>CM057453.1:1209232500-1214232500 GCA_016271365.2 Neoceratodus forsteri | reverse complement strand
GAGAAGCTGGTAGTGGCTTTATTGCTGCAGTGGTGCAGAGACTGGCTGTCTTGTAATTTTTGATTTTTTGGGGGGTTTGGCTGGTGGCTCCTTATTTGTTTTGGACATCTCTTCCAAGTGTTCAAGGATCTTCAGCATGACTGCCTGCTGCATTTTAAAGAATTCCTTAGAAGTTGAGGAGAGCTCATTCGATGAAGGTTCAAGGGGGTTTGTGCCCTGTTCCATCTCCTCTTCTTGCTTGCTGAAGATTTCTGGACCCTTCTGTTGGTTGGAGCATGTGGGGCAGTAGGGCCTGGTGTGCCTTGCAAGGAGGGTAATTTGGCAAGATTTGCACTTTTTTGTATTGGCCATGGTGGGGTCTGTGTGGGTGACAAAAAATGGAGACAAAAGGGGGAGTGTAATGTAAGGGACCCCTGTTTTATTTATTTATGTACTTGTTATTATAAGGTGCATGTTAATTGGAAGGCTCCTGCTTGGGGATATGACTTCCATAATTGTGTTATCCATATACATTTTTCTACATCTGCAAGACCAATGAGAGTGCCCTGTAATGCCTGTCATTGAGCAATACCCTCCTTTTTTGGTCTCTTAGCATCATGTGCCTTGAGGGAGTTTGTGCTAGATTTTATGTGGTGACACGCTGTGACCACCGTGCTGTTTGCCAGTCTTAGGATGGTGGCCGTCATGGCGTCAGGTGTATGTGCATGCTCAGTGTGGGCCATGTCCTTTGCTATCTCCAATAGGTAGGCATGATTTGCACATGCACAAATCGTGCTCCCAGCATGAGGGGTGTTTGGTGAGGTAGGCAAGATGGTCGATCATGATGTGTGCCTGTGCTATTCACGCTTTTAGCGTGAGAGGGGTCCAGTAATGGAGGCAAGATGGCTGATGCTACAGGGAGATAGCCATTCATTCACTATAGTGTCTGCCAGCCACATGGGGTGAATGCCATACTTGCTGCAGATGTTTGCAGTTGCTGACTAAGTAGCTCTGGGGCCAACCCTTCAAATCGCACAAGTCATTTGGCTACTTGAGAACAATTGGAAATGGGGACTTATTACTGTCCTGCTGAGCTGGAGGGACCAGTTAGAAGGAGCAACACAGCCAGAGCCAAAGCATTAGGGAGGTGAGCTGGGTCATTTAAACACTTAGTGGAAGGAATGGGGAAGAAGACTGTCTTTTCTGGAGCTTCAGCAGGGTTCACTTTTAAGGAGACCCTGTCCACTCTAGGGAAACTTGAACCGCTCATGAGGGGTACAAGTTCCAATCCGACCAGGGGTATTAACCAAGATGATAGGCCATAAGCCTGAAGGGGGAGGGTGTTGTTCAGTAGCACCATTTTAAAGTCCTTAAGAGTTTGTAGTCAAGAGTAACATTTCCTTTTCTAATCCCTGATGTTGAAACGAGTACTTGCCCTAAGCTAAGAGCAGTTTTGCAGATGGAATTAAGGGTCACATTTCATATTGTAATAATTTTCAGTGCATCTACTGGAAGTATGCTTTTAACAGAATTACTGTTATTATCTGTATTGTTTACAAGTGCAGTACCTAGTAAGCAGACGTTTGTTGACTAAATGGAGAACCTCATATGAAATAATTTTTTTTTTTAAACTTAAATGAGTGGTTCAGTTAGTAAGAAGTTACAAACAGACTGGACATGCAGATAGTCTAATAGAACATATGTTAAATGTGCATCACAGAGTTGCTACAGCTACAGTAACTAAAGGCCCTGCTTAAAATGGTACCACATTTCTTAGAGGTTAATTTAAATCTTGAAGAGAATTTTATTTTGGCCTTACCTTGTTGGAGGTAGTTGTGGAGCTAGGCGATGTGCTTGTAGCCTCTGCAATGCACATTAATGAACTTGATCACTGTGGCAAGGAGGAGGAGGACCTAGGTGGATCAGATTTTGTAACATCTGGTCACATGTGCATCATTAGTCTATGAGATGGACGTAACCCAGATGGTTATGGATGGGAGATGCTGTAAGGTGATACAGTATGCAGTGTGTACTCTGCATTGCCAGTGGCTATGCAACCACACCAACCTGAACAGCAGATACAAGACACCTAGCAACAGGTTAAAGAATTACAAAATCAGCATTTGCTCCTCTGACATTTAATGGCATGTTGGTGGAACAATGGTGCACTGGTGTGCACTATAACATACCATATCTTTGAAAGCAGAGATGGCTACCACTGCAACACATTCAGAAGAACCTCATAAGGAGGTGTTGTGCATATGGAACCAAAAAGCAGCTAACATACTATGTTAACTTCCCTCACCTACCATAAACTGCCAATCAATTTACTACAGCTTGAATTAAAAATGTGCTGTTAACAATGTATTAAATATTTGCATAACATAATATAGTTTAATAATGCCTTTTTCCATTCATGATGTTCCTTCTTTGTTATGAAAATCATCTTCCCTTTTACATATCCTGTTTTTACCTGTGATCCTCTATTTGTCAAAGACTTATCAAACTTGATCTACTGTACCATGAGTTTTTCCCCAGAACATAAGGAAGGCACTCAGAGGAATTTCACACAAATTAGTTCTATAAGTGGCTCACAGGTGACACGTGTCCAGTATCACCAACACAGCAGAGGTAAACACTGCTGACAAACTGGCACCCAACTCCTTCATTCACTGCTGCATGTGATGCATACTCTTCAAGTGAAATGGAAAGGAAAAAAACATGTATTCTGACATTTTGGCAGGCCCGTCCCCATCTCATGAGAGCTATTTATAAATACATATGAGGTCATTTTTATTCAGTAGTTATTTACTCAGTCATTTGCTGCCAATACATATTTTAAAAAACAATAGCGAGCATTTAGTGAATGTTGTATGTAAAAGGTAAAGATGGACGTGATTCTGTTTTATTAATTGTTATTTGAATGGCTCCTGAATCAAACTCTTGTGGTAAAGCTCATCACAAGAGAAAATGCCACAATATAAGAAAGCCTTTCTTAAACTAGAATTTATCTGTTGTTTGGGGATCAAAGCCTTAGATGAAAATCAAGCTTGTCAATTCTAGAGTGTGTTTTGTTTTGTTTTTTCATATTTTGTGCAGTTTGGATTAACATGGAAGGGCTAATAACATTATACTGGTATTTCCAACTGAATTGCAAATGATTTTTACTATTCCATACAGGAATTTTGTGACAATAAGTAGAAATTAGAAAAAAGCACAAAATGGAAAAGCACTCAAAGTGACCACTCTGGAGGTACAGGTACCCTGTGCAAAAAAGATTTATTAGCAGCAATGGGACCCATATTCAAAGATTAGTGCATCTGCAAATAGAATTTGCAGGTGTGATTATCCAGAATTGTGCTGGCATTCCCAGATGGCCTATATTCAGATGCCCCTGGAGCACCAGTGCAGTCCCCAACACCAAAGCACAATAATGTCACTGAGCCTATGCAAATGAGAAAATCCCCATGCATGTCAATGCAGCGGTATCTTCAATGGTTTGTGATGGCAATAAGCAGCTCCCAAAGAGCCGCTATTTATTGCTGCTGAAAAACCACCTCTTACTGCTGTGCCCCCACTGTCCTGAAGGCAGGGTGGCTGTACTGCAACTGCTCGCAGCCTGATCCCCTGTTCCGTAGTTGGTATAGTTATCCCTAGACTCTAGTGGCAACCCCTACCTTCCAATCACCCATTCTAAGTAATGTGATGTATCCATGTTGTCTAGTGGCACCCCCTTTCCTGATCACCCATTCCAAGTACTATGGCATATCACTGGTATCAAGTGACACCCCCATGCTCTGATTACCCTTTTCCAAGTGATGTGCCATATCCCTGGTGTCATGTGGCACCCCCTCCCACCAATTACCCATTTTGAGTAATGTGAGAGATCACTGGTGTCTGGTGGCACCCCTCACCCATGATCACCCGTTCCAAGTAATGTGACATCTCCCCAGTCACCTGTTTACTATGAATAGAAATGCCCCAGTGTTCAGTGGGTCCCCTTGCCCCACCAAATGCCCGTTATATTTGTAAGAGCATTCACTGCAGGTCCAGCATCCCCCCACCTGCCAGCCCACACAAATACTGCCACCCATCATGACCCCCTTACCAGGGAGGAAGGTCGACGCTAGAGATGTTCAGAAGTTATAATTCACCCATGAAGTTCAGGCAAATTGGAAAAAGTTGCCTTTCTGGATAAATACATGAATGTTTACCCTATGTTAAAAATTTGCGAATTTCAACTTTGCCATGTGACTTAGCCTTGTAACATTGTGTTTGGTATTGTCAAGGTGAAGTTTTGTGAAAATGAGGCTTTCCTTTGGTCAAATGGAAGAACTTCTCCAGGTCAGATGGTGCATTCTTTGTAAAGTGACTGCCTGAGTTGCATTCAGTTTCTCATTTCAACTCAGGCAGAGACAGTGGAAGGAGCCTCTTCTGTGCCAGAAGCCAAATAGAAATTTAAGATGCTGTTAGCAGCAATTTATCTTTTTTGTCTTTCCTTTACTGTACGTTAGTTACTGAACACTACTTTAATAGTTAATCTTTATTTAGAATGTGCTTCTGTACCTACTTGTTACTTTTATTTCCTCATTGTCTTGAGTCTTTTCTGTCTGTATCTCTCTTTCTCTCTCTCTCTGTCTCTCTCTCTCTCTCTCTCTCTCTCTCTCTCTCTCTTGTCTCTCTCTTCCTCTCTTTCTCTCTCTCTGTCTTTTTTGATTCTAATTTACTGATGGATAGTCAACATCATGGTGTTCACACCCTTGTTGGTGCACCTGTCTGTGTTATCATGTGTTTTTCAGGGAGCACTCCCACAATAGCACCTTACCTCCACCTCCATCCAACCATGCAGCAGCACTAGCAGCCCATAACCTGATCCTCCAACTGGGCTGCACCCACGGCAGGAGATGAGTGTTGCTCCAGACCATCAGGATCAGGAGCAGCAGCATCAGGAAGCAGAAATAAATATTGAGGAACAGCAGCCCTCTGTTCCTAGTCCTGAGAAGGAGGGGCAAGAACCCCCTGTACCCCCATGGTTACTCCACCACTGGCACCTCCCATCCTGCAAAGTAGCCCTGCTCATCATCCGTGGACTCCTCTGTTCATTCTACAGCAACAACCTGGCCATGATGCCAGTACCTTAATTACTCCCTGGTGTGGTATTTTTTTTTACTTGTGACTAGCAACCACAGCACGGTCACTTGTATTTTATGTAAGGCTCTGATCCATCGAGGCAAGCAGTGTACCCATGCGGGCACTGGTGGTCAAAGGAAACATCTTAAAATAAATCACCAGGCCAAGTGAGAGGAAAGACAGAGAGAAAAATGGCCAACAGGAGTTGGGGAGGTGGTAGTCTGTCCATGCTGGCAGCAGTGTATGGAACAGAGCATAAGGAAAGTTCTCATGTCAAGGTGGGGTAGCGGGCAAACCCTGATAAAGCTGTTAATCCCTCTGTTCCACTTCAAGCTGCTGAGCCAACAGCACCAGAAGCATCCTCACCTCAATCAGCAGAAGCACCAGCGGTGGAGCTCCCACCCCTAAGGAAGAAAGTGGGGGACCTCCATTGATGGCTCACAGAGGGTGAGAAAAGATATACAAATTATTGTCTGCAATCAGGAGAAGCTGCTGGAGGGTATAGCAGAGCTCCACCACGGTGGTGTGGTTCTTGGTGGTACTGGCAGGCAATGAGCATATCACATTAAATCTTGTAAAATCCATGTGACAGTTTAACTATTTCCTGTCCTCTTTCTGCTCATTACTTCAAAGTGTCCTACTTGTTTATTCCCCCCAAAAAAACACTACAAGGTTTAAAATAAAAATAATCAATTTATCTTTACTATTTGACTATATTGTTTCATTTATTGTTCCTTGTCTTTATATCTATTTCATTCTGCACTGTTCCTACTGTCTTTAAAAAAGACCCCCCTGGCCAGCTCATTGGCGCAGCTGCTGGATTTCCACTTGAGATGCCGGCAACCTGGGTTCGGGAACGGATTCAGGTCATTGGAAAGCCGGCCAGGGGAGAAGGTTAGAGCGTCCGTAGACAGCTCGCCTTCTCCAGGGGGGAGGGTGGGGATGTGAGCTGGGCACCTACTGGCCCCTGGTGGAGACCAGAAGCATGGCAGAGTGTCAGGGCTCAAAATTTCCGAGGGAGTGACGGACGTCGGCGTTTGCCTTGACGTCAGGTATGTCACTCTCCAAGGGGAGAAAACTGGAAAATGGCTGTCTGGTGAGCCAGATGATGGCTCTCCGGTCCCCTCACTGCCGTCACAGCCCCGCAACCTCCCACCCCAGCAGCACCTGGAGCCGATGCTGCAGTGCGCTGGATGACCCTCACTGGTGCCTTCCCTCTCAGAGGAGGGGGACCCACGCGGCAAAGGGTTACGCCGGGCTACCTCCAGGGGGCTGCGATCTGGGGTTGAGGTAGTTCGTGGGATGGCAGACAGATGGGACAGGACATTGAGGGCCCGAAGGAGGTGCTGGCCAGATGGAGCAGAGGAGTATAAAGAGGAAAAAAAAAAAAAAGACCCCCCCAAAAAGTTATATTTCCTACCTATATTTTCTTGATAACTTTTATCTCTATATCTGCCTATCTCTTTCCTTAATATTTCACAACTACCAGAAGAAATATGACACAGTGTGCTAAAGTTACCACTACACGGTGTGTTTGTAATTCTCCAGCACTGTTGTTGAGCTACTTAGCTTGTGTGAAGTGTGCATAAATCACAATTTACATAAATTCTCTTCTCACTGAAATTTTCTCAAGTGTGCCAAAAATTGGGCAGGCTGCTACATGCTGTCACATCATAGTTCACAGTGTGTAACTACCGCAAACACTGTTGCTATAATGTAGTTTGTGTTAATTATGTGTTTATCACATTTCAGATTAAATCAGTGAACTCCAGGCCAGAACTCACCTGTAGTGCCAGGAAAAGTAGGGCAGGCTCCTAGCAGTATGCTGCCACACCGTACTTCACAGTGTGTGAATGCACCAGACACTGTTGTTACAATGCAGTTTGTGTTACTTGTGCATTAATCATAATTCATGATTGTTAATCACAATTTTTGAAAATCAAAATGCACATTATTTTGTATTGCAATATTTTCTGGCATCATTTTGACAATATATAGCCCAGATGCTAAGTAAGGCACTTCTGTGAGTGTTTCTGAGGCCCAGAAATTAGGTGTGCTCCCAGAAGTGTCATATGCTGCTACTAGTTGGTTCTGCTATATCGTGCAAGCCTCCACAGCAACAAGATGTTGCACATTAGTGCCTGGAAAATAAAAGTTAATTTTCTTGGCTTGGAAAATGCTCAGGATACTCAGAAATGAGACGTGCTCCCAAAAATCTTGCATGCTGCTGCTGCTAGCTGGTGCTGCTGTACCGTGCAAGTCTCCACAGCAACTGTCAAGAAGATGCACATCAGTGCCTAGAAAAGTTAATTCTCTAATTTTCTTGATGTGGAAAATTCTGAGGACACTTAGAAATGAGATGTGCCCCCAGAAACATATTGACATGCCGACATAGGTAAGTACTTTTTTTTCTTTTGGGGGCTTGTGAATGTGAGAGGGTATTTAAAACCATAGTATTTTAACTGTGTGTTGTCACTGTTTCTTTCTTTGCAGATATTTATCACTATGGTGATTCAGTGATGCTTCATGGGTCTTGCCGACATACGGTTATTTAACTTCAGACTGTTTCATACCATGGGAAGGAAAGTGTTTTTTTTCCTTTATTTTTTTTTTCTAAAATCATATCCATTGCCATATGTCACCATACATGTTGTCTTCTCCAATTTCTCTTGTTTCAGGTATTTTCCCATGCATGACAATTGCAAAGTGCACAATGAGGCAGCAGCAGCAGTCGCAAGACTGTTGTGCTTGATACAAAAGACATGTTGACTGTCCACCTCACAGTACTGGAGGACAAGATCCAAGCATTAGTTGGCAAGGTTGACCACAGCAATGAACTGGTGGAAATTGCAAGATGGCAATGGCTTGCTTGTTGTAGCAGGACAAAGAATTCATCTTGCTGGAAGAATGTATCACAGACCTGATGTGAAGATGAAACACAAATTGTTTAGAATGTAGGATGCTCCATATTGGGTTACAGTACACCTTGGGAAAGGAAACAAAATTAATGTACCATCGCAGTTACAGATGAGTGAAATCTGCAAATTTTGTTCCATGAAATACGTGCATTTTGTGAAATATTTTATGGGTGTGAAATGTGAAATTCTGAATTTCACACCCGAAAAATATTTTGCGGAATGTGGGGGAGTCACGTGAGGCTCTTGACCCACTAGCAGCTCTCCTCCAGTTCTACCTTTTCCTCCACCCTATTTTGCTTAAAATTTAATTAGAATACAGTAATAACATCTTACTTTTTGCTGCAATCAAGTGTTTTGCATAAGAGGATTGCTTCTACCAAGGTTCAGCCGGCAGTCCAAAATGAAGTTGGAGGCAGAGATGTGACAGGCTGCTCCAAAGCACACCCCACCTCAGATGCCGAACAAGCAGTCTAAATGACTGAAGGCCCAGGCTCTGGCTCCAGTCAATCCACTACCTCCACTGTGGCATCTATTCCCCAAACAGAAGAACGATTTCTTAAAGAGATGGAACCCTTCAAAGACTCCCTTTGAGAGACTACTGATCAGCTGAAATTGCTTAGAGGAGACCTTAGCAAGCTGGGTAGGTAGGCTAGGGATGTGGAACTCGATACTTTATCCTTGGAAAAATGGCAAGAGCGTGCAGATTCTGATATCACTCAGTTGCGGCAGAGACTTAGTAAATTAGAGAACAGACTTCAAGATTTAGAAGGGAGAAGTTGCTGCAATCTAATTATTTTTGGATTCCCAGAAGGAGAAAAGGGGTCATGCTGATTCAGTTTGCCCAGAATTTTCTGGAAAGGGTTGCTGGCCTTTCCACAAATGGCCCAATGTACATTGTGGAATGGGCACGCTGCTCACTACACCCTAAGCCTCTGGCTGGTTCCCCTCCTTGCCCTTTCATGCTCAAACTGTAAAATTCCTTGACAAGGACACAGGACCCAAGGCAGCATGGGTTCACAGTAGGAAGGTCATGTCAGATGAATCTAATAGATTTCTTTGACTGGGTGACCAAAGTAGTAGACCTGGAAGGGGCTGTGGACATGGCCTACCTAGACTTTAGCAAGGCATTTGACACAGTCCCACACAAAAGATTAATAGTCAAATTAACCAGCCTAGGAGTGGGTCTCAGGGTGGTAGCCTGGGTAAAAGATTGGCTGGACAACAGGACACAGAAGGTAATTGTAAGGAGTCCACTCTGAAGAAAGAGGGGTTACTAGTGGGGTACCGCAGGGTTCAGTACTGGGTCCAATCCTTTTTAATGTCTTTATAAGTAACATTGCAGAGGGACTGGAAGGAAAAGTATGTCTCTTTGCAGATGACACAAAGATCTGCAACAGGGTTGATAACAAGGAGGCGTGGAAAGGATGAGAAGGGACTTGGCAAGGTTGGAGAAATGGTTAGAAGTACGGCAGCTAGGATTCAATGCAAAGAAGTGCAAAATAATGCACCTGGGAAACAAGAACCCAGGGAAGATTGCACAATGGGGGAGGTAGTAACAACAACAAAAAGAAAGGACCTGGGACCTAATAATCATCAGATGACCTTAAGGTTAGCAAGCAATGTGAGAAGGCAGTAGGGAGGGTTGGGGTATACTGGGATGCATAGGGAGAGGCATCACCAGCAGAAAACAGGAAGTTGTTATCCCTCTGTACAGACAGTTGGCGAGACCCCATCTGGAGTACTGCATCCAGTTCTGGAGACCCCTCTCCGCAAGGACATAGACAGGATAGAAGCAGTCCAGAGGAGGGCAACTAAAATGGTGCAGGGTCTGCAAGAGAAGTCATATGAGGAGAGACTAAAGGAGCTTAATATGTATACCCTTGAGGAAAGAAGAGAGGTGGGGGACATGATAGACACTTTTAAGTACCTCAGTGGAATCAACAAAGTCCAAGAGGGTGGCATCTTTCAGAAAAAGAGACATGCAAGAGCAAGGGGAAACAATTTAAAGATAGAGGAGGGTGGTTCAAGGGCAATGTGAGGAAGTATTTTTTCACAGAGAGGGTAGTGGATGCATGGAACAGTCTTCCTGAGGAGGTTGTGAGGTCTAAAACTGTGGGAGAATTCAAGAATGCATGGGACAGACATAAGGCAATTCTTGTGGGGGGTAGGAAGAAATAGGCTGTTGGTTAACTAGGATCTGCAGCCTATCCTGTAGGTAGGGAAATGGGCAGACTAGATGGGCCAAGCGGTCCTTATCTGCAGTCAAAGTCTATGTTTCTCTGTTTCTAAGCAACACATCCTGCAAAACATTCAGGACTTGAGAGAGATATTATGGGAGGACAACAAGTTACAGCTTACCCAGGACTTCCCAGCGGGAACTCGGCAAAAGTGTGCCACATTTCATCCCACAGTGGCCAAGTTAATTGCTGCAGGGATAAAATTCAAGATGCTCTACCCTGCAAAACTTCAGGTCCTGCTTCACAATAAGTGGCATTCCTTTGATGCAGTGGAGAATACCACTCAGGATTTCAATGGTCTGCTTCCCAAACTGTTTAAGGACCGGTTGGTGCTTCATGATTATTTGGTGCTATTTCATCATGCCAAAGGTTTCCCCCTCTGTGAGCTGTTTGGAATATTATGGGTTACATCTATTAACTATTTTCTCTTGGACTTTGTTCTCTATGTACTGAGTAGCCATAGAAGTTGTTGGAAATCTTTCTGAGCCATCTGCTACCTGTACACTTTTTCTTTATCTTATTTCTATTTTACGCCCTACCGCGGTGTAACTGGTGGGGGCATCCAGTAGCCGGCTGTGCCTGCCTGGAGAGCAGCATTCTCACTCGCATGATGAGGGATCCGGTGCAGCCACACACTAACCTGCCGGAGGGCCTCCCCATGCCACTCCATGCCAAGCTGGGCCTGGACCCCCCCCCAGCATGATTCCACAACAGTCCTCTGGGCAGGGCAGAGCATGTCCATCAAGCTGCATGGTCACACTGGGCCATTTTTCTCCTTAGACCCCTGGAGTGTGGATGTGCAATGACGTCTGAGGCACAACATGCCAACATCCGTCGCACTCCACCCCCAATGGCACCAGCTCTGGTAGTGCCCCTGATCATCACAGAGGGCTACTGCAGAGAGGTGAGAACCCTCAACCCTCCCCGGGATAGGATAGCAGTCCTCCAGATGCTCGATCCTATCCCTCCCCTGCCAACCTCTGACAACCCAGGCACATTTCTGAACCAGGGTTAGCAGCTTGGCACGAGGTGTTGTGTCCAGTGCCTCAACCCTCAGCACCACCGGGCCAGCCGACCTGGACACTTTCTGAAGATATGCTTGCCTTATGAGGGTGTCCCTGCTATTGTTCCAGTCTCTGGATGATGGAACTGCCCCTTTGCTTTTTGCTGTGTACTCTGCCTTAACCTGAATCTCTAGCAGAGCTAGACATTCATTAGACATTGCGTTTGCCACCACCCTGTCTCTCTGCTATTGACTGGACTTATATCACCTTCAGGATGGGGATGGACTGCAACTACTTTCCTGGGTAATCTCCCTGCTAGTGATCTTCTACCCCGATGCTAACCCTGATCACAGATGCAGCTGATATAGATGGGATTTTGCACTCCCTGACCAAGGTCCACTATGTTTTGTTTGTTCATCTGATAGCATCTTTGCATATTTCCTTGATGGACATCACCTTCCAGATCCAGAGTTGATGGTACTGGAACCCCCAAGGCA
Source organism: Neoceratodus forsteri (assembly GCA_016271365.2). Taxonomy (NCBI): domain Eukaryota; kingdom Metazoa; phylum Chordata; order Ceratodontiformes; family Ceratodontidae; genus Neoceratodus; species Neoceratodus forsteri. Next base: position 1,214,220,735 of record CM057453.1, on the reverse strand, counting down.
TGCCAGAATATGGCCCCTGACATTGGACTCCTCAAGTTTGATGCTCTTTGGATGGGTGAGTGATTCTCACTGGGATTTTGTGCGGGTGGAATTTCCTCTCTGTTCTTTTTTCACTCAAAGGGAGGGCTCATCTGTACTCTGAACCCAAACCTGTTTTACAACTGTTACTCTTATATGCTGCATATAGGACTACTTAGTTTAATGGTAGGTCATCTGAAAGATTTGGGACCAGAATTCTATATGTATGTGGTTGAACTGGCAATGTATATTCACTGTATATGTAAATTGTTATTCCTTTTTATTATTATATACATGTTTATGCTATTTTCAACTGATACTATCTTATTTTGTATTACTAAGGGTGTTGGACTTTCTCTTTCTACTTTGTAGGTTATACAGTGTTGCACTGTATTTGGGGGTGGAGGAGAAAGGGGGTGGGTAGGTGGGTGCAGTGCGGTGGGAGCTTCATGCACCAGTTTATTGTGGGTTCAGAGATAACCAATGTTGGGGGGAGGTATTTGTGGGTGGTGGGGTGAGGTATGTTTGTGATCTTATTATGACTGTTTTTGCTTGATGGGATTTACAGGGGAAGGAGATGGTGGTTGGGTGGGGGTGGGTTCCTGGCTCATATTTTAGCCATTTATACATTTGTTGTCTTTCCTTTGGGGGATGGTGAGGGTTGGTGGGGGTCTTTTATGGGACATGTTTTTTGATGTAAATTGTTTGTCTCGATTTCATGTTTGTGAATTACAGTTACGGGGTTCATTACTGGTACTTCCTTTTGGGGGGAAGGGGTGAGAGGGTTGGAATGTGGAAATATGGGCTGTTTGAATCTGTTTTGGTTAATATGGTCTTCTATCTATTACCTAGTGATCAAGATGTTACACGTACCCCTATCTATCCCTCCATCCACAACAAGAGTCAGAAAAAACAATTGATGCATTATGCAGAACCAAGAAAATATAACTAATTTATATGGTTATCTATCAAATGCCAGGAGTCTCCAGGGTAAATTAGATGAGCTTAAAACAATCCTATATACCGATAAGATTGCTATGGCTTTCATCACTGAAACCTGCTGGTGTAACAATGATAGTTGGGATAAAAATATTAGTGGCTACAATTATACCATTTGGACAGAGAAAATAGAAAAGGGGGTGGTATTGCAGCATATATATCTACTAGCATAAAATCATGTGATAGCTCTGATAAGATAAAAGGAAACAATAATACTGAAACACTATGTATCAAACTTATTACATGTAATAAACCCAATATCATTATTGGTTTATGTTATAGACCACTGGGGACAAATTTGGAGATACAGTCAATTCCTGATATATGCACATGCTTGGGACACCGTGTTTTTGTGCATACGTGCGAAATGGCATACAACCAAAATTGTATTGAAGTCAATAGAGCTGGTAGCAGCCATGTAGAGTGCCAAATGAATAGCACAGTCTCAGGGGCTGAGAGAGAAAGCACTGGTACAGAAAGGGCAAGCGCACATAAACAAAGAAACACATCACAAGAGCGAAAAGCTCTGCAACCCGATAAGTGCACCCCCATGAACAGCAAGCAGCAGAACCAAGAGCCCCAGCAAGCCCGCTGGCAGAGGAGGCACCACCAACAGACAGACACAACCTGATAGTGAGCACAGAACAGCTCGCACAACAGGCTGCAGAAGCAGCCAGCGGTGGCAGCAGGAGTCAATGGGCGAGTGACAGGGAGACAGCACAGGTGAAAGCACCGCCACTGAGGCACACAGAGACAGGTTACACAGGCAGAAAACAGGGCAGGGTGCAGTGGTATGAGCCCACATTACCCTTCAGCAACAGGGCCAAACACACAGACAGGGCATAGTGCAACACCCCCAACCCCATGGACCCAACAGCACACACACTGACACTTACCACACAGGGCAGCACACAGAAGAAAGGAGCCATATGGAACTGCACAGGCACAAAGGGTGACACAGATGATAGTGGTGGATCGTGGTGAGCATGGCCCAAAGGCATGGTGGAGATCGGGAAGGGGGCACAGCACAACACTACCTAATATGCAGCACAGGAAGGAAGGGGGCATGGAATGGCAGGCAATGGGTGGGGCACACAGTGCCTATAACACTGGCAGCCACATCACACCCAGCAGATGTGACAGCATCGAAACCATGGAGGTGCGTTATGTGCAAAGTCAGAAGGGCAAGCCCATGGCTGTCCACAATGGCTTTGTATACTGCAAAGATAAGGAGGGACCTGCCTACCAGGGTTCTTTCATGTCTGCCACATGCTGGTGGCCCCTGCAGCCCCCCTGCTGGCTGTCAGCCTCTGCATGGTGGGCTACTGCAGTGCCCCTTGGCTGTACCCTCTTGCATTCTGGCCATCCCCCCATCCCACTTCAACTGCCCGTATGCTGGCTCACCCTGTCCCTGTGTGCTGGCCCCCTACCGCTGCCACTGCTGTGCCTCCCATGTGGTCATGCCCTGCTCTTGGACATCCCTGGCAGTGCTGGCTGCTCATGCACCTGGCCACTCTCTCTGTGAGACATCTTTCCCAGCCAGGCTATGCTGTGGCATGCTTTGGCCCTCTTCCTTGCAGGGCACACCGTGTGCTTGGCACCCTTCCATCTACCCCCTGTTGCAGTCACCCTTTTGGGTGGTTGGCACTATTGTGCAGTCGTCCTTGTGGCATTTGGGGGCAGCACAATTTCAGATGTGCCCATTTCACATAAAACCATGGATCCACTAAGTAAAACACATTTTCCTCACTTACTAGCCACTTTCTACTTTTAGTGATTGTATCAAACTCATTGAAAACATACCAAGTCATCAGATGTTGCATACTCTGAGCTGTTTAAGCTATTTGTTTTCTCCAAAGATCCTTATTCTGACAAACAGTCTGAAACTGAAAAAAACTTGCATGTCTTTAACAACTGGCAGCACAGTTAACACCTGTTTAACAGGGTGATTAACAGTATTAATGCCTGTGAAGCCCCTGTTTGGGGGGTGTATTGTGCATACAACCAAAATTTGATGTGCATATAAGCACATTTTTTATTATTAAGTGTATAGGGTTGGGATTGGGTCATGCCATTTTTGTGCATACATCCGGAATGTGCATACAACCGAATGGCATACAAGTGGAATCCAATGTATCTGAGCTAATCAACAAAGAACTGGAAGTAGCGTGTGAGTTAGGTTGAGTGATCTTCTTAGGTGACCTCAATTACAATGATTTACACTGGGGAATGGAAAAGGCTATTAATCATCTAAGCATCAGGTTCCTCAGGTTAGTCAATGGACTAGGTCTTATACAACATGGGGCAACATACAAGAGAGAGAAACCTTATTGATATTCTTGTTGCATCTAAAAATATTGATGTATCTACTGCATATGTGAGATCAGGGAACCACTTGGGAATAGTGATCATGATAGTGTGCATTTTACTATCCTGGATAACATCCCCTCCATTACTTGCTGCACACTTACTTATAATTTAAAATCAGCAAATAGGGAACCGATACAGCAGGTCTTAATTGATATTGATTGGGATAGCAAACTAGCCAGGAAATCAGCCTCACAAATGTGTGACATAATAAAATCAGAAATGTTTTAAATAAGCAATAAATATATTAAAAGTGTTAAAGAGTATGATAGGGAGGGGATAAAGTCTAAGTGGCTTACCAATAAAATTAAAAAAATTACTAAAGAAGAAAAGAAAAATATACAACTGTAAAAAAAAAATATAATAATACAGGCACCATGGCTAACTGGTGGCAATACAAACTTATACAAAAGAAATGAAAAGAGCTAATACACAAAAGAAAACATAAGATGGAGCTTAACGTGACCAGTATTGCTAGTAAAGATAATATGAAACATTTCTTTGGTTATATCAATTTGTTAAGAAATAATAATTATGGTATCCCTCCAATAAAACATAATAATGCCCAGACGGAGGAACTACTTCAGATTGCTGACATATTTAACTCTCACTTTCGCAGTCTTCTCACCTAAAACAGAATTCAGTGGTGCAATACCACAGGGTAAGTCACTGAATATTGACATTGCCTCAGAGTTAAAATTCAACAAAAGAAAAAAAAAAATTCCCACTCTACTGGTCCTGACAACATATCAGCTGCTTTACTAAAATGATTTAGTCCGCACATTGCCACTCCTCTGGTTATCTTGTTTAAGAAATCCTTCGACGATAATGAAATATCACCTGATTGGTTGAAGGCCATAATAATATGCATATATAAAAAAGGGAGTAAATCTGACTGTACCAACTATAGACCTATTAGTCTCATGTCTGTACCAGGTGAGATACTAGATTTTTTTATAAAAGAAGCTATTCACAACGACATCTGAAATAGAAAACTAACAGACCCTACCCAACATGCTTTTATGACAGGAAGATCATGCATCACCAATCAACTGTGCTTTTATGAAAAGATCTCAGCAGCCTTGGATGATGGCAAATCTGTGGATTGTATCTATTTAGGTATGTCAAAAGCATTTGTCAAGGTGCCACACAGACAAATATTTCTAACATTGATAGAACACAAAATAGACTATAAATTAATAGGTTGGATCCAATGCTGGCTTAAGAACAGAACACAATTAATACACATTAATGGATTCAATTCTTCCAGCACCTTGATTAGCAGTGGGGTTCCCCAGGGCTCTGTCCTGGACCATTTATTGTTTCAATTATTTATATCCAGGTTAGGTAGAAATTAATCCATCTGGATTAGTAAATATGCAGATGATACCAAAATAGCTAGCATCGTATCCAATGAAACAGATTACAACAGACTCCAAGGGGTACTGGATAACACTGTACAATGGGCTGACTCGGTAGGTATGACATTTAACATGGACAAGTACAGCATTATACATTTTGGTGTACAGTACATAACAAATTATTGGACTACAAAATGGGGAACTTCTTAATTAAAAAAACAGACCACGAAAAAGATCTCTGAATCCTTATTGCTAATAAGTTAACCTTTAATATACATAGTGATGCCCAGGTGGTCAAAGCTAATAAAATACTTCAGACAATAAAAAGAAATTTCAAAAGTAGGGATGCCCAAGTAATCATGTTTCTGTACAGATCATATGTAAGGTCACTGTTAGACTATAGATTACAATTATGGGTCTCAATAAAAGGTGATATTAAGGATAGGGTTGGAAAGGTACCGAGGCAAGCTACAAAGTTGGTTTATGAATGTAAAAACATGTCATATGAGGATCGCCTAACTAAATTAAATTTAAAGTCGTTACACTCTAGACGAATCAGGGGAGACCTGTTATTTTGCTATACTTTATTCCAGGACAATAATCTTTTTGTAGAACTAAATCTCAAAAGGAAAAATCATAACAAGGGTACTAGAGGACATAGGCAACATCTTTTGCCTGGTAAATTCTACACAGAACGAAGAACAGTTTTCTTTACCCAACAAATAGTAAATCCCTAGAACAGTCTCCCAGAAGAGATAATTAATAGCAATGATAAAGTGCAGTTCAAAAAGAATCCAGATAAATTCATTTTAGATGGAAATTCTATTGTCTATTACAGTTAGGAATAGGAGTGAATATGGGCCTATTGTCTTGCTTAGCTCCTTAAACCATAGTTTGAACCATAGTATAGTATGGACAGTATGTTGGCTTATCCGGGGGGAGGGCAGTGGGTTGGGGTTTTGGTTTTTTCTCTTGAAGCTATCAAGTGTTCTGGAAAGAGTATTAGGCCCTGCTAGCTGTGCACATTTCCTCTCCTGATGTTCCATGTATTTTCTGAAGTGGAATGGCTTTCAACGTTAGATACTGTTTGTGGAACATTAAAGGGGCCCAGTCACCAACAAGGCATGCCAAAGTCTTGTTACAGCTTTGCAAATTGCAATTGGATGTGGACTTTCATCAAGAAACCCATTTTCCCCAACCCAGGTGTTGTGGTTTCTATGATCCTGGGCTGAACAGGTGTTTGGCTCTGGTATAAACTCTCACAGGCAAGGTGTAAATATCTTGGTGTCCAGGTCTGTCCCATTCCATCTTCTCCAGAAGGTTAGCGATCCTCAGGGTAGATATATTTTTTACAAGATCTGTTGGGACATCTAAAGGTGATCTTGGGATCTGTTTAAAGTACTAATCAGAAAGATTCTTCCTTTTTCTCCCAGATCATTTCCATTTTATCCCAATGGACCTCTCTCCCTATGATACTTGCTGGAGGCCGGAACTGGTGTTCGATAATGACCTGAACAGAACCTCGAGATGTGATTTACTCCTTACACTGAGTCAACTTGCCATGCAAGATCTCATGGATTCTTTAGGGCTGGTAGACCTTTGGAGGATCATACATCTGGATATAAAAGAGTTAACCTTTTCACTCTATACCACAAAACTCCTCCTCTCATCTTGATTTTTTTCTGATAAGTGCCAAAGCACTTCCGGTGTTCTTCTGAGCTCCTACTGTGCCAAAGTGGTGTCTGACTATCATCCAGTTCTCTTACAGGTTAACCTTGCTCCCTCTCCTGTAAGGGGTAAGACATGGTGCTTTAATAACCAGTTATTGAAACTTCCAGAGATGGTTGAAAGGTTATGTTTTATTTCTGAATTTTTTACCCTTAAATCCCCTACGATTAGAGATGCAGTGAATTTAAAATCCGCTGACTAAGTGAACGCGAAGTAGCCACTTCACATTGGCACTTCGCAACATGGAGTGCCCCATAGGAAGTGCTCACTTTGCCTTCTTATTATTACTTCCCATTATCATTCCACCTTAAATATGAAGTAAGGTGGAGTGACAACAATATTGACAGCATCCCACCTACACAGTCACCAGAGTGAATGTGCACCCCCAAAGTGCTCCTGTCTTGTGTCCAGAAAACTCCCCAGGGCTGATGCAGTGAAATTTATTTATTTATTTATTTTTATTTAGTTTTTGTTGACCGGGTAAGTGCACTAGACAAATCCTGCCTATTTTCAGGCACGACCCGGGGGAGGGGGATAGAGATGAATGCCAACTGACCTTGAACCAGATGAAACGTTGGTGGTATTTTTAGTGAATGAGGGAAATTTGGCCAGGACACGGGGGAAATTCCACTACTCTGTGGTGGGGGAATCTTTGGTGGACAGACGCAAGATGGCCACTATGCCCAAACCTACACAGTCGATGGATGTGTCAGAGCTGAGGGAGTGGGCTTCCTCTCCTGCACCAGAGGAGATATGTACTGAGAATATGCTGAAAGATGCATCTATGCCTGAAGAATTTTTCTCCCTTGAGAATGTGTCTCCTGAGGTGCCTGCACAGTCTGACCAACGCAGTTTATCGGAAGACTATGCTGAGGTTTTGTCACTTAAAAGGAGCCGCTTGTTACAGGAGGTACTCGATGTGGAAAGCTGCACCGAACGCAAAGCGAAGCCTACAAGAAATTGAAGCGCTATGTCTGATGCTCTAAGTTTGTCCACTGTAGCTCCTGAACTTCGGTCGCGAGTGGTTTTATGCTGATGTCTAGTGAGGCTGCATGGAGTTGTTCTACTACACCTCTTGCCCACTGCCGGGTCACTGTTCAGGGTATGACTGCAGTAAGTGCTTCTCCTTCTGTCCTTTCTGCCTCTAAATCATTGCTCCGCACGGCTTTCACTAAAACTGTTAAAAGTACCGCTTTGCCAGACACCTTGCATCAGGTTAAGCGTTTTGGTATGTCTGCAACTATAATCAAACACGCTTCTGAGACTGTTTCTGCTCCTACTGGCACTATTCCTAACTGAGAAATTAGTAAGGGAGAGGACAGTGCTTCTCTAGTAATTGAGAATTCTGGTGAACAGGCTGTTCCTCTTATATCCCTTGCTAAAGGCACAGTCTCTCCTGTACAATTTATGGGTCCTTCTTTAGACTCCTCAGTTTCTCACCCTTGGTCTCCTGAAAGAGCTATTTCTGAGGCAGGATGGTTACAATCTCCTACTGGAGAATGGGTGCTTGATCCCAATGATGTTACAGTACAGAAGTATAATAGCCTGAGCACTTCTTTGATTTTAGTACTTTACAACCTAACACTCCAGACCTGTTATTCCTTTTATGGCCAGTGTTACAGCTCCAGCTTGTGTTACTGCTTGCTCTGTTAATCAAACTTTTCCCAAGTCCGATTGCCCACCACTACTAACTTGAATTCTGAATTACATGGAGATGTTCCTCTACTAACTTTAAACTTTCTGATTTATTTACTAACAAAGGAGAACCTGCACCTTTGTCGTAAATGCTGTGAGGTTATTGTATAAAGGAGGTTTAGAGGACCTTCCGGACAGGCTTTATATATCTAAAGTGTTATTAAAAGGTTCAATGAAATTTCTGTCTTCAGATATTTATGCATTAATACATTTAGGAAATGCTAATTATGATATTAGCTTTAAAATGTCTGGGGTTTGGAACGATTTGGTCTGTATTTCAGATGGTTAAGAACCTCTCTTGGACCCCTTTTGCAGTCCTCTTACCAAACCTTTAGTAAAATTAATTACTATTTTATTTTGTAATGAAGGAGTTCATAGAAGATATCCTTTTTTGGTTGAGAGGAGGTGTGAAATTTAGACAAACCGGTTCCTATCCTGGATAGTGAACAAATTTGGAATGGGGTTGGAAAATGAGAGTGAAATTATTTTCATCTAATAATGGACCACAGCACCTTCCAATAGTTTTTTTTGGGAAGGATAGAGGCAGTTTGTTTTATGTTGGTCAGCCTAAGGCCTGTTTTAAATGTGGTTCTAGAACCCATTTGAATACTGCTTGTGACACTCCAATGCTGCCCCACTGTTTTGAATTTGGCCATTTAGCTGCTAGCTGTTTGAATTTATTCAAATGCAATTTGTGTGAGCAGACCGACATGGCTATGCCAAATGCCCGTGGGCTTCCCACAATAGAGATAATTGTCCCTCCCATGAAGAATTGATTACAGGTGCCCAGCATGATAATTCCGTTTCAGCTAAGCCTCCTGGCGCTCTTCCTATACCTTCCCATACCTCCACCACAAGCTGACTCTAGTCCAGTTAGAGCAACTGTTCCAGTTAGTCCAGCTTGACGGTTGTACAAAACAGTGCACCATCACTCCCTTTGGAAGTAGGTACCCGGAAGCTTCCCAGTCCCTATTCATGTTCTTGCTCCTTTGGATCAGGGTGAGACTTCTGATATGCCCCCTTTATCCCAAGACATCCCTTTAAAAAGTGACTGCCAAAAACGTCATCGTCAGGAAAACTGGTTCCTCTCAACAAGAGCCTAAGGCCCTACTAATAGTGATACTTCTGAGTCTTGGAAAGTGGGTAATAGCTATGCAGTTTTGGGTTCAAAGGAAGAGTCAGAGGGTGATGAGTCTGATCTTTCTTCTAAGGCCTCATTGATTACTGATACCTTTTCGGAAGGGGAGGACGGTGATATAGGAAAGACTGAAAACTTTCCTAGGCGTTCTCAGAGAAGGCGAGTGTCTAAAGTTTCTTGATGGTCCTAGTGTAAAAGGGGTTTACAGGTGTATCTCTTTTTTTCCTTCATATAATGACCTCGTTGACAGTAACTACACTTAATGTTAATAGTATAAAAAGCCATAAAAAATGGTAACAGCTTTGTCTTGTTTACAACATTTGCATACTGATATTATCTGTCTCCAGGATACAAGGTTGAAGACCAGTTATGAAGTTCAGCGAGCACGTGATCTTTGGTCATTAGGGATGTCCTTTGGTCTAATGGTGAAAATCTCTGTGAAGGGGTAGGGTTTTGTTTACAATTCGCCTTAAAGGTATCTAAAATGGTAGATATTTACCCAGGGCGGCGCTTTTATTGGATATCAATTTTGGAAGTGAAAGATTATGTTTGATTAATATATATGCCCCACAGACCAAAGCTTTGAGAGTTGCGCTCCTGAACGACCTACACCCTTATTTGTATACTTCCCATTTAATTGTTTGGGCTGGTGATTTCAATTGTGTTCTTAATATCAAAGATAGAGGGATGAAGACGACTAAATTGTTTTGTGATTCTCAGAAATTGAATCAGATTCTAGACACGGCTCAACTTAAGGATGCTTATCGGAGCATTAACTCTGATGGGGGTAGGACATTTTTTAAAAATCAGTCATCAACACGTATAGACTTTATTTTTCTTTCTATTTCTTTACAAATAATTTAGACTACCTTGAGGGTCTGGGAATTTTCTGATCATAAATCTTTAACAGTACAAGTGTCCTGGGAAGGTACTCCACGTTGTAAAAAGAATATTTGGAGAATGAATGACTCCTTATTGTCTGATGAATCTGTGCAGAAAGCCTGGCGGTTAGAATTTAATGCTAGATTATCAGTCCTGACGCCTATGATGATGTTGCCTCCTGGTGGAAAGATTCTAAACATGATTGAAAGTTTTTTTCAATCATTTTCCAAAAAGAAAATTAATTCACAATATTTGAATATCTAAGATTGCGATCGCAATTACAAAAGCTAATATCTTTAACTGAAACTGAAGGTTTCAATTATAGTGCTCAATTGGACATGTGAAACAACTCATGTTTCAATACAGATATGATAGGGCTAAATCTCTTGATTTTGAGCATAAGTTTGGTTTAAAATTGCATAAAGGTGCCTTGGATCCATTTAATGACTGTAAAAATAGGGTGGCGAATCGTGTCATTACGGAATTAACATCTGATTCTGGAGACCTAGTACGGACTCCAGCTGCTTTATTGGAGGTTGTGACTAATTACTTAGCTAACTTGTATAGTGTAGATGATCACATTCGACCGGAATTGTTAGACCTAGACGGCCTTCACTTGCCTCACTTAAATTCTGCAGAAAGTACCCGTCTGTTGAACAAGATTTCTGAATCGGAAGTGAAAGACTCTATTTTTTCTTTGAACACGGACTCTGCTCCTGGTACAGATAGTTTTGGTGTAGATTTTTATAAGACCTTCCATACTACTTTAGTCCCAATTTTGACATCTTTGTTTAACGAAATGTTGTCATCAGCTAGGTTGGCTCCTTCCATGAATCAAGCATTAGTTATTTTACTTTATAAAAAGGGCTTGAAAACTGATTTACGAAATTGGAGGACAATAAGTTTATTGAACACTGATTTAAAAATTTTAAGTAAAATCTTATTACGTAGACTTACACCGATAGTGGATTCATTGTTAAGTCCCTATCAAACCTGTTCTTTACCAGGCCGCTCCCAGAATGATAATTTATTACTTATCCGTGAACTTTTCTCAGCATCTCAAACAGGTTCAGTGCAAGGTTATTTACTTAGCTTGGATCAGGAAAAGGCATTTGATTGTGTTTCACACAAATTTCTGTTTTCGGTTTTAAAAGCATATGGTCTCCCCAAAATATTCATTGCTTGGATACGGTTATTGTATCACTCTGCTTCCTTGATACCTAATGTTAACGGTTGGTGTGGCCCTCCAATAGCAGTTCAGAGAGGCATTAGGCAAGGATGCCCATTAAGCCCTTTACTATATGTTTTCTATATTGATATTTTTATTCATATGGTGTGTGCTCATAGTGGTTTAGAAGGTGTGCGGCTGGCAGATAATGTTGCACCAATTAAAATTTTGGCATACGCAGATGATTTGGTGGTATGCTTAAACTCACTACAAGAGGAACCTCAGTTTACTACGGTTTTGGAGTTATTCTCTAAAGTTTCGGTTAAAAATTAATTATGGCAAGAGCAAAGGATTTCCTTGGTCTCTCTCCTATTCCTGAATCTGGCACCTTTGCAGGAATTCATATTTCAAAAGCTCCAATAACCATTTTAGGAATTGTGTTTGGTGAAATAGACATGATGCATATCAACTGGTCCCAGAAAATTAATATTGCTCAATCTGTCGTGGCTCATTGGAAAGGGAAACAAGTAGCAAAGCGTAAAAGAGTTTTGCTAATTAAAACTCTAATATTGCCAATTTTTTTGTATTTAAGTTATGTGTTTCCTCCCCCATCATCTGTATTTACAACTTTATATAGTGTTTTTTTTCAGGCCTTCTGGGGGAGTAGATTGAACCCCATTAAAAGAGGATTTACATATAGACCTATTAGTCAGGGTGGAGTAGGTATGATACATCCAATAGCTTTTTTCTTAGTATATTTTTGTCGTGTAATTTTGTCCTCTGTTACGCCTAGTTTAAAGCCTTGGTCCCCTTATGTAAATTTATGGTTTTTGAAAGGTTTACCATTCTGGAAAAATGCTAATTGGACTTCTTTGTTTAGAATCCCTAATTTTCCTACGTATGGTAAAGGAGTTTTTTGTTTGATATAAAAAGTGGAACTTAACTATACCTAATTTGGAGACATTGACCCGAAAGCAATTATACAATGCTATTGTTTCCTCTGATTTTTCAGAACCCTTAATCTTTCCAGATTGTACTCCCCGGTCTCAAGAAAGAATTTTAAAATTACTCTCCCATGGACGGATACCAGCCTTTATTTGGGATAGCGTTTGGTTGAGCTCTCATAGTAGATTGCCAGTGGGTAGTACCCATAAACACAAACAATTATGTGAACGATGGTGTACTCGTGAACTCTGTATTTCAGAATTGGAAACACAGAAACACCTTTTTTTGGATTGCTCATATATTAAACCTTTCTGGGTCTGGTTAGCAAACAAATGGAAGGAACCTTTGTTTTCTTCCATTTCTTATACGACTTTAATGTACGGTTCAAATAAGGGTGAATGGTCTAGGTATCCTGCTGATACGTTACTTTTGGTTTTTTCGTTATTCGATTTTACATTTGGCAATCGAAACTTTTGGTCTACTCAACAACGCACTGTTTTGTTTGATGAACTTTTTTACAATGTATTGCATACTATTCATACAGTATATAACTATGATAAGAAAAAGTATGGTCAACCGACATGCTCTGCTTTATGGGTGAATTGTTATGATTGGTTGAATTGAAGTTTGTTTCTGTTTTTTGCTTTATGAATTGATTTGTATCTTGTCTGGAGACCTCCATTTAATAAAAAATTTCCCTACTCTGTGGAGGGGGAACCTTTGGTGGATGGACGCAAGACGGCCACTTCTGCTCTGACTTTGGAGGGGATGGAGGTGACTGAGACAGGGGAGTGGGCCTCATCCCCTGCTCCCATTGAACCTGAGGCTGAAGATTTGATTGCTAAGGATCAGGATGCTTCTTTGCCTATGGAGTTTTTTGAAACGGCTGACACAGCGCTTGAAGAAGCAGTTAAGGTACCTAAACTGTGTACTTTATCAAAGGAATTGAGTTCTGAACTTACTGAAAAGGAACGTTTGCTGAGTGAAGTGCAGGATGCTGCAGAACGATGCACACATGGTAAGGCTCAGCTACAATCTGAAATTGCTGCTTTGCGTGCTGGCTCGACTGTTTTGGCTGCTTCAACCTCCCGTACTTCCGGGTCACGGCATTTTGATGCAAGCATTAGTGCACAGCAGAGCGTTCCTGCTCCTCAGGTACAGTCTAGCCTGGCTCCTACACTTCGGACCGATCCTGCTTGTTTTCCTGACCGAGACTCGGATTCTGGTGGTCGGGAGGATAATAAGACTGTATCACATGGCTTGGTTGTTGCAGCGGCGGCATTCTCGACTAAACGGATGGGTATGACTTCATCTATTAAACAGGGCGAGGTAGTGTTGCAAGAAACTGGTGTTTCTACTGAGCTGGGAGTAACTTACTTGTGGAAAGGGAACTGTTGGACCTGGCCCTGATACACCTTTACCGGTATCTAACCTACATCTTTCTCATACTCTTCAGTGTCCTCCTGCTGCACAGAGCTTAGATCCCTCTTTGGCTCTTATTGATTCTTCCTGTTGGTCACCTGAAAGAGCGATAGCAGCAGCAGGGTGGTTGCCTAGCCCTAATGGTACCTGGGTGCCAGATCCAGAAGATGCAGCAGTAAAACACTACCACTCCTCTGCTATTAACTCAGTAGCAACATGTACATTATCTAGTGCTGACTCTGTGCCTGTTACATCTCAACAGTCTATTTATATTCCATCTGTTTCTGTGGTTTCTACTCAGGCTGTCTCATTATCTACTTCAAGTGTTGTTCCTCAAATAGCTGTTTCTGTTCCTGTACAAGAAATAAGAGTCACCCCCCCAATTTAAGCTTTCTGATTTGTTTTCTAACAAGGGTGAACCTGCGCCTCGTAGGAATGCTGTACGTTTGATTTATAAGGGAGGTTTGGATGATTTGCCTGATAGGCTCTATATTGCCAAAGTTTTACTAAAAGGGTCTATGAAGTTTTTGTCTGCAGATATTTATGCACTGATTCATTTGGATAACTCTAACTACAACGTTAGTTTCAAAACCCCTTCGGGTTTGGAGCATTTTTGGATTCTTTTCCAGATGGTTAAGAATTCTCCACTATGGATACCTTTTTTTGCTGTGCCCCTTACCAAACCATCTGTTAAGTTGATTACGATTATGTTTCGTAATAAAGGAGTACATATTAAGGATATCCTTTTCTGGCTGCGTAGAAGATGTGAAATACTAGACAAACCTGTACCAATTCTTGATAGTGAACATATTTGGAATGGGGGTTGGAAAATTAGGGTAAAACTTTTTGCTTCAAATAATGGCCCTCAACATTTACCCAATATTTTTTTCTGGGGAAGGATAGAGGAAGTTTATTTTATGTTGGTCAACCAAAATCCTGTTTTAAATGTGGTTCTAGAACTCATCTCAATACAGCCTGTGACACTCCTCGTTGTTCCCATTGTTTTGAATTTGGGCATTTGGTTGCTACATGCCTTAATCTGTTTAAATGCAATTTATGTGAACAGACCAGACATGGCTATGTTAAATGTCCTTGGGCATCCCATAATAGGGATGATTGCCCTTCACATGAAGGCTTGATTGTAGGTGCTCAACATGATGAGTCTGTCCCTGTCCCTCCCCCGATTGGTGGAGACTCACTTCCGACCTCACCATTACCTAGTGAGTCTTCTTTAATAGTTCCAGACATGGGTTTGAGTGCTTCGGTTCCGGTTACCTTGCCGGCTGCTGGGACCCAGCATTCCTCGGTAGTTCCTGGGGTTGTCTCATTACCTGTTGCATCCGATTTAACTCTGTGTGACAAGTCAGAGGATCTGGAGATGCCTCCTCCTCCATCACCAGTGTTGCCTTTTAAAAAGGTTGTTGCTAAAAAACGTCACAGATCAGGGAAACCTGTTCCTGCTTGGCCAGTACCTGTAGCCTCCACTAGTGGAGTTGTTTCTGAGTCATGGAAACTAGGTAACAGCTTTGCTGTTTTGGGGTCAAAGGACCACTCTGATGGTGAAGACTCAGATCTTTCTTCCAGAGCTTCTGTGATTACTGACAATTTTTCGGAAGGTGATGATGGTGAAGTGACACAGGTTGAGGGTCTACCTAGATGATCTCAGCGTAGGCGGGTTTCTAAAGTCTCATGAGGCTAGTATGATTATGAAATATTATTCTCCCTTTCTTTATTTTTTTATTATGGCTTCTTTAACATTTACTACTATTAATGTTAATAGTATTAAGAGCCACAGGAAGATGGTCACTACTATGTCCTGTTTACAGCGATTACGTAGTGATGTGATTTGTCTGATGGATACACGGTTAAAATCTATTTGTGAAGTGCAACGCACACAAAACCTATGGTCTTCGGGGATGTCTTTTTGGTCAAATGGGGAATCCCCTTGTGAAGGGGTTGGGGTGCTTTTTACCAATCCGGAATTGAAAGTATCAAAGATGGTTGACATTTATCCGGGACGAGCGTTGTTGCTTGATCTTAATTTTGGAAGAGAAAGATTTCAATTGATTAATATTTACGCTTCACAGACCAAGGTGCTCCGTGTTGCACTATTACGAGACATTCAACCCTATTTGTATACATCTCGCTTACTAGTTTGGGCTGGAGATTTTAATTGTGCTCTTAGTACTAGGGATAGAGGTATGAAGACGTCCAAATTGTTTTGTGATTCTCAGAAATTAATGCAGATATTAGATACCGCCCAGCTCAAAGATGCACATTGTAGTGTCTATTCTGAGGGTGGTAAGACGTTTTTTAAAAATACATTATCCACCAGGTTAGATTTCATTTTTCTTTCTGTTGTTTTGCAAGTTAATTCGGTGGATTTACGAGTATGGGAATTTTCTGATCATAAATCTCCTACAACTTGCTTGACTTGGGAAGGTATTCCGAGATGTAAAAAGAATTTATGGAGGTTGAATTCCTCCTTATTGAATGAGGAACCTCTTCAATGATCTTGGAAGTTAGAATTGCAGGCCAGGCATTCTGTCTTTGAATTTTATGAAGATGCTGCTTCTTGGTGGGAAGATACTAAGATGGACTGGAAGACTTTTTCAGACACTCTCACACCAAAAGCACTTCACAGTATCTGAATATTTGCGTCATAGAGCTCAGTTACAAAATTGATCTCTTGGCGAAACCGAGGTGTGACTATAGTAGTCAAATTAGAAATGTTAAAAATTGTATGATGGACTACAGGTATGATAGGGAAAAGTCTTTAGACCATGAACATCGATTTGGTCTGAAATTGCACAAAGGTGCATTAGATTCCTTTCAAGATTGCAAAGACAGGGTTGGTAAACGTTTCATTTCAGCATTAACAAATGAATCTGGTGACTTGGTTAAGACTCCTTCGGCTCTACTTGGAGTAGTTGGACGTTATTTGGGGTCTTTATATCAGAAAGATGATGGGGTTCAGTGCGGATTAATAGATTTTGATGGTTTACAAATACCACAATTATCTGCTGCTGACAGTCAGCAGCTGTTGAGAGATATTTCTGAATCTGAGGTTAAGGATTCTATTTTTTCATTAAATGTAGATTCTTTGCTGGGTACGGATGGATTTGGAGCAGATTTCTACTGGACTTTTTATGCGGATTTGGTTCCAATACTGACTGTGGTGTTTACCCAAATGTTGTCTACTTTTCGGTTAGCTCCCTCAAAGAATCAAGCGTTGGTGGTTTTACTGTATAAAAAAGGTCTGAAAACAGATTTGAGTAATTGGAGGACATTGAGTCTATTAAATACGGACTTAAAAATTTTAAGTAAAATTTTTGCGTAGATTGACTATTGTGTGGATAGACTGATAAGCCCTTATCAAACATGTTCAATACCTGGTAGGACCCAAAATGATACTTTATTATTGTTACGAGAACTTTTCTCTGCATCTCAGTTAGGTTCACTGAAAGGGTATTTACTTAGTCTTGATCAAGAAAAAGCTTTTGATCGTGTTTCCCATGAGTTTTTGTTTTCTGTCTTACGTTCTTATGGTTTGCCACAGGGTTTTATTGATTGGATACGGTTATTGTATCATTCTACTTCCCTTCTGCCAAACATGAATGGATGGCTTGGTACTCCAGTGGCGGTACAGAGAGGGGTTCTGCAGGGATGCCCCTTGAGTCCGGTCTTGTATGTGTTTTTTTATTGATGTGTTACTTCGTCTGATTAGTATTCATGATGGTCTGGTGGGAGTTAGTATTGCAGATGGAGTTGTGCCTATTAAGATTCTTGCATATGCTGATGACTTAGTTATTTGTCTTTCAAAGGTTACGGAAGGTCATATATTGAGTAATGTGCTGAATCTATTTTCTAGTGTTTCTGGTTCGAAGATTAATTATGAGAAAAGTAGGGGTTTTCCCTTTGGTACATCTAATATCCCGGACACCAGTCTCCTTGCTGCTGTTTTAATCTCTAAAGCTCCAATAACTATCTTGGGAATCGAATTTGGTGATGGTGACATGTCGTATACTAATTGGTTTTATAAATTAGGTATGGCTCAATCGAGGGTAGCGAGATGGAAGGGTAAACAAATAGCTAAACGGAAACGGGTGTTGCTTATTAAAACCTTATGTTACCTATTTTTGTGTATATTAGTTATAGTGTTCCACCTCCGATATCCTTTTACTTCACTGTACAGTGTTTTTCGAGGCCTTTTGGGGAGTAGACTGAATCCCATTAAAGAAGGCTTCACGTATAGAATATTCAACAAGGTGGGTTGGAATGATTCATCCAGTGGCCTTTTTCTTAGTGTTTTTTTTTCTTACAATTTTAGTTCTCTGCTTAGACCTGGTATGAAGGTTTGGTTTCCTTTGGTTAGATTGTGGTTTTTGGTTGGAATGCCTCTATGGAAGCAAGGCAAGTCGACTTCTTTTACTCGACTTCCTTTGTTTCCCAAGTATGGCATGGAAGTCTTTCGTCTTTTATTGAAATGGAAGATCACTGTTTCTTGTTTGGAAATGATGACTAGGAAGCAATTGTATGATTCAATTGTTTTAACTGATTTCTCTGATATTTTGACTTTTCCGGATTGTCCTCCTCAGTCCCAAGATAGAGTTTTATTGTTACTCTCCAGTAAACGGTTGCCTGACTTTATATGGGATAGTGTTTGGTTGGGTTCTTATTGCAGATTACCAGTGGGTAACACGCACAAACATAAACAGCTTAGTGAGAGGCGGTGTACCCGAGTGTCGTGTGGATCATTGTTAGAAATGCAAGAACATCTTTTTTTAGATTGTCCATATATTAAATCCTTTTGGGTTTTGTTGGCTACTCACTGGAATGAGCCTCTCTTTAAGTCACTTTCTTATGGGACTCTAATGTATGGTACAAATAGGGGTGAATGGTCCGTGTATCCTGCTGACACTTTACTGTTGGTTTTTTTTGTTATTCGTTTTTATATTTGGCAATCCAGGTGCTTTTGGTCCACTCAGCAATGTATGATTTCATTTGAGGAACTCCTTTTTAATATAAAGACTACTTTATGGAAGATTTATGAATCTGATATGACTATGTATGGCCATGTTAAATGTTCCTCTTTATGGGTGAATTGTGAAAAATGGCTGACATGAGCTCCTTTTTTTCTGTATATTCTGTTTTGTTCGGTTATTCTCTGCTCTATATTTGTATGTATTGGTTTATTTATTCTGTATTCCTTGCTTGTCTGAGTCCTCGTTTCAATAAAGTTCCCTACTCTTTCGATAAGTGCCATGGGATCTTTAACATCCACGGAACTACCACCAATCCAGGCAGATGGGACCTCGGTTTAACGTCTCATCCGAAAGGCGGCACCTCAGAAGTGCAGCACCCCTCTCATGCTGCACTGCAGTGTCAGTACTGGGATATTAACCCCAGCGCCAGATGTGGGAACTGAACCCACAGCCCTCTGATCTCCCGGCCTCAGAGGCGAGTGTGCTACCTACTGAGCCACTGACACTGACACTGACTGAGAGTGTAACAAGAAATGCAAAGTCTCCCAGAATTAGTGGCACATTCAGTCATGCACGCAGCGGTCAGGTCACCCACAGAGTCACCAGAATTAATGTGCATCCCCAAAATGCTACTGTCTTGAGTCCAGAAAATTCCCCAGTGCTGACGAAGTGAAATGAGAGCATAACAAGAAATGCAGTCTCCCAAGATTAATGGTGCCATGCAAATGCACAGACAGATTAAGATTGTACTGCACAATTCAAGGGATGCATATGAAAAGCCACAGCATTACCTAACCAGTGCCCGCAAATCACAAATCCAAATCTGGAAAGGTACATTTTGCCAGTTGGGGGATTAGTGCACGGCAGTAACAATCCACTACCAGTAAAGATACCACAAAGCAGTATAAAAAATTCATACAGGTGCAGTGGATAGCAGGTTCACACTGCTGCAATTACTCTGTAACACAATAAAAGGTGTCTGATTTAATGGCATGCATCGCACACACACTCACATGCACACTCAAGTAATGCGTAGCAAATTGAAAACCTTTAGTAATATAACCAAATGTTTTAAACAGACATATTGTACACTGCTGCACAACAACAATCAGCAAAAAAATGTCAAGAATTACTGAAAATATTACTGTGTGTACATTATATAGAATAGTGGATGGGAGACCATCCACAACAAGGCTGTATTTCCATCGAGGGGTTGATTACATCATAGAGACCTCAAGAGCTAAGCTCGAGAGGTCTTTGATGTCATCAGCTCCTGAGATGGAAATACAGCCTTTGTTGTGGATGGTCTCCCATCCACTGTTTTGTAAAGTATATGGTTCTTTGTGTGGTTTTACGTCTTTGAGATCCTTTACCTTGCTGTTTGCTACTGCTCTCACTCCCGCTCGCTTACGTGCTGCTTCCACTCCCTGTGGTGCCGCTTGCTCACTCTCCAACTGCCCTCAACTGTGACTGCAACATTTATTTCAAAATTTTGAGGAAAAATTGAATTGCCACATGGAGATGTGTGTGGCTATTCAAGTCCCGACTTCCCCAAAAAATCGGTGGTGCCGCTGCTGATCGCTCACTCTGGAAGGTCCGTTGCTGGCCCTCGCTAAATCCTATCACCATGTTTACACTGCTTTTCTGGGACATCCCACTGTGTCAGCCAATCTGATAAAGGTAAAGGCTAAAAAGCTGTTGCACTATCGATGTGATGTCACAACGATAGTACTACAGCTTTTCTGACCTTTGAACTTCCCTACAACAACTTTGTGAGAGCCTCTGATTTCAGTGCACAATAAGAGGCAACTATATACTATAACACAGTTATACAAGAAAAATATAACCAAAACAGAAAGACTGCCATTTTCCCCCCAGGTATCTGCCTCTATCTCTGAAATCAAACAAAGGGGCAGAGGACACTGCAGAGCAGGACACTACAGCACAGGAGCTAGCACAACAAAACTTGCCCAAAACAGGAACCAAAATAAAAAAAAAGGAAATCCAAAAAACATCTGATCATAGGAGACTCCATGATTCGGGGAGTAGATACATATCTCCAGCCAGGGGTAATGGTCAGATGTCTCCCAGGTACATCAGTGTGGAGAGACACTGACTGCATTGTTAAAATTGTTCAGGAAGCAGAAGAAAGCATTGAAGTCCTGGTACACAGAGGGACTAACAATCTTGCCAGCCAGTCAGTTGTAAAGACCAAGGAACACCTGACCAGGCTGGGTGAAAACTATTATCCATTTCATCTGACATCTCCTCCTCTGAGATCCTGTCAGTTTGGGAGAGGGGAACAGATGGACGGAAGGTCAGAGAAGGGAAGATAGGGAAGTTAAACATGTGGCTCAAGGGCTGGTGCCAGAAAAAGGACACAAATTTGTAGGGAACTGGCAACAGTTTTGGGAGCGAAAGTTCTTTAAATTTGATGGACTGCATCTGACTAAGGAGGGAGTCAGTGCATTGAGGCAGAAGTTTGCATAATATTTAAACTAGCAAATGGGAAGAGGGATGCAGCACCCCATATGTTGAATGGGAAGAACACCCCTCCTTCCTCAGCTTGCGGTCAAACAGGAGTTCAGCATGTTTGTAGTTCATTTGCATCACCAGGTAAAGAAAAAGGTCTACTTCCCCATATAATGCGCAGAGGAAATGCCGGACCTCACCCAACAACTAACACACTGAAATCTGCCCAATGGAAAATCATGTACACAAATGCTCGCTGTCTGGGAAACGAGATCCCAGACCTGCAGGCAATAATGACAGAGGCTAAACTGGACACAGTAGCCATTAGCAAGGCATGGTTTACCAATAACCACATTTGGGAGACTTCAGTACCTGGCTATGTACTGTTCAGAAGGGACCGAGGTGCAAAAGGGGGTGGAGTGGCCCTTTATGTCAATGAAAATATCAGAACTACAGAAATTCAGAATACACATAAGGAGCCAGAAGAACTGTGGGTCACCCAAGAAACAGGAAATGGGACAGCCATATGAACTGAGGTTGTGTACATGCCTCCAGACCAGGGGGAGGACATAGACACATTACTGTTAGAAAATATGCAAAACATGACAACTAAAGGTGAGGTTCTGATAATGAGAGACTTCAACATGCCAGATACAGATTGGTCAATACCAGCAGGGACATCTGCCAGAACTAGACACATGGTGTATTCCCTGCAGGGGGAGGGCCTCAAACAACTGGTACAACAACCCACAAGAGACAGGGCTAACCTAGATCTAGTACTGACTAACAGGGAAAGGATCACAGATCTCCAGGTAGAAGGTCACCTGGGTGCCAGTGACCATCACACGGCATGGTTCAATTTGGCCACTAGAACAAAATCATCCCATTCCAAGGCAACATATAGGACTTCAGAGGAGCTGACTTTGATAAGATGGGCAACAGAGTTAAGCTAGCCCTGGCAAAAAAGAAATACAGTTGAGGGGGTACAGGCAAAGTGGGCAAGCATTAAGGATGCAATACTTGAAGCAAAATCTCATTGTGTTAGTGAGAAAAGGAAGTGCAAAAGAATATATAATTTTTTTGCTCAACAATACATGACAGGGAATTCAGGGACTAAGGGAGGACATGCAACAATTCAGACAATTGCAATGACATTAATGTGTCCTCAAAAACTCTTAACTTCAATCACTAAACAAAGTAAATGAAATCAATATGCTCAAACCACTCTGATGAAAATATTTCAGTAAAACACACAAAACTCTTCTACAAAACTAAAATTATAAACCACAGCAAACAAGAACAAGCATTTGTCAATGCCGAATGTTGTTGCGCTGGCAATGGCATTGGTAGTGGCGGAGCTAGAGATGCATAATAGGAATGGCAGTGAAGTACTGAAGTGACACCAACCCCACCCCCACCCTCTAGACAGTGAAAGGCATTGGGGTGTGCCTTTGGGTTGTCAGCTATAATGCTCATGCCATTGTACCTAACCCTACCCTGTAGACACTGACAAGTGTCATGGTGTGCTTTGGGGTCTTTGGGCATTATACCTACCCCATTCCAAAAGGAAATATGCTGACGTGGGTGCAGTATAGGAGTGTGGGGTGAAGTTTGTGGCCGTACAGTGCAAGACACACCACGATGCCTGTCAGTGGCTGCAGGGTGGGCATGAGGGATGGAATGGCGTGAGCATTACATCCGATGATCCCAAGTCACAGCCCTGACGCCTGTCAGTCTGTACCTGGTGGGGTGCTACAGTTGGAGAACCTAACACCGTAGGCATGTAGTGGTAGTTTCACTCTACATTTTTGACATGGGCTACTTTGTCAGACCACCTCATGAAAAGCGGCACAATCACTTTGTTAACTGAAAGGTGGTTTTGCACAGCAGCTGTGGCATTTGGTGACAGAGGGACAAAAAACACAGTTTGGGGCAGGACGTGGAGAATGACAACTGTATTGTTTATGTGGAGGCGTAAAAAATGGCAATGTTGAAAATCTGGATTGGCAATATGATGAAGCAATGAACACGCATACAAACTGCGCAGCAGACGTCCCCAACCCAATTATTTGTGGGAGTTTTTTAGGCACATTTTCAACATAGTTATTTTGGGACCTCCCCTAATGAACAGTGGCGCTGTGATTTTGTTGTGTCCCAAAAAGTGATTTTCCACAGCGAGCACGCCATTGTGCACCACAGTTGCGGGAACACGTTTTGGGCAGGCTGTGGAAAATGGCAGCTGTACTGTTGATAAGGAGGTGTGCATAAATGCCAGTGGTGAAAATCTGGCATGAAAATATGCAAATGTATGAAGTTACAAGGCTGCATGGAAACTGCGCAACACACGCTTGCAGCACAGTCATTTTATGGACTTTCAGCACCAAATTTTCAACATAGGCATTTTAGGACCTCTGCTCATGAACAGTGTTATCGTCATTTCCTCAAACTGCCCCAAAAACTGATTTCACACAGCGACTATGCAATTCTGGGCTGGACATGTGAAAACACATTTCAGTCAGGATATGTAAAATGACAGCTGTACTGTTCATAAGGAAGCATGGAAAAATGCCAATTTTGAACAAATGGAGTGAGAATATTACAAATGCATGAAGTCACGAGCGTGCATGCAAACTGCCCAACGCACGCTTGTAAAATGCTAATTTTATGGACTTTTGGCCCCAAATTTTCAACATATGCATTTTAGGACCTCTGCTAATGAACAGTGTCACTGTAATTTTCATAATGTGTCTCAAACACAGATTTTCCACAGCGACCACGCTATTGTGTGCCGGAACTGCGAAAACACATTGTGGTCAGGATGTGAAAAATGACAGCTGTACTGTACATAAGGAGGTGCAGAACAATGGCAATGTTGAAAATCTGGAGTGAAAATATTATAAATTCATGAACTTACCAGCATGCATGCAAACTGCGCAATGCACGCTTGTAACACAGTCATGTTATGGAGTATTGTCACTAAATTTTCATCATAGGTATTTTAGGACCTCTGCTCATGAGCAGTGCAACTGTCATTTTTGTTATTTGTCCCAAACACTGATTTCCCACATCAACCACGCTATTCTGCGCCGGAAGTGCAAAAACACATTTTGGGCAGGATGTGAAAAATGACATCTGTACGGTTCACAAGAAGGTGTGGAAAAATGCCAGTGCTGAGCATGTGGCATGGAAATATTGCAAATTCACTAAATTATGAGCGTGCTTAGTAACTGCACAATACACGCTCGTGAAACAGTCATTTTTTGGATTTTTCCCACCAAATTAGCAACATAGGCTTTTTGAGAGCCCCCCTCATGAACACTGGCACTGTCATTTTGTTCCTCGCTCCCGAAAGGTGATTCTGTGTAGTGACTAAGAAATCACTTTTTGGGACCGAATAACGCCATGACAGTGCAAGAATTCATGAGGAGGGGTCCCAAAAACCCCATGTTGAAAATTTGGTGCCAAAATTCCCAAAAATGCCCAAGATATGCACCAAAGTTGAAAAAACCCTATTTATGCTATTATACAGCTTACCGGCATTTCCTCAGTTTGCAGTCGGCTTTGAAGAGTGCAGACATGTTCCCAGTCCACCGAAGATCGTCGCACCAGACTCTGGAGGTAAATATGGGGTGAGGGGGGTATGGGGAGGCAGAGTGCACAGTGGGTGGGTGCGGGTGGTTGGTAGGGAGACTACGAGAGACTGTTTTTGTGTTACAGGGTGAAAAAGAAAACCCATTGCAGGACAGTTTTTTTTTCCCCCTCAGGGGATTTGGCATGCTGGGGTGGGCTCCCAGTGTGCCACCTAACTGTTTGGGGGGTTGCTGCAGCCGATGGGGAATTGGGCACCCTTGTTGGCACACAACAAAGTGGGGGTTAATTTATGCTGACGGGGATTGGGCAGCCCCTCGGTACACAAGAAAAGTGGGGGGGGAGCCGAGGGGGATTGGGCACACCCCTTGGCTTATAACAAATTGGGGGAGTGCTTTATGCTGACGGGGAGTGGGCTCCCCCCATTGACACATACACTGGGGCCACAGTAAGCAGGCAGGGGGATTGAGCACCCCCGAAGTCGGCAGTTGGGTGGCTGCCCGCCATGTATATAATGTGGCTGAGCACGTCAGGAGGTCCACTGCATCTGACGAGCTTTGTTCAGTTGCAGCAGACTTTTCCTTAGATGTGCTTGCCACATTAGTATGCATGGTGTGGCACTGGCATACAGGCTGATTGGGGAATGAGGGACGCACCTACTGATGCATGCCCTGCATTCGGCCAACAGCGACCGCACCTCCAAATCTCCACTGCCACAAGATGTTGGCTGCACAAGCGCGTCAACATAACAATGATTCAGACAAAACATGGACTAAAACTGCACTAGTGCTGCTCAAACAGAAAAGGTTGCCTTTTGCTTGTTGTCAGCTAGCTAGGTGTATAGCTTCCCTCCCCCACAGCACTGCCTCACTACGCACAATACCCAAGACAAAATAACAACCTTAAAGTACCTAAATCAGAAAGAATGCCAAAACATATTTGGTGATCTAGAGGTACAAGGCACACTCGACACTTGTGAGAGTGGTTTGGTTGAAAACATTGCATGTTTAAAGCACTTTTCAAAGGCTTCTGGGCACAAAGATTCAAAGCAGACTTAACCCCAGCTCTCTCTTCATTAGACTGCACTGAATTCAGCCTACAGATAGCAATATAACTCACTGCAGCACCATGTGACTTCCAATCCCATGGAACATTGCAAACTTCACCTTAGGAACACAGTTCACAGCTGAAGTAATCAAATTTGCCATTCACAAAGTTTGAACTCTGATGTGAAGCTGAACGTCGCATTGTGGATTACATTCATGAATTTGATCAAATCTGTGAATCTCTCCATGGAGCAAAGTTTTCTAACTTCAAGCACCACTAGTTGACATCCACTGAATCCTGATATGGCAACTGCCACATCCTTCCTGTCACCTCCTTGAAACAAGTCCAAAGTGAAGCACCACAATCTTCCACACCACCCGTAGCAAGCAGTGGGTGCAGTCAGAAAGGGTGGCCAACCAAGATATGACCAACAAACAAGGACTGATTGCACTCCTCGAAAATTTGAAAGCTTTAATGCTTCAATGCTTCAATTCAGTATTGTGCCTAATGCAGCCATACTACCACTCACCCTGGCACTTCAGGGACAAGCCCTTCCTCAGGGGGCCTCTCACCTCCTTGGCTGGCTGCCTTGTGAGCTGTTATTGAGCTCATGTACAGTATAAATACTGTACTTATACTCACTAATGGCTCATATGATGATTTCCTGAGGAAGTGACATTAGGGCTGTGCCGGTCACCTTATCAGGATTCAGTGGACATTGACATGAAACTGTCGTAAGAGGGGTGTGTTTTGGGTGGTGGTATATGAGTCAGTGGGGCAGGACGGGGATGCTGTACCACCTTTGAGTACTCTTACTTATGTCAACAAGCATGCAGGGGCAGGGGGAACCACTGGAAACCAAAACATACATAACAGTTGTAAACTGGTTCCTGGGGGGTGGGTGGTGCCACTAGACATCAGGGATATGTCACATTACTTGGAATGGATGATCAGGATGGTGGTGCCACTAGACACCAGGAATATGTTATATTATTTGGAATGGGTGTTCAGGGGTTGAAGGGTGCCACTAGATTCCAGGGAATGCCACAGTTACTCTGCAGGATGTGCACTAATGGTCCACTGCATACATTCAAATGAGCCCATCATGGGCATGCAAAAGGCCCATTAGTGCCTTGCATGCCCAGTGGGCTCATTTGCATGTTATAAATATAGCCCCCAGGGGTCTTAGCACTATCCATTTCAGGTAGAGCTATTTGCGAGTGCTATATAAACCTAGGTCTATGTCAGGGCAGTGCAGTTTCACTTAGTGCTGCACTGACATTGTTCAGTATTCAGTCGGATAGCACCAGTCCACTATCCAACTGAATGCAGCAGCCACTGGGTCAGGCACTAGTGCAAGTGAAGCACAAATACTTGTGCTGCACTTGAACTCCTTTTTCAATATCAGGACCATATGTCTAAATATGGCTGATATACTGCTGCTACTCAAAAAGTTGAAAGAAGTACAAATTTGAAGTTAGCAGGTGGTTGCAGCTAGTTGGAACATTGCTGAAACCTATGTTTACAGCTAGCCACACCTATTTAAGTTAGCAAAAAGATTGCAAGAATGTTGAAGATAGCTGTTATCTCTTGAAGTTAGCAATACGGTTGCAATAAAAAGTTCATTCCACTAAGGTTTTTCCAGGATAATGTCTAGAAAACAAAAAAAAATACATATGGCTGCCTGGGTGGAGCCCTGCAGATCTTTTGTGAGGTCTAAGGGAGAGAAAAGGGACTGTGGTAGCACGTCTGGATTCCTCAGTCATGTACTTCCACAGTGCTGCAGCAAGATTCCAGTAATCTGCCAATAGTACACCCCTCCCTTCCGTGGTCGCACAGCCCTCCCCCTCCACAGGGGTACTATTTTTTTTCATCCATCACTTCCACAGTTGTGGGCTGAAAAAAACAGCCTGCCATGTGCAAGATGTCTGCTGTGATCTTCGTGCTCATGCGTGAGAATCGCACATGCACACCTCTGTCACAGCTGCCATCTTGGGCATGGAGCGCTATGTCTCATGCATGTGCAGTGATTATCAGTTACTGCTCTTGTGCGAGACTCACAGAAGTATGGTGTCAGCTGCAGTGTGAGCTCCGAGTACTCTTTCACTGGTGCTCATCACCTTGCACCAGCCATAGTGGCTCTAACCAGAGTTTCTTTGGATTGTTTTTCATTTACTTCTGTCTTATTTTTGCTTCTCTGATTTTTTTTTTTGGATTCCTCCCATCTTCTTTTCAGGAAACAATTTTTCCCTCAACCATTCAAGATTTGTTTTGTATTTATGTTTTTTTTTTTTGTTTTAATTAAGACTAAACATGGCATAAAATAAGATTTCCTTTTTCAGTTAGGATGGATTTTATGTTTTGCCTTTCTGATAGGTAGGCTCACAGCACTGATTTTTGTTTTGTTACACTTCAGTCCCAGGAATTCTGTGATCACACTCATTTCTCTAAAGGGTGGGAGCAACCCTAGTCTTAGCCACTGATGTCAGTTGTATTTGTCAGCATCGACCATTACTTATCCCCATGCACCACCTGCACACCCTGCCCTCCAGGTCCTGATAGCAAGGATGTCATTTTTAATTGTGTGTATGCACCACAGATTTTGGAGGCATTTGATGCCTGAGATTAGATGGCAGTCAGTTGGTCTGTGACAGTCACTCACCTCTCATTGTCCTCCTTGCTAGTGTGCAGGAGGAGGATGAAGCCAGAACTTGAGGTTGGGTGGATCTCCAGTAACAGGAACCAGGTGGCAGAGTGAGGGGTTCAGGTCAAAAAGATCTGTGGAGGCTGGAGCCCAGAGTGAAGATGAAGAGCCATGGCCTGGAGAAGTCAGATTAAGGTCACTCTCAAATGTGTACATGAAGACAGCCTAAGCCAGCCATTTCAGATCCATCCTTAGTCCAACGTATTCATGTACAGGGATGATATTCCTGTGATCAATCAGATTATAGGGTGCACAGACTCCTCAAAATGCCAGCTGGACCCACACAAGGTATAGTTTAATTTATTGATACTTGTTGTGATTTAGATTTCTGCATCTCTTGATGTGTATTACTCTACAGATTACATGTACTGCACAACTGCCACCCTAACAAATGGGAGCACGTTTTCTAAATATAACTTAAGGAACCATTTGTTTTAATATATGTAGCCATTTGCTGCTAACTCCCCACAAATAACCCCAATAATACATGTAAATTACAACTGCCACTCATTCTGTTTCCCTTATCAGGCTATGCATTCACAGACGTGGACTCTGGCAAGCTTGTATAGATCTGGGCTGTGATCCTTAAGTTGCCAGTTGATTAGCAGGTGTAGGTGACGTATGCTGTTACACTGCATAGACACTATAGAGAGGTGCTCAAATTAAAATTTCTGGACACACACAGGAGCTCTGCAGTGGACAGTTTCTGCAGAAATTAATCTACAAGCATCACCGCATAGATATTTGCTGTTTTACACAGCTAATTTTGCTGCATTAGCCAACCACAGAAAAGCCCTGATTAGACAGTGTCTGAGAGAGCTGAGTATGTGAGTCTGTCCACTGGAGCCAGTCCATGAGAGAGCTGTGAGTGGGGATGCAAGGCAGGCTGTAGACAGTTGGGACTGCTGGGGTCTGTGTCTGGGAGCAAAGTGATGGATCCATCTGTGTCAGTGTACACTGTGGAGGCCACAGGGAAGAGAAGCTGCAACTGATTTATGGAAGCACTGGTTCCAGAAGTATTGCTGTGCATGTGACTTCAGTGAGAAAGTGACAATTGGGAAGCTAGAAAGTGACGAGGTAGAGAAGGGTCGATGATGGAGCTGAGGTGATGTTGAACAGTATGGCTCTAAGCATAGCCATCTGGAGCAGATCAGCCAGAGAGGGAGGTCAGAATAAAAAAAAAAGCAGACAATGGTAAAGGGGCCATAATAAAGCAAGCAGACTACAAAATAGATTCAGCTGTGGCTGAGTGTGAGTCTTGTGGCTGGAGCCAGTCGGGGGCCAGGCACTTCATATCGGAGACACAAGGTGAGGGTCTGGGTGAGAGTTTTTTATATTTTTCCTGGGCCTGTTGGGCATTGCTGCTATGATGAGTCAACTCAATCAGTCAGGTCTCACTGGTCAGCTTGTACTAACTACTCGATTTATAAAGACTCACAGCATTTACAGGTTTGCCTGCATTGCTGCTGTAGTTTGTTTCACAGCCTACAAGTCATGGTTGTGGCCTTTCTTTTTTTTTTTTTTGTTTTTTTTTTCAGCTGCTTGATTTCTGTTTTCCCCTTTCTTATCTAATGGACATTAAGACAAAATGTTTAATAAACTCTACCCTACATGGGAACATGGCCCCAGGATGCTCCGGAAGATAAGCAACTTGTTGTTCAGTGTATCTTTCATGGTGAAACTTTTTAATAAATAAATAAACATGGCATGTGTCAGTTCTGGACTTCGGCCTTAATGTAATTGGGGTGCTTGTCAGTTTTGACTACATTCTGTCAGGCATGAGCTGACTTGTAATGTCTGGTCTTCCCCCTTCTGCCTCACAGTTTTACATGTGATTTCATTTTGTTTTTTTGAGATGATCAAGATAAGCAGATTATCCAGAAAGGGTCCTGTTTTACTGGGATGTTGATATTTGGTGCAACTTGGGCAGGCAGTGCCACAAATTAACTTTCTGTAGTCACTTTGTTAGGGGAAATGCTGTAAGATTCCAATACACTATAGCAGCCACTTGCAGCATCTGTGATACTGGGAACTCAGGTTGTCCTAAAGTATGTATGTTTTCTTTACCCCTTGAACTTAACAGGTAATGGATGGCTATAATGGATATCAGTGGAGATCAGGGTCACCCAACTTTGGCCCTCAGACAGGCACTGGCAGAGTGGAAGAGTATGGGCCTGTATAAGGTAGGTCACTTATACAAAGGGAAATCATCAACATTTCTTAAGCAGAAAAGGAAATATTTACTCCAGCCACAAACTAATTTCTACCAACCTTCAAATTAGACAATGCATTCTTAACAGTCTTCCTCCTGGTTATGATAGTCATTCAAAATCCCCTTTTGAGGATCTTTTCTATAAGCCCCCCAAAATCAAATGAATGACAACTTGCTATAAACTCATTGAGTGTATGTGTATGAGTGTAGGAGGTGGGCGCATATGTAGCTGGGGATCAGTCCATGTGTGTTTATGGGTGTGTGTGTGGGAAGCTGGTTATGTGAAGGTATGTGGAACTGGACATGTATATGTGTGTGTGTGTGTGAGTGTGTGTAGGAGCTGAGCAGCTGGACATACACAGAAACATAGACAATGACGGAAAACAATATGTATGTTGGGAGCAGATCATGTGTATGTGGTGGAGGGAGGTGGCCATGCATGTGTCTGTATGGGTGGGTGGGGGGCTGCATATGTGTGGGGGAGAGCTGATCATGCATGGATGGAAGAGTGCATGGTGGCAGCTGAGCATGAGGTTGTGTGTGAGGATGTGGAGGAGCTGGGCATGTGTGGGAAGGAGCTGGGTGTGCATGTGTGTGTGGGGAACTGATCTTGTGTGTTTGGGCAGCTGGTTGTGTGTGTGTGAGTGTGTGTGTGTGTCTGTATGTATGTGCATGTGTATGTGTGTAAAGGGGATCTGTTTATGTGAGTGGGAGGCTTACATGTGAGTGAGGAGTTGGGCTTCCACATGTGTGTGTGGGGGGGCTTACATGCGTGTGGAGGGTCCTGTGTGGGCATGGGGAGCTGAGCATGTATGTGTGTGGAGGAAAGCGTGTGTGTCTTTGTGTGTTCGGAGGGTAACTAGTCATGCATGTGTGTGTAAGGAGCTGAGAGTTGGCAGGACTAGCTCTGACAGTAACCACTGGAGTCAAAAATATATTTTTTCTTAAATGGCTATGTTTATACCCGTTTCTCACTATAAAAGTGTTACACTATAAAATGTAGATAAAAATAAATCCTGATTATTAAATGCTGCAAAAGAAAACATTTTGGCTAACGTAATGGCACACAAAAAATAAATAAATAAAAAGCCAGAGCTAGCCCTGGTTGGGCAAGGTAGGCATATATTTTGAGTGTGTGTGAGTGTGTGTGTGTGTGTGTGTGTGTGTGTGTGTTTTGTTATTGCTGGCACAGCAGAAGCACTAATGTTTCCCCCTTTGTGCTGGGGTAGGGGGCAGGACTAAAGTACTCTGATGATGAAATGTCTAATAGCCTAGGTGATAGGAGCCAGAAATGTGCTGTACAGTTGTAAAAAAGAATGAAATATATACTGAGCCTAGATGATGTGGAAAAACTTTTTATTGTTTCCATTTAAAACACAAAAAGAATAAATGCTGCTTCACTGAACATACCCAGGCACACCATGATCTGCAAATCATATTAATCTGCTGTAAAAAGGCACTGGAGTATTTGGAGCCATAGATTCCCATAGATACAAACTGAATAAGTGGATAAGATCAGCACCATGTAGTGCTTTGCCTATTTGGGCTGGACAAGTCAGAAATTCTAGGAAAAAAGTACATTTTGCACCAGTACTTGCCCTGAGACAAGGGCAAACAATTAGATTTGCATACCCCTGTCTGAGGGGGGTAGTGTTGAAGGGGACCATAAAGGAAGGGTGTGTGCCAAGAGTTTGCAGGAGTCTGAAATGGCTACAGCGGTAGCAGTGTTGTTTCAGGGAGCCAGGGGGACCAGGAGGAAGGAGGTATCCAGATTCCTTGGAAGCAGAGGTGTTTGGAGAAGGAGGGGTATTTGGCGGGACTGTGGAGAAGAAAGGCAGGTGGTAGTGGGGAGGTGTAGTGTCAGGGGCCTTGGAGGGAGGGGTGTAGTATTGGGGCTGTGGAGGGAGTGGGGTACTTTTGGGAACTTCGGAGGGAAGGGTATTGTTGGGGGTCATAGATGGAGGGTGCTAATATCTGGGGCTGTGGAGGAAGGGGCTAGTGGCAGGTGATCTGGAGGGTGGGGGCAACTGTCTGGTGCTGTGAAGGGGGGGTCTAGTGTTAACGGCCGTGGAGGGAGGAGACAAGTAATGCAGGGGTGTGGAAAGAGGAGGGGCTAGTGTTGAGGGCTTTGGATGGAGAAAGCAAGTGTTGGGAGCTGTGGAGGAAGGGGGTAGTCTTGCTGGGGCTGTGCAGGGAGGTGGCTATTGTTGGGTGCTATGGAGACAAGTGGGCTATTGTCGGGTACTGTGGAAGGAGGATAATAGTGTCTGTGTTACTGTGGAGGGAGGAGGCTTGTGTTGGAACTGTGGAGGGGTAGAGGAATGGGGCAACTGTCTTGTGCTATGGATGAAGTGGACTAGTATCGAGAGCTGTGGAGGGAGGGAGGGACGGAAAGAGGGGGGCTCATGTTGGGCATGATGGGAGGGTGGCTAATATTGAGGGCTTCAGAGGAGGGATGTTAATATTTGGGCTATGGAGGGAGGGGGCTAGTGTTGCAGTGTTTATTTATTTTATTTTTTTGTGCCAGGAAAGGAGCCTAGGAAATATTTTCCAGTTTCCAGCCTTTTCCCCACTTGGTGTTTGTTAGAGGGCTCACATCCTGCTACTCACCAGGCCCAATCCTGCTTATCTTATCAGATTCGACAGTATAAGGCCCCAGGGTGGTAAGGCTGCAGGCACATATTGATATTCAGGATAGCCCAGTCGTCACTACAATACCCACATGCTCCATCAATCAGTCAGATGCTCAACAGAGCATGAAGGCACATGCAAGTGGGAGGGAGTGGCCAGAGTGTTTCTTGCTATTGATGATGATAGGAAGATTGATTTCTGCCTGGCTTCATAAATGACACACACTGTCTTCCTCTTCCCTCCCTGTTACGCAGACCGCTGTGCTCTATCATTCAGCTTGTTGATTGATAGAGCTGGTGGCTAAGTGTGCTGCCGGTTAGGGAGAGGGGGACTGGGCTGTCCTGGATATCTTGCTACATATGGCTTCCCAGATCATGACTTAGGTGTCGGGGGGTGGACTAACATATAAATAATGATGCTTTGGGGTAGAGAGTCTGGCTAAGGAGGAGGGAATTTTTAAAAATGTCAGGAGCAATCATTTTTTTAAATCCATGTGAAAGAACAAGGATGTAGTAAGGGTAGTAAATCACAGGAATGCGGAGGGTGTAGCTCAGGGACTAGCCTTTGACACCTCAGAAAGGACATTTTTTTTGTAATTTTTTTCTAATTAATTCCCAAGAAAGAGTACTATAAATAGTGGGAAGTACGCGGGATGCATTTTTTTTGGTGATTTTGTTGCATTCTGGAATTATTATTTGGCATGTTGCACACCCATAGCTGTTCTTGAGAGAGAGACAGGTGGTTTCCAAGGCCTGCCTTGTTCCTTCTCAGAGCATGCAGCATGTGTATCCCTCCACTCCCCTTATACTTCCCTCTCAGGGCTGGGATATATCAAGCCACTTGGGGAGTAGTGGCTGGGCTCAAGCCTGGTCTACAAATTAAAAAAGAGCCTACCCAAGATCTGCAGCCACTCCTATGAGCAGCAAGACTAGACTCTGAAAGCTGTTTAGTGACACACAGGGAGTGCTAAGGTGAACTGTTACTGGTGGCACGATGCTGCCCCAAACAGATTAATACACACTTCTGCAGGAAATAAGGAGGACACCAGCTTGCATTAACCCCCACCCACAACCACATCAGTGCTACACTGTGGCTGAATTTTCTTATGTAACACTTATATGCCAGCTTGCTGTAGGTGCCAGTGTCCTATCCTTGCCCTCCAGCCACGAGGAATAAAACCGAAGAGGGAGGGGGATGCAGCTAGATTTTCTCATCTTTTTCTTAATTCTATATATACTATATGTATGTGTATATGTGTATATATATATATATATATATTAGAAGCAAAAAACTCTGTTTAATGCATCAGCAAACACAAGTGTGTACGGAAAATGCAAACTATAACATGCATGGTCATGGTAATGTGATTGGAAACGCCAATGGTAATGGTAACAGCGACGATGACGCAAAATGAAAGACACATGCAAACGGAAGGTCGACCGCAAATGCAAATGGCAATGCACAGGCTGATACAAAAAAGATGAAAACATAAACAGTAATGGAAATGCAAATGATAACAGTAACGCAAACAGAAGTGCATACGAAAATGCAAACTGTAACGCACACAATGGTGTACACGGGAACAGTGACGCGAACGGTAATGGAAACGCAACTGGAAATGCTAACTGGTACAGTAACAAAAGGGCACACCCTTCTTTTCCCCAAAAACTGCGTTGAAAAACACAGTGAATACAAAGAATGTATGCATAATAATGTGCCTTGGAGCAGAAAAGGAGGACTTAGAATACTAAATTGCTTATATCTCAGAAACCATGTGACGTAGAGAAAAAATGAAAATTTCATATGAATTATGACATTCCTGGCTAGTTTCATACTTAAGCCCCACTGGGGTGGCTATGCATTTTTCTGACTAAAAGTCTGTATCTCGCACCGTTTCTGAGATACAGGCCCCAAAAGGCGCGACGAACTCCATAATGTTATCCTATGGGACAAAGCATCAACTTTGGAGTGCTGTAACTTTGCAGCCCTTCAATATTTTTTTCACCAAACAAAAATGTGATGATGGGAAAGATAAAGCATAATAAGAGTGAAAGAGTTAGGGAAGTTCCCGGGTGGGGACTAATTAACAGGGCCTAGTAAGAAGGCTGAAAGGTGACAAATGTGTGGAAAGAAGACAAAGATGGAGACTTATGGTGAAAATGAAAAATAAATTAAATGAGTACAAATACAAACAGACTTCTAGGGAAAACAATGGGTGGCTGAAAGATGTTAGTGGAAAATAAGTGTATCATTTAAACCAGAGGGCTGCTTGGAGCCAAGGCACATGATCAGCTTGGCTTCAATGTTTTTTCTATGGTCAGGATCCCAGAAGCCCTGCTGAAGGATACAAACAGAAAGGTCATTGACACTGGTCCCTGGAGATAAAGTGGGATACAATGAGTTTAGCAGTGTCACCATTCCTGTCTGCTCTGTAATGTTCCCTGAAATGGTCAGCAAGATGCCAACCAGTTTCTCCGATGTAAATAGCTGTACACTTCCTGCAAAAAATACAATACACCACATTAGTGGAGGTGCATGACAACTCCTTGGTGATGTGAAAAACTCCTGTAGGCCCCCGAATTTCAGTCACACTGGAAATAAATTTGCAGGTGTAGCAGCGAGTCCTGTTGCAAGGTTTGGTACCTGGAAGGGAGGAACTGTTAGGAATAGGTAGGCTGCTTTTAACCAGGAGTTTCTGCAGGTTAGGTGGTCAGAGGTAGGAGGCAATAGGTGGTTC
Source organism: Neoceratodus forsteri (assembly GCA_016271365.2). NCBI lineage: Eukaryota > Metazoa > Chordata > Ceratodontiformes > Ceratodontidae > Neoceratodus > Neoceratodus forsteri. The sequence continues at coordinate 1,214,184,636 of CM057453.1, read as the reverse complement.
TGTAAAGGAAGCACCAATATTAGGGTCAGTTTGCAAAATGGGAAAGTTACTGGTGATGATCCTATGAAGAGAAGGTGTGCTCTGCTGGAAAGAAAACACTAGTGGAATTTGCTGTTGTTCTTGTGTGACAGTATCCTTCCTGCGGGGGTCAAGGTTACGGGGCATGTTACTGATCTGGGAGAGTGCTCTGTCTACTGTGCGTTTAGGGTATCCCTATTGATAAAACAACTGTGCATTATTTGGGTCTGCTCAGCAAAATCATCCTCCTCACTGCATAACCTGCAGAATCTAAGAAACTGTGAATAAGGCAGGCTATTCTTCACATGTTTAGGATGGAAGTAGCTGTGGAGGAGGAAACTGTGAGAGTCAGTGGGTTTGTAATAAACTGATGTATTCATACCAGTGTTCTGTACTGACAGCTGGATATCCAGAAAAGGCAGTGTAGAGGAGAATACTTCAACAGTGTATTGAAGGGAAGGATGGGCCGTGGTAAACTTGTCAAGGAAGACTTGGAGGGTCTCCTTGGAGCAGGAGGTGGCCCCCACACAGTCATCTATGTAGCGTTTGTAGAATTCAATCACAGTCCCTGTGAATGAGAGAAAAAAATGTTCCTCCACCCAACCCACAAACAGATTAGCAAAGCTGGGACCAATCTTGGTACCCATGGCAACTCCACTGACCTGCTGAAAAAAACTGTTATTAAAAGAAAAAGCATTGAGTGTAAGAACCAGTTCTGCCAGATGAGTTAGTGTGTGTGTATGCTGGACTTCCCGCTTATTCAAGAAATGCTGCAAAGCTGTCAGACCATCATCATAAGGGATCACTGTGTAAAGAGATTCAATGTCCATGGTGAAGATGAGCTGATGAGAGTCATTGAATCTGAACCTGGCAAATAACTGGAGAGCATGGTTAGTGTCTTTAACATAGGAGGGCAGGGACACAATGAGGGGTCTCATGAGGCTGTCCAAAAATGCAAAGATGTGGGATGTGGGGCAGGAGCAGGCAGACTCTATAGGACGACCTAGGTAACCTGCTTTGTGGATTTTGGGAAGGAGATAAAACCCGGATGGCTGGGGATGCTGAACTATGAGTATCTTAGCAGAAGCAGGGAGCTCTTTGTTTTCAATAGCAGAGGTGATGGTGGTGGTGACCTCAGTCGGATAGTCAGCAGTGGGGTCCTGTGGAAGAGAAGAATAAAACCTGGTGTCAGAGTGTTGCTGTGTGGCTTCAGTGATGTATAGCTCCTTTTGCCAGACCACAACAGCACCTCCCTTATCAGCTGGTTTGATAATCAATCAGTCAATCAATCAATCACTTTATACTTGATAACAATGTCATTCCTACATTGCAGAGATCTGTGGGCTGCAAGCTCACCAGGTGTCAGGTTAGAATGGTTGTGCCTGCAATGAAGATTGATGTTAGTAGTGTTTTCCACTCATTGGTTAACAAAATAATCAACAGCAGCAAAACGTCCTGGAGGGAGTGTCCATGCACTTCACTGGGGATTGATATCATTGATTGTTCTGGTGATACTGTCATCATCTGTGGGAAGAGGAGTCTCTTTAGAAAAATGAGCTGTAAGGCGTACTCTATGATAGAAGCACTGCAGATCAACTTGAACCTGGGGTGCATCAAGATATCTGGGTGTGGACACAAAAGAGAGACCTTTGCTAAGGAGTGATTGCTCATCTTGTGTCAGGGGAAGGTCTGGAGGAATACAAAATACCTAATTGTTAGGTTGTGTCTGACTCGATGGCTCATGTTGGTTGTTGATCTGCTTGGTGAGAGACTGGAGTTTTGCAGATTTGGTGTCCTTGAGGAACTGAAAGAGAGTGGAGTTAAGGTTTTGGGTGCAGTGCTTAATAAAAGGAAGGTTATGCGGAGCCGTTCACTGCAGGAAATCCTTTTGTCTTTGAATGGTTTTGTACACAGAGATCAGCTGTGTTTTAATGGAGAGAATGGTATGCGTGATAAGTTTCCTAGAGAAAGTTTTCAAAAGTTTATTAGTGGAGGAAACATGTGTCTCAGACCCAAATGAACAAGGATGAAATTTCAAACAGAAACCTTTAGGAATAATACCCACGTGGCGGCATTTCAAAAGAAAATGTAAGTGACTACATAGTTTAGTCTTGGAGCAAATGGCAGGAAATAATTCAAGAGAAGACTTAAAAATATGAGAAGGGAATGCAGACATAGATGAAATGAAGGAGCATCATAGAGAATTCAGAAGAGATTTCAGATTAGGCATGGTGTGTGAGGGCTTTGCATCAGTTATGCTCTTTCCTTCAAATCTTTACTATAAAGGATCTGAAGCAACCCTTACTTAATAACCCAAATTTAAAAATAGTCAAGAAAGTAATTGAAATTGTTTTTGTAGAATCCCACAATGAGGGATTGCTGACTTTGTTTCAACTAATTCCGTCCTATCTATTCCTATTCTGCAAACAAAATTTAAGGTGCCTCTAAAAAGCCGGTTTCAGATGCTTCAAATGCGTCAGTGTATTAAACATTTTCTGGGTAAACTCCCATGGTCGGACAATACGGGTGTAGTACTAAACAATCTTTGGTTAATCTCTAAGGGTCAGAAAGCTATAGCTAAACTGTACAAGGGAATCATAAACCATACTGTGTCAAGGGTTTCTCCTATAGCTTATTATTGGAAAAATAATTCCAGTAAGGATTTTTCAAATAAAATATGGGAAAAGATCGGGACGGATAATTATTTTTTAATCAAACAGACCATTTAAGAAACATTCAGTTCAATATCCTCCACAATTTATACTTTACGCCTGCTAAACTATTTCAGATCGGGAGGCTGACTTCAGCAGAATGTAAAGAATGTGGTTCTGAGTTAGCCACATTAGATCATAAATTATGGTCGTGCCCTAAAATAGCTAATTTCTGGAATGTGGTCAAAAAGGGGGTTGCGTCTTATCTTAAAGTTGCCACGTACTTTAATGAGGACACTTGTCTGCTAGGTATGTATTCAGCGATCCCTACCTATTCCCAAAAAGTACAGTTAGCATTAGTGGCTACGGTCACTAAATTAGTGATACTTAGACACTGGAAGGTGGAATGGGAACCTTCATTTGTCGAATGGTGGGTGGAATTTCTTACTGCTGTAAATGCAGAAAGATGTGTAGCCTGGTTCTCCCATTCTGGTGAGAAGTTCCAGGAGTGCTGGGGTGAAATTTTTTCAGTTCTTAAGGATAAATTTGGTTATTGAATTGTCACCCACCAATCCCTTTCCCCCTTCTCTCTATTAAGGCTTCCGATCCTTCTGGTATATGAGTATTTTAGATGTTAACTGTGCAAGATGACCCTTTCTCTAGGGACAATAATATTTTTAAACTTTATAGGGGGGCATAGCAACTTCCAAGGTGTCCCTTTCAACTTACCTCTCTAAAATACAAACAGGTTTTCTTTTATCTTACTTTTCTTATTCCCTCCCTTTTGCTGCATTTTGTGTAGGATTGGTTAGAGTTGTGCCATGGCTTTACTGAGATCTCTCATAGGACCCTTATATGGGCCTATATGGATTATAGAATACCAGATATGGATATATTTCGGTTATGTTAAAGGGACTGATGTTGGTGGGGGGGTTCCTTTTTTCCCTTCTTGGGAGGTGGGAGGCTTTGTTTCATTAAAATTGGGGTCTTTTCTTTTCCTTTTCCCTTTTTTTTCTGTTTTCCTTTATGTTGTTTATCTTATTGTAATATGTATAAGTCTATGATTGTCTAGTCAAACTTGAATGGCATTTTATGACTTTCTAATTTATAAGTTATGTGAACTTGTTTTGTTCTAAAAAATAAAGTTATTTGCAAAAAAAAAGATTAGGCATGGTGGGTCGCAGCGAATGTAGCATACAAAATGTAAAAAACAAAAACAAGGTGCTGCGTCAGCGTGTGGTCTAAAAGCAAAACAAAATGGTTATATTAAATGTACGCTGAAAATAGAGTTAAAAATCTATGTTTTGACCTTAGGTCTTCTTCTGGAAATATCTAAAAAAACAAAAAAAAAAACAAAGTTAGTGTAGAGGGGAGGTAAAATGAGGGATACATATATATATGTGGGAAAAGAAAAAAGGAGGGGAGGCTCAGGGAGAAGAAGTGATAAATGGCAAGATTAAGAGAAAATCCGTGAAACAAAAAGGTGATGATGGGAAAGATAAAGCATTTGCAGATAATACTCAGCTGTATATGTCCTTTATACCTGGACAGATTGATGTAGTCTCCGTGTTTAACAACTGCATCTCCAAGATCAAAGACTGGATGAGCACAAGCTGGCTGAGACTGAATCTGGACAAGACTGAAGTGTTGTAGTGGACCTGGGTCACCCGGGGGCAGGTTTGGGGGCTGGGCATGAGTCAGGCCTATGGCTTGATGGTGTTCAGCTCACTACCTCAGACCAGGTGCTTAACCTGGGCATTATCTTTGATGATGGCCTGACCCTGAAATCTCAGGTGTCAGCCATGGTTAAATTCTCATTCTACCATCTGAGGAATATCACCCAGATGAAACACCTGGTTCCTCCGGATGACCTTCCAACATTGGTCCATGCTTTCATTACCACCTGTCTTGACTACTGCAATGCCCTCTACCTAGGGCTTTCTGGGGTTGATGTCTGCCATTTGCAACTAGTGCAGAATGCTGTGTCCAGGTTATTGACTGGTACATCAAGAACCAATCATATTACACCTGTGCTGCGTGGACTGCACTGGCTGCCGGTTCAGTGACAGATCACCTATAAGGTTGGCTTGCTTACCTTCAATGCCCTACACAAACAGGGGCCTGACTACCTGAAAGATCTCCTGACTCCTTACTCCCCCTTTCATCCTCTCCGATCCACCAATGAGGGATTGCTAGAGATTCTCAGGGTTCATTTAAAAACTTATGGTGCTCGTGTTTTTTCTTTTGCAGCACCATCCCTGTGGAATTCTCTACCTCGTCAGTTAAGAGAATGCCTAACAGTCAATAGCTTTAAATCCATGCTGAAAACATATTCATTTACGTTAGCCTTCCCAGATTGTTTTTAATTATCTTTGTATTTATTGTTTTAATTCAGTTTTTATTATGTTTGTGTATTTAAAATATACAGTGCCTTGGCTTTGGAAAGGCGCTATAAAAATAAAGTTTTACTTACTTATTTACTAGACAGGGCATTGGCCCTCCCTCCAAGAGTTCACATGGTGATCTGTACCCACAAATTAGCTTTGAGAATACGGTATGCTGAAGGAAGGGTGTAACCCCATCAGCAAATCCCCCACAGTGACATTTTCAACAAGTTTTGAAAATGTCCCTGTGGGGGACCCATCGGCAAAATTTTGCCCTTTCACTGAGTTTCGCCCCCTTTGTGTTAACTCTGACTTGGAGTTAACAATCCACAAAAGGAGGTTGCAGGGGCATAGCCCCCCACATGGGGTATTTGGGGATGTAGCCCCCTAATAGAAACATGGACAGATGTCTGACAGGTGAAATTTTGCCTGTCAACATTGGGGATGTCTCTATGCATTGGCATAGGTAAACCTGAGAATACTACACACGGTACTCTGGATTCTTTGTTTCATGTTTATTTTCATTTTGTCAATTTTAGGCACCTCCATCTGGTTCAAGGCACCTGCTAAGGATCTCTCCAGGCCTGGTGAAGGATCTACTTACTGATTTATAGCAGTATCTTTTAATGGAGCACCTGCATCTGTTGGGGGGGGGGTTAAACATAGATGATGGGACACTGTACTTTTGGCTGATGGATAGTGGATATCAACTGGATGGGGTCTGAGGATGGGGGGGTGACAACATAAAAATATGTACTTTGTTGCGGGTTGGGGTGCAGAATTTTAGTGTCTCTATTTTAGGAACTGTGACAGGGTGAACCCCGTCATAGATGAGTGCCCTGGTAGACAGATGAGGGTCTTCCATTGCCCCCATTAAAATGCCTAGTGCCTAAAGCCTCAGGAATTTTATATGGTATCTCTTTCAATGCTGACAGGAAGTAAGATGTCATTAGTTTAAGGGTCTCTGAGGCAGAGCTTCTGAGAGTGAGTGGGTGGAAGTTCAGGGAGGATATCTAACACATGCCTCTGACAATACTAAAAAAATAAGGTGCCAGATCCCCTCCATTTCTGTCACTCTGTTCTTATCTATGCTTCTTTTTAGCTCTTTCCTAATTCTTCTTGTCAGTGAGGCCAATCTGACAAATCTCCCTTATCTTTGCTATACCTATATTCTGACAGCCCCCCCCCATGTTAATCTCCCAAGTGGGAAATGATTTTAGCGCATAGCACATTTTAGCAGAACACACTGGTGCCCCTAGAATAGGTATCGGTGTAAGGCACTCGGATTCTACAGCACTGAACAGCAGAGCCATGGCTGCATGTGCAGTAGTGATGCAACATGGCTCCGGTATCAAAAAATGCTCCCAGTCACCAAGGGAGACAAAGAAGCATAACATAAATGCTCTAGTATGGGTTATGTCACACCGAGTGGTTAAGGAAGCACTCCTTGGGTAGAGTATAGCAGACTGCTGCACTAAACAGCAAGATTAAAAGAAAATGCCGGCGGCTGGGACACTACTGGCATGGATATAAAGATGCTCCTTAGTGTCCCATACCTGAATTAAGGGCTTTGTAAAGAAATAGCAGCTCCAGAGGTGTTGTAACAGGGGCTGCATAGATGAAACAAAATAACTGTACAGTGTGAGCAATAATGGGAGATCCCCTGCATATAAAATAAAGTTGCAGATAGGGAAAGCTGCCACATTCAAGAGTCTTCTTTTAAATAAGAACAAGCAATGAAATTGTAACTATTTCAGGGCCAAAATAAAAGTGAAGATGACAGCTTGACATTGCAGCCGTCAACAACCATGAGAGCTGGATTTTTAGCCCAGTACTGTGTGTCCTGCAGTTTTATTAGATAGGGAGCCAGTAGGCAGTTGCTGGAGGTAGGAGTAAGATCTTCTAGTGTGATGAGGGCTCACACTGGCAAATAATGGCTGGGCTGAGGCAAAGCAGTAGTCTTTTTTATTTTATTTATTGTTTTCTGAGTGAATTAACTAACTAAATTGATAAATGCCTTTGGCATTTTTTATGCACTGATTTTGAGTGTCTGCCTAATATGTTATCCTGACTATCCACAGCCCCATCCACAGTTGGTGTTAGAATTGTGTTACTGGCTGAGTGTCTGAGGGATAAAAGAGAGAGCTCAGTCAGGGGTGCCAGACCTGGTGCCTGAGGATAAAGGCTGTAAGTGCATGGTGCCAGAAATGAGGATGTCTGCTTGAGAAGGTGACCTGAGTGAGGCATCAAGGAAGATGTGCAATGATCAAGTGGAAGGGCTTGTGAGACTTGTATATTGGCACAGCGGATGATGGCTGGAGGTGAACCAGCACTGGAGGGAGCTGAAGCACCACTGAAGGGTGATGATGGAGGATGTCATGGCAGATATCATGGAGGATATCATGGTGGATGTCATGGAGGAGGTCGTGGAGGATGTTGTGGAGGATTTGATGGATCACAATCCTTGAGCTTTAGAGGAGGAGGAGGACCCCCTACTATAAAATATGTGACCCTCGAGTGAGGACATCCAGCTATTGTTGATTTTTCTTGGCTGTTTCTTACTGGAGGATGAAGATCATCAAGAGGAAACCCCAGGTAAGACTATAATGGGTGAGTTAATACTGGAGGAAGAAACAGCTCCAATCAAGACAGAAGAGGCTATGAGGGCTGAAGGGACTTTCATATGCTCTGTAACACCACCTGTAATGCCTTATGGTAGTTTTGCTATGGACTGGGGAAAACTGCAGTTAGTAGATGATACAATTGGCAAGTTAATAACCCATGTGAAAATGCAGGAAAGAAGTGAGGTTAATGGTGAAATGGGGGCTGGACTGTTATGGTGGTACAAGTTACAGGAAGGTGTCCTGTATCACATGATGCCAAACCCCCAAACAAAGCAAGCTGATACCATGGTGGTGGTGGTGCCTGAGGCCTACAGACAAAAAGTTATGGAGGCTGCAAGCAAATGTCATGCTGGTCATTTGAGCCATGGGGAGGTGTTGGCAAGATTAACCCCCTATTACTACTGGGCAGGGCATGTACAGGCAGTTAGCAGTATACCTGGAGACCAGTGAGTTGGACAAACATAATGGAACCCCTTAAAATGATGTGGAAAGAGTATCACAGAAAGTCAAGAGCAAGAGATGGTACCTTTGGAGGAGGAGGAGGAAGAAATTCCCACCTAGAAAAGATGAAACAGGGTGGTAGTTAATACCACTAGTTATGTGTTCAATTGGCTGTGACAGCCCAGAGGTTAAAGTTAGGCTGTATATATTAATCTACCTTCCAGAGTTTAAGAGGGGTAAGAGCAGGGCAATCCCCTGAATGAAATTTCTAATTTAGGGCTAGAGGATTTAGCCATACAAATGTATGAAACAGGAAACATGTGTATGTACTAAGACACTATTAGAGCAGAGTAGTACTCATCTTTGAGAGAGTGATGGTACGGGCCTGTAAGACCGACCAGATATGTTTATTGGAGAAAGCCAGAGGATTGCACAAACTTGCAGTCATATTTCTTTCTCCTTTTGCATGCAATAATATTGAGATGAGTTTGCAAAATGCACATATAGGTTATATGCTAATGCCTAATGATGTGATAGCTCCAGGGTATTGATTGATGGGTATTGCTGTTCAGATCTATAATGATAAGTGTAGTTGGCAATACTTTATGCTTAGTAAAGGGACCCTGGGGTGCAGCTCTGTGGTGAGTGTGGGCCAGAGCTCCACCACACCCTTTTGGGTAGGTATGACAGTATCGTACAACCATAGGACGGTTGCCCTCTTAGGTGGGGAGGTATGTGACAGGGTGACCCCTGTCATGGGTGAGTGCCCTGGTAGGAAGATGGGGTCTTCCCTTGCCCCCCTTAAAGTGCCTAATGCCTCAGGGAATTACAGTATATGGTATCTGTTTCAATGCTGACAGGAATTAAGATGCCATTAGTTTAAGGGTCCCTGAGATGGAGCTTCTGAGAGTGGGTGAGCGGAAGCTCCAACCCTCCAAGGGTTCAGGGAGGGTATCTGGCATCAGTATTACTGTTGCCTCCGACAATAATAAAAAAAATGAGATACCAGTTCCCCCGCCCATTTCTCTTACTCTGTTCTTATCTATACTTCTTTTTATCTCTTTCCAAATTCTTCTTGTCAGGGTGGCCAACTGGACAAATTTCCCTTATCTTTACTATCCCTATATTCTTACAACCCCCCGGTTATGTGGCTCTACTGAGTGAGAAATGATTTTAGCGCATAGTGCACTTTAGCAGAACACAATGGTGTGATTGGAATAGGTTTGGTGTAAGGCACTCAGATTGTACAGTGCCGAACATCAGAGCCATGGTTGCATGTACATTAGTGCTGGAAGATGGCTCCGGTGCCAAAAAATGCTCTCGGTCATGAAGTGTGACAAAGGAGCATAACTTAAAGTGGAGCAGAATGCTCCAGCATGGATTTTGCTGTACTGAGTGGTTAAGAAAGCACTCCTTGCATGACATATATATTGTAAGAGTGCTTCGGAGCAAAGGCGTGCTCCAAAGCAGATCAGACTGCTGCACAAAATGGCAAGATGGAAAGAAAGTGCCGGCAGCTGGGACACTACTGGCATGGATACAAAGATGCCCCTTAGTGTCCCATACCTGAATTAAGGGTGTTGTAAAGAAATAGCAGCTCCAGAGGTGTTGTAACTGGGGCTGCATAGATGAAACAAAATAACTGTACAGTGTGAGCAATACTGGGAGAGCCCCTGCATATAAAATAAAGTTGCAGCTAGGGAAAGCTGCCACATTCAAGAGTCTTCTTTTAAAAAAGGAAAAGCAATAAAACTGTAACTATTTCAGGGCCAAAATGAAAGCGAGGCTGACAGCTTGACATTGCAGCCATCGACATCCATGAGAGCTGGATTTTCAGCTCAGTACTGCGTGTCCTGCAGTTTTATTAGATAGGGAGCCAGTAGGCAGTTGCTGGAGGTAGGAGTAAGATCTCCTAGAGTGGTGAGGGCTCACACTGGCAATTACTGGTTGGGCTGTGGAAAAGCATTATGACCCTGCTAAGGCAAAACAGTGGTCTTTTCAATTTTATTTATTGTTTTCTGAGTGAATTAACTAACTTAAGTTTTTTTATTGATTTTTGCATATATTTTCTTCCATTTTATGATGCAAAAGTGAAATATAAATGCCTTTGGCATTTTTTTGCACTGATTTTGAGTGTCTGCCTGATATGTAATCTTAACTACCCACAGACCCGTCCACAGGAACAAAATAATTGGTGGTACAGTGCACTCCACTTACAATGGACACTGTTATAATGGATAATCAGTTATAGTGGACAAAAACTAATTTCCCAAACCAAATATATCAAATCCTGTCTCCCAGTGCTTATCAAATGTGTCACTTCCCATCTTTCTTTTAAGAGATCCCTGTGGGCACACCTGAAATCTGGCTCTGTCACTGTCCATAGTGTGCCTTGTGTGCCATACCTCCTGCAGGTTTTCTTCCCTGACCTTTACACCTGGATAAGAGTGATATCCTTTTATGTTTTGCTATACTTATACACTTAAGAACTTATTGTAAAAATAATTAAAAGAAATCTCTATCATGATATGTCATAATGTTCATTCATCTTTGTAATGTAATTGGCTTGTCCCAATGCTTATGCATCCATGTAATGTAATATGCCTTTATTGTGATATTGTCTCCATTATTGTGTATATGATTCTCAGATTACTGTCTGCAAATTCCTTTCTCTGTTGTGCCATCAGGTTGCCCCTGTATTTTACCTTGGAAACATCCCGAGTTGTTCCTGAAAGTAGGCATTTTTGCCTAGTGTGCTTACCCAATAAACAAAAGCTAAATAAAATAAAATAAACAACTTATTTTTTTCTGGTTATAATGGACAGAAACATTGTTTATAATGGACACTATTTATATTTATTTATTTATTAGCTTTTGTTGACCGGGTAAGTGCACTAGGCAAGAAACCTGACTATTTTAAGGCACGACCCAGGACAGTAGAGTTACAGCAAATGCGGCAAAGACAGCAATGACAACAGCAAGGTACAAAGGGAGAGATAACAGTCAAAATTACCTATACAAACAGTATAAAAAGAAGCAAAGCATAAAACTTAACAGCAAATATACAGAGGACAGGTCAAAAAGTCTTTCATAGTCTTAAGTAGGCAATTATGCGCACGGACTTGGTAGTAAAAAACAGGGATGGGTAAGAGATCGGCAGGAGGGCAAGCAGTAGGCCCCACAGAACATAGGTACAGTCACAGTAGTCAGGGGCATTAAGGTGGGAAAAAAGTGCATGCTTAAATGCAAGGTGAGATGATGAGTTCTTCACATAAGGGGGGTGAAGAGAGTTCCAGAAATGCAGGGCAAAATAAGAGAAGGCCTGCTCACCCATTTTAGTAGAGCAATGCTGAACAGCAAGCAAGGGGAAGACCTGAGGGCATGAGAGTGAGAGACACAAATAAGCATAGAGCCCAGGGCTTCAGGGCTAGGTGTTCTGGTTAAAGAGTTGATAAAACAACTGAGAGCATATAATCTAAGGGAAATCAGAGGCAGCCAGTTTAAGGCAGAGTAAAGTCAGCAGTGGTGGGTCAGACGAGGGGCAGATAGTGCGAATCTCCAGATGTTGTTATACACAACATCCCATCTACAGACAACCACAGCGTTAGCATAAGAAAGGACAAGGAGCGCATAACGCAGTTGAGGTAGTAACACACCTCTTGCTACAGCTGTCCTAGCGGCAGGAGTAAGAGAATGGCACACTCTGTAGGCCGCACCAGTCTTAGAGTTAACTGAGCGACAGACCTCATTGACATGAGTGGCAAAATCAAGTGTCTGGTCAAGTGTTACCCCAAGGTATTTGAAAGATGATGTGTTAGATATTGAAAACCCATCGTGGCCGTGGACATTAAGCTCAGGGTCCAGAATCGGTACCCATCTAGAGGAACCAAATAACATGGCCTGGGTTTTAGATAGCTTTAAGATTTGATAATTGGAGGAGAACCAGGATTGAAGGCTCTGAAACACAGGTGATAATTGTTGATTTAGGCTGGTAATGGACTTGGAGGCAGAGTAAAGCACCAGATCATCAGCATACATGATGGACTTGCAGAGTGAGGAAGAGTTGGGGATGTTGTTAATAAAAAGAGAAAAGAGCAGGGGCCAAGAATTGAACCCTGTGGAATGCCTGAGGTGATAGAGGCAGGGGCAAAGAGTGCCTTACTGAAGGAGATAGTCTGGGAGTGATTTTCAAGATAGCTTGTGAACCAGGATAGAGAGGGTTCAGAGATTCTGAGTGATTGCAACTTAACTAGTAGGAGAAGGGTGATGTACCATGTCAAATGCTTTAGAGAGATCAATGTACACAGCTCCCATGAGTAAGCCTTTATCCATATTGCTTTTTACATCACTGGTGAACAGGGTTAGAGTGGTGGTTGTGCGGCGTCCAGCCCTAAAGCCATGTTGTATAGGGGATTGTAGGTTGGAGTGAAGTAGGTACTGGGAGACCTGCCGGTGCATGACTTTTTCCAGCAGCTTACTGAGCATAGGCAGGAGTGAAATGGGATGATAGTTTGACAGGATTTTGGGGTCCCCTTTCTTAAAAATCAGCATAGTCTTGATGGTTTTCCATGCTGAGGGGACAGTGGCTGAGCTGATCGAGAGATTGAAAAGCCTAGTAACAGGCTCAGCAAGATGAGAGGTGAATTGTCTGAGGATTATTGGCTCGATACCGTCAGGACAAGCACTGCCACAAGCAGGAATAGTCTTCAGTAACTTAAAGACTTCTTGCCTCATGACGGGGCAAGTACTAGTGAGGTGGGGGCAGATACAAGTGAAGAAGGGGAGGCCAAGGGAAAAACTGGGGGTAGGGGGTAGGAATGAGGGTGGGGAAAGTGGAAAAGAGGATGTTGAAGGCACTGGCGATAGTCAGAGTATTATTGCAGTGGATATCATTTACGAGCATATCATATGGAGTTAGAGTCTTGTTATTCCCCAGAATTTGCTTAATTTGGGACCAGTAGTGCTTAGGGGTAGAGGCAGAGGCAGTGAGCAGGTTCAGGTAATACATACTCTTGGCATGGCGAATCTCCTTTTTACAAGAGTTTCGCAATAATCTGTAGGTCTCAAAGTCAGCTTGAAGGGACGAGGACTTCCAAATCGACCAGAGTTTATCCCGTCATTTCAGCAGCTGAAGAAGGGAGGCCCTTGAGCCATTTAGTGACCTGCCCTTTTACCCTGAGCTTGGTGACTGGTATGTGCAGGTTCTGAAGAGAGAGAAGGGTAGCATTGAAATATTCAGTCTCACAGTTGATGTCATTGGTTATGTAAAGAGAGGACCAGTCAACCAGATTTAGGTCATGCAGGAAAGCAGCAGGGTTGAGTTTTCAGAAGATGGAAAAGGTAGTAATGTTGGGGGGAAGGAAGGAGGAGAGGAGTCCCAAATACAGAAGACAGGGCAGTGATCGTTGATAGGGTTGGGAAGTACACCAGCACGGAGGAAGTTCCCCTTCTTATTTGTCAGGATCCAGTCCAGGAGGGTGTTGGAGGAGCCCTGATGAGAGATTCTAGTGGGAGCTTGGATTAATTGAGCAAGGTTGGCCTTGCTGGTAATGGATGAAAGGAGAGAGATCCGAGGCCTGGCCCAGTCCTGATTAAAATCACCCAAGCAAAATACCTTATTTTTCCCAGACACAGTCTGAACTAACTCAATAAATTCTTTGAGAACTAGCCTGAAATGTATGGGAGGTATATAAACACAGAAAATGTGTAGAATTTTGACATACCCCAGCAATAGGCTGGAGTGAAGGACCTCACAGTTAGTCAGTGAGGGACCTTGTATGATGGAAATGTTAATTTGGGATCTGTAATAAAGGGTCAATCCCCCTCCTCTTTTGGAGCTCGGATGATCGGCCCAGAGCATATTGTAGCCCAGAATGGAGTAGAGGGAATCAGCTATAGTTGGCATTAACCGAGTCTTGGAAAGGACAAGGATGTCAGGGTTGTTTGCGCATACCCAGGCCTCAGGTTCAGGGAGATTGGCAGTGAGGATCCTTATGTTGAGGTGGACAAAGGTGAGACAGGATGATTGTGGCCAACAATAAACTGGGTGAGACTGGATCGAATTAGTAACAATAGTAGGGCCAGGGTTGGTTTCAGTATCACCAGCAAGAGTAAGGGACAAGCTGAAAATCCATAACGTTGCAGTCAGCATCGTCTGAGAGGCACAGGCAGTGGAGATAGAGAACCTCCTCAAAATATATCTAAGTAGAACTCTTAAATATCTATTGCTAAGCCCTGGCAGTGGTGCAGGATAAGGGTCAGTCTGCACCAGTAGACTAGAGTAGCAGAAGCTGACATGAGAATAAGAATGGCAGTTAGAGGGAGGCACAGGAGGAGCTGCAGAGAATTCAAGGAGATATAGCAAAGAGAGTATCAAAGAGAGTATCAGCAGGAAGGGGCATGACGCCCTGAAGTACATGGTTGCAAGGTGTATAGGAGGTAAGTGGTAAGGAGGTGAGGAAGGTGAGAGAAGAGGAGAGGCTGGTTGAGAGAGGAAAAGATGAGTTTAGAAGTGAAAAATCAGTATCCATAAAACAGAAGTGACAGCAAGCGGTGAGACCCTGTGAAAGGTATAGCAGAAATCAGAAGACACAGTTTTGGGGAATCAGCAGCAAGGCAGAAAGTGGGGTACACAGCAGGGTAGGAGGAGACTGGGGCAAGATATGCCACCAGATGAGGACAGCTGGAGCAGATGTGCTAGGGCACAAAAGTAAAAAAGCAGTGATTAGCAGAGGATGTCAGCCGCCCTCTAGTGGGGAAGAAATATAAGGAGCTAACGAGAAACTTGGAAGATAGAAAAAATGTGATCTCTTGAGAGTTAATAGCCCTATAAGTGTAATGCTAGCTAAGGGTGGGAGGGTATTGGGGGGCAGGTGGGGAGCAGTCGCATAGCGACTGTGGGGAGTCAGCCTAGTATCTTGTCCAACAATAAAGCTGAGGGCCCGAGAGCTACGAGCAGCCTGCTTCACAGAAGGAAACACTCCACTCACCTGCACTGAAAAAATGCCATGTAACTGAGGCAGCCTGTAGAAAATTACACAAATTAACTTACAATTAAAGCTATTGGCAGGTTAAGCAGTACAATTCAAAGCTAAGACAGTCACGGCTGGGCTAGAGGGAAGAGAATGCAGGTGGCTCACAAGTGGTAGCAGCGATTAAGTCTGCATGCAGTTTAAGAGTTTATCTAGAAATTGCAGTGCTTTTAAAAGTCCCAGAAAGTTATTGCTAGAGTCTGGGGAAATGCAGACAACAGAATTCAAATTGAGTTTCTACCAGGATGGTCTCCATAAAAAGGTGCCAAATTTGAAAAAGTTGCACAAAGGACCTCCAAAACGAGGTCTCTGTTGTACCTATGCAGTGTCAGTTGGGTGGACAGGAGTAGCTCCGAGGGCAGTCCAGCCCCAGGGGAGGTCTGAAAGCACTATGAAGCTTTATGGGCATTTACAGTGCTTTTTTGGGAGGCGAAATGCAGAGCTGGTGAGGAGATTTGGCAAATATAGAATTAAGTTGGAGGCAGAGGCATAGCTACAATGGTGCAGGGGGTACAGTGGCACCCAGGCCCACGAGGTTTGAGGGACCCAAATCATCATTTTGATGTTTGTTCAAAACTGGGGAAGGGCCCTGTAACATTGCCTTGCACCCAGGCCGTCTGGGAATTTGCTACGCTACTGGTTGGAGGAGCTATAGAGATTAAATTTCTTACAAAATTATTGTCCATAAGCTTCAAAAACATTAAATAATTACATCAAAAGAAAATTATTTTATATTTAAATAAAATCCTTATAGTACATTGCCTTTGTTCTTACTGTCCTGGAACCCCAACATCCAGCCACTAGAGTAATTATCTTCTTGTTACCGTCTGCAATAAACTTCCTTTAAAAACTCACATTCCTTTACTGTTAAATAACCTTAAATAAACACACAGAATACAGAAACATATATACTAGGTAGGGGTCTGAGTAATCTATGAAGTTTTATAATATGTTCTAATTCACTCTGCACCCCTGCTCGCATACATAGGCACACCTAACACATAGGCTCCACCTCTTCTGGATATAATGGACACTGGATATGATGGACAAAACTTGTATGCACAGATATGTTTGTTATAACAGGCTTGCACTGTATTGGTGCAAAAAACATGGCATCATATTACAAGAGTTCATGAGCCATTAGAATGTTGTCTAAGCCATTAAAATAAGTAGCACCATTACAACAAAAATCTAAATTTTAATGCTACACTTATTTATGTTTCAATTAGGGGGACATTTTTAATGGCTTTACACCCACACCAGACTGTGGATTATTCCATACTGAATGGTACATAAATCAGTACCTATATACCCATCAATTGCTTAATGCCCATTAAATCTTAATGACCCCCTCACTCCTATCAAGTTCATTAAAATGAATGTATTAATAGTATTGGATTTTAAAATGTAATTTTTGTGCTCACCCTTGATTTATGTGCCAATTAATGGGAATGTAATGGGGACAGGAATTAATTATTTATGTGCAGCTGTTTGAAATGTCTCAATTTTCATAAATTATATTCATACCTCTACAGGATCCATATTTAACTGTGCCTGAATAAACTGAAGCTGTCCGTTGTGTTTTGTATTTTGTATTTATTTATTTTTTTTATGGACAACATTCTGTGCAGTTCCTTTCATGGAACCAAGAATTTGGAGTTTTGACTATGTCACTTCATGGTTTCAGAACTGTGGGCACTGTATTGATAAGTCTGTGCTCATATTTCTGAAACCACGATGTGACATAGTCAAAACATCACATTCTTGGTTCCATGAAAGGAACTGCACAGAATGTTGTCCATACAAAGAAAACAACACAAAACACAACTGACAGCGTCAGTTTATTCAGGCACAGTTCAAAAGGGATCCTTTAGAGGTATGAATATAATTTATGAAAATGGAGACATTTCAAACAGCTGCACATAAGTAATCAATTCCTGTCCCCTTTAATGGCTGACTGTAATGGAAATTTAATGAGAATGTTTAATGGCATTTCAATGTTGCATGTATGCAGTAGTGTGTGTCACACCTGAATACAATCAGTTTCATCTCAGTGTGCCTTTCCTGGTCACGCATTGCATAAAAATCAACAAAATAAATGAATACATATTTTTGGTGGCCATTATGAAAGGCTACAGAAAGATAGCAACAAAGCAGTTTGCAGCAATAGTGCTGCTGCACATTACTTGGAAAAATTGTCTCCTCCTGATGATTGTTGGAAAATTGCAGGGAAAGGTTACAGAAAGGTAGCAACAAAACAGTGTGCCATGATATTGCAGCTACTTATTTCTGGCAACCCTGCTGCAATCTCCACTTGATGGCTGCAGGAACTTTGCTGAACGAGACTTTTTGCTACCTTTTTCTTATAATAGGTTGCAAAAAGAACAGGTTATGGCAACCTAATTTGCACGATAAAGTGTGACATTGCAGCAGTACTGTGGCAACCTGGTTATAGCATGGTTTCAATAATAGTACTGGAATATATTAATAACAGGCTGTGGCAGGTCATATATTTTAATAAGAAAAGACCTGTCTTATACCTTACCCAAACATATTTGAATTGTTATTTACCATAGGGAGGAAACTGTCTCACATAAACAAACGAATATTATACAGAAGAAAATGTTGTTAAGAAATACAAGCACATGTCTTGAGTTCATAGCCTGAAATGGACACTTAAGGCTTTAACACCTATTATGGGGTGTTGCTTGCCAATACGCACCCTCAGGTTTGCCTCTGGATACATATAGAAGCATTGATTAATGATGGTAAAGCCTTCACATTCAGTTTCTAATGCTTAATTAGTTAATGTGTACAGTAATTACTAATGCATTTTCATTTTCTGCAAAATTCCACCACTAAGCATTACAATCACCCCCTAATAAGGTTGCCATGATGGAAGAACCAAATCAATAATACCAACTGTGACTGCCTAGGCTCTTTTATTGTCTAATTAGAGAGGGTATGCTGTGAATAGAATAAAAGATGTGTTAAGAATATTTATAATGCTGCATCAAATGCTACCACCAAAAGCCTGGATATGACACTTTGTATACTAGCAGGAATTCTAGTGGTGTAAACTGTAACCTTTCTGATTGCTTCACATCCTCTTGTAATGAGACATGCCAGTGGGGGAGGAGAGGTTTGTTTGTGGAATATTGCCACAGCAATGTGTCCTGTTAAGGTTGGCTTTGTCATTCCTTGAGGCAGGAGTTAATGGCTCCGATGAAAACAGAGAAACCAGGTTTTTAGTCTATATTCCTAGATCAGACAACATAAGGTGGAAAAAGAGAAACCAAATCTTATTACCAAGTACTTTTATGCAATGAAAATATATTTTCAGTTTATTTGTATTTAATTCATCAGTTTGGAAATTTGATGAGATCAAGATACCTGGGTTTTATACTAATGTTTTGCACTTCTTTTTTCCCCTTGAAGTACTCAGGAAACTGGAATAGCTAAGCTTAGAAAGTGTTTTGAAAAATAATCTATACTGATTGGCTGACAACCATATTTAGAAATAAATTTATTTTTCAACAATGCCCTCTCAAAAAAAGGTCCCAGCTGGCACTGTCCAACTACTTAAGGATATCCTTGTACCTACCACCCAATTTGAAAGGAATGTGCCATCTTTTTTTTGTGGTCGCTTAGCACACGATGCTCCTCAGAGCTTATTGACTAGGACTCCCTCACACCCACACCCACAGCAGAACGGCAAGATGTGCATTAATGTCCCACACAGTCACAGTAGTATTTCATATTTTCCCCCTTTGAAAAAAACAAAACAGTTTTTCAAATTGTAACTGGCACTCTGCTAGTAGCGGTAGCACATCTGGTGCTCAGTGCTGCTGTGACACAACACAGCTTCCCTTAGGTCCACCTGTGGTCGAGCCAAGCACAGTAAACAGACATTTACTTTTCTTTTTGGTCATAAACATTACCTTTGAAACTGAAGCATCACCAGCCTCTAAAGCTACTCCACCCCCTTCAAACTCCATGTGCCTGCTGCACTCCATCCCATTCTCTGACAATCTTACACAGCATGGAGTTTTGAATTCAAAGGTGACAAAAAAAATAGAGCACCACGTGACAATGAAAACAAACCCATAAATAAAACACAGTGTCAATGACCGTTGCACAACTAAAGGAAGCAGCGAACAGTAAAGAAAATTACGCTTAACTGGGTACACAGTTAAGCAACAGTAAAACACCACAGAGCCTACTACTAGCAACTATACCAGCAAAGGGACTAAGTTACCAACAAAATAACTCTCAATTGGTTTCTGGTTATTTTTATATTTTTCCTTATCAATACTGCACAGAAATATCACATGTAACCCATTTTCTGAGTGCAATAATACCCTCCAATGTGGGCAGTATTGGGATATACTGGACCTTGCACGGGGGTATAAGAACATCTGCCTGCAATGTCAGGCCTCATTGCACCCCTGGATGATCCCGTATATCCCAATACCACCTGCCCTGTCTGGTATTATTGTTTACATAGATTTTCTAAATCTGTTGCTAAACATGTTGCACAAAGTAGAAATAGAGAAGTAAATGGACATACCCAAATGGCAGGAGCAGCAGCTGTGTGTTCACAAGTAAACCTGGCACTTCCATTTCATGCTGGCAGTATTTTTTAATAATGCTGCATAAGAAATGCCTTGACTGCTTGTTACTTTACTTCTGGTGACTAGAAGAAAATCAAAGCATGGTGCTACTTTAACAGTGTCGGGTGGTGGTGTTTGGTGAACATTTCCTAAAGGTACTGGTAACCCTGCGGCCCCCAGTGCACTCACCAAAATCATGATTTTATATAACACTTCTGCAGAGAGAGCTCACTGTAGCATAACCTTCCCATCTAACAGATGGATAGAGAAAAATACATAACCTTGGTAGAAAAGATAATAAGAAATGATAATAAATAAATAAAATATTACAAAACTCGTAGACTAAACGAGAGCATATTCTGGGTCATGAGAACTCCCTCAAGTGATTTAAAATCTCATTTACCTAAAACAGTAAACTTGCCTACTGTGCATTTCAATACAATAAGTTAAACAATGTCTGAATTACTATTTGTAATACATTGGATATACAAGCATCAAATGTAGTGTTCTCTTTTCAAATGATATCTAGTAAATGACTATAACAGGAAAAATTTTAAAAAAGCTGTGCTTGCTTCAGTTTCTACTACCCTTGAGATATGGATTTGGGAATCTTTGAATCTGCATATATGCACGTGTGTGGGTGTTTGTAGAAGCTTCCAAGCATTGTCATAGTAGTCCCCATATCCCCTTCCCTGAAACACACACACACACACACACACACACACACACACACAGTCTTGGAGAAATGGTTGCAGACATATGATTATTCTCTGATATTACACTTTTTTGAGTGGCATGTGAAGCTGGGCGATCTCACTAGACACCTCCGGCCCCAGCACCCATTTCAGTGAATGGTCAACCCTTTGTGCAGACTAAGGAAATGACGTTTCTCCTGGGTTAGCACCCAAACCCCAAGAGCAGTGAGGTCATGTGGCCAAGGGTCAAGAAACCACCCTTGTCTGACTGTTGCACCTGCAGACAAGCATGATATGGTTGGACTGTGACCCCCCCCCCAACTGGAGTCCAGATCTTGCAGTCCCCAGGCTTCATGCTGACTGAAGGAGAAAAGCCATTCAGAAGAATTTGACTCATCCCCCCTTTTTCCACCATACCATCACTCTGCAAGACTCCCAAGCTGCCATGTTACATGACTGCAGTAGTTGAAGATCTATGTATGCTATACTACCTCTTTTATCCCTTTGGATGGGGGGAAAAACTCCAGAAAATCCCTCTGAGGGAAAACTCAGTACCCGACCCCTACTGTGGTCAAGGGGTTCCCTGACTAACCCTAACCCTGCTTTCCCTACTGTGGGTTGGGTGGGTGATCTAAAGAAGGAGGACAAAGAGAGGGGGGGGGACCTGCTGGCATCAACTCATTTTTAACCCTCACTCTCTGCCCCCTCCAGATGGCCACCAGCCTTCTGGCAGCCCCCAGTAGTTTCTCCTTGGAGGTGGTCCAGTCTTGTCCAGCACACCTGCGGGGTGGAACCCTCCCTCCCAAACTCCCAAAAGGGAAGGGACACAGTCAAGGTATCATCTGCTGCAATACTTTGGCAGACTGTATTTTTACAGATCCAATACAGTATAACTAAAATTCTTGGTAACACTGCAACAGCAGAGATAGTGTTGATGCTAAGGGTTTTTGTGGCAAGTGAGGACAAGGATCTTGTGCTAGTTTATACCTGAGGATGTTTAAATCTGATAAGAAGTTCATCACTTGATACAGGTCTCAGCTAAAAGCTTGCCTTCCATGAAAGAACCACTCAGCTGCCATGAACCTGTTGCTGATGGGTCATTCCAGATCAGTGAATGTACTAAGTCTTGAATTCCTGGAAAATGTGCAGGCAGGTACATCATATACTGAATATTTTAGACCATCTGTCTTTTCATGATTCCCAGAAGTAGCACAGTTCATGTTTCAGTAAAATAAAAAGAAGTCTGCAGTGCTCTCAGATTAGAAAAGTGACACTGCAGTATATTATTGCTTTTGTTATTTCCAGCCATCTAGCACAGTAAACTTTAATTCAGGTACACAATTAACAGAGCATTTTTCTACCCTAGATAACAACCAATATAGAAAAAAAGCACCTATTATGAAAATAAATGCTTATTAAACATTATTCTTTCTATTTTATGTAATAATTTAGAATGAAGTGCAGATTAATTTAGAATTTCAAAAACAAAAAAGGAAAGTATTAATTGTTCTTATTTCTAATACTGTAGTTGAAGTACTTTTGTTTTAACAGTTCACATACTGCACTGGTATCATGTCAAATGTAGGCATTAAACAGCAACTTGCTTTTTGTATTCTGAGCTGGAAACCTTTTCTTTGCATACCAACAGCTCCCCCTATCTGTTTCCAGAATAACATTATTTCCACCTTGCTAAATGCATAGCTATGGTTTTAGTTTTATTTCAACTCATGTTTTCAAACTACATTACATGGGCTCACACAATGATGTTACAGTTAAAATAGATTACTCCCTAATATTTTGTTGTGGCCCAGGAGCTATACTGAACCGCTTGACCATTCTGGTAAAGACAAGGTCCCCTGTTTTAAAAAAAGTATGTTACAATGTTTAGGCTTGATTGGATCCAGCTTTTCCCTCATTAAATTGTTTTATTTCTTACTGAGGTGAGCTGAACCAGAATTTCCTACATTAATATCAACTGTACTATGCCACCCCAACATGCAAAATCTAATCAGAATAATGCTATTAGAGGGCATTTCAACATACATAACACATGGTCATTGTTAAAACAAAGAGTAGTGAAATAAACCATGGTATCAAAGTGAATAGCTCACACATGCCATATAAGGCTATTAAACATCCTTTTACCTACTGTACAGTTGCAGCCAAAGG
The DNA here is from genome assembly GCA_016271365.2 of Neoceratodus forsteri. Taxonomy (NCBI): domain Eukaryota; kingdom Metazoa; phylum Chordata; order Ceratodontiformes; family Ceratodontidae; genus Neoceratodus; species Neoceratodus forsteri. Next base: position 1,214,162,010 of record CM057453.1, on the reverse strand, counting down.
TATTACATATATCCTGAACATTTTGCGATATCACTAGAGAAAGTCACTGCCTCTCTGCAGTACCACTGTGGGCCCCCAGAGTGAATCTCTCTAGATATATTGTGAAACATCTGGAAATATCTGGACCTATCCAAGGCTCCAACTTGTATATCCATCCTATACTACTTCTCCATGACTGCAAAATATTATCCCATGGTGTTACCTTACACTGTAGGACTAGATCTTCCTATTCCACAACAGACAAATGGACAGTCAGCCATGCCAGACCACTGCCTTGCACAACTGAGGCCAAGAACAATCTGCAAAATGTCTGGTGCAAACAGTAGATCATGAAGTCTTCACCATCAGGGCACAACATTAGATGAACAGAGAACAATGGTCTCACAGCTGTAAACAGCCCCAAACGCTCAAAAAACTGCACATTAGAACATCTTTGCCACCCCATTGGCAAGGTTCAATGGCCATCTGTCAATGCCAGAGTACTAAAGAAATGGAACATTAGTGTGATGTACCAACTCAATGGACATTCCCTTTCACATTCAATAAAGGCCCCTTAAAGGATGTTGATGATTGGTGAAGCCCATTGTATTAGAGGATAATATGATACAGTCTATGAACATCATATCTTCACTGGTAGCAATTAACAGGTGAAGATAAAACAATGTAAGTCCCAACTGTCAAAAGGGATACATCCCAGGACTCTAACGGAGCTAAGGGAACAATTGTCAGTGTCAGTTACAACAGTCTTTCAGGCAAATGTACAGACCGGTTTAGTTCTCTAGGACTGAAAAGCCATGAATGTCTTCAAGAAGAGGCAATGTTAAGCCTAGGCAGCTACAAGCTGGTCAGCCTGCCATCAGTGATGGGTAGGGTCCTAGAAGCCATTATCAGAGATAGACTAATAAAGTTCTAGGCTGTAAATTAGTTGATTTTGTCCTTTCATAGTAGTTTGCTGAGATTCAGATCATACCAAACCAGCTGGATTCCTTCAGATGTGACAAGGGTCTTGGACATGGAAAATGTAGTTATAATGATCCGTAGCATAGGTTAGATGTGGGTAATCCAGTTCAGAGAAAATTTGAAGCTCCTGAACCAGCAAGATAAGTGGCAATCAAGCTTCTTCTGAATGTCTGCTGTGTTTGGATTGGTCAAGATCATGACGGTGATCACTTTAACATGGTGGGAGGAAGGCAGGGAGCAGGAAGTGTCTTCAAGCACCGAGAGGATGAAGCAGCAGAATCAGAGGGTGGGTGGGGTTGGAGGGAGCAGTAGAAAGAAAGGGGTGGAAAGGAGCAGGAATCATCTTAAGAGTACTGAGGGGGGGAGCAGAAATCACAGATATGGATGGTAGGGGTTGAAGAGAGCACACACGATGGCAGGAGATGTCATGGAGAGTGCCAAGAGGAGGGAGTCAGAGTAGACAGAGGCTGGTTGTCTCGCATGATGGGAATGATTAGGAGACTCTATGTGCACTGTAAGAGTAGACCTGATAGATTTAGGAAGACAAGAACCCATGTGGTTCCTCATTTAATTCTGTTGGCTACATCAGTTGCTGCTGTGCGTATGTCAGACATTTGGGAAAGAAACAGATAAGCAGCATCTTGGTCCTAGAATTGAAACCTGTGACAAAAAGCACTTTTGAGAATCATGAGTGATCAAATTCTCATCTATAGCAAAAAAAAAAAACATTTAGGGATTTAAAAAAAAACACAAAAATACTAAGGAATTAATGAGATACTGAGAGCAAAAAATGGAGGGTGGGGGGAGGGGCAGGTAAAGCATTTGGCACTTGTGGGGTGGGCAACCTGGCTGCTACCTGTTAATATGTAGCCTACAGGTACTGTACTACTAATACGGAATAGTAGGTTATTTTCACTGTTAGTTTATTTCCGCTAAATTCACTATTGCCAACAATCTGTGAAAATAAACTGATAGTGAAAAAAACAGACCTGATTGTTGTTAGCAGTGTATATAAAAGTACATTTCCCAAATCAATCATTTCTTTCTCTGATATCTGGACAGCATAAGTAAATGGCAATGGATCATGTGATGCTTCCCAGTTGAGCGTCAGCACGGTGTTTGCGCTGTGTCCTCACTCTCTGTTTTAAAGTACTATTTTCCCTTACCTCTGAATAGTTGCTGTTGACTTTTTGGGCTTTTGAAAAGCTGATGGCTTCTAAGAGTGATTCTGAGAAAATTGGGGCATTAGTTAAGAAAAAATATAAAGATCCAGATCGCCTTCTTCAGAGTTTGCTTTCGGTCTGGGCTCTAGCGCAATTCTAGAGAAGGAATCGGAGATGAGCTTGGTCACCATGGAGATAGAGGAGATAAAGGCCTTTATGTATGGAATTCGGCAGGACTTAAACCATGTTACAGTGCAACTAACTGCAGTCCAAGTATCAGTTGAAACACTCAGCTACAAAATGGAGCAAGTGGAATTGCGGATCAGTTGGGTGGCAGACGGGGCTGCACAGACAAAAGCAATTGTAGACCATCTGGATAAAGAGATGGTGACCGTTTGGGAGAAACTGGATGACCTCGAATACTGCCACCAGAAAAGCAACATCGGGCTGTTTGGTGGAAGGGTCAACATGACTGGATTTCTATAGAAACATCTCCCAATTTGGCTAGGTTGGCAGTTAGATACAGTGGTCAGGATTGAGAGGGCACACAGGGTGCCAACAGGCCCACCATCAAAACAGACATTTACCAGCCCCAAAACAGTAATTTTTAAAGTTCTGCATTATCAAGGTAAGGAAAATATTTTACAGAATGCCAGAACCCTGAAAGATATTCATTTTAATGGTTCTCAGCTATATTTCCATCAAAATTTCCCTAAGCGAGTGGTGGAGAGGAGGAAGACCTTTGATAAGGTTAGGAATCAGGTGTGGCTTCTGGGCTAAAAATGTTAGCTTCTCCCCCCTGCCATCCTTAATTTTTTTTATGATAACTGGATGGCCCAATTTACTTCACCTCAGGAGACTTTGAAATTTCTCTCTAAGAGGAAAACCATTGAAGGACCCAAGAAGAACGGTATTGCCGACCGGCATTCACCTAAGCCACAGTGAGATCAGGAGAAGACACTGAGAGGGCCTACAGAGGAGAAGGATCTGCATCAGACTGTGGCATCAACTTCAGCAACCTCGATGATGGTGGAGGAAGAGGATTCTATGAACTGCGATTAAGCTGGTGGGCATGGAGGTTTTCTCTTTCTCCTGAGCTATGGTACAGTACAGCGTGGGGCCCACGTTCTGTGGGGACATCTGGCTTCAGATATTCTCAGATAGGTATGTGTTCTTTTGGGTTCCTTTTGCTGCTGATGAGGGGTGGGGGGTTCCTAATGTGGATCAGTTTGGATTTAACAACTATCAAACTTTTGCTTTCATTTTCTTCCTTCTAATTACTCTGATATCATTAACTGCAGGTACTGTGGAACACTTTTCAGAAGGGCAGTGTTACAGAATTTAGAACACTGTCCTACATGCTGGGCCACTAGAGATCTAAGGGCTTAGCTCCAGGCAGCATGGGCAGAGATTCCGTGCCTCAAATTGCATATTCAAGAGGAAATATATTATAAGAACCACCCTCCGTTTCCCCAACATCCAACAGAACACCTCGACCACAGAGGGTAGTTGGTCCGGGAGGTTGGCAGAAACATAGAAACATAGAAGCTGATGTCAGATAAGGACTGCAAGACCCATCCAGTGTGCCCATTTCTTTTTCTACCTTATAAATGTGCCTTTGCTCTGTCAATGGCATCTATTCATACTCATCTGTATTGCTCCCTTATGCTTATCCCATGTCTGTTTGAAGCTCTGCACTGTATTCATATCCACCACTTCCTGAAGTAGGATGTTCCATGCATCCACCACCCTTTCTGCGAAAAAGAACTTCCTCACATTACCCCTTAATCGGCCTCCCTCTAATCTCATGCTGTATCCTCTTGTCCTGCTATTTTTCTGATATTGAAACATGTTAGACTCTTTCACTTTGTTAATGCCCTTAAGGTGTTTGAATGTTTCGATCATATCATCTCTCTCCCTCCTTTGCTCTAGGGAATACATATTGAGCCCGTTAATCTGTCCTCATTTGTTTTCTGATGTAGTCCCTACACCATTTTGGTTGCCCTTCTCTTGACTGCCTCAATTTGGTTACTGTCCTTGAGAGGTGTGGCCTCCAGTACTGCACGCAGTACTCCAGATGGGGCCTAACCAGTGTCTTGTAAAGAGGGATTATTACCTCCCTGTTATGACTTGTGATTCCCCCTACTAATATACCCTAACATCCCCCTAGCCTTACCTACTGCTTTAGTGGTCTGCTTGGATGATTTCAGATCATCGGTGATAATGATGCTCAAGTCTCTTTCTTCCCTTGTGACTGCCAGCAACTCCCCTCCCAGCCTATAGGTGGCTTCAGGGTTTCTCTTCCCGATGTGCATGATCTTGCACTTCTTTGTATTAAATCCCAGTTGCCATTCTTCCGATCATTTTGCTAGTTTATCCAGATCTGTTATCATTCTGCCCACCGCATCTGGACCATCTACTCTGTTGTAAATTTTGGTGTCATCTGCAAACAGACAAACCTTACCCTCCAGTCCATCTGCAATGTCACTGATGAAAATATTGAAAAGGACTGCCCCAGGACTGATCCCTGAGGTACCCCATTTGTGACTTACATCTCTTCTGATTGTATACCGTTTACCACCACTCTCTGTTTTCTGCACATCAACCGGTTTGCCACCAAGTTGACCAACTTCAGACCCACCCTGAGCCTACCCAGCTTATTAATCAATACTCTATGTGGAACAGTATCCAAAGCTTTGCTGAAGTCAAGGTAGGCGACATCAACTGCTCCCCCCTTGGTCCACCACTCTGGTTACCCAGTCAAAGAAATCTATGAGATTAGTCTGACAGGACTTTCCTTTTGTAAACCCATGCTGTCTTGGATCCTGTGCTCCTGTGGATTCCAGGTGTTGCACTATCTTTTCTTTAAGGAGTACCTCCATAATCTTGCCCACTACTGAGGCAAGACTGACTGGTCTGTAGTTCCCTGCCTTCTCCGTGATACCACTCTTGTGGAGTGGGATCACATGAGCCCTTCTCCAGACTTCTGGGACCTCTCCTGTGCTCAGAGACTCACTAAACAGTTCTGATAATGGCTCTGTTAGTTCTACCCTTAGCTCCTTTAGTACCCTGTGATATATGCCATCAGGTCCCATTGCCTTGTCCACCCTGAGCTTATCGAGCTCTTGTAGGACCCTTTCTTTTGTGAAAGGACTAGTGCTCACCTCCCTCCTCCATGTGTCTATGGTGCTAAGCTGTGGGCCCTGCCCTTCCTTATCTTCAGTAAATACTGAACAGAAGTATCTATTTAGGATAGATGCTTTTACATGGTCCTCCTCCTCACATGCCCCCTTATCTCCTTTGATCTTAGCAATACCCTCTCTGGACTTTCTCCTTTCACTAATGTATCTATAGAAAGTCTTGTCACCTTCTTTTACTGTTTGTGCTAGTGTTTCCTTGGTTTGGGCGTTTGTCTGTCTTACTGCCTTCCCTGCTTCCCTTCGGGAAGTTTGGTATGCCTCCCTATTTTCATCCCGCTGTGTTCCTTTATATTTTCTGAAGGTCTGCCTTTTGACTCTGACCTTTTCTGCTACTGTTTTTGAGAACCAAAGTGGTTTCCTTCTTCTTTTGCACTTTCTTTTCTCTCTAACACACTGGGATGTTGCTTTAAGTATTGCATCCTTAATGCTTGCCCACTTTGCCTGTACCCCCTCACCTGTATTTCTTTTTGCCAGGGCTAGCTTAACTCGGTTGGCCATCTTATCAAAGTCAGCTCCTCTGAAGTCCCATATTTTTGCCTTGGAATGGGATGATTTAGTTCTAGTGGGTAAATTGAACCATACCATGTGATGGTCACTGGCACCCAGGTGACCTTCTACCTGGAGATCTGTGATCCTTTCCCTGTTAGTCAGTACTAGATCTAGGATAGCCCCGTCTCTTGTGAGTTGTTGTACCAGTTGTTTGAGGCCCTCCCCCTGCAGGGAATCCACCATGTGTCTGGTTCTGGCTGATGTTTCTGCTGGTATTGGCCTATCAGTATCTGGCATGTTGAAGTCTCCCATTATCAGAACCTCCCCTTTAGCTGTTATGTTTTATATATCTTCTAACAGTAATGTGTCTATGTCCTCCCCCTGGTCTGGAGGCCTGTAGACAACCCCAGTTCTTATGGCTGTCACATTTTCTGTTTCCAGCGTGACTCACAGTTCTTCTGGCTCCTTATGTGAATTCTGAATTTCTGTAGTTTTTATATTTTCATTGACATACAGAGCCACCCCACCACATCTTTTTGCACCTCGGTCTCTTCTGAACAGTACATAGCCAGGTACTGAAGTCTCCCAAGTGTGGTTACTGGTAAACCATGTGTCGCTTAGTGCTAGTATGTCCAGTTTTGCCTCAGTCATTTATGCCTGCAGGTCTGGGATCTTGTTTCCCAGACTGCGAGCATTTGAGTACATGATTTTCCATTGGCCAGATTTCAGTGTGTTAGTTGTTGGGTGAGGTCTGGCATTTCCCCTGTGCGCTGTATGGGGAGCCGGACCTTTTTCCTTACTTGGTGATGCAAATGAACTGAAAACATGCTGAACTCCTGTTTGACCACTAGCTGAGGGGGGAAGGGTGTTCTTCCCATTCGATGTATGGGGTGCTGCACCCCTCTCCCAATTTGGTAGTTTAAATATTCTGCAAAGATGTCAGACTTCTGCCCCAATGTACTGACTCCCTCCTTAGTCAGATGCAGTCCATCTTGCCCACCCCACAAGTGCCAGACCCTTTACCTGCCCCTCCCCCACCCTCCATTTTTTGCTCTCAGTACCTCATTAATTCCTTAGAATTTTTGTGGGTTTTTTTTAAATCCCTAAATCTTTTTTTTTTTTGCTATAGATGAGAAATTGATAACTCATGACCAAGGCCACTGATTTACGGTGATTAAAACAATTAAATTCCATTTTCAAGACTTAAGATTCCGGAATTTCACTGGTGATTGTTACTCTAATTTCCGGATTTTACCTGGATTCTGTTATCATTCTTTTCGTATGTGCATAAATAATCAGAATTAAAGAAGGCTTAACATACAGAGCATTAAATAAAGCAAACTGAAAATAGTACAGGAAGGAATTAAAACAAAAACAGACTTTTTTATAGATTTACTGATCTGATAGAAAATGCCAGATTCCATGAAATCTTCATTTTTAACGGTTTTCATGCAGCCCTAATTCCGGAATTTTACCGGATTTTCCGGTTAAAACCGAAAAACAGTGGCCTTGCTCATGACTCTCAAAAGTGCTTTTTGTCACAGGTTTCAATTCCAGGACCAAGATGCTGCTTATCTGCTTCTTTCCCAATTGTCTGACATACGCATAGCAGCAGTTGATGTAGCCAACAGAATTAAACGAGAAACCACATCGGTTCTTGTCTCCAAAATCAATCAAGTCTACCCTTACAGTGCACATAGATTCTTCCAATCATTCCCATCATGCGAAACAGCCAGCCTCTGTATACTCTGACTCCCTCCTCTTGGCACGCTCCATGACATCTCCTGCCATTGTGTGTGCTCTCTCCAATGCCTACCATGCATATCTGTGATTTCTGCTCCCCCCTCAGTACTCTCAAGATGATTCCTGCTCCCTTCCACCCCTCTCTTTCTACTGCTCCCTTCAACTCCACCCACCATCCCATTCTGCTTCTAGCTCCTCTCGGTGCTTGATGACACTTCCTGCTCCCTGACTCCCTCCCACCATGTTAAAGTGATCAGTGGGGTAGCCACATGGTGACCTTATTTACAGGGGCACTAGTACTTTAATTTGTTATAACAAACAAACAATACACAAAATCAAACTTTTGCTTTAATTTTCTTCCTTCTAATTACTCTGACCAGGTTATAAACCCAGCAAATTATCTGGAATGGACATCATTAACTGCAGGTACTGATGAACATTTTTTAGAAGGGCAAATTTACAGGATTTAAGACACTGTCCTACATGCTGGGCCATTGGAGATCTTAGGGCTCAGCTCCAGGCAGCATGGGCAGAGACTGCATGCCTCAAATTTCATATTCAAGAGGAAATATATTGCAAGAACCACCCGCCATTTCCCCAACATCAAACAGAAGCACCTCGACCACAGAGGGTAGTTGGTCCAGGAGGTTGGTAGGTGGTTAGGAGGGGCAAATTGGGTGCCCCATCATTCGGTGCTCTCCAAAATATTACCTCCACAAGCCATATAAAAACTACAAACAGATATCGGCCTCACTCTCCAAAATCAAGCAAAGGGGCAGAGGACACTGCAGCACAGGAGCTAGGACAACAAAACTCACCCAAAACAGGAACCAAAATAAAAAAATCCAAAAAGAAATCCAAAAAACTTCTGATCATAGGAGACTCCATGATTCGGGGAGTTGATACCTATCTCCAGCCAGGGGTAATGGTCAGATGACTCCCAGGTACATCAGCGTGGAGAGACTCTGACCGCATTGCTAAAATTGTTCAGGAAGCAGGAGAAAACATTGATGTCCTGGTACACATAGGGACTAATGATCTCGCCAGCCGGTCAGTTGTGGAGACCAAGGAACACCTGACCAGGCTGGGTGACAAACTATCATCCATTTCGTCCTGCATCTCCTTCTCTGAGATCCTGCCAGTCTGGGAGAGGAGGCAGATAGACAGAAGGTTAGAGAAGTGGAGATAGGGGAGCTAAACATATGGTTCAAGGGCTGGTGCCAGGAAAAAGGACACAAATTTGTAGGGAACTAGCAACAGTTTTGGGAGCAAAGGTTTTTTAAATTTGATGGACTGCATCTGACTAAGGAGGGAGTCAGTGTATTTGAGCAGAATTTTTACATCTTTGCAGAATATTTAAACTAGAAAATGGGGAGTGGGGTGCAGCACCACATATGTCGAATGGGAAGAACACCATTCCCCCCTCAGCTAGTGGTCAAACAGGGGTTCAGCATGTTTGCAGTTCATTTGCATCACTAGGTAAGATATACAATATATGACAGCTAAAGGGGAGGTTCTGGTAATGGGAGACTTCAACATGCCATATACAGATTGGTCAATATCAGCAGGAACATCTGCCAGAACTAGACACATGGTGGATTCCCTGCAGGGGGAGGGCCTCAAATAACTGGTACAACAACACACAAGAGACAGGGCTATCCTAAATCTAGTACTGACTAACAGGGAAAGGATCACAGATCTCCAGGTAGAAGGTCACCTGGGGGCCAGTGACCATCACATGGTATGGTTCAATTTGGTCACTAGAACTAAATCATCTGGGTCTATGTGATAACAGTGAATGCCTAAAGCGATCACCGATATCGCACAGACAGAGTGCCAAAAAGCTTTCAGCACTCTGACAACCCTAGGCGCTGGGACAATGGTGACAGAGATTTTTTAATGCTTTCTGTGGGGGCTGTGCCCCAACACCACCATGGGGGCTTTGCCCCACACCATAACAAGGATTCTCAGCTCCAGGGGTGCATGTTGGAGGTAAATGCATTAATAAAAATAAAGGTTAGGAGCAGTGCAATAAAATTGCACCAGCGCCGGACAAACCCGGTACCTCACCCACCCCAACCACTAGCTAACCCCCAATGCCACAATGTAGCTTGGACATCCTCTGCAGCGCCACCCTCTACAGCCCCTCTTCCCCCTCCCAGCCCACACTCGCGGTGCTCCCCCCCACCGTGCGCACATACACATAGTGACATACAGTCGCCCAGTTCAACCGACCCCTCATCCGGTCACCCTACCCTCCCATCACCATGAGGGATTGCGCTGGGAAGGTGTCACCATTATGGACAGTGCCCTTCCTCATGCGCCCACCTCACAGGTTACCAAATCATCCCATTCCAAGGCAAACATATGGGACTTCAAAGGAGCTGACTTTGATAAGATGGCCAACAGAGTTAAGTTAGCCCTGGCAAAAAGAAATACAGAGGAGGGGGTACAGGCAAAGTGGGCAAGCATTAAGGGTGCAATACTTAAAGCAACATCCCATTGTATTAGAGAGAAACGGAAGTGCAAAAGAAGAAGGAAACCACTTTGGTTGTCAAAAACAGTAGCAGAAAAGGTGAGAGCCAAAAGGCTGGCCTTCAGGAAATATGAGGGAACACAGTGGGATGAAGATAGGGAGGCATACCAAACTTCCCAAAGGGAAGCAGGGAAGGCAGTAAGGCAGGCAGAGGCCCAAACCAAAGAAACACTAGCACAAACAGTAAAAGAAGGTGACAGGACTTTCTATAGATACATTAGTGAAAGGAGAAAGTCCAGAGGTGATATTGCTAAGATCAAAGGAGATAAGGGGACATGTGAGGAGGAAGACCATGTAAAGGCATCTATCCTAAGTAGATACTTCTGCTCAGTATTTACAGAAGAGAAGGTAGGGAATGGCCGACAGCTCAGCACCATGGACACAGGGGGGAAGGAGGTGTGCACTAGTCCCTTCACAAAAGAAAGGGTCCTACAGGAGCTTGATAAGCTCAGGGTGGACAAGGCAATGGGACCTGATGGCATACATCCAGGGAACTAAAGGAGCTAAGGGTGGAACTAGCAGAGCCGTTATCAGAACTGTTTAGTGAGTCTCTGAGCACAGGAGAGGTCCCAGAAGACTGGAGAAGGGCTCATGTGATCCCACTCCACAAGAGTGGTAGCAGGGAGGAGGCAGGGAACTACAGACCAGTCAGTCTTGCCTCAGTAGTGGGCAAGATCATGGAGGCACTCCTTAAAGAAAGGATAGTGCAACACCTGGAATTCATAGGAGCACAGGATCCAAGACAGCAAGGGTTTACAAAAGGAAAGTCCTGTCAAACTAATCTCATAAATTTCTTTGACTGGGTAACCAAAGTGGTGGAAAAAGGGGGAGCAGTTGATGTTGCCTACCTTGACTTCGGCAAGGTTTTCAATACTGTCCCACATAGAAGATTGATTAATAAGCTGGGTAGGCTCAGGGTGGATCAGAAATTTGTCAACTGGGTGGCAAACTGGTTGACAGGCAGAAAACAGAGAGTGGTGGTAAATGGTATACTGTCAGAAGAGTTGCAAGTCACAAGTGGGGTACCTCAGAGATCAGTCCTGGGGCCAGTCCTCTTCAATATCTTCATCAGTGAGATTGCAGATGGACTGGAGGGTAAAGTTTGTCTGTTTGCAGATGACACCAAGATCTGCAACAGAGTAGATGATCCAGATTGGGTGGGCAGAATGAGAAGAGAGCTGGATAAACTAGCAAAATGGTCTGAAGAGTGGCAACTGGGGTTTAATGCAAAGAAGTGCAAGATCATGCACAGAGGGACGAGAAACCCTGAAGCCACCTATAGGCTGGGAGGGGAATTGCTGGCAGTCACAAGGGAAGAAAGAGATTTGGGCATCATCATCACCGATAACCTGAAATCATCCAAGCAGACCACTAAAGCAGTAGGTAAGGCTAGGGGGATGTTGGGGTGTATTGGTAGGGGTATCACAAGTGCGAAGATGGAGGTAACAATCCCTCTTTACAAGACACTGGTTAGGTCCCATCTGGAGTACTGCGTGCAGTACTGGAGGCCACACCTTCACAAGGGCATTAACCAAATTGAGGCAGTCCAGAGAAGGGCAACTAAAATGGTGAAGAGACTGCATCAGAAAACATATGAGGACAGGTTAACGGAGCTCAATATGTATATCCTAGAGCAAAGGAGGGAGAGAGGTGATATGATCTAAACATTCAAACACCGTAAGGGCATTAACAAGGTGAAAGAGTCTAACATGTTTCAATAAAAGAAAAATAGCAGGACAAGAGGACACAACATGAGATTAGAGGGAGGCCGATTAAGGGGTGATGTGAGGAAGTTCTTTTTCACAGAAAGGGTGGTGGATGCATGGAATGGCCTACCTCAGGAAGTGGTAGATATGAATACAGTGCAGGGCTTCAAACAGGCATGGGATAGGCATAAGGGCGTAATACAGATCAGTATGAATAAGTAGGCCATTGACAGAGCAAAAGCCGATGGCACATTTATAAGGTAGAAAAAGAAATGGGCAGACTGTATGGGCCTTGTGGTCCTTATCTGATGTCAACTTCTATGTTTCTATGTTTTTATCATCTTTGGTGGCCTGTGAGAAATTCAGATATATGGTCTACTGGAAGGCTAGTTTACTGGAGGAACACTCTGCTTTGGAACCTTCTAGATTGTGGACCACTCTGCCTATCTGTCTATTGGACAGTTCCATGCCATAAGGGTGATTGCTGAATGGCGTTCTCCGTTTGGACATGTGTACATCACTGAAAATAAATAATGGTGATGTACACTCCTGGTGACTACAAATCCAGCAATAGGACTGGAAGATATGCTCACCCTGCATCTCTCAACCCCTGCACCCTCCTAACTAAAGATTCTCAACTCTGGTGGGGAGTGTAAAACTTGAAAAAATAAAAAAAAATGGCCTGATGCATAAAGCGACACCTGCCCCAGAATCAAGCCTGCCACCCTATCCACCATGCTGCATGACCAGCTCAGCAGCCAACCACCACACTACCTCCCACATACTCTCCCTCCCCTTCTGCCCCTTGCATAGTGTGATCCCCCCCCCACACACATGTATGGTTTCTGTCACCGTATTCGTTCACCATGGTATCCTGTCACTACCCTGCCAGGTAGCCCAGAACACAGGTGAAGTGACTGAGTTGCCCTTTTTGCACTCGCTCAATCGCGGTCACCATGTTAACAGAATACCTATTGGACAGTATGTCTATGGAGCTTTATGTAATGCGAGGTGGGCTGCTGAATAATTTAATGCTTTCTGTGGGGTAATTTGCTTTTGTTTTTTTTTTCAATTCAAACTTTATTAGTACATTTTCCACAATAAAAAGCAGTTACAATGAGAATGAGATGTAAATACAGCCACTTATAAAGAGGTAACTGCCCAACCCTCCTGTCCCTCCCCTTACAGCAGTAACAAATCCATGTATCCCCTAAGTACTAAGCTCATTACCTGAGAACCTGCAGGGCATTTTAAACTGTGACATGATTAAGACTGAGCCACTAAAATTAGAGAGTGAAGGGGATCCCATATTTTGGTATATACTGCCAATCTGTTATGAAGACTAGCAATCGCTTTTTCTGTACGCAGACTGGCAAGAATTTTGTTCACCCATTCTTGAAAAGTTGGGGTGAACTTGTCTTTCCAATGACGTAAAATAAGCTTCTTGACAGATAAGGCAATCACAGAAATATGAAACCTCCTTACTTTAACTCTGATAGAAGCCAGGTCCCCTATAAGGCAAATCTCAGGAGTAAAACACTCCTGAAGGCCCAATAAAGGATCCAGGGAAATCTTGATTGAATCCCACAAAAGGGAAATTTTAGGGCAGGACCAGAACATGTGAAGAAGTGTTCTTTCTTCCCGGAAACACTTAGCACATATATTGGAGTTCAAGAGACCCCATTTCTTTAATTTAACTAGGGTGAAATACATGTTATGTAAAATATGATATTGCATGAGACGCAGTCTGTCTTGAGAAACATATTTATGACAGGATCTCCACAGGGATTGCCAAGCCAGATGATACTGAGGAAGGATAGAGTTCCAGAATCTCATGGGTCCAAAAGAATCCCCATATCTTTTGTAAAACAAAATCTGATACAATTTAGATATAACACCTGAAGATCCAAGAAGTGAAGAAACCTCAGGTATCAGGGCTGTGACAGTCTGGGATGGGGAGGTATTACCAAAAACTATTGTAAGTAAGTGCCTTAACTGAATAACTTTGAAGTGAGAGGGAGCCGAAATAAGAAATTTCCTAATAATATCTCCTACTGATAACCATTGCCCGTCTTCATCCACGAAAGAGAGTAGTTTCCCATCCCCCAATTGGGACAACCATTTACGGGGAATCTGCTTCTTGTTAATAGTGAAAGATGAGGAATTCCAGATAGACTGGGCCAAGTCCAACTGAGGGGTACAGTGCAAAAATGAACATAATTGTGCATATACCTTTAATGAGGTAAGCACTATAGAGCATTCCTCAGCCATATGCACCTGGGAGATTTTAAGATAGAATAAGGTTAGGGGGTCCAGATTCTTAGACCTAATTACATCCAATTCAATCCTAAGCCAGGAAGGCTGTTCTTTTTCCGGGCCAAGAGATACCCATCTCAAACATTTTGCTAAATGACTGGCCCAATAATATATAGTCAGATGGGGAATCCGCAAACCCCCCAAGTTTTGGAGCTGCCAATTTATAATAGGCCAATCGAGGATACTTGTTCGACCCAATAAATCTAGAAAATATACCATGTAACTTTTTAAACCAGAGTAGTGGAATAAAAGTATTGAGAAGAGATAAAGGGTAAAAAATTGTAGGGAATATATTCATCTTAATTATGTTGATCCGGCCCCATAGTGAAATGGGAAGTTTGGACCACCTATCAAGGTAGTGAATTATCAGCTGTGAGAGAGATTCGAGATTGTCCTTAAACCATGTTAGGGGGTTACAGGATAGTTTAATGCCCAAGTATTTAAACGACCTGGGAGTCCAACATAGACCTAAGGGACTAATGTCATTTTTAAATACCTTATGGTTTAATGGAAAGAATGAGGATTTGATAGCATTTAGTTTGTAATTGGACAGATCACTAAATCTTACTATTGCACTCAACAAAGCCGGTACAGAAGATACCGGATGGGATAAGTGTATCAGCAAGTCATCCGCATATGCAGTAACCTTAATTTCATGGCGCCCAACCCAAATGCCTTGTATAGAGGCGTTATTGAGAATGTTTTGAATGAGAGGTTCCAGATATAAATTAAATAACAGAGGAGATAAGGGGCAACCCTGTCTGGTCCCTGAATGGAGTGGAAAAGGTTTGGAGAAGGCCCCGTTCCCAGAGATCCTTGCTGTAGGGGTTTTATAATGTAGCAATCCAGGATATAAATACAGAGGGGAATTGAAAAGCTTCCAGAACTTGAAACAAAAAATTCCAATTCACTCGATCAAATGCCTTCTCGGTATCCAGGGAAACCAGTCCTGCAGGAAACTCAGCATCCCTGGTAGCCGAGAAGACATGAGATAGGGTACGCAAATGGTGAGATGATGAGAGCCCTTTCATAAATCCTACCTGGTTCATACCTATTAGATCAGGGAGAACTACAGTTAACCTATTGGCTAGTATCTTCAAAAGAATTTTAATATCTTGGTTTAGAAGGGATATAGGTCTATAGCTTTGAACAAGCTCAGGGTCTTTATCTGGTTTAGGGAGAAGAACAATCAAGGCCTCAAAGAGGTGAGGGTCTGCCTCTGCCCCAGTTAAAATATATTGGAATAGGCGCTAAAGTTCTGGTAGTAAGAGATCCTGAAAAACTTTGTAAAATAGGGAGGAGAATCAGTCAGGGCCTGGGACTTTGTCTACGGGTAATCCACTGATAACCTCAGCAATTTCCTCCTGTGATATAGAGGTGACCAAAAAACCTTTGTGTTGCTCTGAAAGGAAGGGCAGATGGGAATCCCTCAGATAATTCTCCGTACTGCCAGGTCAGGGAGGATACTCCATGTCACTGTACAATCTTTCGTAATACAGGGAAAATTCTTGTACTATCTCAGTACGAGATACTTTCAGAGACCCGTCTGCCACTGCCTGGATTGAGGGGATGAATCTCACAGATTCTTGTTGTTTAATATGCAATGCCAATATGCATCCCACCTTCTCTCCCTGATCTGTATAACTAGCCCTTGTACGAATAATAGCTAATTCTGCTTTTTCCCGAAGTAACTCTAGATATCTGTCTTTCAACATAGGAGCTTTCTCTTGTCTTTATCTGGGGCACTAGCCGAAATATTAATTTCAAGTGACCGAATTTGGGACAATAATGATAATAGTTCCTTCTCCTGTGCCCTTTTCCTACTCACCGCCATACTAATGAGGATCCCTCTCATGTAAGCCTTGAAGGCCCCCCATAAAATATCTGGCTTTGCACTGTCTAAAGGGCTGGATAAAAAAAAGAACTCAATTTGCTCCCTTATGAGCTTGCAATACTTAGCATCTTTAAGAAGTTGTTCATTGAGTTTCCATCTGGTTTCCCTATTAGGTAAATTAAGGAATGCCAATTTGCATAACACCAGTGAATGACCGGAGACAGGGCCAGGTTGAATCAGGGAGGTCTTAACCCCGGGTAGGAGAGCCTGAGAAATAAGTATGTAATCAATGCGGGACTGCGAGCCGTGCGCCATTGACCTGAAAGTCAAGGTATAAGATGCGCCAGACATCACAGAGCCTGCACTGGTCTACTAAGTCCCTAAAAGCCCTCTGCCCTGGAGAGACCACTCCCGGTCCACTGCCTGACCTGTCAAGATCAGAATCTATGACTTGATTGAAGTTGCCCCCAAAATAATCCTGATGGGAAGCATTGGAAGAATAATGGTTATGAATCTCATAAAAATCCCTGGATCATCCATATTAGGGCCATATATACTACCAAGTAAAAGTGGAACTGACCAGAGAGTGCCTTTAACCAGGATAAACCTGCCCTCAGGGTCTTTAATGACCTGCGTAGAGACAAAGGGAATGCCCCTATTAATAATAAGCATGACCCCACAACTATTAGTAGAACCCTGAGCATCGTAAACCAGCCCCACCTGTTGCCTCCTTAACTGTAAAGCTTCAGCTTCTAATAAACGGTATTCCTGTAGAAAAGTTATCTGAGAGCGTAATAAGCTTAAATGTTTGAGAACCTGATATTGTTTTGATTTTTTCCTGGTCCCCTTAACATTCCAAGTAGCAAAAGTCACCTCTGGCCATCTGATAATAGGTATTGAGCTTAGTATGTTCAGCCCTGCACACAGGATACATAATGCATGCAACCATACTCCAAAAGTTACTGCTGTAGAACCCTCCCTCCTCCCCAACCCCCCCGCAATTAACCCATTCCCTTCCACCCGACTATCCCCATTCCACCTAACAAAACCCCAGATCCACCACCCTCCACCCAACCCCCACACTGCCACAAGCAATGTTTAGTACAGTACTGGGTCTTTTCCTCCATCTCCTGCCTCCCGATAATGCACCTCTGCTGATGGCAGCACAACTTACATCCAGAAGTAAGTATTTAAGAAAGCGAATTATATTAACTACCCCCATAAAACTAGAGAGCGGCCTTGGGCTTCCAATGCATGCACACGCATATGCGTTAACATGATAATGAAAGGGAAGGCCGAGTAAACTGCCAAACTCATGAATGTGCCAGGTAACCTCAAGAACCTGAGTGAAAAATAGGGGTTACCTTGCCCCATGAAAAATCTTTACACAAACCAGAACCAGATCGAAAAACTAATGAAGGGGAATAGCCCTTTCCTCAACTGAGAGCAGAGATCTAGAAAAACATTGAGATCGTGAACCCAAGAGAAAGAAAACTGAAAAAGCAACTCTTCCCAGAAATTACCAGCCCTTAGTTACAAGAATTTCCCTTGAGGAAATTTGCTGTCCTGAGCTCGGGATTAGTGAGAACACTGAGGGAAATCCTCTTCGAATTAAGAACAACACGGCTTTACATTACATGTGCATGATATGCCCTCTTGTGGCCACAACCCAATCCTGACAGGGTAAATATGAGTTGCAGAGAAAGTCAAAGACAGCTCCAATTTCCAGCTAACTGTAATGTGAACACTAGTCCTAGAATCAACAACACAAACTTCCCCTCTCTATGCAATTTACAAAACTGAATATACTGGGACACAAAGCTCTTTTCCTAATTAAGCCAACCCCGAGACCCTAAGTGTCTTTGCCCTAAGCAAGAGTTAGCATTATGAAGTTAGGGCTTGAGAGGCTGTTAGCGGGTAGGCCATGCACTGATCAACCCAGTCCAGATGAGAAAACGAGAACTTCCAAATACAACTCTTTGACATTATCTCCTCAGAGAAGAAGAGATAACAGTTCCAATAAGGCAACTCCAAGCAGCTCTTCAACACATGAACAGGGCCTCTCAGGGCTCTCAGAACAAGTCTGGTAGGATGGATCTAAGGCTCGACAGGGCAGCTTCAGGATCATCATAATTAAACCAGGATCCATTTACAAAAACTTGCAGCCTGGCCGGGTATCCCATCCTGAATTTCAAACCGGTGGCAATAATCTTAGATACGATGGGATGAAACGTTTTTCGTTTCAAATGAACCGATCCAGGGAGATCTTGTGCAATTCTCAGTTTCGTATTCTCCCAACGAACCTCTTGTAAAGCTCTCACTTTCTGCAAGAAGTGCTGCCTTTCTAGGAAATTCAAAAAGCGGCAGATAATAAGACGGGGGGGGGGGCATCCAGAGAAGGCTTCGGTCGCAGAGACCTGTGAGCTCACTCTATGATGCATACTGGACCGAAGGGAGAAGGGCCAGCAACCCGTTCCACCAGCTTCTGTGTGAATGCTACAGCATGCTGGTCCTCTTCTCCCTCTGGTAGCCCTAGTATCACAACATTGTTTCTGCAGCTACGGCCCTCCAAATCTTCGAGTTTGGCCTCCAGACGAGATAGTTTCTGTCACGAAGACACTAATTCAGGATCCAGATTCTCTAGCCTTTTCTCCATCGAGACTATTCGAGCTGTATTATCAGAGACAGTTAACTAGACTTTATCCAGTTTTCTAGAGACAGTTTTTAGGTCGGTCGCCATTTCTTTCATCTCTTCACGAAAGGGTTTAAACTCTTCTAAGAACCTATTAAGTGTTAAAGGTTCTTGTTCCCCTACTTGACTTGAAGGATCAGGCCTATCTGGCCCACCCGAGGCCCAGGATTTCTTTGTGGCCTTTTCGGGAGTAGCGGAGGGGTGTGTTTCTGCAGGGCTTTCTTCATATAAGCCTCCATCCGCCAATCTAACACACAAAACAGGCTCACAATATGTTTAGATAGTAGAAGAATTTAAAAGCAGAGGAAATGGAGAAATATAAACATCTAAAAAAGACGATTTAATGATCAGGAGGCAGGAGCTTAGTGGAGGAGCTTCTACTTAGCACTCTGCATCACGTTATCCAGGTAATTTGCTTTTGTACCCATGTTTTACTGATTATTGGGAATGGGAGGGGTGAGGTTATTCTATTGTAGCCTATTTGGACTTCTCAATTACGTTTTGGACTTTCTTGGGTGGACTATGGGGACTGCTTGTTATTTGGGTTGCTGGAGGCCCAGTTATTGGGGGGAGGACTCCCTGCTCTGGAACTTTCTAGACTGTGTGGCACTTTGCTCATGTAATGATGGAACATTGTATCTATTGGTTCCTATGTACTAGAGGGTGGGTTATCGGGTTCCACTGTGTTCATTGTGGGTTTTATTGTGTTTTTGCAACTGTGTTTATGAATGTTAGACTAGTGATCATTACAGGGTGGGCTGATTGGGTTTAGTAACAGTGCTTGCATGGTCATGGTGGTGGCCCCAAGTGGGTTGCTTAAATAGGTGGATGCCCAAGGAATCCTCTGGGCCTGTCTGGGGGAGTGGGTTGTAGAACGGGGTCAGTTCAAGTATGTCAATATATAAATTTATTTCATCGAATGTGAGGGGTATCAAGAAACTGATTAAGAGAAGGAGGGTCTTTTCACATCTGAAAAAATTGCAAGGCCATGTCATCTTCCTGCAAGAAACCCATTTACTTACTAAGGAGGTTGATCGGATCAGGGCATCTTGGAGGGAGCAAATTTATGCAGCCTCCTGTGGTGCTAAAAGAAGGGGGGTAATGCTGTTGATGACCAAAAGGGTTAACTGGGTCATGTCCCAGATATGTAAGGACCCTCAGGGAAGGTGGCTTATTGTTAAGGGACTCTGGAGAGTCTCCCTTATAGACTGGCAGTGGTGTATGGGCCTAATGAAGATGAGGCTTCCTTTTTTAGGAGGATTTCACAGATATTACTGGATAAAAGGGTCGGGGAGGTCATAGTAGCGGGGGACATGAATGAGATCCTCGATCCCTTGCTGGACTGCAGTGATGCACCTCACTGTAGCCAAACTTTGGGTTCTAAAACACTTCAGGACTTTTGTGACGAACATGGCCTCAGTGATGTCTGTCATCTCTGTCATCCATCAGGGATGGATTATACTTTTTTATCTTTGGTCCACCAGACCTATAGCCAGCTGGACATGATATTGGCATCACGGCAGGTGGCTGGCTGTACCACTCAGACCACTATTGAACCCATTTTGGTATCTGATCAATCCCCAGTTACCTGGACATTTGTTGCTGATAATGTTTGTGAGGGGTCATGAAGTTGGCTTTGCAATACCCATTTTTTATCTGATCCGGCTTTCAAAATTTAGCTTCGGGGGGAAGTTATGGAATTTCTTACAGAACAACTTCAAGGGCGATATTGCATCACAGTGGGTGTGGGAGAGCTTTAAGGCACACATCTGGGGTAGATTGATTGCTAATTCAACAGCCCATAAAAAGGCTAGACAGTCCAGAATGAAGGAGTTGGAGGACCAGCTTAAGGAGATGAAGGAGCAACATAAAGGAGACCCCTATAATACAGAGCTTTGACACCGAGTGCAGCAGCTAAAATTTCAGTGGAACACCTTGAATGCTCAGCAAGCTGAGCTTTTATTGTACAGAACACAGCATGCCTTTTTTGGGGGGGGAAGCAGAGTGGCTCTTGGCCTATCATTTGAGGAAAATGGAAGCTTCATGGGTCATACCGGGGATTACTGAGGGAGGGTGCACGACCCTAGACTCCAGGGGCATCAATGAGGCTTTCATGGATTTTTACAAACAATTGTATACTTCCAGACAGGCTCCAGAAGGAGACAGTTCTGATAGTAAGGCCTTTTTACAGTCTCTTTCTCTCCCCAGGTTGTGAGCTGAACAGAGAGAATTGTTGGATGCACCCTTTTCTCTGGAAGAATTTCAGCGGGCACTAGAGAAACTGCAGGGAGGCAAAAGCCCAAGTCCTGATGGCTTCCGAGCAGAATTTTATAGGTCAGTGGGTGACTTGATTGGGGTTCCATGTCAATAATGCACAAGGAAATGCAGCACAGTAAATACTAGCTTGGTCAACTAATCGCATCTCAAAACCACGCATTACAATTTTAACTCATGGCAGTACATCGCGGTCTATCAAAAGTCATTGATATCTGACCCCCCCCCCAAGCTGGTAGCAGTACAGTTGTCTGCACCACTAGTTCACTGTATTTCACTATATTTAATATAAACTGACTGTATTTGTTTTCAGCCCGTGGACACTGCACCTTAAGTACGGCTATCCCAATTAAATGTATTTAGGCAGTTTCTGTTGGTGCTTTATGGAGTGGAGAATATTGCCACATATTGCGGACAAACTTAAGCATTGAATGCAAGGTAAGTAGAACAGAATCACCAGTTTTTTAAATTAGCCATACTAATGAATTGGTTGTCTGTTTGGGTTAGAATTAGGGAAGATACAGGAGTAAAACCTAGTTTTAAGGTGATTTTAGTTGGAAATATAGATGTAAACCTAAAAGGGAACAGCAACAAATACCGTATACTACTTTGAAAAAGTTCACTTGAACTAAAGAAAAAGTATGATATTGCCAATTGAACTGGAAAGGAACTGCATAAAGTAAATGACATTGTTGTAGTTAGTTGCATTACAGTATATGTAAAAAGATTTATGTGCATTGTTTCACTCACTTAAATAACAGATTTATATGGTATTTGCTTTGTAAATATTCAGCGCTGTTGTGTGGTGTTAGCGGTTATTGTTCAGTGCGTATTTGGTTGCACTTAAGCGCTTACGCGCTTACTTGCTTGCGCTGACATGATGTGATACCTTTGATTGGTCCCCTTTTTATAGGAGTGATTGAGTCAGTGTGGCGTCAGGGCTCCCTGCCCCCTACTATGAACGATGCTATAATTTCTGTACTTCCGAAAAGGGATAGGAACACATATAGCTGTTCAAGTTACAGACCGGTGTCACATTTGAACATAGATTATAAATTATTGGCCAAGATACTGGCAAATAGGCTGGCTTGGGTCCTTCCCACCCTGGTATATCTGGACCAGGTGGGTTTTGTGGGGGGCAGGGATGAGGCAGACCATATTTGCCGTGTAGTGAACATTCTCTGTGTCTAGGAAGCCCAGCGCAGGAGTTCAGGTGGTGGCTCTGGACACAGAGAAGGCCTTTGATTCAGTTGAATGGCCTTATTTGTTGGCCACCTTAGAACATTTTAGGTTTGGGCCTCAGTTTATTCAGTGGGTAGAAACAATTTAAGGTCCCCCAGAGATTCTGTGTTAACAAATGCTAGGCTATCTCCCTACTTTTATTTCGGTGGGTCACTAGTCAGGGATGCCTTCTAGCCCCATCCCTCTTACTGCTGGCAAATGAGCCATTGGGTCAGTGGATTAGGGAGTCTCCTAGGGTTGCGGGCATCTGGGTGGGTGGCCAGGAATACAAGACTATGTTTTTCATGAACGATGTGCTCCTTACTGTGCAAAATGTGGAGACTGATTCCTACTCTGATGGAGATGATAAACTCCTTCACCTCCATTTTGGGGTGTGTAATAACTGGCAGAAGACCACATTTTTATTTCTGGGTTGCTCAAGGTCAGCAGGTGCACCTGAGATTCCTAGGGTGTCCAGGATGCATGGCCCAATTAAATACCTTGGAATTTTAATAACCCCTAAATGGTCTGAGTGGACATCCCTCAGCCTTCACCGGATTATGGTTAAATTAAAGGACATTCTTAAATGGAGACACCTTAGGTTATTTCTATGGGAGAAGGTACAAGCCATTTGGATGTTTTTCTTACCTAGAATTCTATACGTCTTGCTATATCTTCCCCTACACATTTCAGATGGGTGGTGGTGACAATTTAATATGGTTATATCCTCATTTTATTGGGAGGGGTCTAAGTCTAGACTGTCTATGTCTCATCTGATGGCCCCACTCCTCAATGGGGGGTTTCCCTCTCCCTGTTACAGGGCTAGTATGTGAGTGCTGGGCTTAGGCAAATTTGGCTCTGGTTACGTGCTGAGTGGTAGGCCTCGTCAGCTTAGTGGCTGGACCTGGAAAGAGAGTGGGATGTGAGAGGGCTCCCAGAATGGGTTCCATGGGTTCATAGACTTACAATGAAGATCTTGCCCATGCAAGAATATACCATCTATGTCTGGACCCTGGCAAAACATCTTCTTAGTGGTGATTGGAAGGTGCTGCTTCCCCTTTGGCCTCTGTGGTGCCATCCACAGCTGCAGTTAGGAGGTTCAGCTTTTTTTTGGCCCAGGTCAGTGAGAAATGGAGTGCATTTAGTGGGTGACCTACTATGCCCAAAACGGAGCTACCTTAAGTCCTTTGGGGAATTGCAGGTACAATAATCTCTCCCCCCTTCAGACCACTGGAAATATCTTCAGGTTACACATTTGTTATCCCTGGCATTAGGATTGGTTTCCAGCAGGGGTGGTTCAGACCTCTGGGTGCTGATGTTTGAGAAAAGGAGATGTACCTCCCACATTGGGGAGGATTTATAGGGCTCTTTCCAAGATGAATTCCCAGGGTACAAGTAATGTGGAATGGAGATGGGAGCAGATGCTGGGTTATTTTTTAGAGGGGGGGGGTGTCTGGGAGATGATATGGCCAGATATTGTTAGAATCAATAAAGACTCTGCAGGTAGGCTGATTCAGGTGAAAACTTTGTAACTTTGGTATCACACTTCTGCTCTTTTGTATAAAATGAACCTGAAAGAAAAATATGGCCACAGCTGTTCATGGACTGTGGTGCTCACAGTAAACAATAAACCATGAAAAGCAGCAAACTGTGTCACACACTCACACCAGGAATAAGACATTATTCCTGGCATGAGTGTGTGACACAGTTTGCTTGTTTCATAATATAAAATGAACCTGTTGCCTCATCCGAGATGTTGGAGGTGCGATACCGAGGTTGGCTCATTGCTCCATATTCTTTGGGGGTGTCCAAAACTGGGCAGCTGGTGGTCTGAGCTGGCAGGAACTGAGGAGCAGGTTCTGGGTTGCCCTCTGGAAAGGACACTGGAACCTTTTATATTGGGTAATACCTTGAAACTGGATGCATGCTCCAGTGGTCATAAAACTTGTTTTTTAATGGCTATCATTAAGGCCAAAGGGGTTTTATTGCATCATCGGGGGTCCAGTGAGACACCTACACTGAAGGAGTGGGAGGATAGTATGCTCCAGATAGCTGGGTTTGAGTGTTTGTCTTACTTAGCGGTCAATAAGCTGGAAGCTGGCGAAGTTTGGACAGATATGATATCCATTCCTGGAGCATCTAAAGATGCCCATTCTCAAGTGCAGGATCTGGTTGACCCCTTGGTCATTCTGAGAAGTGCATGCATAATTAATAAAGTGGAAGACATGCTCCCCTATTGCCCTCTGGGATTGAGAATTGAGGGGTCTCCTTCACGGCATCCCTCGGATAAAGCCCTCGCTCCAAAAAATCATCTTGGTGGTCCTGCCTGCAGGAGACCACCTACTCTAACCAGCCTCATGCTTCAGGTAAAAAACCGAGACTGGAGAACGGCCCGTGCCACCCACCTGGCTAGTGCTTTTGGAGCTGCTACCAGAGCCAGGATTTTTGAATTTATTTTGGTGCCTTTTTCCTCCTAGCCCAGCCATTGGCTTGCAGCTACTACAACATGCAGTCCCTCTCAGTAGGTGCTTGTGGACACTGCTGCTGAATCTGCTAGAAATCCCCACTAAATTCCTGGACAAACCACTGTGTTAATTATCAGTCCAATTTTTTATGAAGTGTCTAGGCTAGCTCTGTTGTCTGAGCTCTATAAACTCGGAACGCTGCAAAGACTCATGCTAATCAATTGAATTTTGTGACAAACTGATGTTTATATTGGGAATGTTTTTCAGCTAAAATTTATTTGTCCTGGCTTTTAATAAGAAAATTGGGGGCTGAATTCTGTTTAAAATTGGTTTGTCCTGCTTTCTACTGCGTTTCTGCTGCTAGAAAGTCTGCTGTTCTAAGTTTTACCCACCACGTTCCTTTGTTTAACGTTATCCCTGCATATTTCTTTTCCCTAGTGACCCCCTCTCCTTTCCTCTTTTCCCAGGACCCTCTGCCTGCTCAGGTGTGCCTAGGATCCTCCACGGCCCCCTCGGACAAAGCCCTCGCTCCAAAAAATCATCTTGGTGGTCCTGCCTGCAGGAGACCACCTGCTCTAACCAGCCCCATGCTTCAGGTAAAAA
Organism: Neoceratodus forsteri; assembly: GCA_016271365.2. Taxonomy (NCBI): domain Eukaryota; kingdom Metazoa; phylum Chordata; order Ceratodontiformes; family Ceratodontidae; genus Neoceratodus; species Neoceratodus forsteri. Next base: position 1,214,136,808 of record CM057453.1, on the reverse strand, counting down.
ATGGAGACTGGAGAACAGCCCGTGCCATCCGCCTGGCTGCTACTTTTGGAGCTGCTACCAGACCCAAGCCCCACCAGTGCTGTGTGCTGGCTCCCCACCCACCCTCCAACCGCCTGCTCTATCTTGGCTTTACTTATATAGGCGATATATGTCAGTTTCAGCTGATGGCTAGCAAGTTACTTTTCCATTAGCTCCTTATTGATTGCTACCCTTAGGGGTCATTGACTCTTTCATTGTTTTCTCATCGAGTGCCTGGATTTGCTGTTTTCTGGCACAAGATAATTTACACTCCCTTCTGTGTATGCAACACACTAATTACTGCTCAAATATGATGCAGAAAATTTTGATATATCTCATAATTTGCATGCTGCCCTGTTCCCCTGCTAAGTTCTCACTGCTACCCTGTTCCCACAGTAACACCAGGCAGTTAAACTCAAATAATGTTATATTCTCAAACATGCCAGTCAAACCTGCAGTCTTCCTTGATCTTACTTCAGTACTGATCCCAAGACTTATTAATTACCTCGCAGCCACCTATTTAGATCGTGGACTCTGGTTTGATACTACTATGGTCTCTACTATAATTCATCGCAAGCTCTGGTACCTCTTTCTACTTGCAATCCTGTTGGCAGGCAATGTTGAACTAAACCCAGGTGCCTTACATCCTCAGCCTTGCATCAATGCCTCATGGGCTTCTACTGGAGGGTTCTGCATAGCCCATCTAAACATTAGAAGTCTTACACGACATTTCACAGAACTTGAGGCCTGTGTCTCAATCAACAATCCAGATATACCATGTCTATCAGAGACATGGCTCAAGCCTTCAACCACCAACTCCAGCTGCTCACTACAAAACTATAACCTCATCAGGAATGACAGGCAATCCTCTAAGCGGAGTGGGGGAGTTGCGCTGTTTTATAAAACTCTTCTAAACATCTTGCAAAATGTAATACCTCAATCCTCTGCTATGTGAGTCCCTTCATGCTTTACTTTGCTTGGGTGTGAAACATCTTCATGTTGTTGTAGCTTATATCCCACCCCAGGGAGGTCTGCCTGCCTTTATAAATTTGCTGGAGAACTCAGTAAATCTAGCAGGTCATAATGAACTGCTTATTCTTGGAGACACAGACCTAAACTGGCTTGGGCAAACACATAGCCAACTTCTGTCTACAATCCAGAACTACAGCCTGCATCAAGTCATTACACAGCCCACAAGGTTCTCCCCAAAAACCACGTCTATCACGTTACTGGATTGGGTGTTAACTAACCGGGTTGACAGAATAGTGAATGCTGGCACTCTGGCAGATTCTATATCAGATCACACCCCCAATTTTTGTGCGTGGCAACACTCTAGCTTCCAGTCTCTACCCCCACGCTACACCACTTTCAGGAACTATGCTAATCTGAACCAGGCCAATTTCCTTTATGAAGTCTCATTGATTGACTGGTATTATCTGTATCAGCCTCTGGATGCACAAACAGCTCTGAACTACTTTCTAGACCAATTTCATTCAATTCAGGAGAGACATACACCCCTAGTGACCCGACATGTGCGCACCACACCCACAAAGTGGTTACACAAAGATCTCCTGACAGCTTTACATAGCAGGGACAAAAGCTAATGGTGTTTCAGACAAACAGGCCTCACCAAAGACTACCACACTTATAGGACCCAGAGAAGTGATTGCAAAAAGCAGATCGGACAAGCAAAAAGCACATACTGTAAGGGTCTTCTGCTGGGAGCAACCAGAGACTCCAGGAAGTTCTGGGCACATGTAAAAACATTTCTAGGAATAAATAAAACTCACCTGGTGGATGACATGGTCATTACTGGGGTCCACTGCAATAACCCTAGGACTACTGCGGAGGCGTTTAATAAAAAATTCTCTGACCTGACTAGCTTTACATTTCTCTTCCAAAATGGGCTGCCTTTACTTTCCCCTCCTGTAGCCCCTGTCCTCACCCCACACTTTTACTTTAAGGCAGTATCAAAATCTGATGTCCTACACCTGCTTAATACCATCTCTGACAACACCGGTGTAGGCTCTGATGAGATTGAACCCAAACTCCTAAAACTGGCAGCTCCATTTATTGCACAGACCCTGTCAAGGATCTATACCCTCTCTCTCTCTGCAATGGTATTATCCCTGATATCTGGAAAATGGCCAGAATTACTCCAGTCCTTGAAAAAGGTGATAAAAGAGATATGACAAACTATCAGCCGATAGCTATACAATAATTTCTGAGTAAATCTGGGAAAAATTAGTGTCTACGCAAGTTACTGAATTTATATCAAAACATAACCTTCTCTCACAAATTCAATATGGCTTTCGGAAGGGTCAAAGCACCTCCATGGCCCTCCTGCACCTTACCAATGACACGTTAACTACAATGGACAATGGTCACTTCATGGGTGCAGTTTTTATTGACCCAACAAAGGCTTTTGACCTGTTGATCACCCTCTCCTGCTTAATAGACTCCTAGCCCTTGGTTTCTCCCAAAACTCGGTCTCTTGGTTTAAAAGCTATTTGTCAAATAGGACTCAGCTCATAAGAGTCAACTCAGCTGTATCCTACCCTAGAGCTGTTAATCTAGGTGTCCCCCAGGGATCTATATTAGGACTCCTTCTCTTCTCTATTTTTATCAATAGTATATCATCGAATATCCCCAGCTGCTCGGCTGTCCTCTATGTGGACGACCTGGTCTTGTACTGTAGCGATAAGAATATTTTCCACATTAACCAAACCCTTACTACTGCTTTCAAGACCACCCAGTCTTGGCTCCACCAACATAAGCTAATCCTTAATGCTGATAAAACCCATACTATGCTGTTTGGCTCCCCAATCAAATTAAGTAAGGACCAGGACAAATTTAAAGTCTTTGGTCAGGATGGGAAGGCCCTTACACTAGTGCTCTCTTTCAAGTATATTGGAGTTTTCCTGGATGAGAATCTTAACTTTGGTCAGCATATAACATCCACCTGTAAATCGGTAAATGCCAAAATTGGAGTAGCCTACAAGACCAGCTATGTCCTCACACAGTCAGCAAGACTAGCTGTAGCCCATGGGATCCTGCTTCGGTCACTATCCTATGGGGTAGTTACCTATCTCAGTGCATCCAAAACTCTCCTCGGGAGTGAGACACCACATACAACAGCATCTGCAGGTATGCCTTGGCCTCTCCCTGGAGAAAACACCATTGCAAACTTTATGCCAACCTAAATTGGTTACCCCTGCATTGGCTCGAACTCTTGCCCTCGGCACCCTGACTGACAATATCATTAGAGCAGGCATCCTATCTCACTGGCCTCACTACTAACTCCACAGCCCTCCTCTCATGGTCTATGATCAGCTGATAAGTCACTGCTACAAATAATTAGATGTAAATCTCACAAAGGGACCCTTGCCTTCTCTTACTCGGCAGCCAGGCTTTGGAACTCCCCGCCACTTGATGTACGCTTATCCCCCAGTCATGCCCAGTTCAAAAACAGCTATCATTTCTTCCTCTTCAGCCAGATCTCCTGTGCCTGCTTCAACCCCCCCTGAGTTTTGCATTTGACTTAAATCCACTTCCCTGCTGCTGCAAACTGCTCTACATATGTCTTGACCATATGGTTAGATCATTTACGCACTTTTGTCTCTTATTGTTTTGTTCCAGCTACCCTAACCCAGTAGCTGTCAGCAACATGTAATTCTTTTTCTCCACTGTATTATTATGTTTCTGATTATATACTATGTACTATCTCTTGTTACCTACCCGTGTACTTATGAAACCTTGTTATAGCTTTGTACGTACCTTGTCTTTTCCTAAATCAAATTGTTTTCCCTATGCATTGAATGTATTGTGTTCTCCCAGGTTGCGCCTGAAAATAGTCATGTCTTGGCTAATGGCACTCACCCAGTAAACAAAAACTAAATAAATAAATAAATAAATAAATATTTTGGATTTCCCACTTCTCCCCCTTTTTGGTTGTAGGATGTCCCATGCAGGGTATACCCCTTACATGGGGCATAGCGATATACTCAGTACTCCTGGTTCTGGTCTTGGGGGAAGGGGTAAAGGGTGTTTAGGATCTGGGACAGCAGCCAAGTGCTTGGAGCTTGTGGCTGGCAGGTGACTAGGTAGGAACGACACCACTCAAGACAGACACCTCTTAGTTCAATTAGGTTTTGTTTACCATTGTTAGATTTATTTGTTAGTTACTGTTACAGTGTTGTAGTTTTGCCTTTAAGGGGGGGCACATTGTTCTAGGTAGGATTAGGGTAGCCATAGTTAGCTACAAGATGTACAGTAGTTCTTTTGGTACTTCTGAGAGTGCATACATGGGGCGTTTACCCTGAAGGACTGACACAGAGGGCAATGGTTTGTATGAACTTTTCTTCTTGTTTTTAAAATGCCTTAAAATATTAATAACAAAAAAGAAAATGGCAATGCAGGAGGGCAGAAGGGAAAACTCAAAGTTGAAGTAAACTGGTAAGTGTTAATGCAGCCCTTCACAAAACCCTCTGGATTGTTTTCACTATCTGCAGTTTGCTTCACTCTTGCACTGCCAGTCTTTTGTTCATGAAAAAAATATATAAAAATAAGAGGGCTATTGCTGTACCTGTTCTGTGTTTCTCCCTTGAACATGTTCCAAGACGGCTGTGCTATATCTTATACATACAGTTTATAATTTTCCTTCTGTCTGAGTATCAACACTGGCACCCCTGACCATTTAGGTGGCTCTGTTTTTCTTCTACATTCCTCTTTTATCTTTTGCTGTCTCCTGTCCCTGTTGTCACACTCAGTTCTGCCCTCTGACTCCCAATGCATTACGTTTCTCTGTCCTGCTTTATCTATTTTTAAATACTAAAACCCCATAGTGCTGTCTCCCATGTTGTCTTCCGTCACCCTACTCCACTTAGTCCCAGATCCACACTCCCAATCTGCAAATTCTACCTGATGCAAATTTGTACAGCAGGTTGAATTGCGCTAAATATAACAGACACAAATTCAACCTGCTATACAGTATATTTCATTTCTCAATCTTATTCTCCATGTCTCATATTTTGTTTCTCATCTTTCTCGAGCCTCAGTCACAGAAGACAAGTGTGGAAATTGGAAGCAGCTTCATCTCAGCTGCAGCTATTGCTTGTGGTTATAGTCGAGACACATAGAGCAAACACTGGTAAATAATACATAGAAACATAGAAGCTGATGGCAGATAAGGACAGCAAGGCTCATCCAGTCTGCCCATTTCTTTTACCTTAAGAATGTGCCATAGGCCTTTACTCTGTCAATGGCCTATTTATTTGTACTCATCTGGGGAGGGTCTGTGGATATGGCCTACCTAAACTTTAGCAAGGCATTTGACACAGTCCCGCACAAAAGATTAATAATCAAGTTAGCCAGCCTGGGAGTGGGTCCCAGGTTGGTAGCCTGAGTAGCAAACTGGCTGCACAACAGGACACAGAAGGTAATAATGAATGGAACACATTCCGAAGAAAGGGGGGTTACTAGTGGAGTACCTCAGGGCTCAGTACTGGTCCAGTCCTCCTTAACATCTTTATAGGTGACATTGCAGAGGGTCTGGAGGGAAAGGTATGCCTCTTTGCAGATGACACAAAGATCTGTAACAGAGTTGATACACAAGGGGGGTAGAAAGGATAAGAAGGGACTTGGCAAGGTTGCAGGAATGGTCAGACATGTGGCAACTTAGATGCAATGCAAAGAAGTGCAAAGTAATGCACCTGGGAAACAAAATCCCAGGAGAAGAGTACACAATAGCAGGGGAGGTACTAACAACAACAAAAATGGAAAGGGACCTGGGGGTAGTCATATCAGATAATCTAAATGTTGGTAAGCAATGTGAGAAGTCAGTAAGGAGAGCCAGGGGGATATTGGGATGCATAGGAAGGGGCATCACAAGTAGAAAAAGGGAAGTGGTTATCCCTCTGTACAGACAACTGGTGAGACCCCATCTGGAGTACTGTGTGCAGTTTTGGAGACCTCATCTACACAGGGACATAGACAGGATGGAAGCAGTCCAGAGGAGGGCAACTAAAATGGTGCAGGGTCTGCATCAGAAACCATATGGAGAGAGACTGAAAGAGCTTAATATGTATACCCTTGATGAAAGGAGGGACGGGGGGACATGATAGAAACGTTCAAATACTTCAAGGGAAACAACAAAGTCCAGGAAGGTAGAATCTTTCAGAAAAAGAGATGTGTAAAAACAAGGGGGCACAATTTTAAGAGAGAGGGGGGACAGCTCAGGGGTAATTGTGAGGAATTTTTTCACGGAGAGAGTGGTGGATGCATGGAACCGCCTTCCTGGGGAGGTCGTTGGGTCTAAAACAGTAGGGGAATTCAAACATGCATGGGACAGACATAAGGCAATTGTAGTGGGGGGTGGCAGGAAGTAGACTGTTGGTTAACTAGAATCTGCAGCTTATCCAGTAGGTAGGGAAATGGGCAGACTGGGTGGGCCAAGTTGTCCTTATCTGCCATCAAAGTCTATGTTTCTATGTTTCTATATGCCTACCCTGTGCCTGTTTGAAGCCCTGCACTGTATTCATATCTACCACTTGCTGAGGTAGGCTGTTTCATGCATCCACCACCACTTCTGTGAAAAAGAACTTCCTCACATTACTCCTCAATCGGCCTCCCTCTAATCTCATGCTGTGTACTCTTGTCCTGCTATTTTTCTTATATTGAAAAATGTTAGACTCTTTTACCTTGTTAATGCCTTTAAGATGTTTGAATGTTTCGATCATAACACCTTTCTCCCTCCTTTGCTCTAGGGTATACATACTGAGCTCCGTTAATCTGTCCTCATATGTTTTCTGATGTAGTCCCTGCATCATTTTGGTTGCCCTTCTCTGGACTGCCTCCATTTTGTTAATGTCCTTGTGCAGGTGTGACCTCCAGTACCACACACAGTACTCCAGATGGGGGCTAACAAGTGTTTTTTGAAAAGGGATTATTACCTCCCTCTTACGACTTGCAATACCCCTACTAATACACCCCAACATCCCTCTGGCCTTACCTACTGCTTTAATGGTCTGCTTGGATGATTTCAGGTCATTTGTGATGATGATGATGCCCAAGTCTCTTTTTTTCCTTTGTGATTGCCAGCATCTCCCCTCCCAACCTATAGGTAGTTTCAGGGTTTCTCTTCCCTATGTGCATGATCTTGCATTTCTTTGCATTAAACCCCAGTTGCCACTCTTCAGACCATTTTGCCAGTTTTTCCAGATCCCTTCTCATTCTGCCCATCCCATCTGGATCATCTACTCTGTTGTAGATCTTGGTGTCATCTGCAAACAGGCAAACCTTACCTTCCAGTTCATCTGTAATGTCACAGATGAATATATTGAAGAGGACTGGCCCCAGGACTGATCCCTGAGGTACCCCACTTGTGAATTGCATCTCTTCTGACTGTATACCATTTACCACCACTCTCTGTTTTCTGCCTACCAACTAGTTTGCCACCAAGTTGACCAACTTCTGACCCACCTCGAGCCTATCCAGCTAATTAATCAATCTTCTATCAGGACAGTATCGAAACCTTTGCTGAAGCCAAGGTAGGCAACATCAACTGCACCCCCTTGGTCCACCACTCTGGTTACCCAGTCAAAGAACTCTACAAGATTAATTTGACAGGACCTTCCTGTTGTAAACCTATGCTGCCTTAGATCCTGTGCTCCTATGTATTCCAGGTGTTGCACTATCCTTTCCTTAAGGAGTGCCTCCATAATCGTGTCTACTACTGAGGTAAGACTGACTGGTCTGTAGTTCCCTGACTCCTCCCTGCTGCCACTCTTGTGGAGCTGGATCACATGAGCCCTTCTTAAGTCTTCTGGGACCTCTCCTGTGCTCACAGACTCACTAAACAGTTCTGCTAATGGCTCTGCTAGTTAAACCCTTAGATCCTTTAGTACCCTGGAATGTATGTCATCAGGTCCTATTGCATTGTCCACCCTGAGCTTAGTGAGCTCTTGTAGGACCCTTTATTTTGTGAAGGGGCTTGTGCACACCTTCCTGCCCCCATGTCCATGGTCCTGAGCTGTGGGCCCTGCTCTGCCTTCTCCTCAGTAAATACGGAGCAGAAGTATCTATTTAGGATATATGCTTTTCCTTGGTCCTCCTTCACAGGCTGTCCATTATCCCCTTTGATCTTAGAAATATCCCCTCTGGACTTTCTCTTTTCATTAATGGACAGGTATCTATTGAAAGTCTTGCCCCTTCATTTACTGTTCGTGCTTGTGTTTCCTCAGTTTGAGCCTTTGCCTGCCTTACTGCCTTCTCTGCTTCCCTTAGGGAAGTTTAGTATGCTGCCCTATCTTCGTCCTGCTGTGTTCCCTTATATTTCCTGAAGGTCATCATTTTGGTTTTGATTGTTTCTGTTACTGTTTTTGAGAATCAAAGTGGTTTCCTTCTTCTTTTGCTCTTTCTTTTCTCCCTAACACAATGGGATATTGCTTCAAGTATTGCATCCTTAATGCTTGCCCACTTTGCCTGTACCCCCTCACATGTATTTCTTCTTCCCAGGGCTAGCTTAACTCTGTTGGCCATCTTACAAAGTCAGCTCCTCTGAAGTCCCATATTTTTGCCTTGGAATGGGATGATTTAGTTCTAGTGGCCAAATTGAACCATACCATGTGATGGTCACTGGCCCCCCATGTGACCTTCTACCTGGAGATCTGTGATCCTTTCCCCATTAGTCAGTACTAGATCCAGGATAGTCCTGTCTCTTGTGGATTGTTGTACCATTGTCTGAGGCCCTTCCCCTGCAGGGAATCTACCATGTGTCTAGTTCAGGTGGATGTTCCTGCTGGTATTGACCAATCTGTATCTGGCATGTTGAAGTCTCCCATTATCAAAACCTCCCCTTTAGCTGTCATGTTTTGTATATCTTCTAACAGTAATGTGTCTATGTCCTCCTCCTGGTCTGGAGATCTGTAGACAACCCCAGTTTGTATGGTTGTCCCATTTCCTGTTTCCACCATGACCCACAGTACTTCTGGCTCCTTATTTGTATTCTGAATTTCTGTAGCTTTGATATTTTCATTGACATTAAGGGCCACTCCCCCCCCTTTTTGCACCTTGGTCTCTTCTGAACAGTATATAGCCGAATACTGAAGTCTCCCAAGTGTGGTTACTGGTGAACCATGTCTCACTAATGGCTACTATGTCCAGTTTAGCATCTATCATTGTTGACTCCAATTCTGGGATCTTGTTTTCCAGACTGTGGGCATTTGTGTACATGATTTTCCATTGGCCAGATTTCAGAGTGTTATCTGTGGGGCAAGGTCTAGCTTTTCCCCTGTACATCATATGGGGAACCAGACCTTGATCCTTACCTGGTGATGCAAATTAACTACAAACATGCTGAATTCCTATTTGATCACTAGCTGGGGGTGGTGTTCTTCCCGTTCAATGTATCGGATGTTGCACCCCTCTACCCATTTGCTAGTTTAAATATTCTGCATAATATAGCCTACTGGTGCTGCTTATTAATCAAGCCATTTGTTTTATATACCATTGCAGCCATAGACATGGTCAGATATTTCCTGAAACTTATGTGATATATCTAGAAAAATTCCTTGCCTACCTGCACTACCATTATGAGCTACCAAAAAAGAATCTCTTTGGATATATTATATTATATATATATATATATATATATATATACACACACACACACACACACATATACATAGGTATACAGTATGTATGCAAAACAACTTTGTTAATGCACTATTAGTGTTCCAGCAACAAAAGTAGGGAAATGTGGTCTTAGGGTTCCCAACCCTAACACCCCACACCCACCCTGCATGCAGGAACAGGTGTGAGGGGTGTGTCTTGGGATTTATTTTTTTTAATAACATCTTTATTAAATGTTTATAAATGAAATAAAAACATCAATAAGTAATTATACATACTAAAAAATAGAAACCAAAATTACAGTACCATAAACATATAGGTACTGATTTTATAGTAGGGTCAAAGAGAATCAATCCTCAGTTTAACTATTACATTCTAGTTTCAGCAGGAAAGTTAAGCTATGCCATATCAAGCTAGGGATCCACAGTATAAAAATAAAACTAAAATAATGTCATAAACTGCATTAAATATGCAGATCTAAGCCAGGTCCACCTCCCAGATAAAGAAAAAAAAATAGCATTCTATAGGCCAATCCACAAGAACAGACTGAAAAAACTTATACATAACACAGCTTTTTATTTCCACAAAATTAAGTCTAATACCATAAATGTATATTAGGGAATGAAAGGACTGTCTGTCTGTACCCTATAAGAAGCCCAACCTTGCCAAATAGCCTGAAAAATACCTTCATGGTTCAAATGACAGTATGTACACTTTTCAAAATGTTATATAGAATCCACCAGTTGTATCCATTGGGGAAATTGTGGTAAGCAATGGGTTAGCCAAAGTTTTTTAATAAGCTTCTTGGCTAGAGTTGTGCAAAATTGCACAATTTCTTTATACAAAATATTCAGTGAAATTCGTGCATTTCGTAAAATATTTCAAGGGTGTGAGATGCATAATTCTGCTGGCGAAATGAAGAATTTTGCCACTTGCAGGTGAAATTCCACTGCTCGTGGGTGAAATTCTGCATTTCACAGGTCAAATTCTGCATTTCACACATGCAAAATATGGAATTTCATGAAATACTTTGTAAAGTGAAATTCGCGATTTCGTTGGAATGTCTCCGGAAAAATAAAATGTTGCTGCATCTCTATTCTGAGCACAAACCAATAAAGTTATCAACAGTCGAGATTGTCTGCCTCATACTGGCTTGACCTCTACGAATAAATGTAATAGCACTAACAAGGGAGGTAAAGGTGAAGGAAGACAACAAAATAAGGTAGTTGTAGCCTGGGTAACAACATCCCAGTAGTGCCAGAGGAGGGGACAAAGCAAAAATATGTGCATTTGGTCCACTGTGAACTCCCCACAACCCCTCCAACAAAAACTTGATTGAGTGTTATAGATCTGGGCTGAAATACAAGGGATCCAAAAGAACCTCATATGGCATTTCCACACAAATTCTTTCAAATATAGTGAAATTGTTAATTTGTATGTTAATAAAGAATACTTTTCCCAGTCTTAAGATCAGCATTCCATCATGTGAGTACATATGATGTAGATTCAGGTGAAAGGGAGTGGACTATTTAATGTGCAGTTCCAATTAGATGAGACTGGAACCCTCCATTCTGGTGAACTATTATCAAATTAGTAATAGAGGATAACATGTCAGAGAGTCTACGGTATTCCAAAGGAAGAGTGTGAATGTAATCTTATAACTGCAAATAACAATAATAATCTGACTGTGCCAATTTATATACACTATGAAGGTCAGAAAAATTCTGAATTCTTTTACATCTAGTATCTGATGATAGTATAAAATGCCTAATTGTGCCCAATGGTGCATAAAGATGTCAGATACATTGAGCGGGTTCTGGTGATCCCAAACTATTGCCCTGAAATAAAACATTTTAGTTGGCGGTATGTTGCGCTGCATTATATGCCCAATTTTAAGGGAATCCTGGGTGTACTGGTGAAATTTTGTAAAAGATATATAGAACAGGAGGGGGATGAAAAAAATACGGATCACACCATATAAATCATTCAGAGTGAACTCTACGTCCTTCCAATGGGCACAATAGGCATCTGAAAGCCAGAAACAAATCACCCATAGATGACATGCTAAAGCATATCAACTGAATTTGGGGAAATTTAACCCACCCCGAGTAGTCAATAGTTACAAAACCAATAGCCAGATCCTTGGTCACTGGCCACCCCAAAGAAAGTGTAATAAGAGCTGATGCCAATCCCTAATGTAAAAGGGACTAGGATATAAAGGAAGAGATTGTAAGAAAATGAGGATACAGGGTAAAATGTTGAGATGAATACCTCCTATCCACTGAAGAAAGCACAGATGAAGGTCAACCAACGAGTTAAGTCAGCTGTAATAGCCTGTGTCAGTGGTTCTAAATTAAAGAGTTCAAGATGATTTAAATTTTTAGGAAGATGCACACCAAGATATTTTTAGAAGTTTCTATTCCATCGTACAAGTAATATAGCACAGATACAAGGGAGTGGATCATAATTAAAAACTAAAAGATCTGCCTTATCTTTATTGAGCCAGAACCCTGACAGAGCTCCAGACTGTTCAATTACCTGTAACGTTGGTGGAATAGATATAGAAGGGTCAGTTAAAGTTAATAAGATGCCATCCACAAAAAGAGCAATTTTGTACTCCTGACCTCCCAGTAGAATATCATGTATTAAAGGAGACTTCCTAATGAAAGCAGCTAGGGGCGCTATACAATATAATTAAACCAAATAAACTTGGTGATAAAAGGCAGCACTGTCTGGTGCCCCTACCTAACGGAAAAGAGGATGAGAGAAGCCCATTCACAATAACCATTGCCAGCCCAGCACTATACAATTTCTGCAACATTGTAATAAATTCTGGTGGAAAGTCACAGAATTTGAGAGTATACCACAAAAAGGGCTACAAGACCTGATCGAAAGCCTTCTCCACATCCAAGCTTGCCAGGACCATGGGACTAGAATGTTGATTAATATAATCTAATAGAAGCAGGCTTTGTCACACATTATCATATGCATGATGCGCATGAACGAAGCCTGCTTGGTACTTGTCCAGCAAGGATGGGAGGAGGCTCTCCAATGACAATGTCCAAATTGATATTAATAATTTGTAATCTACATTTAATATTGAAATGGAGTGATAAGAAAGAGAAGAAGTAAGGTCTTTACCCAGTTTGGGAAGGGAAGAAATAACAGCAGACTGCCAAGAGGGGGAGGTGCTTGCCCTTCCTGAAAGGCCTGAAATAGCCAAAGTAATAGCTGCTGAACTAGGGGAGTTAGGATTGGGGACTAATAAAACATGAGTGGATAACTGTCCACTCCTGGAGATTTATCTGATCTGGCCTTTCCAATACAGGTTAAAATTTCAGCAGCAGTAATGGGCTGCAGTAGAGATTGTACCTGATCTGAAGTAAGCCATGGAAGGCCAGCCTGTTTTAGAAAAGATGCAAAGTGGTGCATGGGGGTGAAAAGAAATGTCTGAAGTATATGAAACTATGTAGTAGTCATGGAAACCAGATAGAATTTCATAACCTTTATAAGTCAAATCACCCGAGGTTGTGCATAGGAGTTTAATAACTGTGGCTGCTGCTCAGTAAGCTTGGGGACATCTAGCTCCTCTGGGACCACCCTCAAAGAACATTGCTGAAGGTAAAATAATGCATGTTCAGTTTTCTGATCCAAAAGTTTCTAATCTGTGCTTCTGTACCTAAGATAGAGGGGCATATAGAAGCATCTCCCTGCATCCAGCGTGACTTCAAGTTTCGGAGGAAAGAATAGAGATCATGTAGTTTTTTCTTCCACTGGAGGTGGAGAGCAGTGGCATGCATACTAATCGTACCCCCGAGAATGGCATTAAAGGTATCCCAGAGCATACTAAGTGATGGTTCCCCTGTATCATTCTCTTCTAGGAACTGAGGAATCTGTGTTGCTAGTTTGTTTATCTGGGTTGAATCACATAAGAGACCAGGGAGTAGCCACCAAACTGGCCTACATTCTGGGCTTCCTAAGGAAAAAGTTGCCATTACAGGAGAATGATCTGAAAGATACAAGGGGCCATGCTCAATAGATTGAAACCTATCCACATATTCCACCTGGGTAAAAAAGTAATTGAAATGAGAGAAGCTCCCATGTCTGTGAGAATAATGAGTATATTCTCTTTGTTTGGGGCGCCAATAGCGCCAGGTATCAACTATGCCCAAAGTTTGCAATTGTTTTTTTTTTTTTTTTTGCTCCTCAGCTCCCCAGCTTGACTCTCCTTCAGGCCAGCCTAGGCCTCATCGGAACCTCCTACACCCTGCCCTCTCCATCCCATTTTGCAGCCATCCTAGTGGGGTAGTCCGGGCATAACCCTGCACTGGATGGGCCCCTCCTCCTCCAATGGGGAAGGCACCAGGGGGGCAACTAGCACACTCAATTCAGCCCCCCTGGGAGCTGCTGAGATGGGATCAAAGGCCTGGGCTCCTTGGCCACAACAGGAACCAGCAGGCATCATCTAGCTGGCTGGGGAGCCACTCGTATTCCATTTTCTTCCCTGTGGCGTGGTGCATCACTGACATCTAGGTGACCGCCAATGTCCACCATGCCCCCTTCAAGCTACAGTCTCCTGTAGTGCTGTGCTGCCAGCCTCCACCAGGAGTCAACATGTAGTGAGATACAGCACCACCCTCCCCCCAGGAGAAGGCAAACAGTCAGTGGACGCTCAAACTTTCTCCCCCCAGCCTGCCCTCCAGTGACCCGGGTCCATTCCCGAACCTGGGTCACCAGCTTCGCAGATGGAAATCCAACTGCCGCACTGGTGGACCAGTTGTTTGCAGGTGTTTAATAACTTATCTGTTAACTGCTGAAAATTGAGAAGCTCTGAAATTAGAGGCGTCCTATTCAGGAGCAGAAGTAAGATTTAAATCACCACCCAAAATAAATAATTTTGCAGACAATCCAGGAGATGTGAAAAAAATGAAGTAACTTGTTTGAATCCTGCACCCAGAGGGAGATAGGTGTTAACTAGTACACAGGCTTGGCCGTTGAGTCTACCCATGAGTACTGTATAGGATAACAGCCCATAGGATCACTAACAGTTTGATGGAGGGCAAAAGGGAGACCTCAGCAGCACATTATAATAACTCAACTTGTGGTTGAGAAAAAAAACATGGTCAAAACCCAACTTTGAATATTTTGCATGTTCTTCAAATGACAGATGGGTTTCCTGTAAAAATACAATGTCAGCACGTTGCTACTTGATGTATTGTAGCAAGCGAAACCTCTTTATGGGATTGTGCCCCCCATTAACATTATATGATAAGAATTTAACTGCTGAGGTCATAGCCTATGAGAGCAGACAAGTATAACATGGAAAGTTCAGCAAGATTTGACAGCAATAAGATTATTGCAAAAAAAGGAATAAATTATAAGAGGGGTTAATCCTGACATCGAAGAGGTGTACCTAACCCAGTGTGACACACTTTTTGCTAATATAGCATGTAAATCCTTCAAAGAAAAGTGCATACTCACATGCTGCAGGTCAGAAAAAAGTATTTAAAAAAAACAACAAGTTGAAATATAAGGCAAGGCAATGTTATTTATATGGTGCCCATTCCTTGAGGCTCAGGGCACCTAACATATACAATTACATAACAAACAAAAATGAGTGGTAACATGCAATAAAAATTGATACAATAAAATTCAATAGGATTAACATAACCCTATAATAGTGTGGTTTAGGTTACTGGGGAACCCAAACTAATAGTCAGAACACAGATCCCTCAGATAACTGCCCATACCAGTACTATTGCCTTAACCCTTAGGCTGCCAACAGAATTAAAATTCATAGGAATTCTGGACTTATATATCAGTCCATGGCACAGCAAGGGTTAAAAGTAAACAATGACTGTGTTTCCATTATGATACGATTAAAAAATGTTAACAGATCAAGCCATTGAAGAAAAAGTAAGAAAACCATAAATAGTTTTGCAATGAATGCTTGAAAACAATAAAATATACAAGAAATAATTAAATCTTCAGCAAAAGTTTGCTATCTACACTTGTCACTATATCTATGAATTATATTACCTATTCCTTGGTTCAGAAACACTATATCAGAAATATCCCTGTTAACCTGAAATGTAAAAATGTGTAAATGCCCCCCCCCAAAAAAATAAGTAACTGGAAACCAAAAATCTATCCCTATAGCATGGATTTTAATAACACTTCTACTAACAAAACTACACATGTATGAAAAACCAAAGCTATAGCCGGCCCATTGGCAGGAGGGCGAGGAAGTGTCCGGTGCATGGAGGAACCCTGGCGGAGGCTGGGAGTCACTCAGCGCACGGCACTCACATGCACTGGAGGCACGGCAGACGCTGACATCATCGCATATCTCCACCTCCCAAGAAAACTGGAAAAAGAGGGCGGGTGGGGCCTCTGTCTCTATGAAGCCCTCCCTGGGCTTCAATTAGCCACCATCGCCAAGCACTCCTAACCAGTTACTGGTCCCATGGTTCTGGATAGGGGACCAGTGCCGTGGCCCTACCCTCTGGGGGGGTAAGCTAGGGGTGACTGGGAGATGCTGGCAATAGACTGTAGGTGGAAGTCTGGGGACCATGACCAGGGCTGAGGTAGATGGAGGACCTGCCTGGAAAAAGAGTGAAAAATACAAAAAAAAACAAAGCTATGGGCCAAGTTGAAACCTGAAGTAAGAACCACCAATTGGCCCCAAGCACCAATAGCCCTCTTAAGTCCCCAACCCTAGAACCCAAATCCCCAAACCTAAATAAGATCAACCATATAGAACAAATAGTCAGAGCTATGTACACTACAAAAAAGTATCCCATCATAGCCAGTAGCAGAGAATCTAGGCTTAAAAAATAAAAAAGAACGAAGGTCCAAAGTAATGAAGGATAATAAAGTAAACCTGCATAGTGGGAAGAAAAAGAGCATACTGACTTCCAAGGTAGGGAGTGAGCATTCCAGCCATGCACCTGGGTGAGGCCAAGGAACTCCCTGGCTTTGCTGGGGGGGTATAACAGAATCTACTTAGCCTCACTGGTTCAAAAAGAACCCTAAAAAACTGGGTTTAAGCCCTATAAGAAAACACTGAGGGTGTCTGTCTCCAAGCCCACCCTAATAAAAAGGAAATAGAATCCACCCCATGGAAGTCTAAAAAAAAAAAAAAAAAAATTATACAACAACATCTGATATATGCCCTCCAGGATGAAGCTCAGTGTCACAGATTTACTGCATAACAAAAGGGATTAACTCCCACTGCATTATTTACTGCAGTAACTCTACTGCAGAGTTCTCCAGTGCTGTGCTTCATCCTGGAGGGTTTCACTGTATATGCAGCACTGTTCCTCCATCTTCCACCCCACTACCAAAACTAAAATCACAATACAGAGAGAGAAAAAAAAAGGAGTAAACCAATTCACCATAATGTTATACCAACCTTAGACATGTAAAGTCCATACAGAACAAAGAGGGTCCTTAAATGCACCTGAACTTTCAAATTCAAAACGAAAAAAAAAAAGAGAAAAAAAGGAGAAATAAAAAGAAGTAGTGGATTGCTATCAAAAAGCATCACATGAGGGTGACAAAGACCATATGACGCAGGACCCATATTTCTGAAACTGAGGTCTAAATAAAAGAATATACAGTAACAGAAAGAAAGAAAAACAAAACAATAATAACACATAATAATTGGATCCTTAATTAATTAACTCGCTTCTTAGTTAACTTGTACTTATAAAGCTTATATATGCAAAAATGAACTGATATATTTAACTCTTGCCCACACTGACAGAAGAGCCAATTGTCAAGATTAAAGAGAAAAGGCAGTAGAAGTTTCATGCAGAGGGACTGGAAGGAAAGGTATGTCTCTTTGCAGACGACACTAAGATCTGCAACAGGGTTGATACACAAGGTGGGGTGGAAAGGATGAGAAGGGACTTGGCAAGGTTGGAGGAATGGTCAAATGTATAGCAGCTTAGATTCAATGCTAAGAAATACAAAGTAATGCACCTGGGAAACAAAAACCCAGGGCAAGAGTACACAATGGGGGGTGAGATACTAACAACAACAACAACAAGCATTTGTCAATGCCGAAAGTTGTCGCGTTGGAATTGGCAGTGGCAGAGGTGGAGAGGCATAGCGCTGTGAGTTTGTTAATGTGTCCCAAAAGGTGATTTTGCACAGCGAGCACGCCACTGTGCGGCAGAGCTGTGGAAACACGTTTTGGGCAGGCTATGGAAAATGGCAGCTGGACTGTTAATAATGAGGTGTGCACAAATGCCAGTGGTGAAAATGTGGCATGAAAATATTGCAGATTAACAAAGTTAGAAGGGTGCGTGGAAACTGCGCAATGCACGCTTGCAACACAGTCATTGTCTGGACTTTCACCACCAAATTTTCAACATAGGCATTTTAGGACCTCTGCTTATGAATAGTGTCACCGTCATTTCCTCAGAGTGTCCCGAAAAGTGAATTTGCACAGTGACCGTGCAATTCTGCACCGGACGTGTGAAAACACATTTCAGCCAGCTGTACTGTTCATAAGGAGGTATGGAAAAATGGCAATGATGAACAGCTGGAGTGAAAGTATTACAAATTCACAAAGTCATGAGCGTGCATGCAAACTGCACAACACGTGCTCGTAAAACACTCATTTTATTGACTTTCATCCCTAAATATTCAACATAGGCATTTTAGGACATTGCTAATGAACAGTGTCACTGCCATTTTCATAATGTGTCTCAAACACGGGCTTTCCACAGCAACCACGCTATTGTGCGCCAGAACTGCGAAAACAGATTTTGGTCAGGATGTGAAAAATGACAGCTGTAATGTTCATTAGGAGATGTAGAACAGTGGCACTGTTGAAAATGTAGAGTGAAAATATTATAAGTTTGCAAACTTACGAGTGTGTGTGCAAACTGCGCAATGCACGCTCGTAACACAGTCATTTTATGGAGTATTGTCACCAAATTTTCAACACAGGCATTTTAGGACCTCTGCTCATGAACAGTGTCACTGTCATTTTCATAATGTGTCCTAAACACTGATTTCACACAGCAAGTGCGCTATTCTGCGCCAGAAGTGCAAAAACATATTTCGGCCAGGATGTGAAAAATGACAGCTGTACAGTTCACAAGAAGGTGTGGTAAAATGCCAATGTTGAGAATCTGGCATGAAAATAGTGCGAATGCGCTAACTTACGAGCGTGCATTGCACAGTTGCTATGCACACTCGAAAAACAGTCATTTTTTTTGATTTTCCCACTAAACTTAGAACATAGGTTTTTTGAGAAGCCCTCTCATGAATAGTGGCACTGTCATTTCATTGCTTCAGTCCCAAAGGTGATTCCATGCAGTGAATGTGAAGTCACCTTCGGACCTAATAACGCCATGACAGTGCAAGAATTCGTGAGAAGGGTCCCAAAAACCCCATGTCAAAAATTTGGGGCCAAAATTTGCAAAAATGCCCAAGATATGCATTAAAGTTGAAAAACCCCTATTCATTCCATTATACAGTTTACCGGCATTTCTTCAGTTCGCGGTCGGCTTTGAAGAGTGCAGACATGCTCCCAGTCCACCGATCGTCGTGCCAGACTCTGCAGGTAAGTATGGGGTGAGGGGTTGAGGGGAGGCAGGGTGCTCAGAGGGTGGGTGCGGATGGAGGGAGGGGGGCGTCGAGACTACGAGGGACCATTTTCATTTTACAGGGAAAAAAACCCCATCGCAGGACAGTTTTTGTTTTGCTGGGGATTTGGCATGCTGGGGTGGGCTGCCAGCGTGCCACCTAACTGTTTTGGGGGTCTATAGCTGATGGGGGATTGGGCACCCTCATTGGCACACAACAATATGGGGGGGATGAGGAATAATGCAGGTGGGGATTGGCACCCTGTCAGCACCTTCAAAGAAAGTAGGGGGAGCTAGGTGGGAATTGGGCACCCCTCGCATTAAAAAATGGGTGGGTTTATGCCGATGGGAGTGGGCTCCACTGTCAGCACACAAAGAAAGCGGGGGGTGGTTAACCGACAGGGGGATTGGGCACCCACGTAGTCGGCAGTAGTTGGGTGGCCGCCCACTCACCGACCATGTTCATAATGTCGGTGAGCATGTAGGAAGGGTCCACTGTGCATGACGAGCTTTGCTCGGATTGCAGCAGACCTTTTCTTAGATGTGCTCACCACATTATGTATGCATGTTGTGGTATTGTGCATGTAGGCTGATTGGGAAGAGGGACGCACCTTGGGTGCATGCCTGCATTCGGGCCAACAGCCACTCCCTCCTCCAAAGCTGCACTGTCCCACGATGTTGGCTGCACAAGCATGCCAACAAAAAAATGGAAAGGGATCTGGGAGTAGTCATATCAGATGACCTAAAGGTGAGCAAGCAATGTGAGAGGGAAGTAAGGATGGCTGGAGGGATACTGGAATGCATAGGGAGAGGCATCACCAGTAGAAAACAAGAAGTTGTTATCCCTCTGTACAGACTGCTGGTGAGATCCCATCTGGTGTATTCCATGCAAGTCTTGAGACCCAGTCTCCACAAAGACATAGACAGGATGGAGGTTGTCCAGAGGAGGGCAACTAAAATGGTGCAGGGTCTGCACCAGAAGGCATATCAAGAGAGACTTAAGGATCTTAATAGGTATAGCCTCATGGAGAGGAGGGAGATGGAGGACATGATAGAAACTTTCAAATACCTCAAGGGAATCAACAAAGTCCAAGAGGGTAGCATCTTTCAGAAGAAGAGGTGTGCAAGAACAAGGGGGCACAATTTGAAGCTAGAGGGGGGTCAGCTCAGAGGTAATGTGAGGAAATTTTTTTTCACAGACATGGTTGTGACTGCATGGAACAGCCTTCCTGAGGAGGTTGTGGAGTCAAAAACAGTGGTGAAATTCAAGAATGCATGGGACAGACATAAGGCAATTCTAGGGGGCGGAGGTTCGAAGAAGCAGTATGTTGTTTAGCTAGGATCTGCAGCTTATCCATTAGGTAGGGAAATTGGCAGACTGGGTGGGCCAAGCGGTCCTTATCTGCCATCAAATTCTATGTTTCTATATATGTTTCTATGCATAAACTTAAAAAGTACTCCATGAGAAGAAGGCATAGATGATGGCTCTGTAGAGATTTAGAGGTAAGAATTTGGTCAAGAAGAATAAATGGCTCTGGAAAAAATACAAGAGGCACAAGTTACAGAATAGTAGAAGCCAATCAATAAGTAATACAGGAAAGAAAAAAAGAGAAATAAAAGGGGGGACAGAATACTTTTATTAGAGGTATCCAAAGACTGAAGGGGAGAAGGGACTGAACAATACAAGATTATAGAAACAAAAAATATAGAAGATCAAGAAATGAAAAAGGAAAGAGAAAAGAAAAAGAGAATGGGGAGTGAAGGATGAAGTAGTCGAGGGGTTAGCGAGAAGGTAGGCTTTTAGAAAGGAAATTTACAAATATCAAAATGGTCTCTACTGATCACAATTCCAAAACTGAGACAAGGAAAAAGCAAATAGAGACCTAACTGTCCATAACCAAGGTAGTTATTTCAAGCAATGCAGGCGTCTTCATTAAGATGGTTCTTCTCACCAAAATGCTTGTAACGTATCCCTTATGTAGGAGAGTGTCTGATCTTGCTGGCGTTTCTTGCTGTGAGGTGATATTTTGTGCCACTGGTCCTTCGGAAGACCTCATTTTCCCTTTTAGTATCCAAGTCCATTTGTTCTTCTGACATGATTAAATTCTGATTTCAAAGTTCATGGAGAGCCAGATCAGGGTCCTGAAAAAGATGAAGACCATCAGAGAAATTTACCTGTAGGTGGGCTGGGTAAGGTGTTTTGAATTTAATTTTACATTCCAGTAGCAGCCGCAAAATAGTGGCATAAGACCGACGATTAGCTAAAAGCAGTGGTGAATAATCATTATCCAGGAATACTCAGCTTCTTTTGTAGTACAATGCCCCTTTACACCAAGACAGAGAAAGAATGTCTTACTTAACTGCAAAGTTTAGGAAGCAAACTACAATGGAATGAGGGCGGGCATCAGCAGAGGATGGCTTAGCAACTAGGGGCTGATGTGCCCATTCTATCTGCAGGGGGTGAGGTCCTCAATATATAATAACAAAGCAAGAAAGCCCTGCAAGAATGTAATTATGTCCCTGTTTTCCTCCACTTCAGGGATGCCATAGATTCTCATATTATTACATCAGGACCGATTTTCTAAATCTTTGCTGGTCCTGCAGAGACTTCACTGGCAGCCACTCTAAATTATCTACTAGCGCATCCATCCCTGAGACTGACTGCTTCAAGGACACCTTGCACCCACATGAACCTCCAGGGCAGACAGAGAGGATTTAAATTCACTTTTCAGTGCTCAGAACTCAGCTCAGAACCCTCAGAGCCCCTCTAGAATGACTGCATTACTTGGTTGAACAACTGTTGCTGTAGAAGCCACTGCCATTGCTGGATTCACAGCCACTGAGGGGAAGCAAGTCAGATCTGAAGAAATAGATTCTGCTGCTAACTCACTAAGTTTAGGACCCTTCTTCTTACCACCCATGTAACTGGTAAGTCCTAAGAACAACTCAGACACTCCACACAGGGAAAATATCAAATCTAACAGTATGTAGAAGATGGGTGGGAGCAAAGCTCAGCCTTCACCCCTCCATTCCACAATGTGACATCACCGGATGTCCATGCCTTGTGGTTGTTAGCCCTAATGC
Organism: Neoceratodus forsteri; assembly: GCA_016271365.2. Classification (NCBI taxonomy): domain Eukaryota; kingdom Metazoa; phylum Chordata; order Ceratodontiformes; family Ceratodontidae; genus Neoceratodus; species Neoceratodus forsteri. Next base: position 1,214,114,474 of record CM057453.1, on the reverse strand, counting down.
TCACCCCATTCCATGAGTAAGTAAGCTAAGATGGGTACAGAATAGGAGAATGGGGCGAGCATTAGGGTTCACAACCCCAAGGCACACCCATCACGCCTGTTCCTGCATACTGGGAGGATGTGGGGTGTTAGGGTTGGGAACCCTAAGACTGCATTTCATTATTTTTATCACTAGAACACTAATGGTGCATTAACAAAGTTTTTTGCAGAGAATTTCCTTACTTTTTATGAAAGTATAATCATATGCTTATTTGCTTGTGAGAGTGCAGGTCCCAACTATCCATAATTTTTGAGACATTATAATTGTATCCTTATTTCCCTGTTCCCACTTCCATCGCTCCATAATCCTCTGTGTCTTTGTATGTGAGAGTGCAGTGCCCTCTGGTTCCATCCATACATAATTTTTGAGATAGTGTACTGCTATCCTTCTTTGTCTGTGGGAGGGCAGGGCCCTCTGGGCCCTGCACTCCCATCCCATAGTGTGCAGACCCAAGGAAACACCTGACACTGTAAATGTGATCCTATAGAACACACAGGAAAATTTGAAACCTGTGTAACTTGACACCAAATTAATATATTTTCACAAAATCAGCAAAAGGCACATTGGTGTAGCAAACTCTTTTTACCCTGAAATTTTCAAGAACAAAATTGCAAACCATTTCTTCATAGCAGAGTGACAAAGAAACGACTGTGTACACCTCCCATTATAATGTTATCCTATGGGAAATTAAACAAACTTTAATCCCACAGAACTCCAGAGCCAAGTGATATATTTTTGCCAAACCAGCAAAAGGCACATCTCTGGGGCACCCCTTTGTACTCTGACAATTTCAGACCAAAATATCAAACCATTTTGCAACTGTGCAGTGACAAAGAAACAACTGTTTTAAAAATCATTTTTTGCAAATTATGAAAAAGAGTGCTTTTCTGCAGTTCCTTTTTTCACAGTTTGCAGAAAAAGAAAATCCACTTTTGCAAATTATGGAAAATAACTCTTTTTCATGAGTCCTTTCTTGCAATTTCTTGCAATAGAAAACCCTTTATCACAAATTGTGGAAAAAGATTCACAAAAGATGAGGAGAGGGAGGTACCTAAAGCAAATAATTGGAGCACACTGAATAGGGGGTTAATACCAGTCCATTCAAAGAAGAAAGGGTCCTGAAACAACTCCTAAAATTGAAGGTGGACAAAGCAATGGGGCCTAACGGGATTCACCACAAAATTCTAAAAGAACTAAGGGGAGAACTAGTGACATCACTGACTACCCTTTTTAAGAAATCATGGGAGGAAGGTGTGGTACCTGAGGACTGGAGGAGGGCAGATGTGATTCCCCTTCACAAAAGTGGGAGCAAGGCAGAGGCAGGAAACTACAGACCTGTTAGCCTGATCTCAGTTGTAGGGAAAATTATGGAATCACTACTGAAGGAAATAATTGTTGAGCACCTAGAGGCCAGAGGGGCACAGGACCCAAGTCAGCATGGATTCACAGCTGGAAGTCGTGTCAGAGTAATCTAATAGATTTCTTTGACTGGGTGCAAAAAGTAGTAGACCAGGGAGGGGCTGTGGATGTGGCCTACGTAGACTTTAGTAAGGCATTTGACACAGTCCCACACAAAAGATTAATAAACAAGTTAGCCAGCATGGGAGTGGGTCCCAGGGTGGTAACCTAGGTAAAACATTGGCTGGACAACAGGATGCAGAGGGTAATAGTAAATGGAGTCCACTCCAAAGAAAGGGAGGTTACTAATGGGGTACCACAGGGTTCAGTACTGGGACCGGTCCTCTTTAATGTCTTTATAGGTGACATTGCAGAGGGACTGGAAGGAAAAGTATGCCTCTTTGCAGATGACACAAAGATCTGCAACAGGGTTGATACACAAGGGGAGGATGGAAAGGATGAGAAGGTACTAGGCAAGGTTGGAGGAATGGTCAAATGTATGACAGCTTACATTCAATGCAAGGAAGTGTAAAGTAATGCACCTAAGAAACAAAAACTCAAGAGAAGAGTACACAATGAGGGGAGGTATTAACAACAACAAAAATGGAAATGGACCTGGAGTAGTCATATCAGATGACCTAAAGTTAGGCAAGCAATGTGAGAATGCAGTAAGGGGGGGCTGGGATATACTGGGATGCACAAGAAGAGGCATCACCAGTAGAAAACAGGAAGTTGTTATCCCTCTGTACAGACAGTTGGTGAGATACCATCTGGAGTACTGCATGCAGTACCGGAGATGCCATCTCCGCAAGGACATAGACAGGATGGAAGCACTCCAGAAGAAGGTGACTAAAATGGTGCAGGGTCTGCACCAGCAGCCATATAAAGAGAGATTAAATGACCTTATTGTGTTTACCCTTGAGGAAAGGAGGGAAAGGAGGGACATGATAGAAACTTTCAAGTACCTCAAGGGAATCAATAAAGTCCAAGAGGGTAGCATCTTTCAGAAAAATAGATGTGCAATAACAAGGAGGCACAATTTGAAGATAGGGGAGGGATAACTCAGGGGCAATGTGAGGAAGTATGTTTTCATGGAGAGCATGGTGGATGCATGAAACGGCCTTCCTGAGGAGGTCATGGGGTCAAAAACAGTAGGGGAATTTAAAAATGCATGGGACAGACCTAAGGCAATTCTAGTGGGAGGTAGAAGTAAGTAGGCGGTTGGTAAAACTAGGATCTGTAGCTTATCCTATAGGTAGAGAAATAGGCAGACTGGGTGAGCCAAGCAGTCCTTAATTGCTGTCAAAGTATATGCTTCTATGTTTCAAGGATCCTGTTTCATAGCATTTCTTTTCTGTAGTTTGCTGAAAAAAAAAGGATTTCTGTGGCTAAAAAAGCACATTTCTGTACAAGTTATCAAGAAAATATCCCCAGAATCCAATTTTATGGACCCCACTTAAGTAAACACAACTGCTGATGTTTCCTAAAGCCCTCTATTTTGTTAGTAATTTAATTTTGTTGTCAGCACTAAAACTAAAAAGAAGATGGTGGCAGTGCCAAAAGAGTTTTTCACATTTGTTTCAGAAGATACTGCATTTGCGAAAAAGGATTTCCCATTTGCAATAAAGAATCCTTTTTTGAGGTGAACATCTAACTTTTCCCATAAGAAATAATGGGGAACTTGGAAATGTAATAACTTTGGAACAGATTAATATTTGTTCACCAAACCTTCAAAAGGCAACATTGCAACCCAAGACCTATACATGCTAGAATGTTCAGACCAAAATTCCACACTGTTTTCGAGCAGCCGCGAGACAAAGAATTTGTCAAAAAAAGGTAAATTACACATTCTTTGACACTCTGTATCTCTGCACCCACACATTCAACCAGAACAAAACCTGCCACATCAAGAGATCCTTAATTCTTGATGGTGCAATCAAACTTGCATGTGAATTGCTTAAACAGTTGCAAAGGTATTAAATTACAAAATTTTCAGTATAACGTGGAAGTGCTGAATAAACCCTAATATAGGTGTGTGACAGCGCCCCTGTAATATATGTATGTATATAATGCATGGAGGGCTTCCACTACTTAAGAAAATGCATTATTTTCACAAGACTCTGACCCAAGTGAAAGTTAAATGATGTTATTCACCCAGTAGGAAAATAACACTGTTTATTTTTCACTTGCCTACATCACAATCAACTTGATTGACAGCCCACTCTGCCAATCCCACAAAGAATCTGCTCTTAATTGTCACACAGAACACAGATATTGTAAACACAAAACATACAAAGGACTGTGTTCAAATATGCCATTAATTTCCATTCATGAGAAGAAGAGACTCATAACTCACTTGTGGCTTTGCCACTCGTCAATTATGATTCTCACCCCCTCACTCAGGGAAATAAATTGTATATTTGAACACAGGCCATTGAATATTCTCTATTTATTCTTTGCAAAAAAGTTTGTTAAAGCATCAATTAGGGTTCCAGTGACAAATGTTGGGAAATGTCATGTTAGGGTTTTCAAACCCTCCCTCATCCTGAATGCCACAACAGGCATGTGCTTTTGGGTTGTCAACCCTAACGCTCACCCCATTCCATCAGTAAATATGCTGAGATGGGTACAGTACAGGAGAATGGGGTGGCATTAGGGTTGACAGCCGCAAGGTACACCTCCCACACCTGTTGTTGAGTGCAGAGTTGGGGTAGGGTGTTATGGTTTTGACTAATCCTTGTCAAATATCTTGTATCAATGAATGCACTATCAATGTACTGCACTTCCCGGGTCGACCCTGAAAAAGGGACTGACTTGTCTCAGAGGGCCTACCTGGTTACCAAAATTTAGTAAATAAATGGTTGGAAATTCTAACATTGCATTTCCCAACTTATGTTGCTGGGAACCTGTCTGATGCATTAATGAAGTTTTGCAAATAATTTCTTACTTTCTTTGAGATAGCATAATTGTATCATCATTTGTTGTGTTATATTCGGAGGTCCCTGCACTCCCATCTATCCATTGATGCATACATTTATGTTGTCATGGAAGTTCTTCAGCCAAAACAGCAACCAAATTGTCAGCATAGCCTTCTTATAACCTCACCTCATGAACGCTGGGCTAGGAATTTTCAAATCCCCACCAAAACATCATTCCTCACCACCACAACATCATTCCATGACACATGTGAGAAAACACATTTTGGCCAGGATTTGAAAACTGACACCTGTCCTCTTCATGAGGTGATGTGAAGAAGTGGCTGTGTTAAAAATTTGGGGTGAAAATATTGAAAAGTTCGATAGTTAGGAGTAAGCATAGTGAAATGTCAACAGATGTGCACAACTTTGCCATTTAATCATATGTTGCCCCCAAATTTTCGACATACTCATCTTATGATCCCACCTCATGAACAAGTATGGTAAAAATGTTTAAATCTGGTGAGAAAGGTAATTTCACCAACTGACCATAAAATCACCTTTGGGCAGGATTTGTGAAATGTCATCAACATTGCTCATCAGGAGGAGTCTCAAAAAGGGATGTTGAGAATTTAGTGTCAACATCTTTAAGAATGATAAACTTATGCACCTAAGTTGAAAACCCCATTAAAATACATTGAAATAAATTTAACTTAGTTTGTCAATTCTCTGGTAATCTAGTGGTCACTCCACTACCCCATTCTCCAATCTCCATCCCAGTGTGTGAAAAATTATTTCCTGGTAGTCTAGTGGTCCCACCCCCATTCTCTAATCACCATCTGGTTTTATATAAAATAAGTCCCTTGTATTCTAGTAGTTCCTCCCTCCTCAATGTACAATCGCTTTCCCATATAAAAAGAATATTTCCCCAGAAGTCTAGTGGCCCATCTCCCATTAACTGATTGCTGACCCCAGGCAAAATAATATATTATTTCCTGGTAGTCTAGTGGTCCCTCCTACCTCCCCAAGATCAATCCCATTCTCATTATTTTTTTTTTAATTCTCCTGGTAGTGTACTGGTAGCTCCCTTTCCTGGATCCCAATCCCATGAAAACACAGTGATAGATCATTGGTACTCTAGTGGACCCCCTCCACCCTGTCAAGTAGTCACTCACCACCCCTCACCCCCATCCTAACACTCAGCTGGCAACCAGCACAGCCCTCTACTCAGCATCAAGGCTGGCAGCCAACTGAACTGTGAATGAGTGCGTACTGCATGCAGTATAACAAACTGTGAAACTGGAACCTTTTTTGTGATTTCTTTTTTTGCAATTTTTCAAAAAGGATTTAACATTCTTTAAAAAAAACATATTTCTAGATCATTTATATAAAAAAAAAACTAGCAGAATCTGATAGACTGGGTCCCAATTAGCAGAAAACATGTGCTGATTACTTCAGAAAACATTATTGTTTTCAGTTTTTTCACGTTGTTTGCCTTGCTAAGAAAAAGCAAGATGGCAGCATCACAAAAAAAAATTCCCCATTTGAAACAGAGAATTATCCATTTGTGACAAAGGACTGTCCATTTGTGACAAACAATACTTTGTTGAGTGGGACATCTAACTGGAATGTGAAATTCACATAGGAAATCATGGGAAATTTAAAAAAATGTATAACTTTGGTATGGATTAATATTTGTTCACCAACTCTTCCAAAGGCACATCTGTCACCCAAGAGCTACATTGGTAGTCATACAAAAATTGCTCAGTACTGAGACATACCTGGGTATACTGAGGCTAATTTGCATTGACTGTAAAATGATTCTGTCAGCACTGAACAACTTTTGTATGACTATCACTGTATAAACAGTAAAAATTACAGACCAAAATTCTACACTGTTTTTGCACAGCCGTGTGACAAAGCATTTTACCAAAAATAGTGTTTTTTTAACATTGTTTCACACATGGTATCTCCACATCCACCTATCTGACTATAACGAAACTTGCCACATCAAAAGATCTGTGGTCCTTGATGGCACTTGCAAAATTTCAGATTAATCTCTTGAAAGGTTGTGAAGTAAAGATGCAGTGAATTTAAATTCCACCGATGACGTGCCCGTGAAGTGAACACATTGCATTGTCACTCTGCTATGTGAAGTGGCCAATGCAAAAGGCTCACTTCGCCTAGTAATTATTACTTTGCTTTGTCATTCTGCCTTAACATGAAGTAAGGTGGAGTGACAACAATATTTGGCCACCCATCACACATACAGTCACCAAAATTAATGTGCATCCCCAAAATGCTCATGTCTTGTGTCCAGAAAACTCCCCAGTGCTGACAAAGTGTAATGAGAGCACAAGAAATGCAAAGCCTCCCAAAATTAATAGTGCCCTCAGATGTCATGCATGCAGTAGTCACACACAGTCAAAAGAATTAATGTGCATCCCCAAAATGCTACTGTCTTGTGTCCAGAAAATTCCCCAGTGCTGACGAAGTGAAATGAGAGTATAATAAGAAAAGCAAAGTCTCACAGAATTAATGGTGCACTCTGTCATGAGTGCAGTGGTCACACATAGTCACCAGAATTAATTTGCATCCCAAAAATGTTACTGTCTTATGTCAAGAAAATTCCCCAGTGCTGATGAAGTGAAATGAGAGTGTAACAAGAAATGCAAAGTCTCCCAGAATTAATGGTATACTACAAATGCACAAACAGATTAATATTGTGCTGCACACTCAAGAGATGCAGACGCAAAGGCACAACAACACCTAACCAGTACTCATAAGTCACAAATCCAAATCTGGAAAAGAATACCTTTTGCCGGTTGGAGGGAGGTATTGCACAGCAGTAACAGTCCACTACCAGTAAAGATACCACAAAGCAGTATAAAAAATTCATGCAGATGCACTGAATAGCAGGTTCACACTGCTGCTGTTACTCTGTGGCACAATAAAAGGTGTCTGATTTAATGGCACACATCTCACATACACTCATACACACTACAAATAATGCGTAGCAAATTGAAAATCTTTAGTAATATAACCAAATGTTTTAAAAAAACTGAAATTATACACTGCTGCACCACAACAATAAGAAAAAAAATTTCAAGAATTGCTGAAAATATTACTATGCGTACATTAACACAGTTACACAAGAAAAATTTAACCAAAACAGAAAGACTGCCTTTTTCTCCCAGTTAATCTACCTACACCACAGATACGCCCCTTCCCCAAAGCACACTTCACAGTACACAGACTGACTGTTCTAAATTAACATTCAAAATCCACACACAAACAATAAACATTTGATAATATGAGCGCAGGAGGGTTTCCTATACTCGATGGAATAAATTGTGAACAAAAAAAATAGCTCAAAAATACTTTTTAACTGCTTTTAGAGGATTTGAATTGCAGAGCTCTGAGAAGAAACTGTCTCCATCTTTCATTACACACACACTACACAGAATTGAAGCTGTGCAGAACAATCCAGAGCCCATGTGACCTGCAATCCCATAAAGCACTGCAAAATTTGTCTTTGGAGAGCAAAAACAAGGTGAAATGAAGTGAAGTACATTGATTTCAATGTACTTCACCTTAAAATTGGTGGAGAAGTGGTTTAGGAAAGGTAGAATAACACAAAGCCATTGTTTCCAATGGACTTCGCCTTCCCCATTATAACGTGAAGTACTCCACTTCATGTTGCAGAGCACTTTGCGGATTCTACGTTACTCCATGAATCACTTTACGGAGTGAATTCAGCCACTTCGACCACCACTATTGTGAAGTTATTGAAGTGCAAACTTTTGAGTTTAACATAGAAGTGAAGTTAGAACCCTAACTATAGGGTCACAACTGCTCCCCTATAATATTGTATATTAGTGCATCAGCTGTGTTAATGCAACACTTAGGGTTCAGGATAAAGTAACAAAAGTAAGGAAATGTGGCTTTAGGATTTCCAGCCTTAAAACCCCAACCCCACCTTTAGAGCAGATCAGTGGTGGACTCATCCTAGGTGTTCTCTTCTTTATTTTTTCTTTATTTCAGAGAGTGAGATATAATTTATTGTTGACAAAAATGCCATTACAATGTAGATATAACATAACAAGAGAACATAAAAAAAATTCCAAAACGTGTAAGCACAGTATATTAATACAGTTAAAAATTTTGACCCACATGGGGCTGTCTGGCATTAATAAGATTTTTTACAGATTTCCTAAATTTCAAGACACATTTATAGACCAGGCCGCATTTTTTTTCTTCCTACGTTGAGACACTTGAGATAAGTACAATGACAGTTTCTCCAAGATATGAATTTTCTATGCATTAAATAATAAATCCAAATTCTAGTGAGTGGGTAATACCAAGGAACCAATGATTTCTCCAAGAAATTTGGCTCTTATATCAGATTACCAGGAACACTTAAATATTATGTGATGTATATTATTTAGTTTTTTAATGTCACACTGACAAGAACCCATGGTGTGTGGGTCATTAGAAAAATCTAGCCATCAAAACATTACTTGGAAAAGTGTCAAATCTATATTGCATAATAATTTTTCTGTAATCAGGATTATATAAATTAATTAAGTAAAACTTTAAACTATGTTCTTTTGTGTTGTTAACAAGCCTGTTTGAAATCTTCAGACTACTAATTAGCTGTAAGTCATTTTCTTTAGCTCTATTGATTACTATGTTTTTTTATAACTTTGAGATATGCCAAATTAACTGTAATTCCCTTATCCATCTATTGTTTTAAATACATTAAATTATAATGATCCATTAAAACTTCCATCTGTAAAAATCAATTAGTTTTTTTATTGTTTGACCAAAACTTTTTTTCTGTTAACACATTTTTCAGTAATACATGATCCGATACTTGTAATTTTAACCAAAAGGATATGGTATGAATATGAATCAATTCTTTTACTGAAATTTGACCTAACTGTGATCTAACTAATGCATTTGAGGAGCTCAATGGAAGACCCAATGTGTGTTTATATGTTGTATTTACAAGTAATTTTCTTGTATCTACAATGACCCAGGTTTCAGCAGAATAAAGACCCTGAGGGATTAATTTAGTGTTTATTGCTTTACACATTGGTGATAATGTATGTCCTTCATATCTACTATTAAACCTTCTCAAGCCTGATGCAGTCTTATTCATTTTCTCCACAGTAAGATTAATAAGTTTATTACACTTCAGGTTTAATGAAAAAGTAACTCTGAGATATGTAAATTCTGTGATAAAGTCCAGTAGAGAATTGTCCGATGAAAGCCTTTTGTACTTTTTTCATGATCCAAATATCATTACTTTAGTTTTCGGTGGATTAAGCAATAAATTTAGTTTCTTACGTAAAGAATTAAGGGCAGGATTAATAAAGAAAGCCAAAATTCCCACATCTGTGGGAAAAAGACCTGCAGCACTGCAGAAATGCAGTTGCGTGATATTCATAAAGAAATTTTGAGCAGGTGCGGAATTTCGTAAAATCCCCACAGCTGCAGAAATTGTGCACGTGCTGAAAATCTGCAACTGCGGATCCACAGCTGCAGAAATAGCTTAGGAGGCACAGCAACAGTGAACTTAATTAGCTGGAACAGCAGACTTTAACAGGGCTGCCATAGAATGAAGCTGAAAGCACCCACGAAGAGACCAGCAACCAGTCCCTCAACTGAAACCACTGCAGCACCACAGGTACCAGCAATACCATGGCACCACAGTGGCCAACTGTCACTGCTGATCCTCCCTCCCTGGGGTGATCCTGTTGCCTGCAGGGGTAGCACTCATTGCAGGCTAGCCTGGCTCTATTGCCTGTGGGGCTCTGTCATGGGCTGCATTGTGTCTGGTGGTTGTTGTCTGTTGCCATATCATGGCAATGTGTGCTTTTGCTGCTGTTACAGCAGCCACTGTTATACTATCTGGGATGCTATTACCTGTGCCTCACCTCCACCTTAGTTGATTCCAATTGCTGGTGCACTACTGCAGTTTGCTGAGGGAGAGTTATACCTCATTCCACTATGTGTAAAATGTTTTCCACAGCTGTGGAAAAAAACTGGTTGTGAATAGCCTTTCAGGGGCTGTGCCTTACTTATCTCACACCTCTTCTTCCTCAGGGACTTCCGCAGCTGCACTTTTTTCCACAGTCCTTAGTGCTGTTTTCTGCAGCTGCAGAGGGTTTTGTGAATAGCACCCAGTGTAAATTCCTCTTTGTTTCCATAGCTACGGCAGTTTTGGGGACTTAGGGAAGGTTTTGCACCTTCAGAAAGCTTTGTGAATCCATCCCTAAATTTCTTTAAACTTCTCTGAAGTCCTAATCTAGTCAATGAAATAATAGCTAGACTATCGGCTTAGACCAATAATGGAAATGTTAATTGAGCTAATTTAGGAGATTGAAAATCAGCACATGCCATGTTAACAATTAATTCATCTATGTATATATTAAATAGAGTAGGGGCCAATATGAAACCTTGTTGGACACCACCAGCAGTAGGTATTTCTTTTGTTAGAAGATCATTGTTAAGAGTACTGTATTCTAGTCCAAGGGTTGGAATAGAGGCACCTAATTAATATTATTAAATTTGTATCAATACCCAAATTAAACATCTGGACCCATAGTATATTTCTATCTGTCGAATTGAAGGCAGATTTAAAATCTGCAAATGCAACAAAATGTTTTTGTTTCTTTATTACACAATATGTTTCCAATGAATGTTGAAGAATGAATATTTGAGTTGTTGTACCGCATCCCTTTGTAAAGCCAGCCTGCAAGATGGATAATCTGGCATATTTCATAATACATTCTAATAACCACTTTAAAAGTATTTTTGCTTAAACTTTAGCAAATGTATCAATTAGATTGATTTGACAATAGTTTTCTGGTAAAGCTTTGTCTCCTTTTTTGAAATTTGGTAGAATATGACTACCTCTCCAAGTCACAGGTGTATTAAATTTACTGAAAAAATCCAATAGTAATTCGACCACCATTCTATATCTTCTAGATAGAAATCAACAACTATATTGTTGGGACCAGATGCTTTATTCTTTTTACAGCTTTTTAATGCAGTTGCAACTTCCTGTGAGGTAATCCAAAAGAAATTATCATCTATTTGTGTTTGTATTGAATTTAAGACTGTAAAGTTTTTAACTGTGCCACTAAATAAGGAATTTCTATTAAGGGATTTCTATAGTGGAAAGCAACCTATGATTCTGCTACTGCAAATTAGCAGACCCTGAGGCTTTCTTCCCCTGTTGAAACTGCTGCCTGGGATCCTCCAAACTCCGGTTCATTGCAGGGCCCAGAAATCTACAGAAACAGCCAAAAGTCATATACCCCACTCAGGTATGTTGGTATTTGGCGCCTTTGGACACTTTGAATTTTTAGCACCAACACTCTGATTGGAGGATCTCAGCCTCACTGACTTCTTCCTGCTGGTCTCCATTTTACCTTACTTCATTAGAGATGTTTATCAGCGTTGCTGACTCTGGGAGACTATCCTTTTTTGTAAAGCAAGAATTTCATTTTTTTTTTGTAAAGACATTCTTTTTTGTAAAGCTAGAATTTGCAAATTATACTACATAGCCACTAGAGGGCTACAACAGCTGTCTTTTCTGTTAAAGAGGAAACACATTATATTTTCTACTTCCTCTTCTGCTCTAGTGGACCTGGGATACCTCTCTTTCTACGGATCATCCCCAGAGTTTTTCTGCTGTTTCTCAGGCTGAACCATGCTTATCCACTAAGGCTGCAAGACTTGAACACCTTCCCCCACTTCCATTCTGTACTGGTGGAGCAGGGCCAGAAACAGAAATGAAAGCTACAGACCAATCTTGCCACACTGGATTGCAGCCTTGAGTCACCTCACTGGCTCAGCTGCAAAGAGTTGCTCCACAGGTATGTTCAGTGCTAAAACCGCCTTTCAGCCAACAGAAGGATTTTGAACTTATGACACCTGATTGCCGATTGGTCTAGGCTTCAAGTGGCTTTTACTGCCAGGTGTTATGGCGTTTAGAGCTACCATGGGAAATTACAGCTGGTTCCTTGGTGTGTCACTAGCTTTACTAGTGCTCAGCTCAATTCTTCAGAACCCTTACCCCTCCCTAAAGTGGAATGACCCTTGTGCTTCTTCCTGTCCTGCATCCAACAGCTCCTTTCAGGTAGCCATTCTGGACTATTGGGCTTCTCAGCTGTCTATGCCAGGGAGTGGGACATCTCCTGAGCTGCCTGTGCAGATTACTACCCCATCCAGACTTGAGACTTCTTACTCATGACAAATTTCTGCCAGGACACTAGTGGCTGCAACACTAGGCCAGTATAGCACCAGGAGTGGGTACAGGCCTACCCATCAACACAGCCTGCCCTATCACCCCAAAAATAGTGTTTACAAATTACAGTTCGCTGCCTTAAAAAGAATCCTGCTTCTTTTGCTATTGTGCTCAGGCAATGTCGAACTCAACCCAGGAACATTAGACACCCTTTCTTCTCCATCAGACCTGGCAGGTATCAAAGGAATGTCTTTTATGCATCTTAATGCCTGTAGTTTGCTGAAAAAAGTTCACCCTTATCCAGGCTTGGGTGAGACACACCCTACCTGATGTCCTAGTGATCCCTGAGACCTGGCTTAGGGCCAGCCACCCCAGACAATGAAATCAATATCCCAAATGATTTACTCTTCCAAGTGGATAGGCAATCAAGAGGAGGTGGGGTGAAAATTTATGTATGGGACAAATACTCAGCCACATGCATAGACACATCATCCTCCCCCAAAGAATTCAAGTGCTTGACCCTAAAGATCAAACTTTCTCCTTCCAGTGCACTCTGTGTAATAGGCTGCTACAGGCCCCCTTCTGCGGGGCTGCATCTCCTGTCTCACCTCAGTTCCGTACTGGGGCTCAGTTCCTTGGAAACCATTATTCTTGGTGACCTGAACTACGATTGACTATCAAGTGCATCAGCTCCCTTGAAATCCTTTTGTGACACTCTAGGGCTGGTGCAACTCATTGGCGGGGCTACTCACCCAAATACAAAGAACCTTAACAACAACTCCCTCTTAGATTTAATTTTGGTTAGCATGCCACACCTGTTCTCTCATGTCGGAACATTTTTCTCAAACATTAGCGATCATTGTATAATCACCACCATTACATCCATGCACAACCCACAGTTTGTGGCAAAGTTCTCTATCAAGAGGTGCAAACGCAACTTTGATTTGTTTGCTTATGTCCATGACTTGAAACATTCACCATGATGGCAGGAATTCTTCCTAGCCAAAATGGTTAACAGTGCATATACTAATTTTTATGATATTTTAAGTGAGGCTTTAAATAAGCATGCACCTTTGGTTAAGGTGCGGGACAGGAGCAGCACCTGCTGCTGGTTTTCACCTGAGCTCAAAGCTTCCCTGATAGAAAGGGATACTTTATGGAAAAAATCCCGAAGAAGCAAGAACGACTCAGACTGGTGTCTTTTTAAGAGAGCATGTAACAAGTGCACCAAGTTGGTCAGAGCAGCCAAGGCTGCCTACTATCGTTCGGAGCTAGCCTCTGCCTCAAGAAATCCTTCAAAGCTCTGGAAAACATTAAAATACATGTCTGGACATGCACCTGGTAATTCCATTCCAGCAAAAATTAAGTCCGGTGGCAGCGTTATCTCTAACCAATTGGAGATATTGGAAGCCCTCACTACCCATTTTGCAATAGCAGGGCTAGCATTTGATACTTCTCCTGCCAATGACCTCCGCGCAGCTTAGGGCACACTAACCCATGAGTCCCCCTCTACCGAGGAGGCCTTCTCCCTCCTGCCTGTCTCTCTAAAAGAGGTGGAAGACCTACTGCTGCAACTGGATGCCAGGAAGGGAGCAGACTACAACTTCATAGAGCCATACTATCTGAAATGTGCCTACCATGTGCTTGTGGTGCCAATCACCCACCTATTCAACATGTCACTCTCCCAGGGTAGCCTCCCCCTTCAATGGAAAATAGCCCATTTCATCCCTCTATTAAAAGCAGGTGGCCCCTGTGATCTAAATAATTACAGACCGATCTCCCTCCTCCCCATCCTGTCTAAATTACTAGAAAAAATAGTGTGTGGCCAGCTAGGGGTATACTTAGAATCTAGAAGCCTATTAAACTCAGTTCAGTCTTGATTCAGAGCAAAGCACAGCACCATAACAGCCCTAGCTAAGGTGACCAATGATCTGGCTCCTACACCTTGACAACAAGAAGCATGTCTGTGCTGTTTTCTTGGATCTTAGTAAGGCATTCAACACAGTTGATTGCAGCCTGCTTCTTTCCTCGCTAAGCACCTTAGGCCTAGACCATAAATCTATTTGCTGGTTTGCAGACTACCTCGGAGAACAGAAACAGCAGGTTAAAGCTGAAGGTGATCATTCTCCATTAAAACCTACGCTGAGGGGCATGCCCCAGGGCTCTATCCTTGGTCCCCTCCTCTTTGCAGTCTGCATTAACAACATCAATGACCCCATTAAAAAAGCCAACATCCACTTATTCGCGGATGACACTGTACTGTACTTGAGTCGTCTCATGCCGGAAGCAGCCTGTGAAGACCTCCAAGCTGAATTTAACCTTCTACAATACCAGCTCATAAACAAAAAGCTTTTGCTCAATGTAAAAAAGACAAAAGCCATGCTCTTCTCCCCCTCCTTGCATGTGGCAATTCCTGCTGAGGGGGCTATCCCACAAATTACCACTATTCTTGCAGAAACACTAGAGTATGTAGCTAAATTTAAATATCTAGGAGTTTGTCTTGATCATAAACTTTCCTTCGCTGACCATCTCGAAGAACTACAGAAGAAACTAAGGCAAAGATTAGGACTATTCTACAGAATTAACCACCTGCTCACAAAGGAGGCCATGATTCAACTGGTTCAAGCTACCTTCCTATCTTTAATAGATTACGCAGACCTGCTCTACAGGCACTGCACTGCTTCTGCACTGGCTAAGTTGGACGCCCTCTACCACAGAGCTATCAGGTTCATTACTGGCCTTCCACTTTCCACACACACTGCTCCCTGTACTCATCATTAGGCTGGACTTCCCTTCACTATAGAAGGAACAGAAATGCTGCCCTATAGGCTTTCAGAGCAGTGACCAACAAGCTCCCCTCATATGTCTCAGAATGTATTCCCCGGAGTGTGATTATCCCTCCTCTTCTTTACCTCTCTAACCTGCCACCCCATACACGGCCTCTTTCCCCTATATGTGTAGTTGCCAGCTGCCTCACTCAAAAGATCTCTGCTTATAACCCCTGTATGCCTATGGTTGATTGTACATCTGCTGACTTCTTCAATTGTAAAATAATGCTGTTTTTTTTATTTATTTCATCCTTGTACTCATACTGTATACACTGTATGTACTTTTTCTTCTTTGTATATTATTGCTTTTTGTATACCTGCTTCTGTACTGTACTTTGATGTATTCAGGACCAGGTCCACCTTGCAAATGAGCCTTGACTCAATGGTGCCGGCCTGGATAAATAAAGATTTTGATTGATTTGATTGATTGATAGAGAAGGGATGTCTATTAAATGTGTCAAAATAGTACTTAATTCAACAGTCTGGGTGAACATGTGGGTCAGTTTGCAGTTCAAATTGCAACATACTGCAGGATATCAGTCTCCAGAATGCCCAGTCATCCTTCTCATCAATTACATTAAACATCTTATCCCATTGTTCTTTCTGATAGATACATTTCTGTAGTTTAACACGTTCCTTATCATCTCGTCTAAGTTTATTTAATTCCATTAAGTTATTTCCAGAGGTCAGTTTTCTAACCTTACTAGTAACTTTTGCAAGTTCTTTCTTTTTAGGCAAACACGTTTTATAAAAACTAGTTTTCATATTTTAAAGGGAGTTGTTGTTGTACAGTATTATGATTTGCCATAATCACATTATATATGTTTAAATTGGATGTGCATATATTTGCTGGATCTAATTCACCTTCCACTTCCGGCAACAGCATAGTTCGAAAATGAGTAGTTAAATTTATCCTATCTTCAGAATTAAACTTTATTCCATCTTATTTGTTTTGTTGTTAGTTATTTCTAAATTTGATACATGTGCAATGTGTGGCTTAATATCCAGCTTTAGTACAGTAATTATTGGAATTGATCACTATAAGATCTCATTGCAATCTGTAGATCATAGTATTTCTGATAATCATAGGGTGAAATTATAACATAATCAATTAATGATGTCCTTCTATAATTTATGTAGGAGTACACCTCCTCATAATCTGAAGTAGTTCACCATTTAATATTATCAGACCTAGGTCAGAGAATAGATTCTCCAATTTAAGGTCTCTGACTGTATGTCTTTGATCTATAGAAGCTCATGAATGAATGTCAAGTTGTTTTTCTCTATTCGAAAGATCTTTATTGAGATGATAATTCAAAGGGGTGTATCTAACATTAAAATCACCCATTATATATAGTTCAAGGTTATTGTATTTTGCTTGCAAGGAAATAATTTCTGTGGTTATTTTATTAAATAATTCTTTGTAATCATTAAATGATTTTTTAAGGGGAATATACACATTGACTATAATAATGAAATAATTATTTAAAGCTATTAATGATATAATATAGTTACTATGTACATTAGATTGCATAAGTTTGATATTATTTGACATTTTTTTAAATATAATAAGACCACCTGTCAGTTACCCTTTTGAGAATGGTAGGTTGCATAGCTATGTAGGATCTGATGTCCATTGAAACCTCAATTAGCTCTTCATTGAGCACTGCGGGCTTAGGTACAGTTCCCTCATTGTTTTTTACTTTGTCCTTCTCTTTTTTTTCCCACTGATTTTTGTTTTTTGGTATTTGTGTGAATATTCTTAGGCTGATTACGAAATGTTTTCTTATTCAAATCTGAAATTATAGTGAGCTTCTTTTTTTTTCCTTTTATTATTATTTGTTTTATTTTTAGTAACATTATAGGGTTCTGTATCCTTATCATCTATAAAATTGGAAACATAATTCCCTGTTGCATTAGTGTTAATATCAGTTATTACAGTATTATTTTTTTGCATTTCCAGGCTCCACATAAGTATCTTCTGGGTTCAGAATAAAGTTTACAGGATCATAAATCACAAAAGAGGGAGAACTGTGGGGATTCTGATTTACATTAGCAATAGCTAATAGTTCCTCCAATCTCATAGCATTCAATGCAGCTTCACCCCTTAAGTCAGTGATCTCACGTTTAATCTTTACACGTTTTTCCATAATAGCTACATTTGCAACATGGGGATTCTTTAAGACCTCAATCAATTTCTCATCTATAAAAGGAGAATAAGTGAGGTGATCCACATTCTGTTCCGTAATGTAGGATTATTTTGCTAGATCTTTTAATCCACTTATTGCTTCTTGGAGTTCTTCCACAATTTCACTAACTACCTTATTTTGTGTTAAGGATATATCATTATTGGAATACACCAATTTACTTTGAGGTATAATATCTGGAAGGTTATTGTATAATAGTGAAATGACTAGGAGGTCCTGTGTTAGAATAGAGCTATGGATCTCCCCAAAAGTGACTTTTTTAGATTTTGCATCTTGCAAAATGGGAGATACACACTCATGTAAGCTACTGGTTAATAGATTGGGAGATCTATTACTTGAATCTGTACTAAAGGAATATTGATTCTCAGAGTTTTCCAGTTCCTTATTTCCTTTTTAGCATGTTTTGCTATATCTATGCCCAAAGACTGACATGGAGTAGAAGTAAATCTAGTATTAGTCATTGTTTTAGAGCCTCAATCTTTGTCAAATGTGGAGTTATCAGAGACTGAGCACCCTTCCCAGCAAGAGCTTTGGTATTTTGTTTTTTTAGCTTTATCTACTTTATTTCCTGTGGGGGGTTTATCTTTTTTCTCCCATTAGTAGTAGTCTTATTGTTGATATTTTCCCCCTTTAATTTTTTTTTTTATTTTTCAATTAGAATCTCAGGCTCAAGAAGGGAATCAGTAATCGTAATAATAAAGCTGTTTCCTGGTTCTCATTTTTAACTGATAACTAAAGGGATTACTGTATAGCTTTGTGAAATTACTTTGACTTTAACTAATTAGATTGCACCCAATATATTTTATTAAAGTGCTACCTATTTTAAAGTGCTTATCTATTAATGAAGTACACAGATTATTCAACACATAATGACCAAGAGCCCTACAAATATATATAGCTGTATATAGCAGCATGTTTACCCTAAAAATAGCACAATAAAACACTGAAGCAATGCATAAAACTACCAATAGATATCTATAGGTGCCTGCTACTAAATTTACTTATATTTAAATATAACCAATTCCAGTTCCCAACTCCAGTGCCAACACAAAGTAATCAAAGTAGTCCAAAAGTCCAACAATACTTTGAATCAGTTATAAAAGTCTTCAAAGTAATAAAATTAGTAAAGGTGCCTTTAAATTCCAATCTTGCTTTCCTCTTGGTGGTATGACCTGCACCCTCCCACAGCAGTAAAAGTTGGTATAATAAATTGCCTGTAAAAAGAGTAAAAAAGACTAAATACCTTCATTTCCTGATAATTGAGTATTAATAGTCAACTTATTTACACCCCTTTTATAAAATTAAATATAAAGAAAAAAAACTGCTGAAAAATCAGACTTTTATACCTTGTATCAAGGAAATGTGATGTAACTGCAAGCAGTAATATTCAACATTAAACTAATATTAAAGGGACACTGTCAACCTGTTTTTCATCATATTATTTCTAGTTGAAAACCCACATTTTATGATTGCTTACCCTCTCTAAAATTCACTGATGTTGCTGTTTGTTTAGTCTGTCTCCTTGCTTAGTAGAACTGAAATGCATGGTAATGTATATTTATAAACAACATTGTTTTTGTTTACAATCCTGGTTCTGTTCTGACTGCATACTTCCTGAGCATTAGAAACATACCCAAACAGTGCAGTCACTCATAAGGCAGTAGCCACCTAAACTCCCACTGCATTATGAGGGACTAGACTGTTTTGTGGGTTTTCCCAAGTCCAGGAATGATGCATTTGGAGTTGATCAAGGAATGTAAACAAACCTGTTTTGGTGTGATAACACCAGTATGTTGGGCAGTCTGTTTTTCACTTTTGTGAAAAAAAATAAGAGTCAGAATCAAACTACCAGCTACACCAACAATCTTTACAGAATTTTGGTAATCATAAAATATGTTTTTTAAACTAGGGACACTTTGAGATCTAAGGGGGTTGACAGTGTCCCTTTAAGCTATTATAGCCAAGTTATAACTACATGTACCTTGTATCAAGCAGATATATTAATTAACCTTAATAACATGTACAAATATATTAAAATATATAGTAGACAAAAAACTTTTTAATCTGAGTTTATAATAAAAATGTAATATACCTTCATCCTTAAAGAATGAATATGATGATGACATTTAGCAATACAGTACATCTAGAACCAGACCAACATTCCCAACTTGTCTGGTTCAGTTTTCTCTATTGGACAGACTATGTATTATTGCTGCTCTGTACAGCACCTTCCAGTCCATTCAGCAAAATTTCTTTTTAGCTAGGAAAAAGGAAAAGAGCCCAAAAATAGAGTGTTTCGGACTTGAATTCTACAAACTAAATTATAAACTATATTAAAAAGAAAGGCTTGCTCTAAAATATCTTGAGAGTCTATACTTTAGATAAAATAAGAATCTGCAGCTTTTATCACAAGTTGCAGCCTGTTCTACTATTTAAATATTAAATGTTCTCTTTATTTCTTTCACACTAATCTCACTACAGCACATTAGAGTGATTAACATTACAATACATTGAGTATTGTATATATAAAAAAAATAGCTCACCAATCTACAGGTGCACTGCGAAACTGAAAGCTGCTCATGTTGTTGAAATGTTAAGTAGTAGAACAGAATTCTGACTCTGGTAGCACTGCACCATTCTGGATCTCTCAGAATCTCAGCTCCTCTCAAATAAAACAACAATTTGACACCTAAGACGCCAAGCATGCGCTATATAAATGTCAGAGGGGCAGTCAGTTATTCATTCTACACCTGGATACTTCTAATACTCAATTACCTAATAGCCACCTATGCCTATGCCTATACCACATGTACCTCATAGTCCTCTTGTATCTCATGCGCACGATTATGCCACAGAAGCCCTCAATCAGCGATCAGCCAATAACTATCAGTTATAACAAAACAAACAAGCAAAATGTGAAATTTAACAGTGCACGGGGGAATCAATTATTAGCACCAGCCAGTGGCAAAGGGAAAACAAAGGGCAAAGAATAATTAATACAATTAATTCGATTAAGACAATTAGGAATGCCCAGGCTTCCCCAAAACATTCAAGTCACTCAAGTACTGCGGTGCTTTTTTTTAATGTAATTTTAAAGAAAAATGATGCTGCTGAGCTACTGTGATATTAAGTTTTCAGAGTTTACAAAACTATTCATATATGTGCTCACTTCCTAAAGGTTTCTATATTCAACATTTCAATCAGACACACTAATAATGGGGTGTAAGATCTTTGCAGGGATCTTTGCAGAGGGAAAAGAAAAAGTTCAGAATCTGTAGACACCAAGGGCAGGATTCACAGATGCTGAGAATTACCCACAACTGTGGGTAAACCTTGGCGCAAGTAGGTTGCGACTTGTA
Organism: Neoceratodus forsteri; assembly: GCA_016271365.2. Lineage (NCBI taxonomy): Eukaryota > Metazoa > Chordata > Ceratodontiformes > Ceratodontidae > Neoceratodus > Neoceratodus forsteri. Next base: position 1,214,093,468 of record CM057453.1, on the reverse strand, counting down.
GACCTGCCGGTTACCCCGCAGCTGTGGGTATTCACAAAGGTGGAGCCGGATTATAACTGGCTCCATGATCTATCGCTGCCTGTGGGTGGTGTCATCAGAATGACAGCCACAGCTGCGGGAATGGGCTATGGCTGCTGAAGGCAGCTGTAACTCCCTCTGCAACTGCTGAAGCTGTGAATCAGAACTGCCGCAGCTGTGGGCGATTATGGTCCGCTGCAGCAGTTGTGGAGGAAAACTTAGAAAATAGGGCTTTATGAATCCTGCCCCAAGTCTGTAGGCTGTATTCAAATAATAAAAACTGTCAGATGTAAGAGCTGACCTGCTTTGAGTCAGCTTAATGTTCTCAGTGTGTTAGATGCTCAGCAGATAATCAGTTACCTAATATTCACAAATGCTCACAGCCCATAAATTCTCAATTGGAGACTCAAAATAACTGAGTTCAGAGCTTTTATGGTTCCACCAAAAAAGAAACTTGGTTATCCGCTGAAAATAAATGTATGGAGAGGAGGTCAAGTTCAATAGTTCAATACTTCAATCTTTGGCACAGCCCAGCCCCGGTGTAGTGCCTTCTGCTAGGCACCCTGCTCCACCAGTGGGAATTGAGTGTCTCTCCACCAAAGACTCCACTCATCACTCAGGACCTGGAGGGGACAGAAGCACACAGGGCAGACTGGCAGAACAAGATAGGTGCACAAGTAAGACTGGTAAGGCTGCTTACAAAATAGTACAGGCAATGGTGGTTTACCTGTTATAACTATAATGAAAGCATTAAGCAGCTCCTGCTCCTGTGACTACTCCACAGTCACATAGCATCCAGCAGTCATCTTGAAAAACACCCAACCACTTGCAGACTGAGTTGAAAGCCTAGGGGTTCTCAACCTTAAAGCTCACCCATTCTATACACTCCAAAGGCATGCACACCTAATGGGAAGAGCCTTAGGTTTGACAATCCTTAGGAAAAGCCTGCCTCTGATTTGTTTTAGGGGTGAGGTTGAAGTTTTAGAATTGGAAACCCTAAAGCAACATTTCACTACTTTTATCACTTTAGCCTGAACCCTAAATGCTTCATGAACACAGTTTTTTGCAAATAATTTAATTGCTTTTTGCAATAGTATAATAGTATCCTTATTTGCCTGTGGGAGGGCCCTGTACTCCAATGCATGCATACATACTTTTTCAGATAGTGCAATCATATCCTTATTTGTCTGAGTGAGCTATCCCTCTGTAGATGTGCATAGGTATGTTTATGTGGAAGCAGGCCTTGTGCTTCCATTCGTAGGACAACACCAACCAAACTGCCAACATAGCTTTCTTGTTACCCCACCTCATAAATAACCCCAAGGCATAGCCCCCACACTTCTTGCTGACTGTAGATTTGGGGTAGGGTTTTAGGTTTGAAAACCCCAACACTAGATTTCCCAACCTTTGTTTCTGGAACCCTAACTGATGCATTAACAAAGTTTTTGCAAAGAACTTTCTTACTTTTTGAGACAGTATAATAGTATCCTCATTTGACTGTGGGAGTGCAGGGCCCCATCACTCCATTGATGCATACATTTATGTTGCCATTGAAGCACTTCAGCCAAACCAGCAAACAAATTGTCAACATAGCCTTGTTATTACCCCACCTCATGAACACTGGGCTGAGAATTTTCAAATCCCCACCAAAATGTCAGTCCTCACTACTGCAATGTCATTCCATGCCACAGGTGAGAAAACACATTTTGGCCAGGATTTGAAAGCTGACTACTGTTATGTTCATGAGGTGATGTAAAGTAATGACTGTCTTGAAAATTTTGAAAATGACAAAAGTTAGGCACGAGCATAGTAAAATGTCAACAGATGTGCACAGCTTTCCCATTTAAACATATTTTGACCTCAAATTTTCAACATATCATTCTTATGATCCCACCTCATAAACAGCTAAGGTGACAATTTTGAAATCTGGCTAGAAATTTGATTTTTTCAACTGGCCACAAAATCACCCTTCCAGCAGGATTTTCAAATTGACACCAACATTGTTCATGAGGAGAGCTCTCAAAAGGTGGATGTTAAAAATTTGATGTCAAAATCTTTATAAATGACAAAGTTATGCACCAAAGTAGAAAACCATAATGGAACTACAGTGAACCGCATCTACCTTTGTTTGTCAGTCTCTGGTAGTCTAGTTGTCACTGTCCCCTACCCCGTTGTGCAACTGCCATCCCGTTGTGTAGAAAATAATTCCCTGGTAGTCTAGTGGCCCCTCCCTCATTCTCCTATCACCATCTAGTTGTACATAAAATAATTCCCAGGTAGTCTAGTGGTCCGTTCCCCCTACCCTACCAAGAGGGTACACTGAAAATGTACTAGAAAGAGCAAAAGATGAAGTAAATATATGCACTAGGGAATCTTTACTCATTCCCCAACACACAGATAAAGAAAGGGAGGATGTGATGACATTTGTCACCATCTATGGTGGTGGGACTAGAAAAATTGTGGACATGGTTAAAAACAATTGGCGATTTTAAGGGGAACTTCAGAATTTAAAGAAATACTTAACAAGCCTGTCAGAGTGGCTAATAGGAGGGGTAGAAATCTTAGGGAGAGATTAGTGAGGAGTTACCAACCTCACCCAGGTACTAACACCGAAACTTAAGTGAAGAATGAAACCTTGTGTCCTATGTAGTATGTGCAAATACATGGCTAAACAGGGCATATTTATGAATCCTAGTATGGGGAAGATGGAAGTTATCAGAGGTAGGGTAGACTGTAATTCTGAATGTGTCATTTATTTGTTGCAATGTTCTTGTGGTGCTTACTACATAGGAAGGACCAAACATAAATTAAGGTCCTGGGTTTATGAACATATGCAAGCCATTAAAAATAAAATCTTGACATATGCAATGGCTAATCATGTTGAGAAAAATCCAGGTGCAAAACATAAAATAACAGCTATGGGCATAGAACTTATGGTTAAAAATGTGAGAGGATGTGATCAAGAGAATGATTTGGATTGTGCTGAACAAAAATGGATTTTTAAACTTAATGCCCTTAAATTGCCTGGACTTAATGAAAAGTTTGAATTGGCACCATTTATCAGAAAAAAAGGTAAAAGAGAGTAACATTCTCAAAATATATATCTTTTATATGTGCTTTTCCAACCCCCCTTTTTTTCCCTCCTTCTTTCCCTCTCCTTCTTCCCCCTTCCCCTTCCCTTCTCCCCCACTTCTTATCCTAATATTTTGAGTTTCTAATTAGGAATATAGTAACTATAAGTATGGAAAATGGTTTGTCCTTATATTAAGGACAATACAGTAATGTTTCTTCTGTAAGTCAATACCCTCCTTATTACCATAATGTATGTATAAATACTGTTGTGTACAGACTTTTGTTGTTAAGTATAGACATTTCCTTTGGCCATAATAATGATAGATCAAGCATAACAATTATTCTATTTAGAAGTAAGCATTGAATCTTCTAGAGAAAATAATTAATGACAGGTTATTTAAACAATTGTTAATAGCTTTATAATATTTTCTATGTTTGTCTTTTAGGTACCTAAATGCAGAATAAATACACAAGGGAAGGCATCTGGTGCACTATATTTATATGACGCTTGATTAAATATGTGAATAAAATATGTGCTGGTGATGAAATGAAGGAGAATAACACATTTGGGAAGTAAGCAAAAGTTTTTATTCATGTGATGCAGCACAAATCACTTTATTCAGTGGTCTGATATATAGATTAGTTTGCACTGCCACTTTTATTGAAGGAGAAATCCTTGGGGAATGAAATAATTTCCTTTATATATTATCATTGGATAAAACACTAATTAGATAATTGATGCACTTTGTATATATGCACGTTTGTTACCCAATGCAAGTATCTCTGATGAAGCCCTGATGGCAGGGGGAAATGTAAGATTGTCCTAGTAACAAGTGCTTTGCACTGCTACTTGTTGCCTGTTCTTTGTGGTAAAATGGAATAAACTGTTTTTATAAGCATCAACAACAGTTTAAGGCTGTCTTTTTGAGTGGAGAGTGCGGTTCTCAGCAAGTTTTCTAGATGGCAAAAGTTTTTTGAACCTGCACCCCGCCCCAGTACTTTATTCTTCTCTCATTTGAAATCAGTCATGTATAGATATAGATATAGATATAGATATAGATATAGATATAGATATAGATATAGATATAGATATAGCTAGATAAATATTCTTTGCAAAAAAAATGTTTTAATGTAACATTCAGGGATTAGGCTAAAGTGACAAAAGTAGGGAACTGTGGCTTTAGGGTTTCCAACCCTAAAACTCTAACCATACCCCAAAGCAAATCAGGGGTGGACTCTTCCTGGGGGTTCTCAGCTCTAACGCTCACCCCATTCTATACACTTGAGAAGCATACACGCCTAATGGAATGAGCTTGAGGTTGAGAACCCCTAGAAAGAGTCAGCCCCAATTTGCTTTAGGGGTGGGGTTGAGGTTTTCGGGTTGGAAACCCTAAAGCCACATTTTTTTACTTTTGACGCTTTAGCCTGAACCCTAACTTTTGCATTAACACAGGTTTTTTTTCAAATAATTTCATTATTTTTTGTGATGGTATGATCGTATCCTTATTTGCCTGTGGGAAGACCCTGCGCTACAATGCATGCATATTTTTTCAGATAGTGTAATCATATCCGTATTATCCTTATTTGTCTGATGGAGCCATCCCTCTCATATCTATCTATCTAGCTATATATATATATATATATATATATATATATATATATATTAATGTGGAAACACAGGGCCTAGGAGAACTCCAACCAAATTCTTAACATAGCCTTCATGTTACCCCACCTCATGAATCGGTACTAAAATTGTCAAATCCCAGCTGAAACATCATTCCGCACCACAGGTGCGAAAACACATTTTTGCCAAGATTTGAAAATTGACAGCTGCCACATTCATGAGATGATGGAAAGAAATGGCTATGTTGAAAATTTGGGGTGAAAATATTGAAAAGTATGAATGTTACAAGACAGCATAACGAAATGTCAATGGATGTGTACATTAACATATTTTGAAACAAACCTTTCAACATACCCTTCTTATGACCCCCACCTCATGAACAAGAATGGTGAAAATGTTAAAATCCAGCCCAAAAGGCAATTTGGCCAACCTACTGCAACACAGCTTTTCAGTCAGGATTTGCAAAATGCCACCAACATTGTTCATGGGGGTCTCAGAAAGGGTATGTTGAATATTTGGTGTCAAAATCTATAAAAATGACAAAGTTATGTACCAAAGATGAAAACCTCTTTAAAATACATTGAACTGTATTTAACTTAGTTTCTCAGATTGAAGTTGGTGGTTCCAGCAAGAAGATGTGTCTTGAATCGGAGAGTGAATCATGATCCTGGGTCCTGTTCAGGTCAGTGAGGGTATGTTGGGGGTGTGGAGGTGTGTGTAATAATTGGTGCTGAGTGGCAGGTGGGGTGGGGGGGTCGGATCAGCTAGGGACCATTTTCCTTTTTGCAGGTTTAAAGAAAAGCCATCTAGGGATTGTTTTCTTTATTTCAGAGAGCAGTACAAATGGAGGGTAGGGGTTGTCACTAGATTCCAGGGAACATAGTTTTCACAACAGAGACAGTGATTGGGGGGGGGTACCACTAGACACCAGTGAAAATACTAAAAACAAGGGTAACGGTGATTGAAAGGTGGGAGTGCCACTAGACAGCAGGGAAAATACTACAAACAAGAGTGATGCTGAATGGAGGGCAGGGATTCCTCTAGGCACCAGGGAAAATAATGAAAAGAATGGGGATGACAATTGGAGGGTGGGATGTGCCACTAGACACCAGGGAAAAATCTAAAAACAAGGGAGATGGTGATTGGAGGGTGGGGTTGCCACTAGACACAAAGGAAAATAACAAAAAGAATTGAGATGGTGATCAGAGTGTAGGGGTTGACACTAGGCACCAGGGAAAATAAAGAAAACAAGGGGCCCACTGATCGGAGGGCAGGGAAACCACTAGACATGAGGGAAAGTTAACTGACATAGGGATGGCAGTTGGAGGGTTGGGGTGCCTCTAGACACCAGGGAAAATAATAAAAGCAACAAGAATAGTGATAAGAGGATGGGGATGCAACCGGACACCAGGGAAAATAAGAAAAAGGAACATAGATGTTGATCAGAGGGTGGGGGTGCCAATAGACACTAGGGGAAACAATGAAAACAATGGGAAAGATGATCGGAGGGCAGGAATGCCACTAGACACCAGGGAAATTTATGATAAGAGCAGGGAATGTGATCAGGGGGGTGCCACTAGACACCAAGGAAAAGTATTACAACAAAAGGGACAGTGATCGGATGTCGGGTGTGCCACTAGACACCAGGGAAAGGATTTGTTCCTCATGAAAAATAATCTTTTTTCAATACTCGTGATATGAAAAAAGCTTTCGAAACTAAAAAAAAACACAATTGGAGGTGATTTGTTAAACAGTTACCTGCAGAATCCAGTTAAGGGTATCCTGATAAGCAAGCTACATACTGTATAACAGTTTAAATTCATGCCCAATATATTTTTCTCTCTGAGCATACCCTGAATGTTCATCTCATTTTCTTCTCACTGGTGGAACACCGATGCTGATATTGTTTAGTGATTCACCTAATAGTTGCTGTTTTTTTATTTTTATGCTAATATGGAACCAGTGAAAATAACAAGACAGTGAATATTTCCTGCTATATATTATGTTGGCTGCTCTCCAGAATGTCATTTTCAGGAGTTTTAAATTTTGAAGATTTAGAAAAAATGGAAAACAAAATGGCTGCAAAATGAAAAAGGATTTTGCACACGTGAAAAAGGATGAGGTCAATATGATAAAGGAATGATTTTTTCATTTCATACAGCTGTCTTGAGGTGATTACTGAGTGTGCTCAGAACCCATATATAAAACTGTTAAAATTAAATAACATTGGAACATATTAATATTCTTCACCAAACTAGAAAAAGGCACATCTGTGGGTCAGTCCCTTTCTACCCTGAAAATGTCAGACCAAAATTTCAAACCATCTGTGCCCTATGGGTGTCAGACTAAAACCCATTATAACCAGTAGGAAAAAAATGGCAACAGTTTACTTTTTGCACTATGCAGATCATGGAATCCGCACATCCAACTGGAGTGAAACTTGACACATCCAAATATCTATCCCATAAGACTGGGCATGCAACATTTCATGCAAATTCATTGAATGGTTGCAAAGTTATTAAAGTGCAAAAATTGGGGTTTAACATTAAACTGCCTACTCAACCCTAAATATAGTGGTGCTACTGAGCCACTATAATATATACTGGCCCAGATATTCAAAAGGGATGCGCCATGCGCAACAGAGATGTGCCAGTACAAGTACGAAAATGCGCCATTGTGCAATATTCCGTGGGAGGCAGCTGCGCCTCACATGTTGCAATATGCAAGAGTGCAATGGTAATGAATGCATGTGCAACTGTAGGGGGAGGAACCATGAATAAATGGTGCAGTGCAATATTCAACAGCATGCGCCATGAGCAATAGGGGAGCAAGCAGAAGTTGCGCAATAGCGGAAATGATCCAAAATAAAAAGGAACAAGAGGGAGGTGCAACAACAGGGAAGCCAGAGGTGGGAGCAAGGTGACAGCAACAAGGAAGAGGGTAGCAGTGAGTGGGACTGGACAGGAGCAGGACAGGGCACACCTTGAAACAACCAGGAACAGAACAGGAGTGGAGAGCCTGTGCTACTGTTCAGAAGTGACAGGGAAGAGCCACAGTGGACTGAGGGCAGTGGCAGTAGGCAGGAAAGTCAAAGGGCGGAGATGTACCCAGTACAGGGGGAGCATCACAAAGGACAGTGGGGGGAATGGGATAACAGCTGCCGGGGGGGGGACACCAGCCAGGGACATGGCCAGTGCCACCTTCCAGATGGAGGTGGTAATGAGGAGTGTGAGAAGGCAGACAGCAGGGGGGGCTCAGCTGTTGGAGGGCCCTTCAGTGGTACGCCCCCAGCAGGCGGTACTGAGCCCACACCACCTTTGACCAATACTCTGACACAGAGATTGTGGGCTGGTACCACCTGAACCAGGCAATCCTGAGGTGGCTCTGTGAGCTGTGCAGTGATGAGATGCAGGCATCCACACGACAGAGCCATGCTCTGTCAGTGGAGACAAAGGTGACAGCTGTCATGTGCCTTCTCACCACGGGCACCTTCCAGAGACCAACAGGGGACACAACAGGCATAACCCAGTCGGCCGCATCACTCCTACTCACACAATTCCTCAGCGCACTGCTGCCACATGCTGCGGAGTACATCCATTTCCCCAGCACACAGGCGGAGCGCACAGCACACATACAAGAGTTCCACAGGTTAGCACATATGCCTGGCATGCTTGGGGCAATTGACTGCACCCATGTGGCCATCCGCATGCCACCTGGCCCAAACGGTGTATCTTACATTAACCGGAAGGGGTTTGCCAGCATCACCTGCCAGGTGGTGTGCTATGCCAGATAACCAATGTCTGTGCCACGCACCCTGGTGGAGCACATGATGCCTTCATCTGGCATGAGTCTGCACTGTGCCACAGGTTCAAAAGTGGGGACGTCCCCACTGGCCACCTAGTGGGTGAGTATGCACATTACGCAGGATGACATGAGCAGCTGTGGGGGGGTGCATAGTCAGAGGTGCCATGGGTACCGTCCTTTGATGACCCATGGCAGAGTGATGCAGACCACCATACTAATGTCCACCCTCTACACATAGGTGACAGTGGCTACCTACTCCATCCCTGGCTGGTCACACCATACCGGTGCCCCTCAACCCCATCGCAGCAACAGTACAATGAGGCACATGCCATCACACGTAATGTCATTGAGCGGGTGTTCAGGATGCTGAAGGCACATTTCTGGTGCCTGGACACATCTGGTGGTGCTCTACAGTACAGCCCCTTGAAGGCCTGTGGACTATTCCTGGCCTGCTGCATCCTGCACAACATGGCCAATGACTGTGGGATAGCTGTAGGGATCGAAGAGGGGGATAGCGATGGGGACAATGAGGATGCCGGTTCAGATGGTGATGGGCAGCCATCCCTTGGACGAAGGGACCCTCGCCTGAGCTGGATGTCACAGCTGCACCAGGACAACATCACAGTGGAGCACTTTAGCAAACACAGGTAGGTCATGGGGCCTTGTGCAACCACCAATGGCAAGGGCACAACCCACAGACAGGCATGGACGAACCCCAGGGACAGATGGCAGCAAGGGAATGGATCTGAGCATGGAACCACACACGCCGTCAGGGATGGGCAGGGCCAAACAAGACAGGCAGTCACACACACACACACACACACACACACACACACACACACACACCCACCACAAGACATGCAAAAGGGGTAGAAGGCATGCCAACCCCGACTGCAACCTCTAGACACACACAGGTCCACACACGACCACACCCAGTGGCCATCACTGTGCATGTCTCAGATGCTGGGCACCATTGCACACTGGCAAACAGCACAACGCAGGCATCATCATGCACATGCCACAGTGGCCAGCAGCCGGGAGGGTGTGCACATGGACCGTGTGTGTGAAGGGCAAGGTAACCCACACATGCGTCACACGTTGCACAACACACTGCGCACAGGGCAGCGGCAGACAGTAGCCATGGTAGGAGACAGGTCAGTCATGTGGCATAGTGCCATGGCCGCCATGGATGTGTGAGTGGCCCTGCCGAGACCTGTCAGCCATGCCAGGCTGAACATTGGCCTCATGGGGTGGCACCGACAGTCCCTCAGGGGTGATGCTGTGGGAACACGACTGTATTCAAGCAGTTGTCTGCAGCTCACCGAACATGCCCGTACCAGGCGTGCTTGGTATGCCCACAGCTGAACCCGGTGTCGACATGGAAGGTGTTGCATGACCTGGGAATGGGGGGTGGACGTGACACTGCGTGGTGTCTGTGGCACATGGGCAACAAACTGGGTTCCCAATGTGGCCATGACAGCTGTGAATGCACATGTCTGCCTGTCAATGGCAGCAGTCACATTCTCCAGCTGCTGGGCCATCTCTGCCAGGAGCAGACCGTGGTCTCTGCTGCGCCACTCCTCTGCCTGGTGCAGAACCACACTGAGTACATTCACCGCCCTCACAAGCCGCAACTGCTGATCCATGGAAACCTGGAGTAGGCAGCTGTGCTCATCAAAGAGGTCATCCACTGGATTGGCATGCTGTCCCTCATGGTGTTCTTGGCCGTGCTGGGCATCACCCCTTGATGATGGGCGCTGCACACCAGAGCCATGCCGGGGCATGTCCACATGCGGTGCACTGACTCCGCCCCCAACGCTGTCCCCCCATCACCATTGGCTGACTGCTGACACTGCCCCCAGCTGCCAATCGCCAGGGCTCACTGGTGCTGCCACAGCAGCCGCAACAGCCCCACCAGCCTCGACGCACACCAGTGCTGCCCCACTGGTGCATACAGGCACAGGCTGGGACTGTGATGTCATGCAGGCTTCCACGGTGGCACCGCCCATGGTTACGCCTGTGCTGTTTCCTGCTGTGGGACCATCCTGTGGCCCATGCGTATCACTGTCCAGGATGTTTGATCCATCATCATCGGTGCCGGATCTGGCACCAGTCCATGTCACAGCATGCTGGCATCCATGGCCGCTGTCATGCTGGGACACAGGCAGGGCCTCCTCTGCACCAGCACCACCATCTTCAGTCCAGTCAGACAGGTGGGTATGCTGTGCTCCTGACCCTCGGACACCTGTGGAGGTGGATGGGTACTCCTCCATGTCCAGGGTATCACCCTCAGTGGACACACCCACCACCGCTGATCCATGTAGACGCTCAGGAGCTGTAAGGGAACACAGTAGCGTTAATGTCTCCACCCTACCCTGTGGCATTCCCCCCACCCTCCACACAGTGACAGCACAGGACCGATCATGCAGTGACGGGCTGCCACTCATCTGGAAGCCACCACCTGGAACGCCCTCTAGTGCACAATGCCACATGCTGCCAGCCACCTGCTCCTCCTGTGGCATCAGGAGTGGCACATCTGGCTGTCCACCACTGGATACAGCATGTGCTGCCCTGATGGCAGCCACCATGTCCTTAATCCTCCTCTTGTCCGTGCCGACCTTCTTGTTGCACTCCTGCACAGACCGCTGGTGGCTGCCATTCTGGTTGATGGCATGCACTACCTCAACCGATGCTACAGCATGGGCCTGTGGTGTTCCCCGCTGTCTGCTGAGCAGCAGTTCCCTGTCGAGGTAGGCCTCAAACAGGGCATCTGATTCTGTCCGGGTGAAGTTAGGCCTCCTCCATCTCCCACATCTCTGTTCCTCCTCCTCCTCACATTCAATCATTATAGAGCCTGTGGGAATGACAGGTGTTACCTTTGAATGTGCAGTCCCATGCATCTCTCACACACCACAGTCCACACTTCCAAACAGCATGTAACCCACCACAATAGACTGCAATACCAAACAATGTCCTCTGCAGCTCCATGTCACATTTTTATAGCGCATGGCATGCAAATGAGGTGGGGCACAACTTTAAGTGGATGCTAATGCAGTGGCTGTGCCATGGAATTGCTGATGAGCTGATTTGCATATGCTGGCTGAATATCATGCTGTTGCGCCTTGCGCAATTATGTTGATTGTGCTCAGGCAAAGACGCAGCTGTGTGATGTGCTCAGTAGGCATCACATGGTGCATGCCCGGGGTGCTGATGCCGATGCCTGCAGCGCTGATGATGTGCTGAGTGCTGGAGGCAGTGCAGGGCATGGCCACCACTATGCCAGTGGTGCTAGTGCACAGTTCAAGTGTGTGGCACTTGTGCCCTGGAGCACAGTAGGCACCATGGAGCCACAGCATGGTAGGCCACTGCAGGGTGTCACACACAGGCACCCTACCATGCTACATGCAGGGAGTCCCAATAGTGCTGTGTCGGTCTGTGCAAGACAGACCCTTGACCATGTGGTTGACCTTTGCCCCCTAGGCACCATGCATCCACATGGGTGCACCCTTATCATGATGTTCAGTGACAGCGCAATGGGGAATGGCAGCGCTGTACCACGCAGCATCTGCACGTGGGGGATGTGAGCTACAGAGTGCCATTTTGTGATCCGGCATGCACAGAATGATGGCACGCAGGAGAGCAGCAATGTGGAGCCCGTTAGAACTGGCCAATCTTGTGGCCATTGTTGAGCCCCACGCTGGGGCTCTGTTTGGGAAGGACCCTTTAGAAAGACCCAGAAGTGCTGTGTGGGAGGAGCTGGCAGAGGCATTGAAGGAGGCCACTGGGATTGTCCACAGTGCAGAGCAGTGTTGCCACCACTATGGGGACCTCCAGCGGCGGGACCCAGACAGGCTGGCCTGACTACGGGCATGCGCCAGGTGAGGCGCAGTACCACGGCCAGGTAGGTGATCCTGACATACACTGGTAGCAACCGTCCGTCCAGGTATCAGGTATTGCGGTGTGCATGTGTCCACCATGAAGGGGGGTGGAGGCTGTCCAGTGTGGGTGGTGGTGGTGGTGGGGTTGCAGCATGGCTGGGCTGTGTGGTTTGGCAAACACTGGGGGGGCCTTGCTACTGGTTTGTACTGATGTTCCCCTCTCCATGTTTGCATCCTAGGCCCTGAGGAGAGACGCCATGCTCAGGAGGCACAGGCACAGTGGAACTGTGATACTGCCCAGCAACAGGGATGAGGTGGAGAGCCCATAGTGCAGCAGCGCCCGGCTGTTGCAGATGCAGGTGAGTGCCTTTTTTCCAAGACCTTCTGTGCATGCTGTGTTGAGGGGTAGGCAGTGGGACATGGCCACCAGCCCTTAACACCACCGATGTGCATGCCACATGGTACACTCAGCACTGTCCTGTGGCACTGCATGTGTGGGTGTGCTTTGCTGGTGGTCCATGCATGCACCGGGTACATGGCTGTGCTACTGCCTTCGCACCGCATAGTCATGTCACTGTATGGCTACGGTGGTGCTGTGCAGGACCTGGGCAGTGGGTGTGTGCAGCAGTCTGCATGGCTGTGTGTGCCTGGGTAGGCAGGTCTTGTGGACACAGTTACTGTGGGTGGTCGCACACCATCACAGGGGCATGGCCTATGGCTGTATGCCATGCACAATGGGTGGGCTGCAGGGGGATGGACAGTCACACATATTGACTCTACTCCCTTGTCCCAGGTGGACATCACTGAATGGACTTGGAAAGAGGCATACAGGAGCTGCTGCAGCTGGCATGGGCATCCCTCACCATACTGGAACGATTGGAGCTGGACACGGTCAGGAGAAGACACAACCGGAGGTGCCACAGGAGTGGAGAGTGGGACAGGCATTAGGCCCTCCATGCCCCCTGCTCACCTAACCCCCCTGGACCCACCCTCACACCCCTACTTCCCTCTCCCATTTGTTCACCCCTGCCCCATTCCCACCCCACCAGGTTTTTGGCCCATTCCCCCACCCTTGTAAATACTTGTAAATAGTTTTTGTTACCTCTTTTCAATATATGCATTTTGATATCACAACTGTGGTGGTCTTTGATTTGCAGTGGGCTACAGGTGCTCGGCTGCAGTGGTGTGCATGGCATCGGGGTGGTGCAGGCATGGGTGTGTGTGTGTGTGTGTGTGTGTGTGTTGTATCCGGCAGGGAACTGCCTATGGTGTGGGCGGGGGACTCGGTCACTGTCTGTTGTTTGTGTGTTGTTCTCTGTGCACAGGATGCCTGTGTGCAGTGGTACACAGTGCATGCGCTGCGTCCATGGTGCCCCTGTCAGACTGTCCATGGCCTGTGCAGCTGAGACCCTTGCATGTCTGTGCTGTACACGGTCTGCTGGCATGTCAGTGCTGGCTGTCCATGCTGGACACCCCCTGTACCTGGCACAATGCCGGATTGCCTTCTGTCACAGGTGTGGTGCATGTCTGCCTCGGGTGGCACTGTGGCCTCTGCTATTGTTGTCCCCCCCTCCATGCTGTCACTTATGTCTGTTGCAGGGGATGTGCTCCAATGTCTGCCACTTGTGCTCTGGCTGTATGCTGGTGGCTTACGGATTCAGATTCATGATGCATGCGCAGGGTGGCTGGTACACCTGTGACATGGAGGGGTGCTAGCCATGGGTACATGGCTGCTGTGCCCACATGCCAGTGGGTTTGTTGCCGTGCTACTGTGTCCCTGTGTAGGTGTGCCCTTGGGTATGGGTGGGTGTTTGTCCATGCACTGTGTTGCATCCTGTGTGGTGCATGCTTCCATGCACCACTGTGGGCATCTGGGTTGGCTGTTGGGGCCAGTGCTGGGATGGGGTGTGTCCTTGGGAGGGTGTGCAGGGTGCTGTACTGATGGTGGTGGGGTCCAGGGCAGGCCCTGTCACATGCGGGGTACCTCGTGTGCTGACGCAGGGTCGGTCTCTGAGCTGTACCTCGGGGGACCATGCAGGGCGACACTGTGTCTGCAGTTGTTGCATCAGTGGCTGCTGCCGCCTGCTGCAGGGTGCTCATGGTAGTGCTGCCTGGCATTGCTCCATGGTGCACAGGGTTGCATTGTCACAGTGTGGGTGGTTGCATGCATGGGGTGACATGCACAGTTGGGCACTGCTCCTGGGCAGGGTGTCTGGGGATCACTGTGCAGGGTGTGCTCTGTATTGGTGGGATGGTGTAGCATGGGGTGGCCAGACCTCCTTGTGTTCAGGTCACAGCTTGCCAGGGGGTGTGCTGGGGCACCTTGCCCTGGCTGTGGGATTGTTGCTGGTGTCCATGGACTAGTGGTTCTTCCAGCTCTCCTCAGGTTGTGTGGTTCATGTGGTGTGGGGGGCGATGTCTGTTCTGCTGCATGCTCCTCTACCCATAACTTCCATGGGTGGTGAACCCCTGCATCCTGTCTCTGCGCATCCCTGATTGTGCCAATGCACTGCTACCCTGTTCTACTGCACATCCCTGGTTGTGCTACTGCACATCAGACCTGCACCACTGCATATCCCTAGTTATGCCATGGCACAGTTGGTGTGATATTCAGTTGTGTTGCGCAAGCGCATCTTGGCCTGCGCAGTGTTTGAATATCATGCTTGTTGTGCATAGGTGCACTGAACTTGCACCTGCTTCTGCTATTGCACTACTTTGTGGCACAGTTTGAATATCCGGGCCTCTGTATATACTGTATGTATATCTATATTTAAATCTATATCTATATCTATATCTATATCTATATCTATATCTATATCTATATCTATATAGATAGATATAGCTAGATATAGATATATATATATCTATATTAGAGGCCAAAAACTCTGTTTAATGCATTAGATGGGTTGTTCACAGCGACAAAAGCGAAATTTGGTGTTAGGGCTGAGCCCCCTTGGACCCCCAATCACCCCCAACCCGGCATCGGGGTGTGCATTGGGATCGTTGGCTAACTCTCACCCCATCAGATGTGTGAAGAAGCAGAGGGTGAAGGAGAATGGGGTGAGAGTTGGGACCGGACGACCAATGCACACCCGATACTGGTGAGGGTGGCTGAAGGTGAAAAGGGTCAACAACGCCAATCTCCAGCTCTGTCGCTTAACAACCCTAACTAATGCATTAAATGGATTTTTTTGCCTCTAATTTCCCTTCTTTTTGACAATGATAACGAGAAATAGTGAATGTAATGTGGCGGCGGGACCAGGGCCCCGTGCTCCAGCCACGTGATGTGTTGTGACATAGTAACAGGAACAGCAACGCAAACAGAAGAGCTAACACTAGTGCACATGGTAACGCAAGCGCGAATGAGAACAGAAAGGGTAACGCACACGGTGGCATAGACGGGAACGGTCCGCCATGTGATGGTTGTCACATAGTAAGATGGCACCCGAAAACGCAAATGGTAATGCGCATCATGATACAAAGTGAAACAGAAAGAGAAACAGTACTGTAGACAGAAATGTTAAAAGCAACAGAAAAGCAAGCGCAAATGGAAACGCAAAGGGTAATGCACATGGTGGCATAGACGTGAACGGTAAGTGAAATGGGTACGGAACCACAAGCGGAAATGGTAATGGTAACAGTAATGTAAGCACATAGGCTGTTTTTCTCCAAAAGCTGCATAGAGAAAGACAGTGAGTACAAAGAATGTATGCATAGTAATGTTTCTTGGAGCAGAAAATGAGGAGTTGGAATACTAAATTGCTTATATCTCAGGAACCGTATGACGTAGAAAAAGTTTTTTAAAGTCATATGATTTATGACTTTCCTGGCTAGTTTTCTACTCAGCCCCTTATGGGGCTGAGTTTTCTGACGAAAAGTCCGTATCTCACCCGTTCCAAGATACAGGACCTGAAAGGCGCGGCAAACGCTGTAATGTTATCCAGTGGGAAAAAAGAGACATTCGGAGTACCGTAACTTTGGCTCCCTGTGATATTTTTTCACCGATCCACTAAAAGGCACATCTGTGGGATGTTGGCTGTCATCCCTCCAAATTTCAGGAAAAAAGACCAAACCGTTATTTTGCAGCAGGGTGCCAAAGATTCCTGTAATGCGTCGCTCACCGTAATGTTATCCTATGGGAAAAAGTGTCAACTTTGGAGTGCCGTAACTTTGGCGCCATGTAATTTTTTTTCAATGAAACACTAAAGGCACATCTGTGAGATGTCGGTTGCATTCCTTCCAAATTTCAGCCCAAAAGACCAAACCATTCTTTTGCAGCAGGGTGCCAAAGAATTGCTGTCATTTTCCCACAGCCTAGAAAAGTACTGTCGCAATTTGCGAAAGCTTTTGCAAATTCATTCGACAGTGTCGTGAGCATGAAAGTACTTTGCGAAAGTACTTTTTCCAGAAATTTGAAAAACGTATTTCTGGGATGTTTTACCCCAAAATAAAGACATGGCTAGCATCCTCAGGGTCCGACTAGGTGAATACAAAATGAATTAGGTTGCTGGAGGGTCCCAATTTTAAATGCCAAGCATTTTTCTGATCGCTAACTGAAAACAAAATGGCGGATCTGCAACAGTAAAAGGGCCATTTGCAAAAGTAAAAACTGCATTTGCGACACTGTCGAACTTTTTGTTAACTTTTCCCTTTGACTTATAATGGGAACTTGTTTTTTGAATAACTTTTGAACTGTTTAATATATTTTCATAAAATCTTCAAAAGGCACATCGGGGACCCCGGCCGCACGTTCCCTGAAGATTTTGGACCGGTTGCACAAACCGTGCGACCTGTAGGCGCGACCGTAGAATTCCGAAAAAAGCATAAACGCATGCGCAGATCACACTTAATAACTCCGCAGCCGTATATCTGACCAGTACGAAACTTGGCAGATCCCAAGGTGTATGGGTCTTGATTGTGTATTCCAAATTTCAGGCAAATCTGTCAAACAGCTGCAAAGTTATTAAGTTGCAAAATTTTGGGTTTAACATGTAAATGGCTCCTCAACCCTAACTATGGTAGCACTACCGTGCTATCATAATGTATACTGTATATATGTATATCCTTACATAGCTATATAGATCATATATATCTATATATACAGTATATACTGTATATATCTATATATATGTTCAGTTCAGTTTCAGTTTATTGTTTGGCTAAAAAGCCTTCAACAAATATACATTAAAAAAATCTGAGGTTACAGAATACATATATAAAGTCAAAGTACGAAGTACATCACCTATTATTTAAAAACTATAATAGCACCACTAACATTATAAATAATTCCATAATTTATATATTTCCCATTCACTTTCTCTCTATGTCTATTTAAAACAGTCTATTGCACATCTATTAATCTCATGGTAGCCAAGATTACTCAGAGCATTTATAATTATGCCACAGCATTTATCAATTAGCCTAGACAATTGTACTATTAATTCTTTTTTTATGTTTATTAATTGCTTTAAAATAACTTGCCACTCTTTGTATAGACCAGCTGTCTTTAGGATGTAAAATAATAGAGGTCAGTGTTTTAAGATCTAGATCATATTTAACATCCACAAAAGGTCCTAACAGTATTTACGTTCATTTAGGTACCACGTGCAATGCCACACAATGTGTATCAAGTCCTCACATTCTCCTCTCGAACAGCTACATTTTTCATCTGGTGTTTTATTATATCTAAATCTCAACATGTTACCATTAAATTGTTCAAATTTGCACTTTACATATATTTTATGAGTTTCAGGGTCACTAAGCATATCCAGGCAACTCATGCATCCAAACTTAAGATTATTCTTTGCAAACCACCTGAGGTAGCAGGATTCCTTTATTTCTTTTAAGTCTTGATTTTGCCATGAAGTTTTAATTTTAGCGAACAAATATGTATTACACTTGACACTTATCCATATGTTTCTTTCAGTGTACTTTAATAGCACAATACGTTTATGTTTGTGTATTATTGTAATTATTTTTGAATGCCACAAGTTCTTAGTATGCTCCAATTTGTGCCAGTTCAACTTTTCCTTTAGGCACTGAGCAGATATTCGAGTTTGTGGAAGCCTTGTAAGTCTCAACAAGAAACCAAGATGTTTACATTCAAAGAGTGCATATTTGTTTCAGATTCCTAACTCAGCCCTTATGTAAGTAGATGGGCAAGAATGCCCTACTCCCATTATATCCCTTATCATTTTAAACAGTGGAACAACTAATTTTTCTCTATACTTTACGTCCCATGTTTCCACTCCAAATAAGAGTTGGGACTCCTCTTTCACTTTTATTACATCAATTAAAGGTTTCATACTGGCTCCACCATATCTATAATTGAATCTAGATGCTGCCAGAATTGTTTTTTTCACAGATTCAAGGGTTTTTTGGAACTGTGGATTCCGGGTTCTGTTCTCATTAAATTCTACTCCAAGATAAACATAAGATTTTACTCTTTCTACTTTCCAGTAATTTTCCATTTCCCACTTTTACCACAACCTTTAGGCCCAAATACTACCACTTTAGTCTTTGTTAAATTAATCTTTAACTTCAGTTCTCTTGAGCTTCTCTCTAGCCAGTTGAGCATATTCTGCAACCCTTTCCTTGTTAGGGAAAATAGAGCAAGATCATCGGCGTATGCCAACACAGCACATCTCTGCCCATTTACTTTTGGTGAGTCAAACTCAAAGGTACCAAGTCCTCTTAGTAGCCCATCTATATAGAGAGAGAACAGGGTTGGTGCAAGAACGCAACCCTGCCGTGACCCTTTATTGACCTTAAATCTACTGGAGAGTTGACCTTCCCAACCCGTTCTAACCTGGGCCCAAGTATCCAGATACAAGTTGGACATAATTCTTATTAGTGATTCATCTACTCCTTTATTTGAAAGGATTTCCCATGGTAGCTTCCTTGAAATAGTATCAAATGCTGTTGAATAATCCACAAAAACTGCATTGATTCTTTGTCTTCTTATCAACACATATTTCTCAATTAAATGATCTCATATGAATACATTGTCAAGGGTTGAGTAGTTTCTATGGAAACTGGCTTGATATGGTGATAAACTGCCCTGTTTATCAATTTCCACATTAAGCCTGTTTAACAAAAGTTTAGAGAAAATCTTCAAGTTTATATCTAGCAGGCTAATGGGGTGGTACATAGCTGGATTTGCAAAATAACCTTTTTTTATGAATTGGTATTATGTATGCTCCTTTCTATGTAACAGGATAGTTTTTTCTTGTAAGCATTTCTTGTATAATACTGTTAATAATCTGGAACAGAGACTCATCTGACATTTATAGACCTCTGCCGGGATATTGTCTGGACCAGCAGCTTTGTGTATCTTTAGTGAGTTGATGGCCAATGAAACTTCAAAATTATCTATAACTATGTTATTCCCCACAGTATTACTAATTGTTTCTGACTGAGTTTTGAAGTCTTCAGAAGGATCACTAAAAATCTGAGAAAAGTAGTCAATCCACACCTGCTCAGAAATATATGCATCTGAAACTTCTTTATAAGCACTTGTACCCTTAGCCACTAGCCTCCAAAACCTTTTCTGATCTCTATTATTCACTACTTTATTCACTTCTTTCCATTGCCTTTTATAGTATTGTTTTCATTTTGCTTTCACAAGAATCTTAACATAGAAACATAGAAACATAGAAGTTGACAGCAGATAAGGACCGCAAGGCCCATCCAGCTGCCCATTTCTTTTTCTATCTTGTAAATGTGCCATCAACCTTTGCTCTGCCAGTGTCCTGTCTATTCATACTCATCTGTATTGCTCCCTTATGCCTATCCCATGCCTGTTTGAAGCCCGGCACTGTATTCATAGCCACCACTTCCTGAGGTAGGCCGTTCCATGCATCCACCACCCTTTCTGTGAGAAGAATTTCCTCACATTCCCCCTTAATCAGCCTCCCTCTAGTCTCAAGCTGTGTCCTCTTGTCCTGCTATTTTTCTTATATTGAAACATGTTAGACTCTTTCATCTTGTTAATGCCCTTAAGGTGTTTGAATGTTTCGATCATATCACCTCTCTCCCTCCTTTGTTCAAGGGTATACATATTGAGCTCCGGTAATCTCTCCTCATATGTCTTCTGATGCAGTCCCTGCACCATTTTGGTTGCCCTTCTCTGGACTGCCTCAATTTTGTTAATGTCCTTGTGATGGTGTGGCCTCCAGTACTGCACGCAGTACTCCAGATGGGGTCTAACCTTTTCCTTCCTTTTCCTGTTAATGTTTTTTAATAGTTCTCTATTTTGTTTTTGCTTTACGTGCTGTTTATACAGTTTCCTTAGTTATATTTTTTGTCTTTTACATTCTTTATCAAACCAGCCCCCTTTCCTCTTCCCCCTGACAATGTGCTTCTACCTAATGTAATTATAATTTGTTGAAAAATTGAATACAATGTTTCAATCATTTGACCACTGTTCAGCCTTACAAAGAGTTCTTGACTCTCCTTGGTAATTACATTTGTTGAAAAATCCTTTAACCTACAAGTACAGTCAGGCTGCCAAATCATTTTTTTGTTAGATCTTATCTCCATCACTAAAGGTTTAATTAACCTAGACTTATCTGTACCACCTTTCATTACATGCGTCATCACTATGGGAAAGTGATCACTCTCCTAGCAGAGTTTTACTTCCATTTTTTCTCATACTTCTAATAAACCAGACCAATGTGCCAAATCTATTACTGAGGATCCCTTTGTAGAAATATATGTACATTCCCCCATTAAGTCACCTGTCACGTGGCCATTTAATGCATTTAAGTTACATTATTTTAAAATCAAAATCAGTTGTAAGCCAGCTTTATTTACTCTCAAATCCTTAGTTTCTCTTTCTCTCCATGCATATGGACTAATGGCACTAGTAAAAAAGGAACTGTCTCCTAGGCCATCAAGCGTTCCAATATGGGCATTTAAATCCCCAGCAAGTAGGATATCCCACTCTGGAAATAGGTACATAACTTCAATGAGTAGTACATTTAACTGTTCCCACAAGGTATCCTTATAAAATCTCAAGCTCACTGGGGGATGTAACCACTCATCAATATTAAACACTGACCTTCATTTTTTAAAAGAGTGAGTATAAATTTTTTTGTTTCCTTAATGTATTCTACATGTGCAAAACTGCCAATTCTAATGAAAGTTGCTAAGCCACTTGATTTTCTACCCCTAAAATTATCCTTAATGCCTGCCTGATGAAAGCATTCATAATCATTAATTTCAATAGGGTCTTCAGGGCCATGCTGCGTCTCCTATAAACAAATGACATCAAAACTTGTTATTTACTTGACCCACTCTTCATCAGCTTGCTTGTCTCTCAGACCTGAAATATTTCAAGAAACAATTTGTAACCTCTATATAAAGTGCTTACTCTGTCTGGGATTTCATCAACAGATAGAATGCTACTATGGCTCGCACCCAGGTTCTCAGGTTGTCAGTCAATGTAGCCTGCCAGTAATTTAAATTCATTTTTTATTGGAATTTGGCTTTCCTCACAGTTTCCATCACTGACTACATTAGGGCCTCTTACTACTATGCTCTAATTCAACCAAATTCAGTCCCATGGCATCTAAGACTGGAATTTTTTTCAATTATTCGATTTGCCACTAATCTGTTTTTCACTACAATGTTAATCTGTGTGTCCTGCTCTCTGCCTATCCATTCTACTACTTCAATTTCATTCCATCCCAATTGTATATGTACAAAATTTCTTAACAAGCTATAAATTTCTCTTGTTAATTTTGCACCAATTTCTCTATATAACTGTTTCATCCAAAACAGAGCTAGCTCTACTTTTTTATCCTCTAAATCATACTTCCCTCCATCTGGCTTAATGAACAGGTGTCTATTCGGGAACATTATTATAACTTCATTACTATATATATATATATATTCATTGCAAAAAACATCATTAGTGCATCAGTTAGGGTTGAAAAGTAAAGCATCGAAAGCTGGGAAATTTGACATTAGGATTACCAACCCTACCACCCCACCCCCACCCCTCACCCTCGACACACCAACAGGCATTGGGGTATGTCATGGGGTCTGTGGGCCTCTCACCCCAATATCTATACTGTACCATCTCATCTTGTTTACACGAGGAATGGGGTGAGAGTTAGGTCCAATGACCCCATGGTACACCCTGATGCCTGTTGCTGTGTGGAGGGTGGGAGGGTGAGTAGGCAGAAGGGTTGGTAACCTAAAGTCAAATTTCCCAGCTATTGACACTTTAACTTTCAACCCTAACTGATGCATTAACAAAGTTTTTTCCAATGAATTTCCCTTCTTTTTGAGAAAGTGTAATGTAACTGATATGTGGTTGTCGGAGCACAGGCCCTCCGGACCCTACGCTTTCCTCACGCTACCCATTGTTGCATAATGATATGCATAAGTGGGAACAGAGGTCCTCTGTGTCCTGTGCTCCCACTTACATATAAGTACGGACATACTGCAGCCCTATAGTCATGAAAAGTAACCCTTGTGACACTAATTTGGCAATATCTCACTAACCATAGAAACTATTGAAAAAATTCCACTGAGGTTGTAATGATGACTTCAAAACCTCCACGAGTGCTTAGTTCACCTAAAGGTGGACTAAGCTGCCGAGAGCAAAAAAATCCATATCTCAAATCGTTTTCAAGATATGGGCACCACGATTCAATGGATGAACATAACACGGGCGTTTTCAGGATTTTATTCACACAATTTTCAACATGGCCTTTTGGGGACCCCACGTCATGAACAATGTCACTGTCATTTGATTATCTGTCCCAAAAGTTGAGTTTGCACAGAAAACGTGCCATTCTACACCACAGGTGCGAAATCATGTTTTGGGCAGGATGTGAAAAGTGACAACTGTATACTGCTCATAAGGAGGTGTGGAAAAGGGTAATGTTGAAAATCAGAAGGGGGAATACGAAAAATTGGTGAAGTTATGAGCATGTGTAGAAACTGCACAACACACACTCATAACGTTGCTGTATGTGGGAATTTTTTAACCAAATTTTCAACATGGGCTTTTGGAAAGTCTCCTCATGAACACTGGCACTGTGATTTTGTTAATCTATCCTGAAAGCTGATTTTGCACAGCAACTGTGTCATTCTGTGACACAGATGTGAAGACACATTTTGGGAAGGATGTGCAAAATGACAGCTGTACTGCTACTGAAGAGATGTGAAAAATGGCAATGTTGAAAATCTGGAGTGAAAATATTAAACATTGATGAAGTTATGAGCATGTGTAGAAACTGCACAATGCATGCTTGTAACAAGGCCATTTTTTGGATTTTTTGCACAAAATTTTCAACATGGGCTTTTTGGGACCTCCCCTCATGAACACTGGGACTGTCATTTCATTAATTGGTCCCGAAAGGTGATTCCATGCAGTGACCACAAAATCACCTTTTGGGAATGTGAGGATGTGGGATAATGATGGACACGACTCCAGGTTTGCAGATCAAAACATAAGGCAGAATTTTATTTTTACAAGTGCTTTACAGCAAATTGATGACAAAATAAAGTAAACAAATAGAAGAAAACTTAAATATCAGGCATTACTTATAACACTAGAAGCAGCCTAGAGGTATGTGTGGGTCAGTACTCCACTAAGCCCTACGGTGATCTGATCTGAAACAAAAAGGGGAGTCATTTTATACCTGTCTAGTACAGGTGACCAATGAAACTCCACCCACATTTACATTATTCCTTTATTATATCGTAGAAATACATTGAAAGTAGGAATCAAGACATCCCTTTACATAATGCAGCAAAATCATCTCCATACCTGTGCTGTAAAATGAAAAATATCCTTTACAACAGCTTTCCTCGACTTTATTCCAACTGGAGATTCCGCCTCCCTGATGCCTGTACTATAAGTTTTGACAGAAGAGGGCCGGCTGGCTTTATAGTAACCAGGCAAAGAAGGAGTCAGGATCCTCATTGGAAGACTCGCTAGGTAAATCAAACACTTTCTTTAAACTTTACTTCTGTAAGTAATGACAACCACAAACAGAGGTCAGGAGTTACAAACCGTACTACCCTAAGTAACTCTCAAGTCCGTTTATTGTGTTTTACCACTATATATATATATATAAAAAAAATCCAATGTACAGTCAAAGCGTGGGGCATTCCCCACTATGGAGCTATGCTGAACCACTTAACCCCTTTTTCTTTTACATGCAGCAAAGCCTGACAGTATCGTGCTCCAAAATGAACATAGCTTTTTATGTGACTACTGTGCATACAGATAAAAAATGAAAAGGGATTTGAAGAACGTTTCTTGGACCTTAAACAGCCCACTATTCACTACCTGCCTACCCATTGTAAGTAAGCATTATTACAGAGCTACACCTAATAATGTGCTACACCGTGATTCAGATGTGACCTTGTTTTCTGCCGTAACAACAATAAAGAGAATTAAAAGAAAACAAGACAGCCATGTCTCAGTTCCCACTCATTCTGAACAGGGAACTTTACAAAAGCGCACTCAATGTTCACTCCGGGAACACTCCCAAGTTATATAAACTGTACTCTCAATTCTGGTGCAGTACTCATAAGGGCTTTGAATGCGCTTTACTTCGAGGAGGTTGCTACGCCTTGCTGGACAATGCTCTAGAGAGATTTTGGAAGATAAAGGGATAGCTAAAGAGCTACTCATAGGTGGCCAGCCTGTAAGTGGCTTAGAGTAAAGGAAGAAAAGAATAGATGCAGAATGCTGTGGCATCAGACTTGAAAGATAGATCTCTCAGGCACGCCAACTCCATGACAGGGAAAAAGTAACAAAATGACAGTGCAAGTGTTCATGAGGAGGGGTCCCAAAATGCCTATGTTGAAAATTTGGTGATAAAACACCAAAAAATGGCTGAGATATCCACATTTAAATTCTTTGTTTGAATCTGAGTCATACCAAGTAGGATCTTAGTTTGTATGACGAAATATGAAGCGGCGCTCTGCAAATCTTCATGGCAGATCACCGGCCGTTCCTACAGGCGCTGCCCAACTCCACAAGTGACTCTTGGCCGCCCTCCTGGTCCTCCTGATCAGATCCCTAACCCAGGAGACCCACGCCTGAAGTGAACTCGGCGAATCTTCACAGCGGATCACCGGCCGTTCCTACGTCCGCCACCCAGCTAGACAAGCGACTCTTGGCCGCCCTCCTGGTCCTCCTGATCGGATCCCTAACCCAGGTACCACTGCCATCTCAATTTTGAGCTGAAGGCACTGATTGGTGCGGCGCTGCACACAGGTAGGTCCTGATTGGCCAGACTGCTCCTCTAGCCACAGCCAATTAGAGCGCCTTTTTTGCCTGAAAATCCTGCATTCTTTTAAGCTAGCTAATTCTGCACCGGGTTGGAATTTTTATTTAATATACTGCCTAATGTTCCTGATTGTGCTTATTTGCTTCCAAGTTTGCATGTTACTGTTAAGCTTAGTCTTAATCAATGTTCCTGTGTTTAATTAGTGCCTGTTACTTGAAATAGCAGAACAGATTGCATCTTTCATGTCTTAGCGTCTTTTTGTCTCTCCTGTCTCTGCCTATCTCTCTCCTCTGCTCTAGTCTCTGTGCTATCCTTGGCTCCTGTATTCCACCTGCCTTCTATCTCCTTTTCCCTCACTCTCTCTACTGTCCAACTGGTAAAAACTGTGTCTTGACCCTCTGTGTCTGTAACTTTTCTTTTTTCGACTCGTGGCTTCCATCCTCCCCCTGACCATTTTTCTCTCTCTCCCTTTCTCTCTGTCTCCCTCTCCCTGCCACAAACTCCACCCCTATTTTACATAACTGCATTAGCCTCTCGAAGTTAATTGCTAGCGCTTTAGCCTTTTGTTGAAACTTCTACCTGCCCCTTTTGTGTGAGCCATCAATAAATTGTGTCTCCTTTTCCTCCTCTCCAGGAGACCTGCGGCTGAAGCGGAGCTCGGCGAATCTTCACGGCGGATCACCAACCGTTCCTACGGCCACTGCCCGACTCCACAAGCGACTCTTGGCCACCTTCCTGGTTCTCCTGATTGGATCCCCAACCAAGGTACCACCGCCATCTCAATTTCGAGCTGAAGGCACTGATTGGTGTGGCGCTGATTGTTTGGATTGTCCTCTAGCCACAGCCGATTGGAGAGCCTTTTTTGCCTGAAAATCCTGCATTCTTTTAAGCTAGCTAATTCTGCACCAGTTGGAATTTTCTTTCCACTCCCCCAACCCCTCTCAGGCCTCCTTTAAGTACACCTTTGCTCCACCCCCCCTCCCATTGGCCAGCCTTGGCCCTCTCACTGTGTCAGCTCCAGCCTAGCTTCTTTTTTCCTTTTCTATTTTTCTCTGCTCACTAAGCACCTCCTCACTACCCTCTCTCTCATTCACTACCCTCACTCTCCTCCTGAGCTCAACTGCTGGTCTCTCCTGCTGGCTTACAGCCCAGCCTAAGTCATTTCTACTCCATTCTCCCTAACTGATGCATACCCAGTCCTTCCTGTTTCTACCCACTCTCAGCTCTCTTTCACTACCTCTCTTGTCTTACTGCTCCATCTCCCCAACTGCTGCATATCCCATCTTGCTGTCTCTACCCACTCACAGCTCTCTTTCACTATCTCTCCTGTCTTTCCTTGCTCCACTCTGGACATGTGTCCCTCCCCTACCTAGTCTTTCCCCTCCTCTATCTCCTTGCCCTCCCCCCCTTTTCTCTCTCTCTTCCAGGCCCATGCCACCCCCATCCACCCACCCACAATCTACCATGCCACTACCAGCTGCACCCTGGATACACTTCACCACCTGCACAGTCCTACACATGGGCCCCCACTTGCAAATACCTGGCTGCTTCATAACAGTACCTTGGTTGGTCTCTATGCCAACCTATCCATACTGTACCACATTGCATATCATCAGGGCTGCCATCTGGAATCCACCCGTTGCCCATACAATAAAAAGAAACACAAGTCTACATTATTGGACCTGTGCCTCTGCTCATTGAAGCTTCTCCTACTTCTCCTACTGATATCAGGTAACGTCCACCTGAACCCTGGCCCTAGCTGTCCCAGCCCCATGAAAAAGGCAGGAACTCTTACCATTGCAACCCTTAGCATCTGCAGCCTTCTTCCAAGGCTTGTTGCACTACAAGCCTTGTCCAGCCAACATAATCCAGACATCCTTGCAATTGTCGAAACATGGCTGACACCTAAATTCCCAGATCTGGCTATCACCCTGCAGGGCTACAACATTTTCAGGTTGGACCGTATCTCCAAAAAGGGGGGTGGCTGCACTATCTACATTAAAGATACTCTCCTGGGACACCCTATGTTATCTCCTGTGCCTGTCTCCTCTGCTCAGCTCCTACCCATAAAAATCCTACTTGGTCCCAATCAAAAAGCCTTCACCATCTTCGCCGTTTATAGTGCACCTCGGGAACAAGATCTTGGCATCAAAGAAATCCTTAACTTCGTCAGCGCTCAACCCCCTGGCTCTAAACACATCCTTCTTGGTGACTTCAATATTAACTGGCTCGCATCTGATGTCTGCACTTTTAAGGATGCCATTACAGCTGCCAACCTCTGATAACTGGTTACTTCACCTACTAGGTTTAATTAGTGTCAGTGGCTCAGTTCATAGCACACTCACCTCTGAGGCTGGCAGATCCGAGGGCTGTGGGTTCGGTTCCCACATCTGGAACTTGGGTTAATATCCCAGTACTGACACTATAGTGCAGCATGAGAGGGGTGCTGCACTTCTGAGGTGCTGTCTTTCAGATGAAATGTTAAACCGAGGTCCCATCTGCCTGGACTGGTGGTAGTTCAGGTGGATGTTAAAGATCCCATGGCACTTATCGAAAAGAGTAGGGAAATTTTCCCGGTGTCCTGGCCAAATTTCCCTCAATCACTAAAAATACCACCAACAGCTTAATCTGGTTCAAGGTCTGTTGGCATTCATCTGTATCCCCCTCCCCCGGGTCATGCCTGAAAATAGGCAGGATTTGTCTAGTGCACTTACCGGGTCAACAAAAACTAAATAAATAAATAAAAGTACAAAACTGGCTCCAGCACCCTGCTGGACTGGGTTCTCACCAATCACCACTCCAGGATCTCCTGTCCCTCTGTTCTCCCGGACTCTCTCAGTGACCACTCCCTGATTTTATGCGAATGGTCTAATAAATTTCAAAAACCACCCCCTTTAATCATCACCAGCAGAGTCCTTCCATGAGGAAAACTTATCCATCTCAAACAGCACCTATCCCTTCAAGACTGGTTGCCTATCTACAATGCATCAGATGTTAACATAGCCCTTGATTACTTCATATCCACCTTCAACAAGGCCTGTAACCTCTTTGCTCCCACTAAAAAATGGAAAGCAAAAGCCCTTTGCAATCGTTGGATAACTGCGGAGCTCCTTTCACAGCTGAAATCTAGGGACCACCTATGGGCAGTGGCTAAAGCCACCGGCAAACAATCTGATATCCAAAAATACAAATACGCCCATAATGCCTGCACCAAATCCATTCACCTCACGAAAAGTTTATATTATAAGGATGTCCTCACCAACATCTGGGCAAAAGGCCGTGCTTTCTGGGACAATATCAAGGACATCACTGGAAACAATCAAAGTCCCCTTCGGCAATGCTAATTGTAGATGGGTCCACTACCCTTGATCCTGTGGTCATTGCTAACACCTTCAACATGGCTTTTACCGACCTCAGCTCTGTTCTTCTGCCTGATTTCTTCCTGGTTAAAGGCACCCCCTCAAGCACTCCCTGTGCTTCTTCAAATAAGCCACACTTCTACTTCAGGGAGATTAAGATGAGTGAAGCCCACCGCCACATCACCTCGGCCATCTCTAAATCTAGAACCAGCAGTGACACCCTAGACCTCAAGCTACTATCACTTTCACTGGATGCGGTCCTTTGTCCCCTCACCAAAATTCTTAACCTCTCCCTCAACAGTAGTACATTCCCAGAAATCTGGAAAACTGCCACAGTGACCCCTGTCCACAAAAATAGGGATAAGACCAGCCACACAAACTATCACCTGATCTCCATATTGCCACCTCTCTCCAAGGCCCTTGAGCATATTGTTGCAGACCAGCTCACTGACTACTTGGTCAAATACAACATTCTATGCCCCCAGCAACATGGTTTTAGAAAAGGGCATAGTACCATCACTGCCCTAATCGAACTTACTGGCAAAGTGCACAGCTCCCTTGATAACGGTCTCATTGGGGCTGTCTTCATTGACCTATTGAAGGCTTTTGACACAGTCCATCATCAGCTACTGTTTGACCAGCTACTCATTACCGGCCTTGCACCTAACTCAGCCCTCTGGTTCAGAAGTTACCTTAAAAAACACTCTCAAAGAGTAAAAATCGACAATGTTCTGTCACATACCTTGCCTGTACGCTTTGGATTCCCCCAGGGATCTATACTGGGCCCACTCCTTTTCAGCCTGTTCTTAAACTCCCTACCTCAGTCCAGCTGAGAACAAATCATCCTGTACGCGGTTGATGCTGTTGTCTTCTCCACGCATCAGGACCCTGTACCACTCCAACTCAGCCTACAGCTTGAATTCAGTGCCATTGAAACTTGGTTCTCCAATCATAAAGTGGTCCTAAATCATAGCCTTTGTGACTGGCTTGATAAGTAAACTACCTGCAGTTGATGTGCTAATATATATACATGTAATAGAGGCGCAGTCGCACCCCTATAGTTGGGTTTGAGTAGGCACTTCAATGTTAAACTCAAGATTTTGCACTTCAGTAACTTTGCAATCGTTGAATGGATTTGCACAAAATTTGGTATGCATCTTCCTGTCAGGCAGATCTCTTGATCTGGCAAGCTTTGTTCTGGTCAGATTTGTGGTCTCCGAGTTACAGAGAGGTGAAAAACATGTTTTTACCCTTTGACTTTGTTGGAATTTTTCTTTGAACTTGCTTACAACCCTGAGGGTTTGTTTGTTTGGTATGACATTTTCAGGACAGAAAGGGACTACCCCACAGATGTGCCTTTTGCTAGTTTGGTGAAAAAACAATAAGCCGTTTTTAAGTTATTGCAATTAAAAAATTTGGAAAAAATAATTTCTGAGCATGTTCAGTAGTAAGTGGGCCTTTTGTGGATGATTAAAAAAAAGAATTCTTTCTTTAGCAGGACTCATAGAGACTAAAGAGGGTTAGGTCAACATAGTGAGCCCTGATTCAAATTTTTGTGACCAATTTAAAAAAAAAAATGCATGCATTGGAAGGACTCAGAGAGGGTTAGATCAAACTTGCTGACCCCTGATTTTTTCTGAACTCTGGCATTGCACCAACCCTTACAGATTAGTGATTACAGCACAGACCCGTATGTGAATAAAACTCTGACAGCCACCCACTACTTGAATACTGTCTGGTAACTGTGACCCTGAACAAGTCACTCAAGAAAGACTGCAGTGTGAGTACTCAATAGCAATGTAAAACAATGTCCACTGAAAAACAAGGTAATAAACATATTTTTTTAGTCCAGAAATGAGTGTCCCATCAAAAGTAAAACTCAAGCATCAGAATGTGTTGCAGATATTGATAATGCTTCTATTATCCAGATATTGCCACCCAACTCTCAAAATGCTGCTACCCTGACAAATTAGGAAGGACTGGCTATGGTAGAAGGGCTCAGTAATGTAGAAGCAAACAAAGTTTCAAAAGACTCCTTCTTATCCTCCAAGGCTTTTAATAGCAAGTCATCTGAGAAAATTGTAAAAACAAAAAGTGTTTCTATAATACATAAAGTTCACTAAAATACTACCAACAGTTTAATCTGGTTCTGTATGTCAGTTTCCAACTGTATCTTCCCCATCTCTCCCGTACGAGGCTGAAAATTGACAGAATTGCCTAGTCCTCCTTTTTTATCAAAGGGGAGAAGGAACATTTCTAATGCACAAGCTAGACAACGTGAAGCCAAGTATATCAGTAGTGATAAAGACACTGGTGCTGATGTTGAGGATAGTGTAATCTTTTCACCCACTGCATCTGCATCTTCCACCGATATGTCTTTCCTAGTTGAACCTGGGCTATTGACCCCTACTGAGCTCGTAACAAGAAATAGACAGTCCACCTCTACTGTATGGAATCATTTTTACATGAACTCTAAGGTTGCTTGCCAAGCAATATGTGTGCCCTGCAATGCTTGTGTGAGTCAGGGCAAAATAAAGGTAATATTGTAACCACAATAATGATGTGACATCTTATGTGCATCCACCCTATCATTATATATGGTTCAAATAATCATTTTAACACTGGTGCATGGAAATCTAGTGGGGCTCTTCATGAGCAGAAACATTCTTCTGAAACAGTGGGAGACGGTAGTCAATAGGCAATGTCTGAAAGTCCACTTTTTTGCCAAGAAAAATTCTTCTGTAAGGTCTTATGTTTTACCAGTCAGGGTATGCAGGGCACTAGGTCAGAAGAGCGTTTCAATAACAGCATTGTCCAGAACAGTGCCATATTGACAGCACTCTTCAGAACAGCAGCACAACAGAATGCCGCCGTGCAACACAGCACCAACAAACAAGTAATGTGCATTTTATGTGGGGGCTCTACCCCCACACATCCCGATCTTTAAGATTCCCACTCTGTGGGGAGTGGATCCCAGGGAAAGAAGAAATATGTGGGACCATGGAATACTGTTTCCATGGCCCCTTTAAAAAAAATAAATAAACACGAGGAAAACCTAAAGGGAGACCAGGATTAGAACTCTGATCTC
This sequence comes from Neoceratodus forsteri, assembly GCA_016271365.2. NCBI lineage: Eukaryota > Metazoa > Chordata > Ceratodontiformes > Ceratodontidae > Neoceratodus > Neoceratodus forsteri. Next base: position 1,214,061,366 of record CM057453.1, on the reverse strand, counting down.
CACCACCATTCTGCCAACCTGCATCCTGCCTTAACCCTCCATGCCACAGGAATTCTCTCTGCCCTTGTGGTGTTTCCTAGTTCCATGGACAGTGACCAGTGGAGCTCTATGTACTAGCACTGTTAATCCCCTATCACTTTCCTGGGTAGTGTTGTATAGACCACGCTGTTCTTCCTGGTGCTATTATAGTAATGCTATTCTAACCAGGTAGGGTATGGGGTACCCCAGCCAAGACTAACTTTATCCCATAAGAGTCACCTAAAAAAACAAGAGGTTTTGTAAAGAAAGTCTAAATATTCATGAAACCGTCTGATAACAGTGACACCCCATCATAAAATAACAGAAATTATTGTACTTGACTTACAGCCATACTCTATTGTAGAAGATGTGGGTTTTAGGCGGCTTATAGAATAATTAGACCCACAATATTTAATGACAAGTAGAAAATACTTTTCAATCACTGCTTTGCCAGGATGTATGACAGCATAGCACTTCAAGTGAGGCATGCTCTCCGAGAGACAGAGGACAAGGCAGTTTACTTTATTGCCAACAGGTGGATCAGCATCCAAACTACTGCCTATCTTTCTCTTACTGCACATTGGGTCAGTATTGTGGCTAACTCATCACCCTCATACAACACTCCTACTGTTACCACTCCAGCTGCTACTAAAAATTATGTTTCAGAACATGCCAGTACTCCATGAATCTCACTCTCAAAACACACACATAGCACAGCACAGCACATTCAGCAAGAACTTGAAAGACTTGTTAGTGCCTGAGTCACCTCACAGGGTTTGAATGTTGGCTATTTTGTTGTCAACAATGTTTCAAGTATGACCTTTTTCTGGTGTAGCTTGTGGCACTCTCAGGTACCCTTTTTTATGGGGCTTATGCCAAATATTTGGTGCAAGCTGCTGTAAATCAGGAAAAGAAAGCAGACATAGAAACATAGAAATATAGTAGTTAATAGCAGATAAGGACCATTTTTTTTTTCTACCTTATGAATATGCCATTGGCCTTTGCTCTGTCAATGGCCTATCTACTCATACTCATCTGTATTGCTCTCTTATGCCTACCCCATGCCTGTTTGAAGCCCTGCACTGTATTCATATCCACCACTTCCTGAGGTAGGCCATTCCATGCATCCACCACCCTTTCTGTGAAAAAGAACTTCCTCACATTACCCCTTAATTGGCCTCCCTCTAATCTCATGTTGTGTACTCTTGTCCTGCTATTTTTCTTTTATTGAAACATGTTAGACTCTTTCACCTTGTTAATGCCCTTAAGGTGTTTGAATGTTTCAATCATATCACCTCTCTCCCTCCTTTGCTCTAGGGTATACATATTGAGTTCAGTTAATCTGTCCTCATATGTTTTCTGATGCAGTCCCTGCACCATTTTGGTTGCCCTTCTCTGGACTGCCTCAATTTGGTTAATGTCCTTGTGAAGGTGTGGCCTCCAGTACTGCATGCAGTACTCCAGATGGGGCCTAACCAGTGTCTTGTAAAGAGGGATTATTACCTTCCTCTTATGACTTCTGATACCCCTACTAATAAACCCCAACATCCCTCTAGCCTCACCTACTGCTTTAGTGGTCTGCTTGGATGATTTCAGGTCATCAGTGATGATGATGGCCAAGTCTCTTTCTTCCCTTGTGACTGCCAGCAACTCCCATCCTAGCCTATAGGAGGCTTCAGGGTTTCTCTTCCCTATGTGCATGATCTTGCACTTCTTTGCATTAAACCCCAGTTGCCACTCTTCCGACCATTTTGCTAGTTTATCCAGATCTCTTCTCATTCTGCCCACCCCATCTGGATCATCTGCTCGGTTGCAGATCTCGGTGTCATCTGCAAACAGACAAACCTTACCCTCCAGTCCATCTGCAATGTCACTGATGAAGATATTGAAGAGGACTGGCCCCAGGACTGATCCCTGAGGTACCCCACTTGTGACTTGCATCTCTTCTGACTGTATACCATTTACCACCACTCTCTGTTTTCTACCCATCAACCAGTTTGCCACCCAGTTGACCAACATCTGACCCACCCCAAGCCTACCCAGCTTATTAATCAATCTTCTATGTGGAACAGTATGGAAAGCTTTGCTGAAGTCAAGGTAGGCAACATCAACTGCTCCCCCTTGGTCCACCACTCTGGTTACCCAGTCAAAGAAATCTATGAGATTAGTTTGACAGGACCTTCCTTTTGTAAACCCATGCTATCTTGGATCCTGTGCTCCTATGGGTTCCAGGTGTTGCATTATCCTTTCCTTAAGGAGTGTCTCCATAATCTTGCCCACTACTGAGGTAAGACTGACTGGTCTGTAGTTCCCTGCCTCCTCCCTGTTACCACTCTTGTGGAGCGGGATCACATGAGCCCTTCTCCAGTCTTCTGAAACCTCTCCTGTGCTCAGAGACTCATTAAACAGTTCTCATAATGGCTCTGCTTGTTCCACCCTTAGCTCCATTAGTACCCTGGGATGTATGCCATCGGGTCCCATTGCCTTGTCCACCCTGAGCTTACCAAGCTCTTGTTGGACCCTTTCTTTTGTGAAGGGACTAGTGCACACCTCCCTCCCCCCTGTGTCCATGGTGCTGAGCTGTGGGCCCTGCCCTGCCTTCTCTTCAATAAATACTGAGCAGAAGTATCTATTTAGGATAGATGCTTTTACATTGTCCTCCTCCTCACACGCCCCTTATCCCCTTTGATCTTAGCAATACCCCCTCTGGACTTTCTCCTTTCACTCATTTATCTATAGAAAGTCTTGTCACCTTCTTTTACTGTTTGTGCTAGTGTTTCCTTGGTTTGGACCTTTGTCTGCCTCACTGCCTTCCCTGCTTCCCTTAGGGATGTTTGGTATGTCTCCCTATCTACATCCTGCTGCATTCCCTTATATTTCCTGAAGGCCAGCCTTTTGGCTCTGACCTTTTCTGCTACTGTGTTTGAGCACCAAAGTGGCTTCCTTCTTCTTTTGCACTTCCTTTTCTCACTAACACAATGGGATGTTGCTTCAAGTATTGCATCTTTAATGCTTGGCCACTTTGCCTGTACCCCCTCACCTGTATTTCTTTTTGCCAGGGCTAGCTTAACTCTGTTGGCCATCTTATCAAAGTCAGCTCCTCTGAAATCCCATATTTTTGCCTAGGAATGTGATGATTTTGTTCTAGTGGCCAAATTGAACAATACCATGTGATGGCCACTGGCACCCAGGTAACCTTCTACCTGGAGATCTGTGATCCTTTGCCTGTTAGTCAGTACTAGATCTAGGATAACCCTATCTCTTGTGGGTTATTGTATCAGTTGTTTGAGGCCCTCCCTCTGCAGGGAATCCACCATGTGTCTAGTTCTGGCAGATGTCCGTGCTGGTATTGACCAATCTGTATCTGGCATGGTGAAGTCTCCCATTATCAGAACCTCCCCTTTAGCTGTTATGTTTTGTATATCTTCTAACAGTAACATGTCTATGTCTTCCCCCTGGTCTGGAGGCCTGTACACAACCCCAGTTCGCATGGCTGTCCCATTTCCTGTTTCCAGGGTGACCCACAGTTCTTCTGGCTCCTTATCTGTATTCTGAATTTCTGTGGCTTTGATATTTTCATTGATATAAAGGGCCACTCCACCCCCCCCTTTTTGCACCTCGGTCTCTTCTGAACAGTACATAGTCAGGTACTGAAGTCTCCCAAGTGTGGTTACTGGTAAACCATGTCTCGCTAATGGCTACTATGTCCAGTTTAGCCTCTATCATTATTGGCTGCAGGTCTGGGATCTTGTTTCCCAGACTGTAAGCATTTGTGTACATGATTTTCCATTGGCCAGATTTTGGTGTGTTAGTTGTTGGGCGAGGTCTGGCATTTCCCCTGTGCATCACATGGGGAGCTGGACCTTTTTCTTTACCTGGTGATGCAAATGAACTACAAACATGCTGAACTCCTGTTTGACCACTAGTTGAGGGGGGAGGGGTGTTCTTCCCATTCGATGTATGGGGTGCTGTACCCCTCTCCCCATTTGCTAGTTTAAGTATTCTGCAAAGACATCAAACTTCTGTCCCAATGCACTGACTCCCTCATTAGTCAGATGCAGTATATCAAATTTAAAGAACTTTCGCTCCCAAAACTGTTGCCAGTTTCCTACAAATTTGTGTCCTTTTTCCTGGCACCAGCCCTTGAGCCACATGTTTAGCTCTCCTATCTCCCCTTCTCTGACCTTCCGTCCATCTGTCCCCCTCTCCCAGACTGGCAGGATCTCAGAAAAGGAGATGCCGGACAAAATGGATGATAGGTTGCCACCCAGCCTGGTCAAGTGTTCCTTGGTCTCCACAACTGACCAGCTGGCGAGATCGTTAGTCCCTATGTGTACAAGGATGTCAATGTTTTCTCCTGCTTCCTGAAAAATTTTAGCAATGCAGTCAGTGTCTCTCCATGCTGATGTACCTGGGAGTCATCTGACCATTACCCCTGGCTGGAGATATGTGTCAACTCCTCGAATCATAAAGTCTCTTAAGATCAAGAGTTTTTTGGATTTTCTTTTTCCTTTTTTTGTTTTGGGTGAGTTTTGTTGTGCTAGCTACTGTGCTGCAGTGTCATTTTCCCCTTTGTTTGATTTCAGAGATAGAGGCAGATACCTGTTTGTAGTTTTTATATGATTTGTGGAGGTGATATGTTGGAGAGCACCGAGTGATGGGGCACCTGATTTGCCCCTCCTAACCACCTGCCAACCTCCTGGACCAACTACCCTCTGCGGTCGAGGTGCTTCTGTTGGATGTTGGGGAACTGGCGGGCAGTTCTTATGATATATATTTCCTCTTGAATATGCAGTTTGAGGTGTGCAATCTCTGCCCATGCTGCCTGGAGCTGAGCCCTTAGATCTCCAGTGGCCCAGTATGTCGGACAGTGTCCTAAATCCTGTAAAACTGCCCTTCTGAAAAGTGTTCCACATCATCTGCAGTTAATGATATCCATTCCAGATAAGTTGCTGGGTTTATAACCTGGTCAGAGTAATAAGAAGGAAGAAAATGAAAGAAAAAGTTTGATTTTGTGTTTTGTTTGTTTTTGTATAACTTGTTATAACAAGTTAAAGTACTAGTGCCCCTGTAAATGAGGTCACTGTGTGGATACCCCTCTGATCTGCCCCTTCCTGCTTTGCTACAGGAAATATCACAACTGTGCTACCCTATAAAAGGAGTGTAGTGTGGGGTGGTTGGGGATGGGGTGGGTGGCTGGGCCCTTCCCCTGCTGAAAAAGAAGAACCACAGATGAAAGAAACAAGGAGGTAAGAGCAGAAACAATCAGCCAGCAACAAATGCAGTAGCCCTGAAAGCTTATCCTAATGATAGATAAAAACTATAAAGTACCACCTGTAATAATTTCACAGAAAATGTACCCTGTAAGAAACACTTCGCTACAGAGAAAAATAAAGCAGTAACAGAAGATATACTTTGCAAAAGACAAGTTGAATCAGAAGACTAAAGCAGTAATCTGTACCACACACCTGTAGGCACACCCTGTGATAATGCAGCAGAAGGTATACCCAGCAAAAACAATTTGAATCAGAGAAAATAAAGCAATAAAATGTTAACAACAAATAGTAACAATCCCTGTGAGTACAAAATAAAAATAACATCACAGAGTAAATCTGCCTAGCTAAAAGAAGCCTTAATCCTTATCCTTGCTCTGGTAAAGTTATTTGCTCTGTCCTTTCTAGCAACCTAGAAGAAAAGACCTCTGGAGAAGCTAGGTGCCTTGGCCAGCAAACCTAGTTTTCCACTCGGTGGCGCTGAGGGTTGAGGCACTGGACACCACACCTCAAGCCACACCCAGGTTTGAATGAGGGCTCAGAGTGCAGAGAGTCAGTCAGGGGGAAGGGGAGGAGCTGATTGAGCTGCTGTCTGGAAGCTCTCATCCTTGGGGAGGGATCTGAGGGGCTTCTCAGAGTTTAGCTGCCTCCTGGTGGAGGCTGGGTGACAGTGTCATGATAGAGGAGCCCTGGCACTATGCCAGGGGATGGCAGACAAAACTGTGGACCAGAACTGCTGTGCCCATGCATGCCTTCAAGTGTATGCGCTACCGCTTCTGGGGCCACGAAATAATGGGGCACAAGCAGAAAACACCCCAGAGGATACAGGGAGGTGACAGAGGCCCCAGGAGCCAAAGCCTACATCCCAAAGCTGGACCACCCTTCCAATGGACTCTCCTGAGCCCTTCAAACCAAGCCTTTAATTTCAGAAAGGCTGCCAGGTAGGTGAGGTGGGCCATCCCCAGGGGGTGATCCATGGGGGGGCTGCAAGGTTCCTTGGGTTCATGGAAAGGGTGCTCAGTAACTGTGCTCCCCGGAAGATGGGTTGAGGCTGGGAGTAAAAGCCACAGTTGAGTGAGGCACTCCTGAGAGATGCCCCAATCCCCCCAGTGAATAAACAGAATTTATTTAAAAAAATCAGGAAAAGTGCTGTACACCTGCATGATCTTCTTGAAACAGGTGCAGTGTGCGGCAAAGTTGTTGGTGTAGCTGTGCCACCAAATGGGTTTGACGTAGTGCTTGAAGCAAGCCCTGCATCACCCTTTATGAATCTGGCCCAATGTGTCCAGAACAATGTATACTTTCCTTACTGAATTTACATTTTTCTGGATTAATCTGAAGCTCAGCCTATTTCAAACAAAGAAACACAGCTCACAGCTGCTCATTGTGTTAAACCTTCATACCAATATACTGTACATAATTATGTCACCAAAGCAGTTTTGCACTCCTGGTAGACCTGAAAGTATAATCACCATCATTTTCTAAAAGTCTGATTCCAACCCATAGGGTTCATTAGTGATGAAATCTGAAATGTTATATTTGTCCTTATGCAAAATGACCTGATAATAATCACTAGCCAAATCAGTTGTGGAAAACATAGGAACACCTTTAAATTTGGAGAAAAAGTCATTGTGGATGATCATAACTATCCACAATGATGGCCTTGTTTGTGTCTTGTGAAGCTACAACCAGATTTTTGGGGGACGGGGGAAAATTACAGTTGGTGTCTTCCAAGGACCAGCATCAGTCATTTTTTGTTTTACAACATCAGTGTCCAGAAGAAGTTTTAGTTGTGTAGAATCAGCCCTCCCTACTGATAACGGCAATCTATATAGCTTGTGCTGAAATGGATTAACATCTGTACAAACTTTGACCTGATGAATAAAGTCCTCTCCACATCCCACAGAACTTGCACCAGCAGTTGACATTTTCCTTACTGGAATTTGCTGAGGCGTTGTTAGAGGTACAACCTTATTCCCTGAAATGTATTACTGTAAGGCCATCAGTAAGACTATTGCTAGAACTGGGGTACCAGACTCAACCACATACAGAATAAAGCATTTGTCAATGCTGGATGTTTCCTTGCATGATGAATGTGTCAGGGGTGTACTGTATTATTTAAAATAAAGTGAGCAAAAGAGTGGCACAATTGGTAAAAGTCAAGATTTACTTGTGTAGATCCTACAGTGTAAAAGGCCCTAATGTTTCTTTGAATTTGTCCCAGGGCAGGCCAGAAATATGCAGCAAACATGTACAGAAAGATCTAGGGGAGGGTGAGGGGACTCAGAAGAGGAAGGAGGAGGAGATGGGAAGGGGGAGACAAGGAGTCAATTCATCAGTTTGGGTTTACAAAACTACGATGGCAGCAGCACAGAAGGACTCCAACTATAGTGAAAGATGCTGATAAAGGTCTAGTATGTGCATAGCATATTTGTTATTATAAGTGGTGTCCGTAATACCCAAAAGACACAATTTCAATAGCAATGCTACTGTGTAATTCAGGCTTGTGGTCCTCTGCAATTTGACCCTATTCCTCCTCCATTCCTGCTGAGCCCTGAACTACACATCTCCATTAAAATCAAATAAACAAGGCTCTAGTAGACAAAGACATTTGAAAATGAGCCTAATACAGTATGGTACAGTTTTCTTTTCACCAATCTTTTCACCAACCTCTTGCATCAGTGTTTTGAAATCTCTCATTGTCACAAAGGAGATTCTTTAAACAAAAAAAAGAAATACAGCAGCATTACGGCAATTCCTAGCACCTGGCAGCATTCGGGTAAGGATTGGGAGGGTTCATGAAATGATCAGCTTTCTATCTCTATCTCTCGCTCATCTTGTTTTCATGAGGCAGTTCAATTTTCTCTTAAAAAGACTTTAATTCAGCTCTATTAGATAAAGTTGAAAGCAGGGGTTAAATTGGGATTTCAGAGGAGGTTGAACTGTAGTTCCTGGACAAAGACTCAAGTCTCACATCACGCATAGTGCAACAGTATAAGTAACAAAATGACAGGGTAATCTAGGTCACATTGACTGAGTTCTGTCATCTTTAAGGTCTCCGTACTGATTTTTCAAGGCAGGGTAACTTGATTAATTGTTTGTTTTTACAGTTGTGCTTTTTGTGGTTCAGTTAATATTCTGTGTCAGACTATGTTACACAAGGCCTGTGAAGATGCACAGAGTACAGTGCAATGTGTGTTCAGGACAGCATATTTACAGACCCACACAGTTCAGGATAGCATATTTTCAGACACATAGACATGCGTGCACTTGCGCATATGCACACGCGTGCACAAACACACACACTGGAAATAGGGGGGAATTATGCATTGCAGATAAGGAAAATAAAGTATTTATTTGCTCTTCTACCCAGACAAACTTACAGCAACAAGACATCCCATGAGCAAATCCCACCAAAGTTGTAAGTTCATTAGATTACGCAGAGCAATTCACTCAACCTCTTTGTAATTCACTCTTTTCAGCTTTGTGCTTAAATAAAACTATAAACTAAACTGCATAAAAAAACTCAGAACTGGAATACTATCATTCTTTTAACCATATACTCCCAGCAAACCATAAATCCCATGGATTACTTTTGTACAATGTCAACCCCCTCCCAGTTAGCCAGTGGGTAGGTGGAGACTGGAGAGATTCTACAATTTGCAAGCCCCTAACACCAGCATTGTCACATGGATCCACCCCTCGGTCCACAGTACAGCACTTATACATCCTTATCTCCAACTGTACAGCTGCTGTACCTCTGAAGTGGGAGTTATAGTATTTGAAGAAAAACCAAAAAGACCTTCACAATCTTTTCTTGCCTCCAATCATTTTACCACACTTTGCCTTCAGCATCTCTCCTCCCAACCACTTTCCAGCTATGTGTCTACAGCAACCCCCCCACCACTTCCCTCATCCTCTACCACTTCCCTCTTTCCCTACCCAGACCAGATCCACATGGGGGGCTTCACTCTGAGAATCACTTATATTATGAATTACTTGGGCACTCTGAAGTGAGAAGGGTAAAAATCAGTAATATTGCCTGCTTCTGGTCAGATTTACTGTTTAAGTCAGGTAAATTACAAGTCCTACGGTTCCATCTGAGTGAACCAGATTCAACAGACTTTTTTTTAATCCAATAGGATGCATAGCAAAACCTTGGGAACAGTTAGTGTATCACCCCACCATGACCTCTCAGCCGCACCCGTGGTGCTGCTATTTCACTGTGGTATATTTCTTAAATGTTACTAATTTTTTATCCTTCACATCACTTTGAGCAGCCAACAGACATCTTTTCAAAGCTTTTTTTTTTGTTTTTGAATTTGTGCTTTCAGCATTTATATAAGAGCTGAGATAAAACATCAGTTCTGCTCCAGTTATGCATTTTACATTTAAAATACACTTCTAAGAAACTCTCCCCAGTTCTCCCTCCCCTCCTCATCTATCATCACCCACAAAAGCAATGAGGTCACTTTTCTTCTAACTGTAACAACTCTAGCAATGTCTGTGTCTAAAAGGGAGGATACAGGTATATACACATATTTCACATTTTGTTTTATAATCAAACTGGATTCTGTTCCTCAAGTTAAGTAGGTAGCCAGGACCTGGTAAGAAAACCTATAAGACCACTGTTTGTGACCACTGTGAGGTTACGCATCCCAAACCCATTGCCCTGCCCATTTCCAAAAACATAAAATTATAATACACTCACAGTAGTCAGTGGTGTTGCTTGTCATCCTGCTGAAATATGAAATCTGTGCAGCAGCAGTTCAGTAGAAGGTGGCAGCTTGGATCAGGTGCTGGTCCCCCAGAGGTGGCTGGTGGTGGAAGTTGGTACGGGAGAGTTGCATTTGAGTGGTGAGGTCTTGCCGGTCAGATGAGATGGCTTCATTCTCAGTGGCTGAATCAGCAAGCAGGTGATTCCATTTCAGCATGTGCAGTAGTAGGAAATGAAATAGCCACAGATTTACTACCGTTAAAGGGACACCAATGTAAGCAGCTCCAACAATTTAATATTGCTGCCAGTGGCTGACTCTGAACAAGATAGCCTAAATGAATTGGCTACTGTAGGTGGATGGGGAAGGGCTATAAGTCATTAACCAATGAAGTTCAAAAATACGTGATTGTTGAGCCATGTGGGGGCAGGGTTTGGGCTTAGAGGAGGTGCTGTTTCCATGTTTCTTCAGTGTTTGGAGGGGGAATGTTGTCTAGCAGCCGTCACCCTCATACTCACCTCCTTTCCTCACCAAGCTATGAGTGGTAGCAGTGGAGCTAGAGTAGCCGAGGGATGGAAGGAGCTCCTGGGCAGGGCACAGAAGAATGGATGCAGGGCAGCAGCCTTGGACACCATCACAACGGGACACGCCACTTCGGAGGAGCTCAGCTTTCGGATCAGTATATGTGCTCAGCTGCATGCTGGCTGGCTTTATGTAAATGAAAGGACTGAAGCCCTGAGTTTTTGGAGTGCTTTGGTCCTTTCAACCACACAAAGTTTCTGCTCAGTGATCTGTAGTAGTGCCATGACCTGACTGCCTGGTCACTGGTCTTCACTGCGGAGCCAATTGCAGCTTAAGCTGCAATGGACTCAGCAGTGACACACCTGAAAATGCCATTACTCCTAACTAAATGTTTCCTGTGCAAGCCCAAGGAAACATAAAAAATGAATGGCGCCTTCATTTTGTTATGCCAGACACGGGCAAATGAAGGTCTGTTGTTGAATAAGTAATACGTCTTTCTTCAGTTTTTAGTATGGATGCATTGGCAAAATGTTATAATAATAGCAAACATTTACACCTTTATTCCACTGATTTTACTTTAAGGTCTTAGAAGGTGGGACAGTAACAGAACATTCTAACCCTCCCTCTGTTGTCTCAAAGTATTATTATACAATAGATAAGCAATTCAGGAAAAAACACTCCACCACCACCACCTCTCTCATACGGCTTACTGACTCCATCCTAACCGGGATGGACAATGGCCAAATTACCTCTGCCATTTTTGTCGAGTTGGCCAAGGCCTTCCACACTGTCTCCCACTCCCTTCTCCTTGACTCCCTTCCAGCAGTTGGTCTGTCTGCCTCTGCCACTAGCTGGTTCAAGGCCTACCTCACTGGCCAAACCCAATCAGTTAAGATCTCAGACGTCATTTTTCCTCTCCTTCTGATTAGCACTGGCGTCCCCCAGGGCTCTGTGCTAAGGCCCCTAATTTTCTCCATCTTCCTAAATGACTTTCCCCTCTGTTTGCTCCCCCTCCTCCACCATGCACATGTACACCAATGATACAGTCCTGTATGCATCTGGCTGATATCCAGCTAAGGTTATAACCAGCTTGCAGCAAGACTTTGACAAGGTTCAGCTCTGGTTTGCTAACCATCAACTTTTCCTCAATACCAAGAAGGCTGTCTCCATGACCTTTGGCACAAGACGGAGACTCTAAAGGCTTCTCTCCCTTCCTACTTTCCTCACTCTTGATGAGACTTTACTTGAGGACACATCTTCCTTTAGGTTCCTAGGTGTTTGGCTGGACCAACACCTAATCTTCTCTGGACATATTGACACCATTCAGAAAACATTGTACCCCAAGGTTGGTGCCCTGTTCAAGAACCGAATTTGCATCCCTCGTATATCTAGGCATGAACTTGTCCAGAAGATGATTCTGCCCATTTTCTACTACTGTGATATACAGTGGTCTATGGTTCTGCTCCCAAGTCCTCCTGGCCAGATTGGATACCATCTTCAATTTCTTCTGCTGCTTTGCCATTGATGCTTCCTCTCGTACCAACCACTGCAATCTTTATCATGTCCTATCCTTCCCCTCTCTTACAAATAGGTGACTCTCCCACTGCGCTAAATTCACCTCCAAACATTGGCTGGGAGAACTCCCTTCCTACTTCTCTTTCTCATTTATATGATCCCCCTCTCACTCCCTTAGATCAACCAACTTCCGTACTCTGGTGGTCCCCCTCAGATCCACCCTCATTGACCAATCTGGTTACGCTCACCGCCTCCCAAAAATTTGGAATTCCCTCCCCCTTCAAATTTGTCACTCATCCTCCTACTACTCCATCAGCTCTGCCCTCAAAAACTATGTTGCACCTAACTGTTCCTGCTATGACCTCCTTAATTCCCCCCTCCAAGCCCCTAATGATCCCTACCCCCTTTCAGTACCCACACACTGCCCCGTTGCACCTCCTGAAGCCTACTCCCCCTCACTGCCTACAATCTGCATCCCTCCTGTTTTGCTCTACCTCTGCCTTGTGCAGGCAGGGTTCTCAGCATGCTGGAGGGGTCAGGCCCTGGCAGACCCTTCTCCTTCCCCCACTTCCTTCCCCTCCTCCTTCCATCCTCCTTCCATCCACCCCATTCTCTGCCTACCTACATATATGCCTCGACTCCCTTTCCCTCCACACCTCCTGCCTTCCCCTCTCCATTACTTAGCCCTAGTTATGGCTAACCCTAATCTCTATTGCACTTATAGACAATGTTGCGCTTCTGATATACCTTAGCTAACTTGTACTGTCTGTGTTACTCTTCACTAACTTGCCCAAGATCAAACTACTAGAATTCTGTTCAGCCGTTATGTAGCTACATAGTTATGTGTCACTTAGTGCTTGGCTTTAAATGTTGTTTTGTGCTATTGTATCTATCTAGTTCAAAACTGTTAGCATTCCACTATTTCATTGCTGCTGTACAGTCTAATGACTTGTATTTGAATGTAATCAGCTGTAAATCTTATGTTGTGTACCAAATCTTTGTATACTATCCTCATGTTCCCCTACCCCTCAGATCGCACCAGGAGATGAGCAACCTGTTGCTCAGTGTGCCTTCCTGGTGAAACATTTCAATAAATAACTAAATAAAAATACAACACCAATAATCCACTCCCTGTCATAGTTTGTTGTTTAATTGAGCTTCACTTTAATTATAAAGGATGTTGACTCACACAATGAATTTCTCTTTATATTTTGTAGTCTATATTCAATATTTTCAACTACAATACCACATACTGTATATGGGATTTATAGAGAAGTGCAAATATCAGTGGTAAGCACAATTTCCCCCAACTGGTCCATCACCCCAACCTCACCATCCTGTTTTGCCCCATACCAGCCTTCCCCACCATGGAAGTACCCGAACAAACATATATTTGCAGTCTTTATTCAACATTTTCAAAAACAGTGCCATATATGAGATTTGTAGAGAAGTGCAAATATCAGTGGTAAGCACAATGTCCCCACTGCCCATCACCCCACCCCCCACATTAATCATGCCAGTCCCCCACCAAGACAGTACCTTAACAAACATATACTGTACAGTACATTTATTTTGTCCTTATACAATAATTGCAAGTACAAAGGCACATACTGTATATGGGATTTGTAGAGGAATGCAAAATATTGGTGGTAAGCACAATGTCCCCTCCCCCCAACTATATTACCTTAAGCCAGCTCCCCCCAGATAGTATGTGAACAAAATTGACAGACATATTTATTTTGTTTTTATTCAATAATTGCAAGTCTAACAGCATGTAAATTAGATTTGAAGAGAAGAACAAAGTATCAGTACTTGAGTACCATGTCCCACAGGCCATTCACACCCCCGCACGCATTACCTCATAATACTACTACTCACTCCTACAGTCCTTACACACTCCACATACTCATCTAGTTAGTATAGAGGACCCTGGCATAAGGTAATGTGGTGGGTGGGTGGAGTCAGCAAGCTGGTGGGCAGGATGGCCCCAGCTCCTGCCCCCCAGGCAGGGGTCATGGTGGTGTAGTCACACCACCAATCTCCAACCAAGTGATATGTACCAGATCCCCCAGTCTTCTGCTCCCACCAAGCTGGGCACTGGCAGAGGCATGGTGCAAACCACTGCTCCCCATCCACCAGTGGTATGCATCATGTCCTCCCCAGGCCCCATCCCACCCTGTAATTACCTACGAACATATGAACATATGAAATTTGCCAGCAGATAAAGGCCTAGAGGTCTATCAAGTCTTCTCGAATGTGCAGCTAGCACCCCTTATTTTGCAACTGCCCCCCTTCCCACCCTTCCCCTCCACTGACCCTCTCCCTTGCCCTGTCCCAGCCCCTTTTGAAGCAGTCCACTGTTCTACTGGATACCACTTCTGCTGGTAACACATTCCACCCAGCTACCACCCTCTCTGTAAAAAAGTGTCTCCTCATCTCCCTCCTGAACCTTCCTCCCTCCAGCCTCATATCAAGGCCCTGGGTGTCCCTCCCCGCCCCTACTTTGAACAGCCCCTCTGTACCTGTCTTGTTTATTCCTTTCATGTAGTTAAATGTTTCAATTATGTCCCCCCATCTGTGTTCTCCTCTAGTGAGTACATGTTCAGCTCCCTGAGCCTCCTCTCATACGGCAAGTCCCCAGCCCCTTGATCATCTTTGTTGCCCTGTGCTGCACCCTCTCCAGTAACTTATTGTCCCTCTTCAGATACGGGTGCCAGTACTGCATGCAGTACTCCAGATGTGGTCTAACTAATGACCTGTACAGTGGCAGAATCACCTCCTCCCTCCTCGAGGAGATACCCCTTGCAATGCAACCCATAATTTTGTTGGCCTTTGCAGCTGCCTTACTACATTGTGCCAAGTTGTTCATTGACCCTGTAATGAGCACCCCCAGATCCTTCTCCTCCTCTGTCTCGGCTAGCTGCACTCACCATAGCTGGTAACTCCTTCTTGGGTTCTTCACCCCAAAATGCAGCACCTTGCACTTTTTGGCATTAAACCCCAGTTGCCAGGTGTCTGACCAGGTTTCCAGCTTTTCCAGATCATCCTGCAGCCCCTGCCATCCCCCTAGGTCATCTACCACTGCTCCCATCTTGGTGTCATCAGCAAACAGACTGATCTTGCCCTTGATGTCCAATGACATGTCTGCAATGAATATCCTAAACAACACTGGTCTCAACACTGAGCCCTGTGGAACATCCCTTGTCACTACCCTTGGGGGTGAGAGAGCCCTGCCCACCACCACCCTCTGTTGCCTTCCCTGAAGCCAGTTCCCTACCCATCTCACCAGCTTTGCACCTGCTCCTGTGCCTTCTAACTTACTTCCCAGCCTCCCATGTGGCACTGAGTTGAATGCCTTACTTAAGGCCACATACAGGATATCCACTGCATGGCCCCTGTCCAGTTGCCTAGTTACCCAGTCATAGAACTCCACCAGGTTGGTTTGGCAGTATCTGCCACATATGAAGCCATGCTGTCTGCTGTCCTGTAGTCCTTTGGCCTCCAGGAGGGCCACCAGCCTCTCCTTCAGGATAGTCTCCATCAGCTTACCCACAATGGATGTGAAGCTCAATGGTCTGTAGTTACCCAGTTCATCCTTGGGGCCACTCTTGTGGAGGGGCACCACATGAGCCATCCTCCAATCCTGAGGTACACACCTCGAGTGTAGTGAGGCATTAAATAGGACTGCCAAAGGTCCCACAAGGACCTCTGCCAGCTCCTTCAGGACCCTGGGGTGGATGCCATCTGGACCTGGTGCCTTGTCCACCCTCAGTGCCCTCAAACCCTCCAGAACTCTGCCCTCCATGATTTACCCATCTGTCACCCCTTCTACCCTGTTTCTGCTGTTCCTCCCCTTGGTATCACCCTCTCTCCTTAGTAAATACCAAGCAGAAGTAATCATTTACGCTTCTGCCTCATCACCCCTGCTTCCACCCAACCCCCTCCTTCCTAATCCTTACTATGTTGCCCTTACAGTTCCTTTTCTCCCTGATGTATCCAAAGAAGTCCTTCTCACCCTTCTTAATGCCTTGTGCCAGCTTGAGCTCCATAGATGCCTTGGCACCCCTTACTGTCTGTGTCACCTCCTTAGATTCCTTCAGGTACTCCTCCCTGTCCTCCCCCTCCCTGTTTTCTTGTACCTCCTAAAAGTAGCTTTTTTCCTCCTTACCTTTTCCATGACCTTCTTGCTCACCCAGCTCAGTTTCTTAGCCCTAGCCTTCTTGCTCTGGGCCTTGCTGCAGGTGCTGGTTGCCTCCGCTATCCCCAGCTTTATGAGCTCCCACCTCTGGTTAGTATCCATGCTAGGTTGAATTTTGGCTAGGTACCCTTTAATCACTTCCTCCATCCTCCCAAAGTCAGCCCTCCTGACGTCCAGCACCCTTGTGCCAGATTCTACTCCTTCCTTGCCCATATCCAATGTGAGCCATACTGAGTGGTGGTCACTCCCTGACAGTGGTTCTTCCACCCTAAATTCCCTCAAAAACTCCCTATTTGCCAGCACAAGGTCAAGGGTATTCCCTAACTTAGTTGGTTTACTGACAATTTGCATCAGGAAGCTGTCCTGGAAGGCATTCAGCACTACCTGCTCCCTTCCATTGCTGGTTGTTGGGATACTCCAGTCCGCTCCTGGCATGTTGAAGTCCCCCACAATCACTGCACTACCCCTCATGCAGGTCCTTCTGATCTATACTGCTAGTTCCCTGTCTAGCTCCTCTGTCTGAGAGGGTGGCCTGTACACCACTCCCATTCTGAGGATTCTATTCTTGGAATCCTGGAATTGCATCCAAAGTGACTTCATGCTACCCTCCTTCCCTTCCTCCCTTACTCACTTCAATCCTTCCCTCACATATAGTGCCACCCTCCATCTTTTCTCAATCACCCTATCCCTACGAAATAACCTGTACCATGGTACAGACAGGTCCCAGTCATTGTATTGGGTGGCCCATGTTTCTGTGATGGCTGCAATGTCCACCTCTCCCTCTGCCATGAGTGCCTGTAGGTCTGCAGTTTTCTTTCCAAGGCTAATAGCATTAAGGATGACCACCTCATTTATAAGAATTTTCAAATTAGTTGCTAAATTCCCTGGTGTAGTATTTTATAGGTAGTAGTAGTATACATATATGCGTGCTGATACATTTATATATCTGTGTATATGTACATTAATATTTTTTGTGCTATTTTTGCTCTTTTTCTATATGTATACTGTCTCTTTAAGAGACCACTATTTATATTAGTTACATTGTGTTAATTGACTATCCCCCTGATGACACACTAGTTGTGAAAACCGGTCGGGGTTTTCATTGTTGCTGAGCTGTGGATGGTATGCTGCAGGCATTTGACTTTCTTATATTTGTGATTAAAGCCTTTTAAACTTCAAGTCTGGAGTGGTGTTGGTTTTGCTGTCCTAATTCATTTGTTTTTCATTAACCTAGCACTCTCCTTTACAGCTGGAGCTGTTTTTCTGCTCTTGTCTCTGCTCTTTTTTACTTGCTCGCTGGGACTTTGGATGGCGGAATGCAACATACTGTATATATATAATTTTCTATCTTCTCCGTTATGAATGGACTACTGTTACTGCAGCTGTTACTGCTGTGAATATGAGGTAAAAGACTTATTGTGATACACACGCCTGGAGGAACAAAGAACTAAAAAAGTGTCATTTTGGTTCTTTTCACAGTTTTGAGCTGATTATTGCAAGGTATTGGAAAGCATTGTGCTAGCCTTCTAACTATTCCCTGTTGACAGACGGAGATTTGAAATATCATTGCTTAAAAACTTGCGATTTGATATTTCCTCACTATTGATTGCCTGGAAAGAATGCGCCTTTTCTGTTTCATACTGCTTTGTAACACGAGTCACGAGCTATACCCTTTATTGTGAATTGTGCCACGAGTCAGTGAATTAAGCAATGAATCACTTTTTGATTATTTCCATTTGCTATTGGGAGATGGGACTGACTGGAGCAAAAAGCATAAAACAATTTAATGAAACTCTTCCTTGTAATTTCACCCAGTGATACAGCCTCTATACTGCGCTATCAAGGAATTGTCATGCTTTATTGAATAAGCTATGACACGAGGTGGAGAATTTGTGCAACAAATACTGCTGTGTTAACAATGAAGTGGGAATTAACTGGTGAAGCTCCCTTTATTGTCTGCATCCTGAGCCAAGTGTGAGATACTTTAGAACCTGAGACTTGATTACTTGTATGTTTCACACAGTCTTGCAATATAGAGTAAAACGTTTGATTATGAACCGCACTGTGTGCGAATGAATCAAGTACTGTGCTATTTTCTATCTTCCTCCATTGACTAGCGGGAGATGAAATTAAGTGCAATCAGTGAAATTACACTACAAGTAAATGATTTAAGTGTCATGCTATCAGTGAGAAACAGGATCAATTAAAATAAAGAACTTAATGTCGTGTTATTTCCAGTCTTCCTTCATTTACTATCGAGAGATGAAACTGGTTGTAATTAGTGAAATTGCACCCTGAAAGTGAATGCTTTGAGCACAGTGCAATTCTTCGATTTATTACTGGGAAATAGTACTGATTGAATTAACAAGCAGGTCACTGTAATTTTTATAACTCCTCTCGGAGTGACATACTAACTGAATAGCGCAATTAGGCATTGCCGCATATGTTGTTCCATATTCACGATACGGGAGACGAGGTGGATAATTATATGTGGTGCTGTTTAAACAGAATAAAGTGGCAATAAAACATAAAGTGGCAATAAATTAGGGATGTTCTTTTTGTAATTTGCATCCCTTGTTGTGTTGGAGAAGCCATGTGTTATATATATATCTTTTCAAGTGCTGAAGCTGTTGTGGGAAACTATCAGCTGTGAATTGATATACCTTTTCCTACTTTTTCATTTGGTGTTCTTTTTGCAGTATTTCTAGGAATGTCTATATATTTTACAGACGTTCTGATTGGAGAAGATACGGCTAGCTTGGCAACAAGTGTTTTTCACACTGCGGGTGAGGAGGAGCTATTTTTGGAAACTGTGAACGATGCAAATGCAACAGATATTTTTTCTGGATCTCGTTCAGATGTGGAACATTTTGTAGATATTAAAAGTGCATTTATAGGATTACAGAGGGCTATAATACGTGGAAGAAGACATTACTGGGGAAGGATTATATCAGAGGCATACCTCAAGGTGGGACGCTCACCTAGGGGTTTGTGTGTTTTGAATAAACCCGGCTATGGCTGGGACAGAACATTATTTATGAATGATTGGAAAGCCTCTTTACAACTTGGTACCAATTTACTAATACAGACAGTTATTAAGGATTACCTTTTACAACAACCAGAAGTAGAAAAAGATATAAAGGAGAAAGACAACATTGTTAAGACCTACAAAGCTAATCTAGAATTTAAAAGACTTGAAAAAATCCTTAAAGAAACAGTACACAAAGAGGAGAATAAAATTAAACATATAAAACTGAAAAAATTTGAACGTGATAGGCAAGACTATTTATTGGATAGAGTATTTGATTGGAATAGTAAAAAGAATAGAGGTACAAGGAGGGGAAGAAATAATCGATATACCTCAGACCAATCATATCATTCTGAACAACAACCATGATCTATTTTAAAAAATCATAGTCATTCTCCAGTATATACTTCTAACAGTGACTCTGAAACTGACCATTTTTTAGAAGAGGGAGAAAAACAAATGGATTCACACAGCGAAAACGAACAACGAGTAGTACACTTTCAGGATCCTATACAACAGCTTCCACAACAACAAAGAGAAGTGCGTTTATTGATAGGCCAACTACAAATAACCCCTTCACCTCAGATCACCCAAAGAAGTCGACCAGGAGGGGTGGAAAGAAACATAGGAAGAAGGTTTTGTGGCAAGAAAAAAATAAAGGTGGTGCCTGAAAATATTGTGATCAACGTCTCCAGTTTGGAATTACCACAGGAACAGATATCTATCCTACAGAAGGGTTTGTTGTTTATACCAACAGTGGACACTTCACCATTTGATATTTATGTGTATCTACATAGATTCACTCGGAATCTTAATTTAAAAGTATATTTTGAAAAAATCAGGATGTGTTGTGGTAATCTAGTTTTGGAGGATCAAGGTGACAATACCCACACTAGTGAACATGGAGGTAAGGCCTTTTAAGCCACCATCTACTTTTTTGCCTCCACATAATGATACTGTTAGAGTGTTTGAACGTGCCTGTGAGCAGGACTTTAACAACTTGCTAGAGAGAGACAATAGACCCACTTTTGTTAATATCACTAACTCTGAGTCCATGGCAATAAAATCCCTTATGGAAAACAGGGACTTGGTTATTAAACCAGTGGACAAAGGTGGTGCTATTATGGTGATGTCAACTGAATTATATACAGCAGAAATTAAGAGACAACTCAATGATACGCTATTCTATAAGAAACTTTGTGTGACCCCACTTTATCTTTTAAAAAGGAGATAGATTCTTTTTTATTTCAGGCTGAATCTAATGGTATTATTGAGCGTGCTGAATTGTGTTTTCTGACTGTTGAGCATCCAATTAGAGCAAGTATTTACACTCTTCCAAAAATACATAAAGATTGCAATACTCCTCCAGGACGACCAAAAGTGGCAGGAATTGGGTCTTTAACAGAGCCACTTTCACAGTATGTGGATTCACATGTAAAAAATTATGTACCTAAGCTGAGGTCTTATGTGCGGGATACTACACACATGTTAGAGGTCCTGGAGGATATGCAATCAGATGCAGATTGGCTATTGGTGTCTATGGACATTTGTTCTTTGTACACCAATATTCCACATGCTGGGGGCTTAGGAGCATTACGGTATTGGTTGGATCTTGACCAACAACTAAATGTTGGGAAAAGGGAATTTCTTCTTGAATGT
The DNA here is from genome assembly GCA_016271365.2 of Neoceratodus forsteri. NCBI lineage: Eukaryota > Metazoa > Chordata > Ceratodontiformes > Ceratodontidae > Neoceratodus > Neoceratodus forsteri. The sequence goes on along the minus strand of CM057453.1, from coordinate 1,214,040,438 downwards.
GCAGATCATGTACTAACTAAAAATAGTTTTCTTTTCCAGGATACACATTATTTACAGGTTAAAGGAACAGCAATGGGGGCAACATTTGCACCTAATTATGCGAATTTGTATCTGGGAAAGTGGGAGTTGGAATACATTTATGATGACCAGACTAATCCGTCTTTGGATAAGATTGATCTATGGCGTCGCTATGTTGATGATGTGTTTATGGTATGGCATGGTAGCAGCAGTGAACTTGATCAGTTCATATCCTATTTAGAGATGGGTAATGAAAATTTTAAATTTACTGTGAAATGTGATCCTGTGTCTGTTTCCTTCCTGGATTTAATGATAATGAAAAATGAAGATGGTACTTATACCACTAATTTGTACAGGAAGGATACAGACAGAAATTCACTGTTACATGCCACCAGTTGCCATCCACAACAACTAGTGAAGAACATTCCCGCAACACAAATGTTGCGGGTTCATAGAAATTGTAGCGATGATTCTGATTTTCTGGTCAATGCCTCTGAGATGTGTACCAGATTTCTGGCTAGATGCTATAGATGTGATATAGTGTATCCAGCTCTAGATCAGGCACTAGGAAGGGATAGGAAAGAACTTCCTACAATTAAGGAAAATGTGTCCCAGAATATTGTCAGAATGAATTTCACTACGAAGTATACCAGACATGACAGGAATATAGAACAGATCCTGCATGATAATTGGAATATATTAAGATCTGAACCGTTATTAAAAACAAATGTTTCAGAGAAACCTAGAATGGTATACAAACGTGGACATAATCTGAAAGACAGATTTGTCCATAGCTGTCAGGAACAGGTGACTTCTTCTGTATCAAGGGATAGTTGGTTACCACCATTGCCACATGGTAATTATCCATGTGGCAATTGTAAGTTTTGTCCCTCCATCTCTAAAACCAAGACATTTCTTACTGTTAACAACACAAAGAAATATGAAATTAGAGATTTCTTCAATTGTGGTACAAATAATTTGGTATATTTGGCAACCTGTGAGTGTTCCACATTTTATGTTGGGATGACGACAAGATCTTTTAAAGTTAGAATTGGAGAACATTTAAGATCAATACAGACTGAGGACCTTTCAAATGCATTGGCCTGCCATTGTAAGATAAAAGGGAAAATTGGCCATACCTTTAAATTTTGTGCAATTGAGAAGGTTACAGTTGGGCCTAGAGGTGGTAACTTAAAAGAGAAACTTAAGTACAGGGAGTCATTCTGGATTTTTACTTTAGGAGCATTGAGTACACCTGGTCTTAATGACAAAATTGAACTATTAACATGCATTAGAAAGTAAGAAATTATATATTATATGTCATTAACGATGGGTTTTGTGGAGTATTTTTCTCACAGGCTTGTATTTTTTCTTAGCTTTTATTGCTCCTAGGCCCTTAATGATCCATGTTAAGACTTCATGATCCTGAAAAGTATGTTGAAACCATATAGAGTACAAATTTTCAGGTTACATGTTATATTAGGAACAAATTTGTTTCATTAGATTGGCTTGTACTAGTTGCATTTTCCTTATTGTGTGTTATGAAATATTTTTATTTCATACTTTATTTTCCAACTCTTTGATTCTTCTTTTATTTACTTTTGTTCACTTTTTCCTTTTAAGTATATACGTCTATATACTTATATATATATATATATATATTTGCTTTCGTATGGTATATTATACTCTGTGAATATTTAAGATTTATGCTTCTTCATTTAGTTTAGTCTAGTTTTGAATTTAAAATCATTTATAAGAATTTTCAAATTAGTTGCTAAATTCCCTGGTGTAGTATTTTATAGGTGGTAGTAGTATACATATATGCGTGCTGATACATTTATATTTCTGTGTATATGTACATTAATATTTTTTGTGCTATTTTTGCTTTTTTCTATATGTATACTGTCTCTTTAAGAGATACCATTATTTATATTAGTTACATTGTGTTAAGGGACTATCCCCCTGATGACGCACTAGTTGAGAAAACCGGTCAGGGTTTTCATTGTTGCTGAGCTGTGGATGGTATGCTGCAGGCATTTGCCTTTCTTACGTTTGTAATTAAAGCCCTTTAAACTTCAAGTCTGGAGTGGTGCTGGTTTTGCTGTCCTAGTTCATTTGTTTTTCATTAACCTGGCACACTCCTTTACAGTTGAGCTGTTTTTTTGCTCTTGTTACTTCAGTCCTTCCACCACATATAGTGCCACCCCCCACTTTTCCCAATCACCCTATTCCTACAAATAACCTGTACCATGGTACAGACAGGTCTCAGTCATTGTATTGGGTGGCCTATGTTTCTGTGATGGCTGCAATGTCCAGCTCTCCCTCTGCCATGAGTGCCTGTAGGTCTGCAGTTTTCTTGCCAAAGCTCCTAGCATTAAGGATGACCACCTTCCACCCCTTTCCCCCTCCCATCCTGCCCTCCTTTTCTAGCATCACCAATAGTACTTGCCCTTTGTCTTTTGTCACTGTTATGGGGGTAAGCTCATGTAGCTTTCCAACCTGTGGTCTCTGCATGTCTCTTGTCCTCTTGCCAACCCCTGCTCCTAATTTAAATTCCCAACTGCCTCTATGTACTCTGCTATCCTCTGTTTTAACACTTTCTTGCCATCCTCGCTCAAGTGTAGTCTATCTTTGGCATAGAGACTACTATCCACCAAGGTCCCTCCCCAACCCCTACCAGCCCATACCCTCTAGCATGACACCAGGTTCTTAGGCATCTGTTAAATTCCTCTGTTCTCAGTTTTCTTGTTGTGCTTGCATTGGGCACTGGGAGTATCTCTGCAAATGTTACTGATCTTCCTGCCCCCTCACATAATTGTGCAAGTTCCTCAAACCTCCTCTGGACTATATCTACCTTCTTGTCAGCCAGGTAGTTCGTCCACAGATGTATAATCAAATGAGGCTTGTCCCTAACCCTTCTAGCATATTTAAAAACAGATTGTCCCACCCTTTCTGCTGTCATTCCTAGCATGGCCTCCATCCAAATGCAACTATGCCTCTCCCCTTTGCTACCGCACCTGACTCCTCTTAGTATTGAGTCCCCCAGCAGTAAGTTTCCACCCATCTTAGTTCCTGTTTGCTTCCATTCCTCTCCATCTCTCTGTCCTGGCTCCTCTTCTTCCTCCTGCGCAGTATTTCCCCCTTCTGCCCCTGTTGTAATTCCCCCAGCAGAACTTCCCCCCACTCCAGTTTGGTCTGGGCATTCCCCAGTTACTCCTCCAATTTCATCACCTCCCTCCTCCTCTTTCTTCCCCTCAATTATTGCAGAACAATTTTCTGAAGACCCTTCACCACTAACCACTTTCTCTCTCCTCATAGTAACCTGTTCCCTCATTTCCACTCCATGACTGCTGACATTTCTCCTCCCCTTCACAAGTCCCTATCTTCTCCTTCTGTTTGTCTTTTGTCCCCTGACCTGGTTTCCCCAGACCCCATTCTTCTTGGCCTGGGCCCCTCTGTCTCTGCTTCCCTTCTTCTGACCCTCTTCTCAGCACTGTTGGCTCAAATTGCCCTCCTTCATCTCCCCTCCTCTCTCCCTCCAGTATTGAGCTATAGCCTCCTCCAGTCTGTCTTGCCTGTCTTAATGCCTCCTGTAGACCCTCAATCTCCTTTCTAAGTTTCCCTATGTGGTTGCACACTAAACATCCCTCCACCCTCCAGGCAGTTTTTAGAAAGACTGGTGCACCACAGTTGTTGTAGCCTACCACCATACCAATTGCTCTTGTTGCCCACCAGTTCCCCTCCACCCTTCCAGATGAAGGATACCAAACACTCCCCCAAGTCTCCCCTCTCCCACTTCTATCAGTGCAAAACATTCTTCTCGTTTTCTGAATTTCCCTTACCCTCTTTGTCGTACACTTCTAGATTGATTGAGCAACTGCTTTTTACATTCCTATCCCTCCTGTCCACACCCAAAAAGAGACTTTAATCAACTATTGCACAGCCTTTTTCAAACTCCTACCCCTCCTTTCCACAATGCGAATACCAATGCAAACAGGTAAGAATGAAAGCTCCTTGTTTTGTAGTTACTTCCGTCCTACTGAGATAGCATTCATTTCTTTAGTCACTGCTGTTCTTTTTCTGAATGTCTGCTTCTGCTATGACAGGTGCATGTCCTTTGCCCTTCTGGGGAAGTGATGTCATTACCCCTGGTATAAAGGAAATCATGGACCTGGGTGGGTGGGGTGGAAGGTGGGTTGGACTAGCCCCTGCCTTCCAGAAACAACCAGGTAGCTGAGGCCCCTGGTTGAACAATAAGCATCCTTCTCCCACTGTGCACTAACCTTTGCAGCTAGTGAAGTCCTACTGTTCTAAAGGCAACAGACTCAAAAGGAGTTTAAAGGTTTACCAGCAACTAATACCTTACCTCCTGCCCCTAGAAACTTCTCAGCAACAGAAGTTCAAACTACCTCTGCCAGACCAAGTCTGCTCCTGTACTACTGCTGTGTGAGAGCAGCCCCTGGTATTTAAGCCACAATGAACTGTAAATTGATCCTAGCTGAGGCTAGAATGAAGAACTTTCCAGAAAGCTACAATGCCTGTTGAAACAAGCATTTGTCAATGCCGAATGTTGTCATGCTGGCATTGGCATTGGCAGTGCAGGAGCTAGAGACACATAATAGGAATGACAGTGAAGTATTGAAGTGACGTCAACCCCACCCCACCCCACCCTCTAGAGAGCAACAGGCATTGGTGTGCCTTGGGTCATCTATAACGCCCATGCCATTGTACTCACCCTACCCTGTAGAGACTGACAAGTGGGGTGTGCTTGGGGTCTTTGGGCATTGTACTTACCCCATTCCATAAGGAAATACACTGATGTGGGTGCAGCATAGGAGTGTGGGTGAACTCCATGGCCAAACAGTGCAAGGCACACGACGATGCCTGTCAGTGGCTGCAGGGTTGGCATGGGGGGTGGAATGGCATGAGCATTACATCCAATGATCCCAAGTCACACCCCTGACTTCTGTCAGTCTGTGGGGTGCTACAGTTGGAAACCCTAACATCATAGTTGTGTGGTGGTAGTTTTACTCCACATTTTCAACATGGGCTGCTTGTCAGGCCATCTCATGAAAAGTGGCACAATCACTTTGTTAGTTGAAAGGTGGTTTTGCACAGCAGCTGTGCCATTTGGTGACAGAGGGATGAAAACACATTTTTGGGCAGGATGTGGAGAATGACAACTGTATTGTTCATGAGGAGGTGTAAGAAAATGGCAACGTTGAAAATCTGGAGTGACAATATGAAATATTTGTGAAGCAATGAGCATGCATAGAAAGTGCACAACACATGTCCGTAACCCAATTATTTTTGGGAGTTTGTTAGCCACATTTGTAACATAGGCATTTTGGGACCTCCCCTCATAAACAGTGGCGCTGTGATTTTTTTCGTAATCTGTCCCAAAAGTTGATTTCCCACAGCAACCATGCCATTGTGCATCACAGGTGTGGAAACACATTTTGGACAGGATGTGAAAAATGACAGTTACACTGTTCATAAGGAGGTGTGTAAAAATGCCAGCGTTGAAAATCTGGCACGGAAATATTGCAAATTTGCGGGTTACAAGGGCAGTGCGTGAAACTGCGCAACGCACGCTTGCAAACCCAGTCATTTTATGGATTCTCATAACTGGGGCCTCAACATAGGCATTTTTAGACCTTCTGCTCATGAACAGTGTCACTGTCATTTCCTCAAACTGTCCTGAAAGTGATTTACAGCGACTGTGCCATTCTGTGCCGAAGCAGCGAAAACACATTTTGGCCAGGATATGTAAATTGACAGCTGTACTGTTCATCAGGAGGTGTGGTAAAATGCCAATTTTGAAAATCTGGAGTGAAAATATTACAAATTCACAAAGTTATGAGCATGCATGTAAACAGTGCAATGCACGCTCATAAAACAGCCTTTTTTTTGATTTTTCCCACGAAATTTGCAACATAGGCTTTTTGAGAGCCCCCCTTATGAACAGTGGCACTGTCATTTCATTAATCAGTCCCAAAAGGTGATTCTGTGCAGTGACTGCAAAATCACCTTTTGGGCACAATTAACACCATGACAGTGCCAGAATTCATGAGGAGGGGTCCCAAAAATTCCTTCTTGAAAATTTGGTGCCAAAATTCCAAAACATGCCTGAGATATGTATCAAAGTTGAAAAAACCCTATTTATTCCATTATACAGCTTACCGGCATTTCCTCAGTTTGCCGTCAGCTTTGAAGAGTGCAGACGTGTTTCTGGTCCACGGAAGATCATCGCGCCAGACTCTGGAGGTAGGTATGGGGTGAGGGGGTCTGGGGAGGCAGGGTGCACAGTGGTGGTGCAGGTTGTGGGAGGGGGCAGGAAGACCACGAAGGAACCTGCTTTTTTTACAGGTTAAAAAACATCGGGGACTTTTTTTTTAGGGGCTTTGTCACGCTGGGTGTGGCTCCCAGCTGCATACCTAAAATGTTTTGTGGGGATGCTGTAGCTGATGGGGGATTGGGCATCCCCATCAGCACACAATGAAGGTAGGCAAAGTAAGAGCTATGGGGATTAAATTTCGGCACATAAATAAATGGGGGATGCATTATGCCGGAAGGAGTGGGCTCCCTGTTGGCACATACATTAGGGTAGGACATGCCAAGAGGGAGATTGGGCACCCCCGAAGTTGGCAGTATGGCAGGCAGTGTGCCGCCATGTTCATTTTGTTTTTACCACCAGGGAAAGCATGTCGGAAGGTCCACTGCATATGACGAGTTTAGCTCACATTGCAGCGGACCTTTTGTTTGATCTCATCACCACATTAAGTATGCACGGTGTGGTGCTGGCATGCAGGCTGATTGGTGAATGAGGGATGCACCTACTGATGCATGCCCTGCATTCACCCAACTGTGACCGCGCCTCCAAATCTGCACTGCCGCAATATGTTGGTTGAGCAAGCATGCCAACATAAAAATAAATGAATCTCCAGCTCCCACTATAGACCCCACACACAAAAAACACACTGTATTAAACAAGTCAGCATTACTGCCCTAAAGGCAACAGACTCAAAAGGAGTTTAAAGGTTTACCAGCAATTAAATACTTACCTCCTTCCCCTAGAAACTTATCAGCAACAAAAGTTCAAACTACTTGAGGCTAGTGCCCCGCCACATCACCCTAAGTATATTACATCAAAGTACAGTGACATGCTGTACTTTGCCCTTGTTGCCCTCTTACAGGTGAGAGAACCAACTCAGCCAAAGGCTGATAGCAACAGATTAGAATTAAAATCTGGTGGTGTGGCATTATCAGACATTCAGCCTTACAGGCACTGTTTCCTCCTTGCAATCTGTGTGTTCTTTCTCCAACTCCATTCCCCCCTCAAATTGCATAAGGTGTCCAGCCCGGTGGTGCTGAGGGCTGAGGCACTGATTGTCTTACCTCATGCCACACTGGCAACCAGAGTTCAGGAATGAGCTCAGGTGCTAAGGGTCAGCAGGGGGGAGAGAGCGAGAGGATCGAGCATCTGTAGGACAGCTTTCCTCTCTCTGGGGAGGGATTCAGGGCCCTCCCAGCACAGCAGCAGCCCCCCGTGATAGCTGGAGGCACTGTGCAAGCTTAGGGATGAAGAAGAGGGGTAAAGCTGCAGTGGACGTTGGAGGATGACATTGAATGTCCAAACTTTGGGGGGAGGGAGGGCAACATCCAAGCATTGAAAAATCCCCTGTCTTGAGGGTAGATGAAGGCTCACCCAGGGAAAAAGACCACACTCCCAAAGTCAGGCTCCTTTACCAGGGTGCCCCTCCCGACCCCGACCGGTGGGTTAGAGTCTAGATAGAGCTCCAGGGCAATGGTGGCCCCACCTCTAGTGGGTTCAGAGCTAGGGGATTTGCCAGTCAGGGTGGGTCTGACAAGAAGTTTCAGACAGAGAGGTATAGTCAACAGTGAGCAGGGTAGCTGGAGAGAGTTCCCCAACATCAGGTGCAGAAAAAAGAATTAGGAAAAAAAAATAAAAACTTGCATAAGGTGATGTCAGGGGTGTTGGGTACAGAGGAGCACTATGACTTCAGCCCTTCCACCCAGTGAAGGGGACTGGAGAGGAACATGGGGCAAACCACTGGTCCTCAGCCAGGTAGTGTGCTCTGTGTTCACCACAGTCTTCTGCACCCCAGGCATGGGACTATTGGGGCATAGTGCAAACTGGCCCCATCCACCAGTGGAATGTAACATGCTCCACCATCTTCTGCATCCCCACCACCCAGTATTACCCAGTATTATTGATCCATCCCCCACCAGTACTTAAGTGATCCCATTTTGAATCATCCCTTCCCAAACTCATCCAAGTAGTATCTACATGTCTGGGGTCTCTGAGTCAGTTGCAGGAAATGGCCAGGGAGACTTGACAGCACCTAGAGGATTAAACAGGAGAAAGTCAGCAAGGAAAGTCTTAGTCATTAGAGACTTAATGATTAGGAAAGTAGATAGGGTGATGGCAGTGGAGAGAAGGGGACTGAAATGTATTTATTATTTTTTTTACTTATTTATTTATTTGAAAATATTTCACCAAGAAGGCAACATGAGCTGAGACCAGCTCATTTCAAGAAGCATCCTGGGGGGGGGGGGAATATAATAATAGGGAGATCAAAAAATAGCATAAGCAAGGGAGAACAATACAATAACATAATCAACTTGTACATACTCTTACATAAATCTAATAAGTGCATGGTCAGGCAAGCACAGAGCAAATATGGCTAATATGTACAAAAAAATGTTTGTTCAGAACATCTCAGACCAGAGCTGCAGGTCGAGGGAGCAATAGCTATTTGGATAATGAACAAACAATGGTAGAGAATAGGTAATTTGATTGGCCAAGGCAGCAGATTAAGGATGTCTGTTAGTGTTGGGGAGTTATCAGGCTGAACACAAAATTGATAAGCACTAAGAGTAGCCTATGGAGAGGACTACAAAGGCAGGTGAGGAGTGGGGGAGAGGTTGAGAGAGAGAGAGAGAGAAGGCAGCAGGGGCAAGGGTGAGAAACAGACCAGGAGCAGTGCCCCTTCAGGATGCTGAGAGCACTACAAGGCAGATGAGGACCATGAAAGGAAGAGGTGAGGGAGAGAAGAGGGGGCGAGAAAGGGGCAAGAGAGAAAGAGACAAGTCAGGAGCAGTGCCTCTTCAGGATGCTGAGAACCCTGCAAGGTGATCCAGACCCAGGAAAGGAGGAGGTGAGAGGAAGGGAGGGAGAATGTGAAATGAGTCTCTTCGCGGATGACTCCAAGATGGGAGCAGTAGTTGAGGGAGAAGAGGGGAGGTTGGCCCTGCAAGGGGACCTGGACACCCTGGAAAGCTGGGCTCACACATGGAAATTAAATTTCAATATCACCAAGTGCAAGGTGTTGCATCTTGGTCGGAAACCCTAAACACAGGTACACCCTGGGAGGAGCTGGAAGCCTCAACAGGGGAAAAGACCAGGGGTCATGGTGGATACATGTATGAATAACACTGAGCAGTGCAGGAGAGCAGCTAGCAAGGCAAACAGGATGTTGGGATGCATCGCAAGGGGATCACCTCTAGGAGCAAGGAAGTGATTCTGCCACTGTACAATGGACTGGTTAGACTACACCCTGAGTACTGTGTACAGTACTGAGACACACTTGAAGAGGGACATACAGCTCCTGGAGAGGGTACAGAGGAGGGCAACAAAGATGATACGAGGGCTGGGATTTGACTTACGAGGACAGACTTGAGGAGCTCTGCCTGTTTTCATTGGAGGAGAGGAGAGACAGGGGGACATGATTGAGGTTTCAAGCACTCCAAGGGAATAAATAGGGTAAACATGGAGGGGATCTTTAGACTAAAGCAGGGAGGCATCACCAGAGGGCATGGTTTGAAGTTGGAAGGTGGAAGGTGAGGGGGAAAAAGGAGGAGGTTTTTCACTGAGAGGGTGGTGGACCCTTGGAATGCTCTGCCTGGTGAGCTGGTTCAGAGATCCACAGTGGAGAGCTTTAAGAGAGGGTGGGACAGACACAGAAAGTGGATATATCAGATGATGGCCTATCCCGGGGGGGTGGGGATGGATGATAGGGGTTTCTGGAGCACAAGGGATGGGAGGGTCTCGGCACCCAACTAAGGATCTAGGTTCGAGCAGACTTGATAGACCATAAGGCCTAATCTGCTGGCAAATAGTATGTTAGTATGTTAGAATGGAGAGAAAAGGGCAAAGCAGAGGGACAGCCTGGAGGCTGTACCCCTTCAGGATGCTGAGAACCCTGCAAAGTGGTCCAGACCCGGGAGAAGAACAGGTGAGAGAAAAGGGCAAAGGAGGGGGGCAGACCGAAGGCTGTACCCCTTCAGGATGCTGAGAACCCTGCAAGGTGGTCCAGACCCTGGAAATGAAGAGGTGAGGGGTTGGGGAGTGGAGAGGGGAGAGGGGAGAGAAAAGGCCAAGGAAAGGGACACACCGGAGGCTGTCAGATGTTTTCCTAGTGCAATATTTATCTTGGCTATAGATAAGATAGGGAGGATGGCGGAGAAGGGGAAGGGGGAGTTAGGGATGCTGGTACACTTGGGTACCAATAATCTGGTGAAACAGTCTATGGAGGTAGTGAAGCAAATCTTTAAGAGGCTGAGGGAACAGACTGAAGGTGTGCTTGGCTTTTCCAAGGTCCTCTCTGTGTGGAATATGGGGAATGGGAAGAAGAGAGAAAGGAAGAAAAAGACTGAGGAGTTTAATGAATGAATGAAAGGATGGTGTCAGACAGAGGGGTACCAATTTGTGGGGGACTGATGGGTTTCTGGGGCAGGTTGCTGGCTTTCACTTGACATAAGAGGGGGCCAGTGCTCTGGGGCAGAAGTTTGATGTTTACGCTGGACGGTTTGACTGCAGGGGAGGTGGAGGCTAGGGGAACCACTGAGAAAGGAGACCAGGAAGAGAAGCTAGCAAGGGCTCCCCCAAACAGGGAACTAGTCACAGCAAGATAGGTAAAACTAAGGATGAAGTTAAATTAGATTAGGGGAAAAGGCCAATGAGAGAGAGCTGACAGTTTGCAATCCGTATGAAAAATAAACAAATTAAGGAGTCTAGGGAAGAATAATGGAAAAGGAATAGGAAAAAGCAAGAGGGGATCAGAAGAAAAATGAAAAGGTGTCTCCCTTAATGCCAGGAGTCTGGAAAATAAAATGAGTTGTCAACCACCAGACAATGGTGGCAGACACTGAGCTGGACCTAGTAGCCATCACAGAAACTTGGGCTCAGTGAATAAGGATTGGAATTAACTGTTTAGACATGATAGAGGAAAAGGTAAAGGAGAAGCTGTCACCCTATATGTCAGGGAAAGCATAGAGGCAATGGAGGATTGAAACATCAGGGGAGGTATTGTGGAAACAGAATTGTAGTGGATTCAGCTCACAGTATCCTCAGGCAAGAAACTACAGATGGAGTGACTTATAGATCTCCAGCACAGGGATAAGAGATAGATAAGGGGCAGGGGGCAGAACCAGAAAGGGGGGTGGCAAAGGGGGAGTTGGTGTTTGAGGGAGATCTAACCCTGCCAGATATTGATTGGGTTATTCCAATGGCCAGGAGCTCCAGAAGTCAGGCCCTGCAGGATGTATTGCAGGACTGCCTCCTGGTGCAGATGATTAAGGAACCCACTGGACAGGCTGCCATTCTCAATGTGGTGCTCACCAATTTGAAAGTGATAGGAGGAGAGAGGTAGAGGAGCCACTAGGGTCCAAAGATCATAACTACTGTTAGATCTGACCATTGGGGCAAGTAAGCCCTCGTCAAAACCTGAAGACCTTTTAGGCTTAATCTCACAGATTTGCTGCATGTAATTAAATTGGATTTAGACAGATGGGGAGATCTTTCTCTTTCTCTATGGGGAAGAATAAATATTATAAGGATGAATGTTTTGCCCCGAATATTATACCCCTTAGGAATGTTGGGTCTGTTTATCCCTAAAAAGTGGTTTGGTAAATTAAATCAAATACTTACTGCTTTCCTTTGGAGAGGTAAGAGTGTTAGACGATCCTATCTTAAACTTTCGGCACTCAAGGAGCGGGGGGGTTTAGCAGCCCCTTCCTTTTTCTCGTATTATGGTGCTCAACATTTGGCGAGAATGTCATATTGGACTAGAGAGGTATTGGGAGATGAGATGCAGGAGTATGTACCTTTATGGTTAGACATCGAACAATACCTAGCAGCCCAGTGTGGCTGCTCACTCCCTGCCCTGGTATACACTATCCCGAAAGCAATCCCAAAGCGTCTTCAGAATATACCACTTGGGTGGTCCATTAAGGCCTGGCATCAACTGCAAACTCACTTATCTCATATCGGGCATGCTTCGTTGGAACAGCCGATTATGAGGAATCCCCATTTTCTAATTGGTCGGAAGCCCATTCCCCCGTGTTTCTTACCTTTGCCCTATACTGCTAAGCTTAAAGATATATATGAGGAAGGCTGAGTAATTTCTTTTGATCTCTTTAGAACTAGGTTTAAGGTGCCTGTCACAGCTTTTTTCAAGTATGAACAACTTAGGAGGGCCGTCCTTATTTATTTGGGATCAGGGACAGCAAGTCAAGGGTCAACAGAAGCTCTTAATATTCTTCTGAGAGCATCGAAGGAACCTCATGCTGTGTCAGTAGTTTACAAAGCAATCCAGAGATTGGATTTGAGGTTGCCACAGGGAGTGTGTTATTATTGGCTGCAGACATTTTCCTTAGGGATGAACCACATTTCCGGACTGCATCTGGCAGAACTTATACAGATTTCTCAAGCAAGACAGATTGCGGCTGATGCAATTCAATCTTATGCATAATTTATATTTTACGCCATACAAGTTTCTACAAATTGGGAATAGGTTAACCCTGATTGCCCCAGATGTGTTGCTCATACTGGGACATTGTATGACATGATATGGACTTGTTCTACGGTCCAGAGATTTTGGTCGGCTATTAGGAGTAAGCTCGATCCCTTGCTGAGTTTGGATTCGTATAGTAACCCTGAGATTTGTTTACTAAATTTATTTCCGCAGGGCATTCCCAATGTTAGGAAAGCGCATTTGGCTTTGATCTCAGCAATAGCTAAATTAATTATCCTGAGGCACTGGACCGAGGAATCAGCCCTTTCAGTTATTGAATGGCACAAAGAAATGCTGTTTGCCCTTCAGTTAGAGAAGCACATTTTAGCCATGAATAATAGATTGAAGATCTACCAGAGCAGATGGGGTCCCTTGGATGCTATACTTACTTTATAGAAACCATGATAGCTCTTGGTGGGGTAAATTTTTAATTTTTGTTTTTGTTATAGATTGATAACTGAGCACGATCACGCCTGGTGGGAGGGGTAGGGGTGGAGGGTGGGTGGGGTTTCGGGTGGAAACATGGGTAAATGTAACTGGACTATTGTTCTTTTCTCACAGTTTTCTTTGAGGGGGATCATTACTGTCTGTTTAATTGTTTCCCACATAGATGTTGAAGTTTATGATATATTAATAAAGTATATTGAAATAAAAAAAAAACCCGAAGACCTAGATTTCAGAAAGGCAGACTTCAACTGTATGAGGGAGCTGCTCTGGGACAAGTAAGTTGGAGTGGCCGGCATCAGAGATGTGGAGCAAAGATGGTGGTAATCAAGGGGGTCATTCCCGAGGCAACAAAGTCTTGCTTGAGAATAGTAATCAAAAGAAATAGGTAAAAGAGACCAATCTGGTTCTCTGGAAAGGACAGGGAAGCAGTGAAAACCTAAAAGAAGGCCTTGACCATGTACAAGAAAAAACAAGGGAAGGCAGAATGGGGAGAGTAGCAAATGAAAACAAGGGAAACCAAGACAGTGGTCAGAGAAGCAAAGCCAGACACAGAGCTACATATTGAAGAAGGGGTCATGGGAGGGGAAAACAATTCTTTAGATATACAGTATTTGAGAAAAAAGAATGAAAGGGAGGAGGGATTGTTAGGCTAACAGAAGGAGGTAGGGTAACTGAGAAGGATGGGCAGAAAGGGTATGCCAACTGTATGGTGACACAATTACAGCGAACACGTCAATGCTGACAACATTGACAGTTCACTGTAATGGTCCACCCAAGACCCGGGCACTCTGTCTCCAGGTCCTGCACCCCCTCCCCTAATCAACTCTGACTCAGAGTTGGAATCCCTTTGGTCAGGGAATGTGGCGGGGCACAGCCCCCTGCATGGAAGGTTCGGGGGTGAAGCCCCCTATAGAAAAACAGCCAGGGTCTCCTGCTGAATTTATGTCATCTGCAACTTGCGGTTGACATAAATGCATTACTGTGATATCGGTCAACAACACAGTTGTTGAACCGGCATCGAACAGCCAGCAGAAAGCAGACATTCTTAATGACTATTTTTGCTATATATTCACAAGGGAAGACAGAGGGCCTCTCTGAGAGAGTGGCATTAAGACAGCTTTAAAGGGGGAGAATCCATGATTTGAGGCAGTAAGTATTTACCAGTTAAAGGGTTCATAAAGGGCTAGCAGCCCTAAAGACAGATAAGGCCCCGGGGCCAGATGGGATGCATCTAAAGGTGCTCAAGAAACTGGAAATGGAATTATCTGAATCCCTGGTAGGGATATTCAAATGTTTTTGTAGTTAATCTTTTTAATGAGCTTTCAAAGTTATATCAATACTAGGGCTGGGTGAACTGTTCCACTGGAGATCCAGACCCCGGATTGAAGCCGCAATCCATGGACCCAGATAAATATGGGCTTTGCTGTAGAATTCCAGTTCCGGGTCTGTGGAGATGCCATTTCCACAATTTTGTTGTCAGTTGTCATTTGGATGCCTTCAGCACGTACAGGCCCACTGAATTACTGCACTCCGCAGAATAATTTACCACAACAAAAGTATCAGTAAATAGCAAAATTTATTGTTTGGCAAAAGCCAAAGGTAAAACAGTCCCCAGTGCTTCGACAGTTATACCTTCATCATGGGGTGCGGTTACAAAAGCAAGACAGCCACTTAAATTGCACATCATTCAGTGACCTCATCAATGACATCATAGTGAAAAAAAGGAAAAACTTTACATTCTTAAAGTGCCAACATAAGAATTATGTAAATCCCTACTAAACCTTTGATAAAATAAATAGAAAAATGCAAATATAACAATATGCGTAATTTATATCACAATTCCTTACAGTATAATTTACTTTATTTCATACTTTTATCAAAAGTTTATACATTCTTTATTATCAGAATTTCAGTCTCCTAAAAAAGGGACATGTAATGGAATTATTATACTAAGAAAAAAGATTTAAAAAGAAAAGGAGAAAAAAGGATTAAGAGCAAGAAAAATTGTATAAATGTATAGTACTAAGAAAAAGTACTGTACATCAAAGGAAGGGGCATCAAAAAGGCACATATCTGAAGTGCAAAAACTGGAACTGCATATAGTATAAAATGTAAAGCACAATAGTAGTGGAAAAAACCAAAAAGAGAAGAAAGAGAATAGACAAGAAAAGGAGTAGGGCAAAAGGGCTATGACATAGAGAGACAGAGACAGAGACAGAGAATGTGTTTTCTATAGTACAGAAAGTAAAAAGTAATTAAGAGATAAATAAATGAATTAAACAAATAAATAAAAAGACAGGAGTTAGTTAAATCAAAAAGCTCCCTAAGGGTGATCACCCTATTCAATAGTCAAATAGTAATAACTTTAATCCCAGGGATCTACACAGGGGCCTCTTCTCTTGAAATCAGGACCTAGAAGAAACATTCAGAAGGAAATGAGAAAATAGCAAATAAACACAATGTAATTATCTTTTCTTTCGGCAGGGTTTTAAATTCTATGAATCATTCAGTCCATCTGGTTTTATGCTATTAAGTCTGAAAATCCATTTACTCTCTCTCTCTAATAGCTCATTCACTCTATCACCTCCAAACTTTAATGGTGATTGCCAGTTGACACCCATAAACTTAAGTGCAGTAGGGTTCAAGTCATGGTGTAGAGCAAAGTGTAGTCCCACTGGGGTATCCCTCTTGTTGTTTTGAATATTTCTCACATGATCCTGCATTCTTATTTTTAATGCTCTCTGGTTGTTCTTCATAGGTATAACATTTTGCAGCTGCACCATAACATATAAACCACAAAAGTGATGTCACAGTTGATAAAATCCTTGATCTTATATCTTATATTGCTGGCTGGATGGATGAATGCTTTATCAACTTTGCAAAACCTGCATGTAATGCAGCGATGACACTTAAACATCCTTTCTGGTTTCCTACCCAGCCACATTCTCTGAGTTTCAGTTCCCTCTAGTCTGCTCCTTACAAGGTTATCCTTCAAGTTTGGACCCCTAGAAAAAGTCACTCTAAGGCTCTCTCATATAACATTCCTAAGGTCCCTGTCTGCATGAAGGAGATGCCAATTCCTGCGTATTATGTTTCCTACTTGGCCAGCCCAGTTATTATATTCTGTGGCAAATGTAATAGAAACAAATTCCAAATCACCATTTATTTGTTTTCCCTTTAATAACTCCTCTGTGTCTTTCTCTGACGCCCTCCTAAGGGCTTTATCTAGAACTTTTTAAGAGTAACATCTCTGTTGAAATCCTTCACTGAGCTCTTCTGATTGGGCCCAAAAATCATTATCTTCTGAGCAATTTCTCTTTAGTCTAAGGAATTGCCTATATGGAATGGACTCCTTTAACCTGTGTGAGTGGGCACTGTCTGCTCTTAGAAGGGAGTTAGTGGCAGTGTGTTTTCTGAAGCACTTTGTGCTAATCTCAAGATTTACATGTTTTGGTCTGGTTAAGGTTAGATCTAGAAAGTCAATACTTTCTGGATCTGATTTATGTGTAAATGACAAATTCAAATAATTGGTGTTAATCCAATCCATAAATTCTGAAATTTCCAATTGGTCACCCTGCCAAATACATAGTATGTCATCCATAAAACAACTCCAGAATTTAATCCTGGGCAGAAAGGGGTTACCATTCCGGAGTACAGTTTCCTCCTCCTCCCATCTGCCCAGGAGTAAATTCACATAAGAGGGGGCCATAGATGCCCCCATAGCAGTTTCAAGTTTATGAAGAAAGAATTCACCTGAAAATTCAAAAAAGTTATGTGTTAACACAGATTCTAGTCATTCAAGAATAAATTGTATAGTAATTTCCTCTACATCTTGATCCTTCTACAGGAAGTATTGACATGCCATTAAACCATCCCTATGTCTAATTCCTCTGTAGAGAGATTCCACATTTATTGTAAGCCAGACCATATCTTCCTGCCACTTAACTAATTTAACCTTATTAAGAACATGTGTTGAATCTTTAATATATGAATCTAATTTTACAAAACTTCTTTGCAGAAAAAATCAATAAACTGTCCCAGTTTTTCTGTAAGTGACCCCACTCCAAATATAATGGGCCTGCCCGGTGGGTTATGAATATTTTTGTGGATTTTTCATAGTATGTACAGACTAGGAACCATTGGATTTTCATTCCAAAGAAATTCTAAATTCCCTCTCACTAAGGTTCCCATTGGTAATACCATTCTGTAGCAAATAATACAATTCCATCTTATATTTTACCACAGGGTTAGTTGGAAGTCTAGCATAATTATCTCCATTGTTGAATAAATACATCACAATTTCAACATAAAGTTCTCTATCCAAAATTACTACATCCCCCCTTTATCTGCAGTTTTAATAACATAGAATAGTGTATGGGTGGCCATACACAACAAGGCTGTGTTTCTATGGAGGGGATGTGATGATGGCATACAGACCTCAAGAGCGAAGCTTGAGAGGTCTGAATGATGTCAACACATCCCCAAGATAGAAACACAGCGTTAGTTGAGTATGGCCATCTATACACTATTTTGTATAGTATATGGTTCCCAGACTGTAGAAAACTTTAATTCCACAAGGATTCATACCTTGTGTTCATGTTCACTTGCTCCAGGTCCATGGTGAAGTCCCGCTATGCTCTTCTGACAACATTGCGCTTCTCGGTGCAGTGCCACTCTGCTCTCAACCATGATGATCTACAGCACCAGTGTTTAAAAAAAATAAAAGAAAACTGCCACACTGGTAGTTTGGACACACAAAGTCAAAGATAGTCGGTGTCCAAATTACATGAATCCACCACTCTCCAAACCACTCGCTAACCTTTGCTGCCATTTTACTCTGTTCATTTTTGAGCACAGTGCTGTTTCGGCTAATCAGGCAGCAGTTCAAGGGGGAAAAATTGTAGTAGTATCATTGTGACATCAGAACGATACTACAACAGCTTTTCTTGACCTTTGAACTGCCCTACAACAACTTTTCGAAAGCCACTGCTTTTTATCCACAATAAGCACTAACCATATGCTATAATATTCTTGTCCCCTCCACAGTTAGCTCTTTAACAGCCTTAATTTCTTTAGTGTTTAAATTGTTATTAATTGGCTGTCCTGCTTTCTCCAATAACTCATTAATCTGTTAAAGTACCACTTTCACATATACAGTTATTACAGGGTTATTTATATTCAGTGTAAAATCAGATACTGGTTTAAAGTATTTTTTTTTCCTTTAATGAAACAATGTAGACACATTTTTCATACTTGCATGCCCCCTTAAATTACCTGCTAAATGGTCTAAATTAGTGTCCATGATGTTAAGTAAATAGTCCAAGTCTTCCATCTCATCTTCCACTTCCACAGCTGTAGCAAAATCCAAGGAAGCTTGCAAATCAATGTTCAATGGTTGTTCAATTAAATCCATAGTCATTGTATCACTTTGATTTTCATTCTTTTTGTTGAAAAAGTCCCTTAACCTGATTTTTCTTATCAATTTATATACATCCACTTGAATTTGGAATTTATTTAGCAAAGGTGTAGGGACAAAAGAAATTTCACACTTTGAAAGATTATATTTAGTCTCAGTCAAAGTTCTATTTGACAGATTGATCACTTGTAACTCCTGCCTCTCCCCTTCCTTCTGTTGACTCTCGTTTGTCTCTTTGTAGTGTTTACCTGTTCCACCTTGTTTGCCCCTTCTTGTCTTTCTACTTCTTCCTGTCCATTTGATAGTTTGTCTTGTATTGTTTTCTCCAAAAAAGTACAGGCAGCTGGTAGCATCCAATCAGGCAACAGAAGGTCACGTGACACACTCATGGTATATAACTGTGATGAGTGTGCCATGTGGCCCTAGATGAGCAAAGGACCAGAGGAGCAGGAGTGGGAGCTGCACTGAGCAGCAGTGACTGTACCAAAGGCCACCAACCCCCCTAAAAAACACACCAGAAAGGCAGAAAACTGGAGGGGAGGGAATAATAACAACAGAAGAAATTAGGGAAAGTGACAGAAATGAGGGGGAGAGAAATCAATTGTTGGGGGTAGGTGAAGGTGGGTCGGGGACTCGGGGAATGGGGACTGAGGAGGTAGTGGTGGCCTGTGGGGATGCAAAGTATCAATCAATCAATCAATCAATCAATCACTTTATTTAACCAGGCATAAGCACCATTGAGCAAGCTCATTTTCAAGGTGGTCCTGGGCATAAATACAATACAGTACACTTCATAGGATTACAATTACGGTGGACAATGGTGCAAAAACAAAAACAAACAAAAAAAAAAACATTGTGAAGGTGCCGGTCAATATGGGCCTCTACATACAGGTCAACATAATTAACATGCAAAGGTGCATAATGATAAGCTTTACTGAAATGAGAAGAGACAACAATCCCATATAGTCTGCGCTGAGTAGGAGCTCATACCAAAATGATAAAAAATAAGGAGGTATTAAGGAATAGGGTAGAAACTGGGGTGAAAGAGTAGGCAGCCAAAAGGGAGGCCAGAATAGGCACAAGGTAGAGAATAGGCAGGGTCATCTTGGATTAAGGGAACTAGGCTTGTAGGTTCTAGGTTTCTGTTGTTAGGAATGTGGGGTGGATGAGATACTTAGGTGTAGGATTTGAGATGTGACTCATATGTCATATATGTGTGACTGACTGTGTATGAGGGCAGGCTGGCAAAATCTTTGACTTGTCCCATTCCATACTGATCCAGAAGAGAGAGGGAGAGACTACTGGGGCCCCAAGAGAGATTACAGTTACAGAAAATCCCAAGTGAACATTTTTTTCTTTTCTTGGCCCCAGACAGTGTAGCTATGTGTACAAAAAGGGCAGGCTGTCAAAATCTTTGACTTGTGCCTGCCATTCCAGATCCAGTGGAGAGAGACAGAGTGACTACTGTACTGAAGATATACAGTATACATCCTGAGAGGAGCAGGAAATAACATAATTGGTGATGTCTGCAATGCAATAGCCTACCAGTTTCTTTTCTGAAATTCACTCCTGTTCCTGAACATATAATCATTACCACTGGGAGTCAAAATAACCATAGTGGTACAGCCTATTGTGCACAGCAGATATGAAAGTGGGTCACGTGGTATAACACTCTCCTATTCTGCTTGGTTTCTTTTATGTTTGTAGATCAGCTGGTTTTACTATGAGCATGAGCAGGACCACTTTCGCTGAGTAGAAGGCAACTTGCCAATGAGGATGGCAGGTTGCTGTCTTCATCTGCAACCCACACTTGCTTATAAAAAAATAGGTGCTGGGGGTAGGATGAGGGTTAAAACGGCACTGCCAAGGTGGGGTGAATTGATTTACAAAAAAAAAGAGAGATAGAGTGCTTAAGCTGGCATCCATCCATGGTGGTGGATAGGTTGTACCAGTCACACATTATAGGAGTTTTTTAAACATTAAGAAAAACAATATAAGAAATATTGAGTGGTGGGGTGTGGGATTGGGACTGTAACAGAGGGTGGGGGGCAGGAGTCATGTATTCTAAAGGACTGGGATGGGGAAGGAAGGATGGGGGCTATTTCTTTTTTCAATAGGCACAAAAATTTGGCCCGAATATTTCAAACAAGGCATTTGTTCAGCTCTACCACATTGTTGTGGACATCCAGGTTTTTTGTGTTCATCAATAGGGCACAGATCCTCCTTTAGCTCTGCATCTGTGCCTAGACCATGGTAATAATCTCTTCCACACTGTGAATGACAAAAGAAAAATGTCACCAGCAAATTCTCACCAATCACAGTTGCACTGAGCAGATATTTAAAATCAATGTGCAACACTCTCTCTCACTTGCATGTGCTTGCCTAATGGTAGATACTACTTGTTTAACCTGGTAAAATGATTAGCGATGCAACAAGTATAACATCTCTAAATGACTCCTTTCCACAATTCCTTTCTTTCTTCCCTCCCTGAAAATCAACAGTCTTCCTGGGTTGATTGGTTGCTCTACCTTTGTTTCACATGCACTGTAGTGTGTGGTGATGTTGCCTTGACCAAATGGGAGAGATTTCCTTAACCTGCCAGCCCTGGCTCTCATGTCATCCCCCTTGTGCTTACTATATTATTGGCTATGGACTTCATTCCTATACTTCTAGGATGATCTGCCATAAAGGTATTTGTGCTGCTGACTCTGTAGTTGCAGAAACAAATACAGGCTAGTTTGCACTTAGGTAACTTATGCCAGTGCCACCACAGGGAGACAACCTCCTGGAAAATGTGAGACACTGAGTGATATACTCAGAAAACAATCTTGCTAAAATATATTTTTATTGCCACTTACTATGGTGTTTAATGTCTAACTAAAATCAGGAGTATTTCCAAATGCATGGAAGTCAGCTAATGTAATGCCTGTCTTTAAAGCGGGGGATAAAATCCAAACATCCAACTACAGACCTATATCCATCCTTCCTTCCTCCCCTTTTGAAAGTACTCGAAAGAATACTCTTGGAGCAGCTTACTGAATACCTTGATAACCATAACCTACTCTGCCCGCAACAGCACGGCTTCCGTAAAAAGCACTCCACATGCACCGATTTAGTTGATTATTCATCCCAACTATATAACGCCTTGGATAGTGGTCAGGCAGTTGGATCAGTCTTCATCGACCTTCACGAAGGCTTTCGACTCTGTTAATCACAACCTCCTCCTAAATTACCTTCTGTCTACAGGTCTCTCCTCAGATACAGTACTATGGTTTGGCAGCTACCTCTCCAACAGATCACAATGAATCAAAATTGGTGATACCCTATCCGCTGCTAAGAAGGTGCACCTCGGGGTTCCACAGGGGTCAATCCTCAGTCCTCTACACTTTAGCTTCTTCATCAACTCCGCCCCAATGGCTTGCTCAGCAAGCACAGTTTTCTATGCTGATGATGCAGTGATCTCAGCCACTGGCAAAGACCAACAATCCATCACAACTGAACTCCAAAGCAGCTTCCATAAACTTGAATGTTGGTTTACAGAAAACAAGCTACTACTAAACATCAAAAAAACAAAGAGTATGCTCTTCACCACCTCCCAAAGCAAAAAGAAATACCTGCCCCTGCGTATTCATAATCAAAAGGGTGAAATCCTAGACTAAGTATCTAACTTCAAATATCTTGGCATTACTTTTGATGACATGCTCACCTTTTCTAACCACATTGACTCTGTCATCAAGACTGCAAATATAAAACTTGGTGTACTTTATTGTCACAGGCATTCAATGACACTGGATGCACTCAAACTAGCCACCAGTACCTCAATACTGTCTACCATTGATTTATAGGTTGACTATATGGGGGGGGTACAAAAACTGCTCTTAGCAGGATCAACACACTCCTCAATAAGGCCTATCATCTTACTTTGGGGGCTACTCTCGACACCCACACCTGCTCGCTGTACAATAAAACTGGATGGCTCCCACTCCATCTTAGAGGGCAATACCAAATCTGCCTACTTCTAAAAAAAGTACTACTTGACACCCCCCACACTGGGAAGACACTTTAAGCTGGCCATCCCAATGAAATCTACCCGTAGTGCAGTCGCTGACAAGATGGTGATTCCCTTCAAAGGAACGAAACTTGCCTAGAATTCCATCCTGTATCAAGGTCCAAAATGGTACAATGAACTACCTGCTGACCTCACTGATATTACTAAGATTAGAACCTTCAAAGCTGGGCTCAAATCTCTCCTTGACTCTAAAATGAATTGTACCTGCCTGCACTAATGTGATAGTACCTTGCCCCCAGTTTTCCATTTACCTACCCCCCTACATCTTTCAGTTATATACCACTTTTTTTCTTAACCCACTGCCCTACCCCTAATTACCTGATGATGGCCTCACTTGGTTGAAAGCTCCCCCTCTCTCCCACCTCAGATGACGCCACCTGCCTACGCTAAAGTGATAGTACCTTGCCCCCAGTTTTCCATTTACCTACCCCCTCTACATCTTTCCGCTATACACCACTTTTTTCTTAACCCACTCCCCTACCCCAGTTACCTGATGATGGCCTCACTTGGTTGAAAGTTCCACCTCTCTCTCACCTCAAGATGATGCCACCTTCAGCTGATCCCCCCAACCCTCTCTTATCTAATCAGTCTATCTATTAATATTTACTAATTTGATGTGTATAAGTTCAAAGTTTACTATTACTGCCTGTATACATGCTTCAATGTTTTTTCCTCTTCTTTTTCTCTGTAAACCTTGTGTTTTTTTAATGTTTGTTCAACACTGACGTGGAAGCTTTGAAAATGAGTCCTTGACTCAAAGGTATTAATCCCAGAGTGAAATAAATAAATATAAATAACAATTGCAAAAATACATAGCTTGCAGACAATCACTGTCAATGAGCATGTACCATATTCAGTATGTGCTCACTGGAGCTCAGTAGGTGGCCAGCTATGGTGGTCAGAGAAGGGCTGTGCTGATCGCTGGCTGGGGGTCAGTTTGGGGGATGGGGTGGTGGGTCACTCTGTTATTGGGTGGGGGGGCACTTAATTACCAGGGAATTCACCAGTTACATCCACCAGGGTCTGGATGGGGGGGGTGGGAACCAGACACCAGGGTGTATGTATGTTCTGTATTGGGCAGGTGGTAGGGGGGCCACTGGACTCCCAGGGATTTGATACTGGTTATACAGGAATAGCAATTGCAACATTGGGGGGAGGGCCCACTCAGCTACCAGAGATATTACTTTGGGAATTCAGGATGGCGATCAGAGAATAGGGGATTAGAGAGGGTACCAGTAGACTGCCAGGGTTACTATTTTTGCATTACAGGATGGCTGTCAGAGGCTGGGGAGTGGGGTTGGGGGGGCATAGCACCTCTGCCAACCACTAGGATTGCATGGAATACCACCAGGTCTCAGTCAGAGGTATTTTCTTCAAGCAAGGGCCATCGTAAAAGGCCCTTGCATGGTGAAATATATTTGTGAATGGGACTGCATGGATATGCAGGTCCCCTCTCGCTCATTTGCACTGGGGAAGCCCTCACAATTTTGCCACAGCGCAAATCCATTTTGCGAGTGCAGACTGGGCTTTGTGAATATCACTATGGCACAAAACCCTGTTTACATGGCGCAAACTGGGTTTGCTCTGGGGCAAAGTTTTGTGAATCTGGTCCCTGATGTGCAAAATGGATCACATGCAAACAATGCAGGAGCACAGTGCAAATTATAGAGGACAATTAGAGATTAGTAGCAGAAGGCCAGTGCATCTTGTACAACTTAGCACTTTTAATCTTCAGTGCCAAAATATTTATCACTAAATTTCTGGGATAGGTTATTATCCAGAGAAAATAAAAGTATTGCTTTCTTAACATGATCATAGGATGATTCTTTATTAAGTACTTTAAAATCCAGTACTTACTGTAAAAATATTGAAAATAGGGCTGGTGTGGGGATATGCTGACAGTGAGGCAGTCAGATGGTGGGATACTTCAGGCAAAACTTCAGGAGTCAGCAGGTGATAGCACAGAAAGCAGATCACTTGATACATTTACTGCATGTGTAAGAGTGAGTGCATTTGTATATACAGAAAATACTGCAAATAAAAGCAATGTACGGGCAGCATCTGCCTCCGTTTGTTCAGATACTGCAGTTGTGAATTGGCTATTCCAGCCATATTGATCTCAACAATGTAATCCTCATGGAGATCTCTGAGGCACTGGAATGCTGTAAACAGCTATTATGCATATTTTGTTTTTAATGTGCTCATTCAGAGAGATTATGTGCCCCTGTTTAATTGCTTAGTTAAAACTCCAGAATACAAGCCTGTAAATAACTTTAATATTATCTTTAAACATTTTATTAATGGTGAACTGTAATTGGTGTGTCTATCTTTGCATGAAGCAGAGACAAAGATGGGGATAATAACAATAACAAATTCCTCAAACGTTTCAACAACAGGTTGATTATTGTAAGTATGACTAAGAGGAGACATTGCTGTTCTTTGAGCAGATTGTTTCTCCTTATTTCAAACATGACTTGGGGTAAAATCATTTTCTCCATATATTCAGTCATTGTCCCCTGATTTAACCAGGAGTCTTCTAAGTGAGTAATGTTTTAACAGTGGTGAGAAAAAATCTTTCTCTTTTTATTTTCATTTAATAAAACCTAGGGAAGTTCTGAAACTGTTAAAACAACTCTCCCCTAATAAAAGCTCTGGCCCAGGGGAACTTGCAGTAAGGTTTCTAAAACTTGTTGCTGACTTTATTTATGTTACATTAACAGAAATCTTCATTTTATCGCTCATTACATGAGAATTTCCTACTCAGTGGAAAAACACAGTCATTAAACCCATCTTTAAAGGTGGCATAGCAACAGAATTGGTTAGCTATCGTCCCATCTCTTTGCTTTCCGCCCTGGGTAAAATGCTTGAAAAAGTTGTTAACCAACACATACTTGAGTTCCTTGACTATGCTGGCCTCTGATCCCCTGAGCAGCATGGTTTCTGTAAACATCATGGAACTGGGGTGGCCTTGGTCATGGTCACGGATCACATCAGTACAGCAATGGATGGTGGTAGGCTCACTGGTGTTGTATTCGAGGACCTGTCCAAGGCCTACGACCTTGTTGATCACCACCTGCTGCTCAGCAGTTTGGAGACCATCAGAGTCAGAAATCCTCCATTAAGATGGCTTCATAGTTACCTTACTGATAGACCACTGCGGGATTGCTACCAAGGCATTTTGTCTGACAGTAAGATGTTGGAAATTGGAGTACCACAGGGGTCCATTTTTGGGCCTTTCCTATTTTCCTTGTTTATAGATAAGCTGCCATCTTACATGACTCTTACAGATGTACTAATGTACATGGATGATATTATACTTTTTAGTACCTCACCATCAGAGGATGAAATAAAGTTAAATTTAACTGTTGATTTTTAGGCTCTTGACTATTGGCTAAATAAACATTGTCTTCTCTTGAATGTTAAAAAAAAACGAGTATATTTCTTTGGCTCTAAAAATAGATTAAAGAGATGTAAACATCTTGAAATTGTGAGTCAGGGGGTCTTTTATTGGAACATGTCTTCCAATTTAGATATTTAGTGATCGTATTGGATCCCTGTCTATCATATACACTGTGTGTCAGAATGATATGTAGAAGTGTTAACTAAAGATTGAGTACATTATTTAAACTGCAAAATTTGTTGTCCAAGGATGCCAGATTCGCTATAGCCAGAAGTGTGCTGTTGCCTATATTAAATTACAACTCATTTCTGTTTTCAAATCTGGCAAAGTCTGAGACTAACCTGCTCACAACTACTTTTCATGCAATCTGTAGGTTTGTTTAGAAAGTCCCATTTCGGACTCATCATTGTAACCTTTATTCTTTGATAGCCTGGTTTCATCCTTGTTTACATTCACAGTATAGTTCAATTAATTTAATCCATAACATCCTGGCCTTGGACCCAGTTTCTCCTTTATTTGCCTTAATGGATATAAAGACTTGTGATAGGGTTCTGCATTCAACAAAATCTATATGGTTAGTTACCCCCCAGATTAAATTAAAATTGGGAATGCATGCTCTTTCCAACTATGGTCTAGTATATTGGAATAAATTACCTTTTTCCTTGCAGCAAATTTTTAGTCAGGATGTTTTTAAATTATCTATGGCAGTATTTTTTAAATATGTTGAAATGTGATTGTTATTAATTCACTACATTATCTGTATTTTTTGTATATATTTGTAGTAGTAGTAGTTTATTGATCGGTCATAGACCATTACAAAATAAGCATACAAAGAGAATTTCAGATAATGCATAAAGAATACATATGAACATACATATAACAAGCATTTGTCAATGCCGAACGTTCGCTTGCAGGTATTTGCAGTGGTGTTTGGCGTGTATGGTGCTTTACCCTAATGCCCTGTGCGATTGCTGGTATTTGCACAATAAATTGTCAGCATGACCTTTTTGTTACCCCCATTGTGCGCTACATAGGCGGAAACACGTTTTGGGCAGGATGTGAAAAATGACAGCTGTACTGCTCATAAGGAAGTGTGGTAAAATGCCAATGTTGAAAATCTGGAGTGGAAATATTGAAAATTCGCAAACCTACGAGCGTGCGTGGGAACTGTGCAACGCACGCTCGTAAAACAGTCATTTTTAGGAAATTTTTTCACCAAATTTTCAACATAGCCATTTTAAGATCTGTGCTCATGAACAGTGTCACTGTGATTTTCTTAATGTGTTCCATACATTGATTTCGCACACCGACTGTGCCATTGTGCACTACATGGGTGGAAACACATTTTGGGTGAGATGTGAAAAATGACAGCTATACAGCTCATAAGAAAGTGTGATAAAATGGCAATGTTGAAAATCTGGAGTGAAAATATTGAAAATTCGTGAACTTATGAGCCTGCGTAGGAACAGTGTAACGCACGCTCGTAAAACAGTCATTTTTTTGAATTTTTGCACCAAATTTTCAACATGGGGTTTTTGGGACCCCTTCTCATGAATGATGTCACTGTCATGGTGTTATTCAAGGCTGAAGGGTGATTTCACGCAGTGACTGTGCAGTGCCTGCGAAATCACCCTTTGGGCCTGAATAATGACATGACAGTGACATCATTCAAGAGAAGGGGTCCCAAAAAACCCATGTTGAAAATTTGGTGCAAAAATTCCAAAAAATGACTGAGATATGCAATAAAGTTGAAACCACCCTATCTAGCCCACTATACAGCTTACCGGCATTTCCTCAGTTTGCGGTCGGCTTTGAAGAGTGCAGACGTGTTCCCGGTCCACTGAAGATCGTCGCACCGGAGTCCGGAGGTAAGTATGGGGTGAGGGGGGTGTGGGGAGGCTGGGTGTGCAGTGGGTGGGTACGGGTTGTGGGAGGCGGGGCTGGGAGACTCGCCGTGGGACCATTTTTATTTTACAGGTTGAAAAAAAAAAGACGACGTGGGACATTTGCCACGCTAGGGTGGGCTCCCAGCATGGCAGAAGATGTTTGGGAGGCTGAGGAGCCGATGGGGATTGGGCACCCCCGTTGGCAAACTATGCAGGGAGGGGGGGCCGAGGAGCCAACAGGGGATTGGGCACCCCCATCGTCAAAACAAACGTGAACATTTGCCACGCTGGGGTGGGCTCCCAGTGTGGCAGCAGGATGGCTTGTGGGGGCCGTGGAGCTGACAGGGGGTTGGGCACCCCCATCAGCAAATGTTTGCCATGCTGGGGTGAGCTCCCAGCGTGGCACGAAAGCTTTGAGGGCGCGGATGCACTGGGGAGCGTCAGGGACGCAGAGGGAGCGGTGTTGTGTGTATGGCAGCTGCGTTTTCCTTTGGAAGCAGAGGAACACCGCTGTCACATTGAGCTCCTGCACCCATTGGTGCAGGACCGTCATGCCTGCTCAAGGGAGCAGTGCATTGGATGGGAGAGGCACACCTCCAAGTGTGCTACTCTCCCAAAACATTCCTTGTGCATGCGCGCAAGCGAACGTAAAAATCATCCTAAGTTACATAAAGGGCTTGCTTGGTTAGACCAATATAGGGGAAGAGAGCACACATCTGTCACATTTTTATATAACAGTAAGGTTCTGCATGATGTGTAATATCCTTCAGTTACAGTAGCCCATCTATACAGTAGCCCATCTATTCTCTGTACAGACAGCTGGTGAGACCCCATCTGGAGTACTGTGTGCAGTTCTGGAGACCTAGTCTCTGCAAAGACATAGACAGGATGGAATCTGTCCAGAGGAGGACAACTAAAATGGTGCAGGGTCTGCACTGGAAGACATATGAAGAGAGACTAAAGGAGCTTAATATGTATAGCCTTGAAGAAAGAAGGGAGAGGGGGGACATGATAGAAACATTCAAGTACCTCAAGGGAATCAACAAAGTCCAAGAGGTAGCATCTTTCAAAAAAGAGTGTGCAAGAACAAGGGGCACAATTTGAAGATAGAGGGGGCGGCTTAGAGGTAATTTAAGGAAGTATTTTTCACAGAGAGGGTTGTGGATGCATGGAACTGCCTTCCGGAGAGGAGGTTGTGGAGTCAAAAACAGTGGTGAAATTCAAGCATGCATGGGACAGTCATAAGGCCATTCTAGGGGGTTGGGGTAGGAAAAAGTAGGCTGCTGGTTAACTAGGATCTGCAGCTTATCCAGTAGGTAGGGAAATGGGCAGACTGGGTGGGCCAAGTGGTCCTTATCTGCCGTCAAATTCTATGTTTCTATGTTTCTATATAGTTTACATTATTGCCCATAGGTACACTCTGCCTCTCTGATTTTGCACCTAGGGTGGATTTTGACAATGCTTACTAAATACATTGCAACTGCCCTGACAATCACATCATCATTAGTGGTAAATAATAATTTCAATAAAAGATCTAAATCAGCGGTTAATATTGTATTACAAATTGGTAAAATCCATTTGGCTCTGGGCTTATTTTGCCATTGTCACACAAATATAACATGCTTAAGGTCCTCTACACAATTGCTAGTACACGAGCAGAACTTAGTATGCCTGAAGTGCACCTTGCTATATAAAGCATCCAGAAAATTACTAGGAAACTATTTTAACTTGTATTTGTTATATAATGCTCTTTGTTTGGGGTCAGTAAGGATATTATAATGATATCTGTAAAAATGCACGTTATCATTTACTCTGAACCAAGGTGAAATCTTCAATTTAGAGATATACTTCAAATCTGAGGCTCTGTAACATTGCAAAATCCTGGATGAGACATAGGAATGATACTTCAGGCTAATTATGATACCCTTCTCAACATATTTCCTTAAATATTCTAGACCAGATTCTTGTAGAATTTTAAAAACTGAGGCTAACCATCTGCATTTTAAATGTCCCACATTTAACCAGGTATATTTTTCCTTAAGGCAGCAATGGGTCAATCTGTATTGTTTATTGTGCAATATTTTGATCCAGTAATTAATTTTTCTCACTTCAAAATATGCTCCAGTGCAAGCTAGCCTTAGTTCTGCTCTCAGTATAGGAGACAGAATAGATTTCCTTAGTTCTAAACTGGATCTTAATATTTTATTTATTGGTATTTCTAGTTTATTCTCCTCTCTAGGTTGCCATACAGCTTTATTGTACAAGGCTTGGGAATTATATTTAGTCTTAATAGCTAGTAAAAAGGGATTGATCGAATTCCCAAAATATGTTTTGTTAAATCTATGTAATGAATTAGCTGTTCTTTTCAAGTTTGGAATTTATTTTTGTGTGTGTTTAGTCCATATTCCATCACTCATAAGCTGGAGACCTAAGTATGTATACTCCCTAACTATAGCCAAATCTTTATTGCAATCTTACAACTCTGTGTTCTTCCTTTTGCTCCAAAAATTAAAATTTGACTTTTTTGTTCATTAACTCTCAGATTATACTCTCTAGCAAATTTATTCAATATATTTAATTTGGCCTGTAGGCCTGATTGTGAAACAGAGAACGGAACCAAGTTGTCCTCATAGGCAAGGGTTGCACAGTCCTTATCCATAATTTTCGGTGAGTCAGTCTGAGCATTCTCCAACTCTATCAGTCATTTATCTATGTAAATACAGAACAGAGCTGGCACAAGAATGCAGCCCTGTTTAACTCCCATAATAGTTGGAAAGATGGATGACAACTGTCCAGTAGTACCAAGCTTAACTTGTGCCCAAGTGTGGGAGTACAGTTCCCTAATAATTGCAATTATTTCATGTGAGAACCCCTTATCCTTCATTGTTACCCATAGGTTGTTACATGATATTGTATCAAATGCAGTGCTAAAGTCTATGAAAGCTGCATACAATTTTTGTTTTTGTAGTATGAGATATTTTTCATACAAATGCCTAATTACAAAACAATTTTCTGTAGTGAAGTAACCCATGCAAAAACCTGCTTGTGATTCTGATAAATCCCCTAATATGACCAATTGTTATCTAAGCCAATTTAAAATTAATCTAGCGAAGATTTTCCCCATATGATCTAGAAGAGAAATCGGTCTGTACATGGCTGGGTCATCCCTATTCCCTTTTTGAATAATAAAATTATTGTGGCACTCTTCCATGATGGGGGAAAATCCAACTTGCTACAACAAATATTGAAAAATATGGTGAGAAGATTAGCCCACACTAAGGGAGAGTTCAAATATACCTCTGAGGGAATCTGATCTGGTCCTGGTGCTTTTTGAGGTTTTAAGGAAACAATTGCCTGATAGACTTCTGAATGCTGAAATGGAGAAAACTGGCTCATCTCAAAATTTAATAACACCTGCATTTCTTCTAGCTCCATGCTAAAGTTTTTTTGGGAATAATATGATACCCATTTGTCTGATGTAACATATGTTTCAATTTCAAACCTAATATTGTTTGTACCTTTAACCACTAGTTGCCAATATGATTTAAGGTCTTTTTTATTTATGGCTATTACCATATTCTGCCACTGCTTCTGTTGAAAATCTCCTTTTTTCTTCCTTAGAAATACCTTGTACTACTCTCTACATTTGTTTAACTCTTTATAGGTGAAACCATCTTTATGTGTCTTAACCAACCTTAAGATCCTATTGAGTTTATGTTTTGTTCTACAACACTCCTCATCAAACCAGAATACTGTATTAGGTCCAGAACTATATCTTTTAATATATGGAGTGGATAAAAGAGACCTATTTTTTCCTAAACATAAGGCAACCTCTTGCTTCAGTAATTCAGGAACTTTCATTTTTCCCAAACTTTCTTCAATAATACCTACTACTATATCTTTAATCTGGGCTGAAACAGTTATATTCCATTTGATTTTACTGTAACAAATCTCTAACTCAGGGAGCAGTGGCAATCTGTCAATATTGTTGTCCAAGTGTCTAGTTTTTAGTACTAATGGAAAATTATCACTATAGGCCTTTACAGTGTCCCACTCCATAACATCCCCATTCCCCAAAAAATTATAATTTATTGTAGAGGGACCACTTGATGAGAAATGAATAAAGTTTCTGGGTTTATCACCCTGTAGTCTACCATTTAATGGTGCTAGGTTATGTAGATTTAATACCTCAATTAATATGTGGCCCACACTATTCAATCCATTGCCCTTTGTTACCCTAGAAAAATTAGCAGCCTTCATATATAGCCAATTATGGTAGTCATCATCAGCATAACCATCGTGCTTACCTATTCTTGCATTAAAATCCCCACAAAGCAGTACTTCATCACAAGCAGTAACAGCCCAGTTTTTGTTTAACATATCTTCTAGTTGCTCCCAGATAGCCTGATCATAAAATTTCGAGTTTATAGGGGGGGGCATAGACATTGGCTAAACAAAATGTCATACCTTTTTGCTGGACATTCACTATTAATATATTGTTAATAGAATATAATAGATCCACTTTTGTATCTTCCTCTATTTTAATCTAGGTTACTAAACCCCCAGCCATTCTGCCTTTTTTTGCTTCCTTTTCCCCACATGACTGAAACATTATGTAACCATTGAGTGATGGATCCATTTCTTTACTGCACCATGTTTCTTGTAAACATATTATGCAAAACTTGGTAATAAAATCCTTCCAGTCTTTATCCCAAAATTTGCTTACTAATCCTGAAATATTCCAAGACACCAGCAATTGCCTAGTCTGATCATTCACCCTGAAAATATTATCTGATTCAGTCAGTCAGTCAGTCATTTCTCACACGTGGCTAATGCCTGAACATTGTTTGAAGTTGGTATGTTATATGTCAAGATTAAATCCTTTTCTCCTGAATTTTGTTCCACTTCCTTGGGCTTGGGGATATTAGATGGCTCGGGCCTTACTTCTTTCAATTGAGGGACAGAAATGACAGGAACTATATACAAACCCAAGGCATCTAACAGTGCTAGACTTTCAACTATCATTTTGTATAAGTGCAAGAATCTGACAGTTATGTAAACTGTGTCATGATCAGGATCCCTTCTGTACCTATGAATCACAGTTGCCTCAGAATTATCAATTGACACATTCAATAGCTGCCCGAACAACTCTAACACTGTACTTTTCAGTTTAACATTGTTTTCATCTTTGGTTCTACCTAAACCATACAAATATAATGTATTGGTAGAATTATCTTTCTGTTCCTCTTTCCTGGCTCGAGCTGAACTAGATTCTGAATTATTCAGAATTTCCCCATTTACTGTATGTACCCCTGCTTTATCCAGTAAGAAAGCTCTATTCAGGATAATACCTGCCATTTCTTGTGACTGTAGTAATACATCTACTCAGTCTTTATTGGAGTAATTTCACCATCTGATCATTTTCAATATTCCTATTTCACTTTCTGGGATTTTTTTTTTTTTTTTTTATAATTCAGTATACATTTTGATTCCAGCAGCATATTGCCATAGGTAACACATTGAAAACAGTACAGCTGCAATAAACATCTGGCAGTCAGACATACATGGTAAAGCAATAACAAGACACCATACTAACATACAACATAAAACTCCCCTCTTAATCTTAATCCCCCAACCCCTCCCCATGCCTGTGTGTCAGAAGAGTGGGAATTAAGGATTGTGAAGCTAACTAAGATTTCCAGAGGGATATTAAAGCCTGGAGAGGTTCCTATAATGATTGGTAAACCTCTAGCCTTTGCCACATACTGGCAATATACTTTTCCTGTTGGATGGCTGTTAAAGTCTCACTATAATATTCTAAAACTGAAGGCAGTGATTCATCCTTCCAGTGCCTAAGTATAACCAACCTGGTGGTGGCTGCAATTAGGGTCAGGTGAGCTTTCCAAGATTTGGGTGTACCCTGTGGGAATAGGGTTAACAGACAAGATTCTGGAGTAAACAAATATTCAAGGCCCAAAATGAGGTGGAGCTCCAGAATGTTTGGGCTTTTGGGCACTCCCACAACATATGAAACAGGGTTCCCAACTCCTCTCCACACCTATGGTAGAGAGGGGATACTAGCTTTCCTATGGTATGTAATCTGGCAGGAGTACAGTACAAATTGTGCATTATGTTGAATTGGGTAAGCCTCAGCCTATCCTGCTTAATGAATTTATAAATGTTTTTCCACACTTTACTCCAATAGCCAGGGTTATCTGGGAGGGAAAGCATTTGTGTCCAATAATAGCAAACTTCTGTTGGGAGAGCAGGGTCAAGATCTTGCAAGAGTTTATATATACCAGAGACAGCATATGGTTGCCTCGCCCCCTTAAGCACATCAGGTAAGTCTTCCCATGGTAATGGGGTCCAGGGTTTGGACCCTAAGAAAGCCAGCATTGCATGCTTTATTTGCCAGTATTTAAAGATCTCATT
The DNA here is from genome assembly GCA_016271365.2 of Neoceratodus forsteri. Taxonomy (NCBI): domain Eukaryota; kingdom Metazoa; phylum Chordata; order Ceratodontiformes; family Ceratodontidae; genus Neoceratodus; species Neoceratodus forsteri. The sequence continues at coordinate 1,214,005,952 of CM057453.1, read as the reverse complement.
ATTAGTTAATTGAAATTTTCTTGTAGGGAAGAGAATGGTAGTATAGAGTCCCCATTGCAGAAGTCTCCTAGCACGCTGTATTGGAGCCGAGGGCAGAAGGAGGGTAGAATTGTGTGGCTACTTATAAGTAAGTGAGGGTTATTAAAAAGGGGTTGACTTGTCAACTTGTGCCAGTTAAAAAAAAGATGTATCTGTGTCTGGTGTAGGGCTCAGAGGGACCAGCCTATAGGAGATTTCCTGAGGAGATGGGAGGGGAGTTGATGCACAAAAGCTGGTAGGGAGCAATGCGTAGATCTCAGTAGGGGCCTCTTGATTTTGACCCACATAGGAGTGTAAAAGCAGGTCTGTTGTATGGCAGATCATCCATCCATCTAGCCAACTTACTTATGTATCGGGCACCATAGTAAGTAAAGAGGGATGGGAAAGCAAGCCCCCCCTCCCCCCATAGCTTAGGAGCAGTAAGTTTAGCATATCCCCTTCAAATTCCTTTGTTTTTCCATGAAAACTTACTAAACATTCTCCGCAGTTTGGTAAACCAAGATTTTTTTTTTCCAATTGTTTAACCAGGTGAGACACACTAAGCTGAAAGCTTGTTTACAGGTGAAACCTGGGAGCACAGGGAAGTTAAGTGACTTGCTCAGGGTTACATAGTATGCAAGTGGGGGCAGTGTGATTCAAACCCAGGTCTCCAGATTTTCAGCTCAGAGCCTTAAACCACTGCACCATACTGAAATAGGCCTAACATCCCCATTGGGTACAGGATTCATGAAAGTATATTCATTTTAAGGACACTTATATGACCCCAAAAGGACATTGACAAGGTACTCCACCTGTCTAGGTCCACTTTGAGCTTAGAGATCAGCTTGGTGAGGTTCTCCTTCATCATTGAAGGTACATCTCTGGTAATTTTGATCCCTAAGTAAGTCAGAGTGTGGGGCGTCTATGTCAATCCCAGACCCAAAAGCTTGGTTTACATAAGGTGGTGGTTAAGAGGGAAGATTTGGGACTTGGAGAGATTAAGCTTGTAGGAGGAGACATTGGAGAAAAGGTTCAATTCTTCAACTAGAGCTGGCACTGTGGAAGCGGGGTCTTTCATATATAGCAGAAGATCATCTGCATAGGCTGAGAGGAGATAACTTTTATCTCCAAGTTATTTTGTTTTGTTTCATTTCTTTTTTTATTTTATACTGAAAGATCTGTGAGCACAAGTGCCCATTTTCACAGATGCCCAGTTACAATAACAAATGACAGAGAACAAGATACAAAATACCAATAGAACATTAAGAAAACAATTTGGCTTACAAAAAGTTAAACTAATAATAACATACACAATAATACAGTAAACAGATCATTTAAAACAGTTACAAGTATCCTCTGAGGATAATTTATAATCCAGTAAACCCTTAAAACCTGTAACTCTATGACAGACAGTAATATCACTTGATAATTGATTGTACAATCAAGTAGTTTTATGCTGTATCGAATATTGTGCAAAATTAGTTCTAAACCATGGTAATTTAAACAAATGTCTAGTACTAGATCTAGTTATAATAGGAGAAACATAAATAGGGAACAAGCTGACAACACTAGTAAGGGCAATACCTAATTGAATCTTGTGCAAAAAAGTCAATGCTCTAAGATTAAAGAGAACATTAAGGGGTAAACATCCTGATTTATGATATAAAGTACAATGATGAGCCATCCTAGGTAGGCAAGTAATGAAACGTAAGATACTATGATATGTAGTTGTTAATTTGTTCAATATTTTCTCTGAAGAAAATTAATAAACAACCGAACCATACATTATTAAAGAAAACACAAAACTATTGGCCAATAGGGTCCATGTCTCAGGAACAAGGTATTTCTTAGTATGAAATAACATACCCAAACGTTGATGTAATTTACCGATTAATGAAAAAATGTGCTGATCAAAGATTAAGTGCTGATCAAGCACAAGACCCAAGTACCTAAAATTAAAAACCCTTTCAATGACATTACCATATTTATCATTTAACTTGAAATCATAATCACGTTGGTTCCTGATACCTGAAAAAAATCACAAACTTTGTTTTAGCAAAATTAAGTATTAATTTCTGAGAAATGACCCATGAATGTAGTGCTTCAAAGTCTCTCTGTAAATTGACTTGGAGCTTCATTTCATCAGATCCAGAACAAAATAATACAGCACCATCTGCAAACAAAATAATCTCAGTGTTTGAACAAATGTCTGGTAGTGAATTTATAAACAATGAAAATAAGAGGGGTCCTAAAATGGACCCCTGTGGAACCCCATCATTTAATGAATTCTCCTGAGAAAGAGAACCACAAATTAGGGTTCTCTGCATTCTATCAGTTAAATAGTGACCAAACCATCCAATGACCTCATCTGAGAAGTTAACCTTTGCTATCAATCTTTTAAGAACAACATGGTCAACTAAGACAAATACCTTGGTGAGGTCCACAAAGGCTGCTGCCACATGGCTGCCTTCATCAAAGGTAGCCCGGGCTTGCCCTATGAACCTCACCAAGACAGTTTCTGTATCATGACCCATCCTGAATCCATGCTGAGAAGAAGTCCAAAAATCATATTTACCCATGTGCTCATTAATTTGATCACTGACAATTGTTTCCAATACTTTAGACAAGGGAGCGAGAAGGGGTATTTGACAGTAATTATTCATATCAGTCTTTAGTCCAACTTTAAATATAGGCTTAACTATGGCACATTTCCACACATGTGGAAAGGTGCCATGACAAAGAGAATAGTTGAACAGTTTGGTAAGGGGAACTACAATGGCATTACCAACCTTTTTGAGTATCTGAAAATCAATAGAATCAAGGCCAGTATGTGGCTGGGGGTCCATTTTACATAAATAATATAAAACATCCTCTGGCAGTAAAGCACGAAAATAGAATTTTGGACTATTACACCCCTCCCCCCCATCCTGGCCTTTTTTATGGGACATTAGTGGCATGCGAATCCAATTCACCAATTGTCCTATATTTGTCCAAACAAGAAACATGTGAATGAAACAATTGTGCTACTTGTAGTGGATCACTAATTAAAATACCATTAGACTCAAAAGTTATAGAATCTATATTTTCCCCCCTTCCCAGCAATGAACTCAAAGTATTCCATGTAGCTTTAGAGTTTCCCTGATAAGATCTCAATTTATCTCTAAAACTCTTAGTTTTGCTAACTTCTGATTTACAATAGTTCTGCATCGACTTGTAGGCCTATAAATTATCACTAGTTTTTTTTCTTCAATATCTAGACCATTATTTATTCCTGATTCTAAACATCTTTAGAAGATAGGAAGTAATCCAATCTTTTGTTTCACCCCTTAATCTAGCCCTCCTAATTGGTATTAACTCATCACAAATTGCGGTGAATTGAGTACAAAATGATTGGAAAGCACGATTGATATTATTAATCTCATCTAGGAATGACCAGTCACTGGCCTTAATAGATGTTTCAAAGGCCTGAACATCAAAATCCCTAATCCTGCAGTATTTAATCATTCTAGATTCATTCGTAAACAGTTTATCTTACCAATGACAAAAAGTAGCACTATGATCACTGAGACTATCGGGCAACACACCAACAGAGCCAACAAGTTGGATACCGGTCAGGCTGGCAGAGCTGACTAATCTGTGAATAAGAGGTTCCAAATAGAAATTAAAAAGGAGGGGGGAGAGCAGGCAACCTTGGCGGGTCCCCCACTGCAAGAGGAATGAGCCTGAAAGGTGACCATTGCACCACACTTTGGCCTTGGGGCCAGAGTATAGTATCCAGACCCATTTAATAAAGTCATCAGGGATCCCAAACTTAGAAAGGGAGCTGAATAGGAATCTCCAGGAAACTCTATCAAATGCTTTCTCAGCATCAAGGAAGACCAAGGCAGAGGGTACCTTGGACTCCCTCGATGCCACGATTAGGTGCAAGTGTTTCCTCATATGATCTCCAGAGGAGCAGTCCGACATAAAGCCAACCTGAACGTGCCCGATTATTTCTCTCATAAGCGGTGCAAGCCAGGTAGCGAATATTTTTGCTAATATTGTCACATTTGAGTTAAGGAGGAAGATTGGGCAGTAGTTGCCCGGGTGCAAGGGGTCTTTGCCCGGTTTGGGGATCAGAGTTATCAGGCTTCTAGAAAGGATTGATCACTTACCCCTTTTTTAAACCAGAAATTATACACCTCTACTAGGAATGGTGTCAACTGGGTACAGCAGAGTTTGTACAGGTTATTTGGGAGACTGTCTGGACCGGGGGCATTATCTGGGGGTAGAAGCTTAACGGCATGCTCTACTTCCGTGACAGTAATTAGATATCCCAAACCGGTGGCCCATTTGGACGAAAGGTTGGGCAGAGCTACTGAATCTAAGTATTCAGCTGTGGTAAGGTCCTCAGGGGTGGGAGAATCTTCAGCTGTATAAAGTGCTTTGTAGTAACTGCCAAAAATTGTTACAATTTCCTTTGGGTTAGAGGTGATAGCCTCATCTGGGGATGAGCGCAGATTAGGCGCAAACCTGGCAGCCTCGGCCTGTCTAAGTCTAAAGGCCAGAAGCTTCCTGGCTCTCTCTCCTGTATCCAGATATTGCATTTTAGTACAATGTAGGGAGAGTTTGGCCTTTTGAGCCATTATATCTGAGTATTTGGACTGGAGAAGATGAAATTTGGCCCAATCAGAGTCCAGGGAAGATTGGTGCAGGGAATTTTCCAGCTGTCTTATGTCTTCTAAGATGGAATTCAGATGGGCTTTGCTCTGCCTTACATGTGTGGTTACCAAGTGGATGAGGTCCCCCTGAAGCGCACATTTAAGTGTGGCCCAGACAAGATCCACCCTAGTCACTGAGACCTTGTTACTGTCCAAAAAAGTGGAGATAACATTTTGAATGTGTTCAACCAGCGAGGGTTTCTGTAAGAGCTGTGTGATAAGGTGCCAAAGAGTATCCCTCTTGAGTCCTGGTCCCGAAGGAAGGAGATACTAACTGGGGAATGGTCGGACAGGACCCTGTGGTGGATATCTGCATCTAAGACCCCTGGGAGGGAGGCAGTACTGAGTAAAATATAGTCTATACAAGATAGGGTTTTATGCAGTGGAGAAAAGTATGTATTTTGGCATTCCTTGGGGTTCAGAGTGTGCCACGCATCCAGTGTCCCTGTACCAGTCATAAGATCTCTTAATGCCCTTTGGGCTGGAGATAGGCCTGCTCTTCTGTTGTCCGAGTGGTCTACATCAGATTGGGGTACTACATTCCAGTCTCCTCCTAGTATGGTGAGCCTAGGGGGGGTTAGCTGCTACCACTGACATCAGGTCGATGAAGAACTGTGGTGTCTCTACATTTGGGCTGTAAACAGATCCAAGAGTTATAGGGAAGGACTCCAGGGTGCCCTGGAGGATGACATAAAGCCCTGATGGGTCCCGCCATTCCTGTATCATTTCAAATGGGACTGAGTTAGCCACCAAGATTGCTGTACCTCCCCATCTGGAGGAGGACCCGGCCCAAAAAACTTGCCCCACCCAGAATCTCCATAACAGCAAAACATCCTCTCGCTTAAGGTGCGTCTCTTGCAAGCAGACAAAGTGGGCCCTCAGATGTTGGAGGTGTCTTAAGACTGTAGCTCATTTGTGGCTGTCTTGAGCCCCTTTAATATTCCAACTGATAAAGGTATATTGACTACCCATAATGCATATTTAACCATGTATAAGAAGGGGAACAAGAGGCCATTCCCTTCCTCTCTCTAGCACTTCTTCAGCTAGTTAATGATGTTATACCACAACCCACTGACACGCCAGGCTTGCCTTACCCCTCCCACCCTCATCCCAGCAAGAATAAGCAGTGAAATCCTGAACAATAACTCCCTCCCAAAATGACAAGTGAACTTTTACCCACCTTGTCCCACAAACATACCTCTTCTAATAATTAAAATCAACAAAAAATAAAGAATCATTAACAGACAAACATCCCAAATTCCTATAACAACCCCCTTCCCCACTCTTTCAACTCCAGTCCTATAGACTGAACCTCCATATGACCTGGGATGTGATTCAACTACACTGCCTAGAGTGCATGCCCCTCCCCACCCATGCTCCAAATCCAACAGGTAAAATTAAAACATTTGCTTTTCTTATAAAACATGTTGAAACATCAAAAAAGAAAAAGGAAAGGGCTTATGGGTCTGTACTGACGTCTAAACACAATAATAATAGGGCACAAATCTCCAGATCAGAGAAATTGAAGGTAAATAATGAAGGGGGTTCAGTGCCCTCTACTACCATGAAATTTTGGGAGGCAGACCCTTAATAAAGGGACCACTTCTCTATAGGAGCTTTTCTCAATCTTAAAGCCCTTTAGTCTAAGGTATAAAGGCTGTGCAGTAATAATTGACCTAAGATAGAACAGTTGGCGAGTTGAGCCATGCTTAGGCTAATAAACAATATTTAGGTAGAGTAAATAAATATCAAAAGCTCCATTGTCTCTTCTAAAAGCTACCATATCACTTAACATCAGCAGAGAGGTCTGAGCCTTATGGATAATAAATGTTACTGAACTGGCCCCAAGAGGAATGCATAGTGCTATTCAAAAAGGTAGTCCAAGGATTCAGTGAAACTAACAGCAAGCCTGAAGCGTTTGCCCATTTTAAAAAATCCCAACCTTTGAAACTAAAGAAAAAAGAAAAATATAAAGAGTACACAGGCCGTATACTCAACTGTAACAACTACTGTCATTAAATGTCCACTAGATGGAGTCTGAGCTTTTTTAGAGTCAGGCAAAACTTGCTAATCCGGCCAAGTCTTTATGCTTATAACAATAAATGAGAGTGGACTCAGTCTCATAAATTAAATTAAAAGTCATTTCCACAGTGTTATCCTAAGCTCGAATAATAAACAAGGAGGCTCCAAACCGAGCATGTGTTCACCGAAAACGATTGGCTGGGGTGCACAAAGCAGAAGGGGAAATACAGACTCCGGTGTTGTCCGAGGCACAAAAGAAAAGCCTTCCGGGGTAGCTTACCAACATTAGGTCCACACAACAATGGTCTAAGAGGTAGGATTGTCTTTCATAGTTAACACTGTAGGGTGCCAAAGTTAGTAAGGCACAGGAACACAGTCTGCACTTACTGCTAATACTGAAGGGATCCAAGGCTACATCGAGGTCTCACTTGAAGAGATCTGGCATCAAGTCCTGGAGGGCTATTCTTGCTTGCTCAACTGAATCGTATGAATGCCATTGATCTTTCAGGTAGATTTGCAGTAAGGCTGGGTATTTAACTTTAAATTTTATACCAGCCGCTATAATCTTGACAATTACAGGGTGTAATGCAGCTCTCTTTTTTTGCACAGTATACGTGAGGTCCTGGGCAATCCTGAGCTTTTTACCCTCTCATTGCACTTCCTTGATATCCTTAATTGCACTCAATATGTGTCGTTTGTCCAAGAAGTTTAAAAGGCAAAAAATCAGTGGTCTGGGAGGTGTGCCTGGTGGAGGGATTGGCCGGAGAGCCCTGTAAGCCTGTTCCATAATGTAGGTAGGCCCATTAAAAGAGGGGCCCACATGCTTCTCTCACAACTTCTGAATGAAAAGGATAGGATCCCGACCCTCCTCCTTTTCAGGTAGGCCCAGTACCACTAAGTTATTCATTCTGGACCTACCCTCTAGATCCTCCATCTTCTCTTCCATTTTCTTAATTCTGTGGAGTAAGGTAGATACCTTTGGTTCTGTTCAGTTGTGCCAGTTGTCTGACAACGAAATCCTGGACTCATTGTCCCCTGTACGGATAACCAGTTGTTCCACAGTGGTTTTCATTGTGTGAAGGTCCGTCAATAGGTCGGTCTGCATTTCTTTGAGTGATTGAGGCCCTCCTGGAATTTTCTTTTGGTTAGAGTGGCCTGGGATGCTGGTAGTGGTGCTGCCATAACTGACTACGCCTCCACCCACTTAGCTTGTTTATCCCTCATTGGGGTTGTCAGCGGAGTATGCTGTGGTGGAAGATTTCTCATTTCCACCCCATACAGCTGCAGTTTGATGTTTAGTCTGTTCTCTGATGAAATTAGGATAAGTATCCAGCGAAAATAAACAGTTGAGTTGGACTAAGAAGTAAATACTAGTTAAATTAAGGCCAGGGTGCAGGAGCTCACTCAAGACATGTCCTCTCTGTTAGGCAGCATCACGTGACCTTTATGGGATTATTAAAATGTGTAAACAAATTAATCAAGATCTTCTTTAACTTATAATTTGATTCATTTTGGGGAAGATTTTAAACTATAGATGCAAATTTGTGCTGTTTGCATCCTGTTTAATAAACTCCTTTTATTGATTCTGTTCCTGTTTATATACTCTAAGGTATATCCAAACTTATTTAATGAATCCTTATTAATCCAAATATGATTTGCTATTTGTGGTACTGTACAAAAAATAAACACTCCACACTTCTACATCCCTGTCCTTCCATATTTGTGCAATATCTGAATTAACAATGTCTGCTTCTGTAGGTGCCCTTAGCAGATTCACACTCTTATCTCTTAACATCATAGAACACCAATCTGATTCCCCTCTAAAGCCATACAAACATAAGATTGCACAATCAGCAACATCCATGGCTGGATTTCTTGCAGAATTTACAATGAAGGACCGTGACACATTATTGTTAGAATTACCATTCCCTTCTACAGTCCTGGTACCCTTGTCTTCCTTAAAACAGATTTTCCAGTTGTTCCAGTCCTCCCTAAAAAAATTAAGATTCTGCTTGAGTTCCTTCAATTGTAACATTAAGTTCTCCATGGGGGAGGAGGGGGCTCAGTTTCTGTACTGGTCCCCGAGCTATCCTGCCTAATCTGTGTATTCTCAAACATATTTTGTGCTCTGTCATTATTATGCACAATGGGTTTAAACACCTCTGCCTGCAACAAGGTATTATTAAAGATGCTACCAGCAACTAGAGATACCTGATCATGTTTACTGTCTTTTTCCCATCTTTCTTCTGGTTTTTCCCCCTGACTTTTCTTCATACTTTTCCTACTTTGTTTCTGTACTGAGGACTTGGAAAAGTCACTAGAAGGGAAATCAAGCCATAGCTGAATAATATCTCCCATGGGATCATCCACAACAATCGATGGTTAGCCTTCCTGGGGAATTATTCTATTTAACTTTAACAGCACTTCCTCCAATCTGCATCCATTGATGGCTATATTTTCCTTAATTGTATCTAGCTCAAATTTAAGGTTAATTAGGTGATCAAGGATCATTAAATGTGCTGTGTGCTGGTTATGCACACAGTTTTTTAACTCCTCACTTAAAGTGAAAGGATAAGTAACTGCAGCCACAGTGTGTGGGTAACTAGGAGACTGATTAGGTTGTACAGAATTAGCAAACTGTTTGAGGCCATTTATGGTCTCCTTCAAGTCGCTAGCAATATTACTTAAATTACTATGCCACATGGGTTTGGGGTTTGATTCATGAAAGTAGGAGAAAATTCTAACGAGTTAGAGGTACTAAGGAGGTTATCATAATTGAAACTCCCTGATGCCTCAACTGCTATATGTAAATCTACGCCTTCTGTCTCTCCTTTACTAGAGCTAGAATCTACCCTCCAGGTGTCCTTGTTCTCAGATGCTTTTAGGACAATAGCTGTTTCAGTACCCTGCGTATATCCAACCCTATTACGGATCAAGTCAGCATTTGCTGTATTATTAAGTGAGGGTTGAATAAACGCTACTTTGGCAAAGTGACCTTTTATTGTTGATTGTTTAATATTGTTTTTTTTTTTCTTTTTCTCATTTCCTACTTCCAGTACTACCTTTGCATCAGTTACTCTGTTTTTCTTTCCTTTTTTATGCAGCTTATCTTTGTTCTGTGATAATGGTTTAATCCGTTCCCCCTTTTCATTATTTTTTCTTACTATTCTCCCTCCTAGTACGGGGGTAGAGTGTGTTTCTTCAGTATACTGAGTTGTATCACTTAATGTGCTATTGGTGCTCTGTAATGACATGATAGCACCAACTCCTGTATCTTTAAATATGACTGGGGAATTAAAGAACTCCATGACAAAGCTAGAGTCCTCACACTTTTTCTTTTCCTTATCCTGCAGCTGGCATCTGGTTAATACCATAGTAAAGAAAGTTAAAAACTGGCTTGTATCCCCCTCAGCAAAATAAGCAACACAACAATAGCAGTGCAAAAACAGAACACAGAATACAAAAACACAAACAAATGCAAACTTAAGAGTGCCTAGGCTTTGTTAAAATTTCTCAACCAGTTAACATTATAAAATCCCGTAATGTTTATAGGTCCAGAAAATAAAAAACAAAAGTGTTCAGACATTTTAAAGCCACTTAATTGTGCTTGGAAAGATTTCAGCTCTGGTACAACTGTAGGCAATTACACCAGTCTACACCAAATACCCAGCAAAAGCCCAAGTGTCAGCTCCTTAGTAGTTTTCAGTCAGCACTTTTTTTCTTCAAAATAAAGTTCCAACATATAGCTAACTCCTCTATAAAGGCATCCAAATGGCTTGAAAGTTTACTGGGCTGGGCTGGTTTGTATCTTTCAGTTCACTCTTGGGCTTTAACTACAGCTCAGGATGACCTACAATAAAAACACTGTCAAAGACGGTACAAGTGAATTGGTGTGTCTCCATGAAGTGATACACTAAGAGAAACACAACAGACAGATTTTTTAAACTTGCAGCCTAGATTGTTGGCCCGTAAGCACTTAATAAATCACTTAATAAATCACCCCTTAGTACTGCCAATCGAGCAGAAAAGAGAACACTGGTTTGGTCTCCAACTCGCAGATTTACCTAACAAATTCAGCTACAAGCTGTAAACTATGAACTAGCACTGAGTGCTCAGAGCTGGTTCTGAATTCTATGTTCTAAATGTAAATCCACCACAATATAACTCCACAACTAGCTCTTCTGCTGGCTCAGCCTATGGCAACACTGTTAACCACTATCAAAGTGGCAGACAGTCTGAGCCAGTTCTTACCCTTTTTACCTGTAGTCTAGAAGAAAAACAAAAGGAAGAAAGCACAATCTAGTTCTCTAACTTACTAGTTTCAGAAATCTCAAAAATCCCAGGCCTCAGTTGTGCAAATTTCAAAAAGGGAATTGCAGCATTGTCCAGCAGAGCCTACAGCATGCAATCAGCAATAATGGTGCTAATGAAGATCTGAACACCAGACTGTACAGCTAAGGGCTAAAAAGCTGTGGTCATGTGATACTCCACTGACCGCGAAAGGAAGATTTCAAATTTAAAGCAACAACCCACTATTAATAAGGTCTGTAAAAAGCCTTTGCCCAGCAAAGGCATCTATATAAATGATAAATAAATGAATCAGCCTATGGCAGTATGCCTTTCTAAAAACACTTAAAAGCTTATTAAAAAATACTCAAGTAATAAAAAAAAAGCATTCTCTGCAACCACTGTATCTGTATGTAAACTCAAATTCACATGAACAAGGTAACATAAGTATATATAATAATCACTGTAAAGTGGAATACTTTCCTTCTCTTAGGGGTGCCTTTGGTAACTTTTTTCTCAGACTTTCTTTGAGTCTTTGATTCAGCAGTCCCTTGACGTCCATCTGACCGGTGGTTCTCAATTCTGTCCCACATGCCAGCACCGGTGCCGGCCTAGAAAAGCACCTCTGCTAGCTGTCTTCAGGATTTCTTCCCTGGGGACAAAAGAGAATGGGACAATCAAGCCACCCAGGACTTGAGGGCACTAAAATGAACTGGAAAGGTAACACATTTAGGCAATGATATCATACCTGTTAAAAAATAAAACTAGCAGTGTAACCCTGCTTCTGGGGTCTCCTCCATAGACACGCAAGAGAACATAGCTTCAGAAGTCCTTCGTCTCCACTGTCCAGCCGAGAAGTGATTAGCAGTCACACGCTGAGATCCAGTCCAGATTGTAAAACACTCTGTATGTTTGTACTGTATTTAACAACATGACTATATTTTTTGTAACGGTCCCAGTTTGCATTTGAAAATGGGCACTGGCTCATACTGCTTACCTGGTAAAGCAAAGTTAAAATAAATAAATAAAATGTAAAGGGAAGTTGAAATTAATGTAGCTAATTCAGGTTTGCTACTGTACAGTGGTGCCCAGTGTCAGGTCCCTTCATGTCTAGTCATAATAATCAGGATCTCCACTGAGGAACCAGCTAGAAAATATATAATTGCTTGCTAAGTACTGTACTTTGTTGCCTAGTGTTTCCAAAATATTATAACTAGTAATAACGAGATCTTGCAACATTTAGGAGCCTGACACTGGGCACCTTTGCAGATTATTTGGTGTGGTACATAATCTCTAGCCAGGGTGCAAGATAAAAGAAAAAAGTCCTGGTGCTTCTCACTCAGACCTTTATCCTCCACCTGTTTGTCGCTGTTTTCAACCATGGTGTAGGTAGAACAGGGGACAAGATTCATGCCTTCCTTATCAAGGTTAATTAGCAAGTTAGTAGAGAAGAGCTTCTGCATTAACACTGTACTGATTCTGTTAAGGACCTTTTGGTTGAGAAGAGTGTAGTTACATGACATTTTTCTCTCCTTTGTTTTGCAATATCCTATGTGATAAAGAAATTGCCATGCCTATTGCCCTTTGAAAGGTGGATGTCTCCAGAATTCAATTCCTCTTTTCCTCTTTATTTTTTTTCATCTTCTGACTCTTGGTCTCAAGGACAGGACATTATATTACATATCTGAATTTGCATTCTCTAAACTAGGCAATATTCTACCTGTAATGATGCTTGCACTGCAAGTAGAAGCATAGTAGTGATAAAAGTTACTGCAGAAAAATGTTTTTGTGACTGCCACTGTTATACTTGAGAGAGCCCTGTTTCAGGAAACCGGAAGAGGAGCTGTAGTTCGTGGTGGAGTTTACCAGAACTACAGTTCAGTTAATCAGTGTGTTATATTTGTGCTTTTAGTACTGTGGGGCTATTTTCAAGCACTACAAGCCACTTTAGTGGTGTTTTATTATTTTAAATCCTCTCCTTGGACCGAGACCTTGTCATGGTGGAGAGGCTTGTGTGTTCCAATGACCCTCAGGGTTATGCTGTCTGGAGTCTTGTACTCCTGGCAGGGTCACCAGTGGCAAACAGACCTGAGGCGAGGTCCCAGACTAAGTGTGGTGCAACCTCCAAAGTCCTCAATGGTGGATCAGGCAGACGAAGATGTTAGGATCTCAATGGCTGTGAAGGCAGATGAAGGCTGCAACAAGATGGGGATCTCCAGTTGTCTTGGACTCACCTTGCCACTGGATGCTAGATCTCCTGCTTGTCAAGTTTGTGTAGTTGCTGTAGGCGCACCAGCTTCCCCACACTGAAAGAAGTCATGCGCAGGCTTCTACCATGGGAAACAACATCCCAGCAACCAAGCTTCCAAGCCCTGCAGCAACAAACTAGTGGGGACAGGACCAGTGAATCCAGCAAACTCTAGCCATGAATCTACACATAGGTGGCAGTAGTTTGATGGTCATCTGGCACCTGGACTGGGACAGGGGTGCAATTCGGCTACTGCTGCTGTGACTGAGCAGTCCTCTTTAAGATCCCCTCTGCTCACCCCACATGAGGAAGGGGCTAGAAAAGGTGCAGTAAACCTAGACTGTCTCACCTTCTCCTGGCTGGATAGCTGCATCCAGCAGGATCACTCTATCTGCGGTCGAAACAAGAAACAGACAATGTTTTTGCAACATGGAACGTTCATACTGTGATGGACAACCAGTATAGCGAATGACCAGAAAGAAGAACTGTTATTATCACCAGGGAACTTGCAAGATGTAACATCGATATTGCTGCCCTAAGTGAGACAAGATGACCAGATGAAGGCCAGTTGAGAGAAGAGGGTGGAGGTTTCACCTTCTTCTGGAAAGGGAAGCCAGCCGTAGACAGATGCATTCACGGTGTTGGCCTTGCCATCAAGAATAAGCTCATCAACCAGCTTACAGAGCTCCCAATTGGCATCAACGAACGCCTCATGACCCTTCATCTTAAGCTCAGCAACAATCAGCATGCCACTGTCATCAGTGCATATGCCCCAACACTTAATGCTGACAAGGATGTCAAGGAGCAGTTCTACTTCAACCTTGACAGAGTCCTAACCAACTCCCCTAAGGAAGACAAGATCATTCTTCTTGGTGACTTCAATGCCAGAGTCAGGCGTGATTCAGATCTCTGGAATGGTATCATCAGGAAGGTGGGGGTAGGAAAGACAAATTCCAATAGCATCCTACTGTTGAACAAATGTGCGGAGCATGGCCTGGTCATCACGAACACCATCTTCAGACAGAGCGATAAGTATAAGACTACTTGGAGACACCCTCAATCAAAGCACTGGCACCTCCTTGACTACGTCATTGTCAGAACCCGTGATCAAAAGGATGTCTACATCACGAGGGCCATGTGAGGAGTCAATGACTGCTGGACTGACTATAATCTCATCAGATCTGTCATGAACATCCATCTCACTCAGAAACTTTGAAGGCAGCCAAAATCAATGCAAAGAAAAATCAGCACCAAGTCCCTTCAAGACCCAATGGTTCAAGAAGACTTCCAGCAACATCTCCAAGAAAGGCTCTCTGCCATGCTCGCAGCTGATGATAGCATTGAGAGATACTGGAAGGAGTTCAAGACTGCCATCCACTCAGCATGTGCTGAATCTATTGGCTATGTCACCCGGCATCACCAGGACTGGCTTGATGAAAATGATACTGAGATTCAAGACCTGCTCAACTGGAAAAGAAGAGCTCACTGCACATGGCAAGATGACATCTCATGCAAGCAAAACAAAGAGTCATACCAGCAGCTCAAGGCAGAAGCTCAAAGGAAGATACGAGACATCAAAAACAAATGGTGGCAAGACAAGGCCAAGGAGATCCAGCTGTATATTGACAAACATGACATGTTGAGCTTCGTTCAGACTACAAGGGCCATTTATGGTCCAAGCTCCCATGGTCCCACTTCCCACCGATCTCAAGATGGCTTGACACTCCTAAAGGGAAATTAAGGCAATCAAGCTAGATGGAAGGAGCATTTTGAGACACTTCTGAACCACGAGTCATCTGTGACAGATGCCACTATCAATTCTGTCCCTCAACACCCTGAAAGAGAATCTCTTGCCAACCCTCCTACCATCGAAGAAGTAAGACATGCCATCAAGCTGGCCAAAAACAACAAAGCTGTGGAACCAGAAGGCATACCGGCTGAAGTCTACAAGACTGGGTGTGAGGAACTGGTACTAAAGTTCCACTAACTTATTCTCCAAATTTGGAACAATGAGGAGATTCCAGAGGACTTGAGGAATGCCAACATTGTTACCATCTTCAAGAAGGGAGACAAGTCAGTGTGTGGAAATTATCAAGGTATTGTTTTACTCTCTACCGCAGGGAAAATCCTCGCCCGTATTCTTCTCAACTGTCTCCTTCCCATCACCGAAGAAGCAATGCCAGAATCTCAGTGTGGATTCAGACCATCTCGTGGGACAACAGACATTATCTTCACTGCCCAGCAGATCCAGGAAAAGTGTCGGGAACAACATCAGAATCTGTACATGGCTTTCATCGACCTGACAAAGGCCTTTGAATCCATCAATCGTGAAGCCTTGTGGAAGGTGCTGGCCAGACTTGGCTGCCCTACAAAATTCATCAAGGTCCTGAGGCTTCTGCAAGACCAGATGACTGCCAGTGTTCTCCATAATGGTTCAAAGACAGACCCATTCATCATCCAAACTGGGGTCAAGCAAGGGTGTGTCATCACTCCAGCCTTGTTCTCTATCTTCCTAGAAGTCATCCTAGTCCTCACCAAAGGCCGGCTTCCCACTGGAATTGACATCGAATACAGACTGGATGGAGGGCTCTTTAATCTTGGATGTCTCCGTTCAAAGACCAAAGTTTACAAGGCATCTGTCTTTGACCTCCAACACCCTGATGACTGTGCCATCCATGCACACACCAGGAGCAACCTCCATTCTGTGCTTGATCTCTTTGCAGAAGCTTACTGATGTCTGGGACTCTCACTTAACATCAAGAAGACCAAGGTGCTCTATCAGCCTACTCAAGGCCTTATACAGTAAATGACCCTCCACAATTCACCATCGAGGGACAGACCCTGGAGACAGTCAAGCACTTCTCTTACCTCGGTAGCCACCTCTCCCTAACAGTGAACATTGATGATGAAATTCAGCACAGGATCCATTGTGCTAGTACCTCATTTTGGAAACTGCTTCGATGCATCTTCACTGACCGTGACATATGAAAGGACACCAAGATCCAGGTATACAGTTCGGTTATCATCCCTACCCTTCTTTGTGGATGTGAAACTTGGGTGACTTACCAACATCATCTAAAGAGCCTGGAGAGGTACCACCAATGATGTCTCAGGAAAATCCTCCGCATCAAGTGGGAAGACCACCACACTAATGTCAATGTTCTCGCTGAGGCCAATGTCACCAGCATTATGGTAATAATCCTCAGACATCAATTCCACTGGACTGGACACTGTGTACGGACGCCTGACTCTCGACTCCACAAACAAATTTTATACTCCCAGCTCAGTCATGGCCAGAGACCCCATGGTGGTCAAAGGAAACGCTACAAAAACACACACTGAAGGCATATCTCAAGAAAACAGATATGGACATCATGAGCTGGGAGGAGCTGGCCACCAACTGATCTCAGTGGCACCAGAACCTCCATCAAGCTGGGGCCTGCTTTGAAGAGAAATGCCTTACCCTTGAAGCTGAAAAGAGAGAGCGTAGGAAAGAAGGGGAAAGAAACCCTAACCAGTGGGCAGCTCTAACACATGGAAACATTTGCAATTTCTGCAGCTGAATCTGTGGTTCTAGGATTGGATAACTGAGCCACCTCAGGACCCATTAGTAAACCATGGTAGAGATCATCCTCGAATTGAGGGATTGCTGACAATGATTATTTTAAATTGTTTTGGGGGCATTTTGTGTACACGAATGCTCTGTGACCTTTCAGAGCACTTCCTGGGTTGGGGCTGTTATTTAAGTCTGCCCTGCAGTGAGCATGAGCAGACCTAGGCAATATTCTACCCTTAATGGTGCTTGCACTGTAGGTCAAAGCCTAGTAGTGATAAAAGTTACTGCAAAAAAACGTTTTTGTGACTGCCTCTTATGCTTGAGAGAGCCCTGTTTCAGGAAACAGGAAG
Source organism: Neoceratodus forsteri (assembly GCA_016271365.2). NCBI lineage: Eukaryota > Metazoa > Chordata > Ceratodontiformes > Ceratodontidae > Neoceratodus > Neoceratodus forsteri. Next base: position 1,213,988,771 of record CM057453.1, on the reverse strand, counting down.
AGGAGCTGTAGTTCATAGTGGAGTTTACCAGAACTACAGTTCAGGTAATCAGTGTGTGATATTTGTGCTTTTAGTACTGTGGGGCTATTTTCAGACACTACAAGCCACTTTAATGGTGTTTTATTATTTGAAATAATTTGTGTGGCATTTTGTGCACACGAGTGCTCTGTGATCTTTCAGAGCACTTCCTGGGTTGGGGCTGTTATTTAAGTCTGCCCTGTGGTGAGCGTGAGAAGAACTAGGCAATATTCTACCTGTAATGGTTCTTGCACTGCAGGTAGAAGCCTAGCAGTGTTAAAAGTTACTGCAGAAAAATGTTTTTGTGACTGCCTCTGTTATACTTGAGAAAGCCCTGTTTCAAGAAACTGGAAGAGGAGCTGTAGTTCATGGTAGAGCTTACCAGAACTACAGTTCAGTTAATCAGTGTGTAATATTTGTGCTTTTAGTACTGTGGGGCTATTTTCAGGCACTACAAACCACTTTAGTGGTGTTTTATTATTTTCAATCATGTTGGGGGCATTTTGTGCACATGAGTGCTCTGTGACCTTTCAGAGTACTTCCTGGGTCGGGGCTGTTATTTAAGTCTTCCCTGTGGTGAGCAGGGTGAGCGCACATCATTGTGCGCAAAGACAAGCATGGCTGCGTGTGTTTGGCATTTTAGCAGGGTTCAGCAGGTGTTAATTTGAAGGCTGTGGAGAAGGATATTACTCACAATAAACCTCTGTATATATAAGTGCTTACCTGACTATCCTGTAATAGTACATTAATCTGTATTGTATGTTGTAAGTGGTTCTTGAGGAGTAGTAAAAGCAGGCCAATATACATCATGGAGGATGTTATTACAACACAGGATGGTAGTTTTGCGGTTAAATGTAGACCCTGCATCATGTACTGCTTTAATTCCACATTTGTTATTAATCAGCCATTTAAATGTATGAAATGCAGGCAAAATGAGGAACTGCAACTAGACGTATTTCATTATAGTGCAAGATTAAGTGCATTAGAAATGTATCAACAAGACACTGCCAGAGGACTGCTTAAAACTTCCCCTCCTAACAGTTTAGTAAACCCCTCTGATACTATTCAAAAGGTACTACCTGCTTCAGTCATACCATTATTGTGTTAGGATGACAGCATCTCTTTAAATACAAATACTAGAAAGAGAATAAGGGATGAAATAGAACAGGAAGATTCAGATGAGAACTGGTATAAAGTTCAAAGCAGGAAAACATGCAAAAGAGGCAGGAAGGCAGATTGTTTTCAGGTGCCTATACAGAATGGGTATCACCTACTGGCAGAGCTGAAAGAACAGCAGGAATGATCTATTCCCCTGGTTTCTCAGTCTTCTATCCAAAATAATACTAACATCTTAATTGACACCCCCCCCATGGGAGAAACATCTAGCATGCAATCTGAGGCTGCAAATCAGATTAATTATGATGCTGGCATTTCTGAGGAGCCAAAAACAAATATTTGTATTGGGGGATTTGATCAGTAAACATTTAGATTGAGCTATTTGTGACCAAGATAAATCTAATAGAACTGTATCCTGTTTTAGAAGTGTCAGAATTTCAGATATTACTCGTATGTCCAGGCAAATTCTAAAGGGTAGTGGCAAAAGCCCACTGGTTATAAGTCATGCAGGGGTAAACAATGTCATGAGCCAAAATGTCCATATTATAAAAGAGGAAATTGTTAGCCTGACAAATGTGCTTTCTTAACTGGATAGTGATATTGTTTTCTCTGAAATACTCCCCTTTCCTAAAGCTACTAAATCACAAATGGATAAGATCAAAGAAATCAATAACCGGATTAGGTTATGGTGTTTCAAGCAGCAAATTGGATGCATTACTCACTGGGAGGAATTTAAAGACAGAGCAGAGTTTACTTGCAGAGATGGCCTTCACCCCATTAAAAGGGTTCTATGGTATTGGCTGAGCACATTAATTGTTTTATTAATAAACATTTAAACTGAACACCGGGGGCTCAGCAGAACATTCCCTATTTGACTCTTATAAGGCACATGTTCCCGCAATAATGGACAGCAACAATATCAATATGACCAAATCTCCTAGTACTGATAATAAAATTATTGAAAATGAAGTTAGAGTGTTGCTTCTTAATGCTAGAAGTTTGCAAAATAAAATTTATGGATTAACATACACTATAAAGACAAAATTGATATCTGTGGTGTAACTAAAGCATGGTTTACTGATTCTGCTTGGGGGACTGAAATACCTGATTATATAAAGTTTGCTAAGAATTGTTCTGAATCTAGAGGTGGTGGAATTGCTCTTTTCATTTGCAGTACCTTGGTTTGTTGTGAGTTAAAAACTAACCAAAACACTTCAGAGGAAAATGAAACCATCTGGGTGAAAGTTCCTTTCCCGGAGGGCCCCTTAACTGTAGGTTTAGCTTATTGCTCTCCAAGCTTGGATGTGTTAAGTAATGAACAATTTATGCAAAGTACTGACAATGTGGTAGTCCAGGATGATTATATTCTCATGGGTGATTTTAATTTCCCCAAATTAAACTGGACTACACTTGAGGGTACCAGCTCAATGGAAAATAAGTTTATAGAAATTGGCCTTCAGCACAATTTGGAGCAACTGGTAAAGGAACCAACAAGGAAAAATAATATACTAGATTTTATATTTTTGGAACCACTGGGAGGCAGTGACAATAATAAAACCTTATTAACAATAAATAGGCTGAAGACTGAATTAACAGAAGTAACTAAAGTCCGTAATTACAACAAAGCTAATTATGGTGAAATAAAGAAGTATTTTAGTAATTGGAATTGGCACAGCGAACTTAAAAACTTAGACGCAATCAGTATGTGGTGAGTAATTTAAAAAAAACAGTAAATATTGTATCAATAAATGTGTCCCATTCCGTACTAAATACGACAATAACAAAAAAAGGGTACTGGCTTGTTGGGATAATAATATTCAAAGAAATATAAGGAAAAAGAAAAAGGGCTTATAATAAATACAGAAAGAAACCTACTGAAAGTAACTGTCAAAAATTCAAAACCATGGCAAAGAATACAAAAAAAAGCAATCAGACTGGCTAAGCAAAAATTGGAAGTTAATCTTGCTACTACAACTGAAGAAAATAAAAAAAGATTTTATAATTATATTGGTTCTTTAACAAGTAAGTCCAGTGGTGTGGGTCCTTTAATGGTAGATCAAAAACTAGTAAGTAATAAAAACAAAATGGCTGAGGAATTGAACTCTTACTTTGTAAGTGTTTTTAAGCCAAAAGAGAACTTCACCCAGAATCATGCAGAACATATAGATTCACCTATCCTGTTTACCACACAGGATATTCTTGATGCTATTAATATGATGAAATCTAACTCCTCAGCAGGTCCAGATGGAATCTATCCCATTTTTATTAAGAGTTTGTCATTGGAATTGTCTAGTATTTTGCTTCATTTATTTAACACCTCATTTGCAGAGGGAGTTGCTGTACCTGAATGGAAAGTGGCAATAATGATGCCATTACACAAAGGGGAAAGAAAGCAGAACATTGAAAATTACAAGCCTATAAGCTTGACTTCCTGTTTAGGAAAATTTATAGAAAGATTATTCCAGCACAAACTATAGATCACTTGAAAGTGATTGGTTTTCAGGATATTAGTCAACATGGTTTTTCTAAAGGCAGATCTTGTCAGAGCAATTTAACTAATGTTTTTGAACCAGTTAGTAGGGCTTTAGACTTGGGTATACCTGTGGATGTTATATATCTAGATTATGCTAAAGCATTTGATTCAGTTTCTCATTACATCTTACTTAATCAGTTAGTACATCTGAAATTACATAGCAATATAATCAAATGGATTGCATTGTGGCTTGACAATAGAAAACAGCAAGTTGTCATTAAAGGGTATGAATCATAATATCATTAGATGGTATGAATCATAATGGGCCACGGTGACCAGTGGTGTGCCACAGAGCTCTGTTCTAGGCCCCTTATTGTTTAATTTATTGTTTGCCTCCATGCAGACTTTTGATGGAGTATGGATAACAAATATGCTGATGACAACAAAATTGGTTGTATTGTAAATAACAGTTAGTCAGTTGCAGACAAACTAATATCGACAGATTGACCAAGTGGACAGATGAAAATAAACTGACCTTTAACATCAGTAAATGCAAGGTGATGCATTTAGGTAAAAATAACACACTTGCAGACTATAAATTGAATGGTTCTTACTTGCAAACAATCACTACTGAAAAAAGATTTAGGAGTAATTATTTCTAATTATCTAAAATTTGGGGTACATACTGCTAATACAGTTCAAAAATGTCATGGGACAATTAGCTGTATCTCAAAACATATCATGAGTTGTAAACTGGAAGTTATTGTTCCCTTATACACAAGCTTAGTTAGATCTCACTTAGAATATTGTTCTCTCTTTTGTGCTCTGACATCTCTTGGTGACAAAGCTCTAGTAGAGAGGGTTCAGAGAAGAATCACCAGGAAAGTAAGCAACTTGTCTGAGTTGGATTACTCTGATAGACTGAAATCTCTGGGGTTGTACTCCTTACACTATAGATCTATAAGACGGGGATTATGCCTTATGTATAAAGCATATAATGATCCTATAATGCTTGAAACATATTATCTAGAGAAACAGGACACAACAACACAGAATCGCACAAATTTAAATTAGTGACTGGTCTTAATAAGACTGTGAGAAGAAGGAATTTTGTTACTCAGAGGATACCACCATTATGGAACTCTCTTCCGCCTTTTGTTGTCTCTAGTGTTAACATTAGACAATTTAAATTTAGGCTTGACCAATATATGGGTGAACAAAACTTCTCATTCCACCATTAGGATATATGGTGGTGAGTTCTAAATGGGCTTGTCCCTCAAACCTGTAATGACCTATGAACCTATGAACCTATGAGCTCACATACTATTGTATTTTTTGGCATAGTGCTTGGTTACTGTCACCATGAAAGGACACCTTTGCCACTACCTGGGGGATGAGAGTCAGCTTGATCCAGTGACACCCTCTGCATCCAACCAGACCACAGGCTGCCTGTCCCTGAAAGCAGGAGAAGCTACTTTAAAGTATCTTTAAAATTCTGACCAATTAGTTCTGTTAGTGCTTGTGCAAAAAGAGAAACTAAGTCACAAACACTGCAGCCAGTTCTAGCCACTGGGTAGTCACCATGAGGAGAATGCCATTGTCACCACCTGGGGGTTCAAGAGTAAACTTGATCCAGTGACTCCCACTGCATCCATTTCTCTCATTAGCTGCCTGTCCATGAAAGCAGCAAGAGCTGCTTTAAAATAACTTTAAAGTTTGACTAATCAGTGCTCTTAGTACTTGTCTTAACACCCGTACCTCTATGTGGTCCCACATGAGCAGTTCCTGCATGAGTGTACACAGCAGGAGTGGGGGTCCTCAAGGGGATTCACCACTGGGGAGACATCAGGGCATCAATGGACTTAGCTCAACTCCCTCCCTGTAGCCGATAAGTTTATTTATTGCTTGTTCCAACTATGCCACATTTCTGTTGATGTTGTGCCTTAAGGAGATTTAGAGGGATCCCACCTATGTTTAGTTCATGCCTACCAGTACTGTACTGCAATAGGGAAGTTTGTCAGTTGAATTCATGCAACTGCTAGCACCTCCCAATCTTTAACCTCTGTACAATTTATTGCTAATTATTTTGTCTGTTGCGGGTTAGTGTTATTTCCTTCCTTAGTTATGCTGCTGTAGTTGCTGTAGTTATGTTTCAGTAACTGGTCCATTAATTTACTGCTCAAGTCATACTGTCTGTTGTGGGTTATTATGACTACATTGCCCTACTGCCTCCCTCCACTGCCCTGCCTTAGTAATATCTATACTGCTCTCCCATATGGATATGGTTCATGTCCCTATTATAATTACTAGTATTTCCACCTGTCCTGAGTGTAGTCCCTACGGTTAACTTTTACTCCCTATCTGGGAGTAACTCCCATATTCAGCCTCTACTTTGTCCCCCTCCTTCTCCCGAGCTTATTGCACCACCACCCTACCAATTCATTCAGGCCTCCCTTCCATTTACAGCCTTCTGCTTTAACAGTTTCCATATGCCTGCTTAACTACTCAGGGCAGTTGCGTACTAGCTCTCCATCATGTTGTTCATTACCATTGCTCTCCTCCCCCTTTCTAGTCCCCCGCTCCTTCCCTCATCTACCTCCTCCTTCCTTCTTTCTTTCTCCTTTCCCCCTCCTCCTCCTTCATCCTCCTTTCTGCTAATGTTCCCCCTCTGACTCTCCCCCTGACTTCATGGGCGCAGTCTCCTGCCTTCCACCTGGTCCACCTTGATGTACTCAGTGGTATCCGTCCCTCCTCCCTACCTCCCCTCCCTTCCCCACAGTTCTCGATTTTATTAACACCAAAATCTTGTCATTCTGGGATCATCATGCCCCCCCCAAGGAAAGCTTGAGTCTATGGGTCACACCTCCCCTGGATCATGGTAGAGTTTCTGGCCTGTCACCATACACAAGACCTTGCCTAGCAGATCCACAACTTCACTGGCTCCTCTATTGACCTTTCTAAAAGGGCTACTAGGCTTGTTAAGGCTAGTTACTTTGCATCCAAGCAACACAACAAACTTAACCACCCCTCAAAGTTCTGGAAGGTGATTCATGCCCTCTTCTCCTTGTCCTCCCAGTCCCTCACCCATCCTTAAGGTGGGTGACTCCCCCATCTCTGATACCGCAGCAGTTGCCTCATCTGTTACTCCATTTTCTCCACCTGTGCCATCTCCCTCCACTTCCCCCTCCCCACACCCCCTCCCCTTTGCCTTAAGCTGCTCCCCCACACTTTCCATTCTCCTTCTTCCCAACACTCCTTCTGTGACCCTCAAGGCCCTTCTTGCACTAAACCCACACAAAGGAGGGTGTGTTATAAGCCTTGACCGCAAACTCTTGTCTCTCTCAGCCCCTGCCATTGCCCTTCCCATCACCCACCTCCTAAATCCCTCCTTGTCACTTGCTTCAGTACACAGTCTGTAGAAGCAGGCCACTGTCATCTCCTTCACAAAGGGGGTGATCTCTCCCTCCTAGGTAGCTACTGTTCCAACTCCCTCCTCCCCTCCCTGGTTAAACTTTAGGAAGCCCTGATCCTTTTCTTAACTCTCCCTGTTCCTTGGTAATTCCTCCTTCTCAATTCCCTACCAGTCTGGCATTAGGAAATCCTTCTCCATCCTCACCTCCTTAGGCTCACAGACTCCATCCTTTCTGGCATGGACCAGGGGCTCATCACCTCTGCCATCTTTGTTAATCTGGCTAAAGCCTTCCACACTGATAGCCACCCTGTCCTCCTGGACAAGCTAAAAGCACCTGGTCTACTCTCCTCTTCTGTTGACTGGTTTCACTCCTGCCTTAAAGATGGAACCTAGGCTGTCCATATTGATGATAGGATCTCTCCTCCTCTCCTCTCCTTATCTGTTCCAGTGTCCTCAAGGATCTGTCCTTGGCCCTGTCTGACTTTCCATTTTTCTAAACAACCTTTTCCTCACTTGCTCCTCTGCATCCATTTACCTGTATGCAAACAACATGGTTCTCTACACCACTGGGTCCTCTGCCTTGGACCTCATGCCCCAACTCCAACTGAAATTTAACAACATCCAGCACTGGTTTCAGGCAAATCTGCTGTCTCTCAGTGCCAAAATAGATCTCAATTACCTTTGGCATTAGGCAGAGACTTGCTAAGCTCTCCTCCCCCCCTCCTTCTAGACCTTTGATGGTGTTGTGTTTGAGCATGTAGCCTCCTTTAAATACCTCAGGGAGTGGTAGGATTATCATCTTGAGTTCTCTGCTCATGTGGATTCCATCCAGCAGAAACTGCATCCCAAACAAGGGGCACCATTTTGTGCATTTAATCATTTTTATTGCAAAATGACACCAAACAAAGAACACCAAATACAAATATACAATGCAGTAGAAAAACAAACACTGATACACAAATGTCTGTGGAAGCAATCTGTAGATACATCAGAGTTACAGTAAGAATTGTCTGGAATCTGTAGAATAACTGTGGTGCTAGGTATAGTATCAACATTCCAGGTCCGAAGAGACCCAGCCTAGCCACCTAAACCCAGTGCTGGGGGGGGGGTCAACCAGGGAAACAGTGGAAGAAGAAACAGATAATCATACTAAAATATACCATGCCCATCTCCCAATAGACTCAACCCCTTACTCTGGTGTATGGAACCCCTTCCACCTAGGGGATACACAAACAACAAACACCAACCTCTTGGGGGGCCATCACAGTGCCAACAAAGGTGGGAGGGGAGCCAAGGCAGTGGTTGGAAGAGGGTATGTATAATTGAAGTTTCAAGGTGTCTGCCTCCTGGCTGGCATCAGCCAGACTGCATTCCACATAAGAGAGAGGGTCTCTAGGGATCACTTTGCTAAATGCAACAATTTGGTATAAAGTGGCTCTGGTTGCCAGTGTAGTTCTCCATTCCAGGGAGGTTCAAACTTCAGCTGTTTACCATCTGCATAGAAGGATTCTCTTTGCCTTGACCCCAGCAGCCACCAGTCAAAGTAGTTCTTGGTTGTAGTGCATGCGTCCAGCTGTGGCGATGCCCAGGAAAATGGTTTGTGGAGAAACCAGAAAATCCATGCCCAGTACACTACAACAGTCCATCTGTACTGCCATGCAAAATGATGGTATGGCTGGACAGGACTACATAATAAGGAACAAAGAACCACCATGATCCCCACACCTCCAGCAACAGACAGTGTTGAACAGCACCATTTTGTGACGTTTGACTGTACTCTGACACCAAAAATGAAGCAACTTGTTTTGGATTATAAGGCATGGCTATTAGAGCATGCTCTCCAAGCAACTCTCCATGCAGTGAACCAATCGTAGAAACATAGAAACATAGACTCTGATGGCAGATAAGGACCACTTGGCCCACCTAGTCTGCCCATTTTCCTACCTATTGGATAAGTTGCAGATCCTAGTTAACCAACAGCCTACTTCTTCCTACCTACCAGAACTGCCTTATGTCTGTCCCATTCATTCTTGAATTCCCCCACTGTTTTTGACCCCACAACCTCCTCAGGAAAGCTGTTCCATGCATCCACCACCCTCTATGTGAAAAAAGTACTTCCTCACATTGCCCCTAAGCCATCCCTGTCTATCTTCAAATTGTGTCCCCTTGTTCTTGCACATCACTTTTTTTGAAATATGCTACACTCTTGGACTTTGTTGATTCCCTTAAAGTACTTGAAAGCTTCTATCATGACCCCCCTCTCCATCCTTTCCTCAAGGGTATACATATTAAGCTCCTTTAGTCTCTTCATATGGCTCTGTTGCATGCCCTGCTCCATTTTAGTTGCCCTCTTCTGGACTGCCTCCATCCTGTCTATGTCCTTGCAGAGATGGGGTCTCCAGAACTGCGCATAGTACTTCAGATGGGGTCTCACCAACTGACTGTACAGAGGAATAACAACTTCCTGTTTTCTACTGGTGATGCCTCTACCTATACATCCCAATATTCCCCCAGCCATCCTTACTGCATTCTCACATTGATTGCTTACCTTTAGATCATCTGATATGACTACCCCCCAGTCCCTTTCCATTTTTGTTGTTGTTAATACAACTCTTCCCCTGGGTTTTTGTTTCCCAGGTGCATTATTTTGCACTTCTTTGCTTTAAATCTAATTGCCACACTTTTGACCATTCCTCTAACCTTGCCAAGTCCCTTCTCATCCTTCCCACCCCCTTGTGTATTAACCCTGTTGCAGATCTTTGTGTCGTCTGCAAAGAAGCATACTTTTTCTTCCAGTTCCCCAATAATGTCACTTATAAAGACATTAAAAAGGACCAGATCCAGTACTGAACTCTGAGATACCCTGCTAGTAACCCCCTTTCTTCAGAGTGGACTCTGTTTACTATTACCCTCTGTGTCCTGTTGTCCAGACAATTTTTACCCAGGCTACCACCCTGGGACCCAATCCCAGGCTGGCTAATTTGTTTATTAATCTTTTGTGTGGGACTGTATCAAATGCCTGCTAAAGTCTAGGTAGGCCATGTCCACAGCCCCTCCCCGGTCTACTACTTTGGTCACCCAGTCAAAGAAATCTATTAGATTCATCTGACATGACCTTCCCACTGTGAATCCATGCTGCCTTGGGTCCTGTGCCCTGCTGGCATCTAGGTACTCAACAGTTCCTTATTTCAGAAGTGATTTCATCATTTTTCCTACCACTGAGCTCAAGCTAACATGTCTGTAGTTTCCTGCCTCTGCTTTCCTCCCACTTTTGTAAAGGGGAATCACACACACCCTCCTCCAGTCCTTAGGCACCACACCATCCTCCCATGATTTGTTAAAAAGGGTAGTCAGTGGTGTCACTAGTTCTCCCCTTAGTTCTTTTAGAATTCTGAGGTGAATCCCATCAGGCCCCATTGCTTTGTCCACCTTCAGTTTTAGGAGTTCTTTCAGAACCCTTTCTTTTGTGAAAAGAATGGTATCAGCCCCCCTATCCAGAGTGTTTCTTTTGATTGGATTAGATACCTCCCCCTCCTCTTCTTTTGTGACTACTGAGCAGAATTATTCATTCAGTATCCCTGTTTTTTCACTGTCCCTCTCTGCCCACCCTCACTCCCCTTTACTAAGCCTCACTATCCCTCCTTTGGTCTTTTCTCACTCCCTAATGTACCTATAAAAGGTTTTCTCCCTCTTCTTAACTGAGTTGGCTATCTTTTCCTCAGTTTGGGCCTTTACTATTCTGACTGCCTTCCCTGCTTCCTTCCTTCTGCTTTAACTGGTACAGCTCTCTGTCCTGCTTCTTCTGTGTTTCCTTATACTTCCTGAATGCTATCTTTTCCTCCCTAACCTTCTCTGCCACCTCTTTTGAGGACCATAGTGTTTTTCTCTTTCATTTTGATTTGTTAATTTGCTTCCCACAAAGCCTTGTTGCCTCTGTCATGGTAGTTTTGTTGTTTCCCCATTGTTCCTCCACCCCTCCTTCTTGCCTGTTAGCTAGTGCTTTTCTGCTTTTCTTCCAGGGCAAGAGAGACTTGCAGCAGTGCTTCCTATCTTTGCCTTGTTGTCTCCATTTGATTATGAAAGGTATCCATAATATCTCTGTATATCTTTCCAACATGGCTCTTATTACATTTAGTCCAGGAGGCAAGAACTAAAGCCCCTTCAGACTCACTGGAATGAAGTACAGCTGGGTTAAATACTGGAATAATCACACTCCTCAGCTGCAAATACCTCCAAACTTTTGCATGTTCTATTGAGAACCATGAATGGAGGCCATCGAAGGAATCCACATGGAGAATGCCCAGCAGTAACAGATCCTGGACTTGAAAGATCCCAGAGCATTTCCAGACCTGCCACTGGATCAGGGCATGCCCCACACAAATTCTGCTATTGCTTCATATTGGTGACCAGAATACTGGAGTTTTAGGGCAATTTCAGCAACCAGATAAGCTGGTGTCATGCTTTGACAGAGGCTTGGATGATGTGTCAATGTTGTAGCCCATGAGGCATTTAGTTATAATGCAAAATTGAGTGGAAGAACCCATCACACAGATCACACTCCATTTGGAGCCATAATGGCATTCACAAGTGTGGGGTCAGCAGTCATTTATACATCTGAGCTCTGAGAAAGGCCAGATAACATGCTAACAGCCAGTTCAAAATCCAACCTCCCCTCTGCCAGTGGTAGCAAAATTTAGGTCTACTATAGTGGGGGGGCTTACCTCCTCATAAAAAGCTTCCAAAAAGTGCATCAATTTTATTTTACTACAGCTGAGAGACCAGATGGGGCAGATTGGACAACCTATGTAGGAGCTTGGGTGTGGCTATTATTTTCATGGCTGAGATCCTGTCTGCCGTAGACAGATTCAATTTGTACCAGCAGTCACAGTCCCATTTCAACTCCTCCAGCAGGGGCTGCATGCTTAGCCTTCAAATCTAAGACAGATCTGGGGTCAGTTGTATACCCAAGTATCTAATAGTCTGGAGGGACCACATCAGACCTCTCAATAGAAAAGTGGTTGATGGATATAAACCAGCAAGATGGAGAACCTTCATTTTGGATTGGTTGATTTGTGAGCCAGATGCATCTTGGGACTCCTGAAGAAGATCTTGAAGTGGGACAGTACCCAAGGGGGCATCAGACAGTAGGATAAGCAGGTTATCCATGTACAACTTAGCTATGTACACTATGCCATGGACTGTAATGCTCACTAGCTGCTGGTGGTCCTGGATAGCTGCTGCCTGGGGCTGTATCACTAGCATAAAGAGAATGGGGAAGAGGGCATCTCTACCTAGTCCCTCTGTGATGTGAGATAGAAGCAGAGAAAATATTAATGGTTAGGACCTTAATGGAAGGACAGGCATACAGTATTCAAACACAACTACTAAAGGTGTGGCAAAATCCATCACCTCTATAGCCCAAAGGAGGTAGCCCCACTCCGCAGAATCAAAAGCTTTTCAAAATTGATAGCATCTGCAATGGTGGGAGTAGGGGTAGTTCAGACAGCTTGAATGACATTGATTAAGGCCCTTAAGTGGTCCAGACTCTGCTGAACTTTAATGAACCCCACCTCCATCAGGCAGATGAGAAATGGTAAAACACTATCTAATCAAGATTCCAGGGCTTCACCAAGATATTAGAGTCAGCATTGATTAATGAAATGGCCAATAACATGCAGGTAAGGTGGAGTTTTCCCTTCCTTTTGTAGTACAGTAATTACAGCCTGATTCATGGTTAGGGGAAGTGGCCCATAAGCATGAGACTCAGTGAAGACCCTTCCCAGTACAGGACTAAAAATTAGTGACTGAGTCTGTTATAAGTCGACTGGGAGGCCACCACTCCAGGGGCTTCATTTTTATTCATATCCACAATTACATGGGATATTTCCTCTGCAGTCAAGGGGTGCTCCAACATACAGCATTAGCCAGCAGTTGGGGATGTAGGGAGACTTTTCCAAAGGAGGAAGCAACACCTTCAGGACCCACTAGCCCATGTGAAGCATGAAGGACCTCATAAAATGCTCTCATAGAGGAGTCGATGTTTTTTTGTTGGTTGGACACCTGCCATGTAGCATTTCTCAGAGCTCTACTATGGTATTCTGCCTGCTGCTTCTGGAGACAATATGTTAAGAGTTTGAAGGGTCCCCCAAAACCTGTACTTGGAGTGCAGAAGAATTCTGCTGACCTAGACAGAAGACAATTTATCTGGAGTATAACCCACATCATTTCTGCTACCAGAGAGCATTTTTGCCTGGCATGAGGGCTTGACTTAACATAAGGGAAGAAAAAATATTTTTATTTAAAAATGTTCATGAATATGTTTTTTTTCTTAAAAAATAAAAATACTAAAAATATATGTCATTATGTTTAAAACTAGATCCTCAACAATGATGAAGCCATACCCAGTAAAATGTAGGTTCAGGAGGGTCTAATTGATACTTGAACTAAGAAAAAATGAAAAATAAAAGAATTTTGAACATTTCTTGGAGTGACTGGCTTTTTTCATTTTATCTAGTTTGATGTAATAGCCATCTCCAGGGCCACAAGCCTGTCTTGCAGAGTCTTCACCTAGGCTTTCTTCTCCCATAGCTGTTTGGTCAAATACTGTATAATAAGGCTTTGTCAAGTAGCATTATATGCTTCACAAAGGGTAGAGGCTAAGACCTCGCCTGTATGTCTAGCCTTAAAGTATTCACTTTTTTCTATCTCTACCCAAGTTAAAAAGTCTTTATCTTGTAAAAGTAGGGAATCAAGTCTCCATGAAGAGGACTAAGAGAATGTTGCCTCCCATACCAGAGTAATTGAAACAGAGGCATGATCTGAAAGGACAATGGATTCAACATTTGAATGGATGGAGGTATGCATAATGAATTGAGGTCCCAGACAGAGATCCAATCTGTTAGCTATACCATTGACTTGGGATATGTAAGAATTGTCCTATCTGTAGGGTGGAGGTCCTTCATCACATCTTGCACCACATGCACCATTTTGTGTTGCAGCTCCCCCAAAGCAGAGGAGCGATCTATTAGAGGGTCTAGTGTTAAAGTCCACTCCAACAAGGGAAAGAAGTTTACATTCTGTTGCCTCTGTAAGGGCCTGAGCAAAGGAAAAAAAGAAACCAGGAATGACAGTGTTGGAGCCATGTTTATTTATTTATTTATTTATTTATTTGCGTTTTGGTGACCGGGCAAGTCCACTGAGACAATACAGTCCCTTTTTCAGGGTCGACCTGGGGTTGAATTACATACAGTAACAATGCAAATTAACAGACTGGTATTACATTGACCATACAGTAGAACACAATAACAGAGTGGCAACAATATTCTTGAACAAAATTTGTCAGGTAGAAGATAAATGAATACAGTGGTAGACATTGGCACAAGATAAAAACTTCAACAATCATTAAGTAGTGGAGACAGCGAAGAGAAACATATGTGGAAGATTTAGAAGGGGAGGTAGGGGATAAGGCAACTGAACAGAGAGAAAGGAGGGAGGGGTGCAGGGAAGGAAGTAGAAGAGGGGGTAATTAGAGTTATAGAGGGGACATCTTCAGGTGAAGCAAGAACAGGGTGTAGAGGAGGATAATGAGGCAGACAACTTTGATTGGAACAAATGAAGAGAGGATCAAGACAAGATAGATGGAGAAAGAGAGTTCCAATCAGAGAGAACAGTGAACGTAAAAGATCTGGAAGTGGTCAGACATAGTTTTGGTTTGACAAAAAGGGGAAGTGAGGTGGAGAAAAGGGTGCACGGTGCTTGTTGGAGATGCACTAGTTCACCAGGGCAAAGAGGTGTAAAGTCATGGATGAACTTGAATATAAGGCTCAAGGAAGAGTACCTCAATTTATCAACATAAGAAAACCATCCTAGTGAGGAGAGGACATCACAGTGTAGTGAGCAGGCTTTAGCCCCCAAGGCAAACTTTCCAATCTTGTGGTATGCCTGAGAGAGGAGGGACATGGAGGCAGAGTTAGTAGAAAGAAGTAAAGGAACATAATAGGTTATGAGAGGTAGAAGGGAGGAGGAGGCTTTTTTCAGGCATGAGGCAGACGTGAGAAGCGGATGAATACGGTAGAGGAGACTTAGTTTCTGATTAAGAGATTTAGCAATAATTGAGGCATGAGTGCTGAAGGAGAGCATAGAGCCCAGTGTGAACCACAGGTATTTAAATGAGAGCACTATCTCCAAGGTATCACCCTTAAGCGTTGAAATGTGAAGGGGTGGGTGATGAAGATTAGTTATTAGACGATGTGCGAAAAGCATACATTTAGTTTTCTCTGTGTTAAGGACAAGATGATTGTGAATGAACCAGTCTTCAAGGGAAGCAATGTCAGAGTCAAGGTCATGGTTAATAATGTCAGTGTGTCAAGAGGAGCGGTATTGGATTGTGTCATCTGCATAAAGATATACAGAGGTACCACCACAGAAGTGGGGGAGTTCGTTGATGAAGGGCAAGAATAATATGGGGCCCAGAATGGATCCTTGTGGCACCCCATGGGAAACTGGGCAGAGGTTGGAAAGGGAACCATCCCACTTCACTCTCTGGGACTGCCCAGTCAAATAACTTTTGACCCAGTTCAGGGCACTGTCATCCATACCGATGAGAAAAAGCTGGTGGAGAAGGAGATCATGATTCACTAGATCAAATGCCTTGGTGAGATCAATGAAAATGGCACCTGTGGTGAGGCCTTTGTCCATGGCAAGAAATATGTCAGATGTAACTTTCAACAGGGCTGTCAGAGTACTATGTTTCCTTCTAAAGCCATGCTGATAAGGGGAGAGTACATTGTGAGAGTCAAGGTAGTCCTGGAGGTGGTTATAGACTATGCGTTCTTGGATTTTGGACAATGGGCATAGGATACATATTGGTCGGTAATTGTCTACAACAGAGTTGGAACCTCCCTTGTGCACTGGGATAACTACCACCACCTTCCATTTATCTGCAATGGAGTTAGAAAGGAAGGACCAGTTAAAGAGGTCATGAATGGGGTGGGTAAGGGCTGGGGCACCCAATTTGAGAAATTTTGCCTCTAGGGTGTTATGGCCTGGAGAGCTATTAGAGAGAAGCTGTTGCACATCTTTGAGTGTGGCTAATTTCAGATGGAACTCAGGATGTTCCCCTAGGGTAGTTGGGGGAGCAGAGGTTGGAGAGGTGGAGTTATGAAAGAGAGAGGTGTATTTATGAAGGTTGGTAAAGGAGTTATTAAAACTGGCAGTGATGGATGTAGCATCATCAAGGGTAGATCCATTGACAGTGATATTGCTAGGGATTTCCAGGGTACTACCAACTGCTAAAGGGACCTGTGGAGCAGAGAAAGTAACCAGCAGTTAGCAGCCTTCCCAATCTGTGGCTTGCCTGGAGATGTGCTATATAAGGGATTTGTGCAATAGGATAGATACATCCAGTTTTGAGGATGCAGCACTGATATGGTTCTCTAGCCCCACCCCCTGTCTGCAGAGTTTCATGGCTTCCCCCTCCATCAGTTTCATTTCTTGAAGGATCACCAATCAAGCTCCTAGTTTTTTTTTTCAGGTGGGTAAGAACAGCCATTTTCTTAAAAGGGGTGTTCGACCCTCTGGGGTTACAGGTGGTACAGTGCACATCAGCCATAAGGTGAGGGGGGCAGATTGAAAACTGCAGGACAGAATATTATAGGAAAGGGTGGAACCCATGATCAGAGACTAAGCAGAACACCAATGGAACCCAACAGGGCCAAACCACCTCCCATACACAGTGCTAAACTATATCCAGATGCCACAGTTGCATAGCAAAGTTAACAGTCAATGACAGGTACCTGAAATAAAACAAAGTGAAAAAAGCTAAGAATATCAAACCATAAAAAAACAGTGCCCAGAAACAACACATGCAATAATGGATTACCTAGAAGGCAATTAGGGCACAGTAATCCCAGCACATTGGAGTGCCAGAGATGAAGCCAAGATAAGGCAACACTGACATAGCAACCTCTCATGGACCCCACCTGTGTGGGACCAAAGAAGTATTTAACAAGATGCTGGAGACCAAATCCACATGTGAGGAGAAAACAGGTAGGATCCCCCAATGGGATAAAGAAGCACCAAATCAGAAAAGTTGTACTTGCCCTAAACAGAGGTATGCTGAATGTCACTCAGTCCTAACAAAACAGTTGGTTGACAAAAAGACAAGTCCAACCTGTAGGTATACCCTTAGGGCTCTCATAGTTAGTCATATTCTAGGATGATCCAGTTCAACCTGTAATGAAGAACCAGAAAAGTGGGATTCAATTAAAGGAACCCAGAGTACCTAGAGCTCACTGGACATGGGGAGGGAAGAAGCAGGGGGGCAGTTGTAGGGTGCAAGAAGACCATCAGAGATATAATGACTAGGGCAAAGCCAAGAGTAGCACAGCCTCTGTCTGAACGTACCTCAAAGCCAGCGCCTTAGTGTCACAGCTGGCATTGAATTTTAAAAGAACTTCTGGCTTCCTATAGGAGGCAGCATCCAGCACCCATACCATGAATCCAGGTGCTATACCTCACCCATCCAAAATATATACTAAGCACTACCAGCACTCCTGAGACACCAAAGGCCTCAGGCTCCCAGAACAGGAGTTTTTGTGTCAGATTCAGTCATAGAGGGGGCTGGTGACAGACATCAGAAACAAGGCTGATCTGCAGGCGCTGCCACAACAACCAAGAGTCTGGGGTGGCAAAGTAGAGGAGGTCCACACCACAGGCAATTACAGAACTGGACTGGCACTTAGGAGTGCTGGGGTGGGGCATTATGTAATTTTGAGGGGTAGAGCAAAACTAAAGGAGGATTAGGAGGGAGGCTTGTTCACCTGGACCAGGAGGGGTGCCTTAAAAGAGACTATGAGCTTCCCACATTCCCAAGAAGGGTGGGGGAAGGCATACAGCCTGGACCCCTCTAGTCCCAGCCCAATCCCTTACCTAAAGTCACTCCCAACCTATAAGGGAGACCTCTTAGAGAAAGGGGCAGGTGGGTAGGCAGAAATAAAACCTCAGGGGGAGAGAGTAAACAGCATCCCTAGTGGCATTTAAATACTCTTAGCAAGCCCAGCATCACAGTGATATTGCAAAAGAAGTCTGTCCTCTTAGAAGCACAGAGAAGCAAAGAGCAGAGTCAGGGACTGGAGCTACAGAATAATCCTCTGCTTAACAAACAAGGCATTTACACTCACCAGCAAAGGCAAGATCCCCCTCCAAAGTGGATTCCATATTACAATAACTTTACCCCAGCACCTCCCCAAAGTCATAACTATTTACATTGCAAACCAACAGTTAACCTGAAAAAAAATAAAAAATAAAAACAAGGATATTAGGTCCCAAGAACTCCAGCAACACAGAGGCAGCCACTGTTAACAAGTGCCACTGGAAAAGTGGGCCCACTGCCAGTGCCAAGCAGATCCTCTTCAAGTCCCTCCTGAGCCACAAAGTCAAGCAGGACATGCCCAGGACTATTGGAAAGGAAACTGCCCTAAACCGCTGTTGGCAAAGAAACACAGTCCACATGGTGGAGGGGTATTTGAGTCCACACTGGCTAAGGGTAGGAAACAATTGAGAAAATTCAGTCCCAACAACAGTATTCAAACAAGGCACAGTTCAAGGGATTCACAACCAGAAGCATGTCCTGCATGGCTCAATCCTGCTGAAAAGTTTAAATGCATCTGTCCCAAAAGCAAACATATAGCATGCACATTTTTATGTTCATTGTGCACATGCACAAGAAACATATTGTGGCAGCTTTCTCCACAAGCAGGTTGTGGAGGCACGGCACTGTTGTGGCAAATGCCCCCATAGCCTTTAAAGGCTTGTCCAGTGTCCCCCAATGCCGTAGCACGCTGCTGCTGAAACTAGTTCAGCCAGCATGCCACCAGCTTCTAAAAAATCAGCCGCTGCAATCAGGGGCCACCTCGTCATTGCAGCATCAGCCATTCACTGCAATGAGGGAGTGACCTGTTATTGCAGGGCGGGATCTTGAAGCCCTGATATTGTTTGTGAACATGGTGGCAGCTTGCCGCCATGTCCACAAACAATATTAACCCCCCCACCATGTTTATTTGCCAATGGGGCCCCAATCCTGGTTGGATTCAGTGCCCCAATGTATATTTTGTCGACGGGGGAGCCCAATCCCCATTGGCAATATGTAAACCCCCCACACTTTTACTGTTTGCCGACTGGGTGCCCAATCCTCGTTGGCATAATGTAATACCCCCACCCCCTTTTTTTGTGTGCCGACGGGGGTGCCCAATCCCCTGTCGGCTACAGCTGCCCCACCCAAAAGAAAGACTCCAGTGGCATGCTGGGAGCCCAGCATGCCACATGCCCATGTAAAATAAAAAATGGTCCCACGACATCTTTTGTTTATTTTTAACCTGTAAAAAGGAAACTGTCCCTCGGCTGTCTCCCTGCCCCCCTCCTCCACAACCCGCACCCACCCACTGCGCACCCTGCCTCCCCACACCCCCCTCACCCCATACTTACCTCCAGAGCTTGGCGTGACGATCTTCGGTGGACAGAGAACATGTCTGCACTCTTCAAAGCTGACAGCGAACTGGGGAAATGTCAGTAATGCATATCTCAGTCATTTTTTGGAATTTTGGCACCAAATTTTCAACATGGGGTTTTTGAGACCCCTCCTAATGAATTCTGGATCTGTCATGGCATTAATCGGCCCCAACAGGTGATTTTGCGGTCACTGCATGGAATCACCTTTCAGGGACAATTAACGAAACAACAGTGCCAGTGTTCATGAGGTGGGCTCTCAAAAAGTCTATATTGCAAATTTGGCAGAATAAATCCAAAAAAATGACTGTTTTACGAGCGTGCGTTGCACAGTTGCTATGCACGCTCATAACTTCGCGAATTTGCAATATTTTCACACCAGATTTTCAACATTGGCATTTTTTCACACCTCCTTGTGAACAATAGAGCTGTCATTGTTCACATCCTGGCCAAAATGTGTTTTTGCAGTTCCAGCGCAGAATAGCACGGTCACTGTGGGAAATTAGTGTTCGGGACAGAGTAAGAAAATGACAGTGACACTGTTCATGAGTAGAGGTCATAAAATGCCTATGCTGAAAATCTGGTGATGATACTCCATAAAATGACTGTGTTACGAGCGTGTGTTGCACAGTTTGCACGCACGCTCGTAACTTTGCGAATTTGTAATATTTTCACTCCAGATTTTCAACATAGCCGTTTTCCCACAACTTCTTATGAACAGTACAGCTGTCATTTTTCCCATCCTGGTTGAAATGTGTTTTCGCACTTCCAGTGCGGAATAGGGCGGTTACTGAGGGAAATCACTGGTCAGGACAGATTAAGAAAATGACAGTGATACTGTTCATGAGCAGAGGTCCTAAAATGCCTATGTTGAAAATTTGCTGATGATAGGCCATCAAATGACTGTGTTACAAGTGTGCATTGCACACTTTCCACGCACCCTTGTAACTTCGCAGATTTGTATTATTGTCACGCCAGATTTTCAACAGTGGCATTTTTTCACACCTCCTTATGAGCAGTACTACTGTCATTTTTCACTTCCTGACCGAAATGTGTTTTCACAGTTCCGGCGCAGAATAACGCGGTCGCTGTGGGAAATCAGTGTTTGGGACAGATTAAGAAAATGACAGTGGCACTGTCCATGAGCAGAAGTCCTAAAATCCCTATGTTGAAAATTTGGTGATGAAACTCCATTACATGACTGTGTTACAAGCATGCATTGAACTGTTTCCACGCACCCTTGTAACTTCGCAAATTTGTAATATTTTCACACCACATTTTCAACAGTGGCATTTTTTCACACCTCCTCATGAACAGTGCAGCTGTCATTTTTCACATCCTGGCTAAAATATGTTTTTGCACTCCTGCCAGAGAATAGCATAGTCGCTGTGGGAAATCAGTGTTTGGGACAGATTAAGATTGAGCGAGTGAGGGGGTGGAGTGACCTAGCTCAACTGAGCTCTGTCGGGACTGTTGCGGATTTGTTTGTGGGCAGAAAAATGCCCCAATGCAAGAGCCCAGTACAGAAGGGCAACCTGCTGCACTGGGAGAAACAGAACAAGAGAGCAAGTGAGGGAGACAGAGTGAGCGAACTCAACAGAGCGTTGTCAGGACTGCTGCAGATTTCTTTGTGGGCAGAAAAAGGCGCCAATGCAGGCAGGAGCCCCATACAAAAGGGCAGCTTGCAGTGCCAGGACAAACAGAATGAGCACATGAGAGAGAGAGAGAGAGAGAGAGAGAGAGCTGATTGACCTCAACAGAGCTCTGTCGGGACAGCTGCGGATTTCTTTGTGGACAGACAAAGGTGCCAACGCAGCCAGGAGCCCCATACAAAAGTGCAGCCTGCAGCGCCAAGAGAAACAGAATGAGTGAGTGACAGAGCAGTAGTGAGCAAGCTCAATGGAACTCTATTGTGACTGTTGCATATTTCTTTGTGGGCAGAAAAAGGCTGCAATGCAGGCAGGAGCCCAATACAAAAGGCCAGCTTGCAGCGCCAGCAGAAAGAAAATGAGTGAGTGAGAGAGGGGGAGTGAGCAAGCTCAATGGACCTGTGTTGGGACTGCTTCAGATTTCTTTGTGGCCAGAAAAAGCCGCCAACGCAGGCAGGAGCCCAGTACAAAAGGGCAGCCTGCAGCAGCGGGAGACACAGAACGAGCGAGACAGGGAGGGGGAGGGAGTGAGTGAGCTCAACGGAGCTCTGTTGGGACTGCTGCAGATTTGTTTGTGGGCAGAAAAGGGCAGCAATGCATGCAGGACCCTTGTACAAAAGGGCAGCCTGCAGTGGTGGGAAAACCAGAATGAGTGAGTGAGAGAGAGGGGGAATGAGCGAGCTCAATGGAGCTGTATTGTAACTGCTAAAAATTTCTTTATGGGCTGAAGAAGGCGGCATTGCAGGCAGGAGCCCAGCAGAAAAGGGCAGCCTGAAGCGTTGGCAGAAATGGAATGAGTGAGTGAGAGAAGGGGAGTGAGCATGTTGGGACTGCTGCAGATTTCTTTGACGGCAGAAAAAGGCGCAAAGAGAGGCAGGAGCCCAGTACAAATGGGCAGCCTGCAGCGCCAGAAGAAACAGAATGAGTGAGTGAGACAGAGGGGTTGAGTGACCTCAACGGAGGTCTGTCAGGACAGCTGCAGATTTCTTTGTGGGCAGAAAAAGGTGCCAATGCAGGCAGGAGCCCAGTACAAAAGGGGAGCCTGCAGCGCTGGAAGAAATGGAATGAGTGAGTGAGAGAGGGGGAGTGAGCAGGCTCAACGGACCTGTGTCAGGACTGCTGCAGATTTCTTTTTGGGCAGAAAAAGCCACCAACAGAGGCAGGAGCTCAGTACAAAAGGGCAGCCTGCAGCGCCAGGAGAAACAGAATGAGCGAGTGAGAGAGTGGGAGTGAGCCACCTCAACGGAGCTCTGTTGGGACAGCTGCAGATTTCTTAGTGGGCAGAAATAACTGCCAATGCAGGCAGGAGCCCAGTACAAAAGAGCAGCTTGCAGCACCAGGAGAAACAGACTGAGCGTGTGACAGAGGAGCAGTGAGCAAGCTCAACAGACCAACGCAATCAACATTCGGCATTGACAAATGCTTGATTCAGTTTGGATCTTACCCAGGGCCCGAAGGGAGAGGTGCAGGTTTGTTTAGAGACAGGGCTGTGTCTTCAGGTGTAGAGAAGAGGTTAGTGGGAAGTGGTGTGGAGGCTGAAACCATGGCACGTAACTTCCTCTGTTATAGCCCAGGAACTGGTCTTTCTTGCTTTGGGATAGCATTCAGTTCAGGCCATTGGGTCTGGGGACCAGGAGAGTGCAGTGCCTGAAACTTGTTAGTTGTTGTCAGCATGACTGTGCTCCATGCTGAAGAGATTGGAGAATGGGATCTCCTACTATGGCTTCTGAAGCATGGAGCTGAGAAGAAAGGAGATCTGTTCTGCTTCTGCCTGCCATGCAGACAGCCCTTACCATGTTTAGCTGCCATCCATAGAAACATAGAAACATAGAATGTGATGGCAGATAAGGACCGCTTGGCCCACCTAGTCTGCCCATTTTCCTACCTAACAGATAAGCTGCAGATCCTAGTTAACCAACAGCTTACTTCCTCCTATCCCCCACTAGGACTGCCTTATGTCTGTCCCATGCATTCTTGAATTCCCTCACCGTTCTTGACTCCACGACCTCCTCAGGGAGGCTGTTCCATGCATCCACAACCCTCCTGCTGCTTGTCATAGTTCAGACAATTCCCATCCCCTTTGGGTTTTTCCAGTGGAACCAGGGGCATAGTATCCATAGGTGTGTGGGATAAGTGGGCAACTCATTGTGGATCAATGGGAGCCCTGGCACCAGCAGTTTCCACTTGCAGGTGAGAAATAAGGGCCATCACAGCCTCAGAGGTAGAACAGCAATAAGGGACCCTATTAATGATAATTCAGAAATATGTTGGGTACCTTAGGAAAACTGGATGTCCAGTGTGGTAAGCTGCATTTTGGCTAAGCAAAACATGTTGTCTTTGACTGGATACCATAGGAGCTTAGCCAGGATGGGCCACAGTTTGCCTCCTGCAGAGGGACATGGGGTCAAGGAACAATGAGCCACTCAGTTTCAATTTGCAGGCAGGCTGCAGCATTGAGGATTTCTGGGATAACATTCTGAAGGAAATTAATCACATCCTGGCCTTCCACTCCCTTTGAAAACCCAATGAAACAAATATTGTTTCATTGGGTTCTTATTTCAAGATTGTCCACCTTTGGGACACAGTTTATTAGTGTGGCCTGGTCCCTGCCACCAAATCCAGGAGTTTCTGCAGATCTGTGATAATTTGTATAGAGGTGGCTTTTAGAGTTATGGCATCTTGAAGGATTCATTCTTTTTTTTTTTTTACAGATTCTGTTTATGCCCGTTCCATCTAACCTGACTGCCCACTCCTTCAGGTGTCTAAGTACACACCCTCTGCTGCTCCCCCAGTCTGCCATCCGTCTACCCCACTGTCCATCCATCCCAACATATCGCTTCATTTGGGGGGCCCCCTGCCCAAGAGATGGCATCTGGGAGGGGAGATAAAGGTGCCCTTGGCACCCCCTTGCATCTTGGGCAGGTGGAGTGGGTCAGCTCAGAGGCTTCGCAGCTTAGCAGCCAGGGAAGGCAGGCCACCATCATCTGGCTAGCATGGGTGGCCATTTTTCCTTTTTCTGGTTTCCCCACCCTCTTGGGAGGCACGTCGCAATGTTCTCATATCCTGCGCATGTGGCATGTGGTCACCCACGCTGCAATGTGAAAGGCCAAATCCAGCCACAAGGAGTCACCAATGGGCAATGCCTCCATGACCCTCTCCCCAGGAGAAAATCATCCAAAAGATACTCTTGAGCCCTCCCTACCAGCCTCCACTCCTGACAGTCCAGACTCAGGTGCAAACCCAGATCGTTAGCTTGCCAGGTGATCCCCTGTCACCTGGCACCATGGAGCCAGCTGAAGGATTCATTCTAACAAGATGGTTATGCCTTGCAGATCACTATGTCTGGGTTGTGTAGCTGCCATATCAAGTTCTGGTAAGGAGAAAGAGTACCCCACATGTGAAAAGGAGGACAAGCCAAGCTGGCTGCTATGCACACTATGCCCTCTCATCAAGGAGACACTGAGAACTAACTGCATTATCCCTGAACAACACAGGCAAGATGGGTATTGGAAGAAAGCTGAGGATGCCAGTAAGCAAAACTCACATTTTTTGGTTCAGTATAGCAGTTCTGAATGACAGATTGTAGATGATAGCGTTAGGGGTATAGAAGCTAGCAAAAGCAAAGCAGCCATCAGGGTAAATGGCAGACCATGCCTCCAAAACTTAGGTCACTTCACAGGAACAAAATAAATATCCCACTTCCTGTTCATTGAGAGATTGTCATGAAGATGATTCTGTCTAATTTCAGTGATGGTTACATTGTATTTAGTGCTGCTCCCATGTCCACCCTTGCCAAGCTGAATCCCCTCTTTCAGTCATTCTGCCACTTTGCCCTGGATTGCCTCCCCAGATCCCACCAGTGTTTTTTGTATTCTTCCCTTGTATTGCTCTCCATTGACACCAGGATCCTCATTCATTATACTGCCATTTTTTCCCAAATTCTGGTTTGGCTCCCTCACCCCACCTTCCCTCCCTTCTCTCTTCCCCTTCCCTTCATCCACCACCTATTCCCCTCTACAGCTCTGACACTCACTCTCTCATCCTTCCCTGTAAAATTCTCTGCTGGTCAAGGGTCATTCTTCTTCAGCTACTCCAAACCTTGAAACAACCTCCCCATCGCTATTCACAATGCTCCTTCTTCCCTATCACTAAAATCCCTCCTCTGTGAGTTCACTACTCAAACCTGCAGTTGCCACTGATCCTAAGCTAACCTTACTGTGCCTCCCCCTTCTTCTGTCATTCGTTGGTCCACTACCCCCTTGGACTTGTCTCCATTGTACTCCCTATCTCCTTTCCTTCCTCATTTTGCTGTCATTTGCTTTTGATATGCTGTGTTTCATGCTACTTGATCACTGTGCTTCCTCTTAATTGTCTACCATGTACTATTGTCATGTAGTAATTGTTATTATCATTGTTACATCACTTATGCAACTAATTGCACTCTCCTCACCCCTCTTCCTCCAAGAGCACATCTGGAAAAGAGGTGTTTAGCTCAGTGTTTTCTTTGGCAAAACACTTGAAAAAAAATATTGATCAGTCAATCAATAAATAAATTAGCAGTTGCTTATTTGGGCATTAACTCACCTACAGCCACTGCAGATTCCTCATGAGCATGTGTGACTGCCCCTTCCGCCCATTGACTTTTTATGAGTGGTTTCAGCTCCGCTTTAACTTGATCATTACAAAGATTTGGTCAGCTTTGGGGTCTAGTGAGGATTTCTAGAACCATCTGATTCAGGTGAAATGTACTTTTTAGTTTTTAGTTGTCATCTGAATTAAATGCTGTCACAGTGTTTTCATTCATGTTCTTTTTGGTTTTTAAGTTGTAATAGTACATTGCCCTCATAATGCCATTGATATCAGCATGTTTTCTGACCTCAAAATGCACAGCAAGAGAATTAACAAAAGTATTCAGTTCTTTTCTCGGTGGAGTAGGTACTCTGAAATTTTCAGACAACACATCACTGTTTTAAGGAGATGCTGGCACGTTCACACAGGCAGTTAGGAGTCACATATTCTAATAGCACCAATTAATGCTAGACTGACTTCGATCTCTAAAGCCACTGAAAAAGGGGCATTCTGAAAATAGCTACTGTAACCAACAGACAGAGAACAGCAGGCCAGGTAGGTGAGGAAGCAAGCAAAGAACATGAGAAACACATATTTGGAAAACTTAATCAGCTGCAAGTGATATACTGAGGCATAATGATCAAACCAGCTGAGCAGGGCAGAGATTGATTCACACAATTCAATTTAAGGGGCAGTTACAGCTTTGATGTTACATAGTTTTATGTTACCACTGAGCAGCCTTGGAGTCAGCAGCCAAAACAAAGCAATTTAACAAGGCAAGGATAGAGGAGCTGATAATAAGAGTTAAAGAAGTTGGCACTGACAAATTGCCCACCAGATATGACAAGTTAGCTGAGACCCTGTTCTGGGAGACCTGACAGGTCAGACTGAAGCAACAATATTACAGAGTGATGGCATTTAATACTTTGTTTTGGTTTTTTTTATTTTGTTTTTGTATATTTTATTTCATTTTTGTTCACAGGGTTGGTACAGTGGGGAACTAGTCATCTTCTACTGATGTGACCCAGACAAGTAGAATATTCAACAGCTGCACAAGTTTACATAAAAAATTATAGTTTAATTAGGGTACAAGTAAAGAAAGTTTTGAACAAGCATATAAAAATGTGTATGTAAGTATTCTTTCAATGACATTTTAAAAGTGGAGTGCAATGCTATTTGTCTAAGGTTTAGGGGATGATTGATCCAAATTTTGAAAGCAATGTACACTCCGTAAATGATATTTGTCCAGTGTTGGAGCATATCATATGGACTGCCAGAAACATTTTGCTAAATTAAAAGTGTCTATTTACATCTTGATAAGAAAGCAGGTTAGCTAAGGGAGTTATAGCTTCAAGACTTCAGGATTTGTGCACAATGTTACCAATACAGTATTAAACATATGTTTATCTTTTATTTGGAGCAAACTTAGAAACATAGAATTTGACAGCAGATAAAGACCGCTTGGCCCACCTAGTCTGCCCATTTCCCTACCTAATGGATAAGCTGCAGATCCTAGTTAACCAACAGCCTACTTGCTCCTACCCCCCACTAGAATTGCCTTATGTCTGTCCCATGCATTCT
Source organism: Neoceratodus forsteri (assembly GCA_016271365.2). Taxonomy (NCBI): domain Eukaryota; kingdom Metazoa; phylum Chordata; order Ceratodontiformes; family Ceratodontidae; genus Neoceratodus; species Neoceratodus forsteri. The sequence continues at coordinate 1,213,961,449 of CM057453.1, read as the reverse complement.
TGAATTCCCCCACTGTTTTTGACTCTATGACCTCCTCAGGAAGGCTGTTCCATGTATTCACAACCCTCTCTGTGAAGAAATACTTCCTCACATTACCTCTGAGTCATCCCCCTTCTATCTTCAAATTGTGCCCCCTTGTTTTTGCACATCTCTTTTTCTGAAAGATGCTACCCTCTTGGACTTTGTTGATTCCCTTGAGGTATTTGAAAGTTTCTATCATGTTCCCCCTCTCCCTCCTTTGCTCAAGGCTATACATCTTTAGTTCCTTTAGTCTTCCTTCATATGTCTTCTAATGCAGACTCTGCATCATTTTGGTTGCCCTCCTCTGGACAGCCTTCACTCTGTCTATGTTTTTGCGGAGATAGGGTCTCCAGAACTGTACACAGTACTCCAGATGTGGTCTTACCAACTGTCTGCACAGAGGGCCAACAACTTCTTGTTTTCTACTGGTGATGCCTCTCCCTATGCATCCCAGTATCCCCCCAGCCCTCCTTACTGCCTTCTCGCATTGCTGGCCCACCTTTAGGTCATCTGATATGACTACCCCCAGGTCCCTTTCTATTTTTGTTGTTGTCAGTATCTCACCCCCCATTGTGTACTCTTCCCCTGGTTTTTTGTTTCCCAGGTGCATTACTTTGCACTTCTTTGCATTGAATCTAAGAAGCCATACATTTGACCATTCCTCCAACCTTGCCGAGTTTCTTTTCATCCTTTCCACCCCACCTTGTGTATCAACCCTGTTGAAGATCTTTGTGTCATCTGCAAGGAGACATACTTTCCCTTCCAGTCCCTCTGCAATGTCATTTATAAAGACATTAAAAAGGACCAGCCCCAGTACTGAACGTTGCGGTACTCCACTAGTAATCCTCCTTTCTTCACTGTGGACTCCATTTACTATTACCCACTGTGTCCTGTTGTCCAACCAGTGTTTTACTCAGGCTACCACCCTAGGACCCACTCCCAGGCTGGCTAATTTATTTATTAATCTTTTGTGTGGAACTGTGTCAAATGCCTTGCTAAAGTCTAGGTAGGCCATGTCCACAGCCCCTCCCTGGTCTACTGCTTTGGTCACCCAGTCAAAGAAATCAATTAGATTTGTCTGACATGACCTTCCTGCTTTGAATCCATGCTGCCTTTGGTCCTGTGCCCCACTGGCCTCTAGGTACTCAACAGTTCTTTCCTTCAGAAGTGATTCCATCATTTTCCCTACCACTGAGGTCAAACTGACAGGTCTGTAGTTTCCTGCCTCTGTCTTACTCCCACTTTTGTGAAGGGGAATCACATCCACCCTCCTCCAGTCCTCAGGTACCACCCCATCCTCCCATGATTTATTAAAAAGGGCAGTCAGTAGTGTTACTTGTTCTTCCCTTCATTCTTTTAAAATTCTGGGGTGAATATCATCAGGCCCCATTGCTTTATCCACCTTCAGTTTTAAGACTTCTTTCAGAACCCTTTCTTCTGTGAAAGGATTAATATCAACCCCGCTATCCAGAGTGCTTCTGTTGACTGGATTAAGTATTTCCCCCTGCTTTTCCATTGTGAATACTGAGCAGGAGTATTCATTCAGTAACCCTGCTTTTTCACTGTCGCTCTCTGCCCAACCACCTTCCTCTTTGTTCAGCCTCAGTATCCCTGCCTTTGTCTTTCTTTGCTCCCTAATGTACCTATAAAAGGTTTTATCCCCCTTCTTAACCGAGTTGGCTTTCTTTTCCTTGGTTTGGGCCTTTGCTATTCTGACTGCCTTACCCACTTCCTTCTGCTTTAACTGGTACAGTTCTCTGTCCTGCTCCTTCTGTGTTTTCTTACACTGCCTGAATGCTATCTTTTTTTTCCCTTACCTTCCCTGCCACTTCTTTTGAGAACCAAAGTGTTTTTTTGTTTCATTTTGATTTGTTTATTTGCTTCACACAAAGACTTGTTGCCTCTATGATGGCAGTTTTGATGTTTCCCCATTGTTGCTCCACCCCACCTTCTTGCCTGTTTGCTAGTGCTTTTCTGAGGCACTCTCCCATTTTGACAAAATCAGCCCTCCTGAAGTCCAGTACCTTCACTTTTGTGTGGCTTGACTCTACAGCTAAGTTTATTGTGAAAAACACTGTTTGGAGGTCACTTGTTCCCAGATGGCTATCCACTTCAAGATCAGAGATCCTCTCTCCATCCCCATTTTAGAGCACCAGGTCCAAGATTGCTCTCTCCCGAGTGGGTTCCAAAACTAGCTGCCTGAGGCATGCCCCCTGTAGGGCATCGAGAATGGCCCTGCTCTTGGTTGTGGCTGCAGCAAAGGTACTCCAGTCAACATCTGGCATATTCAGGTCCCCCATCAGCAATATCTCCCCTTTCTCTGCCATCCCAAGGATGCCTTCTATCATTTCCATATCCATTTCCTCCCCCTGAGACAGGGGTCTGTATACAACCCCTGTGCGGATTGTGGAGCAATTTCCAGTCTCCAGGGTGACCCACAGTGCCTCCTCTCCTTCCTGCTTACCCTTTAGTTCTGTTGCTTTTATCCCTTCCCTTGCATAGAGAGCTACTCCTCCTCCTCCTCTTCTTCCCTCCCTGTCCCTCCTGTAGATTGTATACCCTGGTATGTTGTCATCCCAGTCATGGTTCTCTGTGTACCATGTTTCTGTGACTGCCACAATATCCAGGCATCCCTCTTCCATCAAGGCCACCATTTCAGGGAGCTTTTACCTAGACTATGGGCATTGGTACTCATTACCCTCCATTTTTTATGGCTTTATTTCTTTTTGCCCCATCCCTGTCCCTACTGCCTTTGTCTTTTTCTCCATTTACCCCTGACCTTATCCCTATCGACTGTTCTATTTTGGTGTTTACCTCACTAATTACCCTGATTTTTGGGGAGGGCTAGGATTTCCCTTCTTCTCTTCAGTGCCTCCCCCTTTGGCTAGTTTAAATGCTTGCCACTGAAGCATTTAAACCTATCACCTAGGATCCTGGTTCCCCTCCAGGATAGATGCAGACCATTGTGCCCGTATAGGCCTGCATCCCTCCAGGTGGAGCCCCAGTCCCAAATGAAGCCAAATCCCTGAGCTCTGCACCCACTTTTCAACAAGTCATTGAATCCCATGGTGTGGCGTGCCAAAGCCAAACTATGGCTTTCGTAAAGTGTGCAGTGGTGTTCTTTATGGTTTGCTTACAGGGCAAACCTTCCAGCAAGCTTACAGAGTGCTGTCTCCTGTATTGTATTTTAAATGTACACATTCCTATACAACTGATCTATAGTCCAGCACTTGTAGGGGATTACTTTGAACAAGAGCATTTTTGCTTCATCTGTTGAAAGTGTCTTTATTTTATACAAACTACCCATTTTATTATGAGTTTGCTTTTTAATAGGTTCAACATGTGTTTCAATCATAGGTTTGAATCTGGATGTACTCCCAGGTACTGAAAGCTATTGAATGTCTCATATTTGATACTCAGTGCTTCAACATACAAATGAGATATAGCCTTATAATACAGTACTTCATTCTTGCACTAAAAATCATGTTTTTTTTTATCTTTTCCTGGTCTATACTAACTTGATGGATGTTATACCAGCCATGTCTGAAATGCTTTAAAATCAGAACACAAATATAATGTCATAATAACTGTGACAAAGTTACCCTTTGGTTTGTATCAGCTTCTAGGGCACTTTGGTCTGATTCACTTTTCTGCTGCCACCACCTGGTTTTACCACAAAAATACTTCTGTCCTGCTCAAGGACTTCGAAGGTCAAACACAGTAATATATGGTAGAGTGCACTTCAGATAGTGGACATTAAGCAGAGAATTCTCACCTTGCCAACAGAAATATTACATTTACCGTTGCAATAAAGATACTCAGCCACTGGTTCTATATAACTAGATTCTTTACTACTAAATGTTACAAGTAATATAAACAGGATATGTACAGTAACCAAAAAGATATCCACATTTACAGGAAAAGAAAATCACTCTGTTTGAACAGATAGGTTACTGATAGAATAAGCTCACAGCCTAGTTTCACTCTATGATCAGTGTTTACATCTTAGCTAAACTGAAAGAAGACATTTGCTAATATTTTTCTTTTCTCACCCAGGTAAACTAGCTATGGAGCAGAGCCCTCCATCCTCTGGGATCACTCACCAAGAGAGACCAGAGGCCCTCTTAAAGGTTTCAAGAAATCAAAGAGAGAGAGCTGGGTTGAAACTCCTTTATTTATGTGCACAAGGCAGTAGGATGAGCCCTTTCCCTGTATTCCCCATCCACGTGAGTGTGTGTGTATATGTGTGTGTGTGTGTGTTTTCATCTGTCAGGCTAAATTGCCTTTTCCTTACCTCACCTCATAACATATTCACTCACACGCAAGTTTATTACCCAGTTTACTTCCTAACTGCTCTGATGTCTCTATGGGAAAAGTAGCAGCCTCACATCTGGAAAACATTTTTCCCTAGGGGTTTCCTAGGATAGCTGTTGGGACATGTGACCTGCACTCCATTTTGTTTGTCCTATGCCATTCCAAACAGAAAGACTTATATGAAAAGAATTAGAAACAAAAATAATTACAGTAACCAAAAAGAAGATTAATTCAACATGGCCACAATACCACGGTAGCATAATAATATATTAATAGTAAGGTCTTGATGGACTCAAGGTCCATCATTTCTGCTCCCAGCTTTACAAGCAGGGATGAAATAAATATGATGTGCAAACATTTACCAGTTTATAGGGATTCCTGGCCCTCTCTACATCCAAGGATACAGTCTCTTGTCATTCCATTGGTAAGCAGAAATGTGTCATGTTTTAACTGAAAGGTCTGTGCTTTTTTTTTTACCTTTGTTTTACCAGGTGAAACACACTAAGCTGAAAGTTTGTTTACAGGTGCCACCTGGGAGCATAGGGAAGTTAAGTGACTTGCTCAGGGTCACATGGTATGCAAGTGGGGGCTGTGGGATTCAAACCCAGGTCTCCAGGTTTGGAGCTCAGAGCCTTAAACCACTGTGCTATGCTGTCTCCCTGTCTTCTTATATATTGCCTCAGCTGGTAGGTTTTTCTATAGGTTCACCACCCTTCAGAAGAAAAAGCAATCCTTCTAGCATTACTTCTCAATTTACCACCCCTTTGCATCAGGGTGTGTTCCCAGGTTGGGTGCAGGACACCAGATCAAATATATTCAATAGTCTGACCTTTTAGTTACCATTGAGTATGTGAAATACTGAGATCATGGCCCCCATAATCAGAGATGGCCACGAATGCTGTGCAGACAGAATCACTGTTAGATAGATAATACATGGCCAGATTGGGGGCAATATTCATACATTTAGCAGACTCCAACTTGAGTGCACTAGCTGCATGAATATGGGCCTGTGTCAGTGAAGTGCACAGTGGCTATGCACTTCTCTGACACAGGCTCCAACTGGAAATGGCCCACAGGAGCCCAACTGAGAGAGCACTGCTGACATGGGAATGCAGCAGGGCTTCTGTGAGCCATATTCAGCCACACCATATGAATGAGCCCATTGACCATGCAAAGTGCTATGGTCCATTTGCATGCCACTATTAGCTGATCAGCAGGTTGCACAATGTCACTGTGCAGGCAGCACAGCAGCACTGAATGGAGCTATTTGCCCTCTCACCTCCAATCACAGTCCCAGGGACCAGTCACATAGTGGAAACCTTGTTGGTGTATAATAGACACTCCACCACCACAATCATCATTACTGATGACCTGAAACAATAGCATATTCCTCTTAGGCTATAGCGGACCCTACAACCCCTGATCGCTGCTCACAGAACATCCAACAGACCCCCTCCCATCCTGCTCATTATGAACCCACCAGCCCACCACCCCTCAACCCCACTCACTACACCACTATAGGGATGCGAGATGGCAACCAGCACAGCTTCTTCACTCACCACCTCAGATGGTCACTGTCTGACTGACAGGGAGCAATTGCATGCCTACCAAGATAACTCCCTGTCATTCAGACAGTAACCAGCAGACATGGTGAGAGGAGGGGCTGTGATTGTCACTATCTCTCCTCCCTATAGTTGCATCAGTTAGTGTGAGTGAGATGGAGTATGGGTTGGAGGGCCCTGAGTGGGCAGGTCAGGAGGGGGGTCCTCTGGACTTTGGGGTGGTACTAATCAGGGGTGGAATGCACTATACCCCAATAGGGATATACAGTACCTACAGTGTGTTCTATGTCACCAGAAGCATCAATGGGGGGGGAGGGCACCCATAAACATGAATGGGGATAAGGGCAGGATTTTACCAGCAGTAAACAGTGCAATGACAGTGGCTGTGTAGCTGCCAACACCACTCATTATAACTCTGCACCCTGTATATGGTACATCGGTGAGCCATTGACTGCATGGATGCAGATAACAGGGCCTCCAAGTTGTTTCTCTTATGGTATAAGAGAAACCCAGCATGAGGTTTGGGTAAGAGGATGACAAAGCAAAGCTAAGCAGTTCTGTCTGCTCAAACCTCACAAGAGGTGACTTTTATACTATAAGAGACACCCTGCAAGGCCCTATTAACTTATTATAGATCTCTTGCATTTAGTTCAAGTAATTTATAAGTTTAGAGCCTTGTTTTTAATTTACTTATATCATCCTCCCCCTGGTGCTGAAGTGGAGTGCTCTCCCCAAAGACTCCTGCATGAAAGCACGAGGCAGTATAGTGCAGTGGTCTAAGGCTCTGAGCTGCAAATTTGATGATATCTAGCAGACCAGACCTGGGTTTGAATCCCACAGCTTCCACTTGCATACTGTGTGACCCTGAGCAAATCACTTAATCTCCTTGTGCTCCCAGGTCACTCCTGTAAAAAAGCTTTCAGCTTAGTGTGCTATACCTGGTTTAGAAAAAAAAAAAAAAAAAACACTGTACGCAAGATAGAAGGCACAGTGGCTCTGCATGCTGATTGGCTGAAACGGGGGCAGTGTTTGTTGACCTGACCAAGGATTTTGATCTCATTTATCATTCCTTGTTATGCTCCAAATTGGCTGATTTGGACTTTTCCAGAAATGTTGTTTCATGGTTTCAGGATTATCTACTAATAGGACTCAATTTGTGAAAGTTGGAACTGCAGTTTTTTCCATCTATCCTATTGACTCAGGGGTGATACAGGGCTCAATTTGGTTCCATTATTGTTTTCACTTTCTGTGAATCAACTGCCCTCGATAAGTTGTTCCTGTGGCAGTCTGCCTTATGTGGATGATTTGATTTTTTTTTTTAAGCTAAAACAGTGTCACAGATATCTGTTACCTTGGGACAGGAATTTGTAGACATTTGCAATTGACTTGTAACTAACTCATGACTTCTTAATTGAAAAAAAGAGTAATGTTATTTGGACCCCCTTTACTGCTGAAAGATAATCTTAGTTTAACTATTTGTGATGATAAGGAGTCTGTGCTTGACCAAGTTTATGAATTTAAATACTTGGGAGTTCTGTTAGACCACAGTTTAGCCTTTTCCCTTCAGGTTAAGGCTGTTTGTAGACAAATTAATTGTAAAGTGGATGTTCTTTATAAACTTAAGAAAAATTGTTCTATGGTAACAAGAAAATGTATCGCTACAGGAATTTTATTGCATCACCTTGATTATTGTGGCGTCTTGTATTTTAATTTAGCTGTAAAAGAAAATAATGCCATATCTATTGCTTATAACAACATTTGTCAGTTCATTTCTGGTCTTTCAACCCAAACCCATCATTGCTTATTATATTCCAAACTAGAATGGTTATTGTTTAATGCAAGATTAGAATATTGTTTTGGAGACAATCTATAAGTCTATGTTTCCTATAAGTTTATATCTATTAAGCAAATTGGTCACAATTCATGATACCTCAAAGAATTTGTGATCTGTTAAGGGTATTCTTTTGCAGTCCATCCCCTATAAATCTAAATAAGGTTCTCATTCATTTCCATCTGCTGCTTCCTAATTTTGGAATTCACTACCAATTAATGTAGGATATGCCCCTCACTGCAATGTTTTAAAACAAGATTGAAACTCTATTCACATGGCTTGGATGTTTGCAATTGCTTTATTTCGTGTGGTTATGTCTAGTCAATTGAATTGTATGTATCTTGTATTTTGTAATTTTTATATTTTCTGTGTCGGGTTGAACCTGAAAATGGACTTGTTCCAGTGTTCTTACCCGGTAAAAAAAAAATCACCATAGTGATTTATCATTTGTGTTCTAGGTTCCTAATACCTAACTATGTCTTCTCTTTTTACTATGTACTTTTCACCATTTTGTATTGCTCATATACTGTATCTCCTTTTGTTCATCCCTTCCCTATAACACACCTGCATACAAATGTCAGCTCACTGTGCTTTTCCTGGTTACCAATTTTTACATAAATAAAGAATGTCTTTTTTAGTATTGAGGAAACCAAAACTGCATGTAATCAGGCCAGATCAGGCCTTGAAAGTGTCAGGATATCTTCCCCTGATCTGCCTGTCACCCCCCACCCCCATGCAACCAGCATTCTGCTGACACTCTTGACAGGAGCTGCCCAGTGCTTGCACTGCTTCTGCCCCCTGTCTATTATGACCCATAGGTCCTTTTCCTCCTTGATTGCAGCAAGAGGAGACCCATAGGGTGTTTAGGTCTTACCTCTGCCTCCCCCCAAAGTGTAGCACCTTGTATTTGGTTGGAATTAATTTGATCCTCCAGGAGTCAGAGTAATTCCCCAGCTTTTGCAGGTGCTTTTGAAGTTTTCCCCAGTTCTCAAAGTATTTCACTATTCTGGCTAGCTTAATGTCATAGAAACATAGAAACATAGACTTTGATGGCAGATAAGGACCGCTAGGCCCATCTAGTCTGCCCATTTCCCTACCTACAGGATAGGTCGCAGATCCTAGTTAACCAACAGCCTATTTATTCCTACCCCCCACAAGAATTGCCTTATGTCTGTCACATGCATTCTTGAAATCTCCCACAGTTTTAGACCCCATAACATCCTCAGGAAGGCTGTCCCATGCATCCACTACCCTCTCTGTGAAATAATACTTCCTCACATTGCCCCTGAACCGCCCTCCTTCTATCTTTAAATTGTGTCCCTTGTTCTTGTAAGTCTCTTTTGTGAAAGATGCTACCCTCTTGGACTTTGTTGATTCCACTGAGGTACTTAAAGTTTCTATCATGTCCCCTCTCCTTCTTTCCTCAAGGGTATACATATTAAGCTCCTTTAGTCTCTCCTCATACGGCTTCTCTTGCAGACCCTGCACCATTTTAATTGCCCTCCTCTGGACTACCTCTATCCTGTCTATGTCCTTGCGGAGATGAGGTCTCCAGAACTGGACACAGTACTCAGATGGGTCTCACCAACTGTCTGTATAGAGGGATAACAACTTCCTGTTTTCTGCTGCTGATGCCTCTCCTATACATCCCAGTATACCCCCAGCCCTCCCTACTGCCTTCTCACATTGATTGCTAACCTTAAGGTCATCTGATATGATTACCCCCAGGTCCCTTTCCTTTTTTGTTGTTGTTTCTACCTCCCCACCCATTGTGTATTCTTCCCCATGGTTCTTGTTTCCCAGGTGCATTATTTTGCACTTCTTTGCATTGAATCCTAGCTGCCATACTTCTGACCATTCCTCCAACCTTGCCAAGTTCCTTTTCATCCTTTCCATGCCTCCTTGTGTATCAACCTGTTGCAGATCTTTGTGTCATCTGCAAAAGGCATACTTTTCCTTCAGTCCCTCTGCAATGTCACTGATGAAGACATTAAAAGGACTGGACCCAATACTGAACCCTGCGGTACCCACTAGTAACCCCTCTTTCTTCAGAGTGGACTCCATTTACAATTACCTTTGTGTCCTGTTGTGCAGCCAATGTTTTACCCAGGCTACCACCCTGGGACCCACTCCCAGGCTAGTTAATTTGACTATTAATCTTTTGTGTGGGACTGTGTCAAATGCCTTGCTAAAGTCTAGGTAGGCCATGTCCACAGCCCTTCCCTGGTCTACTACTTTGGTCACCCAGTCAAAGAAATCTATTAGATTCATCTGACATGACCTTCCCACTGTGAACCCATGCTGCCTTGGGTCCTGTGCTCCACTGGCCTCTAGGTACTCAACTATTCTTTCCTTTAGCAGTGACTCCATCACTTTCCCTACCACAGAGGTCAGACTGACAGGTCTGTAGTTTTCTGCCTCTATCTTGGTCCCACTTTTGTGAAGGGGGAATCACATCCACCTTCCTCCAGTCCTCGGGTACCACACCATCCTTCCATGATTTATTAAAAAGAGTAGCCAGTGGTTTCACTAGTTCCTCCCTAATTCTTTTAGAATTCTGGGGTGAATTCCATCAGGACCCATTGCTTTGTCCACCTTCAGTTTTAGGAGTTCTTGCAGAACCCTTTATTTTGTGAAAGGACTGGGATCGACCCCCCTATCAAGAGTGCTTCTGTTAATTGGATTAGGCACTTCCTCCTCCTTTTTTGTGAATACTGAGCAGAAATATTCATTCAGTATCCCTGCTTTTTCACTGTCCCCCTCTGCCCACCCACCGTTCATTCTATTCAGCCTCACTATCCCTCCCTTTGTCTTTCTATGCTCACTGATGTACCTATAAAAGGTTTTATCCCCCCTTCTTAACTGAGTTAGCAATCTTTTCCTCAGTTTGGGCCTTTGCTATTCTGACTTCCCTCCCTGCTTCCTTCTGCCTTAACTGGTACAGCTCTCTGTACTGCTCCTTCTGTGTTTCCTTATACTTCCAGAATGCTATCTTTTTCTTCCTGACTTTCACAGCCACCTCTTTTGAGAACCATAGTGGCTTTTTCTTTCATTTTGATTTGTTTATTTGCTTCACACAAAGGCTTGTTGCCTCTGTGATGGCAGTTTTGATGATTCCCCATTGTTGCTCCACACCTCCTTCTAGCCTGTTTGCTAGTGCTTTTCTGAGGCACTCTCCCATCTTGCCAAAGTCAGCCCTCCTAAAGTCCAGTACCCTCACTTTTGTATGGCTTGACTCTGTAGCTGAGTTTAATGTGAACCACACTGTTTGATGGCCACTTGTCCCCAGATGGCAACCCACTTCTAGATCAGAGATCCTCTCACTGCCCCCATTTGAGAGTACGAGGTCTAAGATTGCTCCCTCACAAGTGGGTTCTGAAACTAGCTGTCTAATGCTTGCTACCTGTAGGGCATCAAGAATGGCCCTGCTCTTGGATGTGGCTGCAGAAAATGTGCTCCAGTTAACATCTGGCATATTCAGGTCTCCCATCAACAGTATCTCCCCTTTCTCTGCCATTCTAAGAATGCCTTCTATCATATCCTTGTCCATTCCCTTCCCCTGACATGGGGGTCTGTACACAACCCCTGTGCAGATTGTGGTGCCCTTTCCAGTCTCCAAGGTGACCCACAGTGCCTCCTCTCCTCCCTGTTTACTCTTTTGTTCCGTTGCTTTTATCCCGTCCTTTACATAGAGAGCTACTCCTCCCCCTCTTCTCCCCTGCCTGTCTCTCCTGTAGGTTATGTACTCTGGTATGTTAACATCCCAGTCATGGTTCTCTGTGTACCATGTTTCTGTGACTACTACGATATCCATGACCTGAAGCAGCCTGCTAGAGACCGAAGCTTTAATTTATGCAGATTTGAAGAGCAGTTGCCCTAGCACTGATCCTGCAGAGATGCTACAGAGTACTCCTCTCCTGGGAACATAAAACTGAGTGAATAAGCTCAGATAGTTAAAACAGGACAAGCTGGATGAATTCCCGTCTTTAACTGTTCTCAATCATCTATCTGTGAACATTTGGTTCATCTCTGATTTGGGCGTCATGAATTCAGGTCCTAAAGAAATAATTGGCATGGAGTGTAGCAGACTACAAATAGGGTAGGGGTAATTAAAGCCTTGAGGTCAGTCATAAATATTTATTACTGTAAGTTTCTTGTTTCATGTGGTATTGGCATGCCAATGCTGGGGAATGGTGTTGTAAAAGTTTTTGATTCAGATTCCTTTTTAACCCAGACAGGGTCTTCATCCACCCTTGATGAAGACCCTTTATGGGTTAAAGTGTGAGGTCTCAGTCACTTGTCTTGCAGAACTTTTGGGACTCACCAATAAAAGCTTTGTACATTTACAAACCTCACCTTCAGTGATTTATTTGGAGGCTCTTTTGAGTGCTAGGCTTTTGTTTGTTTCTTCCTTCAGGTACGCAAACATCTTCTCCCAATTATGCCAGTGCCTCATTCTTCAGAGTTACAGTAGTGTCTGTCCTCCCAGTTATAAAAGTGTATTTTCCCAGTTTCACCAGTTTCTTCCCAGTCAAGGTATTGTCTCCCTCGGATTATAGTACTGCCTCCATAGTGATGGCAGTGTCGCCACCCATTTGTAACTTTGTCTCCTCTAACTTTTTTGCAGTCCCCTCCTCTCTCCTGCCAGTTACACCAGTGTTTCAACACACCAGTTATGCCTGTGTGTTCTCCAGTTACACCAGTGTCTCCTTCCAGTTATGCTAGTATTTACCCCAACCCCAGTTTAAGTTACACCAATGTCCTACTTACCTGATGAATAAGAGAGGGTAGAAATCACTTCCACCAAACAAAATAATACTAATAATTCCTATAGTTTACACAATAAAACCCAATACAAACACTTATAATGCAGGCCATGAAAATATTTCAGACAGATGGTTGAAACATGTAACGTGACTTTTAATTACTTACTGACAAGTACAAACCTCACCTGAACTGCATTTCTTTTTTTGATCAAAGCCCATTGTTTCTCTTCATGTTTCTTCAGTTCTAGTACAGCATGTATTTTGTACTGGTTTGTATTTGCATACTGGTGTTTTCAATAAAGCTTACTTAATTAAAAAAATGAAAGCCCATTTTATAAATGGGATTCCACACTACAGGGTGTGCAGTCATAATGGAATAATGCAATTATCTGCTAGTTGTAGCACTTAAAGTAATTATGCCTCACAGCAATCAGTCACCTAAATCATGCAATATTCCTTGAGAACCACACATACTGTCGTGTGTTATCCCTTACAAATTCAATTATTTCAGGTAAAATAAAAAAAAAAGTTCCTCTGTTTTTCACAAAATTTCTCACAGTGCAGCTGGGGATTCTAGTCTTTGTGGTATTGTGACAATCTATAACCACTAAGGCCACAGCAGTGCAGCCCACTGAGTTAAAGCAATTAATTATATATTGTTGATCTCACTGCTTATACCCCTGCAGTCTTTACCTTAACGTCATGCAAAGAACTGTAGTTTCCTTAGCCTCATAGATTTTTGAAGGCTATAATATGACCAGGCAAAAAATATAGATGCAGTATATATGTGTATAGCTAGATAGATAGATAGATAGATAGATAGATAGATAGATAGATACATAGATAGATATTGCATCAAAAAATCCCCAAAACAAATAATATGAAATTAAATCTTAATATAATTCATTTTTATCCATTTATGGCAATTTTTAATTTTATTTATTTTTTATTTTACACACACACACATACACATGCACGCACGCACACATGCACACATACACACACACATACACATGGTGGTATTTTCAAAAGTGGTCAAAATGATGCAGTTGTGTCAAAATTAGATTGGTGAAGTTGGTAAAATTTGCTCTGCAAATAAATCCATGAATTTAGTGCAATTCGTGAAATGCAGACTGATCCGCAAAGGGCAGATTTCTGCCCTTGAATGGTGGCATTTCATCCCTAATGGTGGAATTTCACCATTCGCTGATGAAATTTGGCTGTTCACAGGTGAAATTTCCAGTGAAGTCACATAGGTGAATTTTCAGCCTAATAGAAAAAAATTGCAGATTGCTGTGTGGCGATGAAGTGGGTGACTTCGCCAGAACTTTGCTATTGAATTAAAACTTCACAACATCTCTAGTCAAGATGTGCAAATTTGCATTATGCAGACATAACATAAAATTGTGCCGCATTTTCATAGCTGCAATAAAACCGACAGGTACTTGAATCATATTTGCAGCATATTTGCTGCACAAATGCCGGCTGCATCATAGTTGTATCACTTTTGCACCACTAACCTGGATGCAAGTGCATCAGAAGGAGGTGCAACAATCTTCTGTGGGTAGTGCAACATTCTAATGTAGACACAGCTGCCGTTTGTGATGCAAAAGTAATAGTACTTGCTTTTGTGTCTGTTGCAACTCTTTAAAAATGCAAATCATAGTGTTTATTTCTTGTATTAACACAACAGATGAGAAGCAACAGTTGTAGAGGAGTTTTTAAAGAGGAGAAAGAGAAAGAGGTAAAGTAGTTTTCTGACTACTATGATAAGAAGCAGTAAATTAGGTATGTAAAATTTATTTTTATTTATACGGGAAGGAAAAGTCCATAAGAGTTACTGAAGCTGTAGTTTTAAGATCATCCTCATAGTAAATATGTGCTATTGTTCTAGGACAATGCAAAAAACAATGGTTGTAGCAGGAAACCAAAAATTATTATTCAAATACAACATACTGTAGATCAAGTACAATATTAAGTACAAAGCAGACTGTCAGAAATTCAGAGTTTAATGCAGTGTCAAACATTAATACATTATGTCTATTAATTGGTAATTTACCGTTCCATAGTTTTGGTACATTACGTTTAAAAGTCAGAGTGCCATACTGTCATTGATAACTGGAATCTGTAGTGCTTTACGTCAGACATCTGGCACCTCATGTATATGGTGCATGGGTTTTTCAGGGCATGGGGCCATAATGTCGCAGGCAATAGCAGCGTGGTTAAAAACCACAAAGCCAAAATGCTAACAGCAAAGTTGGTGCTAAAAAAAACAGAGAGCTACTTTTCTAAAGTCAAGAAATACACTTTGTTTTTGTTTGGGGCTCCACCCCACACTCCATTTCCCCACACACACCTTTATTATGACTAACTCTGGGGGCTACTCAAGGACAGGGAGAAATCTCATAGTGGGATTGTTGAGGAGGGGAACAGGAAAAAGAAGATGTCCCTGGGAGATGAAACAAAATAGGTTGAATGTCCCAGGATGGGGAACTGAATCCCATGACATCAGTGCTCCACCGCTTTCCCTGCCCATAGCTTTACTCTGTGAGCCATGCAAGCTGCTCAGCAGCACACCTCCAAGCACACATATTAACCTGTTTCCCCTAAAGCAATATAGCTACAGGGATAGCCATCTTGACAGTTCACTATAGTACCCCTGTAGCTATTTTGCCTGTAGCTGTTTTCATTTCACAGTTGTGCCTATGCTGTATTCCCTGCAACATTTTTACTCAGTACAGTTTTTCAGAATGTGCAAATGCATGGTATGTGTGGTGGACAAGTGGTTTTGAAGTGCAGCAGCAGATGTGGCTGTGGAATGTCAAGGTTTTTTTAAATTAAATTTATTTTATTGACTTTGACATACGAAGTACCATCATATAAACTAAATACAGAACATTAACAATGACAATAACAACAGCAAAATAATAAACTCCCACCCACTGCCAAAACCCAATACCTAAAACTATGTACAAAAGAGCACGTGCACTTTAAGAAAAGAAATGGTTAGCGCCAATACAACAGATGTCCTTAAGGAAATAGCATAGACTGCAGATAGACCAAGGATAAAGAAAAGGCATACAGGAGCAACCCAGAAAGCTATTACAAATGAAAAACTTCCAAATGCTTAAATGATGATAATACAAGTGAACAATAATACCCGACAGGGTGGGTGGTATTGGGCAATACTGGACCACCCAGGGGCATAATGAGGCCTGATGCCACAGGTGGAGGGCCTTATAGTCCCTGGAAGGTACAGTATTGCTCAATACCACCCACTCTGGAGGGTATTAGTGTGCTTAGAAAACGGGCATCAGCTTAATCTTATTTTTGTGTAATGATTTCATTAAAAAAAAAGAAAGCAATATAATAATAACAATTATCAGAAACAGCAGTTTCTGTAAAATAGTCCCTGTAGTAGCTGAATTTCCACTATAGGAGCTGCTGCATATGACACCCCTTTTATATCAGTTTACTGCATCTGTCTTCGTTTAAAATATTTTTCTGTCCCCCAACCCCGAATGAGTTTAGTGACAGGATTAGTGGTACATGTTTGTTTTTTTTTAAATTCATTACAAAAGTGAGTTATACTGTGTATTGTGAGCTGTGAACAGTCATCTCAGTAGTGATCAAAAATGGCATGGTGTCTCAGTCAGGCAAAGAAAAGTCCTGGGGCTTAAGTGCATCAGAGGCTGAGTAAGTTTGGAGAAAGACAAAAAAAACATTAATGAGTAAAAACAGGTGCATTCCTATACCGATTAGTGTGTCTTTGCTGTGGTTTTTGAGTGTGGGTAATTATCAGGGTAGACTGCAGAAGATGACTGTGTGGTAAAGAATCAGGCTGAGTAGATGTGGCGGCCCTCTACTAAGGTAGACTCTCCAGAGAAGTAGATGTTCTGACAGCTTGCAGGATTTAATAGGTCAGCCAGCTTTTGTGAGAGTGAGGGGCACTGGTAATGTGCTTTACAACAGCACTTTGCTGAGGGGTGAAAACATTTTATATAAAATACATATTTTTTGTTTACTGGTAGTTTTGTGCTTTTCTGACATGGGGATTGTCTGGAGTGGTGTGGGGGCAGTTGAAATGTAAAATATTTTACACAGTGCTGGAAGTCGTGTTTACAAAAAAATATAACTTGCTGAATAGTTTTGAGATACAGCCAAACGTGTTTTGTGTTTGTTATTTGTATGGGGGGGGGGGTGACTGTTGATGTACTTTCCTGTCACTAAGTGAGGGTGAAAAATGGTGTCAGATTGAAATTTTCTGCCCAGTGTTTCAGCCAATGAGGAAACAGGCTGCTGGGCACAAGGATACTTGGTTGGCCATCAGGTAGGTTTGAGCTGGGGCTTTGTATTTGGTAGGCATCTATTGAAAGTTAATGTACCCCTGTGGAATGGGTACCAGCCAATCAGATGCCTCAAAATAATAAAAAAACATTTTCTAAAGAACTAATACAGAACATGAAGCACATCAGAACTAATACAAAACCAGGACAAAAATGAAAGATAATTAAGTGGATAAGGTGTATAGTGTATGTACTGTAGCTTCAATCACTTTTTTTGTAAGATGGGAGCTGATTGTGGGCACTGGCAATAAGTCTCTCTAATCAAAGGTTGTTTAATAGCTCATGAAGCCACTGTGCATATATGAAATGATGTTGATCTTTCTAGTAGCGTAGAATCAATCTCTTCAGCATCATGGATATCATTGTAATCTGATATTTCCTTTCCTTAACAGTAACTAGCATGAAGACTCCCATAACACAGATTTCAGGGATAAAGTAATCATGAAGTCTCAAGAGAGTGTCCATCCTATCTTTAATTTCCAACCAAAAAATTACAAATTGGCATTCATTCCCAAAAGAATGTGTAGCAATGTTCCTTCACTGACACCACATCTAGTAAAACATGTAGATTCAGCTATTCCCATTTTAAATAATTTTGGGAGAGTGTAGTACAAGTTATGTAAAATGAAAAATTGTGCTACTCTTAGTTTATCTTGAGTAATATAGGTAAAACGCAATTTCCAAATCTGAGACTACTGAAAAGAAACTTCTGGTAGAATAGATTGCCAGTACCCACATGTGGCCTCACAATTAACACATACTTCCTTGTGAAGAACCTGATATAATTTTAAGATGCTGTGCACCTGGTTCAGTGCCCCTTTCAAACATAATAAAAAGGAATCATAATTGACTAGCCAAGGGAGTGGGCCCATATGCTGCAAAACTGTATGCCTAAGCTGAAAGTATTTAAAGTCCATATGATCAGAAAACTTAAATTGGTCATGAACTTGGGCAAAGTTAATGAAGTGCCCTACAATTACTAAATCAGCAAGGAAATAGTATCGATACTGTTATTATTTTTTGGTAACCAGGTAAGTCCCATTAAGCACAGCTGCTGTTTTCAGGGGCAACCTGGGAGCCATGGGGAGGTTAAGTGACATGTTCAGAGTCACACAGTATGCAGGTGGAGGTTGTGGGAATCAAACCCAGGTCTGTCTGCTGGATGTACCAAGTTCATTTACAGCTCATTAGTTTAGCCTCTAGGCTATACTGCCAGCCCCAACCATCCATCCGGTATAGGTTTTCTCCAGTTTTGAAGTTAGTATTCTTTATGAGTGGTTGTGATGTATCAATACAAAAATTAAATGACAGCTTTGCAAGCATTTGTGATGTACCATAAGAGATGTACCCACAACTGACCTTCTCAGTGTTGCTGGAAGGTTGGTATAGTTAGAATGCAGAAAAGATTCTGGAGAGATCCCACAAGAACAAGTTTGTTCAAGTTCAATATTAAGCCACAAAAGTCTGACTGAGGGAGCCACTGAAGGTATTTACTGAGATGTACAACCCAATAATAAAGCCTAAACTCAAGCAATTGCAAACCTCCTAATGTCTTGGATAACACTAATTTTGCATAAGCATGGTGCAAAAGTTTTTCTGCCCAAATAAAGTGAGATATCATGAAATGTAGCATGGTAAACCATTTACTGGTAGGAAATACATGTAACATTTAAAGGGGATAACAGATTCTAGGTAGAAGATTCCTTTTAACTATATACCACTGTAACAGCAATGCTGTTACAGTGAATCCCCCACAGTGACACCATCCCGTCGACACCCGAAGTGTCGAACGGGTTGTTGGAGTGATGAATGATTCATCATCTCCTGGGTTCAGCCGCTCTCCCCTGACATCCACCCTCCTGAGTTGGAGTCCATAAGTCTTGGGGGTGCAGAGGGAAGAGCCCCCCCCACATTAACACTGAACAGGTGATGGTGTGATCCCCAGTTGTGGTCGGGACCTGGTGGTGTTGGGGATGTCAGCGACAATGTGTCACTATGAGGGAGGTCAGCAAAATTCTTGTTGCTCCAACTTAATGGAACCCATTTTTACTACATTAATTCTGCTCCGAAGAGATATAGGTAGGAGGCCCGATCGATCTAAGTTCATCTTAATAGAAGATAATAACCCATCTAAGTTTAGTTTCTTAAGCTGAAACAGATCCATCGTTAAGTCTATGCCTAAGTACCAAAGTGTTTTGTGGGCCCAAAAGAACCCAAAAGAGGCAATGTCAGCTTTAGTATAATACTTATTCTTTAATAACCGATTTATTTAAATTTAATTTGAAATTAGAAAGGGTTCCATATCGATTAACCATGCCTAATACAACTGGGTAGCTGTAATTGGATGGGTTAAATGAAGTAGGATGTCATCAGCATATACTGACAATAGATGAGACATTGACCCAGTAGGGATCCCAGTAATAAGAGGGTTAGTTTTAAGGAATAATAGCAAAGGTTCCAAATCAAGATTAAATAACAAAGGGGAAAGGGGGCATCCTTGTCTAGTAGCACTATATAATGTGAAAGATGGAGAAAATACTCCATTACAATACTGTATATGCGAGCACTGGGCTGGATATAATGTATGCAAAGCCAGCTGATGAATGCTGATGGGAAAATGAATTTATGCAGTACATAAAATAAGAATGGCCATGCTACTCTATTGAAGGCTTTCACGCATCCTGGGATACAAGTCCTGCAGGGCAGTTAGGGTCCCTGGACGCAGAAAAAGTTCACTAAACATACCACCAACAGCTTAGTCTGGTTCAAGGTCAGTTGGCATTTTCTGTATCCACCTCCTCCCCGAGTCGTGCCTGAAAATAGGCAAGAGTTTACCTAGTGCACTTATCCGGTCAACAAAAACTAAATAAAGAAAGAAAGAAATATGGGCGATTTTATGGAGACAGTCAGATGCAGGCATAAATCCAACCTGCTCTGGTCTAATAAGATGTCCCAAAAATGTTTTGATGCATGCAGCCAATATTTTAGAAAGTAATTTTAAGTCCTAATTGATGAGGGAGACTGGGCGATAGTTAGATACCTTTTCTGGATTCTTGCCTGGTTTAGGTAATGAATCAATAAAAGCTTTAGCTAATATAAAGTCTGACATGCCATTTTCCAAAACATCAGCATAAACTTGAACAGAGAGAGAGGGGCCAATTAGTTTCCATACATTATGCAAAATTTAAAGGTTAAGCAATCTGGGCCAGGAGCCTTGTCTAAAGCCAAAGAAGATATAGCTATGTTGACTTTCTCTAGAGAAATTAACTCAGTAAGCTCTGTCCGCTTAACTTGAGTCAGAGAAGGGAGGGAAACAGAGTCCAAAAATACTTCAATGGCCACAGAAGATTGCATGGAACAAGGTGGCCCATACAGAGTTCTGTAAAAACAAATACAATTTGTGAGCAATAGCTCTGGGATGTTATTGAGCTGATTGATCCATTTGCTAATGAATAAACTGAATAATCCTAGAACATTCCTGTTTGTGGAGCCTAAGGGCCATTCATTTTCTGGCTTTCTCTCCCTGATCAATGAATTTAGCTTTGGTTTTATAAATTGCAAGTTCTGCGTGTTCCCTTAATAGATCTGCATACTGATCCCACAATACTGCCAGTTCCTTTTCCTAGGCTTCAAAGGGTGAAAGAAATCTTTCTAAACTTGTAATAGCTGATAATAAGAAAAATTGCCAATCCTGGCATTGTTTTTTGCACTTGGTAGCAATCCTGAAGAATTCGCCTACTAACATAGCTTTTAATGCTGCCCATTCTTTATCCCTGCGATGTAGAGTTCCCCAGTTCTCAGAAATAAAGTTATTAATGACCTTCTTCATGTGGTCTACCACATAGGTATCTTTCTAAAGTTGATTATTGAGTTTCCAAATGGTATCTCGCGCAGAACATAGACCAGTTGTTTGTGAGAGCCAAACTGATGAGTGGTCGGATAAAACTCTAGGGGGAATATTACAAGAATAAAGGCCAGGATTTAGAGACTGACTCATCAGGAAAAAATCTAGCTAAGAATAAGAGTGATGTGCCAGAGAAAAAAAAGGTTCATTTTCTAAGGGGGGACTTTAAAATCTCCAAGGATCGCATAAAGGACAGCTTCCTGATGCAATTGGTCCTCGAGCTGACAAGGGTGGAAAGGACTCTGGACCTGGTATTATCAAATGGGGAGGCTGTAAAGGATCTGAGAGAGGAGGACCCCCTGGCTGGGAGTGACCATCACTCAGTGTGGTTTACACTCAATATGGGCTGGGAAACAGGAGGTACGGGTACCAGGGTGATCGATTTTAAGGGGGCAGACTTTAAAAGGATGGGGGAAATTTTGGCTGGACATCTGGAGGGATTTCAAACCTGCATGGATGCTAGCCAAAAGTGGGATAGTATTAAAAAAGGGGTAGCAGAGGCTACTGAGACTTGTACCAGAACATGGAGCAAGAAGGGTATGGCAAAGAGGCTGACTTGGGAGGACATGGAAGGGATGAGAGCCAAGAGAAAAGCATTCCAGAGACTCAAGAAATCGGGAGGGCAAGGGGACAAGGATGAGTACATTAGAAGTCCAAGGAGGTTACCAGGCTAGTCAGGGCAGCCAAGGCATCCAGACAGCTAAGACTGGCACAGGGAATTAAGGATGACAAAAAGGACTTCTTTAGATACATTGGTGAGAGAAGGAGAAATAAAGACCAGATTGTCTGGATTAAGAAGGATGGGGGTGAGTGGAGAAGGTGGAGGAACAGGCAGTGGCACTGAATGATTACTTTTGCTCAGTGTTCATGGAAGAAAAAGGGGGCAAAATCCTCAGGGAGGGAGGGTTGGGCAGGAGGGAGGGGGTGACTGATATCAGGATAGCAGAAGACAGGGTTCTGGAAGGACTAAGGGTGCTGAGGGTGGACAAGGCACCAGGACCAGAGGGGGGACCACTGGCAGACCTGTTTAGTACATTATTGGATGCAGGATGCATGCCACAGGACTGGAGGATGGCCCATGTGGGGCCCATTCACAAAAGTGGCCTGAAGGATGAGTCAGGCAACTACAGACCAGTGAGCCTCACTTCAATCATGGGGAAGCTCATGGAGACAATCCTAAAAGAGAGACTGGTGACCTTTTTGGAAGGCAGTGGTCTCCAAGATGGTCAACAACACATGTTTGTCTCAGGCAGATCCTGCCAGACAAACCTAGTTGGGTTCTATGACTGAGTTACCAGGGAACTGGACATGGGCCATGCAGTAGACTGCCTATATTTGGACTTTAGCAAGGCCTTTGGCTCTGTGTCACATGGGAGGCTGGGGGAAAGCTGGAATATTTTATTTTATTTATTTCAGATTCAGATTAATACCTTTGAGCAAGGGCATGTTTACAAAGGTTCCAAGTCAGAGAGAGACATTACAATACAATACAATACAGTACAATACAACACAATACATGGGTTCCAGATCAAGTAGGAGGAATAATTATCAAATAAGAATGTTTGCTGGATACAGTTGTTGACAAAGAATGATCATATTACATGATTTCAAATGAAAGCAGAGTTACCACTTGAAGGATGCAGCAATAAACAACACATATTCAGTGTGGTACAGCCCATGTGTAAGTGCCAGATATTAAGGTAGCAATGACCTCCAGGAAAAGTGGAAGGAGAAGCAGAAGCAGCCAGAGAAGGCATTATCATGGTATAGTCAAATGGGCAGGGCAGAGAAGTGTGGGTGGGAGAGACAGGGGAGGAGGTAGGAAGGGGGTAAGGTAGGAGGGGGTTAGGTCAGATGTGGGAGGGGTGGTAAAGATGGAGTGGGGGTTGGCCAAAGGTCGCTGGTGACATGTTAATAGCAAGTCTTTAGGCTAGCTAGAGTTATGTATTGCAGGAACAAGCATTGTCAAGTGCAAGGTATGAGCGGAGCCCAGATTTGAATTGACTGAGTTTTTCACAGTCACGGAGCACAAAGGGATGGTCATTGAACCATTTGGGTCCTCAATATGAGATGGAATATATAGGGGTGGGAACACAAATGGTGAATTGGATCACCAACTGGCTGAAGGGTAGGCAGCAGAGAGTGGTGGTGGGGGAATTCTCATCACCGAGGGACATTGCTAGTGGGGTGCCACAGGGATTGGTACTGGGATCAGTGCTGTTTTGAATATTTATAGCCAGTATCTCACATGGGATCTGGAGTAAGATCAGTCTGTTCCCAGACGATACCAAGATGGGAGCTGTGGTAGGCAGCATAGAGGGGTGGAGGGGGCTGCAGGAGGACCTGACTAAACTACTGGAATGGTTGGAAACATGGCAGTTGGGGTTCAACGCCAGGAAGTGCAAGGTCCTGCACTTCAGAGCTAGGAACCAGCGGAGGAAATATCAGCTGTGAGGGGTACAGTTGGAAAGCACCATGGAGGAAAAGGATCTGAGTGTGCTTATATCAGGGAATATGAACCACTCAGTCCAGTGCAGGAAGGTGGCTGCAAAGGGAAACAAGATGCTGGGGTGCATAGCGAGGGGAATCTCCTCCAGGAACAGAGAGGTGATCCTTCCTTTGTACAAGTCACTGGTCAGGCCGCACCTGGAATACTGCATGCAGCACTGTCATCCATTTTTGGAGGAAAGGAGGGATGGGGGGATATGATTGAAACCTTTAAATACTTTAAGGGACTAAACATGACTGATACAGAAGACATTTTTCAGATCAAAAGGGGGAGGGACACGAGAGGCCATCGGCTGAGTTTGAAGGGAGAAACATTCAGGAGGGAAATCAGGAGACACTTTTTCATGTAAAGGGTGATAGACAAGTGGAATACTCTGCCTGAGGAAGTGCTATCTTGTAGAACAGTGGGTGGATTTAAGATGGGGTGGGACAGAGTGAGGGGGGTTGTTATGAAGAGGGGAGGGGAGGGAGAGGCAGCTGCAAGTTGAAGGGCTAGTTGCACAATTGAGCAGACTCAATAGACCGTGAGACCTGTCTCTGCTGACATTTCGTATGTTCGTATGTTCATATAAACCTAATTGATCAATTGCCTCATGAAGAGAATGCTGTGCTGGGGAGAGTCCTCAGAGTATCCTTCGAGTTCTATCAAGGTCATGTGTTAAAGTGACATTCCAATCCCCCTGTGGAATGTCAAGGTTGTGCGCAACTTCAGAATTCTGCAGGGATGAAATCTCACAATGCTGCTAGGTTGCAGTTTTGGAATGCAAAGAGGACACAATCCTAGAAAGCAGCTGGAATACACAGTTTTGGAATGTGATATGCTGAAATTGACTGTGACAGATATATGCAATTTCAGAATGTGGCAAGCATGCATAATTTTTTAATATGGTGGTGATACATAATTGTGGAATGTGGCGGTAACACATTTTGGAATATGGCTGTGATGCATAGTTTGGGAAGGTGGTGGGCAATATTGGAACTTGGCAGGGTGCACATTTTAGGAATTTGTTGGAGATGCATAATTTTGGAATGGGCCAGTAACACAGTTTCAGAGTGTGACTGCAACACACAACTTCAGAATGTGGTGAGGACATGCAATATCAGAAAGTGATGATGACACAATTCGCAATGTGCTGGTGACCATTTCAGAATGTTATAGGAACACACAGTTTTGCAATGTGGTGGGTACACACAATTTCAGAATGTGGTTGTGACGCAGCAAGTTTGGAACATGGCTATAACATATTTTTGGGAATGTGATGGGAATGCTTAATTTAAAGAATGCAGCAGTGTCACACAATTTAGAAATGTGGTGGGGATACACAACTTCAGAGTGTGCATGGAATACACAATTTCAGACTGTGAAGGGGACAGAGATTTTCAAAATGTTCAAGGGACACACAGTTTTGGAATGTACCTGTAACAGTGACAAGCAATTCCAGAATAAAACTGTATACAGAGTTACAGCAGAGTTTTATTCCACCGGCGAAGTTTCCACAAAGTGGCCATAAGTCGCACTCACATAGTTTCATTATGTTTTTGCTTCCCTCAGCAACTCTGAATATGCCCCAAACTATGAAGTTTCAGGCAAAATCCACACTTCATGGGCAAACCTCTGTACTTCACAGGTGAAACTCCACTTTTGTGGTGAATTCCGCACTTCACTGATCGATCCACACTTCACGTATTATACTAACTTCGCAGATTAATTCACAGAGCAAATTTCAAAAACTTCTGACATCTCTAATTGTGATCCCTACAACATTCTGTTGGCATGCCCGCTACATTTTGAAACTGCACATCCCAAACACTTTCCCTGCCAAATTCTGAGACTGCCCATTACCACCACATTCTGAGATTGTCAGTTCCCATTAAAGTCCTTGCTGCATCTCCTTGCCACATTCTGAGATTGTGCATTCCTACCACACTCCAATATTTCATGTCCCCACCACATTCTGAGACTGCGCATTCCCACCACATTCTGAGACTGTGCATCCCCACCACATTTCAAAATGTCATGTCCCTTATTCCAAAATGGTGTGCCTCTGCCACATTCTGATATTACATGTCCTCAACACGTTCTGTTATTGCAGGTCCATCATTCTGAAATTATGTCTTCCCCATTCTGAGACTGCATCTCTCCACCACATTTTGAGGTTGCGGGGAGGTAGTAACAACAACAAAAAAGGAAAGGGACCTGGGGGTAATCATATCAGATGACCTTAAGGTTCACAAGCAATGTGAGAAGGTCGTAGGGAGGGCTGGGGGTATACTGGGATGTATAGGGAGAGGCATCAGCAGCAGAAAACAGGAAGTTGTTATCCCTCTGTACAGACAGTTGGTGAGACCCCATCTGGAGTACTGTGTCCAGTTCTGGAGACCCCATCTCTGCAAGGACATAGACAGGATAGAGGTAGTCCAGAGGAGAGCAACTAAAATGGTGCAGGGTCTGCAAGAGAAGTCGTATGAGGAGAGACTAAAGGAGCTTAATATGTATACCCTTGAGGAAAGAAGGGAGAGGGGGACAAGATAGAAACTTTAAGTACCTCAGTGGAATCAACAAAGTCCAAGAGGTAGCATCTTTCAGAAAAGAGACATACAAGAACAAGGGACACAATTTAAAGATAGAAGGAGGCGGTTCAGGGCAATGTGAGGAAGTATTATTTCACAGAGAGGGTAGTGGATACATGGAACAGCCTTCCTGAGGAGGTTGTGGAGTCTAAAACTGTGGAGAATTCAAGAATGCATGGGACAGACATAAGGCAATTCTTGTGGGGGGTAGGAAGAAATAGGCTGTTGGTTAACTAGGATCTGCGGCCTATCCTGTAGGTAGGGAAATGGGCAGACTAGATGGGCCAAGCGGTCCTTATCTGCCGTCAAAGTCTATGTTTCTATGGTTCTATGTTTCCACATTCCAAGATTAATTGCCCTCTACACATTCTGTGATTGCATGTTACTTATTCCAAAACTGTGCCCACCCTAATTCTGAAATTGTCCCTTTCACATTCCAGAACTGATGTCCATGCTGCATTTTGAAATTGTGTACTTGTTTCATTACAAAATTGTGACCCAACCACATACAAAAATCTCACCAAATGCTATATTCTGGAACTGTGCACAACCTTGACATTCCAACGCCATGTTCACCACTGCATTCTGAAACCACCTTCCCACCACATTCTAATGTATATTTGAAAATGGGTAGTAAAAATCCTGGTCTCTGAATGGCAGAGTCCCTTACCTAGGCATGCATTTATATAGCAACTGAGACCAGGAAAAAAGTCCCAGTGCCAGCTGTCCTACCACAAACACATATCACTAAGCCATCTCTCAGAGTTTTCATTTTTAAATTGATAGCCATTTTTTTGCAGCCCACATAATTAAAAACAAAGTCAAATAACTTACCTGTAACATTCAACCTGATGGATGACCTGCAACTGGGCCCACTGTTTGGTGAAGACAGAAGTGAAGATCCAGTGATGCCACCTTCAAAACAAAAAGCTAAAAAAATCACTGACAGGAACATCAGTAACAGGTGAACAGCTTAATGAGACAGAGAGTGACAGAGAAGAGGCCAATACTAAGAAAAACACAGCATGGGTAGTACAGTATCTGTTTTTTCTGATTTTGCCAATAAAAATGACATAGCAGTGGACTGGAAAAATTATCCTGACCAAATTTAAAATGCTCTTCTGAGACAGTTCTGGGTCAATGTGGATACAGCAAGTGGATAATAGTGCTCCATGTTGGAGTATTGCATATTGTAAGAGGGCATGAACTAGAGATGTACAACATCCACAGATTTTGTTATGCAAAATATTTCATGAAATGTACACGTTTCGCAAAATATTTCATGGGTGCAAAATGTGAAATTCCACTGGCGAAATTGAGAATTTTACCCTTGAAAACACAAATTTCACTGGTGAAATGCAGAATTTCACCTGCAGGTGGTAGAATTTCACCATGCTCGGGTGCAATTCCACCACTCGTGGGTAAAATGCTGTATTTTGAAGACAAAATTTGCAATTTCACTGACGGAATTTCACAACCACAAAATTAGTCAGAGAAATCTGCAAATTTTACAAAATGTTTTCACGCTGTGAAATTTGCTATTTCACCTGAATTTTGCTTGTGAAAGTTAATTTTGCTGCATCTCTAGCATAAACAGACACTACTCTCTTGCAACAAGAAAAGGATATTCAACCTTGTGGCTTTCAAATAAAGTGTTCTTAAGCAGCCTTAAACTGTTTAAAATAAAAAAAAAACAAAGTTAAGGTTGCCCACCACACAGTGATCATGGAAACAGACCTTATGAAGTTCTGTGAGGCTGAGGCTGTCTCCTTAATCCACATCTGGCCTTGTAAAGTGCATACCATTTGAAATTCAAATCCACACAGATAGACATGGTTGGAAAGGCCTACGGTGGCTGACACACATTATTTTGAAATGAAACAAGGCAAAAATGGGTCAAAGAATGTATCATTGTCACATAATCTTCATACTAAAAATCTGTTCCATGTGATATCAATGATATTTTAACAGTGCTGAACATTACAGTGAGTGCAAGTCACTGAAAACCGCAACAGCGACTTGCACAACATCAAAAACAAAACAGTGAGGATCAGTCCCATGGCAAACTCAGAACAGTGACAACATGTTTTTTATGCTGGGGGGGCTAAACCCCCTGCACCCCCCATTATTAATATAATTAACTCTGATGGGGGGGGCCTGACACAGGGGAAAAGGACAAAATTTAAAATACAACAAAAGTTCCTGCAGACCACAAGCTGCAAACCCAGAGCCTTCTGCACTAGTGGCATACACCCTACCATTGTCCGACACAACCAGCTCAAATTTGCCCTGCCAGTCTGACTCTCATATCATGTTGCCGCCCTTCCGCCATCCCACACTAGCCCTATTCCTACATTCATTATTCTACTTCTGGACCCTCGCTGGTCCACCACTAGCTATTCTTTCATACTCAATTTTCTTACAGGTGGTCAAATTGAGTTGCTCAAACTGACTCACTCATATCACTGGATACCCTAAAAATCAAAACAACCCACTTGAAATAAACAAAGAAAATACTGAAGGCTGCAGGTTTGAGGAAGACACCATCCAATGTGCCCTGTGTGCTCTGTGAAATGCTTTTTAAAATATGTACCAAAAATCCCTGCTGAGGCCCCTCCTTTCTATATGCATCCAAGGCAACTCCCTCAAGCTTTCCAAGATACACAAGGTACTGTACCTGGTACAGAAAGGAAGCAATAGGGAAATCTACTTGACTCACTAATGCCCAAACAGAGTGAAGAAACATAATTAAGAAAAGATACACTAACCACAGTATCCAGTCAAATTCTGTGCATATGCTGTTGTGTGCAAGACCCCAGGTTTGAAAAATTATGATGGTCACTTGCCACAGATGTGAGGCAATCCTGACAAGTTAGTCATCTGTTTCCACTGTAGACAAGACGATGTGGGGTGAGCTTCTGAGTGTACAGCCAAAAGTGGTTGCACGAGAACAGAAAAGAAAAAGAAATAGCCTGAATAAACGGCATGGTGCAGTTCTTCTCTGCTACCTACAAGCACCAGCTCACCATTGACTGCACGCTTGGTGAACTGCAAATTCATAGCCCCTGTGAATTTCATTGAATACAACAAATAGTGTGCTACACTTTATTCTAGTTCCAATACCCCTCCACACTGTGCAACAAGTGGTGAAATGTGTTTTATTGCTTTATCCACCGCTCCTTAAAAGGGACTGTTTTTTCTCCCTACAGTTAAAATGTGTTAAAATGTTCAATGATTAATATTTAATTAATTGCAACCTAAGTAGAAGTCAATTCAAAGTGAGCCACTAAAGTTGTTCTTTGGTGTGAGGGTGTCATGTCTGCCTGATTTATTCAACATATTACCCATATTCTAAGCACAACTATAAACTCCAGGATGGACAGTGTTGGGCTGTATCCACCCTTACAGGTGCTATAAGACCCTGTGTCTATGTGGTCAGGCCTCATTATTCACCTTGGTGGGTTTGATATATTCCAATGCCACCCACCCTGTTGTGTATTACTGCTTTCATATCATGCGTCGACACATTCTGGAAATGCATGCATTGCACCCAACCCAGTATTAGTTTGTTTTTCAGTTGATTACTACAACTGCAGTTTATTTAACTTTGGAGAAAAAAGTCCTAGTTTCTTGGCAGGGAGGACAAGGCTTTGAATTCTGGACTTGACATTATCAGTAGTTCTTCACTGAAATGGGCATTTTTGAACAGGCAGTGAAATCTGGGTTAAAAAGTGACTTGTAACTTTTTAACAAAGTAACTTAAGAGATCTCAGTTTTGGTATGAGGCTTATTGGGGATATCCTTATATTTGTTCTGCAATTTAATGCTGTTGGTTGGACCCAATCCTTACTGAATATAAACATGTTATATGATTATTTGTTTTCTGTTGTAACAATGTCTGGGGGGGAGGTAAGAACACAAATAATCTCAGCCTGGCAGGATAGCACATTTCTGTATGCTTGATACTCTTGTTGCCTATTTGCCAGCATGGAAGGGTCCTTATCAATGGATTTGGTTACTACACGTGAGGCCATTTCTGATGGCCCTGCTGCACGGAGAAAGATGTGGAGGGAAAAATCATGGGGTAGAGAAAGGGGGTACATGTTGCATGACAGAGCTGCATAGTGACCAAAAGAAATACAAATAGGGCCATGGCTGATGAGCAGGAAGAAAGAGTACATCAAGAGAACAAGGAGTGACGAGTGGTTTCAGATGTTTTTCAGTAACCAGGTTGCAGTGCAAGACATTTACTGTAGCTGTTCATGTATCACAGAAGCATTTTAAAAATATTTCTGGCAGTAATCATGGCAAAGCACAACCTGCCAAGACCAACTCCCACCACCTTTAATTAATACTATAGTGCTCAATAATATAAACACCCCCACACCACCTATATTCAGAGCACTGTTATTTCAAAAACATGGCCTTTCTTTGACTTAATGCCAGGCTTCAGAGACCTTCAGTAAAGGGAGATGATAGGCATGCCAAGACAGGCATTTTCATACAACACCCCACCTTCCACCACACATACACACACCAACTAAATAACGTGATGTATTTCTGCTTATTTTTCCTAATCATATCGATCTGACTTGGTCAGTGACATACAGTACCAATGTTTAAAACCACAGTTTCCTGCTTGCAGCCCATTTCTTTTAAAGATTTTCATTCCTCTCTTGCAGATTGGTTCCAGCTGTGGCAAGCACAGATCCTACATTCACTTCCATGTTGGGTTTCAAAATATACTTCCCATACTATCACTGAGAAAGAACCACTCATCTGTGTAGCAAATTTTCAAAATATACTCCCCCTTCCCCAACATTAAATGGGGAGAGTGGAAGCGCCTTCAACATGCTTGAATTTTTACTCATTGGCCCCACTCTGCCAGGAATGCACCAACCACCTAGTAATGTGATTGTAATTTTAAACTTACTCCTGATCTACTGAATACAGGAGAGTCATCCATTGTTATGGTTTGGTTTGTAAGTATACACCCTGCTACAAAGAGCAGAGAAGATGTTAATTTCAGAGAGAACACGAGCAGACAAACATGCAAGTTTGTTTCAGCCTCCCTCATTGGACAGGGGAGACAGTAGATGCTGGCCAAGTTAATCATTCCTTCATAATTTACCACCACTCCTGCTACCAATTTCAGTTGAATGCACCTTGTTTTAATTCTTCTGTGTGTATATGGGTAGGTGGGGGTTAAAAGGTTTTAAATAATCCAAGGTCTCCATCTAGTAGCAAAGCTTCCTAAAGTCCATCCTAATTAATTAAAGCTTGAAGTGAAACATTTTTACTTGTTCTAAATTGTCCCTATAAATGTTTAAAAAGTTTAATTTAAAATAATGTTGTTTTTTTTTAGCTTTGCTTATCATTGTAACTAAACATTTAAAATATGTAAGATGTAATCAATATTTTGAAACAGCCTTATCTAATAAGGTTGCATTCTGGTATTCACCCACCTTGTAACTCATTATTATCTAGTTTTTCTTTCTTTTCTTTTTCTGCACTCTGCTACCATAGCAGTAGAGGGTTCATAAATTACTAAAGGAATGCTTATAGGTGAAAAGCAAGAACCTCATCAAATGCTGGATATTTGCATACATATAACAGATAGCTAAATAACTGAGAGGCAATCCACAGAGCTATGCTGTTTGTCCTGCTATAGGGATATTCATAGCTCACACAGCTCCTTTAACTGACTGATGTTAATGTTAACCTCTATCCAGACTACAGCTGTTTTCCCCAGTATTAAATATTTCCCATTAGCTTTCATTAACTGAAATACTTCACACTGGTTATTTTTAGCCTTGGGGTTGGCTCATTTTGCAAATCTAATGGTAATGAAGCAATACTGTGAGGGAAATCAAATGGTGCAATTAGAGACTTTCCTGGAGAAACAGCACTGTTACTAGCTTGAGAAAATTGATCTGCTGGAGAAAGCATGAGCTTTTTTAATGATTCCTGCGCAAGCGTCCCATGCCATGTTTCCAATAAAAAAGCCTAACTTATGAAATTATGAGACATGGATTTCCTGAATATAAGGCACTGCATAAAAGCAGAAAGCATCTTATGTAAGCAATAACCCACAACACAGAATGCATTTTGGGGGATTATTTCATGCCGTGGGTGTGTTGAGAGCCATGAGGTCAAAGGTCAAGTGGCCTTCAACTATCTGGGTGGTGTGGTAATTTCCAGTACAATGCATGCATTGGAGAGGGTTACTGCACTTATAAAATGAGTATTCAATATTTGATTAAAAATACAGAAACATGTTGAAATGTGACTAAATGTGATAAGAGTAGGATGAAAATAGGATAGCAGTTTCTTTAGGTTACCACTCATGCTTTTCTGTGGCATGAATACACTTCCATGTAGTATGTTTCATCCCTGAAATGTCTAGTATTCCTAAGTCTTTTCAAACCTATTTTATGAACAATGGACCCTGATTTGCTGTATTTGGGCATCTGGAAGCATTGCTTTAGCATGATGATGTTCATTGAGTACAGAGTAGCTTTCTGCCCTAAATGCTGTCTGCCCAGCAAAGACAATGAAACATTCCCTTCTCTGTTTAAAGAAATTTTCTGATTTGCAGCAACAAATTCATAGTTGGAATAAGCAGGCCTCGGTTACACACAATGCCCCCAACCTTTGAATTTCTGGACATTCAGTCATGGTTTAAATTTTTAAAAACATTTTAGAAAAACATTTCAAATTCCATGCTTGAGCATGGCTGTCAGAGTGTCCACATTACACTTTGACAATGTGCTTGCCTGCTTGAGTTCCCAGGCACGATCGTGGCAGTACCACAAAGCATTACAAGTGCCACAATGCATTCTGGGATACTTGTGATTAGGCACAGTAACTGGTTGGAAAAAAAAGCAGCATTTTGTATGGGAACACATTATGAGCCTGAAGGTGTATATAAATTGTTTCCTTTCCTCTTTGGCAGCCAAGAAAAGCCTTAAAAGTGAAGCGGAGGTTGCCTTAAATTGTGTTACAATACTGTGTGCCTCCACACTGCTGTTAATTCAGTTTTTCAGCATGAATTGTAGCACTGTTTGACCATGCTACAATCAGGACACAGTACTTTCAAACCATTCTAAAAGTGTTAACATGGTTTAAGACATGGGAAAAGAATGCTAGCGTGACCAGGCCCTTAGACTTTATCTGTCCCTGCTGCTTGACCTGTCCTAATATCACAATCCCCTGCTTGTGAATCAGAGACATTTCCATGGCAACAGGTTGTGGTGTGACAGCAGAGGACTATGACTTTGAGGAAGGAGAAGCAGCAAGGACTGATAAAGTCTAAAAGGCAAACAGCTTGTGTTTCTACAAATATTGTTAGTAAGGAATGGAATTTCCTAAAATTATTATTATTTTTTTAATATTCTGAGATTTGAGTCCTCCTGATGCCTTCTGTAAGAGTTTTGCAAAAAACTTGAATAAGTATAATGGTGTACCTATCAGGTTTATCTTTTTTTATACAGAGGGACTATTCTGTTCATCCTACCATGGTGTGCAATATTCACTCTGTTCTTAAAGGGACACTGTCAACCCCATTTGGCCTCAAAGTGTCCGTAGTTTAAAAAACACATTTCATGATTGTTCTAATTATGCAGAGACTGTTGATGTAGCTGGTTGTTTGATTCAGACTCCTTTTTCCTTTTAAAAAGTAAAAAAATGAGTGTCAATCATATGTTTGTTTACATTTCTTGACTAACTACAGCTGCATCTTTCCTGGACTCTGGAACACCCCCAACACTATCTAGCTACTCATTATGCAGTGTGAGTAGATAAGACTACTGTATCATGAGTTTGAGGGTTTTTCTAATGTTCAGGAAGTATGTAGTATGCTTAGGTAAACAATTTGGAGCAAAACAAGACTGTGTATAACTATACATTCCCATACATTTCAGTTCTAATAAGCAAGGAGGAAGATTAAACAACCCACAACATCAATGAATTTTAGAAAAGGTTAA
The DNA here is from genome assembly GCA_016271365.2 of Neoceratodus forsteri. NCBI lineage: Eukaryota > Metazoa > Chordata > Ceratodontiformes > Ceratodontidae > Neoceratodus > Neoceratodus forsteri. The sequence goes on along the minus strand of CM057453.1, from coordinate 1,213,927,641 downwards.
CAATCATAAAATGTAGGTTTTTACCTATAAATAATATGATGCAAAAAAGGTTGGCAGTGTCCCTTTAAAGCCCTTAACAATTTCATTGTGTCTTAGGAAAGAAATATATAGTACATTATTTAGAGATGTTTACATGTCCAGTATCATCTCATTTATCAACAGCTCATATTGGTCCACTATACATGTCCAAATCTGACCTGTTTAATAAAATAAAGTTAAATATTTGTTTAATTATTAATCTATAAATATTCAGTGTAGATAACACTTTCAGTGCAAGTGGCTCAATACTGCAGGTAGCATGCCTGCCTCTCAGGCTAGAAAATCAGATGGTTGTGGGTTCTAGTCCCTCTTCAGGAACGTGAGCTAATACCCAATACTAACACTGCAGTGCAGTATAAGGAGGAGCTGTATTACTGAGGTATCATCCTTTGAATGACACATTAAACTGAGGACCCTTGTGCCCATCTCTGATAACTGTAAAGGTGGAAGGTAATGATCCGATGACACTTATCTTGAGAATACAGGAGTTTCTCTCTGAGGGATGGAGAGTGTGACTGGGAACATGAAGACTGCTATCAGGATGGTGGGGAGGGGGAAGAAAATTCCTTCCAAGTGGCAGCAGATTCAATGGATTAAACATAACAGAAATGCATTTTGTCTGGACTGGGGGAAGAGGGAGGTATTACTGGCATTTGTGTCAATGATAGTGAAGAGAAGGTGGCAGTGCTCCCAGATTTAGGGGGATTCCCATATTTTATATGTTTTAAGTACACAAACTGGGATATAGGAAGGAAAATGGCTACTGTATATGTGCTATTGTATGGTGAAAAAGCAATCTGCCACAAATGACCATATCTAGAATGGCTGCCAAGATTCTCATTATGTTTGTGAGAGAACTGAGATTCTTGTTCTGTCTGTGAGAGTTATTAAAACTAAAAAGAGACTTCTGATTGGCCCAGCACCATGGGAATCCCCAAGATTCTTCAGGCACAGTGGCCTGTTAAATCATGCCTGGGATCTCTTTAACCTGGTGCTATAAAAATTGCAGTATTTCCACTTCCTGTAGTTTTTTATTTAGCAGGTCCAGTCAGCACAGCAAGAAACTAAGAAAAAGCAGTCTTGTGGTTCAGTGTGTGAGTCAGAGTGGTAACAGTTGATCGTGTGGGGAGCAGGGGATCATGAGGAGCCAAGTGGCACATGGCAGAGCAGCAGCTAGGAGCTGCAGAAGACTGAGGGGTGCAGAGATCCAATATGAGGGAGCCAGGAGACATCCTTACAGAACAGGAAGCTAAATCTGGTGAGCCATGTGATTATTCAGCATTTTCATTCTGTTGCTGGATTTTGGACAATGTGAGTTTTTTTTCAGGGGGTAACTGGGTCAGACAGGCCTCATACTTCAATATTTCTTTATTAAAAGCTAGCTAAGCAGACTTAAAAAAATATACATTTCTTTTGGGGGGGGGGATCTAACTGGGCCAGGCAGGCTGGATGGAATAAAGAAAAGTTAGCAGATAAAAAAAAAGCTTTTTTCACAATGATGGGGGGGTGTTAACTGGGGCAATATTCTGAAAACGAGTTCACACTCCATAGAAGTAAAACAGTAAACAGCATTATAACCAGTGGTGGGCGAAGTGGGCAGAATTTGCTTTGTGGAGAAATCCGCGAAATGCCACCCACTTCAAGTAGCCAAAATGCTAATTTTCTCCTGGCTGAGTAGCGTAATTTCACCTGGTGGAACACAAAATTTCGCCTTCCGTGGATAAATTTCACCTTCCACTGTGACATTTCGCCTTCTGTCTGACCACGGGTGAAATGTATAAACTTAAAACAAGATCCCTGGTGGCTAGCAGTCCCCCCACCTGTCCCTGTAATAATAATTCTCCATGGTGGCTAGTGGTTCCTCCCTTCCACCCGGTAATCCGCCCACCGTGGAAATGTACTAACTCCCCCCACCCACATCCCTCCATATCTCCTCCTTCTCCAATTCCTTTAAAATCAGTGGTGGTCTAGTGGTTTTGGTAATGAACCTCCCGTCCCTGATCCCCAGTTCAAAATAAATCCCTGGTGATCCAGTGCCCCCACCCAGCCCCACCACCAGCGAAAATGTCCCTGCCACAACCACAACCCCAGCTCCCACCCCATCATACAGTTACTATGCATTTTCATGAAATTCTAAAGCAAAGCTTCTGTAAAAAGCATATAAAATAACTTTCCATGGATACGTTTTATAATAATAACTACTGAACCTGCAGAATACACAAAAGCTTTCTTTGGAATGCTGCACTTTTATTCATCTTTTTAGTATGTACTGTAAGCACTTATAACAAGGTTCTTGAAGCAACATCAACTTTTATTCTATAAAGTACTTGCAATGCTTTACTTTTCTTCACATGTGTACACATTTCTTTTCCCAAAGCACGCAAGCACTTTATTTACTTAAACTGCCAGTCAGTAGGCTTGGCAATGTTTCTTATTTCTAGTCACGTCTTTCTTTGGCAAGGCATAAGGGACAGAATGATGAAAAAGTAAACAAAGAAAGGAAGAAAAGAGATTTAGAGAGGATAAGAAAAGACTGTCGCAGGTGGCCGAATCTACTGCAGAGTCAGAAAAAGAACAGGATAGGTGTTAGAGATGCTGTTGCACAACAGATTTATTATTTTTTTTTTTTTGCAAATCAATGTGCTTTATTAAGTTTTATCGACCAAATACACAGTACTATCAATGAAAATCTAAAAAAAGGAATACAGGATAGTTGTCACTCTGCCTAATCCTGTCATTCGGTAGAACGCAGGTCTACAACATACGGGCACACTTAGAAACAGAAGCACAAAAAGATATCTTGGCTGTTTAAGAGATTTTAATGTGCTGCAGTTTCTATCATTCACATCTATTGAATATTGAAAAGAAATGCTTTATCATTTCTAAACTAGTGATTTGTTCCAGGACCCATTGACCAGTTGACTGGAAGCCTGGAGTGAAACATCCACTGCAGGATTTCACTCAGCTGAAGTCACAGAGTGCTTGAACTGATCAGTAATTAAAAAATCAGTATCTGTATGGGTTTGTTTTTATTGCAGTTTAATCATTTAGCATTTAACAAAATGCCAGGCAGAACAACGCAAACATTAGCAAGAAATGGTTCCTAATAAAGGAAACTTTATTTTTTTATTTATTGAAAATTGGTAAAATGGAAAGGCTGACAACATTGAAACTTATTTTCAGGTGAGGGTGGACAGGGGTTACTGAGAGCTAGAACAGAAAATTGAAAATGATACATGCAGACTGAGCTCAGCTGTCAATTAATGAACTTCATTGACAACTCTGTCGGAGGGCCAGCCGTGGAGGAGAGAGGAGGGCTGTGCCGGTCTGCCGCTGCCGGTCTGATTTAGGATGGGAGTGGGAGCTGGGGTTGTGGAAGTGACATTTCACTGCTGGTGGGGATAGGTGGGGGGGCACTGGATCACCAGGGATTTATTTTGAACTGGGGATCAGGATGGGAGAAGGAGGAGATACGGAGGGATGTGGGTGGGGAGGGGTTAGTATATTTCCACGGATTACCGGGCGGAGGGGAGGGACCACTAGCCACCATGGAGAATTATTATTACAGGGACAGGTGGGGGGGAGGGACCGTTATGCTAGCCACACCAGGGAAGGTGAATTTTAGCCTTCTGGGGGGACAATTTTGCGAAGTGATCCGCAATGCAGATTTGACCACTCCGCCAGCACTCCACAGGCGAAATTTAAATTTGCTGCATCACTAATTGTAACTGTGTGGCTGGTGGTAATATATGTTGTGGCAAGTGGTTCCAGGTTATATGCTACAAATTTGGAGGAGATAGGGCATATTAAATTAACATAGGTCAGTCTAAGACTGGATATCCAACTGAATTAGGATTACATTTCAAAAATCTTTGCAAAATGATGCTCTAAGCAATATTTAATTTGATTCTGCATTTTGGATGGATGATAAATCATTAAAACCATGCTGACCAGTAATACAAGTGTCTCTAGTTTTGCCGCATGTTTGATTTGATGTTATGCATCTCTGGAGCATCTGTCTGGTATGTATGAGATCGTTATTTTTTAATAATAAATAATTTGGTATAGATCTTAGCTGAGAAGTTTGAATATTGGAGACTTTTTTATGTCAGGGGATAACTAGGGCAGGCAGAATACAGCAGGTTTCTCAGGTAAAACCAGAGTTTTAATACTGCTGATTTGTGGCTGGCCTACAGGTTTTGAATGAATTGGGGTGTTACTGGGCAAATGCCAGCATTTCTTTCTGGAACAGCAGGCTTGTGAGGTCAAAACCAAGAGATGGGGAGGGGGGGAACTTGGCCAAGCAGACCTAAATAAAGTTTTGGAACAGGCTTCTTTGGTCAAACTGCATTTTAATGTTGAGATTGGCCTGATAGGTTTTGCTAATGTGTGTGTGTGTGGGAGGGGTTGGTAACTGGGCCAAGATGGACAGAAATGGCAGCTGGCATACTAAACACAGTGTGAGGCATAAGACAAAGGCTTTTGTGTGTTTGAGATGGTGAACATTATAACCACCAGGCCATATTGGTGCAAAGCTTGCAGTGTTATAAATAACTAGCTCTGGTCATAGCCAACACAGCAGCATAAAGCCATTCACACCACTCATGGAGAGTATGGAGCTCATGCGGGAAAGTTAGAAACATAGAAACAGAGAGAATTGATGACAGATAAGGACCACTAACCCCATCTAGTCTTCCCTTTTTCCTTACCTGTAACAGCGGCTGGTGACCCTATTTGGGCATCAGCATAGCCTCTCCTTCCCACTTCTAGAGTTACTTTATGTCTATCCCAAGCATGCTTGAATCCTTCTACTGTGCTTGCTCCTACCACCTCTTGTGGCAGGCCATTCCATGTATTCAGCACCCTTTCAGTGAAGAAGAACAACTTCCTCATATTTAACTTATCCTTCCCCCATCCAATCTCATGTTGTGCCCCCTTGTTTTTGTACTCGTTCTATACTGAAAGATGTCAAAACTTGCACCTTCGTTATGCCTTTAAGGTACTTGAAGGTCTCTATCATATCTCCACTTTGTCTTCTCTCCTCCAGCGAATACATATTGTGGTCCTTCGACCTCTCTTCATATGTCTTGTGGTGCAAGCCCTGTACCATCTTAGTTGCCCTTCTCAGAACCACATCCACCCTGTCTACATCTTTACGAAGATGTGAGTCCAGAACTGCACAATGTATTCCAGATGAGATCTCACCAGCATTTTGTACAGTGGTATCACCACCCCCCTTCTTCTGCTCATGATACCCATCAGTGCACTCCAGCATGCCACTGATTCTCCCTATAGCTTTTTTGCATTGTTTGGCCACTGTTAGATCATCCAAGATGATAATTCCCAAGTATATTTCTTCCCTTGTGACTGCCAGCAATCCTCCCCCAATTCTGTAGCTTTCTGCAGGGTTTCTGCGTTCCAGGTGTATGACTTTGCACTTCTTCACATTGAATCTCAGTTGCCACACTTTGGACCATTTCTCCAGCTTTTCTAGGTACCTTCTCATTTTCTCCACCCCATCTGGAGTGTCTACCCTATTGCATATTTTGGTGTCATCTGCTAAGAGGCAACCCTTTCCTTCCAGCCCTTCTGCAATGTCACTAATGAGGACATTGAAAAGGACCGGCCCCAGGAATGATCACTGAGGTACCGCACTGGTCACCTCCCTTTCCTCAGACTGGACATCATTAATGACCACCCTCTGCTTCCTATCCCCCAGCCAGTTCCTAACCTACTTCCTGTGATGAAGTTCTTCTTGAAAATGGAGCTCATGGCAAAGAAGTGTGCCATGCCTAAGATGTCCATGTGTTTGTGTATCCACACTGACTCAAGAGATTCATGGCAATCAGAATCACGAAGTGGCATAATACACTGTTTGTGAATAAAGTTGTTCACCCTGTATTTTTATGGTGTATAGTATTATTTTTGATTAATTTGTTAACTGGGTTGGAGCACTGGTTCAAAGACCTTTTTCAGGCATGGCCTGGCCAGAGACTGGCACAATCAGTGGTAAAATATAGTAAACAACAGCAGTGAATCATACATAAACAAATACAAAATCCAGTGCAGTCAGGCAACATACAGAGGTGAACATATAATAAGATAAGCACACAATGCAAGATACAGCAAACAAGGTGGGCATTATACATGACATATAAATACATAAATACAGGCAAGGTATCAATGTCCTGTAACAACAGGTCATGTTACAGTTATGTGAAATGTGCAGTGTTACAGTTATGTGAAATGTGCACACAGCAGTTCTGTGGCTTTCAGAATGAAACTATCGTATGTAGTGTCTAGAGGTTCCATAATGCTATTGTACCACAGAAGGGTACAATCACATTCCATGACCTTTGAAGTGTGGTACAACAACATTTTGAAAGTGATGGAATTCTATGCAGGAGTAATGCTCTACTATACATTTGCATATCAGTTCTTGGCAGATAAGGATGTCTTTCCCCACCTAGACAGCCTGTTTCCTCTACCTACTGTAATGCAACAGACCCTACTTATTTGCCGGCTTTATCACAACTTCCACTGCATCAATGTTCCATTATGCATATCTTATGCATTTGTGAATGCCGGTGTCATTTCTGACTCTACCACCTCTGCTTTGAGGATGTTCAGTGCATTCACCGCCCCCATTTTGCCCAGGTCTGCCCTCCCCCAGCTTCATATCATGACCCCTTGTTCTTGAACAACTTTTAATCTGAGTATGCTTCCCTCTTGAACCTTATTCATACCTATGAGGTATTTGAAAGTCCCTATCATATCATACCATATCCTTACTTACCTCCGGAGTGTATATAATGAGACACTTTTGTCTCTGGTCATAATTATTTTATAATAACTGGTCAGCACATTTTTACATAGGCTGACCGAGTTATAATTAGCCATTATAACCCACAGGTCATAATGGCAAGCATGCACTGAGTCACTCAAAAAAAAGCCACTCCCTGATTGGCTGTTACTCTACTACTGGATGAGGTAAACAGTTTCAGAAATATGGTGGCTCTTTATATCTCATACCGAGGCACTGTCAGACTGAGAGTCATCGGTTTCTCTTTTTTCTACAAACAAAATAAAATCTATCTGGTTGATCCTGTCATTCGGAACCCGCAGTGGACAACTACCATTGGTGGGAACCGGGAACGGCTGAGAGGCTGAAGTGCCGGAGGTATGCCCGATTGTGATTGCAATCCTAATGCCCAGCTCTGCAAGTCTGCAAGTGAAGAAATAAATGGCAGATTTAATAAAAAAGCTTTACAATATAAAACAGGAGACAAAGATAGACTGTGTGTGTGTGTGTGTGTGTGTGTGTGTGTGTGTGTGTGTGTGTGTGTGTGTGACTGACACATGAATGAGACACAGCAATACCAAATGCACTCTGGCAAAAAAATTGCTGATTAGCAATTATAAAAAATAAAAGATGGGAAAGTGTCCTACTCGAATGCAATGGTCACTCTAGGTGTGGAATGCTTTAATAATCTAGTCAGGCTTCCCACTTGGGGTTTATGTAGAATCCCACACCTTAGACGACCATTAAATTCTCATAATGCACACTTCCCCATCTATTATTCTATTTGTTATAGTCACTGCACCATTTTAATCATAAAAGATTTAATAATAATTGTTCAACAATGGAACATACATGAATTAGAAATGACTTGGCATCAAATGCGGTAGGTAACAGTTGTATACTTAACTTTTGCTTATAGGAAACACTGTTTGCAAATATAGGCATGCACCAAAGGAATGTAATGCTAAGTAGAACTCTACATTGGGATGATTAGTCCCTTTCTATATTAACCATAATAAGTAAGAACATCAATCATTGCATGGTGATCCATACCCTCTAGCCCTGAGTCGATAAAGGAGTATGCAGCCTGGGTATACATCAGCCTGGAAGCGGTGTGAGCTCATCTTTTTGAACCTTTACAGAAGGGAACTGAGCAAAATCTTGAATATTACCAGCCATTACTGACCCAGCTGGGGTGGAGGGGTGGGGGCTGAACCTGTATTGTTAAGAGTGTCCCCTTTCTAGGACCTTTCAGCCTATAGGGACTGAAGTGAACCACTTCAGGTAGAAGCTTAAAGTGGAGTAAGGGTGTTGTCTGGGTCAGAAGGGTGGGTTGCCAGGTGATGGGTGTGAAAGAGTGCTGTGTACCCCCCCAAACTCCTGCCTATTTCTAGTGTATTAAGCCTCTATCCCTTTATTCTTATTTCCATACCTTGGGCAGGCACCCGGAGATCCAGTACTCGGGACCCTCCCCCAAAAGAGGATGGTGTTTGTAAAATGCAACAGAGAAGCTAGAATCTCTGTTAGCTTGAGTCTGCCTTTGCACTTGAATAGGTTTGTAAAGGCAGGGGCATCAAAATTGCTCTAGTGAGAGGTAGAAAACCCTTGCAGTGCATCTTTACAAACATACAATGTTGTGTAAGCAGTTTTCAGGTATTGCCAAAATGTAGGAAAAAGAGTAAACACTATGAAATCTGTGGCCCAATCCTGGACCATCTTATTTAGGGACTAAGACCTGCAAACACACCCAGTTATTGTGTTTGACTAACAGTTATATTTGTTTTATGGTTTATAAAAAGGCTTAGTGTTCCTAAGTGTAGCACAAGAATTGCAGTAGCTTGTAACTAGCTGATCTGTGCTACACAGTAGCTTGCTATGCTAAGCATTGAGCAGAAAGGTTGCAAAGCAGGAAACACTGAAGTAAAACTCATGAGGAACTGCTAGACAAAGTGTACAGAATTTTAAAATTTCTACCTGTTCCATACAGTGTTTCATTTCCTTTTGGTATTCCCGTGTCTCAGTTACAATAGAAAGCCAGGAATGTTGTAAAGGCCTAACTGGAAAGTTCTCTGTGGTGCTCAGTGTTCCTGCTAGTCCAGCTATGCCCTTAGGAGGCAGCCGGCCCACTGTTCACCCTTGAAATACTATAGACAGGTAAGGGAAGGGGCTAACTCAGGCAATATGCTGTTTTTGTGTTAATATTGGGAATTATTGCATTTCTGGGATATGTATATACTTGAATAAAGATATGTAGACTTTCTCTGTATGTAAAAGTAAATAAATGTGTGTTGTAAATGTTTTGATTATGCAAGGTGTTTAAGGGGCTGAGCTAAAGGTGGTCATCTGATGGTTCCCAGTTATAAAAGGGAGCTCATTGTGGTAACCCCTTCAGATTCAGTCTGGGGTCAGCTAGTTACTGATCCCTGAGTGGAGGTCTGCCCCTATACAGACCTAGACTCCATTTGCTAAAGAGAGGTGATGATTGTTAGCTAGACCTCTATACAGCAGGAGTGGGTTTTTTCATGTGTTTTCTAATTTTGCCATTTATCAGTTCATTGTAATTTTATCTTTTGTTTTCTCACCATCCTTTGAAGAAACTGAATAAACTAGTGGCTTGGTAATTGCCTTGTCACCATTGTTCTTCTGTGTCCAGTGTCTATCCATACACCTACACGCCACGACAGTGGAACTGGGGTAGATCATAGGTGTGATCTGAGATAAAGACCCCTTTTCTTGTTGTAAACCTATGTGTGGTTGGCAGTGGTGTATGTCAACTGTTCAAAAAGTGCTAACTAAGCCGCTGTCGTATGCCATGTAAGAAGAGAGGGAGGTAGATTCTGGCACCACCTCATTAGGGTAGCCTTTTTGGCTTTGAGTAGTACCATGAGTAGCCATTGTTTTGGATTGGTTGGAACAGTTTGACACCATTGAGGTATTGCCCAAGAGGCTAAGGTTTGGGGTAGAAGGGACTTGTGTTTGCAGGATCTTGGAACAGTCCTGAATTACTCCTGTCCAGAAGGGCACCAGTATGTGACACTGCCATAGTATGCACAGCAGATTGGCCTGTGGGGCCTGGCACCTCCAGCATGCAGAATGGGGCATGATTCCAATCTTTTGGACTGTGCCCAGGGTACGGTACCATCTCAGCAGTACCTTAAGGTGTATAAGCTGACTCTTAGAAACCCTGTAGACCAGATGGTCATCCTTGAGGTATTGCCACCCTTCGGTGTCTGTTGTCTTTATTTGTAGGTCCTGCTCCCATTGCACCTTACACATAATCATGGTATTTGGTAGTGAATCCTTAAGCATACCATACATCTTGCCTGCAGTGCCCTTTACTTTGCCTTGTTTATGCATGGTGGTCAGTTATTTTCACCCATCTCCTATAGGTGCTGTAGCTCTGAGGGTCTTGGATGCATCCTGGATCTGGAGAAATCTCCAGAAGTCTGTTTTGGGTAGTAGATACTGTGCCTGCATTTGCAGGAAGGACATCATGACTTCAGAGTCCCGTGCATAAAGATCTGCTATTGTACAGATGTCTGCCTGCTGCCAAGAGTGCCAGTTGATGGTTTGTCCCCCCATGAGCACATCTGGGTTGCCCCATAAGGGTCTGTACTGTGCAGGTGGTGCCCATATGGGGGCTGGACATTGAGTGAGATGTTTGCACTTGTGACAGTCTTCTCTTGTCTCTCGGATAAGAGGAGGAAGGTGGCCCTTTGGGTATCCCCCTTTGCTCAGCAGGTTCCCCAGCCATTTGGATTCTGATAGGTCCATTTCCAGAGTAACCCATACAGGGGTATTTGGGGTTTTAGGGAGAAACCATCTGATTGCTTGTGCATCCCTATATGCTAGTAAATATCCCTGCAGCCGGGGAGACTCATTCCCCCCAAGACCAGTGCTCCCATAAGCTAGTTTTTCCAAATCTTGGGGCATTGCCTTACCAGATGAACCCTGCTATCACCTTGTTGATTTTCAGAAGTGTGCTTGGTTGCATAGGGATTGGTAGGTTGCACATGAGGTATGCTGTCTTAGGCGGCACGAACATGCATACCGCACCCAGTCTGCCTTTCAGGGATAGGTGTAACTTAGGCCATCTTAGTGTTTCCACTCTGATGGAGGCTGTGATGGGTGTGTAGTTTGCCTCAGCCAAGTTCCTCCATAGTGTGGTGATGTTTATCCCTGAGTATGTAAAACCTTGGGGCGCCCATCCCACTGGCATGCCCTGTAGGCATTCCCTCATACAGGGCAAGTTTAGTGGTGACAGCGTGCCACTGCACCATTTTAGTTGCCCTTCTCTAGACCACCTGTAACCTGTGCATGTCTATTCAGAGATATGATCTCCAAAACTGGACACAGTACATTAGTTGAGGATTTATCAATTACTTAATTATACAGTGGTATAAACACCTCATACTTCTTGCTGGTGATACCAATCCACAGCAACATCCCACTGACGCTCTCATCCTCTTTGTCACACTGCTTGGCTTCTTTTAGGTAATCAGAAATGACAGTTCCCAGTTTTCTTTTCTCTTTCATGCTCACCATTGCGGTACCCCTTCATGTACTCAACCACTTGGTTTCTATGCACCAAGTACTTGATTTCTCATTTATTTACAATGAATATATGGCGTATTTTAAAGTGTTGTTCTGTGTAGAATTCCATGCCTTTAACTATGCTGTTGTACCACAGTTCAATGGTCATGGAATGTGATTGAACCCTTTTGTGTTACAACATCATTCTGAAAGCTAAAGAGACTGCATACTCAATTTCATTGAAAGCAATATAACTGTCGCATGCACATTTAACGCAGTACTATATACATTAAATAAAATACAGGATGAGCAACTTTATTCACAACCAGTGTGTTCTGCAGACTCGGGGTTCTGATTCCCACTGACATCTCAAGCTTCACTTTTGAGGTTAGAGGGAATCAGAACCCATCCATGGCAGAACACACTGGGTGTGCATAGTTGCCCATCCATTATTCTCTATTTAATGACACACACACACACTGGACCACTCCTGAAGCTTAAGTAGTTCTGCCTGCATTATTCCATTCAGTTTTCCACCCCCACCCCCTCCCCCCCTGGCAGTGTCTGCCCTGTGGTGGATTGTTGTCTCAACTGTTAAAAAAAAGCATATCTTACCTTCTAACCCCTCTTAATTATCACCAGTGATGTCATTAAAGAGTAGAGGCCAAAGTACTGATCCCTGTGGTGCACCACTGGTCACTCCCGCAACACCAGGTGAACACCATTTCCAGCCATCCACTGATGCCAACTCCCCAACAAATTCTCTACCCAGTTTAACATTTTAGTGCACACTCCCAGGCTGCCCAGCTTCTTTACTATTCTGCTATGTGGAACGGTATAAGTCCAGATATGCCACATCCACCACTCCACCCTGATTAATATCCCTCATCACCCCCTCAAAGAAAACTAATAGATTACTTTGATATAAGCTCCCCTGTCCCCCCAAGTGAATCCATGCAGCCACAAATACTGTAAGCCACAGGATTCAAAATATTCTACAATCCTTTCCTTCAACAGTGTCTTCATTACTTTCTCCTCCACCAAATTCAGGTTGATGGGCCTGTAGTTGCTAGCTTACTGCCTGCTGCCAGCATCCTCTCTGATCCCATCTTTGTACAAAAGAGCCCAAGGTGAAGGTACAGCTCTGCAATAGTGCTAGCTCACTTGTTACCTGATGTTCCAAGCATTATGCAGGGAGGCAGTGGTGCACAACATTGCAAATGTGATGAAGAATGCACTTAAACATAGGATCCCTGACAATGAGCCACTTTTTTCACATCCTCTTGGCATAGTGACCTAGAATGGAACTCCTGGCTTTGAACATTTAGATCCCATAGATTATTGTATGCTCTAACACAGTACCTCACAACAATATCTAATTGGTATTCCTGTACACACGGATTTCATATAAAACAATGTTTCCTGACATGTTATAGATTGCAGTATGATACTGTTGGACCCCCACCCAACAAAGTCTGACCAAATATCCAAGCAGAATACCACACTTTTAATAAAAAAATACTTTCTTTCACCACCCATTAAGTTGCACACTTTCAGCATAATTGTAAGTCCTCTTGTGGTTGTGTGTCTGCAAACACACACACACACACACACACACACACACACACACTCACATGCTGTGTCTCTCAGTCCTAACACAGTGCATGTATTAAACTAATATTTAACCTGGTGTTTCACCTTCCTATCTGTAGCTAGAGGCAGAAGGATGTTTTGAAGGAGAAGACTCCTGTTTATTTTTGAACTGGTTATTTCTGACATAGTTTTTCATATATTACATAAGTTAATTCAGGTAATGTCAACAAGAGATCAGTCATTTTTCTGTTGTAACACATAGCAAGATTCTCGATGTATATGCAAATGAGGCACTTGTAATACAACCCCTCTTATTCTTGGATATCACTCAGAATCTCTGAAAGCATAAGGTTTTCAATGTCCTCTTGTCTATAATGTTTTCAATGCTTCCTATTTGTATTCTATGTCATTTTCAAAGGCTTAAAACAGTCCTGTCATACCACTCACACAGTGTGTAGTACTACTAGTAGCCTTTATTTGTGCAAAGTATATTTTTTACATTTCAAATGCTCCTTAAACCACAATAGCTGACTGGAAATTCCAAGAGAGGGAATGACTATGACATGAGAGAACTGAAGTAAACAACTCCCCCCCCCACATTCCTTTGTAAATTAACCCATTCACCACTGACTTCTTGAAGGAAATAACAGGGCAGCACAGAAGGGAGCATGCACCACACACACACACACACAGGAAGCATAACCAGTTGTAAACAAAGCAGAAAGTCCTTGTGTGTGAAGAAACTGGGCTCAAATGCTGCACTGCACAACATAATTTTAAACAGCTACATGCTCAACAGATCAGAAGGAAAATATCTATGGGGAACTGACTTTTGTTATGCAGTACTGCTGTTTAAGCAGGTTCATAGGTTCATAGAAGTGTACGAGCAATGAAGGCATGTGTAAGGATTCCCATTGTATGCTCGCCACCCATATGTCCTATGGGTGGAAATCAAATTTTTTGTTTCCCATATGTTTATCCAATCTTTGCTTAAAGGTATTTAAATTATCACTATTAACAACACTTACAGGTAAGTTATTCCACAAACCCACAACTCTCTGTGTGAAAAATAGACTCCTTCTAGTGGATATACATTTTTCTCCAATGAGTTTATAACCATGACTCCTAGTTGATTTGATGTTGGAGGCAGTAGTAAGTCCAATTGTGGTTCTTAAATAATCATTTTTTTAAGGTTTGATATACCAATATTAAGTCACCCCTTATTTGTCTGTATTTTACAGAAAATAGGTTAAGTTTTTTTAATCTATCTTCATAACTATTACTATTTAAAGATGATACTTTTTTAGTGAATTTACGCTGAACACCCTCAGCGAGTTTTAAACCCCTTATAGAAGTTAGTGCACAAAACTGAGAGCAGTATTCCAAGTGGGGATGTACCAGACTGGTGTAGAGTGGCATAATAACCTTGGAGTCTCTACTTTTGATATTTCTTAAAATAGAGCCAATTAATTTATTACATTTTTTAACTTTAATTATATTATTTTTTTCAAAAGTTAAATTATCTGAGATTATGACACCCAAATCCTTTTCTTCCAAAATACTTTTTAGATAAACATTGTTTAAGGAATAATTGAAGGGGATGTTATTTTTGCCCAAATGTAAGACTTTACATTTGTCAACATTAAAAAAACATACCATAAGCCTTTGCCCAGTTTGATAGGTTGTTTAAATGATTTTGTATGGAGCATTTACCATGAAAGGTGCTTACCAAACTACCCATTTTACAGTCATCAGCATATTTTGCGACCCATATCTTATCAGTAGTAGGCAGTGTAGAGACCATAATATTAAACAGTATCGGACCCAGGACGGAGCCCTGGGGAACACCACTAGTCACCACACCCGTCGCAGACAGGTGACCCTTGACTGATACCTGTTGAGTTCTGTTTTCCAACCATGACTGTATCCAGTTTATAATATTAGGTTGCAACTTAATTTTGACCAGTTCTTGTAGTAAGACTTTATGTGATACTTTATCAAAAGCTTTGGAAAAATCCAAAAATATTACATCTACCGGAATACCCAAGTCCAAGGCAGCGCTTACTGGTTCAAAAAAATGTAGTAGGTTGGTCAAAACTGATCTTTCAGTCACAAAACCGTGTTGAAAGATATCTACTATTTTATTTCTTTCTAAATGATCTATAATATGGGCTTTAAGCAATCTTTCCATAATTTTGCCTATGATGGAAGTCAGGCTTATGGGCCGATAATTGTTAGGGTCATGTCTGGATTCACCCTTATATATGGGTGTAACTATAGCCTCCCTCCAAGCCTGAACAACTTTACCTTCTCTGATTGATGAATTAAATAACAGGGCTAGAGGACCAGAAACTGAATGATTAATTTTTTTCTAAAAATCTGGGTGGAATACCATCAGGACCAGGAGAGCTGTTTGATTTTAAAGATTTAAATTGTTTTGCAACCTCCATTTTTGTAAAAACAGGAAAACTAGAATTATTTACTAGAAGAGGCGTATTTGCAGCTTCCTTAGTTTTGAAAACTTTTAGAAATGTCTCATTTAGAATTGTAGCAGTAGTTGTTTCATCTAAAATAGGTATATCATTGATGTTAAAGGGTCCAATTGTATGATTTCTTTCTTTCATGGAACCAATATAATTATAAAATTGTTTTTTGTTGTCTTTAACTTTAGTAACTAAGTTTAATTCAATTTTAGATTTAGATGATTTAATCATGTGTTTTAATCTTTTGGCTACAATTTTGTATTTTTGCAGGAGACTGTTTGAATTAACTTTTTTTATATTTTCTATATAGTTTTCTTTTTTTCTGTAATTGTTTCTTCATTTTTGAGGACCACCAAAGAGGGACACGTTTATTGTTGCAGTACTTCATTCTATAAGGAACCCAATTTGACAGACAAATATTGATTTTGTTATTAATTAAATCCCAAGTTTGTAATGAATTTAGGTTATTTAGTTCTGTCTCCCAATTCCATTTAGATAAAAAATCATTTTTTTTTTATAGTTTGCTTTATTAAAGTTTTTGATTTTAGTAATGCCATTTGTGCTTGGAAAGTCTGCTATGTATTCATAATTGACCATGCAATGATCACTATCACCCAGAGGAGGAAGTATTTTGATATTATCAATTTTCTCATTAACATTGGTGAGTACAATGTCAAGGATATTGTTACCATGGGTAGGTTTATTAACTATTTGTTCTAGGTTAGATTCAAGAAAAGTATCCATAAACATCTTTTCAGTATTTAAAGCTGATGTATAATTGTCCCAGCTGACAGTTGGAAGATTGAAATCACCCATCAGTATATAGGGAGTATCAATGTGTACCTCAGATATTTCTTCTATTAAACTTTGATTTTCATCATTAGTTAAACTAGGAGATCTATATATTAGCCCAATTACTAGTGGACTATGGGGGAGAACAATTTTGACCCATAAGCTCTCATTATTACTTGTTTTAGTTTTAATTGTGTTTGCTTTCAAGTGTTCATCAATGTATAATACAACACCTCCTCCCTTTTTATTTTCATTTCAGTTTTTGTAAAACTTATTATATCCCTTTATGTCAGTGTTCCAGTCTTCATCCTTATACCAAGTTTCAGTAACTCCACAAATTGATATTTTTTGTGCTTGAAGGATGTAAGTAAGTTCTTCTTTTTTGTTGCATAGACTTCTGGCATTAGTTAATATAATATTTATATTTGGTTTAGAAATGACACCAGTAGTGTTCGTTTGGGGGAATTTACGGTTGATTATGGATGCAGGGTTTGAAGAATAGTTGAAAAATTGAGGTTCAAGAGTTGTATCTAGAACATACAACTCCCCCCTTGCTGGAAGTTTAAACAACTATTGATAGAATGCACTATGCTTTCGCACAATAGCCTACTACCCCTCCTGCTGAGATGGAGTCTGTCCCAACAATAGAGGTTTGATTTACCATAAAAGTCCTCCCAGTGAGTTATACATTGTATATCTTGTTTAAGACACCAACATCTCAACCAATTATTTATTTCTCTCATTTTACATTGTTGGAAAAGATTTGCTCTTGGAATAGGCAAGATTTCAGATAGGACTACCTCACATCCTAAATCCAATAATTTGTTTGTTAATGCAACATAATCTTCTTTTTAGTTTTTGAGAAGAATCCTTTAGAACATTGTTGGCTCCTATGTGAACTATTACCAAAGGTTTAAAACCTGAGTTTTGTAAGATGTTGCTGGACATCTCTGTGATGTCAGTAATGCCAGCACCCCGAAGCTTGAAAGAGTTCTATTTGTGTTGTCAGGGTTGCAAATGATTCTATCAATATGTTTGATGATAGAGTCTCCTAGCACTATAACCTGTCTTTTTTTGCAAACATCATCTTGATTTAGGTCCAAGTTGTCACAATTTTCTAGTGAAATCAAGGGATTTACATCAACTTGGTCATGTTTTTTGGCCTCTCTGGTGTCAGTAACATTTTATAGATTGCTGGGAAAAAGATGTGAAGAATTAAACTCTGCATTTGAAAGATTCATACTTGTTATAGTAAATATTGGGTTTTCTATATTTTCAAAATTTTCAGAAATGGGGACACTTATTGTTTCTGGATCATGGCCTGTATCTGAGATATATGTTAAGGGATCAAAGGAATTGAAAGTAGAAACCGTAAATTGGTCTGCTCTTCTGCCCTTTTTTGGATTTTTTTGAATTTGTAAAGTGTACCAATCTTCATCTGCATTATCAGATGGATCTTCTTCCCTTGTTCTCTTAACACTAACCTTTTTCTTTTCTTTTTGTGCAGGGGGTATTTCAATGGGTTCTTGACAAGTGGTGATAATTTTGTTTGCCTTCTGGCATTTTGATAATGGTCTAAGTTTTTTTCCCTGATGTTTGGGCTTTTTGGCTACCACATGTACTTTGGTGGGTTGGGAAATATCACTAATTTGATTTTTAAATCTACTAGACATTTCCTGTTGGCTGGTCTCTAAAAAGCTTAACCTATTGTTAAACAACTCCAATTCGGCAGTTAAATCATGGTTAACTTTACATTTAACACAGGTAAAGGGCAAGGTGAAGTTGTTTATCTCAGATATTAAGTACATATTACAGGATTGACATCTGCAACCAAAGCACTCTTTGTTTATTTGGATGATATCTTCCATATTGTTACGTAGTAAATTTAACTCCAAGATGGTATGTTACAGTTTATGAAGGTATTTGACTTCTCAAGCTGTCTGTTGAACAAAATACAGTAAAGCTTAAAACAAGCTACAATAGAGTATAGGAATAGTATTGATTGTCTGGAAAACACAAAGTCACCTTCCACCTTCTTCCACCTATGGACGCCGACAGACGCCGCTGGCCTCTGCCCATGTCGCCTCCGCTCCACGCTCAACTCTGCTCACTGGAGCCGACAGTTATGTAGTGCTATCGCGCTGACATCACCAGTTGCTATGGTGATCAAAGGAGACAACAAAGCAAAACAGTGGGGCCAGGCAATGTATATAGCTCACCTTTATAAAGGCGAGTTAGCCAACACCAAAAGCAGCTGCAAAGGGCTGCCTTTTGAGCACTGAGGAGCAATTCCTGCCCAGTTTTCCAAGCCCTCTAAAAGGGGGTTTAAAAAATGCCTCTACACTGATTTCCCTGTCAAAACAGTCCTTGAATTTAAACAGTAGGCAGTACCTGTTAGCAATGCAGAGACTAGGAGATGAGCTAAAAAGCTCTCTGGAGCCCACAGTTTTATAGCCCTATCACGCTGACATCACCAGTTGCTATGGTGATCAAAGGAGACAACAAAGCAAAACAGCAGGGCCAGGCAATGTATATAGCTCGCCTTTATAAAGGTGAGTTAGCCAACACCAAAAGCAGTTGCAAAGGGCTGCCTTTTGAGCACTGAGGAGCAATGCCTGCCCAGTTTTCCAATCCTCTAAAAGGGGGTTTAAAAAACACCTCTACACTGATTTCCCTGTCAAAACAGTCCTTAAATTTAAACAGTAGGCAGTACCTGTTAGCAATGCAGAGAGACTAGGAAATTTGTGCCTCAGCACCATTCGAAACACCAAGTGTAAGACAACTACCTCACATCCCTGTCACATGCTACCACAGTCATTTTTCTCTCCTACATCATGGCAATACATCAGCAGGGCTTCACCCATGCTGCCATAAAAATGAGGGATTGCCTGAATGGTAGTATATGTTCAGAATGAATAACAGACATTTGGAGACATACAGGACCTGGCACTGTAAAGAGTGTGGCACATTCCTCATATGGGATTGAAGGCTGCAGGGCTTCTCAATAACTAATAACATCACAGAAAGCAGTGCAGACAAAGCCCCATAAAATACAGGGCAATATGTACTGAGCAGCATCTGAAAATAATACAAAATGCAAAACCAGCAATGAATTTTAATTTTTAACTGTGGTATAGAGTATAGACCCCCAGCACTTCTCCTTGCTCTGTGACTTCACCCTCCCCCCAAAAAGCCTGAGTGAGTTGTACAGTAGCACTGGGGGTTGTAGTCCAGTGTATGGCACAGTTCAATAATTTTGTTACTATTTATATGGAGTGTTGCATTTTGTGTCCTTTTTAAATGCTTCTTGTTGCCCTATATTTTATGGGGCCTTGTCTGCACTACTTTTTGTGCCATTTTGTGCAGCTTTATTATGCGTCAACTGGCTGCCGATGCCAAAGTGAATGAGTCTCTGGCTTTTATGTTCATGATAACTAAATACAATATCTGCAAATATGCTGAGACTGGCAAGGTATTTCAACAACCCATGCAATAAAAAATACAATACACACCAGAGACACTTTATAGTTGTAAGTGTCAGAGGGACTCAGTTGTTAGCACATCCATTTCTAGGCAAGAAGGTCATGGGTCCTTTTCCTTTCACACTGGGATTCAGCTTGTATCATTAATGCTAGCACTCAAGTGCAGTACAAGGACATGCTGTACTGTAGGTATGTGCTATCCTTCAGATCACATACTAAATTAAACTGAGTTCCTGTCTGCCTTTTTTGGTAGTTCACATGGACAGCAAAAATCCCATAGCACTTCTTGAAAAGAGTAGAGGAGTTTCACTGGTGTCCTGGTGAAATTTCCCCATTCATTAAAATACTACCAACAGCTTAATATAGTTCAGTTTCAGTTGGTTTTGCATCTGTATTCCCCCTATGGGAGTGTTCCAAATCAAAGTTTTAGGACTTGCCCATCCATGAGTGTTGCTGAATCTGTACTTTCACTAATTCATTACTATGAAATTAGTTATCTTTTTGTTCTTGCCCTTCAAGGAACATTTACTTCCCCCAGACAGGGGGACAATCGGACTTGTACAGCCCTTCCCTCCCTCCATCCCCAGGATGATGCTGAAAATAGAAGGCAAAGGTAGAAGCCGCGAAGTCAGTCCAGTCAGTCTGGTGCACACAAAAGAGCAGCCAGCTTGTGTAAATTTAGACAAAAACAAAATTGTGGCACTCTGACCATTATATCACTAGATGTATAAGCACAGAGTAAAGTGCACTAGAATTAGCCTTCAATTAATACTTATTCAAAAGGCAAGTAATGCTAAATACACACCGTCTAGCCACCCAGCGCTTCGACTCCTCATGAGTCTTCCTCAGGGGTGTGGCCAGGAGACGGGAAAACCAACTTAAATACAGGTATGTATCATGACGTAACTCTAATGGCAAACATCATTGGCCACAAATGTACTTAATTAATACACACAAAGTTCATTTCAAAATTCCATATATATAAAACAACAAGTCAAAGTCGTAAACAAGGTACTTCTAAACATAGCAAAAAAGTTTTAAAATATTTTATATGCTAAACAAAAAATACATTCATGAAAAAATTCTCAAATGACCTCTAAACAATCATATTCCACCTGTGAAAGGAAATAATTGTCTAGTATCTAGAGGCCAGAGGGGCACAGGACCCAAGGCAGCATGGATTCACAGCAGGAAGGTCATGCCAGACAAATCTGATAGATTTCTTTGACTGGGTAACCAAAGTAGTAGATCAGGGAGGGGCTGTGGACATGGCCTACCTAGACTTTAGCAAGGCATTTGACACAGTCCCACACAAAAGATTAATATACAAGTTAGCTAGCCTGGGAGTGGGTCCCAAGATGACAGCCTGGGTAAAGAATTGGCTGGAGAATAGGACACAGAGAGTAATAGTAAATGGAGTCCACTCTGAAGAAAGGGGGCTTACTAGTGGGGTACCGCAGGGTTCAGTATTAGGACCAGTCCTCTTCAATGTCTTTATAAGTGACATTGCACAGGGACTGGAAGGAAAAGTATGTCTCTTTACAAATGACACTAAGATCTGCAACAGAGTTGATGCACAAGGTGGGGTGGAAAGGATGAAAAGGGACTTGGCAAGGTTAGAGGAATGGTCAAATGTATGGCAGCTTAGATTCAATGCTAAGAAGTGCAAGGTAATGCACCTGGGAAACAAATACCCAGGGGAAGAGTACACAATGGGGGGTGAGATACTAACAACAACAAAAATGGAAAGGGACCTGGGGGTAATCATATCAGATGACCTAAAGGTGGGCAAGCAATGTGAGAGGGCAGCAAGGAGGGCTGGGGAGATACTGGGATGCATAGGGAGAGGCATCACCAGTAGAAAACAGGAAGTTATCCCTCTGTACAGACAGCTGGTCAGACCCCATCTGGAGTACTGCATGCAGTTCTGGAGACCCAGTCTTTGCAAAGACATAGACAGGATGGAAGCTGTCCAGAGGAGGGCAACTAAAATGGTGCAGGGTCTGCACCAGAAGACATATGAAGAGATACTTAAGGAGCTTAATATGTATAGCCTCGAGGAAAGGAGGAGGGGGACATGATAGAAACTTTCAAGTACCTCAAGGGAATCAACAAAGTCCAAGAGGGTAGCATCTTTCAAAAACAGAGGTGTGCAAGAACAAGGGGGCACAATTTGAAGATGGGGGTGGCTCAGAGGTAATTTAAGGAAGTATTTTTTCACAGAGAGGGTTGTGGATGCATGGAATGGCCTTCCGGAGGAGGTCGTGGAGTCAAAAACAGTGGTGGAATTCAAGCATGCATGGGACAGTCATAAGGCAATTCTAGGGGGTTGGGGTAGGAAGAAGTAGGCTGCTGGTTAACTAGGATCTGCAGCTTATCCAGTAGGCAGGGAAATGGGCAGACTGGGTGGGCCAAGCGGTCCTTATCTGCCATCAAATTCTATGTTTCTATGTAAGTTTTTAAATATTTTATATGCTAAACAAATGATGCATTCATTGAAAAATTCTCAAATGACCTCTAAACAATCATATTCCACCTGTGAAAGTCCCTTTAAATATTTAACAGATTCAGCCAATGCAGCACTCTCTGTTAGATTTACAATTATATTTTAATTTCAGGGGGAATACTACACAAGCTTCACTAAAATGGGATTCAGTTTCTGGAAGGGTAAATTTTCCTTATGCAAAATAATGGTGGCACCAATGGAATCTGACAATATTTTATTGCCAGCCTAGAAAGTCTGGATCCAGAAAACAGAGTGTCCCATATATGGCTTTGAATGAACTCTGAAAAAAGAAGAAAAAAGAAAGAAAATTAATAAATCAAATAAATATTTCAATAAGAAAAGGTATATCAATTACAAAAAATAAATAAAACACATATCAATTTTACTTCGGAAGATAACAATCCTAAACAGGGTTCAAGGTCTTTTAGATCACTTAGTAATATATGAAAAAATGGCATATCTAAATGCCAAGGTTATAAACATATCCCCTAAACAATTATTTCATGAGAAATGGTTTTAAATCCCATCTATCATTTAAACCTCTGGGTTTCACACTTTTAAGTTTAAATATCCATTTACTTTCTTTTTCCAAGAGCAAATTTGCTCTGTCACCCCCAAATTCAAGGGGAGGTATCCACTCAATCCCCATAAATTTTAGACAGTCCACTTTGGAGTCATGCATCTGGCTAAAGTGTATTCCTACTGGTGTATCCTGTCTGTTGTTCTGTATTGACTGAACATGTTCTTGTATCCTCTGTTTTAGAGGTCTTATGGTCTTTCCAACGTAGATGAAATTACAGGTACACCATAACACATAAACTATATAACTTGTGTCACAAGTTATAAGTTCCCTAATTTCAATTTTAATTTATTGATTTTTAGGGTGTTGGAATACCTTGCCTGACATGCAAAATTTACAAATATTGCATCTTGCACATTTAAAACAACCATTTGTCCTTCTGGGTAGTCAAATATTACTAGGGATTTTAGGAGTTCTAAATCTGCTGTGCACTAGAATGTCTTTAAAATTCTTTGCCCTACTAAAAGATACCCTAGGTTGGTTACCCACTGCCTCTGCTACTGTTTGATCACTTAACAAGATGGGCCAATTGCTGAAAATTATATTGCCTATCTTGCCTGCCTTGTTGTTGTATTGTGTGATGAAGGTGCAGGGCTGTGTGTTGGATGTTGTATGTTGTGTATTCAGGAGTGATTCTCTATCCACATTCAGTGCTTTTTCTTTCAATTTCTATAATAAATCTGGAGCATAACCTCTCTCTGTGAAATGACTTTTTAATTCATCTGGTTGTTGTTTAAACAGATCCTCAGTGCTACAATTCTTATGTATCTGAACCATCTGGCTATAAGGAATAGCATCTTTCAATTGTTTAAGATGTGCACTTGTGGCATGCAGAACTGAATTGGTGGCTGTTGGTTTTCGATTACACTTGGTATCAATGATTTTTTTATCTTTATTTACAAATAGATTCAGATCTAAAATGTTTAGATTATGCTCATTGGCCTCATAAGTAAATTTTAAATTCAAGTCATTAACATTCAGCCATTTGATGAAATCATATGCCATTGACTCGCTACCCTGCCAAATGCATATCACATCATCAATAAAGCAATACCAATATCTAATGTAGGTCCTAAATGGGTTAATGGTGTCATTAAAAACAATTGTTTCTTCCCAATATCCCAAAAACAAGTTTGCATAACTAGGAGCCATTGCCGCTCCCATTGCTGTCCCACATTTTTGTAAGTAAAACTGTGTGTCAAACTTAAAATAATTATGTTCCAAAATAAATCTAAGGGCTTGTAAGACAAAATCTTTGGGTATATTTTCCAGTTCAGATGTCTTATCAAAAAAAAAAATTACTGCTGAGATACCTTGATCATGTTTTATAGATGTATTTAAAGATTCAACATCTATTCCCAGAAAACAAAAATCATCCTCCCAATTAAGACTCTGAATCTTTTGTAACAAGTGTTTTGTATCACAGATATATGAGCTTAAGTTCAATACACCATATTGTAAGAAAAAGTCTATGAATTTACCTAAATTTTGTGTCAAGCCCAACACCAGAGACAATAGGTCTGCCAAGGGGATTTACCAAGCTTTTATGTACCTTAGGTAGTACATAAAAGCCTGGTACAAAGGGGAACTCTTTCCGAATGTATTGAAACTCTGACTCTGAAATGTCCTTAACCTGAACTGCTTGTGTCAATAAAGCAAGTAGTTCTTTCTTATATGTCACTGTGGGATCTGAGTTCAATTTCTGATAATTATCCATGTTATCTAAGAGAGTCAAAACCAAGGTTAAATATTGTTCTTTGTCTAAAAATGACAATATTTCCTCCCTTGTCAGCAGGTTTGATGACAATAGAGGAATCTTTCGCTAGATCACTGATCGCATCATTTTCTGCTTTAGTCAAATTAAAGCTTGGTTTTGAATTCTCACTCAAAACTTTTTCCACTTGTTTGCAAACCACATTTTCATATGCATTGATAACATTGTTAAACACATTAGGGCAAAAGGTGGAATTAGACTTAGACTTGTTTTTCCTCATTTGTGTTAACTGACCCCCTGTTGACAAAAATAGCAATACCTTGATCAGTGGTGGGATGAGAACCAGACACACTGAATATATTGTCCTGGAGAATGTTTCCAAATTATCTAAATCCAGTAGAGAACTATTAAGTGATGAAATATCTATTTCTTCAGTTCCTTCAATTAATTCCCTGCCCTCAGGATAATCCGTGGAGTCACATGGTGGTGGTTCTTGATTTCTTAGTTCATGATTTTAAAATGGTAAAGCAGTAATTGCCTGTAATACAAAGTCAATGTCTTCATTTTGTGATGCATAAAATTCAAAACCACCCATATTGTTATCTTCTGGACTTAGATTTTTAGAATGAAAAAAGAATTTTAATTTTAATTTTCTAAAAAATTTAAATAAGTCCACAAAAATATGTAAGTCATTAATAGGTGGGGTGGGTATGAAGCTTAATCCTTTGCTTAATATTTTCTTGTGTGTCTCTGTCAATATTATAACTGAAAGGTTGATTATTTGCAGTTCTTTTTGCTCTTGCCTCTTAAATATCTGTTGGCTCTTCCCACCACGCTTTTCCGTCCTGGTCTTCCTCCTTTTACTCTATTTTTTGGCGGTGCAGATGTACTCGGTGCATCTTTTTCTGTCACATCACAGATTCCATGTGTCTCATTTTGCTCCTGAGTGTCTGCTGCTCTACTATTACTGCGTTTATTCTTAAACGTGAACCGTACCTTAGAATGCCCTCTGCTTTGAGATCTGCTATTTTGTGTCTTGGGCCAGCTCACAATATTCCCTTTCTCATAGTCCAAAAGGTCTCTCTGCAGTTTTTTGCATTGCACTGGATTTTGTAGCCCTCCTTTCCCAGTCAACTAAAACTAAAATATATAAATACAGTGAAGGACAGGTCGGGAGGTTTCCTTATCCATACAGTCTAACTAGTATCCTAAAATGCCCAAAGACAGGGCTTTTATGCAGCAAACACCATTCTTTCTCTGGGCTATTGAGGCCTACATGGATTGGTGGGGGAATGGCTACCGATCACAAAGTCAAATGGCTAACCAAAAAAACAATTTTATTTAGTTACTCTCTGATTGGCAGTGGAAGCTCAGTCTGCTTGATTGGTCAGAAAATCAGCTCCTGTTCCTAAAAAGCTGGCAGTGGGATTGAGGGGGGAGTGTCAGTGCAAGGTGGGCCACCTTGACAAGGTTTTCCCTGATTGATCCAGATTAAAATAAAAAAATAAATTGAAAAGGCACTTACTTTACAGGGTAGGTCCTGGTGGCTGTCTTGGCTGTTGCAGCAGGTCTGCGGTCATAAGGTGACATTGAAAATGGCACACGCTCTGATGCTGATTGTTGTGGCTCAAGATAGCAAACTCTGGCCAGAGCTGATAGGGCTGCAGCTGATGAATTTGGATACAAATATTGAAGATGTGTTTTTTAATAGTGTTACACCAAATATTCAACACAGCCTTGTTAAGACCCTGCCTCATGAAGAAGGGCAGAGAAAATGTTCAACTCCTGGCCTAAAGGTGATTTTGCGCAGGCACTGTGAAATCAGCTTTCAGGACACAATACCACATTTTGGGCCAGAGTTGAAAAATGACAGCTGTCACATTTTGTTAAGTAAAGAAATAGTTGTGTTGTAAATTGGGGTAATAATATTGAAAATTACCAAAGTTACAAGCCTGCTTTCACAAAATTCAAGATAGGCTCATAACTTTATTGTTTTTTTAATATTTTTACACCAAATTTTCAACATAGCCTTGTTAATACCCCGCTTCATGAACAAGGGCAAAGGAAATCCTCATCTCCTGCCCAAAAGGTGATTTCATGCAGGGGCCACAAAATCACCTTTCAGGATATAAAAAAAAAAAAAATATTTTGGGCAGGATTTGAAAAATGACAGCTGTTATACTCATGAGGTGCTGCAAAGATATGGCTATGTTGTGAATTTGGAGAAAAATATTGAAAATTACCAAAGTTATGAGCCTGCATTTGCAAAGTTCAATGTAGGCTCGTAACTTTGTTGTTTTTCTATATTTTTGCACCAAATTTTCAACATAGCCTTCTTATTCCTCCACCTCATGAACATGGGCATAGAAAATGTTTAATTCCTGCACAAAAGGTGATTTCACAAAGGGACCATGAAATTGCCTTTTGGGACAGATCTCACTTATGATAGTTCAATTGTTCATGAGGTAGGGTCCCAAAGAAGGCATGTTGAAAATTTGGGTAAAAAATATGCAAAAATGGCCAAGTTATACCACTAAGTTCACAACCCCATTGAAATACATTGAGCAGCATACCTGTTTCTTCATTTCTTGGTTTGGCTTTGAAGAGTGAAGACATGTCTGTGGTCCAGAGAGGATTATGGCATTGGACCCCTGATAGGTAAGTAAGGGCTTTGGGTGGGTGCGGGGTGGTGGGTACTGAGTGGGAGGGAAGGGTGGCAAAGACATCAATGGATTTTTTCCTCAGGTTCAAGGGAAAAAAAAGGAATGAGGACTCCTGATCATGACACTAGGGGTTTGGGCACCCCCAGTCTCACTTTTATGTTTATGGGGGGTGAGTGCTGAGAGAGAGGGTCGGGTGGAGGGTGATAATTAAAAAAAAAAAGAAAGGAAACAAAACCTAGAGGAATCCTGACAATGACACTAGGGTATTGGGCACCCCCAGTGTCACTCAAAAATTAATAAGGACTCCTGCTCATGACACTGGGGGATTGGGCACCCCCAGTGTCACTCTCATGTTTCTGGGGTGGTGGGGTGGTGGGTACTGAGAGGGTGGGTAATTTAAAAATCAAAACAAAAACAAAATGCCAAGGAATCCAGAGCATGACACTGGGCAACTGGGCACACCCATTGTCAGTTTTATGTTTCTTGGGAGAGTGCTGAGAGGGAGGGTAAGGTGGGGGATATTTATAATTAAAAAAAGAAAAACTTAGCTGACATGGCGGAACATGCCACTCTCCGCCATGACCAAGATGGCCACCCACTGCATTGTGCATACACTAAAATGTCACACATGGTCAAAACTGTTTGGTGGCCTTCTTGGACATGGTGAAATGTGTCATGTTCCACCTTGACCACCTATACTAAAAATAGTGCAGTGCTGCTTCCAAGCCAGACAATGAGAGGACTGCTTCAGACTGCAGAAGGGTTTCTGTGGAAAACTTGTTTTAATCACAATCTTGAGAGTTGGGGGGCAGTATAGCCCAATCAGAACACCAGGCTGTGAACCTAGATACCCAGCAGACCTCGGTTTCAAGCCCACAGCCAGTACTTGCATACTGTGTGATCCAGAGCAAGTCACTAACATCCCTGTGCCCCCCCACTCACACCAGAAAATGAGCTGAAACTCAATTTACCTTTCTTTGCCAAACATTCTTAAAACAAAAGAATAAAACTCAGAGACACACTATTCCCTCCTATTTGGACCAGGACTCCGATCCTAAAATGCCCAAGCCATGCTGGCTTGTATAGGTATTGTTAGAACACATGTTCTACTGCAGTTAAGACCTAGTTTATCAAACATAGGGAAAATGGGGGGGGGCTGTTGAGCACCCAACATGGCGGCAGCTTAAATCATAGCTCCTGATCAGTCATTGTTTAAAAACCTAATTCTTCCTAATTACTGGGAAATTTGACTGCTCAAAAATGCATTGGCTAGTGTCAGAAGGAATCCTGACTGCAAAATGAGTCCAAAAAAAGATCATAAGCATTCGGCTCAACACATCGAAGCCTTTCATTCCACACCTCCTACCTCTCAGGGAGCAGGCCCGGGCCCTTCAACTTCAACGGACTACCGAACAAGTGAAGCTCCTAACCCCCAGATTATGGCCCTACTGCACAAAATCCAGGAGAATGGTGAAGAAACTAATCGCAGACTGGCAGCGGTGGAATCCGGGTTTAAAGACTTGGAGAAAAAAGGGAATGTGTATGAAACTGACGTTGCAGCACTTAAAGTGGAATCAGGACATCAGCAAGCAAAAAATGCAACTTTTGTACAGGATCTAATTTTTCTTCTAGCGAAATTAGAAGCTCTCGAAAACGCACAGCGACAATTGAACATCCGTATTGTGGGTTTTCCACCGCGAGTAGCCTCAAGAACTGAGATTGTTTCAGCGATCACCAGGTTAATTTTTAATGAACCTGCCTTATTGCCTGTTGAATCGGGGGTGACTGTGGTTCGGGCCTTCACTATCCCCACGCAATCTAGGAAAGGCTTAGGAGGCACACGACCGCTGACTGCAATTGCTACTCTATCGAACTCAGAGAGCCGAATCCTGTTACTTTGAGAAGCCAGACAACGGGGAGACTCGGTCTGAGAAGGCAGTAAGATCCCTTTTTTTCTGGACATATCCTCACAGTCACAAACCAAGAAAAAAGCCCTCCCAACTACAAGAAAACTTCTCCTTGAAAATGGCATCGAAGCTCAACTCTTGTTCCCTGCGAGGATCCAGATTAAGCATTCTAATAAGACACACATAATAACTGATCCAGAAGCTGCTACTGCCTTGGCCTCTAAGATACTGGATAGTCAATCTCAACAAAAATCTTCTTCAAACTTGAGTTCTGAGTCGGACACTAACGACTGAATTTGGGACATTTCCTTGTGCTGTTACCTTTTATTGTTTCTACATGTAGGGAAGTAATGTTTGTTCCTCTTATGTGCTTGACTAATAGCTGAGTTCATATTAATGTTGGGTAAGCCATGTTGGTGCCAGCTTGTCTTTTTTTTATTTGTCTACTCTTCTGCCTTAGTGAGGGACTTTATAAATGTAGGGGAAATATTACCCCACTCAATTCATGAACTAATTATTAAATGCCTTTTAATAACCTGTTTCCCTATCTGTCAGTAGATCTGACAATTGTGGTGGGGTGCTATGCAACCTAACTGAGTCCAGGCAATCTGGTTATAATGTACCTAGGTCTTAGTCTCTCTCTCTCTCTCTCTATGAAGGACAGTCTCAGCCCTCTCCCCTTCCTAGACTCCTGTGAGTGGCTGTAATAATGGTGTAGTTTTTCTGGGGGTATAAGAGGGGTGAGAGTGTTATCTCCTACATTATTGTCCAGCCAGAGAATATTCTCCTATGAAATTGAAAGCTGTTCATCACAGGTTTTAGATTGAAGTAAGATATTGTGTTTCTTCTACTGAACATTGATCTGTACCTGACTGTGATGTATATCAGTTGTTTGACCAGATGTTATGTGTTGTATGGTATATGCTGTGCTACATAAAAAATCTTAAAAATAAAAAAATAAAAAAAAAACATAGGGAAAATATGATCTTCCAAGGAGAACCAGACTCAGAGGAGCATGCACATTGTTATTAAATTAAGAACTCACACATTTAATTTCTGATTGTACAGTTTGCAATTCTTTTCACAATCTGTCTTTTATTTTCAATTAAATTATGCTGGCTTGAGGTTCAGATAGTGACTGTATCAGGACTTAGTAGATGCACTGTGTACAAGTGTGACAGTTCAGCAGATAGGAGGTCTGCCATCACCACCACTGCTAGCAGATGCCAACAGTTATTTGCTGTATGAAACTTTAAAACATAAATAAATAAATAGATTAATAAATAAATAAAACTGTACACAGTGCATCTACTAAGCCCTGATATTGTCACCACCTGAACCTGCTTCCAGCATAACATTAGCAGGGATCCTGTGTTGAGAAGTAAAGCAGATAAAAGGGCAAGAACAAGTTCTGACAGTGTGACTTTGTGCTGACAGCTGGAGCGGTCCTGGTCCTGTTTAACCTCCAATTGCAGTTCCTAAGATAAACTTTGGTTGGGCTGGCACTAATTTTTTCTCTATTGATGAATGAAAGTCTTCTTTATTTAATGAATGACTTACTCTGCTGATACCTACTTGTATTCAATCGCCTTCAGTCACTCACATCGGCCTCTATCTTATTTGAAGTATTACATGACTGAGTGCTCTCGGTTCGTACTGTCTGTCACAACCGGTGTCTGGTCTTTGCACAACAAACATGTCTTGTACTATAGCAACCAACATGCTGGTCAGTTTACATTTGATGTGAGAATATGTACTGTACATGGTATGTGGTAAAATACAGACGCTATGAGACACAGGATGAACCAGGAGCACGCAATCCTGATGTGACATACTGTATAATACTTCTAATAAGATAGTGGCTGATGAGAGTGACTGAACTGGATTCAATACAACAAGCAGGTATCTGCAGAGTATGTAATTCCTAAATAAGGAAGTATTTCATTCACCACCAAAAAAGAAAATAAGGAGTGCTTGCACAATGGGACGTTTATCATAGAAACTGCCTTCAGAGGTGAAACTTGATCAGGACTGCTCCTTTTGTCAGTTCCGGTGAGCTTCAGAAATACTATGAGCAAATTAAGAGTCACTGTAACTGATCTATCACACTACCATCACACCCACTCAACCTTAATTTAATCAAAATAAAATAGATGGGATCATAGGAACAGAAGCACATTTATCTCCTCATGCCTGCACTCAACCTCCCATTCTCCTCCCATATCCAGTCCTCACACACTGACCTGTGATACCAATACAGTTAATAAGGGAGATAGGGATGGTTGCTCATCCTCAAAGTGCACCAACCTACATTTCCAGTATTGTTGGGGAGTTGCCATTTTTCTGCCTCAGCTCATTCGACTTGTTTTTCATTAAAAGAAAGCACTTACCAGCACTCTCTTCTTGAATTGCTGCTCAGATCGCACTAGTGCTTCAGTTGCTCTGATCATGCTGGTGTTAGCACTCTCTGTTCTGCCAGCCTCCTGAATTTATCTTCTCCAAGTGTGTGGCAACAAAAATATATACATATTTTAAAAAGAAAAGAAATAACAGTGTATATGTGGCAGTGGCGGGGAGGGTTGATGAAACAAACAAAAACCCCACAAAGCTCAGGACACTGGGATTCAAATACACAGTACCACTGTTATGTTTCTGGGGTGGGGTGGTGGGTGCTGAGAGGGGAGTGGTTGTGGCAGGAGGGAAAAAAATATACATATATTTAAAAAAGAAAAGAAATAACCACATAGGTGTGGCAGTGGAGGGTGGTGTAATTGAAACAAACAAACAAACAAAAAAAACACAGAGGATTCCTCAGCATGACACTGGGGGATTAGTCACCCCCAATGTCACTGCTATGTTTCTGGGGGATCTCTGTACTGTAAGGCAACACACAGAGAGTGCTTTGGTTCAAAGAAACATAGAAACATAGACTTTGACGGCAGATAAGGACCGCTAGGCCCATCTAGTCTGCCCATTTCCCTAACTACAGGATAGGCCGCAGATCCTAGTTAACCAACAGCCTTTATCTTCCTGCCCCCCACATGAAATTGCCTTATGTCTGTCCCATGCATTCTTGAATTCTCCCACAGTTTTAGACCCCACAACTTCCTCAGGAAGGCTGTTCCATGCATCCACTACCCTCTCTGTGAAATAATACTGCCTCACATTGCCCCTGAACCGCCCTCCTTCTATCTTTAAATTGTGTCCCCTTGTTCTTGCAAGTCTCTTTTTCTGAAAGATGCTACCCTCTTGGACTTTGTTGATTCCCTTGAGGTACTTGAAAGTTTCTATCATGTCCCCCCTCTCCCTTCTTTCCTCAAGGGTATACATATTAAGCTACTTTAGTCTCTCCTCATACGGCTTCTCTTGCAGACCCTGCACCATTTTAGTTGCCCTCCCCTGGACTGCCTCTATCCTGTCTATGTCCTTGATGAGATGGGGTCTCCAGAACTGGACACAGTATTCCAGATGGGGTCTCACCAACTGTCTGTACAGAGGGATAACAACTTCCTGTTTTTGCTGCTGATGCCTCCCTATACATCCCAGTATACCCCGGCCTCCCTACTGCCTTCTCACATTGCTTGCTAACCTTAAGGTCATCTGATATGATTACCCCAGGTCCCTTTCCTGTTTTGTTGTTGTTACTACCTCCCACCCATTGTGTATTCTTCCCTGGGTTCTTGTTTCCCAGGTGCATTATTTTGCACTTTTTGCATTGAATCCTAGCTGCCATAAGTCTGACCATTCCTCCAACCTTGCCAAGTCCCTTTCATCCTTTCCACGCCTCCTTGTGTATCAACCCTGTTGCAGATCTTGTGTCATCTGCAAAAGGCATACTTTTCCTTCCAGTCCCTCTGCAATGTCACTGATGAAGACATTAAAAGGACTGAACCCAATACTGAACCCTGCGGTACCCCACTAGTAACCGCCTCTCTTCAGAGTGGACTCCATTTACAATTACCTTCTGTGTCCTGTTGTCCAGCCAATGTTTTACCCAGGCTACCACCCTGGGACCCACTCCCAGGCTGGTTAATTTGACTATCAATCTTTTGTGTGGGACTGTGTCAAATGCCTTGCTAAAGTCTAGGTAGGCCATGTCCACAGCCCCTCCCTGGTCTACTACTTTGGTCACCCAGTCAAAGAATTCTGTATAAATTCCAAATGCATAGCATCACATGTTGCAATGTGTGGCACCTGTACATTGTCACTGACTACATGGTATGTTTGTTCTTCTTAGCTTCACGAGTACTTTAAAAAGTCTATATACATTTAAAAAGCTCAGTGATGAAGACAGCTTATTTGGTTCTACTTGCTGTCTATGTGTTCCTGGCTAATATTCCTTCTAGCATCTGCCACCCAGCTGCTGACCTCAGCTTTCTAGGAAGACACGGCTCAAGTTTCAGTTTTAGCAAAGCATTGAAGGAAGCAGGGGATCAAGCTGTTCTGTACCTTCTGAGGGAAAGACTACTAAGAAAATAGTGGGCCTATGGGGGGGGTGGGTCTACCGCAAGACTTAAAAGAAACCAGATAATGAATGGACTGTTTCACGGTCGTGGAGATGACAGTGCTGCAAGTCCAACAGGTTGTTCAGTTAGAAAGAATGCAAGGAATGAAGAGTCCTTTTCTCATATGAAGAGGTCTGCAGGGCTCTGACCACTGCAACCCTAAAAAATGGTGATAGAGATTCACTCACCAATCAGAAGTGGTGCTGGGTGGTTAGCATGCTGAGTATAGTATCCACTGGCACCAGCAGATGTGGTGATGTGGTTGGCTGCCTTGGAGTCCTTCTTGTTAGGAAAGGGAGGGAGCTGGTGCTTAATTTTGACTGCTGCTGTATTCACTTCTGTACACTGTGTTCAGTTTATATGTATGTTGGGGGATAGTTTTGTGCATGTGCATATACACTAACCAGTTTAATAATAGTCAAAATATCATACTTGTAAATGTATTTTATCAAAAATGTGTTGTGGAGTGTTTCGTGTTCTTTATATCTGTCTCATTTTGGATGTTGAGTCATTAGTCATCTTCAGTCTACTACATCCTGGGCTACTGTTATGTTTCATTTTGGATGTACAGTAGAGTAATTGGTCACCTTCCGCATAACCTGGGCTACTGTTATCTGTTTCATTTGAAATTCTCTCTTTCCTCTCCCTCTTCAGAATGCTATTGGATTTGGATCAGATGGAGCCAATGTCATGACTGGAGGTAGCAACAGAGTGCTGTCCAATTTAAGAATGAATTCCCACATATGTTTATTATACACTGCATTTATCATGTTGCACATCTCATTGCAAATGATGCCTGGAAGACGTTTCCTGAGGAGGTCCAAAGTCTCCTGGTAGACATATGGTACTATTTTAAAGAGTGCCAAGGGAATGCAGACTTTCTCAACATTCTAGGAATTTACCAGCACTAAACCCCATAGACTCTTGAAGTCCTGCCAAACAAGGTGGCACACTCTGCGTCAGGTAGCTGGGAGAATATCAGAGCAATCCCTTGCTCTGAAATCCTACATAGAAAGCACAAGTGAAAAAATGCAGCAGTGCTTGGCATCAGGAAAGCCTTGCATTCAAAGCTTGTAAAATTGTGCTTCATGTTCCTGGACTTTAGTCTACAAACAATCTTGGAATTCAGCTAACTATTCCAGCAAGAGTGTCCAAAGCTACATATTTTGCAGCAAGAACTGGTTATCCTATCCAAAAAATTGCTTGCAACATTTATAAAATCTGCCACCATCAGAGAATCTGCCTTGATCAGACCCATTGATGTTATGGATGAAGAGAACCACCTACCACTTGATCACATTGCTTTTAGGTGAGTGGAGTACAAGACATCTGTACAGCAACTGGAAAAGGATAGAGAAGAAGAAGATGCAGTCCTATCATTTTGTCATCAGTAAAGAGGTTCTTATTGAAATATGCATCCCAGTGGAAAGAAAAAACACATTTGCCTTTTGAGGACTGTGATGGTGGCATCTACAAAAATTTAGAAGCACTAAACCCCAAAAAACAATGTGTTAAAATGAAAATTTCAGTCTCTGGCCAACAGGTTTTCCAAAATAACAGAACAGCAATGCCATCAGACAACAACTAGAAGATGAGGCATTGGAGTTTGAAATGATGAAATTTCCTGAAGAGAAGGTTGCCTTGCGAGTTGAATATTGGTACTATATAAGCAACCTAAACAAAAAAAAACTGAAAAATCCAAGCCAGTTGAGATTTCCACTACTGGGTCAGCTTGCATCAACCCTTTTAGTTCTACCACATGGAAATGCTGATATGGAGAGACTGTTCAGTGAGGTAAATAGAACAATGACAAAGGACAGGAACTGCATGAAGACAGATACATTTAATTTACTGCTGCACGCCTCTTTCAACAAAACAGGGAGTGACTTTTAAATTCAAGCCATAGAAAGAAATGCTAGAATGATGCAGAAACAATGACAAGTACTAATCACACCAGGATAAGAGTAATAAAAGAAAGTGCATTTGAAAGACTGAATAAGGACCCATTAAAAACATTAGAATGATGGATTGATTGAGTGATTGATTGATTGAGAACTGTATATTATACAATGGCAAGAAATAATTTAGAAAGCTGATTGGCTAATGAGCCCCAGACACAGTGATGTTATTTCATGATAACATCACTATATCTAAGGCAGGCAGCAAAATGACCGCATGACCATAATAGGAATCACTGCCCATTTCATGTCCACATAAGCAAACATGACACTATTAACCATCATGGATTAATCCCCTCCACCCCAGAGGATCTCAGCACCCCAAAACAGCAATTCAGTGGACAACCAAGGCACTTACAGCAAACATAATAGTGGACCATACAAAACAATTTAAAATTTCATGCCCGTTTCTTTTTTCCCCCTTGAAGTGAGGGGATTCAGTGAAGTGCACAAACCATAACTGCTGGTCATATGGTTCACTTAAGCCACTCACTTCAAATGCCACTACCCTGTCATACACTTCAACATGCATGCCGAAACAACAGAAAATGCTAACAAGAACAGTAAATTCACTTTCTGTCCTACAAGACAGAGGAACGGGACACACGGTGACACAGCTTTCATACTTTGTACTGCTGTTCACTGTCATGCCTGAGTACGTGCATGCATGTTACAGGGAAATGGTTATTTGGATCTGGAAACACTGATGGGGTTATGTTTAAATTGGTTGGACTGGTGAGTGAAGAGTGGTGAGGGTGCTGTTAGTGTGGGTGTTTTCATGCATTTTTTCAAGTTCAGAAATTAAGAAGTGTTTCTTCACTGGGCGAAATGAGTACTTTGCTGCGCAAAGTGCTACACATATAGAAGTAGGCTCCTTACTGGCAAAGTATGACTTAATGAAGTCTTGCCTGGCAAAATTCTCACTTTTCTAGGTGAATAACAGTATGAGTTGGCAATTTATTCTATGCCAAGTTACAGAACTTTGTATAGTGTTTAGCAAAGCAAAGAGAGCATGTGATTTATGGCATACAAATGTAAGGGGCCCCTGCAAGTTTGGCTCCAGCTGCCTGTGGGATGCTCCAGTTTAATCCTGTGCCCATCTTGTTTTCATGAGGGTTTCCTAGCTGGTTCTGTTCACTAGCTGGTGGGTGAATAATGTAAATTTATGTGATTTCAGTACCAAATTATTATCATGGATTTGTTCTTAATGGGTAATGATGTCTCAGAGATACAGTTACAGCAGAAACAGTTTATTAGCAGCTATGCCAAAATAAAGGAGAAGTATACATATTACCCCGGGAGTGAGGTCACCCCCCCCCATCTGCAGTATTTGGCTGTACTCAGCTGAAACCCCCAAACAATCTTGTATTTAAACAGTATTTTATGACAAAGGCTATTGTTTCTGCTTCCCTTATCTACATACAGAATAAACACTTTCTCAGTACAGAACATCAGCTGAGTAGCTGTTACCTAACCTTGAGAAGCCTCAGCCTTCAGCATGTGTGCATCTCCTGACAGTACTTTTCCACATTCAGCATGGTCAGTAAAATTCCATTAGCAAATCTCACCAAACTAATAAAACAGCAGCATGTACATCAATGGTCACTCAGCAATTCTAAAAGACATTTAGCACTAGTGAACTAATAACTCTAACATTGGGTTTCACTAAAACCTAACCAATAGCAGCAAAATACATTTCTATCATTAGTAATACACATATAGGCAATGCATGTGTGACAATGTGTATATATGACAGATCACAAGTGTATGCTAACAGTCACCAGCTTGATACCCTCACAAAGTGGTATCCCAACAAAATAAGGCTCTGTCATGTTATTTAGCCTGCAACACATAAGCCTATTTCAAGGCTGTAAGTTCACTACAATGCTGTTTCAGGAGACACCTGAGACAATATGGTATAGTAGATACAATAAGTACTAAAATGACTTGTAACATGATTAATAGCTTGAAATTAAGCTTGACCCATGAATTTGAAATTAACAAGGCAAAATCATCATCATTTCATAGAGTATGCAATGATTGCTATGCTTGATTCATACTACTAATGATTCTTACCATATGTTCACCTTTATAGATCAAGCAAAGCTGTAAATGTAGAGTGAGTGGAGCAACGTACACATTGAATGGTGGAATATATTTATGCGATTATTCTGATTATGAGGTTCATGAAGAACATATTGTTCATCATCATGTGGTACTGATGATATAATTATTTGACCAAAGACAGTGCAAGCAGTGGGAGTAAAACAGAAGTTTGGGGCAGCTATTGGACATGTTATTTCCATTAAGTGAATGATTCATGATAAGTGGTTATGCAGTACTGACCATCCAAGTTGTAGATTACCTTTGCCATAGGGAGGCACCATTCTGTGAGTTGTACCGGTCAGGTAACGTTTAGTGCAACAATAATACTGGTATTCTGCTTGAGATCCCCATCAAGGCTGTACACAGGTGGAACCACATAAAATCCTTACAGGGACATACATACCTATTTCCCTTCACTAAGCCACATGCTGTGTGTAGTGCCTGCCATAATGCTGTCATGGGGTTATGTACCACTAGGGAAGGCATATCCCCTATTTTCTTATAAATATCCCCCTCTAGGTAACCTATTGAATGGACTGTGGCCAGCTGGTAAAATCAGCTTCAACTGGGTCAAACACTGGTAGGGAAAATGTAAATTATGGCCGAGATATTCAGACTGTGCCAGAATGATGCGCAATAGATGAGCAGGAGCAAATCCAGTGCACCATGGTGCAACAGGTACAATATTCATACCATGCACAGGACAAGGTGCGCCTGTGCAATGTGTCTGAATATCACCCCCGATGCACCACAGTGCAATGAGGAATGCACAATGGGGCAGGGACAATGCGCAATAGTGCCCCTAGGGATGCGCAGGGACAAAGCCAGGAATCAGCTGAGCAACAACCAGGGATGCGCAAGGTGCAGAGGGGCATGCACCAGGACAGACAGCCCCAGCCTCCCCATACCCAACCAGGGCAAGTCCACTAGAGGTGGACCCAGTACCCCATGAGCAGCACAGCAAGACAGGTGCAAAGGGACCACTGACCGTCCAACCGCAGTGGTGATGGCAATGGCCACAGCTGCACAGGCAATGGCTACACTGACAAGGGGGCCTGGGAAATGCCACACGCACCACAGTCAGCATCACACAGGTGAACAGTGCACAGGGCACACCACACATGCCCTGTATAGATAGCCCATGGCCCCCACCCACACCTGTGGAGGAGCACCACCAGGCACACTCACACCCACCCCAGCCCCGCCACACAGCAGCCATGAACCACTGCAGCAAGGCTCCATGTGCCAGCTGCAAATCAGAGACAGACATGGATGTAAATATAAATGTATGTATTAGTACAACAAGGGAACAAAACCTATTTACATATATGTACATCAGGGGAAGGGAATGGGTAGGATGCTACAAGAGGGTAGGGAAAAGAGGCAGAGGACATGGGGAAAGGCAATAGTAGGGGTCAAGGATGTGTGGAGAACAGTCCAGGTGGGGAGGGGAAAAGATGTGGGCCATCAGGCCCTATTGGTGACCCCGGTCCTCTGCCACCACCCTCCAGCACCTGTGGTGTCTCCTCCTGGACCTCTGGCCATGTCGCTGCAGCAGATCCAGTGTGGCCCTCACCACCTGCAGAAGCTCCTGGAGGGTCCTCTCCATTGCCTCCCAATGATGGCCACCTAGCATAAGGGAGCAGAAACAGTATGAGTGCCTGACCAGGATAACGCAGCCCACCCAACGTGCATGGCGTGCATCAGTGACTGGTGCCCCTGGGATGGCATGCAACCACCCACAGTGGGTGCGCTCACATGAGCTGCCAACCTGTGTAACCACAGTCATGCAAACTGCTGCACACCATCACCATCCATGCACCGCACACCACTGCCCTGGCCATCCAGCATCATGGCAATGCAGTGTGATGGCAGTGGCACAGCCAGGCACTGAGTGCACCCACAGCCCACCCGCAACACCCACTCACATGTGCAAGGCCACAGGATGGTGCAGAGGACACCAGAGGTGGTGCACAGCTGGAGGGGCCATGCCACACCCCCACCCCTACAAGCCACCGTGAACATATGTATAGGGGAAAATGGTACTCACCTGCATCCCAGTCACCTTGGTGCTGCTGCCCCACAGCACCACCCGTGTTGACTGGCTGATGCCCCTCTCCCCCTGTGTGGTCCTGCCCCTGGCCAGCTGCTGCCAGCCATGCTCTCCACCTGTCTTCAGGGTCTAGGAGGGAAACATGGAGAGACACACATCAGTACCTGTCTGAACTATAGGCCCCCCAACCCCGACCTGTGTGACATGCCGCACAGTGTGTCTGGGTTGCGGTGGCACAGGGTGATCATGGTGCACCCCCACAGCCACCAACACCTGTGCTGACTCACCCCCACCCCTGGAAATGGGGCATGGTGACCATTGTGCCCCAAGGACTGTTGGATAATACTGGTGAAGGTCAATGTGCACCTACCTGGCCATGGCACTGCACCTCTCCATACCCACTCCTGCAGGCACCTCAGCCTGTCCGGGTCCCTCTGCTGCAGGTCACCATAACGGTGGTGACAGTGATCCGCTGTGCGCTGGCTGCTGGTTGCCTCCTCCAAGCCATCCACAACTTCCTGCCACATGTCTGTCGGTGGCATCTGGAGAGGCACCTGGCCAAACAGGGCCCCAGTGTGTGGCTGAACAAGGTCCACAAGGTTGGTGAGCTCCAGGTTGCCACATATTGGAGCAGAATGTTCCCTGGTGCGCAGCATGTCTCTGGCTAACCAGACATCAAAATGGCAGCCAGTAGCACACGTGGACCACGTGCAGAGCTAGTGCGGTGCTGCACTGCCATTCGCAATCACACAGGCACCGAGCAGCACAATAGGGTAGCAGCCATGCCACCGCATGGTGCCTAGAGGGCAGGAGCCATCCGTGGGGTCAAGGGTCTGGCCGTGCACAGAGCACCACTGCGCTATTGGGGGCCCATCATATGGTGCATGGTAGGGGCATGTCACCAACTCTGTGGTGTGGCCTACTACACAGAGGTGTGATGGGAACCATGGTGCAGTGGTGCAATAAGGACATGGTGGCACTGTGCTAGCTGCACTATAGCACGTGTGCCCCGTAGGTCATACAGCACATGAGCACCACAGGCACAATAGTGGCCAGGCACTGTGCTGCCTCCTGTGCAATGTGCGTATGCTGCACCACTGGCGTATGTGTCGGCAGCGCATGCATGCATGCTGTGGGGCCAACTGCACATGTTACAGTGTTACGCCCTGACTTGAGCATGCACAACTCCATTGCGCAAGGTGCAGCCATACGATATTCAGCCATGATATGCAAATCAGCTCATGATCCATTCTGCGGTGCACCCACTGCATTTGCATCCCATTACAGTTGCGGATGACCTCATTTGCATGCGTTGCACTATAAGGGCACCATGGAACTGCACAGGCCATGGATCGGTATTGCAGCCTTTGAAGGTAACCATCATGCTGTGGGGCCATCGGGACAGTGGGCTGCGAGTGCGGTGTGGCACTGAACAGTCCATGGTAACACCTGTCCATCTCCACAAGTACAGGCATGTCCGAATGTGAGGAGAATGAGGAGCAGGGGAGGGTGCATAAGCAAAGGCTGAACTTTACCAGGGCAGAGTCAGATGCCCTATTTGAGGCCTACCTGTACAGGGAGCCACTGCTAAGTGGACAGAGGGGCACACCACAGGCCCGGGCAACAGCATGGGAGGAGGTGGTATGTGCAGTCAACCAGCAGGGAAGCCACCAGCGTTCTATGCAGGAATGCAAGAAGAAGGTTGGCACTGACAGAAGAAGGATCAAGGAGAAGGTGGCCAGCATCTGGGTGGCACGTTCCGCCACAGGCGGGGGACAGCAGGTTGTGCCACACATGACGCCGCGGGAGGAGCAGGTGGCCAGCAGCATGCAGCACTGTGCCATTGAGGGTGTGCCTAGTGGAGGCTTCCAGATGGGCGGCAGCCCATCACTGCATGGTAGGAATGGTGGTGGCAGTGTGAGGGTGGCAGGGGGTTGGGACCAGGGGTCAGTCGGCACCACTAATGGTATTGTGTTCCCTTTCAGCTCCCGAGCATCTGCATGGAGCAGTAGGGGTGGGTGTGTCCACCCAGGGTACGGCCCTGGAACAGGTGGAGCATCCATCCACCTCCACTGGTGTCTGAGGGTCTGACATCCAACAGCCCTGCACGGCTGTCCGGGCTGATGCCTGTGACGTGGATGCGGACTAGGCCGTGGCTGTATTCCAGCATGATGCCAGGCATGGTGTCCTGTGTGCAGCAACACAGATCAGGGCCGACTCCAGCACCGATGATGACATGACATATATCCTGGACAGTGATGCTGGTGTGTCACAGGGAGCACCCTCGACAGGCGACTGCCAGGGTGGCTGTGCGGGCAGCGTTGGCACAGTTGAACACCCATTGGCCGCTGTGCCCATCATGTCCACGGCATCCAGTGGGGCAGCACTGGCATGCATCCATGGCAGTGATGTAGATGGTGCCAATGCAGCCGCACTGGTGATGCCCAATGCTCAGCAGCCGGAGGGGCGGTGGCAGCAGCTGGACAGTGTTGAAGGGGGACTGGTGGTGGTGGGTGGCAACGGTGCACCACATGAGGCAATACCCCAGGATGGCACCACCATGCAGCACCCACCATCATGGGGCACTGCACTGCAGGGCCAGGTTTCACCCATGGGTCAGCATGGTGCCCATGCTGATGATCCCTTCGATGACCACAGCAATCTGCTCCAAGCCTCTGTGGATCAGCAGGTCCGGCTCATGGTAGCAGTGGATGCACTCCATGCTGAGCTGCACCAGGTGGAGGAGCGGCACAGCAGGGACCATGCCCTGCTCCTGGCAGAGTTAGCTTGGCAGTGGGTGGACATGACCGCAGCCATGGACAGGCACACCACTGCGGTGACAGCTGTCCTGGCAGCAATGGCCGATCAGTTGTGTGCCCAGCTGCCGCATACCCCTCGGAGTGCAGTGTCCACCTCTTAGGCCCGGCGTCTGGTGAACCCAGCCAGGTCAATGCCGGGTTCAGCTGTGGGCATGCCAGGCACACCTGGTGCAGGCATGATTGGTGGCCTGCAGACACCTGCAAGAAACCAGTCCCATTCCAGGGATTTATTTAACTGTAA
This sequence comes from Neoceratodus forsteri, assembly GCA_016271365.2. Taxonomy (NCBI): domain Eukaryota; kingdom Metazoa; phylum Chordata; order Ceratodontiformes; family Ceratodontidae; genus Neoceratodus; species Neoceratodus forsteri. The sequence goes on along the minus strand of CM057453.1, from coordinate 1,213,884,865 downwards.
AAATTAATTAGCGTTTTGCTCATAAAAGTGCTAAATCTTTGTGAAAATGCATAGCTTTTGCCTCACTGTGTTTAACAAACACAGCACTTCTAGAAAATCTATATAAATACTTTCTGTACAGTTAGTATAGTCCCAAGAAAAAAATTGCTAATCAATTATTTAAAACCCTGCATTCACACAGTGTCACCCCGGGGGACAATCTGTGCAACCCCATGAGGCCACTAAGCAGCCTGTGTTGGCTGGCAGGCCTCGGCTGGGCTACCCATGCATCTGTGGTGGCAGTGCTACTGTGTAACGCAACTGACCCTATCCCCTCCATGACCGCTGTCTGCCACTGCCCTGTGTGCACTGTGGTGTTCTGTGTCCGACGCATGGGTGTGGTACCCAGTCCTGCACACATAGGGTCCCTGTGCACACCCGCCCGGCAGCTGGCCACTGTGGCATGTGCATGATGATGCCAGCATAGCGCTGTCTGCCACTGTGCAATGGTGTTCAGTGTCTGAGACACCCCCAGTGCCTGCCTCTGGGTGTAGCTCTGTTGGGTCCGGTGTGGGTGGGAGGGCGTATGGGGGTGGGTATGCATGTGGCAGTGTGGGCAGGGGATGGGGGTGTGTGCATGCTGTGTGCAGCCCTGCTGTGTTCCACAGTGGTGTCCGAGCTCTGACCCATTCACACACCCAAGCCGCTGACCCGGGCTCGGTGTCTGCCTCCGCCTGTCTGTCAGCTGTGCTTGAATACCTAGGGCATGCTCGTGGACATGTTCACCTACCTGTGTGGTCCATAGTGGTCCTCTGCGATGGTGTCCCGGTGCTGCTGTGCTGTCCGGGCCAGCCAGGGATCCCTTCCCCCCGGGGGTGGCTGCCCACCTCCAGCTGGACTGGCATCCCCATCGGCCCCACCACTGTCCCCCTCTTCAACCTCAATGGCTATCCCACTGTTGGTGGCCATGTTGTGCAGGATACAACAGGCCAGGAATAGCCCACAGGCCTTTGAGGGGCTGTACTGTAGGGCACCGCCAGACCTGTCCAGGCAACAGAACCTAGCCTTCAGCTGCCCGAACACCCGCCTAACAATGTTCCATGTCGTGGCGTGTGCCTCACTGTACTGTTGCAGCACTGGGGTCAAGGGCCACCGGTATGGTGTGAGCAGCCAGGGCTGGAGTGTGTACCCACTGTCACCTGTGTGTTGTGAGGTATTGTTAGTATGGGGATCTGTGTCACTGTGCCCCCGGCCTTCCAGGCCGCATCCCATGGCACCCCTGTTCTTGCACCACACACATCCCCTGTTGCCCCCATCATCTGGTGTGCACTGCATACTCACCTACAAGATGGCCAGTGGGGATGTCCCCACTCTCAAACCTGTGGCACTGTGTAGACTGGTGCCAGATGAATGCATCGTGTGCTCCCCAGGGTGCGTGGCACAGACATTGATTATGCACCCCCTGGCATTGCACACTACCTGGCAGTTGAGGCTTGAATATCCCTTGTGGCTGATGTATGCCACCCCCTCTGGGCCAGGTGGTGTGCAGATGCCAACATGGGTGCAGTTGATGGCCCTGCACATGCCAGGTAACTGTGCTACCCTGTGGAACTCCTGCATGTTTGCTGTATGTTCTGCCTGTGTGCTGGGGAAATGGATGTACTCTGCAGCATGTGGCGGCAGTGCGCTGAGGAATTGTGTGAGTATGCGTGATGTGGCCTACTGGGTTATGCCTGTTGTGTCCCCTGTTGGTCTCTGGAAGGTGCCTGTGGCGAACAGGCACATGGCGGCCGTGACCGTTGTCTCCACTGACAGGACATGACTCTGTCTTCTGGATGCCTGCATCTCCTCACTGCACAGCTCACAGATCCGCCTCAGAATTGCCTGGTTCAGGCAGTACCAGCCCACAATCTTGGTGTCACTATACAGCTTGAAGCTAATGCAGGTGTGGTACAGCCTGTTCTGGGCATACCGCTGACAGGCCCTTCCATGGCCATGCCTCCCTGCACCCTGCTCCTCACACCCCTCATGACCGCCTCCATCTGGAAGGTTGCACTTGCCATGTCCAGGGTTGTTGTTCCCCTCCTGGGTGGCTCCCTACCTGGTCCCCCCGGCTGTGTACTGCTGGCCCTGCCCCTGCACTGGGTGCACCCCTGGCACTGCCCCACCTGTGCCACTCACAGTTTACCTGCCTGGGCCCCTCTGCTGTCCCTCCTCTGAGGCACCCACGCACAGTCCCTCTGACAAACACACAGACACACACACACACACATACACACATACATATGCACACACACACTCCCTGTGACCCCTGTCCACCTCTGGGCCACTCCTGTGCTGCTTTCTGTTGCCCTCACTCCTTGCTTTTATATCCCATCTCCCCGCCGCTATGGCTCCTCTCATGCGCAAACTTCCTCCCCTTGGTTGCTCCCTTTTATTTTGGCTCAAGTCCACTATTGTGCAACTTCCGATTGCTCCTCTGTTGCACACGTCACATGCTGTTGAATATTGCACTGTGCCACATATTCATGGTTATGCCCCCTGCAGTTGTGCATGCATTCATTTCCATTGCGCTCTTGTGCATTAGATTTTGTGCTGTGCATCTGCTGCCACTGAATATCGTGTTTTTGAGCATTTCGGTGATTGTGCAGGCACATCCTCATTGGGCATGGCACAACTGCTCTGAATATCTTGGCCTATATGTACAAGATAGCTTCAATAGAACAGGATCCACTGATATAACACTTGCTCTGGGTAAGGTTCAAGGTAACCTACCCAAAGTTCCTGGCTGCTACAAATGAAAGTGTTTGACAAGTTTTCAAGCAGCCTGAATGGATGTCCTGTGGATTGGTAACACAGGCCAGGAAATACCATTTGGTGAAGTAGCAATCTGAGATGAGGTCAGCTAAATGCCCTGTTGCCACATCTCGTAACAAATTACATATCATTGTAAGAACATAGTTTCCATAGGCTGTGCATATTACTTCTCTTCCTATGTGTTTGTGTTTGGTCTCTAAAGATTATCTGCAACTAACACATTGATCTTAGCCTATGTTTCAGTAAACAAACATGTAATATCATACATATTGTATATAATGTATGTGTCCTCACTGGCCAAAACCTGAAGTCCTTGCAATGAAACGGAATCAGTAGATTTGTGTTAAAAAACAAACATGCCTCCTGAGTGTTTCCAGGTCTACTTGTTTCCAGACCAACAAGCCAGATCCAAGCAACCCATAGAAAAACCCTATCATTCTATCCAGCCCCTGCAGCCATCTGGAATGGAAGGCTTCATCCCACAGGCCAGTTTATTGGCCTACTATGGGATCTTGAGCTTTGCCTGATGAGTGGCAAGTATATCTGGAAATAATAAAGCATAAAACAGTGGTACATTTGTTCCCACCTAAGTCCCATATTCCATCATGTCCCAATGTAAAAGCAAATTCACAGGTTAAAAACAACATGTTTATGCATAAACTGTACATTATTAAATAAAGTCTCAGAGTGTAAGTAACAGTCTGCATTTAACACAATAAATATAGCTGTTGTCTTTGCAGTGTATTTCAGCCAGCAGCTCTATTTGATCAATTTTCAATGTTGTCATATTAACCCTTCCTTGGTCAGTTTTAGTATGAGGCACCTGTTTCCGAAACTTGACCCCCCACCCCCACCTCCCTGGAGAAGGAGAGAAAAAACTAAATAACATAACTAAGCCCATTGTGCTCAAAAAGCACAAGAAAAAAAAAGTAGTAAACACAATAGGGATATGCCACAATTCGAGACCCCCTTGCAAATGAGATGGCACAATGTGACAGTGCAATGGAAAAGCTATAAATGACTCCAAAATGAACAAACATTAACCACAGAAGGAGAACCTTCTTGTTTCATTTCACAGTTAGGTATTGTGCCCTGCCTACACTGGGTTCAAACCAGTGAAGGTGGTGGTAGCTGTTATGACTCCACTCTGTGTCTCTTTATGGGGTGATTTCAGTATCCTGAATCCTCTCTAGTGTATAGGGTAGGGGTTTAACCACATTAGTTCATACCACACCGTGCTTTGCCATAAATCTAACCCTATCAGAAAACACCTCTCTATACCATATTAAATACTGTATTAAAAAACACACCTATACCAGCCAGATTCCAGTCCCATGTGCATGTACCAAAAAGAGTTAAACCAAACATTCTCTCTGTATTCTGCTTTCTTAAACTCCAAATCATTCACAGTCACTTTGTTCACTTACACTAACCATCGGACACATACGAGCACCATCTTGCAATCAGTTTTATCCAGTCTAACATGATATCTTTGCTTGCCCAATTGTCTGAAAATAAGGTATCGTGTGTACATGGAGGGGACCTGGCAATGTGTTTAATACCTAGATCTTCCCCACTGTATTTTCCAGAAACCATATTGTTCCCTTTAAGTAGGCAAGTGCAAAATATCTCTGAAAGAAACTCTTCTGTATTTTTAGTCTTCAAAAGCCTTAGTCGGAAAGATTTCACCCACCCACCTGTTGCTTCCAAACTCCAGACAGTAGCTTTCTGATCCTGTCAGTGAAAGACAGGTGCATGGGGGGGAGGGCAGTTCTCTTCTGGGATTAGCCTAATTCAAGGACAAACTGTTCCCAGGAGCAAACCAGGGCTTGATTAAATTTGTCAATGCCATCACAAGCGTATTGTTTTAATAACACACATAAATAAAAATAGCTATAAACTGCAAAGAAAAATGCATCCCTTAATTGCAGTCTCAAAATAATCAGTGTTACTATAACAAGCAACACTGAACACTTGCTGATTACATTTTGCTTTCACTCACTCAGTCTTACTGAGATAACATTACAGCACTTGAACATAGCCTTGAACATTTATAAAACATAAAGCAGCACATAGAAACATAGACTTTGACAGCAGTTAAGGACCACTTGGCCCACCCAGTCTGCCCATTTCCCTACCTATTAGATTAGTTGCAGATCCTAGTTAACCAACAGCCTAATTCTTACTAACCCCCACCAGAATTGCCTTATGTCTGTCCTATGCGTTCTTGAATTCCCTCACTGTTTTTGACTCCATGACCTCCTCAGGAAGGTTGCTCCATGTGTCCACCACCCTCTCTGTGAAAAAATACTTCCTCACATTGCCCCTGAACCATCCCCCTGGTATCTTCAAATTGTGTCCCCTTGTTCTTGCACATCTTCTTTTCTGAAAGATGTTAGCTTCTTGGACTTTGTTGATTCCCTTGAGGTACTTGAAAGTTTCTATCATGTCCCCCTTCTCCCTCCTTTCCTTGAGGGTATACATATTAAGCTCCTTTAGTCTCTTTCCATATGGCATTTGGTGCTCACCCTGCACCATTTTAGTTGCCCTCCTTTGGACTGCCTATGTCCTGTCTATGTCCTTGTGGAGATGGGGTCTCCAGAACTGCATGCAGTACTCCAGATGGGGTCTCACTAATTGTCTGTACAGAGGGATACCAACTTCCTGTTTTCTACTGGTGATGCCTCTCACTATACATCCCAGTACTCCCCAGCCCTCCTTACTGCCTTCTCACATTGCTTGCTTACCTTCAGGTCATCTGATATGACTAACCGCAGGTCCCTTTCCATTTGTGTTGTTGTTAGTACCTCTCTCTCCCCATTTTGTACTCTTCCCCTGGGTTTTTGTTTCCCAGGTGCATTACTTTGCACTTCTTTGCATTGAATTTAAGCTGCCCTACTTTTGTCCATTCCTCCAACCTTGCCAAGTCCCTTCTTATCCTTTCCACCCCCCCGTGATTCAACCCTGTTGCAGATCTTTGTGTCATCTGCAAAGAGGCATACTTTTCCTTCTAGTCCCGCTGCAATGTCACTTATAAAGACATTAAAAAGGACCAGTCCCAGTACTGAACCCTGCAGTACCCCACTAGTAACCACCCTTTCTTCAGCATGGACTTCATTTACAATTACCCTCTGTGTCCTGTTGTCCAGCCAATTTTTTACCCAAGCTACCACCTTGGGAGCCACTTCCAGGCTGGCTAACTTGTTTATTAATCTTTTGTGTGGGACTAAAGCCATTGTTTACTTAACCACTATCACACAGCACTAAAAGACCAACATTTTCCCTAATAGCTGCACAGCAGACTATAAGACTTAATACTGAGGTGTGTGTATATATGTGTGTGTGTGTGTGTGTGTGTGTATGTGTGTGTGTGTGTATGTGCGTGTGTGTGCTAATCAGACCAGAGAGAAGAAGATGCACTTTAGATTAGCACAGACCACAGAGGCTGCAGCCACAACAGAGGAAAGGAAAGTTAGAGGTTATCTGGCATGTTGATGCATTCCTTCCTAGATGCCTAACCTTTGTCATTTAAAATTTGACATATCATATACAGTCCTTGTATGCATAATCCTCTGTTTTGTTTTTCATCTATGCTGCAAGCTAATTGCTTTGTGAAACACAATTAAACTATTATTCTAGTCTTTATCTGACAACTTTGTTTCATTTTAGTCAGATTGTCTTTCATTTTAGTGTGTAATGCTTGGCACGCTATACAGATGCCTTACATACAATTACCATTCTTTTCCTGGGCTAAACTTGCCAACAGATGTGTGACCCATGCTCTGTGGCTGGTCACAGACTTTGAGATATAACCCTCCATTGTGATCATAAATAAACAAAAGTGCACTTAAAGTAAACAGGTGGAACCGCAACACACTGTGTGTCTTCCGTTGACATCTAGGTCCCCGCACCCTCTCTGCTAGCTTATGGTTTGACTGCAACATGCTATGTGCCTTCAGTCAGCAGCTTGGTCCCCACCTACTGTCTGTCAAACTATGGTCAGTCTACACTTTAAAGCAATAGCTGGGTATTCTATGCACCTTTGGTCAGTGGTGGTGCTCCCACACCTTGATCCAGCAATCTACAGTACCAGAAGTAGTTAGGTTGCGGTCCTTGCCTATCCCAATGCTGTTTCCTGTGATCACCACATGACATCCCTGTACTGGGGTGTCATTGTAAATTTGTATGATTTTTATGCCAAACCTTCATCATGGATTTGTTGTTACTGGGTAATGACATCTCAGAGACAGTTACAGTGTAAGCATTTTATTAACAGCTATGCCAACATGCAGGAGAAGTATATATACCACCCTGGGAGTGATGGCAGCCCTCCAATGTAGTCTGTGCTCTAATCAACTGAGGGCCCCCAATGATCCTGTATTTATACAGTATTCTGTTGCTAAGTCTATTGTTTTAGCTTCCCTTATCTACATACAGAATGAACACATTCTCAGTAAAGAACACCAGCTAGATAGCTGTTACCTTACCTTGAGAAGCATCAGCCTTCTGCACATGCACATCTCCTGACAATACTTTTCCACATTCAGCATGTTCAGTAAAATTCCATTAGTAAATTACACCAAAACTAATACAATTGCATTATGTGCATAAATAGTCACTTAGCAATTCTAAAAAGCACTTAGCACTAGTAAATTAATTACTCTAACAATGGATTTGGCTAAAACCTAATCTACTGCAGAAAAATACATTTCTATCATTAGTAATACACATATAGGGAATGCATGTATAGCGGGCAGTATAGGTGGTGGCCAAGGTTTGGCTAAATGCTATTAATTAATACATTGGCAATAGGGAATGGCTTTTGGTAAAGTGAATCTGTATGGATTAACCAGTGGTCTGGCTTATCCATGGACGTATTAAGTGGCGCATACTGTAATGGTATGCCTGATGAGATCCTTTCTTTGTGTTCCATTACAGGGTCTTGAGGAATTAAACAGGAGATGCCAGGAAGCAGTAAGTGTGTGGTCCACAGTTTAGGAGAGACAAAGACAGAAAGAGACAGAGTGAGAGAAAGAGAGACAGAGAGAGAAACACAAAGAGTGAGAAAGAGATAGAGAAAGACAGAGTGAGACATAGAGAGAGGGGTAGAAAAAGGTAGAGAGGTGTTTGATTTGTTTTTACAGTGGCACCCACTTACAAGAACACCCTATTTGCCAACATAAAATGTTCTCATGAGTGGGCTGTTCTTATATGCTGGCTGCTGTAATATCCCATGTTTACCTCAAAATGGCGGTAGTGTAATACATCTGGTATGAATGGAATACTTAGCAAGAGCAAGACACAGAGATGTCAATTATTCAGAGAGGTACAGTACTTAGAACTTGGGATCACAGAGGGGGGAGGTGAAACTAATTAAACAAATCTGTTGCTATTCTCAACCAAAGGCCAGTAATAAAATAGTGCAGTTGATTTTCTTTTATTTTGTGGCTGATCAAGTGGTGGTGCAAATACTGTAACCAGGAAGCAATGACAAAGGATGAGAGGTGCAATCTGGATGGGGGCAAAAGATGACCAGAAAGTATTGGAGATGTTTCCTTTATGATGAGTGGGTTTTTTTGTGTTAATTTATGTTTGTGTCTAGGGACAGCTCTATTGGTTTAGGATACAGGATTATTGGTTTAGGATACAGAAAGTAGCTGTGTGATCAGAAACAGAAATGTTTAAAAATGAGGGAGATAAAACTAAAATTAATGAAGCTAAAAGCTTCAATCTCAGCCATACAGAATACATTATGTACAGTACACGCTGTCCTCCCTTTATCATTCTCTACAGCTAAAAACTAAGACCAACCATTACAGAAATAGAAGTGTGCTGTGTACATGCAGAATGCATGCCGCATGCTAAATTGTGCAATGTTTGCATGCTATTCACATACACAAAGCGAACCTAAGTGAACCAGGTCTAAAAAGCAAATCAGGTTCACATGTTGCAATCTTGACATGAGTGCAGCAGTTAAGCTGATGTGAACATCTTTTAAAAATTACATCAGGTTTACATGTTTGTGCTTGCCACATGTTCAGCAAATAAGCTGGTACAAATCTCATCTAAAAACACAACAGTTTCTATTTCTCATACTACTGCTAACAGTTGGAGCCATCAAAATATCCTTTTCATTGATTCTCCATTAAAATTGGGTAAACTCATTAATTCTGATCCTTTTGCAAGTTGTTTAAAGTCTTTTGATTTTTGTCATTAAATTGCCATTAATTTGTAAAGTATCATTTGCTTACTGCATTAAATGCATAGGATATAGTCAGACAACATCTCCATTCCAGATGTATGAAGAGGGGCCACTGTGTTGTGAAGCCTGACTTTTTTGTTTTGGGTCATGCAGATCCTCTTATGCATATTTATTGCAACAAATGTGTTTCTTCATGACTGTTTCATCTCACTTCCTCTCCCTTTGTCATTCTGTATGGAGCATATACACTAAGTCCATGCTCAGCACTATCTGTGCTGAGTAGGGTCTTGGAAGCATGCACCAGACCTCACATTTTGTCACCGAAATAAGGGACATGGAGACTCAAAATGAGGCACAATGAGGGACACTAACTCTCATTATAATCAGGACACATCCTGAAACATGGAGGTACAGTACCTCAAAGACACTGGAAACCATTGTATTTACTTGTACCGATATTAGCACCCGAGAATGAATTTCTACCATAAAGCAAGGATGCCATTAAGGTAGGGCAGAGGGAAGCAGTTGCCCCCCAACCCCACATTTGTGCCTAGGTTGTTCTTATGGTGTGGCAATAATGGCATTCATTTGGATTCAATCTTTTTCACAATAGGTGCCCCCTGGCCTGTGTGTGTTCACACTGCAGGTACACTCCTGACTCGACTGTCTCTGTATTGTGTTGTCCACTCTCTGCACCTATTTGCTGCAGTGCCATCACACATGACATGGAGGAGCTCCAGCCAAGCAAGAGCATGAGTCATGCGAGTGTGACACTGTCCTTCCCACCACAGAGTAGACAGGCTGCACACTACAGCTTGGAGGACTCAGTGAGCAGTGAACTCCCAATTGCAGTGTTGTGATGGCATATTTTTGTTGGTCAACTCTTAGTGAGTCTCTGTCTCCACAGGTGTCTGAAGGGGTAGAGGGTGAGCTATAAGCTAACTCAAGACTAGGCTATCTACTTACTCTACTAGGCTCACCTTACAAAAAAACAGCACAGGCCCCCATGGCAGGAAGCTAGACCTTGCACCAGTGGTGACAGTGGTGTGGGCGACCTTTTTTGGTCTTGATCAGTGCAGTGTGGCACCAGCCACAGTAGCAGCCAATCAAGAAGCAAGCAACACAGGTTAGGTGGGTTCAGTTGGTGAGGTGACTTGGTCACAGATCATGTTGGGGACCTAGGATGGTCAGTTCTAGCATCCAGCTTCTGGCAGAAAGACTGAGGAGGAGTGGATGGAAAACTGGGTCAGTGGCACACTGGGCCATGCAACTGGTTCTGGGTAGATGGCCAGGTAAGTAAGCTGAATAATTTTTTTATGGGGGATTGGGAAAAGAGGAAGGACCAAAATATTAATGTGTTTTTCATTTCTGCACCTTTGGGTGGCTTCATGACCCATATGGGATGGATACTGAATGGACTGGAGTCAAGGGAGAGAAATCAGGACAAAGTTTTTTTTTGGGGGGGGGGTCTGAACTTCAGCCAGGAAAAAAATTGGTTAGTAACTGGGTGGGTTTCAGGCTAAATCTGATGCACTGATCTGGGGTATAGACATATGAATCTTATACATTAAAATGTGTCCTGATTTGCATATCACTTTTCAGTCACAACAAACAAGTTTTATCTTTTAAAGATGTTCCAGACATTCTTGAGCTTGCCCCTTAGGGGCTAACTAGCACCTGGCCTCCACTGGTTGTTGGCTGTCCCCTGCAGAAGTCTGAAATGGCACTCCTGCCATAAAGTCTAAATTTACAGGACATCCTCTGTGTTAGCAGCATGTTTTCCATTAGGGATGGATGAGGAGCAGAGCAGAGCAGTTTTCAGAGGTAAAATGAGTGGTGTCCCTTGCATTTAGGGACAGCTGAGCAGCTTGGTATGCACAGACTTCTGGAGCTCCACTATAGTCAGGCTTATCCCCTTCCCCCAGGTGCAGCTGACCACCTGATTCCCATGCTCAGGTACATTATGACATTGGACATGGGAGACTGCAGGGGCGTGCATCACCGAAATGAATGAGGCTTTTTTTATTACTATTTTATACATTATTGATGGAAAGCTGGTGATTAATGAAGGGCACTGCTCGACTAACAAGGGCAATGCTAGTAGTGTTGAGCATAACTGGAATATTTCACCGAGTGAAATATTTCACATAATTAACACATTATGAAATATTTCGCTTATAAATGCGTAATTTCAACACGGTTGTGGAGCGGTAAATTTCGCCCCCAAGCCAGCGAAATTTCAATCATGGGAGAAATTTTGCACCCACGGGTGAAATTTCACCATCTGCAGTGGAATTTCTCCACCTGTGGGAGAAATTTCACCTCCAGGAGCAAAATTCTGTTCAAACTTCTCCCTGGTATCTAGTGGTCCCTTCCCGGCCGTTACTGGCCATAAACATTAATATGCACCCCCCTAAAGTTACTCTGCCACCTCCTATTGTTTGTTTAAAACACACATATATATATATATATATATATATATATATATATATATATATATATATATATATATACCCTTCATTTCCCTAGTGTCTAGTGAGCCCCCCCTCAAGCCCATGCTGGCAGTAAAACATTATCAACACTCCCCAAAGATTACCTACACGCCTCTGTTTGTTTTTAAAAAATATGGTTATATATATATATATATATATATATATAATATATACCCTTCACTCCCTGGTGTCTAGTGGACCCCTCACCCTCCATCCCATCAGTATATAGCAGCACCCACCCAGCTTCCCTCCAGTACCCCAATCGGGCCACCGGCACAGCCCTGCACTCACCTCCATGGCTGGCAACCCAACTGAGCACCACTGAGCGCTTGAATGAATGAATGAGCACATGGGTAGGTGCTGCTATATACTGATGGGGTGGGGGACACTAGACACCAGGGAGTGAAGGGTATAATATATGTTTCTTTTAAAAACAACGGAGGCAACAGGGTAACTTTGGGGGAGGAGTGTGTATTAATGTTTTTACAGCCAGTGACAGCTGGGGGGGGACCACTAGACACCAGGGAGTGGAGGAGGGTGACTTTTTTTAAATAAAACAAATGGGGGATGCCGGGCAACTTGTGTGTGTGGGGGAGTTCAATTTACAGTGGTGGCCAGTGGTAATGGGCAAAATTGCGAAATTTCACCCATTGAAATTGCCAATTTTGTGGTAATTTCACTGCATCTCTAATTGCTAGTAGAACAGTGGCCTTCATTATTCTCCAGCTCACCATCACAATGAATAAAATAGTAATAAAAAATAACTCCATTCATTTCAAGGGTGACCTGTGGACATCATCTCTTAAAGACTCCTGCCTCTGGCTCCCTGCTACTCAGGTAAGAGACTCTCAACTTATATCTATACTTGTTGGGTTGTCTGTTGCAGTATGGCTGCACATGCTACAGTGTGTGTGCATGGGGAGAAACTAGCCTGTGAGTGGCGTGTCAAGTTATTGCACTTTTGTGTTTGGCCCTTAAAGTCTGTTTGCATGGACGCATTCAAAACTATGGAAAGAAAATTGTAGGAGTATGGGACAGATAGAAGTAATTATTTATTTTATTTTATTGAAGAGAATCAGAATTACAATCCTTTGAGTCATAGACTCCTTTGCAAAGGCTCCATGTCAGTACAGAAGAACAAACATAACATTTGCTAGTATTTATACATAGGTCACATAGTACATTTAAGTAGTTTTGTGGGTAAGTGTGTGTATTGGAGGTGGAAATAATCATGTGTTTCCATTGTTATGTGTGCTACAGTTCAGCTGAGATGAGAGGGGACAAGAAAACAAAGAAGCATAACAGTGGCTATAAGCATACAACATGCATGCAGATGTATGGAGATTTGTATTGAAGTACAAGCGAGCCACATGTGTGCAGGCAGTATAGCTTAGTAGTTAAAGGCACTGAACTGCAGACCAAGAGACTTAGATACCTGAAGACCTGGGTTTAAATCTTATCAACCTCCACTTGTATATGTTATGGTCCAGAGCAAGTCATTTAACTTTTATGTGTGCAGTCATCAGTGACCACTTGCTTTTTGCATGCGTGCCACATGCATGCAGTCTGTTCCAATTTAACATAAAAAGCATGCTTTCCACACTTGCTTACTGCACACATGCCACATGCATGCAGTCAGTTCCAATTTAACATTTAAATCATGCTTACAGTGTGTATATCACATGGGTAGTTTTATAAGTGCAACATGAAAGCATTTCATATAATTATTTCTGTAAGGGATAAGGAAGGTAAAAGCTGCTTTCTGTGACTCAGGGTGAGCTTGTCAATGAGCTTTTGTAAGAGTGTGCTTAACAGCATGATTAACACCTAGCCAGTGCCTCAAGTGAGTGTTAATGAGCTGGCAACAACTGGGGGAGCAAGGTTAGAGATGATTCAGCTTGAGTGTCAGCTTAAATGTCACTTACACAGAGCTGTAAAACCAAAAAATATGTGATTCTAACTAGACTGTTACAGTAACTGGGCTTTCCTTCCATAGCAATAAATGGGGAAAAATGAGGGCATTGGCACAATGTTCCCATACACAGGATATTCCTTTAACCAATGTGATTATAAGAGCTCCGCTGCATTAACAATTATAAAATGGGTATGGAAAATGCTGTGTCCTGATGGGCTGATAGGGTTCAGAACATAGGTACTGTACTTAAGGAGTGACATCCTCCAGTCCGTGAACCCTTTTGGCAAGAAGAATGCTGCACACTTTGAAATACCCTGCCTGCCAGAAATTTTTGGAAACATTTCTGGCATCCATGTTTACATGGTAGAAAGACTACAAAAACTGACTTGCCATCACTTTTAAAATTGCATTTCACCAACCTTTTTACAAAGCCCATCCTTAACCCATAACTCAGGCACAGACACAATATTTAAAATAACATTTTCAACCCATGCACTTACGTTGGTTATCATCTTATTGTCACCTTAGCTTAGAAGCATCCTTAAAGCCTTTGTGTTGAGTTTCTGTTCTCTACAGCCCCTCTTTCCCATCTCCTGCATAACACAGTTGACCCCCACACCCATTGTCAACATGCTTTGCTTCATAGTCCAGCTGCAGCTTACTAATAGGATTACCACCCGTCAGTTTTTTTTTTTTATCTGGTAATGCAGTTTTCAGAATCTGAATCCCGTTACCAGTCTTGCTTCAAGATTGTCATGTTTTTGATCTGTTTTGAGTGCTCACATACTCTCAAAACAGATTTTATCATATCATTCATTGTTTCATCTGCATGTCAACATTACAGGCAAGTTATGTTGCCAATATAGCTCTAATTTGTGAAAGCAGCCAATCTGGGAGATGTTAAGCATGGTAATTAACACATTTAGCAGTTACTTTGCCTAATCTTTTCCACTCTACATCTTAAAGCAGCACTGCAGCAAAGCTGGGCAAAGAGTCTGACCCTACCCTTTGTAACAGTAAAAGAGCCTCGTATTTTCTACCTTTCATTTGCTTGTAAATTTTTTGCATCTGTACAGTAATAGAATTTAAACATTTTTAAATGTTTTAAATTCATTTTTTTTCTCAAGAAAAAAGTATGATCACCTCTTTTGTCTTTGTATTTGCATTGTTTACATGGAAAGGAATTGGATCCAGAAAAAAATGCATAGCACGTTATTTATTTATTTATTTAATCATTTGTATTTTTTTCTGTTTATTCATTTAAAATTTGGTGACCAGGAGAGGCCACTGAGGCGATGCTCATTTCCATGTGCGAACTGTGGAGAGAAGGAATGGGGAGAACAAGAATATTAAAATTAGACCAAGCAAAAAAATACAATTACAGTGAAATTACTAGTGTAAAATTAGGATGATGAACAAACAGGAAAACAATACCATGGAGCATCACATAGACTTGTAGTCAAACATACAAGCAATCAAAATAAAGTGCACAGTACCTGTTGGAGGATGAAAAATGCTGAGGGGTAAAGAATTAGTCCACTGGCAGACCCTAGGTCATAAGGGGGAGAGTAAATTGAGAAACAGTAGGCAAGGGTAGGAGGGTCAGAAGGGGGGCTGGCAGTTGCTGGAGGGAGTGGATAGGTGCCTTAGCTCATATCTAAGGATAAGGAGGGAGGGGGAGATGAATATGGAGGAGGGGAGCAGATTCAAGATGGAGCGGAGGTGGTAGGAAAAGGCAGCATGTCCAGCAGTGGAGTGGGTGTGAGGAATGGAGAAGGTACAGCAATCCCTTAAGAAGAGGGAGTAGGAAGAGAAAGGAATAGGGAAGAGAAGTGAGGAGAGGTAGGAGGAAAGGGACCCAAACCATTATTTAGAGATGATTGAGGCATAGTGGGACTGGTGACATCAAGGAAGTGGCTGGATGGAAAGGGAGGAGTAGAGGGACAAGTGATGAGTACAAGCAGGTGAGCTGGTAGCAAAGTGGCAGAAAGCATTGCAGAGCTTATCCAGAGAGGCAAGGGAGGAGGATGGGGCAGTGACATACACCACATCCACATAATCAAAGACCAAGAGTACCATTTTGGTGACCAGCAGTATAGGGCACTGTTTGGGGTGGAACTTGTCAAACTGTAGGATGCATTTTTTTTTATTCCGTGGAAACTAGGATTATTGTATAACCTTGTTCCCTCAGATGAAATCTGTAAATGAAATTTCCTTTATGTTGGTTTAGATGGTAAAACGATTTATTTTTTAATCTTGTTTTGTTTTTCCTTATTTGGCTGCCCATCTGCCACCATCTGACCTACCCCCCCAATCCCATCACCCTGTTTCTCTGGGGCTTACCTCATTTCTTTCTTACCATCTGCCAGAGAGTCTCCTCTGAGATTCCCAGTCACCAGTGTGGAGCCTGTGGGTGGGTTTAGCATCATCTTGCGGGCTGTGGCTGTTTTTTTTTCCCCCATTTTCACCTCAGGGATGGCCACCCATGCCATAGAGTTGATGTGCATACTCCACCTCTGTGGAGATGCCCCTGGTATCCTCCATGCAGTTCCTCCCCTTGCATGACCTCACTGTACTGCTGCCCAAATTCCTTCAGGTGGCAGATGAGCAGTGGAGTACTGTAACCCTCCTTCCCAATGGAAGAGAGCTGTCCTGAGGATGATCAATCCTCTCTTCCCCCGCCAGCCCCTGAGTGACCCACATCCCTTTCTGAACCCAAGATGCCATCATGGTGGGGAGTGAGGCCCCCAGCACTCAGTCCTCCATGCCACCGGGATAGCCCTGTAAAACAATTTCAATTAATAAATGACTAAATAAATAAATAGGAAGCACCTAGCCCATTTAACATGTTACGTTTTCTTGAAATGCTACTTTAAGTATTGTCTTTTATTTGCCTATTAAAGTCTTCACTGAATTAACAAATGAATTTGAAGAGGAGAAATGCATGAATAGTCATGAAAAAGGGTGGAGTTGGGGCAGATTTTAGGGTGTGGTTTACAATCCGGTTTTTGCTTCTTCCAAAGGTGGCAACCCTAGTCACTAATTCTAACAGCTACTGGCCTTCACACCCATTCACACTAACAGGTAGGTTTTTAAAATTAACTCTTCAGCTGCTCACATCTTTCCTGATGAAAGCCCATAGCACACCAATGACCTCTCACACCAGAAATGATTAGCGCACCTCACAACCCATCCTTATATTGGGGGCTATGCATCAAGGGGTGCAGGGTACACATGAGAAGTGCATATCAGGCCTGTGTATCCCCACACCTATGGACATGTGCATGTTGGCTGGCCTTCTTGACTGCTGGCCACCACTGGGTGCCTTTCTGTGGCCATTCCCCCTGGAGTAGGGGCTAGTAGATAAGTGAACACAGGCAGGAATCCAATTTGATGCCTATCCTTTTCCTGCTACTGGGTTCCCTGCTGTGTGTGGATCAGGAGACTGAAGGACAGTGCTGAACTTATAAATGTACAAAGTCAGGTGAGTGCCCAAATGGCTGTCCCAAGCACACTCCCCCTGACTGGAGGGCTTGGGTGCCTTTTTGGATATACTGCGTCCCTTGTCTCTGCTGGTGGATGTCTATTGCAGAGGGCATGCAACATATATGGCAGGGTACCTGCTGCCATATCCTGTGCACCTCTCACTTGGCACTCCATGCCTTTGTAAATTGCATGAGTGCAGGCATGCTCCTGATACCCCCCCAGACCAAGTGTGTGAGTGACCACATGCATGGCCAGGGATCAAGTGTGGAAGATATGCACGCCCCTTCTAATGATGTCATTAGGGCTTCACAGGTCCCTCAGTGCATGGCAGTCTTACTTAGGGTCTCCAATGCCCTGTGGATCCACAGCGTATAAACAATCATATTTTCCATGCATAGACTGCAATATGAGAAAATGACTGACACATTTAATCATTTTACACACACATCACTTCTCTCGGGTACAGAACTAGGAAGATGGAAAGGCATTTCTCATTTTCTCTCACCCGCAGTGCTCCAGCAGGAGAGAATTCACACAATAAAATTACTTTTTCTGTCTTCCTCAGTTGGCAACTGCTCCATCCAGAGAGAGAGAGAGAGAGAAGTTAAACAACCAAGTTGATCCCCCTCCCCCAAATTTGCTGGAAGCTAAAAAATCATGGTACAAATTAGATTTTTAATTGCAATAGAGAACATATATTGGTGTTTTTCATGCTGTGAGGAAGACAAGGGGCTATGAATTGCATAGAGGTGGCACATGCAGATGATCTACTTTTCACCTTGCATGGATCTTTAAAAAAAATATATTGAAAATTACATTGAAAAATAATATTACTAAGAGATATGTATTTTTATTTACTATCAGTGTTGCCATATTACCCATTTTATAAGAGCAATACGACATTCCAGATCAGTGATTTTCTTGGGATAAACACCCCCACAGGTGCTGTACCTTGTGCCTCGCTACACACCTCGTCAGATTTTTATCCTATGACAACCACCTCTTCTTCATGTCTTATTGCTTACATTCTAACTAGGACTGCACAAAATCTGCAAATTCCGATTTTGTGGATTTTTTTGCAGATTTCTGTGAAATTCTGTGAAGTTTTACATGATTTCATGAAATGTAGTGAAATTTTATGAAATTGTGTAATTGGTCATACCTCAGTCAGTGTTATAGCTAGATGTTTGCAATTTGGCATGCACTGTGTATTGTTTGGAAGATGTCCTAAATAGATGCCCAGCTTCATGACACTTGGAACAGGGGTGAGGAAGTTAGTGGCTCAATGTCTGGCACTTTGTTACTCATGTGGACATTTCCAAAAATATTTCTATGCTTACAACTTTGCCTTTTGAACTAGATAATAAATAGAATAATAGGTGAGTGTCTATTACAAGGGAATAATTCCATCGAGAGGTTCTGGGGACAAGAGAACCTCGAGAGTGAAGCTCGAGAGGTTCCCTTCTCCCCAGAACCTCAAGATGGTATTATTCCCCAGTGATAGACATTCACCTATGTTTCATTTTTTGTAATATATGGATGCGAGTTTTCTTTGGAGTTTGTGAGGTGCTATGACTCGAGGACAGGCTCCCATCACAGTGAGGACTCAGACGCTGACTCTCTCCATCTCCACCCCCACCCCATTCTGCCACAGCCGCTCACTTGCTTAGTGTCTCTCTTGAGCTAGTTTTAGTTTTCAGGCAGTCCTACCTTTCATTGATTTCTTGCGTTGCTGTACACAGGATTATCTAGACAGTTGTGTGGCAAAGAATCGGCTGTAAAGCGAAGGATGATTTTCTCTACGCTAAGGAGGACGGACGCCAGTTTATTTGGAACTGTTTGCCCACCCCCAGAGACACGGGCCAGAATTTCAAGCGGCGCGGCTGCGACAATGGCAGCTTTTGCTGCAGTGGTGCACCGGGACCCTGCACCCGTATTTCTACTGAACAGGGTCCCGGCGATTAAGGACAGCACCATGCGGGAAAGGGGGTGCTGTGCCTGATGTATGGCACACTCACCCAGAATGCTCCAATGGCTGCAGGGAGTCCACAGCACCCACAGACAGTGGCTGACAACCGGGCACTGCCCCCCAACACCACTGAGCCAACAGCGCCAGCGCCGCAAACCTCCCCGGGACCCTGGTGAGCTAGTGCCCCCCTACCCATCTCAGCACTCCCATCCCCCTCCTGTACCCTGATCCAGCAACTGGCACAGCCCTCCCAGCCACCCGGCTGGCGCCGAATGGGCAGGCGTACATGCATTACTGTATACTGTACACAGTACGCGCATGATTGCTTATTCAGCGGCTGGCCATGGTGGTGTGGATGGCTGTGCCAGTCACCGGATTGGGGTACAGGAGGGGGGTGGGAGTGCTGAAATGAGTAGGGGGCTTGGCAGGATGCACGGACATGGGTGTCAGGGACCGTGATGGGGGTGAGGGGGGACCACCAGGGATCACCCACCGGGGATGGATGGGACAGGCCACATGGTGGCACCTACAGGACGACCCCCCAGGAGCCATCTAAGTCCTCTTAGACCTGCCCCTTGCTGGTCTAAGGGTACTTGGCACTTGGTTCCTGGGGTGTTCTTTCAAATTCTGGATCTGAGGGCTGCAGCAGTCTGGGTCTGCTGCAAGCCCCCAGTGCCATGCCAGCCACTTTCGTGGTGCAAGGATGGCTCTAGCACACTTTGGGCCTGCAGCCTGCTGGGTGATGCAGGCTGCCTTTCAAACTCCCACTTGGCGTAGCCCTTGGTGCAAGGTGCCCTTGCATCAGACCTGTTTGATGCAAGCACCTTGTGTCAATCTAAGGCCTTTGAAAATCCGGCCCGCTGTGTCTAATGAGGAGGCATGGATTTTGGTACATCACCACATGTTGCTAAGAAGTTGCTGTGGAGTTGTCTGGAAAAAGTCTATGGTATTGGAGGGTTTTGAGATTGCGCGGTTCAGGTTTGGTCATAATACTATCGTTCAGAGCTTGAGCGATAGTATTACAAGTTTTGAATGATAGTATTATCACTTGGCAACGATACTATTATCACTTTGGCTGCAGTGTTTATTGGGAATTTTTTGTATGCTTTAGGATGGTATTATTTTAATGATCCATATATTACAGACAATTTATATGTATACTTTCTTGGAAGAGTCATAGAAATTGTCAAATAAAGAGGCAATTGGTTATGTAAATTGTGAATAACAAGAGTTCAGAATTTCACAATTTAATTATTTGCTAAACTGTGTGAACATTTTCAAAATATTTGGATGTTTTATAGCTCCACTTCTATAACAGGCATACACTCAAGATTTGGTATACATACTAAAGTAAATATGTCCTGGAATCTAATTAAACTGGATGTTGTTTAATAGATTGCAGTTTATAATGGATACTTTAATAATTACTAATTGGCAAAATTTGCACAAAAAAATTATGGATGATAATAGTTAATTCCACTAGAATGCACTTGTGGGATTTGTATACTGTAACCCACGACATACCATGGGTGTATCGGGGCATTAATGCACACCCCAGGTGTGTTGTGAGGCATGAGGGCTTGCTGGAGTGACTTCAACCAGCCGGGAAGTGCATTAATGCCATGATACACCCATGAGGCTGGAGTGGGTTATTGCATTTATAAAATGGTAAGGTTTGCAAGTGTTTTAACTACTTAAAATATTTTTAAATCATACAAAATTGTATTTTTTTGTGCACTTTGTCTGTTCGGCTTAAAAAGTAGGTCTTTTAAAAGTTTTTTTTGTCTAGCTCTGGCTCTCATTGGTTGCCAGTCATGTGTGGGCAGGTTATTGAAAAAAAAAACATGGCGATTGTATTTCTCAGTAGGCGAGACTTTACAAAGGGACTAGGTTGTAAGTATTTTTATCATCAGACCTCTGAAAATGTCAAATTCTGTGCATATTTCTTGTGCTTGCCCCATCTTTTCACGTTCTCTCACTTCACCTGCTATTGTTAATGGCGGTGGTTAAAGCGAGAGAATGTGAAGGCATTGATTTTTATATTTTGACATTTCTTTATGTGACAGGCAAAAAAGAACCTCCTGTCAACTGTTCATCTACCAGGGCATTAATAATCAGCTGACATGTTCTGACCAATGGCATGTCAGTATTTGACCTTTCATTAATGCCCATTTTATAAAATTTTCATAAAGTACAGTACTTATCACCAGTGAAACACCATACCTGCACTAGCATCATAGCCCTGCAATTCCCTTCCTGCAATCCAGCGACAGTGATGCCCAGTATCATGCTCTATCATTACCAAAGATATCCAGATACTTCTGTCAAAATGGCCTAAGTCATAACTAGTTGTAAGGCTTGGAGTCACTTGGTGCCACTGTTTTCAAATAATAAAAATATACACTGTTATCTATAGGGTTGTTAAAGAGTCAGCAGGTGACATTATACAGAAATTAATGCTGCACGTGCATGTGCTTTGACAAGTCATTAAGGCAGGGAGATCTTGTGGTTATCTGGCACACTGCAAGAATTCAGGCAAGGGCACAGTGATGTTCATGTCCATGCTCCATGTTTTGTTATTCAAGATAGTGACCTGACCCTTGGTACCACTTTATTATGGTGCCTCCTATGAATGCTACCTTATTGCCACTTTAGCCAGCCTTTACCTGCCTCTACAATGGCAACTCAAGTGTATGACTGGACAAAATCTATAGTCATGGCTTCAACTAAAGTATCATAAAATTCTACAGTTTCACAAATGCTTATGTAATTCTACGTTACCACTGATGTTATTCTGGAATTGTTGGCTGTTCTTAACTTGGCCAGCCTTTGAGCAAGAGATTAGAGTTGACACAGACAGCCTCCTTTTTTCTCCATACTGTTTTTCTACATGCTGGCAACTCATCTCTCAGGGATATACCTTGTTCATAGGGATATGCCCTGATCAGGCTGAACCTAGCCATCATTCAATTGGCTACTGGGTATTTCTCCAACAGTTTTCCCTACTACTGTATGTCCCCTAGTGGGGGCAGTGTCTCTGTTAGCCTCTCACAGCCACAGCTTCCCCTGCAGCACGCGCAAACTCCTTGATCAAGTCACAGTGGCCACTGTAGTGGTAGAACCTGCTGTCAACCCTCCCAGATAGAGATGCACTGCCAAGAGGCATCTGTCCCAGCCATGGCCTGCCTACCAACATGACTCCCCAGCTCGCTTCTGAAGCAGGGTTGCCAGCATGGTAGTGCAGTTGTCTCCTTTTGTGCCATGAGGGTGGCCTCAAAGCCTAATACTGTATTTAGGGTCAATGACCCTAGTGAAATTGGTGATATTCTGTTTTCTAATTTTAAAGTTATATGGATTTAAAATTCTTCATTTACATAATTGCAAAATGTAGTTTTAAAATTTCCAAATATTTGGAGACTTATAACTCAGCCATCTTTAATGATCAAAATCTGAAACTTGGTACACATTTATATGGACCATGAAAATGTCATCTTCCCACATTTAGTACAATGTGGACAAATACATTTTAAACTAGATGGAATTAACTGAAATCACATTTTTGGTGAAATGACATTTTTGTGGAAATTTTATGAAATTTCATGGAAGCAGAATTGAAAGTTTTCCAGAATATTGCTGATGGAAGACAAATTGTACCCAACCCTAATTGCAACCCATGCAGAATGAAGTTACTTACAGTACATGGTTATTGAATAAGCAGACACGACAGGTTGTTGCACTAATGCATTCCCAGGCATGTAATAAGTATACGGCTGTTGTGCTGAGTTCCTTTAGCACCTGGAAGTGCAGTAACATCCAGATAATTGACACCCTGGAGTGCCTCATTGTACTTAAAAAATTGTTTTCTCCTTAAAAAATAATAGGGAAAAAACAAACAAAAATAAAATCTGTTTAAACTGCCTTTTTTTGTGTTTTCTGTAAAATAGTCCCATTTGCTGCTTGGTGCCTTTATGTGGCACTGGTCTATGCTCTATTGTGCTATTTTGTGGTTTTGGAACAATGTTTTTATCTTTTCTTTTTGTGTTTACTGTAGCTGTGCAAATATGTTTTTGTTGGCTTTTACTGGTTTTATTTGTTTTTGTTATTTTTTTGTTAATTGAGGTAGAGAGAGTGCATTTATATCCAGGTTTTTGTTGTGTGAGTAAAGGTTGACAGTCAGACTGAGAGATAGAGAGAGAGCTTAGCCATTTAGGATGACCTTTCTAACTCAGGTCTTAGCCTCAGCAAAGGCCTCCCGAATGCTGTGGTAGTGGGTGTTGATGTGTTCAGATAAGGGCAACTGAGAGAGGGCAGCCAGGTCAAGAAAAGATCAGTTGCATGGTTGAGTTCCTGCAGGGGGACCATTGAACTTGCAATGGAGCAAATGTGCCTGAAATAGGTGGTAGAAACAGCTTAATGTTTCTTTGTGGGAAGCAGCTACCTGTACTGGGGGATTGGTAGGGAGATTAGTTACTGAAATACATTTTAAAGCATCTGTAATCAGTTTCTCTCTTCACTCAACTTGAGGCCAGTTACAAGAGGGATCCTGAAGTGTTAAGCCTGACATTGAGAATTGGTCTATAGGAGGTAGTGTTTGGAGACAAAGGGCAGGATTTTAAGACAGATGCATCCATTTCTTGGGTGCAAGTACATAATTACACCAGAGAAGTTATAACACAAAAAGTTGGTTTTACTCCTTAGACTGAATTCTGCAGCTGCATCTGAAAAACAGATGTGAGTCCCACAGTTATGACAGAAATTGCTGTAAACAGTAGGGATTGTTACAAATGCATCCAGATGTTTGTGAAAAGGATATGGACATCTGAACACATCTATATAGATGCACTATATATCCAAAATGCAGATGCAAGAGCTGTGCCCAGCCCATTGAAAATCCCACTCATGATGTCTGACTTGTTGTGTACAGACTGTTCTTGCTCAGTTTGATTTTGGAATGTCTGTCTGAATATGTATCACCTTGCCCTCCCACACTTTCCTCAGAGAATGGGACAAGCCCAGCAAAAGTAGATTCAGAATCCACAGTGAGAGAGAGAAGGGAACCTAGCTCTCTGCCAGCAACTGAGGCAAGGGATCTGCCAGACCAGGGATGGTTGGAGGGTCCCTGGCTCTAGGTGGCATTGGTTCCCTGATAAGGTCTCTGGAGCAACACCAGTTGGCACTGTAAAGAGGTTGGGCCTCCCAGTAGTGGCCTTGAGGACCCCAGAAGAACATGAACCAGTATTGCACCACTAGGAGTAGTAGAGAGCCTTCCCCCTTAAGGGAGGTCCTTGAGATCCACGAGGATTCCGTTTTGCAATGAATCTCAGAATGAAACAGAGCATCATTTGAGAGGGGCACATTGGGAAGGAAACCTTGCATTAAGAATGTCCCGGTAGAGAATTAAGAAATTCCAGGTATTATAGTAGGGTTTCCCACGGCATTGTTGCTGAATTCCTGGGTCATCAGGAAGAGGGTTATGGTAAGAGTTGATATCAGTAAGTCACTGTGTGAAGGCCAAGCAGGCAGGCATGGGAGTCTGTTTCTTTGGGCAATTAGGACTCTCACTGCACTGTCAGAGGAAGGCGGGCAAGACTAAACAAACTAATCAATTAATTAGTAGTAAAGTCATAATGTTGACATGCTTTTCCTCTTGTCCTGTGTGAGCACAGTAAGACATGTTGGTATAGAAATGGCCTCAGGGAAATGTTCACCCTACCTGAGAAAGTGCCTGTACCGGGTCAAAATGTTGCAGGGGAATACAGTGCAGGCAAAACTGCGAAGTGAAAACAGCTAAAGGCAAAATATCTACGGGGATACTATATTAAACAGTCAAAACAGCTATCCCTGTAGCTATATTGTTTTTGGGCAAACAGGTTAATATGTGTGCTTGGCAGTGTGCTGCTGAGCAGCTTGCATGGCTCACAGGGTTGATCTACAGGCTGGGAGAGCGGTGCAGTTCCAATGTCCTGGGGTTCGATTACTTGTCCCGGGACATTTAGCATATTTTAATTTTTTTTTTGTCTCCCTGGGACATCTTCTTTTTCCTGTTCCCCTCCTCAACAATCCCCCCATTAAATCTCTCCCTGTCCCTGAGTAGCACCCCCCTGGAGTTAGTTATAATAAAGTGGGTGGGTATGGGGGGCAGAGCCCCTGCAAAAACAAAGTGCATTTGTTGAATTCAGCAAAGTAGCACTCCACTATTTTGTTGTGCACTATCTTTGCTGTCAGAATTCTGGCTTCGTGGTTTTTGAGCGTGCTTTTATTGCCTTCAGCATTATGACCCTGTGCCAAAAATGCCACTCCACAAATGGTCTAGGGAGTTCCAAGATCCAGGGACCCCATAAAATGAACTTGGACCAGATGTAATGAAAGTTAACATTAATGACCAATGTTGTGCAAGTAATGAAAAGTATTTCCCAGATACCGCAAATAATGCGCTTTTCATTATTCAGCTCTGAATACCGAATATTAGTGCCATTCATCTTAATCCTATTTGAGAAATACCTTAAAAAAACTACAAAGACCCTCACCCTCCTCCACAGCACAGATACCTTAAAATAAAGAAGCCATCATCCCCCACCATCCAATAGAATCCCAACCTCACTCTCCTCCCTCTTCACTATACCTCAGTTTGATAAAAAAGTATATTTTTTTCTGTAAGTTCTCCAACGATAGGTGACCAGCACAACCTGCCTGTCCCCATCTTTTAGCGCTTGTTTTAAGGAACACAAATATGCCTCCTCCCAGCTGTGGCCCCCTTCTCACCCCCCAGTTCCTAATTCTATAGCAGTGAATCGGTGACAGAAGAACGAAGAAGGCAACTAACTCATCCCGCCCTCCCCTCCACAGTCTGCAGCCTTCTAATGAATGAATGCACTCACATGATTGCTTGATCATGTGATCAGTGGGTTTTGCTATTCAAGCAAGTGAGCAAGTTCTTTTATTCATAAGAAGGCCTCCAGCCATGGAGGAGTGCAGTCTAAGTCAGTCTCCTTAATTTTTTTATCTCTGGCTCACCATTTCAGATTTGGTTGGTGGGGGGATGGGAGGAGGGTGGTGCTGCTGCTAGGGTGAGGGGCATATTCATTTTCCTAAAACAAGCACTTAAAAAGGCACCACATGGTGGTGGAGGGCAGGTTGTGCCAGTCACTAATCGCTGGACCTATTTTTCACAAATAAGAAATATACTTCTTATCAAAATTGTGGGTGCTGGGGGGGCATGGCTAGCAGCCAAACAAGATGGTAGCTTAAAATTACAGCTCCTGCTGTCCTATATCGTTATCCATGGATTATCCAATACATTTGCACCAGAACAATATCAAGTGAGTGCTGAATAGCCTGAAATGTACCCATTCTGTAAAGACCTTTATCAGAGCTGTGTCTCCCAAGAATCCTGAGATCCAGAGTGCCAGCTGAACCCATGAGGCTGTGGCCTGGCTTAGAGCTGAGATCTCCAAGATGGCTTTATAGGTGTTGTAGATGAAGGATCATAACCTACAGTAAATCATAGGCATGTTTGCTCAAATCATACATAAAATGGACATTCAAGAACTGGTAGTACAGCACAATGCCTTTGATATAAATGAATTTTCCCAATGAACTAATGTGACAGAGCAATGACTGGAGGATGATGAGGACAAGTTACACCACATGGACACCTGACTAAAAGACCAAGAAAAAACAATTCAACTGCTGTTGAACCACATGGAAAACCTCAAGAACTGCTGACACCAGAATAACCTTTGTTTCACGTGGTTTCCGGAGGGCAACAAGGGAAGAGATGCAGTCTTCATCCTTCAACAAGAGCTACCCAAAATCCTGGGATGGCAGGGAGAGGGCTGACTGGAGATTGATCGGGCCCACAGATCTCTAGCCCCAAAGCCAGCACCTGGGGTCATTTGTGCCCAATATTGGCACATTTCCTGTGGTTCAGAGACAGAGAGGCCATCATTCTGGGAGCCAGAGATCAGCAACATTTCCAATGGCATGGACACAAAGTCCAAATCTTTGCAGACTTCTCACAGGAACTTTCTGCAAGATGAAGAGTTTTCACTGCAGCAAGACGTTCCTGTGCAGCATGGTGCCTGGAGTACTCATTAAGATACCAGGCGACCCTCCACATAATAGTCAATGGTGCCCCCAGATCTTTCGAGTCCCCAGAGGTGGTGAAGTGCTTCATGGCTTCCTATGCCCTCCACCTAATCAGAGCACAATGAGAGGCATCCCTAAGGCTAACAAAACAAAACAAGTTCCTATCCCCATGGAGTGCTCTGTCCAAGGATCTCAGGCCCCACCGAACTCAAGCCCACTGAGCTTGGCCCAAGGACTGCAGAGGGCCAACTCTGAACCCTGGACCCCAGTGCTAAAAGGCCAGAGCCACAACAGGTGGAAAATACCAGATGAGGGGATGCACCTGGACAAGTCCCTGAGGCTCCAATCTCAGAGCCATAGTCATAGTCAGGAGCCTAGGACCTCTTCCAAAAACCCAGATCTACCACCTGGCAGCAACAGATGCCTGGTCCTGAGAAACCTACCTGAGGAGGCCCCTCGAGCAGTAGTGCCAGTGGAGCTGCTGCAAATGACTGCTGCAGTGGACAAGTCACACCCACAGACTCTGAACTCCTGAGCAGATATTGTAAGTGTGGCCGAAGTCCTGGATCAGGAACAACTGAAGGGGCTACCAATGGGGGCCTTCCCCCTCCCAGTGGATGTCATGACTACAGAGGGCTGACTGTTATGAACTCTCCAGGTACAGTACCAGTCACGGTTTCCTAGGAAACCTTGGCTTCTAATGTCTTGAGCCCTTTCGATTTTCCAGGATGGTTGTATTTGGAAGGGGCATGGGGTGGCAGAACTGTATGCTATTAAAAGGGCAATGATAGAGGCCTTACGTCCCCCCCAAACTATGTGTAAGTTGGTCCGTATGCCTTGGGCGCTGCCATGTTGTATTGCAGAACACTGTCTGAGTGAATTCTCTGTTTAATAAGTTGCATAAGTTTTACAAGAAAGGTTTTAATAAAGGATTTTAAAGTTAGACTCCTATACGAGGAGCCGGAGTTGCTTGTATGACAGGGACACTTGGAGCAGCCATACATCTCGGCTTTCGGCACTGTACAAACAGCAGCCCCAATGGGGCAACCCTTGGATAGCAAGACAATTCTCTCCCAAGGCTTCATTCCACTGGGACAATGCCTGAATAAGAAAAGTATTCCCATAATATATGGCATCCATAAGCTGGCAGCACAAATGTAGATTGTGGAGGCTTTCTCTTACCTTAGGCTGTTGTGCCCTGATGGCAGAATCAAGAAAAGCCATAAACGAAAGGAAGGTGGGGGGCACAGGTACCACCCGATGGGGGGGAAGAAAGGGTGAGTCACCAGATTAAATGAAGCAGGACACCTTTCACTGCTCATACATAGAGACACCCCTTTACTATCTAAAATACTCACTCAGATAGCACGAGGATAAGAAGAGGTTGTACTCTGTCTACTACCAGGTGACCACTAGGTATAAGCAGAGACCCCATGGAGTGATGGACCAGATGAATGAAAGGTGAAATGCATCTCCCAGGGGCCCTGCAGAACCAAGGGGACATGGGCACTCCCAGGCAAATTGATACATGGTGCAAAGAAGCAGCAAGGAAACAGGGGTAGGGGTGTGATAGGGCACAGGTGTACATGGGCAGTCAGGTAGCATGACACAATAGCAGTCTTTATTAGAGTTCAGAAATTTATTTTATAGTTCAGGATTTTCATCAGTAGCAGGACACATCTCATACAGCATTCTGTCTTGAAACCACTTCAAATGTCCAGGAGAATATATTAGAACAAGTCTAAACATTTGTATAGCAATTTGACAGCACTCCCTGGAGTTTTCTCCAGACCTTCCTCTCTGTTCTTTCTCCTGGTCACATCTTTCTTAGATAGTAATTTACAGCAGGACAGATTTAATGATCCAGCAACTCAATTTGTCACTTTAGCACAGAAAAATAGTCACTTCTTTACTCCTTGGAGCACTTTAACACAATGCCCTAGAGTTCACCTCCAGACCCAAAAGCAATCTAAATCTTTTGCTCAACATGCAGCTTTTATACCCTACAGGAGTCAGGTGACATCTAAACCCCACCCCTATATCTTATTTCAAAGAGCATATCTTTAATTACAACATTTTTATTTTATTTAGCATCTATAAACATCTTATAATTAACATGGCACCCTACTTATATTCACAAAAGTGAATTACAGTCTTTCTGTGAATTTTTAATATGTCTTCTGGCTTTAGGAAACACCACCCCTTCTGGCACAGCATAAAACACTTGAATTAACGGCCGGCCGGCTCTTAAGAGCAAGCTGCAGCTGATCGTGAAGGAACTCTAGGCTTCTAAAACATCCAAAGGCACCAAAAACCCCTCGTTTTGTAACAGGCTCAGAAACAGCTCTAAACCCGAGAAATTTGTCTCTGTCTCTAGAGGGTATGTAACACTATCCTCAATGTTTTCCAAAACACAATGTTGCATCTATATTTCACTAGATGGCTAAATACCTTCACAACTGTGCACCATCGAGCAGGAACAGCCGCTCGTATACGCACAGTCGCGCAAAAGCTCAGCGGTAATTACATACCAAAACAACCACCTTACCTAAGAGCTCTTTTAAAGAAGGGAGAATGGGGAACAGGAAAGAGAACCAGTAGGTCCTCTAATATCTTTAAACTGTACAGGGCATAAACAAGCCCTCAGAGGTACAGGAACATTTACACGGTGCCCTGCAAGGGATTTCACGGAGGGCTATTTCCTTACAAAAACCCTCACTACTAAACATACAAGCAGGCATTTATCAAAGAGGGGAAGCCTGCGAAGCTGGAAACAGTTCAATACATACTTTTAATAAGAGGACAGAACATGGAAGGTTCTATTCATTACTATATAACCTATAATACCTAAGCAAGCTCATTTCCCGATGGCTGATATTTCAACCCAACAGTATCTATATCATTTAAAGCCTCATAGTATTTTATTTATTCCCCTCCCAGATCATTTTCTACTTTTTTAAATTACTTCCAAAATGCAACAACTAAACGAAGCACTCATTTCTTTTCTAAACTCTAACTTCTTACTTTTTTTTTTAATGCAGAGAAAGGGGGATTGTTCTAAGATATGGCAAACCATTAAGAAATGCTGTTTCTTTCTAACACAATGCGATGCTTATTTAAACATTTCCAAAGCATCTGATAATGACACAGAAGCGTTTTGGGTCTGTTTAACTATTTTTACCCACAAATCTTTCGCTCATTATTTTAATTTTTTAAACTCTAGGATGTACAGTTTAAACAAGCTTAAGGCTCAGTTAGTGACTTCCCTTATTTTGATATTTAAGGGACCTAACCTACTAACCCTAACATATTTACTTCCCCAACTGGAGCACTTATTATGCAGCAACTTAAAGAAAATTAGCCCAGCTAAATAAACAACATGACTGTGCAACAATAGGTAAAAGCGCAGTACCCATTTTTGTCACAGCCAGCAGAACGCTTTTACCAATTCGAGTATAAACTCGGAAAACAAACAAAAGAAGGAAATAGATACATAATTCCGTGGTCCCCTGACCTTTCACAGAGTCACTCTGTGACAATCCTCCCCGGCCAAGAGGGCAACCATTTATTTGGTTGTCCTACTCCTCAATATTTCCTTTATGTTCAGGGAGTGACTTTGTGGAGCTCCGGCCCACCCACACCTAAGAGCTCCACCCCAGGGTCCCATTAAATAATGTTCTGATCAAATAACATGCTTCAAGCTTTTACTCTGGGGCTTATAACCAAAATCAAAGAGGAATAATCTCTGTCACACTTCATACTAACAGCCTCCCTCCTAAACAGTATAAGTCTTTAAGGTATATTGTACTGACTTTCCATATAATCAGAATGCATCTAACTCAAAACAAGACATAATTGTAAAAAAACTAGAAATATAAAAGAGAGAAAAAAGAATAAACACAGCTACAGGTGGCCAACCCCTCAGTCGTAAAGAAAAGACAAATTAAGGAAAACAATACATAAATATGCATTCATTTACCGGTCTATCACTATACTTATACCCTTAGTCAAATTAATCCTACTCATTTACTTTACTGTGGTGAGACCGATGGAAATCCCATATTATCCAAACCATAATTTAATTTACAGGATTATTCCACTGACTACTCAGTCAGCTCTCTTAGCATTTACAGTACCAAATCTTCAAAAACGTCCCATCCTAATGTTCTCATATTGCACCCTTTTAGCTAGTAACCCCCTCATTACTCTCAACAATTAATAATTACCCATAATATACTGGGGTTCAAGTCCTTGAAGGGGAACCACTTAGGTACACAAAATGCACAGGGCTATTCCTCTAGTCCCCTCACCAATTGTATTACCCTTTATGAAATGTACAGTGACAGCAGTACCCATTTTGTACATTTACCATTCTATTATTATTAAGGGCACCTAAGATAGCATATCCCTTCCTACTGTGTAATAATAAACCATGAACTTCTACCATCTACAGCTCATGTCCCTTTGAATCACCCTCCCCTTTCTACAAGGGAGCCAATTATTGCATTTATTTTTCTCCTGAACCATACCCTTTTCAGTTTGCCATATCTTTCTATCCTGTTTGGCTGCTGACTTCCTTAAATAAACAGCCACATGACAATACATCCCCAGACAATTAAAAAAATGGAATGAGGCTTTCCAAAATTTCATCTTGATTCAGATGCTTAATGTTCATTCATAATGCATCCAATACATGATTTCTATACTTACGAGGTACCACCACCCTAGAATCCACATGCTTAGTACGGGGGTTTGGTCTCATATGGTACAATACATCATCCTTCACTTCATACCACCATAACTGCCCTTTCCCCACATCCATACTGTTCTATCCTTATTCAGGGTAACAGAGCTACTTAACTGTTGAATTTCAGAATCCTCAGCCTGTACAGTTTTCCAGCAAGCAGCAGAGAAATTAATAACATTTTGTCCAGAAGTATCACATGTCAATAAACAAGTCCCTTTGGCAACTGCTGCCTCTTCTGTTTTGCTGATATCCTTCACCCCAGACACCAAAACAGTCTCACCTGGGGACTTGTCTGACATCTGCCTTCCATCATCTCCAACCCAATACATTCCCATGAATATGGGTAAAACAGGAAGCTGGTCCTCAACACAGTCCACACAGGTCATCTTTTCTGCCATCTTTGCAGGCCTTCAAAACACAGAATTGTCCCTTATTACCATCAATTGGCTCCACACCTCCTGGTACCTTTGTTCTGCTTCTTTCCACCAGCTCTCCACCTCCATCCAGCAGTTAAATAGCCATCGTATGGCATCAATTTGATTACTGTGGTCAGTCAGGGTTTCATTGTGACTCCTCATTTGTAACTTAGCTTGGTCAAGCAAGGTCTCACCATCATTCCAGAACCATTGCTTAGCTGGCTCCATCACCAAATAAAGTTCCTCTCACCAACAGCCAATGAATATCCAGTCTGCTGTACTGTCCTACTATGCACACTGCTCACCAGACCTTATGCACGCCACAGAAATCCCACCATTGCCACCATATGTGATAGGGCACAGGTGTACATGGGCAGTCAGATAGCGTGACACAATAGCAGTCTTTATTAGAGTTCAGAAACTTATTTTATAGTTCAGGATTTTCATCAGTAGCAGGACACATCTCATTCAGCATACTGTCTTGAAACCACTTCGAATGTCCAGGAGAATATATTAGAGCAAGTCTAAACATTTGTATGGCAATTTGACAGCACTCCCTGGAGTTTTCTCCAGACCGTTCTCTCTGTTCTTTCTCCTGGTCACATCTTTCTTAGATAGTAATTTACAGCAGGACAGATTTAATGATCCAGCAACTCAATTTGTCACTTTAGCACAGAAAAATAGTCACTTCTTTATTCCTTGGAGCACTTTAACACAACACCCTAGAGTTCACCTCCAGACCCAAAAGCAATCTAAATCTTTTGCTCAACATGCAGCTTTTATACCCTACAGGGATCAGGTGACATCTAAACCCCACCCCTATACTTTATTTCAAAGAGCATATCTTTAATTACAACATTTTTATTTTATTTAGCTATAAACATCTTATAATTAACATAGCATTATACTTATATTCACAAAAGTGAATTACAGTCTTTCTGTGAAGTTTTAATACGTCTTCTGGCTTTAGGAAGCACCACCCCTTCTGGCACAGCATAAAACACTTGAATTAATGGTCGGCCGGCTCTTAAGAGTAAGCTGCAGCTGAACGTGAAGGAACTCTAGGCTTCTAAAATGTCCAAAGACACCAAAAACCTTTTGTTTTGTAGCAGGCTCAGAAACAGCTCTAAACCCAAGAAATTTGTCTCTAGAGGGTATGTAACACTATCCTCAATGTTTTCCAAAACACAATGTTGCATCTATATCGCACTAGATGGCTAAATGCCTTCACAACTGTGCGCACCATCGAGCAGGAACAGCCGCTCGTATACGCATAATCACGCAAAAGCTCAGCGGTAATTATATACCAAAACAACCGCCTTACCTAAGAGCTCTTTTAAAGAAGGGAGAAAGGGGAAGAGGAAAGAGAACCAGTAGGTCCTCTAATATCTTTAAACTGTACAGGGCATAAACAAGCCCTCAGAGGTACAGGAACATTTACACGGTGCCCTGCAAGAGATTTCACGGAGGGCTATTTCCTTACAAAAACCCTCACTACTAAACATACAAGCAGGCAATTATCAAAGAGGGGAAGCCTGTGAAGCTGGAAACAGCTCTATACATACTTTTAATAAGAGGACAGAACAAGGAAGGTTCTATTCATTACTATATAACCTATAATACCTAAGCAAGCCCATTTCCCAACGGCTAATATTTCAACCCAACAGTATCTATATAATTTAAAGCCTCACAGTATTTTATTTATTCCCCTTCCAGATCATTTTCTACTTTTTTAAATTACTTCCAAAATGCAACAACTAAACAAAGCGCTCATTTCCTTTCTAAGCGCTAACGTCTTACTTTTTTTTTTAAAGCAGAGAAAGGGGGGGGATTGTTCTATGTTACGGCAAACCATTAAGAAATGCCATTTATTTCTAACACAATACGATGCTTATTTAAACATTTCCAAAGCATCAGATAATGACACAGAAGCGTTTTGGGACTGTTTAACTATTTTTACCCATAAATCTTTCACTCATTATTTTAATTTTTTAAATGCTAGGCTGTACAGTTTAAACAAGCTTAAGGCTCAGTTAGTGACGTCCCTTATTTTGATATTTAAAGGACCTAACCTACTAATCCTAATATATTTACTTCCCCAACCGGAGCACTTATTATGCAGCAACTTAAAGAAAATTAGCCCAGCTAAATAAACAACATGACTGTGCAACAATAGGTAAAAGTACAGTACCCATTTTTGTCATAGCCAGCAGAACGCTTTTACCAATCTGAGTATAAACTCGGAAAACAAACAAAAGAAGGAAATATATACATAATTCCAGGGTCCCCTGTCCTTTCACAGAGTCACTCTGTGACAAGGGGTTGCCAAGGAGTAGCTACCATCAGACCTCTAACTCGTGTCACTCTCAACAAGTGGAACCCCAGTGACTGTCACCAACATCTAAGTTACAGTGTTGCTGATGGGCAAGGTGACAGCTAGACTAGGTTTTGGGGATGGAGGAGGGAAGGGGGAGTGGGGCTGGAACCAAGAACTATCACAGGTTTGTTTTTCATCTATGCTGTAATATATGTTGCTTGCTACTGTCATGTTAAATGTGTTCTAAAATACAATTGGGAAAGCAAGAAAAAAGAACGGGGTGGCAGAAGAGGGGATGGGATGAGGTGGGAAGCCTTGTCACAGAGGATCACAGGTGTAGAGCCACTTACATGGTCTGCCCTTAATCTAACACATGCACATATCAGTGGAGGTTAGCCTTATCTCCTGGAATGTTAGGGGGCTCAACTCACCAATCAAAAGAAAGAAAGTTTTATTACAGCTCAAAAGATTGAACCCCGAGATAGCATTCCTCCAGGAAACCAAGCTCTCTTCAGGTGAAGCTAAGAAACTGTGGCAAGGTTGGCTAGGGGATGAATATCATAGTACCGCCCCTAACACAAAAGGGGAGTCTCCATCCTCTTTCACAAGGACTTGGGGTGGAAGGTGGGCCATCTCCAAAAATATACAGATTGCAGATGGATAATGGTGGAAATGTAAACACCACAAGTGCCCCTCATTCTTCTTAATATATAAGTGCCAAACCAGGACTCCCCAGAGATTTTCCATGGGATTAACCAGTCCGTATTGGATTTCAACACAAACAAGTGTCAACTAATAATATGAGGAGACTTTAAACTCACCCTGGACCCACAATAGATAGATGTAAGGGGAATGGGGAACCTCAGAGACAGGCGGCCAAGGCAACCCTGAGGCTGATGGCAGAACACAATCTGTTAGTTGCCTGGCACACAAAACACCCAGGAATGAGGGATTACACCTGCTTCTTAGCCACACATGCGTCATCCAGCAGGATAGATTTCTGGCTGATGTCTAGCCCCTCATATGAATCAGTCATTAAGATCCTGACCCACCCAACAGTATTGTCTGATCATGCACCCCTAGAACTCAGGCTGCAGTGGGTCCCTGACAGGCCAAAGCCATCCACCTGGTGGCTGGATATCCTCCTATTAAAGGAACATCAGTTCAGGGAATGGCAAGTGGTGGAATCCACAGAGTAATGGGATAACAATGATAATGGTGAGGTGTCAGATTCCACCCTTTGGGAGGTGTTTAAAGCAACAGTCAAGGGCAGACTTTTAGCCAATGCCTCAGATTGCAGGAAATGCAGACAGGCAGAGCAGGCATCCCTGGAGCATAAGCTGGCTATGCTGAAAGCTCAGTATAAAGGATTTCACACCTGAGACCCTCCCGCCACTCCGGTTACCCCCCCCCCCACAGTGACATTTCACCAGCGAGGTCCCCCACAGTAACTACAGTGCCTAGCCATGGTGGGAGACCCGCTGGAACCTGGCACTGTCTGTCAGGGGATCCTGCACCCCCCCCAATCAGCTCCAACTGGAGTTGAGAATCCTTAAGTGGGGGGTGGTGTGGGGGGTGCACATAGCGAACCAGCAGCCGACTGCAGAATGTGGTCAATCTGCCGGTGTCGCTGATGGGGCATTTGACAAAATTTTTGTCAGACTCCTGTCGTGAATCGCCGCCACCCTAATCACTCAACTAACTAGCACCAGAATCAAGCTAAATGCTCACCTGACTTGTCAGGCTGAATTCAGCTTGAGGAGTATTAGTCATTCCTACGGTGGGGAGAGGGCCACTTAACTTCTGGCATACAGACTTAAGGAGAAGCAGGCGGCCAGGTCCATTCAGGGCCTGTGGGACGAGACTGGCATGCAAACTAACTCCCCACAAGGGATCAACCAGATTATGGCCCAATTTTATGAAAAGTTATTTTCTTCCCTGGACCCACCACACATCACCACTATACAGGCATTTCTGTCAGAGCTAACCATACTCTGGATCCCAGGTTTGACAGCTGCCTCTATTGGCAAACCCCTTACTGTCGAGAAGGTTGAAAGGGCCATAAAGACCATGAATCCTTGGAGATTCCCCGGAAGGATAGCTTGCCAACTAATTTTATATATATATATATATATCACTGTTTGCCCGTACCTGCCATCGAGGCTCTGCCCTGGTCACAGCACCCCATGACTTCCACCTCCTACTTAGTCCCTGCTCTCCCAGTTACCCCTGGCTTACCCCCCAGGGTGTGGGGTCATGGCACTGTAGAGGGCACCAGTACCGTGAGACCAGTAACTGGTTGGGAGAGCATGGCTAGGAGGCTAATAACTGAGAAGGCAGGCACGGAGGTTTTGTCCCCTATAGGCTGGGGCAGAGACATGCAATGACATCCGGCGTCTGTCCTGCCCCAGAGATTCTTGACCTGCGTTGGTGCAGAGCAACAAACCCGGCCTCTGCCAGGTATCACTTCTACACCGAGCACACAACCCCCCTCCCTGCTGGAGAAGGAGAACAGTCCTAGGGATGCTCAATCCTTCTCCCCCTGGCTGGCCCTCCAATGACCTGGATCAGTTCCTGAACCCGGGTCACCGGCGTCATAAGCAGAAATCACCTGCCAACTGATTGTTATCAATGCCTTGGGGTAAACATAGGGAGGTATCTATTAAAGGCCTTCACGGACTCCTTAGGGAAAGGAATCCTCCCCAACAATGAGGGAGGCTGTAATAATGAAACTCCTCAAAAAAGGTAAAGACCACCTTAATCCTGGCAGCTACTGCCCAATCTCCCTCATAAATGCAGATGCCAAGATTTTGGCCAAGGTCCTGGCAGGCCGCCTGGAAGAGCTCCTTCCCAGGTTGGTTCACTTGGCTCAGGCAGGTTTCATTAAGGGCAGATTAGGATCTGACCACCATAGGTCCCCTATCATCAGGCACAGTCTTCAAGGAATCCATTGGTGGCCTTGGCAGTAGATTTTGAAAAAGCCTTCTGTTCTGTCAAATGGACTTACCTGATGCAGACTTTGGAGCAAATGGGACTAGGTTCCGGGTTTATGGCATGGGTGAGTCTCCTTTACTCAACACCCATGGCATCACTCCCCACTAACAAACTTATGTCACCAGCCTTTATCTTACACAAAGGGATGAGACAAGGATGCCCACTGTCCACTATTATTTGTCTGCGCAATAGAGCCACTGGCCATTGCTATTCTGGAGTCAAGGGGAATTCCAGGTATAACAATGGGTAGGACAACCTTCAGATCATTCATATGTGCAGATGATCTACTGGTCACAACTGAGTATTCCCTCTCAATTGTCCAAGCCATTTTGGACATTTTTGCAAAACTTACATGGGTTTCAGGCCTAAAGATCAATCAAGCCAAGATGGGGGTCTCTCCTTAAACTCTGCAGGTGAAGGACAGGCCATCACCTCACTGGGTCTAAAATGGTCACCTGAGGGTATTAAATATCTGGGAGTCAACAATCCACCCAAACCTGAACGAGCTCTTTAAAACTAATTTTGGCACCGTGATGGAGGCTATTAGAGACAATTTGGATAGATGGAAATGCTTATAACTCTCTCTAGCAGGGAAAATAGATTCTATTGAATTAATGATCGCTCCCAGAATACTATACCTTCTGGCTCACCTCCCAATGACTATACCTCTGAAATGGTTTCAGAAGATGGATGCACTGATAGGGAATTAACTGTGGGAGGGCAAGCCCCCTTTTTTTAGCAGACAGAAACTCTGGCAGCATTGGAGCAGGGGGGTTGATAATTACCATGGTTCCAAGGATACCATATGGTTTTTATAACTGTACAAACGGTAAAATGGTTCTCGCTAGGTGGAAGCACAGGCCCGAAATGGGTCCCTCTTGAAGCTTCACTGGTAGGATCCCTTTTCCGACCTCTCTACTGTATAGTTAAAAAAAGAGGGGGTGGGACCCTCTCCCCACCAATTGCCATCTCGGTATGCTTTTGGGAAAGAACCATCAAGATTATACAAGTGTCACCCACGTCCTGGCCCAATATGCCTCTTTGGAACAACCCGGCCCTAACAGTGGGGAAACAACCCATACACTGGTGTATATGGGAAGCCCAAGGATTTAATATGGTGAGGGACTTATTCGTGCCTTGCACAAACACGTTTGCTTCCCTAAAAGAAATATATCATCTCCTGTCCAGTCATCTCTGGAGATATCTTCAAATTAGAGCGGCTGCAGCATGACCTGCAACTGCCTCAGCTGGGGTTGTACCCCTTCTGGAAAATTCACCCTTATATTTCTGGCAAAAATTAAGCAAAAAACTAATCAGTTCCAAGGAAATCTCCTCTTCTTTTAGTCAAAATATCCATTTGTGGAGCTTGGTTGTGGCCATGTGTGTATAACGATTTCAACTTCAAATTGAAATGACCGCTCTAGGCTGTCAAGCCAAAACACATACAAAGTTCCTTTCAAATATTCAACTTTTATTTCATTCTCTAGTAGTATCCCAATGTTTTGCCAACCAGTGGCTTCTTCTGGGGAACTGTTAATGAATACAAATATGTAATAATAAAAAGGAAAAGAATTTGCTATCCTGTAAAACCAGGCTTGAAATATAATTTAGCCATTTTCTAGTCTGTTTCCATTGTATTGAAAGTATATTGGCAGGTTAGCTGACAAAAAGATAAGAATCTGGCAATTAGTGAGAACCTGGTTCGAAACACCCTGACAGACACTTCCTTATTTGTTTAAAATACACTGAAAGCAAATTTCCTGAAGGAACCCTTTTAGAAGTCTAAAATAATATGTGCTACATAGGCTCAGTGCTTAAATATCTTAGTTTTTAAATCCAGGGTAAACTGAACAAGTTTTTTGACTCATTTTGTGTTACTTTTAGCTCTGCCTATATATCCGCATTGTAAAGCAGTTGCCATCCGGAACCTTGGATGGCAATGATGTGAAAACATCGGCCGTCATCAACAGCACACTGAGCAATGAGGATATAAGAGGTTCATCATCTTGGTGCCTGCTTTGCCAGAACACAGCTATTAGA
This sequence comes from Neoceratodus forsteri, assembly GCA_016271365.2. Lineage (NCBI taxonomy): Eukaryota > Metazoa > Chordata > Ceratodontiformes > Ceratodontidae > Neoceratodus > Neoceratodus forsteri. The sequence continues at coordinate 1,213,845,403 of CM057453.1, read as the reverse complement.
GACTTGTAGGATGCTTGTAAGTCCTAGTAAGTACTTTAAAACATTTTGTAAAGTTATAATATACAATTTGGTATGGGTGGAGAAATTGCACCTTGGATATGAGAGACTCTCAATCTTGGCACCCGTGTTATTAGAAATTAGCAGCCAGAAAGGTATACAGGATGCCAATGAGTTCAAGTAAGCTTTTAAAAGCTGTTTTATCAAAATGGGTATATCTTGAGGGGATTGTATTGTTGACCAGTGTTTTTAAAAAGATTTGTTTAAAACACAGGTGCTGCATGATTACAGACACTCTGTAAAAAGAAAAGAAATACCTGAGGGACAGAGTTTAAGGTGTGTAATATGTAAGCAATAACCCACAACAGGGTGTGTTTATTGGGGATTAATCAACACCCCGGGTGCAATGTAAGGCATGAGGCTGCAGGCCGAGTGTCCTCATAGCACCCGGAGTGTTGATTAATCTCCAATAAATGCACACCATGGAGTGGGCTATTGCACTTATAACATGGACCAAATTTGGGGACAAACAGGCAAAAGTTGTTGGTATAACACAGAAAACATGTGGGAACTACTTAGTGTTCTTCCACTACTTTTGGCCGTGGAACCGCAGTTTTCTGTCTTCTGCCACAGTACATATAGTTCAAGAGACAGAAATTTGTGGTGAACAGACCATACAGTATTGAATTAAGGAGCAGATGGAACTTGCTATTCTGCTGTCTAAAATATGTACAGTGCAGTTTTTTTCTACTGTTTTCTATATTGCTGGTGTGTGCTGACACAGCTTTATTGCTCTTCTGTTACAGTGTACTGTGTGATTTCAGGTATGCACCGCACCCCCCCCCAACGACAACAATACTGGTGTTTCACAGTCGTCACTACAGCAACATTGTTGCATAGTTAACAGACACTAGCATCATTTCTTCCCATTTCTGAATGCCAGTTCAGTGATCATGCTCTACCATATTTGGGACTTACACATGGCACATTACAGTGTGGCATCTCCTCCACGACTACAGTCAGGTTTGCATTCTTACAGTTACTACGGTACTTCAGATATTATGCTGGAGGACACCATTTGGCTACTTACATCACGAACATTCAGGAGTGCCATTGGTGTTATAAAACACGTCACTGATGTGGCAACTTCATTGTGGCATTATCATCTTACACTGCGCATGATGGAGACTTTACGTTCTTTACACTTATTGCAGTTCACGGCCAATAATACTGTGTGTAACGGCTGCGTGGCTGCAAAATACAATATGCATCTGGCCCAGAAACAGCACTCCATCTCCTTCTCTGCTACAAGGAGATCCCTTTGTGTGCACAGTGCATTTACAGGGGAACAGGGTTCCAGTTAATCAGCATGGCATACCGGACGACATGGCTTTCTGTGTAACCGTAGCTTTCAGTCTGGAATTTCCACCTGATTCTACTGTGTCCACTGGGTGGGTGGGTGGGAGGAACAATATTCCCTTTCTGGGGAGACAAACTGCAACATTTCTTTCTGTGGCAGCGGCACATTTTTACTAGGCGTGTGCTTATACGGTGACCTATGTAGCATGCTCGCTTGGTGACATGATTTAATGGCTGCCGCTCAGGACTGAAAATCTTGAAAAATAACAAGCCTGGCTTTTTGGAGTTCTATGTTATAGACTGCTCACAACAAACAGATACTGTTTGTCTCTTAGGAATTAATGAATGGTCACCTGTTGCGTCTCCACCAATCAACTCACACAGAACTAGGTGCCCAAGTTATAAATATAAAGTAATGAGTCTTGAATAATGAGGGAGGGGGTTACCCTGTTGACCAGTCGGTTAAAAGATTTTGTTTTATAATGCAGGAGCCCGTTTGAATGTGGATGTACTGTAAAAATAAAGAGATGTTGGTGCACCAGAATATTTGAGGTGTGTAACAGTATAAAGTAATACGTTTTATGTATATAATGGATCTTTGAAAAAGATTGAGTTAACGAATAATATCACATGGTTGCAGGCACAACACTGCATTCTGAATAAAGAAGCAAGCTGAAGGTTCTTGTACAAGTGAATATAATTATTAGTAAGTCTGAAATTATATCTGGTGTCTTAACAGTAAAACTGTTTATACAAAGATTAGAAGAAATGTCATGGTTTTTAGGTGTTATGGTTATAGAAAGGCTTGAGTAAGAAAGAAAAATATTGATTAAGTTGGACACCTTAACAAATTTGATGTTTAAAGAAATATTTATTTACTTTATTATGTGGACTGAAAATATTAATCATCTAAATGAGCTTCTTGTATTTAAGAGTATAGTAAATGGTGGTAAAAAAACATCCAGAGTCTGTCCCTATAAAGATTAAACTGGCAGAATGGATGCAAATGGATGAGTTAGGAGAGTAGAGGCAATATGCACTATTGATATTTGTATGGTTGGAGCAACTATGACTGGGCATGCTATTGTTATGAACTAATAATGGATATAGAAATGCTGGTAATACTGCTTGATAAGGCTTGACTGTATTAGTGAATAGGTTATTATATAAGAAAGTGTGTATTGTGAGAATGTAACAAAATGGACTTAAAATAAACTAATTATTACATATTTGTATTTATTAACAGTTCCCCAGAAGAAGCCACTGGTTGGTGAAATGTTGGGATACTACTAAAAAATGAAATAAAATGGAATATTTTAAAGGAACTTTGTATGTGTTTTGGCTTGACAGCCTAGAGTGGTCATTTCAATTTGAAGTTAAAACTAAGCAAAGCCAGAGCGAGCCAGATTTATAAAACAATATGTGAGGCTATCCCTGTCCCCACTTTATCGGCTGAGGCCCAATGGGAAAAAGATCTTTGAATCCCAATCTGTGATCGGCAATGGGCACACTTTTGGACAAGGATACATCAGACTTGTAGAGATGGGAGATCCTGCATGATTATGAACAAAACACCACAGAGATGGTACTACACCCTTGCCAAACTTAAGAAACTTGGCCTGCTCCCAGAAGACCATTGCTGGCAGTGTGGGCAAACTGAGACACAGCTGCACCACATTTTATGGGCATGCCCCTGTGTACCACCCTTTTGGCAAGCTGTCATAACCATGTGTCAGGTAGTACTACCTGAGATGGCCATAGATGCACCTCTTGTATTATTGGGTTGAACACCAGATGGGGTCATGAGGGCTAGTGCCGGTGTTCTGTGGGCCATGTTGGTAGGGACTTCGGCAAAATGTCTACTCCTCATGCAATGGCGCACACAAGAATGTCCCTCATTGATGGAACTGCTGATGTCCATATCACAGGTGACTACATATGAAAGACTCCCTGACCAAATATGAAAGGTGCCGGCAGCCCTTCTTGGAGTTTATATACTGCCACAGCACACAAGAAGATGAGCCAAATGGGGAGCAGATGGAATAACCCAATGGTTTCACCCTCACTACCACCCTCACCTTGTTCTCAAATCCCCAGAAGGCTAGATGAAACATTTCCTACTACTCCAGCAATTGCAATGCAATTCTATATTGTTTAAGAGATTATTTACAGTTTGTGTTACCAGCTAGGCAGTGGAAGCCGGAAGGAAGGCCCTAAGCCTACTCTCAGTTTGTGCAGCCATAAACTACACTAACAAGTGGCTCAAGAGTATCTGTACTATGCCTAGGTAGCACAAATAAAGCCAAGCTTTACAGTATCCAGTAGCTATAATAAGGGGAAACTTGTCAAGATGACTAGTGGCAATAAAAGAATAAACATCTAATGATGACCCTAAGGCCACCTAGTAATATTTTATTTATTTATTTATTGAACACATCAGAATTAAAACCTTTGAGCAAAGGACTCCTTTACAAAGGCTCCACGTCAGAAGAGTACCAAGATACAGACAGTGGTAACGATGACAAAATTGATGGCTAACATGGTACATGAGGAAATTAAACAATTAGCAGGCATACAATGGGTTACAATACAAAACAATACAATATTATGTACAAGAGATCAGAGGAGCAGAAAATATGCTACAGTAGGACACTGGCAGGGCATATGCCACAGTGAAGAGAAAACTGCTCATACAACTTTTACAGTGCAGGTCAAGCATATGTGCAGAAGACCTTTGTCCGGGGATTTAACTGAGCCATCTCTGGAAGTCAATTTTAGGTGGTGGATTTCTTGTCATGAAGGACCAGTGACACAGAATAAGGCAGTGATCACTGAAGGTGTTAGGTAAAACGCTCACTTTTTTGAATTTGTTGAGACGGGTGGTTAGTACATGGGCAAGGAGGGTCAAGGTACCCATTCTAGGGTTGTGGCGGGTAGGAGTGGAAACTATCTGTGTGAGGTCAATGCTATTTAACTGTTTCATCACTGCAAAGTTATGTTGGTTGTTGTCTGTGTGCTTATGTTCCTCAATAAAACATTTTCAATTTAAAAAATTGTGGGTGCTGGGGGAAGGGGGTGAAATTGGGATTCTAAGTGAGGGTGGTGGATGGGGGCTTGATTGTTTTAAAGGATATGGGATGAGGAGGAGGGTGGGGGCTGTTTTCTTATCATTTTTTTTAAATAACCACCTAATAATGAATATGAATACCGAATACTTGAATATTTGGGGCCCCTGAATAGAATATTTGGCTGAATGTTCAGATAAGGTATTCACACACCCTTTTAATGCCCCTTAGATTAAGGATGGTAACCTGGTAACAGTAATTGTGGGAGCTATCCATGGTAGATGGGCCTGGGAAATGGTGGGGAGAGAGACTGGATACCCAGTGGGTGATGTAATGTAAACTGTAATGCAGCTAGTACCATGCTTTAAGAACTGAATGATGGTGTTGAAGTGACAAGGGAATGCCCTCTCAGTATGCTATCTAGGCAGCTCAATAAATAAGACAAAACAAAAATGACTGGCACTGACACCATTTACTAGATCAGTACTCTTTAAGGAAGTGCAAAAAATCACTTAAAGCAACCAGTGTGAAAAGGGACACTCTTATCCAGGGAGGTTGTGCCCTGAGGAAGAGTGTCTGCTTAAAAACAGGTCAGGGCCTCTGAAGACTGAATGCATTGTACAGGCATAAATGATCCCTGGTGGTTAGGAAGGGGGGGGTTAAAGCCATAGATCAAGTAGGGTCTGTGGTATTACAGTATGTAGGGAAAATGGGCAGATTAGGTGGGCCAAGCAGTCCTTATCTGCTGACAATTGCTATGTTTCTGGTGTTTTTCCCATTCACACAGGTGGCTACAAGTGATTTTTTACACTTTATTAAACAGTACTGATCGAGTCAATGGTGTCAGTGACAGTTTTTTGTTTGTTTTGCTTACTATTGTTATGTGGCCTGGTATGTCTGTGAGTGGAGATGCTTTCTCTTGAACTGAGCTCAGTAAACAACTCAGCTTTATCCCAGCTGAAGGACTGGATTCAGTTTTTGTGTGTTTTCATATTATTGGTGCCCCAGTGTATTGTTATGGTGCTCCTAGCCCCAACACCTCTGACCAGTGGTGGCAAAGGTAATTGGTGCAGGTTTTGGTTCTATGGTGTAAGGCAGGTGCTCTTCTACTTCTTCATTTTTTTTTACTTTATTTTTCTCCACTCACACTGGCTGTCCGTCTTTGTGCTAATGCAACCCCCCCCAACCCTATTACATGCCATTTCTGGAACTACCTGTGGCCTTGGCTCAAATCTCCAATGCTTTCTCCCAGTGGTGGGGCCAGAGGGAGTAGTCCAGTTCCATCTTTGGAAGCCTTACTAGGCTGAGCCTGACCTGAACCCAGTGGGCAGTGTGGTGTCTATGGAAGGCCATTCTCTTCATCATGCCACAACCAGGAGGTTTTCCTTATTTACTCCCCCCAGATGCTCTGTACAGCGGGTGGCATGATGCTGCATGCAAAGCATACCAAAATCTTCTATGGAGAGCATCCTGCCACTGCTAAGCTGCTCCACTGGCTCCACAACCTATGGTCACCTAGGTGGGGGTGTTGTAGCACAGCTTGCTGCTCATCCACTTCAGAGGAGGCTGCATCCTCTAGGATGCTAAATCTTCCTCCAGCCATCTGGCCACCAATTACTTGGGCTCACTACAGAACCTGAACTGCTGGTGTCATTAGTGGTAGTGCTACTTCGGTGCCAATGAATCAGGCACAATCAGGTGCTCCTCTGACAACAGATGTCACAATACACCTCTAGGCACTGGGGAGTTCCCAGCCCTTCCACAATTTTTAAAGTGATGGAAAGTGGGTGTTTTTATACTTTACAAACATGGCTGCCAGAAATGGGTTTTTTTGTATTTTCTTTTTCAAAAAGATTTCTGGCAGGCATGGAAATCTTGGTGTTCTGCATCCTGTTTACCATAAGGGCTCCTGACCTGGTGGTTGTTTTCCCATAAGACAACAGGTTCCAAAATCTCTCATCCATACAGAATGCAGGACGTTTATATAATAAAATAACACAATAGTAAAAGATAGTCATATACATGCAAAGCATAACATTAACACACTGAAATGTTCTTTTACAATACCTTGCCACCTAATGTGGCAGGGGGCATAAAGACAGATTGTGACTGAAGTTGAAGAAATACAGTCTAACTACTTAACATCACCTAACACAGACTTTCCATCAAGGCTATGATAGCCCTATAGCCTCTTAAAAACCTTTTTAAAGCTACTACTATCCTACTGACAAATTACTGTCAGTATACATTTTTCAAATTACGCCGAAATTGTTAAAGCTCTTTCTGTTTTTCTCTAAATAATCTAGATGCCTTTGCCATTTGCATCTCTGGCTTAAAAAGTATATACTTTCACTCTATGGTATTAAAGAACTATATATACAATGGCTTGGATTTGCATTTCCAAGTATAACTTTTTACACAACCCCCTACCTTCTTTTGCTAACAGTTTGAATTCCCTTTTCTCTCATCACATCAAAAGTTACTACAGACTTGTAGATTAATCGTGTTATTTTCCTCCGTATTCTTGCTTTATCAAGGAAGAGTACCACACACTGCAATGTTAATGGAGCTAGGAGATCCTGCCATGCTGAGCTGTGTTTGGGTGGAACCAACCAGCATCTTCACTCATGCAGCAAGTCATTAGCTGCATGGCCACCTGTGGTCACCCAGCTGGCAGTAGCACAGTGGGAGGGTGGGTGAAGGATTAATATAGTAGAACTAAGGATGGGCTCCTAGTGCTGGACTGATCTATTCTGGGTGAGGGGCTTTCACATGGGGGCTTCATACTGTCAAAAAGGAAGGGCCAATCTTCACCGCTGAAGGAACACATTTGATGTTGTACTGTGCCTTTCATGCAAAACTGTATTCCAAAGTACTTTACAGTATGGGATAATGTTGCTGCCATTTTAGACACACATGGAGCCAAAAGTATCACAAAAATACAGTATATAAGAGAGAGAGATACAGACATTACAGCGACATTAAGCACAGGGAAGTTAAGTGACTTGCTTAGGGTCACACAGTGAGAAAAAAGCAGTAGTGGGATTCACATTTAGATCTCAAGGTTTCAAACTCTATGTTCTAATTATTGGGTTAAATTATGTAGATTAGACTGGTACCAGGTATCCTAGTGTGTGACCCCCCCCACCACCACCACCATCAAAAATAAACACTGGCACCAGAAGCTCACCCCTATTGCATGCTTAAAAGCATTCAACCAAATCGATTTCACTGTGGTATGGAATGTCCCCTTTGTATACAAGGTTGACACCAGGAGCTTATCCTCGGTGCCAGCCACCCCATGTATCCAAAGAATCAAACATCCCCACCCACATCCAATTAAATCTATATTTTTATTCTTGGGGCACTACTTTTACACTTTAAATTAGGCTATATTTTTTTTTACTGGTAACATTCAGCTATACATATCTCTTTTGACTCTTCTAACAATTTCTTCCTTTCTTCTATCTCTTCCTCCTCTATTACCCAGATCAAAGCTTTGCTCAATACCAGCTTTGTCCTACTAAATGAATCCAAACCTGAAGTACTCCTCATCAGGAAAAGAAGCCTCCCTCAGTCAAAACTTCTGTACCTATATCTTCCATCTCATCTCAGCCCTTACCTTTGTCTCTTCTGTAACCAATGTGTTTTATATGACCTTGAACAGTCCTTCGCTCCTGCATCTGATATATCTTCAAGGCCTCAGTTTTCTTATTTGCAACATTGCTTATGCCCCCCACACACACACACACACTCAGACTCACTGTCTGGGGAACTGTACTGCAGGAATCATCATCCATTCCTTTATCACCCCGGCAAATCTGCTGAAAGAGAAACAGAGTCCACACCTGGGGACCAGAGCTAATTCCACAGCCCCTTTTTATACACTGAGTGACATCACATCCAGGTATCCCCAGACTCTCCCATGGTACCACAAATAACAAATATTTAATTACTCACCATTTCCAGTTCTATTGCCACAATGTAATTTTAATAATGTGTACCCCTCCATAGCTCTGTCCCAGCATCCTGTTCTAGGGGACAAAATCACTTTGGGCCTATTCATGTTTTTTATAACCCCTACAACCCCTTGGGTGCCAAAATATGAGAAAATACATATGATAGATAGATAGATAGATAGATAGATAGATAGATAGATAGATAGATAGATAGATAGATAGATAGATAGATTATTTATAAAGTGCCCCTTTCCAGGTACTTGAAGCGCTGTACATTTAAAAACAACAAAACACATATTATAACAGCAATCATATAACAATATTCAACTGGGAGTCTGCAATAATTTAAAAACTATCTATCTATAACAGCTTAAAATCACTTTAACGATTAATGGCCTGCTGGAATAGAAAAGTCTTTAGACCGTTTTTAAAGGCTTCTACCGAGGGAGCCTCCCTAAGATATCTAGGTAATGAATTCCACAGAGTAGGTGCAGCTACCAGAAAAGCACAGTCTCTTGAATGCCGCAACCTAGTCCTGGGAACTCCAAGGAGGCAATCCTTGGCAGAATGGAGCCCCTGGGATGGGCGGTAGGGGAAAGGGAGATATTGCAGATAGACTGGCCCCCTTTCATGTAGGGTCTTGTAGGTCAGGATCCCTACCTTGAAAACAATCCTCCACCTGACTGTCAGCCAGTGTAGTACAGGGAGGACTGGGGATGACCTGGCCTCCTTGGAGTCCCCCTTCACCCGACACCATCTTCGTAAAACAGCCTCATAATCCTGTCTCAGTCATCTATACTACAGTTCAAATGAAACTCTTGTGTCAGTGAAATAGTTTTACAGTTTTTGTAGTTGGCAATGCATGAGCAACTCACTTTGTGTTGTTTTGTAACACTTAACCAGCTGGATAGCACGTTTTATGAAATAGTTTTGCAGCTCAGTTGAACTGAATCAGCAGCTCCATTTCAATGCAATGTCCACCCAAGTTACAACTCTTAGGCAACCTTTCATACAAATCATTGTGATTACTGGAGACACGGAACCCTGGTGCAATACATCATGAAGATGGCCACCGAGCTGGGAATGCTGAAGGCTGCTCTCTCCGGCAGCTAGGCTGTATTTTCATGTTCAGTTGCAGCAGAAACAGCTCCTCCGTGAGACCAAGGTGTTCGAGTCCACACCAAAATCTCTAAAGAACAAGACTCAGCACTCAATAGTTGGCATATAAAATGAGCATAATTTAATAGAACAGAATGCCATTCAAAGCCAAACAGCTGCAAGATGCACAGCAAGGCAAACTCCCGACCGGTTTCGTGCTAACTGCACATCATCAGGGGGTGGTGTCTTGTGAAACAACAACATATATATATAGGGAGTATACTTAAAGGAACATTTCCGTAAAAAATTCCTCTCAAAGAAACAAACAAAAAATGTATATTCATTATACTTCAGGTATTTAAAATGCTGATATGCAATTCCCATATTTGTTCATACCATAAACATGCACTGAATTTTTTTATGGAAGAAAAGGGAACATTACAAACCTCATAAGTATAATAGAAGATCAGCTAAAAAAGCTGAAAACACCCTAACTAAATACACAATAACAATAATAATAATAATAAAAAGCAGCAAGGCTAGTATAAACTAAAGATGTTATAATCTCTATTCAGAATTCAGAACTGATGTGAACTACATAAAGAAAAAGGGATTATACAGTACGAGACAGGAAATCAGCTCCCAACCATTGGGACACACCGATATGTTCCATGTCCTAGCTTTTATAACCATCGACATTTATCTGAAAAAAATCAATAAACATAATAATGTTAGAAATGAACTTCAAAATACCAGTATGTCTATGACACTGGAAAAAAGAAAAATCAGAATAAGAAATGAATTATGGATAAGGAAGGGAAGCGAAAAAGGAAAGGGAAGGGGGAAGGAGAGAAAAAAAAGGGGGGCAAAAAGAAGAAAGAAAAGAAAAGAAAAAGAAAAAAAAATCCATAATTCATTTCTTATTCTGATTTTTCTTTTTTCCAGTGTCATAGACATATTGGTATTATGAGGTTCATTTCTAACATTATTATGTTTATTGATTTTTTCAGATAAATGTTGATGGTTATAAAAGCTTGGACATGGAACATATCGGTGTGTTCCGATGGTTGGGAGCTGATTTCCTGTCTCGTACTGTAAAATCCCTTTTTCTTTACGTAGTTCACATCAGTTCTGAGTTCTGAATAGAGATTATAACATCTTTAGTTTATACTAGCCTTGCTGCTTTTTATTATTATTATTGTTATTGTGTATTTAGTTAGGGAGTTTTCAGCTTTTTTAGCTGATCTTCTATTATACTTACGAAGTTTGTAATGTTCCCTTTTCTTCCATAAAAAATTCAGTGCATGTTTATGGTATGAACAAATATGGGAATTGCATATCAGCATTTTAAATACCTGAAGTATAACGAATATACATTTTTTGTTTGTTTCTTTGAGAGGAATTTTTTATGGAAATGTTCCTTTAAGTATACTCCCTATATATATGTTGTTGTTTCACAAGACACCACCCCCGATGATGTGCAGTTAGCACGAAACCGGTCGGGAGTTTGCCTTGCTGTGCATCTTGTAGCTGTTTGGCTTTGAATGGCGTTCTGTTCTATTAAATTATGTCCATTTTATATGCCAACTATTGAGTGCTGAGTCTTGTTTTTTTGTATTTTCATGTTCATCTCATTTTATTATTCTTTCACTTACTCTTCTTGTTTATTTCCTCTCCCGAATAGCTAAACTGTCTTTTTGAGTTAGAGAGGGAAAATTAGTGAGCTATCTAGTTGTGGAGCATTATTGGGACATTTGGGTTGTCCTCGAAATGTACACTGTGGTGGTTTTGATCCGTCCCACTACCTCTCTGCTATCGTTATTGCACCGCTTCGGAAGATTAGGAGTGACTTGCCTTGGATCCCTGCATGCTCTGGACTGCTACCCTCTTGTTGCTTTTTCCTTTTTGGCTGTGACTGGGCGATGGAGTCTGTGAAGGGAGGAGGCCTGCGGAATGGAGTACCTGCGGATGAGTCTTTTAATGAGAAAGACGCCCGGAGTTGGTGGAATTCAAGGATGTTGCTGTGGGTTAGAACCTGCTCCCATTCTGTGAGCCATCTTCTGGAGGCAGAACTGGTGACATGTTGAACTTGATTTAGAGTTTAGCCAGTTTCTGTGTCAGGCTATCAGGAGACTGTTACATCAGTGGGTCGTTTGACGCTGGAGTCTGTAACTGCCCTGGTGGACCGAGCATTAGATTGGCTGGGGAGTCGGCCAGCAGGCCTGTTGCCCACCAAGACTTTCCTTGAGGTCATCTGGTGGGCTGGCACCGGTGGGGAGTCAAGGGGGATGGGGCAGACATCTCCAGTGATGGCCCCCACAAGATAGGGTTTTTAGGCCCTTGTTATTTCCTGCCTGGAGTTGGATTATCGCCGGACGACTGATCCAAAAGGAGGATTGTTTCCAAGGAAAAGTGTTTACAACTATCTGGTCAGATCTTACATTTTTTCTCTTTAAAGTGATTTTGTTGGGCAGTGAGAGTGCCTGCTTCATCTGAGACACCCCAGGTAGTGAGAGGGCCTGGGGATCGGAGTATCATCTGTTATTATATTATTTCTACATCTCAGTGAGAGGAGGTGCTTGATGAGTCTAACTTTGGTTGATGGTCCTAAATTACAGTTACTTGGTCAGTTATGTATTTCCTTCTGTGATTTAAACCTCTTCATATGGAAACTTCCTTTTGTGATGGATATTACTTTCTCTCCTGGACTTGAAATCCCAACACAGAACTATTCTCTCATCCAAGACTCAATTGTGTGATTTGGAAACCTAAAAATCTTCCTGAGTGGTTTTCAAACTTTAAATTTATTTAGTTTTAGTGTATTATAGTTTATTGAATGGATGGGGGGGTTGATAGTTTAAGTTACTTTAATCTGAATCTCTCCCCCCTGAGTGAGAGAGAGAGAGGGGGAGCTTTCAAAAAAGGGTTTTAATTTGAATTAGTGTTTGGTTGTTGTTTGTTTCTTATTTTATTGTGTTTAAATACTCTCTAAAGTGACAGTTACGGGGGTAGTGGATTTTATTATTTATTTGAATTGTGGGGGTAGTGGATTTTATTAATTTTGGGTTGGGTGGGTTTTATTTTAAGAGGTGGTTTTCTGCTTGATTTGGTGTCTCACTTAGTTTAGGCTCATAATATGTGTTGAAGGCTTGCTCCCTGGGTCGTGTGCTATTCACCCTCTGCCCTCCCCCTCTAGAGTTTTCAATCTATCAGTGCTGTAGAGCACTGGGCATTGCCCGTGGGGGGGGCCAGGGTATGAACAGCAGAGGGTGAATGAGTGGGGCTGTCACATTGAGATAGTTAGGTACACAGCGACATTTCACCAGTGAGGTCCCCCACAGCGACTACAGCACCTAGCCATGGTGGGAGACCCACTGGAACCTGGCACTGTCTGTCGGGGTCCTGCACCCCCCCGATCAGCTCTGACTGGAGTTGAGAATCCTTAAGTGGGGGGGTGCAGGGGGTGCAGTCCCCCATGTGGGGGGTTTGGGGAGAATCCCCCTGAAGAAAACAAAGATACAAATAGTGAACCAGCAGCTGACTGCAGAATGCAGTCAACCTGCCGGTATTGCTGACAGGGTGCTCGACAAAATTTTTTTCGGACTCCTGTCGTGGATCCAGTCCAGAAGACACCCTGGGACAAAATGGATTCTGGAACGTGGTTCACCATGTCTGGTCTCCATACCCAAGGGCACCACCACTCTTGGTGGGCAGGCAGCCAAAGCGGCCTTGGAGACACGTCCAACTCAAGCGGTGTTATGCAATGCCAAATCTATTAAGAACAGGACTGCTATTATCACAGATCTTGTTGGGTCAGCTGATCTGGCTTGCATTGCCAAGACCTGGCTGGACAAAAATGCTGGCCCCAAACTGGAGGCTACAATTCCAGCTGGGTACTCGGTGATACACCACCCGAGATTGTACTGTGGGGGGAGGGGGTTGCGGTCTGTTTCAAGACCAAATTGGGCCTCACTAGTCTACCAGGTGAGGAGGCCGGGTCATTTGAGTGTACTGTAGTAGCTGGTGTTGGCTGTAGCATTGCCCTCATCTACTGTCCACCCAGGGATGAGAAGCAATTCCTTCAGGAAGTAGCGGACTTCTTGATTAATATGGCATTTGAGTCGCCCAGGCTGATGGTCCTGGGCATCTTCAGCTCCTGGGTCGATGATGAATTCTCGCAATTCGGACAACACTTCCTCCAGTTGATGACATCAGTGGGCCTTACACAGATTGTTACCTCTGCTACTCAGAATCGTGGTCACTCTCTTGACCTGGTTTTCTTCCTGGGGATCAAAGCCACTGATTTGGGGGTGGAACCTGTTGGATGGTCTGATCGCTACACTGTGGGGTTCAGTTTTTGCACCCCTCCTTCATAGGCCTGCCACTGTGAAGATAGTCAGATACCGCCTGTTATGGGATGTTAGCCCTGAAGGTCTAGTGGTGGCACTTAACCTATCAGAGTATCCTGTGGCAAGCAGGAACCCAGAGGCTTTGGTTTTGGCCTATAATAAGGTTGTGGCCACAGCCCTGGACTCTGTTGCTCCTGTCCATGTTCGTCATCTCTCCCTTCATCCTTGGTCCCCTTGGTTTGATGGGACCTTGAGGGAGGTGCAGTGATTAGGATGAAGGTTAGAGTGTTGCTGGTGGAAATTCAGCCTGGAGGCCAACCACCTTAGATTGTTAGATCATTATCAAGTCTGTCAATCAACAATCTCACGTAAGAAGGCAGAGTTCCTGTCCAGGGAGATTGCTCCTGCTCAGAATCGACCGGCTCAGCTCTTTCAAACCATGGACAGGCTGTGCAACCCAGCCTGTCTGAGGTCTTGAAGAGCCTTTTCACAGTTGGAGTGTGATGAACCTGCTCAGTTCTTTGTGGATAAGGTGGCCAACATCAGGGCTGAGATCCAACTGGCATACCCTATGGGGGATGCTATTGATTGGTGTATTGTCACTATCCCCTATTTTTCCTGGAGTACCTTTGACTGGCCAGAGTTCACAGGTGTTATGTGGATAGTCCAGGGTATGTGCCTTATGTGCTGTAGTTTGGACCCGGGTCCAACATCCCTGCTTATGGGGCATTGTGACATCATTGGCCCAGTCCTGGCAGGGATAGTCTGGTGCTTCCTTGCATCGGGTGAGTTTCCTAGCTCCCTGAAGGAGGAGGTGGTGGTGGTGACACCCCTCCTGAAGAAAGCTTCTCTGGACCCAGACTACCTTGCTAACTACAGACCCATCTCTATCCTTCCCTTTGTGGGGAAGGTGATTGAGAAGGTAGTGGCTGTACAGCTTGAGAACCATTTGACCATCCATAACATCTATGAACCTCTCCAATCCAGTTTTCTAAAGAGGCACATTACCAAGACTGTGTTGGTTCAGGTGCTCAATGATCACCTGATGGTGAAAGATTAGAAAAATCATTCCATCTTGGTGCTCCTTGACCTATCTTCAGCATTTGACACCATGGACCATGGGGTGCTGCTCGAGCATTTGAGGTTCATCTGTGGCCTGACTGGTACAGTCCTCAGATGGTTTAAGTCTTTCCTCACTGGCAGAACTCAGAGGGTAGTGCCGGGGATTTATTCCTCCAACCCTCTCTCTCTGTCATGTGGGGTCCTTCAGGGCTTGGTGCTGTCCCCATGTTGTTCATGGTGTACATGCTGCCCTTAGAGACATTGTAAGATGGTATGGGCTGAGGTTTCACTGCTATGCTGATGATACCCAGCACTACCTGTCTTTTGCACCTGAGCAGGATAGTGCACTCTAGGTCTTTAATAACTGCCTCGCTGAAAGCCGGGATAGGATGAATTCCAGCTGGCTAAAGTTGAACTCAGGAAAAACTGAGGTGATGGTTGTGGATCCGGGTCACCGGGTAGAAGGGTCAGGAGCTGGTCAACCTATGGGGCTTTCCCTGGTGGACTCCCAGCTTCTTGCCTCTGAATGGGTGTGAGACCTAAGGGTGTTGCTTGATGATGGGCTGACACTGTGATCCCAGGTGTCAGCCATCATCAAGTCATCCTTTTACCATATTAGGAACATCACCAGGATCAAGCTCCTAGTTCCACCCGGAGACCTCCCCATGCTGACCCACGCCTTTGTGACCTCGCACATTGATTATTGCAACTCCCTTTACTTAGGGCTACTAGGGGTTGATATCCACCACCTGCAGCTGGTGCAGAATGCAGCAACCCGGTTGTTGACAGGGACTCCCTGGATGTGTTTTATTACACCGGTGCTGCGTGAACGGCACTGGCTGCCGAATCAGTGGCGGATCACCTTTAAAGTCAGATTACTGACTTATAAGGCCCTACATGGACTAGCTCCTGACTACCTGAAAGAGCTTCTGTTTCCTTACCACCCCATGCAATTGCTCTGCTCGGCTGATGAGGGGTTGCTATAGATTCCAAGGGTATCTCTAAAATCTTCCTGAGCCTGTGCATTCATATATTTGTCCCTGGACCTTTGAAATTCTCTACCCCATCAGCTTCATGAGTGCATGACCTTGGGGAGCTTTAAACAGGCACTAAAGATCTTCTTGTGGCATCAGGCCTACTCTGTTTGAGTACACTGAACTTCAGATTTTATTGACTATTTTTATATTGTTGTATTAGTTTATCCTGCTTTTAATTTTTGTTTGTAAAGCACCTTGACAATTTGAAAGGTGCCAAATAAATAAAACTAATATTATTTTTATTATTATTATTATTATCCAGCAGTCTTTGTGCAATTAACTGACTAATGCAAAGGTATTTCTTCAGGCTATAGTATGATTTATGTTGAAAAAAAACTTTGATCTTTCCAAAAATATCTTCATATCCCCCAGACTCTCAAGCTTGATGGTGGCTAGCAAGTAGCAAAATTACCCTTGGCGGCATGCCATGCTATTTGACAAGCTGAGTGAGGGAACTATGTTATCCTATGTTAACGCCCATAATATATTTATTTGAATTTTTTTAAAACTTGTTTTTATTCAGTTTTAATGTTGAATACAAATGTCAGTTGGTTGGGGGACACCAAGTAGGCATAGGCATTTTCCTCCAATATTTTCTTGGTTCCCCCAGGGCATCGGTATGCAAGTAGGCACATGCATTCATGCACGCTTGCCATGTCTGCTGATGCCCTGATTCTTCTTGCTTTCCTAAGCCTCATGACCATCTGACCTTTGCCAGGTGTCAGTCAAGAGGTGGGACCCAGTAACTCCCCACTCCATGGGAGGAGAGCTGTTGTGAGATGCTCAATCATCCCTGTCCAGGCTGGCCCCTGAGTGACCCTTGTCTCTTCCCAAACCTGGGTCTCTGGTGTGGCAGGTTGTGCAGCACCCAGTGCCTTAATCCATCATGTCACTGCGCTGGCCTTTACTTACCAAGTTTATAGTATGGATCTCATTCCAATCTGTAACATAATAAAAAACAGAAATTATCTGATAGGGCACCTTGTAAACAAGGAACCTGTAGTGCAGAGTAGAAGATCACAATTAAGTATGTGGCAAAACACACATTTACTAAAACAAAAGAAAAAGGGCTACTTCAACATAAACCTGCTTCCACCTTACCTCCCCAATACCTGTCCATTGGTAGGGCTGCAAGACACATTTATTATAAATAAATCTTTCCCTTTAAGAAAAAGCTTCAAGCCTTCTCTCATTCTCAATAAAGTGGTAACCCATGTGTGTTTTCTTACTGAAAACAGGGTAAGAAAGTTTAGGTTAGCTTATGAAAAAAGATAAGAGAGCACAGAGCAGGGGATGTTGAGCCACGGTGCCTAATAGTCCTCTAAAGGGACTCCATGCTGGGAATGTACCCAGATGGTTGCCTCACGCCTCACTGCAATTCCACAGCACTGCAGAAGCATGGCTGGGGGAATCACTTCTTCTGCTGTGGCTGGCCAGATCCTCCCTTGTAATGCACGAGCTTTCTGGCATTGGGCAATTAAGGCACCAATCAGCAATATCGATGATCACTTTTTTTGTGGGCTGTGACCCCCACACCACCCCACTTATAAATTCCTACTCCGGGGGGGGGATGGACCTTGGGGAGGGGGTGGTGAATCCCTCATTTGGTACTCTGAGTGCCCAACACCATAATGCCAGTGCTCTGAGCTCTGTAAGGGTTGATGGCCATTGTGAGATGGAGGGGCCAGTAGTAGCTATGGCAAGGTACTTGACTGTGTCACCTGTGCCCCTCCAAACTAGCACTCAAAGCCTTAGTGCATGGTGTGGAGTGTAGCACTGCCAACCCTGGCCACTTCTGTTGTCTATCCCCTAGCATACAGCCATGAATGGTCAGGGGATTGGGTGTGAAAGGGCTTGTGCTCCTGTCATGAAAGATATGGGGGTCTGATAGGACCCCGATGCTTCACAGCTATTCATAAGGAAGGCTTCACACAGTGTACTGTATATGTGGTTCAAAGTCTTCCTGCATGGTAACCATTAGTAGCTAATTTTCCAATGACTCAAGATAGCTCAGCATGGCCTTGTCTTCCTTTGCCATTACAACCTCCCTATCTATCAGCATTTCAGATGCTGATTGTAACTTTTTGGAATGATGCTCCACTGTTCCCTCTACCTCTTTAACTTTCACATCTGAAGAGGTTAAATGAGTATTAATGCAATTGTCCTTCATGTCCATGCTTTGCACTACAATGGATCATTGCTGTATTATGGGTAGACTCCTGTTGATAGGACCACTGACACTCTAAATGATTTTTGTAAAAATTAATTCATAGATTTGGGCAATTTGTCTTTTTTTGGAGCCATCCTCAGTCCACAGCAGTAATAAATGGTAGAAAGATAAAAGTAAGAAAAGGCAGAATTACCTTTAACACAGCTCCACTGCTAGCTACACCTCCAAAATATATTTTGATTTTTTTTACTGGATATTTTGTGGTGATGTTCTGAAATAATACTTTAGCCATCATGTAGTCTCTGTGAAGTGGGTACTTCACAGAACAAAAAAAACCCCTCATGAATCAATGCCTGTTGCAAAGGGAAAACTTCTGTCAAAACAATGCAAAGTGTAGTTTTCAGACTTCACCCATCATTATGCTTTGCTGATATGTTTTTGTTTTTTTATTTTCTTCTAATATTGTAAGAACTTGAATCAGGTGAAATAAGGAAGCAATAAACAATATGACTCATTGATATACATCAGCCTGATTCTTTTTATGGAGAAAGGTATGTATAAATTTTGCTTTCAGTATATGCTGCTAAATTTACACCAGTATGTTTATTTTTAAGAAAAATAAATGTGCAGGCTTTCATATGAACCAGACTATGATTAGTTTGTGTTTCATATATATATATATATATATATATATATATATATATATATATATATATATATATATATATATATATATATATATATATATATATATATATATATATATATATATATATATATATATATATATATATATATTATATAAATACCATACATTTTTCTTCTTCATTCATAATTTTTGAAATAGATATTTAAGTGATTTAATTGGCCATAAAGTGAATAGAGGACTTGATTAATTTATTACAAACAAAAGCCTCTGTCAGGTAACCCTGTTACTCTTCCTCAGGAGACTGAAAGTATTTTTTAAATTAATTTTAATAATAAATGTCATTATGCTCATTAAATACATTTTAGACTTGGAGGTGTTTGTACTGTGTTAATATTTGTAATTTTTAAGAAAATGTTTTTGAATCTACTCAACCTCATTTAGTGTCATCAATAATATTTGTTTTGTTAGTTTAATGTGAAAAAAACTGTAAATACACAGTAAGCATATTTACGTTAATTTTATCAGTGACAGGCTTTTCAAAATGATTGGCTATGAGGCTTAAATTTCACCCTGTTTATCTAGTCTAAGTAATTAAAGGGAAATGTCAAATCAAAGAGACATTTTTAGTAAGTCTATCCTCATGAAGTGCATAGCTAACACAAATGGAATAATAGAATAACATAATTTATAGATATTCTGTACTTGACCAGTAGAGTTGAAATAAGTGTGCTAGAAAAACATAGCAACTTGAAATATATGTAAATAAATATATATCTATCTTAGACTGGCGCGGTAGCATCCGAGTAGTTAAGGTTTCCTGACAGGTTGTATGTGGAACTCTTTGCACTTTCCTAGCTTTGGCAACATTTGACAAAACTAGCTGAAATTTTGCAAGCATTGTCTACTAGACAAGGTCTTAATATGTGGAAAGTTTTGTGATGGCAGCTTTTACAGTTTCTGAGATATGCATATATAATTTTCCTGCAGATGTGTAATTTTTTCCTATGCTTAACGTGGGTTTTTGATTTTGGTTCCACAAACATCCTACATGGAATGGAATATTTTCCCCAGAACATCCAGGGTAGAAGCATGCTGTTCCAAGGTAGTGCTTTTGGAAGTTTTCATGAAAAAAATATTAAATTGTACCAGAGTTATAGGGATTTTTTTTCTGCTCTGAGCATGCTTAGTAGGGCTTTTTGGATAATATTCTGATACAACACGAAATGTTCTATATTGTGAGACTACTTTTGTTTTCTCATCACTTGTAGCTCTGAGCATGAACATTTTTTTTCCTGAACTTAAAAAAAAAACACTGAAAGGCTGGCCCGGTGGTGCTGAGGGTTCAGGCTCTGGGCACCACACCTTGCACCATGCCAGTGACCTGAATTTAGGAAATGCACTTGGGTTGCTTGGGGGTCGGCAGGAAGAGGAAGGACTGAGTGCAGTAGACAGCTCTTCTTCCTTGGGGGAGGGGGGAATCATGTGGCATGCTGTAGACTGACACACAACGGTGGCTAGGTGTCAGCACAGGCGTGCAACCAAGAATGGGGAGAACATACATCCAGGGCATTAGGCTGCCTCCACAGAGGCAGAGCCAGCTGCTCCACCCAGTACACAGCCATGGGCTTGGGGGAAACACAGCAAAAATCAGGAGCCAACAGGGTCTATGATGTCTCAATTATCATTTTGGGGATGAGTTCCTCCAAGCCAGGGACCAGAGCTGCCTGTCAGCATCCAACAAAAAAACATGGAAAACACATACAAATTATGTAATTTTAATAAAACAAACACCTGAACCTAGCTAAACAGAACTTGTGTAGCTACAGTCTGGTGTTTTTTTAAAAACAAATTGCCAGAAATACCTTTTCTGGGCACCCCAAAATCCAGGATGCCTAGCTTAGTGAGAGGAGCAGTTCAACCATACTTTCAGTATGAGAACAGTGGGACTTTCTTGAATGCTGAAGCCAAAGCTGGAGTCATGCTTCCAGCTTCAGTTGAAGCAGTGAATCAGTGATACCCTGTTCTCTTTGTTTCTCTCTCTCTCTCTCTCTCTCACTCTGTCTGTCAGCCTGCCTGTCTGTCTGTCTATCTATATCTGTCTATCTGTCTATCTATCTATCTATCTATCTATCTATCTATCTATCTATCTAGCTATCTATCTATCTGTCTCATTAAAATATTTCCTAAATGGAGGTGGGTGCCCACCCCCCCATACTGCTACTTTCTGTTCCCTCCCCTCCAGGTCACCCACCCCCACTTTCCATTGTTTATGTATTTTGTATAGGTACCCACACTGGGCACCACTTCTTTTGACTCCCTTTCCCTCCAGGTCACCAGTCCTGTTACGATTATGTACATGGCATCACCAAGGTGCCCATTCTTGCTGCTGCTGACCAGTAGCCTGACACTGGGGTGCCCAATCCCAGGGTCAAGTCTGCTTAAATAAAGAAAAACATAATTCCTTGATTTTTTTTGTTTAACCTACAAAGAGAAAATGGTCCCTCACCTTCTGACCCACCCACCTCCACACCCCACCCACCCCACCACAACCTTCCACTCAGCACCCACCACCCTATACCTCCCTACACACCCTCACTCAATTGAACATGTCCCATGATGTAGATCCATTCTCCAATTGGAGACACGTCTTGCTGCTGGAACTGATGACTGCAATATGAGAAAACTAGTTAAGTCCAATATAATGTGTTTCAATGGTATTTGAACTTTGATTCATAACTTTGTCCTTTTTACATATTTTTATGCAACATTTTCAACATAGCCTTTTTGGGACCTCACCTCATGATCAGTGGTGGTGGACATATGTTAATCTGGACTGAACAGTCAAAATTGGTTAGTGAAATAACCTTTTGGGTGGGATTTGAACATTTTTGCTGTCCTTGTTCAGGAGGTGGGGTCATAAGATAGCTGCATTGAAAATTTGAGATAAAAATATGTAAGAATGATAAAGTCATGAGTATGCATTGAAATTTGTCTATGCTCACTCATAACATTGGAATTTTCAATATTTTGACAACAAATTTTCAACATAGCCATTTTGTAACACCACCTCATGAAAGTGACAGCTATCATTTTTAAAACTGTGGCCAATTGTATTTTCACACCTGTGATATAGAATGACATTTCAGCAGGAGTTTGAACATTTTTGCCTACCCGTTTCATGAGGTGGGGTAATAAGAAAGCTATGCTGAACATTTGGTCATTTGGTGTACACATATGGTAGAATGCCCAGCTTATGCAAGAACATTGCAATATTTCAGCATTCACTTATAACTTTGTTAATTTTCAATATTTTAGCTCCAACCTTTCAACATAGCCATTTTCCACACCACCTTGTAAATGTGACAGTTGCCATTTTACAGATCCTTGACAAGATGTGTTTTCACACTTTTGGTGCAAAATGATGTGTTGGACAATATACCATAAATGCCACATGTCATGTTTATAAGGGGCATCAGAAAATCACAATCTTGAATATCTGGGGTTAAAATAAAAACAAAATATATGATTATTAACAACATTTGTATGTGTAGTGCCATTCTTTATCCCAGTAGGTGTGCTCTCTGATCCCCTGCAAATGACTTGAGTTCAGGGGCAAGCTGAGTGACACAGTTACATGAATTGAGGGTTGGGGGATAGCACTATTAGGCAACACCCCTTAGCCAATGAATGAATGCTGCAATGTTGCCCACACAGCCTGGGTACTATATAGTGAAGACAATTATTTTCCTGATATAGGGCCCTGCACTTCTGCATCTGTAGGTGGTAGAGGGCCCTGTGCACTGGATGGGCCCTGTGCACTGGATGACAGCTGGAATCTTTGCCCTATGCATCACTATCAGTGGCTACAGAGAAGTGCAGGGACCAGATGGCCTTGTGCTCCCACAACTCATCAGACAGCACCATAAATTCTTGACATTGCCTACAAAGACCCTGTACTTCTGTAGGTGAACACAGTATTCCTTTGCCACAGGGCACAAAGAGCCCTGCACATCTGCATCTGTTCATGTAGGTTCCAGAAGGACCTGTGTAAATGAGGATATCATTCAACTATCTCAGAAAGAAAGAACATTCTTTGCAAACAACATTGTTAATATACCCATTAGAGTTTGCATTAACACCACAAATAACCTCCCCATGTCCATTCCCCACACAACAAAAGGAAAAACACATTAGAGTTTTGGGTCTCTGGAGCCTTCAGGAATCAGTGGTGGGATCCTCTTTTGTTTTGTCAACGATAACATCCACCTCATTCCATGAGCAAACAATATTAGGCAAGATTGCCTTGCTACACATAGGACCTGCAGGGATCTGCATGAAGAAAGCCACAAAAGACTATGTTGGCAACATGTGGCCAGACATACTTCTCAGCCTTTGAAAAATGCATCACTGTGAGGCACTGGCACGGAACTGTATCCCGTGCTTCAGACAGGAGACAATGGACAGGAAGAAGGGGTGAGAATTATGGTTGACAACCTCAAGAAAGACCCAACCACTGATTGACAAGACTCTGGAGACCCCAAACCCCAAACATAGAAATATAACATAGAATTTGACAGCAGATAAGGACCGCTTGGCCCACCTAGTCTGCCCAACCTTTTTTTTTTTGCTGCTTGGGGGGGTTAGTACACTAATGTCACATTCCCCTACTTTTGTGGCAATGACTTGAACCCTAAATGGTGCATGAACAAAGTTTTTTACTATATGTGTATATATATATATATATACAGTGGCGTGAAAAAGTATTTGCCCCCTTCCTGATTTTCCCTATTATTGCATATTTGTCACACTGGATGTTTTCAGGTCTTTAGACGAAATGTAATATTAGATAAAGGGAACCTGAGTGAACAAATAACACTTGTTTTTTTTTTACTTATTTCATTTATTTAATGAAAAAAGTTAACCAACACCAACTGGCACTGTGTGAAAAGTAATTGCCCCCTAATTAAATCAACCCAATTAAAGGGATAATTAGAGTCAGCTGATTGAACACAGCCAGGCTTGATTACAGCCAGCCCTGCTCAATATAAACCTTACTTATTTTGACCCTTACCATCAGAGTCACGTTGCCAGCACAAAGATTCAACAAGCACATTATGCCACGATCAAAGGAAGTTCCTGAAAAGATCAGAAAAAAAGTTGTTGCTATCCATCAGTCTGGAAAGGGTTAAAAAGCTATTTCTAAGGTTCTGGGACTCCATCGAACCACAGTGAGAGACATAATCCCCAAATGGAGAACATTTGGAACAGTAGTGAATCTTCCCAGGAGTGGGCGGCCTGCCAAAATTACTCCAAGGGTGCAGTGTAAAATCATCCAGGAAGTCTCAAAGAATCCTAAAAAAACATCCAAAGAACTGCAGGCTTCTCTTGCCTCAGCTAAGGTCAGTGTTCATGACTCCACAATCAGAAAGAGACTTGGCAAAAATGGGCTTCATGGGAAAGTAGCAAGGTGGAAACCACTGCTAACCAAGAAGAACATAAATGCTCATCTCTCATTTGCCAAAAAGCACCTGGATGATCCACAAGCCTTTTGGGAAAATGTTCTATGGACAGATGAGTCCAAAGTGGAACTTTTTGGACGACATGGATCCCATAATGTCTGGCATAAAGCATACACAGCATTCCACAGTAAGAACATCAAACCAACAGTCAAACATGGTGGTGGTAGTGTGATGATGTGGGGATGCTTTGCTGTCTCAGGACCTGGACGACTTGCCATAATTGTAGGAACTATGAATTCTGCTCTGTACCAGAAAATTCTTAAGGAGAATGTCCGGTCATCCGTCCGTCAGCTGAAGCTGAAGTGTAGTTGGGTCATGCAGCAAGACAACGATCCAAAGCACAAAAGCAAGTCCACATCAGAATGGCTGAAAAGAAGTAAAATTAAAGTTTTGGAGTGGCCTAGTCAAAGTCCAGACCTAAACCCAATAGAGATGCTGTGGCAGGACCTGAAACAAGCAGTTCATGCTCAAAAACCTACCAATGTTACTGAATTAAAGCAGTTCGGCAAGGAAGAGTGGGCTACAATTCCTCCACAGCGATGTGAAAGACTGATATTGAATTATAGGAAGAATTTGGTTGCAGTCATTGCAGCTAAAGGTGGCATAACCAGTTATTAAGAGTAAGGGGGCAATTATTTTTTCACACAGTGCCAGTTGGTGTTGGTTAACTTTTTTCATTAAATAAATGAAATAAGTAAAAAAAAACAAGTGTTATTTGTTCACTCAGGTTCCCTTTATCTAATATAACATTTTGTCTAAAGACCTGAAAACATCCAGTGTGCCAAATATGCAATAACAGAGAAAATCAGGAAGGGGGCAAATACTTTTTCATGCCACTGTATATGTGTGTGTGTGTGTGTGTGTGTGTGTGTGTGTGTGTATATATATATATATATATATATATATATATATATATATATATATATTCTATGCAATAAACTTTGTTAATGCATCAGTTAGGGTTGTTCTTCTATACTGAAATAAGAGAAATTTGATTTTAGGGTTCCTATCCCTTTCACACCACCCCCAACCCTGCCCCAATAACAGGCATCGGGTGTGCATTGGGGTCATCGACCATAACTCTCACCTGATTCCATGTGTAAACAAGCTGAGGTGGTGCAGTGTAGGAGAATGGGGTGAGAGTTAGGGCTGATGACCCCAATGCCTGTTGGTGGGGGCAGGGTGGGGGCAGGGTGGAAGGGGTGGGAACTCTAAGATCAAATTTCCTCACTTTTTCACTGTAGAAGAACCCTAACTGATGCATTAATGAAGTTTTTTGCATAGAATTTCCTTACTTTTTAACAAAGAATAGAAAAGTAGAAAGTTGCTCAAGTTTGTGGGAGTGCGGGGCCCTTCGCTCCCACCAACTTGCAAGTGCCAAGCCACATTACACACCCTATCACTAAAAAGTACATTGACAACAGCAAGGCCAGCTACCAAACAAATGTAAATCTAGTAGAACAATAGAAAATGCTGTCCACAAAATGTAAACTGTGCCACACAATATCTCTGCAAAAAACATATTGTCTGACATGTAAACACTTCTATTAACATCTACAGGACATGCCGTCAACACTCTTCAAATTTCAAGTAAAAAGACCAAACCATGTCCAAGATACGACATGCCAAATTTTGAAATGTTCATTCGCCAGAGTGGCACAGTTCCTCACCTGTTGACATTTAACACACACAACTGAAAACTACATCCATGACTCTAAGGCTAGGTATCCTATCAATTTCAAGCCACCACCACAACCAATAAGCTGTCCACAGAATGTAAATTGCACCATGCCATATCTCCACCCAAAAAAAATTTCTGACATGGAAACACTGTAATCTACATCCACAGGACAAGCTGTCAACACCCTCCAAATTTCAAGTGAAAAGACCAAACTTTGTCTGAGATATAACATTTTGACGTATGAGATTTTCATTTGTCAGACTGGCAGAGTTCCGTGCCTGTTGACATTTAGCACACACAACGACTGAAAACTACATCCATGACACTAAGGCTAGGTATTCTATCAATTTCAAACAACCACCACCACAAGCAAAACACTGTCCGTAACAAGTAATGTGTGTCACTCAATATCTCCACAAAATAAATTGTATCTGACACATATACAACATAATTCACATCTACAGGACATGACGTAAACACCTGCCAAATTTCAAGTAAAAAAAACAAACCGTTTCCGAGATATTCAATGTTAAAGATTGGTAAAATTTCCCTATCTATTCCATTATAAAAAATCTGTCCATCTTGTCCCTATCTCTTGATCAAAGATGGCAATCAAAGAATCTTGCGATCAAAGAATTTGCAGGCTCAGGAACAAAGAATTAAAAGTCTTATAATTCCAAAAATTGTTGGAATTGCGATATACCACTGCCATGATTTGACAAAACGAAGCCTCTTGAGTAAAACACATCCTCATTTGTCTTCCTAGGACAGTCCTGGGCTGAGAAAATAGATTTTTTTATCTGGCCATCTTGTTCCTCTCTCGCAATGCACGATCGTGATCAAAGAATCTCGCTATCAAAGAATTTGCAGTGTCGCAATCAAAGAATTTGCTTGCTCATGAACAAAGAGCGAGGGACGAGATGGCCACATTTTGATATGACTTTTCTCAGCCCAGGGGCTCCCTACAGACATAAATGAGGCTGCGTTTTGCTCAGGGGGCTTCATTCTGCCACATCTGAATAACTATAATAGTGCATAAAATATCCCTGGTAGTCTAGTAGCCTCCCATCATTATAAATAATCTTATAATGTCTCATGTTCTGGTATTCTAGTGCCCCCCCCCAAAAAAAATTTGTATTTTTTTAATCCCTGGTAGTATAAAGAAATTGTGACTGTTAATATCCCTTGTAGTCTAGTGGCTCCCCCATCTGTATAAATAATATGCACTTTTATTCTACATATCCCTGGTAGTCGAGTGCCCCACTTCAATTATAATACAATACATAATTATTTCATATTTCCTGGTAGTCTAGTGGCCCCACCCCCCACCCAGCTGTGCCAGCCCACCCAGCACCCCGCCCACCTCCTCAGTCAGTGACTGGCACAACCCACCTCTCATCTCCACGGCCAGCCACCAACTGTCTGCATTATGAGCGGTAATACAAAGATGTGCACTGAAAATATTTCTAAAGTATTGTTGGGTGGTACAAAGCCACTACTAATAGGATGTGTATACCACCCTCCTAAGACTGCGGCAGAAGCACTAAAGGCCCTTACTAAACTTTTCCCTGACCTGCCTTCCCATGAGAAAATAATCCTGGGTGACTTTAATCTCCACTGGGGCCCCTCGATTAAGACTGACATTAAGTCCAACTTACAAGATGCCAAGCTTACCCAACTGATCCATGAACCTACAAGACTGAATTTGAAATGTGGAAACCGCATCACCCTGGATTGGTTGCTGGTGTGTAACCCCAATAGATTCAAGCTGGCCGGTACTTTTGCCGACCCCTTCAGTGACCACGCCCCTATCTTTGGTATATGGAAAAATGATTATTCAACTCCACCCCGCCGAACCTTTCAGGCACGTGACTACTCCAAATTCGACATTAAGTCTTTCTGAGATACCCTGTCAGAAATTGACTAGGCTCAAATTAATCTTGCCCCCAGTCTTGAGTCTGCCTTGGTCTTTTTCACCAAGAATTTCCTCTCGGCCGCCAACAAACATGCCCCTCTTAAACAAATGAACTGACACGTGATCTAAACAAGTTCATGAGAGAAAGGGACAGCACCTGGGGCAGGTACAAATCTACTAATTTGACCAATGACTGGGTCTGTTACTGAATGCTCAGAAAAAAATGTAAGAGATTTAAAACAGGCCAAGCGACTGTACCTCAAGAACCTTCAAACAAGAAATCTCTCTAACTCCAAGAAATTCTGGTCCCAAATTAACGTGCTCCTGAAAGACCACCACACACAAAGTGCCTGTGACATTGTTGTGGGGGATGTACACCACACGAACCCACAAGATGCTGCAAAGGCCTTTAATGTATTCCTCACTGACCTTGGCAGGTATAGTGTTCATCCTTGCAGCCCTAATCAGGCATCCTCTGATGATTCAATGAATCTCTCCTCATCACCTAACTTCCACCTTAGGATAACATCCAAAACCAAGATCCTAACTCTAATTAGGAATATTAAGATCAATGGTTCTTCAGGCTATGACAAGATTGAACCCAGGTTACTTAGACTGGCAGACCCAGAAATTGCCGTGCCAATCATGTGGTTACCCAATAGGTCGCTGATGGAAGGCAAAGTCCCCTCAGCCTGGAAAACAGCCTTGGTTACCCCTACCCCCAAGGGAGGACCCAGTGAGCTAGTAGAAAACTATGGACCAACTTCTATTCTCTGCATACTAAATAAAATGCTTGAGAGAATTGTGTACCAACAAGTCCAGGCATATGTTGAACAACACAGCCTCCTCACTCCATGACAACATGGATTTAGAAAACAACATGGCACTGATACTGCCTTGGTGAGTCTAACATCCGACATCCTTGCTGCCCAAGACAAAGGCCAACTTACTGGTGTGGTCTTCATAGACCTTACCAAGGCCTTTGATCTGGTAGACCATCAATTACTCATCTTGCAGCTTAGTTCACTTGGACCGGACAACCACTCAGCACAGTGATTCAAAGATTATCTGCAAAATAGATCTCAAATAATCAGATGACAGGGGGTGGAGTCAGGCAAGTGCTCCATTGCTGAAGGCGTCCCCAAGGTTCAATACTGGGGCCCCTCCTATTCTCCCTGTTTATCAGCGACCTACAAAAGCACTGCAGTGGAGCCAAAGTGACCCTCTATGCTGATGATGCCATACTATACAGATCTGTTTCAGATGCTGTGCAGCTAAATCAGCTCCTGAACCATGACCTCTTCATACTGGAAACCTGGTTCCTGACAAATAGGCTAGTCCTCAATGAGAAAAAAAACAAAGCCATCCTATTGGGACCCAATAAACTGGGCCTTGATAGAGCATGCTTACTATCCCCTTATCTGTCCAGTGGCCATCCTATTGAGGTGGTGGATTGCATCAAACACCTGGGAGTATATATCAATCAAGACTGCTCCTTCAAGGTTCATGTTGACCAATTAACCAAGACACTAAACCAAAAGCTTGGTCTCCTGTACCATCTAACACTTTTTCTCACTCAGGCATCCAAGCTAAAGATAGCCACGGGCATGCTCCTGCCCACCATATTCTATGGGGCCCCAGTGCTACACTCACTACAAAATATGGAGATGCAAAAGCTAGGAAAATTGTACTACAGAGTCAGACACTTTGCCCTGGGTGCCAAGCCCCTAGAAACCATTGTAAAATACTCCACTCACTAAATTGGCCCTCCCTGGAGGGCAGGCTGACTTATGCTTCCCTATGTTTGGGCTTCAAGCTTCTACAAACAAACGTTCCTCCCAGTCTGAGTCACACCTTATTACTCAAGCAGCCTAAAAGAACATTAAGATCCTCATGTCACCGACTTCTCCACATCCCAAAAGTCCAAACATGCCAAGGTCTTCAGTCATTCACAACTTACATCCCGTCCCAATGGAATGGCCTGCCTAGCAATCTTCAAGACTGCAGCTCCCTTGGGGGTTTTAAAAAAGGCCTAAAGATGCACCTGCTAGAGCTAAGCCTCTGTGCATGCCACCGCTGAGGACCGTTATAGTTTACCACCTCTGAAACTAAAGCCTGCCGACTAACATGCTGTTATCCTATTCAGTGGAACTTTATCACTTTTGAAACATTTGAAATTGTAACTTGTAAAATTGACCTGATAAATGAACTGTGTGTAACTGTCATTCTTGTGAAACTGTTGTTACTCCTCCTGTTATTCTCAACTGTACCTAACCTGCCTGTGATTGTACAATATGTCCTGATTGTAACGTCTGTATTGCACACTTTCCCTTGACTTGTTCCTACTTTTTATTGTGCTGTTGCCTGTAACTAACCCCGGGTTGCCCCTGAAAAAGGGACCATTATGGTCTCAGTGGGCCTACCTGGTCACCAAAATTTTAAATAAAAAAAAATTGTAAGATTATTTATAATGATGGGGGGCCACTAGACTACCAGGGATATTTTATACATTATTATTGTTATTCAGATGGGGCAGAACAAAGCCCCCTGAGCAAAACCAGCCTCATTTATGTTTGTAGGGCACCCCAGGGATGAGAAAACTAATTTTAAAATCTGGCCATCTCGTCCCTCACTCACGATGCATGATCACGATCAAAGAATCTCATGATCAAAGAATTTGCTGGCTCATGATCATAGAAATTGCACGCTCATGGCCAAAAAATATAAAATGGTGAAATGCATGTTTTTGACTGTTTGGAACCAAACCAATGCCATGCTGTGGTAGAACAAGGTCCCCTGATCAAAACCCACTCTCATTTGTGTCCCTAGCCCACCCCTCAGCTGAGATATTTGTAAAAATATGTCACGATGCAAGATTGTGATCAAAGAATCTCACGATCAAAGAATTTGCAGGCTTGTGATCAAAGATCGTTAGCAAGCCACGAATGAAGATTTTTAAAGCTAATAACTCTATTTTTGGACCAATTTGGATGGAACCAAAGGCATGGCTCAATAGATCAGGGCCCTCTGAGTAAAACCCACCCAAGTTTT
Organism: Neoceratodus forsteri; assembly: GCA_016271365.2. Classification (NCBI taxonomy): domain Eukaryota; kingdom Metazoa; phylum Chordata; order Ceratodontiformes; family Ceratodontidae; genus Neoceratodus; species Neoceratodus forsteri. The sequence goes on along the minus strand of CM057453.1, from coordinate 1,213,814,492 downwards.
ATTACAAAAGTGACCCCTGAGCCGAGATATTTGTGTTTTTGTGATTGGAAATTAAAAAACAAAATGGTGGACCTCGCGAGCAAAGAATTTTTGAAAATTCTCGGGGTCAAAGAGTCTTGAACCATGAGGTTGCAAATTCTTTGATCGCCAGGTGGGGCCAGATGGCCAGAATCCCATTCTTTGTTCACAAGATATACATATGCATTTTCCCATTGACTTATAATAGGAACTTAAAAGTGGCATAACTTTTGAATGCCTTAATATCTTTTCACCAAATGAAAAGTGACATGTTTGGCCATCAAAGCTCTTTCAGATGAGCCATCTCACAGAGTGGCATGCCACATGACGGCCATGCAGGACCACATCCAGAATCCCAAAAGGTGCCTCCAAAAATGGATAATTTTGCATTTTTCAGTGCTTACGTACACAAAGACTGTAAGTCTGACAGAAACACAATTTGGCACATCAAGAGATCTACTATGCCCCACCATGCATACTAAATGTCAGGCAAATCCATTGAACGGGTTCAAAGTTATTAATGCCCAAACATTTGACTTTAGTATGTAACTGACCGCTGAACCCTAACTATAGTGGCGCGATTGCACCACTATGAAATATATATATATACACACACACTGTGTGTGGATATATATTCAGTGCAAAAAACTTCATTTAATGCATCAGTTAGAGTTAAAGTGACAAAAGTGGGGAAATTAGACATTAGGGTTGAGCTCCTAGCCCCTCCATCCTCCATAGACTGACAGATGCTGGGGTGTACTCAGGGGTTGCAAGGCCCAACTCTCACCTCATTTCATTTGTAAACAGGATGACATGCTACTGTAAAGGAGAATGGGGTGAGAGTTAGGCCTCACAGCCCCATGGCACACCCGTGAATATATATACAAACACACACACTGTATGTCTATAGATATGTGTCTATGCAATAGATAGTCCATTACAGGGTGAGATGTTGTTCTCTGATATATCGTGCCTTGGTGTATGTTCATTCACTGAAGGCATGTGTATATCAAACATGACCACCGTAGTGGATTATATATCTTATAAAATGGCTAGAAATTTTGGGGGCAAAAGTAGTCATTGTCTGACATAAATTAGTGTTTTATTTGTGTGAGACAGTTGATCCTGTTAGTCCTTGTCTGGCTAAAATTAAAGTTTTATTTAGGTGATCTGGTTGATCCTGCCATGATTTTGATAGTTTAAAAGAGATGAAAAAAACGTATCTGGTTGATCCTGCCATTTATATACTGACTCAGCTGTAATGACTTCTACTTTCATCATGCACTATAGCATGACTGAGTGGTGCTCATTCGAGTGAAAAAAAAACTGCTGGCAAGCTTTATAATGAACAAGGTTTTGTAGAGAAAGGTTATAAGCTCTAGCTTTAAAGGAGAGCAACCGAGTCAGTACTTCAGAACTGTAGACACAAACCTGAGTGACTGTTGCTATAACAACACTCACTCATGCCAATGTATAACCCTACTATTGAGGTAAAGATCAAGGCTTACAAATACTGACATGGGTAGAGACATAGGGAGAGACAGAACTTGTGCCATTGTAGTTTGGGCTCTGGTTTTGTGGTGATACATTGAAAAAGCTACAGTCTGTTAGTTTAAATATGTAGTGAGGAGTGCTGATGTTAGGGTGAATTGCGATAGAAGGATAATTTTTTTTTGTGTACAGAGATGAAGGGATAGTGTGTTAGCTGTTGTGGGTTCGGGATGCAATTGAAAGTAAAAGTGTACAAGTAGTGTTGTTGGGCTGTGACGGGAGGAGTGGCTAAGGTATGATGTGTTTACTAATGTATAAATCTTGATGCAGAGTTTACATTATGAATACATTTTATTTATTCATATAGTTGCACAGATGACTAGATGTATAGAATGGCCTCTGTGTCCTTGCCTATTGCATAAATATATATTATAGGGTATTGTAGCCTCCTATAGTTGGGCTTGAGTAGGCTATTTAATGTTAAACCCCAATTTCTGCACCTTAATAATTTTGGTGACATTCAATGAAATAGCCCAAAATTTGGCATGCACAGTCAGGCTCACAGAGCCTCAAGATGTAAAAAGTTTTGTGATGGCATCTTGTTCTGTTTTTGAGATACAGATTGTCAAAAAGATGCCAAAAAAAACACATTGTTTGGTGTTCCTATACTTAACATGGGTCTTATTTGCTCTCACACACAGCCTAGATGATGCAGAACTTTTTCATGAAGTTTTCCAGGGTAGAAGTGGCCTATACCAAGGTACTGCCTTTTGAAGGTTTTATGAAAAAATATTAAATGATTCCAGAGTTATAAAGATTTTTTGGGTAACTGCAAGCTTGAATGGTAAAGAAAAACAGATTATGAGAGCATATTTTCATGATTTGTTAATGTAAGTGAAAAAAAAAAGATGGAGGTGGCCACCATCTTGATTTTTAAACTTAAAAACATTGAAACAGCATATAAATTGTGTATTTTCAGAAAAAAACAACTGAGCTGAGGTAAATGGAACAGTGGGATTCTAACTTTGTTTTGATGGTGGACTTAGAGGCAGGGATTAAGAAGAAAAATTGTTGTGTGGCTTTTTTATGAGAAGTTTGGGTTACTGTTCATGCCTGTTAGTCCAGGTCTGTTTCAGATTCAATAACTTGAGGCCACTTCTTTTGTAGTTGTCATAATGGTCAGTGTGAAAAGAAAAAAAACAAGATTGTGTTTTGTTACTTTTTTTTTCACCTTATTTTAAAGTACTACTATTACATGGTAGAGTAACTTAATTTTGTTTCTTCGTTTTTGTTTTATAGAGATGTGGCTAAAGTCATCTATCAATATTTATTTTTAAATAAATACATACATAAATTATTGCTAGGTGATTTACATTTATGTTTATTTTACAGCAGTTTATTGTCTGTGATATTTATGCAGTTTGGTGATTTTTTTTTCTTTCCTCTTACCTTGACTAGGTGGGCCAAGCGGTCCTTATCTGCCGTCAAAGTCTATGTTTCTATGTATGTTTCTATGAATGATATTAAATGTAATGATTTTTTGCATTTATTGTTGGTTTTGTTGAAGCAAGTTCCCATTAGTTCACTGACATTATTTGGTATTGTGGCCATTTTTTCCCCTAGGGTTCTTCAAATGTTCTCTGGTATTTGCTGCTTAGTATCTTGGATGTGTGCAGGTTGCATTTGATCATTTAAACTGCAATTGCATGTGTCCTGACACTTGGATAATATTAGTTGTTGCTACACAGCTATCTGTCCATTTTTGCACTAAGTACTTTTGGACTGAGTGGTTTATCAGCCTTTGTTTGTTTTGATAGCAGCATTGGCTATGGCTTCATTATGTTAGCCAGTGTATTTATGCCTACTGGTTTATTTTTAAATAATGCTGTTTTTGTTAAGGTGCTGTTCACATTTACTGACAAGAAGGAAGGTGAGTCTGGCTGGAGATTTTTGGTGGTCTGTTTTCTTTTATATTTGGTAATTTCCTGTAGGACATTTTTTCTGGCTTGTGTTGGACCTCATATGCGCTTGGGTTCAGCTTTCAGAATTCCTTAGAGCCACTTCTGGTCTTTGCTTCTCTTCTTGGTTGCATTGTAGATGTCTGTCACCATGTTAATCCCCGCCTAGTTTGATGCCCTCCAACAGACTGTATGCATTTCATTGTTTCCTCTGACACTGAAATGTAGAGTTATAGTGAGCCATCTGCTATTAACGACTGATTGTGTGGTATGTGGGACAAGCATGCTGTGCTTCATATAGCCTATTAAATTACTGTTTCAGGCAGTTCATCTGGCAGTCAGCTGTTTGATTATAGTTTTGTCATATTCAATACCAGTAATGCAAAAAATAGTTTAAATAGATCATTTTGCCTGTGCAGAAGTCAGAGAGTAGCACATTGCTTTATGTTTACAGACTTTCTGTTGTGGTGAAAGGCATGATTCCTATTGTCATATTAAGGATGGAAAGAGAGTAAGCAACAGATCATTTAGGAGCTGCAGTATATGAAACAGGTTTGGAAAATTGGCTGACTAGGTCACTCAAGCGGTCCTTATCTGCCATCAAATTCTATGTTTCCATGTATATTAAAAAGGGTTGTGTTCACTCACACCCAATATTCTATAGAGGAGATTTCTCAGGATGGCACTAAAGCAATTATCTCATCACTCTGTAAATGGTGGTGGGAGAACTGATGCTGTTTTGAAACCTTACTAAGAGTTTCCATGCATTAGCCAGCCCAGTGTTTTCTCTTTGGCAGGTTTTTACTTGATCTAAATTCAGACTCAGCTATTCTTCACTCCGTATTAAAATTACATTTTTACCAAGGCTAACAAATCCATCCCTAGTAGGAATTAATACAGATAAGGCCCATATTAAAACTTATTGCAAAGCAGACAATGATCAACAGTAATGCTATTACCAACATTACGACTCTAGTAGCAACAGAAGTTCTTAACAGGCATAGTAGAGTTGTACCCCTTATGACATCAGCAGCCTGTAGGCATGCTGACTCAGCATCCAGCAGCCTTAGAGAAGTGGATCACACCAAAAAGGCACTAAAGAAGTGCACGTGTTGACTTTTGTTACAAAACCTGGAACATACATGGGTTTCATCAATCAATCAATCAATCAATCAAAATCTTTATTTGTCCAAGTGAACATCATTGAGCAGAGCTCTTTTACAGATGGACCTGGTTAGAACAGGTTTTATAGCAATGTTTACTGAGTGGCACTGCTTGTTATAGTTTTGAAAACCATTGCACATGATCTTTAAGAACTTGTATTGCTATTAGTATCAGGAACTGTTAATATGATAGTTTTTGATCTTGGGTAACCTCAAAAGTGGTGTAAGCCATGAGTGAATTGCCCAAGGGCAAACAGCATGAATAAAGATAATTTATTTATAAAATAGTCCCCCACCGCACATTTCATTTATGCAATAGGGGAGTATTTTGGCTGATTCTTCATTTGTTTTAATGAGGCTCTTTTTTTTTAATTTGTAGAAGTTGTAGTTTCTTTTATTTTGGAAGAGTGCTTCTTTGCCTATTTTCTCAGGTCTGTTGCAATGCTCATTAGAAAGAGGCTGGGTTTGTATATAGTGTCAACATCAGGATATCTCTACTGATTGATTGTTGCAGCAGGTTTTGAGAAAAAAAACTATAAAAATGATGCCAGTGCTTAGCAAAGTGATGGGTTTGGGTAATGAAGAGTGTCAGGTTGGTGAAATCCCTGATTGTGAAGGCAAGTGATGGGTTGCATTTATTTTGTTCTTAAATATAATAATTAAACTTGAGCAGTGTTTCATTGATGTTGCTGCTAGTGGCTCGGGGTGATTGTTTTAGGCCAGCAATACTGGCTGCTGCAGTTTAGGGTGGCTGGGAGAGAGTGATTGATAAGAGCACTGTCTGGGACCTGGATATGTGTAGTGCTGGAAAGTTGTGAAGGATGAAGGAGAGAAGGAGCATCCAGTGGAGAGAAAGGGCATCTGTTGTTTGTAAAGCAGGTACAGAGAAACCAAAAGTAAATAGAGCAGCAAATAAATTCAAATACTTTTGTTTATTAAAAAAGGCTAGGATTTTGAAACAATGTTTTTGTAGTGGTGTGAGAGAGTGTAAGAGGGAGAGAACATGGGGGATATAGCACTGCTGAATGCACTGTAGTTAGAGAGCATACAGTGTGGAAATTGTGCCAGCTTGTGTTGGGGGGAGGTTCGTCTAATGACAAACTATCTAGGTGTATAAACTGTGTTTGATGTAGTAATTATGTGTCTAAATTAAGCAGTATTGCATGACAGGTTGTGTATTGCGATGGGATAACATCATGCCTGGGGTGGTTGGGCACAAGGCTGCAGGCTGAGTGCGTCCAACAAACCAGAAGTGACATTATCCCAGAGAGACACACGGGTGTGCATTATTGATATTATGCAATGTCTCGTTCATAGAACAAAGAAAAAACATTGAAAAAATACATTTAAAATATATTTTTTGTCAGTTTTTGGAATGGGTAGGGTTATTTTAAGAACAAATAGTGCTGATTTATTATTTCAGCTGGCAGGTGGAGTGCATGTCTTTTTCTGCGGGTCTGACTGCAGTTTCAATAGTAACCATTAACAGTGTTGTCAGTCTTTGCTAGTATTTCGTATTGCTTCAGCCTTTATGTCCTGTTTTGCTATGTTTTCAGTCTGTGTTTACCTTGGTTTGTCTTATTGTTCTGCTACTGTTTGGGAATTGAACAGTGCCCCCCCCCCCCGGACAGTGCCGCTCCCGCCACACTCTTAAGATCCATCACCTGGTGCTGCTGCTGTGAGGATGCGCATTAATGAAGAGGAAAGGATGTAGGGAGGATGTTTTGTGAGATGTTTTCATGCTGCAGTTTAAACAGAAACAGAAACAGAACAGGGACATGATTTGAACTCAGGTGAGTAAGCATCACAGGCATTCCATGACTGTTTAAGTATGCGCTTGTTCACTTGTTCATTCATTTCCCAGGCAGGCTCAGTCTGTGAACTCACTGCATCATTATGATGGGTTTAGCTTTATGTTTTGAATGGAATAGTAACTTTGGGGATGTCAGGGAATGTATGCGGGCTGTTGGTTTCATTTGGGCTGTTTTTCTTTCAGGTACACTGAAGGCTGGTGCGGGGTTGTCGGCGAGGGATAAGTGAAGTGGACTGAGTGAAATGATTTCTGGAATGGTTGATGTGGTCATCTGTGGACTGGGACTAGAGCCTTAATGTTGTACCAGGATAATATCACAGCTCCAGTTCCAGATTGACAATCTGAGCTCAGGCTTTTCCTGGCCTTTGTATAATTTAAGATTTTACATTTGTATATGTAGTTGCTCTATTAAATGGATTTATCATCAGATGATTCTGTCTGCCCCATTGAAGATATATATATATAGCACCCTATGCAAAATGTGTGAGAGGCCTTTCGGTACCATGCAATTCTGCTTAAAGTTGAACCAGCATAACATTCTGTGGTGATTTGCATATGCAGCCCATGATGCTTTGCATTGTGTGGGCATGTGTGATTTATGTGTATATGTGTATATATATATATATATATATATATATATATATATATATATATATATATATATATATATAGTATACAGGTGTGATAGCGCCTCTTTAGTTAGGGTTGAGTAGAAGTTTCTATGTTAAACCTGACATTTTGCACTTTAATAACTTTGCAACCCATCAATGGATATGCACACAATTTGGTATGCGCTGTTCTGTGGGGGGTAGGTTTCTTGATGCAGCAAGTTTCGTTCCAGTTGGATGTGCAGATTCTGAGAACTGGATCGTGAAAAAAAGTAAAACAACACCCCTTTTAGCTGTTTTTTCATCATTGTCTTGTGGCCAGATGGTGTGGAATTTCTGCATGATGTCTGTAGGATATAAAGGACTGTCATAGCAGAACAGACAGTGACAATTTTATGCAATAATATTAATCTGTTGAAAAGTTAAGTTTTTAGTTCCCATTATATTCTATGGAAGTTTTCTCAACATTCCAGTCTTTAGGATAGATGTCTTTTTTTGAAAAAGGATTTGTCCTCATGAAAGGGTATGTCTTGTGAGAGATTTCCTTTTTGCAAGATCATAAATCTTTTTCTTGAGAGAAAAGTTCTTTGTCATGAGCCATCATTTTGTTTTCTGTTTTTTTAAAAAATTTTTGGGAAAACACACAAAAATGCAGTACATCAGACAGACACACCAAGGCATGTATCTTGTTCATGGGACTCCCTTATATGGATTCTGTAACAGTTTTATGGTAAAGGAACCTTGAGGGTGTATTTTTAACTTTTAATATTCCTATTTTGTGACTCATTAACTTCCTTTTCACAAGCCATTCCTTTTGCCAGCCTATTCCTTTTTCACAAGGCACGAAAAAGGAATACAACAGCTTTAAAAACACCCTCCAAGGTTCCTTTTGTTATTTGTTGATATTCCTGGTGTCTAATGGTACCCCCCAACCACCAATTACCATACACTGCTGGCACTGTCCCCAGTATGTTCTCCCTCCCAGCAATGTGGGACACTGTGGAGCCCACTCCCAGTGCCCCCAGTATGTTCTCTCCCCCCAAAGCAGTGTGGGATACTAGGTAGCCCACTCCCAGTGTCCTCAGTTAGGTCTTACCCCCCAAAAGTGTTGTTGGACACTGGGGAGCCCACCTCCAGTGTCCCATTGCTTGTATTAAATCACCTGTAAAAAAGGAAAACAGTCCCCCAAATGGTTCCTCATCATCATCACCTCCATCCTGACCCTCCCTCTGTGTACCCACCTCCTGCATACCCCACACCCCATACTTACCTCTGGAGGTTGGTGGCTGTGATCTTCTCCGGACCAGACACATCTGCACTCTTCAAAGCCGAACAGTGAAATGAAGAATCAAGTTAAGTGCCATATAATGGCTATCAATGGCATTTTGAACTTAAGCTGATATCTCTGCCACTGTTTGGTATATTTACCAGATTCTCAACATGGGCTTTTTCGGACCTCTTCTCATGAATACTGGCACTGTTGTTTTATTACTCGGTCCAAAAGGTGATTTTGAGGTTACTGCATGGAATCACCTTTAGGGACTAATTAACAAAACAACAGTTTGAGTGTTCATGAGATGGGGTCCCAAAAAGCCCATGTTGAAAATGTGGTGGAAAAATACCAAAAAATGCCTGAGTTACATTGTTGAAATGTTGCTATGCACACACGTACATTTGGCAATTTTAAATGTTTTCACTCCAAATTTTCAACATAGCCATTTTTTCACACCACCTCATGAACAGTACAGCTGTCATTTTTCAGATCCTGCTTGAAATGTGACCTACCGGGCCTTCAGAAATAAGTGCATGAAAGCCACTCGTTTGGCTAAGGCTGAGTAATTAAGATCTACCTTTAACTCTAATATAAACAATCCATCCAAATTTTGGAAAGTAATTCACTCACTTTTCTCCCTGCAGGCTCCACCTCCCTCCCCCTCCTCAAAATAAACAATGATGTCATCACTGACCACCCAAGCATTGCCGCAGCCTTCAATTCCCACTTTACCTCATGCGCTGCTGCTCTTCTAGACTCCTTTCCAAATACAAATCAGTTGCCTACCACCTCTACCAGAATTCCACCTGCTCCTCCACACAATTTATCCTTCTCTAAAATCCTGCCATCTGATATGCTGGCAGCCTTGGAAGCCTTAAACCCAAACAAGGGTAGCTCCCCTGATGGACTGGACCCCAAGTTACTAAACCTGTCTGCTACAACCATTGCTCCCCCATTGTCTGCTCTTCTCAATCTATTGTTTCAATTAGCTGACATTCCTCTAGGGTGGAAACATGCAATCGTCCTCCCACTCCCAAAGAGAGAGACACCTCCTCCCTGGAACTACGCCCTATTTCACTCCCTTCCAACGTTAGCCAAACTACAGGAACAACTAGTCCTAGCCCAGCTGTATTCATACCTATCTGATGTCAACTTCTTCACCCAGTACCAATCTGGATTCAGAAAACATCACTCTACTACCTCCTCACTACTCCAGATCACTGAGATGATCCTGACAGGCATGGATTGTGGTCACATCACTACTGCCATTTTTATTGATCTTGCTAAAGCCTTTGACACTGTTTCCCTCCTCCTATTCTGCTCCCTCTCAGCTGTGGGGTTCTCTGAGCATGCCATAAAATGGTTCAATGCATACCTAAATGGCCATTCTCATTCGGTAAAAATATATGACTACATCTCTCCTCCCTTACCCATATGTACTGGCATCTCCCAGGGGTCCATACTAGGCCCGATCCTCTTCTCCATTTTCCCAAATGTTCTTCCACCTGTCTGTACTTCATCTTCTATACATATGTATGCTGATGATATGGTTCTTTTCTCCTCAGGGACATCAGTCTTGGATGTTGCCTCCAGGCTTCAAAGTGACTTCAGTAATGTCCAGAGATGGTTTCACTCTCATCAACTCTTCCTAAATGCAAAAAAAAAAAAAACAGTGACCATGACATTTGGCATGAGACAAAAACTGTCAAGGCTCCCATCTATCCCTGTCTTCACTACTCTTGATGGAGCAACTTTAGATGCCATGACATCATTCAGGTATCTGGGCGTATGGCTGGACCAACATCTCATTTTCTCAGACCATACAGATGCTATAACGAAAAAACTTCACCCCAAACTCAGCATCTTATTCAGAAACCACTGCTGCCTCCCGACTCAGGCAAAGCGTGAATGGATCCAAGAATTGATCCTCCCTATCATCGATTACTGTGATATCATCTACCACTGGGCCTAATGGGGGACTGGAAGGGGGAGGGCAGATTGGGGTTGTGAGATCCAGGAGATGCCCTGGGGTGAAATGGAGTCAGGATAGGGGTTCTCCCTGTCTTGTCCTCATACCCAAGGGCTCCTGTATTAATGGGCAGGTGCCGAGGTCTTCCTTGACAGCTCATCCTGCCTTGGCGGTGTTATGCAATGCCAGATTGATTAAAAACAAGACAGCTGTTATAGCTGATCTTGTTGCAACAACTGATCTGGCTTGCATCACCGAGATCTGGCTAGATGAAAATGCAGGCCCTATATTGGCCTTGGCAACTCCAGCTGGTTACTTGGTGTTACATCATCCAAGGTTGGATTGTAGGGGTGGGGGTGTGGCCATTATGTTTAAGACTGAGCTGAGCCTTGTGGATGTGCCATTGGGAAGTACCAGATCCTTTGAATATATCCTGGGTGAGGGTGTAGGCTGTGGGATTCTCCTCATCTACTGTCTCAAGGAGATGGTGGAGAATTCCTGCAGGAGATAGCAGACTTCATCATCGAGGTGGTATTGAGGTCCCCCAGATGGATTGTTCTGGGGGACTTCAATGTCTGGGTCAATGATGAACTCTCTTATTTTGGTCAAAATCTCCTCCAGCTGATGGCGTTGCTGGGCCTATCACAGGTAGTTACCTCCACAACCCATGTAGGGGGTCATTCATTGGATCTGATCTTCCTTCTGGGTTTGGAGATTGCTGATCTGGGGGTGGAACTGGTTGGTTGGTCTGATCATCACACCATAAGGTTCAGTTTCAGGGCCCCCACAATAGGTCTGCCCCTACAGAGTTGGTTCAGTACCGCCCTTTAAGGGGAGTGAACCCCAGTGACCTATCGGCGGTACTGGATCTCTCAGGTTTGTCGAGTGAATGCATGAGTCCAGATGATCTTGCCCTAGCCTATAATAAGGCTGTTGGAGATGCTCTGGACAAGATTGCTCCTGTTTGTGTTCGGCCTCTCACTCTTCGCCTAAGGAACCCATAGTTTGATGGCTTCTTGACGGAGATGAAGCGAGTTGGTCGAAGGATGGACAGGGTTTGGCGGAAGTCTTGCCTTGATGATAACAGGTGTAGGTTGATGGCACATTATGATAGCTATCAATCAGAAATCACCCATAAGAAGGCAGAATTCCTGTCCAGGGAGATTTCTGCTGCACAGAATTGACCAGCTCAGCTTTTTTGGACTGTTGACAGATTGTGCAATCCAGTCTGTCTCCAGCCCAGAGAAGCTTTCTCAGCTAAGATGTGAGGAGTTTGCTCGATTCTTTGCAGATGAGGTTGCCAGCATCAGGTCTGGCCTCAGTTTTTCCCCTTCTATGAGTGATTGTAGTGGTTGATGAGAAGTGAGTGGAACTCTGTCTCTTTGGTTGGATTTCCACCGGCTGGAGTTCAATGACATTGTGAAGATCATCCAAACATTGCGTCCAACCAGTTGTAGTTTGGATCCGAGCCCTATACCCGTTTTGGTGGGTTGTGTAGATGTTATCTGCCCGATCCTTGCTGACATTGTCTGGAAATCCTTGGAGAGGGGAGTCTTTCCTGACTTCCTCAAGGAGGCGGTTGTTTGACCACTCCTTAAGAAGTCCTCCTTGGACCCAGACTGTCTAGCAAACTACCGACATATCTCTAATTTGCCATTTGTTGGTTAAGTTATTGAAAAGGTGGTTGCACTGCAGTTGGAGGATCATCTTACAACTCACAATGTCTATGATACTCTCCAATCTAGGTTTGGGAAGAAGCACAGCACAGAGAAGGCTCTTGTCCTGGTATTGAGTGACCTCCTAATGGCTAGAGATTGAAAGGCATGTAGCATTCTGGTCCTTCTCAATCTCTCTGCTGCATTTGACACTGTAGACCATGGTGTGCTATTGGAGTGCATGCAGTTCTTATGTGTACTGTCTGGTACAGTCCTGAAATGGTTTCATTCTTACCTCACAGGCAGGTCTCAGAGGTGGCCACTGGAATTTATTCCTCTGGCACTCCTCCTGCATTGTAAGGGTACCACAGAGCTCTATATTAGCCCCATGTTGTCTACAGTGTATATGCTGCCATTGGGAGATATCATCAGGTGATACAGTCTGAGTTTTCACTGCTATGCAGATGATACTCAGCTGTATTTGTCTTTTCTGCCCGGACAGATTGATGCGGTCTCCACGCTGAATAGTTGCCTTGCTGAGATCAGATCTTGGATGAGTTCTAGCTGGTTGAGACTGAATCCTGACAAGACTGAAATGTTGGTTGTGGACTCAGGTCATCCGAGGGTGGGTTTAGGGGTTGGACAACCATCAGGCTTATTACTTGGTGGCGTGCCACTCACTACCTCAGACCAGGTGCATAACCTGGGTGTTATTTTTGATGATGACTTGACTTTAAAATCTCAGGTGTCAGCTGTCATCAAATCCTCTTTTTATCATCTGAGGAATATCGCCTGGGTGAAACATCTGGTTCCCACGGCCGATCTTCCAACACTGGTTCACGCTTTTGTTATGACCCGTCTTGACTACTGCAATTCCCTTTACCTAGGGCTTCCTGGGGTTGATATCCACCGCTTGCAGCTGATGCAGAATGTGGCTGCCAGGCTCTTGACTGGGACATCTAGGACTAGTCATATTATGCATGTGCTCCACAGGCTGCACTGACTGCCTATTCAGTGATGGATCACCTTTAAGGTTGGCTTAGTAACCTTTAAAACCCAACTCGATCAGGGACCCAGCTACCTGCAAGATCTCTTGGTACCTTACAGCCCCCTCCATCCTCTCTGTTTCATCAATGAGGGATTGCTGGAGGTTCCCAGGGTACGATTGAAGATGTCTGGTTCCCGTGCCTTTGGTTTTTTGGCTCTGACCCTGTGGAACTCTCTACCTCAATGGTTGAGAGAATGCCCAATCATCAGTAGATTTAAAACTGAGCTTAAATCTTATTTATTTGATTTGGGCTTCCCATATGGTGGATAATGTAATTCTGATATTTTAACGGCATTTATATTGCCTTCTGTTTTATGTTAAGTGCCTTGACTTTGAAAGGCGCTATAAAAATAAAGTTGAATTGAATTGAATTGACTCTGATCGTCATCTCATGAACAAGGATTTTGACACCTCACTGACAGAGATTTCTCATGAGCAAGGAGTTTTGACACCTCTCAAACAGCAATTTTGACACTTCATGAACAAGGATTTTTTTTTTGTAATACCTGTTCATGAGGTGTCAAAATCCTTGTTCATGAAAAATTCCTGTTCATGAGATAGGGCCATCTGGTCATTGTCTCACGAACAGGGATTTTGTCATCTCATGAACAAGAATCGGCTCAAGAACAGGGATTTTGACATCTCACAAATGATTGGATATGAGTCAGGAACAAGGAATTTCAGAATAAAAAATGGCCATTTTTGAGAAAAGTAAACAGAACCAAAGACATGGGTTTGTAGAGGGCATCATCCAGAACAAAACCCATACTCCAATCTCCATAGAAGGCATCTGTGGGTAAGTTACAAAGTTTTTTTTTGGCAAAAAATGAAAACAAGATGGCAGCTCGCAAACAAGGACTTTCTTCATACAAACAGGGATTTAATGACTCTTTGCTCATGAGCTGTCAAAATCCCCATTTATGAGGCCAAATCGTTGTTTTAGGCTGGGCAGCTATCTAAAAGACTGAACTGAGCAGGTTCAGAACCCAACATTTAAAAACTGAATAACCTTGGAACGGATTAATATTTTTACACCAAACTAATGCTGGCTCATTCTTTAGGACAAGCTCTTTCCACCCTGAAAATGTCAGGTCAAAATTCCAAATGGTGACATTGCAGCGCAATGAGGAAAATCCACAGAAATGGGTGAAATAAAGTGAAAAACTATGTGTTACACAACATCTGCACCTATGATCAAAATAAAACTTGGCACATCAAGAGAGCTATCCCTTGGGACTGTGTGTGCCAAACTTTGTGCAACTGCATTAAGCAGTTGCAAAGTTATTAAAGAGTACAATATGGGGTTTAACATTAAACTGCCTACTCAACCCTAACTATAGTGGCATTACTGCATATATATATATATATATATATATATATATATAGAGAGAGAGAGAGAGAGAGCCAGTGAGGATAAATCCTGGTAATTAATATTTCCAGTGTGGTCTGACCTACAGTGAGGATATCAAATTTATCCTCACTGTGGCTCATTTATCCACACAGTAGGTCTTCCACATGCACTATCTGCAGTTAACCACACCAGAGCCACAACTGCAGCCAGCCCACTCTAACACAAATATTATACATTTTAAGTAAAATGAAAAAAAGTAAAACTTCTCTACCAAAACCTTGCTGCAACCTCGTCACGAAACCTCGCTCCCTTGCTAATTGGGAGCTGCCACACGCCATCTTTACGAAACTGTTCAGCCAGTCCACATAAGACCACTGGCCAATAAAATGCCATGCTACAAAGGACAGCACATAGAGACCCTAGCTACCAAGCTTGCGTCCCCACATGCCTACTAATACACTGCGATGAAACAGCCAGGGGAGGAGAGAATTAAAAATATATATTTAAAAAAACTTTAAAATACACACACAAAATGGCATTATATAAATCAAATATGCAGTGGGTCTACTGGAAATATCCCTGAGATTTTCCTTCATGCAGTTTGACCTTGTGACCTCACTTGTGGCTCTCCACCACTGTGAAGTCATAAGGTCAACTAGCGCCGAGAAATATCAGGATATTTCCAGACCAACTGCATATCCCAATATATTGATAGACAGAAAGATATATATACACTGTATATATATATATATATATATATATATATATATATATATATATATTCTATGCAAAAAACTTTGTGAATGCATCAGTTAGGGTTCTTCTACATTGAAAAAGTGAGGAAATTCGATTTTAGGTTTCCCACCCCTACCCCACCCCAACCCGCCCTCACCAACAAGCATCAGGGTGTGTGTTGGGGTCCTTGAGCTAACTCTCACCCCATCACATGTGTAAACAAGCTGAGGTGGTGCAGTGTGAGGAGAATGGGGTCTTAATGTATATTTTTAATTATATCCCGGTATTTAGTGCCCTCTCCACCCCCATCTGTAGTTCTTTATAATTAATATTGATATCCCTGGTAGTCAATCAGCCCCCTCCATCATAATAAAATAAATGTCAATTTAGCAACATCTGCTAGTCTAGTGGACCCTGCTCCCCACCCAGCCCTGCCAGCCCACCAGCACCCCACCCTTCCCCAGCCGACTGGCACAGTCAACCTCTGCCTCCTGGCCAGCTGCTGACTGTGTGTGGCCTGTAGCAGTTAGAAAGAGATGCTCAGAAATAATTTTCTAGTGCCTGTTTCAGTACCACTGTGCATCTACACACAATCGGCAACTAGTATGGAAAGAGTGAGTGGGCTGTGCCATCACTGGCTGAGAGGAAGGCAAGAGGTCTGAAGTGGGCTGTCCGAAACAGGGTGAAAGTGAAACCACTAAGACTACAAGCTATTGCAAATTGACATTTATTTATTATGATGGGAAGAGCACCAGATACCAGGGATATCAATATTAATTATAAAGAACTACAGATCGGGGTGGAGGGCACTAGACTACCAGGGATATAATTAAAAATATACATTAAGACTACATAGAGGCCAATAGACTACCACTGATAATAAATAAAGATATTTATCTCATACTCATTGGGGGGGGCCACTAGACTACCAGGGATAAGAGAAATCATTATCTACATTGCCATGATGGGGAAGGGGCCGCTAGACTACCAGGGTAATAAAAACTACAGTTTTTTTATACACATGTGGAAGAGTGAAGCCCCCTTAGCAAAACCCACCCTTATATTACTTTACAGGGCACCCCAGGCTGCAAAAAGCTATTTTTAAATCTGGCCATCTCATCCCTCACTCGCGATGCATGATTGCGATCAAAGATTCTCGTGATCAAAGAATTTGTCAGCTTGCAATCAAAGATCACTAGCGAGCCGAGAACGAAGAATTTAACAGCTAATAACTTTATTTTTGGACCAATTTTGATGGAACCAAAGGCATGGCTTGATAGATCGGGGTTCCCTGAGTAAAACCCGTAGAAGTTTTACTTCAGAAATGACCCCTGAGCTGAGATATTTGTGTTTGTGTGATCAGAAAACTGAAAACAAGATGGTGAACCTCGTAGTCAAAGACTTTTTGAAATTCCTCAGAGATAAAGATTCTTGAACCGTGAGGCTGCAAATTCTTTGATCGCCAGGTGGGATGAGATGGCCAGAACCCCATTCTTTGATCGCAAGACACACATACAAATTTTTCCATTGACTTATAATGGGAACTTAAAAGTGCCATAACTTTTGAATGCCTTAATATTTTTTCACCAAACAAAAAGCACCATGTTCAGTCGCCAAAGCTCTTTCAAACTAACCATCTCACAGAGCAGCATGTCACACGATGGCTGTGTAGAATTACATTCAGAATGCCAAAAGGTGCCTCCAAAAATGGATAATTTTGCACTTTTCAGTGCTTTCGTACACAAAGACCAGCAGTCTGACTGAAATACAATTTGGCATATCAAGAGATCTACCACATCCCAACATGCATACCAAATTTCAGGCAAATCCATTGAATGGGTCCAAAGTTATTAACACCCAAACTTTTGACTTTAGTTTGTAACGGACGGCTCAACCCTAACTATAGTGGTGCGACCGTGCCACTATGATATATATATATATATACACTTACATTTAGACATATAGTTACTATGTCAAACCCGATTTATACAGGTTATTTTTCCAAAAAACTGAATCCAGAATTGGGTGAAAGGTCCCTCGATTAGCAATACAAATGTTGTTTTCAGTTTACACGTCCACCGTGAACGTGTTTAATTTCACTGGTGTCTAGTGGCACCCCACCACTCTCTGATGCTATGCCATGTATTGTTAATTAACATGTCCCTGGTGTCTAGTGACACTCTCCACTCTCTGATGCCATCCCTGTATATTTCTTGACATGTTCCTGGTGTCTAGAGGCACCTCCAACCTCTGGTGCCATCCTCCAGTATGTATTTAATCTCCCTTGTGTCCAGTGGCACCTCCCCACCCTCTGATGATGTTCCTGTTTTTTTTTTTAGTTTCCCTGGTGTCTAGTGGTACTGCCTCACTCTGATGTCATTCACATATGTTTCCTTATTTTCCCTGGTATCCAGTGGCACCCTGTACCCTTCAATGCCATCCCCGCATTTGCCTGTAATAAAGAAAATGGTCCCTCAATGTCAATTTTTTTAAAGAATGTAAAAAAAGTTCCTTTTGATCTGACCCCCAATCCCCACCTCCCAATGAAGACCACCACACCACATACCCCAGTACACCCACACACACCCTCACTCACATAGACAGGTCCCAGGTTCAGGATCCACTATCCAATCAAAGACATGTCTTGCTGCTGGAACTGGTGACTGCAATATAAGAAACTAAGGTAAATGTGGTTCAGTGTATTTCAAAAGGGGTTTCAACTCTGATGCATAACTCTGCCCTTTCTTGACATTTTGATACCACATTTTCAATACGGCCTTTTGGGGACCACAATTCATGAACAATGTCAGTGACATCACACAACTCCTGCCAGAAAGGTGATTTTGAAGTCGCTTGGCAAACTCATCTTTTGCATGGGATTTGACAATTGTTGCTGCCCTTGTTTGTGAGGTGGGATCATAAGAAGGCTATGTTGAAAAGTTGGGAACAAAATATGTAAAAATGGCAAAATTATGAACATTCATTGCAATTTTGCTACACACTCTCATAACTGGAAATTTTAAATATTTTGAGCCTTCTTATTACCCCACTTCATGTATGTCACAGCTGTCACTTTTCAAATCCTGGCCCAAATGTTTTTTCAATCCAGTTGTGTGGAATGGCATTGCACTTCAACTGAATTACATTTCGGTAGAGATTCCAAAATGGTCTCTACCAGCTACATGAGGTGGGGTAATAAGATGGCTTTTCTGATAATTTAGTCACTGTTGTCCTATAAATGGAACCACAGGGCCCTTCCACAGTTACATGCATATACACATCAATGGAAGCATGGGAGTGAAGGATCCTCTCTGTCCTGCACTCCTACAGGCAAATAAGGATACAATTAGGCTATCTCAAAAAACTATGGATTAATGGGAGTGCAGGGCCCAGAGGGCCCTGTGCTTAGTGTTGTGCGAAATTGGAAATTTTCTCCCAGTGAAATATTTCATGGAATTTGTGCCTTTCGTGAAATATCTTGCTGGGCAAAATGCAAAATTCCACCCATGGGGTGTCCCTGTTGTCTAGTGGTCCCCCCTGGCTGATCACCAGCCAAATTCAAGATCCCTCCCATCCAGTCACCCTGAGTTATCTCCTGGTCCCTAATCTTCAATCATCTCCCCTGTTCCTGGTGTCTAGTGGACCTCCCTGCCAATCAGTTGCTGAATTGAAGTAAAGATTAGAAACCCCCCATAGTCAATTCTAATTATTTTTCCCTCCCTCAACTATTACCCAACCTCCAATCTTCAAAATAAAAAAAACACCTCCCCTGTTCCTGGTGTCTAGTGGACCCCCACCAGCACCATAAATCAGAGCCCAGCCTTCTCCCCCCAGTGCCTCAATCAGGCCACAGACACAGCCTTCCACTCACCTCCATGGCGGCAGTCCATCTGAGCACTCAGTGAATGAGTGCGTGCTTGCTAAGAATGTGCTCATTCATTCAATGCTCAGACAGGCTGCCAGCCATGCAGTGAGTGGAGGCTGCCAGCAACAATCAGGGTACTGGGGAGAACTAGATGGTTCTGACTTAGGTGGGAGGTGGGGTCTAGACACCAGGCACAGGCGAGGGATTATTTTTTATTTTGAAGATTGGGGCCAGATCATAGCTGGGGGAGGAGAAAATAGCTGGAATTGATTGAGGGTTCTAATCTTTACTGTAATTCAGCCAGTGATTGGCCAGGTGGGTCCACTAGACACAGGGACAAGGGAGGATTATTATTATTTTATTCAAGGGATTGGGGTTGGGGATAACTCAGGTTGACTAGTGGGTTCTTAGTTGGCCAGGGGATCAACCAAGGGGAACCAATAGACACCAGAGAGGAATAAAATATAAAGATGGCTGTAGGCATATGAGGTTGAAATTGCAGGTGAACTTTGCAATTTCACCACAAATTACAAAATAATTTGTTTCTTGAAATTACCGATTAGCCTGCAGTTTTGCCAGTGAAATAACATTTTGCAACATCTCTATGGGCTGTGGTACAACAGGTAAATAAAATGACAATTACAATATCTAAAAAAGTAGACAGATAGATAGATAGATAGATAGATAGATAGATAGATAGATAGATAGATAGATAGATTGATTTTAGTGGCGGATACAATTATACTATGTCAAAAAGTAGGAAATTCTTTGAAAGAAATTTGTTAATGCACTGGTTAGTGTTAAAGTGACAAAAGTATGGAAATATGGCATAAGGATTTTCAACCCTAACTCCTCACCCCTGCCCTCGAGGCAGCAAATCAGGCATGAGGTGTACCGTGGGGGTAACAAGCCTAACACTCACCCCATTCTCATTCAGTGTAGACATCTACACTTATTTAGTGATGGGATGGGGTGAGAGTTAGACTGAACCCCACAGCACACCTCATGACTGATTTTATATATATATATATATATATATATATATATATATATATATATATATACACACACACACACATAATTTGCTGCTGGAGAATCCTC
Organism: Neoceratodus forsteri; assembly: GCA_016271365.2. NCBI lineage: Eukaryota > Metazoa > Chordata > Ceratodontiformes > Ceratodontidae > Neoceratodus > Neoceratodus forsteri. The sequence goes on along the minus strand of CM057453.1, from coordinate 1,213,794,444 downwards.
ATGTTTGTTTCTCATGGCTATATCTTTGTTAGAATGCTTACTTATGCTACTGTTGCTAACATAAAGATAGCTCATGTATTCACAGTTATGGAAAAATGAATTGAAAGTTTTAATATGAAAAATCTAATGTGAGAACATGGTATCTTAACTGTGAAATGTTCTGTTTTCATAAATAAACATGTTTTTAACATACAATAACTTCTACTTCAATTATGTGCTGTAGTATGGACCTTTTCATTATATGATTCTTATTTATTTATTTATTTTATTTAAAAGTAGATAACCAGAAAAAGCACCAATGTGCAAGACTCATTTCAGGTGCAACCTGGGAAAAGCAACAAAGGAAAATAGTGCATTTACATATGGCAAAAAAAAATCAGAAACAAGAAACAAGAAACAAGGGTTACAAGGCCCATAACAGTAGATAACATCAAGGTATAGGACAACTACATTAAAGCAAAAAAAAAACAATTTATCCATGGATAGCACCACAGTCCAGTTGCAGGACAAGCCATTGCACCAAATAATAAATAATGTGTCAGGGCAAAAAGAATTACAGAAAGCAAGGCACAGATTACAACAATGGGGTTCCTATGGGACAAGGAGATATGTCTGTCAGGGGTTTGCAACTGTAGGTGATTGCTTAACTAACTTAACTTATCCATTCTTGAGGATCACTGTTTCAGGACACCATTATACAGTATGTTAAACCTGTGCATGCAAAAATTTTGCTAGAACTTGAATCTGTTTGATAAACCTGAAATGCCATGTTGTACAGCTTTTCAAACCTTTGTTCTTAAAGGAGCCTGCTCTATACTCCTGTTTAAAATGAACATTTTATTTGTCATCAGTTTTGATCAAATTTAACATGTGTGACATGGATACCACAATACCACAGTGATACTGCCTCACCAAACAAAACTGCAACTTACTACTACTTCTTCATTACATATAATAATGTCATATTGACTAACACACTTAAGTTACTTATAAAGAACTATACACAACTAATTATACTATTTACAATTCATGTCAGCTATTTTTCATGGAATCAGTCTTGCCTGGTATGTGTCAGCAGTCTTCAGACCAGCTAGTTAAGCCCAAAAAAGACAGAGGAATCCAATGAAGTGAAGCAGTAGCCCATAGCCATATGTGCAGCAATACAACAGTGACTGAATGATTTGGGTGGGTTTGAAGCACAACACACAGCCAAGAGCCTTTAATCACTGATTTGAAATGTACTCAGTGCCCTACAAAGGCATTTTTTATTTTAGCAAATTCATCTTCGTGAAAGTTCAGCTGTTTATCATGTGCTGACTGCAAAGGTGCAGTAAATTTCCAAACAATGTTTTTGCTTGGTTCTGTTGAGTATTAGGCCATATCTTCATCTCCACACTGGTAAATACTGTTTTTTCATTACTAGATATTTTTCAGGTACTTCGCCATCACTGGATGAAACATCCTCTGCCATGTATCGTAAGCTACATTTTCACCCAGTCTGGAACAGGACTGCCATCTTCCACAAAGTCATCTTCATGTGGAACTGCAAAGTACAAAATCGTAAATCATCCACTTTCACACTCTGATACACTGTAGGTGGCAAGATACCTGAAGTCTTTTGGGGTACAACACAAGTCAGACAATGGTGTATTGCTATGCAGTAAAGTCTCAAGGACTAGCATACACTAAATGGAGCCAGCCCGGTGGTGTAGACGATCGAGGCACTGGCGCATTATCTCGACCACTCCGGCGAGCCAGGTTCGGGAACAGACTCGGGGCATGGGGGGGTGGCAGGTGGCAGAGAGGATTGAGCATCTGACAGACTGCTCTCCTGTCAAAGGGTGGCATCGGGGAATGCATTGCTCAGCAGCGGCCCCCAATGGAGACTGGAGGCACTGCCTGAGCATGCACTAAAAAAAAAATGGGAAAATGGTGCATGAAGTGAGTGGCTTGATGGTCGTCTGCAGTTTCGCTGCAGCACCCACCTGGATCTGTGTTCCACGGGGAGTTGGGGGCTGCCTGCGTTCCTGCTGTGGGGGGAGCCACAGGAGTCTGGGTGCCATGGTAGAGGCAGTCGGTGGCTGGATGTCCCCGAGTTGGTTGTGAGGACAAGGTAAGGGGAGCAGGTCAGGTGGCCAAGGAGCGAAAAAGTGATAGCTAAATGGAAAGTCTCTATATTAGGACAAAGATATGGCCTCTAACCAACTCACCAAGTATCTGCCACCAGAATGGCTACAAGTGACATGATCAGGTGGTTCGACATGAGAGATATTGTATTCTCACTGTGTACATGCAGTGGCACACATCTGCATGCATGTATGAACACTGGCTCTGTTGATGGTCCAAGATTGAAACACCTTGCTCCTCCAAATAAGTCAAGTACTACTTTAGCATCACATGCTGCCTTGCAAACCAGAACCACAGAAGAGAGTTGGCTGCAGCCAAGAGCATCTGACAAGACCTCCTCACTACAAACCCATGGCTGCTCTGTAATAAAGTTTCAAGAACTAGAATACATCAAATGACAAGACTTTACATTAGGCCACAGAAATTACCTCTAGGTTACTCCACCTAATAACTGCCACCTGAGTTGCTACAGGTGAACTGTTCAGGTGGTTTGACATGAGAGAGAGTTGTAGTCTCATTGTGTACATGTAGTGGCACATACCTGCATGCATGCATAAACACTGGAACCATTCATGGTCCAAGAAGGACTGAACACAGTACCATCTGATAAACCAGAGTATTATATTAGCATCATACACTGCATTGCACACCAGAAACATAAAAGTGGACAGAAGAAAAGGACACATTGGTCCATCTAGTCTGCCCATTAATAAGACCTCCCTGTCATGACCCCATGTAGTTTACTATCCTGTAGCCAGTTAATCCCCAAGTGGTCCACTAGGTACTCTTTGACTAGTGTCTCCATCAGTTTTCCTACAAAAGAGGTAAGACTGATAGACTTGTAGATACCCAATTTTGCCTTTTCCCCAACCAGGGAAACAATAGACTTATATTTATAATGGGATTGTAAATTCCCAATGTAACCCCACCATTCCTAGAGTTAGTATCCCTGACGTGCAGGTCTGAACAAGGTTGAGGGGCCTGGGTTCCCAAAATAACTTTAAAATGGTTCTTTTCCAAGGTATTACATTGATATGGTGCCTCCACCCAGAGTTTAGCTTTAAGTGGGCTAGCTTTAACCTGGTACAAATCCCTGGGATGCTGTACCCACCCACTGTAAACATAAGCCACTGCAACACATAACCCAATAAATATTTCCCCACATTTCAATACCTGGTCCCATTTAGAGACGTGATCCTAATGATATGCTCACACCACAGAGATTCTGCAAAACAACAACAAACAATTTATTTACAGGGGGACAGAGCTTAGGAATAGGAGAAAAAAGGAGTAGAGGTTATGCAGTATCAATATTTGCAACATTTATAATCTGATTAACATTTTGGATTTGTGCTGGTGAAACCCTCCAGCTGGGTAGCTACGCTGCTTTTTTCAAATCAAAATGTAATCACACCTTTTACCAGCTTTAAGATGACCAGTGCCCTGGCTATCTAACTAAACTGCATAAAATCAGATGACACAAATATTACTCTTGCCCACAATGGTACCAGTCCCCACATCAGATATGAGACCCCAAATCCTAACATTAAATGAGGGTACCCTGTTACCAAACTCCATTTAGGGTGCAGACCTGATAGATGGTGCAGCCGCATATTGGCAGGCTAAATTAAGAATGATTGATCCCTTGAACTGGAAACCGTTAAGCACTTCAACTATGTTTAGTCATTTGAAAGGGTGCGGGGCCCTGCATTTTGTAGGTTGAACGATGTCAAAGTAACCAGCTGGTTACATTGATTTTGAATCCAATTATACTGCCCTGAACATCCAGCTCATATTGAGATTCCTGGCACATTCATCACATTTATAAACTAAACACATTCAGCACATTTTAATGCTGCAAATTCTTCAACCAGGGGCCAGCATGGCCATTCTGATCCATTTCTATTTGAATTTGTGGGCACTTTCATCCCTAGAGCTAGTGACCCAGCTCTTTATCCATATTCGACTAAATAACTGATTTCATTACTATTTCTTCAACTTTAGCAAACTGAGTAATTAAAGCAATCTTGCAAACTCAGACTTGATGTCTCAGTCCCACGTGGCAAATGGTTGAGGTCTACAGCTCCACAGGACATCCTGAGCAATAGTCAATTAATTACTGGACCTCCCAGGCAAAGTTCGGATGAGCTCTGGTTCTGAGTGCTCCCCTTCCAATCCTGTAGGCGCTTTAGCAAATAAACACATATCCTCACATTTATATTTACTCTGGACCACGCTGAGTCCCTCAACTTGATCTAGGTCCACCCGCGCTGGGCAAGAATTAGGCCCAGCAGATGCAGGGTGCAGACCAAATGAACTGTTTTAAACAGCAATCAGTCTCTAGGGCATTGACAGCCCCAATAAGCATTTTTCTCTTCCTTGCACTGGTGGGTGGTGGAAGGATACTCACTCAGGCTCCTCATGGTATGGATCTCTGTCTTAATGGCTCCTGAAGTCTTCAGTTCTCCCACCACTGAGGCAGATTCAGTGCTCTCACTGCTAGCTTGACATCAATTTGCAGGTCCATGTTCTTCCCCAATGTAGAAGTGAGGGCTAGCACCTGGAGGACATCCTTTGGAAATGCCCAGGCTAGCAGGTTCTACTTTAATCAAACTACTTTAACTTTACTGGCAACAATGGTAAGACCCCCTCCTGGGTGGAGGGGTTTACACTGGATCACCAGGCCAAGTTGCATGGCTGGGGTCCTGAGCACCCCCGTGGAGGGCTCCCTCTTGAATCTGGAAATCTGCTGAAAACACTGTCTTTAATGGTGTTTTCTTGAGGCTCCCTATTGGCTGAAGCTATTGGTTGCTTTAGTTCTGATTGGCTGGAAGGCTTGTCAATCATAAAAATGAATTATTCATTAGGCCTCCTCAATGCACAGTTGGATTGCTGTTTCGGTGCCTGAATTAAGTCCCTGCATTTTCCCCACAAGCACTTGGTAGTTTCCTATGAGCTTTGGCAAAAGATCCCACAAGTCCTAACTTAACAATCCAGCTTTGATTGGCTGTTGCTGCTTTGTAATGGCTGCTGAACACACAGTCCCTAAGCAGAATTAATACAGTTCCCAGATAAAGTCCTGGTGCAGCCAGAGTAATTGAAATATTTTCCCAAATGCCCCACAGTCTGATAAACACAGGAGTGGCCTTACTGTCACTGCCCAGCTTTTGCATTTCCCTCAGTCTGTTTACCTGTTGCTTCTGTCAATATTTACTGACCCCCAATTTGCAGCAGGCAGGTTGCTATTTCTGAATCCCTATGATTTCTGGTGCAGCCAGCATTTAATCATGTATTTATTTATTTACTTTTAACTTTTCCCAGAACCCTCACAGCAGTTACATTATTTATTTACACTTTTTCTTTACTCTTTCTTTCAGCAGCCACCGAAACACTGCTGTCCTGAGGGCAGATGCGCCTTGTGAATATTTAGAGGATCGGGATCTGGCTCACTAATATTCATGAGCCCCGATCCTAACACTATGTGGAGCTCTTTATTATTTAAGTAAATGGGCTCTCCGGTCTTTGCTGTGGTCACTGGTCCCAAAGCTCAACAGTTTTGAGCTATCACATGCTTTCTGAAGAGGACCATTTGAAGGGCAATATTTAAATACAGAGAGATATATGTGAAATGGTTATTAATTAATTGGTCTTTAATGGGATTGTACTGCTTTCTGTAATGGCAGTAATAATGGGGGTATTAGTATGTTTTTAGTGATGACTTATGTATTATCTGATTAATAGTTTTATTGCTATGTCTATTTAAATGTATAATGTGGTTTATACTTCAAACAATACTCTTGAGAACTCACTTGTTAATCCGAAACTGTTGAGTTTTTACCGTTCTCCCATTTTTTTAGACTTTATTGTGCATACATTAATAAACACATTTTTATGGCAATTTTCACCCTTTTTTATGCACAACTGAGAAAATAATGTAAGACGATCATTTCTATAGTGGCGCCTTTTCTAATTTTACATTTTGGAGTCACCTCTGCCCCAGATTTCAAAGAAAAGCCCTGCAAGCACCTGTGAACAATTTCTTGTGATATTGTCCTTCATTTGATATGCATGGTTTGCAGAAGCAGCTTTGTTCTTCTGTTGATATATTGTAGGGATGTATTCCTTTTAGACAATGTGTTGTGTTTTTGGCAATGTTTTATCATTGGTTCTATCTGCTCTTCTCCTGTTTATTTCACCATCCTTTACAAAAAAGAAAGCGTGTGTTTTATGCACATGATCATCCTCATTTTTATGACATGTTGTGTATAATTGGCCATATCTGTACAATTCATATGCATTGTCTGCACTCATCTTCAAGACTCTAACCTCTCCATCACATCGGCTTTTACAATGTTGACTTCAAAGAAGTGTTTAAAAAGGAAATACTGCGATCAACCTCTCAAATGATATCGCCAAAGTTGCCTTTGTTTTTGTACTGTGTTGGTGCCCCATCAGAAGAATGAATTTGCTTGCAGTAGTAGCACCCTGATCCTTCAGCTATTTGGTTGCTAGACTTATAAAATGGTGAAAAGTATGAAAGTCATATTTTCTGTCATGACTAATAAAAATGAGAGAGCTGGGCATGTTAATGCCACAGGTTGGTTTCAGATGTCTGTAATAGGCCACTACAAGGTGAGCTGTTGCTTGGCTACATACTCATAGTGCACTCGGAGCTTCATCCTGGTAGTGGTAATTACAGTTTTCTCTGAAATACAGACAGAAGACAACCCAGTCATCGGGTACATTTTTTTTAACTTTATTTTTTATTGCATTTGAATATATAAAGAAAAATATACAAACACATACAGTAAAGAGTATCCTCCATATAAAATTACACAGAAAAATCACTTAGTATGCATATTATATAAAAAGCTATATAAAAAGAAAGCCTATGTGCATATGGTGATGGTAAGAGTTAGCCTTGTCTGTGTTATAATTGTTGAACAAAAGAGTTACAATTATTAAGGTAATTGTGAATTCAAAAAGTGGTAACCAAGTACAGAATACTTTCTAGAGTAGGTTGAGGCAAGACACTGATACATTACATAAAGTGATATCATTGGGAATACATACATTGTGTACTAATGGAGGAAGGAAAAAACAGGAGATATGAGCAGGAAAAAGTAAGAAAAAGTAGAATGGAAAGAATAAGAGAGAAAGAATAATAAAGAAGGAGAAAGAGAGATATCTGTGCTTGATAGTATCAAAAAGAGAGACAAAAAACTAATCTGATAGCAATATAAATAAGAGGCTGGATACATCAAAGGATTAGGTCTAGAACAAGAAGGTTCAATGAATTTGAAATAATCCTGCCAACATTTGTCATATATGGTGAGTAGGTCATGAATAACGTGAGATAAACGGTCTAGTGAGGCATATTGGCAAAGGCTTTGGAGAACATCTGAAAGGGTGGGGACAAAAGGGGACATCAATTTCATAAGAATGAGATGTTTAACCAAGAGAGAAAGCATGTTTAACCATCTGAAATGTGCATGTGAAAGGGAGAGTTTATCGGGAATAAAGATGTTGAGAAGGAATAAATTGGGGTCAAAGGGTAATTTTTGTCCTATTACTCTAGAAGTGAGTAGACAAACTTTACGCCATAGTTTATAAACAGGAGCATATGATCATAGGATGTGCAGTAAATCCCTGTTAGCCTGGTTGCAATGCCAGCAATTATTATTATTTAGGAGACCCATTTGTTGAAGAACAGAGGGAGTTCTATACCAGAAGTGTAGAATTTTAGTTTGTATTAAGGAACTACGAATATCTCTGAATGTGGTATGTGCTAGATGCCGGCATTTACTCCATTGTACATGTGAAATATTATAGTTAAGGAGAGCACTCCACTTATTCTTAGCTGATATGGACTGATCAGCAAGATTAACAATAATGTCTTTATAAATGTAACTATTCTGTTTAGCAGATAAATTGACCCAGTGTAGAAGTATGGTTCTAGAAGAGTGTGCTTATACACATAGTTAGAAACTGGGTTATAAGCTGACCAGATTTGTAATGACTTCAAAATCTTGTTTAGAAAGTTTCCAAGTGACATGCAAATCTGAAAACATTTTGAGAGTGAGTGAATTCTGGTCCAAGATATCTCCTAGAAAAAGAATTCCTTTATTCTTCCACATAGAACAAAAGATTACGGTTACGGCAGTGCACCTCCGTGGAACTCTTTAAAAAGGATCTGAAAACTTACTTGTGGAGCATGGCTTTTTTAGATAATTAGTTATTTATTAATGCTTTGGATTTTATTATTATATATTTTATCTTGTTGTATGCTGATTTTATGTATATGTTTGTTTATGTAGTGTTTGAACTGTCAAAGTTGTTCAGCACCTTGATATATTGAAAGGTGCTATACAAATAAAATTATTATTATTATTATTATTGGGTGATTTTCTAGGGTGAGCAATGGGTTGCACCATAGGGGTGTGTAAAACCAAGGTCTGGGATTAGATTTCAAGAATTTGTAGAGTAGTTTCTGGTAGAGAAAAGAGGAGAATATAGCCGGATGAGATTTTAGTTTTGAGGGGAAGGGATTGAAAATAAAGGAAGTAGGAACTCCTCCAAGGCAAAGTGCAGATTCCATTGCAATCCAAAGTGGGGAGTGAATGGAGAGTTTCTGAAACCATTTGATAGTTTGCACCACTTGAAAAGCCCAGAGATACCCTTTAAACCAGGGAACTCCAAATCCACCTGTTTTCCAGTTAGCACGAAGTTTATTATGATTAAATCTCTGTGGCTTCATATCCCAGATGAAATTCCCCATTAGCTTATCAATTTTGGCAAGAAAAGAGGATGGTAAAATTAAGAGGATATTGGTGAAAAGGTAGAGAATTTTGGGAGATATGGACATCTTAATGGCTGTGATTTTCCCCATAAAGGAGAGATTAAGAAGTTTCCATCTGTCTGGGATTATTTTGATATTGTCTAATAAGGGGTTAAGAGTAATGTCCCATATTTTCTTTAGGTTATTAATTATTTTGATTCCTAGATAGTTATACCTTGTGGAGACCAGTGGAATCCAAGAGGCAGGTTCATTAAAGCCTTACAGTGGTCATTAAGAGGTAGAATTTCAGATTTACTGTAATTTAGATCAAGGCCATAAATGATTGTAAATTTGTTAAGTAAATCTACCAGCAAGGGTCCAGCATCATGTAGATTTTCAAGTAAGATTAAGAGGTCATCCATGTAGGAAAGAGAAACATATCTTGAATTCCCCACAGGGATGCCATTAATGCCAGCAAACTGGCATAAGCCAACAGATAGGGATTCCATGGTTAAAATAAACAGTGAGGGGTATAGAGGACAACAGAAAGGGAAAGGGGAAGGGAAAATTGTTTAACCAGAAAAGGCACACTAAGCTGGAGCTTGTTTCCAGGTGCAACCTGGGAGCACAAGGAAGTTAAGTGACTTGCTGAGGGTCACACAGTATGCAAGTGGAAGCTGTGATTCAAACCCAGGTATGGTCTGCTGGATGTCACCAGATTTGCAGCTCAGAGTCTTAGACCACTGTGCTATACTGCCTCCTCAAGCCTGCTTAGTTCCATTTGCTAGCCAAAAGTGAGAGGAGAGGGTGGAGTTAGTAAGTACCTGAGCAACAGGGGAATTATATAATAGTTTAATCCAAGAGCAAAAGGTGTAAGGGAGACCAAAATTAGATAGAACTTGATAAAGGTAATCCCAATTTAAGAAATCAAAATCCTTTTCAAAATCAATAGCTATAGCTGCTGCAGATGACTTAAGAAATTTAGCTTTATGACTTAGATTGAAGAGGGAGTGAAGGTGATCAGAACCTGATCTGTGTTTAATAAACCTGGCTTGAGAACTATGGGTCAGTTTGGGATCAAGGGTTTGAGTCGAGAGGTGAGAAGTTTAAAAATATCTTCCCATCTTTGTTTATTAATGAGATTGATCTGTAACTTGCTGGGTGTGTGGGATCTTTAGCCTTTAGGGATTAATGTTATAACAGCGTCAGTACAGGATAAGGGAAGTTTGCCAGTGATGGAAGCTTCTTGATAAACATTTAAAAGAAGGAGGCATAACGTGTCGGTGAGCAGTTTATAGAAGTTGACCAGGAAACCATCACCTCTGGGGGATTTGCAGGATCTTAGAGTTGACAAAGCTTTCTGAATTTCTTGAAGTGAAAAGGGTTCATCTAAAGGACTTGCTTCATGAGAGGAGCGATGTGGAAGATGTAAAGCTGTAAGGAATTGTTGAATTTGAGTGATGTGAGGCGAGTTTATGTTGGTTGTATAATTTTTGATAAATGGATTTCATAATACTGTTTATAGAGGGGTTATCAGAGTGAATTATACCTTGCTCATCTTTAAGGCTTAAAATATGTCATTCCATTTGTTGTGCTTTAAGCTGGCAAGACAGGAGTCTCGCATTTTTGTCATCATGCTCCCAAAATTTATACTTCAGTTTAAACAAGGCCAATTCAGTATTCTGAGAAATTAGATCATTTATTCTGATTCTAAGTTGAAGGATTTCAAGATGAAGTTGAGAGTCAGGACAGTGCTTGTTAGAGGAGAAATATAAGTTCTCTTTAACCTTCAGGGATTTTTCCAAATCAGCCAATTGTTGTTCTCCTACCTTTTTTTCTGTGTGCAGCACAGCTGATAATGTTCCCATGGATTGCAGTTTTAAGGGCTTCCCATACAGTAGACATAGAGGATTTGGTAGGGTTATTGTGAGAGAGGAAGTCCTGAATTTGAGCCTTAATCATGGGTAAAAACTCAGGGTCTTTAAGAAGGAGAGGGTCAAATCGCCAGAAAGTAGATTTGGGTGCTGACGGACCCCATAAAAGATGCAATTTAACAGGAGAATGATCTGAAATTATAATAGGAGAGATGGAAGAGTCAGTAGTTTTCTCCATTATAATAGGAGAGGCTAGTCAATAGTCGACTCTGCTATATGTTTTATGTAGGGAGGAGTAAAAGGCAAAGTCCCGATCTCGGGGATGAAGGAGACGCCAGACATCAGCTAATCCAGTATCTTTCATTAGTAATGAAAGGGCTTTAATACTTTTGGGGTGAGCATCTATAGTGGGGGTGCTCCTGTCTATACCAGCTTCTAAAGCTAAGTTAAGATCCCCTCCAAGAATAATTGGTCTGTTATCTTAGTTGAAGGAAAGGATCTGTTGAGCAAAATTGTGTAAAAAGTGTGAGGAATCGGAGTTGTGCATAAACATTGACAAGCAGGATAGGTCCAGAATTGGTGTTCAATTTGACCATGACCCATCTGCCTTCATTATCAGAGAGGGATTTTATAAGGGACCATTTAAGACTCTGATGTATAAGAATAGCAACTCCTCTTTTTTTGAGGTATAGGAGGAGTCATAAATTTGACTGAACCAGAATTTCTTAAGCCTATGAACATCTTCTGCTAATAACTTTGTTTCTTGACGGAAAGCAATTTGTGTTTTATGCTTTTGGAGGTGTGAAAGAATTTGCTTTTCCTTACAAGGAGAATTAAGACCCCTCACATTCCATGTATATAAAAGTATATCACTCATGGTATCAGTATGAAGGAGAGGGGATAATCATAGGAATGGGAAGGAACAAATTAAAGAAGCAGGAGATGTTCATAGTGCAAGCAGAGAATAAATGTATATGTAGAGGGTGGCAGGTGAACTCAAACCAAAAGAGGCAGAATATGTAAAATATGAAAGGCACAAACATCTTTCTGAAAATAGAATAGGAAGAGAGGAAAAAAGAGGTCATTAATAGAAAATATATTATTAATATACTAATAAGCAGGTTAAAACTTTTTAGTGGAATAAGGGACATTAAATTCTAATAATGTAGTTAACCAACTAACAGTAACAACACATTTTTGGCAAATGAGGTGAGTTAGGAGTCAGCTGAAAAAGTTAGGAATGACCTAGAAGGACCAACTGAAAAAATGTTGGTCGGGTTCCAAGGTCTGAACCAATGCATATAGTAACAATAGTACAATAATTCAATAAAGTTTTACTGGAAACTAAGCTATGTCATATATAGCAAGGAAATCAAGAAAAGAAAACCTCTGCATAATACAAAAAGTTTACATAACAAAGGTAAAAAATATCACCAGATCATAAAGTTAAATTGGTAAATCTAAAATTGGTAAGAGTGTCAACTTATTATAAATAATGGTCTGAACTGACTGTGCAGAAAATCAGATTGCCTGGGTAAGAGGATGTCAAGGGAATCAAGTACACAGTTAGATGTAATTATATTTACAAGAAGGGTCAAGAGCAACTACATTTAGCAGGACTCTGAATGAAATTCCTGAACAAACCTAACCATGCAATAAATAAAAAGAGCTTCAGGATAGAAATTATTAAGTTAATAGTAACAGGTAATATAATGTTAACTCCCCCACGGCATAAGCCGGATGTAGACAAGTGAAATATAAAGAATGGCTGGCTTCGGCAATAACAAGGGGCAGTGGGTTGTCTGTAAAAAAAGATTAATTCTTTCTACCCGAAAATTGCCTATATGAATAATAGATGGAGTGACTAGATCTAGGAAACAGACCAAGTGAGCTCCAATTCTAAGATAGGAACATGATAGCGAGTCCCCTTTGTATAATAGGTTTCGGGTATTTAGGGCACTTACAAAAGTTAGTGAACAGATGCCCCTTGCACCAATACACCAAAAATAGCCAGCAGATATATATATATATATAGGAGTTAGCTTCTCTATGGTAATAGTAATAGGAAGTGGAATAAATAAGCGTGGGGGGGGGTTCATGATTGAGGTATTGCCGAATTGAGTTCTGTTAATATTTTGGTAGAAAAGAAAGATAAATGGGTTAGATAAGTTTCATTACCTCCTGATGCTGTGGAGATTAATAATTGTGGTTTGTAGAGACTAAAAAAAAAAAATCAGTCTAACAGCAACCGTGCCAAATACAGTCACAGTTTGATAGATAATGAAAATTTCTTGAAAATACAATGGGATAAGGTTCCATTGGCATTATAAGCCAACAGACTTTGGAAATGACCACATATGGTGTTAAGACCAGCCACGATGTACAGCCTTCTGGGTTCACAACCTTCAGGGAGTGATATTGTGAAATAGTGAAAGGTGTACTATATGTGGCAAAGTACTAAGAGAAAGAGCTGATTTTCGCAGTATAGTGTCCTGGACTTACTATGTCAGGACAAACAAATGGCACTGAATTAAACATATAATGTCAGGTTGCCATCGCTTTGTGAGCATTGTTTTCATCTTTGGAATTTGTGCCCTTCCTTTAGCCTTGCATATTCGTTTTAGGAGGCTCTAATGATTTAAGGGGAGAACTCGCCACCACTTCCCACCAAGAAGAGTTAGCTGAGATGTTGCCCTGAATCACCATGGACCGTTAGTAGATTGATCGACTGGAAGTGTGAGGTTAAGTCTTCTTGTGATGAATGCATTTCTTCAGTTAGAAGGGCAAACTTACTGATCAGCACAATAGAAGGGCTCACTTGTTTGTGGGGAGCCGATTCTGGTTGGGACTTGGAAAGTCTGCGGTAGAACAGCAGGGGATTAGACAGTTGAAAATTAGACAGAAGCTTCTCTTGTAGCCTGCTTGATTGCTTTGTGAGGGAACAACAGCAGCGGTAGCACTCAGGACTGTTGGCTCTGCAGAACATCTTCCCATGGCTTGTGCAGCAGTCTCCTCAATCCAAGTGGAGTTGCAGTCGTCAGCATCTCCATGCACTGCAGCAGAGCCTACCATGGCAAGACCATCCAGCGAGACATCCAAAAAATTAGCCAAGGCATCAGGCATGCTGAAATCTCTGAAGGATGATCCCAGAAAAAGGTGCATTGTGGAGGGGTAGCGTAAGGCAAATTTAAGACCTCTTTAGTGCAGTGAAGATTTCAATGGGTTATATGCTTTCCGTTTGGAAGACAGTTCTTTAGAGAAGTTTCTATAGATAGATATCTTGTGCTCCTGCCACATCAGAACTCTGATTTCTTTAACGTGATGTAAGATTAATTCTGTGTGTATGTAATTCAAAAATCTGGCTATGATAGGTCTAGGCCATTGATTGTGGTTTGGCCTAGGACCTAGAGTACGATGGGATCACTCAATGATCAATTGATGTTCTGGGGATAGTTTTAACATTGCAGGGAGAACATGCAGTAAAAGCGCTGTTGTGTCCCCCAGCTCAGATCCTTCAGGAAGCCAAAAAGCTGTACATTGTTCCTACGATCACGGTTCTCAATATCATCTATTTTGGATTGCAGAGATTATATAGTGCGATCTTGATTCTGTATCGTGGCCTGAAGGTCATGAATGGAGGCAGAATTTTGAGTTGTTGTAGTTTCATTAATAGAGATTCTCTTGTCAAAAGATTTCAGCGTTTCAGCATTTTGTTGTGCAGAGGTTTTAGGATCATTAATATCTACTACAAGTTTCGAAAACATAGCCTCCACTCTGGCTAGTAAGTTAGAATGTAGATGGGGATCAGCCATGTTGTCCAAGGTAGTGGCTTAGTACAATGCTCTGTTAAAATAGCTGATTGAAAGTAGGTAGGCTCAAAATGACTTACAGTTTGCTTTCAACAAGATGGTCGGGAACAGATCCTCAGAGCTGACACAAAAAAAAGGTCTCATGTACAGAAGATGAGGTTTGATTTCTGGATTCCCTGCAGAGAATCAGAGCTATGCTGCCATCTTCAGCCTCGTCAGGCCATGCCCACCCATCAGGTACATTTTGTAGCAGAGCATCAAATTATTTTGAAAGTCACTTTGCATTTGCTATGTGTTTTGAAAATGGCTGCAGTTCTTGTAATTCTTCTGTCATGTCTCTTTTAAAAGGACCCACTTTGTTGTCTCTTGTACATTTGTATGGACTGTGCCATTTTCCAATCTTTATCATGGTCATATACAAAGTTTGAAATATTCTCCAAGTAACCGTAAATCCATGTTTTTTTAATAATGGCACCAATTTTGACTGTATACCTTGGGTGCCACATTGTGAACATTCTCTGTCACTGCATCTTTATAGGGTACTCATAACTCTGGGGAAAATGTAATTACCAAGGTCTCATATTTGTGCTTAATGGCAGTCTATGTTATTTTAGACTGAGCACCAAGTAATTAGCAATACTGTTCAGTTTAAGGTCAATGTTCAAACAGTACTCACATAGGCACTGCATAAGCTTACGTTTTGAAATAAGACTGACATTTCCAGGATAAACATTAACAAATTCGTATAGCTGATCTGCGCATCAAGGTTTTCTTCACTGAATTAATAAAAATGTGTTTTGGCAAATGATTCCAAAGCCTTCTTTGCCATCATGCCTTTTACCTTCATGACTTTAGAAATGGCAATTCTCTTGATACATCACCACGGTCAAAGTCTTGCACCATCTTAATTTTAGATTCTGTCATGCCATCATTTTGCTTCTTTTGTTTGTCAGTGTAGTAATTGTCATACACTGAGTAAGCACATAGAAATTTCCATCTTAAACCAAGTTCCTGGTGCAAGTCCAATTTTCTGATTTTTTTTTTTTTTACTAAGACATTTTTTTGCAACAATATACAGATGTGAAGATGAACTTTCCTAGTGTATGTTTGATTGTTTTGAGGTGGCTTTTAAACTTGTTGACTCAGATATTCCAGTCTTTACTTTTGCATTGTGTTAATATTGATTTCTACTCTACAACTTTATGCTTTTTGGTGTGGCCTCAATAGGATGGCTGAGAAAACTTCAACAGATTTGTTGTGACTTTTGGCATAGCCTTTCCTGATCTTGATATTGGGTTTTCAGTTGATTGTCCAGTGGAATGATAGCAAAAAGAGAAACATCACATACTAGCTGGTACATGTATCTAACTGAATTTCAGCTATATCTTTGCCCTGTGAAAGTGATTCATCAGTGGCAGCTTGTACTCTAGTACCTTTCTTCTTCTTAGCATACATGAGCCATCTTCATTCACTTACCCTCCTCCTTTCTTGTGCTGTCATTTTTGATTGCTGTTACCTTTTGTTGTCCTGCCACAATGTTCTTTTCTTTTCTATTTGAGCTGTTGTCCATTTCTTCCCTTCTGTATAGGTATGCAGCAAAATTTAAATTCACCTGCAAAGTAAACTTGAAAGTGGGCAACTTCAAAATCGAGTAGCACTATGCCAAATTTCTATTAAAAGATCAAAATTCACCTTTAATGGACTTTGCATTGTTCATTTCAAGTTCACTTTGAGTTACAGTTTGAGGAGGTGAAGTTGGTAAGAAGCAGCCCACAGATCACATGTCTGACTATCTGCGGGTCACATAATACAGGCAGGCAGTTAATTAGGCAGGAAGTCAGTGAACTAGTTTCACTTTATCTTGTAGACGAGGCTGTTTCGTCAGCAGTGTTGGTGGACAGTGCGCTTTTTTGCAGCAAACTCTATATATTGAGCACTTTTTTGTACTTTAATGTTTTTTGATTGTGTTAAGTTTTGCAGCCAGTTTGAGTTGTGAAAGCTTAGTTTGGTTAAAAAAAGTTGTTTATTTTTGTTACTTAGTTTTAGTTAGTGTAGTTTTAGTACTAGTCGTCCTGTCCTACTAGTATTTTTTTTTTTTACATTTCATGTTACTTACTATGAAGAGAGGTGGCCAAAGTGAAGGGCAGCAGGGGCCCCAAATGTGCAGCAGCCTGTGATGACCGTTTTGCCTGAACACCAGTACTGTTTCAAACTTGAGTGCTCCCTCACAGGCACTGCCCAATGTTGAAAGTGGCAGTGTGCAGCAGCAGGAACCACAGCAACAGCAGCAGCTTGTTGCCCCTCATCCATTATCTGGTGCCCCCCACTGCCTGTGCCTGGGCCTCCCACATCTCTCCATTTGGCAATTTTTAATTTGCCTCCTCAGCAACAAAAGGGTAGTGAAGTGCAAGGTTGTGTGACATGCTTGTGCATCGGGGGTGCATGGGCAGCCACTTGGGCAGGGTGGGCAGTGAATGCACCTTTAGTGCACCACCATGCAGAGTGGGAAGCAAAGCTGCAGAAGGTACCAGCCACTCCTGCAATTGAAGTGCCTGAAGAGGATGAGTGTCTGCCTGTGCGTTATTGCTGATGAATGGCCAGGGCAGCAGAAGTGTCAGCTCGCCTCAGAACAGCCTGCCACACAGCCTGACCTGGCTGTGCTGTGGTCTGAGATGGAAGCCATCAAAAATGTAGTTGAGGGTGCAGTGCAGCAGCTGAACAGGATCGAGGCTCAGCATGCTGAAATAATTAGCTTGTTAAAAACACTTGGTGGTGGTCAGCCACAGCCCCCACAGGTCCTGTAAACAATTATTATTTAACAAAATCTCCCCCCAAAAAACCTGTCCTCTGCTTTTCCTTTTTTTCTTAAGCAATATTTTTTTAATTATAGACTAAGTATGTAATTTATAGTCAATTAATGTTTTCCTCCTTATCTTGATTTTGTTAATCCTGTATTTATTGACACTCATAATGCTAAATCTGATTCCCCACCTCCTAAAATGCTCCCCCCACCCCATTCTACTTTCCAAAATGTTTTTTTCTTACTCCTTACTTTATTTTATTTAATAAGTTATGTGGTCACCAACTTGGCGGATACTGCGTGCTTGAATTTCATTTAAAATTGTGGCACAAAAATATCCTCTTCTAGACACTTTTATTGTAGAATGCATGCAGCACCATAGTTTCACCTGTAATGAAAACATGCAGCATCTGCCATTTTGCCGACCCTTGGTCATGTAAAAAATAAACTAAATTAAGTAACAACTCCTAAAATACTTGTTATTTTTCTGAACATTTTTAGGAGATTATTCTTCACATGTGGACACTAATATTGCATGTTGAATGATGTAGCATGGTATCAGCATAATCTGGCCATATTCATAATATAGTAAATTTATGGTGGGTGGTTGATTGTCATGGTAGGGTGACTTTTTAGTATTTTGATTGTAGTTGTTTGTGGTATGTATATTGCAAAATGTACAGTATGTAACACATTAAGCAGTAACCAAAAAGTAAGACAGCGTGACAATTAAAGCATCAGTGCAAGAATGCAGTTACAATTTTGATCGATAATGTTTTATTGTATTTTACATTGCCCTTATCTTATAACTTGTATATACATATGCTACCCTTCTTTCCATAGTTTATGTCATTCTGCATTACTCCATTTTTTAAATTAGAAATAACAGCAGTAGTGCTCATTGTAATGTTACTGTGACCTGGTTTCATCAGTTTTCCCAGCTGTTTTTGAACAGATACTGTTCCATTATGTCATGTAGCACTGTCTGATACATGTGACTTCATTGTAGTCACAACAGAACTGAATTTAAATATTTGCTGTCCAAAAGCATGCGAGAATACTGATCCAAATCTGGTGCAAGGCCAATTAAAATGAGCACTACATTTATTACTTCCGATTCTGAAAAAAAATGCAGTGCTGCATACTTAAATTGTTGAAAGAAGGGTATTGTTCATATACACAAGTTATTAGATTATGTGAAAATGTAAAACAGAATAAAAAGTATCAGTCAAAATTGTAACTGCATTCTTGCACTGATGCTTTCATTGTCAGGCTGTATTAGTTTTTGAATACTGTTTACTGTGTTAAACTTCCATAGTATACATACCCACAACAACTACAGTACAAGTCGCATTAAACTGTTTCACCGATGAGAAAAAAATTAAAGCAAAAAATGAAAGAGGAAAATAAGAGTGATATGTACCTGTAGATGTCATCCTTTAGGTGGTAGGAGTACTATATCCTGCCAGTTTACACAGTCTGTAACCTGTGAAAACAAATTGAAAATCAGTTGCCTGTATTTGGTGACAGTGGCATCTTTAAAACAGTAAAGGAAGGATTCACACCACAGTTCAAGTCAAAACCATAGTACATGACATTAGTACATGCTCACTGTAAATTAGTTATAAGAAGCAGGGTGGCTGTGGCTGGCTGAGGGTTTATAGATTGGGCACAGATACAATGTCTCTCTCTCTCTCTCACTCTCAAGAAGCAGGGTGGCTGTGGCTGGATGAGGGTTCATAGCATAGATTAATTGATTTAGAATTGTTTTTTATAGATGACAATGCATTGACAACTCATATTGCATTGTTTCTCAGTGCTTAACCAGCTCAAGAGCAATGTTTGTGAAATGTTTTATTTTAGCTCAGTTGGAATGCATCTGTAGCAGAGTTAAGCTAGCCCTGGCAAAAAGAAACACAGGTGAGGGGGTACAGGCAAAGTGGGCAAGCATTAAGGATGCAATACTTGAAGCAACATCCCATTGTGTTAGACAGAAAAGGAAGTGCAAAAGAAGAAGGAAACCACTTTGGTTCTCAAATACAGTAGCAGAAAAGGTCAGAGCCAAAGGCTGGCCTTCAGGAAATATAAAACACAGCGGGATGAAGATAGGGAGCATACCAAACTGCCCTAAGGGAAGCAGATAAGGCAGTAAGGCAGGCAAAGTCCCAAACTGAGGAAACACTATCACGAACAGTAAGAAGGTGACAAGACTTTCTATAGATACATTAGTGAAAGGAGAAAGTCCAGAGGTATTACTAAGCTAATGGAAAGGGGCATGTGAGGAGGAGGACCCTGTAAAGGCATCTATCCTAAATAGATACTTTTGCTCAGTATTTACTGAAGAGAAGAGGGCAGGGCCCACAGCTCAGCATCATGGACACAGGGGGAGGAGTGAGCACTAATCCTTCACAAAAGAAAGGGTCCTACAAGAGCTTGCTAAGCTCAGGGTGGATAAGGCAATGGGACCTGATGGCATACATCCCAGGGTACTTAAGAGCTAAAGGAGGAACTAGCAGAGCCATTAGCAGAATTGTTTAGTGAGTCTCTGAGCACAGGAGAGGTCCCAGAAGACTGGAGAAGGGCTCATGTGATTCCGCTCACAAGAGTGGTAGCAGGGAGGAGGCAGGGAACTACAGACGGTCAGTCTTACCTCAGTAGTGGGCAAGATTATGGAGGCACTCCTTAAGGAAAGGATAGTGCAACACCTGGAATCCATAGGGAGCAGGATCCAAGACAGCATGGGTTTACAAAGGAGGTCCAGTCAAACTAATCTCATAGATTTCTTTGACTGGGTAACCAGAGTGGTGGACCAAGGGGAGCAGCTGATGTCGCTACCTTGACTTCAGCAAAGCTTTTGACACTGTTCCACATAGAAGATTGATAAATAAGCTGGGTAGGCTCGGTGGGTCAGAAGTTGGTCAACTGGGTGGCAAACTGGTTGACAGGCAGAAAACAGAGAGTGGTGGTAAATGGTATAAAGTCAGAAGAGATGCAAGTCACAAGTGGGATACCTCAGGGATCAGTCCTGGGGCCAGTCCTCTTCAACATCTTCATTAGTGTCCTTGCAGATGGACTAGAGGGTAAGGCTTGTCTGTTTGCAGATGACACCAAGATCTGCAACAGAGTAGATGATCCAGATGGGGTGGGCAGAATGAGAAGAGATCTGGATAAACTAGCAGAATGGTCAGAAGAGTGACAACTGGGATTTAATGCAAAGAAGTGCAAAATCATGCACATAGGGAAGAGAAACCCTGAAGCCACCTATAGGCTGGGAGGGGAGTTGCTAGCAGTCACAAAGGAAGAAAGAGACTTGGGCATCATCATCACTGATGACCTAAAATCATCCAAGCAGACCTCTAAAGCAGTAGGTAAGGCTAGGGGTGTTAGGGTGTATTAGTAGGGGTATCACAAGTCATAAGAGGGAGGTAATAATCCCTCTGTACAAGACACTGGTTAGGCCCCATCTGGAGTACTGCGTGCAGTATTGGAGACCACACCTTCACAAGGACATTAACCAAATTGAGGCAGTCCAGAGAAGGGCAACCAAAATGGTGCAGGGACTGCATCAGAAGACATATGAGGACAGATTAACGGAGCTCAATATGTATACCCTTGAGCAAAGGAGGGAGAGAGGTGATATGATCGAGGCATTCAAACACCTTAAGGGCATAAACAAGGTGAAAGAGTCTAACATGTTTAAATATAAGAAAAATAGCAGGACAAGAGGACACAGCATGAGATTAGAGGGAGGCCGATTAAGGGGGAATGTGAGGAAATTCTTTTTCACAGAAAGGGTGGTGGATGCATGGAATGGCTTACCACAAGAAGTGGTGGCTATGAATACAGTGCAGGGCTTCAAACAAGCATGGGATAGGCATAAGGGAGCAATACAAATGACTATGAATAGATAGGCCACTGACAGAGCAAAGGCCGATGGCACATTTATAAGGCAGAAAAAGAAATGGGCAGACTGGATGGGACTTGCGGTCCTTATCTGCCGTCAACTTCTATGTTTCTATGTTTCTATGTACTCCAGTCACAATGCAATGCAAAACTGAGTTTTAACTCTTAAGAAACAGTTTGAGCAGGGTGTTGTGCTGGACAGCAACACTTATGCAACTCAGTCAGAAATGCTAAAACAACTCATTGGAGGAACTGTTTAAAGTGACTTGTAATGAACAATCAAAATACCCTTAAGTCACCTAAAGTCACCTACCATGGCAATCCCCGCCCCCCCATAATTTCTTATCTTCTGAATGTTGTCGGCTTATAGTATACATCATTTAGCATGCAGTATTAGTGTCCCAATGTGAATAATAATCCCCTGAAAAACTGTTCATAAAATTAACAAGGATTTCTTATGCTCATAATTATAAATCCCCGGCTCACACTAATGTTCCACCTCCTATTATGGATTCCACAATAGAAACATTTGTTTTCTTATTACTTTCTTTTAGTTTTTAAAATGCCCATGGTCACTAACTTTTCAGATGCTGTGTGCTTTCATTCCCTTTGAATTCGTGGCACTGAAATGCATGCTGCAATACACTTTTATTGAAGCAGGCAGTGTGTCGCCAGAGTGTCACGTGTAGTGAAAGTGCACAGCATTGGCAATTTTGCAGACCGTATGACATTTAAAAAATAAATGAAAGTAAGTAAGAAGTCTTAGAAACTTCCTTTCAATTGTGGAAAGCATAATGGTGGTGTGATACATTTGTGAGAAGTGTGATTTAATTAGAATTATAACTTTTCTCCTTTCATTTGGTTAAAGCAACAGTGCAATAATCACAATACCATTAAATCACCGTCCATGCCCCCCAATGTCCTATCTTGTGAATGCCCTGCTGTTTTAATTTCATGAAAAGTTTAGATGAAGAATAAGGCCAGAAACGTGTCACAGTGTACCAAGTGACAGCATTGCCTGGTGACGCCAGTTGCTGCTGCTGCTGCTCGTTGTCCCACTGCTTTAATTGTATGAAAAGTCCAGATGAAGAATAAGGCCAGACATGTGTCACAGTGTCCCAAGTGAGATTATTGCCTGCACTGATGCCTGCTGCATCACTGATACATGCTGTCCTTTGTGTGCACCTTCATATCAAAATGGTGTGTTATTGTTCACCCCACTGTAATTTGTTTTGGCATAGACACAGCCATTTAATTTCTATTGAATCTTGTTCTGTGTTGTAAGCAGTCTGTCATGTTGTTCCTTTCATGGAATCATCATAATACATACGGTATGTTTCACTTTACCATGGTGTGCATAAGGATCGCATCTACATGTCAGACATATGTTACAAGTCTGACACCTAATGTGGCACTGTAACATTTAATTTTTATTCAGTGGGTGGGGGGTTACTGCTGTGGTTGATAGAAATAGAATCATTTCTGGTTACTTTTTTCCTCAGTTCATAGGCACACTTCTGTTCCACATGTTTTTGATGGTTGATGACTTTGGCTGTATGGAACTGTCAAGCCATGTAATGTAAGTATGTGTTTTTTGGGGATCATCATTTGAAAACAAGTTTCATTAATGTTTTGTCTTCTTTCCAGGTCTTCAGTGTATCCTGACTGTTGTTGATCTTCAGATTGGAAGACACCACTGACGGTGCTGTCCACAGCACATCAATGTTACCTGAAAACAGATGAAGAAGAAATTATTAGCAGTTCATTGCACAACCGCATTCAGTTCCTAGTGTGACTGTTCCTGTCTTCTGTTATTTCCAGCTTAAAATACCAAGCTATTAGTAAACACCTTATCCAGCTTAAAATATCATGCTATTAGTAAAGCTCTTAAAAAAAATTAACACGTTTAGTGAGTGACACGCATTGGCCCACTGTCTTAGTTACATTACATGATGTGTTTTCGGGACCAGGATAGCATGTTGCACAACCCTGGTGCATTGAAGTACACCTGTCCCATCTGTGAAGAAAAATATATTATCTGGCCTGTTTGTTACCATGGTTGAATGCTTTACACCAGCAGAAAAAAATTAAAACAAAAAATGAAAGAGGAAAATAAGAGTGATAAGTACCTGTAGATGTTATCCTTTAGGTGGTAGGAGTACTATAATCCTGCCAGTTTACACAGTCTGTAACCTGTGAAAACAAAATGAAAATCAGTTGCCTGTATTTGGTGACAGTGGCATCTTTAAAACAGTAAAGGAAGGATTCACCCCACAGTTCAAGTCAAAACCATAGTACATGACATTAGTACATGCTTACTGTAAATTAGTTATAAGAAGCGGGTGGCTGTGGCTGGCTGAGGGTTTATAGATTGGGCACAGATACAATGTATTTCTCACTCACTCTCAAGAAGCAGGGTGGCTGTGGCTGGCTGAGGGTTCATAGCATGGGCTCAGGTATCATGTGTCTCTCTCTCACTCTCACTCTCAAGAAGCAGGGTGACTGTGGCTGGCTGAGGGTTCATAGCTTGGGCACAGGTACCATGTGTCTCTCTCTCACTCTCAAGAAGCAGGGTGGCTGTGGCTGGCTGAGGCTTCATAGCTTTGACACAGATACAATTTCTCTCTCCCTCACTCAAAAGAAGCAGGGTGGCTGTTGGCTGGCTGAGGGATCATAGCTGAGGCACAGATACAATATCTCTGTGTGTCTCGAAGAAGCAGGGTGACTGGCTGGGATCTGTTACTGTTTTTCAGTGTCAGGAGGATATCTGTTATTCAGTCAGCAGGATTTAAGAGGCTACAAGTTGACATTTGTGTTTAGAGGACCGCAGGTAATAATGACTGCACACATTCTGTGAACTGTACCCTCAAAATCAGGAAAGGGGAAGTCAAAATATAACAACATGTCATTATTTGTCAATTGTCATATGATAGTCAAGGCCACTGTTTTTCGTTTTTTAGCATGAAAAAGTGGTATCATTATGGAACTGTGACAGCTTTCACCCTGGTAATTTTGCCGTTATGCCCTTCCATCAACATCCTCGTCATCCAGGAGGAAGCAGCCCTCGCAATCCTCAATGCCGGAGTTGTACCCACTTGGAAATTATTTTTCCATGACTGCATCATTAACCTCAGTGGTACACCGTTTGACGCTGCCATCAGGATGGTCTGCTTCACCTGCATCATCAGCACAACCATCATCGTGAGTGGGTACAAACATAGATGTGGTTGTTCTATTTGGTATGTGACCTTCATTCATTTTGATAAATGTCTGCATGCTGTCATTCGTAGTTGACAGGTTACTATGATGGTCATGCACTGTGGCCCCACAGAACTAAATACCCTCTCCACACTTACACTGGAGGGTGGGCAGGTCAGGTACTTCAGTGCTACTGATGTCAGCACTGGCCATTCATTCATCTTGCCACTCCAGTACACCAAAGGATCGTACAATATTGTCAGATACCTGTTTTCTGCCAAATAGGCCTCAACCATGGTCTGTGCATGCATTCCTGACGAATCATCCACCTGTTCAGAAGATTCATCTAGGTCACAAATTTCTACTTCTGACAAGGCATCCCAAAGGGGATTAATGGACCGCTATCTTGTTTTCACTTTGCAGTCAGAAAAATTCAAATATCTTGACCCAGGGGGACTTCTTAGGTGAAACTATGGTGGGTTTTGCTCAGGGGTCTTCCTTCTATCATGTGGTTTCTTTCAAAATTATCAAAAAATAGAGTTTTTAACTTTTTTATTCTTTGACCGTGGCTCGCTAAAGATTTTCGACAGTGAGCCTGCAAATTCTTTGATTGCGAGTGTCTTTGACCAAGATCTTTGATCGCAAGGGTGTGACTAGGAGACCACTTGAAAAAAAATAAATTTTCTCAGCTCAGGGGTGCCTTATTAAGCTAAATGAGGGTGTGTTTTTGCACAGGAGCTTTGTTCTTTTGAGGCATGGCTGTGGTTACATGTATTTCTGTCTAAAATGGACTTTTAACATTTTTGTTGTTTGATCACGACCCTACAAATTCTTTGATTGTGAGATTCTTTGACCATGACCTTTGATCACGAGGTCGCAACTAGATGGTCACTTGAAAATTCAATTTTCTCAGCACAGGGTCGCTTCTATAGGCAAAATAGAGTGGATCTGCTCTGGGCCTTCTGCTCTGTCGAGTCATGGCTGTGGTTTCATGTATTTTTCTAAAATTGAGTTTTAACATTTTTATTCTTTGATCATGAGCCTGCAAATTCTTTGATCATGAGATTATTTGATTTGCAATCTGTGATCATTAGGAGGCTAGATATCCAGATTTGGAGAGACCAGATAGCACAATTTTAACAATTTTTCAAATTAAATATCTCAAAAACAGTTTGTTCTTTAACTTGCAATTTGTAGGGTGTTGATGGCATGTTCTGTAGCTGTGAATTATAATCTTAGGTGTCAGACAATACATTTTTATGTGATATCACGTGGTGCATTTTACATTTTGTGGACAGAGTTTTCCATGGTGGTAGTGGCTTGAAATTAGTAGAGTAGCTAGCCTTACTGCCATTTTATTTTTATTTTATTTATTCAATCTTGGATTACAATACTTTTGAGTGGGAGACCGCTATTTTACAAAGGTGCCACGTCGAAGGGTGAGTATACATACATTGTGGGTTTAGGAGTATCTAGCTAGGTGAGTAAACATAGACAAAAATACATTGTAAATAGGAAACAGAGATGGTTTTAACACTAGGATAATTCAGGTAACAGTAGCAGCCTAGGTGGCATTGTCAGGTAAAAGACAGTAAGCAACTATCCAGAAAGGAGAGTAGGGGGCATTGAGTGGGGGGCATGATGACTATTTAGGGGGAAGTGGGAGAGGAGAGTGCAGGGTATTGCAGGGCAAAAATGGGGACAATTCAGGGTAGAGAGACAAAGTAGGAGTAGTGAGGAGATGGTAATAACCTGAAAGGTGAATGAGATGAAGTGGGTGTGTGTGGAGTAATTAGAAAGTACTCCACACACCAGCCATGGATATACTTTTCAGTCACTAGGTGTGTAGAATGTTAATAGGTGTGGAATTCTGCCAGTGTGACGAATGAATATCTGAAATGTTCACATTTTATATCTCAGAAACAGTTTAGTCTTTTACATTGAAATTTGGAGCATGTTGAGGGGATGTGCTGCCCATGTGAATTATGGTGTTTAGGTGTTGGAAAATTAATTTGCTGCAACCATATTGCATGACACACTTTATGTTTTGCATATGGCATTTTGCATTGTAGTACTGGCTTCACATTTATAGGGTGCCTAGCGTTACTGCCATGAGGAAATTTGTAGTGGTTAGGTGTCTGACATGTAAACAGGTGTTGAATTATGCTACTCTGATGACTGACACTTTGCTTTCCTTCAAGGTGGTGGGCCCCATGCTACCACTCATATACATTGCCAGCAGTACATGTGATATTCAGTACTCTTATCTTAGGCAGGAATCTGCAAGTTGGTGGGAGCATGGGGCCCAAAGGGCCTGCACTCCCACCAACTCTCAGTAACATCTACTTTTCTATTCTTTCTAAAAGTGCAAGGAAATTCTATGCAAAACTTTGTTAATACATCATTTTAGGTTAAAGCACAAAAGTCAGGAAATGAGACCTTTAGGGTTCCCATCCCCTCATGGACCCCCATCATCCGAGATTGACAGCTGATAGGGTGTGTCATTGGGGTTGTGAGGCCTAAATGTCACCCCATTCTTCTTTACTGTGGCTTGTGAATATGATTAGAGATGGAATGGGGTGACATTTACATCTCACACCAAATGATACACCCGTGCAGCTGTCAATCTCGGGATGATGGGCAGGTTCAGAGGGGGATGGGGAACCATAAAGGTCTAATTTCCTTACTTTTTGTGCTTTAACCCTAAATGATGCATTAACAAAGTTTTTGCATTGAATATATATATATATAAATATCTATATATATATATATATGTATATATTATGGTAGAGTACCCATTTAAGGTTAAATGGTGAAACTTGCACTTTAATAACTTTGACACTGTCTAATGGATTTGCCTGAAATTTGGCAGTCATAGGCATAACCACAGGTCTTGGGATCTGCCAACTTCTGTATCGGTCAGGTATAATGGCCTGGAGTTATTAAATGACATTCAGGGCACATTTATGTTTTTGCACATCTTTGCTCACGCCTACAGGTCGCTTAGAGTTTGCATGACTGGTCCAAAACTTCAGGAACATGCAGCCAGGTTCTCAATGTGCTTTTGAAGATTTCATGAACAAATAGTGAACGGTTCAAAAGTTATTCAAAACAAGTTTCCTATTATAGTCAATGGAAACACTAACAAAAGGTTTGACAGTGTCACAAATGCTGTTTTTAGTGTCGCAATGACCCTGTAGTGTCGTGAGTCAGCCATTTGTATTTCAGTTACTGATCACAGAAATGCTTGGCATTTAAAATTGGGACCATCTAGGGACACAATTCTTTTTTTTTTACCTAGTTGAGCCCTGAGGATGCTAGGCATGTCTTTATTTTGGGGTTAAACACCCAGAAATATGCTTTTTGAAATTTTTGGGAAAAGTAGTGTCGTAAAGTAGTGTCACATCTGCCATATTTTCGTGATTTTTGGAGAAAGTGTAGCAAATTACTTACACTACTTTGCAACACTATGGCCAAAATGACAGGAATTATTTGTCACTCTGCTGCAAAACAACGGTTTGGTCTTTTGGGCTGAAATTTGGAGGTAAGAAAGCCAACATCTCACAGATGTGCCTTGTCATGGTTTGGTGAAAAAATATTGCAAAGATGCAAAATTTGCAGTATTCTGAAGTTGACATTTCCCATAGACTAACATTACGGCATCTGACGCGCTTTCGGGGCCCTGTATCTCAAAGAAGGTGCAAGATACAAGCTTTCATTGAAATATGCTGAGCCCTTAGGGGCTAAGCATTCAGTGCTAATGTAGCCAGGAAAGTCATGAATCAAAGGAACTTTGAATTTTTCTCTATATAGTAATGTTCCTGAGATATACTAATTTAGTATTCCAATACCTCATTTTCTGGTCCGAGGCCCATTACTATGCATACATTCTTTGTAGTCACTGTGTTCTCTATGTAGCTGTTTGGGAAAACCAGACTATGCACCCCAGTTACTGTCACACATAGTACTTCCACTTGGCGCTTCCCTCACCCGCTTAAGTGAAGGCTCACGTGTGTGCCACCATATGCTATATCTTTCATGCTTCCATTTGTGCTTCCGCTTGCATTACTGTTACTATTTGTGTCTCCACTACTGTTTCTGTTTGTGTTTCGCTTTGCGTCACCACGCGCATTACCATTTCTGTTTGTGGCCACACTTCCGTTTACGTTCGCGTTTATGTTTTTCTTTCATTTTGCATCATCATTGTTGTTACCATTGCCATTTGTATTTCCAATTGCATTCCCATGACTGTGCGCATTACGGTTTGTGTTTCCATATGCGCTTGTGTTTGTGTTTCTGTTTCCTTTGGTGTTATTGTTGCTGTTACCATTGCCATTTGCGTTTACAATTGCGCTACCATGACCATGCGCGTTAAGGTTTGCATTTCCGTATATGTTTGCATTCACGTTTCCATTTCTATTTTCTTTGTCATTATTTTTGCTGTTACCATTACCATTTATGTTTGCAATTGTGGTACCATGACCGTGCGTGTTATGCTTTACGTTTCCATATCGCTTGCATTTGCATTTCCATTTCTGTTTCCTTTGACATTATTGTTGCTGTTACAGTTACCATTTGCATTTACAATAGTGAAACTGTGACTGTGTGCGTTACCAGTTGTGTTTAAGTATGAGCTTGCATCTCTGTTTACATCACTGTCTGCTTTGGCATCACTTTGCACTTGCGTTTCTTTTAATGTTTGCTTTACCATTTACATTTGCATCACCATGTGTGTAACCGTTATTGCTTGCATTTCCATGGCAGTTACTGTTACTATGTCACTAAAAATCATGTGGTGGGAGCACGGGGCCCGAAGATCCCACGCACCCATCACCACATTCCATTCACTATTTATAGTCCTCATTCTCAAAAAGAAGGGAAATTCATCACAAAAAACTGTTAAATGCATCAGTTAGGGTTGTTCCACAGTGACAAAAGCAAGGAAATTCGGTGTTAGGGTTGAAAGCCCTCCTTGTACCACTCCAGCCCGCCCCAACTGACATCGGGTGTGCATTGGGGTCATTGGTCCTTCCACCCCATTCTCCTATTCCTCAGCTTGTTTACTCATGTGATGGGGTGAGAGTTAGGCTGATGACACAAATGCACACCCGATGCTGGTTAGGGGACGGGCTGGGGGTCTGCAAGGGGGGCTTTCAACCCTAACACTGAATTTCCTTGCTTTTGTCACTGTGGAACAACCCTAACTGATGCATTAACGGAGTGTTTGCCATGAAACTATATATATATATATATATATATGTACACACAAATGCTATTTTTGCATCTTATAGTTGATAGTTTTCAGACAAATGCTCATAGACTTTTTTCTGTCCACCTGATGGAATCTTGAATGAGTTAAGTAAATGTTATTATTTTCTTCAAGGCCTGATCCAGCAACTCAGTAAATACACTCTCAGTACATCATATTATAACATGACAAAAAACAGTCTTCTGTTTCTAGGTGTTTGATCAGAAATTTTATAAATGGTATAGCTACATATCAGTATCTTGCAAGTTCCCCAGGAAGATCTCTGACATGTCAGGAATTATATCAAGCCTACACGAAACCTCCCAAAAATGTAAAAATAATAATATAGAAAAACATAAAGGGAACTTTCAAGCTGAAATGGGCAGATTGGGTGTGCCATAGGCCTTTATCTGCTGACAGTGTCTATGTATCTATGTATCGAAACAATAATTTTCCTCCTAATAAATGGCATGACTACTTTCCTTCTCAGAAGTAGCACATTATATATCAAGTCAATATCTCCTCCATCTTGGCATATAATAAGATCTTGGTTTGTAAAAGTGCTGAAATACCTAAAGTGTATTGTAATTAATTGGAAAACATCTACATGTCTGTCATGTACAGTATTGTGTCTTTTGATACAGGTTGTATATTGTATTTGCTATGTTTGTATTTATGTACATATTCTGTGTAACTATTTGTTTATTTTATGCATTGGGACCCCATTGAAAATGAGCCTCAGCTCAATTTGGCTATCTTTTCTGAATTTTCAGAAATATTTACTACTACTACTACTACTACATGTAGTGATAGATCAAAGCAAGTTAACACATACCCTGGCTACATTATTATCAGACCTCAAATTTATTTATAGAAATTATGCATGATTACACTACTAATACTGTAAATTAAAATATTACTGTTCAGACCTTCTTACTGTTTAGATTGCTTATTCAACCACAAACAGTACATTTATGGTCCACAGCCTAGAGATGGAGGTCCAAAACACAAGACAAACTCAAATGTGAGATTAAAGGGAGGCTGATTAAGGGGTAATGTGAGGAAGTTCTTTTTCACAGAAAGGGTGATGGATACATGGAATGGCCTACCTCAGGAAGTGATGAATATGAATACAGT
Organism: Neoceratodus forsteri; assembly: GCA_016271365.2. Classification (NCBI taxonomy): domain Eukaryota; kingdom Metazoa; phylum Chordata; order Ceratodontiformes; family Ceratodontidae; genus Neoceratodus; species Neoceratodus forsteri. The sequence goes on along the minus strand of CM057453.1, from coordinate 1,213,763,570 downwards.
GCAGGGCTTCAAACAGGCATGGGATAGGCATAAGGGAGCAATACAGATGAGTATGAATAGATAGGCCATTGACAGAGCAAAGGCCGATGACGCATTCATAAGGTAGAAACAGAAATGGGCAGACTGGATGGGCCTTGTGTCCTTATCTGCCATGAACTTCTATGTTTCTATGTTTCTGGTGTCCCTACAAATTTCTTTTCTCAACTGTTTTGATTAACTTTTTGTAACTATATGGGAACATAAGAATCAGATAATTATACAGATACATTTCTCACTCATGGCTTGTCAGCAGTTAATTCATTAGATAAGGTCTCCCTTGCCAGGAGTTTGACTGTTTCTCCACCCCTCTCCCCAAACACACACACACACACACACACACACACACACACACACACACACCGCACCCTCTATAAGACATCTCAGTAGCTCTTATCTGTTCTGTTTGGGAAGAAGGTGCATCACTTGCTGTCAAAAAGAAATTTAATATATTTAGTCTGGATAGTTCACCGAAGACCTGGTATTTTATTAGCTAGGTCTTGAGGGGTTGAAAAATAGTGTAAATCTTTATAAATTTGCTGGGAAAGGTAACATTTCTGAGGTATGAATCTTTCTTGAAAGATATTCATGCCCAACTGAAGTTCGTGAGAAAAATGTTCAAATACTAGGCATTTAGATGTGCAAGTTGTTGCATTTTGAAGGGGGAAAACAAATCTCCAGTCTAATAGGCAACCAATATTTAACAAGCTGTTTCAGTTTCCTAATGGCCATCTGATAATCAGCTTGGAGTTACATCTTTACCATTCTAAACAGAAAGAATTGATTATTTTATTTTAGTTTTCATAGTGATTTGTAGATGTGGAAGGATACATTGAAAAGTCCAAAAAATGTGTTTCACGATACTCCATTTTCAAGCTACAGATAGCATGATGGCTGTAGGCTCCACCCACAGCCATAAAAAATCACTTCACTCCTACATGTACACAACAACAGGCAGCCGCTAAGCTTCTGACATGTTATGGCCCTGACACACTTTTCCTGGCAACAAGCACACACACCATTAAAATCAAGCCCCCAACTGTCACAGATTTCCCAGAACCCTTCATGTTTTATTTATCCCTCCCCAAAAAAATGAAAGAAATGAAAGCCATACACAGACACCATCTCTCGATCAACTTCACAGCACTCCACTGCTGTACTAGCAGAGCCAGCTTAATGAAGACCGTAACTCCAGTCGCTGTTTAAAAAAATTTATATATATATATATATATATATATATATATATATATATACAGTATATTATGATAGCACGGTAGTGCCACTATAGTTAGGGTTGAGTACCCCATTTAAGGTTAAATGGTGAAATTTTGCACCTTAATAACCTTGTCACCATATGACAGATTTGCCTGAAATTTGGTAGATATGGATCAGTAGCTTAGATCTTGGGAACTGCCAAGTTTTGTACTGGTTGGATATACAGTTGTGGAGTTATTAAGCAACATTCTGTAGCACATTACGCTTTTGTGCATTCTTTGCTGCACCTACAGGTCGCATTTGTTGCGACTGGTCTGAAAACATCAGAGAGCATGCAGCCAGGGTCCCTGATGTGCCTTTCGAAGATTTCATGAAAAAATATTAAACGGTTCAAAATTTATTCAAAAAACAAGTTTCCCATTATAGTCAATGGGAAAAGTTAACAAAAAGTTTGTCAGTGTCACAAATGCAGTTTTTAGTGTCGCAAATGACCCCCATAGTGTCATGAGTTAGTCTCCACTCTCTCCGTGAAAAAATATTTCCTCACATTACCCCTGAGCCATCCCCCCTCTATCTTTAAATTGTGTCCCCTTGTTCTTACACATCTCTTTTTCTGAAAGATGCTACCCTCCTGGACTTTGTCGATTCCCTTGAGGTACTTGAATGTTTCTATCATGTCCCCCCGTCCCTCCTTTCATCAAGGGTATACATATTAAGCTCTCTCAGTCTCTCTTTACATGATTTCTGATGCAGACCCTGCACCATTTTAGTTGCCCTCCTCTGGATTGCTTCCATCCTGTCTATGTCCTTGCATAGATGAGGTCTCCAAAACTGCGCACAGTACTCCAGATGGGGTCTCACCAACTGTCTGTACAGAGGGATAACCACTTCCCTTTTTCTACTTGTGATGCCCCTTCCTATGCATCCCAATATCCCCCTGGCTCTCCTTACTGACTTCTCACATTGCTTACCCACCTTTAGATCATCTGATATGACTACCCCCAAGTCCTGTTCCATTTTTGTTGTTGTCAGTACCTCCCCTGCTATGGTGTACTCTTCTCCTGGGTTTTTGTTTCCCAGGTGCATTACTTTGCACTTCTTTGCATTGAATCTAAGTTGCCATATGTCTGACCATTCCTCCAACCTTGCCAGGTCCCTTCTCATCCCTTCTAGCCCCCCTTGTGTATCAACTCTGTTACAGATCTTTGTATCATCTGCAAAGAGGCATACCTTTCCTCAGACCCTCTGCAATGTCACCTATAAAGATGTTGAAAGGACTGGACCCAGTACTGAGCCCTGAGGTACTCACTAGTGACCCCCTTTCTTGAATGTGTTCCACTCACTATTACCTTCTGTGTCCTGTTGTGCAGCCAGTTTGCAACCCAGGCTACCACCCTGGGACCCACTCCCAGGCTGGCTAACTTGATTATTAATCTTTTGTGTGGGACAGTGTCAAATGCCTTGCTAAAGTCTAGGTAGGCCATATCCACAGCCCCTCCCTGGTCTATTACTTTGGTCACCCAGTCAATGAAATCTATTAGATTCATCTGACATGATCTTCCTGCTGTAAATCCATGCTGCTTTGGGTCCTGTGCCCTGCTGGCCTCTAGGTATTCAACAATTCTTTCTTTCAGAAGTGATGCCATCATTTTCCCTACCACTGAGGTCAAACTTACAGGTCTGTAGTTTCCTGCTTCTGCCTTCCTCTCACTTGCTTTGTCCACCTTGAGTTTTAGGAGTTCTTTCAGGACTCTTTCTTCTGTATATATATATATATATATATATATATTGCTGTAACCCCAAAAATGTTGTAAGCAAAAGCCAATCGATTGGCTTTACAACCCACTTCCTCCCAGTATTCAGACATTTACTCAAAAAAGTAAAAGCCATGAGTAGGATTGGCTTTATGACAGTCCCTCACACTCCCCTGACAAGAAGCTGAAAATACAGTAGTAAGTGCGTATCTAACACGCTTCATTAACTTTCTTACCTGATCGTCATTTCTTGGTTCACTGACATCTCTTTGAGCATACAGCCACCAAATTAAGATGGGGAAGGGAAGAGAGGACAATGGATCTCCAACACTGGACATTGTGACAATGGTAGTGGGGGTACAGGAGTGAGAGCAGCGGGGGGGAGAAGAAGTCAAACTTACAGGAGGCACCAGAATGAAAAGCAAGAGATGGAAAACAAAGAGAGAATCAAAAATCAGAAATTAAAACCTAAAAGAAAAAAAAGTGGCCTAGCAGTACACCAAGGGAACACCAAAAAGAACAACAAGGCAAAGGTTAGTGTGGGGACTCAGGAGTACAAAGCCACAGTTACAGTGCTGCAGCTCCACCTACTGGCAAAAACAATAAATCAACACTATTTTTTTAGTAAACCTATACATTGAAAAAAAACAGCAAAAAATTCTACTTTTAAATGTGATTTTCCCCCTTTTTTAATTCATGAGCCATTGTATAATAAGAATAATGCACTTCAAGGTGTGTGTTTTGCTGGGGTAACATCACTGTTCAGGTGCTGGGTGCACTTGGCCTGCATGACACACACCCTGTCGTACATTATTCCTTTATTCTGTCCACTTTGTTGATATCCTTCAATATTTGAACATCTCAGCCATGTTACCCACCTCAGTACAGATTCCAGGTGATTCCTGTTTTTTTTTTCAGTTGTTGACTTCCAAACTGTACACAATACTCCAGATGTGGTCTAACCAGCATAAATGTTGAAAGATACTACAACATAAAGATCCGAGGTGAATCCAGTCCACACAACATACTCTGTCTACAGTGCAGCCTGATGCCAGACAAACAGTTCTATTTAAACACAAACCTTTCTGCGACCCCATGATAAAATTACAGTTGCCAAGACACAATCACCAAAGCAGAAGGTCAGCATAAACACTCCACCAACTAAACCATCACAAAAACACCTAAACATGCTGAAGGTGCTGTTCTAGGTGGTCTCTGTCTATTTTAGATGTTTTCTTTGAAACTGTGCAGTACTCCAGATGCAGTCTAGCCAGCATCCTGTACAGTGGTATCTTGCAATCATTTCTGTACTGGAAACACTGGATGATACTGAGAGAAAAAATTCAATAAATGTAATCTATCAATTGAAATAACTGTACCTGTAAGCAGTGCAAGAAGCAATAGGAGGACAAAAAGAAAATAGCCACAGAGCAAGATTCAGTAGACATAAATATACCATTATCCACTCTCTGGGCATGTCTGTGGCTGAACTTGTAATCAGCCAGGCCATTCTAAACTGAAGGATGTCATTTTCAGCAGTTAAGAAATGTCAAGGACTCAAATGCACTTTAAAAGCAGACATATACTGAATACATCAACTTCATGTATTCCACCCTCAGTGAATAAATGTGTTATTTATATTTAGAAAATGGGTTAGGGGAACCCTGCTACCTGATTGGTGGAGAGCACCCCTTCCTGACAGGTATAAGGCAACAGAGACTAGTAAATAACTGGTCCCTGTGCCTGTCTGTCTTTACACTAAAAAGTGATGAGCAGGAATGGAATGCTCATTTTTCAACACTGTCATTTTTTTCACTTGCTGAATGAGTGGTGTCCCCCACCCCCATTCTGTAACATGAATCCTCTGAAAGTTATGGTAATGGAAAATAGAAGGTAACCTTAATTCTGCCTTTACTGATCTCTCAGTTCTTATTTTACAAATGATTTTCCTCACATGCTCTGCATTGCCACTCAGGTTCAGTACAGTCCCAAGTCCCAGACTGCGACTGAGCTTCTCCAGTCACTGACAGCGCCCATTATTGAAAGTAAGTGCTTAAAACAAAACTCTGCAAATTTTTTAAAGTTAAATTCTCACCCCTTGCTACACACAACTTAGTTACACTTTTTTCCTACCACCAACAGAGATGCGTGCTTATCTCTCAAAGATACTTCCCATCACTGTCCTCTATTTGGTCCTGGCTCCCCTGCTCAATATTAACATGAAACAGCCATCAGTGTGATAAATTTTTTTGTTGTTGTTTTTAATTAGCACTTCTGCAAACACTGTATTCTCAGTTCTGTGGGGTTTCTCTCAGTCTTACATCACGGCTACTCCACCATTAGAAATTATCAGCAGCAGCAAAAGGGGTAGAGATCGCTATCACTCACAGCTGAGCTTGCATATGGCAATCACTACATTGCCAACTTAATTTACAGTATGATGTGCTCACTGTTATCATTGAAAAACCTTAAAACATACCAGATGAAAAAGGAAAGTAAGAACTAAATAGAAAAGTTTGTAACATAGACACTACTCCTAGCATCAGTGTCCTCTAGCAGCAGTGCCCTCTACTGAAATCTCACCAGTGTAGGGACTACTTGTCAAAACGTATGTCTGTTGAAATGATTTTTTATATGTTTAAACATTTTAAATATATATATATATTTTAATTTACAGTCCATATACCCATTTTCTAAGTGCAATAATGCCCTCCTGGATGGGTGGTATGGGCTATAAGGCCCACTGCCTGCAGCGTCAGGCCTCATTATGTCCTCGGTGGTCTTGTATGGCCCAATACTGCCCACCTTGTCAGCTATTATTGCTTATCTGTAATTTATTTTGTTTGTTTGTTTGTTTCACTAGGATAAAACTCTTTTAATCTGTGCACATTTTCAAAACAGCTGTTAATAGGACAAACAGAATTACAGCGGGAATTATAACACAAACAATGTGAACAAGATTTTCAATACTAGCAAAAATAACAATGCACATAAAATACTCTCAGAAGTTTAATATGCATTCAATTTCCTTGGGCATACATTTCTTCTCCTTTCCTCTCCTCCCCATTTTCTAATTTTTACCTCCCACCTTTAGTTCACTTCTTCAGCCCATATACTGTATTTTAATATATGGATCATGAAAATAAAATAGTAGAAATGCATACAAAAAATTCTCCATAATAGTATCACTCCCAAAGTGATAATACTAAAAACTACAGGCGTGATAATACCATCGTTCAGGTGCCGTAATACTATCGTTCAGGACCTGAATGATAGTATTATCATCAAAACACAACAGCGCATGCGCTAGTCTAGCTCCCAATGTTTTTCAAAATGTGCATTCCAATTGGCCGCTTTTCCTGTTAGGGTGGGCAGAACAGTTCAAAAAACATGGCGGCCACTGTCTCGCTTACCTAGAGTGTTTCTGAACTCGAACATTTTGGTGCTTTTTTGTTTTAAAAAGGTAAAAAATAAAGATGTCCAGTTGATCCTGTGTTCCCCAGACATGGAAAAGGTAGGCTGTCTATAGTCAAAAAACAAAAACAAAACAGTGAGCAGTGAGCAGTGAGCAGTGAGACAGTGTGGCACGTGGCCAGGATGGAGAGACTTATTCGCTGCAGCGGCCAACCACCTGAGAGAAATTAACAAAAATCAGAAAATCGCATCCATATATTAAAAAAAATTAAAAATAGGTTCCTGTGCATCACAAGGTAATAATTCTATCTCGAGGTTCTGGGGACATGGAACCTCCCGAGCTTCACTCTCGAGGTTCCCAATGTCCCCAGAACCTCTCGATAGAATTACTACCTTGTAATGCACAGGAACCTATCTATTATTTTATTTATACATCACTAACATAATCTCAGCCCATCAGCATGCAGGGCTACTGTACCTGTTATTTTGTGAACAGTTTGCTCTTTTGCATGATCGCTAGGAGGGAGCACTTCACTTCAAAGCCAGTGGGGAGAAAGAGACACTTAAATGAAGACTAAATTTATTATAAATAACTCAGTCTAAACTTCAGTGATTTATATGTTAATAGAACCTCTGAGGGATGTCACTTATGATATGAGATACTCCTCTCATGAGGTTTGGGCAGACAGAATTGCTCAGCTTTTCTTTGTGTTCCCCTGGCCCAGATCTCAAGTTTGGAGTCTCTTATACCATAAGAGGAATCCCTTGGAGGTTCTATTAATGTATATTCTTCTGTCTGTTTAGTTGTTTTTGTACTTGAAGATCTGTTTATCAATCTGAAAGATCGTACAGTACTTGTAACTTGTTTTTTAGTTTAACACAAGGTAAAACACATTGGTCACAAACTGGGGGTTTATGCATTTCTTATTGAGTAATAATATTTAAAATACTTTAAAATGATACCTTAAACATGCCCATTTCCAAGGCAACTGAACATGAGACACTCTTTACAGAGCAAGAGTTTCTCACACAGAGGGGATAGGAGGACTCATGTAACTCCCCTTATATTGGGGTCTAGTCACAGAAGTCTATGCACCAAGTATCTGCTACATATAGGCATGCCTATGACTGAATGCTGTGCAGTGGGGTCCAGCGTACCCCTGGCAGCATTCACTACAGGTACACTAGAGTCTTCCAGAATGAATCCCTAGGCTGCCCATGCAGCTATGTACCTTGGGTGGTCCAGAGGTGTACCTGGAGGCATGCCCACCCTCTGCACCACTCATTAATGCATGGAATGCCAATCCGGGGTACAAGTTACACAACAAGAGACCTTGCCATAATGTTTATGTACCCCCCCCGAATAGATACCAGCTGTTTGCAGCAGCAATGGGAGACCCATGCACACTGCTGCCCCAGACCACCAGGCTGCCAGGGCAGGCAGAAGGCAGCCATTCAGCCAGTCACCCATCGGACTTCACATCCTGGCATCTGCACCTGCCCAGGATCCCCCTGCATGTGCACAGAAGGGCATCCACTTCAGGACAGAGGACAGATATCCAATTTGATGCCCGCCTGGGTCCAGCTATCCACCTCCATGAAGCTGCAATCCACACCCATACAGCTGCATGCCAGGGGGTAGGGTTGTGGACAGGTGGCTAGCAATGGTGAATACCAGCCAGTACATGCCTGTCCCATTATGTGTACATGTCGAACATTTGTGAATAGGGTCCATTGAGCCCTAGCACAGTAAAGCACAGGTATTGTGCCAAAGGTGTCTGAATGGCAGTGCACACATATGTGTCATGCAAGCCGGCAATTCAAAGCCCTATGCACTACCAAGGTGAGACATGGCGACTGGTGGCACCCACAGACATGCACAGAGCTGTGCAGTGCTGGGACAGGAGAGTCTCAAACTATGGGCATGCCCTGTGACCCCAACATATAAGAGCATCTACATCATGGCACATTCACAGATGGAAGTGAATTCTGTTACGGAGGTGAAGGCAATGAGCTCCCCAGGGAGGCATGTCAGCTGTACATACAGTGTCCACCAGGCAATGCCCACAGTCAGAGGTGAATGGCCACAAGGACACAGTTGCACCTGGGCCATCATCATGTACTGCACAGCCCAGGTCATCTAACTTCATCTGTCTACAGGGGGCGGCTCTGGTGACATACATCCAGGCACATTACGCCACACTATATTGTTCTGACTCACTCAAGGACACTGCTAAAACTAAGGTACACCTGTGGCTTGACATCCAGGCAGCAATCAATACCGCAGGGCTGGAGGCAAGCACACTCTCTGCCATGAAGCAGAAGTGGTGCAACCTCCAGTCTGCTGTGAAGCGTAAGCTGGCAACTGACAACCACTCACAGTCAACTATGGGTGATGAACTACCTGCATAGGCACTCATCCTGTCTCCCATTGAGAGGATCATGGCAGAAACAACATCTGAGGTGGTCCACCATGGTGAGGAGCAGTGCATGGACACACTTTCATGTATGTGTGGCACTATATATGCATTGCAAGGAGGTGGTGGTATGCACATTTGGTACAGTAGCCACCATGTCTTGCACCCCACATATATAGTATCCCTGACCACAGGAACCAAAGGGATAACCACTATGATGGAGACTTAAATGGAGCTTGTGTACACGGGAGGTAAGTAACAGACACCCTGCCACAAACCAGGACGATGGCGCTCAAGGCTGGAGTGCAGCCATTATTAATAGGTCACATGCAGAAACAGTTCATGTTGGTGTTGAAGGACAATGACGTGCACCCCGATGCTATTGAGGGATCAGTGGACACTACTGAGAGACCTGCACACACATATGACCATGGAACCTGTGGTGAAACCACAGAGCACACCAGTGCCACCACAACACAGCAGGACATGCCAGTCCAAACAGACTTAGATGTGGCACTGAACACCACACACATTAACAGGAGCCACACGATGATGCCTAGGTCATGTAAACTGCAGGCACAGTGGTGGAGCAATGTTCCACTGAGTCACACACTTCCTCACAGCCTGTCTACAACAGAGAGGATGAGGGCCAGTTCAGATGACTGCCACGGCACACCAGGCAGAACATTATGGGTGTTTTACAAACATACTACTATGAGCTATGGCAGGAAGAACAGAAACGGCTCAGTGCACAGCAGGTGAATTCAGTGGCCCTCTGTGAACTCACTAAGGAGATGGGGGCAAGTGCAGGGGCACGGGCTGAATTGGGGGAATGCTGGAGAGATTAACAGAGCGCATGCTGCCCATGAGCAGAACCTTGTTGAGCACACCAGCTGCCTCCACAAGGAAGGAGAGTGACAGAGCCACTCAGAGCATCTTAGACTTCAGTAGTACAGTGAGGAACAGCAGCCAGGAAGTCACACCAGATGCCAAACAAGAGCCACAAGAGGCACAAGAGGCCAGGCAAATGTCAGACACCTAGACACAAGGGCAGGATCTCGGCATGTGAGGAAGTGACCATACTGCCACAATATGTGCACCAACCATGCACAGTGAATGGTTATGGATGGCTGCACAGCACAAAACATCCGGCACGCTTATGTCCACGTCAGACAAGCATACCACACCACAATGGATGCACTACACATGCACATTCCCCCAAACACATGCACTATACAGTAACCCACCCACACATGCACTACACATGAATCCCCCATGCCCCTGAAACACAGGCAGGGTCCAACAGCACAACTCCTGTCACATCACACACCCAACATGCACCCAGGCTGCATACCAGTTACAAGAGCACTCGGAGAGGTACTTCATTATGGTGCTACATGGTCCAGACAGCTAATGTGCAAATGTACACAGTGTGACCATGTGCTACACTGCACAGCCCAACAGCATTTCCCCTAACACCCCACCTGCAGGTCCAACATCGTCACATGGCAGGACATCATCTGGTAAGTTGCATAGCAGTGGAAGTTGACGTCATACACTGATATTGCGGAGCATGGCAATGGCAGTAAACACTCTTCATGTCATCCCAGGGCCAAGCATCATTGTGCCACCTGTGTGATCCAGGCACTGGAACTGCATCTTCAGATGGCCTATCATGCATCCCACCATTCTTCTTGTGCCCATGAGGCTCCTGGTATGGTGTCATTAGGTATGGATGCAAAGGATATCCTCTGTCACCTATTAAAGGGATATATCATGTTAGTGTGTGAGGACAGACCACCATGCACCCTCTGACCCTTTAACATTACCTTCCAAGCAACCAGCCATCACTACCACCCTGTTCAGCAAGGCGGGCACCCAGGCTAGATCTGTCAAATATGTACAAGTCATGGCATGACCCTGGGTATTTAGCACATACATTTCTGATGATGACACTTGAATCGCACATGCGCTGGCAAATTTATGCTGTAGAATCCCTTTCTATTTCAGTACACCTCCTCATCCACTGGCAGAGCCACAATCAACACATGGGTGCAGTCTATGACGCCAAACACATTTGGCATGCCATGCATGTCATTGAACCCCTCCTTCATGGATTGTATGGCCACTGGTGTGGTGAGAAAGGCTATGTGTGCATGCACACTCAGGAGTAGGGCATAGGTGACCTAATGCAGGGCCCAGAACACCAATGATTGGCTCACACCTGTAACATCACCTTCCACCCTTTGGAAAGATCCAGTAGCATAATGTGCTGTGGTGTTCTGCAGGGTTCAGTCTTGTCGCCATTGTTTTTCACGGTGTACATGCTGCCATTGGGGGACATTATCAGGAGGTACGAGTTGAGTTTTCACCGCTATGCAGATACCCAGCTGTACTTGTTCTGTGTGCCCGATACCCAGGTGTCGGCCTCTGTATTTAACAGCCTCCTTGATGAGATCCAGTTGTGGATGACTCAAAACTGGCTTAAGCTTAACCCAGACAAGACAGAGTTACTGGTCGTGGATCCGGATAGTCAGGGTGGAGGGGGGTGAGGGGTTACCACTTGGCCTAGTGTTAGGGGGTATTCCCCTTGTTCCATCTAGACAGCTGAAGGATTTGGGCATGATCCTGAATGATGGCCTGATGTTTGATGCTCAGGTGTCAGCCATCATCAGGAGTGGATTTTACCATCTCCGGAATATCACCTGAATCCTAGCCCTGATCCTGCCTGACGACCTGACCATGCTGGTGCATGCTTTCATCATGTCCAGGTTGGACTACTGTAATGCCCTGTACCTAGAGTTATCTGGAGGCAACCTCCACAGGCTACAGCTGGTACAGAACATGGCAGCAAGACTGTTGACTGGGGTGAAACGGTGTGAGCATATTACCCTGGTCCTCCGCGGACTGCACTGGCTGCTGGTCAGGTGGAAGACTGTCTTCAAGGTAAGGCTCCTGACCTACAAGACCCTGCATGAAAGGGGACCTGTCTATCTGCAAGATCTCCTTGTCCCCTACCATCCACCCCGGGCACTCCATTCTGCTGGTGAGGCCTCCTTGGAGTTCCCAGGGTTAGTTTGTGGCATTCTGGGGACAGGGCATTCACGGTGGCAGTGCCTACCCTGTGCAACTCCTCTCTAAAGGAGGCTTCTCAGTAGAAGCCTTTAAAACAGGCTTAAAATGTATTTGTTCCAGCAAGCTTTTATTGATTGATTAATTGTTTATTTTAAGGGATAGATAGATGAATTTTAAATCCGCTCCCAGCTGAATTGCTGTGTACATGTTGTTTGTTTTACTGTACAACACTCAGAGTCCCTGGCAATAGGTGCTTTTATAAATAAAATATCTATCTATCTATTATATGTTAATACACACAGTACCTTGGTTTCTATGGATATCTCCCTAGATTGTCTGATGCAAGTTGCTACATGTCAGTGTACAATGGCACACATGTGTGCAATGGCTGCATAGTCCAAATGTAACCTCTCTGTACAGTGTGTGTCCCAGAGGGCATGTGCATGTAGTCGTGTCCAAAAGACGTGTGGCCATGGGTGTCTTATATGCCTCTGGTCCTGATCCAGACCTTTGTCCAGCAAGATGGCATTGAGCAGTAGTCCTTGGCAAATGTTGCACATATGAGAGTTGTCACACCAGCAGCTGTGTGACAGATGGCCATATAACATGGCACTGTGGTCTGCATGGACCATCTTCCTAACCTGAGTTGGTACATGTCCATTTATATGGGCATTACCTGTGTACACCAGTGGGTGGTGTGGTGTGATAGAGCATTGTTCTTGTGGTGATGTCTTTGCAAACGTGCAAAATGGCACAGAGCATGGACTGCAGCTTCTGTGGGATGGATGGGGGACTACCCCAAGAAATTATGACAGATGGTAACCCTTACTTACCAGGATGCCCTGTACAGGGGCAACATCTAGATTGTATCTGAGCCTGAAGATGCGGGTTATCTGGATGATTGGGAGTGGCATGAGGGTGTCAACACTGCATGTGTTCTGAGTTTGATAGTATGCTTCATGTTGTGTCTCTACAGGCATTCAGTGGGAGACTGGACCACTTCCACTTGAGCAACAGGGGCTGGGCCAGGAGGGAAATGGCGATCCACCCATATACAGTCACAGCCAAAGACATAGTTAGATGTTTTCTGAAATTTCTGTGATATTTCTAGAGACATCTCCTCCTTTCTGCATTTCCATAGTATGGACAGCAGAGAGAAACTCTAGAAATGTTGTGAAATATCTGGAAATATCTGACCATGTCTGTGGTTACTACTGTAGTGCACGCTCCTTAGTTATCTTGCAAGCCCTAAATTCTTTTACTTCTTTCCTTCTATGACTCGTGCTGTTCCTGAGCCCCTGATCAGGGCTCCTGTGCTGAAACCTCATCCACAGTTCAGTCCTGTGACCACTGTATGAGCCCACTGTCCACCCACCAAGCAGAAAGCATCCAGGAGTCAGGAAGGGTATGCACTACTTGCAGCTGATCAGCCTGATCATACCCGTATTCGTGATTAGCTGGCGCTATCCTTTTTTTTGTCTGTTTTTCCATTAGCACTTTATACTTATTGGCCACTAGAGGGACACACATAATAAGGAGAAACCTATTGTACTATTACTGCATTTCGGTATAGTCACGCTTTTTCATTAGTTCCCCTTAGATATCCTCTCAACCCACATTTTTCTACCCCAAGCTTTTGCAGTAGCTCATTCAGGATTTAAGACAGTACTCTACTACTTTGCTTTTACGCACTCCATCCATGATGCTTTCCCCATCTCCTGTGTTGCTGCTGCTCTTACTAATTTTTCAGTTACGCAGTCTGTCAACCACTATTGTATCGCCTTCCATGCAGCACCCCATTTGCAGTACCGATATCTTTCAACAACAATTATGGAATGAACCATCTAAAGCAATTGCTTCATTTTTGGTTTGCATTAATCCCACCAAACTATGTTCTATAATAATGCTTTGGACAATGCTGAACTCTACCACCACTAGCATTAAGAGAAGACCAGCATTATCTTGCTCTAGTAACGGGCATGTGACACATCACACAACGTTTTCTAAATCTGGATGAAACAAATTATTGTCATTCTCTTGCTATGCTCAGGCAATATATAACTAAACCCGGGTCCCATCTCATCCATAGATTCCCCAACTGATTATGCTTCAGCTAAGGGGATAAAAATGATGCTCATCAATATCTGTAGTCTGCAAAAGAAACTGACCGAAGTTCAAGCCTAGGATTCCCACACCAGTCCGGATATCCTTGTCGTAACAGAGGCTTGGTTAAAGGTATCCACTTCAGATCATTCGCTAGCTCTACCTTCCTATTCCCTGTTCAAGGTTAATAGGCCAACAAGGGGGGAAGGGCTATCTATGCCAAAGACTGACTGTCTATAACTGTCCTCCATGCCATCTCAATACCTCGGGAATTCGAATGCCTTACCTTAAAACTTTCCATATCAGCTACTGAATCTATTTATTTATTCATTTATAGTCACTGGAAACAACCTTTGAGTAAGATGCTCTTTTACAAAGGTTCTATGTCATACAATTAAGACGCAAAAACAGTATACAGAGACAAAAAACGAAAGATTATTAACCTTCTAGGGAGAGCAAGGTTACATAGAAACATAGAAGTTGATGGCAGATAAGGACTGCAAGGCCCATCCAGTCTGCCCATTTGTTTTTCTACCTTATAAATGTGCCATCGGCCTTTGCTCTGTCAGTGACCTATCTATTCATAGTCATTTGTATTGCTCCCTTATGCCTATCCCATGCCTGTTTGAAGCCCTGCACTGTATTCATAGCCACCACTTCTTGTGGTAAGCTATTCCATGCATCTACCACCCTTTCTGTGAAAAAGAATTCCTCAATCTCCCTTAATCGGCCTCCCTCTAATCTCATGCTGTGTCCCTTGTCCTGCTATTTTTCTTATATTTAAACATGTTAGACTCTTTCACCTTGTTTATGCCCTTTAGGTGTTTAAATGTCTCGATCATATCACCTCTCTCCTCCTTTGCTCAAGGGTATACATATTGAGCTCCATTAATCTGTCCTCATATGTCTTCTGATGCAGTCCCTGCACCATTTTGGTTGCCCTTCTCTGGACTGCCTCAATTTGGTTAATGTCCTTGTGAAGGTGTGGCCTCCAATACTGCATGCAGTACTCCAGATGGGGCCTAACCAATGTCTTGTACAGAGGATTATTACCTCCTCTTACGACTTGTGATACCCTACTAATACACCCTAACACCCCTAGCCTTACCTACTGCTTTAGAGGTCTGCTTGGATGATTTTAGGTCATCAGTGATGATGATGCCCAAGTCTCTTTCTTCCTTTGTGACTGCTAGCAACTCCCCCCCAGCCTATAAGTGGCTTCAGGTTTCTCTTCCCTATGTGCATGATTTTGCACTTCTTTGCATTAAATCCCAGTTGCCACTCTTCTGACCATTTTGCTAGTTTATCCAGATCTCTTCTCATTCTGCCCACCCATCTGGATCATCTACTCTGTTGCAGATCTTGGTGTCATCTGCAAACAGACAAGCCTTACCCTCTAGTCCATCTGCGAGGTCACTAATGAAGATGTTGAATAGGACTGGCCCCAGGACTGATCCCTGAGGTACCCACTTGTGACTTGCATCTCTTCTGACTGTATACCATTTACCACCACTCTCTGTTTTCTGCCAGTCAACCAGTTTGCCACCCAGTTGACCAACTTCTGACCCACCCGAGCCTACCTAGCTTATTTATCAATCTTCTATGTGGAACAGTGTCAAAAGCTTTGCTGAAGTCAAGGTGGCGACATCAACTGCTCCCTTGGTCCACCACTCTGGTTACCCAGTCAAAGAAATCTATGAGATTAGTTTGACAGGACCTTCCTTTGTAAACCCATGCTGTCTTGGATCCTGTGCCCCTATGGTTCCAGGTGTTGCACTATCCTTTCCTTAAGGAGTGCCTCCATAATCTTGCCCACTACTGAGGTAAGACTGACTGGTCTGTAGTTCCCGCTTCCTCCCTGCTACCACTTTTGTGGAGCGGGATCACATAAGCCCTTCTCCAGTCTTCTGGGACCTCTCCTGTGCTCAGAGACTCACTAAACAATTCTGCTAATGGCTCTGCTAGTTCCTCCTTTAGCTCCTTAAGTACCCTGGGATGTATGCCATCAGGTCCCATTGCCTTATCCACCCTGAGCTTAGCAAGCTCTTGTAGGACCCTTTCTTTTGTGAAGGGAGTAGTGCTCACCTCCCTCCCCTGTGTCCATGATGCTGAGCTGTGGGCCCTGCCCTACCTTCTCTTCAGTAAATACTGAGCAAAAGTATCTATTTAGGATAGATGCCTTTACAGGGTCCTCCTCCTCCATGCTCCCTTTTCTCCATTAAGCTTAGCAATACCCCTCTGGACTTTCTCCTTTCACTAATGTATCTATAGAAAGTCTTGTCACCTTCTTTTACTGTTCGTGCTAGTGTTTCCTCAGTTTGGGACTTTGCCTGCCTTACTGCCTTACCTGCTTCCCTTAGGGCAGTTTGGTATGCCTCCCTATCTTCATCCCGCTGTGTTCCCTTATATTTCCTGAAGGCCAGCCTTTTGGCTCTGACCTTTTCTGCTACTGTATTTGAGAACCAAAGTGGTTTCCTTCTTCTTTTGCACTTCCTTTTCTGTCTAACACAATGGGATGTTGCTTCAAGTATTGTATCCTTAATGCTTGTCCACTTTGCCTGTACTTACAACATAATTGACAGGGTTACAACATACATTCCACTGTAGTGTTCTGAATGACAACTAAGGCTAGGAAAGGAATAAGAGAGCAGCCCAATACACAGGCCTTGTCCATCAAAAAATTTTACAGCTGTTAAATAAGGAGACATGGGGGAGAAAAAGAGTGCATGTGGAGGTAGGTGGTAGCCCAGAGGGCAACAAGTGAGGAAAATTGACCAAAATAGATATTAGTTGTATCTGGGGTACATCTGATGGGGCTAGATAGTATGTATAGAGTATGCAGACTCAAAGTGTCAGGGTCAAGGCATGATACAGGTTGGTAAACTGGTTGGGGTAGGGAGCTGGGAAGTTGGAGGTGAAGTGTTGGAGGGGAGAAATGTGCTTGGCAGAGTTGAAGTGATTCAGTTAAGAAAGGATTCAAGGTAAGAGTAAACACTTTAGGGATTGACTAGGTTCAGCGGAGAAAGGAATGGGAGTAGCTGAGGGGTGGCCACGTGGCTACAAACATGCATACGCACCAATGCTGATGAGATGCTGTCTCAGTGCACTCTTTAAAGCACAGAGATTTACTGTATTCTAAATCTTAGATGGAATCTCATTCAGCTAATGATGAACCCTAAAGGAGAATGAGCGTTGTTCAAGTGCTGTTCTTCAGAAAGGGATGCTTAGAGTACACTGTGTTTTACCTCTGGTAGCGTAAGGGGAGTGTGCTGCTAGGAGTAAGTCAGAGATGCAGGGGGGAGTTTGGCATAGCAGAGCTATTTTCCCAAGGAGGCAAGTTTGGAACTTTATTCTGCTGGCCAGGTTTAGCCAATTGTTCTGTTCATACACCTCGCATGTAGGAGTGTATTTATAAGCCCCCAGGGTAAGTCTACATTACTAATACAATAGGATGCTACAGGCCACCTTCAGGGGGGTTAGAGCTCCTATCAAATGTATATAACTTTTTAGACCTTAACACAAATTAATCCATCATTCTTGGTGATCTAAACTTTGACTGGCTCACCATTAAGTTAAATCCACTAAAGAATCTTTGCAATGACTTCGGTTTGCATCAAATAATTAATGAGCATACGAAAACCAATTGCAAGAACCGCCTTAAAAGTTCACTCTTGGACCTCATTATCACTAATATGCCACACAAACTTAGTCAAGCAGCTGTCTTCCACAATGACCTCAGCGACTACAACGTAGTTGTGTGCATCAGGAACGTACCCAAATCTATGATTACTGATAATTATGTTACCAAAAGGAGCTTTAGGAGGTATAATCCAGAATTTTTTCTGGCAGACTTAAGTCAGCTAAGGTGGCAAAGCTTCTGTTTAGCACCTTTCATCAACGAGGCTTTAAACATTTTTAACTCATTCCTCACACATGTAATTAATAAGCATGCACAGCTGCTAAAGTGCAAATTAAAGAAAGCATCTTGTCCGTGGTTCAATGGAGCTATCAGAGATGCCTTGAAGAGAGACAAACTCTGGTCAACTGCCAGGCGGGCCAAATTCCATGCAGACTGGACAGCTTTTAGAGCTTGTCAGAATGCCTGCACTAAGATGATATGAGAAACTAAAGAGGACTATTGTCTGAATGCCCTGGAGTCTGTTAGAGGGAATCCCATCAAAATGTTGCATGCAATCAAGTCAGTGGAACGGGGCAAAGCTCCATCTTCATTGCCCCAAAAAATGAATTCCAAAGATACTTCTATTACTGACAAACCATCAATCTTAGATGAATTCAACAAACATTTTGCTACTGCAGGACTCGCATTTGAGTCCTCTCAGGCAGCCACCTTATGCTCCTCTCTCACCCAACACTCTTCAAATACTAAGCCCCTTATACAGGATACCATTTCCTTTGAGCCAATATCCTATAAACAATTCAAAGATCAGATACTGAAATTGTATGTTAATAAAAGTGCTGGGGCAGATGGCATTGATCCCTTATTTCTGAAACTTGGATAAAAATTTCTGATTGCCCCTATCATTCATCTATTCAACATGTCCCTGACAGAAGGTTTAGTGCTACAAGGATGGAAGGTAGCCCACATATTGCCCCTTTTTAAATCAGGTGACCTTAGTAACTCAAATAAATATCGGCCTATCTCTATTCTGCAGGTACTGTCTAAGCTTTTCAAGAAATTGGTTGACATTCAGATTAGGGATCTCTTGGACAAACACCAGTTGTTTAGTCCACTGCAGTCTGGCTTTAGAAGTCACCACAGTACCACATTCACCCTAGCTAAAGTGTCTAATGAGTGGTTGGTAGCCATGTGTAACCCCCTTGTTACCCGGGGTTACTAGAATCCCAGCAAGACCTAGTGGTAGGCAGGGAAGGCAGCTTGTGAAACTCCAGTTAAATGGATTTCACACTGTCTCACTCTGTTCTCAGTCTCAGCTGAGACTGAGGGATGACATCACCAATAGAACTATCGCAGCTGCATGAGCCACAATGGAATCTGCAGCAAGGGAGTTGGAATAGAATGTTAGGATGTTTGAACAATAGTCTGTGGTCAGTTTGAGTTGGGAGCTTGCTGTGAAAGCAGTACAGCAGCTCAGTGTAGGTTCTTGGAGCCTCAGCCCTGACAGAGGGCTACATTTAGGTAAAAAGGGTGTGTGTCTCTATCAAAAGAGAGACACAGAAGTAGTTTGAAGTGGTGGAGACCGCTGTTTTGGGTCTCAGTGCCCCCTCCCTCTGGGGATGGGGCAGGAAAGGGTTTCCTGCATATTCCTGGGGCAACCCCTGGTTCTGCTGCTAATGGAGAAGCTGCCTATTTGTTCCAGAGTTTTTTGGGAGAACAAGAAGATTTGTGAATCGCCTGTGGGGCACCTGCAACTGGAGGGTGAGTGTCTGCTCTTCCTGCAAGGGCCTATGTTTTTTCACCCTGGGACTTGTGTGACATGTGGGGATTGGACTACTGGAATTGTGGGAGGCCTAGAGTAATAGGCTTAGCCAGAAAGTAAAAGTATGTTCAAGTCCAGCGCTTATTGGGAAATCAAAATGATATGTAGAGGAGATGTGACATACGTCTACCCAGGAATCTACATTGCCAAGCTTTCAGTAAAGGAATTGTTTAGCTTCCAGAGAAATGGCCGGGTATGGACTGTGGGAGCTGGAGGTGGGAGACCCCCCATCTTTAGTGACCAGGTCCACCTCTACAGATTTGCTCTGTGGATTTCTACTTTGCCTCAGGCACTTGGCTAGTGATGAGGGAAGTACCCAGATGTGGGATTGGAAGGAAAATTCCCTCTAGGAGTCGAAGGCTCTAGTGTGGTTTGGGGAGCCACAACAGGATAGTTGGTTCATTTCCCAAAATGGACCGTGGATCAAATGGCCGGCGGGGAAGCCGGACCCGTGGGGAAAACCCAAGTAGTGTACAAGTCGGGCTGTATACCCAAAGCTGAGTGCAAGTCCGGGCTGTGTGCCTGGTGGGTTCAGAGCCTGAGGGCTGGAAATAAGAATAAAGTGTTCTGTTGTCTCTAATCTGCATTACCAGGAATGTAGCCCCATGGAGGTCCATCTATGCTTTGTTTGTTCAGCTTGGATGTGAGCAAAAGCCACACTGTAGAATCCCATTCCTGGTTCTGGACATTATAGTTATTGCTTCCTGTGTTCAGATTTACTTGGGTGCCCCTGTGCAGAGTAGCCAAAACTAGGTCCCCTGTACCGAGTAACCTCATCCTCCCCGGACCCAGTCCCCACCAGGTACTGCTGTCAGCTTCAACAGCATGCCACCTGTCATTTTGCTAAAAAAGCAGGGGTGAGGGGTTACCAAAATGGAGGCACCGCTTTGGATTTAATTCTGGGAAGGAAAGGTGCTTGGGCAAGGGGCTAGCATTTTGGCTATCTGGCAGTGGGTAGCCCAAAAAGCTGAAGCAATTTAACTAGTGTGTTGCTGTGTGCTGTGGATCTTATGCTGCTGTTTAAAATGCCAACTGTTTACCAAGGAGCAGTAAAGCCAAAGAGTGTGCCCTTGTCCTGCATCAATTGTTTACAGCATTTTGCCAGCTTTTTAGAATGAACTGTGGTAAAGGAAAGTGTGGAAGACTAGGAATAGCAACAGGAAAATTTTGCCCTGGATGTTGAAAATGCTTTTAAAATGAACTGTGGTAAAGAAAAGTGTGGAAGACTAGGGGCAGCAACAGGAAAATTGTGCCCTGGATGTTGGAAATGCTTTTAAAATGAACTGTGATAAAG
The DNA here is from genome assembly GCA_016271365.2 of Neoceratodus forsteri. Taxonomy (NCBI): domain Eukaryota; kingdom Metazoa; phylum Chordata; order Ceratodontiformes; family Ceratodontidae; genus Neoceratodus; species Neoceratodus forsteri. The sequence goes on along the minus strand of CM057453.1, from coordinate 1,213,742,803 downwards.
AAAAGTGTGGAAGACTAGGGGTAGCAACAGAAAAAGTGTGCCCTGGACATTGGAAATGCTTTCTGAAAGAAATGAGAGACTTGCAGGTGTGTAATGGCTATGTTAAATGGCTGAAATGGGCTCCCACCATGGAGTCAGTTGTGGAAAAAAAAAATGCATTCTGCAGCTTAAATTTGCCTGCTCGATGATCGCCGTGAGGAGAAGAGCCCTCGCAAGGAAGAAGAGGCTCATTTGCATGGTGCCGTGTGATTGGTCAGGCTGCAATCAGTCCCGCCCCTCAGCCAGCTCTACAATGACTGCCCCAGCATTTGAGAGGGAGTGTGAGTGGAGTGCGTGCACTGGCTAGTGGAGGAGCATCGCAGAGTGTTAAAATTGCTGTAAACCCTGTAAAAGTAGATTTGCTTGTTCAATATCGGGCTCAACCCACTAATCGATCGTCTGAATTGCAAGAGTGGTGGTCGAGGAGACGATCGGCAGGACTGCCCTCCCATTTCTGTTCTGAGGCCTCCAAGAACTGGCTGCAGGCCGTTTTTCCCCTTCGCAGCAAACAGCTACTGATAACAGTAAGTACTAACATTGAAAACTGCTCAAACAGTGATTTTCTGCCCTATGCCATATAAATATGTGTGCAGCAGTGTAGTCGCTTTGCAAGTAATGGCTGTGTCAAGTCCTGCCAGCAAGTGCAAGTCTGTTAAGCCATTGACTGTGTGCATAGTAATGAATTCAGCCTCAGTTTAAAGTTTAAAGCCCGAGAGAGACTGTGAGTTGTAGCCAAATGTGCAGCACTAGTTTTACAGACAATCCTGTGCTTAAAAACCTGAAGCTTTAAGGGACTGTGAGTAAAATAAATGTTTCCAGCATGTAAAAAGTCCGTGGAAAATCAAGTAAATGTGTTTAAAACAAGAACAGTGCAAGTTTGTGCAGTTTGAGAGAAAGTTCTCAGCAGTGTGTGTAAATCAGGTGAACAGTTGCTTGACCCAATTTTTGAATGTTGTTGCACAGGAGTGCTGCTGCCGCCATTACAGGGTGGGGTAGTAAAGTAAACACAGCAGCAGAGCAGCCATTTTAAAACTAAAGAAGGTGTTCAATAAAGTGGGACTTTCAGTTACAGTGAGCTTTTGTTTTGTTTTTCTGCAGTTATGGCCTCAGAACCAGCTCGCTATCCGGATCATGCCCGGGTTGCAGTAACAGCAGCAGTGAATAGACTGAGGGATATTGAAAAGTGGTGCTATGGAGTACAACTGTTTCCTCATGTGGCGATTCCTGGTTTTCCAGTGCATGTGTGTCAAATATGCTTGAGAGCTGGAAGGGACGTCTTCATGATTCCTCACTGTGCTGGATGCCGAGAAAAATATGGCTTGTATAAAGCACCTCAAATTCGGTTGGCTCCCACATGGACAAAGGTTCAGGAATCTGCAGTTGGCAGCACACAGCACCAGGCAGAGCCTGTGGAGGAAGGCCCCTCGGGGGAGTGTGGCACAAAGCTAGAGGGTACAGAGTTAGAAACAGAACCAGAAGTTGAAGTTTCAGATGCTGGATCCCAGAAAGAAAGTTCAGATAAAGCATCAGTAGACCCCTGGAGGGGGGGGCCTAGCCCAAGTCTCATAGGAGAAGATGAGATGCGGGAGGCCTTTGAGTGGGAGGTGTCGACCTCCACACCTAGTGATGAGTGGATAGTCTCAGGAGTGAGGACGACTGCTCACTCCTGGGCTCAGATCCTTAGTGAAGAGGAAGATGAGGGGGAACCTATGTGGCCTTGTGAAAAAGGAACGGGTACACAGCCTCAAGATCTTGCCTCGGAGGAATGCATGGAAGAGAGTGGCGATGCCACTGCCCTGGCTATGCAAGAGGAAGAAGTCAGGGATCCGTTTTTAATTTCTTTAAGGATGCGAAGCTGGCAGAACCAGGACTGGCCACCCCCAAGCCAGGCCAGCTGTCTCAGGTTGAACAAAGCTAGTAAAGAGGAGAGACAGGTTCGTAGAAAGGAAAATTAAATCTATGGTATGACCTCTCCTACCTTTCCTCGGAAAGTCTGGGAGGAGATTGAGAACAGCAGGAAATCCTGGATCTGGGCCGAAGCAATGAAAGATGTGCATCCTGGGGCAAACAAGCATGTGAAGAACAGACTGTTTCATGAGAAATATACAAAGTGGAAGAGAGGCAGGACACTGTTTATGGACAGAGTGTGAATAGTGGACGAAGAGGGATGTGAAATCTCCCACTGTGTGAATTATGTGAGCCCAAATGGGATAATAATTCAAGCTCCTGACCCCCGGTACTATTGGCCTCAGTGCAAGGACCTCCCAGAAAATGTGCCCGTGCCTACAAAATGGAAAGCCAAGCAGTGGTAGTCAATACTGCCACACCAGATTGTGAAGTGCCTTTATTGATCCACCAGTATGAACATCCAGGACTCAGGTGCCCCACATTCATCAGTTCTGCAGTGTACTGGTCTTTCCAGAATCCATAGACTGGCCCACCAGATGACTTCAGATCCAGAGAGGACACCAGTCCAGCTGTATCCTGAGCCATCGCCTGGTAATCGGATGACATCGGACCAGCTGTTTTCTTTTTGTTCCTGTTCTAAGGTTCCATCTCCAGAGATGACAACAACCCAGCAGTTCCCAGATGTGCCCTCCTGTAGTTCCCGGAAGATGTCCGCCCAGCTGTATTGGAAGAAATGCTGCCAGGGAGAGTCTTTGTCAGAGGTGCAGGTCGGTTCAGAATTTTCCATTCTACAAGGGGCTGGTAAGTCCGAACTTTTCTATCTTTATGACATTGCAGTACACACCCTACACTAGCAGACTCCAAAATGTGTGAATTGTCCACAAAGACTCTCCCTCGAGACTTTGGCCTGTTAGAACTGTGCTTCACCGGGCTCCAGCCCAGGAGAGACTCTTTATTGGACTAGCCTTGGGCACTGTGGTCACTAGTTGGGACTTTTAGGGCACTCCATCCCCCAAATGTGTATTGTAAATAATGTTGTTGTTTTCTAATGTAAATACTGTTTTTCTACCTTTTCTAAAAAAAAATCTTTTTGGGATTCTTCAGTGTTTTGATGGTAGGGGTTTAGGTAGACTGTGTATGCAGATTAGGAGTGTGTGTTGTCTTTCTTTTTCTTGCAGGTGTTCCTGGAGAAGAGAGAAGAGAAGAAGAGGAGGAGGAGGGGCTCATCAGAGTTCCTCACTAGTACTTTAGTGTGTAGTGATTTAAAGTACTGTGGTGTTGTTATTATTGTTGTTACTGCATTAACCCTTTCCTTCCACAGGTGTGGTTGTGGGGGTAGGAAGGAGGCAGTAATATAAAATGTGGTATTATTCTTGGTGTGTGGTTGCAGGTTGCCCAAGGTCAGGGAGGTCCCTGGGTTGTTTTTGTTTTTGTGGTATTAAGTTAAAGGCAGACAGGTTTTCCTTAGTGGGTTGGGGGGGATAGACAGGCTGTGGTCCTGAATGGCCATAGGGACCTGCAGTGCTGATCTATCAGGTCTATGCTCTGGATAGTTCTACCACAACCACTAGGTGTCCATAGTAAGTGGATAGTGTTGAGGCTGATATGTCAGCTAAAGGCCTCTAGGCCCTTAGTGTTGCCTGCCTGTGCTTGCACATAGTAGGAGGGGGCCTGATCACCCCCCTCCGCAAGTAGCACATAGGGTGGGATGGCCTAAGGCCGGCTAAATAATGACTGCGGACAGTCATTTTCCTGGTCAAGGACGAGTATAACCCCTTTGTTACCCAGGGTTACTAGAATCCCAGTAAGACCTAGTGGTATGCAGGGAAGGCAGCTTGCGAAACTCCAGTTAAATGGATTTCACACTGTCTCACGCTGTTCTCAGTCTCAGCTGAGACTGAGGGATGACATCACCAATAGAACTATCGCAGCTGCATGAGCCACAATGAATCTGCAGCAAGGGAGTTGGAATAGAATGTTGGGAGGTTTGAACAGTAGTCTGTGGTCAGTTGGAGTTGGGAACTTGTTGTGAAAGCAGCACAGCAGCTCAGTGTAGGCTCTTGGAGCCTCAGCCCTGACAGAGGGCTACATTTAGGTAAAAAGGGTGTGTGTCTCCACCAAAAGAGAGACACAGAAGTAGTTTGAAGTGGTGGAGACCACTGTTTCGGGTCTCAGTGCCCCCTCCCTCCTGGGATGGGGGCAGGTCTGGGGCAACCCCCTGGTTCTGCTACTAATGGAGAAGCTGCCTATTTGTTCCAGAGTTTTCTGGGAGAACAAGAAGATTTGTGAATCGCCTGTAGGGCACCTGCAACCGGAGGGTGAGTGTCTGCTCTTCCTGCAAGGGCCTGTGTTTTTTCACCCTGGGACTTGTGTGACATGTGGGGATTGGACTACTGAAATAGTGAGAGGCCTAGAGTAATAGACTTAGCCAGAAAGTAAAAGTATGTTCAAGTCCAGCGCTTATTGGGAAATCAAAATGATATGTAGAGGAGATGTGAAATACGTCTACCCAGGAATCTACATTGCCAAGCTTTCAGTAAAGAAATTGTTTAGCTTCCAGAGAAATGGCTGGGTATGGACTGTGGGAGCTGGAGGTGGGAGACCCCCCATCTTTAGTGACCAGGTCCACCTCTACAGATTTGCTCTGTGGATTTCTACTTTGCCTCAGGCACTTGGCCAGTGATGAGGGAAGTACCCAGATGTGGGATTGGAAGGAAAATTCCCTCTAGGAGTCGAAGGCTCTAGTGTGGTTTGGGGAGCCACAACAGGATAATTGGTTAATTTCCCAAAATGGACCATGGATCAAGTGGCCGGTGGGGGAGCTGGGCCCGTGGGAAAACCCAAGTAGTGTACAAGTCGGGCTGTGTACCCAAAGCTGCATGCAAGTCCGGGCTGTGTGCTTGGTGAGTTCAGAGCCTGAGGGCTGGAAATAAGGATAAAGTGTTCTGTTGTCTCTAATCTGCATTACCAGGAATGTAGCACTGTGGGGGTCCGTCTATGCTTTGTTTGTTCAGCTTGGATGTGAATAAAAGCCACACTGTAGAATCCCATTCCTGGTTCTGGACATTACAGTTATTGCTTCCTGTGTTCAGATTTACTTGGGTGCCCCTGTGCAGAGTAGCCAAACCTAGGTCCCCCTGTACCGAGTAACCTCATCTTTCCTGAACCCAGTCCCCACCAGGTACTGCTGTCAGCTTCAACAGCATGCCACCTATCATTTTTCTAAAAAGGTAGTGGTGAGGGGTTACACATGGATCACAAGCAAATCATGGGGGCCATGTTCTTAGACCTAAGCAAGGCCTTTGAAACAGTCGATCATGGTCTTCTGGAGAAATTAAATGATTATGGCCTTGACCCTTCTGTGTCAAACTGGCTGTCCAGTTACCTGGTGGATAGAAAGCGGAAGATTAAGGCCAATGGGACTTTATCTTCCTTATTTCCCTTGATGAGAGGGGCCCCTCAAGGCTCAATACTGGGCCTGCTGCTCTTTCTAATATATGTCAACAATCAAGGTAATAACATTACTCAATCGAAACTTCACTTTTGCAGACAACACAGTCCTCTATATCTCTAAATCTACATTCCTAGATGCCTCCTCTGCAATTCAATCAGACTTTAACAAACTGCTGCTTAACCCTTACACTGCAAAGGATTTTCTGTAAATTGCATATCCTTGCTGCCAGAGGTTCAGTCATTTCCTGCACCACACTGGTTTTGATACACATTTAGTGAGATAACTAGATTGTTAAAGGTGTAAATGTCAATGGATTACACCTTTTCTTACAGCTGCATGGGCTTGGATGGAACTTCTGATCTCTAATTTCACATGGCAGACTCACCTGCAGATAGATAGGGTGCCATACCCAACCAACCATGTTAGTGGCATGCTGTGTCATGGGGTCCCATCTATTGCATTATTGGATACATGTCACTAAATCTATAAAGAAAAAGTAAGAAGTAGCCTGTTTTACATGAAAGGAAATTGAATGAGTAAATCAAGGCCCAGATTGTACCATATCTACATGCCCTGGGTCACATGATCAAAAACAGCATTGCTGACATGGTTCTGTGTCAAACTGCTTCTGTTACAATGGGGGGAACCTATTGCATTATGGAGTACATGCCACTAAATCCATAAAGAAAAATAAAGAAGTAGCCTGTTTTACATAGCAGGGAAGTGAATGAGTTAAAAAAGGCCCAGATTTTACCAATACCTACATCCTCTGAGTCACATGACCAAAAACAAGTTGGTTGACACTGTCAGTCATTTTCTGCATCAAACTGCTTCTGTTACACTTTTTTTGGGATGACTTGATTATAAAAGTCATAAATGTTTGTGGATTACACCCTCTCTTACAGCAGCAGGGACCTGGATGACATTTCTGATCTCTAATTTCACATTACAGACACATTTGCAGATAGCTTGGGTGCCATTCCCAACCACCCATGGTGGTGCCATGCTTGCACATCCTGGACCCACCTATTGCATTATGAGGTACGTGTCAATAAATTCATAAAGTGAAAGTAAGAAGTAGACTGTTTTAAATGAAAGGGAAGGGAATGAGTAATTCAAGGCCCAGATTATACCAAAATCTACATCTCCTGAGTCACATGACCATAAACAAGATTGCTGATACTGTTCAGTCATTTTCTGTGTCAAACTGCTTCTGTTACACATTATTTCGGATAATTAAATTATAAAAACATTAATTGTCTATGGATTACACATTTTCCTATAGCTACAGGGGCTTGGGTGACATTTCTGATCACTAATTTCACATTGCAGACCCACTTGCAGATAGCCAGGGTGCCATACCCAACCACCCATGGTTGGGCCATGGTGGACCATTTGGGGTTCCATCTGTTCCATTATGGGATAGATGTCAATAAATCCATAAAGGACATTTAAGAAGTTCCCTGTTTTACATGACAGGGTAGTGAATGAGTAAATCAAGGTCTAGATTGTACCCATATATACATACCCTGGGTCACACGACCAAAAACAAGATGGCCACAAATGTTCAGTCATTTTCTGTGTCAAACTACTTCTGTTACACATTTATTAGGTTAACTAGATTATACAAGTGATACATTTCTATAGAATACACCTTTTTGTACAGCTGAAGGAGCCTGGATGATATTTCTGGTAACTAATTTCACATTACAGACCCACCTGCAGATACCAGGGTGCTTCACCCAACGACCCATTGTCGGGCCATGCAGGACCATAGAGGTCCCACCTAATCCATTATGGGGTACATATCACTAAATCCATCAAGGAAAAATAAGAAGTAGCCTGTTTTACATGAAAGGAAAGTGAATGAGTAAATCAAGGCCCAGATTGTACCCATATGTACATCCACTGGGTTACTTGACCAAAAACAAGTTGACTGCCACTGTTCAGTCATTTTCTCAGGCAAACTGCCTGTTTCACATTTATTTGGATAATTAGATTATAAAAGCTGTAAATCTCAATGGATTACACCTTTTCTTACAATTGCATTGGCTTGGATTACATTTCTGATTACTAATTTCACATTGCAGACCTACCTGCTGATAGCCGGGGTGCTATACCCAACCAGCCATGATAGGGCCATGCTGGCCCATATGGGGCCCACCTATTGTGTTACTGGGTACATATCAATAAATCCATAAAGGACAAGTAAGAACTATCCTGTTTTACATGACAGGGAAATAAATGAGTAAATCAAGGTCCAGATTGCACCCATATCTACATGCCCTGGGTCACATGACCAAAAACAAGATGGCTGACACCGTTCAGTCATTTTCTGTGTCAAACTGCTTCTGTTACACATTTATTGGTATATCTAGATTATAAAAGCAGTAATTCTTGTGCATTATACTTTTTCCTATAGCGACAGTGGCTTGGATGAAAGTTCTGATCACTAATTTGACACTGCAGATCCACCTGTAGATAACCAGTGTGCCATATCCAGTCACCCAGGGAAGGGCCTTCCTGGACAATAGGGGGGCATACCTATTGCATTATGGAGTACATATCACCAAATCCATAAAGGAAAAGTAGGAAGTAGCCTGTTTTACATGCAGGGAAGTGAATGAGTAAGTCAAGGCCCAGATTGTACCCATATCTGCATCCCCTGGATCACATGAGCAGAAATAAGATGGTTGACACCGTTCAGTCATTTTCTGAATCAAACTGCTTCTGTTAAACATTTATTGGGATAACTAGATTATACAGATGGCATATGTCTATGGATTACACCTTTTCTTACAACTGCAGGGGCCTGGATGACATTTCTGCTCACTAATTTCACATTGCAGACCCACCCGCAGGTAGCCAGCATGCCATACCTAGTCACCCATGGTTGGGTAATGCTGTCCAATTGTGGGCCCATCTATTCCATTATGGGATATATGGCACTAAATCCATAAAGAATAAGTAAGAGGGTGCCTGTTTTACATGATAGGGAAGGGAATGAGTAAATCAAGGTCTAGATTGTACCCATATCTACATACTCTGGGGCACATGACCAAAAACAAAATGACCACCAATGTTCAGTCATTTTCTGTGTCAAACTGCTTCTGTTAGACATTTATTGAGTTAGCTAGATTATAAAAGTGATAAATGTCTAAGGAGTACACCTTTTTGTACAGCTAAAGGAGCCTGGATGATATTTCTGGTCGCTAGTCTTATGTTGCAGACCCACCTGTAGTTACCCAAGGTGTCATAGCCAACCACCCATGGTCAAGCCTTTCTGGCCCACAGGAATCCCACCTATTGCATTGTGGGGCACATGTCACTAAATCTATAAAGGAAAAAGAAGAAGTAGCCTGTTCTACATGGCAGGGAACTGAATGAGTAAATCAAGGCCCAGATTGTACCCATGTCTACATCCCCTGGGTCACATGACCAAATACAAGATGGCTGACAACACTCAGTCATTTTCTGCATCAAACTGCTTCTGTTACACATTTATTGAGATAACTAGATTATAAAAGCGGTAAATGTCAAGGTATCACACCTTTTTCTTTACAGCTACAGGAGCTTGGATAAAATTTATGATCACTAATTACACATTACAGACTATCTGCAGATAGCTGGGGTGTCATACCCAACCATCAATGGCAAGGCCATGCTGGTCCATGAGTGGCCCTTCTATTGCATCATGGGGTACATGTCAATAACTCCATAAAGAAAAAGCAAGAAGTAGCCTGTTTTACATGACACAGAAGTGAATGAATAAATCAAGGCCCAGATTGCACCCATAGCTACATTCCCTGGGTCACACACCCAAAAACAAAATGGCTGCCACTGTTCAGTCATTTTCTGCATTAAACTGCTCCTTAAAGATTTATTGGGATAATTAGATTATAAAAGTGATATATATCAATGGATCACACCTTTTCTTACAACTGCAGGGGCTTGGATGACATTTCTGATAACTAATTTCACATTACATACCTACCTGCTGATGGCTGGGGAGCCATACCCAACCACCCATGGTTGGGCCATTCTGACCCCCGTGAGGCCCACCTATTGCATTATGGGGTACTGATCGATAAATCCATAAAGGACATGTAAGAAGTAGCCTGTTTTACATGACAGAGAAATTAATGAGTAAATCAAGGCTCAGATTTTACCCATATCTACATCCTGTGGGTCACATGACCAAAACAAGATGGCTGTCACTGTTCAGTCATTTTCTGCGTCAATCTGCTTCTGTTACACATTTATTGGGATAGCCAGATTATAAAAGTGGTAATTATTTATGGTTCACACCTTTTCCTATGGCGGCAGGGGCTTGGATGGCATTTCTGATCACTAATTTCACTCTGCAGACCCTTCTGCAGATAGCCAGTATGCATAGCCAACCACCCATGGTTGGGTCATACTGGCCCATTGGGTGCCCATCTACTCCATTATGGAACAGATGTCATTAAATCCATAAAGGTTAAGTAAGAAGTTGCCTGTTTTACATAACAGGGAAGTGAATGAGTAAATAAAGGCCCAGATTGTACCCATATCTACATCCCCTGCATCACATGAACAAAAACAAGATGGCTGACACAGTTCAATTATTTTCTGCATTAAACTGCTTCTGATACACATTTATTGGGATAACTAGATTACAAAAGCAGTAAATGTGAATGGATTACATCTTTTCTTACAACTGCTGGGGCTTGGATGAAAATTCTGATCACTAATTTCACATTACAGACCCTTGCAGATAGCCAGGGTGCCATACCCAACCTCTCATGGTAGAGCCATGCTGGCAAATGGGGGACCACCCAATGCATTATGGGGTACATGTCACTAATTCCATAAAGGAAAAGTAAGAAGTAGCCTGTTTCACATGACTGGGAAGTAAATGAGTAAATCAAAGCCCAGATTGTACCCATATCTATATCCTCTGTGTCACATGACCAAAAACAAGATGGCCAACACTGTTCAGTCATTTCCTGCATCAGACTGCTTCTTATTCACATTTATTGGGATATTGAGATTGTAAATGTGATACATGTTACTGGATTACACCTTTTCTTACAGCTGCAGGGGCTTGAATGAAATTTTTGATCACTATCTTCACATTGCAGACCCATTTGCAGATACCCAGGGTGCCATAACGAACCACCCATGTTAGGGCAAAGCTTACTCATGGGGGTCCCATCTATTGCATTATGGGGTACGTTTCACTAAATTCATAAAGGAAAACTCAGAAGTAGCCTGTTTTACATGACAGGGACATGAATGAGTAAATCAAGGCCCAGACTGTACCCATATCTACATCACCTGGGTCACATGACCAAAAACAAGATGGCTACCACTGTTCAGTCATTTTCAGTATCAAACTGATTCTGTTACACATTTATTGGGATAACAAGACTATAACATTTAAAATGTTTATAGATTACACATTTTTTTACAGCTGCAGGGGCCTGGATGATTTTTCTGGTCACTAATTTCACATTACAGACAAACCTGCAGATAGTCAGGGTGTCATATTCCCATACCTGACCACCCACGGTAGGGCCATGCTGTCCCAAGGGGGGCCAACCTATTGTATTATGTGGTACATGACAATGCTGTAAATCAATAAATAAAAACTAAGAGGTAGCCCGTTTTACATAACAGGGAATTGAATGAGTAAATCAAGGCCCAGATTGTACCCATATTTACATCCCCTGGGTCACATGATCAAAAGCAAGATATCTGACACCGTTCAGTCATTTTCTGCATCAAACTGCTTCTGTTTCACATTTATTGGGATAACTAGATTATAAAAGTTGTGAATGTCAATGGATTACACCTTTGCTTATATCTGTAGGGGTTGGATGAAATTTCTGATAACTAATTTCACATTACAGACCCACCTGCAGATAGCCAGGGTGACACACTCAACCACACATGGTAGGGCAATGCTGGCCCATTGTGGCCCCAACTATTGTGTTTTGTGGTACTAGTTAGTAAATCCATAAAGGAGAAGTAAGAAGTACTCTGTTATACATGACAGGGAAGTTAATTAATAAATCATGGCCCAGATTGAACCTATATCTGCATGCCTGTGTCATAATGCCAAAAACAAGATGGTAGCAACTGTTCAGTCATTTTCAGGACAAACTGCTTCTGTTACACATTTATTAGGATAATTAGAGTATTAATGTTGTAAATGTGTGTGTTACAACTTTTCTTACAGCTGCACAGGCCTGGATGACATGTCTGATCACTAATTTCACACTGCAGACCCACCTGCAGATAACTGGAATGCCATACCCTACCACCCAATGGTAGGGCACTGCTGGCCCATGGGGGTCCCAGCTATTGCATTATGGCATACATGTCACTAAATCCATAAAACAAAAATAAGAAGTAGCCTGTTCTACGTGACAGGAAGTGAATGAGTAAATGAAGGCCCAGATTGTACCCATATCTACAATCCCTGGTCACATGACCAAAAACATAACTGCACCCTATGAGTAGGTAGCACAAGACTTGAAACCTCAAAGAATGCAGACAACAGTTGATGAAGAACTGCAGACATGTAGAAGGGAAGGAAAATTGATAAAGGCAGAATTGGGTATGAAACACCACACCAGTGATACCATGGGAGCGGCTCTGTGGATGCCAATTTACAGGCAGGGTATAAAAGAGAACAGCAGATGAGTGGTATCAACAAGAATCTTCTGTGTCCATCAGATAAGTGGGTATGCCTAGTACATGCTGCCAGTCCTGAGACATAATGATTTGTGTCAAACATATGCAATGGAATTTGTTTTAGGAATTAAAATTTGTAATTAATATTTAAATGATTCTGTTTAATTTCTCCAAGTTGTCTATGATGATGTAATACATCACAATATCATATGATCAACCTCTCATACTCACCTTTTCCCTTTAAAACAGGCCAAAGGATTGAATGCTGACAGTAATTACAGCATGTCTCACCTTGCCATGTTTTATCGGGCTAAAAAACTACATAAGTGGCTGATGTCTATGATAGTTCTGTTCTAAAAATGGCATATTCAAATACATAGCAATGTTTGTTTTGTCTGTTGGACTACCGTGATCACAACAACACTCGTTACAGTATCTGCTTCATGTTATGCACGTGTGGGACATTTGCTAGTGGGGGGAGATAACAGAGAGTTATGATTAAAGTGATCAGCTTAGGGGAGATGGAAAACACAAGTCTGGTGCACATATGTCACTCCCGGCATTTGTCATTTCCAATTCCAAAAGGTTCATCAATATTAGGGAATGAACACAGTGCAAGATGCGTATATTTACAGATGATATCAAGCTTTGTGGGATATATGATACTGAGGTGGGGGTACAGGAGTAGATGCGGGAATTACAAATGACAGATATGTAGTCCCAAGCTTTGGTAGTTGAAATTCAATGCCAAAAAGTGCAAGGTGAGACACATACAAGTGAACAAGAACCCAAGTATAGATTATTGGATAGGAGGACTTACACTTTGCAATACTTTAGATCACAGTGGCCATGGGAGACATCTTAAGTGACATGTGTAAATAAACTAGCATTTGTAACAAACAGACAGGACAGAGAAATGTCAGTAGGTACCATTGCCAAAAGATAGAGACCCTCAATTTCCTAACATGAATAAAGAACGTTAACTGCAAGCCAGTATTCAGAATGAAATGGGCATATGTTGAATCCATAACATTAAAGTAACCCTCATCATTCAGTTATGCAATATGGCATGACAAGGGGTGCATTATGGTGGGATGACTGCCGACCTCGACTAGTTTGAAGCACGAGGTGTAGCTGATGGCTTCCACCACCCGGAAAGGGCCGTTAGCATACCTTAACACACCCCATACAGTGTCTTGTTGCGATTGTGAAATGGGTCCTGTTTAATAAATGTTATGCATATTACTTTCAGCTGGGCCATTGTACTGGGATAACAGCCCAGCTGAAAGCAGCTGTCAGCCAATCAGACATCAGCATTCTTTACATCCTGAACATAATATTGATTAATACGTGAGAAATACTGAATATGTATGATATTTATACCATTGCTTTCATTATATAACTCTGGATATAATTTATGATAATGATTGTTACATTGCAATTACACTTTCAGATAAGTGGTGGGCCTTACCCCCACTACATCTTGTGTTTTTAATACTGCACAATGTATTTCCAACTATTACACTATTGGACACTGTTTACCTTATCCATGAAGGAAAGGTAAGAATCACATGCAAGGTGAGTTCAGTATGTTTCAGTTATCATTTAACTTTAGTAGTTTGCATTTCGATTCTGGTCATCTCACAAACGAGACACTTAAACCGCTAGCTATCCATCCTACATAAGTGAGGGGGGTCACTTGCATTGTGGCTTCTCTACTAAAACAGATTGAAAAGTCATTCTGTTTTAGTAGAGACATTGCTATTACTGCAGAATGACCTTTTCAAGTGTATGCATCTCCAACAAAGGAGCGTTCCATCATAAGCTGTAAGACCATTAACATGTAGACAAAAATCCTGTCCTTTCCCTATTCTAAAACATATCTAGTATTCAACTCTTCATTTTATATTCAATTCAAGAAGTCATTGCCAATCCTGTTTGGGAAAAAAATATATCTTACCTTATAACTATCAATTGCCTTCATGCCTGCTATATGTTGAAAAAAAAGACCTGTCTACTATTGCATTTTCATTGTGACATATATACTGTACCAAAGCTGAATGAGAAGTCATTCTGTTTTAGCAGTGACATCACTATTGCAGCAGAATGACTTTTTCAAGTGTATGTATCATCTTACACAACAGCGTTCCATCAGACACTATAAGACTACAAACCTGTGAAGAAAAACCCTGTCCTTTCCCTATTCAAAACATGTCATGCAGTCCACTTTGTTTTATAATCATTTCAAACACACCATTGCCGATACTGTATGGAAAAAAAATATATATTGTTCCCTTATCTATCTACTGCCTTCATGCCTGTGACCTGTGGGAAAAAAATACCTATCTACAATTACCCTATATTATTATTTTTTAGATCACTGTACTGTCCTGGGAAAGGAGCACATTTTTCTTCATTTACCCTATCCTACTATGCCTTATTTGCTATTATTCCCATCTTTTTTTCTGTTTTTTTCTCCCATACATTACATAGAATATTTGGTGGTCATTAATAAACAGCAATGATACACATTTACCCTCAGGTTTTAATTAGGTCTGCGAAGAAAGAAAGAGGTTTTTAGAAAAGTGGTGTTGTGTATTTCGACCACCATACAGTATTTTATACAGTGTACTATAGGAAAGAAACCGAGATAGATTTTTTTTTCCGTTAGCATTTGCCATTAGTGGTCCACATTTCACTTCTGGTCATTTGCCGATGCAACAATTCAACAGCCCAATGTCCCATGTACCGTGGTGCTGGGGTCACTTGCATTGTGACATATATACCAAAGCAGAATGAGAAGTCATTCTGTTTTAGTTGTGAAGTCACGACTGCAGCAGAATGACTTTTTTATGTATATGGATTATCATACACAAGAAAGTTTCATCAGACGATATAAGACCAGAAACCTGTGGATAAAAAAACATATCCTTTCCCTATTTTAAAACCAGTGGAGAAAAACCCTATCCTTTCCCTATTCTGTAACTTTCCATGTTGTCATCTCTTTGTTTTCGATTCGATCCTGTATGGAGAAAAAAAAACTATCTTTCCCTATATCTATCTACCGCCTTCATGCCTACTTGCTGTGGAAAAAAATACCTATCTACTGTTACTGTATACTATCATTTTTTTAGATCACTGTACTTGTCCAGAAAATGAATTAATTAAGCATTATACAATGGTGTGTGAAAATCCTGTACCCTCATTGGTCAAAACATGTTACATGACCGTGGATAAATCCTGCATAACCCACGGCTGAGGAATGGCATTTATAAAAAACATAATTAAACACATTTTAAATTTATTTTACACATGGGTCCATTGTGTAATCACAATAAGGCACTTCAGGGTGTGAGTTATTGGGTGAGTTACCCACTTCTTGTGTGGTTAAGTCACTCAGCTGCGCCTCATGACACACCATACAAGGCATGGGTAAATCCCCAATAACCTACACCCTGTAGTATCTTATTGCTTAAATAAGGTACGACAGGGTGTGGGTTATTGGGGGATTTACCCCCAGCTTGTGTGGTGTGTCACGGGGCACGGCCGAGTGACTTAACCACACAAGAAGTGGGTAAATCACTCATTATACAATGGGCACACTACAAAAGACAAAATGTTGAATTCTGATTGGTTGGTTGGCTGGCACCTTTTCAGCGTGATAAATCCTCCAGTGTACCCACTGGAAAGGTTCAACAACCAGTCAGCCGCATCAGGAACCCCTCGCAAATCCCTCCGATCATGGCAAACACACCACTGGCAAGCTCAAGGACTGACGGTGAGATTACCTGGTAAGCTAACCCGACTGTAAACTCCGTAACAAAATCCTGTCCAAAGCTACGAATGTGCTTTAAATATCTACCTCATCTCCATATCATCTCCTCAGCCTCCGCTCCTAATCCAGCCTGCAACTTGGCAAACGCGATTTGTTAACAGATACATAAGTCTTTCAGTAGCCAGGCTGTGTGATCGACATTTCAACACTTCTAATTCAAATCACACTTCTCCGCTATGTGGGCTCTTAGAAGAACAACAGGTTCACCCTATCAAATTACAAGATTGACCCCAGCAACTCCAATCAGCAATTTCAAAGAGGGCAGGACTACAGTGCCGTTTGGTTGCGCGGTGAACTAGTACACAGTTCGTGGCGGGCATGGAGCGGAGTCAGAGAAAAAATATTATGAAATTATGCATCTTTTATGCAGTTCAACTTCTTCGCATGTTTTGCTGCTCTGCAGCACCCACGATGTCTCACACAATCATTTAAACGGGTAAGCTAACAAGAGTCTCCCTATCAGCAAAGGACTATTTTTTTCTGATGGAGTAATACAATTTAAAACAAACACTTTAAAATACAAAAAAAAAACTTCTTTTTATTTTCTCACAAAAAAAAAAACCTGGGACATTGTATAATAGCAATATGCCACTCCAGGGGGTGGGTACATGGGTGGATTTACCACTTCTGGTATGGTTAAGTCACTCGGCTGCGCCTCGTGACCCAACCACACCAGGTGTGGTAAATCCACCCATATACCCACTCCCTGTCATGGTATATTGCTTAAATAACTCACACCCTGAAGTGTCTTATTGAGATTATACAATGGGTCCAACTGTAAAATAAATTTAAAATGTGTTTAAGTTTTTTATAACTGCCATTTCTCATCTGTGGGTTATGCAGGATTTTTCCATGATCATGTGACATGTTTTGACCAATAAGGTTACAGGATTTTCACACACCATTGTATAATTGGTTCCCAATCTACCAATGCTACTAAGCCATAAATACTGTTTTCACACAGATATATATATATATATATATATATATATATATATATATATATATATATATATATGTATCCTCTTCATGTTTGGGGCCTGTTGGGAAAAAACTAACTACTCTTTCCCTATGCTACATCATTTCATCAACTGTTGACATACATTTTGTAATGTTTTGTTTAACCAAAGTAACTTTTGTGATGTATCGCACCTAGAGATGCAGTGAAATTTTATTTCGCCGATGAAATTTAGGCAAAATCACCAATTTTGCCCAGCGAAACATTTCATGTAATTACAGCTTTTCAGCAAAATTTTGCCTCCAATTTTGCCTTGAATTTTGCCTTGCACTTCTATAAAATGAAATTAAGCAAAATTGGGCATTTCTCTCTGCTGGTACTCACATGGTTGAGTCTGAACAGGCAGGAAGTCAGTGGTTCATTTCCTGTGCTACATATCTCAGGGAAGCAGGCAGCATCTAGACTCAGAGTCAAAACCCGGTGACTACAGAGTGTACTTTGATATCTAAACTACTTAATTTGTGCTATTTTTTCCTAACCTTTTCCTGTTTGTCCTATTTCATATTTTAGTACCCGTGTTTTATGTGTGTATATGCATGATATCCCCCCGTTCTCTCTCTCTCTCTCAGAATCTCTATCTCTGTTTTGTTGTCTTTTTTTGGCTTGGTTTAATTTGGTGGTGGTGGGAATAATGGAAAAGGGTAGAGGCAGTGGGGCACCTGTACACTGCCTTGACTGGCACATGTTTCAGATGTCCAGTAAAAATGAAATGTACACCCCAGCACCAGCACATGAAAATGAGTTGCTGAGAGCAGGAGTAGAAACAGAGACCTCCCTGCTGGTGTATCTCCCCCTTGACTCCGTGGAAAGACATCATCTTGAAAACATGCTCTCATCCCTCCTCCATCTCTCTTATGCAATGCCACACATGAAAATGGGTTGCTGAGGGCAGAAGCAGAAATGGAGGACTCCCAACTGGCTTCTCTCCCTCTTGACTACTTAGATAGACATCACCTAGGAAATAAGCTCACACCCCTCCTCCATGCCACTCAAACACTAGTGCATCAAAAAATGGGTTGCTGAGGGCAGCAGCAGAAACGGAGACCTTCCTGCTGGTGTCTTTCCCCCTTGACTCCCTGGTCAGACATCACCTAGAAAACAAGTTCACACCCCTCCTCTCTCACACTCAAGTGTAGCTGAACCAGGACTCAGACTGCAGAGGGAAGGATCAGAAACAGAGCCCTTCCTGCTGGCATATTGTCCCCCAGACTCCCTGTACAGTCATCCTCTTGCAAATAAGTTCACTCCCCTCCTCCATCCCACTCAAGCACTGCTGCACCAGAAAACTTTATTCCTGATTTTTGTTACTATAAATGGTCTTTTTGTTCCCCAGTAGTCTCAGTCTCTCTCTCTCTCTCTCTCTCTCTCTCTCTCTCTCTCTCCCCCCTCTCCCTCTCCATCTCTCTCCACCTCTTCCCCCTCTCCCTTCTCCCCTCCCATCCCATCTGGATGACATCGACAAAGATTTTTTTTTTACCAGCCTGCCCTTACGCTGCCTGAACACACACAGCCACATTGAGCCCTGGAAAAAACTTCTTTCATATTTTCTCTTACTGTAAATGGTCTTTTTTTTTACCAGGAGAGACACACTAAGCCGAAAGCTTGTATACAGGTGTTACCTGGGAGCACAAGAAAGTTGAGTAACTTGCTCAGGGTCACACAGTATGCAAGTGGAGGCTGTGGGATTCAGACCCAGGTCTCCAGGTTTGCAGCTCAGAGCCTTAAACCACTGCACTTTTGAGGCTCTCCCCCCACTCCCCGAATCAGAACTCCGAGCTCATGCTGGTCGAGAGGGCTGCACCGCTTCTGAGGATCTCCCCCAACCCCCAGATCACTGCTCAGGTACAGAGTTGGCCGCACTCCTTTGGAAAAAAAGGACTACTTGCAGCCAGTTTGTCACCATTTTGGATTTTCAAATCCTTTTTATTTACTGTCCCCCCAACAGTGTAGATATTTTTTTAATTCTTGCTTCTGCACTTTTACAAAGGTGTTCGGTACTGTTCTGCTAAGTAACTTTAATTGATTTAGAGGTGAAATCACTTGTTAAAGGCATTTTTTAATTGAGTAGCCACTGTTTGTTTGCCATACTGCTTAATTGCATATCAGCACGACACCGAAGTGAAATTCGGATTAGCATATTACACTCTGCACAACGCTATAATATAAATTGTCCTACCTCTCCCTTCCTTAACAGAGCTTGGCGCTGGTCAAGAGGGCTGCACATCTTCAGAGGCTCTCCCCCAACCCCTGAATCAGAGCTCCGAGCTCACTCTGGTCAAGAGGGCTGCACCGCTTCTGAAGCTCTCCCCCAACCCTGGATCACTGCTCAGGTACGGAGTCAGCTGCGCTCCTTTGGAACAAAGAGAACTGCTTGAGAGAACTACCCTGCAGTCACTGCACAACTGCTCCCCGCCCGCCCCCAATACCATCCCACCCTTAGCTAGAGTTAGACTTATAGTGCATAATCCTCGCGATATTTGGGACTGTCTCACATTTTTTCTAACACCATAGTTTCCCATCTGCTCCTTACAGCTGCTTGCCACTAGAGGTCACCTAACCTTTAAGGGTTTCTCTACTAGCTATCTGTCCTGGTAAATCCAGTCTCTCTTCACCCTCCCATCTCAAAGCATTGCATTCTCCTATTGACCTTATGGCTTCCTCAGCTCTGCTTACTCTCCTCTCTGGTGCTATTTTGCTACTGTTACTCTCTGCTGCCACCTGCCCAGTCATGCTTATCTCACCATCTAACGTATGCTCTACTGACAACTTTCACTTCTCCAACCTACCAGCTGATGCCTCCCCTACTCCTCTTCCCCCATCTGTGCTTATTTTCAAGCACCTGTGCTTGCTAGCTAGGTACATCCAGTTCAGGTTGAAAATCTTCCCCAATGCTTCAGCAAGGGCTTACACTATTATCTCACTCTGGATATTTATCCTGTCTCTTACGCTTGCGGGGGATATTGAGGCTAATCCTAGTGCTCCTCAGGTATCAAATCTTTCACAGACTCCCTCAATGTTATGCCTCCCAAAATCAAATGATCTCACTTTTGCTCACATAAACTCCAGGAGCCTTCTTGTCAATCTCCCAGACCTGCAGGTATGGAAACATAGAAACATAGAATTTGACGGCAGATAAGGACCACTTGGCCCACCCAGTCTGCCCATTTCCCTACCTGATGGATAAGCTGCAGATCCTAGTTAACCAGCAGCCTACTTCTTCCTACCGCCACCCCCTAGAATTGCCTTATGACTGTCCCATGCATGCTTGAATTCCACCACTGTTTTGACTCCACAACCTCCTCTGGAAGGCTGTTCCATACATCCACAACCCTCTCTGTGAAAAAATACTTCTTAAATTACCTCTGGCCACCCCCTTCTATCTTCAAATTGTGCCCTTGTTCTTGCACACCTCTTTTTGAAAGATGCTACCCTCTTAGATTTTATTGATTCCTTGAGGTACTTGAAAGTTTCTATCATGTCCCCCCTCTCCCTCCTTTCCTCAAGGCTATACATATTAAGCTCCTTAAGTCTCTCTTCATATGTCTTCCGGTGCAGACCCTGCACCATTTTAGTTGCCCTCCTCTGGACAGCTTCCATCCTGTCTTTCTCTTTGCGGAGATTGGGTCTCCAGAACTGCACGCAGTACTCCAGATGTGGTCTCACCAGCTGTCTGTACAGAGGGATAATAACTTCTTGTTTTCTACTGGTGATGCCTCTCCCTATGCATCCAAGTATCCACCCAGCCCTCCTTGCTGCCCTCTCACATTGCTTGCCCACCTTTAGGTCATCTGATATGACTACCCCAGGTCCCTTTCCATTTTGTTGTTGTTAGTATCTCACCTCCCATTGTGTACTCTTCCCTGGGTTTTCTTTCCCAGGTGCATTACCTTGCACTTCTTAGCATTGAATCTAAGCTGCCATACATTTGACCATTCCTCTAACCTTGCCAAGTCCTTCTCATCCTTTCCACCCACCTTGTGCATCAACTCTGTTGCAGATCTTTGTGTCATCTGCAAGAGACATACCTTTCCTTCCAGTCCCTCTGCAATGTCGCTTATAAAGACATTGAAGAGGACCGGTCCTAATACTGAACCCTGTGGTACCCCACTGCTAACCCCCTTTTTTCAGAGTGGACTCCATTTACTATTACTCTCTGTGTCCTATTCTCCAGCCAATTCTTTACCCAGGCTGTCATCTTGGGACCCACTCCCAGGCTGGCTAACTTGTATATTAATCTTTTGTGTGGGACTGTCAAATGCCTTGCTAAAGTCTATGAGGCCATGTCCACAGACCTCCTGATCTACTACTTTGGTCACCCAGTCAAAGAAATCTATCAGATTTGTCTGGCATGACCTTCCTGCTGTGAATCCATGCTGCCTTGGGTCCTGTGCCCTCTGGCCTCTAGATACACAACAATTCTTTCCTTCAGAAGTGATTCCATCATTTCCCTACCACTGAGGTTAAACTAACAGGTCTGTAGTTTCCTGCTTCTGCCTTGCTCCCACTTTTGTGAAGGGGAATCACATCTGCCCCCCTCCAGTCCTCAAGTACCACCCCATCCTCCCATGATTTGTTAAAGAGGGTAGTCAGTGGTGTCACTAGTTCTATCCTTAGTTCTTTTAAACTGGATCAGTGTAAACTGCCCGCCTATCGTAGCCATCACTGAAACATGGCTTAAGCCCTTAGTTACTGACTCCCAGTGCTCCTTTCTTGGTTACAATATGCTTCGGGTGGATTGCACTGGGGCAAAAAGAGGTGGAGGCCTGTTGCTTTACTATAAATTGCATCTGAACATCACCTTAATACAGGACCCTCCGCTGCCTAACTGTGAGGTCCTTCATTCCCTCCTTCTGCTTGGGGGAGTAAAGAAATTCCATATCTTCAGCATATATATTCCTCCCAAAAACTCTAAGCAGGGGCTTACCGAATTCATTGATTATTTGTTATCAGTTACAGGCAAAAGTGACATTATCTGCCTTGGTGATTTCAACCTAGACTGGGCAGGACATAGCTCCTCCCACCTATCCTCTCTGGTTAGTAAGGCCAACCTCTCTCAGCTTATTCAGGAACCCACCAGGCTCTCCCGTGGGGTGCCTGCACCACCCTACTTTACTGGATCCTAACAAATAGGAAGGAATATATCACCTCGGCAGGAGTACTCCCCGACACCATTAGCGATCACTATCCAGTTTATTGTGTTTGGGACACCTCCACCCCCTCCTTCCCCTCTAAGGTTGTTACCTTCCCTAACCTCTCCCACCTAAGAGTGGATGCCTTCACTCAAGATCTTGGCCTTGTTGACTGATCTCCTCTTTACTTAACAGAGGACATTAACTATGCAACTGGTTATTTCAACTCTGTCCTACTTTCACTGCAAAACCAACATATCCCCGTCACCACGCGTAGGGTGACAGGGAAGGTTACTAAATGGCTCAAGCGCCCACGGCTTCAACTACTGAAACATAGGGATAAACTGTGGTCCGCATGGAAGGACTCTCATCTATGCACTGACTTTGAACCCTATAGACCCTCATGGAACAACTGCAAAAAGGAAATACACCTGTCTAAAAGCTTCTACTATAGGAACCTCCTTATGTCCTCTGCCTCCAACTCTCAAAGGTACTGGGCCCAAATCAAGGAAATATTTGGTAATGACAAGTCACAGACACCTACAGACATGAATATACAGGGCGTACACTGTAATAATCCACTAACCATTGCCAATGCTTTTAATTCTCTCTTTTCCACACTACCTACTAAAGCACCCACCAGGACCCAAGATGATAGGCTTGCTGCTTCTTCCAAGACCCCCACTCCACCCACCTTGGCACTGGCTCTGACCACATACCAAGAAGTACGTAAACTTCTCAAAACCCTACCAGCCCGCAAGGGCCCGGGCCCAGACGGAATCCATCCAGGGATACTCAGGTAGTTTGCCACCTGGCTTGCCAAGTCCATCACCAGGCTTTTCAACCTATCAATCAGTACTTCCTCTGCCCCCATTGCCTGGAAAATGGCCAGAACTATCTCTATACTCAAAAAGGTAGATGTCAGACTTATGTCCAACTATCGTCCCATCTCTCTTCTCCCCACTCTCAGCAAGCTTCTTGAGAAAGTAGCCCTTCGTCAGCTCTCAGAACACCTCTCCAAGTTCAATCTTCAAACCTCCTGCCAACATGGCTTTAGGGCTGGGCACAGTACCACCACGGCTCTGACCCAACTCACCAGCGATGTCAAAAGTAATATGGATAACGGCCTACTCACAGGTGCTGTTTTCATAGACCTGTCCAAAGCATTTGACATGGTTCATCACCCATTTATGCTGAAGAAGCTCCAATCTGTTGGTGCCTCTGACTCCACTCTATTCTGGTTCTGCAGTTACCTGGACAACCACACTCAGGCTGTAGCTTTCCTCAAGGCTCTATCCTCCCCCAAAATGGTCACCCGTGGCGTTCCACAGAGGTACATTCTTGGTCCTCTTCTTTTCTCCCTATTCCTAAATGATATTCCCAACCCTTCCCGCCACAGTGACATTCTCATGTACGCCTACGACCTGGTTCTTTATTCTGCATCTAAATCGATTGATGATATCAACCTCACACTCTCACGTGACTTTCAATCCCTTCAATTATGGCTCTCGAACAGCCTTCAAAATCTAAACCTAGATAAAACACAAGCCATGCTATTTGGCTCCTCAAAAAAACTGCATCTACAGCTCCTAAGCTCTTGGTTCACTGTAGAGATGGAACCTTGGTCACTAACATGTCCTCCTTCAAATACCTAGGCATCATACTTGGTCCCTCTCTCGATTTTTCAACTCATGTCAATGCAGTTTGTCGTGCTGTTAATGCAAAAATTGGAGGTGCCTACTGAGTGCACCACTCCCTCACACCATCTGCCAGACTATCTGTAGCGAGAGGAGTGCTTCTCCCTCAGCTCCAATATGCTCTACCAGTTATTTACTCTGCCAACACCAGTGTGATCAGCAAATGGGACACTTCCTACAACAATATCTGCAGATTCGCCTTAACTGCCCCTCGCCTTACTCATCATTGCCTCCTTTACTCTGGCTTAAATTGGCTGTCACCCAAGGATCTCTGGGCCTTCTCCCTTGGGTGCCTCATCGACTCCCTAACTAGACCACCTTGCCCGGACTCCCTGGCCAACTTGCTTGCTCCTGCTTCCTAATCCCGCACCCTCAGGTCCTCCTTAGTCCCAATGCTCTCCATTAGACCTTGTGCTACAAAAATGGGTAAACAGGCATTTCCAACTTTACTCCTAAGTTCTGGAACTCGCTCCCCCTTCAGGTTAAAAATTATGCCTTCCATCAGGTCTTTAAAAGCTCGCTGTTCTCTCACCTTTACACCCTTGGTCACTGCAAATGCTCCTAAACCTAACTCCACTAGGCCTCCTGGCTGTGGCGTGGACCTACTGCAATTTTGTTACATTACTTCATATTTCAATGTGTTCTTGTCATTGTACCTACTTGTTGGACTAGTACAGTTAGGGTGCCAGCATTTCCACTTCACTACACTACCTTGACTCTAACAGTACCCTGAATTACTAGTTTGTTGATCTTTCCTAGCACGTATTCTGTTACAATTTTGCTTGTACACTTATGTTGTTCTTATTTATTTATTTGTACTGCTATGATTATCTGTACTTTTGTCTTGTGCTCTCCCGGGTCATGCCTGAAAGTAGGTAGGATTGTTGCCTAGCGCTCTTACCGGGTTACCAAAAGCTAATAAATAAATAAATACTGCTTCCCCAGTAGTCTCTCTCTCTTTCTCTCTCTTTCTCTATCTCTCTCTCTCTCTCCCATCTGGATCATATCATCAAATAGTTATTTTACCAGCCTATTCACAGATGCAGGCAGAAGATATTCACAGAACAGTCTGAGCAGTATTCATGGCAGTAATGTATCTGGAGAGATGAACAACCTACATCATTGCACTACCCACTCACATATGTGAATGAGTGAATAAGAACACTAAAATAATAAAAATAAATAAACTAACCTCTGGTGTCTTTGTCATACATTTGTCAAGTAACTTTACTGTATAGAAAATAAAATAATCACAGCTAAGAAAAATACAATCTCCCCCTAGAGAGAAGCATGTCCATGTATTGGTTGGATCAAACCCCAGTTGTGTCGAGAAACTTGGGACAGATTCTGCTTCATGTAGTGTCCCCATGTTAAACACTTGGGTATGCTGCAGACCACCAGATGCACAAAAGACTTGACCACAAATACTGGATTCAGCATAGGCATGCCCCCCCCCCAGTGAGTCAAAACAGTAGATGGGCCATGATCGTGTGGATGAGTGGTGGAGAAACAGGATGCCAGGAGGGTGCCAGAGGTGTAGCAGGGTCCATGCATGTGGCAGTGTGGGCATCAGGGAGATACTGAATATTGAACAGTACATAAGCACCCATCTGAGTGCTTGTACCATATAGAATAGAACATTATAAAGGCACTGTACAATTCCCCCTCCTGATCCCCGATGTCAACCAATATAAAACTACTCCCAACTCCTCAATGGTCTCCATATCTCCAATCCCATCCATGCAGGTACAAAAACCCTCCCCTGCTTTGCTGCCAATAGCCCTGCTTCTCCACAATCAGCCCTGTATAATGTGTACACTAATTATTTTTGTCAACAGAAGAAAAATGTATTGATACATATCCCTGGTGGTTTAGTGGACCCCTACTCCCATCATGTACCATCTTATCCCCTCTCCCCGAAAATAGAAGCTGTCAGCCAGCCCAGCCTTCCTCTAGCCACCACGGCTTGCTGCTGACTGGGCTTGGCATGAACACAGACTGCATACATAATGCATACAGAAGTTGTGAGAGGAGTGCTGTGCTGGCTGATGGCATATGTTTGGGATTTTGGGTGGTTGGGGCACAGAAGTGGGATGATACCTGACTTTGTGGGGGGGGGGTTGCCCACTGGCCCACCACTGACACATATCCAAACATTTTTCTTCTGTTATAGAAATAGTGTACATGTTACAACTTGCATCAAATGCTTGTGATGCAAGTCCCTTGCATCATTCCAAAAACATTTGAAAATCCAACCTAATGTTTTAGCTGAATGAAAAGACAAAAATGAGCTAAAACCTGCTCTCCCATACAAATTGTAAGAGCAAATGGAAACACAACTAATACGCTGACTATAAAATAACACTTATTTTTATTTCTGAAGTATATTTCTTATTCGTGGTATCTTATTCTGCTACTGTGATATTACTGTAATGCAACAGTGATCTGCATGTCAGTTGACATATTAAGGATAGTATATGAGCAATCATACACAACAATGCAGTTTTACTATGTGGATGTTTTAGTAGTTACTACTGAAACCTTGAGATGGAAAAATACAAGCATTGTCCATTTATGATTGCTCATAAACAAATTTATGTTCAGAGTATGGAAATCCATACATAATCAACCTGAGACACCCCCACCCCAAAAAAAATTTCCATTGTCAAGAGGCCGACTTACTTTACTACAAAGAGATGTGGTTCTTCTGCTCACTTGCCAGTTCATGGCCAAACTCTCCCTACTCTCGCCTGAGTGTGTCAATAGTGTAGCACAAGCTGAACGAACATTGTCATGCATGCATGATGACGGTGTTGCAGCGGTGAGTGAATGTCCAGGAAAATAGAGCATCTATAAAGAACCATAACAGACAGTTGTAAAAATACAGTATGTCATGTTTACTTCATCTGGAACTTGTTTTTGGTTTGATTTTTTGTAATCAGGAGGCGGCTGATGTCCAATACATTACATTATAAAAGATTTTGTACGTGCACTCATACAGAAAACACGCTATAGTATCAATCTTGACATTTCCATGGTCACAAGTACTCTTGAACTGCACTCTTGAGGTCTCTTGTTTTGCCCAGTCATGTCTCAATGGAAGAATAGCACTTTTATTTATGGATCTCTATTGGTGGAAATTTCAGATTAATATGTCAGGTGCCAGGCTGATTTGTTCCGAATATCACACATACCATCAGGTATCATTAAGTTGTCTAACTGATGAAAAGTGTCATGAAATAACATGTGCTGACTGTCAGCAGAATGTATTAAGTTACATGCTTCCACTAACTCTTTCATTTTGATCCACTTGTTGTGCTGAGTGAAATAAGACTAACACTAACGATCCTTCCTACTCATCATGTGTTGCCACAATTTCTTTTGTGTGTGCGTGTGTCTGTGTGCTACATATCAAATATACCACAATTGTCATCTCAACCCACTTCAACCTATATCACTTGTCTCTCACCAAATGACTCCCCTCACCTTTACTTGTCCATTAGTTGTTACATTTATTCCTCTCACCACAGATTATTTAGCTCAGTGTTTTGTGTTTTCATTCAGCAACAATGCCAAAAATCTTGATCTGTTCTTACATAAGATCATGTACTCTACTTACCAAAAAATCTAGGCATACTATACCATGCTCTGGGCTGATCTCTTTACTCAACTCTGCTTGATTCGACTTCATTCCTGGAAATTTTCAAAGTCTGGGTTAAAATAATGACTATGAAGGTGTGCATGTAAACTATTTGTAAGGATATAAATGGCATACCTCTATAGGATCATAGCTAAAGCCATCTTGATGTCACTGCAGAACATGTTGCATCCCCAATCCATTAAGTGGATGCCATCCTGGCAATACAGTTCTAGGAAGACAGTCATGATGCCATAATGCTTGACCATGCTGGCAGACAATCCTCTCATGAACACCCCCATCTCTGCATTGATCTTCCTCCTTGTCCTGTCCATCATCTTCATATTACAAACATTCCTCCACTGCTTATGTTGGATGATGTGGGACCAAAGGATCATGGTCCTCAGCATTTGGCACTTGATCAAGGTGATGTCCTCCTTCATCTTCTGAAGCAGTGTCATTGACATCTCCAATCCCAAATTGTTGCCTTACAGGTGGATGATGATGATGACGACTGGTTCAGACCCCCTCAGGCACTCCCATCACAACATTGGCATCAGTTGATCCCAATGCATACCCCTGTCACCTAACCAATGCACATGTTCAGGAGTACTGAAGGTCAGAACTGGTCCCCCGGTTTGAGACT
Source organism: Neoceratodus forsteri (assembly GCA_016271365.2). Taxonomy (NCBI): domain Eukaryota; kingdom Metazoa; phylum Chordata; order Ceratodontiformes; family Ceratodontidae; genus Neoceratodus; species Neoceratodus forsteri. The sequence goes on along the minus strand of CM057453.1, from coordinate 1,213,714,759 downwards.
GCTCCTGAACCCCTGGCCAATGCATGAAGGAGTGCCCACAGATTCATACTGTCTTCTCCGAACACTGCATATCTGAATTAAGAAGACAAACATATTATAGCATCTGTGTGTATCCAAGCAATTACAGGCAGAAGTACACAATTCTTGACATTTGCTGGTAAAAGACAACATGTCTGGATTCTTTCAGGAAATATAAAACGTTTAAGAGTGATTACTAGTAGTAGCACTTATGTATTTGTGGCATAAGAACCCATTGGAGAATTGCATGATGGAGGGGTTGAGAAACCTAGCGTCACCAAATGAGAAAGGATTTATTTATTTATTTTGAATTTTGTTGACCGGTAAGCTCACTGAGCCTAGAAGTTCCTTTTCGGGGCGACCGGGAGAGGATACAGATGGTAAGCAACTGAAATTGAACCAGATTAAGCTGTTGGTGGTATTTTTAGTGAATGGGAGAAATTTGGCCAGGACACCAGGGAAATTCCCCTACTCTGCAGTAGGGGGAACCTCTGGCCATTTCTGGATGGATGAGCCAGTCTCTGGACTGATGTGTGAGGAGACGGTTGTGCAGCAGGTCGGGGAGTTGATCTCCTCCTCGGCTACTGGGTTTATGGAGACTAATTTTTTTTGATGCAGCTACAAATATGCCTTTATCTGAAGCAATGGATTTAATTCGTAAGGAGACGAGTAATGCAGTGGCTGCATCAGGCACAACTATGAATGAACGGAACACCGATGGTACTGAAGAGGATACAGAACTTACTTTACAACAACTTTTGCAGAGAGAAGAAATATTGTTTCGACAGAAGAAGCAGGAATTGTTGAAGCGCTTCTCTCCATTGAACAAACAGCCAGACAGTGACTTGAGCTTGCATACAAGACCACAGCTACCACAGGTAGTCATGGCAATGGACCATCCTGAGGCACAGAGCGATCTGAACGTTGTTTACTGCGGGAAGGACAGTGACCAAACCACGGCTACTACTTTTGTGTTTTCAGCCACTAAAGAGACTCACTCTAAGGAATGAGTGACACTGAAAAGAACAACCAGTAAGTTACATTGGGCGGATGAACCGCTGGTTACTGACAGTGAATGGTTGGCTGAAGACTCCTTGAGGGCGGCAGGGTGGGTCCACGCACCAGATGCGAACAAATGGATCTCAGATTTTGCCCCTATAAAGATAACAGGGGTCTCTACACCACAACCATCTTCTACTTCAGTGAGTACTCAACATTGTTCACGACCTGTTGCTGTAGAGAAAAATATGGCACCGGGATTGTTAATAACTGAAGGGGTAGGCTCTGTTTCCCCTCTAGCTCTGCCTACAGATCTGGAACTTATGCAGCACCCAGTTTTAGGTGCGGTGCAAAATGTTGTAGCAGAAAACACTGTACAAGACATTTTAGAGGATCTTATGAGCAATTTTTCAGACGTTCCAGATATTCCTAAAAATATACCTGCAGAAATTAGGAATAGGCCTGTACCTTTGGAAGAGGAGGGCTTTTCACGTCCTTCTCCTGAACAAACAAAAAAATCTTATACTTCTGTTTTTTCGAATACAGTTTACCCAGCCAAGAGACACAATACAGTAAGACTTATTTACAAAGGCGGTCTCGATAATTTTCCTGATAGAGGCTATGTAGGTAGAAAGTTATTAAAAGAAAACATGCATTTTACTGCCACAGAATTATATGCTCTTGTACATGTATCTGGAGAAAATGTATTTGATGTCAGTTTTAAACTAGGGAGTGGATTGGACAAATTTTGAGCCAGATATGATCAGGCCAAGAATTCACCATTATGGGACCCTTTTGAAGTTATCCCTTTATCTAGGCCAACACACAAAACTATCACTGTTTTGTTCAGGAATGAGGGAGTTAGTGTTGCTGACCTGCTTTTTTGGTAAAGCAGAGATGTTCTGTGACAAATACTCCTGAAGCTATATTTGATACAGAGGAGATTTGGACAGGAGGGTGGAAAATTTGTGTTATTCTAAGAACTGAAGAGGAGGAGGTTCAGCATTTACCTAATTGTTTTTTTGGGGGGAGAGACAGAGGATCCCTGTTTTACCCAGGTCAGCCAAAATCTTGCTACAAATGTGGTCAAGTTGGTCACATAAGTAGTGTGTGTGATAGAATTAAATGTACATTATGTCAGGAGGTTGGGCATACTAGCAGTCATTGCAGAAGTACTGTGAGATGTAATTTATGTGGGATTGAAGGTCATTCCTATGTAGCCTGTCCAGAAGCTGCACATAGTAAACACTCCACTGCAGATAGTGAGGAACAAATACTTCTGGTAACTACTGCCCAACGGGCATACAATAAACCAAGGATTTTTGAGCAACCTTTAGAGTCCACAACCCAACTACAAGTAATGACAAGGCCTACCATGGGACTGGTCAGAGATAAGAACTCTAACTCTGAAATAGATGGGAGGAGTGAAGTTTTCATTCCTCTTGTGGCATCTGAAGAGAATGAATCTGGGGGGTCACAGGCAGACACTTGTCTAGGGGATGAATTGAGTTTCATGGCTTCCATGCCCCCCCCCCCAAACAGGATGAGGGTAAGGAAAAAAGGATGTCTACTAGAAGACTTCAATCTTGGTCTCAGCCAGTACCCAAAGTCCCTAAAACTGCATCAATTGAAATTTCCACTAGATATCAAGCCCTATTTGATGTTGAGGCCTCTGATAATGAATCTGTGGGCTCCTCTATTGATTTGAATACACAAGAGACTCTGGTGGAAAGGAAAAGCACAGGAGAGAAACATGAGGAACCTGGGGAAAAAAATCAAAAAGAGAAAGTTAAAAAAAAGAAGATAGATTGTCCTTAATTACTTAAAATGTGTTTAGCATCATTACTTAAAGTTTATACATCCAATGTTAATAGCATAAAAAATAATTATAAAAGAGGGGCAGTTTTTCATCTTCAACAAGCATACCCCCCTGGGGTTTTTGTTATTCAGGATATCAGATTACATACTATTACTGAGATAACAACAGCAACTAAAGAATGGTACACAGGTAGTGATGCAGCTAATTTAAATTCCGCCGGTGAAGTGAAAGCGAAGTGGGCACTTCGTGTTGCCACTCCGCCACGTGGAATGGGCAATGCAAAGTGCTCACTCCGCTTTGTCATTACCACTTCGCGTTAAGGCGGAATGGCAATGAGAAGTAAGGCGAAGTCATTGTTAATAATTCCTCATTATGATTCTAAGTGATTCACTTGGTGTTTCAGATTTGGCAGCCCCCCCACACATCACATGGCTTACAGTACTGTAAGTCACATGCTCTTTAGCTAGGCAGGAAGAAAGTGAGTCATACAAGCAGATACTTTTACTTTCTCCTGTGCAGACAGAGAGAGAGTGTTTTGTGACTGCTGATACTTTGAGATCAGAGCAAGGAGGAGATTTAAACTTTGATTTAGACCCAACAACTTTTTAAAGCTACATTTTTTGTCTTTTCTGTACTCTTTTTACTTAATTTGTTCTTTCTGTAAATTTTATTTTTCTTACCTTTATGAGTAGTTAGTTGTTTGTCTGTGTGACTGTGTGTGTGTGTGTGTTGCGTGACAATGTGAGTAGTGATTGCTCGGACTGAGGGAGCTCAGTAGGAGAGATGGACCAGGGTGAGGGAATGTCTGGGGCGGGGGCAGCTCTGGGAGAGAGTGGTAGTGGTAAGCGTCGTACTGTGTGCATGTGTGGAGGGCATGGGTGCCCAGTCCTGTTGGATCACTCGAAACTTATGAGTGTTCCCCCCCAGAAGCAGGACCAGCACCGCCTCCTGTTCTGATTCTGAGGCAGTTGAACCACCACCACCAAGTCCGGCACCAGGTCCTCTGGAGTAGGATGTGCCTGTTCCCCCAGGCCCAGGTGTGGATCCCATCCCTGTTCAGCACCATGACCAGCTGGCTTCCAGTTCATCTGGCCATCCCCTGCCTGTGCCTGGTCCTCCCCACACCTCCATTGTTTGGCCGTTTTTTGACTGTGTCGGGGGGACAGCAGTGTGGTCAACTGCCACCTATGTAAGGTGGAGGTGCACCGTGGCCCCGGAGGACTCACCTGGGGACTGGGGGCCAGATCACCCATATGCTCAATCACCAGGAGTTGGAGTGGCAGGCTGCCAAAGAATGCACCATGCCAGCACCTGCTGGCCATTCTGTGGCAGAGGGGTGCAGCTGTGCATTGCAGCATCCCTAAGAGGAGGAGGACCACAGCAGCACCTGCTGCTCCACCAGCACCCCACCACCACCACCACCACCACCAGCAGGTCAACCTATAGAACATGTGGACCCCAGAGAACTGCATGTAACACAGGCTGACTTGGCAGTTCTCTGGAGTGCTGTCGAGGAGAACAATGGGAGGGTGAGTGCTGTGGAGCAGCGGCTGGATCACATAGAGGGACATCAGTTGCAAATTATGTCCATGCTGGAAATGCTGCTGGATCACCATGGGATCCAATATTATTTTTTTTTCCCTCACACCATTTGCCCCCCACACCTTCCTTGCTGTGTTATAAAATGTATTCCTCCACTATCCTCGAGCCTTGTATTTAATTATGCCCTTTTTTGTTGTCTTCCATATGGCGCGACACTTTGTATTCTGAGCAGTGCAAGTATTCTGTGCTAAACTGCATGTGTGCAGTCAGTCTTCTTTCCAGCCTGTGTATGTACTGCAGACACTGTCCAACTCCCTGACTTAAAAACATTTATTAATGAGTACAATGGTGGGATGGTGAAGCCTGGAGAGATACTACAAAACAGGCTTACAATACATCCAAGTAACTAGTAAAAAAATTAATGTTGTGATTCGTGACGTGATCATAAATCATGATTTGTGACTGCATTTGTGACCATGATGATGAAGAAATGTGAATGCCTATGGCTGTACTTCCCAGGGCCCCGATGAGGTGTGGCACAAAACTCCCCGACTTGAAAACAAACATTAATGAGTACAATGATGGGGTGGTGAAGCATGGAGAGATACTACAAAACAGGCTTACTATACATCCAAGTAACTATTAAAAAAATTAATATTGTGATTTGTGACGTGATCGTAAATCGTGATTTGTGACTGTGATGATGAAGAATGGATTTGTATCACGAGTGACTCGTGATGATGGTCCTGACTTAAAAAGTGAATATTAATGAGTACAATGTTCATGCAGAATTATGTACCACACCTGTCCAGTACTCTGAAGGGAAGCCAAAGAAACAACTGTGACTTAAGTTAGAGATGGAGATTGAGCCCTAAAGAGATGCAAATGCACAGACAGATTAAGATTGGGCTGCGCACTGAAGAGATGCAGATGCAAAGGCACAACTCCTAACCAGTCTCACCATCAGAAATTAAAATCTGGAAAATACCTTTGCTGGTTGGGTGGGGCTATGTACTGCACTGCTGCAGTAACAGTCATTAGTACTAGTACTGGTAAAGATACCACAAAGAAGTAAAAAAAATTACACAGCTGCAGTGGATAGCAGGTTCACATTGCTGAAATTATGTGGCACAATAAAAGGTGTCTGATTTGTTGGCACGCATCACACACATACTCACACACACACTAAGTAATATGTAGCAAATTGAAAACTTCAGTAATATAACCACATATTTTAAACAAACTAAAATTATGCACTTCTGCACCACAACAATCAGCAAAAAAGTGGTAAGAATTATTGAAAATATTGCTGTGTGTAGATTAACACAGTTATACAAGAAAAATATCACCAAAACAGAAAGCACTGTCTTTTTCTCCAAGTTAATCTACCTACACCACAGATACGCCCCACAAAGAACACTTCCACTGTCTCTCAGTGAACAGACTGAATGTTGTACATTAACATTCAAAATCCACACACAAACAATAAACGCTCGATGATATGAGCACAGAAGGCTTTCCTATAATCGATGAACTAAAGTTTCAGCAAAAAAAAATGACTCAAAAAGGCTGTTTTAACAGCTTTTAGAAGGTTTGAACCATAGAAAGCTCTCAGAGCAGATTGTCACCTACAGCTTCCTACACACACTACCCCAAACTGAGGCTGTGCAGAACAATCTAGAGCCTATGTGACCTGAAATCCCATGAATCACTGCAAAATTTGCCTTTGGAGCTTAAAAAAAAGGCAAAATGAGGAGAAGTACATTGTTTTCAATGTACTTCGCCTTAAGAATTGGTGTGGAGTAGTGGTTTGGGAAGGCAGAGTAATGCAAAGTCATTGTTTACAATGGACTTCGCGTTATCCATTATAATGTGAAGTACTCCGCCTCACACTGCGTAGCACTCTACGAATTCACCTTCACTCCACGAATCACTCATCAAATTGGAGCCACTTCGGCCATCACTATGCACAGGAGTCTCTTTCTGGTCTATAGGTACAGAAAGATGTACAGGGGTCAGTATTCTTTTTCATCAAATACAACCTACTGTAGTCAAAATTGTAGATTTGCTACCTGGCAGGGCATTACTAATTGATCTTAGATTTCAGAATGTGTCTTTTCGTCTAGTAAATATTTATGCCCCACAATTAATGGCTGATCGTACCACTCTATTTCATCAAATTAGTCCTTACCTACATACAGTTCAGAATGCGGTATTTGGGGGTGATTTTATTTTTGGGCTGAGTAAACTAGATAGGAGTGAGGGTACAAAGACTGAAAAAATATTTGGAGATACGACAGCCTTAAATAATGTAGTGCATACTGCTAATTTAAAGGATGCTATGCTTACACATAGGGGTATGAGGGACAAAACCTTTTTCAAAGGGACTTTATCCACAAGAATTGATTTTTTCTTTATCTCTAAATCAATACATGTTCGAACCTCTTCTGTAACCTTAGTAGAATACTCTGACCACAAACTGTTATCAATAGAGTGTGGTTCTCTAGAAGTAGTCATTGGTCCAGGTTACTGGAAACTGAACCCTAAACTTTTATTGGAGACTACATGTTTGTAAAATGTTATATATTTTCTTACATATAAAAAATCTTTATTTGATCTGTATGATGACCCAGTTAATTGGTGGCTGGAAACTAAAACTGAGATTAGGGCCCTTCTGATGTGGAATTGTAAACAACTTAAAAGTAATGATTATGTGGAATATTTACAAGACAGAAAACAACTACAACACCTGTATACGCTTTCAGAAATGACAAAACACAATTCTTTTGATCAAATATTGTATCTAAAACAAAAAATGTTACAGTATCATGGAAAATTAATAGAAAGCCTTAAGCAACAACAACAATTTGGTGTGCAAGTCACGTTTGAGAATGTTTTCCCCCTTATTAGGAACCAGGAACGGATTTAAAAAAAGGTAATTGTGGCACTGTATAATACACAAAAGAAGATTCAAACATCTAAATCTAAGATTTTAGATATTGTAACAAAATTATTCAGAAACTTTGTTTAAAAAATCTGAAATATAACTTTCAACCTCTATTTCAGAAACTAGAAATACCTATTATTCCTCAAGACCTGATAGATGACTTAATCCAACCCTTTACTACAGTAGAGGTGTTGGATGCTATTAAATCACTTGCAAAAGGGAAATCTCCTGGACACGATGGGTTAATCACGGAACTTTACAGCATTTTGGGACAAGAAATTCTATGGGAGCTTACAGAAGTATATAATACCATTGTACAACAGAGCAGGGTACCATTAGAGATGGCTTCTGGAATACTTATTTTTTTACATAAAAAGGGAGATAGAAAAGAGTTGACTAATTGGAGGCTACTAAATAATGATTTTAAAATTTTAACAAAAATGTTAAATAAAAGACTGTTGGCAGTTTCTAAATACGTTTTATCACCTGCACAATCATGCACAGTACCAGGTATTAATATTACAGATCAGTTAATCTTATTAAGAGACTTATTTGACAGACACAATTTAACTGCATTGAGAGGCTATGTATTATCATTAGATCAAAAATAGGCTTTTGACAATGTCAATCATAATTTTTTATGGTAAACCTTACTGTATTATGGCATACCAGCAATATTTGTAAATTGGCTACAAGCTCTATATAGAACTGCCACAGTTAAGCCTTGTGTTAATGGCTTTCTTGGACCATATATACATATCTAAAAAGGAGTTTGACAGGGATGTTCAATATGCCCCCTGTTGTATGTATTTAGTATTGACCCTCTTTTACGGATACTTAATACAGCAACTACTGTTAGGTCATTACACTTGCCAAATGCAAAGCTCCATTTGAAGCTTTGGCTTATGCAGATGATGTAATTTTGGTGGGAGACAGTGGTTCTGCAGAAAAAGCAGTGGAGATATGTCATGAATATGGTACCTACTCAGGAACCTGTTTAAATCTCCTTAAAAGTACTGGAATACCATTCAGTGACAAGGGAAGCTTTCCAGATAATATAGCTGGAATTTCTATCACATCAGGCAAGGTGAAAATCCTAGGGATAAATTTTGGAGGTACACAAATGGATATAGATAATTGGGACGCTAAACTACAAATTGGAACTCAGATGGTACAGAGCTGGAACCAGAGGAAAATGAGTTTTCAGAAATGAGTGTATCTTATTAAAACTTATCTCATTCCAATTTTTACATTCATAAGTGCAATATTTCCTGTTCCTAAATCAAGAGAAGTCAGGCTTCATAGTCTTTTTTTTAATCTTTTTGGGGAAGTGGACTAAATCCATTAAACACAACATACATTATTTACCAATAAAACAAGGGAGGAGGGCAAAACATAATCAACCCTATCATTTTCTTTTTCTGTCAGTTTTTGCACACAAATCTAAAACCTGTAATGATGCAGACTAATAAGTGTTGGGGTCCTCTCCTACTGCATTCAATGTCACCTTGGTACTCAGATTGGGAAAAGGACCAGTTAAAATTTATTAAAATCTTACCCTGGACACCACCATATTTAAGAGAGATATTTGTAAAGCTGAGATTATGGGTGATAAGAAGGGAGAGGATATTATTACAAACGAAAAAACAGCTATACGGATACATATGTGAAACTTACTTTAGAGAACATGACACCTTTCCCAAATGTCCTTTAAATAATATGGACGTTCTTTTGGAGTTTGTCACAGAAAAAAGGATCCCAGTAAAAATCATGGGCATACATTGGCTGACATGTCATGAGCATCTTAATGTGAAAGATAACCAAAAACACAAAAAACTAGAAGGAAAAAAGTTGTTCTAGACCTAAATGTTTTAACTTATTGGAAACAATATCACATTTGTTTTTTACTTGTACTTACATTTCAAAGTTTTGGGATTTTATGTATCGTACAACTGATGAGATAATTTTTCAGCAGATATAACTCCTTAATGTATGGAGACTATCCTCATTCCTGGGTGAAATGGAATAAAGGTACATTGAGAATAATTTTTGTAGTGATTAAATGGTACATTTGGAATTCAAGGTGTTTATTTACCTTACAACAAATTGAATTTACTTATGATGACTTGTACAACCAAATTCTTAATGATCTAGATGGTATTTATTTTATGGAAGCTAAACAAATGGATAGCAGAAGATTACAAAGCTGTTGGAGAAACTTACTGTGGATTACTGATAATGATGTACCAATAACGTGACATGGGTTAGAAGAGGGATTTTGCAATTTGATTATGATTTTCTTTAATTGTTTTTCCTACTTATGTTAATTAATTATATATGGACTGTATGTTTTGCCATTTCTGACTTCTAAGATTATTTTGTATGATTTCTAAATAAAAAATTCCCCTACTCTTTTTCGATATTGTGCCATGGGATCTTTAGCATCCACATGAACTACCACCAATCCAGGCAGATGGGACCTCGGTTTAATGTCTCATCTGAAAGACGGCACCTCAGAAGTGCAGCACCCCACTCATGCTGCACTACAGTGTCAGTATTGCGATATTAACCCATGTGACAGATGTGGAAACTGAACCCACAGCCCTCTGATCTCCCAGCCTCAGAGGCAAGTGTGCTACCTACTGAGCCACTGACACTGACTGATTTGGGGATAATCATATCTGATGACATAGTACAAATAAAGCATTGTATAGTGTCCAGTGGACCCATGTCATCCCACATTGGTAAAAAGCAAAAATAAAGCATTACATGGAGTCCAGCAGACCCCTATTGTCTTCCCATACAAGGAAACAGCACCAATAAAGCATTCCATTGTGTCCAGTGGATCCCCATGGCATCCCATACTGAGAAACAGCACCAAAAAAGCATTCCATGGTGTCCATCGGACACTCCATGTTGTTCCATACCAAGAACAGCGTCAATAAAATGTTCCATCAGACCCATGTCATCCCACACCTGTAAAAAGCAAGAATAAAACATTCCATGGTGTCCAGCAGACCCCCATTGTCTTCCCATACAAGGAAACAGCACCAGCAAATCATCCCATGGTGTATAATGGACACCCCATTTCATCCCATACTGGGAAACAGCACCAGGCAACCATTCCATGTTGTCCAATGGACACCCCATGTTGACCCATATCAGGAAACAGCAAAAATAAAATGTTCCATGGTGCCCAATGGACAGCCCATGTTGTCCATGACAGAGGAAAGCCTTGTGCTTACCATTCTGGGATGCAGCACTCAGCATTTGCCACCTATCTTGCATCTTGATCCCTCCACCATCTCGATCTCTATACCTGGAAACAGCACCAATTAACTGTTCCATGGTGTCCAACAGACACCCCAAGTCATCCCCAACCAGGAAACAGCACCAATAAAATGTTCTGTTGTGTCCAATGGACACCCCATGTTGTCCATGATAGAGGGAAGCCTTGTGCTTTCCATTCCAGGATCCGGCACTCAGCATTTCTTGCCTATCTTGCATCTTGATCCCTCTGCCATCTTGATCTCTATACTTGGAAACAGCACCAATTAACCATTCCATGGTGTTCAATGGACACCCCGTGTCATCCTATGACCAGAAACAGCACCAATAAAATGTTCCATGGTGTCCGATGGACACACCATGTTGTCCGTGATAGAGGGAAGCCTTGTGCTTACCATTCCAGAATGCGGCACTCAGCATTTCTCACCTATCTTGCATCTTGATCCCTCTGCCATTCTGGTCTCTATACCTGGAAACAGCACCAATTTACTGTACCATGGTGTCAAATGGACACCCCATGTTGTCCCATACCAGGAAACAGCACCAATAAAACATGCCATGGTGTCCAATAGACACCCCATGATGTCCCTGATAGAGGGAAGCCTTGTGCTTACCATTCCAGGATGCAGCACTCAGCATTTCCTGCCTATCTTGCATCTCGATCTCTACACCATCATGATCTCTGTATTTGGAAAGATCACCAATTAACTATTCCATGTTATCCAATAGACATCCCATGTCATCCCATACCAGGAAGCAGCACCAATAAAACATTCCATGGTGTCCAATGGACACCCCATGTTGTTCATGACAGAGGGAATCCTTGTGCTTACCATTCCAGGATGCAGCACTCAGCATTTCCTGCCTATCTTACTTACGAACATACGAAGAAGCCAGCAGAAGAAGGCCATTTGGTCTATTAAGTCTGCTTGTATTGCAGGGTCCACAGCTTGAGCTAATGTCCCTGTCCCTCCTCCCCACTCCTTCCATCCTCCCTACCCATGATTCTTACCTTCCCCATGCCCATCCCAGTCTGTCTTAAACCTGCCCACTGTCTTCAATGAGATGACCTCTTCCAGCAGTGCAGTTCAAGTGTCCACCATCCTCTCTGTGAAGAAGTGCTTCCTGAGCTCCCTCCTAAACCTCCCACCCTCCAGCTTAAGACTGTGCTCCCTTGTGATATGGTTGCCACTCAGCTTAAAGAGACTCTCCTTATTAACCTTATTTATCCCTTTCAAGTACTTGAATGTCCCAGTCATGTCCCCCTCTCTCTCCTGTCTTCCAGGGAGTATATGTTCAGTGCCCTCAACCTCTCCTCATATGCCTTGCCCTGCTGACTGGCTATCATCTTTGTAGCCCTCCTCTGTACCTTCTCCAGCAGGTTAATGTCCTTTTTGAGGTGTGGGCACCAGTACTGAACTCCATACTCTAGATGCGGCCTTACCAGTGACCATTATCAGGCTCTGACATCTTGGTCTCTATACTTGGAAACAGCACTGATCAACCATTCCATGGTGTCCAATGGCCTCCCATGTCATCCCATGCCAGGAAACAGCACCAATAAAATGTTCCATGGTGTCCTACACAGTTCAAAAGTCATAGTACCATGATCGCAGAGGGAGTCAAGACAAATATGTTAATCACTGACCCTTTAAGATTGGTTCCTTCTTTTATGCACACCTTCCTTGCACCCCTTGCTATCAAGCAGGACCATAATTTATTTCATGACCTCACCTATTCAATAGCTCACAGTAATGTCTCTACTCAATTTCTGTCAGGGTGTGGTGTGATGGTCTACTGCATGGCCACCATGCTTGGGATATAAGTCCACCTTGAAGGGGGATGGAAGACATCAGTGGAAAAGGAGGAGCATTAGTAGGAAGCCAGGATGCCATGGCAAGGCCCTCCTCTGTGAGCTGGGGGGATTTGTGTAAAATAAAGAAAACAAACGGGGCAGTGAATAAGGGATGACAGGAGGGTATGGGGTGCAGTTGGGGGATGGGAAAAGTACAAAATGAAAAGAACAAAATTAATTTAATAATGGTGATGATATGCACAGAACAACCCAGAACAGAGCAGTAGCTTGGGCAGAACCTGTTTTGGTATCTTTCTGTTTTTCAGCCTCACAGCATGGAAGAATACTGAGTAAAGGGAAGGTGTCACTGAAGCAGGGATCAGCAGAGTTTCAGAAGCAACTTCAGGCACTGGTTTAGAGGGGCAAGGCCTGGTGGGAGGCCTGTTTCCTGGACTCAAGGAGGGAGTTTGGGAACTCAGCATGTAAAGGGCCATCCAGGCTTCAAACATAACTGACCCCTATAGTATAGCCAAGCTGATGGCAGTTCTTCTACCTACACCAGGACCAGCAGTAAGCAAGGCATGGGACCAGAAGAGGATACAGGCACTATGGTACTGGAGGTAAAGAAAGGGGCTATGAAGAAGTCAGCAAATATGAAGGCAACATAAAAAGTAAAGAAAGGGAGAGCTTCAGTGGCACCAGTCCACATGTAGCCAAATAGACCCAATTTGAGGGAATGAAGTCTGGAGCAGATGAGGGAACTGTTTGAGTGTACCTTTGGTTATAACCCTAGGGGGAGTTGGCACCAAAAAGGCCCAGGACAATCATGGAGGCAGGAACTCCAAACACTGGTGGGTCAGTCCCTTGGACCCGGCAATCATAGATAAGGGAGCCAACTAGGGCATGCCCACAATGTTTCTCCAGCCAGGTTTGGAGTGGGCCCTGGATGTAGTCATGTGACCCAGACCCATGGGTGATTTATGGAAGCCTGAGACATTAGGGGGATGGGTTAGATTATATGGCATACCCCTGGTAGGGACACATTCATGGACAGAGATTGCAATGGCTACCCCAATATTACAAGGGTTGGTGCCAGACACCCTACCAGTGGAAATGGAAGTCCCAGTGGAGCAGACGTTGCTGTCCACACCAGAGAAAAAGCTCAACCAGCTCCTGGCATACTGGGAATCTGGTGTCCCTGTGGAGGGTGTGGGCCAACCACACCAGGTGAGTGATGTGACATCTTAGAGCAGTGAAGGAGCACCAGTAACCTACCTAGTACCTAAAGCCTAAAAGCACTAGTACAGTAAAAAGGAAGAGTGTGGGGGACTATATTACAAGTGCTACTGATAATGGAGGCCTACAACCCCTCAGAGGACTTTTTAACAATCCTTTGTAATTATGGCACCATCAAAAAGTGCACTAGTTGTCTTATGTATGCAAAGAATATCTCAGATACACCAAATGTAAATTTCATTTGCCAAACATGTTTAGATATGGGAGAATTAATTAAGGAGGTTAAAACCTTTAAAGGGCAAGCAAGAGGTCACCTGTTACAAACCGTCAACATAGTACCAAAAGATAAAAGAAAAAGGGATGGTCAGGTGGAATCAAGTAGTAGAGAGGATGAATTAGATGGAAATCTAAATAACGACCCATCTGATTCAGATGACACTGATTGGACACTTGTAGCCAGGGTGCATAGGAAAAAAAGGGGAGAAGAGTGTTTGGAAATACAGATCTAACAGTATTTATTAGGTTTGCACCTCTCGCTGAAACTGATAACTCATCTAAACCTGGAGTAATGGTTATAGGGGACTGTATACTTCACAAAACTGATAGTATAATATGTGAGGCAGTTAAAGCAAATAGAGAGGTAAACTGTCTTCCAGGGGTGAAAAGAAATGATGTCAAGAGTTATAGGTGAGCCATGAATAAACAAAGCATAGTGGTCAATGTGGTGGTTAACAATGTAGGTAAAGATCATGAAAAGGACATTGTGGAGGACATTATTGATTTAACACATGTAATAAGGAGTCATGGACAAACACCAATAGTCTCAAGTGTACTACCACTACTTAAATGTCATAAAGAGAAAAACAATATCATTCACCAAATAAACGCTAGGCTTAAAAACAGAGGCAGGGGGAAGGTACAGTTTTTATTAATACCTGGGACAACTTTCTGAATCAAAAATACTTATATGTGAAGGATGGGCTGCATCTTAGTATTACTGGAACTAAAACTCTAGCTACCTTGATCAATGAGAAATTACCAAACATAAATTTATACTATTAACAAGCGGGGAGGGACACGGAGTGGTTCTCAACTATTGGGAAACAAACTAAACTAAAAAATAATACTAACAGTAGATAAAAACAAAAACAACATAAAATCTATTTAGCTAAAGCAAGAAGTCTACAGCACAAACTAGCAGAATTAGAAATAATACTTGGTGAATCTAATAAAATTGATCAGGCGTTTATAATGGAAATTTGGTGGAGTGACAAGGATATGTGGGAAAGAGAAATACAAGGGTACCAGCTTAACCATCTGGACAGGACGGAAAAAGGGGGTTGGGTAGCGGCATACATATCAAACAATATAACATCAGGGGGTCTATGTGATAATGGCGAAAGCCTAAAGGCGATCACCATTATCGCTCAGAGTGCAAAAACACATTTTCGGCACTCTGACAACTCCAGCGCACCAGCACAACGGTGCCAGGACATATTTTTACTGCTTTCTGTGGGGGGATGTGCACCCCCTACTAAAGGATTCTCAACTCCAGGGGGGTGCATGTCGGCGGGGGGTGAAAGCAGTAAAAATAAAAAGGTTCAGGCCGGGAGCAATAAAAATCACACCAGCGCCCAGGTACCTCAGCCACTAGCCAATCTCCGACGCCACAACGCAGCTTGACCAGGAACCATAGCACCACTCTCAGCCTCTCCACCCCTCCCAGCACATGCTTGCTGTGCTTGCTCCCACCCCCCCTGCACATCGTATGTAGTGACATCCTGTCACCTAGTTCACCCACCCCTCATCCGTCGCCCTACCTGTCCATCGCTGTGAGTGGACTGTGTGGGGAAGGTGTTGCTGTAACTGATGGTGCCCTTCCTCATGCGCCCACTTCATGGGTTACCAACATCAGGCAACATTAGAGGCAAAAAAAAAGAAGGAAACAAAATGAAACTCTTTGGATAAAAATAGAGTTAAATAATAAAAGGACAATTATCACTGGACTTTGTTACATGCCGCTAGGCATAAATAATGAGCTATCAGAACAGATAAATGAAGAACTAGAAAAGGCTTGTGAGTTGGGACAGGTCATAGTCCTGGGTGACTTAAATTATAGTGATTTAAATTGGGAACAACTAGAAGCCTCAAGTTGCCAAAGTAAGCTATTCCTAAAAACAATAGAGTAATTAAGTCTAAAACAACACATTAATAAGCCTACTAGAGATAGAAATATACTGGATATAGTGATAACCACAAATGACATAAATGTTACCAACTGTCAAATTGGAGAATCATTGGGAAATGGTGATCACACTAGTGTCATTTTTAGTATACAAGAATGTATTCCTATAACCAGGAGATGCAGAGGGGTGTATAACTTCTGATCAGCAAACAAGGAATTTATTCAAAGAGACCATAATATAATTGACTGAGAAAATAAACTCCTAAACACAGCAACTGCAGAAATGTGGGAAATAATAAAACAAGAAATATCAGAGATATGCAACAAACATATAAACAAGGTAAAACAATATAATAAGGGGGTATCAAACCAAAATGGTTGACAAAAGACATAAAAAAATTACTTAAAAAGAAAAAAAAGATATATAATGAGTTCAAAACATGTAAGTCAAAATAAAAATGGCTGCAATACAAACTCATCCAAAAGAAATGCAAACAGAAGATTTGGAAAAGCAAACAAAAAATGGAATATAGGACAGCGAGCACAGCAAATAAAGATAATCTCAAAATTGTTTTTTTTTTTGTTTGTTTAACCAGGAATAGCACACTAAGCCAAAAGCTTTTTTACAGGAGCAACCTGGGAGCAGAAGGAAATTAAGTGACTTGCTCAGGGTCACACACAATGCAAGTGGAAGCTGTGGGATTCAAACCCAGGTCTGGTCTGCTGGATATCACCAGATTTACAGCTCAGAGCCTTGGACCACTGCACTATATTGCCTCCTCAGTTTACTTTGCATCACTAATTCTGGATTTAGGGTCATAATATCAGACAACAAACTTATCGAGGAGCCAGTAGATATAGCCAATATTTTCAACTATTAATTCAGATCTGAATTTTCTGCAAAAACAGAACATGTAGGGGATACACCAAATGGTGAAGAAGCAGACATAGATATTAGTATTAAAAAATTAAAAACTCTAAAACATACACACTCTCCAGGGCCTGATAATATCTCAGCAAAGATTGTAAAATTACTATCACCACAAATAACAACCCCACTACGAATATACTTTATAAAAGCTATAACTGATAGAGAGGTACCTCATGACTGGCTGTCAGCAGTTGTGGTGCCTATACATAAAAAGAGAAGTAAGGCTGATTATACTGAACTAACTATAGGCCTATAAGTTTGTTTTCATTGCTGGAGAAAATAATGGAATCTATTTTAAAGGACATGATCAATATACATATGAAAAAAACAGGGTATCGAGGACACTGACCTGCACAGTTTCGTTTACGGCAGATCATGTGTGACAAATTTACTATGTTTTTATGAAAAAATATCTGCTGTATTGGACAAGGGAAAACCAGTGGACTGCATATACAAGGATTTTTCCAAGGCATTCGACAAAATCCTACAAATAGAAATCGTAAACAGCCTAATTGACAGTAACCTAGATCACAGAATAGTGGGATGGATTAGAAGCTGCTTAGCAGGTAGAACTCAAAGGGTAAGCATAAATGGATATTACTCAGATCAGGTACCTGTGACCAGTGGGGTGCAACAGGGTTCTGTCTTGGGTCCATTACATTTTCAAATATTTATATCTAAGTTTAATCAGAACAGTAAAGGCTTGTTAAGTAAACCCACAGATGATACTAAACTAGCAAAAGTAGTTAAGAATGATACAAATCAGTTTAGACTGCAAAGCGACTTGGATAGTTTGATTCAATGGGTGAACTCAGTGGGGATGAGTTTTAACAGGGAAAAATGTTGTGTTATGCACCTAGGGTATCACAGTAAAGAAGCAACGTACTATATGAAGGGTTTACCTCTGAGAAAAACAGATGAGGAAAAAGATCTTGGAATTACAATATCAAATAAACTCACATACAGCGCACATAGTAATACACAGGTCGCAAAGGCAAAGAAAATAATATGGACAATCAAGAGAAATTTTAAAAGTAGAGAAGAAAGGGTGTGCATGCTGCTGTATAGATCATATGTGAGGCCACTATTGGATTATGGAAGCTCAGTGTGGGGACCAATCAAAAAGGATAAATCAGACAGACTAGAGAAAATACAATGACAGACAACTAAAATAATTTACAACTGGAAAGAATTGTCATATGAGGAAAGACTCCAAAATTAAACCTGATGTCCCTACAAACAAGAAGAATTAGGGGAACTCTGCTGTTATGTTATGATATAATGCATGACAGCCACCTTTTAAATGAATTGATCTTTTTTTTTTTACTCTACATCTTTTTTCCATACTCCTTACTGACCCCTCTCTCCACTCCTTCAGACTGCCTCTAAGCTGTGCACGTCCCACCTTTTGCCATCGGGATCTGCCCCTAGAGTACCAGATACCACTGACCTTTGATGCCCAGTTAACTCCCTGGTGTAGGGTGGGAGAGGCCCCTACCTCCAACTCACTTTGTTCTGATGTGGTCTTTCCGGTACAGCGGAGTCTGTCCCGACGATCTTGGAGAAGATGCACACACACTGAGGAGTTATCATCTAGGCTAGAGGAGATGTTTTTTCCTGTAGGTGACCCCAGACATCGGCATGCAATGAGAGCCAAGGAGCGAGGAGCTGCGCTGTGATGCGCCTCCTGCTCCGTCCCTCTGTCAACATCTCTCCTGTTCCCTCGCTGCTTCCTCCTTTTACCGCACCTTCCACCCAGGCTCCCCAAGGTGGTGGTATTGCGGCGGGAGCATGCAGATGTTCCTCCCAGAGAAGGAGGGCAGCTGTCAGGTGCTCAATCCTTCTCTTCCCCAGCCGACCCCCAGCGGCCCGATCTCGTTCCCGAACACGGGTAGCCGGCATTGTATGAGGTAAGTCGTCCAGTGCCTCAGCACTACCGGGCCAGCCAAATGAATTGATCTTGATGTTTAAAAATGATAATGTGGGTACTAGAGGGCACCACTGCAACTAAGACCAATAAAATTCAACTCCAACAAAAAGGAGAGCCTTCTTCACACAGCAAGTGGTGAACGCTTGGAACAGATTACCACTGGAAGTCATAATTAGCAAAGATAAAAAACAATTTAAATGAAATTTAGACAATTACATTCTAAGTGGAAATGAGCTATCATATTATCAGTAACGTGATAGGAGGAAACATGAGCTCGTCATCTTCTTAGCTTCTTACTCCTTAGTATGCACCTTAGTATGTAGCAGCAGGGGGGGGAGCCCAAGTGGGGACATCCCTCCTGCAATGGCACCTCTTCCTTTGGGGGATCTGGCTCTGCTGATCATCAGAATCCTCTGCTCTGGGATTTGCACTAGCCCCTTGCACCCCTGTAGCAAGTTTCATCAGTCTGGGTAAGCTGATTAGCTCACACCTCACTGAGAAGGTTAGGATGCAGATTTTAGAGGGAGAATATGTGAACATATTCTCCCTCTTGAATCAGCCCAAAGAGCTGGAGGAGAAGAAGGAGAGGAAGGGAAAAGAAGATGGAGTCAAAGCTAGGAGACAGGTTCAGGTATGATGTACAGTATATGGGAAAATTGGTCAGTAGTGTTCATCATATTTGCAGGGACCATCCAGCAGACAATACCAGAGAAGGCCCACTGGTTGTGTGACTACTACAGTATGGTCATGGCAATACATGCCAGTAAGCCATGTTATGGGTGGTTAGAGTATGACAAGAAGTTTTACTGGCAGAAACAGGCCAGCCCTGCAAGCCACTGGGGGTGTTTGACATGACATTAATGTGGGCAATAGGACATGAGGGGATTCAGCACATGGATAGTGACTTCCTGGTGAAGAGGTTACAGTCCCCAGGGGAGGTGACATTAGGGACATTGGTCCACGGAGGGTCAAGTTTGGAGTGTTATAACTATAAATAGGGGGTGTACAAGATGGAACAGTGCAGGATTAAGCATGTATGCATGACCTATGGTCGGCTTCACCCTTTCTCCCAGTGCAAGCCTGGTAGTGGGACCCCATGGCAGTTTTGGGAGTGGAGCAACTGGCCTCCCAACTCCAATAAAGATTGACAAACTTAGGTCCTGGCTGCACAGGTACCCTTCCCAGAAGGCTGCTTGGTTCCTGGTGGATGGCTTCACATTCTCCCAGTATCTGAGACAGGCAGGTATACCCTGAGGAGTTTCTCCCTTATCCTATTGAATATTTCCAAGGTAAAAACACGCTTTGGAAGGGCAGCCATAAGTCATGCATTGCCCCAACTTTGGAGCAACCTGCAAAAGACATTACGGTTGACCCACCTTATCATTTTACCCACTTTTAAAATGCTTTATGCTTGAAGTGTGAACGGTTCCTTCAACTACTTCCACTAAGTTTATGCTCCAGGCATGTGTTTGGAACAAGTATGCATGATGGAGTTCTCAATCAACTCTTACTCATCTATTTGACCTGGTCTCTGCTCTTCCCTTCAGTATGCCCAAGCTGTCTTGACAGGATGCTCTTTATGATTGTCCCTCCATACTCATATGACACTTTCGGTGCGGGGGGGATCTTTAGTTGTTGTTCTGTGGTTTGTGTTGAGCTGCAAGCTGAAGTTTGAACTATCTCTGCAACTGGGTATCACCTTCTTGCCTCAAATGATGCCCAGACCGTAAACATCACCTCTATTGTTCTTATGGGCCCTAAGCTTGCCTGATCTGTACTCCTTCCCAAATGGATCCACTTGGCCTATTCTGTCCCTTAACTGAGCCATTACTGCTGAACTATCCTTGACTAACATACTAACATACTAGATGCCAGCAGAGTAAGCCTATTGGTCTGTCAAGTATGTTTGTGCTTTAGTGCCCTGCTTGGGTACCTTAGCCCTCTCTCTGTCTCCTTCCACTGTTACTCCATGGTATACATAGTCTTAGCACTTATACTTAACTCATATTACTATTTATCTTTTATAGTATAGTCATAGTATGGTATAGTTTTGACCATGCCCAGCTTCATACTACTGAGTTTAGACTGCTCCTTGATTAGTCTGGTGCATCTGAATACCTATTGTGTCATGTATAAAAAAAATACGTTAATACTGTATTGATTCTGTAAACTATGCCCTGATTATTTCTTTGAATGTATTCACTTGCTGTTTTTTGTCCTTTCCTTTGATTATACTGTTTATATCCAGGTCCATCTTGAAAATGAGCTTTTGCTCAATGGTGTCTCACCTGGCTAAATAAAGAATTAATTGATTGATTGAATGATTGATTGATTGATTGATTTGGGTTATGGGTTCCATACAGGGACCATCAGAGGTGTTACGAAGTCAATAACTTGATGTCTGCCAGGGATCAACCAGAGCTGGTTAGGGAAATGATTAGCAAGGAGTTTGAATGAGGAGGGTTAGTGTCCCTTTTGCAGCACCGCCCTCACCATTGCTGCTGGTATCCCTGATTGGGCTGGTTCCATAGAAAGTGCATGGTGAATTCAGGATGACCAATCACTCATCTTACCCAGAAGGGGACTCTTTCTATGACTACTTCAGCCCATGCTTTATGGTGGTTGTACTCTCTATTTGATGAGGTAGCAGAGGTGGTGAAGGCAGAAAGGAAAGTGGCTCTGCTTGACGAGGTGGACACTGAGTTGGCCTTCAAGCTTTTGCCAGTCCATGAGGAGGATAGAATCCTAATCAGAAAGAAATTCAAGGTGCATGTGTCACTTCCAGCAAAGTAAACTAAACTAAACTAAAACTGATATGATTACATTTTGTACACAGATATATGTATGTTAATAAAGGAAAAAGGGGAGTGGTAGGGGTGGAGGGTATTTGTGGGTGTGTGGAGATGATATGGGCAAGGTGTGTAAGGGTGGAGGTGGCAGTATTAGGAAAAGCAAAATATTAAAATCATACACCTATGACAGCTTATGCACATTTTCTTTCATATCATCATCCAGAAGTCATTCTCAAAAACTCTATACAGTATCCTGTCAATGCAAAACTAATTTAGGGAATAACATCATAAATCAGAACCATGTCAATGATACCATAACAAACTCAATGTACCATAGATATTACAAAACATTCTAGTATCCAAATCATTTTAAAAATGGCGACAACTGAAAAGTCTCATTATGTCCTGAGTGAACCAAGGCTCTAAGTTCATGTAGTTAATAAGTTTCCTTTCTCAAAAGTGTGTTATTAATATCACTACCCAACATATTTGAACAGACCTTATCTAGACCAACACACTTTAAACAATGTCCATGGACTTTTTGTTCAAGGTGCAGTTAGGGTTACCACCTGTCCTGATTTTTGCAGGACAGTCCTGATTTGGGCAGCTATGTCCTGCAAAAAAACATGAAAATAACTACATGTCCTGACATTATAGTAGAAAAAAATAATGTTTGACTTTCCTCTAAATGTTGCCAAAAAATATAATACCCTAACTAAAATACCTCAACATGATGAGAAGCACTAAGAACAACTAAAAAACTACAACACTTAGGCTTAATTCTGATTATTTAGAGAAAACAAATTTGTTGCATTGGTCGAGGTTACATATTGTCCTGCGAAAAATACTGTTTAAGTAAGAAATGTCCCACTTTGGGCTTTTTAAAGGGTGATAACTTTAGGCGCAGTGTAAAAACATTTATCAATTCTCATGTCTCTATAGATTTTAAATGTTCTCTTATTCTACATTTCAACATGCTGGCTTAATTTTTTCCCAGTATTAAAAGCTATGCAAGAATAAATTGAAATGTATTTATTGAGAATGAGGATTTTTGGCAGTTGAAGGTCAGTGTCTGTCCCAAATGGAAGATGCCAACACACATTTTTCATTGTGTGCCATTCTACAACTGCATGGGATAGTGTCACATAAATTAATCCATGGACTGTAGCATTCTGCATCTGCATACTTACAACATATCATGGATATGTGGACTAGTTGGCAAACAGGTGGTAGCTCCTATATGTGCATTACAGAACATTGGGTACAGGTGTCTGGGGTAGTATGTGAATTGGGGTGGGGAAACAACTACACTAAGCTGAACTGCAGTGGTAACAATACTTCAAGTATTCACTAGTATACTACGCTGGCAATGAAAACTCTCCTAAGAGCACACACTGCTAAGAAGATTGTGTTGTTACTCCTTACAGCGATTGATAAGCAACTTCAACCCCATTCACATAAGGTGAGTTTTATTGTGAGAGTGAATGGCTCTAAAGTTGTTAAGTGCATTAGTGTCGGTGGGTTTTCCAGAACTCCGACAGAAAACAGAGGGTTTGTATTAGGGGATCATATTCAACATGGTTGGAGGTAACCAGTGGAGTACCCCAGTGATCGGTACTGGGACCATGCTTGTTCAACATCTTGACATTGTCTTGTAAAGATGATGTCTGGATGTCACAATTTGTGGATGATACCAGATTAGGTAAAATAATAAACTGCTTAGAGGATGTGGTCTCATTACAGGGGGCTTTAGGTAAGATGGAGGACTGGTCTAGGAAGTACAGCTTGTCCTTTAACATGGAAAAATGCGCAGTTATGCACTTTGGGAAAAATAATAGCAAGACACCTTACATGCTAAATGGTAATACCCCAAAAATAGTCTCTGATGAGAGAGATCTGAGAATCAGAATCTCACATGATCTCAACTTTAAACAACACAGCAGCATGGTGGTAAAGGAGGCTGGTAGCATATCACATTGCACTATCAGACGCATCAAGAGTACGGATAGAGATGTGCTGATGCCATTGTATATCTCACTGGTTAGACCTCACTTGGAGTATTGTGCACAGTTCTGGTCTCCGGGCTATAAAACACAGATCCAAGCAATAGAAAGGATACAAAGGAAGGCTACATGACAGGTCCCGGAACTGAGGAGTAAGGAATATGAGGAGAGACTGGGGGAGCTGAGGATGTACTCCCTGGAGTTTCAGAGACTTACGGGGGATGTGTACCTTGTTTATAAGGTGCTGCATAAAGAAGGACTATGGGATCAGCTTGGCCTAGTTACGAAGGAGTTGGGGTACTGCACCAGAACCCACCCACTGCAGATAAAAGGGGAGAGGTGCCACACAGATAAAAGAAATCATTGGTTTAGCATTAGAGTTGCAAAAATATGGAATAGCCTTCCAGCAGAGGTAGTGGCTAGTAAAAGCATGAATGAGTTTAAATCTAAACTAGATAATCACCTAATATTAAAAAAGATCCAGGGTATAAATTGAAGTAGGCTTTATGGACTCCAGTCTTCTTTGCTCTGATAAACCTATGTAACCATGCCTGGCACACTGTTTGAATCTCATTTTGCAGGGTTTTTTCACAGATCCGGATGTTAAGGTGATATTGACTGTGTCCTGTCCATTCTGTGTACACTTTGCCCAATCTGGAAAGACCTATGATCAGCTGTGACAGCTACATATACACAGTCTACCTCAGAATGGTATGAAGTTGGAAGTCATCACAAGATGGCAGTCAACACTGTACAGGATAGAGCGCTTGAAAGGAGAGCTTATATGAGAGCAGTATAAAAATGCCTCTTGATACCTTCTTATCCACACAAGCTCTAAGCAAGTTTGTGATTATCCATGTCTCTAACAACCCATCAGTGGCTACTAATGGATGGCCTGATAATGATTCTCAGACATATAAACATGCAACTTAGGTAGTGAGTGGGAACACTGCCTATATTAGTCATGCCATACCTCTTCTATGGTTGCTGAGGCAGGCTCTTCTCAGTATACAGTAGTAGCAAGAGGCAGGTGGTGAATGTAGTGGCTGTGCCCTAATGGAACATGTGCTGTATGTATTGTGCCACAATACACATATTTCTAGTATCCTGCAGTATGTGGAGTTTGGGATCACCCCCATGCTGGACTCACGTATGAAACAGTTTCATGGGACACACATTCCAAAAAGACAATAATTAAAAGTGTGCATGAGACAAGAGTGTTGCTACAACTGCACAGACAACAACAGAGGTGAAAATGTACAATGGCAAACACAAAATCCAACAGAGTCCCTGTGGCTTCACTTCACAGCACCCTTAGGGAAGAAACTACTGGTGGGGGCGATCTTTGGATCACCAGGACAAGGGGAATAGAGAGAGCCAGGGAGCTCAGGGAAGAGTTGGCAAGGAGAGTGAAGCAGGTGGAAATAGTGGTGGTGGGTGACCTGAACCTGCTGGATATTGACTTAGACATTCCAGTGGCAAGCAGCACCAAAATTCAGGCCCTGTAGGATACATTGCTGGACTGCCTGCTGGTGCATCTGGTTAAGGACCACATGAGACAGGAGGCCATTGCTGCTATGGTGCTCAACAACTCAGAGACGGTGAGTGTAGTTAAGGTACGGGGGAAACTGTAGTCCAATGACTATAACTCCCTTTGATTTAGGCTGGTCCTTGGAACCGGACATACTGATGTCCTATATTTCAGAAGAGCAGATTTCCACCTGATAATGGGGCTGGTAGAAGATAAATTGACCATGGTGGACAGCATTGGAGGTGTAGAGGAAAGAAGGGGTGCAATTAAAGGAACCATTCCTGAGGCAACAAAGTCATGCATGAGAATTGTTACAAAATGAAACAGGTACAAGAGACCAATATGGTACTCAGAAGAGGTCAGAGAAGCAGTGAAAGCAAAGGGAAATGTTTTCACCAGTTAAAAGGACAAGTGGGGGAGAAGAAATAGGGAAAGTACCAAACAAAAAATATAGAAGCAAAGAGGATGGTCAGGCAGGCAAAGGGAGACATGGAGCTGTGTATTCTGGACGTGGTCATGGGTGTGGAAAAGCAATTCTTCAGATATACAGTAGTAAGGGAAAAAAGGAAGCAGGGAGGAGGTATTTTTAGGCTATAAGAAGGGGGAGGGTGTTAGAAGAAAATGAAGAAGCTGCCATCGTTATCTGTTATTTCTTTTCTGTCTTCACAAGGGAATGCAGCAGGACCCTGCCAGAAGGTGGCATCAAGGGAGCTGTCAGGAACATTCCTCAGATGAGGCAGCCAGAATTTATCAAAGAAATGGCCCAGAAGGGACTTGAAGCCCAAAGGGTAGATAAAGTTTTTTTTAGTTTAGTTTAGTTTTTTTTAGTTTTTTTTTTTAGTTTATTGTTCTAGGAATTAATACTTTTGAGCCAAGGCTCTTTTACAAAGGTTCCACGTCATTAAGTACAAAAAACAAAGTAGACAGTGTTACAAACAATCAGTAAGCCGTTTAACAAGGTCACAACTTAAACAGTAACATATATGTAGGGAAAAGAAAAAAGGAACCCAGAGGCAGTGTCAAGGGCAAGGAATAAGGATTTGGAGAGTTTGGTGGGAAGAGGAGAAATATGAAGTTAGAAGCAAACCGAACCAGGTTAGTCGTACTCAGGTTGTCTTTGTCAAGGAGGAGACCATGGTGGATGGGTGAAACAAAAAGTAAATGCACTAAGAGGGAATGAGACTTTAGTCAAAGCAGTCACAGGAGCTGGAGGCTGTGGTGAGCGTATAGTATGGATTTAAAGCTCCCAATGTCATGGAGGATAGAGGGCAGGTTAAGGGCATTGTACCAGGTAGGGGCACGGTAGGTAAAGATCTTTGTCCCTGAGCAGTCCGGCATCTAGGGACAAGGAAGGTTGGTGGTCTGAACTTCTGGTGGAATGAGAGCCATTGTTCAGGCAGAGCAGGTCCCGGACACATGGAGGAGTAAGTCCCAGGATTGATTTTTGCCATCACAGGTGAGAGATACATGAGGCGATTGGAGAGATGCAACCAACCCGTTGCCGTGTAGAGGTCCAGGTGTGGGTCCATCTGTGCGCTCCAGTGAGGAGTCGACAGGTTTTGTTTAGTGCAGTTGAGATGCGCTTTAGTGCAGTGGTAGTTGCTGAGCCATAGACAATTAAACCATAGTCTATGATTGAGATGATGGAGCTTTGAACAGCAATCCTCAAGGCAGCTTGGTTGAAAAATTGACGGTTCCGGTATAAAATTCCCATGCGTTGGTGCACTGTTTTAGCAGTGTTATCGATATGGGCTGCAAAAGTAAGACATTCATCAAAAGTGATACCAAGGTATTTGAAGGTGTTCACTTGTTCTAGTGTATTTCCTAGAGAAGTTTTTATGACGAGTGGGGTATGCCTATTTCTGTTTTGATGACTGGCGAAAAGCATGACTTTGTTTTTTTTGATTTAGGACCAGCTTGTGCTCAAGGAATCACTTTTCAACACATGAGAAAGCAAGCTGCAAGCTCTGTCGTAGTGGATTTGGGTCCTTATGAGAGGAGAGAATTACAGCGTCATCAGCATAGAGTATTAATTTTTCAGGGCAGGATTTGGGAAGCATGTTTAGAAATAGGCTGAAGAGGAGCGGACCTAGAATTGAGCCCTGGGGGACACCAGAGAGGACAGGTTTGGAGTCAGATAGAATCTCAGAGATTTTTACTGTTTGAGAACGTTGTGACAGGTAACTTTTTACCCAGGATCCTGGTCCCTCAGCTAGTCCAATGTTCAGCAGAAGCGAGATTAGAAGGCTATGGTGAACAGTGTCAAAGGCCTTTGTGAGGTCTATGAAGACAGCTCCGGTTAAATGACCCTTATCCAAGGCTTTGTGAGTTTCGCTAGAGAAATCTAGTAGGGCCGTCGACGTACTGTGTCTTTTCCTGAAACCGTGCTGCTGAATGCAGAGTAGATCGTACTTTTGTAGGTAGTCTGATAGTTGAACAGCCACGATCCGTTCAAGAGCTTTGGAGAGGGGTGGAAGTATAGATATGGGCCGGTAGTTCTCAGGTGTGGATTTGTCTCCCCCTTTATGCACTGGCGTGAGTATAGAGGCCTTCCATGTGTTGGGGAATTTACTTTGGCACAGGGAGAGGTTGAGAATTTTGGTGAGGGGGTGGATCACTTCTTCCAAGGTGAGGGACAGAAGTTTTAGATCAATGGTGTCACTGCTATTTCTGAATTTAGAGCAGGCCTTTTTTATGTATCTGTAGGCTTCATATGTCTTAATTATTTTAAAGTGAAATAGCAGTTTGTCTGGCGAGGTGGTTTGGGATACGAGTTTTGGAATTGACAAGTCATGGAAGAAATCCGGTGAGAGGACACCACTGAGGTCTGTGAAGGTTTTGTTTAGGGCATCGGCCATAGCCTTAGGGCCATTGGTAGTGGTGCCATCAATATTCATTGCCGTGGGAGAGGATTTGGACTGTTTGCCCGTAATACTACGTATATTATCCCAGAAGGATCTCCCATCACCCCAAGTGGTTTCAAGAGCATTCTTGAAGTAGGAGCTCTTCATTTGCCTGATTTGTGAAGTATATAGGTTGCGTGCCTGTTTATAGTTGAGTGAGTCAGCTATGGAGCCTGTTGCCCTGGCTATAGCCCAAAGATGGTCCTGTGCTTTGAGCTGCACCAGTAGTTTGGCTGTTAGCCAGGGATTAGAAAGGGCTTTGATTTTGCATTTTTTGAAAGGTGCGTAGGTGTCACAGGCAGTGTTGAAAGTTTTAATGAAGAAATCTAGGGCATCGTCAACATCCAGCGTATTGTAGATAGAGGACCAGTCTTGTTGTAGGAGGCAGGTCTTTAGCTTAGTAAGGTTTCCGTGTGGTAGCATTCGACTTTTGATGGTTTTTGGAGGTGGTTTGTGGAATTTATTTGTCCAGGTACAGATCACAGGGGAGTGGTCACTAAGGGAGTCAGAGAGAACGGTGGTGTTTTTTATCCGGTCCAGGCGATTAGTAAGTATCCAATCAATGAGAGTGCTGGTTCCAGTCTTGTAGTTCTTTCTAGTAGGAGAGTTGACCATCTGTGTTAGGTTGGTTGCTTGGATAGTATCCCTGCTGGGTCCGATATCTGAGGCAAGCCAGTTTATATTGAAATCACCGAGAATGAGGAGCTCAGAGTCAGGAGGCTGTAATCTTGCAAATTCAAGGATAGACTGGAGCCCGGCTCGTGAGTCTTTGGAGGGGATACAGACTGCAGCCACATTAAGCACTTTATTTTGGGCACCAAGTAGAAGCTTGACAGGGAGAAGTTGTACTAGGGTGTTTTCCGGGGAAAAACTGGCAGTGTGGCACGAGAGGTAGTCCTTTATATAGATAACACATCCGCCCCCCTTTCTTTTTACTGTAAAGGTTGTAGCCTTGGAGCAAGATTGCATGATCTGGAGTGCTAGGTGTTAGCCAGGTCTCAACAATTACAAGTATATCAGGATTATGTTGCCCAATAAAGGCTTGAAGAGATGCCAGCTTAAGAAGGAGGCTGCAGATATTTAGTGTAACAATGGATAGACCGTTTTCAGTTTTTGCAGGCTTTATGTTACTGCTCGAGCCAGGGCCAGGGTTTGGGTGGATCCCACCGGACATGAGAAGTAGGAGGAGCAGCAGTTTGAGGGATATCTCCCGTAGTTCATACCATATGACTTTTTTTCTCTGCATGCTGTAGGTTTGGATACAGTGCAGTCACTTAGGGTCCCAACAAATGAGGGTTACTAGAGACAGGTGCTCAAAATTGAATTTTCCAGCCAGTACGAATGTTTGCGCCCAGTGCTTAGTAAGGGGGTGCCTCAGATAGAAATACAGGGTATTTGCCATGGTGCCATGATGAAGGTAGGATATCAAGATGCTTACAGTGGGAGGTTGCGTGGGGTAGGAGGAGGGAGGAAGTTGACACAGTGGATAATAAATGGAGAGAGAGAGATAGGAAAGACAGGAGGAGGTTTACATGGGAAAGTATTTTAGTAAGTAAGTGCAGCACTAGGAACTAGGTGTAAGATGCATTATGAGGTTAGAATAGTCCAAGTTAGGAAGAGGGAGAATTAAGGTAGTTTATGGAGGTTTTGAAAGGGGCGTGCTTTGTTGAGCAGAGAGGTCAGACAGGCAGAGCCTCAGAGGGGGAAGGAACTAGGCTGAAGGAGTAGGTTGGATGGTTTGTGAGGCGGATACCTATAAGCAGAGGCGGGAAGGGCCTATTTAATAAAGGTCGGGAGGGGCGGGTGTAAAAATTGGTCCAAGAGCAGTGCAAGTGAATGGGCTCCAGGCCAGCACAGCACACAAGCTATGTCCCCAATAGGAATACAGTGTCTGGAGCCGGTGGCCAATGGGCGAGCATCTCAGAGCCCGGTCAGTCAATCACAGAGGATCCCTACTTCCCCGGCCCAGAGAAGTCCTTACCCGGCTACTGAGGGTTTTTTGGCAGCTGGTGATGGCGTCGGGGGACCCCGAGCCATGCCAACAGGGCACACGGCTGGCCAATCCTGCAGTCAGAATCTAGGGTGGAAGAGAGAGAGGCAGCTGTAAGTACACAGTCTATATGAGGTCTACAGATAACCCCTGGAACAAAAGGAACAGTGACGTTGAACAGGTGGGGGGGCAGAAGGAAGCTGTTGGGGGCAGAAAGAAACTGTTGGGGGAGGCGGAGAGAGCAGATGAAAAATGCGAGGTAGTGAAGACAATAAGAGAAATTAAAAATGCAAGAGATGAGAGTCCTTAGCGATAGAGGGAGGCGGAGGTGAAAGTCTCAAGTGAAAACGATTAGGTTTAAATGCAATCAGGAGGGCTGGCACCGGTCGGCGGGAATGGTTAATTCAAAGTCGATGGGAAAACAGTAGGCTAAACAGGGGGATAGAACATTTACTAGATTATTTAGTGAGGTAAGATGGCAAATGTGTTTGACCAGGAGGTTTAATTCGGGCAGCAGACAGTCTGGGAGATAGCAAGGCACACTAGGAGGAAGCGTAAGGCAGACTAGCTGGTTTCACCTCCCAGGATGGAGGCCGAGCTCCTAGGGCGGTAGTGAGTGGCCGTGGGTCTCAACGGCAGGGAGCATGCTTAGGGATTGCTCTACAGTGATAGAGACAGTGTACCTGGGGAGGCAATTTAGCGGCAGCGGGTTAACACAGCGAGAGGCACTCTGGAGAGGTACACTCACAGGGAGAGAGATAGTGCATTAATGTGCAGCCATATATCTTCTCACTCTGTCTCTGGTTTGGCGGTGGGTGGGTGGGGGCTGATGCTCAGAAGCTGGTAATACAAGGAGATGGAAGAAGAGAGGGTAAGGAGCAGGGTGAGCGGGAGTGTGCCAGCAAGATATACTGCGGCAATGTGTGAAGAGAGGTAGACAGGGAGTTGGGCTAGGAGAGAGAAACCAGGAACAGTAACAGATAGGAGAGGTACAGAGAGCTAGGGAGAGGCAGTGAAAATACTAGTGGAAAAGCAGTCAAAAACTTTCAAGTAAAGAGGGTAATTACAACAGCAGTATTTGAAATGATATAACAATTCTGAGTCTATGCAGTACTAGTAAATGCAGTACATAAACTCAAAAATTCAAAATCAAACTTCTAAGCAGTTTAACCATGATGCACATGAAGCAAAACTGGAGCAGTACAACTGGTGAGCAGATTAGGATGAAAGTAAAACATAAGGCAAAACCTTGGTCTTAGGACCTGAAGGATACACCAAAGGGTCCTCAAGGAATTGACTACAGAACTTGCTGGACCATTAGTAGGGCTATTCAATGGCTCAATTTAGGTAGGGATGGTTCTAAATGACTAGAAGGTAGCAGATGTAGTCCTCCTACATAAAGTGGGTGGGGGCAAGGAGCAACTGGGGAATTAAAGACCTGTCAGCCTTACCTCTGTACTGCGTACACTGATGGAGTCACTGACTAAAATGGACCTTGTGGACTACCTAGAGATCAAGTCTACAAGATAGCAAATAGCATGATTTGTTGCAGGGTGGTCTTGTCAGACCACCTTGATAGTTATATTTGACTGCGTAACAAAGGTAGTAGATAAGGGCCACATTATGGATTTACTCTACTTTGATTTCAGTAAGGCTTTCGACTCAGTGAAGCAAAGAAGATTACTGAAGAAGCTGAAGGACCAGGGCCCAGTTAGAGACATAGCTAGATGGGCAGGAAACTGGTTGAAAGAGAGACAATAACAGGTGATGGTAAGTGAGATCAAATCAGAAGACAGGGTAGTCATGTGTGGGGTGCTGCTGGTATCTATCCTGGGTTTTGTCCTCTTCAATATGTTCAACAGTGACATTACAGAGAGCATCTCAGGCAGGTTATGTCTCTTTGAAGATGACACAAAGCACTATGGTAGGGTAGATAGTGATGAAGGGATCAGTGAAAGGCACAAGGATGTAAAATGTCTGAGAGGTGGTCTAAGGTTTAGCAGTTGAAATTCAATTGCAAAAAATGCAAGGTTATGCACATAGGAACTAAAAGTAAAATAAAAAAGGAACAGAGTACTGGGTGAATGGGGTTAAGCTGAACACTATGGCAGATAAAAGGGACTTAGGAGTCATCATTAGTGACTCCCTCAAACAAACAAGCCAGTGTGAGATGGCCTATAATATGGCTACTAAGATGCTGGGGTATATCAGAAAGGGTAATGACAGCAGGAAAAAGGAGGTATTACCTCTCTAAAGGTCATGGGAGAGGCTGCATTTGGAATACTGTGTTCAGTTCTAGAGTCCTCACCAAAGGAATGATGGGGACAGGCAGGCTAGAGATAGTGCAACACAGGGAAACCAAGATGATTCAGGGCCAACAGTGCAGATCGTATGAAGATTGTCTGAAGGCACTGAAGATGTTCTCACTGAAGTCCAGGGGACAGAATGGGGATGTTACTGAGACTTTCAAGTTCCTGAAGAGAATAAACAAGGTGAAGTGTGGGGAACTATTTAGCAGGACTGCAGAGTCAAGAATCTGAGGTCATGAATGGAAACTGGTGGGCGGAAGGTTTAAGAGGGATGTGAGGAAGTTCTGTTTTACATAAAGGGTTTTGGAGTCCTAGAACAGTCTGCCAGCAGAGGTGGTGGGTGCTAAGACAATAAACAGTTTCAAGCATGGCTGGGACAGAGTGAGGGTGTTTGGGAATTGCTCAGGTCATTAACAGTAGTGAGGGGAGCATTAGGAGTGGACCAATAGGGATAAAACCCTGTATGGACAATAGGTCTCAGGGCAGAATAGGAACCTCTGGGCAGACTAGATGGGTCTTTGGTCTTTTTCTGCTATAATTATCTACATTTTTATATTAAACATTTGTATATTTAATATTCTCTCTGTCTGTGCAGTGTTTTATGGGACAGGTAACAATCCATTTCTATTGAGCAAATTAGTGTTCTGCTAGAATAGAGCACCACTCCCAGGTATTATACAGAAAGTGAAAGTTCATGGGCATGACTGAAGGGCTGGTTCTATGTTAAACCGAAGACCTTACTTTGGGTGAGTGGGGGCCAATGGTGGGACTAGAACGAGACTGAGATATCCAGTCTCTCTTATATGTGCAAGTGAGACAGCCTTGTGCTAGCAGGGTAGATGTTTGTCACAAACTGTTGGTGAAGCAGTGGGATTGTTGTTGACAAATTAGCAGCAAACATGTCAGCAGTATGCTTTTCCTCAAGTTCCAGGAGGCAGGTTGCAGGAAACTCTGAGAGAGGGGTAATTGTTTATCAAACATATAGTGAAACAGATTTCCAGTAGCATGGTTACCTGCACAATCACAGACAGAATAAAGAGGAATATTTACACACTTATTGTTTTATTTTTTTCTAGAATGCTTAGAGCAGCAGAGGCCCAGTGGCATGGAGGGATGTGGCACTGGTGCTTTCCTGCTGCCACACTGGTGACCCAGGTTCAGGAATGGATACAGGTTGCTCAGGGGCAGCTGGGGGGAAGGAGGACTGAGCATCCAAGGGAGAGCTCTCCTCCCTTGAGGGAGGTGGGGTTCTGTGACCAATTGCAATACTGCCACCTGGAGATGTCCGGGCGACAGTACAGGTCTGGATGTATCTGTACATAGCTCCATGGCTTGACGTATTAGGGTGTCTCTGTGGAGGTGGAGATTGTCTACCTACGGTTTGCACAGTACAGGCCCTAGATAACCTACAACCAATGTGGAAAACTCTCTGGGCTGCAGGATGAACTCTAGTCCTTTGCAGGCCCCGCACCAGTGACCAGGCACCTCACCACAGTCCAGAAAGCTAGATCATCATGAAGGTAAATATAAATGGGGCAGCTATGCAATCAGACCAGACTGAAAATCTATATTTGGAGCTGGCCCTGGTAAACATAATGGCAGACACTTAGCTGCAGAAAGCAAAGCTGGAAGCTGGAGAGCAGCAGGCCAAGCTCAAGACAGAGGAGTGGGAGGAATGCTAAGAACAGGAGGAGCACCAACATTAGTTACAGATAAAGGAAGAACCAGACTGAGAATGTGCACATGAGAGAAAGAGGGCACCACAAAGAACTATAAATACTGGTATAAGGGATCCCACCCAAGAAGCCAAAATGAATACTGAAATGTTTCCTCAGTTTTGGAAGGAGGAGGATCTAGATTTATTTCTGAATTCTTCTGAGAAATTCTATAGTTTAAATTGGGCAGGGCTTCTTGGGAAATGCACATTAAGCCTCTAATTACAGGCCAAGCACTACAGGATTTTGCCACAACAGACCATTGGGACTGTATGGACTATGAAAAAAAATTGTTTAAATGTTTTGATTTAACCCACAAAGTCTATCGATGGAAATTTAGAGTGTTAAGAAAGTTTCCAGGCGATAGCTATTTAGAAATTATAAAACATTGGAAATGCATAATATTTAGATTGCTATTTTGAAGGGGTAAAATCCAGATCTGTTGATCAGATTATAGGTTTATAAGAGGTGGAAGTTGTACCTGATCTCCTTGTGGATGTGATAATGGGTAATGATTTCAATAGCAGGAAATATATTGCTTGTGTCGTCACCAGTAGTCAGGCTAGATGACAGGCTTTTGAGGACAGGGAGGAGGCAATTCATCAAGAAGCAACTTTTTCATTAGCAGCCAAGGAATCAGCCAGTGTGGCGGATTGGCTGACTGGTAGCAGCAGTTCTGATCCAAAGCTGCAGACTATGGAGACCCTAGATGTCTGTGTCTCCTACAGAAACAGTGTGTACCCTAGGAAAGGTCAGGCATGAGGAGCTTGGCAGGTCTCAGCAAGCTGATCTACCTTTGCAAAAACTAGGGGAAACGAGTGCCAAGCACACAAAGTGACCCTCAAGGAGGTAGGAAGAAATTTTACTGGGTAAATGGGCTTTTGTACAGAGAGGGTTTACTTCAGTGTCAGCCAGAGAAAGGGTAATTTGATAGCTGGTAGGCCCTCAGGTATACTATTTTTTAAGTTTCAATTTTTTATTGACTATTTCAAAAATAAAATGTAAAACAGTCAAAACATGCCATAATGACATTCATGTTTATACATACTGTACATCTATTCAAAACAGCATTAGTGTCTTTTTAAATGATTTCTTATCCAAATTGATTACAATTTTATCTTAGTAATAGTATCATAGTGTGTTATATAAACCATATAGTCCTATAGTACCTATAAATGTATATATTATTTGATTATCTAATATTACCGTCTTCTAACCCCCCACCATCGCCCTCCCCCCTTCCCTTATTTCTCTTTGGTGGTTCAGTAGCGTATTTTTCCATATTTCCATACTATTAATGTGTAGCGGCATTTAAGTATCCTTCTTTAATTTTTCAAATTTGTAATGAAGGAGGCAACAGATTTACTATGCTCATCCACATGGTATCTAGTAAGTCATCCTGTGTATTAGTATGGTCTATCAATCTTTCTATTAATAAACATTCTTTCATGCTGACACTCCATTTGTTTAAATTAAATTCAGTTAGCTTGTGTGAATTCCATTCATTTAAAATCATTCTTTTAGTTGTCATGGTTGTAAGAGATAAGATTTTTTTGCTCAAATATTTAAGTTTAAAGTTTCAGAATCATTAAATATAAATATTTGTGTTAGAAGGGGAATTTGCTTATCCAGAATTTTCTCTGACTCAGTATGGGTTTTTTCCCACCATTGTAATATATAGGGGCAGTTCTACAGCACATGATAGTGATCTATTTTTCCCACATTTCCACAATTATGCCAGCAAGAAGATTAGTTTTGTTGTAAAAAATAGCTTAATTTATGAGGCGTAATGTATGCTCTGTCAATTATTTTATACTGTATTGTTTTATTTTTTTGTGTATGTGTATAGTTTGTTAGCTTTTATTCTTATCTGTTTCCAGTTATGTTCAGACATGGTCTGATTTATTTCTGCTTCCCACTTTTTATTTGATTTTTAAAGAAATGTTCCCAGCTTATTTGTCAATGAGTTACTAAGATTATTGTAGCATAAGCAATAATACTACCAGTACCTTTTTTATATATTTGCATAATGTCATGAATGTCTATAATCTGATTGTTTATGTTGTCAGTTTTTTTGGGTTCAATGTATTTCTTATATATATTTTGCAGCATAAGGTATTTAATTCTTGGATTATTTATTTGATTTTGTATAACCAGTTTATTAAAATCTTCCCAAGTCATTATTTCCTTATTCTTTATGAAATCTAACCAAATATTTAGCCCCATATTTCTTAAACCTGTACTTGTTAACACTCCCACTTTAAACTTGGTTGATCCAACCTTTTGTAATTTTTTATGATCTTCAGTTGTTAAGTGTGTTTCCTGAATACAAAACATGTGTATATTAATTTTTTTATTGCATAAAACATTATTGATTCTCTATTTTTAATGTTGTTAATACCATTAACATTCAATAAAATGACAACTCTGAGAGTCATTAGTTAGTCCGCGTTACATCATTTCAAGCACTTCTTTTTTTTTAACCATGTTCACTTTATTTTTAACATCTGTTCTATTGTGCCACATTTTGCCTGTTTTGGTATTATATCTAGCCACCGTAATATACTTTTTCTCCCATCTATCCCTCTATTCCCATACATATCTAACAGTATGACACCAATATGTGTTATTGTACTGAGTGGCATTTATTCCGACACACCCTATTGACAGTATCCCCTGGAGGATGGGGATGTCACTGTGCATTCTTTTCTCAAGAGGGACTAAACTGGAATAATAACAAACTAAAAAAAAAAATAATAATTTACAGTTTCTTCCTTCAGTTTCCCATCTCTTAATCATCTCTAAATCTCTAAATTATGTTCAATATTTTAAAGTACAGAGGCCTTAATTTATAAATTTAAGTACCCACAGTACTGATCCTAAAAAAACTATAAACATTGGGTATAGTATAAAAAGATGGAAAGTGGAAAGGAAGCAAAGAGAGAGAGTAATAAAAATATATGTGTTATCGTTCTTGCTTATTCTAGTTGTAAAACGATAATTAATTCCATTGTATCTGCATATCCATAGGTTGTGATGGTCGTAACTAACAATCATGCATTGTAATACTGAGTTGTCTCAGTATATCCAATAAGGTGCCAAGTTTAACATCACTATTAAATATGAATTTTCATCATTCTTACTTGTCCTAAGTGTAAATAAATAGTCAGATCCATTGTAGCATATAGTATGATGGTAATAACTGCAGTAGTACTCATAGATGGAATTGACAAACATATAAATTAGTTCTGGGGTGTCTCAGTTAACCCAAGTAGATGCAAGAATTTAGCAACACAATATGCTTTGTAGAACCTAACAAAAAAACTCATACTTTTCCTCACTAAATTTTAGTTACACAAGTTTATCCATTTATATGACAGCATGCTTCAGTCCAATTTTTAATTGTTTCCTGTCCTTGTTTAGTTTTTAAATATATCTGGGTACCATGCTAATAAATATTTTTCAGCTTCTGCAGCAGAAGTATATGTCCATTGATTATCTTTGATAAAAACCTTCAGTTTATTGGGTGGGTAAAACACAGATTTATAGCCTTTCTTCCAAATTGCTGACCTTACAGTATATGTGCATATTTTTTCTTTTCCACAATGATGTCACTCGGAAGGTCTTGATAGATGTTAATTGTAGCAACTTTCATATGCACTTTTTTCCTTTTAAATATAGCATTCATTAATTTATTTTTTCCTCTGTTTTCATTAATTTCCCTACCAATGCTCATGGTGGTTGATCATTGTCAGGTCATTGTCTCAAAGCTCTATGTATCCGGTCATATTACATCTTCTATGTCGCTTTTGGAATTTCAAAAAAAATAGCAATTATTTCATCAATTGTTTTTGATAGAGGTGTTGTTTCCATATTTTGGGAATCCCCAATACTCCTATGTTTTTTCTTCTAGTTCTAGTTTCAGCATCTACAATCTCTTCCTGCATTTGTTTTATTTGTTGTTCCTTTTATGCATTTTTGCCACTTTAGTAATGTAATTTCATCCTCGTTTTATGATGTTCTCTTTTCTATTTCCTGAATTTTAGACCCAGACTGTTTAATTTCGATGTCTATACTTTTTTAAGTTATTTTGATAGTATCAGTATCTACTACCATCTTGTCCAGTTGCTCCATTTTCACTTTACCTCAGAAATTTCTTTCAGAATTATCTTTACCCAAGTAGGGGGTTCTTGCTCAGGAGTTTGTGTAGTCTGGTTTTCAGATTCCTCTTCAATTTGTCTTTTTCTAAACTTTTCTGATGCCCCTTCTTTATCACTTGGTTGATCATCTTGTGTGTTAATTTTCCATTGTTTCTGCATTCCTTTTTGCTTATGTATTTTTAGTGGAGTCACAATAGGTGAAATAGGTTGGGGCAGCTCTTCTGGGGGGACTGGGAAAAAAATGAATTTTCTTATTATCAAGTAAAGCTGCTCAAAAGTTTTTTAGTTTTTTTCCCCAGCTGCTTATTTTTTTTTTTTTTTTGTAAGTTTTATCTGTTTTGAGCCTCCTTATTCTGTTATGTCTTCTTTCAGGGCTAGAGTCTGAGTCCACTTTTCTATTAAATGCAGCACTAACTCCTTTACTTCTAATAATCATTTGTTTTTACAGAGATCTTGGAGCATTTTCATACCAGTTATTTTCTTCTTTTACATTCCCTACCACACAGCTCAGCTTTCCAATCAATACTTATGTCTTTATAGGATGTTATATGCTGCACATAAATTATAATTCAGTTAGGTTAATGTCTCTTAAGCAGCATTGTATATTCTTTTTGATACAAACACAGTAGTATATATCTTAGCCTGAAATTATGCATTTACTTGAGTTTTCAAATCTGCAGATAGAAACACCAATGCCTATGGAATACCAATGTCTGCATTTGTACGTTATCTGAACATTCACAGTAATGTCAAACAACCTCAGAGCATAAAAAATTCAGCCTTACAGCATAAACTTTCTGGCAGCTTTCTAACTTTCTTTTTAATGAACCGTTGTTGTTGTTACTCACAGTTTTCTCAACCACCAGACTCTGAAATCATCCTTCTTGGTGACTTTAACATCAATTTGATTGTGGCAGAGGATGGGTCATTTAAGGATTCCGTTATATCAGCCAACCTGTCACAGATGGTTGACTCCACAACCAGAAAGTACTACAGAACTTTGACCAGCACCCTACTCAACTGGATTCTAACCAACCACCCCTCTCAGATCACGAATACCTCAGTCCTCCTTGACTCACTCAGTGACCGTTCTCCTATCTGCTGTACCTGGTCAAACAAATTCTGTAAACCCCCCCAAAAAAAATCATCACCAGCAGAGTCCAACCCCATGGTCAGCTATCCCATCTCAAATCACACCTCCTCCTGCAGGACTGGTCTCCCATCTTTAAGGCAATAGATACTAATATTGCGCTGGAACAATTTATCCACATTTTTAATGAAGCTTGTAATAAATATGCTCCCCTCAAAAAGTGCAAAGTTAAATCACTCAGTAACCCATGGCTGTCAGGAGACCTCCTAAGGAGACTTAAATCCAGGGACCACCTTTGGGAACCGCCTAGAAACTCCGGCAATGAAGTCAACATCCAAAATTACAAATGGGCATGGAATGACTGCACCAAATCCATTCAGCAACAGAAATCTGACTACTACAAGAATGCTTTCACCAACTCCTGGGAAATGGGAGGGATTTCTGGAAAAACATAAAAGATGTCACTGGGAAGCAGTACAAATCCTCACCTGCCATACTCAACATAAACAGGCTTACTACACTTGACCCAAAAACTATTGCGAACACTTTTAACATCACTTTCACTGATCTAAGCAGTGTTCTCCCCTCTGATTTCTTCCAAGATGCTAATACTCCCATTCTCCCCAACTCCTCCACCCATGCCAGTCATCCACCCTTCTACTTTAAAGTGGTAAAGAAGCATTAAGTCCAAAATTACGTCGCTAAAGCCATTAGCAAATCTAGAACAAGCAATAACACACTTGACTTCAAGCTGCTGGCCCTCACACTTGACGAGGTACTTGGGCCCCTCACCAAGATTTTTAACCTCTCCCTTTCCCTCAGCCAATTCCTGGACAAATGGAAAATGGCCACTGTTATCCTGATCCACAAAAGTGGTGATAAGACCAATCATGTGAACTTCCGCCCTATCTCCATTCTACCTCCCCTATCAAAGGCACTGGAATGCATTGTAGCAGACCAACTTACCGTGTATCTGGACAAATATAACATTCTCTGCAGACAGCAACAGAGCTTCAGAAGAGGTCATATTACATCCTCTGCCCTGCTCGAATTCACTGGTGCCATTCACAGCTCCCTTGACAGTGGACAACGTACTGGTGCTATCTACATCAACCTGGCCAAAGCCTTCGATACTGTCCACCATTGCCTCCTACTGGTCCAACTAAAAAAATGCTGGTCTCTCCACTGAATCAACTTCTTGGTTCAAAAGCTTATCTCGAGAACCACACTCAGTGTGTAAAAATCACGGATGTGCTCTCTGATTCCAAACCTGTTCTCTCCAGCAACCCCCAGGGCTCTATCCTGGGCCATCTCCTGTTCAGCTTGATCTTTAACTCACTACTGGACTCCTGTACTGAACAAATCATACTGTACACTGATGATGCGGTAATCCTTGCCTCCCACCAGGACCTGAAGAAACTGCAAGATAACCTCCAGCTCAGCTTCTCCTCAGTTGAGAACTGGTTCACAAGCACAAACTGATCATTAATCAAAAAAAAAACAAGGCCATGATTTTTAGCAGCTCTCATAATAAATATAAGCACCACCAACTCTCCATTATCACCAGACAAGGTGTCACTCTGGAACAGGTCCAAACCTTCAAATACATTGGGATCACCCTTGAACCTCACCTCTCCTACACTGCCCAGATAAATAATGTTGCCAAAGCTGCTAACTTCTGACTGGGCTTGCTATTCCATCACAGGAAACACCTAACTCCCAAAGCACTGGCTATCACCATCCAAAGCTCTATCATCACCATCATTGTTTATGGCCTTATAATTTATGGCTCTGCTACAGCTACTGCACTCAAACGTGTATCCACCACCCTCAACAAGACTTGTTGACTTGTCACTGGCTCCCAATGTCTAACACACACTTGTGACCTCTATTCTCAAACCGGAGGGCTGAATCTTGAAAAATCAATTAAAACACCAAACTTGTATTACTATAGTACTAAGAAAATAATGGTGGGCCTTGCCCCGAGTCTGTGCTCTCATACAACTGAGAAACTTCAACCGCATCACCAGGGTATCGAAACCTCAACTTCTTCAAATCCCCCATTGCCGCACAACATAAGGCCAAAGATCCTTTGCATACCAGTCCCCCAGCTGGTACAATGGCCTACCCTGTGACATCTCCTCCACACTATCACTCAGTACATTTAAGTCCCGGCTCCGCCTCTCACTCATTGCCTCCAGCCCCTGTGACTTTTGTGGCTAAGCACATCGTTTGGTTCTGTAGCTGAAGATGCCCTAGTGGATCCTTATCTCCTCCAGCACTTGCCAGCATATGGCCTCAACTATTGCCCTTTACCCCACCTGCCCATGACAGTGCCACCCAGCTCCTCAGCTTCTCTCTTATCCCCTACACGCTCTCCTCTCCTCTCCTCTCTCTGCTTCCCCACCCCACCTTCCTCTATTTCAAACCCAACTCCTCTACTCCCCTTACCCCCTCCATCCTCCTTATGTCCATGACTACCCCACTCCTCATTGCCCTTTCTTCACTCCAAGTTTCACATTACCTTCCACCATAACTTTGTTTTCTTCTTTTTTTATATGATGTTAACTTCGTTCAAGTTCATCTAATTGTAACCAATGAGGCAGAGCCTTTGTAAAAGAGCCTTGGCTCAAAGGTAATTGTAATCCTAGAACAAATAAATAAAATTAAAAAAAGTTATCTCCCATTTTGTTTAGTTCCTGGAACAGCAACCGTTTCAAGTTCTTTGTCAGTATAAAACAGCTTGGCCAGTTAAAGTGTCCATTGCTGAGTAAATGGTTCACTTTGCCTTCAATTTTTCAGAACAAAAACCTTGCTGGAGAATCTCTTTGCCGTCACTTGCATCTCCTTCAGTGTAACCTCCTCATAGCTATTCAGCTTTCTTTTTCTTTTCCTCTGTTCCTCAGCTATTCTGACAATATGAGCACATTTATTAGGTCTAGGAAATCATAATTATCTCCCACTGCATTGTAATGCCTGTTACCAG
Source organism: Neoceratodus forsteri (assembly GCA_016271365.2). Taxonomy (NCBI): domain Eukaryota; kingdom Metazoa; phylum Chordata; order Ceratodontiformes; family Ceratodontidae; genus Neoceratodus; species Neoceratodus forsteri. The sequence goes on along the minus strand of CM057453.1, from coordinate 1,213,672,590 downwards.
TCCTTCACCAGTTTTAGATGGATTGGTCGGTAAAAATATCCACTGCTCTGTTTACCAAGCATTTTTCGCTTTTGTCTCAATCTGCGTCTATTCTGCCAGACTCAATTGTCTTCACTTTGTTCATGGATTGCCATCCTTGAGTTTTATCAATATTAGAGGTGGCAAACAGCTTGCTTCACTGGAAGGGTGGCTGGCAAAGTTCTGGGGTATATTCAGTCAAATGGGATTTCTCTTGGAGATCCTGTCAGACCATAGTGGCAATTTTATTTCTGCCCTTCTGACTAGTCAGTGGGAGACATCTAGAGTACAGTAACTCAAAGCTTCTCATACAACCATGAGACTATGACTTGGTTGAGCACCTTAATGCCATGTTTAAAACCATGTTATGGGTATCCACTTACCACCATGAGAGGGACTGAGACAAGTTTTTACCCCATCTCTTCATCCTCAAGTTTTATCAGTATCAGAGGTGGCAAACAGCTTGCTTCGCCTTCAATTTGCCTTCAGCTTTGCACAAAAAAGAAAACCTTGCTGGAGAATTGCTCATCTGCCATTTGCAGCTCTCTCAATAAAACTTTCTCATCAGCAATTTGGTTCTCTTTTCCTTTTATCCTCTCATCAGCTACTCCACTGGTATAAGCAGCATTCCCAGTACCGATAAATCAACTTTAATCCTTGCAGGGCCCGAAATCCTATACATTTTAATTGTGTTGGCAGCCTAAGGGTTAAGACATAAGTTGTTATTTCAACCATTGAGTCTCCTTCTCACCTCTCAAGTCGGGCATTCATGGAAGCCAGCATGAATGAAAATACAATTGAAGCCACTTAATCATGAGGATCTTAATAGGGATGTTTCCTTAAAGGGGACAATCCCCTTGGCACCAATTAAGTGACCATGTTAATCAATGGGCCATTCACACCTTTAAAGGGGACATAGCAAGCCTGATTATGGGGACAATTTTTTCCTCAGTTTGTCTTTAAATTCCCATTGACAGCAACTGATAATCGTCACATTAATGAGGGTTTTAACGATAATCCAGGTCTGGTGCTACACTGAAACAATAAGCCACTTAACACCTGTTGACTACAAAAGCCCAACAGAAGCATTGCCCCACTATTGTTGTGTCTTTGTTGTTACTTTACCTTGGCAGTTGTATCTGGCCAATGGATTCAAAAAGGATTGACCTGCCCTTGGCAGATAAAGTTAAAGTTTTAGAAGCACTGCAAGAACCTGGTGCTTCAATGGCCAAGGTCGCAAAGATCTTCAACTTCTCGAACAATCAGGTAGGGCTAATTAGCCAAAAAAAGGCATAACTGTTGCAGGAATGGCAGGCTAACAGCAACCCCCACCATAAAAGAAAGCATGATGGCAAGGACACACAGGTGGTTGAAGCCCTGCACCTGTGGTTTTCAAATGCTGTCAGTAAAGGGGCCTGTATTTCAGATCCTGTGTTAAAAAAGAAAGCTTCTGAGATAACCACACATCTAAATCATGTTGATTTTGTTATTACCAATGGGTGGATATCTTGATGGAAAGGCAGACAAAACATTGTCTGCAAAAAGGAACAGGGGAAAGGTTAGATGCTGACAATCAGTCAGTGAAAGACTGGATTAAAAATGTCCTTCCTGCCTTAATTGCGAACTCCCCCTTCCGGACATCTTCAATGCTGATGAAACTGGCCTTTTTTTTAAGGGTCACCCAGACCATGGCCACATTCAGAAAGACATTGAACTCATCGGTGGAAAGAAGGTTAAGGACCAGGTGTCTTTGCTCTGCTGTGCAAACATGCTTGGCACAGAGAAATTGTTGTTGCTTGTTATCAGCAAGAACAAATGACCCCGGTGCCTGCCCATAGAACTCTCAAAACTCTCTGTGTAGTACATGAGTTCTGCCAATGCCTGGATGACCAGTGCAATATTTTATGTACCTTTATTTTGATGCCTGAGTATCTGTTAGCACCTGAAACATGGGAACATAGTGGTCAACTTTTTTAACACTCTTTTTGTCAAAATGTTCCAAACTTATTGCAGCCAAAATTCAGTTTTACAAAGAGAAAACACCACCATATTATTCTCGACATCTTTCCTCTTCCTCCTGTCTGTGAGAAACTGGTAGAGGGTGCATCACTCCTCTTTATTCAGCATCCCCCTTCCATTCCTCTACCATGGCCCGCAGGTATACTAAAGCAGCTTTTGACCCAAGCCCATAGCATCCCTTTTCGTCCCTTTTCATGACACTTGGGTGTAAGTCTTAGAAAAAGGTAGCTTACAAGCAATTTTTACTGGATCAGTGTCTGCATAGATGTGCCTACTGACTGCCAGACTTGTTTGCAGTGCCAATGAGTGGGAAAGGGGGCCAAGGCTAAAACAACTTTATTTCTCATTTCAATAATTGAAGAACCCTTTAAGAGAGTGGTGGTTGATACTGTGGGACCATAAAGAACCCCAAGTTGCACAGTCGAGTAGTACATACATGTCGTAGCAGGTTTTTATTTATTTATTGATTTCTAGGAATCATAATACCTTAGAACAAAAGGTTCTTTTACAAAGGTTCCACATCAGACAGACAAATACAAATTAAACAGAGGTGTACATCAAATAACATAAATATAACAACTATATAACATTGAAATTACATACCGGAAGTATATATCATTATGCATAAAGTATCATGTTATTGTTACATGCTATGGTTTTAATATCGAGGAAAGTATGGCAGGAACATAAGAAAGAAAGGAGAAGGAAAGAAAAACCAGAAGGCAGTCACAGTGGTGACGTCAGTACAGAGTATGTAGTGCCATAATAAGTGCTAAGAGTAAAAGAATGGATGTGTTAAAGAATGGAGATTATGCAACCAGGTACTCAGAGACTGTCCATATGTCTTCCATTGAGACAGGAAGGATGGCTGGCAAAGTTCTGGGGTATACTCAGTCAAATGGGATTTCTCCTGAAGATCCTGTCAGACCATAGCAGCAATTTTATTTCTGCCCTTCTGACTAGTCAGTGGGAGACATCTATAGTGTAGTAACTCAAAGCTTCTCATACAACCCTAAGACTATGGCTTGGTTGAGCACCTTAATGCCATGTTTAAAACTATGTTATGGGTGTCCACTGACCACTATAAGAGGGACTGGGACAGATTTTTACCCCATCTCTTGTTTACTTATAGGGAGGTCCTACATGAGTCTGCAGGGTTCACACCCTCCCAGTTCCTGTTTGGTGGCAGGATGTGGGGTTGCCCTTAATCTGGTCAGGGATGAACGGGAAGGTGAGCTGATCTTCATGGGGAATCTGTTGAACAGAATATCTTGACATTCAGGACATGGCTCAAGTAGATCTTGGCATTTGTACAGGAACATCTGACCTTGGCAAAGCAGAGACAAAAACATGGTACAAGGAGCCAGAACCCAGGAGTACAAGGTCAGACAATGAGTGATGGTACTCATCCATGTGGACAAATTAAACTGTAGGCAGCAAAACAAGGAGCTGATTCCAGGAAGAAATAAAGGAAAAACAAGGCTCCCACAAAGCACCCAAAGGAGAGTCTCAGGAATCCATCATGTCTGGTGAGGAACCAGATTTCTGATTAGCAAACAGCTATGATAACAGTCCTGGAAGACACTGCTTGGCAGCCTTGGCCAAATCAAAACTGAAAGTCCCATGCATCACTGACAGCTTGGCAGGGAACTGCATATGGAATTTAATGCCACCTTGGTGGTCTATGTTTAATGTCACTATAAGCTCTGCACTTCTCATGTATGGGCAGACTTAAATCATTAAATATAGAGTATCCATGATTCTGCCAGTATAGGGCCAGCTGAGATCGGGCTGCCTGCTGGATCTTGATCTTATCCTGGTAGTTCTTATGATAATAGATAAGGGCATGGGGATGTTCACCTGGTTGTGGGGATGGTCAGAGGTTCTGTGCACCCAGTCAATAGCATAGACATCTCCCAAACCAGGAGGAACAGCGACCTGACTGAATAAAGTGGTTGCAAAGCTGACCGGGTTTGAGCCCTCCACTCTCACTTGAATTCCAATTAGAAGCAAATAATTCTGATGGCTCCTATTTCTCTAGATCATTCAGTTTGTCTTCAAGCTTCACCATCTGATGCTGAATGTTACTACCTCCTGGTCTCCAACCTGTGCCCGATCCTCTAAAGCACTAGCACGAGCCTCCATGCTCCTAACCCAAGTAGTAAGTAATTCTATAGTAGAATGGATGGATTTGACATCAGCCACTGGCTCCAACAGAATGGTCTTAATGGAAGCAAACTCCTGCAGATAAGTATCAGAGTACTGGTCAGCAGTGTGCTCCAGAGCTGAGGTAGTAGCCTGAGGGCCAAAATCTAGATGGTGGTGTTTTGGCAGCTGTGGGGGTTTGGTACTTGGCTGGAGGAGAGATAGTTGCTTAACAGGTGTAATGGCTGGATAGGACATTGAAAACACTACTGTTCATCCATTAGCCACAATAAAAATGAACCCTCAAATGAAAACAAAAGCAAACAAAAAAATACATGGGGAAAAAGCCAGTGAAGGTGAGAAATGTGGGTGACCCAGTGCTGAGCTCACCATTCGGCAGCCACCACCATTGACCACTAAACTGGAAGTCAAGTTGTCCCTCCTGAGTGAATTCAAGATGGAGTCCTTCATGAATTCCATCACTGTCTCAGACTGTCTGACATCAGCATAGACAATGGAAATAGGTGGGGTACTACAAATATTGGAGGTATATTTATAAGGGAATGTAGGTACACCATACTGGCTGAGCACCACAAGGACACAGGGACCCAAGCCCCACTGAGTCAGCCAGACTATTGTGTTCCAGATGAAGTTAAGCAATTCATTGAGGTTGAGGTTGAGCTTAAGTAAATAATGTCTCTCTGAGTGATCCATGGGTCCAGTGACCCCTATGCCTTTCTTTACTTGCTAATCCCCTAAAAGGATCGGTCCACAAAGTTCTGCATTAACTATTACAAGCTTAACAGCTGCACAGAATCAGATGTCTACCCCATGCCCAGATTGGATGAGATCCTAGAATGGCTAGGGGGAGACACGTATCTGTATACCATAGGACTGACAAAGGACTATTGGCAAGTACCTCTGACACTGGACACTAGGGAAAGGACAGCCTGTGTCACTCCATTTGTTTTATTCAAAATCCAGCTAATGCCATTCTGGATGAAGACTATATCAGTGACCTTTCAGAGGCTTACGGATCACATTCTGTTTGGGCAGGCAGTTTTGCACTGGTGTACATGGACAACAAGCGATCAACTGCCAAACATGGGTGGACACATCAAGTACATTAAGGAAATGTTCAGCAGACTGCAGACCACAGGTCAGATTGTTACAGTATTGAAGTGCCAAATAGGGATGCCTGAGGTGTCCTACCATGATCACGAGGTTGGTAGTGGGCACATGTGACTTGAGCTAGCAAAAATTGATGCCATTCAAGGATGGACCATACCCACCACTAAAACATAGATGAGGGCATTTCTGGGGACTGCAGGGTACTACCCAATATTTGTCACAAACATTAGCAGCATACAAACCCCCCTGACTGACCTCACTAAAAAGATAATGCCTGAAAAGCTTCAATGGACAACTGGCTGTGAGGTGCCAGTCTGCCAACTCAAGGAAGTGTTGTGTTGGGCACCTGAGCTGGCAAGCCTTGACCATTATCAAAATATGTTGCTCATGTGTATGCTTCTGACTACAAGCTAGAAGTTCTTCTGAGCCAGGTCATAACCACGGGGGAATAACACCCAGTCATGCACCTGAGTCAGAAACTTCTATGCAGGGAGCGGGTCTTTACCATGATTGAAAAGGAGTGTCTGGGGATTGTATAAGCACTGTGAATGTTGCAGTAATATCGGTATGGGATGGCGCTTACTCTGGTCACTGACCACTTCCCCTTCACATGGCTCTACATTAGAAGTATTCAGAATGCCAAATTATTAAGATTAAGTCCTGTGTAACAGAAAAACAATATAAGCATCCAGCACCATAATGGCTCCAGGCACACTGATGCAAATGAATTATCTAGGCAGTGATCAGTAGTCCAAGGAGTGGGGGTGAGACACGGAAAAGATAGCAAACTGGTAACATGCTAGCCTCATATGAAAAAAGCCTTGTGGGCTGCCACAATGGCACCCCTTCCTATTCAATAGGGTAGATGTAAAATAGGTATACAGTGAAGCCCGCCAAGATGAAGTGCAGTGTCACAGGTTTGCTACATGGCAAAAGGGATTAACTCTTATTGAAACTGCATTGTTTGCTGCAGTAACTCTATTACAGTATTCTGCAGCACTGATCTTCATCCTGGTGGACTTCTCTGTAGATATGCAACCGAACCATACTGTAGACATAAATTTGTAGCATGATTAAGGGACTTACTTGGGGAACACTGACAGGTTATCAGGTGATCAGAAAGGGTTCACATGTCTATGAAAAAGAAAACACATCCAAGCTCTTAAGAAGGTCACAGAAAGTGTTCTGCATCCAAGGAGCAAGGTGGGGAAATAAGTTCATAGGAATGTAAAAGTAAAGGATACTTTCAAGGAGTGACCACTAGTGAGTTGTGAAAACTTTATTAGTTAATTGAAACAGCTGGGTTAGTTTAGAGGTATGGTGGGGATATTTCTGTGGCTCACATTATAAGGACCTACTTCCAAGGAGTAACTACTTGTGAGTGTGAAAACCCACAGGAAAAGGCCAATTTGTAGGACCAAAAAAGCAAAGGTAGGCTTAACCTTTTGATAGACTGCATGATGTAATACAGGGATGGACTCCTTGAGAGGGCTAAACTTACATCACAAGCCAGGCACTAGCAAATTAAGTTGGGGAACAGAGTACAGCAGATGTTCCCAGCAGATGACATTCCCAGCAAGCTAAAGGCAACTCTGTGTCTCCTGAATCTCATTCCTGCATGGCTAGTTGAGACAAGGAAACTACCCAGTGTAAAGAACAAGATTTGTTAGGCAGTAGTTTAGGGACTAGAAAGGTTCTTCTTTCAGTAACCTTCACTGCTTTACTGTTTTGTTTTGCATATCTTAATGAGTTTTGTCCCTTTTGTATTGCACTGTATATGTTGTAATTTTATAATGTTAATACTAAATATGTTTATGTTTACTACTGTATTTATCTGTGACTCTGAAGTATGTTATGGGAAGGTAACAATCCATTTCTGTTGAGCAAACTAGTGTTGCTCTACCAAAGAGCTCTACTGCCATGTATAAAGTAACCTATGTCTCATACATAGTTATGCTTTGAGTGACTAAAGGGCTGGCTTGGGGTGAAAAATAAGGTCTTGCACTGGGTAGCAGTGGCCGGTGGTGGGATTAGAATGAGATAATCCTCTTGCTCTTGTATGTGTAAGTGAGGCAGACTTGTGCCAGCAGGGCAGAGGTTTGTCACAATCATCATCTGTAGGATTGTTAGAGTCAGTAGGTGTCATTGTACACTAATAGTGCAGTGCATGCAAGTGTCTCCACAAGCCCTTTAGCCTGCAGGCTCTAGTAGTCAGTTTTCAAATAGAAAGAAGAAAGGTAAGGGCAAGGTGATTACCTTGATTTTGCTCTCTGTTCTTCACTCAAGATACTAATTGATATTAGGGAATATGATGCTAGGTGCTACTCTAAGACATGGCTTCAGATAAATAAATTATAAGGATTATAATATCATCAAAAAACTAATTTCAACCAGTACCATAAGAGTCTTATTATAACCAATTCTTGTATTAAATATGAGGCAGTTTCTGCTCTGAACAAGACATTAGGAATACAGTGCCTTGTGGGATGGATTGAATATGGGTATTTGGAATACTTTGTATGAGAGTCCTCAAAGAGCAACTTGAAATGTTATCTGTGTATAAAATTTGACTGTGGATTTTTGACTGAAATGCCTTCAAGGCAGTAGATGGATTGTTGCCAACACAATTGTTAATAGATTGTGTTACCTATTGCATAGTTTAGTCAGCTGTAATTTTCACCCTACTGATATACTGTATTTGGGCCACTTTCCACTGTCAGAAATCAGCACCTCCACATCATTGTATTCTTTCACTTTCTCCAGACAAGTATTACTCAAATGCCAATTACATTTAAAGAAGATTGCATGATTTGTATAATTACAGCCATTCCTATTTTCTTTGTGTTGTAATTTAGTATTGTGTGCTTTAGAAAGGCATCTTTTTGGATTAAATACTGTTTTTACTCACTCATTCCTGTCTCAGCCATTTATTTGTGCTGAAATGAAGTAGCTGACGGTCAGCTTGGTTTACCTGTGCTTGTTAGTGCTCATGGGTTTAAAAAAGAATATATGCAGTATTAAATTCATCTGTGTCATCTAATATTAAGGCTGAAGTTATTTAGCTTTTTCTTAAAATCTGTGGTTAACATAGATGACCCAAGTTGTTTTCCATATTTGCATTTGACCACATCAAAGCTGAAGATGTAATTATTATGAACTATGTGGGCTATTGACTGTAACATTTCAATCAGATTTTTTTTGACTATAACAGTCTGGTGACTTGCTGTTACCATAATTTGACAAGCCTGTATTTTCAACACATTTTATGACATCATTACAATCTTCATTGTAGTTTAGTTTGCCACTTAAAAATTCAGTCTTGTGTGTCTTTTACAGCTCCTGCTTTTCAGTGACTCAAGCATCGTTACTCTACCAACTTCTTATTTTCCTCTGCACAAGACATCTGCAGCTTCTCGCTATTTTGTTCATAATTACTCTATGTATTTTTCTACTGTGGTTTACATCCTTCCTCATTCTGATTGTTGCTGTCATTTACATATTTAACCTGGATTATTCAAACTGTAACTCTAAAAAAAAAGATTCCAAATGAGTGTAATTTTTTTTTAAAGTACGTCTTGATTAGACATTTCAAACTGGCATGTGCATCACAGATTTATTAGATTATCAATGTATTTTTATTCATTAAAAAATGGAGATATAATCTAACATCCTTCCATGCCACATAACCTAGTACACAGCATCTTCATTCAGACTCTACTTGGGTCTGTCAAATTGTTGTTGTTTTTTTTGTCCTTTTTCATAGTTTTACCACACATCAGCCATCCTGCACCTACCCCTACCACCTCCCACCATGGCCATGGATAAAAAAATCATAATCTGCACTGATATTCTTTTTGGTTTTGAAGTTGATATTTTTATGACATGCTGTGTATAATAAATGTCCACAGAAGTTCCCAGGGCACTACAGGAAAGGATCCAGGTGAATGCAGCACACAAAAGTCTCAAGCAAAACCTGCAAACAGGTGTGGTGCACAAATCACTGGAAAAACTCTACAAACTCAGTGTAAGGTGTGTATGTTAGTACCGATTAATAAGTGGCAGCCAAGGGCAGATTTACAATCATATCCAGATTCCCTGGTGCTGCAAATCAAATAGATTCTTCCTCAGAGTGGCAGGGCACTGGTGGATCACACTGCTTTTTATAGCGTTCTGCCACGTGTGCAAAATGAAGGTGTCATGTAGCTGACCTCCAGCACCCCTGCTGAACTCTGTCAGACCAAGTTATACATTTATAAAACCAAACATATTCTTTTATGTACCCTTAATGATAAAGTACAAAAAAACCTTATGTGAATATTCGTGATGAGGTGATTGCTAAAAACAATAACAAAGGACATAGTACAGACAAATTGGGCCAAGGGTATTCTAATTCATCATCAATGCAAATAATTGACTTAGTGTCTCAATTTCATAATCTCAACATCTCTTTCTAAAGAATTCTTTATATATACAATTTTTTAAAGAACAAATGTTCAAAAAAATATTTATTGAAACCCACATATTGGGTACTGTAGTACTAGAGTCATTTAAATTATTATACTCCATAGAGATGATGCAGAGGATTTTCAGCACCCAAACAAGTTTTTCCTTACTAATATCATGGACCTGAAAGAGAAACTGTAGAATAGAGGGGAAGAGAAAACGTTAGTGGCGAGTGCTGTGAATAATTGACAGACCTATGGTTCCTTTACTTACTATATTTGCCACTATGCATATGGTCTAATCATCCCCTAAAAAAGGATTAATATCCCAATCATCTTTTAAACCACTGGAAATGCAGGCTCCCAAGCATCTCATTACTAATATCCCCTTTGGACAGTTCATGTGAATATGCAGGAACTGTTCTGACATAGAAATATTTGATAAACAGGCATCAGAACTGAAAATCAGGTTCCGTGTGAGGAGGTATAAGGATACAGTTGTTGAAGAAGCCTGTATGAAAGCTAGAAACAAAGATGGAGCTAGTCTCTTGATCCCCTAAAGGCACCACAGGGTCAATGTGAAAACATCGCGGAGATAATAGAGCAGATGAATCAGCATGACATACATACTTGTGCCAGCTCTTATAAACATTCATACATTTTAGTGTATAACAATTAAAGTGTGACAGAAAGAAAGCATAACTTACAACATATTTTTGAATGCCAAAATGTATTGCTAAAAAGAAGCATAGCACAGCACACAGTTAGAGAAGCTAATTAATGATACTTCCATGTAAAAAGAAACAGCACCACATAATAATAATAAATAAGTCAAAACACGCAATTTATCATCATTTGAATCAGCTTCTAAACAGATTTTATGCTTGCAATTTGAAATTATAAGCAATTCCTTTGACGTATTCACATGTGGACCTGGCACCATACTGTGAGGAAATCAGTTCAATTTGTTTGCCAGTATCTTCATATTTTTTCTTCACATCTGCCATCGAAGAACCGGCAAACAGTTGCTCCAACAAAGCAGTATTGTACCTCTGCTCTGATTTGATGAATTCAAGGAAGCGCCATATGGCCGGGTGATGTGCACCCACAAAGTGGTTGAATTTTCTATGCCATGCTAACACCGCGTTTATGGTTCTAGGTGGTTCAGATATCACCGAATCTTAACAATTGCGTAAATCTAAGGGGAAGATTGGTCTCCGCCTCCCACCTCTGCCAGCCACCTATCCTAGTAGTGATTCAGTAGAGGTACAAGTATGTCAGAATGGATTGTAAAAAACTCTTGCATGAGTAAATCATCAAATGATACCATAACATCAGCTTTAGGCACATAAGCTAACACAGGCAAGCATCTTATGTGAAGGGCAAATACTGGGTCAGACTTATAACGACTACATAGTTCAGCATACTCCTACACCTTGCGCCATACTGATTGGCACAAATGAAAGAAACAGCCTCTCAACTGTGCCTGGGGGACCGACTGTCTGAAAGATTTAATTGCTGCCTGTTCAAAGTCAATAAGGACTGTTTCAGGAGAGAGTGTGGAGCAGAGATTATTTATTTCTGCAAGCACTTTATTGTAGGTTGCTGCTGTGTGGGTTGTCATTAGCACATACACAAAAGGGATTACAGTGCACAGTTTGATGGCATGTATAGTGTATAGCTGGCCAAATATTAATGGGCACCTTTTAAATGTGCCATCTGCAAAAAGATGACTACTTGCCTTCAATGTGTCGAGATCCTTCGCTGTTGCAAATGTCAGGAAAGTCACTGACCGGTCCTGAATTAAAACATAGGAACTTCTCCCCATTATCTGTCATGCAGTACTCAGGGGGCAATATGAGAGAGACAGCATCTGCTGGCTCAGGAGGAGGCCTTGTGGCAACTCATCTTATCTTCCTGACAGTTCTTTTCAGCAGTGGCACAGCTGGAAGCTCTGTGGATACTTCCAGTGGCAGTTGTGACAGTCCAGCAACTACTATCTGGTGAGTGGTTTTGGGTGTCATGGATGCCTTAGATTTCATTTCAGCAACCACCTCTTTATGCATCACTGAGGCTGAATCAGGGACATGATTTTGTTCTCCCATAGACTTCACAACCTGGTCGGCGATAATATGGACCCTTGCTGCACAGTGTTCTGTGGCATACTGCAGGCATTTCCAATAGGATTTCTCCCTGCAAATGCATTCTCTGTGGTATAGAAATCCCTCCCACAATGCAAGATATCTGCCCTTCTGGCTTTTCAGGAATTGTACCTCCATATACAGAAAACTACTGCGACACACACATAAGAGTACACAGGCACTGCAGTTAATATAATTAGTTCAGCATACATCATCATGCCACCCGAACTGAATGAATAATCAATCAATTTGAAATGTACTAGAATGCTTCACTCTGTTGCTCATTTGTATTTTGAGACAGTCGCGCTGTTCCATGATCATGCACTCATTTTTCTATAGCGTTATAAATGTATGCGACATTATAGTAAGGTTATTTTCACCCGCACTATTATTGCTGCGCTATTATCGCTGGCTACCGCTGAAGAAGGTCCCCATACTGTTTACAGAAAGAGTGTCAGTGTCAAGGATTTGGTTGTCCATAGTCATTTCCAGCAACAGAAAAAATAAGAATGGTGGCTCCAAGCTTATTTTGTACAGGGCACAGTAGTTTTTAAACAGTTAAGGGGCAGAATCTCCTGTGTGTGCTGAACAAAACCTGACTTCAGGCCACGTGATCTCCACCTCCTGTTTACGAGGGGCAGAGGTTTATGTCGGCTGCTACACCTAGCTGTGTAGTTGGTGGAGCCCTTTGAGCCTGCCAGTGGTTGACTAGACTGCCTTTTTAAAGGCAACCTATAGTTACAGCTGCAGTCTGGCAGGTACTTGGTGTTGCTAGGCAACCCATTGAGTTAAGTCGAGCTCTACTTCCATCCAGCTCACCATAAAATTGGAGTCTCAGTGAGTGGAGATCAATGTGATTATTGACTGAAAGGGGTTCACCACGAAGGTGGATCCAAGCTTATTTTATACAGGGAACACTTGTTTTTAAACAGTTAAGAGACAGAATTTCCTGTGTGTGCTGAACAAAACCTGACTTCAGATCACGTGACCTCTTCCTCCCATTTACAAGGAGCAGAGGTTTTATTTTCAGCTGCTACTCCTAGCTGTGTAGTTGGTAGAGCCCTTTGAGCCTGCCAGTGGTTAACTAGACTGCCTTTTTAAAAGCAGCCTATTTATACAGCTGCAGTCTGGCAGGTATTTGATGTTGCTAGGCAACCCATTGAGTAAAGGGGAGCTCTACTTCCACCCAGCTCACCATAAAATTGGAGCCTCAGTGAGCAGAGGCTAGCGCAGGGTAGAGACGATGCGAGCAGAGGCAAGCTGCATCTGCCACTGTCAGCTGGGGAAGCTGGGGGAATGGGGTCCTTCCACCTTGACCGCTAACCATAACATATGCCGATCAAAGTAAGACAAACTCAATGAAGTAACATCATCACAAATAAGTTAGCTGTGTATACACTGTGTACATTCAATTAAACTAACAATGGAACGTATTCTTGTGATTCTAACTAGTGGGGAATGTGGAACTACAGTAAATGTAGTACCTGTAATAAATTTTCAATACAGGATACCAGAGACACTGAACAGTACACATGTGAGCAATGTGTGAAGATAAAAGAACTAAGAACTTAAATAATAGGGCTTGAATTACAATTAAAATGTTTTACCGAGCACCACTGATAATGGAAAAATGTAGAAAATTGCCTGGAAGGAATGAGCAAAAGAACAAGGGAAAACAAAGAAGGAGATAATAGTTATGACATAGAAAATCATATACTAAGAAAAAGGTAGGCATGCTATGGATTTCTCAATGCCAGTAGAAAATCAGTTTGCTCAAAGAGTTGGTGGATGAACTAGCAGGTTCTCTGACTGAGTTATTTAACACATCACTGAAAGAAGGAATGACAGTGCCAGCATGGAAAGAGGTGATTGTGACACCAATTTTTAAAAAGGGTGACAAGCAGGATGTCAGGAACTATAGGCCCATAAGCCTAACATCCATTATAAGAAAATTAATGGAAGGTTTCATCCAGGAATTCATTGAATCACACATACAAAATCAAGGCGTAACTGACATATTCCAACATTGCTTCATTCCTGGTAGATTGTGCCTGATGAACCTAATACAATTCTTTGAGCCAGTCAGCAGTGCCTTGGATAAAAGGCTGCTAGTAGACATAATCTATTTAGACTACTCAAAGGTGTTTGACTCAGTGCCACAAAACAGCTCATACAGTGCTTGACAAGTCTAAAAATACACCCACAAGTCATACAATGGGTAAATTTTTAGCTTAACAACAGAAATCAGTGTTCCCTGTTTTGTGATTGTTTGTTTTTAATTTTGCTTCTTCTTGCCTAAAATGCAATAAAGCATAGAAACATAAAAACATAGACTTTGATGGCAGATAAGGACCACTTGGCCCATCTAGTATGCCCATTTCCCTACCTACAGGATAGGCCGCAGATCCTAGCTAACCAACAGCCTATTTCTTCCTACCCCCCACAAGAATTGCCTTATGTCTGTCCCATGCATTCTTGAATTCTCCCACAGTTTTAGACCCCACAACCTCCTCAGAAAGGCTGTTCCATGCATCCACTACCTTCTCTGTGAAATAATACTTCCTCACATTGCACCTGAACCGCCCTCCTTCTATCTTTAACTTGTGTCCCCTTGTTCTTGCAAGTCTCTTTTGCTGAAAGATGCTACCCTCTTGGACTTTGTTGATTCCACTGTGGTACTTAAAAGCTTCTATCATGTCCCCCCTCTCCCTTCTTTCCTCAAGGGTATACATATTAAGCTCCTTTAGTCTCTCCTCATATGGCTTCTCTTGCAGACCCTGCACCATTTTAGTTGCCCTCCTCTGGACTACCTCTATCCTGTCTATGTCCTTGTGGGTGGAGTCTCAGAACTGGCCACAGTACTCCAGATGGGGTCTCACCAACTGTCTGTACAGAGGGATAACAACTTCCTGTTTTCTGCTGCTGATGCCTCTCCTATGCATCCCAGTATGCCCCAGCCCTCCTACTGCCTTCTCCATTGCTTGCTAACCTTAAGGTCATCTGATATGATTACCCCAGGTCCCTTTCCTGTTTGTTGTTGTTACTACCTCCCCACCCGTTGTGTATTCTTCCCTGGGTTCTTGCTTCCCAGGTGCATTATTTTGCACTTCTTTGCATTGAATCCTAGCTGCCATACTTCTGACCATTCCTCCAACCTTGCCAAGTCCCTTTTCATCCTTTCCATGCCTCCTTGTGTATCAACCCTGTTGCAGATCTTTGTGTCATCTGCAAAGGCATACTTTTCCTTCCAGTCCCTCTGCAATGTCACTGATGAAGACATTAAAAAGGACTGGACCCAATACTGAACCCTGCGGTACCCCACTACTAACCCCTCTTTCTTCAGAGTGGACTCCATTTACAATTACCTTCTGTGTTCTGTTGTGCAGCCAATGTTTTACCCATGCTACCACCTTGGGACCCACTCCCAGGCTGGTTAATTTGACTATTAATCTTTTGTGTGGGACTGTGTCAAATGCCTTGCTAAAGTCTAGGTAGGCCATGTAGACAGCCCCTCTCTGGTCTACTACTTTGGTCACCCAGTCAAAGAAATCTATTAGATTCATCTGACATGACCTTCCCACTGTGAACCCATGCTGCCTTGGGTCCTGTGCTCCACTGGCCTCTAGGTACTCAACTATTCTTTCCTTCAAGTGACTCCATCACTTTCCCTACCACAGAGGTCAAACTGACAGATCTGTAGTTTCCTGCCTCTGTCTTGGTCCCACTTTTGTGAAGGGGAATCACATCCACCTTCCTCCAGTCCTCGGGTACCACACCATCCTCCCATGATTTATTAAAAAGAGTAGCCAGTGGTTTCACTAGTTCCTCCCTTAATTATTTTAGAATTCTGGGGTGAATTCCATCAGGACCCATTGCTTTGTCCACCTTCAGTTTTAGGAGTTCTTGCAGAACCCTTTCTTCTGTGAAAGGACTGGGATCGACCCCCCTATCAAGAGTGTTTCTGTTAATTGGATTAGGCACTTCTCCTCCTCTTTTGTGAATACTGAGCAGAAATATTTGTTCAGTATCCCTGCTTTTTCACTGTCCCCCTCTGCCCACCCACTGTTCATTCTATTCAGCCTCACTATCCCTCCCTTTGTCTTTCTACGCTCGCTGATGTACTGTACCTATAAAAGGTTTTATCCCCCTTCTTAACTGAGTTGGCTATCTTTTCCTCAGTTTGGGCCTTTGCTATTCTGACTTCCCTCCCTGCTTCCTTCTGCCTTAACTGGTACAGTTCTCTATCCTGCTCCTTCTGTGTTCCTTATACTTCCGGAATGTTATCTTTTCTTCCTGACTTTCAAAGCCACCTCTTTTGAGAACCATAGTGTTTTCTTTCATTTGATTTGTTTATTTGCTTCACACAAGGCTTGTTGCCTCTGTGATGGCAGTTTTGATGATTCCCCATTGTTGCTCCACACCTCCTTCTAGCCTGTTTGCTAGTGCTTTTCTGAGGCACTCTCCCATCTTGTCAAAGTCAGCCCTCCTAAAGTCCAGTACCCTCACTTTTGTATGGCTTGACTCTGTAGCTGAGTTTAATGGGAACCACACTGTTTGATGGTTACTTGTCCCCAGATGGCAACCCACTTCTAGATCTGAGATCCTCTCACTGCACCCATTTGAGAGTATGAGGTCTAAGATTGCTCCCTCACGAGTGGGTTCCAAAACTAGCTGTCTAAGGCCTGCCACCTGTAGGGCATCAAGAATGGCCCTGCTCTTGGATGTGGCTGCATCAAATGTGCTCCAGTTAACATCTGGCATATTCAGGTCTCCCATCAACAGTATCTCCCCTTTCTCTGCCATTCTAAGAATGCCTCCTGTCATATCCTTGTCCATTCCCTCCCCCTGACATGGGGATCAGCACACAGCCCCTGTGCGGATAGTGGTGCCCTTTCCAGTCTCCAAAGTGACCCACAGTGCCTCCTCTCCTCCCTGTTTACTCTTTTGTTCAGTTACTTTCATCCCTTCCTTTACATAGAGAGCTACTGCTCCCCCTCTTCTCCCCTGCCTGTCTCTCCTGTAGGTTATGTACCCTGGTATGTTAACATCCCAGTCATGGTTCTCTGTGTACCATGTTTCTGTGACTGCTATGATATCCAGGCATCCCTCTTCCATCAAGGCCACCAGCTCAGGGAGCTTGTTGCCCACACTACGGGCATTGGTACTCATTACCCTCCATTTCCTGATCACCTTACTCCCTTTTTCCCCATCCCTGTCCTTCTTGCCTTTGTCACTTTCTCCATTTATCCCTATCCTTCTCCCTATCGACACCTCTATGTTGATGCTGGCCACACTTACTACCGTGATTATTTGGGGGGGCTAGGATTTCCCTGCTCCTTTTCAGTGCCTCCCCCCTTGGCTAGTTTAAAAGCTTGCCAATGAAGCATTTAAACCTATCACCTAGGATCCTGGTTCCTCTCCCGGACAGCCACAGCCCATCATGCCATTATAGGCTTGCATCTCTCCAGGTGGACCCCCAGTCCCCAATGAAGCCAAATCCCTGAGCTCCACACCAGTTTTTCAACCACTGATTGAATCCCATGGTGCGAAACACCCTAGCCTCTCCTATGCCATAGATGGGCAGCACCTCCGAGAAGGTTACCGTGCATGCTACTTGACTAAGGCCCCTCCCTAATTCCACATACTCTTCCTGCACTTCTCCAATCCCTTTCTCATCCAGGTCATTTGTCCCTAGGTGGACAATGACATCCAACTCCCTCCCCTGTGCAGCTGCTGGGGCAATCCTTAGGATTAGCTTCCTGTCCCTCCAAGACATGGCGCCAGGCAGGCACCTTACCTCCCTCTCCCCTTCCTTCCCCAGTTCTACCTTCCTAACAATGGACATATTTAATAAAAAAACAATACCTGTATTGTGATTGTTTGCTGTTAATTTTGCTTCTTCTTGATTAAAATATAATGAAGTATATTTAATAAAAAAAAACAAAAGATCAACAGAAATCAGAAAGTATGTGTCCAGGGCTATTTATCTGAAAGAGGTATGGTCATGAGCAGGGTACCCCAGGGGTCTGTTTTGGGGTCAACTTTATTCAATGTATTTGCCTCAAGTATGCAAACATCTTCTAAGTCGTGGTCTTGTAAATATGCCAACGACACCAAGATTGGGGCAATTGTTAAAAGCACAAAGGCTGCTGAGCACCTCCAGAGTAACCTTAAACATCTCGAGGACTTGGTACTGAACTATGGGCTTGATTTCAACACAGACAAATGTAAGGTGATGCACTTAGGCTTTAATAACATATAAGCTAACTATGTGTTAAACAACATGACGTTAACTACAACTACTAATGAAAAGGACCAAGGAGTCTTTATCTCTGACACTCTTGCATTCGACATGCATACCAAAAAAATGGTACAAAAAAGCAATAAATTACTTGGGTGCATATTCAAACATATCAGGAGTATGAGTGCAGATGTAATTCTCCCCTTATTTACTTCACTGGTAAGACCACATCTCAAATACTGTGCCCCAGTATGTTCACCTCAAAGTATCAGAGGTATTAATCGGTTTAAAGGACCATGACTAAAAAATCAATAATCTGAAAGACAAAACATACGGTGAGAGACTGAATCAACTAGGACTATACTCCTCACAATATCGAAGACAGAGAGGATATCTCTGTTACATTTACAAGGCCTTTCACAATGAGGCCTTGTGGGAGATCACAGATTTATGTAAAAATGATGTTGAAAAGAAAATAAGATATCATGATTTACAACTTAGAGGAGAAAACTTTAAAACAGCTGGAAGAAGTTGACTGTTTGCACAATGAGTGGTGGCACCATGTAACTCCCTGCCAGAAACTACTGTCCATAACAACAACATGGACAGGTTTAAAAAGTCACTAGATGAATATATGGGAAAATTAAGATTTGAATACTGCCACTGATATGTGGCAAGTTATATGAAGGCTAATTCCAACAAACTCAGCCTAACTTCTATGATTCTATGAGAATGTAATAGTAGGAAATCCTCCCATTGGTTTTCATAGATGTTTATTTATTGATTTACTTATTTATTTATTGGAATTTCAGAAACAACCTTTGAGTAAGAATTCTTTTACAAAGGGTCCACTTCCATTAAACAGTACAAATACAGACATAATTGAATTCACTGTACAAATGCAGACATAGTTGAAATATCAATGCATAATTAAAGTCACAGTACAAATACAAACATAGTTGAATTATCAGTACAGGAAGTAGCAAAAAACAGCTAAGAGTTTCTTATGAGTTTCATTAAGGGTTTAATACTAAGTGCTGTATGGCATAAGGAAGTATATGAGAGAGAGGAAAATGTAGGATAGGGAGAGAGTGGTTAGTGAACGGCGCATGGGGATAGAGCAGCCCAGGAGCAGCATTGTCCCACTGCATTACAGCTTTGGAGCTGAGGAGCTGGGGATGGTGCATGTGAGAGTGTTTGGTAAGGTGGGAGAAGGTGGTTAGAGAGAGAGAGAGAGAAAGAGAGAGGAGGGGAGGGGAGAGAGAGGAAGGGAGGAAAGAGAGGAAGGAGGGAGAGACCAAGCGGGGAGGGGAGGTATCATAAGAGTGGAGATTGATGGAAAAAACGGTGTGGGAGGGGGGTGAGGGGAGGGAGGGGGGAGACAGTGAGAGAGAAGGGCAATCAGGCACAAGACAAATGAGAGAGAGCAACCACTAGCGGAATTAGAGCTATGAAGCATGAGGTGCCAAAATCTGGGGAGCAGGGGTAGGGAATGGGGGCCCGTGTGAGTGAGTCCATCAGTAGTTGCTGGTAGGCAGGGTTGGTGCAGGCTCTGGAGACTGACTCTGAATAGTTTAGTACTCACAGATATTCTTTTGCAGTAGAAACTGCTTAAGTCTGGCTTTGAAGGTTCTAGGGTTAGCAGCATTTAGAGTGGGCAATGTAACATCTGCAAATACTCATCACTGGGTGTTAGATTCACAAGCCCCTCAAAGGGGATATACCATGAAATTAAACATTTCTTCATGTCACACCCATTATGTGATATACGCTTTGTGGTGCCCCTGTCTGAAAATATAGATAGGAATGACTACACAGTCCCTTAAGGAGCATGTGCAGGAACATGTACCTTGAATTTCCAACTTAGACAGTGCAACCCCAGTGAGACAACATTGGCAGGAGGTCAATGAATCTGATTTGGAAACATTCAGTTTCATGGGGATTGATCATGTCCCCATACCCGTGAGGGAAGGGGACAGAAAAAGAAAGTAGCAATGGTTAGAAAGCAGAATTATATTTAAACTGGGAGCCTGCATTCCCAGTGATTTAAATAATGATTGGGATATTAACATATTTTAGGGGATGATTAGACCATATGCATAGTGGCAAATATGGTAAGTGAAGGAACCATAGGTCTCTGAATTATTCACAGGACTCACTACAAACATTCTTTCTCTCCCCCTCTGTTCTGTAGTTTCTCTTTCAGGTCCATGATATTAGGAAGGAAAAACTTGTTTGGGTGTTGAAAATCCTCTGCATCATCTCTGTGGAGTATAAATTGAAGGACTCTAGTACTACAATACCCAATAAATGGGTTTCAATACATTTTTTTTTGGAAAACGTGTTCTTTAAAAACTTGTATATATAAAGAA
Source organism: Neoceratodus forsteri (assembly GCA_016271365.2). Lineage (NCBI taxonomy): Eukaryota > Metazoa > Chordata > Ceratodontiformes > Ceratodontidae > Neoceratodus > Neoceratodus forsteri. The sequence goes on along the minus strand of CM057453.1, from coordinate 1,213,652,081 downwards.
TTCTTTAGAAAGAGATGTGGAAATTATAAAATAGAGACACTAAGTCAATTATAAGCATTGATGATGAATTAGAATACCCCTGGCCCTAGCTGTTTGTACTTTGTACTTTGTTATTGTTTTTAACCATCACCTCTTCACTATATTCACATAAGGTTTTTTTGTACTTTATTATTAAGGGTACGTGAAAGAATGTGTTTGGTTTTATAAATGTATAACTTGGTCTGATGGAGGTCAGCAGAGGTGCTGGTAGTGAGCTGTGTGACAACTTCATTTTGCACACCTGCCAGAGCGCTATAAAAAGCAGTGTGATCCACCAGTGCCCCCGAGGAAGAATCTGTTTGATTAAGCACCAGGGAATTTGGATGTGATTGTATATCTGCCCTTGGCTCTCACTTATTAAACGGCTCTAGTATATACACTTTACACCAAGTTTGTGGAGTTTTTCCAGTGATTTTCGCACCATACCTGTTTGTGTGTTTTGTCTGTAATAAAAGCAGAAGATTAGCTAGTAGAAATTACTCTCTGTTGAAACCCTGTGCTCAGAATCACCCTAGTACATGTTTCACAGCTTGGCAAAGTTGAAGGTAGAGATGTTGCAAAATAACATTTCTCCATTGAAATTGCCACGAAATCCACAATTTCGCAGTGTAAAATATTTCACAAAATTGCAATATTTCACCCAAAAATGGGCAGCTCAGTGCCCTATTGCCCAGTGCCCTTAACTGTATCATTCGTTATCGTATACCTGGCAGCTGCCTTAGCTGTCATGCTACACGCAGCCCCCTGCTGTTTCCCTGGGAGCCACAGTTCCATCTTCCCCCCTGCCATGTTCAGTTGCACCTGCACAGCAGATATGTACAGCAACAAGTAATAATGAGGGACAAGGGAGGGAGGGTAACACAGTTTTCGTAATTTCCAAAATACTGGGGAAGCTAAATGGGGTGGATATAAATACCAATAACCAGGGATTGTGTGGCTGTGGCAGGCACTGTGATGGGATTATTGCAGATGCAAGAGTGTGGTGAGACCTGGAAAACAGATAGACCTTGTCCACTTCCATCTCACTTCCCTGCCACTTGCACAATGATTGTAAACTGCACTATGCTCTTGCCACCAACTGTCACTTTGCCTGGGATGAACTATACAGCAGCACAGATGTAACTGACTAAAAACACTGATGATACAGTACTTATCTCACTCACATTGACAGCTGTCAGGGTTGGGGGAGGAAGGAGAATGGGCTTTGAAAGGTGCCAACTAATATCTTGTGAGGTGATGTGTGGTGACTGGCTGATGGAGTCAGACCCCCTGTAGTACTCACGCTGCTGAATGATTGCACAGCTGTGCTGTGCAGTGGTGCAGTAGGATTTGTTTGTTGTGATCATCAGATCAGATTGACAGTGGCCCCATCAGCAAATGCTGCTCATGAACCCTTCTTCACCCGCCTAATGGAGGTATGGAGTAGTCACAGTCGACCACCATAGTCATGATTGGCACACAGTGGCAGCAACTGAAACTAATCACAAAATAATATTTGCCTGACCAGTCCCTGGACATAGGAGGCTCAGCTCCCACCATGACCACTGGGGATCCCACCAGCAGGTTTTGACCTACACAATTCATCCCCTGAATACAAGTCTCCTCCCCATCTACTTCCCCAGCTTCAATGAAAGTGCTCAATAGATGCCCAAGGGAATGTCTCCTCAGGTGAAACACCTCCTTACCCTGGGAATACCACTGTCTGGATCACCCCAATATACTAGAACCTGTGCCATGTCCCCACCTCTGGATATGCTGGTGCACATTTGGGCATGAAGGCACAACTTCTAATGACCTTACCTTAAAGCTGATTATTTGGACAAGTTCTGAGTGCAGTCAAGACTAGTGATGCACGAAGTTGTAAAACTAGTGGACACCCCCACCCTGTCATCAGATAGTGGCCCCCCCCCGCTCTCCCCATACCCTAAGCAAGTCAGCGGCACAGCCCTCCACTCATCTCCACAGCTGGCAGCCCGACTGAGTGCTTCAATGAATGAGCGCTTGCTTATATAAGCACGTGCTCATTCATCAAAGTGCTCATTCAGGCTGCTGGCTATGGAGGTGAGTGGAGGGCTGTGATTGTGGCCCAGTCAGGGTACTGGGGGGAGCTGGAGGTGGTCACTAACTGATGACAGGGTGTGGGGTGGGGGTCCACTAGACAGCAGGGACTGGAATTTTTTTTTTTTTTTATACCATGGGGATGGGGATTTGGGGAAAATGATGTAAATCTCGGCAGGAGGGTGGGGATTCTTCAATTTGGGTCAGTGATTGGCCGGGGGTGGGACCACTAGACACCAGAGAGGGGGATTCTTCAATTTGGGCTGGTGATCATCTGAGGCGTGGGACCACAAGACACCAGGGATTATTTTGTATACTGAAAATGGTGACATTTTGCCCATGAGCAGCAAATTTCACTATTTCACAGCAAAATTTTGTCCTCGGATCATGAAATTTCACATTTCGGAACTGCAACATATTTCATGATATGCACGAATTTCGTAAAATATTCTTCGTAATGAAATGTGTTAGTTCCGCACAACACTAGTTGCAAGAATTGAACATTTTGTTTCTATTTTCAATATGAGGTGCTTTGCACTGCAGGTTAATTCATTGTACAGTATGTCAGCAGATTTACTCCATAAGCAAGCACACAAACAATTGTATTGGGATCATGATTTGAACATTTATTTAATTGTCATTAAGCACTCCCCCTCCTGCAAACAAACACTCAAGTCAGTTTTGGTCAGGCAATTCTTTTTGTCCCATTCTATTGTTTTAGGCCAACCTCCCTAAGATCACCATCACCCACCATGGAAAAGGTCCAATCAAGTAACATCTGTGCTGATTTTCTTTCTCTTTTTTGTTTATTTTATTTATTCATTTATTTTTGGTTGTGTTAGATTTTTAACATACAGTCTACAATAAATGAAGATGAATAGATAGTATGACTTACTGTCAGCAGAAATCCATCGCAGTCTCCAGTACTAATAAAAGTGTTATGGCATGGCACAGTTGCAAAGATTGTCTATTTGTGTCAGTTTCAGTAGGATATCGTTTGCACTACATGTTAATTCATTATAGAGAATGATATCAGATTTATTCAATAATCAAGCACACAAACATGTTCCCTGGGAGCCTGCATCAAACACTTGCTTCATTGTCATCACCCCCCCCAAAACACACATTCAACACATGCAACTCAATTATGGTATGGCATTCTTGTTGTCTCATTTTATTGTTATACCCCCCTTCCCCTCAGCACCACCTCTTCCCACCACAACCATGCATAATCAACAAATCCCTACACTAATCTCCTTATTTTATTGTTTATTTTTTTCTTTTGGACTGTGAGATTTTTGTCATGCAGTCTGCAACAAATGCAGATGCTTAGTTAATCCAACTTAATGTCAGCCGAAAACTATCACAATGTTCAGTATTAGTAAAGATGTCACAGCATGGCACAGCTGAAAACACTGAATTTTTGTTTCAGTTTCAGTAGGAGATGCTTTGCATTGCAGGTTAGTACTTTATATAGTATGCCATAAGAATTACTCCATAATTGAGCACACAGACACATAGGTGCCAGAACCGGGGGGGCGGAAGGGGCGGTAGCCCCTCCACTTTTTAATTCTGCATGGTAAAAACTAATATAAAAAAGTGCCCTTTGTATCCTCATTAGTGCCCTTTTGATTCTCAGCCCCCTCAGCTTTCACCATCTTCCGGCACCCTTGCACAGACATCTTTACTTTCAGACTACGAAGAGAGGGATACATATCTTCTTGGGTAGTAGGTAGACATGTAGAGGCAGAGAACTATATCGTCTGGTACAGTAGTAAGACCATGCAATGGAAGAAGGAAAGCACTGAACATTGTGTGTGGCCATGATTGTCTTTTCCACTTTCAGGACTATTACTGCATTAGCAATGTTTCAGGGAGGTTAGAGGGACAAGAATACAGGAAAAGGCAAACATGTTGGTGCAATATAAAGGCTATCACTATCAATCACAGTAGTAAGTAGTATAAATGTTTTTTCATCTGAGAAAAACAGTGAATAGGTACAACTCGACTGAGACAAGCTCATTTCCAGCAAGGCCCTTAATACATCTTAGGTTTAGTTACAAAATTGAAAAATATGACAGACATTATCATCAGTACAATAGGTAATATAACAAATACTATAATCATGCTGTACATATATACATGCAAATGTATAGGATTGTGCAACAGAGTTTATCACAAGTAAACATTCTGACACACGTAATATGGTATTCCTAAATACTACTAAGGTGAGAAACATACTTAATCAGGTAAAATCCTCAGTAATTTTTCCCAATGCTTCTTGGAAAAAACAAGATTAAATCTCCCCCGGCTGAATATTTTTTCTAACTGATTTTAAGGAAGATAGAATAGTGTTCCAGGTGTGAGGACCTCTGTAAAAAAATTGATCTTCCCAGTTCTGTCCTAACTCTTGGAAGGATATATTCCATACCTTCCACAGTATGCAATCCAGTCCTTATTCCCCTAAATTGTAACCCATCTAAGATATATTCAGGGATCTCACACCTGAAACACTTCACCATATAATTAAGTACATGGGATAATCTCCTGTCTTTTGGATATACCCAATACAGTGTTTTACATAAATACCATTTATGGGTCCTTCTTGGAATATTTAGGATAAATCGTGCAAATTTATTTAATAAAATATCCACCCTGGATAACTGTGAAGATGCACCCATATATATCATGTCCCCATAATCCAAGGGGGTAGAACCAAAGTTGTAACCACATGTTTTCTTACATACTCAGTCATACAATTTCTAATCCCACTTTTTTTGTCACATAATCTATATGAGTAGTCCATTTGAGTGCACTATCCAGATGCAAACCCAGATATCTATAGTTCTGGGTTTGCTCAAGAGTGATCATATGCAAGGTATTTATCCTAAAGCAAGGTTCAAGAGTCCTAAAATTATTCTCTCTGAAGAAAATGGGACCTGAGTTGTTTTTTTTTGGATTTAAAATATATTTAGACTCCAGAAAGAAATCCTGGAGCTCATCAAATGCTATTTGTAATGTAGCCTCAATCTGTTGTAATGATGAACCTTCTGTGTAAAAAATCATGTCATCCGCATATAGGTAACCATCCTATGCCCAGATGAGACAATTTAAGACTATTCATATACACATTAAATAAAATGGGGCACTCCTGAAATAACAGTCCTAAGTTCTGATGTCCAACCATTAATAAATATCAATTGTTTTCTGCATAACAAGTATGCCCAAAATGAATTAATCACCTTCATAGATACAGCCAGAGTTTTTAATCTGGATAGGAGAATGTTGTGGTTCAAGATGTCAAATGCTTTAGACAAATCAATAAAGATTGCCCCCACTGACATCCTCCTGTCCAGAGCCCTGGCAATATCACCGGTCACTTTTAACAGGGTAGAAGCTGTACCGTGCAAAGGTCTGAACCCTGAATGATGTTTATTTATAATCTTACCTTTTTCCAATAAATCCTGCAATTGTTTAGCAACTAGTTTTTCAAATATTTTAGCAACTGTAGGTAGCAATGAAATTGGCCTGTAGTTTACTATTTGATGTTTTGATCCGGACTTTAGAATAGGTATTACTTTAGCTGTTTTCCACATATCCAGGAATTGCTCCTCAGAAATTGACATATTAAAAATGTTTGCCAGAGGAAAGGATACAATTGGAGCAGCATACTTTAATAAAATGTTCAGTATATTATCCAGCACCCTAAATTTCCTAACATTAATTTTCATATTTGCTTGTGCGCATGCACACTGTGCATGTGCAAGAAACATCTTGGGATGGTAAGATGTTTCAGAGGTGTATGAGTCTCTGCCCAATGCTGTTGACGCTATATGGGGCTTGTCCCTCAGGCACCGTTGAATCGGCGAGCTGTGTATGACAGAAGTTTGAGAGAAGTGGTCTTCACTTGAAAGAAAAGTGCCACTTCAATCAAGGATGGTTATGAGTTGACACTTTGTGGGGCTCATGCCTCAGGCAACAATGAATCGGCAAGCTGTCTATGACAGCAGTATGAGAGAGAGGATCGCACTTGAAAGAAATCTGCTGCTGCAATGAGGGACAGTTTCCTCAATGCAGCGGGACCTTCCCCCTCCCTCACAACCAGGCACACAGACAAACCTTCTCTTGATTGGCAGCAGCTGACAAGACTCTGGCCATGTGCATTACAGAGCACAGTAATGCACATGGCTGGAGTTACGGTTCTTGTTGGCTCCTGCTGCTGAGCACCTTGTTTGTTCCGTCTGCCTTTCCTGGGGAATCATTTCAGTAAATAAATAAATGAGCTGTGGCACGGCTTTCCACATTGGCATCTCCTACTACCTGCCACATACTTCCCAGAAAGCCAATGTTGAGGTGCCCAATCCCTAAGTTGGCATGTACCCCCCCATTAATTTGACAGACTGGAAGCCCACCCCAGTGTGCCAAAATAATTTTTCATTTATGTTTCCAACACCGGGATGCCCACTCCCAGTGTCAGATGACCTCCCTACCTGCCCGAATATTTCAAGTGCCGACATCCCGTTGCCCAATCCCTGTGTTGGCGTGCCCCCCCCACACACACACACTATTATGGCACACTGGGAACCCACCCCAGTGTGTCTAAATATTTTTGGTAACCTGTCAAATAAAGAAAACAATCCTCAAAGTCTTTTTTTATTCCCCGGTAAAAAAGAAAATTGTCCCTCTTCGTCTCCCCATTCCCCCTCCCACATACCATACTTACCTCCGGAGGTAGGGAGCAGCAATCTTCTATGGACTGGGACACGTCTGCACTCTTCAAAGTTGGTCAGAAAACTGAAGAAATTATGGTAAGCTGTATAATGGGAGTCAAAGGGGGGTTTCAACTTAGGTTGATATCTCAGCCATTTTTAAGAATTTTGGACCAAAATTTTCATCATGGGTTTCTTGGTACCCCACCTTGTGAACACTGCCACTGTCATTTGGTTACTCAGTCCTGAAAGGCGATTTCACTGTTGCTGCGTGGAATCACCTTTTGGGACTGATTAACAAAAAACAGTGCCACTGTTCATGAGGTGAGGTCCCAAAACACCCATGTTGCAAATTTGGTGAAAAAATTCCAAGAAAATGACTGTGTTACATGCGTGCATTACACAGTTTATACGCACACTCATAACTTCTCCAATATTTAATATTTTCACTTCTGATTTTCAAAATTGTGATTTTTCACACCCTATTATTAACAGTACAGCTGCCATTTTTCACATCTTGCCTGAAATGTGTTTTCACACCTGTAGTGCAGAATGGTGCAGTCGCTGTGGGAAATCAACTTTCAGGACAGATTAACAAAATCACAGTGGCACTGTTCATGAGGGGAGGTCCCAAAATGCCCATGTTGAAAATTTGGTGAAAAAATTCCCAAAAAATGATTGTGTTACAGGCGTGCATTGTGCAATTTCTACACACATGTAACTGTGCCAATTTTTAGTATTTTCACTCCATATTTTCAACATTGCCATTTTTTCACACCTTCTCATGAACAGTAGAGCTGTCATTTTTCACATCCTGACCAAAATGTGTTTTTGCACCTGTAGTGCTGAATGGCACAGTCGCTGTGTGAAATCACCTTTCGGGATAGAGTAACAAATTGATAGTGCCACTGTTCATGAGGTGGGGTTCCAAAGAGACCATGCTGAAAATTTAGAGCAAAAATACCAACAAACACCCAGAGCGTTAGGGTTTCCAACCATAACGTACTACACTGTAGAGACTGATACATGTCAGGGGTGTGACTTGGGGTCGTCAGCAGTAATGGTCATGCCATTCCACCCCACCCCCACCCTGCAGCCAGTGAAAGGCATTGAGGTGTGCCTTGGGGTCTTTGTTCTTAACATTCACCCCATTCTCCTCTGCTGCACCCATCTCAGCTTATTTCCTTATGGAAAGGGGTGAGCGTAAGGGCCGAAGACCCCAACATGCACTGTGAGACCTGTCGGTGTCTGCAGGGTAGAGTGAGGTGGAATGGCATGATCATTATGGCCAAAAACCCAATAGTACACCCCGAAATGCCTGTCAGTCTCTGCAGGGTGGGGGTTGGGGTTGGCATTAGTTTAATACTTCATTGCCATTCCTATTATGCATCCATCTAACTCCTGCACTACCAATGCCAATACCAGCAAGTAAACATTTAGCATTGACAAACGCTTGTTAATAAAGCTTCTTGAAACTCTCTAGATATTTTTGTGTTGAATTCAAATCCTTTATCATTTTGAGATGCTAGGTCTTGGTTTATTATATTATTTGTGGGGGGTTTAGGCAAGGATGTTGTGCCCATAGTTGTGAAGTAGTCATTAAATCTGTCTACCACCTGGGTGCCCAATGGTGTTTTTATATTATTAATTTCAAAATTCTCTGGGAACTCTGTTGCTTGTATACCTTTTGCTTTTTTGATAACTTCCCAGAATTTCTTAGAGTTGTCAGTCAGATTAGTTGACAACTCTCTGTCATAATTGTCTTGCCCAAGTTTTCTAAGTTCAGTAGTATATTTATCTCTTAGTTGTTTGTACTTAGCCCAATCTGAGTTCACCTTAGTAGTTTTAGCTACCTTCCAGGCCCTATCCCATTGTTTCTTTAATTTAAAAAGGTATGTGTTGTATCAAGGGGGAATTTTTGATGTCACCTTCCTAGTTTTTATTGAGGCATGTCTATTACAAATTACCATGAAGTCCTCATAGAATAAGGACCATGTGTCATTCACATTGGGTACCAAATCCAGCCTATCCCACTTATGTGTGTCTAAATCGAGCATAAAACTTATATAATCACATTTTCTAAAGGATCTAAACTGACTATTTTTTCCTGAGTTTTTCCTTATTTTCTGGTTCCTTATACAATATATTATCTGATGATCTGAAAATGAATCAAGAAGCACCCCACTATCCATGTATGTTTCCAGCTCTGTAGAAAGTATCAGGTCCAGGACTGTAGATGAATTGGGTTGTTTTACATTAACTCTAGTTATTTCATTTATTAATTGGGTCATCCCTAAATTAGTGGCCATTTCCATAATATTATAACTTTTTTCCAGTCCACATTAAAATCTCCAATTAAGAGAACTTCATGATTAACTTGGTACCCCCCAAGAAAATCCTGCATTACATCAAATACTTCATGAGAACTTTTAGGTGGGCAATATACATTTAAGATCAACATAGGTTTCTTGAAGGGGAATTTTAATTCCACTACAAGAACCTCAGAGCCACATCAGTTTTGTTCTTCTTCAATCTGTGTTACATCTAAAAGACTAGATACATAAATGGCAATCCCCCCTCCTATTTTATTCCTTTCTTTTGTCCACAACCCATACCCCTGTAATGCAATTAAATCATCTGAGGTTTTTTCATTCAACCAAATTTTGGTTATCGCAATAATATCAGGGTCATATTTAATGGTCCATTCTCTTAAATGGTCAATTGTCTTCATCAAACTACAGATATTTATGTGAATTATACATAACCCATCCTGTTTCATTGTATTTGTAGTTAAATCAGTTGAATCTTTACCCAATGTTAGGTTACTATTTTCAACATTCTCCAAAGAACGAAGGGAGACTGGGTTGGGTTGGATATCCCTCCAAGCATTATAATAATCATTAAGGCCATTTTACAGAACTTGTATAGTTGCTCTTTTTCAGTATTTTTCTTAAAGCAGCAGTGCAATGAAAAAAGTTGTTCTAAAAAGCAAATATTCTGCTATGGTTATGCAAAATATTTGCAGAACTGTTGATTAGGGTTTTCTGTATGCTTTCTATGCTGTGTACTGCACATTTGCATTTTTGTCTGGATTCTTACCCTCCTGGGGCCCTCAGTATTATTTCTTGGTAAACACGAAGCGGGCATTTTTTTTCTTGAGAAATAATTACATTAAAACTTTCATAAAATTCTTAAATGACAATGAAAACTCATTCAGTATTAAATAAGACATAAATACTGATAAACTAAGAAAAACCCATGGGCACACCTCAGCGATTATGCTGTGGTTAGTGCATGCTTTAAAAAAAAAACTTCCATCCTTGTTCCACAACTGTCACTCCTTTTTAATCCTTCCTACCAAATGCATTCATTAAATATGCACTGAGACACATTGGAAATCAATACCTAATAATGTGGGAGCACAAGATCGTAATCTAAAATACCAATAACTTATCTAAGACTTTTATTAATTCAAAGCATTCTAAGACAGATACTTCTACCGAGTGGCAAAGCCACTCATGCTCATACCCAAGCACCCATGCCTTGGGCTGGCACAAGCTTTTTGTAGTGCCTAGCCAAGCCCCTTCTTGCTGCTGATTGGCTGTTGGCTCGCCACCAAACCCCCTACACAAAATGAAATGGCAGCCAAAATCAGGGCACAAGGGCTGGTGTCCTCGATGCAGCACAAAGCAGAGGCAGCACGTTAGATGGTACAGATGCTGAAGTTCTCGTCAGGCCAGCACAAGCTTTTTGCTGTGCTCAGCCCCACCCCTTCTTGCTGCTGATTGGCTGTTGGCTCACCACCACCCCCCTCCACAAACTAAAATGGCAGCCGAAATCAGCGCATAGGGGAACAGTTCTAACTGATGGTAACTGAAGCCCAGCCAGAAAAAGCAGCAGTTCTTAGTCAGGCTGGTATCCTTGCTGCAGCACACAGCAGAGGCAGCAGGTTAGATGGTACAGATGCTGAAGTTCGCTTCAGGCCAGCATGAGCTTTTTGTAGTACCCAGCCCCACCCCTTCTTGCTGCTGATCGGCTGTTAGCTCACCACAGAGCCCACTCTACAAACTGAAATAGCAGCCAAAATCAGTGCACGGGCAACAGTTCTAAATGTGAATGTAGTTTGTGAAGGAGTTGTGTCCTGTGGTCAACAGGTAACAACGGGGGGGGGGGGGATGAATCAAGTATCCGAGCAGATGATGTCTTGGGTGAGAAGCTGTGTAACACTATCTTAACAGCAACACCTCATCAACTTGCATGTTGTGTTGTCATTCAGTATGTTTTTTGATGTGAGAACACAATTGCTAATGCTACTGGGCATTATGCTATGCAAACACATTTACAAACTGTGTCATGGCCTCGAGCGTCTCCTCAGGGAGAGCAAAAAGAAAACCAGGAGAACAATTGTCCCAAAAATAGCAAAGATGAACTCTGTTTTTTGGGACCCATACATCAACTGAACTACAGTAATACTTGATGAACAGATACTGCTGATGGTACAGCCACCTAACACTGTCACCACATGGTGAGATGTTCCAAGGATAGATAGAGACAGGTGAGTGCAGGTACACGCATACTACACAACCATTGTTATGAATGCTCTATTGCATTATATGGGCCCTTTCACTCCATTCATCATCTTAGTGTTTCAAGATTCATGACTTCCAATGTTACAATTCATGCCACTATGAACAGTGGTTCCCACTCCTACTTCCAATCCCTGTGCACAGTTTGCTGCTGTCCACCATTTTCCCCAATCCCACTTCAGGAGTTGTAGCTCAGATCTGTGAGTGAGAATTTGGAATGAGAACTGTTTCTGAGATAGGGTGAGCAGGGTTTGGGAATGGGTGTTGAAAATAGACTTTATAATTAGTAGACTGCAACATGGTAATTAAAAAACTGTGAGAACTCACATGTATGAAGAAAGAGCTTTAGGTGTAGATGTGGGTACTTGGTAATGAGTTTTTACACAAGCATCAGATGAACTCTGTTGCTTGCAATGACCCATCATTCATATATTGAATGTGAAATGATTTGCACGTCGGAGTGAGAATGGCTTTATTAAGGCAGTGTGGGTGAGGGTGCACAGTAGATAAAAAAAAAATAATGAGATTTCTGAAAGATTCACAAAATATATTTTACATAATATATATTTATTTTTTGTTAACCGGGTAAATGCACTAGACAAATCCTGCCTATTTTCAGGCACAACCCGGGGGAGGGGGATACAAATGAATGCCAACTGACCTTGAACCAGATTAAGCTGTTGGTGATATTTTTTTCAGTGAATGAGGGAAATTTGGCCAGGACACAGGGGAAATTCCCCTACTCTTTTCAATAAGTGCCAAGGGATCTTTAACATCCACCTGAACTACCACCAATCCAGGCAGATGGGACCTCAGTTTAACATCTCATCTGAAAGACGGCACCTCAGAAGTGCAGCACCCCTCTCATGCTGCTCTACAGTGTTAGTACTGGGATATTAACCCAAGTGCCAGATGTGGGAACTGAACCCACAGCCCTCTGATCTTCCAGCCTCAGAGGTGAGTGTGCAACCTACTGAGCCACTGACACTGCTGTATGCTGTTAGAGAAAGATGGATTTTACATGAGCAAAACAGAATCGCTGTCATTTGCACTCACTAAGCATGCAGATATTGAGTTTGATATACAGACAGCTGCTGGGAAGACATACTTATGAGACATAAATTAATTTCTAAAGAGGTTCTTTATGTTTGCTGTATTTTATACTGTAAGGGAAATAGATGTTATACATAGTCTATGGATCATCTATGTCACTTGTGATGACAGAATATGATGATATTGGATGCCACATGATTTGCAGAAGAATTCTATCATGGATCTCTTTGAGGATTTGGAATGAAAACAGTTTCTGATATAGGGTGAGTGGAGGGCATTGAAAATGGATTTCAAACTCAATGAACAGCACCATGATAATTAAAAAAAATTGCAAGACTCTGTAATTGTAATTAAAAGGTTTAGTTTGGCTGATTTTTTCATATTAGGGATAACTAGTTGTCACACAAGCAATACATGAACTGTCACTTGCAGTGACACATTTTGCATATATTGGATGTGACAGGGTTTGCAGTGGTGGTGCAGAATTGATCATATAGTGGCAAATGGGAGTGAGGATGGTTTCATTTAGATAATGTTGGTGGGGTTATAAAATTAATTCAGTGTCTGTACACATCTGCATGTTAGATAACAACTATGAGCCTTCAAAATGAATCACAAAATGTGTTTTTCTAATTGTATATTTTTTGGCTATTATGGTTGAGTACTTTACATGAACCAAATGGAATCACTATCATTTGCACTTCCAAATCATGCAGATATGTGTGAGGCAGGATTTTAAAATATAGATACTAACATACTAAAATGCCAGCAGAATAGGCCTAATGGTCTTTCGAGTCTGCTCGATTGGTCAGCCCCCACCCTGGGTGCTGACCTTGCTGCCCCCCTCGCCTCGTCTGGCTTCTCCCTTCCCAGTTCCGGATATTCTTGCTGCATTGGATTTTGCTTCCAGAACCCTTCCTCTGTACCTGTCCCAGCCCCTCTTGAACCCCTCCACAGTCTCTGCCTCCACCAGCCCCCTAGGCAGTGCATTCTATGGCTCCACCACCCTCTCAGTGAAGTAGCACCTCCTCCTTTCTCCACTGAATCTTCCCCCCTCCAGCTTCCACCCATGCCCTCTAGTGGCCCCCTCCTCCTTCCTTCGAAGCACCCTGACTGTTCCTCCCCTATTTACCCTCTTCATGTACTTGAAGACCTCTATCATGTCCCCCTGGTCCCTTCTCTCTTCTAATGTGTACATATTTAGCTCTTCAAGCCTCTCCTCATAGGTCCTGTCCCCCAAGCCCCAAATCATTTTGGTTGCCCTCCTCTGGACCCTCTCCAGGAGCTTAATGTCCCTCTTTAAGTGTGGCCTCCAAACTGCACGAGTACTCAAGGTGTGGCCTCACAAGCAGTTATACAGAGGAGTATCACTTCCTCCTTCTGGAGGTGATCCCCCTAGCGATGCATCCCAGCATCCTGTTGGCCTTGGCTGCCGCCCTCCTACAAGTCTCCGAGTTGTTCATCTTGACATCCACCACCACCCCCAGGTCCCTCTCAACCATCGAAACTTGTAGCATTCCCCCCCCCCAGGGTGTACACTTGGCCCTGGTTTCTGGCCCCCAGGGTGGAGTACCTTGCATTTCCCTGCATTGAACCTCAGCTTCCACTTTCTAGACCATCTTTCCAGATCCTCCAGGTCCCCCTGTACAGCCACCCTCCCCTCAATGCAGGGCTTGTTTCATCACTTGATTTTAGAATGAGGATGGCCACTGGGAGAGAATTTGAGGAGATGCAGGGGATGGGGTTGAACAATGGACTTCAGTATCTATAGACAGCCGGCACGTAAACAAAATTCCGAGACTGTAAAATTAATTCTGTACAAAAACTTTAGGTCTGCTGTACTTTTTCCAAGAAATACATTGTCCGCAGATAATATCTGTCACTTGCAATCACACGTCATACAGCTATTGGTTGTGACAATATTTTGTTAGGGAGATGCAGCATTTATCTTGACATGAGTAGTGACAGTAACAATGGTTTCAGTAAGTGAATGTATTTAGTGGGGGTGGCAGAATTGTAAAAATAGACAATACTGCCTGATGTAAAAATGGACAGTTCTATGTCATAATGGCAGCCGCCAAAGGGCAATCGCCATCACAGTGAAGTCGGAGCACCGAAAATCAATTTCAGCACTCTGACTCCCCGGGGCACAACAAAACGTCACCAGGGACTTGTGTTTTTTTACATTTATGTGGGGGGCACCTCTGCTCCCCCTACTAAAGAATTCTCAACTCCAGGGGTACCTGTTGGGGGGACTAAAAAATTGGGGCTGGGCGCAGCAAAAATAAACCTGCGCCTGGGCCTGAACCCTAGCTACCAAGGCTATCAGCTGACCCACTACACCATGGGGCCAGCTCATCAGCCTACCACAGTGCCACCCTTCAAATCCCCTCCCAACCCTCACTGTGTATGCTGGCTCCCACCCCACCCCCGCTCACGTACCTGTAGCAACTTCCTGTCACTACAGTCGCCAACCCCCCCAATCCGGTCGCTGTCCCTAACCAGTAGCCCCTGTGATGGGTGTCACAGTTGCACCCTTTAATGGGTTGCTCAGTTGCGGTCACTCACATCATGGGCTACCAAAATGGACTATACTGCCTATTACACAAAATTACAAGTATACAAATGCAAAGATGCCCCATAAGATGACATGACAGAACATTCAGACATTGGAAATAACAGGACTTTACTAATGAAATGCAAAGCTGCAGAGCTCATCTCATCTTGGGAAGTGGAAGAAGGGTTTCTAACAGAAGGTGGGGAGGGGTTGTAAAACTGATTTCTTTCTCACTAAGCTTCTGCATAGTAAATAACATTTATGAAGTGATGCTTTACTTCTGCTATGCTTGTGCTATACAGTGAGTTTACGTGAGAGACAGTTAATCACTCTCTCTTGCGCTTACTGAGCATGCAAGCATTTGTGTGACAGGATTTAGTCATGAAGCTACTGCACTGATTACTTTCTATTTTTACACATTTATTCAACTTATCTGCAAGTAGAGTTAAAAAAAGAATGTATGTCTAATATATAACCCAAAAGATATTTGTCAATATCAGAGGGATGCATCACTTCATACTACATGTGAAAGTGAGTTGAATGAGAGTGGGATAGTTTGGTATGGGATTTGGTGGTTGAATGGAATGGACATTAATTTTTAAACAGCATTTAAAATATGAATACCAGTATTTGATCCTCAAAATATTAAAAACTGAACATTTTAAACACCAGTATTTGCATGAAGTTAATAAGATTTTTCAAACCAGTTTTTTTTTATTCTAACCCCACTGCAAACCAGGGGCTTACCTGCCACCGTGTCACTCTGTCTCTTTCCACTCTCCCGAATGCCTTCAGGATCTGCCTGCAATTTTTTTCAGTCCCCCAGGTCCTTTTCTGCACCTCTGGTGCCCCAGCCTGCAGCCCAAATAAAAATCCATCCCTGAGGGCTTGTAAAGTCTGACTGTGATCACCCACTATGCTGTCTGCCCTCGGAGCAGCAGGAATCACATAGGCATGAGTGGCACCTTTGATCTGTGACCATGGTATTTTGCGGTCACTTTGGGGAATGTTCCATCAGTCTCGGGATCCCCATCACCTAATTGGGACCCAGTGACCACGGACAGGATATTGAGAGGCCGCTCCTCCTGAAATCAAAGGGAGTTCCATGAGGTGTTTGATCAGAGCTCATTTGGATATTGATGAGCAGAACCCCAATCACATTTAAATATTTATTTATTTATTTATTCAGAGATCGGAAAGTACCTTTCAGTCAGAGACTCATTTACAAAGGCTCCACGTCACATATATTGAACAGTACAAAGTTAAGGTAACATACAGAGCAGGGAACATAATTAATGAGGGCCTGTCTGCCTCAGGGCAGCTGTTCTCAGCTATGGCCAAGAAAAGGGAAAATAAATGTTTTAAAATGAAATATTACAACTGCTATATGTTAGGGAAAGTAGTTGAAAGGGGGAAAAGTGTTTAAATTAAAATAAATACTGTTCTCTCTTGGCTACATTAAATCTATTTTGGGACTCATGGAAATAACAGCCTGTCTGCTGCTGCAAATCAAGGCTCACTAAATATTGGCAGCAGTGACAGGAAAACAGACTGAGCAAAATCCTTTCTCTGTGTAGTGACAACAAGTAAACAACCTAGGTTAAAGAACTGTGGGGCACTGGGGCAAATATTTCTTTAACCCTGGCTGGACCAGAACTTTATTCAGGACTGTATTTGATCTACTAAAATGGCAGTGGGTTAAGCAGCCAATGCCAGCAGCCACAGCCATTTGGAAAGCCAGGAAAACAAAGCCAGGATGCGTGGGACTTTCACAAAAGCTCATGGGAAAATGTCAAGTGCTCATGGGGACTTACAGGGATCTCATTCTAGGCTCCAAAACAGTAGACTAACAGTGCATCGAGTAAGGTTCGTGCAATATTCATTTTTGTGATTGACAGGTCCTCCAGCCAATCGGATGCCAATTACCCCATCACTGCAGCCAATCAGGAGCCTTGGAAAAGCCATGTAAGAGACAGTGTAAGCCAGCATTTTGCCAGAGTCAAGAGATTCCAAACTGCAGATTCGAGAGGGAGCCCCCCACAGGGGTGGGGACTCTGGCCTCTGACATGCTTCTGGGCCTGGGCAGTCCAACTTCGCCCCTTCATCCAGGAGGGGGAGTTTGGTTTTACCTAAAGTTAAAGTAACCTATTTAAGTATTGTTAACCTGCTAGCCTGGAGGTTGTCAGATTGTTCTACAGGTGCTAGCCCTCCCTCCCATGTCTAGGAAAGATGTGGACCGAAGACTAGATGTCACCAAGCAGTGGTCAGAGCACTGACCAGAACCTCAGTTGTGAAAGGACTGAAGATGCTGGGATGCCTTCTATAGTGGAGACCAACTGTGGAGGATCCTGGTGCAAGGGAAAAATATCTTGCAAGCTAACCTATGGGTCTGCCAGCCCTTGTAGTTGTTCTGTGCCAAGAAAGAGGAACTATTTAACCTGGGCCAACATGCCCTCTGTTTTCTTAGTTGTGAGAGACTGTAAAAGTAATTAGTCTGGGCCACTTTGCCTGAAGAGACTGTTACCTCTAGAAATTGTTCCATTAGCACCTTGCCTGCTGCCCAACAGGCCCAGTGCAGGTATATTTTTGAGACTGTGTTATGCAAGGTCCTGCTGTTGCTGGGGGTACCCAAGAGAGCCCAGACAGTGTGCACGTAGGCAAAACCATATAAATGTGCTGATATTTATCTGTACCCTCTATTTGGTCAAGATTGCCCTGTTGGAGCTGCCAGCCATAGTTGCATTGCCACTTCAAAGGACATGAGGCCCTAGACTTTGTTGTTACCGGTTTTACATCTGAAAATGACATATTTCCACTTTGTTGAAATTTGTCCGAGACCAAAAACGTGCTTGAGATGTATTGGTGTGAGTGTACTGGATGTGACAATATAGATGTGCTGAAGATTCAGAATTTGCGAATCTAAGTTCTAGCCAAGGTAACCCAGACCAGTTGCCTTTTCTGGAATGTTCATTGAATGATCTGCAGGGCAATCCGTGCTTTCTGCAATGAGCAGGGCAATGCCTGCTACTCTGCCAAAAGCAGGGCAACCCCTGCACCTCTGCTAAAGAATTGACAGCCATTGTTCATTCGCTTTTCAAGTTAGCCCCTTCCTTTCAAATCAAAGCCAGCCAACTCGACCAGCTGCAACATCCACCAGGCCTGCAACATCCACGACTTTGGTATCTGGGTACCCAGGGTATAGTGTGAAATTGCAGGGTTTCAGCTGTATCTGGGACTGGTATCAGTGTGGGGAGAATGGTATATGTAACATCTGATTTAGTCAGCAGCTGAGATAGACAGGGCTCTGGGTATCGTTTCTGGTTGGAGAATTTGTGATTGCTTTTTTTGTTAGTTAATAGTCACCCAGCTGGAGGGTTCACCAGCACAAAACCAACCTATTGTACATGTTTTAAATAGAGATCAGCATAACCTCTACTCCTCATGTTTTCCAAAGCTAACTCCTATGTCCCCCCAAATAAACCTTGTTATTACTGTTTTTGCAAATCATCGTGTGTCAGCACATTATTAGACAGAGTCATTAATTGAAAAATGTTGGAAATTTGGAGAAATGCCTATTGGGTCATGTTTGGGGGTGGCAAATGGTATTTGGTAGCAGTATAACATCTCAGGGGGTTATACCAGGTAATAGCTAGCCCATGTAAAAGTATACTCTGAGTGGAGGCACTGCACATTGTTTTAGACTTGATACACATTAATGAACCCAAAACCCTCAGCCTAGCTTGTAAGCAGTAGGCAGGGGTGTAACACTAGGAGTAGCGCTGTCTAGGGGTTGCACAATGGAGGCTATGGTGGGATTGTACTGTACGCCACACACCAAACCAGCATGGACCCATCCCCCCATTTAGTATGTATTGGGACCCTTAAGATGGCTGCCACTGCCTAGCTGTTAAGAGATGTATTTTGGCACCAAAACTGCTGTAAGCCTTTTCACTGTTGGCTGAATGTTAGTGGGCATACACATGCCCCCTAATGGCCAAAAGGGGAATTGCACCAAAATATTTTTGCTGCCTAGAACCTTGTTTATTAACAGTCCCCTTTACTATGTAACATCTGTTAATTATTTATTTATTGAATTTTGATGACTGGGTAGGCCCACTGGGCCCTGAAGGTCTCTTTTTCAGGGGCGACCCGGGAATAACAATACATGATATTATAGACAGTTGAACGTATGCATATACAGGTTATTATGGGTATACAGTATTCGGCTGTTTACACATAGCAGTTGTTATATGGTTTGACATATCTAGTTGGTAAGTCGTTGTTCATTACATCCTCCATTTGACATACATATTAGTGAGACAGTACTATGGATTCATTATGTGACATAGTTCAAGAGCATTAGGAAGGTTCAGAGAGGGGGAGGAAAAAGTTAGTGCTCACAGTAATTGAAAGAAATGTTTTTGCTGTTTAGAATAGGATGCATTTGTTTAAGATAGGATGTTGCCATGACCAATACTAGTTAGGAAGCCATATGCCCAAGTTAAGACAAAGTGTTTTCCAAATGTTTAAAATGTATTGTTTGATAGAGTCCCAGTATGCAAGGCTTGGCAAATCCTTGGCACAGATGCCAAGGTCAGTTGCCATGGGAAAGTGTAACCCCCTGCAAATCAGGAGCTTACCTGCCACTATGCCACTCTGTCTCTTTCTGCTCTAACGAGTGCCTCCAGGATCTGCCTGCAATTTTTTTTCATTCCCCTGGTCCTTTTCTGCCCCTCTGGTGCCCCAGCCTGCAGCCCAAGTAAAAATCCAGCCCTGCGGGGCTTGTAAACACTGACTGTGATCACCATCTATGCTGTCTGCCATTGGGGCAGCAGGGATCATGTAGGTGCGAGTGGCAGCTTTGATCTGTGACCGCACTGTTTTGCAATCGCTTCAGGGAGTGTTCTATTGGTCCTGGTATCCCCATCACCTCAGTGGGAACCGGTGACCATGGACAGGTCACTGAGAGGCTGCTTCTCCTGAAATCAAAGGGAGTTCTACGAGGTGTTTGATCAGGTCTCATTTGGATATTCTTGAGCAGAGCCCTGATTGCATTTAAATATAAATGAGGGCCTGTCTGCCCTCGGGACAGCTGTTCTTGGCTAAGGCTGAGAAAAGGGAAAATAAATGTTTTCAAAATGAAATATTGCAACTGCTGTATGTCGGGGACAGTAGTTGAAAGGGGGAAAAGTGTTTAAATTAAAATAAATACTTTTTCTTCCTGGCTGCACCAGATCTATTTTTGGACACACGGAAATAACAGACTGTCTGCTGCTGCAAACCAGGGCTCACTAAATATTGGCAGCAGAGACAGGAAAATGGACTGAGCAAAATCCTTTCTCTGTGCAGCGACAGCAAGTACACAACCTAGGTTAAAGAACTGTGGGGCATTTGGGCAAATATTTGTTTATCCCTGGTTGCACCAGAACTTTATTCAGGACTGTATTTGATCTGCTAAAAGGACAGTGGGTTAAGCAGCCATTGCCAGCAGCCACAACCAATTGGAAAGCCAGGAAAACAAAGCCAGGACTTGTAGGACTTTCAGAAAAACTCATGGGTAAATGCCAAGTGCTCATGCGGACTTACAGGGACCTAATTCTAGGTTCCAAAACAGCAGACCAACAGTGCATCGAGTAAGGTTCACGCATTATTCATTTCTGTGATTGACAGGCCCTTCAGTCTATTGGAGGACAATTACTCCATCACTGTAGCCAATCAGGAGCCTTGGAAAAGCCCTATAAGACACAGTGTAAGCCAGCATTTTGCCAGATTGTTCTCCAGGTGCTAACCCTCACTCCCACATCTAGGAAAGATGTGGACCGAAGACCAGATGTCACCAAGCAGCAGCGAGAGCACTGACCAGAATCTCAGTTGTGAAAGGACTGAAGATGCCAGGATGCCTTCTGTAGTGGAGATCAACCATGGAGGACCTGTGTGAGTACCCTTGTCCCCCCCCTGGTGCAAGGGAAAACTATCTTGCAAGCTATTATATGGTCCTGCCTGACCCTGAAGTTGTTCTGTGCCAAGAAATAGGAAAAAAAGTAACCTGGGCTGACATGCCCCCTATCTTCTTAGTTGTGAGAGACTGTAAAAGTAATTAGTCTGGGCTACTTTGCCCGAAGAGACTGTTACCTCTAGAAATTGTTCTGGTCACACCTTGCCTGTTGCCTAGCTGAGCCAGTGCAGGTGTATTTCTGAGACTGTGCTGTGCAAAGTGCCACTGTTGCTGAGGGTACCCAAGAGAGCCCAGACAGTGTGCACTTAGGCAAAACCATATAAATGTGCTAATGTTTATCTGTACCCTCTCTTGGTCAAGATTGCACTGTTGGAGCTGCCAGCCATAGCTGCGTTGCCACTTCAAAGGACATGAGGCTCTAGAGTTTGTTGTGACTGAGCTTTACAAGTGGAAATGACATATTTCCACTTTGTCAAATTTTGTCTGAGACCACAGACATGCTTGAGATGTATTGGTATATGAGTGTACTGGATGTGACAATACAGATGTGCTGAAGATTCAGGATTTGCGAATCCAAGATCTAGCCAAGGTAAACCGGACCTGTTGCCTTTTCTGGAATGTGCAGTCTATAACCTGCAGGGCAATCCCTGCCTTCTGCAATGAGCAGGGCAATGCCTGCTACTCTGCCAAAAGCAGGGCAACCCGTGCACCTCTGCTAAAGAATTGACAGCCATTGTTCATTCGCTTTCCAATATAGCCCCTTCCTTTCACATCAAAGCCGGCCAACTCGACCAGCTGCAACATCCACCAGGCCTGCAACATCCAGGACTCTGGTATCTGGGTACCCAGTGTATAGTGTGAGATTGGAAGGATGGTGTGGTACCCGAGGACTGGAGGAGGGTGTGGTACCTGAGGACTGGAGGAGGGCAGATGTGATTCCCCTTCACAAAAATGGGAGCAAGACAGAGGCAGGAAACTACAAACCTGTCAGTTTGACCTTTGTGGTAGGGAAAGTGATGGAATCACTTCTGAAGGAAAGAACTGCTGAGTACCTAGAGGCCAGAGTGGCACAGGACCCAAGGCAGCATGGGTTCACAGCGTGAAGGTCATGTCAGAAAAATCTAATTGATTTCTTTGCCTGGGTGACCAATGCAGTCAATCAGGGAGGGGCTGTGGACATGGCCTACCTAGACTTTAGCAAGGCATTTGACACAGTCCCATACAAAAGATTAATAAACAAATTAGCCAGCCTGGGAGTGGGTCCCAGGGTGGTAGCCTGGGTAAAACATTGGCTGGACAACAGGACACAGAAGGTAATAGTAACTGGAGTCCACTCTGAAGAAATGGGGGTTACTAGTGGGGTACTGCAGGGTTCAGTGCTGGGTTTGGTCCTTTTTAATGTCTTTATAAGTGACATTGCAGAAGGACTGGAAGAAAAAGTATCCCCCTTTGCAGATGACACATAGATCTGCAACAGGGTTGATACACAAGGGGGCATGGAAAGGATGAGAAGGAACTTGGCAAGTTGGAGGAATGGTCAGAAGTATGGCAGCTTGGATTCAATGCAAAGAAGTGCAAAATAATGCACCTGGGAAACAAAACCCAGGGGAAGAGTACACAATGGGGGGGGGGTTAGTAACAGCAACAAAAATGGAAAGGGACTGGGGGTTAATCATATCAGCTGACCTTAAGGTTGGCAAGCAATGTGAGAAGGCAGTAGGGAGGGCTGGGGGGATACTGGGATGTACAGGAAGAGGCATCACCAGCAGAAAACAGGAAGTTGTTATCCTCCTGTACAGACAGTTGGTGAGACCCCATCTGGAGTACTGCGTCCAGTTCTGGAGACTCCATCTCTGCAAGGACATAGACAGGATAGAGGCAGTCCAGAGGAGGGCAACTAAAATGGTGCAGGGTCTGCAAGAGAAGCCATATGAAGAGAGACTAAAGGAGCTTAATATGTATACCCTTGAGGAAAGGAGGAAGAGGGGGGACATGAGAAACTTTTAAGTACTGTACCTCAGTAGAATCAACAAAGTCCAAGAGGGTAGCATCTTTCAGAAAAAGAGATGGAGACACAATTTGAAGATGGGGAGGTGGCTCAGGAACAATGTGAGGAAGTATTTCTTCACAGAAAGGGAGGTGGACACATGGAACAGCCTTCCTGAGGAGGTTGTGGGGTCTAAAACTGTGGAAGAATTCAAGAATGCATGGGACAGACACAAGGCAATTCTTGTGGGGGGTAGGAAGAAATAGGCTGTTGGTTAACTAGGATCTGCAGCTTATCCTGTAGGTAGAGAAATGGGCAGACTAGGTGGACCAAGCAGTCCTTATCTGTCGTCAAAGTCTATGTTTCTATGTTTCTATGGTTTCAGCTGTATCCGGGACTGGTACCAGTGTGGGAAAATGCTATATGTAATATCTGATTAAGTCAGCAACTTAGATAGCCAGGGCTCTGGGTATCATTTCTGGTTGGAGAATTTGTGATTGCCTTTTCTGTTAGTTTAGTAGCCACCCAGCTGGAGGGTTCACCAGCACAAAACCAACCTATTGTACATTTTGTAAATAGAGATCAGCATAACCTCTACTCCTCCTGTTTCCCCATCCTAATGCCTATGTCCCCCAAATAAACCTTGTTCTTACTGTTTTTGCAAATCATCATGTGTGAGCATATTATTAGAGAGAGTCATTAATTGAAACATGTTGGAAATGTAGGGGAATGCCTATGGGGTCATGTTTGGGGGTGGCAAGTAGTATGTGTGGGTGGGATAACATCTCAGGAAGTTATACCAGGTAACAGCTAGCCCATGTAAAAGTATACTCTGAGTGGAGGCACTGCACATTGTTTCAATTTTGATTTTAAGTTAACAAACCAAAACTCCTCAGCCTAGCTTATAAGTAGTAGGCAGAGGTGTAAAACTAGGAGCAGCACTGATTAGGGATTACATTATTTTTACAATGTTTTAAAGAGATGACATAGAACGCTGATAAAGAGCTAGAAACAAACAAAATAAACTTGGTTTTTCCTGTACTTTGTCTTTTAAGTCAGGAACAATCAAGACAGCTTCCACAATACTGCTACTATCAGCTATTACAGTAGTTAAATAAACAATACTTTACATAATTATGGTATTGCAGGTTGGCCCAGTGGCAAAGATGGCTGAGGCACTTGCGCCTTTCCTGCCGCCTCAACGGCGACCAGGGATCAGGAATGAACCTGGGACACTTGGAGTCAGCTGGGGGAGGAGGACTGAGTGTCCCAAAAGACACTATCCTCCTGCAGGGAGAGAGGGATGCCTGCTCTACTGTGTGCCCACCACCTAGGTGACCATAGGTGGAGGTGCAGGCTTGAACAGTGGTTCAGGAGGGATGAGGCTCCCGGTAGTAGATGTCAGTGCATAGTACACATCAAGCCGCCATGCCTCCCAGAGTGTCTGAGGGTTGGGGGACACAGAGCAGCAGAAGCCGCCCTGACCTGCAGGGTGATGCTCCCTCTCCTCACAGGCCCTTCAGCTGCCTACTGGGCTCATCACCAGCAACCAGGCTAAACACCTCCCAGGAATTGGGGTCACCAAGGAGTCCCCACCACAAGGGATAATCTGTGGGCACTGCAAGGGAAGAAGACGACTCCACATTTATGTGATGCTTCTCATACTCATTACATCCCCAAAAACTTTACAAGCAATGCTAGACTGGTAGGCTGGTAGTGAAGGGACTGAATATGTAGTGGCAGCCATTTCACACATCACATCAACATCACACACAGCCTTGGACAATTGCATGGACTGGTTTTATGGGAAGGGGCATGTTGGCCAGGACATCAGAGGAAGTCCCCAGCTCTTTTGAAAAGTGCCTTGGGTTATTTTACTTCCAGCTGTACAGCACCAGAAATGGGTAGAAGGGACTTCAGTTTAACATCTCATCCAAAGGATGGCACACCCTTCCTGCTCAGCACCCCATAATACTCCACTTGGGTGCCAGCATTTAGATATGAGCCCAGTCTTGGTGTAGGAATAGATGCCCTTCTAGCCAAGAGGCAGATGTGCTACCAACTCAGCTACACTGACATATATACAGATACATGTCCAGTATGTTGACACTTCCCTGTAACTTCCACCAAAGAATATTATTTTTAATTAATCAATATTCATTTTCATTTTCCAGTTATTTACCGAACTGAATACCTTATTAATCTTTCTATGCAAGCTAATGTATGTGAAGGACAATAAAATAAGGTCAACGGTGTAAGGAAGCATAGAGATCTTTTTTATCCATAACTTTTGGTCAGCGGAAGGAAGGCTGTTCAACTCTCGTTCATTTAAAGAGATAAGTAGGAAACCTCTACAGCTCTACAGAGTTGATGAATGGCAGAGCATGGTGATAATTAAGTAATTAATGTATTTTTTATGTATTTTTTTATTGAGGTCTCTGATTACAACACCTTTGAGCTTGAAAGCTCTTTTACAAAGGTTCCACGTCTGAGCAAAACAGTAGACATACAATGATGACATGATGTGACAATAATAACAAAATACATTGAGATCTAAATTAGTACATACAGTTTGAGGTAATGCTTTTGCCAAAGAATTAGTACATGTAATTAGGCTTTAAGCAGCCAAGGAGATTTTGTCAGCATTTAGAGAGCGTGAGAAGGATGAGGGGCAGGGAGGGGGTGGAGGGGGGAGGCGAAGTGAGTAAGGGATAGGGTGAGGCTGGTAAAGAAGGAGCAGAGTGGAAAGGGGGGAATAGGGTACCATAATGATGAAGGGTAGCTAGTATAACTTAACTCAGTGTTGGCATAAATGTGTTGGGAAATGTCCTGTTTTCCAACTGGTCAGAACCAGGCCCTAGGCATTTGATCCTGACAGCAGTACCAATGAATAAACAAGCATTTGTCAATGCCTAATGTTGATTGCATTGGTCCGTTGAGCTCGCTCACTGGCCCTGTGTCACTCACTCATTCTGTTTCTCCCAGTGCTGCAGGCTGCTCTTTTGTACAGGGCTCCTGCCTGCATTGGCATGTTTTTCTGCCCACTAAGAAATCTGCAGCTGTACTGACAGAGCTCTGTTGAGGTGGGTCACTCCCCCTTTCTCACTCGCTCATTCTGTTTCTGCTTGTGCTGCAGGCTGCTCTTTTGTACTGGGCTCCCGCCTCTGTTGGCGGCTTCTTCTGCTCACAAAAAAATCTGCAGCAGTCCTGACACAGGTCTGTTGAGCTAGCTCACTCACCCTCTCTTGCTCGTTCCATTTCTGCTGACGTTGCAGGCTGGCCTTTTGTACTGGGCTCCTGCCTGCATTGCCGCCTTTTTCTGCCCTCAAAACAATGTGCAGCAGTCACGAAAGAGGTCTGTTGAGCTCTCTAACTCTCCCTCTCTCACTCACTCATTATGTTTCTCCTGGCGCTGCTGGCTGCCCTTTTGTAATGGGCTTCTGCCTGCATTGGCACCTTTTCTGCCCACAAAGAAATCTGCAGCTGTCCCGACAGAGCTCCATTGAGGTCGCTCTCTCCACCTGTCTCACTTGCTAATTCTGTTTCTCCTGGTGCTGTAGGGTGCTCTTTTGTACTGGACTTCTGCATGTATTGGCATGTTTTGCTGCCCACAAAGAAATCTTCAGCTGTCCTGACAGAACTCCATTGAGGTGGGTCACCCCCCCCACTCGCTCATTCTGTTTCAGGTGGCACTGCAGGCTGCCCTTTTGTACTGAGCCCCTGCTTCTGTTGGCGTCTTTTTCTGCTCACAAAGAAATCTGAAACAGTACTGGCAGAGCCATTGAGGTAGCTCACTCCCCCTCTCTCACTCGCTCATTCCATTTCTGCCGGCACTGCAGGTTGGCCTTTTGTATTGGGCCCCTGCCTGCATTGCCGCCTTTTTCTGCCCACAAAGAAATCCACAGCAGTCACGATAGAGCTCCATTGAGCTCACTCACTCCTCCTCTCTCACTTGCTCGCTGTGTTTCTCCCAGTGCTGCAGGCTGCTGTTTTGTACTGGGCTTCTGCCTGCATTAGCACCTTTTTCTGCCCACAAAGAAATCTGCAGCTGTCCCAACAGAGCTCTGGTGAGGTCACTCACTCCGCCTGTCTCACTCGCTCATTCTGTTTCTCCTGGCGCTGCAGGTTGCCATTTTGTAGTGGTCTCCTGCCTCTGTTGGCACCTCTTTCTGCCCACAAAGAAATCTGCAGCAGTCCCAACAGAGCTCCGTTGAGCTCTCTCACTCCCCCTCTCTCACTTGCTCATCCAATTTCTGTCGGGGCTGTAGGCTGCCCTTTTGTATTGGGCTTCTGCCAGCATTGCCACCTTCTGACCACAAAGAAATCTGCAGCAGTCACGATAAAGCTCTGTTGAGCTCGTTCATTCACTCCCCCCCTCTCTAACTCGTTCGTTCTGTTTCTTCCACTGCTGCAAGCTGCCCTTTTGTACTGGGCCCCTGCAAGCATTGCTGCCTTTTTCCATCCACAAACATATCTGCAGCAGTCCCAACAGAGCTCTGTTGAGCTCACTCACTCTCCCTCCCTCACTCGCTCGGTCTGTGTCTCCCACTGCTGCATGCTGCCCTTTTGTACTGGTTTCCTGCCTGCGTTGCCGGCTTTGTCTGCCCACAAAGACATGCGCAGCAGTGCAGATGCAGCTCCGTTAAGGTCACTCACTCCCCTTCTCTCACTCACTTGTTCCGTTTCTGCTGGGGCTGCAGGGTGGCCTTTTGTACAGGGCTCCTGCCTACATTACCACCTTTTCCTGCCCACTAAGAAATCCACAGCAATCACGATAGACCTCCGTTTAGCTCGCTCACTCCCCCCTCTCACTTGCTCATTCTGTTTGTCCCAGTGCTGCAGGCTGCTCTTCTGTACAGGGCTCCTGCCTGTGTTGGCACATTTTCCTGCCCACAAAGAAATCTGCAGCTGTCCCGACAGAGCTCTGTTGTTGTCGCTCACTCCCCCTGTCTCACTCGCTCATTCTGTTTCTCCTGGCACTGCAGGCTACCCTTTTGTACTGGGCTTCTGCCTCTGTTGGCATTTTTTTCTGCCCACAAAGGAATCTGCAGCAGTCCTGACAGAGCCCCATTGACCTCACTCACTCCCTCTGTCTCACTCGCTTGTTCTGTTTCTGCTGGTATTGCAGGCTACCCTTTTGTACTGGGCTCCTACCTGCGTTGCTGCCCTTTTTTTCCCACAAAGAAATCTGCAGCAGTCATGATACAGCTCCACTGAGCTTGCTCACTCACTCCCCCTCTCTCACTCATTCATTTTGTTTCTCCTGCTGCTGCAGGCTGCCCTTTTGTACTGGGCCCCTGCATGCATTGCTGCCTTTTTCTTCCCACAGAAAAGTCTGCACAAGTCCCAACAGAGCTCCGTTGAGCTCATTCACTATGCCTCCCTCACTCGCTAGTTCCGTTTCTGACAGCACTGCAGGCTGCTCTTGTGTACTGGGCTCCTGCCTGCATTGCCACCCCTTTCTGCCGACAAAGAAATCTGCAGCAGTCATGATAGTGCTCCATTGAGCTCGCTCACTCCCCCTCTGTCATTCACTCATTCTGTTTCTCCCACCACTGCAGGCTGCCCTTTTGTACTCAGCTTCTGCATGCATTGCTGCCTTTTCCTGCCCACAAAGAAATCTGCAGCAGTCCCAACAGAGGTCCATTGAGCTCACTCACTCCCCCTCCCTCCCTCGCTCGTTCTGTGTCTCCCGGCTCTACAGGCTACCCTTTTATACTGGGCTCCTGCCTGCATTGTCACCTTTTCCTGCCCACAAAAAAATCTGCAGCAGTCCTGACAGAGCTCAGTTGAGAATGGTAATTCCCC
Organism: Neoceratodus forsteri; assembly: GCA_016271365.2. NCBI lineage: Eukaryota > Metazoa > Chordata > Ceratodontiformes > Ceratodontidae > Neoceratodus > Neoceratodus forsteri. Next base: position 1,213,623,328 of record CM057453.1, on the reverse strand, counting down.
ATTCCCCCCCCCAGTCACTCAATGCTAATCTGTCCCAAACACTGATTTCCGACAGCGACTGTGGTATTCTGTGCCGAAAGCACAGAAACACATTTTGGCCAGGATGTGAAAAATGATAGCTGTACTGTTCATAAGGAGGTGTAGAACAATGGCAATGTTGAAAATCTGAAGTGAAAATATTATAATTCATGAAGTTACAAGCGTGCATGCAAACTGCACAATGCATTCTCGTAACACAGTCATTTTATACAGTATCATCACCAAATTTTCGCTATAGGTATTTTAGGACCTCTGCTCATGAACAGTGCCACTGTTATTTTCTTAATCTGTCCTGAACACTGATTTCGCACAGTGACCATTCTATTCTGCGCCAAAAGTGTGAAAACACATTTTGGCCAGGATGTGGAAAATAACAGCTGTACTATTCACAAGGAGGTCTGAAAAAATGCCAATGTTGAAAATCTGGCATGAAAATATTGCAAATTCGCAAAGCTACAAGCGTGTGTAGCAACTGCGCAATGCATGCTCGTAAAACCGTAATTTTTTGCATTTTTCCCACCAAATTTGCAAAATAGGCTTTTTGAGATCCCACCTCATGAACACTGGCACTGCCATTTTGTTAATCGGTCCCAAAAGGTGATTCTGCGCAGTGACCATCAAATCAACTTTTGGGGCTGATTATCACCATGACAGTGCCAGAATTCATGAAGAGGGGTCACAAAAACCCCATGTTGAAAATTTGGTGCCACAATTCCAAAAAATGTCTGAGATATGCATCAAAGTTGAAAAAAAACTATTTATTCCATTATACAGCTTACCAGTATTTCCTCAGTTTGTAGTCAGCTTTGAAGAGTGCAGACGTGTTCTCAGTCCACCGAAGATCATTGCGCCAGACTCCAGAGGTAAGTATGGGGTGAGGGGGTGTGGGGAGGCAGAGTGCACAGTGGGTAGGCGCGGTTGTGGGAGGGGGGCAGGGAGACCGCCGAGGAACCATTTCCTTCTTTACAGGGTAAAAAAAAAAAATTACATCGCAGGACCATTTTTTAATTTTTTAGGGGCATGTGGCATGCTGGGGTGGGCACTCACCATACCAACAGAGTCTTCTGTTTGGGGAGGCAGCTGTAGCCAATGGGGGATTGGGCACCCCCGTCGGCACATAATAAAAGGGGGGTAGGTGACATTATGCTGACGGGGATTGGGCACCCGATTGGCAGACAACATAAGCGGGGGGAGTTAACCTTATGGCACTGAAGCCGGCGGGTTTTGGGGTCCCCGTTGGCAAACAAACATGGGGGGGGCACATGCTGCTGAGGGGAATTGGGCACCCCCTCGGTGGGTGGGGGGGTTAATATTGTTTGTGAACACGGCAGCAAGCCGCTGCTATGTTCACAAACAATATCAGTGTTTCGAAGTTCTGCACTGCAATGACGGGTCACTACCTCACTGCAGCAAATGGCTGATGCTGCAATGACGAGGCAGCCCCTGACTGCAGTGGCTAAATTTTTACAAGTTGGTGGCATGCTGGCTGAACTAGTGTCAGCAGCAGTGTGCCACGGCATTGGGGGATACGGGTCAAGCCTTTACAGTCTGTGTGGGCATTGGCCACAACAGTGCCGCGCCTCCACAACCTGCTTCTGAAGAAAGCTGCTGCAATATGTTTCTCGCGCATACACGCAATCAACATAAAAAGGGCCAAGTAACATGTGTGTTCCAAATCATTGTGCCAACATTCTAAATCGTGAAAAATTCAAATGGTAGCCATTTTCTCTCACTACTAACAGTCTCACTAGCCACATTAAGCCTACCTTAGCCCAGTTACAACATTTTCCTAGCACCAACAATGGAAGAAGTCTTCGCTTCAAATGAAGGGCAGTCTGAACAGCCTCTGCCTGAAGTACTTGTTGTGACACCAAACCCAGGGGTAACATCAGCACCTAAAAAATACAAACTGTAAGTAACAGATATTTTCCACTTTCTGCCAATGATATAAATAAGGCTAAAGACAGCAAAGATGAAGTCAAAACCAGAAAACAACCTTGTGGGTTGTATCTGTCTTCACAAACTGGCTGGCTTCAATACAAAGAAATTGATTACAAAACACTGTCTCAGAAAGATCTAAATCTGCTGTTCAGAGAATTCTGTCCTGCTGTTAGAAATGGAACTGGAGACCAGTATATGATCTGCAGCTTTACAAGTCTGATTGCTGGTTTGAACTGTCGTTTCAGTTCCTCTAACTCAACAGGGACTTTGACATAACCCGTTCACCTATTTTTTGATCACCTGACATTTTCTTTGCCAGAATAAAAGCATACACAAAGGAAAAAAGACATCTCTTCCCACCAATCTCTGATCAGTCCAATTTATCTAAAGCTACTCAGAACCAGTCACTGCCCATCCTCTAACTCTGTGCCTGGCCTGGTCAGGAAAGTGTGACTGGATATATAGCTTGGTATGTCCAGTGACCGAAAGGATGGATTTCATGTCCTCAAGCTACATTCCCTGACAGTAAAGACTGATGAAAATGGTAGGGAGTTTGTCATGCTGACATACAATGAACACATCAAGAATCACTGGAACCCTAATGAAATAAATAATGAACAGCATTGGGGCTATATGTATGCCCTTGCTGGTATTCCGATGTGTCCCATCTGTTCATTCAAGAAATAATTGAAGAAAATCCTACCCGACACTCCCCCTCTGTCTTCACCTGAGGAAGCACCTGAAATGTTACTCTAACTGCCTGGTGACCTGGTACACAAACCAGCATATGGGCATAAATTACCTCTCTGGTATGATGCCCAGGTTCAGCAAGATGCTTAGCTTACCAGAAGGTATGTGAGCCATAGCATTCATTTGACTGACATAGCAGCTCCTCTCTTGTGCAGGCCTGGAGGTGAGGGAGATTACATGTGTTACCAGCCATCATAAAAAAAGAAAGCCTTCGCAGTCAGGAGGCCACATCGCAGATAACCAGTAATACTGGAGCAATGACCTTTCCAGCACGGGGCAGGACAGGTTATCAACTGAAAGAAAAATGGCCACTGGGCTTCGTGATGAAAAGAAAACAGCCTCTGACCTCAGAGCAGCATAGAAAATGACACCTGACCCTAGAGCACAGCTTCCCTATTGTTATCAGACTACACTGACTTCCAGTCCCTCAGGATCCACTTCATCTGAAAGCACATAATGTAACACAGGCACTGAAGCAACTGTTTCACTACTCAACCTGGTCTGAAGCCACAGAGGGCAAGTTGGAGGGAGGTAAGATGAGCATCTGATGGAATGCCCTCTTCCTCAAGGGAAGGGGCAGGCTGCTGGGGCCTGGCATCAAGCTGACACCTACCAGCGGCTAGGGGTGCAGCTGCCAGGAACCATAACACTGGGAGGGAGATGTCAGTGGACACTGGTGTGCCATATATGAACATACAAACATACAAATTTGCCAGCAGAAAAAGGCCTTATGGTCTATCGAGTCTGCTCGGTTGTGCAGCTAGCAACCCTTATACCACAGCTGCCCCTTGCTCCCCTCCCCTGATGCTCCCTCTTACCCTATCCCATCCCCTTTTGAAGCAGTCCACTGTTCTACAGGGTACCACTTCAGCAGGTAATGCGTTCCACCCAGACACCACTTTCTCCATAAAAAAGTCTCTTCTCGTTTCCCTCCTGAACCTTCCCCCTTCAATCAGAGATCGTGACCTTGAGTGTCCCAAGCCCTCCTTAACTTGAATAGTCCCTCCATGTCTGTCTTGTTTATTCCCTTCACATACCTGAAGCTTTCAATCACATCTATCTGTCTCTCCTCTCCTCCAGTGAGTACATGTTCAACTGCCTCAGTCTGCTCATGTAGGGTATGTGGGAGCATGCCCAGATGCACCAGTGATGTCACTGCATGGCTGCACGTCCACTGGTGAAAAGAAAGAGAAAAGCCCTTTGTACAGAACAATATGATGTCCTGTGGAGCAGCAGTACATCCCCCAAATGAAGCTGAACCTAAATCTCGGCCAAGCCTCCAGGTGGATCTTGGTCTCTCCCTTCAGGGAGCCGTACTGCAAGGCATAAGTTGGGGGCCTCCCAATTTGGGCAGTTTGGGGGAATGCCAGGTTGGGGGCAAGTGTGTGGGGCCCAGGAGAACAGATATCAAGTACATCCCCAACATGAAAGAAGAGGACAAATACAATTTTAAAAAGGACATTTTTAAACAAGTAAGAAAACAAAACAAAAAAAACACGATCATCTAGGATATTTGGTGTTAGCATTAGAGTGGGTAGTTAGCATCTGGGAGCAGGGGTACTTTTAACGTAAAAGATGAAAAATGTGTTTTTCAGGGAGTTGTTTCTGGCTTTAGCAAACATTTGACGAACAACTGAAAGTGGACTGGTACTAGGGACACAGCACAGGTGAGATAAAATAATGAGAAAAGTTGTTGCATCCTAGTAGTGAGCCAGCTACTATGGTGAACAACGTTTCTGACCTTTGAACTGTGGTAAAACAGATGTTAGAAGTGTATATAACTTTATTCGCACTAAGGGCTAGCTATATACTATTAACAGTTATAAAATAGTAATGGAAACAAAGATGTGATTGGTCAAATGATGTTGCATGACCATGCACTATCCTAGCACAATAGCACAGGTCAGAAATACAGTACATACCATTCAGTACCTCAGTACTCACATGGCCTAACCTTGAGCTTCACTTCTCAAGAGGTGCGTGTGTGTCCCAAAGTAACTAATATCTTGTCATGCCTTTCTTATTTGTAAATAAATAAGAGCATATTTTTGTCACATACTAAAGGAACCACATTTTTGTAGATATTATTTATATTTATGGTTTTAGCATGAGCATAAATTGCTAATAACTTTCTAGTTTCTGAATATTAAATTGATGGTGTGAGAAGAAGCAGTAAAATCAGTAACTAATTATACATTCAGTTCTTGTTCTGCTATGAACTGTTAATGAGTGCAGTTTAAGAGTGCTTTGGGGGAAATAAAGCTGTTGCATTTATGGCATCTTACTTAGATCCCACAGAAGAAGATATTTTAAAAATTATTTTTATGTATTGAGTTCTTTTAAATCCACCATGTTTGAAATGTTGATATACAGTATGCATCTGAAGATCACAGACTGTGTCATTAGTGGTTCGAAATTGTACTTAATTGTGCTGATGATGAGCGTTGGTGCAAAATAGCACTTGTAGGCCCAGATATTCAAAACTTTCCCCTTGGGCTAAATTAGCACTGCCCGGCAGGCAAACTTTGCCCGGAGCAAAAACATAGCTATATTCAAAAGGAAATAGCCCGGTGTAAAACCAGCTGAATATAGCAAGCTAAGGAAGCCGGGAAAACAGGCCCAGGAGTGCAGGGCAAAAATTGCCTGGGATTAAGACAGCACTGAATATAGCAGATAAGACAGCACTGAATATAGCAATAGACAGAGGCAGTGCAAACAACCACAGAAACAAAGCGTTAGAGGTGTAAGCAGCTGTCCAGGAACACAGGAAAGCAAAATAGCCCTGCCAGACACAACTGCAGTACTAGTGAATGGCACGGAATAACCTGGACCCACAAGTGAAACCAAAATACCACAGAACACTGTCAAATCCCGAGTCCCCCCCAAAAAGATACAGGACACAGGAATGTCAAGCATAACAAAGTATAATTCAAAAAGTGAACAGATAAGGCACAAAGGCAACAGGAACAAATGTACAGAAAAAGAAAGCATAACACAGCAGAACACAGTATGCAAAAATGGGGTACGAGACAAACATAATGAAAGGGAAAGGGGCAGGCTTAACAAAGGGACTGAAAACAATGGGGGGAAAACAGTAACAGTGCAAAAAGGCAATTGTGTATAATATTTACAGTGGAATGGGGAAAGAATGTGGAAGGGAGAGGGATGAGAACATAGGAAGCAATGGAGGGAAACAGGATGGCAGACATAGGGCTAGGGACAGTGGGCTAGGGACAGGAAGCAGGATAACAAGAATAGGAGGTAGGAGTTAGGTGCAGGCAGGTGCTGGCAGACGTTTGTCCAGGATGGCAGCAACCCATCTTGTTTCAGCAATTCACACAGTCTGCTGTTCTATAAGTGTGCGCTGTTGCTGCACCACCTTCCTCAACAGCTCATCCCTGCCTTCAGCCTCTTCTCAACGGGTGGCCCACAGTGACGCCCAACATGGACCTACAGGAGAAAGGGGGACCATATCAGGACATGACGATGACACAAAGGCACCATGTACCACCACATGGTGGACAGCATGCCCCAACAACCATGCCCATGTGCCAGTACGGAACAAACCACAACACACACTAACATGTGCCTGCAGGACAAGGCAGTATGTAACAGGCAGCATGCAACACCCCAATGTGCATGGATATGCATAGATGGATGCTGAGAAGCATAACACAGTGGAATCCAGCCAGCACAGTGGCATGCAGACTGTAACAGTGCAGACAGACAGCCACCCCCTCAGATACGAATGACAAGTGGACATTGAATGACATGCACATGGGATGACACATGGGATGACACATGTTGGGACATGCTGCCCACAGTCACACAACTATGATACACAACACAGATGACACCCACTGGAGAAGGTGCCACAGCCACAACCAGGTGTGTAACCAGACATGCCTGTCCCGTACCCCCCCCAACAGTAGCCCACCCTCACTGCTACCCCCACAAGAACTGTAGAGACCCAGCCAAACTGCCACCCACAATGCCATAACACAGCAGCTGTACAAATGATGTCAGGAAGCCCTGAACAGGTGGGTGACTGACATAAGTGCAGAACAGTGGCAAGTGACACAGATAGAGACTTGACATGGACCACAGAGAGCAAATGACCACAGAGGACAACGACACTGGCAACAGTACAGTAGGGACTGCAGGACAGGTAACCAAGCAGTACACAACCAGGGAAAGTGACAATACCCACCCACACTCATTGCCACAACAGAAGGATGAGGAGCCCACACTGGTGAAGAGCATGGCATGGGGCTGTGCCACCACCCAAAGTGGCAGCACCTTGAAGGCACATGTGCAAGAAGATACACACATGTGAAACAGGGACAAAGGTCATGGTCCACCAGTGGCAGGGCAATGGTAGGCCAATGATATGCACAGGACAGTGTCATCCTGGTGGCAAAGGCATGGCGAGGCACTCACCCCACTTCTGGGAGCAGCATCTGCCACAGGGTCTGACACCCAGCACACCATGCTACCACAGAACAACCCCTGCAGCACACCTGCATAACCTATGCACAAACACCATGCACTGCAGGGACTGAGGGACAGCACCCTGTAGGGGACAATGGCCTCTACAACACAGCTGGAGCCAACAGGCAGGGGTGTAGCCAGGGAGGTCACATCTGCACATCATGTGGACACACTGCTACCTCTCTCCCCATCATTAGGGTGAGCTACCCCACCCTGGAGTGTAGCCAGACAATACAAACGTACACCAGGACTGTGTTTGTTGCCACCAGTGGCATAATAAATACAACTTATGAAACTCATGACAATGGGCTCTGCCCTGCATGGGTAAATACAAAGCCATGCATTGCTCCCCAAGACACCCACATACCAGCCCACAACCTGTGCAGTTGTATTGTCTATGGAATACAAAGACAGTCATAGTGACCAGTCCTCCTAGCGTAGACCCCAATGAATAAAATCACAGAAAGGTACAACATTGTCTTTGTTAGGCTTCATGAGAAAGGAAGCAGTTCAGAGCCTATTTGCAACCTCCACCCCGAAATAAAATAGCACACCATGGAGTGCCTGGAGGATGCCTGCCTATTCCCATGCTGCAACAGGCACACATGACATGCACAGCCACACAGGCCCGTGTGGCACCATAGGCCCAGAGGTCCCCCCCAACAGCCCCAGTGCATGTACACCATGGAGGTCAGACATGGGCAAACAATAACATACCAGTGTCCACACTACAATGGCAATACACTGTAGGAAGATACAGGCACCACAAGACACTGTGGCCCCCTGTTCACCATACTGTGAATAGCCCTGGCAGGCACTAACAATAAGTCCTGCATAGACACTGACACACTATACATGGTACTGTGAATGAAACATGCCATAAGAAGTGCAGAACAGTGTTGCCATGGCAGACAGGACAACAGCAGCAGCAGAAACAGCCAGCACAGCAGACAGACCCAGTAATCCCCCAGCTCCAGGCATAATGACTGGCTGACGGCCATGCACAGACCTGCTGCATCCTGCCACAATGGTGGACATAACAGCAACATGTTGCACATGACAGTACAAGGCAGATAGCAGTGCACATGGCAGTAATGGCAACAGTAGACCAGACATAGAGCCAGCCATATCACAGGCCATGCAGCAGAAGGCAAGGCACTGGAGGCATGGAATACAACACAAATTCGTGCAGCCAGCATAGCATGCCCCACTGATGTAACGGTCATGGGTGCACTGAATGGTGCCACTGGTGTCAAGCATCCAGTGCCCCCCCATCCAGCACATAGTCAGGTGTGAACACTGTAGCCCCATGTGGCTGTACATATTGTAGCCACAATGGCTAAGGGGTCCCTCTAAGTGAGCACCCGGAAACCAAATGCAACACAGCTAAATCACATCAGGCCTGGATGACTGAGGCGACTGTGCCACAACACCAGACACAGCTCTACAATGCCTTCAGTGGCAACACAGATACATAGTAGAAATGCACAATGGCACACAACACTCATGCAACACACTCCCATCCTCATCACCGCTCTATGCTGTGTGGTGCGCCATTGATGGCACCTTCTGCCTGTCCGTGGTGGGCCTCTGGTCAGCCTGATGCTCACCCTTCCTGTCTCGGGTGTGATCTCTGTGCTTTGCAGTGGGAAGATGGTACAGCAGCATTACTACAATGTCAGCCACCAAGGTACGCTAAAGACCACCCTGGACACTGGTGACATAGCACAACACATGCATAACTGGCACACAGGCACAGTGCACTTCCCAAGCTATGCCAAGCATGACACAGGTCACTGCAGACCGCATAGTGCATGGTCAATGTGTGCAGGGGTGGAGCCTGACAATGCCATCCCATACATACAAGCTGCAACAGCCCCCCTCCATCATATTTACACAGCCCCTCTGGATTGTACCTCCTCACACACAAGGCAGAATGTAAGCAGAGGAGTCCCCTAACCCGTAATGAGGGGAACACAAGTATCAAACTCCCTCAACAATAGATGTGGACACACAGACATGACCCAGTGGCATACAACAACCCAAAGGCTACAGATAGAATGACAATGATAACAGAAAGGCATACGGGATGTGACATGCACACAGCAAGACCGTACACAACCGAGTACAGTGCGTATGGTGCCCTCACCCATGATAGTGTGCAGCACAGCAGGGCACCTTTGAAATGGAACTGTCACCTGAGCCACTGGCCAGTGTCATGGCACAGACACAGCAGTGGTGGTGGAGTGCACCACACCCAGACACATACCTCTCAACAGTACCGCATTCTGAGGAATGCTCCTCAGCGTACGTCACAGAAGCTCCCCGTACCACATTGTGAGGACTCGACCCACATGCAGTGGACACATACAAAAGCACAGAGTCATAGTAAATTATGTGACCCATGTACCATACAATGAATTAACAGACCTCTGGAACATAACTGCAAACATTGTGACCGTGTACTGAGCAGCATAGGTGTAGCTATGTGTAAGTGATCCACAGTCATCCCACTTATGCCGCATTGTAAGAGACAATGTATCACAAGTAGGTCTGAAATGGTTGGGAGGTTAGCCCAGATAACACACCCAACCACACACTGCGGATGTACAAAGTAGGCACAGCTGCATGCAGACCCCTGGCAGCATGGGAGAACACAGTGGATGTGGCAGGGGGCCAGGTGTCATGGGTCTATGGCACCACAGTAGGTGGTATGGGGCAGTGTGCCACCCCAGTGAAGAACATTGCAGACAACACTCCCAAGATGCTCTGTCCCCCTGTCCCACACAGTCCACACACACCTGATTGGAGGTCCCCATGGCAGAAGACCAACATATAGTAGAAGTAGCAAAAGTGTACATTTGTACAGGTAGCAAATGGTAAAACATCATTGGGACATAAACCCATGTCCAAGAGTGACCCATGTCACATATCATTACACAAGGTGCACAACAGCAATAGCATGGTAGATTTGTGCTGAACCCCACCAGCACAGCAACACAGCCCCCTCAATGGTATATTAATGGGCCATGGCACACACACACACACACACACACACACACACACACACACACACACACGCAAACAAGTACACTACCCAAGACACATCCCCACTACCCATTACATCACCAGGGTGAGAGGCATCACATACCTGGCACAGGCACAGTCCCCTCCCGAATCATCACCCGGCATCGTTCCAGCAGTGGGCGCTGCCTGTGCCTGATGTCCACACTTCGGTGGCAGCACTTCTCCCCATCACGTGGTATTCCCATGAGTGCTGTGAGGCGATGGGCAATGGAAGCCCAGACCTGTCTATGAGGGGTGGTCACTGTCCTGGACCTCTCCAAACAGGCACCTATGGTACTGTTGAGTGAGCTGTACAAGGTTGGCCATCTCCACTTCATCCCAACGCCTGTCATGGCCCACCAGTGCCCTTTGCCTACATCTCCCAGACATGGCTGACACAAGAGGAGGGAAAGGTATTGCTGTACTGGCAACAGATATCCCACACACCCTATCACTCCCAAACAGTTCAGCCTAGTGCTGCGCAGAACTATGCAATAGCACAGCACTACCAGAAAGTGTGCACAATGCGCATGCGTGACCCTGCCATGACCCCATGCAGACATACCAGGCATGCGCAATTGCAGTGTGCCAACATGGTTAGAGTAGTGCTAAGGCACAATAGTGCTGACAGGTTAGCACGGACTGCCCCAACCAGTGCATGCGCCGTACCTGCGCTAATCAACCCTAGCGCGGCACTATTGCAACCGCGCTGCGCTAAGCATAGCAGAGATAGCCCAGCGTTATATGGTTTTCCCGGCACCAAACACTTTGCTCGGCGCAATCATCTGCCATATTCAAACAGCATATGCAAATGATGGTTATTGTGTATGCATGGTGCTAACAAGGAGATTAGCATATCATTAATGGCCCATTAGCATGCTTAACAGGCTTGTTTGCCCGGCTGTGCTATATAAGGGCTAACAGTGCCCAATCTGTGTTGCTTATTGATAATACATGTTGTTGTGGGATTACTGCTGCAGCACAGGATGTGACTGGAACACTCACAGAGCTAGCCAGGTATGTATTGCATGTGGGTTGACATAGAGGTACAATTCCAGGGACATAGCAGGAGGTTTGTGATGTGGTTTATGTTGACTAGGTGACTAGTGCCAGGCACAACCTGGTTATACCTCCTAACCTTATGTCCCTCAAATGTGGAACATTGCCTCTCAATACATGAAACACATTAGCAAAATGTGGAACACGTATTCAAACTTCACCTCAGAGGCCCAGAACACTGTTAAACTATTTGCACTTATATTCAGGAGGTCAGTTAGTAATTGAGCTATATATGTTCTGCATCATTTACTGTGGAATAGTGCCTTACAGTGTTACCACTGAATGCGGGACTACTCCTCACAATGTTGAACAGCATGCTGTTGTGCCGTACCATGAGGAACATTCCTTGTATTGTGGTACAGTTGAGAGGTAAGAACCTGGGGGAAGGGGATACAGATGACTGCTAACTGACTTTGCCCCAGATGAGGCTGCCATTCATGAATGTTCTGTGTAGTCACCATGCTGACAGCAGTTGGGTATCCCCATGTCATGTGTGCGTGGCTTGATACCACTGGATGAGGGCAGACAACCAGGTCAGGGCTGTAACATATGTCTACTCTGTCTTTTGTATGGTCCGGTCTGCACAATCCATATGTACTGCCACAGAGGGGTTCTCAGTCCCTGTGACCTTGGGAGCACAGATGCTCGAGGTGACAGAACAGAGGTTGTGTATAACTGTGTCATCATGTATGTGATATATTGTATAGATGTAGTATGTCACATGTGTGGAGTGTGTTACACTGCACTCTGTTCCATACTGACACTGACATGTGAATTCACTAGCAGTTCAAGACTATTGACACCACTGCAGTACTGTGAGGACGGTAACACTGTGCCAGCAAGCCATGCACTCCTGCAGCAGTGGTGACATCAGCACTGCAGCAGATCATCATAATGACATCACTACTGCAGCAGCACATAGGGGATACTGGATGGGCAACTCTGCAGCACCAGTGTGTTCTGCCACAGAAGGATTCTGAGGCCCGATGACACTGACAGCACAGCTTGTGGGGTCCATGGAAAAACAGAACCCTAATCCGGCAGGGCATGCTGGTTGTGTATAGCGCTGCTCTGCCTGTCGTGTATTGTGTATTGTAGTGCTTGCTGACTGGGTACGTGCTGTAGACAAATCCTGCATCTTTCAGCCACAACCTGGGGGGGAAAGGGATACTGGTGGATGCCAAATGTCTTTGAAACAGATTACGCTGCTTGTGGTATTCTTGTGAATGGGGAGTACATGGCCATGGCACCATAGATATTTCCTTACACATTTCGGGATGTGCCATGGGATCTTTAACATCCACCTGACCTACCAGCAGAGCAGGCAGATGGGACCTCGGTCTAACATCTCATCCAACGGACGGCACCTCAGGAGTGTAGTACCCCCCCTCATGCTGCACTGCAGTGTCACTTATAGGATATTAACCCAGGAGCCTTGTGTGGGACTAGAACCCACAGCCGTCTGATCTCCTGGCCGCAGGGCATCTGTGCTACCTGCTGAGCCACTGTCTACCTGTGTATTGTACCGTGTGCAATCTGTGTGATGTAATAGAGGAGACTGCCTGACATACGGGTGATAACCATGGTGTTAACACCTCGAGTGGCTGCTAGGACATCAGTAAACCTCGAGTGTGCAGCTCGAGAGGCTTACAATCAGGGCCCCTACTTTTCTGCGGCACAGTGGGACCAAATTCTGCGGCAAGACTACCAATTGTCGCAGAACTTCTGCGGCGGTGGTTTGTAATTTCTGCGGAAGTTCTGGGGCACTAACAAACTACTAGATCACAGTGACAGCTTGTCATCCTGACTTCACTTTTGTGGCAGTTGTTATAGCAATCAGGATGGTGGAAAGCAAAGTAACACTAGTTCAAAAAATAACAGACTTATAAAAATAATTTTATGCCTAAAAAAGCAAAACAAATGTCTCTCCCTTAAGGTCCTAGCCTGTTGCATAAATGACATATGCAGAGGGGATCTTATGTGATAAATAAGGTATTTCTATATGCATGCTATCTATCCCACTAATGAGGTTTCCACTGTCTATCACTTATATATTTGTATGTGCTTTCTACACCACTCATGACGTTCTCACTGTGTATCACTTATATATTTACATGCAATCTGTAACATACATACAGATGTGTGTGTGTGTGTGTGTGTGTGTGTGTGTGTGTATGCACGTGGTGAGAGAGACAGAGATAATGTGTGTGTGTGTGTGTATATTTTTTTAATTTCCATGAACTTGCATCCTCATTCATACAGGTCCCATTAGAAATGGAATAAAGGAGTTATTGCAAAACTCATTTTTGATGTCAACCTGCTTTCCCTGGCACACTGCATAACACCATTAGGCCATGACATGCATGTGAACAGATTCTGAGATAGAGCTCTCCAGACCAGCACACTGTGTCCACCACATGACAGAACACTGCACCATACCTTCCCAGGCTTCGAGCAATGATGTGTTCCACCAATCCTTGTGCTGCCCAGCCAGCTCAATCAATCAATCAATCAATCAATCAAAATCGTTATTTATTCAGGTGAACATCATTGAGCAAAGCTCATTTACAAGATGGACCTGAGTGGTCATACAAATGAGGATACAAGTATTATTACATAGACAAGAATAGCATAAACAGCAATACAATGACATGAATTGATTATATACAACAATTTACATATATACAAGGAACAGTAGAACCATTTAGCCTGTAAATATAACTTATAGGGTCTAACTAGTTTTTATGAGAATATAATAGGTGATTTGGAAGATAGAAATTGAATTAATATAATGGACGGAAAAAGGAAGGTGGGTCAGGTAGGGTAGGGGATTAGGCTTTATAAAAGCAATTGCAGAGCTCTGGAAAAAGGGCGGAGAACAATCTTTTGAAAGATGCCAGAGGTAGTAGGCTATCTAGCTTCATGGATTTTTTGAGAGAGTTCCATGCAACTGCTAAGGTATAGCTGAAAGCAGCCCTCCCAAACCGGGTGCAGGCATTGGGGACCTTTAATATGATGAGTTTACTGATCCTTAAGGTGTATGGCCTAGTTGTAATTTGGGTAAAGCAATCAGTGATATAGGTAGTAGTTTGCCTGTTAACGCTTTGAATATCCAGATAGCAGCATTCCTATTTCTTCTGTGTTGTAATGATGTCCAGTTGACTGCCATATAAAGGGAGCAATGATGGGTGCTGGAGGAAGGTCAGTAATAAATCTTATGGACCTGTGATACAGGGTGTCCAGTTTATGTAAGAGATGCGTGAACAATGGCAGTAGAGAAAATCAGCATAATCAATGAGGGATAGGAATGAGGCCTGAATTAACCTTTTTTTGGAATCACTGTTTAGGTAATGTTTTATTCTAAAAAATAGTCCAAGCCTCTGTCTTAGCTTTTTAAGTAGCTCTTCAATATGGACAGAATAGTCAAGCCTGTTATCTATCCAGACTCCAAGGTATTTGAAATTATCAACAAATTCCAGTTTCTCTCCAAGTAAGGTGGATAATTGTAGGGTGGTGGATGCTGGGGTAGGGTAGAGCAACTCTTTGTGGCAAAGAACATAGCTTTTGGTTTTTTGGCATTTAGAAGTAGTTTTTTGTCAAGTAGATTGTGCTGCAGAATGGAGAATTTAGATTGTAACAGTTCACAGGCTTTAGAAGGTGAGGGATTGCTGACATATAATACAGTATCATCAGCAAACAGATGAATGTTAGATTGAGTGAGGTTGGCATCAATATTGTTTATATAAATGGCAAAGAGGATAGGGCCAAGAATAGAGCCTTGTGGTACACCCCTTAGCAGTGGTTTTGAGGTGGATAGGTAATTTCCATTTTTAACCAGTTGTGACCTATCTGAAAGGTAATCCTTAAACTAGTTGAGTGATAGGGAATCCAGGCCTAGTGAGTTAAGGGAGGTGATTAATAAGTCATGATCCACTGTGTCAAAGGCTTTACTCAAATCCAGGAACACAGCACAGGTACAATTTTTCTTATCCAAGGCAGTCTGCCAATCATTGGTTACCTTGGCTAAGGCAGTAATGGTGCTATGCTTTGATCTAAATCCAGCCCAGCCAGCTCCCAGAGCTAATCTCTGAACCTGAGTTGCCGGCACAGAAACACAGCATGCTACACTCTGGCCCAACAGCTGTCCCTGCACACAACATTTCTCCATAACTTTTAGGTGATTCTATCAACCAATGACAATATGTAATCAATAACCCTGGCAAAAATGCGTACAGTGCAATTATTCATTTAACAGGTCTATTCTTTCAACAGGTCTACACATTATTATATTCCACTTTTCTGGGCATAATTACTTTATTTTTCTTAAAAATGACAGTTAAATTCATTTTACCAGTTATTCATATCAGATGGCATCTCTATACCTTAAAGGCACAAATAGGTTTGTACGTAGTGAGGTATGGACTTAACAGGTCTGTGCTATTGACAAGGTTTTGTTTAAGTTGGTCCTAGTGCAATAATGTAAGACTGAAAATTGTATTAGGCTGTAGTGCAGGTTGAACAAATATCACCATGTCTGATATGCATTGCCACCGTCTCTGGCAGTGGGAGCTGTGGTAGATAAGTGACTGTTCATTTCTGTTGCAGATTGCAGCCATTTCATTAGCTAATGTATGATGTTATAGCAATAACATCACATTCTGAGCATATAGGGGGGTTTAGGATATAAAAAGAGGGGAAGGAAACCAGATTCTATGGAAAAACAGAAATATTAATAAAAAATCAACAAGAAGAGTGAATTCTGTGGCACCGCAGAAGTTCTGCGGTAGATTGCAAGTTCTGCGCAAAATTTTGCGGCCGCAGAATTCTAGGGGCCTTGCTTACAATTGTCCTAGCAACCATGAGAGGTGATTACACCATGGTTATCACCTGTACATCAGGCATTGTCAGCTACAGTGGATGGGACCCATCATGGGAATCCCCCCCCCATCACGTGTAAGTGGGCCTTACCCCAGTATTGACTCTGTTGTACAGCCACATGTATGTGTAGGTACTGTGCACACAGTATTGGGATACATGAACCAAATGACTGTGGGCCAGTGTTAACCCCTATCAGACATGGAGATTGCTAGACTCAGTGACAGTACACTGTGACAACTGGACTGTTATAGAACTACTGTACTGAGGCTTCCAAGCACATTCCAGGTGTGTAGAATACTGACTAAAACTGGCAGTCTGTCTAGTTAACCCACTGCTAAGACATAACTGAGATGAGTTCATATGGTCCTGACATCACACCACTGGGATTCCAGGGCTGTAATCTGCTGGATATCAGTGGGTAATCAGGGCTACCCATACGTTATAGTCCTGTTCTGCATGGACAATAGGCTGACCCAGACAGTGCCAGACACCTGCCTGCCTGACAGGACAGGACCTGATTCCAGATGTAGTAGTACCACATGTGTGGCTGTATCGTCCATGCCATGCACAGGTTGCTCCTGTATTGCCTGTATGTGGCAGGCTATGGTATCTGTGAACTGTCCAACAGTGGGGTACTGATAATGGCCTTGGGACTGCAGCTGATGCCTGACTGGTGCAGTGTGGCTGGACATGTATGCGGTGGTGCTGGTGGGAGCTGGGTGGCCCATTGACCCTCTTGGCTGCCCCTGTGTGGGTAGTGGTGCCCCACCAGCATAATGCACTGTCCAATGCCCATTGTGCAGGCCATGCTTGACTGACTGCATGCTGAGGTGCTGCAGATGGCAGTGGGATGTGATCAACGGTGTGGAGGATGCACTCTGGAGTGGGTCAGTAGTCCACTGTGACTGTAGGGTGCATGTACTCCAGTGTGACAACTGCCACATGTACCCTTGCTGTCACCCATGTCACCGACTGACATCTGCATCACAGACAGCCAACCCCCACCCCTGTATTGTGCTGTGAGATGTGTGCATGTGGGTCATGGCAGATAGTACTCATGCAGTTAATAGTATTGGTACACTGCAGTCCCGGCTGCTGACTGTCTGTGCACAGCGCTGTGCAGCCAGGGGCAGGAGCAGTACCAACGTTGTTGTGGTCCAGGGTGTCTACCCCCATGACAGGCCAGTCCATCTATAGTGTGCACATCCAGGCCATTGCGTTACATGCATTGACACGCATGCTGGGGGTGCAGTACCCCAGTTTTATTGCTGTACAGTACCCTCAACTACGACACATGGTGGAACACACACAGGCCTTGTGCACAGCTGTGCCAGGATCACCTATACACACACCACGCCTGTATGTGTGTGCAATGTAGCTGCACTGATACATGCTCTGGCACATGCAATGGTGCCTAGGCCACATCCCTAGTGGAACGTGTGTCCTGGTCAGCCATCTAGCCCTGTTGTTGGGAGACAACCCATCCTTCCACAGCATGTGTTCCATGGTGCTGGGTGTGCAGAGGCCCAGCATGGCACTGGATGTGCCAGGGGGGCACCATGAGTCAGGCATTTGTAGCCATGGCTGCACAGTCCCACACATGTGCACATTAGACACAGTGTGTAGCTGTAGGCCTTGTGATTGCCTTGCAGTGCACCCTTGTCCATGCCAACATGTGCAGCCAGGCCACCTCTCACATGCCACAGGCAGCAACATGGGCAGCACAACTGTGTGCTGCACACACACAGCTGGCTTCCACATGTGCTGGCCTGCAGGACTCCACAGCACTGAGGTGCATCGTGCATGTCCTGTTGCCGTTCCTCAGGGCATGGGGGGCATGTATAGCAGCTGTGTGTTGCATCATGACCATATGATACTGTTACAGCTATGCAATGTTTGTTCACAACTCTGTTTAACCCTTTCCCTGTCTTCTGTCCCACACAGGAGAGACTGCAGGACAGGAGCGGCTCAGGGCCCACAAATTTTCTGGAGACGAGCTGCGTGCCCTGGTACATGTGGTGAAGGACAGGGAGATGGTTCTACACAGGAATGAGTCGATGGATGCCACTGTTCGGCTGATGTGGGAGGAGATTGCCACAGTAGTAAATGCTGTAGGTGGTCGTGGCGGTAGCACTCATGCCATCCGGAAAAGGTGGAATGACCTGCTGTGCAGCGTGAAGAAGGAGGAGGCACAGTGGATCTTGAATAGGCTGCGGACTGGTGGGGGACCACAACCACTTGAACAGAGGGACTGGAACCCATCAATGGCCATAGTAGCCTCTACCCTGTGACCAGTGGCAGTCTGTGGGGTTGAAGGTGGTGGGTATGAGACACCACTTACACCACCCACAGCAGGTAAGCTCATGGCATGTATCCACCACTCAGTGGGCAGCAACACCGTGGTGAATGAGGCATACATCACTACTGTCATGGTGCATGCATAGGGCCCACATGGGTATGTTCCATTGTAAGGGTGGTGTTGGGGCTGCACAGTGGTGGACATCTTCTGGCAGGCCCATGTCGTGAGTGCATGTGTGCCATGGTGCAGGGGCTTCTAGGGCACAGGCTGCAATTGCATGGGATGCACACTGGGGTCTGCATGGGCATGCTGGAGGGCACACATTGCTGGGGTGCATGTGACATTGTTGGGAGTGGGGGAGGGTGGTGGGCTGGTCACTGTAGCAGTGACTGATATTAGTCTCTTCCATTTAAGCATTACATGCCCAGCAGGCTATGTCCCAGTTGGGGCCAGGCACAATTGTACGGGAGGTGGAGGATTCATACACAGCAGAGGTGCGCCCTTCCACATCAGGCATGGCAGTCACAGCTAGACCGGCAGTGGACATGCCATTCGGCAATATGTCCACTCACAGACATTATGAGGCACTGACATATGCTGGAACATTGGATAAGGAGCATGCAGCCTTCCTGGAGTCCCTGAATCCACCTGAGTATGCCCAGGTAGAGGATCTGAGTGGGGAGCAGGTGGTGATCCTGACTGTCACAAGTGACCACAGCTCAGAGGATGCAGGGGAGGAGCCCAACATGCTGGTTCTGTGTGTGGCTAGTAACACCAGAGGTTTTGGTGCAGTGGGGGATGGCACCATGCCTGAATTGGAGACAAGGAGTACTCAGGCACATGACACCTATCTGCCCACAGCTGCTATTCCTCTGCCCGAACAGTCTTGCCCACTGGACATGTTCCATAGGGCACTGACCACAGGGTCAGTCCAGCAGCATGCTCAGTCACCTGTGGGGCCATAGTTGCAGAGGCCAATGTACCGCCAGCCACCCCCACAGGTCCCTTCACATCCAAAACACTTTGCCCAGCATCAGACATGACCCCTGCCACAGGTGCAGGATGCTGATGTTGCACCTGCATAAGATGGCCAGGGTGCATGGCCCATGCTCCAGGAGGCCTTGGCCTCACAGTATGCAGCCCAGCAGGACCTGCATGATCTCCGTAGGGAGCTGCAGCATGAGCTGTCACAGCTGCGGGAGACAGTGAGCACTGGTCTTGCCCATGCTGAGCAGCGGTCGGAGGAGAGGATGACCCATGTTCTCACCACCATTGAGCGTGGCTTTGGTGGCCTAACTGCTGCTGTGCAGGCCCATGCAGTGGTGCTGTGGGACACTATCACCACAGTACTGCAGGGTGCACCCAGACGCCAGCGCAACCATGCCTCACATGGTCAGCAGCTTGGCAGGAGTTCGCGCAGGGTGGGTGCAACCTCCTCAATCCCTACCTCCTGTTCATGCACGGGACATGCACGGCATCATGGCCGCCCTCCCTCCACTTCTGTGCAGGCCTCAAGACATGGCCGAGGATGGTCTACCCTCCCAGCCTCACCTCAATCCACCTCTACAATGTCCTCGGCACATAGCACGCCTAGCAGTTTGCCCCATACACAGGGTGTGCATGGTGGCAGGCACAGCTGATGTGTTCCACCACATGCATGCTGTGGCTCTGACTCCCTCACCTGCATGCCTATGCACACAGCCACTTCCTATGTCCCCTGCACAAACACAGTCCTCCATGGCCCTTGTTCACTCCCATGCTACAGCCCCTGCCATCACATATATACATTGCTGTTTCTTTTGCGCACCTGGGTGGTGGCCATACCTCTCACCCTTTTGTCTCCCGACCATACAACAGTGCCTCTCAGGATGTGATACTACTGAGCAGAATGTGGACCTCATTATCACTGCATTCCCTCAGCAGCTAACTGACCTGTTACATTGTTTGCTTATCTGTTCAGGCCGTCTTTTCTTAATTGTCTGTTTTTGTTGGCATCGTCTACAATGGCAAATTTCTTTACAGTGTTGCCACTGAGTGTGGGACAGGTCCTCACACTCTGTAATAGGTAGCTGCAGTGATGTAACTGTAGTACTGTTCCTCGTACCGTGTTACATTTGAGGGATATGGTGGTGGCCCACACACATCACATGCACCGCATACATCACACACACTGCACCACATCACATCACCACACTGGCAACGTGTACAGCACCTATATATTACACTGACTTCACTGTACTGTGTATGCACTACCATTAAATGTACTGTTGACACCATTTTATTTGTCTGTGTTTTCTGTACTCACAGTCCATCCTGGTTCAGTGTCTCAATGAAGCTGCTTCTGTGCTCTATGGCCCGGTGGGCCATGCACAGATCCCACCACTCAAGTTGCTCTACTATGCCCCTTACCTCTGGCTCTGGCTCACTGTCAGAATGTACCTCAGGTTCAGGTGCACATATCCCACAGTTCGGTGCCACGTTGTGCAGCATACAACAGGCCAGGATGATACGGCATAACTTCTGAATGCTGTACTGTAAGGCACTGCCTGACTGGTCTATGCAACGGTATCACATCTTGAGCATCCCAAAGACCCCCTCTATGATGTTCCTTGTAGCAGTATGCATCTTATTGTACCGTTACTCAGCCACTGTTGCTGGCCAAGTTACTGGTGTTAGCAGCCAGGGTTGTAGGGGATAGTCACTGTCCCCTGTGGAGATAAATCAGGTGTTAGTGTTGCTGTCCTGCACAGTGCCCACTGCTGCTGTGAACCATTGCTCCCTGCCCCTCCAATGACTACCCTTGCTTTTCCCCCCTCCCCTGTGCTATCACCCTGTTGAAGCTGCCCATACTCACCAACTAGATGCCCACATGGAATTCTGCCCTCCTCAAATGCCCGGCACAGCCAGGACTGATGCCAGATGAAGGCATCATGGGCACTGTCAGGGTACTGTGCAAAGACGTTGCTAATACACCCTGTCACATCGCACACCACCTGGCAATTAATGGAGTGGAAGCCCTTCCTGTTCACATGCAGGTCACTGGCATCACCAATTGGTGCACGGATGGGGACATGGATGCAGTCAATGGCACCAAGTGCAGTGGGTAGGTGCGCAACTCAATGGAATTGCTGCATGGTTGCTGTGCGCTCTGCTGCCGTGCTGGGGAATACTATGAACTCACCAGCATGTCGCAGGAGAGCATCAAGGAACTGGGTCAGGAGGTGAGATGTGGCAGACTGCGCGCTATCCCAATGGTGTCCCCGTTGGGTGCTGAAATGTCCCAGTGGCTAGGATGCACGTCGGTGCCGTCACCTTTTGCTCAACTGACATGGTGTGGCTGCGCCTGATGTTCGGCTGCAGCTCCTCATGCAGGAGTTTGCATAGCTGTCTCAACATTCCCCTGTCCAACCTGTACCGGCCAATGATATGGTCATCAGGCAGGGCCTCAAAAGGAGACTCTGGGCCAGTACCATCTGTGTGCAGCATATCTCCTCCTTCGTCTAGGTAATGGGCCTTGTTGGGCCTGCTGTCTTTCATCCTTCTCCACAGCCTGCTCCATCAGGTGCAGCACTACAGCATTGCTAAAGAAAGCCATTGTGTTACACTTCCTGGTCTGGCCACTCCCTCCTCTGTGGATTGCCCTGGGTTTAGGCCTCCCTTTTATAGGCGGTAGGTAGCACTGTGCTAAGTGCCGTGCAATGGTTCATTGCGCAGCTCTATATCTCTGAATATCCCATTGTGCTTATATGCTGGTTCCCACCCCTCCATTTTGCCCCTTGCATACATTATGTTTTAGCCCGGTGCTATTGCGTTTAGTGTGCGCTATCTCCCTCTTTGAATATGGCTGTCCCACACTAACCCTGCACTAATCCTCCGCAAATGGTTAGCGCGCCGCTCTAAGTTTTGAATATCTGTGCCAAAATGTGCAAACAAATGTATCCTACAGTATATACAAGCACAATTCAATTCAATTTCAATTCATTTATTGGAAAGCAAATTGAAAGTAAACCCTCCTTTACAAATTGCATCCAACATCTAACAATAAAAATACAACACAAATACACATTAGACATAACATGTAACATCAATTAAAACTTAGTTTTGTTAATGAATTCATCCAAAACAGTCACATGCATAGATTACTAAATTTTTAACATGCACTTTATAACATGATAAAGATAAAAGAGAATTCAATTTCATTTTTTTGGGATTGTATTCCAAGTATGTGACACAGTAACAGCCAGAATGTAATTACCAAATTTAGTCTTTTGCTTAGGCATATGAAACTGAGGCAGTTCAGAAGAGCTTAATAAATATTTATTAGGTTGTCTAAACTGGGGAAGTTCTAATAGAAATGAGGGTAGTGTTTTTATGACAAACTTGTAGGTTAAAATTAGTCATTGAGTCCGTCGCTAGGTAGTCAGGGACTGCCACCCCACTGCAGAATTAAGGCTGAAGATTTATTTCAAAGCACTATGATACAGCGGATCAAGCACTTTAAAGACCATATCAGAAGTTTTTATGTAAATGCAATCCACAATGCAAATACCTGTTGTCTAAAATGTGCCACTATGGCAGAAGAATAAAAGATACCAGCAAGGTAAATGTGTTTGGTTTCCATGTACCATGTAGTTCAGGATTCACAGTTTCATAAACTATAGGATTCTACAACATCAGTAGCACCTCAGCAGTGAATTACACTCATAGCTATTTATTCAGCTCATCCAGTACAGTAGCTATCTTATTTTCAAAAATGCAAACTGAGTATGTGTTTATTTTCAACATTCTAAAGCTGCAGATTGAGTTATGTATGAGGAGTTAAAGATATCACATCATCTTTGATTATGTCTGTGAACGGATTCTAATATCTTCATAGAATGTTAGTGTAATAGTAACAGTGTTTTTTTTTTTGTTTTGTTTTTGTTTTTGTTACTATTACAGTGTTCTGTCTGGAAGGCAAAATATGAATAATAATGAAACGGTTCCCACTTTTCAATTATAGTAGTTGCTTTTAAAATACAGATTGAATGAAAATAGATCCCAGGTATATGACAAGTTATGTTAGTACACATCTTTCCAAATCTGAAGACAAAAATTGTTAAAAAAAAAATTGCTAATTGCTGTCTGTTTTTAAAGAATCCCATTTTTCATAGATATATACTGTACATGCTGTAGAAAAACATCTGATGTGGACTACACTGGCAAATGTAGTTTTTCATTTCAGGTAATCTAACAAGGCAACATCAAAAGTATTTCAAAACATTCTACTCCTAGAGTTCATTTAATTTCCATCATGGTACTTCTTGATCTGTCTTCAACCTTCGACACTGTGGACCATGGGGTGCTTCTCAGGTGCCTGTGGGTCATCTGTGGCCTGTCTGGAAAAGTTCTCAGATGGTTTCAATCCTTCCCCACTGGCAGATCTCAGAGGGTGGTGTCAGGGATTTTTTCCTCTGGCCATTCTCTCTGCCATGTGGGGTCCCTTAGGGGTCGGTCTTGTCCCCCATGTTGTTCACGGTGTATATGCTGCCCCTTGGAGACATTGTAAGATAGTATGGGCTGAGGTTTCACTGTTATGCTGATGATACCCAGCTCTACTTGTCTTTTGTACCTGATCAGGATAGTGCATGCTCTGCCTTTAATAACTGCCTCGCAGAAGTCCAGGACTGGATGAAATCCAGTTGGTTGAAACTGAACTCTGGAAAGACCGAAGTTTTGGTGGTGGATCTGGGTCACCAGACAGAGGGGTTGGTGGCTGGACAACCTTCTGGACTCTGTTTCAGAGGTGTCCCGCTACCTTCTTCTGAATGGGTGTGAAACCTGTTGGTGGTTTTTGACGATGGTTTGGCACTGCATTCGCAGGTGTCAGCAGTCATCAAATCCTCATTTTACCATCTCAGGAACATCACCAGGATTAAGCACCTTGTTCCATCAGTAACCTTCCAACATTGATCCATGCCTTTGTGACCTCGCACCTGGACTACTGCAACTCCTTTTACTTAGGGTTACCGGGGTTGATACCTGCCACTTGCAGCTAGTGCAGAAGGCAGCAGCATGCTTGTCAAAAGTGACTCCTCATTCGAGTCACATCACACCGGCGCTGTGCAAACTGCACTGGCTGCTGATTCAGTGGCGGATCACCTTCAAGGTCGGGCTTCTGACCTTTAAGGCCCTGCACGGACAGGGCCTGGACTATCTGCAAGAGCTCCTGTTGCCTTACTGCCCCAAATGACCGCTCAGCTCAGCTGACAAGGGCTTGTTGGAGATTCCCAGGGTATGTCTTAAAACATCAGAGCCCTGTGCTTATATGTATGTGGCTCGACCCTGTGGAATTCTCTACCTCTTCAGATATATGAGTGCATGACTGTGGATAGTTTTAAGACCTTGAAGACCCATTTATGGCATCTTGCCTATGAAGATTAATTATATTCGGACTGTTATTTATTAACCTAACCTGCTGTATGTGAATTTTATGTTTTTTATCAATTGGATTTTATCTGTTCTTAAAGCTGTACAGTGCCTTGGTTGTAGAAAGGCGCTTTAAAAATAAAGTTATTATTATTATTATACTACAGTACACTACACAATTTAATACTGATTTATTTTAAAATGACTTTATACGGAATTGCAGTGAAGATGCCTTGAGTATTAGAAATGTTAGGATGCCAGTGTAGCCTGGTGTTTAGAAAGTAGTGGTGAAAACCTGGAGAGCCAGGTCTGAATTCCACCATTACCATTCATTCACTGTGTGATTAAAGCCTCTGTGATTATCCTCCTGTAAATCAGACATGTTGCATTTCTTCTTCATTGACAAAGTTCTAGTGAAGATGAGAAATTCACCTTTACAGATAAACTCACAAACTGCACACCTCGTCACTTTGCAACTTTGAATTGAGTTTTTATGGGGAAATGGGACTTTTCAGGCAAAGTCAGGCAAAATCAGGCAAAGTCAGGGCAAAGCTGCAATTCGGCCAGTGAATCTGCCTGACTTCTCCTGAAAAAGTGGCACTTCACCTGCAAAAAAATTCTCGAAGTTGGAATTTCACAAATTTGACAAACTTCATGAATTAATCTGCGAAGGGAAGTTTGCTAACTTTGCACATCTCTACTTTCAACCCACCTTCCTCTGTACAGTATTGTTAGCCTCCTGAGTTTTCTCTAAACTCCCTCAGTCTCACATAATATCTGGGAGCAGAAAGCAAAAAGATGTGACAGGGTTAAGCTGAGATAACTAGCCTTCCTGGGGTGTAGTGGGGGCCAATGCAGCAGGTGGATGGCTTTACAGCCCCTGGAAGGCTGGTTATCACAGTCTAACCCACAGTCTGTCATGTCTTATTACTTGCTGCTCACAAAGATTATATGGGACTGAGGGAGAATCAAGAAAGCTCAGGAGGCTAACAATACTGTACAGAGAAAGTTGGATTACGAGTAGAGATGTGCAAAGTTGGCAAACTCTGCTTCACAAACTAATTTGTGAAGTTTACTACATTTGTAAAGTGCCAACTTTGAGAAGTTTTTTGTAGGCAAAGTGGCACTTTTTCAGAAGAAGTCATGCAAATTTCCTGGCGACGGTATTTTCTTTTGTTAAAAGTAACTGGAAAAACATACTCCGTCCCCACCTGTCAACCATCTGTCTTTCTACACATTCAATAGACGCAATGTTTGTTTATTATGGAATGCAGGAATTCAAACTTCAGCAAAATTCCTCTGGCAAAATGTCCACCTTCTCACATGTAAAAGAAGGCCTTTTATGGAGACATTGCATAGAAAACTATGATCTACTCAGATTATCCCAGCACAGCTTTAGGGCAGGCCACAACACAGAGACAGTACAGTACTTGTACAACTCACCAATTTTATCAGCAAGGCCAATGATGAAGGTCTGTACATTGGCTCAGTGTTCATAGACCTCACCAAGGCCTTTGATCTCGTCGATCACCAGATACTTCTCAACACCCTCTCCCAACTAAACTTCCCTAGGGATGTACCCAATTGGTTTGGGAACTATCACAGTGGAAGATCCCACAAAACTCTGTTCAGTGAACAACACTCCGACTTGCAACTGATAAAATATGGGGTATGATAGGGATCCATCTTAGGCTCTTTGTTCTTTTCACTAGCTATAAATTCCTTTCCCAATATTTGAAATGACCCCAACCTAATCCTATACCCTGAAGATGCATTAGTTTCTGCAAAGACAAATATCCCTCAGCCCTCCTAAAGAAAATCCAGCACAATTTTAGTGAACTACACTCTTGGTTCTCCTCCCATGGACTGGTCCTCAATTCTATAAAAATGAAGTTCTTTGTATTCTCAGGCATCAGGAAACTCTCAGACTTTTGAATTCATTTTAATCAACAACAATGGCAACCCAATCAAAAGAAGCACCAATTTTAAATACCTGGATACATTCCTAGATTCTCACCTCTTCTATGAATACCACATCTCTCAACTTATCAAAAAGGTAGACCAATGACTCAGGACACTCCTCTGTATTAACCAGTTCCTCACACTCCAAACCAAGGCACTGGTGGCCAACAGTTTCCTATTGCCACTCATCAACTGTGGATCTATCATTTACTCCCCATCCATCTCCCCCAAAAAATGAAATATGCTAAGAGCACCATATAATAACATTGTCAGGTTGTAAGTGGCCTCCCTAGAAGTACCTACCACTGCAACCTTTATAAGATTGTTAATTGGTTATCGCTTGAGGACAGACTTAACAGTCAAAGCCAGACTTTTTTTCTAAAGAAGTCCTCCATGGCCACCTTCCAGATAGCATTGTCTCCAATTTCTAGGGGCCCACTATCACCCAATCCACTAGTTTCACCTCCAGTCACATCTTCACTGTCCCTTTCTACAGCACCACCTAAGGCCAGCACTCCCTCTCCTTCAGAGGTGCAAAAATTTTTAATAGCCTTCCTCATCCTCTTGTCCAGTGTACCTCCCTTTGTCTATTCAAATGTCAACTAAAACAATACCTTCTGGACAATTCTGATTGCCACTGCACTAAAACAATGTTGTTTTTACCTCTAGCATCTGTTTGTCAATAAAACAATGGTGTTTTTACTTCTAACATCTGCCTGTCAAATAAGTGGGCTCAATTTTCAGTATTTTGTTATGTTACCTTCTGTATTAGTTCCTGTACAATCCTGCTTACATCAAGTAATTAACCCTTGAACTTCTGTATGTAATTTATTTATGCACTGATGTCTTGTCACTGGATACTTGTGAAATGGGCAGTATTGCTCACATGCCTTTCCAGTATAAAAACTAAAAATGAAATGAAATGAAAATGACATAACTTTGTCTCAGTTTTATCTGTGGCACAGTAAAGAGCAGAGATTGTCTTGGCAATCTTGTAAGGGCAGGAGGGTGAATTTTCATGGACAACAAAGAAAAAGCAGAAATTAAATATATGAATCGTATCTCATTTTTTGAAAAAAAAATGTTTACATGTATATGCAGGGTATTATGACAGAAACATATATTTATTAATTTACTTATTGAAATTTAAGGGAGTTTTACATTTTAAGGCCTTTTTGAAGTGTTTCATTAAGAGTAAGTGTGGCAGCCATGTTTGTGATGGCAATAAGGGATGAGTGAATATAGGTCATTAATTATGTATGTGATTTGCTCAAGTTTCAAATATTACTGGAACATTTTTGTATCTGGGCATTAGACTGAAGTAAATGTATGGGTGCTAGGCAGTGTCAGCCAATCAGACGACAGGATTTTTCTTGCACATTTTATAATACATAATGAGCTTGATTCTCAAAGCTTAACACAGGGCTTGCACAAGCCATGTGTCAAACCTTGCACTGCATTGCCAAAAAAGCTGAAAGGCTCCACAATAGAAACGTCCATTAGAATTCACGCACAGTTATGTGGGTTTTTAAAATATAAACATTATGCAGATTCTTCTCAATCGATTTGGAATTCCCCTGCTTTCAGAATAGACAACAAGCCTTTACCATCTACATGGTTACCTCGATTAGGCGAAAGGAAGATGTCTTTGTTTCTGAAGGAGGAGATGGAACACGGTTATCTGCAGAAGAACTTGTACGGAAACTTAGCTCACCACCAAAGGATCACTTTAGAATTCTTCAATTAAGGCACCTTTTGGTTAAAAAATTTGAAAGGATATCTCCCATATCACCAATGTACTCTTTTCAACATGACCTATGTCCCCTAATTACCTCCACAATAGTAATTTCCAAAGTGTATAATTTTTTATATCACTGGCTCTTTCCTGAGGCCTTTGGACCTTCCAATTATTGGTCTGATCTTTTTCCACATCGGAACATAGATTGGCCTACCCTATGGAGTAACTGTCACTGTTTGTATCTCAAGACAGGCTACGGCTGATCAGTTTAATATGTTGCATAATCTCTATTATTCTCCATAAAAGCTGCTTGCTTGGGGAGTAACAACATCTAATTTATGCACCAGGTGCCTACAGAGTGAAGGTACTTTGTTACATATCTTCTGGGACTGTCCAAAGATAGCTCCGCTTTGGAGGATGATATAGGACAGAGTAGATCCATTATTGGGGTTGTCTGATTTATTCTTGCCTGAGATATGTCTTCTCGGGGACTATTCTCAGATAACAGTGAATCAACGTAAATATCACATAGCCTTGATTTCCATGTCTGTTAAAAAGTTGGTTCTTAAATATTGGAAAAAACCACAATCGGTCCTCTACTCTGAGTGGCTTAACGAGTTTCTAGCTAATCTTAGGACAGAAAAGACCATTTCTAGTCTTTATAACAATAATGTTAAGTATAAAAAGATATGGGCTCCTTTACATGCGCTATATACCATCTAACCTGCAAATGGTGGTCTGAATATGTTACATTGAACTGTCTGTATATCGAGACTGTAGGGGAGGAGGGGTGGGGAGGGAGGGAT
The DNA here is from genome assembly GCA_016271365.2 of Neoceratodus forsteri. Lineage (NCBI taxonomy): Eukaryota > Metazoa > Chordata > Ceratodontiformes > Ceratodontidae > Neoceratodus > Neoceratodus forsteri. The sequence continues at coordinate 1,213,593,891 of CM057453.1, read as the reverse complement.
GGGATCATGTATATTGAATTTTCCTTTTCTTGTTACATATTGTTATCGAATAAGCATGATCCTGTCCATTGTAAAGTTTAAAAGGCTAATAAACTTTAAATAAAAAAAAAAACCTTGCACTGCGACAGACACATCGGTGCACCTTGGTCCTGATTCTAAAAGATTGTGCACATTTGTGGCTCTTTACCCTTTTACTGCATCTTGTGCCAAATATATGGTACAAACCCCATATAAAGGGCAGCAAACTTAGGCCAGAAGAAGTGGGATAAGTGGTTTAGGGGATTTAGAATCCAAATTGCCATCCTGGAACTGCCGCAAGCCCCATGCACTGTGTGTTCATGCACCGGGGACTCACAGCAATCTAAGTCTTTTGAGAATCGAGCCCAATACCTGCTGCCAATTAGTCATGTACTGTAATTTGGTTTGGAATGCAGTGTATAAACAGAGCTATATAAACCAAATTCATTTTCTTTTCTCTCTCCTGTCACTTGACTACCCAGAAAACAAGACCATTTTTATTTATGCATATGTCAAATAAATTATATTCTGTAGAGGGGCATGCTTATTTAAATTATGTAGTCTAAGTTGGTGTTACAAAATAGCTGAAACACAGCACCAGTGACAGAAAACAGGCCCAGTCAGTAGTATGAGTAATTCTGATACTAGAAAGATCTGAAACCACATAGACAGTCACATTATTTATTTATTTATTGATGAGTTTTACCAAAAAAACACACTGAACAACAAGTTGCTAGTCTCCCAGTGTGTCCTGGGTGAGAGGGTAATGGAATGCATGAACAGGCAAATTCATATATGCATTAAATATACAAATGGTTATATAATCTGACAACAAAATATACAAAACAAAAATAATGAGTAATGGAATGCATAAACAGGCAAATTCATATATACATTAAAACATACAAAGGGTTATATAATCTGACAACAAAATATACAATACAAAAATAGACTATGAACAAGAAATCAGAATAACTGCTGTACTTAGTGTGATACATGCTAGAAAACATCAAATAAGTGCTAGCACCAGTGTAGAGTTCTGCGAACAGCCACTTGAACTTAACAGATAATTGTATAGGAAGGGTAGTGGAAGACATGAACTAGAGGGTGCTATGGACAAGCGCAGTTAGTGGAGAAGAAACTATGCAGCGATAAGGAGATAGATGACAGGGATGAAGAGTGTCTGGTAGGATGTGCTAGTGAGTTCAGAGTTTAGGGAAGTGGTAAGAGAAGGTGACCTACCCAATAGAAGTAGAGAGCCATGGAATTGTGAAAGTGCATGAGTTGGTAGATCTGAGAGAGTGGGAGGAGGGGTTGGGATAGTTAGAGAAGAGGATAGGCATGAGGGGAAGAGTACCAAACCAGAATTTGGAAGTAAATTTGGTGCAATGAGAGAGGAGTTTGTTTTCCAGTGAGGGGAAAGCTAGAGAGTGGTATAAGCTGCAGTGATGGGTGCAGGAGGGGGAGTCCAGAGCAAAGCTGCAGAAGGCATTGAAGAGTGTATCCAATCTGGTTAGGAAAGACTTAGGAGCAGCACTGTAGACTATGTCATAATAGTTGAAAACGGGAAGAATAATTTTCTGGACAAGGTCACGCCTAGCCAGTAGTGGTAAGTAACTATGGTTCCTGTTAAGGGTGCCAAGTTTGGGGAGCAATTTTTTCAGGATGGCATCGACATGTCCAGAAAAGTTTAAGTGCTGGTCTGGCACCTAAACTTTACAGTACATGGTGAAAAGTGGTCATTGGACAATTGTGGGACACCCCTAGAAGACTCTAATCTGACAGGAACTTGAGGCTAGAGAAGGAATATCACTGGATTACAAAGCCATGTTACAGAGGGAAGTAAGAAATGAAGGCCTCTGGATCACCAGCACAGCAGGACAATTGGCCAAGGAACACAAGAACACAGTATTGACATGTTCACTGAGGTCAAAATGGTGACACATTAGAGAGATAGTAAATTTCTGAGTGGTATGTCTGTGTGCTGTCAATTGGCAGCATTACAATGCACAATTGAAGTTGTTAACCAGCATACTTTGTTTGTTTCTTTGTCTCCTTATTTATTTGCTTATTTAAAGTATTTATTTATGTACAGGAAGGTAACAGAGCAGCAAGTATCCATTTTCATGGTGACTCAAGGCAGTATAAGTAACAGAGAAACAGCAATCATTGGAAGACTCATATCATCACAGAAGTATATAATATCATCTGAAGAGTGTTAGAGAATAAAAGTAGCATAGGAAGGATCAGCCAGTTGTCTGGAACAAGTTAGAGTAAGCAGTGAAGGCAGGACCGAAAAGCATTGCAATCCATAATGGCATGAGCAGTTGAGGGGGCGGGGAGGTTGCAGTAGTTCTGGGCAGATACTGCAAATTCAGATTTAATGAACATTTTGTGAAATTTCACAAGTTTCACAACATTTTTCAAAATTCAGACTGGCAAAATTCAAATCCTCTTAATGGGTTCTGCAGATTTTTCTTGCATGAAATTTTCTGACTGAATATCAGAGTGATACACATGAACTGTAAAATGACAGCTCTGCAGAATTCCTTTCCACAATTTAATGCATCAGTCCACAATGCATGCACTCATTACACAGTTCTATAGATAACTGAAGGATCAGTTCTGTGGAATTCCATTCCCCATACATATGTCTTCAATACATATATCCATTCCAATGTTCTAAGTTGGAATTTCATGAAAATTGCCAAATTGCATGCCCAAATTTTGAGAAAGTGAATTTCCAACTTTTGAGGAAGTTCTGCTGGCAGAATTTTTTTTCACACAGCACTACTTAGCAGACTCTATTTGCACCTTCTAGCATTTGCATCAGCAATCTGTACCATGCCACTGTATGAGGGATACTTCTCCATACAACAAGAGCATTCATAATGGCTGCAATTCATGAATGGGTGGGTTTCTACATGAAATGTGTGTAACCCACCCACGTAGCTCTGCACCCAAGGACGAGTGTGCAGTGGCCAACATTTATGATCACTGGTCACTGCAGGCCTCCCATCCATGGACCCTTCCCCCTGGCATGCTAGTGAGGAGAGAAGATCAGGGGACATGGGTGGGCATCCTGTTGAATGCTCATACTCGGTCCACTAATGGATCCCTGTCCCTGCACAGTGTGGGGGGTTTTCAGTCCTGCAGACTAGGTCCATGCAAGGGCACCAAATAAGTGCCCAGATGGTCACCAGAGCCCCCCCAGTCCATGGGCTGGGGCAGCATGGGGAAATGCCAGCAATGCTTTGAGGTGGCCAGTGGCATCACCAGCAGGGGGGGCACAATGACTATGCCTGTGTCCCCCAGCATTGATGGTGCAACCCAGAACCTAACGCAGTGCTGTTTTGAATGGGAGCCAAGCAGGGTGATTCCATGGCATGTCCCCATCCCACTCCTGGTGTGGAGCCCCACGGACAGCCAGGAATCCATTGTGCCCATTAGTGAATGCTGCAGGGGGTTCACAGGACACCACCATGTGGAATTCAGTCCTAGGAATGCCTATGCACTGCCCTTGTGGGGCATGTAGACATTCATGACTTGTGGCCAATATACACAGCACTTGGGATGGTGCTACAATGGGGTGAAACATGAAAGTTTGTTTCCCATTTTGTACAGGCACCCCAATATAGTAACTTTGAATGAGGCGCCAACATTTACATTTTACCCAGTGACTAAAATCACTGATCTAATGTTCACTACATTACTTAACCAAACCTAGCTTAGTGAAATGTATTTTTGAGTGAATCCATTTTACAGCACTTTGACTTATACTGATGAACTAGGGCAGAGTTCTACAGCCACCTGTTAAAATTTCTATTAAATACTCAACTTGCAGCAGACATTGCAATATTCAGCTGTCTCTTTTACCCATTATTTTGCTCATTAAGTTCCACAGCAAGACTGTATCAGACAGCTGGCTGACTACTATATCTGATTGAAAGAACACTTCACTGCTTTTAGATAGAAACATGTCAGATAAAATAGCATGAATAAGGTCTGAGATTTCCTTTCGTTAAAACTATATGCCTATTTGCTTGCAGCCTCATGACTCATCAAAAACCCCAAAACTAAAGAAGGTCCCACTGCTGGAATGGGGATCCAGTGCAACTACAGGGCAGCCAGCCCTCTACAGACAATCAAATATGGGCACACTTGAAGTGCCACGATGCTAAAATACATCTGTTTTATTTTTGTGCAAAACAGTCTGCAATCAATAAAATGTACAAATGCAAAAGTAAAAAGCAGCATAATGTTAAAGCCTGCATATACCAAATTCCCTGGGGTTTCACTCTAGTTAGCTTCCTTAGGAGAGCAAACATTGGAATTGCAATCATCTTATAAAAATGTTGAAACCTTAATTACAAAGGTTGTCAAGTCACAATATGTTTCTCATTTCATGCAGAAATCTCATACAGCACTATGCATCAAAATGTCAAAGGGCCGTAAGACAACTGACATCTATTGCAGTAAAATTCCAATAGTGCTTATAATGTCCTTAATACAATACTAGCCCATGCAAAAATCTTAAATAGAACCTCATACCAAAATACATATATAAATATACAAAAGGGTACAGAAATTAGGAACATTTTAAGCATAAATGTTGTGGAAAGATATTCATACACAAATTACTGAATCAGAAGAAAATACTACTATTAAGGTAAGGATCCCCATGTAGCATCCTTTGGATGAAATCACCCAACCACTAGAGCTGTCCAGAATTTTCAATTCTGCCTCTGCTGGAATTCTGTGAAATTTCAAAAATTCCATAGAATTCCACTGGAAGTGGAATTTAAAAATTCTGAAAGCAAAATGTTAACTACAGAATTATATTCTGCAGTTTATGTAAACTGCAGATTAATGTTCTGCAAACCATGGAATTTCGTTCCATAGATTACATAAAATTGCTTTCTGGAATTCCACAGAATTGAAAAAAAGAAATTCCAAAAAACATTCTGGAAACGGAAATGCCATTTTGCACAAATTCTGCTGGTGGAATTTTGCTTTCCTCACTGCTCTACCTATCACTTATTTGACACTAGACCAGCTTAGTCTACAGGGGATCATTCAGTCCAAAGTGTCAGCAATGAAGGAAATAAATGAGCCTGAGGTTCATAACTAAAGATATTGGAATAGAAACACTGTGCTTTAAGCAGTTGTCACATTCACTTGTGTTACTGAAATGTTCAAGATAGATCTATAAAAAATGCTTTAAATCCAACCCTGAATTAGACCATGTAACTTCAGATATGTGTTTGTAAAGAGCCATCTGTGTTCCTGTAGCAGGTCTGGTTAATTTGTCTCCTCCCCTCTTGGTGGTGGGGTTGAGGCAGTGGTTGGGCACCATGTTGTAATGTCATGAGCCAAAGGCCAACTGGGCTTGAGCCATGTGCCTCTTGAAAGTGTACAACTATTAGACTGTCTAGTTGCACAGTGGTAATAGAACAAACATATTGAATACTCCAAAATTGTAAACCTATCTGGCATACTTATAGACATTACAATGACCCCATTTAAAAGAAACATTGAGGGCATGATTTGACCCATTTAAATTTGTCCATTTGTGTGTGTGTTTTTTTTGCAAAATGGCTATGAAATAATTTATCTTTCAGTGTTTGCCCTCTGCAGAGGGTGATCTGGTGGGGTCCCCTAGTATGCATCGGTAAACTAAAGACATTTTCCCTATGGGTGCCTCTGTCAAGGATGACTATACTGCTTCTTTTATTCAAATGTTTAACTATAATTTTCTCACTAGAAGATAATTCTATTAGCAACTGCAGATCCAGGGGGTAAAATATTTAACCCACTGGCATGAATAATTAAAAGAGATATGTCAGTTTCCTTCTGTACAATCATTTCATATGTTCTCAGTACAGTACTGGGTCAATATTAATGAGACAAAAAGTGGACTTGGACTTGAACATTGGCTGATTCATCTAAAATATATTAAATTAATTTACATCATAAATAGCTACTTCATCTTCATTGTTCACATACAACATATAATTCATATCACCCACATTGTTTGTATTCACTTTTTGATCATTGCTCAACTTAGTCAGTAGTTCAGGCAAAATTACAAAATTCTCTAAGTCCTGATGTGTACATCTAGTGTATTTCCAAGTCCCTCTGTTCTTACCTCTATTTCCAGATTTTGATAAAGTGAGTTGTATTAATCTGTCCTACATTGTTCCATATTTTCTCATGTCTTGTACATTGTAAATCTCCATTGCCTCGGTCATCTAAAGAAGGATATTAAGATCACCCTGATTGTTATTCTCACTTGCTAATAATTCCACAATATAACCTCCCCCACTGAGCAATAAATTAGACTGACCCTGATTCAAAAAATGTTCCTTAGGCTTAATCTATGGATGAACTGAAGTAAGTCAATTTGTTCTTGAAATTGATCAGGTCATTAAGTTAGGACAAATGACAGACTTTGTGATAGTAAATTAGGTTGCTCTTTTGTCAATGCAATGTTTGATAAATAAATTACTTTCTTCTTGCCTTTTCGTTACTCCTGGAGTGTATTTTGTCCACTCCTGTGAATTCTATACTCCTTCTTCTTCTTCATGTCATATAATGGCTACCTCGGTTTTAGCCTGGCCATTGACTCAGTCATCTGCAACATGCTGGTTAAGAAGCTAAGGGACTATTGAATTAATATGTCTTATTTCATTAATGCAATAAGAGATGACAATGGGAAATTAGAAAGACATCCCCAAAACATAAATACAATATTTGTAGAATACTTTAAACAATTGTATACTTCACAGTCTAATATAGATATTCATTAAAAGGATTATTTCCAAAAATATATAAACAAATTAATTAATTCCTTGAGGTTCCTCGACTAGAGTTTTTTGTTTGACCTAATATTATCAATTTATATTTTAAATTATCATTTATATAGTCCTGAGGTTTTTGAAATTTCTTGGGCCTTATACCTAGCTTAAGAATACAGCTGGGTGACAGGTCCAGCTAGGTTTTACACATCACACAGTGTGCACTGATGTTTTTAAGACAACTTTACTGATAAATTCTTGTCTATAATGCTAACATTGAAATTTCATGAGCCCTATAAAAATCTTAGTTTGCCTTTAATCTGGGTGGGGGTTGCCTTACAGTAATCACATCCTTATACTAACTGTGACACTCGTAGCTTGATTTAGGAGTTATCTGCTTCAGCAGTGTTATCTTATGTCAATTAAATTTATATGCAGTAGAATTCTTTGTATGTGTGTTCCACCTAGCACGTTTAACCCAAGGTTGCTTCTGGCTGAAGGCAGTATTGTACTGTTAAACTTCTCTGACATCATCTTCTGTTTGTTTTTTTTTAATGAGTATTTTAAACCAATGGGGATTTTTTTCTGTTTTTCTCTACATTATCTAGCTGTTATAAGTATTGTATTTTCTAAACAACTGCCATGAGCTTCTGAAGAAGGACTGGTTGGTCTGAAAGCTAGAGCACTTTGTTCTTGTTGTTACATCTATGTTGGTCCATTAAAAGGTATCAAATCATTTGCTTCTGGATCAAAAATATATAGAATTACAAAAAATATCATTACAAGCTAAAGATGATTTGAATAGCCCTATTACATCACAGGAACTATTGAGAGCTATAGAAGAACTAAAAGCAGGGAAAGCCCCAGGACCGGATGATCTACGCATTGAATTCTTTAAGATGTACAAAGAGTTGTTAGCACCTGTTTTAGTAAAAACTTTTAACAATATGAATAAATGTTCGGATATTCCCCCAGCTTTTTCAGAAGCAGTTATTCTATTATTTCACAAACAAGGCAAGGACCCACTCTTATCAAAATCATATAAACCAATATCACTGCTTAATGCAGACTACAAGATATTCACCAAAGTTCTAACCAATAGAACGGAAATACATTTGCCAGGCTTGATAGATGGGGCTCAAAATGGATTTATTAAAGGGAGAAGGCTCACTGAAAACATAAGAAGGACTATCAATATAATAAAGGATTCTAAAACTAGCAATTCATTTTTGCTTACAGTAGATGCTGAGAAAGCTTTTGATAAAGTGGAATGGGAATTCATGTATCAAACTCTGAGTAGAATGAACTTTGGCAGATTCTTTGTAGAATGGATTAAAGCACTGTACTTTCAACCAACTGCTAGAATAAAAAACAATAATGTGATTTCAAACCTAATTAGGCTTTTTAGAGGGACAAGGCAAGGATGCCCACTTCCCCCCTAATATTTGATCTCACAATAGAATCATTCACACAAGATATAAGGAATAATCAAGCAATTAAGGGAATTAGCCAAGGTGCAATGGTACATAAAATTGGCTTATATGCAGACTACACTTTGCTGTATTTATCAGATCCTTTAATCTCCCTACAAGAATTTTTTTTAATATAGTTAAGTCATTTGGGAAGTGCTCAGGATATAGTATAAACTGAGATAAATCTATGATATTAAATTTGAACAAGGAAATAATAGAAAGTATACTTAGAATGGCAGAAAAAGGGGAGATATTGCTGATGGGTGATCTGAATATGCCAGATGTTAACTGGAGTGCAGTAGCAGCAGCCACTTCTAAGAATGGGGTTATTCTAGATGCCCTACAGGGGGCATGCCTTAGACAACTAGTATTGGAACCCACTCAAGAGGGAGCAATCTTAGACCTGATTCTCTCAAATGGAGATGGGGAGAGGAACACAGATGCAGAAATGGGTAGCCATCTGGGAACGAGCGACCATCGAACAGTATGGTTCACAATAAACACAGCAATAGAATCAAGCCATACAAAGGTAAAAGTACTGGACTTCAGGAGGGCTGACTTTGCCAAAATGGGTGAGTGATTAAGGAATGCACTAGCAAGTGGGCAGGAAGGAGGGGTGGAAGAACAATGGGGAATAATAAAAACTGCCATCACAGAGGTAACAAGCCTTTGTGTGAAGCAAATAAACAAAACAAAATGATGTAAGAAACCACTATGGTTCTCAAAGGAGATGGTAGTGAAGGTTCAAGAGAAAAAGAAAGCATTCAGGAAGTACAAGGAATCACAGAAGGAGCAGGACAGAGAATTGTATCAGTTAAAGCAAAAGGAAGCTGGGAAGGCAGTGAGAACAGCAAAGGCCCAAACTGAGGAAAAGATAGCCAAATCAGTTAAGAAGGGGGATAAAACCTTTTATAGGTACATCAGGGAGTGAAGGAAGACCAAGGAGGGATAGTGAGGCTTAATGGGGGTGGGCAGAGGGTGACTGTAAAAGGCAGAGATACTAAACAATTATTTTGCTCAGTATTTACAAATGAAGAGAGGTACCTAAAACAAACAATAGAAACACTCTGGATACAGAATTTGATACCAGCACATTTATGTAAGAAAGGGTTCTGAAAGAACTCTTAAAACTGAAGGTGGACAAAGCAATGGGGCCTGATGGGATTCATCCCAGAATTCTAAAAGAACTAAGGGTAGAACTAGTGACACCACTGACTACCCTCTTTAACAAATCATGGGAGGATGGGGTGGTACCTGAGGACTGGAGGAGGGCAGACGTGATTCCCCTTCACAAAAGTGGGAGCAGGGCAGAAGCAGGAAACTACAGACCTGTTAGTTTAACCTCAGTGATAGGGAAAATGATGGAATCACTTCTGAAGGAAAGAATTGTCGAGTACCTAGAGGCCAGAGGGGCACAGGACCCAAGGCAGCATGGATTCACAGCAGGAAGGTCATGCCAGATGAATCTAATAGATTTCTTTGACTGGGTGACCAAAGTAGTAGATCAGGGAGGGGCTGTGGTCATGGCCTACCTAGACTTTAGCAAGGCATTTGACACAGTCCCACACAAAAGATTAATATACAAGTTAGCCAGCCTGGGAGTGGGTCACAAGATGATAGCCTGAGTAAAGAATTGGCTGGAGAATAGGACACAGAGGGTAATAGTAAATGGAGTCCACTCTGAAGAAAGGGGGGGTTACTAGTGGGGTACCGCAGGGTTCAGTATTAGGACAGGTCCTCTTCAATGTCTTAATAAGTGACATTGCAGAGGGACTGGAAGGAAAGGTATGTCTCTTTGCAGATGACACAAAGATCTACAACAGAGTTGATGCACAAGGTGGGGTGGAAAGGATGAGAAGGGACTTGGCAAGGTTAGTGGAATGGTCAAATGTATGGCAGCTTAGATTCAATGCTAAGAAGTGCAAGTGTAACCCCCCAGGTGGTGCTATCCCAAGGGCTACTACCCCTACCTGCATAACTGCTAACAGGTTGAGGGGCCTAGGTTCTATGGCGGATGTCTCCACCCACAGGTCAGGGTTTTCAGTAGTTAGACTAACTTGGTCACAGCCCTCTGGGACACTGAGATCCCCTTTTCTCCCTATTAGTGGCCAACACAATACACCATAAGTATCTTCACTGTTTACACTTACCCACAGGACTGGTTTGGTCAGCTTGACTCTGGGGACCCCCGTAAAACAAGATGATGAATACAACAGCCACAGTACAATACTTTAACATAAATGAATACCTCAGTCAGTGTAACTTTGCTGAAACAAACAGATCTGATTTATTTAAGGGGCTGTAACAAAGAAAGGGGAAATCAGGTTAATTAGATTAGACACATTAATAATCACAGTACAGTGCACATATTCAGAGTCCCAAAATGTCACTTTACTGGGCACCCCAGATGGTGGGGCTAGTCAGGATCGGTGCAGCTGGTTGGGGCCCTGTGATGGAAAAACACTTGCACAATACCCAATTGTAATCTGGAGCCTGTTGGCTCAGCTCATGAAGGGAGAAAGAAAAGAAATCAGGTGAAACACTTGCAATTAAATGTACAGATGGCAGGGAGCTACCCTGATTTGCACTCATAAACTAGCTGCTGAAAGCTGTCACCGAGGGGGTCATGGATTGCTGGACACCCTCGCACAGCAGGGGGAAGAAATTCTACAAGCAGGCACACAGCTTCAAACAGCAACAGATTCAGTCTGCCTGCATGCAGTTGCCTTCCCATCTACACACACAGGACAAGAGGACTTGTTTAACTGTCCTTCACAAACACCCCACACATTTATGTGTTAAGATAATTACCATACCAGGCAGCTGCTCTCAGGCCCCGATCGCACTTACTGTTAACCCGGGAGTTCGCACTGCAGCTTCACTTTCCTGACAGACCAAGTGCGATTAAGCAATTTCTCCAATCCTCTACAGGGTGAGCCTGGTTCCCAATTGTTCAGCCTCTCCTCTTCTCAGTAGCTTCGGATTCAATCCAAATCACCACAGCAATGCGCTGCCTGAGTTTAGGCCTCCACACGCACTTCCTGTGTGAAACTCTGTAGTGCAGAAGCTCGGAGCTCCTTCCCCAGTCACAGTCACAACGGATCTGCCTTTCCAGACACAAGGCAGGGTATTCCATTTGGGCGCCACCCAGTCCAATTGGTGGACTTCAGTTGTCAATCACTCAAAACTCCCCTTATTGGTGTTAATAGGCGCCAAGGTCCAGAACTTCACTTCCCAGAATTACTAGCTATATTTCTTACGGCAAGCCAGCTCCCAAGAGAGTCCTGATCCTGGTTGGTCCACTTAAACTCCATTTTAGATGCCCCTCCTGCCTGATTGGATCTATTCAGCAGTTCAGATCCAAAATGGAGAAGCAAAACACACAGAGTCCCAGCTGCAAGAAAGGCAGGTTAGACAAATTACATTTCCACTAATACTCTAAATGATATGGGGCAAACAGTTACATCTCTAATAAGTGCTCCTTCTTCCCACTTAGCAACAGCAGTAATGGGGCTATTTGTCATCAACTCGAGTGGGACTCGAGCATGGAAACACACAGTTCCCCCATGCAAACTAATATGGCCTGCAAGCAGACAGCTCTTAAAGAGACAGTACCAGAGGCTCTAAAAGCACTCACAGATAAATGTCTTAAATGCCGAACACCACTCAGGCTGGGAGCACTTAGGCAAGCTCCTAGGAGGCTTTTGGGAACCCCCATTTGCAGGAGGGTTACACCCTTCCTGGCCTGAAAAAGCTTGACATCCGCATCAAGTAGATACCCCTAAATCACTTTAAGGTGGAACAGCTGGAACTAGCATGCCTTTTAAATAGCAATCAGCATATTAAACCTTTATTGTATACACTTACACTGTATTATGCTGTACATTCTACTACTGATTATACAACAGTATATATATATATATATATATATATATATATATATACACAAACATTTTAACTCAGGTCATCACTTCCTGCACATGAAACCTGGATAGAGAGGCCCTTCCCTATCAGCTACATTGGGGCTAGAGGGGGCAGGTGCACCATACTCAGAGGTCAAGACAAGTAATCTGGAGTTATCTCCCAGGCTTAGTTTGGGCAGCGAGCTCGGGGTCACATACACTCCCTTATGGACCACATTAAGGGGCAGGTCCACAGGTCTGCCCAGGGACTCATAACTTAGCTGTACTACAGGCCTCACCTCTTGGCCAGTCCTTCTAGGGGGGATGGTCACAGTTTCTGCACGGTGAGACTTACTTTCAGAACTGTATGTACTTGCCAGGGGGGGTCTCCATTGGGGCAGAGGGGCTAGAACTCGGGACATTTTCAGCTCCAGGGTTTGCAATCTCTGAGTCCACAACACTTGGTTCACCTGGGGAGGCTCCTGACACTGGCAGGGAACTATCGGGGCACTCAACACACTGTTCTTGTTCTGGTGTATCACCAGTTTGCCCCAGTCCATCACTCTCTTCCTCTGAAAAGTCGAGCAGTTCAACCATGCACAATGATTCCACATCATCTGATTTGATGCTTTGCACTTACTTTCTGAAAGCATTGGCTCAAGGGACAAAGCTGGGGGCTTAGGCAGTCCGGAAGGCCCAGCTTCATTTCCAGGGCTGACTAGGGGATTGCCCGAAACAGTTGACTTAGTTCATAAGAAGGGTAATATTCAAGGCCACACTCACTTTCCTCTGACACAGACTGACAGTCAGGTTCAATTGGGCCTTGTGGAGGGGAACACTTTAACTCAGCTTCTGTAGGTGCAGTCTTTCTTGATTTTTTCTTAGCAGCAGCTTTAGTCACTGGTCCAGAGGGGGCATTTTCTGGGGGCTCAGACTCAATCAAGATTTGTCCAATGGGCAGTAAATGATTTCTATGCGTTGTTTTAACATCTTTTGAATTATTCTCAGGCCTTACTTTGTACACAGGCAGATCATCTAGTTTGCCCACTATAATGTGAGGGAGATGGTGCCATCAAGTCAGCAATCTTATGTTTGCCATGCAGTCCCAGATTTCTTAGCAACACCCGATCTCCGCCCCGGAGTTCCAGTGCTTTCACTTTTTTGTCATACCTTTCTTTATTGGCTAGATTTCTTTTGGCAGCCATGGTTTGAGCCAGTTGGTATGCATGCTTAGCTGGGCCTTTAACTTTTGCACATACTGTAAATGAGTAGCTGCTTGAACCTCATCAGGAGAAACTCCAAAGCAAACTTCTACTGGTAATCAGGTTTCTCTTCCAAACATTAGACGATAGGGGGAAAACCCAGTGGCATCACTTTTGGTGCAGTTGTAGGCATGTACCAGTGTGCTAATCTGTTGGCTCCATCTGAGCTTGTCCTTTGGTTGAAGGGTGCCTAGCATATCGAGCAAAGTGTGGTTGAACCGTTCAGGCTGCGGGTTCCCCTGAGGGTGATAAGGGGTGGCTCTTGACTTTCGCACTCCCCACAATGAAAGCATCTTTTTAATCAGGCGACTCTCAAAGTCCCGTCGTTGATCAGAATGGATTCTTTGTGGGGACCTATAGTGAACAAAAAAGTTTCTATAAGCACCTTTGCCACAGTGGATGCCTTCTGGTCCTTGGTGGGGAACGCTTGAATATATCGAGTGAAATGGTCAGTGACCACCAGTACATTACTGATATTTCTTTGATCTGGCTCTAAACTCAGAAAGTCAATACAGACCAGCTCCATGGGTGCACTGGTGGTGATGTTAACAAGGGGGGGGGCAGTTCTCTGAGGCAAAGCTTTCCTCTGTAAGCAACAACTACAAGTTCTAATGTATTGTTCAACATCAGCCCCCATTTTAGGCCAATAAAATCTAGAGCTCACCAAATCAAGTGTTCTGTCTATGCCAAGGTGTCCCATGTGGTTGTGTAGGGACCTCAGCACCAGTTCTCGAAAGGCAGTAGACAAAACTAACTGTTGCCTGTCTAGTTGGCCCCCTTTGTCCACTGTCTCTCTACATAACAGTCCATTGATCAGTCTCAACTTAGGGCCTTCTTTACATAGCAGTGCAGTTCTCAAATCAGTGGAGCGTAATTTGGACACATCTTTCCCTGCTTGGAGGGCTTGTAGAGCTGTTTTGATCATAGGATCTTGGGATTGAGCCCATTGAATAATGTCATTATTGAACTGAGGCAGAGCACCAGTGTCCAAAGCAGAAAAGTGGCAATAAGCAGCAGGTATGCAGTTCTCAGAGGGTCCCAAACAATCCACCATATAGTCCACTGTGTCCGTGGACATTTGTTCCTCCCTGTCAAACTTCTGGCAGAGTGCTCGAATATCAGGTTCTGACAACCTGACCCAGTTATTCAGGGGGGGCCGGTCTCCATGAGAGAGCATCAGCATCTATGTGGTTCAGGCCTGCTCTATACTCAACAGCATAGATATGTAGATAAGGCAGAGAGTCACCTATGGCCCATGGCATCCAACTTAGCTGAAGTCTGCACATAGGTCAAAGGATTATTGTCAGTTTTTACCAGTATCTTAGCCCCATACAAGTACTCGTGAAATTGATCAACAATGGCCCATTTCAAAGTGAGGAACTCTAATTTGTGTACCGGATAATTCTTTTCAGAAGGGGTCAGGCTTCTGCTGGCAAAGGCCACTGGTCTCAGGCCATTCGTGTGCTCCTGATACAACACAGCCCCCAACCCTTGCAAGCTAGCATCAGTATGAAGGACATAAAGTCTTGTGGGATCAGCATAGGCCAACACTGGGGCATGGGTAAGTTGATATATGATCTTGTGAAAAGCAGTCTCACAATCAGGAGTCCAGAGGGTCCCAAATACTTCATTTGGATGGAAATACACTCTTTCAGTCTCAAGGAGCGCTGACTTTTTGTATCTTTTGTAGTTGGGGGGATGTCCTTGAGTAAGGTTAAGTAAAGGGCGGATCACTCTTGAATAGTCCTTGATGAAGCGCCAATAATAACCACAGAAGCCCAGGAATCTTTGTAGCCCCTTCAGATTTTTTGGCTGCAGTCAGGTGGTCAACACCTCAACTTTACTTGGGTCGGTCTCTATTCCCTCGGTGGATACTATGTGTTCCACATATTTTACTGATGTTTGAAAGAATTGACACTTATCAATGGACAATTTAAGGCCAAAGTCTTCCAGTCGATCCAACACCTTGAACAATCTGCTCTCATGTTCCTCCAGTGAGCTGCCAACCACAATGACATCATCCAGGTATACCAGGCACTCTAACAAGTTCATATCCCCACCGCATGCTCCATCAAGCGTTGAAAAGTGGCTGGAGCACCTGAAATCCCTTAAGGCATCCTCATAAATTCATAGAAACCAAGTGGGTAGGTAAAGGTTGTCTTTTCATGGTCTTCTGGGGCCATTGGGATCTGGTAGTACCCACTGTGAAGGTCCAACACTGAGAACCACTTACTACCGTTCAGGCAGTGCAACACATCCTGAATGCGTGGCATTGTGTACTGATCAGGAATAGTCCGCCAGTTCAAAGTGCGATAATCCACACACATCCTAACTGTCCCATTCTTTTTCCTCACTACCATGATAGTTGAAGCATGTGGGCTTCTGGATCCTTGTATTACACCAACAGCAAGCATCTCTTGCAGATGCCGTCTCACATCATCTATGTCAGCAGGTGCCAGGCGTTGAGACCTGTCATGAAATGGCCTTTCATCCTGCAGTCGGATATGGTGCTCAGCTCCTTGCACACATCCTATGTCCCATTCCTTTAAAGAAAACACCTGGTCTCTCTGGGCAAGCTTCTCACTGATCCTCAGTCTCCATTCAGCTGGCAATGGGGAGTCACCGAAATCAAACAAGTCAGGTGTTACTCTGTCTCTGTTCCCCGAACTCTTGTTACTGGGTAGAACGGCAGTATCTACACAGTGCACAGTGGCCAGGGTGCAGCCTTGATTTACTTGGATCTCCTTGTCAGACACATTGTGAGCTTGAACCATCACTCTTCTAGCAAAAGCATGGGCTCTAGCAGGCAGAATACTTGGTTTGACCAGTAGCCCCTCAGGCAGTTTTCCATCTCCTGGTGCGTCCAGCATTAATATTTTGTTCCTTACATCCTTTTTTATGTGGACCTCTCCTTGTAGAACACATTGAGCATTTGGTGCCAAAAGCAAAGATTCCGGATCCTTCTTCCAGACGACACCAACCAGTTCCTCTGGTTCCATTCTATCAGCATTTCTCTGTGCCTCATAGGCCCTTTTAATCAAGGCCAGAATTCTTAGAGCTCTGCCAGTCCTGGACCTTTGTTTTTCATAACACAACTGCACCAGTCGCCCAAACATATGTGCATTATTTCCAATCAACAATGGGACCCCATCATATAATCCAGTAGGGGGACCACTAAGGCCAGGGTCTCCACTTGCTCTGTCACTCTAGCCACAGAAGTTGGAAAGGACAACCACATTCGGATATAACCAGAGTAGGAGTAGGCCTTCTCACTCGAGCCCCACTCATGTAGCCCCTCCAGGGGTTGCAGGGGCACATCAAACAAATGCTTTTGATACCAGTCCTGAAACATGATTGTCACTTGGGAACCACTGTCTAGTACAGCTCTGGTGGATACCCATTCACTTTCACAGTAGTCTCCATAGAGGGACCCACCACTTCAGACCATTCAGGGGGCATTACTTGAGATGTCGCTCGGGCTTTGGCCCTGGTGGCAAAACTTTTCTGGTTGGCCCCCCCAGTGACTGGGCACAGGTTTTGCGATGCCAGGCCACTAACCTGCTGGTAACTTTCCTCAAGTTCTCTGGTAGCCGACACTCAGTCTTAAAGTGTCCATCCTCTCCACAACAGTAACATAACTTAGTATCTCAGTTATCTTTGAAGGGAAGGGGATCTCTTATCTGGTGGGGCATCTCGGGGGCTGTACCTGGCTCTTCTTGAACAAGGTGTTTACCCCGTTGCCTCTCTGGTTCTCCAATTCTATTGGGGGTGAGAGCAGCCTGTTGCAGCTCCCTCACCATCTCCCTTAAGTCTCTAATTTCCGCTCTCAGGTTGCTCTCAATCCGGGGGTCAGGGGAAACAACATGAGCTCCCACTCCACTTTTAGGCTCAGAAGGAGCTTGATACAGATCCTGCTCCCGGTAGGTCTCCATCAACCCCTTCATCAACCCCTCAGCTGCTGAGTCTCATCTGGCTCACTCTTCTCAGGTGTCTTGCATGAATTTACGGCCCCAGCATAGGGTTCCCACCCCTCTTCATCAGTTTCAATTTCACGAATCTCTCTCATCAATTGACAATATTCAGGAGTGTCAGCCCTCTGGTCTTCCAATTTGAGTTTCAGCAGTATTACACTTGAAAATCTGGCTGACTTCAATATATGGTCTAATCAGACCTGGTTTAGCATTTGGGCGGACACTCTCCCTTCCCGGTGGGCCTTTTGCAAAGCCCTCTCCATTCTAGTAACAAAAGTAGACAATTTCTCATTTCTCCACTGTTTAGCTGACTTGAATTTCCATAATAGATCCTCTCCAGTTTCAGTGCTGCCAAACACCCCCTCTAATGTCAAAAGATATTCTGCGGCAGTGGCCTCCGTACTAGTGGCCCGTAGGACTCGAATGGCTTCCAGTGCAGGACCCCTCAAGCTTTCCATCAACCGTTTCCTATTTTCCCCCTTCAGAGCACTGCCACTCTTGAACTAAAGTGGTAGCATAGTCCATCCATGTCCCCAAATCATCTTCCCCTGAAGGCACGGGAACAGTACCGGAGAAGAGTCTCAATCTCCGATAGGAGTCTAGTTGTATGGGAGGAATAACCCTAGGGGGTGGAGCTAGTATGGAGCTCTTAGAGGACCCAGTAGATGTACCTGGGGATGGCAGAGGAGTGTGGTCGCCTGAGACGTCTAATACCTTTACCAATACCTGAGCAGTTCTCCCTTCTGCAGCTAACAGTTTGAGCAGTTTGTCCTTAAAACTATTGGTAGGGGACCCACCCGGGGTGGCCAAACCACTACATGTGTGAATAACCCTCCATCCCTTCTGGGCAGCTTCAGGCAAAATCACTGGGGGGCACCCTCTCAGGGTCTATCGTAATACTGCATGAAAGCAGCACTTGCAGGGTCTGTTCGAGCAAGTCAGCATATCGCCCTTTTACTTCCAGCTTGCCCAGACATTTGACATGCTCTACAGCAGAGACAATGTCAGCGCTTTTAATCCCCAATGGGACATCCAACAATAATACAGCCTTTTGGGAGTCCAACTCCTCAGCTTTGCACCACCCCATCAATTTGTGCACAGTCATCTTAAGGGGATCGAGTTTTAACTTGGGTGTGGTATCCCCCTCCATCTTCTCCTTTAAATTAGACATAATGGAGTACTTTCTTCACTCGGCCACTAGAAGACGCTAATCTTAGCGGTACCTCCAAGATGTAACCCCCAGGTGGCGCTATCCCAAGGGCTACTACCCCTGCCTGCATAACTGCTAACAGATTGAGGGCCTAGGTTCTATGGCAGGTGCCTCCACCCATAGGTCAGGGTTTGCAGTAGTTAGACTTACTTGGTCACAGCCCTCTGGGACACTGAGACCCCCTTTTCTCCCTGCTAGTGGCCAACACAATACACCATAAGTATCTTCACTGTTTACACTTACCCCCAGGACTGGTTTGGTCAGCTTGACTCTGGGGACCCCCGTAAAACAAGATGATGCAATACAACAGCCACAGTACAATACTTTAACATAAATGAATACCTCAGTCAGTGTAACTTTGCTGAAACAAACAGATCTGATTTATTTAAGGGGCTGTAACAAGGAAAGGGGAAATCAGGTTAATTAGATTAGACACATTAATAATCACAGTACTGTGCACATATTCAGAGTCCCAAAATGTCACTTTACTGGGTACCCAAGATGGTGGGGCTAGCCAGGATTGGTGCAGCTGGTTGGGGCTCTGTGATGGAAAAACACTTGCACAATACCCAATTGTAATCCGGGGCTGGTTTGCTCGGTTCATGAAGGAAGAAAGAAATCAGATGAAACACTTGCAATTAAATGTACAGATGGCAGGGAGCTACCCTGATTTGCACTCACAAACTTGATGCTGAAAGCTGTCACCGAGGGGGTCATGGATTGCCGGACACCCTCGCACAGCAGGGGGATGAAATTCTACAAGCAGGCACACAGCTTCAAACAGCAACGGATTCAGTCCATCTGCATGCAATTGCCATCCTGTCTACACACACAGGACAAGAGGGCCTGTTTAACTGTCCTTCACAAACACCCCACACATTTATATGTAAAGGAAATTACTATACCAGGCAGCTATTCTTAGGCCCTGATCGCACTTACTGCTAACCCGGGAGTTCACACTGCAGCTTCACTTTCCTGACAGACCGAGAGCAATGAAGCAGTTTCTCCAGTCCTCTAGAGGGTGAGCCTGGTTCCCAATTGTTCAGCCTCTCCTCTTCTCAGTAGCTGCGGATTCAATCCGAATCACCATGGCAACGCACCGCCAAAGTTTAGGCCTCCACACATGCTTCCTGCACAAAACTCTGTAGCGCAGAAGCTCGGAGCTCCTTCCCCAGTCACGGTCACAACGGATCTGCCTTTCCAGACACAAGGCAGGGTATTCCATTTGGGTGCCACCCAGTCCAATTGATGAACTTCGGCTGTCAATCACTCAAAACTCCCCTTATTGGTGTAAATAGGCACCAAGGTCCAGAACTTCACTTACCAGAATTACTAGCTATATTTCTTATGGCAAGCCAGCTCCCAAGAGAGTTCTGATCCTGGTTGGTCTGCTTAAACTCCATTTTAGATGCCCCTCCTGCCTAATTGGATCTATTCAGCTGTTCAGATCCAAAATGGAGGTGCAAAGCACACAGAGTCCCAGCTGCAAGAAAGGCAGGTTAGACAAATTACATTTCCACTAATACTCTAAATGATATGGGGCAGTTACATCTCTAATAAGTGCTCCTTCTTCCCATTTAGCAACAGCAGTAATGGGGCAATTTGTCATCAACTTGAGCAGGACTCAAGCAGGGAAACGCACAGTCCCCCCATGCAAACTAATATGGCCTGCAAGCAGACAGCTCTTAAAGAGACAGTACCAGATGCTCTAAAAGCTATAAAAGCACTCACAGATAAATGTCTTAAATGCCAAACACCACTCAGGCTGGGAGCACTTAGGCAAGCTCCTAGGAGGCTTTTGGGAACCCCTATTTGCAGGGGGGTTACGCAAGGTAATGCACCTGGAAACAAAAACCCAGGGGAAGAGTACACAATTTGGGGGAGAGATACTAACAACAACAAAAATGGAAAGGGACCTGGGGTTAGTCATATCAGAATACCTAAAGGTGTGCAAGCAATGTGAGAGGGCAGTAAGGAGGGCTGGGGGGATGCTGGGATGCATAGGGAGAGGCATCACCAGTTGAAAACAGGAAGTTGTTATCCCTCTGTACAGACAGCAGGTGAGACCCCATCTGGAGTACTGCATGCAGTTCTGGAGACCCAGTCTCCGCAAGGACATAGACAGGATGGAAGCTGTCCAGAGGAGGGCAACTAAAATGGTGCAGGGTCTGCACTGGAAGACATATGAGAGAGAGACTAAAGGAGCTTAATATGTATAGTCTCAAGGAAAGGAGGAGAGGGGACATGATAGAAACTTTCAAGTACCTCAAGGAAATCGACAAAGTCCAAGAGGTAGCATCTTTCAAAAAAGAGGTGTGCAAGAACAAGGGCCACAATTTGAAGACAGAGGGGGGCGGCTCAGAGGTAATGTAAGGAAGTATTTTTTTATAGAAAGGGTTGTGGATGCATGGAACGGCCTTCTGGAGGAGGTTGTGGAGTCAAAAATAGTGGTGGAATTCAAGCATGCATGGGACAGTCATAAGGCAATTTGGGGGGGTAGAAAGAAGTAGGCTGCTGGTTAACTAGGATCTGCAGCTTATCCATTAGGTAGGGAAATGGGCAGACTGGGTGGGCCAAGTGGTCCTTATATGCCGTCTGTCAAATTCTATGTTTCTGTGTTTCTATCAGGACACTAATGCTCAGTTACTAATTGGTTGTCCTTGTTCGGAGGGAGATTCTTTTAAGTATTTGGGAGTAATAAAATAATAAAAAATCGTTATAAAGCAAATTATGAAAAATTACCATTAGATGTTAAAATAGATTATAATAAGTGGCAGCACCTACATTGACAGTGATAGGAAGAATAAATACAATAAAAATGCAAATTCTACCCAAAATACCTTTTTTATTCCAAACTTTACCAATTCCAGTACAGACACACTTTTTCAGAACATTGAAAAAACTTACCACAAATTTCATTTGGAAAAATAAAAATCCAAGGGTTGCTTATAATAAATTAATCATGTTAAAAGAGAATGGTGGACTGGCATTACTGGATTTCCACATCTACAACCTTGTTGCACAGATAACTGCTTTTTGGAATTGGTTGAATAATAAGGAAAACCTGTTAGCCAGTATGCAAATGGAATTGAAAAAATTCAGCTATAAGACATTAATGAATGTATTATTTGCTGATATTAGGGATAGAAATTACATTCTGAAAACAGTATGTGTATCTACACAAACAACAGTAAATTGTTGGTTCTAATTACATAAAAAGATGAAGTTCGAAATTGTGGTTACCCAATTCACTCCAATATATATGATTTATGATCTGGCAATATCCATAAATAATAAGATATATAGAGAGTGGATGAGGTTGGGCGTATATGAATGTGGCCAACTTTTTCAAAACAATAAGATAAAAACTTTTCTTACAACTAAAAGAACAATATAATATTTTGGATAATCATTTTTTTTTCGTATGTGCAGATAAGGGATTATATAATTAAGTCCAATGGGGGGGTTATTTTTAAAAACCTCCCCACTGCTGGCTATTTTATTAGCTCAAAAAGAAAGTAAAGGTCTTGTTTCAAAGTCGTATGAAATCTGTACTCCAAAAAATCCAACATTTATGCAGATACTCAAAAAAAATGGGAGCAGAATTTGGGAACAAATTTGGAACAAGACCAGTGGCAATCAATAATATCTGTTTATACAACAAAATTGCAAATGTTTAAAATGCAGCAAATCAAAATTAATACCTTTCATAGAATCTATTACACTCCATATAAACTTCACAAAATTAATATATCAATTTCTGATAAGTGCCCTAGGTGTTCTCATACTACAGGAACCCTGGTACATTTGTTGCATAATTGCCCTTACTTTCCAATTTTTGGCCAAAAATAATGTTAATACTAAATAGATCCATTGATAGGAAGGTATCATTCTCTCCCAGACTTACATTATTGGCACAAGTGGAAGAGGAGGTAAACTTGGAGGAGTATCAAAAGATCTTTATAACAATAGCAATGAATATAGCATAAAAATGCATATTAATGAAATGGAAAGACAAAGAATCACCACTTTATATGACATGGGTCAGTCTTATGGTTGACTCAATGAAATCTGAATGTTGCCATTATTTGAGAAAGGGAGAGGGAGACACCTTTGATAAGATCTGGAAATTGTTCCACTATTTGATACAAAATGGGCTTATATAGCAGGTTACCCAAAATTAGGTCAATATAATTTATATTATAGTATGATGGTAAAGATAATTAAAGATATTTATATTATAATAACTGTAATATTTAAATAGTATATTATTGACTATATGTAAAAATAATGACAATATAGAGGTCTGGATCAACAGGTTAGATCAGTGTAGGAGATAAGGATGATGTCAGAGAAGCGAGGTAATTGCACTGAAGTGTGATTGAAATCAATCTCCTTGCTGATATGACACTGAACCTCGCAAAAAAAAAAAATAAAAAAAAAATTTAAAAAAAAGCTAAGAGTAAGGTTGGAGAACAAGCTGGAAAATGGGGTAGATAACTGGCTTATAGGAAGAACACAAAGGTCATGGTTAATGGGGTATATTCAAAGATAAGTGAAGTAACAAACAGTGTACCCTAATGGTCAATACTGTGCCCGGTCCTTTTCAATGTGCTCATTTACAACATAGGGGAAAGGCATAAAGGGCAAATATCTGACCCTTCAAGGATGACACAAATATCTTTGCAAGGGAGAACACAAAGAAAGGGGTAAGACAGCTTAGGGAGGATCTGGGCATGTTGTATAGCTGGTCAAAGGTTTGGTAGCTGGGCTTCAATGCTAGAAAATATCAGGTGATGTACACTGAGAGAAGGAACCCAGTTGTCTAATACACATTTGGGGCTGGTGGTAGTAGAAAGCACCAAAGGAGAAAAGTACTTAGAGATCATAATATTAGATAGCCTAAGAAAAACAGCACACTGAAACAGAGTTGTCGCAGTTGAAATTGGAACAGTATACTAGTGTGTCCACATCTGGATTAGTATGCAAGGTACTGGAATCCACACTTGAGGAAAGACTATGAAGGGGGGGAGGCAGTACACTATAGCTCCATGGACTATAGTGCAAGACATATGATGGTAGTCTACAAGACTTCAACATGTACAACCAAAAGAAGAAGACAGAAAAGGAGGGAGGGGGGTCATGATTGAGACATACAAGTACCTGCCTAAGATAAAAAGGATGGATACCGAGGTACTGTTCTCACCAAGTATGAACACACAGATAAGGGGAAACTTACTAAACTCACAGGATGGAGATTCAATAGGAATGTTTGCAAGCACTTGTTTAGCATAACATTCTTTATTGAAGTTGTTATCATTTCTAACAATTCATTGTGATAAATATGCACAGCAGAGATCAAAGTAAACCAGAAGTACACGTAACTTTAACTATCAGGTATAGTCCAACTACTTGTAGCACACATTCTTGGCTGCCATTGTGATACGGACCCACCCAGTTCTATCTTGAACAGTAGACCCTTGGACAATTACTTCCTTTTATCAGGTAGAATTAGTGCCTTGGGGAAAAACATTGATGTAATTATTGAAACACATTTAAAGCAGCAGTGCATGATAGCCATTCAAATTTTGATCTATACTTTTTTACTGTATTTTAAATTGTCTTTTATATCTCCAGACTTGTATAATACAATGTTTCCCATTTTGAGTCTGCTTTACCACATTTTGTTTTTTACAGTTAAAATAATGTATTATGTAATTATTATTAATTTACAGTTTTTGACCATGAAAGGCACACTAAGCTGTGATAGCTTGTTTACTGGTACATCCTGGGGGTATCTTAAATGAACTTGCTTTATTGGGAGGATGGTGGCCATGACACCAGGAAATCTCCCCCACTCTTCATCAATTCCACCACTCTTCATCAATAAATGTCATGGGATCATTTACTTCCACATGGAGAGTAACCAAAGATGTGTAGCAGGGTCTCCGGTTTAACTTCTCATCCAGAAATGGTACCTTAATTGTACAGCACCCCCATGTACTGCACTACAGTGTCAGTTATGGGTATTAGTTCAAGTACCTGGTGTGGGGCTAGAACCAATGGCTTTCTGATCTTCCAGCCCCAGAGGCAAGTGTGCTATCAATTGAGACACTGACACAAGATAGTAAATAACAAGCATTTGTCAATGCCGAATGTTGTCTCATTAGCATTGGCATTGGTAGTGCAGGAGTTAGAGATGCATAATAGAAATGGCAGTGAAGTATGGAACTGATGCCAACCCCACCCCCACCCTGCAGAGACTGACAGGTGCTGTGGTGTGTCTTTGGGGCAACAGCTATAACGCTCATGCCATTTTACCTCACCCTACCCTGTAGACACTGACAAGTGTTGTGGTGTGCTTTGGGGTCTTTGGGCCTTATACTTACCCCTTTCCATATGGAAATACTCTGAGATGGGTGCAGTGTAGGAGAATGGGCCTCATCCTACCCTGTAGACACTGACAAGTGTTGTGGTGTGCTTTGGGGTCTTTGGGCCTTATAGTTACCCAATTCCATGAGGAAATATGCTGAGAAAGATACAGTATAGGAGAATGGGGTGAACGTTAGGGCCAAACACTCCAAGGCACACCTCAATGCCTGTCACTGACTGTAGGGTGGGGGTGGAATGGCATGAACATTACAGCCAATGATCCCAAGTCACACCCCTGAGGCCTGGCAATCTCTACAGGGTGGGGTGTTACAGTTGGAAACCCTAACATTGTAGGCATTTATTGGTATTTTCACTCCAAATTTTCAACATAGACTTTTTATGACCCCGCCTCATGAAGAGCGACACAATCAGTTTGTTAGCTGAAAGGTGGTTTTACACAGCGGCCATGCCATTTGGCGACACAAGGATGTAAACACATTTTAGGCAGGATGTGGAAAATGACAACTGTGTTGTTCATGAGGAGGTGTGAAAAAATGGCAACATTGAAAATCTGGAGTGAAAATATAAAAAATTGGTGAAGTCATGAGCATGCATAGGAACTACACAACACACATCCGTAACCCAATTATTTTGGGGATTTTTTTTAGCCACATTTTCAACATAGGCATTTTGGGACCTCCCCTCATGAATAGTGGCGCTGTGATTTTGTTAATCTGTCCCAAAAGTTGATTTACCACAGCGACCACGCCATTGTGCATCACAGGTGCAGAAAAGACATTTTGGGCAGGCTGTGAAAAATGACAGCTGTACTGTTGATAAGGAGGTGTGAAAAAATGCCTGCGTTGAAAATCTGGCATGAAAATTTTGCAAGTTTGCAAAGTTACAAGGGTGTGTGGAAACTGCGCAATGCACACTTGTAACACAGTCATTTAATGGACTTTTGGCACCAAATTTTCAACATAGGCATTTTAGGACTTCTGCTCATAAACAGTGTCACCATAATTTTCTCAAACTGTCCCAGAAACTGATTTCCCACAGCGACCGCGCTATTCCGTGCTGAATGCGCAAAAACACATTTCATCCAGGATTTGTAAAATGACAGTTGTACTGTTCATAAGGAGGTGTGGAAAAATACCAATTTTGAAAATCTGGAGTGAAAATATTACAAATTCAGAAAGTTACGAGCGTGCGTGGGAAACAGCGCAACGAACACTTGTAAAATAGCCATTTTTGGATTTCTTTCACCAAATTTGCAACATAGGCTTTTTGAGAGCCCCCCTCATGAACAGTGGCACTGTTGTTTTATTACTCAGTCCTGAAAGGTGATTCCATGCAGTGACAGCAAAATCACTTTTTGGGATGGAATAACGCCATGACAGTGATTGAATTCATGAGGAGGGGCCCCAATAACACCATGTTGAAAATTTGTTGTAAAAATTCCAATAAATGCCTGAAATATGCACCAAACTTGAAAAAAAGCCCTATTTATGCCATTACACAGCTTACCGGCATTTATTCAGTTTGCAGTAGACTTTGAAGAGTGCAGACGTGTTTCTGGTCCACCGAAGATCATTGCGCCAGATTCCGAGGTAAGTATGGGGTGAGGGGTGGTGTTGGGAGGCAGGGTGCACAGAGGGTGGGTGTGGGTTGGGACAAGGAGCTGGACAGACCGCGAGGGACCATTTTCTTCTTTCACAGATAAAAACAAAACAAAAAACATTGTGGGACAGTTTTTTTTTTACAAGGGCATTTGGCACGCTGGGGTGGGCTCCCAGTATGCCACTTGGGTGTTTGGGGGGGCTGGCCGATGGGGGATTGGGCACCCCCGCCAGCACATACCAAGGGGGGGCAAGAGCTGAGGGGGATTGTGCACCTCCCTAGGCACATAACAAATGGGGGGGTGCATTATGCTGACGGGGAGTGGGCTCCCCCATCGACACATAAATTGGGTCAGGGCATGCTGACAGGGGGATTGGGCACCCCATAAGTCATCATTGTGGCAGGCAGTGTGCCGCCATGTTTAATGTAATTTTTCACCAGGGAAAGCACGTCAGGAGGTGACGCTGCATATGACGAGCTTTGCTCTCATTGCAGCGGATTTTTCCTTAGATGTGCTCACCACATTATGTATTCCTATTGTGGTGCCAGCATGCAGGCTTATTGGGGAATGAGGGACGCACCTACTGATGCATGCCCTGCATTTGGCCAACAGTGACTGCAACTCCAAATCTGCTAGTGATGCAATATGTTGGCTGGCGTGTATGAGCGAGCCAACATAATAAAGGAGTGATTATTTTTATGTGGCATGGTCAGATTTTCATCACAATTGTTTATGAAAACCCATTGTTTTAAGATCTCGTTTTGTGACTATAATGAACCAGCATGCAGCAGGCACTGCTTCCTGACCTTATGGGTCATAGTTGTTTAATACAGCTGAGAATACTAATGAAAACCTGGTTTGAGCCAATTAAAAGGAAGCTCCTTTTATTATTTATTATCCTTTTATGAAAAGGAGTATTATACAAGTCAGGAGATAAGGGTTACTGTAAAATAGAACAAAAAGTATAGGTTAAAATTGTCACCACAATCATGCATTGCTGCTTCAAATTAAGGGAGGGGAGACTGAATGACAGAAGTCAGAGTTTACTGATACCTTCAGGAAGACAAATATGCACTCCCCTGTCTAGCAGTGGTAAAAGCACTTTTAAAGACAGAGGTTAAAATAAAGATATATGGGGGCAGGAAGGAGCAAGAAAGTATAATTATAAAAGAAAAGTGAATTTAAGTAAGTATAAAGGGAAATGGAGTTTTTTGTGTAATAATTCCAGAATGTAGGAAACAAATAATCTGTAGGTATTACTGGCAGTAAATAAATTAGATATACTGCAGTTACAGTAATGGAAATGAGGGCCACAATGTATCATGATCGGGAGCTATAAATTCCAGGAAATTCATTATTCATAAAAGATGGAAAATATGGAAAAAGTGGAAGAGTGGCATTATACATGGATGAAAACATAAAGACAACAGAAATTCTTGATAGTCATAATGGTACAAAAATCAAAATGCTATGGTGAAATTAATTACAATGAAGGGAACAGTAACTAGGGTGGGTGTAGCATATAGACCCTCTCAGAAGGATGAAACAGACATAGAAATGTTAGATACGATAAACAGGTTTGCAGAAAAGGGGGACGTTCTATTAATGAGGAATTTAATATGACCGAAACTGACTGGATAATCCCATCAGCTGTAAGTGAAAGAAACCACAGAATAGTAGAAAAGATACAAGAGGCATTTGTAACACAGTGAATGAGCCAACTAGTGGAAAAGCTATATTAGACCTAGCATTCAATGAGAATAAGCTAGCTAACTTCAGGGTTCATGGACCACTGGGAACAAATTATCACTTGACAGTTTGGTTCAAAGCACTGTTAGAAGGTAGTATACTAAAGTAAGAAATGAAAATACTAGTTTTGAACAGAGAAGATTTTTTCAAGGATGCATGAAATATTAGAAAAGAAACTAGAGAGGATGAAAGATGCAGTAGGTGTGGATAGCTAATGGGGCAGGGTTTACTGGGTATACCCGTGTTGGGGTGCCATGATTAGGGCAATGCAACAAGGGTGCGAGTGCTAGGGGCCATCTGGATTTCAGATCATCCCACGCTCTACGCCTTCTTGGGCATTCGACAACTTTGTACCCCTTTCATAGCATGTCCTCCCCCCCCACCACAGAGGTTCTTATATTTATTTTGGAGGGGTGCAGGGACAAAGTCCCCTGCAAACACTGAGTTTTTCTCCAGACAGTCCTGTGGAGCTGTCAGTTTAGGGTGCCAGAAGGCCACCCACGATAATTTGGGGTGACAATTCTGGCACCCTTAATGACTTCACCCACATTGCCCGCACATCAGTGTGGGTGAAGCGGTTCACTTGAGGCACCTTTATGTAAGGGCAGTTATAAAAAATAAGAGGAGGAAAAGACCATTATAACATAATGAGGATGCCAGATTGCAGTTAGGAAAAAGAAACAAAATGTTATGCATTACAAGGCATATCAAAGAGAGGATAAAAGAGAAATGTACTTAGCAAGCATGGGGAAAGTTAACAAGAGAGTGAGAAAAGCAAAATCTTATACAGAACTCAGAATAGCTAAAAGAGTATTATATTAACAGAATTTGTCAGCAGCAAAAAAGGACTGCTTGACTCACCCAGTCTGCCACTACAGACCATCACTGGTCTCTGGCAAGCCTTCCTCCTCCCTGCATATTTTATAATATTAGTGGCCGGGCAGTGCTATAGGGCAGTGAGAAAGGCAAGTAGAGCATTGGGATGCATTGGGAGAGGGATCACCAGCAGGAGGAAAGCGGTCCTGATTCCCCTGTACACCCAGCTGGTCAGGCCTCATCTGGAGTATGGGGTTCAGTTCTGGAGGTATTACAAAAAAATGGATGTGGAGAGGTTAGAGAGGGTGCAGAGGAGGGCTACCAAGATGGTGAGGGGGCTTAGTCACTTGCCGTATGAGGGGAGGCTGGGAGCCCTGAATATGTATCCTTTGGAGTTGAGGAGGGAGAGGGGATACATGATAGAGACCTTCAAGTACCTGAAAGGGATAAACAAGGTGGTGCCTAACAACCCATTCCAGATGAAAGTGTCCCAGAAAAAAGGAGCATGATCTCTAACTGGAGGGAAGCAAGTTTAGCGGCAACATCAAGAAGTACTACTTTACAGAAAGGGTGATGGACCCCAGGAATGGGCTGCCAAGGGAAGTGGTGGGAGCAAATTCAGTGGGATGGTTCAAGAGGGTGTGGGACGGACACAGGGGGCTGTTGAAAGTTGTGGGGGGGAGTTCAGGGGCAGGCCTAGGGGGCCAAGCAAATGGGCAGACTAGGAAGTCTGGAGATCTTTTTCTACCATCACTTTCCTATGTTTCTATGTTCCTATTAACCCAGGTCTCGCACATTCATTCTTAAAGCCCTCTACTGATTTTGCCTCCACAGCTTCCGCTGGTAATCTGTTCCAGGTGTCTACAACTCTTTCAGTAAAGCAGTACTTCCTCACATCCTCTTAAACTGTCTCCAAACCTCCAGCTTCATTGCATGACCTCTAGTTCTTGTGATCTTTCTTATCTGAAAGAGACTCCCCTTCTGCCCTCTGTGAGGTACTTGTAGGTTTCTATCATATCCCATTTCACTCTCTTCCAGAGTATATGTGTTGAGATCACTCAGTCTCTCCTTGTAGGACTTTTGTGGCTACCCATGGACTATTTTAGTTGCCCCCCTCTGGACTGCCTCCACCCTGTCTATGTCCTTTCTGAGATGTGGCCTCCAGAACTGGACATAATACTCCAGGTGGGGTCTCACCAGTAAGAGATACAGTGGCAACACCACCTCTGTCCTTTTGCTGGAGATACTTCTCCCTATGCATCCCAGCATTCCACTGACCCTACACACTACTTTGTCACACTGCCCTGCTACTTTGAGGTCATCAGATATGATAACCCCAGGTCCCTTTCCTGATTATTTACTGTCAGTACCTCTCCCCATCCTATACTCAGTTCCTGGGTACCTATGCTTTAGGATATGCTTTTGATCTTTTTGCTCTTGACCACGCCTCGAGTTTCCCCAAGATCCCTTTGCAAAAAAGAGTTTCTTTTTCCTTTTGCTTTTACACATTTCCTTCATACAGAGACTGATTGTCTTAATTATGCCCTTAATTTCTTTCCCACTGCACCTCTACCACTCCCTGGTACTCACCCATGAGGCAGTTTCTCATTTCTATAAAATACGTACTCCTAAATTCCAGAACCCTCATCCTCATGTGCTTTGCCTCTGTTCCCATCTTAATGTTAAGCTACACTGTACAGTAATCACTGGTACCTATAAAACTGCCCACTGTGATGTCTGCAATGTCATCCCTGTTTGTAAGCACATGGTCTAATACTGCCCTGTCCCTAGTGACCAGCTGCATGAGAAAAGACCCCTTTAGGGAGTCAAGGATGCACCCTGCTCCTTGCTGAATGAGCAGTTGGAAGGCTATAGTCCACACCTCGTCAATTGAAGTCCCCAATTAGCAACACTTCCTCCTTTCTTGCCATCCTGATGATGGCTTCCCCAAGGGCCTCATCCAACTCCTCTCCTTGTGCTTTAAACCAGCCCCATATGGATAGCAATCCTAGTACCTGTCTCTAGGATGACCCACAGCACCTCCAGTCCTTTCATTTCCTCCAGATGTCCCTGTACTTCAACAGCCTTGAATTCCTCCCTTATGTAGAACAACCTCTCTTCCCTTCCCTGTTTCTCGTGAAATGAGAGTAGTACAGTATAGCCATGTCTCAGTCATGGCTGTCAGTGCACCATGACTCCACTGTGACCACCAAATCCAGGCTATCCTCTGCCATGATGGCCTCTAGGTCCAGAATTCTAATTCTCAGACTTCTTTCATTGGTTCACATGGCTCTCTATGCCTTACTTCCTCCCTGCCTGCTTCCCTGCTTCCACCCTCTTTCCTTTGCTATTCCCTGATGCTCCTCCTAACCAACCTCTTCCATTGCCGCCTTCTCAATTTCCTGTCTCCTTTACACCTCCCTTTTTGTTTTCCTGATTCATAAACTCCTAGTCCTCTGCCTTGTCTCCAAACCTGTCTTCTTGTACCCCTGCCCTGGGGAAGTTTACTCCCCTGGGACTCATCGTCCCTGCTGCTTTATCATCTTGTGGCCAATTTTTGCCTTTCATAGTTCTACAGACTACCCTCAGCTGGTTTACCCAAATCAAGCTGTTGGTGGTATTTTTTTAGTGAAAGGGGGGAAACATGGTCAGGGCACTGGAGAAATTCCCCTCTCTCCTGCAGGGGGCATTGTTCTGCTGCTGCTGGAGATGGGGGTTGCCAGTTTGAAAGAGCAGGACATCAGAGGAGGATGTACTACTGGAGAGCTTGTAGGTGCTTTTGACACCAACATGGATGTAACTGAAGAAATCCCACAGGACATTTTTTTGGATGCCAGAAGTGACAGTATAGTATCAGCTACTATGGCTGGAGAATCAGAACTGCTGTTGGATGTAAAAAAAGCAATTCTGCAAATGGAGATCCGCTCCATTGAACAGAAACTGGCAGATGAAAAGTCTAACCGGGAGGATGAGAAGAAACGTAAGTGAATGCTGGAGTCATCCACGAGTGGGATAGAAGGAGCTACAAGCAAGGTCTGCAGGGAGCACTAAAGCGAAAGAGAAAGATCTTGACCCCATGGCAGATGCCCAGTCTCAGACTGCTGATGAAGGCAACTGATCACTAGACTATGCTGCGAGGAACAGGTTGGAGTCGCACGCCAGTGGGCGCTTGGGTGCCAGACGCTGTTTTCAGCTAAGAACAGGAACAGACTGAAGACACTGCATTGTGAGTGGATGACATCGTAGGACAGGAACAAAATTACCTGCCTTCTTGTCATTTGAACCAGCAAACTCAGCCGCTGGAAGTGGCAATGGGTGCTTTATCCTTTTCCCCTTTATTAATTACAGAGGCTCAAGCAGATTTTTAATCAGACAATGGCCATAAAAATAGCCTACCTGCACAAAATGGGCAAAATGCAGATAATTATGATGTACCCCGAGAAGAGCCAAATTCGGCCCCCTCATGTGCTAGTTTTGTTTAAAAGCCCATCTAGTTAGCTAAAAGGTGAAATGCAGTGTGTTTTCAATATTTAGGGGGCTTGAATTACTGCCCGATATGTTCTATGTGTGCAAGTGTCTTCTGAAACAGTCCCTGGGCTTTACACTGGCAGACATGTATGCAGTAATACATGTGCCTGGTGAATTTACCTTTAACATTAGCTTTAGAACCCCAGACTTGCTGGTAAGCTTCTGGGGGAAATACAGTATGCATGGTACTTACAGAGTTTTTTTAATTTTATTTAGAAGCCATTAATCCTTGAAGAAGAGGTAGACTATAACCTTAAAATGCTGAAATGATAAATGGAATGATAAATTGATGAAAATGAATGGCTGAAAATCTAAGAACTGTACACAATAAAAAAATCTTTGGGAATTGAACCAAAGACACAAAAACTTAACTTTTTGGCCCAGAACTTTGTTATTTCTAAATAAAATAAATAAACCTGATAGAGCACATAGTCATAATGTCGTGGCTGAAACTGCATAAGACAAGAAGGTTGCAGACAAAACGATGTGCACTAAAATATGGTTGGGACAAAATACCGACCATAAAAAAAAAACAGTACACATTGTTCAAAATAACAACACTATCTTTGTTTTTGTGGGGAAGGGGCTCCACCTCCCATAACTCCAGATGTTGGGGGCTTTGCCTCCATCACCCCTGAACTTAAAATAACTACCCTGAGAGGGTGTGGACATACTGGATGGGGTGTAAGTTGGGAGTGGGGAAAATCTTTTTTTTAAGCCACAACACAATGGGACCTGGGAGAACCGAACCCCGTCCCCAGGTCCCTGATGCTGCCAGATGCTGGTACTCTAGCCAATCCACCACAAAATCAGCTGGACCAGGCACTGCACCAGCAGCCTCCCTGAAACTCCCCCACGTGAGCTTACAGTGACGGGGTAGAAGTTATTACTGCATGCTGAAAAACCCCTGTAGCTGTGGAAACTTTCACGCTTTCTGCACCACTGTTTTTGATACACTCTTTCGGCAGTGCTATATTGACCTGGTACCACCTGGTAGATATCTTTTGCTGGCTTAGCCTTAACTCCATGTTTATAGTCATACCATTGGATGACTTGAACAAGACAAGTGTTCTCCACGGCTTTGTGTCACTGTGGGTGGTATGTGTCAAACTGTTTTTTTGGCATGATTGCTGAAGATGGCTTGTTTGCATCAAGATCATCAATCTGATTATAAGACTTTAGGACATGCTGCCTGTTTTCTTTGTAGTTGACATTCATAGAAACATAGAAGGTGTCAGCAGATAAGCGCCTCTTGGCCCACCTACTGTATATGGCCCTGAAGATAAACCCTCTGTGGACACTGTTTCAAGTGATTCTACTGATAAAACAATTATTTTGGGTAATTACTGTTCTCTTCAGGAATGAAGGGGTGAGTATAGTGAACATATTGTATTGGCTGGAGAAACACTGTGATGTACAAGGGACTCCAGTGCCCACACTTGATGAAGAGAGATTCTGGAATGGGGGCTGGTGCATAAAAATCAGGCTGCACAATGAAGATACCGACTTAAAGCACCTCCCCAATTGCATGTACATTGTGAGAGATAAAGGCTTTATCTTCTACCCAGGTCAACCAAAATGCTGTTTTAAATGTGGGTCAGCTAGACATATTAGCTCAATCTGTGAAGCTTTGAAATGTAACCAGTGTAGAGGGCTGGGACACACAAGCTTCCATTGTCAAAACATTCCGAAATGTAGTCTCTATGATGGGGGGGGCATCCTTTTACAGACCGTCCATGGGCATCCCATAATACAGATGATGAGGGCTACAGCATGCAAGATTATTATATTCATAAAAAGAAAGCAGCTTCAGGGCATCGAGCAACTACCCCACCCATGAACTCCAGACCACAACCAGCTGCAGATGAACCAGAAAGGGGGACTCAGCAGCATGAAAAGAGTTCCCCACAATGGGCGCAAGAAGAACAGCCCACTGCTGCTAACCCAGAGACTCTGGCAGGGGAAGAGAAAGAGGCACTGGTTGTGCGAGAAGAAGATATAATGGCATCTCCAAGGCCTCCCTCCACTCCCTCCCCAGGAGGGTGCTATGGAATTTGAAATATAGTAGCTAGAAAAGGGAAAAGGAAGGCAGCTAAAGTGGTGAAAGGGCCAGACCCCCTTCCTTTATACAACTCTTGGTCAATTTTAAAGGAAGGAGTGGGGAAAGATGACACAGACTCTGATGCTGCTTCTTGGGCATCTTCTCAGCAGGAAATACTTTCCGACACAGAGAAGGCTGCATGCCTGGCTACTTCTAAGCCCAAGGAAAGAACGATGGGCACTAGAGCTTCCTCCAGGAAAGTACCATGAAGCTGACTCACCCATTACTACTACACCTATGAGACATTATGAAATAAAGTTAGCTTTGCATAATGTCAATAGCATACTGTCCGAGAGAAAAAGATTGGCAACTTATGCCTTGCTTTCAGACTATGCATATGACATGGTTTTCTTTCAGGACACTAGATTATCCTCACTCACTGATATAACAACAGTGAGTATTTCATAGGTTTGGGGTTCCAGCTTTTGGTCAGGGGGAAGGATGTTTGTAGTGGGGTGGGTATATGTTTTTTGGAACACAACATCAACGTGACTCATATGGTTGAAATTGAACTTGGTAGAGCTTTATTACTTGATGTTTAATTTCAGGGTATTGATTTTCGACTGATAAATGTTTATGTACCTATGTACAAAACTCCTAGGACTGCTTTATTGAAACTCATTCTACCATACCTCTATACCTCTAGAAATATCCTATTGGGAGGTGATTTTAATGTTAGTAGATTCTTGGGAGATAGAGATCTAAAAACATCTAAAATTTTCTGTGATTCTTCATAGTTGAATCAGGTCTTGCAGCGTACAGGGTTGATGGATTTGTTTGCTGTGGCTCAATGTAGGGCCTCCAACACTTTGTTTAAAGGGAAGCTTTCTAGTAGGATTGATTATTGGTTTCTTTTGCCTAATTTGCCAATTAGGACCAAGTGTGTATTTCCAGTAGCCTCATCAGACCATGGGCTCCTTAGTGTTACTGTGTCTGATTTTGCAGGAACTTTTAGGGGGCATGGTTACTGAAGAATGAACCTCAGTCTGTTAGAGGATCCAGATTAAAAAAAAAAGGGTTACAATATATATTAGAAGCTAGGAAGTCAGTTTTCTTTCTTTATGATTCTCTTGATGAAGGGTAGGAGAACAGTAAAAAATGCATAAGGGAATATATGCAATTAATGGGAAAATTAAATGGGAGGGAGAAAAAAGAGAAAGATTTTGAATAACGAAATCAATTATTTATGTTACATCAGTTACAACAAGAAATTGCAGTATCCCTAGCTGACCACATCAGGGAAATAAAAGAAGAATTAAGTGACATCCAATATAACAGGATGAAATCCTTGGAGATGGAACAGAGATTTGGGCAGCAAGGGAAACAAGGTTTTGTTAACCTCTTTGAGACATGTTCTCAACAGAGGTGGAACAAAGTAATTTCACACCTAAAAGCTGCAGACAGCAGAGAGGTACATACAAAACAAGGTATCCTAGATAATGTGGAAGATTATAACTAAATTTGCAGAAGGGTCTTTCTCTGAGCAGGAGCCTAAGGTGTGGTTAACGTGCTGCAAATAACCAAAAATACCTGATTATTTTCTGGGTTCACCAATGGCTGAGGTTATGGAATTAGAATTGAAAACAGTGGTTACTAACCTAAGGTTATGTGCAGCACCAGGTCCCAATGGCATCCCCAGTAAATTTTATGGTTATTTTTTTTGGTTTGTTTTATCAAAATTGTTAAAGGTATTTAATTACCTTCTACAAACTAATATGCTTCCCCAGAGTATGTATGAGGGGTTGATAATCTTTATACTGCTAAATGCAGATTGTAAAATATTTGTTAAACTATTGGGTCATAGGCTAGTTTTAGTTTTACATGATATTATTCATCCTTTACAGTTTTGTCTGGTCCCAGGTTGGAAAATTCTGGACGCCTTACTATTACTCAGAGAAATTATGGAAAAGGGAACTAATGAGGAGATTACTGGGTATCTAGTTAGTCTCGACCATGAAAAAGCCTTTGATAAGGTTAATCAGGTATACCCTGACCAAGGTGACAGTGATTGAGCACTTACAAAAATGGTGACTCAGTTATGACACCTGTGTTCAGGGCTACCTGGCAAGGTAGCAAGTAGATACCTGGGTGGGCGAGGTAGGGTGACAGGAAGTACGCATGTATACAGATGCACTGAGGGGGGGTCCGAGCTGGTGCGCTAGCATGATGGGGAATATGGTTTGCTTAGGAGGTGCAGGGTGCAGGGTTCAGGTCCAGCACGGCATGGTACTTTTTTTGCCAGCAGGCGGCTTGTTTTTTTTTAGGTATTTCACCCCCCCCCCGACATGCACTCCCCTGGAGTTAAGAATCCTTTAGTAGGGGGTGCAGAGGCTGCATTAAAAAAAAAATACTCGTCACCTCGAGTTTGCATTGCCAACATTCATTTTCAGTGATGTACACTCGGCCTAATGGTGATCACTATTCCGCAATTGCCATTATGACATAGAACTGGTTAATCATGCCTATTTATGGTTATGTATGTAGGCCTATGGCCTCCCTGGAAAATTTGTAGACCGAATGAAACTTTATTATAAAGCAGCTGTAGTCAGGCCATATACTAAAAGCTGGATAGGTAAGGTCTGTGCTATATTCCAGGGAGTGAGACATGGTTGTCCACTTAGCCCTTTGCTGTATATCCTGGCACTGAATCCTTTACTATACAAACTACATCAATGCACTGACATCATAGGAGTTACATTGCATAGCGAAGATCAGGAAATAAATGCTGTGGCATATGCGGATGATGTCTGCTAATATTAGCTGAGTAGGAATCAGGTAAGAGGGCGGGAAAAATAATAACCTCCTTTTTGTCAGCCACACAATCAGAAATGAATTTAAATAAATGCAAATGTATCCCTATTGGAAATATAGAGGATGACAGAGCCATACATCTTGATATCCCACTACAAAAAGGCCCACAAAAATTTGGGGAGTATATTCTGGCCCAAGGGATATGTGCCATCTTAACTGGAACGTTTTGTTACATGGTAGCTTAATAAAAATCAGATGTTGGAACTTGTGGCACATGTTCAAACCCAAATGAATTTACATGGTTAAAACCTTTTTATTACCTACGTTTTTCTTCCTATGTACTGTCTTTCCTCCACCAAAACCATTAGAAACCACGGTTTATAGCTGCTTCTTCCAGTGTGTGTGGGGGAGCAGATTGAATCCTGTTAAAAGAGGGGTAACCTATTTACCTATTAAACATGGGGGGTCTACACATGATTCGACCCTTGGTGTTTTTCTTCACCATGTTTTAGTATACTAATATAAGACCTATAGTACAATCCTAACTAAAATATGGAGCCTGTGGGTAATAGATCAGATTAATCCCTGTTTACAATCCTGGGACTTAAAAACTGTTATACCAAAACAGAGATCGTTACAAGGATTACCAATTTTTTTTAAAACATATTTTTGGTAAATTGAAATTGTGGGGGTTACTAGAAGCATATAGTTATTGAATACACAAGCAAATAACTGTATCAATACATATTAACTCATCGTTTTATAGAATATCCTGATATTGGACTTGGAATAAAGAAGGGGTACAGCAGATCAGTAGTATGCTCACAAATAGTTGCCTACAAGGGAAGATGTGGGATGTTTTATGGCTGTGTGTTCATGGTAAATTGAACATCAAAAATAGCTTGAAGCATAAGCACATGTCAGAAAGAGTATGCCCAAGGGGGGATGCCTGGATATTCTGGAAATGATGGAACATTTGTTTTTTGAGTAGTCCTTTTATTTTGCCTTTTTGGACCTTGCTGTATTTGAAATGGCAGAAATCACCTTTCAGACTAATTACAATAGATATTTTGATACTTGGGATGCTGCCCAAAGCCTGGGACTAATATGAGCGAGGGACTTTATAGTTAGTCCTGTTGCTTATCAAATATCACAGTTAGCATATATGTTGTCAGCTTACTGTGTACAAGAAAATGGTTTCACCAGAACAGTTGTTCTGGATCATTCATAAAAGCCTCTTAGACTTTAAACCGAAGAAGGAAAAACACACTCCACAGTAGTATATCACTCTTGGTGAAAACACATAGAATGGATAGAGGCGGTATAGATCTATGGTTGTGTTTCTTTTATGGAAGATTGCTAGTAACCTTTAGTATATTTCACATAAAAACACTGTTGAGAAAAGGGTTGAGGTTTGTGTTATGAATTTTTCCTGACCTTTGCATACAAAATTGAAATATACAGTTTTAGGAGTAAGTGAAGAGGAAAGTCACTTTATGAATAAGTGTATTCTTAGCAATGTTTCCTACATATGATATTGTGTCACCTTTTTTGAGGAATGTGCAGAGAATTTATTTATTTATTGAATTTTGTTGACCTGATAAGCCCACTGAGCCTAGAAGTCCCTTTTTCAGGGGCGACTGGAGGAAGGGGGGATACAGATGGTAAGCAATTGAAATTGAACCAGAATAAGCTGTTGGTGATATTTCAGAGAAGGAGATCTGACATGGCATTTCATTGATTTGTTATTATTTTGTAACAATTTGTAAATGTTTTTTAGGTGCTGATACCATGTCATGTATTATGGTTTAATTTTGATATCTTGATATCACCTACTTTATATTGGGGGGTTGGGGTTGTTTAATTGTTTAGTTTTGCATTTCATTTTACTTACAACCTTTTTATTTTAGCTTTTTTTTGTTGAAATTGTTTATTAATTTTTCCAACTTACATGGAGAAAGGTGCATATATCTCATGTATTAAACAGTACAAACAAAAATAGCCAGGTAAGGAAGAAGGGAAGGGAAGGTAAAGGGAGAGGAAGGGATGGAGCGGAACCAAATTGGAAGGTATAACTGTCTTAACAAAACACAGGCCGGAATC
Organism: Neoceratodus forsteri; assembly: GCA_016271365.2. Classification (NCBI taxonomy): domain Eukaryota; kingdom Metazoa; phylum Chordata; order Ceratodontiformes; family Ceratodontidae; genus Neoceratodus; species Neoceratodus forsteri. Next base: position 1,213,554,218 of record CM057453.1, on the reverse strand, counting down.
CAACCATAAACAATAGTATATGGAAAGGTATCAGGTTCTTGAAAGTCAGAACCACTACATTGGAAACAGCATTTACAAGTAGGGTAAACATAGGAAACTAGGGTATGGGTTGGTAGTTCCTGGTGTACCACCCATGTAGTGCTCACCCCGGGATGAGGCCTGTGGGCTAGTAACAGGTGAAGATAGGAGATATGTGAGTACAGGGGGAAACAAGGGGGTACGTACTTGTACCAGGGTGGATGGTCGAAGCCTGCACCAGTGTCATGTCCCCTTCATAGCTGAGTATCTGATTCCTCCACAAGGCACCCAGGCAGAACCCAGATAGAAGTGTCTTCAGTTCTTGTGGTCCAGGCAGATGCCAGGGGTCTGAAAAATAAGAAATGAGACCACAAAGGAAAGAGGCCCAGTATGAAAAGAAGTGAATGTGTACACTCTGCTGTAGACACCACCCCCCCCCCACTGGTCTATCCTAGCAGCAGCAGTCAGGCCTCCTTATAACTTCATGGTAGGTCTGAACCACTGGCTTTCATCCTCTAAACTGTACATTAATAACGGTGTAGATATAGGTGTAAGTGTAAATGTAGGGGGTCACCTCTTCTCAATGCAGGGGTACCTATTCAGCCCCATCTCACCATCCATAGTGGACTGCACCTTTTTGGTAAGGAAAAAGTCAATCAGTGGGGTAAGTTACTCAGCCCACCCCATTGGGGGGGGTTGATGTGGTGGATATAGGGTCCCCAGAAGTTTTGGAAGCTGACCATTTGGGAGTTCTGGAGGTGGGACATTTTGTCTAAGGTCGCTAACTGTAAGAGGGAGGCAAGGATTTAACCCATATTGGGTGTGACCATAGTACCCCATTTACAGACCAAGTTTGGATAGCTAGAGGGACTAAGGATGGGAGATCGCCCTTAAGGCCCATGGGGAAGAAGGTGGGGTTTAGTGTAATAAGCTTCTGCTGTACTAAGGAGGCCAGGTGTCTCACCTGCTGCCACATACTCCGGATCTTGGGGCAAGACCAGAGGATGTGGAGAAGATCAGACCCCAACCCCTGCCATCACCAGCATTCATCTGAGGGAAGGAGTTTGGCTCTGTGTAACACCGCAGGAGTTTTGTACCATGAGTGTGAAATCTTGTTTTGGATAAACCTGGTATGGGCATCACAAAATCAGGTATGTGCATCCTTCCAGGCCTGAATCCATTGGGAGTCCAGGATTGAGCAGTGCAGAATCTTTTCCCATTTGTACTTCGTTAAACTGGATTGTGAGGGTAAAGTGTCCTTAAGTAGCTTGTAAATCCAACCCGCCAGACCCTTGGGGTGTTCACACCAGCCCATGGGGTCCACACTGACAGTAGATTGCCTGACTAGAGTCAGCAGTGGCTGGACAGCCACCCTCATCTGAAGGAACCACCAGTAATCCACCTGAGGTAAGTTCCATTTCTCCCGCAGCATCTGAAAAGAGGCCATTCTCTGGTCTGGGAGGTCAAGGAGATCTCCTACCCACCTTATGCCCTTGTTATGCCACTGTGGCCATGTCACCATATTGTTACCTATCCTAATGAGGGGCTTATACCACAAGGGGGTGATGGAGACAGGTAGTGGCCCCTTCCCCCAGTTTAGTCCTCGTAGTGTGCCAAATTTTCCTGGAGGCCACTATAAGAGCTGAGGGTGTAAGAGACAGATTCTTCAGGTGTGATGAGCATGCAGGTGGGAATACGAGTGAAGAGGAGTCTAGTAAACCTCCCAGGCTGGCTTCCAGCTCCACCCATTCAAGCCTTTTGGCTCCGGGTGCACTAAACCTGTGGGTGGTTTGGGCAGAATGAAACTCCCATTTATAACCCTCCCACCATGGCAGACACCAACCGCCCTGGGACCAGTGGGCCCTGAGTTTATTATGGCTAAACTGGGGTTTCGAGCCTTCCCATGGCAGGTCCCCGATCACTTTATCAAAAGGATGAGTCCACAGTTCGGGCGGCAAGATTGGGAGATGGGATAGAAGATAGAAGACTCTAGGGGGCATCACCATTTTAATGGCTGCTATCTTTCCAGCCAGAGTGAGATGGAGCAGTTTCCACCTTTCAAACTCCTGTTTGATACCAGTCAGTAGTGGTAGTGTGTTGGCACCCCAGATATCCTCTAGTTTCGGGGGCACCACGATGCCCAAGTTATGTGATCCCAGAGGGGAACCTTAGTAAATCCAACTACTGTAAAACTGGTTAATTTTGCTGTAAAAATATTTTCGCTATATTCACTGAATGAGATGTTTGAGCTAAAATAAAATGGCACTTATCTGCCAAAATTACACATTTTCAATAGAAGTGAAATAGGTTCTAACTGTTTAGTGCTAAATTAAATTTGCACACATTTGACCAACTAGCACCATGCGCTAAATATATCTAATGTGAAAATAACCCGTTTTACAGTACTTTGTGGTTTGTTGGTCGCATAGATTATTCAAGGGCATCATCTCAGTTTTGGCCTTGTTCAATCTGAGCCCAGAGATCTTTGCAAAGGAGTCCAGAAGGGCCAAAAGAGGGGGTAGGGAGAGGGGGGTATCGGCTAAGAGGAGAAGCAGATCATCTGTATACATCAGGGTCAGATAGCTTCTAGGTCCCACCTTGATTCCTCGGATGTTAGGGTGGTGTCTGATGGCAGCAGCAAAAGGTTCAATTGCAAGGAAAAAGAGCAGAGGGGACAAAGGGCAACCCTGTTGGGTTTCCCTTCCCAAGGGAAACTGTGTGCATAACGTCCTGTTGGTGGTAATCCTAGCCATTGGCAGGTTGTATATAGCCCAGACCTTACGTCTGAAACCCATCCTTACTCCCAGGTGGGCAAGGGTGGCATTCAAATAGTCCCATTCCAGGGAGTTGAAGGCCTTTTTTAAATCTACTGCAGTAGCCCCCACTGGTGTGGTTAACCCACTGCTGACGTGCATGAGATTCAGTAGGATCTCAGATGATCTGAACGTGTCTACCTGGTTCAAAGCCCACCTGGGAGGGGGGAACTAAGGTTGTCAGCAGAGGGCCTAGGCAGGTGGTGATGCCTTTGCATAGACCTTGCTGTCCACGTTAATAAGAGAGATGGAGTGGTAGCTGCCCAGATTGGTGGAGTTTTGCCTTTTTCGGGGATAGCAATAATATTTGCTTTTCTCAGGGTTGGGGTAGGATACAGCCTGTTTCTGCCTCTATGAACACCTCAGTCAGTAGAGGGGCCACCTGCTGGCATAGAGCCTGGTAGAAATCTACTGAGAAGCCATCACCTCCTGGGGATTTACCTCCCTTAGGGTCTTGATGGCTGTCTTGACTTCAGTCACTGAGATCAGCACATCCAGTAACTTCAGCTTGTGGGTTTGGAATGTGGGGAGTGGGGTACCTTGCAGGAAGGGTAGGATCTCATCCAGGGTGGTGTTGTGCATGAAGCAGTAGAGAGTAGAGTAAATGGTGGCAATAACCTGGTTGATATTCTCCAAGCTGGTCGCCAGCTCTCTTGAGCTACTCCTCAGCCCTGCAATGCGGCTGGCAGCTTGTTGCTTCTTGTGCTGATATGCCAGCACCTTACCCCCTTTGTCTCCTCCCTTCCAGAATGTGTGCTGGAGTCAGAGTATGGCCACTTTGGCCTTCTTATCAGGAGCTGACTGATTTCAAAATGGAGCCCCAGGATTTCCCATCTGGTAGGTGAGGAAGGGGAGGGGGAGGGATTGGCTTTGTAAGTGGTTTCTGCCAGTGTGAGGCAAGATTCCAGGTCAACCAGCTTCTATTCCCATTCTCTTCTCTTCTCTTGGTCACTACATAGCCCATTATACTGTGCTGCATGGTGGCTTTGAAGGCCTCCCACATGGTTCCCATGGTGGTGTCAGATATGGGTCTGGACTAGAGGAAGAGTGAGGCCTCAGTCCTGGCCCAGGGAATAAAGTCTGTGTCCTGCATGAGAAGTGGGTCCAGTTTCCAGGAGCGGGTGGGGGCTTCCTTGAGGACCCAGGCTAGAATAAACTATACCGGGGCATGGTCCGAGATGGACCTTGGAAGGATAATAGAGTCTACGGAAGTCTGTGTGAGGGCTTGCAATGCGAGCCAGAAGTCCAGCCTAGTGTAGGAGGCACGGGACTCTGAACAGTAGGTGTAGTCCCAGGTGTGGGGGTAGAAGAGCCTCCATACTGTACGTCAGTGAGGCCTAGGTCTCACATAAGCAGGTGTAGTGTCCTTCCACTTCTGATGTGTGCCTTGGTGCTCGTGTCATTCCTGTCTAGGTGGGGTACAAGTGTTAAGTTAAAGTCCCCACCCAGCAGAAGTGCAGTATGAGGGGGAGAGAAAGCGGTGAGAGATGAGGCTAAGGAATGGAAGAACACAGGGTCATCCTGGTTAGGGGTGTATATGTTGCAAAGCACTACAGGGTTGGTTGGGGTATCATACAAGCCCATCACCCACCTGCCTTCGACATCAGCTAAACTGGTTGTCAGTTTCCAGGACAGAGATTTATGCAGCAGAATGGCCACCCCTCTCTTCCGAGATGGGGACCTCACATGTATCAGCTATCCCACCCAGTCTTTTTGAAGGAGGGAATGGTCCAGCCTCAGAGGTTTGGTCTCCTGAAGAAAGGCCACTTGGGAAATGAGGCATTTGAGGTGGGAGAGGACCTTTTTTCTCTTTATGGGGGAGTGCAGCCTCTTAACATTTCATGTGTGTAGCATGACCTCTGCCTTGGTGAAGGGGGGATAGGTCCTTTCTGAGAAAGAAAGGGGGATGAGAGAGAGGAGAGAGAAGAGAGAAAGAGAGAGAGAGAGAGAGATCAACTAGCCTAGCTGTGATCTACAGAGGGGGCAAGTGTAGGAGTGTGCAGCATGTTGGTGATAACCCTACACTTGGTATCCAGACATGTATACAGCTTCCAGCTCAACCACAATAGTCTTCCCCTGTGGGGTGGGGGAAACAGGATCCTTAGCCTATTGGACACTACTACAAACCTACTTAATATTACAACAAGGGTTCAACTCTCAGCAATAATTACAATATAACTGCACTTGTACACTACAACACTGGTACGGTAAAAACTTCAGAAAGGAAAAAAAACTGAGGGACACAACCTGGCTAAAGCCAGCTGTATCCACAGCCAATGGATGGTCCAGACTACCCTGGGGAGTGGCTCAGTCTGATGGTGGGACGGGTTGGTGGTCCAGTCTGGTGAAATGCCCTGGGGGTGACAAACCAGATCCTAGGCACCCGCAGATATCAAACCTAAATAGGGAAGCTTTCCTCCAATTTGTCTTCTTGGCAACTTCAGCAGGAAGAGCCGTCGAATGGAGCTAAAACATCCTCAATATTCCTGTAGGCCAATAAACCAATAACAACTGGGCCTTTGAGGGAGGACTTAAAATGTACCATTGTGGGGTGTTTCGTAGTCAGCAGTGCCATATGGCTGCATTCCAGAGCACCAACCAGCAAGTGAAGAGGGAGGCAATCCCCCTGAGTAGAGGGGATAGCTACCTTCCCCTCTCCCCACAAGATAGGAGACAGACATGACCCAGGCCACATGCTGTAGACGCCTACATAATGTAGAATAGCATATCCACAATAGAGCCTCAGGAGTCCTCATAGAGATATTGAAGAATTGGGCAAGTAGTTGGGTGAGTCAGTGAAGCATTAGGTCTGTGTATAATGGGCTAGTCCATTAGGGCAGAGAAGCAGGAACTGGTACATGGGAATCTCCCAATACCGCAGGTGACGACAGACCTGCCATTTCCTGTACAGAGGCAAAGGGTGTCAGGGGAAAAGAACATAGCTGATGCTCAGCTGCAGCATTCGTGGTGCCCCTGCAAAAATGGCTACAGCTGGGCTGTTGCATCGCCAGCCTGAGGGTGTTGTATTTGACCCCCCCAGCTCTTCACTGCCCTGACCAATACAATATATGCCCTGTACAAAAGTCCTGTTGGGTAGCAAGTGCAGAGAAGGGGGTTGGAGTAAAGCCCCTCTTCCCATCACATGCCCCCCCAATTAAAGGAGTGGGGAGACTCGGACTAGCATACGTTATTGCGAAAGATCATGATGCTCTCCCTGCTCCCCCCAGCCTTCTCCCCTGCATTTAATCACTACCCCCAAAAGACTCTCCTCCTGGCTGCCACCCCAGACTAATGTTGCACTTATCTGGAGGCTCCTAACGGAACACCGGTGTAGAAAGAGTTCGCCTGTCTGCGGTCTCCGGGCCAGGAATTTCTGATGCCCTGCTCTCCAAATATGTGGCAGTTCCTTGAGTCAATGGAGTTGGAGGCAGCACTGGAAAGTCCAAGGCATCCACCCAGTCAAGTCCTTACAGGTCGAGAACTTCCTACGTGAACTCTGTGGTCAAATCCTGGCTGTCATTGGTTTCATCAGGTGGGGTGACCAGCGTAAGCGGGAAGAAACTGTTCTTAGAAAAGTATGGGCAGGTCACCATCGGGGCCTCCATGGTCTCTCACTGACTGAGTGCGGCCTGCCACTCGATCTCCTCAGCTCTGTCATGTGGGTGAATTCTTTTGCTGTGTGCTGCTTGCTGGGGACACTTTTTCTGTTTCTGTGGCCACGGTTCCCATAGCGTATGTTGAGGTGTGTGTCCAGGTGGAGGGGCCTGTTGGTCTCACTTTATCAGAGATCTTCTATCTGCATAGCTGTTGGAGCATGTAGGAGGTGAGCCATGCACTGGACTGGACCTCCGGTTGTTGTCGGTGCTGGGGAAAGTCTTCTGCAGGTAGTCTGTTGCAGCCTCCATTGTGCTTGAACTGCAGGGAGGTACCATTATGTGTAAATTTCAGAGTGGCTGGGTACCAGAAGGAGAAGGGGATGTTAAGTTCATGGAGTTTTTTCCTGACATTGGTAAAACCCTTCCACCAGCTTGCCAGGTCCTTCGAGTAATCCTGGAACATCATTATCCTGTTGCCTGCCAGTCCAGCACTCCCAATTCCCTCGCCCTGTTCTGTATAGCCTCCTTCTTGGTGAAATTCAGCAGGTGAGCCAAGATAGGATGGGGCTTCTCTCCAGCCACAGACCTGGGTTGGAGGATTCAGTGGCCATGCTTGATGATGATCCTGGTGCCGGGTAGGAGTTTTCTGGTAGAGCTTGCTGCAGAAATTGAGTCGCCCGGTTCCCCTCACAGCCTTCCGGGAATCCAAGGAGCCACAGATTGTTCTTGTGGCCCCTGTTTTCTAAGTCATCCAGTTTGTCTTGCATCTTGCAGATTTGGGCCACCTGTTCATGCAATGTGGCACAGTGACCTTGAAGGATTTCCTCCTGGCTGGTCGATTTCTGCTCCGCAAGCCCTTGTCTGGTATTAAAGTTTATGAGAGCCCAGGCGGTAGCATTACTGGCTATAATCAGTTCCTCCATTCTGCCCATGATCGTGGCAAACATTTCATGGACTGAAGGCTCCGTGCCTTCTCTGTTGCATCGTGTCATGCGACGTGGGGCTATGCACAGTACACAGTGCCTAGAGAGTGTAGATATGAGGTAAGGAGCCTGAAATTTGGTTGTGGCAGACTACTTGAGTTTTTGTGCCTCCCCGATTGCTTTAACCAGCGCCGCAGCTACTGGAATCCTGGAGTTTACACAGATTTATTGCTCCAACTGGCGGCTGCTAATGATTCAAGCAGCCATCTTTCTCACCAGCTAAGCCACGCCCTCTCTATTTAAGCCTTTTTTGAGACATTTCATGCAGAGGGTATGCTTGGAATATTTATTTGGTTTTGGTTTCTTTCTAATTTCTCTAATTTTTTGGTGTGAAGCAACACTGTTTGTCAACATTTGACTTTCTGTATCAATAATGAAAATGCATATTTGATTTTCTTTGCTTTTTGATTTATATGTTCATTTTTGTTTGAATTAACACAATTTGTATTAACTTGATTTGAAGTTATAATAAAAAAGCTTCCCCTAATCTTGGATGGGGGCTCTGTTGGCCACTTCCAAGGTGGAGGATCCATAAGCTGCAGAAGCTGAGGACCTGCAGCAGGCGGAGGGTCAGTCCTCTGACCCAGCCGGAGAAAGGAAGGAGGAAAAAGGCAATGATTTTTAATCTCAAGAATCAGTGGAGGAAGAACCTGACACTGAGACACAGTATATACAGTACTTACAGAGACCACAGAAGATATGGTAGAAGAACATTTGGAGTTGGCTACTGAATTGGATAGTGAAAATTCCACTGTGCAGTTGGACAAGGAGATTGAGGAACAACAATGGATTTTATTCTCTATGTTGGCAGAAGATGAAGAGGCTTATTGTAAGAAAAAGGCTGGACTGTGGAAAAGGATACACAATGTGTCTCTTTAAGACTCCCGGAAAACCATTATATTGGACACAAACCTTATGGCAAGCACTTCGGCAGATGAAGTAGTAATGGATCCACACCAGGTTGTACAATCAGACTCAGAGGCTACACCTGTTAAACAGCTGAGTGCTGCACATCAAAGACAGTCGCTGACAGTGATTGAGCAAATGAGAGTGGCATTTCATGTTCAAATGCCAAATCCAGAGCCTGAGGAATGGGATCCTGCAAAGGCTTTGGGAGAAGCGAGGTGGATCCAGGATGCTATGGGCAAATGGATACCAGATCCTGACTGGAGTATGATGCAGAGTCTGCTACCTAAACGTAGTACAAGCCTGGAGCAGCGAACTCTGAATGGCTGCAGTATTGTGCCAGGCAGTACTTGTCAGGAGGAGAGCATGGATTTGTTTCAGGTAACAGCTGCTCTGATTCCCTCTGCTAATATTGTGCGGTATGCTAATATATAAATTGAAGCTGGGAGTGCAGAGACTGGGGTTAGTGTGGATGGGAGTTGAATACAAGCACCTGATCCCTCACAAGAAGTGTACTTTGCAACCGGGAATTCTGATACGTCTGTTGTTGACATTTTGCAGGCTGAGACATGCTGGGAGGACAAAAACATACAGGCTGAAATGCCAGGGATAGAACTGAGTAGAACCGGGGTTGCATTAGAGTTACCTGCCTGCAGTGTTGGCACCCTTGAGCATATCCCTGAGCATGAGATGGAGACAGAGGTTGCAGATAGCTCTGGAGGTTCAGGGCAGCACACAGCTATGAAAACACAAAGTACTGTTTTGATGGACCTGAGGTAGGCACCAGAAAGGAAAGAATTACAGCCTCCTACACACACACACACACACACACACACAGCCCCTTCAACAACACCCTCATTTCTCAGAACTGTTTAATAGAACAGAACCCCTCCCCAGAGAAAATGCAATTTGTCTAATATATAAAGGAGGCATGGAGCCTCGACCTGACTGTATTTTTGTTGGAAAACATTATTGAAAGATGGCATGAGGTTTCAAGCATCTGAAATTTATACTTTGATACACATTTCTAGTGAGGATAACTTTGACAGTTTTCACCATCCTCATAGTTTGGAACATACATCTGTAAGATCCCCCCCTTGACATGGTGGTAGAACCAGATAATTCTATCTGTTTATCCAGCACTGAGGCCAGTGCTATGCCAGAGGATCCCCCTGACCACACAGTGATGATGCCCCCCCAAGCATGGTTGGCTCTGATTGCCAGATGGAGAAGTGCCAGAAACCTTAAGTCCATGCTTACCCAATGCACAGTTGAAACTGAATATCAATTTTAAGCCCTGAACTCCAAAACTTGGGGGGGGGGGCACTAACACTGAGGACATCGTATCTAATGCATCTTCCACATCGGGACTGCAAGATCCTGAGGAACTGGCCAAGGAGCAGCCCCTACTGGGTAAGGGAAAAAAGACAAAAGAAAAGTAAATGAGATGCTCCACATTTGTGGAAGAAATTTACATATTTAGCTTATTGTCCTTAAACTCCTGTAGCTTGAAAAATGTGCAGAAAAGGCTAGCACTGTTTTCTTTGTTGCATGACTTTAAACTTGATATTATCTTTTCGCAGGAGACATGGATGGATTCCAGCCAGCTTATGCACTCGATCAGGAATAATTGGGTGTGGAGTCCTTCATATTGGTCTTTTGGTACTGATAGGGTGGACAGGGTGGGTATAATGTTCTCTGGCCCCCCATTTTACTTTTCAGAAATAGGTGAATTTAATTCCAGGGAGAGTTCTGATTATAGCTAGTCTTTGGTATAAAATGCCTAGTAGATTTATTACCGTATATGGCCAACAGCTCAAAGCAGACAGAGTGAATCTGTTTCTCCAACTGCAATCTTTTTTAAAGACAGCTAAGCCTGTTTATCTAGGGGGTGATTTCAATTGGACATTGTACATTGGACAGCAACAAGCTAAAGGAAAAGAAGTTTATTGAGATTCTCACGCTTTTAGAAAATGTATTCGACTCAAAGAGGTATGCGACTTTTCTACTCCAGCTAATCCTAAAATTCCATTTACCTATATTCAGAATACATTAACCACTAAAATTGATTATATGTTTGTGTCCAGACACCTTGTTATACATCATACATCAGCTATTCCTGTTGAATTTTTAGATCACGTAATGGTTAAAACAGTACTTAGTTTAAATACGCATCACATTAAACCATATACTAGATGGAAAATGAACATTGCTATCATAAAAGAATCAGTGGTCATACTCAATCTTTTGACAGTCCTTATAGCTTGGGTTTCAGTCCTCAGTTTATATGAAAACATAGGTTTATGGTGGGAAGAAACAAAACAGGACATTTGGGATTGGAGGACAAAATTTAGTAAAAGATGTGTACAAAGGAATTTTTTCCCATACCTGAAATTACAGACTCAGCTTTACCAGCTTTACTCCATGACATATCAATCCAATCAGGAATTTTTCAGGTCAAATTACCAGCATAAAAACTGAAATGAGGCAGTTTCAATATGACAGGTCAATCACTTTATAAGCGGTGATGACATTTGGCATGCAAAAATCCTCAAATGAAGATCCTTGTGAAGCTTGTAAAGAGCAATGACAGAATTCCCAGAATAGTAGTTTGGTTACACCTGGGGGGAATCTCCTAAACAATCATGTTGAGATGGAGACTGCATTGGAAGATTTTCTGACTGGTTTTAATGCAGCACACATAGTACACTCCAAGGATCTGGTTACTTATTTGCAAGACACACATATACCTCCCTTAACTAGTGCCATGAAACAGACTTTAATAGGTCCTGTAACCAAACAGGGAGTCTCTGATGTGATAAGCACTTTAAAAACAAGGGTGTCTCCAGAGAGAGATGGCATAACAAATAAGATTTATAAAGAATATAAAGATTTTATGATTTTTTTTTTGTTTAGTGAAATTATATAACTTTTTTTCTTCAAACCAAGTAGGAGTTCCTTGTTCTTTTTCTAGAGGCTTAATTAGTTTCCTGCATAAATCAGGTGATAAAAGACAACTTACGAATTGGAAACCAATTTGTCTTTTGAACTCCGATTTTAAAATCTTGTCTACTATTTTACAAGAAAGAGTACGATATGTAGCAGAGGATTTAATTCATCATGTACAAACCTGTACATTACCTGGCAGGAAGATTCAGGACAACTTGGCTATTATTAGGGATGTTATTGAATACTGTAAGCAGACGGAAACTGTTGGTTTTCTTCTGTCCTTGGACCAGAGTTAGTCACAAGTACTTATTCCGTGTGTTGGAACATGATGGTATTCCTTTAAGATTTGCACACTGGTTACAAAGGTTATATGGGACTGCTGAAATCACTCCTTTAGTTTGAGGTTTAGAAGGTAATAGCATACCAATCAGAGCTGGTGTGTGACAAGGATGCCCCCCAAGTCCGCTTATATATGTATATATATATATATTTGCCTTGGATCCTTTCATTAGGACAATATTGCAGAATCCTTCCATCACAGGCATACTACGTGAATACTCAGAAGAAGATACAAAATGAGTTGCATATGTGGAAGATTTATGTGTATTTGTAAAAGATGAGTCCAGTGTACACAATGTGTTACAAGATATGACTACATATGCTGCTGTATCTGGTGTCTTGTTGAATATGAACAAGAGCAAGGGGCTTGCACTAGGTCCTCAAGACCAGCAGATTTGGCAGGGAGCTGAAATAAAAATTGAGGAATGTCCTATTAAGATTTTAGAGATTCAATATGGTTATGGAGATAATGTGCTACTAAAGTGGGAGAAAGGCCTCAAACTTTGTGATATGAAGGTCAAATGGTGGAAGGGTTAGAGGTTGTCTAAATTAAAGACAGTACATATTATAAAACAATTTCTGATACTAACTTTAATGTACATATGTATGGTGTTTCTATCACCTGTTATTTATGAAACTTGGATCCTGAGTATTTTTCCAAGTATTATGGGGACATAGTCTCAATCACAGTAAGATAGTTTATACTTATTTGCCATGATTGGGGGGTGGATATGGTAAATCCTATTATTTTCTTTCATTCATTATTTGGACTGGATCTCTTAAAATTGTTGTTAACATAGTGGTTTCTCCAGCTCAGGTTTGGATGAAAAATGTATTAGATGGTTTTTAGTAAAGTGGGTAGATGTGCCCCCACAACTTTCAGAAATATGGCTGTCCCAGTATATTTTTGGCCTATGTTACAAAAATGTTTTAAATGGAATATACAAAAACAGGATTTACTTAAATGTACCAGGAAACAATGTTACTGTATGGTTCTGGAGAAAGAGGGAGTTTTACACCCAGAATTTAAAAACTGTAGGCCTTCTAAACAGCTTTTAGTATGTAGACAGCTTCAAAATAAGATAATCCCACAGAAAATGTGGGATACTCAATGGTTAGGTTCCTATGATAAACTGCAAGTAAAAGGGAACAATAAGCATACGGCTATAGAGGAAAGAATGTGTCCATACTCAAGGAGTACAGCACAAATGGAAATGATGGAACATTTTTTTGTTCTCTTGTACTTATGCTACCCAATTCTGGGCTTATACAGCCAAAAGTGGAATCTGCAATGGCTCAGAACACTAACATATGAACAATTGGTATTGCAGGATTTTAATCAGTTAGCACAACAAAATGACACAGGTACTTCAGAAGTGTTGTGTGTTGTCTTAAATATTATTTATGGTAGGCCAGAAATCAATATGTTATTCAACAATAGCGCATGTCTTTTTGTACACTGTGTACCACATGTAAATTTGCTTTGCAGGAGGTTTGCCTGACAAACTGTAAATATCATCCAAAGTCCAAAGTGATGTTTTGGTGGAAGGGGTTCTTGTTCTTTTCAGAAACACAGGTAGATGGTTGGGGGGTGAGGGGGTTATGTATGTAATAATGCTTATTTGATTTATGGATTGCATATTATTTTGGCTTTTGTTTTGTAGATTATTGTATGTTTTATGAGTATGTAGTGATGTATATGATTTGTTTCTGATTTTTTAATAAAACATTCCCCTACTCTTTTTTGAGAAGTGCCATGGGATCTTTAATGTCAGTAACTTCTAAAGAGCTGATGCACATGCTCACCCACAAGAAACAGGACACGGAGCTTCTTTACCGTTAAAATCTAGTTTATTAAGCACCCAGATACACTTGACGCATTTCGGACAATGGTCCTTTATCAAAAGCTGAACATCAAATACAAACATGACTTAAATACTGAAAGACATATGACATCACAATAACATAAAACATCTCATTGGTGCACCAATTAAATAAAATACCACCACCTCTTGCACACACTTCACCTACATAATATAAGAAAGTCATAAAAGCTATATCAGTCTAAAAATATACAATCAATATTACAATTTAAATTCATTAAACAATCACATAAAAATATTTATCTATATTCCAAATAAGGTCTTAACTCTAAATGAGCATTAATGCCAGGTTTTTGATAAGCTTTTAATCTCAAAATCACTCATTCTCCCTTCTTAAGATTTTATTAGAGTTCCACCTCTTAAACCAGGATATACCTTTTCAATACCCATGAATTTAAATTAGTGGTTTCTTCTTTATTTTATTTTCCACTATATGAACGATAGCATCGTCAAATCCTGTTTATTTATTACACGAATATGTTCCAACACCTAACTTTGAATGCTCTTTCAGTCTTCCAACATAAAAAGTCCCACAGATACATGTTGCCAAATATATTACACCTTGTGTATTACATGTAATGAGATGTCTGATGTCAAATATTTTGTCTTGTCAATTAACAACACTAAGTCTCTCCTTTTTAATATATTGACAAGCACTACTAATTTCTACATTGATTACAACCTGCAAGTTCTCCAAACAATTATTGGTGTGTCCCAATCATGTAGTAAAATGACTATGTACCAAAGAATCTTTTAAAGAGGGGGGCATGCCTATAGGTCATGATCGGTGGATGAGAGACAATCTCTTGCAATCCTGATTCGCATGATAATACATGCCAATGCTGTCTAATTATTTTACATACTTCATAACTTTGTGCACTGAATGAGGTTACAAAATGAAATTTATTATCTTTTATATTTGCTTTATTTTTATCAGTCAATAATTCACATCGATTAATATTTGTAGCAACTTGATACCCCTCTTCTATTGTTGTTTTTGAATAACCCCTATTCTCTAAATGTTTTTTGAGAGCCAAAGCTTCTTTTTCAAAATCTTCTGATTTACTGCAATTATGTTTAATCCTACAAAACTGTCCCTTAGGAATGTTAGCTATAGTGTGTGATGGATGGCAACTTGTTGCAAATAATAAGGTGTTTCCATCCGTAGCCTTTCTAAAAAGATTAGTACTAACCTCTCCTTCCCTTCCCCGATTAACCTGCCAGTCAAATAATTTAGAATCACAGCTAGCGTTAAAGTAAATCTCAGATTTTCATTAGTCCCATGTAACCAATTGACAAAATCCTGTAACATAACATCATTTCCTTTCCATATTAATAACACATCGTCAATAAAACATTTCCACAGTAACACATTATAAAAATAAAGATTCTTATCTATATTAAATACAGTATCATCTTCCCAACATCCCATATATAAGCTAGCTATTGTTGGTGCTACGTAGCCCCCATTGCTATTCCCTTAATTTGTCTATAAATGTCTCCATCAAAAAGAAATATATTTCTACCCAAAACATGTTCAAGAAACTTTAAAATGACCACAATTTCCCCATCACTTCTGTCCCCTGATCTATTCAAAAAATATGGTGCTACATCTAATGCTCCTTCATGAGGGACATTAGTATAAAGTGATTCTATATCTAATGTAGCTGGGGAATGTAATGGGGAAGAGTGCCTTTTAGCTACATTAGATATAGAATCACTTTATATTAATGTCCCTCATGAAGGAGCGTTAGATGCAGCAGCATATTTTTTGAATAGATCAGGGGACAGAAGTGATGGGGAAATTGTGGTCATTTTAAAGTTTCTTGAACATGTTTTGGGTAGAAATATATTTCTTTTTGATGGAGACATTTATAGACAAATTAAGGGAATAGCAATGGGGGCTACGTGTGCACCAACAATAGCTAGCTTATATGTGGGATGTTGGGAAGATGATACTGTATTTAACATAGATAAGAATCCTTATTTTTATAATGTGTTATTGTGGAAACGTTTTATTGACGATGTGTTATTAATATGGAAAGGTAATGATGTTATGTTACAGGATTTTGTCAATTGGTTACATGGGACTAATGAAAATCTGAGATTTACTTTTAACGCTAGCTGTGATTCTGTAAATTATTTGGACTGGCAGGTTAATCGGGGAAGGGAAGGAGAGGTTAGTACTAATCTTTTTAGAAAGGCTACGGATGGAAACACATTATTATTTGCAACAAGTTGCCATCCATCACACACTATAGCTAACATTCCTATGGGACAGTTTTGTAGGATTAAACGTAATTGCAGTAAATCAGAAGATTTTGAAAAAGAAGCTTTGGCTCTCAAAAAATGTTTAGAGAATAGGGGTTATTCAAAAACAACAATAGAAGAGGGGTATCAAGATGCTACAAATATTAATCGATGTGAATTATTGACTGATAAAAATAAAGCAAATATAAAAGATAATAAATTTCATTTTGTAACCTCATTCAGTGCACAAAGTTATGAAGTATGTAAAATAATTAGACAGCATTGGCATGTATTATCATGCGAATCAGGATTGCAAGAGATTGTCTCTCATCCACCGATCATGACCTATAGGCATGCCCCCCACTTTAAAAGATTCTTTGGTACATAGTCATTTTACTACATGATTGGGACACACCAATAATTGGTTTGGAGAACTTGTAGGTTGTAATCAATGTAGAAATTGTAGTGCTTGTCAATATATTAAAAAGGGAGAGACTTCAGTGTTGTTAATCGACAAGACAAAATATTTGACATCAGACATCTCATTACATGTAATACACAAGGTGTAATATATTTGGCAACATGTATCTGTGGGACTTTTTATGTTGGGAGGACTGAAAGAGCATTCAAAGTTAGGGTGTTGGAACATATTCATGCAATAAATAAACAGGATTTGACGTATGCTACTTCGGTTCATATAGTGGAAAATAAAAATAAAGAAGAAATCCACGAATTTAAATTCATGGGTATTGAAAAGGTATATCCTGGTTTAAGAGGTGGGAACTTTCGTAATAAAATCTTAAGGAAGGAGAATGAGTGGATTTTGAGATTAAAAGCTTATCAAAAAACCTGGCATTAATGCTCATTTAGAGTTAAGACCTTATTTGGAATATAGATAAATATTTTTATGTGATTGTTTAATGAATTTAAATTGTAATATTGATTGTATATTTTTAGACTGATATAGCTTTTATGACTTTCTTATATTATGTAGGTGAAGTGTGTGCAAGAGGTGGTGGTATTTTATTTAATTGGTGCACCAATGAGATGTTTTATGTTATTGTGATGTCATATGTCTTTCAGTATTTAAGTCATGTTTGTATTTGATGTTCAGCTTTTGATAAAGGACCATTGTCCGAAACGCGTCAAGTGTATCTGGGTGCTTAATAAACTAGATTTTAACGGTAAAGAAGCTCCGTGTCCTGTTTCTTGTGGGTGAGCGTGTGTGCATCAGCTCTTTAGAAGTTACTGAAGATTTGTGGCTGATTGCACAGCCAGTTCCGAGTGCACGGTTCATTTGTTTGGGAATTTGATCTTTAATGTCACCTTAAAGACCACCAGAACAGGTAGATGGGACGTCAGTTTAACATCTTGTCCAAAAGATGGAAGAAATGCACTTCTGGAGAAGCCAGCGACTGAACCTGGGGCCTCACTAAATGCAAATCATGCCTTCTACTACTGAGCTACATCTAAAATGGACAGGGTAGGTAAAAGAGAGGGTGAGCAGCTCTTTATGTAAAGGAAAGCATAAAGACTACAGAAATGCAGGGGGAACAAGGAGGAGCGGAGATTCTGTGGGTTGCCTTGGAAAAGAATGAAGGGGCAATTGTTTGTACAGGGGTGATATACAGACCTCTGGTACAGGGCGAGGAGGTAAATAGGGAATTGATGCAAACCACCCAAAGGATGGCTCAAATGGGAGAGTTGTTGCAGGTGGGGGACTTCAGTCCCCAGAAGTGGATTGGAGGCTCCTAACTATGGCTACATCCTGGGTCATCCTGAACTCCCTGCAGGAGGTGACTGTTCCACAACTTGTAAAGGACCTTCTAATGAGAGGGCATTACTGGACCTAGTGCTGACTAATGGAGACAGTGTAGCCAACATTACAGTGCCAGATCACTTGGGCACCAGTAACTATTGTGCAATGTGATTCATTATATGAACAGAAGTAGAGTTAAACCACACAATGATGAGGGTCATGGACTTCAGGAGGTCTGATTTAAAGAAAATGGATGAATTCCACAGTCACTTTCTGGCAGGTATAGAGGAACTAGAAGAAGTGGAGGAACTGTGGGCGAAAATAAGGGGTGGAATAGAAAGAGCTACTAATCTTTGTGCCAAACAGATCAACAAGGTCAAGAGAAGAAGGAAGCTGCTATGGTTTACTAGGGAGGTGGCAGGCATGGTTAGAGCCAAAAAAAATATTATTTTAGGAATACAAGAAAAAAATGTAAAAGAAGGATATGAAGCATTCCCATGAGAATAAAGGGAGGCAGGGAAGGCAGTCGGGAGAGCAAAAGCTATTACAGAGGAAATGATAGGTAAATCAGTAAAAAAAAGTGGGATACAAAATTGTTTTTAGATACATCAGAGTGCCTGAACCCATGAGGCAAAAGAGGCAAAAGAAGAGGAATTCCTCAAAAAAAGAGAAAGAAAGAAAGAAAGAAAGAAAGAAAGAAAGAAAGAAAAGGAAGTAAAGGGTTAAAGAAGCCTGCAAATTGAAGAGGAACAATAGGAAGACAGTTGAGGTTCTATCTGAACCAGAAATATTTGTGCAATTAGATAAACTATTAGATGGGCAAAGTAATACTCACATGGGAAATCAAAAATTGAAAACTGATAGTAACATTAAATCTGATCTGATGGCTGCACTGGGCAATTTGGAACAGGAAGTTGTTAAATTAAATCACCAAATCAGTTATCCAACAAAAGATCAATCATTGGACTTAATTCGTTATGAGACTATGCACAATAGTGAGGCTGCTGCACAAGTGCCAGTAAAAGCAGCAGGTAATGTAAATGTTTCACATAAAGAACCACTAAATTGGGAAGGGAGCAATATTCAGCCCAGAAAAGATAAAGTCAGGACTGAGCCCAGTGAATGGTCAGAGACTTATCCTCTTATTAGATCGTATGGCCCTGCGAAGTGGGGCAATTTTGACCCTTCAAATCTGGAGGTTGGGATATTGCAATATCTAAATAGAAACTTGGATATAAATCTTACTGAAGAAGATAATCTGGAAATTAAGAATATTCCCCTGGTAGAAGCAACATTGATTGATATATTGTTTCTTTCCCCAAGAATTGCAAATTACATTTGGATAAACAGCTGTCTACTACGGGAACCAAATCTGATTATACATTTCCCTAATTGGACACTCTTTAACAAAGGGTTACTTAAAACAAAAGTTGAAACAGCACTTAGAATCTTTGGAATGCCTCACATTGTAGAGGAGGATGATTTTAAATTAACAAATGCTCTTAAGAATTTGTTGGTTAACTTTTTGGGAATTCCTATAAATGAATTAAGATATATTTCAGCTGTCAGAACACACATAGACAGCCAGGTTAATCTATATGTGTCAGACTCCAATCTAGCAGATTGTATAATAAAAAAAAGCCCCTAAATTGGATCATATAGGGCTCAATTTTGTAGAATCTGATGCTTTAATGACTAACCATATGCAAAGCTCTCTAAAAGCCAATCAGTCAGACTCCCCTCTGGTACCCATAAGTAATAGATATATGATGTTTGCAGGATATACTAATAATTGACTAAGTACTCCACAAATCCAATCACTAACCTTTCTATCTTGGAATATTGCAGGGTGGTTTACTATTTTAAGTGATAATGATTGTAAAACTTTTTTGCTGCAATATGACTGTATGTGTCTGCAAGAAACGTGGCATACAGCAAAGATCAAATGAATCTGAATGGATCTGAATGTTTTCATGTCCCTGGTGTAAAGATAGGTAAATGTGACAGGCATTCGGGTGGCTTAATAATGTTTACTAGCATTGGCAAATGTGGGAAAGTATTGATAAAGAATTTAACTTTAATTATGATTGCCATACAAATTGTAGCTGATAAACAAGAAATTGTTATCATGAACTGTTATATTCCACCAGAAAATTCAACTTTTTACTCAGACGACTTGTAGAACAATTTGAGTAATAAGATTCTGAACATAAAGCATGACATCCCAACTGCTGAATTCCTGATCTTAGGCAATTTTAACAAGTGTATCAGTAATTATGATGGGTCAGGAGTCTACTTGTTGTTTCTATACATGCAGCCGAGTATTAGCTTAACCAAGAGAATCACAAAAGATGGTAAAATAAATAGTAATGGGATACAGTTAACTGATCTGATGAAGGAACACTTCCTTTACCTTCTTAATGGAAGATTAAAAGGTGATTTGGATGGAAATCTCTCTCATATATCAGCCAAAGGGGCATTGTTGATTGATTATGCACTATGGTCAGGTCCTCTGGTGACATGGAGTTCCTTAAATCTTCCAGTGAGAGTGGAAAGTGACCACTTTCCACTATACTGGAGATTAATGCCCCTGGAATTAAACAGGGCAAGGAAGAGAGGAGCATACCTCTGCCTACTGAAATTAGAGCAGCCAAAAAAATTAGCTGGAAATATAATTCAGATGTAGATATAAGTCTGATACTGTCAAATCCTTTTCTCACTAAGGATCATAAGAAACTGTTGCTAATGGATTAACAAGTACTATCACAGCTGCTTAGTTCTTTATTTTCTGCTATAATGAAATGTTTGGAATATAAAATCAATTTGTGTCTGTCTGCATTCAATGGCTGGTTTGATATTGAGTGCAAGATTATGAAAGGGCACATAAAGAAATTTTACAAAATCTATAAATACTCTAGGTCTAAACAGGACCTTTATGTATTAAATCAACAAAAAAGGAACTATAACATTCTAATAAAACCAAAAAAACTAATTTTCTATAAAAAAACAATGCCAATTAATGTTAAAAGCAGTTAAACAAAAGGATTCAAAAATATTTTGGACCCTAGTGGCAAAGGGTTGTAATAATTACAAAAATGAGTTAGACTCATACATTACAGAGGAGCAATGGATACAGCATTTTTCCACAGAATTTTTTGAGTCATTAGAAGAGATGCAGACTAACCAAACTTTAGTAGTGAATGCTAAATTCAAACCAATAACACAAAATTAAATTCATTTGGCCATCCTTATTCTCAAAAAGCATAAAGCAACAGGTCCTGATGGAATTCCAGCTGAAGTATTTTTGTGCTCACCTTTATTATGGAGTAGATTTCTGGTAACATGTTTCAATACATGTATTTTCACAAATAACTTCCCAGAGACATGGTGAGGTGCTAATATAATACCTTTACATAAAAAAAGGAAGTCCGGTCAATCCAACAATGTATAGATCTACAAGTCTGCTGGATGTAAATTTAAAGATATTATCTAGAGTCTAATTAGAAAGATTAAAAGAGGAGTTAGAGAACAGGAGGTCTAATAGACTTTCAAGCTGGTTTTAGAACGAGTTACTCAACAGTGGACAATATATTTGTACTACAACACTTACTTGAAAAATATGTGAAACTAAGACAGCAAAAATTATACACAGTTTTTATTGACTATTCCTCAGCATTCGATTATTTATTAAGAAACATAGTATGGAATACAAAGTACTGGACTTTAGGAGGGCTGACTTTGCCAAAATGGGTGAGTGCCTAAGGAATGCACTAGCAAATGGGCAGGAAGGAGGGGTGGAAGAACAATGGAGAATAATAAAAACTGCCATCACAGAGGTAACGAGCCTTTGTGTGAAGCAAATAAACAAAACAAAACGATGTAAGAAACCACTATGGTTCTCAAAGGAAGTGGCAGTGAAGGTTCAAGAGAAAAAGAAAGCATTCAGGAAGTACAGGGAATTGCAGAAGGAACAGGACAGAGAACTGTATCAGTTAAAGCAAAAGGAGGCTGGGAAGGCAGTCAGAACAGCAAAGGCCCAAACCGAGGAAAAGATAGCCAACTCAGTTAAGAAGGGGGATAAAACCTTTTATAGGTGCATCAGAGAGTGAAGGAAGACCATGGGAAGGATAGTGAGGCTTAATAAAGGGGAGGAGGGTGGGCAGAGGGAGACTGTGAAAAGGCAGAGATACTAAACAAATATGTTTGCTCAGTATTTACAAATGAAGAGGGGGAGGTACATAAAACAAACAGTAGAAACACTCTGGATACAGAAGTTGATACCAGCCCATTTACAGTGGAAAGGGTTCTGAAAGAACTCTTAAAACTGAAGGTGGACAAAGCAATGGGGCCTGATGGGATTCATCCCAGAATTCTAAAAGAGCTAAGGGTAGAACTAGTGACACCACTGACTACCCTTTTTAACAAATCATGGGAGGATGGGGTGGTACCCGAGGACTGGAGGAGGGCAGATGTGATTCTCCTTCACAAAAGTGGGAGCAAGGCAGAAGCAAGAAACTACAGACCTGTTAGTTTAACCTCAGTGATAGGGAATATGATGGAATCAATTCTGAAGGAAAGAATTGTCGAGTACCTAGAGGCCAGAGGGGCACAGGACCCTAGGCAGCATGGATTCACAGTGGGAAGGTCATGCCAGATGAATCTGATAGATTTCTTTGACTTGGTGACCAAAGCAGTAGATCAGGGAGGGGCTGTGGACATGGCCTACCTAGACTTTAGCAAGGCATTTGACACAGTCCCACACAAAAGATTAATATACAAGTTAGCCAGCCTGGGAGTGGGTCCCAAGATGACAGCATGGGTAAAGAATCAGCTGGAGAATAGGACACAGAGAGTAATAGTAAATGGAGTCCACTCAGAAGAAAGGAGGGTTACTAGTGGGGTACCGCAGGGTTCAGTATTAGGACAGGTCTCTTCAATGTCTTTATAAAGCGACATTGCAGAGGGACTGGAAGAAAAAGTATGTCTCTTGCAGATGACACAAAGATCTGCAATAGAGTTGATGCACAGGGTGGGGTGGAAAGGATGAGAAGGGACTTGGCAAGGTTAGAGGAATGGTCAAATGTATGGCAGCTTAGATTCAATGCTAAGAAGTGCAAGGTAATGCACCTGGGAAACAAAAACCCAGGGGAAGAGTACACAATGGGGGGTGAGATACTAACAACAACAAAAATGGAAAGGGACCTGGGGGTAGTCATATCAGATGACCTAAAGGTGGGCAAGCAATGTGAGAGGCAGCAATGAGGGTTGGGGGATACTGGGATGCATAGGGAGAGGCATCACCAGTAGAAAACAGGAAGTTATTATCCCTCTGTACAGACAGCTGGTGAGACCCCATCTGGAGTACTGTGTGCAGTTCTGGAGACCCAATCTCCGCAAAGACATAGACAGGATGGAAGCTGTCCAGAGGAGGGCAACTAAAATGGTGCAGGGTCTGCACCGGAAGACATATGAAGAGAGACGAAAGGAGCTTAATATGTATAGCCTCGAGGAAAGGAGGGAGAGGGAGGACATGATAGAAACATTCAAGTACCTCAAGGGAATCAACAAAGTCCAAGAGGGTAGCATCTTTCAAAAAAAGAGGTGTGCAAGAACAAGAGGGCACAATTTGAAGATAGAGGGGTGGCTCAGAGGTAATTTAAGGAAGTATTTTTTCACAGAGAGGGTTGTGGATGCATGGAACAGCCTTCCGGAGGAGGTTGTGGAGTCAAAATCAGTGGTGGAATTCAGGCATGCATGGGACAGTCATAAGGCCATTCTAGGGGGTGGGGTAGGAAGAAGTAGGCTGCTGGTTAACTAGGATCTGCAGCTTATCCAGTAGGTAGGGAAATGGGCAGACTGGGTGGGCCAAGTGGTCCTTATCTGCCATCAAATTCTATGTTTCTATGTTTCTATATCCTGGCTGATAGAGGGATAGATATCAAATTGGTGGCCTTAATTTCCCAGTTGTGTTCCAATAACTGGGCTAAGATCAGACTTGATAGCTTGGGAGCGCTATAGTCTTCCTTCAAAAACAGTAGAGGGGTGAGACAGGGATATGTGCTGGCACCCTTACTTTTCTCCTTATATCTAGAAAAAATGTTAGTAGAATGTGAAAATACAAACACAAACTTTTCAAACATTTCCTCTCTTTCTTGCCCTTTATTAGCGTATGAGGACAATTTAGTTCTTTTTTCTCTTACTAAAATTGGACTTCAGAGGAAACTGAACTACATTTATAAGAGAGCAATGGACTTAAAGTTAAAAATCTATTTAAATAAAACAAAGGTAATCTTTGGCTCAGGAAAAAAGAGAGATTCCACATTCAGGAGTGTGGGCAAAGGAAAACTTGAAATAGTCAAAAGTTATGTATATTTGGGGATTACATTTCAGGAAAATTGCAATTGGATTTCACAAATGGAATCACTGACAAAGAAACTCAAAAAGACAGTAGCAGAGCTGACACGGTTTAATTTAAAATATGGTGGTCTAACAATAAAACCATTAATACAAACAATTAAAGTAAAATTTGATGCTCAACTTCTCTATGGGTCTGATGTTTGGGATTATCAAAATTTAAATAAAGTAGTTTCTCCTTTATATAAATTTTTATGAGTTATATTGAAATTGAGACACTCGTGTCCTGCTGCTTATCTTAGATCTGAATTGGGAATTAATAACATAAGTGCACTCATTGAAAGCAGGAAATTCAAGTATTGGATTAGGATCCCAAGACAAAATCATACCCTAGCTTCTGCAGCCCTCAAAGAAAAGGAAATCTGGTATAATCTGGGCTATAAAGAAGGATATTGGTTCACTGTCTTAATGACAATAATAAAAAAGCACAGATTGTTATACCTAAAACAGTCGGTAGATAAAGGTATAACCTTAAGCTTAAAATATAAAAATATGTCACAAAAAATATTAAACCATTGGGAGTCCATAGATCTGAACTTAATAAAAAAATCTCATTACTCGAAATGGTTTGCTCAAAACAATTTTTATTTTGGATTCAAGCCTTATCTGGAAATAATTAACGGTCCAAAGGTCAGAGCCACCTTTCCAGATATAAATCTGAGCAATGTAAAAATGACATGTTTCTATTTTGATATACTGTAAGATAAATGGCACATTATCTGGAGATTGTGACTGTAGCCATGGAGGTGAAGAAAATTTAGAACATATACTTTGGTCTTGCTCTTGGTATAGTACCCAAAGAGCTTACTGGCTCAGTCTTTTGTTAAATGTGTTATGTGTTATACCCAATTGATAAGACACTCCTTACTAATATTCTATTTCATACAGCAGTAGTCAAGTCAATAGAATGATTAGCAAAATGTATTTCTGTAATAGAAGAATTAAGAAGACAAATCACTGTCACTTGTCAGGGTGTAGAAAGGGAATGTTATTTGCACAAGACACACTCCAGACTGTGTTTTTAATAATGAATTATGATGTAGATATTAATTTTTATTGTATTACTGAAATTGAATGTTGTACTATGCTGTTTGTAATGGTTTCTTTAAGTTACACAATGATAAATTGGATTGAACTGAATTGATACATCAGAGAAAAGAGGAAGACCGGGGAGGAATAGTAAGACTGACAGGGTAAAGGAGGGTCTCTGTAGATGAGGACCACCAGAAAGTTGGCATACTAATCAAATACTTCTGCTCAGTATTCACTGAGGAGTGAGTTGAAAATAGGTTTGTACTGCAAAACAATAGCATAAAGGGATGGGAGGTGGACACTAATTCTTTCACAGTGGATAGAGCCCCAAGGGAGTTGTCCAAGTTAAGAGTGGACAAGGTGATGGATCTGAATTCGGTGCACCCTGGGTTGTTGAAGGAGTTCAGAGAGGTGCTGGCTGCACCTCTGGGAACCCTGTTCTACCAGTCACTAGGAGCAAGGGATGTTCCATGGGACTAGAGGAAGGCAAATGTAGTCCTGGTACACTAAAGTGGTAGCAGGGAAGAACCAGGTCATTACAGACTAGTCAGCCTGGCCTCAGTAGTGGGCAAAGTCATGGAATTGCTACTGAAGAAAATAATTTGAGAATACATTGAGGTCAGTGGTCTACAGTAACAGGGACAACATGGATTCACAGGAGGGAGGTCTGCCAGATGAACCTGATTGAGTTCTTCAACTGGGTAACTAAGGTAGTGGACCATTGAGGGGCAATGAAAATGGCCTATTTGGATTTCAGCAAATTTTCAACTCCGTACCATGTAGAACACTGGTAAAGAAACTGAGTATCTTGGGAGTGGGTCCTAAAATAATAAAATGGGTGGAGAATTATCTAAGTGAGAGGAGCCAAAAGGTGAGGGTAAATGAGGTACACTTGGGGAGGACAAGGTGACTAGGGGGGTGCCGCAGGGGTAGGTGTTAGGCCCAGTGCTCTTTAATGTCTTCATCAATGGCAGTGCAGAAGTACTGAAGGGAAATGTCTGACTATTCTCAGATGACACGAAAATTTGTGGCAGGGTATACATTTGGGGGGGGGTTGAAAGGAAGAAGAAGAATCTAAAGAAACTGGAAGAATGGTCAAGAATATGGCAGCTAAAATTCAATGCAAAAAAATGAAAAGTCATGCACTTGGGGCACAAAAACCCAGGGGCTACATACAGACTTGGGGGGGGGGAATGGCAGTCACAAAACAAAAGATGGACATATGGGTGATCATTTTAGATGACCTGAAGGTAGCAAAGAAGTGTGACACAGCAGTGGGAAAGGCAAACAAAATGCTTAGATACATAGAGAGGGGTATCACCAGTAGAAACAGGGAGGTAACAGTACCTCTGTAGAGGTCACGGGTGAGGCAACATCTAAGTATTGTGTCCATTTCTGGAGGTCCCAGATCCATAACGACATAGACAGGAGACAGCACCAAGAATGGCTACCAAAATAGTGCTGGGCCTGCATCGGAAGCCAAATGAAGAAAGTCTCATCTACCTAAATTTGTACTCATTGTAAGACAGGAGAGAATGGGGGGATATGATTGAGACATTTAAATACCTTACAGGAATAAACAAGGTACAAGAAGGGAGCATCTTCCAAAGGAAAAGATGCACAATAACAAGGGGTCACAACATGCAGCTTGAGGGGGAGGATCAGGAGGAACATTAGGAAACACTTCTTCACACAGAGTGGTGGATGCTTGGAATAGCCACCCAGTGGAAGTGGTAGGGGCTAAAATGGTTACAGGCTTTAAGAAGGCATGGGATAGGCACAGGGGTATCTTAAAGGCAAGTGGGGGGAACGCCGGAGTCCAAACAAGGGTCTTTAGGGCACTGTATGTAGGAAATCTTGGGCAGACTGGCTGGGCCAAGTGGTCCTTATCTGCCGACAGTTTTCTATGTTTCTATGTTCTATGATTAACCTTTCCTTGTACGATTTGTCCCACTGACCCTGGATCCTTTTAGTTGCCCATTGCTACACTGTCTCCAAACAATGTCCTTTAAGTATGGATTCCAGAACTTGGCACAATATTGCAGGTGAGGCCTTGCCAATGATATGTATAGGAGCAGTATTACCTTCTTCCTCCTTCTGTCAACCCCCAATACACCCCAGCATCCTTGATGCTTTACTACATTCTTTTTTACATTGCCTGATTTACTTGAGTGAGTCACCAATGAGAACTCCCAAAACCCTCTCCTCTTTTGAGGTTGCTAATTGACTTCCTCCCATCTGGTACTTTTATATGTCTTTTTTTATTTCTTAAATGAAACACCTTGCATTTTTTTAATGCTAAACATCAACTGCCATATTTTTGACCATTTTTCACGCTTTTCCAGACATTTTTGAAGTTTCTTCACCCCCTCGACACTGTCCACCCTGTTGACAATCTTTGTGTTGTCTACAAAAAGACACATTTTACTGTTTATCCTCCAGTATTCAGCTTATAAACATGTTAAATAATACAGGTCCCAGGACTGACCCTTGCTGCACCCTACTAGTGACCCTCATGTGCCCCAACTTAATGGGAGGGCTTTTAGTCTAGGGTTCAATGGGTGGATCAACAATGTCACTCCCCCATCGAGCTTAAAAGGTCACACATCCTGGGCTTCACCAGGATTCTTTTCTCATTGCAGCCAGAGGCACTGCTCCTCCTTTTCCGTCTGTTATGCTGTCATTTTGGGGTGCCTCCAGTCACTGGATCCCCGCCGCACTTGCTCTGATATTTTGCTTCCCTCTGCTTTACACAGTTCCTTCTCACAGCTGCAGCGACTGCACCCTAACCGCTGCAGCACACTGTTTTATTTGGCCCTCAATCCTCTGTTCAGTCTCCTGCAGGCATCTCCTAAGCTCCGGCACTAGGTGTTGCAGATTTATTTGCTTATTTCACCCTCGACTCCAGCGCTCACATCTTCCCTGGTTTGCTCAGTTATGTTTACCGCATCAGTGGCGCCAGTTCTCTCTATCCACCTACAGCCTTGCCTGGGTTCTCTGCATCTTTATCCCCTCCATCCTCTCCTTGGTATCTTTCTCTGGTGGTGTATGGTAGCATTACACCTTCCTTCTCTGGCCTGACTGTCGGGCAGTAGAGTGTTCCTCTTGCCTTTAGTGTCAATGCTTCTGGAGTGCTTCAAGTGTCCCACTCTTTCCTCCCATCATGTTCGCTCACTGGGGTTTGCTGCCTTGTTTTCCAGACTCCTTCCCTACTGTGGCCCTGCTGGATCCATTCTATTTTCTCTGGATCTTACTGCCTGCTTCATTATTTGCTACCTCCTGTCTCTCTTTATTATTCCTGGATTTCGGCATATGTAGTGGGGTGTGTGCAGGGGACCTCTAGTACGTGCAGCCTGTTGGCACCAGCTCAGGGTTCTCTAACAAAAAAAATAAAAACGAAAGCTGTTCTGCAGTGTCTAGCATCCCAGTCCTGCACTTCAGCATCCCCTTTGTGTGGTGCGCTACTGCTTCCCCATTCACCCATTTCTTCTCGCTCATGCTTATCCTGAGCACTTTGGTGCCTTTTCAGCTTGGTTTTAGCCCTCGGGGCCTCCCTCCTCACCTTGATCAATCGAGTCCTTGCCTCAAACCAACCTGTGCATTTCTTTTTGGGGTTTTTCTCCATCCTACCATCACCTTCCCCACTCGTACTCGTCTCTTTAATGCTTATTCCTATGCTTTCTCATCGAACTTCTGCTCTCTTAAAATTCTTACCAGCTGCCTTCTCTAATTCTGCCATCCCTATCATTTACTATCTCTGGCCCCTGCAGTTCTCATCCCATCCCGGCCATTGAGGAGTCACTCCAATCAAGGCCAGTCAGTATGCATCTGCTGGCTCCATCTGGCCTGCACTCGATATTTCATTTGGGCATACCTATCATGACTCATATGCAATCTCATTGCCCCGTGGTCCTCCTGCCGCATTTTTCAGGATCACGACTCTGGTCATCATTCACCACCTCATTGAACTGCGGGCACACCTATCCTGAATCATACCTCACCTTCCTGTTCCAGCCTTCATGGCTTCCCTCTTTCATTGTATTATTAGCCTCTGAGTCTCCTTACTCATCAATCTATCAAGCTCATCAAACCATAGCTTGGCTACCTTGAATCAACTCGATATCCAATCAAAGACATGCAGGTCCACGATATCTTTCCTCAACCTGTTCATCTATTTCAATTGCTTAATCAGTATCAGTCATCTCGATTCAACTCTATCTCCACTCATGGCCATGCCTTCCTGTCCATTGCTCTTTGCTACAGGCTGGCTGGCTGCTCTCCACCATCATTCAAGTTCAATTTCAGCCAACATGGCTTCACTCTACTCTTAGCTTCCCTCCTCATCATACATTGTCCACTTTTGATCCTCGATAGCTCAACCTGAATTGCTCCTCTGATGCTCCTCCTGAGCATGCCCTCTGGTTCGCATACCCTCTGGTTCTGGACATGCCTCCTTGGCCTCGGAGTATACCTCCTTTTAAGGAGCCTACTTATTCCTACTACCATCGTACAAGTTAATTTTCAAGTTCATTCCTGTCTCCTCCTCTTCATGTTCCATACCAGCCATCAAGCATTCACTCCACTCGAGGCCTGCACTCGATGTTTCTTTTTGGGCGTACCTATCATGACTCCTATGCCAACTCATTGACCCGCGGCCATCCTGACGCATGTATCGGGTTCGTAACTCCAGTCATCACTCACTCATCCTTACCTCAAGGTTTATCTATTTCCTTCACTTACTTGAGAATTCCTATAATTGAATCCTATACTATCTCATCTACTGCAACATCAGGGTTTCATCGTTCAAATCACATAATCATGCCTTATTGGTCTCAGTGTCTACTTACTCACCTCACTCAATCAAGCATACCTCTCATTGGATCTTATGCTACCTCATCGACCTGCCGCCCTCCTGCGGTAATCACCATCAGTATTCATCGTTGCCTCATGTTCCTTCTTCGATCTCTGCACAGCCTCATGTTCCCTCTTCGATCTGTGCTTTCTTTTGGGGAATTTCCCTATTCCATCACCATCCTCTCTACTGATATCCCTCTCGTTACCGTACTCTTCTCTCTAACAACGTTAATGAACCGTTCTCTTTACTGACATGCGTCTTCAAATCAAATGTCATCAGCCTGGAGGGAAGGTGACCTAGGCCTGGGATCCCCAGAGGTTTCCTCCTCAAAGTGGGTTTTTCCTCTCCTCCATGCCAATGGTCATAATATTAGTTAGAGTTAATGCTTTCTTCAGGTTAGTTAGTTAGGTTCTGCTGTTGAATGAAGGCAGATGGTGGCCCCAGCTTTCCCCTCTCTCCTTAGAAAGTTAGTCCTTCTCATCACAGAATTCATTCATCATCCTTGCCTCTTCGAAGCTTGACATCTTTGGGTATTCTTTTGGGGCTTCTTCCTATCCTACCTTTAGCCAACGCATTCATTCCCACGGCACCTGTAGGGGGGAACCCTCCTATAGGGTTCCTTGGATCGTACCCCTACAGAGTGGTATTTCCCATGGATAGAGAGGCGGAAAGCCACAAACAAATCAAGTTACACAAGCATCATCTCATATTATCTCATCCAGTTGCGTAAGCACATCAAACTCCATTTATTACCATTCTTCCAAAGTCTATCCCTAACCAGTTTCCAACCCATCTGACTAATCCCATCACCACTTCTATTTACTTCAAAATTTTTATCAGCGTCCTATAGTCACTGAATTAAAATGTTTTACTGAAGTCAGATTAGAGCAAATCTATTGCCTGTCCTTTATGTAGCGCTTTAGTGACCCAGTAAAAAATTACAATTAGGTTGGTCTGATGCAGCCTTCCTGCCACAGAATAATGTTGTTTGATGTCCTGTGGCCCATTACCTTTGTGGTAAATTGGTAGGCTTTATTTCTCTATTTAATCCTTCAGTTTGTACACAATTGACCAGCCTACAGTTATCTGGTTTCTCCTTGTCCCCACCCTTGTATACTAGGCCTACATCTGTTACATAGATACATAGACAGTGTCAGAAGATAAGGGTCTATGGCCCATCCAGTCTGCCCATTTGAGCTTGTAAGTTCAGTTTATGTTTTCCTAGAAGTCTTTTGCCCCTTACCCCTGACCTCCAGAATTCCTTTATGTCTATCCCATGCATTCTTAAATCCAGTGATTGTTTCAGCCCCCACCACTTCCTCTGGCAGGGTGTTCTACTTGTCCACCACCCGTTCTGTGAAGAAATTCTTCCTCATGTTTCCTCTGAATCATCCTCTCTCCAACTTCATCCCATGCCCTCTAGTCCTGGAACATCTTTTTCGCTTAAAAACAGTGTATTCCTGCACCCTGTTCCTCTCTGTAAGATGCTTGTATGTCTCTATCATATCCCCTCTCTCCCTTCTCTCCTCCAGGGAGTACATGTTCAGTTCCTTCAACCTGTCTTCATAGGACTTGTGATGCAATCCATGCACCATCTTTGTTCTGCAGTAACCTGGCACTACCTCAGACTACTGTAAGTCGTTAAACAGTTAAGTCAAGGGCTCAGCTAGCTCTGAGGCCAGATTACTAAGAACTCTCAGGTGACATGGACATTGACTTTTTGCTTATCATCCTCCACTACTCTCCTTCCCTCAGCTAACCTAACAATCCCACCCCGATCTTCTTTTTCTCCCCAATACTGTATATCTAAAAAGCTCCTCCCCTTCCTTCACACCCTTTGCAGTCCAGAGTTCCATTTCTAATGGCTCAGTTATTTCTGAGGACGATTCCCTAAAAACGCACAGGGAAGTCCATCTGGGTCTGCCGCTTTATTCACCTGGAGGGCCTCGAACATTTTTCTCACTTTTTCAGATGTGATCACTTCCATGTACATATTTTGAGCCCCCTGTTTATAGTACCTGCCTTGATCCCACTTTCTGGTAAAGGACCACTGTGCTCAAACATGAACACCAAACTGTAGTACTAGTTCCAGAAATTGGATTTTTGCTCATCCTCCTCAATTACTGTCCCTCCCTCAGTTAACCTAACAATCTCACCCCAGGTCTTCTCTAATACAGCTAAAGGATCTCCTTCTCACTTCCCTTCACACTGTCTGCAATCTGGAGTCCCGTGTCTGCCTTTGCAGTTTTTACCATGCCCTTCACATCCTTCATTCTGGCTTGATACATCTCCCATTCCTTCTCCCCATTAGCCAATTTGAATCTTACAAAGGCCCTTCTTTTTTCCTCCACAGCCTGCTTTTTCCTTGATATGAATCAGACTGACCTCTTATGTTTACTGTGTTTGGTGACTTTTTAGGCACAAGTCATTTTCCATCAGACTCACCACTTTAATCGATCCCCACGTCCCCTCAACACCTTTGATCTGGTCTATTTCCATTAATATTTTCCCGTCAATGTCCCTCATCTGGTTAAAATCCACACATTTTAAGTCAAGGACTTCTGCCCTTGAGGGGAAGACCTCGATTACCCTTTGACAGATGAAACCACACACTGGACCCGAGTGGTTCCCTAATGGCCACTTTTCAAACTACATCTGCGTTTATAAGTAGCAGGTCTAGGATGTTTTTCTGCCTTGTAGGTTCTCTGACTAGTTGAACAATCAGAATGCCTTGTGACACGTTAAGCACATTTTGACTCTTAGTGCTATTAGCTGCCAGGATACCCCAATCATCAGTTATTATATTCTGATAATGGTTGCCCTATAGTGTAAAATGTACCTACCTGAGTAGGGGGACAGGCTTGCTAGGCCCACCTGGATGTTTCAACTTAAAATGCCATCAAAGGGCTACAAATATAACTTTTGTTTTGCAACATAATGTTAGATCATGAAAAATACCACTGACAGCTTAATCTTTTTTAGTATATCAGGTTGTATCTGTGTATCCCACCCCCGGGGCTCCTTACCTGGTCAACAAAAACAAAATAAACCAGTAGACACCACATGTAGTTCATTATACAGAGAATAATGGCTATGCAACTCTGTGCTATGGATTTCTTTTACATACCCGAGGTGTGTGATAACCCATAAACCTCAAGAACCAATGAGACCATCACACACCGAGGGTGTGTAAAAAAACTCATAAGAATACAGTTGCATAGACCTTTTTTTTTTATAAGTACTGATGCAGGGAGATTTTTTTTTTGTATTTCACTTCATTTTTTGTACTGTACTTTGAACACTTGAATCCTTTGAGCACTGGTGTCAGACTCAGACACACACACACACACGCACACACACACACACACACACTAGTAGAGACTTTTTTTTATTTATTTTTTTAATTTGCAATGTAGAAAGCCAGGGTAACTGTGGTGACTGACAATATGAGCAGTCATTCACCACGGTCCATTCCTGGTGGGAATCACTGTCTTTTTAGCAGGATCAACCAGATAAATATTTGTTTTTGTAACGGCAGGATCAACTAGATATACTGTATAATAGAAACATACACATGAAGAGGGTAGCAGGCAAGCTGTTAGTCTGGGCGGGCGTTCAGTGCAACTCCACGGAAATGGGGAAATGGCACCACCATATTTTTTGAAATGTTCAGATGGCCCACACACATACAAAGAGCAAGTCAGGTGGCACGGTATGATTAATTGACACTGCAGTTAAAAGAACGTTTTTTAGAATGCTGTAATAATTCAATTTTGGGTTATTACAGCATTTTACAGAGCCCTGTGAATGGTGTGATAAAGGGGGTCATCAGTAATTATACTAGATTTATGCATGTTATATGAAAGAAGTTTTTTTACCAGGTTGATAAGGATTGTTTTACCTGATCAGATCTCAAAGAATAACTGGCTATGTATCTGTTCTGACTAATTTTATAATTTTTGGCTTAATGTTGTGTGGTTTGATACTTCACAACTCTGAGGGTACATGGACCATATTTATTTATTTATTTAGTTCAACAGTTTCACCAGTGAAGACATACTGAGCTACTAACAGCTCATTTCCTAATGCATCCTGGAGGTAGTGGATGTGGAAAATCATATACAACAAATAAAACATATCAAGGGGCATAATCAAAAATTGAAGAAAAATCAGTACTGTGTCACAGATATGTATATCAGAAAAAAAATGAGATCATGTAGGTGATAGAGCTACTCTTACAGAGCAATGAACAGGTAATAAAGGAAATACTTTGCCATGGCAAAATTAGTGTGGGAGGATGCAGAGAGTCATGGAAGTTGCAGGAGGGAGAAGAAGTCATGAAGGAGAGATGTATTGGTATAGACATATTAATATAGCACTGAACAAACAAGCCAGAGTAGGCAACAAAAGAGTTCAGTACTAAAATATTTAATGCCTATAGGTTTAAATATTACAATCATCTGTTACTTAAATCTGGTAAACAATTTGGTGAAAAGATAACAAACTTTATGTTCATGTATTGTGAGTCACAACAGTCCATGCCAGTAGTGTGGAGAGGATCTAGTTCATATAACTGTCTTGAAAAGAAAAGAAAAACAAAACTTTATTACTGTTATGTTCTAATACAGCTTCTGACACAGTATCCTGGCATGACAAACTGGCATTTAGCTGCATAACATACTGTACCTGTATATTAAGATGTGTAAAAGAAAAAGATGCATTATTCAAAATCTGCATCAAGATAGTTTCCCTTACAGTATTTGGCATACAGTTTCAAAAATCATACATACATAGATATATAGATACATAGACAGTGTCGGCAGATAAGGGACTATGGCCCACCCAGTCTGCCCATAGACTCAGTTCTGATTAGAAGTCATTTTTTTTTCTAAAAGAGAAAAAAGTTACTTTGCTTACCTAAAGGAGGCTAGCAGTTTGTTCTTATTAGGGTGCCATATCCTGTGTCCAAGCAGTCATGAACAGTGAACTGACTGCAGCACTGTTTATTTGCAATGCCTGAGGGTGGAGGTGTCCCTGTCCTTGTGCATGTAGTGGACTCTATTACTGTGTGTCTCATTACCTGGAATGCTAGTTGCCCCATGTAGTCCATGTTTTCTTCCTGACCATACTATGTGTCCAGCTTGTGAGTCTGGATATACGTTGATGACAGTCTTGATGGTATCTGATAGAACTAGAGAGGAGTTTCAGTTAAAATTTGAAACTGACTTTTGTGCAGACCAAGAGTGGTTCCCCAGGTCAAAGCTGGCAATGAACATAAAAAACCCAAAGCATGGGTTCTGAGGCACTGAAAAGGAATAAACTGAATTAACGATAAAGTACATGGAGGGTAACCAACTGAGTCAGGTTACTCACCATAACACCTTCATAGGATTCATAGGATGGTTGACTGGTCAATTAGTGTAAGCCATATCAGACCAGCACCCATTTACACTACAAACTGAAAGCAGCTGTTACCATAGCAAGTATCTAGTGCAGTCTTGAACAGCTGCATATTACTACAGGATACCACTTCATGTGGCAGCACATTCCATTTTATCACCACCCTCTGTGAAAACCACTGTTCCCTCAGTCTTTTTATAACTACATCCCCCTTTAGTTCATACTGGTGTCCTCTATTGTTGTTTATGGCAGTCCTGTTTTGGAGGCCCAGGCTTTCCCAGTGATCAGTTCCTGAAAAGCCCGGTAAACCAGACACATGTCCCCTCTATGTCTACGGTACTACAATGAATACATCCCCAGTGCCTTCAATCTCTCATTGTTAAGTTTCATCAATCATTCTTTCAACCACTTTAGTTGCCTTCCTCTGGAACCACTCCAATCTTCTCACATCTCCCCTCAAATGGGGTGAACAAAATGGCCCACAATACTCCAAGTGGGGATGGACCACAGCTACATACAGAGTGAGCACCACCTCTCTGGTTATACTTTTACTGTTTTGTTTAATGCACGCCAAAATTCCATACCCCTTTTTCATTACCCTAGTGCAGTTATCTTTAAAATTCAGTGAGCTTGTGATCTGCACACCATATACCTTATAATGATCATTGATGGCTTGACCTTTTCCAACCACATACAGAATGCATGATCAAAGGTAAACAAAAGACTGGGAGCTATGAAGCACTCATCAAGGTTACTAAAAAGGGAAGCAAAACTAACACTTGCATGTACACTAATACTACTGACCCTGGAATATGGTAGTTGTGCGTATCCATGTGACAGTACAGTAAAATGGATTGGGAAGCTTTGACAAGGTATTCAATAAAATGGCTCACATAACCTTAAATGCAGGTTAGGGCACACCGTTTTGATCTGTAAAGCCACTGAAATTGGAATTCAATGGAAGTTAGGTGTGATTTGAAATTGATAAATATGATTTTCAAGGTAATGAAAGCCAATGGTACCCATTCATTATCCCAATATATGGTCCTTGATCAAAATAATGTGGTGAAGTATGTTATGAGAAATTCAAAAATCAAATAGATGAACATTCCAAAAATACATTGTAAACTGTGGGAAATGGGAATCAGTTCTTCATGCTGTGTAAATGTGGAATAAATCAAGTAGTGCAACAAGAAGCTTACCATTTAGAGAGCAGGTCCAGAAAAAGGATGTAATTGTTTTTAAAGTTAGCTGTTTTAAGTGAGTAGAATTTGACGTATGATGTCTAATGGGTATGTTTATGAGATGATGAGGGGAGCTTTGTTATGTATGCATGTATTTGTCTTTTTAACGTGTATGAATAAGCATACTGATATGTGTATAAGAACATTTTAATGCTACCAGAGTGAATCTGAAAACAGGTTTTGGCCTAAATATGTACTGTTCTTGTTTAAAAATACTTTTTATACCATTATACCACACAGTACTTCTTATGAGTCTGTGTCTGTGACTATCACCTCTATTGTCAGGAAGTCAGACACATGTGATACTTTTGAGTCTTCCACAGTGTGTACCATGAATTTTTTTCACTGCAATGATTTTATTCTTCATACTGTAGCTGTCTTTCAGTCACATCATTTGTGTTGGATAGCCTCCAGTGTGCATGCATCTGGACCACATGAATTAACTGCCACTTAGTTATCCAGTCTGATCAGTGACTTCTACTGGAGCTTTGAGGGAGCTTAACTCATACTGTCTGATATAGTGCTGGATGCCTGATGCCACTGTGGCACCTGCTTGGTGGGGACATTGGTGAACCATGATCAGCTCTGTAGTTCCACATATCTTGCCACATACTGTTTTTCTACACTGGTTGTTCATCTGTGGAGGCATTCAGTTTGCCTTTGACATAGTCACATATGCGTTTAACAGCAAACATATGTTACAGTTAAATCCAGAAAAATGCAGTTTTGCACCTTGGGAGGAAAAATCCAAAGGTCACCTATTGCCTGGCCAATACATCTCTCAGAAGCATAAACAAAGACAAAGATTTGGGCATTACTGTCTCAAATGATCTGCAATTTAAAGTGCACTGTAGGAAAGTGTGCCAAAAAGTAAATGGTGTTTTAAATTGCATCATTAGGCACATCTCTAGCAGAAGGAGAAAGGTTTTGGTGCCATTGTATGGCTTCCTGGTTAGACCATTGTTGGAGTATGGTGCACAGGTGTGGTTGCCATATAAAAAAAGAAAGATTGGCAAGCAGGAAAGGATACACACACTATAACAGGTCTAAAAGGGGTGGATTATACCAACAGAATGAAGGAACTCAACATGTTCTCACTGCATTATAGAAGGGTAAAGGGAGACATGTGTCTGCTATTTGAGGCCCAAACGGATGGAGATCAATGGGGTAGTTTGGTGTTCCACTTCAGAGATCAAACCTACCACACTAGGGCACACCTACTTCAACTGAGAGGGGAGAAATGCAGATCATAAAAAAGATAAAACTGGTATCGCCAAATTGTGGGCAGCTCATCAGTCAATAGCTTTGCGTTGAAGTTAGATGATCTACTCAGGACAGAAAAGTTTATTTTTAAGGTGATATGCAAGCACCAAGGATGAAAGTCTATACAGCTCTGAATAAACCTATGTAATCTATATGTTACCTATATGTAACCTATATTTATGCACCATGTAGTACAGCATGTGAAGCAATTCCTGTAAATTTCCATTATATGATGGGGTCAAGGGGCACAGTTACATATTTCTCTTCCACCCAATGTGTGATCTGACTATCCTGTGTGTTACTACGTAGGTATCACTGTGCACTTTGTATACTACACACTCATTTGTGCATGTGTAGTACCAGGTTGCCCCTGAAAAGGGACCTTTAGAGCCCAATTGGCTTACCCAGCTAACAAAAT
Organism: Neoceratodus forsteri; assembly: GCA_016271365.2. Taxonomy (NCBI): domain Eukaryota; kingdom Metazoa; phylum Chordata; order Ceratodontiformes; family Ceratodontidae; genus Neoceratodus; species Neoceratodus forsteri. Next base: position 1,213,516,096 of record CM057453.1, on the reverse strand, counting down.
TGAAATAAATGAATAATAAATAAATAAATAAATAGTACTGCTCCACAGTTAGGTGCCATGCACAGTGCTCTGGTTTTCTGTCTTGTTTCTGTGCACACATGGACTGTTATTGCACAGGGGCGATTGTAGGGAAACACACATTATGTATTATTTATTGGGTGTTAGATCTGATTTATCTAAACTAACTTTAGAGTCTTAAAAATAAAGCCTCATTATCCCTAGTCTTTATATGTTATTACATATTAAACCTTCACTGTAGCTACAGTACAAATGAGATGCATGATATCAGCTTTCAGAACCTAATTTTATCAGCTAAGGATCCAGAGTGAACTATGTAGCCTTACTGGCAGTTTAATGACACTTTTAATGTTTGCTTTTTGCTAGAAATAACAGGATAATTATTAACTGTATCCCTATTCTTTTAGATAGCGGTGGCACTGCTTGATGCTTTCAAAGAAAGGCAAGGTCAGGAATGAAACAGAATATTAGACAGAATTGATTTGAAACCATTTGCTGTCAGCCTCATAGTATGCTTTGTTGAAGCTATCACATTAAAAAAATAGCATCATGCATGACTGAGGACCGAATTCTCAAGGCAAATCCAAGTGGTAAATAAGCAGCAGTGGAATTCACTCCACCCTTAGTTAGCTTAAGATTCACAACCTGAGTTATTAAAACATATTTATATCAACTGTGTTTGGGTTAGAAAATAAAGTTTTGTGTAAGTGTTGGGGGGAAGGAGGAGGGGGTACTTAATTTTAAAATGTCCAGCACTATTCTAGCCCTTTACTGTACGTTGCTGTGCATGTTCACATCCTTCAGGGGTTATAGATATTCTTCACCTCAATGAGTAAATAATAATAATCTAAATTGACAGTACATGAGGAAACAAAAGTGCTAAAACATTAAGGGCATATATTAGAAATATTATTGCAGTCTGTTCTTAAGCAAACCAATGAAATGCCTCATATTATTGTAAAGATGCAATTTATCACATTCCTTATTACACCATAATTGGCTCATCTAAAAACAAAATACGTTCATTAATAAAGCAACAATCAACACAAACACCTCTCTCTCTCTCTCTCTCTCTATATATATATATATATATATATATATATATATATATATATATATATATATATATATATATATATTTTGCCTCAATCCAGAGTGCCGTATTGCAATAGATAAAGATGTACATGAGTCCAGGTAAAACTGCATTGTCTCTGGGGCACACTGTACAGAGGGTAAGGGGGCTACTACTTGATATCTTCTGATGAGAACTGTGTGAGTGTGAGAGGTTCATGAATACTGTGCTAAGGGTACTATGTACTGTGCTGTAATTGGGGGGCTTGCTTTAAAATCACTGGGGGATTTGGGGTATGTGAATTAGGTTTGTGAATTAGGAAAGACATGTGATCCAAGGTCTCTGAGAAAAACCCCATATACTGTAGGTAAGGTTAACAAAAGTAATTTAAGGGGGTTAAAAGAATAAGCAGACTGGATAGAATGAGGAGAGTGGTGCAATGCTGTGGCTGTGGGGCAGCAGTCTGCCAGGACACCTTCTGGAGGCTGCGCTACTGCCCTATATGCATGCAGCTCTCTGGGCTGAGGGAAGAGGTTGCCAGACTCAAGACCAAGCTGACTTAGGCACAGAAACCTTCACCCCCCGGGACCACCTAGTCCACTGCTGCTACCTCAGAGGGTGCCTGGATGGAGGAACGGATGGATAATAGTGGGCTCAGGGAGGGTTAGGGTGGTGGAACATAGGTGTATCCCAAAACTGGTTCCATAACAGAACTCCTACACCATCCTAGTGGACCAGGAATGTCTCACCAAGGCTCTCACAGTAGTGGCCAGAGGGGATGTGGGGTCCTCTCCAGCAGAGACCCAAAGGGGGGTAACAAGAGACCCCAGAGGAGGAGGAGAAAGTGAATACTCATGGGTGACTGCATTGTAAGGAGAATAGAGTTGGGAGCAAGTAGAAAGGAGGGTAGGGAGGTTTGGTGCCTTCCAAGCACCATGGCATGAAGGGACGGAAGGAAGATCCAAAGGATCTTTGGAACAGCAGGAAGGAAGGCACAGTTAGACGCTATTGTCCATCTGGGGATGAATGACCTGGCTATGGATGAGCCAGCAATAGTGCAGGAATAGTTTAAGGAGCTGGGGAGGGGTCTTAAGCAGATGGCATGATCAGTGACTTTCCCTGAAGTGTTTCTTGTCTATGACAAGGGGGACAACAGTATGTTCTGCACCAGAATCTTCAATGTCTGTTTTTTTTTTCTTTATTGTTTAACCAGAGTAGCAGAGCAGTGGAGGAACTGGTGCAGAGAGGAAGGTTTTGGCTTCACTGAGGACTTGGGACCCACCTTAGTGATGGGGGCCTTTACAGAGGAGACTGCCTGCATCCATCCAGGAGAGGGGCTGTTGTCCTCAGTGAAAGGTTTAAATGCTACATTGGCAAGAATTTAAACTAGCCAAGAGGGGAGTTGGAATAAAAATGGAGACAGAAATTGTCCCCCCGCCCAAGTTCCCTAGCCTAACTACGGAGTTCTGAAGAGAGTAAAATCCCAGAAGGAATCAAATAAAAATGTAATCTAAGAAGTAGAGGAAACGTTTAAAGCTGAGAAAAGGGGAGGGAGGGGGAGGCATGATAAAGTAGGGCAAAGGGCAAAAAGGAGAGAAAGTGATAACACCATCTGGAGGGCCATGTGTGCCAACTCTCGCAGTCTGGGCAGTAAAATTGCAGACTTAGAAACTACCATGGCAGAAGCTGACCTGGACCTAGTAGCCATTACAGAAACCTGGTTCAATGAAAACCTAGTTCAGTGAAAACCTGAACTGAGAAGTGGCTATACCAAGATATGATCTGTTTAGGAAAGACAGGGCAGAAAGAAAAGGAGGAGGAGTGAAACTCTGTCCACAAGCAGTGTGACTACAAAGTGTAGTGTGACCGTACTGGCAGAGGCAATTTGCTAATATTGCATTTATTGCCTATATTGATCATTTAAATAGCTTGTTAGTACTGGGGAGATTAGCACCTTGCCATCCAGTAAGCAGGAAGTATTGTGGATATTGTAATTCAGAAGGTGTTTGACTTAAACTACTAGACTTATAAATCGCAGTTGTTTGTGTCCAAAAATGACTGTGTGTATCTTTTAAGCCTAAACAGCCAGAGATTAGGAAGGTGGGCTAAGTTTGCACTCAATTTTAAATGCATTTGATTATCTGGCATAGCGCTAGGGTCAGAGGGGCTATGTGAATCAGACAGATACTTCCGGGTAGCGAGAGATAAAACCAGGAGCCCCAAGCAAGCAACATATAGTGAAACTCTGTCCACTAGCAGTGTGACTACTAAGTGTAGTGTGACTGTACTGGCAGAGGCAATTTTCTAATATTGCCTTTACTGCTTATATTGAACATTTAAATAGCTTGCTAGTACTGGGAGGATGAGCACCTTGCCATCCAGGAAGCAGGAAGTATTGTGGATAGTGTAGTTTGGGAGGTGTTTGACCTGAACTACTAGAGTTTTAAATCGCAGTTGTTTGTGTCCAGAAATTACTGTGTGTATCTTTTAAGCCTTAATAGCCTGAGGTTAAGAAGGTGGGCTAAGTTTGCACTGCATTTTAAACTTATTTGACTATCTGGCATAGCGCTAGGATCAGAAGGGCTATGTGACTAGGAGAGGTATTTCCGGATCGTGAGAGATAAAACAAGGAGCTTGGAGCAAGTGGGCCGAGCTTGAGTGGGTCACCCGTGTGGTCACCACGCATGGAGACGCGTGCAGAGACACATGAGGCTCTGCATGTGTCTATTGTGTCCAGAGTGGAAGGAGTGGAAAGGGGCCAGAGAATTTACAACTAACACAAGGTACTGTGACAGAATAGGGTATTTTAACCCTGGTTGCTTGTCTCACAGTAGAATTCTAATTATCAAGTGGAACTAGATGTCAAAATGAATATTAATGATGGATATGTTACCCTAGTTTCAGAGGAAGTTGTTATGACATGCATCCTTTGTAATAGTTTTTCAGTTAATGACAGTAGTAACTATGAAGGAATTAAGTGCACACAATGCCTGGAAATTGAATCTTTGAAGGGTCTTATTTATAAACTGGAAACACAGTTGCAAGCACTATCTGCTAACACTAATAAAGATGTTACACATGTGTCTACCCAAACCTGTAACCTACAGTTAGTCTCAAGGCTTAATAACCCTAATGATATCACATTAAAGAGAAATAGAGATACTGATTCAAAGGATGATTCTGACTGGTCCCACATTGTTAGGAAAAGTATTTTCCAAAGAAATGGGAGGAGATCAATGAATGTTCCACTCCCACAATAGAACATATTCAATATATTATGTACTGAATCCAGAAGATAATTCATTAATAAGAGGGAGTTATTCTGCTGAGACTCCATCCATATCCATTGGGGTTAATCAAGAAAAATCCCACTCTGTCCCCATGTTAAGTAATAATACTATTGTAACAAATGACTCTCAGATTAGTGATAGCGCTCCACCCCAGGCCATTGAAAAACAGGTGACTTCTAATTTAGAATTACAGAATGGGCACCTAAATGAATCAACCCAGGCCCAAACATCAGTCAATTCTGTTAATCCCAGCAATGAATCCAAGAATATAAATTTAATGGAGACAGAGGCTACAAACGTGCCATAGAGAGACACCAATGGCAAAATAGATAGCCCAAGACAGGCGGTAGTCCTTGGTGACTATATCCTCAAATACACAGATGGCATAATATGCAAAGAGGACAAGGCTAATTGGACCTGTTCAAGTTTCAATGGGGCAAAAATAAATTATATAGAAAATATGACCAATAATATTCTAAAGAATGCAGATCCAAACCCCCTAGTGGTGGTGCACATGGGAATAAACAATATAAATTCCTCCTCTATTGAGGATATTAAGAAGGACTATATGTCCCTGGTAAATACTTTAAAACAGTTTGGGGCCCAGATATGTATCTCAGAAATTCTCCCTGTTCCTAGAGCTAATGGAGTAAAAAAGGCTAAAATTAAATGTATAAATGAATGGATAAGACAAGTTCTAGCCAGAGCTGACAGGGCTGTGAAGAGCTACCAAATGACCAAAGTCATTTTCTTGTTGGTGCCATATAGTGCTATTTAGTCACACTCATCACAGTGCTCCCAGAACCAAATAACCATTTTCCTGCCACAAGCCCTAATTTTTCCTGTATTTTCCCCGTAGAGGCAGCATCAAATCCCTGTAGACTTTTCCGTAAGCCACTAGTTCCTTATTTGTGACTTTGTTATTTAAATGTAATATGTTGGCAGCCTTTTATCAGGAAAAGGACTCCTATTTGCTGTTAGGTGTTATAATGTTGTGTCAAGTTGACAGTGAAATCACAGGTGAATGGCCTGGTAGTCACTGAATTGTTGTTCCTAAGTAGCAGTGATGTCACAGTTAGTGAGGTCACAGTGCTGGTGATGTAGTGGGGCAATATAGCTAGCTATGTCAGCTGCCACAGAGAGTGCTGTTCCACACATCACACATATTAACACCAGGTAAACAATATTTTAATTAAACAAAGGAAACAGATAAAGTACCTCAAATATAAAAGGTAATGGTTGACTGCTTTTAAAATCTAATATTAGTTTTAGGCAGTGCACAAGCTCTTTAACCCACATGCCTAGTGCAGGGATAGAACCTACAGTCTTCTGATCTTCCAGTCTCAGAGGCCAGTGTGCATGCTATTTTTTGCATCTTTCATTTGTTAGTTTTTACACAAATTCTCTTAGACTTTTTTCTGACCACCTGATGGAATCTTGAATGAGTTACATAAATGTTATTATTTTCTTCGAGGTCCTGACCCTGCAACTAAATACACACTCAGTACATCATATTATAAAATGAGAAAAAAACAGTCTTCTGTATCCAGTGCTTGCCTCCAACTTGTCCTGTGGAAATGAATGTCGGCTAATAAACTGCAATTCCACTATCTGTAATCTGACACCGAGTCTGACTTTTGTTTTCACAAAAACCTTGAGAAAATGAGTTACCCTCTAGGTTGGTAAAAGAAACAGAACAAATACGTTATAGTGAGCTGGACAGATGACAGAAACAGCAGTTTAAAAACGTTGTTTTGTTAATATCCTGAGAAGTTCTGAGGTACAATACAGCAGCATCCCCCTTCCCCTTTCAGATGCCTTTAACATAGAGCAACAGATAGCAAAAATCAGAGGGGGAGTGCACTACTTTGCAGCTGTGGAGGAATATACACAAATGTCTAAAAAGGAAGTTCTAAGAAAAACAGTTTTTAGAGCTACAGATGACAGAAGGGCTGTAGGTTCCACCCACAGCCCTAAAATGAACCTTAAAAGAAGCCATGGGTTGTTTAACCCACTGGGAGTAGTTTTCTGATAATCACACCTCATATTGCTGGGATGGACTTCATCTTAGTAAAAGGGGAAATGTAGTACTGGGAAAAAGTATCCTCAGATTTATAAATAAACATTTAAACTAACTAGATGGGGCATGGGGGGTCCTATATCTAATGCACCCTTCAAGACTACTAAGAAAGGTATAAAGATATATACAACAAATCCAAGAAGCTTAAACTTAGCAAACATTGGTGAACTCCAAACTATTATTCATCTGCAGGGTCTAGATATAATTGTTATACAGTATGTGAGACCTGGTGGGACGACAGCTCAAACTGGTATAGTGCCATTCCAGGTTTCAGACTGTATAAAAGAAACAGGATCAACAGAAAAGGTGGGGAAGTGCATATGTATATTAAAAATGTATTGGAGTCAGTTGAACTTACTTTAAACTCAGAGATGGTGGAAGGATTGTGTGTCCAGATTAAATCTAAAAATGGTAAAAATGTAATTATCAGTACCTTTTATAGATCTCCATCAGCAGATAACATATATGATCATGAATTATGCACCACTATTACAAAGCTATCAGAAAATGACAACCTGGCTATTTTAGGTGATTTCACTCTACCAGGAATAACATGGGACTCCCTTAAAAGTTCATCATTAAATGAAACTATCATATTAGATACTATAGCTGAAGCAGTGCTCAGCACTATAGCCTAGAGGTTAGAGTAATGAGCTGTGAATGAGCTTGCTACATCCAGCAGACCTGGGTTTGATTCCCACAACCTCCATTGCATACTGTGTGACTCTGAGCAAGTCAATTAACTACCCCGCTCCTGGGTCACCCCTGAAAGCAAGCACTTGCACTTAGTGGGCCTTACCTGGTTACCAAAAAGAATAAAAAAAATTAGTCAATGACCCTACAAGAGGAAACAATATCTTGGATATCATTCTTACTAATATCCCAATGGAAATATCAAAAAGTAAATATTGCTTCGCCGCTATTGAATAGCCACTATAACAGTGTAACCCTCTATATTAACCAACTTCAAGCCCCTAATTATCCCCATTATCAATATCAGTACAATAAAGGGAATTATATGAATATCTGAAATGTTATAAAATCTATAGGCTGGCAGTATGTCCTGGAAGGTAGTTAGACTGAAGAATGCTGGGAGATCATCAAAAATACAGTTCACAATATGGAAGAATCTGTCATCCCTAGAAGAAAGGTTTCAAACTCCAAAGGTAAAGTCCCACTATGGTTGACACAAAAAGTGAAAAAACAAGAGCAAAAGAAAAGGCATTCACTAATTATAAAAAAATCAAAGTGAACAAAAACCAAAACATTTATAAAATGGAGTTAAAAAGATCAAAACAGGTGATTAGGACAGAAAGAAATAAACTTGAATTTAAGTTAAGTATGAACAAAAATCCCAAATCTTTCTACACCTTCATTAGAAACAACTCCCAACAACGTAATAAAATTGGACCACTAACAGGAAACACAAATGAACTAGTGTTCCCAAGAGATATTGCCAATGCATTTAATAATTTCTTTGGTTCAGTATTCTCAAAAGCCAAGGATCATAATGTTGATACAGTTCATAATAACATAAAGTTTGAAACTATGGGACCAGATATTCCAAAGGGTTGTGCATGGCGTAACGGTATTCGCTCATCTGCCAACCTAATGCTTGACGCGATATTCAAAAAGGAAAATGCGGCACAAATCCCGATGCACAGAGCACATCAGTAATGTATGCAGGTGCAGGTAGTGAGGGCATGCCCATGCATAACCTGCACAGCCCGATATTCAGCCTGGGATGTGCAGAGCCATGCATGCGCAACCCCTACCTGTGCCATCACAAAGTTATGCCCCCCAAAAAAGGAACAACTGATGGCAACCCACAGGTGAGCTGCCGCATTGCAGGGTGCAACACAGCAGCTGCTACCTGTGGGTGGCCACCCGAGTTCCGGTTGCACCTGGTGGTGCACCCCCATGCCCAATCGTGGGCATTTGTACAAAAAGAAAACCCCGTCCTATATTCCTGGTGGTCCAGTGGACCGCTATCTACCTGATCGTGGGCATCTGTAAAAAGAACACCCTGTCCTATATCCCTGGTGGTCCAGTGGACCGCTATCTGCCTGATCGTGGGCATCTGTAAAAAGAAAACCCCTCCTATATCCCTGGTGGTCCAGTGGACTGCTATCTGCCCGATTGCGGGCATCTGTAAAAAAAATAAATAATTAATTAATTCCAATATCCCTGGTTGCCTAGTGGTACCTGCCCACCCGCCCACTAAGCCCCACCACATCCCCCCAGATCAGCCCGGCGGGTGGCAGCACCCCACCCGCCTGCCCGCCCGCACCCGCTGACTGACACCTCGATAGGGCTGCATGCCCATTGGTTCACAGCGTGAGCCAATGGGCTTGCAGCCCCTACTGTACTACACATTCCAGATCAAAAAGAATTAAACAATAAATCTTCTCCAGGGCCAGATGTTATTAACAATAAATTCCTGAAAGTGACTTCTACAGTAATGTCACTACCCCTTACTATACTTTTTTTTGACATTAGTAATGTTTATTAAGTTTTCCAATAATACCCTCCATACAGAGACAGTATAGCACAATGGTTTAAGGCTCTGTGCTGCAAATCTGGAGACCCAGGTTGCACATGTAAACAAGCTTTCAGCTTAGTGTGTTTCACCTGGTTAAACAATTGGGAAAAAAAATTATATTCAGAAAATAGAGAGAAATAAAGACATTAACATTAAGCAATATACAGGCCTAGAGACTGATACAGAGATTGTGTTGTCTTACATGACAATATATGCACAGAAGGGAAACAAGATAAAGTAGGAACAAACACCCTTAGATCTGACTGTCAGAAACAATGAGATGTCCTTATACCTGATAAGGCCCCACATAGCGGGGCTAAGGGTGTATTCACTTCACCTGTAAAACAGCACTGAAAATGCACAAAACCAGATTGCAGCAGACTGTTTCAGATAAGCAAAGGACCTGGGCTATATGCACAAGAACAAGGGAGGGGAGGGCTTCAATCAGCAGGTGCAACAGTCAGCTATAGGGGAACAGTGTGTGATAAATCTGAAGGCATGACCTTGGATCATCCCACACTGGTTCTTGGGTGAAGATAAGCAAGGAAGGGATCCCAGCTCATATAATACTGTGAAATGGTGTTAGCAACTGTGTGCAAGAGTCAGTCTAATGAGACTATCTTGGAGAGTGTATTAAGCAGCTTGGACAAGTTGGGCACCTCCAGAGTTCTCCAGTGGCACAGAATTAGCCGCTTGGCCTGAAGGCCAAGAAGGGCCAGCCAGTGCAATTGTTGTGGCTTCAGCCTTATTGTTAATGGTAGCAAGCCCAACAGCCAAAATTTAGGGTCCAAATCAATATTTGTGCCAGTCATTTGTGTTGCCAATAAACAAACAGATGTCCAGAAAAGCTGTAAAAGTGGGCTTTGCCAAATTATGTGGTATAGCTCTCCTGCCATAGCTTGGCATCTCCAGCAAAGGTTGTTTCTGAACAACCTGAGTTTAAAAAGAGTGGCAGGGGTCCGATACCAGTGATGAAGTATTTTGTTCTGGATGAGCCTACTTTTTGCATCAAGATATACAGTGTGGGCTTGTCTCCAACATGGTCTCCATTGTGCTTCCGTAATGGGCTGCTGAAGGGCTTTTTCCATCTGGTTTTAGAATCCAGAGTTTGGGAAGGCAGACGATCACAGACACTGGAGTAGATTGAACTGGTTTTCCCCCTGCTGATAACCACTTATGCAACAGTGACGGTCTATGGTCACCTGGTACCTGATTTTTGAGGTATGCCATTATAGAGCTGCGAAGTTGAAGATATTGCCAAAAGGAAGACTTGCTCAGATGATTTTCCTGATCTAATTACTGAAATGACTTTAAATCCACCCCATCTACAGATAGAAGGTCTGCAATGGTGGCAATCCCTTTCCCCATCCAAGTGGGCCAATCATTGCCCCATATTGGGGTACGAGACACAGGGCAGGGGTTGGCCTGAAGTTTTTTATGCCAGATATGTACCATTGGAGCTATGGTAGAGTGCTGAGATAATATATTTGGTAGTGGATTGTACAAAAGAAGCAAGACAGTGGACCTGGGCTAGAGCTGCTTCCATATGCAGCCACTGTGGTGCATCTGGAGAGGCAGGAAGGAACCATTTCAAGGTCTGAGCAGCAGAATATGCCCATTTATAGTCTTCCATCAATGGCAGGCCCCAGCCCCCCACTTTCCAGTGTGCCTGCAGTTTGTTCCAGCTGTATCAGGGCTTAGAACCTTTCCAAATAAAATCAGCAAAGGTAGAGTCAGTGGTTTTGTACCATGAAGCCAGGAGGTTGAGGGGGAGGTGGGAGACAACGTATAAAAGCTTCGGGACTGCGATAATTTTCAGGGCTAAAATTTTACCTGTGAGTGTGAGGTGCAGAGATTGGCAGCAATCACATTCGGTCTTAAGTTCTGCGACTAGTGGTCTAAGGATTAGGTCCCACACCCTAATCAGGTCTGGAGATAGGTGGATCCCTAAGTAAACCAGAGAGTCTTGGAACCATTGCAGGCTGAAAGGGACTACATGTTCTTTAGTACACAATTTGCTCAAGGGAAGCACCTCTGTTTTAGACCGGTTTATTCTTAAGCCAGAAAATGTGGCAAAGTCTGTTAAGAAGGGAAGCAGAGCTGGAAGAGAGGATTGTACATCTGCCAGTGGGACAAAAAGATCGTTGGCATACATGAATGTAGAATAAGTCTGGTTACCAATTGTTATCCCTCATACCCTAGGACATTGGCGTATGGCAAGTGCCAGGGGCTCCACTGCCAGGACAAATTGTAACGGGGATAGGGGGCACCCCTGCATGGTGCCCCTCCCCAAAGGGAAGGGCTCTGACAGGACAGAGTTTGTCAGCACCTGTGCCATGGGACCCTGGCAGAGAGTGGCTATCCAACTTTAGAATCTTTCCCCAAACCCCTTGTGCACCAGCACTTGTTGTATGTAGATAGTCCCACTCCAAAGAGTCGAAAGCTTTTTCAAAGTCATAGGCTACTGCACCGGGTGGGACTATCCTTAGCATGCTAAAATGTATTAATCAGTGACTGGATATGATCTCTGTTATACTGGCCAGGAACAAATCTGACCTGGGAGGGGTGAATTAGGGAGGAGAGAAAACGATTTAATCTTGTAGCTAGGATTTTGGCAAACACCTTGATGTAGGATTGTTCCCTTTTTGGGGGAAGACTGTTATGATTGCTTCTCGGAAGGTTGGTGGGAAGGACCCAACTGATAAAGCCATATTGAATACTGAGCTGAGCAGTGGGGCAACCTGATGTGAGACAAGTCACCAGAGCTCCGGAGGGGAAGCCATCTCCCCCTGGTGCTTTCCCACTATTCGGGGACTGTAGCGCCGTGGTCACTTCCATAGTAGTGATAGGTGCATCCAACAAAGTGACCTGTTGGGGGGAGAGTTGGGGGAAGGGAAGCAACAACAAAAAGTTGTGAATGCCTTGAAGATCCATAGATTTAGAGGAGGCATACAGTTCTTTATAAAACTCACCCATGATTCAAATGATCTGTGCCGGTTTAGAAAAGATCTGCCCCCCTTGTCCCTTAGTCCCTGGGTATGGTTTTCAGCCTTCTGTTTCCTCAGCCTATAAGGTATGACCTTCCCTCCTTTCTCTCCACCCTCATAGAATTTATACTTTAGCCATAGTGTAGCAATATCAGCCTTCTGGGCCAGTAAGTTTTTAATTTGCAGGTGCACTTTAATAATTTTACGGCCTAGTGGAGAGTGCATGTTTAAGTGGGGGGTTTGTTTAGACTCAGATTCCAGCTCCGCTAATTGGTTCTCTAGTGTTTTAAGGAGTGTCTCCCTCTGTCACCTATGGTGGGCTGCAAATCCCATTATAGAACTCTGAAGGGAGGCCTTTAAAGTTTCCCAGGTGGTACCCGGTGTCGTATCTGAAGGTGAGTTTTCCCTTATGAAGTCTACTTGTGCCATTAGCCATGGTTAGAAATCATGATCCTTTAAGAACAGTGGGTCCAGGCACCAGTTGGAGGAGGAAGGGGTCTGGGGCCCATGGAGGAGGTGAAGGTGCTCTGGGGAGTGGTCTGAGATAACCATAGGAAGGATTTCTGCCCCACTGAAACTGTGCATGATGGCCGGAGAAACCAACCAGTAGTCTAGCCTACTGTGGGAATTATGGACAGTGGGAAAAAAGGTGCAGTCTCTATCCAGGGGGTGATGTATACGCCAGGCATCCTGAAGGCTCATATCTACCATAAGGCAGGACAGGGAGAGTTGAGATTTGGAGTGTTGGTCTGGAGTAGTGGAACACCTGTCAAGGTGCAAATCTGGGGCAAGATTAAAATCACCTCCCAGAACAATTGGAACGTTAGGGTGGGCTAAAGACCCCAAAGCTTGGGCCAGTGCATAAAATACCTTGGGGCAGTCTTCATTAGGGCCATAGACATTGCCAAGTACTAGGGGTCCCACTGGGTTGCTCAGTAAAACGATCACCCACCTCCCATCTGAGTCATGTTTGGTCTGAGCAGCTGACCATTTGAGGTTTTTATGCAGTAATATGGGCACACCATGTTTTCGTGTAGAGGCAGATGAGGATAGAACCTGTCCTACCTAATCCCTGCATAGCTTGTCATAATCCTGCTTGTTTAATTTAGTTTCTTGCAGAAAAGCAACACCCGACCTCAGCCTCTTCAGATGCAATAACACCTGTTTACGCTTTACCGAGGTGTTGAGACCCCGAATGTTATAGATGTGAGTGTGGAGGTCACCAATGATCATTGATGGAGGGCTGAGGGAAAGATAAGGATGTAGAAGCCGAAGAGGAAAGGGATGAGGTGGGGTCTAGATCTTTGCAATACAGAGTCCTCCCAAGGCACCACTTCATGCTTGTATTAAGCATATACCCAGTAGCAAGCAGGTCCATATTTATACTGTGCAATCTGGTTACAAACAATCACATAAAACAATCTTGAACATCTAGTCCGGTTATAAAAATAAAGTTCAAACATATTTACAATAACTTGTCTGGCCATAGCCACCGAGAAGTACAGAAGTGAAGAGTCAGCAGGAAGTCCTGCAAGACTCCCTCTAACTTCTGTGGAGGAGATGATACTGGCCACTCTGCCTAGTACAGATAAGTCCCTCTGGTCACCACACAAACTACTGGGGATAGGTGTGATGGGGCAGTTACGGTGTCAGTGTACTCTATGGCAGGGGTGATCCTGAAAGCAGAGAGTCAGTCCCCGGCTGGTACACAGTGATCAGGCCTACTATGAGAGGGTGCCAGATGGATAGCAGGCTCCCCCTGCTGAAGAGCGCAGGGCAAAGCACAGCAGCCACATAAAGCAAGTATCCAGCATTATGAGGCATGGCCAGTGGCTGCCCAGGCTGTGTGCTAGGGGTGTAAACGGGGGCCCAAGCTGGTGAGTTGAGCACTCAGGTGGCCCGTCTGCAAGATCCTAATTCAGTGCTGTGCTAGGCCAGTAGGGAGGAGTCCTCCTTAGAAGTTCACCTGTGGGTCATTAAGATGGCAGCCAGGATATGCATTCCTGGCACCGTGCAAAAAAGCACCTCCCTTAAGTACCAAATAGCCTGGAGATATTGCAAAAGTCTGATAACAAAGCCTTATTCAAAAACAGGCACAAGTCCTGGTTTCTACAATGCACAACAGTCTAACATTGTCACCGGCCCTGGATCAGGCAGCAACTGATGTAGAAACATAGAAACATAGAATTTGATGGCAGCTAAGGACCGCTTGGCCCACCTAGTCTGCCCATTTCTGTACCTAATGGATAAGCTGCAGATCCTAGTTAACCAACAACCTACTTCCTCTTACCCCCCACTAGAATTGCCTTATATCTGTCCCATGCATTTTTGAATTCCCCCACTGTTTTTGATTCCACAGCCTCCTCAGGAAGGCTGTTCCATGTAGCAACAACCCTCTCCATGAAAAAATACTTCCTCACATTACCTCTGAGCCATCCCCACCTCTGTCTTCAAATTATGCCCCCTTGTTCTTGCACATCTCTTTTTTTGAAAGAAGCTACCCTCTAGGACTTTGTTGATTCCCTTGAGGTACTTGAAAGTTTCTATCATGTCCCCCCTCTTCCTCCTTTCCTTGAGCATATACATATTAAGCTCCTTTAGTCTCTCTTCTTATGTCTTCTGGTGCAGACCCTGCATCATTTTGGTTGCCCTCCTCTGGACAGCCTCCACCCTGTCTATGTCTTTGCGGAGATGGGGTCTCCAGAACTACACACAGTACTCCAGATGGGGTCTCACCAACTGTCTGCACAGAGGGATAACAACTTTCTGTTTTTTACTGGTGATGCCTCTCCCTATGCATCCCAGTATCCTCCCAGCCCTCCTTACTGCCTTCTCACATTGCTTGTCCACCTTTAGGTCATCTTATATAACTACCCCCAGGTCCCTTTCCATTTTTGTTGTTTTAAGTATCTCACCCCCCATTGTGTACTCTACCCCTGGGTTTTTGTTTCCCAGGTTCATTACTTTGAACTTCTTTGTGTTGAATCTAAGCTGCCATACATTTGACCATTACTCCAATCTTGCCAAGTCCCTTCTCATCCATTCCACCCCAGCTTGTGTATCAACCCTGTTGCAGATCTTTGAGTTGTCTGCAAAGAGACATACTTTTCCATCCAGTCCCTCTGCAATGTCACTTATAAAGACATTAAAAAGGACCGGATCCAGTACTGAACCCTGCTGTACCCCACTAGTAACCCCCCTTTCTGCACTGTGGACTCTGTTTACTTTTAGCCTCTGCGTCCTGTTGTCCAGCCAATGTTTTACGCAGGCTACCACCCTGGGACCCACTCCCAGGCTGGCTAATTTGTTTATTAATCTTTTGTGCGAGACTGTGTCAAATGCCTTGCTAAAGTCTAGGCAGGCCATGTCTACAGCCCCTCTTTGATTTACTAGTTTGGTCATCCAGTCAAGGAAATCAATTAGATTCGTCTGACATGACCTTCCCACTGTGAATCCATGCTGCCTTGAGTCCTGTGCCCCACTGGCCTCTAGGTACTCAACAATTCTTTCCTTCAGAAGTGATTCCATTATTTTCCCTACCACTGAGGTCAAACTGACAGGTCTGTAGTTTCCTGCCTCTGTCTGGCTCCCACTTTTGTGAAGGGAAATCACATCTGTCCTCCTCCAGTCCTCAGGTACCACATCATTCTCCCATGATTGTTAAAAAGGGTAGTCAGTGGTGTTACTAGTTCTTCCCTTAGTTCTTTTAGAATTCTGTGGTGAATCCCATCAGGCCCCATTGCTTTGTTCACCTTCAGTTTTAGGAGTTCTTTTAGAACTCTTTCTTCTGTGAAAGGGCTGATATCGACCCCCTATCCAGAGTGCTTCTATTGACTAGATTGGGAACCTCCCCCCATCTCTTCTTTTGTGACTACTGAGCAGAATTATCCTTTCAGTATCCCTGCTTTTTCACTGTCCCTCTCTGCCCATCCACCCTCCTCTTTATTCAGCCTCAGTATCCCTCCCTTTGTCTTTCTTCGCTTCCTAATGTAATATAAAAGGTTTTATCCCCCTTCTTAACCAAGCTGGCTATCTTTTCCTTGGTTTGGACAATTGCTATTCTGACTGCCTTCTCCACTTCCTTCCACTTTAACTGGTATATTTCTCTGTCCTGCTCCTTCTGTGTTTCCTTATACTTCTTAAATGCTGTCTTTTTCTCCCTAACCTTCCCCACCACCTCTTTTGAGAACCATAGTGTTTTTTTCTTTCATTTTGATTTGTTTATTTGCTTCACACAAAGGCTTGTTGCCTCTGTGATGGCAGCTTTGATGTTTCTCCATTGTTGCTCTATTCCTCCTATTTGCCTGGTTGCTAGTACTATTCAGAGGCACTTTCCCATTTTGACAAAATCAGCCCTCCTGAAGACCAGTACTTTCACTTTTGTATGGCTTGACTCTACAGCTGAGTTTATCATGAACCACACTGTTTGGTGGTCACTTGTTCCCAGATGGCTATCCACTTCTAGATCTGAGATCCTCTCTCCATCCCCATTTGAGAGTACCAGGTCTAAGATTGCTCCCTCCCGAGTGAGTTCCAGCACTAGCTGTCCGAGGCATGCCCCCTAAAGGACATCAAGAATGGCCATGCTCTTGGATGTGGCTGCAGCAAAGGTGCTCCAGTTAACATCTGGCATATTAAGGTCCCCCATCAGCAATATCTCCCCTTTCTCTTTTATCCTAAGGATGCCTTCTATCATTTCCTTGTCCATTTCCTCACCCGGAGAAGGGTCTGTATACAACCCCTGTGAGGACTGTGGTGCCATTTCCAGTCTCCAAGGTGACCCACAGTGCCTCCTCTCCTCCCTGTTTACCCTTTAGCTCCAGTAGGTGTTATGTTCCATCAGGACAGCCCCGAGCCCATGCTCGCATGGGATGTATGACCACCCCTAGAAATAGGAAAGTCAGAACAGTGTGCCCACTTGTGATGGAGGGTGGGGGGAGGCCCCAATGGTATGTCAAACCACTACCCCTGAGATAGAATAGTTAGACCCCCCCCAACCTTCACCCTGGCAACAATATTAACATCAGTACTTAGCTTGAATTTCAGGGTGGGTTCTCCAGAGATTTGCCAGTAGAGTTCAGGTGCTGAGGGTCCGGAGCTGACACGGCCCACTTAGCACTAGGTGAAGGGCTGGCCATGGTCTTCCCAGGTTCAGCCACCAGGTCTGCTGTTGCAATGTCGGCCTAAGATTTGCCAATTGGTGTAGGTTGGACTGGTTGCTGTACCTCTGCTGGGCCGGATCTATCTCAATCAGTTCCTGCACCTCAGGGGAGGCTGGTTAGAGAGCAGTGTAGTGGTTTGGGGAGAAGAAGGCCTGCAAACTGGAGTCTGCTGGGGCACTCAGGTCATCCGCTTGTTCCAGGCTGGAGGCTCTCACACGGTCAGATGGGTGCTGTCTTCTCACATGTCTTTGTAAGGGGTAGTGCTTCTTTGACCTCAATGGGAGACAAGCATTGAAGACTCAGACTTCAGGGGGAAGAAGCTGGGTTGGGCTGTATACAGACGCAGTCTGCAGCCTCCACTTCACTCGGTAAGTGTGCAGACCCCTTTGGCTTTGTGGGAATTCAGAATTCAGTGGGGTGGATTTTATGTAAGAAGTCAATGAGACTTTCTGGGGAGGCAAACAAGAGTGGAGATCCATTGTGTACCACCCTCATGGCCGCGGGATATCGTAGAGAGAGAGAATGGGATGTCCAGTTTGTGCATCAGCCTACAGGCTTCAGTATTTGTCTTGCACCTCTTACATAGCTCCTTACAGTAGTCCTGAAAAATCTGTATTCTGCTCCTGTGCCAGGATAGCAGACCCACATTTCTAGCAGCCACTGCCACAGTCTCCTTTTGGAGGAAATCAAAGAAACAGGCAAGCAAGGGCAGAGGCCTCTCTCCAGGCCTAGGGGCAGGAGTGAGTGAGCAATGGGCTCTTTCAGTTTGGAATCTGGTGTCCACTGGAAGGTCTAGAAGTTGTGGGAGGGTTTGTTGAAGAGATGAGGCAGGGTCCTTTTGCTCAGCCCCCTCGGGAAGCTCAGAAACCACAAGTTGTTACAGTGGCTGCAGTTTTCCAGGTCGTCCACTTTATCTTAAAGCTGGTGGATGATTTTGGCCTGGTTCCACAGCATGGTGGTCAGCTCTTGCAGTGCTGCATCATGACAGTCAAGTCATCTTTCAGTTTGGAAGAGCTGAGTTTTGATGCTGTGTAAGGTATGTGTCGTACCATTAGTAGCAATTGTCATTTGTGCAATTTGAGTTAACAGCTGAGTAAACATTTGTTCAGTTCATGCTGGGTCTCCTGGCGGTAGCATGGCAAAGGCCATTTTGTTTTCCCTCGCCCACCACTGCAGCAACCAAAGTAAGATATGTTGGGTAGCAGAGAGGAAGATTGCGACCAAAAGTATTGTATGTGGAGGCAGTGTTCCTCTAGCCATTAGGGCCACTCTATTTACAGAAAGAGTAAGCCCCGATGCAGGATGCCGAAGAATTCATCACCAAGTTTGTGGAGCTACAGACTTATGCTGCTGTACTGGCTTAAGGCTTGGCCACCCCCCCCAACTATACTTTTTAATAAATCATTCAGATCAGGAGAGATACCAATGGAATGAAGGAGTGCTACAGTAGTACCAATATACAAAAACAGGAGAAGAAATATAGCTAGTAAATACAGGCCGATTAGCCTTACATCTATTGTATGTAAGTGTTTAGAAAATATTTTAAAGCATAGACTTGACAAGGAAATTGGAGAGAGAAATCTGGATGACCAAACACAACATGGTTTTGTAAGGGGCAGATCTTGTGCCACCAATCTGATTTCCTTCTACGAGAACATCAGTAATAGATAAGGGAGTCCTGGTGGACATGGTATTACTCAGCTTTAAAAAGGCTTTTGATAAGGTCCCACATCAACTGCTTTAAAAGAAAATGACAACACTTGGCTTAAACCCCTTCATAGTTAAATGGATATATGAAACTCAACAGGTTCGAGTGGCCGTCAAATTATCAGACGAAATAAAGGTTACCAGTGGAGTCCCACAGGGCTCAGTTCTGGGACCCGCCTTATTTGGGATCTTTATTCGAGATATAAATGAAGGTCTGACATGCAAGATGGTAAAATTCACTGACGATACTAAGATTTGCTCAGAGGTTGAAACTCCACTTAAAATTCATGACTTGAAACAGGGTCTGATGAAGATACTATAGATAATTGGATGAAAAACAATCAAATGGAGTACAATACAGATAAGTGTACAGTTATCAATGTTGGAAAAAAAACTTACACTACTTACAGTATTAGCAAGTGCCCAATTAAAGTGGTAGAATCTGAAAGCAACCTAGGTATTATCATTAATAAAGATTTCACCCATGCAGATGGGTAACTGCCGAGTAGAGCGCAGAAACAATGGCGTGGTAATGGGGAGCGAGGCAACAATGGCATTTGCCGAAAGATCAACCACACAGAGCAGCCAAATGATAATACAAGGGTGAAACACACAGCAGGACTGCATGGGTGAACACCCATGCAGAGACACCAAGCACAGCGACCTGGACAGAGCAACAGGCAGTGGGGCAAACACAGGCAGAATGCTGTGGCCACACACCTGGTGGCAGACACACCAGAGCCCCAAGACCAAAGTACAGAGGCAGCACACCCCAGCACAACAGCAGTGTCAATGCACCGATGGAGCCCAGGCCACCCCCCCCGACACAGCACAGAGGATACTCACCAGAGCAGGGCAAAGGACGAGCATAGGCACCCGGAGACAGGCACAGTTCAAGGGGTTGGGGCTGATGGGTGACCACCAGATATACAACCCAGACAGGAAGGGGCAGCAACAGACAGCGGTTGGTGGGTGAAGTGGACCACAGACAAATGGGGGGCACGGGCAGGGTGCAGGCAGGACCACAATCTGGAATCAAGGATGTCAGTCAGATACATCCAGAGCCAACAAGGCAAACTGCTAGCCATACACAATGACTACATCTACAGAAAGGACAAGGCTGGCCCAGAGAAGGTGTATTGGTGATGTGCCGAGGCATGCCAATATAGCTGCCTCGCCCACCTGCAAACCCTGGACAACACTGTGGTTGCCACCCTATGGGAGCATAACCATGTTCCTGATGCAGCAGATGTCGGTGTGCTCCAGATTCTGGGGTCACTAAGGGATGGAGCGCGTAGTTCGCTAGATAGCACATTGCAAGAGATCACAGTGAGTATGTCGGGGATACCTGTGGCTGTTGCAGGTCGACTACCAGGGGTGCGCCTACTGTGATGGACCATGCAGAGCATGTGACATGTAGCATGGGGGTGGTCCACGACACCGGCCATGGTCACTTACTTTGCCATACCACCCGAATTTACCATGACGGGGGAAGGGGGCTGGTTCCTGCTCCATGACAGCAGTCAGGTGCGGGACCAGCTAGTGATATATGCCAGTGACCGGGGTCTGCAGCAGCTGCAGGACTGCCCAGACTGGTTCATGGACTGCACCTTCAGATCATGCCCAACAATTTTTGGGCAGCCCTACACCATCCACGCCATCCAGTCTGGTGCAGTCCTGCCGGCCGGCTTTGCCCTCACCTGCACCAGGAGGACCCAGACCTACAGTCGCCTACTGAGCCAGCTACAACACCACCGTCCAGCACTAGTCCCTGCCACTGTGCTGACTGACTTTGAGTGTGCCAGCTGGCACGCACTGTCCAGCGCCTTTCCGGATGCCAACATAAGGGGCTGTTTCTTCCACTTTTCGCAGGCAATCTGGCACAAGATCCAGTAGTGCCCAGATGTGCTGCACCAGTATTCCATGGACCCAGACTTTGTCCTGCTCCTCCGGATGCTGCTGGCATTGGCATTCATGCCACCCAGTGATGTGCCAGTGGTATTCCAGGAGATACAAACCTGGCAGTACATGGTGCAGAATAAAGAGCTGCTGCAGCTGGTCATGGACTACTTTGAAGACACCTGGATTGGTCGTCCAAGTGCCCACTCAGGGCATCATAGGGCAACGTTTCCAATCAAGCAGTGGAACTGCCATGCTGTGACCGTCCAGGGGCTGGCTAGGACTAACAATGCGGTGGAGTGGTGGCACCAAGCATTCAACACCAGGCTTGGTGCCTGCCACTCCAGTATCTGGAGACTGCTGGAGTACCTCCATGAAGAGGAGCAGCTGACAGTGGTCCACTCTGAGCAGCTCATCTCGGCAGCAGAGGTCCCTCAGAGCCAGCATTGCTATAGGGACCTGAATGCCCGCATTGCCACTGTTGTCACAGAATATGCAACCTAGAGCCACTACGACTAGCTCTATGGGCCTACGCACAACTTCACCTTCCACGTGTGACCAGCCATGGCCATGTGGTAGGCGTGCCTGTGCCCTGCCACCCATGAACCACCTCCTGACACTTCCATCTCACCATGGGCTATGGGATTGCTCCTTGCTCAGCAGTTGAGCTGTGCCACCCAGTATGGGTGCCCACTCCCCCTTCCCTCTTCCCTGTAGTCACTCATATAATGCTCTCTCCCCTCGTAGTCACCCATTGTGCTGTCGCCTGTTCTGCACATTCTCCCTGTGCAAGCATTCGCCACCACTGTGTGCTCGCCCCTCCTGCAGTCGCCTGCTGTCGGTTGCTCTGAGGGGACTAGTGCATCCGGGGTCACCACATCACATAAATCCATCCCGATCACTGTAGACGGGTCTCCCATAGAGCTAACAGTATCCTCATATCTGTTAAAAAAGCATTTGTTAATAGAGGCCGGGCCTGCATTTTACCACTGTACACAATGTATGTCAGACCCCATGTGGACTGTGCTGCACCATTCTGGTCATCATATCTGAACAAAGATATACAAATCATAGAGTCAGTTCAAAGAAGGGCCACTAAACTAATATCTCCCATAAGCAATTTAGCTTATCCTGATAGGCTAGTTCACCTTAACCTATATGACTTAAAAACACGTAGACTAAGGGGTGATTTATTAATGCTCTTTCATATCTTAAATGACCCGTACCTCATCTAAGAGTGTGGTTTAGAATGGGTGACAAAGCCAGAGGGCTTAAGGTGCCACAACAGACTACTTAAAGTTCAGAAGTTTAGAATTAACAAAAGAGGAAATTATTTTAGTGTTAGACCCAGGAGTTTATGGACTACATTGCCTTCAAATATGGTTGACATAAAATCATTTGAGTCTTTCAAACATGCCTTAGATGACTATTTGTTAAGTTCCGGGAACTAGATATGCCCTGAAAGTACGGGGAAGGTGGTCTCGATGGGTTCATGCTTTCTTCCACCTTTAGAAACTGAGTAATACTGAATAATACTGAGTAGCTCTTTATGTAAGAAACAGCATAAATGCTACAGAAATAATGTACAGGATGGGAAGGATGGTGCAGAAGTGCTGTGGGTTTCCCTAGAAAAGAGGACAGGGGCAGTTCTTTGGATGGGGGTGGTCTACAGTCCTCGGTCACAGGGGTGAGAAATTGATAAAGAAATGTTAAAAGCAAGCCATAAGATGACTCACAAGGGAGAGGTGTTACTAGTAGGGGACTTCAATCTGCTGCATGTGAATTGGATCCTTCCCACTACAGCAATGACCAGGAGTAGGGACATCGTCAACTCCCTGCAGGGAGCGTTCCACAGGCAACTGGTTAAGGAATCCACTTGTGAGGGGGCATTACTGGATCTAGTACTGACAAACTGGGACAGCATTGCTGATGTCACAGTGGGGGACCATCTAAGGACCAGAGATCACCGAACAGTGTGATTTAACGTAAGCACAGGGACAGAGTCAAGCCACATGAGGACAAGGGTCCTGGACTTCAGGAGGGCCGATTTTAAGAAAGTAGGAGAATGCCTCAGGGATGCCCTGGCAGGGATAAGGAAACTAGAGGGAGTAGAAGAACAGTGGGCTACATTAAGAGACGGAATTGAAAAGGATACCAAACTCTGTGTCAAGCAGGTCAGCAAGGGCAAGAGGAAAAAAAAAAGAGACCACTATGGTTCTCTAGAGAGGTAATGGAAAAAATAAGAGCAAAAAACCCTAGCCTTCAAAAACACAAAAGACCACAGAAGGAGGAGGCTAGGGAGAGGTACCAGGAGAAACAAAAGCAGGCAGAAAAGGCAGTTAAGAGCGCAAAGCGAAAACAGAATAAAATATAGCCAAATCAGTAAAAAGTGGATAAAAACATTTTTTAGATACATTAGTGAAAAGAAGTCCATGGGTGAGATAGTGAGACTGAAAGGGGAAGGTGGGGGGGTGGTTTCTGTAGAAGAGGACCACCAAAAATCTGATATGTTTTACAAATACTTCTGTTCGGTATTTGTGGAGGAGGGGGTAGAAAACCGACCTTTGTTATACGACAAGGGCATAAGGGGTCAGAAGATGGACACTAGCACTTTCACAGATGAAAGAGTCCTAAGGGAGTTGTCAAAGTTAAATGTGGACAAGGCAATGGGTCCAGATGTGGTGCACCCCAGGTTGCTGAGGGAGCTTAGTGAGGAGCTGGCTGAACCTCTGACCACCCTGTTCAACTAGTTACTAGAAACAGGGGAGGTACTAGGGGACTGGAGGAGGGCAGATGTAGTCTGTTCCATCTTGGTCCTGCTGGACCATTCTTTGACATTTCACATGGTGGACCATGGCAGCACTGTTGGTTTACCTGAGACACTATGAAGGACTCTCAGGAGTAGTGTAACAGTGGTCTGACTCATACTTGTCCAGCACAGTGCTGCAGGAGGTATTGGGTTGTAAATTCTCATATAGTGTTCCTTAGGGTTTGATCATGGCCCACATGTTATTCACTGTGTACATTCTGCCATTGGGAAGAGTTCACTATACATTATGGGCTGGGGCTTCACTGTTATGCAGATTATACCTAGCTATATTTGTGTTGTGCATCTGATAGAGGTGGTGTGGTCTCTGTGATACATGAGATACTCACTGAAATTCAGGACTGGATGGACACTAACTGCTTAAGTTTAACTCATCAAAGACAAAGCAAGTACTGGTGGCACCAGGTCAGAGTGGGTCACCAATGAATGGCAGCTGTGGTACTTCACCATCTTTATATGGCACTCTACTAGGAATGGTAGCTAGGGCTACAAATCTGGGGGTAATTGTGGACTGCAAGTTACACTAGAACATCATGGGTCTGATTCTCAAAGCTTCAGGTGCAGCACAACGGGCTTGCGCCAAAAAGAATGGTGCAAAGGGCACCTTACGCCAAATGATGCACTGAATGCGATTCTTAAAAACAGCCTGCATCCACCGCAGGCTGTGTGCCCAAATGGGGCTTGCACCACCTGTGCATCACAAAATGGGCTGCGGCATGGTGCAAGGGGACATAAGGTAGATGCAAGCTGATACATCACTGAAAGTCAGATTCTCAAAACACTCCAAGAGGGAGAATTTCTAAGTACCATTAGAGCAGCCAGGGCTGTTCTAAGGGGTTTTAGAAATAGCCCTCTGGCAGAGTTTAACACGTATGGCAGTGTGCCGTGGTCACCCCCTCCCAAGGTCCGATCCCGACATGGTCGATTACCATCCCTGGTGATGTAGGGGAGCCCCCTCCCCGATGTCACCCCTATAGATATGTAATAAAACAAACCCCATCTCTGGTGGTCTAGAGGACCCCTCCCCGATCCCCAATGTTGTCCATATATGTAATTAAGCCTTGCTATGTCACAGACTGATACATCAGTCCAAAAATCCTATATGTTCTAATTCGATTAGCAGCCTAAAGGCTAATAAATATAACCCATCCCTGGTGGTCTAGTGAACCCACCATCCCTAATCCCCACCTCTCTCCTGTATGTAGTGTAAATAACACCCAACCCTGGTGGTCTGGTGGACCCCTAACCCAGCAGGTAATGCCCACCACACACACTCCCTGCAGTCTTAAACCCAGAGCCAGCAACCTGCACAGGCATCCTCTCACCACCATGGCTGGCTGATGACTGACCTGTCACTGAGTGTGCACTGTATGATACAGTACACACTCATTGATTTACATCAATGAGCATGCACTGTATTATACAGTACGCGCTCAGTGACAGGTCATTCGGCAGGCAGCCATGATGGTGAGAGGATGGTTGTGCCAGTTGCCGGCTCAGGGTCTAGGATGGCGGGGAGCAGGATGGTGGGCACTACCTGCCTGGGTGGGGGAGGGGGTCCACTAGACCACCAAGGATTGGTGTTGTTTATTAATTAAATATATGGGACAGATTGGGGATTGGGGAGGAGGGCTCACTAGACCACCAGGTATGGGTTATATTTATTAATTATATATATGGACAATATTGGGGATCAGAGATGGGGATCCCCAAGACCACCAGAGATGAGGTTTGGTTTATTATATCACTGTACAGGTGACATCAGGGATCAGCAAGGGGGTCCACTAGACCACCAGGGATATATTTAAGTAATGGGGAATTGGGGCTTGGGAGGCAGGTCCGCTAGCTCACCAGGGACTATTTAATATACAAATGGGGGATTGAGGCTGGGGAAGTCCACTACGCCACCAAGGACATCTTTACTTTTATTAGTGGAGGATTGGGGTGGCTGTCCTAGATTGGCACACAGCCATTCCACAGCTTATGGCAATGCTCCAGATGCACCACATGTTTGGTGCATTGTCAGATTTGCCACAAGTTGAGAGACTTTGCTGCCATGACCCTGCCCAACAGAGAATCAGGCACAGGGTCCCTGGTGCACTGGGCATTGATGTAAGCTGCCATTTGATGCAGCTTGCATTACTCTAAGGCCCTTTGAAAATTAAGCCCCATGTGTCAATGCTAGTTTATAGTGGCTTTTTTCATTTACAGAGCATCACCCAGATCAAGCCTTATCTAGCACCAACCAAACTAGTTATGACTGGTTCATGCCTTTGCACTGGACTACTGCCATACAGAGATATGTTTGCTTTCTAACAAAGCCATTCACAGTCTTGGCACTAGCTACCTCAATGTCCTTGTGAACCTATACACTCCTATCCATCCTTTTCTTTTATCTGAGCCATGCCTCCTTAGCTTTCTTCATTTATGTTTGAAATCCTAACTGGATTGAGCATTCGAAGTCATGACCCCAGTGCTCTGCAATGATTTTCTTCTAAACATATGAGATCCCCTTAGTCAATACCTTTAAAGCACTACTAAAATAACATCTGTTAAACTTGTGCTGAGGGTCTGGTTGGTTTTAAACTTTGAATTTTATGTTGCTGTTGTAATCCCCTTTCCCTGTAATGCCCCGGTTTGTTCACACTTGTGTTGTATGTGAGGTACCCCAAGCCTCCAGGATGTGGGGGCCATATTACAAAAATGTCCTTGTCTAAAGTCAGCAAGGCATTGCCACCAGATAATTGATTAATGTTGCAAGGCTGGTAGGATCCCTAGAAGGTAAGTGAAGGAGCATTGGCATTACCTATTGTCAATACTACTCCTCTTACCTATCAAGGAGCATTGGCCCTGAAAATTATCCTTTCTGCTGAACTGGCTGTGTAATAAAGTGGAGGAGAAAAGAGAATACTTGTTAACTGACGTGGCCATTCATCAAATCACCAGGGAGTGCCTAGAATTGTTCCTTGACAATGCTGAGCCAAAGTCAGGTGTAGAAACCTGTATGGTATATGAATGACACATAAAAGGGATATCCACATGCATGGTGAGTTGATGATAGACTCTAAAGGTGTTCAGCAATGTTTTGCAATCAGGGTACCAGGCTCTGTTGGCCACATTCTCCAAAGGTCCCATACTCTACAATTTAATGGCTGTGCACTGTAAGAGTAAAAATATCACAGCTAGTATCTGTCCTAAAAGAGCATTATCCTTCTATTGGTAACAACCAAATACTCAGGACCAGCATCCGTCAGAAGTCAGTAACTTTAAATCAACTGATTAGTATTATTGCAACACCTTGAAACATGATGTGATCAAACTTATTTATTGCACCATCAAATGATTATCAGCATTATTGCAATATCCCTAAGCAAAAGTTGAGCTGTAGTACCACAGTGCCACAAGCTGAGCTGTAGTATCACAGCAACCCAAGCACAAACTGAGCTGTAGTATCACAGCACCCCAAGCACAAACTGAGCTGTAGTACCACAGTGCCCCAAGCACAAACTGAGCTGTAGTATCACAGCGACCCAAGCACAAACTGAGCTGAAGTATCACAGTGCCACAAGTTGAACTGTAGTATCACATCACCCCAAGCACAAACTGAGCTGTAGTATCACAGCGCCCCAAGCACAAACTGAGCTGTAGTATCATAGCACCCCAAGCACAAGCTGAACTGTAGTACCACAGTGCCACAAGCTGAACTGTAGTATCACAGCACCCCAAGTACAAACTGAGCTGTAGTATCACAGCACCCCAAGCACAAACTAAACTGTAGTATCACAGTGCCCCAAGCACAAACTGAGCTATAGTATCACAGTACCCCAAGAACAAGCTGAGCTGCAGTATCACAGTGCCCCAAGCACAAACTGAGCTGTAGTATCACAGTGCCACAAGTTAAACTGTAGTATCACAGCACCCCAAGCACAAACTGAGCTGTAGTATCACAGTGCCACAATCTGAACTGTAGTATCACAGCACCCCAAGCACAAACTGAGCTGTAGTATCACAGCGCCCCAAGCACAATCTGAACTGTAGTATCACAGCACCCCAAGCACAAACTGAGCTGTAGTACCACAACACCCCAAGCACAAGCTGAGCTGTAGTATCACAGCACCCCAAGCACAAACTGAGCTGTAGTATCACAGCACCCCAAGCACAAACTGAGCTGAAGTACCAGAGTGTCCACAGCACAAGATCTTTCATGTTGTATTTTATATGACTGCCTAACAGACATCGTTTCATTGGAGAATCCATGGAGTCCTGAAGCCAGTGGAAGACATCCATAGGTTCATTAAATCCAACAGAGTAAAGACTAATTTATCAACGCTTCTAGAGCTGGTCAATGGATGGAAGAAGAACGTCCACTTCACTTCAGGACTGGTGCCTTCCCATTCTGTTTCACCAGAAATGTTGCTTACTTTTCTTTATTTTTAGTTAACTTTAATGTATGTAGAGTCCTATGTTTTTGCCCCAGACTTTATTGTTTTTTTAGCTACTCAGTTAAATTTTACAGCAGACTGACTCACTTTCTACAACTGTGCAGCATGTATATAGTTAGTATTTTTGGACAAAATGAAAAAATGAATAAACATAAATAGTATTTGAAACTGTTTTTATTGTTATTTATATAACATCACATAGTATTTGCAGGGAAAGAATGTTGTCTGATTAGTCTGAATTTATCTTCAGGTATTGAAAAAGATGCAGCATTGTCCACACAAAGATTGTTAGCAGTAAAAAGTGTGTTGTAGGGTTAACTTGCCTTTACTTCTGAGATACAGATGGCAAAGGAGCCAGGGCTAGTGTAAGTGGTCCTGCTTAAAATGGTATGAGGTTTAAAGGAAAAATGCAAAAGAGTGCTAATGGCCAGGCATGCAACCGATGTTTGAATTAAGGGCAAATTTAAGAGTATTGAGAAAGGTGTATGTGTCAACGGCATGAATATGATGAGTAGGATTAGATATTAAACAAGTCTCAAAATATGACCTACATACTGTAGTCCTGTACCTACAGTATATCACGGGGTTGAGAAAGTCTACATGGGACAGGCTAATAAATTCAATGTGAAGAGTGTACTGGTATGCCTGGATACATACCTGCACGTGGTTTTAACCAATACTTACCATAGGCCCGTGGGCTACGTCTTATGGATACCCATTTGAATCAGTTTATCCCACCTACTTGGGAAAGCATCAAATCATTTCAGCATCAAGGAGCTGCTTTCTGTACTAGATATAAGTAGGAGGTAGACTGGATACCTCCTCCACGGGTGTTCCTGCTGGTTGTTTCCAGACTATAATGTTAATTTGTTTCCAGATGTTCAATGTGAAAGTGTTTCCACACGTTCACTTGGCTGGGTCTTTCTAGGGGCAGCAAGATGATTGCTAGTGGAAGAGTGTAACTCCCAGGTAAATTAGGGTTACTAAAAAGTTTCTAATACCCACAAGGTTGAGTATGGCAGTCAGAAACTCTCTGTAACATGAGCTTGGGAGGAAAAGCCCAGGAAGTAGGGGAAGGGCTAACAGAGTATACAGTGGAGCCAGACATAATGCAATGCAATACCTTGCAGTAAATGACACATCACAAAATACTGCATGATAAAAGGATTTCATCGCCATTGAATAGCGCTATTCCCTGCAGTATACTGCAGCAGTTTGTGACATACTGCAGCACTACTGCATTGCATTCTGGCTGGCACAAAACAAAAAAGAACGGGAGTGGTCTAGTTTTTGGAAGTGCCAGTGAAGACAGCAGTTGAATGCAGCTGCCCCAGCCCTAGAGCTGGGACCTGGCCTCTGAAGTCGGCCTATAGGTACCTCTTGAGGCTTGAGTGGTGGCAGTGCTCCATATCTGAGGTGTGAGGCAGGTTCTTCTTTCTGGTTCAGTGTCTGGACGGGGGGCAAAACAAGTCAAATCAACTGTAAGATCTAGCCAGCAAATGAAGAGAGAATAGAGATTCCCAGAGAAAAATGGTGCCTGGTTGACCCTGTTGGCCACTCGATGATGAGTCCTGGAGTTCTTGTATGACTCCCATAATGTAGATTTAAGAAGTATGGGAGTGCAACCAAGCTCAAGAAAGAAAAGACCTAAAAGTTCAGAACTCAGTGCACTTTGCAAAGATGATAAAATAGAGATGGATATCATAGGGATACAAAGAAAGCATGACAAAGGAAAGGAAAAGGTTTGTAAATTCAGTGCAGAGGACCCCCCACCCCCAACCCCGATGGATTCCTCTAAATACAGAGTGAAAGCAAGTGCACAAGAAATGGAGCTGTGATTTTATTGCCAGGAACCGTTAATGGATTCATCAAATGTGATGGGAAGTTAAGATGCTTGTTAGAGGCTCATGGCTTTTAATCATGTTCCATGAAAGATGAAGGTTGGTGCCCTGTAAAAATGGTGCAACTAACAGTGAAGAAACATAGAAACATAGAATTTGACAGCAGATAAGGACCGCTTGGCCCACCCAGTCTGCCCATTTCCCTACCTACTGGATAAGCTGCAGATCCTAGTTAACCAGCAGCCTACTTCTTCCTACCCCCCCCCGAATGGCCTTATGACTGTCCCACGCATGCTTGAATTCCACCACTGTTTTTGACTCCACAACCTCCTCGGAAGGCCGTTCCATGCATCCACAACCCTCTCTGTGAAAAATACTTCCTTAAAATACCTCTGAGCCACCCCACCCCCATCTTCAAATTGTGCTGCCTTGTTCTTGCACACTCTTTTTGAAAGGTGCTACCCTCTTGGACTTTGTTGAGTCCCTTGAGGTACTGAAAGTTTCTATCATGTCCCCCTCTCCCTCCTTTCCTCGAGGCTATACATATTAAGCTCCTTTAGTCTCTTTTCATGTGTCTTCCGGTGCAGACCCTGCACCGTTTTAGTTGCCCTCCTCTGGACAGCTTCCATCCTGTCTTTGTCTTTGCGGAGATTGGGTTTCCAGAACTGCAAGCAGTACTCCAGATGGGATCTGACCAGCTGTCTGTACAGAGGGATAATAACTTCCTGTTTTCTACTGGTGATGCCTCTCCCTATGCATCCCAGTATCCCCCCAGCCCTTATTGCTGCCCTCTCACATTGCTTGCCCACCTTTAGGTCATCTGATATGACTACCCCCAGGTCCCTTTCCATTTTTGTTGTTGTTAGTATCTTACTCCCCATTGTGTACTCTTCCACTGAGTTTTTGCTTCCCAGGTGCATTACCTTGCACTTCTTAGCATTGAATCTAAGCTGCCATACATTTGACCATTCCTCTAACCTTGCCAAGTCCCTTCTCATCCTTTCCACCCCACCTTGTGCATCAACTCTGTTGCAGATCTTTGTGTCATCTGCAAAGAGATACTTTTCCTTCCAGTCCCTCTGCAATGTCACTTATAAAGACATTGAAGAGGACCGTCCTAATACTGAACCCTGCGGTACCCCACTAGTAACCCCCCTTTCTTCAGAGTAGACTCCATTTACTATTACTCTCTGTGTCCTATTCTCCAGACAATTCTTTACCCAGGCTGTCATCTTGGGACCCACTCCCAGGCTGGCTAACTTGTATATTAATCTTTTGTGTGGGACTGTGTCAAATACCTTGCTAAAGTCTACGTAGACCATGTCCACAGCCCCTTCCTGATCTACTGCTTTGGTCACCCAGTCAAAGAAATC
Organism: Neoceratodus forsteri; assembly: GCA_016271365.2. NCBI lineage: Eukaryota > Metazoa > Chordata > Ceratodontiformes > Ceratodontidae > Neoceratodus > Neoceratodus forsteri. The sequence continues at coordinate 1,213,484,856 of CM057453.1, read as the reverse complement.
TATCAGATTCATCTGGCATGACCTTCCCGCTGTGAATCCATGCTGTCTTGGGTCCTGTGCTGCCTTGGAGTGCAAAAGAAATTTTCTGCCATAACTGTGGAGTCTCACTGGATGAGAGGCAACTTATCAGTGTGTACAAATCCCTGCTGATAGGACCCTTCTTGTTATCCAGGTATTTCCAGAAAACATTGTTTGCTTGGGAAACTGCTAATGAGTATATGGTACTGTAAAAACAGATCAGAATCTGAACTACCCATCTATCTATCTATCTATTATCTATCTATCTATCTATCTATCTATCTATCTATCTATCTATCTATTTATCTGTCTGTCTGTCTGTCTGTCTGTCTCTGTCTATCTGTCTGTCTGTGTGTCTGGGCATCTGTCTGTCGGTGTGTGTGTGTCTCTCTCTCTCTCTCTCTCTCTCTCTCTCTCTTTCTCTCTCTCTCTATCTGAGTTGAAGTCTGCCAGGATGCACAACAGTATCACAGATTCTTGCATTACAAAGGGATTAACTGCTATTGAAATTCCACTGTTTCCTGCACTAATGCTGCAGAATTCTGTATTACTCTGTGTTGCATCCTGGTGTACCTGTCTGTCTGTCTGTCTTTCTATCTAAGAAGTGGGCAAAGAAGATAGTATGAGAAGGATATGGGAAATAGGGTTGAGGGATAGATGATGTGAATAAGAACAAACAGGTCCAAAAACAGGCCTGAAAATGAGGCTGAGCAGCACTCTCTGCCTGGCACAAAATCTAAAATAAACAACATATTTTCTGCGGTTATATTTTTACATTAGTGCTTTTGACAAGTTGGTGGCAGTGTGTTACATTTATAAATGGTCAGTTAGAGAAGGGTAAAAAGAAATGAGCCATGAGAACGTCTTCACTGAAAGGGCAAATAGAAAGAAGTCATAACATTATGGGAAATAAACAGAATACAAGGGACTGTGACAGTGGCAGTTTGCTCCACTCTGTTGTAAATGTGGTTGATAACGTCAGCAGTAGTAGCCCTAGCAGTGATACAACATGACAACCAGCACCTCTCTTTAACATAAGGATGGCATTTAGTTTTCCTCCCCACTCTGATCCTTGACCATTTACAGTATATATGTTTAGCATTTAACCCCTTGTGCCAGTGATGCTCTCATCCCACCCTAATGATCCTAGCCTAATGATGTATGTTTAGTATAGACTCCGAGGTGCCAGAGGCATAACCTCCCCCTAAACCTGGTCCCCATTTCCATTCCACTAGACTTACCTGGTGGTCTAATAGTCCTCCAGTCCTTATTGATATTTCCATGGTAATCCAGGAGTAAATCCCCCAGCCAGTGGAACTCATCCTTACACCTCCATGGCAATCTGCCAACTGATTCGCTCAAGAGCAGTCACTAAAGTCACTTAATCAATGCATTACTTGCTTGTGTACAATAATAAGTGATTAATCATACACTGTAGGGCAGAGATTGATACAGGATAGAAGTGCAGTGTAATGCACCTGGGAAACAAAAACCCAGGAGAAGAATACACAATGGCAGAGGAGGCACTAACAACAACAATAATGGAAAGGGACCTGGGACTAGTCATATCAGATAACTTGAAGGTGGGCAAGCAATGTGAGAAGTAAGTAAGGAGAGCCGGGGGGATACTGGGATGCATAGGGAGGGGCATCACAAGTAAAAAAAGGGAAGTGGTCATCCCTCTTTACAGACAGTTGGTGAGACCCCATCTGGAGTACTGCGTGCAGTTTTGAAGACTCCATCTCTGCAAGGACATAGACAGGGTGGAGACAGTCCAGAGTAGGGCAACTGAAATGGTGCAGGGTCTGCAACAGAAACCATATGAAGAGAGACAGACTGAGAGAGCTTAAAATGTATACCTTGATGAAAGGAGGGACAGGGGGGACATGATAGAAACTTTCAAGTACCTCAAAGGAATCAACAAAGTCCAGAAGGGAAGCATCTTTCAGAAAAAGAGATGTGCAAGAACAAGGGGGTTCAATTTAAAGATTTTTATTTATTTATTTTTTTATTTATTATTCATATCGGAATTATAACCCTTTGAGTCAAGGACTCGTTTCCAAAGGCTCCACATCAGTTCCAGTGAATTCAACACATAGACAGCAACACAAATGCAATATGATAGACAGGAGGTTATAGACATTTTTTGTTACATACCAAACAGCTAATAGCAAACAGCATTCATATATTTGCAGGTGTCAGAACAAACAACATAGAATCCTGAGCCATCCAGTGCCCAGACAAGAGTTACCGTATACAATAGCAGTACAGAGGTCTATACAGTACGAAAGTTAGGCTCCAAGGACAAATACAGTAAATTCAAAATTGCAGCCTGAGATAAGGCAATTGTCGTCAAGAGTCTAGGAAAGGGGCTGGGGAGGGAGCGGGGCACCTCTGAGCTAGGACCCCACTTGTGGAGCACATTCACAGCTGTGAGTGAAGAAAATGAGGTTTTTGAGAGCTGCCTTAAAAGGACCTATTTTAGTGAGTGAGGAGACTGAGGAGGGGAGGGCATTGAACCAGTATGGTGCTCTGTAACAAAAGGATCTCTGGGAGAGTGATGTCCGCACCCTTGGGACTCTGAGCGTGGCCTTAGTGGAGCCACGGGTAGAGGCAGAGGCAGAAGGGGAAGCAGGGTGGAGGGAGGCAGACACCCAAGGGGGGGGAGACCTAGAAGTATTTTTTTAACCAGTATGCAGAGCTGATATTCTAACTTCTCTTCTAGGTTGAGTATGTTGGCCAGCGAGTATACAGTGCATACGATTCCATTTGTCTGCACCAGTGAGGAGCCTACAGGCCTTATTTAGGGATAGTTGGATTCTCTTGCGGGTAGTGGCATCAGCAGCAGAAGTGTAGACAAGGAGGCCGTAGTCTACAAGAGACAGGGCAGAGGAGGAGACAGCCAATCTGAGGGCATCCGGTGGGAGGCAGTCCTTATGATGGTAAAGAAGGCCTATGTGCATGTTAATTGCAGAGGTGAGCAGATCAATAGTGAGTGAAAGGAGAGGGCAGAGTCGAAGGTAATGACCAGGTAGTTGTAGCTGCTAACTTGTTCTAGTGGATGGTGTGAGTTGGATAGTATATGCAGGGGCGAGTTTTTTACCTTATTTTGATGATGGGCAAACAACATGGCTTTTGGTTTTTTAATGTTAATGACCAGCCTGCAGTCATTGAACTAGTTTCCAATTTGACTGAAAGAGTTCTGGAGGGAGGCCTGAAGAGAGGAGGGGTCAGGGTGGGAGGAGAGGCGAACCGCAACATCTGCATATAGCAGGACCTTGGTGGAGCAGGAGTTGGGTAGGGCATTTACATAGAGACTAAAAAGAAGGGGGCCCAGGATGGAGCCCTGTGGGACCCTGGAACAGATGGGGCGGGTGCTGGAGAGGGTGCTGTTTATTTTGACACATTGGGGCCTTGAAGAGGGATAGCTAGAGAATCAGTCCAGTGGGTCTTGGGAAAAGCCTAGTTGAAGAAGAGTGTCCAGTAGGAGTGGATGACAAACCATATCAAAGGCCTTGGAGAGATCAATGTAGACAGCCCCTGCAAGGTGGCCTTTGTTAAGGGTTTCGTGAAGGAAGTTAGAGAACTCCATGAGAACAGTGGTCGTACTATGACCTGAATGGAAGCCATGCTGCTCTCTGCATAGGAGATTGTGGGAGGCAAGATATTTAGATAATTGGTATGCCACTATTTTTCCCAGAGCTTTAGAGAAAGGAGGAAGAATAGAGATTGGCTGATAGTTTCCAGGAGAGGAGGTGTCGCCACTTTTGAAGATGGGGGTGATCATAGCCTTTTTCCAAGCTAAAGGGAACTGGCTCAGGCAGAGGGAGCTGTTGAGTAAATAAGTCAGGGGGTTAAGTACTACGTCAAGGACCTGCCGTAGGATCCTAGTATCCAAGGGGTCAGAGGAAAGGCTGGCAACACTGAGGGCTTTTGTTAGATAGTGCCAAGAGTTTTGTGGTGAGATGGTCCTCAGGTAGAAAGGTGGGCGAGGGAGGGGCTGTGGCTGTGGGGGGTAGGGTAGAAGAAGTTTCTAGGGAGAACTGTGTTGAGATCTGAGAAGGTGGTGTTTAAGCAGCCTGCAATATTAGCGGGGTCAGTGATAGCAGTTCCATTAAAGTTGAGTAGAGACGGGGGCGGGGAGTGAGACTTCCCATTTAGCTACTTTATGTTGTCCCAGAAGTTCCGGGTAGACCCCCAGGAGGAGGCTAGTGTGGATCTGAAGTACTCTGCTTTAGCCTTACGAGTGGCCCACGTACAACTGTTGCACTCAGCATTGTAAGACTGCCTGTCCCCAGGCTTGCCTGTCGAATTGGCTCTATGCCAGAGATTGTCTGTGTGGTGGAGCTGTTTGAGCAGTGATGTTGTGATCCATGGTGCACTATGTTGCTTAGTCCGGGTTTTGACCAGCGGGGTAAAGATGTCGCAGGCCTTATTAAAGGAGTGGGTAAAGTAGATGAGAGCTTCATCAATACTAGGGGCCCGGTTGATTGGTGACCAGTCCCACTGGGTGAGGTACTGCTTAGGCCCAGCGAGGTTACCTGGGCGGATAAGTAGGCAGGAGACCATGCTGAGTACAGGTTTTGGTAGACAGCAGGACCACATGAAAGTTACTGGTGAGTGATCACTCAGGGAGTGGTGGATGCATGGAACCACCTTTCTGGGGAGTTTGTGGGGTCTAAAACAGTGGGGGAATTCAAACATGCATGGGACAGACATAAGGCAATTATAGTGGGGGGAGGTTGGAGGAAGTAGGCTGTTGGTTAATTAAAATCTGCAGCTTATCCGATAGGTAGGGAAATGGGCAGACTGGGTGGGCCAAAAGGTCCTTATCTGCTGTCAAAATCTATGTTTCTATGTTTCTATGTCTATAAGGTAGGACAAAGCACAGTTTGTTTTTTTACACATATAAAGCACCACAAATGACTAGGAGAAGCAACCGTTCACAAAATTGTGAAGGAAAAGTTTGCACATCACCAGTTAATGAGGAGTTTATGGGATACAAAGGAGCTCCTTGAATTATCGGAACCCCGGTGGTCAAGAGGGCTGCAAAGGCATAGACCTCCCCCACAGCTCGCTCAGACAAACAGCCACCAGAATGGAACCCTGGAGGTCGAGAGGGCTGCAAAGGCATAGCCCTCCCCCACAACTGGCTCGGACAAACGGACACCGGGTAGTTAACAGAGCAGCAAGCTTGCCTGATTCGGGAACCTCTACTGATTGAAACTGGCTGCTTTTTTCAAACTGAACTCTCTTGGCGCCATTTTTAAGAGGCGTTATATTGTATCGGACAAACAGTGGAGATAGTTTTATTTATGTAAGAAAGTGTTGCCTTGCAGAATCAATACCTTCCCTTTAACACGGTTTTGTTAAATTGCTGCTTGTGCATGATAGAGTTACCGAGTGGTGCTGTTTAGTAACTGAAACCTCTGCACTGTTTGAGCCCAAAAAAAAGAAACATTTCCCAAACGCTGTTGTCCCATTTTAAAATTAATCCGGTTTCTGCATTTAATCATTAGTGTAAAACTGCAGGAAACCCCCATCCTCTAATCCCCTCCTAATCCCTATATAAACTCACTGTGTTTCTCCTTCTCCTCCACAGAACGGAACCCCGGTGGTTGAGAGGGCTACAAAGGCATAGCCCTCCCCCACAGCTCGCTTGGACAAATGGCCACCAGGTAGTTAACAGAGCAGCAAGCTTGCCTGATTCGGGAACCTCTACTGATTGAAACTGGCTTTGCCCCGCCGAACGCTATGCGTTCAGCTCCCCACCGCCCCCACCACCACCCTTGGTCGGCATACCAATATATAGGTTGATTTCTGATCACATCAGGCCACTTTCCCATCTGCAGCTTATCATCTTTCACCACTAGAGGCCCCTTCACCTTTTTTCTCTCTTTTTTTTTTTTCTCTTTCTTCCTTTCTCTCCAGCCCTGTCACTTACCTCCTCACATCTCCACCCAGCCATACTCCCACTTACCCTCATCACTCCTGCACTTCCCTCAGGCTTCTTCCCCCCACCCAGCATGTGAAAATGGGGAACAATACTGAAACCCCCTGTCAACATCCAGGCTGGCACTCCTTGCCCTGCACCCCACCCCTCAATGCACCTGCACACACAGCCACTACAAAATCAGACCAAAAAACTGTCAACCCCCCCCTCTACAATGCATACACTGACACCTCCACCCCCACCTCAGGTTGTCACCTCCCATGGAAAGAAACCCGCTGGAGCCCCCTTCCCTTGCCAAGCTCCCTCCACATCCACAACACAGCAACCCTTACACCCCTTCCTCCCCTGTCTGCCCCTTACCCTGAAACTACCAATACCCACAAGCGACGGACACAGCATAAAATGCCAAAGACTCGAACAAACTGCAACTGACTCAGTTCTCTCATTCTTTTTCTTCTTCTGACAGGTAATGTCCACCCAAACCCTGGCCTCCAAATTTCCCCACCATCCCACCCATTGCCGGGAAATGGCCTGCACATCACCTCACTAAACATCTGCAGCCTGCAAAAAAAATGGGACTCCTTTCATAGTTGGGTACTCCAACACAACCCTGACATCATTGCCCTCAATGAAATCTGGCTGTCCCCCTCCGTCCCTGACTCAGAAGTTAACCTTCTTGGGTACTGCCTTTATCGCTCCGACCATATGGGAAAGCGAGGGGGTGGTTGTGCTGCCTACCTCAAGTACTCCCTCACTGCCCACTTACTTCCCCTACCCATGCTAACATCCAGGGACCAGGCCCTCACCCTAACAATAACACTAGGTAGGTCAACATCCCCTTTCCTCCTCACCATGGCCTATGTCCCCCCCCAGAGACCAGAAGCTAGCCTTCCAAGCCATCATGTCCTACCTTGCCACCCTACCCCCTAAACAAGAAAAAATACTACTGGGGGATTTCAACATAAACTGGCTGGCCAAAACAGCCACCCCTTACATTAATGAGGTCATGGCACTCAATCTCACTCAAGTCATCAAAACCCCCACCCGGTTTCATGCCCGCACAGGCACATCCACCTTACTAGACCTAGTTTTCACAAACCAACCTCACAAAATAACAAGCACCCAAGTTCTTCCTGGCACCCTCAGTGACCACTCTCCAGTACTCTGCAACTGGTCTGGTATCCCCGCCAAAACCGCCCCCAAAATCACTACACAACGCAAACTACAGCCTGGTAAACTGGCCTTTCTCAGGGCCCACCTCAGAGAATGGGACTGGACACCCCTCACTAACACCCTCAACCCTGACCACGCCCTCGAACTGTTTATCAACATCTTCAACTCAGCCTGTGACAAGTTTGCCCCCCTCACCAAATCTACGACCAAGGGGAATCATGCCCCATGGTTCTCAGACCACCTCCAAGTCCTACTACATCAGCGGGATGCACTATGGCACCTTGCCAATGAGACTCAACGGCCTCAGGACAGGCAACGTTATCGGGAGGCCCGAAACAAGTGCACCTGGGCCATACACACTTCCAAAGCAAACTATTATAAAGCCACCTTAACCTCCACATGGGGAAATGGTCGCAAGTTCTGGGAAAACATTAAGGAACTCTATAGCAAAGGCCCAAATCTGGCACCTGACCAAATACTCATAGATGGTAGCCTCACCACCGACCCTCTTAAAATTGCCTCAGCCCTAAACACCGCTTTCACTAATCTCTCCCACGTGTTGCCCCCAAATTTCTTCAACCCCCCGCCGGCCCGTATCGCCCCCCCATCCCCTCCTTGCTCCACCTTTCTACCTCCGAGTCCTTACACTCGAGACCGCCAAACCCTACCTTACAAAAGCTATAAGTAAAAACCACTACAGTCACGACTCCCTGGACCTTAAACTCCTCCGCCTCACCCTCCAGGAAGTCCTAGCCCATCTCACCCACATTCTAAATCACTCCCTCTGTCAAGGGAAATTCCCTACCCACTGGAAATTGGCCTACATCACACCTATCCATAAAAGTGGTGACCGCACATCCACAAACAACTACCGCCCCATCTCTATCCCACCGCCTTTGTCTAAGGCACTAAAATGCATAGTCGACGACCAACTCACTGAACACCTAAATAAATATAACCTACTAACCAGACAGCAACATGGCTTTCATAATAGCCATAGCACCACTACCGCCCTCCTCGAATTCACCTCCCTTGTCCACTCAGCCCTAGACCAGGGCCATCTCACTGGCGCCATCTTCGTGGATCTATCTAAAGCATTCGACACAGTAAACCATGCCCTCTTACTGAACACCTTGGCCTACATGGGTTTCTCAAATGACACACTAAAATAGTTCACCAGCTATCTCTCTGATAGAATGCAGATAATCAAGATAGGCCCTGTCCTATCACCCCACCTCCCAATCCGCTCCGGTGTCCCACAGGGCTCCATACTGTGCCCCCTACTTTTCAGCATGTATCTCAACTCCCTCCCATACTCATGCAACGAAAATCTGCTCCTTTATGCGGATGATGCAGTCTTGTTCGCCTCCGACCCGGCCCCCCTCAAACTCCACCAATCTCTCCAGCACTCTTTCCGTGAAGTCGAAGACTGGCTCACCACCCAGCACCTTATTATCAACTATAATAAGACCGAAGTCATGATATTCGCCCACTCTCAGAACCCACACAAGAACTGCTGCCCCCAGTTTCTCACTACAAATCAGACCCCCCTAGAACAAGTAAATTGCTATAAATACTTAGGGATCACATTAGACCCCGCCCTCAGTTTTACTCAACATATCCAGCGCCTATCAACTGCTCTTAGCTCCAGACTACGCGTACTCTACCGGTACAAACACTGCCTCACCCCAAAGCACTCCAACTCACCATAAACTCCTCGATCCTCTCCCTGCTAGACTATGGCATCCTAATATACTATGCCGCCCTCCCACTACCCTAAACAGACTCAGGCTTGTACTAAATAAAGCCTGTCGTCTCATTCTAGGATGTGATCGTTTCACCCACTCCTGCTCCCTTCACAGCAGCTCAAACTTGCTAAACCTGGACAGCAGAATCAGATAACATGCCTGCATTATGACAAAAAAGGTATTATTAGGCCTTACCCCACCCTCCCTAGACCAAATTATCCTCCCAACACCTCCAGGCAAAACAACCCGTAGCTCAAGCAAATGACTACTATGGGTACCCGTACCCCATGGTACCTCCCAATACCTCCCAGTACCAATGTACTTTCAGTTTCAGGGCCCCCACCTGGACAAACTCCCTCCCTAGTCATATAGCTGATGAAACAAGGCTGGGCCCTTATAAATCCAAGCTAAGGGAATACCTTCAGACCACAAACCAATGTGACTGCCCTTGACACTTGACCTGCCGGTGCCTCCCCAAAAAAAAAAAATTATAGTAGCAGGCCACCGTACCTAAATGTATCTGTGAAACTACATGACTACAAATCTCCTACAGTATCTTCCTGTAATTTTCTTTTTTTCTCTTTTTTCTCTGGCTGTGGTAATGTACCTGAATCTCTGTTAGCCATCTACTAATATAGCTATGTAACTTATTGTGAATGTTATCTGTAATGTGCTGCAATCTGTATGTCAAGTCTCGTCCCTGTACCATTTTGTGTATGATGTGAAACCTTTTTACAAGAGTCCCTGACTCAAAGGTCTTTCCGAATATTACAATAAATAAAAAAAAAATAATATGGGCTAAGATATCATGTTCATGAGGACTTTTAAATGTAGTATGTTAGAGCAAGACCACTAACAGTTTTGGGACATCCTAGCTGCTTTTGCTCCTTGGCAGTCTAAGGTAGTTATGGGCACCAACCTCTCTGTGGCCAGCTGGGGATTGTGCTTAGTGCCTGGCTCACCTGTTAGCTCTTTAGCTGTGTGCATTCTACATGCCACACATGCTGGGTTCAGAACTTGCTTGAATGCAGCAGATTTAGGGTACTCAGGACAGGAGTTTTGTGTGGCTTAAAATCAAACCACTGAATATAGGACCCAATGTTCTAAATGGAGTATCAAGATCATTTTAGTTGACTAAAAACATTGTCCAATAATTGCATCCTGTTGTTCCTGCTATACTGAAAAGGACTATGGTAATTGCAAATTATTCATACAGTACCTACAGCATATCACACTGTGAAAAACCTGTCTAGATTTAATAACTCGCTAAAACTTTAATTACTAGACTTGGCTTAATTAAAAGCAAAATAGGTTTACTACCTCGGGCATCATATTAGTGGTAATTTATTCATGTACAATTATAGAAAAATACACTACAAATTATCTCTAAAAATAATTCGGATAGGAGCATTTAATCATGAGTATATATAGTGAATAGTAAGTGTAAACAACTATATCAAGGTATCAGTTGGGACTCAAATACTAAATCACAAAAGTAGGGAAATACAATGTTACAGTAAACATTAACCAGAATCATTATAATTGTCCAGTGGGCTATTGCCACTGGGTCTGAATAGTTGCTTGAAGAGTCATTGGTAGTACCCTATTTTTTCTCCATAAAGGTTTTTATCCTCTTTAGGCACAACAGGCTGCTTCTCAGCCCTGACCCTGTACACCTGCAGCCATCTCTTACCTTGTCTCTGTTGTGGAGTCCTGTCTACCTCAGATTCCCCCCTCCCACAGTGGGACTAGTGGGACCAGGGAGGTGGACCACCCTACCCCTGGGTCACAAATCCAGATCTGTGCCAGACTTGAGTGACAGAGCGGTCCACAGTGGAATGGGTAGGGCGTCACAAAGCCGATTCTTCATTTTTCCTCCTGTTTCTCTCCCTGGCCCCACAGATGTACATTGAGCATGATGTGCATGCTCTGTCTCCATGGAGATGCCCCCAGCACTCTGTACATGGGATCCCTTCTGACTGTGTGACTCACTTGTGCTGCCACCCAGATACCACCAGGTGGTAGTCAACAGTGAGACGCAGCAACGCAACTCCCCAAGGGAGAAGAGCTGTCCTATGGATGTTCAAGCCTCCCTCACTTGACCAGCCAACGAGTGACCCTTGTCCATTTCTGAACTTGGATCACTGCGTGGCAGGAGATAAGGGCACTCAGTGCCTTAGCCTTCTATACCACTGTGCTGGCTGGTAGTACCCTATCTTAATGGAACAGAAATTTACTCAGGCACCAATGCTGTGATACTTTGGCACCAAAGTTGAGGTGACACCAATTCTTTTTCAAGGAATCATTCAGACTCCAGGGAACAGATCTATAGATAGATAGATATGTAGAGAGAGAGAGTGACAGAGAGAGAAAGAGAGAGAGAGAGAGAGAGATACATTAGTAGCCACAGACATTGCCAGCTATTTCCCGAAATTTCTGTGATATTTCTAGAGAAATCTCCTGCTTTCTGCATTTCCACAGTAGGGGCAGCAGAGAGAAACTCTTTAGAAATTTCACGAAAAATATGGAAATAGCTGGCAATGTCTGTAGCTATTACTGTTGATAGATAGATGGATAGACAGACAGACAGATAGATAACCAGATACATACAGATAAATGGATATACTGTACACATGTTAATTTAAATAAAATTCAACAAAACCACTGAGCCTTTAACCATTGTCAATTGCAGTTTGCTAAAATCACATAAGGCACAAGTTGCAAACTTATCAAATACAACATTTGCCAACATCCCTGATGACCCACACATTTTCCTCATCAACTTAAAACTGTCTTTAAATGTGGGAAAGACCATTGCTTCATTTATTAAAAAAATGTAAGGTGTTTGACTGATGCTGCATCATTTGTAAGAATAACATAATATCCGTATCTAGCTTATTGCACTATATGGCAACAATACACAACAAGGCTTTTTTTCCACCAAGGGGTTGCCATGACTACAGAGTGAACTGGAGAGCAAAGCCCGAGAGGTCCCTACTCCCTGTTGTCATCATGGGAATCCCATGGTGAGTAAAGCAGACCTATTGTGTATGGCTGCCCATACTGTATTTTGTAAAGTGTATGGGCAGCCTACACAAAAGACAATTTATTTCTCTCTTTTTTTCTGAATTAGCACCTGTAAAAAGGGGGGGAAACTTACTTCACAGATATGTCTGAAATCAGCTGCAGTGATACCACCCACTGGACATACTACCACCCAACATACCCTACCCACTAGGTCAATGGATTCACATCATATTGATCACATCGCCACCACAGCATCATGTAAGGATTGGAACCACCTCATTTCTAAATCCAGTGGACATACTCCCCCGCTGTATGTCTTATATTTATGGAGCACTCCTGCTCACTCATGTACTCAGCACAAAACAGTTTGCTTATCACTCCCCATTCCCTTTGGCAAACAAATTGCTTAATGATAATACAGGTCAAAGGAGATTGTTCTGGTTTGATGCTGTGACTGGATACACACGCCCTATCTTACTACAAATAAACATTGGTTTCTGTTTTTTTTTTGGGGGGAGTTAATGTGTTTATTGTTTGTGTGAGTACTTCAGTTGTTTCTGCTTTTAAAATTAAAACACTGCACACTGAATCCTTCATTGCAGCACAAGAGGCTGTAGTGCAGTTGAGAAAAGCTGATTGGTCACATTTTCGAATGATGTGATACTGCAGCAGAATGAGGCACTGTTCTGCTGCAGTACAAACATCACCACTAAAACCAAGAAAGCTTTTTAAGCTTATGAATTTCCATACACAGCAGGGACTTCTAATACATTATAATTTCCTTAGTGTACAAACTGCTGCAAGTTCTTTGCATGCTTGCAATAATTTTATCACACGCGTAAACATTCAAATTTATTGCATAGGATACTGTAAATGCAAGCTTACTGCACATACAACATAGATTTTGAAAGATCAGTATTTAAGTTTTAAAACTAGTCAAGAAATCTGAAACTTTAAAATGTAGTGTAGTACAAAATATTGCTGTATTACATGTTTGTAAAAATAATTCAAGAAAACAACCCTTTACATACTCTAGTCAAGAAAAGAGCAGGTGTAAAATGTCATGTTTGAGGATTTTGGTACATAATAACACTTAGCAAGAATTGTGCAAGGAAGAGTGTCATACTCAAAATAAATGCAGTTAAGAACACATGTCTTCATGGTGACGTTACCTACCTGTAGCTAAAATCAATGTCATAAAAAGCTGTATATATCGCAGTAAAAACTTAAAAACACACTATTTTGGAACAATTCAGCTTATACATTGGAATCTGCTTAACTGTGCATCCAGTTTGCCAGGCCAATATGTGCACTTAAGCAGAACTTGCACTAAGCCAAAATTACACTGTAAATACATGACCAGCACAGAAAAAAATGTAAATGCTAGTACTATATCTCTCATGGTATTTTCTAATATGGTGTTTATAATTTTAAATCATAAGTTATCTGATTTAAAATGCATTTCAGTAATTTCCAGTGGTGAAATAAGTACAGGTTAGATTTTAATTTATGCATTTTTTTTTAATTTTAGATATGGCAGCATTTCCTAGCTAGCACCATGCCTCCCACCCTCTGGCTACACTGACTGCTGAACTGCATTCTTTCCTATTTAATTGCTCACATCAGGCCACTGTAATCCCACAGTATGCCTAAATTAGGGTTTGTATGGCAAAACAGGGGCTGATTTGGGCCACAGGAGGTCAGATCCGTATGCTCAGAATACTGAAAAATGAAACAACCAGAAGCCACAGCAGGCTTCCATGTCAGCAGTTCTTGGCCTTGTTCTAGTACTTCTCTCACTTGCTTAACAGTTTCTCCCACTCCATTGTTTCTAACTCTCTCCTGGTAGGACTTGAGACAGGCTGTTAAGTGGAGGTACCAGTTATACCTGTTAGCACCTTGTTACACCTGTTAGCTACTCACTGTGCATTTATCAGGAATGATTACTGCAGGATTGATGGCATGCTACTAGTGTGAAAAAGTGCTCTGAAACAAAATTTGTATTTACAGTAACTAGTGTGCATTAAACAAAATTATTAATATGGCTTTCTATGTCAAATTGGGAAACGGAAAAAGTATGCATTTATCAAGAATGTGCTCTTATCAGGATTGCATTTAAGTGGAATCCACTGTATTACATATATCTTGGCCTTTGGTTTTGGATGGCTTCCATCTTCTGCTTCTTGTTTGGATCAGAGGGAACTGTGGGAGGCTCCTGATTTCAGATCCGGACTGCCAGCATTTTACTGTGTTGGACTGACTGGGTCTCGAGCTCGACCTGAAGCCAATGAATGTTTACTGGGGTTGATGGCTGGGGGGGAGGAACTGGGTTTGGTGCCCTTGGAGGATGGACACAGAGTGCCTGAGATTCCTTGGCTTGGGTGGGCGGGCTGGAGGACCTGCTCACTCTGAGCTGACTATGGTCGGAGCTTTCGGCAGCTCCTCAGGGGATGGCTGGGGTGAGTAATTGCTTCCGAGTCAGGGAGCTTCTGTTACTGGAAATCACAATAGGTCCTGAAGCGTGGAAGGAATACCGGCTACTGTGGACACCCAGTTTGTCTCTCATCCTCCGAAGACTCAACAGCAGTGAGAGTATTTTAACTTCTTTTATGTTGTTGAATGTGAATTTGCCCTGCCTATGTGAGAGATAGGCTGGAAGATTGTACTATCTTGTCATTCTGGACTGCAAACTGAAGATGTTTGTTTAAATTTTTGGCTTATTATCACATGGTCAGACTTTAACTCTTTATCATTCTGCTTGACTTGCCATCATTTGACAGGCAGTGAGAGTGTTTGTATTCTTTGCTGATTCCCCAGGGTGTGAGAGGGCCTGCGGACTTCAAACATTTACATCCTTAGTATTATTTTTAACAGACAGTGAGAGTGTCTGTATGTCGTTAAGCCCACGGGGCAAAGAAAGGGCCCTGGGAGCCGAAGATTTTCATTTAAAGACATTTGTTATTTATATTTGGTTTGTTTTCTGTAACTGAATTTTAGTTATAATTTCAGTACTCCATTATCCATCTGTGACTGCAAATCCATTTCTGCCTAAGAAATTGAATTGCTCATATTTTACAATTTAGTATTTTTTTTCTTTAGGGGAGGAGTAGTTGAGAGTTATTTATTTCATGGTAGGGTTTAGGAATTTTCAGGTTATTTATTTCCTTAAATAAGTGTTGTGGGTTTATATTTTGCTGGGTTTTTAAGCTATTCTGTTTTGGTTATAATTTTTTTAGTTTGTGGGTTAGCTAAATGTGAAGTGCCTGATAAGTTGATTATTAGAATGTATTGGAGGCCTGCCCCCACCATCGTACACTAGTCACGCTCTGCTCTCCGTGCCCTCTACCCCTTTTTTCCTTCCCCACTACAGTTTACAAATTACCAGCACTGTAAGGTGCTGGGTATTGCTGGTAAGGGGAGGAGGGGGGTTGGGGTGGTGAACAGTGGAGTGTGAATGAGCGGGGCCACCACATCGGTGTCATGAGATCCAGGAGATGCCCTGGGGTGAAATGGAATCTAGAACATGGTTCTCAATGTCTGGTTTCCATACTCAAGGGCACCACCAATATCGGCCCTGGAGGTTCATCCAACTCGGGCTATGTTATGCAATACCTGGTCCATTAAAAACCAGACTGCAATTATTGCAGATCTTGTAGAAACAGTGGATCTGGCTTGCATCACTGAGACCTGGCTGGATGAGAATTCTGGCCCCATTTTGGAGGCTTTAACTTCAACTGGGTATTCGGTGATTCACCGCCCAAGATTGGATCATTGGGGGGGGGGGGTTGTGGTCTGTTTTAAGACTGAACTCAACCTCATAAGTGTACCAGTTGAGGAGACTGAGTCATTTGAGTGTACTGTGGTAGCAGGTGTAGGTTGTGGGATTGCCCTCATCTACCGTCCACCTGGAGAAGAGAAGCAGTTTCTTCAGGAAGTGGTGGACTTCGTCGTTGACATGGCATTTGAGTCACCCAGACTGATGCTTCTGGGCGACTTCAGTGCCTGGGTCAATGACAAATTCTCACAGTTTGGACAACACTTCCTCCAGTTGATGTCATCTCTGGGCCTTACACAGACAGTTACCACTGCTACCCATAAACATGGTCACTCCCTTGACTTAGTCTTTCTCCTGGGGATCGATGCCACTGATTTGGGGTGGAACTAGTTTGATGGTCTAATCACTACACTATGGGATTTAGTTTTAGCATCCCCTTCATAGGTCTACCCCTGTGGAGATGGTCAGGTATTGCCCTTTACGAAATGTTAGCTCTGAAGGCCTGGCAGTGGTACTTGACCTATTGTCCCTTCCAGTGGCAAACACTGACCTATATGCCCTTGTGGTAGCCTATAACAAGGCTATCTCAGTGGCCCTGGATGTCGTTGCTCCTGTCTATGTTCACCCTCTCTCCCTTCACCCTCAGTCCCCATGGTTTGATGGGATCTTGAGGGAGATGCGGTGACTAGGACAAAGGTTAGAGTGTTGCTGGTGGAGATCCTCCCTTGATGCCGACCACCTTAGATTGATGGAGCATTATCAAGCCTATCAATCTGCAATTGCCCATAAGAAGGCAAAGTTCCTGTCCAGGGAGATTACAGCTGCTCAGAATCAACCAGCTCTGCTCTTTTGCACTGCAGACAGACTGTGCAGCCCAGCCTGTCTACAAGTCCAAAAGGCCTTTTGCAAATAGAGTGCAATGAACTTGCTCGATTCTTTACAACTAAGGTGTCCGACATTAGGGTGACGCTTCAACCAGCACACTCTAAGAGTGTTGCTTTGGATCAGCGCATGGCCACTGCTCCTCAGCTTTCCTGGAGTACCTTCGACTGACCAGAGTTCATGGATGTCATGAGGATTGTCCGGGGTGCATGCCCTGTGTGCTGTAGTTTAGATCCAGGACCAACTTCCCTGATTTTGGGTTGTATTGATTCCATCAGTCCAGTCCTAGCACAGATAGTCTGGTGCTCCTTGGACACAGGTGAGTTTCCTAGCTCCCTGAAGGAGGCGGTGGTAACACCCCTCTTGAAGGAAGCTTCTTTGGATCCCGACTGCCATGCAAACTACAGACCAATCTCTAACCTTCCCTTTTTAGGGAAGGTAATTGAGAAGGTAGTGGCCGTACAACTGGAGAACCATTTAACCATCCATGATATCTATGAACCCTTCCAGTCTGTTTTTTGAAAGAGGCACAGTGCTGAGACAGAGCTGGTTCGGGTGCTCAATGATCTCCTGATGGCTAGGGACTGGAAGAACCATTCCATCTTGGTTCTTCTAGATCTCTCATCAGCTTTTAACCCTGTGGACCGTGGGGTTCTACTTGAACACATGAGGTTCATCTGTGGACTATTGGGTGTAGTCCTCAAGTGGTTTACATCTTACCTCACTGGAAGAATGCAGAGAGTGGTTTCTGGAGCTTATTTCTCTGATCCAGTTTCTCTGTCCAGTGGGGTTCCTCAGGTTCCTCAAGGTTCCTTCCTTTCTGTTGTCCTCCATGTTGTTCGCAGTGTACATGCTGCCCCTTGGAGACATTGTAAGAAGGTATTGGCTGAGATTTCACTGCTATGCTGATGATATTCAGCTCTACCTTTCTTTTGCACCAGACCAGGATGGAGCTGTCTCAGTCTTTAATAAACTGCCTCAAAGAAATCCAGGAGTGGATGGATTTGAGTTGGCTAAAGTTGAACTCGGAAAAGACAGAGGTCCTGGTTGTGGATCTGGTGCGCCAGATAGGGGGGCCAGGGGTTGGTTCACCCTCAGGGCTTTATCTTGGGGGTGTTTCACTCCCAACCTCTGAACAGGTGCATAACCTGGGGTTAATTTTTGATGAAGGGCTGAATCTGCATTCGAAGGTGTCTGCCATCATCAAATCCTAATTTTACCATCTGAGGAATATCTGCAGGATTAGGCACCTTGTTCCCTCTGGCAGTCTTCCTATGCTGGTCCATGCCTTTGTGTCCTCATGCTTGAACTATTGCAATTCCCTTTACCTGGGGCTTCATGGGGTGGAAATCTCCTGCCCCCAGCTGGTGCAGAATGCAGAGGCCCAGCTTTTGACTGTTACCTCCCAGTCCAGTCATATTCCGCCGGTGCTGCGTGGACTGCACTGTCTGCCAGTACAGTGGTGGATCACCTTTAAAGTCGGTCTTCTGACTTTTAAAGCTCTACATGGACTTGGCCCAGACTACTTGAAAGAGCTTCTGGTCCCTTACTGCCCTTGGCGATTGCTCCACTCAGCTGACGAGGGGTTGCTAGAGATCCCTAGGGTGTGTTTGAAATCTCTTGGGGCCCGTACATTTATGCATGCAACCCCTACCCTCTGGAATTCTCTACCACGTCAGTTACAGGAGTGCACAACCGTGGAGGGATTTAAAAAGGCCCTGAAAACATATCTATGGACTCAAGCATTTGGAGTTTGATTTTATTTGCCTAACTGTGCCAGCTGCTTTATATATTTTAAGATTTGAAAAGTTTGATGTGTTTTTAATTTTGTAAGGTGCCTTGGTTTTTGAAAGGCACCATAGAAATAAAGATTATTATTATTATGATCTTCCATAAATTTCTCCTTCCTGTCATTACTGAGGAAATCTCTGTGAAACAGGGTCTTATTCGCTTACAATTTATCTATTCTTCTTTCTTATTGTCATCTTGAATTCATATGCCTCTATAGCCACATTATAATTAGTGATGGTAATGACTGTGATGCCACAAGTTGTTTAAAGCATTATGACTTCAGGGGTCCAATATTCAAATTCAAAGCAAAGTGAAAAAATGTGCACTCTGTTTTGCGATTGCCCAGGTGCCCAAAGATGCTACATTTGGTTGAATAGCCTACTGGTGCTATTTGACTAAATATAAGGCCATGTCAGCACAACACTAAGCTGCTTAACACTGCCCTTACAGGGCTCCTGAAGTACTCTACTAGAATATATAGCGTCAGAGAGCTATTTGTATTATTTAAAGGGACCCATGCAAATGAGCCCATATGGCACGCAAAGCCCTAAGGGGTCGTTTGCATGCCAATTATGGGCTCATTTGCATGAGTGGAGAGGCAGGTTAGTGCAGCACCACCACCCCAATCACCGAGTCCCACAGCAGTGTAGATATCCCTGGTCCTAGTGGTCTCCCCCCCCACTCCAATTGCCAGCCTATATGTCCCAAACACAGTCCTTGGTGCTAGTGATTCCCCCTTTCCACCGTTCACCAGCTTGTATCTCACAAGCACAATTACTGGTGCTTGTGGTCCCCCCCTTTCCCTGATTTCCAGCTCATACGTCACAAGCACAATCCCTGGAACTAGTTGCACCCCCATCGTCAACCCATAGAAAATGTTGGAACACTACCTGGGGTCCAGTGGTTCCCTCCCCTGCACCAATCCATAGCACTGCCTGTCACAACTCCCCACTCCATGGCATCTAGTGTACCCCCCCACTGTGACACCAAGCACCCACCCCATCACCTTACCAGTATCCTCTGTGCAGTGGCAGCATACGGTGACTGGCACAGCCCTCTGAACACCTCCTCAGCCAGCTGACATATGGCTAGGCATGGAGCGTGCCCCTTATTTTAGGACAAGGTGCCATGCCCTTTCCTATAAATAAGGGGTGTGCTTCATGCCTGGCCATGGGGCGGGCAGCCAAGGAGGTGTGCAGAGGGCTTCACTGGTCACCATATGCACCCACTGCACTAAGGATACTGGTAAGGTGAGGGATGGTGCTCTGTGCTTAGATGGGGAGTGGGGCTACTAGATGCCAGGAAATGGTGATTTGTGACAGGTGATACCATGGATTAGTGTTGGGGGGACCACTAGACCCCAGGGAGTGTTGCAACTTTTAGTATGGGCAGGCGATCAGGGAGGGAGGGGAACTAGCACTAGGGACTGTGTCTGCGACATATGGCTTAGCAATCAGAGGGGGGCACAACTAGCACCAGGGATTGTGTATGGGACATATGGGCTGGCGCTTGGGTGGGGTGGGACCAGTAGCACCAGCGAGTGTATTTGCATGGTAGGGTCTGGCAATTGGAGTAGCAGGGCCAGGGACAGCAGAGGATGAGTGGTACTCCCCAGCAGCAAACCGGCGAGGTGACTGCATTACCTTCAGCAGCCACTAGGGTTGATCAGATTTAGTTGGGGTCTTGTTAAGTGGTACTTGCACTGTGCAAAATGGCCACACTAAAACCTTTTTCTCAGAACAAAGCTGCTGAATATGAGGTAGTATGGCTATTCATGGCCATGCCCCTCCACATGCCTGCACAAATACATTATGTTTGTGCAGGCGCTAACCCTCTTTTCCCACATGCCTCTTTTGAATATGTGGATCTGGCACAAACCCCGGTTTGCACAAAGATCCATTAATGCCCGCAAACATTTTTGAATATCCGGCCTCAGGTGTACGTTATGTCAATACTGATATGGAGATCACTCTAAGAGTTGTAAGCATTATCTTGTGCATTCAAATCAAACATATTGAGAGCAGAATGAAGAATTTTTTTTAAAAAATATAAGAAATAAATAAGGGTGTGTCAAGAGTATTGCTTGCATGTTTGTTATGTACATATTTGTAGGACACTTCGACAACATTGTGTCAGAAGGTTGCACACCTTCCTTTGGTGCCAGAAGACTACAGCATCACCTTAGGAACATGTAAAACCAATACTGACACTGCAGTGAACTAACTCCTCCCCCCTCACATACACAAACATTTTTCTAGCATCTCATGATATTGGCAAGAAATTTTTCTTGCAGGAATTTAACTTACAAGTGCATTGCATATTCCAGTATATATTCTTGCAAGTAATACCAATCAAGATACTTAAAAAGTTATTGCTTTTTTTGGTAAGAGTATGATATTTGGGTCTGCCTGAGGACTAAAACATTCAAGTCTGCCCCGTGGCATGACTACAGTGACTCTGCTCCTTTTGTCATTACTGCCACAGATGGATATCTCTTGAAGTGGCTAATGAATACAAATATCTGGGTTCTGGATCAACTCACTCCTCACAGGGAACACACACATCAACAAACTCAACAAAAGCCTAGGCTCAAAGATTGGTTTTCTGTTTGTGAACAAATCATTGCTTCCCCACGACTGCAGAGAGAGAGAGAGAGAGAGAGAGAGAGAGAGAGAGAGAGAATAATTCAATCTATGATATTCCTTTCTTTTGATTATACAGACAACTTCCTTCATGGTGTTTCTAAGTTCAGCATGTCCAAATCAGATGGGCTTTACAATCAGCTAGCCAGGCTGATACTTGACTGTCCTTATGACACTCACCATTGTAAGATCTATTGTGCAATAAAGTGCTGCTCTTGATAGGAAGAAATTGCTCTTCACCCTGCCTTAGCCGAGGTACAATACATCAAAGGCATTGCCCCCTTTTATTTGCACTAGATGGATAACCACAAATCCTGTCCTGGATCTTTGTGCTCCACTAGCTCACTTACGCTGATAGTCCCACTGATAAATATGACTCATGTGACTCATGAGTCCCTCACCTCCAGTCAGAGATGTCCAACTGCATGGAATTCCCTGCCAGGCTCATTATGCCTGGTAAACTCTCTGCTGCCCTCCAGCACACATGTTATGGAATGGTTCTTTTCAGTATCATCTGGGCATGAAAATTGCTGCCATCATTCCAAGTGGGTAGCGTATGTAGCAACAACTGTGAACTTCCATAGAAACTTAGGAATGTAGAAGCATCACCTTAAGCCTTTTAAAGTTAGTTGGTTCTTTATGTCAATGTCGCAATGCATGTTTATTGTTCACATCTGTTGTGTCCATGAAAATTTTAACAAAGAGATTAACTATAAAAAAGAAACACAGAAACAAAATTTGTGGGCAGAAAAAGACTACTTGGTCTACCCAGTCTGCCCTGCCCTGATGGCCCCTGCCTAATCTGTTTCCACAGACCCTAACTGACCTGTGGTGACCCTCTGTCTTCCCTGCTTATATCCTAATATGCCTCTATGTTTATCCCAAATGTGCATGAAGTCCCCCACTGTTTTCACCTCCACCACTAGTCTGTTCTGGGCATCTTTCATCACCTTTCAGTGAAGAAGTATTTCCTAACACCTGTTTTAAAATTCCTCACAGCTTCATTGTATACTTCCTGGTCTAGGTGCTCCTACTCAGTTCAGAAGAGACACCTCTCCTGCAATCCGTTCACCCTGTGAAGTACTTATAAGTCTCTAACACGCACCTCTTGCTCTCCTCTATTTCAGAGTGAACATATGGAGATCCCAAAGTCTCTACTCATAGGGCTTCTTGTGCAAGCCTTGCAGCATTTTAATTGCCCTCCTCTGAATTGCCTCTGTCCTTTCTAAATCCTTTCTGAGCTGTGGCTTCCAAAACTGTACACAGTAGTCCAGCTGGAGTTTCACCAGGGAGCAATACAGAGGCAATACCACCTCTCTCCTCCTGCTGGAACCCCCCCCCCCGTGCACCCCAGCATCCCGCTGAACCTAGTTACTGCTTTATCACATTGCTCTGCCACTTTGAGGGCCTCAGATATGATAACTCTAAGGTGTCTTCCCTGTTTAGTTACTGTCAGTAACCTCCCCCCGTCATGTACTCAGCTCCTGTGCTCCTGAGCCCTGGGTACACGATTTTGCACTTTTTGGCATTGCACATCAACTGTCATGCTGTTCTTCACACCTCACATTTCCCAAGATCCCTACACATTCTCTATACTGCATTCTGAGTGTCCCATCTATTGATGATGTTATTGTCTGCAAAAAGCCATACTTCCCTTCCAGTTCTTCTGAAATATCACTTATGAAGACATTGAAGAGGACTGGTTCCAGCACCGAGTCCTCTGCCATCCCACTGGCCACTCTCAGTCATCAGAGTGAATGCCATTAACCGCCATCCTCTGATGCCTGCCCATTAACCCACTTCTAACCCAGTTCACCACTTTGGATCCCACTCCTAGGCTGCTCAGTTTATTTATCAGACAAATGTGTGGCACAATGTCGACGACCTTGCTAAATTCCAACTAGTCCACATCCAATATCCTCCTCTGATCTACGTATGTCTATTTTTCCATCCCTACACCCACCACCTCCACTGGGCATTGGCTTGCACTTGAAACTATGTTATGCCTATGTAAGTATACAATGCCTTGTAGGTCATATACTGTATCTAGTACAATTTATGCCTGTAACATGTTCGCATGTCATCAAAAGTTTTGCCTTAACAGGACAACACTGAAGAAGAGTTCTGCTCAATTGAGTTGATCCTGAATAAAATTAAATTAAATTGAACTGAAGTACAGTTCTCCCTCATTATAACAAGCTTGTGTGGCTGAGAGCGGAGTTGCTGGCAGTCACAAGTGAAGAAAGAGACTTGGGCATCATCATCACAGATGACCAGAAGTCATCCAAGCAGACCACTAAAGCAGTAGGTAAGGCTAGGGGATGTTTGGGTGTATTAGTAGGGGTATCACAAGTCGTAAGAGAGAAATAATAATCCCTCTTTACAAGACACTGGTTAGGCCCCATCTGGAGTACTGCATGCAGTACTAGAGGGCACACTTTCCCAAGAACATTAACCAGATTGAGGCAGTCCAGAGAACAGCAACCAAAATGGTGCAGGGACTGCATCAGAAAACATATAAGGACAGATTAACGGACCTCAATATGTATACCCTACAGCAAAGGAGGGGGAGAGAGAGGTAATATGATCAAAACATTCAAATACCTTAAGGGCATTAACAAGGTAAAAGTATCTAACATGTTTCAATATAAGAAAAACAGAAGGACAAGAGGACACAGCATGGGATTAGAGGGAGGCTAATTAAGGGGTAATGTGAAGAAGTTCTTTTTCATAGAAAGGGTGGTAGATGCATGGAACAGCCTACCTCAGGAAGTGTGGCTATGAATACAGTGCAGAGCTTCAAACAGGCATGAGACAGGCATAAGGGAGCAATACAGATGAGTATGGATAGGCCATTGACAGAGCAAAGACTGATAGCACATTCATAAGGTAGAAAAAGAAATAGGCAGACTGGATGGGCCTTGCAGTCCTTATCTGCTGTCAACTTCTGTTTCTATGTCCAGGTCCATCACTGAGGTTTGCTATAATGAGGGTTTGCTACATCAGAATCAAGCATTTCTATGCAGTGCCTAGCTGAACTGTAATACAGTATGACTTTTGTAGTAAAAAATAATGAGAGACAGTAATACTGCATCAACGTAAGACATTTATTAATTTAGTAAGGTTACTTTATTGGTTTGTATTAAAAAAATAAATTAAAAAACACATATTCTGTCAGAGTTCTGGCTTTTTTTCAATTTCTTGAAAAAAGAGTCCAGTGTCGTCTGAACACTGACCTTTAAAAACGTCTTTTTTCACCATCATTATTAACTGCCTTAGCTGGAGCAACTGCAGTGATGTCTCGCTAAATAGTGGAGCCCCTCTTCTAGCTCCAATATCCCCTCCTGGGCTTGGATGTCAGGTTGGGCATAATTTTCATCTTCTAAGTCAGGTTTCTTTGTGTCCTTTGATTTTCCCTGTACCTTAACAAAAATCTTACTGTCTGTCAGAGGCTCAGCAACAGGGTACTGCTTATCTAGGGTAGGGCCAAATCTGAAGTTGCTGTTTGGCTTCAGCAGGTGTTTCATTTACCATCCCCAAACTACAGGTGATATTCACAGCCTCTGTCTGTATCTGTTGTTGATGGCTGGTCTAGCAGTTGTGTTGTGCATTCCTCAAAAATTGATCCCAGATAATCTTGAAAACAGTTTGCAAATTTTTTCTGGTGTAGTTCTGTCCCAAGCAGATGTGGTAACATAAATTAAATTTTTCATTGTGATCAACATCAGAATTTGCAGTAGGACAGTTTCATTATGTGCAGACCATCTTTTTCAAAGCACCTGTCAACATATTTTCACAGTGAGTCTTCCTATTTTCAAAAACTCCATAGGGTTTATTTAGCCCGTGAATATTTGGTGGTTAGCTTTGCCACCCCTTCAACAGCTTTTAATTTATCCAATATCTCCAGCTTAGTGTGTGTATCCAGTGCCTTTCATTTTTTGCTCTCAGACGTTTTAGGTCTTCGGCATTCAGGGTGTCAGCAGGATAGAACAGTATATGCCAGAGACCACGTGATGCAGAACATGGAGTAACAACCTCTTCAGAGCTCTCCAGCCACCCGAGTTTTATTTTGCTTCTTTTACCGCAGATAAAGCACTAGATTTCTCACAGTTTAACCTAACAACTGAGCTTACCCTCGGGATCTCGTAGTGGCAGTTTAAGAAGCACTATGGATGTAGAAATGAGGAAAACTCAGCCGAGACATACCCTGCCAGTAACTCCCGCAGAGGCCCTTAAGAAACCATGGGCCTCCAGTTCTACTGTGGGACTGCCTGCATTACCTTTGATGGTGGAGCAAGAACCCCTTACGCTCAGCAGATTCCTTGAGGAGTTCAGAGCTTTTAGGGACGATCTGCACAGCTTCATGAAAACCTGAAATCACTCTCTCCAATGGTAGAGGACGTCGCACAAACAGTATCTGATAATTCTGCCAGGCTTTGCTCTATAGAGAAAAAAGTTGAAAAAATCGACCCGGAGTTGGTGGTAATACAAAAGAAAATGTTGCAACTGGAGTTGAAGGTGGAAGACCTAGAAGGCCGCAGCCGTAGGAATAATGCAGTCCTCATAGGTCTTCCAGAGGGTGAAGAAGGGCCAAACACCATTGCATTTGTGCAAAAGCTGGTAGAGAAAATTGCGGGCCCCTCTCCATTTGGGTCTGGTTATATTATTGAGCAGGCTCATAGAGCTCTCTGCCCAAAATCGCAATCTGGGGCTCCCCCACATCCTCTGATCCTTAGGTTTTTAAATTTCTTAGAACGCCAACACTTTCTGCTTAAAATTAAAGAGATGCACAAAGTGTGCTGGAAGGGTAATAAAATCCATGTGACACAAGACTTACTGACTACTGCGCACCAGAAGAGATCCATTTTCCACCCACAGTATCTAAGATCATCACAGCTGGGATAAAATTCAGGATGGTCTATCCTGCAAAATTACAAGTCCTGGTTAATGGGGTTTGGCTCTCCTATGAAGATCAGAAATCAGCAGTGACAGGACTTAAGGTTACCCTCCCAGACCTTTTCCATGCTCCCTAAGACAGAACTGAGGTATGTGCTGTGTTAACTACACTTTATGCAAGATGTGTGGACTGGCTCAGGATTACCTATTACTGGTTGGCCGATGTTCTTTCCCAGCTGCATTTCCCTTGTGATAGGGTATGTGTTCATCTTTGCAGCCTCCCTCACTGTTTGTTACCTTTTATATACACTGCAGGGTACCGCGGCTACTTCCTGGTTTTGAGACTGAACTAGATATACAGACATCCTATGCGATCTTCGGGACATTTTGGTTGATAAAGGCTGCTTTTCCATTATTGCCCCAGATGTGTATGGACATTGCTATTTGGAAACTGGACGGAACTTGTCTGATAGATGGGTGGTAGAGCCTATTTCTGCACTTACATAGGTGTTTTAATCCATTCAATGGTCTATTCTTAACAAAAAGTATTGACTTGTATCAGTCCCTGTACTATTTTATGTGTTCAGTCACTCAATGTAAAACCTGTTGTACTGTACCTATCTAAAGCATTGTTTTTTCCCTCCCTCTGGGTACTTGTAACTAATCCCGGGTCACCCCTGAAAAAGGGACCGTGAGGTTCCAGTGGGCCTACCCGGTCACCAAAATTTAAATAAATAAATACATTTTGTATAATCATGCACAATACTAAACGGCTGCTTTTATAGGAATATTTTCCTTTGCATTATTCTATTTTGCCACTAGAGGGGGGTGTGGTACACGATTGCTGGACTCCTGCTCATTCCAACCCAAACAATTTTCTGCATCTTTCCTGAGTTATGAAGGGAAGTCAGTTATGTTTCTTTTGCCTGCTGTTATTCTGCCACTCACCCATTGCTTGTTAAAGTGGTAGATGGACAGAAGAGGGGCTACAGTTGTTTATATACCTAGTGTTCAAGCTATTTGTATACAGACTCAAGTCATCATGCTACGCTGTATCCAAAATGTGGATTTACTTCTGTTCAGGATTTTTGACTTTTTGTTACCTGTTATGTACCTTTACATCATTTTATATTGCTCTCTGAGTTGAAAGTTGAACGTTAGAACCTCAACAGTGGTGGGCAGGGGTCCTCCGCTGGAACTAATTAAGTTCTTTGTTTAAAAGCTAGCCTATGTCCAGTACCATTGTTCTGCCTCAATAAGTTTAGGGAATGCAGTATTATTTTAATTTACCATTAGATATATGGTCTTTTCTGATTCCCTTTACATGTTCTGGTCTTACCACAATATTTTATTTATTTTTATATATAAGGGTGCTTGGTGCACTGGTTTTACATTCTTCCATGATGAGAGATCTGTTACAAAACGTTCAGAAGTTTGTTATCTCTGAAGTATGGTAATTTACTCTAGTTTTCAAGTTTGTTACTGTTGCATACAAATGTTAACAATGATATTTTTCACTAGTTTTAAAACATAAGAATGTTAATATAATAATAGAAATTGGGCTTAGTTTTAAGGGTTACTTTGGGTTGCAGGAGGGTGCGTGAGTGGTGATGAAGTGCACTGCACAGCAAAGTTCGTAATAAAAGGGGAAGGATGGATGGTTGGGCATACTGTAAAAGATTGTTGAATAGTATTAGCATTTTAAGGTTTTGGAGATTTTTTGGTGGGGCGGGCAGGGGTAGGAGCATAGTCAAGGGGTGATCTTGCACAGATAACACTAGGTCTTTGCTTGCTGGGGCAGGTGTCCTTTTTCCCTTCATTCGAGGGCCCCCGATCTCAAATATTGAGGCTGTATGGCCAGGGACCTAACCTTTGCCTCATGGAATATTAAAGGGGGCAAGACATAAGCTAAAACAATATAAAATATTAAAACATTTGCAATTACTTAAAGTAGATGTCTACTTTATACAAGAATCACACCTGATGATTCCAGAAGCAATAAAACTAAGACAACAGTAAATCAGTCAAGTTTTCGTGGCTGAAGGGACTACTCAGAGTTGTGGGGTAATGATCCTGGTAGCCTGATCAATTCCTTTTTCCCCATTGAATATTATTCCTGATCCCCATGGTAGATTTTTATTTGTTCATGGGAAATTGCACACTACTGACCTTTTATTAGGTAGCATTTATGGTCTGAATAATGACCCTGCTAGGTTCTTTATGCAGCTGGTTAACAACTTTACCCTCTTTTTATCCATCCCAATGATTTTGGGCGGTGATTTAAATTTAACTTTTGACCCGAATTTGGACCGTACAGGAAGCAATTTTAAAGGTCTTTCACCGGCGCAAAGAGCACTAAGGGATATGCAGGATCAAATTGGTTTATATGATGTATGGCAAATCCTCTACCCATCTAATAAACAGTACATGTTCACTTCTCTGGTCCACGGGACCTTGTCTTGAATTGATTATATTATGCTTTGGCATAACCTGCTCCCCGGAGTGGTGGACTCATCTATACAGCCAGGTCCTCCTTCCGATCACTCTCTAGTCACATGCCATCTCACATTTTCCTCTCTCCTATATAAGTGGTGGGCATTGGAGGATCAATGACCTGCTCTTAAAGGACCCAGGAATAGTCCAACACATTTCTGAACACTTTCAGCAATTTATGTCTGTTAATCATAACTCTACGGGTAAGCCTGATGTTGATTGGTGTGCATTTAAGGCATATTTAAGGGGTTTATTGATTGGAATAGCTTCTAATCGGAAAAAGAAGAGGGAAGGCCAACTGCTAAACCTTCTTTCCCAAATTAGAAATACAGAATTCACTCTATCCCCCACAATGCCTGATCTTACCAGGCAAGAACTTACACAGTTAAATGATTCTTATCTAGATCTTCTGAGGGAGAAGGCAGAATTCACGATTCTTAAAACCAATTTTTCATATACTGATCAAGGAGAGAAAGCTGGTCACCTTCTTTTTTTACAGCTCAAACAACAAGAATCTTCTAGGCTCATTGCAGCCATTAAATTGTCTGTGGATGGCTCCCTGAAAATTACCCTGGCTGACATGACCACCGAATTTCAAACTTATTATACGCAGTTGTATAGTTCAATGTTAAATCCTCCATCTTTAGATAACCTGGATAGTTATCTTATTGGCTCTCATCTACCTTTTCTCTCAGACTCCCAAAGGTTACTTTTATGTGTACCTATTTCCCAAATGGAACTTTTTAGAATAATAAAATAACTCCCTACAGAGAAGACCCCGGGGCCAGATGGCTTTTCTCCCAACTTTTACAAAGTTTTTGCCAAACAACTTGTTCCTTTGTTATTACCCTTATATCAGCATATTCTATCTGGGGTTGAAGTTGACTTGAGGCTCTAATTGTTCTTCTCCTCAAACCTAACATATCCCTAGAATTTGTAACCAGTTATAGACCCATTTCCCTTCTCAATCAGGATATCAAAACCCTATCCAAATTATTAGCTGATCGCATAAACTTGGTTCTTCCTGAACTCATAGAATAGGAACAAGTGGGATTTATGAGGGGTAGATCTTCTGTTGACCATTTGCGCACTCTAGCTCATGGCCCCTCAGCATCCAGGGATGCAGACTTTCCAGCTGCTCTAGTTTCCCTGGATGCTGAAAAGGCATCTGACAGGGTCAACTGAAATTTTCTGTTCTGTACCCTGCATGCATTTAGTTTCCCTAGGGAATTTCAGAACTGGGTTCAGGCACTCTATAAATCTCCATCAGCTCAAGTAACATGTAATGGAGTCATCTCCGGCCTTTTGCCTTTATATTCTGGAACGAGACAGGGTTGTCCCTTGTCCCCTCTTCTTTTTAATTTATGCCTGGAACCTCTAATATGCCGGCTAGTTAATTGTCCCAGGATTCAAGGTATTAACATACAAAGTTATGAAGTCAAAGTCTCGGCTTATGCCAATGATCTTCTACTCCAAGTATCCCATCCAGTCTTATCTGTCCTGCCCATGTTGGAGATCATCAAAGAGTACAGTGCTCTTTCCAATCATAAATTGAATATTGATAAAACAGTTGTATTTCCTCTTAATCACATTACTTTAAGACAAGATATCACCAATTTAGGCCTGGCATGGGGAAAAGATTCTCTAAGATATTTAGGGATAGATCTCTCCAGAAATCCAACTCTTCATCTTCTTCAAAAAAAATTTAGATGCCTTGTTGCTCACTCTTACCCAAGATCATAAAAGATGGTCCCTTTTCCCCCTTTCTCTATGGGGTAGAATTAATCTGATAAAGATGATTGCTTCCCCCGCCTTTTTTATCCACTTAACTTGTTAAGCTTATGGCTGCCTTTGTCATGGTTTAAGATGGTACACAGCCTTTTTATTGACTTTACTTGAGCCAATAAGAAACCATGTCTAGTTTTTTATAAACTGGCTGCCTCTAGACTTAGAGGAGGCCTCCATCTCCCACATGTAGGTCTTTATTATTGGGCCAGTCATGCCAGTAAATACCTTAGATGGTTAATTCCAGATAAAGCTCCAAATACGTTTCCTTATACTCCAATTTGGCTCAAGATAGAATTGGCCCAAATGAAACATTACCAATTCTCCCCTTCCCCACTTTTATATACTAAGGCAAAGCTATTTCCAAACCACTACATAACATTCCAATTGCCATTTCTATAAAAGTGCACTCTCAATTGTGCGCTTTTTTGAAATATGAGCACTCCCGGGATTTGGCACAACCTTTAATTGGCAATCTCAATCTCAAGATAGATGGCAAGATGCTTTTTCCTTCTTGGCTCCCATGCTTTAAAGATTGTACTCTCTCATACTTTACACATACAGAAGATGGCTCTTGGTTATCTTTCCCAAGATTTATGCCAAAGCAGGTATTCCAAACTCTAACATTTTAACATTTTCCAATTACGCCACCTGTTGGTGAAAACCTTAGGGGAAGCCCCTTTACCCTTGTTAGACTTAAAATTTCAAACCGAGATGGTTCCCCAAGCTGGCCTCCCACATGCCGTGTCCAAGATGTTTAATTTCTTGTATGACTGGCTGTACCCAGAGCACTTTGGTCCATCTAATTACTGGTCTTTTCTTTTCCCTGAGGAGAACATTAAATGGTCCATTCTATGGCAGGGCTGCCATAGGTTTATTACTCATGATAGGCTTAGTCTCATTCAGTTTTATATATTACACAACTTATATTACACTCAACAAAAATTGGCCAAATATGGCATTGCCCCTTCTTCCATCTGTTTGAGATGCTTACAAGGTGAAGGTAACTTATTTCATGTTTTCTGGTCATGTCCCAAGATAATCCCTCTGTGGTTCCTTATTAAACAAAGATTGGACGCCCTTTTAGGTCTTAATGACTTCTTTTCCCAAAAAATTTGTGTATTGGGGGAATTTTTGGAGATCCTGGTTCTGGCTTGTAAGTTCTATATGGCTTTAATTTCTATGTCAGTCAAAAAGTTAGTCTTGAGACATTGGAAGGATACTGAGGTGATCTCCTATATTGGATGGCTGAGATAACTACTTGCTAACCTGAGAACTGAAAGAATGATTGCAAACCTTTGTAACAGCACTTCTAGGTTTGAAAAGCTTTGGACCCCCTTTCAAGCTCTGTATTCCCTACAACCTGCCTAACAATGCTATTTTAAATAGATTTATCTTCTATATACTTTTATATGTTCAAAATGTGCAAGATCATGGGGGTTGGGGAAGGGATGGGTGTTGGAGGAGGGCAAGTCTCTTCACTTTCAAGTACTGTCTTTAGGGGGGCGTGGCTACCAGCTGAGCTGAATGGACACTTGATCTCTGAGCTCCTGCCAAACCCCTAAATAATCCGTATTTTATCCATTGTTCCTCTACCTAAATGGCTTGATTAATTAATATCTAGTGCCCGGGTAGCCTTTGCACGGTGTGAGACAGATTCCTAGTCCTCGGCTGATCTGTATTCGTTATTCTCGGCGGTTTGTGTCTGAGTCGTAGGGCCTAACCACTCGTCGTGATGGATTCGGTTTCAGATCTCAACCAGTGGCAAGGCGACATGCCCAAAATTCGGCAAATGTTTACTGAGATTCTGCAGCATATGGAGAAGCTAGATGTGCCAGCTAAACAAAATTCAGCCGAGATTATCGACCTGTCTCAACGGGCGTGTGTTACTGAGCACAGACTGTCGAAGGCTTGAGGATGGGTGGCATAAAGCGAGCCCTGCTTCAAGAGCAAAACGCCTCATCCATGTTCTCTGGGGTAGGGTGGAGGATTTAGAGAACTGGAGCCGCTGGAACAATTTGCGGTTTGTCAGTTTCTCGGAGGGGTGTGAGGGAACTGATGCAATTCTTTTTTTTGCAGAAAGAACTGCCCGGCTTGCTGTACTGGCAATGTATGGCCCCACCTGAAATAGATAGGGCCCATAGAACTCTAGCTCCCTGCCCTGAAGCTGGTGCTCATCCACACACAATTCTGGCCCATTTTCTTCACTTTCAGGACTGTGAGATGATCACCAGGCTGGCATGTATTAAGAAGGATCTGCAATGGAAAGGGCATAAAATACAGATTTTCGCAGACTACTCTCAGGAGGTCACTAATAGGCGTCGGGTCTTCACAGCTGCATGCAGAGCCTGTGCAGAACTGGGATTAGAGTATTCCCTAAGATATCCAGCTTCACTCAGGATTATCTATAATGGGGACCCCAGAGTTTTTGACAACCCTACTGCTGCGGAGAATTTCCTTTCGGCACAAGCTCCTAAACTGTCCTAGGGCTGTCTACGTGAGCTTTCTGGCCCGCAGGTCTACTCTAGCAAGTCAACACTGATGGAGGCATCATCGCAAGGCACTGATCATTCCATTCCGAGACCCCCTAAAAATCAGAGCACTCCTAACCGTCCATTCCTACAAAAGACCCCGGGAGGTGACAGCAAAAGATGAAACAGGAGACAGCAAAGGCTTGAGGGGCTATATGTTGATAAAACCCCTCATCTCCGGTCAAGAAGCCAGAGTGGAAGCTCCAATTCATCTGCATCGCAAAATTCTTTCCAGCCTGATATGAGCAATAATAAGTACCAGGCTTTGATGGATTTCCCGACCGAAGGCTCCCTGATTGTCCCTCCTCTGCCTCCCCGAACTTCCCCTTCCAAAGATACCGGGTCTAAAGGGGTCAGAAATACCACACGAGCCGAGGTACAAGATCCAGCCTGGGATGCTTTGCCCTCATCAAACAACCTGCACGAACTAAAGCCAATGGATGACTCAGCTTCAGTCAAGGAGGCCGTGGGCTGATGTCTCATCTGTTTATTATGTTTGTTGCTTTTTGTTTGGGCTGGTATATGACCTCTGTGATACTTCCCTCTGTATAAGTGTTGTTACTAAGGCGTTTCCCTTGTCCCCCCCCCCGGGGCTAATGGAGGTTGGATGAAGGTGGGATTATACCCAGTAATTGTTGTAATATCTCCCACCTTAATTCAATAACTTGAGGGGTTTCACAGGGACTGCTTGTGCACATTCCCCACATCTGGACTATATAGGATATGAGTATGGACTAATTGGCTCAACTCCTTGGCTATTAAGCTGCCTAGCCCCTTTTTTGGGCTGCTGGGGTCTAATGTGAACTTTCAACAATGTTTTTTTTTTTTTTCCTTCTGTAATGAAGACTTGGGTAGAAGGACTCATCTGATGATAGGGGGTTGGGAGTAGTAGTTATCGGATTTCGAAGAGTCCTCCCTGTTTAGTGTAGTCCTTGTCTACACTACCCCCAGTGATCTCAGCTGGTATCTGGGCCATTTTAATGGTCGGTACGTTCAGTGGTTGCTGGTCAGATAAGGGACTGTTTTTGAGTCTGGGCAGTGGGTGGGGGTGGGTTCATGTTATGGCTGTTTTCTAGTTACATATAAGTAGTTGGTGTACTTTCTTGTTAGGGACAGTTTTTGCCCTTGGAAATACTTTTGTAAAATGTTGTTCTGTGTGTTACCATGGCAATCTGGAATCTAGTGTCATATATGATATTAAGGATATAGGTAGGGAGACTGGGGCTATTGGGCATAGTGCACCTGAGTGGGGCTTCCTCATGTACCTCTTTGCAGCCATGCTAATTCAATGGTCATATGGGGACTAGATTTATCTCTTGGAATGTGAGTGGGCTCGATTCACCAATTAAACGTAAAAAGGTTTTGCTCCACTTAAAGAAGTTGCAACCTATGGTGGTGTTTCTCCAAGAGACAAAGCTGTCCCCCTGTGAAGCCAAGAAGCTCAAGTGGGATTGGGTTGCCACAGAGCTTCATAGTGCAGTGAAGGACCAAAAAAGGGGAGTTTCCATTTTATTTCATAAAAACTTGGTGTGGAAAGAGAAGCGGCATAAACATGACAAAGAGGGAAGATGGATCCTGGCAGAGGTAGAGACCCCAGAGGGTTCTCTGATTCTAGACAATCTTTATGCCCCTAATCAGGACTACCCTCAGTTCTTCTTCACCTTCAACCAGGCCCTTACTGACTTTAATGAAGCCAATGCTCCGGTGATTGTGGGTGGAGACTTTAACTTAGTTTTGGATTTCTCTATGGACAGAAGTAACAAAACCCCTGAACTCCATAGACAAGCTCTCAAAGCGGTCCAGACATTAGTGTCAGAGCATACTTTGCTGGATGCCTGGAGAACTATGCATCCGGGTGTTTATGATTACTCCTGTTTTTCTCAGGTTCATGGCTCATCTAGTAGAATTGATTTTTGGCTTCTCTCATCTGGTCTATATCAAAAGGTAACCAGCACTGATATGCATTCAATATATGTCTCGGACCATGCCCCTTTAGAGTTAGGGATTAAATTGGGATCTGACCCCCCCCCCCGATTCCTACATGGCGGTTGGACCCCTGTTACTGGAGGATGCTGATTTTTCTCGTTGGTTGGGGCCTGTGGTGCAAGAATATTGGGAGATTAATGACAATGGGGAAGTGAATGATTCAACTCTATGGGAGGCCTTTAAGGCTACCCTTCAAGGTAGAATCATTGCATATGCCTCTGCTAGACGGAAGCGGCGTCAAGCTGACCAAAGGGCTCTAGAAAGGCAGCTAGCCTCCCTGGAAGCTCAGTATAAATCCTCAGTCCCTTCTCACTCCTTATTAGCTCAACTGACTAGTGCCAGGACTTCTCTAAATGCCCACCTGACCCGGCAAGTGGAATTAAATCTCAGACAGCTGTGTCATTCCTACTGGGAAGGGGGGGAAAAAGCCAGCAAACTTCTGGCTTATCGACTTAAGCAACAGCAGGCATCCCGTACCATTCATGCATTGAAAGACAAACATGGGGTCCCAACTCACTCCCACAAAGGGATGAATGGGATCATGGCCCAGTTTTATGAGGCACTGTATGCAGCCCCTCATCCCCCTGATCCTTTGAGTATTCAAAAGTTTCTGGATAAACTCCCTATCCCTCGCTTAACAGTCTCTGACACAAAACTGCTGGAGGCGCCCATTACTGTGGGAGAGGTGGAGAGGGCCATTACATCTTTAAACCCTCGGAAAGCCCCAGGAAAGGATGGTCTCCCAATTGATTTATATAAAATCAAGTGAACAAACCTGGCTCCATACTTGATCAGGATGTTTCAACACTCATTACATGCTGGACTTTTGCCCCCATCCCTGAGAGAGGCTACTATCACAGTGCTTCCGAAAAAAGGGAAGGATCCTCTTCTCCCTGGTAGCTATCATCCCATTTTCCTCATTAACGCAGATGCTAAAATTCTGGCCAGACTTTTTGCAAGTAGGCTAGAATACCTCATGTTAGATTTGACTCACCCTGCCCAAGCGGGCTTTATTCAAGGGCGATTGGCGTCAGATCATCATAGATCGCTGTTCTCGCTTTTGCATCACACCACACTATCTAATAAGCCCTCTGTAGCCTTAGCAATTGACTTTGAAAAGGCATTTGATTCTGTTCAGTGGCCCTTTTTGTTCCTCACTCTCTCTAAAATGGGTTTTGGACCTGGTTTTATTGCCTGGGTAGAACTGCTATATGCCTCCCCTATGGCCTCTGTTTTGACAAATGGTATTATTTCTCCGTCCTTCCCTTTACAAAAAGGAACTAGGCAGGGGTCTCCTCTCTCCCCTCTTCTCTTTGTCCTGGCCATAGAGCCACTAGCCATTGCTCTTAGAGAATCATCTAAAATCCCCGGGTTAAAGGTGGGAGATAATATTTTCAAAACATTTTTGTACGCGAATGATATGCTCATCACCACGGAGTCCTCCCCCGAGGTGATCGATAGTATCCTCGAGATTTTGGCTACCTTTGCCGAAGTGTCAGGTCTTAAGATAAATCACTCCAAAACCGAGGTGCTTCCCTTGAATTCAAAGACTTCCGGAACTGACTTTATAAGCAGAGGCCTTCACTGATCCCCTAATGGTATAAAATATCTGGGTATTATCCTCCATTCAAATATAGGGAAAATGCTCTCCGCTAATTTTACGACTTTATTAGACTCTCTCAGACAGGACATGGGTAGGTGGAAGGCTTTAAGATTGTCGCTTGCTGGTAAGATTGACTCCATCAAAATGATGGCTGCCCCTAGGATATTATATTTACTAGCTCATTTACCCGTTGCTATCCCCCAGAGATGGTTTCAGAAACTAGATGCATTAGTGGGTAACTTTTTATGGGAAGGGGCCCAGCCTCGGTACAGTAAACTCAAATTATGTCAACATTGGAGAAAAGGAGGTTGGGGCCTTCCTTGGTTTCAGAGATACCATATGGCCTTCATTACTTCACAAACTATTAGATGGTTTACTAGGATTGGTTTGGCATCCCCAACTTGGCTCCCCTTAGAGGCATCATTGGATCAGGCTCCTTCTCCGGTGGTGGTGCTCTATAGCAAGAAGAAATTACCCCAGGCTCTCTCTCCCCCTATATATGTTTCCATTTTGTACTGGAAGCAAGCCCTCTCTTTTCTGGGACAAGATCCTACCCCATGGAGACATATGCCCTTGTGGAACAACCCAGCTTTACAGATAGGGAGGTCCCCAATATACTGGAAATACTGGGAGGCCCAAGATATTTTTACAATCCAGGATTTATTATTCCCCAGCACTGTCACACTGGATACTTTTGAATCATTGAAAGACAGATATGGTCTCCCCCAGTCTCACTTCTGGAGATACCTTCAGATTAGGAATGCTATACTTCACTTGCCTAATGTCCCACGAGATAGGGTGGTACAGCACCAACCTTACCCGTTAGTTGTTTGGAGGAAGAAAAATAAGGGCAGGTCCAGTGTGATTTATTCAGCTCTTAGGGATGCTACTGTAGACCCTACCCAGCAGGCTAAAGCACAATGGGAAAGGGACCTTCAGGTCTCAGTCTCTGACCGGCAGTGGCAACATGGCTGGATCAGAGCACATATGGCCTGCCGGGATGGACGCACCCGTCTTATTATGAATAAGACCAGTCACAGATACTATAGGGATCCAACCAAGCTACAGAAGATGGGTCTTCTTTCAAAGGACACCTGTTGGAGATGTGGCAATTCTGGGGCGCACTTGTTTCATGTTCTTTGGGACTGCCGTAACCTGCATTCCTTTTGGACATCGATTCAGGGCATGTGTCAACAAATTTTCCCAGACATAGTTCCAGCCACCCCTTTTGCTTCTAGGCTGCGCGCAGCCTAATGTGTCCAAATGCAACCCTGGGGCTAAGTGGGCTACTGCAGTTGGGGCTGTAGCCAAATGGCTCATATTACTAAATTGGAAATCCTCAGTGACACCATCCTTTCAAGATTTTCTACTGGCATTAGCCCAGGGGGCTATATTTGAAAGAATTTCCAGCTTTGCGGTTGGCTCTATGGCCCAATTTGAGAAATGTTGGCAACCCTTCCTGCAGTCTAAATTTTGTCATAATCTCCCCACTCGACCTGTCTCATAGCTTATTATTATCTTTGGGTTGGGTATCTGCCCTTCGCTGGAGGTGGTGCCCTCCTCCCCTCTTGGCCCCAGCCTGTCCCTCTATGTTGCTCCTTATCTAGTGAAAGATTGCCTGTTTCTATATAGTTGATATGGTCACATGGATTTTAGACAGGCACACACATGGTTGCAATCTGGTATTGAAATTGACCCGGCAGGATTATCTACTCTAATTTTGTTATGCTTTTTACTTAATGTAATCAAGTACCGTAAGCCCTAGAGGTGCATGGGACTCAGCCGGATCCTTGTTAACTATGCCTAACCAGATGACTGTTTTGTCCTGGTATGTACACTTTTGGTCAATACCAATAGATATTTGTTTGTAGTGTATTGTAATGTATTTTTTATTCATAATTTCCTGGCCTCTCCAAATGTTGCGGTTTAGCCTGGCATTGGTATTTCACTCTATAATGTGTGTGTGTCATATCAAATAATAAAAAACTGTTAAACTTTAAAAAAAGTACTGTCTTTAGATTGTAGTAAGCATGTTGCCTTGTCCTCAGTATTGTAAAACTTGTTAATAAACTTTAAATTGCAAAAAAAGGACAGCATATGCAGAAGAGCACCACAATGGAATGTAAAGAGAAGCACATCAGGCACTAATAAATATCAGTTAACTCCTCTGTGGTACAACATACAGTATGTCAGCAGAGTGAGCAGCATTAGACAAGACAGCACATAGAGAGACTTTTAAAGTACCGCTAATAGTACCACTAATAGAGTTCAGTTAAATATCCTGGGGTCCAAGGTACATATTTGTAATATTCAAGATTTGTCATAATGAGAGTTGTTATAACAGGGCACTGTTGTAGTAAGTCGAGACAAAATGGGAAGGATTTTCAGAATGGATGGAAATTGAAGGAAAGGTTAATTTTGCCTCTGTCAGCTTCTATCTGATTGCACAACATATTAAGGAGCTATATTTTCAATGGCTCCCAAGTGTTTGCAACATTTTTGTTGATTTGGTGCAGCTTATGTAAAGCAATATACTATATGTATCATATTTTGAGACAAAGTCAAATCAAGTATGAATCACATCTGAAATAGGGTTGCTCAGATTCTATGGAATCCATTCTATTTGCATCTATCGGATTATCAGGAATTTCTGATCCAGACTCTGATTTTGTTCCAGTGCCAATTTAGACATCTGATCAGGTTCAGACTCAGGATCAGAATTTCCAATTCCTCATCTGACCCCCTAATCAAACCTCCCCCAACCCAGATATACAAAACTAAAGCCTTGTGTTGTTGAAAAATGAAGACCTCCCTCTATTCCCTTATCTGAAGTGACTGCTATATTGCTGCTGTAGAGGAGACTGGAGCCTGTTGGTTAGTAGGGGTTCTTGGTATCTTGCAAGCTGTTTTTTTTATTTTCTTTGGACAACTTTGCTGTTGAGCCATGTATCAGAGTCCGTGGCAGTGCATCCAGCTTAATCCTCTGGTTCTTCTCTTGTCTTAATCCTCTCCTCATTTGGCAGCAGGATCAACTCTACTGAACCCATCAGTGCATGCAGTCCCCTTCCCAACCAACTCAGCTATAACTGCACAAATACACTGACTGCCAGCAGCAGTGCTACTCAAGATATCCCACAGCTGCCTCCAGCCCAATCCCGCTCTGCATTGTCCTGTGGTACCTTCCCCACCCCCCCAAGTCTGACTCTAAAGACTGAAACTCACTCCCTCGGCATAAAAAAGAATGGTGGTTCCCTCTTCCTTGTTTGAGTTGTGAAATTATATCTGGTATACAACAAAAATAGGTCAATAACCAACCCTTCATGATCCAGCATGGCCATCAATGTCCCTGTTTGACTTGGGAAAACAAGTAGAACAAAACCCTTCACTGTGCCTGATGCTGTCACTGTGTACAGTCTCTGGTGGTGGTGCTGCTTACCCTGGAGTTTTGATCTGATCAGACAAGTCAGTTTTCACAGGTTACAGAGGGAAAGAGATGATGGCCTAGCCAATCTGGAGCAATGCCTTTCGGGGGTGGTTGCTTTTAGTCTTTTTATAGGTAATTAATTAAGTTATTTATTTCATGGCCCACAGACACAACTTGCAGTGGGCACGTTGGGTAACTTAGGGTTAGATAATAATGTGGTAAGCTAGATAAAAAAAAATGGTTGGCTGATAGGACACAGAGAGAAGGGGTGAATGGAGAGAGCTGATAAACGGAAGGGAGGGTGACCAGTGGGGTTCCTCAGGGATCAATGTTGGGACCAATCATTTTCAATATCTTTATAAGTGACATAGCAGAAGAACTGGAAGAGAAGGTCTGCCTCTTTGCAGATGACACCAATATCTGTAACAGAGTGGACTCACCGGGGGGGGGGGGGATAGAATGTGCAGGATCTAAACAGACTGGAAGAATGGACAAGGGTTTGGCAGCTGGGTTTTAATGTAAAAAAAAATGCAAAATGTTATATCTAGGCCATAAGAATCCAGGAGTGGAGTACAAAATAGGCTGACTAATAATGAAAAAGACCAAGCAGAAAGTGACCTAGGGGAAATCAATATCAGATTACTTGAAGGTGGCCAGACAGTGTGATAAAGCAATTGAGAAAGCTAGTGGAATGTTACAGTATCTCCAGTAAGAAGAAAAAGGCGATTCTTCCCCTATATAAATTACTTGTAAGACCCCACCTTGAGTACTTTGTATAGTTTTGAAGACTACACCTCAGAAAAGACATAAAGTGGAGGCAGTCCAGAAGAAGGCTAACAAAATGGTGCAGGGTTTGCATCAAAAGCCCTAAGATGAAAGACTTAAGTCCCTAAATATGTATACATTGGAGGAAAGGAGGGAGAGAGGGGATATGATGGAAATATTTAAATATCTTATAGGGGTTAATAAGGTACAGGAGCAGAGTATCTTTCAGAGGAAAATGTGCTCTAAAGTAAAGGGGCACTACTTGAAGCTGAAGGTGGGTAATTTCAGGAGGGATGTGAGGAATTAATTTTTCACAAAAAAGGTGGTGGATTCCTCAAATACCCTTCCAGAGAAGGTAGTGGAGGTGAAAACAGTAAATGGATTCAAAAGTTTCTGGGATAAGCACAAGGGAATCATATGAGGATGGTAGAGGGTATAACAATAATAAGAAAAAAACACAACTGGGCAGACAGGGTGGGCCCAGCAGCCCTTATCTGCCATCACATTCTATGTATATATGTATCAAGTGGGCCATCATGCCTGGGGTGGGAGGGAGTCAGATTAGAAGTCACAAAGAGAGGGAAGGGAATGGGAGTGAAGGAAACATGCTGGACCTGGCAAAAGTTGTGCACTGGCTTTGTGGAGAGAGGGACTGGGCTGAACTGAATTGAGTATTCTGGCCTGGCCCTGGACTCAGATAGCACAGTTTTCTTCTATGGACCTAAAGCCAGAAGACAACTAGTCCTGCAACCTCATGAAATGTGCAGATTTTACAGTGCAAGCACTCAGTCAAGTAATGTACTGTAAGATACCGTATGAGGTAAAACAATGGTGGTGGAAGGGGGTGTCTTTTTCTGTTACTAGAGTCACTTCTTGTGTGATCTACCTGCCATGAGAGATTTATGAGTACTGTAGTCAGATGCAGGATCAGAAATGGAGTCCGATTCTGAAAACCGCATCTATAGGATTTCATATTTTCAATTACGAATCCCAAACATCTGGAATCCTAAGAACTGAATTATATCCAAAGATTCAGAATCTAACATACAAAATCATAGCAACTATACTATGAAGGGTGGATGTAGTTAGACTGATCTAAGTAGTGGCCAAACTCTGGAAGCAGCTGTGGGTCAACTGTCTATGTAGATTTTCAAAATTCCCCAAAACATATATATATATTTTTGTGTTTGCTTGCACGCATGTGCAAGAAACACATTGCATCATCTTGCTTCACAAGTGGGTTGTGGAGGCATGGTAGTGTTGTGCCAACTGGCAGCAGTCCATTCTGGGGCTGGTGTCTGCCGCGGTGAATAGAGGAGCACAGGAATAGCTTCATATTATTAATGCATTAATTGCAGAAGACTGCATTAAAGCAGTCTTAGAATTCAGACAAAACATACAACTTCAGAAAATATGGAGTTATGGGTAAATAGTAAAATGGGTTAAACAGTTATGGGTAAAAAGTTATGGGTAAAGCTGACAACACTG
The DNA here is from genome assembly GCA_016271365.2 of Neoceratodus forsteri. Taxonomy (NCBI): domain Eukaryota; kingdom Metazoa; phylum Chordata; order Ceratodontiformes; family Ceratodontidae; genus Neoceratodus; species Neoceratodus forsteri. Next base: position 1,213,442,876 of record CM057453.1, on the reverse strand, counting down.
CCCTCTCCAAAATCCAACTCTCCATCAATAAGGCCTGTAGGCTCCTGACTGGTGCCCCAGCCGAACTCACACCTGCCTTCTCTTTACTACCACCAATCTTCTCAACTTTGAGGATCGAGTGCTCTACCAGACCTGCCTTCTCACTAAGAAATCTCTGCTAGGACTCTCTCCCCCCCCGGGGGTCTCCACCTCCCTACAGCAGCCATATTCGTCCATCACCACCTGTAGCTCTGTTAAGGCCACTTTCAAGGTGCCCAGAACCAAGACCTCTCTTGCCCAGAGATCCTTCCTCTACCGAGCCCCCACCTGGTTGAACTCCCTCCCTAGCTGCATCTCCAACTTGCCAAAAATTGGCTCCTTCAAAACAGCCCTTCAGAACCATATCCTTAATACCCACTGTTGTAGGTGCAACTAACCCCCCTGTTGTAACCTGTGGTTCCCGCCCACCTTGACCTCTGGCTCGACAACATCCACTGGACAGCCTCTCCCTCCCCCAGACTTACCCCTTCCCTACTAGGTCCAAACAGGGATGTAACCCACTGTCTTCTCTGAGGACCTACTATATCCATGTGTGTAACTCACAATTTTGTAACATTATGTAACCTAAGTAACATACAAACTACTACATTATGTAACCTAAGTGTATCTATGTTAAATGTTCCTTTTACTGCACTTGTAATGTTATCCTCTGTTTTAATCTGCACAGTAATAACTGTCTTGATGTCTGCCCAGCCCCCGATGAGGTGCCTTTGTAAATGAGTCTCTGACTCAAAGGTTGTAAACCCGATTTGTAATGAATAAAATGAATAAATAAAAAGAATCTAAACTCCATCACTAGAATATTCAAACATTTTGTGAGTAAAAAATGTGATTTGCAAGGAACAAAACATGTATGTTTGTGACTGGTTAGCAGGCACTATCCCATATTTGATATGCAGGGGTTGCAACTAAGCACTAAAAACAAAGCTTGCAAATGCCATCCAAATAGTGTCCTCAACCATGCATACCTGGCACAGTCACATAATCAAAGCAATTTGTGTGTGCAGAGCAAAGAATAGCGATAGCAAACATAACACCTAGTTGGAACTAGTCCTTTCCTGTTGCAGATCAACAAAGGGATGTAGAACAACTGTGCAGGGCAGTGCAAAAAGTAGCCAGGCCTGCAAGAGTGAAACTCAAGAACCCATCATGCCCCTGCACCAATTGCTGCTGGAGCTCATGTGGGACTTAAGGAGGCCCAAACAAATGTCACCCACTAGCACATGTGTATTCCACAGTCATATACCGCCACAGAGTCCATAGACTCCACTGCACCTACATGGAACTTTCTGACTGGCAGCTAGCAGACCAGTACCAGCTAGATCTCAAGACCATCATTAAACTGTGCAACTGTGTGATGAGGACCTCCAGTGCACCACAGCTTGGAATCAGGAGCTGTCAGTGGAATTGAAGGTAACAGCAGTGTGTGTTCCATGTCCATTGGCCCATTCCAAATGCCACATGGGGACAACATGGGAATAACACAGTCAACAATGTTTGGCCTTTTAACCTGGTTCTGAGCTGCTCTAACTTAGAGATGTGAGGACTACACGACATTCCCAATGTCACAGGAGCAGAGATCAGCAACAATGCAGGCATTCTACTGGGTTGCACGCACACTGATCATGCTGGATGCAGTGCACTGTACCCACACTGTAATCAAGGCACTACCTGGAAGGGAGGGAAATAAATTTTTTATCATCTGTAAGGGCTTCCACTCCCTCTTTGTATAGGTGGTGTACAATGGTAACTATCGGATCACCAGTGTGGTGGTGAAGTCCCCTGGGTCACAGATTGCCTTCATCTGGCAAAAATACTCTCTGTGCTATAAGTTCAGGACCAAGTAGATACAGAATAGATGGTTTCTTGGTGAGTATATCCCCAATCACTGTGGCCTTCCTACAGCACCTAGCCAACAACTACCTTTTACCACCCTCCACAGGTAACAGTGCATATCCTGCACTTAAAAATTAGGTTGTAGACTATAACTGATTCTATTCAGATTGTTACCTATTGTATGGAATGTACAAATGAAAACAACTCTGGTGCCAATTGTGACTGTAAATCTCAGTTGTAGTGTATGTATACCTTTATGTTTCAGTACTGTATGTGAACTAACTCTGGGTCACCCCCAAAAATGGGACACTTGTTTACTCAGTCAACAATTTTCGGTAAATAAATAAAATCCCTTGCTGATGTCACCTGTGCTCCAGCCAGCATCTGGCAGTGAGGAGCATTATAATGAGGCACAATGGTCTAGCAGGATCATCACTGAATGGATTTTTGGAATCCTCTAAATGAGTTTCCAGATTGTACGGGTCAAGGCGATGTCTGTAGTACAGCCCTGTAAAGGTATGCAAGACTTTTGTGGCCTGCTGTATCCTCCACAACCTTGCAGTACAACATGGGATGACACTGCACAGTCCTGAGGGTGATACACTGGATGGGGATGATGGTGCAGATACGGCTGCCTTGGAAGCAACTTTGGTTTAAGAAAAGTGCCTCTTGAGGATGACCTGCTATTGTTCCACTATAGGAGGCATGATGCTGGACTGTCCAGAAGGGTGTTAAGGGTGTTAAGGGACAGATGGATTGTACAAAGCATCCATGAGACAACATAAGTCACAACACAACAGCACACATAATTCAAAATGTCTAATTGGAAGAAAAGAAGGTATGGCACAGGTATCGAGATAAAAGTGTAAACAACAACAGAAGAAAGGAGCACATGGGGGGATAGGGTCAACAAAAATAAAGTACAACCTACACGTGGGAGTCAAAGATCATGACAGCATACAGCAAGGAAGGATAGAGCTAACAAAAACTAAGTGCATCTGGCACATGGGTGAATCAAATTGCATGACAGATTACAAAACAGGTGGGAAGGGCCAACAAAAGTAAAGTGCATCAAACACATGTTGGGTTCAAAGGGCATCACAGCCTTCAGCACAGAGACAGTAAGCCCAACAAAAAAATGAAGTGCACCCAGCACTTGGGGGGATCAAAGGGCATTACAGCATACTGCACATGAGGACTCAAACAGCATGAGAGTATACAGCACAGGAGAGTAGGGCATGCAAAAATAAAATGAAATGCACCTAGGACATGGAGGGTCAAAGGGCGTGAGAGGGTGCAGCATGGGAGGAGTAGAGCCAACAAAGTGGATCTGTAGATTGGAGTTAAAGGACATGAGAGCATACAACACAAGGGGTAGGGCCAACAAAAATAAAACATTTTTCTGCTGCCAATGGTGTTGTTGACAAGGATGGTGCAGCGCAGGAGACCTAGGAAATGCATTCATACCCAGCAATTCACCCTGCTATGTGTGGGATACTGCTGGGTATCACTGACCTCATATATTAGACCAACAGTTGTGCATGCGCCACGCATACAGTTGCCGATGACTGTGAGGGACCACAGCCATTCCAAGGGGTGATGACTTGAGTCCTGGCCACACGGTCAGGCTAGGGTACAATGGAGATCCAAACACTCCCCTGCTTGGTTTTCACTTTCTCCTGACCTCCTTGCACCTACTGCTAAGGGGTTCCTGAAACAGCCCCTCAACAACCTCCATCAAGCAGGCCAGGGGTGTTGCCTGTGACTCTGTAGCCATAGTACTGCTAGTAGCACTGCAGCAAATTTTGAACTTGTGTGAGAATTACGGCAAATTTGCACATCACACACTACCTGTAGTATCTGTATAGTGCACACTTCACTGCACATCACTATCTGATTATCTGTGTCTTCAAGGATGTATGTACTGCTGCTAGAGGCATGTGAAGAATACAACATGTAGGCTGGAATGGTTCTGGTTGTATACAGTCCCATGCATGGGGCTGTGACCCCAACTATGCATGCATGCATGCATGGTATGGGAATAGACTACCATGCATCTGGTAACACACACCATACAATGGCAGACATGTCCATCCAGGTGTGGATGGGTGCTGCATAATGGACCAATAGGAGTCCTGCACTTCTGCCCCAACCATTGTCATGCAGGGCATACCAGCATAGTGGCCATTGATGGACAATGCACAGGTAACCTGAGTGCTGATCACATCACTGCATGGTCCTACTGTTCCTGGTCACATGAACATGTACAGGAGGCACACTATGTACCCCACTCTTCCTGGTGCATCTGAGATCCCAAACATGGGAGTCACCATGCACGGAGAGTGTCTGGCCTGTATGCCTGCTGCTTGGCAGAATGTACATACTTTCAGGGGTGTGTGTGTGTGTGTGTGTGTGTGTGTGTGTGTGTGTGCGTGTGCATCAGCAATGCACAATGCACAATGCAGTACACGGGACACGCCAGCACCTGTACACTTGCCATGTGGTGCATGCATCCTATCATGGCAAGTGTGGCACTACCCAAGGGAACCTGAGGTCAACAACAAATTCCAGCCCCCCCAACAGGAACCCCTACTGTTGTACTGGCTGGACACCATGGTGAATGTACTGCATGCCCCATCATACATGCACCTATGCCTGGTGGCATAAGCAAACAGCATATGGTCAATCAATCAATCAATCAAAGTCTTTATTTAACCAGGCGATCACCGTTGAGCAAGCTCATTTTTGAGGTTGACCTGGGTTTGTTAACAAGGAACAAGAGACAATATACATGGGATGCAACACACAAGAAAATAGTAATAATACAAATAAAGTGAGATACAATAATACAGTATATACAAAGTATCAGCAGGTAGCATTGACAGGACTATATGTTTGGAACAGAAGATACAGCTAGTTTTGGGTAGAACACAATTTTCCATAAAAGTAAAGAAATATACATATCAGGTGCACTGAACACAAATAAAACCTAATATAAAAAGATATATAGTGATACGGTATGGAGAATTTAGATCTGGAACCAGGGTCAAAGGAATGTGGAAGGGACAGATATGGGGGTAGAAAAAGGGGAGAGGGAAGAGTCGATTATAGATGTGATCAGTCTTTTAACAGTAGTAATTAGAGTGTGCTTGGACTTATAGGAGTCACTGTTTAGGGTAGACAGGCACAGGACTCCTTATTATGATGTAGATATAGAGATTTAAAAGCTGCTAGGTCATAGGTATGTGCAGCACAAAACGGTCTGAGCTGCCACACCTGCATACATCTTGTTTCTTGGTACTGAACTTTGAGCAGCGGAGCCTCTGAGTAGTTCCAGATGATGTGAATGTCAGCCTGTAAGACAGCGTAACAGTGCATGGACACAGAAACTGTATGAGTGGTTTACAAAGTGTATATGTGCATGTTGCACCTTACCCTTTCCTCCTACTATGAGAAATCCAATTACACACAGTACTGCAGCCTTCCCAATTCATTCTCTGCAGTGTGGATTGTGACTCTGTGGGGACATTTTCTTTTATGAGTCTGTAATGAGTGCACAGTCACATTTAAGTATTTGCTCCTTGCCTGTGTGAGTAGGATCACTTACATGTTACCTTGCAATACATATGCCTGTTAGCGACGGTCACTACTATAACAGTGAGTGCAAACGTAGATTGTAAACCTTGTTTTGTAAGCATGTGATGCATGTGGTTGCCAATAATGATGATGTTGTGGCCTGTGGAGATGACATCACTGGTCTTCATCTACAAACTGAAATCACTGCATTCACATGCAGTGATTAGCAGCAGCAAAGGACATAGAAATGTCAGCCTAGACTGTGCATGCACATGGGTACTTTGATGTATGGCATTTCATGATTGCTGTTCAATGCTACATACACACACAGTATCATCTGTGGATGTTAGGCCTGCAAATGGTCTACCCCAGGTTGCGTGTCAGTGCAGAAGACAGTGAGGCATGGTGAGGTCTGTGAGGATTGGACAGATTCCCAAGGATTAGCATGTGAGGAATAGGAGGTTCACCCCTGGGGAGGTGGCCATTATTGCCAGTGAGATCCTCAAAAAAGAGTCATCCCTCCTCAAGTTCTCATCAAGAGAGGTACCAAGTCAGCAAAGGCCTTGATTTGGGAGGTGGCTGTGGCACAGAGGGTCTCCGTCATGCAGGCCTAACACTGACCCCAGCATGGTGAAGGAACTACTGGGATAACATGACCCAGCATGAAGGGGAGCACCTACAACAGCTGTGGCAGAACCTGCCACTGGAGGAACCCAGGTAGGTACATATTGTCATTTGTATTTATGTACAAAATTTCAGTGTGTGCCTGGGTCTTTGTCTTGCCTATGGTCTTTGCTGCTGTGTCCAAGTACTAGTGACTGTATATGTGCCCTACTGGCAAACATGCAATGTTGTTACAGTATAGTTCTGTTGTGGTACTGCATGTTCCACTATGCCCATAAGTGTACCCACTTCCAAAGTGGCTGCCATCAAGTATTTGGATGCACCCTTTTGTTGACCTCTGTGGCATGTGTGTAGCCCATGCAAACCATGTGACACACTTGCATGTGGCATAGTTGTGTTACATGGTGGCAGACATTGTTGGTACACACATGTCTGTGCGTGCCAGCTATTGCCACCATGCAGTGATCACATGCATCCATGTGTATGTATACATAATACACATACACACTGGCATACAGGCATGTTGGTGAGTGGCTGGTAGTCTCAGCCATAATCTTTGCATGTCTTGACCACTTCTTTCTGCATCCACCCCTGTAGGTCTTATGGTTCAGTTTTTTTGCACTGTGTCCTACACATACTGCTGTGTGCAGATCACTGTGTAGTATGATGTGTGCAAGGGGGCTGGCTAACAAATGTGGCTCTGCCAAGGATGGTGGATCACATGAAGTAACTGGGATGTATGCAGCATGTTTCTGTCTTTACCAGTGCATGTACCCCAGGTCTGGAGGTGACACACCACACACCAGTCAAGACACTGTGTATGTGCATGGACATGCAGTACAATGTGTTCCTTGCTGCCTGTGTCAAATGGGTGTGCATGGCAAATGCTTGTTTGAATTTTCTGTTCACTTTCATTGTCTTACATACTGTTTTTTTGTGTACCATGTTTCTACATGTCCAGCAGAGGGGGAGCTGCAATGTAAGAGACACAACATTGATGATACTAAGCCAGACCAACTGCCCAGGCACCCATGACTGTCATCACTGGAATGTAGAGGGGACAGCCAGGTGCAGTGATGGGCACAGGACATCTGTGGGCCAGGAAAATGTGTGAACCCACTACCACAGCCACAGAAGATGTTATGGAAAGGTATGTATATGGTTGTGTGCATATAGTAATGTCCTACACTGTGTTCAGCATATAGGTTGCTGTGTACATTTCACAGGTGTGGGGCATGCTGTGTCCTGTGCCACACATGTCTATTGCTGCCATGCATGTGCATTGTCTCTTCCTCAGATTTACAGGGTTGGGGGAGTTGGGTGGTGCATGCCACTGTATGAAGCAACAACAAAAACCATAGGGTACTCATTCACATCAAGTGGTGCTAGCTGCTAAAAACCACAAATGCACTGGAGAGCACAGGAACAACACACACTTCAGCAAGTACTGTAGTAGTAAGGGAGTTTTACTTGTGCCAAAAGGCAAGAATTTATTAGTGTTAAATAAAAGAGAGCATGGGGACTTTTCCCAACCATTCACCTCTGAATGTTATTTATTTGTTTCAGATTGGAATTAATACCTTTACATCAGAGACTCATTTACAAAGGTTCCAAGGCATTTTGTCTGATGGGAGTTTGGAATAGGTGAATTTGTCTCTGAGAGCTTATTTATCTCTGAGATATTTTGTAAGTTTTGCTGGTGTTTTTGAATTTGTATCTTAAATCTCTAGTTAACAGTTGCTGGCTGAGCACCGTGTCTGGTTTGGCTTTGTAAACTGTGTTGGTGTTTTTACGGCTGTGGGCTTAGCCCACCAGACTTTTGGCATTCAGAAAAGGGCTGATGTCATTTTTGCTACCAAACAACATGATAAGAGTGTTAAAAATAGATTCCTCCTCTGAAGCCTCATTACTACATTGCCTTTGTGTGTATAGGAAGCTGTAGAGCACTATTTTTTCTCTGGCTTGAGGACTTAACTGAGACCACAGAAAGTTAACTCATTATCTTCTGGCGGTCATTCTGTGTCAGATTACCAGTGGACAGTACAGATATCGTAAAAAGCTATTGGAAGTGGAATAGGTTAAACACTTCCTGGAGCTTTCTACATAACAAATAAGCTCTGCTGTGCCCACAGCCCCTGGGAACACCTCATTAAGCCATTTGACACCACTATCCTAAGAGCAGTCATTCTGCTACTTTGCAGGACATTCTATAGCAAAGAGTCCCAGTGATGCCTGTTTCAAATAATACACCAACTTCATTTTCTCAGGCAGGCAGTTCTGGGCTACTGCTTATATTCTACTGAATGTTCTTAACCTGCAATTTGTGACTATAGGTGTTTACAACTGAATGATAGTAACTACGTTTGCTTCATTTGAAAATAGGTAGGCATGTGTGTCTAATTTTTGTTTGACTTAGGTTACACATCGAGTCTGATCAGTTCATAACATGCAGTATTGTTATTAAATTAAATGATACATGGGGGCTTTGGTTTCTTTTGCAAATTCATTTTTCCTGAACATGGATATATTAAAACAAAAAAAAAATTCTTAATAAAATGTTTAAAAATAAGGGGTCTGATTCTATAAGCACCCTACGCATGTCACAACTTGCTACATGTGAGGGGTGCAGTTGTGCCAAGGACCCCTGTGCTTGATTCTGGAAGGAGCAAGGTCCCTGTGGCTAAGTCCTGTGGCTTGCATCATTCACTCAGGTACTCCAAAGGAAGGGTGTACCTGAGGGGCATGTCACAAACTGCAACCCCAGACAATAAGGGTGCAAGTGCCCTCCCAATCCCTGATCCCCAATGCCAGCTGCCCACACATGGCAATTCCTGTAATAATAGCAAAACACCTGGCAGGTCCCATACTAACAGAAACTCCCCCGTAATCCCTGGTAGTCTAGTGGCCCCCCACCTGGCATTGCCAGACCACCTGCACCCCCCACCCTGCTGGACACTGGCACAGCCCACCTCTCACCAACTTGGCCAGATGCCAACTGAGCTCCATCTGAGTGCGTACTGTATATACGTGTTCAATAAATGCAATTTTTCAAATGCTGGATAGCCTTCCTTCAGGACCCCAGGCACTGAATCTTCCATCACCAGACATTCCTGTGCCTGATCCAGTGCCAGCCCCTTCAAATGTCCATACGGGGCCGATGCCTGATCCTTCTGAACCTCCTGCCAGGCCTTCGGCCCCACGTTCTGCTGGGCGTTCAGCTCCCCTCTGACTGGAGCTATGGGCAATGTTCTGGGCTGTCTGCCCACACTATACCCAATGTACCCTTCACTGGGGTATCCAATGCCTGGTTATCAACCCCATTATGTACTGAGGTACGAGAAGCTGGGCTATGTCTAATCAAGGGCATTCTCCTTCTGGCTTTCCCTACTCCTATCGAGCTCATGGATACCCTCAATATCAGACACTGGTCTATCCATTATACCAGCCTCCTCTTCCACCACCTCCTCTTCAGCCTCAGCCACTACCTCCACAGCAGCCTCAGGCTGATATCAAGGCAGTGTTTCAGACCCTGATTCAGGAGGCCAGGACTCAACTAGCCTCGGAGCTTGACTGTCGGAAACCAGTGGTGGCCTCTACTCCCGCATCTTTTCTGACCCCTAGATCAGCCTCTCCGGTGGATTCCCACCTTTCTGGAGAAGGCTCCTCCTTACACCAGGTCAGGAATAAAATCCAGGACACTCCTCTAAACAGGGTTAAGACCTCCAGCAAGCACTCTTTGGACTCTGACTCTGACTTATCCTCCAGCACTGGTACGCATACACCTAAAGAGTCGCAGCCTAAGGAGTACCCGAAGTCCCCTCTGGAGGACCTTTTCTTTGCAGAACTCCTCATAACTATACAAAATGCCTGTGGTTGGGCTATCCAGGAACAGGATCCAAAGCAGAAAAGGCTTGTGGATCATCTCGACATGACTGACACAGCTCCTATGCCTATACTGCCTTGGACTGGGCCCCATGAAAACCTGACATCCACTGTCTGGCAACAGCCTTCCTCCATTCTGGCTGTTTCAAAAAAGGCAGACAGGATGTACCACCCTGAGATGGGGTCACACACCTTACTGGCAATTCTAATGCAGACTCGGTTGTTATCACAGCTGCCCATGACCGGTCCTGTAAACCTAAACATTTGAGCATGACTCCTTCTGATAAGGAGTCTAAGCAGCTGGACAATTTTGTTTGCAAGATCCATTCCTCTTCCACTTGCACCCTCAGGTCCCTTAATTATGTGGCTCATATGGTTTCCAAGGAGGAGAACGTGGCTGGGTGCCCTTTGTATAAAGTTGTCCAAATGTTCCTATTGGGGGCTGGTTAAATGGCTGACTTCAATGTAGAAGAGAAAAAGTATCTGGAGACCAGCCACTCAGTTCATCATATGGTTTTCTACCAGAAATCTTTCCTGGCCTCACTTGAGTCCAAGCTGGAAGCTATCCAGGACCAGCAGCTTAAGGCCGAGATTGCCATGACAGTGAGAATGACTAAACTCTCCTGTTGTCATGCCCTCCTGGCCACTTATGACACAGTAGACTCAGTTGCTCACACCACAACCACTGCTGTCTGCATTAGGTGACATGCATGGCTGAGGATTGCTGGCCTGGCACAAGATGTCCATACCTCCATCCTAGATGCCCCTTTCAGAGGATCCATGTTTTTTGGAAGTGACTCCAAGGATATTGTCACTGAATTGCTAGACCTCGGTATATCCATCCACGATGTCTGCTTCATGTACCGTGGGGATTACAAAGGCAGACAGCCTTTTTGTTGATAACAGAGATGCCAAACCAAAGAGGCCCCTGCCAAACACCAAGGCCAAATGCCGATATCGAGCATCAGGAACCCCTACTCCCCCTGCCGAGTCCCAGAAGCTCCCCCGGAAGAACTGCTGTCTCTCTCCTCTCAGCCTCCTGACTCATGGGGGACCACTCTGCCTCCTTCAGATCCTCTGGGGGAACCAGTGGGGGGGACTGTTGCCCTCCACCATCCTGGGTCACAGGACATAACCACAGATTCTTGAGTCCTTCAGTTAATAGCAAGAGATCACATCATAGAGTTCCTAGACAGGCCTCCGGACAACCCCCCAGGCCTCTCCCAGTATCCTCCAAGGCACCTGTTTCTGATAGGGGATGAGATCTAGGATCTTCTGCAAATGTCAGCCATACAGCCCGTGGCTCCAGCACAGATAGGAAAAAGGTACTACTTCCATTTTTTCCTAGTGCCTAAAAAGACAGGCAACCTAAGACCCATCTTGGACCTCAGCATGCTCAACATGTACATAGAGTACAAGAGGTTCTGCATGCTCACCATCCAGGGACTTCTACTCCTGCTCCAGAAAGGCCATTGGCTTTATGCAATGGACATGCAGGATCCTTACTTGCACAGTTCTGTCTTCTAGGCCCACTGCCGCTGTCTTCTGTTTGCCTTTCACGGAGAACATTACCAGTTCAAGGCTCTCCCTTTTGGCCAATCCTCAGCACCTCAGGTTTGTACCAAGTGCCTAGCAGTGGTGACTGTGGCCCTATGCCATGGAGGAATTTAATTGTGTCTGTATCTGGATGACTGGCTTCTGTCAGCCCCATCACAGAGCAATCTGAGGGAGTCCTTTCCTTCACTCTGAACCTCTTTTCCAGACATAGAATAACAGTCAACTATCCCAAGTCCCACCTCTCCCCTCCCAGCACCTACAATTGATTTGGGGTGGTGCTGGATATGGAACAGGGCAGGGTCTTCCTCCCACAGACAGAGTGGAGACCCTGTAGGAACAGGCCAGATTAGTGACCAACTCACCCTAGACTACAGCCCGGTTGATCCTCCACCTTCTCGGGCTGATGGCAGCTGTGATCCCTACAGTTTCTCTAGCCAGACTGAATATGAGGGTGACCCAGTGGACTCTTCATGTCCAATGGGATCACCGGATGAACAACCTGGATCACAGGATCCTAGAGTCTGGGTATATAAAGAAGGATCTTCTTTGGTGGCAGGAGTTGTCCAATCTCTCCACTGGGTTTCTCTTTCAATCCCCTGCTCCTACCATGACCCTTACAATGGATGCTTCATGTCAAGGCTGGGGAGCCCACCTAGGAGACCATCAGACTCAGGCAACATAGTCTCAGCTGGAAGCATCTCTACACATCAATGTGTTAGAAATAAGGGCAGTGCTGTATGCCCTCCAGGCCTTCCAGCTTCTTCTATGTCCAGGAACACTCCTGGTTCAGACCAGCAATACGTCTGTCGTCTGGTACCTGAACAAACAGAGAAGCACTTGCTCGAACCATCTATGTTGGGAGGTGATGCAAGTGTGGTACTGGGCAGTCCAGCATGACCTGCGCTTGACTGCTGTCCATGTGCCAGGTGTCAGCAACATCCTGGCAGACAGTTGCAGCTGCACCAGTGTCAGGGCTCATGAGTACGAGCTAAATCAAGAGGTGGTCAAAAGCTTATTCAACCTGTGGGGTCAGCCGGAGATAGACCCCTTCATCTCCCCATCCAGCACAAAACTACCCAATTTTTGCTAACTCGTTCCCGGGAGTGGTGTTTCCAGTGAGACGCACTGTCTCTTTGCTGGACAGGGAGGTTCTTGTATGCCTTTTCTCCCTTTCCAGTGCTTTAGAGGGTCCTCCTGAAGTTAAAGGTGGAAGAGGCTCACATGATTCTAATAGCCCCTCTTTGGCATCATCAGATTTGGTTCCCTCTGCTTCAACAGTGATCGATGGAACCCCCAGTACCTCTACCTCTCTGCCACAATCTTCTGACTCAGCAGCAGGGCAGACTGGTACATTCAGGCCTCAGATCACTCCACCTGCATACGTAGTATCTGTGGACATAGCCGCTTCATGCTTTGGAGTTTCCAGCCTATTGGCCAGGTCCTTGTAGAGGCCAGAACGCCTTCTACCAGAACTACTTATGCCATGAAATGGAAAAGATTCTCCTTTTGGACAGCCTTCAAGGGTTGGGACCCTTTCTCTTGCCCGGTGCCCCAGGTCATGGTGTACCTCTTGCACCTTTCAGAGCTCAGCCTCAGCTATTCTTCTTTGAAGGTCTATCTATTTGCTGTTTCAGTCTACCACCTCCCCATGGATGGCAAAACCATAGCTCAGTTGGAGATTTCCAAAACCTTTCTGAAATTAAATTTCCATCTGAAACCACTGATTCATAATCCAGTCCCCCGTGGGACTTGAATTTTGTTTTGGAAAAAACTTACTTTGCCTCCTTTTGAACAGGCAGCAAGTTGTCCTATGCATTATTTGTCTTGGAAAGTGCTTTTCTTAGCTGCTATTACTTCAGTATGAAGAATTTCAGAGCTTCTGGCCCTGGTGTGTAAAGAGCCTTACTTTATTTTCCACAGAGACTGGGTGTCTCTGTGTACAAACCCTAAGTTTTTGCCTAAAGTAGTTTCTGAGTTTACGCTGAATCAGACAATTTAACTACCGGTATTCTTCCCTGAGTACTCTAATCAGGGGAGGTTCTTCTGCACACTATGGATGTGCAGGGAATTCTTCGTTACTACACTAACCAGACTAAAGATGTTCGAAAGTCCAATCAGGTGTTTGTTTCCTTTGCACCCAAAAGACAGGGCACAGAAGTTTCAAAACAGTGCCTGTCTAAATGGTTGGCAAACTGCATTGTTTTCTGATACCAGAAGTACAATAAACCTCTTCTAGGAGAAGTGAAAGCGCATTCAACCAGAGGCATTGCTGCTTCTACTGGCGTGTTTCAGAATCATGTCAGCCACGGACATTTGTGCTTCTGTGAATCTGCTCTGCAGTGAGCTGTATTTTATTTATTTTTCTTTGTCACCATGTATGTTATGTTATTCTTCCCTGTGCATCCACCTGAGATGCAAAGCAATTGAACACATCACTTGTTGCCACTGGTATAGCTCTGTATTTGCCTCCCCACCTTCATTTTATAGCTTCTTCTCTTCCATTCTTTGTTTTATTTTTTATTAACTTCATTCCTCTCACCTAAATTATATGTTACGTGGAATAACTCCTATTGTTATCTTTTTACAAAAATTGTCATCTGTGCAGACGCATTTGTAAACAAACATTTGTCAATGCCGAATGTTTGCATGCTGGTATTAGCATTTGAAATGCAGGAGTTAGACCGATGCAGAATAGGAATGGCAGTAAAGTATGGAAGTTCATGCCAACCCCACCTCCATCTTGTAGAGTGTGTGTGGGTCGTTGCCCATGACAGTCATGCCATGTCACCTCACCTTATTCTGCAGACAGTGAAACATGTTGAGGTGTGCCTTAAGGTGTTTGGCTGTACAGTGACCCCATTCCACATGGACATATGCTGAAATGGGTGCAGCATAGGAGAATGGGGTGAAGTGTGGGGCCAAAGAGTCCAGGGTACAACTTGATGACTGTCAGTGTCTGGTGGTGGGATTTCACGCATAGTAGAGTCGGCAATCCAGAGGCACAGCCTGATACCTGTCCATCTATACAGGGTAGGATGTGATGGTTAGAATCCCTAATGCCTCGGGTGCATGTTGTTATTTATAGTACAAATGTTCAACATGGCCTTTTTGTGACCCCACCTCATTAAAGCATTTGGGACCTCTTCTCATGAAGAGTGGCAATGTGATTTTGTCAATGTGTCCCAAACACTGACTTCCAACAGTGACAGTGCCATTCTGTGCCACATGTACGAAAACACAGATTGGGCAGAATGTGAAGAATGGCAGCTGTGCCATCCATAGGGAGGTGTGAAGGGATGGCAATGTTGAAAATCTATAGTGGGAATATTAAAAATGTGCACAGTTCTGAGCATGCGTGGAAAGTGTGCAACGCATTCATGTAACACAGTCATTTTATGGATTGCCATCACCAGATTTTCAACATAGGCATTTTACAACCTGTGCTCATGAAGAGTGTCACTGTGATTGTGCTAATGTGTCATGAACACTGATTTCCCACAGCAACCACGGCATTCTGGGCTGGGAAGTGCAAAAACACATTTTGGCCAGGATGTGATAAATGGCAGCTGTACTGTTCATAAGGAGGTGTGGAAAAACAGCAATGTTGAAAATCTGGAGTGAAAATATTACAGTTGTGTGAAGTTATGAGTGTGTATGCAAACTGTGCAATGCACGCTCGTTACACAGTCATTTTATGGAGTTCCGTCACCAGATTTTCAACATAGGCATTTTAGGACCTCTGCTAATGAACAGTGTCACTGTAATTTTTGTAATGTGTCCCAAACAGTGATTTCCCCACGGCGACAGTGTCATTGTGCACTGGAAGTGTGAAACACATACTGGCCAGGATGTGAACTATGACAGCTGTACTGTTCATAAGGAGGTGCGGAAAAATGGCAATGTTTAAAATATGGAGTGAAAATATTGCAAATGTGCCAAGTTACAAGCGTGCTTGAAAACAGCATAACGCACGCTCATAACACAGTCATTTTATGGACTTTACTCACCAAATTGTCAACATAGGCATTTTAGCACCTCCGCTAATGAACAATGTCACTGTCATTTTCAAAATGTGAACTGAACATGGATTTCCCACAGCAACGGCGCTATTCTGCGCTAGAAGTACGAAAACACATTTTGGCCAGGATATTAAAAATGGCAGCTATACTGTTCATAAGGAGGTGAGGAAAAATTGCAATGTTGATAATGTGGAGTGAAAATACTGCAAATGTGTGAAGTATGAGCGTGCGTGGAAACTGCGCAATGCATGCTCATAACACAGTCATTTTATGGACTTTACTCACCAAATTGTCAACATAGGCATTTTAGCACCTTTGCTAATAAACAGTGTCACTGTCATTTTCATAATGTGTCCTGAACATGGATTTCCCACAGGGACCACGCTATTCTGCGCCAGAAGTACCAAAATACATTTTGGCCAGGATGTGAAAAATGACAGCTGTACTGTTCATAAGGAGGTGCAGAAAAATGGCAATGTTGACAATCTGGAGTGAAAATATTGCAAATGTGCGAAGTTACGAGCGTGCGTGGAAACTGCGCAATGCATGCTCATAACAGTCATTTTATGGACTTTTCTCACTAAATTTTCCCCATAGACATTTTAGGACCTCTGATAATGAACAGTGCCACTGTGATTTTTGTAATATGTCCCAAACACGGATTTCCCACAGCAACCACACTATTCTGCGCCGGAAGTACGAAAACACATTTTGGCCGGGATATGAAAAATGACAGCTGTTCTGTTCATAAGGAGATGCAAAAAAATATCAATGTTGAAAATCTGGAGTGAAAATATTGCAAATGTGCGAAGTTACGAGCGTGCGTGGAAATGGCGCAACGCACACTCGTAACAGTCATTTTATTGACTTTGGGCATCAAATTTTCAACATAGGCACTTTATGACCTCTGTTAATGAACAGTCTCACTGTCATTTTCATAATGTGTCCTGGACATGGATTTCCCAGAGCAACGGCGCTATTCTGCGGCGGAAGTGCGAAAAACCATTTTGGCCAGGGTGTGAAAAATGACATCTGTACTGTTCACAATGAGGTGTGAAAAAATGGCAGTGCTGAAAATCTGGCATGAAAATACTGCAAATTTGTGAAGTTACAAGCGTGCGTAGCAACTGCGCAATGCACGCTCGTAAAATAGTTATTTTTGGGATTTTTTCCACCAAATTTGAAACATAGGCTTTTTGAGAGCCCACCTCATGAACACTGGCACTGTCATTTTGTTCATCAGTCCTAAAAGGTGATTCCATGCAGTGACCGCAAAATCACCTTTCGAGGCCGATTAACATCATAACAGTGACAGAATTCATGAGGAGGGGTCCCAAAAACCCCATGTTGAAAATTTGGTGCCAAAATTCCAAAAAATGCCCAAGGTATGCATCAAAGTTGAAAAAAAAACCTATTTATTCCATTATACAGCTTACTGGCATTTCCTCAGTTTGCGGTTGGCTTTGAAGAGTGCAGACATGTTCCCGTTCTACCGAAGATCATCGCGCCAGACTCTGGAGGTAAGTTTGGGGTAAGAGGGGGTGTGAGGATGCAGAGTGTGCAGTTGGTGGGTGTGGGTTGTGGGGGTGGGCAGGGAGACAGCGAGGACTGTTTCCTTTGTTTACAGGTGAAAAAAAGACATATTGGGATTTTTTTTTTTTTTAACAAGAATTTGGCATGCTGGGTGGGCTCCCAGCATGCCAACTGACTATTAGAGTCAGTTGTAGCCAATGAGGATTGGGACCCTCATCTGGCACAAACATGTGGGGGTGCAACAGCAGGGGAATGGAGCACCCCTCGGCAGTACTGTTGCTACTCTTTGGGGGACTTATGCTGATGGGGTGGGTTCCCCTGTCAGCACATCAACCTGGGAGGGACATAATGCCAATGGTGGGCCCCATCGGCAACAAAATCGCACCCAAGGGATGCAAGTCGGCGGGGGTTAATACCCCCGTCGGCAAAAATACGCTGTGCGGGGAGGGGCACATGCTGCCAAGGGGGATTGGGCACCCTCTCAGCACTGGAGCCACATTAATATTGTTTGTGAACAGGGCGGCAATGCGCCACCATGTTCACAAACAATATTACAGTAGCAACGTTCCGCCCAGAAATGACGGGTTACTCCTCATTGCAGGAAATCGCTGATGCTACAATGATGAGGCGGCCTGTGATTGCTGTGGTGAAAATGTTACAACTTGGTGCAGTTTCTGGAAGTCAGTGTCATCAGAACACTGTGCCTTCATTGGTGTACCATGGCCAAGCCCCAAAATGTTGTGCCTTCCTTGGCTGCTACACTGCCGTGCCTGCCTAACCCGCTTCTCTCCTAAGCTGTCACATAATGTTTCTTGCGTGTGCTGTCAAGCAAACATAAAAATGAATTATAATAGTGAGACTTTTTGAAATTTTATTTGACTTACCATACTCATGCTTGCCTGCCCACTTACCCAGGCTCCTACTTGTTTCTGTCCTTGTACTAACTAATTCCTGTTGCTTCATATCAAGGGGTTGTTCATTTTCATATTGTGTGTGCCTGGGGTGGAGCAGCAATAAAAGATAAACTATGCAATACCCTCAATGACACACCTACCCCAGTTTTCTTTTACCTAACACCCATTTTTATGCATCGTACTGTAAGATCTTCCTTCAAGAGTACAGCTTGTAATGAAATGTATAATGAAATGTGTAAGATTTACATTGACATTTCGGTATATGCACCTTTATTTTATACTAAATATGTGTGTGTACTTTATAGCAACTGCTAAAAAAAATCAAGTAAACACATCAAATGTCTGCCTAAACATATCTCAACATTGTGTTTATCTTCCACCTTGTCAGAACATATAATGTTTGCAGTTAAGGTACAGTACCTTCATATATATTATGGCCCAGTGCTGTTGAGTTGATTGCTACTGTATAACAGTGCATAGACTAAAATGTGAAACATCTAGGTAACTGTAATACAGACGGTGGCATTATTTTTATATCTGCCCTTTCTCAATGTAGCGTACTTTGATTCAGTTAGTGTATGCAGTGGCAATTCATGTTTATCTTTAAGCCCATAAAACACCCTTATCTAGTTAATGCATTTACAGCCACAGTGGCGCTGCCAAATCTTGTTGAATTTGTGGCTTAAATCTGTAGTTAACAGTTGCTGGCTGAGCACTGTGGCTGGTTTGGAAAAAGCCCAACCACCCACTCCACCAGCCTTTCTCAAATACTGAAAAGCTACTGGGGGTTGGACTTGAAGGCTATGAAGGAGGAGCTTGGGAAGCTGGGAAATGGTGCAGCCAACAGACAGGGTCAAGATAGAAAGAAGAGGAACCATGGGAGGGAGAATGGAGCAGATGGAAACAAAGAATAGAAAAGGGTAATGAGGCCAGGGCAACTGCTTGGGGCAGTCTGGCAAGGGGACAAGGTAGTGGGGCAGGCAGGAAGGAGGGTCAGTGGAGGGGAGAGGGCAAAGGAATTAGGGACGGGGGAACAGAAGTCACAGGGGAGGAAGGATCATGGGGTGTAATAACTGTGGAGGGGAAGTATTCATGGACAACTTGTGGAGGATGGGGGGTGCCCAGTCTGTTTAAAGGCTGGGGAGGCTAGAAAAGGAAGTACTAAGGCTAATGGGGGAAGAGTCAAAGATGATGAAGGGGCATATTAGGTTGGGTGGAGAAGGGAATGTGGAAAACACAAAAGACATCCAGAAAAAGAAAAAAGATGGGTGAGACAAGAGGGACAGGGTTGGCCAGGACAAGGGAGCAGTGGGGGGGTGGCACAGGTATGGAAGACAAACGTGCAAGAAGAATAGGAGAAGGAGCACAGGGAGTTGGTAATGCAGTAAGCTCAGAAGGGGGCAGACCTCTAACAGAGGAGTCAAAGTAGGGGAAGGAGAAAGGGGAAGTGCAGTCCATGGGTACAAAGAACAAAACTGCTGGGGAGGGTGATGGAGAAATAGGAGATCTGGGGCAAGAAGGGTTGAGTGCAGCAGAGAACATGGGGGGGGTCAGTGGCAATAAGAGGGAAAGTTGTGCAGAAGGAAGAAAGAGAGGAGAAGGGGGAAGAAGGGAGGTATCTTGGTGTTGGGGGACTCGATACTGAGAGGGTTCAGGTGGGGCAGCAAAGGGGAGAGGCACAGTAGAATTTGAGTGTAAGCCATGCCAGGAATGAAGGCAGAAAGGGTGGGGCAATCTGTGCTAAGGCATGCAAGTAGGGGAAGGGAAAGGCCTCACCTAATAATATACCTGGGGACGAACGACCTAGCTGATGGAACAGTAGGGGAGGTTAAGAGGAGGTTTGAGGAACTGGGACTTCTGTGTGAGGGAGCGGGCAAGATCTGTCACCTTCTCAGAGGCACTTCCAGTTCCCAGGGCAAGTATGGCAAGAAAAGGGAGAATTGAAAAGTTTAAGTCATGGCTGGGGCCTGATGTCAGGAAAAGGGGTATGGGCTGATAGGAGGGTGGGGGGGGAGAGACCTGGGAGAACAGCAGTATGTACACAAAAGATAGACTACACCTAAATAAGGAAGGAAAAAATGTGCTGAAAGCAAGGATAGGTAAGCACATTGAGGAGCATTTAAACTAGGAGAGGGGGGTAGCAGGTTGGATAGAGGTGTTCAGATGCCTAGTGATATGAAACCAAATGGGCTTACCCCCCGAGATAACAAGATAAGGAGGAAGGCAACTACTAAGGGAGCAGACATAAGGTCAGAGAAGCGGGGGGCGGTAGAGACAAGGGTTGGAGGGCGGTAACACTAAATGCTAGGAGTCTGGGAAATAAGGGGGTGGAACTGCAGGCTCTCATGGAGGAGGGGGCGTGGACATGGCGGCTGTAACCAAGACATGGGCTACCCAAATCCACGACTGGGACATGATGGTTCCAAGGTACAGATTACACCAGAAGGATAGGAAAAAGGGGAAGGGGGTTGCTGGTGCTGTATATACAGGAGGGATTAAAATGTGTAAGGGAGGAGGAAGACAAGAGAGATACAGAAGAACTGTGGTTGCAACTACAGGATCCCAAAAATAGATCACCAAGACTGGGGGTGGAGTACATTCCACCCTCTCAATCTGAAGGGATGCACAGGGTACTGGTAGATCAGATCAGATTAGAAGGAACTGCTTGAAAGGGGGGTGGTGATAGTAGGGGACTTCATCATGCAGGGGTGGAGTAGGACACACCTACCACAAAGAGCAGAAGGAAACTGGTAATGCTGCATGACTTCCAGGAAAGCTTTCTAGTACAGTTGGCCAAGGAACCAACTAGGGAAAGGAACACCCTTGACCTTGTACTGATGAACAGGGAGTGGGTGAGGGATGTGAGGGTGGAGGAACCATTAGGGGGAGTGACCACCAGACAGCATGGTTCCAGTTACAGAAGGCTAAAGAGAGGGGAGTATGTGGCACATGTGCTGGACTTCAGGAACGCCAACTATAAGATGATGAGGGAACTGGTACAGGTGTTCCTGTGCAAAATTCAACCGGTATGGACACACAACAAAGGTGGGAACTGATAAGACAGGGGGGTAGTGGAGGCAACAGAAACTTGCCATAGGGCCCAGACTAAGAAAGCTAGGGGAAAGAAACCCAGCTGGATAAGTAAAGGGGTGCTAGACAGGGCAAAGAAGACAAGGGCAGCTTACATACAGAAAATACAGAACAGGACATACAGAAAATCGGGGATGGAGGAATACCTGAAAGAAGCTAAGGAAGTGACCAGGAGGGTAAGGGCAGCCAAGGCAGGAAGGGAACTCAGGCTGGTGCAGGGCATGAGAAAAGGCAAGAAAGACATCTTTAGGTACATCAGGGAGAAAAGAAGCTGTAAGGACCAAATTGTAAGAATAAAGAAGATGGGTGGAAGAGGGGGGCAAAAAGGCAGAAGTGCTCAATGACTACTTCTGTTCAGTCTTTCTGAAAGAAAAGGAGGGGGTGCTACCCATAGTAGGAGGGAGGATAGAAACAGTTGGGGGAGAGGTGATGGATGGAGAAATCACAGTGGGGAGGGTGCTGGAGGGGTTAAGGGCACTGAGGGTAGACAAGGCACTGGAACTGGATGGAGTACATCTGAGAGTGCAGGAGCTGGCAGAGGTCCTGGCAGGATTCTTGGCTCACTTATTTAATTCATCTCTAGACACAGGATGTATACCACATGACTGGAGACTGGCTCACATGGTTCCCCTCCACATGAGTGGACGCAAGGGCAAACTGGGGAACTATAGGCCAGTAAGTCTAATGTCCATAGTGGGGAAGCTAATGGAGACAATACTAAAGGAGCGGCTAGTGGCACTACTGGAGGTGAAGTGGGTGCGGGATGGAAAGCAGCATGGCTTTGTCAAGGGCAGGTCATGCCAGACAGACCTGGTGGAATACTGTGAGTGAGTCACTAGGCAAATTACGGAGGCCATGCGGTGAATATCTTGTACCTAGACTTCAGTAAGGCCTTCAATTCAATACCACATGGGAGACTTTGGAAGCAAGCTACAAGGTACAGGGGCGGGAGCAAAACTGGTGGGGTGGGTGGAGAACTGGCTATAAGATAGGCAGCAGAGGGTGGTGGTAGGTGGGGAATACTCAGCCCCTAAGCCTGTGACAAGTGGTGTTCCACAGGGGTCGGTGTTGGGCCTAGTGCTGTTTGGCATATTTATCGCAGATATCTCAGATGGTATCAGCAGCAAAATCTGCCTATTTGCAGATGACACCAAGATGGGAGTGGAGATGGATGACCAAGGGGGTGGCGGGGGCTACAGGAGGATTTGGCAAGACTGGAGGCATAGTCTGACAGATGACAGCTGGGGTTCAATGCTAAAAAGTGCAAGGTGCTGCACTTCAGAATAAAAAGTCCAAGGAGAAGATACCATCTGGGAGGATGCAGCTGGAGGTAACAAAAGAGGAGAAGGATCTGAGGGTGCTCATCACGGGAGCAATGAACAATTCCTCACAATGCAGAAAGGCAGCAGCAATGGCCAACAAAATGCTGGGGTGCATTGCAAGGGGCATTACCTCGAGAAGAAGGGAGGTTATTCTACCATTAAACAGATCATTGGTTAGACCCCACCTGGAATACTGCGTGCATACCATACCTACAAAAGGTAGAGGGGGTGCAGCGTAGGGTAACGAAGATGATTAAGGGCCTGGGGGAATTGCCATATGAGGGCAGACTAAGAGAGTTAAACATGTACACACAGGGGGAGAGGAGGGACGGGGGACATGAATGAGACCTTCAAATATATGAAAGAGATAATCAAAACAGACCCAGAGGGTATATTCAGGAGGAGGGTGGGGAGAGACACTAGGGGCCATGACATGAGATTGGAGGGGGGTATATTCAAGAGGGAGGTGAGGAGGCATTTCTTTACATAGAGGGTGGTGGCAAAGTGGAACGCACTACCAGCTGAGGTGGTGGCATGTAACGCAGTGGAATGCTTCAAGAAGGCATGGGACAGGGCTAAGTGGAGGGTAAAGGGAAGTAAGGGGAAGGGGGATGGGGTAGCTGCTGAACAGGGAGCGAGATGCATTCTTGAGCAGCCTAGATAGACAATGATGGCCTTTTGCTGCTGGCACTTTTCGTATATTGGTAAGTCATACAGATACATATGACAATCAGACAATACATAGGTTATATAAGGTTACACAGATTCCATGGTAAGATACATTGCAAATTACAAAGGGTCCTCATTAATGCATTGGTTAACTTCTTTTACTGTGTCACTAAGACAGTAGACAGGAGTCAAGTGGTAGACATCCTCTATCATGATTTCAGCAAGGCCTTTGACTCTGCCCCACAAAAGGCTGATCAAGAAGTTAGTGGATCTCGAGGCTGGGGAAAAGATGGCCAGATGGGTGGAAAACTGGCTGAAGGACATAACTCAAAGGGTGGTTGTGGGGGAGAGTTAGTGGCACTAGACAGGTAACCAGTGTGGTCCCACAGGGCTCAGTGCAGGGGCCGGTGTTGTTCAATGTTTTCATCAATTACATTGGAGATGGCATTAAGGGCAAAATATGCCTATTCACAGATGACACCAAGCTCTGTGGGAGAGAGGACACAGGTAAAAGGGGTGCAGGACCTACAGGAAGATTTGGAAAAGCTAGGGAGGTGGTCCAGGACCTGGCAGCTTGGCTTCACTGGCAAAAAATGCAAAGTTATGCATATTGGAGCCAAGAATCCTAGGACAGATTACTATCTGGGTAGAGTCCAAGCATCTGCATCAGAGAAGGAGAAGGACCTGGGAGTGATGATCACTAGTGACCTGAGGCACTCCATGCAGTGCAAGAAAGCAGCAGCAAGGGCAAACAAGATTCTGTGATGTATATTGAGAGGCATCAGTAGTAGGAGATAAGAGGTTATACTGCCCTAGTACAGGTCACTGGTAAGGCCACATCTAGAGTATGGAGTTCAGTACTGGTGCCCACACCTCAAAAAGGACATTAACCTGCTGGAGAAGGTCCAGTGGAGGGCTACAAAGATGATAGCTGGTCAGCAGGGTAAGGCATATGAGGAGAGGTTGAGGGCACTGAACATGTACTCCATGGAAGACAGGAGAGAGAGAGAGAGAGAGAGGGGGGACATGACTGGGACCTTCAAATACTTGAAAGGAATAAATAAGGTTGATAAAGAGAGTCTCTTTAAGCTGAGTGGCAACCATAACATGAGGGGGCACAGTCTTAAGCTGGAGGGTGGTAGGTTAGGAGGGAGGTCAGGAAGCACTTCTTCAGAGAGAGGGTGGTGGACTCTTGGAATGTACTGCCAGAAGAGATAATCTCGTTGAAGACAGTGGCCAGCTTTAAAAGAAGCTGGGACAGGTATAGGGGGAAGGTAAGGGTCATGTGTTGGGAGGATGGGAGGAGTGGGGATAGGGGCAGGAACAGTAGCTCAAGCTGTGGACTCTGCAACATGAACAGACTTGACAGGCCTTCTTCTGCTAGCTTCTTTGTATGTTCATATGGCTCCAATGGAAATCATTGATCCCGGTTACCCAGGGCACAACATAACTAGATTAGGAATCAGTGCCTAATAGAGATAGCTGTTTACATTACAGATTGTAGCATATGGCCTTACCAGGGTAAGTGCAGAGTACAGCAAGATAATAAGGATCCAAACTTGCTTGGTAAAGTGAGGCAGCCAGAGGAGGCTTTGTCAGCACATGGCATAGGAGATGGGGTGTGGAGGGGAGAAGTGTGGGCAACCTGGAGGGGGAGGGGAGAAAAGAGGGGAAGGGGAATTGGTAGAGGAGGGGGAGGAGGAAATACCAGCTGGTGGGCTGGGAGAGTGGGGAGAAGGGTTGCTTGGGGGGTGGTAGGAAGAAGGAGGAGGGAGTGTTGTGGGGGGAAGTTAAGGGGAGGCAGGAGAGATGTGAAGTGGGTGTAACGGTGACAGGGGGGAGTATTTTAACAAATTACACTAGTGTCCGAAAGAGTAGGTAGGTAAGAAAGGAGCCAGGGATCCCTGTTTAGGCATGTGCAGGAATGAGGTTTGGGTTTGAGGAAACATTTGCAGACATTCTCATGGGCCAAGTATTAAAAGGCTTTGTCAAGCAGCCATACATATATTTATGCACACAAACTGTACTGTGGCATCCAGTGCATCCTTGCGATCCTCACAGCATGTCCACTGCCCTAAATGAACTACATCCCCTGCTGTGTGGGACAATACCACCAACATGTGTGTGTGAGGCTCGAGTGTGTCCTGCCAACCCAGTACTCCGACAGTTGCTGCTTACATGCCTATGTCAGGCACAGCATAGTCTATTCACCATATACAACAGTAGCGGTTGGTCATAACGGGTATGTATGTTGTTTTGTCAGAATTGCCTCTGGTGTCCTGCAGTATGACTGGCTGGCAGCAGTTCTTCACCAGAGCAGTAGTGCTGCCAACTATGGTGTTGCAGCTGCCCTCTGCAAGTTCTGGTATGCACCTCTGGGGACCGTACCTATTGCAACAGACATTGTGGCAACAGTACAGTCCAAGCCAAATAAATGGGACATGGTTAAGTGGGACGCCTGCTTTATTGGGACACCTGCTGGGGAACAGATTTAAACCCGTTAAAATCAAATAGGTGAGCTTGTGGTTTAATGAGACATTGTCAGCACTGTACTTCAGATTAGTGAGACACTAATCACCCAAACAATGTGCTCTGACTGTCCAGCAAGTTTGCTGAATCATTACAAATTAGACAGCAATTAACTGCTAAGCCATTCAAAACTTCAGGCAATGAGGCAGCTTTACCTGTAGCAACATGGCACTCCCCCAGAACAAGCTGTCACTCACTGACAGAGTTTAAGTGGTTGAAGCTTTGCAGAACCCTGTCTGTTCCTTGTCTTCTGTGGCTTCCCAATTTAAGAGACAAGTGGTAAAGGTGAAGATGAGAGTGACATTCAGGAAGAAACTGCTGTCGCCACCACGAATACCCTTGCTGGTCTACGATGTGCTATGCGATGGTGCCAGCAGAAATGGCAGGTAAACAGCTGGGAGAAACTGCTCAATGTGGAAATTGTTGTATGCTGCTAAACCATCAACAAAATGAAACTAAAGAAGATCATTGAATTTTTTTGCCACTGAAGCTGCTACCCATGTCTCCGATGATCCACAGTGATGCACAATACTGACATCATTGTGTGAGCCACTGTAACTGTGACCCACAGTGATGAAAGTTAATGCTTAATATAGTCTAAAAGCACAACACATCTGACACATACCCCACAGCTTTAAAGAAAAAAAATAATTAGGTTTTAGGCACCACCACTGATTACACAAATAAGTCAGACTGCCCACTAACGCTGCCCTAAAAGAAAAGATTGTTCCAGTGTTGCGCAAATGTAACCATGACTGAGAAACCAATTCATGCACACTGACCAGAAAATTGGTGGGTCCTCTGCTATGCAAATGAAAAGGGTCTGAAAAAATCACTGACATTGTCAGGACTGAAAAAGAAATCATTCACACACACAAGCATAATACAGTACAGTACAGTACATAAGTAAAGAATAAAGCGACAATCCCCTCAGCAGTCAAATCCTTTACTGTAAGACAGTCCGTAGAAGCAGGAAACACAGCCCAACAATAATGTCACCTAAAGAACAATGTTTGCCTCTATGAGATGACTGCTTAAACAGGATGCCTGTAAATCCACCATGCCTTCCCATTTAAATGGCTTGAACTGTACTGGCACAAAAATGTTGTTCATACTACTGTCACACATCAGGTATACACACACACACACACACACACACACACACACACACACATAGCTCAGCATTGACTGCAGCATCCCTGTGCTGTGTAGTTTGCCCTTTCCACTTTCAGTACTGTTGCTTAGCCAATACATGTGTGATGGATGTGTCTGCTGGTCCCTGTTCTGCCTCCAGGAAACACTCCAGCATCATGCACTGTGGCGGTATGCTGAATGTTACCCATTGAGTAGGAGTTGTAGTAGCATATGCTGCCCATCTTTGCCCAACCTATCATGGTGCTGCCACACATGCATCACAACTGAGCAGCATATGGATGGGGGGGAGGCTACATATTGACCCAAGTGCTTTACTGTTTGCTGTCCCCAATTTCCAGCATTCAGCACTGTTGCTATTTCTGCATGCATGTTGTACCCAGGCTGTTCCCTCTACTGTCTACTGGTAATGATTATGTCTGTCCTGACCCTCATAGATATTTAAGCAATAATGCACGACAGGGTGCGGGTTGTGTTGGGATAACATCACGCCTTGTGTGGTTGGGCATGAGGCCGCAGGCTGAGTGTGACCAACGGCAAGGCGTGACGTTATCCCAGTACAACCCACACCCTGGAGTGCATTATTGCTATTATAAAATGGCTCAGCTGTAAAAAACTAGATGTGTACGTTTTATTTTTTTATTTTTTAATGTTTTATTTCTAGAAAGTGGTATGTAACCTTGCGCTTCAAGAAGTAGTCCATGCATTTTTGTCCTGAATATTTTTTTCCGGCCAGTAGGTGGTGCTATTGTAACTGTGTAGATCGCACACCAAACCTTGCTTCCATCCTGTACAAAACACTTTTTGTTTTGTGGTCTCCAAGCCCCATCTTTATGTTCTCCTGTGTTATGTTTATTTTTAGCCCCCGTTGCTTCTTTGTCTCTGTGAAGCTGAAAGCCACCCCTGCTCGTTTTTAGACATCACTTGGTGCAGTTGTCATGTTGATAGGGAAAAGTGAAACAAGGGACAGCAACAGAAAACTCCCTACTGAGGGTAAGTGAGAACCATGACGTCCTTTTTAAGAGGCGTACCAAGTCTGTTTTGGGAAGGCGGGGATAGCAGAAGCTGACCAGTCTGTCAGTTCGGGATGGCCGGAGAAAGTAGATTTCCATAGCAACGGATAGCGTAGCACTGAAAGTGATGGGATTGAAGTCTTTATAAATTACTTTCTTTTTTCTTTTATTGAAGTAGTTTGCCTTGAAACACATGTTTAGCTTCTGTTTGGGAGACTGCTTAGTCTGTTTGGGATGGGCTAGGAGAGCAGAAGCTGCGGAGCCACACGACTGGCAGTTGTGGTGACTCCAACGGTTCACGGGAGAAATGGCATAGGAAGTATATTTTTTTTACTTTTTGTGCTGGGAGGGTAAAGAGTGACATAGTGGGAGGGCAGTGAACACTATGCTGCAGATAGCTTCAGAGCAAGAATGATTGAAGCAGACTGGCCAGCGGCGATAATGACTGAGGCAGGCTGCAGTGAAGTGATTCCAGTAAAGGTTTATGAGGTCATCTATGTGCTGGGACTGGACCCGTGATGTTGTACTGGGATAACATCACGGGTCCAGTCCCAGATTGACCAATCAGAGCCCATGGATTTTTCTCGCCATTTTATAATGCACAATGTACCATGTGGGCTGTGCATGGTATCTGGTTTGCTGATTTGGACAAGTTTTGGGGAGGTACAGGGGACAACAAGGTTGCGGTACGTGCATCATGTTGTCCTAACTGCACTGCCATTGGTGGGGGTTGGTATGGGTGATGCCTGCACCAGATTTCCCCCTACTGTCACAAGTGCATCTGTGTGGTGGTGCATTGCAACACTCCACACATTACATCAAGGTTATGTGTTTTCTTCCCATTGGATTACACTTTGTTATTGTGTTCCATGGCCATGCTCACACTGTCTACGTGTGTCCTGCACGTATGTGGTGTTGCATATGACACATGTCGCCATTCCAGTCTTCATTATTCAGTGTTCCTGCTATGGCCAGTCAGGCCAGTTTTAGAACATTTTGGGCAGGCAGGTTTCACTTCCTGCACTAATCTGGTCCTGCTTTCAGAGAGAGCAACTACTGGGAACTAACTTTGTTTCACTTGTGTCTGTGTGCTGCCATCGGGGGCATGTTTTCACTTCAGAGCACTTTTTAAATAGTGCTAGTGTTCCTTTTAACTCAGCTGATCAGGTTACGTGTGTGTTCTGGCTGTGGTCAGTCAGGCTAATTTGGGAACATTCTGAGCAGCCTGGTTTGACTCTCTGAACTAATTTGGTCCTGTTTTCTAAGGTGGCATCTGCTGGGGACTGACTGTGCTCCACTTGGAAGTGTGCTGCAATTTGTGGGCAATGCTCACTTCAGAGCATTTTCAAATAGCACTAGTGTTCCATTTTGCTCAGCTGATCAGGAAGAGTGTTTGTTCTTGATGGATCACTCAGGCCAATTTGGGAACAAGTTGGGCATCCTGGACCGACTCCCTGTAACTAATCCAGTTCAGTTTTCAGAGAGGGCAGCTTTTTTGAACTGTGTTTCACTCAGGTGTGTGCTGGAATTTGGTGGTGTGTCCTCACTTCGGAGTGCTTTTTAAACAGCACTATTGTTCTGTTTCACTCAGCTGATTTGGCTAAGTGTGTATTCCTGTTGAGCATTCATGCCAATTTGGAAAACATTTTGGCAGTATGACTTCACTCCCTGAACTACTACAGTCCTGTTCTATGAGACTGTAAACTGAATGTGTTCCAATTAGAATCATGCTGCCATTTGTGGGCATGTCTTCCACTTAGTGCAGTGTCATCGTTCATTAAAGGAATAATGCATGACAGGGTGTGTGTAGTGCTGGGATAACACCATACCGGGGGTTGGGCATGAGGCTACAGGCTGAGTTCTTCCAATGCCCCAGGCGTGTCATTATTCCTGCATGACACACACCCTGGAGTGCCTTATTCCTATTATACAATGGCTTGTTGTTATGTACAGAATATAAAAAAATACTTTTAAAGAATATTTTTGTTAGTGTGGAAAAATATTTTTTTTTCTTAAAAGAAGATGCAAACAAAGAGAATGACAAATGCAGCAAACAATTAGTCAAGAGGTTCACAGTGCACAGACTAGACCCGTGATGTTATGCTGGGATAACACCACGAGTCCTGCCCCACACTGATCAATCACAGTCCAGGAATTTTTCTTGCCATTGTATAATAGGAGTTTTCTGCTGTGTTCCATAGCCAAAGGGACAGAGCACAAGGGCATCACACAGGGGGGTGTCAGTGTGGGGTTGGAGTCAATAAGAGACGTCATATCCCAAGCATGACATCCTAAGCTCCACATTGTTTTCTCTGACCTATATTATACTACATAGAAACATAGACAGTGATGGCAAAAAAAGATCAAAGGTGCATCCAGTCAGCTCGATCTCCCTAATTAGCCCTCTGGCCTACTGTTCCTCAAAAGTTCTAGCCCTCCCCAACCCCCTCCATTCTCCTCCACAGTTCTGATGCCTGATAAGCCACTGTACCCCTTATTCTGTCCCAGCCATACTTAAAACCACTAACAGTTTTTGCACACACCACTTCAGCTGGTAGCCTGTTCCATGGCTCCACCACCCTTTCTGTAAAATGGTATTTCCTCATGTCCTTCCTATTTTTATGGGGGGGGAAGGTGGCTGGCTCCCAATCTATCCTGCCATCACTGCCACCTCACCACATCCCCTGGGACTTACCTGCTGCCTTATCAGAGTGCACCATGGATAAGGTCATCAGGGAGCCCCCCATCTACTCCTGAACAGTGCTCCATGGTGGTCTGGTGGCAGAGTGCCTTGGCCAGCTGCATGGAGTTCGGTTGGGGAGGCAGACATCCTCCATGCTTCAGTGTCCCCCCCCCCCATTACTGAAAGGTGTGGCATGCAATGATGTAAGCCACAATGTCCCAGCATCTGGCACACCTCCTAGAAGTTGTAAGCCTCAGACCGACACTCCCCAGCTTCTGCCAGAGATTGGTCAAGCACCGAGTGCTGGACTTCCGGTGACACCATGCTCTAAGATGGAAGGGTGAGAGCTTAACTCCATCACCACCTACTAACACAGTCATTTCTACTTTACCTTTTCAAGTTGCTTTGGTGCTACAGTATTTTTTGCATCAACTATTTAGTTTTATAGAGGACACAAAAATAAAGCACCAAAGTCTGGTGTCCCAATGGAAGTGTCTTCAGTTCACGGTCAGCCTGGTACTTCTTGTGTAGAGATTACACTAAGCATGATAGCAGCCTCAGTTGATGGTCCTGTGCAACCTTCAAACACTCCAATCTTAGAAGAGCTCCGGTAGTTGTGGGCTGAATTTCAGGCTCTGCAATTAAAGACCTCCCTTTCAGCTCTTGAGAACAGGGTCAGTGATTTAGAGTAGTCGGTTATGGGAATGGACACTCGGGTTGACCATCTGGAACATGTACTAATCAAAGGGATGCAGGACAATCAAGAACTCCAAGATCACTGCAATGACCTTGAACATCACTCCCACTGCAATAATTTACATATATATATCGTGTCCCAGAGGGGGTTGAAAGTCATGATATGGTCTCTTTTTTGCAGTTGCTTTTTTTTTCTTTACTGGAGATAGATCTTTCCCCATTACAGATTGAATGGGCGCATTGGGCCCTTTCAGTGAAGCTCTGTACCCGTGGAGTTCTGCCCTGCTCTATTGTTGCCCACTTTCTTAATTTTGCTACCAAGCAGGAGGTTCTCAGCTGCGCTTGGTGAAATGGGACTCTGCTGTAGAAGGGATGCCAGATTTATGTCGATAATGATTATTCTCCTTTGCTGATGGTGAAACAATGTGTCTATGCCCCTATTTTGAAATTATTGAAAGAGCGTAAAATCTATGCCACCCGCTATCCTGCCAGGCTCTCGTATCCACTTACTTGATGAGACTTGTATCTTTAAAGATCCAGACTTGGATCTGCAGAAACTTCGGGCCTGCCAATTTGACATCCCGGTTGAATGGATGAACTATGAAGCAATAAAAGAGAAGTGCACCTGCAAAAGGACCAGTAGAGCAAGCTTTCCCCACCAACCCTACCCTACCCTACCCTCTTCCTCACTTCATTCTCTTCTTCATTTCCCTTGGTGTCCTTGGTTTCAATTTCTCCCTGCTCCTTGGCTCCACCTTGAATCGCTCTGGCACTTTATATCTGCCCTGTCCCCTTGTTTTCTCTCCTCTCACTCCCTCCAGCTCCCCTCCTCTAAACATCATCTTTGCTCTTTTAAGTTCTTTTTTACATTGCTACTTCTACTGATAGGTGACATTGAACTTAACCCTGTCCCCACCACTACTTCATCCTTATAGCTTCCCAAGGGTTTGAAAGTAGCTCACATAAACATCCATAGCCTGCTCCCTAAAATTGACCTCCTACAGCCTATCATGCTTAACTTACGGCCTGATGTTTTAGTTATATCCTGGCTCTCCTTCAAGGTACAGGATTCTGCTGAATCTATTCCTGCTAAACTATAGCCAGGCTAGACAACTCTAAAAAGGGCAGTGGCGTACCAGTCTATATTTCCACTGGAATTAAATTTGTGACTGCTCTTGTTATTTCTTACCCCTCAACCTATGAGCTGCTCCTTCTTAAATTTTCTCTTCCTTTTTCTGTCCCTATCTTTATTTCTGGGGTTTACTATTGCCCTGGTATTTCCCCTGCATTACTTACTAATCTTCTTTCAACTACTTGCTCTAACTCTTCCAGAGGTGAACTTTATATTCTTGGTGATTTTAATGTTAATTGGCTCCATGCTAGTGTAACCCCTAGATGGCGCTATCCCAGGGGCTACTACCCCTGCCTGATTTGCCACTAACAGGTTGAGGGGCCTGGATCCAATGGCGGGTGCCTCCACCCAGAGGTCAGGGTTTGCAATAGTTAAACTTACTTGGTCACAGCCCTCTGGGACACTGCAACCCCCCTTTCTTCCCACTAGTGGCCCACACAATATATCAGAATTACCTTCACAGTATACATTTACCCCCAGGGCTGGTTCAGGCACGGGACCTCCTGTAAAATAAGATACAGTGCAACAATCACAGTACAATACTTTAACATAGACAAATACCTCAGGCAGTGTAACTTTGCTGAAACAAGCAGCTCTGATTTACTTAGGGGGAATATAACAAGGACAGGGGGAATCAGGTTAATTAGCTTATCACTTTACTATCTACCTATGGCTCTGTGCTGAGCCTATCTACCAGTTACTGTCCCTGGGTACCCAAGCCCTAGTGGCTAGTCAAACCGTGGCAGCTGGTAGGGCCCTTTCCCACAGAGAAAAGAAAATTGGTTTAAACAGTCAGCAGTACAGTGATTCCATTTGGATTTATTGTGGCAATTCAACAGGGAGCGACCCTGAATTAGTACTCACGACCTCCAAACAAGATAGGGTCCTTCAATGTCAGCAGGGCTACTCTTGAGCTCCACGAGACTCCTCACACATTTATATGGCAAAAGAAGTACCATACTCGGCAGGCTGCTTCTCTAACCCGATCGCAATTACTGCACAATACCGGGAGAACACAAGCAGATTCAGTTCCTGACAGACCGAGTGCAATTCAGCAATTTCTCCAGTCTTCTACAGGGTGAGCCTGGTTTCTACTCTTCAGGTATCCTTTGATTCTCTTCACAGGGCCAGTTCAGTCCTAACAAGCAGTTACACAAGCTGCAGACCGGGCAGCTGGGCCTTACACCGTTTCCGACTAAAACTGCACTGAAGGAGCACAGGGTTCCTTTCCCTTCACTGCCAGAGCTAAAACTGAAACTCCAACAGACAAAACGGCACTCCTTTGAGTTCCTCCCAGTTCTTGACTGGATTGGCTGTCACTCACAATAGACTGCTCCTGTTGGTCCAAAAGGCGCCAAGTCTAAACTACATCTCCCAGAGTCACTGCCCATACAATCCTCTTGTGGCTGGCTCAGATTATGAGTCAAGTTCTGATTCATCCAAGGCACCATTTTAGAGCTAGCTTACCCCACACTGATTGGTCCAGTTCAGCAGTTCAAAACCAGAATGGGGAACTAGGCAGACACAGTTCTGACTGCAAAAAGCAGGTTAGACAAACTGTAATTTCATTATTACTCTAAATTATTTCTGGCAAACAGTTACATCTTTCAGATAGGTTCCCTTTGCACTCTAGTGACTGCAAAAATGGAGTGAATTGGCAGCAGCTCGAGTGGTACTCAAACAGAGAAGCACACAGTCCCCCCATACAAGCTAATTATGCCTGCAAACAGACAGCTCTTAAAGAGACAGTACCAGAGGCTCTAAAAACACTCACTGATAAATGGCTTAAACGCCAAACACCATTCAGGCTTGGAGCATTCAAGCAAGCTCCTGGAAGTCTTTTGGGAACCCCCATTTGCAGGGGGGTTACACTAGCACAAACAAAATTATTCAAAATGTAAGGACACTTCAATTGACTCAATTAATTTCGGATCCCAACGTCTTAGCTTTAAATCATCAAATCACTCTCTGATTGACTGAGTTCTCTCATCTCACTCTCACCATACTGAGCATGCTGATATCCTTCCTGATGCCCTCAGTGGCCATAATATGGTTTATTGTGTGCGTAAGATTCAGCATCTTAAAGCCTCCTCTAAAATTATCCATCTAAGGTCCTTTAGGTCCCGGGACCTATCCTCCCTCCTAGCCGACCTTATGGACACTGATTGATCTCTGATCTCATCAGCTGATAATATTAATTCTGCCCTACAATACTTTAATTCCCAATGTATTGCCGTACGGGATCGTTATACCTCCCTCAGAAAATCCAGAGTACGGGGCTCTCATCTTCCTTGGATTTCAGGTGAAGTGATTGCTTACCTTCATTCTAGAGACCTTGCCTGCCATTCTTTTAAGATCACTGGCTTCCCATCTGCTCTGGGATGTTACCGCTGTCTTTGTAATGCCTGCACCAGAGCTATAAGACTTGCTAAGTCTGATTATTTTGCATCCACACTCCACAACAAATTAAAATCATCCCTTCAAGTTCTGGAAAGTTATCCATTCTCTTTTCACCACTCCAACCCAGTCTGCATCCCCTATTCTTAAGGTGGGTGTCTCCCTCATCTCTGATCCTTCTACTGTTGCCTCTTCCTTAGACTCCTACTTCACTATCTGTTACCCATTCTCTCATCTCTTTCTCTCCCTCTTCCCTCCCCCACTCTGCCTTCTCCCCTCTAAATCTCTCTTTTTCATTCTCTTCTAACAGCATCTCTGATGTCCTTAAGTCCTTGCTTGCCCTAAGTCCACATAAAGGTGGTACCCCTGATGGCTTTGATCCTAAGCTTCTTCTTTTCTCGGTCTCTGCTATCGCTCTGCCTATCACTCTTCACCTCACTCTTTCCATCTCTTCTGCTACTGTGTCTGATGCCTGGAAACAGCCTATTGTTATTCCTCTTACTAAAGGTGGTGATCTCTCCTCTCTGGTAACTTCCATCATATATGTACTATGTGTGTGTGTGTCTATATATATATATATATCTTCTTCTTGTCCCACATTACAGGAGCACCTTGTTTTATCTTAGCTTCCTTCCTTGACTCCTCCTCCTTCTTTGCCCCATTTCAGTCTGGTTTTAGGAAGTCTCAATAGATTTCTAGGTCCCCCCTCCAACTCACTGACTGCATTCTCTCGGGAATGGATCAGGGTCTGATAACGTCTGACATTTTTGTTGTTCTTGCTAAAGCTTTTGACACTGTGGCACACCATCTCCTTCTGGTCAAGCTTAAATCAGTGGATCTTTCTGACTCTGCAGTCAGCTGGTTCCATTCTTACCTTGAGGGTAGGTCTCAGTTTCCTCCCCACTCCCTATCTGCTTGGGTATCCCTCAGGGGTGTTTCCTGGGTTCTATTCCTTTTTCCATATTTTTAAATGACCTTCCCATTGTTTGTTCTTTGGTGTTTATTTATACATACGCCAATGATACAGTACTGTATGCAACTGGCTCCTTTGCTTGTGATTTTACCTCACTGTTACACCTGGATTTTGACAATATTCAGCGCTGGTTCACGCCTACCCAGTTAACTCACAAAGCCAAAAACAGTTTATATGCATTTTGGCACCCATAGGAGGCTTTCCAGGCTTTCCCCTCTCCCAATTTTTCACACCATGAATGGTGCTTTGTTTGAGGATGTATACTCTTTTAAGTAGCTTGGAGTTTGTCTTGACCGTCATCTTGATTTTTCCATTCATATTGATGTCATTCATCAAAAACCTCACCCAAACTTGATGCTCTGTAGAGGAATAAAGCATGTATCCCACTTGCTGTCTGCAATGAGATTATCATAAAGACGATTCTACCTATCCTTGATTATGGCAATCTGAGTTACAGTGGTGTACCTACAGCAAATCTTCCCTTGACAGACTGGACCCCCTATTTCACTCTTTCTGTTGTTTTTCTCTGGACTGCTTCCCTCATATCCACCACTGTTCTCTCTACTCTGACCTTTCTTTCCCTTCTTTTGATACCAGGCATCTTCCCCATTGTGTTTCCTTTATTTCTAAATTCTGGTTTGGTGCTCTTCCCTCTTACTTTTCACTCCCCTTAATTCCTCCCCCTGTTTCTGGCTACGCTCTTCACAGTGGTACTTCACATTGCCTCCTTATTCCTTCTAGGAAAACTGCTGCTGCTTAGACTGTTTTTTCTTATCATTTTCCCAAAGTTCTGGTTCTTTCTCCCCCATCTATTTGCTCTGCTTCTTCTGCCTTCTTGAAGTCTCTTCCTCGTGACTTGTGTTCTCCCTCTTATAATTGTCCTTGACCCTGTTACTCTAATTCACATGTTTGTTCTTCTCCTCTTCCACCATTTTTACCATGCACTTTTAGTCTGTTCCCTAACTGAAATGTTTTCTGTCACCACCATGACTCTATTTATATCTAATTTGTATAGCTTTTTTAAAGCTGATTTTACAACTATTTTGTTGGTTTTGCTTATGACCTTCCACATCCCCTTACTCCCAGGATACATCTGGAAACAAGCTGTTATCAGCTCAGTATGCCTTTCCTGGTGAAACATATGAAATAAATAAATAAATACATTATGCCCCTGTGCCAATCCCATGCATGCTTGAGCTCTCCACTGTCTTCTCCCACACCACTTTTTCTGTTAGGCCTTTCCAGGAGTTACCCATCCTTACTGAGAAGTATTTCCTCACATCTCTCCTGAACCCCACCCCCCAAGCTTCATAGCTTAGCCCTGTATTCTGGTGTTCCTTTTCCTCTGAAAGAGACTCCCCTTCTGCAACTTATTCACCCTGTGAGGTACTTATAAATCTCTATTATGTCCCCTCATGATCTCCTGTCCTCCATAGAGTACATCTTGAGCTCCCTTAGGCTCTTATCATATGGTTTCTCAGGCAACCCCCACACCATTTTGGTAGCCCTCTTCTGGACCACTTCCACCCAATCAATGTCCTTGCAGAGGTTCAGCCTTCAGAACTGGACACAGTACTCCAGATGTGGTCTCACAAGTGAGCAATACAGAGGCAGCACCACTTCCCTTCTCCTGCTAGGAATCCCCCCCTCCATATGCACCATAGCATCTGGCTATCCTTGCCAGCTGCCTTGTTGCACTGACCCACCAAGTAGCTCTTCCCATCTTATACATCGACCCTGGATTTCCCTGTCCCGGGTGCATGACTTTGCATGTTTTGACATTGAAACCCAGCTGTCATACCCTAGACCATTCTCCAGCTTCCCTAGATCCCTATTAATTCTACCCACCCCTTCTTGTGTGTCCACCCTATTGCAGATTTTTGTGTCAACTGCAAAGAGGCACGCCTTCCTTGGCAGTTCCTCAGCAATGGCACTAATGAAAGCATTGTGGAGGACAGGTCCCAGTCCTGATCCCTGTGGTACTCTACTGGTCACTCTCCCATCCCCTGAGTGATTGCCATTTACCACCACCCTTTGATTCATGTCCTTCAACCAGTCTGATACCCAGTTTACCACCTTCTCTTTCCAGCTCCCAGGTTGCTGAGGTTCTTAATTAGCATCCTCTTTGATACAGTGTAAAAGGCTTTACTGAAATCCAGATAGGCCACATGCAGTGCCCTCCCCTGGCCCACCTCCTAGTCACCTAGTCAAAGAAATCTATGAGATTTGTTTGCCATGACATCCTCCCATGAAACCTTGCTACTAGTGGTCCTGCAGCCCATTTGTCTCCAGGTACTCCAGCTGCCAGTCCTTCAGCATGGCTTCCATTAGAGCTATGCAAAGCTCCCAAAGTTCAACCGTGCAAACTTTGACAGTCAAACTGCTTAAAGTTAGTCAAATTCTCTTATCTGCAAACTAGTCTGCACTGGTTTGAAAATTAAAAAGCCTTAGGAAATGGGATAAAATTAAATAACATAATGCTCTGGGCTGATGAAGCCCTGAAAACAGCAGGATGATGTATTGGGCGACATTAAGGGGTACTGGTTTCAAAAATTCAGTCCTATCAATCAATGCCAAACATGAACAATGCTAGTAGTAAACAAGAGTATGTGGCTAACAGTTTTCATAATAAAATGGTTGTAATTGTAAGGCATATATGTATTTATTTATTTATTGAATTTTATTGACCCAGTAAGCCCACTGGGCCTATTGTGCCAGAAAATATCAGTACAGAATCCCACAGCATAGTCTACTGGTTCCAGAACTTGTGTGTATCTACTAGCACAATGCCACACATGGACACTGGGCAAAGCTTCCCATAATGATATAGATTAGTGTTGCACACACTGGTTTCATGGACAATGTTGGCCCAAAAAGTATTTATTCAGCTTGTGTAGGCCTGGCAAAAATCCACAAAACATTAATCTGATGAAGGCTGAGTGAAGACAGCTTTGCAGCATCCATCAGTGTGGGCTACCGGTTCAAAATGTTGTGTGCCCATAGGCCAGTGCCACACATGAATACAGCTTCCCATTATGCAATGGCTAGGCATTGTACACACTGGTTTTATGGGCACTGTTTCCCCCAACATTATTTATTCAGCCTGTGTAGACCTGACAAAAATTCACAAAACATTAATCTGAAGAAGAAGACTGAGTGAAGACAATACTGCACCATCCCACAATGTGTGTATAACCTACTGGTTCTAAAATTTATCTGCCAACTGGGACAGTGCCACACACGGACAAGGCTTCCAGTTATGTCATGAATAAGTGTTGTACACACTGGTTTCATGGGAAACATTACCCCAAAAAGTATTTATTTGGTTTGTGTAGACATGTCAGAAATTCACAAAGCATAAATCTAAAGAAAACTGAGTGAAGGCAACAGTTCAGCATCCCACAGTGTGGGCTACTGGTTCCAAAAACTGTGTGCCCATTGAGACAATGCTACACATGGACAATGCATCCCTTTAAGCCATTAATAAGTGCTCTACACACTGGTTTTATGGGCAACACTGATTTAAAAATTATTTATTTAGCCTATGTAGACCTGCCGAAAATTCACAAAACATTAATCTGAAGAAGATTGAGTGATACAGGCAGTGCAGCATCTCACAATGTGTGTATAGGATACTGGTTCCAAAAAAGCACAAAAACCTCATGGACACAGAAGCCTTTCCCATCTACCTTATCTCTTCTGTCTTTAGCCCAGCTGGAAGTGTAGGAGATCCATCATTCATAAACCATGGCAAAAATGACTTTAGAAAAAGGGTCAGGTTAATATTGAAAGAAGTGAGCATATCTATATTTGGGGTCAAAAGGTATGTTCTCCTGTCAGTGACAATATTGCCTGCAGCACTGAACATTCACTCACAGTATTTACTTGAAGGTGGGCAACTAAAGTGTTCAACAGTTACCTGTGCCAAATAGGACTGATTGTCATTTTTTGGTACCAGTACAACAGAGGCTCATCTCCTTCTGCTAGTGGCATGTTCTCATCCAGGTAATCCTGCACCATTTTGTTTGCTGGAATCTCATGCACCACTGTGTCAGAAAGTGACTTGCCATGCTTTTTTATGTTTGCTTGTGTGCATGCGCAAGAAACATTATGTGACAGCTTAGGAGAGAAGCGGGTTGTGGAGGCTCGGCAGTATTACAGCCAAGGGAGGCACTGCATTTGGGGGCTTGGCACTGGTGACCAATAGAGGCACAGTGTACCAATGACACTGGTCTCCAAAAATGCACCAAGTTGTAACGTTTTCACCACAGCAATCAGGGGCTGCCTCGTCATTGCAGCATCAGTCATTGTGCTGCAATGAGGGAGCAACCCGTCATTGCAGGGCGGAAGTTAGCTAGCCTAATACTGTTTGTGAACATGGTGGGTGGCTGGCCACCACATTCACAAACAATATTATGTAGCCTCCCATGCCAAGGGGGTGCCCAATCCCCTTAGCAGCAAGTGCCCCCAAACGGTCTTTGTTAGCAGACCAGGGCCCCAATCCCCGCCGGCTTCAGTGCCAATGTTATTTTGCTGATGGTGGTGCCCAATCCCCCTCAGCATGATGCCCCCCCATTTTCTTGTGTGCCAGCGGGGTGCCCAATTCCCATTGGCTACAGCTGCCCCCCCGGAAAAGAGTCCCTTGGCATGCTGGGAGCCCACCCCAGCATGCTAAATGCCTCTGTAAAATGGGAAACTGTCTCGCATAGTCTTTTTTTTTTCCTTTAAAGGAAAAACAGTCTCTCGCAGTCTCCCAGAGCCCCCTTCCACAACCTGTGCCCACCCACTGTGCACCCTGCCTCCCCACCCCATACTTACCTCTAGAGTCCGACGCGATGATCTTCAGTGGACCGGGAACACGTCTACACTCCTCAAAGCCGACCGCGAACTGAGGAAATGCCAGTAAGCTGTATAATGGAATAAATAGGGTTTTTTCATCTTTGCTGCATATCTCAAACATTTTTTGGAATTTTGGCACCAAATTTTCAACATGGGGTTTTTGGGACCCCTCCTCATGAATTCTGTCACTGTCATGGCGTTAATCGGGTCCGAAGAGTGATTTTGTGGTCCCTGCATGAAATCACCTTTTGGGACAGATTAATGAAATGACAGAGCCACTGTTCATAATGCGGGCTCTCAAAAAGCCTATGTTGCAAATTTGGTGAAAAAATTCCTAAAAATGACTGGTTTACGAGTGTGCATTGTGCAGTTCCTATGCACGCTTGTAAGTTTGAGAATTTATAACATTTGCACTCCAGATTTTCAACATTGCCATTTTATCACACCTACTTATGTGTAGTACAGCTGTCATTTTTCACATCTCACCCAAAATATGTTTCCACGCATGTAGCGCACAATGGTGCAGTTGGTGTGCGAAATCAATGTTTGGGGCAGATTAAGAAAATTACAGTGACACTGTTCATGAGCAGAGGTCTTAAAATGGCT
Source organism: Neoceratodus forsteri (assembly GCA_016271365.2). Lineage (NCBI taxonomy): Eukaryota > Metazoa > Chordata > Ceratodontiformes > Ceratodontidae > Neoceratodus > Neoceratodus forsteri. Next base: position 1,213,401,795 of record CM057453.1, on the reverse strand, counting down.
ATGTTGAAAATTTGGAGAACAAATTCCTAAAAATTACTGTTTTACGAGCATGCGTTGTGCAATTGCTATGCAGGCTCGTAAGTGTGCAAATGTTTAATATTTGCAGTCCAGAATTTCAACAATGTCATTTTATCACACTTCCTTATGAGCAGTACAGCTTTAATTGTGCACATCTTGCCCAAAATGTGTTTCTGTGCATGTAGCGCACAATGGTGCAGTTGGTGTGTGAAATCAATGTTTGGGACAGATTAAGAAAATCACAGTGACACTATACATTAGCAGAGGTCCTAAAATGTCTATGTTGAAAATTTGGTGAGAAAAGTTCATAAAATGACTGTGTTACGAGCATGTGTTGCACAGTTTGCACACATGCTCGTACCTTCGCACATTTGCAATATTTTCACTCCAGATTGCCAACACTGCCATTTGCCTGCACCTCTTTATGAACAGTACAGCTGTCATTTTTCACATCCCAGCCCAAATGTGTTTTTGCACTTCTGGCGCAGACAAGCACGGTCGTTGAGGGAAATCTGTGTTTGGGACACACTAGGAAAATCACACTGACACTGTTCATTAGCAGAGGTCCTAAAATGGCTATGTTGAAAATTTGGTGGCAAAAGTCCATAAAATGACTGTGTTACGAATGTCCATTGAGCAGTTTCCATGCACACTCGTAACTTCGCACATTTACAATATTTTCATGCCATATTGTCAACACTGCCATTTATCTGCACCTCCTTATGAACAGTACTGCTGTCATTTTTCACATCCTGGCCAAAATGTGTTTTTGCACTTCTGGCACAGAATAACGCGGTCGCTGTGGGAAATCACTGTTTGGGACACATTACAAAAATCACAGTGACATTGTTCATTAGCAGAGGTCCTAAAATGCCTGTGTTGAACATTTGGTGATGAAAGTCCATAAAATGACTGTGTTACGAGTGTGCGTTTTGCAGTTTCCACGCACGCTTGTAACTTTCAACATTTGTAATATTTTCACTCAAGATTTTCAACATTGCCATTTTTTCACACCTCCTTATGAACAGTACAGTTGTCATTTCTCACATCCTGGTTGAAATGTGTTTTTGCAGTTCCGGCATAGAATACCGTGGTTGCTGTGGGAAATCAGTGTTCAGGACACAGTAACAAAATCACAGTGACACTGTTCATGACCACAGGTCGTTAAATGCCTATGTTGAAAATCTGGTGATGAAACTCCGTAAAATGACTGTGTTACGTGCATGCCTTGCGCGGTTTCCATGTATGCTCGGAAGTGCAAGCATTTTTAATATTCCCACTACACATTTTCAACATTGCCATCTCTTCATACCTCCCTGTGGATGGTACAGCTGTCATTCTTCACATCCTGCCCAATCTGTGTTTTCATACATGTGGTGCAGAATGGCACTGTCAGTGTTGGAAGTCAGTTTTCAGGACACCTTGACAAAATCACACTGCCACTGTTCATGACAAGAAGTCCCAAATGCTTTTATGAGGTGGAGTCACAAAAAGGCCATGTTCAAAATTTGTACCAACAAATGCCCTAGGCATTACGGTTTCTAACCATAACGTCCTACCCCGTACAGACAGGCAGGCATCGAGGTGTGCCTTTGGATTGCCAACTGTACTGCTCATGCCATCCCACCCCCAACCCCCAGCCACTGACAGGCATCAAGGTGTACCTTGGACTCTTTGTCCCAGGACTTCACCCCATTCTCCTATGCTGCACCCATTTCAACATATGTCCTTATGGAATGGGGTGACTCTAAAGCCAAACACCCTAAGGCACAGCTCTACACATGTCAGTGTCTGCAGAATAGGGTGAGGTGACATGGCTTGACCATCATGGGTGACGACCCAAAAACTTACCCCAAATCCTGTCCATCTCTACAGGATGGAGGTGGGGTTCATGTGACGTTCAGTACTTCACTGCCATTCCTATTCTGCATCTGTCTAACTCCTGCATTTCTAATGCTAATATCAGCAAGCAAACATTCAGCATTGACAAATGCTTGCTTTTATCAAGCCATATTCAGACAGTTGTTCCGATAGTGTTTTTTTTATCAGTGGCTGTCTTTCTAGGGGATGCAGTAGCAGCAGCAGTGGTAGTAACAAGCTGACTTGAAGTCAAAATGAGTGACTCCTGTGATGTTCTAGTAGCAGTGGAAATACATTAGGATCACCCTTCTTCCCTCTCACCCATGTGGCCTTTCAGTGTGATTGCAAGGGATGATGAGTGTGGTTCTTCTGCTCTGTTTGTGTTCTTGATTTTGTTTTGTTTTGTTCCACACGTAGGACTGCTGATCCATACCACATTCTCGTGCATCAAAGAATGTCTCAAATGTGTCTTTGAACTGAGGGTCCAAGAGAATGGCCTTGATTTAGTGGTCATCTGAATGCATTTTTGGAAAGGATGTATCATTCCAGAAACAGGAGCTTATCCTTTCTACTAGACTGAGAATAGTGGTATCCTCCTTTTCTTCATACTTAGTTTCATATGAAGAAGTTGCAGGTTAATGAAGGCAGTGAGGAGGAGTACCTGGCTTAGACCAGCTGTATCAGCACTTACCACCTTGTGGTTTCCTCAAAGGGCTTCAGCACAGTGCAGAGGGTCTCCATCAGGTGCCACTGATTTGGGCTGTTGTTTACCTTTCCCTTACCTATACTATATTCAGTGGCATACTGGTGGATAGCCTTCTGTTGTTCTAGGAGCTGTTCCATCATGTAATAGGTGGAATTCCATCTTGTTGCCACATTATGTTTTAGTTGGTGGAGGGGAAGATGGTTCTGCTGATGAATGTTTCACAACAGCTTCTGTGCCTTTACAGAATGGCTAAAATGACCCAATAATTTTTTTTTGGGGGGGCAGACTACACATATCTGAATGGTGGAGCCTTCTTCATCTAGGAATCCCTGAACTACAAGATTTATACAGTGATCAAAACATGAAACATGTGCATAACCCCAGTCATCAACTGCTTTTACAAAGTTTTTTGCATTATGTGATACTATAAAACCAGGTGTTAATGAGTGTGGTGCCAGTCACTCATCAAACTTTGGCTAACGGGCGTGTAACAAGTTTTCTGCATGCTGGTCATTGTCAATGCCAGCAATACATAAAGCTGCCTGCTAGCGGAGGTTGAGGGGGTCTCAGTGACTGTTGGCTTCTACTACTGCTACTTGTTGGGACTTAACCCAGAGGAGGAGGAGGAAGAGAAGAGAAATGGAGAAGGGAAACTGACCCAATGGGCAGTCAGTGCCATGTAATTAGTAGTCTGACACTGGTCCACATGTCAGTGGTAATGTGAAAAGCCGGAACAAATGTTGCTTTCAGGGCATGTGACATAGCCTCGTAGACACTCTGATACAAATCAGGAAGAGCCACTGTGAAAATGTAGGCATGGATGGGCACTTGATACCTTAGCACTGCAACTTGCATTAGTGATATAAAATCTATGTTGCTCACAAAGGAGAATGGCAGAAAGTCGGTGGCTAGCATTTCAACAATTGCTCATGTTAGCTTGTTTTTATCTATGATCTGTTGGCTTTATATTTCTGACCCATTTCCAGGGACTGGACAAGTAAGATTTGTATGCTTTTTTCCCCTGGATGTGACACTTGGCTCTTATTTTTGCCACCTCTGGGGGTCAAACTGTTTGGAGATTTATGGCCCCTTGTAGATGTGGGAGACAATGGGCTAAAGAACTGATGAATGGAAGACATTGGAGTTGTGCATCAGCTACAACTTGAAGGACTTTCTTCCTCTTCCTCTCTACCTGGCCTTCTAATGCTCTCTTTTCCCTACCCATCATCATTATCATCACCTACTTCACTGCATGGTGGTGCTGATGCTGATGTTGATTGTTAGCATGCATTCTCATACTGAGATGTGTAAGACTTCAGCAAAGGCCTTTTCATGACAGATGTTCCCAGCCTTGTTCCCTCTGTACCCTGACTCAGTTTGTCTTCACATAAAAGACACACTTCATGTATCTGTGATTCTTTGTCCACTAGAAAGAAATCCCACATCATTGATGTTGCCCTTTGGTCTTTCCTCCTGCACTCTCGGATGTTGCCTAGTGGATGGGCTACTGTGGGCTGTTTCCACATCTTCACCCTCCTTGTCTTCCTCCACCACTTCTCTAGGTTCAGGGAATAGTTCTTCTTCCCTTTACCATGCATCTTGGGCCACCAGCTTTGCCTGAGTCTTCTTTATCTGATGTCATTTCAAATGCTTGTTGCTGTGTTTCTTCTTGTTTTGTGGTCTTTCTTTCTTTTTTTTTGTTTATTTTACCAGCACTTTTGGTATTATTTGATCACTTATGTGCACCTGCCCCAAGTTGAACTCTCACTGGTTCTACCTCCTGTTCCACCTCTTTCTCTTCGCCTGAACTGCTGCTGCTATCAGTTTCCAAACCACTTTGTTCCTCCTCCTCTGCCCGTTTAACTACCCAACACTCTTCTTTTTTATTCCTTTTTGCTGCAATAATTGCTCATGTTGCTTCTGTTGTAGCTCTTGCATTGAAAGAATGGCAAGCAAAGGGGTGGTATTGATTATGGGGGACTTCAGTCTGCTCATGATACTGAGAAAGCTCAAAGAGGTGCTGGCTGCACCTCTGACAACTCTGTTCAACTTATCATTACAAACAGGGGAGGTTCTGAGGGACTGGAGGAGGGCACATGTGGTCCCACTTCACAAAAGTGGTAACAGGGAGGAGGCAGGAAATTACAGACCTGTCAGCCTGATTTTGGTGGTGGGCAAAGTAATGGAAACACTACTGAAGGAAAGAATAATGGAATACCTTGTAAACAGTGGATTACTGGAATTAAGGAAACATGGTTTCACATGGGGGAGGTCTTGCTAGACAAACCTGATTGAGTTTTTCGACTGGGTGACCAGAGTAGTAGATCAGGAAGGAACAGTAGATGTGGCCTACCTGGATTTCAGTAATGCCTTCAACACCGTTCCTCATAGAAGACTGGTGAACAAGCTGGCCTGTCTGGGAGTGGGTCAAAAGGTTATAAAATGGGTAAGAAGTTGGTTAGGCAACAGGAGTCAGAAGGTAGTGGTAAATGGCGTCCACTTTGGAGAAAGCATGGTGACCAGCGGGGGGGGGCCTCAGGGCTCAGTACTAGGCCTGGTCCTCTTCAATGTCTTTATTAGTGACATTGCAGAAGGGCTAGAAAGGAAAGTATGCCTGTTCACGGATGATACAAAAATCAGCAACAGACTAGACACTGGGGGTGGTGGGAAAAAATAAGGGATGATATGAAAAAGTTGGAAGAATGGTCAAGGGTTTGGCAGCAGGGTTTCAGTGCAAAAAAGTGCAAAATCATGCACTTGGGGCACAGAAACCTGAGGGCTATATACCGATTGGAAGGGGAAGTACTGGCAACCACCAACCAGGAAAGGGATCTTGGGGTAATCATTTTTGACAACCTACAGGTAGCTAAGCAGTGTGATAAGGCAGTGGGGAAGTGGCTAGCGGGATGCTTCGTGCACATGGAGGGGTGTCACCAGTAGGAAGAAGGAGGTAATATTACCCCTGTACAGATCACTGGTAAGACCTCACCTCAAGTACTGTGTCCAGTTCTGGAGGCCCTACCTCTGGTAGGACATTGATAAGGTGGAGACAGTACAGAAGAGGGCTACCTAAATGGTGCAGGGCCTACATCAAAAGCCCTACCAGGACAGACTCAAGCAACTAAATATATACTCTCTAGAGGAAAGGAGGGAAAGAGGGGATATGATAGAAATGTTCAAATACTTAACAGGTATTAATAAGGTACAGGAAGATAGCATTTTCCATAGAAAAAGAAGCTCAAGGACAAGGGGTCATGCTATGAAGTTGGAGGGGGGGGGGACTCTGAGGAAATGTGAGGAAATGCTTCTTCATGGTGGGTGCATAAGGAGTGACAGGATTCAAGCATGCGTGGGACAGATACAAGGGGACCTGGTAGTAAGACAAGGGGAGGCAATGACCAGAGATCAAGTACGGTCTGTAGTGGTACAGTAGGCATGTAAAACTGGGCAGACTAGTTGGGCCAAGAGGTCCATATCTGGTAACAACTTCTATGTTTCTGTGTTTCCATGCTGGTTGTATGGTGGAGCATTATGGGTGCAGCTACAACAAGAAGCTGGGCCATCATAGATTCACAACAGGGGCATTTCTCAGGCAGCTGTTTATAGAACCCACTAGAGATGTGGCAGTGCTGGAGCTTGTACTTATGAAAAGGGACAGCACTGCAGACTTCACAGTGCATCACTCCCTGGGTACAAGTGATCACTGTACGGTGTGCTTTAACATACGGATTGTGCAAGAGAAAAAACACTCTAGGACTAGGGTCCTAGACTTTGGGAGGGTGGATTTTAATGAAATAGGTGAGTCCCTCTGTAAATACCTTGAAGGGTGGATGGCCGGGGGGAGTGGAGGCACAGTGATTAAAGATCAAGGATGGAATAACTTATAGGAATGCCACCAAGGTGCCATCTTCCAGGGGCTGGGCATTGGCATGCTGCCAGCTGACACATATGTGCTGCCCACTGCCCAGATTATACTGCAATAGCACAGCTCAGGATAACACATACACATATGCTGCTTCAGAAGTCAGGAGGAAGGAACCACAGCAACTTAGGGGAATCTGAATACTGAGAGTTTCAATTTTAAAAGTGCACTGCAACCAGCAGATTAAAGTCCCCCATAATCAATGCCACCTCTTTGCTAGTCATTCTGACAGTGCCTCCCCTTCAAACCATATCTAACTCCTCTCCCTGTGTTAGTGGTCTGTACATCATCCCCTTGATGGTAAAGGCCCTGGACCCTGTAGCCAACCCAAAGCCCTTCTTGTCCCCAATGTGTCCTTGTGTCTTCATGGCCTTTATACCTTCCCTCACATATAAAACAACCCTTCACCCTTTCCTCCCTGCTGTATCCTTCTGGAACATGGTGTAACAGGGAATGGCTACATCACAGGTGTGGTTGTTGGTGTACCATGATTCTGTTATGACCATCAGTTCCAGGTACACCTTAGCAATGGTTGTCTCAAGATGAGGAATTTTATTTTCTATGTTCCTTGCTTTGGCACACATGGCTCTCCACTCCTTTTGGCCCTCCCTGCCCATACTTAGCCCTGTTTTCCTGATTCCATCCTTCATCTTTTCCTTGCCCTGGGTCCTGTCCTCCCCTTTTTCATTCTCCCTTTGCCCACCCTCCTTGACTCTTCTCTTAGCCTTAGAACCATTTCCCAACCCTCCTGTCCTTTCATACCCCTTGTCTCTGTGCCCCTCTACTCTGGTGAATTCATTTCTACTGTGTTCTCCCCTCTGCCACTCCACAGCTTAATCTGGATCAAGGTCAGCTGGCTTTCATCTGTAACCCCCTTTTCTGGGCCATGCCTGAAAATAGACAGAATTTGTCTAGTTCACTTGCCCAGTCAAGAAAAACTAAATAAATAAATTTTCTGGAGGGGCATTCACTGCCTCCCTTGTTTCTTCTGACACCCACTCGGCTAGTTTAAATGCTCATTGTAGTAGCACTTAGTCCATCCACTAAGGACTGCCATTTCCCTCCTGAATGGATGGAGTTCATCTCTTTTGTACAAGCCTTCACACCACCAGGTAGGATCCCAGCCCCTGATGTAGCTAAACCCCTCTGAGAAGACCTTAGTGCGATGTCCCCTAGCCTCCCCCTGGCCATGCACAGGAAGCACCTTAAGGAAGGCTACTGTACAAGGTACCTACTTCAGGCCCTTCCCCAGCTTGCTAAACCTGTCCTGCACCACCCTTGGTGCTTCCCTTGCCAGGTCATTAGTCCCCAGAAGGACAATGACATCCAGCTTCCCCTCCTGCTCTGCTACTCTAGTGATCCTAAAGATTGTCTCTCTATCCCTCAGTGCTGAAACACCAAGTAGGCACTCACCTCCCTCTTTCCCTCCTGTCCTGCAACCAAAACTACCCCCTTCATGACTGACTCCTCCACCAGAAGTTGCTTCCTTGTCTGCTGGGGTTCTCTACCTCTGATCTTGGGGCCTTCCCCTTGCAGACCCTCACATCCTTTCTGGTCACTACAATGGGTGCTTCTTTTTGGCAGTACCATCTTGCCAGAGTGCAAAAGAATTGTGTAGTGACACCGGCTGAGGAATGCATTCCCTGACCTCACAGCCCAACCCTCCTAGAGCCCACCACTGCCCAGCTGGTCCTCCTGGTTGGCACTTTGTGAGGCAACATTGATGAACTTCATAGCCACTGGGTGGGATAAGAGGTTTCCCAATTTCTAGCCAGGCCCATAGTCTAGTGACCTCCTCCTTCAGCCCAGGAAGGTGCATACAGATGGTGCAGAACCTCAGTCTCCAAATGATCTCCCTGAAGACTGCTGCTCCACAGCCACTGCATGGCACCACTCCCATCATTACCAATACTACCTTCACTATTACTTGAAAAAAAACGTGTGCCCTTAACCTACATAGGGTTATTTAAGTTTCTCCTTTGTCACTCCCTGCTTACACTTACCCTAGATAGGTTTCTGTTTTTTAACATTCTTCTTTGTCTCCCTCCAATTACGTTAACACTAGATAGAGTATTACAGTATGTCAATACCCACTTTAACAGGTGCTTTCAGTTCTCGCACTCCTTAACACAGATAGCAACAAGTATACAAGTAGTCTACTTTACCTTACTTGACTGGCAGAGTTCCCTGCATGTCTGCTTTCACTTGCAGATGGTTGCCAATGTCTATGATGCCAATCTGTTCCATTCCTGTTCTGTTCCACTCATGTTCTGGGACACAAACATGAATGGGTCACTTTAAGAGTGTTTGCTTTAGTTCTCCCTGTGAGGCATCCTCCAGGTGGGACTTCTTGCTCTCTTCCAGTTGGTCCATGCTGGTCATGTGACTCTCCTCTCGAGCTATGACCTGCTAATGATGCTGTCCTGCTGTTCAACTCTTCATCTGTCCCAAAACATACACCTCTTGTACTGCATCCTACTCAAAACATTTACCTTTATTTATTTAGTTAGTTTGCATTGATCAGGTAGTACCTTAGACCAAAACATGCCAATTTTCAGGAATGATCCAGGAGGGTACAAAGTAGAGGAAGACAAAGCAACTTCACCATTTATAGTACTACAGAAATTTTTCAAAGACACTCTGTCTGTAGCTAATAAAGAAAGAATTTATGGTAAATTGTGTCTAAATGTTATATTTTTTAGTGTTTACCAACAATGATCTTTAAATATCTGTAATTATTACTAAATCTGATCTCTTGAACCATTAAACTAGCAGTGAAATGACTTCATTTCACTGCTAGTTTAATGGTTCAAGAGACTCGGCCATCCAGCCACTGGACACAAATAAAACTGCATGTTAAATCATTATGTCTTCTTTCATCAAGGGTCCCAACAACAGCTGCAACCCTGGGCACCATTTAGGTAACTTGTTTTCCATCTGCGTACCCAGTATATTTATAGGACTGCAAAGTGGTTCTAAATGCATGCCAGTAGTAAATGTGTTTTCGTCTCTGTGTCGCCAAATGGCATAGCCACTGTGCAAAACCACCTTTCAGCTAACAAACTGATAGTGTCGCTCTTCATGAGGTGGGCTCACAAAAAGCCCAGTTGGAAATATAGATTGAAAATACCAACACATGCCTACAGTGTTAGGGTTTCCAACTGTAGCACCCCCACCCCGTAGAGACTGACAGGCGTCCGGGGTGTGATTTGGGATCATTAGCTGTAGTGCTCATGCCATTCCACCCCCACCCCCACATCAGTGAGAAGAAATCAGGGTACCACAATGATTACTAAACTTGTCTCAGGGAGCTACCCTGATTTCTTCTCACTGTACCCAGACACTGGAGATGAGCCAACAAAATAAGACCTGTGGAGATGTTTCTTGAAGCAGAGGGGGAGGGTTCCCTCATGGTCCTCATACAGCAGTTGGTCTGGTGATGCAGGAGTAAACAACTTGAGCTGATTTTACATAGCCCAAGGCCAAATGGCTTAGCAGAGTCAATGAGTCAAAACCACAAACAGGATATCTTGAACTGGCCAGCCACACAAATAAATAAATAATAAAACGTCTGCAATTTAAAATGTAGGCTTTTGCACCTGCTGCATTAAACACATAGTTCCACATGGCACTTGTGCTGGTTTATTAAAATTGTTTTTTTTTTGAAATAATAGTTTGTCACTTATTATTGTGAGTCTACCCAAAGCACTGTGTCTGGTCATCTCAACTGTGCTGCAGTCTAAGGCTTCTGTACTAATGGTGTCATTTGCTGTGTCATTCTGGGAGCCTGTATCACAAAGCACTGTCTGACCAGGCAGAAAGACACGGAACATAGAACAAACTTCCTTTTGACTTCCTTTTCAGAGGCTAAAACTCCAGGAGGAGAAAATAAAAAGTGTTCACAATGAAATCAATGCTCCAAACAGCTGCACTACTGCTAGATACCAGGAACAGAACTCAATACAGTGAAAACACTACAAACCATTTGCCATTGATCTTAAATTGTTTGTTAAACAAGCTTCTGGAATGTATAATGTCACAGCTGTTTAACAAATGGGTTTTAAAGAAGAAGTATTTACAGTCTCTCAGGTGCTTTGTACCAACAGCAGCTTTGCTTACCTAGTTGTGCTTTAAAAAACCCTGCAGTTCTGTTTACTTTCTAAGTTCACATAGCCTGTTGCACTCTTGACTCAGGAACTATAATTCATTCAGCCTGTGAGACTCAAATTCCTCAAGGTCCTGTGCTAGTCTGAAAAGAAACTGACAGCAGAATATGCTTGAAAATGGAGAACAAATCCTGTGTTTTTAAAAACTGTACAGAACTATTTCTTCAGTGCCGCAGCAGGAGGGGGAAGAGAGAGGGTTGTCAGGTCTGCAGATGGGAGGGCCAGTGGAAAGCCAATGCTGGGAACCTGACTGTAGCGCTGTGGAGAGACTCATGATAGTGTTCCTGTCCCCTTTCTTCTTCTACTTCATAGCAATAAGACAGCATGGCAATGCCCATGCTGTCTTAATAAATGTGATATTCCCTCTGGCTTTGATTACACCATTGTTTCATTATTTTATAACAATTCAGTCCATCTTGAGTTGTCAGAAAAACTGTAATATTTTTCACAACAAAAGTGAGGGCATAATGATGAAAAATGTATTTTCTATTGCTGGAAGTCCGGAGGTCGATGGAATTCCTCTTTTGTGAATTTTCTGATGTCATATGCTGGCATTTTGTGAAAATTCCAACTTGAACTGTGAAAAAAGTGTATGTATTGCAAATCAGTATACTAAACTGCATTTTTTTGTTTGCAGAACCCACTGCTCTCTTATCTGGGAATGATTGCATGTATTGCAAATTTATGTATGAACTTGGGATTTTGAATTTTGCAGTACTGACTGGTCCCTGTTTAACTGACCAGTACACATGACAGAGCCAGGCTGATTGTCATAGTGGTAGCACCACAACTCACAGTGCCACTAACCCAGGTTCTGAAGCAAGCCTTAGTTGAGGAGGGACTGATTTCCCCCCTTTGTGGCCAACCTACATTCTCCTTCAATACTCCCCATCCCTTTCCATCTACCACATGCTGAAAACTCAACACCTAACCTGGGTTACTCAACACCTCCCTCATAAAGACTAAAGCCAACTGATGTCTCCTGCTTCCAGCCCCTTACAAACATCTCCCACTCTGAGGATATCATCTAAAGCTAAAAAGACATTCCCCCCCACTATCACCTTCTAGTCTTTCTCCTGCTCCTAGTTGAGGATGTTTAGCTAAACCCTAGCCCCTCCAGCCCCTCCTTTCCACAGGACCTCCCTAAGGGCTTGAGGTTCTTCCATATTAATGTCTGTAGCCTACTTCCTAAACTGGACAATGTAAAAGTCTGGGTCTCTCAGCACTCCCCTGACATTCTATGCATTACGGAAATGTGGTTGTCCCCATGTATCCCAGACAGTCAGCTTGCCCTCCCTGACTAAAACCTTCACCAGCAAGACCGTGGTAAAAGGAGAGGAGGAGTTGCAATCTGCTCCCCCAACTCCATTTCTCGCACTGTCACCCACCATGAAGCTGTCCCAAAATCTCATGAACTCCTCCTGGCAAAGCTCACTTTTCCATCCTCAATGCCACTTTTTGTCAGAGTTTCATATGCCTCTCCCAAACTCTGTCCCTCCTCCCTTGTCTCCCCACTACCACCCTTACATCTGCAGGCGAACTGATCCTGTATGGCGACTTCAGTCTGGACTGGCTTTCTCCCTCATCACAAAATTCAAGGCTCCAGTTTGAAGCACTAAATCTGACCCAGATGGTCAGCAAGCCAACTTGACTCAACCATCGCTCCCAGTCCCATACCCTGTTCGACTGGGTACTATCAACCCACCCTCTGCTGATGTACTGCCTGATGTGCTCAGCGATCACTGCCCCACCTTTAATGTCAGAAAGGTACGACCTCCTCCTAACCCCCCTAAATATATCCAGTACTGACTCCTCAAAACACTCGACTTAAATAAATTACTCCTTGACCTGGCCATAGCTAACTGGTCACCAGTCCTTTCCACTCCCTCATTGGATGCTGCTCTCACCCAATTCACAACAATCTTCCTAAAAGTCTGGGATGTCCATGCTCTGCTGAAATCAGTCAGGGTAAAATTTCATCACAATCCCTGGATCTCTCCAGAATTCTTTCCCACCTGCAAAACCTGCAACCTTGCTTTGTGACGTTTCAAAAAAACATGCAACCCAACTGACCTGCAGAACTACCAAACCCTCTGAAATAGCTGTATAAAGTGTATTCAGCAGGCTAAATCTGATTATTTCAAAACCCATCTGCACATCTCCAATAACTCTCCATCCTACTTCTGGAACAATCTCAGTTCGCTCCTGCATCCCTCCTCTGAACCCCCTCCACCCACTTGTTGCATGGCTGGTTCCCTAGTTTCAGACCCTACCTCTGTTGTAGATGCCCTAAACAAGTTCTTTATGACTTGTGCCCTTCTGCAAGACCCCCCCTCATTTCCTGCCCCTCCCCCTTTCCCCACATGGCCTTCTAGCTTTAAACTGCCTCTGGCATCCCCAGCAGAAGTTCTTAGAGCCCTAGGCTCCCTAAATTGCTCCAAATGCAGCCCTAATGGCTTATGCCCTAGACTCCTCAAAGTCTCTACACTCTCAATTTTGACCCCTCTAATCTACCTCCTCAACCTATCTCTCTCTCCCCCTCTATCATTCCTTCAGCATGGAAGTTGGCTACAGTCATACCACTCCACAAAGGGGGTGATCCCACTGTCCCTAGCAACTACCACCCATATGTCTTCTTTCCTCACTTGCCAAGGTCCAAGAATTACTTGTCCTCTCAAGGCTAAATGGCTTCCTCTCTGCTTCCATCACTCTCTCCCCGGTCCAATCAGGTTTTAGGAAACTCCCCTCAATCACCTCCTCCCTTCTTCACTTTACAGATGCCAACCACTCTGCTATTGATCATGGGCAGGCAACCTCAGATCTCTTCACTGACCGAGCAAAGGTCTTTGACTCCGTCTCATACCCTCTTCTTCTTGACAAGCCCATCACCACTGGCCTTTCCCCAACAACAGTCTCCTGGCTTTGCTTCTACTTAACTGGCTGATTCCAGTCAGTTAAAATCAGCAATGTCCAGTCTCCCTCCTTCCCCATCCTTGCAGGCATCCCCCAGGGCTCAGTCCTTGGACCTGTTCTCTTTCCCCTGTTATTAATGACCTCCCCTCTGTATGCATCTATGCCAAGATTCATATGTATGTGAATGACGCCGTCCTTTTCCTATCTGGTCCCTCTGCCCCAGCCGTCCAAACTCCAGTCTAATACGACTTTACCACAGTATCTAACTAGTTCAGTGACAACTGCCTAAAAATGAATACCAAAAAGACCACGGCTACAGTATGATCTTTGGCTCCAAACAGAAACTTGCCAGGCTTTCCACCGTCCCGACTTTCTTTACTCAGACAACACTCTTCTCAATGATGTCCCTGCCTACAAATACCTAGGAACATGGCTTGATCCCTCACTAGACTTATCCTCCCACTTTAAGGCCCTTCACTCCAAACTACATCCCAAACTGGGTCTACTGTACTGCCGTAAGGGTAGTCTTTCCATCCTAGTCAGATGCGACCTGCTGGTCAAATGGATACTCCCAGCTTTTGACACACCAACGCTTGCAGCGCAGCTCCAGGCACCTCTCTTGCTGAATTAGACATCCTCTTCAATGCCTTCTTTAGGTTTGCCTCAGATTCCTCCCCTCTGACACATCACTGTGACCTCTACTCCTCCCTTTCCCTTCAATCGCTATTACAGGGACATACATCCCACTGCTCCACTTTCATCTCCAAATATTGGTTTGGAACTCTTCCTTTCTATCTCTCTCTTCTCTTCTAAATCTTACTACTTCCTCCCCCTACAATTCACACTTGAATTGCCTCTGTTCCTTCTCTCTCCCACAAACATGCACCTTGGCTGGGAAACTAGCATTCTGCTATAGACTCCCTTCCCTCTGGAATAACCGCTCTCCTCAAATCCACCTCACCCACTCCTTTCCTGCTCTTAAGAGCCTCCTCAGGACATCCCCTGCTACATCTTGTTGCTGTACACTGCCCTAAAGCACAACCATACTACTGTCCCCCTCCATCTCTTCCATTTTCTGTATTAACTATTGATCACATGCTTTTCGCTTTTGTTCTCACCCTGCTTATCGAATCTCCTGTACAATACTCTGTAATGTATTCCTATAATGTAAATTTATCTGCTTATTGTATTATATGTATTGATGAATCTATTATTATACTGTATAATTTATGTTTCTTCTGTATTATATTGTGTTTGAATGTTTTGACATCCCTTTGTTGTATCTGTGCCCCATGTCCCCGGGCCGCAACTGAAAATGAGCTTCTGCTCAGTGTGCCTTTCCCAGTCAACAATTTTTAAATTAATAAATAAATAAATTAAATATGTGGGAGGAAGACTGAGGGTCCCAGATGATGTTGTCCTCCTCCAGGGAGGGAGGACAGTGTAGTACACTGTGCTACTGCCACCAAGGTGACTATAGGTAGCAGTGTAAACTAAGGGAGGTAGACACTCATGGATGGAAGATGACAGCATGCTTGCATGTGGACATCCTGCCATCACTCTCTTCACAACATCTGGGGCACTGGGAATGGAACAGGAAAAGACATCTGGCTACTGTAGGATGATGCTGATAGCTCCTCACAGTCCCCTACTGCACACTGGCCTACCTGACCAAGCATGCCAACTGAAGGACACTTATGGTATCCCTGGCAGCCCCGCTACAGAGTTCAAAATGTGAAGGATCCAGGTAGGCCTCAGTAGGACCCAGAGACTGTGGATGTTGGGTTTGGAAGGGTTATTAACAGAAGGGAACAGCAAGATATAAAGGGACAAACAGTAATACTGAAAAAAAGAACAGTACTGTAGGCACTGTATTATGTAAGCACTGCATTGTGTAAGTAAAAGCCTGATCCAGAAAAGGCCTCATTGTTGAAGAGTGTATTACATGGCTGTGGGGTGCCCCCTCTACATGCAAGGGGTGCACCCTGCCTCATTCATGAGTGGCATATACGCTTTCTCCACAGCTGATCCAGTCTTGGTCAAGCATTTTCTCAAGGTACAACTGCATTGGGGTGGGCAGAGTACATTGTGCATGCAATTTTTCATGTGTTCTCAATGGGCACGGGGTCATTATGTCGCGCGACATAATGCCGCATGGCACAATCGTGCTGCACAATTGATGCCATGAGGCATATATCTTTGTTCTGTGGGGGGCTTCACCCCCACCCTGTTATGGGGAGCTGTGCCCTCAGACCCCCCCAATAAAGATTCTCAACTCTGGGGGGGTCCAACTCGGGGTGCGCACAAGTCCGGGTTTGCCGTAATGTCGTGCAACATTATGTCATTCAACATTATGACCCTGTACGTTCTCAGTGTCGTGTAGCAAACCTGAAGGGGGTTGTAACTATGCCATATAATACTCTAATGTAGTGTATACACACCCCTTCCACCAAGCTGCTTTAACTCATCTGGATCATCTCCATCTCACCTTGCCCCCAGCCCTTCAACATTTCACTGAAGTCCAGAGGTAAATGCCTTGCATGCTGTTTGTGAAAATAAATAATTATCATGTAACCCTTTAATGCATATGGCAGTCCTTAGATAACATTTCCATATCCCACAACCCCCTTCTCAGTGTGGCACAGGAAAAACTGTTGTATAGACATTTGGATGTCTGGTATCCTGCCCCACAGGTACCACATGACTCAGTTTGTAGCACAGCCATCCCTGGGCTAGAAGGTCATGGGATCCAATCTCTCACTGGGATTGGGCAAATACCATAAAAGCTGGTGTTTGTGTGCAGTACTAAGGGGATTCTATACTCTCAATGTGTGCCGCCCTTTGGATGAGATGTTAAGCCAAGGTCCTTTCTGTCTTTTCTGCTAGTTGCTCACATAAAGATCTCACTGCACTTCTTCAAAAGAGACAGGGAATTTCCTTGGTAGCCTGGCCACATTCCCCTAATTAACTAAAATGCCACCAATAGCTTAATCTGCTTTAATTTCAGTTTGTTTGCATCTGTTTGTACCCCTCCCTACTGGATATGCCTGAAATAATCAGTATTGTGTTGTCTTCCTTTCCTGGTCAACAGACAAATAAGTAAATACTCCCCTTTGACAACACCAAGGTCCTCGAAAGTTCCCTGATGTGCAATGCCACCCCCCCCTTTGTCACCCTTACCCTGCATTAAGCAATCACAGTCATGCAATAGCTCCCTTCCCTTCCCTGCACTGCCTTCACTTGGGAGGACTCAGTAAAACACTCTAAGGTATGCAATGGGCCAAATCCCTGTGCTACATAGACCCTGGATTCTTTTATGTCACTTCCTCTTGGCATCAAATGGCAGCCCCACCCAGCAGGGGTGCAGGCCAGCAGCTACCAGAAGATGTCACCCCTTCCACAGCAAGGAAATTACTCTGCAAGTAAAGGAAAAAAACAAAAATGATATGCACCTTTTTGGGTCCAAACAACTCCTCTATCATAAAGGGGAGCAACTGTGGGGACAGATTAGGACTGTGATTAATGTGCAGCAGGGCAGCATCCTGATAAACACAGAACAGCTCAAGCACAAGTGGGACAACCTGCAGGAGAGGGAGACAGAGGTAGTTGAGGGGTTTGATTGGGCAATAGCCATGCCCTAAAAGTGGCCTCAAGAAATGGAAGAAGGTTCAGAACACCACAGAGCACAAAAAGTGTGTGAAATAGATTTTTCTAATTTTAACCAACACTAGTTCAGAGAAGGGTTTAGAAAAGGGCCACTAAGATGGTGCAGGGTCTGCATCAAGAACAGTAGGAATCGAGACTCAGTGAATTAAACTTACACTCTCTAGAGCAAAGAAGAAAAAGGGGGACATGATAGAAACATTCAAATACATAAAGGGAATCAAAACAGCCCAGATAGGAAACCTATTCCAGGAAAACAAAACAACGTGTACAAGGGGGCACAATTTGCACCTAGTGGGAGGCAGATTTAGAACCAATAAAAAGAAATACTTTTTTACAGAGAGGGTGCTAAAACCATGGAACAGCCTGTCTCACTGTTGCTAGCCTTCTGTTGGCTGGCACCTTGTCTGTGGTCTGCGACCCTCCCCCCCGATTTAGCTGCAATTTTGAATCACAGCTCCTTTGTGCAAATGTTAATTTTATGATCCTCCCACAGTTTCCAGAGGATATCTAATCCCTTGTCTGTCCCTTCTCCCTCAAGCATCCAGCTTAGCCCACCGGGCTAGCACTGCAAATTACATGGTCACCTCCTGAACACTCCAACCCACCTTCATGGTGTGAGAAGCTTGCCTCCACCAGCCCTTGATCCCCAGTTGCAGGTAACGGCCTGGACCCTTCTTCGGTAAAGCAAGGCTACGTCTTCTGCTACTTGAATATTTGTCCCCACCCTCCCCACCCTGGCACTCTTAAATCCACCCATACCACTCCTTTTTATGCTAACCTGTCTCCACTAGCCACTGCCCAGTCCACTCTTAAAGGAGAAGCCTCTTCCTCCAGCACAAGGTCCCTTCCCTTTTTCATATAATCTCTCTCCCAGCCCCTGCCTTGTCACCTTGTGATTTTCTTGATCCCTGTTTCACTCTCCTCTCCCACTCCCCAGGCTTCCCTCCTACCACTCTTCTCCTCCTCTTGTTCTCAAAGCTGGTTTGCAATGTGACCAGGCCAGATTTCTATACTCCCTATCCCTTGTTTTTTTTTCTTCTCCTGCTACCTATTCTCTGGCAACTATGAATATGTTACTGCTCACATTGCTTGCTGTCTCTTTGCCATCCTTCCTGGTGCTGATGGACTTCTGCGCTTGCCCATGACCAAGAGCACCTTGCCTTCCTCTCTATCACTTGCTCCACCCTGCGACACCCCTCCCACCAGTCTACATGGAATATGTCCTCCCTAGGACCCATCTTGCTCTCCTTTCTCTTCAGCCTGGAATGCTGCCTTCTTGGCCACTACCTGGCTTCCCTCCCTTGGTCTTGAACTGCTCCCTTCTGCCCTTATATTCTCCGACTATCCCTTCTTCTCCTAGCTGGGGATGTTGAGTGTAATCCTAGACCACCCAATTCCCATATCACCTCCCCCTCCTCCAGTATCTGGACCAATGCCCTAAGCCTAAAAATTGTTCACATCAACATTTGTAGCCTTCCCTCCAAGTTCCCTTACCTGGAGGTGTGGATTGCACTACACAAGCCTCATGTCCTGGGACTTTCCGAAACCTGGCTAAAGCCTCACCATGACGGCAACACTTATAAACTTCCTGGCTACTCCTCCCGATGCCTCGATAGGAAAGGTAAAAAAAAGGGAGGTAGCATTGCACATTAAGAAACCCCTCTCTGCCAACATTGTTCTCTGCTCAAACCCAACCTCAGCTAGTGAATGGCTTCTCTCTGAGCTAACCCTGGGTTCCAGTAAGGAACACTATTTAGGCTGCGGCTACAAACCTCCCACTGCTGAACCTCATGGCCTGAACAGCTTCCTCCTGGGCTTGAGCTCTCTATCCCCTCATAGAGACTCCATTCTCCTCAGCGATTTCAATTTAAACTGGTTGAGCAATCACCAGTTGGACTACGCCTCCCAACTAAAACAACACAACCTGGTCCAGGCTATCATGCTTCCCACCAGACTTAACCCATGAACTGCCACTCAGACCCTTCTGGACTGGATCCTCACAAACAAGGAAGATTATGCACTGCATGCTGGCACCATGGCTTACTCCATTAGCGACCACTCCCTGACTTATCTCCTCTGGTCATCCAAACTCAAGCATCCACTTCCCAAATATCTGTCATTCTGAAACTTCCAGAACCCAAAATCCCCCAACCTCCTTGAGAAGGCTTGGTCTTTGGACTGGTCTGCTCTCTACTCACTTTCTGATGTGACTCCAGCAGCAACCCTTTTCATGCAGACCCTAATGACTCTGCAGAACTAGCATTTCCCTGTCACTACAAGATAAGTCAGAGGTGGTTGCACGCAATGGGTCATGAAGGA
This sequence comes from Neoceratodus forsteri, assembly GCA_016271365.2. NCBI lineage: Eukaryota > Metazoa > Chordata > Ceratodontiformes > Ceratodontidae > Neoceratodus > Neoceratodus forsteri. The sequence goes on along the minus strand of CM057453.1, from coordinate 1,213,382,225 downwards.
TCTCCTGACCCTCATGAAGGATCAGGATTATGCTTGGTCCACCTACAAAGCAACCCCCTCTCCTGAACTCTGGGATGCCTACAGGCGCAGGAGAAATATATGTAAGCATCTTGCTAAATCCCTGAAGCAAATGCATTTCCGAAGTCTCCAAAAGGTTAATCTTGGAGACCCAGCAAATTCTGGAGTTTATTTGGATCCCTTCTAAACCCTCATTCTTGGATAGTACTTGCTCTTTTTACTCAGAAGCAGGTATTATGTATATCTACTGTGTATATTAATATTGGACTTGTGTATTCTGTGAACTGGATCCTGTGGATCTACTGTATTCATTGCAACCTTTGTATAATAATGTTCCCTTGTAACCTTTTTTTCTGTTGTTACTTTTATCACTGTTAAACTGCTTACTTTCTATATAATGTTGCTTATTTTTAACTCTGTGCCATTGTAAGTGGCCCAGGGCATGTCTGAAAATGATCCCTGGGATCAGTGCACCTGCCCGGTCACTAAAATATCATCTTCAGCATCATCTTCTTCTTCTTCTTCTTCTTCTTCTTCTTCTTCTTCTTCTTCTTCTTCCTCTTCTTCTTCTTCTCCCAAAAGCAGGTGTGGTATTCAAAATGGGGGCAGGATCCAGAATACATCATGTTAAAAATCCTTCCAGTTACCATTATTTGGCAAACACAGTGCATTTCACCAGGGTCAAGCACTTTTAGCACAATTGTTGCTGTGATATCTTGTTGGATACTGTTATTCAGTGTAATCCAGTGGTGATTTATTAAATGTGTCACTCAACAATTTGTGAAATCTCACACAGAGTGCTTCATCCTGATGTGTTTATTATTATTATTTTTATTTTTCACCCAGAAAAGCCCAGCTGAGCTGCAATTCATTTCCAGTGGGGGTCATAATTCTATAGCTATGCAAAGTACACTGGAGCACTGTCAGGTTACATGACTGTTGAGCAGTTTAAACCTCACTTTTAGATTCTTGATGATATTGGGAATGCAAGTAATCACAGACACGTTGCATTAGAGTAATAAACAAGTTTATTACTACCAAGGGATAAATCACAGTTGCCCTAAGCAGTTCTTACCAATATGAACTGGGAGCCAGTGCTAAGCGTTCCCTACACCTCGAGGTTTCTCTGTTGTCTCTTGGGGTCTCTTGGGTCTCTGAGGTGTAAAGCTTGTGCATTACATTATATACCTATGATAATTACTATGGTGATGAAAAGATACAGTAGAAACATTTCTAGTTACAGAGATGAGCCCTATTGGCTAAATTAGAGGTGGCTCTACGGTCCAAGATAACATTATACAATTCTGTAAAGTCATCAGTTTGAGAACAAAAGAGTTCTTACACAGAGTCTTACATAACTCAGTGTAGTAGTGCAAATCACCAAAAGATGGCAATGCCATCTTACATATTATAATTACTTCAAGGACACAGGTGTCTTGGCATCTAACAAGTAAGAAATACACAGAAAATACGTGGCAAAATGTATGTGTGTTAGCAAGCAGAGTGTATTACAACAATATGCATTCGTATCCTGACATCTACTCTTATACAGTAGATGCCCTTAGCCCTAAATATTAGTATAGCCTATACCTAAGTGTTAGCTGTCTACGGTGTACCTCTGAGGGTACCAATTAGGGTGCAGGGACCTCGTGTAACAAAGGTCACAGAGTTTGTGTTTGGATCTAGTGGGGTTTGAAGCCAGAGGACAGCTGACTCTGTTACAAGCCTTCAACTGTGGTCTTTATTGCTAACAAAGAAGATTTTTCTATGGCAGCATAGCTTCAATACTTAGGGTCCCATGTCTAGAGCCAGCCGCAAGCACTGAGCACCCTGTTGCGCTACACGTGCAATAGCACACGGCCAGGTCTGAGCATTATTCAGCCAGTTACCCCTTGCCAATTGGTATACTAACTCACTGAATATCCGGCAGAGTTGGCACAGTGCTAAGGGGATCTTGACAGCATGAACACTGGCAAGGCTGCATATGGCCCACAGGAGATAGTGCCACCTGAAATGGGAGTGTGCCATGGCTCCTGTGGGCTATAGTCAGCTGCAGCAAGCAAATAAGTTCATTGGGCATGCAAGGTGTTAAGGGGCCATCCACATGCCACAGATGTGCAGAGGACACCTAGCACTGCTGAAGGGCAGCAGCTAATATGGCCATGGTATAGCAGTTGTGCCCCCCTCCCCCAAATCACATATCCTGCTTTGTACAAGAATATCCCTGTGGTCTAGTGGTCACTCCATCCCCCAATCGACCATCCTGCAATGCACATGTTTATTCCTGGTAGTCTAGTGGTCCCCCCCCAATCACATATCCTGTTTGTACAAGCATATACCTGGTAGTCTAGTGGTCCTCTCCCCAAACATAAATCCTGCTTTGTGCAAGTATATCCCAGATAGTCTAGCAGTCCCCCTCCACCCTGATTACCCATCCTGCTTTGTACAAGAATATACAAACATGATTGTGGTCCATGACTGTCAGATGGCAGATGAACAAGGAAGTAAGCTGAGGGTTTGTGCTGACTGTAGCACTGCTCCTGTTGTAACAGTGAGTGGTGATCAGGGTGGGGTGACCAGTTGACTACCAGGGGTATACTTGCATAAAGCAGGATGGGCAGTTGGGGGATATACGTGTACAATACAGGATGGATGTTTGGGGGTGGGGAGACCACTAGACTATCAGGGATATATCAATACAAAGACAGATGGGTGATCAGGGGGGTAGGGGACCACTAGACTACCAGGCATATACTTGTGCAAAGCAGGATGGGTGATTTGGGGTGGCAGGGACCACTAGAATACCAGGGATATGCTTGTAAGCAGGATGAGTGATGGTGGGTAAGGAACCACTAAACTACCAGGGATATACCTGTACAAAACAGAGTGAGAGATCAGGAGGTGGGAAGACCAATAGACTACCAAGGACAGAGCTATACTATGATGGATGACATCAGGGTGGGGAGGGGAATGCTTGATATGGGAGTGGGCAGCAGCAGTGTAGCCACCCTGCATTTGGGGTGAGGGCATGGCCATTGTGCCAGGATAAGATGTGTTTTTCTGCAGTGGTAAACAGCTCCACCCTGGGGGGTTGTTTAGAACCACCATAAACCTTTGAATACACCACCATGCCAGTATACTGTACATTAGGGATCCTCTCATTTGCATAGGCACAGCAGTGTGGGTAGTGCTTTGGCACTGCCTGGTTTGGTCAGTGCACTGTAGACCTCTGAATATGGAACCCAGGTTAGCACTGGTGCTACCCTGTTTGCACCAGTGCTCATTTTTATGGCAGCATGGGCAGAGCCATGCTGATGTATTGCCATGATGTAGGAGAGAAAAATGAGTGTGGTACAGGAATGTGAGGTAGTTGTCCTATGATAGATGTTTCGACTGGTGCTGAGGCACAAATCTCTGCCTCTTAAAGCAACAGCACTACATAAAAAAGTCATTGCCATATAGATGTCTTTCTTCTGATCTGTTGAGCATGCAGCTGTTTAAAATTCTGTTGAGCAGTACAGCATTTGATCCCAGTTTCTTCTTTGTTTTCATTTACATTTGTAGGCCTGCCATGTTGTTCCCCAGACCTGTGCTCTGCTTTGTTTACAATTGGTTATGCTTCCTGTGTGTGTGTGGTGCATGCTCCTTTCTTTGCTCCTTTGTCAAGTCATTCAAGAATGTATCTAAAGTCAGTGGTGAATGGGTTAATTTATAAATTAATGGGGGGGTCTTACTTCAGTTCTCCCATGTCATACAGTCGTCATTCCCTGGCATGGCATTTCCAGTCAGCTATTGTGGTTGAAAAGAATTTGAAATGTAAACAAGCATTTGTCAATGCCGAATGTTGATTGCTTTGCTCTGTTGAGCTTGCTCAGTTCCCCTCCCTCACCCGCTCGTCTTGTTTCTCCCGGCGCTGCAGGTTGCCCATTTGTACTGGGCTCCTGCACTGGTGCCTGTCTCTGCCCAGAAAGAAATCTGCAGCAGTCCTGACAGAGCTCAGTTGAGCTTGGTCACTCCCCCTCTCTTACTCGCTCGATTCTAATCTGTCCCAAACACTGATTTCCGAAGGCGACTGTGGTATTCTGAGCTGGAAATGCTAAAACACATTTTGGGCAGGATGTGAAAAATGACAGCTATACTGTTCATAAGGAGGTGTGAAAAAATGCCAGTGTTGAAAATCTGGCGTGAAAATATTACTAATTTGCGAAGTTACAAGGATGCGTGGAAGCTGCACAATGCACGCTTGTAACACAGTCATTTTATGGAGTTTCATCACAAAATTTTCAGAATAGGCATTTTAGCACCTCTGCTCCTGACAAGTGTCACTGTGATTTTTGTAATGCGTCCTGAACACTGATTTCCCACAGCATCAGAGCTATTCTACGCTGGAAGTGCAAAAACACATTTTGGCCAGGATGTGAAAAATGACAGCTACACTGTTCATAAGAAGGTGTGGAACTATGGCAATGTTGAAAATCTAGAGTAAAAATATTGCAAATTGGAAAAATTATGAGCGTGCTTGGAAACTACACAACACATGCTCGTAACACAGTCATTTTATGGACTTTTGTCACCAAATTTTCAACATAGGCATTTTAGGACCTCTGCTAATGAACAGTGTCTCTATGATTTTTGTAATGTGTCCCAAACACTGATTTCTCACAGCAACTGTGCTATTCTGTGTCGGAAGTGTGAAAACACATTTCGGCCAGGATATGGAAAATGACAGCTGTACTGTTCATAAGGAGGTGTGGGAAAATGGCAATGTTAAAAATCTGGAGTGAAAATATTGCAAATTTGCGAAGCTACGAGCATGCGCAACAACTGTGCAACGCACACTCGTAAAACAGTAATTTCTTGGATTTTACACCAGATTTGGAACATAGGCTTTTTGAGAGCCCTCCTCATAAACACTGGCATTGTCATTTCATTAATCAGTCCTGAAAGGTGATTCTGCACACTGACCTCAAAATCACCTTCCACGGCTGAATAATGCCATGATTGTGCCTGAATTCATGAGGAGGGGTCCAAAAACCCCATGTTGAAAATTCGATGCCAAAATTCCAAAAGATGCCTGAGATATGCATCAAAGTTGAAAAAACCCTATTTATGCCATTATACAGCTTACTGGCATTTCCTCAGTTCGCTGTTGGCTTTGAAGAGTACAGACGTGTTCCCAGTCCACAGAAGATCATCTCGCCAGACTCCACAGGTAAGTATGGGGTGGAGGCAAGTGGGGAGGCAGGGTACGCAGAGGATGAGCTCCCAGCATGCCAATACAGTGTTTTTTTGGGGGGAGGCAGCTTTAGCCGACAGGGGATTGGGCACCCTCATTGGCACAAAGGGGGGGCACAAGAGCCAAGGGGGATTGGGCACTTCCTCGGCACAACTGCACTGGGTGTTTGGGGGGGAATTATGCCAGTGGTGAGTGGGCTTCCCCGTCGGCAAATGAAACTTTGTGGGGGGTGACATACTGCTGGTGGGGAGTGGGCTCCCACATCTGCAACATGAACTTATTGTTACAGGCACTGAAGCTGATGGAGATTGGGGCCCCCATCGGCACACAAACTCTGTGGGGGGGCACTTGCTGCCAAGGGAGATTGGGCACCCCCTTGGCACGGGGGGGCTCACTCATACTGTTTGTGAACACGGCGGCAAACTGTGGCCATGTTCACAAACAATATCACAGTACCAAGGTTCCACCCAGCAATGACAAGTCGCTCCCTCATTGCAGCGGAATGGCTTACCCTGATTGCAGTGGCTGAAACCTTACAAGGTTGTGGCCCGCTAGCTGAACTAGTATCAGCAGCAGCATGCCACCCCATTGGCAAAAGCGAACCAAGCCTCCAAAGGCTGTCGGGGGATTGGCCACAACAGTACCGCACCTCCACAACTTGCTTCTGCAGCAAGCTGCCAAAAAATGTTTCTTGCGCATGCATGCAATCAACATAAAAATACACTTTGCACAAATCAAAGCTATTAGTACTACACACTGTGTGAGTGGTGTAACAGGACTATTTTAAGCCTATGAAACAACATAAAATACAAATAAGAAACATTGAAAACATTATAGACAAGAGAACATTGAAAACCTTATGCTTTCAGAGCTTCTGAGTAAAAATAACAAGTGCTATCAAAGAATGAGGGGGTTGTATTACAAGGGCCTCCTTTGCATATACAATGAGATTGGTTTAAACAGTTACAAGCAAGCTTGTGTTACTGCCTCAGAATCTTGCTTTGTGTTACAACAGAAAAATTAGTGATTTCTTATTGACATACTTGAATTAACTTATGTAATGTATGAAAAATATGTCAGAAATATCCAGTTCATAAATAAACTGGAGTCTTCTTCAAAACATCTGCTGCTAGCTACAAACAACACCTGCTTCTACAAGACTGGCTACCCATCTATGAAGCAACAGATGTTAACTTGGCTCTTGATCAGTTCATCTCAATTTTCAACAAAGCCTGCGACCTCTTTGCCCCTGCTAAAAGGTGCAAAACAAAATCTCTCTCTCTAACCCATGGGTCACCGTGGCTCTTCTCTCACAGCTGAAACTAAGGGATCACCTCTGGGCAGTTGCCAGGGCGACTGGAAAACAACTGGACATCCAAAATTACAAACAAGCACAAAATGCCTGCACAAAAGCCATATGGCTAATGAAATCCACCTATTACAAAGACGCTCTCACCAGTACGTGGGGAAATGGTTGTGCTTTCTGGGACAATATCAAGGATGTCACAGGGAAGCAGCCAAAAACCTCTCCGGCCATGTTAATGGTTGATGGATCCTCAACCCTTGACCCCAAAGTGATCGCAAACATCTTTAACACGGCTTTTTCAGACCTTAGTGCTGTTCTACCCCATGACTTTTTCAAAAACAGGGCCTACTCACCAAATACCTCAGCCCTCAGTCTAACCATCCCTCTTCTACTTCAGGAAGGTAAGTCTGAATGAAGCTCGCCGCTATATTACTGCAGCTATCTCTAAATCTAGATCTAGTAGCGACACCCTGGACCTTAAGCTTCTGTTGCTCACCCTCGATGAGGTAATTCATCCATTAACAAAAATTCTAAACCTCTCTCTCAGCTGTGGAAAATTCCCGGACCTATGGAAAACAGCCACCATGACACCCGTCCATAAAAGTGGGGACAAGATGATTCACTCAAATTATCGCCCTATCTCCATACTGCCCCCACTCTCTAAGGCACTTGAGCGCATCAAGGCTGATCAACTTACCGACCACTTGGATAAATACAATATACCTTGTCCACAACAACACGGCTTCTGGAAAGGTCACAGCACCACCACAGCCCTTCTTGAGTTCTCTGGAGCTTTGCACAAATCCCTTGACAATGGCCTTCTCACAGGGGCCGTTTTTGTCAACCTCTCCAAGGCCTTCGATACAGTACACCATGGACTACTAATACACCAACTACTGAATGCCAGGCTATCACCTGACTCTTCTCTCTGGTTTAAAAGCTACTTAGAAAACCGGTCACAGAGAGCTGTTTCTAACACCCTGCCTGTTCGCTCGGGTGTCCCACAGGGATCCATACTGGGACCCCTCCTTTTTAGCCTTTTCTTTAACTCCCTCCCTTACCACTGCTCTGAGCAGATCATACTATATGCCGATGATGCTGTTGTATTCTCCACTCACAAAGATCCTGCAACTCTTCAACACAACCTTTAGCTTGGTTTCAGTTCTGTAGAGACACGGTTTCTTAATCATAAACTGGTCCTCAATGACAAGAAAACCAAATCTATGCTCTTCTGCAGCTCTCATAACCCACACAAACTACACCACTTGGCTATCTCCACCACCCAGGGCAACACTCTAGATCAGGTGGTGTCCTTCAAATACTTAGGGATTCAGCTTGACCCTAATCTTTCCTATGGACTTCATGTAGATAGTGTAGCTAGAGCTGCTAATACATGGCTTGGTCTCCTCTACAAACACAGACCACACCTCACGCCTGAAGCTTTGAAGGTTGCAGTCCTGAGCTCTGTGATCTCTGTAAAAGACTATGGTCTCATCATTATGGCTCAGCCACAACCACAACCCTTAGACGCCTCTCAACTGCCTTAAATAAAGCATGTCGGCTCATCACTGGTGCTCACCGTCTCACCCACACAAGTGACCTGTACACTCAGACCAACTGGCTCCAACTATCAAACCGCATAAAGTTTCTCACCTGCTCCATGGTCGAAAAAATCTACCTTGGCCTTGCACCTTCTGGGGTCTCAACTCTGTTACAACACCGAATTAACAAATGGTGCCTTAGGAGATCCACGCTACAGCTACTGAAAGTCCCCCACTGTCACACTTCACAGGAACAATGCTTTTTTGCTTATTGAGCACCACTCTGTTTCAATAGCCTCAGCCCAACCATCTCCTCTGCCCCAACTATTGGTATGTTTAAAACTAGGCTCCTGGACTATCTCACTACCAACAGCTCCTGTGACTGCCCAACTTAACCTTGTTTCTCCACTTCCCTTTTTGCTCTAGTTGTCCCCCCCCCCACTGGGTTCTACTCTCACATCTTGGTATACCCAATGCTGCACTTTTCACCCTCTTGCCATGCTTCCTACATTTCTTCTCTGCACCCCCACCCTCTTCCCTCTCCCTATGAATCTGGCACTTCTTATCTGTTGTCTATTTTCTCTGACAAATGCCGCTGGCTGCCTTGTTACAATGCTACCCTTTAACTGTATTAATCTGTACTCTGTTTGCAATGTCCACATTGTTGTAATGCCTGTCTTGATGTTCCCCATAATTTGTATTTCTCTGACATGGAACCTTTGTAAAAGACCCATGGCTCAAAGGTATTTGTAATCCTAGACTTGATAAATAAAATAAATAAAAATAAATAGGAAAATGAAACACCAGGCTAAACATTAGTTTCATACATGCACTGTGTTAGGACTGAGAGACACAGAGTGAGTGTGTGCGTGTGTGTGTGTGTAGACAGGCAACCAAAAGAGGACTTACAATTATGCTGAAAGTGTGCAACTTAATGGTTGGTGATAGAAAGTATTTTTTTATTGAAAGTGTGTTACACTGCTTGGACATTTGGTGGGACTTTGTTGGAGGGGGGTCTAACAATATCATACTGCAATCTATAACATGTCAGAATGTTTTCACATTAAATCAGTATGTACGAGAATACCAATTACATATTGTTGTGAGGAACTGTATTAGAGCATAAAATAATCTTAATGTTCAAAGCCTGGAATTCTATTCTAGGTTACTGTGCCAAGTGAATGTGACAAAAGTGGCCCATTGTCAGGGACTCTATGTTCAAGTGCATTCTTCATCACATTTGCAACGCTCTGCACCACTGCCTCCCTGCATAACGCTTGTAACATCAGGTAACAAGTGAGCTAGCACTATTGCAGAACTGTACCGTCACCATGGGCTCTTGTGTACAAAGATGAGAACAGGGAGGAGGCTGGCAGCAGGCAGTAAGCTGACAACTACAGGTCCATCAAGTTGAATTTGAAGGAGGTGAAAGTAATGGAGACACTGCTGAAGGAAAGGACTGTGGAATATTTTGAATCCTGTGGTTTACAGTATCTGTGGCTGAATGGATTCACTTGGGGGGATGGGGAGCTGATATCAAAGTAATATATTAGTTTTCTTTGAGGGGGTGATGAGGGATATTAACCAGGGTGGAGTGGTGGATGTAGCTTACCTGGGTTTCAGTAAGGCCCGCAATACCTTTCCACATAGCAGAACAGTAAAGAAGCTGGGCAGCCTGGGAGTGTATACTAAAATGATAAACTGGGTAAAGAATTTGTTGGAGAGTTGGCATCAGTGGGTGGTTGGGAACGGCATTTACCTGATGGTGGGGACTGTTCAGTGGTGCACCACAGGGATCAGTACTTTAGCCTCTACTCTTTATTGACATCGCTGGTGATAATAAAGAGGAGTTAGAGGGTAAGATATGCTTTTTTATGGTTGAGACAAAGATCTACCACAGAGTAGACACTACCGAGGTGGAGGGGTGGAAAACTGAATGGAAGAATGAAGATGGAACTACTTAAGCCTGAGGAGTTGTCCAGTGTGTGTCATTAAATAGAGAATAATGGATGGGCAACTATGCACAACCAGTGTGTTCTGCAATAGATGGGTTCTGATTCCCTCTAACCTCAAAAGTGAAGCTTGAGGTGTCAGTGGGAATAAGAACCCTGAGTTGACAGAAAACACTGGTTGTGAATAAAGTTGCACATCCTGTATTTTATTTAATGTATATAGTACTCAGTTAAATGTGCATGTGGCAGTCATGATGCTTTCAGAATGAAATTGAGGTGTGCAGTCTCTTTAGCTTTCAGAATGATGCTCTAACACAAAAAGATTCAATCACGCGTGATGACCTTTGAACTGTGGAACTATTGCATATTAAAAGGCATGGAATTCTACACAGAACAATACTTTACAATATACCATACATTCATTGTGAAAAAATGAGAAATCAAGTACTTGGTGCATAGAAAACAAGGGGGTGGGGGAGTACATGAAGGGGATACTGCAATGGTGACCACAAAAGAGGAAATAAAACTGGGGATTGTCATTTCTGATTACCTAAAAGAAGCCAAGCAGTGTGACAAAGCAGATGGGAGTGTCAGTGGGATGTTGCTGTGCATAGGTATCACCAGCAAGAAGTATGAGGTGTTTATACCACTATAAAATTAAGTAATTGATGAATCCTCAACTAGTGTAGTGTGTCCAGTTCTGAAGACCATATCTCTAAATGGACATGCACAGGTTACAGGCCATCTAGCAGAGGGCAACTAAAATGGTGTAGTGGCATGCTGTCACCACTAAACTTGCCCTGCAAGAGGGAATGCCTACGGGGCACTCCAATGGTATGGGTGCACCAGGGTTTTACATACTTGGGGATAAACATCACCACACTATGGAGGAACTTGGTTGAGGGAGACTATACACCCATCACAGCCTCCATCAGAGTGGAAACATTAAGATTGACTAAGCTACACCTATCCCAGAAAGGCATGGTAGATGCTGTACACATGTTCGTGCTGCTGAAGACAGCATACCTCATGTGCAACCTACCAATCTCTACACAACCAAACTCACTTCTGAAAATCAACAAGGTGACAGCAGGGTTCATCTGGTAAGACAAAGCCCCAAGATTTGGAAAAACTTGCTTACAGGTACACTGGTCTGGGGGGAATGGGTCTCACCTGGCTGTAGGGATATTTACTAGCATATAGGGCTGCACAAGCAATCAGATGGTTTCTCCCTAAAACCCCAAATACCCATGTATGGCTGAATCTGGAAATGGACCTATCAGAATCCAAATGGCTGGGAAACCTACTGAGCAAAGGGGGGCACCCAAAGGGCCACCTGCTTCATGTAATCTGAGAGACAATAGAAGCCTGGCACAGGTGCAAACATCTAATTCAATGTCCTGCCCCCTTATGGGCACCACTTACACAGTACAGCCCCTGATAGTGCAACCCAGATCTGCTAGTGGGGGGGGGGGACCATCAACTAGCACTCTTGGCTGCAGGCAGGCATCTGTACAATAGTAGATCTTTATGCACGGGACTCTGAAGCCATGATGTCCTTCCTGCAAAGGCAGACACAGTATCTGCTACCCAGAACAGACTTCTAGAGATTTCTCCAGATCAGGAATGCATCCAAGACCCTCAAAGCCACAGCACCTCTGGGAGATGGGTGGAAATAGCTGGCCACCATACATAAACAAGGCAAAGTAAAGGGCACTGGGGGCAAGATATATGGTATGCTTAGGGACTCTCTACCTGATACCACAATTAAGTGTAAGATGCAATGGGAGCAGGACCTAAATAAAGATAACAGACACCGATGAGTGACAATACCTCAAGGATGCCTATCTGGTCTACAGAGACTCTAGGAGCCAGCTTATACTCCTTAAGGTACTGCTGGGATGGTACCGTACCTCAGACACACTCCAAAAGAGAGGACTCATCCCCCATTCCACATGCTGGAGGTGGCAGGCCCCACAGGCCAATCTGCTGCACATACTATGGCAGTGTCCCATACCGGTGCCCTTCTGGACAGGAGTAATTTTGAACTGCTCCAAGATCCTGCAAACAAAAGACTCTGCTGCCCTAACCCTTAGCCTTTTGGGCAATACCTTAAAGGTGTCAAACTGTTCCATCCAATCCAAAAAATGGCTCCTTGTGGTACTACTCGACGCCAAAAGGGCTATCCTGATGAGGTGGTGCCAGAATCTACCTCCTCCTCTTCTTACATGGCATACAACAGTGGCTTAGTTAGCACATTTCGAATGGTTGACATACACCACCGCCAACCACACACAGGTTTACAACAAGAAATGGCACCTTTATCTCAGATTACACCTATGCTCTTCCCCCACCCCATCACCTGGCAACCCACCCTTGTGATCCAGACAACAGTCTTACTCCACATTAAGCTTCCTCCCGAACTGGTTCACTTCAGTCCTTATAGGATGAAAGGTCTTAGAAAGGGCACTCTTAATAATACAGGATCAGACCCCCCCCCCCCCATCCACCCACCAGACAGGTCAGCAATGGCGGGAAATATTCAGGATTTTGCTCAGTCCCCTTCTGTAAAGGTTCAACAAGATGAGCCCCCAACGCTTCCAGGCTGATGTACACCCAGGCTGCATACTCCTTTATTGACTCAGGGCTAGAGGGTATGTTTCACCATGCGATGGTTGATGTTCTTACTTATTATGGTTAATATAGAAAGGAACTAATCATCCCAATGTAGAGTTCTGTTTAGTGTTACATTCCTTCCATGCACCCCTATATTTACAAACAGTGTGTCCTATAAGCAAAAGTTAAGTATTCAACTTTTACCTACCGCATTTAATACCAAGTCATCTGTGATTCATGTATGTTCCATTGTTGAAAAACCATTATAAAATCTTTCATGATTAAAAAAAATGGTGCAGTGACTGTAACATTTAGAATAATGCACAAGGAAGTGTGCATTATGAGAATTTAATGGTCACCCTAGGTGTGGGATGCTACATAAATCCTGAGGGCAAAGCCTGAAGGGGTTATTAAAGCATCCCACACTGAGGTCGACCGTTGCATTCGAGTAGGAAACTTCCCCACCTTTTATTTTTTTATAATTGCCGATCAGCAATTTTTTTGGTCAAAGTGCATTTTTTATTGCTGTGTCTCATTCATGTGTCAGTCACACACGCACACACACACACACATGCACATGTGCACACAAACACTCACATGCACGCACACACACACACACAGTCTATCTTTGTCTCCTTTGCTTTTTTTTTCTTGTAAAGCTTTTCTATTTAATTTGAAATTTATTTTTTTCACTTGTAGAATCGCAGACCTGGGCATTTGGATTGCAATTGCAATCGGGTATATCTCAGGCACTTCAGCCTCTGAGCTGTTCCCGGTTCCTACTGGTAGTTGTTGTCCACTACGGGTTCCTAATGACAGGATCAACCAGATAGATTATTTTTGTTTGTAGATGTTGAGCTGGTCAAAAAAAAAGAAACCGATGACTCTCGGTCTGGGGGCTCCTCGATACATGGGATAAGGAGCCACCATGTTTCTGAAACTGTGTACCCCGCCCAGTAGTAGAGCAACAGCCAATCAGGGAGTGGCTGTTTTTTGAGTGACTCAGCACGTATTCAACATTATAACCCATGTAATAAATTGCTGACCAGTTATTATAAAATAATTATGACCAGAGACTAAAATGTCTCATTATATACACTCTAGAGGCAACTATGGGTACGATACAGTATGATATGGAAAGACAGGGAGTTTCAAATACCTCACAGGTATAAATAAGGTTCAAGAGGGAAGCATACACAGATTAAAAGGTGTCCAAGAACAAGGGGTCATGATATGAAGCTGGGGGAGGGCAGACCTAGGCAAACTGTGTGAAAGTCCTTCTTCTCTAATAGGGTGGTGAATCCACTGAATATCCTCAAAGCAGAGGTGGTAGGGTCAGAATTGACACTAGCATTCACAAATGCATAAGATATGTATAGTAAAGCATTGATGCAGTGGAAATGATGATGAAGGCAGCAAATAAGTAGGGTCTGTTGCATCACAGTAGATAGAGGAAACAGGCTGTCTAGGTGGGGAAAGACATCCTTATCTACCAAGAGCTGATATACAGTGTATAACAGAGAATTGCTCTGCATAGAATTCCATCCCTTTCAAAATGTTGTTGTACCACACTTCAAAGGTCATTGAATGTGATTGTACCCTTCTGTGGTAAAATAGCATTATGGAACCTCTAGAGACTGCATACGACAGTTTCATTCTGAAAGCCGAAGAACTGCTGTGTGCACATATCACATAGCTGTAACATTGCATATTTCACAAAACTGTAACATGTCCTGTTGTTACAGGACATTGATACCTTGCCTGTATTTATGTATTTATATTGTATAATGCCCATCTTGTTTGTTGTGTCTTGCACTGTGTGCTTGTATTATTATTTGTCCACCTCTGTATGTTGCTTGACTGTACTGGATTATGTGCTTGCTTATGTATGATTCACTGTTACTGTTCACTGTATTTTACCATTGATTGTGCCAGTCTCTGGTCCAGACCATGCCTGAAAAAGATCTTTGGACCAGTGCACCAACCCAGTTAACAAATGAATAAAAAAAATACTATACACTATAAAAATACAGTGTGAACAATTGTATTCACAAAGAGTGTATTATGCCACCTCATGATTCTGATTGCCATGGATCTCTCGAGTCAGTGTGGATATGCAAACTCCAGTGGACATCTTGGACACGGGACACTTCTCTGCTGTGAGCTCCATCTTCAAGGAGAACTTCATTACAGGAACTGGGTTAAGAACTGGCTGGGGGATAGGAAGCAAAGGGTGGTAGTAAATGATATCTTGTCCAAGGAAAGGGAGGTGACCAGTGGGGTATCTCAGTAAGCAGTCCTGTGGCCAGTGCTTTTCAATGTCTTCATTAGTGATATTGCAAAAGGGCTGGAAGGCAAGGGCTCTTAGCATATGACACCAAGATTTGCAATAGGGTAGACACTCCAGATTGGGTGGAGAAAATGAGGAGGTACCTAGAATAGCTGAAAAAATGGTACAAAGTGTGGCAACTGAGATTCAATGTGAAGAAGAGCAAAGTCATGTACCTAGAAGAAACCCTGCAACGAGCTACAGGATGGGGGAAGACTGCTGGCAGTCACTAGGGAAGAAAGATACTTGGGGATTATCATCTTGAATGACCTAACAGTGGCCAAACAATGCACAAAGGCTATAGGGAGAATCAGTGGCATGCTGGGGTGCACTAAAGGGTATCACAAGCAGAAGAAGGGAGGTGGTGATACCACTGTATAGAATGCTGGTGAGATCTCATCTGGAATACCTTGTTCAGTTCTGCAGCCACACCTTTGTAAAGGTGTATACAGGGTGGATATGGTTCAGAGAAGGGCAACTAGGATGGTATAGGGCTTGCATCACAAGACATATGAGGAGACATTGAGTGACCTCAATATGTATTCACTGGAGGAGCGAAGACAAAGTGGAGATATGATAGAGACCTTCAAGTATCTTAAAGGCATAAATAAGGTGCAAGTGGGTGACATATTTCAGTATAGAATGAGTACAATAACAAGGGGCACAATATGAGACTGAAGGGGGGAAGAACAAAGGAAATATGAGGAAGTTATTCTTCTTCTTCACTGACAGTGTTGGATACATGTAATGACCTGCCCCAAGAGCTGGTGGGAGCAAGCACAGCAGAGGGATTCAAGCATGCTTGGGATAGACATAAAGGAACCCTAGAAGTGGGAAGGAGAGGCTATGCTGATGCCCAAATTAAGTCACCTGCCACTGTTACAGGTAAGGAAATAGGGACGACTAGATGGGGCTAGTGATTTTTATCTGCCGTCAGTTTTCTATGTTTCCATGTTCCAACTTTCCCACATGAGCTCCATGCTGTCCATAAGTGGTGTGAATGGCTTTATGCTACTGTGTTGGCTCTGACCAGAGTTTGTTGAATATGGGGGCCCTAAAATCTTAAATATGTTTAAAAAAAAACAAAAAAAAAGCTGCAAAAGCCTTT
Organism: Neoceratodus forsteri; assembly: GCA_016271365.2. Classification (NCBI taxonomy): domain Eukaryota; kingdom Metazoa; phylum Chordata; order Ceratodontiformes; family Ceratodontidae; genus Neoceratodus; species Neoceratodus forsteri. Next base: position 1,213,366,119 of record CM057453.1, on the reverse strand, counting down.
ACTTTAACAACAAGCAAATGATCATAGTGTACATGTGACACAAGTATTGATTTACACAGATTGTCAAGGTTACCCACAGCACAGCTGTATGATTTTCAGTGTCACTCTATCTACTGCAAGTCCATATGGAGTACTTATTACTATATTTGCAAGGGTCATCAGCTACACTTACAGTACCGTCAGCATAAAAACAATTTCTTCTAGCACATGTTCTGAAGTAATAACTGCCACAGCACGTACAGCTGTAGTGTTCTTGCTACAGTACATGTATAAATAACTAGTGCTAAGTGTCAGAGAAGTAGTCTTTCTGTGGCATAAGAAAAAATCATCCTCTATTGTAATGGGTTTCTTTGGGATAAGAAAATATTCTACTGAGGGAAAGGGGCTTTTACAACTCACTAGTGAATCTGTCACTAATGAGTTATTTGTCTTTCTTCTCACTTTGGGGATTTATTTTCTTATCCCACAGGAACCCATTATGTATCCTTTATTAAGATTTCCATGACTCTGCGGGTCACTGGAAAGACTAATACTGTACTTTGTATTTTTAAAGTCACTCATTTTAAACAACACATCACCCAATACCAACATTATTATTGACAAGAATGCTGTCATTATCAAAACTGATACTGTTCTTCTCTATTGTGCCAGGTAACCCCAATAAGTGCACTATTCTCAGTTAATATAAAGGTATTCTATTTGCATCATTTTTAAGTCAAGATTTTAAGAAAACGAATACTGCCAATTGTTCTTTTACTTTCTGGCTCTGTTAACCTCACCGTTGGAGTCATATATCCTAGGTTGAATTTTATAAGGGTTCACAAGTTCAGAATTTGTATCAAAATGCTACAATTTTTGTACTTCGTCACAAGTGGGTGTACATTGAATGAGGCAGCCACATAGAAGAAATCCATATACTCTGAAAGGATAAGGGTGGCATATGACTACATCCAAAAGATAAACAACACACACTGTGCACCACACCACACCATACCTCAGGCACAATGCTAAATCCAGAGCCATGCTTTTGGTCACAGACACACAGCACCCCCAAAAAAAGACTATATGGATACAGATTTACATTTCTGAAAAAAAAAAGAAACGTGTATAGATTTGTTTATATTACATACTGTGTGATTATAACCCGTACTGTCCATCATTAATATGCATGGCACAACATAGCAAATGGAATCACATACCACTGCCACTAGATTCAAATGTATGTCCTCATGATTAGGGACAGCCACTCTAACAATGGTCCCAGAGGACGACTGTGAATCCCACTCCTGTCTCCAGCAGTTAGCCCTGAGTTGGGGCCACCTCTGCTGCCCCAGGGATACTCCATCCACATCGCTGCCATCACCTGGTGGATCTCTTTCAGACAGTATGTATAGGGTCACGAAGATCACTTCAGGCCTGATGCCCCCTCCCCAGATGCTAAAGTCCACTTGATAGAAATACAGCTAGAACAACAAAGAGGAAAGTGGCTGTAAGTCCCCAGTCTGACATTGCCACACACATATACACTAATGAGCAGTCATAAACTTGGCACAACAGTGCAGCACTTGCTATCAAGGGGTCCACAGTCCTAATGAAGGCACAAATGTTCAGCATTTAATGTACCTATCCCCAAATAAGCAAATAACTATGTGAGTACTGATCTTTTGCTTAATGATTATAATTATTTCAGTCTTGCCTCATATGCCCTGGTTATAGTTGCCATTTTATTCTGATTGGATCCACAAACATTCAATGCCTCCCATGGATATACCTTTATGTACCAATAACCCTCACAGGCTAGGGTATAGAGGAGCATGATGTGCTCCTCTGCTAGAAGAAATTTCAGCTTGTAGATTTTGAAACATTCAATATCCTTATACACCTCCAAGAGCATTGGCCATGGTAGTAATGCACACAAGTACCTTGTGAAATTAACATCCATGTCCCCATCAATATAGGTAACACTGCTAGGGATTAAATAGTCAATCAGGATACAGCCACCAGTCAATGTGGAAGCCAGGCTAGTCAGTCGTGACTCAGTACCACAAGAGAGATAACTACCTCAACTTTGCACCATGCTACTGGTAAGTGCAACTTGGAATTATAAAATCACCAGGGTTCCTAATGAATGTATTCCTCGTTGAGGTCAAGCTGGAGTGGCATGAGCAAGGTGTTCATGTGTGTGTCAGCACAGGCCAAGACTGGATCCATCAACACCTATACAGTATATCTGCATTTCCTCGTTAAGTTAATTCGAGTTTGGCCCAGCCACAATTAATTAAATGTGCACTCTACTATGCCCACAACTGCAAAAAGGACCACAAGGAGCTGTGTACTGGATGTGGCTGTCTCTGTTGTGCTACAGCATTTCTGCCAGAGACACAGAATAATGAACTTCCATTTATCTATATGAGTATTCATTCTCATTACTTGAATGGTCTTGTGTATGTTGCTCCTTTTTGCTTTGTTGTAGTCCTCACTAGCATCAAACTGTGTACAGTACCTTACATTTTCACAGCACATCTCCCCTGTGTTTCATGCAATGTACTATGTGCATACACGTGTTACATTTGCAACTTTTAAGTGTATCTCATACACCTTTGTGGATCATGCTCTGTGTCTTAATTGGGATATTGTTGGTGCTTGTGTAATTGTCAAGAGTAAGTGATTCCACATAAGGAATAGCGTGCATAACACAGCTCTGTTATAGTTAGTTCATCTCAGGAACGTTTAACACAAAAGCCGTCTGACGCTAACAAACTGTGAACAGTTTCTTCAGTCCATGTCATCCTTATAGGATACACAGGATGTTTATCCATAACTGTTGAGTTAATAAATTCTATCCAGTAAATTATATTGCATCTGCTAAACAAAGGACAACTCAGATAATTAAAATGGATGTATGATGAGTGCCACAATTGAGTGCAAGTATCAATCTTGTTAATGGACAGTTTAATCAATCCAAATGTTTAAGGATTTCCATTCCAACATTGTGGTATAATACATCTGTGTAATCAACATGTTTAAGTACAGAGACTGACTATAAATAATTATGAACCAGGTTGTCTTACATAACAGTCCTTGGTTTAATTTTCTGAACAGTCACTCATGACTATATACTTATTAGATTAGTCTGAATCAAACCAACAAATCAAATACTTGTACTCATTATTCAATACAGAAGTCCTCTTTCTATTGTCTGAATTTTCAGACAATTCTTAGCAGCTGCTAGTTTGAGCCCAGCCTGCCTGTCCTTTAAAACACTGATACTGATTTTTGGTATTCATTATGAAGTTCACATTTCTGAGCTTCATTTGTAAAGCATTACAATTAATGTACTTTTTGACTAGGGAAAATGATTTATCAGTTCGATACAGAAAAATGTCATCAACACAGTGTTGTGTAAGTTATTTTTAAAAAAGTAATCAGTTACAGTTACTAGTTACTGGCCAAGACATGTAATCAGTTACAGTTACTGATTACTCTGACAAAAAAGTAATCTGCAACTGTAATGCAAATTACTTTTCATATTACTTTGTATTACTCCTGAGAAGTCAAACATTTTTAGTCATGAAACATATTTATGTGGTCAGGAAACTCCTAAAATTCAGAAATAAATAATTGAAAGAGATTCTCAGGCAAGGAATGAGTTTGAATGTTATTTTATTTCATGTTTTCAAAGGAAAATTGGAAAACATTGACTGACTGACATTCATATTGCTTCGTTGGCTTTGCACATAATGTTCACTATAAACTAGAGATACAGCAAAGTTTTACTATGTGGGCGAAATTGCCACGAAGTCAGCAATTTCACCCCATGTAGCACTTTGTGTAATTCTACTAAATAACCTGTATTTCTCCCTTTGTGACTTCACTTTGCTTTGATGGTTTTTAAGTGCAAATTGCACTTAAAAACCTCAAAGCAGGTAGAGGCATAAATGGAGACTCAACCCCCCCCCCAACATCACCCCTGATCTGTCTCTGGTGTCTAGTGGCCCCCCACTCTGTCAGGTAGTACCCCCACACCGCTCCTCCCAACCCCAAGTCAGATCCTTTTTAAATAGATTTATTATTTTCCCTGGTGTCTACTGCCCCCAGCCCCACCCTGTCAGGTAGTACACCCATGCCACTCTCCCCCAACCCCATGCCAGATCTTTTAAATAAATTTTTTTCCCTGGTGTCTAGTGGTCCCCACTCCCCACCCTATCATGTAGTATCCCCCACCCCACTCCCCCCAACCCCGAATGGAGTGGGCCACCAGCACATCCCTCCACTCTCCTTCAGGGCTGGCAGCCCTCCTGACTCAGCTCAAAGAATGAGCATGTGCTTGTACAAGCACGTGCTCATTCATTGCAAATCACCATACTTTACTTCCCACTGCATGGGGTGTACAAAAGGGGAGGGGGCTGCTCCAGTGTCTCGTGGGGAGGCGGGATCCCCATCCCACCCCCCAAACAGCATTGAGGATTCTGGAGGGGTCCACAATGGCATTCCCCCATCCCACCGCCCAGCCAATGACTGGCGCAGCCTCCTACCCTTCTGTAGTAGCCTGCAGTAGGAAGTACATTACTCAACTTGTCAATGAATGAGCGCATGATTGTACAAGCATACGATCATTTACTGAGCTGAGTTGGGTGTACTGCCAGCCGTGGAGTTGAGTGGAGAGATGTGCCAGTAGCCAGCTCCAGTTGGGGTTGGTGGATAGCGGGATGGGGGTTACTTACTTGACAGGGTGGGGGTGGGGGCTACTAGACACCAGGGAAAAAAAATGTATTTAAGAGATCCGACTTCAAATTGGAGTAGTAGGTGGGGTACCACCTGACAGGGTGGATGGGTGGGAGGCCACTAGACATCAGGAAAAGTAATTTATTTTTAAAAAGGATCTGATTTGGGGTTAGGGGAGAGTGGGGGTGGGGGTACTACCCTGAAAGAATTAGGGGGGGTGGGAGGCCACTAGACACCAGGAAAATAATTTATTTTTTTAAAAGGATCCAACTTGGGTTTGGGGAAGTGGGGGGGGGTACTACCCAACAGGGTGGGGGTGGGAGCCACTAGACTCCAGGGAAACCAGATACAAGTTTTCTTACACATCCCATTACTTCTGGATGTGTAGTTATTCATTTGGCTACCTGTAGTATGACCTAAAGTCTGGGTTACATGCAAAATACTATGGGTAGCAAATTTAATGCACTTCATCCACCACTACTATAAACATATCACATCACGACAAGTTGACATTTTCCTTTAGGTCAGACCCTATATTGTCTATTATGACTGTTATAATTTTTCTTTATCTGCGTTTCCATTGTCAAGTGTGGAAAACTGAAAATAACACATGTATTACAAGTACAGTCAGTGTGATAGTACCTCACCTCATTATCATGCTTACTTTAATTCTGTGGTTTAAAAAGAAGCTAAATAAGTACAGTAGCACCCCAGGAAGTGTTTTGTATTTGCTGGTAAATAAAAGACAGTTACAAATACAGTACCCTATAGAGTGCTTGGCTTTTTTGTGTGTTTGGGGGTTAGTCAGCACAGTGCATTCAACTGCCAAAAATGAAGCTGTACAAGAATACACATTGCAAAGTAATGCAAATATCTTAAAAGTACACCACTCAAGGCCAATGCTCATCACAACACTCTACTTAGAGTGAAGTAGCCATACACCTGTGGTGTACCATATGTGTGAATTTTGGTTTAGATCCTTCATCTGTGCCTGTCAAAGTTGTTGTCATGCAGTTCACTAGGTGGTTAATAAACACAACGCCACCACACACTGGAGAAGAGGGAGGTGCAAGCTATAAGAAAAACGTCCAAATGACCACAATAAGCTGCACACTCTGTACAAAATAAAGTCAACTGAAATCAAAAAGCTTGTCACACAAAAAGTTTTATTCAAAGAACCCAGGTGAGCCAAAATCCCTTGGCGCTTCATGTCTAAACATGACAGTTCATCAGGAGGATGAGTTTGTCGCTTAAACAACCATTACTTAAAAGTGAACCATTTAAAGTGACAGTGCATAATTAATATTACCCATTAAATTAAGAACCTTTTTCATATCACTCTACTGTCCTAATCATGTTCATCAAAGTAAGGTACATTAGTGCATTAGTACTACATTTTCAATCTAGAAGGAGCTGCAGCCAATGGGGCACTCACTTATTGTGCAGATATATCTCATACAATAGTTATCAGATATTAGACTTTTTAGAGAAAAGACCCCATAGTGAAACACAAACTCCACAATAGACACCAACACAATAACGTGAAATAAATTGTGCAAACACATAAAAATTCCTATACTAAGCACCAAATACAGTATATTATTAGAACATGCTTACCCAAAATTTGAAAAACACTTTTTTTAATAATTGTACCAAAATTTTATTTTTACCTAATATCTAAAAAAAATAATTTTGAGATGGCAGAAGAAAACTGAAAATCTAGCTGAAGTACTAAATAGGGGACTGGAGGAAATACTGCAAAATTTAGTACATCCATATCAAAAACTGGAAAAGTGTTTTAAATTTACCCAAAAGGGTTGCCAACTAGGGCCGTGCCAAAGGCAAGGAGACCCAAAAAGATGACTTGAGCTCAATGGCTCCATTCAGACAAAAACCCTATAAGTAAGGTGCAATGTCAATATTTCTGCTATTCACCCCAAACTGTGTATTACCTTTTAAGGTATAAATCCATCTACTGTAGTTTCATGTTACAACAGAACATTTTGTCTGTTGCCCCAACTTGGGTTAGTCTGAATGTGTTATAAACACAGAAATGCAAAGTCTGCTACATTACTATTGTGAGTTTCTGCAAAATGCAGTCCTATTGGACTGTCAAAATCAATATTTATGATTGCACAAACATCCTCCTACACACGTTTCTTCAAAGGGTGTGCTGTACACCCCACATAGATCTTTGGGCACATGCACATAAGTACATAAACCACATAAAAAGTGGTACAGTTAATAAACTGTCTGATGGCAATCTTTTGATTTGTGACAGGGTGCTCAAAGATCTTTGCCTGATGTCAAAATTTACAAATATTGCATTTGACACATCTATAGCAGTCTAAAGGTGGGGAGGGGACATCCAGGGTGGTCTAATGTCAGGCTTGTCCTTTACAAAGAGACTATTCATTAAAATATCTCTCAGATTCGTACCCTGACGTAAATGCGTGGTACTTTTCCTAACTCTTCTTTTTTGGAAGAGGAAGAGCCCAGCCACCCACCCCCATCCCCTGCCACCCCATGTTACACTCCTTTTCTAGAGTAGCACAGTTGTGACATTTCCTGTAGCAAAGCAGGAAGGGGAGGATCAAAGGGGTATCCACGCAGTGACCTCACTTACAGGGGCACACGTAATTTAACATGTTATAACAAGTTATACAAATTATAAAAAACAAACAAACTAACAAAAAATATTAAAAAAAAATCAAACTTTTGCTTTCATTTTCCTCCTTCTAATTACTTGGACCAGGTTATAAACTCTGCAACTCAAATGGAATGGATATTAACTGCTGATACTGCAGGACACTTTTCAAAAGGGCAGCTATACAGGATTTAGGACACTGTCCTACATGTTGGACCATTGGAGATCTCAGGGCTCAGCTCCAGGCAGCATGGGCAGAGATTGTGCACCTCAAACTGCATATTCAGGAGGAAATATATTATAGGAACTGCCCACCATTTCCCCAACATCCAACTGAAGCACCTCGACTGCAGAGGGTAGTTGGTCAGGGAAGGTTGGCAGGTGGTTAGGATGGGCAAATTGGGTGCCTCCTCAATCAGTGCTCTCCAATGTATCACCTCCACAAACCTTACAAAAACTACAAACAGGTATCTGCCTCTGTCTCCACAGTCAGACAAAGGGGCAGAGGACACTGCACAGCAAGACATTGTAGCACAGGAGCTAGCACTACAAACCCCACCCAAAAAAAGCAAAAAGGAAATCCAAAACACTTCTGATCTTAAGAGACTCCATGATTCAAGGAGTTGATATGTATCTCCAGCAGGGCGTAATGATCGGATGTCTCCCAGGTACATCAGTGTGGAGAGACACTGGCAACATTGCTAAAATCATGCAGGAAGCAGGAGAAAACATTGACATCCTGGCACACATAGGGACTAATGATCTTGCCAGCTGGTCAGTTGTGGAGACCAAGAAACACCTGATCAGGCTGGGAGACAAACTGTCATCCATTTCATCTGGCATCTCCTTCTCTGAGATCCTTCCAGTCTGGGAGAGGGATGCAGACAAACAGAAGTCAGAGGAGAGGAGAGGAGAGGAGATAGGGGAGCTAAACATGTGGCTCAATGGCTCGTGCCAGGAAAAAGGACACAAATTTGTAGGTAACTGGCAACAGTTTGGGGAGTGAAAGTTCTTTAAATTTGATGAACTGCATCTGACTAAGGAGGGAGTCAGTGCATTGGGTCAGAAGTTTGACGTCTTCAGAATATTTAAACTAGCAAATGGGGAGAGAGGTGCAGCACCGATACATCGAAAGGGAAGAACACCCCTCCCTCCCTCAGCTAGTGATCAAACAGGAGTTCAGCATGTTTGTAGTTCATATGTATCACCAAGTAATCAGAAAAGTCCGGCTCCCCATAAGACACGCAGGGAAAATGCCGGACCTTGCCCGACAACTAACACACCAAAATATGGCCAATGGAAAATCATGTACACAAATGCCAGCAGTCTGGGAAACAAGATCCCAGACCTGCAGGCAACAATGACATAGGCTAAACTGGACATAGTAGCCATTAGTGAGACATGGTTCACCAGTAACCACACTTGGGAGACTTCATTAACCAGCTATGTACTGTTCAGAAAAGACTGAGGTGCAAAAAGGGGGGGGGGTGGCCCTTTATGTCAATGAAAATATCAAAGCTGCAGAAATTCAGAATACACATAAGGAGCCAGAAGAACTGTGGGTCACCCTGGAAACAGGAAATAGGACAGGTATACAAACTGGGGTTGTATACAGGCCTTCAGACCAGGGGGAGGACATAGACACATTACTGTTAGAAGATATACAAAACATGACAGCTAAAGGGGAGGTTCCAATAATGGGAAACTTCAACATGTCAGATACAGATTGCTCAATACCAGCAGGAACATCTGCCAGAACTAGACACATAGTGGATTTTCTGCAGAGAGAGGGCCTCAAACAGCTGGTACAACAACCCACAAAAGACAGGACTATCCTCGCTCTAGTACTGACTAACAGGGAAAGGATCACAGATCTCCAAGTAGAAGGTCACCTGGGGGCCAGTGACCATCACATAGTATGGCTCAAATTGGCCACTAGAACTAAATCATCCCATTCCAAGGCAAAAATATGGGGCTTCAGAGGAGCTGACTTTGATAAGATGGCCAACAGAGTTAAGCTAGCCCTGGCAAGAAGAAATACAGGTGAGGGAGTACAGGCAAAGTGTGCAAGATTAAGGATGCAGTACTTGAAGCAACATCCCATTGTGTTAGGGAGAAAAGGAAGAGCAAAAGAAGGAGTAAACCACGTTGGTTCTCAAAAACAGTAGCAGAAAAGGTCATAGCCAAAAAGTTGGCCTTCAGAAAATATATGGGAACGTTGCGGGATGAAGACAGGGAGGCATACCAAACTTCTCTAAGGGAAGCAGGGAAGGCAGGCAAAGGCCCAAACTGAGGAAACACTAACATGAACAGTAAAAGAAGGGGACAAGAATTTCTATAGATACATTAGTGAAAGGAGAAAGTCCAGGGTGGGTATTGCTAAGATCAAAGGGGATAAGGGGGAGTGTGTGGAGGAGGACCAAGGAAAAGCATCAATTCTCAATAGATACTTCTGCTCAGTATTTACTGAGGAGAAGGTAGGGCAGGGCCCACAGCTCAGCACCATGGACATGGGGGGGAAGAGAGGGAGGTGTTCACAAGTCCCTTCACAAAAGAAAGGGTCCTACAAGAGCTCACTAAGCTCAGGGTGGACAAGGCTACAGGACCTGATTGCATACATCCCAGAGTACTAAAGGAGCTAAGGATGGAACTAGCAGAGCCATTATCAGAACTGTTTAGTGAGTCTCTTAGCACAGTAGAGATTCCAGAAGACTGGAGAAGGGCTCATGTGATCCCACTGCACAAGAGTGGTAGCATATTTCTTAACACCCTTCCCACAGCTTGCTCTGGGCATCTAGTTCTCTACGCCGATGATGCCGTACTGTTCACCTTCCACTCAGACCCCCAACAACTTCGATTCCATCTTCAGAAAGCCTTCTCTGAAACAGAGACCTGGTTCACAGAACACAGGACTTGTTCTAAACTATATAAAAACAAAAGTGATGCTTTTTGCTAACCCCCAGAATTGACATAAGGACCACACCCTCAGCATCCTCAACTCTCAGTCTCAATCTCTCAGCCGGGCTACCTCCTTCAAGTACCTCAGATTACACTTGGACCCTGCTGCTATTTTTCACACCCACTTACATCACCTCTGCACTGCTGTAAATACCAGGATTGGCTTACTACACCGGGTCAAACACTACCTCACCCCCGATACCCTCCGTCTTGCTGTCTCCTCCTCCATCCTTGCCTCATCGAATATGGTATCCTAATCTATGGTGTGGCTGATACCACATCCCTCTAGAGAGTTAGAATAACCCTCAGCAAGGCCTGCTGCCTTATACTAAGCTGTGACTGCTACACTCACACATGTTCCCACTACCAGTAGTCCAGCTGGCTTAACTTCAACAACAGACTCAAATACCAGACCTGCCTCATGGCAAAACAGATTGGTACTGGGCTATCCCCCTTCCCAATCTCACTCCCCTCCTTACGCCTGCTCCCCTAATAAAAATCACCCGCAGCTCCATTAAATCCCCATTTCTTGTCCCTCACCTCCAAATCTCACTTGGTCAGTGAACCTTTGCTTACTGAGCCCCACTCTGGATGAATGCCACCACTCACTCCATTACATCCAAGCACAATCTTGGACTCTTCAGAATTCTCCTCAGGGTCCATTTCCAGACCAACAATGACTGATATTTTCCTTAACCCCCCTGTACCCTTGCCAACGGACTCTCCCCTGCTCCCTTCCCCTGGCCTCAGCTCTAATTTTCTAATTAAGAACAATCCCCTGTTTTCATAGTTCCTGTTGTACTTGACACTGTCAGACCTATGCCCTGGCTATGACTGACTCTTGCTCCAATGCTTAGTTGCTATAAAACATTTGTACCCAAACTGTGTATTTTGATCTAACTGTTGCAATCAACTCTGTCAGGCCTGTGTCCTGGCTGTGACTGTCTCTTTTTCCAGTGCTTATCTACTGTATAACTTTATGTACCCAAACTGTTTATGTCGACCTAACTGTTGTATACTTGTCTACTGACGTGGTTCCTTTGGAAATGAGTCTCTGACTCAAATGTTGTAAACCCAAAATGCTCAATAAATAAATAAATGTACAAAAGCAGTGAGGAGGCAGGGAACTACAGACCAGTCAGTCTTGATGGTGGGCAAGATTATGGAGGCATTCGTTAAGGAAAGGATAGTGCAACACCTGGAATCCACAGGAGCACAGGATCCAAGACAGCATGGTTTACAAAAGGAAGGTCCTGTCAAACTAATCTCATAGATTTCTTTGACTGGATAACCAGAGTGGTGGACCAAGGGGGTGCAGTTGATGTTGCCTACCTTGACTTCAGCAAAGCTTTCAATACTGTTCTGCATAGAAGATTGATTAATGAGATGGGTAGACTTGGGGTGGGTCAGAAGTTGGTCAACTGGGTGGCAAACTGGTTGGTGGTCAGAAAACAGAGAATTGTGGTAAATGGTACACAGTCAGAGAGATGCAAGTCACAAGTGGGGTACAGTACCTCAGGGATCAGTCCTGGGGACAGTCCTCTTCAATACCTTCATCAGTGACATTGCAGATGGACTGGAGGGTAAGGTTTGTCTGTTTGCAGATGACAGCAAGATCTGCAACGGAGTAGATGATCCAGATGGGGTGAGCAAAATGAGAAGAGATCTGGATAAACTGGAAAAATGGTCAGAAGAGTGGCAACTGGGGTTTAGCACAAAGAAGTGCAAGATCATGCACATAGGGAAGAGAAACGCTGAAGCCACCTATAGGTTGGGATGGAAGTTGCTGGCAATCACAAGGGAAGAAAAAGACATAGGCATCATCATCACAGATGATCTGAAATCATCCAAGCAGACCACTAAAGCTGTAGTAAGGCTAGAGGGATGTTGGGGTGTATTAGTAGAGGTATCACAAGTCGTAAGAGAGAGGTTATAATCCCTCTTTACAAGACACTGATTAGGCCCCATCTGTAGTACTGTGTGCAGTACTGGAGGCCTCACCTGCATGAAGGACATTAACAAAATGGAGGCAGTCCAGAGAAGGGCAACCAAAATGGTGCAGGGACTGCATCAGAAAATGTATGAGGACAGATTAACGGAGCTCAATGTGTATACCCTAGAGCAAAGGAGGGAGAGAGGTGGTATGATTGAAAAATTCAAACATCTTAAGGGCATTAACAAGGTGAAAGAGTCTAACATGTTTCAATATAAGAAAAATAGCAGGACAAGAGGACACAGCATGAGATTAGAGGGAGGCTGAGTAAGGGGTAATGCGAGGAAGTTCTTTTTCACAGAAAGGGTGGAGGATGCATGGAACGGTGTACCTCAGTAAGTGGTGGATATGAATACAGTGCAGGGCTTCACACTGGCATGAGATAGGCATAAGGGAGCAATACAGATGACTATGAATAGCTAGGCCATTGACAGAGTAAAGGTCTACGGCACATTCATAAGGAAGAAAAATGGGCAGACTGGATGAGCCTTGCTGTCCTTATCTGCCATCAACTTCTATATTTCAATGTTTCTATAAAGGATGGGATCTCCTCTCAAAACATTCCAACTTTTTTTCACAAGAATGAAACATTGTTTGATAAATACAGATGTGCAATAAACTTTTGCCAGCAAAACTGCCATGAAATCAGCAATTTAGCCACGTGAAACATTCTGCGAAATTTGCAAAATATTTTATGGCTGCAAAATGCAAACTTTCACCCAGAAATTGCAAACTTTCACCCAACAATTACGAAATTTCACATTTCAATGTGAAATATTGGCATTTTCTGGCAAAAGTTCACAATTTTCTTGCAAACTTTCACAATTTGTGGGTGAAATTTCACAATTTCCAGGTGAACTTTTGCATTTCGCACCCACAAAATATTTTGCAAAATGTGCAAATTTCACAAAATATTTCACTTAATAAAATGTCTTAATTTTGCACAACACTATAGACAAATGATTGTATGTGGTTACAAATGTAACTGGTTGTATATCCTGGTTCTTTTTTCGTTAGGTACCAAAAGACTATTTCTTTCCAAATTTCTGGCCCTATTAAGTGCCTCCTCTACTACTGTATATATGTAGCATAACCCCTTTCTAAGAAACACTTTTTTAAATCCTGTGCCTGTTGTTCAAAAGTTATTAAATTAGAGCAGTTCCGTCTCAACCTGGTAAATTGCCCAAAAGGGATATATTTCTTGAGATGCTGAGGTTGTGCACTAGAGGCATACAGGAACATGTTTGTGGTTGTTTGCTTTCTATAAGTAGAACTCTGAACAGGTTCACCATCAGAACCCTGTAGCATAAGATCAAGAAAGGAAACCAAACTAGGATCTGTCATGTGTGTAAATCTTAAGCATGCATCATTATTCAGAAATTCCAAGAATTGTTCAATTGAGGCTTCATCCCCCTCCAAACAATCAAAATATTGTCAATAAATCTACCCCACATTGTTCTGTGGGGTGAAAAAGGGTTACATTCATGGTTAAACATGGTGGCACCCTCCCACCATGCCATGAAAAGATTGACATAGGAGGGTGCCACGGTACCCATGGCAGTGTCCCGAATCTGAAAATAATACTTCTCATCAAAAATGAAATAGTTGGTAGTTAGAATTAACTCCATAGCCTCCAAAATAAAGGCTCCAGGTATATCCCTTGTAACATCCGACTGATGAAGATGAAAGTCCAAAGCCTGCAACCCCAAGGCATGTCTGATACTGGTGTAGAGACTTTCTACATCTATTGTGATCCATCTAAATTCACTGTACCAGACAAACCCACCTAGTTTGGTTAGTACATCACTGCAGTCTCTTATTTAGGACTGTTGTTGTTGTTGTACAATCTGTTTAAGAAAATGATCAATAAACTTAGAAATGTTTTCTGTTAGGCTACCACAGCCCAAAACAATCAGTCTACCAGGTGGGTTTGACCAGCACCCTACTTGTAACAAGAAGGCAAGGCACCTTTTTACACAGTATTTATATTTAATCCTTCTAGACAGTTATCTGCATGTAACATAATGTGAAACATGTGGCAGTGAAGTCTGCCACAGATAATCATTGTCTCAAAGCTCTCATCATGTTTATCATCTCTAGAAGCAGGTTGTGGAGGCGCGGCACTGTTGTGGCCAATGCCCCCATAGCCTTAAAAGGCTTGACCTGCTTCCCCAAATGCCGTGCCATGCTGCTGTTGACACTAGATCAGCCAGCGTGCCATCAACTTCTAAAAAAATAGCCACTGCAATCAGGGTCCGCCTCGTCATTGCAGCGTCATCCGCTGCAATGAGGGCAACCCTCATTGCAGGGCTCCCGCCTACGTGTCTATTGTTTGACAAGGGGTGCCCAATCCCCCTGGGCATCGTTTCCACTCCCTTGGTTTTTTGCTGACGGGGTGCCCAATCCCCATCGGCATAATGCCACCCCCCTTTTGTTGCGTGCCGACGGGGGTGCCCAATCCCCATCGGCATGATGTGCCTCCCCTTTGTTGTGTGTAGACAGGGGTACCCAATCCCCCTGTCAGCTACAGCTGCACCCCCAAAGAAAGAGTCCGGTGGCATGCTGGGAGCCCACCCCAGCATGCCACAAGCCCCTGAAAAGAAAAAATGGTCCCGCAATGTCTTTTTTTTTTTTTTTTTGACCTGTGAAAGGAAACAGTCCCTCAGTGGTCTCCCTGCACCCCCACAACCCACACCCACCCACTGTGCATCGTGCCCCCACACACCCACCTCACCCCATACCTTACCTTCAGAGTCCCGCACGATGATCTTCAGTAGACCGGAACACGCCTGCACTCTTCAAAGCCGACCGCGAACTGAGGAAATGCCGGTAAGCTGTATAATGGAATAAATAGGGTTTTTCCAACTTTGATGCATATCTCAGGCATTTTTTGGAATTTTGGCACCAAATTTTCAACATGGGATTTTTGGGACCCCTCCTTGTGAATTCTATCACTGTCATGGCGTTAATCAGCCCCGGAAGGTGATTTCATGGTCACTGCCCAGTATCACCTTTCGGGACTGATTAATGAGATGACAGTGCCAGTGTTCATGAGGTGGGCTCTCAAAAAGCCTATGTTGCAAATGTGGTGGGAAAAATTCAAAAAATGACTGTTTTATGAGTGTGCGTTGCACAGTTGCTACGTATGCTCGTAACTTCGCAAATTTGCAATATTTTCACAACAGATTTTCAACATTGACATTTTTTCACACCTCTTTGTGAACAGCACAGCTGTCATTTTTCACACCCTGGCTAAAATGTATTTTCGCACTTCTGGCACAGAATAGAGCAGTTGCTGTGGGAAATCAGTATTCCGGACAGATTACAAAAATGACAGTGACACTGTTCATGAGCAGAGGTCCTAAAATGCCTATGTTGAAAATTTGGTGACGATACTCCATAAAATGACTGTGTTACGAGTGTGCATTGTGCAGTTTCCATGCACCCAGGTAACCTCGCAAATTAGTAATATTTTCACACCACATATTCAACACTGGCATTTTTCCATACCTCCTTATGAACTGTACAGCTGTCATTTTTCACATCCTGGCTGAAATGTGTTTTCGCACTTCCGGTGCACAACACCGCAGTTGCTGTCAGAAATCAATGTTTGGGACAGATTAGGATGAAGCGAGTGAGAGAGGGGGGAGTGACCAAGCTCAACTAAGCTCTGTCGGGACTGCTGCAGATTTCTTTGTGGACAGGAAACGGCGCCAATGCAGGCAGGAGCCCAGTACAAAAGGGCAGACTACAGCGCTGATAGACACAGAACAAGCGAGTGAGGCAGGGGAGTGAGTGAGCTCAACGGAACTCTGTTGGGACTGCTGTGGATTTCTTTGTGGGCAGAAAAAGGCAGCAATGCATGCAGGGGCCCAGTACAAAAGGGCAGCATGCAGCAGAGGAAGAAACAGAATGAGTGATGGAGAGAGGGGGAGAGAGTGAGGTCAACGGAGCTCTGTCAGGACTACTGCAGATTTCTTTGAGGGCAGAAAAAGGTGCCAACGTAGGCAGGAGCCCAGTACAAAAGGGCAGCCTGCAGCACTGAGAAACACAATGAGCGAGTGAGAGAGGGGGAGTAATCAAGCTCAACAGAGCTCTATCATGACTCCTGCTGATTTCTTTGTGGGCAGAAGAAGGCGGCAACATAGGCAGGAGCCCAGTACAGAAGGGCAGCCTGCAGCAAGGGCAGAAACAGAATGAGAGAGTGAGAGATGGGGAACGAGTGAGCTCAACGGAGCTCTGTCGGGACTGCTGCAGATTTCTTTGTGGACAGACAAAGACGCCAACAGAGGCAGGAGCCAACTACAAAATGGCAGCCTGCAGTGCCAGGAGAAACAGAATGAAAGAGTTAGACAGGCGGAGTGAGCAATCTCAACAGTGCTCTGTTGGGACAGCTGCAGATTTCTTTGTGGGCAAAAAAGGTGCCAATGCAGGTAGAAGCTCAGTACAAAAGGGTAGCCTGCAACAGCAGGAGACACGGAATGAGCGAGTGAGGGATGGGGAGTGAGTGAGCTCAACAGACCTCTGTTGGGACTGGTGCGGATTTCTTTGTGAGAAGGAAAGGCAGCAATGCACACAGGGGCCCAGTACAAAAGGGCAGCATGTATTAGCAGGAGAAACAGAACGAGCAACTGAGAGAGGGGGGACTGAGCAAGCTCAATGGAGCTCTATCGTGACTGCTGCAGATTTCTTTGTGGACAGAAGAAGGCGGCAATGCCGGCAGGAGCACAGTACAAAAGGGCAGCCTGCAGCGCCGGCAGAAACGGAACGAGCGAGTGACTGAGGGGAAGTGATTGAGGTCAACAGAGCTCTGTCAGGACTACTGCAGATTTGCTTGTGGGCAGAAAAGGTGCCAACAGAGGCAGGAGCCAGTACAAAAGGGCAGCCTGTAGTGCCAGCAGAAACAGAATGAGCATGTTAGTCGGGGGATTGAGCAACCTCAGCGGAGCTCTGTCGGGACAGCTGCAGATTTCTTTGTGGGCAGAAAAAGGTGCCAATGCAGTCAGGAGTCCAGTACAAAAGGGCCACCTGCAGTGCCAGGAGAAACACAATGAGCGAGTGAGAGAGGGTGAGTGAGCAAGCTGAAGGGAGCTGTAGCATGACTACTGCGGATTTGTTTGTGGGCAGGAAAAGGCAGCAACACAGGCAGGAGCCCAGTACAAAACTTCAGCCTACATCGCCAGCAGAAACAGAACGAGCAAGTGAGAGAGGGGGAGTGAGGAAGCTGAACGGAGCTGTGTCGGGACTGCTGTAGATGTCTTTGTGGACAGAAAAAGGCAGCAATGCACGCAGTGGCCCAGTACAAAAGGGCAGCCTGCAGCAGTGGGAGAAATAGTATTAGCGAGTGAGAGAGGGAGAGTGAGTGAGCTCAATGGAGCTCTATTGTGACTGTTGCACATTTCTTTGTGGGCAGAAGAAGGAGGCAATGCAGGCAGGAGCCCAGTGCAAAAGGGCAGCCTGGAGCGGATGCAGAAATGGGACGAGCAAGTGAGAGTGTGGAATGAGCGAGCTCAATGGAGCACTGTCGGGACTGCTGCAGATTTCTTTGTGGGCAGAAAAAGGTGCCAACAGAGGCAGGAGGCCAGTACAAAAGGGCAGCCTGCAGCACCAGGAGAAACAGAATGAGGGAGTGAGACAGAGGGAGTGAGCGACCTCATAAGAGCTCTATCGTGACTGCTGCAGATTTGTTTGTGGGCAGGAAAAGTCAGCAATGCAGGCAGGAGCCCAGTCCAAAAGGGCAGTCTGCAGCGCCGACAGCAACGGAATGAGCAAGTGAGAGACGGGGAGTGATCAAGCTCAATGGTGCTCTGTTAGAACTGCTGCAGATTTCTTTGTGGGCAGAAAAAGGCACCAACAGAGGCAGGAGTCCAGTACAAAAGGGCAACCTGCAGCACCAGGAGAAACAGAATGAGCGAGTGATACAGGGGAGTGAACGACCACAACGGATCCCTATTGTGACTGCTGTGGATATCTTTGTGGGCAGGAAAGGGTGGCAATGAAGGCAGGAGCCCAGTACAAAAGGCCAGCCTGCAGCGAAGGCAAAAAAGGAATGAGTGAGTGACAGAGGGGGAGTGAGTAACCTCAATGGACTCTGTCAGGACTGCTTCAGATTTCTTTGTCAGCAGAAAAAGGTGCCAGCAGAGGCAGGAGCCCAGTACAAAAGGGCAGCCTGCAGCAGCGGGAGTCACAGAATGAGCGAGTGAGGGAAGGGGAGTGAGTGAGCTCACCAGAGCTCTGTTGGGGCTGCTGCAGATTTCTTTGTGGGCAGAAAAAGGCAGCAATGCACACAGGGGTCCAGTACAAAAGGAAAGCCTACAGCAGTGGGAGAAACAGAATGAACATGTGAGAGAGGGGGAGTGAGTGAGCCAGCACAGTGCAGCTCTATTGTGACTGCTGCTGACTTCTTTGGGGGGCAGAAGAAGGCAGCAATGCAGGCAGGAGCCCAGTACAGAAGGGCAGCCTGCAGCACGGGCAGAAATGGAACGAGCGAGTGAGAGATGGGGAGTGAGCGAGCTTAACGGAGCTCTGTCAGGACAGCAGCAGATTTCTTTGTGGTCAGAAAGAGGTGCCAACAGAGGCAGAAGCCAACTACAAAATGGCAGCCTGCAGTGCCAGGAGAAACAGAATGAGTGAGTTAGGTGGACTGAGGGACCTCAATGGAGCTCTGTCGGGACAGCTGCAGATTTCTTTGTGGGCAAAAAAAGGTGCCAACGCAGGTAGAAGCCCAATACAAAAGGGCAGCCTGCAGTAGCAGGAGACACAGAATGAGCAAGTTAGGGATGGGTAGTGAGTGAGCTCAACGGACCTCTGTTGGGACTGCTGCGGATTTCCTTGTGAGAAGGAAAGGTAGCAATGCACGCAGGGGCCCAGTAGAAAAGGACAGCCTGCATTAGCGGGAGAAACAGAATGAGCGACTGAGAGAGGGGGACTGAGCGAGCTCAACGGAGTTCTGTTGGAACTGCTTCAGATTTCTTTGTGGGCAGAAAAAGGCGCCAGCAGAAGCAGGAGCTAACTACAAAATGGCAGCCTGCAGTGCCAGGAGAAACAGAATGAGTGAGTGAGACAGGCAATGTGGCGACCTCCAGCGAACTCTGTCAGGACAGCTGGGGATATCTTTGTGGGCAAAAAGTACTACACAGGTAGAAGCCCAGTAAAAGGACAGCCTGCAGCAGCGGAGACATAGAATGAGGAGTGAGGGATGGGGAGTGAATGAGTTCAACAGTGCTCTGTTGGCGACTGCTGCGATTTCTTTGTGGCCAGAAAAAGGCAAAATGCACGAGGGGCCCAGTACAAATGGGCAACCTGCATTAGTGGCAGAAACAGAATGAGCGATTGAGAGAGGGGGACTGAGTGAGCTCAACAGAGCTCATTCGTGAGTGCAGCAGCGGGAGTCACAGAATGAGCAAGTGAGGGAAGGGGAGTGAGTGAGCTCACCGGAGCTCTGTAGGGGCTGCTGCAGATTTCTTTGTGGGCAGAAAAGGCAGCAATGCACACAGTGGCCCAGTGCAAAAGGACAGCCTGCAGCGGTGGGAAAAACAGAATGAACGTGTGAGAGAGGGAGAGTGAGTGAGTCAGCTCAATGGAGCTCTATTGTGACTGCTGCAGATTTCTTTGTTGGCAGAAGAAGGTGGCAATGCAGGCAGGAGCCCAGTACAGAAGGGCAGCCTGCAGCACGGGCAGAAACGGAATGAGCGAGTGAGAGATGGGGAGTAAGCGAGCTCAACGGAGCTTTGTCAGGACTGCTGCAGATTTCTTGGTCGGCAGAAAAAGGCGCCAACAGAGGCAGGAGCCAACTACAAAATGGTAGCCTGCAGTGCTAGGAGAAACAGAATGAGGGAGTTAGACAAGCGGAGTGAGCGACCTCAACGGAGCTCTGTCGGGACAGCTGCAGATTTCTTTGTGGGCAAAAAAAGGTGCCAACACAGGTAGAAGCCCAGTACAAAAGGGCAGCCTGCAGCAGCAGGAGACACAGAATAAGCAAGTGAGGGATGTGGAGTGAGTGAGCTCAACAGACCTCTGTTGGGATGCTGTGGATTTCTTTGTGAGAAGGAAAGGCAGCAATGCACGCAGTGGCCTAGTACAAAAGGGTAGCCTGTACTAGCGGGAGAAACACAATGAGCGACTGAGAGAGGGGGACTGAGCGAGCTCAGTGGAGCTCTATCGTGACTGCTGCAGATTTCTTTGTGGACAGAAGAAGGCGGCAATGCAGGCAGGAGCCCAGTACAAAAGGGCACCCTGCAGTGCCAGCAGAAACGGAATGAGTGAGTGAGTGACAGAGGGGGAGTGAGTGAGGTCAAAAGAGCTCTGTAGGGACTACTGCAGATTTGTTTGTGGGCAGAAAAAGGTGCCAACAGAGGCAGGAGCCAGTACAAAAGGGCTGCCTGCAGCGCCAGCAGAAACAGAATGAGCATGTATGTCAGGGGGATTGAGCAACCTCAACGGAGCTATGTCGGGACAGCTGCTTATTTCTTTGTGGGCAGAAAAAGGTGCCAACGCAGGCAGGAGTCCAGTACAAAAGTGTAGCCTGCAGTAGCGGGAGACACAGAACAAGTGAGTGATGGAGGCGGAGTGAGTGAGTCCACCGGAGCATTATTGGGACTGCTGTGGATTTCTTTGTGGGCAGAAAAAGGCAGCAATGCTTGCAGGGGCCCAGTACAAAAGGGCAGCCTGCAGCTACAGCAGAAATGGAACGAGATAGTGAGTGAGAGAGGGGGAGTGAGCGAGCTCAATGGAGTTCTGTTGGAACTGCTGCAGATTTCTTTGTGGGCAGAAAAAGGCACCAGCAGAAGCAGGAGCTAACTACAAAATGGCAGCCTGCAATGCCAGGAGAAACAGAATGAGTGAGTGAGACAGGCAATGTGAGCGACCTCAACGGAGCTCTGTCAGGACAGCTGGGGATATCTTTGTGGGCAAAAAAGGTACTACACAGGTAGAAGCCCAGTAAAAAAGGACAGCCTGCAGCAGCGTTAGACACAGAATGAGCGAGTGAGGGATGGGGAGTGAATGAGTTCAACAGTGCTCTGTTGTGACTGCTGCGTATTTCTTTGTGGCCAGAAAAAGGCAATAATGCACGCAGGGGCCCAGTACAAATGGGCAACCTGCATTAGTGGCAGAAACAGAATGAGCGATTGAGAGAGGGGGACTGAGTGAGCTCAACAGAGCTCATTCGTGAGTGCAGCAGCGGGAGTCACAGAATGAGCAAGTGAGGGAAGGGGAGTGAGTGAGCTCACTGGAGCTCTGTAGGGGCTGCTGCAGATTTCTTTGTGGGCAGAAAAGGCAGCAATGCACACAGTGGCCCAGTGCAAAGGACAGCCTGCAGCGGTGGGAGAAACAGAATGAACGTGAGAGAGGAGAGTGAGTGAGTCACTCAATGGAGCTCTATTGTGACTGCTGCAGATTTCTTTGTTGGCAGAAGAAGGTGGCAATGCAGGCAGGAGCCCAGTACAGAAGGGCAGCCTGCAGCACGGCAGAAACGGAATGAGCGAGTGAGAGATGGGGAGTAGCTAGCTCAACGGAGCTTTGTCAGGACTGCTGCAGATTTCTTGGTCGGCAGAAAAGGCGCTAACAGAGGCAGGAGCCAACTACAAAATGGTAGCCTGCAGTGCTAGGAGAAACAGAATGAGGGAGTTAGACAAGCGGAGTGAGCGACCTCAACGGAGCTCTGTCGGGACAGCTGCAGATTTCTTTGTGGGCAAAAAAAGGTGCCAACACAGGTAGAAGCCCAGTACAAAAGGGCAGCCTGCAGCAGCAGGAGACACAGAATAAGCAAGTGAGGGATGTGGAGTGAGTGAGCTCAACAGACCTCTGTTGGGATGCTGTGGATTTCTTTGTGAGAAGGAAAGGCAGCAATGCACGCAGTGGCCTAGTACAAAAGGGTAGCCTGTACTAGCGGGAGAAACACAATGAGCGACTGAGAGAGGGGGACTGAGCGAGCTCAGTGGAGCTCTATCGTGACTGCTGCAGATTTCTTTGTGGACAGAAGAAGGCGGCAATGCAGGCAGGAGCCCAGTACAAAAGGGCACCCTGCAGTGCCAGCAGAAACGGAATGAGTGAGTGAGTGACAGAGGGGGAGTGAGTGAGGTCAAAAGAGCTCTGTAGGGACTACTGCAGATTTGTTTGTGGGCAGAAAAAGGTGCCAACAGAGGCAGGAGCCAGTACAAAAGGGCTGCCTGCAGCGCCAGCAGAAACAGAATGAGCATGTATGTCAGGGGGATTGAGCAACCTCAACGGAGCTATGTCGGGACAGCTGCTTATTTCTTTGTGGGCAGAAAAAGGTGCCAACGCAGGCAGGAGTCCAGTACAAAAGTGTAGCCTGCAGTAGCGGGAGACACAGAATGAGGAGTGAGGGAGGCGGAGGAGTGAGGCTCAACGGAGCATTATTGGGACTGCTGCGGATTTCTTTGTGGGCAGAAAAGGCAGCAATGCTTGCAGGGGCCCAGTACAAAAGGGCAGCCTGCAGCTACAGCAGAAATGGAACGAGATAGTGAGTGAGAGAGGGGAGTGAGCGAGCTCAATGGAGTTCTGTTGGAACTGCTGCAGATTTCTTTGTGGGCAGAAAAAGGCACCAGCAGAAGCAGGAGCTAACTACAAAATGGCAGCCTGCAATGCCAGGAGAAACAGAATGAGTGAGTGAGACAGGCAATGTGAGCGACCTCAACGGAGCTCTGTCAGGACAGCTGGGGATATCTTTGTGGGCAAAAAAGGTACTACACAGGTAGAAGCCCAGTAAAAAAGGACAGCCTGCAGCAGCGTTAGACACAGAATGAGCGAGGAGGGATGGGGGAGGAATGAGTTCAACAGTGCTCTGTTGTGACTGCTGCGTTTTCTTTGTGGCCAGAAAAGGCAATAATGCATGAGGGGCCCGGTACAAATGGGCAACCTGCATTAGTGGCAGAAACTAGAATGAGCGATTGAGAGAGGGGGACTGAGTGAGCTCAACAGAGCTCATTCGTGAGTGCAGCAGCGGGAGTCACAGAATGAGCAAGTGAGGGAAGGGGAGTGAGTGAGCTCACTGGAGCTCTGTAGGGGCTGCTGCAGATTTCTTTGTGGGCAGAAAAGGCAGCAATGCACACAGTGGCCCAGTGCAAAAGGACAGCCTGCAGCGGTGGGAGAAACAGAATGAACGTGTGAGAGAGGGAGAGTGAGTGAGTCAGCTCAATGGAGCTCTATTGTGACTGCTGCAGATTTCTTTGTTGGCAGAAGAAGGTGGCAATGCAGGCAGGAGCCCAGTACAGAAGGGCAGCCTGCAGCACGGGCAGAAACGGAATCGAGCGAGTGAGAGATGGGGAGTGAGCGAGCTCAACGGAGCTTTGTCAGGACTGCTGCAGATTTCTTGGTGGGCAGAAAAAGGCGCCAACAGAGGCAGGAGCCAACTACAAAATGGTAGCCTGCAGTGCCAGGAGAAACAGAATGAGGGAGTTAGAGAAGCGGAGTGAGCGACCTCAATGGAGCTCTGTCAGGACAGCTGCAGATTTCTTTGTGGGCAAAAAAAGGTGCCAATGCAGGTAGAAGTCCAGTACAAAAGGGCAGCCTGCAGCAGCAGGAGACACAGAATAAGCAAGTGAGGGATGTGGAGTGAGTGAGCTCAACAGATCTCTGTTGGGATGCTGTGGATTTCTTTGTGAGAAGGAAAGGCAGCAATGCACGCAGTGGCCTAGTACAAAAGGGTAGCCTGTACTAGCGGGAGAAACACAATGAGCGACTGAGAGAGGGGGACTGAGCGAGCTCAGTGGAGCTACTATCGTGACTGCTGCAGATTTCTTTGTGGACAGAAGAAGGCGGCAATGCAGGCAGGAGCCCAGTACAAAAGGGCACCCTGCAGTGCCAGCAGAAACGGAATGAGTGAGTGACAGAGGGGGAGTGAGTGAGGTCAAAAGAGCTCTGTCGGGACTACTGCAGATTTGTTTGTGGGCAGAAAAAGGTGCCAACAGAGGCAGGAGCCAGTACAAAAAGGCAGCCTGCAGCGCCAGCAGAAACAGAATGAGCGCGTATGTCAGGGGGATTGAGCGACCTCAACGGAGCTCTGTCGGGACAGCTGCTTATTTCTTTGTGGGCAGAAAAAGGTGCCAACGCAGGCAGGAGTCCAGTGAAAAAGGACAGCCTACAGCAGCGGGAGACACAGAATGAGCGAGTGAGGGATGGGGAGTGAGTGAGCTCAACAGTTCTCTGTTGCGACTGCTGCATATTTCTTTGTGACCAGAAAAAGGCAACAATGCATGCAGGGGCCCAGTACAAAAGGGCAACCTGCATTAGCGGGAGAAACAGAATGAGCGATTGAGAGACGGGGACAGAGTGAGCTCAATGGAGCTCATTCGTGAGTGCTGCAGATTTCTTTGCGGGCAGAAGGCGGCAATACTGGCAGGAGCCCAGTACAAAAGGGCAGCCTGCAGTGCTGGCAGAAAAGGAATGTGCAAGTGAGACAGGGGGAGTGAGTGAGCTCAACGGAGCTCTGTCGGGACTGCTGCAGATTGCTTTGTGACCAGAAAAAGGTGCCAACACAGGCAGGAACCCAGTATAAAAGGCCAGCCTGCACTGCTGGCAGAAAAGGAATGAGTGAGTGACAGAGGGGGAGTGAGTTTCCTCAATGGAGCTGTGCCAGGACTGTTACAGATGTCCTTGTGGGCAGAAAAAGCCGCCAACACAGGCAGAAACCCAGTACAAAAGGGCTGCCTTTGGTGCCGGGAGAAACAGAATGAGACAGTGGGGGTTGGGAGTGAGCAAGCCCAATGGAGGTCTAATGTCACTGCTGCAGATTTGTTTGTGGGCAGGAAAAGGCGGCAACACAGGCAGGAGCCCAGTACAAAAGACCAGCCTACATTGCCGGCAGAAACGGAGTGAGAGAGTGAGAGAGGGGGAGTGAGGAAGCTGAACAGAGCTATGTCAGGACTGCTGTAGATGTCTTTGTGGACAGAAAAAGGCAGCAATGCATGTAGGGGCCTAGTCAAATGGCAGCCTGCAGCAGTGGAAGAAACAGAATGAGGGAGTGAGAGTGGAGGAGTGTGTGAGCTCAATGTAGCTGTAGCATGACTGCTGCCCATTTCTTTGTGGGCAGAAGAAGGCGGCAACGCAGGAAGGAGCCCAGTACAAAAGGGCAGCCTGGAGAGGAGGCAGAAATGGGACGAGCGAGTGAGAGTGCGGAATGAGCAAGATGAATGAAGCTCTGTTGGGACTGCTGCAGATTTCTTTGTGGGCAGAAAAAGGCACAAACAGAGGCAGGAGGCCAGTACAAAAGGGCAGCCTGCAGCACCAGGAGAAACAGAATGGGTGAGTGAGACGGGGGAGTGAGCGACCTCAACGAAGCTCTATCATGACTGCTCCGGATTTCTTTGTGGGCAGAAAAAGGCGGCAACGCAGTCAGGAGCCCAGTGCAAAAGGCCAGCCTGCAGCAGTGGGAGAAACAGAACAAATGAGTGGTGGGGGGAGTTAGTGAGCCAGCTCAATGGAGCTCTATTGTGACTGCTGCAGATTTCTTTGTGGGCAGAAGAAGGCAGCAACACAGGCAGGAGTCCAGTACAAAAGGGCAGCCTGCAGCAACAGCAGAAATGGAACGAGAGAGAGCGAGTGAGAAAGTGGGAGTGAGCGAGCTCAACGGAGTTCTGTTGGGACTGCTGCAGATTTCTTTGTGGACAGAAAAAGGCGCCAGCAGAAGCAGAAGCTAACTACAAAATGGCAGCCTGCAATGCTAGGAGAAACAGAATGAGTGAGTGAGACAGGCAGAGTGAGTGACCTCAACGGAGCTCTGTCAGGGCAGCTGCGGATATCTTTGTGAGCAAAAAAAGGTGCCAACACAGGCAGAAGCCCAGTAAAAAAGGACAGCCTACAGCAGCGGGAGACACAGAATCAGCGAGTGAGGGATGGGGAGTGAGTGAGCTCAACGGTGCTCTGTTGTGACTGCTTCGTATTTCTTTGTGGTGAGAAAAAGGCAACAATGCATGCAGAGGCCCAGTACAATAGGGCAACCTGCATTAACAGAATGAGCGTGTAAGTCAGGGGGATAGAGCGACCTCAACGGAGCTCTGTCAGGACAGCTGCAGATTTCTTTGTGGGCAGGAAAAGGTGCCAGTGCAGGGAGGAGTCCAGTACAAATGGGCTGCCTTCGGTGCCAGGAGAAACAGAATGAGAGAGTGGGGGAGCAAGCCCAACGGAGGTCTAATGTCACTGCTGCAGATTTCTTTGAGGGCAGAAAAAGGTGCCAACGTAGGCAGGAGCCCAGTACAAAAGGGCAGCCTGCAGCACTGAGAAACACAATGAGCAAGTGAGAGAGGGGGAGTAATCAAGCTCAACAGAGCTCTATCATGATTGCTGCTGATTTCTTTGTGGGCAGAAGAAGGCGGCAACATAGGCAGGAGCCCAGTACAGAAGGGCAGCCTGCAGCAAGGGCAGAAACAGAATGAGCGAGTGAGAGATGGGGAACGAGCGAGCTTAACGGAGCTCTGTCGGGACTGCTGCAGAATTCTTTGTGGGCAGAAAAAGGCGCCAACAGAGGCAGGAACCAACTACAAAATGGCAGCCTGCAGTGCCAGGAGAAACAGAATGAGAGAGTTAGGTGGGTGAGCAACCTCAACAGAGCTCTGTCAGGACAGCTGCAGATTTCTTTGTGGGCAAAAAAGGTGCCAATGCAGGTAGAAGCTCAGTACAAAAGGGTAGCCTGCAACAGCAGGAGACAGAGAATGAGTGAGTGAGGGATGGGAGGAGGAGCCTCAACAGACCTCTGCTGGGACTGGTGCGGATTTCTTTGAGAGAAGGAAAGGCAGCAATGCACACAGGGGCCCAGTACAAAAGGGCAGCATGTATTAGCAGGAGAAACAGAACGAGCAACTGAGAGAGGGGGGACTGAGCGAGCTCAATGGAGCTCTATCGTGACTGCTGCAGATTTCTTTGCAGGCAGAAGAAGGCGACAATGCCGGCAGGAGCCCAGTACAAAAGGGCAGTTTGCAGTGCTGGCAGAAAAGAAATGTGCAAGTGAGACAGGGGGAGTGAGTGAGTTCAACGGAGCTCTGTCGGGACTGCTGCAGATTGCTTTGTGACCAGAAAAAGGTGCCAACACAGGCAGGAACCCAGTATAAAAGGCCAGCCTGCACTGCTGGCAGAAAAGGAATGAGCGAGTGACAGAGGGGGACTGCGTGACCTCAATGGAGCTGTGTCAGGACTGCTGCAGATGTCCTTGTAGGCAGAAAAAGCCACCAACACAGGCAGGAACCCAGTACAAAAGGGCAGCCTGCAGCAGGGGGAGACACAGAACGAGCGAGTGAGGGAAGGGGAGTGAGTGAGCTCACCAGAGCTCTGTTGGGACTGCTGCAGACCAGTACAAAAGGGCAGCCTGCAGCAGCAGGAGACACAGAATGAGCGAGTTAGGGATGGGGAGTGAGTGAGCTCAACGGATCTCTGTTGGGACTGCTGCGGATTTCTTTGTGAGAAGGAAAGGCAGCAATGCATGCAGGAGCCCAGTACAAAAGGGCAGCCTGCATTAGTGAGAGAAACAGAATGAGCAACTGAGGGAGGGGGACTGAGCGAGCTCAATGGAGCTCTATCGTGACTGCTGCAGATTTCTTTGTGGACAGAAGAAGGCGGCAATGCAGGCAGGAGCCCAGTACAAAAGGGAAGCCTGCTCCGCCAGCAGAAACGGAATGAGCGAGTGAGAGGAGGAGTGAGTGAGGTCAACAGAGCTCTGTCGGGACTACTGCAGATTTGTTTGTGGGCAGAAAAAGGTGCCAACAGAGGCAGGAGACAGTACAAAAGGGCAGCCTGCAGCGCCAGCAGAACCAGAATGAGCGCATGAGACGAGGATTAAGCAACCTCAATGGAGCTCTGTTGGGAGAGCTGCTTATTTCCTTGTGGGCAGAAAAAGGTGCCAATTCAGGCAGGAGCCCAGTACAAAAGGGCAGCCTGCAGCACTGGGAGAAAAACAATAAGTGAGTGAGAGAGGGGGAGAGAGCGAGCTCAACGGAGCTCTAGCATGACTGTTGCGGATTCGTTTGTGGGCAGGGAAAGGCAACAACAAAGGCAGGAGCTCAGTACAAAAGGCCAGCCTGCATCACCGGCAGAAATGAAATGAGTGAGAGAGAGAGGGGGAGTGAGCGAGCTCAACGGAGCTCTATCGTGACTGCTGCTGATTTGTTTATGGGGAGCAAAAGCCGACAATACTGGCAGGAGGCCTGTACAACAGGCCAGCCTGTAGCACCGGCAGAAACAGAATGAGTGAGTCAGGGAATGAGTGAGCTGAACAGAGCTGTGTCAGGACAGCTGAAGATTTCTTTGTGGGCAGAAAAAAGCAGCAATGCAGGCAGTGGCCCAGAACAAAAGGGCAGCGTGCAGCAGTAGGAGAAACAGTATAAGTGAGTGAGAGAGGAGGAGTGAGCGAGCTCAATGGAGTTCTATTGTGACTGCTGCACATTTCTTTGAGGGCAGAAAAAGGAGGCAATGCAGGCAGGGGCCCAGTACAAAAGGGCAGCCTGGAGAGGAGGCAGAAATGGGATGAGCTAGTGAGAGCGCGGAATGAGTGAGCTCAATGGAGCTCTGTTGGGACTGCTGCAGATTTCTTTGTGGGAAGAAAAAGGTGCCAACAGAGGCAGGAGACCAGTACAAAAGGGCAGCCAGCAGCACCAGGAGAAACAGAATGAGTGAGTGAGACAGAGGGAGTGAGTGACCTCATAGGAGATCTATCATGACTGCTGCAGATTTTTTTGTGGGCAGGAAAAGGCAGCAATGCAGGCAGGAGCACAGTACAAAAGGGCAGCCTGCAGTGCCGACAGAAATGGAATGAATGAGTGAGAGACGGGGAGTAAGCGAGCTCAATGGACTCTGTCAGGACTGCTGCAGATTTCTTTGTGGGCAGAAAAAGGTGCCAGCAGAGGCAGGAGCCCAGTACAAAAGGGCAGCCTGCAGCACCAGGAGAAACAGAATGAGCGAGTGACACGGGGGAGTGAACGACCTGAACGGATCTCTGTTGTGACTGCTGCGGATTTCTTTGTGGGCAGGAAAAGGTGGCAATGCAGGTAGGAGCCCAGTACAAAAGACCAGCATGCAGCACCAGCAGAAAAGGAATGAGCGAGTGACAGAGGAGGAATGGGCGACCTCAATGGAGCTGTGTCAGGACTGCTGCAGATCTCTTTGTGGGCAGAAAAAGCCGCCGGCACAGGCAGGAAACCAGAACAAGTGGGCAGCCTGCAGCAGCGGGAGTCAAAGAACGAGCAAGTGAGGGAAGGGGAGTGAGTGAGCTCGCCGGAGCTCTGTAGGGGCTGCTGCAGATTTCTTTGTGGGCAGAAAAAGGCAGTAATGCACACAGTGACCCAGTGCAAAAGGACAGCCTGCAGCAGTGGGAAAAACAGAATGAACGTGTGAGAGAGGGGGAGTGAGTGAGCCAGCTCAGTGGAGCTCTGTTGTGACTGCTGCAGATTTCTTTGTTGGCAGAAGAAACATAGAAACATAGAATTTGACGGCAGATAAGGACCGCTTGGCCCACCCAGTCTGCCCATTTCCCTACCTACTGGATAAGCTGCAGATTCTAGTTAACCATCAGCCTACTTCTACTTACCCCCACCCCCAGAATTGCCTTATGACTGTCCCATGCATGCTTGAATTCCACCACTGATTTTGACTCCACAACCTCCTCCAGAAGGCCGTTCCATGCAACCACAACCCTCTCTGTGAAACAATACTTCCTTAAATTACCTCTGAGCTGCCCACCCTCTACCTTCAAATTGTGCCCTCTTGTTCTTGCACACCTCTTTTTTTTAAAGATGCTACCCTCTTGGACTTTGTTGATTCGCTTGAGGTACTTGAAAGTTTCTATCATGTCCCCCCCTCTCCCTCCTTTCCTCGAGGCTATACATATTAAGCTCCTTAAGTCTCTCTTCATATGTCTTCTGGTGCAGACCCTGCACCATTTTAGTTGCCCTCCTCTGGACAGCTTCCATCCTGTCTATGTCTTTGCGGAGATTGGTCTCCAGAACTGCACACAGTACTCCAGATGGGGTCTCACCAGCTGTCTGTACAGAGGGATAATAACTTCCTGTTTTCTACTGGTGATGCCTCTCCCTATGCATCCCAGTATCCCCCCAGCCCTCCTTGCTGCCCTCTCACATTGCTTGCCCACCTTTAGGTCATCTGATATGACTACCCCCAGGTCCCTTTCCATTTTTGTTGTTGTTAGAATCTCACCCCCCATTGTGTACTCTTCCCCTGGGTTTTTGTTTCCCAGGTGCATTACCTTGCACTTCTTAGCATTGAATCTAAGCTGCCATACATTTGACCATTCCTCTAACCTTGCCAAGTCCTTCTTATCCTTCCACCCACCCTGTGCATCAACTCTGTTGCAGATCTTAGTGTCATCTGCAAGAGACATACTTTCCTTCCAGTCCTTCCGCAATGTCGCTTATAAAGACATTGAAGAGGACCGTCCTAATACTGAACTGCAAGGGTACCCACTAGTAACCCTCCTTTCTTCTGAGTGGACTCCATTTACTATTACCTCTGTGTCCTATTCTTCAGCCAATCTTTACCCAGGCTGTCATCTTGGGACCCACTCCCAGGCTGGCTAACTTGTATATTAATCTTTGTGTGGGACTGTGTCAAATGCCTTGCTAAAGTCTAGGTAGGCCATGTCCACAGCCCTCCCTGAGCTACTACTTTGGTCACCCAGTCAAAGAAATCTATCAGATTTGTCTGGCATGACCTTCCGCTGTGAATCCATACTGCCTAGGTCCTGTGCCCCTCTGGCCTCTAGATACTCGACAATTCTTCCTTCAGAAGTGATTCCATCATTTTCCCTATCACTGAGGTTAAACTAACAGGTCTGTAGTTTCCTGCTTCTGCCTTGCTCCCACTTTTGTGAAGGGGAATCACAGCTGCCCTCCTCCAGTCCTTGGGTACCACCCCATCCTCCCATGATTTGTTAAAAAGGGTAGTCAGTGGTGTCACTATTTCTACCCTTAGCTCTTTTAGAATTCTGGGATGAATCCCATCAGGCCCCATTGCTTTGTCCACCTTCAGTTTTAAGAGTTCTTTCAGAACCCTTTCTTCTGTAAATGGGCTGGTATCAACTTCTGTATCCAGAGTGTTACTACTGTTTGTTTAATGTACCTCCCTCTTTTCATTTGTAAATACTGAGCAAAAATATTTGTTTAGTATCTCTGCCTTTTCACAGTCTCCCTCTGCCCACCCTCCCTCCCCTTTATTAAGCCTCACTATCCCTTCCTTGGTCTTCCTTGCTCCCTGATGTACCTATAAAAGGTTTTATCCCCTTCTTAACTGAGTTGGCTATCTTTCCTTGGTCTGGGCCTTTGCTGTTCTGACTGCCTTCCCAGCTTCCTTTTGCTTTAACTGATACAGTCTCTGTCCTGCTCCTTCAAGATTCCTTGTACTTCCTGAATGCTTTTTCTCTTGAACCTTCACTGCCACTTCCTTTGAGAACCATAGTGGTTTCTTACATCGCCTTGTTTTGTTTATTTGCTTCACACAAAGGCTCAGCTACCTCTGTGATGGCAGTTTTATTATTCCCCATTGTTCTTCCACCCTCCTTCCTGCCCATTTGCTAGTGCATTCCTTAGGCACTCACTCCATTTTAAGCAAAGTCAGCCCTCCTAAAGTCCAGTACTTTTGTCTTTGTATGGCTTGGACTTATTGCTGTGTTTATTGTGAACCATACTGTTCGATGGTCGCTAGTTCCCAGATGGCTACCCAATTCTACATCTGTAATCCTCTTCATCTCCATTTGAGAGAATCAAGTCTAATATTGCTCCTCTCGAGTGGGCTCCAGTACTAGTTGTCTAAGGGATGCCCCCTGTAGGGCATCTAGAATAACTGCACTCTTCGAAGTGGCAGCTGCAACTGCACTCCAGTTAACATCTGGCATATTCAGATCACCCATCAGCAATATCTCCCCTTTTTCTGCCATTCTAAGTATACTTTCTATCATTTCCCTGTCCATTTCCTCCCCCTGAGAAGGGGGTTTGTATACAACCCCTGTGCATATTGTGGTGCCATTGCCTGTCTCCAAATTTACCCACAGTGCTTCTTCTCCTCCCTGTTTACCCTTTTGTTCTGTTGCTTTTATTCCTTCCCTTATGAAAAGAACTACTACTCCTCCTCTTTTACCCTCCCTGTCCCTCCTGTAGACAGTGTATCCTGGTATGTTTATGTCCCAGTCGTGGTTTTGTGTGTACCATGTTTCTGTGACTGCCACTATATCCAGATGTTCCTCCTCCATCAAGGCCACTAATTCAGGAAGCTTATTACCCAGACTACGGGCATTGGTACTCATTGCTCTCCATTTTTTGATGGCTTTACCTTCTGTTGCAGCATCCCCCACTGACCGCTCTACCCTCGGTCTTTTCTCATTTAGTACCCTGTTTTGTAGGAGAGGCTGATTTTCCTGCTGCTTGTCAGTGCTCCCTTTGACTAGTTTAAAAGCTGCAAATGAAGCATTTAAACTGATTGCTCAAAAGACTTGTTCCTTCCTGGACAGATGCAGACCATCCTGTCAGGGTATAGGCTGGTGTCCTTCCAGGTGGAACCCCAGTCCCCAATGAAGCCAAACCCCTGTGCTCCGCACCATTTTTTCAACCATTCATTAAACTGCATGGTGCCAATTAGCCTCACCTCCCCCTTGCCTTTGACAGGCAGCACCTCTGAGAAGGATACTGTGTGTGCTACTTGTCTTAGGTCCCTTCCCAACTCTGCAATGTCCTCCTGCACTGCTCTAATCTCATGATGAGCCAAGTCATTTGTCCCTAGGTGGACAATTATGTCCAGCTCAGAATCCCTTGCAGCTGTTCTCATGATCCTGAGGATGCGCTTCCTGTCCCTCCAAGCCATGGCACCAGGCAGGCACCTTACTTCAGTTTTCCCAGTTCCCCCCAGTTCTATACCCCTAATAATTGAGTCCCCCACCAGGAGCTGCTTCCTTTCCCTGTGGTGTCTTCTGTCTCCTTCCTGTGGGCCTCCCTTGTGACAGTTGTCATCAGTCTTCTCTGCGGGTGCATCCATAGGGGAGCTATGCTTCCTCAGAATGTTGTATGGATTGTGGAGTGGAATAACTGACTGGGTGTGCCTCTGTTTCACCCTCCTCACCCTCCCTGAGCCCACTGTGGTCCAACTGCTGTGCTTTCTTCACAACCTCCAAGGTAGTGGTGGTGGCACTAGTGCTTCCTGGATGGGGGAGGTTCCCTTCCTACTGTCCAGTGTGGCCTGGGGGAAGGTTTCCTTACTACTGTTCAGTGTGGCCTGAAGACGGGTAACTTCCACCCTCAGGGCAGATAGTTGTCTGCAAATAGGGCAGCATCTCAGCCTCCAGAAAGACTCCCAGAAGACTGCTGCCCCACAGCCATTACATTGCACTACTCCCCACATGTTTATCTAGTTGTTTTTTTTGTATTTGTGTGTGTGTGTGCGTGTGCATGTGTGATTTGTTATATAGAAATATATATATTATACAATGTGTATGCTTATATTGTCAATGCAGTGTGCTAGAGAGGATATGACAGTGAAATGCACCTTGCACTCGAGGAAATGATGTCAGAACCTCAGGTATAAAGGAACTATTTCCAGAGGTGGGTGGGGTGAGGGTGGGAAGGGTTGGGCCTAAACTGCGCCCCTCACAAAACAATCAACTAAAAGCTCTCACCCACTGCTGCGATGAGTGCCTTCCTGTCAGCAAGATACCCTACACAACAATTTGACAGAGAAAGTACCCTGCTAATCAAACAGAGAAAAATCCAGACATCCAAGACAGGCACAGGTAAACCTCTCCAGCCCCAAAACAGCCTGGTGGTTTGTTAGCCACAAAGGAAAATCAAATATGCAGTTATTTCAGCCCTTCTGAGGATGCTGACAAGATAAGCAGTTTAAAAAAAACCCTTCCTGAATTAAAAACTAAAACAAACACAAAGCAATGCCACTTTAAAAGTGAGGAAAACTTCTCTCAGATGTAAGCAAGAGAGAGCGAGATTAGTTACAGATATTTAGTCCAAAATAGTATATCCCACGCAGCTTCTCAGTTGTTTCCAAGCACACCCTGTACACAACTTGGAAGAAGATGGACTTCTGAAGAAGAAGGTGGCAATGCAGGCAGGAGCCCAGTACAGAAGGGCAGCCTGCAGCACGGGCAGAAACGGAAAGATCGAGTGAGAGATGGGGAGTGAGCGAGCTCAACGGAGCTTTGTCAGGACTGCTGCAGATTTCTTGGTGGGCAGAAAAAGGTGCCAACAGAGGCAGGAGCCAACTACAAAATGGTAGCCTGCAGTGCCAGGAGAAACAGAATGAGGGAGTTAGACAAGCGGAGTGAGCGATCTCAACGGAGCTCTGTCGGGACAGCTGCAGATTTCTTTGTGGGCAAAAAAAGGTGCCAACGCTGGTAGAAGCCCAGTACAAAAGGGCAGCCTGCAGCAGCAGGAGACACAGAATAAGCAAGTGAGGGATGTGGAGTGAGTGAGTTCAACAGACCTCTGTTGGGATGCTGTGGATTTCTTTGTGAGAAGGAAAGGCAGCAATGCACGCAGGGGCCCAGTACAAAAGGGCAGCCTGCACTAGCGGGAGAAACGGAATGAGCGACTGAGAGAGGGGGACTGAGCGAGCTCAGTGGAGCACTATCGTGACTGCTGCAGATTTCTTTGTGGACAGAAGAAGGCGGCAATGCAGGCAGGAGCCCAGTACAAAAGGGCACCCTGCAGTGCCAGCAGAAACGGAATGAGTGAGTGACAGAGGGGGAGTGAGTGAGGTCAAAAGAGCTCTGTCAGGACTACTGCAGATTTGTTTTTGGGCAGAAAAAGGTGCCAACAGAGGCAGGAGCCAGTACAAAAAGGCAGCCTGCAGTGCCAGCAGAAACAGAATGAGCACGTATGTCAGGGGGATTGAGCGACCTCAACCGAGCTCTGTCGGGACAGCTGCTTATTTCTTTGTGGGCAGAAAAAGGAGCCAACGCAGGCAGGAGTCCAGTACAAAGTGTAACCTGCAGCAGCGGTAGACACAGAACAAGTGAGTGAGTGAGGGAGGCGGAGTGAGTGAGTCCACCGGAGCATTATTGGGACTGCTGTGGATTTCTTTGTGGGCAGAAAAAGGCAGCAATGCTCGCAGGGGCTCAGTACAAAAGGGCAGCCTGCAGCGGCGGGAGAAACAGACCATACGAATGAGAGAGGGGGAGTGAGTGAGCCAGCTCAATTGAGCTGTATTGTGACTGCTGCAGACTTCTTTGTGGGCAGAAGAAAGTGGCAACGCAGGCAGGAACCCAGTACAAAAGGGCAGTCTCAGCAATGGCAGAAATGGAATGAGCAAGCTAGTGAGAGAGGGGAAGTGAGTGAGCTCAACGGAGTTCTGTTGGGACTGCTGCAGATTTCTTTGTGGGTAGATAAAGGTGCCAGCAGAGGCAGGAGCTAACTACAAAATGGCAGCTTGCAACGTCAGGAGAAACAGAATGAGTGAGTGAGACAGGCAAAGTGAGCGACCTCAATGGAGCTATGTCAGGACAGCTGCAGATTGCTTTTTGGGCAAAAAAAGGTGCCAATGCATGCAGAAGCCCAGTACAAAAGGACAGCCTGCAGCAGCGGGAGACACAGAATGAGTGAGTGAGGGATGGGGAGTCAGTGAGCTCAACGGTGCACTGTTGGGACTGCTGCGTATTTCTTTGTGGCCAGAAAAAGGCAACAATGCATGCAGGGTTGCCCAGTACAAAAGGGAAACCTGTATTAGCGGGAGAAACAGAATGAGCGATTGAGAGAGGGGGACTAAGCAAGCTCAATGGAGCTCTATCATGACTGCTGCTGATTTCTTTGTGGGCAGAAGAAGTCGACAATGCTGGCAGGAGCCCAGTACAAAGGGCAGCCTGCAGCGCGGGCAGAAACAGAACGAGCAAGTGAGACAGGGGGGGAGCGAGCTCAGCGAGCTCTTGTCGGACAGCTGCAGATTGCTTTGTGGCCAGGAAAAGGTGTCAACATAGGCAGGAGTCCAGTACAAAAGGCCAGCCTGCAGCACCGGCAGAAAAGGATTGATCAAGTGACAGAGGGGGAGTGAATGACCTCAATGGAGCTGTGTCAGGACTGCTGCAGATCTCTTTGTGGGCAGAAAAAGCCACCAACACAACCAGGAACCCAGTACAAAAGGGCAGCCTGCAGCAGTGGGAGACACAGAACAAGCGAGTGAGGGAAGGGGATTGAATGAGCTGACGGAGCTCTGTTGGGACTGCTGCAGATTTCATTTTGGGCAGAAAAACGCAGCAACGCACACTGGGGCCCAGTACAAAAGGACAGCCTGCAGCGGCGGGACAAACAGAATGAACGAGTGAGAGAGGGGGAGTGAGTGAGCCAGCTCAGTGTAGCTCTTGTGACTGCTGTAGATTTCTTTTTGGGCAGAAGAAGGCAGCAACACAGGCAGGAGCCCAGTACAGAAGGGCAGCCTGCAGCACAGGCAGAAACAGAACGAGCAAGTGAGAGAGGGGGAGTGAGCGAGCTCAACGGAGCTTTGTCAGGACTGTTGCAGATTTCTTGGTGGGCAGAAAAAGGCGCCAACAGAGGCAGGAGCCAACTACAAAATGGTAGCCTGCAGTGCCAGGAGAAACAGAATGAGGGAGTTAGACAAGCGGAGTGAGCGACCTCAACGGAGCTCTGTCGGGACAGCTGCAGATTTCTTTGTGGGCAAAATAAGGTGCCAATGCAGGCAGAAGCCCAGTACAAAAGTTCAGCCTGCAGCAGCGTGAGACACAGAATGAGTGAGTGAGGGATGGGGAGTGAGTGAGCTCAACGGTGCCCTGTTGGGACTGCTGCATATTTCTTTGTGGCTGGAGAAAGGCAGCAATGCATGCAGAGGCCCAGTACAAAAGGGCAACCTGCATTAGTGGGAGAAACACAATGAGCGATTGAGAGGGGGACTGAGCAAGCTCAACGGAGCTCTAATGGGACTGCTGCTGATTTCTTTGTGATCAGAAGAAGGTTGACAATGACAGCAGGAGCCCAGTAGAAAAGGGCAGCCTGCAGCACTTGCAGAAACGGAATGAGTGAGTGAGAGAGGGGGCGTGAGCGAGCTTAATGAAGCTCTGTCGAGACTGCTGCAGATTGCTTTGTGGCCAGAAAAAGGTGCCAACACAGGCAGGAGTCCAGTACAAAAGGGCAGCCTGCAGTGCTAGAGGAAACAGAATGAGTGAGTGAGACGGGGGAGTGAGCAACCTCAACAGAGCTCTATCATAACTGCTGCAGAGTTCTTTGTGGGCAGAAAAAAGTAGCAACGCAGGCAGGAGCCCAGTACAAAAGACCAGCCTCTAGTGCCGGCAGAGATGGAATGAGTGACTGAGAGAGGGCGAGTGAGCAAGCTCAACGGAGCTGTGTCAGGACTGCTGCAGATTTCTTTGTGGCCAGAATAAGCTGCTAATGCCGGCAGGAGCCCAGTACAAAAGGACAGCCTGCACCAGCAGGAGACAGAGAACCAGTGAGAGAGTGAGGGAGAGGGAGTGAGTGAGCTCAACGGAGCTCTGTTGGGACTGCTGTGGATTTCTTTGTGGGCAGAAAAAGGCAGCAATACACCCAGGGGCCCAGTACAAAAGGGCAGCCTGCAGCGGTGTGAGAAACAGAATGAGCGAGTGAGAGAAGGGGGGGAGTGAGCAAGCTCAACGGAGCTCTATCATGACTGCTGCAGATTCCTTTGTGGGCAGAAAAAGGCAGCAATGCAAACAGGAGCCCAAAACAAAAGGCCAGCCTGCAGCATCGGCAAACACAGATGAGCGAGTGACAGGGGGCAGTTAGCAACCTCAACGGACCTGTGGTGGAACTGCTGCAGATTATTTTGTGGGTAGGAACCACCAACAGAGGTAGGAGTCCAGTACAAAAGGCCAGCCTGCAGCGCAAGGAGTAACAAAATGAGCGAGTCAGAGAGGGGGAGTGTCCCACCTCAACGGAGCTCTGTCAGGTCAGCTGTGGATTTCTTTGTGGACAGAAAAGGGTGCCAATGCAGGCAGGAGCTCAGTACAAAATAGCAGCCTGCAGCACCGGGTGAAACAGAATGAGCGAGTGACAGAGGGCCACTGAGCAAGCTCAACGGACCAACACAATCAACATTCGGCATTGACAAATGCTTGTTTTCACTGCTGGGGCCAGGCATGACTCCAGTAAATGCAAAAATGGTTATTTTTTTTTTTTGTAGGGAAAGCTTAATTAACTTAATTAACAACTGACATGATGTGCTGGAAAAAAATTGATGAGTAACCAAACAGCTACTTGAAGTGTTTAGATGTTGATGTATTTGCGTCATCTTCTGTGACAATCTGTGTAATGACCTGCAACCATGCTGCTACATTTTTGTGTTTGCGTTGTAGTGGACATGGTACACCTCCATGGCAATGTGAGAAGAATTGGAATTAGCCAAGGCCTCTCTTTCTTGCTGTTGCCTAACCAAACAATATTAAATTTTCACTGTACCCACTCAGTAATAGGGTGCCAGTGGCACTGCTCGTCTGCCACATAAAAGTTACATGAACCTTGATGCCAACCCCCCCCCCAGTCTATCACTGCTTTAGAGTCACAAAAGTGTGTGCACAACAGATTTATACAGTACTATTATTAGGACATTTTTTTGTAACATAGAAGTACCTGCACTTCAAAGTTTTCATTACCAAGTCTGTTTCTTTTAGCTGTAAGGACCTGTCCTCCAAAGCTGAACAATCTTTCCACATGTTCACTAGATGGTATTGCAGTATTGTAACACAGGAATATTTTCTTTATTGTTGGGAATGTTTTCAAAGTTTCAATGGTTTTACTTGTATCTTTTAGGAATTGCTCCAGTTCATGAAGAACTCCACCATGGCCAGGTTGCTGATTACCTTCAGATTTGAAGAAGTCATCATCATCATCCTCATGGTTGTCTTCAGAAGATGGGCCTGCATGAACATTATCTTCCCGATGTGACAGCAACAGCAGATCATTTTCAAGCATGTTTCTTCATGCACAAGCTTCTACCTCATTACCAGTCATTCTAAGATGGAACTGTGGTAGAGCGATGCTTACTAGAATCAACTCCATCTGCTGAAAAGTGGTATCAAACTGAGTGTCTACAGGTTCCAGAATTGCATCAAGAAGCAGCATTGCATATCAATATCCTGGTCTCATTTTCAGCAACTTGTTTTTCAAAGCCACCAATGTTGTACAGACATATCCCTTGTAGCATTTTGTTTCTGCCTGCAGAATATCCAATGAGTTTGCTAAAGGCTATGTTACTTTGCAGTACTCCAACAAGAAAGCAATGTCATTTGTTCTAAACCTCGTGAGGCTGAGGTCATCGCAGATGTTATGCAGATGTTCTTCATCTTTCAACAATGGATCTTATTTTGTCAACCGCTTTGTAGTGTGAATTTCACCTTGTGTCACTGGGGATTACCAGTTTGGCTCCAATTTTGTCAGAGACAGTTTCACTTGCTTGTGCACTTTGGTGTTCTTAGTTCCAGATAGCTGAGCATTTGGCCATTGTGCTGTGGTAGATATTCTTGTATGCAGGACTGGATGTAGCAGATTCTTTATCTTTCACTGCTATTAAGTTCAGGGTATGAGCCACACAGCATTGATGAGAAGGCAGGTTGTAGATCTCTTCTCTGTCTTCATCACCATCATCTAGAATTCTGCATGCACCAGTGAAAGTCACCACACCCTCGACTGTGTCTTCGTCATCTTTGCCGAGACAGTTGTTGCTTCCCTTGCTGGCTATGGGTAATGGTCATCATCATCATCATCATCTCATTATCCTGACTCACAGTGGTGGTGATGGGTGTGGTATTGAGAGAACCAAACTCCTGAAATGCCTTTAAGAAGTGTGATCCTTTGTCTGTGACAGTTTTTTAAAACATTTTTCTGAATGTGATATTTCAAATGAACATGTTCAAGTTTTGATGCAAGAACATCATACGTGTGTCTTCCTTTAAGTCGCATGCAGGCCAATGTTGCTGATTTCTGCTCCAATGTTTTGTGACCAACCTGATGAGCTGTCACACCAAGGTAGCTTCTACTATGTGCTGTCCAAATGTCAGCAGTAGTACAAATGTGAGACACATTACTGAAATCTGAAATCAAGTTAGACTTCATGTTTTGTTGCATTTCCTCTAGTCTGTCTATGTTTTCCATGTCATGACTTTTTTATTGGGCTATAGACCAGTCACTAAATTCACAAATGAATGCTGATCAACTACACTAAAGAACTGTAGATCTTCAACTACAAACTGAATAATGAGCTTGTCTATGCGAGACTGAATGACAAATAAAGCCTTTGTAGAGCTGAATAATTGTTGCTGTAGAAGACAATTCTTCATTTTAAACAATGATGGAGAAGAAATTGTTGCTTAATGTATCTGTGTATCTACATTATCAATGCAACATTCAGTTGACGTGGAACCTTTGAAAATGAGTATTGATCAAAGGTGTATCTCAGAATCAATCATACCATAAACACATACATAAATAACGAAATCAATCAATAAATAAATAAATAAGATGGCAATAAATGTTCACTGCTATTTGAGCTAGACAAGTCATCTTCCATCTCTTCTTCCTCTTCACATATCCTTTTCTGAACAAGTGGGGTCGGTGACTTATCATTTCTACTGCTGCACTGTGAAACAACTTTTTTGAACTTCTCCAAAGATGCAGGATGGATATAATCTATATGTTTTTTTTAAGTTGGATGTACTATTTTTAGATGCTGAAAGAAGCTTTACTTTAGGTATACATACTTTTCACAGAACTGAAATATTTTTGTCCTTCTCATATTTGACCTCAAGAAACTCCCCCAAGTATCACTTTTGAAAAACAGATGCACTGTATCGTGACTCGATAGGACTCCTAGGAGTACTAGTAATAGTAGGTGAAGTGGGCAGGGTCAAGGCAGAACAGGAGGATCCATTTTGACTTGTTTCAGGTTGAACAACTTGAACAGTGTATTGTCTTCTGTTTCTTTTTCTTTCTCTGACATGTTTAAGGAACATGTCAGTATTGCTAAATGTGATGATTAAATGTGGTTCAGGATGTTTTGTTTTTGGTGTGTTTTTCCACAGCACTGTTTGTGATACTTACTGGATTGGAATTTGTGACCCAGGCCTGGCAGGGTGTGCCAAAGTAAGTACAAGTTGGGGCCACAGGGCTAGTCAAGACTGCTGATGCAAATGTTCCTTAAAAACATTAAACATTATTAATATATATGGCTGAAGCTGGGGGGGGGGTGGACAATGACTGACCTGACAACAAAGTAACACATTGTACTGCACACTGACTGTAACTTATGATGAGTTAGAAGAAAATCACAATAAGTACAGTATAGGGAACATTCACTGACAGGTGGGTCACATTAACATGCACAGGAAGTCACAGATATGAACTACACCAGCGAATAAGAGACATTAAGTAAAGTGAAGACAAAATATGTGACATAGAAACACCTGCAGTGATGTTCAGTCTAAACAATAGAATAGTTACAGTACTGCAACTATAAAATGCTTCAAACTGGCTGATTAAAGCTTAGCTCTGTCTAAATTATTTTCACAAGATGTAAAGTGAAAGCCTCAGTTTGCAAGACTGCATGCAAAACTAGAATAGAATTAGAAAAGAAAGTCCACTGCATCATTTAGCCTTTTTTTTTTACTGGCCTGGGCCCTGGACCTCCTGGCCTGACGGCCTGACTGAGTAAACATTATTTCTTCTGTTGCTGTCTCATCTGCCTATATTGAGACAGCAAATCCAAATATGCTGGTGATGTATAAGTGGACAAGTTAACCAGTGAAGTGCTCCAAGCTCTGCTCCCTCTTAGGGTACAGACTGCTACCCTTCCCTTAGTTCCACAGCTTCTGCAACTGAAATGAAGAACACAGTGACACTCAGAATGGGGGATAGTAATAGAAATAACAGTGTTGAAAGATACTCTCTCACTACCTCCTAGTCTTACAAGATGTGTGACACGTCTTATGGGACTAGGAGGTAGCGACATCAGAAGAAGCACATTCCCATTCACAATGCATGTCTTCCCCCACCCCAGCCCAACAGCATTGCGTCCAGATTAGCACCATGTCACAGGTAGCAGGATAAGGTTACAGAAGGAGCCCATACCATTATCTATAACCAAATGAATGGCAGGGCTGGCCTGTCCACAATTGTTCCTTTTACAGTGAGGCATCCATTCTTATTCTCAGGTTTGCATGGGAGAGATGGTCTGCATCATAGCGTCTGTCTGGTCTGGACCATGTTGCCCTCACAGGCTAGTGCTCCGGG
Source organism: Neoceratodus forsteri (assembly GCA_016271365.2). Taxonomy (NCBI): domain Eukaryota; kingdom Metazoa; phylum Chordata; order Ceratodontiformes; family Ceratodontidae; genus Neoceratodus; species Neoceratodus forsteri. Next base: position 1,213,323,575 of record CM057453.1, on the reverse strand, counting down.
GGCAGGGGGGGAGAGGGTAGATGGTCTTTCATCTATCCAACATGGCTTCCCTCCTGGAGCAGTAGTCCTGTGAGGGGCTGAGAAGGCTACATGGTACAGACCAACCCTTACCCTATGATGCAGGGCCCCTCTCCCCCATTGCAACTTGACATTAAGAATGGGTACCTTACTGTAAACAGGAATAGTATCACTGTGTACAGTGCTAGATGCCTTGGGCCAGTTCAGCTACATTCCTTCACTTATAGATTATGGTATGGGCTCAGAGCTCCCTGTCTATCCTGCTGCCTGTGACATGATGTTGCTAAGCACAGTAAAGATGATCTGTTTGTAAGGTGTTCTGCTGCCACTATGCACTTGGATTGTACAGATAACTGCACTCATGGTGGTACCCTTTACAGATTTAACTAGGTAGGCATTTAGGGTACCTGTAAAGTCTAAACCTCCAGTCCTGTTTGCCAAATTGCTACTCAAAAGGTGCTCTTGGGCCAAACACCCTCTAGCTTCCATTCTGCAGTCTCACCAACCAATACAATAACATTGAGACCATGGACAGGAGCGGCCTTAAGCCTCCTTTCTGGCGTACTCAGCTCAGAAGGTGTTGGTGGTAATTTACTGTTAGAGTTGTTAACTGCTTTAACTACTGGGTTTTTATATCAATAATCTGTAACAATGATTTTGTTTAAGTTAGCACATGTCGTAACAAGGTCCTACTCACTTGTTATATATGCTCCCACTGTATTTGCCTTTCTATTGCCTACCTGGGACAATGTTGCCCAATGGCCCATGCCACGGGACACTTTGCAATCAGCAACCTAGAGTGAAAAACAAAAAATAAAGAAACAGTAAGGTGCACTTTCTGAAAATGCATAACAAATGAACAGCAACATGGCAGGGGTCTACATTGATAGCCCCACTAGGAAAATTCTTGCAGATTTTGTATCAGGCTACTAACATTATCATATACCTAGTTGACCAGCTCCTAGTCTGTGTGGATGCTTCCCCTGCAGAACATGAAATTTCTATGGGCACACCAGTTGCACTAGTGAAAAATGATATTGGGATACATCATTTTCCCAGTCACTAGACATGATGGAAGGTAAGGCCACTGGACTAATACCTCTGGCTGGGCAACTTAATGTCAGTCCTTCTGTACGATATTCATGAAGCTTTTTGTCTTCATTGAGGGCCCGAACATGTGAGGGTAATGAGATGCTAGGGCTCAATTTAACTCCACAGTGACAGACCAATGTGACACTGAGCAAGTAGCTTCACCTTCTTGTGCTTTGGTCCCTGGCTGCCCGAGGGTGAAAAGAATGAATAAAAGCTGCACCCAGGCAGGCTGCCAGTACAAATATTATACTTAGTACTCCTACAAAAAAAAACATGGTCTACACAGCACAGACAACTTGATATCGTGAATCCCCCCAAAAAACAGCAAACAAAAATCTGATCACTTCATCATTCTTCAATGCAAGTTAGTAACAGAGCAAATTGAAATAAACAGTAAATAAATCAAATGTTGGTGTCTGCCTGCTCATTGCTTTTCTTTAATGAGAAAATCTATTTATTTATTCTTTGGGAACACCAGTAAGCCCCACTAGGCACAAGTGCCTCTTTTCAGGGGTGACCCAGGAGCACTACGGTGGTTAACACTTGACTTGCTCAGATTCAGACACAGTAGTATGCCAGTGTGGATTATAGGAATCAAACCCAGGGCCAGGGGTCTGCTGGATGTGATCTGTACCAACAAGATCATCCACATCACATCTCATTACTCTAACCTCTACTGCCAGCACCAAATTTCACAGACTGCAAAATTAAAAAAAATACATATATGTTGCTCTCCATTGTTTCTGTACACCCCCCTAACCCCCAGCATAAGTGTTTGTTTTCAGGGGCAACCTGGGAGCACTGAAGTGGTTAAAGACTTGCTCAGTGTCACACAGTATGCAAGTCGAGGGAGGTTATGGGAATCAAACCCAGTCTGCTGGTGTACCAAGCTCACTCACATCACAGCTCTAACCTCTACTGTCAGCTCCAAATGTCACAGACTGTAAAATAAAGTACATAAATAAATGCTGCTCTCCTCTCCATTGTTTCTAAGTCCCCATTCCCCAACCCCCCACCCCCATTTTAGGGACAACCGACTGGGAACACTTGAGTGGTTAAAGACTTGATCATAGTCACACAGTATGCAAGTGGAGGTTTTATCTGGGAATTAAACCCAGGTCTGCTGGAGCTAGACTGTACCAAGCTCATTCATATCACAGCTCTAACCTCAGTCTACTGCCAGCACCAAATCCCTGAAACTTTAAAATAAAAAAAAACATAAAGAGATGTTGCTCTCCATTTTTTCTGTACCCCCCCCCCCCGCACAAGTGACTGTTTTCAGGGACCACCTGGGAGCACTCAAGCGGTTAAAGACTTGTTCAGAGTCACACAGTATGCAAGGGAGGTTATATGGGAATCAAATCCAGGTCTGCTGGGTCTGTACCAAGCTCATTCACATGATCTCTTCTCTAACCTCAATCTACTGCCAGCACCAAATTTCCCAGACTTTAAAATAAAAAAAAAAACATAACTAAATGTTGCTCTCCATTGTTTCTATAACACCCCCTCCCCAGGCACAAGTGCCTGTCTTCAGGGGCAACCAACCTCACCTGGGAGCACTGCAGTGGTTAAAGACTTGCCCAAAGACATAAAGTATGCAAGGGAAGGTTATGGGAATCAACCCCAGGTCAGCTGGATCTGTACTAAGCTCATTCACAGCACAGCTCTAGCTTCAATCACTACTGCCAGCACCAAATCTCACAGAATTAAAAAAAAAACATAAATAAATAAATGTTGCTGTTCATTGTTTCATTGTTTCTGTAACACTGCCGCCCCGGCCAGCACAGTTGCCTGTTTTCAGGGACAACATCAGGACACTGCAGGGCTTAAAAACTTCCTTGCTCAGAGACACACATTATGTAAGTGGATGTTATGAGAATTAAACCCAGATCTGCTAGAGGGTGTACCAAAATGATTTGCATCACAGCTCTAACCTCTACTTCCAGTTTGCCAGACCCAAATCTCACAGCCTGTACAATTTTAATTAAAGCATTGTAGACTGTAGACACTAATTCTTATATCCTCCAGTTCAAAAAGATTAAAATTATGTATGGAGTTGCAAAATTTTCAAGGATTGTAAAACCTGGAAAAGCAATCACTGAATGCACTTTATTATATAGATATGAATTTTAATGTGTATGTAATTGTATTTAATGTTTGCATGTGTTTTTATAAGTTGTACGTAACAAATCATTTTATGTTATACATTCTTCTACAAGTAACGTTGAATTGAATTGAATTGAATTAAATTAACACATTGCTGCTGGCTATGTTGTTTCTCTAACCCAGAGCCCCACCCCCTGGCCAAGTGCCCATTTTTTTCCAACAGCAGACAGCATGGGGTGGTAAAGACTTGCTCAGAGTTACACACAGTATGCAACACAATTCTACTAGTGGGGAGGTTATGGGAATCAAACCCAGGTCTGCTGGTTGTACCAAGCTGGCAAGCTCAAGCCATTTCCAAGCACCGCAAACACCAAAATGAGACCCTTACTCCTCCCGGCTGTGCCTGCTCCCTGTTGCCAGACAGTGCTTATTGCTTGCTACCCTTGAGAACCCCTGCCACACAGATGGGATGCTGAGCCAACAGGCCAAGGGCCATAAGTTGGTGATAACAAGATAAAATACATTCATAAAAACAAATTTGAAAAGAGCTGGAACAGTGCTTTAAAAGGCCCTTATGTAATACTGCACTGGCTCTGGCAGGTGGACTGCATGGCACTGGTCTGGACTTGGTGTTGTGGTGATTTGTCTTTGACTCTTTTTCTCTTGACTTTTGCTTTGCTCGACTCAAGTCCCATCCCTGTCCTGGTCCTGACTACAAAGTTGGGCCACCCCAGCACTGAGTCACTGTCTGAGTGACACAAGATCAATCTGATCAACCTACCTGTACGACTTCCACCAGGCGAAGTTGGATACACTGAACCTACTGTGGCCAACAATTTGTACAAAATTGCATTGAAAGGCTCATTGAAGTGATCTCGAGGGGCTCTGATGCACAGAGCACAGTTTTGCAGCTAGCTCACTTTTTGCTAAATGGTGAATGGTGCCCAACCATGGTTCAACTCTACCTTGAGACTCCACCTCCCTTACTGACCCCTCCAATCAGGAGTTGTGAAGCTAACCATTCTGGCCAATCAAAGTGAAGCACACATTAGCAGCACACGGCTGTCCACATGCCAACCTGCTACCACACCCCTCGCAATTTGACAGGAAATGCTTCTGTGGAAACAAACACAGCAGATTTTCAAAGTCAGCAAAAGTAATATGCAGAAGTAATGGTGAGGTAAAGCTTTACTAAGCAGAAAATGTAATTAGTAAATACCCTATATTACATTTTCTAGTAAGTAATTCATCACTGATATCTGTTACACACACAAGTAATCTGATTACTTGTAATGCGCTATTACCTAACACTGTACCAGCATGTAAAGGAGTAGTTAAAGTGTCTATCTGAATTGTTAAAATATAAATATCAGCAATCCAAAGGTACTGAAAAGCAAAAATGTATACAATGTGTTTTTATTTCCCACTGCTCAGCATAGCAACGTTCTGTACTTGCTGTAGAAATAGAGAAATGTGGAGAGTAGGCAGCACTGATTAGTGTCTCCCCAGTGGGTGGAGCTGCAATGAAAAAGGACTGATGAACAGCCCACTGGACGTGGGGCACTGCTTTCAGGCTGCGCTAATGGAGCTGGAAGGAGGAGCTGCTGTCAGGTGGTACAGATGGATGTCTTACTGCAATATAGGAGTCACCACAATATGGCATGGATTCATGTTCTAATGGTTCAAGGACCTGCTATTGGGCAGCACTGATGGATGCCATGTTGGTTGGGGAACCACTACAGGACAGTGCTACAGTCAGAACATGTTCTGTTTTGCACACTTAATTATCAGCATTATGCACCTCAGATGCATTTATACCTTTCCCTATGCATGATTAGTCATATTCTTGTTTGAATGACTAGCCATGTCCGTCATTCTTGTTTGAATGACTAGCCATGTCCGTCACCAGTGCAGTCATTTATTTCACTCATTCTTGGACAGGAAAACTAATGCACACAATTAGAAAACCATTCTGTCTCTCAAGCACAGACATATATATTATAGGGGTGCAGTCACACGGGAGTATTTTATTTTACCAAACTCAGAACCCTGACACCCAGGATCTGGAGTCCAGGAGCCAGACAGAGCTGTGTGCCCGACTGTGGGAATCCCGACAGTGGAGCCTGACATGTCCAACATGATGTGTGTTTACATGCAAGGATTAGTTTTTCACTTTATTTCTTATGTGGGGATTAGTGTTTTTTCTCTTTATTTTTCATGTGATTAGGGAGGTGCTTTGTGTATTACTGCAGTGGTTCCTGCAGTTCATTTAGCATGTTCAGAGCAGTGCTTATAGTGTTTAAGAATGTCTACAAAGTGGTATTGTGGGCAATAGTATGGAGATAATCTGCTAATGAGCTATGCTGCCTGTTTGCGATGATCTGCTGAAATTTTTCTTCTCTTCTAGCATAGCACTGACATAGTGTGATTGAGGCTGTCCTCTGGTGATGCTCTCTCTTGTGGCATCTGTCATCTGCTGTTCCTGATAGAGTTCCTTTATCATCTTGTAGACACTGATGTGGGCTTTGCAGAGGAGGGACTAGAGCCGTCTATGCCAGGTTTCAATGTTATTCTGTGTTCTCAGGATTCCCTGTTTTGTGAGGTCAAGGATGGACAAGAATGTGGGCAGAAAGAGTGGTGGGTGTCTGGATGAATTGAACCTTTTTATGTTTGGATACAGTTTTCCAGTGAAGTAGTTTTCTTCAAACTACTGTAATAGTGGCTGAGTTGTGGGTAGCATCTGTGGTTTTATGTCTTGAAATGCCTGTGGTATTTCATGTGGTGGAAGGTACGCTAGTACCACTAGTTGCCATATTTTTAGGCTGAAGTCTGGGCCTGTGCCATATTGTGTGGCAAATCCCATGTTTTGTACCCTTTTCTAGACTATCTAGCTGAAGAGAAAGAGACAGCCTTTATTGCTGGAATTGGGAAATTCCTGGTTCTCTGCATTGATGGCTGCCAGTTGATGTCAGTGATTATTGTTGGAGGGGCAAGTGAGCTGTTTTGTTGGTCTGCAAGTTCATTTAGATCTTGAAAAACTGTGTGTAACATTCCTGGGATTTAGCTGTCATTAAGGTGTATGCTAATGGCAGAATTCTGCTGTTTTCATCTAGTCCTACATGTGCATAGATGGTATACAGTTGGGTAACCAGTTTTGGTACTGTCTTAAATGTATCATCCATGTTCCAGTATTTTGTTTTTTGTAGATCCTGTATATTTTTGTTACGTTGTGAATACTAGTAATGTCTGATCTTCTGTAGTAGACGTTTTTCTGTAAAATTGTTGTCCACTAACATGAGTGAGGTAGTCTGGTATTTTTATGTTGTCGATTGTACTTGGTTCAGTTGGCAGTTCCTTCCATCTAGCTCTGTTGAAGACTTGTACCAGCGTTTTTTTACTTGGACTATTTTGCCTTCGTTCTGGATTAAGTTCTGTAGTTTCCACTTGTAGTAGTTGTGATGGGTTTATGGCCAGTGTCTGAGCTTTACTTTTTAAGGATGCCAGCATGCTTGCTATAGGGCTGGGAGCATGGTTCTGCTTGTTTTCTTTTTTTTAGGTGGTGTTATCCATTTTGTAGGAGGGTTAATGCTTATCCAAGACAAATTTTAGATCTCCTATATTTGCAGCACCATTAGAATCTGTCACCTTTGCTGCATTCCTGGACGAGAAGATACCCGTTTAGGTCAATTTTGTCCTTTCCTTTCCTTTCTTGGAAGATACTATTGTACAGATATCCATTTCTGGGGTCTTACTAGTAGTATATTTGTCTTCCATGACTATGATATTGTTGTTCCATGATTACTCTTCTATACAATTCTGTGGAGGTTTGGGGGCTGTGAATGGCATGGGACTCTGTATTTCATTTGCACTGATTGATTTCCCCAATTTTATTTATTTTTAATAATAACATTTTTATAAAGTTTTCAATAAAAGGGAGGATACAGGGGTACAACATCAAATAGTGATTAGAAAATGGGCTAAGAAATTCAAAGAATCTAATTGGCTGCCAGGGGTACATTAACTAACAGTGAGAGCCCTGTTAGTAAAAAGTACTAGCCTGTACTGCCCCTTTACCCACTGAAATATATCCCAGTGCCCAGCCTGATGTCTAATTAGCTAAAAGTACCCTGTTAAAATTTGAAATCGCCACAATTTTTCTGTCTCACTTAGCGAGATGTTAATCTCCCCATCTGTCACACAACACTCATTTTTTGATTTAGGCACTTTTTATTTCTTTCCATTCTTTACAGTCACAGCAGCTTGCCACCTTTTGCCCACCCTGCCAGTCTTCTTACTTTCAAATTATTTCCCTTGCGGTCCAGCGCAGTTCTTTTCCTCCCTCTCGTACTCACGTGGCTTGTACCTCTGCTCTTGCTGCATGACCTCCCACAACCCAGCACAGTCACAACAGTCCATCATTTAAAACAAAAATGAACATAAAAAAAGTGTTTTCTTGATTATGGTGCATTTCTAGTAAAGGAGAAAGAAACAGTTTCTCTGCGGGTGTTTCTCCCAGCAGCAGCGATCTGTTTCCCTGAGTCTTCTCTCCCATTACCTTCTTCACACACTCACTTCCTGAACTTCCACTCACTTCGCTGCCCACAAACACAGCTCCTCAATTCTTGGAATCATAGCCCAAAAAAAACAAAAGCCTTCAATGAAATAAAAAAAGTAAAAGTGTGTGTGTGTGTGTGGGGGGGGGGGCAGTTAACCATGACAAGGTGGGGATAACCCTGACAACCTGCTTAAAAGACAGTAGAGGGAAAAAAAAACAGGCAAAAAGGCTACTTTATTAAAAAAAAAGGAAACACAAGAGTTTTATCATTTAAACTTAAAATATATATTTGTTGTAAATAAATGTGATACAGTCCCTATTTTCAAAGTGCAATAATACCCTCCAGGGTGGGCAGTATGCACAGTATCGGACATTCTAGGGGTTATAAGGCCCTGGGTGGTCTGGTATTGCCCAATACCACCCACCCTGTCGGGTATTATTGCTTGCATAAGAGACATGTATACAAGCAAAAATAAGCTGCCTAATTACCTACAGTTAAGGTGGGGGGGAAGGAAGAAAAGGAAGAAGAAAAGTGAGGAGAAAGAAAATAAAAGTCCCCTCTTCATGGAACAAAGGAAGAAGGCACTAACAATTGGTAGTTAATCCATGGCCTCCAGAGAACAGAGCAAACTCACTCCTTATTTAAATATCTGTACATGGCTTTCTCAAATCCATAAAGAAAATTAACAATATCAAACCAGTTACACTAGTCAGGAACCGGGGTTCTGAGCCAAAATTTAGTTAAAGCCTTCTTTGCACATACAATTAATGCCAATAATTTCTTACAACCACTGGAAAGCCTTAGGGTCCATGGAAAAATATGTAGCAGATAGATTTTGACATGTAGAACAAGGTCAACATTAAATATTTGAGAGAGGGCCAAAGAGATCTCCCTCCAAAAGGGTACCAAAAGCAGACAGGACCAAAATACAGGTACATGAGATTGATCTGCCCTGTTCTCACCACACTGACACCAGCAGCGTGCTGCTTGTGGGCCTTTATATTTCACTATCCGAATGGGAGTTAAGAAAAATCTTGATCGACATTGCCATGAAAAATCCCCTTCAATAGGAACAAACTGCTGATGATAAGCTAGAAAGAACTGGCATTTCCAACTCTTCCCAAGAGCACGGAATGTCTAGTTCTGGAAGCCACTGTATGTATATCGGTTGGAATGAATCAGACTTGATCTCACTAATCATAGAGTACAAAGCAGAGATCAGATGTTCCTGATGAGTACCCTGTTGAGCAGCCATGAATAATTGAATCCAGGGTTTGCTCAGCATATCTGGGACTGGTGAAACAAAGGGCAAAGTCTGTAGATATGAACATAATTGCTGATATCTATAATTATCCCTATGGGGTAAACCATACCTAGTTTGGAGAGAGGCAAATGTAATATGGTCCTTGGAGTCAAAAAGCTGGTGGTAATAACTAAAACCCAATCTGGACCACCTTGGAAGAAAAACATTTTGTGTTTGAAAAGGGTTTTGCTTGTCATAGTTAAGGGCAGTAACCAGGAACATCTCCACTGGACAGCGCAACCGAATATATTTATATCATACCCCTAGTACCTCCAAGAAGAAATCATAGAAATGTGGCAAAGAAGCCTGAAGCTTAGGGGTGGCAAAACATATACAATCAATGTTATAGAGATCATTAAGAGACATCTTAATATCCTTCCAGTGTGCGAAATAAGAAACATTGGCCCAACAAAAAAGGATCCGAAGTTGAGAGGCATGAGCATAAAATTCAAAATTGGAGAGACCCAGGCACCCCCTCACTGGCAATAGAAATAGAATTGACACCTGCACTCTAGGTTTCTTTCCATTCCAGACAAAATTCAAAGTGAGCTGATGCCAGATCTTTACATATGCTCAGGATGGGGTTATAGGCAGAGTTGATTTCCTCATGTTTTAGTGATTTGCCTGCAGTTGCACCTGTGCTCTCTTCACAGGTGCAATGTCCTGCATGTGTGATTGCAACTGATTCACACCATCCCTGAGTCAAATTTGATTCAGAAGATGTATATTTAGAAACCAGGGGTGCACAGGGCAAAGTCCCCCTCATAGATGCAAAAACATGGTCATAGCTGTCTTCTATGTACCGAGTCCATTGTTATGTAACGGTTTTGGGGTCAGGATAATAGCATGTTTGGTATAGTGCTTGTCAGTATTCAATACTCGGTATTATGTGTGTTGAGAATGTGGGTGTTGGTCAAATGTAGTATATCTGGTCATGCCCCTATAGTTAAGGTTGAGTAAGTACTTTAATGTTAAATGCAAAATGTTGTACTTTAATAACTTCGCAATTGTTCAATGGATTTGCATGAAAATTTGCATGTGTAGTCTTGCAGGGTAGATCTCTGGATGCGCTCAGTTTCATTCCAGTGAGATGAGCAGATTCTGAATTTTGGAGAGAGCCAAAAGGTTTTTTTTTTGTGGGGGTGCTGTTTCTAAGCTGTTTTTCTTTGACCTAGCCTACAGCCCAGAATGGTTTGGAATTTTGGTCTGAAATTTTCAGAGTAGACAGGGGTTGAGCCACAGATGTGTCTTTTTCTGGTTTGGTGAAAAAATATTAATCCATTTCAAAGTTATTTAATTTATTTAATGTTTACATTTCTGTTCAGAGCTTGCTTAGTAAGTACTTTAAGATAACTATATGAAATGACAAAAGATTCTTTTTTGAATTGGAATAATCCATTGTCATTTGCCACCATTTTGTTTCCATTTTTTTCTAAAAAAAAAACCTCCAAAAAAACAAAAAAAACATTTTAAAAGCCACAAAAATGACATCCTGGGGAGAGACCAACACACCTGTCTGGATCATCAGGACCCAGTTAGGTGGATTCTGCATTTAAGTGTTGGAAAAATGACCCCCAAATGTGTTTTTTATTACATTTTAAATCAATTTGTTTGTGACGTGCTTACCAGCTGTATGAAACACTGATCACTGTCCCCATAATTATTTATTTTTCTCTTGGTGTCTAGTGGCACCCCCACCCTCTAGTTCTGTCCCCATAATCATTTATTTTTTTCCCTGGTGTCTAGTGGCACGCCACCCACCAATTGCAGTCCCTGTATGTTTTGTTACTTCCCTGGTGTCTAGTGGCACCCCCCACCCTCTGACAGCAGTCCTTGCTTAAATTTTTTCTTTATCTGGTGTCTAGTGGCACCCCCCAACTCTCTGGTCGCCGTACTGCCTGAAATAAAGAAAATGGTCACTTGGTGTCTTTATTTTTACCTGTAAAAAAGATAATGGCCCCTCAACGATCTGACCCCTCCCTACTCTGCCCTTTCACTGAGCTTGAGAGCCAGTACCCCACACCAACCCACATCCCCCACACACCCTCACACACCCAAATAGGTCCCAGGGTGATGATCCACTCTCTGATTGAAGACATGTCTTGCTGCTTGGAAAGGGTAACTGTTATATGAGAAAGCAAGGTAAGTGTGGTTTAATATATTTCAATGGGTTTTCAACTTTGTTGCATAATTTTGCCATTTTTGAATATCTTGAGCTCAGATTTTCAACACAGCCTTTTTCGGACTCTACTTCATGAAGGACGTCAGTGGAATTATACAAATCCAGCACAAAATGTGATTTCACAGTTGCTGGGTGAAATCACCTTTCAGCTGGAATCGGTGCTGTAGACTACATCAGCATAGTCAAATACTGGTAGAATCATTTTGGTGCTTAGTTTGCAGTGTATTGGAAGGGGCAGACAGTCTTTGTTCTGATATAGGACAACAACCTTGGGGTAGATGTCATTGATATGAGTGGTGTAGTCAAGGTGACTATTTAGCCAGACCCCTAGGTATTTAAATGCAGGTACAACCTCAAGAAGGAGGTCATCGGGGTGGAGAAAACAGGAGGAGTCTGAAGCCTTGCAGACTTTTTCCTGGTGCTGAAAATCATGGAGACTTTTTTTTAGAGTTAACTTTGTACTGGTTGTCTTGAAATCAGCTCAGGACTTTGTTAAAATCATGTTGGAGAGGGGCTTGCACGTCTGCAGGTGATGGTCCAGAGGCACAGAGTGAGGTATCATCCACATACATGTGAATGTGAGTGTTGGTGCAGATAGATGGCAGATCGCTTATGAAGAGGGAGAATAGGATAGGGCCAAGTATTGATCTTTGGGGACTCCAGTGAGGATGGGAAGTGAGAAAGAGGGAGGGATCATTACCTACCAGGACTGACTGTTGCCAATCTGAGAGGTAGGATTGGAATCAGTTTACTGTTGAGCCTGACAAGCCAGCAGAGACTAGCTTGTTTAGGAGGAGTGAGTGGGACACAGAGTCAAAATCCTTAGCCATGTCTATAAAGATAGCTGCAGTAATATGACCCTGGTCCATTCCCCCAGAGAATGGAATCTGTGGCACATGATAGGGAGGAGATGGTAGAATGATTCTTTCTAATTCCTGCTTGGAAGGGGAGAGAGTGTCAGCGTTGCACAGAAACTCAGCAAGTCTAGAGTGGACAATTGATTCTTGCAGTTTGGAGAGGGTGGAGAGAGAAGGGAGCAGAGATATGGGCTGGAAGTTATCAGACAGGGATGGTTCTCCATTTTTGTGGTGGGACAACACCTTAGCTACCTTCTAAGCCATTGGGATGGTGCAAGATTGGAATGAGAGGTTATGGAGGGGAGTGAATATTGCTAGGGAGGAGATATGGAGACACATTGGATGGAGTATGTCAGGGCTGGATTTGAGGCATTAAAGACAGTAGTGCTTGATAGATCTTCTGAGAGGAAATGGAGGAAGCAATAACCTCCAGAAGACAATGGGGAGAAGGGTCGAGGGAAGCAGATAGGGTGTGACCTGGGAGAGCACAGCTAGTAAAGAATTTATTGAAGATCTTGGTAACAGAGAAGGGGGTCAGACACAGGACAACCATCCACAACAAGGGTAGGGGGGTGGATTGGGATGAGAGGCAAGAAGGGAGTGGATCATGTGCCAAAATTTTGAGGGTAAGTTGTGGTTTGTGTGAAGTGGAACCTAAAGCAGTCAGCCTTAGCTCTGCGGACTGGATTTGTACAGGTATTCTGGAGAGATCTGTACAGTATATGAGCAGGTCAGCCTGGAAGTGAGAGGTTTAGAATGCAGTCCAGGCTTGGTCACAAGTTTTACTCATGTCAGTAAGGTCTGTTGTGATTCAGGGGTGGTGTGTTTGTATGAACTGGCTTTCTTTAGTGGAGCATGGAGGTCCCATGTCCAAAAAAAGGATTTTAGTGGAGGTGCTAAGGGCTCCATGGCTCCTTGGCATTGGTTAGTACCTTAGCCTGAGCTCCCTGATAAATCATCTGGACCTGGTTAATAAAGGTCTCCCCTATACTGTAGGCTAAGGCATGGAATAGATAACTCCATTCTGTCTTTTTGAATGCTTTCTCAAAATCCATTGCTACCAGTGCTGTGGGTAGGCATTGCTGGGAGATTTGCTATATGAGATTAAATACCTGACTGATATTGTCCAATCCCTTTCTCTGGAGCCCAAAGCCAGCTAGTCCCTGCCCACCAGGTCTAGAGCACTTCCTATAGCCATGAAGCCATCTTCTTTGTGAAAACTTAACGATCAGCACACATGAGCAATATGGAATGGCAGCTGCCACAAGAGATTGGGTCTTTCCTAGGTTTATGGATAAGGGATATTGTGGCCATCCTCATTATTGGTGGAAATATCCTTGACAAGACAGACGATTTTGTGGCACACCGGAATAGCCACTTCAAAAGTTGAAGAAACCAAAACGTTTCAATATACAATCATTTATTGTGCAAAAATAAGTACTGTAAAAACTCACAGATGCAAGTGGAGCTGCCAGCTACTAGCTCTAGCACTTCAACTCTGAGCAAGTCTTCATTAGTGAATGTGGTTACAAAGAAGACTTGCCCTTTTCAAATGCATCATCTCATACATATAAATTAGATATGTCGCCACACTACAAGTATATATGAGGTTCACTGATACAAAATCCATCAGTTAAAGAACATAAAAAGATCTTTGCTAATGTTTGGTTTTAAAAGTTTGAAGATTTAATCAATCTACAGATTTGGGATTCATTTAGAGTGTTGATTCCAGGCTGCAGAGGAGTTGAAGAGACAGAACCTGAAAACAGAGTAAGAAAGATTGTGAGTAGCAGTATAAACTCATAAAACTATAACTAAACACTTTACAGAGGCAGTATGACCAGTCAGATTATCTGAATCAGTGCAGTTTTCATCTAATGCACATTTCCCAGGGGATGAGAGGGAGTGGGGTTTGGGGTTGGGTTTGCACATGCATGGATGGATGGTTGGATAGATGGAAGAATGGATGGATGGATTTTCAAAACTAAAAAGTATGAGACCTTATGAACTCAATGATGGATGGGATCTTAAACCATTCTTAAAATAATGTACTTTGCTAACCATCATCAAATTGGGCTGGAATCCTATTGGTAAATATAAGGGGTGATTGAAGATGCTGACAAGACTTTTTTCTCGGTTTGCTCTTGGATTGTTAGCACAGTCTCTTTAGCAAACATGTAAAGACACTTACATTTATATTAGATTGATTTAATCTTTCTTCTTTAAATGATGACATATTGAGACCTTTTCGCTTCCTCATCTTTTAAACTGTATGTTTCCATGTGCCACAAAGACCTCAGTTTTGTTACTGCATAGTGGTAGATAACCCCTTTTTGTGAGCATAGGCACTGCACTGAGGATCGTGGTCTCACAGCTAGAATTGTAGTGTATGTATCCCTGTACTGTCCTTAATGGCCTCCATCAGGGGTTCTAGGAATTGCTTGCGGAAGGAGGTCAAAAATTCCATGGGGAGACCATCTCCTCCAGGTGCTTTGCCTGCTGGTGTTTTCTGTAGAATGTGCCTAGTTTTTCCAATATGAAGGGCCTGCTGAGATACTCCCTTGCTTGAGTCAGTAGCTGGAGGAGAGTCAGTGGAGCTGTGAAGAAGTCCAAGTCTGTCATAGAATGCTCCTTCTGCTTTATGTAAAGGCACCGGTAAAAGTCCAGAAAGACTACACTGATGCTTAGCAGGTCCATTTTTAGGGTTCCAGTGGGGTCTCTGGTGCCCAGGATTCTGGATCTTTCCTGCAGCTTCTTGAGCTGGCAACCCTTACAGAAATAATCATATGAAATGTTTTCATGCTGCACACATAAAACTACCCAAGTGATATGTGAGCTGTCAGAATTATTTAAATGTTAAATTGGAACTGATTGCATGCATGTGACATGTGTGCAGCAAGCAAGTGTGGAAACCATGATTTTTATGTTAAATTGGGAAAGACTGCATCCATGAGGCATGCGTGCAAAAAGCAAGTGGTCACTGATAACGGCACACATAAAAGTTTAGTGACTTGTTCAGGATTACACCATACACAAGTGGGGGTTAATAAGATTCAAACCCAGGTCTTCATGCCTCCAAGTCTCGTAGTTCAGTGCCTTTAACCACTAAGTCATACTGTCTGCACACATATGGCTTGCTTGTACTTCAATACCTATTGCATCTGATTACATCTGCACACATGTGGCATGCTTGTAGCCACTGTCATGCTTTTCAGTTTTCTTTTTCTTCTCTTACTCATCTCAGTTTCACAATTGAACTGTAGTACATATACACATGGAAACACGTGGTTTTTCCAACTCCCAATACACAAACTTACCCACAAAACCACTGAATTCTGTCTGGCCTGTACTCCTACTATTTTCTCTCCATAGTTTTGAATGCTTCCACACAAACAGACTTTAAGGTGCAAACACAAAAGTAGCAATAATGTGTCACACACACACATGGCCAGTCCCCCCTCCCCATGCACACACACTGTAGCAGTTATGGCCATGCTGTTACAGACAACCCACTAAGTATATATATAAATAAAAAGCCTCTTACTTGAGTACTAGGGAGCCAGAAGCAGGAGTCATTAAGAGATGATGTCCATATGTCAGAGTGCTGGGGCATAGCCCCTTGAAATTAATGGAGTTCTTTTTTTTCTTACTATTTTATACATTATGATGGTGAGTTGTAGCATAATGAAGGCCACTGTTCTACTAACAAGGCCCTTGTTAGTTGAGTGGTGGCCTTCATTAATCTCCAATTCTCCATCAATAATGTATAAAATAGTAATACAACATACCCCCATTCATTTCAATGGTGCACACCCCTGCAATTTCCTTTGCCTTTTGTCATAATGTGCCTGACCATGGAGATGTAGAGGTCAGCTTCACTGTGGGGCACATAAGCCTGACAATAGTGGGGCTCCAATAGTCTGTGAATACCACACCGCTCAACTGTTTGTGAATGCAAGGGACAGCTCTAGAATGTATGTAACATCTCTAAAAGGTACAGCTTATTTGTTCTGACCGAAAAGTGCTATGCAAATCAGGAAAAATTCAAATGTATAAGATTCATCTGTATGTACCCTGGAGCAGTGCATCAGATTTGGGCTTAAACTGACCCAGTTACTAACCAGTTTTTTTTCTGGTTCCCCCTGCCCCCAAAAAAGAACTGTGTTCTGATTTTTCTCCCCCACTCCATTCCATTCCATTCAATACCCATTCCCTATGGGTCATGAAGCCACCCAAAGGTAAAGAAAAATGAAAAACACATACATATATCAGTTCTTCCTCCTTCCCCAATCCCCCTTTAAAAAAATTATTTAATTTTACTTACTTGGCCATGTGGCCAGAACCGTCAGCCTGGCACAGTGTGCCACCAAAGCAGTTTTCAGTCTGCTCCCCCTCTATCCTTCCACCAGAAGCTAGATGCAAGAACCGACCATCACAGGTCCCCAATATGGTCCATGACCAAGTCACCTCACCAACTGAACCCACCCAACCCGGGTTGCTTGCTTCTTGCTTGGTTGCTGCAGTGGCTGCTGCCACACTGCACTGATCAAGGCCTATGACGGCCACCCAAATCACTGTTACCACTACTGCTAAGCCTAGCTTGCTGCCATGGGGGTATGTGTTGTTTTTATTTTTGCATGGTGAGCCAAGTAGAATAAGTAGGCAGCCTAGTGTTGAGTTAGCTACTAGCTCACCCTCTGCTCATTCAGCCACCAAGGGAGATGGAGACTCATTAAGAGTAGACCAACAAAAATATGCTGCCATAACACTGCTATTGACAGTTCAGTGCTCACTGACTCCTGCAAGCTGTAGTTTGCAGTCTGTCTACTCTGTGGCAGGAAAGACAGTGTTGCACTTGCGAGACCCATGCACTTTTTCTTGGCTGGAGATCATCCACATCACATGTGATTGTGCTGGACCATTTTTATCATTTCTTTTGTTGTAGTATGTTCATCTATCTGACAACAGAATTCCTCTGTTCTCTCGCCACAAAGAATTTCTCAGGTTAGCCGGCTCAGTAGTGTAGAGGACTGAGGCACCTCGGCCCTTACTTCTTACCACACCAGTGACCTGAGGTCAGGAGCGAGCTTGGGCTGCTGGAGGTTGATCAGGGAAGGAAAGGATAAAGCATCCAATGACAGTTATCCTCTTCAGGGTGGGGTGGGTGGGTTGTGACTTCTGCAACCAGCGACTCCCAGTGGAGGCTGGTGGTGCAACAGCCAGGGTCATGTTGGGTCTGTGAGGAAGCTGCAGAGGATGTCCATGGGTTGGGCAGAAGCATGCCCATTCCATGCTGAACATCATTGCATGTCACCTCCAGAGGGCAGGTCACATTCATGTTCATGCAAGGAGGAAAAACCCTGATTCCTGAGGAGACAATGCACCAGCCCCAGGCCCACCATCTGACCCAGCCCACCCTGGTCCCAATATCTTTTGGTCTGCACCTTGCCCACAAAAACTGGATTCAAGGAGTGCCCAAGGTAAGAGGAGGGTGGTCTTATCCTTGGGGTACAAGCCAGGGTGGGTTCTGGTGAGATGAGGTGTCAGGATGGGGTTCTAGGAGAACCTATGGTTTGGGGATCTCAGGCTGGGTGGGACAACCAGGTGACTTTTGAGGGATGCCTCAGGACTGGTAACTGGAGAGAAAAATAAATAAAAAAAAGAAGTTCTCAGTGACTGTAGAGAGTGAAGAAGGATAGCACGCATTATCAGCTTGGATCTGCAACATGGAAGGTAAGCATTCATACTTTTGAGGAGTTGCAAAAGTGAAAGGTACACATACTGTAGTACAACTCTGTATTCTTTGCATGTGGAGTGGAAGCATTGTGCTGCTGCCTCAGCATAGGTAGGACAATCAGAGGATGAAAGGCTGGGTCTGTGCAGGATCATGCTTGCTGCCCTCAGACCCTGCTTTACTGAATTTAGTCTTCAAAGAGGGACTGGAACAAACTGACAGCCCTTGTGGAGGGTGTCAGAGATGGAGGTAAGACCCAGAGAAGGCAGGAATGGTACTAGGGCAGTGGCTGAAGGGAGTTCGGAGATGTATAGGAAAAAATGTAAATATAAAAGAATGTGTGGGGCACAGCACTACCACCATAGTGTCTATCCCACCCAAATGACCCTCAAAATTGTAGGTTTATATTTATGGCTATAATATTAAACCCTGGAATCTACTTACTGTATGCATGGCTGTAGTGCTCCAGCATTTTAGTAGTACTTATTTTGATGAAAAGACTACATTTCTCTAGT
Organism: Neoceratodus forsteri; assembly: GCA_016271365.2. Lineage (NCBI taxonomy): Eukaryota > Metazoa > Chordata > Ceratodontiformes > Ceratodontidae > Neoceratodus > Neoceratodus forsteri. The sequence goes on along the minus strand of CM057453.1, from coordinate 1,213,305,212 downwards.
TTCATCTCATCCTTTATCGACATGTTTGTTACAATGTTTACAATTACATAGTGTGATTTCAGTTACTACGTGCTATGAGTCATACATTTACAAACACAGTAGAAAGAAACTAACACAGTAACCCCCAAATTATAAAATGTACAAAGTAATGTAAGCATTAATTAACTCATTTTGAACAGAATATATGTTGTTTTCTTATGTCAGTAGAATCATCACACAATATATTCATAGGTCCTGGTTAGGGCCCACTAAATGGGAGCTATGCATGAATGGGGCGGAAGGTACATGCCAAGGTATGTACCCCCCCAGCATAGCTCTGCATCCCCGGGTAGGAGCACAGTATTCACTACCGCATACACCTGAGGGGCACCTGTCAGCAGCCTCGCTCCCCCAGTGTTGATGACTGCTCAGGGCAGCCGGGGGCGGAGTAGCGGATCCTGGCATGAATCCAATCGGATGCCTGCCCTGGGCCCCATGGTGAATCACATGCAAATGAAGTCACTGGTCCATGTGTTTGAATAGTCAGCACAGGCACCTGGACAAATGGGGACATACCCTGTTGGCTGGAGGACCCCTACCTGAGCCCCTGAAGCACCTTGTCCACCCGCTGCACTGCCAAACCACCTGCCAACACACATCTGCCCTGTCCCCCTTGTAGCAAAGCATACCCCAACACATGACTGCCCCGTCCCTCTTTTAGCAAAGCATACCCCAACATACAAATGCCCCATCCCTGTAGTTTTAATGAACCCCTAACACATGACTGCACCATCCCAGTAGTTTCAGTGAACCCCCAACACATGATTGCCCTGTCCCCACAGTTTCAATGAACCCCTAACACACGACTGTCCCATCCCCATAGTGTCAATACTTCCCCTCAACACATGTCTGCCATATCCCCAATGTAGCAATGCACCCCCACAACACATGTCTGCCCCATCCATGGTGAAGAACATGACACACTCCCCACACGCTCTGAGGTGCACTGGTCCACACAACCCTGACCTCCGAACACGGAGCCCAGCAGCATCATTTGTGGTCAGTGGACCCCCCATCGGTTTCCTCAGAAATCTGCAGTAAGCCGATGGATTAGACTAATGGATTACATTTGTGGATCCTTTGGGTACTGTACTGCACTGTGCTGGCTGAAATTAAATTGATGGGGCAGTGAGAGAGCTTCAGCTTCTGTTGAATTTACATTTGAAATAAAACAGTTGTGACAGTGAGAGTACCACTATACTTGGACAAACTGGAAGGGTGGTGGTGAGAGTTCCCCCTCCAATATTTTCCAATACTTAAGACCTATGGTGGAGTTTCCTGGCATGCTTCTAAAATAAAACTGTGTATCCTTACTGGAATCATTGGACAATTAACTGCCTTAAATTAGGACTATACATGATGAATAGAGGACTGTGCTGCTAGTTTTTCATTTTATTAGTAATTATAATTGGATGTGTTTGGTGAATGTGTGTGTATGTGTGTGTGTGATATGTGATGTGTGATTGTTGAATGTTTTATTCTAGGTGGTGAGGGTTGTATTTATTTTGCAGGTTTCATTTGGGGTTGGGCGATAGTGGATGTATTTGAGGACTTGATTATTTGAGGTGAGACTAGTTTAAAATGTGTTTGGGACAGAAACCGTTAAGGTGCAGCTACTCAGGGGGCTTCCTCCATGACCTCTGTCCCTACGAGCTTCCAGCATTCCTGGCTGAGGCCTATAGAAGGTGTAGGGCCTTGGGGATAGCCCAGAGGGGGGTCCGGGGGGGTTACACCTGAGTGGCTCCCAGAGTGTCTGGGATTCAGGTGGTGAAGGCAAGGTGACACCCTGGGGCAAAATGGGAACTTGAGAGGGGGTTGCTATGCTTAGTTCCCATACCCAAGGGCTCCACCTTAGAGAGTGGGCAGATGACCAGCCCAGCTGCCTCACCTCATCCTACTCGGGTTGTGTTATGCAATGTCAGGTCGATGAGGTGTGGATGTGGGCTTCAGGGTTCTCCTGCTCTAACATTCCCCGGGATTAGATGGGGACTTTTTGAGGAAGAACGAAGAGCTCATCGCCAGCCTGGTGTTGGAGTCCCCAGGTGGTGGATTCTGGAGGACTTCAGTGCCTAGATCAACAGAGGGCTCTCAAAATTTGGAAACAATCTCCTTATGAGCATGGAGGTCCTGGGCCTGACACAAAATGTAACCTTTACAAGACACTCAGGTTGCCACACATTGGACTTAAGTTTTTTCAGCAGGCTTAAATATTACTGACCTCTGTATTGATCTATTGGTTTGGTCGGATCACAGCACCATGGAGTTCACATTTAGGGCCCCGGTTCAGGTGGTCCTGCACCTGTGGAGATGGTCCAGTACCACCCATTAAGAGGAGTTTCCTATATGGGGCTATCAGCGGTGCTGAACCTATCGAGTGTTTGGGCAGCTTGTGCGATTGGGCCAGAGGAAGCGGTGGCAACCTATAATGGGGCTGTGATTGTGGCCTTTGACTCAATCGCACCCTCTCACAGCCACCCCTTGTCTACTTACTGGAGACCTCCTTGGTATGATGAGGATCTCTGGAGTTTAAAGACTAAGGGGTGGAGGTTAGAGAGATGCTGGAGGAGATCTGACCAAATGGAGAATAAATTGGCCCTGAGGTCGCATTATGCTGACTATCAGGGGCCAATCTCCTGAAAGAAGGTGGAGTTTCTGTCTAGAAGTTTCTGTCTAGAAAGATTGCTGAGGTGATGAGCAGAGCAGCTCAGCTCTTCAGTATGACAGACAGGCTTTTACATTCTGTCTGCCTCCATGCTGGAGGAGCAAGTTCCAGCACTAGGTGCGAGGAGTTGGCTCTGTTCTTCGCCAAAAATGTGTCATCTATCAGGGCTGAGGTCTTCTCGAGTATCTCTCGAAAGGGATGCAGTGTTCAGCCTGAGTTATATCCAAACACTCCTACTGCCTGGGATAAGTTTGAGCTGGTTGGGATGGAGAAAGTGCTAGGGATAATCTCAAAGCTATGACCTACACATTGTGATCTGGACCCAGGTCCAGCCTGCCTTTTGGTTGGATGTGCGGACCTGATAGGACTTGTGATTGCTGAGGTTGTCTGGAGTTCATTGAGGAGCTGGGTCTTCCTGTTATCCTTGGAAAGATGCTCTGGTTAGACCCTTTTTAAAGAAGCCCTCTTTAGACCTGGACTGCCTCAACAACTACAGGCCAGCCTCAAACCTCCTGTTTTTAGGGAAGGTTCTAGAGAAAGTGGTGGCCATTTAGCTTGAGAGACATCTCGCATCTTCTTCTACCTATGAGCCTTTCCAGTCTGGGTTCTGGGCAGGGCATTGTTTGGAGACTGCCCTAGTAAGGTTGTTTAATGACAGGAGAGTCCATACCATCTTGATTCTCCTGGATCTCTCTGCGGCATTTGACACTGTGGACAATGAGGTGCTGCTGGACCACCTGCAGTTCTGGTGTGGTCTGTCTGGTAATGTCATCCACTGGTTCAGGTCATACCTGACAGACAGAGTGCAGAGGGTAAAGATCGGACTTGTTTCATCTTGTTCAAAGCCACTGAGCTGTGGTGTTCCACAGAGGTCGGTCTTGTCATCCTTATTGTTCACGGTGTACATGCTGCCATTGAGGGACATTATCAGGTGGTATGGGTTGGGTTTTTTACTGCTATGCAGATGATGCTTAAGTGTACTTGTCCTGTGCACCCAATGCCTAGGTGTCAGACTCTGTATTTAACAGCTGCCTCGAGGAAATCTAGTCGTGGATGACTCATAACTGGCTTAGACTCAACCCAGACAAGACTGAGGTACTGGTGGTGGAGCTGGGTCATCGTGGATGGGGGGGAGATGGGGGGTTGTTCCCTAGCCTAGTGTTGGAGGGTGTTCCCTTTGTCCCTTCTAGACAGGTGAAAGATATGGGTTGTGATTCTAGATGACTGCCTGACACTTGATGCTCAGGTGTCGGCCGTGGTCAAAAGCGGATTTTATGATCATAGGAATATTGCCCAAATCCAAGCCCTGGTCACTCCTGAAGACCTGTCCACACTGGTACATGCTTTCATCACTTCCAGGCTGGATAACTGTAATTCCCTGTACCTTGGGTTATCTGGAGGCAACCTCCGCAGGCTGCAGCTGGTGCAGAACATGGCCACAAGACTTTTGGCTGGGGTAAGGAGATGTGAGCATATTACCTCAGTCCTCTGCGGACTGCACTGGCTGCAGGATTGTCTTTAAGATAGGGCTCCTTACCTATAAGACCCTGCATGATGGGGACCCCACCTATGTGTAAGATCTCCTTGTCCCTTACCATCGGGCCCAGGCACTCCGTTCTGCCGAGGGAGGCCTCCTTGGGGTTCCCAGGGTTAGGTTGTGGCATTCGGGAGACAGAGCATTTGCGGTGGCTGTGCCAACCCTGTGGAACTGTTTACCTGACTTTTTGAGTGGGGGCTCCCTCTGTGGAAGCCTTTAAATGGGCATTAGAAACATACCTGTTCCAAGTAGCTTTTATTGATTGACGCTGTTTGAATAGATAAGATGGCTGTCAGTATTTATGATTTTATTATATGTGTGTTTTTTGCTTGTTTTTAATTAATTGGGTTTTGTATTATTGTTTTATTGTACAGCGCCCAGAGTTCCAGGAATTGGGTGCTTCATAAATAAAAATATCTACCTGTCTGTCTGTCTGTCTGTCTGTCTGTCTATCTATCTGTCTATCTATCTATCTATCTATCTATCTATCTTTCTATCTGTCTGTCTATCTATCTCTTCAGGCTTTTAATACATTGAAAGCCTGTATTGACTTCATAGATACTTTCTATATGTGTTTTTTTTTCCAATTTTATTGAAGCTTAGAAAGAAACCAAATTCGTCACAAGGTAAATATTCTCTATCAGAGAAAATAGATACAGTCATAAAATATAGCATGTTGGGAATGCTTATGAGTTCAGATACATCTACATATTCATGAGTACTTTCTATACTTTTAGACTTTCCTTAGGTTCTTCACCCTCTCAGAGAAGTAGTGGTAGGTTTTATTTCTAACAACACCCTTCCCCATAGGACTAAGGCAGCTTATAAAGTGCAAAAATTACAATCAATCAATAAATAAACAAACATGTATTTATAAATCAGCTGTTAAAACACATAAAACTCATAAAAAATGTGCTGGAAGGGGCTTAGTAGAGAAGATCAATCAATCCCCAAAAGTTTGTTTCAAAAAGGTCCTTAGATACATCTTCAAAGGCAGTCACTGTGGGGGCCTGTCTGAGGATCCTCTGGAGTTAATTCCATAAGACCAGGACTGCTACCTCAAAGGCCCAGTCTCCTGAGGTTTTCAGCACAGACCTCAGTATAGTTTGAAGGCCCACCACGATGAAGCAAAGAGAGGGTGAATGCACATAAGGGTTCAGGACACCTAACAGGTAACCAGAAGCCAAACCATGTTGGGCATTACAAGTTAGCAAACCAACTTTAAAGGGGAATCCTCACTTAACCTGCAGTAATGCTGCAGGACCTTTAGGTTCCAGTGAAGAAAAATGCAGTGAAAGGAAATGTTTGTTTTAATGTTCTTACTATTTTGTAATTTCATTTTTTATCTGATAATCTTGCAATCCTCCTTCTGCCACATTTACCTACTACATGTCCCAGTGTCCTCCGCGGCCAGCCCTTTGATGACGCGAGTGGCAGACTAAGGCACAGGGAACCTCTGTGTGCCAGGAAATCACTTAGATTGCGTTACTGTGAAGGAGCACATAATAATGCTTATTCTACCAGTGTTGATTGTGCTAAACTTCAGGGTGCTGTCCTGAGTTTTGCTGGAGGATAACCGACCAGGGGTCAGATATTCAAAAGTTAAGTGGTGTTAGCCTATGTTAACTGTGTTTTGTACATGATTTGTGGGTGGGGGTCTATATTCAGATATCCTCGTAGTGTTGGCTAAGCCCCTTAGCACTCAAGCACTAACATAGCATGGTGCCCATGTACATGAGTGGGTCTCCCACTACATACAGGGGCAGCAGCAATTTTAGAGGTTTGTAGCAGTGGTAAATGGCACCTAAAGGGGTGCTATTTTCAGCCTTTGAAAACCTAGTCCACAAAGACCTGTTGGCAAGATGGCATTTCTGCAGCCATCTTCCCCATAAGATCTGAACCCTCATCCTGGCAAAATAAAAAGATACACTGGTGTCTATTGGCACCCCCCACCCTCTGAGCCCCCATCCTTGGCCATGTATGTGATACCCTGGTGTCCACTGGCACCCCTTCCCTGACTACTTGTCCCAGGAAATGCAATGTAGAGCCTAGTGTTTAGTACCACCCACTCCTTTAATCACCTGTACAGAGGATCATCACCCTAACCCTGGTGTCTGTTGGCTTCTTCCTCTTCCAGATCACATGGCAGGGTGAGCATCACCATAACCCTGGAAGATGTAGCACTCCCAGTCCTCCAGTCCCCTGTCCTGGTACTGTGACTGTCTGCCCTGGTGTCTATTTCCACCCCCCACCCTCCAATCCCCTGTTATGGTACTGTGACTGTCTGCCCTGGTGTCTAGTGGCACCCCAACCCACCAATCTACCATCCCAGTACTGTAACTGTCTGCCCTGTTGTCTAGTGGCACCCCAACCCACCAATCTACCATCCCAGTACTGTAACTGTCTGCCATGGCATCCATTGATATCACAAACTGTCTGATTCCCCCATCCCATAGTTGACACCCATCACTGATGGTTAGCAGCACCTCCATTCCCCAAACAACCATCCCATTGCTGAGAAGCTAGTCACTGTTAGCAAGTGGCTCCCTCCACCCACAGACACATTGTATGAGTGCTCACTGCAGCATGTATGGCAATTGGAGGTGAAAGTGAGAGGATGGCTATGTAGGTTAGCATCCAGGGATTCATTGCACATGCCCATCCTGCCAGGTAAAGGGAAGGGATTGGATTGAGTGCTGCACTGGGTGTAGGCGAGGCAGTTGGGTGACCCAGGATGGCTACTGTGCATCAGGGCATCTGTTGACCAGCATTTGGGAGTGGGGCAGGGGAACCACTTGATGCCAAGGATTGTATAGGAAACATGGCCAAGGAACTCAGATGGGTGAGTTGTGCCACTGGACACCAGAGCTGTGAGGCTACTCTGACAGGTGAGCAGGGGCAGGGGGTGCCATGAGATGCCAGGAACTATATAGCAATCTATGGAACAGGTGTTTGGGTGAGTGCCTGTAATCACCAGGGTACATCCCACCATCATTGGTACGGGTGTGCATGGGGTGGCCACTTTCAACAGTGACTATCTTCTCAGCAACAGGATGGTCATTTGGGAGTATGCCATTAACCACCAGTGATGGGTATTGTCTACAGGACAGGTGCTCAGTGGGTGAAGGGAGTGCCACTAGATGCAAGGGAATCCAACATACTACCCCGAGTAGGGATCGGAGGGTGAGGAGTGCCACTAGTCACCAGAGATGACAGGATGTCAGGACGAACACAAACATGCTGATGCTTCCAATGCAGGTGGGCCCATAATAGGCATGCTAATGGCCCCTTATTTATTTAAGAGTTTTACCAGGAAGGCATACTGAGCAGTGTACCACTCGATTCCAGATGCACTCTGGGGGAATATGGGATAGGCAGGACACAGCATGCCCGATGGGCTAATTTGCATGGTGCTGCTGAATATTGTGCTGCAGATCCTGGTATTCTGTGGTCTGGGGTAAAATTCCCTATGACTGGCTGCTGCCCAGCTCGTGTCAGAGCAGCGCAACTTGACTTAGCACTGTGCCGACACGGGCTGATATTCAGTCAGATAGTGGTGGTGGTGTACTGTCAAACTGAATATAGAAACCTCTGGGTTGGGTTCAAGCACAGTGGAAACCTTTGTTGATCTGCTTTTGCACTTTTTTTTTCAATTTCTAGCCCAAAGAATATCTGTTTTTGCAGTCTTTTTTGATACCTTTGAGTATGCATAAAAAACTGCGATTATGTCCCCGCTCGGTTTTGTTATGTAAAACAATACATCACTTACTTTGCTCTATTCCCTGATATCCAGTAATCCTCCCTACACCCTTTAATTGTATATGTCCTTGTTCCAAAAGTAATGTTGAGCCATGCAGATTGTGGATGGCACAGCACTCCTCTCTTTTCCTCAAGTCTGCTGCCTTGTCACATTTTTCACACTATCTTTTTGTTCTGTAAAACATATTACTATTTTTGGTCTATTTCCATGTATCCAGTGGCTTCCCTACACCCTTTAGTTGCATATTTCATTGTCTAAAAAGTAATATTGAGTCACACATAGTTCACTGACTGACACAGCCCTTCTCTCTCTTCCTCTGCCTACCACCGACTAACAAATGCAAACCACAAAGCATATCTTTGCAGTTTGCATTTGTTAGTCTGTGACCAGCCAAGGAGAAGTGAGAAAGGCTGTACCAGTCATTGTGGGGTTGTCATGTATGTCGAGGCCTTATGCGGGCCACACACTGCATCATGAAAATTGGGTTGGCATGAAAAATTGGGAAAGGAGCAGCTGGCAGGATGAAGGCCTGGTCGCTGCAGGTCATGCACCATCGACTGGCCCTCTACAGCTGCTAACCACCCAGAACCCTCACCCTCTGTCCCAGGGACTTACCTTGTACCTTAGGTAACCCTCCCCAGAGATGCTGCCTCTCCTTGACTCACCCAGTTTAGCAGTCCACTGTCCTGTCCATGCACTGGTGGCTTCAAACTTCCCTAGTGGTGGTCAGTAAGTGTACAGTAGCTTCTTTCAACCTTCACCCCTCCCTGCGTGGAGATTGGTCTGAGGGATGCTGAATCCTGTCAACGTCCCCCATGCTAGTCTATATTGGTGACCAGCGTTGGTCCCCTAACTCAGGTTTTTGTCCTGGCACTAGTATCACCCTCCCAACCAGCTTAAAAAAAAAAACATTTCAAAGAAAAAAAAAAGCTCTTTTTCATTTTTAAACCACCCACCTGACCCAGCTAATCAGAATCTTTATCACTAATAGTAACCCATTTTCTGCTTTGACTACAGGTCTCATGGAACAATAAGCACACTGTAACAGGACACCAGCTCTGGTGTGGGAGGATGCTGACCGTGTGTATCAGGTAAGTATTGTTTTCTAATTATATTACCTTGTTTGTCCAGTTAGCTACTAAACAGCTGCAGAGCCTTTGTGACCCTTTTGCTATTCTTATTTTACAGGTAAGACTGGATATTTCCTCGAACCACCTAACCCCATTTCCAGAATCCCCAGGACCCAGGTAAGTGCTCTTTATTTTCCATGTTAGGATATAATGGTTCATCTAAAAGTATCATGCCAGCCATTACCGTTCCATCTTTTGCAAAGTAAGGGGCTTGGGCATGGCCCAGTTGGCAGGGGGATATGGATGTCAAGATAATGTCGAGAGGACAGGGAGCCAAACTGAACAGCCAGGATTTACCTATATTCTTTCATTCCCAGTTATGGATGGCAATCGGTGGGGCACAGTGTTCACTACATTTTTGCCTTTAAAGGGAACAGGGGGAGTTGGGTTAGATAAAGGTGGGATGGGAAAAGAATATTAGGGTGAGGACAATGGTGAAAGATTGTTAAGGGGATGGGGGTAACCATACAAATCTGAAGCCCCACAGCCTGGCAGAGACTGATCCTCACCATTAGACCCATCAGCATAATATATCAAAGTATGCAGAGTGGTAGAGTCTGTAAGCAGATCTAAGGTGGGAGGAGTATATCCAGGCATTATGCGCTGTAGGGTGGGATTTTAGCCCTCATGTTTTGACCATTGGTTGGAAGACATTTGCATTAATAACACCAATGCCATACTCCAGTTGTGCCATAGGTGCTTCCAGAAGAGAAGGCTGCCTGCACCCTCCTCACAGACAGTGCCATATTCCAGCTGTGCCAGAAGTGTCACCAGAAGGGCGAGCTGCCTACATCCTCCTTTTCCAGAGCCACAGCACATTACCTCCATATACTATAGTGGTCCCACTGACCAGTAGATGTGAATCAGCATCAGGAGCTGGTCCTGGATCTCCCACATTGTAGTGTGTCTGACTAACAGCTAGCACCACTTGGGTCAAAAAATGAGATTTAACTGGGAATAGAATTCAGGCTCCCGGAATGCTACTCGTTGCTCTATCAATTAAGATATTACACCCAACATGAGCTTAACTTGATGCTTTTGGATGTTTTGTTTCAGATGCAAGTTTCTTCAGGTGTTTTCCACTTTCTTTTCAGATGCACACATTAATGAATGGTGAAAATACTTGGAGAAAGCAAATCATAAGTAGTTCAGGTAAGCATGTTTTTATACCATATACTGTGTATATCCATTTGAATGACTGTGGGCGGAGCCTACAGCCATCTGGCTATCTATTACTGGAAAACGCAGTATCGTGGAACACATTTTTTGGACTTTTTGATGTATCCTTCTATATCTATAAATCACTATGCCAACTGAAATAAAATACTCCCTTCTTTTTGTTTAGAATGTTGGACACATAACTCCAAGCTGCTCGTCAGATGGTCATTAGGAAACCGAAACAGCTTGCTAAATATTGGTTGCCTATTAAACTGGAAATGTGTTTTCCCCCTTTGGAATGCAACAACTTGCACATTTAAATATGTAGTATTTAAACATTTTCTTGCTACTGCTGTAGTTTCAGTTGGGCATGTATTGTCTTTCAAGAAAGATTCATATCTCATAAATGTCACCCATTCCCAGTAAATCGATAAAGATTTACACTGTTGTTTTAACCTCTTAAGACACTGTCTTATAAGAACTGTTTCACACATATGCCAGGTCTTCAGTGAACTACCCAGACTAAATATATAGCAATCAGCAGGCATATTTAATATGCTTTTTGGGAAAAAAATAAATTAAGCTGCAGCAAACACACACACACACACACATATATGCTCACTTTCTGTGTACATACCATCCTCATGCCACAACATTCAAAATAAATACTCCATTCTAATATGTTATAAAACAATAAAGAAATGGTTTATGTCAGTGAACACAGTGAAGTTCAGTTTAGAGTAGATTTCCTTTAACTATTTCTTATCCTATATTTTGTATCCTGGATAGCACTGGGGAGATGCTACATCTCATCGTCATGGGGATTTTCATTTACACATTTTTGCACTGCATTTACTCAGGCTGTCCAAGATTAGATGCAATATCTTGTTTTCAGTGGGGTCATGATTTTACCATTTTTATAATGTATTTATTCTGGGTAGGGTAGCCTAGTCTAGCTAGCCTTTGCAGTGTCAGTGGCTCAGTAGGTAGCACACTCGCCTCTGAGGCCGGGAGATCAGAGGGCTGTGGGTTCAGTTCCCACATCTGGCACTTGGGTTAATATCCCAGTACTGACACTGTAATGCAGCATGAGAGGGGTGCTGCATTTCTGAGGTGCCGTCTTTCCGATGAGACGTTAAACCGAGGTCCCATCTGCCTGGATTGGTGGTAGTTCAGGTGGATGTTAAAGATCCCATGGCACTTATCGAAAGAGTAGGGGAATTTCCCGTGTCCTGGCCAAATTTCCTCATTCACTAAAAATACCACCAACAGCTTAATCTGGTTCAAAGTCAGTTGGCATTCATCTGTATCCCCTTCCCCCGGGTCGTGCCTGAAAATAGGCAGGATTTGTCTAGTGCACTTACCCGGTCAACAAAAGCTAAATAAAATTAAAATAAATAGTCCAGGGCCTCCATATTCAAAGCAGATGCAGAGCGCATCCCAGAGGAAAAGAGAGATGTGCCACACAACTTCAGCATTGCACCATTGCATGATATTCAAACATGTAGGATGTGCCAGCAGCAAGGGAATGGGTCAGGGAGCACACAAATGGTATGCCATGCAAGTCAAGGGGGTGTTCCCATGCATATGCTGCGCTACGGCATATTCAGTGGGAATGAACCCCTCACAGTCCTGAGCAGCGTGGCCCACAGTTAGGCCATGAATAGCTGGCCTAACCTGGCCTGCCACCCACAGGCGAGCTGCGGAAATGCACCCAGGTACACAGCAGCCTGGCATCCCTGGTGGACTAGAGGTACCCTGTCTTATTCCCGATCAATAAAACTCCATCTCCGAAGAGCTCCAGAGTGTAGGGCTCCCCCAGACTCAGTGGCACCAGAGGAAACCACAGTCCATATCCATAGCATAGAGGACCCCCAGCCACCGCATCGGTATGCAGACACCCCTCCTCCCTCCATACCCAACCTGTTGCAGAGACTGGCACTGTCCTCCACACCCTGCCACATCCAGCCGCTGATTGCACTGGACCCGGGCTGGGGACCTGCACTCCAGAAAGACCCAAGTGACCATACTATGCTTTGGGGCACTACGCAAGCTGCAGACCCACCAGTGTATGCAGCTGTGTGTATGTCCCTGGTAAACAGTAAAAGGGAACTGCCATACCTCCAATGCATGCCTTGTCAATACTGTATCTTTCTGCTGTCATACACCACTGCAGGCCCACACTCTTCCCCCATTCCCCCATGTAACATGCCACCCTCTTGAATGCTTAAGTATCCTGGGAGCCATGGGTTGCGGTATCCTGCAATGCCATTTGCAGTGTATGCTCCAAGCTATGGATAGTGTATCCGCGGTTCCATGTTTGTACAAATGGGAGGTCAGCTGTAACATGCCTGTTCCGGGACCTGTGTGAATGGGTACAGCATTGGCCATCAACCGTACTGAGCAATGCAATGGCACCAGGAAGATGGATCTGCATGTGAGCACCTGAGGTGTATGGCCACTGGGCATTATCGCCCACACACAGCTCATGCTTATGTATGACACATTCCAGCATCATACTGCCAGTGTTCTGCTACCCAAAAATAAGATGCCATTTCTTCTGTGAACTATCCAGGCTAAATATATAGCAATCAGCAGGCATATTCTAGCAAAACACATTGTAAAAAATGTGTAAAAGGAAGACCACATTGAAACTGCCTCTCAGCAGATCTGCATTGTGCAAATTCGTTAGAAATAATGGGTAATAGCATCCCGAAAGCTCTCCATAGCCATATCAGCTCTGACCAGAATTTGTTCAATCCACTACTCCTTTTGTTACATATCCTGCTCTGTCTGGCTGTTTCTCATGCACAGCCAAATCACTGTGCTCTCACAAGCAAGCTTACCTTGCACTGCTCTTACATAAACATACCCACATTGTACTGCTCCGTCACAAGCATCCTCCCACATTGATATCACACAGGTATACTCACTTTACTGTTACTCGCACACACCCTCATGCTGCCTTCTTTTCCACATGCCCCTTTTGTTGCATTTTTGTTACATACCTGCTTTGTGTTGAGCCCTCTCTCACACATTTGTGTTGTGTAGTGCTTTCTGTCACACACACTTAGAAACATAGAAATTGTTGGCAGATAAGAACCGCCAGGCCCATCCCGTCTGCCCTAAAGCCCTACATTAGTTTGTTTCCACTGACCCTACCTAGTCAATGCCCCCCCTCCTTCCCACAACCAATGTACCCTTATGTCTGCCCCATGCATGTTTAAACCCTCCACTGTGTTTGTCCCATCACTTCCTGTGGCAGTTTATTCCATGTGTCCACCACGCTCTCTGTTAAGGAAAACTTTCTCACATTTCCCCTCAGCCTGCCACCCTCCAATTTCATGTCATGTCCCCTTGTTCTTCCACCTCTCTTAAATTGGAAGAGGTCTCCCCTCTACACCTTGTTTATGTCCTTAAGGTACTTGAATGTTTCTATCATGTCCCTCCAATCCCACCGCTCTTCCAGTGAGTACATTTTAAGATCCTTTAGTCTCTTGGTGCAGTCCTTGTACCACCTTAGTCGCACTTCTCTGAACCGCCTCTACCTGGTCAATGTCCTTACAAAGGTGCGGCTTCCAGAACTGCATACAGTACTCTAGGTGAGGCCTCACTAGCGTTTTGTACACTGGCATAACCACCTCCTGCCTGCTGCTTGTGATACCTCTACCTATGCATACCAGCATGCCACTGGCCCTCCCTGCAGTACTTTGTACTCTGCTTAGACACTTTTTGGTCATCTGAAATGATAACCCCAGGTCCCTTTCTTCCTTTGTAATTATTAGGCAGCAACTCTCCACCCCATCCTGCAGCACTCCCCAGGGTTCCCTCTTCCCAGGTGCATTATTTTGCACTTCTTGGAATTCAATCTTAGGTGCCACACTTCAGACCATTTTTCAAACTTCTACAGATCCCTCCTCATTCTCTCTACTCCATCCGGAGTATCCACCTTGTTGCAGATCTTGGTGTCATCTGCAAACAGACAGACCTTTACCTCTAGCTCTACCACAATGTCACTGATGAAAATATTAAACAGGACTGGCACAAGGACTGATCCCTGAGGTTCCCCGCTGATCACCTCCATCTTCCTGATTGGGTCCCATTTACCACCACCCTCTGCTTCCTGTCTGTAAGAAAGTTCCTAACCCAGTTTTCCACCATGTGCCCTATGTCCAGACTACTCATTTTGTTGACTAGCCTTTTGTGTGGGACAGTGTCGAAGGCTTTGCTGAAATTGAGGTAGGTGACATCCACTGCCACCCCACCCCGATTGATGTCCTTCATAACCCAATCAAAAAAGTCTATCAGATTTGTTTGACATGACCTTCCTTCTGTGAATCCATGCTGCCTTGGATCCTGGGCCCCGATGGACTCCAGGTGCTCCTCTATCCTTTAGTTAAGTATTGCCTTCATGATCTTGCCCATTACTGAGGTGAGGCTGATGGGTCTATAGTTCCCCACATCCTCCCTACTGCCACTTTTGTGTAGAGGGACCACATGTGCCCTCTTCCAGTCCTCTGGAACAACACCTGTGTTAAGTCACTCTGTGAACAAAGCTGCCAGTGGCGCCACTAGCTCCCCTCTCAATTTCCTTATTATCCTCGGATGTGCACCATCTAACCCCACTACCTTGTCCACTGTTAGTTTTGAGAGCTCCTTCAGGACTCTCTCCAACGTGAATGGACTAGTGTCTACCTCTACCTCCCCTTTGTTCCTGATACTCAGTTGTGGACTGTGACCCTCACCCTCCTCAGTGAATACTGAGCAGAAGTATTTGTTCAGTATTTCTGCCTTTTCTAGGTCTCCCTCTGCACTCTCCTACGAACATACGAAATTTGCCAGCAGATAAAGGCCTAGAGGTCTATCAAGTCTGCTCAAATGTACAGCTAGCACCCCTTATTCTGCAGCTGCCCCTTCCTTCCACCCTTCCCCTTCATGAACCCTCCTCCTTGTCCTGTCCCATCCTCATTTGAAGCAGTCCACTGTTCTACTGCATACCACTTCAGGAGGTAACGCATTCCACCCAGCCACCACCCTCTCTGTAAAAAAGTGTCTCCTCATCTCACTCCTGAACCTTCCTCGCTCCAGTCTCATATCATGGCCCCTGGTGTCCCTCCCCTCCCTTACTTTGAACAGCCCCTCTCTACTTGTCTTGTTTATTCCTTTCATGTATTTAAAGGTTTCAATCATGTCACCCCTGTCTCTCCTCTCCTCCAGTGAGTACATGTTCAACTCCTTCAACCTCCTCTCACATGATAAGTCCCCCAGCCCCTTGATCATCTTTGTCACTCTGCGCTGCACCCCCTCCAGTAACTTAATGTCCCTCTTCAGATACAGACGCCAGTGCTGCACGCAGTACTCCAGGTGTGGTCTAACTAATGACCTATACAGTGGCAGAATCACCTCCTCCCTCCTCGAGGATATACCCCTTGCAATACAACCCAGCATTTTGTTGGCCTTTGCAGCTGCCTTCCTACATTGTGCCGAGTTGTTCATTGACCCTGTAATGAGCACACCCAGATCCTTCTCCTCCTCTGTCTGGGCTAGCTGCACCCCTAGCTGGTAGCTCTCCTTGGGTTCTTCATCCCAAATGCAGCACCTTGCACTTTTGGCATTAAAGCCAAGCTGCCAGGTGTCTGACCAGGTTTCAAGCTTTGCCAGATTATCCTGCAACCCCTGCCATCCCCCTAGGTCATCCACCACAGCGCCTACCTTGGTATCATCAGCAAACAGACTGATCTTGCTCTTGATGTCCCATGATATGTCTGCAATGAATATCCCAAACAACACTGGTCCCAACACTGAGCCCTGTGGAACACCACTCGTCACTGCCCTTGGGTGTGAGAGCTCCCCACCCACCACCACCGTCCTGTCTCGCCTCTGAGCCATACAATCCCCCCTGGCCTTCCTTCTTTCACTGACATACCTAAAAAAGCTCTTGTCCCCTTTTTTCGCTGTCTGAGACAATCTTTCTTCAGTCTGTACCTTTAATATCCTAACAGCTTTTCCTGCTTATCTAGGTTTCTTTAGGTACTCCTCCCTGTCTGGCTCCCTTTGAGTTTCCTTGTATTTCCTGAAACTTGCCCTTTTGGCCCTTATTTTGCCTGCTACCTCTCTCGATAACCATAGTGATTTTTTCCTTTTCCTGCTTTTGCTTACCACCTTGATGCAATGGTTCATCACCTCCTGTATGACTCCCTTCAAGCGTTTCCACTGCTCCTCGACTCCCTTTCCTATCGCCAATCCCAGCAGGGCCTCTTTGACACGTCTCCATTTTCTCAAAATCTGCCCTTTTAAAATCCAGAACTCTTGCCTTAGTTTGACTAGACAGCGTCTCTGTCCCCATATTAAAGCACACTATGTTGTGGTCACTGGATTCCAGCTGCCCTTCTACCCGGACATCTGATATACTTTCCCCATTGGTCAGTACCAGGTCCAGAATTACCCCTTCCGTTGTGGGATCTCCTACCAGCTGTCTGAGTCCTGCCCCCTGCAGTGAATCGAGAATGTCCCTGCTCCTGGTTGAAGCAGCTGCTGGGATGGTCCAATCAATGTCTGGGATATTGAAGTCACCCAGCAGTAATACAGCACCCTTTGTTGCCATCTCCAGAGTTTGATCCACTAGATCCCTGTCCATCTCCTCCCCTTGTGCTGGAGGTCTGTAGAGTACCCTTTTTCAAACTGCTGTGCCATTTCCTGGCTCAAGGGTGACCAACAGTGCCTCAGTCTCCCCCTGTCCTCCCCACACCTACATTGCTCACACCTACCTCATGTAACTCTCTCCCACAAAAACACGCCTCATGTTGTACAATGTCTTGAATGCATCTGACTTGTGTTGTGTGTTGCTGCACCACACACCCATGTTATGTGTTGTGTTATCTTGTATACACCCATTTAATGTACTCAATCCCACTCACCCACCTCATGTTGTACTGTTGCACACACCTTCCCCATGTTGTGCTGTTTCCTCCACCCCATCTTGCATTGTGTTTTCTATTGTACACACCTGCCATGCTTTGTCCTCTTACATTCCTGTCCCATACTTCACTCCCTTGTCCAAAATCCTACGCACTCCTTCTGTTGCTCTTACACAAACCTGACCTGACCTGTGTTGTGCTACCTCACACATACCCCCACACTGTGCTGTGCTCTCTGATATTTTCTTCATGTTGTGGTCTGCCTTTTGCACTCACCTTATGTTTTTTTTCTCAACCACACCAAACTTATTTTGGACTCTCATGTGCCCTGGCCAACATGCCCCTTTCTGAAAACCGGTTCATACAGTTGTCAAAAGGCTGTGTGTGGTTGTTGTGTGAAATGGCTGCCACTGCGCATTTACAGTCACTTCACTACCAGTTCCTTGTTGCTTGTAAAGTGGCTGTGTGTGGTTGTTGATGTGTGAAATGGCTGCCACTACACATTTGCAGTCACTTCAATACCAGTCTCTTATTCTCATTCTTGTTCTCTTACTAGGCAGAGACTCTCTCAGCTGCCCTCCATACCCTCTTTCCACACCGTTGATGGGACTACACTAGAGGACTCGACTCCACCTCTTTTAAATACCTGGGTGTCTGGCTTGAACCACACCTTAACTTTTCTGAACATATTGAAGCCATCCTGAAAAAAACTACACCTCAAGCTTGGCGCTTTTTACAGGAACCGTAGGTGCTTACCCATTCCGGTCAGGCGTGATCTTGTTCAGAAAAGGATTCGCTCTATTTTTGACTTTTATGACAAAGTCTATAGTGCTGCCCCCAGGTTTTCCCATACCAGGTTGGATACTCTTTTCAATGCTTTCTGTCGCTTTGCTCTTGACTCCCCCTCCCGCACACCTTGTACCACTCTAGCTTTCCCCTTCCTGGAGAGCACACATCTCTCTCACTGTGCTAAATTCACTTCTAAATTCTGGTTTGATGCTCTATCCTTTTACCTTTTCTCCTCACTTACTGCCCCACCTCCCTCCTCCCATACTCTCAGATCCACTGACTCACACACTTTAGCCATTTCTCATCGCTCCACCTCCACAGGCCAGGATGCATTCACCTACCACTTTCCTAAGCTTTGGAATTCACTACCACCTCCTAGATATTCCCTAGTGGATCACTGCTCTGGTACGACTACTATAGATGTTATTTTCCTCATTCTGCCCCATTTTACCTTGACCTTATGGACTGGCACTGAAATTCTACACTGTAATGTGATATATATTAGTTGTATTGCACTGTTATTGTATGTTTTATTTGCTCTCCCAACTCTTGTAACCTCTCCCTTAGGATGCTTCTAGAAACTAGCTGTTTACAGCTCATGTTATCTTTCCTAGTGAAACATTTTCAAATAAATAAATATTGCTTGTAAAGTGCTTTGGTATACAATGTGTATGAAAAGCACTATATAAATGCTGATTCTTTTTCTTCTTGTCTTTGCCTATATGGTAGACATCTGCACAGAGAGACAGTTGGAAAAGATGTAAAGACATTTGGTTTTATAATGTGCGTTTTATACAGATTATTATCCCAAAGCACTTTACAATCCAGGAAAGGGAGGTGAAAACTGATGCCCACTGGGAGATTTGAACACAGATATGATTAGAGAGAAAGTAGAAAATGGTTGAGTGGCTGTCCCAGGGTTGCTTGGTAAATGTGTGGTAAGTTGTGGGATTTTAAACGTGGGTCTCTAGATTATTACAGTTCTATGTCTGCTCTTGTGGTAAGGGGTAACAGGTGTGTGTGACCTCAAAGCCAGGAGACAAGTTAACAGAAAGGAGAATCTTCAGCTCTGAGCTGTAACCACTTGGACAACCTGCTTCCCTGCTCTCTTCGGAGAATTATCACACATGGCCTACTGGTGAATGACTAGGCACAGAACTGGCAGAGACAAGTGGGGGAAATAGATTGTCATTGTTGTCTGAAATGGTGAAGGCAAACAGATCTGAGTACGATTAATACGTCCAATCAAGATAGGTAAAAATAAAAAATGGAAGCTTGCAAATTGAGAAGTATTAGCAGTAGCAAACTTTAATTCCAGTGGAAAGTACAATAAAGGATCATTTGTTCTTTCCATTAAGATATGCTGCTTACACCTGTGTTTACCATTTATTTCTACCTATCTTGGGCTAGTTGTCTCTGGAGTGCCACATTTTATTTTTTGGTTTATTTGAAGGTGTTTGCCTCAAGTCCAGCCCAGCATATGATTGTGTTTTACCCTCCATATAGTTTTTATCCACCTTCTGCCCTGTCCGTATCACTCTGACTGACCCCCCCCAGCCCCCATTATCTGGCTTCTCCAAGGCTTACCTTCCCACGTCATCCTCTTCCACAGGACTTGTGGGGGCACCTGGTCGATAGTAGGAAACCCTCCTGTGCTCACTTCATCTAGCGTTTTTGTTTGTGTGTGGATTTTGAATGTTAATTTACAACATTGAGTGTGTGTGGTGAAAGTCAGTGAAGTGTGCAGTGTGGGGGAAGGGCGTACCTGTGTGTAGGTAGATTTAAGTTGGAGAACTAGTGATTTCTTTGTGTTTTGGTTATATTTTTGTTAAACAACATAGTAAAATTGTCAGTAATAGTAAAAATGTTCTTGCTGTTTGTTTTGTGAATGTGGTGTAGCATTTCATAAGGTCAGGTTGTTTCAATTACAAATATATACTATGTGGCACTGAACTTTTGCATTTGCATCGCATTCCGCGTTCAGTATTGTACACAAACTGTTCTGTGTTGTGTGTCCAGTGTTGCGTGCATCAAATATATAATACACCTTTTAAAATTTGTGACACAGACTAGTGTAAGTACAACTAAGCGCAGCAGTGTGAACCTGCTATCCACTGCAGCTGTCTGATTTTGTACTGCGATCGTGTTCTCTGTTCTGAGTGTTGCTGCTTGTAATGAAGTAAAAATCAGCACTGTGTGTATTCAGTGCCCCCCCTCCATGTTAAAAAGGTATTTTTTACTAGACTGGATTGTTTTTGTGACCCCATCAGCACCACTGGTTACTGAAGTTGTTTTAATTCCGTGACAGTGTCACAACACAGTAGTCTCTTATCTGTTGCTGAAGCCACAGTTGTTTATTTTGCTTCACATCCAGCCAGCGTCCCTCCAGTCAGAAAGTGAATGTATCAAAATCTGAATTTGGTAATAATATTTGTGGTTGATCACCCAAAATGCCTGCAAAGAGATGTGCAAGTAAAGCTGCTTCTGGCCATGGCAATGTTGGCAGTAAGGGGGTCTGTGGGCATGGTAGTAGTAAGCGGACAGAGAAGTGCATTGCTGATGTGAGGAAAGGTATTTCTCCCGCAATGTTTTTTACAGCCCAATCAGTAGCTTCACTCATAGTTGGAGAAGATGATGTTTTTCCAGCCGGTGGTGTTTGTGTTACTGGTGTTAGTGGTGGTGGAGATAGTATTAGCATTGTTGTGTCAAGTTCTAATTCCGACCATTGTACTGTATCCAAACATATTGAGTGTGAAGCAGTGCAAGTGAGTGACAGCATAGATGATGTCATACTTGCCAGTAACATCCCATTAACTGAACCTGATTCTGATGATGATGTCAACGATAGCATACAATGTGATATTCCATCCACCGTGGTACTTAACGTCACGCATTTTCCATGCAGTGATTCACAGTGTGGTGAAAAAATATCAGGTGATGGTGGTGTAGATGCTGATGATGAATGTGATGATGCTGATGATGATGATGTTGCTGTTGTTGCAACATACAGTCCACATGTTAGTATCCAAGCAGAAGATGTGGATGTGTGCGACAGTGATGTTGATGAATATGATGATGATGTAATTGACCCCAGTTGGGAACCGTAGCAAAAGAAATTAAAAGTGGCTGTGTCTGAATCTGTTTGCAGGAATCCCCTCCCTGTAAAAACTTGGGATTTACCGGTTTTAGTTGATGATGATGATGACCCAGCAATCAATATGATAGGTAGTCGCGGTGGTCAGTTGCAGTCCAGGTGTGCAGTGCCAGAAACATCACGTGACCCCCCCCACTTCAGTGCTTAAAATAACAGACTTAAATAAGACACATCATCATGGACATGTTAAAAGCAGAGCATCACACTCCCTTGTTTGGGATTTTTTTGTTCAAAGATGCAAATGATGATTCAGTTGCAATCTGCCAGGTTTGCCATGAGCATGTGAGTCGAGGTAAAAAGGGGAGCCATCTTGGAACAGGAGGACAGCATACGCATCTTAAGAATAGGCACTTGGCTTTGTGGACCCAGCAAAAGCTAGCAACTTATACCAGACTGGAGCGTTCACCCATATCACTGGCAACCATAGCCAGCATGTTATCCCCTTACATGACTGTTAAGCCCAGTAGGAAATTAAACGTGTTGTAGTGCGGTAATAAGAGCAGAGGATTACTACAGGCATGATGAGGTGGAGGAGCATAATGACTTTGAAATGTTGTCCAGTGCTGGTGAGAGTAGCATTTTTTGTGGTGGTGGTGGTGAATGCAGTATGTCTAGAGCAAGTGGTACATCAACCCCGGTTGGAAAATCTGGAAAAATAACATAATTTCTGGGTTTGTCATCATCACCTGTGCAACCGTCTTTATCAAATGTCCACACTCCAGACCCCCTGCCAATGTCATTCATCACAGAGCACAACCATTTGTGACCAACAACACACCTGTGTAAAACGTTTAAGTCAGTCCACGTTACAGAGTGTTTTTGTGCATAAGCTGAAGTACCCCCCCCCCCAATCATACAGTGTCACGTGAACTTAATGCTGCTGTAGCGGAAATGCTGGCAAATGATCTTTTGCCCTTCTCCTTTGTGGAGAATTCTGGGTTCTGGTGGTTTTCTGCCTGTGCCTGTCCAAAATGGAAAGTCCCATCCAGGACATACTTTTCTACCCGTGCTGTTCCCGAGTTGTTCCGCACTGTCTCAGACTCAGTAAGACATGCCCTTCAACATTCCTCCTCTCCATTCATCCATTTATGTATGGATATGTGGACAAGTGGCAAAACAGCGGGGAGTTCATATCTGTGTATAACTGCACACTGGGCTCAGTTGCCGGGGGTTGTTTGTGATGTTGGCAGTGTGAATAATCAATGCAGTAAGGTGGATTGTCACGGTAGCAATCTTCCTGGAATTCACCAGCATGCAACAATTGCAATGTACAGTGTGATCTGTTCACACACTGGTGAGAACATGTTGGACATGGTACTGACTGAAATTGATAGATGGCTAAACCCTCTGTCCCTGAGAGTTGGGTTCATAGCAAGTGACAATGGGTCAAATGTGGTGAAATGCATCATGAATGGTGTTTTTTTTCGTGTTCCATGCACGGCCCACTGTTTAAATCTCGTGGTTCAGGAGTTTCTCCAGCACCCTGACATAAAGGAAATGCTGACCATTGCACGACGTATCTGGTCTCACTTTTCAAGATCTGGAAAGGCCCGTGACCAACTGCGACAGTTGCAGATACAAAAATGCCTGCCTCAGCACCGCTTGAAGCTGGAAGTTGTCACCTGATGGAACTCCACGTTATACATGGCAGAGAGGTTGTATGAACAATACAAAGCTATCTCAGAATATCTTGTTATGCACACTAGCCGTGACAGTTCTGGGGCCTCCATGTCTATGACGACTGAACAGTGGCACCTCATGGACTCTGTAATAACAACTTTTGAACATGCCACACAGGCAGTGAGTGGTGAGTCTGCCTCCATTAGCCAATCAATTACACTGCTGTGGGTGCTGAGGCAGACATTGGTGAATGTACAGCATAGCCTTGATGTTGCCGGAGACGGTGGTAGCAGTATGTTGCACCAACACATTCTAACAGTATTCAACCAGAATCGTCACATTGTGAGCATTCAGTGTAGTGACAACTTTGCCATGGCAACAATGCTGGACCCATGATACAAACATGGAATTGCATCAGTACTGGAGGGAGGCCTGAACAGGTAAAAAATATCACTGGTAAACTTGTTCACTTGTTTCATGGGGCACAAAAGTCACATGCCAAGGCTTGCAAACCTCAGCAGCATAATCCAGCTGAAGGTGTAGCTGGAGGACCAGCAAGCATATTTTGCACGGGTTAGGGGACTTTAGTTCCAGGTAGTCTGTCATACAAAGTGTGTGGCATCAACCTGCTTTAGGAGGCTTTGTCCCAAGTGGGTGTTTATGAAATAAATTATTCCGAGAACAGGCTGATGCATCAACAATTGGTCTTAGTGCGGCACAGAGAATGGTTGAGTCATATTTGTCTGAAAACAGGCATCTGACAATAAGTGAAGATCCTCTTTTGTACTGGAGTGGAAAGGTCAGTGAATGGCCAGAGCTGACTGCAGTGGCACTGAAGTACCTCACATGCCCACCCTCCAGTGTAAGTGTTGAGAAGGTATTCAGCTCAGCAGGTGCAATAGTCAGGGATCGTCGGACAAACCTGTCTTCTACAAATGTTAGTTTGCTAACATTCATTAAAATGAATGAGAGGCACATACTAGCACAGACTGCAACCTCGGTATTCATACGCCGGTCTAGTCATGGTGGTCTTGCTGATGTGGAAATGGAGCATCCTGGTGGCACTGGCAATGGCTGTCTGAAATGGCCCACCAGCGACGTAGATGATGACACAATGGAGAAAGAATTTCCCAGTGGTCAGACTTCAGACATCGATGACTGTGAGGGTAATTTTCTTTATGAGGATGAAGATGTGGTTAATGGTGGCAGGTTTTAACTGCAGTATTTAAAAGGTGGTGTGCACCCCTACCCCGGACCACCACCACCACCACCGAGACTGATGTTATGCAAGCCTGCCACCATGAGTCTGTCTCTCCCCCACGGACCACCACCACTGGGACTGATGTAATGCAAGCCTGCCATATTGAGTCTGTCTGCCCCCCACTGACCACCACCACCACCACCACCACTGGGACTGATGTTATGCAAGTCTGCCACCATGAGTCTGTCTGCCCCCCACGGACCACCACCACCACCACCGGGACTGATGTTATGCAAGTCTGCCACCATGAATCTGTCTGCCCCCCCACAGACCACCCCCACCACCACCGGACTGATGTTATGCAAGTCTGCCACCATGAGTCTGTCTGCCCCCCATGGACCACCAGTCCACCAGTGCACCACCACCACCAGCTTCTTAATATTTAAACCATAAAGTGAGTATGTGTACTCATGTTTGTTATGCTGTCTTACTTCCTTAAGTTGTATGTTTTGTTTTCTGTAGCTTTTCAGAGCCGCAGTGGCAAAACACATACAGTGCACTTCTTTTATTTCTTTTACAGGAGAACAAAAACATGCTCCATCGTTAATACTCGTTGGGAAAGATGCTGTAGCTATACCGTATCGAGAGGAACCGATGTAATGTCCATGTAAAATCCATTCTGGTAAGTATAAAGATTTTATTTCATCCGTTTCATTGCTTTGTAAAGACTGCTGCAAATATTGCACACAACAGTTTGTCTTAGTAGTTGACAACATGTGTCTCTGAAATGTAACTTGACAATAGGGATTGAGATTTGAGAACCAGGGAAGGACACATAACAATGAAGTTGTAACTTGTAAGTAGTCATTCATTTCTTTTTTTTAGGAAACTTGGAGATGCCTTGTTCTGTCAGAGTGGCCTTATCCATAAAAGTTCTTCAACATCAGGCACACCCCTTCCCCGAGCTGGGGCACACATGCAACATGCAGAAGTTGTTTCATTAGATGACCATGACCATCATTAACAACTGGACTCCAGAAGAATGCTGATAAAATCTGTGAAGAAGTAAAAAAATAAGAAACCATTACAGATAAAACTGAAAATATGATTCCCCCCACCCCCCCCAAAAAAGAAATACTTACCTTCATGTGCTTGAGAGTTATCCATTTCCATTTAAGTACAAAAAATTCTCATTGAGCACTGGAATGTGCACACCAACAGTTTATGAGTCACCTGTGTGATGCAGAACAATAGCATGAGTACATGTCCAATTCAAGTTCAACCCCCCTCATCATCACTTACAAAATACACAACCACATATCTATATATATTTATCTACTCACCAAGGCTATTATTAGTGTACATCCAAAGGGCACCTTTCAATCCAGTTGAGATGATCACATTTCATTTGGTGGAATTGTCTTGCACAACACATTGTACAAGCAACACAAACCTCTCAGTCATTTTATACTGGGGTACATGCTGAAACAGTGACTGAGTGCACCATTAATTCTGGGGGACTTTGTACATGCTGAAACAGTCTCTTTTCACTTCGTTACCATTTGTCAATTTTCGGCACACAAGGAGGATGAATTGTGGGCCTGCAGAAAAAATCTGGGGATTCTGTGCCACCACTGCGCATGACTGAGTGCGCCATTAATTCTGGGGGACGTTGTATGTGCTGAAACAGTCTCTTTTCACTTCATTACCACTTGTCAATTTTCCGCATGCAAGGAGGACGCATTGTGGGCCTGCAGAAAAATCGGAGACTCTGCACCACCACTACGGCATGACTGAGTGACCATTAATTCTGGGGGACTTTGTATGTGCTGAAACAGTTTCTTTTCACTTCGATATCACTTGTCAATTTTCTGCACACAAGGAGGACGCATTGTGGGCCTGCAGAAAAAATCTACGGACTCTGTGCCACCACTGCGCGCATGACTGAGTGCGCCATTAATTCTGGGGGACGTTGTATGTGCTGAAACAGTCTCTTTTCACTTCATTACCACTTGTCAATTTTCCGCATACAAGGAGGACGCATTGTGGGCCTGCAGAAAAAATCGGGAGACTCTGTACCACCACTACACACATGACTGAGTGCACCATTAATTCTGGGGGACTTTGTATGTGCTGAAACAGTCTCTTTTCACTTCGTTATCACTTGTCAATTTTCTGCACACAAGGAGGACGCATTGTGGGCCTGCAGAAAAAATCTGCGGACTCTGTGCCACCACTGCGCGCATGACTGAGTGCGCTGTTAATTCTGGGGGGCTTTGTATGTGCTGAAACAGTCTCTTTTCACATCGTTACCACTTGTCAATTTTCTGCACACAAGGAGGATGCATTGTGGGCCTGCAGAAAAAATCTGGGGACTCTGTGCCACCATTGCGTACATGACTGAGTGTGCCATTAATTCTGGGGGACTTTGTATGTGCTGAAACAGTCTCTTTTCACTTCGTTACCACTTGTCAATTTTCTGCACACAGGAAGGATGCATTGTGGCCCTGCAGAAAAAATCTGGGGACTCTGTGCTACTTTTGTGTGTTCTTTGATTGTTGCTGTGAGCTCATAGTCATGATATCATAGTGACATTTTTACAATTAAAGCAGCATTGCAAGAATGTCCTCACTGTTCTGAACTGTACTTTTTTATGCTACTTTAAATTGCCACAGCAACCACTACTTACCTCCGAGTCGTCAGTGACTTGAATGATACGATTCTTCTCATAATTTGTCCTCTTCTCTTACTCCTACTTTTTTCATGTATGAAAACAAAATAAGCATGTCTTCCAATATTGTTCTGACCAGCTTTGTATTTATTTGCAGCTGCTTTTCAATAACTATTGTTCCGTGGTGTCAGATAAAACACTGACTGATGCATAACTGTTAGTTAACAACAGAAGTGATATATGACAACTACGTGAAGTGATGGAGAAAAGCAGAGGAAAACAATACATAGATACATAGACAGTGTCGGCAGATAAGGGCCTATGGCCCACCCAGTCTGCCCATTTGAGCCTGTAAGTTCAGTTTATGTTTTCCTAGAAGTTTGTTGCCCCTTACCCCTGACCTCCAGAATTCCTTTATGTCTATCCCATGCATTCTTAAATCCCGTGATTGTTTCAGCCCCCACCACTTCCTCTGGCAGGATGTTCTACTTGTCCACCACCCGTTCTGTGAAGAAATTCTGCCTCATGTTTCCTCTGAATCGTCCTCCCTCCAGCTTCATCCCATGCCCTCTAGTCCTGGAACATCTTTTTCACTTAAAAATAGTGTATTCCTGCACCCTGTTCCTCCCTGTAAGATACTTGTATGTCTCTATCAAATCCCCTCTCTCCCTCCTCTACTCCAGGGAGTACATGTTCAGTTCCTTCAACATGTCTTCATAGGACTTGTGATGCAATCCATGCACCATCTTTGTTGCCCTCCTCTGAACCTTCTCTACCCTGTCTATGTCCTTACGTAGGTATGGTCTCCAGAACTGTATACTGTACTCCAGGTGGGGCCTCACTAGTGTCTTGTATAGCGGAATTATGACCTCCCTTTTCCTGCTGGTGATGCCCCTGCCTATATATCCCAGCATCCTATTTGCTTTACCTGCTGCCTTGTCACACTGTTTCCCTACCTTGAGGTCATCAGAGATGATAACCCCAAGATCCCTTTCCTGCTTGGTGCATGCTATATCCTCACCCCCCAACTGATATATTGTGCAAGGGTTTTTGTGCCCCATATGCATTATCTTGCACTTCCTTGCATTGAATTTCAACTGCCAAACCCTGACCATTCTTCAAGTTTCTGCAGATCCCTCTCATTCTATCTACACCCTCTGGTATGTCTACTTTGTTACAGAGCTTTGTGTCATCAGCGAACAGTGAAATTCTGCCTTCTAGGTCCTGCACAATGTCACTGATGAAGATGTTGAATAGGACCGGTCCCAGCACTGATCCCTGTGGTACCCCACTGGTCACTCTTCCCTCTGTGGAGTGACAGCCATTTACCACCACCCTCTGTGTTCTGCCACCCAGCCAGTTACCTACCCACCACACTACTGTCCTGCCCACACCCATATTCCCCAGTTTGTGTAATAGTCTTCTATGTGGCACAGTGTCAAAGGCCTTGCTGAAGTCCAGATAGGCCATGTCCACTGCCCTCCCTGATCCACCTCCCTAGTCACCCAGTCAAAAATTCAATGAGGTTGGTCTGACATGACCTCCCTGGTGAAACCATGCTGCCTTGGGTCCTGTAGTCCATTGACAACCAGATGTTCCACCAATCTCTCCTTCAGTAGTGCTTCCATGATCTTTCCCACTACCGAGGTGAGGCTGACTGGTCTGTAGTTCGCTTCCTCTTTGTTCCCACTTTTGTATAAGGGGACTACATCTGCTGTCCTCCAGTCTTTGGGTACCTCCTGTTTCCAGTGATTGGCAAAACAGGATAGCCAGAGGTTCAGCCACCACCTCTATTAGTTCTTTAAGGACCTGGGATGCACCCATCTGGCCTCATTGCTTTTCAACTCTTATTACTTCCAGTTCCTTCAGGACCCTTTCTCGTGTAAAGGACTTGTGTCCATTTCTGCACCATTCTCACCCTTGTACTCCTTCAGACCCATTACCCCCTCTTCCTCAGTAAAGACTGAGCAGAAATACCTGTTCAATATGTCAGCTTTACTGTTGTCATCCTCCACGCGGCCCCCATCATCCCCCTTCAGTCTCACTATCCCTCCCTTTGCCTTTCTTTTTTCACTTATGTACCTGTAAAAGGTTTTGTCCCTCTACCCACTGATTTTGCAATGTGTTCTTCTGTCTGAGCTTTGGCTTCCCTTACTGACCTCCCTGCCTCCCTTTGCTTCTCCTGGTACTTCTCCCTATCCCCTTCTGCCTGTGTCTTTTTGTATTGCCTGAATGCAATCTTTTTGGCTTTCACTTTCTTTGCTATCTCTTTGGAAAACCATAATGGTCCCTCTTCCTTTTCCTCTTGCTAACGTGCTTAATGCATAATTCTGTTGTTCTTGTAATCCCCATTTTAAATAGTGCCCACTGTTCCTCAACCCCTGATTCCTGTCCCATTCCCCTTAATGCCTCTTTCAAGTATCTCCCCATTTTCTCAAAGTCTGCCGCCCTAAAATCCAGGATACATGTTTTTGTGTGGTTTGGTTCTGCTCTTTCTGTGATTTCAAATGACAATGACTGGTGGTCACTGTTCCCCAGGTGCTCCCCCACTGTTACCCCCATCACACTGTCCCTGTTTGTGAGCACAAGGTCCAGTAGTGCCTTCTCCCGAGTTGGTTCCATGACCAGTTGCTTGAGGAAGGCACCCTGAAGGGATTCCAGGATAAATCTGCTCCTAGTTGATGCTGCTACTGGGATGCTCCAGTCCACGTCTGGAATATTGAAGTCTCCAACCAGTACTACCTCACCCTTGTCTGCCATTCTTTGGATGGCTAGCATCAGCTCCCTATCTGTTTCTTCCTCCTGGGCTGGTGGTCTATAGACCACACCTCTGCGGATGGCTGTCCCCATTTTCCTTTCCAGCTGACAATGACAAAGACCTGGTCACACTCACTGTCAGCAGCACCAATTTAAAAGGAATGCTCCTTTCATTATTTCACACATGAAAAAAGGTAGTACAGCCAGGGGTGCGGACAGCGCGGGTGCTCGGCTGCTTGAGCACCCACAAAGTTTATATGACCACCCCCAAATTCTTGTCCTCCCGGCTTCATGGTCCACCTTGCCTTTTCATTTCCCTGCTTCTCTGCCTGTTTGCTTGATTCAGGCAAATTGATACTCCGTGCCGTGACCAACTTCGATCCCCCCCCCGTAACCGCAACCTGGCACTGGCGCGAACTGTGACCTCAACATATTATTATAATTTTTTTTTTATATAGTTAATTTAAATGTAGCGTGTGAGTGGTTTCTAACTAGTGGGTCAAGAAGTAGCCCGAGTTTGACGTCTACCTAACCGGTGGCATTATGCGGCAAGTCAACAGTATGATAAGGTCTGACTGAAACAAAGTTTTAACATGACGAGTTTTTCCCCAAATATCTAGCCGCTTTTAGTTACATATTAGTTCATGTTTTTTTTTAACACCATGGATATCTACAAATAATCCAGTCCAGATGTTTATTGACTGTAAGTATACAAATTTCAATGATGTTCGTACCACAGTAAATATATGGTTTGCTGATCTGCGACTTTATAAAACAAAGACATGATTTGGTTTACGTAAGTGCTTTGATTTGCATGGTTGGTTTTCTTGCCTTTTCTTTATTGACTGCAATGACCCCGCAGCACTATCAAAAGTGGTAAACGTTACATCCCAGCAATGCTTAATCGGCCTGTAATCTGAAGCTGAAGCAGTGTGTAAGTCCCCTAATATGTGAAAAAAGACTTTGTAATAATGTTTAATGCTGCTAAAAACAGCACAAAGAAAAATGTGTAAATGATCAGCAATGAAGGAAACTCAAGTGTCAGGTTACAACAAAGTAATGAAATCATCTGAGGAAGTGAGACAGACACAAAAGAAAGATGTTTACGATACATAGCAGCAGTGCCTTGCAAAAGGAAATTACTGAAGGTCATGACAATAATTTAGAAAAAGGTGGACAGAGGCAGGGAGAACAGATGAACGCTAAACCAACAAAATGGGTAAGGTGTCAGAAAAGTTGATGTTGCCACTTGCCAGTCCTCCTACTAAATGTGTTGTTGGCTTTTAATGTGTATCTATTGGCATTTGGCAATTAGATGCAGATGTAGAAAGGGAAATATACCCATCAGCGGGTCAAGTCCTCAGACTTCTAGGACACTGTGAAGTGAATGTGTAAAATATATAAAACAACAAAGCATTAACAGTACTATATAGGCAAATGAGAAAAAGTAATAATGTGTCTGTGCATATTATATACTAACTGCTGATTAAATGGAGAACATGTTCTGTCGCTTTTAACAAACACGCCGCTGGCTTCCCATTTGAAAACGTGTATGTAACAACATGTTATTTGGCAGCCGAAGCAGTCTAATGTTAGTGATTATGAACATAACATAACATTTAGCAGCCAGAGCTGTGTGTGTGTGTGTGTGTGTGACTGTGCGTGGTGGTGGGGGGTATAAGCTGTGGGCCACCACCTTCTTTATTGCAGGGCACCCCCATTGTCTGAAAAATGCAAGGACCGTGTTACCAATTGCCAGGGGTCGGAAGTACTGCAATTTTCAGTTACATTTCTTGTTGCCTGGGAGTTCATGTTTCTAACCTGAGATTGAGAACCGAAGGTGCTAACCAATACTTTCTGGAGCAGGCCATTAGGACTGACTTTACTTTTACCATTTTTGAACAGCTTGTTACTAGATATATTCTGCGAAAACTGAAAATACAAATATTATCCATCCATCAACTACTCTCGTCTCTCGAGTCTCGACGATTTCCGACCCAACCCGAACCTGCGCGCCTTGTACTCGCTCGCTGGCTGCAACTGGCTCCCCGAGTCCCCGCTCCTCCAATCACTGGGATAGACGTAGTTAGACACATGACTCATCAAGGAGATGGTCATGTGATGCAGGTAGAGAGCAGCTTCAACTGAGAGCTGCCTGAGCCTGCATATCACATGATGTGAGGAGAGTCAGCAGAGTGAGTTGGTCAACAGCATGCAGTGAGGATCCAATTGCTGTGTGTGTGAGCTGAGCGAAGAGCAAGTTGTCTTTTTCATGAAATCGTGTTGTGAACTGCACTGGACTGGTCGTAGTCAGTCTTCAAGAACTGACTTAGCTAGCTAGCTAAGGGAAAGGGTAGGGTACTGTAACTACCTACCTGCCTTGTTGCAGACAGGCAGAACCACGTTATAACTTGAAAAAAATAATTTTAAAATAGTCTGCACTGCAGCCAGTGCTGTGCTATAGACAGTAGACACAGTGTTAGTAATTGTTCAACAAAACACAAACAACCACAGACTGTGTTGTGTCTTGTGACACTGATTGAGTCTCTGGCTGGGTGGGGAGGGATAGAAAAGCAAGATTAAGGACAGAAATAGAACAAAAACAAACTGAAAAAATAATTCTGGCAACAACACTGCAGTGCAGTCACCAGTCAGTCAGAGAGAGAGGAATCAGGACAGACTAATAAAACCAAACAGCATTGTTTTTACAAAAAAATTTTGCAGTGAGTTCGGGCTAGGAGCCAGGGCCAGGCTCAGACTGTGTGTGTCGGTGGTGTGGGTCATCTTTCATCTGCAGCAAAGTTAGCTAGCTGCAGCAGGGCAGGGGAGATTCTCAGTCTGGAGAGGAAGGGAGAGCTGCTACTTCAGTTGGAGTGAATTGAACAGTCAGTTGGTCATTGTTTGCTGACTGTGACACTGACGGGCTGCAGCCTAGTACTTCTGTCTAGTCGTGCCCATACCACCAGTCAGAGGTGTCTTCTGTGCCATATCGTGCAAGACTCCAAGTGAATAGGCAGTGCTCTGTCTGTGGGTGCTTGTGAAGTCTGTGTGAGAGGGTGAGCAGCTGAGTCTTATCCTGAGACAGTCACAGTCCTCCTGTCCAGTCCATACCAGTGTCTGACCGTTCGAAAGAAAAAATACAAGTAAAATATTAAAGTCAGAGTGCTGATTGTACAGAGGTGTCTTCTGTGCCATATCGTGCAAGACTTCAAGTGAATAGGCAGTGCTCTGTCTGTGGGTGCTTGTGAAGTCTGTGTGAGAGGGTGAGCAGCTGAGTCTTATCCTGAGACAGTCATAGTCCTCCTGTCCAGTCCGTACCAGTGTCTGACCATCCAAAAGAAAAAATACAAGTAAAATATTAAAGTCAGAGTGCTGATTGCACAGAGGTGTCTTCTGTGCCATATCGTGCAGGACTCCAAGTGAATAGGCAGTGCTCTGTCTGTGGGTGCTTGTGAAGTCTGTGTGAGAGGGTGAGCAGCTGAGACTAACCTAGCCTGTCAGTGCTGTTATAGTCCTTCTACTGTCCTGTCTGGACAGTCCCTACTAGTGTCTGATCATCCAAAAACCAATAAAAAACCCCAAAATAAATCAAACTATTAGGATTTAAGAGGGGTCCTTGTGTCAAAAAAAAACAAAGTGCTGTGGACTGACTGTCTAGTGTTATTCTGACCTCCACTGACTTTAATGTTTTAATCATATTCTGTCCAGACCAGCAACTAACAGTGTAACCTATTCTGAATCAACACAGAGAAACACACACTGTAAGTTAAAATGGACAAGTTTATTAAAAAATTGGCTAAACAGAGTGAGGCAAGCAGTACAACAGCAGCACCATCAACAAGTGACGTAGCAAGTTGTGAGACTGAAGCTGAGGAAACAGCAGCTGCACAAGTTCACATTGCTAGGGGTGTGGACGTGGTTGATGTTGAGGCGCCATGTAGCAGCAGCAGCACTCTGTCTGTAAAAGAAAACAAGACAGGAATCATTAGTAGTCACCAAGAAAAGGCAGAACCTTTCAAGAAAGGTGGCTTGACCCGTTCAAATGGTTACTGTATGATTCCAATCAAAAAAGCCTTCTGTTCAGTGTATAAAGAGGCAAGAGAAAAAACTGCTCACATTTTCCACAAAAGCTGATGAAGCATTCACAGTTACTGGTTATAGTGCATGGCATAAGGCAATAGAAAGATTCAAATCCCATGAAAAAAGTGGCTGCCACAGTGAGACTGTAATGAAAACACATGTTAAGCAAAATGTGTACAGCATTATGTCTGATGCCAGTAGACAGTGAGCAGTAGATGCAAGGATTGCACTTTTAAAAATGATGACAACTTTAAGATTACTGGCCCAACAGGGGCTTGCTATCAGGGGCCATACAGATGAGAGTTCAAATTACATGCAAGTGCTAAAAGTGCGAGCCACTGATTGTCCACAGTTGCAGCAGTGGTTGTTAAGGGATAGCTACAGGTGGTTGTCTCATGACATAATGAATGAAATGCTAGACATTATGGGACAAGATGTGCAAAACACAATTGTTTCCAAAATCAAAGCAGCTCAGTATTTTGCTGTAATGATGGATGAGACAACAGACATTACTGTTCATAAGCAAGTCTCAATATGTTTTCGATTTGTCACTGAGGATTTCGGAATTGAAGAAGCATTTTTAGGATTTCATGAAACACCAGCTGTAGATGCTGTTACACTATTCAGTATCCTTAAAGATGCTTTGTTATGTTTTGACTTGGATATAAATAAATGCTGGAGTCAGTGTTATGCTGGACCTGCTACTATGGCTGGTATTCACTCTGGAGTGCAGGCTAGGCTAAATGCTTTTGAGCCTAGGGCCCTTTTCGTACATTGTTTGGCACATTCCTTGAACCTTGTAGTACAGGACTGCATCAGCAAAATACAAGAATGCAGAGACATACTAAATTAGTTACGAGAACTCATAACATTCATTAGAGACTCTCCAAAACGGCTAACTTTTTTTGAAAACATACAAAGCGGTATGGAAGACACTAGGCCTGGCTCTTTATGACCATTCGCTCCAACAAGGTGGACAGTGAGGGCAAATAGTTTAAATTCAATTCTAGAAAACTATTTAGCATTATTGGAATTTCTGGACAGTGTGTCCTCAGAGAATACTCGGGAATGTGGGGCAAAAGCAGGAGGGTTCTTGGCACAGCTACGATCATTTAAAGGATTTTTCTTCTTGAGTCTTCTCTTAAAAATTTTCTCTCACTGTGACAGCATAAACACAGCCCTTCAAGCAACCTCTCTTCAATTTCTAAAAGCTAATAGTATGATTCAAACTCTTCTCGACACTATGCAACAATACAGAGGGCAGTTTGACAACTTCTGGAGTACAGTGGATGGAAAAGCTGAGGAACTGCAGTTAGATGAACCAGTTCTTCCACGTCAACGCAAAGTTCCTCATCATATAGATGATGGCTCTCAATCATTTACTGATGCATCCCCAAAAGACCACTTCAGGAGAATATTTTTTCAAGTGATTGATCAGGTTGTTCTTTCAGTCAAAGATAGATTTCAGACTCCAGCTCAGAAGCTTATGTTAGATGCAGAACGATTTGTGATTGGACAAGGGCCATTAGATTCCATATCTAATTTTTATGGCAATGACTTAGATGCAGGGTGTCTGCAACTACACCGTGACATGTTCATTGACATTGCAAAAGCTAGTGGGAAAACTGTTGATTCATTGCAAGATGTGTACTGTGTCATCACAGAAAAACAAGCCATTCGTGATTTACTGCCAGAGTTTGTAAAATTTATTCAGATCTTACTGACAGTGCCAGTATCAACTTGTACAGCTGAGCATTCTTTCTCAGGACTCAGGAGACTGAAAACATATCTTAGATCAACAATGTCACAGAGACGCTTAAATAGTGTTGCTTTGCTTCACATTCATCAGGAACACACTGATGCATTAGACATGGACAAAATAGCTGATAAGTTTATTGGGAGAGCAACAGTTTGTAAGAACACCTTCTATATGGTTAAATAATGTGTAATCATTCATGGCATTTGCAGTTATGTTTACTATTGAAAATCATCAGCAACTTCCTCTAGCAACTTACAATTACTCCTGCTTTTGACCTGGCTAGTCCTAATAAATTGTAATACCATTACACTGACACATGCTAATCCCTTCCCCTGGTCATTTCTGAAATGAGCTGTGATCATGATACCTGTCCCGGTTATCAACTTTAAAATAAATAAATAACATGATAAGTGAATTCTTTGAGCACCTGGTGGCATTAAAGAGCCATTCAGGGCACTCTTCCATGTCTTCTTGCACCACCTGGAGGTATCAGAGACCTCCAATGGAAGAGTGCCATGGAGGGTGCTTTGATACCCCCCCAGGTGCTCTAAGGTTGCCCTTTGTGATTTAAGATAGAGCATCACCACTCCACAGAGTGCAGGAGTGCCCTCTTTGCTGCTTCCATGTGCTGCAAGAAGACAGGGAAGTTCCTTGTCTTTCTGCAGCACCTGGTGGATGTAAACTAAAATATTAAAGTGCATCCTTTTACAACACCTGAATCATGCATCAAAGAGCCCTCCAGTGCACTCTTGCACACTGTGTAGTGGTGACACTGTCTGCAACCTAAAATCACAAAAGACATCCTTAGAGCACCTGGGGGCATGAAATGGCCCTCCGGGGCACTCTTCCATGTCTACTTGCAGCACCTGGATGCATCTAAGAGCCCTCCAGGGCATTCTTATACCCTGTGGAGTGGTAGCACTGTACCCTAAAGTCACAAAAGGTATCCTTAGAGCACCTGGGAGCATCAAAGAGCCCTCCATGGCACTCTTCCCTTAGAGAGCTCTTTGATGCCTCCAGATGCTGCAAGTAGACATGGAAGGAAAAGTTTCCTGGAGGGCTGTTTGATGCCTCCAGGCTCTAGCTGCTGCAAGAAGACATGGAAGTTACTTGTCTTTTTTCAGCACAGAATGGAGGCAAACTAAAATCTCAAAGGGCAGTCCTTTTAGCACCTGGAGACATCAAAGAGCCCTCCAGGGCACTCTTGCACCCTCTGGAGTGGTGGCACTGTCTGCAACCTGCAATTACAAAGGACATCCTTAGAACACCAGGGGGCATGAAAGAGCCCTCCAGGGCACTCTTCTGTGTCTTCTTGCAGCACATAGAGTTATCTAACAGCCCTCCAACCCAGGGAAGAGTGCTGTAGAGGGCTCTGCAAAGCCCCCAGGTACTCTAAGGATGTTCTTTGTGATTTTAGGGCACATCATCACCACCACTCCACAGGGTGCAAGAGTGCCCTAGAGGGCCTTTTGTTGCCTCCAGGTGCTGAAAGAAGACATGGGAGAATGTCTGACTGGGGCTCTTTTATGCCTCCAAGTGCTGCAAGAAGACATAGAAGAGTGCCCTGGAGGGTCCTTTTATGCCCCCAGTTACTCTAAGGGTGTTTATTGTGATTTTAGGTTGCAGACAGTGCCACCACTCCACAGGGTGCAAGAGTTCACTGGAGGGCTCTTTGATGTCTCCAGGTGCTCAAAGGATGCCCTTTGAGATTTTAGTTTGCCTCCATTCGATGCTGAAAAGAGACAAGACTCTTCCATGTCTTTTTGCAGCACCTGGAGGTGTCAGTGAGCCCTCCAGGGCACCCTTGCACCCTGTGGAGTGGTGGCACTGTCTGCAACCTAAAATCACAAAGGACCTCCTTAGAGCACCTGGGAGCATGAAAGGGGCCTCCAGGGCACTTTCCGATGTCTTCTTGCAGCACATGAAGGCATCAAAGAGCCCTCCAAGCCAGGGAACAGTGCCATAAAGGGCCTGTGATGCCCTGGTGCTCTAAGGATGTCCTTTGCGATTATAGGGTACAGCACCACCACCACCACTGAACATGGTGCAAGAGTGCCTTAGATAGAGGGCTTTTTGTTGCCTCCAGGTGCTGCACGAAGACATAGAAAAGTGCCATGGAAGGCTCATTCATGCCCTCAGGTGCTCTAAGGATGTCCTTTGTGATTTTAGGTTGCAGACATTGCCACCACCACAGGGTGCAAGATGCCCAGCTGGAGGGCTGTTTGATGCCTCCAGCTGCTAAAAGGATGCCCTTTGAGATTTTAGTTTGCATCTACCAGGTGCTGAAAAAAGACTAGAAAATTCCATGTCTTCTTGCAGCACCATCCTGGAGGCATCAAAGAGTCCTCCAGGGTACTCTTCCATGTCTTCTTGCAGTTGCAGCACATGGCTGAGCCTGGAGGCATCAAACAGCCCATGAAGTGCACTCTTCCATGTCTTCTTGGAGCACATAGAGGCATCAAAGAGCCCTCCAAGGCACTGTTACACCCTGTGTAGTGGTGGCACTGTCTGTAACCATCATTAAGGGCATCCTTAAAGCATGTGAGGGCATCAAAGAGCCCACCACCCAGACACTCTTCCATGGGTCCTTAACTGGAGGCATCTAAGAGCCCTTCAGGATACACTTGCACACTGTTGAGTGGTGGCACTGCGTCTGCAACCTAACATCAGTACTCTGACATGCTTGCAAAACTGAGAGCATGAAAAATCCCTCCAGGCGGGCACTCTCTTATTGATCTTAGCACCTGCTTAGGCATCAAATAGCCCTCAATGGTACCCTGGCATCCTCTACATTGGAGTAGTTGTGATGGTAGCATACTCATTCCAAAATGTATCAAAATAACCACCAAAATGCACCAGAAAGCATGAAAAACCCTATAGCTTATGGGGGCCTAGGCGGCCCCCAGACCCCCGGCCTTTTATTAGGACTCTGAGCACCCACAAACTTTTTAAAAACCTGCCACCCCTGAGTACAGCAGACTCAACTACTGCAAATTATCATATCATTCCAGTCAGTCAGGATGTAAGTAAAGGAAGTTGTAACATAGCATTAAAAAATATAGGTCAGAGTTATCAACAGATTATTGTGCTGCTGCTTTACAGATAGTCACCACATTACATAGTTATGATGATGCACATAAACTAATATATGGGGGCATTACTACCACTGGAATATTTCTTGCTCCACAGAGTGCAATATATGTCTGTGAAAACCACCTATAATTTCATTACAGTGAGTCACATGATGGAAGAATTAATCTGAAAAGCAACCCACATTGTGCCACACTTTCTCAGCAATGTTGAGACGTGATGGCAGAGGGAGCGCAGGTGCATGCTCCACTATACTGAATGTCCAGCAGCTATCTCAAGCAATGTTTCCTAATGTTATAAGGTTCACTTTGTGGTGAAATTTGGGATGTTTCCACTAACAAGGCTCGTCTTACTGGAAACGTGGCCCACACATTTCATAACAAACTGATCATTAACATAAAGAAACATTCACAAACCTGCACAATTGGATAGTCACTGTAATGAGCACGCACATGCGCTCTCCCTGCCGTCACGTCCTAATGTTGCTGAGAAGGGAGGCAGAATGTGGGCAGATTTTCAGAATGGGAATGCCTCTGTCATGTGACTCACTGTAATGCATTTACGCCTGGTTTTCAAAAAAATGTATTGCACTATGTGGTGCAAGAAAGATTCCCCTGGAAGGTAAATTGTGTATGATTTAATAATAACAAACAAAAAACACACAACAAAAGTACAACACAGTAGTGGGGTGGGGTCAGGGGAGGGGATGGATGTGGGGGGGCAGAAAACAATACCCGGACTTACTATGGCTGTGGGATGCCGTGGTGATCCAGCAGCAGGTGCAGTACTGAAAGTATTTGCTGCTGCTGTGCTTCTACTCTGGTAACCTGCTACTCCA
Source organism: Neoceratodus forsteri (assembly GCA_016271365.2). Taxonomy (NCBI): domain Eukaryota; kingdom Metazoa; phylum Chordata; order Ceratodontiformes; family Ceratodontidae; genus Neoceratodus; species Neoceratodus forsteri. The sequence continues at coordinate 1,213,266,050 of CM057453.1, read as the reverse complement.
AAGCACTGAAACGCTTGTTGTTTTCCTCCAGTGCTGCCCACACCAGGAAGAGGTCAGACTGGCTTACAGGGATTGTGCCAGGGTCCACTGCAGTGGGTAATCCAGGTAGTGGGGCTGCTGGTGGACAGGGTGGTGCTGGTGGCTGTGGTGGTGGTGGTGGTGATGGTGGTGGTGGTGGTGAAGCACCTAATGTAGCCCTCCTCCTCCTGCTGTGGCGGTGACTGCTGTGAGGCACATCTCCCACCCCAGCAGCACCCTCATTGGCCACTGCCATGGAAGGGCCAGCAGGTGAATGCCTTGCTCCTTCCTTGGCAGCCTGCCACTCTGCCCTGTGGTGATTCATCATGTGGGTGCACTGGCCACCAGTCCCCAAATGTGTCCTGGGGGCCCATGTCACAACAGAACACTGCACACATGGCACTCCACCACTGTGCTGTCTCCCCCCACACAATTAAAAAACTCCCACACTGGGGAGTTGTGAGGGGGACCAGACACAGTACGCACTTGTCTGGCATGAGTCCCACCACCACCCACAATTTCTGAGGCCACCTCCTGTGGCTGTGGAGGTGGTGGAGGGGGTGCTGCTTGAGCCCCAACAGCTTCTGCTAGTGGTGGTGGTGGAGAAGGTGTACGAGCAACAGCCACCAGTGGCATTGGTGCTGCTGCTGCTCCTGTTGCTTCTGCAGGGGAAGCAACACTGGCCAGGAGTCTGGAGCTGTCCAACATAACACGACCACCCCGGCCCCCATGGGTCCATACTCCTCCCCTCCTAACACTGTCATGTGCCAACAACTTGCCTTCTCCAACTCCAGTGTGACCCTCCATTCTCCTGGGTCCACAGGACCACACACACATACACACACACACACACACACACACACACAGTGGACACACACGTACACAAACAAACACACACACACACACACGGAGTCAGTCACACATACAAAACAAAAACAAAACTTATACAAAAAAATTCACTAACCAAAAAAACACTAAGACAATACAAACACTAAATAAAATAGCTTTTAAAAAAGCTGTTTGATTGTTATGGCAGTAAGAAACGACTCCGAGAGCCAAGCAAACTCCTCTCCTCTCACAGTTTTGCTTTCTCCCTGTACAAATGCAAAGGAGAAAGTGAAACTGCTTCTCTGACTCACTTCCTTCCTGCCTAGCTAAAGCATGTGACTTACAGTACTGCAGGCCATGTGATGTGCCTGTTTTCTTCTCACTTCTCCTTACTTCGTGTTAAGGCATAATGAGAACGTGAAGTGGTAATGATAAAGCGAGGTGAGCACTTTACAGGGTCCACTTCACATTATGCTCCACAGACACGAAGTGGCCATGAAGGTGGATTTATAATTTGCTGCATCTCTAATCCTGGGCACTGATGGATTTAAAGTGTGTCACTATTCTTTCTTTCAGCAGAGCCTCCATGATCTTCCCCACTACTGAGGTGAGGCTGACCAACCTATAGTTCCCTGCATCCTCCCTGCTGCCACTTTTGTGTAGAGGGACTACATGTGCCCTCTTCCAGTCCTCTGGAACCCCTCCTGTGTTGAGTTGCTTGGTGAACACGGCTGCCAGGGGCGCTGCTAGCTCCCCTTGCAGTTCCCTTGTTATCCTTGGACATATGCCATCTGGCCCCATTGTTTTGTCCACTATCAGTTTTGTGAGCTTCTCCAGGACTCTCCTCTGTAAATGGTCTAGTGTCTGCCTACCCACCTTCTTCATTTCTGCTGCTCAGCTGTGGTCCGTGACCCTCCCCTTCTTCACTGAATACTGAACAGAAGTATTTGTTCAGTATTTCTGCCTTTTCCAGGTCTCCCTCTTGACATTCCCCTGCTTCCCCTCTGAACCTTACAACCCCCCCCAGTTTTTCCTCCTTTTGCTGATATACCTAAAGAATGCCTTGTCTCCTTTCTTCACCATCTGTGCTTATCTTTCTTCAGTCTGTACCTTTGCTCTCCTTACAGCCTTTACTTCTTCCTTTTAGATTCTTTAGGTACACCTCCCTGTCTTCCTCCATGTGAGTCTCCTTATATTTCATGAAACTCACCTTTTTGGCCCTTACCTTGCCTGCCACCTCCCTTGAGAACCATAGTGGTTTCCTCATCTTCTTGCCTTTGCTTACCACCTTAATACACTGGTTCATAACTTCCTGTATGGCTCCCTTCAGGTGTTTCCACTGCTTCTCAACTCCCCCTTCTAACTCCTTCCTTGACAGGAGTTTCTTTGATGCCCCTCCCTATACTAGCAAAATCTGCCTTGCTGAAATCCAAAACTCTTGCCTTAGTGTGACTAGTCTACATCCCTGTACCCATGTTAAACCTCACTATGTGGTGGTCACTCCATTTCCCTTCCTAGACTCCTTGATGGGGGCATGCCACAGGCAACTAGTAATGGAGTCCACTTGTGAGGGAGTAATATTGGACCGTGTACTCACCATGGGGACAGTGTTGGAGACATCACAGTGGGTTGCCATCTGGGGACCAGTGATCACTGTATGGTGCAGTTCAATATAAGAACCTTGGCACAAGTGAACCACACAAAGGTGAGGATTCAGGACTTCAGGAGGGCTGATTTTACAAAGATGGGGGAATGCCTCCTGGATGCCCTGGCAGGGGGATAGAACTTGGGTGGAGTGGAGGAACAGTGGGTGAAACTAAAGGTGGGAATAGTGAAGGCAACAAACCTCTGTGATAAGCTAATAAGCAAAAGCAAGAAGTGAAAAAGAGACTGCTATAATTCTCAAACAGTTGCTGGGAAGATAAGGGCAAAAAAGTCAGCATTAAGAATGTATAGGGAGATACAATGGGAGGAGGAGGATAGGGAGACACAGAGGGAGGATGATAGGAAGGTGTATTAGGAGAAACAGAGGGAAGCAGAGAAAGCAATCAGGAGTGCAAAGGTGCAAACAGAGGAGAAAATAGCTCAGGCAATAAAGAAAGGGGACAAGACTTTTTCAGGTATGTAATTAAAAGGAGAACAGCCAAGGGAGGGATTATAAGTGTAAGGCTGGAAGGGGGAGTGTGTGGAAGGGAACAAAGAAAATTCTGAATGACTACTTTTGTTCAGTGTTCATAATGGAAAGGGAATGAAGGGGACCACAGATAAATGTAAGGGGAAACAAAGGAAGGGAGGTGGATACTACTCCATTTAAAGAGGAAAGTGTCCTGAAGGCACTTGCAAATGTAAAAATGGACAAGGCAATGGGGCCAGATGGGATACATCCAAGGAAATTGAGGGAGCTCAGAGAGGTACTGGCTGTACCTCTGACAATCCTTTTCAGTCAGTCACTGGAGACTGGAGTGATCCTGAGGACTGGAGGAGAGCAAATATAGTCCCACTTCACAAAAATGGAAGCAGGGAGGAAGCTGGCAATTACAGACCAGTCAGCCTGACTTCAGTGGTGGAGAAGTTAATGGAATCACTTCTGAAGGGGAAATAATTCTGAAATATCTTGAATCCGGTGGCTTACGAGATCTGAGGTAGCAGAGATTCATTGAGGTGATGTCATGTCAAACAAATCTGATAGAGTTCTTTGACTAGGTAATCAGGGAATTAGATCTAGGTGGAGTGGTGGATGTGGCCTACATAGATTTCAGTAAGGGTTTCAACACTGTTCCACATAGGAAACTCACAAAAAATCTGGGAAACCTAGGAGTGGGTCCAAAGATGGTAAACAGTAAGAATTTGGTTGGAGGCTAGGTGACAGAGGGTGGTGATAAATGGAGTTCACTCAGAGGAAGGAAGATTGACCAGTAGGGTGCCACAAGGATCAGTACTTGGACTGATTCTCTTTAATGTCTTTATTGGCAACATTGCAGAGGGTCTAGAAGGGAAAGTATACCATTGTGGCAGATGGCACTAAGATCTCCAATAGGGTAGACACTCCGGGGGGTGGGATTAAGAGGATCTAAGAAAGCTTGAGGAGTTTTCAAGAGTGTGGCAACTAAATTTTAATGTGAACAACTGCAAAATCATGCATGTGGGGTGCAAAAACCTAGGGGTGGAGTACAAAATGGGGGAAGTGGTACTGGCAACCTCCAAATAGGAAAGAGACCTGGGGTAGTCATATCTGATGACCTAAAGGTGGCCAAGCAGTTTGACAAGGCAGTGTGGATAGCAAGTGGGATACTGGGGTGCATAGGAAGGGATAATACCAGTAGAAAGGGGGAGGTGGTGATACTGCTGTATAAATCACTGGTGAGACCTCACCTAGAGTACTGTGTCCAGTTCTGGAGATCACATCCCTGGAAGGACATAGACAGAGTACAGGTGGGCCAAAGAAGGCAACTAAAATGGTGCAGGGCCTGCATCAAATGCCCTATGAGAAGAAATTGAAGGACCTCAATATGTACACACTGGAGGAAATTGGAGAGGGAGTATATGATAGAGACTTTCATATACCTCACATGTATACATAAGGTTCAAGATGGGGAAGCATTTTTCAGAGAAAAGCTGCTCAAGAATGAGCAGTCATTCTATGAAGCTGGGGGAGTAGTCTCGGGGGTAATATAAATAAGTACTTCTTCACATAAAGAGTGGTGAATGCCTGGAACAGTCTCCTAGCAGAAGTTGTGGGGGCAAAAACTGTAGTGTGATTCAAGAAGGCATGGGAAAGGCATAAGGGAACCATAGGGGTATGGAAAGGTGGGGGAGATGAATATCAGGTACGGTCTGCCTTGTTATACTGTCGTGGCCAAAAATATTGGTGCCCTTGCACTTTTTAAAATAACTCACAATTTCCTCTAAACATAAGTTGAAATGAACAGCAGTACAGTATTTGGTTTCCACAATTCTTTATTTCTCTGTTAATATTACAGAACCTTTGTTTTTGATTCAGAATTTAATATATCCTTTTAAATCAGAAAATGAAAAAAAATGGCATTGACAAAATTATTGACACCCTAGACTTAATATTTGGCAGCATAGCCTTTGGTCAAAATAACTGCAACCAACTGCTTCCTATAGCCATGGATGAGCTTCCTGCACCTCTCTACTGGCAGTTTGGCCCACTCTTCTTGTGCAAACTGCTCCAGTTCTTCCAGATTTGAAGGGTGCCTGCTCCCAACTGCTGTCTTCAGATCTCTCCACAGGTTTTCAATGGGATTTAGATCTGGACTCATCGCTGGCCACTTCAGACCAGTCCAGCGTCTTGTCTTGAACCATTCCTGGGTGCTTTTTGAAGTGTGTTTGGGGTCATTGTCCTGCTTGAAGACTCATGACCTTTGACGGAGACCCAGCTTTCTGACACTGGGTTCAACATTGCACTCCAAAATGGCCTGGTAATCTCCAGATTTCATGATGCCATGCACACGTTCAAGGCACCCAGTGCCAGAGGCAGCACAGCAACCTCAAAACATCACTGAATCTCCTCCATGTTTGACTGTAGGGAAGGTGTTCTTTTCTTTGAAGGCTTCATTTTGTTTTCTGTAAACATAGAGATGATGTGCTTTACCAAAAAGCTCTGATTTTGTCTCATCTGTCCACAGGACATTCTCCCAGAAGGATTTTGGCTTGTTCAGCTGTATTTTGGCAAACCCCAGTCGGGCTTTCTTATGTCTCTCTCTCAGCAGTGGGGTCCTCTTGGGCCTCCTACCATATAACCCCCTTTCAATGAGTTGGCGATGGATGGTGCGAGTTGAAACTGTTGTACCTTGTGTCTGAAGGTCAGCTTGAATCTGTTTGGCAGTTGTTCGAGGTGCTTTCTCCACCATTTGAACAATTCTGCGCTGCAATCTTCGATCAAGTTTTCTCTTGCGGCCACGTCCAGGGAGGTTGGCTACAGTGCCATGGGCCTTAAACATCCTGATAACATTATGTACAGTGGAAACAGGAACATCAAGGTCTCTGGAGATTGATTTGTAGCCTTGAGATTGTCCATGCTTGGCTACAATCTTCTGTCTGACCTCCTCAGACAATTCTCTGGCTGTCTTTCTTTTCTCCATGCTCATTGCGGTACACACAGTGACACAAAGCAGGAGAGTGAGTCCTTTTCTCTATTCAATCTGGTTGAATGAGTGATTTTTATATTGCAGGCACCTGCAACTCACCACAGGTGAGTTCAATTCCAGAGTGAAGGAGAATCACCCTGCTTGAAATCTAATTATTTCTAACTACTTCTAAAAGGTGCCAATAATTTTGTCCGGGCCATTTAAGAATTTATGTGTGGAATAAGCTAAGACTTAGTAAATTTTTCTGCTTTTTGTGTTTATTCCACTGCAAACCAAAGAAATACATATGTGGATACCAAAATATTTTTTAATTTCAACAATTTTCTGGAAGGAATGGTGCATTATTAGAAAAAACTGCAAGGGTGCCAATATTTTTGGCCACGACTGTAGTAGGTAGAGAAAATGGGCAGACTAGGTGGGGCAAGTGGTCCTTATCTGCCGTCAAACTCTGTGTTTCCACCTTTTCATCTGTGATTGGCCTGAGCTGTTGCACAGAGTGACCAGATGTAAGTGAAGAAAGGATGGATTTGAGCCTGCATTGTGGCCCACTGAATTGGAGGGTGGTAGGATTGTTCTTGACATCAGAGGACTCATCACCAGGTGGATCCTACCAACTGAAGAATTTAGATAGGCTAACGAGACCACCAGTGGTGCTAATTGCATGGCAGCTATATTGTCTCCCAAATTATTTCAGTTTGAATAGTCCTTCTGAAATCTATAAACCAAGTCACAATTTCAAGTTACTAGTTCTCCAACTGACCTTAAATTTAGCTTAATATTTTGTTTTCATCCTTTTGCAGATTTCCTAACTTTGAAGTACTGTATGCAAATGAAACGTGAGCCCAGATAAATGCAAAGCTGGACATTCTGAAACCATCTGTGACAAAACTGCAGACCGATTGACATTGAATATTACTTTGGTTATTATGGGACTTGTACTTAACCTCAATAGTTCTACAAGGTCAGCTTTCATCTGTGTGTTAGGAGAACTAAATAGTGCCAGGACTTATTGTAGTTGATTTATTCTCCCACAACAGACCAACAGTGGTGCTGGTAGCTGCAGGAGGTTCTTGGATGCTGCTGGAGTGGCGTTGTTGATATCATGATGTGGGTCATGCCAGACCAACCAGATAGAAGTGTAATTCCAGCTGAAAAGTGAGTAAAAAAAACCTCTTCATGCACCCAGTTATAATCAAAATTTGGTAGCCACACACCTGAGGTGTGGGGCCGTAAATGCTGGACAGTCTAATTTATTACTAAAGAAACTGTTTTATTTTTTACTTTCATAATGAAAAAATAAAGTTGCTTTAAGTTCAAAAATGCTTTGGGCATGTAATTATAACAGTCCCCCAGGTGTTCAGAAACTACTCAGCAAGTCTAACAACGGTAGGAATACTAGAGGTATTAATAGACGATCCTTCTTAGTCCCATTTAAACAGACCTCCCAAGGCCAGTGATCCTATGAATATCAGGCACTCTATTGGTTGAATACATTGACCGATTAAATCCTGACCTCAACCAAACTAGGTCTATTCAAAACCAAGCTTCGTGCCTACTTACATCAACCATTGACTGTGGCTATTGTATATAATATATAATTCCTCAAATAGTATTTGTAGTACTGTTTGATGTATTACAACTTCCAGTAATCTGTGACCAATGAACATAATATATGCCCCCTATCTCTCTTTCTGAAGCCCACTGTCCGTGTTTTTCCCTACAATCCCATTAGTTTTTCTAAACCTCCCATACTCCCCTCTGTTGGTCCTCCTCTCCCCATGGCTTCTGCCCTCTTCCCCTCCTCCTCAATTCCACCTAGCCAGATACCATGCAGCGAGGGCCTACCCCTCTGTTATTCCACCCATACCCCCTCTCCTCCCCTCAACCCATGTTTTTCTCTGTTGGCCACTCCCATCACCCTCTGATCACACCACCTCACCTCCTAGTCTTCTCTTTCTTGGTCCTGTCCTTCTCAACAGGCAATGGTTATAGGCCCACCAGACAATAAAAATAAAACTTCTGTGTTCCCCACCTGCAGCACTTACAACAAGAACTGTCTCAACATGTTTGCATTTGTTACTTCTCTAGTCTGTAACTAGCTAAGATCTTACGTTGTATCATCTGATTGTCTCCTTGTATATTATTACTGCTAATATGTATTAGTTGTTGTCTCTGTATCTCCGTAATTCACTGTACTGATGAGGAACCTTTGTAAATGAGCTCTTAGCTCAAAGGTAAAAGTAATCTGATTCTTTCTAATAAATAAATAAATAAAATGATTACTTAGTGTAGTCCATGCATAGTATACAAACAGAAAATGTTGATGAGCGCAGTGTGTGTGTGTGTGTGAGATACTGATTGTATACTTTCAGCACAACCACATATTCAATATATTTTCAGTACAATGTTGATGGTATGCTTTCAGCACAATAATCATGTAATTGAATACTGTCACTATAGTAATCATGCTGATGGCATTCTATCAGTATAATAATCATAGAATGATGGTATATTTTCAGTATAGCAATCGTATACTGTCAGTACAGTCCTCATATAGTAATACATTTGTAGTACAGTATTTCCTATGCTATTATACTTCAATACATTAATCATATACTACTTAGTATACTTAAAAATACTGAACTAGGCCATAATAGGACTAAAAGTACGATGGTTATTTATGCTTTTAATATGCTTGGTGTTTTCAGATATCATATATTTCAATTATATTTATTAACTAAAAATTGAACTATACTTGTATACTTTAATATTTATTATACCAAATATTGAAGTACACTTATATTAATAATAATATTCTACTTTTTCGTAAGGGACCCCATAATGCAATAATCAATTAATTATACAATTACTGTATATTTAAGGATTTACTTTCAGTAAATTCAGTATAAAAATAAGCATTAACATACATTTATTTATAGTACAATTAAGTATAAAATTAAGTACTACTTTTTTAATGTTAAGTGTTAATCAAGATTAATTGTTAAATTAAGTGGTAAAATATATGTAATTTACATATTAAGGGATTACTGTTAAAGTGAAATTAAGTATTTACATATATGTAGTTTAAAAGAATTAAGTGGTGCAGATTAACAATACAATCAATTAGAAATTCATGCTTACTTTGAGGAATTAAGAAGTATAAATTAGGCATAGCAGTAAGAAGAAAAATGTCATTAATCTTAAAAAAATAAGCAGAAAAAAAGGTTTAAATGGTGCACTCTGATTAAGAATGAATTAAGCAGAAGTTAAGGATAAAAATCACTTAATTATTCCCTTAATTGTCAATGAAGACTTGTATGGTAGAATTAAGGGATTTTTAATGTTCAACATTAAGGGATTCCTGTTACATAGTGACCACTGAGTCCAGCGATGCATAAGATACAGCACTGTAATCTTCTGGTATGCCAAAATTCAACGATGATCCATCAGGATACAGTAGATGATGAATCAGGTGGTATTCCCCTGGCTGTTTTTTTGGGACTAATCCCAAAGGAGAAATGCAGAAATGGATGCACGGAAGGCCTGCTAGAGGTCCCTCAACCCTACATGCGTCTTTTTCTTTCACAGTTTTTTGGTGGACTACTGCCTCCTTCCCTCATACTGAAGCAAGGATCTTCACTCTGGCTCCCGCCCTTGCACCATGAAAAGTTTTGGTGGACTACTGCCTCCTTCCCTCATACTGAATCCCTTTGCAAAACCCTCACTCAACATTGCCCTCTGTTTCCACACTGGGTAATCCCTTATCTAAGCTTCCACCACATTGGTCTTAATTGGTGTTCTGGCCATGGAAAAACACCATCTCAAGCCTATTGTGTCCCAGCACTCAGTTCCAACCATAGTTGGAATTGTTCCCCCCAAAACCACTACCCCTGTCCCCTACCCCCTGGCCTGCTGTTGGACTCCCACCCACCCTGTGAACCTCAAAAGCACTTCTTCTAGTTATTTGCCCTGCCAGAGCACTCATTATCCCCTCTGCACCTTAATACCAGGTGTTGCCCATTACATTTTGAGCACATATTCTCAAATATAAAATTGCTCCATGTGCACAATGCCCTGTTATAAGCCCAACAGGACATAGCAGCCACTTGCACTGTAGACTTTTTATTATCTTCTGTCACTCCCGACCTCCTGCCTGACTTGGCAGGGTTCGATCCCAGAGCTCCAAATGAGTGCAGTTCCATATTAGTTCCCCCCTTGCTGCCATCCTCTGTTAGAAAGCCTCATCATACTCCAACCAACTGCACCCCTTCTGGGATTTATAGGCATCCCTGCTGATGGCCATATAGGTCAGAAGGGGAATCGCCAAGTCTGGCTGCTTTTCTAATAAGATGGCATTATAAATCAAGAACACCACTTGCCAAATATCCAAGTTCTTTCTGTAACCACCCCCTCACTGGCCCTTCCTATTTAACTATCAGGGCTGCTTCTCTCACCACATAGCATCTGGGGCAAATGGGAGGGGTGGGGATTTACATAACATGTAAATACTTCTGTTTCTGAGCCTGCTAGTACAGACAGGCAACCAAGTGTGGCAACTACCTGGCACACACCTGGAGGGACCATTTACCATGGCTAAACAACCCGGGTCCCTGGGAGAAAATGGCTGCTCACCATTGTGCTAGGTTTGCACTTCTGTTCAGGGGCACCAAAGTAAATCCAGACACAAAGGAAGCAATAACATCACTGTCCAAACCAGGCTGGGATTCTAGAGTGTGGCTTTTATTCACGTAACAAAGTAGGAATAATAACAAAGTGAAGATGGACCCCACAGAGTTGCTCATACTGGTAATGCAAATTACTGAGGTACAGAAATTCCTGAAATCCCAATTAGCATAGGCATAATGAACACAAACAGCAAACTCTCAGGTGCTGAAATGCAAGTTGGCATGCACGGCCAGTTACTGGTACATTTCCCCTCAACTAGGCACACACAGCCAGTACTAGGACACTTTCCCATATTTCATGAGGAATACTAGTGGCACATATGACCACAAAAGAGCACATAGAGACTAAAAACCATCCAGCACCCACTATACTGATGTGAACTGAGAACAGAGATTCCAGAACCCACAACTGGGTAACTATTTCCATCAGGCACTGGCTAAATACACTAACTGAAAATTGAACTGGTGCCCAAACTGAACCCGGAGAGGTAAACTGGTTCCTCCAGATGGCGGGTCTCCCACCTTTTGCTTCCATGTTTATACTCGGTCATTCATCTGGTTAATAACACCCTCACAGAAAACTTGTGGATGCTGTCTTGAAAGGTATATCACATTTAACATACTACTGGTTAGAAGTTCTGTACTTGGACAGTCTCTTACTAGACTCTAAACGTAGGCAGACACTTTTAAAACACACAGAAAACTGGGTGTCAGGGTCCCTTTATTAGTGAGAAATTTCACCACAAGAAATGCAGGTGCGTCAAGGCTATTCCAAAACAACAAAGGTATTCACAGAGCAGTAGATTCACAGGCAGCTTCAGACAAAGTCCAGACTGGACCAGGGGATTGCCCCTGAATCCTGCAGTACACCCCATTCCTCCTGGGATGGAGCACTGTGAAAACCACTTGGCTAGGTTTCCACCACTTCACCACTAGGCTGTACAGACTCAATCTAGGGTGAGAAACAAACACAACTGCTGGGTAGCTCTTTTACAGAGCTGAAGAGAGGAGCTGCACTACTTGCAGCCTTCTCCACTGATTCCTACTGCAGCTTGACTACACTCTAACTCAACATTCTAAAGCTACTCCCCAGAGCTGTACAAGAGTGTGGCTCATGTCACTGTGAGAGTTCTAAGATTACATCATCCTCCAGCTCAGCTGAAACTGAACACAGAGTATGACAGTGTGAAACCCATTTCCCTGATATTTCACAAGCTGCCTTCCCTGCCTGCCACTGATTCTAATGGGATTCTTGTAACACCGGGGAACAAGGGGGTTACATTTCCTTTATACATGGCTTCCTGCTCCTTGTACCCCACTACTACCAATGCCACAGCCATTTCTGGTTTTCCCACTAATTCCTTCTGCTCATATTTCATGGCAGTGTTCTTATCTAATAAGCCAAAAATGTCCACATACTGCCTTTTGCATATCTTATTCTTGAATGAGGCAGGCACATGATCACCTAAAGAAAACCCGGAGGCACCTCATAGAGTGGCCCCTTTATCCCCCTTGTCCCTCTTAAGCTCCTCCAAAATCTTTTCCATTGTATCCAAACCTTTTTCCTGATCCCCTCCAACAAACCAGCCATATAATCCTCAAGGTTCCCTTCCCTGAAGGACCTCCTGAACCCTTACCCAACTCAGTGTCTGGATCCAGAGGTTCCAGTGTGGGTTCAGGAGGGGGAATAGACTCTGGGTCTGGCCCCCTTGGGCACTTACCATCTGCCCCAAGGCCCAGCCAGCTGCTTCCTCTTCCTTGCCACTGCTTCATCCTCTTCCCGCTTCTGTACTTTGTCCATAATCTCTGTCATCTTGGTCATCAGTGCCACTGCCTACAATTAAAGCTATGTGCTGGAGACTGGAAATGGTTGCTTCTTTGGACCCATTGTCATCTAACACTATAGGACAAATGGAGAGGAGAAATGGGGAAAAACAGGAGAGGGAGGAGTAACAGAGAAAACATGTTAATGGCCAAGCAGGATAACCCTGATCTGCTTCATCATGTAGCACCTGTGTCAATAGCCCCTGCCCATGTCCATGCTGTGTGGATTGGCCCTCACCACCCTCAGCCTCTCATGGTCTGAGGTTGCCCCTTCCCTCCATATCATTTTGAACCTCCCTTTTGGTTATTAGCACCTTTTCCCCTCATGTCCCCTACATATTTGTGTCTGCATATGTATTATTTATTTATTTATTTATTTCAGTTTTGGATTAATACCTTTGAGTCAAAGACTCATTTTCAAAGGTTTCTAGTCAGTTAAACAAACAGATACAGACAACATAACACATAGCACAGCAATGGATTACAAAATAAGGTTACAGAGGGTTGCACATACTTTTAAGTTTAACTAATACATAGGAGTCTAGGTTTCACTAGTACATAGAAGTCAAACATTGTAAGTTTCACTAGTACATAGGAGTCTAACATTGTGAGTAACTGCACTAAGTGCGGGCATAGTAGTGTTAGAAACAGAAAAGAGGGGGAGAGGCCAGGGATTGAGTCTTCACTGGGTAGTACAGGGGGCAAGTGGGGGTGAGGCATGGGTGGTTGCCAGAGTGGTAGGCTGAGCTCACCAGTGGTTGCCAGGGGTGAGAATGGGGGTGAGGTGGGAAGCAGCCCAACGTAGGCATTGTCTAGATGTTCACGTATGTAGTTGATGGAGTGGGCAGTCTGTGGGGGTGGAGAGGTTGACAGTTTATTATAGTGTAAACTATGTAAGGTAGGTATTTTGTGGGTAGGGGGATTTGTTGAAGAGTGGGGGGGAAGAGTGCAGGGGTAGTGGTTGGGTGGTTAGATCCAAGGGGTAGGTGGGATAGCCTAGGGGCCCTGAGCATGGGCTAAGTACAGCAGACACAGATTTTGTTTTAGTTCTATTTGGGAACGAAGCCCAATTTTGAATTGTCTGAGCTTAGTGCAGTCTAAGAGTGTGGTAGGCAGCTCATTGAACCACTTTGGGCCCAGAAAGGTGTGTGATCTCTGTGCCAGTTTAGTAGCTTGAATGGCACCTGGAATCCCCTTTTGCAGTGCTCCTAGTCTGTTTAAGGGGTAATGCCTTTGTGAAAAGCCGGAATGTGAACTCAAGCATAAGCCCTAGCAAGGCTTTTTTGATAAGCATGCAAGTTTGGAGTTGAGCTCAGAGGTGGAGTGGGAGCCACCCTGTCTCACTGAAGAGGGTGCAAGTGTGGGTAGAGAGATCAGCACCCAAGGTTAAGTGACAGGCCTTGTTTAGGAGAGTGCTGACTCTCTTGAGGGCAGTGTCAGAGACTGCTCCATAGTTTGGGAGCCCATAGTCAATGGTGGCTAGTACTGAGCTACTAATGGCTCATTTCAGAGCCGCAGATGGTAGGGAGTGCTTGTGGTGGTACAGAACACCCAGTTTCATGTTGGAGGTCTTGATGATGTGGTCAATATGACTGGAGAAATTGAGAGTGTCGTCGAGATACATTCCTAGGTATTTAAATATGGAGACTTGTTCAAGAGAGTCTCCCTTAGGGTTCAGGATTTGCAGTGGTCTGAACTTCTTTTTGTTTTAGGGAACTGTGAACAGCATGCTCTTGTTTTTTTGTGGTTGAGCAGGAGCTTGTTCTTGCAGAACCAGGATTCGAGCTTATGGTAGCTGTCCTGCAGTTCACTAGTGATGGTATGCAGGTCTCTGCCTGGGATGGATGTGACAGCATCATGAGCATAGAGTACAATGTGTGCAGTGTAGGTCAAGGGGAGGGTATTTATGAACAGACTAAAGAGTAGCGGGCCAAGGATAGATCCCTGGGGGACTCCTAGGCTCACATCCTTTAGCCCCAAGTATGTGTCTCCTATTCTGACTCATTGAGTTCTATGGGAGAGATAGCTTCCAAACAAAGTCACTGTGCTTGGAGATAGGCCAGTTAATGACAGGCTACTGAGGAGAAGGTGGTGGATCACTGAGTCAAAGGCCTTTGTGAGGTCTATGAATATAGGCCCCACCGCCATCCCTTTATCCAAAGCATCATAGAGCTGGGAGATGTATTCGACTAGTACAGAAAGTGTTGAGTGTTTTTTACAGAAAACATGCTGTTGAGGGCTGAGCAGATTATACTTCTCCAAGTACTCAGTGAGCTGGTCTGACACCATCCATTCCAAAGCTTTCAGGGGGGGGAGGATTGAGATTTACCTGTAGTTAGATGTGTTAGTTCTGTCTCCAGTTTTGAAGACATGAGTAACTAATGCCAGCTTCCAGGCATCTGGGAACACACTCGACCTAAGGGAGGAGTTAAAAACCTTAGTGAGGGGGTCAGCTATCTCCTCCAGGGTTAGGGCGACCAGCTTCAGGTCAATTAGGTCACTCCTCATCCTGGTCTTGCCTAGGACCTGCTAGACATATTTGATTGTCTCAGTTCTTGAGATCAGCTTGAAATAGAAAGGAGGTAGTCCATAATCTGTAGGTGTGGGTACATCCAGACCAGGGGGCTGCTCTGTTGGTGGCACAAGATAGCCACCTGGTAATACACCAGTCAGGTCCGTGAATGCTAAATCGAAGGTGTTAGCGATATCAAGGGGTTCCTGGATCTTCCCAGTATTTGAGGTGATCAGATCTGGTGGTGCTCTCGGGGCAGTACCAGTTAGTGATTTCAAGGAGTGCCAGAAATCTTTACCCAAGCCCCATAATTTGTTTAGTTGGTCCTTTTAATAGGTGGCTTTAAATTGGTGAACAAACCTTGAGTAGTTGTTTCTGGCAGCCCTATAGGTGGGCACATGAGCCTGCTTGCCTGTCACCTTGGCCGTATACCATAGATTGTCTCTTTGGTGCATGAGCGCAAATAGTGAACCTGAGAGCCAGGGGTTTGTAGTACCTTTAACTTTCTTGACTCTGATGGGGGCTAAGATGTCATAGGCCTGGGTGAAGGTCCTGAGGAAGTAGTCCAGGGCCTGGTTCACATCCAAGGCTCTGTCGATTGGGGACCAATCTATCAGTTTTAGGTGTAGTTTGAAAGCTTCCAAGAGTCCGGCTTTTAGGGTGTGGTTACGGGATACTTTGGGCGGTTGCTTAAAGAACTTATTTGTCCATATACACGAGACTGGGGAGTGGTCACTGAGGCTATCTGGTAAGACAGAAACCTCAGAGATGTGTTCTGGGTGGGAGGATAAGATCCAGTCTATGAGTGTGCTGGTTCCGGTTAGGTAGTTGAGGCGGGTGGCTTGTGTTACCATTTGGGTAAGGTAGAGTCCAGAAATCTGGTCTCTTGCCTGAGCTTCTCCCTGAGAAAACCAGTTAATGTTAAAGTCACCGACTATGACCTATTCACACATTTTGCCCAGCATCTGCTGGTTCCCTATGAAGTATTTAAGGCCAGCGGCTTGCTGACCCAGTGGTATGTACACCATGGTAAGCATAAGAACTTTGTTTTGCTGCCCAATGGAGGGTTTTAAGTTTAGGATTTAAGCCTCTTTCAAGTGCATACTGCTGTGCGTGATCTGAGATTTGATATCACATTTGACATAGACTAAGCATCCACCCCCATGTTTACACATTCTGTCCTGCCGGTAAGAGGTGTAACCACTGAGGGAGATAGTGGCATTGGAGATTTTAGGGGAGAGCCAGGTCTCTGTGAGAGCTATGATGTCTGGATTAACTAGCACCACCCATGCCTGAGCTTAGGAAGTAAGCTGCCAATATTAAGGGAAACAATCCTGAGTATTCCCGCCCTTTTTTATAGTGGTGGTGTGAGGTGGGCCAGGGTTATGGTGCACATTACCAGATAGCAGAAGCAGTAGGAGGAGGATCATCTTATGAAGAGAGTGAGACCAAAGGGCCCAGCTGGGTCTGGCTTTTATCCCTGCTTGCTTAGTGTTGTAGGCATGGGCTATGAGGGAGTGGCTGTGCAGCAGGGCCGCTAGTGTGATGACTGGGGGCTCATATGATCTGAAGGTTTGTGGGGGAATGTGGAAGGCTTGAGGGCATGTAGTGTTGGCATTTGTGCCCCTCAGCTGTGTACCATCTGCCAGAGTGATAACAGGGCAGAAAGTGAGTCCAGGTAGTTTCATCCCATTCATTCTGTGGACCCCCTGTGAGGTCGGCTAATATGACTATACCAATAGTCAGTAAGAGAAGCTTCTGCAGTAGGAGAGGTTTCATGTTGCTGAGGAGTTCAGCTGCTCCCTCTAGTGGGTGAACTGTATAACCTACCAATGGAGAAGTGGTGCAGCCCTTGTTGTTTGTTGTTGTCAAGGGTTAGGTTTGAAATTATGCAGATCAAAAGACTAATACATGTGGCAGAAATACCACCTAAATACAATGATGAGAACTTAATTCAGGGACAGGGGGTGCTGTGCAGTAAATGAGACTTAAAGAGTTAAGAATAACACCAACAAGTGTTGGGCCCTATAACAGCATTCTGTATCTTTAAGGGGAGTTGCAATATTAGTGAGAGGGGAGGATGAAGATTGCCCAGGGGATGTGCCGGTGGGGGGAGGGAGAGTATTTAATAAAGGCTGGAGGAGGGGGAAGGGGAGGTATCCACCCTGTAACTACCTAGGGCCACCAGCATGTTACTCAAGGACCCATTATACCCCTCTTGATCATGCCTGTATTGCCTATGCATTGTGGCTGCATAGCCATTGAGAAAATATGTAGCCATGTTAGCCCCTTAGCTGGATGTGGTCTATGATGGTCAGCAATCCCTGTCCATCCCTTGTGTCATTATGGGATAGTGCCAAGTGCAGAACACCTTGCCCTTTTTTTTGAAGTGCCTAGGTCTAGCCCACTTGTGGTAAAGTAGGGTGGCAGACACTTTCAAAATTAAAGAAAACTGGTAGAAATGTTTGTCAAGACATAACTTGTGCCCCCACAACTTATGTGCAGTGCTAAGCAAAGTCACTTGCTCCTGATGGGAGTCTTGTTTTCATGTGAAAGCACCTGTGTTTTCAAACCCTTTAAGCACATGCAGACGATGTCACAACCTCCCCCTCGAGACCCCCCCACCAGCGTCCATTGACTGCAATGAAAGAGCCCCTGAAAGGCACCTATGGCCCAAAATATCCCTGAAATCACTTTCTCATTTTTTTTTTAGATTATTTTTTTTTCTTTTTGCATTTGAATTGCACCAGATGATGGACCTCCTGCAAGGAATGCCCACAGCAAAAACAAATGCCTCCCAGTCATTATGGGGTCATGTAGCAGATTCCCATTTCCTTCTTGTTGCTTGTTTCTTTGCATTTTACCTTTTACCCTCTTGTTCCCTCGGCCATGTGGTAGTGACATCAGATGCCATACCATGCAGCCATCCAGTCCATGCCGCAGTCACGCAGTCCATGATGCTGACTACTTGAACATTTCAAGCTGTATGTGACAAAACAGGATTGGTCCCCACTGACTGGGAATATAGATGGTAATGAGGCACTGAACTACTTCATAATGGTTTTCAACTGTGCTTGTGATATTTCTGCACCATACAAAATTAAAACAATTGAGGGAACCTCCAATCCCTAGCTCTTCAACTCCCTGATTGTACTTATGAAGAACAGAGACAATCTTTGGTGTGTAGTAAAAGCAGTTGGTACACCTTGTCAGGAGGCTTAAACCTCACTTGCAGGTTCTTGGCAATATTGGGAATGCAAGGAATCATGGACACATTGAATAAGAGTAATAAACTTGTTTATTACTACCAAAAAGGGATAAATCACAGTTGCGCTAAGCAGTTCTTACCAATACGAACCGGGAGTCAATGCTAAGTGCTCCCTATACCTCGAGGAGTTTCTGTGTCTCTTGGGGTCTCTGAGGTAGAAAACGTAATGTCTCACATTATATACCTATAATAATTACTATGGTTCCTGTAAGATAGAAACATTTCTAGTTACAGAGATGAGCCCTAGTGACTAAATTAGAGGTGGTTCCACGGTCCAAGATAACATTATACAATTTTGTAGTAGTCATCACTTTGTGAAACAAAAGAGTACAGTTCTTACATAAATCAGTGTAGTAGTACAAATCACCAAAAGGTGACAATGCTGACTTATATATTATAATCATTACAAGGACACAGTGTCCTAACATCTTGTAAGCAAGAAATACATAAGAAATATAACTATATTAGAGGCAAAGTGTACTGTATAATAATAATAATATGCATACATATCTTGACATCTACTCTTGTACGGTAGATGCCCTTAGCCCTATATGTTAGTGTAACATATACCTAAGTACTAGCTGTCTACGGTGTACCTCTGGGGGTACCAATAAGGGTGCAGAGACCTCATGTAACATTCCCTCCCTTGTTGCCTCTGAGGGCAACACAGGAAAAATAGGAAAATGGACAGGGTGCAGGGGCCGTTTACAAACCCCACCCATGAGCCTTGTAAAGGAACTCCAGTTGCTCATGGTGTTGGTGCAGTGTGTGCCATTGGCAGCAAAGCATTGTAATCAAGAAAAATATCAAAAATGCTTATATAATAACAAAGCCTTTAAAAGTAATCTCTAACCAAGTGTTAGTTAATGCATTATTCATATCACTATCATTAATCAATGAAAGGATAGCTTCATTAGCTTTGGTAATATTATTGCTGATGTGGATGAGCTGTGTGTCTTTTCTCTCTAAAAGTGATTTTAATGTAAGTAATAATGGATCAATGTGTACATTAAAATATGGTAAGTACTCTGAGAGTGTGAGCAGATAATCAGGGTTACCATCCATGATGTCAGCTTCCATAAGGGGGACGGGAGTAATAACGGTTAGTCCAATGACAGACTTCAGGTGGGGGATGAAGCAAAAATTAGGATTATCAATAGCACATGCCTGGCTTCTGTATACATAAGATTTAACATTAGTAACAACACAAAACTCTACTTCAGAATTATATTGCATTTTAACATTTGGTAATCTCTACTTTTGCAACTGTACCTGGCAGGTGTAGCTGATCTTGGAAATCTGTGTTGACAGGCGATGAACCTCCTCTTGATAGGACTGGTAAAGTTTGTCTGGAGCCAATGCTGAGTCCAAAAAGTCTGTGCCATTAGTGCTGATGTCATCATCCATGGAAAAGGACCAATCAATACTGTCAGGAGAATAACCACATACATGTTTAATAACATCAAATACATCACATCGACACAAGTAAATGTAGCCCTTCTTAACACAGCAATCTGTGTGCGGGGTGACCCAGGCATCCAGGATAGGATGGAAGACCAGTAGAGGAGGCAAGTCCAGGCTTTCTCTGTAGATGTCATCATCAAGGTGCCCAATAGAGTGGACGGAGGCAAGCTTGTCGAACAAAGCTGTAGTGGGATCAAAACATGGTAAAGAGACAGTAAAAGAAACAAACATTGTATCTTTGATAGAACATTTCTTAGGAGTAAAACATGGACCAGTATTAGGGTGTCTGGCATGAAACCCAGGTCTCTAGCTGTAGAAAAAGGAATAGTCTAAGTTTGTTGCATACACATGGCAATACAGCCAGGGGTTTTACATCCTGGACAATACTATTTAGAAATACGTCTGTCATGTATGATGTCAGGGATCCTTCCAGATTCTAGATCATGGAAGAAATTGTTGATGGTAGTGATATTGTATGAGCCATAGGCTGAGCATAAAATCTCACAGGCAATGTATTGTTTATCTGCTTCTTTGTTATTCTGTGCAATGAGTGAGTTAATCTAATCTTTAGAATCTGTAAATGCCTTAGCAATGTCATGCATATTATATACAGTGTATCTTTCTTCCTGACTAAGGCCATCCACACCATGCAATAATGGGGTAAACTATTGTTAACCAAACCAGTTTGGAATTTAGCTGAATGAGATTTGATAGCAGCAATGTCTGCTTTGTTCTAGATAGACATAGCTGTACCAAAAAGACCTGTGACAGTGCCTGTTGCACTGGTGACATCAGAACTGTCAACTTCAAGTATATTACTTTTATGACTTTGATAATCAGGATTAGGTCTTCTCCTGAAGTTACCTCTATGCTCGGTGGTGTGTACCCCAGCAATAGGGTCTTGAGTATGGATGTGAAAAGCTGCTAAAATATCAAGCAACAAAGTACTATAAAATGCTGAAGTGTTAGTAGTATGACACATACCAAATTCTTTCATATTCCAGTAAGTCAAATTAAATAAAACAGGTATGTGCATAAACTGTACGTTGTTAGTAAGTGTACCAGGTAAGGCAATGGCTGTTAGACCACTACATGTTGTGTGCAGCACAAAATTTTCTGGCAAAGTCCTTAGACAAGGAATTACAATATGAGGGATCAATTAAGGCAGTAACATCGTATAAACCAGAGTGTCTAAAAGCAGTTTGTAGCAAGGACAGAGGACCATTAGGGGATAATTTAGCGTTGGGCCCACCATGGAAAGTTCCCTTGAAGAGCTTGGCCACAGAGATAATTTGTCCTTGCGATGTGGTCTGCCACTCAATTTGTAGGGTAGATTTATCAGGAGCAACAACTGAGGCAGTGAGGTAGGCATCAGAGCCTTCCTGGACAATATTCAAATTGTCAGGTACAGTATACTGATGGAAACTCCCTCTGGGGCAGATGTTGGATGATCGAGGTGAGGAAGGAGGTGCTTTACCGTGCCTTGGATGCAGGGGATAACTCCTGAGATGAGGAGAAAGTGGAACAAGATAGCTATCTTGTCAGTGTATCTGAAAAGGAAAATCAAAGATTAGTGGGTTAGTACTATTCCGCTCAATGGGGTGAGGAAAAGTAATTATACTCCTTTATACAGTTTCAGTTGGTTTGCATGTAACCATTTGTCAGGCAGTTTATTGTTGTGCAAGAGTCTAACCTGATAGAGTGCTGGACTGAGCTTATTGACAATGGGGTAGGGACATTTCCACTTATTGGAGAAGGAATGTGTGGGATGTGCAAATCTGAGAACCTTTACCTGATCTCCAATTTACCAATCCACTTCTTGTGCATGTTTGTCAAACTGTATTTTGGACTGTTGCTGGGCCTTGCCCATGCAATTGGCAGCATACAAGTGTGTGTGTATGAGGTCATGTCTGAGTTTTTCCACATATTGGTCTACAGACACACGGTCTGCTGAGGGGGTGTGCAGGTCACACAACAGGTGTTCAGGTAATCTCATCTATCTTCCAGTCATCACCTCGAAGGGTTTCAACTGGGTGGTGGCTGAGGGTGTGCTCCTAATTGCCATAATAAGTAATGGCAACAGGGAATCCCAGGTCTTGGGATTGTCTTCAATGAATTTGGAAAGCATTTGCTTAATCTGTCTGTTGGCTTTTTTCTACTTGACCTGAACATTGTGGATGGTAGGGTACATGGAACTTCTGGTGAACTCCAAGGAGTTCAAGTGATTCTTTCATCAACTCACCTGTAAAACTGGTTCCTTTGTCAGAGTCTACCTTGAGAGGTAGGCCCCAACTGGAGAAAATCTGTTCCATCAGGATTTTGGCAGTGGTTTTAGCAGTACATGTCTTAGTGGGGAAAGTTTCAACCCACTTAGAGAAAAGGTCAGTTACCACAAGAGCATACTTGTTATTTCCGCTGGTATTGGCCAAGAGACCAATAAAATCAATCTGTATGGCATGCCAAGGGCCAGAGTGTCTCTGTGGTAGGAGTTTGGCATTTCATTTGGTGGGGATGGGATTGTTCTGTGCACAAACAAGGCAGTTGTCTATGTACTGTTTGACATCTTTGGTGACACCAGGCCACCAGGCGGTGGTCATGAGCCTTTGGAGGGTATTTTCCACTCCCTGGTGTCCATGAACCTTCTGGGCCAGCACTGCTGACATGGCTATGTCAGAGATGGCACACTCCAGATGGAATGGCAATGCTGGATTGGGGTTGACCAGAGCTGGAGCCGAGGCCAGGGCCTGTTTTAGTGATGTCACAGCCAGGGTGTGAATGGGACACCAATTCCAGGGAATGTCCTTTTTCAGTAACTCATATAGAGGAGCAGCCTTCTGAGCAAAATCACAAATAAAATCTCTGGAATAATTCACCATACCTAGAAAACTCCTAAGAGTAGCCACACTGGTGGGTAATGGCAAGTCTTGCAATCCTTGTATCTTCTTCCAGGTAGGGCTTCGGCCTTGATCAGTTATTCTCAGGCCTAGAAAGAGTACTTCTTTCTGATATAGTTATGCTTTTGCTGGGTTGCATTTGAGGCCGACTCTCTGGATGAGAGTCAATAGTTCATCCAAGAGATCCAAGTGTTGTTCCTGTGTGGCTGTTGCTGACAGCAGGTCGTTCACATACTGCAAGAGACACTGAGGGGTAAACAAACCCTCAAGGACATCCATCATGTGCAGATGGAACAGGGAAGAGCTGTTATGGAATCCCTGTGGTAAGCAGGTCCACGTGTACTGTCTACTTTCAAAGGTGAAGGCAAACTTATATTGACTCTTAAGGGCCAATGGCAATGACCAGAAACCATTGGAGATGTCCAGGGCACTGAACCATTTTTGGTTAGGGGTCAGAAGTCGCAGTACATCAGGTGCTGATGCCACAGTTGCAGCACAACTGGGAGTTGTTGTTTTAACCAGGTATAGCACTCTAAGCTGAAAGCTTTTTTACAGGAGCGACCTGGGAGCACAAGGAGGTTAAGTGACTTGCTCAGAGTCACACAGTATGCAAGTGGAAGCTGTGGGATTCAAACCCAGGTCTGGTCAGCTGGATGTCACCAGATTTGAAGCTCAGAGCCTTAGACCACTGCGCTATACTGCTATCACTGGGAGTGACATGGTTCAGTCTCCTGTAGTCAATAGTAAGTCTCCAGGCACCTGTGGGTTTTTTCACAGGCCACACTGGGGAGCTGGCGGTAGAGACACATGTTCTGATTACTCCTTGTATGAGGAGTGATTTTATTGTTTCCCTAAGAGAAGGAAAGGCCTCAGGTGGAAAAGGATATTGCCTTTGCCTCCCATGTGCTGGGCCTGGCACTTCAATGACAGTGTGCATTCTGCCGCAGTCATGCTTGTTGGTAGCAAATGCCTCCAAATGTCTTTGAAGAATGGGGAGGAGCTTTGTGAAAAGCTCATGGTTCTTGAACAAATCTATGACATCATACTCTTTGTTGTTGGCAGATATTGTTGCCACCATATATGAGTCAGGAATCATGATGGTGTGGTACTGGTCCTGAATCTGTATTAATAGCATATTGGCTAGACCCACCACACAGCCATGTGGTGCAAGGAAGTCAATTCCAATGATACTAGGATGATCATGCAACACCATTAACTGGAAGCTGTGAGAGGCCTTCAGGTGTCCCAACTCTACAGGTAGTGGTAGAGAACGGTATGCAGGTAACCTAGTACCATCTAGTCCTGACATGTTGGTTCTCCATCTGGTGGACCAAGGAGATGTATCTGGGTCATCATCATGTAATACAGATACAGCCGCACCTGTATCCAGCAACACTGTAAGTAGGTGGCCCCCAACCTCGGCCTCAGTGCAGGGCCTTCCATTTGTATCCAAGACCAGCTTGTTTACAATATGGACTGGGGCCTGTAATTGTCAATCTGTACTAAAGGAAGCATGGAGAGGTTGGTCCTGGCTCCTGTGAACCACTTCACCCTGCTGCACTGATGCTATATAGGGAGGTGCTTCTGGGTTCAGGCCTGTGTGGGCCTGAGGGCCTGTACTTCTGGTATCACCATGGCCTGTCGGGGCCTGGGTTCGCTGTTGTATGGCTGCAAGGGCCTGAGTGGGAACAGCATCTGCTACAGAACGCACTTGTCCCAGGAGCTCTCTGAACTTCCGATTCTCTTCAGCTATCTCCCTATGCGAAGGGCCTGGTCTCTGTTGTTGTTTACCCTTAATATTATTATTATGGTGTTTCTTATTCTTGTGATAATTCTGGTTCCCACCCCATTGTTGCTGCTGTTGCTGCTACTGTTGTGGTTGTTGGACCTGCTGGGGGTGTTGGTTATCTGTGGGGAGCGGCTGTTTGTGTTGGGCCTGCCCTTCCACCATGTAGTGGGTCACGGCCTCTGGGGTAGGCTCCACAGCAGCTACTTTCTTGGAACTGGAGCCCAGATCACAGGTGTAGAGTTGATAAACTCTCTCGGTTTTCTGAAGAATGTCGGCAAACCATTCCATGGTGGGGTACGTGGTTGGCTCAACCTTTTCTCTTACTGTTGAGATCATGTTCCTAAGGAACAAGGTCTTGTACTTGATAAGATCTACATCCGCAGCTTCTTGTGCGAGATGCTTTCCCGCTCGGTAGGCCATCCAGAGTCTCTGATGGTAAGTCGCTGGACTTTCCTTTGCATTCTGTTTTACAGGGTATGCAAGCATCACTCCTACTACACCTGGGCTGTGTGCAGAAATGAGCTCAGCTGCAACCTCATCAAAGGTGGCTTGGCCATCTTGGCGGATGGCATCGGGGAATTTAGCCCACAATCCAGGGTCAATGGTCTGGCGTGGGATCTGGGCCTGATAGTCTGCAGAGAGACTAAGCATTTCACATTTAGCATGCACCTTTTCCAAGTGACAGCTGAGGTTGTTGGATGGGCTCATTCGACCGATACTGTCAGCTATTTGCTGAACAGAGTAGGCCATTTGTAGGGGATTATTGGACCGATCAGGCTGGGGTAGGTTGCCTCGGGTGCCATCCAGGGCTGCTCGGGCTGTGGCTTCTGCTGCAGAGCTGACTATGCCCTCCTGAGTGCCAGTTTCGTGAATAAGCTGCCTAATTTGGCCTTTTCAAACCCGCTTATTCCTCTCCGGAATGGGCATGCTATTTCCTGAATTATCAGTCATTTTCTCTATCTCCTGCCTATCTTCCACATTAATAATGGTTGCTGGCGGTGCCATTAGGACTAGGCCTGTGTCTGCTCCCCCCATTATTGGGTCACCATGTTGGTATCGCCCATGATGTACGTCATGATGTCGATGACGTATGACATGGTGTGGGTGTAAAGGGGATCCGCCATGTTGTGGATGGCAGGGCAGGGTCTCTGAGCCATAGTAGGGGTTTGACTGTGTGTTGTACTGCAAGATGTTGTCATTTGAGATCTCCCCTTCAGATGACGTGGTTAAGGCAGGGGCTACACCTCCCATCACCTTAACATGTCCAGCTAGAACCTCCCGTTGATGGTGCAGTTTCGCCATCTTGGATTCATATTTAGCATGACTCATATTTGCAACATTCACATCAACCTCATCTTGCATTTGTTTCTGCAACACTCTATACATGGCACACAATTTGAAATAGTCCCTAGTAGCCACTTCTAAGTCATTATGTACCTGGTTTATCTCATCCTGTATCTCTCCCAACTCCTCACTCAACTGTTAATTCATTCTACTTAACAAATCATTCGTATGCAAAGCCTGTCCCTTTTCCTGTCTCAAACTTTCACACTCCTGCTTCAACATACAAATTTCCTGCTCATCTGCCTGGGTAGAATGATGCAAAAGTGAATCCTTTTCATTTCGCAGTGTTTGAAGTTCGTACTCCAAATCCTGCTCACATCTCACACATTCTGTTTCTTGCAGACACATCTCTTGCTTAAGAGAGGAGATGTGCAGTTCAAGGGTTAGAAACCTCTCTTCCGAGGCTTCCAGAGCAGCATAGAGAGCCGTGACCAACAGCCCTTTAGCTTCTCGCTTCCTGGCTGTTTGTCTCGTCTCTGAGTACTGGGTTGAAATCCCCAGTATAGGGTTGTCAGATTGACTTGCGTCCCGTGCCAAGTCAGCCCATCCTGCATGGGAGGCAAGGAAGTTTGAGACATCGAGTCTCAGTTCTGCGCAGATATTTGATACGGTGGCCATTGTGTGGGAGGGAACGAAAAATAAAACTGAAAAAGGCGCCGTGCTGTGTTTCGATCCACAGCAGGGGCACTTTATACACAGCCGGGCTGCTGTACACTTGTAAGCCTGCAATTCAAAACTGCTGTGGTGTGGGTCGAGTTGGCATCGACCACACCCAAAAGCAGC
Source organism: Neoceratodus forsteri (assembly GCA_016271365.2). NCBI lineage: Eukaryota > Metazoa > Chordata > Ceratodontiformes > Ceratodontidae > Neoceratodus > Neoceratodus forsteri. The sequence goes on along the minus strand of CM057453.1, from coordinate 1,213,239,530 downwards.
CAGACTTTGCAAGGGATTATAAAGAGGTCAGAAAATGAGAGAGCTGATGCGGAAATGTACACCTACAGTCCCCGTTGGGAAGGGAAAAGTTGTAGGCAACAAGTGAAACACCAAATATTGCCTGCATGAGGTCTCCAATTGTCAGGAGGACTAAACCTCACTCTCAGGTTCTTGGCAATATTGGGAATGCAAGGAATCATGGACACTTTGCATAAGAGTAATAAACTTGTTTATTAATATCAAAAAGGGCTAAATCACAGTTACCCCAAGCAGTTCTTACCAATACAAACACGGAGCCAATGCTAAACATTCCCTATACTTCGAGGAGTTTCTGTGTCTCTTGGGGTCTCCGAGGTAGACGACGTAATGTCTCACATTATATACCTATGATAATTACTATGGTTCCTGTAAGACAGAAACATTTCTAGTTACAGAGATGAGCCCTATTGACTAAATTACAGGTGACTCCATGGTCCAAGATAACATTATACAATTTTGTAGCAGTCATCACTTTGTGAAACAAAAGAGTACAGTTCTTACATAAATCAGTGTAGTAGTACAAATCACCAAAAGGTGGCAATGCCGACTTATATATCATAATCATTACAAGGACACAGGTGTCCTAACATCTTATAAGCAAGAAATACATAAGAAATATATATATTAGAAAGCAAAGTGTATAACAATAATATGCATACATATCCTGACATTTACTCTTGTACGGTAGATGCCCTTAGTCCTATATGTTAGTATAACATATACCTAAGTACTAGCTGTCTACGGTGTACCTCTGGGATACCAATAAGGGTGCAGGGACCTAGTGTAACAACCTGCTGCATTTAATACCTACAAGGCAGCTAGAAATGCCTGCACCAGACTCATCTGACAGGCTAAAGCCTCCTACTATGAGAATATGCTAACCAAAACCTGTGGTTCTGGAAGAGACTTTTGGTGCTCTTTTAAATCCTTAATCAGCAAAGCCCCCAAGACCCCCAGATCTACTATTGACTGTGAAGGGGCCCCTACTGGAACCCATTGAAACTGCCAATGAACTCAACAACATATTCACTGACCTTTCAAGTATACTCCCTGGTGACTACTTCAAAGACATGCATGTTTTGTAATGCCCAACTGCCCCTCAAGATCCCCCAATGAAAGATGTACCACCCATTTACTTTAGACGTGTCACCAAAGCCAAAACCATCAAGCATATTAAAAGGGTGCTTGGCAAGACCAGGATGGGGGAGGATCTGCTTGACATGAAGCTGGTTGGTATACTCCTTCACGTGCTTGCTGGTCCTCTTACCATGGTGTTTAATGCCTCTCTAAAATCAGGTGTATTTCCAAATGCATGGATGTCAGCTAACGTAATGCCTGTCTTTAACACAGTGGATAAAGCCCAAACATCCAAGTAAAGACCTATATCCATCCTTCCCCCCATATCAAAAGTACTAGAAAGAATGGTCTTGGAGCAGCTTACTGAATGCCTTGATAACCATAACCTACTCTGCCGGCAACAGCACGGCTTCTGTAAAAAGCACTCCACACTCACCGATCTAGTTGATTATTCATCACAACTGTATAATGCCTTGGATAGTGATCAGGCAGTTGGATCAGTCTTTATTGACCTTACGAAGGCTTTCGACTCTGTTAATCACAACCTCCTCCCAAGTTGCCTTCTGTCTGCAGGTCTATTCCCAGATACAGTACTAAGGTTTGGCAGCTGTCTCTCTAACATATCACAATGAGTCGAAATTGGTGATACCCTATCTGCAGCTAAGGAGGTGCAGCTCGGGGTTCAGCAGGGGTCAATCCTCAGTTCTCTACTCTTTAGCCTTTTCATCAACTCTGCCCCAATGGCTTGCTCAGTAAGCACAGTTCTCTGTGCTGATGATGCAGTGATCTCAGTTGCTGTCAAAGACCAAAAATCCATCACAACCGAACTCCAAAGCAGCTTCCACAAATTTGAATCTTTGTTTATGGAAAACAAGCTACTATTAAACATAAAGCAAACAAACAGTATGCTCTTCACCACCTCCCAAAGCAAAACAAAATACCTGCCCCTGTATATTCTTAAGCAAAAGGGTGAGAACCTAGACCAAGTATCTAACTTCAAATATCTCTGCATTACCCTTGATGACATGCTCACCTTCTCAAACCACATTGACTCCATTATCAAGACTGCGAATATAAATCTTGGTGTACATTATCGTCAAAGACATTCAATGACACTGGATGCACTCAAACTAGCCACCAGTAGCTCAATACTGTCTAACATTGACAATGGGTTGCCTATATATGGGATGGGCACAAAAACTACTCTTAACAGGATCAACACACTCCTCAATAAGGCCTGTCATCTTACTTTAGGGGCTACTTTCAACATCCACACCTGCTTGCTGTACACTGAAACTGGGTGGCTCCCACTCCATCTTAAAGGACAATACCAAACCTGCCTACTTCTAAAAAAAAATACTACTTGGACTGACATCCTCCACACGGGGCGGACACTGTAAGATGGCTGTCCCAACGAAATCTACCTGCAGTGCAGTTGCTGACAAGATGGCGATTCCTTTCAAAAGGATGAAACTTTCCCAGAACTCCATCCTGTATCAAGGACTGAAATGGTAGAATGAACTACCTGCTGACCTCACTGATATTACCAAGATTAGTACCTTCAAAGCTGGGCTTAAATCTCTCCTTGGCTCTAAAATGAATTGTACCTGCCTGTGCTAATGTGATAGTACCTCATCCCTAGTTTTCCACTTACCTAACCTCCTCTACATCTTTCTGCTATATACCACTTTTTCCTAACCAGCTCCCCTACCCCCAATTACCTGACAATGGCCTCACTTTGTTGAAAGCTCCACCTTTCTCCCACCTCTGATGATGCCACCTCTGGCTGACCCCCCAACCCCCTCTTATCTAATCAGGTTATCTGTTAATATGTACTAATTTGATGTGTATATGTTCAAACTTTACTATTACTGCCTGTGTATATGCTTCAATGTTTTTCTTTTGTTTTTTCTCCATAAACCCTGTATTTTTGTAATGTTTGTTCAATACTGACGTGGAACCTTTGAAAATGAGTCCTTGACTCAAAGGTATTAATCTCAAACTAAAATAAATAAATAAAATAAATAAATCTTTTCTCCGTGGCCTAACCTGACTCCTGGCCCAAACCAGACCTGTTCTGGCTACCCCTGCTAGATGCCCATATATAACAAAAGCCTCCCCAGCTCATACAGTTTGTGAAAATGAATCATTGTGAATCATCCCAACCTCCCTGACCCATTTCCACTGGGCCCAGACCACATCCTGAAAAGAAGCTGCCCCCTCGAGCTCTTCACTCTCTTCAGTCACTCTGATCATGACAAGACACCAACCAGCTGCCCCACAATCTCTTACACATGGGACACTAGCTCATGGGCCACTCCTCCATGTTCTGGCCCTCAGTCTCACTGCTTGCAACCAACCACCAATCAAACGCATGCCACTCCCAAAAACATGGGCCTAGAGCCTCACCGCTCCTGTGCATGCAGGCAGATGCATTTTATGGTAGAAAACTGCCACAACACAGCTTTTCTCTGCCTTCTACCGCAATGTGATAGACTGCCCAGGTAAACCAAACTCCACCTCACCGGTAAACAACAAACTGCTGCAGGAGGAAAACACAAATGCTGCACAAGTGATGAGAAAACAACTCAAAAATGTACGCATGATTCTGAACTGCCCTGGACACTGTGGGTAAGCTACTGGCTTGTTCCTGCATACACTGAATGCAAAATGTGCAAAAATTCCGGTCAAAATCTCCCAGTTTTGAACTCAGTGTTTCTGCCTGTCACATCATGCTACTCCCTTCCCATTCCAGTTTCCACTATCCCAGGCTCCCTATTCCTTCATTGATTTCCATTTTCTTTAATAAAACATCCAAATCCTTGCTTTTGAAACTAACATGATTCAGACCTCCACACCAAAGAAAAAAAAATTTCAAAAACTACCTTGGGCTCTTTACCTCTCCCCTGTACCTTAAAACAGGTATATGTAGCCAGGCACAGTCTGCCACATGGCCACCCTCATGGTGTGCAGGCCCTGCTAGCCACCAACCAGGCCAAGTTTACCCCATTTCAAGTTAAAACTAAATACGCCACTCACTGCTTGCTATTTATAAAGCAAAAAAATAAATTACTCCTGTGTTAAACAATTTCAATTTCCTTATGCCAAACCTTCAGGGCTTGGTGGCCAAGGCCCCAGAGTTGCAAGACCTTGCCTAATGGTGCAAACAAAACAGCAGGATTGCCAGACGCTGTGTTGAGATCCAACTCAAATGAAAAATCCCAGCAGAAAGAAGGAGAAATCATCCTAACCTGGGCTTATAAATTCCCTAAGGACCCTTACCAAGGACCCCTCTTGGCCCCTTCCCCAACCAATCTTGTGATCCTCAGGTGTACAGATCACATTCCTGTCCTGTCCCTCAATGACCTCACCTGTCCCTCCCCTCCCCTCCACTGCACCTGCTGCCAATCATGTCCTCACCAAGCCCCGCCCTCTCCTTCCCAGCCTATTGACCCCCTTCCCTTATTCTTTAAACCTATTGTTCCATTTCCTCAGGCATGCCATCAGACAATTTTGATTGCCTTTTAATGACAACCCTGTTTGCTCAATACCTACAAAAACACAATGTTTACATATTTCAATCTTGAATACTTCATGGGAATAACATACTATTGCACCTATTTCCAATTTTAAGAAATATAACCCATTTAACCAGTGAAAAGTATCCTTTCCCCACCCAGCATATAAACTAGATAATGCAGCAGTGACATGATGTATAGTAGTAGTGCTTAACCCAAAAAAAACTCCACTAAGAAAATTTGAAATAAGTAGAAATAAAATCAGCTGTGTCAGAAACCTAATATACCCCCATTCCCCCACACTACCTTGCAAGCAGGTGCTCACCATTGGAGACCCACATGAAGTGTACAGTTCTAGTCACCCCCATCTGTGATTATAACTATTTTCTTCCTAGCTATTAATATTTCCAAGGTAATGATTGCAATGATGGTATTAGTTAAATATGCAGAAATATACCAATGAAATTCAATAAGAATCAGAAAAATAGGCTGTAACATTGTCTGAAATTTATTACAATTTTTGTTAACTGTCTTATTCCTTTTTGATTTTACCTTGTTTCTTATTTATATTTGCTAGTTTTAAATCTAATATCAAATATATATGATAATTAAAAATGAAATTCTAAAAATATTCCTACAGATGGGGACCAGAGTACTTGTTAATGCCTTGCAGTTAAAGATCTGTTAAACTCTGCTAATTATACAGAATCTTTTAGTATGATCTCTTTAATCCTCTATCTAATTGGAACTAATTGCTTATGGGCAAAACAAAATAGTCAAAGTACAACTAAGGTTCCGATGAGAATGATAAATTAGTTAATGGTTATTTATTGTTTATAACATACAATAAACAAACTGCTTTAACTGAGTAATCTTTGTTAAAAAAATAAAAAAGTAAGATTCTATTGATGAAGTCTCCAATCTTATCAGCAGACAGAAATTGTCCATATTAATTTAAAACCCATTCTACCCATTAGCACCATATGCCGTCAGAACCATCCATTGCTTAACATGATCCAAAATGGCAGCATCAGTTAGAATGAGTTAAATACACTTATCTAAATGTTAAACAAATAATAACTATCCATTTTACATAGAAACAAAAATCCCTATGGACATGAGAGGGGTCAGTATATCATGCAGGTAAAAATAAACATTGGTGGCTGCAATTTTCATCAGCTAGAAGAACAGTCAGCTTAACATTAAAGTTAATAGAAAAAGCAAATGTATTTCCAGCATTAATGAGCTGCCAACTATTGATAATAAAAGATCAAATGTTTTCAGTTCCCTTCTGTCTTTATACTAGCACCTATGCCACAGCCACAACAGCAAAAAACAAAACAACATCAACAGCCCATCACCAAAGTTACCTCACAGACCACATCCCCTGCAAGTAGACAACTCTGACAAAGCTGAACCCACCTGCATCAAAACCAAAGAAAATTACCTATTCACTGCATATCCAAACATTTCTTCCTTATATCTAAACCTTCAGTCATTGGATAGCTTTAAACTAGGCTATCTCTTTAAAAAAGAAATAGAAGAATGAATACAACCAAACACTGAGGCTGCTTTTGATGTCCATATGTGTATAAAAACGAAGAGCTAGCCTTTCATTCTAATAGGAGGGTTACTTATCCAATTGTATTATTCATATCCCCTCTGTAAAAATATATTACAGGATTCCCATCAAACAATGTCACAGTGTAACAAGAGGGGAAAAAACAACAACATCTGTAATCATGCAGGTACGAAAGTCTGACATAGATAAAAACAAGGGTGCTTCCATAGTTGCAACTGATGTCGAATAAATGACTGAATTCACTAACTTTCAGCTTAAATAATGATAAAGAAAAGTAGTATATCTATCCCAAATAGACTTTAGCTGTAACACTGAAATAAGAAGTTTATTTCAAGTCCTTCCTGATGTTTCTTTGATGGCTGTTTTCTTCGTAGAAAACAAGAAACAGCTGCAAACTGGATCAACAGCCTGTCAACGATGCCACCTCAAAACTGGCTCCTTTAATGGAAAGCAAGTCCCAAAAAAGTAAACTTCTGAACTTACATTCAAGGTGAAGAAACATTATCACTGCATCAGAATCTCAGTGGTCCATGGATTCAGCTACTGCTCTAGTTTTTGGAAACAGGTCTGGCAAAAGAGTTGGCAATTACTGGATCACTACCTCAGTAGAATGGAATGCAAAAGTACCATGAGGTAACATAATTACCAACTTAGCAGGATATTGAATTCTAAATTTTATGCCTCCTCAGAGTAGCACTTTTTATGTTGGCATGCTTGCGCAGCCAACATCTTGTGGTAGTGCAGCTTTGGAGGCGCGGTCACTGTTGGGCAAATGCAGGGCACGCACCAGTAGATGCACCCCTCATTCCCCAATCAGCCTGCGTGCCGGCGCCACATCATGCATACATAATGTGATGAACACATCTAAGAAAAGGTCTGCTGCAATCTGAGCAAAGCTCTTCAGACACAGCGGACCTTCCCTGGACGTGCTCGCCGACATTATGAGCAAGGCAGTACAGTGGCCACCAAACTGCCGACTTTGGGGGGTGCCCAATCCCCCTGACGGTTAACTTTGCCTCTCTCTCTCTATGTGCCGACAGGGGAGCCCACTCCCCATCAGCATAAATCAACCCCCCATTGTTAAATGCCAAGGAAGGTGCCCAATCTCCCTCGACTCAGCCTCCCCCACTTTCTTTGTGTGCCAACGGGGAGGCCCACTACCCGTCAGCAGAAAGAACCCCCCATTGTTAAATGCCGAGGGGGGGTGCCTAATCCCCCTAGGCTCAGCCCCCCCACTTTCTTTGTGTGCCGACGAGGGTGCCCAATCCCCCATCGGCTACAAACAGTTAGGTGGCACGCTGGGAGCCCACCCCAGCATGCCAAATCCCCTAAAAGAAAAAAACTGCCCCGAGATGTTTTTTTTTTTGTCACCTGTAAACAAAAATGGTCCCTTGTAGTCTCCCTTCCCCCACTTGCACCCACCTTCTGTGCACATTGCCTCCCCACACCCCCCTCACCCCATACTAACCTGCGGAGTCTGGTGCAACGATCTTCGGTTGACCGGAAACACGTCTGCACTCTTCAAAGCCGACCATAAACTGAGGAAATGCCGGTAAGCTGCATAACGGAATAAATAGGGTTTTTTCAACTTTGATGCATATCTCAGGCATTTTGGGGAAATTTGGCCCCAAATTTTCAAAATGGGGTTTTTGGGACCCCTCCTCATGAATTCTTGCACTGTCATGGCATTATTCGGTCCCGAAAGGTGATTTCTCAGTCACTGCGCAGAATCATGTTTTGGGACCAAGTAATGAAATGACAGTGCCACTGGTCATGAGGGGTGCTCTCAAAAACCCTATGTTGCAAATTTGGTGGGAAAAATCCAAAAATTGACTGTTTTACGACCGTGCGTTGCACAGTTGTTACGCACGCTCATAAATTAGCGAATTTGCAATATTTTCATACCAGATTCTCAAAATTGGCATTTTACCACACCTTCTTGTGAACTGTACAGCTGTTATTTTTCACATCTTGGCCGAAATGTGTTTTTGCACTTCCGGCGCAGAATAGCGTGGTTGCTGTGTGAAATCAGTGTTCAACACACATTACGAAAATGACAGTGACATTGTTCATGAGCAGAGGTCCTAAAATGCCTGTGTTGAAAATTTGGTGACAATACTCTATAAAATGGCTGTGTAACGAGTGTGCAATGTGCAGTTTGCATGCATGTTCATAAGTTTGCAAACTTATATTTTCACTCCAGATTTTCAACAGTGCCATTGTTCTGCACCTCCTAATGAACAGTACAGCTGTCATTTTTCACATCCTGACCAAAATCTGTTTTCGCAGTTCTGGTGCAGAATAGTGCAGTCTCTGTGGAAAGTCAGTGTTTGAGACACATTATGAAAATGGCAGTGACACTGTTCATTAGCAGATGTCTTAAAATGCCTATCTTGAAAATTTGGGGACGAAAGTCAATAAAATGAGTATTTTACGAGTGTGCATTGCATAGTTTGCATGGATGCTCATGACTTTGTGAATTTGTAATAGTTTCACTCCACCTGTTCATCATTGGCATTTTTCCATACCTCCTTATGAACAGTACAGCTGGCTGAAATGTGTTTTCACACGTCCGGCACAGAATTGCACAGTCGCTGTGTGAAATCAGTTTTTGGGACAGTTTGAAGAAATGACGGTGACACTATTCATGAGCAGAGGTCCTAAAATGCCTACTGTATGATGAAAATTTGGTGCAGAAAATCCATACAATGACTGTGTTGCAAGCTTGCATTGCGCAGTTTCCACGCACCATTGTAACTTTGTCAATCTGCAATATTTTCATGTCACATTTTCACCACTGGCATTTGTGCACATCTCCTTATCAAAAGTCCAGCTGACATTTTTCACAGCCTGCCCAAAACATGTTTCCGCAGCTGTGGCGCACAATGGCGTGCTCGCTGTTCAAAATCACCTTTTTGGACACATTAACAAAATCACAGCACTATGTGTCTCTAGCTCCACCACTGCCACTGCCAATGCCAGTGTGACAACATTCGGCATTGACAAATGCTTGTTCATTTCTGAGTAAGCTTTCTGCTTTTCTCTAACAGACTGACTTACATCATTAAATGTGTAGAACCTGTTTTGTTGCCAGTACTTTGCTGTCTGTGTTCATGCTGCATGTTGAATCTTTAATTTATGTTGGAAGTTTAGATGTTTGCAGATTAATGCCCTTGGTCTTTCATCCGATCTTGGCATTCAACAGAGTGTTCTGTGTGCTCTTTCAATTAAATAAGAATTCCTGGAGTCTGGTGGACTGGCAATCTGACAAAACAGTGAGTTGATGAATTTTATTGCATCCAATTCCTCTGCATCTTCGGGATGCCAATTAAAAACAAAGTATTTCAGGCTGGCCCAGTGGTGCTGAGGGTTGAAGCACTGGATGCCACACCTTGTGCCATGCTGGTGACCTGAGTTCGGGAATGAGCTCAGGCACCAGGGGTCAGCAGGGGAGGGAGAGGATCGAGCATCCAAAGGACTGCTCTTCTCTCCCTGGGAAGGGCTCTGGGGCTTCTCTGGCACTGTAGAGACCCCCGGTGGAGACTGGGGGTACTACTAGTGCAAGAGTGCATTGTGTGGAAGGAGCACAGCAGACATCTGTGGGCAGCCATGTGGATGTCATTTTAATAATTTATTTATTTATTGAAATTTTTTACCAGGAAATGCTCACTGATCAAGAAGATGCTCATCTCCTGGTGTGACCTGGAGGGTGAGGGGAAGAGAGGATACAGGATTTATAATTAAACAGAGACAAATTGAAACATATTATACACACTGATGGTTACACAAATTTTGCAGTACAGTCAAGGACCATCAACAACCATAACACAGTTCAGAGCAGTCTGAAACAAAACAATCTGAGGACAAGAAGTGCCTAGAGGGTAAGTGTGTGTGCTCAGCTGGGAGTATACAGCATGGAGCCTTTTCCAAGGCCTGTGGTCAGCTGGGAGGGGAAAGGGACGTAATCTGGACTTGGGGCATGTGCAATTTGTCATGAAGTAGTTAGTGAGTGAGGATGAAAGGGACTTAGCAGAGGAGGAATGACGGATTTGAGGGGGTAGCTCATTAGAGGTTTTAGGGAAACGATGAGAGAAAGCAGTTTGGCCAGCTGTGGACTTCCATCTGGGGATAGCAAGTAGTCTGGAGTCAGTGGATCTGAGGTCATGAGAGGGTGGGGGAGGGGGAGCGAGTAAGGAGGAGAGGTAGGCGACGAGGGTGCCTAGCCAGAGCTTAGAGGTGAATTTTGCGCAGTGAATGAGGCGTCGGTTTTCAAGGGATGGTAAGGCCAAGGCTCAGTATAGTTCACAATGGTGAGTGAGGGAGGGCATTGAGAGCAAAATGGCAGAAGGCATTGAACAGGGTGTCAAGCTTGGATAGGGAGGATTTAGGGGCTGAGCTTTATACTATATCACAGTAGTCAAAGGATGGGAGAATCATCTTCTGTATTAGCTCATGGCACACAGTTAGGAGGAGGCTTCAGTGGTTTCTATGCAGAGCACCTAGTATGGGGTGCAGTTTTTTTATAGTTGCATCTATGTGAACATTAAAGGATAGATGACGGTCAAGCCAGACCCCAAGATAATGGAATGAGGGGACATCCTCAAGCACTTGCCCATTGAGGGTTTTGAAGGAGGGGAGGGATGGGAGTCTGGACAGGCATTGACTCATGCCGAAAGTCATGGAGACAGGTTTTTTTTTTGCATCCGATTCCTCTGCATCATTGCACCGCTGCACTCTTGAGGGAAAGAAAAAGAGAAAACCCTGGCCCCAAGGATAGGCAAAGGCACTGCCTGTGCCTTGACCACACTCCCACCATCAGGCTCATCATCCAGGGCCCCCCCTCCCCGACTCCAACCCGGTGCATTAGATTTCAGATAGAGTGCCAGGGCATAAGGCAGTCCCACCTCGGGGGCTCAGAGCCGAGGGATCTGCTGGGCTGGAGCAGCCTGGATGTGTGGGGTTCAGACAAGGAGGTAGAGTCAAGATCACAGGGGTAACTGGAAAGAGTTCCCTTGGTGCCTGAAGAATAAACAGAGTTTACAAAAAAAAAAAGTATTTCTACGAGACCTGTTTTCCAGGTTGTCCAGTTTTTTTTCTGCTTTTCGTAATTTTCTGCTTAACACAATCAGTTCTTTTTCCTCAATTTGGTTTCAGTCCTCCAGTGAGCATACTTGAACCTCCACATCAGACACATGGAGTGTTAAGGAATCCATTGAAGTTTTAATAGATTTTACATCTGTTGTTAAGTCGGAGAGCACAGATTTTATAGATGAAAATTCTGCCATGAAGGTTTCATGTTCTGTTTCTTTACTGGAATCTTTAGTAGTAGTAGAGCTGTTTGTTTTGGCATCAACCTTATAGTGCTGCAAGGGTTTTTGCTGATCCAGAATTTGGAAGAGAGCAGCTGCTGCCAATTTCTTCCCTACTTCTTGTTCGTCATCTTTCGGCTAAATGATCTTTCTGATCCAGATCTGGTAAGCAATTATTTGTTTATTTGTCCAAGTTTGCAATTGGGATATCAAATGAGTATTGTTTATGAGAAGAAATTGAGGGTGACTTGCCACAGACTCCTCGGCTTGCAGCCATCTCCACAGACAACCAACTGGAAGTCCATTCCCTAATAAGTTTAATAACTGGGAAAATGAAATTCCTATGTGCGTAACAGATTTGTTCTTCCAAGCACTGCCTGGGCAGCCACTCCTCTGGTATGAAGAAGAGGTCCAACGCAAATATTAGAAGCCTCCCTCTTAAAAGAGAGGATAACGAAAACTGACCCAGCTTTGCTTCCAATATTTCAGCAGGAACTGCATTTGGAAATAATAGGATGTGTCATAATATTCAATTTAGAATAATTTCTAAAGGTCTGATATACAAAGAACCCCAGACTTCTGAAGCATATACAATTCCTAATTTTAATTTCATATTTAGTACTGTTAAGATGCCTTTAACTGAACAATTTCTCAGTTTATAATTAAATTTCTTGAAAGCATGAAGGCATTTTTCATTTTAATTTCTGTTAACTTAATATGCTTGATCGTTAAAGCATTCTCTGCAAATCTCATTCCTAGGTAATCATAGTAGCCTGTTGTTTCAATAAAGGAATTTTCTATATATAATTTATGCTTTTTCTTTGCTCTGTTCCCAAAGATAACTAATTTAGTCTTATCTTTATTTATACTTAAAACAGTTCCTGCATATAATTTGATGAGACGATTCAGTTTTCTCTGGAGTCCCAGCAAAGAAGTACATAATAGTACAATATCATCTACGTCAGCTAGTAAGCAAATATATTTATCAAATACCTCAGTAGAGAGAAAATCAGGACAAGAAAGTTGAATTATTATTACGTATGAACAAATGAAAATGCCAGCAGATACAGGCCATATGGTCTATCAAGTCTGCTCAAGTGTGCAGCTCCCAGTCTAATCTACTGCAGCTGCCCCCTCACCCCTTACCTGTCCATCCAATGTATTGCCCCCTTCTGCCAACTCCTCCCTCCCCAACTACCCCCAGTTTTGCCCTTACCTTTGATCCTGTTCCACCCCCTCTTAAAACTGCTCAAAGAATTCAATGATACCACCTCCTTTGGCAGTGTGTTCCACTTCGCTAACACCCTTTCCCTCCTGAATCTTCCACCTTCCAGTTTCAGACTGCCCCCCGTGTCCCTCCCCTTTAATCTAAACATGTCCTCAGTACTAACCCTATTCATGTCCTTTAAGTATTTGAAGGCTTTAATCATATCCCTCTCTCCCTTCTATCCTCCAGGGAACACATGTTGAGCTCACCCAGTATTTCCTCATATGGTTTGTCCCCCAAGGATCATCTTGATTGCCCTGCACTGGACAACCCCCCCCCCCCAGTAGATTGACATCCTTCTTTAAATAAGGGCACAAGAACTGCACTCAGTACTCTAAGTGAGGACTCACCAGCAACCTGTACAGAGGCAGAATGACTTCATCTCTCCTAGAGGTGATTCTCCTGGCAATGCACCCCAGCATCTTATTCATCTTGTCCACCACGTTCCTACACTGTGCTGAGTGATTCATGTCCCCTGTGACTAGTATCCCCAGATCCTTCTCCTCCAGTGAAGTGAACAACTACACTTCCGCCAGCCAATAGCAATTCCCAGTGTTCCTTTTTCCCAAGTGCATGACTTTGCACTTCTTAGCATTGAACCCCAGCTGCCATATGTCTGACCTGCAGGCAATAATGTCAGAGGCTAAACTGGACATAGTAGCAATTAGTGAGACGTGGTTTACCAGTAACCACACTTGTGGAGACTTCGGTACCTGGCTATGTATTGTTCAGAAGAGACCGAGGTGCAAAAAGGGGGGGAGGAGGGCCCTGTATGTCAATGAAAATATCAAAGCTACAGAAATTCAGAATACACATAAGAGCCAGAAGAACTGTGGGTCACCCTGAAACAGGAAATGGGACAGCTATAAGAACTGGGGTTGTCTACAAGCCCTCAGACCAGGGGAGGACATACACATTACTGTTAGAAGATATACAAAACATGACAGCTAAAGGAGGTTCTGATAATGGGAGACTTCAACATGCCGGATACAGATTGGTCAATACCAGCAGGAACATTCTGCCGGAACTAGACACATAGTGGATCTCTGCAGGAGGGCCTCAAACAACTGGTACAGCAACCCACTGAGACAGGGCTATCCTAGATCTAGTACTGACTAACAAGGAAGGGATCACAGATCTCCAGGTAGAAGGTCACCTGGAGCCAGTGACCATCACATGGTATGGTTCAATTTGGCTACTACATCTAAATCATCCCATTCCAAGGCAAAAATATGGGACTTCAGAGGAGCTGACTTTGATAAGATGGCCAACAGAGTTAAGCTAGTCCTGGCAAAAGAAACACAGGTGAGGGGTACAGGCAAAGTGGGCAAGCATTAAGGATGCAATACTTGAAGCAACATCCCATTGTGTTAGACAGAAAAGGAAGTGCAAAAGAAGAAGGAAACCACTTTGGTTCTCAAACACAGTAGCAGAAAAAGGTCAGGAGCCAAAAGGCTGGCCTTCAGGAAATATAAGGAACAAACGGGATGAAGATAGGGAGGCATACCAAACTGCCCTAAGGGAAGCAGGGAAGGTAAGGCAGGCAAAGTCCCAAACTGAGGAAAAACTAGCATGAACAGTAAAAGAAGGTGACAAGACTTTCTATAGATACATTAGAGAAAGGAGAAAGTCCAGACGGGTATTGCTAGCTTAATGGAGAAAAGGGAGCATGAGGAGGAGGACCTGTAAAGGCATCTATCCTAAATAGATACTTTGCTCAGTATTTACTGAAGAGAAGGTAGGCAGAGCCCACAGCTCAGCATCATGGACACAGGGGAGGAAGTGAGCACTACCCCTTCTACAAAAAGGGGTCCTACAAGAGCTTGCTAAGATCAGGGTGGATAAGGCAATGGGACCTGATGGCATACATCCCAGGGTACTTAAGGAGCTAAAGGTGGAACTAGCAGAGCCATTATCAGAACTGTTTAGTGAGTCTCTGAGCACAGGAGAGGTCCCAGAAGACTGGAGAAGGGCTCATGTGATCCCGCTTCACAAGAGTGGTAGCAGGGAGGAGGCGGGGAACTACAGACCAGTCAGTCTTACCTGAGTAGTGGGCAAGATTATGGAGGCACTCCTTAAGGAAAGGATAGTGCAACACCTGGAATCCATAGGAGCACAGGATCCAAGACAGCATGGGTTTACAAAAGGAAGGTCCTGTCAAACTAATCTCATAGATTTCTTTGACTGGGTAACCAGAGTGGTGGACCAAGGGGGAGCAGTTGATGTCGCCTACCTTGACTTCAGCAAAGCTTTTGACACTGTTCCATATAGAAGATTGATAAATAAGCTGGGTAGGCTCGGGTGGTCAGAAGTTGGTCAACTGGGTGGCAAACTGGTTGGACGGGCAGAAAACAGAGAGTGGTGGTAAATGGTATACAGTCAGAAGAGATGCAAGTCACAAGTGGGTACTCAGGGATCAGTCCTGGGGCCAGTCCTTTTCAACATCTTCATTAGTGACCTTGCAGATAGACTAGAGGGTAAGGCTTGTCGGTTTGCAGATGACACTAAGATCTGCAACAGAGTAGATGATCCAGATGGGGTGGGCAGAATGAGAAGAGATCTGGATAAACTAGCAAAATGGTCAGAAGAGTGGCAACTAGGATTTAATGCAAAGAAGTGCAAGATCATGCACATAAAGAAGAGAAACCCTGAAGCCACCTATAGGCTGGGAGGGGAGTTGCTAGCAGTCACAAAGGAAGAAAGAGACTTGGGCATCATCATCACTGATGACCTGAAATCATCCAAGCAGACCTCTAAAGCAGTAGGTAAGGCTAGGGGGTGTTAGTGTATTAGTAGGGGTATCACAAGTCGTGAAGAGGGAGGTAATAATCCTCTTTACAAGACACTGGTTAGGCCCCATCTGGAGTACTTGTTGCAATATTGGAGGCCACACCTTCACAAGGACATTAACCAAATTGAGGCAGTCCAGAGAAGGGCAACCAAAATGGTGCAGGGACTGCATCAGAAGACATATGAGGACAGATTAACAGAGCTCAATATGTATACCCTTGAGCAAAGGAGGGAGAGAGGTGATATGATCGAGGCATTCAAACACCTTAAGGGCATTAACAGGGTGAAAGAGTCTAACATGTTTAAATATAAGAAAAATAGCAGGACAAGAGGACACAGCATGAGATTAGAGGGGGCTGATTAAGGGGGAATGTGAGGAAATTCTTTTTCGCAGAAAGGGTGGTGGATGCATGGAGTGGCTTACCACAAGAAGTGGTGGCTATGAATACAGTGCAGGGCTTCAAACAGGCATGGGATAGGCATAAGGGAGCACTACAAATGACTATGAATAGATAGGCCACTGACAGAGCAAAGGCCGATGGCGCATTTATAAGGTAGAAAAAAGAAATGGGCAGACTGGATGGGCCTTGCGTTCCTTATCTGCCATCAACTTCTATGTTTCTATGTTTCTATGTTTCTATGTTTCAGTGCTCAAGTCTTACCAAATCTTACTGGAGTACCTGGATCCCTTCCACACTATTCACCTCAGCCCCGATCTTTGTGTCATCTGCAAAAATGCTGATCTTACTCCTAATCCTACCTGATATGTTGGCAATGACGATGTTAAATACCACCGATCCTAGTACTGAGCCTTGTGGGACCCCACTGGTTACAGCTCTGGGAGTCGAGAGTTCTGCCTCTAAAATTACCCTATGCTGTTTGTCCTGCAGCCAGCTCCTAATGCATTCAACCAGTTTCTCCCCTGCTCCCAGGTTTCTCAGCATACTAGTCAACTTTCCATGTGGCACTGAGTTGAAGGCCTTGCTGAAGTCCAGATACAGGACATCTAATGCATGGCTCCTATGGAGTGCCCTTGTCACCCAGTCAAAAAAGTCAACCAGGTTTGTTGGGTAGGATCTGCGTGAGACAAACCCATGTTGCCTATCATCGTGGATACCATTCTTTTCCAGAAAGGTCACCAATCTCTCTTTAGGAATAGTCACCATTAGCTTCCCCATGATGGAGGCAAGGCTGACCAGTCTGTAGTTATCTAATTCATCCCTGGGCCCACTTTTACAGAGGGGTGCCACATGTGCCATCCTCCAGTCCTGGGGCACGCATCTAGTCCCAGGGAAGTGTTGAACAAATCTACCAGAGTTCCCACCAGGACCTCAGTGAACTCCTTCAGGACTATTGGAGCCATACCATCCAGCCCTGATTATTGAATTATATATATATATATATATATACACACAGTATATATATATATATATATATATATATATATATATATATATATATATACATATATATATCTGTTGAACACCTAAACTTGTTTTAATTTGTCTTGTTAAATTAACAATCCGATTATACTGAACCTGTACTCAAGTACGTTGATGTAATCTTATTAATATGAACAGGATATAAGGGTCTATACCAGGTGTCCATAGCTTGTGCCATAACAACTGATACTATTGAAAGCTGCCTTCAGAGAAACAAAGCAGCAAGACAGCTTGGATTTGACATTTTTGAGTTTGCACATGTGTGTCAAATGCATTGGGAGAGTAGGCTTTGAGGGATGTGACACTGTCAGTCCAATGCAGAGTGCTCTGCATGGGGATCAACAGTATCACACCAATCCTCAGCCAGGTGGGTTCTGACACTGCTTTGCCTGCAGTGGTCTGCACATGAAAAGAAGAAGCCATGCCAATCAGGAGCCCTTCTTTTTCCTTTCATCTGTAGGTCACTGCAGAGCAAACAGCTGTTTGCATCTTGACATCCTGCTTGGTTTCTCCTAGCCATACAAAGCAGGCTGCAGCCTAAGTGCCATAAAGGCTGGGGGTATTGCATGCCCAAAGGCACTACTGTAAGCATGATCAATCACGCTGGCTGGGAGGAGGCACTGTCCTCACCTGCATCCTCCACGTTCCACTCTCTGCCATTGCTCTAGCGAACCCCCCCCACCTGCCAACACCGGGGTGCTCAATCCCTATGTGACCTTTCCCTGCCTTTTGGTGAACTGGTTCTGACACTGAGATGCCTACTCCCAGTGTTGGATGCACCCCCCCACACACACACATTCTCTGACCTCAGGGTGCCCAATCCCTGGGTCGGCATTGATCTGGCACACTGGGAGCCCACCCCACTGTGCCAACATCCATCATTTTACTGTAAAAAAAAAAGTAAACAGACCCATTAAGTCTTTTTCTTTTTAATTTTTAAACCTGAAAAGAAAGAAAATGGTCCATCGTGGTTCTGACATCAAGATGCCTGAAACCTGTAAAGAAAAAAATGGTCCCATGTAGTTGTCACCAGCCCCCTTCCCCAACCTGCACCCTCCTTCTGTGCACACCACTTCCTCGCACCCCCCCTCACCCATACTTACCTCTGGAGGTTGGGAGCAGTGATCTTCAGTGGACTGGGAACATGTCTGCACTCTTCAAAAGCCAACCTCAAACTGAAGCAGTGATGGTAAGTCCTATAATGGCAGTGCATTGGGGGTTTCAATTTAGTTTACTATCTTGGCCATTTTGGGGAGTTTTGGTTCCAAATTTTCAACATGGGGTTCTTGGGACCACACCTCATAAACACAGTTACTGTCATTTTGTTTCTCTGTCCTGAAAGGTGATTTCATGGTCACTGTGTAGAATCATGTTTTGGGACCAATTAACAAAATGACTGTTCATGAGGTGGGGTTCCAAAAAAGCCCTTATTGCAAATTTGGTGAAAAAAACTCCCACAAATCCAAAAATGACTGTGTTACGTGCGCCCATTGCACAGTTTCTATGTGTGCTCGTAACATCATCAATTTTTAAGATTTTTGCTCCAAATTTCTAACATTGCCATTTTTTCACACACCCCCTATGAACAGTACAGCTGTCATGTTTTTGTGTCCTTCCCAAAATGTGTTTTGGCACCTGTGGTGCAGAATGGCACAGTTGCTGTGAGAGATCAACTTTCTGGACAGATTAACAAAATTCCAGTGCCACTCTTCATGAGGGGAGGTCCCAAAAAGACCATGTTAAAAATTTGGTAAAAACATTCTAAAAAATGACTGCGTTATGAGCTTGCATTACGCAGTTTCTACGCATACTTGTAACTTTGCCACTTTTTGATATTTTCACTACAGATTTTCAACATTGCCATTTCTTCACACCTCCTCGTGAACAGTACAGCTGTCATTTTTTACATCCTGCCTGAAATGTGTTTTCACACTTGTAGTGCTGAATGGTACAAAATCACCTTTTTGGATGGAGTAACAAAATGATAGTGGCACTGTTCATGAAGTGGTGTCCCAAAAAGCCCATGTTGAAAATGTGGTGCAAAAATACCAACAAACACCTGGGACATTAGGGTTTCCAACTGTAATGCCCACCCTGAAAATGCTAGACAGAGGAATATACAGAGAAAAATGTGGGAGGCTAGTACAAGAGCAATGCCAACAGCGAACTCTCGCCATTGACAAATGCTTGTTACGTATAAGATGAGAAAACAATACTGGGTAGTGGAATGTTTCTGCCAAAAGTCATTTTAAGTTTCTGCTAGGAGATGGTTTTGCGAGACCCAAGTCTGCAGTCTTTGAAGAATGATTCTACTAAACAATTTTTGTGAGGTATCCAGGAGACTAATTGGTCTATACATTTCTGGGTCAGTGTTTTTACCTTTTTGATAAATCAAGAATATTATGCTACCCTCCAACTCTCAGGGAATTCTTCTCCCTGCAGAATTTTATTAAAATGTTCAGAAAATTAATGACCCACAATTCAGGAAATGTTTTATAAATATTGGCCAATATCTTATCTGAGCCAGGTGCTTTATTATTTCTCATTTGATTCAAAGCTAAAATGATACCCTCAGTTATACAAAATATTAGCCATGGGTAAAAGGAAGTTGGTATTATTTCTTGAAGTTCTGAAAAATTGAAGGCCTCTGTTCTTCAACCATTGAGAAATACAAATATTCAAAATGTTTTTTCTCCAGTATGCAGTGCTATATGGGCCTCAATTCTGGTAGAATACTGTTTGTAAACAAAACTTACTAAATGTCCAGAATGCTTTGACATCCTTCTCAACTACTGTTCTTTTGAGTCTGTCCCACATTTCTACCTGACATTTTTGCTATTCAACATTTACAATTTCCCTATCTAATCTTTCCACTTTCTATTAAAAAGCCTCATATTTGCTTTGTTTTTATGAGATGTCTTTCCAGTATAAAATCAATGGAGATGTTTTCTCAGTCTACATTTTTCTCCAAGTAGTATCTGCATGCCCTGATGGCATCCTCATGTCTAATTGATGTATATAGTGACTCCACATCTATGCCCAGCCAATGAAAGTTCTCTTCCCAGATTAGTTTTTAATTTTATTTAGTGTGTCCATTGTACACCTCAGGTGAGATGTCAAGCGTGTTACATGCTGCTGTAGAAAGAAATCAATAAAAAATGAAAGTTTTTCAGTAAGTGATTCCATTCCTGATAGAGCTGGTCTGTCCAGGGGTTCATTTTATATATGAATTTTAGGCAAACAGTGAAAGGTTGCTGTTACATGATATTTTGTCCAAAGATATTGTAGTTCTTCCTCGCTGATATCCACATCCAGTTTTGCTCTCACTATCATTAATTTGTATGTCTTTTGAAAAGTACCTGATGTGTTTATTAGCAATTTCCTATAATTATTTTCATCATTTAATAAATGTAGTATCATTATTTTATAGCCGTGTGGCATCATTACAACAGTGTGTCCACCTATGTCTGCCCATTTTATAATTAGTCCATTTTCATTGCATAGTGCTATTCAAGCAGTTCTTTCATCTGGTGTTAGGTTATCCCCTCTGATTCAACTGTTTTTTTTTTTTTCAAACAGCTGATCTATTTCTTTTCATACAACCTCATAACATACTTGTATGGCTGGAAAAAACACTTTGGGTAAAAAGTCTGACTTAGCCTTGAATAAGATTTTAATGTCCCTATATTTGAAGATATCATTTCTGATTCCAACTCAGTACCATTTGTGAAATTTAATAATCCGGACATCATTTCTAGCTCACTGTCATTTTCAGTGTGCGTTGTTTGTTCCAAACCTGGACTACTTGTGACATAGTTATCCTCTTCCATAATGTTTATCAAGAGAGTGATATTTTCAGGGTTATTTTCTATTGTCAAGATCCTGGCCCCCAGACCTCCTCCATTCAGCTGTCTCCTTGGATTTTCTTTGTTCCTGTTTTCAAAGTACTTTTTTTCAATTGTAGTTTCCTTATAAATTTAAAAAAACATCATTTTCTACCCCAAAATGGTTGTGTTGAGTAGTAGGCATAAAGTTTAGAACTAATTTATGGAGACTTACATGTTCAGTAGTCAGCTCCATGGCAGAACGATTAATCATGTCCTGTTCTCTTTTGTTTGCTGTGCTGTTCTAGTGGTGACTCTCAGATCTTCTATTTATCCTTATACTGTCCCTCTTGCATCTCCTGGTTTTTCTTTTCCTTTCTCTTTGGCTTCTGTGTTTTTACAACTTTTGTTTTATTTCATGGATTTCTTTGGAAAAACACTAATTAACCTGTGTTGGAAGTTCCCTGATGCTCTCTCAGTTCACCCTCTACTCTTCCTTCCTGTTGGTCCATCCTGCTATTGCTCCTCCCTTCTGATCTGCACACTGATGAGCCCTTCCTTGGCTTTGTTCCCTTGGTAACCAGGACCAATGATATACTGCATGCAGCCCTCTCTGTAATCTGCCTCATCTTGATTCAATTCCTTCTACTTTCAGGCTACGCTCTCATTTATAGGTAGCTATCCTTTTTCTTTGTTTACAATTTTTTATTAGGGTCCTTAACTTCTTTGCAGCTACTGTCATGGTTTGCTAAGTCTGTATTCACTGTTAATATTTCATCTACCATTACTAGTTGGTATATGGCCACTGGGCTGGGCACGCCGTCGGTTGCTCTGACATCTACTGATTACTTTGCTTATTTTGTTTAGCATTGCGATTTTATTTATTTGTTTTGTTCCCCAATTGTATTTTATTTTATTCTGCTGTCTGCTGTATTGCGAGGGGTTTTACAAGCCAGTAGAAGAGGTAATCTGGACAGCTGAGCATTGGCGTGATATCAGGGCATTCTTTAAAAACCCCTTGAAATGTGCACTGGGGCCAATTACATTCAGCCCCAACACTGCTCCCTATATTCAGCCAGGCCTTGCTGACTAGCTGATTGCTTTCACTTGGACCCATTTGGTTTCTTTTCCATGTTTGGATTTTCTGTTGGGTGTCTAGGACTTGTTGGATTATTTTACCTGGATTGCACTGTCAGATGTCTTTGGAGACATAATTTCCCTTTCCTTGGATGTTTGGAGGTGTCCCAGGTTGGATCTTGGCATTTAGTCAGTGGTTGAACTTTCAGGCATCCCTGTTGTTTTAGTGGCCAGCCTGTTTGTGCGACTACCAACTAATTGATTAGGAAGTTGGAACTTTATTTTTGGAAAACCCGGAAGCTGGAATCTGATTTTAGAAAAGAAGGAGAGCTGTGGCGAGGTGACAAACTGCTGGATCTGTACAGCCTCAGGCCTGAGAGACTAGCTACAATATTGGAGGTGCATTGTATCCTGGTGTGGGAAGCAGTGGTCCTGACCCTTCAGGAGTATCTGGTTGGGGGTACCCAACTTCACGGGGGACTGTGGTTTTTGATCCTGCCAGGTAGCTGGTGGAGTGAGCCAAGGGTTCCCTTAGGCTTCTCAAAGGGCCTACTGGTAGGTTGGCTCTGTTGTGATCTGTAGTGGTGCTGTGGCCCTGCAAATCCAGTCCTAGGTTGGTATTTTTGGGACCCTGCCCCTAGCATTATAGGGGTACTAAAGAAGATTATCTCTGCTTGCCATAAATTAAGGTCAGACTTTCCATTTAGTGTTTACTGTTTGTTCCAGTGGCAGTGAGAGTGCCTGTTTTATTTAGTGACTCCCCCCAGTGAGAGTGCCTGTGGTGTTGGAAGGATACTGGACATATCTATATTCATATTCACTCTGCTGGGAGTGAGAGTCCCAATACATCATCTGGCCTCCTGGTTGAGAGAGGACCTGTGGGGCCAAAGATGTGATTTCTTTATGCTGTTTATTGCACATTTGTGGTTCTTAGTTTGAGCCGCAGTATCAAGAATTCGTCAATCATTTGTGACGGGTTATGCACATTCTAAGCTGTTTCTCTGGACCTTTGACTGTGCTGTCTTTGTTTGTACTACGTTTTTAATACGGTTTTAGTGTGTTTGGAGTTATTAGGGTGCATTTTAAGTTTTACTTATTGATTGATTTTAAGTTTATTGTTTAAGGGTGGTTGATTTTTTTTTTCTTTTCCCCTCTTGAGTTTAGTTTAGTTTAGTTTAGTTTAATTAACTAGGGGCTTATTGGTTGTTTATGTAGGCTTGGTGTGTTTTGTTGTTGTTAGGTTCTTTAGTATTTGTAGAAGGCCTGCCACTACAGTCATGCGTTATTCATCCTCCACCCATTATGCCCTCCGCCCTTCCCCCATTGCAGTTTTCAGTTTACCAGCACTGTAGAGTGCTGAGTATTGTTCACAGGAGGGGGAAGGGTGGGGGATGTGAATGATGGCGGTCGAATGAGTGGAGCCATCCCATTGGGGTAGTAGAACCCAGAAGATGCCCTGGGGTGAAATGGAATCTGAAGCGTGGTCCACCATGCCTAGTTTCCATAGCCATGGGCACCACCAATATTGGTGGGTAGGCAGCTCAGGCAGCTCCGGAAGCCTGTCCAACTCGAGCGGTGTTGTGCAATGCCAGATCCCTAAAAAATAAGACTGCAGTTATTGCAGATCTTGTTAGGTCAGTGAATCTGACATGCACCACTGAGACCTGGCTGGATGAGAATGCAGGCCCCATATTGGTTTAAGGCTGTGAGCTGCAAATCTGGAGACCTGGGTTTGAATCCCACAGCCCCCCCTTGGATACTGTGTGACCCTGAGCAAGTCACTTAACTTCTCTGTGCTCCCAGATCACACCTGTAAACAAGCTTTCATCTTAGTGTGCTGCTCCTGGTTAAACAATTGGAAAAAAAAACATCAGGGTGGCGCTCCAACCAGCACACCCCATGGGAGATGCTGCTGATTGGCATTTGGTCACTGTCCCTCAATTCTCCTAGAGTTCCTTTGACTGGCCGGAGTTCAACGATGTTTTGTGGATTGTCCAGGGTAGGCGCCCTACCTGCAGTAGTTTAGATCCGGGCCTAACTTCCCTGATTAAGGGTTGTTGTGATACCATCAGCCCAGTTCGAGCATGGATAGTCTGGTGCTCCTTGGAGATGGGTGAGTTTCCTAGCTCCCTGAAGGAGGCGGTGGTAACACCCCTCCTGAAGAAAGTTTCTTTGGACCCAGACTGCCATGCCAACTACAGACCAATCTCTAACCTTCCCTTTCCGGGGAAGGTGATTGAGAAAGTAGTGGCCCTACAATTGGAGAACCATTTGACCATCCATGACATCTATGAACCACTCCAATCTGTTTTTTGAAAGAGGCATAGTACCGAGACTGTGCTGGTTCGAGTGCTCAATGATCTCTTGATAGCGAGAGATTGAAAGAGCCGTTCCATCTTGGTTCTTCTCAATCTGTCTTTGGCATTTGACACTGTGGACCACGGAGTCCTTCTTGAATGATGGAGGTTGATTTGTGGCCTTTCTAGTACAGTCCTCAGGTGATTCAGATCTTTTCTCACTGGCAGAACTCAGTGAGTGGTGTCAGGGATTTATTCCTCCAACCCAGTCTCTCTGTCATCTGGGGTACCTCAGGGTTCGGTGTTGTCCCCCCCTGTTGTTCACAGTGTACATGCTGTCCCTCGGAGACACTGTAAGAAGGTATGGGCTGAGCTTTCACTGCTATGCTGATGATACCCAGCTCAACCTATCTTTTGCACCCAACCAGGATTGAGCTCTTTTGATATTTAACAACTGCCTCACTGAAATCCAGGACTGGATGAATTCGAGCTAGCTGAGGTTGAACTCAGAGAAGACTGAGGTGATGGTTGTGTACCCGGATCGCTGGATAGAGGGGATGGGAGCTGGTTTAACTTCAGGACTTTTTCTTGATGGCTCCCAGCTCCCTATCTCTGAACAGGTGCAAAACCTGGGTGTGATTTTTGATGATGGTCTGACACTGCAATCGCAGGTGTCGGCAGTCATCAAATCATCCTTTTACCATCTGAGGAACATCTCCAGGATTAAGCTCCTAGTTCCGTCCAGTGATCTGCCCACATTGGTCCACGCCTTTGTGACCTCATGCCTTGATTACTGCAACTCCCTTTATCTAGGGCTACCTGGGGTTGATATCCACCAATTGCAGCTAGTGCAGAATGCTGCAGTCTGGTTATTGACGGGTACTCTTCGGACCTGTCATATTTCTCCAGTGCTGCACGAACTGCACTGACTTCTGGTATAGTGGCTGATCACCTTTAAAGTTGGACTTCTGACTTATAAAGCTCTACACAGACTTGGCCTGGATTACCTGAAAGAGCTTCTGGTACCTTACTGTCCCGGGCAGTCGCTCCACTCAGCTGATGAGGGGTTGCTAGAGATTCCAAGGGTTTCCTTAAAATCTTTGGGGGCCTGTGCATTTATGTACATGGCCCCAGCCCTTTAGAATTCTCTACCCCATCAGCTTCGGGAGTGCACGACCGTAGAGGGATTTAAACGGGCCCTAAAGACGCATCTGTGGCAGCAAGCCTACATTACCTGATGTTATTTTATTGAATACTATGAAACACTGTATTTATTGTATTTATGTTTTATTGCATCCTGTTTTATTCTACTTTTATTTTATTGTTAAGGCGCCTTAACTTCAGAAAGGAGCGGTAAAAATAAAGCTAATTTTTATTATTATTATTATTACCAAGGCAGCTTGTTTGTCAGTTTCTTACATTATTAGGGTTTTTATTAACTTTTCTGAGCATTCAGCTAGTGCTTCTTCCCAATTCTTTCTGCATTTAAGTCATTTGAGTCCTCTTGATGCCATTTTATTGAATTGCAAATGTCTTGATATGTGTTTGTTCTCTAGATATGTTTCCAGAGTTACCATGTTGTAAGCTACATTTAAATCATCAATCAATAATTTCTCCAGTTTATAAAACATATCTTTTAAGTTGTCCACATCTATAACTTTGGTTGCATCTGTTTTAGTTGTCTCAAGTTTTTTCTCTTTCCCTTTTTAAGGTATTAGCATTTTTAGTTTCTAGGTAAAAGGGATTGCTGTATTCACTTTCATCATTCTCCTGGTCACTCATATACGGAAGGAATCAAATCTCTTAGTGAGTATGGCTTATAAGAAACTGTGCTATTTTTAAAGCTTAGTAAAATACTGCAAAGCATTTTTGCACATAAATATGTCTCAGTTTGTGGAGATCTTCACATTAAAATGTTATTTAATGGTATTAATCTCTATTCAGTCATGTGCTACAACTCCTGAGCTGCAAGCTATAAGCCAGAGTACACTAGATCAAGGAGACCAGCTGCACTACCGGCATGTGGGGTGCAAATTCTGGGCATCTAAACCAAATAGCTACAAGAACACAGATTGGATTGCACTCAAAATACCAATAAGTTGCTATCATAATAAGATATTAGCAGTACAATTTTATTACACTGAGGCTAGGGCTCACAGGGTCACCAAAGTGATGAACAGTGTTTGCTTGCAGTCAACATTTAGTATTCCGATTTTTAAACATTTAGTCTTAAATGACAATGTTGCAAAAACATAGCAATTTTTTTTTTTTTTTGCATTATTTATTTATCGCCCCCTGCTTCCGACCAGCCTCTCCTTCAGGCCTTCTGCCAAGGAATTCCCCCATATCTCCACTCTGAACCCACCCCGATGCCATCTTCCCTCGTCCCCAGATTGCAGCCAGCTAGGGTAGCCCGACATAACCCTTCGTCGGACAGGGCCCCTTCTTCCAGATAGAAATTGCCTTCAGTCATTCTTTCTCTTGGCCCTGGTGCTGCTGGAATTATATTCTGACTCTTTGGGGGCTCCATGGAGGCGGGGGATCCAGGTGGCTGTCATCCGGTCGCTCGGATGCCATTTTTCCACTTTTCTAGGTTCCCCTCTACACGCCGTTCCTGCAGTGCCCCCAGTCTCCACTGGGGGCCGCTGCTTGAGTGAGGCAAACCCCGATCCCACCCCAGGATAGGAGAGCAGTCCTACGGATGCTTGATCCTATCCTCCCCCTGCCGACCCCCAGTGTCCCAAGT
This sequence comes from Neoceratodus forsteri, assembly GCA_016271365.2. Classification (NCBI taxonomy): domain Eukaryota; kingdom Metazoa; phylum Chordata; order Ceratodontiformes; family Ceratodontidae; genus Neoceratodus; species Neoceratodus forsteri. Next base: position 1,213,212,562 of record CM057453.1, on the reverse strand, counting down.
CCGTTCCTGAACCCGGGTTGCCAGCGTGGTTTGAGGTAAGACACCAGCGCCTCAGCCCTCTGCACCACTGGGCCGGCTGCAATTTTTTAAATAAAAGTGCAGAGCAGTCTAGTACCAATCTACCAGTCAGCCTAAGGCTTCGGATCAAACTAAGCCTTCCTCAGGGAGCAGGGACTGGCTCTCCCATCATGCTTTAAATAGATAAAACAATTAATTTTTAAATATTTCATTAGTATAATTCAGCAGTGCATGATGAGTAGGCTGAGAAGATACCATCCTTAAAGTAGCTAAGTGAGTGTTAGTGTGCAAATACAAGAGTTGTGTATGTGTGTGTTGTGGGGGTATAATTGCAATACCAATGTATTTAAAAACCTGAAGCAACAATGTAAACCAAATATTTCATTTGCAAGTTTTCAAAAAAAAAAAAAAAGATAAGAGAGAACAAATGTATCACATGTAACCCCTAGATGGCGCTATCCCAGGGGCTACTACCCCTGCCTGATTTGCCACTAACAGGTTGAGGGGCCTGGATCCAATGGCGGGTGCCTCCACCCAGAGGTCAGGGTTTGCAATAGTTAAACTTACTTGGTCACAGCCCTCTGGGACACTGCAACCCCCCTTACTTCCCACTAGTGGCCCACACAATATATCAGAATTACCTTCACAGTATACATTTACCCCCAGGGCTGGTTCGGGCACCAGGACCTCCTGTAAAATAAGATACAGTGCAACAATCACAGTACAATACTTTAACATAGACAAATACCTCAGGCAGTGTAACTTTGCTGAAACAAGCAGCTCTGATTTATTTAGGGGGAATATAACAAGGACAGGGGGAATCAGGTTAATTAGCTTATCACTTTACTATCTACTTCATGGCTCTGTGCACAGGCCTATCCCTACCAGTTACTGTCCCTGGGTACCCAAGCCCTAGTGGCTAGTCCAAACTGTGGCAGCTGGTAGGGCCCTTTCCCACAGAGAAAAGAAAATTGGTTTAAACAGTCAGCAGTACAGTGATTCCATTTGGATTTATTGTAGTAATTCAACAGGGAGTTTACCCTGAATTAGTACTTGGCACTCCTAAACAAGATAGGGTCCTTCAATGTCAGCAGGGCTACTCTTGAGCTCCACGAGACTCTCACACATTTATATGGCAAAAGAAAGTACTATACCAGGCAGGCTGCTTCTCTAACCCGATCGCACTTACTGCACAATACCCGGGAGAACACACAGCAGATTCAGTTCTGACAGACCGAGTGCAATTCAGCAATTTCTCCAGTCTTCTACAGGGTGAGCCTGGTTTCTACTCTTCAGGTATCCTTGATCTCTTCACAGGACGGATTCAGTCCTAACAAGCAGTTACACAAGCTGCAGACCGAACGCTGGGCCTCACACACGCTTCCCGACTAAAACTGCACTGAAGGAGCACAGGTTCCTTTCCCTTCACTGCCAGAGCTAAAACTGAAACTCCAACAAAACCAGGCACTTCCTTTGAGTTCCTCCCAGTTCTTGACTGGATTGGCTGTCACTCACAATAGACTGCTGCTGTTGGTCCAAAAAGGCCAAGTCTAAACTACATCTCCCAGAGTCACTGCCCATACAATCCTCTTGTGGCTGGCTCAGATTATGAGTCCAAGTTCTGATTCGTCCAAGGCACCATTTTAGAGCTAGCTTACCCCACACTGATTGGTCCAGTTCAGCAGTTCAAAACCAGAATGGGGAACTAGGCAGACACAGTTCTGACTGCAAAGAAAGCAGGTTAGACAAACTGTCATTTCATTATTACTCTAAATGATTTCTGGCAAACAGTTACACCTTTCAGATAGGTTCCTTTGCACTCCTAGTGACTGCAAAATGGAGTGAATTGGCAGCAGTTCGAGTGGTACTCAAGCAGAGCACACAGTCCCCCATACAAATTAATTATGTCTGCAAGCAGACAGCTCTTTAAAAAGACAGTACCAGAGGCTCTAAAACACTCACTGATAAATGGCTTAAACGCCAAGCACCATTCAGGCTTGGAGCATTCAGCAAGCTCCTGGAAGTCTTTTGGGAACCCCATTTGCAGGGAGGTTACACCCTTCCTGGTTTGGGAAAAGCTAATGTCCGCCATTAAGCAAGTACCTTACAAGTTTCAACTGCAACCATATACATATTTGCATTAGCTCACACATGTAATCATCAGTCACTACATCATTTTACCAAGAACACATTTCTGAAACATTGCAGTACGTCACTTTACACAGTATTACACACACATTGTACCATAACTCAAGTTATTACCTCTTGTACATGAAACCTGAAGAGAGGGGCCTTCCCTATCAGTTACCTTGGGCTGGACGGGCAAGGGCACCATACTTAGAGGGCAAACACAAGTAACTTGAGTTAGCACTGACGCCAGTTTGGGCAATGAGCTCGGGACACATACACTCCTTTATGGACAACATTGAGAGGCAAGTCCACAGGCCTCCCAAGGGAATCATAACTGAGGTGCACCACAGGCTTTACAGCCTCGACCAGTCTTTCTAGGGGAACTGTTACAGTCTCTGCACCCTGAGCCTCATTTTCAGCATTGTCCTCACTTGTCAGGGAGTCTCCATGGGGTAGAGAGGCTAGTACTTGGGGCACTTTCAGCTCCAGGAGTTACAGTTTCTGAGTCCACAACATTTGCTCGCATGGAGAGCTTTTGGACACTGGCAGTGGACTGTCAGGGCACTCAAAATATCTTCTTGTTCTGGTGTATCACCAGTCTGCCCTAATCCATCATTTTCCTCCCTGAAAGCTCAAACAGTTCAACCATGCACAATGATTCCATTTCATCTGATCTGATGCTTTGCACTTCACTTTCTGGGAGCATTGGCTCCAGGGACGAAGCTGGGGCTTAGACAGTCCAGAAGGCCCAGCCTCATCTCCAGTATTGACTAGGGGATTGCCCCGAAACAATTGACTCAGTTCGTAAGAAGGATAGTATTCAAAGTCACTCTCACTTTCTTCTGATATGGACTGACAGTCATGCTCAACTGGGACTTGTGCAGGGGAACACTTTAACTCTGCTTCTGTAGGTGCAGACTTCCTTGATCTTTTCTTAGCAGCAGCTCTAGTCACTGGTCCAGAGGGGCATCTTCTGGGGGCTCAGACTCAATCAGGATTTGTCCAATGGGCAGTAAATGATTTCTATGTATTGTTTTACATCTTTTGAATTATTCTCAGGCCTTACTTTGTACACTGGCAGATCTTCTAGTTTGCCCACTACAATGTGAGGGAGATGGTGCCATCTGTCAGCAATCTTGTGTTTGCCATGCAGTCCCAGATTTCTTAGCAATACCCGATCTCCTCCTGGAGTTCCTGTGCTTTCACCTTTTATCATACTGTTCTTTGTTGGCCAGATTTCTTTTTGGCAGCCATGGTTTGAGCCAGTTGGTACGCATGAGTTAGCTGGGCCTTTAACTTGCACATACTGTAAATAGTTGTCAGCTTGAACCCCATCAGGAGAGACCTCAAACACACATCTACCGGTAGTCGAGCTTCTTCCAAACATCAGGCGGTAGGGGAGAACCCAGTGGCATCACTTTTGGTGCAGTTATAAGCATGTACCAGGGTGCTAATTTGTTGGCTCCATCTAGGCTTGTCCTTTGGGTGCAGGGTGCCCAGCATATCTAGCAAAGTGCGGTTGAAACGTTCAGGCTGTGGGTCCCCTGGGGTGGTAAGGAGTGGTTCTGGACTTTCGACTTCCACAGAGAAAGCATCTCTTTGATCAGATGACTCTCAAAGTCTCTCCCTTGATCAGAATGGATTCTTTGTGGAGCCCCATAGTGAACAAAAGTTTTCAAGTACTTTGGCCACAGTGGATGCTTTCTGGTCTTTGGTGGGAAAGCTTGGGCATATCTCGTGAAATGGTCAGTGACCACCAGCACATTACTGATATTTCTTTGATCTGACTCCAAACTCAGAAAATCAATACAGACCAGCTCCATGGGTGCACTGGTGGTGATGTTAACAAGGGGGCAGCCTCTGGGGCAAAGCTTCCTCTGTAAGCAGCGACTACAAGTTCAAATGTGTTGCTCCACATCAGCCCCCATCTTAGGCCAATAGAATCTGGATCTCACCAAGTCAAGTGTTCTGTCTATACCAAGGTGCCCCATGTGGTTGTGCAAGGACATCAGTACTGAGTCTCGAAAGGCAGTGGGCAGCACTAGTTGTTGTTTGTCTACTTGTCCCCCTCTGTCTACTGTTTCTCTGTATAACAGTTTATTGATCAGTTTCAACCTGGGACCTTCTTTGTATAACAGTGCGGTTGTCAAATCAGTGGAGCGTAATTTGGACACATCTTTTCCTGCATAGAGGGCTTCTAAAGCTGCTTTGATCATAGGATCACGGGATTGAGCCCGCCGAATACTGTCATTGTCCAGCTGAGACAGTGCACCAATGTCTATTGCAGAAAAGTGGCAATAAGCAGCAGGTATGCAATTCTCAGAGGGTCCCAAGCAATCCACCATGCAGTCCACTGCGCCCTGGGACATTGTTCCTCCCTGTCAAACTTCCGGCAGAGTGCCCAAATGTCAGGTTCTGCCAATCTGACCCAATCATTCTGGGGAACAGGCCTCCGGGAGAGAGCATCAGCATCTATGTGGTTCAGACCTGCTCAGTATTCGAGAGCATAGTCGTATGTAGATAATGCAGAAAGCCACCTATGGCCAGTGGCATCCAACTTAGCTGAGGTCTGCACATAGGTTAAAGGATTATTGTCAGTTTTTACTAGTATTTTAGCCCCATACAAGTACTCATGGAATTGGTCAACAATAGCCCACTTCAAAACTAGGAACTCTAACTTATGTACAGGATAGTTCTTTTCGATGGGGTCAGACTTCTACTGGCAAAGGCCACTGGTCTCAGGCCATTCTCGTGCTTTGGTACAACACAGCCCCCAACCCTTGCAAGCTAGCATCAGTGTGCAGGACATAAGGTTTTTTGATCAGCATAGGCCAGCACTGGAGCATGGGTAAGTTGATAAATGATCTCATGAAAAGCAGTCTCACAATCAGGAGTCCAGCGGGCCCCAAATACTTCACTCGGACGGAAATACACTCTTTCAGTCCTGAGGGACGCTGACTTTGGTATTTTTGTGGGTTGGGGATACCCTTAGTAAGGTTAAGTAAGGGTGGATCACTCTTCAATAGTCCTTGATGAACGTCATAATAACCACAGAATCCCAGGAATCTTTGCAGTTCTTTAGATTTTTGGGCTGTGGCCAGGTGGTCAAGGCCTCAACTTTACTTGGGTCGGTCTCTATTCCTCGGTGGATACTATGTCCCACATACTTTACTGATGTTTGAAAGAATTGACACTTATCAATGGACAGTTTAAGGCCAAAGTCCTCCAGTCGGTCCAATACCTTAAATAATCTGTTCATGTTCCTCTAGTGAGCTGCCAAACACAATAACATCATCTAGGTATACCAGGCATTCTAGTAAGTTCATGTCCCCACTGCACGCCTCCATCAATCGTTGAAAAGTGACTGGGCACCTGAACCTTGAGGCATCCTCATGAATTCATAGAAGCTGTTTAACAGATAAAGGCTGTCTTCTCATGGTCCTCTGGGGCCATCGGATCTGTAGTACCCACTGCGGAGATCCAACACAGAGAACCATTTGCTCCGCTTAGGCAGTCCAAAGCATCCTGAATGCGGGCATTGTGTACTGATCAGGATAGTCCGCCGGTTTAGGTGCGATAATCCACACACATCCTTACTGTCCCATTCTTCTTCCTCACTACCACAATGGGGAAGCATAAGGGCTTCTGGATTCTTGTATTACACCAGCAGCTAACATCTCTTGCAGATGCCGTCTCACATCATCTATGTCAGCAGGTGCCAGGCGTCGAGACCCTCCCAAATGGTCTTCGTCATGCAGCCGGATAGTGTGCTCAGCTCCTGCACGCATCCTATGTCCCATTCCTTAAAGAAAACACCTGGTCTCTCTGGGCAAGCTTCTCACTGATCCTCACTTTCCATTCAGCTGGCAACGGGAGTCGCCAAATCAAACAAGTCAGGCGTTACTCTGTCATTCTTCCTCGAACTCTTTGCTGGGTAGCACTACAGTGTCTGCACAATGCACATTAGCCAGGATGCAACCTCTATTTACTCGAATGTCTCTTTCAGACACATTATGAACTTGGACCATTACCCTTCTGGCATAAGCATGGGCTCTAGCGGCAAAATACTAGGCTTGACCAGCAGTCCTCTGGCAATTTCCATCGCCTGGTGTATCCAACATTAATATTTTATTCTTAACATCCTTTCTGATACGGACCTCTCCCTGTAAGGTACACTGGGCATTTGGCGCCAGGATCAGAGACTCAGGATCCTTCTTCCATACAATTCTGACCGGGTTCCTCTGGTTCTATTTTTTCAGCATCTCTCTGTGCCTCATAGGCCTTCTTAATTAAAGCTGGAACTCTTAAAGCTCTACTAGTTTTTGACCCCTGTTTTTCATAACACAACTGTGCCAGCCTTCCGAACATATGAGCATTTGTTCCAATCAACAAAGGGACACCATCATACAGTCCAGTGGGGGGACACACTAAGGCTAGGGTCTCTACTTGTTCAGCCACTCCAGCCACGGAGGTGGGGAAAGACAGCCACATTCGGATATACCCGGAATAGGGGTAGGTCTTCTCACTTAACCCCCATACATGCAGTCCTTCTAATGGTTGTAAGGGTACATCTGACAAATGCTTCTGATACCAATCCTGGAACATAATTGTCACTTGGGAGCCACTGTCTAATACAGCTCTTGTAGACACTCCATTCACCTTTACAGTGGTCTCCATGGAGGGACCCACTATTCTGGACCAGTCTGGAGAGGCGATAGTGGGGGCCTGGGAAACTGACCTTGCCACAAAAGGACGTGAATTAGCATTTTTGGTGCCCTCACTGGGATCATGTCGTGCACCTCTTAACCACTGATTTGTTCTCCAAGCTCTCCTTGTAGCCTATATGCAACTTTGTCAGTGTCTTTTGGGACCGCATTCCTTTCATGTGCCCATCCTTCCCACAATTATAGCAAAACATACTTTCTGGAGTTTGAGCTGGCCAGGGCCACACTGGGAGCCAGGGCGGGGGTCTTACTAACTGGAAACCTTGGTGCCATCTCTGTATGCGGCGTGATAAGCATTTGAGACATCTCGTCAGTTTCTCCACTTCCATGGTCAAGGAATTGAGTTTGAGCTGTTATCAGCAGGAGATACATGGTGGGTACCCCACCCCATAGCAGATGCAGCCGGATATAGGTCAGGGTCTGCATTGCAGGCGTGGACCTTCATAAAGGGACTGTTTTTGAATTCTGGATCTCTCAACAGTTCGCCCATTGTGGCATATCTTTTCCTTGTCAGAGCACTCATTGACTGTCAACCTCTGCCCCTGAACTTCACTTGATGGGTCACCCTCAGTCACTCGGGTCAGACGCAGCTATTGGGTGCAGGTCCCTCCCGAGATCGCTTTTTCTCAACTCCTCAATTCTCTCATTAACTCATCATAGGAGGGTGGGATTCCAGTCAATTTGCCAGGTGTAACTGAAGCAACAGCAGTTCTGAGAAGGGCAGACTTAAGGATCCTGTCCAGCCTGGTTGGTCCAGTTCAATGGCTGGCAAACTACCCTTTCTGAGGCATTCTTGCAACAATTTTTCCAGCCGAGATACATACACAGACAACAACTCCTTGGTACTGTTGTGCATTTCTTACTCTCCACCATAGATCCTCATCAGAATCTGGGCTCCATACACATTCTCCAAGGCCTCAAGATAGGTCTGTACAGTCACTTCAGGGTTACTGGCTCTGTTTAGCATGGATGGTAGCCAGGGCAGGACCTCGGAGGCTCTCACTAACCCTCTTTGCTTTTCGGCTCCCAGCATTGCCATTCTAGCACTTGGGGCAACATAGTCTATCCAGGTCTCCCAGTCATCCTCCCCTTGGGGGGTGGGGAAGGTGCCAGAGAAGATCCTCAACCTTCGGTAAGAGTTGTGACTAATGGCAGGTGCAGAAATAGGAGTCTGCATTGGTTCAGCCACCGTTATGGGTACTGGAGCGGGAGAGGATGTTGGGGAGGAACACCCCCAGGTGGCAAGAATAGTTTCTTCAAGTCCTCCACAGTTTTCCCTTCCCCCAGCAACCATTTAGCAAATTTCTCCTCAAAAGTTTCAGACAGTGGTGGGGGCTCATTCTCCCCGGGTCTTTACTGTACTTAGTTATCACTCTCCAGGCAGTGAGGGCTCCCTCTGGGGTAATGGTCTGTGGCACTTTGGAGCTATCTATGGGATCCTTAAACTCTACTAGGGCCAGGAAAGTGTGGGTGAGCAGATTAGCATGCCGACCCACCACCACAGGGTTTTGTAAACCTTCCACCTTGGAAAGTACTCCCTGTACAGTGTCCATGTTGATACCCAGGGGATGTCCAGGATAAGCATAGCATTTTGGGGTCAATCTCCTCCTCAGTACACCACTCCACCAGCCGGTGCACAGCCACTTCTGTCTGGGTACCCATTTTTTTCCTTAACAGTGGTTCGTAAATATGGCCACTAGAGGACACACAATCCCAGCTGGTGAGCCTCCAAGATGTAACCCCTAGATGGCACTATCCCAGGGGCTACTACCCCGGCCTGATTTGCCACTAACAGGTTGAGGGGCCTGGATCCAATGGCGGGTGCCTCCACCCAGAGGTCAGGGTTTGCAATAGTTAAACTTACTTGGTCACAGCCCTCTGGGACACTGAAACCCCCCTTTCTTCCCACTAGTGTCCCACACAATATATCAGAATTACCTTCACAGTATACACTTACCCCCAGGGCTGGTTCAGGCACTGGGGCCTCCTGTAAAATAAGATACAGTGCAACAATCACAGTACAATACTTTAACATAGACAAATACCTCAGGCAGTATAACTTTGCTGAAACAAGCAGCTCTGATTGATTTAGGGGGAATATAACAAGGACAGGGGGAAATCAGATTAATTAGCTTATCACTTTACTCATCTACCTATGGCTCTGTGCACAGGCCTATCCCTACCAGTTACTGTCCCTGGGTACCCAAGCCCTAGTGGCTAGTCCAAACCATGGCAGCTGGTAGGGCCCTTTCCCACAGAGAAAGAAGAAAATTAGTTTAAACAGTCAGCAGTACAGTGATTCCATTTGGATTTAATGTGGCAATTCAACAGGGAGCGACCCTGAATTAGTACTCACGACCTCCAAACAAGATAGGGTCCTTCAATGTCAGCAGGGCTACTCTTGAGCTCCACGAGACTCCTCACACATTTATATGGCAAACAGGCAGGCTGCTTCTCTATCCCGATCGCATTACTGCACAATACCCGGAGAACACACAGCAGATTCAGTTCCTGACAGACCGAGTGCACCTAGCAATTTCTCCAGTCTTCTACAGGGTGAGCCTGGTTTCTACTCTTCAGATATCCTTTGATTCTCTTCACAGGACGGATTCAGTCCTAACAAGCAGTTACACAAGCTGCAGACCGGAACTCTGGACCTTACATGTTTTTGACTAAAAGTGTGCACTGAAGGAGCACAGGGTTCCTTTCCCTTCACTGCCAGAGCTAAAACTGAAACTCCAACAGACAAACTGGCACTTCCTTTGAGTTCCTCCCAGTTCTTGACTGGATTGGCTGTCACCACAATAGACTGCTGCTGTTGGTCCAAAAGGCGCAAGTCTAAACTACATCTCCCAGAGTCACTGCCCACAATCCTCTTGTGGCTGGCTCAGATTATGAGTCCAAGTTCTGATTCGTCCAAGGCACCATTTTAGAGCTAGCTACCCCACACTGATTGGTCCAGTTCAGCAGTTCAAAACCAGAATGGGGAACTAGGCAGACACAGTTCTGACTGCAAAGAAAGCAGGTTAGACAAACTGTCATTTCATTATTACTCTAAATGATTTCTGGCAAACAGTTACACCTTTCAGATAGGTTCCCTTTGCACTCCTAGTGACTGCAAAAATGGAGTGAATTGGCAGCAGTTCGAGTGGTACTCAAGCAGAGAAGCACACAGTCCCCCCATACAAACTAATTATGTCTGCAAGCAGACAGCTCTTAAAGAGACAGTACCAGAGGCTCTAAAAACTCTCACTGATAAATGGCTTAAACGCCAAACACCATTCAGGCTTGGAGCATTCAAGCAAGCTCCTGGAAGTCTTTTGGGAACCCAATTTACAGGGGGGTTACACACATATCTGGTTCCCTTCAGTGATCACCTTATATCCCTTTTGTTCCAGGAAGCTTCACGGTTATACAATCTGCTAGAAGGGTCAGGTAGTGGTGAGGCACTTGTAGGAAGAGATAGAAGATGATGCACATTTATATCCCTTCAACCTAATGGAAAATACAAATTATACAATTAGATATAAGAAAAACTGCTCACTATATTATAGTCCTATGATATTCAGAGGAAAAATAGTAAAATTCAAAGAATGCAGGTTATAGAGAGAATAGGGGGTATAGAAAGGGAGAGGTTTTTTTTTGTGGAGGGGAGTTGGATTTCAACAATTAATGAGTTTACATTGTTCTGTTATATCATCTATTAATTAGATGTACAAAATACCTACTGTACTTCAGTTTCATCAGACATTGTTAGAAATAGTTTTTAGTCTCAACAGGCAATGTAGCCTTGTGGCTTCAGAGTTTTTAATAAAAAAAAGGTCCATTGGCTTTCTTTCCTTGAATTTTTATTCAGTTTGTCACCACCTCTGTTTAATGGGGGTATCCACTCAATTCGTAGGAATTTTGTTCCTTGCATATTATACCCACATGTTTCACTGTAATGTTTTCCAAGAGCTGAATCATATTTTCCACTTCTGATATCTCTAAAGTGTTCTTGTATACAAAGTCTCAGTTCCTGTATGGTCCTCCCCACCCACAGTTTATTACATGAGCAGATGAAAACATAAACCTCAATAGAGGTTGAGCAAGTTACTAATTCCCTTATTTCCATTTGAAAACCTGTCTTTGGGTTTGTGAAGGTTTTAATGTGTTTAGCATGTTAGCAAATGCTGCATCTCCTACATATAGTCAAACCTTTTGGTTTCGGTAGTGCCCAGTATCTCTGTTTAGTTTTCACATTAGTGAAGTGACTACATACTTACAGATCTTTGAAATTCTTTTCTTTCCTGAAGGTAATTCTTGGAGGTCCCCCAATTACATTGTGCAAATCACTGTTACTTCTTGCTAGTTCAAAATGTCTATAGATTATATTGCCAGTTTGACCTGCAATACTGTTATATGGTGTATTGAATGTAATCATGATGTGGTGCTCTTCTATTTTGTTTCTCAGGATCAGTATTTCTTGTCTCTCCTGATTTGTAGCTTTTTCTTTTGCTTCCAATAATAGTTTTTCTCTGTATCCCCTTGCTTTTAATCTGTCAATTAAGTCATTCGCCTGGTCCTGGGAATCCTGTTCCTCACAGCAATTTATCATGCGTATCAGTAATTGTCCATATGGAATTAAGTCCTTAATGTTTTAGGGTGTGAACTCTCTGCTTTGAGGAGTTAGTTCCTTGCTGTACTTTTTCTGTATCTATTTGTTTAATGCTCTTGTCTGGTTCTGTCATCAGGGTGATATTTAAGAATTGTAGTTGTTTTTTATCACATGATCAAATTTTAGATTTAAATCATTCTGGTGTGGCCAAATCATGGCATTTTCTACATCTTATGTTTTCCCCCACACGTATTATATCACTGAAAAATCAATGCCAGGCAATGTGTCTTCTCTGACTGTGGGCCTACCAATATAAAGCAAGGGCTAAAACAGGCACTAAGCTTGTTCAGGAAGAAGCTTTGAGAAAGTGCATAGGGAAGTTGTGGGAAACATTACTGTTGATGAGTTGGGTCAATTGTTACTTTTTCCACAATAACACATTTGTATAATTCTGTGACCAATACCCTGCTCTATGTTTTACAACCCTAGAGTCCATTGAGCTCCACTCCTTTATAGCTGTGGATTTATGGCCTTGCACCTGAATCCAGATGTGAATCCCTTTAGATGCCTCACAAGAACAGTTCAGGGAGCCCATGGCAACAGCATCTTCACTTTAGGGAGACACTAAGTAAGCCCTCCTGGTTGCCACATTCATTTTCTTAGCCCTGCTAGAACCTCTCTCAAGACGGAAGAAAATCAGTCCATCAAGTTCATCAGAGATGTATGACTGACAATCTGTAGGATGAATGTTTGGCAAGACAAAATTATGGGACCCAAAAAGCCCATCTGGAACAATCACTAAATTAAGGTGGGGGCAACAGGATCATGTTGGAAGATGGTCTAGAAAAGGGATTCATGACATCCAGCATCTGGTGTCTCTAGCAGAGAATTATCTGAAATCCATTGCACAACTGCAAGAGGATTTGCTCTCTCCCACTCTGATAACTGAAGTTTTTTTATAACTTAGGCATGTTCTGAAAAGATGGCTGACCCCAAAGTACAAGTTGATCAGTATGGACATGGTCATCACTGTCTCTCACTGGCTGTCCAGAGGAGTCTGATCAAAACAATGAAGCAATATTAGGACAGCACATAATAGTGAATGGCACAGAAAGGTGAGCAGCACATAACAGCGAACAGGGACAATAGCAACTATGGTATTGCAGTGAGCTGAATGTGCTGATACCCCCACTATCATTGAGTGGTGTGGTATTATAATTCTAAAGATAGGGGATAGGACCCAGCTCCCCATGGGAGGTGTGGTGGCAGAGCCCCTGCATATGAAACAATCCACAATACTTGGCAATGGGGAATAAAAGTGGGCAAGTAATGCAGAGGTTCGCATGGAGTAGCTTTTGTTGGCATCTGAGACCCCCACCGTCCGCCGGTAGTACTATGATATTATGGAGGGTTTGTAGCAAATCGTGGGTGAATATGCAGTCTGAGCTATATATTTGCTGTTTTGTGCTGTGCTATTACTGGGAGTCACTTAAAATGTGGTCACTATTGTTGCTTTGCTATTTTCACATTCGCTGATTTTGCCTCACTATTTTGACATGGAGCCCAGTGACACCACTATGCCAAATGGGAAGCATATAGAATCAAATGATGCCAAGATCTAAATGTGAAGATCTCACTAAAATGTTTAGATAGGCACTGGAAGATGACACATAAAGATTCTTCAGACCTAAAATACCAGGTTACCCAGAAAAAGGTGCTAGGGTGATGGCATAGAATCCTAGTTAAACTGGTAACTCTGGAAATTCAGATCCCCGGTGAATGCTGAAGGTGCCAGACATCCCCTGGAAATACTGAGCACATTATGTGGTCCTGTCCACAGATCAAGGTGTTTTGGGATACTATAATATGAACACATGACAAAATCACTCACTGTAAAGTACCTAAGATCTCCATATTATGGTTGCTATGAGATATGGAACAACTACAAGAGGACATGAATCAGTACAGGAAATGATTATACCCCATGTCAATGGAGGCTAAACAGCAGCTCTTAATGAAATGGAAACAATCTGAAGCCATCACAGTATACAGAATGGAAAACAGGAATGATAAGAACAACATATTTCCTTAGGGTTTTCCATAGAACTAGAGGGCATGGATGAAGGCAATGGAGAAAAACACAGTGTAAAGAGGTTAATATGAGATAGAAGGCAACACCCAGAGTCTAATTAATGGAACAGAAACAAAGCCCCCCCCCCCCGTCTGGCCAGAAATGGGGAACAGTCTGATTAGGGTTGATAAAGTTTCTCTAGTCAATCTGGCTTTATGTTTTCCAAAACAAATAAGTCTCCTAGCTCATTACAACTACAAATGTATAACCCTTCTCTCCTTATCAAGGACTAGGAAGATTAGCTACCCAGAGATTTCATTCTTTCAATGTGGTACTTCCAAAATTCTTATTAAGCTACTTCCATTCCCAAAGCTTTTATAGTCAGTGGTCCAGAGTGAGTTTTCTAAGAATTCTGCTACAAGTACAAAATATCAATTGGTATGCTTTTGTTTACAGGTTCTCTAATAGTTTTCATGTTACGTTACTATATACTGTACTATTTAAAGATTTTATTAGTAGTATAGGGTATATGAAAATTAACTGAGTTTATATGTACGTATAATCTTCTGAAATTTTTAAATAGGATGTTGGTGCAATGTACTAAAAGTTTCTTTTAACAGTAACTCATTTAGTAATGTATCTCCCATGGGGCTTGCCTCAGCTAGGAATGCATTTGCACAATTGTTGCATTCATAAATGTGAAAAGTTCTGGCTAGAACAAAGGCAAGCAGCAGTAAATTCTAAATTTGTGCACATGTGCAGTACAGTATGTCCAGTAATGGACATGGTTTGTTTCTCAGTATATGTGTTTGATAGACTGTGGGAAGCAATGGTAGTGAGGGGTGCATAGTGTCAGCCAGCATCTCAGGGCCACAGTGAGGGTGGGGGGGGTGGGGATAGTGCCTTTGCATGGTCATGGGGATTGGGAGGTGGCTTGTTGGGGTCCTAAAGACTATCTTGTTTTCACTATAAAAGATTACCAGGCATCTTCCAGTTTTATTTGGAGGTAACATGTTGTAGTTCTACAACAATCTGTATATTTTATAACAGTTTAAATGTATTTTCTCTAAAAGTTGATGGTTGCTACATTTGCATAGGAAGGCAGTATAGCACAGTGGTTTAAGGATCTGAGCTGCAACTCTGGAGACCTGGGTTTGAATCCCACAGCCCCTACTTGCATACTGTGTGACCATGAGCAAGTCACTTAACTTCTTTGTGCTCCCAGGTTGCACCTGTAAACAAGCTTTCAGCTTAGTGTGCCACTCCTGGTTAAATAATTTGATAAAGAATAAAAATTGCATTGTAGATCTAGCAAGGGTTCTGACCAAGAACATAAAAAAAAAAAACTCAAGGTGTGCAGCATAGAAGATACTTCAAAAAAGTAAATATGTCAGGTATGCTTATTTTTTTATTAATTGCAGCTGATGGTTTTGTTAATACCTTTTTCATCGCACTGCTGCTATAAGACTAGGTTTGTAGCGGCCTGGTGCTAATAGCTGGTTAGCACCATCACAAACCTTTGAATATGCCAGGCAGCCTGTATGCAAGGTGCATTCATGTGATTTGCAAATGTGCCTTGAATGCTCTAGCACTCTCAGGCTAAAGTGTTCATGCTGCCTTACCTGTATCTTACATTATGGCACTTATAACATATCCCCTATTTCCCAAGTGCCAACTACCATCTTGGGGCTGCAGTGAAAGTGGTTGGGATGGTTAGGATTAGGTTTGTGGAGACATTAACTAGCATGGCACTAACAGTCAGTAAGCACCTCCAAAACCTTTGAATATGTCAGGCTGCCAGTATGCAAGACACATTCATGTGATTTGCATATATTCCTGGTATGGCAGTTAGAGCTTGCAAAAGGCAATACCTCCTATGGCGCAGTCTGCCATATTCAATGTTTCAGATGGGTGTTCCAGGGACACACATATGTGTTTTGGGGGAAGGGTCAAGGGTGTGTTATATAAGAAACCAGCAAAGCTTGGTGCCATTCCTGCATACAGTATTAGAGTTATAGGTAGAACAATGACGTACACCAATAAATCCTAAGTAAGCAAGCATGAGCAGTATGCCTGATCTTGGAGTAAGTTTGTGTCTAGGTAAAAGTGTGGCAGATGGGATCCAGCAGGGTGGGGAGTGGAAGGAATGTGTCAACTGCCACCTCATGCCAAGGCATGGGTCATGGATTTGTACCTTCATATGTGCATGAGGATCAGGGCTTGAGGGTTCTACTAGACTACCAGGATATTTTGGTAAACAATAGTAGTCAATATACAATAATGTATAATGATACAGACAACAAACCAATACTGGTCATGGAGATCAGGGCAGGTCCACAAGGCAACCAAGGTATCAGTAAACAATACTAGTCAATATGCAATTATGTATAATAAAACAGACAAAATACCAACACTGTGTATGGGATCAGTAAGGGTCCATAAGACAACCCTGCTACAAAACTGCAAAACATCAGCCACTGTACAATAAAGTATGGAACAAGGAAACACCAGTGCTGGGAATGAGGATCATGGGGGCTTCCATCATGTTTGTAGTTACATTACTATGTCCTGGCACCAGTACTGCTGGTGTGTGGGAGGGGCACACCACTGTATGCACCATTAAGACTAGGTTCATGGAGTCATTAGCTAGCATGGTGCTAGCTGCTGGTTAGTGCAATCACAAAATTGAATATGCCAGAACAGTGTGTAAACAAGGTGCATTTATGTGAATTGTATAGATACCTGTCATGTTTTAGCACTCACATGCTAACAGATTGTTACCAATCTAGCTGTGCCTTACAATATGGCACTTTAAGTGCCTACCCTGTTTTCCAAGCACAAACCACAGTTAACACAGCACTAACCCTGTTAGTGTGGCACTAAATTATTTAAATATCCTGCCCTATGCTTTCATCAAGTAGCCACCTGAGAAATTTTTAGCCTCAGCAAATCACATTCTCTTGTCTTGAGGATCCCTCTGCAGACTGAAACTGCAAGCAAGTCATACAGTTAGGCTCCAAAAGCTCACTTAGCAGCTGGATTGACTTGAGACACCACATGAGATCTGTCTGTTGATTACTTAGTATATACACTTGTTTTCAGTTATTTGGATATTCATCAAATGCACCCAGCATTTAATGTATTCAGCAGCTGATTCAGCTTCAACTCACACCCCTAGTATGCAGACATATTTTAGATATGAATATAAAAAATGTGTCATGATTTAAAAAGAAACAATTAAGCTTGCCAAATAAAGGGCAAGCCATGTTGTCCCAGGCCCCTCTCAGAAATCAAGGTAGGAAGCCAAGGGGGGAAGGGAGGAGGGGAGGAGCCAGTGACAACACAAGGCAGCGGTGGGTACAAGGGCGAGCATCATATGACAAGGAGCCCAGGGCCTGGGGAATGGCTAGGGGGAGAGGGCCATCAGGGGTCCTGATTGGGGTCCAAATGGGCTATGTAAGGGCAGCTCACAGGCAGCTAGCCCTCTTTTGCTGGGATTTTTTACGGTTTCAACACATTTATTGGTGAACAAGGTAAGGCACAATCTGTTTAACTAGACCACTACATGAATTATTTTTCAGTATTTGTGTGAGAAAGAATGTAACAACTGCTGTGGTTCTGTTGCTTAAGCCAGCCAGAGGCTAGAGCATGGCCTGGCTGCAGGCTGTAGGGGCAAGTTTTAATGCAGAATGGAATTTGTGTGGCTTAAGGTATTTATTTGTAAGATTTGTTTATAAAAAAAAGATACACTGTAAGATTAACCACTGCTTGTAGCTGTTGTAAAAAAAAAAGGTGATATAAGATTTCTAGTTTGCTGATTGATATGTTAAGCAGACATTGCAGACAGACAAATTACAGGCTGGTTTGGTGAGAGGTTTTTGTCTTGGACTGCTGGCCGCATGGCTGACCGCATGGAATTTAGGGCCTAATAATCTGGTTCAGGCAGCCAGCAGAGTCCTTTTGTAAAGGAGTTTTGCTAGAGCAAGGGAAAGCCAGTTTTTAACACAGAATGAACTTTTCATGGTTTAAGGTATTTATTTAAAAGATTTGTAAAAAAAGAAAAGTTATGCTGGAAGATTGCCCACTGCTTGCTAGCTGTTGTTAAAAAAACAAAAAAAACCAAGTGATTTTAGAATTTATGTTTTGTTGATTAATAGGTTAAAGCAGGTATTTGAGATGGACAAATTACAAGCGGGTTTGCTGAGAGGTTTTGTCTTGCCTGGTGGAGACTAGAAAGTAAATTATTTAAATGATTAATAAAGATAAATAAGACAATATAGGCTTTGGGGCCTGCTGACCACATGGCACGTCAGGCCCAGTAAAGTATGTATGGCATTTGACTGGTTTTAAGAATTGGGTTTAACAAGAATAATGTTTATTTTCAGCATTTTAAAAGATGCACAATAACAAGCATTAATAAAAAAGATAACATTTGTAGGTATTTAGGATGAGCAGTTAGGGGCTGGGGAAGCAAATTCGAACTTGTCGTGATTTATTAGTTGGTTACTGCTGGTTGAGAAATGGAGCATTCCTTTTTCACAGAGTTTGGGAAGGCGTTCTTGGTATGCTGGATGCTAGAGTTTTAAATGGAATGGCGTTTTAGTAGCATTTACTCTTTAAAAAGGAGTTCATGCTAGGCATTTGCTTGGTATTTTACATTGAAGCTGAGCAGTGGGATTGTTTGTAGAGGTTGATACTGTTTTACGATGGGACTTTAGTGTGGTAATGCTAGTGTGGGGACAGTCAGTGAAGCATGTCTTGCACAGTTAATGTTTTGAATGCAGCCACAGGTTTTAGTTTGGAATTTGTAGTGGATCCCTCTTGTCATTTCTCTACCTGCCTGTGGTTCCACTGGAAGATGGGCAGGTGGGGTGATGGGGCCATTGGCCTCTCTCATGCCTGTCAGGAGCTTTAGTACCAGTTTTAATCGGGCCAGTGCAAGGGTAGAAGTCATTTTGCCTAGTGGGGCTTTAGGTCAAATCTGTGTCACACACAGGTAGTTTGCGAGCTCTGGTCACCCTGGGCTGTGGGTTTTTAGGCACTGGTCACATGGAAAGGCCCTGGGCTGGTGGACTAGGCTCTGTGTTCCAAGGGCCAAGCTTTGGGGGGCTGATCATCAGTTGCGGACAACACCCAGCATGGGGCAAGCCTGGCTACATCCGGATAGCACTGGGGTGAGTAGTGGACAGCCCCCAGTGTGAGGTGAGCCTGGCTGCCACCAGAGGCATAACACTGGGGTGGGTTGACAGAGAGAGGACCAGTAGAACCATGGTTTGACATGTTCTCTTATTTCTACCCATAGTAATTTTACAGAGATGGTGCCCAAGAAAAACCAGATGACCAGCAAGAGGATGACGGAGGAGGCCACTAAACTGAAGGGACAGATGTCAGAGCTCAT
Source organism: Neoceratodus forsteri (assembly GCA_016271365.2). Lineage (NCBI taxonomy): Eukaryota > Metazoa > Chordata > Ceratodontiformes > Ceratodontidae > Neoceratodus > Neoceratodus forsteri. The sequence goes on along the minus strand of CM057453.1, from coordinate 1,213,193,624 downwards.
GGTGGTAGCAAAACAGAGGTGGGGGGCATAATGGGGAGGTATCGGGGCCACCTATGGTTATTAGACTGAAGCAGAAAAGTGGGAGGTGGGGGTACTTGCTGGCCTGCATCCCCATTGTATGGGAGGTGATGGAGGCATAGACCCAGGAGTACCCAGACTGGAAGGCAGGTGTGAGCCTCTGAGTGGGGATTTAGGTAAGGTTTCTCTCTGGGTTTCCATGGACCTCGAAGAGGGATGAGGGCCAAGAACCTGGGATCGGTGAGAGGAAAGGAAGGGGTGGTCAGAGAAAAGATAAGGAAAGAAATAAGGGTTGGGTGGGTGGAGGGTCTGCTGGTGGTGCCACCGTGCCCCAAATTCCGGATATCCCCATTGGAGGTGGTCCACAAGAAGCAGGCAGGCAAATACAGGCTGATTCACCGTTTGTCATTCCCAGAAGGGCAATAAGTGAACAACGGCAATGCAGACCACCTGTGAACTGTATCCTATGCCTCATTAGATCAAGCGGTAGAGCTGGTCAGGGCAATAAAGGGGGCCTGGTTGGCAAAAACAGACATAAAGTCTGCTTTTTGGCTGCTGCCAGTCAGCCTGGCTGACTGGGACCTGCTAAGGTTACAATTTGAAGGGGACATATACGGTGACAAGGCCCTGCAAGTGGGCTGCTCTGTGGCCTGTTCGACGTTTGAGGCTTTCAGCTCATGGGTCCAGTGGGTGTTCAGGGAGGAATACAGCCACAAGAGGGTAGTGCACTACCTGGATGATTTTCTGATCATCAGGGGAAGCTGCACAGAGATGCAGGGCATGTTGGGGGACTTCATGGCAATGTGCAAGTGGACTGGTATCCCACTGGCACAAGGAAAGACTGAGGGTACAGCGTGTAATCTGGAGTTCCTGGGGATCGAGGTGGACACAGAGCAAGGTTGTTTCTGGCTACCAGGAAACAAAGTGTCCAGGGTATGGGGGCTACTGGCACAGGTAATAGAGAGGTGGAGGGTGCCACTGGTACAAGTACAGCAGCTGCTGGGGCACCTTAATTTTGCATGCAAGGCAATCAGCCCAGGGAGGGAATTTACGAGAAGACTAGGGAGGGTGACTGGGAAGGCGAAGAAACCGCACCACTGGGTGGACATCTCAAAGGGAGTACGTGAGGACCTCAAGGTTTGGGAGGAATTCCTAGACCGGTATAACAAGGTAACATTCTGGCAGATGGAATGGGAGCGCAACACAGACCAAGAGCTATACACAGTTGCCTCAGGGGCGCTCAGGATGGGAGCATATTTTAAGGGAGAATGGATGGCTGAGGCCTGACCAAGCCAATGGGGGGCAGAAGGCCTGTTGAAAGACATCACATTTTTGGGCATGTTCCCGATTTGGGTGGCCATGGAGGTGTGGGGAGAGCAGATAAGGGGAAATGCATCATGCTGTGGTGCGACAATCAAGGGGTGCTGGAGGTCATCAACAGGCAGGGCGGGAACATGGAGACATTGGGCCGAGTAATGAGGAGGTTGGTACTGTTGCGGTTGAAGCTGGATGTGTCATTCAAAGCACAGCATATCCCAGGAATAAAGAACAAATTGGCTGACAGTCTTTCCTGCATACAGCTCGACAGGTTCCAGAGTCTGGCACCACAGACAGCAACACACAGGACCAGGATCCTGGACCAGATGTGGGGGATTGGAGGTCCACTGCAATGGCACTGTACCAGGGCTCCTGGGCAACCAGGACCCTGAGGGCATATGAAGAGGGTTGGGCCAGCTTCCAGGAACTTACAGCTCGACAGGGGTGGGATAGGAAAAAAACAGTTCGGGACAAGCAGATCGAGAGGTTTGTGGTAGAAAAATGGGAGTCAGGGATGGTGCATGCCACGATAGTGGTTCAGTTAGCAGGAGTGAGCTGGACCTGCCTGGACAGAGGGTGGCCAGATGCCATGGTGGGCAGGATGGTCAAGAGGATGCTCGCTGGATGGAGAAGGGGACAGAGGAGCAAGAAAGATGACAGGTGCCCAATTGGGAGCTAACTGCTGGACAAGGTGTTGAGGGCCACATGGAGCATGTGCAGCTCAGCCCAGGAGCCCAGCCTCTTCAGGGCAGTCTTTGTGATAATGGCAGCTGGGGCATTCAGGGTTGGGGAGGTGGTGGCCCCCGAAAAGAGGCACCCAAACTCTCATTACAACATGAAAGGATATGGGTCGAGGGAGACACCATCTCAAACAGTTTGGCCAGGTCAAAAATAGACCAGAAGAGGCGGGGTCCCACAGTGACCCTGCACAGGAACTCCGGGGTGCTGAGTTGCGCAATGGCTGCATGGGAGGAGTATGAGAACCACAGGGGCAGTGCTGAAGGGGTGATGTTCTGGCATGGGGATGGAATGCCAGTCACAGCATTCCAGGTGGGGGCAGTAATGAGAAAGGTGCTGGCCTTTATAGGGGAAGAGATGGGTGAATTTGCCCCACACTCTTTTAGGATTGGTGCAGCCTCAGAGGTGGCAAAAAGGGGGGATACAGTGGAGGAACTGAAAGGAATCGGCCACTGGAGGTCAGACAGTTACAAACGGTATGTCAGGTGCTAACAAATGATGACTCACACTATTTTCTTTTGTTCCCGTGGCAGGTACCAGATGGAAGGTGTGGATCATGGGGCATTCATTTGTGTACTGGGCAGAACAGTTTGCAGCCACCATGGGCAGAGGGACCCAATTGCACCCAGAGTTAAATTGCACCAGAGTACAATGGAAAGGCATCAGGAGTATGGAATTGGCCCAGCTGTTGCCTCTCCTACAGGAATTGAAGGGGAAATGGGGCAGACCAGAGTGCATAGTGCTATATCTGGGTGGCTACAACCTAGGAGGGATACCCTAGGGGAAGTTAGGGCAACAAATGTTGGGGGAATTTGAAACCATTCAAGGGTGGTGGCCGGGTGAGACCATTGGCTGGTCCGAGATCATGTCCAGGAGGGTATGAAGGGGAACCAAGGATGTCAAGCTTATAGAAAAGGTCAGGAGGTGGCTCAACAGAAGGGTGGCAAGAGCGGTCATAGAGATGGGGGGGTATATATCCAGTGCAGGGACATAACGTATGAGCAGGCGGTGATCTACAGATCGGATGGGGTGCACCCAACCAAGTTCGTGATGTGTCTATTCCTAAGACTGATTAGTGAGCTAGTGGAGAAGATAACCCAAAAAGGCCTGAGGTTTTAACCCACAAGGGGGGAGCCCCACCATCCAAGTGCAAACGGGAGGTGGGGCAGTGGCAGAAATAAAAAGGAGGAAGGGGGCTAGAGGTGGGGAAGAGGGGTAGGGACTACTGGCTGGGGGCAAGGAGCCCAGGTGTGGATTAAAAGGGGGAAGGGGAGGGGTGCCAGATATAGAGTGGCTGGACCTGGAAGGGGAGGCCCAGGTTCAACAGGGAACTGGCCTGGTTCTGGTGATGGAGGAGGGGGCCTTGATTCAGTGTCCAGACCTGGAAGAATGGAAGGAAGAGAACAACCAGGAGGAAGATGAGGCCAGAAGGAGAAGAATGTTGAAGACTAAATTATGTTATGATAAATGTATCTGATTGGACATGACAATTAAACTGTAGATGGGTGGATTGTGCTAATAGAATTAATAAATATGTTTGCCAACGAGCATCCAAAGATTTCAGAATGGTGTGGTTGTGGTTCATTTCTGGGGTGTTCAAGGGACAATTAAGCTTGCCAATTAAAGGCATGTCAGGTTGTCCCAGACCCCTCCCAGAAATCATGGTAGGAAGCCAAGAGCTGCAGGGGGGAAAGGGGAGGAGCCAGTGGCATCACAAGGCAGGGGTGGGGACAAGGTTGAGTGTCATATGACAAGGAGCCCAGGGGTCGAGGGATTGGCCAGGCAGAGGGGCCATCAGGGGTCCTGACTGGGGTCCTAATGGGCTATGTAAGAGCAGCTCATAGGCAGCTAGCCCTCATATGCTGGGATTTTCCCACCCACCCACCTGTAAGGAGGGGGTGTGGGGGGGACAGGTTTTGGCACATAGTTTGGAGTGGGCAAGAATGGTTGGTGCCTGAGGGGCCCTGGGTCATGGGGGCCATACATATGGAGCTGTGACGAGGCAGCTGAGGATCAGGGGGGCTAGGTGGAGCCCCGCTGGTGGGGGCACGGTGTGCTCAATGGATGAAAGGTATAACAAAGAGCACATGAGAAGGGTGCTAGGGGAGGAGAAGAGAGAAAAAAAGGAGTAAAAGAAAAGGAGGGGCTAGAGGTGGAGGGGGGGAGGACCATAGGCTGGGGGCAAGAAACCCAGGCGTGAGTTAAAAGGGGGAAGGGGACTAGGTCTGAGTGCTGGATACAGAGTGTCTGGGCCTGGAAGAGGTGGCCCGGGATCAACAGGGAACTGGCCTGGTACTGGTGACGGAGGAGGGGGTCAGATTCAGTGTCCAGACCCAGAAGAATGGAAGGAAGAGAACAACCAGGAGGAAGATGAGGCCAGAAGGAGAAGAATGTTGATGACTAAATTATGTTATGATAAATGTATCTGATTGGACATGACAATTGAACTGTAGATGGATGGATTGTGCCAATAGAAATAATAAATATGTTTGCCAACGAGCATCCAAAGATTTCAAAATGGTGTGGTTGTGGTTCATTTCTGGGGGGAAGGGGGTTCAAGGAACAATACAATTTTTTAGCCTTGTTTGGATTTCATTTCTACTCTAACTTTTTATGAGGAACTGTGCCATTCATAACCTTCCACTTTCATCTTATTCAGTTGTGGCCAGCATCATGTTGCTTTATGCTGTGTAGCTGATTGGTGGATTGCATCACTGGTGATACAGCAAGCAATAAAAAAAAAGATTACGGCACTTTCAAAGACACCGGCAAAGAATGGAAAATTGGTCCAATGTCTGGCAGCTAAAATTCAGTGCCATGAAGTGCAAAGTGATGAAGTTAGGGAATAAAAAATCCAGAACAGAGTACTAGATAGGAGGGGTTAAGCTAGGCACAACATCAGAGGAAATGTACTTAGGAGTCATCATTAATGACTCCCTTAAACAAACCAGCCTATGTAATGAGGCCTTTATCAAGGCAAACAGGATGCTAGGGTGCATTAGGAGATGGTTCAACAGCAGAAAGAAGGCGGTGCTGTTACCACTGAATAGGTCACTGGTGAGGCCACACCTGTAGTGCTGTACCCAGTTCTGGAGTTCCCAACTAAGAAAAGATAGGGACATGCCAGATAATGTACAGCACAGGATGAGCAAGATGATTCAGGGCAAGGAGGCAGATCCTGTGAGGACTGGCTAAGAGTGCTGAGCATATAGTTTGAAGTTTATTGTTCTAGGAATTAATACCTTTGAGCCAAGGCTCTTTTACAAAGGTTCCACGTCATTAGGTACAAAAACATAGTAGACAGTGTTACAAACAATCAGTAAGCCGTTTAACAAGGTCACAACTTAAACAGTAATATTTATGTACAGAAAAGGAAAAGGAACTCAGAGGCAGTGTCAAGGGCAAGGAATAAGGATTGGAGAGCTTGAGAGGGAGAGAGGGAGAAATAGAAGTTTAGGAGCAGACAGAACCAGGTTAGTGGTACTCAGGTTGTCTTTGTCAAAGAGGAGACCATGGTGGTTGAGTGAAACAAATGTAAGTGCACTCAGTGGGATGAGACTTTAGTCAAAGCAGTCACAGGAGCTGGAGGCTGTGAGGTGAGAGTAAAGTATGGATTTGAGAGCTCCCAATGTCGTGGAGGATAGGGAGGGCAGGTTAAGGGCATTGTACCAGGTAGGGGCACAGTATGTAAAAGATCTTTGTCCCTGAGCAGTCCGGCATCTAGGGACAAGGAAAGGTTGGTGGTCAGATCTTCTGGTGGTACGAGTGCCATTGTTCAGGCAGAGCAGGTCCCGGATACATGGAGCAGTGAGTCCCAAGATTGATTTTTTTGCCATCACGTAGGTGAGATACATGAGGCGATTGGAAAGATGCAACCAACCGGTTTCCATGTAGAGGTCACAAGTGTGGGTCCGTCTCTGTGCTCCAGTGAGAAGTCGACAGGTTTTGTTTAGTGCTGTTGAGATGCGCTTTAGTGCAGCGGTAGTAGCTGAGCCATAGACAATTAGACCATAGTCTATGATTGAGATGATGGAGCTTTGAACAGCAATCCTCAAGGCAGCTTGGTTGAAAAATTGACGGTTCAGGTACAAAATTCCAATGCGTTGGTGCACTGTTTTTGCAGTGTTGTCGATATGGGCCACACTTCTGTATTCAATGAAAACCGGAGAAGGGGATATGATAATGACCATCAAGTTCTTAAAGTTGATAGGAAACTGTTTTTTACACCTTTAGATACCCTCCTGATGTCCATTTAGTGTATAGACAATATTCTGATATGCTTTCGACCTTTTTTGATAAAAAATAGAATAATACATAGGTGTGTGTGCATTACAAGGGAGTACTCCCATTAAGAGATTCTGTGGACGGAACCTCTCAATGGGAGTACTCCCTTGTAATGCACACACTCTTATGTGTTAGTTTTTGTAATATATGGATCCAAAGTCTAATTAAAAATATCCAGCCATAGTTTATTTTTCTAACAGCCTGTGAATGCCAAAACACTGCAATGAAGACTCGCTTGCTCCTTCTCTCCCCACCCCCACTCCCACTCGCAGTTATGAAATTTATTAGCAAGTCCTACCTGTTTTTTGTTTTTATTTATGGATGTCTAAATGCAGGATCAACCAGATAATTCAGATTAACCAGATAATGCTTTTCTTGTGGGTTAAAAAATATCCAGATGAAAGTTAAGGGTCCCAAGTTCTGTGGGTACGAGTTACTCCCACTAAGTGAGAGACAGCCACCATGTTTTGGAAAGTGTTCTGCCCACCCACAGACAAAAGGCAGCCATCATGAAGCGCAGTTTGGAAATGTCACATCCTGAGTCTAGTGACTGCAGTTGGCTGCTTAGCAACCAGCTCTGAGCCCTGTGCTTGCACTGTTCTGTTTAGCTGATAATACTGTCGTTCAGAGCTGCAGAGATAATATGATCACCTCTGAATGATAGTATTATAAACATGAAATGATTGCATTATCATTGCAGCAAGTGTGGTATTATCACAACTGGACTAATATGTTACAGGAAAACTTTTGTATGGGACAAAATACTATTATTATGGCATATCCATATATTACAATAATAATTTAATATTACTGTCTTTGTAACTATCCTGAATGCCTCTCTCCTCAGCAGTTGTTCCTTACTCTTTTCATACTGCCTGAACATTCTGTAACATCAATAACACCATTCTAGGCTATTCAGATAAATAGCATGGAATGGTGTGATTGATGTCATAGAATGTCTTAGAAATATGACAAGAAAGAGCAGTAGCTGGTGAGGGGCATGTAACTCTATACAGATCTGAGGGCACCTGAAGGCGCAATCATTTATTTACCAAAAATTGGTCAAACCATATCAGAATACATAACTGGCATGGAAAGGAAGATGGAAGGGCAGTTAATTATATAAAAATTATTTCCTATTTCCTTTAAAAAGGAATTAACAAGGTGACTTGTGAGGAACTATTTACCTGGACTAGAGAAATTAGGACACAGGGCCACATGTGGCGGTTAATGGCTGAAGGTTAAAAAAGGATGTAAGAAAGCACAATTTTACAGAAATAGTGGTAGAATTAAGGAATGATTTGTTGCCAGAGTTAGTAGGTGCCCAAACCATAAACAGCTTCAAAGATGGCTGGGACAGTGCCAAGCATATTGTAGCTACTTGGGGGCAGCATAGAAAACAAAAGGGGAATACTATAATTGAGGACACCACCTAGACAATAGACCCAATGTGCGATAGGGTAATATGGGATGGCAGAACAGACCATCAAATATTTCTATGTTAAAAGGGTGGCAGATGTCCTTTTGTTCTTTTACTTGTGCCACACTGTTGAGTGCTGTGATCTACCACAGTGGCCACGATGCAGTAAAGCAACATGCCGCTGGCCACATCTGTACCTTTAATCCATGACACATACTTCCCTCTCACTTTTAGCAACCCCTAATTTTCCTTGCTTTTGCAGAAAAAGCCTGTAAAAGCATTGAAACATTATAATGAATGGGGTCTGCTGACTGACACAATTTGTTGGTTTTTAATCAAAGTGGCAGCCAAGCACAACACCTCCTTTACTTAATTTGAGTATTTTCTAGGTGGATAATAATTAAGCAATAAGGCATGTCAAGGTGTGTGTTATCATGTAGTAACGTCACTTCTGGGGTGGGTTGAAGCACGAGGCGAAGCCGAGTGTTTCCACCACCCCAAGAGTGACGTTCTTACACAATAACACACACCTTGGAGTGCCTTATTGCAATTATACAATGGCTCAGTGTTATACAAAACAAAAATAAAAATTAAAATGTTTTTAGTAGATTTTTAGTGACACGGTATATCTTTGTTTCTGAAAAAAAAAATCCACATCCTCCAAAAAATCCACACAGTGATGTTATTGTGTAATAACATCACTATCTCAGGCACACACTGACCAATCAGAGTCCAGGAAATTTTCTTGCCACTGTATAATACCATGTACTGTACTGTTTGTATATATACCAGTAATATTTGCTTATCAGGAAATCCAAAGTTTGCTTTCTCAAGTTGGTAGTGCTAGCTTTCCTTTTCTGCCAGATCTTCTCTATAAGGTTGCTTCTTTGGGCTATACCAAACAATTATTTGGACCTCTCAGTCTGCTCATTTTTGCATAGAAAGTGAAACAGAGAGGGGGAGTTGCACAGTGCATAAAGTGTGGTATAAGGGCAATGGAAGGAAATTCATTATGGTTTAAGATGAGCCAAATCACTGTGAGTACAACTGATGATGCAGAGGGTGGAGGGGGTAAGGACATCAGTTTGCGGTTGGCCTACAGGCCTTCAAACTAGACTGAGGTAGGAGGCATATTGTTAGAAAGGGAAATTGGAAAGGCTGTCAAGACTGGGCAATCCGGTCCTGCTGGGAGACTTAAACCTGCCTCATGTGGACTGGGACATAACAGATTTAGATGTACACATCGCTCCGGCATTTGTGGATGCCTTTATAAACTTCTTCCTAGTACAGTAAATCAGGAACATACTAGAAATGGGGCTGCTCTACACCTGGTAACCTCAAACCATGATTTTATCAAAGAATTGAAAGGCTTTGCCTGTAGTTCGGTGACTAAGAAGCCAGCCATTCCCACTTCCTAAGCTGTATAAGCAGTTTCTTTCAGCCTTACTGTGAAGCATTTTGTCTTTGCAGCCGAAGGCTTTGCTGGTTTGTTTCCTGAGCTGGTCAGGCCTCCCTGCTTGAGCCCCCACCCCCCACTTGCTTGTCTCTGCAAGGCTTCTGTGTTTGTTTTCCTGCTTTGGTTTGTATTTTGCCTTTGGTTGTGTATGCTTCCTTCCTTTTTGGGGGGGCTTTTCTAGGCTCCTAGCATACTGCTATTTAGAGTTCATAATGCTACCTTTCAGTTACTCAACTATAGCTGGTCCATGTGGCATATTTTATTGCTCTCACCTGACTCAGATTAATTGAACCTAGCTATACAGCTTACTCATGCTTGTTCTACTTACCTCATTGCTGCAATCTTATTGCACTGCCTGTTTGACAATGCTTAAGAGCATTATGCCTCCTTTATTTGCACTTACTACTCAGTGTACTCATTTATTTATTACTGCTGTACAGGCCTACTTGCTTCCTGCTGCTGCATTGTTTACACCCATTCCTATTGTACGTTGTTTACTCTGAGGTTAGCTGAAGCTCCTGCTGAGGCTATTAAATTAGCTTTTATATCTGCATGTGGTTCTCGGCCTTTCATCGCTTCCTTGTTTGTCCTATGGCAGGGACTGGGAGGTGTTTGGGGGGTCATGGCCTATGTGGTTAATTAATTCTGTTCTATATCCTGTCTTCACAGCCGAAAATCCTCAGAGTTTGTCACCTTGATTTGGCTATTCATGTCTGGCTGGCTTGCCCCTAACTCAGTGCTGTTTACTTGCTATACAGTTGTTATGCAGGTCCACCTCTTACTACTACTGCTTACTGACCTATCAGGTCCACACTTGCTTACACAATCGTTGCTCCTTGCTTACGCAAACCATTGCTTTATGCCTAGTGCCATCCCCTCGGCTTCGCCTGGGATTCTCTGCTCTCAATCTGCATTCGACCTTGCAAGTTTTCAGCACTCAATGCTCATTATGATCTCAGCACACTGTGCTCATTCAGCTCACCAACTTACAGCTCTCAATCAATTCTGGGGCATGCCAGTCATTCTAATCTGGCACAGGTTCCTGCAGCTGATGGTCTCGCTCTGCATTTAGTCTGCATCATCGAGCGTGTCCAACTTGGGGCAGGATCCTTCTCACCTGGCCCATAGCTGGGAATATCCTCACCCTGGGCTTGGCTTTAGCTGCCTGCTACATGACAGCAGCTCCTGGTGTAGAATTTAAGACTAGCATATAAGGGTGGTTACGACGATCTCCTTTGGCTCTAGTGTTCCACTATAACGGTTGGCCATTGACTTTAGTGGTTTTCCTAGCAAGGCACCTTCACTGCATTCTCCCCACAACTGCCTCTGGTTCACCTGGTTTGATTTACAGCGGGTAGGCCTGGTGAGTGCCTCAGCAGTTGTTGCTCTCCTCCTGTGCCTTGGATGCTTGTATTGTTGCAGAGATTTCTTGCAACCTTCCACGACGTTCCCGCAAGAGGGTTTGAGTGAGAGCCTTCCTCCAAATTGGAATATTTTCCACCTCCCTTTAATTGGGTTTTCCAAATTGCAGCTGCAGAGACATCACTAAATACATTTCCCAAGCCTGGAGGGAAGGCGACCTAGGCCTTGGATCCCCAGAGATTTCCTCCTCATAGGGTTTTTTTTCTCTCCTCCGTTGCCTCAGGTCATAACACTTAGTTAGCATAGTTGTTTCCCCTAGTTTCCTTAGGTAGGTTCCGTTATTGGATGGAGGTGGAGGATGTCCTGCCATTCCCTCTCTCCTTAGGGGATCCCCTTCTCTCAATGCAAGCCATCACTATTCTTCTCTACTACTATGTTGCAGTTACTGCTTCTACATCACTGTTACTGCTTGCTCATACGCATCATGTTGCCTCCTTTTGGGAATGATACTACATTTATTTTGGGGATTCCTAAGGTACCTTTAGCCATGGGAACCATCCTGTGGCACCTCTAGGGGCAGAACCCTCTCCCAGAGTTCCTAGCTTTCATACCCCTACAGGGTGGTAATTCCTCTGGAATAGAGAGTGTGAAGGCCACAACCAAAACTAATACAGTTACATAAGCATACCACTATACTGGCTGCGTAGGTCAGTGAATTGAAAGGCTTTGCCTGTAGTTCGGTAACTAAGCAGCCAGCCACTCCCACTTCCTGAGCTATATAAGCATTTCCTCTCAGCCTCACTGTGAAGCATTTTGTCTTTGCCCCACCATCCTCCCCTCCTCCTCCAGTGGCAGCACTCTCTCCTTAGGGGGATTCCTAAGGTACCTTTAGCCAAGGGAACTGTCCTGTGGCACCTCTAGGGGCAGAACCCTCTCCGAGAGTTCCTTGCTTTTGTACCCCTACAGGGTGGTAATTCCTCTGGAATAGAGAGTGCGAACGGCCACAACCAAAACTAACACAGTTACATAAGCATAACACTATACTGGCTGCCTAGGTCAGTGAAGTATGATGAGGCAAGTTTATTTGTTAAGCACCCCATGCCAAAGCCTCAGTGTGCCATACTGGGAAACAACAGTGAAATACCAATAAATTCAAACACATAGGCAATAACTACATAACACATAGAAACATAGATGATGATGGCAGAAAAAGACCAATGGTCCATTCAGTCTGCTGAAGTTCACTATCTATTCCTGTCATCTACTGTCCATCCAGGATCCTGGTCCTCTCCTTTTTTCCCGCTATTTTCCATCCTGAATATCTTGCCCTGAGTGACTATTCCACCCTTCACTCTGCCCAAACTGTGCTGAAACCATCAGCTGTTTTAGTGGCCACCATTTCGGATGGTTGACTGTTTAACAGTTCCACCACACTATCTGTAAAATAATAGTTTCTCATCTCCCTCCTGAACCTCCCTTATGTCAGTTTCCACTCATGCCATTGAACTCTTGAACTAGTATTCAAGCTACATAGTTTCTTGCTAGTCACTTTGTTTATTCCTTTTAGGAACTTGAAGGTCTCTATCATATCATTCCTTCCCTTCTGGTCTCCAGAGAGCTTATGTTCTGTGCCTTGAGGCACTCCTTGTAAGACCTGCCCTGTGGGCCTTGAATCATTTCTTTTACCCTGTGCTGCACCGTTTCCAGCTTGTCCCTATTCTTTCTGAGGTGAGGGCCCCAAAACTGGGAGCAGTACTGCAGGTGTGGCTCCACTCATGATCTGTAAAGGGGTGCTATTACCTCCTTCCTCCTGCTATCAAAACCCTTGCCTATGCTCCCCAGCATCCTACTTGCCTTAACATAGGTTTTGTTGCACTGGCTAGATTGCTTGTGAGTGTCACTGATGATAACTCCTAGATCATGTTCTGCAGCTGTAGTGCTAAGTCTCACCCACCCATCCAGAATCTTGTCCTGGGGTTCATATTCTCTAGGTGCAGTACTTGCAGTTTTGGCATTGAATTTCAACTACGAAACCTTAGGCCACCCCCTCTAGCTTTTTAAAGTCATTCTGCATTTCCCTGATTCCCTCTTCACTATCCACCATCCCACAGATCTTAGTGTCATCTGTGAAAAAACACAGCCTGTCCTGGACCCTTCTTCAGTGTCAGTGGTAAACATAATGAAGAGTACCAGGCCCAGAACTGATCCTCATAGCACCCTGCTCAAGACTGCTGTCTTCTGATTTGACCTTGTTGACCACAGCCTTCCACTGCCTACCCTTTAGACCATTCACTACCTCATTAACTCTGTCCTTAGCTGGACCCAGATCTTCCCGCTTCTTCAGCTAGCATCTGTGGGGCACCGAGTTGAAGGCTTTACTGAAGTCAAAATAGAGCAAATCCATGGCATGGCCCCTATCCAATTCCCTCATCACCCAATCAAAGAAAACTATCAGGTTCCTGTGGCAGGCCCTCCATGCCACAACACTATCCTGTTTATAGTCCAGGAGACCATTGCTGTCTGTGTTGTCCACAAGATTTTCCTTGACTAGTGAGTCCATCAGCTTCCCTATGATGGAGGTCAGACTGACAGTTTATAGTTCCCTGTTGTTTCTTGTCCCCACCTTGGGAAGCGGAATGACATCTGTCACCTTCCACTCCTTCTGAACTACCCCTATACATAGTCATATGTTGAGTAGTTCTACCAGGAGTTTAGCCAATTACACCACCAGTTCCCTTCATATCCTGGGGCATCCCCCACCCTCTGATCACCATCCCATTATATCTGTGGCACGGTGAGTAGCACAGTATTCCCTTGTAAGCAGGTAAGTATAGGAGGGTTATTTTTCATGGTGTGCAAATGAACACTAGAAATTAAAACTATTGAAACTTCATTTTTTTTTATTTCTATACGTTTCTCTAAGGCTGGAATGATGAAGGGGAAACATTTTTTTTTTATTCATGTTATTTTGGGGCCTAGCTGAATATTTTTAGTGAGCAAAGGTGGCAGCCATGTTTGTGATGGCAGGTCAGTGTAAAAAGATTGTGTGGAGTGACTACAATCAAATCCCAGTTCTGTGGTGTACAGTTGTGGTAACATACTGTAAATGCACACCTTGATGAGACTTTTACCTAATCAAGTGGCTTAATTTTTCATACACATTTTGTTTGTTTGTTTTATTTACCAGGGGAAAGGCTCCATTGAGCAGTGTTCATTTGCAAGGTGGGCCTGGATAGGACAGATATACAATACTTAATCAGCAGTACACTAAGTGATACAAAGAAGTACACAACCTATTCCCCACAGTTTAAAAAGTAAGTTGCTGAGGTTTTTCTTGTGGACATTTGAGAACTGAGTGGCATATTCCCTTTGCAACATCATGCAATGGATAAAACAGTTTTGGATCTGTGGGAAAGTAGCAGCAAAGACAGTTTATCCTCTTCCTTGGGCTCGGGGAGACTGTCTGAGGGAAACGAGAAGCCATGTTCTTTCAAAAACAGGGACCCCTCTTTGGATTCGGAAGAACAAGCGGTGATGAGGGAGGAGGGAGAGCAAGAGAAAGCAGAAAAAAGCAAGGAAGAGCTGCGTTTTGACAGGGAACTTCAGGATGGGGGGAGGATGAGGGAGAGTGAAAAGGAGGATGAAATAGTAAGAATGATCTAATCCTTTTTATCACTTCACAGAGTAGCAGCAAAGGCAGTGTATCCTCTTCACTGGGCTCGGAGACTCTGTCCAAGGAAGATGTGAAGCAATGTTCTCCCGAAAACAATGATTCCTCTTTGGGTTCAGAAGAACAAGGGGTGATGAGGGAGGAAGGGGAGCAAGAGAACGCAGAGAAAAATGAGGAAGAGCAGAGTTCTGACAGGGAACTTCAGGATGGGGGTGAGGGCAGAGCTAAGAGAAGAATGAAATACTAAGAATGATTTAATCCTGTTTATCACTTCATATATTTGAAATCTAAAACCTATGCTGCTTCAGCATGTATCAAATGCATTAATTTGGCGACTCCATGCATGGATTGTAGAGCATCAGAAGTCCACCACTCTTTCTGTAAAGAAGTATTTCCTCACATCCCCTCTAAGTGTCCCCCTTCCATCTTCATATCATGATCCCTTGTTCTTGAGCATCTCGTTCTGTGTAAAATGCCACTCTCCTGTACCTTATGATCCCTTTAAGGTATTTTAATGTTTCTGTAATGTATCCCCCTTCCCTCTTTTCCTCTAGAGAGTGCATGATTAATTCCTTGGGTTTTTCCTCACAGGGCTTCTGATACAGGCCATGCACCATTTTGGTTGCCTTTCTCTGTACCTCCTCCACCCAATCTATGTATTTCCTGAGATGGGGCCTCCAGAACTAGACATAGTACTCCAGTTGGGGCCTCACCATTGATCTATTCATGAGTAACACTACATCCCTTTTTCTGCTGGTGATATCCCTCACTATGCACACCAGCATTCTACTAGCCTTTCTCGCTGCCTTATCAGACTGTTTTGCTATAGCCTTCCTGTTCCAAGTACAGAGTGAGAGTTTCATCTAAATTGGAATCTTTTCCTCTTCCCTCAATATTGACTCTAAGTTGCAGTAGCTGAGCCATCACTAATCAAATCATCCATCTGCCTGGAGGGAAGGTGATCTAGGCCTTGGATCCCCAGAGCTTTCCTCCTTAAAGGGAGTTCTTCTTCTCTTCCATGCCAATGGTCATAATATTAGACAGGGTTAGTAGTTTTCATAGGTTCCCTAGTTAGGTTCCGCTGTTGGATGTAGTTGGATGGTGGCCCCGGCTGTTCCCTCTCTTCTTAGAAAGTATACCCTTCTGCATTTTGTCAGATTTTCTTTTGTTCATTGTCCTTGTCATATCTCTTTCTTCTCCTGTCCTTCTCTTCTATGTCAATCACCTTAATTTCTGGTCTCAATATATACTGATTTCTGCCTCTTCGATGCTTGACACCCTTTTAGGTATTCTTTTTGGGCTTCTTCCTAAGCTACCTTTAGTCAAGAGAATCATTCCCACAGCACCTATAGGGGTGGAACCCTCCTCTAGGGTTCCTCACTGTTGTACCCCTGTAGGGTGGTTTATCCCATGTATAGAGAGGCAAATAGCCACAATGTATCTAAGTCACACAAGCATACATCATATCAAGTTGCATAAGCACATTGAAAAATTTTTATACGTGTCCAAATTGCCCTCAGTGACTGAAATTCAGAGCTTTACATAGATAAATAGATACATAGACAGTGTCGGCAGATAAGGGCCTATGGCCCACCCAGTCTGCCCATTTATGCTTGTAAGTTCAGTTTATGTTTTCCTAGAGGTCTGTTGCCCCTTTCCCCCTGACCTCCAGAATTCCTTTATGTCTATCCCATGCATTCTTAAATCCCGTGATTGTTTCAGCCCCACCACTTTCTCTGGCAGGGTGTTCCACTTGTCCACCACCCATTCTGTGAAGAAATTCTTCCTCACGTTTCTCTGAATCGTCCTCCTCCAACTTCATCCCATGCCCTCTAGTCCTGGAACATCTTTTCGCTTAAAAATAGTGTATTCCTGCACCCTGTTCCTCCTGTAAGATACTTGTATGTCTCTATCATATCCTCTCTCCTCCTCTCCTCCAGGAGTACATGTTCAGTTCCTTCAACCTGTCCTCAAAGGACTTGTGATGCAATCCATGCACCATCTTTGTTGCCCTCCTCTGAACCTTCTCTACCCTGTCTATGTCCTTACATGAGGTAGGTCTCCAGAACTGTACACTGTACTCCAGGGGCCTCACTAGTGTCTTGTATAGTGGAATTATGACCTCCCTTTCCTGATGGTGATGCCCTGCCTATGCATCCCAGCATCCTATTTGCTTTACCTGCTGCCTTGTCACACTGGTTCCCTACCTTGAGGTCATCAGAGATGATAACCCCAAGATCCCTCTCCTGCTTGGTGCATGCTATATCCTCACCCCCCAACTGAAATATTGTGCCAGGGTTTTTGTGCCCCATATGCATTATCTTGCACTTCTTTGCATTGAATTTTAACTGCCAAACCCCTGACCATTCCTCAAGTTTCTGCAGGTCCCTTCTCATTCTGTCTACACCCTCTGGTGTGTCTACTCTGTTACAGAGCTTTGTGCCATCAGTGAACAGTGAAATTCTGCCTTCTATGTCCTGCTCAATGTCACTGATGAAGATGTTGAATAGGACCGGTCCCAGCAGTGATCCCTGTGGTACCCCTCTGGTCACTCTTCCCTCTGTGGAGTGACAGCCATTTACCACCACCCTCTGTGTCCTGCCGCCCAGCCAGTTGCCTACCCACCTCACTACTGTCCTGCCCACACCCATATTCCCCAGTTTGTGTAACAGTCTTCTATGTGGCACAGTGTCAAAGGCCTTGCTGAAGTACAGATAGGCCATGTCCACTGCCCTTCCCTGATCCACCTCCCTAGTCACCCAGTCAAAAAATTCAATGAGGTTGGTCTGACATGACCTCCCCCTGGTGAAACCATGCTGCCTTGGGTCCTGTAGTCCATTGAAAACCAGATGTTCCACCAATCTCTCCTTCAGTAGTGCTTCCATGATCTTCCCCACTACGGAGGTGAGGCTGACTGGTCTGTAGTTCCCTGCTTCCTCTTTGTTCCCACTTTTGTATAAGGGGACTACATCTGCTGTCCTCCAGTCTTTGGGTACCTCCCCTGTTTCCAGTGATTGGCAAAACAGGATAGCCAGAGGTTCAGCCACCACCTCTATTAGTTCTTTAAGGACCATGGGGTGCACCCCATCTGGCCCCATTGCTTTATCAACTCTTATTACTTCCAGTTCCTTCAGGACCCTTTCTTGTGTAAAGGGACTTGTGTCCATTTCTACACCATTCTCATCCCTTGTATTCCCTTCAGACCCATTACCCTCCTCTTCCTCAGTAAAGACTGAGCAGAAATACCTGTTCAGTATGTTAGTTTTACTGTTGTCATCCTCCATGCGGCCCCCATCCTCCCCCTTCAGTCTCACTATCCCTCCCTTTGCCTTTCTTTTTTCACTTATGTACCTGTAAAAGGTTTTGTCCCCTCTACCCACTGATTTTGCAATGTGTTCTTCTGTCTGAGCTTTGGCTTCCCTTACTGACCTCCCTGCCTCCCTTTGCTTCTCCTGGTATTTCTCCCTATCCCCTTCTGCCTGTGTCTTTTTGTATTGCCTGAATGCAATCTTTTGGTTTTCACTTTCTTTCTACCTCTTTGGGAAACCATAATGGTCTCCTCTTCCTTTTCCTCTTGCTGCTCTGCTTAATGCATAATTCTGTTGTTCTTGTAATCCCCATTTTAAATACTTCACTGTTCCTCAACCCCTGATTCCGCCCCATTCCCTTAATGCCTCTTTCAGTATCTCCCCATTTTCCCAAAGTCTGCCCCACTAAAATCCAGGATCACGTGTGTTTATGTGGTTTGGTTCTGCTCTTTCTATGATTTCAAACCACAATGACTGGTGGTCACTGTTCCCAGGTGCCCCCACTGTTACCCCCATCACACTGTCCTGCTTGTGAGCACAAGGTCCAGTATTGCCTTCTGCCGAGTTGGTTCCATGACCAGTTGCTTGAGGAAGACACCCTGAAGGGAGTCCAGGATAAATCTGCTCCTAGTTGATGCTGCTGCTGGGATGCTCCAGTCCACGTCTAGAATATTGAAGTCTAACCAGTACTATCTCACCCTTGTCTGCCATCCTTTGGATGGCTAGCATCAGCTCCCTATCTGTTTCTTCCTCCTGGGCTGGTGGTCTATAGACCACATCTATGCGGATGGCTGGCCCCATTTTCATTTCCAGCTTAACCCACAGTATCTGTCCCCCATTTTGTTCCTCCTGGATCTCTGTGGCCCTTATGTAATTTTTCACATACAGTGCCACTCCTCCTCCCCCCTTCCTGCCTGCCCTGTCTCTTCTGAATATGTTGTAGCCAGGTATGGCCATCTCCCAGTCGTGGTTATCATTACCAGGTTTCAGTGATGGCCACAATGTCCAGGTCTGACTGCACCATGACAGCTCCTCGTCCATCTTGTTGCTAAGGCTCCTGGCATTTGCACACATGGCTTTACATGATTTGACCTCCCAGACTGTTTCACTGTTCTACTCAGCCCTTCCTTGGTTGTCCTTATCCCTGGTTCTCCTGCTGTCTGCCCTTCTGCTGAATTTTGCCCCTTTTCTGCCTATCCACCTCTTGGGCACTAATCTCCATCTTTTGCACACTGCTTTGTAGAGATAGCCACTCCTCTGGTTCACTGGTTCCACTGCTAGCTGTGGGGGGTGAGCAAGTAGGTACCCTCCTTGCTGGCCTGCCACCCCCCTTTGCTAGTTTAAATGCGTGTCAATGTAGCATTTAAACTTATAATTGTTTGGTTTCCTTGCACAGTATTTGGTTCCTAGAACCTATAAGAGAATCACTATTTACTATTTCATAAAACACCACCTTACAAATAAATTAAAAAAAAGAGTCAAAGCAGGTTAAAAAGATAGCAGTAACCCTTTGCTTACCATTTTAAAAACAAGGACTTGTCAATGCCGAATGTTGCTTGCTTCTATGTGCTGTTTAGGAATTTGGAAGTCATTGGAGTGCAAATATTGAAAAATTCGCGAACTTACAAGCGTGCATAGGAACTGCGCAATGCACGCTAGTAAAACAGTCATTTTTAGAAATTTTTTCACCAAATTTTCAACATAGCCATTTTAAGACCTCTGCTCATGAACAGTGTCACTGTGATTTTGTTAATGTGTCCGATAACATTGATTTTGCACACCATTGCGCCGTTGTTGCTACTTCATAGGAAACACATTTTGGTGAGATGTGAAAATGACAGCTGTACTGCTCATAAGAAGGTGTGGTAAAATGGTAATGTTGAAAATCTGGAGTGAAAATATTGAAAGTCATAGACTTACCTGCGTGTGTGTGGAACCTGCATAGCGCGCATCGTAAACAGTCATTTTAGAATTTTCCACCAAATTTTCAAAATAGGTGTTTTGAGAGCCCACCTTATGAACACTGGCAGTGTCGTTTTGTTAGTCATTCCAGAAATGTGATTTTGCGCAGTGGCTGCAAAATCACCCTTTGGGCCCGAGTAATGCCATGACAGTGCAAGAATTCATGAGGAGGGGTCCCAAAAACCCCATGTTGAAAATTTGGTGCAGAAATTCCAAAAAATGCCTGAGATATGCAACAAAGTTGAAAAAACCCTATCTATCCCATTATACAGCTTACCGACATTTCCTCAGTTCGCGGTCGGCTTTGAAGAGTGCAGACGTGTTCCCGGTCCACCGAAGATAGTCGCATCAGATTCCGGAGGTAACTATGGGGTGAGGGGGGTTTGGGGAGGCAGGGTGCACAGTGGGTGGGCGCGGGTCGGTGCAGACACCTCGGGACCGTTTTGTTTTTAGTTTTTTTTTTTAAATGACAACGCTGTGGACGCTACACACTGGGGTGGGCTCCTAGCATGGCAGAAGGATGGCTGCTGGGGCATGGAGCTGACGGGGATTGGGCACCCCATCTGTGACAGCATGGGGAGAGACAGTGGAGCCGACGGGGATTGGGCACCCTCGGCCATAACATGGTTTTGCCACACTGGGGTGGGCTCCCAGCGCACCTGGATGCTTTGGGGGTGTGGAGCCAACGGGGATTGGGCACCCCGGCGCCGACAGTGAGGGGAAGGCGACGTGCATGCAGTGCATGCGCGCGGGCGTTGCCAAGAAGGCAGGTGGGGGAGAGCTCTGTCACCAAGCGGAGCCTTCCTTTCAACTGTATGCAACTGCATTTTCAGCTTGTCATAGACAGCTGCAGCAGTGATTTGGGAACTGGGGCCGGGCCTGCAAACACACTGACTGCATTGGAAGACGGGCTGACACACCTCCGGAAACTCGGATGATGGCACTATGTTTCTTGCACATGCGTGCAAGCAACATAATTAGTACTAACAGACTTTCAAGAACAAGGAAATAGCACTCTGCTAATCTCTGTGTGTGCTCTGTTTGTGTGAAACAAGAGTTCTGAGTGTGCTTACACTTGCCCCACCCTTTATTCTCTCAAAAGGTCACTTGATGGAGGAATCCCACAAAATTTAAATGTCATTTACAAAATCTTAAAATAGTGTATTATCTTTCACTTCTAGAAATGCCAATAAAATTAAGGAAAATAGCTTAATACTTAATGCTGACTGTACTTCTTTTTGTAAAACAGATCCCTAGCTGCTTTCTAAAAGTGCTTGAGTTTATAATTTCCCTTTGTTAAGGATCTTATAGTTATCCTTTCTTGTATTCAACTTGCTCTCAATGTGTGCAATATTTTAGTCTCTTTTGGACAATGATTGTTTGTATTGTTCACACCATGAACTAATCCATTACATGCCATCTAAATCCTTAAATGTCTGTCTGTTTGATTTGTCCTGAGGGAGCTGAATTCTGAGTCTAGATCTTCCTTTAAGCTTTCCCATATCTGATCCTTCTGTGGAGCTGTTGTTTCGCTCTTCTGCAGATCCTTCCTGCTCACCTGAATTCCTTCTCGAATCACAGTTACTCCTTGAATCTCCAGCAAATCTCCAGCTTCCAACACACCTCTATACATTTTCTATCTTCCTCTGGTCCTTTGGTTCTTCAGGTCTCTGACTTCCATGTCTTTTCCCTTCTGAGCGTCCTCTCAGCTCCCACAACATGCACCAACCTGCACCAGCCTGGGGAAAGAAAATAAAAAATCTCTTGGAGAAGGATCCTTTTTTTTTTTTTAACTTTCTATTTTGTCCTCCTTCCCCACCCCGGAGCTCTGCTGCTTCAGGAGACACCTAAGTTACTACCCCATGACTTGCCTTACCTGAATCTCTAGGGGTTCCCCCATGGGGCTGTGGTTATACCCCCAGGAGTGGGTACAGGGCACTGACACCTTGATATCTTCTTTATTTCATTGGGTCCCTTGGTGGTCAGGCAGGCAGTAGCAATCAGGGTCAGTACTGGTGCTCCATCTACCCATTGCTCCCGCGGTGTTTTTTCTCTATTTTTCTTACTGTGTGGTGTGCACCCTGACATCAAGGTGCTGAGTGCTGACATCCACCACACAGTTCCCACTGGCCCCTCCCACTAACTGCATGACTTGTTGTTCTTTGGGCCTCCACCCGGGGTCTGGCAAGTTACGGACCTTGATCCCCTCCCTCCCCCAGGAGAAGGCAAGCAGTCCTTGGAACGCTCAAGTCTTCTCCCCCGGCCAGCCCTCCAGTGACCCAAGTCTGTTCCCAAACTCGGGTCACCAGCATCATGAGTGGAAATCCAACAGGTGCATTGACAGGCCGATGGGAGAAGTATCCTTTTCCCCTACTGCACATAACTGTTATTTTCAGGAAAATAGGCAACAGTAGAATACCTTCAATAAATAAAATTAACAGCTTAAACTCATCTTTTTCAAATTGCTACTCCATAGCACTTCAGCTTCTATACTGCCACCCCATTGGTCGAGGCAGCTCCCTGGGTAACCAATGGGGAAGTCTGCCAGAAATTCAGCCTGCTTGAAATGAAGCAGGTGGAAGAAAAGCATGTGCAGTCCCAGTCCAATGGGTGTTGAATCAGCCCGATATCTATAAGAGACAAAAGGGACATCACATCCTGGATTTCTGTCATGAACTGAACATGGTGCTTCTGGCTTCACTGAGTTTCTATCCAGGTGGGCATCCATGGTTATGTTGAAATCCTTGACTATAATGATAGGAGTGGAGGGGTCTACCATTGCAGCAATTGAGTGACCAAGGGAGGAGAAGAAATCGGGGAATCCTAGTTGGGGCCCTATACATTAACAATTAGGAGGGGACCCTCAGGAGTATAAATTCTGTCAGCAACCCACCTACCTGAGCAACTTTTTTGACTAAATCCACCTGCCATTTAAGATGTTTGTGTAACAGAATTTATTTATTTATTTTATTTAGTTTTTGTTCACCGGGTAAGTGCATTAGCCAACATGATGACTATTTTCAGGCATGACCCGGGAGAGTACAGAACAAATTGAGCAAGCACAAGTGCATTTAGCAGCGTTCAGCTACTGCATACCTACGTTGTGGAACACTCCCAGCAAACATTCACCAATTCTCCTCCCCTCTGCACCTTAACTCCATGCTACAAGCCCATTTCACCTCTACCTACACATGTGCCTAGACAGTTCTCAGCTCATCGAATAAATGACTGTGTTGTCTGCACTTAGTACTGCAACTAATCTATGACTATAACTACTGTTGTTTATTTCAGGTTGTCTGCACCAGGAACAATTTGTTAGAGCTCTCCATTATGTAACTACTTGTACTATGCTGTCAAACTGTTGTCTATAGCACTATTTTCCTGACCACTATGCCTAGCCACTGTGACCAAATGCCAGTGAAGCCCCACTATGTATTACACTTGTATCTATGCTGTCTTCAACTTTTGTCTATGTACCCCCTTCCCCAGGACGCATCTGGAATCGAGCATTAGCCTGCTCAGTATGCCTTTCTTGGTTAAACACTTAAATAAATAAATGCATTTCAAGAAGGTAAGGAGTAAACAATACACTTTCCAAGGTGACGAGCAATGTACATAGATGCAAGACAGTGAGGGGTAAAAATTTACACCCCAGCTTGAAGAAGCTAGTGCCATTGTGGACCTCGAGACCCTCCTTTCCCTTCTTAGTTTAACAGCCTTTTGAAATGTGAACTTAGTTTTTGTTACAGAGCTATACCTACCCCAAAGGACTTCAATATGTTCAGGACCATCTTCCTCCTGATGGGATGTTTAGGCCCCTGACATTCCAGGAAGTACAGTTTACAGTAGCCATCAAGTGTGGCAAGGGAAAGCGTTCCTAGACAGAACAAAATCTTGCACAATGAGTTGATAGGCAGACACCATCTAGAAAGAGTTACCCCCATTATCTGCAGTTTCATGAGGCCAGGCACAAAATAACACCTACTGTTACTGATGAACTACAATAGAGGTATGACAATACCAGAACTGCAAAACACTTAATGTATACCTTGTGCATTTTCAGTACAAGATTTGCATGAAGTGGAGATAACAGTGGACCACTGCATAGCATCCCACCGCCTATAAGACTCTGCAGTTTTGCAAATACCAAGGCCCAGGAGCAAGAGGTGTGGGAAGTGGTGGCAAATCAACCAAGATGGAAGTAGATAGAAAACAAGCATTTGACAATGCCGAATGCTGTCTCGCTGGAATTGGCATTGGTAGTGCTGGACTTAGAGACGCATAATAGGAATGGCAGTGAAGTAATGAAGTGACGCTAACCCCACCCCCACCCTGTAGAGACTGACAGGCATTGGGGTGTGCCTTTGGGGCGTCAGCTATAATGCGCATGCCATTGTACTTCATCCTACCCTGTAGACACTGACAAGTGTTGTGGTGTGCTTTGGGGTCTTTTTGGCATTATACTTACCCCATTCCATAAGAAAATACACTGAGGTGGGTGCGGTAGAGGAGAATGGGGTGAAATTTAGGGCCGAACAGTCCAAGGCAGACCTTGATACCTGACACTGGCTGCAGGGTGGGGTTGGGGGTGGAATGGTGTGAGCATTACAGCCAGTGATCCCAAGTCACACCCCTGATGCCTGTCTCTACAGGGTGAGGTGTTACAGTTGGAAACCCTAATGTTGTAGGTGCTTGTTGGTATTTTCACTCCAAATTTTCAACATAGGTTGTTTGTGACCCCATCTCATGAAGAGCATCCAATCAGTTTGTTAGCTGAAAAATGGTTTTGCACAGCGGCTATGCCATTTGGCGACACAGGGATGCAGGGATAAAAACACATTTTGGGCAGGATGTGGAAAATGACAACTGTATTGTTCATGAAGAGGCTTAAAAAAATGGCAACGTTGAAAATCTGGAGTGAAAATATGAAAAATTAGTGAAGTCATGAGCATGCATAGAAACGGCACAACACATGTCCATAACCCAATTATTTTTGGGAGTTTTTAGCCGCATTTTCAACATAGGCATTTTGGGACCTCCCCTCATGAACAGTGGCACTGTGACTTTGTTAATCTGTCTCAAAAGTTGATTTCCCACAGCAACCATACCATTGTGCACCACAGGTGAGGAAACACATTTTGGGCAGGCTGTGAAAAATGACAGCTGTACTGTTGATAAGGAGGTGTGAAAAAATGCCATTGTTGAAAATCTGGCATTAAAATATTATAAATTTGCGATGTTACAAGGGTGCATGGAAACTGTGCAGTGCATGCTTGCAATACAGTCATTTTATGGACTTTCAGAACCAAACTTTCAACACAGGCATTTTAGGACCTCTGCTCATGAACAGTGTCACCGTCATTTTCTCAAACTGTCCTGAAAATAGATTTCGCACAGCAACTGCGCTATTCTGCACTGGACGTGTGAAAACACATTTCAGCCAGGATATGTAAAATGACAGCTGTACTGGTCATAAGGAGGTGTGGAAAATGCCAATTTTGGAAATCTGGAGTGAAAATATTACAAATTCATGATGTTACAAGTGTGCATGGAAACAGCGCAATGCACGCTCATAAAACAGTCATTTTTATTTTGCCACGATAGCGCAGCCAACATCTTGTGGTAGTGCAGCTTTGGAGGTACGGTCGCTGTTGGGCGAATGCAGGGCATGCACCAGTAGGTGCATCCCTCATTCCCCAATCAGCCTGCATGATGGTGCCACACCATGCATACATAATGTGGTGAGCACATCTAAGAAAAGGTCTGCTGGAATCCGAGCAAAGCTCGTCAGATGCAGCAGACCTTCCCTAGATGTACTCGCTGATATTATGAGCATGGCAGCACAGTGGCCGCCAAACTGCCAACTTCGGGGGTGCCCAATCCCCCTGTCAGTTAACCCTGCCCCTCTGTATGTGCCGACAGGGAAGCCCATTCCCTGTCGGCATAAATCACCCCCCCATTGTTAAATGCCGAGTGGGGTGCCCAATCCCCCTTGGCTCAGCCCCCCCCGCTTTCTTTGTGTGCTGATGGGGGAGCCCACACCCCGTCGGCATAAAGAAGCCACCCCATTGTTAAATGCCAAGGGGAGTGCCCTATGCCACCCCCACTTTCTTTGTGTGCTGATGAGGGTGCCCAATCCCTGTCGACGTAACATCCTCCCCCCCGTGTTGTGAGCCAATGAGGGTGCCCAATCCCCGTCAGATACAGACCCCCCAAACATTTAGATGGCATGCTGGGAGCCCACCCCAGTGTGCCAAATCCCCTGAAACAAAGAAACTGTCCCACAATGTTTTTTTTTTGTCACCTGTAAAAGGAAAATGGTCCCACCTAGTCCCCCTGCCCCCACCGCACCCACCCTCTGTGCACCCTGCCTCCCACTCCCCTCACCCCATACTTACCTCTGGGGTCTGGCAAAAATGATCTTTGGTGGACCAGGAACACATCTGCACTCTTCAAAGCCGACCGCAAACTGAGGAAATGCCGTAAGCTGTATAATGGAATAAATAGGTTTTTTTTTCAACTTTGCTGCATATCTCAGGCATTTTTGCAAATTTTGGCCCCAAATTTTCAACATGGGGTTTTTAGGACCCCTCTTCATGAATTCTTTTACTGTCTTGGTGTTATTCAGTCCTGAAAGGTGATTTTGCCATCACTGTGCGGAATCACCTTTCGGGGCTAAGTAACAAAATGACAGTGCCACATGGAGCTGCGCTGGATATTGTAATGCATTTTTATCCCTTAGTGAGGCAGTATCCATTTAGATGGAGGAGGTGAGAGTGATTATTGAAGTTAATACCAGAACAGGCAAAACTGAAGTGAGAATTGGTATTGCTTTATTGTAATGGCTATTGTAATAGCTTGGCAGAAGACACCAAGAGAAAGGACTGCTGTGTGACTGAACTTCTCTGCTGGGACTAAAGTAGAAGAACTTTTGTATTTGAACCTTTAATTTAGGGTAAAAAAACTAACATACAAAACAAAAAAAAAAGTGTGTGTTTGGGTTAACTGAACTGAATGGGTAACTGAAAAGTCATCTAGGTGTAAATCTCAGGTGACTGAAAGGACTTAACTGCTGTGAGGTTTAAATTACTTGTAGAAAGATCTGGTAAGTAGGGGAGTGGCTTAGCTAGAAGGAAGCTACATTTAAAGACTGCCTTAGAAAGATTCTGCTAATAGCTTGGCAGAAGGCACCAGGAGAAAGGACTGCTGTGTGACTGAACTTCTCTGCTGGGACTATATTGCCCTCCTTCCCTCCCCCTCCCCCCCTCCACCCAAAGCTAGTTCTATTTTTATAGGCACAGGATTTGACTGACAACAGGAACTTCCTGTTTAGGGGCAGGAAGTGAGTGATCACAGAACCACCAAGGACCCACCATCCTAGAAGGGCAAAAGTAGCTCTCCGGCCCCCTCTAGCTGCTGGAGGTCTGCCTCTGAACAAGTAAGTGGTCTACTGAGAAATATAGGATATTCTTGTCTCAGAACAGGACAATCAGGAGCTTAAAGGGCACACAGGCAGAAAGTAAGGAGAGAGAAAAAAACAGACGAAAGAGTAAGGATTGCAAACAGTTAAGGGGTCAGAAATAAAACATGATTGGAGTGGTGCAGTGCAGTGGCTGTGGAGCAGCAGTCTTCCGGGAGATATTCTGGAGGATGCGGTGTTGTCCCATCTGCAGGCACCTCTCTGGGCTGAGGGAGGAGGTTGCTCATCTCCAGGCTGAGTTGGCCAGGATTTGTGGGACCTCCTCTTCCATCTAGGGACCACCAGTGCCACTGCCGTTGCCTCAGAGGTTGCCAAGAAAGAGGAGCGGTTGGACCACAGTGGGCTCAGGGAGGGTGAGGGTGGTGGAACAGAGGCACATCCCTCCAGTTGTACTCTCCACAATTCCTATGCCATTCTGGCAAAGTGTGGTTCCTCTATGGAGGCACCTACAGTGGAGACCAAGGAGGATGCTGGGAACCTCCACAAAGGAGACCCACAGGAGGGTGGCAGGGGACCCTGCAGGGGAAGGAAACAACTCCTGGTGGGGGACTCCATTGTTAGGAAGGTAGAACTGGGCAAGGAAGGGGAGAGGGAGGTCAGGTGCCTGCCTGGCGCCATGGCTTGGAGGGACAGGGAGCGAATCCTCAGGATTGCCGGAGCAGCTGCACAGGGGAGGGAGCTGGATGTCATTGTCCACCTAGGGACAAGTGACCTGGCTAAGAAAGGGATTAGAGAAGTGCAGGAATAGTTTGTGGAATTGGGGAGGGGCCTTAGTCAAGTAGCACGTATGGTAACCTTTTCAGAGGTGCTACCCATCTATGGCATAGGAGAGGCTAGGGTGTTCTGTACCATGGGATTCAATCAGTGGTTGAAAAACTGGTGTGGAGCTCAGGGATTTGGCTTCATTGGGGACTGGGGGTCCACCTGGAGTGATGCAAGCCTATACTGGCATGATGGGCTGCATCTGTCCAGGAGGGGAACCAGGATCCTAGGTGATAGGTTTAAATGCTTCATTGGCAAGCATTTAAACTAGCCAAGGGGGGAGGCACTGGAAAGGAGAAGGAAAATCCTAGCCCCAAACAATCACGGTAGTAAGTGTGGCAAACACTAACATGGAGGTGTCGATAGGGAGAAGGGCAGGGGTAAATGGAGAAAGTGACAAAGGCAAGAAGGACAGGATGGGGCAAAAGGGGTAAGGCCATCAGGAATGGAGGATAATGAGTACCAATGCCCATAGTCTGGGCAACAAGCTCCTGAGCTGGTGGCCTTAATGGAAGAGGATGCCTGGATATCATAGCAGTCACAGAAACATGGTACACAGAGAACCATGACTGGGATGTTAACATATCAGGGTACATAACCTACAGGAGAGACAGGCAGGGAGAAGAGGGAGGATTAGCTCTCATGTAAAGGAAGGATAAAGCAACTGAACAAAAGAGTAAACAAGGAGTAGAGGAGGCACAGTGGGTCACCTTGGAAACTGGAAAGGGCACCACAATCCGCACAGGGGTTGTGTACAGACCCCCATGTCAGGGGGAAGGAATGGACAAGGATATGATGGAAGGCATTCTTAGAATGGCAGAGAAAGGGAGGTACTGTTGATGGGAGACCTGAATATGCCAGATGTTAACTGGAGCACATTTGCTGCAGCCACATCCAACAGCAGGGCCATTCTTGACACCCTACAGGTGGCAGGCATTAGACAGCTAGTTTCAGAACCCACTCGTGAGGGAGCAATCTTAGACCTCGTACTCTCAAACGGGGCAGTGAGAGGATCTCGGATCTAGAAGTAGGTTGCCATCTGGGGACAAGTGACCATCAAACAGTGTGGTTCACGTTAAACTCAGCTACAGAGTCAAGCCATACAAAAGTGAGGGTACTGGACTTTAGGAGGGCTGACTTTGGCAAGATGGGAGAGTGCCTCAGAAAAGCACTAGCAAACAGGCTAGAAGGAGGTGTGGAGCAACAATGGGAATTATCAAAACTGCCATCACAGAGGCAACAAGCCTTTGTGTGAAGCAAATAAACAAATCAAACGAAAGAAAAAGCCACTATGGTTCTCAAGAGAGGTGGCTGTGAAGTCAGGAAGAAAAGATAGCATTCCGGAAGTATAAGGAAACACAGAAGGTGCAGGACAGAGAGCTGTGCCAGTTAAGGCAGAAAGAAGCAGGAAGTCAGAATAGCAAAGGCCCAAACTGAGGAAAAGATAGCCAACTCAGTTAAGAAGGGGATAAACCTTTATGGGTACATCAGCGAGCATAGAAAGACAAAGGGAGGGATAGTGAGGCTGAATAGAATGAATGGTGGGTGGCAGAGGGGACAGTGAAAAGCAGGAATACTGAACGAATATTTCTGCTCGGTATTCAAAAGAGGAGGGAAAGTGCCTAATCCTATTAACAGAAGCACTCTGATAGGGGGTCGATCCCAGTCCTTTCACAGAAGAAAGGGTTCTGCAAGAACTCCTAAAACTGAAGGTGGACAAAGCAATGGGTCCTGATGGAATTCACCCCAGAATTCTAAAAGAATTAAGGAAGGAACTAGTGAAACCACTGGCTACTCTTTTAATAAATCATGGAGGATGGTGTGTACCGAGGACTGGAGGAAGGCGGATGTGATTCCCTTCACAAAAGTGGGACCAAGACAGAGGCATGAAACTACAGACCTGTCAGTCTGACTTCTGGTAGGGAAAGTGATGGAGTCACTTCTGAAGGAAAGAATAGTTGAGTACCTAGAGGTCAGTGGAGCACAGGATCCAAGGCAGCATGGGTTCATAGCGGGAAGGTCATGTCAGGCTAATCTAATAGATTTCTTTGACTGGGTGACCAAAGTAGTAGACCAGGGAGGGGCTGTGGACATGGCCTACCTAGACTTTAGCAAGGCATTTGGACACAGTCCCACACAAAAGATTGATAGTCAAATTAACCAGCCTGGGAGTGGGTCCCAGGGTGGTAGCCTGGTAAAACATTGGCTGGACAACAGGACACAGAAGGTAATTGTAAATGGAGTCCACTCTGAAGAAAGGGTGGTTACTAGTGGTATCGTAGGGTTCAGTATTGGGTCCAGTCCTTTTAATGTCTTCATCAGTGACATTGCAGAGGGACTGGAAGGAAAGGTATGCCTTTTGCAGATGACACAAAGATCTGCAACAGGGTTGATACACAAGGAGGTGTGGAAAGGATGAAAAGGGACTTGGCAAGGTTGGAGGAATGGTCAGACGTGATGGCAGCTAGGATTCAATGCAAAGAAGTGCAAAATAATGCACCTGGGAAACAAGAACCCAGGGAAGAATACACAATGTGTGGGAGGTAGTAACAACAACAAAACAGGAAAGGGACCTTGGGGTAATCATATCAGATGACCTTAAGGTTAGCAAGCAATGTGAGAAGGCAGTAGGGAGGCCGGGGTATACTGGGATGTTTAGGAGAGGCATCAGCAGCAGAAAGCAGGAAGTTGTTATCCTCTGTACAGACAGTTGGTGAGACCCCATCTGGAATACTGTGTTCAGTTCTGAGACCCCATCTCCGCAAGGACATAGACAGGATAGAGGCAGTCCAGAGGAGGGCAACTAAAATGGTGCAGGGTCTGCAAGAGAAGCCGATGAGGAGGAGACTAAAGGAGCTAATATGTATACCCTTGAGGAAAGAAGGAGAGGGGACATGATAGAAACTTTCAAGTACCTCAAGGGAATCAACAAAGTCCAAGAGGGTAGCATCTTTCAGAAAAGAGACTTGCAAGAACAAGAGGACACAATTTAAAGATAGAAGGAGACGGTCAGGGGCAATGTGAGGAAGTATTATTTCACAGAGAGGGTAGTGGATGCATGGAACAGCCTTCCTGAGGAAGTTGTGGGGTCTAAAACTGTGGAAGAATTCAAGAATGCATGGGACAGACATAAGGCAATTCTTGTGGGGGGCAGGAAGATATAGGCTGTTGGTTAACTAGGATCTGCGGCCTATCCTGTAGGTAGGGAAATGGGCAGACTAGATGGGCCTAGCGGTCCTTATCTGCCGTCAAAGTCTATGTTTCTATGTTTCTATGTAATGGGGATCAGGATGGGGGACCACTGGACACCAGGGACAAGGTTATTTCATGACTGGTATGTAATCGAGTTGGGGGACCACTAGACATCAAGGACAACATTATTTAATGATGGGCATGGAAACAGGTGGGGGGAGGGAACACTAGCCAACAGGGAAAATGTTTCATATATCAGGCAGAGCATCTGGGGGGAGGGACTACTAGACACCAGGGACAGCATAATTTAATGATGGTGTGGCAGAATGGTCCCCCTTCTTTTGTATGCACCTTGGGACTCCCATCTGATCTCTTTCCCCCATGTCTTTAGTCTGCTGCAGTAGCATATCTTTCTATTCTGTCTATCTTGACAGTTTTCCCATTTCTACTGCAGTGGGGGTGGCCTCCTACCGCCTTATTCACTGTCTGTTCAGTCCCCTCTATTATTTCCTTTCCTGTCCCTGGCAGTGCTCACAGAAAGGTACAAATGGTCTTTGGGATTATAAGGGGAATGAAAATGAAATGCAAAAGCCCAATGCCATTATCTGCCTGTGTTTCACTATAGAAATGTTGACACCAGACCGCTTGTGTGCATCTAGCGCTTGCAGCACTTGACGGTCCCAGTGCCTAGTCACACTGTTTAAAAGGAACCACCAGTATGTAGGCTACAGGGTGTGCAATGTTTGAAAAATACGTATTTTAACCCCTCCATTGCTGTTCTCATTCTCAGTGCCCATCCACTCCAGTTGTGGTCAAATAAATAAAAAACTGGGGAAAAAATGCTCCCTGCGATGCAAAGATGACCTCCTTTGATACCATTGCTTGTGGTATGTAAAATAAAAAATAAACAGCTGCTTTGGTTTGCCGCAGCTTGTGGCAGAAATGCGAGGGGGCTGAGGGCCACATCAGTGGTCGATCGAGCAATCATATGCTATGATTCCAGACATTAACGGTGTGTGACTCTCCTGGAATTGTGGAGCTGGGACGAAGCTCCAAGAAACTGCAAGAGTGCACAAAGACACACAGAGCGGCACATGGCTCCCCGGTTGCTGTGAGAGCTGGAGCAAAATCGCAAGTGGGGACATTAAGTCACAAAAAGAAAAAATCCCTATTGGTACTAACACTCGCAAGGCCCTAAACAGAGAGTTTTGAAATTAAATAAATTTCAAATAATAATAACAAGGAGAGAAAATGGATAGTCCTCAGTGATAGTAATTAAGGAAGGGCCCAAATGAAAAGTTACCCATCGACTGTAGATTTCAGCCAACAAGAAAGTAAAAGTTTACACAAAAGCTGCTAACTGGCCAAATTATATGTTGCATTTTGCCAGAAGTGTGGGAATGGTTTAAATAAATGTAAAATAAAGGAAAAGGCAAATGCATTTAGGTATAATGAGCTGTGGGGAGATAGCCCCTTCTTACCAGCTGCTATCCAAGCCTTCTGTTTTCTAATGTTCTCTTAGGAGCCAGCAGCCCCAAACAGAAGCTTATTTATGGTACCCCTCCAAACTATGACACTGTATTGGAGGAGGAGCTTTATCCTGCTAAGTAGCACTTGAGCATGCAGACTTAATATCTGCTCTTTCTCACAGAGAAATGTTATTTTATTGTTGCTAACAGTGCTGAACATTACAACAGAGGTCTTTGTGTCATGCTGATCTCCCAAATGTCTGTATTAGAACAGGTATTTTGAGTGTATTAGTTTAGGTGCAGATCAGCTGACCTCATGATGCCTTACACAGCTGGTATAACAGCCCCTCTTGTGCTCAGTTAGATCAGATAAGCGTTGGGAGCTGTACTGAGTGTATGTACTGAAGATTGATGTGCACAGATGATGGTAAAGAACTGAAGTCAAGTATCCACACTGTGGCAGCACTACTAGGGAAGAGTAGTGCTGGAGCTCAGTTTGAGCTAGTTTACTTTTTTATTTTAGTTTATTTTTTTTCTTCTGAGTTTAATATTTTAAGAAAATAAAATTCATACAAAGAATCTGTGTGTTTCAAAACCTAATTTACTGTGTCAGTGTTTTCTATTCCCACACCCTTCCACATAATGGTGTGAGAGTGGGATACTGGTTGTCTGAGGAATAAAGGGGGAAACCAGTAACAGGTACCAGTCCTGGTGCAAGATAACCATAATACATGGCTGATGGTGTTGAAGGTAAGAAGCTGGGAGTGGTGACCAGAGCCCAGATGAACAGGACCGGTGAGCTCATGCCCCCCGGGCTAGATTTCGATGCTCGGAGGAGGACCCTGAGGGAAGAAGAAGAAGGATAGAGTGAGGAGGATCCAGAGCAAAAGATGGAGCCCAAGAGACCAGAGAGGAACCACCAGAGGGCATCACAGATCTGCTGAGATGAGTGGCTGTGCAACAGATGGAAATCAAGTGGCAGAGGGATATTGACTTCCAAGAAAGGGAGTGAGACCACCGGAGACAAGACGTGAGGTGGGCAAAGACTTTAAAAGCCTTACAAACTCTTGGGAAGGGCATGGACAAAGTGGGGATGGGGCAAATTCTAACCCCAAAGAAATTAAGCTAACAAAAATGACTACATCTGATGATATCAAGGCCTATCTAACGATGTTCAAACATGTGCCCCGAGTATGCGGGTGGCCACAGATGCAGTGGGTAGTGCACCTGGCACCCTATCTAACTGTGAGGGCCCAGTTAGCTTATAGTAACATGAACACACGCAGTGTGGCTAATTACGACCTAGTTAAGAAAGAAGTCCAGAAATGTTATAATATAATTTCAGAGACTTATAGGCAGAGATTTAGTTCCCTGAAATATCAAATCCATGATACCTCCAGAGAGACTTTCACCAGGCTGAGAGAACTGTGCTGGAAGTGGCTGCAGCCTGAAGGTAAATTGGTGACAGCTATAATAGAAACCTTAGTAGTGGAGCAGTTCCTACAGATTTTACCCATAGAAGTACAGATGTGGGTGTAGGAACACAAGCCTGAGTCTACGGAGATAGCCATCACCCTTGCAGAGGACTTTCTTGCTGCCCACCAGCCCACAAGAAAGGAGGACAACAAGCACCTGAACTCCCTGCTGCAACGTCATCACAGATGGTAAGATCCAACCCTCATAAATGTACTATAAAATATGATACCAGAAATGAGGGTGGGAGTGGGTCGGGTGGCAGAACTTTTCCTCCGAATATAGTGTGCAGGAATTGCCAGGGACTGGGACATTATTGCCCAACAAAGAGGGTGGATAGTGCACACCTTGCCCTGTTAAATACTTTGTATTTTGTGACTGATGTGCAAATTGAAGACAACACTGCCACAGGGTTGAGTGACTCCGGCAGTAAAAACACTCTTGTAAGACCTGAGTTGATAAGTACATCAGAGAGGGGGCCTATCATGAATGTTGTTTGCCTGCATGGTAACACACACTACTACCCCACCACAAACATTGATATAAACATAAGGGTAAAACAACTGCAGTTACGGCAGGTCTTGTGCTCAAGTTACCAGTCCCTATTTTGATTAGTCATGACTACTCTGCCTTTGCTTCATTATTACTTGAAAAAGGTACTGTTGCAGCAGTGACCACCAGGGCCCAGATGAAAGAGACCGACTGCTTGAGGAGGGTTCTATGTGATAATAGTGATCAAGAAACAGTGATTACTGTTATGGTGAGTGTACATCACTGAAAATCAATTTCGGTGATGCACACTTGCAGCACAGAAAAAAAAAGGCACCCCCCGCTCTCCCCTACTTATATATTCTCAACTCCAGGGTGGTGCATGTTGAGGGGGTTGCAAAATCTGATAAAAATACATGCTGCCAGTTGACAAAAAAAAAAACCCACACCATGCCGGACCAGAACCCGATACCCCATGCCTTCCAGCAGACCACCCTCCCCACGACGCCAGTAATCCAGCTCGGCAGCTGCTCAATGCAACCCCTCCCACATGTCATCCCTCCCCTGCCTCTCCCCCCACACAGGTGCGCATGTGCACATATACCTGCTAGTTCCTGTCACGTTTTTTGCCAACAGTAGTATCCTGTTGCCCTGCTCTGTGAGTTGCCATGATCACAGTCACCGCCATAGAGTTACTGTGTTTCTAGGCACTCAATCTCGATTGCTATGGTCATGGACTACCCTTGGGGATGGGTTTCCCTTTGAGGGAGACATGATCGAAGACCCTGGTAAAATGAAACAGTCCCTGAATGCCAAGAAAAGACTGCAAAGAAAATGACATAGGGACCAAAAAGAACTTCTGGAAAATGTAGATACTGTGTTTGTCAAATCTAATTTACTGAAAGAACAAAATGCAGGTCTAACTATAAAACCCTTTTTCCAACAGGTAGAGAAGCAATAAAAACAAGGTGCCCCAAAAATGGTGATTCAGAACAAATTGCTGTATAGAGTGTGTACAATACCTGATACAGGGGAAAGGGTGGAACAACTTATGATACCTTATTGTTTTAGGCAGGATTTACTCTACCTGGGACATTATCTGCCCTGGGAATGACGTGCTGGGAGGAACAGAACCCTAGGTAGGATTCCACAGAGATTCATCTGGCCTGGGATCCATGAAGATGTAGCCGAGTACTTCCAAGACTGTATTGAGTGCCAGTTGATCACCCAGACAGGGAGAAAGGACGTTGATACCCTTATCCCTAGTCACCACCCCTTTTTAAAGGATAGGGATGTACATTGTGTGGCCGTTGACTAAAAGTTCAAAGGGGAATGGGTACATCCTTGTTGTGTGTGATTACGCAACAAAGTACCCAGAGGCGATCCCTATGCACACTGTCACTACCTCGAGAATAGCTGAGTGACTAGTAAAGATATTTAGTCGGGTGAGAATACCTAAGGCAATCATAACTGACGGGAAGTATAATTTCAATGCAGCCTTATTAAAGGAACTTTATCGCCTCCTGGGTATAGTGGCAGTCAGAACATCTTCCTATCACACCCCAAATGGGCAGACTGGTAGAGCACTTTGATCAAATGTTCAAGCGCATGTTAAGGAACTTTATCTATGAGGAAGGGAAAAATTGGGATATGTTCCTCCCCTTTGTATTGTTCTGATATAGAGGGAGTTCCCCCAGCCATCTACAGGTTAGTCTCTCTTCTCACTTCTGTTTGGTTGAAATCCCTGAGGCCCTTTAGATGTGGTAAAAGAATTTTGGGAGGAGGGTAAGGACATGACACACCCTGGAATAGCCAAATACATGAAACATCTAAGGCAGAGGTTGGTGCTGTACACCCAAAAGGCCCACGAGACAGGTATGAAGGTGCAAGTCACAAAAAAGGAGGGGTATGATCAGAGAACCTCCAGTCATAGTAAAAGGTTTATGGCAGGGAGCAGGTATTGTTACTATAACGCACATCCACTAACAAATTACTAATGAAGTGGCTGGGCCATACTGGGTGTTACATCAGACAGGGCCGGTAATATATGAAGTAGCGACTCCAGATAAAAGGCCTGGTAGAAACATCTACCATGCGAATCTCCTAAAGAAATGGTACAAGAGAACCAGCTCAGAAGTAGGAATGCTGTTGATGCCTGAGTCAGGAGATACAGATTTGGAAGTAGCATACAGTAGACTGGAAACAGTCAAGGGGCCCCAAGAAGTGTTTATAAACGAAGATTTAGAAATGTCTTAGATGGAAAAATTGCAGACTCTGATTAACTCATTTGCATTCACTTTTACTAGTGGACCAGGAAAAGCCAAAGTGGTAGAACACCATACATTTACAGAGCCAGCGCAGGGTCATAATATCATATGACATGCTGTAACAATGCAGTAATGTACCACGCTGTTATTACAGCAGATACATTGCTGCTGCTCAGACATACTGCCGAAACACATTTCAGCTAAAGAAGCTATTGGTTTCTTTGTTTTCTGAGGGGGTGCTCTGCCCCCTGCACACACCATTATGGGGGGTTGCAACCCCCGAACCCCTCTATTAATATAATCAACTCTTTGGGGGTTCAATACAGGGATGGGAAGAAACAAAAAACACACAATGTGGTTTCGCAAAAGCCTGTGACCAGGATTCAAGCCCCTGTCCACAGACACAGAGTGCCCCTGCTCTGCCACAGCTTATCCCACTGAGCCATGGCAGCAGCTTAGCAAACCTCCTCTCCAACAGAGGTCTTGACCTCTGTGTCACTCCTCTTCCCTACCCATTCATGACAGGGCACAAAACCACGTGCAGCATATGTGCCTTGTGGGGTTTTGTACCCAGTAGCGCTAGTATACCATGCTATATGTTTTGCATGATATTCCATGTGCAGTTCTGTATACGACATATTGACCAGGTAGGTACAGAGTCTCCCCCTATATGAAAGAAACCTTATAGGCTCCCTGAGAGAGTAAGAGCCAAGGTCCAACAAGAAATCCAGAAACTACGAAAACTTAACATAATAGAACCATCGAAGTTCCCCATAGTAGTGGTGCCCAAGAAAGAAGGAGGCATGAAGTTGTGCCTCGACTTCAGAGGGTTAAATCAAGTGGCACAATTTGATGCCTACCCCATGTCCAGGGTAGATGACATTCTGGACCGGGTAGGTAATGCCAGGTACATTTCCACTTTGGACCTCACCAAGGGAAACTGGCAGATTCCCCTGAACGCTTCTGCCAAAGAAAAGACCACCTTCAGTATGCCGGTGGGATTGTTCCAGTTCTGGATAATGCCATTCAGGCTCCATGGAGTGCCTGTGACATTCCAGCACTACGTTGACCAAGTGTTGGCCCCCCACTCTAATTTTTGTGCAGCATACCTGGATGATGTCGTTGTATTCAGTCAAGATTGAGACACTGATCTAGCGCATCTGAAGGCTGTGATAAGTTCCATCAAGCAAGCAGGAATGACCATAAACCCTACTAAGTGTGCCCTAGGCATGAAGGAAGACAAGTACTTAAAGTTTATTCTAGGAAATGGGCTGATAAAATCCAAAATCAGCAAGGTGGAGGCTGTAGCAATATGTCCAATAGCAGTAACAAAAAAACATGTATGATTATTTTTGGATTTGGCAGGGTATTCTAGGCAATTTATACCCAATTTTGCAGCAATCACCACCCCCTTACTGATTTGACAAAAAAAAAAACATTGTGGGAATAAAGTGCAATGGTCTCCTGGGTGTGAGGAGCCTTTCAAAAATTAAAGCTGCTTTATGTTCCTCACTGGTACTGAAAAGCCTTGATTTTAATCTCCCCTTCCAGGTCCACACTGATGCCGTAGGAACTGGCATAGGGTCTGTGTTAACTCAAACGATAGAAGGAGAAGAACATCCTGTAGTTTATATCTCACAAAAGTTGCACAACAGGGAACAGAAATATTCCACAGTAGAACAAGAATGCTAGGCTGCCAAGTGGGTTATTGAAGCCCTTCAGGTCTACTTGTGGGGAGCTCCCTTTACCCTAATCACTGATGATAATCCCTTGTGTTTCATTTCACAAATGAAAGACAAGAAGAATAGGATTATGAGGTGGTATTTTGCCCTCCAGCCAAACAAATTCACAGTAAAGCATAGGGCAAGTACTTTACATGCAAACGCAGATTTGTTGTCCCATCATGGGGCTGCCAATGAAACTGAACATGTATAACTGCATATGATAGTATGTTGGACTATATATAAGTAATTTTTAGACACTACAGAGTAATTGAATTCTGTATAATTAATGCAAATTGTGCAACAGCTGATGTTATTTATGTTGCACAGTATTGAAGGAACCCTCAGGTAGACCTTTCAAGCGAGGGAGGGCAGAAGCTCCATCCTACCCCATGAGGTAATGGCTTGGTTGTCTTGGAAACCAACCAGTTCAACTAGTGATTTCTGCTAAACCATGGTGGAGGGAGTGGCAGAGTGCCCACCCCTTCTTTTGTGTGCACCTTGGAACTCCTATCTGATCTGTTTCCCCATGTCTTTAGTCATCTGCTGCAGCAGCGTATCTTTCTATTCTGTCTATCTTGACAGTTTTCCCATTTCTAATGTGGTGGGATGGCCTCTTACTGCCGTATTCTCTGTCTACTCTGTCCCCTGTATTATTTTCTTTCCTGTCCCTGGTAGTGCTTTATGTAGGCAATTGATGTGCTTCATGGAAAGATACAAATGGCCTTTGGGATTATAAGGGGTATGAAAATAAAATGCAAAACCCAATGCCATTATCTGCCTGTTTCACTATACAGTAGAAATGTTGTTTGCACCAGATTACTTGTGTGTGTCTAGCACTTGCTGGTCCCAGTACCTAGTGACACTATTTAAATGGCACCACCAGTATGTAGGCTACGGGGTGTGCAGGGTTTGAAAAATATATATTTTAACCCCTCTGTAGCTGCTTCCAGTCTCAGTGCCCATCCACTCCTGTTGTGGTCAAGTAAATAAAGAACTGGGGAAAAAACGCTCCCTGCAGTGCAAAGAGAATCCCCTTTGATACCACTGCTTGTGGTATGTAAAATAAAAAATAAACAACCGCTTTGGTTTGCTGCAGCTTGCAGCAGAAATGCGAGGGGACTGAAGGCCACACCAGTATCAGTCAGAGTGAGGATATGCTCTGACCTAGATGCATGGTGTGATTCTCCCTGGAGTTGTGGAGCAGGGAAGAGCTCCGAGAAATAGTAAGAGTGTGCAAAGATGCATGGAGCAGAGCACATCTCCTCCGGTTCTTTGAGGTCTGGAGCCGAGTCTCCAGTGGGCACATGAAGTCCAAGGAAAAAAACCCTGTTAATACTAGCACTAGCAAGACCCTAAACAGAGGGTTTTGAAATTAAACAAATGGGAAATAAAAGTAAAAAGGAGGGAAATGGATAGCCCTCAGTGATAATAATAACTAAAAGAAGGGCCCAAATGAAAAGTTACCCATCGGCTGTAGATTTCAGTCAACAAGAAAGTAAATGTTTACACAGAAGCTCCCAACTAGCCAAATTATCATGGAATCATAGAAACTGTCAGCAGAAAAGGGCCTCATGGCCCATCCAGTCTTCCAGTAACCCCCGAAGACCCCTCCCTCCATTGCTAGCCTGTCCGTGCCCATTAGTCTTATGTACCTATCCCAGATTCTTCTGAAGTTGTCTACCATATCTACCCCCACCACCCATTCCGGCAGACTGTTCCATGGTGTTACTACCCTCTCGGTAAAGAACATCCCCCTGATATCCCCTCTGAATCTTCCCCCTTCCAGTTTGTAGGTATGCCCTCTGGTGGAATTATTCTTACTCATTCTGGACTCTATGATGCCGGTTTGACAACTAAGTTGTCGACTGCCATCAAAGCAACGTATTTATGTTGACTGCAACTTGCGGTTGACATAAATCCAACTTGAGATCCCATCCATTTTTTCATCAGGGGCTTTGCCCAGAACCCCATGTGGGAGGCTCTGCCCCACCCTTGATCTCAGGATTCTAACTCTGATTTGGAGTTGGATGGGAGGGGTGCAGGACTGGGAAAGTGAGTGCTGGGGTCTTGGGCGGTCTAGTACAGTGATAACATCAATGTTGTTAGCATCGACATTTTTGCTGCAATGGTGTCACTGTTCTGGGCACATACCCTCATTCTGAAGATGCCATTGCCCTTCACTTTGTTTATGACCTTCAAGTATTTGAATGTCTCCACCATATCCCCCCCTCTCCCTCCTCTCCTCCAGTACGTAGATGCCCAGCTCTCCCAGTCTCTCCTCATATGACTTTCCCTGCATCCCCTTTACCAGTTTGGTTGCTCTTCTCTGGACACTTTCCAGCCAGTCCTTGTCCCTTTGCAGGTATGGCCTCCAGAACTGGACCCCATATTCCAGGTGTGGTCTGACCATGGTTTTATATAGTGGCAGGATCACCTCCCTCCTCCTGCTTGTGAATCCCCTCACTATGCATACCAGCATTCTGAGTGCCTTTCCTGCAGCTCTGTGACACTGACTCCGGACTTTCAGGTTGTCTGAAATAGTGATCCCCAGGTCTGTTTCTTGTTCTGTTTCTTCCAGCTCCTCCCCCCAAGCCAGGACTTCACCTTTTGGTTATTCACCCTATATGCATCAGTTTGCACTTTTTAATTTTGAACTGCAGCTGCCATCTTTCTGACCACCCCTCCAGCCTAACCAAATCCTCCCTCAAATCATCCACCCCCTTCTGCTGCATCAACCCTATTGTTGCATATCTTCATGTCATCAGCAAATAGACACACCTTCTCCCGAAGACCCTCCGTGATGTCCCCAATTTATATGTTAAAAAGTAAAGGTCCCAGCACAGATCCCTGGGGAACCACACTCATTACCTTTTCTTCCTTTGAGTTCTCCCCATTCACCACAACCCTCTGTGTCCTTCCCTCCAACCAGTGTTCTAACCAGCTTGTGAGCTTGCTTCCCACTCTAAAGCTATCTACCTTGCTTATCAGCCTCCTGTGGGGGACAGCGTCAAATGTCTTCCTGAAGTCCAGGTAGGCCATATATATGTTATATTATATGTTACATTTTGCAAGAAGAGTGGGAATGGTTTAAATAAATGTAAAATTAACATCACTTCCCAAGTTTTTTTTTTGTTAAGATGGTCCCACATTACCAAAAATTGGTATGAATAATAATAGAAGATAGAAACATAGAAACATAGACTTTGATGGCAGATAAGGACCACTTGGCCTACCCAGTCTGCCCATTTCTCTACCTACTGGATAAGCTGCAGATTCTAGTTAACCAACAGCCTACTTCCTGCAACCCCCCACTATAATTGACTTATGTCTGTCCCATGCATGTTTGAATTCCTCCACTGTTTTAGACCCAACGACCTCCTCAGAAAGGCGGTTCCATGTATCCACCACTCTCTCCGTGAAAAAAAATCCTCACATTACCCCTGAGCCATCCCCCCTCTGTCTTAAAATTATGCCCCCTTGTTCTTACACATCTCTTTTTCTGAAAGATGCTACCCTCCTGGGCTTTGTTGATTCCCTTGAGGTACTTGAAAGTTTCTATCATGTCCCCCGTCCCTCCTTTTATCAAGAGTATACATATTAAGCTCTCTCAGTCTCTCTTCATATGGTTTCTGCTGCAGACCGTGCACCATTTTAGTTGCCCTCCTCTGGACTGCTTCCATCCTGTCTATGTCCTTGCGTAGATGAGGTCTCCAAAACTGTACACAGTACTCCAGATTGGACCTCACCAACTGTCTGTATATAGGGATAACCACTTCCCTTTTTCTACTTGTGATGCCCCTTCCTATGCATCCCAGTATCCCCCGGCTCTCCTTACTGACTTTTCACATTGCTTACCCACCTTTAGGTCATCTGATATGACTACCCCCTGGTCCCTTTCCATTTTTGTTGTTGTTAGTACCTCCCCTGCTATTGTGTACTCTTCTCCTGGGTTTTTGTTTCCCAGGTGCATTACTTTGCACTTCTTTGCATTGAATCTAAGTTGCCATATGTCTGACTATTCCTCCAACCTTGCCAAGTCCCTTCTTATCTTTTCTACACCCTCTTGTGTATCAACTCTGTTACAGATCTTTGTGTCATCTGCAAAGAGGCATACCTTTCCCTCCAGACCCTCTGCAATGTCACCTATAAAGATGTTAAAGAGGACTGGACCCAGTACTGAGCCCTGAGGTACTCCACTAGTAACCCCCCTTTCTTCGGAATGTGTTCCATTCACTATTACCTTCTGTGTCCTGTTGTTCAGCCAGTTTGCTACCCAGGCTACCACCCTGGGACCCACTCCCAGGCTGGCTAACTTGATTATTATTCTTTTGTGCGGGACTGTATCAAATGCCTTGCTAAAGTCTAGCTAGGCCATATCCACAGCCCCTACCTGGTCTATTACTTTGGTCACCCAGTCAAAGAAATCAATTAGATTCGTCTGACATGACCCCTTAGTGGAAGTGTACCAAACACTGAAATATTAATCTTCTAGACTTACATTTCTTAACCACAAAATACGTGTTTATACACTTCCACACATTTTCAGGGATTTTGCGTCATTTTTGTATTCATTGCACTTTTTAAGCTTTTTCATGCACTTTATTATAGCACTGTATTAAGTTAGTATTGATTTCTATGGGTACCACAAGAAATAAGGTATTTTGGTAGTATTATATAGATGTTTAAGGCAGTTATGTGTTTGTCAGAGTCACAAACTTTGTATATGCTCACCTGTTCAAAGCCATGTGACTGTTTTCTGGCTATAAATGTGTGCAATGATTCTGGTAACCACCCCGATGAAGGTGGATTGCTCCCTCGAAGCACAGGATTAACGTCCTGCATGTCATCACAGTAAAAGCACATTCATTTGAAGTGAACTCCGCTTGAGTGTTTTGCTGCACTGTTTGTTTTGCTAAACATGCTGATTAAGCCTAGAAAACATATCCATGAGTTCACCTACACTTGGATATGTTATTTATACAAAGTTTGTAATCTTACAAGTGACCAGTCTATGGGCCTGACATAGCCCAACTAACTAGTTACAGATCACTGGGAACTGTAACCTCACTGACAATATTAGAGAACTCATCCATAT
Organism: Neoceratodus forsteri; assembly: GCA_016271365.2. NCBI lineage: Eukaryota > Metazoa > Chordata > Ceratodontiformes > Ceratodontidae > Neoceratodus > Neoceratodus forsteri. The sequence goes on along the minus strand of CM057453.1, from coordinate 1,213,150,138 downwards.
TAGGAGCTGCCCAAATTGTACTCCCAGTTATATTAATCCAGTTTTTAATAGCTTGAAAGGAAGAGAGGGGTAACCTGTGTGATGTTAACACACAAGGCCTTACAATGTCATTTCAACAACTAAAGGAACTGGCAGGCCTGTCACAAATTACTTTTTCTGCTGTTTCCTGTTGAGATATGTTCTCAACGTAGAGCCAGTAAAAGCCATGATAAATACATTTCCAGATACAGTGCAGCATATCATCCACAGTAGCTTCCAACATAATAATATTAAGGGATATATATCAGTGGTGACAACACTCCAGTTTCTTGGCTTGAATACAGTCCAGGGAGTAACTCTGTGCTGCAGCTGTGAGGGATAGCTGGTGTGCTTTTGAGTAAGTCTGTCCAGGTTCATTTTTAAGACACACAAACCAAGGGAGTAGAGTGCTCACCTCGCAGAAGTAAACAGAAACTCGCTAAACAGAACTGCTGGCCACAAAGTGCTCTTTTTTTTAACGCACAAATTCCATCACACGTGTGCCGATTACAGCCTCACTAGGCCACCTGCCCCTCATATATGATGGAATTTGCACTTCAAATAAGAGAGCACTTTATGGCTAGCAATTCTGTTTAGCAAGTTTCCATCTATTTCTGGGAGGTGAGCACCCTGATCCTTGGGTTTCTTGGCCTGAATACACTGGGTGGTTTATTGCAGAAATTACAAGACTAAATGCCAATACATCTTATGGACATCCAATGGTAGGCTCGCTGGTAGGTTGTCCTGGACAACTTAGCTCACCTAGCATAATTCTATATTTTCAATAGAATGAGGTTACTGACCTATCAAATGAATATTATACTCTCACTTAAATAGTCAACACAGAGAAATGAAATAGCTCTTAGTTAACTGTTTTACAGTGCTGCTCAGTGTCACGCCCCTTTTGCATAGTCATGTCAGTCAGTACCTTTGAACACAAATGGGTAAGAATGGATAGAGTTATCACTACTAATTGCTTAACTCTTATGTGTTTCCTGTAACTGGCATCAGACAGGGCATTGACAATAGTGTCACTATATTTTACTAGACAAGAAGGGAAAAGACTCTGAGCCCCATTGTACCTTGAAGGTATCACGTCATAAGAGCAACCCAAAATGAGTGACTAGAAAAATAATGTTTCATTTTGGGTGCTTTTATTGTGGGCTATCCTGCAGAATAGTAAGGGTATGGAATAGCGAGGGGAAGGGAAAGGACAGGGAAGGGATTTTCAGGCACTGCAGTACCTGCTGCTGCCAAGCTAGTCATATGGCAAGGTGGTGTGGGAGGATAGCTTTGGCAGAACAGGTACTAGGTTTGAGACCAGGAGCAGATTACATTTTGCCACAGCTCACAAGTGTTTGTGAGATCTGGATTTTGCCCCCTCCCAGACATGCACCCCCCCGAAGTTGAGAATCCTACTCACATGGTTACATTCCTATACTTCCTGCAGTAATGCAACAATGAGATGTTTTTTTTTTTCGCAGAATCTGACCAGCCCAGCATTTCCCCCATCATGAAGTAACAATTACTTTTCCTGCAAATCCTCCAACACAGTTGCAGAAAGTGCACTACACCCCAAAAATGGTAACTTGGGGTCACTTCAAGAGGTCTTTCCAAGGGATGAGTACAAAACTTCATCACATCTTTACTTGCGATGGAAAACTTCTCAACATCTGTGCAACAGACAATTCAAGAAATGGCAAAACTATTTTAAAAATGACATTTTAATGAAGTCTGTACCTTGAGCACTAGACAATGGACTAACATGACACTTACAGGGTTATTCTGTTACCATCTACAAACCATAAAATTGTCAGTATCAGCTGTCTTCTGTTACCTGAAATGCATTGATCAAAGTCAAGATTTATATTAAAGTTACCAGCAAAATCTAACTATGGGATCACAAGCACACTCCCATGATAATGCCATCAGTTTGCAGGTAAGAGTGTTAAGCTGCACAGTAGCTGATACTGTACAAAAGGTACATTATGCATTCTTAAACTTTCCATTCATGGTCATTTTTCAGTATAATCTCTATAATATTTATGTAGGGTAGTGTGTTGAAAAAATATAACATGCCAACAAATAATTTGTATTGTGTTTAGTTTTCAGACCATTCTTTTATCTTTAAAGCAGCAGTGCAATGAAGTTAGGCAGAACATTTGGGGCTACCTTTTTTCACTAGGAAAGATTCCAGATACCTTCCATTTTAATTTGATAGTAAAATGTTCTAGCTCCACCAACATTTCAGTATTTTATTACTGTTTTTATGTAGTTTATTTCTCAAGAAAAAAAAGGTTGACTGCCATATTTGACTTATAAATAGCATTGTAGACTTGGTAAGGGTTCATATCAGAAAATTAAAAAAACAAATCATGGTGTGCAAAACAGGAGGTACCTAGGAAAGAGATTTGGCAGGTATACTAATACTTTTATTAACTGCAGCTGAAGCCTGCTTTTCCGGAAAACATTTTTCATTGCACTGCTGCTTTAAAGCCGGTATGTAGCCCAAATTGGTGGTGACTGCTAATGCTGCATCACTCCACCATGTTGGAGATCAAAGTTGAGTTTTGGTCCCAATTCCCCTACCTGGGTCCAAAGGAGTTAACAACACAATAGGGGGACTCTTGCACTATTCTGGGGGAGGGAGACCAGCTTCCTGCTGTATAAGAGTATCCACATCATGGATTAGAGTCACTGAACTCACAGGTGACCATGCCACATCAGCTGCCCCCTGCCCATAGGAGTGTGCTGGGGGTGCATTTGCTGCTACCAGGGAATACGGGAAGAATGTAAACAGGGGGACAACAGTCTGCACCCCATTCATGATGATACCCAAACCACCTTTAATGATACAGCCAAATGCACTGCAGTCCCTATTCACTCATCCTCCACTGATTAATGTTGCTTCTTGGGGGTTGACAGCATGTGTGTTACCCATAGTTCATTTGGGGTAAACCAAAGACAAATTGGGTGGATGCAAAGGGGGGTCTGTCTATGGAACCAGTAGGGTACATGTAAGTGTGCATGATGAGGGCAGGCCATCCACGCAGCAGTAGTGCTGTCTCTCATAATGCTAGAGACCTGAGTTCAGAAGCAAGTCCAAGTCATTTGCAGATGATCAGGTGGAGGTGGACTGAGCATCCAAGAGGATGCTCTCTTCCTCTGAGGAGCAAGAGCAGTCTGCTCCATTGCATGGCTGCAACCTGGGCAATCACAGGATGAAGTGCACTCTGCTGTGGCTCTGTAGGTGGGAAGATACTGGCGGATGATAGACAGTGGATACGTGTTTGTGTGTGCTTGCATTACATCCCTAAACTGGCATCCCAGCAGGAATGAGAAGAAACCCTGCAGAAAACTGCAGCAGGCCTGGGCAGAATGAAGGACTGACTCTGCACAGGTCCCACACTGGTGATATTGCTTTCCTACCCAGAACCAGATCCTGAGGGTGGCAGTTGGAGCCCTGCCAGCCCTTCCATGCAGAAAAGCTGTAATGGCAGTTAAGAGAGGAAGCTGTTAAATCCATGAGAAGCTGGGTGACATCGCTGGGAAGGTCAGTGTGGATGAGAGGTGCAGACCTGCAAAAAGGAGCAAAAACAGATCAACTAAAAAAGTGTGCATGATGGACAGCTAGAGTGAGAGGATGCCTATAGGATTGGTTAGTGGCATGAGTGGGAGGATAACAATAAAGAATAAATTGTTAAATGAAACCTTTTTATTATGCAGAAGTCTATGAAAAAATGTGTATACATTCCCACACTAAAGCCTTTTTTTAGAGAATGCATATACAACATGATCCATACCCCTCAATAGTGAGCATAAAAATTGTGCTCCTTTGAACCTTTCTCGTTCCTCTATACATACATCACCATTATATGGGGAGATGTTAGACTCTGTTTAGAGCTATATGTAAAGCAGCCTTATTCACTCTGTTTGTGCACCATGGGTTAACACTTTTGTGTATTAAAGCCAGAATATTTTTTTAAACCCATTTTAATGGGTCCCTGCAAACAAAGTGAAAAAGTTCTTTATCTGATCCCAGTCAGTGATGTGAACAAAAGGTATGCATCAGGAATTTCAGTGTGGCACCTAAGTGTTTTCACACTGCAGCTATCCTGGTGAGGTCACCAAAAGCAAATTGGGTCTGTCAGGCATGCTCACCCTCAGTGAACATTGTCTGATTGAATACGTCCACATATTGCTGCGTGAACAACTTAGTGAAAGGCAGCCACTGTCACATCTTGTTTCAGCTATTTCAGCCTGAGATATTTGGTCGTCACTACCAATTCAACTCTCTTTTCATTGCCAATAGATATTCACATTTGTAAAAATTTGCAAGAAAAAGGAAGTGAAAAATCACTATTGATAGTCTCTTCAATGCTGACCCTTTAGCATTATTAAAATGCCAATAGTTCTTTCTTGTACGATGTATTAAGCAACTACTTCTTGAATCAGCTACTTAAAAGAGGTACAGCAGCAAGCTTCTTTACAGAATGGTAAAACATGAGATAAAGAAAATATTTCTTAAGAACTGCTGCTGAAAGAAATTTAATTGCTATATTGTACCTTTCAACATTCTAAGCCTACAGCAGAAGGTGATACAAAACATGCTTTAACTCAAAGCTGACAACTAGATAGTGAAATGCATATAGAGAATAGTACATAGCCTACCATATATACTGTACTGTGAAACAGATACATTATGTCACACCCAACATATTATAACTCTTTTACCATCATTGTACGCATTATAAATACAGAGCTTTTCAGCCCTTGCACATATTTTCTTAACTGTAGAACAGCACATAAATACCATTTTCGCCTGTTATTCAAAGGAATTACTGTAGTTATCATATCTTTTTTATCACACTATTGTGTTCTATATTTCAACCACTCAAGATGATTGCTGTATTACATTGAAAAAAACTCAGTTTTATTCCAGCAAAGGTAACCCTTCCAATGTTTAAATAATGATATCAGTAATTCATACTGACAGGTACTGTCAGTATGAATTACAGAACGTGTCCACAAACAGAGTTGTGTCAGAAGTACTACAGTAACTTATCTCTTTGACCAATATTACCTGAGCTTCAGATAATTTAGTCACACTGCTTGGTGTTATTGTACAGTAGTTTTGAAGAGAGATTAATATGGCATACCTCCATTTTTCAGCATCTTGTTTAATGACATTATACATTTTGTAAAATAGTTTGTATTTGGCCCTTAGATGACATATGGGCAAAGTAATGTACTGCACCATAGGTATCCAATTCAGGGTTGAGGGTAATCCACTTTAAGATTTATAGGAATGTGACAACTATCTTGGTGAGAAGAGTTTAAGTCATCATATTTCCTATGAAGAATGGGATGGGCACAGCGAGCAAAGCAGACTTCTAAACTGCCATAGTGTTTTGTGCCTATTTAGTTCTATGACATACTCTGCATATGATAATGAAAGTTAAACCAGATCTGCAATAGAACAACAGTGTTTTGTTCTGTTTTCCCAGAGCTTATCATAGCAGAGATAAAATGATACATTTGGTAGGGAGTCTCCTGCCTGGGATTTTCACCATTCTATTATTTGTACAACTGAAAAGTCTAAAAAGAACTACAGGCAAAACAAAAACCTTCTTTATGTTGTGGCAGTAGGAGATCAGTAGAAGAAATGCAGAGGTGTGTCAGTTTTGGAGAATGCAGGGCACACCTTAGAGGGTGCATCCCTCACTGGCATATTAGGGAGCATGCTGTGGTGACACAAGTGTTTTTTAGTGCCACCAACTTGAAACCATTTTACTGTTGCAATCAGAGCCAAGCTTGTCATGTAGCGGCACCGATTACATGCCTCCGCTACATGCCTTGCCTGGTGTAACATAACAATAAACATGATGACGGCTCTGCTGTCTGCCTCTTGCAATCACTAGAAAGCTGACTGTGGGGGTGCCCAATTCCCCTGTCAGCATGTGTAAACCCCCACCCCAAGATTGTGTGGCACACTGGGAGCCCACCCCAGTATGCCTTCCTATATTGGGACACTGACTGCATTGGCACTTTCCTGGTCCCATCAATCCCCATTGTGAGCCACACTGGAAGCCCAACCCAGTGTGGCATATATCATGGACCCAAAGTCATGGGGCACACTGGGAGCCCACCCCAGTGTGCACAACATTGTTTCATACACCTGTAAAGAAAAAAAAAGTCTGCGCTGTTGGTTTCTTTTTTTTTTTTAACCTGAAACAAAGAAAATGGTGCCTCACTGTCGGCAGGCCCCCCAACCCATACCCACCCTCTGTGTTCTCCACCTCCCCACACTCCCTCTCACCCCATACTTACCTCCAGTGGTTGGTGCTGCAATCTTCAGTGGAGCGGGAACATGTCTACACTCTTCAAAGCTGACTGTGAACTGAAGAAATTCCGGTAAGCTGTACAATGGCATCATTGGGGGAAGCTTCAACTTAGGTGGATATCTCAGCTATTTTTTTTTACTTTTGACTCCAAATTTTCAACATGGGGTTCTTGTGACACCACCTCATGAAATCAGTCACTGTCATTTTGTTATTCAGCTTCAAAAGGTGATTTTGAGGTCACTGCACAGAATCACCTTTTGGGACCGATAACAAATGACAGTGCTCCTATTCATGGTTGTCGCTCCCAAAAGCCTATGTTGTAAGTCTGTTAATTCAAAACATTACTGTGCAGGCGTGCATTGCGCAGTTTCCACGCATGCTCGTAAGTTCAAGAATTTTTAATATTTTTGCTCCAGATTTTCAACATTGTCATTTTTTCACACCTCCTTATAAACAGTACAGCTTTCATTTTTCACATCCTGCCCAAAATGTGTTTTCACACATCTGGTGCACAAAGGCGCAGTTGCTGTAGAAAATCAACATTTGGGACAGTTTAAGAAAATTATACTGTCACTGTTCATGAGTAGGGATGTAAGTTTGCATGGATGAGGTTTTCATGACTCATTGTTTGTTCATGAAATCATTAGTAAACAGTAGTAAATGTTGTGGCACTGTCATCAGTGCTACATTCTGATGACACTAGTGATAAAGTCATGGAAGTCCTGAATAAAGATCAAACGTCATGGAATCAATGATGTGTATGACTGTCATGACAAACTTACATCCCTATAATCATTAGCAGAAATCCCAAAATGCCTATGTTGAAAATGTGGTTAATAAATTCCAAAAAATTACTGGGTTATGAGTGTGCGTTACACAGTTTCTACGCATGCTCGTAACTTCAAGAATTTTTAATGTTTGTACTACAGATTTTCAACATTGCTATTTTTTTGCACCTCCTTATGAACAGTGCAGCTGTCATTTTTCACATACTGCACGAAATGTGCTTTCACACATCTGGCACACAATTGTATGGTCGCTGTGGGAAATCAATGTTTGTGACAGATTAAGAAAATCACAGTGACACTGTTCATGTGCAGAGGTCACAAAATGCCTATGTTGAAAATTTGGTGACAAAAGTCCAAAAAATTTCTGTGTTACAAGCGTGCATTGCGCAGTTTCCACGCACACTCATAACTTTGAGGCTTTTTTAATATTTTCACTCCAGATTTTCAACATTGCCATTTCTTCCCTCTTCTTTATGAATAGCACAGCTGTCATGATCATCAATGGAGGTCCCAAAATGCCTATGTTGAAAATTAGGTTAAAAAAATTCCCAAAATAATAGCATTAAGGGTGTCTGTTGCCCAGTTTCTATGCACGCTCGTGACTTCACCACTTTTCTATATTTTTACTCCAGATGTCAACATTACCATTTTTTATACCTGCTCATGAACAGTACAGCTGTAATTTTTCACATCCTGTCTGAAATGTGTTTTGGCACCTGTGGTGCCAAATGGTACACTCACTGTACAAAATCACCTTTGGGCTAATGAACTGATAGTGCCACTGTTCATAAGGTGGAGGCACAAAGTGGCCATGTTGAAAATTTGGAGTGAAAATAACCAACAGATGCCTGGGGCATTAGGGTTTCCAACTGTAACACCCAACCCTGTAAAGACTGACAGGCATCAGAGGTGTGACTTGGGATTTTCATCTGTGATGCTCAAGCCATTCCACCCCCAGCCTGCACCCACTGGCAGGCATTGAGGTGTGCCTTGGACTCTTCAACCCCTAAGTTCACTCGGTTCTCCTATACTGCACCCATCTCAGTGTATTTCCTTATGGTATGGGGCTAGCGTAAGGCCCAAAGACCCCAAGGCACACCGTGACATGTGTCAGTGTCTACAGGGTATGGTGAGGTAAAATGGCATGAGCATTATGGTTGATGACCCAAATGCACACCCCAGTGCCTGTCAGTCTTTGCAGGGTGAGGGTGAGGTTGGTGTCAGTTCAATACTTCACTGCCATTCCTATTATGCATCTCTCTAACTGCTGCACTACCAATGCCAATGCCAGCAAGACAGCATTCAGCATTGACAGATTCTTGTTTTATACAGTAGTTATCAGATTGGCCTTTGTTGAAGTGATCCAATAGCCTAGTGATAAGTGTCCCTGCTTGCTATGTAGTGGATCTTATAGAAACATATCCTGAGCACATGCACATTCGTTATGCCAAGGAAGGTTTAGCAGAGTTGCCCACGCACTGCCCTTGGATATTATTTGTTACACCTGTTGATGCTTGTCTTAACCTGGTGGTCCAAGGGCAAGACATATATGGCAATATCTCTTCCCTCCCAATGTCCTACCATTAACACTAGGTGATGCATTAGGTCTGGGACTTTGATGCAGACTATGTGTTCCCCCTGGGAGACAAGTTCATGCACAGGCTCAATGCTGGGGTTTCTGTCCAGGAATTGCCACCATCTTGAGGTGTACATCACATTGGGGTAAGGAATGGAGAATTTACTAGGCAGTGTGAGGAGGTGGTTCTGATCAGTGCAAGTCTACAACAATCAGCTACCAGGGTGACTGGAAAAAAGCAACCATGGAGGTAGAAGGTGAGTTGTAGAGAGTCTACAAATGCAACAGAGTGACCCTACAATGAGTAATAAAAATTATTTTGTGCCAGAGAGAGTAAAATGCCTTATATTTCAGTTTCTCTGTGCACGCAATATCAAGACTTCAAAACCTGCTGTTTTTTGAAACTCCACATAATATTCTGGATTTGTTTATCTTGCTGTAAACCATGTTATTTCATGCGGGCCTTGAAGCAAAGTGTTTATTTTTTCTGTATACCTTGAATGAAAGACAGAATTGAAACTAGGTGTAAACCTTTCACCACACTGGTGGATTCCTTCTCTTCCACAGTAGACTAGGAAATATAACATTTTCTATTTTATTAAAGCCATTAATAACTGTTGATTTTGAAATTCTGCAGAAGCAAGCACACTTGAAACATGGATTTATTTTCATAAACTACAACAGGTTACAGATAACAATCAGGTCTAAAAATAAGGCCCTGGTACTCAATCCTACTTCGATAAACATCCTACGGAGAACAATCCCTTTCAGCTCTCAAAATGGAGTATTAAAGGGACACTGTCTGCTGTAAACTTGTTTTTGTTTTTGACTGCTCTTAGAAATAATACCTGCAGGCACATTTATTGTTGAAAATGGAATAGCTAGCTCCTCTGTGACAATTAATTTACATTTAGAGTGTTAGTAGTAATATTTGACACAGTTTCTTCGCCTGGTTTTGTCTCTGACTGTTCGCTCCTCTGGCATGTGCCCTTCAATCATGGTACCAAACCTCTTTTAAACTTGCGCATTCACAAGTTTTGATTTTTAAAACATGTTGCAGATAAACTGTTTTTTAAAAAGAGGAAGATTTCCCTGAACAGGGCAAAGTAAGTCCAGCATGAAAACAAGCACATTCAAATCAGTGTGTAAAATTTGAAGCCATGACTCTAAGCGTGAGCATTAGCATTGATGCTAATGCCCAGGCTGAGGGGCATGGCTTTACTGTAAATTTCAGACAATGATTTTAACATGTTGGAATGCAAGTTTTAGCACCCAACTTACTTTGCTTGTTAAGGGAACTCTCCTCGTTTAAAAAAGCACTTTCTCTGTGACATGTTTAAAAAAAAAATCAAAACTCACGCATGCACAAGTTTAAATGAGATTCAGCACCATGTTTGAAGAATGCGTGCCAGAGAAGCGGACTGTCCGAGATAAGGTCAGGTACAGGAACGATGCCAAATTTTACTAATAGCACTCTAAATGTAAATAAAATGTCATAAAGGAGATAAATATTCCATTTTCATTAATAAAAGAGCCTGCAGGTATTGTTTTTAAGAGCAGTAAAAAAAAAGTTAGCAGATGACAATGCTCCTTTAAATACTTAGTTATACAACTTACCAGTTGAGGATCTAAACCTGTTTACAACACATAATTTGGATCTATTACTAAAATAAATAAAATATGATTTAGAAATATGGTAGATCTTCCATTTCCAGTTATGAACAGATCCAGAAGCAACTGGTTTGATACCTTTTATTAGACCAACATAAATGTTACAAAAAGAAAAGAGTGCTTAAGCATTTGGACCAGCCGAGTCCTGTCTCGGAAGCTTATGCCAGTTGTTTAGAGAATCACATTCAATTAATACCCAGATCATACATAAAAAAACCTGAAGTAATTCTCATTTATTTAAAATACCTTTTTTAAAAAGCAACATAGATTGAAATGTTCTTGGCTGCATTTTTAGGCACATCAAAGTTAGGTAGGTGGGTGTAATAGTTCACCTTTATTTGGCATTGGTTAGACCTCACCTTGAGTACTGTTCCCCCTTTAGTGCACCTCAGAATCTATGAATCATTAGACTAATGAAGGGGGTACATAGGAGAGCCACCAAATCAAAATCATATCTGTGAAGAATAGGCCCTATGGGGAGAGACTCATAGAACTGGGCCTATACCCTTTGGAGTACAGGAGACTCAGAGGAGACTTGTGTTTTCTATACTGAGTATTTGCCAATGAGGACCTGTGGGAATTTGCAGGGCTTTGTAGAAATACAAATATTATATCAACCAGGATTCATAAACTCTAATTGAAGGGTGAGATTTACAGAACAAAAAGGAGAAGAATTGGGTATAATCAACGTACAGTATGGTTTCAGTTTGGCATTGCCTCCAAAAAGCTGTGGTACTTAGTAATAGTATGGAACTTTTTAGAAAACATGTGGATGATTATTTTGTAGTAGCTCACACCAAACAATACCACTGACATGCAATGAGTCTATATTGGCTTCTGCCAACAGACTCATTTCCTTTCTGTGATTCCAAGATTTGCAGCACATCTTGGTAGTCCATCTAAAATGTTTGTTTAGAAAACATTTGAAAACATCTGCCTCTCCCCTGTTAATCTCACAGTGCTTTTATTTATGACATCATAGTGCTCAGCATGACAACAAATTGTGATACCACTGTCATGAACCCACTCCTGGGCGCTGGGTCCACTGAGCTCACAGTGCCATCACCTAAGTGCAGCCCATGACAGGGGTCAGGAAATACCCTCCACAGACATTTTAGAGTGCTCACTGATTTCACAACTAAACACTTGCCATGAGGGCCCAGGGCTTCCTCTCTCTCTGGGTAAGGGTAAAATACAGTCTCAATTCTGTAGCCAGGTGAGAACCCTCTTTGATTGCTGTGCTGAGTGGAGGACACAGGTGTTATGAGCTCTTTGGGGCTGTCCTAATAATCCTGATTGTGTCTTCTCCCACAGGTGGTGCAGGAACATGGTTCAGACCCCACAGACCCCCTCCAGAGACCTTGTGTACATTCCCTACTTTAGGCCTCAAGATTCCCTTACAGGATCCTAGTTTTGGTAGTGCATGGCACCTTAGCGCTAAACAGGCATGTCACAGATTGAATAAACCTTCCCAAAATCTCACACACAACAAAATCACTCCCAGACAGTAATACTTTAAAATAAAAGCAAAAGTTTTTACTGATTACTTAAATAATTACCATACAAAACATACAGACAAAAGATTTAGATATCTGGTAACAGGATCACTACAAAAAAGTTGGAAAATACATATAAAATGAATTAATGAATTAACTGGATGATTTCTGCCTTTTTTTTTGTAGAGAAATCAGAGTCCAGAGAATAAGTGAGTTTTGCAAAGTCTCTCTTTTTCTCTCTGCTGAGTCTCAGAGTCCCAATTTTTCTTACAGTGGTCTTCAGAGTTTGTGGCAGTTTTCTTGTGTCAGTAAATGTGGCTTCTGCCTAGAGTCTCTGTTGAAGTGAGCTTATATAGACTATTTCTGCAGTCTGCAAAACTGGCCTGTGATTGGCTAGTGACCTTAATATTTCCAGATTCAACTGTTCCTCTCTAGGCCAGCAGAGGTCTCTCTTGCTCTTTCCAAAGTTGCAAGTGAATCAAGATTATTAGTATTTTGATTTCCTTCAGTTCCACCTCCATGGTCTGGCTTTGATCTACATTCCATTCCTGACACTTATTCAAATAGAAATGGACTGTGGCATCTGGTATAAAATTTAACAATAGCTCCCTAGACCAGGTGACTGCAGGACAAGCTGTCAAACTATGCTGACTTGAAATTCAAAGTGTTATAACATAGGAGATAGTCTTTCCATCTGCTGTCCTTTTATGGAATTTTCCTCTTTGATCAGTTACCAGGAAATTCCAATCCCCTATTGAACTTAAACTCCTGTTTGCCTCTAGCAAGACTTTGTCTCAGGCGAAGGGGAGATGTCAGACTGAAATACACATCAGCTCTTCCAAAGCACCCTTGCAGAAAAGTGGGCATCTTTTCTGATAAACCTATGCCCTGGCCATTTGGAAATTAAACAAATAAAACAAAAAAAATACAGAGAAATATGACACCAATATGACTACACTGGCCAAATCACCACAGTCACAAACCTCAATTGTGTGGCTAACTGGGGAGAGTTGGAGACAGTTTGAAAGACTCTGAGAAATAATTGATGCATTATCTACAATACATAGTAGACAATAAAGTCTGTTTTGTTTGTATATATATATATATATATACACACAAACAAAAATCTGGCACTCAGCACCTCTTACTTAAAATGAACACTTGGCTAATGTTTGAATGTTAGCATTGAAAAAGAACCTGGCATCTGTTTGCTTCTAAATAAATGCTTTCTTTTTTTATACAGTAGTCAAGTGTTCTTTTTAAGTAAGAGGTAGTAAATGCCCACTTTTTTTTTTGTTTGAGTTGTTGCTTTTTTTCAGAGCAGCACCTTCCTTGTGCTGCTTTCCATTGTGTATAAATATCCCTCTCTGTATATAGGGAGCAGGGATCACCCGATGAAAGAGAGATATTTAAGCACAGCAGTAACAGGGCGTGTTATTAGATTTAACATGCCTTGTGTGTTGTGTCATGACGCCATTGCCGAAAGGGTTTAACCACACAAGAAGTGGGTAACTCACCCAATAACTCACACCCTGGAGTGCCTTATTGCCATTATACAATGGACCCATGAATAAAATAAATTTTAAATGTGTTTAATTAGGTTTTCCATAAATGCCATTCAGCAGTTGTGGGTTATACAGGATTTACCAACGGTCATGTGACATGATTTGACCAATGAGGTTATAGGATTTTCATACACCATAGTATAATTGATCATACATGGTCCATCACCTGAAGTAGGACAATACACCTGGGGAGCATTACTGGCACAATGTACACCAAGGAGATCTACAGTGCTCGGACATCATGGGTATTGACAACATTTGCATTCATCCAACACAAGGGGACTGTTTAAAGTGGCTGTTCCAGAGGAAGAGAGGGACTTGATGACAAATGTGATATCCCTCCATTTTCAAAGTATTCAGCTTCCTGTTTTCAATACATTGACTATCAATAGATTACTGGTGTAGCTTATTTTCTATAGGATCATTGGATTCTGCAACCATATCTATTTTGCTTCTTTCATGGTTTTAGATTTTTGATTGATCACATGCTTAAGATACTGTTTTGTGTTTATGTTTAGGTAACCTGGGAGATATTACTCCAGACAGTTATCAGATTTATTGACAGTGAAATAAGTGCATATTTGTCTACATGGAGATTTATTTCTGATTGAATGGGCTAATTACAATTTGCTGTGATTTTTACTCCTCTTCTTTTTGTTTCTCTCTCTCTCTCTCTCTCTCTCTCTCATTTCCCCTTTTCCTTCTTTTTTCTTCCCCAATACCTCTTCTCTTGTACTATAATTTGCTTAACCGTGTGATTACACTTTTTTCACTTTGCAACACTAATGAGGTCCTGCCTTTGTTTTGAGAGGCATTCTTTAAGCATGTTTTTTTGTATGCTTGCATACGAAGTCTGTATCTTTAACTAATTGGTCTAAAAGTACTCACAGTATGACCAGACTTCACTCCCTGAGGAAGAACCACTGTGTTCGATGTTTTGGGGTGTTTTGTACTGTACTCTGTACAGTACAAAAGCCCACCAAAAACCCACCATCATTGTACTTATTGTGTTCAGCAGTTTTAGTTTTGAAAGCATTGCTGTTTCTTTTTAACTTCATGGTATTTTGATTGTGAGCTGCAGTATCTGTTGACAAGTGCTCAGTAGTTTCTTGGCTGACCAAATTGACATCCTTTGGTTTTGTTGATAAGATTTGCCCTTCTCGCTTCAAGTTTGGTTACAGTGTGAGGAGGGAATGCAATACAATGCAATGTTTTTTTTTTCTTCTCATAAAACTGTTTAATATTAGGGGGTTACTGGCATAGTTCATTGAGGGGGTTTACAGACATAGTTCATTGAAGGAATCTGGTATGCTGTGCAGAGGACTCTAGTGGGGAGAATGTGCCCTGATTGCATGACCAAGCCCAGACTACAGCTATCTTTTTATTTTTAAAAGGGCATTTGATCCTGAGTGCCTGAGCACATGCAACCTTTTGATGGACCAGCTGGTCTCCAAAGTTTCCCATAGGAGCCAAGTGACACAGTAGCCACACTGGTAGCAGTGGTACTGATATCTTATTCACCAAAATGTTATTACAGGTCTCAGGATGCTGTGCTCTGTACTACCACTACTGAGTTCTGAGTGGATGTAGTAGTTTCAGAGGTGGAGTAGCTCAGAGTGGCATCTGCCTCCGCTGAGTGGTTCCAAGTCTTGATACCACTAGCATTTTTATACCCCTGATGCAGAACACATTCAGGATCATGATGATCCATGTGTTGACTGACTAATGATTATGATGGAGAGTGGGGGGGGTGACCTAGAGGAGGACTGGGGACACCTCCCAGCCTCCCACAGTGTCTGTTACTTCCCAAATCCTTAGCTAACCTCTCCAATGACATGATGTGTTGATGCAACACTTTATCTATCAAAAACACATGCCAGGTGGTGTGGGAACTTGGAAAAAAATGGGAGGGGATCCAGCCTGGTACCATTCTCAGATGTACTGGTTGCTTCAAAACTTATGTGTGTCCACATTAGGGTCCAAGTCCATTAATCGCCCCTGAAAAAGGGACCTCTGGCCCTAGTGGGTTCATCCAGTTAACAAAATGAAATAACTAAATAAATTCCCACTTAGGAAGAGAAGACTTTTTGCCAGTTTAAGGAGTGGATATACACTCTCTCCATGTGGGATATTCTGGGTACTCAGAAGCACAGATCTATAGGGGGTCCCTGCATCCACTCCTGGGGTGCATGTCTCAGGGATCCCAGCCTGCTGGACTACTTGGAGGTGGAATCTGACTAGATTGTCAGTATTGGTTTTACGTAGATGCAAAGAGATGAAGTTGTATCTGAGCTAGCAGGAGAGATTTAGAAGGAGGGTGGCTAGGAATGCATTAGGGAGACACACAGCCAGTTGGGGCACTGATGCCACCTGGTTGAAAATCCACCATCAGATTCAAGAGCTAGGTGGCCAGATGGACATTGCAAAATGTCCAGTATGGAGGGCATCATGGTTTATTCCTTTTTGGGGTTTTTTGTACATAGTTTCATATGTTTTACAGTTTGTTTGTGGCATTCCTGCATTCTGAGCAGGGGTTTGCTGGGAGCAGTGGGGTCTGGTCCTCTGCCTTTGATTCTTTATCTATGTAATGACTGAGCATAAAGTAGTATAGTTATGTACAACATGAGAAGATTAAAAGAAAAAAAAAAGAAAAGAACTCAAGTTTTGAGGGAGCTTAAAAACCATAATATTTAAGTGTCACTCCTGTAGGAGACCCGTCTCTCAGTTCTGAGGATATTCCAGTAAACCATCTGCTCACAAGGAGTATTCATTCTCTTGCCTGGAGCCACAGAGGATCGTCACATTCTTCACTGTCCAGTTAGCAGTGTTCCACTTTGTGTTCTGTTCATCCTGGGATGCCCCATATGGCCTGTTTATGAAAAGCAACTTGTGGGGTCAATGCCCATCTGCTGATCAGTCAATGCATAGTAAAGCCCATGCTTGATTCATCAGTTCTTTTGTTATCTCAGCCAAGCGCACACAGGACCTGGAGTAAAAGGGGGTTAGCTAATTGTTCATCCCAATAGTATTTCTTTGTTCGTTGTCCTACTATCCTGTAGTGCTGTAGTTGAGTAAGCTTCCTGCCTATCCTTCCAGATTCTTTGGGCCTGTCCTGGAATTGTTAGGTTATCATAAATCCCATTCCACCAGAACCTTCTGCCACCTACACAATTTGGCATAGTCAGATGAATAAGAAACATCAAGGAGTCCAAAGTTTGAAACTACCACTCAAAGATGCCCCAAGAAGAAAAATGGAGTGTGTTCCCTGCCGTGTCCTGCAAAAGGAGCTGGCTCATGTGACATGTCAAGTGCAGGAGGTGGCTGCTCTCATTGTAGAAATGATCAAGGAACTCAGCCTTAAGTTGTGCTATGTCCACACCAGCATTGGAAGAGAAAGAACCAAGCTCAAAGATGCGCGGATCGATGGATGAAGCAGGGCAAGACCATGCACCAAGGAAAAGACACCATATGGCCTGTTCAGCAACTGTGTACGTTGAGTGATGCCAGAAGCAGTGAAATCAAAAGAGCTTGGCACCAGCTGTATGAGCATATCAAGAGGGAGATGGAGAGAATAAAGTATTGCATCCAAGCTGTTGTGGCACCTTCAGGACATCCATCCAGAATTCCACATGCCCAAGTAGAGGAGCCTGTGTACATGGCGAGTGCTGTCACCTGTGTTATGAATCAGTAGGTTCGGGACTGGAATGCCCAAAGGGAGGCCCAATAGCAAGAGCTTATACAGCGGGTTGTAAAATTTGACAAGCAGAATACCAAGCTGCAGAAAGAATGTAAAGACCTCAGAAACGGTCTCCAACAGTGAGATCAGAAGCTTAAGGAGCAGGTGAGCAAGCCCTTCGCCATGAAGAAGCAACAGCCCAGTGCACCAAAATCATCCATGACAATGACGTTACAAGTGAAGACCTGAGCCATGTGCTGCTGATTGAGACAGAGGAGAAGGAGGAACTCAGATGATGCTTGGAGGAGCTGCAAGCATCCTTGCAGAAAGGGGATTGTGCTCAGCTAAATGCTGCATACTCCTAGGAAATGCTAGGACCCCCAGGGCTTGATACTATGGTTGTGTTGGATGAGCCTACCAGCCAGCATTTGCATTCAGAGGCCCCTGAATTTTGTCCAGCACCTAAGACCAAACCAGAGAAAAAAACTGATCCGGTTTGGACCACTGTGACCGTTGGCAGAGTACACAGGCCACACCCCCTATTCAGGTGTAGCAATGGCAATGGAACCACACCACCAGAAGAGAAAAAGGACCCCTCCTCAGGCAGAGACTAAGTCACTGGCCAGCCAAAGCATGTGTACTGACCACAAAACTGGGGAAGAGTCAGATGACTCCTATGATCAGGAAACACCCTTGCACATAGGAGAGCAAGTGCTGGTGAGGTCCTGGGGTGACACGGAGTCGTCTTCAAGGTAGGAGCTTGACCCATACGTCATCTTGGACATCCCAATCCCCACAGTGCAAAGCTGTCAGGTCCAAGCCTTGGAAGCATGCAGAAGTCAGTAATCCGAGTTCATCTAAAGCCTTGCCCAGTTCCTGTCAAGACAGATGGACGTATTGACAAGGAGAGGTAGAACCCACCCTGGGTGGCACCTCGAAGCTGTCCATCCCTCTTCTTGGTTCATTTTTTTTTGATAGGTTCAAACTGTTACAGTAGACCAGGTAAGATTTAATGTTTTCAGGTAGACTAGGTAAATGGTTTTATATAATGCTTGCTTGTTTTTTAAAACTCAAAATGGTAACTAAACCCCATACAAGAGGACATGTATGTTTAAGGAGAGGTGAAAGTAGTGTCCCAGAGTACAGGGGCACCACAAAAAGGCAGACCTTTCCCTCTACAGCACACAACATGATTTTTTTTTCTTTTCACCATTGCCCCCCTTTGCTGCAGTTCCCTGCTCCAAAACCTCTCCGTCCTTTGTTCACTTTCTCACCTTTTGGCATGGGGGGGCTGAAGCAGGACTCACCCCTGCCTGGATACCTCCCCTTTGGACTTGGAAGGCCTAATCCCCTTGCTGCCAGTTAGGACCTCCCCTGCCTTAGAAAAGGACCAGGAGTGGCTAGAGAGGAGGTAGTTCTCAGCTGGGCTACGAATGTGGAGAACACGGAGACCATGGATGTTAGACATACCTGTAGTGGTCCTGTAGCTCCTCTGGCATTATTCCCCTCCAGTTTGGGCCCTTGGAGGTGCAGCAGCCATTGAGTGAGAGTAGCAGTTCCCTGTCTTAGGTGGTTCCCATCCTGACAGCATTTATTTGGCCCTGATTGGTAGTGGCAACGGAGACAACCTGAAGGGTGGACCAAATAGGTGCAGCCAAAAATAGGTCTGGGAGGAAACGCATGTGCTGGACCTCTTAGTTCCATCCAGCTGCAGCAGCAGCAGCAGGAAAATGCTGGGTGGGACCATGGCTCCCCAGCCACATCCCTGGACCACCCATCAGTAGTGTCTATCCCCATGCAGTGGTGGAGAATGGGCCATATGCCCAAAGGTAGTGAACTCACACCACAGGCACTGGGGAGAGAGGAGAGGGAAAAGAAAAGAACAGGGAAACAAAAGATATGTTGGCTATAAGCCCAATTTACAAATACAGTATGCCACTGGTGTTAGAGGGGGCACACCACACAGGAGTGGGAAGAGTATCCACCTAGTGGAGAAGAGAGGGGCACCACAAATTAAAAGCCCCAAGTGAGGGAGAACAGGGCAAAGTGGACTAATGACCCTGAATCAAAGGGAGGGAGGGAAAAGACCAGACCAAGAGTAAAGCCCCTTTGAGTGAATTATTGCCATAAGAGTAGAGCAGGGTCAGGAAATAAAGGCCCTCATACACATTAATGAGAGGGTGGAGCTCAGCACCAGCTGAATACATGGGCAGGTCAGCAGGATTCTCATGATTATGTGTGAGGAGGGGGGCACTGTGGAGCCTGAGCGATGCAGCAGCAGATTTGTGTAGCACTCCGCTAAGCTTTGTTTAATTGCTAAATAAGCTATTTTTGGAGTGTAAAAACGATTTCTGGATACTAGAATCTGAACTAGCGCCTCCGAATTTGGTAAAATGGGTAACCCTAAAAAGGAAAAAATGCAAGGTGAGACTGAGAGAGTTAAAGGAACTGCGGAGGCCTCTCGGTCCAATATAAACTAGCCAGCTGAAGTGGAATATGCACCCGCTGAGATAATGGTGACCTTGGGACGTAAATGTGTTTTCACACTTCCAGCGCAGAAATGCGTGGTCGCTCTGGGAAATTACTGTTCAGGACAGATTAAGAAAATCACAGTGACACTGTTTATGAGCGGAGGTTCCAAAATGCCTGTGTTGACAATCTGCTGCAAAAAAATCCCCAAACTAATTGCGTTGTGCAGTTTCTATGCACGCTCGTGACTTCACCAGTTTTTTTAATATTTTCACTGCAGATTTTCAACATTGCCAGTTTTTGCACTTCCCCATGAACAGTACAGCTGTCATTTTTCACATCCTGTTCGAAATGTGTTTTCGCACCTGTGGTGCCAAATGGCATAGTAACTGTGCAAAATCAGCTTTCGGCTAACAAACTGATATTACCACTGTTCATAAAGTGGGGGTTACAAAAAACCCATGTTGAAAATTTGGAGTGAAAATGCCAATGAACGCCTGGGGCATTAGGGTTTTCAACCATAATGCCCCACCCTGTAGAGACTGACAGGCATCAGGTGTGTTACTTGGAATTCTCGCCTGTAATGCTCATACCGTTCCACACCCTGCAGCCAGTGAGAGGCATCGAGGTGTGCCTTGGACTCTTTGGCTCCAAAGTTCACCCCATTCTCCTATACAGCACCCATCTCACCATATTCCCTGATGGAATGGGGTGAAAATAAGGGCCAGAGACCTTAAGGCACACCATGACACTTGTTGGTGTCTGCAGGGTAGGGTGTGGTGAAATGGCATGGCTGTTATGCCTGATGACCCAAAGGCACACCCCAATGCCTGTCAGTCTCTGCAGGGTGGTGATGGGGTTGGCTTCAGTTCAATACTTCACTGCCATTCCCATTATGCAACTCTCTAACTCCTACACTACCAATGCCAATGCCAGCAAGCAAACATTCGGCATTGACAAATGCTTGTTAGAATATTGGGTCCCTCCACTGATGTAAACTATATAGTGGATACATTTAGAAAATTTGTATCCTTTGATTAAGGGGGGTGTTCCCCCAAAGGTTTTGTAACCTATGTGGTCTGTCCACTTTGTGTAATATATATTGTGACAATATATGATAAAATGAAAAAATAAAGTATATAAAAAAATGTAGGAGGAGGGTAGAATAAGGCAGTAGACCCTCATAATTGTTCATGGAAAAGGGCAGGATCAGGGCATAGGGTGCCACAAAAACAGGCACCAAGGCCTTATTAATATTATCCGAGGGCTGGCTCAGCAGAGGTATTCTGGGGAAGAAGGATCCTTAAATGCACAGCACTCTCTGGGGAGCAAAAATTTCCTAATGGCTCTAGGTTGTCCATGAAGTTACATGGAGGAGCCCTGGCCCACCCCACACTTCTGCCCGAACCCTGCTGTAGCCTGTCTGGCACCTACCAGAGGCTGCACCCTTTCCAAAAACAACTGTTTGATGCAAATTGAACTTCTTTGCTTGCAACATGAACTGTATTATCAGACTTTATCCTTTGTGTACTTAATGTCCAGCCTTGCCTTCAGTGCCAGGACCAGCATTTTCAGAGCCTAACGCCAAACCATGGAGATCCCCTGCCCATCTTCCATCTTTAGCAAACCTGCCTCCAGGGACATTGACCTGCTTTGAAGCTCTGCCACCATATTCCAGCATCCGTCCTGCAACAGTAAGTTGTAGACAGCTGCTAGTCAGGTATCCAGTAATGTGTCAGCTAAGAAGCCACCCCAGCTTGAGTGTGAGGGACCACAGTTAACATTGTGCATGCCCTTTTCTTATTTTGCTGGCCGTCCATAAGCGTGTGCATTCCCGTGTCACTCTGTAGACACCACCGGATAGTCTGGGGGCCCAGGCCTGAAATGTTTGGTGATGTAGCACCCCCCATAACTATGTTATTTTGATAGAAGTGTCCCTTAGGGTGGATGTGGTCTTGTAAAGTGGTAGCAAGGTATGCCAATGAAAGATTTTTGTACCCATGTCAAAACAGCATTTTGCACAAGTGAAAAGGCCACAAAAATGTACTAAAGTTGTCAAGACAAATTTGAAAGTAAAAATGACTAATAAAATGGTATTTACACAATTTATTTTAAAAGACAAAAACAAATTTTAGGCATGTAAAGGTTCTTTGACACAAATTAGTTTGCATTTTTTTTAAAAGATAAAAACAAATTTTAGTCGTACAAATGATTTCTTTGACACAACTTATTAATAAGGCTCATTACTTAATGTTGGCCTTGTGGTTTTTATTGATAAGTGCACAGATTATTCATTGACACAAATGTTTTAAATACCATATTCATTATAATAGAAGCCAGGTATACTATTGCATACCATGGTGCTAGCAGCACATGAATATCCAATGGACTCCCTCTTAGCGATGGGCAATATGACAATTTATATGTGTCTAGCCTTTTTCAATATATTTGTCATATGCTACATGTCTAAGTCTGAATAATCTGTAGTATCAGACTCATCTGGATCCACACTGGCAACTTTATGAGGATTATAACAGTCCTCACCACCAGTACACAAGCAAGTCTGTGTACAGTTCATGCTCTGCCTGAAACATCTGCAGTTGTGCTCACACTTGTCTTTTTCACACCCACATGTAATGAGTTCCAGAGGTGCTTCAGGGGCAGATGTCTGCGTCATTAGTGTTGGAGAAATGTGTCCATCATTGTCATGATGCCAGCCATTTACAATTGGGAACTGGATGTCAGGCTGAGCCTCCATGGCATGATTCCAGATAAAGGTCTGGTAATTTATGCACTTGGTATGTTGCAGAAGACTGTCAGAAATTGGGAGGAGGGCTTCATTCTGGACCTGTACGTGACAGAAAAGCTTATATCACACCATTTACATCCGCTGATTTAGCTGTTGGGTCATAGAGAAGGGCTATCAGAAGTTCTACTAATTTCAGCTGTGCAGGAGGTATATCCAACATAGTGCCCAGCTTGTAAGGCTTCTAAACTTCTGTGGATTCTTCCTAACAAGCTTCCATGGCTTTAGTTTGCCAGGCCTTGTGAGACTGCTGATTAAATCACACCCATTCAGTGTGTGTGTACAGCTGCCAGCATTCTGCATAGTTGCTGGCAAAGTTCAGTTGCTGTGGTGTAGGTTGGTATAAACCTGGTTTTATTCTTCACACCAGTGTGAAACCAAAACTCTTGAGCTGCTTCAAGCTTGCAAATGAAACACAGAGAACTGCAACGTCAGTGTCTGGAGATCACACCACTACACAAGGGTACTGTTGTGAAGGGTATATCATCACAACAGCAACAGGAATACAGTGAAGACCATCACAGTGACATTTCCAACAGTTCATTGTGATGGTCAGTTCATTGTGATGGACAGTAGTAAGGGGACCTTCCCCCAGGCCACACTGGATGGTAGAAAGGGAACCTCCCCCATCCAGGGAGCACCAGAGCCACCACCACTACCTCAGAGGTTGTGAAAGAAAGCACAGCAGTAGGACCACAGTGGGCTCAGGGAGGGTGAGGATGGTGGAACAGAGGCACACCCAGTCAGTTGTTCCACACCACAATCCATACACCATTCTGGGGAGCATAGCTCCCCTATGGATGCACCCGCAGAGGAGACTAAGGAGGCTGAGGACAACTGTCACAAGGGAGGCCCACAGGAAGGAGGCAGAGGACACCACAAGGAAAGGAAGTAGCTCCTGGTGGAGGACTCAATAAGTAGGGGGTTAGAGACTGGGGGAGCAGGGAAAACTGAGTAAGGTGCCTGCCTGGTGCCATGGCGGAGAGTCAGGAAGCGCATCCTCAGGATCACGAGAACAGCTGCATGGGAGTTCGAGCTGGACATCATTGTCCACTCAGCGACAATGACTTGGCTAATCATGAGATTAGAGCAGTGCAGAAGGACTTTGTAGAATTGGGGAGGCCCAAGACAAGTAGCACACAATAATATCCTTCTCTGAGGTACTGCCTGTCAATGGCATGATGAGGCGAGGGTACTTTGCACCATGCAGTTTAATGAATGGTTGAAAATGGTGTGGAGCACAGGGTTTGGCTTCATTGGGGACTGGGGTTCCACCTGAGGGACACCAGCCTATACTGGCAGGATGGTCTGCATCTGTCCAGGAAGGAACAAGTCTTTTGAACAATCGGTTTAAATGCTTCATTGGCAATCTTTTAAACTAGTAAAGGGGGGAGGCACTGATAAGCAGCAGGAAAATTCCAGCCTCTCCCTACAAAACAGGGTACTAAATGAGAAAAAGACCGAGGTAGACAGGTCAGTAGGGGATGCTGTAAAGAAGGTAAACCATCAAAAAATGAAACAATGAGTACCAATGCCCGTAGTCTGAGTAACAAGCTTCCTGAATTAGTGGCCTTGATGGAGGAGGAACATCTGGATATCATGGCAGTCACAGAATCATTGTACACACAAAACCATGACTGGGACATAAACATACCAGGATACACTATCTACAGGAGGGACAGGGAGGGTAAAAGAGAAGGAGGAGTAGCTCTTTACATAAGGGAAGGAATCAAAGCAACAGAACAAAATGGAAAACAGGGAGGAGAAGAAGCACTGTGGATAAATTTGGAGACTGGCAATGGCACCACAATCTGCACAGGGGTTGTATACAGACCCCCTTCTCAGGGGGAGGAAATGGACAAGGAAATGATAGAAAGAATAATTAGAATGGCAGAAAAAGGGGAGATATTGCTGATGGGTGATCTGAATATGCCGGCTGTTAACTGGGATGCAGTTGCAGCAGCCACTTCAAAGAGTGGGGTTATTCTAGATGCCCTACAAGGGGCATGCCTTAGACAACTAGTATTGGAGCCCACTCGAGAGGGAGCAATCTTAGACCTGGTTCTCTCAAATGGAGATGAAGAGAGGATCACAGATGTAGAAGTGGGTAGCCATCTGGGAACTAGCGACCATCGAACAGTATGGTTCACAATAAACACAGCAATAGAGTCAAGCCATACAAAGGCAAAAGTACTGGACTTTAGGAGGGCTGACTTTGCCAAAATGGGTGAGTGCCTAAGGAATGCACTCACAAATGGGCAGGAAGGAGGGGTGGAAGAACAATGGGGAATAATAAAAACTGCCATCACAGAGGTAACAAGCCTTTGTGTGAAGCAAATTAATAAAACGAAACGATGTAAGAAACCTCTATGGTTCTCAAAGGAAATGGCAGTGAAGGTTCAAGAGAAAAAGAAAGCATTCAGGAAGTACAAGGAATCACAGAAGGAGCAGGACAGGGAACTGTATCAGTTAAAGCAAAAGGAAGCTGGGAAGGCAGTCAGAACAGCAAAGGCCCAAACCGAGGAAAAGATAGCCAACTCAGTTAAGAAGGGGGATAAAACCTTTTATAGGTACATCAGGGAGCGAAGGAAGACCAAGGGAGGGCTAGTGAGGCTTAATAAAGAGGAGGGAGGGTGGGCAGAGGGTGACTGTGAAAAGGCAGAGATACTAAACAAATATTTTGCTCAGTATTTACAAAGGAAGTGGGGACGTACCTAAAACAAACAGTAGAAACACTCTGGATACAGAAGTTGATACCAGCCCATTTACAGAAGAAAGGGTTCTGAAAGAACTCTTAAAACTGAAGGTGGACAAAGCAATGGGGCCTGATGGGATTCATCCCAGAATTCTAAAGAACTAAGGGTAGAACTAGTGACACCACTGACTACCCTCTTTAACAAATCATGGGAGGATGGGTGGTACCTGAGGACTGGAGGAGGGCAGATGTGATTCCCTTCACAAAAGTGGGAGCAAGGCAGAAGCAAAAACTACAGACCTGTTAGTTTAACCTCAGTGGTAGGGAAAATGATGGAATCACTTCTGAAGGAAAGAATTGTTGAGTATCTAGAGGCCAGAGGGCTCAGGACCCAAGGCAGCATGGATTCACAGCGGAAGGTCATGCCAGACAAATCTGATAGATTTCTTTGACTGGGTGACCAAAGTAGTAGATCAGGGAGGGGCTGTGGACATGGCCTACCTAGACTTTAGCAAGGCATTTGACACAGTCCCACACAAAAGATTAATATACAGTTAGCCAGCCTGGGAGTGGGTCCCAAGATGACAGCCTGGGTAAAGAATTGGCTGGAGAATAGGACACAGAGAGTAATAGTAAATGGAGTCCACTCTGAAGAAAGGGGAGTTACTAGTGGGGTACCGCAGGGTTCAGTATTAGGACCGGTCCTCTTCAATGTCTTTATAAGCGACATTGCAGAGGGACTGGAAGGAAAAGTATGTCTCTTTGCAGATGACACAAAGATCTGCAGCAGAGTTGATGCACAAGGTGGGGTGGAAAGGATGAGAAGGGACTTGGCAAGGTTAGAGGAATGGTCAAATGTATGGCAGCTTAGATTCAATGCTAAGAAGTGCAAGGTAATGCACCTGGGAAACAAAACCCAGGGAAGAGTACACAATGGGGGTGAGATACTAACAACAACAAAAATGGAAAGGGACCTGGGGTAGTCATATCAGATGACCTAAAGGTGGGCAAGCAATGGAGAGGGCAGCAAGGAGGGTGGGATACTGGGATGCATAGGGAGAGGCATCACCAGTAGAAAACAGGAAGTATTATCCCTCTGTACAGACAGTTGCTGAGACCCCATCTGAGTACTGCGTGCAGTTCTGGAGACCCAATCTCCGCAAGGACATAGACAGGATGGAGGCTGTCCAGAGGAGGGCACTAAAATGGTGCAGGGTCTGCACCGAAGACATATGAAGAGAGACTTAAGGAGCTGAATATGTATAGCCTCGAGGAAAGGGAGGAGAGGGGGACATGATAGAAACTTTCAAGTATCTCAAGGGAATCAACAAAGTCCAAGAGGTAGCATCTTTCAAAAAGAGGTGTGCAAGAAAAAGGGGCACAATTTGAAGAAGATAGAGGGGTGGCTCAGAGGTAATTTAAGGAAGTATTTTTTTCACAGAGAGGTTGTGGATGCATGGAACAGACTTCGGAGGAGGTTGTGGAGTCAAAAACAATGGTGGAATTCAAGCATGCATGGGACAGTCATAAGGCAATTCTAGGGGCTGGGGGTAGGAAGAAGTAGGCTGCTGGTTAACTAGGATCTGCAGCTTATCCAATAGGTAGGGAAATGGGCAGACTGGGTGGGCCAAGTGGTCCTTATCTGCCGTCAAAATCTATGTTTCTGTGATGGTCCGCTGGGTTCCCAACACTGATGCCTTTGGGGTATTCAGCCCCCCTCTCTGAACCAACTCTGACTCGGAGTTGGTTATTTTAAGTCTGGGTGGCAAAGAACCCCACAGAAAACACAATTTACTCCAGTGATGGCACAAAACCAAGTGATGCCATCACTGTACTGACGGTTGCTGTGCTCCATGTCACCGTGGCATGGTGGAACCAATGTGAAGCATGTGCATCATGAAGCAGAAGCCCAGTATCTGTTTCTTTGTGCAATGAGAATAGATCTTCTTAGACTACAACTCCATCTGAAGTGACCATGCAAGCAATGAGGCCATCCTTGAATCCACCTGCAATAATCATTTTCTGATCTGGGCCAAGTAAAGTTTCTGTAATATCACACCATGAGTCTGGTAGGAATTTTACCAGATGTTCTTTATTCTTTGGACTTACAATGAACTTATTCCACTGCATTGGAATGGGTGTTTTGGGACCATGGTTTCTGACTTCATTGCTTTGTGGGGATTGCCTTCATGCATGCTCAGACATCAGTCAAAAATGATATCTACTCTTTTCCAGCTCTCTTAGCTCTCTTAACCCTGTAGAGGCTGGTGTACTATTCTGAAGACCAATTCAGCAAGTTCTCGAAAGCTAGTTGCACCTCCTTGCTCACCCATATGTATTGCCATGCCATCCACTATCCAAGCTGTGGGCATGTTGGATGCTAGCAGCTGATACATTGACAATGCTTCTTTTTCTAATTCAGGCAATACTTATTCTTTGCAGTTTTGTTCAGGGTACCATCAAAGTGTGCTAAGGCATATGGAACTGTGGGAACCTTATGTGTGAAAACTTCCTTCGGATCAGTCTCTCTTGTTTGTGCAGCTACTACAAGACAGCTAAACTCCCAGTCTGCATTGCTAGTCACTGTGTTAACACTGCTAACTTTCAATTTGATCTTCTTGCTTAAAGATGCAAATGTCTTGATGTTGAGCTTGTGCTGTGGTTCAAAGAATCCAGTGGTGTTTGTATTTAGTCTGTCTCCCAGAAACTGTGTCATTGCTTTTATACCTGTATCACTCACACTAACAAGCTTGGTGGCAATCTCTTCGGGTGCAACAATGGCAGTTGTAATGTTGGTGAGTGCTAACAAGTCAGTATTCAAATCAAATTGGTTTGTCATGGAGTCGGTGATTGCAATAACAACCTTATTTACATCTCTGTCATCTTGTTGCATGCAATGTGGTGCAGTCTCCTTATGTTTTCTTTGTGAAACATCTGAGTCTACCATATTACACATTACCTTAATTGAAGTTGTGAGCTGAGTGTTCATGAGCAGTAATGAACCATCTAGCCAAGGCTTCTGATATCAATGTGAAACCCATTATAGCCCCTTTACTATCACAGTTTACTGTTTGTTCAAGTGCCATGTCTGTCCAAACTTTGCTGAATTTATTTCTAGACTGAGCTACAGCATGACTTCCTTGCAATCTGGCAGAAGCTTCATATCACTGACGTATATATCCAGCAGGCACAGTTGGTATGGCCAAATGCAAAAAATAGTGGTAGTATCTCTACAACCTCGGCAAGATACAGGTCCCAGTCCTTCACTTTCTGCTTTAATGAACCACATTAGGATGTTAACCATTTCAATGTTATCATCCCAGAATGCAAGTGTTTGGGAAGTTGTTTTTCTGAAATTGTGGAATGTGTGTAATGCATCCTGTACATTCTTGAGGGCATAATTGAGCTGGGAAAGTGTTGCAATTAGACTATTTGCATCATTGTTTGATACCACATTTTGACATTCCTGGAGCTTGCTGTTGATGAGGTCTACATCACAATCAATTTCATTGTCTTGTACCTAGTTACAAAATGCCTGCCACCTCAGTCTGGCCAGAGCCTTCATTACAAGCTTGTGGGCCTTCACTCCATGGTTGAATGATTTGCCTTTAAGAAGATTGCTTGCTGCGTTGCTGTCATACACTTGTGATTCTATGAGGCTGTCTTCCAGACCACTCTCTTCATACTTCTTTCCAGTTACAGCCAGAAATATCTGTGCTATGTGGAAACCACTCATTCTCAAGAGTGTTTTCTGAAATTCCTCTGGGCACCTCCATTGAATCTCTTTGGCCTTACAATATATAGCCTCATCAAATGTTAAGACACTGTAATCTAGGCCAAGTGTCCAAGACATCTTGCAAATGTTCTTCATTACAGTGAAAACTGTACTCCATTCAGTAGGTGATGTTGGCAGCTTTGGACAGTACCCAATAGATGATACTGTTGGTATGGTAGATGAAATCATCAGATTAAAAGCTGTCCATGCTGGTACTTGCTGAGCATTCACCTTTTCAAACTCAACCTCAAATAGATTGGTTGGGAAACATCTAAGAATTCGCCATTGCAGATCAAGGTTGGCGGATTGTCAACAAGCCTCAAAATCAGCATAACAGTTACTTTTTACTTTTCCCACAAGATTTGGTGTAGGACATCTACCATGAGGATTGTAATCCAGAATGGCATTGGCGCATTTCAGGAGTTTCAAGTGATTGTGCTCACGGTGATATTTTCTTTATTTGAGTCTGAGTTGCCACTGTGCCAAATCTGCCTTCCAGAGTTCTGGGAGTCTGATGCGATATGCAGCCATAGTTGTGACATGGGTTGTGTGCTCTTCATTTAACGTTTCCTCATTTATATCATTATTGTCAGCAGCAAACTGAACAAACACCCCATGCTGTATGTTTGATGGAATTATGGTATTGTCCCAGGCAGCTTTTTCATGCTGATCCATTGCAATAACTGTGTCAATTCTCTCTAGAGGGCTTCATAACTGACACAGTGTACTAGTGTGTGCACCATTGTTACAACTTGTTTAGAGCCTGTCATATGATGTATGAAAATTGTAAGCCCAACATGTTTAGGAGTACGCTTTGCACCTCTGGATACTATATAAATGAAGTCCTTACCAACTGATTAGATCTATTTGTGGAGGGTCTTGTTAGTGGCTGTTACTAAAGGACTGTCATCTTCAATAGGATCATTGACAACATCCCCTTGGAATATCCATTTCAGGAACCTATACACATTGTCAGGAATCATGTCCAATGCTTGTTCTAAATTGATAGTGGAATTATCTATTGGATTGATATCCAGTCCCTCACACATTTTGAATTCACTATGGAGGACCTGTGCTGCATGAAACAGCGTAGATGTGGTTGAATATTTATTTTTATTTTTAGAAGTAGGGAGAGAGTTTTCCTTGTCATGCTGTTCCTTTAAGTGCAACCGGGAAGCTATGTTGATGACATCTTCCAAAGACACAGCACTGCTATACACAAGATCTGGTTTACTTGGGTCATGTTGCAATTGAAAAACAATTTGGTCACCAAAATACTATTAGTCTTTTCTTTAGCTTCTCACTTTGATAACTCTCACTGCTAGGAATTTTGCCTTTCAGAATATCCTGGTATCTCTGTAACAAGTAAGACATGGACAAGGTTTTTCTGCTGACAACAAGTTCATTCTCAATTCCAGAAATCATTTTACTGAAACATGCTTTATACACAGACTCATCTTTCTTGTCACTGGATAGTGAAACTGTTGTCTGTACGTTTCTTTTGCTGGTAAAAGTACTATGGCAGTCTTTGTGGTACTTTGCTTCAAATGCAATTAAGTCCAGTCCGGCTATTATCTTTAAGACTGTGTCAGCTTCTCTGGCTTCAGCTGCATCAAGCACAGTTTCTTGCCCTCTGAATGTTACAATCTGTGACAGATTTTTGTCTTTTTTATGATACACCTTTTGGCATATTATACACAATATACAGTTAACAAGCTGACAAGTCAATCACCAACTCTGTGAGCTTGAACACTGACAAGTAGAGCTGTGCAGAATGTGGAATTCCACCGGCAGAATGACAACATAATGACCATTTTGCCTGTGGAATTTCCTTCAGAAATAAAGTAGTCTTTCAGCAGAATTCTGCTGGTTTGAGAATGGCAGAACTCTATTCCACGGATCAACAGTATCCCATAATTAATCGTTCTGCGAGATTAAAATGCAATTTCCATAGAATCAAGTGGATGAATTTAAATGAAAATGCACCCGGTTCGCTCCTAATAGCCAGGATATGTGTACAGTGTTACCAGAGTGGTGTCCTGATTTTTTTTTTTGCTTTTGATAATGTGGGTTTGTCCATTTGTTTACATTAAATATTGTTCAGCGGTTCATAACAATGGTGGAATAGTATTCAGCACAGCATTTTTGATAATGATGTTTAAATGCACTGGAATACTATTCCACTGATCCAAACTTAAAACCTGCAGGCTGTGGAGTGCACGCATGGGGCATCTCTGGGATTACATTTTGCAGTCTGCCCCATATCATATGTTTTTGGTGTGTGAACACCAAGCGTGCGTGATAGTGTCAGGAGACAGAGATAGAGGGAGAAACAGAATATAACAGTATGGCAACGGCAAGTGATAAAAGTGCCACCACCACCATTTCTACCAGCACCAGAAAAAGGTCTCTGTCCCACCCATTTAGTCCTGAGGAAACCAGTATACTGGTAGCTGAGGTTACCAAGAAAGTTGTTGACTTTTTCGGTGAGAAGCAACTGGACTATCCCTCACAGTAGAAAATATGGGCCCAAATTGTATCGAAGGTTAGTGATGATAAGAAGTGTCCTGCCTGCACCATCAAGTAGCTAAAACATCGATGGGACAATATTCAGAGGAGGGATGTACATATCATACAAGGTTAGGAGGAGCTGTGACACCGCCCATTGGTAAAAAACACCAACGTTGGACTACTGGTGAGTGTTACTGCATTTTAATTTAATACAAGTAAACTTAAATCAAAGTAATGCTGATGAAGTTATTGAAATGATCAGTTACTGTGATTAGGAACTTTTTAAGGTGAATTAAATTTGTGAAATGAGGCAAATTTGCGAATCACTTCTTCAATTGAGTTTTTTAAAATTTGCACATCACTAACTATAGCATTTCAAAAATAGTAAAATTTTCAAGACAATGAGCAGTATTTTCTTTTCTTTTTATTTTTTATCTCTTCTTGCTCTGTTTCAGCCCTGGAACACCCCCCCCTCCACTGAATCACACCCCAAATGATGAGGAAAGGAGCCAGTGTCAAACAGAATTGATGCAAGTGGCTGCTTGCAACAAACGTCTTGCCAAGTCCTGTTTTCTATTGTGGGCTGTATCAAGCACAAGACACCTTGTGCCAAACTGTCCTGCACCATGGCTGCACACAACATGGCAAGATGCTATGGCACTAGGGGGTTGCGTCATGGTGGTTCTGACATGTACACTTTTTTATGGTATTCTGTAACCAACCCCCATGGGTGTATGAAGCTTTCCTTTGGACCAGCCCATAGCAGGTCTAACCTGCCATGCATCAATGCTGCAGCCTTAGCTGTGGGGTGGGGGGGTCCTGGTGATCCTCCCCCTGGGAAGACATTTATTTATGCCCCAACACCTGCCAGACCACAGCTGCAGTGGCCAGTGGTCCATGTCAGGTCAGACTCCAAAAGCCCCACCACATGATGGCACTGTTGTATCTTTCCATGATTCTTTCCTAGCCGGGGGCAGTTGTCACCACCCCCCCAAGCCTGACCCATTCCACACCCCTGTGATTCTGGGCATGTCTAAAATGATGCACCAGCCACCAAGGTGATGGTGCAGCATGCTGCTATCACTGTCACGGTTGCCATGAGCCCATCCTGTGGCTTGCATCATTCCTGTCAGTTACACCACATTTCTGCTGCAGCTGTCATATTGCAGTAAACCCATATACTTTGGCAAAGCTACAATCCTTTTTTCAATATCGGGCGAGGGTCCCTGGTGAACCTGGAGTTTTCCACAGCCCTGGAGTGACTCAACTTGCATTATAAAAATGGGTCTCAGAAATGCTGCAATCTGATTGGTTGAGTCATTGTAAAATTGCAATAAATCACTCCAGGGTGTGGGTTATGCTGGGTTTGACACACTTCTGGTGCGGATTTGGTCACTTGACCTGAGACCTCATGACCAAACCACACCACACCACCAAACCACACCAGGCAGACGTAAATCCCAGCATAACCCACACCTTGGAATGGTTTATTGCTTAAATCATTTTAAGTGCTGTTTGAAAATCAAGCCCAATGTGAGTCTTAACTGTTGTCTTTACTGTTAAGTTGTGTCTTTCATTTGTTATCTATCAAAATCTATGAAAATAATAATAATAATAATTTTACTTGTTGATCTAATTATACTTTCCTTTGACTTATTAGCTGTACGTTAACCTGACACATAGGGAAGACCTGCTCCAGCTTCCAGTGTGGCCTCCCCCCCAAGAAACCAGGAGATGGTGGTGATGGGCCTCAAGACGGGCAATTGGGAGAACCAGGACCAGGTATAAAATAAATAATGTTATGTAGTGTATAGTCAGGGCATGTTCTGTTAAGCAACAAGTATTTGTCAATGCTGAATGTTTGTATGCAGTGTAACAACTGTAAAAAACATAAATGATGGTCGGGAGAAGAAAAGGGATGGTGGAAATGGAGGGCAAAATATTTGGAGGACCATATGTTGTAGCGCTTGAAGTCTGGGCAACAAAATTGCATACCTAGAGACCACTGTAGGGGAGGACCTGGATCTAGTCACCATCGTTGAGACCTTGTGAAATGAAAACTGGGACTGGGATATGGCAGTATCAGGATTTAAATCCTTCCATAGTCTTAATGCAGTCCCTTACATAAAGAACTGCTCCTCCCCCATTTCTTCCAAGCATCTCACTTCAGAATTGAGTAAAACTCTATTCTGAAGTGAGATGCTTGGAATAAATGGGGGAGGAGTAGCTCTTTATGTAAGGGGAAGCATAAAGGCTATAGAAATACAGGGTGAACAGGGTAGATCAGAGATACTGTGTGTTACTATGAACAAAATGAAGGTTGCCATTATCTGTACTGGAGAGATATAAATACCTCCAGCACAGACGGATGAAGTGGGCAGGGAAATGCTGGTAGCAGTCCAATGGCTGGCTCATAAGAGTGAGTTGTTACTAAAGTGAGACTTCAACCTACCTGACGTGGATAAGAAAATGGGCTCTATATTTCCTAGCACCAGATTGGCTGGTACCCATCCCAGAGGGTACATTAACTTACAATATGAAATGATCAAGGAAATCCCTGTGTCCTGATTGGCTGAGACTTTGTTCTAGCCATAGCAGTAACAGAGCACCATTAATGACTAAAAGCAAGTCTCTGCCAACCAGGGCAATGCACAGCATTCATAAGCCACTTATTTCCTAATTTCCATCACAAACATGGCTGCAGCCTTTACTCACAGATAAAAAAAAAAAAAATCTAGGCCCTAAAAATAAAAATCTACTAAATTAAATAAAGTAAATAATTTAATGTTATTTTCACTCAAGAGCCCCTTCTTATACGAATTCACAAGCGTAAAAATTCAAGTACTATTCATAGTTTCCATTGCTGGTGTTTCTTTGATGACCATGAAAAATCCCCCTTCTATCCATACCAGTTTGCCAGAGGACTCTCTACTCCTTACCTGGCAACAGATACAATTCAGGTTCTGGCTCCACTTGATGCGTATGTCTCTGTATGTGTATGCCAGTGGAACTCTGAAGATTTTTGAATTCATGTATTCCATATTACCATTCTGTATGTGTGATGGGGGGATGGGAACAATCTAGTACTGGAATAATGCAGAGCTTTGAATTCTTATTTTCCATGGTAAACAATCACACAGTGTATTGAATGTGAAGAAAGACAGATGACCGACAGGTGAAAAACATTTGTGGAGGACTATGTTACACTATTTAGCAACGTTTTACTATAATTCTTTTGGCTTTGAAAACTTGTAGAGTGTTCATTTTTTAAAAGTTGCCTGGAGGACCATTGTAAATAAGCAATAAGGCACTCCAGAAATGTTAGTGGTGCTAGGTTTACCCCATGGTCAGAGGGCTGAAGGCACTCAGCTTCACCTCATACCTCACTTCCCCACTTACCATATGGTAAACCTAGTAACAACAATGCCCCATCATGTTTTATTGCTTAATTATAATATAGAGAATAATGCATAGGGAGGTGAACATTATGAAAATTTAATGCACACCCAAGGTGGGAGATGCATCATTAAACCCCGAGAGCGAAGCTCGAGGGGTTTAACAATGCATCCTTCACCGAGGGTTTGCATTAAAATTTCATAATGTTCACCTCCATGTCTTATTTTTTATAATTACTGGGGTAAATGTTTTTCCAGCCAGAGAGTTACATTTCCATACACAAACTATTCAAAATCACAGTTTGGGAATTTAAATATGTTTTTTTTTTATTATTTTATCCAACTGAACACACAAGCTTATAAGAACAAGCAGAAAAAATAGAGCAGTCATACCTTACAAGAACTGCATAAGATAGTAACATACACTGGCTATTTTAATAAGAAAAAAACACGGAAAAAAAAAAACACCGAAGTAAATGAGACATTTCTCTTGTATGCTGCACTGTACTAGAACATTGTTGAGAGTATTCAGAGCCCAAAACAAACGTTTTAATAACTTTACTGCGGTTAAAAAAAAATAAAATCACTGGCTGTGAGACCTCCATGTCAGCTTCATTTCTCCGTGTGCTTACTTTCAGTTGCTGCAGGACAGTTCATGGCCATCGTTACGGAGGTCCGTCTGATGGAGTGCCAGAAATGAGTTAAGGGACAGTGTTAAAATTACCTGACACATAGGGAGCGCAGGAGAAAGGAGTTAAATTAAATTCTTTTATTATGCTTTTGGCACACAGGGAGGCAACGAATTAGAAATGGTACATCCTTATCTCACTGCTAACTCGCCTCTAGTTGGAAGCTGACTCAGTTACCGGACACCTTCATTTATTCTGATCACTTTCTTCGGGAGCTGCATGATAAATGTTGATGGACGCTCCCTGGTTGATCACACAGGTTTGGGCCAAGGATTGTTTGAAGAGAGCTTCTGGTGTAGATTTCCTTGCAGTCCCTGGGCACTATTTGGGTTGGGGAACATACAGGCTGAAGTTGAAGACTGCTGGTTTTCTTCCACATCTGGCAGGTACTACAGAAGCGTTCCCTTACTGTTTACTGCGAAGTGTGCTGGAACACTCGCGCTGAACTGCTGCGTGCACGTGAAAGTCATAACAACTGACTGGTGATTACGGGGAATATCAACTGAGTATTCCCATTGATAAACATTTACACCAGTAATTATACTGTCAATAAGGTATGTACAGGGTTTAAATTAGCAGTTAATCACCCAATTGTGGCAGTATGGCACTCAGATGTGCTTCTTGCCACCTGATGCCCCAAGGGGTTGATTAACACACTGTTACTGTAATACCCTGTACATAACATATTGTTAATTAATAAGGTACAGGAAGGTTTCATTTTCCACAGAAAGTTGGACTCATGGACAAGATGTCACGCTAAGAAGTTGGAGGCTAAGGCTATGAGGGGATGTGAGGAAATATTTATTTTATTTATTCATTCATTTATTTATTTAAAAGTTGGTGACCAGAAAATGCACTCTGAGCTGAGGCTAGTTTCCAGGTGTGACCTGAGGTCTTTACAAATAAAAACAGGATCATACAGAGAATACAGATACAAGGTAAAAAACAACATGGGTACAAAGTTAAATAAGGAGCAAATAGCATACAAATATAAAGAACACAAATGAAATAAGACATTTGTATATTCAGTAACATCAACTTTAGTTTGAACATGTGCAACACTGCACAAGAAGATAGGAAAACACACAAAACTAGATGCAGCACCATGTATCAGTAGTACCTGAGAACAGTTTTAATGATAATGTAAGTAGCCCTGTGCAATTAGACAAGAAAGTCATTAAGACATCAATAGAGTTGAAATCAGATTTTTTTCTCTTAAAGGATGACAACAGCAGAACGTAGATAGAACAAACAGTAACAGAACTCAAGAAATACATGCACACATTCAAAATAAGAGGGATGAGCTTTATTTTTCTTTTTAAGGTTTTATATTTTTTGGTTTGGGTGTAGAAATAGTGTGTACAAGAGAAAGATAAAGGAAAATGTATGGGTTGTAGGGCTATGGCCTGAGGATAGAGTGTGCTCCGCCACTACACACGTCAGCCATACACCCAGGCGCAGTGTGCTGATTTATCTAAAACTTCACACCTTTATCCCTAAAGGAGGCTACACTTCAGGTTCTTCCATGCCATTTGCAATTGTAAACTCACGTTGGCAGCAGGTGTGGACAATAGCACTGTACTTGCATGATTTCTCTTTTTAATCTTATCAAGACTGTACACTGTAAAGTATACTGAATGGGCAACATCATGCCCAACAACTCTTTTCTGCCACTTGGTAGTTCTGATGACATCATACCTCTTGAACTTCACAAACAGGAGATAAAATAAAAAAATATGATGATGCTTACGTTCAGTGGACTTCAGCATGCGTTTTTATGTTGATTGCGTGCATGCGCAAGAAACATATTGCGGCAGCTTGCCAGAAGCAGGTTGTGGAGGTGTGGCACTGTTGTGGCCATTGCCCCCACAGCCTTTAAAGGCTTGGTCAGCTTTCCCCAATGGGGTGGCACACTGCTGCTGACACTAGTTCAGCCAGCATGCCACCACCTTGAAACGTTTCAGTAGCTGCAATCAGGGGCAACCTTGTCATTTCAGCATCAGCGGAACCGCTGCAATGAGGGAGTGACCCATCATTGCTGGGCGGAACATTGGAGCTGTAATATTGTTTGTGAACATGGTGGTGGATTGCTGCCATGTTCACAAACAATATTTGTGAGCCCCCAATGCTGAGGGGGTGCCCAATCCCTCTCGGCAGCATGTGCCTCTCCCCACAGCAGCGTGTGTTTGCCAACGGGGGCCCCAATCCCCATCGGCTTCCATCCCTGGTGCTAGTTGACTTGCCAATGGGGGAGCCCTCTCCCCATCGGCCTTATGTCCCCCCTCCCAGTTTGATGTGCCAACGGGGGAGCCCACTCCCCATCAGCATAATTTCCCAGCCCCTCCAAAGAGTAGCGTGAGAGTTATGCCAAGGGGGTGCCCAATCCCCCTCAGCTCTTATGCCCCCCTCCCTTTTTGATGTGCTAACAGGGGAGCCCACTCCCCATCAGGACAAGCTCCCCTCCCCCAAAGAGTAGTGTGACAGTTGTGCTGAGGGGGTCCCCATTCACCCTCGGCTCTTGTGCCCCTCCCACTTTTGTGCCAATGGGGTGGGGTGCCCAATCCCCCATCAGCTACAGCTGAAACCCCCAACAGTTGGTTGGCACACTGGGAGACCATCCCAGTGTGCCAAATGCCCCTGTAAAAAAAAAAAGTCCTGCAATGTCTTTTTTTTTTAACCTGTAAAGTAAGAAAATGGTCCCTTGCAGTCTCCCTGCCCCCTCCCACAACCCGCGCCCATCCAGTGTGTATCTCACCTCCCCAGACCCCCCTCACCCCATACTTACCTCCGGAGTTTGGAGCAATGATCTTCAGTGGACTGGGAACACGTCTGCACTCTTCAAAGCCTACCGTGAACTGAAGAAATGCTGGTAAGCTATATCATGGGATAAATAGGGTTTTTTCAATTTTGATGCATATCTCAGGCATTTCTTGAAATTTTGGCACCAAATTTTCAACATAGGGTTTATGGGACCCCTTCTCATTAATTTAGTCACTGTCATGGCATTATTCAGTCCAGAAAGGAGATTTTGCGGTCACTGCATGGAATCACCTTTTGGGACTGAGTAACAAAACGACAGTGCAAGTGTTCATGAGGTGGGCTCTCAAAAAGTGTATGTTGCCAATTTGGTGGGAAAAATCAAAAAAATGACTGTTTTACGTGCATGCGTTGCGCAGTTGCTACGCACACTCTTAACTTCGTGAGTCTGCAATATTTTCACTCCAGATTTTCAACATTGCCATTTTTCTGCACCTCCTTATCAACAGTACAGCTGCCATTTTTTACATCCTGGCTGAAATGCGTTTTCTCACTTCCAGTGCACAATAGCATGGTCGCTGTGAGAAATCAGTTTTTGGGATGCATGACAAAAATCACAGTGACACTGTTCATGAGCAGAGGCACTAAAATGTCTATGTTGAAAATCTGGTGATGAAAGTCCATAAAATGAGTGTGTTACAAGTGTGAGTTGCGCAGTTTCCAAGCACGCTCGTAACTTGGTGAATTTGCAAGATTTTCACTCCAGATTTTCAACATTGCCATTTTCCTGCACCTGCTTATGAACATGAACAGTACAGTTGTCATTTTCTACATCCTGGCTGAGATGTGTTTTTGCTCTTCCAGTGCAGAATATCACAGTTGCTGTTGGAAATAAGTTTTTGGGACAGATTAGGATCGAGCGAGTGAGATAGGGGGAATGACCAAGCTCAACTGAGCTCTGTCAGGACTGCTGCAGATTTCTTTGTGGGCAGGAAAAGGCACCAATGCAGGCAGGAGCCCAGTACAAAAGGGCAGCCTGCAGCGCAGGGAGACACAGAACGAGCGAGTGAGGGAGGGGGAGTGAGTGAGCTCAACGGAGATGTGTTGGGACTGCTTCGGATTTCTTTGTGGGCAGGAAAAGGCAGCAATGCATGCAGAGGCCCAGTACAAAAGGGCAGTCTGCAGCGGCTGGAGAAACAGAATGAGTGAGTGAGAGAGGGGGAGTGACCGAGTTCAATGGAACTCAATTGTGACTGCTGCAGATTTCTTTGTAGGCAGAAAAAGTTGGCAATGCGGGCAGAAGCCCAGTACAAAAGGGCAGCCTGCAGCGCCAGCAGAAACGGAAAGAGCGAGTGAGAGACGGGGAGTGAGTGAGCTCAACGGAGCTGTGTCAGGACTGCTGCAGATTTCTTTGTGGGCAGAAAAAGCTGCCAGTGCAGGCAGGAGCCCAGTACAACAAAGCAGCCTGCAGTACCAGGAGAAACAGAATGAGCAAGTGAGACAGGCAGTGAGCGACCTCAACGGAGCTCTGTCTGGATGGCTTCAGATTTCTTTGTGGGCAGAAAAAGCCACCAACATAGGCAGGAGCCCAGTACAAAAGGGCAGCCCGCAGCGCCAGGAGACACAGAATGAGAGACTGAGGGAGGGGTAGTGAGCGAGCTCAAAAGAGTTCTGTTGGGACTGCTGCAGATTTCTTTGTGGGCAGAAAAAAGCACCAATGCACGCAGGGCCCCAGTACAAAAAGGCAGCCTGCAGCGGTGGGAGAAACAGAATGAGCAAGTGAGAGAGGGGAAGTGAGCGAATTCAACAGAGCTCTATTGTGACTCCTGTGGATTTCTTTGTGGGCAGAAAAAGGTGGCAGTGCTGGCAGGAACCCAATATGAAAGGCCAGCCTGCAGCCCTGGCAGAAACGGAATGAGCGAGTGAGAGGGGGACTGAGTGAGCTCAACGGAGCTGTGTCTGGACTGCTGCACATTTCTTTGTGAGCAGAAAAAACCGCCAACAGAGGCAGAAGCCCAGTACAAAAGGGCAGTCTGCAGCGCCAGGAGAAATGGAATCAGCGAGTGA
The DNA here is from genome assembly GCA_016271365.2 of Neoceratodus forsteri. Classification (NCBI taxonomy): domain Eukaryota; kingdom Metazoa; phylum Chordata; order Ceratodontiformes; family Ceratodontidae; genus Neoceratodus; species Neoceratodus forsteri. The sequence continues at coordinate 1,213,109,840 of CM057453.1, read as the reverse complement.
GAGGGAGGGGGAGTGAGCCACCTCAACAGAGCTCTGTCGGTACAGCTACATATTTCTTTGTGAGCAGAAAAAGGTTCCAATGCAGGCAGCAGCCCTGTACAAAAGGACAGCCTGCAGTACCAGGACAAACAGAAAGAGTGCGTGACAGAGGGGCACTGAGCAACCTCAACGGACAAAGCAATCAACATTCACCATTGGCGAATGATTGTTTTCTTTTCTTTTATAGAATCATAGAAATTTATCAGCAGAAAGAGACCCAAACAGTCCATCGAGTAGGCCCTTTCCTCCCCCCTACTCATCACCAGTTTCACGGACCCTCTCCTTGCCCCCACTTACCAACTCCATATGTCTGACCCATGCACTCTTGAATCCCTCCATTTCTGCCCCCACCACCTCCTCTGGTAGCTTGTTCCAGCCTCCACCACCCTCTCTGTGAAGAATCGCCCCCTCACATTGCCTCTAAATCCTCCTCCCTCCAATCTTAGGTTATGCCTTCTAGTTTTAACCACCTCCTTCCTTTTAACCAAGCTCCCCTACTACACCTTATTGATCCCCTTTGCATACTTAAGTTTCAATCATGTCCCCCCCTTCTGGTATCCAATGGGTACAGATCCAATTCCCTATACCTCTGCTTATATGGCTTCCCCTTCATATCTTGCACCATCTTGGTTGCCCTTCTCTGAACTTTCTCTGTCCCATCAACGTCCTTTCATAGATGCTGTCTCCAGAACTGGACCCTGTACTCTAGGTGCGGCCTCGCCATGTCTTTGTAAGGAGGCATCAGAACCTCCCTTCTGCTAGTTATGCCCCTTCCAATGCATGCCAACATTTCATTTGCCTTCCTCACAGCTTTGCAAGAGTGGCTGCCTCCCTTAAGGTTGCTTGATATTATAATCCCCAAATCCCTCTCCAGTTCATTTTTGTGTTTGCCTGCACGCATGTGCAAGAAACACATTGTGACAACTTCCTTCACAAGTGGGTTGTGGAGGCATGGCAGTGTTGTGGCGAATGGCAGCAGTCCCTTCTGGGGCTGGTCTCTGCCATGGCTAATAGAGGAGCATGCTGTCGATGAGGGCAGTTAATGAGCATGCCACTATGTTCAAAGCAATTGACCGCTCCAATCAGGGAGTGCCCCATCACTACACAATCAGCTGTTTTTGCTGTGGGGCAGTCCCTGACTGCAGCAGCCAATTACAGCTGCATTGTCTGGTGTCTCTTATACAGCTAAAATGGGCTTCCAATTATGTGCTTTTTCATTATTCTCACGGAAACTGCACTTAATTTGGCTATGAACATGAATGCACTCCCAGCATCAAGTGAGCACCGCAAAATTCCACACAAATGTATTGTGCTAAGCAAGAAACCGAGGAGGGATAGTTAACACATTCCATTCACTGAGCATTCTCAGTGCTGTCAGCACAACTGCCTCTAACCTTGAGAAATATTTAGATTGACAACAGCACTCGGAGTTCAGAGCTCCAATGAGAATTGATCCTGGTTGCCAGTATGGGGTAGTAAACGGTGGAACCTAAATATTAGCATGATGATCAGTTTATGAAAAAAATTACTTGAAATGCCTATCTCTAAAAACAGATGGCAAATAGAGTGAAGATTCGTTATAGCAAGTGATGACAGCCCAAGCAACTGTAATGTGCATACATGCATTTATTTTAAATGAACTAGCACAATGTACTTATGAGCTCAGGTTTCTTTGCTTTCCATAGTAAATACAAATAACATTCCCATGTTAAACTGAATAACATCCTGTCATGAAATAAGGAATAGTCCAAGCAAGTCCATGAATTCAAAGCGGGAGCATTGCAACATCTCTGACTGTGGGATGTAACTGTGAAGTGATGTGGAAAAGTGAGCTAGGAGTCTCCCCTAATGCAAGCATTTTTTTCTAACAAGGAGAGGTGCAACTTTTTTTTTGTTACAGCCACGCTACCCCTGTTACACACAGTAGTATCCCCCTTGGCTGTACAAAACTTGCAATCAACCTGACTTTCAGTTCTTCTTCCAGGGTTGACCTTGTAAATTGCACTGCATCTATGGAATTGCTGTAGGACTTCAGTTGGTGATTACAATGAACTGTCACAACCGGGCACTGCAAGGACTGTGGAACAAGTACACAGTTCTGCAGGAACCTTTCAAAAATAACACTTGATTCGAACACTGTGGTGTAGGCTACCTATGCCTAGAATACAAACACACACCAGCATACTGTATACTGTATGTGCTTTGTAGATGCTATGAAGGAACCATCCAAAACATATGGATTATGGCATCTGTGGTACAGTGGTCTGAAATGGCACCGGCATTCACATTAACTGCAGTTCTGTGCTACTCGACTTAAAAGTGTTTACTTTCCAAAAGTTACTGAGCATTTTAAGTGCTTTAATGCAGTCCATCAACTCAGATACATCCATTGTTTTTGTTGCTGTCAAAAGGATTTGCACTGCATGCCTATGTGTGTGTGTGTGTGTGTGGGAGTGGGGGTGGGAGGAGCTTGAACCTATACAAATTAAACCCCCCCAAAAAAAAAACACTGATGAATTTTGGGCCACTGCCACCAGACTACTTACTTTTATGAGTGAAGCCTGGGTTTAATGGCCAGAATAAGTTTTTTACCTTTAAGAAATGCTTCACATGAGCTCTAAGGGGGTGAATCAAGAAACAATGCAGCCTTACAAGAGCTTGCTGGCAATGTTCAAGCTTTGCCAGCAACTCCTTTACATAAAAGTGCATACGTCAGGACCCGAAACTTGAAAACAAAACAAAGAAAAAAATGCATTCCTAATGATCGGTAGGTTTTGGTTTCAGCACCTGTTGCCACGTTCTGATTATGTATTTTTCTGCTACAGTGCTACTCTATTTTTTCTGGATACTTGATGATTACTTTGATAATGCCATTTTATCTTAGTCAAAAAAAAAGCCCAGACTGAAGTTTGTGCACAGCCTGGTCACCGACTGCATTTCTACAAGAATAAAGCAACAACACCGATATCTACGTAATGTATTATGGAATCAAAAGCAACACACCAGCCCCTCCCCCGCACTAACCTAAATAACTTATTTTTACTTTCCATAGAATATATAGCAGGCCGTTCAGTTACAATACCTGCAACAGATATCACAAGTTAACAGAAACAATACAGTAAACATTTTCCAAACTGTGCATGCATTTGGGTCAATAACTCAAGCCTATTAACATGATTGGTTTCCCAAGATGGATAAAGATACAGCCAATAGAGGTGACACTTACAATAATTCAACAGCAGCCTGTCCTACCCATGTATTTCTAAATCTGGCTGGGTACTTTATTTGGATAGGTGGTCACACCAATATTTTTATTTTTTTTTAACTCTCTGTTTAACCCTTGCTGTGCCGTGGACTGATATATCAGTCAAGAATATGTTCTAATCCTGTTGGCAGCCTAAGGGTTAAAAGAATGTCTTACAACAAATGAAAGTGCTCTTCTTATACAGTATGGAAAGGGTCAAATTCCCAAAAGGCATAGCCTGTCAGCATGAAAAATTTAAGTCTAAGAAAGTTCAGCTCTTTGTGATGCCCTCTATTCTTGAGAAATCAGTTGTTGTTAAACCAGAATGCCCAACTAGACATTTTTTAATTAACCAATAATACCCGACAGGGGTGGTAGTGGCACTACCGGACCGCCAGGGGCGTGATGAGCCCGGGCGCGCAGGCGGAGGGCCTTATAGCCCTTTGGTCGATCCAGTATTGCCCATACCGCCCACCCTGGAGGGCATTATTATGCTTAGAAATGGGCTAACTGTTGAAAAATAAAGAGACAGAGTATTAATTTGGTTGTGAATAAGTGAAGTTTTATTTTAACATTTTTTGAAATTTGAGAAAAAATAGTCCGTTTTAATATGTTTAAATATAGTTAAGAATAGACTGTTAAACATTTAAAATGTATTTTAAATAATTTAAATTTAATAGTTTAAAACAGTGTTAAAGATTTAAAACATTTTTAAACATTTTTAGGGTAGCATTTCATTTTAAATATATTTAAAATAGTGTAAAACATGTAATACTGTTACACTTGTTTACAATCACTGTGACTTGTTCAGGGTAGCATTTTATTTCTTTCATTTCTTTCATTTCTGGTAAGTTATGAAATTAATTGGTGAATTAAATGTGCAATTAGTAGGCTGGAAAATGTTTTTTGTTGCAGTTTGTGTGATATCAGTAGGTGGCAGGCTTGTCTTACAGATGCTGTTGTGGTTTTCATTATCTGTGTTCTGCTGTGGTGTCTTAGCTGAGGTTTTCTGTTGTTGACTTCCTTTGCCTGCTAGTATGGAGCTCCATGTTTTTCTGTCGACAGTTGAAGGGGCCCAGTAAGAAGTTAAACTTTGTTGGGAGCAGTGGCCTGTGATCATGGGATCTCTTCTCTGTAAGTCCTGCTCTAGATAGTAGCTGCACTGAAGTAGCCTGAATACTGTGATTTGTGTAGTGACATGATAAATCAGCTTCTTTGCTTAGTCGTGGCATGAGGGAGCCCAAGTAATTTTTGCCCATGGGTTCCGTGGTATACCAGTATTCTTGATGATCGAGGACTTCTTGTGGCAACTTTTTTGGATGGAGATAGAAAGCTGTTGCAGTTGGTGGGCATTTTTTTATATATTTCATAAAGGAGTTAACAGGGCAGAGCCGGTCGTTTTGTTGCTCTGAGATGTGACCTCGTGTGTTTTCTTTATTGAGCTCATGTGGATCTTTGTGATTTTTGGTTTCTGGGTTGTAAGTCAGTGTTATATATTTATGGCCACTTTCGTCTTGTTTTATCGCAAAACTTTCTTTTTTTAGTTCTCGGATGCCCTCCTGACCGCGCCTGGCCATGTGAAGCTGTATGTCAAACCAAACTTTACGGACTAAGCCAAGCGCAGTATCGGGATTTAGTGCTGAACTGTGTCTTAGTTTTTCCAGATCCGCTTTGTTTATTGCTGGATGGTGGGTTGCTTTGTCTTTTTGGGACTTTCGGAGACGTTTTAATAGTGCTGATAAGACGTTGTTAGAAGAGGTGAAAGCTGGGTTTGCGATTATGCTGACAGGCCTATGGAGATCTGTGCTGGTGAGGTGGCGGTTGATGCCCGTGTGCAAGGCGCAATAGCCAGCTACTGAATACTCTGTCCCGCTGGTTGTTCGCACCTCCGCGTAGAAACGCCTTAGGAGATCGTTTAGATTTTCAAACGTTATGCTTTGCCAGCAAATCGTTATTTCATTGTGAGTTAGCCACTGTTCAAAGACGGAGACTGCCCATTTTGTGTTTTTTACTGTTTACTTCTTGTCTTTCTCTTTCTATTGTGTCTAGCTGTACATCGCTGACTGAAATGAAGCACTCACTTACTTGTGTTTTTTCTCTTTGGTTTTTTACAGGACGAATTCTTTTCATTTGCTGTGGTGGCTGGTCATCTTCTGTGAGTATATTGTGGCGCTTTAAGATGTTTATCAGGTCGAAATTTGGTGATATGTGGTCTGACATACTTTTTTTTTTTAAACAGACGTTTAGTACTGTGATGTGCTTGATTGAAGTGGTCAGCTGGGCTGCAGGATATGGGCAGGGTACAGTGGTCAGCTGACTGGCACTTCTTACTTGCTGGTCATCTATTGAAACTTAATGTACCCCTATCTTGAGGGTACTGACCAATCAGATAGCAGCAAGTAAGAAGCCCATTTTCTAACTCCAAATAAAATAGTGATCAATGTTTTGACTATACTACCATTGCTAGGTAAATCCTCCATGTTCTTTTGAAAAAACACAATTTTACATATTTTTTATTATACTATCTACAAGGATATAAGGAATTCAGGAAAATGTCTTCAGCATGAAACTCAATAGCTTTGCATGGACTCAAAATCACTCAGTGTGCTATTGTATGCCTAATCTGAACATTTCAAATATCTGCATATTCCACCTATTCATTGTGTCTTTGTGTCAGTCATATCAAATTTGATGATATACTCTAATTTTTCATCCAAGGAAGGTCTTTATTATTATTATTTGTAAAATAAAATGGTGGTGAATTTGCAACCTGTGTGATGAAAAAATGTATTTTCAGAGCTAAAGTGTTCCAAATGAAGATATCCTTTGCAGTATGATTCATCACATTTGTTGACCACGTTACGGGTGTGCATTGTGCAGTTTCTACACATGCTCATAACTTCATGAATTTTTCATATTTTCACTCCAGATTTTCAACATTTCCATTTTTCCACACCTCCTCATGAACAGTATAGCTGTCATTTTTCATATCCTACCCAAAATGTGTTTCCACGCCTGTGGCACCAAATGGCATAGTTGCTGTGTGAAATCGCCTTTCAGGATTGAGTAGTGAAATGATAATGCCACTGTTCATGTGGTGGGGTCCCAAAAAGCCCATTTTGAAAATTTTAGAGTGAAAATACCAACAAACGCTCTGGGTCATTAAGGTTTCCAACCATAATGCCCACCCTGTAGAGACTGACTGGCGTCAGGGGTGTGACTTGGGTTCTTCGGCGGCAATGCTCACGGCATTCTACCCATACCCTACAGCCACTGACAGGCATCAAGATGTGCCTTGGGGTCTTTGGCTGTAAAGTTCACCCCATTCTCTTATACTGCACCCATCTCAGCTTATTTCCTTATGAAATGGGTTGAGCATAAGGGACCCCAAAGCACACTGTGACACCTGTCGGTGTCTGCAGGGTGGAGTGAGGTAGAATGACATAAGCATTATGGCCGCCAACCCAAAGGCACATCCCCAATGCCTTTCAGTCTCCACATGGTGGGAGTGGGGGTTAGCATTAGTTCAATACTGCCATTCCTATTATGCATCTCTCTAACTCCTGCACTAGCAATGCCAATGCCAGCAAGCAAACATTTGGCATTGACAAATGCTTGTTTTATTCTTCTCCCCCCAGAGTGTAAGCTGCTCACGGGATTTTACACCCCTAGTGCATCACCGCATACTTCTTTGCATTGAATTTCAGTTGCCAAGTTTCCAACCACTGCTCCAGAAGATTTAGGTCCCTCCTCATGGCCTCCACACCCCCTGGTGTGTCCACCCTATTGCAGATCTTCATATCATCTGCAAATAGGCACACCCATTCCTCCAGCCCTTCCATTATATCACTGATGTAGATATTAAAAAGGAGGAGTCCCAATACTGACAGCTGGGTCACCCCACTCCTAACCCCTCCACCCCTGAGTACACCCCATTTACCACCACTCTCTGACTGCTGCCTGCCAACCAGTTTTCCACCCACCTAGTAATTTTCTATCCTACTCCTAAGCTTTCCAGCTTATTTACTAGCCTTTTGTGAGGGATGGTGTCAAAGGCCTTTCTGAAGTCCAGATAAGCTATGTCCACTGCCCCTCCCTGGTCAATCATCTGCATTACCCGGTTGAAGAACTCTATCAGGTATATCTGACATGACCTCCCCTTTTTGAAGCCATGCTGCCTATCATCCTGCAGGCCACTAATTTCCAGGTAGTCCATCACTCTTTCTTTAATTAGTACCTCCATCACCTTACCCACCACCGAGGTTAGGTTAATCGGGCAATAATTCTCAGCCATCTCCTTACTGTCCCTCTTGTGCAGTGGCACTACATCTGCCATCCTCCAGTCCCTTGCCACCCACTCTGTATCCAGGGACAATTTATACAGTCTCATCAGTGGGACGTTCAGCTCTTCCCTCGGTTCACAGAGTACCCTCCGGTTCAAGCCATCTGGCCCCATTACTTTGTCAGCTTTCAACCTATCTAGTTCCTCCCTGTCAATGCTGAATAGATGAAAATCCCCCTTTTGGTCTTCCCTACCCCTCACCTTCAGCTTGGGTTCCCTACTCACTCCTTCCTATGTGAAGCCCAAACAGAAGTATCTATTCAGCACATCTGCTTTTTCCATGTCCCCCTCCAGTTTTATTCCTCCCTCCCATCTCAATCATACTAACCCCTGCCTTGCCTTTCTTCTCTCCCCCACATACCTAAAAAAAGTTGTATCTCCCCTTTTGGCCTGCCTAGCTATTTTCTCCCCCGTGTTAGCTTTTGCCTTCCTTATCTTTTGCCCTGCTCCCTCCACTTCTCTCTACAAGCCTCCCTATTGTCCTGTCTTTGTGACATCTTATATTTACTGAATGCCATCTTCCTTTCCCTGACCACCACTGCCACCTCCCTTGTAAACCAGAGTGATTTCCTTTTATTCTTCCTCACCCTCTTAATGCTCATTTCAGTGGCTTTCAGAAGCCCTCCCCTTGATAGTTTCCCATAACTCCTTCACATAGAAACATAGAATGTGATGGCAGATAAGGACCGCTTGGCCCACCTAGTCTGCCCATTTTCCTACCTAACAGATAAGCTGCAGATCCTAGTTAACCAACAGCTTACTTCCTCCTATCCCACACTAGGACTGCCTTATGTTTGTCCCATGCATTCTTGAATTCCCCCACTGTTCTTGACTCCATGACCTCCTCAGGGAGGCTGTTCCATGCATCCACAACCCTCTCTGTGAAAAAATACTTCCTCACATTACCTCTGAGCCACCCCCCATCTTCAAATTGTGCCCCCTTGTTCTTGCACATCTCTTTTTCTGAAAGATGCTACCCTCTTGCACTTTGTTGAGTCCCTTGAGGTACTTGAAAGTTTCTATCATGTCCCCTCTCTCCCTTCTTTCCTCAAGGGTATACCTATTAAGCTCCTTTCGTCTTTCTTCGTATGCCTTCTGGTGCAGACCCTGCACCATTTTGGTTGACCTCCTCTGGACAGCCTTCACTCTGTCTATGTCTTTGCGGAGATGGGGTCTCCAGAATTACACACAGTACTCCAGATGGGGTCTCACCAACTGTCTCTACAGAGGGATAACAACTTCCTGTTTTCTACTATTGATGCCTCTCCCCATGCATCCCAGTATCCTCCCAGCCTTCCTTACTGCCTTCTCACATTGCTTGCCCACCTTTAGGTCATCTGATATAATTACCCCCAGGTCCCTTTCCATTTTTACTGTTGTCAGTATCTCACCCCCCATTGTGTACTCTTGCCCTGGGATTTTGTTTCCCAGGTGCATTACCTTGCACTTCTTTGCATTGAATCTGAGCTGCTATACATCTGACCATTCCTCCAACCTTGCCAAGTCCCTTCTCATCCTTTCCACTCCATCTTGAGTATCAACCCTGTTGCAGATCTTTGTGTCATCTGCAAAGAGGCATACTTTTCCTTCCAGTTCCTCTGCAATGTCACTTATAAAGACATTAAAAAGGACCGGTCCTAGTACTGAACCCTACGGTACCCCGCTAGTAACCCTCCTTTCTTCACTGTGGACTCCATTTACTAGTACCCTTTGCGTCCTGTTGTCTAGCCAATTTTTTATCTAGGCTACCACCTTGGGACCCATTCCAAGGCTGGCTAACTTGTGCATTAATCTTTTGTGTGGAACTGTATCAAATACCTTGCTAAATTCTAGGTAGGCCATGTCCACAGCCCCTCCCTGGTCTACTACATTGTTCACCCAGTCTAAGAAATGTATTAGATTCATCTGACATGACCTTCCCATCATGAATCCATGCTGCCTTGGGTCCTGTGCCCCACTGGCCTCTAGGTACTCAACAGTTCTTTCCTTCAGAAGTGATTCCATCATTTTCCCTACCACTGAGGTCAAACTAACTGGTCTGTAGTTTCCTGCTTCTGTCCTGCTCCCCACTTTTGTGAAGAGGAATCACATCTGTCCTCCTCCAGTCCTCAGGTACCACCCATCCTCCTATGATTTGTTAAATAGAGTAGTCAGCGGTGTCACTAGTTCTACCCTTAGTTCCTTTAGAAATCTTGGGTGAATCCCATCAGGCCGCATTGCTTTGTCCACCTTCAATTTTATTAGTTCTTTCAGAACCCTTTCTTCTTTAAATGGACTGGTATAGACCCCCGTCTTCAGAGTGTTTATTTTGTTTGGTTTAGGTACCTCCCCTCCTCTTCCTTTGTGAATACTGAGCAGAAATATTTGTTCAGTATCCCTGCTTTTTCACTGTCGCCCTCTACCCACATTCCCTTCCCTTTATTAAGCCTCAGTATCCCTCCTTTGGTCTTTCTTCACTCCCTAATGTACCTATAAAAGGTCTTATCCCCCTTTCTTAACAGAGTTGGCTATCCTTTCCTCAGTTTGGGCCTTTGCTATTCTGACTGCCTTCCCAGCCTCTTTCTGTTTTAACTGATAAAGTTCTCTGTCCTGCTCCTTCTGATCATCACATCACCTATATTCCCCTTTTCTAGTAAGTAAGTAAGTGAGTAAATTTTATTTTTAAGCACTTTTCAAAACCAAAGCACTGCGCAATTAAGCAAACATTAAGATTTACAAATTATGACAAGAATAACAATAAATAACAATAAAAATCACAGTAAAATTCACAATAAAATCACTCTCCATATGCTTTTTGGAATAAATAGGTTTTTAACTCTGACTTAAAACTCTCGACGGTCAGGCAGCTACGTATCCGACGAGGTAGAGAATTCCACAGGGGCCGGGCAGCGTAAGAAAATGCACGTGCCCCAGATGTTTTTAAACGTACCCTGGGAATCTCTAGCAATCCCTCATCAGTGGATCAGAGTGAGCGAGAGGGACAGTAGGGAATGAGGAGATCTTGCAGGTACCACTGTCCCTGTTCATGTAGGGCTTTATAGGCCAGTAAGCTGACCTTGAAGGTGATCCGCCACTGAACTGGCAGCCAGTGCAGTCCGTGCAGCACAGGTGTAATATGACTGTTTCTAGATGTCCCAGTCAAAAGCCTGGCTGCTGCGTTCTGCACCAGCTGCAAGTGGCGGATATCAACCCCCGGTAGCCCTAGGTATAGGGCATTGCAGTAATCAAGGTGAGAGGTCACAAAGGCATGGACCAGTATAGGAAGGTCAGCCAGAGGAACTAGGTGTTTCACCCGGGTGATATTGCTAAGATGGTAAAAGGAAGATTTGACAACGGATGACACCTGCGATTTTAGGGTCAAACCATCGTCAATAATAACGCCCAGATTACGCACCCGGTCTGAGGTTGAGAGTTGGGCACCATCTATCCATATGCCCGAAGGAAGCCCAGCCCTACAACCACCTCAAGGTGACCTGGGTCCACCACCAACACCTCAGTCTTATCTGGGTTTAACCTCAGCCAGCTAGCACTCATCCAGTCCTTGATCTCAGATAGACAGCTGTTAAGTATAGAGACTGCATCTTCCTGTCCGTGACTAAAGGACAAATACAGCTGGGTATCATCTGCATAGCAGTGAAAACCCAGACTGTATCGCCTAATAATGTCTCCCAATGGCAGTATATAAACAGCGAACAACATGGGTGCCAAAATGGAACCCTGCGGTATCCCACAGGACAGGAAGATGGTATCAGAGGAATAAATTCCGGTGATAATCCTCTGTCTCCGACCCGTGAGGAAAGATCGAAACCAATGCAGAACTGTACCAGACAGACCGCAATAAAGCTACAGGCATTCCAAAAGCATGCCATGGTCTACAGTATCAACTGCTGCAGAGAGATCAAGAAGGACTAGAATAGTACGAGCCTTTCGATCTCTCGCAATCAGGAGATCATTTAGAACCCGGACAAGATCAGTCTCAGTACTATGTCTTTTCCTAAATCTGGATTGAAGAGTATCATAGATATTGTGATCTGTAAGATGGTCATCCAGTTGTAGCGCAACCACCTTTTCAGTAACCTTGACCACAAAGGGCAGGTTAGAGACAGGTCTGTAGTTAGCTGGACAGTCTGGATTCAGTGAAGGCATTTTTAGGAGTGGTCGAACGACTGCCTCCTTTAGGGGATCAGGAAAGACCCCCTGCTCCAAAGATTTCCAGATAATTTCAGCAAGGATCAGGCAGATAGTATCTATGCAACCTAATAATAGTGACGTAGGGCCCGGATCCAAACTACAGCTGGTTGGACGTACAATCTGGACAATCCTCACAATATCCATGAATTCTGGCCTACCAAAGTCACACCAGATGACATAGGTGTTTGTTTCCCTTCGACGATCACCGCAAACCCTTAAAGAGTGAGCCTGGCCGATATCCAACCTAATGCCAGCAATCTTATCTGTGAAAAATCGAGCAAGCTCATCACACTTTATTTGTGAAAAATCTCTTCCAGACTGTAGACAGAGTGGATTGCACAGTCTGTCGACAGTCCGAAAGAGTTGAGCTGGTCAGTTTCGCGCAGCAGCAATCTCCCTGGACAGGAATTCTGCCTTCTTACGGGTGATTGCTGATTGATAGGTATTGTAATGATCCATCAACCTAAGTTTGTCAGCATCCAGGCCGGATTTCCACCAGGCCCTCTCTAGCCTTCGCCCCACTCTTCTCAGTTCCTTCAAAGACTCATCAAACCATAGAGTCTTAGAAACATAGAAACATAGACTTTGACGGCAGATAAGGACCGCTAGGCCCATCTAGTCTGCCCATTTCCCTACCTACAGGATAGGCTGCAGATCCTAGTTAACCAACAGCCTATATCTTCCTGCCCCCCACAAGAATTGCCTTATGTCTGTCCCATGCATTCTTGAATTCTCCCACAGTTTTAGACCCCACAACTTCCTCAGGAAGGCTGTTCCATGCATCCACTACCCTCTCTGTGAAATAATACTTCTCTCACTTTGCCCCTGAACCGCCCTCCTTCTATCTTTTAAATTGTGTCCCTTGTTCTTGCAAGTCTCTTTTTCTGAAAGATGCTACCCTCTTGGACTTTGTTGATTCCCTTGAGGTACTTGAAAGTTTCTATCATGTCCCCCTCTCCTTCTTTCCTCAAGGGTATACATATTAAGCTCCTTTAGTCTCTCCTCATATGGCTTCTCTGCAGACCCTGCACCATTTTAGTTGCCCTCCTCTGGACTGCCTCTATCCTGTCTATGTCCTTGCAGAGATGGGGTCTCCAGAACTGAACACAGTATTCCAGATGGGGTCTCACCAACTGTCTGTACAGAGGGATAACAACTTCCTGTTTTCTGCTGCTGATGCCTCTCCCTATACATCCCAGTATACCCCCAGCCCTCCCTACTGCCTTCTCACATTGCTTGCTAACCTTAAGGTCATCTGATATGATTACCCCCAGGTCCCTTTCCTGTTTTGTTGTTGTTACTACCTCCCCACACATTGTGTATTCTTCCCCTGGGTTCTTGTTTCCCAGGTGCATTATTTTGCACTTTTTTGCATTGAATCCTAGCTACCATACGTCTGACCATTCCTCCAACCTTGCCAAGTCCCTTTTCATCCTTTCCTGCCTCCTTGTGTATCAACCCTGTTGCAGATCTTTGTGTCATCTGCAAAAGGCATACTTTCCTTCCAGTCCCTCTGCAATGTCACTGATGAAGACATTAAAAAGGACTGGACCCAATACTGAACCCTCTGGGGTACCCACTGTAACCGCCCTTTCTTCAGAGTGGACTCCATTTTACAATTACCTTCTGTGTCCTGTTGTCCAGCCAATGTTTTACTCAGGCTACCACCCTGGGACCCACTCCCAGGCTGGTTAATTTGACTAATAATCTTTTGTGTGGGACTGTGTCAAATGCCTTGCTAAAGTCTAGGTAGGCCATGTCCACAGCCCCTCCCTGGTCTACTACTTTGGTCACCCAGTCAAAGAAATCTATTAGATTCGTCTGACATGACCTTCCTGCTGTGAACCCATGCTGCCTTGGATCCTGTGCTCCACTGACCTCTAGGTACTCAATTATTCTTTCCTTCAGAAGTGACTCCATCACTTTCCCTACCACAGAGGTCAGACTGACAGGTCTGTAGTTTCATGCCTCTGTCTTGGTCCCACTTTTGTGAAGGGGAATCACATCCGCCTTCCTCCAGTCCTCGGGTACCACACCATCCTCCCATGATTTATTAAAAAGAGTAGCCAGTGGTTTCACTAGTTCCTTCCTTAATTCTTTTAGAATTCTGGGGTGAATTCCATCAGGACCCATTGCTTGTCCACCTTCAGTTTTAGGAGTTCTTGCAGAACCCTTTCTTCTGTGAAAGGACTGGGATCGACCCCCCTATCAAGAGTGCTTCTGTTAATTGGATTAGGCACTTCCCCCTCCTCTTTTGTGAATACTGAGCAGAAATATTCGTTCAGTATTCCTGCTTTTTCACTGTCCCCCTCTGCCCACCCACCGTTCATTCTATTCAGCCTCACTATCCCTCCCTTTGTCTTTCTACGCTCGCTGATGTACCTATAAAAGGTTCTTAGGGTGCTGAGTGAGTGGGCAAACACGGACAGGAGCAACTAGGTCCAGGGCCTCGCTCACCGCCTTGTTATAGGCAAGAACAAGGTCTCCTGGACCCATGCTCTCGCCTGAAATACCCGATAGGTCCAGTACCACTAATAGACCCTCTGGGGTAACTCCCCTTAAAGGGCGATACTGAACCATCTCCGTAGAGACAGGCCTATTAGGGGGTGCCCCAAAGCTGAATCTTATGGTGTGATGGTCTGTCCACACATTCGGTTCCACCCCCAAATGCGTGATATCCAAATCCAATAGGAACACTAGATCCAATGAGTGACCTCCTATATGGGTAGCAGAGGTAACTACCTGTGACAGGCCCATCATAGTCATAAGTTGGAGGAAGTTCTTTCCAAAGTGCGAGAGTTCATTATTGATCTAGGTATTGAAGTCACCTATTAACTCATCTGGGTGACTCCAATGCCATGTCGATGATGAAGTCCGCAACCTTCAGGAATTCTCCACCATCACCGGTGGACGGTAGATGAGGAGAATCCTAAACCCTGCACCTGCTGCCTGGATACACTCAAAGGATTTAGTGTTACCCACTGGCACATCCACAAGATTCAGATCGGTTCTAAAAAAGATGGCTACTCCCCCGCCCCTACGATCCAATCTCGGGCGATGCATCACCGAGAACCCAGCCAGAGCAGTAGAATCTAATATAAGACCTGCGTTCTCATCCAGCCAGGTCTCGGTGATACATGCCAGGTCAGATGTTGCAACAAGGTCTGCAATAATTGCAGTTTTGTTCCTAATAGACCTGGCATTACATAACACCGCCCGGGTTGGATGGGTTTTGGAAGGGCCAGTACCTGCCCACAATCTGTGGAGCCCTTGGGTATGGGAATCAGGCAGGAGGACCCTCTCCTGATCCATTTGCCCCAGGGCGTCTCCTCATCCTAACTACCCCTATCTGCCCACTCCTTTCCAATCTCCCACTCTTTCCGGTCCAACCATCCCTCAAGTGCCTTCTCACTATCCCCGCTGCACGACACTTATTAAAGATATCAGCAGACAGATGGGGACAGTGAAAAGGACGGAGGCTTCCAAGCAGAGAGGGAGAATAGCACCTAACCATCGTAAGGGCCATCCAACACATCTTAAATAACTAATATCTAAGAAAAACTAACTTAACTTAAGAGAAACCTATCTTAAATAAGCAAGTAATGTTATACTAAACAAACAAAACCTGTAATAAAGATAAAATAATAAATTATATTTAGAGTTTAAACTATTAAACCGACTACAAAACCAAAGAATATAAATTTTTTAAACTCAGCAAAATGGTGTAAGAGTAGATACAAGCAGTCACGATCTTTTAAACCCCATAACTCTCACTACTAAGAGAGATACGGCATATTCAAAGGCAGAGCACAAAAACTAAAAGCATCCAATATTCCAGGTTTAGAAACTGCAGTCTATCTAAAACCCAGGCGATCAAAGTCAGGCTGACTTGTGAGCAGGATAAAACTTTAGGCAGTTCTAGTCCAGGAGCATCAGTATCACAGCAATCGTGTGAGGGAGAACAGCTACCCCAAAGTGGACCATTGACCCAGGCTGGACCCAAGCGATGACCCCAGAACAGTGTCCACCCACCGATAGACCCCCTTCAGTAAGTCCAGGAGACCCCAGCAACTAACACCCGGCCTTCAGCAGGTCAAAGCCGGCGTCACCCGCCCCGAGCCCAGCCAGCATCAACCACCCCAGGCAACTATCCCACAGCACGCCTCCAAACTCCAATCACCATAAAATCCACAGGCACAAAATCCTCTTTAAATCTCCTCACAGTCAGGTAGTCAGGTAGCAGAACCGGGAGGCCAAATGATCACACTCTCCTCACCAAACTCTAACAGCCTCAAATGCCCCAATGTATCACACAGTTCAATGCTGTAGTAATTCAACCTAGTGATCCAATAGTTCTGCTTAATTATCTGTTGGAGGCTAAGATAACAGCCCAACCCAACTCCAAAAAGCCCGGTACAACTCACAGTTTGATACAGCTCACTAATTAATCACTGTGGTTGTTTCTCCGAAAATCAGAAGTGTTCCGCTTATTATCCTGCTTGTAGCACGAAGAGCAGCCCAGCCCAACTCCACCAACAGCAGACAAGTCCTCATCTAACAGCAGCCGTATCGCTCTTCTAATTCAAACGGCTTTCTTGTGAATACCGGAGCAGAACACAAAAACACGATGCTCTGCCGGCTAAAAAATGCCCCAAAACACACAGGAGAGCGATAAAAACAAACGACTCCAAGACAAACAGGCGAGCAGACGAACATGCAGTGCAGTGGCTAGCCCAGCGTGGCCGCCATCTTCAGCGTCATAGACGCACCTGACGCCATTCTACCATTTCTTCCTTAAATATCCTTCTCATTTTGCCAAAGTCCATCCTCCTGAAGTCCATAACCCTTGTGCTGGTCCAATTTTACTCCCTCCATGTCCTTACCTTGAACCTTACAGTACTGTGATCACTTGTACCAAGAACGTCATCCACCTCCACATCCTCTCCACTTTCCCCATTTGTGAGGACCACATCCACCAGGTTATCACCCCAGTAGGCTCCCTAACTAGCTGTTGTATGACTTCACCCTATAGATCCTCAAGGATCCCCCTGCTTCTAGCTGATGCTGCAGCCGGTATCTCCCAGTCCACATCAGGGAGATTTAGGTTCCCCACTAACAGAAGTGCCCCCTTTAAAGCCATCCTTGTAACTGCCTGCATCTGTTATCTATCTGCTTCCTCCCCCTGTGTAGGAGGTCTGTATAACACCCCTAGCCTCAGTGATTCTCCAGTCTGTATATCCAGTGAGCCCCACAGGAGTGCTGACTCTCCTTCCTCTTTCTGCCCTTCCATTGCTCTAATGTCATCCATGATGTATAATGCCACCCCTTCCCCCTTTTTCCTGTCCTGTTCCTCTTAAATAATCTGTAGCCTGAGACAACTGTCCCCCAAGTATGATGTCCTGTCCACCAGGTTTCACGTACTGCTAGTTATGTCAAGACCCTCATCCACCATGATGGCCTCCAAGTCTACCATCTTGTTTCCCAAACTCCTGATGTTTGCTGATAATCCCTTCCACCATGTACCCATTTCCTTGCTGCCCTCCCTTACCAGCCTTCCCTGGTTTATGCTTTTCTCCAGCTTTTTATCTCCATCTTGGGGGAAAGGATGGAAGCCTCCCTGCTCTCCTGTCTCCTTGAGTGGTCTTATTTTTAGCCCCCCCCCAGATTCAGTTTAAAGTATATGTTTTTTTGATAATCTCCCCCAACTTAATCTTTAGTACTGCTGAACCCTCCTTGCTCAGCTGCAGTCTGTCCAGGATAAATAGGCTCTCATCCTCAGATGTTGATCCCAGTCCCCCGGTAACCCAAACCCCATCTGCTTACACCAACTCTTCAGCCATTGATTGAATTCCACAATTCTCTGCTTTCTTGATGTGCTTGCCATTGGTACAGGCAGTACCTCAGAGAAAGCAATAGAACTGAAACCCATACTACCACAAAACCTAGCAAGTTCCCTGAATCTTGCCTGCACCTCCATTAGACTATTCCCCTCCAGATCACTGGTGCCCAAGTGGATCATCAAGTGTGGTCTCCCATCCTGCCATTTGCTCCATAAGGGTATATTATGCCTTACCTCTAGTGCCATCATTCCGGCATACTCTCAACCCAAATTGCACTGCTTCTGTCTCCCTCCCCCTCTTCATCTGATTTCCTTAATTATTGAGGCCCCAGTGAGCAAGACCCTGCTATAATTTTCATTCTGCTTGTACTTTTGGTGGTCAAGCTTACACCTGATTACTGACTTCTGCCTTACTTCCCTGTTCGTATTCTCCCCCTTGTCTATCTCCTTCCCCCAAGTTCTACTGTCCCCTTGGACTACTACATTTTCATTTTCCCCTTACTGGTGTCACCCTCAATCCCACTTGCTTCCTTTTTCTCAAGGATCCCCCACCCCACCCCTTAGCGCATGCACTGCCACTTTATCTACTGATTCCCTCTGTGAGTGGGTACCCTCTTCCAATGATCCTGTTACCCCATTTCTTCCATACCCTCCTCTTATACTCGCCTCTTTAGATATCATCTTATCCCCCACATTGCTCTGAGTTTCCTTGCCCCTACTCTCCCCTATTACTCATCTCAGCGTCTACTACTAGTTTACATGTCTCAGCTGTCATTCCACTACTCTTTCTCAAGTCTCTACCCTTCTTCTCTTCTCTTCTCTTCTCTTCTCTTCTCTCTTCTTCTCTTCTCTTCTCTCTCTCTCTTCTCTTCTCTTCTCTTCTCTTCTCTGCTGTATTCTGTGATATATCCCTCATGCTCCTTCACCTATAAGTCAATTATATTTCTTAATGGTAATTACCTATTTCTCAAAACAAAACCGCCTTCGACTTTCTCTCCACCCATATCCTTAATGCTCATTTTTTTCTTACTAGTCTGATCCCCACTCAACTCCCCATTTACGCTCCCATTATTATTTCCTCAGTCTTTGACATATTGTTCTTTCTGACCCATCTCCTATCTAACACAGGCCCTCTCGCTTTTTTCCCAAAACCCCTACCATGCCCACTCCATTGTTCTCTGTGTCTTGACATGTCCTTGCTTCTCCTCCTTATATAGCATTTCTCTCTCACCCACTCCTTCCAATGTTATTCCATCCCTCATCCCCACAACATACTCTTACATTTCCATCCATTGTGTTTATGCTACTAGGCTTCTCATTCCATCCCCCCAATATCTTCTGCTATCTCTCTATGCCCAATCCCTCCAGAATCCTGTGGCATTTGACTCTCTGGGAGTGATTCCAACATTTCTCCAACTCCCTATCCTATTTACCCCTCACCCATATGCAGTCCTGTATTTATTACGTCCACACATACTTCCTCCTCTGATATGTGATTCAAGCTTCTTTTTCAGTCTGGTGATCTCATTCTCCAGTCTATTTAACCTTCCTACAGATTGGACAGCAACCCAGTCCCCACAAAACAGACATATACACTACAGCCCCACAGCCATTGCACCTCACCAACCTACCTGACCGACCTCCCCCAACTATTCCCCTATGTTCTTTCATAATTCCCGTTCTTACACCCCACCCTCCATTGTTGAATTTCTCCCCTTCCCAGTCTCCTCTTCTGCAAAATGTTGACCTTCACATTGCACATTAAGACCTTGATAATTGTTCTTTTGTTTTCTGCCAGGTATGTAAAATTGTTTCTACTGTAATAAGTACCCAGTATTAACTTTAGGTTTTATAATGCTTACATTGCTTGGTCTCCTTAAGGTTACCTTGAAGCTAGCTGTGTATCTGTGAGAATTTATCATTGGTTCTAGCCTGTAGATTAGTGTCCAGTGATAATGCACCCTTTTCCTTTTCAAGGCAGAAGAAACCTGCCCCGATGTAGAATGTATGGCAGATTGCAGTCCAAAAGTTCAGTATATTGTCATTTCTCAATTTCATCAGATGTGTACTAGCTAGCGCACTAATGCACTACTAAACCACACTTTTAAGTGAAGTATTATCTTAAAACCTCTTCTCGCCTCCTCCCAAGTCACTTAAAAGAGTGCCTATGAGTGCTTACAGCTTACATTGACATTCTCCAGATCAATGTGTTAAACCCTCCAGATTCACGTTACACAACTAGATGTCAATATCATTAACTTTTCCCAAATCCCAAGTGTATAGCTCTTGTACCACACATTTTATATATCACAACCTCCTCCACTGAAACACTTTAATAGAATGGTATTGCTAATATTTTATCATCCTCCAGCACAACCTGCTGAATCTGAAGCTCTTGTTAAATGCCAAAAAACAAAAGTGATGATTATCTCTCCAAACTCCTCCCACAATACAGGGATACCTGGTACCCCACAGATTATCACCCTCCTTAGTGAACCATTAGAGCTAGTGAATAAATGTAAATATCTGGGAGTCTGGTTGGATAACAAACTCACCTTCGGTGTGCATCTAAATGAGTTAACAAACAAGCTAAGGCAGCACCTTGGTATATTCTACTGCATAAGATGTCTACTCTCCCTGGAAGCTAGAAAGTGGCTGGTTCAAACAACCTTTCTTCCCGATTGACTACACCGACTTCCTATACAGCCTTTGCCCCCAGTATGTGCTCTAAAAGCTTGACACACTCTATCATCGTGCATTGAGATTTGTTCTTGACTTGTCCTTGCAGACTCATCACTGCTCATTGTACCAAGCATTAGACTGGCAATCTCTGTCTTCATGAGGAGGCAAATGAACACCCTCATGTGGCTTTTCCAGGCTATGTCTAATGAACTACCACCCTATATCTGTGACCTGTTTGAATGTTCAAAAGGTGCTTATGGACTAAGGAACTCCTCCTTTGTCCTCCTTAAGCTACCACGGTCAAAGACATGTCTTGGCTCAACTGCCATTAGTTCCTTTTTACCAGCACTCTGGAATAACATGCAAAAATCACTTAAAATCTCCCTGCTGCCCAGCCACTATACATTCAGATGGATGCTCTACAGATGCCTGAAAACAGCTTGTGACAGCTTCAGGTAAAGCATTACCCTGCTGGACTGAGTCCCCCTAACTTCTGGATATCCCTGGTCTTCTTATTCCCCCTGTTGGCTAGCATCCCTTTAGGGCAACCACCCCCCTCCATATAATTCTTCCCTCCATCTCCCCAATTAACTTCACTGGGGGCCTTCTTCCAGTAGACTGCCCTCTTCCCTCTCTACTACGTGTCTGACACCTTCTCTTCCCATTGCCCTCCTCTGTGTCCTTCCTTCCTCGCCTCCCCTTTCTACTCTACAGACTACAACCTGTATATGCTGCACTTTCAATGCCTGCACTTGCACTTGCCTTATATGTTCTGCTACTGCTAACACTGACTTTGTATCCTGTAACAGCCTGTATTAATGTCTACTGTACTATGAATTGTTGTCTACTGTAAACAAATTTGTCCTTTGTGTCCAGGACCATCTTGAAAATGAGCTTGTTCAATGATGTAACTGCCTGGTTAAATAAAGTTTGATTGATTGCTTGATTGATTGATTGATATTATCAGAATGAATATAACTAACTAAAATTCACTTGTTCAACTCACATCAGTTTTGTCATTTCTCATCCTTAACAGTGTGTAAATGCTTCTACCAACGAGTTGAATTTACACTTCCTATATATTACAATACATTGTCAATTCCCCACTTTAAAAACATGTACTACCTTAATATCAACAGATTTAATACAGATTTTATGCACAGCTAAACTTACCCTTTATAAAAGCCTATAGCTTTAAATGTGTAATACTGTATATCACACCCTGTTCCCATTAAAATTATAGTTTTCTCTTTAGTTAAAAAAATAAGACCCACCCCTGGACAGAGGCTACTTGTCCCTCCCATTTAACTGAGCATTTAACAAGTTAACACATTGACAATTTAACAAGTTTCAGTGTCAACATGTACTCCCCATTCCGGAGTTGTGAGGGAGCTGAGCACCCAGGCATCGAGGCATCTCAATGAAATTGAAAAAGCCTTCCAGTCCAAGACTGACAAAGAGCAGAGGTGGGCATCTGGAACTACCTACGGAGCCTGCAAGCCAGCCAGAGGACAGTCAATATGAAAAATGGATGCAAAATATTGAGGACATATGGTCCATCAAAACTACTTGGCAGCAAATTCTTCAAAAAATTGATGAACTTCTTGCCACCATGAGGCAATCATCACCTACCACTACCACCACACCTGCAGACCAACAGCCGGCACCACCACAGTCTGAACAATGAAATGTGGAGGGCACTGACTGCAGTACTGTTTGTAAATAGTTTTTGAATGTTTTCCATTGTTGTCTCTGTTTATTGTTGATTTGTTACTCTTGTTCTTGTTTTTTTATTGTTGTTTTTTTGCTCTTGTCTTTGCTGTTGCTGTAACTTTGCTGCATTAAAGAAATATTTTTTTTCTGAATAAGCACTGTGTACAGTAGTTGTATGAATGTTTTTATCATACTGATGCAATTGGTGGACGATGTTCTTAAAGAACACCTTTCATGATGGTCCAAAAAGTTACATCCTGTAGTCATTATATGCAGTACTAGACCTGACAGGGTGTGTGCATTTGTTATTTTTGGCCATTGTTTACTCTGCCTTCCATAATTTGGATTTGTTTCTGATCCCTGCTGCACTTGCCTTTGCTGTTCAGCTGCTGGCTCCTGATGGCATCACTATAAGGTAGAGGAGTGACTCACACTGTGAAGTACCATGCAGTTGCAACAGTGTTGCAAAGGAAAACTACCAGTACTCAGTGTACATACTGTGTTCCCCTTCCTCATGACACCCTGTTAGCAATGCATTATGCCAAAATCAAAATGCCTTGTCAGTATATTTCTTTTTGTGAAATTGGCTCTGCCCTATAATGATGTCAGCAGTACAACCCTGGGCCCACAGCAACATCCAGCTTGCTATAGAAGCTCTGGTACACCCTGCAGTTTTTAGCAGCTCAGAATGCAAAAACTAACTGCAGTGGGCAGTAATGAAATACAATTCCAGAATCAATGCAAGAAGGGGTAATTTATGTATGAAAGTCAAAAGGACTGGGAAAGGTGTTCTTTAAGTAATATATATGGTTTTGAAAGCAAAGCAATGAGAATGACTACAGTATTAAGCATTATGCCAGCCTGGTGATTGCCTTCATAAGTTCAGTTTAGTTCACTTCATGCTGCAACATGTTTCTGTATATTGGTGTTGCATCATGCAAATAAATTAAGTGTAAACACTTCCAATGAACACTGGTAATTTGAAACTGTTTTATAGTTTTAAAACCAGAAGGTGTAGGAGCAGGCACAGGATGAGGGTCAAGATGCATCATCAGCAGCAACAGCAGCACGGCAGCTATCAGTTCACTCGACTTTGGTTCTTTGTTTTATCAGCACTCAATGGGTGAGGCTGAGGAGAAGACACAGGAGGATGGGTCACACACAACATCAGCAGCAGCCACAGCAGCTGTTAGTGCACTCTGCTTTGTTTCTTTGTTGCATTAGCACCCCACGGAGGAGATGGAGGAGGAGGCACTGGAGGATGGGCCAGAACCAGTAGCAGTAGCGACAGTAGCAGCATGAAAGATATGATTACACTGCTTTCTGTTTTATTGATGCAGCACCACCCCATGGTGTTGCATGAGGTGTAAAATGACAGATCATACACAACATTGTCAGACCTGCAGAGTCTTCAGCTGCACCTCAGGCCACCTAACCCCACATCCGTTCATTAATCCTTCAGAAATTACCAGCTTCTTGATTGTTATTGCGTAATTCCTGCATTGTGCCCAACTTCCTGTACAGCAGATAAAGGGCATACCTGGCAGTAGGAGACTTTACTATAAGGTCTTGTGCACAGTTTATGGTGATATTGCACATGTTCATGGAGGCAGGGTGTTTTCTTTGACACATCAAGGACAGCTGTTGGATAGACCCTCTTGAAAAAGACACTATTCAACCAGGACAATTCTAGGCCTGTGCTGATCAAATCACGCACTTGACTGATCAAAGCGTACTGTTTTTTATTAACGGTTGCACATCAACAGCATACTGGGACTGAGACTCAGGTCATAGAAAGTGGAGTAACTGGTCTGCCAGACACTGGAGTTGGAGTCGATGTCCAGGAAGGGCCATCCAGTCAAGAGGGATAACCTGGACCTGGTATGAAATGATTTTGATATTTTATGCATAGATGTCTGATAATCATCATCAATTTAAATTCAGCTGTGAGTGTAGTAAGCAATCACACACTGTGAGGTGTGGGTTATGTCCTGATAAGAGCACCCCCCCAGTGCGTTATGAAGTAGGAAGTACTCTTATCAGGCCATAACCCACACCTATATAAAGACTATCAATCAACAATCTCCTGTAAGAAGGCAGAGTTCCTGTCCAAGGTGATTGCTGCAGTGAGGAATCGACCAGCTCAGCTCTTCTGAACTGTTGACAGATTGGGCAGTCCAACCTGTCTGCAGTCTCGGGGAATGTTTTCACAGGATAAGTGTGATGAGTTTGCTCAGTTCTTCACCAATAAGATTGTTGCCATCAGATCCAAGATCTGCTCGGTGCCCTTAAATGGGTATTGTGGAGATAGGCAAGAGGTTGCAAGTACCTGGTTGGTCTGGTCTGACTTCAGCCGGTTGGAGATTGTGGACTACCAGGGTATGCGTCCAACCTACTGTAGTTTGGATCCAGGCCAAATGCACCTCCTAGCAGGGTGTGTTGAAGTCATCGGCCAGGTCCTTGCTGACATTGTTCAGTGTTCATTAAAGATAGGGGTAGGGGGGTGCTGAATAGCAGCTAGCAAGACAGATGTGCCACCAAGCTGCTCCGTGCTAATGGCCAAATAAAAGTTCAAATTAGGGTAGAAAAGACTGACCCCAAAATATTGCAGCGGTACTAACCTGCTCGGGAAAGTGTTATGGAGGAGTATCTTGTGCCTAATACAGGAAAAAGTTAACAAATTGCCGGAAAATTGGGGAAAAAGGTGGTGGCTCCCATGGCCTCTACTTAGGATGAAAGTGTAGGTAAAATATCCCTGTTGGCAGCCGAAATCAGTGCATTAGGCTGAGAGGTTACAGGCCAAGTGATTGCTGTGCTGGAACCCAGATTGTTGAAATTGGAAGAGAAAACTGACCTGAAACTTCAGGAAGTGCTTGAACAACAGACTATGCACTCCAACAGAATAGAGGAGGCTGAGGAGCTTATATCACGATTGGAGGATGAAAACGTGGAGACCCCAAGACAAGTCATACAGTTACAGAAGGAATTAGAGGAGGACTACCAAGAAAATTACTACTGGTGACTTAATTTACATCTTAGAGGCTTACCGGAAGGTGTGGAGAAAGGAGATGTAATGAGTTTTTGTGCCCAGACCCTCCCAGAGCTATTGGGAATTCAGCCAAAGAATGGCCACTTCAAACTGGAACGGGCTCATCGAGCCGTAATGCCACGACCATCAGGAGACCAGCCCCCGCGGCAGATAATTATCCGATTCCACTCCTTCCAAGATAGAGAAGCGATCCTCGGAGCCTATAGAGGGAAGGGGGTTCTGGAATATGAAGAGGCGTGAATGTTTATCTCACAAGACTATTCTCTATGACTCCTTCAGAAGAGAAAGGTGTTCAACCCACTCATGGCCCAACTGAGAAACCTTAAGGTCGAGCATTTTATGATCTACCCTGCAGTGCTAAAGATCAAGTATTGGGGGCGACTTACTCTTTTTGGGAGCTCAGTAAGGTGGAAATTTTCATGGCTGACTTGCAAAAGAAGCTGGGCAGATGATGGCACAGAGGAGGCTAGTTGGATGCTGAACTGTGAGTTGACTGCCATTGCAAGATTAAAGTTTTGAATGTCCCCCTGTTCGCATGGCCTAGTCATCTGTGATAGGAGTATGCGGGGCTCTTTGCACACCCAGTGCTCAGAAAACCTGTTCTGGGGCCTTCCCTGACAAGAGACTGAGTCGGGCAGTAAGCTTGGAAATGCAGAGTGATGGTTACCCTGGCTGCCTTTTGCCAGAAAGGATGCGAACATGCAGATGGGGAATACCTGGGACAGGACAGCTCCCTTTGGAGTTGAATGCTTTGGACATACAGGTGTAAGAAGGCTGGAAGGTCATGGAGTGGAAATGGTCATCTCATTTGTGAAATCGTGGAGGGGGGGCTTAGCACGTATATTCGTGTCGCTTCCTACCCCTTTTTCATGGCCCTAAGAATTTCTGCATGTGAAGCCTACTGGGAGAGAGGTATAATGCTGATGAACAATGTGGGGAAGAGGGGTAGGGCTTGACAAGGTTGGAGGCTGTGTTAGATAAGGGGTTAAGCCAGGAGGTAATCTGGTATGTTCCTACGGGGGGCTCAGAGTGATTTAAAGCTCAGTAGGGAAGTGCTTCTATCGCATACTTTTGGGGCATCACTGGAGGGCGAAGCTGCACAGGGGGACATTAAAGTTGTTAGTTGGGGTTCAAGTTTTTTCTGCCAATATAGTCTGGTAAACCGTTAATTCTTTTTTTTTTATATATATATGCAGAGTAGCAAATGCAAATAGCTATCGGCTGTTGCAGGAGCAGCATGGCATTGATATCATTGAATGGGGTATTTGTCACTCACGCTGAGATCGCAACTGGTGTCATTAAGGGGTAGGGGGTTTGGTACAGGGAAAATTCAAAGTGATAAAGGATGTAGCAGGGATATACTTCATCGTGGAGATCAGATGGGGGTAGTAGGAATTTAGGGGTAGATGTTAATATTCAATTAGTTGGGGGGGCAAATTGTTCATGTTATCCTGTTATTTTGTTGTTATTTCTGTAGTATGTTGTTGTATGCATCTCATGTTGAACTCAAAGTGGAGTGTTGGGACATTATACTTTGGGGCATGGGGGCTCCAATGATGGGCTATTGTGCAGTGGAAAAAGGGGAGGGAATATGGGTAGTAAACAAGACTTAACGGTGGTCTCCTGGAATGTGCCAGGGGTTACAAACCTGATCAAGCACACAATGCTCTTAACAGTGCTTAGAAAGTGGGGTACGCAAGTAGCACTATTACAGGAGACCCACCTGTCAGATGCTGAGCACACTGAACTTGCTTGAGGGTGGGTGGGTAAGTGCTGTGCCGCTTCCTACTCTTCGCAGAAATGAGGGGTGGCTGTCCTATTGCACAGGAGTCTACCATTTGAAGTTAAAAGAGTTGTGAAAGACCATAGGGAAGGTAGACATATCTTTGTGGTGGGGCAGCTGTATAGGGAGCAAATCACATTTGGTAATGTTTATGCAACTGCCACATACGAATCAAAATTTTTCCCGGAGCTCCTGGATTTACTAATTAGGGAACGGTTCCCTGGTGTTGTACTAGGGGAAGACCTGGCAGTGTGTTGGACCCGGTCATGGATCACTCTGGGGGGGAGACAGTCAGAGGTACTAAATCAGTGGTGGATGGGTATGTTAGATATTGAATTAGTAGACAGCTGGAGAATGGTAAACCCAGGGGCCAAAGAATACATGTTTTTCTCGAGTCCTCATGGGACATGGACAAGAATCGACTATATCCGGGTCCCACGAAAATGGAACGATAGGCTGATAGATGTATCACATAGTCCGATTCACATTTCGGACCACGCTATGTTGATAAGGAAGATTAGGATGCAAGGGATAAGGGACACACCACCACAGTGGAAATTCCCTACATATATGCTTCCTAATAAAGAATTTAGGGAATACCTATCGAAACAGTGGTGCTTTTATAAAGAAACTAATCAAGGATCGGAGGTGCCCTGTGCTGTTTTCTGGGATGCTGAGAAGGCCTTCCTGCAAGGTTCCATAATAGTCTATATGGCCAGGGTTAAAAAAATGAAGCAAGAAAAGAGACACAGATTAGAACAGCAGCTCAAAGATCTGGAAAGATGGGTGGTCCAGGGACAGGGAGGTGCAATAGGTAGGTTGCTAACAGCTACAAGGGAAGCATTGAATTCCTTGGTGCATGGGGAAGCCAGAAAGTCATGGTTCTATACTAAACACCAGATGTATGAGTGGTCTAATAAACCGGGCCCACTAATGGTTACACTTATGAGGGGGGGTAAATGCCCCACTAGGATAGTGGGGATTAAGGATAAGGAGGGTAAGGTGCACAGGGAGGCTGGGGAAGTGAGGGACTGCTTTCAAACATTCTATGCTCAGCTTTACAAAGCAGAATGTAAGGGTAGGGAGCAGTGGATGCAGGAATTTTTGGACAAGATAGAGCTACCCAAGCTAATGATGAGTCGGAGGGACTGTTTAAATCAACCTATAACAAAAGAAGAGGTTATAAAAGCTATTGGTAAAATGCAAAAAAGGTAAGGCAGGTGGGCCAGATGGATTCCCACTGGAATTTTACAGAACACTAGGGGGTCAGTTAAAGGACACGCTATGTGAGGTATTCCAGGGGGACAAGGGGGAAGAACATTTGCGGATACCAGACACTTGTTATGATGCCATGATATGCCTGGTACTTAAGCTGGGTAAGGAGTCATCGGAATGTGCTTCATACAGACCGATTTTGCTACTAAATTGTGACCTTAAAATCTTGGCCAAGACTCTGGCGATGAGGCTTGAGGATTATCTACCTGTGTTGATACACCCAGACCAGACCGGGTTTATAAGGGGAAGGCTATCCTATCATAATATGCGTAGATTGCTTAATGTGGTCTGGAGGGCAGGGCACGAGATAGAAAAAACATATGTTATATTTATGGACACGGAAAAAGCTTTTGATAGGGTGGACTGGGAATACCTCTTTGAGGTGCTGGCTCGGTTTGGTCTGGGTGGGTCATATGTCAGTTGGATTAGAGCTATGTATGAGGCTCCTAAAGCACGAGTCTTGGTTAATGGGATACCTACCGTACCATTTACCCTGGAGAGGGGTACTTGGCAGGGATGCCTGCTATCGCCACTGCTGTTCACTCTGGCACTTGATCCCTTTGCTGCAGCAATAAGGCAGTGTCAGGGGATTCAGCGTATTGGGGGGAGGGGGAGGTCATGCACAAGGTCACCTTATACGCAGATGATATGCTGTTATTCGTTAGAGACCCTCAGAGATCTATGCCACTACTACTAGAATTAATAGAGAAATTTGCTGCATTTTTTGGGTATAAAATAAATTTAAATAAATCCAAAATGTTTTGTTTCCCTAAGCTGGAGGGTATAGATATGCAATAGGGAATACAGGGTAGGGAGATTTGCATTACTTATTTGGGTATCAAAGTGGGTAGGACAATTGGGTCTTTATATGGATTGAATTATACGCCACTTATTAAGGTGGTAGAAGTGGATTTGAGGAGGTGGATGCAGTTGCCCATATCTTGGTTGGGGCAAATTAATTTATTAAAAATGAATATCCTACCAAGGATTTTATACTGTATGCAAATGATCTCAATGCACCTTGTTAGGGGGGACATGGCTAAGATACAGAAATTAGTTACTCAGTTCATATGGAGGGGCCAAAACCGAGAATCCGTTTACAGAGACTTAAGGCAGAGACAACTAGAGGAGGCCTAAACTTTGCTGACATAACAAATTATTACTTAGCCATTCAGCAACGTTATATTGCCGACTGGGTTTACCGCCCTGCAGTGGCAAGTTGGGTCAAGATAGAACAATGGGGATGCCCGGGGCATTTATCTGCCTATTTACATAGTAAAGGTGCACAGGTCTATACTGCCTGGGGGGGGGCATAACCCCTTAGTAAAGCCAGTATTGGAGGCATGGAACCTTCTTAGGAAATCTAGAGTGATTAATAAAGGGGAAACATTATTATTACCGATAGAGGGAAATCCCTTTTTTTATCAGGATTAGAGGATGGAGGGTTCAGGGATTGGGAAAGAAGTGGAGCTAAATGTGACGGTAACTTGGTTAGCAAAGATACATTGTACACATTTGAAGATATTGTACGGGAGTTGGGCCTACAAGGACAGCAAACATTACGGTACTTGCAACTTCAGGCATTCTTATCAAAGATAGAGGGGGCGGGGGCGAGTCACATGGATGGGGGCCAGTGGAGATGATGATACATAGGATGCAATGTGACCCCAGGGGGTTTACTGGTAAGGCGGTAAAGGTGGGGAGAGAAATATTTATTTATTTAGTTTTTGTTTACCGGGTAAGTACACTAGACAAGTTTTATGCCTATTTTCAGGAACGACCCGGGAGAGTACAAAAGGGTACAACAGGTACATTGATACATATCCAGATTACACACAGAGAGTTAAACAGCTGGGGGAGAAAGATCTGGGAACCCAAATTTCAGAGCATAGCTGGCGACAGGTGTTGGTAGGCCACATGGGCCTTTTAATATGTAACAAGTTCAAGAAGGCCTTTTATAAGTTCCTGCACAGAGCGTAATATCCACCGACGGTGATGCATAGGGCATGCCCCTCTGTTTCTCCTCTCTGTGGCAGGTGCAGAGAAGAAAGAGGAACGTATATGCACTCCTTTTGGAATTTTAGGGTTTTAAGGGCCTTTTGGAGTACAATTTGTAAAGAAATAACACAGATGGTGGGGTTCCCCATTCAAATGAATCCTACTGTGGGATTGTTTGGTATGTCTCTAGGAAAAGCAGGTGTATGGGAGCCATTGCCATGGTGGATTAGAATAATGTTGGTGATGGCCAGACATTGTATCCAGAATACTTGGGTCAATCATGTAGTCCCCACCACTCTGTAATGGAGCCAATTGGTGTTACAGAATTTGGCATTATAAAGATTGTCATTGATGCTTAGTAATAGGCAGGATGCTTGTTATAGGGAATGGGCCTCCTTCTTGACAACATTAAGTAATGAGGAGATGATTATTCTACACTGTTACTTGGTGTAGAATCAGAGATAGATGGAGTTTCGGACTTCCCCATGCCTCATTGCACCATCATTGCTCCACCATTGTTCTGCTGAGGGGATATAATAGTTAAGGGTACAGTAAAGGTAATTATAAATAAGAGGAATTAAGTGAGAAGGAAAAATAATGAAGAGGAACCTCAGAACGTAAAAATAATGAACTGTGAGATGCACTTGTCTGTTTGTCTGTATGTCACAGTGTAATGTCTTTGCTGATCACTTTAAAACCAATAAAAAAATTATACAAAAAAAAAAAGATAGGGGTATTTCTGGATCCCCTGAAGGAGGTGGCTGTGGTATCCCTCCTAAAGAAACCTTCTCTTGACCCAGATTGTCTAGCAAACTATAGACCTGTCTCTAACTTGCCCTTTTTAGGCAAGGTTATTGAGAAGGTGGCTGCGGCACAGCTGGATGACCATCTAACATCCCATGAAGTCTATGATCCTCTCCAATCTGGGTTTAGGAAGAGGCACAGTACTGAGATTACCCTTGTTCAGGTACTTAATGATCTCCTGATAGTGAGGGATCAGAGAAGCCATTCCATCTTGGTTCTCCTTGATCTCTCTGCATTGTTTGACACTGTGGACCATGGGGTGTTGTTGGAGTGCCTGTGGATTCTCTGTTGACTGTCTGGTACAGTTCTCAGGTGGTTTTGATCATTCCTCACTGGCAGGTCTCAGAGATTGGTGTCGTGGAATTATTCCTCTGCCCCCTTGTCATGTGGGGTTTCATGGTGTTCCCAATGGTCCCCCATGTTGTTCACAGTGTACAGTATATGCTGCCATTGGGAGACATTATGCTACGCAGATGACACTCAGCTCTACATGTCCTTTGAACCCGAGCAGGGTGGGGCGGTGTTGGTCCTTAACAGCTGCCTCTCTGAGATCTAGGGTTGGATGAGTACTAGCTGGCAGAAGTTGAACTCGGACAAGACTGAAGTGTTGGTGGTGGATCCAGGTCATCCAGGCATGGGTTTGCCAGCTGGTCAACCATCCAGACTTTGGCTTGGGAGGAAACAGCTGCCTACCTCAGACTGAGTGCAAAATCTGGGTGTTGTGTTCGACAGTGGCCTGACATTAAAATCTCAGGTGTCTTCTGTTGTTGAGCTCTCTTTTTACTATCTGAGGAACATTGCCTGGATTAAGCGCTTATTCCTGCTTGGCAATCTTCTCATGCTGGTCCACACCTTTGTAACCTCATGCCTTGATTACCGCAATGCCCTGTACTGAAGGCTACCAGGGGTTAATATCTGCCAAATGCAGCTAGTGCAGAATGCAGTGGCCATGTTGTTGACTGGCTTATCAATATCTTGCCATGTCACTCCTGTGCTCCGTGATCTGCACTGGCTGCCTGTTCATTGGCGGATCACCTTCAAGGTCAGTTTACAGACCTAAAAAGCCCTACATGGTCAGGAACCACTCTACTTGCAAGATCTTCTCTGCCTCTATTGCCCTCGCCGCTTGCTCTGTTCCTCCATGACTTGACTTGACTCTGATTGTCTTACTGCGCTTATAAAATGGGTCCCCACAGTAATAAAGTTAATTTAAAAAAGCACATAAAAAATGTAAATAAATACAGTAAAAATAAGATCACTCCAACAGAAAATAAAATAAATTAGTCCTTGTCATTGTATTGCACTGGAGAAAGTCACTAGAGAGTAGTTGTGTCTGCCTGCCACCCCTGACACTCACACAAACACACATAAACACTCATAACACTCTTCACTGTGGTTTATATTTCTGTTTCTTCCTATTTTTTTTTTTACATTTTTCACTTTGATGGTGTTCTCAGTTTTAGAAAAAACTGATATCTGTTAGTTGTGTGGTTGGATTGGCAGAAGTAATGCCAGTTGGAAAGTTATGTCCAAATAAAGACATGGCTGAGTCAGTATGTCAGCCAATCAGGCTGGGGGTTGGGTGAGGCTAGTAGAGTATATTACTCCTCCCCTCTCTCAGATTTGGGAAGTGGCAATCTCAGTCTTAAGACTACCACCAGGTGTAGGTCCTGTGGCAGTGCTGATGCTTGGTGGTTTCCTGTTCTGAGTTTTGGAGCCCACAACTAAGGAAGCAGAGGAGGGGGCATCACTCAGTGCATTGTATGCATAAGCAATAAGATATGGCTAGGTATTGATAGTACTGAGATACCTGCACACCTGTAGGTGTAGTGAGGCATGATGCCACAGGCCGAGTGCCTTCATCATCTGGGTGTGCAGGTATCTCAGTACTACCAACACCCAGTCATGTCTTATTGCTTATATAAAATGAGCCCAGCTCCATAAGCAACTTTTAAAAAAAGAACATTACAAAAGTTTTCAAAGCCACAGAAAATATACTAAAATGTTGCTAAATAATATAAAATAGTTCCTCCACAGATGTTTTTCCACCTGTCAGTCATCTGTCTTTCTTCACACTCAATAAATTGTGTGATTGTTTATCATGCAATTGAAGAATTCAAAGCTCTGCATTATTCCAGTAGAAGAATGCCCCCCACACACACAGAATGGTAACATGAAGTACACAATTTTAAAATTCTTCTGAGTTCCACTGGCATACACACAGACTCATACATGGGCCTCAAGTGGAGCCACAACCTCAATGTTATCTGTTGCCAGGTAAGAAGCATGAAGTTCTCTGGCAAAGAGGTAGGGACAGGAGGGAGATTTTTCATGGTCATCAAAGAAACGCCAACGGCCCGATTACAAGACATATGTTGCATCTCGCTGGTGCTTGCAAGTTGCGACATATGCTGCTATGCCAGGGACCCTGCACCAGATTCCAGAACAGGCAGGATCCCCGGCGACTCTGTCCTGTGACTTGCAGCACCTCCAGCATTGCACCACAGAAAGGGCACACTTGACCTGTGTGCCGCAAGCCGCCGACATGCCCAACAACAGGACACAGCCACCACTCTCCCCAGCCCCAAGCCACAAAACATGCCCACACACCCTGGTGGGCCATGGCGGGGGGTTGGCAGAAGCACACCGGGACCTGGGGGGGTTGGCAGTACCACACCGTGGTACCTGGAGTTGGCAAGTGGAACCCCGGGATTGGGGGGTGACCGTGTGGTGGTGGAGTCAGTGCACCCTGGCAGTGTGCAGGGTTGGGTCTGTGCGGGGGAGCATCAGGCTGTTTATCATGGTGGGGTACCGTTACACCAGCACATAGCTGGTCTAATCTTGTATTGCCGGAGGGCCTCCTGGAATGGTGTTGTGGGGTTATGGCAACTGCCCTTTCAGAATAGGGTGCAGATGCTGCCATAACCCCTCCCTTCTGCCATGCCATAGGGGCCTTGGGTGGCATAGGTTCCCCTGGGCACAGGCCATCTCTTGGAATCCCATACGGTGGTACCCATAGTGCAAAGCGCCATATGTGTTGGTGGAAGTTGCACGGTGCCACTGCGCAAGTGTTTTGGAATCGGGCACCAGGAATGGAAACTCTGAATAGCCTTTAATTTTTAAAACGTATATATGTATGTAAAGGGGGGGGGGGCTCATGAGTGTAAATAACATTAAAGTATTTACTTAATTTAATTTTATGGACTTTTATTTTTAGGGCCTTGTTGAATTTTTTTATGTCTGAGTAAAGGCTGAATCTGTCTTTGTGATGGAAATGAAGAATTAAGTGACTTATGAATTCTGCAAGTTATCCTGGTTGACATGGACTTGTTTTTAGCCATTGCTGGAACTCTGTTACTTCAATGGCTAGAACCAAGTCTTAGCCAATCAGGACACAGGGATTTCCATACCCATTTTGTATTGGTGTTGTATTCATTCACTTACAGAGACTGCAGATCATAGTTCAATGAAGCTGCTCAGTAAGAGGTCCTCTAAGCGTATGCACGAGATCAAGACTGCCTTCAAGGCTTGGATAGAAACAGAGGAGCAGAAGCACCAGGAGGAGAGAGCAGGGGTTGCTGGCCAAAGTACCAGAAAGTCAGTCACAGTGCCTGCATCTTTATCTTTGGAAAGCCGTATCAAGGCTATAGACAAATGGCTACACAGGATGGAGCAAGAAATAAAAGACTTAAATAAAAATCAGCAACAACTGATTCAAAATCAGTGTGACATTATTAGCAGGCTTGATACCCTGCTAGGCCAGGCGGCCCCCAGAAGTAGTGTATCAGCACCCCCACTGCCACCCATACCACAGGCTGAATAAGAATTATTGTAAATACTTGTAAATATTTTTTTGTGATGTTTCTTTCCTTTTTCTGCTGTTGTTGATGTTATAGTTGTTGTTGCATACTGTTATAGTTGTTTCTGTTGTTGTTGCTGCTCTATTTTTGGATAAGTAAACCTTTTTCTTTTTGGCTATAAACAAGTGATTTATTTTATTTCCTCTCTCATGCTTATTACGATGCTGGCATTGGAGTACCATGAATGAGTATTAAGCAATAAGGTATGATAGGGCATGTGTTGTTGTGGGTTTACACATGCCTTGTGTGATGTGTCATGGCTGAGGCCCAGCCACGTAGCTATAACCTAACGAGACAAGAAGTGTGTAAATCCCACTACTACAGTACACATGTCCTGAAGTGCATTATTAAGCATTAAGGCATGACAAGTTGTTGGTTGCACTACGTTTATCCCATGATCAGGGGCATTGGAAGGCATGAGGTGAAGCTGAGTGCCTTCAGCCGCTGACCATGTGGTAAACCTAGTACAACCAACACCCTGTTGTGCCTTATTGCTTATAGGCATAGACTAGGCTACTTTTAAAAAAGAAATGCTTAAAATCTTTTCAAACTCTTAAGAATTATAATAAAATGTTTCTACATGATGTAAAATAGTCTCTCCATGGATGTTTTTCACCTGTCGGTCATCTGTCTCTCTTCATAATTAGTACATTCTTTGATGGAATGTTTAACATGGAACAGAAGCATTCAAAGTTCTGAATTATTCACACACACACATGGAGACACACACACACACACACACACACACACACACAGGTGCCTCCCAAAGGACGTAGGCAAGGTGTAGTCACTTCAAAGAAGGGCAACTAAGATTATGCAAGGCCTGCAACAAAAGTAATATGAGGAGATACTGGGAGACCACAATATGTATCCCCTGGAGGAGAGGAAAGACAAGAGAGATGATTGAAACCTATAAATATCTAAAAGGCATAAATTGTGTGCTAGAGGGTAGCATCTTTTAGAAAAGGAAATGTCCTGGAACAAGGGTTCATGACATGAAGTTAGAAGGGGGCATACCAAGGGAGAGCATGATGAAGCATTTCTTCACAGAAAGGGTGGTTGATGCATGGAACAGACTCCCAGCAGAGGTGGTTGGGCAAACACAGTGGCAGAATTCAAGCATGCATGAGACACGCATAGTGGAACCCTAACAGCAATATGCTTAACCATAGTAGAATTGAGATGTTTTGTAATGTTTTCTTTTACCTTCTATGATGAATTACCATCGGCAGAATACTATTCTGTGGAAGAATTCAGGCATTCCGAGATTGTTACATGCAAGTTACATGGAATGGATGAAGACAATTACAATAAAAACAATGACATATGGGGCCCGATTCCAAGAAGTATGTTGCAACTTGCCGGTGCTTGCGAGATGCAACACATGCCTTTACTCTGGGGACCCTGCACCAGATTCCAGAACAGGCAGGGTCCCCGGTGACTATGTCCTGGGACTTGCAGCACCTCCAGCATTGCACAAAAGGAAGGGTGCACCTGAACTTGGTGCAGCAAGCTGTGGACATACCCACCGACAGGGCACAGCCACCACCCCCCAGCTCCAATCCCCTGAAACATGCCTGCAAGCCCCGGTGGGCCATCCATGGGGGTGGCAGCAGCACATTGGCACTTGGGGGTTAGTAGCCCTACACTGCAGTACCAGATGTCAGCAGGAGGAACCCCAGTATTGCTGGGGAGTGAGTGAGTGGGCCTACTATGCAGTTGGGGGGTGTTAGGTGTGCCACAGCAGTGTGTGGGGTTAGGGCTGGGTGGAGGGGCATCTGGTTCTTGGGCACGGTGGACAGATGAGTACAGTTATGCCAGTACATATCTGGTCTAACTGTACATTGCTGGAGGGCCACACCAGGACCTTCTGGGATGGCATTGTAGGGTTACGGCAGCTGCCCTTTTAGAATAGGGTGCATGTGCTGCCATAACCCCCCTTCTGCCTTGCAGTAGGGAACATGGGTGGTGTAGGTCCACCTGGGTGCAGGCCACCTCTTGGAATTCTGTATATAATAACCCATGGCGCAAAGTGCGACTTGTGCCATATGTGTTGGCACAAGTCACCTTGCGTCAATGCATATGCATTTCAGAATATGGTCTATGCTTTCAAACAGCAATGACATGACCACACATCTGCCTTATTCCTTTTAGTCAGTCCAGAATACATTGTTTAACCATTTCAATTGAAAGCATTTCTGCATAGTGTTCAGTGGAATACTGTTCCGCCGAATGCCACTTCCATGCAATAGTATTCAACAGCAGATTTTTGATGATGCTGAGAATGTGCAAGAATACTATTCAGCGGATACAAACGTGTTGTTTCATGCTGCAGAATACAGACAAGTGATATCCGCAGAATTATATCCCATGTATCTGACTCAATCCACGAGGCTTCACTGTGTGCAAACTGAGCATCGGGCGAGTGAGTTAGAGACAGACAAAACAGACAGAGAGAGCCCAGAGAAAGAGAGAGAGAGAGCGAGAGAGATAGTTTTGTTTGTGTGTGAGAGAGAGAGAGAGAGAGAGAGTGAGAGAGTTACCAACACTATTTAACAATGGCAAGTGAAGGTGAGAAAAGTGCCACCAGGCCGACCAGTGCCACCACCAACTCCAGCGCCACCGCCAGGTTGAGGTCAACTGCTGTCCCATTCTTGCCTGAGAAAACCAGTATCTTTATTGCAGAGGTAACCAAAAATGCCAAAATACTGTTTGGTGAAAAGCGGGTTGATCACTCCTTGCGGGAGAAGATTTGGGCCAAGATTGGCATTAAAGGTAGTGAGGATGGTAGGTGTCTGCAATGATCTTTGAAACAACTCAGACATTTTTGGGATGACCTACAGAGGCAGACTATCCATACACTTGAGAGTCTGGGTGGTGCTGTGACCCTGACCAAGGTACGCAAATGTCAAAATCAGACTGCTGGTGAGTGATACTGCATTTTAATTTTTACTTTACTACTATTAAACTTTAAAGACCTTTGTAAGCATTACTCTAAATATAATTAGTTATTCATGAGCCTAATGAGGTCCCTGATTGGCTACTGGATTGGTAATTAATGTCTTAGAAACAACCAGTCCAGTTGCTGGTGGGGATAGGAGGGGGATTTTTCATTGTTGTCAAAGAAATACCAGCAATGGAAACTCTGAACAGTACTTGATTTTCTAAATTTGTGCATGTGTGTAAGGAGGGACTCGGGAGAAAAAATAACATCAAATTAATTTAGTGGACTTTCATTTTTAGCATCTAGTTGAAGGTTTTTATACATTAGTAAAGGTTGCAGCCATGTTTGTGATGGAGATTAGGAAGCAAGTGCCTTATAAATTATGTGAGTTGCCCCAGTTGGCAAGGACTTGTTTTTAGTCATTGGTAGCACTATCTGAAGGCAATGGCTAAAACCACGTCTCAGCCAATCAGAACACAGGGATTTCCTTGCCCAATTTACATTACTGTTTAAATGGTATTCTTAACTGAGTTGGCAGAATTTGGCTATACCATGCCCACCCATCCCTGGGCTTTATCTATGCCGGCGCACTCTCAAGTGTATGAATGCACTTTGAAATTGTAAACATTTTCAGGATAATGAGGCTCAATTGTTGTTCTTGTTAAGATTTGTCTTTCTTTTGTTATATAGAAAAAAATATTGAAAATAACAATTTAGCTTGTTGATCTAATTAATTATACGCTCTTTGGACTTATTAGCAGTTACTCAACCAGAGGCAGAGGGATCTGCTCCAGCTGTCAATGTGGCCCCCCCAAAACCAGACAACAGTGGTCAGGGATCTGAAGAGGGACCATCTGCAGAACCTACAGCAGGTATGAGATAAATAATGTTTTTTTTTTATGTTTACAGTCAGACTTGTTCTTTTATGCAACAATGAATGAGTGAGGGAGGGTGAGTATGTTAAAAATGATTATTACATGAATTTTACAGCAGATAAGGACTTCTGGCCTGGCCCATATAGACTGCCATTTTTGTGTTTAGTTGCACCTGCACAAGAAACACCTTGCTATACTAGCGGGCAGTTAATGAGCATGCCACTATGCTCAAAGAAATTTGACCGCTGCAATCAGGGAGTACCCCGTCACAATCAGCTGTGTTTACGAGGCGGTGCCTGACTACAGCAGCCAGTGGAATGGATACAAATGCTCTCTCGCCACTGCAACTTTTAGTTTTTGTGCTTTGTGGTAAGTAGTGTAGCTTGCTCGCAGTACATCCATTTGTCCATTACTGAACTGGGTTGAAATTGTTGGTGCCTGGAGATGGGAGTTAAAGAGTAGGTGGCTATTTAAATGCATTATGTGACAGATCCATTTTTCTGTGTAAAATAATAAAAGTTTATCTTTTACCCTGTGTGCCATATCAGTTATTTTTGTAATGTCTTCACTTGATGGATTAATGTCCCCGACGTTATGTTTTGCAGGCTGTGACAGTGAGAAACAAGCATTTGTCAATGCCGAATGTTTGCTTGCTGGCATTGGCATTGGTAGTGTAGGAGTTAGAGAGCTGCATAATAGGAATAGCAGTGAAGTATTGAACTGAAGCCATCCCCGCCACCACCCTGCAGTGACTGACAGGCATTGGGGTGTGCCTTTGGGTTGTCAGGCATAACGGCCATGCCATTTCACCACACGCTACCCTGTAGACACTGACAAGTGTCACTGTGTGCCTTGGGGTCTTTGGCCCTTATGCTCACCCCATTCCATCAGGAAATATGGTGAGATGGGTGCTGTGTAGGAGAATGGGGTGAACTTTGCGGCCGAAGAGTCCAAGGCACACCTTGATGCCTCTCACTGGCTGCAGGGTGTGGAATGGTATGAGCATTACAGGCAAGAATCCCAAGTCACACCCCTGATGCCTGTCAATTTCTACAGGGTGGGACGTTATGGTCGGAAACCCTAACGTCTCAGGCGTTCGTTGGCATTTTCACTCCAAATTTTCAACATGAGTTTTTTGTGACCCCCACCTTATGAACAGTGGCAATATCAGTTTGTTAGCCGAAAGCTGATTTTGCACTGCGACTACGCCATTTGGCACCACAGGTGCGAAAACACATTTCGAACAGGATGTGAAAAATGCCAGCTGTACTGTTCATGGGGAGGTGGAAAAATGGCAATGTTGAAAATCTGCAGTGAAAATATTAAAAAAACTGGTGAAGTTATGAGCATGTGTAGAAACTGGGCAATGCACACCCATAATGCAATTAGTTTGGGGATGTTTTACAGCAGATTGTCAACACAGACATTTAGGAACCTCTGCTCATGAACAGTGTCACTGTGATTTTCTTAATCTGTCCCAAACAGTGATTTCCCACAACAACCACACATTTCTGCGCTGAAAGTACAAAAACACATTTCAGCCATGGTGTGAAAAATGACAACTGTACTATTCATAAGGAAATGTGGAAAAATGCCAGTGGTGAAAATCTGGACTGAAATTATTAGAAATCCATGAATTTATGAGGGTGCGTGAAAACTGCTCAATGGTTGCTCGTAACAGTAATTTTATGGACTTTTTTCACCAAATTTTTAACATAGCCATTGTAACACCTCTGCTCATGAACAGCATCACTGTGATTTTCTTAATCTGTCCCGAACATTGATTTCGCACACCGACTGCGCCATTGTGCGCTACATGCATGGAAACACGTTTTGGGCAAGATGTAAAAAATAACAGCGATACTGCTCATAAGGAGGTGTGGTAAAATGGCAATGTTGAAAATCTGGAGTGAAAACAGTGAAAATTCACGAACGTACGAGCGTGCGTAGGAACAGCATAACATATGCTCGTAAAACAGTAATTTTGGGGAATTTTTCCTCCAAATTTTTAACATAGCCATTTTAACACTTCTGCTCATGACCAATGTCACTGTGATTTTCTTAATCTATCCTGAACATTGATTTCGCACACTGACTGTGCCATTGTGCGCTACATGTGAGGAAACACATTTTGGGTAAAATGTGAAAAATGACAGCTGTACTGCTCATAAGGAGGTGTGGTAAAATGGCAATTTTGAAAATCTGGAGTGAAAATATTGAAAATTCATGAACTTAAGAGGGTGCGTTAGGAACAGCGCAACACATGCTCGTAACACAGTCATTTTATGGAGTATCGTCACCAAATTTTCAACATAGGCATTTTAGGACCTCTGCTCATGAACAGTACCACTGTAAGTTTCTTAATCTATGTGGAACACTGATTTCCCACACCGACCACACTATTCCGTGCCACAAGTGCGAAAACACATTTCTTCCAGGGTGTGAAAAATGACAGCTACACTGTTCACAAGGAAGTCTGAAAAAATGTCAGTGTTGAAAATGTGGGGTGAAAATATTGCAGATTCGCAAAGTTACGAGGGTGCATAGCAACTGCACAACACATGCTCGTAAAACAGTCATTTTGGGGAATTTTCACACCAAATTTGCAACACAGGCTTTTTGAGAGCCCACCTCATGAATACTGGCACAGTCATTTCGTTAATCGGTCCTGAAAGGTGATTCTGCGCAGTGACCGTAAAATCACCTTTCCGGGCCGATTAACACCATGACAGTGATATAATTTATGAGGAGGGGTCCCAAAAACCCCATGTTGAAAATTTGGTGTCAAAATTCCAAAAAATGCCTGAGATATGCAGCAAAGTTGAAAAAACCCTATTTACTGTATTCCATTATACAGCTTACTGGCATTTCCTCAGTTCACGGTCAGTTTTGACGTGTTCCCGGTCTGCCGAAGATCATTGCGCTGGACTCCAGAGGTAAGTACTGGGTGAGAGGGGGTGTGGGGAGGCAGGGTGCACAGTGGGTGGGTGTGGGTTGTGGGGGCGCCAGGGAGACCCCCAAGGGGACCGTTTCCTTCGTTACAGGTAACAAAAAAAAAGGCATTGTGGGACTGTTTTTTATTTACAGGGCAATGTGGCACACTGGGGAGGGCTTCCAACATGCCAACTGAGGTTTTTTTTGGGGGGCCACTGTAGCTGACAGGGGATTGGGCACCCCCATTGCCACACAGCAAGGGGGGGTACGTTATGCCGAAGGGGATTGGGCACCCCCGGCACACAACAACAGGAGGGGGTTGATTATGTCGACGGGGATTGGGCACCCCGTCGGCAGACAAGAAAAGCAGGGGGGCGTTACATACTGCCAACAGGGAGTGGGCTCCCCCGTGGCAACATACATCTGGGCCACTGCTGCCGATGGGGATTGGGGCCCCTGTTGGCAAACAAATGTGTTGGGGGGCACATGCTGCCAGGAGGATTGGGCACTCCCTCGGCAGGGGAAGGGGTTACTATTGTTTGTGAACAGGCGGCAAACTGCTGCCATGTTCACAAACAATATCAATGTGTGAACATCCAACCCTGCAATGACCAGTCCCTCCCCTCATTGAGCGAATGGCTGACACTGCAATGACAAGGCAGCCCTTGATTGCAGCGGCTATTTTTTCACAAGTTGTTGGCAATGTTCCAAACTACTGTTACCGGCTGTGTCCCCCATTATTGCTGGACATCACACATGCCCCAAAATGCCATGCAGGTATTGGCCTCAACAGTGCTGCACCTTCAAAACCTGCTTCGGCACCCCAAGCTGCCGCAATATGTTTCTTGTGCTGCGAGCAAGCAAACATAAAAAGAAACCAT
This sequence comes from Neoceratodus forsteri, assembly GCA_016271365.2. Classification (NCBI taxonomy): domain Eukaryota; kingdom Metazoa; phylum Chordata; order Ceratodontiformes; family Ceratodontidae; genus Neoceratodus; species Neoceratodus forsteri. Next base: position 1,213,067,387 of record CM057453.1, on the reverse strand, counting down.
AGTAAAGAGCCAGAGAAGCCAGGGTCTATGTGACTTCAGTTACAGTAACAGTGAGTCGGGTTTCACATGCTCTGGACTAGCACAGCTGCACTCACCAGGATTCTTGTTTGCGGCATGCGTGGCCTCGTCTGAGTCCATGGATCTGCTGTTCTCCTGGTTTGTTTCTGACTGGCATTCTTGACAGAAACCAAGAGCCCATGCAGCAGATCCCTGTCAGACTGTTCACGCAAAACAATGTAGTGCTATCAAGGAAATATGACTCCCGCCTGAATGTCTTGTGCAGTGAAAAAAAAAAATTTTCCTATGCAAATAGAACCTGACAAGATGCGGGTTGCCATTAGTGCTGTCCTCCCATGTTAGCCTCTGCTGCCCTTATTGTGATATGAACACAGTTTCTGCCAGAGTCAAATCATACCGATTTGTAACCCTCTATGCAAAGCAGATGCTGAGTAACCTAGAACTGTTGTATATGGAAGCGTAGCTGAAACCATCTTATGCAATTTCAGCAACAATACTTATGTGACAGCATTTGCAAGGAAGGTTTTTTTAGCCATTCACTGGTGCAGTGTAGCAGTTGCCGATACAATCCAGAGTATGTCACCTCAAGTCAGTTTTTATAATAAGTCAGAGAGCTCATTTAAAGTGAAGTGTCATCTAATTCTGTGGCTTAGACAGTTCTCTATATGCTATGCACCAATGCATACAGCAGAACTCACACATAATATTTTTTTTGTCTAGATTGATTCTTCATATCTGGAGTTTCCTGGTTAGTTATACCTTGCGTCGGCTGAATGAAGTAGGTTTTGTGATCATTTTCTGATAGATGAAGGCTAGGCTAATTGTGGCATGACTCACTGTAAATACGTTGTGCTAATATACACACAATGCATCTAATATGAATTAGAAAATGGGCTTCTTACTTGCTGCAATCTGATTGGTCAGTACCCTCAAGATAGGGGTACATTAAGTTTCAATAGATGACCAGCAAGTAAGAAGTACCAGCCTATACTGCCCCTTAACCACTCTAGTATCCTAGTACCCACCTCGGCTCCTAATTGGACAAAATGCTTCATCTCCATTTGAAATTGACGCCATTTTTTGCACTCGCTAGCGAGAGATCCTGCCCCTACCCTCCCCAATTCAGTGCCACCTGCCACATGAACCCAGACCTGGCCACATCAAGAAAGTATCACAATTAAAAAAAAGAAATATTTTTAAATAAAAGTGAAGCTGTCCGTCTCATATACATCACCGCAGTCACCAACGAGTAATTCAAAACTGCAGCATGCGCCACTACATAAAGCTGCCTCTTCCGCATTTGCCAACAGAAAAACGCTTCCATTTTAAAATAAAAAAAATCTAACATTACGGAACTCAGTATCTCCACAATGCAGCCACCCCTATCCTCCGTCTGCTGTTTAACTCACGTTCCGGCTCTAAGCAGCTGATTTCGGGTGCCCAGTACCATCGCACTGCTGACTGTCCGCCTCGCCGTCTTCTTAGCTTCCTCCCGGTCCTGGTCCCGGTATTGCAACCACACCAGCAGAGCCCCGACACAAACTGCACACCAACCCCCCACGGAGTCTCCAAGCTTCCTCTTTAGTCCCGGTATCGCAACAACGTAGGCCCCCATCACAAACTGCACACCAACCCCATCCCCCACGGAATCTGCAATAGGACAAAAATCCATACTGGAGGAGGAACTACTTTACTAAAAAATGACTACAAAACTTTTGTTAAACAATTTTTTAGCTTCTTTTTAATGAAACTTTTTTCTTTTGCAGTGCCCAATTTCTAAATGCAATAATGCCCTCCAGGGTGGGCAGTATGGGCAATAGGGCCGGTCCGGTATTGCACAATACCACCCACCCTGTCGGGCATTATTGCTTACATAATTAATTTCCATTGATTTGGTTTCTGGTCTGCTGGAAGTAGACACACTTCCAGTCAGTGACTGCACACCATTAACAGGATAGCGAAGTACAACTGTCATCATCTGACACACTATCAGAGTGCAGCTAACAGGTGGGGGACGGGGTTATTAAATGACACTGCTGATTGCATCCGATTACACACCAACTGTGTCTTGTCCAGTCTTCATATAGCAATATAGAACTTAATTTGATGGAGGAAATGGGGATCAGAGTTGTGATGACCCCCCTTTTTTGTGTGCTATTAATTGAATACTCAGTCACAGACAATGTCTCCTATGGATATGTATGTAGAAATGAAGAAGTTTGAAACTGGGCAATAAAACTTTTTCTCACTCCATTCTGTGTGGTAACATCACTGTTTTGTCATGCATTTGATGATGGTTGAAAACATTGGTAAATGTCTTACTAATAATGGCATGAAGAGAAAGATGCAGAGTACTGTTTAACTATTGATGTGTGCCATATCATTTTTTTTTGCTTGTTTGTTTTATTGGTGCATGTTACATTGTTATATTCCTTGATAGGGTAGTCTCTAGCTCATTGGTTTGGTCCGGCTCCCTTACTCAGGGTATCTGGCCGTGAACAGTCTGCTTCTAAATGTGATGGCATACTCAGTGGTGGGACCTGGTCATGCAGAAGGCACACCTCATTCCTGCAGTGGTGGCACAGAGGTAGGAGAATTCGGTGTAGAAGTGCTGGCTAAAATTGGCAGTGGAGACCGGGAACTGCTCTTTGTCCATCATGCTCACTGTATTACACCTTCATTGCCTGTGTCACTCACGATCATGTAGAGCTGGGGGGAACCTGCAGATGTAAAATACATGATTTATTTTATGCCCAATATATCAATGTGTGTTGGCATAGCTGTTGGTAGTTCAGTCAGTAGTGAACTACTTGTGTTGTTTGCACTTTTGTTAATATTTTTTTTAAGTTACACTATGATTTCTACTCTGCTTTGGGCATATATGATGTTCACCCTGTACTAAGTACAAAGAACAGTGCTGCAGATGGTCATTGTGTGAGCAGTAATCAAAAGAACAAATTATGCAGTATTATAAAATGTACTGTAGTCTCTAAGATCATAAGCAGGGGTCCCTTGTTAGTACAAATGCCTTGTTGTGTGACAATAGGGTGAACCAGTTAAAAGCTGATATGCTGAAGCATGTGAAAAACATACATGACTAACAAACGTTTGAGACCATCTGCAACCTTGTATGTTGTGGACGTAGTGCAGATTGATCCTCTCAACATTCTCATTTATTATATTAAATGCCACAGTTTTACTGATGGTGTATGCCACTGCTGCATTTTTTAGCTGTTACATATTATTCTTGAGTTTTCCAAAGCCCCTCCATGAATACCCACCTCTGCATATAGAGTTGTGATGGTACAGAATACAGAACAATGCCTTGAAATAACCAGATGTTATTCTTATGTGGTAATGGTAATCACAGAAATTTATAGTAAGTTAGTGAATGTTGCACTTAAAGATCACTGGAATTGTATGAGTCTTACTGGTGCTGTAATTTGTTCTGCTGGATTATGGAAAAATAGTTTAGGGACTATGTGTTGGAATGTTATTCAATACACTGGTTATCTGCATGAGTGCACACTGGCCACAGGCAACCTCATGTGTGGCGGAGTGTATTGGAGCAATGAGTGATGCTTTCAGAGGTCAGTGTGTAGGAAGAAATACAGATACATAGACACATAGAAGTATGATGGCAGGAAAGGCCCACCAGGCCCACCTAGTTTGCCCACTTGTCTACTTATCTGCTAGAACATGTCCTTTTCCCAACCACCCCTCCCACCTTCAACAGTCCTTTGTATACGTCCCATGGTATTTTGAATCCTCCCACTGTTGTTTCTCCATTCTAATCCTCAGGGAGCCTATTCCAAATATCCACCACCCTCTCTGTGAAATAGTACTTCCTAATGTTCCCCTTGAATTTTCCCCCCACAATCTGCACTTCATGAGCCCTAGTCGTCTGATTTCTTTTCAGCTGGAATATGCTGTCCACTGGAACTTGGTTTATACCTTTTAGGTACTTGCAACTCTCAATCATGTCCCCCCTTTACTCATCTGCTCCAGAGAGTACATGTTCAATTTCCTTTACTTTTTCTCATACGATAGGTGGCTTAGTCCCTTTGCCATCTTCCTTGCTGTCATCTGAACATGCTCTAGCCTCCCCATATCCTTTTGGAGATAAGATCTCCAGAACTGGATACCATATTCCAGATGCAGCCCAACCAGAAGGGTGTATAATGGTATTATGACCTCATTCACAGTGCTAATAATCCCCCTTTTAATGCATCCCAACATTCAGATGTCTGTAGCCACTACCCTCTCACAGTGCTTTGCCACCTTTAGGTCTCTTGATATGGTGATGCCTAGGTCCATTTTTATGGTTGTGGGTGGAGCCTACAGCCATTTTGCTATCTGTAGCTTGAAAATGGAGTTTCGTAGAACACATGTTTTGGACATTTCAATGTATCCTTCCATGCCAACTGAAATAAAAAAATTCCCTTCTTTCTGTTAAGAATGTTGGAGACGTAACTCCAGGCTGCTTATCAGATGCCATTAGGAAACTGAAATAGCTTGTTAAATATTGGTTGCCTATGAAACTGGAGATTTTCACATTTAAATACTTAGCATTTAAACAGCTTCTTGATACTAGTTTAACTTGGGTATGTACTGTCTTTCAAGAAGGATTCATACCTCATACATGCCACCTTTTTCCCAGGAAATCTATGATTTATACTGTTTTTTTTTTTTAACCTCTATAGACAGTATCTGATGAGCAGTCTCAAACATATGACAGGTCTTCAATGAACTGCTTAGATGTGCCAATGCCAGCAAACAAACATTCGGCATTGACAAATGCTTGTTTCCCTTTCTACTGCATCAGCACAGATCGTCCTTGATCTTGTGCTTACCCCACCCATGTTTTATCACTGATGTTCTCCTTTGGCTCTCCCATGATTTCTAGAATCCCCTTTAACATTTTGACCCCATGCCAGCACCTCTTGTTGGGGCCAGTTTCATGCTTTCACAACCCTGTAACTGAATTAGAACTTGCTCACTCACATGTGCCCCTCACCAACTTCATAGCATGACACCTGGCCCTTGTCCGTAATCATGTTTGATTCAGAAGCAAGGTTCCCTCTTGAAACTTATTTGTACCACTGAGGTATTTGAAAGTTTCTATCATTCCCCCTTCTCCCACTGTACTTCCAGTATACATATATACATATATATATATATATATAAATATTATTAAGGTCCTTAAGTCTTTTGTCATATGGCTGCATAGCCTGTACCAGTTCATAAGCCTCCTCTGGACCACCTCCATTATTTTTATGTCCTTGCACTGCAGAGGTCTCTACAACTGGATACAGTACATTTTCTGCTGGTGATGCCCCAGTCTATGCATCCCAACATCCTGCTATGCCGCTAGCTCTCCTGACTGCCTTGTCACAGTACCTAGCTACATTGAGGTCATCAGCAATAATAACTCTTAGTTTTCTGTCCAGTTTTGTGGTGATGTGTCCCTCTCCTCTCATTTTTGTACTGCTCCCCTGGGTTTCTGTGCCACAGGAGCATGATTTTGCCTTTTTTTATTTTGTATTGAAGGATGGTTGATATACCATTGACCAATCGATGTAGCCTATTAATGATAACCCATTTCATGTTTTTAAACCCCTCCAGGACTTTCTACATTATTGCAGATTTTATTGTCATCCATAAACATGCAGACCTCTCCTCCAACCCCTCTGCAATGCTACTAATAAAGACACAAATATGAGCAAGCAATTAAAGGAGCTGGCAGGTCATACAGTTATTTAAAGTAGGTTAACTGAAGAATTAATCATTTGTGATCCTTAATTGATGTTGTATTTATACTTCTAGGCCCAGATATTCAAAAGAGTTGAGCCATGCGCAATAGGGTTGCGCCTGCACAAGTCTGAAATTGTGTCATTCTGCGATACGCAGCAGGAGACAGTTGCACCCCCAAAATCATGCTGAGCAACAGCGCAATGATAATGAAGGCATGCGCAACCGAAGGGGGAGGAACCATGCATAAATGGCGCAGTACTATATTCAACGACTTGCGCCATGCACAATAGGGGAGCAGGCGGAAGTTGCACCATAGCGGAAATGAGCCAAAATAAAAAGGAGCAAGGGAGAGGCACAAGAACGCTACAGGGAAGCCACATGAGTCAGAAGCATAGGCAGACAGACAGGGCAGGAGGCACAAACAGGGCAGGCCAGGGAAAGGGCACTCTGAACAGCCAGGCACAGGGAAGGTGTGGGGAGCCACACAGCACAGAGGCCAGCATAGGCAAGTGTTCCCAGTGCAGGGGAAGTAGCAGCCAGGACAGTGGGGGGAATACAGCAACAGCTGCCGGGGGAGTGAACACAAGCCAGGGACATGGCCAGTGCCACCTTCCAGATGGAGGCCGTTATGAGGGGGGTGAGAAGGCAGGTGGCAGGGGGGTGTGGCCATGGAAGGGCCCATCGGCGGTATGCCCCCAACAGGCAGTACCGAGCCCACACCAGCTTTGAGCTGTACACTGATACTGAGATTGTGGGCTGGTACCGCCTGAATAGGGCAATTCTGAGGCAGCTCTGTGAGCTGTGCAGTGATGTGATGCAGGCACCCACACAATGGAAATGCCCTGTCAGTGGAGACTACGGTAGCAGCCTCCATGTGCTTGCTCATCACGGGTACCTTCCAGAGACCAACTGGGGACACCACAGGCATAACCCAGTCAGCCATGTCACGCCACCTCACCCAAATTCCTCAGTGCACTGCTGCCACATGCTGCGGAGTACATCCATTTCCCCAGCACAGTGGCGGAGCGCACAGCAAACATACAGGGGTTCCACAGGGTAGCACGTATGCCTGGCATGCTAGGGGCAATAGACTGCACCCATGTGGCCATACGCACACCACCTGGCTCTGAGGGGGCCGCATACATAAATCGCAAGGGCTATGCCAGCATCAACTGCCAGGTGGTGTGCGATGCCAGGGGGCGCATAATCAATGTCTGTGCCAAGCACCCTGGGGGAGCACATGATTCATTCATCTGGCACCAGTCAGCACTGTGCCACAGATTCGAGAGTGGGGACATCCTCACTCGACACCTAGTGGATGAGTATGCAAGCCAATTGGAAATCATAGGGCCTGGGGGGGGGCACGGGCAGAGGTGACATGGGTAGTGGCCTACATGGCCTGGGGCAGGGTGATGCTGATCACTAAACTAACCTCCACCCTCTACACACAGGTGACAGTGGATGCCCACTCCGTCCCTGGCTGCTCACACCCTACTGGTGGCCCGCGACCCCATCGCAGTAACGCTATAATGAGGCACATGCCACCACATGTAATGCCATCGAGCGGGTGTTCGGGATGCTGAAGTCATGTTTCTGTTGCCTGGACACCTCTGGCGGTGCCCTACAGTACAGCCCCTCAAAGGCCTGCGGGCTATTCCTGGCCTGTTGCATTCTGCAAAACATGGCCAACAAATGTGGGATAGCCGTACAGGTCAAAGAGGGGGACAGCGATGGGGACGATGGGGACACTGGTGATGATGGTGATGGGCAGCCCCCCCTTGGCCGACAGGACCCCCGACTGATCCGGCTGGCACAGCTGCACCAGGACACCATCACGAAGGAGCACTTCAGCCAACCCAGGTAAGTCATGGGGCCATGTGCAACCACCAGTGGCTAAGGCACAACCCACAAACACACATGGACACACACCAGGGGTGCATGCCATCAAGGGAAGTGGCAGGGCACAGAATCACACACACAACCAGGGATGGGTGGGGATTAACATACCATGCGGATGGACACATGCACATACACACAATGCACCAAACGTACACAGAGGGCAGGAGGCACACCGACCCAGAATGCCAACCCTAGCAACAAACATGTCCACAGGCCACCACGCTCACTGCCTGTCGATGTGCATGAGTCAGATGCTGAGCACCATTGCACATTGGTGTACAGTGCAGTGCAGGCATCATCATGCACATGCAACTGCGGACAGCAGCCAGGAGGGGTGTGCAGGTGGACTGTGTGTGTCCGCGTGCAGGGCCGGGTACCCACCCCTGCACTGCCCACTGAAACACACAATGCACACAGGGCAGCACCAGACAGTAGCCATGCTGGGAGACAGGTCAGTCATGCGACACAGTGCCCTGGCCACCATGGATGCATGGGCAGCCCCGCTGAGACCCGCCAGCACTGACAGGCTGACCACTGGCCTCATGGTGTGGCACCGATGGTCCCCAAGGGGTTCCACTGCGTGAACACGACTGTGCTCATGCAGGGGTCTGCAGCACACCGAACATGCCTGCGCCAGGAGTGCTCAGGATGCCCACAGCCGAACCCGGTGTCAACAGGGTGGGAGTCGCACGGTGCTGGGAATGGGGGGTGGATAGTGCATTGTGCGGTGTCCACGATGCATGGGCACCTGACTGTGTGCCCATTGTGACTATGATAGCAGTGAATGCCTGTGCATGCCTGTCAATGGCAGCGGTCACATACTCCTGCAAATGGTCCATCCCTGCCAGGATCAGTGCGGTGTCCCTTCTGCGACGCTCCTCTGCCCACTCCAGAGCCACACGCAGTGCATCCATGGGTGTTGCAAGCCGCATCTGCTGCTGGACCGATGCTTGCAGTAGGCAGGTGTGCTCATCCAAGAGGTCATCATCCTCCTCGGCATCCTGTCCCTCAGGGTGTGCATGGCACTGATGATCAGCACCCCTTAAGGGTGGGTGCTGCACACCAGGACCAGGTCTGCACATGTCCACAGGTGGTGCACAGATGCGCCACTGAACCCTGTACCCCCAAGCCCATTGGGTGACTGCTGATGCTGTCCCTCCAGCTGCCGCTCCCCAGGGCTCAGTGGTGCTGCCGCAGTGGCTGCAACAGTTCCACTGTCCTGAACAGACACCAGTGCTTCCCCACTGGTGCTGACAGGCACAGGCTGGGACTGTGCTGACATGCAGGCCTCCACGGCAGCACCACCCACAGCCATGGGCGCGAATTGCCCTGCTGTGTGGCTATCCTGTGTCACACACGTGTCACTGCCCATGATGGTAGCATCATCATCACCGGTGACAGACTCTGCACCAGCCACAGTCACAGCATGCTGGCATCCGTGGATGCCAGCATGCTGGTACACAGGCAGGGCTTCCTCCACACCTGTTACAACGACATCAGTGTGGACAGCCAGGTTGCCCACTGTCGCAATGCTCCACGTATACCTGTGGAGGTGGATGGGCCCCTCCTCCAACTCCAGCTGACTGTCCTCAGTGGACAGGCCCACCACCGCTGACCCATGAAGATGCTCAGGACCTGTAAGGGAAAGCAAAGTCATGTTACTGCATGTGACCTACCCTGCCCCTCCCATAGACAGACCATGACTTACCATGCAGTGATGGGCCACCACCCATCTGGAAGCCACCACCTGGAACACCCTCAATGGCACTGCACTGCATGCTTCCAGCAAGCCTCTCCTCCTGTGTGGTCAGCTGTACCACCTCCGGCTGTCCCCCACCTGTTGCAGCACGTGCTGCCCTGATGGCAGCCACCTTCTCCTTTATCCTCCTCCTGTCCGTGCCCATCTTTTTCTTACACTCCTGCACAGAGTGCTTGTGGCTGCCATGCAGGTTTACAGCATGTGCCACCTCCTCCCATGCAGCAGCACGGGCTTGAGGTGTTCCCGCTGTCCACTGAGAAGTGGCTCCTGATCTAGGTAGGCCTCGAACAGGGCCTCGGTCTTGACCTTTGTAAAGTTCAGCCTCCTCCTCCTCCCACCAGTGTTCCTCCTCTCCAACAATGTGCTCTGTCATTATGTAGCCTGTAAGAATGGCAGTTGTTACCTGTGACTGTGCAGTCCCATGCATGTCCCTAAATCCACAGTCCACACTTCTAAACAGCATGCAACTCACCAATAGACTGCATTAACCGACTATGGCCACTGCAGCACAATGTCGCACATTTATAGCGCAACCCATGCAAATGAGGCGAGGAACAACTTTAAGTAGATGCAAATTGCAGTGCTGCGCCATTGAATGACTGATTAGATGATTTGCATATGACGGCTGAATATCTCGCTGTTGCGCTTTGCGCAATTGTGTTGGACGTGCTGAGCCAATGGCGCAGTTCTGTGACATGCGTAGTACACACCTCACTGCGCATGCCCAGGTTGCTGACTCAGGTGTCAGCCACGCTGATGACGTGCTGTGCATGGTAGGCAATGCAGGGCACGGCCACCATTGTGCCAGTGGCGCTATAGCGATGGTCACTACATGGCGCTGTGGCACTGGGCCATCATAGGAGCAATGGGCTAACTGCACGGTAGGCCGCTATGGCACTGGCACACAGGCAGCCAATCGCGCTACATGCATTGCGTTCCAATGGCGCTGTGCGTGTCCATGTGCCAGAGACCCTTGACCCTGTGCCCAACCTTGCCCCCTAGGCACCATGCATCAGCCATGGGTGCACCTCTATCGCGCTGTTCGGTAACAGCATGATAGGGAATGGCAGTGCTGTACTGCGCAGCATCTGCACGTGGGGAGCCGTGCTGCAGAGTGCCATATTGCCAACTAGAAGTGAGAGAATGGCACACAGAAGGGTAGCCCAGTGGTCTGCGATTGAATTAGTGAATTTAGTGGCCATTGTGGAGCCACACCATGGGCCTCTCTTCGGGGAGGCGCCCCTGGACAGGGCCAGGACCCAGGTGTGGCAGGAGGTGGCCACTGCCATGGAGGAGGCCACTGGATGGGGGAGGAGTGGGAGCAGTGCAGGCACTGATATGGGGACCTGCGGAGGAGGGAGCCGGAGCTACTGGCACACCTGTGAGCATATGCCAGGAGGGGCACAGTGTCATGGCCAGGTAGGGGTTCCGTCAACACACTTTTATCATCCATATGGGTAACAGTGTTGTATGTGTCCAGCACATAGGGGAGGGACTGTCTGGGGTTGGCTGTGGTGGTGTTCACAGGGTGTGGGGTCGGTGGGTCTGGCTGGGTGGGAGGGCACACACCTGGGGGAAGGGGGACTTTGCTTCAGGATTATACTGATGTTCCTCTCTCCTTGTTTGCCCCACAGGCCCAGAGGAATGCCGCCGTGTGAGGGAGGAGTGGTGGTGGGAGGAAGATGGTGCAGCCAGGTGGGGCAAGGGCCATCACCGCCAACCTGACCGGCCCGATGAGGGTGAGTGCCATACATCCATGATTACTATTGCATGCTGTGTGACAGGGTGGGCAGCGGGGCATGGCCACCATACATTGACACCACTGCCATGCACTCAACTTGTTACAGTCAACACTGTCCAGTGACAATGCATGTCTGGGAGTGCGTCAATGGTGGTCCATGCATTCACCAGGTACATGGTTGTGTCACTGCCATTGCACCACATTGCCATGTCACTAAACGGCCACAGTGGTGCTGTGCGTGACTAGGCCGGTGGGTGTGTGCAGCGTTCCGCATGGCTGTATGTGCCTGGGTGGGCAGGTCCTGTGGACGTGCTCACTGCGGGTGGTCACACACCATCACAGTGGTATGTCCCACGGCCGTAAGCCATGCACAGAGGGCGGGCTGTATGGGGTTGTGCATTCACACCTATTGACTGTGCTCACTTGTCCTAGGTACCTGCCATCTTTGTGAGATACGGGAGGCACTGCGGGAGATATTGGTGGTTGCATGGGCATCGCTGGACATCCTGCGATGATTGGATGAGACCAGGGTACTGAGGAGGCACAGGGCCCAGAGGAGCCAGAGCAGGGAGAAGCGCCCGCTGAGTGTTGGATTGCTCACAGTACCTACCCCCTGGACCCACCTCACACCCTTCCTTCCCCATCCCATTTGTCCACCGCTACTCTTTTACCCAATTCCACCTTGTTTGTGGCCTCCCAACCTTGTATATAGTTCCTATGTCATATGTATATAGTTTGTAATATTGTAAATAGTTGATTGTTATATATTTTTTCAATAGATTTAATTTTGATATGAATACTTTTGTGGTCTCTGATTTGCAGCTGGCTATAGGTGCTCAGCTGCAGTGGTGTGCATGGTGTCAGGGGTGGTGCGGTCATGGGTGTGTGTGTGTGTCAGTGTGGAGGTGACTATGGTGTGGGGGTAGCTATCAGTCAGTGTCTGTGGTGTGTGTGTTGTTCTCTGTGCACTGGATGACTGTGTGCAGTGGGCCATGGTGAGTGCTCTGTGTCCATGGTGCACCCATCGGCCCATCCTTAGCCTATGCAGCTGACACACATGCATGTCTGTGACCTGCACGGTCCGCTGGCATGTCAGTGGTGGCAGTCCCTGCAGGGCAGCCACTGTACCCGTCACATTGCTGGGTTGCCTCCTGTCACTGGTGTGGTGCATGCCTGGCTCGGGTGGCACTGTGGACACCACAGTGGTTGTCCCACCTCCATGCTGTGTCTGGTGTGTGTTGCAGGGGATGTAGCCCACTGTCTGTGACTCGTGCTCCGGGTGACTGATGGTGGTGTACGGGTCTACAATGCCTGCGCAGGGTGGCTGGCACTCCAGTGCCATGGAGGACTGTGGGTTGTGTGTACACAGTTTACATGGGCCCACAATGGGGGCTTGGTTGCCCCACCACTGCGTCCCCATGTTGTTGTGCTCTTGGGTATGGGTGGGTGTCTGTCCATACACTGTGTGGCATCCGGTGTGGTGCATGCTTCCACACATCACTGTGGGTGGCTGTGCTGGCTCTTGTGGTCAGTGGTGGGTCGGGGTGTGTCACTGGACTACTGTGCAGTGTGCTGTACCACTGGTGGTGGTGTCAAGGGGCACACCCTGTCCTGTGTGGGGTACCTCTTGTGCCGACGCATGGTTGTTCTCTCAGCAGTACCTCGGGGGGACTGTGCATGGTGGCACTGTGTCTGCCATTGTTGCATTGCTATGTGCTGCCACCCGCTGATGGGTGCTCATGGTGGGGCTGGCTTGCATGGTTCTGTGGTGCACAGGGTTGCAGTGTCACAGTGGGGGTAGTGGTATGCATGGGGTTTCCTAGAGTGGTGGTCACTGCTCATGGGGGGGGTGTCTGGAGGTCACAGTGCAGGGTGTGCTCTGCATTGGGGGGATGGTGTGGCATGGGGTGGTCAGCCCTCCTTGTGTGCCAGTCACAGCTTGCCGGTAGGTGTGATGGGGCACCGTGGCCCAGCTGTGGGTTGTTTGCTTGTCTCCATGGGCCAGTGGTTATTCCAGCCCTCCCCCAGTTGTGCAGTGCATGGGGTGTGGGGGGGATGATGTCTGTTCTGCTGTGTGTTCCTGTGCCCATCTGTGGCATGGGTGGTGGGTCACTACCTCCCTGGTTGTGCAGTTACATTGCTCTGCTGCTGGGTGGCATCCCTGGTTGCGCTATGGCGCCTCTGGACTGCTCAGCTGAACATCCCTTGTTGTGCTATGGTGCATCAGATCTGCTCAGCTTCCCCTCCCTAGTTGCGCTATGGCACAGGTGGTGTGATATTCAGTCGTTGGCTGTAGGCGCAGTTTGGCCTGCTCTGTTTTTGAATATCGCACCTCTTGTGCATGGGCACAATAGACTTGCACTTGCTCCTGCTATTGTGCACTTTTTGGGTGCAGTTTGAATATCTGGGCCCTAGTCTGTAAGTCAAAGTTTACTCTGTGTATTTATTATATATTATTATATGTTAGTAATACATGTCTGATGTTTGAAATGTTTTAGATATTGTAACTAGGAGTAATTATGTTAAGGACCTTGCTGAAAATGAGCTTGCCTCAGTCGAGTTTCCTATTCTTGTGCATGTCAATTGAATAATTTTTTTTACTACTACTACTACTACTACTGGCAAACCTAACTATTTAATAGTTCACTGGAGTCAGGAGTGGTATCGCAGGATAAGAGAACATCAAATGTGGTGCCTATCCACAAAAGCAGTCCCAAGTATGACCCAGGGAATTTCAGACCAGTGAGTCTGACCTTAGTTGTGGGAAAGCACATGGAAACCATACTAAAGGAAAGGAAAGGAAAGGGTGGTAGAATATCTAGAGGAGCATGGTCTCAAGGATGCAAGGCAGCATAGGTTCATGGGGCAATTGTGTCAAAAGAATCTGATTGACTGCTTTGACTATGTCACTAAGACAGTAGACAGGGGCCAAGTGGTAGATATCCAAGTTGTCAGATCTCTGAGTTGAGTTAGGAGTATTTTATTTATTTATTTAGATTTTGGTGACCGGGTAAACCCACTGAGACCAAAGGTTCTTTTTTCAGGGGCGACCTGGGATTAGGTACATAACAGCACTTTTACATACAGTAGACAGAAGTTACATACAGTAGGTGCAATACAGCAATTTTACATACCCTAAACAGAAGTACAATGTTAGAGTATCGACTGGAGAGACAGTGATTACAGGTAGAGAATCCAGTGCATGCAGTTCTAACCTTACAGAGTTTGTAGGGGTCACAATTTGACATATTCATCAACAGAGCATGAAAGGTCACAATTTGTCTGGTAGGGAAAAAGGAGGGCTACCGAGTGCAGCCGCACAGGCTAAGTTCCAGCAGGTATGCTTTAAGGCCAGCCTTGAATCCTTGGAGAGAAGGCCTATCGAACAGAGTAGCTGGGAGCATATTCCACAAGTGCAGGGCAGCGTATGAGAAGGAGCGCTTACCCAGGTTGGTACGTACGCGGGGGATTACTAGGAGCCGGCTGGCTGAGGACCTCATACCTCTGCATTGTACTCTGGGGTTAAGCAGTCCACGCAGGTGAGGAGGGCTAATGGTGGTGAATTTATGAGTCAGGCAGAAGGTGGAGTAGGCCAGTTTATAGCATATGGTGGGCCAGTGGAGGTCTGCAAGGACCTCACAGTGGTGTCTTCTGGGGGGGGGGAGTTAGTGGCAAAGTGTGCCACTCTATGGTAGAGCACCGTGAGTTTTTTGAGTTCCCCTTCTCATAGGAACTGTAGCAGGGGGCCCCGTAAAGATGTCAAGATGTGTGGAAAACTGGCTGATGGACAGAACCTAGAGGGTGGTTGTGCGGGGACAATTGTCTGGCACCAGAGAGGTCACCAGTGGGGTCCGACAGGGCTCAATGCTGGGGTAAGTTTTGTTCAATGTCATCATTAATGACATTGAAGATGGCATCAATGGCAAAATGTGCCTATCTGTGGATGACACCAAGCCCTGCGGGAGAATGGACACAGCTGAATGGATACTGGACCTACATGATGATCTGGAAAAGCTAGGAAGGTGGTCTAGGATCAGACAACTTGGCTTTAATGCCAAGAAATGCAAAGTTATTCATATTGGAGCCAAGATTCTCAGGACAGAGTAATACCTGGGTGGAGTCCTGGTACGTACATTAGAGGAGGAGAAGGACCTGGGAGCGATGATCACTAGTGACCTGAGGCACGCCACACAGTGCAAGAAAGCAGCAGCAAGGCAAACAAGATGCTGGGATGCATAGCTAGGGGGATCAGTTGTAGGAGAGAGGCGGTTATACTGCTCTCATACAGGTCACTGGTAAGGCCACATCTAGAGTATGGAGTTCAGCAATGGTGCCCACACCACAAAAAGGACATTAACCTGCTGGAGAAGATACAGAGGAGGGCTACAAAGATAATAGTGGGTCAGCAAGGTAAGGCACACAAGGACAGGTTGAAGGCGCTAAACATGTACTCCCTGGAGGACAGGAGAGACAGCGGGGACATGATTGGGACCTTCAAGTACTAGAAAGGGATAAATAAGGTGGATAAGGAGGGTCTCTTTAAGCTGAGTGTTGACCATAACATGAGAGGGCAGATTCTTAAGCTGGAGGGTGGGAGGTATTGGAGGGAGGTCAGGAAGCACTTCTTTAATGACAGGGTGATGGAAACTTGGAATACGCTACCAGAAGAGGTTATGTCAGAAGACAGTGTGTAGCTTCAATAGAGACTTGGATAGGCATTGGGAGATAATAGAGATCATGGGTAGGGAGGATGAGAGGAGTGGGGATGGGGAGCAGGGCAATAGCTAAAGCTGTGGACCCCACAATACAAGCAGACTAGATAGACCAAATGGCCTTCTTCTGTTGGCTTCATAGTATGTTCGTATGTTCATATTTTTTTTATTTTCCTTTTAGTGTCGACATGCAGCACAAGCACTGCTGAGAAGCAGATGAGCACCCAGGCATCCTGGCACCTCACCCAAAGTCAGAAGGCATTCAGGGCACAAACTGAGAGGGAAGACAATAGGGCATCAATAGAAGGAGGTCCATCATGGGTACCTGCAAGACACCCTCAGCCAGACATGCCTGAGGAAAATAGACTGAAAAATCTGGAGCGGGACATACGCTATATTAAGTCAACCCTTGAGAACCAGGGGAAAAAAATAGATGAACTGCTGGTCACTGTGAAAACATTAGCAGCAGCACTCACCACCACTAAACCAAAGGAAATCACAGCTCCGCCACAGTCTGTTGGCAACTGAAAATATCAATTACAAGTGAAACAGTATGTGTAAATAGTTCTATACATTGCTATTACTGTGTTTATGGTTTCTTTGTTGTCATTAATGTTGTTGTTGTTGTTATTGTTGTTTTCTTATTTCTTTATATTATTGCAACTATTTTCTAAACCAAATCCTATCTACTTTTAAGTAATTTTTATATTGTCTTGTGCGTGCAGTGCAGACAACATATTGGGGTTTCTCGAAGTGGAAGAGCAGGTTTTGGAGGCGCAGTTGTGTTGTGGTCAGTGGCGCCACTGCTTTATAGGGCTGGGCTCCTCGGCACGAATTAGATGCACCCTGTCTATAACAGCTGTTGCAAAACATGCCACCAACTTGAAACATTTTAGCCACTGCAGTAAGGGAACAACTCCTCATTGCAGAGCGTGCCTTGCCTGGTGTAACATTTCAATAAACATGGCGGGCGGTGGCTCGCCACCCACCACCTGCCACTCACAGTCCCTAGGAAGCTGATGTGGGGGTGCCCATTCCCCCTCTTGGCA
The DNA here is from genome assembly GCA_016271365.2 of Neoceratodus forsteri. NCBI lineage: Eukaryota > Metazoa > Chordata > Ceratodontiformes > Ceratodontidae > Neoceratodus > Neoceratodus forsteri. Next base: position 1,213,050,455 of record CM057453.1, on the reverse strand, counting down.
TATGTGACTCCTTTACTGATGTGGTCTGCCGAGGGGGTGCCCAATCCCTCTCAGCATCATGCCTCCAAACACAAATATGCTTGCTGACCAGTGGTGCCCAATTCCCCTATCAGCATGTTAATCCCCTCCCCATTTTTCTGCCACTGTCCCACCCTGAGTGTGTGCCACACTGGGAGCTCACTCCAGTGTGGCTAACATGCGCCCCCCCAAAGAAATGTGCCACACAATACTGGCAGCCCACTCCAGTGTGGCTAACATGCCCCCCCCATAAAAATGTGCCACACTGGGAGCCCACCCCAGTGTGGCCAAACCTGTAAAAGAAAAAAAAAGAAACCGGTTCATGAATTTTTTTATTTTTGTTACCTGAAACAAAGGACACTGTTCCTCGCCATCCTGTCCCCTCCCCCAACCCACAACCACCCTCTGAGCACCCCATCTCCCCACTCCCCTCACCCCATGCTTACTTCCGGAGCCTGGCACGATGATCTTCGGTGAACTGGGAACAGGACTGCTCTCTTTAAAGCCGACTGCAAAATGAATAAATGCCGGTAAGCTACATTATGGCATAAATGTTTTTTTTTCAACTTTGGTGCATATCTCAGCCATTTTTGCAAATTTTGGCACTACATTTTCAACATGGGATTCTTGGGATGCCACCTCATGAATTCAGTCACTGTCATCTCTTTATTCTGTCCCAAAAGGTGATTTTGCAGTCACTGCATGGAATCACCTTTTGGGATTGATTAACAAAATAACAGTGTGACTGTTCATGAGGTGGGCTCCCAAAAAGCCTATGTTGCAAATTTGGTGAAAAAATGCAAAAAAATGACTGTGTTACAAGCATGCATTGCGCAGTTTCCATGCACGCTTGTAACTTTGAGAATTTTTAATATTTTTACTCCATATTTTCAACATTGCCTTTTTTCACACTTCCTTATGAACAGTACAGCTGTCATTTTCCACATCCTGCCCAAAATGTGTTTTCCCACATCTGGCACACAGTGGCGCAGTTGCTGTAGGAAAACATTGTTCCGGACAGAGTAAGAAAATCACAGTAATACTGTTCATGAGCAGAGGTCCCAAAAAGCCTATGTTGCAAATTTAGTGAAAAAATTCAAAAAAAAATTACCATGTTACGAGCATGCATTGTGCAGTTTCCATGCACGCTTGTAACTTCAAGCATTTTTAATATTTTTACACCAGATCTTCAACATTGACATTTTTCACACCTCCTTATGAACAGTACAGCTGTCATTTTCCACCTCCTACCCAAAATGTGTTTTCGCACATCCAGCGCACAGTGGCGCTGTCGCTGTAGGAAAACAATGTTTGGAACACAGTAAGAGAATCACAGTAACACTGTTCATGAGTAGATGTCCCAAATTGCCTATGTTGAAAATTTGGTGAAAAAATTCCACAAAATTACTATGTTACAAGCGTGTGTTGCTCAGTATCCATGTACAGTCGTAAGTTCGACAATTTGTAATATTTTCACTCCAGATGTTCAACATTGCCATTTTTGCACACCTTCTTAAGAACAGTACAGCTGTCATTTTTCACATCCAGCCTGAAATGTGGTTTCGCACATCTGGTGCACAATGGCGCAGTCGCTGTGGGAAATCAATGTTTGGGACAGATTAAGAAGATCATACTGCTACTGTTCATGAGCAGAGGTCCCAAAATGTCCATGTTAAAAATTTGGTGAAAGAATTCCAAGAAAAGACTGTTACAGGCATGTGTTGCACAGTTTTCATGCACGCTCATAACTTCGAAAATTTTTAATATTTTCGGTCCAGATTTTCAACATTGCCATCTCTTCTCAGCTCCTAATGAATGGTGCAGCTGACATTTTTATGTGGTGCAGAATGGCATGGTCACTTTGGGAAATCAACGTTTAGGACACATTAACAAAATCACAGTGCCACTATTCATGAGAAGAGGTCCCACACGCTTTCATGAGGTAGGTTCACAAAAAGGCCATTTTTAAAATTTGAAGTGCAAATACCAATAAATGCCCAGGTTGTTAGGGATTCTAACCATAACATCCTGCTCTATACAGAATAACAGGCATCAGGGTGTGCCTTTGGATTGTCGGCTGTAATGCTAATGCCATTGCACCCCCACCCCTGACTGCAGCCACTGACACCCATCCAGGTGTGCCTTGGACTCTTCGGCCCCAAAGTTCACCCCATTCTCCTATGCTGCACTGATCTCAACATACTTCCTTATGAAATGGAGTGAGCATAAGGTCTGACAATCCCAAGGCACAATGCAACACTTGGCAGAGTCTGCAGGGTAGGGTTAGGTGAAATGGCATGAGTGTTATGGCCAATGACCCAAAAGCACACCCCAATGCCTGTCACTCTCTGCAGGGTGGGATGGGGTTGACATCAGTTCTATACTTCACTGCCATTCCTATTATGCATCTCTCTAACACCTGCACTACCAATACCAATACCAGCAAGAAAACATTAGGCATTGACAAATGCTTGTTTTTAATTCAAATCCAAGTTACAGTTTGAAAATCACTAGGTGTAGCAGGAGATGCAGGAGGAGGAACAGGCCACACACAGCAGCAGTAACATCAGGGCAGCTTTCAGTTCACTCAGCCCAGGTTCTTTGTCACAGCAGCACCAGAGACATGAGATGGCAGAAGAAGGCACAGGAGGACGGGTACACGGAAGCTACAGCCCCATCAGGGCAGCTATCAGTTCACTCTGCCCAGGTCCTTTATCACAGCAGCAGCACCAGTGAGCTGAGATGGCAGAAGAAGGCACAGGAGCCCCATCAGGGCAGCTATCAGTTCACTCAGCTGTTTTTTTTATTGCAACAGCAACATAAGACGGAGATGGTTCTTTACTGCAGCAGGCACACTAGGAGGAGATGCAGAAGAAAGCACTGGATGACAGGCAATTTGTAGCAGCAGCATCATCAGATTAGGATGAACCTTTCAGGTTGAAGACCAGGGAGACACAGTCCTGTGAAGAAAAGCATGAGAAAAAAACAGATTTTAAAGCACAGTTAAATAACAAGACATACAATGTGTTCAGTAATTCCACTGTTTGGAACCAGGGATTGAAATGAGTACCTTAGAAAACAAAATGTATGGAATAAAAGTGCTTAGCTTAATGCAAAAGACTGTGTGATGGTCCACCAGCACCAGAAAGGGATGCACCCAGCAGTGTGTGAAAAAATCCAAGGGTGACACAGACCTATGAAGAGAATCATGAGAAAACATTAAGTTTAACATCTGTAGACAGAGGCAGGGTACACTTTTCTTTTGTTTTTAATAGGGCCATCTGGTGAAATTCCAGAATGGAGCTCTTAGATACATCATTATGAAAAAAGCATTTATTTTTATTGAATGTTACCATTTTTTAACAAGATCAGTATTAAGAAAATGCACAGTGCTATTAAATCATCTTTCCTGTACTGATTTCATTTTGCTTCATGTTACTTCAGGGACACTTGTCACTTGGACTTTTTTAGTTTTTGTCTGTTACACATACCAACAGGGTTCAAGCATGTAGCAGCAATAGTAATGTATATGTTTTGCCGGTGTAATACACATTACAAGCAACACATTTTTTCTGTAAAACACATGTTGCCATTTGTGAATCAGGGTACACCTGTTCTCCTGTCCACTATAAGGACATGCAGTCACAATCCACACTACAGCCTACACCATCTATACTTTAAATTTCTAAAGCACATTGAACTAACAAGACATTCACTGTATTCATAATTTCATAGTATGTTACAAGTCATTAGGGGGTTAGCCCTTAGTGACTTGCCACATATCAGCAGTAGTCAGTTACCCTATCCTTGCCCATATAATTGTCTAGTTCTATTTTAAATTGAGTCATTGAATTAATATTTACTACTCCATCCAGCAATGAGTTCCAGGGTCTAACCATCCTTTGGCTAAACCACTGTGCTCTTTTATTTGTTTTGCAAATCTCTCCCCTCAATTGCATTCCATGCACTCTAGTTTCTTTACAACTGTCATTTCTGCATAGTCCTGATGTTACCCACAGGCTTTCATTATTAAATGCTTTGTGCGCATAACATAGGTCAACACTTAATTTTCTGTAAGTGACTGAATATAAGTCCAGTGTATGCAAGCTTTCCTTATAGTTCAGGTGGATGTTAAAGATCCCATGGCACTTATCGAAAAGAGTAGGGGAAAGTTTTATTGAAACAGAAATCGTACAACAATAAACAAATCATGATTCAAAAACAAGAAAAACTCAGAAAAAGAAAACTAAAACAAAAAGAACATAGATAAAGGAAACCAATATTTAGCCAATCAAGTAACTGCAAAATCAGAGTCCATTATCCAAGGAAGAGCCTTCCAAAGTTCCAGAAGAGTCACCTCCAATAATAAGGTACTTTCATGCACATAAATGTTCTTCAGGTCCTGTACAATTTTTTTCTCAAGCTCCAAGTAAGAGCAGTCTTTTTGCCGTAAAGTAAACAGACAATGGACCATCCAGATATTCCATTTAATTATAACAAAAACAAGATTCAGGGTATCCATATTCCAAAGCGACCACTGGGGGGGAAAAACTCCATATACAATATTCAGGTAAGAGACCGTCTGAAACAAGGGAGTAGCCCAAACCTGTGCCAAAAAAGACTACCAATTCTGAATAAAAGAACAGTCAAAAAATAAATGAGAAATAGTTTCAGGTTCAGTAATACACAATAGTCCAGAACACATTCGGTCTTGAGACTGCTTGTGTTTGTGATTTGCCTTTATATTAATCCTTTCATGGCAATGCAGCCAGTGGAAATCCCACATATGGGCAGGCACCCTCTTACATCTTAACAAAGGCAAGAGGGAAGAAAGGTGTTGGCTAGGGCACTTTTCGAAGGGCAGCTGTATAGCACAAACAGTCAGGAGTAAATTATTATATAAAACTTTGTGTGAATGGTTTAATAACATCTGGGAAGATATCTTCCATTGTTTCAAATGTAAAAACATATGTTTAACGTAAATTGTTATACCAGCAGTTTGTCGTAGCGCATTTAATGAATTGCATTCCCACTGATGAAACCAAAACCGACAAGAGTCATAGAGCCATGGTTCCCACCCCGTCTCAGTATTTATCAGCAAAGGCCTGAGATTTGCAGTAAGAAAAATACATGAAAAAAATAACAGAGGATTAATCATGTGAATACCAACCGCAGTAATAGGTAAATAAGTAACATTCCACTTTACCAGATTTAACCTGCTCCCCCAGAGAGCCTGAAAAAAACAAGCTAAAAACTGCAGTTTCTAATTGTTTAGGGATAGGAAATATATAGCTCAAATAGAGAAAGGTCAGTATCAGATAGGTTTTAATCAGAAAGACACGTTTCTTTTTCCCAATCTGCCCCCTATTCCAAGAGACCACCTTAAGTTTACCTTGTTGTAGTTTAGCATTCCAGTTAAAAAAATCTGAATTCAGAGTCCCAAAAAAAAAAACCCCAAAATATGAATAGGGCTCTCAACTAGACGTAAAAGGACAATATGATCCAAGGGGGCTAATGTAGAACCTAACCGAATACCCAAGCTTTTATTAAAATTTAAAACTGCACCAGAAAAATCACCAAAAGTGGAACACACCTGAAGAGAAATAACCACAGAGGCCTCATCGGCTACAATGAAGCAAACATCATCTGCATACGTAATAGCTTTATAAGGTGAGAGCAGGGCAGAACTAGAGATAGCATGAATCTGAGGATGGGCATTCAAATGGTGATGCAAAACATCTAAAAAAAATACATATAAAAAAGGACTCAAAGGACAGCCTTGATGAACCCTTCTCTTTATGGGGATCATTGGTCCTACCCAAACATTCACTACAGGCACAACAGTAGCCGTTCTATAGAAAGCACGAATCCATCGTAATATTACATCCGGTACATGCATAAAATGAAGTGCTTCCCATAAAAAATCGTGACTAACAGTGTCAAAAGCCACCTTCTGGTCTACTGAAACAAGTCCCGAAACTGTGTCCGCATACCCATGATAAAATAATTCTTGAAGGTGAACCAAATGGTCTGAGATTCTCCTATTAGGCACAGAACATGACTGTGCAGGACACAAAACCACCTCTGCAATCCCCACCAAACGCTTCACAATAATTTTCATCAATAACTTAAAATCAGTATTTAACATACATAAAGGGCACCAATTCTCAAGAGAGTGAATATATCCTTTCTGCTTTTATATTAAATCAAAGTATCCTTCACAAATTCCACGGGGATAAATTCACATTTTAACAGGGAATTAAACACAGATGTAAGTTCTGGAACCAAGTGGTCACCCAGCACCTTATATAAGGCAGCAGGGAGACCATCCAGACCAGGAGTCCTCTGTAAGGGTAAGGAGGAAATAGCCAATTTCAGGTCCTGCTCCATTATATGTAAACATGCCTGGTCCAAACTCAGCTATGAAGGAGCTGGGATATCAAGGTCACTATACAAGGTCACAGGATCACCAGCTACTGCTGGGAGAGGAGAAAATAGGGCTGTCGTATAATCTGTCACAATTTGACAAATATCAGACTAAGAGGTACATAAGGTACCTGCAGAATTAGTAAGGCTCGTCATATTTTTATGGGCAATTTGACGGGAATTTGACTCAGAAGGACAAACAACATCACATGTTCCCGTAATACTAAATTTGTGTGGATGATAAAGTTGTTGTGATTGCCGGGACTGGAAATTCAACATATCACTCTGTATTACTTGCAATTGTTGAGAAAGGTCTTGCCCCATCGTATGTGCTATTGTTAACAGTGACTGAAAATGTACCCTCTTCTGCAAATATTCCAAATATTCCCTCCTACATTTCAGGCGACTATAATTTTTCAAAAAAAAGAACCAAATCATGCTTTGTATCAGTCCACCACTGAATAGGGTCCTCATAACATATAAAAACAGATTTACGGGCCTGAATAAAGGACAAGAGAGACTGCATGACTGTCGGGACTTGTAACAAAGATGTGTTGAATTTCCAAAGTCCTGGACCTTTATGGAAAGGGACAGCAGAGCCAAGACCAACAGAAAGCTTTTTATGGTCAGAAAATGCAACAGCTTGTACTATGGCAGAAGTAACAGATAATGTATGAGACAAAAAAGACAAAATAAATTCGAGTAGCCAGTTTACCCGTTTGGAATGTAGGAGTGTGTTGTTTAGTAAAAGAGTAATAGGCATCAGTTAAATGAGTGGTGCAGACCAATTTCCCCAGTTCATGAGAGTCACAAAACAACTTTTTAGTAGTAGCAAAAGAGCTCTTATCATGAAGACTTAAACCACAATTAAAGTCACCAGAAAATAATACTTGAAAAGAAGTGTGCAAGTAAGGACGAAGTAAAGAAAATAAAGCTATATGTGCAGTCTTAGTTTGAGGAGCATAAATGTTAATCACCCAGTAAGGACAGGGCCCAATTACAAAATCTAAAATGAGTGCTCTACCAGGGGCCACATCAAATAGTTTAAGCAAGCGGAGCTCTGGGATATTGATTAAAATCCCCAGTCCCGAACAGAAGTCCTGAACTCTAGATCAAAAAGAAAGGCTCAATAACCAGTCCTGTTGTGCTTGTCGGATCTCTTGTGTAGTGTGAATTCTAGTATCCTGCAACAAAAAAATTCCCAAAGGCGAAAGCCACAAAAAGGAAAAAAACAATCTCCTTTTTGCCATACGCTTCATACTATTTACATTAATAGTATGGCAAACAAAGTGAGACATATCACTGAAACAGAGCAGAGAAACACATTACAATTTCCGTTTCACAATCTCCTTTTTCCCCCTTAAGCTTCACTCTGGCCTTCCGCTTCTGAGAAAGACCAGTACCAAGTTGAAATTCAGAGTCAGTGGTTCCATCAGGGAGGGAAGAAGCAATGGAGGAAGAGTCAGACTCGCCTCCAGCATCATCTGAGACAGGTTGGAGAAGCTCAAAAGAATTAGACAGGGGCACAGGAGGGGTCTCCAGTACTAATGGAGGAGATGGTAATACCCGTGGGCTATTCCTCATCGACCTCCGGTATACAATATTAGCAGGCACTCGGGAGGGTAGCATAGTACTTGGACCTGGGACAGGGTCTGGGACAGGCAGAATAGACTGGGCAGGTTCAGGGGTAGGAGAAGTCACAGCTAAGGGTCTTTCAGAAAAAGAAACTACCAGAGGCTCTACACCTGGGATTACAACAGGCACAGAGACCTGAGATAAGGGCTGTGTGACTACAGGTCGTGATGCAACTGAAGTGGCCCAGATACGAGCCTTCTGTGCTTGCGTAATAATAAATCACTGATCTACTCCACCATCATGAAAATCCTGATTATGAGCAGCCCACTGACAATTCTGAAACATATGTTCCATCTTATTACAAAGGTTAGATTTACACTCATTCAGACAGTGAGTCCCCACATGGCCCAATTCACCACAGGTATTACATTTCGTCTTATCACACACATTGCTAAGATGTAAGGAGTCACCACACTGGTAACAAACCTTAGGCTGACTTGGGTAAAACAGGACACCCCTATCACGACCTATAAAAAAGGAGTTAGGTAAGTGTACAGGACCAGAGTCATTAGAGTGTAATAAGACCTTAACCTTCCAGGCCCCAGTCCAGAAATTCTCTGTATACAAAATAGCTTCAGGCTGAACCCGGACATTACAGCGCTGTTTCAGCCAGTAGATGACATCAGCCACATCAACACCCTCATTCCAAAACAGAATAGTAATATTCTTAAAAGCTGGTTTAGAAAGGGGAACAGCCTGAAATGGGGTCCATAGAGCAGTGTTTCTCAAAGCATGATACTTCGAACAAAAACGCTCCAAGCCCTGAGACGTTTGAAAGCTTATATCAAAAGTGGATTCACCTGAGATGTGAATCAGAGCATATATTTCATGAGAAAAATTTTTTAAAGAGTCCCTTATAAGTGTACGTGCCACATACGCACAATCTGGAGGCTCAGGTAACCCCCCCATGTAAGCTAAGTGAACAGCATTATGCCTCTTAGCCACCTGAATCGGGAATTTAAACAAAGATGAAAAAGAACGACTCGACTCTGCCTTTTTAGGGGGTAGCTGTAGTGATACTAGAGCCAGAGTCTCTATGGATATTGTAGAAGAAGAAGCCCGAAGTGGAGAACCCTGTAAATGGTCTAAAACAGGGTTCTGCATTAGCTCCAATTCCTTAGGTAAACACAAGGGGTCAGGAGAATCCACAGATCTGTCTGGTGTATGCTGCAGCTCAGGGAAGTCTTCAGGGCGGGGGGACCACATTGGAGACGGACCCGAGATCCATTGCCCAGCAACAGGCTCCTGCACCCAGCCAGAACCTCGCAACGCCAAATCTACTGTCCAGGTAGGCACTGCAAAGGGATCCACAACTTGGGGTACTGACATAGAGGGAGACATTGCCGTAGTAGGCAGAGCAGAATCAGTAGTCAGAGCAGAAGCAGTACTCACTGTGGTTGTCTGGGAGGCAGGCAGTAAAGCAGCATCAGTAGACACACTAGGAGCTTCTGAACAGGCTGGAACAGCAGTTGCTAGAGGTATCACTGTGGACTGCCCCTAGAACCACCAGACACTGCAGGAGAAGTACACACATCTAATCTGTCAGCTCGTATCCGTTTAAGTTCCTGATTCAATTTCATCTTAGTAATTGCAAAACGGCATTCTGCCATGGCTAAATGCTCCTGGATCTCCTTTTCTGCAAAGCAGGCAACATCAGGGTCAGAGGAGGAAAGATCCTCCGTTATGTCAGCAGTAGGCAAGGAAGTTTGAGAGTCCATTCCAGTTTGAGGTAGCAGAGGTTCAGGCACTGCGACCTGTATATTTGTTTCAACTCCTGAAGCAGAAACAGTAACTTGCAAAACATCTGAAAGTGCATTCAAGGTCTCCACAAAATCAGAGCCAGGAGTCGAGACCAAGTCTCCCACCTCCATTGCTTCCTCCACGGCAGGCAAGGGAGCGTCCGCCATCTTGGACAGAGGTTCCCCCTCTGAAGAGTAGGGGAAATTTTTATTCATATTCAAAAACAATCCAACAAAATTACATATAATGAAATCTCATCACAGGAAACCTATCCTCAGATCAAAAAATAAATCTATACAAAATAAATAATAAACAAAGGAAACCACATAAAAACTGAAAATAGAATCCTATTCCCTGCTTAGAAAGTTTATCCCACCCAATCAAAATTTTTCCATAATTTTACAACCACATCTGTTTCAAGTGTGCGATTTATATGTATATGCTATCCAGTTTCCTCTGAATATTAAACAAAACATCTTGTTGCAAAATTACCTTACCTTGCAAAGATCTTTGCATCTCGCCCGCCACATGGACCATTTAATACATACCAGCATAACATGAATTGTACTGTTGCCCATTTTGCCCAGGTGGCCGGAATTTGCCCTAAAACCAAGACATCATAATTTATTAATAAAATTAATTTTTCACCCCACATATCTGATAATAATTTCCAAAATCCCTGCATATGAACACATTCAAAAAAAAGGTGCTGCATTGTCTCCACAACCCCAGCACATGATTTTTCCCCACATTCCCTATCCTGTAATTGCAAATGCTTCTGATTATGTTTCACTTGCAATTTCTGGTGACCACAAAGCCAAGCAAAATCTTGCATTTTCCAAGGTATCCTGGCCTCTAACATGTTATCCAATAATAGACTAACATTAATGCTATTAGGCACCTGAAAGACAGGATTTTCATGATACCACGTATCCAAAATTGTTTTATAAAAAACTTTCCTCCCATTCCCCACACACCATGCTAAGTCTATTTTCCAAGTCCTAATATATTTAAGTGTACTTTGAACATATCCAGGTAATTTACGCTCTGCTGGAGTCCACTTCCCTTTACCCCATGCCATAAAAAAAGACTTGCCCCATAACTACATACAGGTCTGCCCGGTCCCTGGTGTCAGCTTTATTAAAGGAAGTACAGAGCTAAAGAAAAAATTACTGAACAAGTATACTATGGGTTGTAACATATTTAAACCGCCTTCCTTTCTTGGTCTGTATGTATGAATCCTTTTGACAGGGTTTAGCCTGCTTCCCCATAAGAACCAAAAAAATAAGCCCAGAACTTTAGTATGCATACAATATGGCAAAGGAAATATATGTGAGATATACAAAAAGATAGATGCTATATAGGCCCTAAGAAGATAAACTTTCTTCCTTTTAGACATTTTCCAAGACAACCAAGTTTGAACTTTGCTATGGGCTTTATCATAAACTTCATCCCAATTTTGAATCTCTGAGTCTTTTGTACCAAAATACACACCTAGAATTTTAACTTGATCTTTTGTCATTAGGATTGGAACGTTTTTTATTTCCTCACTATCCCCTAAAATTAGGACTTTACTTTTGTTCATCTTAATCTTAATGCCTGTGGCCTGATACATATTTTGATTATACTTAAGACCTTGTGACCTGAAGCTCCATCTGCTACTGTGAAAACACAATCGTCCGCATAAGCTGTGAATTTAGAAAAACATGCCCATCTTTGTTGCTTATTGCCTCAATTTCAGAACATTGTCCTATGTTCCGCAATATAGGATCCAGACCAAAGACATACAATAAAGGGCTCATTGGACAACCTTGTTTGACACCATTCTTTAAAAAAATTGGAATTCCTAAAAACATTTACCAAAGGTATGGCTTGGGCTTTCTATATAGAACTTTCACTATTTCTATGAACTTAGGAACCCCATAGTAACCTAGAACTTCCCAAAGATATTCTTGGTATACTCAGTCAAAAGCAGTTTCCTGATCCATAGTCATTAAATATCCTCCTAATTGCTTCCTAAACTTTGCTCACAATCTCCTGATCAATACTAAGTTCTGTATTATATTCGTCCCGGTATCGCACAGTCTGTTCCTGTACGATCACTGTTTGTGCTACTTTTAAGAGTCGTTTTGTGAGGATTTTTGCAAATATTTTATAATCAGAGTTTAATAGTGTTATTGGTCTCCATTCTTAATCTCAGAGGATCCCCTTTTGAAGAGAAAAACAGTATTCCTTTCAGCATTGAGGGGCCAATCTTTCTTCTTCCCAAATAGCATTAAAAGAACCCTCAGGCACGGAACCAAAACTTCACTATACTGTTTGTAAAATCATTCGGTATCCCGTCTTGTCCTGGTGTTGTTTGTTTAGATAACTGTGAAATGGCTTCCAAAATATCTAATTCTGAAATGGGGGCAACTAAACTTTCCTGATCCTGTGTATTTAAAGCTGGTCTCTCAAAATCCATTTTCCAGTTTAATGCACCAACTCTAGTTTTTTCTGAAAAATCTCTACCATGTGTTGTTGTACTATAAGCAGAATGTCTTGGTTCTGGGTTTTATGTATCCCCGTTTATCACAAGACTAACAAAATTCTCCTTCCACCCCTGTAATTCCTCCTCATAGGGATTTACATCTGCTCTAGTGCCTTTAGTGTTATATTTCTGATTAAAAGCCATTTTCTTAACTGAGTTTCTAAGTATTGTTTCATTTGATTCTTTAATGTAACATCCTTTCCTGTCATCCTCCTTAAGGCCTCCTTTAGCTAAGGAACATAAATATTGTGCCCGTAGGCCAAGATATTGAATATATTCATTCCTTGCTTTTGTTTTAGTAAACATCCCATACCAATCCTGCACATCTCTTTTTCAGATCTTCCCACCATTCTATTGGACTAGGATACAGAAAACATAAATCTTTCCTAGCTTGAATAACTCATTTAACCTCCTTTTCTATAATAGCATCCTGCAAAAGAGAAATGTTCATTTTCCAGTATCCTCTCCCTATAAGTAGTCGCTGCCTTTCACCTAATGTTAAAATCACCATAAGGTGGTCAGAAGTTTCCAGAGGCCTAACACCCACTGCCTGACAGGTAAGTCTGGCAGATACTAACCACAAGTCAATCCGTGTAGATAAAGTCCCTTTAAAGAAAGTATGACTAGGCTCTTTTTGTAAGATGTCATATATGTCTTTTATATCATTCCTTTGCATTATTAATTTTAGTGCATTAGTGTCACTATAAATTTTTTTTGTATGTCTCCCCCAATCTCTGTGCGACAGCCCACAGTTAAAATCCCCCCTCCCCACAAAACCAACTTTGATGTGTGTAGATAAGGGTCAATACATCTAAACATCTCTGATCGTTCTGCCTTAGTTTGTGGTGCATAAATGTTAATAAGCCGGAAAACTTCGCATTTTAAGACTACATCCATAATCAATACTCGTCCTGGCACCAAATCATAGACATGAAATACTTGGACTGTGTCTTTAAAAAGTATCCCAACTCCTGAACATCACTCTTCTCCTATTGACCAAAAAGAGACCCCCCACCTCCAATCTTGTTGTGCTATTTGGATTTCATATAGTGAGTGAAGCTTAGTATCTTGCAAGAAGAAGATTGTTTCCACATTAGACTAAGGCTTAAAAAGTACTTTTGCCTTTTTCCATGCGCCTTTATACTATTTACATTAATAGTGCAAATAGAGATAGCCATTACCACAAGGAGTATCGTAAAGAGCATGAAGAAAGAAAAACTATCATCTTTTTTTTTTCCTTTTCCTAGTTTTTTGTTTCTCTTGGAAAATAGTTTCAGAGGTACCATCAGCCTGAGAGGAAGTTACAGAGGACATATCAGAATCACCACCCTCCTCTTCTTGGCCTTCTTCAAATAATAGTCCATAAGAATTGTGCACCACCACTTCTTCTGCAGGTTTTACTTGTTTTGCTGTAGAATCAGTCAGTTTTCCAGCCTTCGACCTAGTAACCCTTTGGAAAACTGTCTCACCTTGGACAGTGGGGGGGGGGGATTGAAACTCCTGCATTCCCTTCTGTCCCTACCTGACCTGGCTCTTGAGAGTTGTCCATTCCCAATACTCCCTCTCTCTCCATACCATCCACTCCCGTGTTTTGTCTATGCTGCACTACCCCCTCCTGTTCATGTCCTTCAACATTCTCAAAAGCAACAGTTACTCCTACTGCCCTCGAGTCCCCATGAGGCAATGGAGCAGGTAAGGGCCCTTTTGAAAGTAGTTCCACCATTCTCATTTTCTCCCTTTGTGCAGAAGCTACATATACATCCTGTTCTGCCCTTACTGAACTGTCTACATTATTGTGGGAGGCCCAAGAGCAAGTGCGGAAAGAGTGACCTTTCTCCTCACACAAGTTACATCTTAAAGGTAGCCTACAATGAGCCCCTATGTGACCAAAATCCCCACACAAGCCACATTTTTGTTTGTCACATACATTACTTAAGTGACCCACATCTCCACATTTATAACATGCCCTAGGTTGGCCAGGATAGAAGACTATCCCCCTATCCCTGCCTAAAAAAATAATTCGGTAGATGCTTAGTTTGGCCATTTACTAATTTCAAAACTATTTGATATTTCCATCCCCCTGTCCACAACTGTTCCTCATCTAGAATTGGTTCAGGAGGACCTTGAACTGTACAGTGCTGTCTTAGCCAATAGGTAATGTCAGCCATGTTTACCCCCTCATTCCTAAATAGCACTGTAATTTTCTTCTTTAGGAGTTTAGTGAGTGGAATGGCCAGAAAAGGTTTCCATAAAGGTGAAAGCTTCATTAAAAGATATTGCTTCCAAAATCGTTCAAGACCAGCTGGATGCTTAAAACTAATATCAAAAATAACATCTCCCGGTACATGTATTAAAGCATAAATTTCATAAGCATAAAATTTCATGCTATCTTTCAACAGAACCCACCCCACAAACTTTCTATCTGGAAGGTCCTCCATAGCACCCCTAAATTTTAAACGAACTGCATTTCTTTTTCTGCTGGTTCTAACAGCCGCTTTCCTCAGATGGAAATAAATGTTCAGTTACTTTCCCATGCCATGGTTTGTTTGTAGTTCCTTCTCAGAAGAGTTCACCTGCAAGTTGTTGGAAACATTAACCTGTTGTATATTGTCCTTTTCTCTCTCCGGTTCCCAAATCCATAGAAACATCACCCTCTGTTCCCTTATATGTTGTAATAGGGGATGAGAGTCATCATGTTGCAAAATGGCTGTGTCAAGTACAGGAGTAATTTGTCCTGGGGGTAAGGAGGGATCGCGTTGTCCCCCCAGAAATGAAATAGAACTCCCTGATAATGAAACAAACTCATCTTTACTAACGTTAGCATCCCAGCCATGTCCCTTAGGATTTCTAACCCATCCTGCAGCTGTTAGTGCCGTAGCTACCCAGTCACCTTCAGACATTCCTACTTGCAACTGCATTTGTTGCTGCTTTTGCCCCTCCATAACCTTATCCTGTAAGTCCTTTGTTACCTCTTCAGAAAAAGTTCGGCTACACGGTTGTTCTACAGAAGATTGCAACAAAATGGAGTCTGTATGTAACACAACAGTTTGCAGTGCAACAGTACCTGAGTTTGTTAAGTCACTCTGATTTTCTTGGGGATGCAAAGCACCAATTCCTGTAACCTCATTCTGTACATCTGTAGCCTCCTCTTCTTTCCTCGAAAAACCTCATCAGCATTCACAGCAACATTGGCTCTCTCCACAATTTCATGATACTCTCCTTCATTTCTCTAAGCATCTTCAGTCTCCATTTTTTCCCCCTCAAAACAAAAAATCACTTCCGCTTCCTGTACCTGCATAGAAACGGTCCTATTCTCTTGTCCGTCCTGAAAATTCCTCCTCCTCTCCTGCTGTTGTTGTTCTGCTTCCTGCAAAGAAGATGTCGAAGTAAAATCCAAATCTTTCCAGTTTCCATTATTATGTGGACCCGCAGCCAGTTCCTGGTTTATCGCAAGTTACAATACATTTTCTGTGGTATGTAAAACATTTCCTATATCTGATTCCCGTTGCAGCTCCTCTTCCATCTGAGCATCCATTCCAAATGACACAAAGAGAGCCAAGGAGGAGACTCACTCCTTAGCATCCCACACAACCTCCACACTCAGCGCTCCACACACTACTGAGCAAGTTCGTCTCACAGTAGCACAGCTCCATCTGCCTCCAACAGAGTAGGGGAATTTCCCCGGTGTCCTAGCCAAATTTCCCTCATTCACTAAAAATACTACCAACAGCTTAATCTGATTCAAGGTCAGTTGGCATTCATCTGTATCCCCCTTCCCCAGGTCATGCCTGAAAATAGGTAGGATTTGTCTAGTGCACTTACCCAGTCAACAAAAACTAACTAAACTAACTAAATATGTCATGTTATGAAGTCCACATACTTTTTTGGTTATTCTCTTTTGAACCCTTTCCATAAGTTTAATGCTACCTATATTATGTACAGAAATGACAGGCACACAATATTCTAAGTGTGGACTAACCAGTGCTATGTAAAGTGGAATCAACATCTCTCTCCTTCTGCTTCTAGCTCCTCTCAATATGCATCCCAACATCCTATGTCCCTTCTTAAAGATCAAATGCACACCTATTTTAGAAAGAGCTTGAATTCACATCCCTGTGTCATGAGTAGTGTTTTCTGAAAATATCATGCTATTTGGTTTTGTGGTTTTCTTTAAATCAGCATCTGTTAATGTGCTCTGCAGTAACTGAAACAGTGAAGATGTTTCTGTCCCTGTCAGTGAGCAATGGCATCATACTTGTCCTGCCTGCTGCCTCTGCAGTTAAGTCCCTGATTGCTGAATAAGCTTTTGCAGTCCATTGTTAGAGCAGTTTGTAGAGCTAATTGTTTTCAATCAGAGTTTGTTACTAACTCATGTGGTTTGTGTTTGGAGAGATATGCTTAAAATCTTCCTTTTCTCATAGTAAGGTGATCATTTGGAGGTTCAGTGCTGAATTGAAGTGGTATGAATGAATCTGTGAGAAATAACATTTTCTGTATCACAGCTCTCAGATCTCTGTCATCACAACTCTGCATTCTGTTCTGGCTGTATACCACAGAATTGTTTAATGGATATAAAATAAACTGCATTCCATTAATTCACAGAAGCAGCATGTATTTAATGTAGCCTCAGTAAATATGTTCATGTTCATGTGATAATTTTGTTTCCATGTTAGATTGACAAATGTGTGTCTGCCACACTCTGCTACTTCAGGAACATGTAGTGTATGAACTCATAAAATTCAGTTCTTTGAGATTTTCAGTGTGGAAATACATCATGTATATGTATAACTATAAACACTATATGGCATCCTGATGCCCCTGTCTTCTGCCTCTCAGTTGAGGCTGCTGCACCCTGCTTCCCTCTGTCCCCCACCCCCACAGTCAAGGCCAATGCACTCTGTTGCCCTCTTTTCCTGTCTCCACCTACAGGGCTGATATGCTCTGCTAAGCCCTACCGTCCCTGGGTCTCTGCCTCCACAGTATGGGCTGCTGCACCATGCTGCCCCAGGCCACCAAAGGTGGGGCTTTTGCTGCACCCTGATACCCACTTCCACTGCCCCAAATGCACAGGGCTGCTGCACCATGTATACCCCAGCACACAGTCAGGGATGCCTGCACCCTGCTGCCCCAATGTGTCCTGCACCACAGCCAAGGCTTCTGTATCATGCTGTCTTCTGTCCCTTGACACCACTGTGCCCTGCTGCACCATAGAGCCTCTTGCCTCCACAGTTGCAGTTGTTGCACCATGCTGCTTCCTGCCTCTAGAGTCAGATCCTTTGGTACACTGTTGAAACTACTCAAAAGAAAAACCAAAAATACTTTCATCTTGTGTAATAGGGTGGGGGACCGAGGGTAACAGGGTGCAGCATCCTCAACTGTTTGTGCAGGAGGAAGTAGGGTGCAGCAGCCCTGACTGTGTGGAGAAGACAGTGGGCAGTGGGTTGCAACAGCCTCAAATGAGGGCAGGAGATGGGGCTTTTGGGGTAGGGGAAAGGGGTAATCAGAGAGCTGCTACCTAAACTGTTGGGCAGGAGACAGGGGCATCAGGATGCCATATTGTATTTCTAGTTATTCACATACATGATATATTTTCACACAGAAACCCTCTAAGAACTGAATTTTATGAGTTCATACAGTACATGTTCCTGAAATAGCAGAGTGTGGCAGACACACATTTGTCAATCTGACATTAAAACAAAATTATCGCATGGACATATTTATTAAGGCTACATTAAATACACAATCACACATGCCCCCACAATGCAAAGCATCATGGGCTGCATATGCAAATCACCACAGAATGTTATGCTGGTCCAACTTTAAGCAGAATTGCATGGTGCCGGAAGGCTTCTCATTAGTTTGCAAAGGGTGCTAACAGAAGACATATAGACATTTGCTTCATCCACTAGGACTCATCAGTATGCCTCATCTGTTTGACACCCCAGTGAATGGACCAGCTACCCCTAAGGCAGTGTGCCTGGGATATATCGTGGTGAACCCATTAAAATAAAAAAAACATTTAAAAGACAAAGAACCTCTGTGTGTAAACACTGAGGCAAGGGTTACCCCAAAGGGCATTTGGCTGGGAAGCCAACTTGGCTTCCCAGCCAAATGCCCTTATTAAATACACACTGCTTCTATGAATTACTGGAGTGCAGTTGATTTTATATCCATTATACAGCCAGAATAAAATGCAGAGTATTGATGACAGAGAACTTGAGAGCTGTGATACAGAAACTGTTATTTCTCACAGATTCATTCATACCACTTCAGTTCAGTACTGAATCCCAAGTGATCAACTTTTTATGAGAACAGAAAGATAGATTTTAAGCATATCTCTCCAAACACAAACCAAATGGGTTATTAACAAACTCTGAGTGAAACAATTAGCCCCACAGACTGTTGTAACTAGGGACTGCAACAGCTTATTTAGTCAATCAGGGACTTAACTGCAGAAGCAGCAGACAGGACAGGTATGATGTCATTGCTCACTGACAGGGACAGAAACATCGTCACTGTTTCTTCACTGTTTTCAGTTACTGTAGAGCACATTAACAGATGTTGATTTAAAGAAAACCAGAAAACCAAATTACATTATATTTTCAGTAAACACTAATCATGACACAGGGATGTGTATTCAAGGGAATTCAAGCTTTTTACAGAATATGTGCATTTGATCTTTAACTATTTCCCTGACATGATTGTCAAATGTCAAATTCTTAGAACTGTACACCCCTAAGTACTTTTCCAATACTGTCAGTGATAAGGTAATGTTATTTAAGGTATATTATGCCATGATAATGTTATATCCCAGGAGAATTATCTTACATTTGTCAGTATTGAAATCAAGACCATGTTTATTTGCCCATACATTCAACTGATCCAGTTCTTTTTGAAATTCTTCAGCAACTTCTGCATTATTAACTATGGCCCCAATCTTAACGTCATCTGCATATTTATATATCCATGAATTTTTGGAGGTCTGCTTGGTCGAGATCAAGATGTTAAATAGAACTGAACCCAACACAGACCCCTGAGGTACTCCACCCATCACACCCATCCAGCTAGAACTGTGACCTCTGATAGTTACTGTCTGACTCCTATCTCCCAGTCATGACTGAACCCATGATATAATGCAAGGATGGAATCCATATTGTATTAACTGATTAATAAGCTCTTTGTGTGGGACAGAGTCAAATGTCTCCAAATAATCTAGGAAAATAATGTCAACTGAGAGTCCTTGGTCCAGTGCTCCACTCACTGATTCAAAAAAGTGTAACAAGTTTATTAAACAGGATCTGTCTTGACTAAAGCCATGCTATGTGATATCTGTTAGGCCTCTCTTCTTTATGTGCTGCAGAATGTTGTATTTGATAAACACCTCAATTATCACGCCTAACACAGAGGTCAGACTAATAGGTCTAAAATTTTGTTCATTACTCCTATCACCCTTTTTATGGATTGGTGACATGTTAGCCATAGGCCAGTCAACAATTGCCATCTAGAAGTGATTTATTAAATAACAGACATATAGGTCCTGACAGTTCATTCACAAGTTCTCTCAGGAGACTTGGATGCACTCCATCTGAACCTGGTGATTTGTTAGTGTTTAACTGGTTTAACTTTTGATAGACTTCATCATGGGTGATTACTCCAATATGCTCAGCCCCCTCATAAGTAATGTCTGCTGAGTCACAAATGATGTCTTTTGGCTTAAAATTACCTACAAAAAACTTGTTAAAAATATCCATCATTTGTTTTTCATTTGCTCTAACTGTAGCTTCATCCTTAATTTATCCAATTGTGTTTTGTCATCCCTTCAGACTTCCGATATAACTAAAAAAATTATGTTTATTATTCAAAGTAGATGTCACAATTTGAATTTCATTTTCTGCATTTGCCTTTTTTATTTCTTTCTTACAGTCTTGTGTTTGTTTTCTATGGCTCTACGATGCTGGTTTGACAACTATGTTGTTGACCGACGTCACAATGATGGATTTATGTCAACGGCAAGTTGTGGTCGACATAAATCCATCAGGAGACCCCAGTTGCTTTTCTATTGGGGGACTTTACCCCCTAACACCCATGCAGGGAGCTCTACCATCCGTACCTCCCAACTTAAGGATTATCAACTCCAAGTTGGAGTTGATTCTGGGATGGGGTGCAGGACCGGGGGACAGAGTGCCAGGGTCTTGGGTGGACTATTACAGTGAACTGTTGATGTCAGCATTGATGTGTTTGCTGTAATGGTGTCACCATACAGAGGGCATACCATTTTGTATACTTCTCCCATTTCTGTGCTGAGGGCTGTTGTTTGAATTTTCTGTATGATTTCCTTTTTTTCCTTATTTTTTTTTTATTCTATTAGTCAACCATTTGGGTATTCTCCTGTCTAGATCATATTTCCTTATTTCTAGTACCAACTCCCTGCTACAATATTCAGTCTTAGATTTAATCTTGTTCTACATTCCTTCAAGATTTTCCCCCAGTAGATCATTTTTCCAGTCCCAATTCTCAATGAATTCTCTCATTTGCTTATAATTTGCTTTGTTGTAGCTTTTCAATTTTGTTACCCCTGTACAATTCATATTCACATTACAGTACAGTTTTGACTGTATTATGGTCACTATCAACAAAAGGCTTTAATATTTCAATCTTATCTATTCTCTCTTTTACATTAGTAAGCACCAGGTCCCAGATGCTAGTTTTATGTGTAGGTTCTCTAACCAGCTCTTCAAGATTTTTTTGTATTATTGCATTCAAAAACTTCTTTTCCTGTACTACTGCATATGTATAGGTTTTCCAAATTATATTTAGTTAGTTAAAATCACCTAGGAGTATGTAATTTCCTTCAAAATCTAGTTCATTCAACTGCCTCAAAAAGTTAGAATGTTCTTCATGGTCTTGATTAGGTGGCCTATATGTAACACCTATTGTCACTTTTGTATTAGGCAAACAAACATCCACCCATATACTCTTGTCCTGTATAGTAGCTCCATTCACATAAGTATTTTCTATTGCCTTTATACCATTATGCACATACAAACCCATGCCTCCACCATGCCTATTCTCTCTATTCCTGTAGAATACTTGAAAACCATGCACTTCAGTTCCCCAGTCTTCCTTTTTAAACCATGTCTCAGTTACAGCACATATATCTATCTTGTTTAAGTATGAGGTTGAGCTCATCCAGTTTGTTTTTCAAACTCTTGGCATTTAATACAAGGAGGTTAATAGAGTCATGACAATCGTTATATTTAAATCTACCTTTGCCTTTAATATCCTGTCTTGGTTTTTTAATTGTGTACTGGTCAGTCTCAGACTGATTCACCCCCCCATTGTTCAGTTTAAATATTTGTTTATAGTATTATTGATCACACTGCCCAGCAGCTCACTTCCTCTGTGGTTAAGATAATTCAACCAGTTTGAACAAGGGAATGGAATTATTTAACCTTAGAAATAAAAATGTAGGGGAAAAAAGGACTTACCTTAATGCAGAAGACTGTGTGAAGGCCCAGCACCAGAATGGGATGACCCCAGCAGAGTGTGAGAAAAACTAGTGAGGCACAGATTTGTGATGAAAATCATGAGAAAACATTAATTTGGATCCCCATAGTCAGGGAACGTTTTTAATGTTTTTTACAGGGAAATCAGTTAAACATCCATATTATTATTTTCATGGAATCTGTCAGGTGTTTACAAAGATTAGCGTTAAGATATATTTTTTTTTAGTCTTTAGTAACCAGGTAAGGCCCACTAGGCACAACTGCCTGTTTTCAGGGGTGACCTGGGAGCACTGGGCGGTTAAGTGACTTGCTCAGAGTCACACAGTATGCAAGTGGAGGTTGTGAGAATCAAACACAGGTCTGGTCTGCTGGATGTATCAAGGTCATTCACACCTCATTCCTCTAACCTCTAGGCTATACTGCCAGCCCATTTAACTTTACTTTAAATATAGTAAAATATGTATTTGTAATATATCTAGTATACTGTAATATATATATATATATATATATATATATATATATATACAATTAATTGCAAGAAAACTCCATTAATGCATTAGTTGGGGTTCCTATTACAGTGACAAAAGTATGGAAATTCAGTGTTAGGGTTCCCGGTCCCAACCCTACCATCCCACCCCACCGCACACCCCCTAAAAACATCAACAGGTGTTGGGGTGTACCTTGGTGTTGTTGTCCCTAACTCTCACCTCATTCCATATGTAAGGAAGCTGCGAAGGTACTGTGTAGGAGAATGGGGTGAAGGTCAGGCCCAATGACCCCAAGCCACATCCCGTCACCTATTGGTGTGTTGGGTGGGGTGGTGGGGTGGGAACCCTAACACTGAATTTCCATACTTTTGTCTCTGTAATAGGAACCCAACCTGATGCATTAATGGAGATTTTTGCAATGAATTTCCTCACTTTTTGAGACAGTGTAATCTTACCCTTATTTGGTTGTGAGAGCACAGGGTCCTTCGGGCCCTGGGCTTCCATCAGTCCATAGTGTGTTGTGGGAGCACGGGGCCCCCCATGTATGCATATTGCGATTGTCCCTGATTTTCATGTGGAATCGCAGGGCCCTCCAGGCCCTGCACTCCTATCTAACCATAAGTGTAGAAGTGCCCTCCCATCAATCCATAAGTGTAGAGACATTGTAATTAACCTTCATCTCCCTGAGGGAGCACAGGGACCTCCAGGCCCTGTGCTCCCATTTCTACATAATGGATGGCACTGCACTCCCATTACTGCATATTGGTATCCATAAGTTGGCGTGCAGGGCCCAAAGTACCCATAAGTGTAGAGACAAAGTGCAGGCCAAGAGACATTTCAAGTAACCCTTGAGCAGCAAATGGAGCAATATCCCAGTAACCATAAGAACTTTGGAAAAAATTCCACCACAGTTGTAATCATGGCCTGGCAACCTGTATAGTTGCTTAGTACACCTAAAGGTGTACTAAGCTGCGTTTAGTGAAAATCCTTATCTCAAAGCATTTTCAAGATATAGCCACTGAAAGGTACCACAACCTCCACAATGTTATCCTATGGGACATTTCTAAACTTCAGAAATGTTATAACTATGAAACTGATGTAAATTTTAGCAAACCAGCAAAAGGCACATCTGTGGGGCAAGCCATTTCTACTCTGCAAATTTCAGCTCAAACATCCTAACAATTTTTTGCAGTGAAGTGGCAAAGAAACAGCAATGTTTTGAAAGCAGTATCACAAATTTGCAAAAGTTGCACAAATTGTGTGAAAGTTTTGCTAAATTTTCACAAATTTTGTGACACTACTTTTGTGAAAGTGTTGCAAATTTGTGACACTTTTGCAAAAGTAGTGACGCAAATTTGCAAAAATATAAAGGGCCAAATAAAACAGACATATTTCCAGAAAACATTTAGAAAAAACTAATGGCAAGATCATACTCTTCATGTCCCGATTAGGTAAACACAACTGTTGGTGTTTACCAAGGGGCAGTATTTTTTGAACTACAATGTTTTTTCCCCATCATGAACTGAAAACAAGATGGCGGTAGCATGACACTACTGAACCCATGTGTAACAGTAAAAAGTGCTTTCACGAAAGCAAAAAGTGTTTTCACACCAGACATCTAATTTTTCCCATAGGCTATAATGAGAAACTTTGAAGAACAGCTGACACCTTCAGGACAACTTTACCAAATTATAGTATTTAGATAGAGTTCAGCTTGTATTTGACATTAGTTCTGTATTCCACCTCCCCATTATTTATTACTGAGCTCATCTTCATGAAAACAGGATCTTTGCTCCTGAAGAGTTCATCTATTCCTGTTGCTGTCTCCCTACCTGAAATCATAATGCACTGCTTGAGACATCACAGTTACTCCCTTGGCAACAGAGTGTGATGTCACAAGAGAAGATTATGACTTGATGTAGGGAGTCAGCTATAGAGGCAGATGGACCGTAAGGGATACAGATAATATATTCTTGCAAAGTTCATAGTAATAACTACTGGAGAAGAGGAGTATTTAGAATATACATGGAATGAAAGCTGGATTGTACCTAATTATTATCTTTTTCAATTATTTTTTTAAGGTGGCAGCAGCTCTTTTTATAACTTTTGAATGGATTAATATTTTTTTACCAGACCTTTAAAAGACATATCAGAGACCCAAACCCCATGTATCCTGACAATTTTGGACCAGACCCCTAAACTGTTTCAGACTTATGGATGAGTAAAGAATTTGCACCTAAATGGTGATTTTTACATTTTTTTAACACTCCAAAGCTCTGCAGCTGCACATATGACCAGAGCAAAACTTCCCACATCAAGAGATCTACGGTACCCAACAGCGCATGCAAAATTTCAGGCAAATCGGTCAAATGGTTGCAAGTTATTAAAGTGCAAAAATTTGGGATTAACATAGAAGTGGCCATGCAACCCTAACTATAGAGGCACTACCATGCCACTAAAATATATGTTTATATATGCTAGACCACCAGCACAGCAGCATAGCATCCATTTGCAGCACTGACATCCTGGGTTCAGAGACAGACTCGGGAGTTGGAAGCTGGCTGGGGGGGTTGAAAGATTGAGCATCCCAGGGACTGCTCTCCTTCTCTGGGGTAAGGGAAGAAGAGTGTCTGGCACTCTGTGGACCTCTGGCAGAGGCTGTGGGTACTGCCACTGCTGGCATCTCACATCTGAAGGTGGGGCAGATGTTGACCATCATTGCACATCCCAATCCCCAGGGATCTCCACAGCAGCTACAAAAAAACTGTCTCCTGTTCTTGACGCCCTGTCTGCCGCTGCTCCACTGTGATCCGTGTCCGCCAGGGTGGTCCCGCTCCCATAGCCCCACCCTGAGGGGTAAGCCAGGGCTTGTAACTGTTGTCTGTGGGGAAGGGGAGCCCACCTGGTGGCCCTGCTCAGTAGCATAGACCTGGGCATGGGTGAGCAGCATGCGGGTGAGAGGATCGTAACAAAAAAAAAATGTATATACATAAATTGAATATACATATAAAGAAAAAAATTACAATCAGTGCTAGGTAATCAATCAATGGTCCATACTTACCAACAGTCATGCGATGTTCATGCCAGTACCACAGCACAGCATCTCAGCCAGGGGTAGAGCAACCACACCAGCACAGCAGGCCACACATCTCATGGAAGACAAATAAGAGGCTGCAACTTTAAAACTGCTGGTATTCATAATGGAGACACCTTCCATAAGTTGGTATTCTTTTTGAAATACACAGCAGCAGTAAGCACTGGCAGCCATCAGTTCACAGTGCTTTATAGTAACCCCTCGCAACAGCCAACCCCATTTTACCAAATATTCGGTTATAACGAATGGTCCTCATGGCTCATGATACAAATCAGCTCTCACAACCAAAACAGTGAACTGCTGTTTCATAGAAAAAGCTTTGAAGTGGTGTGAGATTTTAAGGACTACTGTAAGTGTAGTGACAACAACTTGCCTTCCTACAGACAGTCAGAGGGACACCACAATGCACACTTATTCTTCAAACAAACTCACTCCGACAATGATACTTTTAAAACAAACCCATTCCCCCTACTGCTCCTGTGCTGCTCCTTTTAAAACAAAACTACACCCCGTACTGACACTTTCTAAGCATAACTGTGGGCAGCTGGAGAAATAAGACAGAGCGAGGTGTATATCCACACTTTTGGAAGGAGAGTGTGAGTGTGAGTGGTTCACAGTGGGTCACAGCCTGCAGTTTGGCAGTGTCAGCAGATATAACATCAGAAACGTAGTGCTCTGTACAAACTGCAGTCAAGAGATGCAGTGTTCATTTGTCTTCCTGTCCGCCTGCCTGTCACAATTCTCTATGTGATGAAAACCTTCTCTAGCCCCTTGCAACCCATATTAGCATACACACTGAGTCAGGGAAGTGTAAAGTCAGGAAAAATTCAGGGAAGTGTAAAGTTGAGGAAAAGCAGCCATGAGGACAGGGACACTATGGAAAGTACTGTATACAATTTTAAAAATGAACAGACACCAGGAAGCTATAACGATCCCAAGCTATGGCTCCCAATCTGTTCATTAAAGTGAGTGTTTACTGTATTTTGCTCTGATGAAGCAGCATCCTATGGAGACAGAGGATGAAGATGATAATGTGACAGATGCAGCATCAACACCAGCAGGGCAAATATCGATCCCCTGGATGTTTGGTTAAGCAGTGAGCTTCATATGAGGAGAATGAGTCAGTACAGAGAGATTGGCAAGATGCAGCAGCACCAGCAGAGAAGGAATCAGTTTAATGAGGTTTGCTTGTCGGGGGAAGCAGCGAGCTTCTTAGGAGGAGGATGAGCTAGTACAGATAGATTAGCAGGATGCAGCAACACTGGCAGAGAAGGAATCAGTTCAATGAGGTTTGCTTGTTTGGAGAAGCAGTGAGCACAGTAGGAGGAGGAGGAAGCACCAGTACAGACAGACTGGGCATATGCAGTAGCACCAGCAGAGATGAAGCTATCAGTTCACTGGGGTTTGCTTGTTTGGGGAAGCTGCGAGCTTCTTCGAAGGAGGATGAGCTAGTACAGAGAGATTTGGCACATGCAGTAGCACCAGCAAAGAAACTATCAGTTCACTGGGGTTTGGTTGTTTGAAGTAGCAGAACCACATGGACACCATAGTCAACAAGCTTGGCTTACTTGAGGGATAAATTGTCTTTTTTTCTAAACCTGACAGCAAGCCATGAAATCAGCAGCACACAACAACACAGCAACATAATTGCACACCTGGGACGTTTATGAATTCTGTGTCCTTTATTAAAGGTTGAAGCATTTCTCCTTCATTGCCATTTTACATACATCTCACAATGACATCAGGCAGATGGGAAAATAAGTACTTCAAAGTCATTGATTAAAGAGATTCAATGTGTTATTGATCTACACAACATATTGTGGGGACTTCCCCTGTGACTTGCCGTCTGGGTGCATCTGATAAAAATATCTTCTCTTATTTACAACCAGAAAGGATTGTAAATTTGTCCCCAGATGATCCCTTCCACTTACCAGTCTTGGGAGCTGCCTAAGATCCATCCTCCACTCAAGCACGTAATGAAGTGTGAAGAAAGAGCGTGAGGATGGGATACATTACAGTCTTTTGGAGGCAGCACTAACACCGTTTTTATACACAATAATGGTCAAACATTAGTTGTTTAATCAAGGTAACTAGTCAACTACCAGGGGCCTTCTTAATTGACTGATGCCCTTGATTAATCAGCAAATATCTGAACTTTAATATGTATAAGAAGTAACAACAGTGTTAAAGCTTCCTCCCATATACTTTAGTGGAGCGCATCCAAGAGCTCTTCGAGGGCAAACATTATTACGTTCCTGAGCATGGGGGTGGTTCTTTGGCAGCTGCAGAGACCAGGAAGTGGAAGGGATCAGCTGAGGACAAATTTACAATCCTTTCTACTTGTGAATAAGAGAAGAAATTGTTATCACATGTACAAGATGGCATATTATGAGGGATAAGGCAGCACGATTTGTGGTGCAAATCTCATTTGAAATAACTTGGGAATCTGTTTAATATTCACAGACACATAGAGTAGCCAACTAAAAATTAATGTTTAATAACATAATAGCTACAATTGTAATAACATAACACTAAAATGAAAGATTTAGCAGCAGACTTCACACATGAGTATTATTAAAAAACTATATAAACGGTATGCCTAAATCATTTTAATAGATAATTATGAACAGTTGCTTACCATAAAATAGTATTCACTATCCACAAAAAAATGTTTCATAACTTTGATTTCAAAACCTATATTTAAACATGTTTTTTTATTGGCTTGCACATTAATAACACAGAAAACCTACAGTTTGAACACAGATATTCAAGGCATTTACACGACTGCAGAGAAGTCTGCAGTTGTAGCGATTTCAACAATTTGTTGGACAAATAGGAGGTTTTCTATATTATTAAGATGCAAGCCAGTAAAATAACAGGTATAAATATTGATTTTGGAATCAAAGTTATGAAACTTTTTTTGAGGGAGACTATTTTATGGTTAGTAACTGTTAATAAGTATCACAAGTAATGATTTAGACATACCTTTTACACTGTTTGTGAATACTTACTTAGGTATGAAGTCTGCTACTAATTATGCTCTGCTTTTTACTGTTTACTGTCATTAGAATTTCAGCTATTATTTCTGTTATTTATACATTTTGGTATTGTATGTGTGTCTGCATTTATTAAATTTGCATTCTATCGTAACTGTATAATCTCATTGTTAAGTGTCTATAAAATGTATGTTAATGAGTTATGACACAGACTGTCAAAGAAAAGATAAGCCAAAAACGCATCAGGGAGGAAATTATGTCACTGTACATCAGTGCTGCTGATTTTATAGATTGTGTGATTTAATAAAAGACAACTAACTTTTAAGCAAATAACTAAAGCAAGCCTTTGGTATATGGTATCCATATTTTGAATTGGGTAAGTGACAAGCATGACCTTTTTGTTTGGGAAACAAAAACATTAATAAAGAAAATAAACAGAAATCAATATGATATAAGCAGTTTTTTTTAATTTTTAGGGTTGCCTTTAACTAACTGTGTCCGAAATGACCCTCACCATTATCATCATCTGCGGGGGTCTTCCACCATGACACTGTCATAATCATCCTCCATCACCAACTCTGATGGATGTCTGGATTCTCCTCCTCCCACCTTCATAGTACCTCACTGTGCCACTTAGTTTGTAATCAGGTGGGATGTGCTCACTATTCGTTTTAATGAAAGTAAGCATTTCCACATTTTTACTTGAAAGCCATGTCCCCCTGTCTGTTATGATAGCACCTGCAGTACTGAAATTCTCTCTGAGCTGACACTGACAAGTGGGAAAGAAAGGTCATTAATAGCCACTTTGGCAAGTGTGGGCCACACTGAGAGTTTACCATGCCAGTACAACAGTGGTTAATCTTCTGGCTCAGCTCTTCGTGGTCCTCCATGTATGCCTGCACAATTGAGGCTGCTGCTATCTGGCTCTCTCGGTCAGGTGGCACTACCTTTTTTGCTTGACACACCCACCTGACACAGAACTGACCATAAGGGATTTCTCCCCCTTTCTTTATGCTGCTTTACAGTAGAGGTTGAGCTTTTGATGGACAAACATTTTGATGCACTACCAGTTGTGGCAAAAGAGAGTGATGCTGTGAACAAAGAATGCCTAGATGGATTTTGCTGCTGCTACTTGGTGTCTTTGCTAGGTCAACCTGTCGCTATCAGATGCATTTCAGCATGGCTGGTAGCATGCCTTCACCACTGCTATTCCATGGCGCAGGTTAAGCTGGAGGGCAGAGTGTACGCTCACTCTACTAGAGCAGTCGAGCATCCCTGGTGGAAATCTGCAATGTGCCCATTGCAGACCTTTGCAATGCGGCTACCTGGAGCTCAGTGCATACTTTTGTCAAGCACTATGCCCTGGATATCCATGCCAGGTGACATCTTTCATTCGGTAGGACCATTCTTAAAGGACTTCTGTCCTAAATTGTGAGTTCTTGATCTCTCCTGCCACCCTCTCAGAGGATTCTTAGCTTAGTACTCTCCCATCAGTTTTTTTCACAAGGCCTGTCAATACATCAATTATGTTTTCAACATCTCCCACCTGAAGTAGAGCCCTTATGCCATGCATATAGTGTAGATCTAATAATGTGGCCACACTATAAATATTGGACTCCAACATGCTGCACAAATGATGTTCAGTGGACACACGTTCTAGCACCCTCTCTGCTAATTCACTGCCAGTGCTATTGCCATTACATTCAAACTGCTCCCTGATGTTTCTAAGTGCCTGCAGTAGTACACAGGTCAGTGGTATTGCCTGGATGATACAGGCATTTGCAGCACTTACCACTTGGGTAACATGTTCAAATGGCTGCACAATTTGAATAACATTGTCCATTAGGTGCCACTGAGCCATACTGATGAAGATGAAGGATATCTCATGATCTCTGTGCAGCATGGTAAAGTATGTTAATGCCTTGTATTGTTCAAATAGGTATTCAAACATGTGCAAAGTGGAACTCCACCACATGGCCACCTCCTGCTCTAGACGATGCTGTGGAATTCCATTTTTGGCCTTCTGTTGTTTAAGTTCATTCCTGGCTTTGGTTGAATGGCTGAAATAGCCACACAAGTGATGGGCAGATGTGACCATCTCATCAATGCCCTTATTACTCTTAATGCAGTCTTGGACAATTAAATTAAGGAAGTGTGTAAAACAAGGAACATGCATATATGACCCATCCTCAAGTGCCTTATCTACTTTTTTGCCATTGACGCTAGCAATAAACTTGACTTTCATGCTCAGTGGAGTCAACCAATAATCAATTTGAGCCTGAGGCTCACTCAGTATGTTCATGGAAGTGTATTGCTCAGTATCCATACAGGACATGCTATGTGTGGGCTTCTGATGTACACCACCAAGGGGGAGGGGGATATTTTAGGTATGAAGGAGAATTACAAGGTTTTGAGGGAGAGTTAGGGAAATTAGCCATGTGGCACATTATACACATATATGAGGAGGAAGCACCAGACCTTCTACTCCACACATCTGTAGTAAGATGCACACTGTCTACTGCAGAATGGCTGCTGGTATGGGACACAACTATTAATTCTATAAAAACAAACTCATCTGCAGGCCCTGACAATATCCCTCTCAAGTTTCTCAAAGAACTATCCAATGAATTGTCAGGGTTATTCACCCTGTTATTTAATACTTCCATTAATGAAGGAGTTGCAATAAAAGATTGGAAAAAGGCCTTGGTCATACCAATTCATAAACAAAGTACAAAGCAAAATACAGCAAATTATAGGCCCATTAGCCTAGCTTCTTGTATAGGGAAATTTACAAAAAGACTACTTCTGCAGAAAATTACTGAGCATATCCAAGACATGGGTATCATTGATATCTCAGTATGGCTTTATACAAGGCAGATCCTGTCAGAATAATTTAATAAATTTCTTTGAGCCTGTAAGTAGTGCATTGGATAATGGATTATCAGTTGATGTCATCTTTCCGATTACGAAAAGGCCTTTGATACTGTCTCTCATAGAGTACTGATAGAGCAGCTAATTAGAATCAAGCTACACCCAGACATCATCAAATGGATTGTCTCATGGTTAAAGGATAGAGAGCAATGTGTGACCATCAAAGGACAAATGTCCAAATGGGTTAACGTTATCAGTGGGGTGCCTCAGGGCTCTGTATTAGGGCCCGTATTATTTAATATTTTGATATCCAGTATGCAAACTACCAAAGGGGTATGGATAAACAGGTATGCAGACAACAGCAAAATTAGCTGTATTACAAATGACATGCATTCCATACAATCATTACAAAATAACTTGGACCAACTGGCATTATGGGCTGCACAAAACAAAATGACATTTAATACTGCCAAATGCAAGGTAATGCTCCTAGGTAATAACAATAGGTTAGCTAATTATACATTGAACAATATTCAAATACAAGTTGCTACCTCAGAAAAGGATCTGGGTGTT
The DNA here is from genome assembly GCA_016271365.2 of Neoceratodus forsteri. Taxonomy (NCBI): domain Eukaryota; kingdom Metazoa; phylum Chordata; order Ceratodontiformes; family Ceratodontidae; genus Neoceratodus; species Neoceratodus forsteri. The sequence continues at coordinate 1,213,018,578 of CM057453.1, read as the reverse complement.
ACCATTATTTTATTTTATTTATTTATTAAATTCTCGGATTACAAATACCTTTGAGCAGAAACTGCTCGTTTACAAAGGTTCCATGTCAAAGGATGAGGGTCAACATACATACAGAGGTAGTAAAAGAATGCACAATAAATAACCAAAACAACTAAAAGAAAAAATGAAGATACTCAGTTATAACATACTTTGAGATAATATTCATATAACGAGCAGCTTGAGTAGGCAGCTGGCTGCAGTAACAATAAGAGATAGAGGCACCATAGGCAGTTAGTATTGCAGGCGTGCGACAGAGAGAAGTTGGCAGGCTAATGGGCCACTGTCCGATGGTGGTGGAAAATGTCTTGTACCAGTGGAGATGCGAAGCAGGAAAGGAGTCACAAGGAAGGCCCGGTGCCAGAGGGAATGAGACTGGGAAAGGGCGGGCTGTGAGACATGATTGAGCTGGGAGGTGTTTAGAGAGATCTCTGTTCAGAAAAGCAGTCTGATTGAGTGGTAGAGGTGAGGTAAAGTTTGAGATTCCTTTTGAAGGGTCCAAGTATAGTAGAGGAAAGTGCTTCTTTATTGAGGGAATTGAACCATTGAGTGGCTCTATAGATAAAGGACCGCTGACCCATGGAGGTGCGACATCTAGGAACCTGAAAGCTTAGAGATTGGGCACCACGTGCTTGCTTGAGTGCCACTGTAGGTAGTACAGAGTGAGCTAACACCAGGTGGCATGAGACCGAGGAGAATCTTTTTGGTAAATAAACAGGTCTGGTATTATATTCTGCTGAGTAGGGGTAGCCAGCTGGCCTGTGCATAGAGGTCACAGGTGTGAGTTTGTCGGGCCACACCCGTTAGTAGTCTACAGGCTTTGTTGAGAGTAACTGAGATCCTGTGGAGGGCACTTGTTGAGCCAGAGCCATAGATGACAAGGCCGTAGTCAATGACAGAGGTGACAGAGCTGTAGATGGCTAGTTTAAGGGCATCCACAGGCATACAGTGCTTGTGTTTGTGTAGTAGTCTAATCCATATATTGGCGGTCTTGGCAACAGTGTCAATATGCCGAGTGTAGGAGAGGGTACTATCCAGGGTAATAACAAGGTACTTGAAGTCCTTGACATGTCTGAGTGGGTTCCCAGTGTGGTTTTTGATGGTGAGGGACAGAGAGTTGTGCCTGCTCCGTCGGTTACAGAAGGACATGGCTTTAGTCTTGCTGTGGTTCAGGACAAGTTTATGAGAATTGAACCAGTCTTCGATGTGCATGAAGTCGAGCTGCAGCTGGGATTCAAGGACTAATGTCATGGTGGCTGGAAAACAGGACTGCATCGTCTGCGTATAGTAATATTTTTTGGTGGCAGGCACTGGAAAGATTGTTGATGAAGAGGGAGAAGAGTAGAGGGCCCAGAATAGACCCCTGGGGGACTCCGGAGCAGACCGGTTTCTCATCCGAAGAGATCCCTGCAATCCTTACACGTTGGATCAGATTATCAAGGTACTGTAGCTGGTGAACCATGGAAGAGCATCGCTGGAGATCCCAATGGAGGACAGTTGCTTGAGCAGCTGGGGGTGGTTAACTGTGTCAAATGCCTCGGTAAGGTCTATAAATACTGCCCCTCCACAATTCCCTTTGTCAAGCGTGGCATGGATGAAGGTTATAAATTCCAGTAGTGCAGTGGTGGTGCTATGTCCTTTTCTGAAGCCATGCTGCTCTGGGCACTGTACATTGTACTTATCCAGGAATTCAACTAGTTGGTCTGACACTATTCGCTCCAGCGCTTTAGATAGTGGGGGGAGGAGTGAGATAGGTCTGTAATTGGTGTGGAGCGTCCTATCTCTGCTTTTGTGAACCGGTGTGACAGTGGCTTTCTTCCAGAGAGAGAGAGAGAGAGGGGAAATGGCCCAATCTAAGCAAGAGATTGAAGATCTTTGTAAGTGGTTCTAAGATTTCATCGATGACTTGTGCCAGCAGTTTCAGGTCAAGGGAGACACCACTGTACCCTTGTTTGCCGATGGCCTTTTGAGTGTATTTTCTAGCTACTTGTGGTGAGACCTCCTTAAAAAAAAAACTTTGGGATTGTACTTTCTAGTTGGGAGGTAACTTGGGAGGAGCTGGAGGGGAGGTCGTCGAAAAAATTTGGTGGAAGGAAACTGTCCAGGTTTGAAAATTGTAATGCCCCAAAGTTGGGGCATCCCAGAAAAAAATAGAATCAATAAAGAAATTAGAGGTTCACAGGTGCTGTAGGTGTAGACAGCAGGTTACTATGATAAGGGGCCCCTGAAAATAAAGATTCACCTCCTTATAATGGGAAACTGTAAAATAATGCAGAAAAGTGCCCTGTGCACTTTGCAGTATGGTCAAAAAGCAGATTTAATAGCGATATATGTCACAATGGCTTGGATGGAATGCTGTGCTGAGCTGCTCATGCACAGCATTCCACTCCAGTCACTCTAGAACCCAGGGAGGTTCAAGTTTGAAAAATATTTCTTCAGTTGAGCAGTTGATCCTGGGCAGTGGTTGAGGAGACAGGACACAGAAGTCAAGGGACACCATGGGCTTACCTTGTGTGGAAGCCATCCCTCTGGGCTTGCTGTGGTCCTGTGCTGCCTCCCCTGTTTGAAGACTCCTCACGCTGCCTTATACTGTGGTCTGCAGTGCCATCGGGACACCAGAAGAAAGCGATCGGCCATTTGCCGCGGTTTGGGCTGTGTAGCCCCATCACTTTGTTGTTTTGACGCCCCCCTTTTGTGTTTTGTTTTGTTTTTTAATTTAAATTTCGGTCCCCCATCGGCAGCCTTGCCAGCCGCATCGCCGCTTGCCCTTTGGCCATCTGAGGCCCCCTGGTTGTCCCCCCATCTGCCTGCACGTTTCCGTCCCACTGCCAGCATCCCTCCCACCTCCCTACAGTACAGCAACCCTCCGGAGGACGTCGGAGCGGTGAGTTGGCTGCAGCACTAGAAGCGTCCTGACCGTCTGTTTAAAAGAGACTGTGTTCTTTTTGTTGAAGCGCACATAAGGTGCTTAGAAGAGTGGCCAAGCGCCGCAAGGGAAAGCGGGTCATCAGGACCTAAAAATTAATTATGCAGAGGGGAAGCAGGACTTAGCCACGCCCTAAGGAGGGGCTTACCACCGAGGCCTTTATAGCGGCCTTTGCATATTTATTAGGAGGCAGGACTCGGGCAGGGTCTCAGCTACTGAGTGGCAGAAGCTCTTAGAGAGCTGCATATTTAAGGGGGCACTGCCACTTGGAGCACTTAAAGGGGCAATCCAGCCCCAATATAAAGTGGGGCACCAGACCCAATAGGCAGTGGGACACCAGGCCCAATAGAAAGTGGGGCACCAGGCCCAATAGGCAGTGGGGCACCAGGCCCAATCCAAAGTGGGGCACAAGGCCCAATAGAAAGTAGGGTACTAGGCCCAATTCAAAGTGGGGCACCAGGCCCAATATAAGGTGGGGCACCAGGCCCAATAGAAAGCGGGGCACCAGGCCCAATAGCAGTGGGGCACCAGGCCCAATCCAAAGTGGAGCACCAGGCCCAATAGAAAGTAGGGTACCAGGCCCAATTCAAAGTGGGGCACCAGGCCCAATATAAGGTGGGGCACCATGCCCAATAGAAAGAGGGGCACCAGGCCCAATAGGAAGTGGGGCACCAGGCCCAATACTAAGTGGGGCACCAGGCCCAAGTCTTGGTAGGGCGTCAGGCCTGAGGTAAACATAGGGCATTAGGCCCAAGGTAAAGCTTGGTACTATAGGGAGGCCCCGGCCTTGCGAAATAGGGCAAGCCAGCCTAGTGGTACTATAGGGAGACCCTGGCCTAGCAAAATAGGGCAAGCCAGCCTAGTGGTACTAAAGGGAGGCCCCGGCCTAGTGTAATAGGGCAAGCCAGCCTAGTGGTACTAACGGGAGGCTTCCTTAGCCATGACATTCAGGAAGAGATCCTATTCAGGAAGACCCTACATTTAGGAACAGGGGTTCATTTAAGAGTGCTCGATTTGCCTATACTGTGAAGCTACTGTAACAACTGTACTGCTTATGCCATGGCTAATGCTCTAAGAACCTGAACTATTGCTCTAAGTACCTGAACTATTGCCCTAAGTACCTGAACTATTGTCCTAAGTACCTGAACTATTGCTCTAAGTACCTGAACTATTGCTCTAAGTACCTGAACTATTGCTCTAAGTCCCTGAACTATTGCTCTAAGCACCTGAATATTGGCCCTCATCAGTAATAATTACCCCTAAATTTATAATTTGCCCTTTCCCCGGCAAATTATTGTATCATTCCACAGTTCTCTGGGCATTTTTCAGTTATATGGTTACTACTGTATGAAGACAGTCTCAATCTTCTACCACACTGTAGTCTCATAGTGTGGTCCGTAACACCACATACTCAGAATCAGTCTCTACTCAGAAGAAGACGTCCTCTCAGCATTCTTCACTCCTGTGGGATCATCCATCAGCTTGTCACATCCATCTGTGTTGTCCGCTGAAGTCGAGTCCGTCGCCAGTCGTACAAGTCGTACCCGCCGTTTCTTGTTTTTCACAGCTTGAAGGTACGTCCGCCAAAATGCATCATGACAGCTGTGCCAGTGTCGTTCTGTATGGTTCCTGTTCCAGATGTCCCGAAGTTGGTCACCCTCTACAGAAGAGTGAGCTCATCCTGGAGAACCTAGTCTGCACCCTTCCTGGTTGTTCGCCGAAAGTCGAGTCCATAGAAGCCCAGTACAGGACGCATCCGCCGTTTCTTTATTTTGTGTTAGTTCCTGATCCTAGAATTGCAGAGTCAACCATCATCTCTTCAGATTCTTATGGTTCCTGGTCCTGTCAAAGTTTCTTCTAAGTTTAGCTGGCCCTTGGAGTGCCACAGCATCAGTCAGGTCGTGGTAGTCCTCCTTCGGATTCATTGCCATGCAGATCTTGATCTATCTTCATCCTTGGCAAACCTGGAAGTGGGTTTTGGCAGAGGAACCCTTTGTTTTCAGTGTGTTATCTCAGGAACCAGTCACTCTGGTTCTGCATTCCAGCAGCCTTGGAGAGAGTGGGCTTTTGCCGAAGAAACATATGGTCTGTTTACCAAACCTCTCACCACCCCAGTGGCCTTAACTAGGTCTTTGCTGGGAATTGTGATTAGGGTTTTACAGTTCTGTTTTATTTTCCCTTGTAGCTACCAATGAAGAAAGATGGTGTACATGAAGACGCTGGATCCCAGGACTCTTGTAACATCTAGACTCTGATGGAAATGTGTGATGATAATTACCCTAGTATAGTTCTGAGTGGCTTATGTCACCTGATCCTCATCTAAGAGTATCGAAGTGTAGAATAATTTCAGAATAAGAGTGGCAGTAGGCTTATAGTCTATTCTTGTGGTAATAATCTTAGTAGTTGTAGATAAAGTATTTCTCTGCTTATTGCCCTATTGTTCTCAGGCAACCTTTCCTCCCTCTTGTGACTGTGTCTCTCTACCCTTGGTACAAAATAAATGCCCTGTGGGCATTGAAGCACTAGGTTGACTCCTGCCTCTCCTTGTCTGGGTAACGGTTATCCTATCCACATAATTCAGACCTTGGTGCCTCGCTCATCTCTTTTCACCACCTTTAGAGTAGAGCACTTCACACAGGAGCACCACAAAATGCATTATTAAAAGTGCTGGTGATGGTACCTAGGTCAAGTGTAGGAGTGCCATGAAGGTTGAGCATAGTGGGTGGTGCTTTAGGATCCTTGTCTGTGAGTTCTTTCATGTTGTTCCAGAAATTTTTTCCCTGGCCCCAAGAGTTGGTCAGAGCCTCTTTGTAATAGCTGCATTTAGCATTCCGTATTTTTCGAGTGCAGTCATTTCTGGCTGCTTTGTATAATTGTATGTTTACTTGCATCAGAGTTGCACAAGCACAATGCCAGAGGTGGTCTCTGTGCTTGAGCAGAGTTAAAAGGTCAGTAGTAACCCAGGGGTTGGTCTGTCCTTTGACCTTCATCTTTTTCACTGGTGCATAGATGTCACAGGCTTCGTTGAAACATTTGATAAATAGGTCCAGAGCTTTGTTGGTGTCACTGAGGGAGTTAAGCACTGCCCAGTTCAGCCTTGTTACATGGGATTTTAACAGCTGGAGGTGCCCTTGTTTGATAACCATGGCATAGATAAGCTTGGGAGGGGGCTTGTGGTATTTGTTTGACCAGGAGCAGATGACAGGTGAGTGGTCACTTATTGTATCCAGGAGTACAGAAACATTGGAGATGCGTTCAGGACAGTTAGACAGAATCCAGTCTAGAAGCGTAAGGGAGCCTGTCCTATAGTTACACCTAGTGGGGGCATTGACCAGTTGAGTGAGGTGATGCACCGCGGCTACATCCTTATAGGTAGCAGCCTCAGCAGAGAGCCAGTTAATGTTAAAATCACCCATTATTATGGTTTCAGAATTATGTTGCTGGACCCTTAGATATTCCATGATGCTATGGAAGCCAGCAGCCTGGTCTCTTGGGGGTAGGTAAACCGAGATGACAGTGAGTTCCTTGTTATGTGCACCAAGGAGGATTTTGATTGTGAGGACCTGAGAGGAGTTGCTCAGGCTAGGGGATGGGATGATGTGATCTGTAAGGGTATCCTTAAGATAGATGGCACAGCTCCCACCCTGTTTAGCAAAGCTGTCTTGCCTGAAAATGCAGTAGCCAGGGATAGAGACTGAGGTATCAGGAATTCTAGGGTTTAGCCATGTTTCCACAACCAAGAGGACATCAGGGTTGTGCTGTAGGATCCATGTTTGGAGGGAATCAAGTTTGTTGAGGATGCTGCAGGCATTGATGGATGCCATGGTGAGTGTCCCTGTCCTTCTGCTTGGTGCCATTGCTGGCTGCCCAGGAGGTCCTGGGTTGGGTGAACTTTCCTGAGAGAAGGAGCAGCATAAGGAGAATTTGTAGGAGAAAGGATTTCAGCATCTTGTAGATACCTGGTGGTTAAGTCATAAGCCAAAAGAAATTATCAACAGCTGAGGTCCAGAGTCACAGAATGTGTTAGAATTCCTGAAGGTGATGAACTGTGCCTGCGCATATGCAGGATGTGAAATCCTTTTGTCTGCATGCTTCTTTGTCATTCAAAGAGGTTGTTGAAAAGCCCACATACAGATCATGGAGCAGGTCAGATGAAATTCAAATGATATGAAATGTAATATCCACATAAACAAAACAATTAAGAAGTATCATGGAACAATAACATATATTCTTAAACATATTAAAAGTCGTACTGCTAAAGACTTAGTTCCTTTATATACCAGCCTGGTGAGGTCACAAATTGAATTTTGTGCCCCTTTCTGTGCCCTTACAACATCTGGAGGCAAAATTACAGTTGAGAGGGTACAGAGGAGAATTACAAGGAATATTAATAACTTAAAAAATACTGAATAAAAAGAGAGGTTAAGGATACTAGGGCTTTACTCTCTTGATTATAGATCTCTGAGAGGTGACTTGTGTCTTGCTTATAGGGCTTTTAACTATCCAGTTTTCTTTGAAGCACTATGCCTTGAAAGGAATGAAACTAATAAAAATACAAGATCTCATAAATTGAAATTGAAAGTCAAAACTAATGAAACTGTTAGTTTTGTAACTCAGAGAATTCCTCCTATATGGAACTCACTACCTTTTTCAGTAGTAGCTAATAACAATTTAGAACAATTTAAAATCAGACTAGATCAATACATGAATAACAGGAAATTCCATTTCCTCCATTAGGTTAAATGGCAGTGAGTTCTACATGGGTTTGCCCTCAAACTCATAGTTACCTATGAACCTATGAACAACACACTTAAAGTCATTAAACAATTCTGGTTCAGCCTTCATGGAAAAATAGGCACAGTCTCAGTGACTCAGCAGGTAGCACACTCGCCTCTGAGGCCAGGAGATCAGAGGGTTGTCAGAGAGCTGAGGGTTTAATTCCCATACCTGACACTTGGGTTGTCAGAGGGCTGTGGGTTTAATTCCCACACCTGGCACTTGGGATAATATCCCAATACTGACACTGTAGTGCAGCATGGGGGGGCTGCACTTCTGAGGTGCCGTCTTTCAGATGAGACTTTAAGTCAAGGTCCCATCTGCCCATTCTGGTGGTAGTTCAGGTGGATGTTAAAGATCCCATGGCACTTATCGAAAAGTGTAGGGGAATATTTTATTGAATACACATCATTACAATCATAGATGACACAAAATATTACATCAATTTATCAGAAGGAAAAAAAAAGGGGGAAGAATAGGGAAAGGAACAAAAGCAATTTCTGAAGGTACAAACACCAACCATTTTATACAATATTACCTCCTCATTGCATAATTTTTCTTTTTTTTTTTTGAAGTGCTGAAATAAAGGAGAGCTACTTTCCTTAGTGCTTTCACAAAAAAAAAAACAACAAAGAAGGTGAACTTAAATGTGAAAACCAATCCCTTATTTAAATTTTATAAAAAAAGAGAACCCATTCCACTGTTTCATAACTTTATCTAAGGGGTGGAGGTTTGGGTCTTTTTCATATACCATACCTAAAGCTTATTCACATAAAATAGTAAACATTTTGTAGTGCATAATACGTTGTTGAAAAACCCACTGCCATGGAGCCTGCCATAAGTAAAATTGTATACAGCATAAGAAAACTGCTAGGGTTCCATCATGATATTTCTTAAATGAATTAGGATAAATAACTAGTATTAAAAAGTCATACGTCATATTTGTCAACCATGGTAGTCTCCATTTCTGAGTTGCATACTTCCACAAGAGAATAACATAGGAACATTAAACAAAAGTGGTCTGATGATTCCTCTATAGCCTGGCATGTATCATATGGACAGTATCTTTCATGGTCTGCTTTATGTTTTAAATTCCCTCATAAGTTCAGCCTTCCATATCCTGAAAACCATAACATCTCCCCCATTTGGAAGGGAATCCTCTCATTGTTTAGCTGGGAAAATATCCATATTAGGGGAGTAGGGGAGTTTTTATTGTAATAATAAATATAGATAACAACACAGTATAATAAGGTAGTCATGAAAAAATAAATCACTTTAACATAAAAAACCTCCTTAGTCTCAGAAAAAACTATCATTTACAGATGAACAAAATTACTTGAATTTTATGAAGTGAGTGAAACCCTTCTACCATTTCATAAGTTCATGGGAAGCAAGCATCCGAGAGTCTTATAAATATATCCTTGAAAGTTTATTTGAAACTAAAATGCTATAACATCCATAAGACATTTTTCTTTGATAAATGATCCATTGGCATCTAGCCTGCCATAAGAAATATCTTTCAAGACAAAAAAATAACCATAACGTGCTGACATAAAAGTGAGAAAAACTAGTAGGATAAATTCCCAACACCAATATTTCATACGTAACAGAAGTAAGCCATTTAAAGTTCCACAATTTTGCCAAATAAACCCACAAGCCTTTTGAATAAGAGCACTGTAAGAAAAAATGTTCCATCGTTTCTTCAATATTTATGCAGTCCATATAAGGGCAATTCCTCTCTTCTTTGGCTTTATACTTTGCGTTTCTCCTAACATTCAGTCACCTATATGAGATCAGCCATTGTGTTTCCCACTGGTGTAAAGGCAATCTAATGTTATTAAGTTGAGCTAACACCTTAGAATTCAAAGCTGATGGGCAATTCTTAAAACGTGGGTCTTGTGGATGTATTGCCTTCATAACCACCTGATACATACAGTAGTCTGCATGTTATTATTCGTAATTATTTCTTTAGTGATTTGCCATCTATGTAACTTTTGAGCCGCAGGCCTGAAATACAAAGGAATGTGAACACGGGGATTCATTTTTGGAGCTAGGTTATGCCAAATTGTAAAATATCTACCAAACGTCTGATTAACCCACCCCTGTGCGACACTTACTGCTGGAGCCAAACCACATTTAATAGAATTCATAAAAAACAGGGCGTGCAGAAATACAATTGGGTCTATCATCCCAAGACCCCCAGATTTTTTACTCAAATAAGTATAATGCCTCTTGATTGGATTTAAACGATTCTCCCATAGCATTTAAAAAAAAAAACACTAGAAGTTTTTGTCTCCAGCTGGGACAGAAGAGGTAAAATCATGATCACATACTGCAAACAGGGTATAATAAATTGTTTTAAAATGTGTATATGCTTCAGCTTCGAAAATTTCCACTGTTTCCATCTATTTACTTTTTTTTCAACCTTCTCAAGCACTGAGTCTCAATTCTCAACTGGCAAGTTTTGGGGACCAAAACAAATGCCTAAAATCTTAAGTGGGCTCCAGGAAATGCAAATACCATCCTGTACCACATCAGCAGGCCCTATTGCCCCAATGAACAAGCCTTTAGTTTTTGAAAATTCAATTTGGCATTTGAAACTACATAAAAAAGTTTAAAAGCTTCCAAAAATTTATGGATTTGAGCTTGGTCTGAAAAGTACAGTATCAGATCATCTGCATAGGCCTGCAAAGATAGCTGACTATCTAAAGTATCCCCTATAATTCCTGTCCACTGTGGTGAGTTAACTAAAGACTGTAAAAGGGGTTCCAACGAGAAGACATAAAGAAGAGGACTCAGGGGGTAACCCTGACAAACTCCAGTCTTTAAATGGAAGCTTTTAGCTGTACAACCTTTCAGAAAAGGGCAAACACAATTATACTTATATAGCATTTTAATAGGATTAACCATTTGAAGAGGAACCCCAAAGTTTTCTAATGCTAAAAAAAGGAAAGGTAGATGAACTCTGTCAAATGCTTTTTCAAAATCTGAAATGACTACACATCCAGAAATACCAGCTAGAGATAAGTGTTTGATGACGTCTCTTATAATCATCAAAGCAGATTGGATTCTTCTATCTGGAATTCCACAAAATTGGTGAGGAGGTATAACCCACTTAGCATAACTTCTTAACCTGTTATTCAAAATGCTAGTAAAAATTTTGTAGTCAGAATTTAACAGGGTAATGGGCCTCCAATTCTTTATATCATTCCTATCTCCTGACTTAAACAAATGGATTAATAATCCATCAGAAAAGGAAGGAAATATAGAAATATTATCAAAAAAACATTGAAACAGAATGATAAGGCATTTACTTAACTCATCCTGAAAACATTTGTATAACTTATTAGAAAGTCTATCTTTCCCTGGTGAAATATTCAGCTTCAACTTCTGAATCACCCCAATTATTTCCCCTTGGTTAATAGACCCTAACAGTTTTAGAGCTTCTGTCGACACAGAAGGAGAATTGGTGGATTTTAAATAAGAAAGTATCAAATCCTCATGAATAGGGAGGTCAGGTTCTAAGAACTGATAATGGCTTTTAATTAAATCCCTCAACTGCTCAGTTGTTGTTGTAGCTCTAGGACCATCAGAATGTATTAGAAAATCAATTGTGGAAGATTCTCTCAAGGTTTTACAAACCTCGAAGGGATCACCTATGGGAGATTTTTTTACACCATTAGTAAGAATAGCTTGTAAAGTCCTAACTGTATCATACTGGTATACCTTCATATTAGTTTTAAGATTTTTAATTTGCTCTGAATAGTCTTGCCTAGAAGTGTATGCAGTTGTAATGAGCCTCTATAGCTGTTGTCTAAGAGACAAGTACTTCAAAAAATTATGATCATTAGACATTACCCATTGCTTCTTAAACCATTTGCAAAGATCTGTTTTTGTCTCCATCCACCATTCCCCCATGTCGATGTATAAAAAAGCCACTGATAATCTAGCTCTTAAAATAAATTTAACACCTGCCTGTATGTGTGGTGAGTCTAGGATGGAAGTGTTTAGTTTCCACCTAACCTGTCTATGTTTGGTCAGGCCCGCAGATTCAAAAGTACATAATAAAAAAAGATGATCAGTGAATTCACTGGGTGTCATTTGAAAGGAGTTCACCTGTACAGAAGAGGAAACTAACATATAATCAATTAAAGTGTGAATTTTCCCTTTCACAAATGAGAATGTGGGAACATGGGAAAGGTAAGAAATACAGTTAGGTAAGTTTACAACCTATTGTTACCCAGGATGGAAATGTGATTGAATTAGTGGACACTTTTAGATGCTTGGGGATAATTTCTGATACGAAATTAACTTTTGAACCCCATTTGAATAAACTAAGAAAACTCTCCATCAAAGATTAGGATCTCTTTTTAGAGTTAAACAGTTTCTGACCAGAGAATCAAGGTTCCTACTTGCTCATAGTGTTTTAATGACTGTCTTGGATTATGGTATAATCATCTATTGATCTTTTTCTGGTCATTTATTCAATAAACTTAAGGTAACTTATAATTCTATATTATGCTTCAAGCTCAATATTCCTTTTCATACACATCACTGTCTTTTTCTTAGACATTCTTACAGTCTATCTCTTAAAAATAGGATTCTTTTCAAACTAGGTACCCTGTTATTTAAGGTTAAGAATGATCTTATATCCCCAGTGGTTTCATTATTGTTCCTTAGATTTTTTAATTCTAATGGTACAAGGTCTCAGACTAAATTTACCTTTGCAACTCCATTGTTTTGAATTGCATTTGGACAAAGATCACCTCTCTATAGGGATCCTTTATTTTTTAATTTACTACCTTGAGGGGGGTGGATGTGGCAGCAGTCATGGAAATGTGGGCCAACAAAAAACATGACTGGGATCTAAATGTGCGGGGGTATACTATGCTTAGCAAGGATAGAAAGGAGGGCAGAGGGGGTGGAATGGCTATGTTCATTAGAGATGACATAGAAATTGCTAGGGTAGAAGAGGCAGAGGGAAACGTGGAGGCCTTATGGGTCACCTTACAAACCCCAGCAGGAGATAAGGTCAAGCTGGGTGTAGTATATAGGCCCCCCGGGATGGGCGATGTTCTGGAGGATGGTTTGCTGGACAACATCATTGCCCAGTGTGGGCCAAAAGGGGAAGGAGTGGTGCTGATGGGGGACCTTAATATGCCAGGTACAAACTGGGGAACCATGTCCTCTAAGGTAGCCAAGGAGCAGAGGCTGCTGGATGGCTTCCAGAATGTGTTCTTAACACAGCATGTGATGGAGCCCACAAGGGAGGGGTATATCCTGGACATGGTTCTGGCAGATGGGGATCTGGTTAGGGACCTGGTTGTAGAGGATCCCCTGACTGGGAGTGACCACAATACTGTCTGGTTTCAAATAAGCATGGGGAGGGGAGATCTAGGACACTGGCAGTGGACTTAGGGGAAGATTTTGTGGGCATGGGAAATATTCTCAAGATCACTTGAAGGGGATTACATCAATGACAAATGTGGAAAAGAGATGGGAGGTCATAAAATGGGGACTTCATGAGGCAGTCAGGACCTGCGCTAAGGTGAAACGTAAGGGAGCAAGGTCACATAAACCATGCTGGTGGTCCAGTGAGGTTCAGTTAGCAGTCAGAGAAAAGAAGGCAGCCTACAAAAAATATAAAACAACAAGAGAGGATAGAGATAAGGAAATGTACCATCTTGCATCTAGAAAGTCACCCGGATGGTGAGGGGGGCCAAGTCCAGTAAAGAGCAGCGGCTGGCACAGAGAATACATGGAGGGGAAAAGGGGTTCTTCTGGTACATTGGGGAGTGGAGAAAAACTAAGGGCCATCTCAGCAGACTGAGATCAGAAGGAGGGTGGGTGGAAGAGACGAGGGACCAGGAAGAGGTATTAAATGAGTACTTCGCCTCTGTGTTCACTAAGGAAGGGGCTGGGATATCTACAAAGCAAGGCACGATGGGGATAGAAGCAGCAGCAAGTCAGATCAGGAGAGCAACAGAAATGGAGCAAGAGGGAGGGAGAGTTGCCCCAGGGGTGTCACATCAAGATAAGGATAAAAGGCCAGTAAGGTGGAGGGGACGGATGATGCTATCTCCACCGAAAGGGTGTGGTTAGCCTTCAAGGCCCTAAAGAAAGACAAATCTCCTGGGCCGGATGGCATTCATCTGAGAGTACTATGGGAATTGGCAGACATACTGGCTGCACCCCTGACGGAGCTCTTCAACAGGTCACTTGAGACAGGGAGGGTACCTAGGGATTGGCAAGAGGCACATGTGGTGCCAATCCATAAAGGGGGGGAAGTACCAGGTAACTATAGACCCATCAGTTTGACCTCGGTGGTGGGAAAATTAATGGAGAACATACTAAAGGAATGATTGGGGGTGTACTTGGAGGAGGTGGGAGGTCTGGCTAGTCTGAAACATGGGTTTGTGCAAGGTAGATCATGTCAGATCAATCTTGTGGAGTTCTACGAATGGGTAACATCAGAACTGGACAGGGGAAAGCCAGTGGATGTATTATTCTTGGACTTCAGCAAGGCGTTTGACTCTGTTCCCCACAATGGTCTGGTGGAGAAACTGATGGGGTTGGGAGTAGGCCCTTTGATGGTCAGATGGATTGAAAACTGGCTAGTTGGATGCACCCAGAGAGTAGTGGTCGGTGGGGAGCTCTCGAACCCTAGAGAGGTCAGTAGTGGGGTACCGCAGGGCTCGGTCCTGGGTCCAATCCTGTTTAATGCATACATGTCAGACATCAGGGAGGGTATAGGGTGTGAAATGAGTCTCTTCACTGATGACTCCAAGATGGGAGCAGTAGTTGAGGGGGAAGAGGGGAGGTTGGCCCTGCAAGGGGACCTGGACACCCTGGAAAGCTGGGCTCACACATGGAAATTAAATTTAAATATCACCAAGTGCAAGGTGTTACATCTTGGGTGGGGAAACCCTAAAAACAGGTACACCCTGAGAGGGGAGGCACTGGAGACCTCAATAGGGGAAAAAGACCTAGGGGTCATGGTGGATGCATGTATGAATAACTCTAAGCAGAACAGAAGAGCGGCTAGCAAGGCAAACAGGATATTGGGATGCATCGTAAGGGGGATCACCTCTAGGAGCAGGGAAGTAATTCTGTCACTGTACAATGGACTGGTTAGACCACACCTTGAGTACTGTGTACAGTACTGGAGACCACACTTGAAGAGGGACATACAGCTCCTGGGGAGGGTACAGAGGAGGGCAACTAAGATGATACGAGGACTAGGGGATTTGACTATGAGGACTGACTTGAGGAGCTCTGCCTGTTTTCATTGGAGGAGAGGAGAGGAGAGACAGGGAGGACATGATTGAGGTCTTCAAGTACCTCAAGGGAATCAATAGGGTAAACATGGAGGGGATCTTTAGGCTAAAGCAGGGAGGTATCACCAGAGGGCATGGTTTGAAGTTGGAAGGTGGAAGGGTGAGGGGGGAAAAGAGGAGGAGGTTTTTCACTGAGAGGGTGGTGGACCCTTGGAATGCACTGCCTGGTGAGCTGGTTCAGAGATCCACAGTGGAGGGCTTCAAGAGACGGTGGGACAGACACAGAAAGTGGATGTATCAGATGATGCCCCGGCCCAGAGGGGTGGGGGATGGATGATAGGGGTTTCTGGAACACAAGGTGGAGGAGGGCCTCGGCACCCAACTAGGGATCTGAGGTTCGAGCAGACTCGATAGACCGTAAGGCCTAATCTGCTGGAAATTAGTATGTTAGTAGTACCTGTTGATATTACAGAATGTATGACAGTGTGGTCTTTAAAAACTAAATTGAAATATTGGTTGTCGGATAATGACATTTTTACATGTACATGTTAAATAGATGCTTTTTTATTTTTTTGTTTTATGTATTTTTGTATTTATCTTTTCTATCTGTATGAAGTGTTATGGCTGTCTAAATATGTTTGTATCTTGTTGCTGGTGAAAACGGGCAGTTTATGCTTATCCTGCTTACAAGTATAAAAAATAAAAATGAAATGAAATGAAATGAAACTACCAGGTCCTTTGAATGTGTAGCAGTGCATGGATGTCCGGGTGCAGGCTACAATATCCTTCTTATGTACCACCCTCCTGGGGGGGGAGTTCCTGCAGGAGGTGGTGGATCTTATCATTGGCGAGGTGTTGGAGTCCCAGAGTTTATTGCTGGGGGATATCAATACTTGGGCTAACAATGAGTCTTTCAGGCTTGGTTCCAACCTCCTCCAGATTATGTCATCACTGGGCCTGACACAGGAAGTCATTTAAGCAACTCACCATGGCGGCCACATGTTGGACTTGGTGTTCTCACTCTGGCTTGCGGTAGCTATCTTCAAGAGTGATCAGGTAATTTGACCTGATCACAGCATGGTGAGGCTCTCATTCAGCCCACCCTGAGAGTCCTCCCCCTGTGGAGATGGTCAGCTGCCGCCCTTTGAGGGGAATGTCCACTGAGGGTTTTTTGGCGGTGTCTGACCTATCTAGTGTAGATGCTGCATGTGCAAAGGGAACATGTGAGGCAGTTGCCACCTATAATTGGATGATGTCCACAGCACTCGATGCACTCACACCAGTTTGTGTATGATCCAAATCTTCTTACTTTAGGTCTCCATGTTTTGATGGGAAGCTTAAAGCGATGAAGATTAGGGGTTGGAAGTTAGAGCATTGCTGGTGAAGGACCAGGCTACAGCAGGACAAGCTGTCCCTGCATACCCACTATGGTGAGTACCAGGAGGCAATCAACCATAAGAAGAGAGAATTCTTGTCCAGGGAGATTGCTGACCAGCTGTGCTTTTTTGGACTGTAGACAGGCTGTTATATCTGGCCTGTCTGCAGCCAAGAAAAGCTTTTTCTTTGACTTTGTGTGATGAGTTTGTTTGGTTCTTCATTGACAGAGTGTCCTCTATCCATCAGGAATTCCACCATTGAGTCACATGACGTCTCACAGTGATCACCTTGGATGCCATAGAGGACTCTACCTGTTTGGGGGGAGTTTAAACCAGTGGAGGTGGCCGAGGTCATTGAGGTTGCTTTGAAGCTGAAGCATGCACATTGCGAACTGGACCCATTTCTGACATGGTTCTTAATGGAATGTGTTGGTTCCATTTACCAAGTTATCGCCTTGATTGTTGGGTGTTTGCTGTTGGAAGGGGTGTTTCCAGACTCCTTGAAAGAGGCTCAGGTGAGGCCCCTTCTGAAGAAACCATGTCTCGACCCAGACATCTTGGCGAATTACCGACCTATCTCCAACCTCCCATTCATGGGAAAGATTGTTGAGAAGATTGTGGTGCAACAGCTGAAGGAGCACCTCATGACCTTTGAAATCTATCTGCCATACCAGTCTGGTTTCCGAGCCAAGTATAGCACCAAAACAGCATTAGTTTGGGTGCACAATGGCCTCCTTAGGGCGAGGGATAGAGGAGATGGATCAGTTCTTGTTCCCGTCAATCTCTCCTTAGTGTTTGACACTGTAGACCACTTTGTGCTGCTTGATCATCTCAGAGACTAATGAGAGTGTGCTGGCACTGTCATCTGCTGGTTTGAGTTCTATCTTGCTGACAGGAAGCAACAGGTAATGATGGGGAATTTCTCCTCCTCCCCAAATCTCCTGTTGTGCGGTGTACCTCAGGGATCGATCTTGTTGCCAGTATTGTTTGCAGTGTATATGTTGCCCTGGATGAGCTCATTAGGAAGTACAATGTGGGTTTTCACTGCTATGCTGATGATACCCAATTGTACTTATCCTATGCCCCCTGGAACAGCCAGTGCTGTGGAAGTGCCTAATAGCTGCCTGGCTGAGATCAATGATTGGATACCCTCCAGCTGGTTGCGACTGAACCCCGATAAGATGGAGGTACTGGTGGTGCAACCAGGCTGAAGGCATGATAGGAAAGCCTCCAATAGAATAACTGGTCTTTTCCTGGTACCTACACCGTTGATGGCCTCCTCTAGGGTGTGAGATCTTGGCATGTTCTTGGATGATGGTTTTACATCTGAGTCTCAGGTATCATCAGTTGTTCAAAGTTGTTTTTACCACCTAAGGAATATTGCCAGGATCAAGCCCCTAGTTCTACCTGAAGGACCTTCCTACCCTGGTGCATGCTTTTGTAACGTCTAGGCTTGATTACTGTAATGCTGTTGACTTCAGGATCTCTGGAGGCACCCTCCGCCAACTGCAGCTTTTGCAGAACGCAGCTGTCAGGTTACTGACAGGCCTTTTGAGGTTCTGTCATGTGACTTCGGTGCTGTGTGAACTGCATCGGCTGCTGGTCAGGTGGAGGGTTATCTTCAAGGTGGGCTTGCTCACCTTCAAGGCCCTACATGGACTAGCCCTTGCAATCTGTCTGATCTCTTAACACCTGCTGTCCCATTCCGCTCCCTCTGTTCCTCCTCTAGGGGCCTCCTAGCAATTCCCAGGACAAGGCTAACATCTACTAGTGAGAGGGCATTTAGTGTCGGTGGCCCATCCTGTGGAATTTGCTTCCTTCTGTCATCAGGGAAGCCTGTTAAGTTGAGGTATTTAAGAGATGTCTGAAGTCCCACCACTTCTCTCCAGCTTTCCCAGACATAGTTATTTAATTTCATGAAATGAACTGACTACTGACTACTGAACTTATTTATTAGTATTATTTTATCTGTTTTATTACTGTTTTAAATATGTATTTATGCATGTTTCCTATTACTCCCTTACTTTCTCTCATGTGAGGTACCCAGAGCATCTGGGAATGGGTGCCATATAAATAAACTTTGTCTTGTCTAGCAGGATACTTGCATGCATAGGCAGGGGTATCACCAGCAGAAATAGGGTGGTAATAATACTCCTGTATAGATCACTATTGAGACCCTATCTTGAGTACTGTATCCAGTTCTGGAGGCCCCACCTCTGTAAGGACTTGGACAAGGTAGAGGCGGTACAAAAGAGGGCAACCAAAATGGTGCAGGGCTTGGATCAGAAGCCCTGCAAAGAAAGGCTTAATGAATTAAATATGTACTCCCTAAAAGAAAGGAGAGAAATGGCGGATATGATAGAAACATTCAAATACCTCACAGGTATAAACGAGGTACAGAAAGGGAGCATTTTCCAGAGAAAAACATGCTTAAGGACAAAGGGTCACACTATGAAGCTGGGGGAAGGGCAAGAGGAATTGTGAAGAAGTACTTCTTCATGGAAAAGGTGGTGGATGCTTAGAGCAGCCCCCCGGCGGAGGTGGGGGGGGCTGAAATGGTTACAGGATTCAAGAAAGCATAGGATAGACACAAGGGGATATTGAAAGTAAGGCAAGGGGCAAGGGTGCAAACCAGAGACTGAGCAGGGTCTGCAGTTGTACTGTATGTAGGGAAAAAAAAGGCAGACTAGGTGGGCCAAGGGACCTTTATCTACCACAGCTTCTATGCTTCTGTTCTTTCATCTGAAATTGAAAGGCCACATCAGAGAGAGAGAGAGAGAGAAAGATGTTAGAACTAGAGTGCCACAGGAATGTGGGAAGAGGCAGGGAAGCCTGGCCTTAGAGACTGCAATCATGTCAGTAAGTATGAAACAGAAAAAGTACTCATAAATTGTAAAATAATGTAGCAATAGGGCATGAACACTGCATTAGCGTGCTGTTAAACAATGACCAATGTAAGAGATGTGGTATGAAACACAGCTGACTTGCAAACTGACCTAAGGGGGATGATCTAGAGACTATTTCTCAAACTCTTGTCAGTGTCTTATTGTTATACAAAAATGTTATAAGGTTACATTACAAGTAATTTTCTGATTGAAAATAGCAATTTTTATAAAATAGTTCATGCAGCAATTAAATGGTGGATCAGAATAGGAATGCATCATTCCAGGCATTTAAGAATAGTGGTGAAATACAATGCTGACATGAAGACTTTATGTAGTATGTTGTTCAGACTGTTCATAGCAGTGTAAAACATAATAACGTGAGGCTGACAAACTGTTGATAACAATCCATTATGTATCATTTATGTTCACCTTTTAAAATGTGAACTAATTTGATGTTTTAATAATTATGTACAGTATATACAACAAAGATTAATGTAGTAAGTCATGCTACCCAGTAGCCATTGCAAAGTTAGCCTATTATTCATGTTTCTACTATAGATTGTCCATCTCATTCCTATTAGTTGCTTTGGGCATCCCTGCTGACCCTACCACAAGGGCATGTCTGGCATCAGTGGTAGAACAACAGGTGGAGAACCCTGTGGTGGATGGACAAGGTCCAGTGAATGTTGGTATGTATATTTAAGCAATAATGCACAATATGGTGTATGTCATGCTTGGATAATGTCACACCTTGGCTGGTTGGGCATGAGGCCGAAACTGAGTGTTTCCAACACTCAACAAGTGGTGTTATTCAACCACAACACACATTCTGTCATGTATTATTGTTATTATACAATGGCTCATTTGTCATAACAGAAAGAAAAGTAGGAAAATAAATATTTTTTTTTTTTACATTTGTACTTGTTTTCTTGTAGGTGGAGGCATATTGATTAAAAAAAAGTCTGGAATTTTTATTGTGTCCAGAAAGTGGTGCTTTTGCTACATATTGGTTCCTGTTGAGATGCTATGCTTGTTTTACTGTGTTACTGCCCCCACCCCACCACTGTTCTGTTGTCCCATATTGGTGTAACCCCAGGGCTGTAACTGTTGAGGATTTTGACCATCAGGTCCAATAAGAGGTGTTGAGTAAGTTTAGCCAACCATTGCAGTTTTCAAACCTGATTGCAATTGTGAGATGTGCTGGACACACTGAAAGAAAGCTGATGGAGTGGAATGGGTGTGTGGTTTAATTTTTTCTGCATTGCTGTGTCCCGGGATCAGGCTGAGAGGAGCGGGTGTGCTCTTTAGTTTCTCCGCTGTGCTGCTAAACCATGTTAGGGGATGGTGGAGGTGGGAACTGACCAATCATACCCCAGGATTCTTTTCTTGCCACTGTATAATTAAGCAATAAGGCACGACAGGGTGTGGTATATCATGGGATATCGTCATGCCTCAGGTGGTTGGGCACAAGGACGCAGGCCTCCGAGAAGTGACAATGTCCCATGATATACCACACCCTGGAGTGACTTATTGCTATTATGAACTGGATTGCATATATGCATCAATAAAATATTTTACAAAAAGCTTCTAAAATGTTATAGTAATGCATTTTGTAGTGTGTAGGGATACATTGAAATAATATAGTCTGTTTAGTTTTTGATGTGGGCAGTAGGTGGCCTTATTGTAATGCTTTTCTAGAATGAGGAAGAACTAGGTTGTGAATTGAATTATTTTTTTTTTAATTTGTAGTTGCTTGTTCAGCGGGTGACAAGATTCTGAATTCCCGAGTAGGAATGGTGCTGGCAACCCATGACGAGAAATCACTTTTTTTGAAGTGTATTTTCTGAACATAGAAATTAATTTATAAGTTCACCCTGATGTCAAAATACTAGTGTAGTGATTAAAATGAGTGTTATTTTAGTTGGGAAGTGCTTTTGAAAACTAAAGCCATGATTCTGAGGAAGCGCATCATCGTCCGCCACAGAAGCTGATATGCATGCTCGGAGTCTCATGTTTAGCTTTTGAAAGGCAGTTGCCAGGTAAAAAAAAAAACATTACTTTGAGTAATGAAATATTTTTTACATCAGCGTGAATTCAGTAATTTATTTTTATGTCCAGATTATAAGAACGCACTGCCGGAGATGAACAGGAGCAGCTGACTGCGGGGGAATTTTTGAGTAAAAAAATGATGCAAGCAGGAGTACGTGAGGAGCTATTGCTGCTGCCGACTGTAAGTTCAGCATAGCTGCCGTTGTCGTCGGAATGATTTTTTTTTTCTGCCAGTGAGTAGGCTGGTGACCGGAGGTTTTCTGAAGCCGTGATGATGTAGCCCAGTATCATCATGACTTCAAAAACCTCTCGGCCAATCAGCTTCATGTATTTACGATCCCCAGTTCATAATAATATTTACATCACCGTTTACATAACTATACAATTGTATGCTGTTTGGTTCACACAGGGTTATGTATTAGCAGACTAACACAATTAAAGGCTGTATCTCCATCAAGAGTTTTCTATGACAAACAGATCCGGAAGCAAATGGTCTGATACCTTTTATTGGACCAACATAGATGTACAAAAAGAAAGGCACTGTTGGTATCGAATTTGAACAGTGTGGGAATACTGCAGAGACCATTACAGTGATAAAATCAGCAGTTTGATGCAATGGTCCCCAATATTCCTGACACTGCTGTCTCCGGTGTCATTGCCCCCTTCCCGAATCAACTCTGACTCTGAGTTAGTTATCTACAGTATGTGGGGTTGCCCCCCACAAAAAAACACTTGCTTCCTGGACAGCAGAATGCTGACTGTTGGCATTGTGCCATAGCTGTAATGCTGTTCAACACAATGTGTGTCTGTGCGGCATGGTGGAACTGGCACTGTTTTCTTTTTGTACATCTATGTTGGTCAAATAAAAGGTATTCAGTCATTTGCTTCTGGATCTGCTCTTACAAGGGCCAATGCAGCAAGTAAACTAATTCTCAATGACAAACAGACACCTCAGCCCCAAAGGTGGACAGGTTGCCTGGTTGCAAAACAAAGCCTGATATGAACACACAGTCTTATTTGTATACCTATGCACATATATTATATTTCCTCTGCTTCCTTTCAGTGAAGTACCAGCTTTTGCAGAAGGCATTGGAGACCTGCTGCTTATCTCAAATTACTGATTTCATATTCAGTGAGCAACTGGTGCTGCAGCTGTTTCTCTAATGACAAAAATAAAACAAAAAAAATTGACTAGACATAAGCAGCTGTGCATTGGGTTTCTCAGTTGTGCTGAAGTACTGACATTACCACTGTAGAACAATAACATATTGATGACATTACAGTAGCTCAACAACCGTATTATGGGTATTGATTTCCATGCAGAACAATATTCATCCACACTCTCTCTCTCTCTCTCTCTCTATATATATATATATGTACGGGATAATATATGGCAAACCATATACATGTCCGCTGTGACTGCATCAACACATTCCTGTCTGAATCAGGAACAATGAGAATAAAGCCTGAAACATTCACTTGTTACTATCAAAAACTAAAGATGAAGATATAGACATAAATGTGTATGGTACACTGTCATTTTTGTTTTTTGGATCAATGGCCATCTTTCACCATCTATTTCATTTATCACACTTAGTGTAGTTTGCATTTCTGAGTGGGAGTGAGGGAAACTTTAGGGTTTGTTCTATCTCAAAATACTGACTAGGATTCCTCACTGTACTTGTACACAACCAAATCTGCAGCAATGTAAGTACTAGAAATAAGTGTTGCAGTTTAAGTATCATGGACTCAATTCTCAAAGATCAGCACAAGCTGCACCAACAGAAGCATGTGCCATTCTCCAGTGTGCCAGGAACCCTGTGCCTGATTTAAATACAGGAGGGGTCCTGGCACCAAAGTTCCACAGCCTGTACCAAGCACATCCATGCAGCACAGGGAAGGCACACAAAGGAGGAATGGCATGAGCTGCGAGACAGACATGCAGCACTGACAGCAACAGTGGATGTGACGACCACAGGGTGGGCTTGATGTCCATTGCAATAGTCCAGCCCCACGACTGACACTGATGCAGTCTGCCAGTACTGGGACCCCTGTCTGGCATGCTGAGTATGTCCCTACCCCCTCAGCAAGGCAGGCAGTGTGTCTCCTATGCCTTGCATGCTCCACTGGCATGACAGAGGGCACACCTCCTGATAGTACGCCATGCCACCAGCAGTGCAGCTTACCCATGGTCCATACCAGCTGTCCACCACCATTAATGCCAGTGGAAAGCACTGCTTCCACCATGCCCTGGGGGGTCTGCAGGTGTGAACCCTTTTGGCTCACCGGGTGTAGACCAGCTCAGGGCTGCTTTAATAAGGGCTGGTGCATCAGACATTACTGCCCTTATTGAATTCTACCAGAGGTGATATGTCAGCCACCTACTGGGGCAACACCTCTCAGCACCATGGCACTGCCACAGTGTGCCACAAACTGGGCTCAAGGGTGTCTGGCGCACTGGGTCCCCTTGGTGCCACAAGCTCCTTTTGAGAATTGGGAATAATGCAAGGTGCAACACAGTGAGCCCCTTGCATCATGTTTCTGTGAAGCAAGCAGCTTGTGGCATTCCTGGCCCTTTGAGAATCAAGCACCATGTGTTTTTATGGTGGCCTACTTTTTGTTGCTAGTAGTAGAAAGCAGAATATATTTTGTTCCTATGGTCTTTTAACAAAGTATCTAGATGTAGGGGTAGCCCTTTTTCATGTTAATTATAAATGCACATTCTTTTTAATAAATATGACAAGATGGATACAATATTTATAGTAAGTAAAAATATAGTGTATTAACTTTTTATATTAAGGCTTAGTATCATTGCATGCTTTAAAATAGAGCACATATTTCACTGAGAATTATATCTATGTGATTTCACCAATACTAGTTACTGTATATTGTATCATGTAACACTTAATGATTCAAGGGACATTGTTAATCCTCTCAGGCTTTAAATTGTCCCTAGCCTAAAAACAATTTTTTTTATTGCTTACATTCTGTGCAATTACTTATGTAACTGGTAGTTTGATTCTGAGTCATGTTTCTTGTAAAAAATGCAAATCAGACTGCCTGCCTTAGCAGTGTTACCATGAAAGATGTGTTTGTTTAAAGTCCTTTATTAACTCCCACTGTATCTTTCCAGGCCGAAGGAAACACCCCAACCCATCTAGCCACTCACGATGCAATGATTGTAGAGGAGACTACTGCATTATAAGTGACTAAACTGTTTGGGGATGTTCCTCTGCAAACAGTGCTCCCCATAGGAACAGTTTTAGACTGCCATCTCTAGTAACCCTCCCTCTTCCCCCCTCCTCTGCACATAGCAGCTGGACCACATCCACTAACAACCCCATTCCACTTCATCACCTACCATACCCCTCCTTCTACTCACACCACTCCTATTCCCCCACCACATACATCACCCCCATCACTAACAAAGCAAATCTCTGACTGCTTTATGTTGCCTACTATTATATAAATTGTTACTCCAGCAGTATTTAAAGCTCCACTATACTTAACACTGTTACTGAATGTCTGTATGATTGATTTGTAAACTGTTATGCATACTTATAATGTAACTGTTATATCTACTATCTGATGTGGAACCTCTGTAAAAGAGCCCCTGGCTCAAAGGTATTGTAATCCAAGCAGGGTGTGGGATATGCCCTGATAAATGCATGCCTAGGGGTGTGGTGAGGCATGAGGTCACAGGCTGAGTTCACTACTCTGCCTAGAAGTGCATTTATCAGAGCATAACCCACACCCTGGAGTGTGTTATTGCACTTAAAAAAAAGGTAAATATAGTGTATGGCTAGAATGCAATAGTGTATGGAAAGCCATACACTGCAGAAAGTTGTTCTGTTGCAGTAATGACATCCTCACTAACACAGAACAAATTTTCATTCTTTGTTAGTGAGGACATCATAATACAAGTGACTCCATCAATGATTCTGATTCTTCAGTGACTGTACGAGAGTCACGTGCATAAGATGGCCGATGGGCAGTTGTTGTTCAACCATGGTTGGCAGAGCGGACTTAAACTCAAAAAAGTGAGTACCTATGATTTTTTTTGTATTGTACATGACAGCTGTAGATATTGGGTCCCACCATACACCATATAGAACAGCGTATGGGAAACGTACACAACTAGGCTACTCTTCCCTCTCATTAATACAATACCGACTGAGGGACCTCTGGAGCTGCGCTCTTGAGGTTATCAGATGTTATTATGTTAACTTGGGGGAATAATAGCCTCATTGTGTAGGGTTTCCCATACTTTATCCTATATACTGTGTTGCGAAATATTGAAAATATTTAGAAAAAATAAAAATTTTTTAAAATGTTTCACTTCTGAAGCAAAATAGTCATAATTTGTTTTGAGTAAATGGTCATTTTTTACATACGACTACTGTATATTGTCATCTTTCTAATTTCACAGATGATGAGTCCACAGGACCCACAATGGAAGCAGCCCCGAAACTACCAGAGAAACTGGGGAGGACACAGCCACTGACATTGTGGAGGACACAGATGGGTATGACACTGACTGTGTGGGTGACAGTGTAAAAGCCCAGTACAGGAAGGGGACCTTGAACCTGCACTGGAGGTTACTATGAAGAACTTTTCAGGGAGCCCACAGATGGCTGCATCAGGTTCCCTGGCTGGTATGGGCACACTGGTAAAGTCCTCCCAGTCAGATTCAGTACTAACAACCCAGTAATTGGGTGATGTGGCTTCTGCTTAACAGGATGCTGTAACCACTGGCACATGTAAGTAAATCATTATTCTGTTTCATACATCCATACCGGCATTTCTCCACACAGAAGTACAGTTTCATTTTTTGTAACTGTAAGCGTTGTGAGAAACTACAGTTGGTAAATTACTAATTACAGGTGCTTAGAAAGGAGACGAACGGAGGCGAGACTGATGGCGGAAGAATTTAATGATTATAATAATAACCACAGCGAGAAGTTGCAAGTTACAAATGGTACATTCTTCAAATAACAGGCTGTACAAGCTTACTTATATAGTAAAAGCAATACATCTATTTTTAGAACTACTTATGATTGGTCAAAAACAGCACACATCAACTTATAAGGTTATAACATATTTTTCCTGGTATGAGTATGATCTCACCTCTAGTCAGTACAAAATATAAGCAGAATACGTGTTATTTACCATATATGGTGGGCAACATGTGTGTTACCACCAGTCACCAATAGTTCAGAGGGAAGAGATAAGTTTTCAGCTAAGACCTTAGACTGTCCATATAAGGGCAGTCAGTAAAGCTAATCATAAGGGGATTTGGACACTAGTCTGTGTCTGTGCTTGCAGTCACGTAGGCCAAATATTACTTACTTCTGCTAAATTATAATGCTAAAAAGAAGCACATTAGTATTGCGACTGTAGCTTCGCTCCTTATAAGGGTTTATAAGCTTTTTAGCTCCATGAACCAGCACTTGCCATATTTTCAGACCAAAATAAGGTTAGGCCGCAATATAGGGGCAGACTTCTTTACCCCTTATTACAGTAACACGGGTCTAATGGTGGTTCACTTTTGCTTCCAGAAGCTGCTGTATGTATTTCACTAACAAATACAGCAGTGTGAGGTCGTTAATGCTGTGTATATCTTGTGGTGTCCGTCACTACATGGGTGTACATAAACAACAGCCACATGAGAAAATCCACTTCTCCACACAAAACAAGTCTTCTAATTTCTTTATAGCATATTTCAATATGCACCTGCTAGGACATGTGTTCACATACACAAAAACACTGTTGTTACTTGTATATTATTATTTTTGATGAGCATAAACATGCCAGTTTTTATATCTTGGCATGTGTATGAAAAAATCCAGTTGCTGAAACTAGAACATAAATACCTGCACTTAACTTATCTGGATTTCTATTCTCAACAGTAGTGTTGTAGTTTCTCTCGATCATAAAATGAGAATTGCACTGAACATCTATCATTTGCCCTTATAAAACCTGGGATCAACTCAATAACTTTTCCATTCCGACAGGCTTTTTAATTAGCCTTGTGGGTGTTTCTGATTTACACACACGTAGTAAGCACCATTTTAGAACTATATTATGTAGTTAATATCCCTTTCTCAACTCTTCACTTGTTGGCTAGATTTCTGTGGCCAAAAGGCACATAAAGTACATCATACAGTTCCAAAAATGACTCTTAACAACAGAGTGTAAATCAAAAACACCCACTGTGTTTCTTAAAGGACCCGTACAAAGGAAAAAATGACAGAATGGAAAACAGTGCTATTGGGGAAAATGGCTTGCATGCTCAGTGCAGTTCTCTTTGAACAAGAATTTATAAGGATTCCTGAATAATTTTTACATGAAAAATAGGTCTTGTTTTTAGTATACAGTATATGAAGAATACAGGTTGCTTATCTACACAGACTAGGAAGCAGAAAGGATGGCACTCTGGATACAAGGTGATCTCAGGCAGGTCAGGAACAATGTTAACACTAGCTTACAATAAAATGCTGATAAGACTCAGCTGTACAAACCATTACTGTTGCAGGTAAAGTGGAACAAGCAGTATAAAGGTATTAGTGCCCATTAGTACCTCTGCACTACAAATACCAGTTTACCTTCAATACAAACCTATTGTACAACTGAACCTTTTATCAGCATTTGGTTCTTACCTACTCTGTTGACATTATGGACAGACCTTTGGAACAAAAATCATCTATGCTGAAACTATCTTACCTGTCACTGTCAATTTCTACTTAGGCCTGAACATCAAAGCTCGGGAGGTCCAGTTAAATCTGAACTACAAGGGGGCATCACACGATGGTTTTGCATATGGTTACAAAATGACTATTTGGTTATTTTTATTTAATTAATTTATTTATTTAAAAGTCTGTAACCAGGATAAGCACCAATGAGCCTAGACTCATTTCCAGGTGTGACCCATAGGAAAGCAGTTATAAAGGGAATGAAACAGACTCAAACATACTTAAATATAACAGTAAAAAGAATAATTCAGGAAAATACACTCACACGGGTCATGGTTACACAACCCAAGTAGCAAGAATAATCAAGTAATAAAGTACAAATTAGAAGACACAGTATGAGACAAATACAACATTGTAGGCACTGTAACATGGCCTACAGTAAAACATGGTATGGCAGTAGCACTGCATGCAAAACCCAGGAGCAAAGTGCATTTTGGCAATGGAGTACCTCGAGAAACAAGGATGGGTGGGATTAAAAAGGAGTGTAGAACTAAAAAAGGGGGTAATTTTGAGAAATTTAGAGGGGAGGGAATTGGGAGCTATTTTTTAATGCAATATGTATTACAGTATTAACAACCAACACTGCAGTTCTGTTTCAGTAAACATTTGATAAAACTATTGTTTTCTTTTATGATTCATATTGTTTTGCTCCAGCAGCACAGCCTGCACACTGTTTCTCTGCAAGTCTTGAAACAACAGCCACGTAAGTTTACAATACTTAATTTATGTGATTGCATTTCATGTAAAAAAGCACAACATAGATGATAATGTACTGAAATACATATGCAACAATTCTCTGTATCGACAGGTCTCTATAGCAACCAGGAACTTCGAGCATGAAGCTCAAGTGGTTCATCACTTGCTATACCAAACTCTAGATGAAGAGACAAGATTGTCTAAGTATGAATGCCCATACAGTATCTTTTATACAGTATGGGCATCAATGTGTATTTTGACACTCTGCTAAGATTCAGTGAACATTTGGTTGGGAGGGGGTAGGCACTTGAAACTTGGTTGGGTGGGGTCAAATTTTTAAAACAGTGGGCCCGATTCACAAAGGTCAGTGCAAGCTGCATGGAAGGCAGCTTGCACCAATTACCAGTGTGCCAGGAACCACGTGCCTGATTCACTACTGGGTAGGATCCCAGCGGCAAAGTCCTGCAACGGTGTCCCTGCACCAAACAGAGGGTGCATCTGAAGGTGTGCCGCAAGCTGCAGGGTAGCAGTGTAGCAATAGCACCATGGACAGCAGTCCCTGGTGGCTAGTGCCAACCCATCCTCTACCCCCATTGTAGGAAAAAAGTCACATCCCTGGTTGTCTAGCAGACCCCCCCAGTACCAGTTCCATTTTAGTAAAACAATAACAGCATCCCTTGTGGTCTAGTGGACTCCCCTCCCTATCCTTGATCTGCCCATAATATTTACAGAGCTCTTACCCTAGTTGTCTAGTAAACCCCTACACCTCAGTATGCAGTGCCCCAACATGCCACTTCCCCGTCCCATCCCAGAGCCAATGCTTGGCAGAGCCCTCCGCTCTCCACCATGGCTGGGTGCCAACTAAGCTGTCAAGGAGCGTACAGTATACAATAGGCATGAGCTGTCAATCAAAGCATGTACTGTATACAGTACGTTCCTTGACAGTTCAGTTGGCACCTGGCTGTGGTGGAGAGCAGAGGGCTGTGCCAGGCACTGGCTCTTGGATGTGATGGGGGGAGAAGGATGGTGGGGCACTGCCTGCTGGGCTGGGGGGGTCCACTGGACCACCATGATAAGATCTCTGTAAATATTATGGGTAGATTAGGCTTAGGGAGGTGGTCCACTAGACCACCAGGGACATTTTTTCTAATAAACGTGGATTAGAGATGGATTGACTACAGCACATTCGTGCAGGGTTTGCAACCCTCCCAGAGGATATTTCTAAGTACATTTAGACTAGCCCTAGCTGGGCTAATGGTACTTAGAAATTAGCCCTCTGGGAGGGTTTCGTCAATCCTGATTTAGTGGATATGGCAGCCTGCGCTTCCCACAAGCTCCCGAGTGCCACATTTGCAGCCCCCTCTCATACACACAGCATGGTTTGATGCAGGCTGCTTTTGTGACTTGCTCAGGGTGCATCTTTTGGTGCAAGTCAAACCTTGGGCCAGTCCTTGTGGTCCAAGCCCCTTGCACCATTCAGGGGGGCTTTGCGAATCAAGCCCAGTGTGTTGCAGCTGTTTCTGTAAGTTAAAGTCTCCTTACAGAAACACAATGCTTCCAGCTCAGTTGGATAGATGGAAGCAGTAAGCATCACAGTGTTGTATAATGTACTATATATATGAATATAAGAGTAGTACATCTCAGTAAAACAAGCATTTGTCAATGCCGAATGTTGATTGTGTTGGTCTGTTGAGCTTGCTCAGTGGCCCTGTCAGTGGGTCAGTCTGTTTGACCCAGTGCTGCAGGCTGCTCTTTTGTACTGGGCTGCTGCCTGAGTTGGCACCTTGTTCTGCTAAGGAAGAAATCTGCAGCTGTCCCGACAGAGCTCCATTGAGGTGGCTCACTCCCCCTCTCTCACTCGCTCAATCTGTTTCTCCTGGTGCTGCAGGCTGTCCTTTTTATACTGGGCTCCTGCCTGTGTTGGTGGCTTTTTGTACCCACAAAGAAATCCACAGTTGTCCTGACAGAGCTCCATTGAGGTTACTTACTCCCTCTGTCTCATTCAGTCAGTCTGGTTCTCCCGGCGCTGCAGGCTGCCCTTTTGTACTGGGCTCCTGCCTCTGTTGGTGCCTTTTTCTGCCCGCAGAGAAATCTGCAGCAGTCCTGACAAAGCTGCGTTGAGCCAGCTCACTCCCCTTCTCTCACTTGCTCATTCTGTTCTGCCGGCGCTGCAGGCTGCCCTTTTCTTCTGGCCTCTTGCCTGCGTTGCTGCCTTCTTATGCCCATAAAGAAATTTGCAGCGGTTACAATACAGCTCTGTTGAGCTCACTCACTTGCTCATTCTGATTTTCCTGCCACTACAGGCTGCCCTTTTGTATTGGGCTCCTGCATGCATTGCTGCCTTTTTCTGTCCACAAACAAATCTGCAGCAGTCCCAACAGAGCCCCGTTGAGCTCACTGATTCCCCCTCCCTCACTCACTCGTTCTGTGTCTCCTGGCACTGCAGGCTGCCCTTTTGTACTGGGCTCCTGCCTTGCTATTGTCCGGCAGGAGTGCAAAAACATATTTTAGCCAGGATGTGAAAAGTGACAGCTGTAGTGCTCATAAGGAGTTGTGAAAAAATGCCACTGTTGAAAATGTGGCATGACAGTATTACACATTTGCGAAGCTACAAGGGTACGTGGAAACAGTTCAACGCATGCTTGTAACAGTCATGTTATGGAGTTTCATCACCAAATTTTCAACATAGGGATTTTAGGACCTCTGCTCATGAACAGTGCCATTGTCATTTTCTTAATCTATCCTGAACACTGACTTCCCACAGTGACCATGTTATTCTGCGCCGGAACTGTGAAAACACATTTCGGTCAGGATGTGAAAAATGACAGCTGTACTGCTTATAAGGAGGTGTGAAAAAATGGCACTGTTGAAAATCTGGTGTGACAATATTATAAAGCTGCAAAGTTACAAGGGTGCGTGAAAAGTGCGCAATGCACACTTGTAACACAGTCAATTGATGGGCTATCATCACCAAATTTTCAACATAGGCATTTTAGGACCTTTGCTCATGAACAATATCATTGTCATTTTCTTGATCTGTCCCAGACAGTGATTTCCTACAGTGACCGCTCTATTCTGCACCGGACGTGCAAAAATGCATCTCGGCCAGGATGGTAAAAATGACAGCTGCACTGTTCATAAGTAGGTCTGGGGAAATGGCAGTGTTAAAAATCTGGAGTGAAAATATTATAAATTTGTGAAGTTACGAGCATGCGTGCCAACTGTGCAACGCATGCTCGTAACACAGTAATTTTATGGAGTATCATTACTAAATTTCAATATAAGCATTTTAGGACCTCTACTCATGAACAGTGTCACTGTCATTTTCTTAATCTGTCCTAAACACTGATTTCCACAGCGACCATGCTATTCTGGCCGGAACTGTGAAACACATTTTGACCAGGATGTGAACAATGACAGCAGTCACTGCTCACAAGGAGGTGTGAGAAAATGCCAATGTTGAAAATCTAAGCTTGAAAATATTTGTAAATTCACGAGACTGACGTAGCAACCAAAGAACGATGCTCGTAAACAGTCATTATTTGATGCCTACTAATTTGTAACATAGGCTTTTTGAGAGCCCACCTCACGAACATCGGCACTGTCATTTCATTAATTGGCCCAGAAGGTGATTCTGCACAGTGACCGTGAAACCACCTTTGGGGCTGATTAACGCCATGACAGTTGAAGAATTCATGAGGAGGGGTCCCAAAAACCCCATGTTGAAAATTTGGTGAAAAAAGTCTGAAAAATGCCCGAGATATGCACTAAAGTTGAAAACCCCCTATTTATTACATTATATAGCTTACCGGCATTTCCTCAGTTTGCGGTCAGCTTTGAAGAGTGCAGACGTGTTCCTGGTCCACTGAAGATCGTCCTGCCAAACTCTGGAGGTAAGAATGAGGTGGGGGGGTGTGGGGAGGAAGAGTGCACAGAGGGTGGGTGCAGGTTGTGGGAGGGGGGCCTGGGAGAGCTCCGAGGGACCGTTTCCTTCTTTACAGGTTGAAAAAAAAAAATAAGACATCAGGGGACTGTTTTCTTGTTTAACAGGTGTTTTGGCATGCTGGGGTGGGCTGACAGTGTGCCACCTCTGTGGGTGGGTGCATTAGCCGATGGGTGGATTGGGCACCCTGTCGGCAAACAAGGACAGGGGGAGGGGAGCTGCAGGAGCTGAGGGGGAATTGGGCACCCCCTCGGCTATAGAAATGGAAGGGGGGCTATCATTATGCCGACTGGGATTGGGCACCCTGTCAGCAGGAACAACACTGGAGGGTTACAGAATGCCGGCGGGAGTGTGCTTCCCGTCGGCAAATATTCATGGTGGGGGAAGGGGGTTATATTGTTTGTGAACACGGCAGCAACCTGCCACCATGTTCATAAACAATATCGAGGGTTTCACATCCTGCCCTGCAATGACGGGTCACTCCCTCATTGCAGCAGATGGCTGATGCTGCAATGACGAGACAGCACCTGATTGCAGCGGTTACTTTTTTAGAAGGTTGTGGCACACTGGCTAAACTAGTGTCAGCAGCATACCATGGCATTGGGGGACAGGGGACAAGCCTTTGCAGGCTGTGGGAGCATTGGGCACAACAGTGCCATGCCTCCATAACCTGCTTGTGCAGAAAGCTGATGCAACATGTTTCATGTGCATGCGCGCAATCAACATAAAAATTTGCTCATATTACACAGGCAGGGTAGTGCCTATATATTAGGGCTGAGATTTTTTGCACCTTAATAACTTTGCCCTTGTTCAAGCAATTTATTTGAAATTTGGAATGCACACAGATGGTAGCAGGATCTCTAGATCCTGCACTTTCTGTGGCAATTAGTTTACTGGGGGCAAATTCACAGAGGGCAACCACCCCCAAAAAAAGCACCAAAATTCAGACCCCTTTTTTTGCTCAGCTATTACTAAAAGCTAGTTGGATTTGAAACCTGAAATTTACAGATTTTGTATAGTTTGGCCTAAGGTGTGTGCTTTTAGAATTTTGTTCCACCCAACCCATGCCATTTTTTAAAATATTTAAAAAAAAAAATTCAATTTTTGAGCATGTGCAGTTAAAAAATGAATGCTCTAAAAATAACTGAATTTTTACAACCACATGAACTCCTGTGGTCATATTACAAAAATGCTCCCATTTAACAGGTGGCAAGGCTAGTTCCCTGTCTGCATGTGCCATCCTCACTATTTTTGTTCGGCAGGGATGGGGCAATATGTTAGTATTTAACCCTGCCTCTGTTGAACATTCTGTGCATCTGACATTTTGGTCAATTAGTGAGCACCACCATTATGCACATTTGAACTGGATGAGCAATCCCTGGTGTCAGCTAAGTGTCTTTATTGTTTTCATGTATACTGACACCAGACTTCCCACCCCTGGTGCTAGCTCATCAGCCCCTTCTGTTTTGATTTAGACACTCCTATCCCCAGCCACATTAACCTTCCAACACTGGGGTGCAGAACCCCCTTTGTTGGGATACTCCAACACCACTCCCACCCTGCCAGAAGCCCGTAACACTGGGGGTGCACAATCCCTGGTGCCTCCAAGTATCTTGCAGACACTGCAGTGTCCAATCTACAGTTTCAGAGGTACACTACATAAAATAAAACCATCCCTTTCCTTCCCATCTGTAATGCCCCTAAACTCCCCTACTTTCAACTTGCTGACATCATGGTGCCCTATTCCCAGTGTTGATATACACATCCTCTTTCCCCTCAACCTAGCAGGCTGAGACACTGGAGTGCCCACCCATGGTGCCCCCAAGTGTCATGCTGACACTGGGATGCCCAATCCCCAATATCTGAGGTATCTTGGAAAAAGATCCATGATGTCTTTTGCTTTTTTCTAACATGAAATAAAGAAAATGGTCCCTTGTTGTCTTCCCCCACACCCCAGCCCCCATACTCAGCACCCACCACCCACACACATCCTTACCCTATATTTACAGATGCTAGATCCAATGCCATAATCCTCTCTGGACTGGAGACACATCTTCACTCTTCAGTGCTGGACTGGGAACAAATGAAAACAGGTAAATGCTGTATAATGTATTTCAATGCATTTATTTAAACACTATTTTTGCTCCTGGAATGGGTAGGGGATTTATCCCCTCTCAATGCCCAGAACCTGCACCTGGCATCTTGCAAGGCTGCCCAGAATGGGGAGACCTGCAGCTTGCCCCCTACAGTTGGGCTTCCCCAGGAAGAGGGGTGAGAGACCAAAACCAACTAGAGGTCCCAGCTGAGGATTGTGCCTGGGGTTTAATTTGAGTACAGGTCCTGGGGCGTCATGGTGCTGCCAGCCAACTGGTTTTCGCTGTTAGTTCCCCAAAGGCATGGATGTGCAATGACATCAGCATAGGTTGGGTGCACTCCCACACCCATCCAACAGACGTCCACCATCTCCTCCCTACTGTAGAGTGGCCCTGGCTGTTACACACCCTGCCAACACTGGGTGTCACTCACTAGCCCAAAAACCACAACCCTCCCCGAGGAGGAGGAGACGTGTACGTGGAAAACTCATCCTACCTCCCCCCGGCCAACCCTCTGACAAACTGCATTCACTCCTGAACATGGATTGTCAGTGAAGCAGGCTGTAGTGCTGTCACTGTGCCAGCAGGTCTGCCCCTATTTTAATGCGTTTTGAACATTTCTTCATAACTTGGTAATTATTTCATATTTTTTTGCCCAAGTTCTCAACATGGACTTTTTGGGACCTCTCCTCATGAACAATGGTGGTGAAAGCATGTAAATTCAGTCAGAAAGGTGATTTTTGTGGTCACTGTACAAAATCACCCTTCTGGCCAGATTTATATAATTTCACTATCACTGTTCATGAGGTGGGGTCCCAAAAACAAACATGTTGAAAATTTGGGGAAAAAAATATTAACAAATGACCAAGTTGTGAGTGTACATTGACATGTTTCTATGCTCACACATAGATTTGGTAATCTTCAATATTTTAAACACACATTTACAACATAACCATTTCTTCACATAATCTCTTGAAAGTTACAGCTGTCATTTTTCACATCCTGTTCAAAATGTGTTTTCACACCTGTGGCACAAAATTATGTTTTTGTGATTTGAAAATGTTCATGATGTGGGGTCATAAGAAGACTACTTTGAAAATTTTAAGATAAAATATTAAAAAACAACAAAGTTATTAAGGTATGTTGTAATTTTTCTATGCACACTCATAACTTTGGTAATTTTCAATATTTAAACCACAAATTTTCAATGTCGTCATTTTGCCACACCACCTCATGAATGTGACAACTGTTGCTTTTAAAATCCTGACCAACGTGTGACTTCACACTGCTGACGTAAAACTACATTTTGTCCGATATGTTATTAAATGACACCTGTCATGTTCAGGAACAGGAGGTCATAAAAAGACTATTGAAATGTTGGGGTCAAAATGCCACCAAAAAATGTTATGAAGTAATGTTCTTTTTAGGGATGTCCGGTGATCTAGTGGGGACCACAGTGCTTTCCTGTGCCAGTGACCTGAGTTCGGGTGTAAGCTCAGTGAGGCAGTTTAATGGGCCAAGGCTGAGGAGATGGTGGTGCAGTATGCAGCACCAGCCCCAGCCTGGGGAGGGATAGAGTAGTGTTCTAGCACACCCATGACACCTTGTGGTGGGCTGGGGAGTCTTCTCTCACAAGGTGTTGAAATGCATGTTGAGGTCAAATGAGCCAATGTGCTGGGTCAGGACTATCTCCAGCATTCTATTTATTTGATTTTGTGTATGTCCCTTTGGGACCTGCACAAATGAAAATATGATTCCACTATCAGAAACAAAAGGGACATTAATTGCAAAAAAAACTATGTTAATGCAGAGATTAGGGTTGAAAAACACAAAGTTCACAAAGTAGGGAAATGAAAAACATTAGGGTTTGGGGTCTCCAGAGTATTATTTTATCGGTGGTGCAGTGTTCCTTGGGGTTGTCAACCCTAATGCCCATCCCTACCCTGAGCAAACAAGTTCAAGCGTGATCTCTTTTATTCTTGCAGGGCCCACAGGATCATGGAAGCTATGACAGATTCTGTTGGCAACATCTGGTGAGCCATACAGTACTTCTCTATGTTTGAAGAGTGTATCACTATGAGCACAGGCTTGGACCTGTACCATGTACTTCATACAGGAGGCTATGGGCTGGGGGAAGGGGTGGACTTTAGGGTTGACAGCCCCAAGGCAGGTTAGGTTTCAGTTAACAGACCAGGTAAACAACCCAGACAGCAAATAAAGTAACTGTATTTAGGTACACCATTGCAGAAAAAGTAAAATTGGAGCACTCACCACTAGAAGATATTCACAGACTCACAGACTTGTCTGCTTGGTCCTTTATCATTTATTAAGTGCAGCAATCAGAATAAAAACAGTTCCACTGGATTAAAGCTAATCCAGTGGAGCTGTTTTTATTGTGATTGCTACTCTTAATAAGGGACCAGGCATACATGTCTGTGAGTCCATCAATCTCCTTAAGGCAGTGAGTGTTCCGTTTTTACTCTTTTTGTACTGAAGATTTGTATAGCAGCACTCAGTTCCTGGTGTAATTTTTTTATTTTGTTATTTTGTTTTTCAGGTGCACCATTATATAGTTAATTATTGTTCTTGTAGTTCTTTTCTGTTGCAGAATGCCCAACAACCAGACGGAGCAATGTGCAGATGATGGGTTGCCTCATGGAGCAGGTCACACTCCTGGGCTAGTTCACGTATGGGATTTACCAGGAAATGGTGCTTGCCAAGGAGGAGCAAGTCCATTCCTGGAAAGAGTCATCACATGCCCAGGATGAGTCATCTCAGACATGGGAGGAGAAAGCTTAAACCCAGGAAGAGATGGCTCACACCCTGGATTAGCAAGCTTGTCTTATTAAGAATGTCAGTGTATTAACTGTCATTCTCAAGAAGACTTACAGCCTGCTTTCCAGAAATGATCTACAAGCTGTGGTTATGGTGTTTAGAAGAAGTGCAGGGGCCAGAGCAACAACATCAAGCCCCACTGGTGCTGGATTTGAGTGTCCCTGTCAGTGTGTTAAAGTATGTACTCATTGTTGTCCCACCACAGGGACCTCAAATGGGTGACCCTCTGCCACAAGTAAAAAAAAACTTGACAACCAGCAAGATCAAAAGGAGTCTGGCAGCGGGCAGCAATAATTCTTCACCTGTTGGACCCTCTCTCTGGCATCTTCCACTTCTGATTTTTTATATATATTTATAATGTATTTTTATTTTAAAAATGTATGATGTATCTGAGCATTTTAATAAAACTAATTGTATCTGAAAATACAGTTTTCTTATTTACAAAACAGTATTTAAGTTACATAATTAACTAAAGCAGCATTAGGACAAACAATGAAATATTTTTTTGTATCATAATTGTGTAAGCTGGCAAATTATTATTAAATTCAATAACTGTATTTCCTCCGATAATAGATATTAATGTATAGCTTTAGCCCTTAAAACTGAGATCATTCAAAATATTATGCTTTGATTCAACACTGGGCATACGTTTTGGCTAGAAAAGCTCTACATTGTAGTGCTATGTTAATATCTTATGTAATTTGATATTAATTAGCTATATCCAGATACAGATAGCTCTACAGAAAAGAGGAAAAGCCGTAGATCAACTAGGGTCTGTGGTATTGCATTAGGGAGGGAAAAGGGGCCAATTTGGTGGGACACCCGGTCCTTGTCTGCCGTCACATTCTATGTTTCCATGTTTCTGTACTACCAGTCATATCTACCAACATTTGCTCATGTTTAATTCTGATGTATAAGAAAAGGTGGCATATAAGGTAATGTGCCATTTAAATTGTAACCGAGGTCTACTGTAAAACAATACGGGTGATAAAAGGCAACACAGATAAACAAGGTAGCACTGCATCCAGGGGGTGCATTATGTAAGCAATAATACCAAACAGGGTGGGCATTATTGGGAAATACCTGACTGCCCAGGGGTGTAATGAGGCCCGACGCCTCAGGTGGAGGGCCTTATAGCCCCTAGAAGGTCCGGTATTTCCCAATAATGCCCACCCTGAGTGGTATTATTATGCCTTTTGTAAAATGGCTTCATGTAACTACATTTTTGTGAAATGTAAAAATAAAGGAGGAAATCAGTGTCAAAAATGTTCAAAACACTGTTAAAAACAGTGTTCATTGACAAAGTAGTGCACCAGCTGTTCTAGGTGCTGTTACTCCCCCTGCTGCCTACAGTGCCATTCTGGTTTCTTGAACCCCCCAACACACACATGCAGATTGTAGAACAAAAGACATGTACCTTAAAAAAAGAAGTGTGCCTTAAAAGAAATTGAATTAACAGTGTGTCAGCTGTTTATATTTCTTTTGAATTCTTAAACTTTTTTTTGTTTCATTTTGTTACGGTCACAGGTCGGAACTCGGAAGGTGTCTGTTGAGTTCACGCCCTTTGACCTTAGTGGAACTGAATGCTGCATTTTCTGGAAGACGCGTGAATGCAGCTGGCTTTTTACAGTAATTATTGTGCGTACGGCTAGAGGTTGTTGCAGCAGGTTGTGCAAACAGAGGAGTGCTTAGCCAACCAGGAATAGAAAGGCAATGGAGAGTGGCAGCGGGACCAGCTTTGACCCAAGCGGTACTGTATGCCTTCTTTTTTTTTGAAATGCCGCGTGCAGGATGAAGCTGACGTGAATGTCGGCTTCGAGAGTATGGATTGCAAGAACGCGGTCAGGAGACTGGTGTCATTGTGTCTTTTCAGTCTTCTGACTGCAAAATGACAGGACGGAGTGTTAGTTTTTATTTATTTATTGCATGCTAGTGAGGGAAATTGGGGAGGTGGGGTCCGGGGGAGGATAGTTGTCTCTTGCTAAGCCAGAGAAAAACATGGTGGGGATTTAAATTTTTTTAGCTGCTTCAGCCAAAGAGGAAGTAGGCTGGGCAGCAGGGTACATTGTGAAGTGGATTTTGGTGGCACTTGTTTTTAGCTGGGCATCTATTGAGAAATAAATGCCCAGCTTGGAGGCAGTGTCAGCCAATCAGGAGTGAGAATTCTTTCTTGCCATTTTCTAAATATAGGATAAAGTATGGGCCGGTGTGTGTGTAACAAGAAGTTTATTCACACCCAAGGGGGTTTCTGAACAGCATCTAACCCCAATGGTGTGTGTAAACTTCCAGTTTACACACTCTGACCAATATTTTATTTGATATAATTGCCGGGTCTTGCTTTTCGGCCATTGCAATTACATAAAATAAAAAAAACATTCTTGTGAGGCCTGCTTAGAATCCAATGCGCAGTCCATGGTCATTTTTATTTAGTTGTTTAAAAGCTTTTAAATTGTTTCTGCCCGCATCTGAAATGTCAGCATTTTTAATGTTTTTTTTTTTTTTCTGTCGGTCACTTACCACCAAGTTCCAGTGGTGGTTCTGGCTCCAGTGGAAAAGCTGAGGCAGCCAGTGGTCCTGGAGGAAAAACTACAGTGGGCATATGCAGAGAGCAAGAGAAACCGTGCATGTGTTTGCCTTAATAAACACTCCTTTACTATGGCAAATAATGCCATGATTTCTCAATGGTAAAAAGGAAGAGCCAGTAATTATATGTAGACTAAACAATGGAAAAGTGTGATTTACAAGGTGATAATTCAGTCGAGAGGTATATGAAATATTATACGGTAATCTGTGAAGCCAAAGGCCAAGTATATGATACATTATACTGTAATCTGTGAGGCCAAAGGCAAAGTAGATTTTGATGGTCCATAAACCCTGAAACTGAATTGTTGCCATGTAACTCACACTTCCCCATCATTCAATTTGTGTTGTTATATTATCGGAATACTCCAGCAGTATTTCAGTTGAGGGAAGGCACTTGCGAGGAGCTTTAGGGGAAAGCTCATTACGTGGTTCCAAATGTTTAACTTTTTGCTTTATTACTAGAAGCAGGCACCTTCTCTGGGACAAAGAAAGCCCTGACTTCTGAATTCCTCAGATGGTTGTGTTCTGCCAGGATCAGGGTCAGAAATGCTGACCACCTGGTCAGCCAAAGCCCTCCTTGTGAATTTCAACAAAGCCAGTGGTTGAAAATATTCTCCTTTCAATCCTGCCAAAGTTCCCAAACCAGAGGTGGCCTCAAAATCATCTGAGCTAACTTCTGGTCCTAAGGAGTGGGACTGACTTACCTCATGGTATCTTACATAATTATGTGCCACTAAAACCTTGTTTGCTCTGAGAAGGATTTTCTAGCTGTTGTGAACCAGCAACTCCTGAAACTGATCAATATCCTGTTCATCAAGCATATACAGAAATCACAAGGAAAACAAGCAGACTGGCACTTGAAAGTGTAGACTGAGAGCACATGACTGTCAGCTTGTGTCAAACCACTGTTTGTGATTGACAGCTAGCAATACAGTCATGCTTAGAAATAGATCATTGCTACCTGTCAATCAGAATCTGTGGACTATCATGTTTAGAAAGTGTGCCGTGAATGTGGGTTATTGGGCTTAGCCATATCATACAGTGTGCTGATGGGGTTCTCAGGTGATGGAAGCACTTAGCTTCACTTATGCTTCAAAACATCTGTGGTGGTCTCTTATCTCACTGTAACACACACCTTGTCATTTTTTTTACTCAAGTATCACTCAAGCAGCAATATTTACTGCCAGCAAGGTATTTTCAAGATGTAAAGTCACATTACAGCTTGAATGGTAGTATTTACTGACCACTAAGGATTTGTAAGATGTAAACACAGATTACCACTCAAGAGGGAATATTTACTTGCCATAAGACATTTCCAACATGTAAAATAATATTAACTCTCAAGCAGTAATATTTACTGACCACAAGGTATTTACAAGCTGTAAACACTGATTATCGCACGAGTGCTAATATTAAAGGGCAAGGTCTGCATAGGGTCAGTTATTATCCTTTCCTCTTCTTGCTGTGTTGTTGAACCCTCCCCATAGGAACACTGGATTTGGGATGTAATACCCGATGTGAGCATGCATTGACACTTTCACAAGGCATGCTATGCAGCACAACCCTCTCTCCATGTGTCCCATGCACTATACCACCCGTACATCTGCAGGTGGCAGTTGTGAAGCAGAAAGTAGCACCCTCCCCCCACCTCCCCAGATGGGATAGAGTAGAGTGCCCTCACGGATGCTACATTCTCAGTCCCTCCTAGACCAGCCTAGGAAGATCCAGGATCATTCTCCAAATTTTCACAGAACATACCCTCCCAAGTCATACAAAGCTTGCTGTTCATGGCATGGTGGGGGGAACTCCCTCAAACTGACAATCGTGGATCCACATTCTGGGAGGTCCTTGTGGAGGGTCAGTGATCATCCTGCCAACTAGAGGCAGTTTCTGACTTTCTTTTCCCTTCTTACTGTGCCACTGAACCTTACCTAAAAGAAACATCGGTGTTTGGATGTATTCCACAATGTGAGCATGTGTTGACATGCCCACAAGACATGCAATGCAGGGCATCCCTCCCTGTTCCATTTACTGGCAACAAAGTATTTGTGAGATGTAAATATATACCACTCAAGAGGTAATATTTACTTGCTGAATGGTATCTGCGAGAAGTAGTGACATTACTACTCAAGCCATAATATTTATTGATCGCAAAGTAGTTGCAAGATGTAAATAATATCACTTGACCGGTAAATACAATTTACATGTCAAAAATTAGGTACAACACATAAAGGTCTTGTGTCATGAACAGAAATTTAGCAAGGAATGATGTGGCCAATCCAGATAAAACAAGCATTTGTCAATGCCAAATGTTGTCTTGCTGGCATTGGCATTGGTAGTGCCAGAGCTAGAGATGCATAATAGGAATGG
The DNA here is from genome assembly GCA_016271365.2 of Neoceratodus forsteri. NCBI lineage: Eukaryota > Metazoa > Chordata > Ceratodontiformes > Ceratodontidae > Neoceratodus > Neoceratodus forsteri. The sequence continues at coordinate 1,212,975,981 of CM057453.1, read as the reverse complement.
CAGTGAAGTATTGAAGTGACGCCAACCCCACACCCACCCTGTAGAAAGCGACAGGCATTGGGGTGTGCCTTTGGGTCATCAGCTATAACACTCATGCCATTGTACCTCACCCTACCCTGTAGACACTGACAAGTGTTGTGGTGTGCTTTGGGGTCTTTGGGCATTATACTTACCCCATTCCATAAGGAAATACGCTGACATGGGTGCAGTACAGGAGAATGGGGTGAATTTGTGGCTGAACAGTGCAAGGCACACCATGATGCCTGTCAATGGCTGCAGGGTGGGAGTGAGAGTGGAATGGCATGAGCATTACATAAGATGATCCCAAGTCACACCCTTGGCACCTTTCAGTCTGTACTGGGTGGGATGCTACAGTTGGAAACCCTAACACCATAGGTGTGTGGTGGTATTTTCACTCCAAATTTTCAACATGGGCTGTTTGTGAACCCACCTCATGAAAAGCGGCACAGTTTGTTAGCTGAAAGGTGGTTTTGGTGACACAGGGATGAAAACACATTTTGGGCAGGATGTGGAGAATGACAACTGCATTGTTCATGAGGAGGTGTAAAAAATGGCAACTTTGAAAATCTGGAGTGAAAATATTAAAAATTGATGAGGTCATGAGCATGCATAAAAAGAGCACAACACACGTCCGTAACCCAATTATTTTTGGGAGTTTGTCACCTACATTTTTAACGTAGGCATTTTGGGACTTCCTTTCATGAACAGTGGCACTGTGATTTTGTTAATCTGTCCCAAAAGTTGATTTCCCGCAGCACCACGCCATTGTGTGCCACAGGTGCAGAAACACATTTTGGGCAGGATGTGAAAAATGACAGCTGTACTGTTCATAAGGAGGTGTGAAAAAATGCCAGCCGTTGAAAATCTGACATGGAAATATTGCAAATTTGCAAAGTTACAAGGGTGCATGGAAACTGCACAACACATGCTTGTAACACAGTCAGTTTATGGACTTTCGGCACCAAATTTTCAATCTAGGCATTTTAGGACCTCTGCTCATGTACAGTGCCACTGTCATTTCCTTAAAGTGTCCCAAAAAGTGATTTCGCACAGCAACCGTGCTATTCTGCGCCAAACATGTGAAAAGACATTTCAGCCAGGATATGTAAAATGAGAGCTGTACCATTCATAAGGAGGTGTGGAAAAATGGCAAGTTTTAAAATCTGGAGTGACAATATTACAAATTTGTGAACTTACGAGCATGCGTGCAAACTGCGCAATGCACACTCATACCTCAGTCATTTTATGGAGTATCATCACAAAATTTTCAACATAGGCATTTTAGGACCTCTGCTCATGAACAGTGTCACTGTCATTTTCATAATCTGTCCTGAACACAGATTTCCCACAGTGACTATGCTATTCTGCACCAGAAGTGCGAAAACACATTTTGGCCAGGATGTGAAAAATGGCAGCTGTACTGTTCACAAGGAGGTGTGGAAAAATGCCAATGTTGAAAATCTGGCATGAAAATATTGTAAATTCATGAAGTTATGATGTGCATAGCAACTGCACAATGCACGCTCGTAAACCAGACATTTTTTGGATTTTTTCCACCAAATTTGCAACATAGGCTGTTTGAGAGCCCACCTCATGAACACTGGCACTGTTGTTTCATTAATCTGTCCCAAAAGGTGATTCCATGACCACAAAATCACCTTTTGGGGCTGAATAACACCATGACAGCGGCAGAATTCATGAGCAGGGGTCGCAAAAACCACATGTTGAAAATTTGGTGCAAAAATTCCAAAAAATGCCTGAGATATGCTTCAAAGTTGAAAAAACCCTATTTATGCCATTATACAGCTTATCGGTATTTTGACAGTTCACGGTCGGCTTTCAAGAGTGCAGACGTGTTCCTGGTCCACCGAAGATCATTGCACCTGGACTCTGGAGGTAAGAATGGTGTGAGCGGGGTTGTGGGGAGGCAGGGTTCACAGAGGGTGGGCATGAGTTGCGGGAAGGTGGCAGGGAGATGGAGAGGGGCCGTTTTCTTTTTTCACAGCTTTTAAGAAAAAACATTGTGGGACTTTGTTTTTTTTTGCAGGGCATTTGGCATGCTGGGGTGGGCTCCCAGCAAAGGAAAACTGTTGGGGGGGCACATGATGCTGAGGGGGATTGGCCACCCCCTTAGCATACATTGTTCATGTGAGGGGACACATTATGCTGACAGGGAGTGGGCTCCCCCATCGGCACTGTGACAGGCAGCGGCGGCAGTCACTGCCATCATGTTGCCTGCACGTCGGGAGGCGTGTTGCAGTCATGCTAAATGAGAGCTTCACTCTCATTGCAGTGGACTTTTCTTTGTTCTGGTGGCTACATTTGGTATGCGTGAGGTCAGAGCCTGCTGCTGGCTGATTAGGGAATGAGGGATGCAGCTTCTGATGCGTGCCCTGCGTTTGCCCAACACTGGCCACACCTCTGAATGTGCTACCACTGCAAGATGTTGGCTCGTGCACAAGTGCACGAGCCAACATAAAAAATAGATTTCAACTAATTTTTATGTAAGTCAAATACCATAATCTTGCTAAGACTGTCCAGGTTATCAAAATTCAGGTATTGGGTTTTCGTATGATGCTCATTTTTCCAAGTTTTCACATATTGGAAAAAGACAAGAGGGCAGCCATCACAACTGGTGTGCTTTTGTCATGACGAGTAAATCATGAAAAATAAAGCCTTACAATGTTTATTTTCTTACTGTTCACATCAGAAAGTTATCCAAAACCAAACTTTAAATCCTTATAACACTAGAACCATTTAATAGTTTTTCATAAAACCTCCAAAAGGCACTGCCTCAGCACAGGTTGCTAAAGTCCTGAAAGTTTTGTGAAAAAAGTCTGTTCCATCTAGGCTATGAGTGAGAGCAAAAAACCCATGTTAACCAATTAGCTTTTGAAATCTCACAAACCGCAAAAGATACTGAGACAAAACCTTTCACATCTTCAGACTTTGCCACCCTAACTGAGCAAGTAAAGTTCTAGGCTATCCTGTCAAACTCCTCAAAACGTTATCAAGGTGCAAAGAAAGGGGTTTAACATTAAACACTCTACTCAATGCTAACTATATGGGCACAACCACACCCCTATATTATACATGCTACACTGGTGCGGTAAAGACTGTATAGTTAGGGTTGAGTAGGCAGTTTAATATTAAACCCCAGTCCTTGCACTTCAATAACTTCTCAATGGTTCAACTGATTTGTATGACATTTTTCATGTACAGTCTTGAGAGGGAGATCTCTTGATGTGGCTAGTTTTGTTCCAATCCCTTCTTTGGATACTGAGCTACAGAGTCCAAAGGAAGTATACTTTATATATTGCTGCTGTTTCATTGTCCATCTGTGTCACCCAAACAGTTTGGAACTGTGATTTGACATTTTCAGGGTAGAACAGCCATGTCACACATATATGCCTTTTGCTGGTTTGATGAAAAAATATGAATCCATTCCAAAATTATGAAATGTTAAAGTTCCCATTATTTTCAAAGGGAATTTATAGATGTTTCACTTGAAAAAGGATCCTTAGCTGCAGATGCATAATCCTTTTTTGCTGACCTGTCATTCTGTGTTGCAAATGAATAATCTTTTTTCATGCTGCCATCATATTCTTTTCCAGTTAGCGAGGGAATCAAATTTAAATAATTGAAAAAATGATGTCTTTAGTAGACAGCAAGAGATGTAGCTTGCTTATCAGAACCCCGTCAGCTGGATTCTGTACTTATCTGCTGCAGAAATGCTTTTGAAGGTTTTTTTGACATAGAAACATAGAATTTGATGGCAGATAAGGACCGCTTGGCCCACCTAGTCTGCCCATTTCCCTACCTAATGGATGAGCTGCAGATCCTAGTTAACCAACAGACTACTTTCTCCTACCCCCCATTAGAATTGCCTTATGTCTGGCCCATGCTTTCTTGAATTCCCCCACTCTTTCTGACTCCACAACCTCCTCACGAAGGCTGTTACATGCATCCACAGCCCTCTACATGAAAAAATACTTCCTCACATTACCTCTGAGCTGTCCCCCCTCTATCCTCAAATTGTGCCCCCTTGTTCTTGCACATCTCTTTTCCTGAAAGATGCTGCCCTCTTGGGCTTTGTTGATTCTCTTGAGGTACTTGAACGTTTCTATCACGTCCCCTCTCTCCCTTCTTTCCTCAAGGGTATATATATTAAGCTCCTTTAGTCTCTCTTTGTATGTCTTCTGGTGCAGACCCTGCAACATTTTGATTGCCCTCCTCTGGACAGCCTCCACTCTGTCTATGTCTTTGCGGAGATGGGGTCTCCAGAACTGCATGCAGTACTCCAGATGGGTATCACCAACTGTCTGTACAGAGGGATAGCAACTTCCTGTTTTCTACTGGTGATGCCTCACCCTATGCATCCCAATATCTTCCCAGCCCTCCTTACTGCCTTCTTACATTGCTTGACCACCTTTAGTTTATCTGATATAACTACCCCCTTGTCCCTTTCCATTTTTGTTGTTTTTGTCAGCATCTCATCCTCCATTGTGTACTCTTGCCCTAGGTTCTTGTTTCAAAGGTGCATTACTTTGCAGTTCCTTGCATTGAATCTAAGCTGTCATACATTTGACCATTCCTCCAACCTTGCCAAGACCTTTCTCATCCTTTCCACCCCACCATGTGTATTAACCCTGTTGCAGATCATTGTGTCATCTGCAAAGAGACATACTTTTCCTTCTAGTCACTCTGCAATGTCACTTATAAAGACATTAAAAAGGAGCAGACCCAGTACTGAACCCTGCGGTACCCCACTAGTAACCCCCCCTTTCTTCACTGTGGACTCTGTTTACTATTACCCTCTGCATCCTGTTGTCCAGTCAATATTTTACCCAGGCTACCACCCTGGAATCCACTCCCTGGCTGGCTAATTTGTTTTTTAATCTTTTGTGTGGGACTGTGTCAAACGACCTTGCTAAACTCCAGGTAGGCCATGTCTACAGCTCCTCCCTGGTCTACTACTTTGGTCACCCAGTCAAAGAAATCAATTAGATTCATCTGACATGACCTTTCTGCTGTGAATCCATGCTGCCTTTGGCCCTGTGCCCCACTGGTCTCTAGGTACTCAACAATCCTTTCCTTCAGACGTGATTCCATCATTTTCCTTACCACTGAGGTCAAACTGACAGGTCTGTAGTTTCCTGCCTCTGTCTTGCTCCTACATTTGGAAAGGGGAATCACATCCATCCTCCTCCAGTCCTCAGGTACCGCAACATCCTCCCATGATTTGTTAAAAAGGGTAGTCGGGGATCACGTGATGCAGGGTTCCCGATAGCAGCACTGAAGTGGAGCTCCGCCACCTCGCCTCTCGTTTGCCTAATATTTTAACCTAACAGCCCAAAAGGTTTTGTACCAGACCTCCTACAGCCTAATTGAGAAGACACAGCCCCAGGCTAGCGTAGTACTTGATCCAGTGGTCGGCCTATTTACCGCAATGGAGGCCGAAATGAAGCAGGCCCTCCCCAAGCCTACTCCTCCAGCCTCGCCCGAGAAACTGTCTAAGAAACAGAAGGCCCAAGGAGCTACAGCCAGTAAGGCAGCCTCCCTAACCCCAGTGGCAACACTGTTAATGGACGACCAATTTTTGCAAGAAATCCTGCCATTTAAAGAAACCCTGGCTGACATTGCCTTGGAGCTGAAGTCCCTCCGCAATGATCTTAATGGCCTTACGAGGAGGGTGGGCGATGCAGAGGCCCATATGGTTTTGACAGAGAAGTGGAAGGAGAAGACAGAACCTGAAATTGTGCAGCTGCGCCAACAGATACAGAAGCTGCAGCTTAAAACCGAAGACTTGGAGGGCAGGAGCAGACAGAAAAATATACTGATCCTAGGGCTACTGGAGGATGAGGAGGGTGCTAACACCGTGGCCTTCATGCAGAAGTTTCTCCAGAAAGTTGTGGGGCCTTCCCCACTCAGTGCCAACTACCAAATCGAGTGAGTGCACCACTCTCTCAGACCACGACCCCCTCCAGGAGCTCCCCCAAGACCAGTCATCGTGAGGTTCCTGAGTTTCGTGGAGAAGCAAGACATCATTAATAAAGTTAAAGAGCTCCAGAAAAGAATGTGGAAAAATGCCACCCTTAGAATAACACAAGATCTACCCTTGTAGACCCGGCAGAAGTGGGCCGCTTTCCATGCTACCATCAAGAAATTAATAGCGGCAGGCATCCCATTCTGAATGTTGTACCCAGCCAAGCTCCGTGTTTCAATTCAAGGCTCCTGGCTCACATTTGACACACCTGAACAAGCAGCTGCAGACCACTCCCTGAAGTTACCTAGTCTGTTTAAAGAAGGATGAGCCTCATTACAACTGACTGTATTGCTTGTATAATTATGGATAAAGGACTTATTCTATTTGTTTACCTGTGGGCTGGATGGTTCTGAGAAGTGCTTGGTCTATCCGGGGGTATTTTGTCGGTATCTGTGCTGCAAGGGGGGGTTGGGGTAACGTTACACTTGGGGGGGACCCTGGTATCACTCCGGTTCACACAGGAACCTTTTTGAGGAAGGCAGTTTCCCAAGGGGACAACATGTGTAGTGCGAGAGGGAGCACCTCCCTAATCTTTCCCCTACTCACCAAGCAGACATTTAACCCGGTGATTCAGGTCAGATCCTTTTTATTATTTTATTTTGCAGGCCTGGGATGGGCTCCAGTGGTTTGTCTGGGCGATGGTGGGGTGTTTTAGAGGGAGTAGTCCAGGGTAAGGACTCAGCTAGGTGGTATCTATGGTTTGGAGCCTTAACTAGGCCTAGAAGGGAGGGTCCAGTTATGTTTACATCTCCTGGGGGTATAAAAGGGTTTTTAGAAGGGATACATTTTTGGAATCACGGTTTGAGGTTGTTTACAACCTAACGCTTCACAGTCTGACTCTCCCGTTCTGAAATAAGGTTCATAGCCTTGGAAGGGCTACAGTATAATGAGAGGGGGGCTCCAATTGAGGCGACTTGGGAGCGCTGCACAGCATACTGATTTGGGGGAAGATGGCATTTGGTTCAGCTCTAAACTTAATGCCTTTCAGTTTAACAGACCCTTAGTTCAGAGTCCAGCTATAGCTTTCTGTGAACTATGAGGGGGAACAATCTGCTATTTGTCTGCTATTACTGGGGTAGTAGGGGTAAACGCCATAGGGTTTTGGCCAATCACACCAAAAGTTCTTTGGAATGCAGTTACTCAGGCTGGGGGTGAGAAGTCCATTGTACATAGTTTTGGGAGATTATTAAGGGCAAGGGGGGAGGGGTACCTTGGGTACTAGGAATCTGGATATGCTTTCTGAATTTTCCATTTACTAGCAGGGCAGAACGTTTTAGGGCACGCCTGCTACAGTATATGATAAATGTCTCTGTAAAATTGAGTTTGGTTATCGCGATTAAAGTTGTGGAGTGGAGTAGGGTTGGGAGGTCTGGAGTGTGCCTTATAGGGTTGATATGGGTCATTGGGATCTTTTCGAGGCTGTTACCTGTAGTGTGGTGTGAAAATGGTTAATAATTTCACTAAAATAATTACTTGGAATGTCAGAGGAGTAAGAGACATCCTGAAAAGGTTACAAGTACTTAAGCACTGTTCACTTTTAAACACAGACATTATTCTGCTCCAAGAAACCCACCTGGCAGCTATGGAATCACTATGTTTATGTAGACAAGGTATTTCCCAGGTTTTTGCAACAGGAAAGTCATCTGCAAGCCGTGGGGTGGCCATTCTTATCAAAAGACCATTCCATTTCAGGCAGAAAATATACTCACTGACCCTCTCGGGAGATATGTGCTACTCAAAGGTGCTTTAAATAATAATACGGTGGTCCTGGGTTCGATATATGGCCCGGTAGGGGGGATCCTGACTTCCTGATGGACCTGGCTAATAAAATTGCCATGCTCCTTCCCGGCCCTTTGATCTCGGGTGGGAACTGGAACATTCCCCTGTCCCAAGACATGGACAGGACTTATAGACTGCTGAAGCCTCTCTCACCTTCTCAGAATGCTTTAAGGGATTTAATAACCCTGTTAGGGCTGGGTGACCAGTGGCATATTTTAAACCCCACCTGTCAGTCTTACACATTTTATTCAGGTGTCCATCAGACCTGGTCAAGATTAGACTACTTTCTAATTAGTTGTTCCCTTATGCCCAGTCTTTACCAGACGGGTATGGAACCCATAGTGATATCTGATCGTGCAGTTGTCTGGATTGCTATTTCATTGGACTCCTATGCCCGAAGGGATACCATCTGGAGACTGAACACCCAGCTGTTGAAGGATAAGTCGTTGGTCTCTCATATTAGGGACCTCATTGTTACCTTTATGGATATCAATGGGGGTTCGCTCTCAAGATGGGACCTCCTCTGGTGCTCCTTGAAGTGCTATCTTTGGGGAGAATTTATTAAAATGGCTTCCAGAAGGAAAAAGTTACGAGAAACTAAAGCTTTGTCCTTACTAACCCAGATTAAAGAGAAAGAAAATTCCATATCCTCCATTACCTCCTCTGGCACCCTAGAAGAGCTGTTAGCAATGTGTAATGAATACACGGAATTAATAAGGGAAAAAGCAGAATATGCTCTGGTCAAAACCAAAGCTAGGTATGCAGACCAAGGTGAAAAAGCTGGTAAGCTGCTCGCCCTCCAACTTCGCCAGCTGGAGAGTTCACATCTAATCCCTTCAATTAGGGCCTCTGACGGCTCTATTAAAATGGAACCTCGGGAGATTGTACACATTTTTGAAAAATTTTATAGGCTATTATATGGGAAGTGCCTTCCTAACATAAATTCTAAAGACATAGAAACCTACGTAGAGTCCCTTAACCTTCCAACATTGGATGACTCCAGTCAAGCCCTCTTAGCTTCTCCGATATCCACTATCGAAGTAGAAGAAGCCATTAAGGGCCTTACACTGGATAAAGCACCAGGTCCAGATGGTTTCCCATTAAATTTTTACAAAACATTTGCTAAGGAACTAGCCCCCCTTCTGCTTAAATTATACAATTACATGTTTAAATTAGACAAGTTGGACCCAACCCTCATGGACGCCATAATTATTCTTTTACTCAAACCAGACAAGACCCACTTAGACCCAGTTAGCTATAGGTCAATCTCTCTCCTAAATTATGATATTAAAATTCTGGCAAAGGTACTCTCGCTCTGAGTAAAAGCACACTGGACCAGACTTCTAAGTCCGGAACAGGTGGGGTTTGTAGCTGGCCGCTCTCCTGCTAACCACCTTAGGACACTAACACATATCTTTTCAAGCGGCCCAGTCATTCCAGTCCCCTATGGTGCTAATTTCCCTAGATGCTGAAAAGGCTTTTGATAGCGTGCACTGGGAATTCTTATGGCTGACTTTGCGGAAAATGGGTTTCCCCCCTCAGTTTATTGTAATGATACAGTCCCTTTATGCATCCCCGTTGGCCAAGATTTACTGCAACGGGATTTTTTCTGCCAGGTTTCCCTTATATATGGGCACCAGACAGGGTTGCCCCCTTTTCACCCTTTTTGTTTAGCCTTTATTTAGAACCTTTGCTCTGACATATCAAACAAACTCCCCTAATCAGGGGCATCCCTACTCACACACAGGCTCTCAAAATCTCGGTCTATGCAGACAATATTCTTCTCCACCTGGCCCACCCAGTTTCCTCATTGGAACAAGTCTTAGGGTTGGTCAACCAGTATGGTAAGCTATCCAATTATAAGCTTAATATTTCTAAAACCAAAATTTTCTGCCTGAATAGTTTCCCTTTGAAATCCGATTTTGTACACTTAGGTATTAAATGGTCCGCCCAATCACTTAAGTATTTGGGTATTTTCTTATCTAGAGACCCTACTCTAGTTCAGAAGCTCAATCTGGAGGACTTGATTGGGATCATCCAACAGAATCTCTCAAGATGGCAGAATCTACCCCTCTGTTTATGGGCCCGAATAAATATAATTAAGATGAATATTCTCCCCCGGCTTTTTTACCCTTAAATTTATTGAACCTATGGCTTCTGATTTCCTTTTTCAAACGTGTTCACTCCATCATATCAAAATTTATCGGGTTAGGCAAACATCCCCGCTGAGCCTTTTATAAACTCGGTGTCCCCAAAGCCCAGGGTGGACTTCGTCTCCCCAATTTTCTTTTATATTATTGGGCATCATTTAACTAAATTAGTAAAATGGCTAGCCCAGGAAGATATGGAATACACCCCTATCTGGCTTCAAATTGAAAATGATATCTTAAATCTAACAACATCAACCTCACTACGGTCTTCTACCTAACAAAATCATCACTGTCAGAAAGGCTACAGGATTCGGTAATCGGCACTTCCTTAGGAGTACTGTCACAATGCTGTTCACACCTTAAGATACCCCTTAAAGCAGATATGGGTTAGCCAATCATGCTAAACCACAACATTAAAATTCGGGGGTCATGTTTACTGCCTCAATGGCTCCCACAGTTACAAGGGGCATGTGTCAAAGACCTATTTTCTCAGGACGACCTCCTTTCTTCAACCAAAATCCTTGATACGTTTGACATCCCGAGACGGTTGATTTTTAAGGTGTACCAAATAAGGCACACTATAAGTTCCCTGTTTGGGGTAAAACCTCGACTATCCTTGTTCAGACCCTTAATGGCTCAAGTCAGTGAAAGTGTCTTAAGGCCACACTCAGTTTCTACAGTATACACTCTCCTTATGTCATCTATATGTTCCGGTCCTCTTCCTGGTTCTCCAATCTGGTCGGCCTTACTTCCAGATGTGAACCTTGACTGTGCCTGGATCTGGAAAGATCTTTATATCTACCACTCTCAGGATTGACTCAGACTCACACAATACCATATACTCAGTAATATGTATTATACCCCCATGAGATTGGCTAAACTGGGCAGGGCACTGGATACCACATGTACCAGGTGTAGCAGGAAGGAAGGAAACATGGTGCACATATTTTGGTACTGTAAGAAGGTATCTTCCCTCTGGCGGGAAATCAGATCTAAACTTGACCCCTGGCTAGGGTTAGAGGACCTTTTCACAATTGAGGTCTGTATTTTAGGATGATATGAGGGTATTACTGTTAAGGAACGTAGATATCAGATGGCCTTAATCACCATAATTGTTAAAAAACTGGTTCTGAAGTACTGGATGGACCAGCTTACTATTTCCTATAGTGAATGGTTAAAAGATAGATCTAATTTTTTTAGATCCAAACAACAGGTTTTAGGAACAACATGGCAAGCTTCGACAAGAAATGGGGGAAGCTATATGCATTATACCTGTAATGTACGTCTGACAATCCAGCTGGAAGAACACTTGTCTTAATATAAGAGTGGTCTGTTCTCCTCCATCGGGGTCATAGTCAGGCACACTCCAGAGGGGAGGGAAGATGGGGGGGAGTGGAGGGCTAGGGAGGAGGGGTTGGGGTGGGGGAGCTTAGTTAGCTATTTTATGTATAGTTAGAAGGCTTAGAGTACCTCTGTACCTGACACGCACAACTTAACTGATTGATGTGTAACTGCCTTCTTGGTAAAATGAATAAACTTAGAATTTAAAAAAAAAAAGGATAGTCAATGGTGTTACTAGTTCTCCCCTTAATTCTTTTAGAATTCTGGGTTGAATCCCATCAGGCCCCATTGCTATGTCCACCTTCAGTTTTAGGAGTTCTTTCAGAACCCTTTCTTCTGTGAAAGGACTGATACTGACCCCCTATCCAGAGTGCTTCTATTAACTGGATTAGGTACCTCACCCTCCTCTTCCTTTGTGAATACTGAGTAGAAGTATTCGTTCAGTATCCCTGCTTTCTCACTGTCCCTCACTGCCCACCCACCTCCTCCTTTATTCAGCCTCAGTGTCCCTCCCTTTGTCTTTCCTCACTCCCTAATGTACCTATAAAAGACCCTGTGTTTTTTTTATTATCCCTGGTGTCTAGTGGCACCCCACCCTCTAATCACCATCCCCATAATTGTCTATATTTTCCCTGGTGTCTTGTGGTACCCCCCACTCTCTAATCGCCATTGGCATTATTTTTTTAAATTATCCCTGGTGTCTAGTGGCACCCCCAACCTCTGATCATCTTCCCCATTATTTTTTAATTATCTCTAGTGTCTAGTGACAACCCCCATCCTCATTCAGACATCCCAACCTGGAATAGTTAAAATGGTCCTTGGAAGGTTTTTTTTTAGCCTGTAAAAAACAAAATGCTCCTTCGCCTATGTGACACCCCCACCCATACCTCCTACTCAGCACCCAGTGCACCTCCACACACCCTCACTTACCTGAACTGCTGACATGGTGAAGACCCACTCTCTGATCCAAGACACATTTTGCTGCTGAAACCAGCAACTGCAATATGAGAAACAAGGTAAATGTGGTTCAATGTATTTCAAGGGATTTTGAACTTTGATGCGTCAGTAAGGGGAACGGGACCAGAACACTATGGAAAGGCATTCAAGGAAGGTATTTTGGTTTGGGGCTGGGATTTTACATTGCAGGCAGAGGGACTGCTGATTATTTGTCTGTTTCTTTACTTGTCTACTGAGGGTTTTCATTCTGTTTGTGCCTACCTTGTTTGTTCCAGTGGTGGCAGCTTGCTTGTATTCTGTCATTTTTTCCCCAGGATGCAGCTTGAATTAACAGATTGTTTTCTTTCAGCTGGTTGAACAATGGACTAGTCCTCCCACCCATCTCCACCCACCCCAGGGTGATCCGCCTTTATACACTTACCACAAACCACACCTTCTAAAGGACAAAAAGGTATCTGGAGGAACAGCACAACAAGCAGAATCACAGATATATGGGCTACAAGTACAAAAGGTGGATCATTCAGTAGATTAGAAAACAATTAGTAGGTAGCAAGGAGAAGAGGGAGGATAAAAAAACACTGCAATATGGGAAGGTATTCAGTAAAAGGGTAGGATGCAGGAAGTGGTGCAGTACAATGAGTGTGGAGCAGCACTCTTCAGAAGAACACTCTGGGTACTGCAGTTCTGCCCATCTGTAGGCACCTCTCTGGGCTAATGGTGGAGATGGCCAGTCTCTGGGCTGAGCTGCAGAGTACTGGAGTCCCTTGCCCACACCCAGAGGCCACCATGTCCTCAGTCACTGCCACATCAGATGCCAAGGCAGAGGGAGGGATGAACTACGGTGGGACTGGGGAGGGTCAGGAAGGGGGGTCAGAGGCACATCCCCCATATGGTTCAGCTCAGAAACTCCTTTACTCTTGTGCAGGAGTGGGAGAGCCCCACAGGGGAACCCAAGACTGGGACCAGGGGGGTCAGTACACCAGTGTGACCTTAGTGGTGAGAGGAAAAGGATCCCAAAGGAAGAAGAAGTTACTCCTGGTGGTGGACTCAATTGTGTGGGGAATGGAGCTGGGAAAAGACAGAAGGGAGGAAAGAGAAGTCGAGTGCCTTCCAGGAGGCACAGCCCAGAGGGAGGGAGAATGGATCCAGAGGATCACTGAAGCAGTGGCAAGGAAAGGGTGATTGGAGGTCATTATCCACCTGGGAACGCATGACCTATCTGACAGCAGGATAAGCCTACAGCAGGTGTACAAGGACTTCAAGGAGTTGGGGGGGTGACTGGTGAAGGTAGCAAGCTCTGTGACATTTTCAGAGATGCTGCCAGTCAATGGCAGTGGGGGGGACAGGAATCTCCATATTAGCACCTTCAACACTTGATTGAAGGGCTGGTGCAGTGAGAAGGGGTATGGCTACATGGAGGACTGGGGACCAACCTGGAATGATGTGGAACTGTACAAGGGTGATGGATTGCATCCATCCAGAAAAGGAAGGCAGTCCTCAATGAACAGTTTAAATGCTTCGTTGATGAACATTTAAACTTGCCAATTGGAGGGTGGTGCACTCAAGAGACAGAAAATAATAGCAGGCCCAACCCACTAGGCAGAGAGACCAGAACTGAGATGCAGAAAGAGAAGTTGAACATAGGGATGACAGAATCAGGCACAAAGTAAAAAGCTGCGGAATTGTATCCGCATAGGAAAGAATATTGGTGGGAGGGGGAGAATTGGGAGCAACAGTGAGAGTAGGGGTAGGATAGGCACCAAATCATGGAAGGCCATGGTAATGAATGCTCACAGCCTGGGAAATAAAATCCCAGACCTAGAGGCCTTACTAATAGAGGGGGACCTGGACATAGCTGCAATAACAGAGACTTGGTACACAGCAAATCATGGATGGGACAGTACTATACTGGGTTATACTGTGTTCAGAAGGGACAGGGAGTAAAAAAGGTGAGGGGTGACCCTGTATGTCAGAGAAGGTATAAAGGCTACAGAGATGCAGGGTAGACAAGGGGAAATTGAGGCACTGTTGGTCACACTCTAACCAGGCAACAGCACAGCAATATGCACAGGTGTGATTTACAGGCCTCCAGCACAGAGGGAGGAAGCAGATATGGAACTTCTGGATGAAATACATGAGATGGCAGCAAAAGGGGAGATTCTGCTGCTGGGTGATTTCAATATACCAGACATGGACTGGACTACCCCTGCTGCTACTTCAGCCAGGAGCCAGGATATCCTAGAGTCCCTATCGAGGCAGGCCTCAGGCATCTTGTGCTTGATCCCATCAGTGACAGGGTGATACTGGACCTGGTACTGACCAATGAGGACAGAAACACAGAAGTCCAGGTAGAAGGCCAACTGTGTTCCAGCGACCACCTCATAATGTGGTTTAACATGGGAGCATGGATGCAGTCAAAGCTCACAAAGGCAAAGGTCATGGATTTCAGAAAAGCAGACTTTGCTAAGATGAGAAAACATATCAAAGAAGTCCTGGTGAGGAGCATTGGGAACACCTGAAGGGAGCCATAGAGGAGGTGACAAACCAATGCATCAAGTTGCTTACCAAAGGCAAGAGAAGGAAGAAAACACTATGGTTCTCAAAAGAGGTGACAGAGAAAGTAAGGGTCAAAAGGGCAGGTTTCTGGAAGTATAAGGAGACTCAGAGGGAGTAGGGCAGGGAGGTGTACCTAAGGGAATTGAGGAAGGCTGTAAGGAGAGCAAAGGCACAGACTGAGGAAAGATTAGCACAGATGGTAAAGGAGGGGGACAAGACATTCTATAAGTACATCAGTGAGAGAAGGAAAGCCAGGGAAGGATTATAAGCCTCTGAAAGGATGAATGGGAGTGTAGGGAGTGAGACCTAAATAAGGCAGAAATATTGAATAAATACTTTGGTTCCATATTTACCAAAGAGGGGGAGGGTCTGGGGCCACAGTTGGGCAAAAGATATGAGGGGAGAGGTGAACACTAGTCCATTCACAGAGGAGAGAGTCCTGGAGGAGCTCACAAAACTGAAGGTGGACAAAGCAATAGGGACAGATGGCATACACCCGAGGATATTAAGGAAGCTGAAGAAAGAGCTAGCAGCACCTCTGGCAGCCATGTTCCCAGTCTTTAGAACAAGAGTAGTTCTGGAGGACTGGAGGAGGACACATGTAGTTCCTCTGCACAAAAGTTGTAACGGGGGGAACCACGGAACTACAGGTCTGTCAGCCTCACTTCAGTAGTGAGGAAGATCATAGAGGCACTACTTAAGAAAAGAATAGTGGGACACTTGGAATCCAAGGGTGCCCAGGATCCAACACAACATGAATTCATGGCAGGGAGGTCATGTCAAACAAATCTGATAGATTTTTTGACTGAGTGACGAGGGAGATAAATCGGGGGGGGCGGTTGGTTGATGTCGCCTACCTCGATTTCTGCAAGGCTTTGACAACGTCCCACATAAAAGGCTAGTTAGCAAGATGGGTAGTCTAGGCATGGGCCACAAGATAGTAAACTTGGTTAGGAACTGGTTAACAGACTGGCGGCAGAGGGTGGTTGTATATGGGATCCAATCCAGTGAGAGGGGGTTGACCAGTGAGGTACCTTGGGGATTGGTCCTCAGGTCAGTCCTCTTTAATGTCTTCATTAGTGACATAGCAGAGGGGCTTGAAGGAAAGGTCTGCTTGTATGCAGATGACACCAAGATCTGTAACAGGGTGATTACTCCTGATGGGGTGGAGAAAATGAGGAGGGACCTGGGAAAGCTTGACAAATGGTCTGAGGTGTGGTAGCTGGGGTTTAACTCAAAGCAGTGCAAAATAATACACCTGGGAAGAGGGAACCCTGAGAGGAGCTACAGAATGGTGTGGCAGGAGTTACTGATGATCACCAAGGAGGAAAGGGACATACATCGTGAATATACACTTTCTTCTAACTAGTTATCTACCCATGGGGTGGTAGGGTTTAATTCCATTGGATTTTTGTTCAGAGTCCTTAGAGTGTCTCTGTGCACTTAGTAGTTTGATTGTATACTGACACATTATCGAACTCTAAACATATCAGGATGCATGGTATCATTTACTTTGGGGTCCTTAACAGTTTTTTTTTTTAATTTGGCACTTATGCTGACAATTGATATTACCTTGTATAAAATCCTGTTACAACACTGAAAGTTTTAAGATTTAAGAAATATAGTAACTGGTTGAGTGTATAGTTGGAAACATGTCTCCACATATGTTTTAAACTGTATAGCAGTGTATAAAAGTTGCTCACACTATGTTAACTTTGTTTTAAACCCTCTTAATGCTATATATTGAAAAGTTTGGTTACATAGTTTTGTTTGTTTTTAACATACAGTGGTATCATGTTTTAACATGTACTAAAGTGAGAATGGAATCCAAAGGTTCATTAAGACTCTATTCACTGCACATGCTGAGACATTCAGAACTTATGAAAGTTGAGCATTCTGCTTGGGAGGTTTTTATTTTATTCTGATGACATTTGACCTCGAAGGCATCTCAGCTAATAGCAAACTGGTAAGGGCTGGTTCAACTGTTTCTAACAACAGTGATGGTTTAAATGAGTATTTTAAACCAATGAGAATTCTTTCTGTTTTTATTTTTTTTTTTTTTATGTATGATCTGGTGTTAATAGTATGTGAGTTTCTAAATAACTGTTATAGGCTTCCAAGGAAGGAATTTGTTAGTCCGAAAGCATAAGCACTTTATTCTTTTTGTCACATCTGTGTTGGTCCAATAAAATATATCAAAACATTTGCTTCTGAATCTGTCTTACAAGGACCAATACATCTAAAACTAAATCTGTATGTCATAATGGAAAATTCTGGAATTCACCTTAGAATAAGGCAGCTGCACAACATCAAGAAGAAACTGGCACAGCTAGACAGTGATATCTTACTTGGTATAACTTGGTAGTATGGGGCATAAGAAGGCAAGAAGTCCATCGAGAATGCCCCCCATGGCGTTGTGGGTTAGTTATAGTTATTAGTTCCCAGCCAAAAGTCCAAATTGGTTTTAAATGTTTCAAAGTTAGAACTGTTAACAAGGTCCCTGGTAATTTATTCCAAGCTCTTGGTGCCCTAAGTGTAAAATAGTTAAACCTTTTGTTAGTATTTGCTTTGCGAATAACAAATTGTCTAGAGTGCAATCTGTGGACTAGTTTTCTTTCAGTGTACCTAATTCCACATAGTTGCATAAGCATTGAGTTTCCTAAGTTTATATAGAGGAGCAGAAGATCACCTCTATATTGTCTTGTTTTTAGTGAATGAAGTTTTAAGTAGTCTTTCATTATATGAATAATGTGCTAAGTAGGGTACCATCCGAGTTACCCTTCTTTGAATACTTTCAACTATAGCCATGTCTTTCTTCAGATATGGATTCCAAAAGGGGGATCCATAATCCGAGTATGGTCTTACATATGTCCTGTACAGAGGGATAATACACTGTTCAAGCTTAGTAACAAAGGTACGGTCTATCATTCTAAGCAACCCATTAGAATGTTTTGCTAATTTGCTACAGTGATCCCCCAAGGATAAATTGTTATTAATAATAATCCCAAGGTCTTTTTCACTTTTAGATGTTTTAAGCACTATATTATTTAATTTGTATGTTTGACAGGGATTACTTTTCCCAAGATGAAGTACAGTGCATTTAGTAATATTAAACTCCATACCGTTTAAGTTTTCCCATTCTTCAATATTGCACAAATCAGTACACAATTGCTTTCTGTTTTCTGGTGTATCTACCCTTCCACCCAATTTAGTGTCATCGGCAAATTTTGTTAGAATAGTTTTAGAGTTAGTCTGCATATCAGAAATAAATATGTTAAATAAAACAGGTCCAAGAACAGAACCCTGTGGAACTCCACTAGTCACCCCACCACAGTCAAACAAAAAGCCATTAATTTTTACTTGTTGAATCCTATTTGTCAGCCAATGATCCACCCATTTGATCAAAATTGTTGAAATTCCAAAATGAAAAAGTTTTTTGACTAGTTTTTTGTGGGATACATGGTAAAAGGCCTTACTGTAGTCAAGAAGAATACTATCCATAAGAATCCTAGTGTCTAACTCATAATGAATGAGATTATAAAAAGCTATTAAATTAGCAGTTATTGAATATCCTTTTTTAAATCCATACTGAGTAATATCGCTAAGATTTAAAGAGGAAACTTCCTTTTCTAATAAGGTCTCAATGATTTTTTCCATTAGTTTGCATGGTACTGAAGTCAGACATCTTGGCTGATAGTTTTCTAAATTAGATCTATTTTTTAACCCAGTGCAAGAGGAACAACATTATCTCTAAAAGTCTAACTATTTGGAATCCATTAAAAAAACATGGATAATTATATGTATGCTGAACAACTGTTTCGTAGGACCTCTGAGAAATTGAGAAATCAAAGGATCCACAGGTCATATGCCAAGAAAGCATTTTGAACAGTTTGATGAAATTGTTATCACACTGGAGAGGATATCTGGTGAGTCTATTCCAGACATCTTGCAAGTGATGCACATGAACTACCAACGGACCTTATAAAAAGCTATTCTTATCAAAAACAGGAAGTTAGATGCCCTTCAACATGCCATACTTCCTAACAACCATGAAGAACATAATAGAGTGATTGAACAACAATGCCACACAGATGGGCACCTTTCAGTTGTTACTTTGTCCAACCATACACTGACTACTAGGGAATTATGTGTACTTTCAAAGGGCCTCACTGTCTGCCCAACAAAACGACTGGACAAAATATAGTTTTGTGGTGAACTGGAGGAATGCTTCTGTAGATTGAGACTTGAAGAATTATTTCACAGCAGGGAAGAAATCACAGGCAGTGAAGACATCGCAAACAGTAACAATATGATGGGTAAGGAAAAGAAATCCACTGATTTTACCCCCCCCCCTTGTGGGCATAATAAGAAACTAGACAATTACATTCATTTCTTTTACCAGAGAGGTACTGGTCATATATATATATATATATATATATATATATATATATATATATGAGGTATGCAATGGAGTAAGTGTAATAAATGATTTGTCTGCACAAGAGCAGTTCGAGTGTGGGTAACCTCACAAGTGGCATAAGCCATGAGTGAGGTGTCTGAGGTCAAACTGCTCGAGTGCAGATAAATCATTTATTACATGACTTTTCCATTGCATATTCCATTTATGCAATTCTTTTGTTTTTGCTTTAGTAAGAGGCATTTGTTAGTCAAAAAAGTGAATAAAAACTGAATTTTCTGCCATTGTTTGCTGATTATAGAAAATCTAAAAGGAATCTAGAAATTAAACACCTCTCATTGTGTAGATATTTTTATGCTGAACAACTTTTGTGCTCCAAGTACCATACTATCAATTTTTGTTTTTAAGTTATTTGCATTTGTTTGATGAAAAAGTGCACAACGATTGAATTTTCTGCTGTTTTTTGCTAATTAAGAAAAACTAAAAAGTATCTATAAAAAAATACCACTCATTTTGTAGCTATTTCTGTGCTGAATAAACTTTGTGCTCACAGTTATGCTATCATTTTTTCATTTTAAAATTATTTAGATTTGTTTGCTGACAAAATGGAAGAAAATGAATGTTATGCTGTTTTTTGGCTAATTATCAAAAAAATTAAAAGGTGTCAATAAATGAAACACCACTCATTTTGTAGATATTTCTGTGCTGAACAAATTTCATACTCACAGTACCATGCTATCATTTTTCGTTTTAAAGTTATTCACATTTGAATATGGCTAATGCTGCTACTGAGGCCAAACATTCTAAATGACATAAGCACTGTCTAGATAAATGGCTGATGACATAAGCACTGTATACATAAATGATATTTATGTACACAGTTACTCAGATAAATGGATTTATTACACTCAGTTTATCTCTACCCATTGCATATATATATATATATATATATATATATATGTATTTAGCTATATATATATATATATATATATATATATATATATATATATATGTAAATACATATGTATCAATCAATCAATCCATCAAAGTCTTTATTTAACCAGCCAATCACCGTTGAGCAAGCTCATTTTCAAGGTGGACCTGGGTTTGTTAACAAGGAACAAGGGACAATATACATGGGATGCAACACACAAGAAAATAGTAATAATACAAATAAAGTGAGATACAATAATACAGTATATAAAAAGTATCAGCAGGTAGCATTGACAGTAGTATATGTTTGGAACAGAAGATACAGCTAGTTTTGGGTAGGACACAATTTTTCATAAAAGTAAAGAAATATACGTATCAGGTGCACTAAACACAATTAAAACCTAATATAAAAATATATACAGTGATACGGTATGGAGAATTTAGAGCTGGAACCAGGGTCAAAGGAATGTGGAAGAGACAGATATGGGGGTAGAAAAAGGGGAGAGGGATGAGTCAATTATAGAAGTGATCAGTCTTTTAACAGTAGTAATTAGAGTGTGCTTGGACTTAGGAGTCACTGTTTAGAGTAGACAGGCACTGGACTCCTTATTATGATGTAGATATAGAGATTTAAAAGCTGTTAGGCAGATGGGGTGAGTTAATGTCAAAGTTTTTTTGCAGCTTATTCCACAGTTGAGGGAGCACAAAGCTGATGGCTGCTCTGCCAATGCAAGATTTTGCTTTGTAAACATAAAGTATGAGATGCTTCTCAGGGCATACTTCCCCAGAGTGCACAAAGGTAAACAGACAGAGATATACTGGATCAGTTTATTTGAGATGGCTTTGTATGTCCAAACCGCAACATTTTTTTGCCATCTGTAAGCAAGGGATGACCATCTCACTACCATGTACAATGCACAGTGGTGGGTTGAGTATGGAAGACCCGTGATAAATCTTATGGCTCTGTGATAAAACATATCGAGTTTGACTAGGGTACCTGCAGGTCGCTGACTATATAGAAAATCTGTGTAATCCAATAGGGAAAGAAAGGTAGTTTGAACCAATTTCAGTTTAGCGTCTGTTGTGAGGAGATTATTAATTCTAAAGAACAGACCAAGTCTTTGTCTAAGTTTTTTTGCCAGTTCTTCTAAGTGATCTGTGAACGTAAGTCTATGGTCTAACAAGACCCCCAGGTACTTGAACTTTGGTACATAGTCCAACTGCTCACCTAGGATGGTAGTGATCTGCAGGAGTGTCCCAGCAATTGCTGGATTTATTGCATTTTGAAGGGGCGAGAGAAACATTGCTTTGTTTTTTTTTTTTTACATTTAAGAGCAGTTTCTGGTTTATAAGCTGATGTTGCAGCAGATTAAATTCATTTTGAAGGGCTTTACAGGCCGCTTCAGGTGTTGTGCTACTAGCATAGTGTACTGTATCATCCGTGAATAGGTGTATTTGTGCTTCTTTGATGGGGGCATCTACATTGTTAATATAAATGGTGAAGAGCAAGGGACCAAGAATGGAACCATGTGGTACACCCCTCGATAGGGGTTTTGGTGGAGAAACTTCCCCTTCTGTCTTTACTTGTTGAAGTCATCCTGAGAGATAGTTGGAGAACCATTTAAGGGATAGGGAATCCAAACCAATGTTCTGGAGGGACGACAGAAGCAGTCTATGATCAATGGTATAGAAAGCCTTGCTTAGGTCCAAGAAAACTGCACAAAGTTTTTTTTGTCTAATTCAAGCTGCCAGTCATTTGTCACCTTGGCTAGAGCAGAGATTGTACTGTGCTGTGCTCTAAAACTGGATTGTAATGGGTTGAGCAATTTTTTTGATTCCAGGTACTTCAGAAGCTGGGAATTCACTATTTTCTCCAGCATCTTTGACAGGATTGGAAGTAGAGAGATTGGCCTGTAGTTATTGAGGTCACTAGGACTAGTGTACCTGTAGTCAGGGAGGTGTACTATTGATGTCAGAGTTAGGGCCAGCAACCCCAATGAGCATCCCAATGCCAGTTGGTGTTGAGGGTGGGGGGATCCTAGGGGGGCTTTCAACCCTAATACTGAATTTCCTCACCTTTGTCACTGTGGAACAACCCTAAGTAATGCATTAAATGGAGTTTGTTTGCCTCTAATATATATTGATATATATATATATATATATATATATATATCTATATATAGTAGAGGCAAACAACTCTGTTTAATGCATCAGTTAGGGTTGTTCCACAGCAACAAAAGTGATGAAAATTGGTGTTAGGGTTGAAAACCCTTACTCCACATTCACCCCCCAACCCCCCCAGCACCACACACACACACACACAGACACACACACACACACATATGCAAGTAAGGGAGAGGACAAAGGCAACATGACCAATCACAGACAACCAGCAGCAGGCTTGCAGTCATGCTCTGAAATATGCACGGCCATATGTGGCTGTCCACTTAGGATGCAGTACCTGGTCTGGGGGGTACTGCCTGTCTGAGGCCATGTATATCCTAACTGTGCTAATTTGAGTGTCTTTGCAATCAGTGAGATGTACCATTGATGTTCATACCCTCAGGTTTGCTGTGGGTCTCCACTCAGGATGCAGTACCTGGTCTTGGGGTTTGGGGGGACATTGCCTGGCTGAGGCCATGCAACTCATAACTGTGCTAACTGGTGTGTACCTGTAGTCAGGGAGGTGTACTATTGATGTCAATGGCCTTTGTTTTCCTGTGGCTGTCCACTCAGGATGCAGTAAATGCTCTCCGGGGTGCAGTGCCTGCCTGAGACTGTGCAACTCCTAAGTGTGCTAACTTCTGTACAGCTGCAATGAGGGAGTTGCACTGTTGATGTCCATTGGCTTATTTTTGCTGTGGCTCTCCAGTCAGTATGCAGTACCTGGTCTGGGGGGTGGGGCACTGCCTGGTGGAGGTCCTCCAATTCCTAAGTGTGCTAACTTGTGTGTACCTGCAGTCAAGGAGATATACCATAGATGTCCATGGCCTTAGTGTTGCTGTGGCTCTCCACTCAGTATGCAGTACCTGGTCTGGTGGGGTGGGACATTGCGTGGCGGAGGTCCTCCAATTTCTAACTGTGTTAACTTGTGTGTACCTTCAGTGTGGAAGATATACCATAGATGTCCATGGCATTACTGTTGCTGTGGCTCTCCACTCATGGTGCAGTATGTGGTTTGCCGGGGCATGGGCATGGGCATTGCAAGTTAAGGCCATGCAAGTCCTAAGTGTGGTAGCTTGTGTGCATCTGCAATCAGGGATATCTACGATTGGTGTACATGGCCCCAGTTTTGTTGTGGATCTCCAGTGAGCATGCAGTACCTGGTCTGGAGTAGTGGGGATGTCTTGTAGTACATTTAGACAGTTGTATTTTATTTCTGTCAGCTGCTACTGGTTGTCTGTGATTGGTCGTGTTGCCTTGGTCCTCCCCCCACTTGCATTTGTGTGTGTGTGTCTGTGTGTGTGTGTAGTGCTGGTGGGGTGAATGTGGAGTTAGGGTTTTCAACCCTAACACCAAATTTCCTTGTTTTTGTCACTGTGGAACAATCCTAACTGAAGCATTAAACAGAGTTTTTTGCCTCTAATTTCCCTTCTTTTTGAGAATGATGATGACAAATAGTGAAAGTAATGCAGCGGCGGGAGCGTGGAGCATGATGTCTTGTGACATAGTAACAGGAACAGCAATGCAAACAGAAGTGTGAACAGTGGCACACATGGTAACAGAAACGTAAATGGTAAAGGAAACGTTAATAGAAACGCAAGCGCAAAGTGATGACAAAGCAAACAGTGACGCAAATGGACATTGACACACATACAACAACACAACTGGTAATATGAACAATGATGGCAGTGGTATTTTAAATGGAAATGTTAAGTGTCACAGCAAAAAGAATGTGAAAGGGAACAGAAATGGAAACGCGAACACAAGTGCACACATAAACGCAAACCGTGACGCGCACAGGCACGGTACCGCAATATAAACTCAAATAGTAAAGTTAACATGAAGAATAATGCCAAAGGAAACAGAAACAGAAATGGGAACGGAGGCACATATGTAAACACAAACGGTAACGTGCATGGTCAGGGAACCACAATTGTTAACGCAAATAGTAATGGTAACAGCAAAAATAACACCAAAGGAAAGTGAAATGCAAATGCAAGTGAGTACAGAAATGCAAACCGTTACGTGCGGTCATAGTACATATTATATAAACACAAATGGTAACAGTAATAGCAAAAATAACGCCAAAGGAAACAGAAATGAAACAGAAACGCAAGCGCATACGGAAACGCAAACCGTAATGCATGTGCACGGTACCACAACTGCAAATGAAACTGGTAATGGTAACAGCAACAATCATGCCAAATGACACAGAAACACAAATGCAAATACAAGTGCAAGCGAAAATGCAAACCGTGGCCTTTGCCCGGTGGCGTGAAATGACCAATAGTGCGCAAACAGTGAATGCAACTGGAAACGTTAACTGGCATAGTAACGAAGGGCACCTTCTTCTTTCCCCAAAATGCATTGGAAAACAACAGTGAAAACAAAGAATGTATACATACAATGGGCCCTCGGGCAGAAAATGAGGACTTGGAATATTAAATTGCTTATATCTCAGGAACAGTACGACATAGAAAAAAAAATTAAATTTCATATGAATTATGACTTTCCTGTCTAGTTTTGTACTTAGTCCCTGTTTGGGGGGCTAAGAATTTTTGTGATGAAAAGTCCATATCTCACACCGTTTCCGAGATACGGGCCCGGAAAGCTGCGACAGACTCCGTAATGTTATCCAAAGGGGAAAAGCGTCATATTTGGAGTGCCGTCACTGTGCCAGCTTGTAATATTTTTTCACCAAACCACCAAAAGGCACATCAGCGGGATGTTGGCTTTATTTTCTCCAAATTTCAGCCCAAAAGACCAAACCGTTATTTTGCAGCAGGGCGGAAAAGGATTCCTGTAATGTGGAGGATGCCATAATGTTATCCTATGGGAAAAAGCATCAACTTTGGAGTGCCATAACTTTGTAGTCCTGTAATATGTTTTCACCAAAACACTGAAAGGCACATCTGTGAGATGTTGGCTGCATTCTCTCCAAATTTCAGCCCAAAAGACCAAACTGTTCTTTTGCAGCAGGGTGGCAAAGAATTGCTGTCATTTTGCCATTGCCTGGAAAAGTAGTGTCATGACTTGCGAAAGCGTTCGCAAAAATATGCGACACTTTCGTGAGTATGACACTACTTTGAGACACTACTTTTTCCAGAAATTTGAAAAACATATTTCTATGGTGTTTAACCTCAAAATAAAGACATGCCTAGCATCCTCGGGGTCCGACTAGGTAAACACAAAAAGAATTGTGTTGCTAGAGCGTCCCAAATTTAAATGCCAAGCATTTTTCTGATCTCCAACTGAAAACAAAATGGCAGATTTGCAAAAGTAAAAGGGCCATTTGCGAAAGTAAACACTGCATTTGTGATACTTTCGAACTTTTTGTTAACTTTTCCCATTAACTTATAATGCAAACTTGTTTTTTAAATAACTTTTGAACTGTTTAATATTTTTTCAAGAAATCTTCAAAAGGCACATCGGGGACCCTAGCCACATGTTCCCTGAAGATTTTGGACTGGTCACACAAACCGTGCAACCTGGAGGTGCGAGCAAAGAATTCACCAGAAAGCGTAAATGCATGCGCAGATCATGCTTAATAACTCTGCAGCTGTATATCCGACTGGTACGGAAGTGGGCATATCCCAAGATATATGGTTCTTGATCATGCATTCCAAATTTCAGTCAAATCCATTGAATGGTGGCAAAGTTATTAAGGTGCAGAGTTTGACCCTTTAACCTTAAAAGGGCTCCTCAACCCTAACTATGGTAGCACTACTGGGCTACCATTATATATATATATATATATATATATATATATATATATATATTTAGAAAATGGCCAAAATGGACTCTAGATCCTGATTGGCTGAAAGAACCTTCAACCTGGCCATCTATTTTCCAATAGATGCCCAGTAAAAAATAAGACCCACCAAAATGCCACTTCATAGTGTAACATTTTCCAGAGGTGCCCAGCCTGCTTTCTAATTGGCTGAAAACACCCTGGAAAATTTGAAATACCCGCCATGTTTTTTCAGTCACTTAGTGAGAGAGAGAGAGTGCCCCCCCCCAGAAACTGTGAAAAATTACAGTAGCGAACAAGTAAAAGAAGCAACATAACTCATTTAACTTTACAAAGCTGGAACCCCACCACCGTGCAGTATAGGACAGGACAGAAGCGGGTTGTATTACAAGTACCTTACTTTCTGAGCTCCTCTAACAGCTGGTATTTGTCATCAACCTGGTGCACATTCTCGTTGAAGCCATGACAAGAGCAGGAAGATGACAAGATGGACTGAATGCAGACACTGTATTTTTTCCCTACGACGTTGCTTTCTTGTGTTTTGGGCTTCTACCTTTTCCTTACTCACCCTCTTTTACTAACATCAAGTGGCAACTGGGACCTCTCGTCGCGCTGTGGGAGAGCAGAGTTATTTCTGCACATTATTTCAGTGTGTCCCTCAGTAACTCTGACTCAACTAAAATTACAGATCGCTCTCCCTGTTGGTGAGCAGCGTTATTTCGGCATGGTGTTTCAGTGTGTCCCTCAGTAACCCCGACTCAACTAAAATTACAGATCTCTCTCCCTTGTACAAAAAATGAACTTCTATATGTAAGTAACGCAACTGACTTGGGGGTGGAGGCGGCATACTTCAAGAGCCATTAAAGCATATTTAAATATAGCACTGCCCTCTACTGGTATGTTTTGGGCAAGTACACCAGTAGAGGGACTACTTTAGAAACAAAGCAGCACAAAATTAGTTTTATTAATTATAGTATTTTCTTTAATTCTCAAATATATACATAAAATCATTACATGTAGGCCATTTTCTAAGAGCAATAATACCCTCCAGGGTGGGCAGTATTGGGAAATACTGGACCTTTTAGGGGCCATAAGGCCCTCTGCCTGTGGCGTCGGGCCTCATTATGCCCCTGGAAGGTCCGGTATTTCCCAATACTGCCCACCCAGTCAGGTATTATTGCTTACATATCTATATATATATATGAAAGTTTGCACCCTAATAACTTTGCTACAGTTCAAAGGATTTGCCTTAAATTTTTCCAGGCATTGGGCATAACCATAGATGTTAGGATCTGTCAACATTCGTACCGGTCAGATATACAGCTGCAGAGTTATTAAGCGACATTCTGGGACACATTTACGATCTTTTAAGCATTCTTTGCTCACGCCTACAGGTCGCACAGTTTGAACGACCTGTCCAAAAACTTCAGGGAACGTGCAGCTCGGGTCCCCGATGTGCCTTTTGAAGATTTCGTGAAAAGATATTGAATGGTTCAAAAGTTATTCAAAAAACAAGTTTCCCATTATAGTCAAAGGGAAAAGTTATCAAAAAGTTTGACAGTGTGGCAAATGCAGTTTTTAGTGTCACAAACGACCTCTGTAGTGTCGTGAGTCAGCCATTTGTTTTTCAGTTACTGATCACAGAAATGCTTGGCATTTAAAATTGGGACCATCTAGGGACACAATTATTTTTGTGTTTACCTAGTCGAGCCCTGAGGATGCTAGGCATGTCTTTATTTTGGGGTTAAACACTCCAGAAATATGTTTTTGAAATTTTGGGGAAAAGTAGTGCCACAAAGTAGTGTTGCACCTGCGACACTTTCATGATTTTTTTTGCGAAAGTGTCTCAAATCACGACACTACTTTGCAACACTATGGCCAAAATAACAGGAATTGTTTGCCACCCTGCTGCAAAAGAACGGTTTGGTCTTTTGGGCTGAAATTTGGAGGGAGGACTGCCAACATCTCACAGATGTGCCTTTTGTGGTTTGGTGAAAGAATATTGCAGGGATGCAAAGTTACAGTACTCTGAAGTTGACGCTGTTTCCCGTAGACTAACATTGAGGCGTCCGCCACACCTTTCGGGGCCTGTATCTCAGAAACGGTACGAGATACGGACTTTTCGTCAGAAAAGTACTTAGCCCCCCAAATGGGGACTAAGTACAAAACTAGGCAGGAAAGTCAGAATTCATATGAAATTTTAATTTTTTTCTATGTCGTACAGTTCCTGAGATATAAGCAATTTAGTATTCCAGCTCCTCATTTTCTGCTCCAAGCCCCATTATTATGCATACATTCTTTGTAGTCACTGTGTTTCTCTATGCAGCTGTTGGGGAAAACCAGGGTGTGCGATCCAGTTACTGTTACACGTAGCATTTCCACTTGCGTTTCCGCACCCGTTTGCGTTAGCATTCCTGTGTACGCCACCGTGTGCGTTATTCTTTGCGTTTCTGTTTGCGCTTGCATTTGCGTTACTCTTACTATTTGTGTCTACAGTACTGTTTGTGTTTCACTTTGAGTCACCTTGCACATTACCATCTGCGTTTGCGGCAACCATTCCATGTGCGTTTGTCTTTCGTTTTGCATCATCGTTGTTGTTACTGTTACCATTTGCATTTCCAATTGCATTCCTGTGCCTGTGCATGTTATGCTTTGCATTTCCAAACGTGCTTGCATTTTCATTTCTGTTTCCTTTGGTGTTATTGTTGCTGTTACCTTTACCATTTGCATTTACAATTGCCGTACCATGACTGTGCGTGCGACGGTTTGCATTTCTGTACGCGCTTGCATTCGCGTTTCCATTTCTGTTCCTTTGGTGTTATTTTAGCTGTTACCATTATCATTTGCGTTTCCAATTGTGGTACCGTGACTGTGCGTGTTACGGTTTGCGTTTCCATACATGCTTGCATTTGCCTTTGATTTTCTTTTTCCTTTGGCATTATTTTTGCTGTTACCATTACCATTTGCATTTGCAATTGTGGTACTGTGGCCTTGCACGTTACACTTTGCTTTTCTGTACGTGCTTGTGTTTGCCTTTCCGTTTCTGTTCCTTATGGAGTTATTGCTGCTGTAACAGTTAACATTTGCATTTACAATAGCGGTACCATGGACTGTGTGTATTACCAGATGCATTTCCATATGCGCTTGCATCTCCGTTTGCATCACTGTTCGCTTTGGCATCACTTTGCGCTTGCATTTCAATTAACGTTTGCGTTGCCATTTATGTTTGCATCACCATGTGTGTAACTGTTAGCACTTGCATTTGCATTGCAGTTACCATTACTATGTCACAAGACATCACGTGGTGGGAGCGCGGGCCCTTCACTGCATTCTATTCACTATTTATAGTCCTCATTCTCAAAAAGAAGGGGAATTCATGGCAAAAAACTCTGTTTAATGCATCAGTTAGGGTTGTTCCACAGCAACAAAAGCAAGGAAATTCGGTGTCAGGGTTGAAAGACCCCCTTGCATCCCCCAGCCCACCCCACCAACCGGCATTGGGGTGTGCATTGGGATCGTCGGTCCTAACTCTCATCCCATTCTCCTATACCTCAGCTTGTTTACATGTGATGGGGTGAGAGTTAGGACCGACGACCCAATTCACACCCACAATTCCAGTTGGGGATGGGCTGAGGGGTTCAAAGGGGCTTTCAACCCTAACACTGAAATGTCTCGCCTTTGTCACTGTGGAACAACCCTAATTGATGCATTAAATGGATTTTTTTGCCATATATATATATATATATATATATATATTTAGTCTAGGATTGTTACACCTTTGAGCACAAAGCAGCTCATTTACAAAGGTTCCACATTATGGGGAAGGTTTACAAACAACAAAGGAGAACTAGCAAAGGCATAATAGCAATAACATTTAATGAACACAATTGGCTATGATTTGACTACAATAGGAGCAGACAGAAAGTTGCAGTAACTAGCTTAATACAAATGGATCAACCAGTTGGGGGGGAATGCTGAGGTGGGAGAAAAAGGGGAGATGGAAGCAGTGATGGGAGGGAAGGGTGAGGCAGCCAGCGGCCTTGTCAAACTAGCTTGTCGAAGATGGAGCAGATGGGGGGGTGTAGGAGAGGGAGAAAGATTGGTAAAAGAGTAGCCGGAGGGGTGGTGGAGAGGTGAGTGGCATATATATGGTCACACCAGTATAGTTAGGGTTGAGTAAGCAGTTTAACCTTAAACCCCAAATTTTTCACCTTAATAACTTTGCAACTGTTCAATGGATTTGCACAAAATTTGAAATGCAGAGTCTTGCATGATAGATCTCTTGATTTGCCAAGTTGTGCTTCAGTTGGACTTGCATTTTCCTTGCAAGCAAAGCACTGAAAATGCATTTTTCGCCTTTTTTGTGCACTTTTTTGCTGATTTTTGCCAATTGCGCTGTGGCCACACTGTGTGGTATTTTGCTCTGAAGTGTTCAAGGTAGAAAGAGGTTTGCTGAAAGAACAATCTAGCACTGGTGTGGTAAAAACATGTTAATGCATTCCAAAGTTATTTAATTTTGAAGTTTTGGGTACTCAGCATGCTCAGTTCACTCCAAGATTTACATATATTTTTCGAGAAAGGGGATTGGGCTCTCTATCAAAGATTTTGTCAGCTTATGAATGTTTTTGTTTTCATTCCCCCCCCCCAAACAAAATGCTGCATCTTGCCCCACGGGTGACTTATTGGTGGAATAAAGCAAGAGTTTTGTTCAGGGTGATGCCCTCTGCAAACCCATGCCTTTACTTTTCTTTGTTTTGGCCAACAAATTGCCATTTTAGATTTAAAATTTCTTCATTTGTCACTCTCTTCCGATACTTATTCATGAGCCAATCCCTTTTTGAAAGGTAGCAAAATCCTTGATCATGACTTAGGGACCAGATGGCCTTATTTTTTGAATGATGATTGGCTCGCAATTGGGGAATTTGTCACCTCGCAAAAGGGGATTTAGTTTTTGAATCCCTTTCATGAGCTGACAAAATTCCTGCTCGCAAGGTGTCAAAATCCCTGTTCACCAGCTGATTACCTTTCATGAGCTGACAAAATACTTGATTGCCATTTTTCGACCAGATGGTCATTCTCATGAATGAGGATTGGCTAGGGAACAAGGATTTTGACACCTCACAAAAGTGGATCGACTGGTGAATAGGGATTTTGCCAGCTTGTGAATGGGGACTGATTTTTAGATTCCTCGTTTGTGAGCTGACATAATCCTCATTCGTGAGCTGGGAAAATCCTCTTTCACCAGTTGATCCCCTTTTGTGAGCTGGCAAAATACTTGATCATGACTCCTAGACCAGATGGCCAGAATCTGATGATCATGGATTTCTTATGAACAGTGATTTTGACAGCTTGTGAATGGGGATTGATCTCGCAAACGGGGATTTTGCCACCTCTCGAATTAGGATTCTAAAAACTTTGCCAGTGCACTGCAAATAAATGGTTTGGTCTTTTGGCTTGAAATTTGCAGGGTTTAAAGAGGATGTCCCAGAGATGTGAATTATGCTATTTAGATCTTAACAAGTTAATAGGCTACAAAGATATGCCATCACAAAGTTGATATTATTTCCATAGGATAATATTGTGGCACCGATAGTGATCTTCGGGGCCCTATCTCGGAAATTATGTGAGATACGGATTTCTTCGCTACCCACAGCTTTGTCCACCTTTAGGTGGACTAAGCATGAGTGGAGGTTCCGGAGTCATACATTGCACCTGCAGTAGAATTTTTTTCATAGGGTATATGGTTACTGAGACATTAGCAAATTAGAGTTAGAAAGGTTCCTTTTCAGGCCTATAGAGCTACTGTATGGCTCCATTGTTATGTGTAAGTGGGAGCACAAGGCCTGGAGGGGCCACACTGTCACACACACATATTGTTATGCAGAAATTAGTAGGTTAGTGGGAGCATGGGGCCCAGAGGGCCCGCACTCCCACAAACACATACTAGTTATCCCCATAGGGTACTGTCTGTATCTGTTGTTATGTGTTAGTGAAAGCACATGGCCAAGAGGGCCCATGCTCCCACACACTCATATTGTTATTCAGAAATTGGTAGGTTAGTGGCAGCACAGGGACTGGAGGGACAGCACTCCCACCAACACATACTAGTTAGCCCTATAGGATATTGTATGCCTCTGTTTTTATGTGTTAGTGGGAGCATGGGGCATGGAGGGCCCACACTCCCACACACACATATTGTTATGCAGAATTGGTAGGTTAACGGGAGCATGGGGACCAGAGGGCCTACTCTCCCAACAACACATACTAGGTAGCCCTATAGGGTATTGTATGTCTCTGTTGTTATGTGTAAGTGGGAGCATGGGGACTGGAGGGCCTGTGCTTCCACCAGCACATACTAGATAGCCTAATAGGGTGTAGTATGTCTCTGTTGTTATGTGTAAGTGGGAGCATGGGAACTGGAGGGCCTGTGCTTCCACCAGCACATACTAGATAGCCTAATAGGGTGTTGTATGTCTCTGTTGTTATGTGTTAGTGGGAGTGCGGAGCCCAGAGGGCTTGTGTTTCCACCAATACATACCAGTGAGAACAATAGAGCTATTGTGTGAAGTCATTTTTATGCATAAGTGTGAGTGTTGTGACTGAAGTATGGCAATTGGGTATTATGGTTGGACCATTGACAACTGATAGTCTTACTCTGCTTCAGACACCCTCCCACCCCACCACACCCCCCACACCCCTCCCGGTACTCTGTCCTTGCCACAGATATTTCTTAATATTTAGAAAGACGAAACATAAGACATATTTTATGCTTAAAAAGTTATTCTTTTTTTTGCAAAAAATAAATACATTTTCCATATTTAAACATTTCTTTAGCAAAAATTACAAAACATATAACAAAATATTTCAGTTTTTTAATAAATTAAGAAGTAAAATGTGTTATTCTTACCCTAGGAGTCCTTTAGCATCAGTAACTTTTTTGCATTTAGCTGGCTAGGTGCAACTGCCCCAGAGGTATGCCTTTAAGAAATATTTAAATGAGCATAGGGCCAAGCCAATCAAAAGACAGGAGGGAGTGTGAGCTGAGTGACAGCTGTTGAATGCTTCAGAATTTTTTCTCTGCTGAACTAAGTAATATTGCCTCTGTGGTGTCCCCCAACTTTCCTTGTTGACAGCCTCCTAGTTCTTATCTGGGTAAAGGTTTTCTCAGAAATTTTTTCCTTCAGTGTGCTGAGTGAACATTTTACTTTTTCATTAGCGCTGCACAAATTTTTTCTTTTTAGTGTGACAGTGCTATTTTGACTTTATTTTTACCGTGACTATTTAGTTTAAAGTCTAATTATATTGCGAGTGCTTATTTTCAACAGTTTCCTTCATTTGTGGGGCAAATTCTTGTGGGAACTGTCGAATTAGGGACAGGCCTTGTTTTTTACCTCAGACCTCGCGGGGTTTACCATGAGGCTCCTGCAGTAGATTTCAAATTTAAACAGTGCCTGGGGGGTTTCTCTCTAGATTGGCAATTACAAGGAAACCTTTTTTGTTATATTACTGGACCTTGGTATCATCTGTGTCAGGACTGTCCAAAAGGGTCCAGCAGCCACCTGTGTGCTGTTGAGTATTACTGGGTTTCTATTAAGATTGGCACTAGTATAGATCCCAGTTTTATAACCAAAAAAAAAGCACTAGTAATAGATAGAGTTTATTAACTGGGGCAGGATTGGCCAGTGGCATTTTCACAGAAAGCTGCACTCAGTTCGTAAGTCTAGAACTAGTTTGCTTTGCTTAAATTAGCAAACATAGCAGACAAACATTTGATTATTATGGCTGAGAATAAGTCAAAGGCTTCCAATGAGGGGCCATTCAAAAGTACTAATACCAGAAGCAGCAGT
The DNA here is from genome assembly GCA_016271365.2 of Neoceratodus forsteri. Classification (NCBI taxonomy): domain Eukaryota; kingdom Metazoa; phylum Chordata; order Ceratodontiformes; family Ceratodontidae; genus Neoceratodus; species Neoceratodus forsteri. Next base: position 1,212,942,020 of record CM057453.1, on the reverse strand, counting down.
GCTGAGGAACTCTCCAGATCCCAGACAAAAAATAAAGCTTCCAAAGATGAAGTTCCTCACAAATTGAAAAATAATAAGAGTAATGAAAAAATGAAGCTTGATCAAGCCCCTAATGAGGTGGCTAAAAAGAAACTCTGTCAAGACAGATATGCTCCCGTTGGTCCTGGGAAAGCAAATAGTGAGACAACAGGCAGTTGAAGGCATACAGAAAAAAAAAACTTACAAACTGTGCAGGTTCTTCTGTCAGTGCAAGATATGGAAAAAGCATGGCAACTGTTTCAGACCCTTCAAAAGATAGTTCCTCAGTTTACTGGGGCTGGAAAGCACTCTTCCACAGTTTTCTCTTCAGTAGACTGTGAGGGTGATGTAGATGATGATCAATTTTATGATGCCCTATACATGTATTTAGAAGGCCCTGAGCCCCAGGGGTCCCCGGACCCTCACCTTGGGGACCCCCAGATGACCATGAGGATCCTTCCTCTATGTTTACATTTATACAAAATATGCTGGATACCCTGGATCTCCCTGTGCAGGAACCCAACCAGGATGTTGATGAAGATGAAGATGAAGATTATAGGGAGATGAAGGGTCTTTCATCCTCAAAGGTTCTGGTCATCCCTATCTATAATGCATTTAGAAAAAATACCATGAAGGTGCTTCAACACCCCACTTCAGTATCAGGTGTTGGTAAGCAGCTTGAGAGAAAATATAAATTGTCTAAAAATGCTACTGAGTTCCTGTCTGCACACCATAGCCATGAAAATATAGTTCAGCAGGCAGCTTGTGAGAAAGCTGGAGTCTCCTTGCCGCCCTCTCCCCCTGACAAGGATTCCAACAAAATTGACTTTATAGCAAAGAAAATGTATGCCACAGCTTATCTGCTTCTCAGGCTTTCTTCTTACATGACATTCACAGTCAAATATCAGAAAGTCCTTTGGAAATCTGTCCAGGCTATCGCTCACAATGGATCAGATTCTATGGTGCATGAGCTGGTGGATATGTCAAAAACTGCCCTGGAAGTTACTATTTACCAATTCCACATGGCATATGACAACAATGATGCAGCCTCTAGGGCAATGGCCCATGCCATCTCTCTGAGATGTTTACCCTGGCTTAGAACAACCAGTCTGACCACAGACACTTGGAACAAGGCCATAGATTTTCCCTGTGATCAAAATATGCTGTTTGATTATAGAACCATTGACTACATGAAAAAATTCGATGAGTACAAGGCCTCCTGGCAGAGCCACTCATCCAAGCCTAAACCCACCACCCATCAGAGATCCCATCCCAGGGGTGGTAGGGGCAGCAGTTTTGTTACCAGGTTTTACAGTCCCTATCCCCAATCTGACTTTAGCCAGTACAGGGGGTCTTTCAGAGACAGGGTAAGAAGGGGCAAAGAAGAGCCACCTCTACCCAGCCATCTACCTCTCAGTCTAAGTCCTGATGTGAGTGTCCAGGTCACCTCACTGTTTCTGGTTGGAGGCAGACTCTCTCACTATCTTCAGCACTGGTCCCTCATCATGTCAGACAAGTGGGTGCTAGAGATAGTGGAGAAGGATCTGTCATTACAGTTCAGGCAGCTGACAGACCTCAAGCATATCCAGGTGTCAAGACCTCTGTTCCCAACAAAGATACTGATGTTGGAAATGGAGGTACAAAACCTTCTGGCTTTACAAGCAGTGGAGAGGGTCCCCAACCAAGAGAAGGGCAAGGGCCTCTACTACAGGTATTTTCTGACACAAAGAAAGCTGGTGAGTGGTGACCTATCTTAGATATCAGATATTTAAACAAACATCTGAAAAAAAAAACAAATTCAAAATGGTCACTCTGTCACTGGTCATGCAGTCCTTACAGCAGGGAGACTGGCTAGCCTCCCTTAACTTACTGTAAAGGACACCTACTTCCACATACCCATAAGGAGATCTCACAGGAAGTTTCTCAGGTTCAAACTTCCTTCAGGTCACTATCAGTTCACTGCAATGCCCTTCGGTCTGTCCTTGGCCCCAAGAGTCATTACCAAGTGTCTCACAGTGGTAGCAGCACATCTCAAGAGACTAGGTGTCACTCTCTACCCCTATCTGGACAACTGGCTCATAGTAGCAAAGTCTCCTTGCCAGGTCAAGGAATCTCTTTCCCTCACAGAATGTATTCTGGATTCTCTGGGTTTCCTGGTAAATATAAAGAAATCTCACCCAGAACCCACCCAGCTGCTCACCTTCATAGGGACCCCGCTGGACACTCAGAAGGGATATGCTTTCCTCCCACAGAAAATAATTCAGAGTTTCCTTTCAGTGGCAGATTCTTTCACCCAGGGACATCCAAGACCAGCCAGACATTTCCTCAAACTTCTGGGAACATATGGCCTCTATGACTGCAATAGTCCCAGGGGGCAGATACAGGATGAGACTCCTGCATGCCTACCTCAGAGCTCGCTGGTCTCAGAGAAGCAACAAATTTTCAAAGTTGATACGTGTGTCAGAGCTGTTCCTCTAGAACTTGCTGTGGTGGAAGAACCCTGAAAATTAGCAGACAGGGGTTCCCTTTCAAGCTCCTCTTCCTACAAGGGTGATCACCACAGATGTCTCCCTTTTGGGCTGGGAAGCACATTTAGACAGTGCCTCAGTAAGTGGCAGCTGGACTCCCGAAGAGTCACAGTTGTACCGAAATCTTTTGGAAATCAGAGCAGTCTTACTAGATCTCAAAGCTTTCCCTTCCAGCATAGAAGGGTAGGTGGTGCAAATTTGAATGGACAATACCACTGCAGTGTTCTCCATAAACAAGCAGGGTGGTACCAGATCAGGAATACTCTGTTTTGAAGCTCTGAAGCTCTGGTCTGTAGCATTCTCCCTGAGAATCAGCCTCTCAGCTTCTATTCCCAGGCAAACTCAATACGCTGGTCTATGCTGTAAGCCACATCAAAGTCATGTCAAATGGACAATGAACAAGCAAGTACTAGCCATGGTGTTCAGGCAGTGGGGCACACCAGGCATCAATCTGTTTGCCTCTCCTCTCAATGTTCAGCTTCCTCAGTACTGTTGCAGGCCCCCAGTTCCAGGAACACTTCCACTGGATGCCCTGATCCTGAACTGGTCAGGGAGGTTCCTATACACATTTCCTCCCTTTCCCCTGATACTCAGAGTTTTGCTGAAACTCAGACAGCAGCCTGCATCAATGATCCTAGTGGCTCCGGACTGGCCCAGGCAAGCCTGCTACCCTCTCCTTCTCTCAATGTCCTGCAACAGGCCCATTTGCCTGCCTCTGACTCATTCCCTGCTGACCCTTCCTCAGATGGGTGTGCAGTACCCAGACGTACACTCTCTTCACCTCAAGGCCTGGTTCTTGAGGAGTTAGAGTTTCTATCCTCACAGTACTCTGAACAGGTCCTTAAGATACTGAGGAAGGCTAAAAAAATGAACACTAAGAAGACTTATGCAGCCAAATGGAAAAGATTTTCCCTCTGGTGCAAGAATGAAAAGGTTGAACCCCTATCAGATTCAGACCCTCAGCTGCTAGACTACCTGGTACACCTACAGGCATCAGGCTTGAAACCATCTTCACTCAAGCTACACCTGGCAGCAATTTCAGCCTACCTTTCGGTGGGAAAGAAGAAATCAGTTTTTTCCCACAACATTTTTAAACAGTTTTTCAAAGGCATCTTGCACCTCCAGCCTCCAACCAGGGTGCCTTTTCCTCTTTGGAGCCTGAACCTTTGCATAGATGGGCTCATGAATCCACCTTTCAAGCCTATGTCCACGGTCCACATCAAGCTTATAACTTGGAAGACCATCTTCCTGGTAGCCATTATGTCTGCCGGGAGGATTTCAGAGCAGCTGGCCCTGTGCACTAAGTCAAATTACATCATCCTTCACAACGATAAAGTTGAGATAAGAACAAATAGGAAATTTCTGCCAAATGTGGTTTCAGAGTTTCACTTGAACCAGTTCATTATTCTGGCTGTCTTCTTTACTAAGCCATTCACTCCTGGCGAGCAAAAGCTCCACAGCTTGGATGTCAAAAGAGCCATCTTTCACTACCTCGAGCATACTATGCAGTCCAGTGGATCTTCCACTCAGTTGTTCCTCACCTACAGAGATGTAGGCAGGGGAAGAACATTTCTCATTGGTTGGTCTCTTGTATTAGATTCTGCTATGAGAAAGCTGGTCAACAACCTCCAGTGGGACTCAGGGCCCATTCCAACAGGGGCATTGCAGCCTCGCTTGCAGCATCAAGGGACATTCCCCTACTGGATGTCTGCAAAGCAGCTACCTGGAAATCTGTACACACCTTTGTGAAACACTACAGTTTGGATGTGCAGACCAGATCTGATGCCAAATTTGTCAGGGGCGGTTCTGCAGAGCCTCTTTCCTAAGTAGGTTCTCTGCCCACCTCCCACTTGGTACTTCTGGGTAGTCTGCAAAAATGTTATTGATGCTAAAGAACTCCTGGGGTAAGAGGAGAACATTACTCACCACAGTAATCTTCTTTTTTCCAAGGGGTCCTTTAGCATCAGTAAGCTCCCACCCTTCCTCCCCAGTTCATCTGTTGGAGAAGGGCTCTTATGCCACCTTTTACCAAATTTGGAGTTTCTTATTGTTGAGTTTTTAGCTCGTGTTGCTGTTGTTTCTATTTCCACTTTTGTGGACATGTGCATGTTTTTTGAATCCTGTTGATTCTTTTTTGGGGCATTTGCCCTCATTTTTCCTTGAAAAAATTCTGAAGCATTCAACAGCTCTCACTCAGCTCACACCCCCTCCTGTCTTTTGATTGGCTTGGCCCTACGCTCATTTAAATATCTCTTAAAGGCACACTTCCGGGGGCAGTTGCACCTAGCCAGCTAAGTGCAAGAAAGTTACTGATGCTAAAGGACCCCTTGGAAGAAAGAAGATTACTGCAGTGAGTCATTGTTTTTTCTTTTCAGACGGGGGATAAAACAGAACCAAAAAAAATAGTAAAAATACTTTGCACAGATGTTTAAAATTTTCTTCAGCAAAAAATTAAAAATAAGATATTGATATATTTTTAATAAATTAAAAAGTCAAATTTGTTATTCCCACAAGGAGAGATAAAAAAGAACAAAAAAAATAGTAAAAAAAAGTAGTTCTATGTTTAAAAAATACACACAATAATCATACTTCACTCAGATATTTACATTTTTTTAAAAGATAAAACAAACATAACACAATATTTCTATATTTTAATAAATTAAAAAGTAAAATGTGTTATTTTCACATGGGATGGATAAAAACAAATAAAAAAATAAATAAATAGAAAAACTAGGCATGCTTTGAAAATTACATAAACAAATTACACACACTGTTTGTGACAGTGTTGTGCTAGCCCTCAATGTGTGATGAGGGCACCTTGGGGGAGCTGGAGAAAGTGGAAGAGTTCACTGGAGAACCTTGGAGTGTCAGAAGTTGGTGCCCTCCTCTTCTGGTGTTTCAGTGGGAGGAGTACTTGGTGGAGGTTCCTGCTGCTGAGGAAGCTGGAGGGCTGAGTCCATCTCTTGGTAATGCTGTAGGTCCTGGTGGATCAGGTGATGTATTCCTTCAGTGGCCTCCAATTGACTCTTGGACAGCCACAACATAAGACCATGGGTGGTCTCTTGGACAGCAACATTGGCCTCTTCTTGTTCACACAATTGATGAATTATGTGAGAGAGGCCTCTGTTGCTGTCCACAAGGCCACGGACAGCAACCATAGCCGCATGCCAAATGTGGTCTTGGTACTGTAGCAAGTCAATTATGTGGTCTTGCTTCTACAGCATCTTTTGTTGATTGCTTTCCAGCACCTGGCCACACTGGGCTGCCACATGTTTGCCCTCCTCCATGGCCTCGAGCAGACAGCTGAGGCTCCACTGTATGTTTCTTAACTGTTCTAGTGATTCTGGAAGAGAAAAAAGATCATGTAAGCAAGTATAGAACAGTGTTGTTGTATACTTTTAGTGAACTGTGGTTTTTATAAGTGTGCATTCCTTTTGCTATTTACTACTTCTACTGTTGAACAGCGGCAAGCTATGCAGTTCATGAAGGTCATGCTGGTGATGTTGGTATGTTAAGGAGAAGTTGAAATGCAGTGCATGGGTAGCAAAGATTGTGCAAAACACTGTGTAACTTTACAATTTATGCACACAGACTGGATTTTGTTATGCTGTATGAGGGAGCTTTTGTTGTTGACTGTGTTTGACAGTATAACAACAGTTTAATTGTGGGAATATAATATCAGTCTGTTGTTCTATGTTTGTTGAGTATGCCACAGCAATGGTATAATGAAATGAAATAATGAAAAGATACTTGATTTTGGTAAGAAATTTGGAGGTATAACATAGCTACATTTGGTATGATATAATCTTTGTTACCATGTAGTATAAAATATAATGTATGGTTATTGACTACACAAATACACTGAAAAATGCTTCTAGAGGGTTTCTTGTGTTTGTAAAGATTTTGAGCTCAGTTGTTGAGCCTTACAATTATTTAATGGTCGCCTCTTGAAGTGTTAACAGTGTGGTTATTGGTCAAAGTACATGCAACATATTTTATGTTATTTGGAAAGTGCAGTTTGGAAGTAATATGCAGAAGCATATAACTCAGGTTGTGATTTTGGGTGCTTGCCAGGAAGTGAGAGTATATATATATATATATATATATATAGATATATATATATATATACAGTATATATATATATATATATATATGACAGTATGTTGAGATGCAAGCTGTATGGTGCATGTGATGATGCTGAGGTATAGATTATAAAACAGGATAGAGGAGAAGGTATGAGAAACAGATGTACGTGCAGTTGTGAGAGTCTACCATTTAGGTTACTATCAAGCATTGGAACTGCTACTGCACAAATGCACTGTTTTTTGTAGTGTGGGTCATATATGGTTTACTGTTTTGTTTTTTTTTTCTTGGCAGTGAGTGGCTTTATGGAAAGAAAGAACAAAAACATGGTTATGTTACTACAGTAATATGCTTTAAAGTACAGACTGTCATAGCAACATATGAAAAAGGAACTGATAAATACTACTGGTTTACTAGTTGTGTTACAACAACATTTTAGAGACCTCTGTTATGTCAGCATAAGATAGGGACAGTGTTGCTGATACTGATATACCCCTATATTGTGAGGTGCAGTTAGGCAACAGACCACAAGTAGAGTACCTTCAACCTCTTCATGTGATAGTATCTCAGCAGTAACATCATGTACACATGTCTTATTGGTTACATAAAATGGATCAGTAGGTACGTTTGAAAAAATTAAAAGATTCTAACATTTTTCCAAGAGACAGCAAATAGATTTTGATATTACTAAATGATATAGAATATTATGAGATGGTAGAAAGAATGCTGGCTCCTTATTGGCCAACAGAAGCTTTAAGACGGGCCGTTATCTCAGCACAACAGCCCAGCTAAAAGTAATATGTTAAAAAAGAGCATCAAATTTAGTAAAAATAACCCATTTCATGATCGCAATAAGGCAGTCCAGGGGGTGTGTTATGTAAGGAATAAGACATGATGAGGTGTGGTTTATGGCCTGATAAGAGCACGCCCCAGGTGCATAATGAGGCACGAGGCACTTGCGCTGAGTGCCTTTAGCACCTGGGAAGTGCTCTTATCAGGCCATAAACCACACCTCGGAGTGTCTTATTCCACTTATAAAATGGGTCCCTCTGCAAAAAAATATTATTTAAAAATTAAAAAACAGATAAGTTTAAAAAAAGTGTTCTAATATAAATACAAAAATAGAAAAATAGTCCCTGTCTTTGTTCAGTATTTGTAAAGATATACAAAAGGAAGCCACTAGAGGACACTGGTGTCTGCCCCCCATCACACATATCTTATTTTTAGATTTCATTGTATTTCATGTAATTATCAGGCTGTATTTTTTCCGGAGTATGGCATAACTAGATATCAGTGAGAGTGGGTTGGAAGTGAACATGTCTGACCCATTGGTAGCTTCTGTACCCAGTTGATCCAGTTCCAGTTTTGCAGTCAGCTTGAATTTAATTATTTTCATATTTGTGCCATTTTATTTTAGGAGGTTTGCTTCTGTGCCTGTTCATGCCACTACTTTCTGGTGGTACATTTTGGGGACGGAAGATGCGATTACAGTGCCGCCAACCACTGACTGAGTTGCCATCTGAGCAACACATTTCCGGTTTTGCGGTTGGCTTTTGCATGCGTTGGGTTGGTAATGTGACTACATGCGGTACACAGTTATGAAGAAATGTTTAATTACTGTACGCGGGTTTACATGGGGGGACCGTAATCGAGATCAGAGTTGGAGCTGCTTGGTGTTCATATATGCGTGTGTGGAGCAACTGGTACCGAGGAGCCTTGGACCATTTGAATGACCCTTGCTATAGCTGTGGAAGTGAGTGCAGAAACGGTAGCACTGAAAGGTAGTGATGATCTCAACTTTAGCTGTTGTTCGGTGTAGGGGTGGGACTGGGACAGAAGCAATCTCTGTTGGTGGCACTGCTCTCCCGCTGTAGCTCTTGTGGTACCGTGACATGCTTGAAACTTTGGCAGTATAGCCATTGGATGCATTAATTTTAGAATGTGCTGCATTTTAGTTGGCATAAGTAGTGCCAGTTGCCAGTATATGTCCTGATAAGGACATGGCAAATGGTACCTCTTAGCCAATCAAAACACAGGACATTTTCTACCCATTTTATAAGGTGGGCTAACAGCCCTTCTCAGTTGGTGGAAACACTCGGCTATGTCTTGTGCTTCAACCCACTCGAGGTGGGCTGTAATCCCACCATAACACACTCCCTGTCATGCCTTGTTGCTTAACTATGATTTCAGATGTTTTTACCTAACAATGTTTTTTTGTTTGTCATGTTCAGTGTATTGTATTCTTGATTGCCATGGTGTGCAAGACTTTAGAACTTGTCATAATTACACCATTAAAAGTCTCCCCCCACACACATGGATTCACAGTGCTAATATGTTATTTGTGAATCCTATATTTCTGAGAGTTAAAGAGATATACACATGTGATACAAACAATGAATGACTTAAAGCTGGGGTGCAATATCACATTACTAAAGGGATACAAAGAAGAATGATGACTGGTCATCATTGAAGCACAGTTTTCACCTGCTAGTACTATGAACATTTTCAGCACCATCTGCTCTACCTCGTGCAGTAATCTCACATCATTTCTGAGAGGTATTGAGACCAGTGTTGCACACAGTGCTACAATTGTGGGCTTACTATTGATCTATAGATTGACAGAATTAACTCATTCTTTCTAGAGGTGAAGTCTCTGGCAATGTCCTGCACTGTACTGATATGTTCATGTCCTCTGTGAATATTGTTACAGGGGTACTTTTTTCTCTAAAACTGTTACCTGCATTCAGTAGTAGCCAGTAGCTGGTGCTAGGATTTTTGGCTGTGACGTACATGACCTTGCTCTACTTATCATTAAAACACAACACAACCTACTACTTGCTATACCAGTCTTTGAGTTTGGCTAGGCCATATGTGAGTGCCTGGCTCCCTTTCTCATTACCCACTTCTAGATAAATGATAATATCATCTGTGTACATGGTGATCTTACTGAATACAGCACTAAACCCTGCAGTGCCCCACTTGTTACTGGGCTTGGCTTAGGTGCCCCCCCTTCCACTTTAAAACTACCCTCTCTTCTCTGAGGTACAAGCTGTGCTCAGCCTATTCCACCAGTTTCTCCCCCCACCTCCATGTCCCTCAACTTGCTCATTCATCTGCCGTGTCTTCTTAGGTTCATCAACATGCTTCCCCTAGGTACTGGGACTATATCGGAGTGTGCTAGGTATCTTCTCACCTGATTTCAAAGATTACTCACCCATCCCCCTTCAACTGCCCCTCCCCCATACAATGTGTGTAAGTCCTTCCAGTACACCGTGTATCCTAGAACCCTGTACACTTGGTCTCCCTGGCCAAGTGCTCCCTTCTAGCCCTTGGAATGATGGTCTATCTTGTGATGGAGGTTTATCGGCCCCTCTGGCACATCACCTACTCACCATCTACTCCTCCTAGTTACCATCTAAAGGTCTGTATCTGCAGCATGAGCTGTGTGAACAGCCTTCTCACTGTACAGTTTTTAAAAGATGTCATCAAAGTGTGCAAAAGTGATTGTGTGAGTGCAATGATACACTCGCAGGGTAGGTGCCATTGGCTATATATGGCTTTCCAGGAGGTATGAGGCCATGTGCATGTGCTATTGGCTGTCATAACACTGCTGCATGTCCCAGCATAGTTAATTGTTGCACACCCTAGAGGGTATTATGGCTTAAGTTAGTAACCCAGGATAATTTGACTATATACTTCTTACCTTCTAGAACAGTCAAAGTTTTTGGACATACAGCGGAATGTTCTATTGAAATAAAAAATAAAGGATTAATTTACCACTTTGCAAAAAACATTATGGTATGGCTTTTGGGAAAGAGATTTGCTCTACCATATAATCTTATTGCTTATTATTTGAAAAACTTCTATGATATAACCCCCCTAATCTTCCTGTTGCAACCTCTGCTTTTGAAACCCTGTCTGGTTATCATGCATTGTTATATTCTTAGCTTACAGTGATGGTATGTTTTTGATTAACTAATTTATATGGTCTGTGAATTAAAATATGTAATGCAGTTATAAACATTTTTTGCCTTTATACTGTAGCCCTTAACACCCCTCTCCCCCACATGCACAACTCCACCCACCCACAACTGCTCCTCTTGGTATGAACTAGTGCAGTTGATGATACTGTTATATATATTTAAGAATGTATGCTGTCTTTTGGTGGTATCCTTATCATGTTTTGCTATCAAGACTTAGCTTAACAGTTTTGCTTATTGATATTTACTTCTTATGAGACAGTTGACGCAGGCAAAACAAATATTTGGTGAAATTTTACCATCTCTTACACTCAATAAAGTAATACTGATTTATCAGTACAGCTACCTTTTCCTAATATATCATGCTATCTTAGCAGTTTGTCTTGTACATTTATAAAATGGCTCTAATAATCAAACAATTGTAATTGGTTAAAAACAGTGGTATAGTGTGGTGCAGCATTGTTAGGGATGAAAATATATCCCTGATAAAATGTTGTTATGCTGCACTGGCTATGTTGGCTAGTTTCTTATGCTGCACTAGCTACATAGTTAGTGCAGCATAACAACTTGAAATGTGATTTAGAGCCCTGTGTTTCTTGTGGAATGCCAGTGGCAGTGAGAAATGGTGTGAGAGGCAAGTGCTGGGGGTTAAAAACAACAACAATAAGGACACGCTTCATTATAAGTACTTACCATACACTATAAAAGATAGTATATGCTTGCTTATACATGCCAGGGATATTTTCAAACTGTCAAGGTTATCATGGTAATGAGAACTGTTGAGCTGTGCTTTTGAGGTCTCTGTTTACCATGGAAAACTCTCCAGTGGAAAATATCCCTGTTGTGTATGAGCGATCATGCACTATCCTCTATGTGACTGCACAATATTCCAGCATAATACATGGTCATCCTGGTGCTAAAGCACATCATACAATGAGAAAAATAGTCTTCCAACAACCAGAACTATCTTCCTTCTGTACCTCTACAACCAGTATTTATCTTCTATCACAAACATGGCTGTCACCTTTATAATTTGATAACTGGTGGGGTTTATGACTCTGCCCTCTTTATGGGTGTTTTGTTGAGTAGTACATAATGCATGTGTGTGTGTGGGTGGTGGAGACAGGTGGCTAATGGCAGCGTATGCTACCCGATACACACCTGTGCACGGGTGTGCAACTACGTTGGTGGGGAATGCAAGCTTTCTGTGTACTCTCCCTTGCCTGTATGGTGCATAGGACCCATTGATGTTATCACAATTTCAAGTGCAGTAATGATACTTCCAGCTTAACAGTAAAGAAAAATAGTAACACTATATAGTGTATTGTGGAAAGGTTGGTATGTATGGAATTACATGCCTGGAATATGCTTGTTCTACAGCAATACTGCCATCATTGTGTTGTTCTGCTGTAGCAGTGATGTCACTATCACAACACAACAACTTGGAATACTGACATATAGTTCCTTTCCTGTGTGAAACTGTGTGGTACAACAGCATTTTAGAAGGTCTAGAGACTATACAATTCATTTCCTTTGTGAAAGAGAGTAAGGTAGACACAGTGTACCTATTTCACATACTACCATACACTATGAAAGATACAGAATGAGCAACTTTATGCATAATCAGGGTGTTCTATTGACTGAGGGTTCTGATTACCATGAACTTCTTGAGCTTGAGGTGCTAGGGAAATCAGGACTACTCTGCGGCAGAACACACAGCTTGTGCAGTTGACTCTCCATTATTCTCTATATCGCATGTTGTACACTTAAGGACTGTTTTTTGCAATATACAGTTGGATATATTGAATATGCTTCCTCTGACTCAAACTACACAATTTGCATTCTCTGGTAAGTTGGTGTTTGTTACATAGCTTAGTCATGGCTGTGATACTACTGAGTTATGATTCTACATTGTACAATGGCTCTTAAAATACTGGATCCTGATTGGCTGGACTGTCATGATTTACAACATGTGAATCGTGCCATCACCTCATGGAACAAATGGCAGCCAATCAGGGAAACAAATTTCAAAGCCACCACCCATGATATTACATTGTTCTCAGTAAATGGAACCTGTGAAAACTAGGAAAGAAGGAAAGAAACATTTCTCTCCTTCTTTTCTATATTATATAATAGTAATATTTCACAATTGAGTGTAGCTGATGGCAAGATTTACCAGTTTGTGGTGTGGTTTCCTGACTCGGCTGCGGCTCGTGAGTAAACCACACAAGACATGGGTAAATGCTGTCATTATCCACACCCAGTTGTGGTATATTGCTTAATTAGTACACTTGGAGATGAAAAAAATATTTGAAATTTCAACAATATATATACAATTGTGTATGTGGGATGGGCTGTTACTTTTACTCACCAGCAGAGTTGACCACTAGCAACTGGCTGACTGCAGGAACCTCATGCTCCTGACCCTCTGGGACTGGCACAAGGTGGAATCTTCTTTCTGCAGCAGCAGGGAAGCTGTGTTGTTCTGTTTGTGAAAAACAAAAATTAGACAGAAAAATAATATGTCATTCAGTGCCTTATTGTTTGTTACTGCTTTGAATATCAAACAGCAATATAAAACTAGTTATGTCTAGAAAGGATTAGAAACAGTGTGTTGGATGAGCACTGTGCACTGTACGTTGTTATCCTGTCATAGATGGTACTACATGATACCTAAATACTTTGTTATACTGCTAAGAGTATTGTGTTATTGTGGCACACTAGTATAATCACAAGTTTTGTGCAATATAAGACATCTCTGCTATGGAGAAAACCATCTACCGTCATTTAAAAAAAACAAACTCACTAATGCTGTGTGTTATTAGATGTCATGATTTTAGCTGCCTTGCATGGATAACTGTTACAGTGTCAGGGGCACCATGCTAATCATTACACATCATCCTTTGTCTTAAACATGCCTTCATGTAACACTGTTGAGTGAGTAGAATGCTGCAGTTGGAATTTGTTGCAGTATTCTTTATACAGAATAGTTTTAATACCTTAAAAAATATTAATAGAAATGAGACTGACAGGACTTAAATTACCAGTAATTTGATTACACCCTGGGGGCAATATGTCACTTGACTATGACCTATGCCACGTTACACCCTCCACCCCATCCCAGGACATTACTGATAGACTGTTAATGTAAGTAGTATTCATGGCTGGCTGTTCAATTGAGTTTGCACACTTACATGGTCACATACCTACAAATACGAATATGTTGTTTTAGAAAAAAAGGTAGCAAATGTCATTCTGATAAGATCAATAAGTGCTTTTTAAAACAAAAATATACAACTTACAGTTAGGTTACTGCTCATCTGAACAATGCAGCTGGATGTGATAGCATTGCTTTAATGTTAAAAAGTAATGATAGTTATGATATTTTTATCATAGTGAAGTAGATAGTGTGTCACAGCACTCTGCATTGCATGTTGATTGACAATATTCTGTTAAGTTGTAATACTTCTTAAAATTTTAGCATATAGAATCACTTATACAATGGCTGTCGAAAACACTGTCTCCTGATTGGCTGGATGACATAATTTAAAACATATAAATCATGCCATCACCACACATGGTAGAAGCACCAGGCAATCAGGGTTCCTAACTTCAAAGACACCAGCCACCATGTTGTTTTGTTTACAGTTATCGGAACCTGCGAAAACTTAAAATAAGAAATTTAAACACCTCTTTCCTTGTTTCCTACATAATGCAATAGTGATACTCCACAACGGGGTGTGGGTGATGGCAAGACTTATTCAGTTCTGGTGTGGTTTACTCACATGGTTGTGCCTCATGGGCAAACTACAGCTGGCGTGGATTAATCCCGTCAGCACCCACACCTGTTTGTGATACATTGCTTAAATATTCCATGACTGGGCATGGGTGATAGCAAGATTTATACACTTTTGGTGTGGTTCAGTCACTTAACTGTTCCTCCTGAGCAAGCCACATCAGGCATTAGTAAATTCAGCCGTCGTCACGTGTTCCTGGCTGTAGCATATGGCTTAATTGTCTTCTACTGATGTAGTATTAATCTTACCAAGAAGTATACATACATCAGTGGTGATGATCACCAAACTCTGGCTTCCCTGCCACCACCCACATGTTGTGTACCACATCGTACCAGTCTCTGTTCATCTGGTGCACCTCCCCGGCAGCTTTGCTTTTGTAAAACGTCTGCCAGGTGAGCTTCCACTTCCTCCGGCAGTCTTCTGGTGTCTTTTCAATGCCTTGCTCCCCCAAGGCATGACCAACCTATGAAAGAAAAGAAATAGAAATATTTTTATAATATATATATGCAAGTAAATTAGGCTTTCTAACACTGCAAAGGTGAGTGCAACTGATTTATTTAATATTACAATTTGTTGTTTTTTTAACCCAGGAGATAAGTATGCCATTATAACATCTACTTAAGAATACTGTATTTGAGAAAATGGATGTTTAGTACAATAGCATTAGTGTGAGAAAGTGCTACTTATTTACATACACACACATTGTATGTTTTACGTAGTACAATTGTTACTAATAGATTTACTCAAAATGCAGAATGTGTCATCGAAGAAATTGTTGTTGTATCTGTTATAAGGTCATACAGTCATACAACTACAATGTCAATATGATAATACTTTCTTTAACTTTGTCTGAACTTTGTGTACTTCACTAGAGCTAAAGCAAC
The DNA here is from genome assembly GCA_016271365.2 of Neoceratodus forsteri. Lineage (NCBI taxonomy): Eukaryota > Metazoa > Chordata > Ceratodontiformes > Ceratodontidae > Neoceratodus > Neoceratodus forsteri. The sequence goes on along the minus strand of CM057453.1, from coordinate 1,212,926,730 downwards.
AATAATACCTTTTTGTATGAACAACGTTTAGTGCTGACATAATATAGCTATATTTTTTTACCTTTGCCCAAGTGTGGGACACGGTGAGGTTGATCGTCCTCATCACCGTTGCTGGATTGCCATATTTTTCAACAGCTTCAATGAGGGCTAGCACATCACTGTCGCTCCAGTGCTTTGGCATGTTGTTTTCTTGGTTTTTGGATGATCTGTGGGATAGATGAAGAGAAAGATGATATGATCAATATTATGTTTTGCAAACTGGGTGGCAGATACACATAATATTGTTGCTGAAGATTATGACATTTACAGTTTATGGTATAGGCAGTACACATCATCCTCTAACCTCTGCTGCTCTTCCAACCCACCTAACCCCCCACCACCACTGCAGCACCTTCTGCACTCAGCACACATTACACATGCCATGATATGATATCCCCACACACAGAAATCCCCTCCTCACACACAGTCACACACATTATAATGAACAACATTATAAGATAACAGTGCATGCCAGGTTAATAGTATTACATGTGTGATCAATCTCATTGCCAAGAATTATACAGAATATTTACCTATTGCAACTTGTGCAAAGTTACTGTGTCAGTGTGTCACCCCATGCATACATCAACTTCTTTATTGTAAACTGAGTCTAACAGACCAAGTAAACATTTTTTCCATTATAGTATTACATCTTTGGCAGCAAGCACAGATGCAATAGTACTATGTGCCATTTTATGACAGTGACATTACAGTTGCTCCCTACACACACACACACACACACACACACACACAACATTACGTACTATATGCTGAGGTCTCAGAATGTTTCTAATGAGGCATAACTATTCACAGTCAACCTGCCTGACAGCCACAACACTGTTTGCTACATAACAATTTTTTAAATGATAATTCTGCAGCCCAGTAAAATTGCAAGTGGTGTATTCAAAAGGCACAACTAAATGTCAACTGCATAGTTTTCAATTGTCATATAATTTCCCTGGAGAAATCACAGATATTATTGAACTCTGCAACATTGCATAGCAATGGTGTAACACTCCCAAAACAAGCTCCCTGTCAGTAGCAAAGATGAGACATTTATCTATGAGGACAGAATGTGTGTGAAATGAGTACCTAGACTTTTACAATTTACCACTCTTGAAAAGTAGGCACAAAATGCAACTCTGGTATGTTGTACAAATAAACTGTGTTAATAGTTTTTTTTTTTTAACTGAAACAGCAACATATCTGTTGTGAGGATGGAGACATAGTCTAAACCAACACTTCAGAGCACAGTGTAACAAACACCTCAGAAAGGATGAACTACATCAGCTCTACCATGTGGCATAGTGACAGTATGGCACTGTATTTGTACTACCCTTTCCCCTCACCTGACTCCCACCCCACCCCCTCACATCAGACATAAGGAAGTGTATGTTAAGGTTAGATCATGTCCTAAATGAACATCATCACATAATGACCTCCCAAGCACTCAGCAGAATGCTGCTACTCAAATTGTGAAATACTTCATCAGACCCAAACACATTTCTATTTTACATGCAACCACAATGACAGCAACAGAGACACGATTCTATCAGATAAAATATTTTGTGTTTCATAGAAACATAGAATTTGATGGCAGATAAGGACCGCTTGGTCCACCTAGTCTGCCCATTTTCTTACCTATCGGATAAGCTGCAGGGCCTAGTTAACCAACAGCCTACTTACCCCTACCCCCACTAGAATTGCATTAAATCTTTCCCATGCATTCTTGAATTCACCCACTGTTTTTGACTCTATGACCTCCTCAGGAAGGCCATTCCATGCATCTACAATGCTCTCTGTGAAGAAATACTTCCTCACATTACCTCTGAGCCAACCCCCGTCTATCTTCAAATTGTGCCCCCTTGTTCTTGCACATCTCTTTTTCTGAAATATGCTACACTCTTGGACTTTGTTGATTCCCTTGAGGTATTTGAAAGTGTCTATCATGTCCCCCTTCTCCCTCCTTTCCTCGAGGCTATACCTCTTATGCTCCTTTAGTCTTTCTTCATATGTCTTCTGATGCAGACCCTGCACCATTTTGGTTGCCCTCTTCTGCACAGCCTCTACCCTGTCTATGTCTTTGTGGAGATGGGGTTTCAGTCTGTGTTTTGTGTGCGTAGCTAGACTATTTTTTTGACTAATTCTGTTGTGGCTCTCTAGACGTACACATTCAGAGAAGTGCAATAATGCCATCTTAGAGGTGCCCAACAAAAATAGTGCTGCCAGAGTTTGAGAGATGCACGCCATCTTTTAGAAATATCCAATGTTTAAAATGTCAAATTTGGGGTTGATGTATAGTGTGCATTCCCATAACATGAAGGAATCCAGATATTTGAATGTTGACCTTACGCTCTGATCTTTTGAGTCCAGGGCAGTATTCCTCACCTCCCCAGATCATCTGCTCTGTAATATCTGAATACAGAATCTTACAAGTAGGTAGCACCTCAATAAAAGACTGCAAGTCTGACTGAGCAGTCTCAATCAAATCTGCTCCCCTTTTGTGGCCCAAATCATTACCTCTGAAATAGATAAGGAATATATCTGGTGCAGAGTGTGTCTCCAGTAGGTGGCATATAGTTGGCATGAGCTGCTCCCATCTTATGCCACCCATGCCAAACCACAGCACATTGCAGTTTGGTAGCTGCAAGTTATTACCAAAATAACTTGTTCTACTAAATGCAGCCACCCTTCAGAACTGACTGCTTCCCGCAATCTAAATAGTAACTCTGGAGCTTTCTGCCATTCTGAATATAAAGCAATATTCTGATACAGGTAGCAGTCTCAAAAATGTGTTTCTCTCTGAACAATCTTCAACCAAATCACTAGTATTTGCATGGCATAAAGCTGTGTGAGTGAAAAACTGCTGCATCATGTAGCAGCACATACTGTGGACACATATCATTGGTTTCCTGCTGTTTCAAATAACCAATCCAGTTAATACTTGTTGTTGTGTCTATATAATTGTTTTCTATTTGCCTTCTGTTTATTAAACATTCTTTTTATTTTGGTGGGATAAGGCTGATGCTTGATTGGGCATATGCTATTACATGTTAATATGGAAGATTTCTATTGGTCACTGTCAATCTCCATAGAGTGAGACAGACCCTGAGTTTCCTCTATTTTTGAACTGAAATTCTGTGTGGTGAGAACGCCTTTTATTTATGCTTATTAAAATGATATTTTAAATGTATTGTAAATCTATAACAAGTATTTCTAAGAAAAGGTAACTTGTGACAGCATATGTCTGATGCATGATTACTTAAGTCGATTTACATTTATAGGAATTCAATGATTAAAATAGCTGATTTGCCAGGCTGTTTAGGTGTGGTTTCCTTTAATATTTACCAGTTTAAAAATGCAACATGGTGCAGGTTTGTAAGACACATGAATTGAAAGCATGGAAACCACAATGTAATGTATATGTACTACTTTGAAGTTAATTGATCAAATTAAAAAATGCATTAAAGAAGCATTACTTTCTATACAGTTCTAATGTGGGTAGAAATAAAAAACAGCCTGGAGCAGTTTTGCTTGATACTTTTCAAAGTGATAACTTTTGAAAATGCCACATAATACAAACCTGAGAAATAAAATACCTGGTAGAACCCAACATCTGATTTTGAGATATACTACTTTAATATCAATCCATCCAATAATAACATGTTTTAAAAATGCTGTTTTGTGCAGTGTGATTATGAAAGCAAAAAACTGCACCACAGTAAAACTATCTGGCATGTCTAATTTCAAATGCTTGTCAAGTCAGAATGCCAGCAAGCATAAAATTATGGAATGCAACATATTAAAGTACAGAACATCTGATGTTGATATCTATCTATCTATCTATCTATCTATCTATCTATCTATCTATCTATCTATCTATCTGTATATCTATCTATCTATCTGTGTGTGTGTATATATATATATATATATATATATATATATATATATATATATATATAAGCAGCTGGTCCAGTCCACTGGGGTGTTAAGCAGACGAGACATACTGATGAGTCCTGGTAGAATGAAACACATGTCTATGTCTTCTGTTAGCACCCTTTGCAAACTGTGTGAGAGGCCTTTCGGCACCATGCAATTCTGCTTAAAGTTGGACCAGCATAACATTCTGTGGTGATTTGCATATGCAGCCCATGATGCTTTACATTGTGGGGGCATGTGTGACTTTGTATTTTCTTGAAACTTGGCTTCCCAGCCAAATGCCCTTTGGTAACCCTTGCCTCAGTGTTTACGCACAGAGGTTCTTTGTCTTTAAATGGTTTTTATTTTAATGGGTTCACCACAATATATCCCAGGCACACTGTCTTAGGGGTAGCTGGTCCAGTCCACTGGGGTGTTAAACAGACGAGGCATACTGATGAGTCCTGGTAGGATGAAACACGTGTCTATGTCTTCTGTTAGCACCCTTTGCAACTGTGTGAGAGGCCTTCGGCACCATGCAATTCTGCTTAAAGTTGGACCAGCATAACATTCTGTGGTGATTTGCATATGCAGCCCATGATGCTTTGCATTGTGGGGGCATGTGTGACTTTGTATTTTCTTGAAACTTGGCTTCCCAACCAAATGCCCTTTGGGTAACCCTTGCCTCAGTGTTTACTGACAGAGGTTCTTTGTCTCTTATATATATATATATATATATATATATATATATATATGTGTGTGTATGTATGTATGTAAGATTTATGCTAGAAAATGAAGGGAAACGTGTTTTAAAAAATTAATGAAGCTTTGTATTCAGCTCGAGGAGAGAGAGAGAGAGAGAGAGAGAGAGAGAGAGAGAGAAAGGGCCTTTAGCTGCTGAGGGTGTTTGTAAGTGATTTAAAGTAGTTTTTTTAGCTGCCATTTCTGTGTGTTGGACGTTGTATTTGAGGTATGTTCCTAACTGCCTTTTTTTGTGCTTTAAAATTTGGTTTGGGCAGGATTAAGGGATTTTAGTAGACAAATTGGGGATTGTGTGTTTAATTGTGGCTCTCTGGCCTGTAAGCGCAGGCATCATATTACAGGGGATTAGTGCTGATAGAAGGTGAGGGTTAACAGCCATCTTATTCAGTCTTCAGCTAGAGGGGAGAGAGAGAGAGATAGAGAGAGAGAGAGATTTGGGCCTTTAGCTGCTAAGGGTGTTTGGAAGTGATTTAAAGTAGTTTTTTAGCTGCCATTTCTGTGTGTTGGACATTGTATCTGAGGTCTGTAAACTGCAGAAGCAGTTGGGGTCTGGCAGAGGTTGTCTGAACCTTCTTTTGCTGAGCAGTTGGGGAAATGATTTATTGCTGGATACGCATTACATTCTTTTTCAGTCTGTGAACTTCAGCTCAGTAGTGCGACTTTGTTTAATACAATGTTTGTGTTGGGACCTTCCTCCAGAGAAGGTTGCAGTACTTGGAGGTGCAGTGAGGGACAGACACAGGGCTGACACACTCTCGTGAGAGTGTGGTATGGGCCCTATTCCCACCCTCCCCACCAGATCACAACTCCTTTATAGGGGAACACCTGCCCTGCAATTAGAGGAAGGGGCTTCAGGTGCAGCTGATTTACTTCTATCCAGAGATGCAGCCACAGGGCAAGGGAAAAAGCATAGGTAGGTCTCAAATAGGAGTACAGCATCCACAGTGAGTTGCTGATAGTGTGATAGGTGGATATTGTGGGAGGCTTTCCACTGGAATATACCAGATATTACTGTTAGAGGCTGTGCTAGGATTACTTACTTCTACTTGCTGTAGGGATAGTTAGTGTGGAGAGGCTATGTAGGTAGTGTGGACCATGGGTAGGATTGTTGGGTGCAATGGTTGTGGGACAGCAATGCAGATGAATATACTGAGGAGGCTGGGAGGGTGCCCAATATGCCACAGGCTAAGGAGGCTCAAGGAAGAGGTTCAGTGGCTGGGCAGGGAGCTGGGGAGGTTGAAGGATGAGGGGAGGATTTCTTCAGTATGAGGGCCGACATCTGAGAGTATTTTGGGGCAACCACAGAGAAGGAACAGTGGGTCAAGGGAGGGGGAAGGGTCAAACTAGATAGGAAGCCAGCTGATGAAAGGTGGACTCTAGTAGAACCTAGAAAAAGAGGAGCAGCAGTAGGCAGAAGGGAGGAGAAAGCACATAGTAAGGCAAAGGGGATAGGGAACATGTTTACTTTGCTAGAAACACATGGAAAAGAGGATGCAGGAGGTGATTGCACAAGGGATAGCACTCACAAAGAAGAGGGTGTGGGGGCATTATAAGTGGAGAGACTGAGCATGGTGAGGGATAATACTCAGAGAGGTGAGAAGGGAGAGGGAGGATGGCAGTCAAACATGTGGAGAGGGAGGGGTCTTAATTGGGAGGGAAGGGGAAGACACTGTGGCACATGGTAAAAACACGGTCTTGAGTGGCTTCAAAAATGAGAACCTGGGTGGGGGGCTGGTGATGGGCACAATGAAAAAGGAGTGGGTGTACTGGTGTTGGGGGATTCCATACTCAAGGGGATCAGATGGGGTGGCAAGGGTGAGAGGCACAGTCGGATATGGGTGGAGTCCATACCAGGATTAAAGGCAGACATGGCAGGACAGGCAATCCTAAGGTGCATAAATAGGGTAGAAAGAAACCACACATTGTGGTACATGTGGGGACAAATGACCTAGCTGGGGAAATGGTGGAGATAACAAGGGAGAGGATAGAGAAAGTGGAAAGGTTGTGTGAGGAGAATGGGGAGTCTGTGGCCTTCTCTGAAGTGCTCCCAGTACCCTGCACAAGCACAGTGAGAAAGGAGAGGATTAGAGAGTTGAACACATGGTTGGTAGAATGGTGCCAAACTAAGGGGTATGGGGTTGTGGGCAGCTGGGGCAGTACCTGGGATAATAACAATCTGTTTGCAAGGGATAGGCTGCACTTGAGTGAGGGGCCGAGGTATTAAAAAAAAGATTGGAGAGGTATATTGTGACAAGGGTGGATTTAAACTAGATGGGGGGTGGCAAGTGGACAGCAGGTAGGCAGGGATCTGATAGAATGGAGTCACAGCCTACCCCCGGGCAAGCAGGGAAGGACTCAGGAAGGCCAACAAAGGAGGGAGTAGAAGGGACAAGATGGAGGCTAGTGAAGGGAAGGGACATTTTAGAGGGTGGTCTCATTGAATGCAAGAAGCCTAGGAAACAAATCTGCTGAGCTACAGGCACTCTTAGCAGTGTGGAGGGTGGATATTGCAGCTGTCACAGAAACGTGGGCAACTGAGCACCAGGACTGAGATCTGGCAATTCCAGGATACAAATTATACAGGAAGGACAGTAAGGAGGGAGGGGAGGAGGGTGGGGTGGCAGTCTTATGAGGGACGGGATCAAATGCACAAGGAATGAGGGAGAAGAAAGGAGAACAGAGGCAATCTGACTGCGGCTCTTAGACTCAAGGGGTAGGAAACTAAGGTTTGGGGTTGTATACAGGCCGCCATCCCAGTCTGAGGAGCTTGACAGGGAGCTAGCGGGACAAATCAAAAAGGTATGTAGGAAAGGAAAGGTGGTCATCATGGGGGATTTCAACTTGCCGGGGGTTGACTGGAGCATTCCGGTCACCTCCAGTGCTAAGGAACAAGTGCTCCTGGATACGATTCAGGAGGGTCTACTGACACAGTTGGTTACTGTACCCACTAGGCTAAAGAACACCTTAGATCTAGTATTGTTGAATGGGGAGGCAGTGAGGGAAATAAAGGTAGAGGACCCACTATGTGACAGCGATCACCAAACAATGTGGTTTAATATCACAATGTGTGGGGAGCAAGAGAAATCGATTACCCGGGTGGTAAACTTTAGGGGGGTGGACTTTTGGAGGATGCAGGAAGTACTGAAAGGGGAACTAGAGGGCATAAGGCAGGAGATGGATGTGGAGCTGAAATGGGATATTATTAAACAGGGGGTTAAAGAGGCAACAGAAGCCTGCACCAAGGCACAGAGTAAGAGTAGCAGAGCAAGAAAACCATGTTGGTTGAACAGCGAAGTTGTGGAGGTGGTGAGGGCAAAATGAGTGGCTCACCAGAGGTTTAGGAAGACAGGGAAGGAAGTGGACAGGATGGAATATGCAAGATGGTCCAGGGAGGTGACCAGAAAAGTGAGAGAAGCCAAGGCCCAGAGGGAGCTGAGATTAGCACAAGGAATTAATGGGGGAGAGACTTCTTCAGATACATCAGGGAGAAAAGAAAGTGTAAGGAAACAGTAGAGAAGATAAAAAGGGTGGGGAGTGGACAGAAAAGGGGGAGGAGCAGGCAGAAGCACTGAATGAATACTTTTGTTCCATGTTCACAGAAGAAAAAGGGGTACCGCTACCAGCATGGGCTGGGAGGGTGGGGACAGTAGGAGAGGAGGAGACAGCTGGAAGAATTAAGGCAAGCAGAGTCCTAGAGGGACTGAGGGCACTGAAGGCAGACAAGGCACCAGGGCCAGATGGTATCCACCCCAGGGTGCTGAGGGATATGGCGGAGGTGTTGGTGGAGCCGCTGGCAGATCTGTACAGCACCTCCCTGGAGTTGGGATGTGTGCCACTGGACTGGAAGATGGCACATGTAGTGCCATTACACAAGAGCGGGCCTAGGGATGAACCGGGTAATTATCATCCGGTAAGTCTCACCTCCATAGTGTGCAAACTCATGGAAACGATACTAAAGGAAAGACTGGTGGTGTACCTGGAGGACAATGGCCTCCAGGATATGAGGCAGCTTGGGTTTGTTTCAGGGAAGTCTTGTCAAACCAACCTGATACAATATTATGACTGGGTGACAGGTAAACTGGATATGGGTCATGCAGTGGATGTTCTTTACTTGGACTTCAGCAAGGCCTTTGATTCGGTGCCTCATGGGCAGCTTGGGGGGAAGCTAACTGGTGTAGGAGTAGGGGCAAAAATGATAAACTGGATTACAAGCTGGCTGAGTGGGAGGCTGCAACAGGTAGTAGTGAGAGGGGAGCTCTCAACTCCAAGGCTGGTGATGAGTGGGGTGCCAGAGGACTCTGTGTTGGGGCCAGTATTGTTTGGGCTTTTTATATCAGACACCAGATATGGGGTGGTAAGCAAGGTAAGTCTGTTTGCTGACGACACCAAAATCGGAGCAGAGGTGGATGGAGAGGAGGGGTGGAAGCAGCTCCAGGGTGACCTAAGCAAGTTGGAGGAGTGGTCAGAGAGGTGGCAGCTGGGGTTCAATGCAAAGAAGTGTAAGGTTATGCACTTTGGCATGAAAAACCCAAGGAGAGAATACTGACTGGGGGGGGGTTAAGCTGGGGATCACAGAAGAGGAGAAGGACAATGGGGTAATGATTACAGGGACCATGATCAACACTGCCCAGTGCAGGACAGCAGCTGCAAATGCAAACAAAATGCTGGGGTGCATAGCGAGGGGGGTTTTGTCCAGGCGAAGTGAGGTGATCTTGCCCATCTACAGATCGCTGGTAAGGTTGCATTTGGAGTATCGTGTGCAGTTTTGGAGGCCATACCTAAAGCGTGATATCAGGCTGCTGGAGGGGGTGCAGAGGAGGGCAACAAAGATGATATGTGGAATGGAGGGGAGAGACTATGACAGCAGGCTGGGAGGCCTCAATATGCACACCCTGGAGGATAGAAGGGACAGGGGGGACATGATAGAGACATTCAAGTATCTGAGGGGAATCAATAAGGATGGGGCAGATGGGGTCTTTAAGTTAAGGAGGGGGAGGGTCACCAGGGTGCATGGGCTAAGAATTGAGGGGGGAAGATTTAGGAGGGAGATGAGGAGACACTATTTCACAGAGAGGGTGGTAGCAAAATGGAATGCCCTGCCAAAATGGGTGTTATCATGTAAATCTGAGAACAGCTTCAAAAGGGCATGGGACAGGGAACAGGGGAGAGTGAGGGTGGGGGGGTGGCAGTGGGATGACAAAAGGGAGGGGGATTGGGGCAGCTGCAAACTAGGGGTGTTGGCTGCACACTCGAGCAAGCTTAGATAGACCGGGTGGTCTGTTTCTGCTGGCACATTCGTATGTTCATATGTTCGTAAAGGTTACTTACTTTTTTACTGTAAACAAGCTGTGCAGGCTCTCTCACAAATCCAGGATGGCCCACATCCTGTTGTTTCTTGCTTTCCCATTGGTGCAGAAAGCTCATTTCCTCTTGTTTTTCAAATCCTTGTTTGTGAGCATGCAAAATCATTGATAGCAAGCTGTGATGAATGGGGATCCCTTTTCATGAGCCAACAAAATCCTTGTTTGTGAGATTAGTGTGAGTAATGTGAACTGGACATTGATAATTTGAAATAAATACATGTTTTAATTTGTCATAATTTGGATATAGCTTTGTGTGCCTTTTGGTGGTTGTTTAGGTAACTATTTAAAATCGTTGTCACATTTTTGTTGCAAAGAAAAAAACTGCAATCCCTGTTCGCGAGTATGCAAAATCCTTAATTGCGAGCCGTGTCAAACTGGGATCCCCTTTTGCCATCTAACAAAATCCTTCATCATGAGAATATCACAAACCACATGAATTTTACAGTACCACTTTTAAGAAATAAATATTTTTAAACAGTATTTGAGTGTGTAAATATTGTTCTTTTCAGCACTGAATGTAATTTAGAGAATTGTTTGACAGCCTAGGAACATTTTTATTATCAAAATGTTACCTAGACAATCCATTTTTGTGAGCATTCAAAATACTTACTCGTGAGCAAGCTGCGAACAAAGATCCATAGAAACACGGAAACACAGAAGTTGACAACAGATAAAGACCACAAGGCCCATCCAGTCTGCCCATTTCTTTTTCTACCTTATAAATGTGCCATCGGCCTTTGCTCTGTCAATGGCCTATCTATTCATACTCATCTGTATTGCTCCCTTATGCCTATCCCATGCCTGTTTGAAGCCCTGCACTGTATTCATATCCAGCACTTCCTGAGGTAGGTCATTCCATGCATCCACCACACTTTCTGTGAAAAAGAACGTCCTCACATTATCCCTTAATTGGCCTCCCTCTAATCTCATGCTGTGTCCTCTTGTCCTGCTATTTTTCACGAGCATGCAAAATCCTTGGCCATAACACAACATTCAGAAAATGAGTTTTTTGAATATGTTAGCTATTTATTTGCATGGGCATAGTGAAGTTAAAGGTCAACAACTGGATTTTTATATATTATGAGTAAATGGCATAGATTATTTTTTTTTACTTTAATTTAAACGGTATTGATAAAACAAACAAATGATTTCTGTTTATGACAACATAGTGGACAGTGCTTTCATTATTGTATTTACCTCAATTTTATACACCCCCGACACAAACTCCCATGACAGTGTACAGCATTCACTGAAAGCCCATTGGTCGACAGGGGCCACCAATGGGCTTTCAGTAGTACAGTAGCTGTCAGTCTCACACAGCTCTGTCAGCCAGTGGCTGTGATGGTAGGAGGGTGGGTTTTGCTGCCCACCAACCTTTGATGACCTACTGGGATGGGGAGAGCAGGATGGGGTGAAGGTACCTAAGTTGGTGGGGTGGGTGGGGGCTGCTGCAATGATGAGGGGGGTGGTGTCATTTTGGGGCTGTCGATCATGCGTGTGTGTTGAGGTGGGGAGAGATGGGTGTTTTGTACAGAGTGCCACTGCTGCTGTGTGTGACTTTACACCGGGATTAAGGGCAGGGTGGGGGGCTTCTATGTACATGTCTCTGCTGCCACATGATGTGGCTTGGGAACTGGAATCCGGGTAAGGAGGGGGTTCTTTTGGGACATGGCATTACCACCACAGGCTGCAGCATTCAGAATGGGGAATTCTGTGGGAGGGGCTATGGACCACAGGAGCACTGTTGTGGACATTCTCACAACTGAGGAACAGGCTGAGAACATGTGGGGGCTGCCTACTGCCTCCCTTGGGCTTTGTAAGGCTCATACCTATTGCAGGGCACCTAGCACATTCTGCTGTGCCCAACCCTGCAAGGCAGATGCAAATGGGTTCATAATGACATGCACATGGACCCATTGCACACTGCATGTCTAATGGTCTCATTTGCATGTTGTTACCTCTAAATAGCAACATTGGGTGCAGTACATCATGAGATGTGCTGCCCCATTGCTTTCCCCAGTCTGCATGGGGGTTGTACTAGTGCTTCTAGGGCTGGGTGCGACTGTAGTATTCACAGAGGGGATGCACCAGGAGCTTCCCCAGCATGTCTGCTATGAATACTACTGTTTACATTCGTAACATATAATTTGCAACAGATCATCCACCATGCACTGAGTGCAATTCCTTTGTAAATCCTGCCCATGTGGTTTAGTACTAGGAAACAAAACACAGCCAACATGAATTTGTGGCTGCATAAAACAGATAGACAAACTTTAGTAGCAGGCTGAGCTGGCATGTGAGTGTGTCATGTAATGGTTGTTAAACATACATACAGTTATTTATTAAAAACTATTAAAATAAATTGTATCCTGTTCACTGTTTGCTATATGTCAATAGCCAATGAATCTAATTATTTTTATGGCTGCAGTGGGCGTAGTCCTTCAGATGTTTTGCTTTGAGAAAAGGACTCCCTGCATAAATTACCTTCCAAACAACATGATAGAGTGTTAAAAATAGTGTCCTCCACTGAAGCCTTATTACTATGCTGCCTGTGAGTACAGTATATGGGATGTAGAGAGCACTATTTTTTCTCTGTTTCATGTTCCCTCCCTGCAAGGCATCAAAGGAGGCAGGACTTTGTCTAGGTGTATGACCAGGACACCTGGATGGACAGGTTTGGGGAGGAGGGCAAGCAGGTGCCACCCACTAGGGCAGGCAGATGTTCCCAGGGTGGAGGGAACATGCACCCAGGGAGATGGAGGAGATACTTCATCATTTCTACCTTCCCTAGGTTGCAAGAACAGCCTCAGAGGGAACACCATGGTTTTTGTCAAAGAAGATACCTTAAGGTAACAGCAGAAAGTAAGTAGATCTTATCAATCCTGGTACATTTTGGTAATACTGTTTTTGCTTTTAAACTTCAGCTGGCATAACAGGATGAAGGATCCTTCCTGTAATGCACCTGCCTGCATCATAATGTGATATAAAAATAAGTCTGGTGTTCACTGTAACCAACTTAATGTCCCACTTTCAATAATGCTGTACTAAATTATCACCTTACTTTGTCATTTATGAATTTCTGTATTATCTGAACTTCTTATCCTAAAATACTTTCTTTACAATACAGAAAAATGCTGTAGTCAAATTATGAAAAGAGAAAGAACCAATCTGCTCTGCATTTTAAATGCAGTTGGCCAAAATTGTAACTATGAAAATAAAAAAAACTGTTTTCACTTCAGTTAGTCATCCAATGACAAAAAGAATATTTTTAGCATATTATCATATACTGTATTCTAGTATGGTCAACTACTTTAGGCATCCAATCTCAAAATAAATATTTTTAGCATCTTGTCATATATTGTAGTACTATCAGCTACTGACTACAAGGTATAGCACATGAGAGTCGGGTGTATAACATTAGCACTGTGCTTCATGCCACATGAAATGGGGGGGTTAAAATGCTGAAACAAATGAAAAAAATCTAACAAGGGTGATGTTTGTTTTCAAATAACAGTAAAAGCACAGTTACTGACACAAGCAGTATTATTTATTTGCAGGGGCCATTGCAAATGACAGCATGAAAAGCAAAATAAAAAAATTATACCTGTATCACGTCAGTTAGGGAATATAGGGAGAGAACAACTGACATACTGTTTTGACTAGAAAGGCATTATTACTTAAAAGATAATTTTTTGCAGAAATCAAAAAACTGATGCAGAGAAGATGTATTTGCAAAAACATCAAGCCCTGTTTGTAATGATATATAGTTCCCTGCTCCAATATACATACATATACATGCAAACACACATGCACACACACACACGCAGAAATACAGAACACTAGTTGCAGTAAAAAAAATGTCGGCATGTTGCCATCTTGCAAACCAGGAGTATGGAAAGAAAAAGCAAACTAAATCCTTTCCACTTCACTTGGGGAATATAGGGAGAGAACAACTGAGATATTGATTGGACTATGAAGGCATTATTACTGAAAAGATAATTTTTTGCAGAAATCAAGAAACTGATGCAGTACAGACAGTCCCTGTTAGTAATGATATATATATATATATATATATATAGAGAGAGAGAGAGAGAGAGAGAGTTCTCTGTACTAATACAAACACACACACACACACGCACACACACACATGCACACAATACTACTGTTACTGTGCTGACTTAATCCAGCAGAAATACAGGACACCAGTTGCAGTAAAGAAAATGGCATGTTGCCGTCTTGCACACTTGCAAACTATATTTTGTTCCAAAAAATAATTTCAGATTACAAAAAAATGCAAACATTTTACAATGGTAAAAAGGAAAGTCCGAAATAAGGCAAAAAACTTATTCCATCTTTAGTGTGAATATGTTCAGTGTTGGCAGGCTACACATGTAAAATTAACAATTTATTGCATGTAACATAGAAACATAGGCTTTGATAGCAGATAAGGACCACTTGGCCCACCTAGTCTGCCCAACATGTATTCTGAAATTCCTGAGTTACAAAATAGTGAAATAAAAAAAAAAAGAAATCTAACAAGGATGATGTTTTCCCAAGTAAAATTAGTCAGCAGAGTTTAGCACACAAACATGATCATATATTTGTGAAATTTCTGAGTTACAAAATAGAGAAATAAATAGAAATAAAAAGAAATCTAACAAGAATGATGTTTTCCCAAGTAAAATTTGTCAGAAGAGTTTGGCACACAAACATTATCATATATTTGCATGGGCAGTGGCAAATGCCAGTATGATAACAGATAGAAAAGTAATTAAACTTTTCCATGTAAAATAAACAATGTACTGCATGTACCATGCATTAGGGAAATTTCAATTTACAAAATACAGAAATAAATAAAAAGAAAAATACATTTAACAAGGAAGATCATTTTTCCAAATAACAATAAACAGCAGAGTTCCCAACAGAAAGAGCATCATGTGTGCACAGGGGCCATGGCAAATGCCAGTATAAAAGGAAAAGAAAAATTATGAAACTGTTTCATGCAAAAGATAATTTTTTGTGGAAATCAAAAAACTGATGCAGAACAGATGTATTTTGCAAAAACATTAAGCCCTGTTTGTAATTATATATAGTTCCCTGTTCTAATACACACACACACACACACACACACACACACACACACACAACACACACACACACACACACACCTGTATAGACAGAAATACAGGACAACAGTTGCAGTAAAATAAATGTCAGCATGTTGCCATCTTGCAAACCAGGAGTATGAAAATAAAAAGTAAATTAAATTGTTTTCACATCAATTAGGGAATATAGGGAGAGAACAACTGAGATATTGGTTGGACTATAAATGCATTATTACTTAAAAGATAATATTTTCAGAAATCAATAAACTGATGCAGTACAGACAATCCCTTTTAGTAATGATATATAGTTCCTTGTATATATATATATATATATATTATGGTAGCACGGTAGTGCTACTATAGTAAGGGTTCAGTACCCCTTTTAAGGTTAAATGGTGAAACTTTGCACCTTAATAACTTTGCCACCATTCAACAGATTTGCGTGAAGTTTGGCAGGCACAGGGCATCTCTATAGATCTTGGGACCTGGTAACTTTTGTACCAGTTGGATATACGGCTGTGGAGTTATTAAGCAACATCCATGCACACAATTATGGATTTTTGTGCATTCTTTGCTCATGCCTACAGGTCGCACGGTTTGTGTGACCAGTCTGAACACTTCAGGGAACATGTGGCTGGGGTCCCCAATGTGCCTTTTGAAGATTTTGTGAAAAAATATTGAACAGTACAAAAGTTATTCAAAAAACAAATTCCCATTATAAGTCAATAGGAAAAGTTAACAAAAAGTTTGACACTTTTGGAAATGCAGTTTTTAGTGTCACAAATGGCCCTAGTAGTGTCGCAAAACCACCATTTTGTTTTCAGTTACTGATCTCAGAAATGCTAGCCATTTAAAATTGGGACCATCTAGGGACATAATTCTTTTTTTGTTTACCTATTCGAGCCCTGAGGATGCTAGCCATGTCTTTATTTTGTGGTTAAACACCCCAGAAATATGATTTTCAAATTTCTTGGAAAAGTAGTGTTGCAAAGTAGTGTCACACTTGTGACACTTTCACAATTTTTTGCGAAAGGTGTCGCAAATCACAACACTACTTTTCTAGACTATGGCCAAAATAACAGGAATTCTTTGCCACCCTGCTGCAAAAAAAAGCAGTTTGGTCATTTGGGCTGAAATTTGGAAGGAAGAAAGTCAAGATATCACAGATGTGCCTTTCAGTGACTTGGTGACAAAATATTGCATGGATGCAAAGTTACAGTACTCTGAATTTGAATTTTTTTTCCCCTAGACTAACATGGTGGCGTCCATCAAGCCTTTTGGGGCTAGTATCTTGGAAACGGTGCAAGATACGGAATTTTCATCATGACACTGCACAGCACTATGGGCTATGCATGCAGTGAAAACCTAGCCAAGAAACTCATTAATCATGTGAGATTTTAATTTTTTTCTATGTTGTATGGTTACTGAGATATTACCATTTTAGTATTACAGCTGCTTGTTTTCTGCTCCGAGGCCCATTATTATGCATACATTCTTTGTTTTCACTGTGTTTCTCAGTGAAGCTTTTGGGGAAATACAGTGTGCGCTCCAGTTACTGTTACACGTAGGCTTTACACTTGTGTTTTCGTGCCCATTTGCATTACCGTTCCCATGTATGCCACCATGTACATTAGCCTTTGCATTTTTTTTTTTTTACCAATTATTTTACCAGGTGAGACACACTAAGCTGAAAGCTTGTTTGCAGGTGCAACCTGGGAGCACGAGGAAGTTAAGTGACTTGCTCAGGGTCACACAGTATGCAAGTGGGAGCTGTGGCATTCAAACCCAGGTCTCCAGATTTGCAGCTCAGAGCCTTAAACCACTGTGCCATACTGCCTCCTTTCCTTTTCTGTTTGCATTACTGTTACCATTTGTGTCTCCACTACTGTTTGTGTTTGTCTTTCACTTGGCGTCACCATGTGCATTACCATTTCTGTTGGCGGCCGCACTTCTGTTTTCATTTGTGTTTGTCCTTCATTTTATGTCATCGTTGTTCTTACCATTACCATTTGTGTTTCCATTTGTGTTCCTGTGCCCATGTGCATTATGATTTGGTTTTTCATACAAGCTGTTGTTTGCATTTGCATTTCTGTTTTCATTGGAGTTATTGTTGCGGTTACCATTACCATTTGCGTTTAGAATTGTGGTACCTTCACCGTTCACATTACGGTTTGCGTTTCCATATGTGCTTGCATTTGCATTTGCATTTCTCTTTCCTTTCACCTTATTGTTGCTGTTACAGTTATCATTTCCATTTACAATAGTGGTACCATCACCGTGCGCCTTATCAGTTGCATTTCCGTATGTATTTGCATCTCCGTTTGCGTCACTGTTTGTGTTGGCATCACTTTGCTCTTGCATTTCTATTAATGCTTGCTTTACAATTAATGTATGTGTCACCATGTGCATAACTGTTACTGCTTGTGTTTGCATTGTTGTTACCATTACTATGTCACAAAAAATCACATGGTGGGAGCACTCCATTCACTATTTATAGTCCTCATTCTCAAAAAGAAGGGAAATTAGAGGCAAAAAACTCCATTTAATGCATCAGTTAGGGTTGTTCCACAGTGACAAAAGTGAGGAAATTTGTTGTTAGGGTTGAAAACTCCCCTTGCAACCCCTCAGCCCACCCCCAACCGGCATCGGGGTGTGTGTTGGGGTCATCGGTCCTAACTTCACCCCATTCTTCTACGCCTCAACTTGTTCACATGTGATGGAGTGAGAGTTAGGGCCGATGACCCCAACACACACCCCGATGCTGGTTGGGGCGATGAGGTGCAAGGGGGGTTTCTAACCCAAACACCAAATTTCCTTACTATTGTCACTGTGGAACAACCCTAACTGATGCATTAAATTAGTTTTTTACTGTAATACATATAAATATATATATATATATATATATATATATATATATATATATGGCATGTTACTATCTTGCAAACTTGCTTATATTTTGTTCCAAAAAAGAATTTCAGATTACAAAAACCATCCAGACATTTCACATTGGTAAAAAGGAAAGTCCCAAGTAAGGCAAAAAACAAATTCCATTCTTAGTGTGAATATTTTTGGTGTTGACAGGCTACACATGTAAAATTAACTATTTATTGCATGCAACATAGAAACATAGACTTTGATGGCAGATAAGGACCACTTGGCCCACCTAGTCTGCCCAACATGTATTTTGAAATTCCTGAGTTACAAAATAGAGAAATACAATTAAAAAAAAAAGAAATCTAACAAGGATGTTGTTTTCCCAAGTAAATTTAATCAGCAGAGTTCGGCACACAAACATTATCATATATTTGCAGGGGCCATGACAAATGCCAGTATGAAAACAAATAGAAACGTATTGAAACTTTTTCATGTAAAATAAACAGTGTACATGCATTAGGAAATTTTCAGTTTACAAAATACAGAAATAAATAAAAAAAAAATAAATTTAACAAAGAAGATCATTTTCCAAGTAACATTAAACAGCAGAGTTCCCAACAGAAAGTGTATCATGTATGTGCAGGGGGCATGGCAAATGCCAGTATAAAAGAAAAAGAAAAATAATGAAACTGTTTCATGTAAAAGCAACAATGTGCTGCATGCAAAATCCATTAGGACATTTCTGGGTTACAAAATACAGAAATAAATTGCTAAAAAACTAACAAGGATGATGTTTTTCCCATTATTATTAAAAAGGAAAATTGTGCTTTGGATATCAAATACTAATGCAGTGCAGACCTATTTGCAAAACCAGCAATCATGTTAGCAATGACAAATCCAATTCAACAGCATGATTCCAGTTTCAACTTGAGCCCTACAGAAATAGTATCATGTATTTAGAGGGGCCATTGCAAATGACAGTATAAAATAAAAATTATTAGAATGGTGCACGTAACATGAACTATGTGCTGCATGCCACGTGCAGTAGGAAATTTCCAGGTTACAAAATAAAGAAATATATTTGAAAAAAATTAAAAAGGATAATGTTTTTTCCAATATTACAAAAATGGAACATTGTGTTTTGTGTAACAAATACTGATGGATCCGTTTTAGCATGTTGCTATTTTTTTGGTATGGGCAGTGTAGCTTAGTGATGTAAGCTGGGTGCTGCAAACCCGGAGATCTGAGGTTAAATTCCATAGCCCTCACTTACATACTGTGTGACCTTAAGCAAGTCACTTAACATTTGTTTGCTTCATGAGGTGTGTGTGTGTGTGTGTGTGTGTGTGTGTGTGTAAGGGTTGGGGCATGACTTGCAAGCACTAAAGTAACAGATGTTAAGTTAAATAAATAATGTAGTAATATATGTCATACACCGACATAGTGAAAAAAGTCTGCAGGTAAAAGGAAAGAAAATTGGAAATTGTTTAACCAGAAAAGGCACAGTAAACTGAAGCTTTTTTCCAAGTATGACCTGGAAGCACAAATAAGTTGAGTGACTTGCCCAGGGTCACACAGCATGCAAGTGGGGGCTGTGGGATTCAACCCAGGTCTCCAAGTTTGCAACTCAGTGTCTTAAACCACTGTGCTATACTGCTTCCTTGGGGCATGATGTAAAGAAGCTCCCCATACAGCACAGTTCCCCTCAAAAACAGTATCATGTATTTCCATGGGCAGTGGCAAATAGCGGTATTAAAAGATAAAGAAAATGAATTAAACTGTTCTCAAGCTGCAATTCTCAGGATACGAAATACAGAAATAAATGTAAAAAAATCTAACAAGTATTATGTTTTTCCAAGTAAAATTAAGCAGCAGAGTTCCCAATAGAAACAGTATCATGCCTTTCCAGAACTTAACACCAACGTTTTATCAGTATAGCACCTCTGACATGGAAATAAATGGTAAAATTATTACCATGCTTGTAGTTTCAGAGGTTGTTTGTAGTGCAGTTCTGGTATTTGTGACAGTCTGTACCGTACCTTTATGTTTAAAAATAGCAAAATCTTCCTGTTACTCAGAGTATTACAGGTATAAATGCAGCAGTTGCTGGATTTTGCTCAGAAGCCTCATTACTATGCTTTCTATGTGTATATGGGATCCGGATAGCACTATTTTTCCTCTGGCTAAGGTTACCTCCTGCAAGGCATCAAAAGAGGCAGGACTTTGTCTGGGGCATGACCAGGACACCTAGATGGACAGGCTTGGCAGAGGAGGGTAAGCAGGTGTCACCCACTAGGTACAGGCAGGTGTTCCCAGGGGGGAAGGAACTTGGGTCCAGGGATAGCAAGGAGAAACCTCATCATTTCTACCTTTCCTAGGTATCTTTACAATACAGAAAAATGTTGCATTGAAATTATGAAAAGAAAAATAACCAATCCATTCTGCATTTTAAATGCAGTTGGTCAGAACTGTAACTATGAAAAGAAAAAAAAATATTTTTCACTTCAGTTAGTCATCCAATGTCAAAATGAAAATCTTTAGCATATTGCCACACATTGTAGTATGGTCAACTACTGACAACAAGGTCTAGTACACGCCAGAGAGTGTGTGTAAATTTAACACTGTGATTCATGTCACATGAAAGTGGGTAAACAAAATGCTGAAATAAATGAAAAAAATCTAACAAGGGTGATGTTTTTCTCAAATTACAGCAAAAGCACAGTTACTGACACAAGTAGTATCATTTATTTTCAGGGGCCATTGCAAATGCCAGCATGAAAAGAAAAATAAAAAAATGTATACCTGTATCATTTCAATTAGGGAATTTAGGGACAGAACAACTCACATATTGGTTTTACTAGAAAAGCATTATTACTTAAAATATATTTTATTGCAGAAACCAAAAATCTAATGCAGAGCAGATGTATTTGCAAAAACATCATGCTCTGTTCGTAATGATATATAGTTCCCTGTTCCACACACACACGCAAGTCCGAAATGCACCATTCTGTGATATTCAGCAGGAGGCAGTTGTGCCCCCAAATCATGCTGAGCAACAGCGCAATGCTAATGAAGGCATACGCAACAGAAGGGGGAGGAACCATGCATAAACTGCACAGCCCAATATTCAGCCGGGCTGTGCAGAGTTATGCAGGCGCAACCCCCTACCTGCACCTGCACAACTTTAAGCCAAAAAAAAAGGATCAAGTCGAGGACCACCCACAGGTGAGCTGCCGCATTGCAGGGCACAACACAGCAGCTGCCACCTGTGGGTGGCCCTCCACTCATTCCCGGCAGTGCCCCCCATGCCCCGATCACGGACTGAAGTGTCCCACCCCCCATTAGCCCAATCGAGGGCATAACATTATTTCTCCCCCCATTAGCCCGATCGTGGCCAGAACATTATGTCCCTCCCGAGCAGCCCGATCGTGGGCATCAGACTTCCCCTTCCCCCAAAGTCCAATATCCTTGGTGGTCCAGTGCCCGATCGGGGGCATAACATCAAATCCCCCCAATGTCCAATATCCCTGGGGGTCCAGTGGACTGCGAAGCCTGATCATGGGCATAACGTCAAACCCACCCCCACAATGTCCAATATCCCTGGTGATCTAGTGGCCCCCCACCTCACCCACCCACGGAGCCCCACCACCCCGCTCAACCCATCAGCCGGTGGGTGGCAGCACCCCAACCACTTGCTGCCCCACCTCCTGACTGACAGCTCAGTAGGGCTGCACGCCCATTGGTTCAGAGCAAGAGCCAATGGGTGTGCAGCCCATACCATACAAGGCAGTCCAGATATGTGAATGAATGAATTCAGTAGCTGGAGTATTACAGGTTCAACAGATCTGCTAAAATTTTGCATGCAGTTTCAGAAGTGACATGTCTATTGATGTGCCAAATTTGGTTTGAATCCCTTGTGTGGTTTCTGAGATACAGAGTGTTGAAAAATAAGAGATTTTATATGTGTTTTTTTTACTGTTTTTTGTCAACCTGTATCTCAAAAACGGCTATAGCTACAGGGCTGAAATTTTCAGTATAGAAAACTGTGGCCTAACAGATGTGCCGTTTGAAGATTAGTGAAAAAATATTAATCCTTTCCAAATTATGAAATGTTCTTTTTCCCATTATTTCCTATGGTGAAAAAAATACCGTATGTACTCAAGTATAAGCCCAGATTTTTGTACCAAGTCAGTATTTCAATTTAGGGGGTCTCAGCTTATATGGGGGTCAGTCATTATGGCAAAGTAATATTAAGGGTCAGGTGTGATGGGTCAGCGTAGACAGCTAGGGAGAGAAGTCTTCTTTAAAAACAGAAAAGGGAAAGGGAATGGATGCCGGGTAGAATGGCTGCCAGGAGGACTGCAGCAGTGAACGGCAATGCAGAGTGCCCCAACAATGGAGCTGATCAAAAAGAGAGAGAGAAGGGTATGGAAAGGAAATGGAAAGGGGATTAGGCATAGAGGGTAACAAATTGCTCATCAGGAGTAATTAACGGAGTGGGGCAGTAGCTGGAGTATTACAGATGCCTACCTGCATTACAAACTGTGAGGGGCTTTGGCATTTGACATCACCAGCAAGCTACCAGCAAACAGGGGACATGGGGCCGAGAGGGGGGGTTTGGTGAAAAGGGAACAGGGTTGGTGGGTTGTTGAGTGACTGGTGGTAAACAAAACAAAAAACAATGAGCTGAGACACCATACTGCAACACTACACTTACTGAAACAACACTCCCTTGCCTGAGCTTGATGTAGATATTCAGTTGTAAAACTTGACATTGGCTTATATGCAGGTTACTGCATTTTTTGTGAAATCAATGCAGCATTTTAGGGGGTTGGCTTATACGTGGGTCAGCTTATACGTGAGTATATATAATAGATGTCCCTGGAGGCATAGGATTCTAGTTTGATGCAGAATCCTACATCGGCATAGGATTCTATTTCAATGCAGAATCCTGCATCAGCATAGGATTCTAGTTCGATGCAGAATCCTGCAATGAAGTTCCATGTTAGATTCAGAATGGTGATGGTTATTTTGCTCTTATATTGTCTCTTGAATATATTATCTCTTGAATTGTCTTACCAACTGTTATTGTACACTGTACACTAATATGTATTTTCTCATACCCCCCTACTCACAGGATGCATCTGGAACTGAGCAGTAGCCTGCTCAACATGCCATCCTGATAAAAATCTTAAACAAACAAACTAAATAAAAAAGAATCCTGCATTGAAGTGACATTTTTGCGATGCAGAGTCCTGCATTAAACTGCCATGTTGTGATGCAGATTCCTGCATCGAACAGTCATTTTTCCGGGCATACCGCTTTGTAATTACTGTTTCCCGACATGGGGGTACACAATCCCCATGTTGGCATTTCTTTAACCCACCACTACTATGATGCACTCAGGAGACCACCCGCAGTGCACCAAAGCAGTAACTTTCTGATAACTTTCTGTTATTTCCGACACCGGGATGCCCACCACCGGTGTCAGTTACTCCCTCTCCACCCCACAACCCATTCTTATTACTCTTTGCTGACATCAGGGTGCCCAATCCCCATGTCAGGATTTATTTCTCCCTCTATTACTATGGCACACTAGAGAGACCACCCCCAGTGTGCCAAAAACCTTCACTTTTTTTCAGTGTTGTTTCTGACACTGGGAAGACCACACCCGGTGTCTAATGCCCCCCCCTTCTAATATTAATAGTGTTCACTGACATCGGGTTCCCAATCTCCATGTCAACATTATAACCCCCCAGTACTATGGGACACTGGGGAGCCCAGTCCCAGTGTCCAAAAATAAAGTTATCCCTGCCATAAAAAAAAAATTGCCCCGTCTTTTTTTTAATTCTAGAAGAAAGAAAATGGTCCCCATCGTCTCCCCTGTCCCCCTCCCCATCCTGACCCTCCCATTGAGCACCCACCTCCCCATACCCCCTCTCACTCTATACTTACCTCTGGAGAAAGGCAGCTGTCCTCTTCTCTGAACTGGATACGTAAGCACTCTTCAAAGTCCAACCGCAAGCTGAGGAATCAAGGTAGGCTTCTATTATGGCTCTCAATGGGGTTTTCAACTTATGTTGATATCTCAGCCATTTTTAGGAAATTTTATGCTAAATTTTCAACACTGGGTTCTTGGGACCCCACATCATGAACACTGTCACTGACATTTCATTATTCAGTCCTGAAAGGTGACTTCAAGGTCACTATGTGGAATCTCCATTCTGGACTGATTAATAAAATGACAGTGCCAGTGTTTATGAGGGGAGGTCCCAAAAAGCCCATGTTGAAAATGTGGTGCAAAAATTTCCAAAAATGACTGTGTTATGAGTGTGCATTGCACAGTTTCTACGCATATTTGTAAGTTCGCCAATTTTTAATATTTACACTTCAGATTTTTCACATTGAGTTTTTTTTTACACATCCTCATGAACAGTGCAGCTGTCATTTTTTACATCCTGACCAAAATGTGTTTTCGCAGCTGTGGAGCAGAATGACACAGTCGTTGTGTGAAATCAACTTTTGGGATATACTAATGAAATCACAGTGCCACTGTTCATTGGGTGGGGTCCAAGAAAGGCCATGTTGAAAATGTAGTGCAACAATTCCCCAAAATGATTGTGTTGTGAGTGTGCATTGTGCAATTTCTATGCATATTCATCATTTCACCAATTTTTCACATTTTCACTCCAGATTTTCAACTTTAGGATTTTTTCACACCACCTCATGAACAATACACCTGTCATTTCTCACATCCTGTCCAAAATGTGTTTACACAGCAGTGGCATGAAACAGCACAGTTGTCCCTCAAAGTCACCTTTTGGGACTGAATAATGAAATGAAAGTGTCAGTGTTCATGAGGTGGGGTTCCAAAAAGGCCGTGTTGAAAATTTGCAGCAAAAATACCATAAAAAAACTCCCACAAAACTGGGATACTATTATACTATTTCAAAAAGTAAGAAAATTAATTAACAAAAACTTCATTTAAAACAAAGGGTTCTAGAAATAGGTCTTCAACCAAAGTGATACAGGTCAGAAAAATTGGATGTTAGAGTTTACAACTATTATACCCCTCCCACACAAAATCCTACCACTGTAGCCACACCCCCACCCTCCACACACAAACAAGCGTCAGAGTGTGCATTAGGGTCATGGGCCCCACCCAACTCTACCATAGCAACACCACCCACACCCTCCACACACCAACAAGTGTCAGGTGAGCCTTACACTCACCCCATTCCATCTGTAAAGAACCTGACATGGTACAGTATAGGAGAATGGGGTGAGCATTAGGGTCATAAGGTATGCAAGTGAGGGCTATGGAATAGAACAAGTCTCAATCATGTCCCCTCTGTCCCTCCTCTTCAACAGTGTGTACATGTTTAACTCTCTTAGTCTGACCTCATGTTGCAATTCCCTATGCCCACTACCTTATCAGGAAGCAACAGAAATAAAATGTTTCCCTGGTGTCCATTGGACCAACCCAATCCCTCCCATACCAGATGCCACCCAAAAATAAAGAGTTCACTGGTGTCCAGTTGCCCCTGCATACCCAAGTACAAACACAGCATTCCCTGGTGCCCAGCAGTCCCACCAAGTCCTCCCATAGCTGGCCCCACCACCAATACAGCTTTTCCTGGAATACTTGGTCTCCACATGCCGTCCCTTAACAGGGTCCACCACCAATATAGCTTTTCCTGGTGTCAAGTGTTCTCCCCATGCCATCCCTTAACAGGCCCAATCAATAATACAGCTTATCCTGTTGTCAAGTGGTCTCCCCCTGCCCTCCCGTGACAAGCCACTCCACATGTATGGCTTTCCCCAGTGTTCAGTGGTCCCATCCAAGCCCTCTCATACCAGGCGCTATCAAAAATAATGAATTTCCTTGTGTCCAATTGTCCTACAAAAACCCTCTCATAAAAGACCCTACCAAAAATGAGGGCTGAACTGGTGTCTGATGGTCTCTCCCAAGGCCCTCCCATACCAAAAGACATCAAAAATTAAAAAAATACTCTGGTTTCCAGTGGTCCCCCCATTATCTCTGATAACAGGCCCCACCACAAGTAAAGCATTCCAAGTGGTCAAGTGATCTGCTCATGCCATCCCATATCATGTCCCTCTAAGAATAAAGCCTTCTCTGATATTCACTGGTCCCCCATGCCCTTGCATAACATGATCTACCAAAAGTGAAGCATTCCCTGTTGTCCAGAAGCCCCAACAAAGCACTCTTATACCAGGCACGACCCAGAGTAAAGAATTCATTAGTGTCCTGCGGTCCAAACCAATTGCTCCCATACCTAGAGGAAACACAAATAAAGTATTTCCCTGGTGTCCATTAGACTAATCCAATCACTCCCATATCAGATGCCACCCAGAAATAAAGAGTTCACTGGTGTCCAGTTGTCCCTGCATACCCTCCATTTCCTAGCTTAACAAAAAGTAAAGAAATTCCTTTTGTACAGAGGTCAGCACATGCTATCCCATAACAGGCCCACATACAAATAAAGTATTAACTGGTGCCCAGCAGTACCCCAATGCCCTACCATAGCAGGCCCAAGTACAAACACAGCATTCCCTGGTGCCTGGTGGTCCCACCATGTCCTCCCATAGCTGGCCCCACCACCAATACAGCTTTTTCTGGAATCAAGTGGTCTCCACGTGACATCCCTTAACGGGCCCCACCACCAGTACAGCTTTTCCTGGTGTCACATGTCCCCCCCATGCCCTCTCTTAACAGTCCCAACCTCAAATACAGCTTTTCCTGTTGTCAAGTGGTCTCCCCCTGCCCTCCAGTGACAAGCCACACCATAGGTATGGCATTCCCCAGTGTTCAGTGGTCCCATCCAAGCCCTATCATACCAGACGCCATAAAAAATAATGAATTCCCTTGTGTCCAGTTGTCCTACAAAACCCTCTCGTAACAGACCCTACCAAAAATAAGAGCTGAACTGGTGTCTGATCATCTCTCCCAAGGCCCTCCCATACCAAAAGACAACAAAAATTAAAAAAATACCCTGGTTTCCAGTGATTCCCCCATGCCCTCTGATAACAAGCCCTGCCACAAGTAAAGCATTCCCATTGGTCAAGTGATCTGCCCATGCTATCCCACACCATGTGCCACCAAAAAAAAAGCCTTCTTTGATATCAACTAGTCCCCCCATGCACTGGCATAACATGATCTACCAAAAGTGAAGCATTCCCTGTTGTCCCGAGGCCCCAACAAAGCATTCTCATACCAGGCACAATCCAGAGTAATGAATTCACTGGTGTCCTCAGGTCCAAACCAATCACTCCCATACCAGGAGGCAACACAAATAAAGTATTTCCCTGGTGTCCATTATATCAACCCAATCCCTCCCATACCAGATGCCACCCAAACATAAAGAGTTCTCTGGTGTCCAGTTGTCACCGCATGCCCTCCAATACCTAGCTTAACAAAAAGTAAAGAAATCCCTTTTGTACAACGGTCACCAAATGCTATCCCATAACAGGCCCACACACAAATAAAGAATTAACTGGTGCCCAGCAGTCCCCCCATACCCTACCATATGAACATACAAAGAAGCCAGCACAAGAAGGCCATTTGGTCTATCAAGTCTGCTTGTATTGCAGGGTCCACAGCTTGAGCTACTGTCCCTGCCCCCTCTCTCCACTCCTCCCATCCTCTCTACCCATGACCCTTACTCTCCTACTATACCTGTCCCAGCCTCTTTTAAAGCTGCCCACTGTCTCTGATTACCTCTTCTGGCAGCACATTCCAAGTGTTCACCACCCTCTATGTGAAGAAGTGCTTTCTGACCTCCATCCTAACCTTCCACCCTCCAGCTTAAGACTGTGCCCCCTCGTGTTATGGTTGCCACTCAGCTTAAGGAGACTCTTCTTATGAACCTTCTTTATCCCTTTCAAGTACTTAAAGGTCCCAATCATGTTCTCTACCTCTCTCCTGTCTTCCAGGGAGTACATGTTCAGTGCCCGCAATCTCTCCTCGTATGCCTTACCCTGCTGACCCACTATCATTTTTGTAGCCCTCCTCTGGACCTTATCCAGCAGGTTAATGTCATTTTTGAGTTGTGGGCACCAGTACTGAAATTCATACTCTAGATGCGGCTTTACCAGTGACTGATACAATGGCAGTATAACCTCCTCTCTCCTACTACTGATCCCCCTAGATATGCATCCAAGCATCTTGTTTGCCTTTGCTGCTTTTTTGCACTGTGTGGAGTGCTTCAGATCACTAATGATCATTACTCCCAGGTCTTTCTCCTCCTCTGATGCAGATACTCGGACTCCACCCAGATAGTACTCTGTCCTAGGATTCTTGGCTCCAATATGCATACCTTAGCATTTCTTGGCATTGAAGCCAAGCTGCCAGATCCTGGACCACCTCCCTAGCTTTTCCAGATCTTCCTGTAGATCCTGTATCCCTTCAACTGTTTCCACTCTCCTGCAGAGCTTGCTTCTATCCATGAATAAGCACATTTTGCCCGTAATGTCATCTCCAATGTCATTGATGAAGACATTGAACAATGCTGGTCCCAGCACCAAGCCCTGCAGGACCCCACTGGTTACCTGTCTTGTGCCAGATAACTCTCCCCCCACAACCACCCTCTGGGTTCTGTCCTTCAGCCAGTTTTTCACCCATCTGGTCATCATTTCCCCAACTCTGAGATCCACCAACTTCCTGATCAACCTTTTGTTGGGCACAGAGTTAAAGGCCTTGCTAAAATAAAGATAGAGGATGTCTACTGCTTGGCCCCTGTCTACTGTCTTAGTGATACAGTCAAAGAAGTCAATCAGATTTCTTTGACAAGATCTCCCCCAAAGGAACATATGCTGCCTCGCATCCTGGAGACTATGTTCCTCTAGATATTCCATCCACCTTTCATTTAGTATGGTCTCCATGAGCTTGCCCACAATGGAGGTAAGACTGACTGGTCTGTAATTCCCTGAGTCATCCTTGGGACCACTTTTGTGCAGCAGCACTGCATATGCTATTCTCCAGTCCTGCAGTACTATATCTGTCTCTACTGAACTATTAAATAGGTCTGCCAGTGGCTCTGCCAGCTCCTCAGCCAGTTCCTTTAGTACCCTTGGATGTGTTCTGTCTGGGCCTGGTGATTTGTTCAACTTCAATGCCAGCAGCCCCTCCTTCATCCAGTCCTCCTATATCACTACATCTGTGTTCCCCTCCCCCCTGCACCTCCTTTCCCTCCTGAAGTCACTGGTCCGTCCTTCTCCCTGGTGAAGTATCTCTGCTTTTCCCCCATTATCCTCCACCCACCCCACCCCTTTCTTAAGCCTAACAATCCCTTCCTTCTTGTCCCTTTTCTCACTTATATAGCAAAAGAAAGCCTTCTACCCCTTCTTAATTCCTTCAGCTATCTGCAGCTGCTTCTGTGCCTTTGCTCACCGGACTTCCTTACTTGCCTCAGTAGCCAACCTTAGGTAATTTTCCCCATCCACCTCCATCTTGGTCTTCATGAATTTTCTATAGGGCAGCCTCTTTTCCCTTACTGCCTGGGCAACCCCAGAACTGAACCAGCTGGGTGTTTTAGCCCTTGTGTTCTTACCCTTGAGCCTAACACACTCATATGTGACCACTAGTATTCCTTTCTTAATGATGGACCACCTTTGGTCCACCCCCATATCTGCTCTGATGCCCACCAGATGGCTCCTTAGCACTTCGCCCATGTTTCTGAAGTCCACCCTTCTGAAATCCAAGATTTTGGTCTTAGTTGGGATGCTTTCCCTGCCCATAGCCAACTGGAACCACACTGGACAATGGCCACTTCCTCCCAGTGGCTCCCTGACCATTATTTCCTTTACATGCTCCCCATTTGTGAGCACCAGATCAAGAATTGCCTCAGCTCTTGTTGGTTCAGTGACACCCTGAGTCAGGAACCCACTCTGCAGTCCTTCTAGGATCACTTGACTCCTAGCACATGTTGTGGAGGGTATTCTCCAGTCCACTTTAGGCAGGTTGAAGTCCCCCACAATTACCACCTCTCCTTTCCCTGCAGCTTCCGATATTTGTGAGCTCAGTTACCTGTCCCTTTCTCCTCATCCTGACTGAGTGGTCTATAAACCACCCTAGCCTCACCTTTCTCCCTCTATTGGACCATAACTGAACCCATAATGCCTCCACCTTCCCTTCCTCTGACTCCTCCCTCATGCAAGTTTATTCCCTCCCTGAAATAAACTGCCACCCCTCCACCCGGCCCTACTACTTTGTCCCTCCTGTATAGTTTATATCCAGGGATCATAAGATCCCAGTCATGGTGTGATGTTGCCCAAGTCTTGGTTACTGCAGCTATATCCTCCCTCCTGTCTGCTAATAGTGCCCACAGGTCTTCCATATTGTTTCCAAGACTCCGTGCATTCGGAGACACCACCCTCCACCTAGAATTTGACCTTCCTTCTCTTCTGTATTCTTCCCCCTCCCCTGTACTCCTACTCTCAACCCTGGCTAAACCTGACCTACTACCTCACCTCCTGCTGCCCCCTCCTTCCTTCCAGACAGTGGTGCAAATCTATTCAATAAAGGCAACCCTTTATAATTTCCCACCCCTGGTACTACTCTCACATTCCCACCCCGTCCCCTCACCACTTGCCATTCCTCCACCTTGGGCTCCCTATTCCTCTGAGGAAGAGAAACTCCTTTATACTGGGTGCTGTTTCCCACTCCCATTACCTGCCTGATGCAGTCATGCCCCTAGGCATCACCCATCTACCTTTCCCTCCACTGCTATGCTCCTCTGACTTCCCATACCACCCTCTTCAGCTCCTATTTGAGCAGCCTTATTTTAGCCCTTAGCAGTTCAGGCTGTTTCACACAGGACATCCCCTTTACTCCACATCACCCCCAGAAAGCAGGCCATATTACAAACACAGTATTCCCTGGTGCCCAGCAGTCCCACCATGCCCTCCCATAGCAGGCACCACCACCAATACAACTTTTCCTGGAATGAAATGGTCTTCACATGCCATCGCTTAACAGGCCCAAACACCAATACAGTTTTTCCTGGTATCACGTGGTCTCCCCATGTCCTCCCGTAACAAGCCACACCACAAGAACAGCATTCCCCAGCATTCAGTGGTCCCACCCAAGTCCTCTCATACCAGACGCCATCAAAAATAATGAATTCCTTGTTACTAGTGGTCTTACAAAGACCCCCCCCCATAACGACACTACCACAAATAAGGTCTGAACCAGTGTTTAATGATCTTGCCTAATCCACACAAGCCCTTCTGTGCTAGACACAACCAAGTAATATGTGCGGAGTTACTTACCAGGTTAATATAGTATCAGAAGCATGAATCTTGAATGAAGAATATCCATCAGAACTGTATAGCATAGGAACAGAATCATAAAGGATTTGTAGTTCTTAGTGAATTCATAATATATAACATGTTCATAGTAGAGTAATACTTATCTAATGGGGAAGGAGTCCTCATCCTTGCAGGCATGTGAACGAGAGATAAAAGTAGGTTAATATGGAGAAAAAAACAGTAGCAGGAAAAGAAAATGGGAGTTGATAAATACAAATGGTGTATCGGATTACATTTGAGTAAACAATGGTGCATAAGATAAGAAATTACTTCTACCGCCAAGTACAGGAAAGGTGCCAGTTTGTCTTGATAAAAAATAGTGGGGTGTTGTGCCAAAGAGGAATGTAACAGCACACCGGGGAATTAATTTTGCCTGATGGTGATGGATGTTTCAGGATGGGTGGGAAGCCCCCGACACCAGGGAATCAATGTTGAGTTAAGATGACATGTATCTGAGTGAGGGGAGGGAGGACTAAGATGCAGCACAACCAATGAAAAAAACATTCCCTGGTGTCAAGGGGTCTACTACCACTCTCCTACACCATACACCATCTAAGAAAAAGCATTCCCTAGTATACGTGGGTCACCACCTACTCAGAGACATGACACCATAACACAACACTGATTCTTTGCTGTCAGGGGATTTCCACCCAACCACCCTCAAACACATGGGACAATAACGGAAAAAGCATTCACTGGTGTCCAGTTGTTATCCACACCCTCTGGCACCTGGCACCATCACACATCAAAGGTGTGCCTTTCCTAGTTAAACATTTCAATAAATATCCACATATGAAGCATTCCCAGCTTTCCAACAGCTCCACCCAAGTTCCAGGTTTTGGAAGGTTTGCGGTGGAACCCATGTATACCAGGGAATGCTTTTTCGGTATTGGTGTCATGACTATGCAGGAGGGGTAGAAACCACTAACACCTGGGAATGATTTTTCTGTTATGGTGCCATGTCACTGCATGTGTGGTGGAACTGAAGAACACCATGCAATGCTGCTTGTTAGATGGAACTGGATCTCAGAGGGTGAAGATGCGCCATCAGACACAAGTGAATGCTGTTTGTATGGTACTTGGTGTTGCAATATCTAGTAACATTAAACAAACAGCATTATCTGGTATCCAATGGCTGCCCACCACCCTACGATACCAGTCTTCCCCTACGCAACCTATACATACACAACCACACTGAGGACAGGAATATACTTTATTTGTGACTGCTGTGACTGCACAAATGTCTCTCTCTCTCTTTCGTTCTCTTTTGCCTGTGAATGGCACATCTCAAATATTTATTTTACCAGTCTGCTCGTGCCCGGCATATACACACACAGTCACACAGAGGCCAGGAATAAACATTATTTGTGAATTCTGTGACTGTACAAATGTCACTTTGGTCCCCAGTACTCGCACCATGGATTGACTCTCTCACTCTCTGTCTCTCTTTGTCTCTCTCTCTCTCTCTCTCTCTCTCTCTCTCTCTCTCTATCTGTCTCTCTTTCTTTCCCTGTGAATGGCACAACTGAAATATTTATTTTATCAGTTTGTTTATGCCCGACCTATACACACACAGCCACACAGAAGCTGAAAATAAACTTTATTTGTGAATTCTGTGACTGTACAAATGTCTCTATGTGTGTGCAGTTCTGGGTGTCGGCTGACATGAAAAGCCAAGTGTATCAACAGGATAGCAGGTAAATGACTATGGGGTTATGACTGGATACCATCAGTTGGCATTATCACCACCCTTTAGTGTGTGTAATGCTTCCTAATGTTACCTGGTCATAACCAAATGGTGATTTAATGTACTATAATGACCAGAGACTTGCACTGACCTCGTGAACACCCAGTCATAACACCTGGGTACTGAATATATGTGTGTGCAGTTCTGGGCAAGGAACACTTGTAACACTAATTTGCCAATATCTCAGCAACCGTAGCAGCTATGAAAAAAATTCAAGTGTCGTTGTAATCATAACAGAGAGACCTTCACAAAACATAGGTTGATGAAATCTGTATCTCACATCGTTTACAAGATATGGACACCAGAAAGCACTGAAAAAGCACCCTTAGAACCCATGTATAACGTTTTTGCCAATATCTCCGTAACCGTAGCAAGTAGGAAAGTAATTCCACAGCTGGTGTAATCTATGATTTCCAAACGTGTTTCTGCAGTTTACATCACCTAAAGATAATGTAAGCTGCAGGTATCAAAAAGTCTGTATCTCGCTTCATTTTCGAGATACAGGCACTGAATTTACACAGGCATCCACATTGAGGCCAGGAATAAACTCCATTTGTGATTTCTGTGACTGTAACATTCTCTCTCTCTTTCTCTCCCCCTCCCTCTCTCCCTCCCTTCCTCTCTGCATGTCACAAGTCACAGATTTGTTTTTTACAGCATGCCCTTGCACTGATAGTGCAAACACATACACACTGAGGCCAGGAATAAATAATTTGTGATTGCTGTGACTGTAAAAGTTATTTTTGTACCTCAGTAGTCTCTCTGTCTCACTGTCCCCCTTTCTCCCCCAACCCCTTTGCATGGCACAAGTCACAGATTTATTTTTT
The DNA here is from genome assembly GCA_016271365.2 of Neoceratodus forsteri. Classification (NCBI taxonomy): domain Eukaryota; kingdom Metazoa; phylum Chordata; order Ceratodontiformes; family Ceratodontidae; genus Neoceratodus; species Neoceratodus forsteri. Next base: position 1,212,892,766 of record CM057453.1, on the reverse strand, counting down.
CCAGCCTTCCCTTGCCCTGACTGTACGTAGACACAGCAGCACTGAGGCCAGAAATAAACATCATTTGTGATTTCTGTGTCTATAAAATGTATTTTTTATCCCCAATAGTCTCGCTCTCTCTCCTCTCCTCTCTGCATAAGTCACCAGCCTGCACTTGCACTAAATGTATACACACATACACAAAAAGGCCAGGAATAAATTTATTTTGTGGTTTCTGCGACTGTAAAATCGTCCCCAGTAGTCTCTATCTCCAAAAAGCATGGCATAAGTCACAGATTCACACTGAGAAAAGGAAAAAACTTGATGATTTTTCTGATCTTTATATGCAGTTTTACTTTGCATGACTGATTTTGTTTAGTCCTAGGCTACAAGAAAGTTGGAATTTTCAATGTGAAGGTGGAAATAAAAGAGGGTCTTGAGTTGATAAAAAACTGCCTTTATGAAAGCACAAGAACAGTTTGCTCCTACCTTCCTATCTGTTCCTTCAAGGAGGTTGCACCACAAGTAATACTCTGGCAAGCCATTCCAGAATCAACTGTCAATGTGAAGAACAAAAAAAAAAATAGGAGGGCAGCACTTTTCTCACACATTGACAAGCAGATCATGGAAAAATCATAAGTATTTCACACGCACATGTCCCACATACATCCTTGTTTCTATAAAGAAAAAACAGGCGTGATATGCAAAAAGATACTGCTGTAAAAAACTAGGATGGTGGAAATGGTTTGTTAATAATCCACCTTTTCTTTTTACAAAAAGCAAAACAAAATATATACTGCTGCAGCAGCATAGGGTTCCTCTATTTCCAGAACAAATCACCCACACTGATGGACAGAATTTCCATTCCACACTTCAAATCATGAGCTAGACACTGTAAGGGCAGCCAATCAAATAACTACCAAATAAAAAAAAAACAAGTGAGATGCTTATAAAAAATTCAAAAAGACAAGCATGTAACTTGCATTATATTTGAATTTATTTTTCTTATCTTTTTACAGTTTCACTTTAAATTACTTTATTTCAATACTTTACATCATCCGTTTTGTTTTTCACCAAGCTGCAAGACTGCCACAACTTACAATGTAAATAGGAAAATAAGTCTGGAGTCAATAAAACCTTCCTTTAAATAACTAAACAAATGAGGAGGAAGGAAACAATTTGACTTTGTGCTGCATGCATTTCAGATGCTTCTTGATAGAATTTGCTTGGCTGTTCACAGAGTTCAGGGCATGGTAGCAGACTTAAAAATGCATTGGAGCAGAGGGGTTTGTAAATACACAATTGCTGACTGAGTTGCAAAATCCACCTTTACTTCTCACAAAAAAAAGTATATATATGTGTGTGTGTGTGCATATGTGGGCATGTGTGATTTTGTATTTTCTTGAAACTTGGCTTCCCAGCCAAATGCTCTTTGGGGTAACCCTTGCCTCAGTGTTTGCACACAGAGGTTCTTTGTCTTTTAAATATTTTTTTATTTTAATGGGTTCACCACAACATAACCCAGACAGACCATCTTAGGGTAGCTGGTTCATTCCACTGGGGTGTCAAACAGACGAGACATACTGATGAGTCCTGATAGGATGAAACATGTGTCTATGTCATCTGTTAGCACCCTTTGCAAACTGTGTGAGAGGCCTTTCGGCACCATGCAATTCTGCTTAAAGTTGAACCAGCATAACATTCTGTGGTGATTTGCATATGCAGCCCATGATGCTTTGCATTGTGTGGGCATATGTGATTTTGTATTTTCTTGAAACTTGGCTTCCCAGCCAAATGCCCTTTGGGGTAACCCTTGCCTCAGTGTTTGCGCACTGGGAGCACAAAGAAGTTAAGTGACTTGCTCAGGGTCACACAGCATGCAAGTGGGAGCTGTAGGATTCAAACCCAGGTCTCCAGGTTTGAAACTCAGTGTCTTAAACCACTGTGCTAAACTGTTCAATGAATGCCCGTTTTTTCTTTACAAATGCCAGGAGCCCTTAATTATAACTTGCTGTGCAGGATTACATGATTGTTGTCATATTTTTATTTATTTATTTATTACATTTTGGTGACCGTGTAAGCCCATTGGGCCCCGGAGGTCCCTTTTTCAGGGGTGACCCAGGATTACATAGCAGTGATAAAGAACATAGTATGATACAGAAATAGTATAGTATGATACAGTTACATATGATGTGAGCAACATACAGTCGGGTGGTATACAGGAATGTTGCAAAACATAAGAGTAAAAAAGAAAATGAGAGAGGAGTTGGTGGGCCACATTGCTAATGCAAATTAGACTGTGAGATTCAGTTGTCCATGTGTTGGTCCCAGGAGTCCATACAGTGGCAATTGGTAGCTGCCATTATGTAGACCTTAAGCCTAGTGCGGAAACTTTTGATAGACAGAGCTTCCTGCACCCCGGGAGGGAGGGAGTTCCACAGGGTAGGAGCAGTGTGGGCAAATGACCTGTCCCCCACCTTGGTTCTTACTCTGGGGACAGCTAGGAGGATGCGGTCTGTTGTGCAGAGGAGCCAGGCATTAGTCTTTAGCACAATGAGTCCAGAGAGGCTGGGAGGGGGAGTTGGGATGATTCATTTGAAGGCTTGGCATAGCAGAGAGTACTGGAGGCGAGCATCCAGTGATGGCCAATTTAGTTGGGATAGGGTATCGCAGTGGTTGTTCCTGGGGTTAGTCTGGGTGGCAAACCATGTGACCGTATTGTACAGGACTTGGAGTCTGTTCATCTTAAGCCTTGCTACTCCATGTACTACTTGGGGCACATAGGTGACTGTCAGGAGGAGGACACTGGTGGCAAAAGAGACCCTTGCTTCAGGTAGCAGCTGGTCTTTCAGTCGGTAGATGGTGCCTAGTTTGCCATATAAAGTTTTAGTGACTTGGTCTATGTGGTTCTTGAGGGTGAAACCCTGGTCTAGGGTGAGGCCAAGGTATTTTAGTGACGCCACTACCTCTAGGCTGCTGCCAGACAAGGAGGTCAGGTGTAGGTGTGGTTTTCTGTTATCTCCAAGGGATCTTGGACCGAACAGCATGACCTTGGTTTTGTCCATGTTAAGGACCATTCCATTCTTGATGAGCCAGTTCTCAAGGGATCTCAGGTCACTTTGGAGCAAGGGGCTGAGGCCACCCAGATTAGTGGAGGGTCAATAGATGATGGCATCATCCACATACTGGACAACAAAGCTCCCACCACAGTGGTCACTAAGTTCATTGGTAAAGAGGGAGAAGAGAAGGGGGCTGAGTATCGACCCTTGCGGCACCCCCTCTTTTAAAGGGAGTGGATCAGATGTGGCATTTTTTCACTTTTCCCTCTGTGTGCGACCAGTTAAATAGCTTTTGAACCACCTTAGAGAATGGCTGTTAAGGCCTACATTGCCCAGCTTGGCTAATATCAGCTTGTGGTTGACCAGGTTGAAGGCCATAGATAGGTCAATAAAGACCACACCAGTAGGGGTCCCTTTGTCCAGTTCTCTGAGTACGTCTGTCGAGAATTTGGTAAGGGCAGTGTCCGTCCCATGCCGGGTTCTGAAACCATGCTGGGAGGATGCCAGAAGTTGATGGAGCTCCAAGTAGTCTTGGAGTTGCCCATAGATCAGCCTCTCTTGGATCTTTGATAGGATGCAGAGGAGGGAACTTGGCTTGTGATTGCTGATAGACTCCCCATGGCCTCCCTTGTGGATTGGGACCACATGGGCCTGTTTTTACTGCTTGGGTACTGCACCCTGTTTTAGGGACTGATTTATGAACCAGAACAGGGGTCTGGCCAGGGACAGAGCACCTTCCTTAAGCAGCCTGGGGTGAATCCCATTGGGTCCCCCAGAGTCTGAGGTTTTTAGGGTCCTTAGTAGTGAGAGAACTTCTTTTGGTTTGACCAGTCTCAGATGGAAGGTTGGGCGGTCAAGGTTAGGAAGTGGCTGCTTGCTAGGGTCAGTGTAGAGGGGAGGTAGACTGGCCTTGTAAGAGTCCAGGTTAGTGAAGTGGCAGTTGAGTGACATGGCGATATGGGGGTCATCATGTATTAGTTGTCTGTTGACCTCAATGGGCCTGGTTCAGACTAGCTGGTCCCCTTTAGCAACCCATTAATGTGGACCCAAAAAAGTCTAGGGTTCCCTAGGTTCTTTTTCTGAAGTAGCATGACATACTCCCTTTAGGCAGTTTTGATTGCCAGTTTGCACCTGTTTCTGAGAGTTTTGCAGCTTACATGGTCAGCAGGTAGGGAGGAGAGCTTATATTTTTTCCAGGTCTTGTTATGGTTTATCATTAGGGCCTTCAATGAGGGGGTGATCCACTTGTAGCAGCTTCCCTTGGTATAGAGTTTCTTCATAGGGGCGAATAGACTTGCTGCTATATTGAGTGTTCTCTGAAAGAAGGCAAGCGCATTATCCAAGGAGGGGAGAAGTTTGATTGGGCACCAGCCTATGCTGCTAAGGTAGTTGAAGAGTTGGTCAGGTAAGAGATGGGTGTAATCCTGCACAGCCAGGGTTCGTGGTCGAAATCTAGTGGCCCTATTTTTCCAGATACAGAATATGGGGGAGTGGTCACTCAGGGCATCAGCTAGGGTGCCAGTGGCCTGGATGTTAGAGGGGTTGGACATTAGCGCCCAGTCGAGGGTAGAGTGATTCCCTGTTTTGTGGTTCTGTCTTGTAGGTCCTGAGATAATCTGTGCAAGATTTGCTTCTTGGATCAGGCCTTTACGAGACTGGTTTGCATTCAGGGCCCAGTTCAGGTTGAAGTCCCCCAGGATGAGTAGCTCAGAGAAGACCTCCTTGCCAATGTCATTTAAGACTGTCTCAAGGTATAGGAGAGCATTCTTAGGGGGTTGTATACACACCCAATGGTGAGATGCTTGCAATTACCAAGGGTGATGCGTACAAAAACTGATTTGCTGTCAGTGCTGGTAGTATGTTGCAGGTCAACCTGCACCAAGTTCAGTGTTTCTTTTGCATAGATTAAGATCCCACCCCCTCTTTTGTTTGCTCTATCTCTTTGGAAGAAGTGGTACCTAAGGGCAACAACCTCGTGTGAGAGGACTTGAGATTTGCGCCAGGTCTCTGATATGGCCAGGACATCTGGACTGTACAGGTCCAGCCAGGCTTGTACTTCTTGCATCTTGGGTTGCAGACTGCATTTATTCATGTGTGTGATCCGTATGCCCTTCAAGGACATCCAGTATGGGTCCTGTGGGGAGGCTATCAGTAGGTTGTCAGAAGGGGGTCCTGGGTTCTGTTGAATATCTCCTACTAGAAGCAGGAGAGCAGCAAATGAGGCATAGTGAAGGGGGGCTTGGGAGATGGAGTAGGTCAGTTCTGAGTGTTCATTTTGCGAATAGATTTGTGGGCTGTCAGAAGCAACTGGAGATTGTTTTTTGGGGGGAATAGCCAATGGAAGTATGGCGGGGTATCAGGCTGTGGGGGTCCTCTGAAGTCTGGGTTTCCCATGCAGATAAGCCTGTCAACCCAGAGGAGGGACAGGATACACATGATGGCCAGGAGTAGCTCTCTGTTGTGCCAATAGTGGTAGGGTATCCCTTGCTTATTAGACATTCCTGTAGGTAGGGGTCCTTTTAGCAGGAGAAGTAGAGGTTAGGTAGACCTAGTCTCTTATCTTAGCAACCCTTGGCACGATGTGATAAGATTTTCTACAGCCTTGCTAACCCTTCAGAACTCTGTGTCACCTGTAACAGTAGCCTTTTTAACAAAAGTGACTAGTAGCTGCTCTGTGACCACCTTTTGACTAATAGTGGATACTGCTCATCCCCTATGGGAGTCAGACCAAGTTGTGAGCAGCGGATTAGATTAGCAATTAGGTTTATGGTGCTGAGCAATTTCAATTATTTAGTACTTCCTTGTTACTAGCGGATCAAACAGGATTATAGTACCACCAATTTACTAGCAGATCAAACCAATAGCCTCAAGATGACAATCAGTGCCGATATAATAATATTTTCAAGCTCTATCTAAGAGGCAGTCATTATACACTAGACAGGTACGATATTCTGTCTAACAGGTTGCACAGTGAGAGATTTGATTGAATCACATTTAGAAGTATGTAAAGCTATTATAAGTTCATACAAGATCTGTCTAAGAAGCAGTCCAGAGATGCTAGACACAGCAGGAATGGGACATAGTCATATGCAGTATTCAGTCTGAGGGATTGCCCAGTTGCAGTCTCAATAATAATGAAAAAAGGTGAAAAAAAAGAGGACTGATAGGGATTCCGACAAACCAGATTGGCCCCCGAGGCTAGGTGGGCATGGTTGGTTGGGTGTAACAATAGCAACACTTTTTCCCCAGGTTCAAATGCTTTATGCTTTAAGCCCATATCATAATGTTCTTTCTGTTTGAGTTGTTTCTGGTCAACATTTTGATGGGCTATAGTCACATATTTCACTAGCCTTTTCCTCAATGCAGTCATGTATTCAAGTATATTTTTGCATGCTACATTAGACCCCTGTTCCCAATGCTCCTTTACCACATCTAAGGGACCCCTAGGGTTACGCCCATATAACATGGTAAAGGGGGATAGCCCTGTAGTAGCCTGAGGCACCTCTCTATAGGCAAACAGCAAATAGGGCTTTAAACTTATCCCAGTCCCGGCCTTCCTCCTGCACATACTTCTGAAGCATACATTTCATTGTCTTGTTAAATCTTTCCACTAACCCATCAGTTTGGGGATGGTATGGGGATGTTCTAACAGCAGATACCCCTAGCAATTTGTATAGTTCTTGCAGCATGATGGAGGAAAAATTACTACCACGGTCTGTCAGGATAACCTTGGGTATTCCCATCCTGCTGAAGACTTTTGCCAGTTCTTCTGCAATACGAGGGGCAGTAACCGTCCTCATTGATATTGCTTCTGGGTACCTGGTTGTGTAGTCACAAATGACTAAAATATACTGATTCCCCTTAGAACTTTTTAATAAGGTCCCACCACATCCATTGCCACCCTGTCAAATGGAGTAGTTACATATGGTATAGGTTGTAGGGGCACCATATCTTTCTTCCCTCCCTTGGCAACCAATTGGCACTGGGGACAGGACCTACAATAGGTCACAACATCCTGGTGGACCCCTGGCCAACTGAATTGAGATAGAATACGTTGTACTGTCCGGTCTCTACCTTCATTACCAGCCATGGGAATATCATGTGCCAAGTGCATTATTTGTTCCCTATATTTACTGGGTACCACTAACTGTTCAAGTTCATCATTTGTACCAGTCCCTACAACAGCTCTATACAGGATATTGTTTTTGATAATAAATCGAGATTGTCCAGGATGTCCAACCTTGTCCACCTGTAAAAATAAAGATGTTAAAGATTCATCACATTTTTGGTCCTGTACAATATCTTGCACTAGAGTCTCTGGGATATTAAGTTGACCTTTAGCCTGATGATTTTCATTCCAAGTCTTTTTTTCTCTTCGCCTAGTCTTCTTGGACTTTTTGTCCTTACTGACAGTCTCAAAATAACCATTATCAAAAGGAAAGACTTCCTGTAAGTCTTGTGTTTTGGCCTGGGACCTAGTAACCACATTAACAGTTCCTGTAGAAGTCTTCTGCTGCTGCATTAAAAGGTCAAAATGAGGAAAGTCTGCCAACAATGACAGGTACTGGAGTCGTGGAACAAGGCCTACCAACATGTCATGGCTTTCTTGATTTACAGTTATATTAAGACATGCTGTAGGGTATCGGTGTATGTCTCCATGTACACACTGCACAGTAGTATTTGAATCACTCTGGGGCATATTCAGTGCTAGATAAGCCCTGATCAAAGTTTGTATACTGCCTGAGTCCAGCAAATCCAAAGTCTGTTGTTCCCCAATACCTACAGAGGTCACATACCCAAAATTTGCTAGGGCAAGATGTGCTAAATCAGATATTTTATTTGGGCAGTTCCTTAATATGCCCTTTTCAAGACAACCATGGCATATTATTTCTGCATATGGAACTCTCCACCTCTCTCCCTTCGATAGAACTGTCTCTGGTTAGTAGAAGCATTAAAAGGTGGTCTTACCAGCACATTAGATGGTCCTGGATTGCACTGGTTACCTCTGCCCTGGTGCTTCTTGTTGCTATAGTAATCTTCAGCCAACTTAATGGTGTCTTCAGCTGTCTCGGGTTTATGTTCTTTTACCCATAATTGCACTTCCACAGGTAATATCTGGATGAATTGTTCAATTATTATCAGTTCCATGATTTGGTCTACAGTTTTGGTGGTGGGTTGTAGCCATTTCCACAATAGTCTTTCAAACGGGTGTAGGTTTCTCTTGGGGTATCCAAGCTTGCCATTTTCTGAGACCGAAATCGTTGCCTGTATGTCTCCGTGCTGATATTATATCTGCGAAGAATTTCTTCTTTAACTCTGTCATAATTTGAGCTATCAGCTCCACTTAGCTGGCTGTAGACTAGTTGTGCCCATCCGAGAGGTATGGGACCAAATGAATCACCCATTGGTCTCTGGGCCAGTTGCAGGTTTGGGCCACCTCTGAAAGTTGTCAAATAGGCCTCAATATCATCCACCTCTGTCAACTTAGTTAATTTAATGTCTCTAGGAACAGATCTCCCCATCTTCCCCTGGGTCATGTCCTGAATAGCTTTTAAGGTTGCTGTCCATTTTTCATCTTGTCTCCGTCTCTCTTCGGCCTGTATCCTCCGGTCTTCATCCCTCTGTCTCTGGTCTTCTTCTCTCTGGCGCTCCATCTCAAGTTGGCGTAAACAAAGCCATTTCAGTAGTTCAGTTGGATCCTCCGGTGCTGGGGTCATCTGACTTTCCTCCTTCTTTGGATTACCAGCTGCAGCTGTGGCTCCTTCCTCCATCTTTCTTTGGCAGCAGGTTCGATCCCTGGCAACAACTGGACACCAGTCTTCAATCTGAGAGACCTGGTCAGATGTAATGCATTCAACTCCACTTGTTCTGGTTGTTGCATCTGCTAGGGTATTTTCAGTGCAACACCCCCTCTGGAGTACCTTCTGACACCCCATTGGTTGGAATCCCACTTCTAACACCAGTTGTGGTAGTGTGGGTCCCAATAAACAGATCATACAACCAGATAGGATGCATAAAAAATGCATATGTCTGCATTTATCATTTTATTCAAAAAGAAGAAAAAAAAACAAAATAAAATACTAAATTTAATATATACAGAAAGGAAACATAAATGGTGTTAATCCGTCACACCTCTTCAAACATCAGGAGATAATTCTTGCAAAATAAAACAATTACAGAATTCCTGAGTTCTTTTCCTTCTCTCAAACAATGTGGAAACTTGCACAATTTCTTCTTAGAACTTTCTCTCCTTGGCCAGAACCTTACTGACCACCTATCTCTCTTGGTTCTCCTAGAGGAACCTTTTATAATGCCACAGGGTGACCTCATCAATCATGTGATATCTTAATTAAGATGAACAATGACATTTTCAAGCTTATATATATATATATAAATATATATATATTAAACCAACTAGTATCATTCTAGCACTTCAAGGGTTTACCCCCAAAAAACATTTATTTCCTCACAAGGACCTAAAACAAAAATATAGACTTAATTATAGGACTATGATGTCAGAGCATTAGCTTAGCTCCTCCCCCTTCTGACATCACTCCTCCTTGAGACCATATAAGCTGCCATTTCATGAGTTGCCTGCTCTATAGAAGGACCTCTGCAACTAACATGGGCACTCAGGTAACCGTTTATTTTAGTACAATACCTTTTATTTGTTCCAGTTCCCTTAGTTTTACAGCCACTGCTTCTTAACTTACTAGCTGAAGTTGCAGCAGAACTTGCTTCTCAACTCAGCCCTCTGCTGTTTAGAGGCTCTTTTGTTTACAAATGAAACAGCTCCTTCTTGACATTTGTTTTGGGACACTGAGCTTGTTGGACTGCTTCTCCCAGTAGCCACTGAAGGTTTGCTGAGCATAGCTTTTCAATATATAAGTATTGTTTTTATTTTAACAAGATGCAATTAAGTACTGACAGAAAAAGAAAAAAAAGGGACAGTAAAGGATAGATAGAAGATTGCCAGGTTGGCCACCCTGACAAGAAAGTATAGGATAGATATTGAAATATAATAGAGGATAGGATAGAGCGAAAAGAAATAATGGGGGGAGGGTTATTGCATCTTGAAGTGATTGTTTATACTTCACAACAGAACTCCCTGTTACTGCCCAGTTGCAGTCTCAATAATAATGAAAAAAGGTGAAAAAAAAGAGGACTGATGGGGATTCCGACAAACCAGATTGGCCCCCGATGCTAGGTGGGCATGGTTGGGGAACATTTAATGAGAGGAGGGAATGGGAGGGCAGGTGGGATGAAAAATTGAAGCCCACTACTGCTGTGATCCCTGTGTGTCCCTCTGCAGGTTCAGGGACTGAGATTCTTCTGGGGAGGTCTGCCCCGCTCATGGGAAGGTAACGGGTGCCTCAATCCCAAGGTACTCTGCTTGCAGGAATAAGTCTGTTGCAGGGGGGAATGAACAGCCAGAGCTGCCCACTCCTCCCCTGAAGAAAATTTGTGTGCCACCTTCAGAATTGAACAGTCTGCTGGTGCTCAGACGCAGCCTTATGTCCAAGCTGCCCAAAGTTATGGTTTGTGGAGCCAATAGAGGCACGGCTGCCTTTTTGGAAATTTGCGCTTAAATGGTGAGATTCAGAGGTCTGTGTATTAATTCTATCCCAAGTCAAAAATTCGCTTCATACTGCCGTGATCCCTATGTGTCCCTCAGCAGGTTCAGGGACAGATTCTTTGGGAGAGGTCCAACTGGCTCAAGGGAAGGTAACTGGCTCCTCAACCCCAAGGTACTCCGCTTGCAGGAATAAGTCCATTGCAGGAAGAATGAACAGCCAGAGCCACCCACTCCTCCCCTGAAGAAAATTAGTTTGCCGCTTTCAGAATTCCATACATTTGTTATGTTAAATGTTGAATGTTAAAATGTGCACTTTGGCACTGCGCTCCCAGTGGACACATGTTCTTGGTGCATTCTTAGCTTGAATCTGCTTCTGGTGGGCAGGGAAACTGACAGCAATCCAAAAATGAAAAATTCCTAAAAACAGGTAAATGGATTTCTTTTTCTTTTCTGAAGGGACAGTCTACAGAATCCTTTGGACACGTATGTGCCTAGAGACCCACTAATAAAAAATGAAAGAAAACCAAGGTGCAAAGCTGACATTGCCCCTTTAATATGTGTCTTATTGTTACAAATGTATGGAATACAGAATGGAAGCAATAACTAAGGCTCTATTTACTTACAGTAATGGTGTAGAACACTGCAGGGATAAAACTTGCAATGTTGCAGAATAAGTTATGTCCTAGTAATGGATGGAGCCATTAATGTTCTAATGTCTGTGAGAGATATAAACAGAAAACGTAATAGAAGCAATGCACTGTCTATATGTCTGTGTTAGGTTCTGTCCACATTTTTTGTAATGGTGTTATTTTACACTATTGTTGGTGTTATGTTTTCCTTGCTCAAATTTGGTCGAGTGACCCAATTCTACTTTTAGCAGCAAACAACACTTATTTCTTATGCGTTTGTTTAGTTGTTGTTACAGTCTCCGCAACATCATTATTTTGTAGCACAGTAAAGACAAGCTGATGTGTTCAGGTGAAATGTAACAAAACATAATAGTTAGATACAGTGCAGGATGTATTGCACATCAGTTCTGTATTCTTTTCCCCATTATGGTGTAGTGATATAAACTGCAGGAAAACGGGATCTTTGCTTGTTAAGAGCTAACGTTTTCCTGTTGGTTTCTCCCCTGAAGTCATAAGGGCCTGCTTGTGACATCACAGTTACTCCCATGACAATAGACCATGATGTTTCAGCAGAGGATTATGAGGGGAGGTGGGGAGTAAGGTATTAAGCCAAATGAACTATGTGGTGTAAAGATCATGTATGCATGCAAATGTCTCAGGAATAAAGAAAGTTGAGGATAAATGTAAATAATATATATGGAATCAAAGCTGAAATTAACATAAATATTACTGTATGTATTTCAAAGTTTTCTTTGAAGAGTACACCGCTACTTAATATTGAATCTCTGAATATAAGGATCAGAGTTATGATTTGCATCATTTCTTATCTGTTCCTCTCTTTTTGTCTCCACTTATTTTTTTTCTCCATTGCTCGCTACACATTAGCATTATTTACCAAAAGGCAGCATAATTTATCCACCATCTACTATGTTGCACCCACAATGAGCACATGCATTTTTTGAGTAAAGTAATGTAAGCTAGTTACAGTGCTACTCAATTCAGAGAATAATATTTGCAGTGAAGGTGGGACTGAAGTGCAGCAAAACATCAAAGTATGCCCATCTTAGCCGTCCCGTCAGCGCAGCAGTGGGATTTCCACTTGCGACACTGGCGACCCGGGTTCAGGAATGGACCCGGATCATCGGAGGGCTGGCCGGGAGGAGAAGGATGGAGCGTCCGATGGGCAGCCTCCTTCCGGGGAGGGTGTGGGCAACATTCGAGCACTGGAGGACTCTGGGCGGAGGCCAGAGACCTCACGCTGCTGACGCTCAGCAAGGGGGAGGGAGGTGGGGCAGACGCTGGCATCATTGCACGTCCCCGCCTCCTCTGGGAAAGGGAGAAAAACCAGGGCAAAAATGGAAGGCGGGCCAGACCACCGACAGTGTGAAGCCCTCCCCGGAGGTCCTCAATTCACTGCCGCCATTGCAGGGACCCCAACTAGTTACAGTTCTGTGGCCATGAAGGTGGCCATGGCCCTGCTCTCCGGGGGGTAAGCCAGGGGTGACCGAGGGTCCTGGGCAGCTATAGGTGGTGGTGGAGGTCTCCAGGGGCCATGACCAGGGCAGATGTAGTCAGGTGGTCCAACCAAGGAGGTGGAAAAAAAAAATATGCCCATCTTAAGAGAATGAAAAAGACATCATGTAATATTAATGCAAAGTGAAGGGAGAAATAGCAGCACAAGAAAAAGTGAATATTGCACGGGCAGGTATTTAGGGGCACTTAAGTGACTGATTGTGATTTGTAGCTGTATGTGGTTGAGAAGTATTTTAAAATGTATTAATTAAGCAGCTCAACATGAGGATTCAGATATTTCTATTACAGACACTGTAACTGTGATAAACTGTGCGGAAAAATGATACAGAGTTTATGTGTATCAATATGTTTGTGAGTTTAACAAATCAGCAACAACCATAATAAAAAGTTTTCTATCTGACTACTACTGTATTTCAATAGTTAACAAACCACAATTGTATTCAATTATTATTTATGTTTGTACCCTTGCAATGACTGTGTTCTTCCATTACTACTTTTGAAACATTCTGACATGGAACCTTTGCAAATGAGCTGTTAGCTCAAAGGTTGTAATCTGAGACTTGAATTAATAAATAAATAAATAAATAAAAAGTATGTGTCAGGCTGACTTTAGATATACTAGTGTGTAACAGCACTGTGAGGATAGAAGTTTCAAAACTTTGAATGCATCACTGTTAGTAATGCATTTAGAAATGCATTTTTAAATATCTTTGCAGTTAAAAATGCAGTTTCATGTGAGGGCAACATTTTTTGGAAGGGGGTTAAAATTATTTTAATCATGGGCACAGTACTTGGTGAACAGAGACTTTGATGATAAAGTGCATCTTTTTTAAGTTTGAGAAGTATGTCATATATGTAGGTGTAACAATGTTGTAAATGGGACAGGGGAATGAATAATGGTTGATTAAGTTCCTAGAATATTTTTTAACATAAAGAGGGTTGCCCCTTTGAAGGGTAGACCCCATTGTCCTGAGGCCCCAACAAAGAAGGGTGAGCTCAGGAAATTGGGAAGAAGTGGGGGCAGGTAACTTAAGGAGGCAACGCATCCTCAATGAGAAAGGGATGAGGTCACAAAGGGGAAGGGATAGGAAAGAAGGGGAAGGGACAGGTTAGTGTGGTGGCAGAGGATGACTGGACAAAACCCAGGGGGAGGAGCTTGAAGGGGCCCCTCTTAAGGGGTTGTACAACTCAAGGGAGCTCACAATTTTGCTTCAAGAAAGTCCCACCCTCCTACCCTGTAAATATGGAATGGGTCCTGTGGCAGGTGGAGCACATGGGTGTCGCTGTGGTAGGTGGAGCACAGGGGCAGAGAAAAGGACTGCCGAAGGTGAACGGCAGAAAAAAGGAAGGGAGAAATTATGTAAAGGGAAGGAAAGAAAGGGAAGAAAACAGATAAATAAACAAAAAGACACAGCAATGAGAACCACAGACCAGGGGTACAGTGTGTATGCTCAGACCCCTTGACAGCAGAGGAGGAAGAGAGTCCCCACAGGATGTACATCTGGGGGGCAGAAGAAGAAGAAGAAAGAAAGAGGTGACAATACATTTGTGTCTAAGTTGCATCAATAAGAAAGTAATAGATGTATATATAATGTACAGGAATTTAAGAAGAAGAGATATCAATTGAAATATGTGGAGATATGTCAGTTATGAGATGTGCAATGAGGTGATTATGCAAATAAGTAAAATTATTGCCAACTGAGCAACCACACTTACAGTTGTCAGTATATTATTTGGAGGGGATCTTGGGACAATCAAGTTTATAAGTGGCAAGTAGGTAGGGGACAGTGTTTTGAACATAGCAGTAGGACAGATTTGTTAGGATAAATATATGCTGTCTTGCAAATAAAAAAAATTGTAAGGGATACATCTGCAAAACAGTGATATTTATATATTGTTAAAATCAAGTCTGCATTAAGGGTAATTCAACAGACAATGATGTAGTGGAATTGAAATGCTAAATACAGCTCTCAGACTATTAGTCTCCAAAGAGAAGTACTTTACAGTCTCTTCAGGAACTTTTGATCTCAGAAGTGTGAAATGTAAATGGCAAGTGGATGATATCAAGTAATGACAAAACATTGGGTTTTCTTTCATGTATTGTTAGAAGAAATATAAAGCAATCAGTGGTGTTGGGGAGGGGAAAACGGGACACTGTTTTGTATTGGGATAACAAATTTAAAGAGTTGATTTCATATGCATTGAAATGTTTACAGTCATAAAGATGATGGAAGATGCACAGTGTTATAAACAAATTGAATATATATGTTTCCAATTGTGAATTTTGTATTAGCAATAAGTGATCTGTACTGTAAGGTTAGAGTTGACAATTTTTTTTTCATTTTTATTTGTTAGGTGTAACATACATGTCATGCATGGGAACATTGTCTATGTGTAAAAAGTATATAACATTTGTAAAAATATGGCAATGCAGTTCTCAGGCTGTTTTACTGAAGAAAATGTATAGCATTTGGCAGTAACTGTCAGTTATGTACACAGTAAAGCAAGGTTTTATGAGTGTATAGTATTGCATATTATATGAAGCATAGAAAACACAAGGACTCTGTACTCAACAGTTTTGTAAATATTGCTTCTTTTAAGCAACTCAAGTAAATCAAAAATAGAAGTAATATCATCATAGCACAGTGTGTTATGTATGTATCACAGTAAAGCAAATGAGGAGCCCATATCTAAATGACAGAAATGTGCTATGAATTTAAGAGCATGTGGATAATAAATAGTTAGAGATGTTGTTTTCATAATATAACATGTTGGGAAACATGAGTTAAAGTTTGTCACTGTTGTTACTGAGGAAGCAGCTTTACTTAAGATGGTAGTATGTCAATGGCAGTTTATTTTTTATTTATTTTTTTCTATCTAGGATCACAATACCTTTGAGCTGAGGCTCTTTTACAAAGGTTCCATGTCACCGTGTGCAACAGTCATCATTTTTAGTTACAGTTGCATCTTAATTTCATGGAGGTCATGTTATCAGAAAAATGTGTATGCTGAAGTCAGTCTTTTTATTGGCAAGCAGGATCATTAAAAGAAGAAGTTGTAATGGAGTGGTCCAATAAAGTTTGTAAAGTAATACAGCAATTTTGCAAAAACAAATTTGTTGACATAAGTAGTACTGAGTTAGGAAAAAATGAATTATTTGATAGGTTTGGCACAAAGTAGGGGTTTTGAATGATGGATATCTGACATTTTAAAGTTGTAATGTAGCAAATACTGGATGTAGGAGGTGACTGGTTGGTGCAGTTTTGAGGAAAGAAAGTCAGAACCAGATCAAAAACCAGCATAGAATTGACAGACTGCAGAAATGTAAGGAAAGGGGCTAAACTGGTTAAAGAAAAAAACATTGAAAAAGGAAAAATGGAGCCGTACCTAGAGCCTTTACAAATGTGGAAAAAGGGGCTAATGTGGAGATCCTGAAACACACGTAGGAGCTGTAGCTTAGTGTAACACTCCCTGTTCAACAAATAAAAAAAAAGAAGTTGGCTACATTCCCATTCCTGCCCCCCCCTTCTAGAAACAGTTACATGTCATATTAGTTGTGTTCTGTGAGGGGTAAAACTGTCGGGTAAGACTCATTTCCAAGATGGACCTGGGCATAGGTACAAGTTATTAACAGTAAAGAAAAAGATAACATAAAGCAACAACAGCATGAACCATAGTGCATAAGATACACTGTAATATACATAAAGTAACAGCAGCAGAGAACATCAACATTTGTCTGAGATAAAATGACAGTTTATAAGGCTATAGACTTGCAATAGGGATGTTAGGGGTAGGCAGGGATTGAAGCATAATAGGAATAAAACATTGCAAAATGCAGGGTTTGTGTTACGCGCATATAGGTGAGTCATTATTGGCACACATTGGCAAGGGGGGGCAGTGAGGTGATGGTGATGCAGTAGGCAGTAGACAAAGAAGACACATTGGTAAGGGGGGACAGCTAGGTGATTGTGATGCAGTGTCTCCAGAGGGAAAGAAGAAGCAAGGAGACAGGAGGAAGGGGGAAGTGGCAGGCAGCCCATGGAAGGCTAAGAATTTTGAAAGAAGGGGAGTTCGAGTGGGTGAGGGCCACATTTCATGGAAGACACGGGGATGTAATAGTACAGGAGGTGGTAGCATGATGGACAAAGCAACAAGTCAGTGCAAAGGGGAGGGTCCATGGATGGAAAATAGTTCGGAGGAGGAGGTCAGTAGCCCAGTCATAGTTGTGAGGGGGAAGAGGACAGGGTAAATGTTAGGGGAGGCAAGGGAGGCAAAGGGAGGCAAAGGGAGGCTGTGACAAGGGGGATGAGAGAGCCTCACAAGTTGGGGGGTGGGGGAGTGGAGGTCAACAAGTGGGTGAGAAGGAAAAGCATCAGAGAGTCATAATTCTAGGGGATTCTATACTTAAGGGTATAAGGTGGGGGAAGGGGTGCCAGAAAAAGTAACATCTGGGTAGAGTGCATGCCAGGCATGACAGCGAGTAGAGTGGGGCAGAATACGGGCAGATATATGGGGAAGTGGGGAAGCCACACATTGTGGTGCACCTGGGAACAAATGATCTGGAAGGGAGAAGGATAAAGGAGGCACATGACAGCTTCAAGGGAAGTTGGAAAACTATGCAGCAAAGAGGGAACAATGGTAGCCTTCTCATAAGTTCTGCCAGTGCCAAGGGCCAGTACAGACAGGAAGAGAAGAATCAGTGACTTCAACAAGTGGCTGAGGCAATGGTGTGGGAACAAGGGTATGGATTGGTGGGAGACTGGGCTAGCACATGGGATAACACAGATCTTTATGCAGGGGATAGGTTACACCTCAGCAAGGCAGGTGCACAAGTGTTGAAGCAGAAGCCGTGGGATTTCATCAATGAGAGGTATCATTTAAACTAGGTGGTGGGGAGGCATTGGAGCTGGAAATCACCAGGAGAGGGGGTCCGGTGGACCTCCCCCCACCACAGGGTAGATATAACTTTAAGTGAAATAGGGGTTGGAGTGAAGGGTAAGGAAGCAGGAAGGATCAGTGTAGCATGGAGAATGGTTTCACTAACTGCTAGGTGCCTGGGGAACAAGTTGGCAGAGTTGCAAGCATTGATGGCAGAGGGGGAGGTGGGCATAGCTGCTATTACTGTGACATGGGCAACCATGTATCATGAATGGGACCTAACCATCCCAGGGTATAAACTTTTCCAGATGGATAGAGATAAAGGAAAGGCTGGGGGGTGCGATTTACATAAGGAAAGGGATCAGATGTAGTAGGGAGGAAGGGGAGGAGGGCAGGTTGGAAGTAATCTGGCTGCAACTACACAGCCAGAAAGTGATCAAGATCTGTCTGGGGATTGTTTATAGACCTCCAGCCCAAAACGAGGACATTGACAGGGAACTGGGGGAGTAGATACAGAGGTATAGTGGCAAAGGGAGAACAGTGGTGGAGGGGGACTTTAATCTACAAGGGGTGGATTGGAGCATCCCAGTAACCAATTGTGCCAGGGAGCAGATCCTCCTGGAAGCATTCCAGGATGGCTTCCTTACCCCAGAAGGTAATGAAGCCAGTGAGGGAGGGTAATACACTAGACCTGGTGCTGGAAGATGGGGAACAGGTCAAGGATGTAAGGGTGGAGGAACCTCTGGCAAGCAGTGACCACCACACAGTGTGGTTCTCAATCAACTAGGGTAGGAAAGTAGCCACTATGAAAACTAGGGTCCTGGACTTCAAAAGAGCAGACTTTGGCAGAATGGGAAACATACTGGAAAGTCATATGGCAAGCATCCGCCCAGAAATAGAAACAGAACAAAAATGGGCAGTCATCAAGACAGGACTGGCAGAAGTCACTAAAACTTGTGTCAAGAGCCAGAACAAATAAGCCAGGACCAAGAAACCCAGTTGGATGAGTAGAGAGGCAATGGAGAAGGTGAGAGAAAAGAGGAATGCATTTTGGACCTACAAGTGATCCAACAGAGCAGAAGACAAAGAAGAATATATGAAGAAATCCAGAGAAGTGAGCAGAGTGGTTAGGGCAGCAAAGGTAGCTAGGGAATGGAGGTTAGTGCAGGGGATCAAAGGAGGGGGAAAGGATTTCTTCAGATATATCAGACAGAACAGGAAGAGCAAAGACCAAATTGTTAGGATCAGGAGGTGAATTGGGTGGGTAGAAAAGGGGGCTGAGCAGGCAAAAGTGCTTAATGAATACTTCTGTTTAGTCTTCACCAAGGAGAGAAATGGGCCCATACCTGACAGGAAGGGCAAGGTGGGAGAGGGTGGGGGAGAAGCAACCACAGATGGGGAAATCATGGTGGAAATGGTGAGGGAGGGCCTTAAGTCCCTGAAGGTGGACAAGACACCTGGCCCAGACAGCATCCACCCTAGGGTGCTGAGAGAGTTGGCAGAGGTACTAGCAGTGCCACTGGTGGACCTGTTCAATACCTCTCTGAACTCGGGGTGCATGCCCAGGGACTGAAAGGAAGCACATGTGGTACCTCTCCATAAGAGTGGGCTCAATGATGAACCAGGGAACTACAGACTAGTGAGCCTTACTGCAGTTGTAGGAAAACTGATGGGGAAAATCCTCAAAGAAAGGCTGGTGCAATTTCTTGAGGATAACAACCTCCAGGACAGCAGGCAACACAGGATTGGGCTATGAGGGCACTGGAGAGGGGACATGCGGTGGATGTCCTCTACCTGAATTTCAGCAAGGCCTTTGACTCGGTGCCACACAGTAGGCTGACCTGCAAGTTGAAGAGTCTGGGTTCATGGAAAGAACTGGTCAGATGGGTTGAGAACTGGCTGCAGGGTAGACAGCAGAAGGCAGTAGTGAGGGGGGAGGCATCTGAACCCAGGTCAGTCACAAATGTTGTACCACAGGGCTCGGTGCTGGGACTGGTTCTGTTTAACATTTTCATAGCTGACATTGCAGTACAGATTAAGAGCAAGATCAACCTGTTTGCAGATGACACAAAGATCCGTGCTGAGGTAGATGGGGGGGTGGAAGCAAAAATACTTCAGGAAGATTTGGCAAAACTGGAGGAATGGTCTCTCACTTGGCAGCTTGGTTTCAATGCCAAGAAGTGCAAAGTGATGCATTTAGGAGGCAAGAACCCAGGACACTATTGCTGGCTAGAGGGTGTCCCATTGACAAAATCCAAGAAGGAGAAGGATCTGGAAGTGCAGGTAACTGGGGAGGTGAACCACTCTGCTCAGTGCAGGAAGGCAAACAAGATGATAGGTTACATAGCAAGGGGGATTACTTCCAGGAGTGTGGAGGTGATCTTGCCTCTATACAGGTCCCTGGTGAGACTGCACCTAGAGTACTGCATGCAGTTCTGTGCCCCTACTTGAAAAGGGACATCAAACTACTAGAGAAGGTACAGCACAGGGCAACAAAAATGATCCTGAGGTTAGGGGACAGACTGTATGAGGAGAGACTGAGAGAGCTCAATATGTATACCCTGGAGGAAAGAAGGGAGAGAGGAGACATGATTGAGACCTTCAATTACCTGTAGGGTTTGAACAGAGTAGATACCAGGTGTATGTTCAGTCTGAAGGATGGATGGGAAACCAGGAGACACTCTGTGAAGTAGTAAGAGGGCAGGTTCAAGAGGGAACAGAGGGTGGAACACTCTGCCAGAGGAAGTCATATCATTGCAGACTGTTAGGGGCTTCAAAAAGGGGTGGGACAGATTCAAGGGGTGGATACAAACCAGAAGGGGACACGAGATGGGGGATGGGCATATGAGGGAGAGGGGGCAGCTGCAATCTAATGGCCTGAAGTGATACACATTTTAGCAGACTAGTTAGACCGAATGGCCTGTAT
The DNA here is from genome assembly GCA_016271365.2 of Neoceratodus forsteri. Lineage (NCBI taxonomy): Eukaryota > Metazoa > Chordata > Ceratodontiformes > Ceratodontidae > Neoceratodus > Neoceratodus forsteri. The sequence goes on along the minus strand of CM057453.1, from coordinate 1,212,872,186 downwards.
CTGCTGGCAGTTTTGTATGTTAGTATTATAATGTGCAGAAGTTTTCGTGGAGAAGTGTGATAGAGCATGTACAACAATCAGCTCAAAATGAATATCCAGTAATCTTTATTAAAGCCTTCTATTTTTAGTGAAACGTGCTGAAAACTGATGCAGTGTTTTAGAGTTTCAATATGTTTCTTATTGTTACAGATATACAAAACATAGAATGGAAACAATGTTTTAAGCTCAGTTTATAGAATGTAGAACACTGCAGGGATAAAACTTTTAATACTGTAAAATAAGTTGTGCCCTAGTAATGGATGGAGACATTAATTTTCTAATATTTGTGAGAGATAAAACAAGAAAACATAATAGAAGCAATGCACTGTCTATATGTCTGTAGTAGGTTCTGCCCACATTTTTGTAAGGTTGTTAATTGTTAGCCAGTATTGTTGGTGTATTTTTTCAGTTTCTAAATGTGACAGAGTGAACATATTCTAGTCTTAGTAGCATCCAACACTTACTTTTTATGTGTTTGTTAATTTAATTTTTTTTTTTTTACAATCTCCCTAACATCATTATTTTTTAGCACAATAAAGACAAGGTGAAGGGTTCAGGTGAAATGTTAACAAAACATAATACCTAGACACAGTGCAGCTATTTTGCTCATTAGTGCTGTATTTCCCCCATTATTTTTCAGTGATATAAAGTGCATGAAAATAGGATATTTGCTTTTAAAGAGGTAATTTTTCCTGTTTGCTTCTCCATACCTGAAGTCATAATGGGCTGCTTGCTACATCACAGTTACTCCCATGGCAACAAACTGTGATGTTTCAACAGAGGATTATGAGTTGAAGTGAGAAGTAAGCTATAGAGACAAATGAAATATGAGGTGTAAAGATCATGTATGCATGCAAATGTTTCAGTAATAAATAATGTGCAGGAGAAATGTATAATATACATGAAAAGGAAGCTGAAATGAACTTAATTATTATATATTTCAAAGTTTTCTTTGAGGGGTACTCAGCTCTGTAATATTGAATTTCTGAGTATCAGGATCAGCAGCATTTGCTATCTGTTTCTTTGGATTTGTCTCCACTTATTTTGTTCCCTATTGCTCTCCACACATCAGCATTATTCATAAAAATTTTGTTTTAATTTATTCATCTCTCTTTATAATGACCGCCAGGGCTACAACTTCAGTCTGACTCTTTCATTTGCAGTACTTGGAGCTGCACCATATGCGGCTTTGGGTACATGAAAGAAATAAGTAAGTATAGAAACATAGAAACATAGAAGTTGACTGCAGATAAGGACTGCAAGGCCCATCCAGTGTTATGTTAATGTGGCTGGCAGCATAGGAGGATTGGGCATAACGGTGCAGCACTGCATTCCAATATCATGCCAGTGCCACCAGCCAAGAGGAAGACAATGTCTTGCAATAAAGGAGGCAGTACAATGTAGTTAGTAATTCTACTGAGTTGCAAATATGGAGACTTGGGTTTTCTCATATCAAGTCCCACTTGCAAACATTGTGACCTTAAGAAAATCACTTAACTTACCTGTGATTTCAGATTGCAAAGGGAAACAAGATCTGAGGTAGTGTGACAGACTTTTTGAAAAGTCCCCTCCTCACTTTAATAAGTTATGAACCCCTGAAACTTGCCAACAGTATCTATGTATCTATGTATATTGCAATGTGTAAGATATAACATTTATTGGGGGCTCATTCTTGGGCTGCGCTTTTTAATGAGGTGCACTGCAAGTGAGTGCTCTAGCTATCACCCTACTGGGTGGAACAGTTTCAGCACTCTATAGTGTCCGTCTACACTCCTATCATGAAGCAGCATAGCTGTGTATATAGTAGGAAATATCCTGTAGCATGGTGAGGAAAAGGCTCCTAGCCCGTGAATCTCGTATACTCTTTGCATTTCATGTTTTTAACTATCTTGACTAACCTTTAACATTTCAAGCCAGAAGCAACAGTGTGCCTAATTTAAAGTGTCCTTTAAAAGGCACCAGACTCTTACCATCAATCTGTGTTTCTCGTTTTCTCTCTCTTTCCCTTTCTTTTATCCCTTTATTGGGGAAGACAGAGGGTTTTCATATTCTGTAACTGTAATACTGTTTGAAATGGAATGCTGAATTGTAAATGTAATGCTTAATTGCTTATGTATTTCACATGTGGAAGGGCACATAGATGGTTAAAAACAAAAATGTTCAGTTTACCAGCATATATTGCAATGTGTAAGCTATAACAGATATTGGGGGCTCAGTCTTGGCCTGCCCTTTTTTAACAAGATGCACTGCAATTGAGTGCTCTAGCTGCCACCCTACTGGGTGGAACAGTTTCAGCGACCTCTAGTGTGCATCTACACTCTTATCATGAGGCATCCTAGTAGTGTACATAGTAGGAAGGAGCCTGTGGCATATGTTCACTGAATGACACAGCAGAGGGTAATCTCTCTGTGCTAGTCTGTCATTTTACACTCTATTTATCTATATGTTTTTATAGAAAAAAGTAGCAGTTGTTTTCAGGTTAACAGCAGAATTTAATCTTTCTGTTTCTGTCTCTCTTTGTCATTCTCTCGCATGTCTCTTTATCTCTCTCTCTCTCTCTCTCTCTCTCTCTCTCTCTCATGCAGCATATCTCTGTCTTTCTTTTTCTTTTTCTGTGGGTGTCTACATTGTCTTACCAAATACAGGTCTCAGTGTAGAAACCAGGGATTGCAGTATGTATTGTTATGAAGATACCAACAGGCATTTTACTGTTGTGTTTTAGATGCCTATTATAGGATCCTCAGCAGTCCTAATTTGTTGTGTTTGACAAACACATACATAGAGTGAAATAGAAAGAGGCTGAGACATATGCAAGCATAGAAAGTGTATTTTCTTAATGGTCAGTGTAGGGCAATAGCCATAAATTTTAATTCTGGGCATCCCATTTGGTGATACCCCTGTATGACATATCTTCTTCTGCTAAAAATCACACCTTCCTTCTAAAATGTCTGTTTGCACTTTTTCTTATTTTATAATGTATTTAGGTTCCCGTATAAGTGTTGAAGCCCATTGCTGAAATACGCAGTAGAAGTAGACTTTTTTTTTAACTGCACATAGCCCAGTCTATTTCCCCTTTCTATATGGTAATTGAACCAGAATATATGCTGCATCTATTGTGGCTCTGACCAGAGTTTGTTTTTCATAGGTATAAGTATTGAAGAAAAGCAGAGTTATTCAGTTCAAGAAGAGTTACAGAAATAACTGTTGTACGAAAAGTGCAGTCACTTTCTAAGTGAAACAGGTATTTTGGTGGTTCCATGTCATGTCAGAATGAGAAAACTAGTCTTTCTAATAAACAGAAAATAGCCAAGTGTTCTTCTTCTACTGGCAAAGTTTCAAAAAAACATGTACACTTGTGAAAAAATGTGTTTGTTCTGGGAAACTGTCAGTGAAGAATGACAAGAAAAAAATCTCTAACTGAAAAGACCTGAACTAAGGCCTCATAAGACTAGTCATGCTAGCTCTGTGAGACACACAAACAGTGGTGTTAGTGATACTTGTGGTGCCACCCATCACAGCAGAGCTCGCTTCTTCAAAAAAAATGGTGCATACTGCTAGGATTGAAAGTATCATTTCTGCAGCTGTCAGGCGTAAAGGGAAGAAAGTTAAAAGGAAACTTTCTCTCATTAAACTACGTTTGAAAGCAAGATACTTTGTGAATATGACCATGAACATATGTTCACAGTTGTGGGCTGTTATGATGTCAGCCATTGATAAACTGAGTGCCAAAACTGAAACCATGAGAGACAGACTTATAGCATTTAAACAGCTGAAGAGAGACAACCTTTGTTCAGTGTTTGATGGAAAGTGGATGCATTGTGAACATTATGAGGCATATGTTTGGGAGGAGACATATAATGTTCATAATAGTAAAGTGATTTTGAAACTGGATGTCTGTGGCAAAGTTCAGAACATTTTACTTGTGTCATATGAAGATAATGTCATGGATGACAATGATGACACTTCTGAGCACATTCCCCAAAGGAAGTGACATGCTATGAAATGGCCTTGTGATGACATGTGCAATATCAGGGAAGACTCATTCCTTATCATTGAAAAATTTATTTTGATGTTTTTAAACACAAAGAGATGTTTAAGACAAAAACTGTTTGCCACTATTGACAAGTGCGATATTAGACCTTTCACTGGTCTGATGGGACATTTACTTGCTTGTTGCAGACTGAAGCATGTGAGAGTATATTCCATCACTTTCACATGATTGCTGTACACAACTCTGGTATTTGGAGATTTGTGCAACAACTGTATTATGTAAGATCTGCTGTGAGAGACTGCACATGTTTTCTTTGTTAAATGAGGAGATGATGGTGTAATTGAGTTTATTAAAGAATTGCAACAAAAAAATAAGTTGAGGAAAAGTACTGATACAGATAGTAGCATGGATGTCATGCAGACTGGCACAGTGCAAGAGACACAGTTGTTTAGACAATTTGGCACTGAGATTGCTAAATTTGAAATAGGCAAAACTCAGAAATGTGACATTGCGTGAGTCTCCTGTGAATGACTGTTTTACAAGGAACAGTCTGTTCATGTAGACCTGTATAACATTTCATGAAGAAATGAGATGTGGGGTCGGCTGGTTGCATATTTGCTGCTGAAGATAAACTAACTTACAGGGTACTGTGTCACTATGTACATACTGTTATCGTAAGATTAAGTCTGATACTTTGCCTCCTAGATCTCTACTAAATGGAATGGAAGTACAGAAGACCCCTGCAGTGATTGCTGGCTTGAATTTGTTTGAGAGAATTTTAATTCAGACAATGAAGCTATTTCAGACAATTCTGTGGCTGAACACCAAAATAAAAGCTTTGCCAAAAAAAGAGCTGATTAAGTCATTAAAGAGCTCTATTATGTATCTGCCTCTACCACTGCAAGAGAATGTAAACACCATCTCAAGAGAGAATAAATGTTGCCATCCTGATAAATGGTGTGCCAACTAAAACCAAAACAATATGGCAACAGATTGTGAATGTTGAAAAGGTCAAGCATGCTTTGCAGTACCTCAAACAACATAATCTTTTCTATCTGGACATTGACATAGGAAAATGTGCTGATCTTCGGATGCAAGTTGACATGTATGACTGTTCAAAGGCCATGATTGAAAAGTCTGAGGTGCCACCAATGAAAATGTGTATGAGCAATACACTCTACACCCTTTGCATGGGAAGGGCCCAGTTGTGGATAATATAGATTTGTACCAGATGAAACAGGTAGAGGGTAATTCTGTCAGTATCTGGGAGAGTACACCTGAGGCATGTTGCTTTCCTGATCTGTTTCCACATGGCACAGGTGGATGTCTGGATGATCGTGAGGTATGGGTTCCTGAAGCTGAGTACAGAGCTTCAAGACTGCTACATTCAGATGGAAAGTTCCACAGAAATGTATCATATCTCTTTCACATTTTGTAGAAGAGTGAACTGAGCATTTTGTCTGGAAGCATTACACATATATTGTGACTGGGTACAGAATTTCACAACATGCCAGCTGCACAGCTGATAAAGAAACTAGAGAAGAAAGATGAGATACTGCAAGCTAGTCTTTCTTCAATTTTGTCCAGCATGCATGGTACCAAAGAATCTTGGTACAGACGGCACTCTGAGGTGATGAGCATGTTAAGACAGTTTGGGCCAGTGACATGGTTTGTCATATTCAGTTGTGCAGAGTACTACTGGGATGACTTGGTTGACCTTCTTAAGTGAGCTTACTCAGATGTAGATGGCATACAAGTATGACTCTTGGTGAGATATGTTCACTGGATCCAGTCTCAGCATCATAGTACTTTCAGCATCGTTTTCAGGCACTATTATGATTCATACTGTCCAAAAACATTACACCTGTTAGTATTGTTAAACACTATTTTTGGAGAATGGAATACCAAACACATGGAGCACCCCACCTACACATGCTGTTGTGGGTGAAAGATGCTCTGCAGATTGGTGACAGTGATGAAGCTGACATTCTAAGTGTCACAATAAGATATGTGACATTTCACATTCCTGACAAGTGTGACAGCCCAACATTGTGAAAGTTGGTGCAGAAATTTCAGTGACACTTGTGCAGCAAATACTGTCGAAGAAAGGTGAAAAACAGAGGCAACTGCTACACAAGATGCCTATTTGAATTCCCAAGACTAGTCTGTATGAGAACATGCCTAAATGATGTTTTCTCTGCTATGAAATATCATCTGAAGGCTAAATCCACAAAATGAGTGCAAGTGTTGACCTGTAGGGAGTCAGAAGTATACATCAATGACTACAGCCCTGCTCTGTTGTTGATGTGGCAGGCCAACATTGATGTTCAGTATGTTGCTGACAACTCAATGGCTCTGGTGAGATATGCCACTTCCTACATCACCAAGCATGAGCAAACCTGTTTACAAGAACTCTGGGAAGACTTGTCTAACTGCAACAGGTCTATCTCTTCTCAATTGTGGTCACTTGGTTTGAAAACTCTGTCACACCATAAGTTTGGAGCATATAAGGCTAGTGACTGTCTTACAGGTACTTGCCTGTATGGCAAGTCTGAGTCAATCTGCTACTTGAATGTAAACTTTAAAGAGAAGCGATGTCATGTGCTTAGAAGTCATGATGAGATTCAAGAGCTTGACAAAACCATACCAACATCAACAAACATACTAAAGAGAAACCTGATTGATAATTACTATCCACAGTGCCATAGCGCAATGGATGATTTGTGTCTGTTTGAGGTCACCCAATGGTATGACTACAAATGGGGTGTCCCTTCTGACCCTGAATAAATAGAGCATAGACAAGGTGTCAGGCCTAGAGTTCTCTCTGGTGAAGAGGCATAAACTGTGGTTAGTCGACCACTGTAAACTCAGCTTGACAACAACAGAAAGTAAAGAGCATTATTATTTTGTTCTTCTATTTCTGTTTAAACCTTGGAGAGATGACAGCACTTTAAAAGGTACATGTGACACTTTTGAAGGGCAAAACTCAAGTGGCAACTACATATATAGAGAGACTGGACCTCGAGAAAGAACAACTTGAAAAAGCATAGCAACAACTGAAAGTTGATACTCCAGGGAACTCACAGGACATGGTTGATCCTGAGGGTGAAGAAGCACTTGGTGCTCCCATGCCCGTGAATGACCCGACTGCGTTGATGTCTGAGACAGAAAGTGATATGCAGCAAAGCATGCACTTTACTGATCAATCAGTCAACATTGTAGATGAATCGAATGCTCATCAACAAGTTGTCTATGCCACAGTGATGCATGCTGTTGAATATGATGTGAGACACCATAAAAAATAATGTTTGTGTGACAAACATATGCCAGTTAGGATGTTTGTCAATGGTGCTGCTGGCACTGGCAAAAGCTTTGTAATTGAAGCAATAAGTGCAAGTTTTCATAGACTTAATAACACTCCAACATCTGTTATAGTGTCTGCTCCAACTGGTCTAGCAGCTTACAACATAGGCGGTGTCACTCTCCATAGGCTGTTTATGCTGCCAGCTGAGCACGGTAAGACAGGAGAGTACAGAAAGTTGTCTTTTGAAATTGTAAGTGAACTGAGGTCAATGTTTGACAAGATGGAAGTACTGATTATTGATGAAATCAGTATGATTTCCAACAGTCGTCTTACATACATTCACCTATGTCTACAGGAGATAGTAGGCAATGATTGTGATATGCCATTTGGTGGCAAAAACATTGTTGCATTTGGAGCTCTTCTCCAGCTAGCTCCTGCCAGTGGACAACATGTCTTCTCTACTCTTTAAGTGGAGGAAGCTAAGAAGACCATTGAGTGCATAGGTGGAGTTAATCTCTAGGAGTTCTTCCCTTATGTTGAACTCTTCCAGAATTTGTGACAAAGAGGTGATATCTCTTATAAAGCATTACTTGATGAGGCTCAGATTGGCAATTTGTCAACTTCTTATTTACAATTACTAAGAGAACATGTTATCAGTGAGGACAGCTTTATACATGATGCATGCCGGCTATTTACAGAGTTACAGAACAGTGGACAACACATTGTATGCTTGTTGCTGAGACTGAAGCAATGTGCTGAGTTCTATCAGATTATAATACAAAGAGAGCAACAACCAATTGTCACACTTACATCACTTGATGCAATTGATTGTATTAGTCTAACATGCATAATGGTGACAAAAATGGTTGATCAACTCAGCTGACAGCTGATGTGTCATGAACTGCTGGCTTGGAAGCTGTCTTAACACTATGTAAAAATGCACATGTTATGCTATGGAGAAATCTTTATGTTGATCGTTGGCTGGTAAATGGAGCAATGGGGTACATTATTGACTTTCAGTACAATGCACAGAACACATTTATTGAATTTGTCATTGTTAAATTTGACAACCATGACAGTCCTTTTCTCATTGACAGATGCACTGTCAAGTTTCAGATCGTGAAGGATATCTATGTAATGCATAAGCAGTTTCCACTGTGTCTCGGTTATTCTGTCTCCATTCACAAATCACAAGGACTCAGCCTTGATAGTGAAATGTTGATATTGGAATGGGAATATTCAAGGATGGCATAGAATATGTTGCTTTGTTATGAGTCAGATCTCTTTCTGGTCTGCACATACTGAACATTGCTGAAAATAAGGTACATGCTGATGTGAAATGTATTGAGGTATACAACCAGCTACATACAGTATACCAACCAGTCACAATTCTGATTCCTGTGCCTAGATACTGTACATCTTTATACGAGATCTGCCAATGGATACAACACATAAGTTGAAAGGGAAAGAGAGTAAACTTCACTTTCTTCACCATCTGCTGTCCATGACAATCAGTCACTTACTGGTCAAGTCAGGTCACCACTTGCAAAGAAGTGCATTGGTCTTGAGAAACTGCTTATCTTTGACAATAGCACTGGAGTGAAGTACTATGCCAATTCTGTGATGCAAGCTCTGTTGCATATGCCAGAGTTTATTTACCTATTAAGTGCTGAAAAGTCAACAACTCTTTCTGATGCACTGAAAAGAGTGACAAGAGGCAGTAAAGAACAAGTACCTAGCTTGCAGAGTTTAACACCTCTGTAGCTTATTCTATCAAACTATCCTGGACTGAGGATGTTTGCTGACAATTCCCAATAGGATGTGACTGAATTTATGATGGGTGTGATGAATAGCTTAGCCAATGATGGGATTCCACTGAGACAGTACTTTACAGTGAACAATGTAAGCAAGTATACTTGTTTGTCATGTGGACACATAGAGTCACAGGCAACTAATGACATGCTATGGCTATCTGTCTACATTCCTGAAGAAACATCTCTTAAGTTCTGTAAATTGTTTAGGAATGTTGACACCGGTTGGGAGTGTTGCAGATGTGGTCGAAGTGCTGTACGTTCTTTGAGGGTGACTGACTTCAGTTCATACATCAACATTGTGCTTCAGCGATTCAACTCTCAAGGCATGAAAGTTAACACACCTATTACTCATTTCATTGCTTGAAGAACTATTTTCTGAGGCACTCAATTTGACACACATGCTATAATTTTCCATCATGGACCTTCTATTCAGTCAGGACATTATATCACATGGCGTAGATTTAGAAGTGGATGAGTGCAGTGCAATGATACAGTGTGTACTATGATAGAAATATTACCCAGGAATCTAAAAGATGCATATGTAATCATTCTCCATAATATAGATACTGTACAATGCACTGAGGAGTGATTTTTGCTTAGGAACCTCCAGAATGCTACCATATGCTCCAGATTTCTTGACACCCTATGCCACCTCTGGTCACAGACAGGCAGAATGAAAACAGGTATAATATGCAGGCCTTCATTAAATACATTCACAATGACATGTTACTTTTGCGACAAGTTGCTATCTGTTATGGGCTCACAGCATACATTTAACTCATTGATTGTGTGGGAGTCTTGAAGTGCTGCTGTAAGACTTTTCGGGAGCCCATTCCATTTGCCATTAAGCACATCGTATTTGTTCTCATTAGTACTATCACTGTCACAAGGCCACAAAAACAGTATGGCAATTCTGTTGTTTGTATAGGTTGTTATTGAGACCCATTTGACACTCATATGTGTCCTTAGCAAACTCATTTGCAACCTACTAACAGTTAAAACTGGTATGTCTTTTACTGTTATGTTCTATATGAGTGACTTTGATATCTTTACTTACATGACTGACATGAGCACAGTCCAAGCAGACCTGAGGGAGCTGGACAGCACTTATGTGTCAGTAAGTAAGTTATATCTTGGCACATGTAGTTATAAGATGCTGAATCATTACTTGTCTTTGGCTTTAAGACTGACATACGTTTCAGAATGATTTCTATGATGGTACACATGAGGTGTCTACAACTCATACAGTATGTGGTGCTCTTGATGTTCATACTAGAAGTTCATACTCAGAGTTTATAGGAAGTACAGTAGGCTATATGCCCATAGCGCACTCCTCCCAGAACTGGGTCAATGATCCCCATTATCATTGTATCATATTAATTAAGTAAATATCCAAATCCTGTTTAAAGGAACTAAAAGTACCCACATCTACCACTGAACTAGGTAAAGTATTCCAGTAGAAAATGATGTTCTGGGTGAAAAAACTATGCCTGAGGAGTCCCTTTGGATTGGTCAGCATTAGCTGTGACTTATGGGTTCTCAAACTTATTTCTCTATGACTGATAACCAATCCCAGGTCATTTAACAAGGTTTTATCCTCCTGGATTTTGTACATTAATAATAGGCCCCTCTAAGGCATCTGAGTTCTAGAGGATAAAGCTCCAAGGCTCTCAATCTGTCCTCATAGTACATGTGCTGCAGACCATCAATCAACTTAGTGAGTCACCTCTGCACACCATCCACTCTATCAATGTCCCTCCGTAAATAGGGACTCCATAATGGTGAACAATAGTCCAATATTGGATGGACATATGCCTGATATATAGGAATAATACAGGCCCTGTTTCTATTTGAAATAGACCTTTTTATACAATTAATAGTCCTAGAGAATTTATTTACTAGTACAGAGCAATGACTACTGAATATGAGGTAATTGTTAATAAGCACACTAAGATATCTCTCACTGGAAACAGGTTTTAGGCAATTTACATTAAGGAGATAAGTGAAGCAAGAATTATTTCTACCCAGGTGCATAACAGCACATTTTTCTTGTTAAATGACATTCTATGTGTTCTAGCCCAGTTTTTGAATGTAATTAAATCCTCACTAAGTATTATCGAGCCATCCGCACAACTGACATCTGCCACCAATTTGGTATAATCAGTAGATCTGATGGTGAAATTATTTAAATTTGCATTACAGTCAGAGATAAAGTTAGAAAATAAAATTGGCCCCAGCAGAGAGCCCTGAGGCACTCCGCTGGTCACCTCTCCACTATCTGAGTGATACCCACGAACACGAACAACCTGGTCCCTATTGCTCAACCATGCTTTGGTCCATTTAATTAGCTGGCAGTCAGGACCCATCCTAGTCATAGTATCTAGCAAAATGCCATGGGGACCTTATCAAATGCCTTACATAGATCTAAGTAAACAATATCGGCTGATTTATGGTTTTATAACAAGGCGCTAATGCTGCAACACCTCTTGGGCAAACTCAACTTGTCATGATACAGTTCATGCTTTGTGTGAGTGGCACTGTCACAGTTAGAGAACTACCAAACAGTGTCTCTCCTTTTATTGCATATCTCAGCTGTTATTGAGTGACATGGCAGACTGATACCTGCTCATAACAAATACATTTGCAGCTTGCTAACATTTAAAACTACTATGCCTTTTCCTGTTATGCTCTACATGAGTGACCTTGATGTCTTTTCTTATAAGACTGGCATGAGCATAATCCAAGCAGACTTGAGGGAGCTGGATAGCACTTATATGTCAGCAAGTAAGTTATATCTTGGAACATGTAGTGATATGATTCTGAACCATTGTATGACTTTTTCTTTAATACTGCCATAGGTTCATAACAATTTGTAATGCTAAAACCATTGATAGTTGTATGATATGTCCCTCAAAGGAATATACAATTGATTCACCAGACATGACTGTACCAACCACCAAACTGCTACTCAGTAGGTACTTGTAATCCTAGATTCAAACAAATAAATATAAAAGTATTGTAAATATGCATATACATCTGATACTGTTTTAAGACTGGTAGCATCCTGATGCTACATTTTTTTTTATTTCTTGCTTTTGAAAAAACAAAACAAAAACAAAAAATATTTTGTTATTGTGCATGCTTTTTATACATATCATGTTATGTGAGAATCTTTAAAATGTTATGTTTTTGCATTACATTAAATGTTATTCAGCAAATTTATGGTGGTTTGGTGTGTATATATATGTGTGTGTGTGTGGATTTGCACAATTACTACCTTTCGTTTAATAGAAGGGTACTTGTGCACATCTGTACTACAATGCAAATCACTGGTGTGTTCCTGATCTTTTATAGGATCACCTCTGTTGGGGGGTTGGATCAGGAATTCTCCAGTTCAATAAGTATTTAATAAAATTGTGCAGGATGCTATTTTGAAACCTCAGCTACATTTTACAAAAATAATATGTGCTATAACAAGGTTATGTGCACAGTACACTTACAATAGACTTGAAGTTTGACATTTTGAACATACACGCCATATAGTGTCTGGTGTAGTGACACCACAGCAATTTGTGTAACTGATGACTGAGTGTAGCAATATGTTTGTGCTGTGCTGTTTACATTCTTGGTATATGTACAATACATCTATTGATGTGAGTGTCTGTATTACATTTTAAATGTGCAGAGCGTTGGTACACTTTTGGTGTTATGTATAAGCTGATGCAGTGTACTTTAGTGATTGACATGCATTACATGTCAGTTAAGTTTATGATTAACTGTGGTTTGAAAAGCCTGTCCTTTTTAAAATATAAATTTTGCTCTAAACTTTGTGCAAATAAAAATTAATTTTATAGGTAAAAGTATTGGTATGATAAATAGGCATAACAAATTAATTTGTAAAAAACATATTAACATATTTAGATTAATTATATTCTCAGGGAGAAAAAGTGGTATATATAGTTTTAAATTATGTAACTGTAATACCATGAAAAAAGTTTGTAATTAATCAAAATACTTACTTGTCAAAAATGTCATGATTTATATGTCATAATAATTATATTTAAAACTAAAATAATCTAGTACTAATGTTAATGCTATATTGTAATTAGGGCAATACTTCCAGTATTTTTTAAAAGCTATTAATATGTATGCTTAGTGATTTTGATACCTTTAGAAATGCACTTAGAGCAGTCTAATGTACTTAGTGCAGCAAACTCAATTATATATGCTTTAACAAGTCTTTAATATAAAATAATAGATAGTTTGATGTTTTTAATATTGTTATAGCATCTTGCTGATAATCACAACAGAAATGTTTTAAATAAATGAATAATGCCTTGTTGCATTCGTCTTAAAACACAAAAAAAGAACTTTTTGGTAATGCAAGCTATGTGATGTGTTTCAATACAAAACACATTTGAGGACCACTGTCTCAATAATATTTTTACATGTTGTGCAAGAGAACTGTTTTTTCACCCATCCCAGGAGCAACCATCCAATTCGGCAATACCTACATTGGAATTTCTTAAATAAAGTATTTTAAACTTATGCTCTGTGTCTTGTGTATTATTTCTCTATCAAGTTCTGTTTACTGTGTATTAGATTGTTATTGTATGCATCAAAGCAATGCTCTATTTAGAGACCTATCCTTTTACAAATATTGTGATACAGTTCAAAGGTCATGGAAATGTGATTTCATTCCTTGAACACACAGAGGTAAATAACTGCCTACTTTAGGACAGAACGAAACATGTTATGTTTCTAAAGAGAATCATTGCAGGGTGGGGGTGGGGAGGGGGTGGCAGTCAGCCATGAATTGTGATAATAATGAAAAAAAATAGCACTTTGACAGTAGATTGCATATTTTACTTTATCATGGAACACTTTTGCTTACTGTCACAAGAAAAAGGTTTAAAGATTTTGTATGTCTTGTTCAAAAAGTAAGAAAATTCATTGCAAAAACTGTTAATGCAACAGTTAGGGTTGCTTTCACAGTGACAAAAGCGAGGAAATTTGTCATTAGGGTTTTCAACCCTAACTCCAAATCCCCCCCACACACACACACAAAACACACATACATGCAGGGGACGTACAAGGCAACAAAACCAATCAGAAACAGACACCATAAGGTAACAGAAAGAACATACAACTCTGTAAACATACCACAAGAGGCATCCATCATTATGTTTCAGCAACTGCATCATTTCTGCTGCCATCCTAGTGTCTTGGGGGATATACCCACATGCTGAGCAAACTTGCAGGCAGGTGTTAAGAAGGATATGTAGTGTATTTTAGATGAAAGCTCTTTAATATGGGATGGTTATAACTATTTTGCACTATTTTGCTACACATTCTCATAACGTAATGAGTTGATGTATACAGGCCACACTCTACTGTATGTCCACAGATGGACACATATGTCCATCTGTGGAGGGATAGGAATGCAGGATCTAAAGCAACCTACAGTGTGACTGTGACTTATACATACTGTTCATCTGTGTGGATGGAGGTATGGAAGCACAGGATGTGAAGTATTATGTGGTTCCACTATTAGGTATGTACACTCTTCTACTATCTGCATGAAGGGATGTGACTGTAAGATGAATAACTCCACACTCCAAACCTGATCTATGCTGACTGTTGTAGTATCTAGATGGAGGAATAGTGTTCCCAACATTACATATAGACACTGTTTTATTATGTCAAAATGGGGCTGGGAGTGCACTGTCTTTTGGACCATGCACTCCCATCCATACATTGACATAGTATGTCAGAATCCATAGAACACAGTGGTCAGCCAGTATGTCACTGTGGGACCCTTCCCTCCAAGTCCTACATCAAGATAGTGCAACACTATCCATATATCACATTGTCCATATTTCACACTGAAAACACAGGGTACTTTGGACCATGCACTAGCATATCTATGTTGAAATAGTACAACACAATCTATGTGTCATGCTATCCATATGTTGCACTGTTCTCATTGTGACATACAGTATAAGTAGTGTGATGTATGTGTTGTGTTGTAATATGATGATGGAGGAATGGGAATGCACGATACGAAGCACTCTGTACTCTCACTGTGACATATGGATAATGTGACATATAGATTGCGCTGTATTTATATCTTGATGGAGGGATGGGAGTACAGTATCTAAACAACCATGAGGTGACGCTGTGACATATGGACAAAGTGACACATAGACAGTGTTGTACTATGCTAATGCAGGGATGGGATGGCAGGATAAATAGGACCCTGTGGTCCCACTGTGATATATGTACAGTGTTGTTCTATCTCAATGAAAGGATGTAAGAACAGGGTCCAACTCACCATGTGGTCCTACAATGACTTACGGGTACTGTTGTACTATCTGCATAGAGGTATACAGTTCATGCACTGGCCATCTTACATGGTTGCACAGCATGTGGGTGTACCCCCCCCAAGACACTGGGATGGCAACAGAAGTGATACAGTTGCTGAAACATGATGATGGATGCCTCTTGTGGTATGTATACAGAGTTATATGTTCTTTCTGTTACCTTATGGTGTCTGTTTCTGATTGGTTGTGTTGCCTTGTACCTTCCAATGCTTTTATGTGTTGTGTGTGTGTGTGGGGGGGGGATTCAGAGTTAGGGTTGAAAATCCTAATGTTGAATTTCCTCAATTTTGTTGCTGTGGAAGCAACCCTAACTGTTGCATTAACAGAGTTTTTTGCAATATATATAATATATATATATTTAGTTTTTTATTTAGTTTTTCTTTACCGGGTAGGTGCGTTAGTCATAGCAATGACTATTTTCAGGCATGACCCAGGAGAATACAAAACAAACTTCTGGAGATAACAGTAACAGTATACTCTTAGAAATAGTCAAAGTAATGGGTGTGTATATATATATATATATATATATATATATATATATATATATATATATATATACATACACACACACACACACACACACACACAGAGTGAAGCCCACCAGGATGAAGTGCAATGCTGCAATACTGCAGCAAACATTGCAATTTCAATGGGAGTTAATCCCTTTTGTCATGCAGTAAACCCATACATAAATGGTGCAGTGGGATGGGTCAAACATATGCAAATGACATTGAGCTGGATAGAGTTGTTAGAGCCAAGGAGGATTTATTTGAATTGCAAAAAAGACCTGGATAACATTTCACATTGGTGTCATATATCAGACTATGTTTCAGTGTCATAAAATATAAGATGATGCATTTGGTTCAAGAAATCATCAACCAAATTATTCATTAACAAGAATCAACCTAAACATGACAGATGAAGAAAGTGATCTGGGAGTACACGTTTATAAGGACCTCACCACAAGTAGGCACTATACGGAGACTATAGCAGAAGCTAGTAAATTAATTAATTGATTGTATCAGAAGGAACATTATTAGCAGAAACCAAAATATTATACTTCCCCTGTACAGATCATATGTGAGACCGCAATTGAATTATGGAATACAGCTTTGTGCACCTTATTCCAAAGGTATTAATATAGTTGAGGGGATCCAAATATAAACTATTAAAATATTATGGGGCTGGAATGACCTTCAATACCATGAATGATTACAAAAAATCTGAATTTAATGTGATTACATACAAGGAAAGCAATAGGAGATATACCATTTGCCCAGTAGATGGCACTATCCGGTGCTTATCTATTTATACACAGTCTAGTGTTAAAGATTGCTGATTATAGAGATACTCTTCACCTTACTACATTTATGTATTTTTTATATTCTATGTACCTAATGCATAGTATAGCATGTCTTTGTTGTTTTTCACATTCACTTATTTATGGTGTTAGTGTGTATATAGATATATAAGTATATATGTCTTTATATGTGTATGATTATATGGGGGTTCTGTCACTTTAAATGGTAACTGCCTTTTACAGTATGGGCACTATAAATAGTGGTGGTGATCAACTAGCCTCCCACATCTGGAAAAAGCGTCAGAGCGACGCAAAACGTTGACCACGCCTGTTTTTGGATAGGGTGCACTTGCTTGCTATGTAGTCCATTTACATTTTGTCTGTTTTATTACAAATACATGACATTTTATTGGAATCCAACTTGTTGGTGTACCTGTGCCACTGGTGAGCCGAGCTTGCTTTTGCTTCATTTTGCTACATTGCTATATTTGAGTTTTGGCACCCAGGTGAGTGCTGGAGCTGCTCATGTTACTTTTGGACATCTGATGAATTGTTTAGTGGCTCGCACTCGGCACAGGTGTATACTCGCTCATGAATTATGGTGATGGGGATGGAGATCGCAGTAAGTAGCACCCCTTCTACTACTTCATGTTTCAACCCACCATTTCAGATTAAGACATCTATCCTTGGAAATTTATTTTTCCAGGATGGAGATAGTAACCCCTTATTAAGCAGTTACAGAGACAATAATGGGTTCAGCCAAATATTGGTTGTAATTTGGAGCAACTCATAATGAACATGAAACAAGCATATGTGAAACTTGAATGAGCCGCATTAAAGGCTAGACAACTCTGTCGGCAAACAGTAATGTTGGAAGCCTATCTGCAGGTGGGGCGGATACCGAGGGGTTAGGGGTTGAGTAAACAGCCAACCTTTAGTACTGATAGATTGTTGTTTTTAAAAGAATGGCAGACCCATTTGTTTGAATCAGCAGCTAGCTTGATTAGAATTATTTTAAAGAATGCTGCCATTAATGGAAGAAGAGGGGAAAACCAAACTGAGTGAATGTGAAAAATGTTTTCATGATTTTAAAGAAGATGTAGAGTATAATGAATGGCTAAATAAACTACAAAATTCTATACAGAAACAGGATATCAGAATTAAGAAAGTGAAGATAAGGAAATCTGAGCAGGACCGTAGAGACTATTAGAATGGACAGATATTTGAGTGGGGAAAAAAGATGCATGATTCACATTGCCAGCCCAAATCAACATTAAAACACAGCAATAAGGCATCAGAATCTGTTAATGAAGTTTATTCTAGTGCATCAGAGTCAGAATCTGAAGGCAACCTTGGAGAAGGAGGCAATGTAGTAGAAAATTATCAGCAGCCTTTTTAGGAACAAAGACGTGAGCTGTACACTGGGGACCCGAGAGGTCAAACAGCAGAAGTCATTTCTTTATTAACACAGAGAACACCAACACATGTAAATCCCTGCCAGGATGGCTTAGACAGCAACCTCCCCCCGAATCAAGAAGCCCTAAAAACACAGACATTACATGTGGAGAACCAGATTCCCCAGCCTCATGTATCTGCAGAGGAAAGCTATCCCTTCCCACAATTACCGATTTTGCCTCAAAGTGGGGTACGGAGGAGCTCAAGACTTACTCGCTTTGTCGACAAGGTACCAGAAGGGGCACCAGGGGGAAGGGACAGGGTAAGGATAGGCCCTGTTTACAACAATGGGGAATGGTCACAGGTCAGACAGAGGGGTTATCAATGCACCCAATACAGAACTAGAGGGGGGTGAGGGGGGGAAGGCCAATCAGAGATGGCGGAGGATGTGATTACAACTTATGATGCTGACATCGATGCTCTGGTAATAGATATATCAGGAGTGGAACTAACAGACCCTGAAATATCAATCTTAAATAAAGGCTTGTCTTTTGATCCTACACACACCCTCAATGAATTTGATACTGTCGTGGATTTGAACAGCTACTGTATGCCCGTAAATTGAATCTCCAAGTCCTGTTTCATAAGGATAAAGATAAAGATAAAAATAATAAAAATAGTAGCAAGGTGATTATGGAGTGTGATGTGGAAGGTAATAATGAACAAGAGACTGTGTATCAAGTTTAAACATGGAAAAGAAAATCAAATTATATTCTACCTACAAACATGACTGTTGGGGTGTTTCTCAGAGCATGTGAGCAAGATGTGGCCAAACTTAAGGAGGAATTGCCTGCTACATGAAGAAATTGCACTAGAGAAGAACAGCAGGCACTTCAAAGACTCCAGGATCAATCTGTCATCACCATAATACCCACTGATGGGGGGGGGCTATTGTGGTGATGGCCAAAGTTAAATGTATAGAGGAGATGTCATTACAACTCAGTAACACTGAATTCTATAGAAACCTGTCTTTTGATCCAACACTTCAATATAAATAGGAAATTGATTATATGCTGGATGAAGCAGTATTGAATGTGGTGATCAATCTGGAAACAAGCATTTTTTTGAGAGTGGAACATCCGGTGAGGGCCACTATCTATGGACTCCAGAAAATACATAAAAATTTGGAATGTCCACCAATAAGACTGATTGTTTCCAGTATTGGTTCACTCACAGAGTTGCTCAGTTTGTGGATTTCTATATTAAACCGGTGGCACAGAAGTCCAGGGCTTATATCCGGGTTACCGCTCAGATTCTGGGTATTCTTCAGGAGATGGTGATAGAGCCGGAGTGGATTTTGGTTACCTTGGACATCACCTCCCTGTACACTAACATTCCCCATTAGGAGGGATTTGAAGCAGTGAGGGAGGCGATGTGCGAAGGTACCATTCTTTCGAATGAATGAATTGAATTCATTATAGATTTGACAGAATTCATTTTGAATAAAAATGTGTTTTCCTTTTTGGCCACTATGTACCATCAAATCAAGGGGATGGCAATGGGGGCAGCTATGGCCCACAATTATGCCACTATTTACCTTGCACAGTGGGAAAAGCTATTTGTTTATGAAACCACTCACAATCCTTTTTTAAAGTATCTGGACTTCTATCGTTGTTTTATCAATGATATTATTTTAATATGGAAGGGGGACCTGTGGAATTGAATAATTTTGTGACATATTTGGAAATAACAAATCCCAATTTAAAATTCAACTTGACATATGATGTCTTTAAGATAACATTTGTGGATCTATAAATCAGAAAGGATGGTAGAGGGGGTTTAAATACCTCCCTATATAGAAAAGGGACTGATAGAAATTCTATTTCACACTTCCAGAGCTCCCACCCTAGGCATATTATTTCCAGTATACCCTATGGACAATATATGAGGGTGAAACATAATTGCAATACAATAGAGATGTATAATACTAATGTTGATGTTCTTACAGAATGTTTTAGAACAAGGGGGTATACTAACAAATGTTTACAGACAGCCAGATAAAAGGCTGATGGATTGGACAGGCAGGATCTGTTATGCTATAATAACCAAAGAGAGCCTACCAACAGAGGTGGGACTAAGAGAAAAAATAATAACTGTAGATCTCAATGTCCTAACTTTGTTACTACCATCAATATGCAGGCTAAAGATCTTGAATACATTATAAGAAAAAAATTGGCATATTCTGGCAGTGGAAACTGCACTGAAGGAAACTGTGAATAAGGGTCCAAGGATTACATATAGAAAAGGCAGGAACCTGTTGAATAATTTGGTACATAGCCTGGAACAGGTACAGCAGAAAAGGGAACATCTTCTGGTGGAAATGTACAAATGTGGCAATTGCTCAGCATGTCAATGGATCATGGTAGGGAAAGAACTCATGTTCAAAAGAACAAAAGGAAAACTTCAGGTAAAATCTTACATTTCTTGCAGTATGGAGGCAGTGGTTTATTTAGCAATATGCTCTTGTAGTTGCTATTATGTAGGAAAAAACAAGAAGAAATTAAGAGAAAGAATTCTTGCACATGAGAGACACATTAGACATGGGACAGAGCACAATGCCCTTGCATTCCACTGTAAGACTGCTGGTCCAGGTCATGTCTTTACCATTTGGGGTCTGAAGAAGGTTTTGTTAGGACCACAAGGTGGTGATCTTGATAACAAACTGCTTTGCAGGGAAAGTTACTGGCAATACAGACTGAAAGCTGGTAACACCTGGGCTTAAATGAACATTTTCAGCTGGCTCCCTACCTCAAAAAAAGAAAATGAACTGTATATATATTGACAACAAGGTTGCTTGTTCATTGCCTTGATGTTGTTCTCTGACTTTTGCACATCTATTTTCTTTGTTTTGAATATTACTTTGATTTTGGCCTTTTACTCAATTGTTCTATTTATTTGTGTAACTAGTCATACATCACACATACAGTGGTGACCACTTGTTGTGCTATCTTAGGCATTGCATTTTTATATGCCCTGTATATATGTGGTATGATAGTACTCATTTTGGTATTTATAATATGGTATTATATTGACATTTTATACATTCCCATGATTAGCAATATGAATTTGTAGTAGGTCATATTTAGAAATCATAGATGGATGATTATTATGAATTAGGTAGACTGATGTTGCAGTAATAACCTTTGTTGTGAAGGTATACAATAAAAAAATCACCATATGAGAGATTCTTTACATATTTGTCTTTAGGGATCCATACATACCATTTGCATAGTAGATGGCACAATTCAGTGCTTATCTATTTATACATAGTCTAGTCTTTAAGATTGCTGATTATAGAAATACTCTTCACCTTACTACATTTACGTATTTTTTATATTCTACATACCTATAGTATAGTATAGTATGTCTTTGTTGTTTTTCACATTCACTTATTTATGGTGTTAGTGTGTATATAGATATATAAGTATATATGTCTTTATATGTGTGTGATTATATGGGGGTTCTGTCACTTTAAATGGTAACTGCCTTTTGCAGTAAGGGCACTATAAATAGTGGTGGTGATCAACTAGCCCCCACATCTGGAAAAAGCAACAGAGCGACGCAAAACGTTGACCACGCCCATTTTTGGATAGGGTGCACTTGCTTGCTATGTAGTCCATTTACGTTTTGTCTGCTTTATTACAAATAAATGACTTTTGATTGGAATCCAACTTGTTGGTGTACCTGTGCCACTGGTGAGCTGAGCTTGCTTTTGCTTCATTTTGCTACATTGCTATATTTGAGTTTTGGCACCCAGGTGAGTGCTGGAGCCACTCATATTACTTTTGGACAATAGGAGATATGTTTGTTTGTATTATACAGTAAGAGACACCAAATTAACGAGGGGATTGAACTGAGAATTAAAAGATCATACACTACAATGGAATACCATTATCAACGTAAAGGGAGATCTTTTTAAACTGATAAGAGTATATACTTTTATACACAGAGTAGGTGGTATGTGGCATAGGCATCCAGAAAATGTAGTAAATAATAATTCTAAACATACATTCAAAACTCAGACAAATATGTCTAACAGAGTGGTTGCATGGACATTCACCAGTGACTACTGGGGTGCAGGTTACATGGGCACCATGGCCACTCATCTGCTTTTACATACTACACCTTTGTATGAACCTTAGTATCATATGGGCAATATGTTTTGCCTCATTTAGTGTCTTCTGCAGAAATTCTCTGGAGAAATGATGTCCATCATAAGGTTCCGTCATGCCTATTCATGTCGATCAACATCTTGATTGAAGAATTGTCAAAAATAGTCAAGGACATCATTTTGAACTTGTCTGTATTCTTGCAACTTGCCAGATGACAATTAGAGAATGCAGGCTACAACAGTAGGCTTATGAAGGAACACACATGTGCAACACTGTTTGTAAATACCACCACCTACTGACTCTTTAACAACCCTCCAAATGATTATGAATATATATAGCATTTAAAAACAGTGACACAAAGTGACAACATCTGCTGAAGTCTTACCTTTATAAAATGACAGATCCTGTGAAAAGAATAATAATTACTTCTTCCAGATCTGAGCAGTTTCCCAGCAAGATCCCTGAAAAAAGACTTAGCAAGAATCTTAAAAAAAGTCACAGATTTATGTGGGTGTAACATAGGTCTAATTGAAGACTTACATCATGTGACAATAATTTGTCCTTGGTATGCTGGTATTAGGGAAAAGTTCCTATGATCCTTTCTGTCTAAGCTGTACAGAATACTATCCTAATATATACTGGAAAAGCTTTATAATTCTGAGGATATAAAAGTTTTAAATAATTTTGCAAATTTATTTGATGTCTCTGAAGAACATTAGGAAAGCAGAAAAGATTTCTGTAGCTTTAGAAACAGAAGAAATTATGCATAAGAAGAGCTTTTTATTGTTAGTATTTTTCCTGATACTGTATTTATGTATAAGCAATGTTTTTAATTAATGTTGGTAGATGTGATGTGTAGAATATCGCTCTGCCTGGCAGCTGACATTCCTAGCCTTGTTCTTCCCATTACATCATCAGCATTGTGACCTCACTGACTATGACATCACAGCTGTTCCAGAAGAATTATTGACTGCCAGGTCTGCCACATGTGATGTCACTCTCAGCAAAGTGACAGTGCTGATGATGCAGTGGAAGGAGTGCAACTAGATATGGCAGCTACCAGGTACAGTGCTATTCCATACATCCAGCATAATACTTTCACATAAACAACTTTCTAATGAGCAAACAGAAAAATAAAAATACTTCAGAAATAAAAAGCTGCAACTGACTACTTCATATCCCTAGGATTGCTGACATAATTAGAATATAGTATATTGGAAATCTGGATTCATATAACACTGCAAAATTTATAACATTTTCCTGAATGCTATTTTTGATTCTACTACCTCTTAATATATTGTATCGTAATATATTCTATAACTAGGTATGGTAGATGTCTATTTTTATATATTTTTAACTCATGCATTTTTGTATGCTACTCACATTGCTGAGCACGTACAGGATGTGGACAGAGCAAGATCAGCCAGATATGTATTGCTTGGGGTTCATGAAACTGCTTCTTTTTTGCTGCCTAAATCAGTTCAAAATGCTAGACTTGTGATTGTGTAACTTTGGGAGAGGGGGATGGGGAAGGAGGTCATCAGTAGTGAGATGAGTGAGGGAGGATGTAGAGCTGGACTAGCCAGCAGGATTGGCGGGCCCAGAGGGCCATGTGGCTGCAGCCCACCAATAGGAAGGCTGTAGATCCTTAGCTTTTAAGGAAGTGTTTCTGTACTCCCCTCCCCTTGTACTGTCACTGCCAAATGAGTGTGGGATGCAGACAGAGTAGCACCAGCCAGATAAGTGTTGTTTGGGGATCAGGAAACTGCTTCTCTTTTTTGCTTCCTAAATCAGTTTAATATGCTGGACTCATGATTGTGTAATTGCAAGGAGGTGAATGGGAGGAGGGGTGACCTCCAGCAGTGGGACAACTGAGGGAGGATGAAGAGCCATACCAGTCAGTGAGAATGGTGGGCCCAAAGGGCCATGTGACTGCAATCCTCCAATAGGGAGTTTGTAGTTCCTATGTAATACCCACAATTCCTAGCAACCCCCAAACATGAGTGACACGAAGCAAGAGTGCAGCATCTTTCTTAGTGGACTTCAGTGATGCCAGCAGGGCATCCTCAGGGAGGACCATATGTCACTGGTTATGCTGCCCAACTGAAGGCATGTAAAGACAAGGGCACTTGGTAGCAGGCAGGTCTTGTCAAAGGGTGGCAGTTGATCTCTATCTAGGGTTAACCAACAGAGGGGTTGGTAGTAGGTGATTTTATAGGGAGTGCAGCTGGTTCCTATCCAGAGTCAGTGAGCAACCTACTTTTGAGATTGCACCTTCCAGACATCCCCATATTGATTAATTAGCTAGCAGGATTTTACAGGGATTGTAGCTTTTCAGCCACCCCCACCTGGATTAAAGTACTAGGATCAAATTGTTTCAGTGCAGGTAACAGCAAAACACTATATAGGGTAAAGGTACAGAGGGTGCAAGGACAGTTTTGATATGCTGTCAAGGAAGAGAAATAATATAATGAGGAGAGGGGGTTACAGATGGGGCTAGTAGAGTAGTGAGTTGCAGGGGGTGTGGGGAAGCAGTTTTCATATGAACTCTCTGGGAGGTAGGGGGTGTCTGGTATGGAGGCGCCTAGATCAGCTGAGGACAGAGATATGGCAGAATAGACTAGAATAAGGAGTGCTAGTGGAAATGGGAAACCTGAATGGGCAATGGGTGGAGTGGGGAAGGGCCGCTATTGGGGGGGTCTGAGTAAAGGGACTGGTGGGGGGGCAGAATGGAGAAGGGCTAAGGCAAGCTCTCTGGGTCCCACTTCCCCAGTGGGAAAGGAGGCCTAGGGGAGAGGTATGGACATTATTAAGAGGTACAGGGAGGGCAGAAAAGGAAGGGAGGTCTGTGGGAGCCCCCCAGAGTTGCCGGTGCAGAATAGATTCCTCTCACTGACTAAGGGTGAGTATGGAAAAAAGGGTGAGGGGGAATGGGGAAGCAGCAACAGGAAAAGCATATGACAATTAAGGGAGGTGTACACAAGGCGGTGGACAAGGAGATTGTGGGGGAGAAAGTAGTGATGGAAGGGCATGAGGATGAAGGGGAAAGCAGGGAAGAGGCCCAGTGGAGGAGAACGGAATGGAAATATGGGGAGGACCAATGTAAGGAGGGTGCAGGCAGTCAGAATGTGGGGCAAACAGGAGCAAGGGGGATCCACAAAGGAAGGACAAGCATGTATAAAGGGGTCAAGGGAACTCAAGTAACTGTTGGGGAAGGGAGAGTTGTGGTCCTAGGAGATTTCATAGTTAAGGAATTGAGATGGGGACACTCAAGCTCTAACCTAAATCACAGAAGAGTGCATTATATGCCAGGAATGACTGCTGAGAGCTTGGGGCTAAGAATAGCTGCGATCATGGGTCAACCAAGATATGCCTGTCTGTCTGTGGATGACACCAAGGTCTGTGGCACAGTGGACACAGAAGCAGGGAGAAAGGATGTTTTGGAGGACTTGGTTAAACTAGATATTTGGCAGCTGGGATTCAATGCCAAAAAGTGTAAGATAATGCACTTGGGGTCAAAGAACCTAGACACCACATACTGACCAGGAGGTGCGCAGGTCACAAAGACATAAGAGAAGAAAGGCGTGGGAGTGATCATTACAGTACAAGAGATCAGAAACACTCAGCACACTGCAAGAAAGCAGCTAACAAAGCAAATCAGGTGCTGGATTTACAGCCAAGGGTATAACCAGTAGGAAGGTGGAAATCATCCTGCCACTCTACAGATCATTGGTTAGGCTGCATCCAGTGTACAGTGTGCAGTACTAGAACCCTTATCTAAAGAAAGACACCAACTTACTGGAGATGGTAGAGAGAAGAGTGACCAAAATGATCCAGGGACAACAAGACAGGCCATACAAGGAGAGATACAGAGATCTCAATATGTCCTCCATGGAGGATAGAATGGAGAGGAGTGACATGATCATGATCTTTAAATACCTTAGAGGTCTCAACAAATTGAACTCTTTGGGTCTCTTCAATCTTAATAGAAACAGTGCTATTAGGGGGCACTGCCTCAAACTGTAGGGGTGGTGCTTCAAGCTGGAAATGAGGAGACCCTTTTTCACTGACAGGGTGGTAGCAAAGTGAAATCAAGTGATGGATGAGGCTGTCTCCCTGAAGACTGTTGACAGCTTAAAGAGAGTATGGGACAGGGCAAAAGGGAACATTACATAGAGGGGAGTGGGGAAGGGAGGGGTCGAAAGGGAGGAAGAGGTGAATTGCAGAGAGAAGGGCACATCCCTCAGTAGAGGGAAGTCTGAAAACTCAAACAGACTAGATAGGCTATAAAATCCTTTTCTGCTGGCAGTTTTTATATGTTCAAATATATGTTGTAAAGGTTTTTTTAACTGAACAGTAAAACATAGCTATCTATTTATCCATCTGTCTGTCTGTCTGTCTATCTTTCTAGCCCCCTATCACAAAGTGACAAGTATTACCATTCTTTCTGACTGAAGACATCATGACAGTAGTATCAAGGAGGGATTTTCAAAAGGGTTGGATGCAGATGCAAATGCATGCTGCACCTGTGACTGCATCCATTTTCTTGCATGAGGGCAGTACTGCTGCTATTTACAGAAGTTGTATGCTTTTACAACAAAATGCCACAATATGTGGCAAAAACAAACAAACAGATGCAATTGCACCTAAATTGGATGCAACTGCAATTGTGTCTATTTTTGGATTCAGTTGTGTCTGTTTTGGATGCAAACTTTAGACACTGTTAGGTCATCAAATGGATGTACTTCTTCTTCTTTGAAAATTGCAGCAGATAACTCTCTGGTGTATCTCTTTGGAAATCCCCAGATGTACTAAATAATGATGGAACCTTACTGTAAACCACCATATTCAAATCTAAGTTTGCTTTCTTAATGACAGACATTATAATATCCCTTTCAAATCTTAGTTTACATTTATAATAGTCAAGAACATGAGGTGTTGATGGTTAGAAACAAATATAATGCACACTAAAATGAAAGAAAAAAATGTTAATTTAAGGATATGAAATAAGCCAGTTTCTAACACAAACATGTCTCAAATACTTGTGTGCTAAAACATTTCAATTTCAAAAGCAGACTTCTAACTTGCTGCCTTGGGCTGTTATGAAGTATTTTCTGGAAAAAAAAGGATAGGATAAAGGGCAATTTCAAATGATATTTCCCAGTGAAGAAGAAGGTGTTTTATACTGTAGCTGTCATTTAAAGATATTCTCAGGATGAGCGCCATTTCAGAAGAGTATCCAAGTAAGAAAAAAACCTGAAAGGTTCATAACATTCACAATCCCCAGGTTAGAATCAAATATATACAGCTGAGCAGAATATATGTTAACAGTACTTTCTCAAAGACAGAGATATGTGCCATTAAATTAATTCCATTTTCTTTACGTAACCCCTATGGAGGTTCAACAGTATAGATGGTTCTGTATAAAGCAGACATAGTCAAATACTATAAACCGTGTATTAGACTTTTTCCCCCTCACACCTTTTCCTCTCAGTTTTCTTTTATCATCTAATAATTTCTGACATTATCTAAGTTTTCATATTACCTGTATTGCAAAGTAAATACATTTCTGTTAGTTACTTTAGTGGGAGTTTCACTTTTGGGATTAGTCAGAAAGTCCCTTAATGGATGCACAAAAAACATAAATTTATGTGCATATGTTTACAAGTTTGATACACAGCAACTGTGTAACCAATCTTCAGGCCTTTTATGAAATCACTGAAACCTCACATTTGAAGTGCTAGCATGTTACTGCACCTTCAGATGAGGCAAAGGCAAAAAGATTATTCACAGTCTACACAAAAACATATCAGGTTACTCACCCAGGTAAGTGGCAAAATGTTTAGCATAAATTAAAACTTGCAAAGGTACTGTATAGACATTGAGAGAACAGCTCCCATGGCTATAAGTCTTTCAGATTCAGGAAAAGGAAAAGTGAGTGAGATAAGTAGTGCTGGAGACTATGAAAGTGTGGTTTATATGAAACATGGCTACTGTAGAGAGACCATTATTTCCAGGCTTTCTACAGTACTTCATACTGTGATGTATAGCATGAAGGGAAATTATTCTAATGTGTACATTTAGATTTTGAAGATTTTTAATGGCATTCCTAGGTAGAAATATGCAAATGCAACATTAAAATAATACCTTTAAAAGTATATACCTCCTGTTCTTCAAGATTTTGCTAGTTCTTTTGTTTTGCTCAGTACTGTTTAGTGTCTGCTCCCAAGTTGATACTTGGGTGGCATGGTCCATAGATTCAACCTTCATGGTACTTGAAGAGAATGTGCAGTAGTGTTACTTGACAATCAAGTCACGAAAATACACCCTCACCATATAAAAAATATGAAGAAAGGATAACAAAGCTACATTATTTGAATTTATGCAAATTAATTTAGCAGCATCCCTTTGTTTTCAAGCTGATGCCCTGAGGTGCAAGAGTCTAACCTTTATTATTATTACTGTAGCACACATTCTTTTTAATTGAAAAATCCTTTAAACACAGTTTAAAAGCATTGCATATATTATTTCAAAGGATAGCTTTCTGTATAGGGTATGAACATAAAGAACTGTAGATTTCTTGAAAATCTTTATAACATTACTATACAGCACCACGTGCAAAGAAATAGGATGTTGCAGAAAATCCTGCCCTTTACTTCAGTCTGTGCCATTGTGTCAGCACTTGGAGCTGCAATAATCAATGTGGCTGTCACTACACAATGCTAGTGTCTATTCCAGATTGTAGTGCTTTCTATCAGACTATCATCTGGTAGCATCCACGGTGAGTAGTCACAGATGAAGTGCTCTTCTGCACTGTAACATGTACACAGTACCTGTCACATTATAACACTGCAGCACTAGGATTATGACATGAGGCCCTACACCCCATCTTGTTTCTAGCAGTCCCTCTTATCTTGTGGTGCCCCATCTGTACTTAATTTTTTTTATTGAGAAAATATATGCAGTGTTAACAATCATAACAGGCACTATAACTCAATTTTAATCATTCTGTATAATAAAGTATAATACTGTAGTAACCACATATTGTGTATGTACAGGTACAAGCACAAGTTTGTAAGGAAACGGTGGTAATTTAAGTGTCTGCAACTCAGTACAAACCAGAATCCTTATTATCATACAGTCTCTACATCAGTTGCCTTGTCACTTTTTGAAGTGGGGGAGGGGACCTGCATAGGGCAGTAGCAGCTTCCAGTCATAATCAAGGGCAATGAATAAGAAATAGGGCCCTGAGGGCCCCCTCTAGGTACTTAGTTTATGGTGAGTCTAGGGGGTTCCTTGCAGTTACACATGTGCCACACCCTTTACTTTTTTTAACTCTATTTATCTCCTTGGCTTCTATGTGGTGGATGTACCCCAACTTCAGTGCCCATGCCTTGCACCCAGCATCCTCCCAGGCTGCCCAGACTAGGAGTCCTACTGCTTGCCCCCATAGTGGGGCTTCATGAGGGGAGTGACAGAGATTCATCTAAGGTCAAAGTAGAAGCTTACATCTGGAGCATCATTCAGGTGGAGGTCTGGGGCCCTCACAGTGCAGCCTGCCCAGGGATTTTTCTTTTGTGAGTTTCCCCAGAGGTGCAGGCATGCAATGACATCAGCGTGGGTTGATTGCACTTACGCACTCAGCCTACAGATATCAACTATCACTTCCCCCACTGCAGAGTGACCCTGGCTGTTGCACACCCAGCCTCCACTGGGTGTCACTGATATGCCAGGGAGCCACAACCCTCTCCCCTGCAGGGGGAGAGCTGTCTGTGGGACACTCATCCTACCTCCTCCTGGCTGACCCTCTGATGCATCATGCTTGTTCCTGAATGCAGGTAATCAGAGCTGCGAGCAGTATGACTACCGGTGTGCTGGAGGGCCAGCCCCACTCCTTGTTTACTTGATTTCATTGTGCAGTACTTATGCTGTTCTATCCACTGCCTCCTGTTTGTGCTCAAATCCCTATAATTATGAACCAGTTGTCTTGTTAGAGATCCAATTTGCCTCCCTGGTAATGATCCTGGTCTGCCTCTGTGTCATCCCTTGTATCCACTGGCACACTGCTCCCAGAACCCACCTGAGATGTAGTCCTTTCAAGTGTCCAGTGGTTGTCCCATCACATGATACCATCTACCATATTTTGGTACCCCCATCTTGGATGGTTAGAAAGGCTGTCCCAAGTTTCCACCACCTGTTTTCACAAGCTATAATACATGGTTAGTGCAGCAGCCCATGACTCAGGTTGGAGGTCATTATATTACAGCCCTTTCCTCCTATCTCAGACTTGGATGGATGTATACTTTTTTTCCCTTTGTTACATCTAAGTCACCACATTCTCTTACCTCCCGCTTCAAGCTGCTTGGTAACTTTTCTTGGCTTATCTTAGGAATCATGGGTCAAAAGGTGCTTTATGCATTAGTGCCAAGACCAATAGTACTTTAGGGAATCATGGTGGTACTGCATGGGGAAGGTGATAACAGATTTATTGTTGATATATATACTGTACTGCTGGCTAAAGGCTAGACACCCATAAAAAGTTAATGGCTTGAAAGTAAAAATGTATTTTTATTTGCTGAATCAGAAGGTGGATGGAGACTACTTTATTTAGCTCCAGTGGAAGAGAGGGATTATACAAGCTTGTAACACTTACACTTTTGAACATTTGGCAAATATTGTAAGTATAATGATCCAGTCTGAGTGTGGGTCAGTGCTGTAATAAACTCTTGCTGTACATGATTTTGTATGTGAAGCTTGTTAAACTAATATGACAGTAAGCGAACACAAGACTGCTGATTGCCGGTTATAGGGGTCTTCATGTTTTACCTCTGCTCAGACCCTGCAAGTTCAAAGGCCAGCTCTGGCAAACTGCAAGGCAGTTCAAAAACCTCAAAATAAGATACAGCAAAATGGACTACAGTACCTAGAGTTACAAAGTGATCTCCTTTATATCCTTCATTAATATGTTTCAATTTTACTATGTGGATCTAAATCTTATTTTTCAGCAAAACTGTCAATACATCTAAAAAGTTTTCTGTCTGTGTCCCCTAGTCATAATTGATTTTTCTGATATTCCAATGCATTTGGTAGTGACTTGTAACCTGAAAATGCATCAGCAAATTGTCAGTTCTGCCTCATATTATGAAACCCATAAACCCAGTTAACTATTTCTGGAAAATGATGACCCACTCCAGAAAAATATTATGGGGGAACCCAGTGCAGATCTCTCTTCATCCGTATTACATACTTCAGTCAAAAAAAAGTTAAAATCTGGAAGTGTCCTGAATTCCCCATGAATTATTGAAACATCTCTACTCACAATGCATCCAATGATATATGTCCACTTTCCAACAAGTGTAGAGAGATAAGTCACCAATTAAAACTTATATTTTTGGACAAACTTTGTAAGGTATCATAACTTGGCATTTTGGGGTATGTTACAGTTGCACTCTACTGGAATAAAGTTTTGTAACTCACAATTGAATACTGAAACAAGGAGAGAGCAGCTTTTAAAATACTGATGACTGAACAAAATGCTCCACCACTCATAAGTTATGGTCCTGCCCCTAACTCTTGATGATAAGTTACATATTTTGAGTCAGCCTATTTTAGATTCCTTATATATCTTAGGATGACTCTGATGGTAAACAGGGTAATACATTGGTTAAGGAATAGGTGGCAGAGAGTGGTGGTAAATGGAGTTCACTCTGAGGAAAGGAGGGTGACCATGGGGTGCCTCAGGGATCAGTGCTGGGTGCAGTGCTAGTTAATGTCTTCATAAGTGAAATTTCAGAGGATTTGGAAGGGAAGGTCTGCCTCTTTGGGGATGACACCAAAATCTACAATAGGGTGGACACTCTGGGAAGGGGGTGGAAAAGATGGGCTGAGACCTGAGAAAAGTCAAGAAATGGTCAAGAATATGACAGCTGGGCTTCAATGTGAAAAAGTGAAAAATAATGTACTTAGGGCATGGAAACCCAGGGGCAGAGTACAAAACGGATGGAGTGGAATTGACAACCACCATGCAGGAAAGACACCAGGAGATAATCATATCGGATGACCTAGAGGTGGCCAGGCAGTGTGACAAGGCAGTTGAGAAGGCTACTGGGATGCTGGGGTGCATGGGGGGGATATCGCCAGCAGAAAGTGTGAGGTGGTGTTGCCCCTGTATAGCATGCTGCTAAGAACCCTCCTACAGTATTATGTTCAGTTCTGGAGACCACATCTAAGGATGGATATAGACTGCAGGTGGTCCAGAAGAAAGGAACTAAAACAGTGCAGGTGCTGCACCAAAAACCTTATGAGGAGATACTAAAAGAACTCAATATGTGCACCTTGGAAGAGAGAGGGAAGGGGACATGATAGGAGACCTTTAAATAACTCACAGGGGTAAATAATGTAATAAGGGAAGTATTTTTCAGAAAATAGTAGCTCCAAAACAAGGGGACATTATATGAAGATGAGTGTGGGACAGATTCAGGAGAGATGTAAGGAAACACTTCTTCACAGAAAGAGTTTTGGATTCCTGGAACAGTCTTCCAGTGGAGGTGGTTGGGGGTGAAAACAGTGGGGGGGGGGGGCTCAAGAAAGCATGCTGTGACCATACAGGAATCTTAATGGAAAGCAAGATGGGGAGGGAGAAAGATGTAGAGATCAAGTAGGGTCTTCGATGAAACTGTTGTTAAGGAAAAATGGGCAGACTGTGTGGGCCATGCAGTCCTTATCTGCCTTCAAATTCTATGTTTCTGTGGCTATTTTAAAGTACATTTTGTACTGTAGGTATAACTGTTATCTTCTGATGTTTCCCCATGTAAAGCTTGTACAAGCAAGGAAGCTAGGGGTTGGTTCAGAAGGAGAAATTAACTGATCATAACTCAATTACAGGTATAAATTAAAGTTTGTCAATGATCATGTGCTAGATGTTAACTAAATTGTTTGAAAAAGAATTCACATTCAAAACATATTTACAGAACAAGAATCTTTTGTTAAATAAACCATTTAGAAATGTAAGTATTCATCAATCAAAAAGTGCCTATCTGCCTAAATACTTTGAAAAACAGCACTGTGACAGCTGTGCACTCTGTATTACAGTACACCATGTTGTAATAAGTTTTAACCTACATGTCATATACCATTTTAATCTTTCTATTGCTTGTGTTCATTACCCAAAATATTCACATTTAGTTTTGGGAGGCCATGCTAGTGATATGAAAATTGTGCAATAAGCAAGGACAGATTTGAAAAATTCAGTTTGTAGTAGTAGTAGTAGTAGTAGTAGTAGTAGTAGATTTTATTTATTTTGGGCACCCTTCCCCATTGGCTTAGGGTGACCTTACAGCAAAATTGACACAAACAGCAATTAGGAAAACAATCAACAACATACAAAATATGTATGTTGACTGTTTGCAGAAGAGGGTTTCAAACCCCAAAATGCTGCCTTCTATTGTCAAAGTGAATTCTATTGGAAGTAGCCTAGCTGACAACTTTTGAATCTTTGATGAAGCTTGCATAGGAGTAAGCAAAATGTTAGACTGTTGAATGCTTTGGCACTAAGGAGTTATGGGCCTTTTTTCCAATTTTTGGATCACATGCACTGAATAAAACTGCTGTTTCACTGACTTTTGGTGTTTGTAAAATAGTCTCAGTAGACAGTGGGTTAATTGTGCTCTCCTTGCTATTGCACAACTTTTCGTGCATGTATCACACACTGGTGTGTTGGGCTTATTGGCATCATTATGGTCCTGTATTTCACCACCACATCCACTGTCACTTAAGGCCGTACGCATTATCTAAAGACACTCTTATCTCACAAATCTAGCGATGGCCTCTACAGTTTGTAGGTGCTCTTTCTAAAGCTCTAGCAAAGCACATTTGGTAAGAAAAAATGATTTTATGGGAAAGGAGGGTCTTGGAAGCCATTGTGGTGTATATTAAACTCTTTAACTTGATTTTATTTTTGGATTTAGTTTCCCTGTCTACAATGTTATTCTGTCCTTTGAACAAAGTGACTGCCATTGGAAATAGTCCTATTTAGTTGTCTAGTGCATTGGTAGAAAAGACTGTCACTTACTGTACACACTTATGGAACCACATCTCTCTACTGAGTCCAATTATTTTCATTCCAGGCCTGTTCAAGTCCTCACTGGGTTCCTTCTGTCTCCCAGGCTATAGATGATGAACCTCTCAACCTGTACTTGTTTGTATAGCTAATTCATTGTCATTTCAAACAATGTATTATACTTTAGGAATATTTTTTTTTGTGGGAAAGTGATAAACTTTTTTCATCTTTGATTTTATATTTGGATTTAGGAGCCCAGGCCCCAGTGTAATTCAACCTGTGATCAACGTAAATTCCAATAGACGTGTAATCATCAGATAACTTCTTCGTAATTTATCACATTGGTGGGTCGTGCCTTGTGTTTGGAGCAGAGAAGGCCCCAAAATTCACTTTTATGACTCATAATTCTCATTCTTGGCCATGTCCGAGTCATCTGTGGGTCCTCTTATCTTCCAAACCCTAAATATTTGATCCTTCGATTACTACATTATTTTAAAGCTTACTTGCTTCCCTCTTTAACAGTGAATGATATTTGTGGAACATATCTTATTTGGTTCTTAGAAGGGTCATGAAAATCTTTGCAATGAATGGAAAAAATTAAGTTGATTTTCATTGTTAGATTTAGGACCCAGCAGGTAATTGTAAGCTTGATTCAAACCAATTTCCATTGTTAGTAACTCCATTACATATTGTAGCTTTTCAATTATGTATTGCACTGGTGGATCATACTTGGTGTTCATCACTCTCAAAACCTGCATTTTGCCACTGCATCCTATTAGTTCCCCTCTGGGCCCTGTCCAAATGTCTATTGTGTACCATTATCTGATAGATTCTAAATGGTGGACCCCTCAACCCCTTCAGTCTGGAAGAGTTTTTACAACAGAAAGATGCAAAGAGTTTAATCATTTTTTTCTGTGCAAGGTATCTTCCATCAGAGCAGGTATCACCTTAGTTGGCTTGTTGTGGGAATGCAGAATTCAAGAGGTGAGGGATTTAAGCACTCTGCATCTAAATGTAATGTTTTGGGCCAGTCTTGACAGAGTATATCTCATGAGTGGTCTTGGGCAGCACCTTACATACTGTATTTTGGACTCAGGGCTTTCCAGCTTTCTCTAAATTTGCTGGCCAGCTCTGGTTCCAGTAATTGCTGAGATAACAGGTGTCCCCTTAGGGAATATGTTTTCCCCACTGAACTGAAAAGGGAAGTGGTGAAACCTTGCTAAAAAAAAGTCATCGTTGAACCCTGATGATATGGTAAATTACGGGCCCATCTTAACTCTCTCATTTTTAAGAATGTAATTAAGAAGGTAGTAGTGGCACATGTTCAGGACTGCTTGTAATGTTATAATTTCTAAGACCCAGTTCAGTCAGGGTTTACACCTCAGTACAGCATGGAGACAGTACTAGTAATGGTGTTCAATGATCTTCTGTTGGCAAGCGACAACAGTTGTTGCTCCATCTTGGTATTGCTAGATCACTCCTTGGCATTTGACATGATAAATCATGGTGTGCTGTTGCCACATTTGAAGCCTTATATACAGTAGGACTCACTGTAATGGTTATGTGGTAGTTTAGGGGTTCCACCCTCGGAACGCACCAACATTAGGGTGCAGAGTCACTACAATGCCAAATGGCAGTGTCATCAACCACAGGTTTTGCAGGGGGCTGTGCTCCCCACACCCCCTAACTATAGATTCTAACTCTGGGGGGCAGACCTTGGGGAAGGGGCGACAAAGTTAGATTTTGGCACTGTAGTGACTTGGCACCCTGATGCCGGCACCCTGAAACCTTCAACACAACCTAGCAAAGCCTTCGACACTGTCCCACATAGAAGGCTGATTAACAAGATGGGTAGTCTGAGCATGGGAGACAAGGTGGTGAACTGGGCTAGGAACTGGTTAACAGACAGGAAACAGAGAGTGGTGATAAATGGGATGCAATCTGGGGAGAGGGAGGTGACCAGTGGGGTACCACAGTGATCAGTACTAGGGCCAGTCCTGTTCAATGTCTTCATTAGTGACATTGCAGAGGGACTGGAAGGAAAGGTGCCTGTTTGCAGATGACACCAAGATCTGCAACAGGGTGGATACTCCAGAAGGGGTGCAGAAAATGAAAAGGGACCTGGGGAAACTTGAAAGATGGTCAGAGACGTGACAACTGAGATTCAATGCAAAGAAGTGCAAAATAATGAACCTGGGCAGAGGGAACCTTGCGGAGAGCTACAGGTTGGGGGGGTAGGAGCTGACTGTCGCTAAAGAAGAAAGGGACCTAGTGGTTACCATCTCTGATGACCCTAAGGGAACAAAGCAGTGCACAAAGGCTGCAGGGAGGGACAGTGGCATGCTGGGGTGCATAGGCAGGGAGATCACTAGCAGGAGGTGGGAGGTAGTGATGCCATTGTATAAAACATGTGTAAGGCCTCACCTGGAGTACTGCATGCAGTTCTGGAGGCCACACCTGCGCAAGGACATAGATAAGGTGGAGGCTATCCAGAGAAGGGTAACAAAGATGGTGTAGGGCTTGCACCACAAAATGTGAGGAGAGACTAAGGGACCTCATATGTACTCACTGGAGGAGAGGAGAGAGCGGGGGAACATGATTGAAACTTTCAAGTACCTCAATGGCATAAACAAGGTGCAAGTGGGGGACCTTTTCCAGTGTAGAAAAAGTACTAGAACAAGGGGGCACAATATGAAATTGGAAGGGGGTAGATTAAGGGGAAATGTGAGGAAGTTTTTCTAAACAGAAAGGTTAGTTGACGCTTCGAATAGTCTACCACAGGAGGTAGTGGGGGAAAGCACAGTGGAGGGGTTTAAGCATGCCTGGAACAGGTACAAGGAAAGCTTGAGGGGGGAGGGAGTGATGAAAGCCATTGATCACATAGGGTCAGTGGTCACATACAATGTATAGGGCCTATGGGCAGACTGGATGGGCCTAACGGTCCTTATCTGCTGACAGTTTCTATGTTTCTGTGTTTCTATGAAGCATTGCAGTGTGGTTTGGTTCCTACTTTACCAGTAAAGTGCAGCAGGTGGCATTAGGCAGAAACATCTCTGAGGCTGCTGCCCCCCGCTGCAGAGTGCCTCAGGGTTAAATTTTAGCTCCCATGATATTTGCTATGTACATGCTGTAACTGAGGGAGTTCATAGGCACTATGGTCTGGGTTTTTACTGCTAAGCATATGATGCACAGATCTACCTGTTGTGTGCACATGATGGGGTGAACACCATTGCTATGATGGATGAATACTGGATTGAAATCCATGACTGGATGGCCTCAAGTTGGCTCAGACTGAACTTTTCAAAGACAGAGGTGTTACTGGTGAATTCAGGCCATGTGGGAGCAGCAATAAATAGTGATGGTATCTTGCTGACATCCTTAAATGGTACTACTGTATATTGCGAGCTGCTGATAGGATAAGAAATCTGAGCATCATTGTAGACAGTGGATTGACTCTCAAAAATCAGATGTTATCTGTTGTCCAGAGTAGCTTTTACAAGTTGGATATTATCACCCAAATTCAAACATATCTATAGTTCTCTGACCTAGAAACATTGGTTCATGCTTTTGTCACCTCCAAATTGAATTATTGCAATTCACTGTACCTAGGACTCACTACATTCAGTGTGGGTGCATCGCTAGCAGCTCATGCACTCAGCAGCCGGACTGATTTGCTGGAACCTCACATTCCTACTATCATGTTGCTTCTGCAGGATCTGCACTGGCACCCAGTGAAGTGGTACCTCAGCTTCAAGATAAGTTTGTTAATCAACAAAACCCTGCATTATTTGAGCTCTGGCTACCTACAAGAATTTCTGACTTAATACTCTCCCATTCTCTTCCTTCATTCCAATTACACTGGGCTCCTCTAGGTTCTAGATTCTGGTCTGAAATCATTGGGAGATAGAGCCTTTAGCGTTACTATGCCTATCATGTGGAACTTGCTGCCTACTTATGTCAGAGCAGCACCATCACTGGAATATTTTGAATGCTTTAAACCCATTTATTTAATTAAGCATTTGGGACTGCTTAAAATAAAAAATACTGATGTATTTTTCATGTGCTAGTTTTACATTGTCTTGTATACACTAATTGTGCTTTAAGTCTTTATTGCTTGCATTTATCTCTAACATTTCTGCTATTCTGTATGGTGCCCAGAGCTTTGGATGAGCACCTAACAAATACATTGCCTTGCTTTACATTTTTGTAAAGCTAATTTGTTGCCTCCCTTTTAGGAATTTATTATATTTATGTAAACTATGTAATTTAGTGAGCAGGGATGCCCTGGAAACCATTGCAGTGAATGTTACTAGTGACATTTTTTAAATGCTTCCCTGCATTAATACATGTTGATATTCGGTACACCAAAGTTGCTTTTGTATGTATTTTTTAGTCAGTTTTCTTTCTGAAATTGTTTTGAACTGTATGAAATATTCTGGGTAAAGTTTTCAGTCACAAGGGACTGGTGCAAACGTGCTTGTTCTGCACATTTGCAACAACCCTTGCTTGCGACCCCCCGAGCTATCCTCTCCCATGCATTTGTAAATCACATTGCTGATTTGCACATGAGGGAACTGGGTCACCAGATAGATCTTCTGTAAAAATGCATGGCAACCCTCACTATGTCAGTTGTAACACCCCCTGCCTGTTCAACTGATATCTGCAGATGGCAGGGGTGGCAGTAAAGTCCATCCAGAAACTAGAGTTATTCAGAATGGCACAGGACCAGTGCAACAGAGACAGTGAGGGGGGACGGGACTAGTGAAGGGATACTGTTTGCACCAGGGGCAGTATCTAGGCTAGAAACTGGAATGGGGAACAATGGACCACAGGGAGAAGCCCAGGACAAGTACAGACACTGAGGACCAGGTGCAGATGGGTAGGGAACCATTAAGTCAGTAGTGTCCATCTCCTGTACCTTGTGCCATGCAACTGGTTCTTTTGTGCCATTCTTAAGATGTTAGCAAGTGAAAACCTTGTTACCACATATTATTGTCTGGATAGCCTCATTTGCATGTTAGCTTAGTCACAAGGAGAACTCCTCCCCAACCATATGACTAAGACAGACCTATGTATAAATCTGAAGAGTATGGTGGCACAATAGAAATGCTATTTTTCTCCCAGTGTTGCACTTCCAGGCTGTGCAATTGAGAGTAGGGCCCACTGTATTTGTAAATTCTTATTTTATGGCATAAATTGTTTTAACATTTTAAGAAAATGTTCAGTACCATACATAAACAAGACAAAGTTAAAAGAAAATAAATATAATTGTTAAGAAAGAGTGGTACTGAGTTTATGAATTTTGATTCACACACCTCTCTAACAATACATACAATTTATTTTGAAGATAGAATGATCAATTTTTACAGTAATAAATGTAAGAAAAATGGTAGTTGCTATATTGGTCCTTATACAAAAAGATGAACAAAATGGGTGGTTTGATCATTTTTTTTTAAATTTTGTAAAAATTGCTTGTTGAGCCAATAAAAGGTATCAGACCACCCATTTTGTTCATCTTGTAGTTCAATGGCTTTCTCAACCAGAATAATATTATGCTTGTGCCATTGAAGAATGACACTTGTGGCTGTTCGCATTCTCTGTTCCCATAGAAATTACCACCCTGTAGGGGTACTGAAAGCAAGGAGCCGTGTAAGAGGATTCCACCCCTAGAGGTGCCACAGGAATGGTCCCTTGGCAAAAGGTACTTTAGGAAGGAACACCCTGGTAGTAGAGAGGTGAGCCGCAGGATGAGAAGGAGAGGATGGTGGGACAAAGAGAAAGTGCTTCAGATGGAGGCTGGGAGGAACTGCTTATATAGTTCAGGAAGTAGGCATGGCTGGTTTGCTCACCCATTGAACTGCAGATGGAGCCTTCACCCAATTCAATAGTTTTCTCAACCAGAATAATGTTATGCTTGTGCAACTGAAGAACAACTTTTGTGGCCATTCACACTCTCTATCCCAGTAGGAATTACCACCCTGTAGTGGTACTGAAAGCAAGGAATCCTGTAAGAGGATTCCACCCCTAGAGGTGCCAGAGGAAGGGTCTCTTGGCTAAAGGTACTTAGGAAGGAACCCCAAAAGAGTTGCAGCAGTGATCAATGACTAGGAGGTAGAAAAGTAGACTGACAGCAACAGGCAGCTTAATGAAACATAAGTGAGACACACAAGTTAGCAGGATGCCTCCAACAATAGGGCTTGTGCTGATGACAGCAAGGGGTTTCCTAAGGAGAGAGGGAACAGCTAGTAGAGCCACCATCCATCTCCAGCCAACAGTGGAACCTACCTATGTGAGCTAGGGAATATCATTGAATTAACTAATATTATGACCCATGGCATGGAAGAGAGATAAAAAAAAACCTTTGAGGACGAAATCTCTGGGGATCCAAGGCCGTATTCACCTTCCTTCCAGGCTTGGGATTGTTTTTTGTGATGGCTCTGCTACTGTCATTTAGAAACCCTAACAAGGAGAGAGGGAAATATTCCAATTTTCATTGAGGAAACTCACTCTTTCCCTCAAACAGAGCACCGGGGATGGTTTAGAGACCTGGCTTCTGCAACAAACTCTTAGGACTGGAGCGGGCCATACATAGTAATGTAGAACATATCAAGTAATAAGCAGCTAGTGAACACTGTTAGTAATGGTAAGGCCAGATGCAATAATGTAGGGAATAACTGGCAATGAACAACATAAGAAACACTTTAGCAATGGAGCAGGCTGTAACAGGCAGTGAGCAGCATGGTAACTTAGTAAGTGTGGCTAGCTACCTAGTTCATCAGTGAGTGCCAGTTAAAGGTGATATAAATACCTGGAGGATTCTTGCAGTAAAGGCAGGATATGACCATGAGGTAATGAACCATGCTGGGCCACGACACTCCACTATAGAACCTTCTCAGTCCTCCGCAACAGGAAAAACAAAGAAGCTATGGTAAAGCACTGTGATCCACACACAGATTTGAAAACTAGTTTACAGCAACAGCTGTAGTTGAGCTGACCTCCGGAATATGATGAAACAGTGTACAAATAGTGAATAGCATCCAGCAGTAGCTGAGCTTAATAAGCAGGGGACGTTGTAGGAGAGGACAGTAGTGCACTGAAACAATGATATATTGCTTGGTACAATTGCAGTTAAGCAGATTTGCTATGGGGCAAGTAATATAGAAGTGCATTAGACTCTGTTTTGAGTCCCACTGAGTACAAATAAACATGTATGAGCAGAGTACAAACCCCAAAGGGGCAATAAGCACTCTGAGCTCTGTGGACAAAGCAAATGTGATGGTGAAGTAATAATGACTCAAAGGCCAAAAGAGGTACAGACATTTTTACACAGGGAAGGGATATGGGGCTGTTGGTCCCAGGGGTAAGAGTGACAGGGCATCAGGTTCCACGGGTAAGGTGATAAGGCAGCAGTTCCCAGGGGAAGGGAGACAAGGCAGCAGCTCCCAGGGGTAAGGAAAACAGGCAGTAGTTCTCAGGGGTAAGAAAGACATTGAAGCAAGTTCCAAGGGTAAGGGAGCGAGAGGGCAGGAAGTTCCAGGGTAATTGAGACAAGGCAGCAGGTCCCAGGGATAAGGGAGACAGACAGTAGATTCCAGGAGTAAGGAAGACATTTCAGTCAGTTCCAGGGGTATGGAAGACATTGCAGTAGGTTCCAGGGGTAAGGGAGACATAGCAGTAGGTTCCAGGGATAAGGGAGACAAGGCAGTAGATTCTGGGGTAAGGAAAACAAGGCAGCAGTTCCCAGGGGTAAGGGAGACAAAACAGCAGTTCCAAGGGGAAAGGGAGACAAGGCAGCAATGTCCAGGGGTAAAGGGGACAGGCAGTAGATTCCAATGATAAGGGAGACATTGAAGTAGGTTCCAGGGGTAAGAGAAACAAGGCAGCAGCTCCCAGGGGTAAGGGAAACAAGGCAGCAGTTCCCAGGGTGAAGACAGTATATAAACACGAGGTAAAGGAACCACACGGGGCTACGACTCTCCACTAGAACCCCTCAGGCCTCTGCCATAGGCAAAACAAGGAAGCCATGGTAAAGCACCATGACCCAGATGCAGATTAAAACTAGTTAACAGTGACAGCTGTAGCTGAGCTGATCTCCAGAGTATAAGGAAGCAGATTAAAACCCCAGAAGGGTTGTTCATGAGCAATGCTAGGTACAATGCATGGAAGCAGGTTTGAATCCCATGGAGAAGTAATATAGAACTGGAGTAGACTCAGGCTTGATTCTATCAGCAAGGGCTAAAGACAGGACCGAAGAGGGCAACCAGAAGGATTCAGTGCCAGTTGGGGCTACAGACAGTATATCAGGGGGCAACCAGAATGATTCAGGACCAGCACGGGCTACAGAAAGTACAGCATAGGGGAACCAGAATGATGCAGGGCCAGCAGGGGCTACAGACAGCATAGCATAGGGTAACCAGAAAGATTCAGGATCTGCAGGGGCTATGGACAGTACAGCATGGGGTAACAAGAATGATGTAAGGCCAGCAGGGGGTGCTACACACAGTACAGTATAGGGTAACTAGAATGAGGCTGGGCCGGCAGGGGCTACAGACAGTAAAGCACAGGCTAACCAGAATTCTTCAGGATCAGCACGGGCTACAGACAGTACAGCATAGGGCAACCAGAATGATTCAGGGCCAGCAGGGGTTACGGACAGGTATGCACAAATGAAATGAAGTGCGATTGTATGCTGATTAAACACAGCAGTGGCTGAGCTAAAAATAGTGATAAAGAAAGGGAACTGGTAAGGTTGTACAGGCTGAACAAACTTTTAAACATAATGAAGACTGTAACGATAAATCCCCAAAGAAGGGAAGGAAGGAGCAAAGCAGCATGCCAGGAGCAAGGAATTATCAGAAGCAGCAGTAGAGATGGTAGAATGGGAGTCAAAACAAACAACAATTGCAGGAAACTGAGGGTGGATAGGTAGGCAGGAAAGCAGCAAGCTGAGCCAAGCAGACAAGGGAGAATGCAGGGAACTGAGGGCTTGCTAAAATGGTGAGGAAAGGAGACAGAGCATAGGCACAATGCTGCATAAGGGAGGAAAACTACAATGAGAAACCTGTTGCACAAACGAACAATGTAGACACAGGACACTAGGAAACTAAAACCCCAAAGAATTGAGGATGGAGCAAAAGCAACACATTGTACATGGAGCTGCAACAGGAGTGCAGCAGTACAATACCTGCTGCCACTACCTTCAGCTGCTAGTGGAGAGCAAGAGCTGAGACCAGATGCAGGCCATTTAAGAAAGCAGCAGCAGATGGTTGGAATGGGAGCTGAAAAGTACAACAACTGCAGGAAGATAGAGGATGCCAGGTAGCCAGGGAGGAAAGGCAGCCAGAGCACAGCAAAGGAGCAACACAGCACAAAGAAGGGGAAACTTGAAAGCCCCAAAGGAAAACACAAAACCAAAGCACAAAAGTGGTAGAACATAAA
Organism: Neoceratodus forsteri; assembly: GCA_016271365.2. Classification (NCBI taxonomy): domain Eukaryota; kingdom Metazoa; phylum Chordata; order Ceratodontiformes; family Ceratodontidae; genus Neoceratodus; species Neoceratodus forsteri. Next base: position 1,212,828,292 of record CM057453.1, on the reverse strand, counting down.
AACAGCACATGGGGAAACACACAGCAGCCAGAAGCAAAACAAATACTAACCAAAGCAGGAGAGACACAGGAACACAGCCAACTGAAACCAATTTCAATTCAATTCAATTTTATTTTTATAGCGCCTTTCAAAACCAAGGCGCTTAACATAAAAGCAGACAGCCAATATAAATAACATTAAAAAAGTACATTATGAATCACTAGGGAAAGCCAGGTCAAATAAATGAGCTTTAAGCTCAGTTTTAAATCTTCTGACGGTTGGGCATTCTCTCAACCAACGAGGTAGAGAATTCCACAGGGTCGGTGCTGAAAAAGCAAAAGCATGGGAACCAGACATCTTTAATCGTACCCTGGGAATCTCTAGCAATCTCTCATCGGCTGATTGGAGAGGGCGGAGGGGGCTGTAAGATACCAGGAGATCTTTAAAGGTAGCCAGGTCCCTGATTATGTAGGGTTTTAAAGGTTAGCAAGCCAAACTTAAAGGTGATCTGCCACTGAATAGGCAGCCAGTGCAGCCCGAGGAGCACAGGCATAATATGACTGGATCTAGATGTCCCAGTCAAAAGCCTGGCTACTGCATTCTGCACCAGCTGCAAGTGGCGGACATCAACCCCTGGAAGCCCTAGGTAGAGGGAATTGCAGTAGTCAAGACAGGTTGTGACAAAGGCGTGAACCAGTGTTGGAAGATCATCCGAGGGAACCAGGTGTTTCACCGGGGCAATATTCCTCAGATGATAAAAAGAGGATTTGACGACAGCTGACACCTGAGATTTTAAGGTCAAGCCATTGTCAAAAATAACACCCAGGTTATGCACCTGGTCTGATGTAATGAGTGGCACACCACCAAGTAATAAACCTGATGGTTGTCCAACCCCCAAACCCGCCCTCGGATGACCCAGGTTCACAACCAACACTTCAGTCTTATCTGGATTCAGTCTCAATCAGCTGGAACTCATCCAAGATCTGATCTCAGCAAGGCAACTATTTAGCACGGAGACTGCATCATTCTGTCCAGGCAGAAAGGACAAATACAGTTGAGTATCATCTGCATAGCAGTGAAAACTTAGACTGTATTGCCTGATGATGTCTCCCAATGGCAGCATATACACTGCAAACAACATGTGGGCTAATATAGAGCCCTGCAGCACCCCACAAGGCAGGGAGTGAGAGCCAGAGGAATAAATTCCATTGGACACTCTCTGAGACCTGCCTGTGAGGTATGAATGGAACCAGTTTAGGACTGTATCAGACAGTCCACATAAAAACCGCAGGCACTCCAACAGCACACCATGGTCTACAGTGTCAAATGCAGCAGAGAGATCGAGAAGGACCAGAATGGTACATGCCTTTCGATCTCTAGCCATTAGGAGGTCGTTCAATACCCGAACAAGAGCAGTCTCCGTGCTATGCTCCTTCTAAAACCGGATTGGAGAGTATCATAGTCATTGTGAATTATAAGATGATCATCCAACTGCAGTGCAACCACCTTTTCAATAACTTTACCAACAAATGGCAAGTTAGAGATAGGTCGGTAGTCAGCTAGACAGTCTGGATCCAAGGAGGACTTCTTAAGGAGTGGTCAAACAACTGCCTCCTTGAGGGAGTCAGGAAAGACTCCCCTCTCCAAGGACTTCCGGACAATGTCAGAAGGATCGGACAGATAACATCTACACAACCCATTAAAATGGGTGTAGGGCCCATATCCAATTTACAACTGGTTGGACGCAGTGTTTGGATGATCTTCACAATGTCACCGAAGTCCAGCTGATGAAAACCTGACCAGACAGACAAAGTGCCAGTCACTTCCCATCGACTACTGCAATCACTCATAGAGGAGGATGAATAAATGCCAGACCTGAGGCTGGCAACCTTATCTGCAAAGAATCAAGCAAACTCCTCGCATCTTAGCTGAGAAAAAGCTTCTCTGGGCTGGAGACAGATTGGATTGTACAATCTGTCAACAGTCCGGAAAAGCTGAGCCAGTCGATTCTGTGCAGCGGAAAACTCCCTGGACAGGAATTCTGCCTTCTTACAGGTGATTTCTGATTGATAGTTATCATAATGTGCCATCAATCTAAGCCTGTCATCATCACGGCCGGACTTCAGCCAAACTCTCTCCATCCTTCGACCAACTCGCCTCATCTCCTTCAAGGAGCCATCAAACCACGGGCTTCTTGGGTGAAGAGTGAGAGGCCAAACACGAACAGGAGCAATCTTGTCCAGAGCATCTCCAATAGCCTTATTATAGGCTAGAACAAGATCATCTGGACTCATGCATTCACTTGACAAGTACGAGAGGTCCAGTACCACCGATAGGTCACTGGGGTTAATCCCCCTTAAAGGATGGTACTGAACCAATTCCATAAGGGCAGATCTATTAGGGGGGACCCTGAAACTGAACCTTATGGTGTGGTGGTCAGACCAGCTGACTGGTTCCACCCCCAGATCAGTAATCTCCACTCCCAGAAGAAAGATCAGATCCGGTGAATGACCCCTACATGGGTTGAGGAGGTTAACTACCTGTGATAGGCCCAGCGTCGCCATCAGCTGGAGGAGATTTTGACCAAAATGTGAGAGTTCATCGTCAACCCAGGCATTGAAGTCCCCCAGAATTATCCATCTGAGGGACCTCAATACCACCTCGGCAATGAAGTCTCCTATATCCTGCAGGAATTCTCCACCATCTCCTGGTGGACGGTAGATGAGGAGAATCCCGCAGCCTACACCCTCGCCCAGGATTTATTTGAAGGATCTGGTACTTCCCAAAGGCACATCCATAAGGCCCAGCTCAGTCTTAAACATAATGGCCACACCCCCGGCCCTACGATCCAACCTTGGATGATGTATCACTGAGAAACCAACTGGAGTTACTGAGGCCAATATAGGGCCTGCATTTTCATCGAGCCAGGTCTCGGTGATACAAGCCAGATCAGTTGTTGCAACAAGATCAACTATAATAACTGTCTTGTTTTTAATCGATCTGGCATTGAATAACACCACCAAGGCAGGATGAGCTGTCAAGGAAGACCTCGGCGCCTGCCCATTTATATTGTGGCCCTTGAGTATGGAGACAAGACAGGGAGGACCCCTATCCTGACTCCATTTCACCCCAGGGTGTCTCCTGGATCTCACAACTCCAATCTGCCCTCCATCTTCCTGTCCCCCAAGCAGAGTCCAGGGCACAAACCAACCTGGGTGGGGGGCAAGTCCCCAACAGGCCTCAAACAAGGCCCAGAGTGAGGAAAGGGACCAACAGAGCATTTGGCTGACAAAGAGAAAGTGCTTCAGATGGAGGCTGGGAAGAACTTCTTACATAGTTCAGGAAGTAGGCATGGATGGTTGCTCACCCATTGAACTGCAGGTGGAGCCTTTCAATAATGAATGTGATTACACTTATTTTTATTAAATTGTATTATACAAGACCATGGGCTCAGTTTTCAACAGGACACTTAAGCGACACAAGCTGCAGCAAACAGAAGCTTTTGCTGAAGCCCAGTGCACCAAGGACCCTGCACCTGATTTTGGGACAGTTGTGGTTAGTGCCAAACACCCCACATTTGCTGCAACCGCTCCTGTGTGGCAAACAAATGGCACACAGGAGGGATTTGATAGAGGCTGGCTGCAGCCCCTGGCCATGGGAAAGCTGGCCTAGACAGTGCATGGGGTTGTGGAATCCAGGATGTCACACATGTACCAATGTGTCAAACAAGTCACCAATCTGCAGCTACCTACATGTGACACCTGATGTACAGGTGCCAACGTGGCACTGATCTGCATAGGTCTGTGCTGCTGTCACAGTGTGTACAACAGTACTGGAGACAGCAGGGCAGCCATAGCCACATGCCACAGTTGTGGACTGGCCTCCTGTGGGTCTCTGCTGCAAGGGTGTCCATGGGATGGTTCCAACAGCAACAGTATGGTTAGCCACCTTGCTCTGACAGCTGTCAGGTTGCAGCCTTGCGGACCTCATGCTACTCAGCTGTATCATAGTCCCTGCATCTCCAGCAGGACATCACAGCATGTGGTGACTATGTGGGGTAGAGTCAATACCTGGCCAGGCTTATGGCCTCCACACCAACAGGCTGTCACCCACCACCCTATTCAGAACACCATCACAAAGTATTGCAATCCCTTGCGAAATCATCTGGTGGCTGTCTGTCCCTGTCACCTTCATGCACCTGTTCTGCTACTGTCTGCCCACTCACTGCCACTATGTGCCAACCAGTCCCCAAGAGATGGCATAGGCCTTAGGCACTTCCCTCTTTCATACCAGCCATGAACACAACAGGTTGCCTAACTGATGAGAAGGAGAGCCTCTCCATGACCTTCCATGATATCAGCATATATGCCACAAGCTTTCCCTGTGCTTTGTTAAGTCACAGAAAGCATAACATGTACATGTGTACTTTTTAGGTGTTCTGTCACTAGAATGTCTATGAAGGTTGCAGATTCCAATTTAGAATATAAGTGTTTTCCACATGCTCCCTACCCCTATGATGCAACTGTGCTGCCAGCATACCTACCATGTCTCCTGCTGCAGAAAGTTGTGGCTCTAGTGCTATAGATCCATTCATCCAGACTGATACCATGAGATGTTGCATCGCAGCTGGGTCATCCAGGGTACAAAATAGTGACATAAATAATTATTAAAAATATAAAGCAGAAAAGAATCCACAAAAACAAATACAATCTGGGGTCTCAAACAAGGTGCTCAGAATCAGACCCCAGAACATTGTACTGAACTGCAATTGCATTTTGCATATTAGGCTCTACCACAGCATTTGAAATTGTAAAATGAAACTACAGTGAACAGCATATTTGTTTAAAATCTTCTTCATACCCCTATATGCACATTTGAACACAATTCAGCATAGTGGCACTAACAGCACTACAACAATGGGAATCCTGCAATATGTTACTGATGGACTATGGCATATCAAATGGGAGAAAAAAAGGGGCTGAGGCACATTTATACATTTCCCACACAAAGGACACAGACTGAACATTGTTTGCACCCACAGCAAGATAACAGCAGGCAGGACATGGGCATCAACAGGTCATGTTACAATGAAATACTGTGGGAGCCTCAGCTGTGACTGCAGGGAATGCATTTCTAGCACAATTCAGATGGCATTGATAGTCAAGCCTGTTCAATTCTAGACACCAGTGACGTGTCACAGATTACATTTCCATGTTGTGTGTGTTCATATGGCTCCCATGGCACACTGTGTCCACCACACACTTGGGCTTGCTTGCCCTGATGATGTGTAGGCTTGAGAGTCCTAGGGCCTCTGACTGCCACAACTGGGTGTTGAGCACCACCCACTCAGCACCATCTCCAGGAGTAGTGCATAGGCTGTTAAATCCGCTCTGTCTGGTTTAATCATAGCCAGGACCTGCAGCCATGTGGGGGCTTCAGGAATTCTAAACTGGAGGATGCAGCAGCTACTGCACGGAACAACTACCCATCCACTGTGGTGCAGCTGTACAAACAATCTAAGGACAGCAAAAACCCAAATTGCACAGGAAGCCCCCCCAATCTGACAGAGGTTGCGACTGAAAATAGGGAATGGAGGACTTTCAGTGATGCACTCGATGAGAGTAGGTATGTGCTGAACAGCTCCGGAGCCTCTACGACTAATTATTTTTTTAGTCTTTTGGGGTCTGATTTAGCTTGCCATTTTTTCTTTTGGTTCCGGTGCTCTCAAAAATGGATTTGCCGCTGTGTTCCCATGGAATTGCTGCAGTCTACAGCATCTCACAAGATGCTCCCGTCTACCTTACTTTCGGCTAGGTCTTCTGCATCCAAGTGGCCTAAGGCTGACTCTCTCCACTGAGTCGCCTAGTTTCATGGGGGAAACACCACTTTTGTATAAGTTTTTGGCTAAACTTACCTGCCTCAAAATTAATATTATTTTTTTTTTACTTTCTCCTGGTCTTGGCCAAGAGGAACCCATCATTCTGTTTTGTCAGCTGGGCCCCGACATACTAGTAACCCAGCGTCATGATGCTCACTACTAGGACATTCAGTTATTAATTTTTTTAGCCTGGTTTTCCCTACCCCTGAGGGCGCCGACGAGAAGGACTTACATCCAGACATACAGCGTGCTTGCACATGCTGCTGTCAAGCATCCACAGTGCCCTCCCCACCCTGACTTCCTTGAAGAGCCATTGTGCCTTGCCATCCATGCTTCCACAGGCAGCAATGCTACTGGCATCACTGCCCAGTAATCCCCCCCCCTCGGAGGAGGAGAGCATCTGTTGTAATGCTCAGTCCTCCCCCCCCAATCAACCCCCGGTGACCCTGGTCCATTCCCGAACCTGGATCATCAGCGTAGTGTGAGGTGTGGCATCCAGTGCCTCAACCCTCAGCACAACTGGGCCAACTTTAAGACTTATCATTTCTGATAGTGTAGTAGGCTTAAAAGAGGCTAAAACCTCCCTGGATGTTCTGTCCCACTGTGTCGGAGACACTGAAGAATGCACTAGTTCAGTTGAGGACCATCAACTCCATTAGGAGTCTGAATTGATCTCCTTTCAGAGGAAAGTGGTTAAACAAGCTTGATGATCTGTAAAATAGGAGCAGTAGGAATATCCTGTTCCTTACTGGTACACCCGGAGTCTGCAGAAGGGTGGCTTTTGTCAATAATCTTTCTGTGGTGCTGGCTGGTCTCCCAGAGTTAGGTCAGAATTATGCCACTGACTGGGTTCCTCAGGCACTGCAGCTGAAACTGCCACTGGGCGAGTGCCCTCGAATCATTATTTGCCGCTTGCTAATTCTTTTTTTTCCAATTGTTTAACCAGGTGAGACATGTGATGTAGACAGCCAGTTCTGAGTGCTGTATCATTTTTATTAATGTAAAATGCATTACTGACTGTCTCTGTTGAAAATCTGATGCTCTTAGAATGACCTCACTCATCCCCCCTCCAGATTTTAGCTAAAAGATTAAAGCCATAAGAAAAATGTTGACAGCATGTGAGTCCACACACACTCAGTTTTTAGAGACAATGTGTTACATGGAAGATTTTAATCAAGGATCCTGTTTCTCTGAGTTAATTACAGACTTGTTTAAGTTAATTTTGTTAAGAGAGAAATCATAAAGAAGGTTTATGATGTTGGAGAAGAACCTAGGTTGTTACACAGGAGTGCAAGGTTGTAAATGTCCCTGTGAAGCCTGTGTGAGGGAGGATACAGCATGAGATCAAACAAAGTGTCATTTGAAGGACATGAATTACGCTGAAGTTGCAGAATGTAATACTTTTGTATAAGATATATATTTTCATATATCCTGACAGGGAGGAGCTAGGTGACCTCCTGAAAAGAGGTGGGGTAAAAGCCAGCATTTAATTTAGTCTGTTTTACTTCACATAGACACATGTTTACCTAGACTCTGACAAGGACACATCTTTGAAGCACTTTAAGCAAGTATTTAGAGACTAAGTACTGTAGTAGGAATTGCACTGTTTTAAACCTTGTTCTTTTAAAATATTTGTATGTCTTGTGATATAATAGTTCTGTATTGGTGTGTTTTACATATTCTTATCTATTATAGTAAAATTCTTTTTAGAACTTACTTGGTCTGTCTTTGACCTCTTTTTTTATTTGTAAGAAAAGTACATGGTTATAGCAGACAATATACATAACCTTGAATGGTGATACCAAACTGGAAAGAGAAGCATTTTAAGTCTGAGGTCTTTATTAAAGTTTTAAAGAGTTCATCTCTGTATACCTGGTTAGGTGCCCATAGGCAAAGATATCTGGCCCCCCGAAGACAGCTATATCTGAGCCTGTGCATTGGGTATGATAACAAGAGGTTAACAGTTTGAATCCCTCCAGAACTTGAGACCAAAGGTTGATCCGAAATCACAAAACAAAACAGACAAGAGGGTTATCTTGTCTGTTACACTGTTCACAAGACTGCGCTCAGAGGTTGGCCCTTTGGGAGTAAAGGGCCTGACCTGCTGAGTGGGTTTGTGACAAGCCACACTGAGCTGAAAGCTTGTTTACAGGTGCAACCTGGGAGCACAGGGAAGTTAAGTGACTTGCTCTGGGTCACACAGTATGCAAGTGGGGGCTGTGGGATTCAAACCCAAGTCTCCAGATTTGCAGCTCAGAGCCTTAAACCACTGCACTATACTGCCTCCCTTTCCAGTGCAAGGTCAAAATTCAGCAAGATGCAAGATCCCACCCAGCTTTATAATGGAAAGAGACCAAATATTTTATCTTTAATGATGTTAGCCAGATTGTCTGGCAGAAACAATGAGCCTACATGGACATTAAAACCATTCTCCATTGGGGCAGTGTTAAATTTTGTATGGTATATCCTGCTCACTTGATCATTGAATTGCCTACTGGCTCTCACAGCTTTGATTTGGCATAGTCTGCCTTACAACAGCTTCCTGATGGAAAAGGAAAGGGGAAATTGTATAACCAGGAAAGGCACACTAAGCCAAAGCTTGTTTCCAGGTGCAACCTGGGAGCACAAGGAAGTTAAGTGACTTGCTCAGGGTAACACAGCACGAAAGTGGGGGACATGGGATTCAAACCCAGGTCTCCAGACATGCAGCTCAGAGCCTTAAACCACTGCACAACAGCTCCTTGATCTACTGCCAGATTTTTTTCTACACCATCCACTTATGAATGAGTCCTCAGATATGGTACAATGACTTATTTTTGGTCCGTCCAGTAGTGGTCCTATAGGGTATGTGGAGGCCTCGGGAATGGAACCTGCCATTGCATCCTGGTTTAGTTATTGCATTCAGTTCTGTGCTTGCTACTGGAGTTAGAGAGGTGATGTAAATACTATGGGTGCATGGCTTTTAATTTGGGTGTGTTTATTTTTATCTATTTTTTTAGTGGTTTTGAGATGAGCTATCACAAACAGTTAATTTAGATTGTGTCATCACTGGGTATCAACATGGCAATTGCTTAAAGTTTTTCTGCATCTGCCACCTTTGATGTGTGCTCACTGATGACATGACCTCTTTAGCTAGACAGGGCCACCACCTGCATTACTCACCCGCCCCCACGCCCACCTCTCTACTCACTCCACTACTGCCCAGTCATACTCTAGTAGCCTTTAGGCCTCTGGCCACTTCGGACCCCTTCTGTTCCATTTTTTCTCTCCCCCATTTCATTTTCTACCGTCAAAGTTTTTGAGACAGGGAGGATCTTCCACAGTATTGACCATGCCTCGGGAAATTATGGAAGCTTTCCAAACTAATTATTTGAATTTATGTAATGTTGCTGCTCAGCGCCCTTCAGGACAATAGATTAAGAATTATTTGGCCAGCGTTGAGCTCCTGACCCTTTCTTTGAGGGGAGGAAGGGAACTATTCAATGTGATCTAGATCTGTGATCTTCCCTTATCCTTGTAGATATGTATTAATACTATTAAAGTGATTGCTCACCCTTGTGTACTATATCCTCTGAACATGTTCATGCTCTGCCTGCCTCTCACATGGTTTCAGTGTCTTCATACAATTCATAGCTCTTTTCTCTGGCAGGGTTAAAGATCTAGGCAGGCCTGTTTGAACTTCGGAGTGTATACGTCTTCAGGAAGTCTAAATCTTGTGGGCTTCATTCTTAATTATCATGCAGCCCATGGAGCATGGTATTTTAGATGGGTGAGCCAGTCCATGGGAGAAGGGAGATTCTATCTTTCACAATGGTTTATAACGGAGAATGATATATGTGCAGCCCAATGATTTTGTTATATTTCAACCATTCCCAGCTTCCTTGGGAACTGTTGTGGTCACTGACTGGTGTTTCAGTGGCTACTTACAGAAAGCCCGGTCAGGTGCTTAAATATTCCCCCAGTTATTTACATGACCAAGCTATCTAGCATAATCCTAATTTTAAAATGGGGGGAAATGGTTTACAGACAGAATTGGTTGGATGAGTGGAGCACTTTTGTTTCCCATTTTCTTTCCAGAGATACCTGGATGAACTTTTCACAATTTCAGTCCAAGTATAGTATGACTGGGAAGTATGTTTTTTTTTTTCCTTTTTACGGACACTGCACATGCTGGTGACAGTTTTAGGGGGATGGGTAGCTCCTTCTGAGCCCCTACTCTCTGAATTGGAACTGGGGAGATTGCTAATCAATGCCATGCCATTTCTAATCTTTATCATGTCTTTGGTCACTCCCTTCCCTTGAGATTTAGCTACCCCTCTGCTTTTTGGCCCACAGCTCTGGGGGCTTTGGGAGTGGGCTCCGTACCTGTGTTGGGTGGGATGGACAGGGGATGGTTTATATTTCGGTCATTATTTTTGTTTTCTTTGTTAGTTTCTTTTACTGATTTGTTATATGCTTATTTTGAAAACTTAATAAAGTATATTTTCTATTAAAAAAAAACTGGGAATGGCATATGGTGCTGCATATGGGGTCCCTTGCATCAATCCTTTTTTGGAGACAGTACTGTGTGTCATTCCCAGGGCTTTGAAATTTGAGCCCTGTGTCATCAGAAGGTATTAGCAGGTTTCTCATGAAAGAGAACACCCTTTCCTTCTTTGAAATAGTAGCTGTACACAGTACTAAAACTGAACTGTATTCTCTAGTAATCTTTTGCTACATGCATATTCATTTCTCTTCTTGAACTCCCTGTGGAATGCTTTTTGTCAGCACCAAATTGTACTTTCTGAATCTGTTGACTATCTCTTTGCTATATAGCCCAGATACATCTGAAAATAAGCTTTTGCAGGTCAGCATGTTCTTCTCCAGATTTAAATGTATAAATATCCAAAAATGTTGTTTTAAGTTATTAGTTACTTGGTTGAACCCTTTTCAAGAGATTCTCCTTAATCAGAGCCAAAATTTTTTAATCTGGTTATTATTAGTCACACTACTAAAAGGATATATACTTCAGTCATGTCAGTATATTTTATAGTATTGTAACTCCCTTTAGGAACTTTGCCTCTCTTTCGCTTTTGCACACAGTCTCGTGTCATCCTTTGGGATCATTAGTGCTAAATGATGATTACCCTGAAGGATGCTATGAGAGAGCATGAACATGAGGTAAAATGGTTGAGTAATGTGGTAGCAAGTCACCTAGTTGTGTGATTTTACTCTGCCTCTGTGAATCACCCAGTCCCTCACTGTCACTGAGCTAGCTTCCATATTAGGATTTTGCGGTTACCTACTACTAACCATAATTAAAATATCACTTTGTCCACCCCCTACCATTTATTTTTAAAGTACATGAATCTTGCTTTAGGGTCAGGTTGCAGAAAATGCAAAGATGCAAATTTCAAATAGTTGTTTTAAATATGTTCTAGTTGAGTGACGGCAGGCAGGGATGATTCCAGTAGCTGGGTGAGAGAGGGAGAGTATAATTCATTGTTTTTATGTTTGCTTACACGCATGTGCAAGAAACATACTGCGATCATCCAAAATGCAGTGCCGAACAGCTGAAAGGGAGAGCCCTGCTTCAGTGAGCAGCTCTCCCCCACACCTACATGCACACAAGCACGCATATTGCGTGCTCATGCCTCCTCCCCACGCACACACTTGTGTATGCGAGGTGCCCAATCCCCAATCTGTCACGCCCCCAGGTGCCACGCTGGGAGCCCACCCCAGCGTGGCAAAAATTGTTATGGCTGACGGGGGTGCCCAATCCCACGTCGGCTCCAGGACCCCCAAACAGCCTTTCATCTGCCACACTGGGAGCCCGCCCCAGCATGGCAAACATCCCACATAGTCTTCCTATAAAAAGGAAAAACCTGTAAACAAAAAAAGTTCCCTCAGTGGTCTCCCTGCCCACCCGAGCCCACCCTCTCGCATTCTGCCTCCCCACACCCCCACCTCACCCCATACTTACCTCCGGAGTCCGGCATGACAATCTTCAGTGGACCGGGAACACGTCTGCACTCTTCAAAGCTGATGTGCGAACTGAGGAAATGCCGGTAAGCTGTATAATGTAATAAATAGGGTTTTTTCAACTTTGATGCATATCTCGGGCATTTTTTGGAATTTTGGTACCAAATTTTCAACATGGGGTTTTTGGGACCTCTCCTCATGAATTCTTGAACTGTCATGGCATTAACTGGGCCCGAAGGGTGATTTCACGGTCAGCGTAGGAAATCACCTTTCGGGACTAATGAAGGAAATGACAGTGCCAGTAATCATAAGGAGGGTTCTCAAAAAGCCTATGTTGCAAATTTGGTGAAAAAATTCCTTAAAATGACTGTTTTACAAGCGTGCATTGTGCAGTTCCTACGCACACTCGTAAGTTCACAAATTTTTAATATTTGCACTCCAGATTTTCAACATTGCCATTTTACCACACGTCCTTATGAGCAGTACAGCTATCATTTTTCACATGCTGCCCAAAATGTGTTTCCGTGCATGTAGCGCACAATGGCGCAGTAGGTGTGTGAAGTCAATGTATGGGACACATTAATAAAATCACAGTCACACTATTCATGAGCAAAGGTCTTAAAATGGCTATGTTGAAAATTTGGTGAAATAATTCCTAAAAATGACTGGTTTCTGAGCGAGCATTGTGCAGTTCCTATGCACGCTGGCAAATTTGTGAATTTTTAATATTTGCACACCAGATTTTCAACATTGCCATTTTACCACACTTACTTATGAGCAGTATAGCTGCCATTTTTCACATTTTGCCCAAAATATGTTTCCGCACATGTAGCGCACAATGGTGCAGTCAGTGTGTGAAAACAATGTTTGGGACAGATTAAGAAAATCACAGTGACACTAGTCATGAGCAGAGGTCTTAAAATGGCAATGTTGAAAATTTGGTGACAAAAGTCCATAAAATGACTATGTTACGAGTGAGCATTGTGCAGTTTCCACGCACCCTCGTAAGTTCATGAATTTGTAATATTTTCAGTCCAGATTTTCACCACCGGCATTTTTCCACACTTCCTTATGAACAGTATAGCTGTCATTTTTTACAACATGGCTCAAAATGTGTTTTCACACTTTCAGCACAGAAATGCGTGGTTGATGTGGGAAATCATTGCTCAGGACAGATAAAGAAAATCACAGTGACACTGTTCATGATCAGAGGTCCCAAAATGCCTGTGTTGACAATCTGCTGTAAAAAATCCCCAAACTAATTACATTACGGGTGTACGTTGCACAGTTTCAACGCACGCTCGTGACATCACCAGTTTTTTTAATATTTTTACTGCAGATTTTCAACATTGCCATTTTTTACACCTCCCCACGAACAGTACAGCTGTCATTCTTCACATCCTGTTCAGAATGTGTTTTTGCACCTGTGGTGACAAATGCTGTAGTCGCTGTGCAAAACCAGCTTTCGGCTAACAAACTGATATTGCCAAGGTTCATCAGGTGGGGGTCACAAAAAAACCATGTTGAAAATTTGGAGTGAAAATACCAGCGAATGCCTGAGGCGTTAGGGTTTCTGACCATAACGCCCCACCCTGTAGAGAATGACAGGCATCAGGGCTGTGACCTGGGATTGTTGCCTGCAATGCTCATACCATTCCACCCCCACCCACACCCTGCAGCCACTGAGAGGCATCGAGGTGTGCCTTGGACTCTTTGGCCCCAAAGTTCCCCCATTCTCCTATACTGCTCCCATCTCACCTTATTTCCTGATGGAATGGGGTGCGCATAAGGGCCAAAGACCCCAAGGCACACTGTGACACTTGTCGGTGTCTGCAGGGTGGGGTGTGGTGAAATGGCATGGCCATTATGCCTGATGACCCAAAGGCACACCCCAATGCCTATCACTATCTGCAGGGTGGCGATGGAGTTGGCTTCAGTTTAATACTTCACTGCCATTCCTATTATGCAGCTCTGTAACTCCTACACTACCAATGCCAATGCCAGCAACCAAACATTCAGCATTGGCAAATGCTTGTTTTATGTTTGTCCTTCACACATCTATTCCAGTCCTGACCAAGACCAGCATTTGTGGAGTTAAGTGTTGAAAGTCACACCATTACTGCATTTAACATTCCTCATCTGCGGTTGTTTTCATTACTAATACAGTTCATATAATGTAGTATACGTTTAGAGTTCGGAGCTGTTCATGAGCACACACTGTATAGTTAGGATTGTCAGTTCTTGCAACAATAGTAAGGTTTTTAATAAAATCCCATAAAGATTACCACACTATATAGTATTTACTAAGTGTATTTTAGGAAGAAATACACTATCTAGAGTTGACTGCTGTACAGATAGTACTGGTAATATTATGTGTATATGCAAAAGCAAGCTTTTTATGCTTTTACAGGTATTGTGCTACTGTAACATAACATGGATAATAGAACAAGGACCTGCTTATTATGTATTAGATTTCTTCTGCTGCAGTCGGATACCTCTGTATGAAGACATATCCATTTCTTTGGTCTTATCTCCCTCAAGTGTAGCCATGGCAATAAAAGACTGCATGGATCATTAGTAATAGAAGCATGGTCCATCTTGCCTCTTCTTTTTCTACTTCATCTCTTAAACCATACTGTGAAATAGATGGCTCTGGCTATGTTATTCAAGTTGTTGTCAACAGCTTACTTTCCCTCCTAATGTTCTACCACAGAGAAGGGACAATGCTGCTTTCAGGCTCCCTTGGGATATCAATCACAGTCCCTATAGTCAAAGACCATGAACAGAAACAGCTTTTGTTAATGTGCACATTAAATTATATAACTAAGGAGACGCTGTGTTCTAAGAGTTAGGTAGTAGAGCCACCATTTGTAAAATACTGTACTTACAATGTTTTTTTTTATATATTATGTCCACTTCTCTCTGGTATGACCCCTTTCCCCAAGCCACCTCCAGCCCCATCCAATAGCTTCAATGACACTATATTTTCTTCCTCAGCTTAACCCACTGGTGGGGTCTTCCAGGCTGGCAGAGTGAAAGCCCTTTAGTGGTGATGTCCCTCTGTTGATGGATTCCCTAAGAGCATGCTAGTTATTCTGCTCTGCATCAGGGTATGTCTGTGTGTTTATGACCCACTTATCCTCCTCCTCAGGGATGCTTACAGTGGCACAGATGTGTGCATGATACATGCTGATTTGGTTTCTCTGTGTCACTGCTGCTTTAGCTTTTTCACAGGACCACCACCTGTGGTCACCCAGGTGATGGTGTTGCAGTGAAATATGGCATTCTGTCCGCCTAGGGGAGCAGCATGTCTCTGAGATGCTCAATCTTCCTCCCCCAGCCAGTGCTACATGTCCCAGGTTCATTCCTGCTGAGTCACTCTTGTCATGAGCAGCACTGCTGCACTGAAGGGCTAGTCCCACATGTACCAGGTTCATTCTTGCTGACTCACTGTTGTCATAAGCAGCACTGCTGCACTGAAGGGCCAGTCCTACATGTCCTAGGTTCATTCTCACTGAGTCACTCTTAACATGAGCAGCACTGCTGCACTGAAGGGCCAGCCCTACAGCTTTTATTATTATGTTTTAACAGAATACGTTTTCTCCATGTGACCTCTGCTGAAGACAAAGGCCCTGTTTTTGACAGTTTACCAGAAACAATTGTAAAATATGGACTTTGTCTACAAAGTGGCAAAATCTAGACTTTCATGGAATTTGGCATTCTGTACCAGAGTAATGCATTTGTTTTACATGTCGTATGCTGCAAATTATTTCCTGCACTTTTTTTCATTTTGTTATATTTATTTTGATGTATATATTACAGTGACATAGTAAAGCAATAACAGTTAGGGTTAAGCAGGCACTTCTTTGTTAAATCTCTATTTCTGGACATATAGCTTTACCATTTTCAAACCTAGGGATCTGCAATTTGGCATGCATACTCTTTGTGGCAATATAAGTAAACCTACCAAACTATGTATGAAGGTTTATTCATTGCTGAGTTATAGTCTGTGCAATTATATACATATATTTAAATGTATCTGCTTTTTGCTTACACATAACACATAAAATGCTAAGATTTTAAATCTGAAAGTCTCAGTTTCATAGATCTTGCTCCGGTGATGGTGCCTCTGTATTTTGGAAACAAAATGTGTAATTGTTTAATTATGTATATTAATTTAAACATTTCATGGCTGTGCATGTGCAGTGCAATTTTGCTGGAAGTTTTCAAACACTAATTTCTATTTGCACAAGTATATGAGATGCATTTTGTGTTTCAGATAGTGTTAAAAACCAACAATGTAAAAACACAAATATTTTCTTGCAGCAGTGAGGAAAAGTTTCTATGCTGAATGTGGAGAAATATTTATGGTAACTTTTGGCTTATGATAATAAAGCAATTTTTGTGCATTTAGAAAAAAACAAGACAAGTTATTTGTAAATAGCTGAAAAAATGAAAGCAGTACATGTGGACAACATGAAGAAAGAATCAAGAAATATTCTGCAGATACTGATGGACAAAAAAAAATTAAAAATATTTCATAAATAATATTACACACAATGGGTTTGTTTTCACAGAAATGTGCACAGCTTTTCCCTAATGAATGTGGAGATGTATTTATGGTAACTTATGATTTATAAAAAGTGACATATATCTGAGAGCAGTATTGACAATGAATGAATTTAGTGTATGTTGTAGGGAGATGAAAAATCAAAATATCCACATGCACACAGCTATGATGAAAGTATTTTGTTTAGTGTTGGACAACAAGGTTTTAAAGAGCAGCTGATCCTATTAGGACAGCTTTAACAAAACATATCATTTAGGCACAGTTCAACTTGTTGTATTTCACATTAGTTCTGTATTTCTCATCCCCATTATTTATTACTGAGGCCATCTGCATGAAAATGATGTCTTTGCTCCTGAAGAGTTAATCTATTCCTATTGCTTTCTCCCTACCGGAGGTCATACTGCTCTACTTGTGACATCACAATTACTCCCATGGCAACAGATTGTGAAGTCTGAACAGAGGAGTGTGACAAGAAGCTGGGAGTAAGCAGAAGAGGCAGATGAACTCTAAAGGATATACAGTATGTTTCCATGCAAATTTCTCAGTAATATGTAATGGGGAGGAGAAGTCTATTGAACACATATGGAATTCAAGCTGAATTGTACCTAAATGTTATGTTTTTAAAAGTTTTCCTTGAGGAGTCAGCAGTTCTTTAAATAAATAGAGTACAGTTAGTGTTTGACAAAATGGATATGTTTTTACAATAATGTGTACAACTATTTTGGAGGAATACATTTGATGCCAGGGAATGCTGGAACTAGGGCTGGGTGACAGTGGAAACTTCCACTGTACCTCTAGGATGGCTTAGCACAGAAGTAGGAAAACTCTTGGGTTGGTACTTTACTTCAGGGGCTTTTTGTCATTTAAAGTATGTACAATTCTGGTCAGAGGCTAAAATTGTCAGTTCAAGGTTGCATCACACAATCATTCAAACCTCAACAAACACCTCACTATATAGTTATCAAGGCTCAGTGGATTATATTACACTACATTCACATTTTCCTACTTTAGACACTAGGGGCCTGGTTTTCAAAGGCTGGACACCAGCTGCGACAATGGCAGCTTGTGCCAACAGCACCTGCATCAAGGACCCTGCACATGATTCAGTATCAGGCAGGGTCCCTGAGCCTGGGTCCTGTGGCTTGTGGCATTGGTCAAACAGATGGTGCATTAACCAAGAAAGCCACAAACCGCAGGACAGATGGCCAGCAACTGCAACTATGGTAAGGGCCATGCCAGTGCCCCCCCAGTCCCAATCTGCCTGTACATCTTATCACTGTAAAAACAGTGCAACTCTGGTGATCTAGTGTCCCCCTTCCCACCCCAATCTGCCAGTATAATATAATACTAAATAACAGTAAAACCAGTATCTAGTGTCCACCACTCCCACCCCACTTCAATCCACAGTAAAATGTATGTATGAAGCACAGTAATGTATGTAAAAATAAATTAATCCCTAGTGATCCAGTGTAGCCCCCACCCTGGTAGTGCCCTAACCCCACCCCCAGTCCCAACCCCAGATCTGGTGACTGGCACAGCCACCCCCACCACCATGGCCAGTCACTGAATAAACAGTCAGAGTGTGTACCATATACAGTATGCACTCTGACAGCTCATGTCAGTGGCTGGCCATGGCGGTGAAGGAGGACTGTGCGTGCCAGATCTGGGGTCGGATGGGGGGCTGCCGAAGTTAGCACTACCTGCTATAGTGGGAGTTGGGGTGCAACTGGATCACCAGGGGTTTACTGTACTTTATTCATACAGTACTGTACTTTATACATACATTTTACCGGTGGATCGAGGCAGGGTGGGGGAGGGACTGGATATGGATGTTAATGTTATTTATTATTTCAATGTATGGGCATATTGGAATGGAGAGGGGGACACTAAATCACCAGGGATGTGGGTCTCCCATATATTACACTGGGGAGGGGGGCAACAGTGTGGTGCAGGGTTGGCAACCCTCCCAGAGTGTGCCTCAGTACTGTTACACCTGTTTTTTGATGAACTAATGGTTCTTTGACCACTGTCCTCTGGGAGGATTCTCTGAATAGGATTTTAGGGGTTATGGCAGCCTGCATCTGCTGCAAGCCCCTAGCACCATACCGCAGCCATTTTTGTGGCGCAAGTCTGGCACAAACCCCCTTTGCCACAAGCAGCCTGTGTTCACCACAGGCTACTTTGCTGAATAGCTCCCTACCGCATCTTCAGATGGAAGGTGCCAGTTGCAGCACAACTGTTTTCTGCAAGCACCTTGTGTCTGACATAGGGCTTTGCAAATCTGACCCTATGTGCGCAAACCTTAACTAATGTAGTTATTTTAGACAAACAGACATAGCAGCATGGTAAATCCTCAATATTGGGGTTGAGAAAGCAGTTTAATAGTAAATCCCAATTTTTGTACTATAATAACGAAGTCATCCCAGGATGGAGTAATCTCAGGTTTGGCATGTACATAGTCACTACAGAATGTCTGGATTCTATAAATTTGGTAATGGTCTGTTCAGCAGTTTGAAGGTCCTGAAAGTTTTAAAATACATAAAAATATGATTTAAGATATTTCCCCCTCTCTGATAACACAAAAATGGCTGCAAGTTGAAACTTCAGGTTCACTAGAGTTTAGTCAAAGGATGATTCTTAGATATGTGGCTTTACCAAAAACTGTTTAAATGTAAAATATTAAAGCCCACATATTCAGATGAGATGTGCATTGTATCCTTGAATGCACCATGTATCTCTAGACTTATGTGGGCCATCGGGGGCTTGGCCATATTCTAAGGCCACCAATACATTGCATACCCCCAACTGCGCCACTGCTCACAATATTGTGATACACCTATGGAAATGAGAAGTCCCTCATGTATATGCCATGCATCACAATATTGAACACCCCCCAAGTGTAACTATGGCTGGCTGTGCCTGCACATAGTTATGCTTTTGAAACCCTACTTTAACTATGCGCAGGATCAGGTGGTGCCCCATGCACAGTCTTGGGCTGGGTACGTGGTCCCCCCCTGCAGCCCCGATCACTTTTAGAAATAAAAAAAATTCCCTTATCTCCTTTACCATAGTGTTGTGGCCCACCCCAGATCCTACCACTGGTACAATGATCCAAACACTGATCCCCATTCCCTGGTGGTTAGTAGTCTCCCTAAACCACCACCCCAGTAGGCAGTAACCCACTCCACTACATCCCCATCCTGACTGTGCCAGTGACTGGCACAGCCTTCCTCACCCTGCTATGGCCAGCCACAGACTGATCGGTACTGGAGCGCATACAGTAAATAGTACATGCTCATTGGTTGTCATGACAACCAATCAGTGCATACTGTTTATTGTATGTGCTCTGGTACTGATCAGTCGGTGGCTGGCCATGGCACTGTGAGGAGAGCTGTGCCAGTCACCAGCATGGGTCAGGATGGGGAGATGCAAGGTGGTGGGTTACTGCCAACCAGGGTGGAGGGATGCAAACCACCAGGGAAGGGGGATAGGGGTTTGGATCATTATACCAGTGATCACGGCTGAAGGGACCACTACATTATGGAAAAGGGAATCAGGGAATGTTTTTATTTCTAACAGTGATCGAGGCTAGGAAGTATGGCCATTAAGCTATGGAAAAGGGGATCAGGGAATTTTTTTTTATTTCTAACAGGGATCAAGTCAGGGGGGTATTATGCTATGGAAAAGGGGATTGAGGAATTTGTTTATTTCAAACAGTGCTCGGGGCTGGGGAGGGGGGCCGCTACACTATGGAAAAGGGGATTGGGGCATGTTTTTGTTCCTAACAGTGATCAAGGCTGGAGGGGGGGACACCACACTACAGAAAATGAGATTAGGGAATGTTGTTATTTCTAACAGTGATTGGTGCTGGGGAGGGGGAACCCGGCACACAATACGGCAGTGCAGTCATGCAGATGAGCCCATAATGCAAAGAAGTGCAGAATAATGCTCCTGGGAAACAAAAACCCAGGGGAAGATTACACAATGGGAGGGGAGGTAGTAACAACAACAAAAGTGGAAAGGGACCTCGGGGGGTAATCATATCAGATGACCTTAAGGTTGGCAAGCAATGTGAGAAAGCAGTAGGGAGGGCTGGGGGGATACTGGGATGTATAGCGAGAGGCATCACCAGCAGAAAACAGGAAGTTGTTATCCCCTGTACAGACAGTTGGTGAGACCCCATCTGGAGTACTGTGTCCAGTTCTGGAGACCCCATCTCCGCAAGGACATAGGCAGGATAGAGGCAGTTCAGAGGAAGGCAACTAAAATGGTGCAGGGTCTACAAGAGAAGCCACACGAGGAGAGACTAAAGGAGCTTAATATGTATACCCTTGAGGAAAGGATAGAGATGGGGGACATGATAGAAATGTTTAAGTACCTCAGTGGAATCAACAAAGTCCAAGAGGGTAGCATCTTTCAGAAAAAGAGATGTGCAAGAACAAGGGGACCCAATTTGAAGATAGAGGGGGGCCATGTGATGAAGTATTTTTTCACAGAGAGGGTGGTGGATGCATGGAAGGGTCTTCCTGAAGAGGTTGTGGGGTCTAAAACTGTAGAAGAATTCAAGAATGCATGGGACAGACATAAGGCAATTTGTGTGGGGGGTAGGAAGAAATAGACTGTTGGTTAAATAGGATCTGCAGCTTATCCTATAGGTAGGGAAATGGGCAGACTTGGTGGGCCAAGTGGTCCTTATCTGCCGTCAAAGTCTATGTTTCTATGTAATGGGCATGTAAATGGATCCATTGCACCATGCATGCCCAATGGGCTCATCTGCATATATGGGTTGAATATCACCCATGGGAACCATGGTGCATACAGTCATGTGTTGTGCAGTTCCTCTATGGGCGGTATTCTGCCTCACACCCTGGTTGCACTGATCAGCACATGGTGACCCCCTGCTGTGCACCACATAGCCAGGGTCTGATATTCAAACAGACTACGTGGTCTGTTGCAATCATGTATTCTGTTTGAATATCGCATCAGAGCTGGCCAACCTAACTTTTTGCGTAGCACACTGTTATGCACGCGTATCTGGCTGGCTTTAAATATGGGGCCCTAAGGCAATAAAGTAACTTTTTTCATGCATGTACAGTACATTTGTAATATTCTTTTCATAAAGTGATTTTTGAATAACTGACATGATCTCATTCACAAGCTGAAATCCATTTCTGTGAGATAAGACCCTCACTTCTTTGAGCCTTTGGGGTTGACCCCCTAAAATTTATTTCATGTCTGGTTTGCAAGGTGCCACTTACATGGTCTTGAGGGGGGTGACATCATGGGTAGCCATACAATTGGGCCCAAAATGGCCACATATAAGCAAGTTAAGAAGAAAAGAATAAAAATTAAAAAAAAAATAAAAATACCAAAAAAAATGTAAGCCCCAACAGGGTTGTCTACAACTATAGCGACCAAGATTTAGCACCTAGAAAAACAGAGAGTCAATCTTGGCAACTGTGATCACGACTACCTAGGGAGGAGGGTGAAAAGATACTGCGGTTGGTGAAAACCATGACAGAAACTCATGCAGACACACATGCACGTGCACCTGTGGGGGGGGGGGAGGCAGGGAGGGATGGCATGTGGGAAGGGTTGCAGTCTGCAGGTGCTGAGCTAGATCACTAGTGTCGTGGGGAGGGTGGTTGGCTGGGAGACATGGGATACCAGGTTCTGGTCCAGCACGGTGCATTTTGTTTTGTTTTTGCCACCTGGCCGCATGTATTTTGTCAAGTTTTTCACTCCCCTGACATGCACCCTAAATGGAGTTGAGAATCCATAAGTAGGGGGGTGCGTGGGTGAAGCCACCCCATGGGGGGGGGATGTGGGAGGCACAGCCTTCTACATTAAAAATTAGACCTGTAGGTCTCGGGTGCCTTTTTTCTGTGCGCTGCCAGTGTGCATCACCAAAATTAATTTTCAGCGATGTACAATCGACTTAATAGCGATCGTTGTTTCTCAATTGCTATTACGACATTGAACCTCCCCAACACATACACTATAAACCTTTTTCACAACTTAGGTTTTTTTTTGTAGTTTTATTTCTTCAGTGACTGGCTGAGGTAGAGGAATTATTATAACTGTCACCAAATAATGGATGATCTTACAAAAAGGAGGGTACCAGGTGGAGGAGAGAGTGTAGGTGCAAAGTATTGTTTATTTCTTTGGGCTAGTAGTGTGACATGGGAGCTACAGGGAATGTTACTGATTTCCCAACACCATGGAATGGGCACCGGGTTAAATGGTGGGGGCCAGGGGGAAGGTCGAGATGGATTTTAAGTGGGCTGAGGGGATTGGACTGTTTTTTTCTTGTTTGGGAGAAGAGGGTAGCATGGGTGATAGTGATAGTGTGTTGGGGGGTATGTTATAGGTCTGTCACAATGTATGTGATCTGCAGCTGCTTAGCCCACTCACAAAAATCTGCTACAGGCCCAGTGAACATAACTATGCAGCTGTTTCATGAGTGGGTCCAGGGCCACTCATGGAGCAATGTACAGGTCTAGTGATATAAGTATCATTATAAAATGGGTCTGGAGTTTTCTGCATCCTGATTGGCTGAGAGGTACCTGTATCCATGTCCTTATCAACTCATATTCTGCCAACCAGTACCTCTTCAGCTACTTAGGACTCACCACAATAGAAATCATGTTGAAAACACTGATGATTTGTGTGGCTGAGCTGCCCCCCCCCCCAATTACACAACATCCGTTACCTGCTTCAGTCACGATCGATCTACACTGCACACAGCACCACAATATAGGGATCTCAGGACCAAAATCCAAAATATGTGTATGGCTTTCCCATCATTAAAAATAAAAATCTGACCTCTGCTCTTTTCTTAAGTGAAAGCTACCCCTGATCTGATGAGAATCATGTGTGTTGCTGGGATGCAGCATTCAAATGACAGAAAAAGGGAAGCCTCAAGGGAAGCCTTCTCCTCTGTGGAGAAACAGCTTTCAAATGAAAGTCAACATTCTGTGTCTCCAGCAGCTGTATCAAACATTGTGTAAAAAAGCATTCTTATGTTAAGTTAACCCCGAGTGAACTGCTGGCATCCTCTCGCTCAGGGAAGTGCTCCTAGGAAAGTCGTTTAGTACAGTGTCTGGTAAGGGACATGCTCACTACAAGAAACAGCCAAAACATTAGAAGGATAAATAAAGTGCAAACAAAGAGTTTTATGTTCACATATAAAACATTAGGTTTTACTGCTGAATACCAGTTTTTATGTTCGTACAAAGATTTCTTTGGTGACCAACAAAGTGTAAACAAAGAATTTTATGTTCATACAAAATGTTGTTTTTAGTGCTAGACGGTGACTTTTATGTGCAAACAAAAAATTCTTTGATTGCCACTAAGTACAATCAAAGACTACTGGTTCATGACAACAACGCTGCTACTTTCTACTAAACACAGCTTTTATTCATTCCTCAGCCATTGTTTAACTTTTTTTTTTACCAAATTTCTAGCAATCTTATTTTAGGCCCATGGACAAATAGAGTGGGTGAAAATTGTTATTTCCGTTTCTATATGTGTTTTTATTTTATAACGCTAAATAAAAAAGTTGGATTGCAAATCCATCAATCCTGTGGATATTGTGGAGGCTTAAAACAAGTTCTGAGAATTTGGGGCATAAATACTGAAAAATAGATCACTGATAGCAGAAATTCAGGAATGTGAAATACTGATTAAACAGCTGCAAAGCACTAACATCCTGTTAAACAGTGAGCTACGAACACATAGATCAACTAATAATTCTGCACCCACAACCTATGCACCCAATAAAAAGCCAGATGATTCCTTTAAAAGAGGAAGGGAAGATAATGGGGAAGAGGACAATGACTGGGTCACTGCCATTTCAAAAAGCAAAAAAGGAAGGAGGACTATGAATTCTAGTGTTCCTTTACAAAATTCTTTACTCCTCTTGAAGATCTGGAAGTAGAAGGATCTTGTGACCCAGGGCTTGGCAACATGGAAAATAAGCCTAATGATGAAATATCTATCCCCCATGAAAAATATACTAATAAATCTGTTCCTAATAATAAACATATTAAAATGGTTACTGCACAGGTACATCAATCTGCAGTTACTGGTACCAGTGTATTACCCCCTCCTGGAATACAAAACCATGTCACTACTGCGCAATCTATGCCAGAAGCTGCAACTGCTAATAGGACTGCTGCTAGTACCAACCCCTGTATCAGTGTAGAGTTAACTGAGAGCGAGCCCATGGAGACAGAGCAAGCAGTAGCTGAGGGAACAAATATGACAATTAGGCAGGTTGTAGTCCTTGGGGGCTCAATCATTAAATATTCAGATAAATATATATGTAAGCAGGACAAAGAGAACAGATCATGCTCTAGCTTTAGAGGTGCATGGATTCAGGACATCAAAAGGATGTTGCCTAATACTCTTACACATGCTGGCAGCAATTCAGTTGTGGTAGTTCATGCTGGAACAAACAATGTTAATAAATTTATTACTGAGGACGTACAGAGCAGTTATATATCACTGGTTCACACTATGTAAAAAAGAGGATGTGACATCATGGTGTCTGAAATCCATCTAGTACCAAGAACTAATATTAAACAACATGAGAAAATAAAGAAAATAAAAGAGTGGTTAAGAAAATGGACACTAAAGAAAAAAATAGGGTGCATCACTCATTGGGAGCATTTCTGCATTGATAATAGCTTGTATAGTTGAGATGAACAGCACCTGAGCAAAAAGGGCAGCCATGCATTGGGTAAAAGCATAGCCACGGTCATTGACAGGCATTTAAACTAGCTAGGAAGGGGCAAAAAGGGCAGGAAACTCCTAACCATATATTAGCATCCAACAAGAGTGGCAGTTATATAATATTTGTTAGTAATGCTAGGAGCCTGAATTCATTTAAAATAAGTGAACTCACTGCTATTATGAATGAAAAGCAGATTGACATAGTATAGTAGCAGTTACCGAAACATGGTGGGACGACACATCTCTGTCATTTAATAATATCCCAGGCTACACTCTCCATCATAAAAACAGAAATATATAAAAAGGTGGATGAGTCTGTAGCTGCATTAAAAACTCTCTTAAGGCAGTGGAATTAAACATAAGCACAGATGGGAACATTGAGGGGTGTTGTATTCAAATTGAACATTCAGGTGGCAAGAAGTTAATATTTGTTAATTTCTACAGGCCATCTTTGGCCGGTGTTATATACAATGAAACTTTAAATAACATCATCACTGAACTAATGGAAAAATTAGAGGTGATTCTGGTAGGTGATCTAAATCTACCAGGAATAGACTGGAACAACCTAACTACCAGTAATAAAACTGAATCACTATTTCTTGATAATCTCATTACACTCGGACTTGAGCAAATGGTCCACTGAGCCCACAAGGGAAAAGAACATTTTGAATATAGTACTAACTAACATCGACTCTGACATCTACAATATGGAAGTTACTAAACCACTAACAGTAATCATAACACAGTACTATTTAACCTTAACAATAAAAAAATCAACTAATAACAATGCTAGGTTTAGGCTCAACTATCCTAAAGGTAATTATGCCAACATTAAAGCAGCCCTAGCTAGGTATGACTGAGAAGAACAGTTTTCAGGGCTATGTACCAGTGAGTGCTAGAACCCATTCAAAAACATTTTTCACAACTTAAAAATGTTACATGTACAGTATCACTAAAAAAGTCAATAATGGTAAAGGAAAAATGCCTCAGTGATTAACTAATAAAATCACTAGGCAATGAAACAAAAGAACAAAGCCTTTAAAAAAATGAAGAGAAACAAAACCGAAGAAAATATACAATCATATAAATCAGGAGTAAAAAAAAAAAAAAATAAGGCAATCATAAAAAATGAAAGAAGGAAATTGTAATACAAACTCTCAGTGTCTAAAGTTGACACCAAAGCATTTTATGCTTCCGTTAATTCCAGCAAAACTAGTGACAACTCCATTAACTCAATCAATAGTAAGGGATTAGAGACTAATAACAAATCTAAAATAGCAGACACGTTTAATGAGTACTTTGGATCAGTTTTCACTTTACATAAGGCCAAATTTTATCTAACCCCAATATAGATCAGTTTATTGAGATTAGTCCAGGTGAAATTAAAACTGCTATTCTAACACTAATAAATAATTCTGCACCAGGACCTGACAATATAAACAACTATTTTATTAAACAAACACTCTATCAGATTTTGATTCCTCTAACCATAATTTTTAATAAATCTTTCATTAATGGAGAAGTTCTTGATAACTGGCGCAGAGCAATTGGGGTGCCATTTATAAAAAGGGAGACAGAAAAGCTATCAAGCACTACTGCCCTATTAGCCTCACATCAATTGGCTATAAAATTATAGAAAAAAAATCCTTAAAAATAAATTAGACTTAGCGGCAGAGCATTTAGATATTACTGATGAAACCTAACATGGTTTCCTCAAAGGTAGATCTTGCACAACCAACCTGGTAGCTTTTTATGAAACAGTAAGCAATAGCCTGGACAAAACGATTCCTGTAGATATCATCTATTTGGATTTTAACAAGGCACTTGACCTAGTCCCCCATAACTTGTTGGTCAACAAAATGGTTATGCCGGGTTTTAGTAGTCATTTGGTTGTATGGATCAATAAATGGCTACATAACAGAAACCAAAGTATTAAGATAGAGGGCACCATTTCAAATAAGAGTGCAGTCACAAGTGGGGTGCCACAGGGTTCAGTGCTCAGGCCCACTTTGTTCGGAATTTACATAAGTGATCTTCATCATGGGGTTTCTAAAAAGCTCAACAAATTTGCTGATGATACAAAAAATCACAGCAGAAGTGGACACTGATGAGAAAATCAACATTTAAATTAGACCTATTAAAAACTGAAAATTGAGCTATTTGCAATGAAATGTTGTTTAACACCGATAAATGCTCTGTGATCCATTTTGGAATAAAAAATACCCGCACAACATATAGCCTCAGTGGAAATAACATAATATCTGTTTTAGTGAAAAAAGACCTAGGGATTTTGATAAATAATACCCTAACCTCAGGAAGCCACTGTAGAAAAGTGGATCAAACAGGTAACCGTATTATATTAGCCATCAAAAAGACCTTTATTACAAGGAACAAACATGGGGCTGGATATTCAAACTGCGCTGTTTTGTGGCACAAGCCCTTGCGATGCACAAAATAGTTGCGCAGGGGTGTGGCCGGGGTGATATTCAAAGGAGTTGCGCTATTGAGCAACTCCTTTGAATATCACCGGCCACAGCCACTGTGCATGGCACAGTGGAACTTGCGCTACCGCAAGTGATCAGAGTGGAGCATTCAAGTCGCGGTGGCACAAGTACCATTTCGCCATGCGCAAATTTCTGATATTCAAAAGGTGACATGCAAATGGGGCCATAATTCATGCAAGGCACAGGGGGGGCCATTTGCATCTATTTATGGCCCCATTTGCTTGCCATTAGCATGCAGGTGCACCGATCCTTGAGGACTTGCACCTGGCACCCTGCTAGGCAGCAGCCATCGGGGACCAACGCCCCCTGCAGCCCGATCGCGGGCAAAAGTGTAAAAAATCCCCCCAACCCCCAACTGGCCTGATCGAGGGCGAAAGCTTAAATAACTCCTCACCAGCCCGATCACGGGTAGTAAAGTGCCCCCGAACATATCCCTGGTGGTTCAGTGGACCGCTAAGCCCAATCGCAGGCGGCAAATGTTTAAACCCCACCCCCAAAAACATATCCCTGGTGGTCCAGTGGACCGCTAAGCCCAATCGCAGGCTGAAAATGTTTAAACCCCCACCTTCAAAAAACATATCCCTGGTGGTCCAGTGGACCTAAGCCCATCGCATGGCTGCAAATGTTTAAACCCACCCCCAAAATATGAGCCTGGTGGTCCAGTGGACTTTAGCCCGATCGCGGGCTGCATAGTGGCGACACCCCCCAAGACCATATCTCTGGTGATCTAGTGCCCCCCACCCACCCACCCACAAGTCCCACCACCCGCCCCCGCAGCCAGCAGGCGGCAGCATCCCACCCGCTGCCGCTGCCTGGCTGACTCAGCCCGGTTGCACATCTATTGCGGAGAGCAAGAGCCAATGGGCATGCAGTTCACAGAGTTAAGGCAGCACAGATACGTGAATAAAGAATTCATTCTCATATCTGTACTGCCTTTGTACAGTATGGGCTGCACGACCATTGGCTCTGCTCTGCACCATCATGGGCGGCAGCCCTACCTGGCAGTCAATCGGGCGGCAGGCAGGCAGGCGGGCTGGATGCTGCAGCCCACCGCCGTGGAGAGCGGGTGGTGGGCTTCAAGGTGGGCTGGGTGGGGACACTAGATCACCAGAGATAGGTCTTGGGGTGTTGCTACATTATGCAGCCCGCGATCAGGCTTAGCAGTCCACTGGACCACAAGGGATATTTTTTGGGAGGGACACTTTGCTGCCCCTGATTGGGCTGGTGGGGGATTTATTTAAGCTTTGCCCATGATCGGGCCAGTCGGGGAGGGGGATTTTACACTTTTGCCCACAATCGGGCTGCAGGGGGGGCACAGGGAGTAGGTTGAGGGCCAGCCACAGGTGGCAGCTGCTGTGTTGCGCCCTGTAATGCGGCAGCTCACCTGTGGGTGGCCCTTGACTTACTCCTTTTTTTTTGGCTCAAAGTTGTGCAGTGTGTTGGGGTTGCACTCCAGACACTCTGCACAGCCCGCTGAATATCGGTCTGTGCAGTTTATGCATGGTTCCTCCCCCTCCAGTTCAGCATGCATTCATTTGCATTGCGCTGTTGCTCAGCTTGACTTGGGGGGCGCAACTGCCTCCTGCTGAATATGGCAGAATGGCGCAATTTCAGACTTGCGCAGGTGCAACCCTATTGCACATGGCGCAACCCTTTTGAATATCCAGCCCATTGTATCCTACCACTCTACAATACTTTTATTCACCCCACTACCAACTATGCTATCTCTTGCTGGGCCCCATATCTTAATAAAGTCAAAAAAAAATTGAGAACATGCAAGGGAAAATAACAAAGCTAATCTCCAGAGTCAGCAATTTCCCATATGATTCTAGAATGACCGCTCTCGGTCTCTATGACTTACAATTGAGAATGGACCAGGGTGACATACTTCTGTTATTTAAGATATTGAGTGACAATTCCCTTACTAAAGAATGCAGTATAGTAATGGCTGACAAGTCTGAGAATTTAAGGAGCCACAATAAACAGATACATATCCGCAGAGCACTGACTAACAAAGGTCAGCATTACTTTGGTTTTACTATAGCTCTGCGACAGTGCTCACGCCTACATCCCCAGCAGTGACAGGCACAATGCCAAGTGTCGGCATTGTACTGTTGTGGATGTCAGTGTGTTTTTATTCCCATCATGTGGGGGGCTCTGCCCCCCACACCCACCGGTCTCTAGATATCTAACTCCGAGTCAGGGTTGGACCAGGGAAGGGGCACAACACTGGAAGATGCACCACCAGTGTCTGCATCTACCAGCAAAGTGACTCACCACTTTCAGGGGAAATCTATCACTGTGCTGGTCTTCGCGGTGGTGGTTTCAACCTCATGTCGGTACACCCATTACTTTACGGTCAGAGCAGCTACATTATGGAACATGTTGCACTATGAAGTAGTGAATGCAGCTAACTTTAATACATTCAAGGCCAAACTAGATAAACATCTCTTGGGATAGCATTTCAAAATAATCCCCACTTTTGTGGGGAGGGTGGTCTCGATGGGTCTAGTGCCTCCTTCCACCCTTACACTACCGAGTAATACTGAGTAATGTGTTATGGTATGATTGTGCTGTTATGTACACAATGCTTTATTACAGGATTTGTTTAGGGCCTGATGGCCTCTACACAAATTCATATGTACTTAACATAGTAGTAGCATATTCACATTGAGACTGAAGTGTACTGTGCAGATTGCGTATACATGGTATGGCCCATATGTACATTAAGGTAATATACAGTAGATAAGGAAGTTGTATGATATTTGTGTAAGCCCTATGCAAGTCATACACCCACATCACACATAAATGGGGCCATGCTTCTGCTCCCACAAGTGGATCATATTTTGGATGTTGCAGATTTCTATCTGCATCTGCAGAAGTGGTTGTGTATTTCTAGTGTACTGTATGTCTTGCAGTGCCAACCCTTACAGAAATATAAGTATGCTGTGTACATGCATAATGCATGCCACATGCTTAATTGTGCAATTTCTGCATGTGGTTCACGTACACAAAGTGAACCTAAGTGAACCAAGTCTAAAAAAACAAATGTTTCACATGCTACAAGCTTGACATGTGTGCAGCAGGTAAGCTGGTGTGAACATCTTCCAAAAATCACACCAGGTTCATGTGCTGCATGCTTGATATGAGTGCAGCAGTTAAGCTGGTGTGAACATTACCCAGTTAAAATAGCACTACACGAATAGCGCCAGTCTAGAGATCACTAGTTTGTGTAGCGCTAGCACAGACAGCGAGAGGGGATCTACAGCACTTTCAGTAAGTGCTCCCCAGGTCACTGTCTGTGGTGCTCACCACAAACAAGAGCACCAGGATCCAGGAGTCTGGCTGAGCTGCTCCTGTGGTGTGGAGGGCTAGGGCATAGAGCAGCTCGGCCAGCGGCAGTAAAGACCAGAGTTCTAATCCTGGTCTCCAACAATTTTGTGCACTCGAACTTTGTTTCTTTGACACGGGTCTGTGGAAACAATATTCCAGTGCCCCACATATTTTAACTTTCCCCATGATCCACTCCCCCTTGGAGTGAGAATCCTTCAGTCTTGGGGGGTGTCGGGTGGAGCCCTCCACAAAAATAATACTGAAGGCATTATTGCCACACTATAGTTGCTGACAGCATTGTGGTTGGTGCTATTCTGACCCATTGCCAGTATGAACACCATTTAAAAATCACGTCAGGGTCAAATGCTGCATGCTTGCCATGTGTGCTGCAACTAAGCTGGTACAAATCTCATCTAAAGAAAACATCCATTTCTATTTCTCATACTACTGCTAGCAACTAGAGCCATTAAAATACATTCTTCATTGATTTCCCAGTAAATTTAGGTAAACTCATTAATCCTGATCTTTTTGCAAGTTGTTTAATGGCTTTTGATTTTTGTCATTAAATTGCCATTAATATGTAAAGTATTGTTTGCTTACTGCATGAAATGCCTAGGATATAGTCATCCAACATCCCACATTCCAGATGTGCAAAGAGGGGCCTCTGTGTTGTGAAGCCTGACCTTTTTGTTTTGGGCCATGCAAATATCATTATGCATATTTAGTGACTGTTTCAGCTCACTTACTTTCCCCTTTGTCATTCTGTATTGAGTATATGCACTATGACCATGCTCAGCACTCTTTGTGCTGAGTAGGATGTTGGAAGGATGCATCATATCTCACATTTTGCCACTAAAATGAGGCACATGGACACTCAAAATGAGGGACAATGAGGGACACTAACCCTCACGATGATCAGGGCACATCCTGAAACATGGAGATACAGTACCGGACACAGTGGAAACCATTGTATTTACTTGTATCGATATTAACGCCTGAGAATTAATTTCTACCATAAAGCAGGGATGCCATTTAGATAGGGCGGGGGGGGGGCAGTTGCTCCCCCCCGACATTTGTGCCTAGGTTGTTCTTATGGTGTGGCAATAATAGTATTGAATTGGGATTTAATCATTTGCACACTAAGTGCCACCCTGGCCTGTGTGCACTCACGCTGCAGGTGCACTCCTGACTCGACTGTGTCTGTATTGTGTTGTCCATTTCTCTCCACCTATTAGTGGTGGTGCCATCACACATGACATGGATGAGCTCCAGCCAAGCAAGATCACATAAGTCACGTGAGTGTGACACTATCTTTCCTACCACAGAGTAGACAGGCTGCACACTACAGCTTGGAGAACTCAGTGAGCACTGAACTCTCAATAGCAGTGTTGTGGTGGCATATTTTTGTTGGTCTACTCTTAGTGAGTCTCTGTCTCCCCTGGTGGCTGAAGGGGCAGAGGGTGAGCTAGAAGTTAACTCCAGACTAGGCTTCCTACTTACTCTACTAGACTCACCTCACACAAAAAAAAAACAACACAGACCTGCTGTGGCAGCAAGCTAGCCCTAGCAGCAGTGGTGACAGCAGTGTGGGTGGCCTTCAAAGGCCTTGATCAGTGTAGTGTGGCAGCAGCCATGGCAGCAGCCAAACAAGAAGCAAGCAACACAGCTTGGGTGAGTTTGGTTGGTGAGGTGACATGGCCATGGACCATGTTGGGGACCTGGGATGGTCAGTTCTAGCATCCAGTTTCTGGCAGAAGGACGTTGGAATGAAAACTGGGCTGGTGGTACACCAGCCCAGGCCTCAGGTTCTCACCAGATGGCCGGGTAAGTAAAATTAAATAACTTTTTTTACAGGGGGATTGGAGAAGGAGAAAGGACTGAAATATTGATGTGTTTTTCACATTTTTGCACCTTTGGTGGCTTCACAACCCATATGGGATGGGTATTGAATGGAATGGAGTTGGGGAGAGAAATCAGGACAAAGGCTTTTTTGGGGGGGGGGGTCAGAACTTCAGCAAGGAAAATAATTGAATTGGTTGGTAACTGGGTGGGTTTAAGCCCAAATCTGATGCACTGCTCCAGGGTATAGACAGATGAATCTTACACATTTGAATTTTTCCTGATTTGTATATCACTTTTCAGTCACAACAAATAAGTTTTACCTTTTAGAGACATTCCAGACATTCTAGAGCTTGCCACCTAGTGGCTAACTAGTACCTGGTCTCCACTGCTTGTTGGCTCCCCCCTGCTGAAATCTGAAACAGCACCCCAGCCATAAAGTCTAAATTTACAGGACATCCTCTGTGTGAGCAGAGTGTTTTCCATGAGGGATGGTTGAGGAGCAGAGCAGTTTTCAGTGGTAAAATGAGGACTGTCTCTTGCATTTAGGGACAGTTGAGTGGTATTGTATGCACAGACTATTGCAGCCCCACTATAGTCAGGCTTATGCACCCCCCCCCATGCAGCTGTCCTCCTCATCCCCACCCTCAGGCACATTATGACATATGGCAATGGAGACTGCAGGGGCATGCATCATTAGAATGAATGTGGGTATTATTTTATTACCGTTTTATACATTATTGATGGAGATCTGGAGATTAATGAAGGCCACCACTTGACTAAGAAGGGCCTTGTTAGTTAGGACGTTGTTATTCTCCAAATTGCCATCATAATGTATAAAAAAGTAATCAAATATAACACTAGTCATTTCAAGGAGGTAAGCCCAGAACTCTGACCCATGGACATAATCTCTTAAAGACTCCTTCCTCTTGCTCCTTAGTACTCCCAACTTATATCTATACTTGTGGGTTGTCTGCAGCAGCATGGCCACACCCACTACCATGTGGGTGGGGTGTTGAGTTATTTCTACCTTTGTGTTTGCCCCTTATAGTATGTTTGCGTGGAGGCATTCAATACTATGGAGAGAAAATAGTAGGAGTGTAGGCCAGACAGAAGTAATTAAGTAGTTTGGTGGGTAAGTGTGTGTATTGGGGGTTGGAAGAGCCACATGTGTCTCCATTAGTATGTGTGCTACAGTTCAGCTGTGAAGCTGAGATGATGGGGGACAAGAAAACTAAAAAGTATAACAGTGGTTATAAGTATGCTGCATGTGTGCAGATGTATGCAGATTTGTACTGAAGTACAAGCAAGCCATATGTGTGTAGACAGTATAGCTTAGTGGTTAACAGCACTGAACTGCAAACCAGGACACTTGGAGACCTGACAACCTGGATTTGAACCTCATCAACAGCCACTTGTATATGGTGTGATCCTGAGAAAATCACTTAACTTTTATATATGCAGTTATCAATGGCCATTTACTTTTTCATGCAAGCCACATGCATGCAATCTGTTCCAATTTAACATAAAAGGCATGCTTTCTGCACTTGCACACATGCCACATGCATGCAGTCGGTTCCAATTCAACATTTAAATCATGCTTGCAGTACGCATATCACATGGGTATTTTTATGTGTTGACATGAAAACATTTCATATAATTATTTCTGTAAGGGAATGTTTACCTGTGGCTTCTGCAGCAAAATGTACTGTTTCCAGAAGCACAGTCCCCACAGTAGTGACTCTGTGGAGGGGTTATGGTCACTAGCAGTAGCAGAGTGAAACAGAGGAGTGTGATTCTGTATATACCTAGGCTAGATTGGATGAGAGTGTCAGCCCAATTTACTATAGAAGCTGGTGGGGATCCCATCTCCTCTGGGTACTTTGCACACAGTAAGAGATTGTGCACTCTGCTTCAGTCCAGAAATTGGGGGCTTCCAGCTTCCTCATGTGCTCCTGGAATAGTTTGTACAGAAACAAATTAGAGAAGGGCTCTAACTGCAGGCCAATGGGTAGATTCGGGAGGTGCATAACAGCCAGCAGAAATCTCTCATGACAGTATTTAAACCTTCTGTGTTCAAGTGGATGTAGTCTTGAGAATCTTTAAGAGCATAAATGTAGTGCTTTGCTTGTTGTTTTTTTAAAACAATTGGCGAGCAGCCTGCCCACCTTCCCCCTTCCCAGTATATATGATTGGTACATAAGACAGCAACCTTGGCTTCCCTAGAGAGTAAAGACTCCAGCTGGAGAGGGATACCAGTGATCTCAGCATGAAGGAAGTCTTTTTCAGCCCTAGGAGGTTTTTGGTTAAGGACCGTCTCCTTAGTCCAAACCTCATTTTCAAGAGCCGTGGTGTGTGCCTGTCTATCTTTGCAGTGCCCTGCATCATGCAATATGACTGCCCCATGAATGATGGACTTAAAAGCTTCCCAAAGGGTGGTACCAGAGGTGCGGCCAGTATCATTTGCAGTGAACAACATGTCAGATTCTGAGGTGAGCCTGTCCTGAAAAATGTTGTCCCACAGTAGGAGAGGTCCAGCCTCCAGTATGAGAACTGGGGGAGATATGGGCCCCAGAGACATGTACGTGAGATAGGCACATGGTCAGATGGGACCAGAGGGTGAATTACTGAATGTACTGCTGCCTGAGTTACATTAAGAGATCTATGACAGTGATTCAAATGGCTGTTGGTACCATACATTGGTGAATGGCAAGAATAATCTCTCAAAGTTAGGTGGAAGATCCTGCAATTCTCATTCAGTAAGCGCCCCTTCATAATTTTCTAATCCGCTGCTGCCAACTTAGCATGGGGCTCCAAAACCATCCATGACCTGTCGAAAGCAGGATTGAGGGACAAGTTAAAATCCCCACCTGATACAGCCATGATATTCCCCTGTGTAATGTCCTCCAAAGATTGGCCAAGGTCTTGAAATAAGGAGGGATCATTGTAGTTGGGGACATACTGTAAAGGGTAACCAGGACAAGGGATCCTTCTGCAGTGAAAATGCAGAGCAGGAGTCATTAGCTCTCCACAACCTTGCGTTACTGTTCTTGGGACCATCAGAGTGATTTATTTAGGAAAATTTAATTTCCTCTTTTAATAAATTGGGCACATGCCCTTCAAACACCACCCCCCACCCCCACATACACACACACACACTCCTTGCATATTTTTGGGGCTTCTCGAGGAAAGAGCTTTGTTCTCTGGAGAAAGGCAACTTGGGGTTTCAGCCTCCCAAGGTGCAATAAAGCCTTTCTGTGCCTGACTGGTAAATTTAAACCTCCAACTTTCTAAATCACACAGGATAATATCACCCACTAGGGGGCAGGGTGAGTAAGTGACATTAATGAATTGTGGTTGCCACATACAGTATTTTTCACAGGGTTCTTAGTGAATAGGGATCAACTACTGTTGAATACGACAAGATCAAAAAAGCTGATAGTTTATATTTTTTCTTCAATGTCATTGAATCAGACAGTGATCACATTTTTTTTACTAACAAGTGCCTGTTTCGTACTGTGACCCTTCTGTATGCAAATGTGTGTAACTGTACAGAATGTATACTATTTCTGTTAGTAGCTGTGTCTTATTCACTAAGAATCCTGTAGCAAATACTGTATGTGGCAAGCACACTTCATTGAATAGCTGCCTTCCTGCTTCCTGAACTTTGCTGTCATGTGTCAACATCCCATAATCTGCCAATAGGGCCATTGTGCAGAAAATGATCCTCCCCGTCTTCGACTATGGGGACATAGTCTACAGTGCCGGTCCCAAGTCCACCTTAGCCATGCTGGACCCCTTTTTCCTTTTCCACTCTTTCTGTCACTTTGTACTGAACTGTCCATACTCCACACACCACTGTGCCCTCTATCACTCAATGAACCTCACCTCTCTAAACAATCGTAGGCAGTTCCACTGCAACAAGATCCCAGCAAAGTACTGGTCCCAGTTGCTCCTCTCCTACCTCACCACTGCTCTAGTCAACCCCAGTACCCTAGCATATTCCCTCAGAAAACTTGATTCAAGGTCTTTAGCTGTCCCACATAGGTCCATTGCTGCTGGACAGGGAGCATTTAGCTACCACATACCAAAGTTGTGGAATTCCCTCCCCACAAACATTCATCACTTCTCTCCCCCCCCCCCCACATCTTAACTCCTTGCTCCAGGCTCATTTCTCTGCTTCCTGCACATGTGCCTAGGCAGTTTTACAGAACACAGAGTGGCAGGACTGTTTAACCATTCTGTGTATATATCAACAAAGGTTCTACCTATTGATTTATAGTTATGTCAGTGTATCTAAACTATGCCTGTATTCTACTTGTTCTCCAGATCTATTATGTCTTTATATCTGTACCCATTGTGTAGCGAATACCCCTAATGAATCTGAATTGTATTTGCTTGTCATTCAACTATGTATATGTACCCCCTTCCCCCAGGACGCATCTGGAATCAAGCAGTAGCCTGCTCAGCATGCCTTCCTGGTTAAACGCTTAAATAAATAAATAAATAAATATATGTGTCTATATATATTCCTCTGATCATGGCTCCTCCTACCCGCTCTGTCAGTGCCCATATACATCCAATGCATCACTTCTATAATGGATGTTTCAATTACATTGGCCAGTGCAGTTCTTACGCATAGAAGATAGCATGGCCAAACCTGTTTATTGCTGATACAAGGTCACACAGCATGCTGAACATGACCATACAAGTGCGTGGACTGCCCATCAGTTATGGGTTTCTATAATACCAAATTTGGAAGAAATAATAAATGTAAACATCACATCACCTCAAAATGTCTGCACTTCAAGAAGGCAGATTTCTTCAGAGATGAATGCTTTGTCAGGCACACACTGCAACCCAAAATTGTGGGAACTGCTTTATGTTTCAGCTTCCCTCTTGCTCCCTGCCATCCTAGGGAAGCCATCTTCATCGGATCCCTCTCATAGGCTGATCTATCAAAATGTACTGAACATACTCTGCTGTACTTTGAAGACCTAAAATCTGCGTCTGCAGAAATACACTCATGCCTTACATAGTCTTATGTCATTAGGGAAGCTGAAAAAATGCATTCCACCTCCACGCTGGCTATCACTATTGCAGCCAAACACAGCACAGTAAGGCATTTATAAATATAGAATGTGAAGTGATGTGTGCTGCCTAACTAAGAAATACAGGGAAAAAACATTAAGAGTTAATATGACTAGTTATTTGTCAGGAATTTGAAAACAAACAATGCAGATTTATCCTTTTTCAAGTACTCTAAAGAACACAACCTGCAGTCTGAGGAAAAATCCCTGAAGTTAAAAAATTCCCTCCATTTCATTTAAACATACAGGTTTCTTGCCCTCCAAAAATGATTGATACATTTCATGATGACACACATATCAAGCCACTCTGAATGACAGAAAGAAAAAAGACCAATAAATACATGACACGACCTCTCGCTGCCTACACTGTGGGGTGCCACTGGGTTCGGTGTTGTCCCCATGTTATTTGAGGTGTACATGCTTCCATTAGGGGACATTATAAGACATTATGGTTTGAGTTTTCATTGCTATGCCAATGATTCTCAACTCTATATGTCTTTTGTGCCCGAGCAGGAGTCTGAGTCAAGTACATTGTTTAACAACTGCCTCCTGGAGATACAGAACTGGATGAGTACCAATTGGCTGAGGTTGAACCCGGGAAAAACAGAGGTATTGGTGGTGGAACCGGGGGTGAGGATATCAAGTCCATGGGTGGGAAAACCCTCAGGTTTATTTCTGAGAGGAACCCCGCTCATGGCATCTGGTCAGGTGCGTAACCTTGGTGTTATATTTGATGAGGGCTTGACCCTGAGGGCGCAGGTGTCAGCCGTAGTCAAATCATCCTTTTTTCATCTAAGGAATATAGCATGGGTGAAACACTTGATTCCATCAGAGGATCTTCCTACTCTGGTCCACGCCTTTGTTGCCAATCGTCTTGATTACTGCAATGCCCTTTATCTAGGGCTGCCAGGAGTGGATATCCACCGCTTACAGCTGGTGCAAAATGCGGCAGCTAGGTTGTTGACTGGAAGCCCGAGGTTCAACCATATAACACCTGTGCTTCGCGAATTGCACTGGCTGCCTGTACAGTGGCGGATCACTTTCAAGGTCATGTTGATGACCTATAAAGCCCTATACAGTTTGGGACCTCTCTACCTGAAAGAACTCCTGACTTCTTACTGTCCTTCCCGCTCCCTCCGATTCTCTGGTGAGGGATTGCTGGAGATTCCCAGGGTAACTTTAAAAACATCTGATGGAAGAACATTTGCCTTTATGGCCCCTACCCTGTGGAATTCTCTACCTTGCCAGATACGCAATAGCCTGACTGTGGAGAGCTTTCAAAAAGCTTTAAAGACCTTCCTTTTTAACCAAGCATTTTTAGTGACTTGAATTATGTCGGATTGTGTTTTGAATTTAATGTTGTTCATAATTATGGTTTTTAATACTGTATGAAGGATATTGTAAAGGTGTCCTGAGCTTTGGAAGGGCGCCTTATAGAAATAAATATTTACTTACTTACTTACTTACTATGGCATCTTTTCACAGTGTATTTATTATAAAGCAGTATTAACAACAAAAAAGATAATATATATAAAAAAATTAGGAAACATACATTGTGTGCTTGAACTGCTGAGATGACTGCCTCTCTAGCAGCTGACATGAAAATGTTGAGTCGACACAATGAACATGAGGAATAACGTTGGGG
Organism: Neoceratodus forsteri; assembly: GCA_016271365.2. Taxonomy (NCBI): domain Eukaryota; kingdom Metazoa; phylum Chordata; order Ceratodontiformes; family Ceratodontidae; genus Neoceratodus; species Neoceratodus forsteri. The sequence goes on along the minus strand of CM057453.1, from coordinate 1,212,788,757 downwards.
AGGGGGATCCAGGACATATCAATTTTATGTGTGAAACACGGAAGGGGAGAGTGAGAAAAATATGTGGAGGCTACAAACAAAAACAAAAATAATTTGGTAAGAGAGAGAAAATGGATTCAGATCTGCTCACAGAGATGACGATGAACAAACTGTCACGCTACCGAAACTGATATCTGACAGCTGGAAAGTGAAACAACTAGTCTACATGCAATACTTTTGAGCAGGAAAATAGCATTAAATGGGGTCTGTGGAACAAGTAAAGAGAGTTGTCATAGATCACGGAATACACCGAGAGTGTGACAACCAAAAGTAAAGCAGATAATGACACTGTGACTTGGAAGGACATATACACACAGGTAAACAGTTTACAGGACAGTTTGACTGCACTTGTGGGTATTGGCTGACAAAATAAGCATTAGAAATGACACTTGCACACAAAACTAAATGGACCTGTATTCATATCTGCTTCTATGTTATACTGCCATTTTCTACTTTATCCCTTGTTTTGTAGCAGACTCTTGGTTTAGTCAGTTTCCCATCCAAACTATCCTCACTCATAGCAAACACCATGTGTAGTGAAACCCGCCACAACCCACAAGTGCTGAACATGGTTTACATGGCTAGATCGAATGCATACCTCTCAACTGTACCACATTATGAGGAACGTTCCTCATTTTACTTCACAAAAGCTCCCTGTTCCACATTGTGAGGACTTGTCCCACATTCAGTGTTAACATTTTAAAGCAAAAATCTACAATAAATGATGCAAAAAATATATTATTCAATTAATAACAGACTTTCTGAACATAAATGTAAATATTGTAACAGTGTTCTGAGCTTCCTAGCTAAAGATTTGATTAAGTGTTCCACATTTTGCTTATTTGTTCCACATTTTCACAGGCAATGTTCCACATCTGGGGGACAAAAAGTTGAGAGGTATGATTGAATGTAATTCTTTCAAATATGTAAAAATTACACTTTTGGGAGCATAACGTTTTGCTCATGGACACCAAGGATGCACATAAAACAAGGAGAGCACTACAGCACTCAGATGCCACTGCAATACCACTAAATACAGTAGCTCTGCTTCATGGGGACTTGCTTCTACGATGCCATCACGGTACAACACATGAACGCGCCCATTCTCAAACTACTCAAGAAAACCGTGAGTAAAGGCAAATGAGTGTTTCTTTTAAACAATTAATACAAGTAAAATATTGGGCAAATACATATGGAAACCAATGTGTGGGTTTAGCATACCCATAACTACATACTACTATTGTAGGAGACCTCAAAGAATAAAGGTAAAACAGACTATTTACTTGTCCTTTAAAGAGCCAGATCTCAAGTTGGTCAACGGCAGGTGTATGAAAACCTACCACAAACCAGGAGTGTAGTGAGGAATTTTAAACTTGTACTCACAAGTGATGGCACTGTTGCCCCCATTACATAAACATAAACCAAGATATATAGTACCACACCACATGAACAATAGGCCCACCCCCCATTTCAGACAAATATGCATTGAGCCAATAATCCCAATAGAGTAATATTTAAGCAATAATGCATGACAGAGTGTGTGTCGTGCTGGGATAACATCACGCCTTGCCACGCCTGGGCTGGTTGGACATAAGGCCGCAGGCCAAGTTCGTCCAACACCCCAGAAGTGATGTTATGCCAGCATGACACACACCCTGGAGTGCATTTTGTTATTATACAATGGCTCTTTTGTAAAAAAAGTAATACAAAGATAAATAAATACTGTTTTATATGCATTTTTAGCATTTTTTCCTATGTGTAGTTGTACATTTATAAAAAAAAGTCTGTTGTTACTGCTATTGGCCAGTAGGTGGAAGTGTTGTTACAGTCCTAGTTCCCTGTTTCAGCTTCCCTGTGCTGGATGTTTGCTGTCTATCTTTTGTGCCTCTCTCAACCTGTTGAATCCACTCCCCCTTCACCGGTCATCCGGTTCCACACTTTGGTAACTTTTTTTTTTGTACGCTGTACTGCTCTATGAGGGAGGTTACAGTGGGCTACTGAGTTGCAGTTTCCAAGCTTTAAGCATTGTGATGTCGGGCAAGCTGGTGACTATGGATTGACATTACAGGTACATTCTCTGCTGTGTCCTAACCAGAGACTGTGGGGAGGACGACGGATTTTGAAAGAATTTCCAGATTCCTTTCAGTAGGGACAATCCAGCAGTGTTGACAAAGAAATTAGATATTTTAATGGCATCTTTTCTCCCATGAACTGGACAGCTTCAGTGACCCCGCAAGGGGCAGTTAAGGTTGGTGTGGTTCAGTGAAGCTGCTTGCTATAAGAAAAAAAAATGGGCATGACAATTCAATTTGTTTTGTGCTGGTAAGTGTTGTGTTGTTTTTTTTTGGGGGGGGTCACGTTCACTTAGTCATGGAATTGCTGTTTTGGGGGGACTGAAGTCATTTACAGCAGCTCAGATCGCTGGTAACTTCTAGTGGGGAGGTATGATTCATCAGTCCGTTGTACGGTTATGTGTGTGCCTGGACTTAATAGAGTGATGTTATACTGAGATAACATCACTGTCCGAGGCACAAACTGACCAATCGGAGCATAGGAAATATTCTGCCATTGTATAATTTTAGATTTACAACATTTTATTTTATCCTAACCCACACAGAAGCTGGCTGACTTTTAGTTACGGTGCTTAGGAAAAATTGTGATAAGCATTTCTATCGCATCAAGGTAGCCAGTCTGGCAGACATCTGTTCACACCAGCGCTAATGCATGCATACTGATCAGGTCACTCTGGCCTCTAAAGCACCTGCCTCACCCCCCCACACACACACACATCCCACACCTCCACCCCCGCACCTCCCATACCGACACACCACAAACACACTCTTGTAAAGCATAGAAAGACACCATCTATACAGTGCACTGAGAAGGACCCTATGGGAGTAAACATCCTCACCATACATACACCAAGCAGCCGTTTACAGTAAACACAACTCCCAAAAGGCACTCATGCACACTCACTCCTGCTCCCAAGCACCACAGCCCACACCTGTGAAAAGGAACAATATAAATGTCACTGGTAAGGGAGGGTAGAAAACTACAACTATCGCAGTAAAAATTATCTCTGGCCAGAGCCAATAGCACTGCTGCTGAGGAATTTGGGGTAAAAAATATTGAAAATTACCAGAGTTATGAGCACTTGTTTGCACAATGTAATGCAGGCTCATAAATTTGTTCTTTTTAAATATTTGTACACCAAATTTTCAACATAGCCTTGTTATGACCCTGCTTCATGAAGAAGGGCAGAGAAAATTTTCATTTCCTGGCCTAAAGGTGATTTTCTGCAGGGACTGTGAAATCACTTTTCGAGATCCAAGAACACATTTTGAGCAGGAGTTAAAAAATGACAGCTGTCACATTCATGAGATGCTGTAAAAAAATGGCTAAGTTGAAAATTCAGGGTAAAAATATTGAGTTACAGTGCATACCACTTAAACACATACCTGATAAATGCATAGCCTGCATAAACGCAAAAAATTTCTAAGTCCATATTTGCTTCCTATGTTAAGTAGACCTGTGAAAAGCATATAAGGATCCCTTTTAAATGCATACATTTTCCCTCAGTTTTGGTATTCAAGTGTTGACTGAATGGTTCAGTTTTACTGAGACTACCTGTAGCTGCTTTACTAATTAGCAATTAATTGCCTGTTAATGGGCTGCTCTGTTTAAAATGAGGTGCTAATCTCCTACTTCAACCTTTAAACCATCAAACCCAAGTCAAAGAAGCAGCCTCCCTTGCACTGAAATCAAAGCAAAGAACTCAAACTTGTGTCACATAAGCACTTTACATGAATCCTAAAAGCACCCTCCCTCATACAGGAATCAGTCCAAAGAATGCCACAGCATGTCACAACCAACGAAGTACATAAGTGATACTGGCATTTCTTTTCCCTACCCAGCCCCCTGGCACATACTACAAGTTGCATTGACTATGAAAAGAATACAAGATCTGATAAATGCATAACCCTCTTAAACGCATAATATTTGCCGGTCCCAAGGGTATGTGTTTAAGAGGGCTGCACTGTATTATCAATTGTATGAACCTGCATTTGCAAAATTTAACATAGCCGCATAACTTTATTTTTTTTTAATATTTTTACACCAAATTTATAACATAGCCTACTTATGACCCCGCCTCATGAACAAGGGCAGAGAAAATTTTCAACTCCATTCCAAAAGGTGATTTTGTGCAGGGGCCACAAAATCATCTTTCTGAGTATAAAAAAAAAATTTGACCAGGATTTGAAAAATGACAGCTGTCACTTTCATTAGGTGCTGTAAAGATATGGGTATGTTGTAAATTTGGGGAACAAATGATGAAAAATTCTGAAGTTATGAGCCTGCATTTGCAAAATTCAAAGTAGGCTCGTAACATTGTTGTTTTTCAATATTTCTACACGAAATTTTCAACATAGCTTTCTCATGGCCCCACCTCATGAACAAGGGCAGAGAAATGTTTCAACTCCTGCCCATAAGGTGATTTTGTGCAGCAACTGCAAAATCACCTTTCAGGACAGATTTGCCTAATGTCAGTACAATTGTTTATGAGGTGGGGTCCCAAAAAATGCATGTTGAAAATTTGGGCCAAAAATATGCAAAAATGCACAAGTTATGCCACTAAGTTCAAAACACATTAAAATATATGGAACCACATACCTGTTTCTTCAGTTCACAGTCCGGCTTTGAAGGGTGAAGGCATGCCTGCAGTCCAGAGAGGATTATGGCATCAGATCCCCAGTGGGTCAGTAAGGGCTTGAGGGGGTGCAGGGTGGTGGGCGCTGAGTGGAAAGGTCAGGTTCAGGAACTGTAATGTTCAAAGGACAGCAATGGATGGTTTTCTTTTTACAGGTTGAAAAAAAAAGTGATCAAGGATTCCTGTGCTGGGGATTGGGCACTCCAGTGTCTCTGTAATGGTTTTTGTTTTTGAGAGGGAGTGGGGTGGTGGGAGCTGAGTGGGATGGTTGGGTGGGCAGGAGTAAAGAAAATGGGAATGGGGTAACGGACCCAGGATTTTTCTCTGGAGGATTGAGCACCCCAGTGATACAGATCAAGGATTCCTGCACTAGGGAACTGGGCACCCCCCAGTGTGACTGTTACGTTTCTAGGTGGGGAGTGGGGTAGTGGGTGCTTAGAGGGAAGGTCTGGTGTGCAGAAGGTAAAAAATATTTAAAAATAAAGAAATGTAGGTCATGGCAGAACACGGCACAGTCCACCATGACCAAAGATGGGCAACAATCTCTATTGCAAATGCGCAAGTATCGTGAATATGCAGAAGAGGATGTTGGGCATCTTGAATACTGTGGACTGTGCCATGTTGCACTGTGACCCCCGTCTACAAAAAATAGTGCTCTGAAACTGCTAATGGATGGTGCCGAGTGCTTCAAGGACATAGATGTGACTGTGAAGCAACTCTACACTGTTGTTCATTTGGAAAAATCTCCCCTTTTCTGATCACAGGAGGTCTGCAGGGCTCTGCCAGCTGCAGCCCTGAAAAGGGCTGCAGTGGGACAAATGGTGCTTGGGTATGGTTATGGCATAACCACCTACTCCCCCCCACACTTGCACCAAATAGTCCAAAGTCACCCAAACCACAAGGACAGAGTAAGATTTACTGCACATTAACAAAAATTAAAAAGACTGGTGTGGGCTAAAAGGTTATGCTCATAACAAGTACAGTAGGTAACTTGTGTGGGCTAAATTGTGCTCAGTTTTGGTCATGGTTATTGCATAACCAGTTAAACCCCTTTCAACAGGTAATCCAAAGTGGATACATGATGCCGGCATGACAACCCCAACCACGAAGTCCGCTACAGTGCTGGGAACCTGTCAACACCCCCAATCACGACCTGACCTCAAACTGACTGGCAACATCGTGGTGCACAATGCGGGGGGCTGCCCCCCCTGCACCACCCTTCTAGTTATATCTAACTCCATGTCACACAGACGGTGGAGTTAGATACTCCTATTGCCCTAAGTGTCTCAAGCAAAACCCCTGTCGCTGCCAATTTAGGCGCAGTGGGGGTTTCGCTGTGGGGGGTTCGCTGAGAGGGTGTTGCAGTAGTGGCAGCATATCATCCAAAGTCAACCAGACCAAAAGACACTAGAGTAAGAATTTTAACACACTGTTTGGTTAACTGGGTAAGCTCCCTGACAAGATGCCCCTTTTTCAGGAGCGACACGTACTGAATTACATATAGTGTATGTGGCCGAGAAAGAACATGGGATATACAAGAATGAATGCTTAAGTACACCCAAAACAGTTACAGGTACTGTACAACACTGGTATTACATAAAATTTACATGTAACATAATGTTAACACAACTCCAAGGGCTGGTGTGGGCTAAATAGTGCTCGGGTTTGGGCATGGTTATGGCATAACCATCTTAACCACTCGCAATGCGTATTCCAAAGCCAAACAAACCAAACGACACCAGTGTAACAGACTATTGCACGTTAACATTTTAACAAAACTCCAGAGGCTGGTGTGGGCTAAATGCTGTCAGGTTTGGGCATGGTTATGGCATAATCACCTAAACCACCCACAACAAGTACTCCAAAGTCAACCAAACTGAACGACAAGAGAGTAAGAATTATTGAAACATAGAAACATAGACATTGACGGCAGATAAAGACCGCTTGGCCCACATAGTCTGCCCATTTCCCTACCTAGAGGATAAGCTGCAGATCCTATTTAACCAACAGCCTATTTCTTCCTACCCCCCACAAAAATTGCCTTATGTCTGTCCCATGCATTCTTGAATTATCCCACAGTTTTAGACCCCACAACCTCCTCAGGAAGGCTGTTCCATGTGTCCACCACCTTCTCTGTGAAAAAATACTTCCTCACATTGCCGCTGAGCCGTCCCCCCTCTATCTTCAAATTGTGTCCCCTAGTTCTTGCACGTATCTTTTTCTGAAAGATGCTACCCTCTTGGACTTTGTTGATTCCACTGAGGTACTTAAATGTTTCTATCATGTCCTCCCTCTTCCTCCTTTCCTCAAGGGTATACATATTAAGCTCCTTTAGCCTCTACTCATATGGCTTCTCTTGCACACCCTGCACCATTGTAGTTGCCCTCCTCTGAACTGCCTCCATCCTGTCTATGTCCTTGCGGAGATGGGGTCTCCAGAACTGGACGCAGTACTCCAGATGGGGTCTCACCAACTGTCTGTACAGGGGGATAACAACTTCCTGTTTTCTGCTGGTGATGCCTCTCTCTATACATCCCAGTATCCCCCCAGCCCTCCCTACCACCTTCTCACATTGCTTTCTAACCTTAAGGTCATCTGATATGATTATCCTCAGGTCCCTTTCCATTTTTGTTGTTGTTACTACCTCCCCCCCATTGTGTAATCTTCCCCTGGGTTTTTGTTTCCCAGGTGCATTACTTTGCACTTCTTTGCATTGAATCCAAGCTGCCATACTTGACCATTTCTCCAACCTGCCAAGTCCCTTCTCATCCTTTCCATGCCTCCTTGTGTATCAACCCTGTTGCAGATCTTTGTGTCATCTGCAAAGAGGCATACTTTTCCTTCCAGTCCCTCTGCAATGTCACTTATAAAGACATTAAAAAGAACTGGATTCAGTACTGAAACCTGTGGTACCCCACTAGTAACCCCTCTTTCTTCAGAGTGGACTCCATTTACAATTACCTTCTGTGTCCTGTTGTTCAGCCAATGTTTTACCCAGACTACCACCCTGGGACCCACTCCAAGGCTGGTTAATTTGACTACTAATCTTTTGTGTGGGACTGTGTCAAATTACTTACTAAAGTCTCAGTAGGCCATGTCTACAGCCCCTCCCTGGTCTATTACTTTGGACTACTATTGCACACTATTTGGTTAACTGGGTACACTCTCTGACCAGGAAAGAACATTGGATGTTCAAGAATGAATACTTAAGAACATCCAAAATAGTTACAGGTATAACACTGGTATTACCAAAAAAATTAATATGTAATGTAATTTTAATTTAACTCCAAGGGCTGTTGTGAGCTAAATGCTGCTCAGGTTTGGACATGGTTATGGCATAATCATCTAAATACCTTGCAACAACTAGACCAAAGCCAACCAAACCAAATAACACCAGTGTAACACACTGTTGCACATTAACATTTTAACAAAACTCCAAAGGCTGGTGTGAGCTAAATGGTGCTCAGGTTTGGGATATTGTTATGGCATAACCACCTAAATCCAAAGCAACAAGTAGTCCAAAGTCAGCCAAACCAAAGGACATGGTGTAGACTAAGTGTTAAGTTATTATTACATGTTCTCCACAAGTGCAGTGCATTTAGAGTTGTGTGAAATTGTGGAATTTTGTTCCATGAAATATTTCATGAAATTTGCACTTTTCATGAAATATTCTGTGGGTGCAAAATTCCACTGGCAAAATGCAGAATTTCACCAGTGAAATGTGAAACTTCACCATCGAAATGCAGAATTTCGCCAGTTGCAAGAGAAATGCTGCCACTTGCAGGTGATATTCTGCATTTCGCACCCACAAAATACCCACAAATTATTTCATGGAATGCATGAAATTTTGCTAAATATTTTGTGCAGTGAAATTTGTGATTTTGCCAGAATTTCGCTGGTGAAATAAAATTTTGCTGCTTCTCTAAATGTATTACAGTGGGCATCAACAGGGCTGGAGTGGACTAAATGGTGCATGGATTTGGATATGGCTATGGCATTACCATCTCACGTTTCAGTTCAGTTACCTGTCTTCATTTTTCTCCCAACGTGGTCAACTGGTTTGGAACTACCTCTCTGCCAGGTCCCATCAGACTACTATTAACAGCAAACTCTCTGATTTCTGTCCTGTTAAATATGGTGTGCCACATGGGTCCATACTAGGTCCCCTCCTGTTCACACTTGTGGTAAACTCCCTGCCAGAAATCTGCACTAACACAGAGTTAATCCTCTATGTTGATGATGATGCTCACTTTTGTAAAGACAAAGACTCCTCATCACTCATGAACAAACTCCAGCGGGATTTTAAACGACTCCGCTCATGGTTCTCTGCCAAGGGTTTGAGTCTTAATTAAAAAAAAAAAAGGTCATGATCTTCGCTAGTCCCAGGAAATCGCTTGCCTTTAACTTTCTCATACACAATAATGATGGCAACCTGATTGAAAGGGTCCATGAATTTAAGTACCTGGGACTTCTCCTCGATGGCCACCTTAATTTTGATGCCCACGTAAACCTTACTATTAAGAAAATGCATTCTCTACAGGGTTAAACAATACCTAAACAAGGCCTCTAAATTTCTCCTAGCCTGTAGTTTCCTCCTCTCGCTTTTCAACTATGGTGCCTTAGTCTATTACTCTTTCTTGTCTCAGAAAAACCTCTACAAACTCCATTGCTCCTACCTCAGCATCATTTGGGTTGTCTCCAGACTCCCCAGACTACAGTTGTGTGAAATTGTGGAATTTCATTCTGCAAAATTTGTACATTTTGTGAAATATTTTGTGGGTGAAAAATGCAAAATTCATCTGGTGAAATGTGGAATTTCACCAGCAAAATGCAAAATGTTGCCCGAAAAGTGTGGAATTTTGCCACTCACAGGCAAAATTCCGTTGCTCGTGGGCAAAATTCTGCATTTTGCAGGTGAAATTTCACATTTTGCATATGCAAGATGTTTTGCGGAATGTGCAGAATTTCGCAAAATATTTTGAGCTGTAAAATTCATGATTTTGCCAGAATTTTGCTGGCAAAATAAAATTTCACTGCATCTCTACCCCAGACTGACCCACCAGTGAGACTTGTACAGACTGTCTTATTGGTATTCCCTTGAGAACCATCTCAACAACAAAATACTTATTTTCTTTCATAAAATCACCCTTGGTCTTCTTCTTCATAGCATTATATCCCTCTTCCCTAAGGTTGTACACTCCAGGACAACTAGAAGGTCCTCCTACTTCTCATTCTCTGTCCCCTTTTGCTGCACCACCCATGGCCAAAACACCCTCTCATTTCTGGGCCCAAAACTCTACAACGCTCTCCAGCTGATCTCCACCTTTGCCCCTCTACCTCATCCTTTAAGCACCAACTGACTAAATACCTCTCCGCCACTGCTACACGCAACTGTCCGCAGCACTAGCTCTCTCCTCTTTCCACCTACTGTTCCTTCTCTTCACTATTTGCCCTCCCATCCAACTCCTCCTTCTTCACCTTTCCTCAGCTCTGGCAGCACTTAACTGCCCAACGCCTTGCACTTACCCCTGCCTTTCATAGCCTTAACTCTACTTAATCTTTTCCTTCCTGCTTTTATTTTGTATGCTACCATCTGATTATTTCTAGATATGTATCGCACCTCTTATTGACCAAGTATTTACTCTCTGTTGCTGTTGTACTGCCCTAGTATTTTGTAATCTGCATTATGTAACTTTGCTGTATATCACTAACTGGATGCTTGTGAAAATGGGCACATGTTGCTCACACGCCTTATCAGTATAACAAATAAACTGAAACTGAAATAAACTGAGTTGTTCAAAAGCAGTAAGTTGGTTCTCTCCCATGCTGTTCCAAAGCCAAGTCTTCAGTCTTCTTAAAACACTGAATGAACATTTGGTTGTGGCAACACTAGCTGAAATGGTTGCCAAGACTGACAATGCAACTTCTATATTTAGAAACAGCAACAGATTCAAATGCTGTGGAGCACCCACAATTGTATCTAGGCAACTCTCAATTGGGGTCGCCATCCATTTTTTCGCTCCACCTTGCAATTTCTTTTCAAAAGTATTCTACACTGGACATGTCAGTCTTGTATGCTGAATAAATCTCCAGCATCTTCTCTTCTTCACCAAATAAAGACTGCAGATTACTTGGAACCAAGCACTGAGCCTCAAAATGGGGCCAACTGTCCAGAAGCTGTCCGTTACTCTCAGATAGTACATGGTCTATGAATGGAACAAAAACATTCCTCCTGAAGTGCTCTTCCAGATTTGCAGTCTCAATGTTGCAACTCTGAGTCTGTCATTCACATGTTCATGGGCAGTCTTCCTCAACTGCAACATAATCTGTAAGGCTTTTAGCCTCCACATACAATCCATGGAAGGTGGCCTCAACATTATTCCTTATCCGTGTCATGGTCTGAACTAGTAGACTGGCCTTATCTGCAGCCTGAATCAGATCAATGTTTACACTCTGTAAATACATATGGTGTGGCCTTGTGAATGTCAGGAGGTATTCAGCAGTTACAAGTGTTGCAATGAATTCAAGTGTGGTGATGGTCATAAGGCACTGGTGTGCTTCATGGACAAATTCAGCAATCTTCTCCAGAGTACTTGCAACAACTACAAACTTATCCTTGAGCCGGAATAATGAGTTTGCCTGACTACTTCATCATGTATTTCCTGTTACAGGAATGGATGTTGTTCTGTCCTGCAGGTCTTCATCATCATCATCATCACCTGGTAAATTTCTGAATTCCTTGAGCTCCGCTAGATAGATGTTCTTCCATTTTGCTGAACTTTTCAGCATTCAAACCACCTTCCGTGCAATGTCAAACGTGTTGGCAACAGGTCGCAGGGCACAGGAATGTATGATGGCAGTGTTCAGATTGTGTGCCTTGTAAAGAGTATAGAGGGCATCTGGGACAACTTTCTAAATGTGTGCCAGCACCCCATTGAACTGTCCACTCATATTGCTCTCCCTGGTCACATCCTTGGCCTCTCATCATTTCTTTGTCAAATCCTTAAGTGGTTAAATGGCATAAAAATAGTTATGAGAGTTCTTTGCCAGTTGCATCTGCAGCCTCCACAAAATTAGCATCATAAGTCAATCATCAGCTTCATGACTCTCTATTTTTCCATCATTCCCATGATGCACATACTGCACAGTTAAGGATATCTGTTCCTTGGTGGAAATATCTGTGGTTCCATTGGTTATCAGACTGAACCGTCTGGCATTCTTTACACAATGAAAAATTTTGTGCTAAATTTGCCATCCAATGAAATTGATCACTTTATTCTGAATTTGAACAGATGTATTTGAGCATTTCTTGGTGCCTAATTTAGGTGTTCCTGCAGCATTGGATCAAGCCCTGCAGAGTGTTGCAGAATTACATTAAAATTGACTTTTCTGTTTGTCAATCCTTTAATGTGATGTCCTGTCTTCCGCACATTAGGAAGACAGTAATAATTTGCTTCACTGCACGGCGTGTTCAATCTTGTACCTTTCTGTTAGTCACATAGTGCCTGATATGCCGTCTCCACCTTGCAATCGCAAATCCCAATGAAAGCTTCTCCTTTGTTTACAGTATCAATATGTTCTTTTGAACTTGTATGTCTCTTCAGAATTTTATGGAAGTTGAACCAATCAGTCATCAGAGCACATACCAATATAGAGACCTTGTTCAAGGTGCTGAAGATGATGCAAGGTCTGCAGAACACACCATCCATACTTTTAGAATGTCTTGCAAATTTGTTGCCCATCTAAAGTTTTGGGTTGAACTGACATGGCACCTGCCTTCATCTAGTTTGCATATTTCATTTTTGGAATGCAAAGTTATGTGGTGGCATCCATTGTTTGGTAAGTATGCCCTTCGTTTCCTTGTTAGTCAAGCAGTAGTGATTGTAAAGGCTGATGTTTGTGTCAGCCTGTAAACACTTTTCTTGTCCCTCAGCTCTGGTCTCTGCCACATCTTCCTGGCTCCTTATCTGAGCTGCAAAATCCTCCTGGCTCATCGTCTATGCTGACACATCCTCCTGGCTCATTGTCTGCACTGCCACACCCTCCTGGCTCGTCATCTGCAATGATATCTCAGAAACTGGACTCTCCACTTCTTCTGCTGCATACTCCCTCCTTGCTGTCTCCAAACCTGCAAATGGAATATCCATACCTACATCCAGAATAGCTTCTGCATCCTGCCTCACAATCTCCATACTGGCATCCAGAATTACCTGTGCTGCTGCATCCTGTCTCACCATCTCATGTGTCAGCACTGCCTGCCTTGATGCTTCGAATGGTGTTGATGTCTCTGCTACTTATTCTTCAGCAGCATCTCTCCTATGGGAAATTAAAAAAGTAATGTCTCCACAGCATGTACTGTGCAGGTTAGTATCCAGAACTTTTACTTGATGAAAAAAGAAACTCACCTTAAGAAACTGAATATAGCTTTGGACATCTTTTGCATCTCCTCCATGCCAGCTCTCTTGATCTTTCTGAGCTGAGCCCTGGACAGCTGTTTATGCTTGACACCACTGCTCTCCATTGTGTTAGTATGAATTAATGAAAACTGTGCTGAAATGCTGCTTTGCTTTCTTTGCAGCTTGATGTGCTGTCATTTGCTATCTGTACCTTGACCCACTGCCACTTGCTATCCACACCTTGACGAGCTGTCACTTTTGTTATCTGCACCACAAAAAGTTAAAGTCTGGGGGACTTCCGGTGATGCCAGCTTGAATGGTGGACTGACCTTACAGGAGTTCCTTCGAGTTGATCCCTTGATCCATCTCCATCTCCCATACAAACTGGAAATTTGAACCAAGAAAGATAAATTAGTGGCGATCATGATGTCTACACATCAAAGGTTGAAAGAATTTGCTGCTGGAACCCCCAAAAATAGCAATAAAATGACCGCTCTGCAACAGACAGACTCAGGCAGCATTTCACCCAGACACTCGGCCTCCTCAAGTTCAGACTTGGGGCGGATAGCAGCTCAGATGAGGAAAGAGCCTTCACCATCATGTCTAAGAAATGATTCAAACAGCTGAGCCATTTAGGAGACACACTAAATAAAATTCAGTTGGAGATATCGGAGGCTCATTCTGACCAGAAAGAGCAAAGCAAAAAAATTATAGACCTTGAGCAGAATGCTACTGAATGTTTGAAGATGGTGGACATACATAATGGAGTGATCCTCCAGCTCCACAACTGAGAAGTCTGGTTGCAACAAAAACTGGAGGATCTTGAGAACAGGTCCTGCAGGATCAACTTAGGAATACATGGCCTACTGGAGGGTACAAAAACAGGGAACATAGTAACTTTTATGACCAGCTTCCTGTAAGATATCCTGGGCCTAGAGGATGACTACCAGCTCAACATCATTTGAGCCCACCTCTCCCTGTCTTTCAGACCCACATACCCTAAAACTTGCCCCTGCTCTATTATTCTAGCATTTCTAGACTATAGAACCAAAACGGACATTCTCTTGAAACCCTGGGCTAAAATAGAAATTTTATTTGGGGATACCCATTTATTCTTTGAACATGACTATGCCCCCATAACAATGGAATGCAGCAGGCAAGTATTCCTTATCCTGAAACAACATTGGGTGAAGGAGGTGAAAGCCCATCTGGACTACCAAGCTGTCTTGAAGATAACCACAGATGCAGGCACAAAATCCTTCCCTGCCATTTCTGATGTGGCAAAACTACTGCAACAATGGGACATTTTGGTTAACAAATTGCTGGATGCAGAAACCAGTAAAGCGCTAGAATATTGGAGGTGGTATACAGTAAAAATTTCATGGAGATGGAAGGCAGTGGCCAGGGCAAATACAGAGAAAACTCAACCCTTGCAACAGCTAGACACGGCTTGGACTTCAGCTACCCCATCCAAGAGTCCTTTACCTCCAAGAAAATACAGAGGAAAGCGGAAGAACTTGCAGGACAAAGAAGTCAATCTCACTTGGAAACCAAAGGACACTTCAGAGTACTTGCTGCTGTGGACATAAAAACAGTGAGTTTTCGGCCACAGTAGGGGCCAGGACTGTATGCGAGAAGCTCCATTGATATGTAAGACTGTTTGTTTTTTGTTTTTTTTCTCTCTTAGGCACACCCTTCTCCCTCATCTCTCACAAGGCCAGCATTCTGTGACTGGAAAGTTAAGCCCAAGAGACAATTGCAAGGCCCCATGAGTTTATTTCTTTGATCTAAGACGCTGGTATCCAATGATGCGCAATGTGACTCACATTAGAGACAAGCCAGTATGGCTCCCTTTTATTTTGACCTGAAGTACCAGAATGTAAATAGGTGACTTTAAGGAACGTGTATTTTTTTTCTTTTTCCCATTTACCATCACTGGAGAAGGGTTTTTTTTTTTTTTTTATTGTTTAACCAGGTGAGACACACTAAGCTGAAAGCTTGTTTACAGGTGCAACCTGGGAGCACAGGGAAGTTAAGTGATTTGCTCAGGGTCACACAGTATGCAAGTGGGGGCTGTGGGATTCAAACCCAGGTCTCCAGATTTGCAGCACAGAGCTCAGAGCCTTAAACCACTGCGCTATACTGCCCTATGGGCTTGCAGGGGAGTATTTAATTTGATGCAGATGATCTGAGCCAAGTATCTCGGGCCTACTCTTCTTTTTTACTCCTTAGCCTACATTAAGATTGGCACTGCTGACTGGGAGTAAGGGTGCTCTACCAATGGGGGAGAGAGGTGGCTCCTTGCTGTTCTCCCTCCCTGTCCTGGGAGGGCAGAGGATTGGTAAATGATAAATGGTCAATATATGATGTTTTTTTTTCATAGACTTTCCTTGGTGTTATCTCAGGGTATTTTATAATGTGGAGATGGAGGGCGGGGGTGTGGGATCGACCATGGGGGATTAACAGATTGATTTGACTCAGTCCACCAGGAGACCTTGGTGATCCACCTTTAGCTGTGGTAAGGGAGAGAGCTGTAGCTTGGTACTTCCTGTGATGGTTGTACCTTCTTTCCTCACCTTCGAGCTAAAGAGGGTGGATTCAGGTGGCACGTTTGGAGGCCTATTACATAGTAGGGGGGCTCCCCTGAAAAGTTATCAAAAATGTTTCATTGTTTGCAGTTTCAATCACAATTGCTGTTAGCTTTTGTTGCCTGGAAAATAATCAGAAGGGTTTTATTTCAGAGGTTGGGCAAGAGGGGTGAGAGAGGTGGGGGGCACAGAGATTGGGGCATTCAAGAAGGGTACCCTATTACACATTATGATAACGATGGCTGAGATAAAAATCCTGACATACAATGTAAAAGGGTTAAATGGGCCAGTGAAATGATCATGCATATTGCAGGAAGTAGGGAGACATAGAGTGGACCTGGCATTCCTGCAGGAGACTCATCTTGGGGAGCTTAAGCATCAAAAATTAAAAAGGGGCTAGGTGGGAGAGGTCCAGGCAGCCACATGGTTGGCCCACCCTCATAGGAGAGGGACAGCAATTCTAGTGAGGAAAATACACCCTTTGAGATCATAAAAGTAACAGCAGACCCTAGTGGGGGTTTTGTGAAAGTGCAGGCAATGGTTTTTAACACAAAGTGTGTATTAGTATGTCTCTATGCTCCGAATGAGGAGAAGGCAAACAAAAACTTTCTTAGACAAATGTTAATGAAGGTGATGGAGGATCCTGAAGCAATGTACATCATGGGGGAGACTTTAATAGGGTGGTCTCTGCACACTGGGATAGAAAAGGGAAGAGGTCCCTCTAACCAAGATTGTTCTGGGGGAGTTCTTGAAGAGACTCATGGACTAATCTGGTTTGATAGACGCCAGGAGGGTGGTACACCCAGGTCAGAAGGACTATTCCTTCCATTTGCATAGACAGACAAGTTATTCCTGCGTCAATATGTTTCTCCTCCAGAAGGAAAGGGGGGCCAGTCTTACAGAGTGCTCCATCCTCCCTATGACATGGTTGGATCATGCCCCGGTGTACTTACACCTCAGTTTTGTCCCTATAGTTAGGAATTCGAATTGGAGGTTGACTGTGGGATTATTGAATTTGGGGGACTTTAAAAAAGAATTACTAGAAGGGATTAAATCATACTGTCACACAAATAATCAAGAATCTGTGTCACCAGCAGTGAAATGGGATGCTCTTAAGGCTTACCTCAGGGGCCACATAATAGCTTACAGTGCTAAGTTAAAATGAGAAAGATTGGCTACCCAGAAACACCTGGAGGAGAAACTGAGAGAGGCAGAATTTAGGCACAAACTAACCCTAGGCCCCTTAGATAAGAGGACATGGCAATCCAGGAAAATAGCCCTAGAGCAACTACTACAGTAGCTGCACAAGTGAAGAGAGCTATGAGAAGGACTAACCAAAACTTCTACGGACATGAGAATAGAGCGGGGAAACTTTTAGCAATCACACTGCAAAAACAGATCAAAAGCAGGGTGGTGCTGGGAATGAAAGATTGGGAGAAAGGGAATACATTGGTGTCAGACCCACTGTTAATCTTTCAGCTGTTTGCTAAGTATTACAGGCAATTGAACAGCCAGGATTGCACTGACACAGGGCACACTGGCAGAGAGCTTTCTGTCCTCTTTGACCTTGCCACATCTAACTCAAGAGGATAGGGACACCCTGTAAAGCCTAATCTCCAAACAGGAAATATTGGAGAAAATTAAACAGTTGAAAGCAGGGAAGTCTCCAGGCCTTAATGGCCTACCATCAGAGTTTTACAAGGCCCTTCATAAGGGGTGGTGAATCCCTTGCACGCTTGTTTTCTCAATATCCAGGAGGGGGCTGAGATTCCAGATTCTTGGAGGTATGCTTAAATTTCTATCTTGCATAAGAAGGGAAAGGATCCAACTCAGTGCGGTTCTTACAGCCCCATCTCCTTCCTTAATGTGGATTTGAAAATCTTTATGGGAATCTTGGCAGATCACCTACAGGGTGTGGTTTCAAAAATCATACACTCTAACCAGATCGGTTTTATATCTGGCAGATTCATACAGGACAATATTAGAAAGTTATTAAACATCATCTCTGCCTAGTGGAGACAGGGAGATTTTCAGTTAACTATCTCCATGGACGCCGAGAAAGCTTTTGATAGTGAATTGGCAGTTTTTACAGAAATCCATGAAGAAGATGAAATTTGGCTCTAAATTTTTGGAAGTAATCTCTAATCTTTACACCCTGCCTCTGCCCCAGGCCCAGGTCCAAGTGAATGGGATCAATTCTGGGAGATTCCCAGTTGAAAGAGGGACTAGACAAGGATGTCCCCTGACCCCTCTGTTCTTCGCAATTTCTTTGGAGCCAATGGATGTGGTGGTCCACAAGGATCAGCAGATAGAGGGGGTGATGGCAGGGGAGAAGAGAGCTGAAACAAAAAGTGACCCTATATGCTGACAACTCAATCTTTTTCTTAAGGTGTCCAGAGACTTCCCTTCCCAGATTGTTACATCTGCTGGAGACCTTTGGAAAGGTATCAGGCTACAAAATTAACTTTGACAAGTCAGAGTGAGATCTGTCTAGTGGGGTTCAAATCTGGGTTCCCTTTTTCATGGGCAAAAAACAATCAAATAAGATACTTGGGAGTACAGATAACTACAGTGCACTCTAAATTATTTGAGATTAATTATAACAAACTTTGGAATGAGATGCAGAAGGATATGGCCAGAAGGACCCTGTTACCATTGTCTCTGGAAAGCTGAATTGATTCAGCTAAAAGGAATCTACACACTTCCTATTTCTCTTTTCTACTTTGCTGATTCCCATACCACTTTCCTTCTGGTCTAGAATTAATGTAGGGGTGAGCAAATTTGTGTGTGTGTGTGTGTGGGGGGGACCCTGCATAGCATTAAAAATATTGCAGAGATCTAAGACTCGGGGCTGGACATGCCAGACATACAGAAATATTATTTGGCATGTCAAATGGGGCTATTTGCACCTGTGCTAAACAGTGCCAAGCATCAGGTTGGTATGAAATTGAGAATGGGGCAGGACTCTTCATACCATTCTTCTCTTTGGCATGCACTGGCTTGCCTGACCCACTCCACAGTACAATCAGCAATCCAAGGGTGATACATTCCTTGCAAATGTTATACATGGTGAGGTGAAAACCAGCTTCTGCTCCTTCATTAGGTCCCCTATCATTGCTTAGGTACCATTTGAACTTTCTCCCCCCTCAGTTAGATAAAGGGTATGCCCTATTGGAGAATAAAGGTCTCACACATATCGTACAACTCTTAGATAACAGCATTTGCATGTCTTTCCAGCAGATGCAGGAGAAATTTCAATTGAATAATACTGCTTTTTTCAGATCCCTGCAAGTCAGGCACTTCATAAACAGTGCAGATCATAAAATGCTACTTGGTAGGCCTAGGTCTCCCTGGGAAGACTTTGTTTATGGTATAGTTACCCTGAGGAGAAAGATGAGATATACATCAGAATTATACTCTAAGTTGTGTGATATGGACCCAGACCCACTGGAGAGGATATGGCAGGCATGGGAAAAGGAGAAGCCTGGAATTATTTCAAAGGTAGATTGGGACAGGAGATTGAACGTGGGAAGGAGGGTCATATCCTCCCCAGGGTGGAGAGAATATTTTTAGAAAATTTTAATTAGATACTTTTGGACACCAACGGTGACTTACCACTTTCACTCAACATAGTCTGTCCTCTGCTGGAGACAATGTGGTGACGTTGGATCACACTACCATATTTTCTGGGCTTGCCCAATAATCAGGGGGTTCTGGTACACAATCAGGGAGACAGTGAGGCAGATTACACAAATAACTATCCCGAATGATTTTTCAGAATGGGTCCTCAGGACTCCTGTGGTAGTTGGGCTCCCCACTTCCCAAAGAAAGTTGGTATTTGCCTTCCTTGTAGCAGCACTAAAGAGTATAACATCCCACTGGTTAAGTGCCAAACCACCCACCCTCCAGGAGTGAAACAGTAAAGTCACACAAATTTGTGAGATGGAAAGACTGATCTCAAGGGATCTATCTGAGGGAAGAGAAATGGAGGGATGTGTGGACCATATGGCTTAGTTGGGTAGATGATGTGTGGGGGCAGAGTGACACAGATGATTAATTTTGGAAAATACAAGGGGTTTCTAAATGAGAGGCCAGCAGTGGACCATCATAGATCAGGACTACATACTCCTCACCCTTCAGGTCCTTTTATTCTAGCCTGACAAATGCTAATTAACATACAGATTAATTTATTGGGGCTCATCCCTAAATCTCAATATCATTTCCCTCTGATAGAGTAAATGGCAAAACATAAAGCAATATATTTAGAAGGGATAGATGAAATACTGCCTTATTTCAATATTCCAAGTTTATCAGTTGATAGAAAAAGTAAAATTCAGCTCCTCTTTGCCTTTCTTTCTGATTGCTTTTACTCTGTATGAAATCCAGGCTTGTTTATTCTGTTTAAGAATTGCTGACAGTTTTTATGCTTGATAATACTGTTCAAGGGGTTAAATGGAAAAATAGATGGTTGTACTAATTATGAACCTGATCAGTTGATGTATAAATTGGGAGTTTGTACCTCTAAAGGGATGAGAGAAAGTGCTGTTTTACCTGTAATTTGTATTCTTGAATAAAGATGAGTTATAAAAACAAAAGTTAAAGTCTATGATGAATATACTGAAGGACATGTGCTTGCCATCTAAGTTTTGGATGTTAAAGGGATACTGTCAGATTTTGTGCCCATTTTTGAGGCGTATGTATGAAAGTGCTTTGAGCAAGCAAAACAAGTGCTCTGACCTATTTTGAGTATAAAAATTTTAAGCTGTGACTCCTGGCATGTGCATTTGTTTATAGCACTTGTGTTTGAAGGGGAATATCTTTGCAGAAATCCTTAGCATGAATGGCAAGAGATACAGTCTTTTAGTACCATGTGACAAAAAATAAATAAATAACTTGTCCATGTTAACCCGTGGCTCGGCACCACTCTTGCTTGTGGACATGTACAATGGACATTTCAGCTGGGACTGCAAAAATAGTTTTTACCAAAATAATATCTTGCACTAATGTGCAGCTCCCTTCCCATCTATGTATTTTACATTTCAAGTGCTTGCTCCAGGCACCTTCTTACATACACTTTAAAAATGGGAACAAAAAACCTGACAGTGTTGCTTAATGCTTAAGCTTTCAAATCATCAAGATACTAGTGTTGCTCAAATTACCAGGTGTCATTATGTTCACTGTTATCATGCAGTATCACAAAACAGTTAGCTGGGCAACCAGACCAATGTGCCCAAGAAGCAAACACACTAAATAGAGGGTGACCCAAAACATTCAAGGAAAACAAACAATGAAGCAACAGCAAAAGCTGCAGGCCACAAACTACAGCCACCTCAAATTTCACAGGCACTCAAAATTAGAACCTCGTCAAGCTGCCAATTTGTCACTGGTTGAGCAGTAACCCTGCATCAGGTACAGAATCAGACTGTTCTGTATATCAGGTGCACAGTTAGGTAAGCACACAACTTCTGGATGAATCACTTTTGCAGGCAAGTGCTGATTCCCCAAATACTACAATGACATCTCTACAGGCATAACAGAAGCTCAGAACCTGTGGGGAAGCCATGTTGTTGCTGCTACGGCACCTGTAGAGATTTTATCCATTTTTGATATGTAAGAATCAGCACTTGCAAGCTGGAGTGTCTAAAGGTTGCGTGCCTAGCTCACTGATGCATGTCTGGGTTTGACACACTCAGTACCATGCCACCTGGGAGCCACCTCCTGCATCCATTTTTGTATTGTGTCCCACCCTCCCCAACAAACATAGAAAGCACCAAAACACAAGAAAAACTGGTTTCAATACATTTCAGTTGCTATGGTTCTCTATTTGCCTTGTAAATCACTGCCAGTTAGGATAAGCACAGTACAATACAGATCAGAATCTTGTGCCCTCCCAACACACAGAGAACACCAAGAAACACAAAAAGAACGAGTTTGAATAAATTTCAGTTGCTATACTTCTCTGTTTAGCTGGTAAATCACTGCTAGTTAGGTTATATACAGTACAGGCTGGGTCAGTGACAGGTTGTTGTGCACTCCCCAAAAAAAAACCCACAGAGAACACCAAGACTCAACAAGACATAGTTTGAATTGAACACATTTCAGTTGCTATAGTTCTCTCAATAGAGGCAGGATCAACAAAAGGTTATTGTGCATGCTGCCGTATTGCCCCAGCTGCCAATCCCCCCAGCCCACAAAACGTTCCAAAAAAGGGTTAGCAAAGCAGACAATATTGTTTTTTTAACACAAGCAGATCACACACCACTCCTGAAGTGAAGTGGCACTGTATAGGGAAAGGGATAGCCATTTAAACTTTGTTCTGACTGGCATGCTACACACAAAGCAACCAATCAGCAGAGACATGACTGCACTTTCCTAAACTGACCAATAGTAAATGCAAGGCTTAACCTCAAGGCCAGTCATCACATACCGGTGGCAGCAGCCTGAGCCAATTGGAGACTGAACTCCAGGTTGTCAGTGCAGATACATGCTTCCCCTTCGGTTGTCAAGATTCTTGAAGAATAAAGCTTGCTAACTTACACAGAGTGACCATCGACTGTGTGTTGCCCCCCCCCCATGAACTAAAGTCACCTGCCTGACTCGTCTGGCAGATTCATTGAATCCTTGCTTGTTCAATTTCAAAGCCCAACAGCTCAGTTTGTTTTGCCCCTAGGTACGCTTGTTGTTTTGTTGCCCCTTTGATTTTTTTACTGTACACTTGGTCATACTGAGCATATGCCTGCTGATGGTCATGTTACTACTTGAGAAACAGTTAAATCAACACAGTTGAAATACCGTTACTAAAATGGCAGTGTCCTCTCCAAGGTCTATGCAATTTTTTTTAACCTTATGTTTATCCCCCCTGACCTGCCTCTTCCCTCCACTCTCTCGGACATCCTCATTGGACCCCCTAACCCCCGCCATTATCTGCCCCTAGAGTGCCTCGATCACACACACACACACACTCCCTTGAAGGCCTCCCGGTATACTCCCCGGGTAGGGGTGGAGAGGGGACGCCCCCTGCTTACCTCTCCAAACCAGCACTCTATGCATGTGTGTGTGTAGATCTGACACAGTGGATTCTGCCTTGACGAGTGGTCAGAGAAATCTTGGGAGGTGTCGTCACCTAGGAAGGACAAGGTGTTTTTCCAGTTTTCTTCCCTCCTGACATCGGCATGCAATGAGGGGCTGTGAGCTGGGAGGCACACTGAGATGTACCTCTTACTCTGCCTCTCTGCCGACAGTCACCCAATCCACTTGCTGCTTCTCCATCTACCGTGCTATCCACCTGGGCACCCTTAGGTGGTAGCATTGCAGCAGGAGCCTGCAGTCACCCCTCCCCAGAGAAGGAGAGCTGCCGTCGGGCACTCTATTCTTCTCTCCCCCAGCCGACCCCCGGCAACCTGTGCTGCTCCCAAACCCGGTCAGCCGTGTGGAGCGAGGTGTGGGCCTAATGCCTAAACCCTCAACGCCACCAGGCCAGCTGTCCATGCACTTTTCAATGACATTTACATTCATGAAATTAATCTAGAGGCTTTTTTTTAAAAGGCTCCTTGCATCCCAAATTATAATAGAGCATATCCTAGTCCCCCCAACAGCATCACACAACAAGGCTGAGGTAGCATCTCAGCCTCTCATTTTGCTGATCCCAGAGATGTCAGGTAGAGGGATCATAGGGAAGCCACATTTCTTTTTGAAAACATTTGCTGTATTTCCCTTAATTTGGCTGAAACACACAGAGTAGGTACATAACAATTACCTCTGCAATGCTAACTCTTTGCAAATCTCTTTATTCACATTTTTCACCTAGTTTTACCTCCCCCTGATCAGACCAAGCCCAATTTTTCATGTTCCTGCTCTTTACCTGTGGGGACTTCCAACTCCACAAGGCTGCCCCCTCATGGCTGTAGCCAGCCATGCTGGAACCCCCCTCTACCAGCATCCTCCAGCACCACAGAGGTGAAGGTTCCATGGCTGTCCCCACAGAGGACAGTGGCCAGCGTTGGGGCATTAGTGTGCCGGAGGTCCTGGTGCTTGGCACTGCATTCCACTTTAGCGCCACCCACAGGATGTCAGCATACTAGGAAGCTCAAGCAGATGCGTGCAAGAGTGCTCCCATGAATCCAGACTGATGTCTCCCTCCCATTTTCACTACCTAGACTGCACTGCCACCTGTGGTCACCCAGGTGACAGTCTTGAAGCAGAAGTGACAACGTTCCCTCCTCAGGGAAAGAAAGCATCCTTTGGGATCCTCGATCTTCCTCTAGCCGGTCAGCCCCCAGCAGCTCAAGCTTGTTCCTGAACAGTCACTGGCATCACAAGTGGCAGTGCTACTGCTGTGCCATTGGTCTGGCTTAAAATGTCTTTATTACCGGGCCACTAGGTTGTCCAGTGGCAGCACATTGTGCTACCATGCAGACTTGTGTGTCTGCCATCAGGATGGGCATCCAAGCCCAGGGAAGGAAGGTATCATTGCCTGCTTCTGCAACAGACCATCATGCAGGTTTGAAGAGCTTGCTCCCTAACAAAGGGCAAGTTTATTGGTGTCACTGCATGCGCAGTCCATTGTGAACAGGATGTTTAGGGAAGTAGGAAAGTCTCAGGTTAGAAAATAGGAGTAACTCCCCCCACCTGGCCATCAGCATGACAGTGCAGTGCTCTCAGATCTGACTCAATAGACTGGGGGGCATGAAAGGCAGACTATGAGTACAGCCATAGAGGTTGTTGTGTGGGAGTGGGCATGCAGCAAGGAGAAAAAACAGAAAATAAATCAGTTATACTGGGCTTCAGATAACTCAGTTTTGATGGTATTGCATTTTCAAAGCAAGGTAAAAACTTCCCAAATAGACTGAAAATCTACACGGTGACATCAAATAGCACTGAAGTCAGGGAGTTTAAAACATGACAAACCAGATGCACTAGTGTTAAAAATGTTGAGCCACAGGAAACAACTGGATCAAAAACTTTCTTACAGCTGACTTTTCCTTCCTTCAGACACTGTTACACTGTAAGTGTTTCACACAAGGAATGGGGCCATTTCTGGGCAGTCTGCAACTTTTGTCTTTAGGGTGCATGCTGGGGGATCATATTAGCACTGTGCCTGCCTGTACACACTACTCCGCTGATGCACCTGATGCAAAACAAAGTCTCATCAACTTGCATCCTCAGCAGTAAACTGCAGTTCAAGCAGTTTAGCCTATTATATATTCAAAAGACTTACACTGAGCGTGCTTCACCCCCACTCGCCTTCACAGGGCTAAAAGAATAGTCAGCAGGGCTTGGGCACTATAGGGTTGCAGTACAAAATGCTACTTTCCTGGGAGCTGGGATTTCAAAATTACTGTCCCTCTATGTTAATCCTCTCAAGTTCTGCAGCTGCACCTAGTTCCTTGCTGCTATATCCTCTGCTCTGATTACCTCCCTCTCCTCCTGGCCTTGGCAGGCTTCAGTAACTCTGCCATTCTGATGGCTCACTCATGTGTTCCTTGCTTCCTTTTCTGGTAGAGCTCATGTGATGTTTGACTTGGCAGTGGGCATGGCACACCTCAGTCTTCTTCCACAGACAGTTACAGTCCTTCCCACACATAGCAGTCAAAAACTGAAGTGAGATGGTGCTGTATAGGGAAAGGGATGACCATTTAAACCTCCCACTTACTAACTTGCTACACACATAGCAGCCAATCAGCAAAGATATGACTACCCTTTCCAGACCTAACCAATAGTAAATGCAGGGCTCAATCTGAAGGCCAGTTGACATGTACCGGTGGCAGCAGCCTGAGCCAGTTGGAGATTTAGCTCTAGGCGGTCAGTGCTGATATGCCCTTCTCCCTTGGTGGTCAAGATTCTAGAAGAAATAAGATTGCTAAGACAGAGAGACCACTGTCCACCTGGTTTTGGCATGTGTTGTCCCCCAGGACTTAAAGTCATCTGCCTGATTTGGATTGTAGGTCCATTGAATCCTTGCTTGTTCAATTTCAAAGCCCAACAGCCCAGTTTGTTTTGCCCCTAGATATGTTCATTGTTTTGTTGCAGCCTTGATTTTTTTACCGTATGCTCGGTCAGACTGAGTACATGCCTACCGACAGCCATGCCACAAACAACATTCAAACAGTGAAAAATAGTACAGTAGAATAGAGTATCTTTCCTCTGTAACCCCACATGAAACGGGACGAAAACAACCAACCTGATATCTGGTGAGCAGTTGGTATAGAGACATGGGGGAAGGGGTACACCACTAAAAAGACAAGGTAGAGAAAGGAGGGATGAACGAAGAGGGTGTACAGTAGACAGTATATTCAGACTGTGTGCCCCTGTGTATAAACCAGGTCATGGCTAAAAAGGAAAAGAAAGAGGGTCTGAGGGTGAGTTAGAGGAGAGGGTACATTCTGTAGGAGATAAAAAAAGCAGTGTGTTTGATCCAAGAATGCAGATTCATCAGATGAGTGAGAGGGTGCTCATCTGCATCTCTCTCAGCTCGGAGAAAAAAGCTACCCTCTCATAAGTAAGTCAAGTTCATATAAAAAAGGAATCATAATAGGATGGAAAAGATACTTGTTTTGGTTGCTTTGGCATGAGCAGGGAAGCTGAAAAGCTGCAGGAATTAGTTTTTTTTTTGCTGATGGTTTGAGTCACAGTGAGCTCTTGTTGTTTCCTCGTGACCCCCCCCCGTGCTGTTGCTTGCATCAGACACCAGGTTAGTTGTTAGGTTCAGGATGCCAATTAACTGGACTGGGCCTGTTACAAGTGTTTGGTGGGTAAAGGATCATACAAATAAGGTGGCATTAGTATTGTAGCTGCCAGCAAGCAGAAATGCTGACTGTGTATTTGTAAGAAGCTGCTCCAAATGCCTGAAAGTAAATGCTGCCATTGTTCTTTGGCAGGGTGGAGCTGCGGAGACTTTGGTTTGCAAACACAGTCTCTACTTCTGCTTTGCCGCTCGGTATATCCTAAATCTGTCTTAGGAGATCAGCACATTATTAGTAAAATCTGTTCATTTGAGACAAGATTCCCATTATCAAATTAAACATTTTCTAGTTCCACAAATTAAGAGATTACTTGCTTATAGCCTTCTGTTCCCTTTAGTTGACTACGGTTCACTAGTACATGTATCTGCCCTGCCAGAATCCTCTCCAAGGTTCACACTGTTCACAACAGTGTTTGCTGCTTTCTCACTGGCCTGCTATTTCGCACCTGACACTGCCATCTGTATTCACAGGTTACTGCCCTTCCTTGGAAAATCACCTAGCCTATCATTTAACTGTCTTCCTTCACAAGGTGGTGCTCAGAAAAATCCCATCATGCATTTCTGAGCTCCTCAAATGCTCATCTAACTCACAGGGGACACATTTCCAGTCTTGAGTTAGCTTCAAACTCCCCTTTAGCAAAACCAACTCCAGACAAAGGACTTTTACTTTCAGAGCCATCGACCCATACAACCTCTTACCCATCCACTTCACAGACATTGGTAACATTCCTTCCTTCAGCTGAAGTTCTGCTGACATGTGACAGACAATTTCAACTGCAATTGTATCTAATTTTCTTAAACTGTACTGTACCGTATCCACTTGTTAATTTTTATGTTGATTGCGCATAGCGCAAGAAACATATTAATAACGGTGCTCAGAAGCAGGCTGGAGTCGTAACACAGTTGTGGCCATCCCCCCACAGCCTGCAAAGGCTTGTCCCGCTTCCCCCAATGCTGTTGCAGGCTGCTGGTGACACAAGTTTGGAACGTTTGCACCAACTTGTGACAAATCAGCCGCTGCAATCAGGGGCCGCCTTGTCATTGCAGCGTAAGCCATCTGCTGCAATGAGGGAGCGACCCGTCATTGCAGGACGGGATGTAAGAACCCTGATATTGTTTGTGAACATGGCGGTGGCTTGTCGCTGTGTTCACAAACAAAATTACCCCCCCTTCATCATGTTTATCTGCCAACGGGGGAGCCCACTCCCCGTCGGCATAATGTCACCCACCCCAATTTCATTGTCTGCCGACAGGGTGCCCGATCCCGTCGGCGAAGGAATCCCCTTTTGTTGTTTGCGATGGGGTGCCCAATCCTGTCAGCAGAAAGAATCCCCGCACGATGTTTGCTGATGGGGTGTCCAATCCCCATCGGCTACAGCTGACCCCAAAGCAAGACTCGGTGGCATGCTGGGAGCCACCCCAGCATGCCACATGCCCTGTAAATAAAAAACGGTCCGTGAAGTCTTTTTTTTTTTACACCTGTAAAAAGGAAACGGTCCCTCGTAGTCTCCCAGCCCTCACCCACAACCCACACCCACCCGCTGCCCACCCTGCCTCCCCACACACACCCTCACCCCATACTTACCTCCGGAGCTCAGCACAACGATCTTCGGTGGACCGGGAACACGTCTGCACTCTTCAAAGCCAACCACGAACTGAGAAAATGCCAGTAAGCTGTATAATGTAATAAACAGTGTTTTTCCAACTTTAGTACATACCTCGGGCATTTTGGGGAATTTTTTCACCAAATTTTCAACATGGGGTTTTTGGGACCCCTCCTCATGAATTCTTGAACTGTCATGGTGTTAATCGGCTCCAAAAGGTGATTTTGCGGTCACTGCGTGGAATCACCTTTCAGGGCCGATTAATGAAATGACAGTGCCAGTTTTCATGAGGTGGGATCTCAAGAAGCCTATGTTGCAAACTTGATGGGAAAAAATCAAAAAAATTACTGTTTTACAAGCGTGCGTTGTGCAGTTGCTACGCACGCTCGTAACTTCAGGAATTTGCAATATTTTCACGCCAGATTTTCAACATTGGCATTTTGTCACACCTGCTTGTGAACAGTACAGCTGTCATTGTTCACATCCTGGTGGAAATGTGTTTTCACACTTGCAGTGCAGAATAGCGCGGTCGCTGTCGGAAATCAGTGTTCGGGACAGATTAAGAAAATGATAGTGACACTCTTCATGAGTAGAGGTCCTGAAATGGTTATGTTGAAAATTTGGTAACGCTACTCCATAAAATGACTGTCTTACGAGCGTGCGTTGTACAGCTTGCACGCACGCTCGTACCTTCATGAATTTATAATATTTTCACTCCAGATTTTCAACATTGCCATTTTCCCACACCTACTTATGAACAATGCAGCTGTCATTTTTCCCATCCCGGCCGAAATGTGGTTTCGCACTTCCAGCGTAGAATAGAGCAGTCGCTGTGGGAAATCACTGTCCAAGACAGATTAAGAAAATGACAGTGATACTGTTCATGAGCAGAGGTCCTAAAATGCCTGTTGAAAATTTGGTGATGATAGCCCATCAAATGACTGTGTTACAAGTGTGTGTTGCACACTTTCCATACACCCTTGTAACTTCGCAGATTGTAATATTGTCATGCCAGATTTTTAACAGTGGCATTTTTTCACACCTTCTTATGAGCAGTACAGCTGCCATTTTTCGCATCCTGACTGAAATGTGGTTTCACAGTTGTGGTACAGAATAATGTGGTCACTGTGGGAAATCAATGTTCGGGACAGATTAAGAAAATGACAGTGGCACTGTTCATGAGTAGAGGTTCTAAAAGCCCTATGTTGAAAATCTGGTGACGAAACACCATAACATGACTGTGTTACAAGCGTGCGTTGAACTGTTTCCACGCACCCTTGTAACTTCGTAAAATCTGTAATATTTTCATGCCACATTTTCAACAGTAGCAGTTTTTCATGCCTCCTTATGAACAGTACAGTTGTCATTTTTCACATCCTGGCTAAAATATGTTTTTGCACTCCTGCCAGAGAATAGCATGGTTGCTGTGGGAAATCAGTGTTTGGGACAGATTAAGATCAAATGAGTGAGAGGGGGGAGTGACCGAGCTCAACTGAGCTCTGTCGGGACTGCTGCAGATTTGTTTGTGGGCAGAAAAAGGCCCCAACGCAAGAGCCCAGTACAAAAGGGCAGCCTGCAGCACTGGGAGAAACAGAACAAGAGAGATAGTGAGGGAGAGGGACTGAGCGAACTCACCAGAGCGCCGTCAGGAGTGCTGCAGATTTCTTTGTGGGCAGAAAAAGGCGTCAAAGCAGGCAGGGGCCCAGTAGAAAAGGCCAGCCTGGAGAGGTGGGAGAAACAGTATGAGTGAGTGACACAGGAGGACTGAGTGAGCTCAGTGGAACTCTGTCGGGACAGCTGCGGATTTCTTTGTGGACAGACAAAGGTGCCAACGCAGCCAGGATCCCCGTACACAAGAACGAGTGAGTGACAGCACGGTAGTTAGTGAGCTCAACGGAGCTGTATTGTGACTGCTGTGGATTTCTTTGTGGACAGAAAATGTGGCAACGCAGGCAGGAGCCCAGTACAAAAGGCCAGCTTGCAGCGCCGGCAGTAACGGAATGAATGAGTGAGAGAGGGAGAGTGAGCGAGCTCAATGGAATTGTGTCAGGACTGCTTCAGATTTCTTTCTGGCCAGAACAAGCCACCAATGCAGGCAGGAGCCCAGTACAAAAGGGCAGCCTGCAGCAGCAGGAGACACAGAACGAGCGAGTGAGGGAGGGGGAGTGAGTGAGCTCAACGGAGCTCTGTTGAGACTGCTGCAGATTTGTTTGTGGGCAGAAAAAGGCAGCAATGCACACAGGGGCCCTGTACAAAATGGCAGCCTGCAGTGGCGGGAAAACCAGAATGAGCAAGTGAGAGAGGGGGAGTGAGCGAGCTCAATGGAGCTCTATTGTAACTGCTGCAAATTTCTTTGTGGGCAGACGAAGGTGGCAATGCAGGCAGGAGCCCAATAGAAAAGGGCAGCCTGCAGCGCCGGCAGAAACTGAATGAGCGAGTGAGAGAGGGGGAGCCAGCAGGCTCAACAGACCTGTGTCGGGACTGCTGCAGATTTCTTTGTGGGCAGAAAAAGCCACCAACAGAGGCAGTAGCCCAGTACAAAAGGGCAGCCTGCAGTGCCAGGAGAACCAGAATGGGCAAGTGAGAGAGGGGGAGTGAGCCACCTCAACGGAGCTCTGTAGGGACAGCTGCGGATTTCTTACTGGGCAGAACAAGGTGCCAATGCAGGCAGAAGCCCAGTACAAAAGAGCAGCCTGCAGCACAGGGAGACACAGACTGAGCGAGTGACAGAGGGGCAGTGAGCGAGCTCAACACACCAATGCAATCAACATTCGGCATTGACAAATGCTTGTTATTATTGTACCCGGTATTCATTGTGATGTTGTCTGCTCTGTACCCTGTACTTTTCATGTACAACAGGGCTGCTCGTGAAAAAGGCTTTGTTGCTCATTTTGCTCTCCAGTTTAAAAATTAAAAATAAAATGAAATTTAATGAAATTCACTTGACAAAGAAAAATCAAAAAGAAAAACAAACTGAAAATGGAAATGAGAAACGTGCAAGAGTAGCATGGAATGCATGAATCAGCACAGAGCAAAACAGCTATATGAAGCTGCATGAGGACTAACCAATTGCTGCTTAAAACCATATCATTCATCTTTTCTCACTTTTGTTTAGAGTCTATCTGCTGACAGACTGAGTTTCAGGCTGTCACAAGTTTATATAGGAAGACATTACAGAAAGAGTTGCTAGCCCCAACATCACCACAGCAATTATTAGTCTTTATTGGAAGTGTTTTGTGCTTAAGTGCTTATCTCTCAATCTTTTGAATTGCTTGAACTGTCTCACTGAGCCCCTTGGACATTTAACTTGCTCGTACCTTATTTAATAGCTACAACAAAAGCACTCAATGCAAGAGATGTGAGAGATTTGAGTGAGGGGAGTACCTGCCATCCGAAAGCTTTATACAGCTTTACTAAACTCAAATCTAACTTTTCAGTTAATCATAATCAAATACTCTGTTTCATGCCCTGCGTACCGCCAGTGGCCATAAACTATAAGACACAGGCCACATGATATATTGCCCCCCATGGACATTAGAAGTGTTTCAATTAATGAGTTACTGAAAAGCTGTTTCATTTTTCATGCTCATCTTGATTGGAAACAGTGAGGGTGAATAAAACATTTTATTTATTTATGTATGTATGTATGTATGTATGTATGTATTTATTTATTTATTTATTTATTTATGTCTTTGGTAACCTGGTAGGTGCACTGCTCCAAAGGACCGTTTTCAGGCACAACTTGGGCCACAGGGTGGTGTCAACAAAAAAATCAGATAGATGAACAATATATACAGGTTCATAGAAAACAATGCACACTCCGAGCATGAAGAGATGAGGAAAAACAATAGTATATACAAATGTACAGTTGGCATTCTTTGTTACAACAGTGTGCAAGTGTATGACACTCTAAGATCAAAACAAGTGTGTGAGTGCACAGATTTACAGTTGGTGGCACTAGGCCCTGGCTAGTTGTAGAGTACCAGTTGTAGTTGCATGTGGTCACAGAAAGGAGCCAGTCTTGGAGGGTGGATTTGAAAGACAGGTGAGAGGGAGATAGCCTGACTGATGGAGGGAGATAGTTCCAGAGAGTAGGGGCAGAGACAGAGAAGGCTTGGCTACCCATTACTGTAGAGGTGCAAGGAATTACCAGTTTGGGAATGGAGGAGTTCCTCAGGTGTCGGGAGACCACCCTATGGGCCAGGAGAGTGGAATAGGGTGACTTGTGAGAGTTCCTGAGTGAGCAATCTACCAGATTACCCATAGCGAGGTCAAAGCAACCGTGGAGAGGGAAACAGCCTAGGGACTGGTACAGTGAGCAGTGATGAGTGGAGAATGTGGCTAGGAGGACAAAGTGACAGATGGCATTGTAGGTGGGTGCTACTCGGGAGAATAAAGAGGGGGCCATGGTGGAGTAAACAGGTGAGCAATAGTCAAGTAGAGGCAGCATATTGCCTCTAGCGATAGCTAGGCGGGCCTTGGAGGTGAGGAATTGACAGAGGCGGTAGGCAGACCCCAATTTTTGGTGAATTCTCTTTGAAATAATGGTGGTGTACTCATTGAAAGTGAGGGATGGGTTCAGCATCACACCTAGGTATTTAAAGGTGGGTACATTCTCAAGGGGAGGGTTGGCAGGGGTGGTGATTGATAGTGCGGTCCCTGATTTTGAGACATTAGCTAGAAATGGCTTGGAGCGAAATAGCATTACTTTGTTTGTTTTTTTTCATTTACAGAAGTTTCTTTGAGAGGTACCACCTCTGGGTGGCTCCATAGTTAGTTGAGAGGGTGGCAGATAAGGATCAAAGGGATTTGTTGCTGTGGTAGATGATGGGGTCATCAAAATAGAGGAGTGCCTTGCAGGTTAAGCTATCCACAGGGAGATCATTAATAAACAGGGAGAAAAGCAGAGGTCCAAGTATAGAGCCCCACTGTGGTATGCCTGTGTGGATCGGTAGGGCAGCAGAGGAGGTATTATCAATCAGTACAAAAATGAAAAAAAAAAAGAGGATAATAATGGAAAGAGGTAAAAATGGTAAATTAAATTAAATGTGAAAGGGGTATGGCAAAGAACATATATCATGCTCAGGAAGCAGCAGACTGGCTTAAATCAGGTAAATTTGAGACAACATTTAAGTGACAAACAAGAGGGAGAAACACAAATAAATCTCCAGAGGCTATATAGGCAAATGGTCTGGGTTGAAAAAAGAAAGAAGATTAAGAATTTAACTAAGTTAAGAAGTATTCTTCATAAAATTACAAACTATACATTAACAAAGTAAAAACTGTCGTGACTCGGGAGGAAAAAACAGATTCTGGCACCGAGATACTGATGTGCAGCAGTAAAATTGCTAACAAAGCTCAGTAAAAGAAAAATGGAAAAAAATTGGCAACCAAAACAAAAATGAGAAAAGAAGATAAAGCAGGATCAAACTCTGGCAGAAAAGACGACAGAGAAAGGGTAGAAAACTTAACAAAGACACTACTACCATATCACCTTTTTAATGGAGTTAAGGATTGTTTTTCATTCAATAGCCAATTTACAATGGCCATTTCTACACCGGTGTACATTTGAATGTGTAAACTGCACCAGTATCAAACCAATGTGGTTCTTCTGCTCCTCTCCTAGACAGCGGAGCTGAAGTAGTATAGGTGATTTCCAATGCTGTGTAAATGGTGGCCGCTTTTCAAATCACTGCCTGTGGGTAATTTAGCATCTCAGCACACAAGGTACTCTTGCAGGATTGGTCCCACAATGCAGTTTCCAAGAAACTGGTGTAACGTTGGTGTCGAAGCAGATGTCCTTAAGTGGTGTACACCACTGGCTTCATAAATGTCCAGGTACAGACTAACACCAGTGTGAGGCACACCAATGTGTTACAGTTTGGTCAGTGTAAATGGGGCTAATGCAAAATATGTTCACTGCTTTAACAGATCAAGGGCCCGATAATCAGTAAGGTACAAAGCACAGTGCATATGTTTGCACTGCGCTTTGCAATTGACCAGGGGTCCCAGGATGTTATATTCAGTTGCATGCTACCCAACTGAATATAGGGCTACGTTAGGGCAGCACTAACTTAGGGAGCACCGCCTCGACATGACTCCCAAAGTTGGCCCCAAGAGTTGATTGCACTGGAGCGCTATCTGCAATTTCAAAAGTACCCATGCAAATGAGCCCATTGGGCATACAAGACACTAAGAGGCCATTTTCATGCCCATTATGGGCCTATTTGCATCAGTAGCAGAGGCAGGAAGTACAGTGCTGCCCTTACAAGACCAGGATAGCTGTAGCTGTCCTTGGTGCTAGTGGTCCCCCCACCCTCCCATCGCCAAACCCATGTATTCTTGAACTCCACAACCTCCTTAGGAAGGCTGTTCCATGCATCCACAACCCTCTCTGTGAAAAAATACTTCCTCACATTACCTCTGAGCTGTCCCCCTCTATCTTCAAATTGTGCCCCTTGTTGTTTCACATCTCTTTTTCTGAAACATGCTACCCTCTTGGACTTTGTTGATTCTCATGAGGTACTTGAAAGTTTCTATCATGTCCCCCACTCCCCTCCCTCTTTTCCTCAAGGGTATACATATTAAGCTCCTTTAGTCTCTCTTTGTATGTCTTTGGGTGCAGACCCTGCACCATTTTGGTTGCCCTCCTCTGGACAGCCTCCATCCTGTCTATGTCTTTGCAGAGATGGGGTCTCCAGAACTGTATGCAGTGCTCCAGATGGGGTCTCAGCAACTGTCTGTACAGAGGGATAACAACTTCTTGTTTTCTGCTGGTGATGCCTCTCCCTATGCATCCCAGTGTTAAATTGTAATCCCTGGTGCTAATGTGCCCCCACCCTCCGATCGCCAGACGAAAGTGTTAAATTGTAATAACTGGTGCTAGTGATTCTCCCCACCCTACAGTCACCAGCTCCAGGTGTACAATTAAAAGAATCCCTGGTGCTAGTGGTCCACCTCCCCCCAACAGCCAGCCAGGAATGAAAAAAAAAGATCCCTGGAATTCAGTGCCCCCCATGTCACTGGGCATCCCCCACTCACTGCATCAGTCTGCACAGTGCAAAGGGTGACTTCGGTGACTGGCACAGCCCTCCTTACCACTCTTTGGCCAGCTGCTGTAGGTACAGATAGAGAGTGCACCTGATTTTTATAGAGCAGGGTGTGTCACAGGCACACTCCCTGCCTGTACATATGGTGGCAAGCTGAAGAGGTGGGAGGAGGGCTGAGCCAGTCACCGTAGACACCCGTGGCACTGTGCATACAGATACTGTGAGTGGGAGGGGTGCCTGGTGCCATGGGGGGATCATTGGACACATGGGATGTTTCTGTTTAATTCCTAGCTGTCAGTTAGGGGAATCAGGGACCCCTACCACCGGGGATTCTTTTTCCCAGTGAGGGGCTGGTGATTGGAGGGTGGAGGAACCACTACAACAACAAATTATTTTTATTGTACACCTGGGTCTGGTGATCGGAGGGTGGTGGGGGGGAACGCTGGCACCAGGGATTGCAATTTAATTCTTGGGTTTGGTGATTGGAGGGTGGGGGGGGACTACTGGCACCAGGAATTTTATTTTTCATATTGTGCTGGCAATCGTGTGGGGGTGCAGTGGACTACAGGGGTGGATAAGCTCCCTAGCAGCCAACTGGCTGGTTGGCTGCATTACCTCTGGCAGCTGCTATGGTGGCATGGCATAAGAGGAGATTTTCATTGGCGGTATTTGCACAGCATAAAAGGACATTGCAGACCCTCTTGCACCGTGCAAATCTGCTGAATATTGTCTTGCACCGATATTCCTGTCCCTGCCACACTATTTGCATAACCCCCACTTGGTTTGCATGGGTGCCACCCCGTTTGCCAGCACAACAGAGCCCTTTGAATATTGGGCTCCAGCTATAGGTGTGCAAAAGTTGCCATTTCTGCCTTAGAAGAACTTTCATGGAATTTGGCAACTTTCATGGAAGTTTCTGAGCTTCTGCCTGTGGCAGATCAGAAAACGTTTGAATGTTTGGGGTGAAATTTCACCCTGTTTCACCCATCCCACCCTACGTGTTAATAACCCCCCACCACCATCACCACTGGCTAGCAGTCCCTCCCTCCACCCGATCACCTGCTCACCCAATGTGTATTGAGAAAAAAACAACCCCAATGGCGAGCGGCCCTTCCCTCCACCCAATCACCTGCTCTTGTACAGTACTAGTCAATAGTCAGAGATTTAATCTCCCCATCTCTATTCTTCATATAGTAAAACATATTTTTTTTCACTGGTGGTCGAGTGAATCCCCCTCTCTCCCTATCCCCGATCCCCAGTATGTAGTTTTTTGTTTTTTATTTATTCCCTAGAGGTCTAGTGGCCTCCCTGCCCCCCCACCCTGGCAGGTAGTGCCCACCCCACTCCACCCATCCCAAAATGGAGCCTGCGACCGGCACATCCCTCTACTTTCCTCCATGGCCAGCAGCCCACCGAGATGTCAATGAATGAGCATGTGCACAGCAAGAAAGATGTTGGATTTACAAGCTGGGATCCTGGGAGGGGACTGGTCAATATGACAGCATAAATTTTGCTGTGCTTTTATAGGAAAGAAAACATATAACTCTATGTGGATGAGGTAATAACCAGGATGTTGTAAAATGTGCATGTTGTCAGTATATCTCCATGCAGCATATAATGTGTGTGTATGAAATCCTTAATCCCTGATGCAAGTGTGGGTACTATAAGGTATCTACAGTGGTAGTCATACAAAAGTTGCTCAGTACTGAGGTGTACCTGGGTATACCGAGGCTAATTTGCATTGACTGTAATGTGATTCTGCCTCAGTATACCCAGGTATACCTCAGTACTGAGCAACTTTTTTATGACTACCACTGTATACTGGTAGCATGTGGTCCTCATAAGGTGCCTTAAGGGTCCTTATTATACTCCATTTTACCCTGCTAATTTTTCATTGGTCTCATGCATAAATTATTGTGATGTCAGTGCTGTTCACATACTACACAGAGCCGTGTCTCCCACTGAGGGCAAATATTTCTATCAAGTCTTTTTAACCTTCTCCCTGGTGGGGAGGGAGGTTTATACCTTGGGATATGAATAGTAGTTCTGTGAATGTGAACTTTGTCAGGTGTCAGTCTTTAGTTTTTATGCTGCTATATTTTTTGCTGCCCCATATGATGAAATGGGCATTGGGATGTTTTGTGTAACTAGAATTAAATGAATGTCACAGCCACCACAAAAGCCATTACGCTAAAATGGATCTCTCCTACCCCGCCCACATTACAATCCTGGTATGTACAGTAAAGTGTTTGCAGATATTAGTAATGGAGAGGCTCACAGCTAAACTCAGACCCCAACAAGACAAATTTATTAGCAGATGGCTCTCTGTTTTTCATTTCATGGCCAAGAAAGAAAATAAACTGATTTTAGAGATACTGGCCGAACAGTCTAGATAGTTCACTTCACCGAGGTAAATCTTCAGACGGAGCTGAGATTATTTAAGACTCCTAGCTACACTATTTTTTGGTAGATGTACTTGCCCCTCGAGGACCCCTGGAATGTGTCTGGCTTTGAGAAGCTATAGTCTGGGCCTACATCCTCTCTGGCTGACCCCACCATCTCCTGTTACCATATACTTAAAGACAAAATAGCTTCAGAATAAATGCATCCACCTGGGACACTTTGATTTATGTATTTTTTACTTCTTTCATCCTTATGTGTACTTTTAGCTTTCTAAATGTAAGCTCCCCCCACTGGCCCCCCTTGTTCAACTAGGAGGGCTGCTCCTGTCACACAGGGTGCCAACGAGAGGGATGGGGGTTGTCACTACTACAGTTCTGTTTACCAATACTTCTACTTCGGAGCCTGCCATTCTCAGTCAGGCAAACCAAGTGTGGCAACTACCTGGCTCACACCTGGGGGGACCATTTACCATGGCCATCAACCTGGGTCCCTGGGAGAAAACGTTTGCTCAGAATTATGCTAGGCTTGTACTTCTTGTGGGGGCTCCCAAGTAAATCCAGACACAGTGGAAGCAATAATTGTACTGTCCAAACCAGGGTGGGATTCTAGAGGGTGGCTTTTAATCACATACACAGAGAATAATCACAAAGCGAAGATGGACCCCTACAGGGCTACTCCCACTGGTAATGCAGATTCCTGATGTACAGAGCACACACACAGTGAACCCTCAGGTTCTGAATGGAAATTGGCACACACGGCCAGAACTGGTACATTTTCATTGACTAGGCACCCTCGGTCAGTACTAGGAGACTTTCTCATATTTCATGAGGAATTACTAGTGGTAACCTCAACCACCAAAGAGCACACTCAGGCTGACAGAAAATCCAAACCCACATCTGGGTAAACTATTTTCTTCAGGCACTGTCCAAATGCACTGAGAGAAAACAAAGGTGCCCAAACTGAACCCAGAGAGGTAAACATGGTTACTCCAGGTGGGGGGTCTCCCACCTTTTGCTTCCAAATTTATACTTGCCATTCATCTGGTTAATAACGCCCTTTTCAGAAAACATGTAGATGATATCTTGAAATGTCTTTCACATTCAACATACTACTTTACACACCTCTGAGGTGTCATGAAGTTAAAAGTTCTATAATTGGCAATGTCTCTACTAGACCCCCACTTTAGCAGACACTTTTAAATCAGACACAGACTAAAAGTTCTGTATTTGGCAAGTCTCCCTCCGGACCCCATAGTAAGCAGACACTTTTAAACAGAAACAGTCTTGTTGACAGAGTCCCTTTGTCAGAAAAAAATTCACCACAGGAATGCAAGTGCCCCAGGGCTTTTTCCACACAAAAGTCTCAGGTACTCACAGAGCAGATGAATCTCAGGCAGCTTCAACACAATCCAGGCTGGACCAGGGGATTGCCCCTGAATCCTGGAATTCTCGCTCCCCATCTCTCCAGGGATGGGGCACTGGAAAACCATCTAGGAACCGTCTCTACCACTTCATTCTCTGGTCTTCTATGTTCTTCTAGGGTGAGAATAAACTACCCAAACTATGGAGGTAGCGCTTTGTCAGATCTAAAACTGAGGAGCTGCCCAGGCAGCAACCTCTTCCTCACTCTCCTCTCTACAGACTCACTCTCACTAACTCAACATTCTACAGTAAACTCACACAGCTAGCATTCCATTGTGGCTTATGTTGCTGCAATAATTCCAAAGTGACATCATCACTCCAGCTCAGCTGAGACTGAAAAATAGAGTGGGACACTGTGAAACCCATTTAACTGGCATTTCACTAGCTGCCTCTCCCTGCCAGCCACTGATCTTAAGTTGGATTCTAGTAACCCCTAGGAACAAGGGGGTTACATAAAGATTATTGATAAAATGGCTTAGTTCTTCCCAAGGCTAAAGTGATTAGGTTAATATAAATTTTAAGTTATATATTCAATTATTTTAACTTACCTGTCTTAATTAACATATGGGTATACACTGGTGAGCTGGAAACATGTTGTATCAGGTTGCTGATAATGGACTGCTAACCCATGTTTTATGTGTTCTGAAGGATTACTCTGATTTGTATATTTTTCCTTCTGTGTTTTATATGATTTATGTACTGTTTTGTTCTATGTTACTGATGAAAAGTTTAATAAAATTACAATAAAAAAAACAAAATTAAATGAGTGTCTTAATTGGGACATGGAAGTAATAACCAAGGGTCCCATTCTTTTATTTACATTTTTTGCTCCCTGTGCACCAGGAGTGGGAACTCAGCCCTGAATTGCCCACCCACCAGCCTGACCACCGCCAACCAACCCCAAGACCTCCCACAGCTTCCTCCCTGTGGCAGGGCCAGGAAGGGAGCATCCCCCCTTCCTGGAGCACAATCCAAATCCAGGGAAGCGGTGTCAGACCAGCAGGATGGGGCGAGGCTTCCTGAAGCCCCTGGCTGCCATTCTTTCCATTTTTCTTGAACTCCCTTCCTCCTGAAGCATGACTGTGCATGCATGGTGGAATGCACACGCCACTATCACTGGCTGCTTGCCCTCCCAGCCTGTGCCACCCTCCATCCCCCACCAGAGGGCAGCTGACAGGCAGGATGGTGATCCCTCCATCCCCAAGAGAGGAGAGCAGTCCTCCAGATGCTCAATCCTATCTCTGCCCTGCCGACTCCCAATGGCCTGAGTTTGTTCCCGAACCTGGGTCACCGGCGTGGCGTGAGGTGTAGCATCCAGTGCCACTGGGCTGGCCTTGAGGGGCCCATTTTAATTGTGATTTTGAAATAGATTTTACAGACCTTAGTTTGTATTTTGGTTGTATTAGTATACTTTGGATGTGGTCCTTTATAACCAGCCCAAATGTAAAGATGGCTGTTTGGATGTCTGAGGCACGGACTTCATATTTGCTGAGGCTATGTTATTGATATAAGTGACCCATTACATAGTATATAATGTTGTCAAGAAACAAAAACATTTATTTTTTTCTTGACGATATTAAGCGCTATGTACTGGATCACATATACTAATAACATAGCCACAGTGAATACGAAGTCAGTGCCCTAGACATCTATACAGCCATATATACATCTCAGGCTGGTTATACAGTACCAGTATGCACAGCTATACCACATACAGTAACTAAAATCTGAAGCAAGGGTCTGTAACTTACTTTTATACTTTCTGTTGTAGCAGTACGCTGATCAAACTCAATAACGCTGATAGCATGGACTGCATGGCCAGCATCCACTTCCGTTGAAGGGCCAGAACAATTTATTTCCATCAAAAAGGGAAATGTCAAGTACCTTTAAGTTAATTAGGGATTAAGCAAGAAGCTGAAACTGGTACTTTAATCACAGAACAGAAGCATGCACTTTCATAAATACAATGTGTATGTGGCCCCTTGTGATGTGCCCATGCAGCTTCTCCTAATGGAGTGTCTCATGTCACCAGGCACCTGCAGAATGCTTGAAAAAAACGTGGAACTGTATTGTTAGACTGTGGGGGCTCAGTGGTATCCCCTATTATCAACAACAGCCTCAGATTATACAGTTGTGGACATTTTCTGCAGGGGTCCCTGAGAAGGTTGAACAGTGTGGACATGTGACTATGACAGCAGCTAGCTTTGTAGAGGGTCCCTCTCAAATGCACACACATTCAAGAGGTAGTTTCCTTCAGGGTAAAAGCTGGAAAGAAGGCACTCCTTTGAGAAGGTTACCTTTGGCTGTATCTGCCTTCCAACTACCTGAATAGTTGAATCAGCAATCAAGCTGAGGGGGTCATCTATCCCTCTATCCACAGTTTGCAATGTAGTACATGTAGCAGGCTTGCTAACAATTATGAGAAGGACCAGCTGCTGTACTAAGACAATGACAGCCATAACATTGTAAGTGTGTTCCCAGGACCATCACCTCCTCTTCGAGGAGCTTTCTTTTGCCCCCCCCACACACACACACTATTTCCCACAGCTGCAGGTACTTTCCAAACAGCGTTTGCACATTTGAAGGAGTCATGATCTATCTATGGACTCCCAACAAAAACAATTCTGTATAAATGCCCCCACACATATAGTTCCTGCAAACAGGATACTGATTACGTGAGACAGTTTAACAACAGTAAATGAGAAAAGATTAACATGTGTGACAGCAATACAGAGAGAGAGAGAGAGAGAGAGAAAAGGATACCCCCCCCCCAAAAAAAAATAATTCACATTGCAGATAGGTAGTCCCCACAGGAGTGTGCTGGTGCAATTACAATTGCAATGTCTGAATCTCAATCCACCATGAGCTTCGTTGTGTCAGTTTGTGTGAATAATGTTTTCTGGGGGGGGGGGTGATGTATAAGTTTCAATATATAAATAGAATCCCCCACACACAATACTATGTCCCTGTTTTTCCTGTGTCCCTCCTATTCAGCCTTTATTTTGCACCTTTAGAGTAGATTCTATTGAAACATAATGAGTATTTAAGTTGTACTATGGTGTTTTCTAATTTTTGATTATTGTTTCACTTTTTCACCTCTGCATTGGTTTGTGAGAGTTTGCTATCATATGACTGGCTATAAAATTAAACATCTGGGCTTTTAGGCAAATGTATATATTGCACTCTCTTCTACTCACTGAGCTACCAGCAAGATTTGGACAATTGAATAAAGGCAGTGGCTCACTTGTGAGTTTAAAATAGTGATTACGCCGAATTTAAAGAACTGATATAATAATTTAATTGAGGTAAAGAGAATATTTGCTTCTTACATCCATTCTGTTTTTTGTATTACATATGTTTAATGGTTTAGCTTATGCATCTTGTCTGTTGTAAATTATAAATTATAAACAAATGATAATGATTGTATTACTTTATTTCAAGGTGCATTGGTATTTAGCTCCCATTTTTATCTGCTTCATGATTTTTCTGTTTAAATATAAGCTACTAACCCATAGCACTTTAGCTGGCATTTGGAAGGCAGTATAAAGGAAGGGGTATGAGAGACAGGAGCCTGCCCCCTGACAAAGTTTCCATGAATGAAACACTGGGGTACCTTCTTTGTGTCCTATCTGTAAGTTCATCTAGTTTTACCAGTGCCTGAATAAACTAGCTTTTTTTTGCACTATCTTGGACTTCAGCCTGATTTTGTTCAGTGACAGGTATGGACTTCTTGAGTGTGCTGACCTTGTGTCATGGAAGTGGCCCCCATTCCCTACAGGAGTGTCCCTGCAGCCTGTGCTTGTTGAAAACAGTCTGTGGCCACATTCTTCCACCACCTCAGGAGCATCAAATTGTTGTGTGTGATTTGTAGAGCTGTGAGATACCACAAGCAGTATGGCACTCCAAGGTCCAAGAGGGATTTGCGTTTGTTGCAGAGTTCTAATGAGACATCTATGAATATCTTGATGGAGTGGTTGCACCACTGCAGTGTTCATTTTTTCCCTGGCTCACTGTAAAATGTTTTCTGTCCATGAACTGCTGGAA
Organism: Neoceratodus forsteri; assembly: GCA_016271365.2. Classification (NCBI taxonomy): domain Eukaryota; kingdom Metazoa; phylum Chordata; order Ceratodontiformes; family Ceratodontidae; genus Neoceratodus; species Neoceratodus forsteri. The sequence goes on along the minus strand of CM057453.1, from coordinate 1,212,745,764 downwards.
ATGAGCAAGTAGTGGTTGCAGATGGTCACCAGGCTTTGGGTGGGGAGCTAGAGCTCGATGAGCATGGTCCATCTCCTGGGTGGGAGGGCAGTCTGGGCTGAATATTTCATCCAGGACTCATTTTAGAAATTAAATGAAATAGTACTTTTGGCCTCACAGCCCTCAGGAAATCTAAAAAAACAAAGATTGTTTCTGTTTCCTGCTTACCAACATCCTCAACTTTATCTCAGAGCAAGTGGATCACTCTGCCTTGCTCCCTGAGGTGGGTGATGATGTGCTCAGAGTTATCTTCTGTAAAGATGTTCCACTGATCAGCCATGTCCACTTGGTCTCCTAACTGTACCTTGTCAGCAGTATTGTGCTGAGATGCCTCTTCTAGATTGTTTATCTTGGTAATCAGCTGCTCAAACATACATTTAATTTGTAGCTGAAGCAGGCCCAGTCTCAGTCATCACCATTTTGAGAGCTGTGTGAGGATCATAGAGAAGTTCCTGGTTCCTCAGCAATCATAAGAGGCAGGAGCTGCCGATTTAATTTTTTTTCCAGTGTTATGTTCCTTTATCAGTGTCCCATTGCACTAGATGCAAATGGCACCAGAGTAAGGTCTTTCTGGAATGTATTACAGATAAAATAAAGCACCTCGCATTTCATTTTATATAGTTTCTGGGTTTCCCTTTTTTTGCCTCAGCAAATTTATAAAATAAAATGAAGTTTCTGTGTGGCCACGGTCCTTTCCGGTTAGGTCAGAGTTTGCGGTCCGTAGTCGCGTTCATCTTTTCTTTATTTATATAAAATATTTTTTTTTGTATTTTTGTGGGCATCTGAAACACAACGTTGTGGTACATTTTTTTTTAAAGAAACTTACTTCCGAGTCCGAGTGGTGGTTCAGTGTTTCCTTGCTGTTCAGGGAGAATGCAAGCGGAGAGCGGTCAGGAAGAGTAAGTGCGGCGAATGTCTGTGCAGCGTGAGGGAAACAGTGAGTGTATTTGCCATAATAAACACTCCTTTATTATGACAAATTATGCCATGGCTTCCCTATGGGAGAAAAGATAGACCATTAATTATAATGGATTTAAAATAGGGGCTTACTGAGCTCTCTAATTAACAAGCCATCTAATCCCACTCCTGCCACTTGTTGAGCTTTGTCCCATATCAAGCCAATATAATTATCTTCACTACTGCCTATTCAAACTGTGTGCTAGATAGCAAGAAGCATATCCACAGGAAAAGAGTAGTGCACTTGAAGCCAGCTTCTCACTTCCACTAATGGCAGCAGTTTGATCAATCCAAACCACGATCAGCTCTTAATTGATTGTGGTTTCAGCCATCACAGGAGGTATGCTGATCATGGTTTCATCCAGTTTTTTAATAGGGCTTTGTGTTTGGTGGTGGGGGTGAGGGGAACGGTCAGTCTGCAGGTGTTATGGATGTGAGTAGTTATATTGAGCTGGAAGAATGTTTATTTTTTTGTTTTTTTTTTAAATTCTGCCTTCTTTTCTGCAGATTGGTTGTTGTCGGTCAGTGATTGTTACCCTGCTGCCGGCTCCAATATGGGTTGCTTTGATACCTTCAAATCTGATCCAGGCTAGGTGTTGAATATTAGGATACTGTAATCCTTTTCTAAATCCAACATCCCATCCTAGCCTCAGATGGCATTTGATGTCAGATTCAGATATTTAATATCTGACTATCCTAAGACCTTAACTGACTTCACCCTGTTAATTAAGCAATAACAATCAAGAATCCAGTCATTTCTGAAGGATTAACCGTGAGGTTATAGTTGTTGTTCATGTAGAACTTTAACATGGAAAAAATGAATTTATAGTTTTAGTTGTGTTTTCTCAGGGATTTTATTTTAATGCCCATGCATAACCAATTAACTACAATGAACCTAAAAACAAATTAAGATTTTTTAAACAAACCCACCAAAAGGACCTATTACCATATAGAGGGCCGGCCTTAGGGTATATGGTGCCCCTAGGCAAATTTGCCAGTGACGCCCTCCCCCCATTTTTCTTTTTCAGTCTTCATCTCACACCAACACAAACCATGACAAGTGGTGCCTGCCTGGATAGCAGTTTTGACTGTCCTAACTGGATCTGATGGATAGTCCATCTATTCGACTCCAGATCCAAGATCGTACCTGACTCCATTCAGATTTTGCATTAAAGGTCAGATATGGGATCCAAGTTTGGATAGGCAGATCCAAGGTCATATGTCTGCCTCAGATTCCTCAGATCCAAAGTAGGATAGTGGAATCCAAGGTCAGATTGTGGGATATGAGGTCAGATATCTGCCTCAGATCCCTTGGTCAGTCACATCACATACTTTGTATTCTACTGGATCCTAGGTGATATGATCCAGAAATCAGAACCCAGTGTTTTCTCTGATGCCATCTGGTATCTGAGAAAACTGGTGGTACTTGATGGTATCTGATTCCATACTGGACACAATTTGAGCAATACTACATTTTGCTGGGATTCAAATTCTGACTTCCCATAACCATGTGCTTCAATCACTGTGCTACATTTGCTGTTTTGTAAGTTTGGGGTTAAACATCTCTGACACAAACTTATTACAGATCAGTTCAGCTGATGAACTGAAGGAGGCAGTATAGCACAGTGATTTAAGGATCTAAGCTGCAAACCTGGAGACCTGGGTTTGAATTCTACACCCCCACTTGCATACTGTGTGACCCTGAGTAAGTCACTTTCCTTCCTTATGCTCCCAGGTTGCACCTGTAAACAAGCTTCAGCTTAGTGTCTCTCTCCTGGTAAAAAAAAAAATTATTCTGGATCTGAGAACTGAAAAACTGTGCTCAGATCAATTTGCTAGGATGGGAAATTGATTCTGGATCAGTTTGGCTGGGGAGCTGATCACAGATGAATATGGCAGGTACAGTAACAGTTATTATGGACACACACAATCTACCTAAATCTACAACTAACCTGCCAGGGTGCCCATCCCTTCAACATCTACTGGGTCCTATGCTGTGGCTGCCTTGAACCCAACCAACCAGTTAACAGAAGCAGTTCCTCCAACCAGCACATTTCCATCTGTTTGCAGCATTACAGAAATATTGCTTCTTGATTTTGAATAGCACAGTAAAATAAAGCTGACATACAGTAGCAAGTGTTTCATGAATACCATAAGATGAAGAATGTATGTCACTGCACCCACTGCTCTATTACCTTGGCTTTTACAATTTTACATAATCTTTGGAAAGGCTGGTGTACTTTATGTGAGTTACGATTTGCAGGATTCCATTGAAGTACAAATTTGCTACATGCTTATCTTCTACTGGCAGATAATCACTTTAGTACCAGCTATTTCCTATGGAAAAATGACTAGTAATAGGCCAGTTAGAACCTTGATCTGCGGCTTGCAATGTTCCACTGGGTCTTTAATTGGGGCTGGAGTCCAGGAGAACACTGAGGTTTTGCTGTGCTTAACCAGTCTATAAAATCCTAATCATGTTGAGTTAGGTATACCACAAATCCATTCAGTCACCCTGCAACACAGAATGTGATTTATCTTGTGATCTCCCAGAAATGACACTTTAAAATATGTGTGCTCAAAAATCCAGTTCACTTTCAGGACCTGCTGAATAATCATTACCTACAAAGTTGCTTACAAATAATAGAGCTGATTATGGAGAGCTACTTAAGAGGCTGATTTTATCTCTCTCTTCTCCAAAACAATTAACAATGCATTAGCTGCAGTGGCCATCCCATTAGAATTAAATAGCTATTGGAGCTAAAGATCTGTTTTGCCATGCTCTGCAAGTAACACACTTGAGTTGTAAATTAAATATCTGCTTCCTTATCATATTATCAGTATGAGGCAGCAAGTCTGGTCTGTTGTGCTTTACACATACAAGAATGCATCAAGACAAGGTTTGGGAATTTTGCTGCAGCTCTAAAAGGGACTTTTTTTCCAGTTTTGCCTACATGTTCTGAAAAATGAAATGCCTAGAAAAAATCTCTTCATAAAAATAAAACCAATGTACACCTCTCAGCCCTCTAACCAGAAACACCTCATCAAAAGGGACAAAGTGCCAAAAAACATGATTCAGTAGTAGAAGCCCATTACAGAAACTCAGAAAATTGTGAATGTAAATAAAGCAGCTAGCACTGGCTGACAGTGTACGCAACAGCACCTCATTTGTTTGACATTTATTTCATGCTTCTCTGAATTCCCACTTTTTAGGAGGGGCAAAATCAAGGTAACGAGGAAAGTTTTAATGGGAAGTCTGTCAAAGGCAACTGAAAGCTATTGCATTATGTTACAAAGCTAAGAACGCAAATGCTATGAGGATGGGGACAGGCTAGAACCAAACATAGGCCCAGTGTGTTGCTGTCCCTGAATGCAGCATGCTTGAGAAAACTGTATGGGAAAATGAATGGTGGCTTGTTCAGGTTGGTCCACAGGTCACAGAGGGAAGGAATGCTTAGTGACATGGGAGCAAGTCTGCAGTATGAGAGAGACCCCACTTACCTTACCCTCCCTCACTCTTCCTGTGACTGAGGGTGGCTGGGATGAGGCGGATGGGACCAGACCAGTGAGACTTCCACTCACACCACCACACAATGGTCAACAATCCAAAATGCACTTCAGAAATTGAATGAATAAAAAAAAAGAGTAACATTAAAAACCCACCTTATTCACTCACAGCTTGTCTCACTCCTCCATTCGGCTTCAGTCTAGACAGACAGACCTCATGGACCTGGTCACCTTGACGGACTCTAGTCCTCCTCTTCTGTCATGGTCCGTGGTCGTGGTACTGGCAGTGGATGTGTTGGCCTGGGCTGGCCAAGACTTGACTAGCTCCTCAGGCTCTGCCCAACTCTGACTGGCCTGGGCCTGGCCTATCAATTTAGTAACCCCATCCCATTGGTCAACTGGCGACTGCATACTTAAATAGGGCCGCAATTGGGAGGGGGTGCAACAGGCAGGCTCCTTCCCACTTCCCTGTTCCCTTACTTAACTTCCACACAGGCACACACTGGTCGACTTAGCAAGTGAGCAGTCAGTCAGTGATGAGACAGACACAGTCTCATCACTACTCAGACTACACCACCAGACCGTCTTTTTAATGGTCGGATCTCGGATTCCTCTTCTGCTCTTTGCTGATCAATCGATTCGAGACTCAGCTCACTCAATGACAGGATGCCAGCCTGCCAGACACTGTGCTGATGGGGTCAGGAGACTAAAGGATTCTGCATCAGCTCGTGTCGTGCACAACAGGCAAGCCCAACAGTTGGCTGGCTGTGTTTCTGGTGGCAATGGCATGTGACTGGCTGGCATGCTGCAGTAGGGAGGGGCTACTGGGCTATGGGTGGGTGGGTCCTGGAGAAAACAACGGTTACGTCTGTGGAATGGATTGAGGCGCCCCAAAAAAAGCACAGTCGGATTTGGTGCTTTTAAAATCGGGCTGTCAGTGAGGGAAAAAAAAAAAGGGACAGAAAAAAAAATGACCGTTCTGTGACTGGCGCCCCCTGCTACATGGTGCCCTAGGCGACCACCTAGTTTGCCTATCCTTAAAGCCGGCCCTGACCATATACCAACAAAATATGTACTTTACATACTTTAACTATTTGCAGCCCTTAATAACTCAAAGAGTACAAAATGGATCCTCGTGAAATTTTAGGGACTTATGAGACCCTTGGACTGAAAAGGTGCATGCCAAACTTCACAGCCCTAGGGTCTCAAAATGGCCAAGATATAAGCCTCTAAAAATTGCCAGTTTTAATGAAACACCAATGTAATCCTAATATGCTGGCAATATTGTGTATCTATATGTGTATATATATATATACAGTATATATATATATATATGGAAAGAGTTGTATATTGTTTGTCTTATCTGATGATTGATGTCTGTGGTTGCTTATGTTGCCTTGTCCCGTTTGGCTGCTTGGGGAGGAATGAGGAGTTAGGGTTGAAAATCCTAACATCACATTTCCATACTTTTGTTGCTGCAATAGCAACCCTAACTAATGCATTAACAGAGTTTTTTTGCAAAGAGTATATATATACATACATATATATATATATATATATGCAAGCGATAACACATGACAAGGTGTGGTTTATCGCCTGATAAAAGCATGCCCAGGGATGTACTAAGGCATGAGGTGCTTGTGCCAAGTGTCTTATGCTACTGGGCGTGTTCTTATCAGGCGATAAACCACACCTCAGAGTGTGTTATTGTGCTTATAAAATGAGCTTCCAAGTAAATATTTAAAAAAAGAAAGAAAGAAAATTTTTTTTTTCTACAAAAATGTTTTTAATAGTGGTAACATGAAAAAATAGTTCCTCTATTACTATTGTGTCCTGCATCTGACACTGTCTTGCTGGCAAGTAGAGGGATTATAACTAAAAGAAACATACTACTTTGTCCCACCCCCCAAATGGCAGACAGGCATATACTGTTTTATTTTACTGTCTTTTTTTTTTTTTTTATGTTCATGTGCTTGTCAATGTTTACGGGGATCGAGCCTGTCTGTAAGCCAGGTGCCATACTAAATGAGAGCCTGTCTGTGAGGCAGCTGCCGTAGTTAATTTGTTAGTTTTTTTTAGAAAGATTGCACCTTTTGTAAACAGTCCTCCCAGTTTCCCATTAAGGAAAGCATGCAATTATTGCTTCTTTCTGTTCATTTTTTTTATTATGTGAAGAATTGCAGAGTTACTCCCATGAGGAGTGGGACCAAGAGTGTCCCTCGGCAGCCACCATATTAAGTGCATTCTTGATAGCGCATTTCCAATCGCAGTTGTGGGTGCAGGTTGTATAAACAGAAAGTGGTCCTGTAAAAAAATCAAAAACATCTTAAAAAACACATGATGCAGGAGAGGGATAGAACTGAGTTTCTTCAGTTGTAGAGAAGCGGCTCAGCACGCAGGGATAATCAGTAGATCGCGAGTGCCTAAAAGATTGTGAGCAGCTGTTTTAAGAAGCAGGAGGAATAGAGGTTAGACTTTTCAGAAAACTGTCAGTTTAATTGATTGTGTTTGGGTACTAATAGAGCCGGAGGGGAAGGTGATGGACAGCAAGTATATGACCTGAGGAGTCGGAGCGGATGTTGAAGATTTCAAAAGTTCCTACTGATGGCATGCGGTGAACATTCATCGCAGTTTTCGGGTCTGCTGTTAACTGAAACAGTACAGGTCACAGTTTTTTTGTAGAAGTTTTTTTTATTATTTAGTTAGCTTATTACAGTGTTCCTCTTTGAATGGAGACAGGCTATGTGCAGCTGTCAGCGTGCACTACAGATTTCCTGCTGCTGATGCTCGCTGAGCTGTGCCAGGCTGTGTTTTTGTTTCTTCTTGGCACAGCTCAGTGATTCGTTGTTGTCAAGGGGCAGATTGGCAGACGTTAGTGTCAGTTGGCTTAAATATCATGGATTAAGGATTTGGCTGGGAAGCTGAAACAGCCAATCAGTGGCTTACATTGTTTTGTCCATTTTATAAATATATGTGTATGTATATATATATATATATATATATATATATATATATATATATATAAAAAAACTCCATTTAATGCATCAGTTAGGGTTGTTCCACAGCAACAAAAGTGAGGAAATTTGGTGTTAGGGTTGAAAGCTGCACTTGCACCCCCCCAGCCCGTCACCCCAACCGCCAATGGGGTGTGCATTGGGGTCATTGGCCCTAACTCTCACCCCATCACATGTGTAAACAAGCTGAGGTATAGGAGAATGGGGTGAGAGTTAGGACCAACAACCCCAATGCACACCCCGTTGGAGGTTGGGGTGGCGGGCTGGAGGGGTGCAAGGGGGGCTTTCAACCCTAACACTGAATTTCCTCACTTTTGTCGCTGTGGAACAACCTTAACTGATGCATTAACTGAAGTTTTTTGCCTCTAATTTCCCTTCATTTTGAGAATGTGCAGTAGAAATAGTGAATGGAATGTGGTGGTCTGAGCACGGGGCCCACCACGTGATTTTTTGTGGCATAGTAACGGTAAGTGCAAGGGAAATGCAACCGCTAACAGTTGCACACATGGTGACTGAAACATAAATGGAAAAGCAAACGTTAGTAGAAACGCAAGCGCAAAGTGACGCCAAAGCGAACAGTGACACAAAAGGAGACGCAAGCGCATAAGGAAATGCAAACCGTGATGTGCACAGTCACAGTACCACAATTGGAAACACAAATGGTAACGTTAACAGCAGAAATAATGCCAAAGGAAACAGAAATGGAAACTTGAATGCAAGTGCATAAGCAAACGAGAACGCAAAGGGTAACGCACACGGTGGCGTACATGGGAACGGTAATGCAAATGGGTATGGAAATGCAAGTGTAAACACTAACTGTAACAGTAACAGAAGTGCACTCCCTGTTTTTGCCCAACAGCTGCATAGAGAAACACAGTGTGTACAAAGAATGTAAGCATAATAATGGGCCTCGGAGCAGAAAAGGATCTGTTGGAATACTAAATTGCTTATGTCTCAGGAACCATGCGACGTAGAAAAAAAAATTTAATTTCACATGATTCACAAGTTTCCTGGCTAGGTTTTCACTAAATGCATAGCCCATAGGGCTAAACATTGTCATGACAAAAATTCTGTATCTCGCACAGTTTCCGAAATACAAGCCCCGAAAGGAGCGGCGTACCCCACAATGTTAGTCTATGGGAAAATATTGTCAACTTTGGAGTACTGTAACTTTGCATTCCTGCAATATTTTTTCTCCGAGCCACCAAAAGGCAAATCTGTGAGATGTTGGCTTTCTTCCCTCCAAATTTCAGCCCAAAAGACCAAACCATTTTTTTGTAGCAGGGTGGCAAAGAATTCCTGTCATTTTTGCCATAGCCTAGAAAAGGAGTGTGGTGATTTGCGAAAGCTTTCGAAAAAATTTGTGAAAGTGTCGCAGGTTCGAAACTACTTTTTCCAGACATTTGAAAAACATATTTCTGGGGTGTTTAACCCCAAAATAAAGACATGGCTAGCATCCTCAGGGCTCGAATAGGTAAACACAAAAAGAATTTTGTCCCTAGATGGTGCCAATTTTAAATGCCAAGCATTTCTGTGATCAGTAACTGAAAGCAAAATGGTGGATTTGCAACACAACTAGGGCCATTTGCGACACTAAAAACTGCATTTGCGAAAGTGTCGAACTTTTTGTTAACTTTTCCCTTTGACTTATAATGGGAACTTGTTTTTTGAATAACTTTTGAACCGTTCAATATTTTTTCACAAAATCTTCAAAACGTACATCGGGGACTCTGGCCGCACGTTTCCTGAAGTTTTCATACTGGTCGCATAAACCATGCGACCTGTAGGTGCATGCAAAGAATGTGCAAAAAGTGTAATTGCACGCATGAATGTTGCTTAATAACTCTGCAGCTGTATATCCGACCAGTACAAAAGTTATAAGATCCCAAGATCTATGGTTATACCCCATGCCTGCCAAATTTTAGGTAAATCCATTGAACGGTGGCAAAGTTATTAAGGTGCAAAGTTTCACCATTTAACCTAAAAAGGGCTACTCAATCCAAACTATGGTAGCACTACCATGCTACCATAATATATATTATAGTGGCATGGTAATGCCATTATAGTTTGGGTTGAGTACCCCATTTAAGGTTAAATCTGAAATTTGGCAGCTTAATAACTTCACCACCATATGGCAGATTTGCCTGAACTTTGGAATGCACAGTCTGGTACCACAGATTTCTGGTCCTGCCAAGTTTCGTAACAGTCAGATATACAGTTGCAGAGCTATAGAGTGCCAAAAAACACATAAATTATGGGGTTCTGCACATATCTTTTCTCGCGCTGACAGGTCGCACAGTTTGTGCGATCAGTCCAAAACTTTCAGGGAACATACAGCCGGGGTTCCCAAGTGCTTTTCAAAGATTTCATGATAAAATATTAAACGGTTCAAAAGTTATAAAAAAAACTGTTCCCCATTATAGTCTATGGGAAAAGTTAACAAAATGTTTGAAAGTGTCGCAAATGCACTTTTTACTTTTGCAAATGACCCTTGTACTTTTGCAGATTGGCCATCTTGTTTTCAGTTGGTGGTCAGAGAAATGCTTGGCATTTAAATCTGGGACCCTCTAGGGACACAATTCTTGTTGTGTTTACTTAGTCGAGCCCTGAGGATGCTAACCATGTCATTTTTTGGGGGTAAAACACCCCAGAAATCTGTTTTTTTAATTTTTGTAAACAGTAGTGTCGCAAAGTACTTTCGAATATGAGATACTTTTGTGATTTTATTTGCGAAAGTGTCGTGATTTGCAAAAGTACTTTGAAACACTATGGCCAAAACAATAAGGAATCTTTGCCACCCTGCTGCAAAAGAACGGTTTGGTCTTTTGGGCTGAAATTTGCAGGATAGAAAGCCAAGATCACACAGATGTGCCTTTTGGTGGTTTGGTGACAAAATATTTGAGGGCTGCAAAGTTATGGCACTCCAAAGTTGACAGTTTTTCCCATAGGATAACATTACGGCGTCCGCCACGCCTTTTGGGGCCCATATCTCGAAAACAGTTTGAGATACTGACTTTTCATCAAAAAAATGCTTAATCCCCCAATAGGGGCTAAGTGCAAAACTAGCCTGGAAAGGCATAAATAATATGAGATTTTAAATTTTTTTCTACGTTGTACGGTTCCTGAGATATAAGGAGTTTGGTATTCCAAGTGCCCATTTTCTGGTACAAGGGACATTATTATGGCTACATTCTTTCTATTCACTGTGCTTCTGAATGCACCGTTTTGGGAAAAAAAAGCACGTGCGTTTCCATTACAGTTACTGTTAGTGTTTGTGTTTATATTGCCGCTTGCACTTCTGTTACCATTTGCATTACCGTTAACATTTGCGTCAATGTGTGTGTTACCGTTTGCGCTTGCATTTCTGTTTGCATTACATTTCCTTTTGTGTCACCCTTTTCATTAATGTTTGCACTTCCGTTAACGTTACCATTTGCATTTGCGCTTGCATTTGCGTGACTGTAACCATTTCAGTTTGCATCACCATTTGAGCTTGCGTTACCATTACTGTTACTGTTAGCATTTGCGCTTGCCTTTCCATTTCCATTTGTGTTACTATTTCCTTTTGTGTCACCGTTACTGCTAGCATTACCGTTACTGTTTGCATTTGTACTTGCGTTTCCATTGCCATTTGCGTTTGCATCAGCATTACTGTTATCATTAGCATTTCTGTTTACATTACCGTTACCATTTCTGTTTGCACTTGCATTAATGTAACCATTTGTGTTTGCATTTCCGTTTGCATCATTGTTAGCGTTACCATTAACGTTTGTGTTTACGTTACCATTACCATTTGTGTTTGAGTTTCCGTCACTGTTACCATTAGCATTTGTGTTTCTGTTTCCGTTTCCGTTACTGTTTCCTTTTGCTTCACCATTACCGCTAATGTTACCATTATTGTTTGCATTTGTACTTCTGTTCCTGTTGCCATTTCCAATTGCATTTCCATTTGTGTCACCATTACTGTTATCGTTAGCGTTTCTGTTTACATTACCATTTACATTTGCATTTGTACTTGTGTTTACGTAACTGTTTGTGTTTGCGTTTTCATCACTGTTAGCATTACCATTAGCGTTTGCATTAACAGTACTGTTACCATTTGCATTTGCTTTTGCACTTGTGTTTACATTACCATTAACGTTTGTCTTACTGTTTACACTTGTGTCACCGTCACTGTTACCGTTTGTGTTTGCCCTTCCATTATCATCAATGTTTGCTTTTTTGTTACCATTTGCATTTAAGTTTCTGCTTGCATTTATGTTACCGTTTGCATTATTGTTTCCGTTTGTGTCACCGTTGGTGTTCCTGTTTGCGTTTGTGCTTAAACATCACATTTTGTGTGTGATTATAACTTTATACCTGTTGAACTGATTTGAGTGACATTTGTAATACTTGGTCTACTATGGTACTGCTGTGCATTTACCACTTTTCATTTGACATCTGCATATGTTTTTTGCACAGTGAAGCACTAAAAATTTATTTTTTGACACTCGTACGCTGTTTTAAACTCATGCTGCTCTGCAACTGTTGAAGAGATTTGGATAAGATTTGGTATACATGGAGTGGAATGCTACATCTATTAATTGACTAATTCCTATTTCACTGGTACATACAGTTGTTTGCACAGCGAAGTACAAAAAATAAAGTCATTGCTATTTTTTTGCACTACCTTGCGTGACACATAGTGCTGTCACTGTGTGGTTTATTGGTCTGAAACTTGACACATAGAAAGACCTTTGATTGAGAAACATGTCAGTTTTTGTTTGGTGAACAAAAGTTCCATTCCAGAGTTATTACCATTTGAAGTTGGCCTCCCTCATGGTTAAAGATTTTTTGGCTGCCAGGTCTGCCATTTTAGCGCATTTTTGGCAGTGATTTCCGCCATTTTGTGGTGGAAGACTTCTTAAAGGTGCAGAAATGTAAAAATTTAATATCTCTGGAACGGTTTGGTCTTTTCGCATGAAATTTGGAGGGTGTTGAGTGGATGTCCTGAAGATGTGAATTATGCTGTTTTCATGTTGGAAAAATAATCTGCTGTGGAGATACTGCATGATGCAGTTAACATTTTGCACATATCATTCTGCATGGTGCTACTGGCTTGAAATTTATAATGTTGGTAGCCCTAGTGGGACGAAGGTGCCTTGCAGTGGTTTGGTGTGTAAAACATAAACAGGTGCAGGTTTATGCCACTCCGACGAATTAAAATTTGGTTCATTACGCTTTGAACCATATCCAATTTGCCTGGCATTTGGAATGTAGAAAGATTAATAATAGATCTTTGACTGTGACAATTTTTGGGTCACTGTCAGTTACGGTTGCTGAATTGTGCCTGTAAAGTTGTTTTCTCATGGCACTGTGTGACTGTTGAATGGATGTTCATACAATTCTGGACACATGGTGTGCTATGGGTACATGTCTTCTTTTACCAGTTTTTGGTTATATATGATTCTTCTGTAGCAAAGTGGCAAAATGTTCTTTTCAGCACTCCTGCAAAGTTTTCAAAGCGCGTGACGTTGTGCAGCTGTTGCACAGATGCAGATAACATTTGTTATACATGTTGTGGTATGGTACATGTCTTTATTTACTAATTTTCATTTCAGTCGGTCATACAGTTTTTGCTCAGCGAAGTGGCAAAAATTCACACTGTGGCCCCGTGCTCCCACCACCACTTACCATTCACTATTTATAGTGCACATTCTCAAAAAGAAGGGAAATTCATGACAAAAGCTCCATTTAATGCATCAGTTAGGGTTGTTCCATAGTGCCAAAAGCGAGGAAATTCGGTGTTAGGGTTGCCACTCTTGCACCCCACGCCCACCCCTCCCCCACCAACAGGCATTGGTGTGTGAGTTGGGATCATTGGTCCTAACTCTCACCCCATTCTCCTATACTGCACCATCTCAGCTTATTTTCACATGGAATTGGATGAGAGTTAGAGCCGATGACCCCAACGCACACCCCGATGCCTGTTGGTGGGGGCAGGATGGATGTGGGGTGCAAGGGGTGGCAACCCTAACACCAAATTTCCTCACTTTTGTCACTGCAGAACAACCCTAACTGATGCATTAAATGGAGTTTTTCACCCTGAATATCTCTCTCTCTCTCTCTCTATATATATATATATATATATATATGTGTGTGTGTGGTGTGTGTGTGTGTATGTGTATCTTTAGGTGAAACTGGAATGCCTTGGTTTGCAGTTGCATATAGTTATGTTGTTTGAAATGATTTCAGAAAGCTGTTTGGGTTTCTTAAAAAGGTGGCAATCTATAATACAGGAAGTTGACCTTGAGATGTATTTTACCTACCATAAGATTGTTAACAGAATTGTCAACAAGAAATCATCGCTGGGAGGGAGTTTTCTGTTTGTTGCACTTGTTGAGATTGCATGTACTCTTTAGTTTGGTCACAGGAAAGAAACTGACAAAATCTTAATACATCTTGTGGAACACAGGAGGTGTAATTTTCAATAGGAGGATACATAATTTAAAATGCAAGGAAAAGGCATTTTATATATATATAGAGAGAAAAATGTTATGTTTAGAGAGGGAGATTGAGTTTTTAAAGGGAGACTCTCAGATGTAGGACATTCTTTGTTTGTACTGCCTGTTTGAAGAGCTATCCTGTACAGTTCTATTTATTTTATTGCTACCGATAATAATAAAATGCTATTTGTGAATTTTTTAACTTCTTCTGGTCTTTCTTTATTTCTTGACTTATACCCCCATGACACCACTGAAAAAGCAGAAAATACAACAGAGGCAAATGGACTGCAGGATAGCACTACTTCACCCCCTCTCCCAAGAGGTGTGAATACAAAAGGAACAGAAACAGTGCAAGGTACAACAACTAAACATGCTACAGAAGCACACCAGTTAAAGGAGACTAGTGATATCAATGAAAGAAGAAGTCACTCTACTCTACTGGGAAAGTAAATGCATCAGAAGTGTCTTGACAAGAACATTTAAAGATACCTAAAGTATTTAGGTTTTACAAATCACAAAGTGAAAGCTCAATAAAACAGAAGATGAAGCAGAATAAGACAAAAAAGAATGACAAGAGGGAAGAAAAACAAATATGTATGTGGTACAAGTATGCCCTTGCTGTATATAGAGATGATGGAGTTATAGTTTATTAAGATAGCAATATTAATCTATGGGAATTTTTATTTTTTAATTTTTCTGGTGGGGTTATGTGTATTTTCAGTTGATATTCTTGAGGGACTTAGTCTTGTAGCACTCATTGAGATCACTCTTTTGATATACAGCTTCTCCCTGAAAGAGCAAGTGCTTAGTAAGGATGTATATCTTAGAGAATGAAGATCTGGGGCCTTTTGATGCCTCTGTAATCATATTGTTTGCTTTTATTTATTATTTTAATTACCTTGTCATCATTTTATTGGTATTTTGCCAGCTACTAGTAAAAAAAAAAAAGAATCCAATGGAATTCTTGTATTGTGATGTCAGAAAAGTTTTACTGGCAAGGCTGGCAGTGTATTTCAATGGGAAACTGCAAACCTATTTTCAAGCTTTTTATAAGGAAATAACACTTTCAACCACCAAAATATTACATATTTAATAGAAATACATGGTTTTTGAAAGCCTATGATATTTTGTTGTAATTTAGCAGGTGACATTCTCTTCATGAGCAGATTTTACTTGGAAAGAAGGAAAAAAGAAGACAATTACTGTTTCTAAAATTGTAGAATCCTACAGACAGACCACAGTAGTGCAAACATATAAAAGGCAAAGTTTGTTGCTGAAAGAAGTATCTATTTCTTTTGAAAAAGACAGAAAAAATATATTTAGTTTCTCACTGAAATACATTAGGCTCCTAAAGG
The DNA here is from genome assembly GCA_016271365.2 of Neoceratodus forsteri. Classification (NCBI taxonomy): domain Eukaryota; kingdom Metazoa; phylum Chordata; order Ceratodontiformes; family Ceratodontidae; genus Neoceratodus; species Neoceratodus forsteri. The sequence continues at coordinate 1,212,730,407 of CM057453.1, read as the reverse complement.
GGTTCAGTATCTATGGATTTAACTGGATATGCATTTTTGGTTGCACTTTTTATTAATAAAAGCCTCAATTGAAGACAGTGGAGAGTGTGGTCTCTTGGTTTTTCTCCTTCGGTTTTGTTGGGTACCGCACCTCTGATGAGTGGAGCTGGAATTGTTGAACTGCTCCTAAATAGCTGGCAGTTTCTGACATCACGAAACCAGAATTCTACTGAATTCTTTTTTCCAGCAGTGAGAAAAGCAAAGATTAAAACAATCTTGGTTCACTGCACAAACATAATGTTTTATTGTAAATGCAAAAAGTAATTACTAACACATCAAATTAAAATAAATAACATAGTCAGTTGTCTATTTATTAGAAGTAAATATCTGCTCTTTAACTCAATAGATTGATGGAGTTACAGCTTGTTAAAGTTCCATTGATATCTTAAGAGAATATTATTTTTTTTTATTATTTTATATGGCCCTACATTTTTTGGGGGGAGGGGGTGTATTTAAGCAGTAATGCATGACAGGGTGTGTGTTGTGCTGGGATAATGTCACACCTTGGGTGGTTGGGCACAAGGCCCCAAGTCGAGTGCATTCAACACCCCCTGGTGTGACATTATCCCACCACAACACACACCTTGTTGTGCATTATTGCTATTATACAATGGTTCATTTGTAAATAAAATAAAAAGAAGACAGAAAATACTATTGAAATAGTTTTTGTCTTTTATGTTTTTACTGTGGAAGCATATATAAATAAAAAAATAGTTGCTATTCTATCTCTGCAGTAGGTGGAACTGTGTGTTTCAGTTGGTGATGCTGGGTTTGTGTGATTTGTTTTATCAGCTTCCCAGTGCCTATCTTCATATTTGGCCCTGATGTTTTCCCATCTGGACTGTGGAAACTGCCATAGCTTTGGGAAGTACTTTTTTTAGTTGTTGTTGCTTTGGTACAGCTCAAGGAACAGCAGAGGAGTTTAGGAACTACAATCTCACGGGTGTTCAGCTATTAGTTTCCAATCGATGACAGGTACTGGTCCAATTGTTCAGTTTCTTTACTGTGGCATTTTGAAACTGCGTCTGATTTTACTGGTTTTGTTTTTGTTTGCTTGTTTTATTTTGTGGAGGTGTTGGTAACCAGTGGGCCATTTCAGGAAGCAAGCAGTATGTTTAGGGAGCGGGAGCATGCATGACAGTTTGAAAAGGCTTGTGCTTGTGCTAAGGTGGAAATTGAAATGCCTTGTCAGATAATGGCTTTTTTCCATTGAAAAGATTTTTCTTTTTGGGGGAATAGTGTGGGAGACTAGGACTGTGTGTTGTTCTGGCTAGTGGTGGCAAGCGAGTCAGGGATACTAAAGGCGGGTGGCAAGCGGGAATTTACTGAATCAGCTACTGATTGGACATTACTGCAGTGGAGTTTGTAGAGTGATTCCCTTAAGGACTGATGCAGTCATCTGTGTGCTGGAACTAGACACATGATGTTGCACTGGGATAACATCACGGGTCCAGTCCCAGATTGAGCAATGAGAGCCCAGCAATTTTTCTTGCCATTGTACAATATGTGTTAGTATTGTAGTACTCATTGAGACCTTTCTTGATACAGTACACAGGCTGCCCCTTAAAACCAAAGACTAATGGAGTTACAGCTTATTAAAGTTGCAGTGGTTTTCTATGGGAATTTACATTTTTACATTTTTACGTTTTATATGGCAATGAATTTTTTGAGGGTGTTATGTGTTAGTTTCATCATTTCTGATGACCTGAAGGTAGCCCAGCAGTGTGATAAGGCAGTGGGTAAGGGGAAGGTTAGCAGGATGCTCGGATGCATAGGAAAGGGTATCACCAGCAGACAGAGGGAGGTAGCATTACCCTGGCCTGTATAGATCACTGGTAAGACCACACCTTGAGTACTGTGTCCAGTTTTGGAGGCCTCATTTCTGGAATGACATAGATAGGGTGGAGGCAGTACAAAAGAGGATTACCAAAATGGTGCAGGGCCTGCATCAAAATCCATATGAGGAAAGACTCAAGGAACTAAATATGTACTCTCTAGAGGAAAGTAGGGAAAGGGGGTATATGATAGAAACATTCAGATACCTCACAGGTATTAATAAGGTATATGAAGGTAGAATTTTCCATAGAAAAAGATGCTTGAGGACAAGAGATCACACTATGGAGCTGGGAGGGGGGCTCAGGGGAGATGTGAGGAAATACTTCTTCACAAAGAGGGTTGTGGATAACTGTAACAGCCTCCCAGTGGAGGTGGTGAGTGCTAACACAGTAACAGTACTCAAGCATGCATGGGATAGACACAGGGGGACCTTAGAAGTAAGTCAGGGAGGGGAGAAGTCAGAAATTGAGTAGGATCTGTAGAGACGCAATAGGTAGGGAAAATCAGTCAGACTAGGTGGGCCGAGAGATCCTTATCTGCAAACAACGTCTATGTTTCTATAGTGCTGTAGAACTCATTGAGACCTTTCTTTTGATATATAGATTGTCCCTTAACTTAACTGCAAATATTGACAGAGGTATGGCTTGTTAAATTTCAAATGTGCAAAAACAAGTCCAAATTCTATGTTTTGCATGAACCACTCCCCCATCGTGAGATTGTGTCATTCTCATGAAAGGCAAGGCAAGGCAAATTTTATTTAGAAGATGCCCAATCCTGGAGGCTCTGGGTGCTGAACACAAATCAAATCAATTGCAATAGTAAAACTAACAATGCAATAAACATTATAATAAATAGGACTAAATTAAATCACACAATTATAAAATTTAAATGAATAAGTCAGAAAAATAACTAAAAATAACAAATAAGTGGCCAGGGACAGAGTTGAATCACAGAAGTCAGGCCAGGGCAAAGTTATGAGACAAAGTCTGGGAAAGCCTGATTATACAGGAAGGCCTTGAGGTGGGGCTTTGAATACCTCTACTGATGGGGCCACTCTTATAGCTGGAGGTAGCAAATTCCTCAGGATGGGGCCGGTGACACTGAAAGCTCTGTCACCGGCTGTTTTTAACGTCATCCTGGGAATTGTGAGCAGGCCCCTAGAAGAGGAATTGATGGAGCGGACTGAGACAGCAGGTGTAAGAACATCCACCAGGTAACCAGGACCCAGGCCATGTAGGGCCTTAAAGGTGGGCAAGCCCACCTTAAAGAGGACCCTCCAACTGATTGGCAGCCAGTGCAGTTTACGTAGCACCGGGGGTGACATGACAGTACTTACACTGCTCCTTCAGCAGCCTGGCAGCTGCATTCTGCACCAGCTGCAGCCAGCAGAGGGTACCTCCAGAGACCCCAAGATAGAACGCATTGCAGTAGTCAAATCTTGACATCACAAAGACATGCACCAATATGGGAAGGTCCACAATGGAACTAGGGGCTTTATCCTGGTGATATTCCTCAGATGGTAAAAACTGGTATGGACAATGGATGATACCAGGGATTCAAGCATCAGTCCACTGTCTAGAATAATGCCAAGATCATGCAACCTAGAGGAGGCCTTCCATGGTACTGATCCAAGAAAAAGCCACATCTCTGCACCAGAGGGCATCCTATCATGCCCTCTGATTGACTTCACCACCAGTACCTCCATCTTGTCGGGGTTCAGGCAAAACCAGCTGAAGGCCATCCAGTCATTGATCTCGGCAAGGCAGGTGTTTAGCATATCCACTGCGTTGGATGTCCCAAAGGCAAAGGAGGTATACAGCTGAGTATCATCAGCATAGCAATGAAAACCCAAGCTGTACTTCCTAATGAGCTCTCCCAGGGGCAGCATGTACATGGTGAACAACACTAGTGACAAGGAACCCTGGGGTACTCTGCACGACAGGAGACTAGAGGAGGTGGAGAAATTCCTCATCACTATCCTTTGCTTCCTGTTGGTGAGAAAAGACTCAAACCAGCAGATGACAGTGTCAGCAAGTCCACAGAATTCCCTCAGGTGGTTGAGTAATGCACAATGGTCCACCATTTCCAATGCTAAGGAGAGATCAATGAGAATGAGAATTGTCCCTTCTCCTTGATCTTTCACCCTAAGGAGGTCATTATGCACCCAAAGTAATGTAGTTTCTGCGCTGTCTCACACAAAACCCAGACTGGGGAGGCTTATATAGATCATGGGCCACGAGGTGCTCCTCAAGCTAATATGCCACAATCTTTTCTATAATCTTACCCAGGAATAGAAGGTTGGAGATGGGACAGTAATTTGCCTTGACATCAGGGTCTAAAGATGGTTTCTTTAGAAGGGGTCTCACTAATGCCTCCTTCAAGGCATCGGGGAAGGCCACCTCCAACAAAGAACACCAGACAGTCAAGGCAAACACTGGGCCAGTGGAGTCAACACATCCCATCAAGAAACGTATCACCACCAGCTCCAGTTCACAAAATGTGTGCCTCAACTTGGAAGCAACCTCAATGACCTCAGCCACCTCCAGAGGTCTAAACTAGCCCCAACTAGGTGGTGTGCTCACTGGATTCCCATGGTGACCACTTTCAGCCACACTGTGGCTCAATTTCTTGCTTGATAGCATGCACCCTGTCTGAGAAGAATCGAGCAAACTCTTTGCATAAAGCATTAGAAAAAGCGTTTTTTGGCTGCAGACAGGCTGGATAAAGGAGCCTGTCTACAGTCTGATAAAGCACAGTTACTCGATTCCTCCTGGCAGAAATCTCCCTGGACAGGAACTCTGCCTTTCTATGGTTTATTGCCCCCTGTACACACCATAATGTGCACGCAGTGACAGTTTGTCCACCTCCAGCCTGATCTTCTGCCAGCAGTGCTCTAATCGCCAACACATAATCTTCATCACCTTGAGCTCCCCATTAAACCAAGAGGACCTCAAGTGAGAGGATTTGGGTCATACATGGACCAGTGCAAGAGAGTCAAGTGCACCAGACATCACCTTATTGTAGGCAGCAACTGCTGTGCACGTACCCCCAATGCATACATTGTCCGCACTAGATAGATCAGCCACCGCCAGAAAACCCTTGGGGGTAGCAGTAGCTAACCATCTCAGCAGGGGGAAGGCTCTCGGGGGGGGGGGGCCCTGAACAAGAACTTTACCGTGCAATGATCGGACCAAATGACTCGATCCGTCTTGAGATTATTTATCTCATGCCCCAGGGAGAAGAACAGGTCCAACATGTGGCCACCCTGGTGGATTGCAGAAGAAACTTCTTGCAACAGGCACAGAGATGACATCAGCTGAAGGAAGTTGTAACCAAGCTGAGAAGATTTGCCATCAGCCCAAACATTAAAGTCCCCTAGCACTAAACATCTGGGGGCCTCCAGTTGTTCACCAATGACAAAGTCGGCTACCTCCTGCAGGAATTCTCCTGCAGCCCCAGGGGGGTGGTAAATCAGGAGAATCTTGCAACCTGCACCCGGACCCCATGAACAGCCACACATTCAAATGAACCTGGTGCTCTCACTGGGTGCAGAGTGAAGCCTGGTTAGGATCTAAAACAGATGGCTACCCCACTACTCCTGCTTTCCACTCTGGAGTAGTGCACGATGGAGTACCCGGGAGGGACAGTGGCCTCTAAAACTGGGCCAGCATCATGTCCCACCCAAGTCTCCATGAGACAAGCCAGATTGACCGAAGAAAACAAGTCTGCTATAACTGCGGTCTTTTTTCTGATTGATGTGGTCTTGCAAAGCACTGCCCTCAGGGGATTAGTGAACAGTGCAGCCCCTCTGGCTACCTGCTCACTCAGTCTGGTAGGAACCCTGGTGATGGGCACAAAACACATCTGGCCTCTGCCTTGGACCCATTGAAACCCAAGGTGCCTTCTGCACCTAACAACATCAATCCTGCCCCCTATCACAGTGCACGAGACACCCCTCCACAATTGATCAATGTGGCTCCTCCTAATCCCAACCTCCTGACAGAGCCTTGCTGTAGTGGTGGAAACTGGGAGGTCAGAAAATGGCCACAGATCGAGCAGCTGGTATGCCTCATGTACTATCCTAGCCTGCTCTAGGCCCTCATACTTTCCCAGACAGATCCTGCCCAACTAAGAATTCAAAAGCACACAAAGTCCTAGCTATACAACCACACAAAACACATACACTAAAACAACAAAAGCCCTAAACCACACACACCACACACTCACGTTAACAAACTAGAATCCTCACCCTCCACCCCAACAGCCCCCTACCCACAACCAAGAAAGCAGGAAGCACGCAGATAAGTTGAAAAGTTCAGGAGAGCAGTCTGCAGCTCACATATAAGATCCTAATAATCAGGATCTCAAATATTTACAGTTCAAAAGGTAACAAAAGAATAATGCTCTCATACTGTAGCTCAAACCATTTTAAGGCTAAGGGCCCTCTCACTGCCCCAGTCTCTTCATAGTTTGATGATCTGGTTAGGAACAGTTTAAAAATGCATCCACAAGATATACTCCCAGGGGTACCCCAGAGCTGCTCTCACCAGGTACTGGGACCCCAGGGAAATTTCCAATGTCTGGAGATCTTTGGCCACCTAAAAGATAGATCCATGACAGCACAGGTCCTAAGTCCTGGGTAGTGTTACCTCCACATAGCTCGACCTGCCGCACAAGTCCACAAAGCAAACCAATGTCCCCACAACACTCTGTGGAAACAACCAAGGCAGTCAATCCAGCAGCACGCCCTTATCCCTGGGGTCAATAATGCAGACTTGCTCTCTGTGACCGCGTAGCCTGGGAATGCAGTCCAGCAGTAATATGACACCTAGTCATGTTGCTGGCCCTTTCATGTGATGAAAAAAGAAGCACCAGCAAGGTGCACAGATCCATGCAATGCTGGCAGCTGCACAAATGGGGATCTACAGAAAGGTCCTATCTTCCAGACCATTGGAGCTGGAGAGGGGTTCCTCAGGAGTCGGCCCCTCCATTTAATCAAGAGAGCACCTTCCAGTGATGTGCAATGCTGGACTTGTGGTAGCAGCTAAAATGAGTGAGAGTGGGACCCAGGAATGAATGCAAAAACACTGGCTGCAAAAGATCCAGGGAGGCAGTCCAAATAGGTGAGTGAGCTGCAGAAACTAACTGCGTGGACAACCTCACTCCCCTGCCCTGCCTACGCTAAAAACCCTAACTAACGCCCTAACTAAGAAGAGCTTACTAAAATAATTTTGGTTCTGTAGATCAAAGGAAGACCTGAGAACACACACATCAGATTCGCTAGCAGTTTTCCAATAAAATTTAAAATGAGCTGTAAAAGCTGTATGAGGGAGGATAATGCTCTCTCATGGAGAGCTTGGCAAGCTGCAGAACAACTCTGCTGCCATCTTGTTCCTCCTCCTTAATCAAGATGATTGATTCATACGAAACAAGAATGTGAAAAAAATCTATGCCCAAATTATTGTTTGGTAAGATCCTATTCTTGTTTTGTATGCCCTATTCCTGTTTTGTGAGGCCATACTGTACAAAACAAGAAAATCATCTTACAAAAAAAGATTTCTAAAATGTTTTAAAAACAAATTTCTGGATCCTTTTTCCAAAAACTAATAGCAGAATCAAGCTAAATGGGTCCTGTTCAGCAAAGTACACATATTGGTGTCTCTGCAGGATATGATTTTTATGGGTTTCCAGTTTTTTTTTGTTAAACAGAAGCAAGATGACCATCATATGAAAGAAGAATGTTCTCTCATGAAACAGGATTACCCATCATGTAACAGAATCCTGTTTCATATGGCCAAATTCTTGTTTCATATGAAAAAGCTTTCCAAAAGAGTGTACTGAGCATTCTCAGAACCAACATTTCAAATCCTTATAACTCTGGAACTGATTAATATTTTTGTACAAAACCAATGAAAGACACAATTCTGGGGCAAGCCCTTACTGACCTAAAAATTCCAGACCAAAACTCCAAAGGTAATGATAAAAAAAATTAAAACAGCAAGAAACCCTGATTTTTTTTTCACTTTTTTCATTATCCACATCCCTGAATCTGCACATCTTACTGGAACAAAATGTAGCATGTCAAGAAAGCTTTTCCCTGCCATCACTCAAACAAAATTTTGTTTAAATCCATTGAACATGGGTGAAGCTATTAGTGTGCAAAGTTTAACATTAAACAGCCTACTCAACCATTACAATAGTGGTGCTACTGCACCACTATAATATATACAGGGGATATGACTGACAAGGGCTGACTTAAGATATAATTTTTATCTTCATGGGAGGGGATTGGTCTGTTGATATCTCATCAGTGGCAAGCCACGAGTGAGGTAGCAATAGACTAATACCCTCAAATGAAGATAAAAGTGATATCTTAAGTCAGCCCATGTCATATTTGATTCATACAATAGATGTTTAGGTTGTTTTGTGACAGAAATGGTAAAAAACTAAAACAGAAAAAAGCAATGTAAACTACTTAGACTACTGTATATTCAATCAAGAAATAAATGGCATCTCACATTGCACTTTTTTATTGAAACAAGTTTGCCATAAAAGGCCTAATGTGCCATAAAACATGTTTCCAGTGGTGTTCTTTGTTAAAATAAATGAAATCAGTCTCTGAGCATGCTCAGAAATGTATCTTCACATATGAGAATATATTTCTGAGTATGCCCAGTGTGGCCACAACGAGTGAGATAAATTTCTGAGCATGCTCACTAACCAACTTTATTTATTTAGCTAGATTCTGCTGTTTGTTTCTCACTTTTTTTTTAAATGTCACAAATATCTTTTCTGGGAACCCCCAAATCCAGGGTGCCCAGCTTAGCAAGAGGAGTCATTCACCCACATTCTCTGTATGAGAACAGTGGGACTTCCTGAATGTTGAAGCCGCAGCTGGAATCGTGCTGCTGGCATCACTTCATTCTTGAGCAGCACATCCACTGTTCTCTTTATCTGTCTCTGTCTCTCTCCTTGTCAATCTGCCTGTCTGTATATCTATCTAGCTATCTTACTATCTATCTTTCTTAAGTGGGTCAGGGTGCCCATTCCTGGTACCATTTCTTTCTCACCCCTTCCCTCCAGGTCACCCACCATCCTTCTCAATTTATATATTTGTTATATTAAATATGCAGAAAGGGGTACAAACCCCTGTTACCTCTTGCCTTGACTCCCCTCCTCTCCCCTCCAGGGCAATAATGCTCAGTTCCACTATGTAGGTGGCAACACTAGGGTACCCACACCCAGTGCCACTGAACAGAAGCCAGACACTGAGGTGCCCAATCCCCAGTGTCAGCTAAGTCCCCGGAAAAAAAATGAAACCTGTCCACTGTTGATTGTTTTTTCCTTTTAAATCTTCAAAAGAAAATTATCCATCATGAATCTGATGCCTTACATACATCCCTCACCCACTTCACTCCAACCTCCCACTCAGCACCCACCACACACACACACACTTCAGCACATCATCACTCACTTGAACATATCTCACAGTGTAGATCCACTCTCCAATCAAAGACACGTCTTGCTGCTGGAACTGGCAACAGAGATATGAGAAAATCATGTAAGTGCGGTTGAATGTATTTCAATGGGGTTTTGAACTTTGATTCATATCTTTATCATTATTACATATGTTGAACCCAAACATTCAACATGGCCTTTTTGAGACACCACCTAATGACCAATAGCTGTAGAATTATGAAAATCTGGTCTGAAAGGTGATGTGGTCATTTTGTGAAATCATCTTTTAGGTGGGATTTAAAAATTTCCCCACCCTTGTTTATGAGGTGGGGTCATAATAAGGCTATGTTGAATATTTGGGTCAGAATATGTAAAAATGACAAAGTTATGTGCATATTTTTCTATGCTTGCTCATAACTTTGGTAATTCAAACAATTTTGAACCAACATATTCAACATAGTATTTTTTCACACCATCTCATGGATGTGATAGCTGTCACATTTCAAATCTGGGCCAAAATGTGTTTTTGCACCTGAGACACGGAATGACATTTTAGTTGTGCAGAATGATATTTCAGCAGGGATTGGAAACATTTTCACCTACTGGGTTCATGAGGGGGAGTAATAAGAAGGATATGAAGAAAATTTGGTGTACATATGAACATACGAATGTGCCAGCAGAAACAGACCATCCAGTCTATCTAAGTCTGCTCGAGTGTGCAGCTAGCACCCCTAGTTTTCAGCCGCTCCACCCCTTCCCTTTGTCATCCCACTGCCGCCCCCCACCTTCCCCACCCTCACTCTCCCCTGTTCCCTGTCCTATGCCATTTTGAAGCTGTTCACAGATTTACATGATACCACCCATACTAGTAGTGCATTCCATTTTGCTACTACCCTCACTGTGAAATAGTGTCTCCTCATTTCCCTCCTAAATCTTCCCCCCTCTATTCTTAGCCCATGTCCCCTGGTGTCCCTCCCCCTTCTTAGCTTAAAGACCACATCTGCCTCATCCTTATTGATTCCCTTCAGATACTTGAATGTCTCTATCATGTCATCTTTGTTGCCCTCCTCTGCACCCCCTCCAGTAGCCTGATATCAAGCTTTAGGCATGGCCTCCAAAACTTCACACAGTACTCCAAGTGTGGCCTTACCAGCGACCTGTAGAGGGGCAAGATCACTTCTCTTCACCTGGATGAAAACCCCTTCACTATGCACCCCAGCATTTTGTTCACTTTTGTAACCACTGTCCTGCACAGGGCAGCGTTGTTCATGGTCCCCGTTATCATTACCCCAGGTCCTTCTCCTCCTCAGTGATCCCTAGCTTAACTCCCCCCCCCAGCCAGTATTCTCTCCTTGGGTTCTTTGCCCTAAAGTGCATAACCTTACACTTCTTTGCATTGAACCCCAGCTGCTACCTCTCTGACCACTCCTCTTGCTTCCTTAGGTCCCCCTGCAGCTGCTTCCATCCCTCCCCTCCATCCACCACTGCTCTGACTTTGGTGTCATCAGTGAACAGACTTACCTTGCTCACCACCCCATGTGCAATGTCTGATATGAAGAGTCCAAATAATACTAGCCCCAGCACAGAGTCCTGTGGCACCCCACTCATCACCGGCCTTGGAGCTGAGAGCTCCCCTCTCACCACCACCCATTGCAGCCTTCCACTCAGCCAGCATGTAATCCAGTTTGTCATTTTTGACCCTACCCCTACACCAGTTAGCTTCCCCCAAGCCACCCATGAGGCACCGAATCGAAGGCCTTGCTGAAGTCCAAGTAAAGAACATCCACTGCATGACCCTTATCCAGCTTACCTGTCACCCAGTCATAATATTGTATCAAGGTAGTTTGACAAGACTTCCCTGAGATGAACCCATGCTGCCTCACATCCTGGAGGCCATTGTCCTCCAGGCATGACACCAGTCTTTCCTTTAGTTTCATTTCCATGAGTTTGCACACTATGGAGCTGTGACTTACCAGACAATAATTACCCAGTTCATCCCTTGGCCTGCTCTTGTGTAATTGTACTACATGTGCCATCCTCCAGTCCAGTGGCATACATCTCGAATCCAGTGAGGTACTGTACAGATCCTCCAGCGGCTCTGCCAACACCTCCGCCATTTCCCTCAGCACCCTGGGGTGGATACCATGTGCCTTGTCTACCTCAGTGCCCACAGTCCCTCTAGGACTCTACTTGCCTCAGTTCTTCCATCTGTCACCTCCTTTCCCCCTGTCCCCACCTCCCCAGCCCATGATGGTAGCAGTCCCCCTTTTTCTTCCATGAATACTGAGCAAAAGTATTCATTCAGTGCTTCTGCCTGCTCCTCCCCCTTTAATCCACTCCCCACCCCCTTTTATCCTCACTATTGTCTCCTTGCACTTCCTTCCTCCCTGATGTATCTGAAAAAGTCTTTCTCCTTCCCCCCGTTAATTCCCTGCGCTAATCTCAACTCCCTCTGGGCCTTGGCTTCTCTCACTTTTCTGGTCACCTCCCTGCACCATGTTACATATTCCTCCCTGTCCACTTCCTTCCCCGTCCTCCTATACCTCTGGTGTGCCACTTTTTTTGCCCTCACCACCTCCACAACCTCGCTGTTCAAACAGCATGATATTCTTCCTCTTCTCCTCTTACTCTGTGTCATGGTGCAGGCTTCTGTTGCCTCTGTAATCCCCTGTATAATAATATCCCATTTCTGCTCTGTGTCCATCTCCTGCCTTATGCCCTCCAGTTTCCCTTTCAGTACTTCCTGCATCCTCCCAAAGTTCACCCCCCTTAAGTTTACCACCCGAGTAACTGATTTCTCTGGCTTCCTGCATATCATGATATTAAACCACACCATTTGATGATCGCTGTCAGCTAGTGGGTCCTCCACCTTTATTTCCCTTACTGCCTCCCCATTTGATAATACCAGATCTAAAGTGTTCTTTAGCCTAGTAGGCAAACTAGCCAACTGTGTCAGGAGACCCTCCTGGATTGCATCAAGGAGCACTTGCTCCCTGGCACTGGAGGTGACCGTAATGCTCCAGTCAACCCCTGGCAAGTTGAAATCCCCCACGATAACCACCTTCCCTTTTCTACATACCTTTCTGATTTGTCCAGCTAATTACCTGTCAAGCTCCTCAGACTGGGACGGTGGCCTGTATACCACCCCAAACCTCAGTTTCCTACCCCTTGAGTCTAGGAGCTGCAGCCAGATTGCCTCTGTTCTCCTTTCTTCCCCTTCGTTCCTTGTGCATTTGATCCCATCCCTCACATAGACTGCCACCCCACCCCTCTCCCCTCCTTATGGTCCTTCCTGTATAGTTTGTATCCTGGGATTGCCAGGTCCCAGTCCCGGTGTTCAGTTGCCCATGTTTCTGAGACAGCTGCAATATCCACTTTCCCCACTGCTAAGGGTGCCTTTAGCTCAGTTGATTTATTTCCTAACCTTCATGCATTCAACGAGACCACCCTCCATCCTGCCCCCTTTGCTTCACTGGCCTCCATCTTCTCCCTCCTTTCTACTCCTTCCTTTTTTGGCCACCCCGAGTCCTTCTCCGCTAGCTTGGGGGGTAGGCTGTGACTCCACTCTATCGGATCTCTGCCTACCTGCTGTCCACTTGCCACCCCCCATCTAGTTTAAATCTACCTTTGTTGCAATATACATCCCCAGTCCTTGCTTTAATACCTCCTTCCCCTCCCACCTCAGGTGCAGCCTATCCCTTGCAAACAGATTGTTATTAACACAGGTACTGCCTCAGCCACCCACAACCCCATACCCCTTTGTTTGACACCATTCTACCAATCATGTGTTCAACTCCATAATCCTCTCATTTCTCACTGTGCTTGCGCAGGGTACTGGGAGCACTTCGGAGAAGGCCACAGACTCCCCAGTCTCCTCACACAACCTTCCCACTTCCTCACTCCTCTCCCTTGTTACCTCAACCATTTCCCCTGCTAGGTCATTTGTCCCCACATGTACCACAAAGTGTGATTTCCTCCTACCGCTCCTTACGCACCTCAGGATTGCCTGTCCTGCCTTGTCTGACTTTAATCCTGGTGTGGACTCCACCCATATCTGACTGTGCCCCTCTCCCTTGCTGCCCCATCTGATCTCCTTGAGTATGGAGTCCTCCCAACACCAGTACACCCCTCTCCTCTTTCCTTGTGCCCATCACCACCCCCCCCACCCAGGTTCTCATTTCTGGGGCCACTCAAGATGGTGCTTTTACCATGTGCCCCAGTGTCTTCCCCCCTGCCCCTCTCAACTGAGATCCATCCCCATCCTCCTGTTTGACTGCCAACCTCCCTTTCCCATTCCCTCCTCACCACTCTGAGTATTATCCCTCCCCCTGCCACACCTTGCTCAATCTCTCCAATAGTAATGCCCCTCACTCACTCCTCTTTGTGAGTGCTATCCCTTGTGTAGTCTCCTCCTGTGTCCTCTTTCCCATGTGTTGCTAGTAAAGCAAACATGTTCCCTACACCCTTTGCCTTACTATGTGTTTTCTCCTCCCTCCTGCCTACTGCTGCTCCTCTTTTTCTAGGTCCTACTAGAGTCCACCCTTCATCTGCTGGCTTCCTGTCTAGTTTTCCCCTCCCGCTGACCCCTCCCTTGACCCACTGTTCCTTCTATGTGGTGCCTCCACAATACTCTCAGTTGTCAGCCCTCCTACCAATGCAATCCTCCCCTCATCTCTCAACCTCCCCAGCTCTCTACCAAGCCACTGAACCTCTTCCTCAAGCCTCCTTAGCCTGTGGCATATTGGGCATCCTCCTAGCCTCCACAGCATGTTCATCTGCATTGCTGCCCCACAACCATTGCACCCTACAATCCTACCCATGGTCCACACTACCCATACAGCCTCTCCACACTAACTCTCCCTACAGCAAGTAGAATTAACTAATCCTAGCCTAGGCTGCAACAGAAATTTGTAATCCCAGATGCCCTTGTATGCAGTATAAGACAGCCAACTACAGTACCAACTGGAAACCACAATTCTACTCATAAGGACTATAGACCTACTCATAAGTTGTGTATATTTATATATCTTTAAGAATTAGCTTATATGGCTGTTCCTCTTTTCCTCCTTCCTGACCTGGTCTAAGGGCTCAGGTTAGTTTGCAGCTCCCAAAGCCCCTCCCTCATAGCCTTCAAACCTAACCCCCAGTGGTATTTCAGTATTTACAAAAGGCTGGTGGAAGGGGTGGGTGGAAGGGCTTTTACAGTCACTCCAGCCACAGAAACTTTTAAGCTAAATTTCACTTTAAACTAAATAAAAAAAAAGTAAAACAATATCAAAACTTACAAAAATCCTCTACACATTAACTCCCTCAACAGCAAGTAGAATTAACTAACCCTTCTCTCCTGTAGTTTAAAAAACAATAGCAAAACTTACAGAGATCTTCTCCACAGCAAGAAGGCTTAACCACTCCTTCTCTGCCGCAGTTTGATGACACACTCAGAATTTAAAGGCTATGCGGGTGAGCAAGTCTGGGCATGCCCTGTGCAGTCACTCCAGCCACAGAAACCTTTAAGCTAAATTCCACTTTAAGAGAGATCTTCTTTACAACAAGAAGGCTTAACCACAGGCTTAACCATTCCTTCTCAAATATGGTGAAATTCCCAGGTGACTAGTGAATGTTGCAGTATTTCAAAGTTCACTCATAACTTCACTCATTTTCAATATTTTGACTACAAACTTTCAACATAGCCATTTTTACACATCTCCTCATAAAATTGTGACAAGAGACATTTTTTTAAATCCTGGATGAGATGTTTTTTGCAGTTCTGGTGTGAAATTGCAGTATATTTCTGCCAATATGCTATAAATGCTACATGTCATATAAGGGGAGTCATACAATGACTATCTTGAAAATTTGGATCAAAATTAAAATTTATTTATTTATTGAAACATTTCACCAGAAAGGCACATTGAACAACAAGTTGCTCATCTCCTGGTGTGTCCTGGGGGGAGGGGGAGGGAGAAACAAATACAAGACAAAGAACAATCAAGTAGTACAAGCACTCATAAACAGCAAGCATTAAATCGGATTTATACAGACATTTGTTACAGTGACTGTGGTATGAAAAGGCTTGCCAACAATAAAATACAAAAAATAGTCAACAGTACAAACAATCATATGCAGTAAATTGGATTTGTACAGATGTTTAGTACAGAGACTGTAGTTCATCAAGGCTTGACAGGCTAGTCTGTAAGTAGAAGAAAATACAGGTACACAAATTTGAGTGAATTTAAGTACAAGCAGAAATACAAGTGCTAGGGGCAAATACCACAAAGAGACTGTAGCACAATGAAGCAGTTAGCAGAGCAAAGCAATTAGCTGATCACAGCTAGAGGCATGTGCAGTTAGAGGAGCAGTAGTTTGTTAGGGCAAGGAAGATAGAGTTGGAGGAAGATGAGTGTCTAATTTGAGGTGGAAATAAGTTCCAAAGTTTTGGGAAGTTGTGGGAGAAGACAGAGTGACCAGCTGCAGTGAGCCTACAAGGGACAACCAGTGTCCTGGTGTCAGTGGATCTGAGTGAGCATTTGGGGGATTCAGGGATAGTCAGAGCAGTTGAGAGATAAGGGGGAAGGAGCTAAACAAGAATTTAGAGGTGAATTTAGCAATATGGGTCAGCCGCCGGTTGGTAAGTGAGGGGAAAGCAGGGGAGTGATAAAGATCACAGTGGTGGTGTGCAGGGGCATGTCAAGAGCGAAACAGCTGAAGGAATTGAAGAGTGAGTCCAATCTGGTTAAGGAGGACTTTGGAGCAGCACTGTAGACTACATTTCAGTAGTTGAAGATAGGGAGAATCTTCTTCTGGACTAGTTCACACCTTACCGGAAGAGGTAGGGAGTTTCGGTTCCTGAGAAGGGCACCAAAAAGAGATTTTTTTGAGTGTGTTTTGCTGTTTCTAAGCAGTTTTTTTTTAACTTGCCTAGGACCCATACTGTTTGAATTTTAGTCTGACATTTTCATGGGAGAAAGGGGCTAGATGTGCCTTTTGCTGGTTTGGTGAAAAAGTATTAATCCATTTCAAAGTTATTTCTTGTTTAAATTTCTGTTCTGAGCATGCATGGTAAGCATTTCAAGATAGCTGTAGGAAACAAAAAAGAAATCCTTTTTTTGTAGGGAAATAAGCCCTTTTTTTGTTGCCATCTTGCTTTTGTTTTAGTATTCTAAAAAAAAAAAAAAAAAAAAATTTAAAAGCCAAAAGAATTACATCCTGGAGTAAGACCACCACATCTATTAGGCCCAATGGGACCCTATTAGGTGCATTCTGCACTTAAGTGTTGGAAAAATTACCCTCGGATGCATTTTTTGTTCCATTTTAAATCCTTTATCATGACTCACTTCCCAGCTGTTTGAAATCAAAAAGGAATCTTTTTTCATTTGGGGCCAATTCTTTTTTGTGAAGGGGAAAATCCAATATTTTGTCCCTGGTGTCTAGTGGTGCCCCCCACCCACTGATTTCCATCCCCATATGGTTTAATATTTCCCTGATTTCTAGTGGAACCCTTACCCTCTGATTGCTGCCCCACTGAAATATTTTCTTTCCCTGATGTCTAGTGGCACCCTCCTCAGATCACCCTCTTGTCTGTAATAAAGTACATAGTCCCTCAATGTCTCTTTTTTTGCAATCTGTAAAAAAATTATCCCTCCATGATCCGCTCTCTTCACCCCAGTCTCCCACTCAGCACCCACCAACTTGTACCCCTCCACACACCCTCACTCACCTGAAGAGGTCCCAGGCTGAAGATTCAGTCTCCGACTAAAGACACATCTTGCTGCTAGAAATGCTGACTGCTATATAAGAAACTAAGGTAAGTGCAGTTCGATGCATTTCAAGGGGGTTTTTGACTTTAGTGCATAGCTTTGCCATTTTTGAATATTTTTTCATAACATTTTCAATATGGCCTTTTGAGACCCCACCTCTTGAACAATGTTGGTAAAATTATGCAAATCTGTCTGCAATGGTGATTTTGCATTCACTTGGGGAAATCAGCTTTCTGGTGGGATTTAAAAATATAAGAAGGTGATGTTGAAAATTTGGAGTCAAAATATGCAACAACGCAAAGTTATAGTTATGCGCATCTGTTGAAATTTTCCAACACTCACTCGTAACTTCAGTAATTTAAAATACTTTGATCCCAAATTTTCAATATACAGTAGCATTTTTTTACACCACCTCATGAATGTGACAAATGTCATTTTCCTGCCTAAACTGTGCTTTCACACCTGTGGCATGGAATAACATTTTGTCGGGATTTTAAAATTTTCAATGCCGGGTTCATGAGGTGTGGAAATAAGAAAGCTATGCTGACAGTTTGGTTGCTGGTTTGCTGCAAATGCAAGTGCAGGGCCTAGAAGGTCCTGTTCTCCCACAGGCAAATGGGGATATAAAGCAACATACATGTCCACATCTATAGAGGGATGCAGGCAGGTGAGGGTCTGCCTCTATGGGGGAATGGAAGCATAGGGCCCAGAGGGCCCTGCACTACCACAGACAAATGAGGGTACAATTATACCATCTCAAAAAGTAAGGAAATTCTTTGCAAAAACTCTGTTAATGCATCAGTTAGAGCTGCTATTAAAGCAACAAAAGTATGGAAATACAATGTTAGGATTTTCAACCCTAACCCCACATTCCCCTCCAAGCAGCCAAAGGGGGCAAGGCATCACAAGCAACCAAAGACATCCAACATCAGATAAGACAAACATACAACTCTTTCCACATGACACAAGAGACATCCATCATCATGGCCCAGTTTTTTTGTAACCATGGATACATGCTACAGATGGTTTAAGGCACTCAGCATCTGCACACAATCAGCCATGTGGGCACAGACGTGCATGGCCTTTTGGGCGGGTGTGCAGCACTGCAAATTGCTGCATGCCCCAGGTGGGTTGTAAAGCATGAGGTGCAGTCAAGTGCCTTTAACCACCTGGGAAGTGTAATGTAAAATTCCCATAGGATCACATTGTAAATTTTAAGTAAGCAATAACACATGACAGGGTGTGCAGTAATGTTAAATACCCCAGGTGGGGTGTGAAGTGGGTTGTGAGGCATGAAGAGCAGCTGAGTGCATTTCTCAGGTGGTTGATGGCACTCAGTTGCACCAAGCACTTAAGCCCACGATCGGGCGGGCAGCGGTCCACTGGACCACCAGGGATGTAGGAGGTTTTATTTATTTTACTATGTTAACTGTTAAAGATCTGTCTGTTCTTATGCAAAGATGTCCTTAAGTACTAGAACACAAATGATTTGCTTCTAGGACCTGCCATGGTTTGTAACATTAAGATAAACTTGCAAGAAAGATCTAACATAGGTAAAATATATCCCACTTTCAAAATATATAATTTTAAAGATTTAAGAGCGCGATCGTCAATTTGGTGGATCCGAAAAGAAGAAGAAAGGAAAAAAGGAAAAATCCCTTAGAATTGCTCTTGCTTGCACATGCAAAAAAAATGCAATTATTTAACATCTCCCCTTTTTAGGTAGTTTTACTTCCTACTCTAATGGAATCTGGCAGGAACAGAAGCAAATGCTTTTTTGGTAATTTTTTTGATAACTGTTTTGTGTGTTTTGGTTTTTAAATCAACTACTTTTTAACATTTCTCTACTTTTGCACTAGTGTAACTTGTATTTTTGTATTTATTAAGAGGTGCATGGGCAGAATGAATTGTGATGTCACTCAATTTCGTGTATTTAAGGTGATGGTAAATTATTGACTCCACCTCCCTAATGAAGAGGGTTCTCCCTCGAAGTGCCGGGGAAGTCATGTTTGTCCTAAAATAATACTTTGGTCTTCGGAGCTCACTTGTGTGATCAATTTTTGTTTATGTTTCCATGCAGCAATTTAACACTGTTGCACACCCTGCTGTGTGGTATTGCTCAGTTAAAATGTATAATGTGATCCTATGGGTGGTGGAAGTCACTTGTCTACACCCTATGCCTCAGAACTCACCTGGGGAATGCAGTAATTTAGCATTGCTGGACACCCTGTCATGTGTTATTCCTTACTGAAAATTTACAATACAGTCCTTTGGGAATTTTCATCTGCACTTACCAGGTGGTGTGCAAGTGTGCATGTGTATCCATGCCTACAGAAGCACTGGACCATGATGATGGACACCTCTTGTGTCATCTGGAAACAGTTGTACATTGTTTGTCATATCTGATGATGGATGTCTCTGATTGCTTGTGTTGCTTTGCTCCCTTTGGCTGCTGGGGGGAGTGTAGCGTTAGGGTTCAAAACCCTAACATCACAGTTCCATACTTTTGTCCCTTAAAGAGCAACCCTAACTGATGCATAAATGGAGTTTGTTTAAAGAATATGTATATATATATATATATATATATATATATATATATATATGCACACACACACATATATATATATATATATATATATATTTTAGAGGGGTGCAGTAGTGCCCCTATGCTTAGGGTTGAGCAGGGCTTTCTATGTTAAACCTCACATTTTGCACTTTAATATCTTTACAGCCATTTAATGGATTTGCATGACATTTTGCAAGTGTGGTCTTGTATGGCAGATCTCTTGAACTGAAAAGATGCATTCAGATTGGATGTGCAGATTCCAAGATACAAATAGTGAGAAAATGTAAAAATAAAATTGCAGTTTTTTTTTTTTGTTTGTTTGTTTTCTCTTCACCTTGTGTACAGACTGGTTGGAATTTTGGTTTGCAATTTTCAGGGTGGAAAGAGCTTGTCTTACAGATGTGGCTTTCACTGGTTTCGTGAAAAAAATATTAATCCATTCCAAAATTATTCAATTGGGTTCTAAGCATGCTCAGTGCAGTCTTCTGAATACAGGTTTGGAATGAAAAAAGAATTTGATCCAAACAAAAAGGATCCTTTTTTGTTTGAGGCCAATCCTTTTTTTGTGAGAAGAAATTTCTTTTTTCATTTGGCACCATCTTGTTTTCTATTTTTTCCCTCTGAAAAAATAACAGAACACCCCAAAACAGCATCCTGCAGAGACCAAAACATGTATCTTGTGCTTTGGGACTCTGTTACCTGGATTCTGGACTTTACTGTTGGACAAATGACCCTGAAATGTCTTTATATTAACATTTTAAATCCTTTTTTGTCACTCGCTTCTGCTTTTTTCATTTGGGCTTTTTGGTTCAAATGAAAAATGATCTTGTGTGATGAAAAAGGATTTCATAATTATGTATTTCACTGGTGTCTAGTGCCAACCCCCACACTCTGATTGCCATTCCCATTGTAATCAAGTATTTCCCTGGTGTCTAGTGGCATCACCCATGCTCTGATTGCCATCCCTGTTATTATCAAGTATTTTCCTGGTATCTAGTGGCACCCCTCATGCTTCGATTGCCATCCCAATTATAATCAAGAATTTCCCTAGTATCAAGTGGCTCCCCCCACCCTGCGACCATCATCCACCTTCTTAGTTTTTGCTTCCCAGGTGTCAAGTGTCACCACTCACCTTTCCATGTCCCTCACCAACAAAAATAAAGAAAATTGTCCCTTGTTGTCATTTTTTTACCTATAAAAAAGAAAATGGTCTCTTGCCAATCGCACTCCTCCAACCTCCCACTCAGCACCCACCAACCACACCCCCAGGCCCCCCACACACCCTCACTCACCTGAACAGGTGCCAAGCTAAAGATCCACTCTGGTACAGGAGACATGTCTTGCTGCTGGAACTGCTGACTGCAATATGAGAAAGAAAGGTAAGTGCCGTTCAATGTATTTCAATGGTGTTTTCAAATTTGGTGCATATATTTGCAATTTCTTCATATTTTAACACCCAATTTAAACATACCCTTGCTAAGACAGCACCTCAAGAACAATTTTGGTGGAATTTCACAAATTCTGTCCAAAAGGCGATTTCATGGTCATTTAGAGAAAACACCTTTTGGGCAGGATTTCAACATTTTCACTGCCTTGTTCATGAGCTGGGGATCATAAGAAAGCTATGTTGAAAATTTTGGGTCAAAATATTTTAAAATGACAAAGTTATGCCATCAGTTGATATTTGCCTACATTCCCTTGTAACTTTCATCTTTTTAAATATAGTGTTTTCACCCCGAATTTTCAACATGGCCATTTCTTTACACCACCTCATGAACGTGACAGTGGTCATTTTTAAAGTCTGGGCCAAAATGTCTTTTCATGCTTCTTTAGCAGACTTTTGTTGTGGTTGCACGGAATGATGTTTTGGCACAGATTTCACAATTATTAGTACTTGGTTCATGAGGTGAGGTAAAAAAGGCTATGCTAATAATTTGGTTGCTGTTTTCCTACAAATGGAAGAGCAGGGCCCAGATGGCCCTGCACTTCCACATCAACATACATATATGCATCTATGAAGGGATGGGAACGCAGGGCTTGCAGAGCCCTACACTTTCTTAGTCAACTAAGGATACAATTACACTATTTGAAAAAGCATGGATGGATGGGAGCACAGGGCCCAGAGGGCCCTGTACTCTGACAAGCAAATAAGGATACAATTATACTATTTCAAAAAGTAGGGGGATTCTTTGAAAAAAAAACTCAATTAATGCAACATTTAGGGTTCAGTCTAAAGCAACTTAAGTAGGAAAATGTGACTTTAGAGTTTCCAACCCTAAAACCCCAGCTCCACCTATAAAACTAATTAGGGATGCAGTGCAGTCTTCCTTGGCATTGTCAACCCTAAAGCTCATCCCATTCATTACACTCCACAAACATACACACCTAATATGGTGAGTTTTAGTGTTGACAATGACAAGGAAGACTGCACCCCTGATTTGTTTTATGGGTGGGGTGGGGTTTTAGGATTAGAAACCCTAAAGTCACATTTCTCTACTTTTGTCCCTTTAGCCTGAAGCCTAAATTCACTAAAAATACCACCAACAGCTTAATCTGGTTCAAGATCAGTTGGCATTCATCTGTATCACCCTCCCCCAGGTTGTGCATGAAAATAGGCAGGATTTGTCTAGTGCACTTACCCAGTCAACAAAAACTAAATAAAATAAATAAAACAAATAAATGTTGCATTAACATAGTTTTTTGCAAAGAATATATATATATATATATATATATACAGTATATGTATTCTTGGCAAAAAACTTCATTAATTCATTAGTTAGGGTTCCAGAGAAAAAAGTTTGGAAATGAGGTGCTAGGGTTTCCAACCCTAAGACATCACCTCCACCTCACTTGCAGCAACTGGTGTGGAGGGTGTGCCTTGGGTTGTCAGCCCTAACACTCACCCCTTTCCATGAGTAAATAAGCTGAGATGGGTACAGTATAGAAGAATGGGGTGAGCATTAGGGCTGACAACCCCAAGGCACACACACCCCCACACCTGTTGCCACATGCAGGGTGGGGGTGGGGTGCTAGGGTTGGAAACCCTAACACCACATTTCCAAACTTTTGTCGCTGGAACCCTAAGTGATGCATTAACCAAGTTTATTGTCAAGAATGTCCTTACTTTTTTGTGATAGTATAACTGTAGCTATAATTGTAGCCTTATTTGCTTATTGGAGCACAGAGCCCTTCATGCCCTGCCATATTCTGCCCACCCACTCATAATTTTTGAGAGATTGTAATGGCATCCTTATTTCCCTGTGGGAGGTCCCTGTGTTCCCATCAGTCCATAATCGTATCTTTATTTGCATGTGAACCCTGCACTCCCATTCATCCATAATTCTTGAGATAGTGTAGAGGGGCCTGCATTCCTGTCCTGTAGTGTTCGGTGCCAAAAAGCACCTCACACTTCAATGTTATCCTGTATAAAATACAGAAATAGTGAAACCTGTGCAACCAGACACCAAATTAATATATTTTCATGAAACGAGCAAAAGACACAACAGTGGTACAGGGCCTTTGTACCCTAAAAATTTCAGAGCAAAATTGAAAACTGTTTCTTCACAGAGAAATGACAAGGAAATAACTGTCTAAATCTCACATTACAATGTTATCCAATGGTACATTAACCAAAATTTAAAGCCACAGCACTCCACAGCAAAATAATATATTTTCTCCAAACCAGCAAAACGCACATCTGAGGGGGCAAACCCTTTGTACCCTGAATATTTCAGACCAAAATCAACAACCGTTTGTGAACTGTGGAGTGACAAAGAAACAGCTGTCTTAAAACTCCTGCTTCACAAACTGCTAAAAAGAGTCCTTTTCCATGGCTGCTTTTTTGAAATTTGTGGAAAAAGAAATCCTTTTTTTTGCAAATTGCAAAACAGGATCCTGTTTCACGATTCCTTAAATTTTTTTTGGGACCTTCCCCTGCTGCTCGACTGCTACTCCTTTGGGATGCCTATGGCCCCCACTCCAGCCAGATCTGTCCCCCCTTCTACCATCTGCTGCCACCCAATTCCATGCCCCCATCAGCCTGGTCATATCCCTTCACCAGGTAGCCCCACCCCCCTCCCTGGGAGGGTATAGGGAGGAGAGACTGGAATTCAATTCTTTCCCTGGCATGAGGCTATGGGTACAGCTCAAGAGGCATTCCACTGGGGCTTCCTGGTGGAGTGGGACCCAGAGACCATCCTCTGGTTGGTCAGACAACCAGTTTTACATTTTCTGGTCCCTGTCCCATCCCCCCTACCCAGCTAAAGCTGCACCCATGGCAACCGGAAGCACGGTGTTGCACGTGGTCACCCACAACACATGCTGCAATGCCACAATGTGGCCACCAGGAGCCATCTGACACCAGTGCAAGCTTGATGCCCACTCCCCCAGGAGGAGAGCATCCATGGGACATTCCTAGCCCTCCCTGATGGTCTCTGCTCCTGTCATCCTGGGCTCAGGCATGAACCCGGGTTGCCACCATGCCAGATGTTCCCTCTCAGTTCATTTTTCATGATTTACAGAAAAAGAAAAATCCTTTTTTACAAATTGCTAAAAAGGATCCTGTTTTGTGGCCTTTTTTCTATGGTTTGTGGAAACATATTTCTGCATGTTAAAAAAAAACACATTTCTAAATGACTACCCCCAGAATCGGATTGTCAAGGTCCCAGTTAGGTAAAGACAATGGTTTTTATCTACTAAACCCATGGATTTTTTAAGTTATTTAATTTTGTTGTCACTGCTAACTGAAAACAAGATGGCGGCACCACGAAAAAAGATTCTGCGTTTGCAGCAAAGGATCCCACATTTGTGAAAAAAAATTCCACATTTGCATTAACAAATCCTTTTTTGAGCAGAATGTCAGGCTAATGAGGTGCAGAGACTAGTAAAGAGAATGGAGAGCATGGCAGTGACAATTTTAAAACCCAGGACCCCACTGATCCTATAATTTGTTCCAGGACACCCCACTGATCTTTTAGCTTTGCTTCTTGTTTGTATTGTGTGATAACAGCTTCTTCTTAATAAATACATTGCTTACAGCTTACATTGCTTACATCTGAATCATTACTCCTGAATTACTCTGTTCATGCCCCATAATGGCCATGCCCTTTGTCCTGACTCACTGGTGAACAAAGGTGATTGACTTAAGTGGATGCAACCTTTGTTTACCTTTGGGTCCAACACAGGGCATGCTCATTTTGAGGCATGCACCGAATTCCTGATTTGGCTGTGAGCAGTGGTTTTTATTAAGAAGTATTTCTAAAAGTGGGCCACACTGCTCCAGGTGCTTTGACATAAAAATGAGTTATTGAAAGCAGAATAAATTTGCTGTTATTTTTAGAGCAAACGTTGCTATGAAGTTCATTTTGCTAGCAAATGGCAGGGGGTTTACATCTCATTAATGAGAATGAGCAGCAGCTGGTTTGGTTTATGTTGCACTAAAGCAGAAGACAGAAAATAGTACAAATCAAGAGCCGCATATGTTTGTTTAGTGGGCCTCAGGAGTTAAGCATGCTCATGGTGATACAGGATGGGCTTTTAAAAGGCAACACTTCTAGTGAACAGCGGGGCTGCATGGTTTCAGCATTTGGTGTCTGGGCATGTTAGTAGCATGAATTCAGTCAGTTAATTTCATCAGTGATCATTTCATGTAAGGGATTATTTTCAGGATGGAGAATTAGTAAATGAATTCCCATGGTGTTACAGGAGGGGAGTTCTGAGAGCAGCAGTGAGGGAAATGTTATACTGGGTTGCATTCATTGCGCTAAACTGAAAACCACACTCCTGTCATAATATTAAGAAAGATTTCCCTCAATAACATGGAAATTACAGTTTTATTTGATGTGTTGCTGATCCAGAATAAATAAACATACCTTAGTCAAAGTGTGCAAAGGGCAGAACAGTTTGTTGGTTTTATCAGTTGACTTATTCACAATGCACATAAATGTTTGGATGTATCTAAGCCTAAGGCATATTCATATAATAACCTCACCATGTTATACAACAGAGCACAGGTATAGTACATTACGCAGGCACTAGGTCACGAGAGCACCAACCACAAAAGCACCATCAAGAACAGTGCTGAATAAACAGCGTTGTCAACAACAGAGCCAGGGCAAAACATTGCCAGATGACAAGAGCGCCAATGGTAGTGGTCCAAATCCATACCGAAGACTGTTACCATGGCTAAAAAACACAAATAAACACTGTAGTTTTGTGGGGGACTCTGCCCCCCATCCCCCCTAACTCATATATCTAACTCCAAGGGGGTGGGGGGGGCAAACACGGGAGGGGTAGAACATTGGGGGGGGGATATATTGCTGTTGCTTTTGTGTGAGTAAAGGCAGGGATGTCGCATTTTCTTTGGCAATCTGAACTGAACATCCAGTCTCCAGTGCTGTGCTGCCCATAATACTTCCTATGACGTCGACTTTGCTCCATCTTGCTCAAGCCAGTAACAAAAACAGACCGCAGCAGACTTAACACACTGATCACGGTTTGCTGTCACTTTTTTTGGCAAACTGATAACCTTTAGTTTCTGTGGTACTCCTGCATGACATGGATTTTGCTTGTACTGTAACCGGTATGTAACAGCAACATGTCATGGTTTGAGGTATGATTAAAACCATTAAAAACAATGGGCTGGATTTTTAGCCTGTCCAAAATCAGTGCAGGTATGGAGAAAAACTGCTGCAAGTTAGACTTCATTTGTAGAGCCATAGAACTGCATGTGCTGTATTTTCAAAGCATGAGCAGGTTTATGACTGGCTCCCTAATTTACAGCAGTTTGCAGCTATTTTTTTTTATTGCAGCTGCCCTGAAATGTTATGCCTGGTGGGACCAGGCATGACATCTCCCGCAGCTGTGCCTGCCACTCCTGCATAACACAGGCTGAAAATAGAAATCTCCACAGGTGCGGAGATTTCATGATGTAGTTGCCATGACATGGGACTTACTGTAGTCCCCGAATATTTTGAAAATCCAGCCAATTGTTCATTATGGCACTTCATTAAAGTAAGGTAAAATGACTCTATTTTGATAATCAGGATGGCCGCTTAATCAGGACAAAAAGCCTGTCACGGGGCATCCTGATTAAAGCAGCAGTGCATGAATCCAGTGAAAAGTCTGACCTATACTTTTTATGCTATTTTAAATTGACTCTTATCACCTGACTTGTACAATACCCTTCTTTCTCCATTTTGAGTCTACTTTAGTACTTTTTTTCACATTTGAAATAGTAAAAGGAGTGCTCCTTTTAATATGGCTTTGACAAGGTTTTTGTTACTATTTCCAGCTGTTTTTGAACACCTACTGTTCCGTAAAGCCAGGGAGCACTGCCTGTTGCATGCTAGTTCTTTTTAGTAACAAAAGAAGTGATTTTAAACAACTGATGCACAAAAACAGCCGAGAATACTGATGAGAACCTGGTCCAAGCCATATTAAAAGGAGCACTCCTTTTATTATTTCAGATGTCAAAAAAAGTATTAAAGTGGATTCAAATTGTGGAAAGAAGGGTATCACACAAGTCAGTACATAAGGGGCAATCTAAAATAGAATAAAAAAGTATAGGTCAAATTTTTCACCACATTCATGCACTGCTGCTTTAAGTAGCCATCCAGAATTAAGCTATTTTTTACCTTACTTTAATGAAGCTTACTGATAATTTCCTATGACTACAGCAACAAGTTCCATATCAATCAAAGGGCCCTATGCACAATTCCTACATGCTACAGAAACTGGGAGCGTAGGCATCGCTACGTGTGAATGTCATGGGGCACCAGTGGCATTCATGAATGGGGTGCAAGTGGGTGCAGTGCCAGATCCCCCAGCCACGTGGACAGCAATGTGCCGGGGGTGTTCTGGGGCATGCCAGCACTATGCGGCATGCACAAAGGCATGTAGTGCAGAGCACAGGGAGGCGTGGGAGGGTGCAACTTATGCCAGGGGGGACCCTGCATAACCACACTATGATCCCAGCCATGCCCACACAGTGGCCCCAGCAGCAGTAAGGTAACCCTCCCCACACACATGCTGCCCCCTCCCAAGGTGTGGACAGCAGCCCCCCACACACATGGCAGCCCCGCATGTATGCCTCCCCGAGTGGCTGCCCTGGAACTAAGATCCTGCCCTCCCTATAGATTACAGCCATACCCAGTGGCTATATTGGAGATGCTGGGGTGGAGGAACACTCACAACTAGCAGCTAGGTGGATGTTCTGTCAGTCTGAAATGGTGGACGTCTCCTGCAGCAGTCACAGGTGAATAATAACAACCATGGTGGAATATGCAAACAGGTTATACAGAGGTGATGGTACAGAGTTCCTGTGGGATCCTGCCCAACATAACCCCTGGCTGTGCCCCATCCCTGGAACAGTGCCAACCCCACCCCTGCAACCCTGGCCAAAGCATCCATGTATGGGACATGGACTAAAACCACAACACCTTTCCTCCCCCTGAGCCCCAATACCATATTCCCCACTCCTTCACTGGTGGACAGTGTTCCCCCTACCCGCCGTGGCATGGACAACACCCACCTTTCCCCATACCTGCCTGCCGGTGCTGTGGCTTGGACTGGCCAGTGGCACTGACCTCCTCATACCTCCCTGGTTGCCAGCCATCCAGCGGATGCTGGGAGCATGACCCTGTATATAGGGCCAAGCTCCCCGCATCACTTGGATGGCCAGTGGACATGGAGGTGTGAGGAGGGCTGTGCCTCTGGCTGTCCAGTGTTGCAGAATCAACCGGCAGGTTTGGGGTCGGTGTCGGCAGGGGATGTCGGTGCTGCAGGTGGGAGGGGACCCACCACCTTCCACTTTAATTATTGTGGTACCAAGTCAGGGGACAAGTATACATGGATTGGGGCATGTGCGGGAGGGTACCTCCAGGCATGCAGGTGGCAATGGTACCGGTCACCTGTTCTGGGGTCAGGGCTGTCCTGTGGTGGGGTGTCTACTTCTGTTCTGGGGTCTGGACTGTCATGTGATGGGGTGGGAGGGCTGTTCATGAACCAGGGTTGGGTCTGGTCTGTGCAATGGGTGGCCGCAGACAACCTGGGGCTCTGCCAGTGATCCCTGGCACACGGGGCATTGCCACACAGGTCCAGGTGCCTGCTGGTGCTGTTCACACACCTGAACCTGTGCCGACCCATGTAGGTAATCCACTCAGGGACCCAGGATGGGCATCCCATTGGATGCCTGCCTGGGTCCGCAACCCCAACCCCATCCGCCCTACACAGTCCTGCATGCCAGAGGCGGTGCCACGGACAGGGGGTGGATGTTAGTGAATACTGGCCTGTTCACACCTGTCCACAGGTGCACAGCTACGTAGGTGGTGTATGCACCTCAGACGCGTATATCCCACCCATTCATGCATAACCACCATTGTTTTTAATGGTTTTAATAGAAATGAAACAGATTACATGATCTCTATCCCCAGCCACAGGTAATACAACATTTTTCCAGTTAAAGTATTTCTAAAACTAACCAGACAATAAATATTGTTAATTTCTTAAAGAAATCTGTATTTCATGAATAAGTATAATATCTGCTTATTTGAAATTTCTGGTCAAGAAGGCATGCTGAGCTGACAGCAGAGGTGCCTCCTCGAGGAGAGTGAACAGGGAGCAGTATACATGCTACAGGAGGTAACTGTATTGGTTAAGGAAACTGGAGGAGTTAAGGCTGATCTAAATAGTCAGACAAGTGTTTTCAATACTTCAGTAGATTAGGTAGTAAAGCAGGGGACACATTCTTGCAATGAAAATTGCTTACAGTTCAGCCCTGCCTCTGAGGCAGCATTTTATTGATGCACTCATTGTTTCTTACATGTAAATCCCTTTTCCTGTGTAATTTTTCTTTTATTCTTATTCCACCCTGCCATGGATTACCACTCTAGTGAAATTCTGCCATAGAAAACTGAGGCGACCTTGCTTGGATTTGAATTCACAATCTCTTGTTTATCAGATTGTTGACCTTTCCACTACACCAACAAGTCAGTACAGCAGTGGAACTCAGCTCTTTAGTTGTAGAGGTTAAAAGCCCTGCCTGGGAGGCAGCCTATTCATAATGTCTGCTCCAAAGGCAGTGCAGCCTCAGAGGCAGAGTTGCCCTGGGGGCAACTTTAGTTGAAAGAATGGGTCTCTTGTGGTAAACACAGGAGGTGTTCCCAACTCTAGGAATGGGAGAGTCTCCTGTGACCCAGCTCTGATTCCAACTCAGATCTTACTGGTTATATATATATATATATATAGATACACAGAACATTCCCAGACAAGAACACTGACCATGCAAGCACTCCAGTACCAGACTGGTACTGGAATGTTATGGTGTCTAGAAGACTGGTTCTGGAGTTTTTGGATAACTGGTAGATTGGTACTGGAGTGTTTGGATGTCTGCTGGTCTGGTACAAGACAGTTCTGGTCGCTGGTGACCAGGTACTAGAGTGTTTTGGTGCCTGGGGGCCATAGTTCTAGAATGTTATGGTGACTAGTGGCCTAGTGCTGAAGTGTTTGGATGACTGGGAGACTGGTATCAGTGTGCTTGGATGGCAGTTGGTCTGGTACAGGATTGTTTGGTTATGTGCCTGGTATCTGTGTTGGGTGGATGGAGGCATTGTACTGAAGTGTTCTGCTGGCTGGCAGCCAGGCACCAGAATGTTATGGTGTCCTGGCCTGGTTTTGTAGTGTTTGGATAACTGGGAGACCAGTATTGGATTTTTTGGATGGCTGTTGATCTGGTAAAGGTGTGTCGGGAGATCTGGTTCTGTAGGATTATGGTGACTGGGGGCCTGCTTCTGGTGTGTTTGGATGATTGGGAGACTGGTACGGGAGTGTTTGGAAGGCCAGTGGTCTGGTACAAGAGGGTTCTGGTAGCTGGGGGCCAGGTACTGGAGTGTTATGGTGGCTGAAGGCCTGGCATTGCTGTGTTTGGGTGACTAGGAGACTAGTATCATAGTGCTTGGATGTCTGGTGGTCTGGTGCTGGAATATTTTGATGGCTGAGTTCCTGCAACTGGAGTGTTTGGGTTACTAGGATGATGTGGGTGTTTCAGTGATTTCAGTTATGATACCAGGGCCGCTGGATGATGTGGAGCATGGCACTGGTGTGTTTGCATGGCTATTGTCATGGTACTGGATTGTTTGGCTGGCTGAAGGCTGGGTACCAGAGTTTGTCAGTGCCTGGAGACCTGGGTTTGAAGAGTTTGGTTGGTTTTGGGCCTGGTACTGGAGTGTATTGGTGGCTGGGGCCCTGGTACTAAACTGTTTGGAATGACTGAGGTCTGATAATGGAGTGTTTGTGTAAATGGGCTAGGTACTAAAGTATTTAGATGACTAGGTAACCTGTATCAGAGTGCTTGTGTGGCTGGGGGCTTAGTATCAGAGTTTTTTGGTGACCAGGAGGATGATGTCTTAGGGTTTCGATGGCTATGTTCACGGTGCCAGTGAAAAATAATTGACTTGCCACCAGGACTACTATGTTAAATTACTGCCCCGAGGGACAACTCTTGCCCCCTGGACCACCAGTGCCAACTTTTAGATGTTGTTGGACCCACTAGCCAAAATGGCCTCCGGTAGCCAACCCACGTTAGTACTTCAAATTACTGGTAACTTGGCCATCCAGGGGTGCTAAGTGAGTTTTACCTGCACCCCCCCCAACACACAAACAACACTTTTTCTTCTCTCTTCCTATCTTTTTGCTAATTTATTTTCTTTATCTGTATCTCTATCTTCCTACTTTGCCCTAACTTTTTTATATAAAGATCCCTTTTTCTTTACTCCCATGTTGTCTTGTGCCCCTATTGTATACCCCAGATGTGTGTCTCTGCTCTTGCTACTGTATTTTCTCTGTATTAACCTATGTTTTCCTTTTTTACAGTTAACAATGCATGGAAATTTTAATTAAGAGTACAACCAACATAAGTAGCATTAAAGACACAGTTGAACATGTAACTCCAATACAAAGACAACAAAATGCAAGTGATATATGTAGCAAAAAACAGTGCAATGAGAAGAAAATAGATTTTATACAATAGAGGTGAAGTGATGTGGCATCAAATAAAAAACTGTATCACAAGCACAGTGTGATAACTAGATTGTGATCTGTACACTGTGAAGATATCAAGCACAGTGTACACATCATCACCAGTTATTAACACAGTGTACACGTCACTTCCCCCCTTCCCACGCCATTAAAACAAAAAAGGAAAGAAAAGAAACAAAAACAGGAGCCCTATTGTATAAAACAGATATGTGATGTCCTGTTGTGTGATACCTATGTATCACAACTCATGGACAGTGACCTCGGAAATGTCACTCGTGGCTCCACTATGCTCCGCCACTCATGAGCCAAGGTCACTGTCCTCTCATTTTGATACATACGGTATCATACGCCAGGTCATCATGTATCCCATTAATAATAATACAAATCTTCAATAGGAGTTTTCCAAAATACACTGCTGCTAAAAGCATAACAATAACCTTTAATTAAACATGCAACCATGACTAGAACTAATAAGTAGCACAGGAGAGGTAGGAGGTTGCAGTATGATTATAAGAAACCCATAAAAATAGCATCCAGAGGTAGTTAAAATGGCAATAAGTGACCGGATGGTTACAAGGATGATTGGGTAACAAAGTGGTTAATCTATTCCATTCCTGGATGTAGAAACAGAAAGTAAGGGAGCCAGCAGGTAAAGTATTCATCCATGCAGTCTGTGGACAAATCGAATAAACAATCAAGGGTGGCAAGATAGGTCAAGCTTAATAATGTATTCCTGTAAGGGGGGTATAGATGTAGTATGCCATCTACTAAATATCAGCCGCTTAGCTTGCATACATAATAATGCAAGCCATCTATGTTCAGGAAAAGTAAGATGTGGAGCCTCAGAGGTGATCCTAAAAAGTAATAAAATAACCGAAAATGGCAGCTATTTACAAATAACTGAGGATGCCAAGTGGCATGCTTGTTGACAAAATGGTTGAATGGAAGGACACTTCCAAAGAATATGATGGAGATCACCCCTAGGTGAACTACATCACCAACAGGAGTCAGAGAGTAAAATCATTGCCGTGTAGAGAGCAAGAGGAGTCATACACCAGGAATGTAAAATGTTATTTTGGATTAATCTGCTCCTATTATCTTTAAGGGCCCTATGCCCAAAATTCCAGCAGGACTTCCAGACATCCTCTGGTATAGTAGTCTTTAACATGTTATTCTAAGCTTTATTGGATTGGATGGATTGAGTGGGGAGAGTGCCTCTAATGCAAGAATAGATCTTACCTGTCAGTCCAGTTTTATAAGAAAGCCATCAAGAGATTAAATCTGTTGTTGAAGTAGAGCACATAGATCTGAATGCTGGTTGATGTGCACTACAAATTTGAAGATATCTCTAAAAATCAGTGTGAGGGAGATCCCAATGGGCATATAATCCTTTATAAGAATCTATAGTCCATGTATGGGGGTCAAGGGAATCTTTTAAAAGACAAACACCTCGAGCCTCCAACGATGGACAACAAAGGGGTTTAAAATCTACTTGTAAGGCTGGATTTCCCCACAGTGGTGTGAACTGGACAGGAGTGCCATCTGCATGAAGAGTTACAAGTAATTTTTGTCAATATTTGATAGCAGGACCAATTGTAGGATGTGCCATCATGGCCTTGGAAAGGGATGAAAAAAGAAAAAGCAGCAGAAAGTGTAAACCAAATTGCTGCATGTATATGTAAACCCATGAAGGTGCCTCCTGCAAAAACTGCTGCAACCATTGTAAACTCTGTGCAACTCTAAAGGCCTACACATAGCCCTCATGCCAAGGTAAACACCAGCCTCCCTCAGACCAATGGGCCCTTAGTTTATTAAGGCTAGATCAAGATTTTTTTCCTATTCCATAAAAAAATTACCAGTAATCTTATAAATCTTAATAATCCAACAAACAGGTAATAGAAGGAGGATATGAGAAGGAAGGTCAAAGAGTTTTGGTGTAGCCACAATTTTAAAGACTGCTATTTTTGCCAGCTATGGTCATCTGAAGTAGCTGCCACCTGTCAAACTCTGTCCGAAGAACTAATAGTAGGGGACAGAGATTAATCTCCCACAGTTTGGACAGATCAGGGGTGATTTTAATTCCTAAATATGTGATATCATCAGAAGCTTAAGTTAAACCAAAGGTTACCTGCAATGAGGAGCAGTGAGAATTAAGGGGGAGAACCTCAGTTTTACAATAATAAGAAAGCTGAGCAAAATGATGAAGAAGGGAAAGACGAGGAGCTAGGGAGATATTAAGCTCTGCCAGTGGAACCAAGAGATCATCAGCATACTTAAAGGTAGAGTACTGAGTAGAGTCTACCTGAGTTCCAGAGATCTCTGTGTTGGCAGATGGCAGCCTCCAGACTTTCCACTGCCAAGAGAAAAAGAAGGGGAGAGACAGGAACCCTACCGGAGTCCCTGAGCTTGGGGAAACAGGTTAGATAGTAAGGCATTTGTGAGAATGCTGGCAGTAGGATTAGAATATATAGCACAAACCCATGCCTGAAAGTGGTCACTAAGTCCCAGGTGGGCCAAGACCAGATGCAAACAATCTCCTATAAGAGAGTCAAAGGCCTTCTCAAAATCTATGGCAACAGCCGCAGCAGGAGTATGAAGACCTTTAGCTATACTGTACGTACAGTGTAAAATTTATAAAGGATATGATAAGAACTGTACCTGCCTTTAATAAAACCCACCTGGGATGGGTGAATAAGTTGGGGTAAAAGGGGATACAAATGATTTGCAAGGACATTTGCATAAACCTTGCTGTCAATGTTAAAGAAATAGGGTGATACTGTAATTAACTGCTGAAGTGAGATCCTTCCCCTTCTCGGGAAGCATTGTAATGACCACTTCTGGAAGCACAGGAGGAAGAATTCTGGAAATGTCAGCTTCCTGGAAACCTGCAGGAGCACAGGAGAATTCAAGGGGTCAAGCACCTGTAAGAACTCTGCAGGGTAGCCATCTTCCCCAGGAGCTTTCACAGAATTGAGTGAGCCTGAAAGATCTCTTGTATCATTATGGGTGCATCTAATTGGGCAGTCTGTTGCGGTGTAAGCTTAGGAAGATCCAATGAGGTTAAAAATGTTTGAATAGCAGGGGTATCTTGCTTGTGGGATGAAGAATAAAGAAAGACATGGAGCGTATGATGGAGTTGACTTCTTGTGGGGCAGTATGTACTAGACCTGTCTTGTCCTTGAGTCCCACAATAAAGCACTCTGTCTGCTGCTTCCTAAGATGATATGTAAAGAATTCCCACCCATGCTCTCCCCTTCCTAACACTTGTATCAGAGCTGGAGTATAGCTATTTCAGCCTTTCAAGAAAGAAGAGTGTCAATCTCCATTCTTAAATGGGCAATACTATGCTGCAGCAGGGAATAAGGTGTCTGTTGGGAGGAAGCTTTAAGTTGAGCTTTGGCAGTATAAAGATCAGTCTCTAGCTCAAGGAGACATTCCTCACGTTTCCTGTGGTGAGCTGAAGCAAACTCAATAGTTTTTCCCTGCAACGTGGCCTTGTAAGATTCCCATGTATTACCAGCAGATTTATCATGTATCAGGTTTTCTGCAAAAAACTGAGTAGTTATTTCTTTAATCCAAGGGATAAATTCTGGGGGCCTGATTCCAGAAGGCATGGTGCAAGTCTCCGTCAATTGTGACTTACGCCAAATGCCATTGTACCGGGGACCCTGAGCCCGATTCCAGAACAGCCAGGGTCCCCAGTGGCTCGCCAACCCGACAGGTACACCATGCAGATGGCGTACCTGAACAGGGTGTCTCAAGCCCACAACATGGGACTTGGAAGGGTGCAAGTGCCCCCAGCCCCGATCCCCAATACACAGTTGGCAAAGCCCACAGAACTTCGGACCCTACATGCTCTGATCCCCCATGAAAGCCCCACAGGGCTACACACATACCCCATTCCCCAATCTCCACCCCTAATGCCCTGCAGGGCTACACATGCCACCTTAAGCCCCAATCCCCAATCGCCAGCTCACTGGTAATTGTAAAATGAGCTATCATTCATTGAGCATGCACTGTATACAGTAGTACATGCTCAGAGGAGCTCAGTCAGTGGCTGACCGTAGAGGTGAGAGATAGGATGTGCCAGTTGCCGACTGGGAATCGGTATGGGGGTGGGGGTGGACTGGCACTGCTGGGAGGGGGTGTGGGGGCCTCTCAACTACCAGGGATGAAGGGGTGTGCCTCTATTGTTGCAATTTACAATTACTGGTGAGCTGGTGATCGGGTATCAGGGCTTGGGGGTGGCATGTGTAGCCCTGTGGGGCATTACTTAGGGATCAGGGAATAGGGGGCCTGTGTAGCCCTGTGTGGCATTACTTGGGGATTGGGATGTTAGGGGGCATGTGTAGCCCTGGGGAGCATTACTTGGGTATCAGAACTTGGGCCGGGCATACGTAGCCTTGCGGGGCTGTCACGTAGGGGTTTGGGGCTTGGGGGTGCCAACAGCACACAGAGGGCATTTGTGTGTATTCCACCATGGCGGCTGGGTGGGGGGTGCTTCTGTGGGATCAAGGGGGAGTGGTTGTTCGGTGCATATGGCACAGTAGTGCACCCCCGGTGGACACACAGTACACTTAGACTGTACTTAGACCAATGTTCTCTGGGGGTTCTCTTGGAATAGCACATGTGCTGTTCCAGCAGTCACCCCCCTGGAATAGGGTGCAACTGTTGCCGTAAACCCCCTTCTGCAATGTTGCAGGGGGTTTATGGCTTATATGGTGGCGTAGGACCACATCAGTGCAGACAGCCTGGGACATGTCACAGGCTGCATTTTGGAATCCTGATTGACATAACTCATGGCGCAAAGTGCTACTTGCACCATTTGTTTGGGTGCAAGTCATTTTGCACCATGCGTAACTGTTCTTGAATAGGGTCCTGAGTCTACGAGCAGCAAAGGATCCAACCTCCAGGAGGGAGATCTATTTTTTAGTTTTGGTTTTGATGACCGGGTAAGTGCACTAGACATTAAAAATGCCTATTTTAAGGCACAACCCGGTGGAGTACAAGGAAAAACACTCAGACCACTGTCGTACAAGGAAACATAAAACTAGAAACTGAAAAAAATGGTCAAGTAGCAAATACAAATGTGGATTGATATAGTAAATAGACAGTATCGATGAAAAATGAAAAATGAACAAGAATAAATAGACAGTATCAATGAATATTAAAACAAGACAAAATATAAGATTTCTAAAGTTACAGGAGTGAGGCATTGGCAATGCTACAAGGTGAGAGAAATAGGTACAGTGAGTTTGAGAGAGAGAGTGAGAGAGAGAGAGAGAGAGAGGGAGAGAAATAGTACAGGAAGCTCCAGAAACAGCAGAAGAAGAGATAGGTTTGCAGAAACAGACCTGAAGCAACAAACATAAGTGCATGTGATTGAACGGTGTGGACAAGCAGTGGTCAAGTGAGCAAAGGAAGAGGTGAATCAAGGAGGACTGAAGCAGGTGCAGGGGGCAGATTCTATGAGGTAGTTGTGTAGTCCCCGTTTGAAGAAGGCATGAGTAGTAGAGAGACGGATGGATGCAGGTAATGAGTTCAAGTAATGTGGAGCACATTGACAGAAAGCCTGGGATCCCATGTATGTTTTGCATCTAGGAACCAACAGCAGAGTCTGATCACCTGAGCGAAGGGCAGAGTGGGGGCTTGGCGGAATCAGCATTAGGGCTAGGGAGGATGGAACACCATCCAACCAATGTTATTAATCAAGGTGCCAAGAGCATAGAACTGGTTTGCCTTAGGGAAGTTTAAGCCACTTTATAGTTGACAGCGATAAGTGAGATGATGTGTGGCCAAGGCAAACCGACAGATATCATTATAGGTAATGTCTCATTTGAGGAGATTGGCTCTGGCAGCACCGACATAGGTGATAGATCCATACTATTTAAATGGTGGATCAGCCCAGACAAAAATGCAGATGAACTGGAGTATGATCTGAGGATCAGGGAAAGGATAGTGGAGTCCAGTACTTTTTGGGTTAACTCACTGGAGGTGAACCAATAATCTGCGACTCAGAGTTCCATGAACCGTAGAATGGTAAGTATAGTCCTTATCCCTGGGATGGAGTGTGTGCCAAATATCCTCCAGCCCAAGATCCTGTAATAATTGAGTGAGGGCATACACACTGCAGGGGTGAGTTTGAGTAGGACTGGGAGTTTTACCTACACAAGGCACTAAAACAATATTAAAGTCCCAGCCCAGTAAAACAGATGTACCATTTGGAGCAAGCCCTGCAATTCTCTGGGCAAACTGATGAGAAAATGTAGAGTCACCTTCGTTTGGTGCCTTGATATTACTCAGAAGAATGGTACCCTTGGGAGAATCCATAAGAACAAAACCTCAAGGGCCCAAGGGACCCATTTCTTTTGGATCTAGGTCCAGCGTAAGGAATTATGAAGTAATATTACCACTCCTTGCCTATGAGAAGAAGCTGTTGCATGAATTTCCTGGTCTACTGTACCCAGTCTTTCACTAACCAAGCGTGATCATCAGCACTGAGCTTAGTTTCTTGTAACAAAGCAATGTGGCAAAAAAGGTTTTTTAGATGGAACAACATTTTTGACATTTTATAGGGGAAATTAAACCTCCGAAATTCCAGGTATGACATATTATATCAGACGTAGTCCAGACGGGGATTAAAAAGAATGCACCAATGATCTAGGAGTAACACAAAAATAGCCAAAAGGCCAGAAGGTTTAACTCTCATGCAGACCTTAATTAAACCGAATATCTGCCAAGTATACAGCAAGAAATGTCTCATAGCTACTGACAGAACATATATCAACCTCCAAACAGTCATAAGGTGCTCACTGTACTGCTTATTTACAAAGAAATTAGGGACAATAACACAAACTATATACAAATCCATATAAAGAACAAAGCATTGGGTGGAGGGCGGACTAGAGTAAACTCACCAATGCTCGCTCTCCTTCAGCCAAAAGCATGGCACCAACACACATGGTGAATCAAATAGTAACACGCTACTTAGGCTTAATCCGCTAAATGGGAATCTAGACATTCACCTACCGTGAGTCCCACAGACAAGTGCTGGATGGAGATCCAACACAGAGGGAGTCCAAATAGACCGGCA
Organism: Neoceratodus forsteri; assembly: GCA_016271365.2. Classification (NCBI taxonomy): domain Eukaryota; kingdom Metazoa; phylum Chordata; order Ceratodontiformes; family Ceratodontidae; genus Neoceratodus; species Neoceratodus forsteri. Next base: position 1,212,691,625 of record CM057453.1, on the reverse strand, counting down.
ATGTAATGAGACAACAATTTAGGCATATAAAAGAGAGACCCTTTTTATAAGGAGAAATCAAAGAGGTCCAAAAAAACCAAAAAATGACGGATATCAGTAAAAGAAACTGGGAAAATAAAAATCCATTGTGAGCTCCACCAAAAGCCAGCCTTAAGGACTAACATTGTGCTGAAAGCCCCACTATATGAGAAACACAAGGGACACATGCAAATATAGGATCATTCAGTACAATGAAAAAGGGGGAGGGGTCCAAATGACAAAAAAAAAAAACTAATTATCTAACACACAAAGTAACATGGTACTCTTTAACATTAACATACGATTAATGGGCCCTATGCATGAAGCCTAAGCGCCGTGGAAACCAGGCGAGTAGGCATCGCTATGTGTGAATGCCATGGAGCAGTGGACCCAAGGAATGCGCAAATGGAGAGCAAGACAGATATGCACCTGAACTCCTGGCCGCTCAGAGAGCAATGTGCAGGGGGCAGGTGGGGTGGGTGGGGGGCATGCCTCCACAACACGCCATTCACAAAGGTACATAGTGCAGTGCACCAGGGTGTGGAGGAGGGCATAGGTTGTGGCGGGGGGCAGACCCCACCATAACACATTATGTGCCCCCACAGACATACCCCAGTTGCAGCAGAGTTGGGAAGCCATCCACCGGGCCGCCCCAGCCCACTAGGCTGATGGCGAGGGCTGGGGCAGCTGAACGGGTGCGTGTCCATACATTGTTGTGCTGCCATGTCCCAGTTTGGCAATGCCAGACAACCCCCTGCATGTCAAGGCTGCCCTGACCCCGTAGTGCCAGACATAACCCCCCCAACACCCAGTGGTGCCTGTACCTGGCCGCACATCTCCACCCCCACCTGGTTCACCAGCCCCCACAGCTGTAGCCATTGGCCCCCCACCCCTGTGGTACTGACGACACCACCCCCAGATGACCAGTGGCACAGCCCACCTCACACCTCCTCGGCTGCCAGCCATGCAACTGATGCTGGGAGTGTGGCACTATATATATAGGCAGCGCACTCCCAGTGTCAGTTGGCTGGCCGATGGTCATGGAGGTGTGAGGAGGGTGATGCCACCTGTCATCCAGGGATGTGGCACCGACCATCAGGTACAGGAACCGGGGTAATGGTGATGTCGGTGTTATGGGGGTGAGGGGTCCACTGAACACCAATGAGGGGGTGGGGTGGTGGTAGTGGTGGACAGGGGGTGGTCGGGTCATGCTACACTGGGTGGGGTGTGTGTGCAGACACCTCTGCGGGAATGGGGCAGTCATGTGTGTGGGTAATTGGGCAGTCAAGTGTTCCAGATAATGGTGTCTGTGGTACCAGGGGTGGCGACCAAGTGTGCATATGGGGGGGCCTGTACCCCGAAGGGGATGGGAAGTAGATGTGGCAGGGGGGGGTCTACTGTATTGTGGCCAGGGCACTGATGTTTTGTGGAGGTGGGGGTGGATGCCCAGCAAATGCCGGGTCTGGGGCATGTACTCTGTTGTGTGTGTGTGTGAGGGGCTGCAGTTCCATCATGGGGGCTGCGCTGTGTGGTGAGTGGGTCATAGTCCAGGCCATGTATGAACAGAGGTATGACAGTGTGGGTCCGGGTGCCTACAGGTGCTGTTCACACACCCAGACCCATGCCTCCATGTAAGGGATCCACTCCTGGATCCAGAATGGGCATCTGATTGGTTGCCTGCCCCAGTACACTACTCTGCCCCCTGGCCACCCCATGCGACCCTGCACTCCGGGGGGGGGGGCAGGGCCATGAACAAGTGGCTGGCAGTCATGAATGCTGCCAGGTATGCACCTGTTCACAGGTGCACAGTTAAGCAGGGGGGTATGCACCTTTGGTACATACCTTACACCCCTTCATGCATAGAGGCCCTCAACCTTAAGGCTGAGTAAAGAGGACATCAAGGAAAATAAGAATTATAGGGCCATGAACTACGGATAGTAACACTGAAATACAATGCAACATATAATAACGTTCTTTGATAACTAGCGTCCTTACAAAAAATTGCCCATATAAAAGCCAGGTAGCACAAAAGTCTAGCCACTCAAAGTTCAACATTAACATAAGATACATATATATAAATAATATACCCATAAACATCACCATGTTAAAATCATGTGCATCACAGCTAATCATTCAAAAAGGGCAGATGAAAATGTATAAACTTCTAAACATGCATTATGTCCAAGTAGTCTATTAGCACTGGGCTGCTCAATAGCATCTATGACAACAAAACTAAAGCAGCTAAATACAGTAATCCATAGACAGTTTGAACAAAAAAAGTCTGCATTAAATCAGAATGAGCCATAATGTATATGACTTCATATTAACTTGTGTACAGTTTGTCCAGATAAGTGAACTGATATATCTAGTCCAATGTTAGCCCAACAGGATAGCCTCCCCTTTACCTTATTAGATTGTCCCAAAAAAGAAACTAAACAGGAGCTTACAGGTCGATGATACGAAGAGCACAGTGACCACAAACTAGTGCAAAGAAAACATATACAGGCTACTGTGAGCTAGCATCTGACACACTTCCAAAAAAAGCAGAAACTCTGGTACAATAAAAAGGAGAGCTTGTAAGGAGACTCTTGTAGACAGATGTGATCCTCACATCAGAGCTTTTAAAACTACAGAAGCCACTGCAAATCATCCCATTATATCAGCCTGGCAGGAGGTCAACTGTCGGGGCTCAAGGGCAGCAGGTCTGGTACTTCCTGATACTATAGTCTGGGTAATAACTGAAGAAGAAATTGTCACAGCAATAACTGCCTCAGGTTGATCAGTTGGACCACGCAAATTCAAAATAGAAGTATCAGAAAGTATGTTAACAACAAGTTCCTCTTGCTTTGTCTGATCCAGACTTGGCGAGTGTAAGGAAGCAAGCTGATTAGGAGAAAGCGGCACTCCAAGCTCCTCTAACTCAGCTTCATTCATAGCATCACAATTAGTATTGTGGGCCTGAGAAGGTGGAGATTTAAAATCTTTTTTTTGTCACTTAGAAGGATGGTCAGACTACTGAACTCTTGGAGAACCAATCCAAGAAACATCTGTGTTAGGAGAACTCGAATCCTTGCCCTGACGGGAGACTGGTGCAATTTCCATATCTTCATTAGGAGACCCAATATTATCGACATTGGAGGATCTGTTTTGCTCATCTCATGGGGCCAGTACTTATGAAGGAAATCCATAAGAGCCTCTGGACTAGAAAACATTAAAGGGACGCCTACTGTGCACCACACTCATTTGGCTGGATATTGCAGAGAAAATTGAAGACCTATGCGATGCATAATGGCATGGCTTTAGAGTAAGCTCAGTACTTCAGTGCAAGATCCCTAGAAAAGTCCTGAAATATAAAGATCTAGTGGTCCTGCTATGAAAAATTATCCATCTCTCTGGCCCTCCATAATATCATCTCTTTAACAGTAAAGCTTAGAAACTGAGCTATAATTGGCCTCAGACGGTCTCCTTTCTTAGGTGTGGCGGGGGGCAAAGTATCGATGAGCCAGGTTGATGCCCAGAGAGCAGTCTTGCTTAAGTTGTAAAACAGTAGGCAGAACATACTGAAGAAAGCCATCAGTGTCCTTCAGTTCTGTACCTTCAGGAAAGCCCACAAACCACAAGTTGTTATGCTGGCTGCAGATTTCTAGATCATCCACTTTAGCTTGAAGTGCGATAATAAGGCATGTTGTTCACGAACAGTTGCTGTCAGCTCCTGAAGAGCAACTTCTTGTGAGTTCACCTTCCATTCCATATAAAGGAGCCTAGTCTCCTCCTTCTTCTGAACAGCAGCAGTAGTTGTTTGTGAGGCCATAGTGACTTCGACATTTGAGCAAGAAGCTTACTGAACATGTCCTCTCTGGCAGAAGCATCCAGGGGTTGTTTGCCACTAGTCACTATATTGAGAGCAGCTGAGCAAAAGCCGATTTACACACATGCGAAAAATAAATTGGAGTTACAGAACAATCATTGTGCTACCAGGCTTATGACATGATAACTAGCAACAGTAGTGTCCTGACAAAACTTAAATGGCAGTACAATCCACCAAAAGTGAATGGATAAGATTAGATTAAGAGACCCAGGGAACAGAGAAAGCAATCTAAGTGGCTATCTTTGCTGTGGTCAAACTGCGCCCCCTATTTTTCCCTTTACTTTAACACGTCTGACAGGATGCTGACTCCTACCCTATAAGGTAAGTATTATACTCTGCCTAACCTAACCTTTCTGTCCTATATACTCCCTAAAGATGATGGATCCTTTGTGGCCCTTTTCCTATACGTCATTTTTCAGGTCTGATGGACATTGTCCTTTAACGATCGCTACCCCTGGTTCCCTAGTATCCAGATAAGAGACACACTACTTATCTATACTTGGTGGGCTGACTGTAACAGTGCAACTGCTCCCATTACAGTGTGTTGCATTATGATAATGGAATAGGAAACTAATTATGTTCTGTTTTGTGTGAATGTAACTAATTCACTAAGAATTAAAACACCACCACCACAAAAACAGTTTAATCTGGTTGGCTTCCATCTGTATCCCCCCACTCCTGGACGAGTCTGAAAATAAGCAGAATTGCCTAGCTAGCCCGCCTTTCTCAATCAGCAAAAATTAAGTAAGCTAAACTACCCAAGAATATAATGGAAGAGGGAAGCTTTAGAAGTTGTAAACTTGTAAATGCAACTTTAAAAAAGAAAGCGATATGGTATAGCTTTTAGGATTTGCTGTGTGTGTGTGTGTGTGTGTGTGTGTGTGTGTTGGAGGCTGATGCATCATGTGCCCTTTTTTTTCGATTTCAAGTTTATTACAGATTTAAGTTGTACATGATACAGAGCCATACATGAAAATCCATACATTGGAAAAAGTTACAATGATTCTATCCCCCCCTTCCCTCCCTCCTTCTCCAATACCTCCCTCCCTCCTCCCACAACACAGCCCATGAAACTTAGGTATCCTGGTAAGATGGGTACATCAAGACATAACCTTTATAGGAGTACAATGTATGTAAGGGGTCCCATATTCTTTGGTACCTTTGCAATCTATTATTGAGGCTAGCTATCGCCTTTTCAGTTCTTAGATTAGCCAGCAGCTCATTGAGCCATTCAGTATAGGAAATGTTTTCCCCGTCTATCCAGTGTTTCAGTACTAATTTTTTAACAGACATTGAGATCCGGGCCATATGATACTTGTGATTAAGTACAGAAATTTGGGAATATTCACCAAGTAAACATATTTCTGGAGTGAATAATTCAGATAGCCTTAGCAAAGGGTCTGCCTTATTTTGAATGCATGTCCATAAAGGGGTCACCTTAGGACAGGTCCAAAAGATATGAAAAAATTTACCTTCTTCCAGATGATAATGGAAATATAAGTTAGAGGGTCTTAAACCCAGTTTGGCTAATTTCTGGGGGGGAATAGTGCAAGTTATGCAAAATATGAAATTGCATGAGACGTAATCTGTCTTGTGTCACAAATCAGTGGCAATTACACCAGAGGGCAGACCAATCCCTGTTCCAGTTGGGAAAAAAGGATGACCAATATGCTGTAGGTCCAAAACAGTCTTGGACGAGCCACCCATACAGAATTGCATATATCTTTGATACAGCTTTAGGGGAGTTTACCAAGTGGCCCAATTCTAGTTGAAAAGAGAAGTTAGCTGATGGAAGGGTATCAGTTCCTAACACTTCGATAAGGAGATGTCTCAATTGAATAACTTTGAAGTAGAGTTGAAAAGGGATTTTAAATTTGCTTATAAATTCAGGAATTGAGAGTCAAGAGTCATCATCCTTAACAAAGATAGATAATAGACCTTTCCCTAGTTGAGGTAACCAGCTGGATGCCAAAGTCTTGTTGTCAATTTTAAAGAACAGGTTGCCCCAAATGGATTGAGATGGGTCTCTATTATGTTTGTCTCTGAGAAAGGCACATAATTGGGAATGAGCTTTAACAGATAGTGCCACCGGTGTATTTTTAAGAATTGGAGGCAAGGCAGACAGTTTTGTATATAAAAGTGTCGATGGAACCAAATGACAGGAACAAATCAGGATTAACTCAATTTTAAGCCAGAGTGGGGGAGGGGAGGGATGATTAGGTGCTAACCAACTGAGATACTTGAGGGCTTGGCTAGCCCAATAATAAAGGCCAAGATGGGGGAGACTTAAGCATCCTTTAAGTTTGGGGGTGGCCAGCTTGTGGAATGCTATTCTGGGCTGTTTCTTAGCCAGATGAATTTAGTAAGAAGTCCATGTACCGTAAACCAGGAACCAGGTAACCATATATTAAGTAGATTAAGGGGATAAAATTACTAAGGAAAAATATTCATTTTAATTAAATTGATTCTTCCCCATAGGGAAATTGGGAGGGTGGACCAATGATCTAGGCCATGATAAATAGTTTGTATCAGGAAGTCTAGATTCTTTCTGATTCCAAGTGCAGGATTTTTAGTGAGTTCGATACCCAAGTATCTCTAAGAGTCCTGGGACTAAGAAAGACCAAAGGGGAAATAGTACTTTTGAATACTTTATGATTAAGAGGAAAGACAACTGACTTATTAACATTTAGTTTGTAATTTGACATTCGGCTGTATTCTGCAATAATCCTTAACATAAATGGAATAGATGTCTCGGGATAGGAGAGTTGGAGAAGATCATCCGTGTAAGCAGAAACCTTAGCTCCCAGAGCTTGGATGATAATTCCTTGTGCCTCCTGACATGCCGTTAATCTGTGGATAAGAGGTTCAAGATATAAATTAAAGAACAATGGGGATAGGAGACATCCCTGTCTCGTGCCGGAATGTAATAGAAATGACTCAGAGATTTCTCTGTTTCTGGAGATTTTAGCAGATGGGGATTGGTAGAGGGCTTGTATCCATTTTTGGAATTCGGGGGGGGGGGAAGCTGGATACGTTAAGAGTCTGAAAGAGAAAATTCCATTTAACTTGGTTGAAAGCCTTCTCAGCATCCAGAGATACTAGGCCAGTGGGGAAAGAAGCATCCCTGGACACCAAGAAGACATGCAAGAGAGTACGAAGATGGTCCACGGAGGATCTGCCCTTCATGAGCCCAACTTGTTGTGGACAAATAAGGTCTTGGAGTACTAAACTGAGATGGTCTGCGAATAGTTTGGTTAGGATTTTAAAATCTAGGTTAAGGAGAAAAATGGGTTGATAATTCGTCACAAGAGCCAGGCTTCTATCTGGTTTGGGTAGCAAAACAATTAGGGCCTCAAATAGGGTTGAGTCAATTTGTGCTCCTGATAGAATGTGTTGATATAATTGCAAGAGTAAAGGGATAATTTGGTCCTTGAATTTCAGCCCAGCTGCGATTAGTTTGGTGACCAAAGAATGAAAAGCCGTTCTTGGCTGTCGAACAGTGGCTGGTAAATCTTGGGCCACACGGATGTTTTTGCCTTCCCATTGCACCTCTTGGACTTCCTTCACCTTATTAATGAAAAGTTTGCACTCCAAATAGTTAAGAAAATGAAATATGAGAGGCCTAGGAGCCGCTCCAGGAGGTGGAGTAGGCCGGAGCACCCTATGAGCCCTCTCAATCACATATTTGGGGCCAAAAGGAGAAGGCCTTGTTATTTTTTCAATAAGCTTCTGAACAAAAAGTATAGTGTCCTGGCCCTCTTCTGCTTCTGGGAGCCTGATAATAACCACATTGTTCCTGTGGCTATGACCCTCCAAGTCTTCAACTTTTAATTCCATTTTGGTAAGTCTCTGTCTAACCGACGCCAGCTCTGGATCAATCTTTTCAGCCTGTCTCTCTAAAGAAATAATACGAGTTTCTTTGTCCGATGTTCAGATTGCAAAGTCCTCAAGAGCTTGTGATAAAGATTTAATTTCTGTAGTTAGACCTCTTAGATCTTCTTGAAATGTCAGAATTCCACAAGGAAATCAGAGAGTGTGAGTGGTTCTTGGTCCGTTTTCTGCTGAAATATGCTCTGCAGGGTACTACTACCAGCAGCCCGTGGTTTTTTAGGGGCCTTCTCAGGTGTCACTGGAGGAGTATGTCTTGGTGGTGGTTTCTTCATCTCAACCTCCATCACCCAGAAGACGCCATTTATATGTTACACGAATGACTGCTGAGTCTCTCGTTCGGTTTTAGAAGGTTTTTTAACCTTAAAGAGATGAAAAAGTAGTTTTACTGGAACGGATGCTTGGAGAGGTTTAATGGAGCTGCTTTCAGGTTTGCTGCATCACATGATCCCCTTATGTGCCCTTTTTGAATGGGGAAATGTAAAATCCATTTCCTGTCTGAATCCACTGCTGTTTGTGGTTTTCCATTGTTGGGCATAGGTGTTCGTGCATGTATCCAAAATGAAAAGCTGAAGGGAAATTATTTTAAATGGGTCATGGTAAGAAATGCTGGCTTCAGAATTAGAAAAGCTGGATCAAAATCCTACTAGACCCAAAGTCTGTACTGTAGAGGGTTTTCAGGATACATTTTTGTGTGTGTTGGGGGCTGGTGCTGCCCAGTTCAAATATGGAAAGATTAAAAAACTTTAAAAGTCCATGGACAGGATCATATCAGGTTCCACTGCTGGGGTGAACTGGTTAATGTGCCTAACGTATAAAATAAATTAATAAAAACTGAATTTTTTTTTGTTATGGAATACGAATGACAGATTGGGAATTAGGAGAAAATTCAAATCCTACAGGAGTCAAATGCTGTTGTACATTGTTGCCTTATGCAAGTCATTTAAAAGCAGGATTTCTTACTCAAAATTTGTATCTAGTAAGATTTGAATTTGAACATTTTTTTCCTAATTCCCAATTAAGTTTTTTTAATCTTTCCCAATCTGAACTTGGAACAGCACCAATCTCTGCCCCATCCACACACACACACACACACACACACCCCTATCCTGAATCACTCTACAGTACAGACTGTGGCTCTCGTAGAATTTTAATCAAGCTTCTCCTAATTCTCAATTTCTATAATTCTTTATCATGCCACATTTAAAGCAATACATATATATATATATATATATAAAATAGGGGTGCGGTCGCGCCCTTATATTTAGGCTTGAGTGGGCACTTAAATGTTAAACCTCAAATTTTGCATGTTAATAACTTTGCAACCATTCAGTGGATTTGCACAAAATTTGGTGTACGCAGTGTGGCATTGTAGATCTCTTGATCTGCCAAGCTGTGTTTCGGTCAGACATACGTTTTTTGCGCAGCAAAGTGCCACAAAATGAACTTTTCTCCAATTCTGTGGGGGTTTTCAGATTTTGTCCATGGTGCTGCATTGCTGCTGTGTGGTCTGCTGGTCTAAAACCTGGCATATAGAAAGAGCTTGGGTCAAGGAACATGCCATTTTTTCTTTGGTGAAAAAATATTAATCCATTCAAAAGTTATTAAAGTTTTAATTCCCATTATAAGTCTATGGGAAAATTAATATGTATGATTTGCAAAGGAAGAATGGGGTTCTGGCCATCTGGTCGCCCCTCATGGTCAAAGAATTTGCAGGCTCGCAGCCAATAAATCTTTGACCACCAGAAATTTATCAGCCACAATGGCCGCCATTTTGTTTCCAGTTTGTGGTTGGAAAAAACAAATATCTCAGCCCACAGGTGACTTCTGAAGTAAATGAAGGATGGGTTTTGCTCACAGAATTCTCCTCTATCGACCCATGCCTCTGGTTTCCTTTAGTTGTGTCACAAAACAGAGTTTGAAACTTTTAAAATCTTAGGTTGTGGCTCGCTAACGATTTTCGGCCATGAGCCTGCAAAATCTTCGGCCATGAGATTGTTTTCAGTTGCAAGCTTAGTCCGCCAGGAGATGACCAGATAGCCAGATTTTCTGGACCAGATGTCCATGGGGAAGACCAGATGGGCCAAATTTGGGATGATCAGATGTCCCCTTGTGGCTGAAAATCATCTTAGGCTGCGGTCGAGGCTGATTTGTTGGCAGCCTCGCGGTCAAAGAATTTTTAAAGGTGTAAACATTTTAAAATTAAATATTTCTTGAATGGTTTTGTCTTTTTACATGAAATTTGGAGGGTGTTGAGGGGATGTCCTAGAGATGTGACTTATGCTGTTTAGGTGCTGGAAAATTAATTTGTTGTAGAGATATTGAGTAATGTAGTTGACATTTTTCCCATAGGATTATGCATGATGCTATTGGCTTGCAATTTATAGGATAGGCAACCCTAGTGCCAAGGATGTCCCTTTCAGTGATTTGGTGTGTACAACTTAAACAGGTGTGGCATTATGCCACTGCAACATTTGAAAATTTCATGTGTTCCGCTTTAATAACTTTTGAACTGTTTGTGCGATTTGGCTGAAATTTGGAATGTGGAAAGATTAATCATAGATCTTCGACTGTGACAATTATTGTGTCAGTGGGACATATGGTTGCAGAATCATAGCACTTGCTCATTATAGTCAATGGTAAACTATATATGTGCTTTGTGAAAACAATGGCAAGCGCTTTTTTTTTTTTTATTTATTATTTTTCCTCCTGAGCTGCCTGTTGCCCGGTATTATCTGCCCGGTCATGGACCATGAGCTTCCACTCCTCAAATCAGCCGTGAGCCCTCCGAAACCCCATGACTTACCCCTCATGGCGGGGCTGCGGCACTCCCCTTGCATGCCGCAGTCATCGGAATAGGTCGGAGGGCTGGCCTGAGGAGCTAATTGAAGCCGTGGTGGGCTTCATGGAAGGCGGCAGGCAGCTGTCTTCTTTTACCGTTTTTTCTGGGGAGGCGGGGTCATGCAATGACGCCTAGCATCTGCCCCTGCCTCCCTGAGCTGCTAGTGCCGCAGCTGGCGCTGACTTCCTGGCTCCGCCAGGGTCGCCAATGCTCCAGGCACTTCCCCACCCTCCCTGGAGAAGGAGAGCAGTCCATGGATGCTCCTATCTATCTCCCGGCCAACCCTCCAGTGACCCAGGTCCATTCCTGAACCTGGGTCGCTACGCCACATGCGGAATCTAATCACGTCGGGCTAGCCTTGGCAAGCGCATTTTTGGATACGCAGGAAGATTCCATTATAAGATATAGCACAGTTCAGATTGTATGGCAGATTTATATTGTCATGCAGTGACACCAATACATGTGGTTCACTACTTATATTATGATGTTATGCAGAAGTGTGCAAGATTGGCTCGCACCAGCAGTGAAGAATGCATTTCAGTGGCTTCAGATTGGATTGTATGCATGGGTTCTGGGCTGTGCTGCTGCCCTTCGAAGATTTCGTGAAAAAATATTGCTCTGTTCCAAAGTTATGCCATTTTTTGGTGTGCCATCATAGTCAATGGGTAAATATATATGTGCATTGTGAAAACAATGGCGATCACATTTTTGGGTGTGCAACAAGAATGTATTTGAGTGGCTTCAGATTGTTTTGTATACATGGGCCCTAGGCTGTGGTGCTGCCGTTTGAAAATTTCATAAAAAAATCTTGCTCCATTCAAAAGTTATGCCATTTTATGGTCTCCCATTATAGTCAATGGGAAAATATATATATGTGCATTGTGAAAACAATGGTGAATCAGCGATCAGATTTTTTGGTGTGCAACAAGAATTCATTTGAGTGGCTTCAGATTGGTTTGTATGCATGGGTCCTGGGCTGTTCTGCTGCACTTTGAAGATTTCATGAAAAAATGTTGCTCCAATGAAAAGTTATGCAATTTTTTGTGTTCCTTTATAGTCAATGGGAAAATATGTATGTGCACTGTGAAAAGATTTGCTCATGCTGCAACATTTCTGCACAACATTGTCCAGGGTGTTTTTTTCTTTGATACTCCATTGTGCCAGTGTATTGTGCTCCTGGGCCCATATTTGCAGGGTACCAAGTCCTGGTGCCACAGATGTGTGTTTTAGTGGTGTTTTCGATGCTTTCATTGCGATATTTTCTTGCCATGAAAACATTTGATTGTGATCACATTTTTTGATTGCAATCACATCCTCATTATCTTAGGTAACAGTTGGTCTTTTTACTTCAGATTTGCAGGGTGTTGAGGGGATGTCCTACAGATGAGAATTTTGCTGTTTAGGTGTTGGGAAATTAATTGGTTGTAGAGATATTCAATTTGTTCGAACACATTTTTTTGCTGTGGCACCATTTTTATTCCTGCAGCAAGATTTCTGCACAACATTGTCCAGGCTGTTTTTCTGTCACTCCATTATGTCACTGTATTGTGCTCCTGGGCCCATGTTTGCAGGGTGCCAAGTCCTGGTGCTGCAGATTGTGTTTTGGTGATATTTTCAATGCTTTTATCATGACCAGATGGCCGCTCATGGCCAAAGATTTTGTTAGGTCACGGCTGAAGCTCGAGGTCAAAGATTTTCGTGCGAAAGAAGACATTTTTAAAGGTTTAAAACCTTTATAATTGCATATCTCAGGAACGGTTTGGTCTTTTTACTTGAAATTTGGAGGGTGTTGAGAGGATGTCCTAGAGATGTGAATTATGCTGTCTAGATGCTGAAAAATTAATTTGTTGTGGAGATATGTAATTGACGCTTTTCCCATTGGATAATGCATGGTGCTTTTAGCTTGCAATTTATAGAGTAGGTAGCCCTAGAGCCATAGATGTGCCTTTTAATGGTTTGGTGTGTAAAACTTAAACAGGTGTGGCATTATGCCACTGTGAAATTTTAACATTTAATTTGTTCCGCTATAATAACTTTTGAACCGTTTGTGCGATTTGCCTGAAATTTGGAATGTAGAAAGATTAATCAGAGATCTTCGACGAAGACAATTTTTGTGTTGGTGGGACATATGGTTGCAGAATCTTAGTGTGCTCAAAAAAGTGGAAAATTGTCTAAGTTGCTTATATTATGATGTTATGCAGAAATGTGCAAGTTGGTGGGCCCCATGCTACCACCAATATATGTGTGTCTTACTACTTATATTATGTCACTATGCAGTAATGGGCAAATACATGTTTTTTTGGTGCTTATAATGCGCTTTCCCAAAAAGTAAGGAAATTCTTTGCAAAATACTACGTTTAATGCATCATTTAGGGTTAAAGCACAAAAAGTCAGGAAATGAGAACAACAGGGTTGCCCCCTAACCCCCCAACCAGCATCCTCCACAGACTGACAGATGATGGGGTGTGTCATTGGGGTTGTAAGGCCTAAATCTCACCCCATTCTCCTTTACTGTAGCATGTCCACCTGCTTACACATGGAATGGGGTGAGATTTGGGCCTCAAAACTCCAATGACACACCCCATCATCTGTCAGTCTGTGGAGGATGGCGGTTGGGGGGGTTGGGGGCAACCCTAATGTTCTCATTTCCTGTCTTTTTTGTGCTTTATCCCTAAATGATGCATTAAATGTAGTTTTTTGCAAAGAATAAATATATATACAGAGGGCTAGACAGTAATGCTTATTTTCAGCCTGATCACAGGGGTGAGGGATAAAGGTACACATCAACTGAAACTGAACTAAATTAAGCAGGTTTGTCTCAACCCACCAGACAGCCCCACAAATTCTTGACATCTGTTGCCACAGGGTCCTGGATTTTGGTAAGCAGATGGACATCTCCCTTGGTGAGGGAACCAGATGGCCCCATGCATCCCAAAGGGACCTGCATGACTGAGGATACGATTCCACTAATTCAAAAAAAAAAAGGAACATCATTGCAACAACTGTCTTAATGCACCAGTTAGGGTTCAAATTAAAGCCACAAAAGTAGGAAAATGTGGCATTAGGGTCTCTAACCCTAACTCCCCACCCCCAAGCAGTAAAACAAGATCACACAAACAACCGCAGACAGCCATCATCTGGTAAGACAATCAATATACATATGTTTCCAGATGACACTAATGCAGTAGCACTGTTTTGCTGCCATTGTGGATATGTATCTGTGGCATGCACGCTGCAAGGCATACACACTCACTTATCACCATAGATAGAAATCCACGATACTCAAATCACAACACTGCTTCTGGATACAAAGGCACAGGCCCCTGCAGCCACAGATACAAATCCATGCTATCCAAATTAAAAGGGTTTGGTTGTCTGCAGAAGTGCAAGCCTCAATGGGCCATTGCTTCTGTAACCTCAAGTACTAATGCACACTGTAAGACATACACACACTTGACGGGTCTGCACATCTGCAGGCACAGGTGTGAGACAAACACACCAGTCACATGATGCAGACTGAGTGAGTGGGCAGCTTTGAGACAGTGCCGTGATCGACCCTGTTAAAATGCAACTTGTTTGCTCATTACAGCTCACTTTTTATGGTTATTTTCCTTGCAAAGGGTCCTATTTACCTCATGGACTTATTTTACCCCATGGAACACTCATGACAGAGGCTGTTGAAGCTGCCCAGATGGACTGTTCTGAATCTGCATTACTCCCACCTAGGCCGAAGCCCCTGAAACACAGACCACCTCCTGATTCTCCTATTAAATTGCACAAGGTACAGATCACATAGATCATTGTTTTACTGAGCTTACATCCTAAACTTACCTCCATGAAAGCCACACTATTGAAGGTGGCCAAAGTCTTATGGCTGTTCAAACCAGTCCTTAAAACTCTTAGAGGATGGGAGGTGTAGAGTCCTGAATTAGCTCCCCTGAATGCTAGGGTCCAAGAACAGCAGGACATCCAATACTTGAAGACAAAACCTCAGAAATTAGAAGATCAGATGGAGGACTAAGAGAGGAGGGGTAAGCAGAATAATTTAGTGATTGTGGCATTCTGAAAAACTCAGAAGGCGTTGATATGTTGGGCTTCATACAACTGCTGTTGACTTCTGTAGTGGGACATCCTCTAAATGATAGCTGCTATATCATAGAATGTACTAACTAGTCTTATAAGCCCCCCCCCCTTCTGATGGTATGCCAAGGGCTATTGTTCTTAAATGTTTAAATTACCAAGACAAGGTTTACATCAAGGCTCAGACACTCAAAAAACAAAGCTTGTCCTGGAAAGGCCATACATTTTACATTTTTAGTGATGTGACTCCATTGGTGCAGAATCAATAATTGGCTTATAAGGATGTGAAGGAAAAGCTCCTAAACAAGTTCACATCATGTTTCGGATGCTCTATCCAGCTCATCTGGTGGTGCACACAGCTAATGGTGATGTGGAATTTCATTCTATAGATTCTGCTCATCTGGAGCTACCTAAAATTATTCCGGGGTTCTCACTGGATGCAGTTTCAAACCCCTCTAAATCATTGAAATGCTGTCTGCAGTGTGCCCTATAGGGGCCTGTGTATATACATGTTATCTATTTGGCTTAGCCCTCTATGTTTTCTAATTAAACTTGGGGACTCTCTATTTCAAGTACTGTATGTAAAGTTCATGTTAATGGCAATAGCTTGGATTTCTCTCACCTTATGCATAGCCTGGGGATTTTCTTTGGATTTGTCATCTGCTGGACCCTTTTTTTCTATTTTGGGACATAATTGTATAGTAGCTATTTTTTAGAGCCATTGCTTACTTATTCCCTTTCCTTGTGTTATTGGACTTTACATACAGATTCCGTGGGACATTCTTTCGTGGATCTCTGGAGAACAAGTGTGACTGTCCTTAGTGCCTAATTTAATATCTTTCTGGTACTGCTTCTTTTGGTTTGTTCGTTTTTTGAGAACCTTTGAGGGACACACCCATGGCTCTTAAGGTTGCATGCAGCAGAATGGACTTTTTAGTCTATGGAGCTCCTCACATCAGTGTATAATAATGCTTTTATTTATATTGTCTATCTCTACCCTTCTTCAGACTAACTTTGCTTCCATTTCAGGTTATTTCCAGGATTATGGCCACTTCTCCAGACTGTATGTCCCTTTGATACTTGTTTTTTCAGCTGAGGCAATCTTGATTTTGTTGCTGGACTTTACCTAGTCTTGCTCACCCTTGGACACTCGTAAGACATTTACTGCTATTGGTATAGGTCCCACTGTCCCTATCCCATTTGTATTTTATGGGCAGGCATAGACATGCTCATATAACTTAATACACCCCATGAGAGTATTTCTGTGAAAGTGTTCTCAGTGTAGTTTTCTTATTATTTTTATTGATTATTTTCTCATGGTTGTCACAACTTCACTGTTGCCCTCTTTGCTTATATTCAGCAGTTACTGTTCATCTACTTGGGCTTTGCAAAAAATGATTGAACTTAGACCTATAGTTCTCTGTTACTAGTTTTTTTTTTCATTCTTATATTGTCAGGCTATTTTAACTTTGTGCATGGGGTTATGTGCGTCAAACTTCTTGGGATGAGTGACTTTTGAGGGGTGTGACACTGTCTGTCCAATGCAGAGTGCTCTGCAAGGGGCTCAACGGTATCACACCAATCATCAGCCAGGCTGATCGTGATGCTGTTTTGCCTGAAATGGTCTGCACTTGACAAGAAAAAGCAGCACCAATCATGTGGTGGCTTTTTCCTTTCATCTGCAGGTCACCACACAGCAAACAGCTGTTTGCTTCCCAATCAGCCTGGCTGATGTTTCTGCCACCCCCCCACCACTCCACTGGTCCCTTCCTGGAAGGTGGGAGGAGGCACTTTCCTCCCCTGCCTCCACCACTTCCTGCTGACTCCTTTTGCTCCTCTTCTCCCACATGTGTGGAGTAGGTCACAACCTAAGCTCCATATGGTCTGGGAGTATACAGTGCCTAAAAGTACTTTCACTTTAAGTGCGATCATGCTAGCAGATCCCCCCCCTGCCTGCCAACATCAGGGTGCTCATTCACCATGTCAGAAAGTATCCCCCCATCACCTTTAATGTGGCACACAGGGAGACCACCCCAGTGTGCCAAAAAAACTACCTCTGATGTTTCTGACACCAGGATGTCCACTTCCAGTGTTGGATGTGCCACCCCCATGCCCCTATATTCTCAGCTGAACTCAGGGTTCCCAATCCCCGGGTCGGCATTGGTTCCCCCTAGTACTCTAGCACACTGGGAGTCCACCCCAGTGTGCTAATATCCATGTTATTAATATTTTACCTGTAAAAAAGAAAACAGTCCCAAGAGGTGTTTTTTTTAAACCTGAAAAAAAAGAAAACAGTCCCTTGTCATTCCCACCAGCCCCCTTCCCCAACCTGTATCCTCCCTCCGCACACACCCCTCCCCATACACATATTCAATCATACTTACCTCTGGAGGTCAGAAGCAGCAATCTTCTGTGGACCAGAAACATATTTGCAATCTTCAAAAACCAACGGCAAACTGAAAAAATTCATGGTAAGCCCTATAATGGCAATCAAAGGGGATTTTCAACTTAGATTAATATCTCAGCCACTTTTTGGAGATTTGGTCCCAAATTTTCAACATGGGGTTCTTGAGACCCCTCCTTATGAACACTGTCACTGTCATTTTGTTTCTCTTCACAAAAGGTGATTTTGTGGTCGTTGCATGGAATCACCTTTTGGGACCAATTATGACAGTGCCACTGTTCGTGAGCTGGAGTCCCAAGAAGCCCTTGTTGCATATTTGGTGAAAAAAACTCCCAAATATGGCTGTGTTATAAGTGTCTGTTGCACAGTTTCTATGCATGTTTGTAATTTCATACATTTTTTATATTTGTACTCCAAATTTCCAACATTGCCATTTTTTCACTCCCCCTTATGAACAGGACATCTGTCATTTTTTACATCCTTCCCAAAATGTGTTTTTGCACCTGTGGTGCAGAATGGTGTGGTTCCTGTGCAAAATCAACTTTCGGGACCGATTAATGAAATCCCAGTACCACTGTTCATGAGGAGAGGTCCCCAAAGGGCCATATTGAAAATTTGGTGAAAACATTCCAAGGATGACTAAATTATGAGCATGTGTTGCACAGTCTCTACACACTCGTAACTTTGCCACTTTTTCATATTTTCACTCCAGATTTTCAACAGTGCCATTTCTTCACACATCCTCATGAAATGTACAACTGTCATTTTTCACATCCTGACCAAAATGTGTTTTCACACCTGTAGCACCAAATGGCCCACTCTTTATGTGAAATCACCTTTTGGAATTGAATAATGAAATGATACTGCCACTGTTCATAAGGTGTGGTCCCAAAAAGCCCATGTTGAAAATTTGGAGCAAAATACCAACAAACGCCCCGGATGTTAGGGTTTACAATCATAATGCCCACCCTGTACAGACTGACAGGTGCCGGAGGGGTGTGACTTGGGGTCATCAGCCGTAATGCTCACCCCATTCCACCCCATCCTGCAACCACTGACAGGCGTCGAGGTGTGCCATGGGGTCTTCAGCCCTAATGTTCACCCCATTCTCCTATACTGCACCCATCTTAGTTTATTTCCTTATGGAATGGGGTGAGTGTAAGAGCCGAAAACCTCAAGGCACACTGCGACACCGGTCGGTGTCTGCAGGGTGGGGTGAGGTGAAATGGAGTGAGTGTTATGGCTGATAACCCAAAGGCACACCTCCAATGCCTGTCAATCTCTACAAGGTAGGGGTGGGGATTGGCATTACTTCAATACTTCACTACCATTCCAATTATGCATCTCTCTAACTCCTGCACTACCAATGCCATACCAGCAAGCAAACATTCAGCATTGACAAATGCTTGTTTTTATAATAAAGTGAACCAGTGCTGGAAGAACATAAGAAATTTGTGTTGAGAGTGATGCCTTAAAATGCAAGGAAGAGGAATATACACGGAAAAATATGGGAGGCATGTACAACAGCAATACCAAAAGTGAAATTTTGGCATTGACAAATGCTTGTTTTTACTGTTTTATAGTGTTTCCTTTGTCACATACAGTACTGTATCTATGATAAAGAGTCCTCTTCACTCTCTATCCGAGTTTTATGGTATGTTGGCTCTTTTAATACCTGAAGTATTTCGCTATGTATATGACTCTGTTTCTTTTTAGAGTTTTTGGGGTCTCTCTGGGGAGCTGTCCAGTAGCTTCTATAGGTGTATGCCCCATGGACCACTGCAAATTCACAGGCCATTTTCTGCCTGTTTGGGATTTCCCCTGACCAATGCAGCCTTAGCTGAGGGAGAAGAACTGGTGGCAGAAGGCTGTATGCTTCACACATTAACATCTCATAACCAGTCCCATGGTGACTTTCTCTGTTTATTTCAGATCATAATGGCCTGCCTTGGTACAGGATCAGGTCGACTT
Source organism: Neoceratodus forsteri (assembly GCA_016271365.2). NCBI lineage: Eukaryota > Metazoa > Chordata > Ceratodontiformes > Ceratodontidae > Neoceratodus > Neoceratodus forsteri. The sequence continues at coordinate 1,212,672,554 of CM057453.1, read as the reverse complement.
GTTCTTTTTTTCTCCTAGGACATTTTACAGGGTTCTATATTTATTGGTTGGCAAAGCTGTATTGCAATGTTAATCTTAGTCTTCTTACTTTCTTTCTTTCTTGTTGGTGGTTGGTCTTTATTGTTTTCTGCCGTTAATGGAATATAGTTCTTCAGAGACTGCAGTCAAATTGCTGTTGTTTAGTTGGCAGCTTTTGTTTTTATCAGAAGTATATTCATGTTTTATTCAGTTTAGCAATCAGGGATCATACAGTAGTGGGTCTTTTTTTGCCTTCCTAGATTATAAGTGCATAACTGGTCTAATGTTCCTTAATCTTGGGGGGCAATATAGACCCACTGAATAACTTCATAATCCAGAAGGTAGGTTTCTCATTATTAGAGTGTTGCTGGGGCTGACTGACACCACCATAGCCTGCTTTTAGAGACCCAATAGGGACAATCCAACCTTTTTCTGTATTTTACTTCAACTTATCTCTTAGCTGTAGGGTTCTGTACTTATATTAGAGGAACATTGGAATTTGGTTCAAGATATTTTGCTTTATAGGGCATCTTTACATAGAAAAGTCTCTCTCCAGCTCAGAGGGTATTAAGTAAGCTTAAAGATATGTTTGGTGTTATGAACCCATGGTGGATCCTGTACCCTAACACTAAAGAATTTACTTTTTGCTGCCCAGTTCACCCTACAAAATCTCGCATTGACTACTTTTTTACTTCCCACACTCTTAAACACAGGGTTTTCTCTTGTATTATCCATGCTGTGGTGGTGTCTGATAATGCCCCAGTTTCTCTCTCTTTTGATTTTGCATTTTTCCCAGGAATGGGACCAGTCTTGGAGATTAAATAATCATTTACCCAGAGATCCCCATGTTTTTAGACTATTGAAGCAACACATAATTTTTTTTTTCAAATTAATCAGGGCTCAGTAGATAATTACCACTATATTTGGGGGGTCTTTAAACGTTTTATACTGGGAGAATTGATATGCATTGTGGCTACAAGGAAGCATAAACATAAACAGGAAAGTGATGCTCTTTTGCCCAAGATTAGACAATTAGAAAAAATGCTTAACGCCTAAACTTCAGATACTACTCGGTTCTTGCTTCAATTTAAAAGGGAAGAGTACACATAATTGCTATGAGAACATGCAGAAAGAGCCATTCTGTGAGCTAAATTGAATTGTGCTGATCAAGGGGAGAAAGCTGGAACGTTATTTACACTTTGCATCTGGCAGGCTGAATCTAATAGAATAATACTGGCTATTTGTGACGCCACAGGTACTCCATTAATCACTAATTTAAGGGACATTGTGAATTTCTTTGGAGAATTTTATGCCATCTTGTATAACCAAGATATGCCCAGCAACTTGGATGGCATTAATTCTTTCTTGATGGCAGCCAACCTCCCTTAAATTCCCATGGACCAAATGGAAACTATTGACTGTCTTATTACAATAGATGAGGTCACACAGGCCATTAACGATCTTCCTATAGCTAAAGCACTGAGACCAGATGGAGTTTCATCTAATTTTAATAGAGTGTTTAAGGATCGGGTTGCCCCCCACTTGACCACTTTCCCCCCACTTGACCCCCTTCCCTAGATTAGTGATTAATGGAGTATTAGTGATTAATAGAATAGATGCAGTTCTCTTTGCCTCACACCCAAATCCCTCCACTCTCCAATCATCCCTTCAACTAGCCTACAACTAAACAGAAAGGTGGTTTCTTGATCACAGACTAGTCATAAACCTTAAGAAAACCAAATCAGTGCTCTTCTCTCTCCACTAAAATAAAGCTTGAAGTGCCCCCCTCCTGATTACCCCTAACTCTCAGCTCATTAGAGCAAGTGCCAACATACAAATACCTAGGCATCACTTTTGACACTGCCCTCACCTTCCACACCCACAACAACGCTCATTCCTCCACCATAAACTCTGGGATTAGCCTACATTACCACCATAGGGATTGCCTGCCCCTCGCTGCCTTCTGGCTGGCCATCACCTCCTTCGTCCTGTCCCTAGTGGACTAAGACTTGCCTATCCATGCTGCAGCTAATACCACCTTTTCTAAAATCCATCTCTCCATCAATAAGGCCTGTAGGCTCCTGACCGGAGCCTCCAGCTGCATCCACACCTGCCTGCTCTGTTTCTCCGCCAACCTGCTCAACTTTGAGGAATGTCTGCAGTATCAGACTTGCCTTCTTGTTAAGAAATCCCTGCTCGGAATCTCCCCCCAAGAGTCTCTGCCTCCCTACCATGGTCATCCTCATCTGTTTCCACCTGCAGCTCTATTAAAGCCACCTTCAAAGTGCCCAGACCAAGACCTCCCTCGCTCAGAGGTCCTTCTTTTATCGAGCCCCGCCTGGTTCAACTCCCTCCCTACCTGCATCACCACCACTGCCAAACTTGGTCCCTTCAAAACCACTCTCTGGAACCATCTCTTTAATGTCCGCTGCTGTAGGTGCAACTAACCCTGCCCCCCCCCAATCCTACTGCAGGACCTTTCCCTGCTTGGCCCCACTAATCTCGGCAAGGTCCCCTGGACTGCCGATCCATCTTTCCCCCTACCCCTTTTTACCTACCCCCTTAGGTTTATAAAAGGATGTATTCCACTGCAACTCCAGAAAAATTGTACATCTTTAATTGTAAATCTGTATTTTATACCAACATGTAACTAAGTGTATTCTGTGTTCAATGTCTGCACCTGTAATGTTGTCCAATGTTGTATCTGCACAATGTTCTATTGTCTTGCCTCCCTGCAAACGAGGTGCTTTTGTAAATGAGTCCCTGACTCAAAGGTTGTAAATTTGACTTGTTCAAATAAATAAATAAAAATAAAATATAATTATAGCTTTGATAAGTACCATCTGGAGTAAGAATAGCAAAGACCAAAACTGAGGAAAAGATAGCCAACTCAGTTAAGAAGGGGGATAATACCTTTTATAGGTACATTAGGGAGCGAAGAAAGACCAAGGGAGGGATAGTGAGGCTTAATAAAGGGAAGAGAGGGTAGGCAGAGGGTGACAATGAAAAAGCAGGGATACTGAATAAATACTTCTGCTCAGCATTCACAAAAGAAGAGGAGGGGGAGATACCTAAACCAAAGAATAGAAGCACTCTGGATAGGGGGGTCTTCACAGAAGAAAGGGCTCTGAAAGAACTCTTAAAACTGAAGGTGGACAAAGCAATAGGTTGTGACGGGATTCACCCAAAAATTCTAAAAGTACTAAGGGTAGAACTAGTGACACACTGACTACCCTTTTAAACAAATCATGGGAGGATGGTGTGGTAACTGAGGACTGGAGGAGGGTGAATGTGATTCCCCTTCACAAAAGTGGGTGCATAACAGAGGCAGGAAACTACAGACTTGTTAGTTTGACCTCAGTGGTAGGGAAAATGATAGAATCACTTCTGAAGGAAAGAATTGTTGAATTCCTAGAGGCCAGTGGGGCACATGACCCAAGGTAGCATGGATTCACAGTGGAATGGTCATGTCAGATGAATCTAATAGATTTCTTTGACTGGGTGACCAAAGTAGTAGACCAGGAAGGGGCTGTGGACATGGCATACCTACACTTTTGCAAGGCATTTGACATACTCCCCCACAAAACATTAATATACAAGTTAGCCAACCTTGGAGTGGGTCCCAAGGTGGTAGTCTGGGTAAAACATTGGCTGGACAACAGGATGCAGAGGGTAATAGTAAACGGAGTCAATCTGAAGAAAGGGGGGTTATTAGCAGGGTACCACAGAGTTCAGTACTGGGACCGGTCCTCTTTAATGTCTTTATAAGTGACATTCAGAGGGACTGGAAGGAAAAGTACGTCTCTTTGCAGATGACACAAAGATCTACAACACTGTCAGTACAGAAGGTGGGGTGGAAAGGATGAGAAGGGACTTGGCAAGGTTGGAGGAATGGTCAAATGTATGGCAGCTTAAATTCAAAGCAAAGAAGTGCAAAGTAATGCACCTGGGAAACAAAAACCCAGGGGAAGAGTACACAATAGGAAGTGAGATACTAACAACAACAAAAATGGAAAGGGACCCGGGGGTAGTCATTTCAGATGACCTAAAGGTGGGCAAGCAATGTGAGAAGGCAGTAAGGAGGGCTGGGAGGAATATTGGGATGCATAGGTAGAGGCATCACCAGTAGAAAACAGGAAGTTGTTATCCCTCTGTACAGACAGTTGGTGAGACTCAATCTCAAGAACTGCATGCAGTTCTGGGGACCCCATCTCCACAAGGGCATAGACAGGATGGAGGCTGTACAAAGGAGGGCAATTAAAATGGTGCAGGGTCTGCACCAGAAAACATATGAAGAGAGATTAAAGGAGCTTAATATGTATACCTTGAGGAAAGGAGGGAGAGGAGGACATGATAAAAACTTTCAAATACCTTAAGGGAATCAACAAAGTCCAAGAGGGTAGTATCTTTCAGAAAAAGAGATGTGCAAGAACAAGGGGGCACACTTTAAAGATAATGGGGGGACAGCTCACAGGTAATGTGAGGAAGAATTTTTTCAAGGAGAGGGTTGTGGATACATGGATCGGCCTTCCTGAGGAGGTAGTGGAATTACAAACAGTGGGGGAATTCAATAATGCATGGGACAGACATAAGGCAATTCTAGTGGGGTAGGAGGAAGTAGGCTGTTGGTTCACTAGGATCTGCAGCTTATACATTAGGTAGGGAAATGAGCAGACTAGGTGGGCCAAGCAGTCCTTATCTGCCATCAAATTCTATGTTTCTGGGTTTCTATGGACCCCATTCTGCAGGAAGCTTGAAGTACTTTAATTCCCATACAAGGTAAAGATCCTGAACTCATATAGAATTATTGTGTAATTTCCCTTTTAAACATGGAGGTGAAAAGCTTAGTTAAGATACTGGCAGCCAAAGTTACTAAAATTTGGCAACCTCTAATTGGGTGTGAAGAAGCAGGCTTTATGGAAGGCAAGCTGTCCAGGGACCATCTTTAGGAAACTTTGTTATCTAATCTCTCCATCTGGGGATATCAGGACTCATGCGGTACTGGTCTCTCTATGTGCAGAGAAAGCATTTGATAGAGTAGCATGGGACTATTTATTTGCCATGTTAACTGCCTTTCATGTCCATGCTACTTTTTATGTTGGCTTGCACACACAGTTTTGTGGTAGCAGCACTGTACTAGCACTTTCAAAGGTGTGTCAGTGTTGTGGCAAATCCAGGGGATGCTTTAGCCAGTGTGTCCCTCAGCCGCCAACCAGTGAGCATGCTGCCAATGACAGCAGTTCCAGAAAGTGCCACCAACTTGAAAGAAATCCACTGCTGCAATGAAAGACAGGCTTGTCATTGCAGCAGCAGATCTTTTTTTTTTTTTAAATTCAACTTTGTTGAGTTTTCTCCAATAAAAACATACAAAATGATACAAAACTCAAAACAACAATGTACCACACTACAATAAAAAGACAAGACATACAAAAATCAAAACATAATACCATCCCCCCCTTCCTTCCTCCCTCCCCTTCCATGCATCACCCTTAACAATGATCTATGGAGTATGGGATGTCAAAGGCAGTATAATGAGTACATGGACTCCAACATATTCTTATATCAGTTCATGCAGTTACACAGATTCACAACCATTTTTTCTATTCACAAGTTAGCTAACAATTCTTGATGCCATTCTGTGTAAGAGATTACATGGGAGTCTTTCTAATGGAGGAGTAGCAGAAATCTACGTTGTTTGACATTGACATTGGTAAAGTCACCTAGGAGGCAGATTTCAGGAGAAAATAAATTTCCTAAGCCCAAAGGAGGATCTTCCCTCTGTCTGATGGTGTCCCAAAGTGCAGCAATGGGAGGACATTCCCAGAAAATGTGAGACAAATTACCTTCCACTTGGTTGCAATGTCCAGAGATTGGGAAGGGGAATTTGCCCATTCTGTGTAGTCTTACTGGCGTCATATACATGTTATGTAGGATCGAGAGTTGCATAATACACAGTCTGTCTTGCATGATGTATGAATGGCAAGACTTCCATACCTTTTCCCAGTTAAGGGATCTTTGGGGGAGTCTGTCTGTCCAGTAGGGGGAAGACCCAGCTATGTGAGGAAAAGCCAGATTGTACAAAGAAGCATATATGAGAGAGTGACTGAGTGAGGTTGTTGGGCAGGGATAACTAGGGGTGAAATGAGTTCCTCCCTCCCTCTATTTACTCCAGGTAATACCTGTTTTGATAGGAGGAGATGTAGGAGTTGGTAAAATTTGAAAAAGCCTCCTGGACCCGATGGAAGCTTCAACATCATGTCTTTAAACGAGAGGTAGGAATCCCCATTTGCTAAGTCTTGAGGGTTCTGTCCCATAAGCGAGAGAAATCAGATCTCTGTCAAAAGGGTGCCCCCTATATGAAAATTCGGATTCCGAAGAATTGATTGTGTCAGGTCTTTCAGGGGGTTGTACTTTAAGAATGTACATAGCTGAAAGTATACCCTCACAGAGATGGCAATGGGAGAGCTGGACAATGATCTGGGGAGGTCTTTAGGCCGGGTATGTAGGATGGTATCTCGAGATGCCGGATGAATCGATTAATTCCTTTTCTATGGAGAGCCAGGATGGAACATATGGGAATGAATATAGGGTCTCTACTGGTCGCAGCCATCTAAGATATTTACTTAAATGATTGGCCCAATAGTACAGACCAAAGTGGGGAATCCGGAGTCCTCCCTTTTCTTTTGGAGTAGCCTGCTTATGGTATGCACGTCAAGAAGGTTTACTGCGCCAGAGGAAGCCTGATATAACTCCATGTAACTTTTTAAACCAGGTAAGAGGCAGCCACAGATTTAGCATGCACAGAGGATAAAACAACTGAGGTAAAATATTCATTTTAATCAAACTTATCCTTCCCCAGAGAGACAAAGGCATATCCTTCCATCGGGATAGATCTTGTTGTATTTTATGCATCAGTGGGTCTAGGTTAAGTAATTTCAACTTGGTGTTACTTCTCACCAGATTAATAACTAGATACCTGAGGCTATTTTGGGACCATTGCAACCCGAAATGACTCAAGAATGTGCCATGAGTACTATTGTTCAGGGGAAAGAACTTGGACTTATCCAAATTGATCTTGTAGTTTGAAACGACACTATAGCTCGAAATGGTATCCATAACAGCCTGGATGGAGGGAGAGGGTTGAGTTAGGTGCAATAATATGTCATCTGCATAGGCTGATATCTTTAGACCTGAAGAACCTATCCTTATGCCATGAATATCGGGGTTGTGCTTAAGCTTCCACAGTAGAGGCTCTAGGTACAGATTGATTAAGAGGGGTGATAGGGGGCAACCCTACTGAGTTCCCAATTTTAATGGAAAGGGGGGATATCACTCCATTACAATAGACTTTGGCACTGCGATCAGAATACGAGGTTCTAACCCAACGGATATACTGTTCTGGGTTGCCAAACTTGGTCAAAACTTTAAACAAGAATTCCCAGTCCACTCTATCAAATGCTTTCTCCACGTCCAGAGAGACCAACACCGCCAGGTGTATGGAGTCCCTGGATGCGGAGAAAATGTGGGCCAGTTTCTGTAAATGATCCTGGGACATTCTGCCTACCATGAAGCCCACCTGGTCTGGTCCAATCAAATCAGGAAGTACCCTACTCAGTCTGTTTGCTAACAATTTAGTAAGTAACTTGATGTCATTATTGATAAGCGAGATGGGCCTATAACTCATAACACATTCTTCTGGTTTGCCTGACTTGTGAAGCACTATAATAAGAGCCTCAAATAGGTGGGGATCAGAGGGATTTCCTGATAAAATGGAGGAGTAAAATCTTAAAAACCAGAGAACTAATTGATCGGAAATTTTTTTTTAAAAATTCGGGGTGTACCTGTCCGGGCTAGGGGCTTTATCAAGAGGGAGCTCCCTGACTGTTGCCCTAATTTCCTCTTCTGTAATAGGAGCTGATAGTACCCCTCTACCTACATCGTTCAGAGATGGTAGGGAAAGGGAGTCAAAAAATGCCTCTATATCCCGGGGGGAGGGAGGAGCTGACCTGGGTCCATGCAAGTTCTGATAATAAAGTTCAAATCTGGAGGCTATCTCTCTGGGAGTAGCTTTAATGAAGCTGTCAGTATGCAATTTAATGGCCTTAACTAATCTTGTTGCCTCTAGTTGTTTTATCCTCATAGCCAATAGGTATCCTGCCTTTTCCCCTGATCTATGTAAAGCGAATGGGACTTGAGAATGGCATAGTCTGCCTTTTCTCTTAGTAGCTCATTATATGCTTCCCGTAATTTTAAGAGGGTGGTTTTAGCACTCTCATTACCCAATAGAGGAAGCGTACTTTCCAGATGTCGAATTTGTGTCAACAAATTAGAGGCTTGCTCCTCCCTTTTTCTCTTTCTTTTGGAGGTTATACTAATGAACTCTCTTCTGAGAAAACATTTCAACGTGGCCTATTCAGCATCTGGCTTGTCAGTCATGTGTAGATTGTCTGTAGTGTAATGATCAATGGGCTGGGCTATTCTTTTGACTGCCTCTGGATCCTTCAGAAGCTCATTATTGAGCTTCCATTTATCCTGGACTCCCTTCAGGGTGCCTTCCTCAAGCAACTGGACATGGAACCAACTCGGCAGAAGGCAATACTGGACCTTGTGCTCACAAGCAGGGACAGTGTGATGGGGGTAACAGTGGGGGAGCACCTGGGGAACAGTGACCACCAGTCATTGTGGTTTGAAATCACAGAAAGAGCAGAACCAAACCACACAAAAACACGTATCAAGGATTTTAGGGCGGCAGACTTTGTGAAAATGGGGAGATACTTGAAAGAGGCATTAAGGGGAATGGGGCAGGAGTCAAGGGTTGAGGAACAGTGGGCAGTATTTAAAATGGGGATTACAAGAGTAACAGAATTATGCATTAGGCAGGTTAGCAAGAGGAAAAGGAAGAGGAGACCATTATGGTTTTCCAAAGAGGTAGCAAAGAAAGTGAAAGCCAAAAAGATTGCATTCAGGCAATACAAAAGACACAGGCAGAGGGATAGGAGAAGTACCAGGAGAAGCAAGGGAGGCAGGGAGGTCAGTAAGGAAGCCAAAGCTCAGACAAAGAACACATTGCAAAATCAGTGGGTAGAGGGACAAAACCTTTTACGAATCGTGAAGTGAAAAAAAGCATAAAGGGAGATAGTGAGACTGAAGGGGAGGATGGGGGCCACATGGAGGATGACAACAGTAAAGCTGACATATTGAAAAGGTATTTCTGCTCAGTCTTTACTGAGGAAGAGGAGGGTAATGGGTCTGAAGGGAGTACAAGGGGTGAGAATTGTGCAGAAATGGACACAAGTCCCTTTACATGAGAAAGGGTCCTGAAGGAACTGGAAATAATAAGAGTTGATAAAGCAATGGGGCCAGATGGGGTGCACCCCAGGGTCCTTAAAGAACTAAGAGAGGTGGGGCTGAACCTCTGGCTATCCTGTTTAGCTGATCACTGGAAACAGGGGAGGTACCCAAAGACTGGAGGACAGCAGATGTAGACCCCTTATACAAAAGTGGGAACAAAGAGGAAGCGGGGAACTACAGATCAGTCAGCCTCACCTCGGTAGTGGGGAAGATCATGGAACCATTACTGAAGGAGAGATTGGTGGAACATCTGGTTGTCAATGGACTACAGGACCCAAGGAAGCATGGTTTCACCAGGGGGAGGTCATGTCAGACCAACCTCGTTGAATTTTTTGACTGGGTGACTAGGGAGGTGGATCAGGGGAGGGCAGTGGACATGGCCTATCTGGACTTCAGCAAGGCCTTTGACACTGTGCCACATAGAAAACTATTACACAAACTGGGGAATATGGGTGTGGGCAGGACAGTAGTGTGGTGTGTAGGTAACTGGCTGGGTGGCAGGACACAGAGGGTGGTGGTAAATGGCTGTCACTCCACAGAGGGAAGAGTAATAGTGGGGTACCACAGGGATCAGTGCTGGGACCAGTCCTATTCAACATCTTCATCAGTGACATTGCGCAGGACCTAGAAGGCAGAGTTTTACTGTTCGCTGATGACACAAAGCTCTGTAACAGAGTAGACACACCAGAGGGTGTAGACAGAATGAGAAGGGACCTGCAGAAACTTGAAGAATGGTCAGGGGTTTGGCAGTTGAAATTCAATGCAAGGAAGTGCAAGATAATGCATATGGGGCACAAAACCCTGGCACAATATATCAGTTGGGGGTGAGGATATAGCATGCACCAAGCAGGAAAGGATCTTGGGGTTATCATCTCTGATGACCTCAAGGTAGAGAAACAGTGTGACAAGGCAGCAGGTAAAGCAAATAGGATGCTGGGATGCATAGGCGAGGCATCACCGAGGAAAAGGAGGTCATAATTCCACTATACAAGACACTAGTGAGGCCCCACCTGGAGTACAGTGTACAGTTCTAGAGACCTTACCTATGTAAGGACATAGACAGGGTAGAGAAGGTTCAGAGGAGGGCAACAAAGATGGTACATGGATTGCATCACAAGTCCTATGAGGACAGGTTGAAGAAACTGAACATGTACTCCCTGGAGGAGAGGAGGGAGAGAGGGGATATGATAAAGACATACAAGTATCTTACAGGGAGGAACAGGGTACAGGAATACACTATTTTGGCGAAAAAGATGTTCCAGGACTAGAGGGCATGGGTTGAAGTTGGAGGAGGGACGATTCAGAGGAAGCGTGAGGAAGAATTTCTTCACAGAACGGGTGGTGGACAAGTGGAACACCCTGCCAGAGGAAGTGGTGGGGGCTGAAACAATCACGGGATTTAAGAATATATGGGATAGACATAAAGGAATTCTGGAGGTCAGAGGTAAGGGGCAACAGACTTCTAGGAAAACATAAACTGAACTTACAAGCTCAAATGGGCAGACTGGGTGGGCCATAGGCCCTTATCTGCCGACACTGTCTATGTATCAATGTATCTATGATGGGGGGGCCAATGACACCAGACACCAGACGGGAATGATCAGAGATAACCCTGGCTTCTATCCCACACTCTCTAACACCTGGTAAAGAGTTTGTTCTTAAGAAAAAGTAATCGATTCTGGATGAGGAACCATGTACTGGGGAATGGAAGGTGTATTCCCTGGAAGAAGGATTAAGAGTCCTCCAGGGATTGCACAATCCCAGTTGGTCTACCAAGTCCCTTATGGCCCTTTGGGCCTGTGACAGCCCTTGAGTCCTGCTGTATGTCTTTACCACAATCGGCAAGAAGGGAAGGTTCCAATCTCCCCTAGGAAAACCGGAAGATGAGAGAAAGGGGATAAAATTTGGAGGAGCTCGGTAAAAAAAGAGGGTGAATCGGCATTAGGGCCATAGATACTACCAATTAGTAAGTCAACCCAATCAAGGCAACTTCTGATTATCAGATAATGGCCATTAGGGTCAGAAATAATCTGCAAACAGGTGGATGCCAGCCGGCGGGCTATAATAATAGTTTTGCCCTTGCTCTGTGTGCAGGAACCTAATGTAAATGCTTGACTGAAGCTTTGTCTCCATAGGAGACCGGTCTCAGAATCTAACAAATGCATTTCCTGCAAGCAAGCAGCATCAGCCTTAAGATGACCTAAATGCTTTAAAATTTGGTAGCGTTTTGTTTTATTCCTGGCCCCCCTCACATTCCATGAAATAAATCTTATTTGTCCAGCTATATGCTTAAACAAATTTTGGATTGTGCACACTCAGCCAGTAATATACCTTTGTGACCCCAATCATGTCTCAACCCAGGTGATGCATTCCATCTTCCAACTCTGAAATCCCATCCCAACTCCCCATCCCACAGCCAGAAACCCCCACAAATAACCAAACACAGAACATTAAACTGTGAAACCCTAATCCTCCCTCCCTCCCCATACCCTGTAATACTTCTTCAAAACACAAATTGAAAACAGTAGGAGACAGGAGGTAATTTCCCCCCGGCCCTAGATATCCCACAATAATCAAACTGACCGTGATGTACAGGCAGACCAAGCCACTGCTCTTCCCACTCCTGCCAGTTTGATCCCAAAACTCTGTAGGCTGCCCTAAACAAACTGTCTGAGGATTAACCCAACAACTGTGAACATGGCATGTTAACTACTGGAACAAAAAACAGTAGTAACAGGAGCAAAGTAGATAAAATAAAATTAAATACAATACTCCCCTCTAGTGACCAAATAGAGAATTGCAATGCTTTGCTGTTGCAAACTAGTGATTAAAAGACATCCTGGTAATTAAACTGAAATGGAGGCAGTACAACACTTGGACACTAACAAATAAATGGCCCAAGACATCGAGGCAAAAGATTTAAAATGAGGGGAGAAATACCGTAGTTCTTTTAATTAAGCTATTGCAAAGCACTAATAATGCGCAGTGCTTAAATTAAGACTTCCAGGGGAATTCAAAAATGATCTGGTGGGAAGACTTAACTTTAGCGTAAATACAGTGCTGGCGCTCAAATAAGCAATGCCCTGTGGCAAACTGTAAACTGAAATGATAGGGTATCAAATCTATACAGACTGAAACAACCTTCCAAGCAAATATGTCTCGGCAAAGTAATTCAATAAGGGGAAGATCATCCATCAGCAGGTCCAAGAAAACCACTGTTCTGATGTCATTATCTACGGTTAAAAGAAATAGCACTAAAGTCCCAAAGTCATCTTGGAGACACAAAGTGAAATCCAGACATGCACTCCAGATGTTCAGCGTGGCTTAGAATGATCAGGAAGGGCCACTGTAAGCTCGTTCTCCGCAACAGACAGGCCCTCAAAACTTTTCCATTGACCTTGCAGGTTGATTTGGAGTTTGGCAGGATACAGCATTCTAAATTTCAACCCTGCTGGAATTAGCTTTGATACTGTCGGGTGAAATGCGATACATCTTTGGCGTACTGTTGCAGGCAGGTCCTGAGCCACTTGAATCCTGTGCTCTCCCCACTTCACCGTTTGTAGCTCCTTGATCTTTGTTAGAAAATATTGCCATTCTTGAAAATTAAGGAACTTAAAGATTAGAGGCCGAGGCAATGCATTGGGTGGGGGCATTGGCCTTAATGATCTGTGGGCCTCTTCTATGGAATACACTGGGCCAAACGGAAAAGGACCTGCCAATTTCTGAACCAGCTTTTGTACAAACATTACTGCATTGGTTCCCTCCTCTTTTTCTGGGAGACCAATCAGTATGGCATTATTGCGACGGCTACATCCCTCCAGGTCTTCAACTTTGGCTTCCAGCCGTGCGACCCTTTGCCTGATGGTGGCGAATTCAGGATCGACCCGATCTGCCTTCGTCTCCAGTTACTTAATGCCTACCTCATTGTCCCCAGTGCAACAAGAAATATCCTCCAAATTAGTGGCCATAGTTCTAATTTCACCAGTAAGAGATTTTACTTCTTCTCTGAAAGGGTGGAATTCTGTTAAGAAGCGTTCCACCATCAGGAGATTTGAGTCTGGAGTGGTGTTGGTAGCTTTCCTGGAGGCCGGAGTTTGCAGCCTAGATTTTTTGCTTTGCTTCTCTGGCATAGAGGCTGGTGTATGTTTGGGGAGAGCTAGGCGCATCTCCACCTCCATTATTCCTCTGCAGGCTTACTAAACTGGGCCACTGGTGGCTAGTTAGTTACCCAATGAGTTTTACTAGGAGGAGATGAGGCTTAAATTCGCTCATGAAGGTAGTTTATTTCAGAGCTCCGCAAGAAGGCTGCTACTTAGACAACCTCATCACGTGATCCCTCATTGCAGCAGCAGATCTGCCACACCTCCCTTACATGCCATTCCTGGTGAAACATTTCAATAAATAAGGCGGCGGCTCTCACCATCCTCCTCTCGCAATCCCTGGAAAGCCAACTTCAGGATGCCCAGTTCCCACTGTCAGCATGCCCCTCCCTAGTTCAATTTGTTTGCCAATGGGGGTGCCCAATCCCCGGCGGCATAATGCCCCTCCCAGTTTTATTTGTCTGCTAATAGAGGTGCCCAATCCCCCTCGGCATCAGGCCCCCCCCACAACACAGACATGCTTTATTTGCCACATGGGGTGCCCAATCCCTGTCAGCTCCAGTCCCCTCCCCCCAAAAAAACCTTGTTGCACACTGGACCCCAGTGTGCCCAAATGTCTTAGTGTCACCTGTAAAAACCAAAACCTTCCCCCGAAGTTTTTTGTTTTCCCTGCAAAACAAGAAAACAGTCCCCCAGTGTCCATGGTGCCCCCTTCCTCAACCCGCACCCTCCCTCTGTGCATCCCACCTCCTCACACCCCCCTAACCCATAAACCCATACTTTTTTTTTATTGTTTAACCAGGAGTAGCACACTAAACTGAAAGCTTGTTTATAGGTGCGACCTGGGAGCAGAAGAAAGTTAAGTGACTTGCTCAGGGTCACACAGTATACAAGTGGGGGCTGCGGGATTCAAACCCAGGTCTCCAGATCTGCAGCTCAGAGCCTTAAACCACTGCGCTATACTACCTCCCCTTACTTAACTCCAGAGGTTGGTGCAGTGATCTTCGGTGGAGTGGGAACACGTCTGCACTCTCCAAAGCCATCCGCGAACTGAAGAAATGTTGGTAAGCTGTATAATGGCATAAATGGGAGGGGGATTTCAACTTAGATGGATATCTTGGCCATTTTTTCGACTTTTGGCTCCATATCTTCAACATCGGGTTCTTGAGATCCCACCTCATGAAATCAGTCACTGTCACTTTGTTATTCGGTCCCGAAAGGTGATTTTGTGGTCAGTGCGTGGAATCACCTTTCAGAACTGATTAACAAAATAACAGTACCAATGTTCATGGGGTGGGCTCCCAAAGAGCCTATGTTGCAAATGTGGTGAAAAAAATTCCAAAAAATTACTGTGTTACGAGCATTCGTTGCACGGTTTCCACGCACACTTGCAGCTTCGATAATTTTTAATATTTTCATTCCAGATTTTCAACATTGCCATTTTTTCATGCCTCCTTATGAACAGAACAGCTGTCATTTTTCACATCCTGCCCAAAATGTGCCTTCGCACATGTGGTGCACAATGGGCATGATTGCTGTGGGAAATCAATGTTTGGGACAGATTAAGAAAATCACAGTGACATTGTTCATGAGCAGAGGTCACAAAATGCCTATGTTGAAAATCTGGTAAAAAAAATTCCCAAAATGATCACATTACAGGCATGCATTGCGCAGTATCTACACACGCTCGTAAGTTTGCAAATTTTTCATATTTTCTCTCCAGATTTTCAACATTGACATTTTTGTTACACCTCCTCATGAACAGTATGGTTGTCAATTTTTACATCATGCCTGAAATGTGTTTCCGCACCTGTGGCTCCCAATGGTGCAGCTGCTGTGCAAAATCACCTTTCAGGATTGAGTAACAACATAATAGCACCACTGTTCATGAGGTGGGTCCCAAAAAGCCACTGTTGAAAATTTGGAGTGAAAATACTAACAAACACCCAGGGCATTAAGATGTCCAACCATACACCCACCCTGTAGAGACTGACAGGTGTCAGGGATGTAACTTAAGTTCATTGGCCATAATGTTCATAGAATTCTA
The DNA here is from genome assembly GCA_016271365.2 of Neoceratodus forsteri. Taxonomy (NCBI): domain Eukaryota; kingdom Metazoa; phylum Chordata; order Ceratodontiformes; family Ceratodontidae; genus Neoceratodus; species Neoceratodus forsteri. The sequence goes on along the minus strand of CM057453.1, from coordinate 1,212,657,038 downwards.
CCCCCATCCCCCACCCTAAAGCCACTGACAGCCACTGAGGTGTGCTTTGGGTTCCGTCACCCTAATGTTCACCCCATTCTCCTATATTGTACCCATCTCAGCTTATTTCCTCATGGAATGGGGTGAGCATAAAGGCCAAAGACCCCAATGTACACTACAACACCTGTTGCTCTCTGCAGGGTGGGGTGAGGTGGAATGGCATTAGCGTTATGGCCAACCCAAAGCCACACTCCAAACACCTTTCAGTCTCTGCGGGGCGGGAATGTTGGCATTACTTCAGTACTTCACTGCCATTCCTATTTTGCATTTCTAACTCCTGCACTACCAATGCCAATGCCAGCAAGCCAGCATTCAGCACTGACAAATGCTTGTATTAAATATGGGAAACTACTATATTCCCAGCCCCTGGTCTGGATATGCTGCAATAGTCTTAAATCCACCACCTTTGTTTAAGTCAAGGTAGCAGACAGGCTACCCCATCTTCTTTAGCTTGTATGTAGAGCCCCTTACAAGGACTATTCGATCAGACCCTAGAGTTTCTGGGATTAAAACTGGGAACTGCAGCCACACAATTTGTACATATGCAGACAACATTTTGCTCCATTTGGAGAACCCAGTGGTCTCCCTACCTGCAGTTTTCCACATCCTTAAGGAGTTTTCTATTATTGTAGGATACAAACTGAATTTGTCTAAAACAGTGATAATGCCACTTAATGCTTTTACCCATAATGTGGATGTCATGCACTTTGGTGAGAAGTGGGATCCCAGCTCATTAACATATTTTGGGGTGGATTACAGCTCCTTGATTTTTATCTTTATTATTTGGCCTCCCATGCCAGTTATGTACAGCATTGTGGTGGGGAAAGGGTATCTCTTCTATGGAGGACAGTGACTCCTTTCCCCCATATCAGCAAATAAAAAGTTATCTCTTCAAATGACACAGGATAGCACTTATGGTGCTCATAAATTGCTCAACCTCTCAACTTCCTGCTCCTCTGTGTGTTAGTCCATTGGATACTTCTCTTCAAGATTGTAGACAATTTCACACATTCCTAAGCAGAAACCCCAGTCATGACCCTACCAAACCAATCAATTATAATCTGAATTACCACCTTGGGAATCAGGTGATAGGTAATCATTTTCTCCCGGGAACTGATTTATCTCAGGTAGGTCTTTTTTGGATGGAGACACCTTTGTCTCTTTTGATAATTTTCAACAACAGCATACTTTAGGTAACTTGCAGATATTTCCATTTTTACAGCTAAAATATTTACTTTCTCATAAGCTGGACCCAAACCCTTGGCACCTGTCTGAATAGGAATGATAGGATAACTTATGCAAGTATACTGATCAGAGGCATGCTCTCTGTCTTCTCTATTGGCAGCTGAGGGACTAGGTGTCTGATGCCCAGAACTTACAGTTGAAATACTGGCAAAAGGAGTTCCTTGACTTAGAGGATCCCAACACTGTTTTCAAATTTTGACATTCAGTATACAAATACATTCAAATTGATGGGCTTCGGTTGACTCAGTCTGAACTTTTGGACAATATGGATTTTATCCCCTTCAAATTGACCAGGATGGGCAAACATACAAGTGACCAATGTTTTGTGTGCCACAGTGAGAGTGGCACTCTCTTTTCTGGGACTGCCCTAGGGCTAAATCATTTTGGAAGACAAACAAACATTGTTTGGACCCCCTTTTGGGTCTTCAAGATTAATTCCATCCCACCCTTTGTTTGACAGGGTTGGGATTAGATACACTATCTGGAACTCAAAGATATCATTTGGCCTTATTTACAACTATCACTAAATGTGAGATTGCAATGCACTGGATGAATGACCAGTCTCTCAGTCATAAGGAATGGCATGCCTATATTTTAGAAGCTTTATGCATTGAGAAAATGTTAGCTAGTATGATACATAATCTGGGGGGATTATAAATTCAGATGGGAAAATCTATATACTCTGCTATTACTCACATTGCAGACTAATCTTAATGCATCAGTTATGTCCCTTCCTGATCAAATATAATCAAATAAAATAATACAGGGTACTAATACAAATTAAAATTACACATTTTTTCTCTTCACTCTTTTAACTTTCTTCATGACTATGGACCCATACTTGTGCTTTTTCCAATTACTTTTTTGGTTTTTCATTTCTTCTTTGATCCTCTGATTGCCCTTTATTGAATTTTATGATGTCTGTGTTGAGCATTATGTACTGATGTTGTCTGGGTGTGTGTTGTAATTAATGGTTTGTTATCCAGTGGTTATTTCACTGTACTCTGTTTGTATATCTTGTTGAAAAACTTTCAATAAATCATACTGAGTTGGAAAAAAAAAAGACATACACACTGTCTTCTGGCTACAGAAATGCAGGCACCACAATATCCATGATATTAAAATTCCAACCATACTTCTGTCTTCAGAAGCACTGCTCCAAAGGGCCTGTGCATCTTCAGCCACAGGTGTAAGACATACACACTGACTTCTGGCATCAGATGGGCAGGCACCTGTGGGGCCTGCAGTTATGGTATACAGACAGAAATACTGTTGCAATGTGAGTACTATTGTTTAAGCAGTGGATACAGAAATTGTTCAAGGGGGTAGAAGTGTGTGACTTACACAGATGCTTATAGAAAAGCATGCACTAATGGATTATGCAATCTAGCTAGGTTCCTCATACAGCGTGCATGAGTACCTCTAGTTGCAGAGGTGCAGACTCTATGGAGCCTTCTGTCTACAGAAGGGCAGGTCCCCAATGGGGCCTGTGCTTCTGCAGCCACACCTACTAATGTATGCAGTGCAACATACACACAAAGGTGTGGCTGCATAAGGACAAGCCCCTTTCGGGTCTGTGCTTATGTAGCTTCAGATACAAATCCATGAAGCAACACATCAGTACTACTGCATTTGTGTCATTTGAGAACAGTTGCATGTTTTTTGTCTTTTCTGATGATGGTTGTCTGTGATTGCCTATGTGGTTTTGTTCTTTTACTGCTTGGGGGCATGGGGAGTTAGGGTTGGAAACCCTAACGTAACATATCCTTACTTTTGTGGCATTTACATTAATGCACCAATTTGGGTTCATCCTAACTCAACCAAAGTATGCAAATGTGACATTTGGGTTTCCAACCTGAACTCCCCACTCCCACCCCCAAAGCAGCAAAAGGAAAGAAGTTAGGGTTTTCGATCTGAGTCTTTGCAAGTCAGTAGTATGGTCTTGCTTGGGATTGTCAACACTAATGCTTACCTCTCACCCCAGCCCATAGACACCTGTCTGAAGCACAAGGTACAGTTCCAAGCCAGCGTCTCATAGTGATACACTCTTCAAAGGTGGAGAAGTATGTCTCACCAGATGTTGCCAACAAAATCTTTTGTAGCTTTCTTAACGCAGGGCCCTGTCGGCCCTGCAAGAAGAAAAGACAACATGTCTGACATTGCTTGCTCAGTGGAAAGGGCGGGCATTAGGGTTGACAACCCCAAGGAAGACCCCACCACTGATTTACCATGACTTGGGAGACCCAAAATCATAATGTTTTTGTCCTTTTGTTGCTTGGTGGGTGTGGAGGGGGGGCAATGAAGTGTTAGGGTTTGAAACTGTAATGCCACATTTCCAAACTTTTATCTTAAGTTGCACCCTAGCAGGTGCATTAACACAGTTTTTATTTTCTTGGCAAAGAATTTCCTTTTTTTTTTTTTTGAGATAGTGGAATATGATCCTTGTTCACACAGGTTGCAAACAGATGCAGACGAGCAGGGCCCTCTTGGCCCTGCACCAAGGGAAGATTCTGTCCACCCATGGGTTGTTGAAGGTCATGGGCAAATAGTTGCATTTTGTGCATCTCTGTCTGATGCACCAGTTAAAATCATTAATTTGATATGTTGCTGCCATTACCATAAAAATATTTCTAAACCATTGTGTGCCTGTTTTATTTATTGTTTGATTTCTACTGTTACGATTGGTTATCTTGTGTGTGAGCTATTGCAGCAACCCAACAAGGGAAAGCAAAAGACACTCAAATGGACAAAGGACTGTAAAGGGGTAAAGAAATAGGATTTGCCACTACGATAACCTGGGGAAAGTACAGACCCCACTTGTAGAACACAAGTATGACTGATGTGTGATAGGTGAGTAAACTACTTAATACTGTAGATCATTCATCACCCATTATCGTTTATAACATTTCCAATTTTAGATACACCATGTATTGTAAAACACTGGTTGATCGGGTTATCTGATCGTACTAGGTCATGGATCTACTACTCTAGAGTTTTGGATGTGGGTTCAATTGTATCCACAACTTTAGCTTGGATAGCCCATCACAAACCTGCCATTGTAATGGTAAAGAATCTCACATGCATATACCTGTAGCATGCATCTGTAATTGTCCCCAGATAATTAAGTATTCACCGCAAATTATCTATTGCAATGTTACATATTCTCTCTAAGTGAACATAGCATCAGATTACATGCATATTTGCTTGTTTTCAGTAGAAACTTAGGAATGCTGTACACTAAGTAAAAAGTTAAGTTGCTATCAAGAGTGATAATATGCAGTTAAATGGGTAGGTATGATGCTGATGTACCAGTCTTTCCTTTTTATGTTCGCTTGCGCGCATTTCAAGGAACGTTTTGGGAGAGTAGCACACTTGGAGGTGTGCCTCTCCCACCCAATGCACTGCTCCCTTGAGCAGGTGTGGCGGTCCTGCACCAATGGGTGCAGGAGCTCAGTATGACAGCAGTGGTCCTCTGCTTCAAAGGAAAACACCGCTGCCATACTGAGCGCCGACGCTGTCCCCTCGTCATGCGCTCCCCCCCACAAAGTTTTCCTGCCATGCTGGGAGCCCACCCCAGCATGGCAAATGTTGTTTCTTTTGCCGACAGGTGCCCAATCCTGTCGGCTCCGGCTCCCAAGCCATCCTGCGCCATGTGGAGCCCACCCCAGCGTGGCAAACCATTTGTTTGTGTTGCGGCGAAGTTGCCCAATCCCCGTCGGCTCCTCAGCCCCCACACACATCTTCTGCCATGCCAGGAGCCCACCCCAGCATGGCAAACATCCCTCATTATCTTTTTCCCCACTAAAACAAAAACAGTCCACAGCGCGTCTCCACAACCCGCATCCACCCACGCGCAGCCTCCCCACACCCCACCCCGCACACCTCGGACTCTGGGCGTGACAATCTTGGTGGACCGGGAACACGTCTGCACTCTTCAAAGCCGACCCGCGAACTGAGAAATGCGGTAAGCTGTATAATGGGATACATAGGGGGTTTCAACTTTGTGCATATCTCAGTCATTTTGGAATTTTGCACAAATTTTCAGCGTGGGGTTTTGGGACCCCTTCTCATGAATGATGTCACTGTCGTGGCATTATTCAGGTCGGGAAGGTGATTTCGCGAGCACTGCAAAGTCACTGCTGAAATCACCCTTCAGCCTGGATAACACCATGACGGTGACATCATTCGTGAGAGGGTCCCAAAAACCCCATGTTGAGAATTTCAGTGCTAAAATCAAAAACTGTTTTCTGGCGTCGTTGCACAGTTCCTATGCAGCTCGTAAGTTCACAAATTTTCAATATTTTCACTCCAGATTTTCAACATTGCCATTTTATCACACTTTCTTATGAGCTGTACAGCTGTCATTTTTCACATCTCACCCAAAACATGTTTCCACCCATGTAGCACACAATGGCGCAGTCGGTGTGCAAAATCAATGTATGGAACACATTAAGAAAATCACAGTGACACTGTTCATGAGCAGAGGTCTTAAAATGGCTATGTTGAAAATTTGGTGAAAAAATTCAAAAATGACTGTTTACAGGCGTCGTCGCGGTTCTATGCAGGCTCGTAAGTTCGCAAATTTTCAATATTTTCACTCCAGATTTTCAACATTGCCATTTTATCACACCTTCTTATGAGCTGTACAGCTGTCATTTTTCACATCTCACCCAAAACGTGTTTCCGCCCATGTAGCGCACAATGGCGCTGTCGGTGTACAAACTCAATGTATGAGACACATTAAGAAAATCACAGTGACACTGATCATGAGCAGAGGTCTTAAAATGGCTGTGCTGAAAATTTCGTGAAAAATTCCTAAAAATTACTGTTTTATGAGTCTGCGTTCTTGATTCCTCTCATATATTTCAGTAAGTTCTTGAATTTCAATATTTTCCTCAAATTTTCAACATTGCCATTTACCACCTCCTTATGAGCACTGCAGCTGTCATTTCACATCTTGCCCAAAACGTGTTTCCGCCCATATGGCGCATAAGGCACAGTTGGTGTGCGACCTCAGTGTATGGGACACATTAAGAAAATCACAGTGTCACTGTTCATGAGCAGAGATCTTAAAATGGCTATGTTGAAAATTTGTGAAAAATCCTACAAATAACTGTTTCGGCGTCGTTGTGCAGTTCCTCATGCGCTTCGTAGTTTGCAAATTTCAATATTTTCACTCCAGATTTTCAACATTGCCATTTTACCACACCTCCTTATGAGCAGTACAGCTGTCATTTTTCACATCCTGCCCAAAACGTCTTTCCCCCCATGTAGTGCACAATGGCGCAGTCGGTGTGCGAAATCAATGTATGGGACACAGTAAGAAAATCAGTGACACTGTTCATTAGCACAGGTTTTAAAATGGAAATGTTGAACATTTGGTGAAAAAATTCCTAAAAATGACTGTTTTATGAGCGTGCATTGCACAGTTCCCACGCATGCTTATAGGTTTGCGAATTTTCAATATTTCCACTCCAGATTTTCAACATTGGCATTTTACTGCACTTCCTTATGAGCAGTACAGCTGTCATTTTTCACATCCTGCCCAAAACGTGTTTCTGCCTATGTAGCGCACAATGGGGGTTACAAAAAGATCATGCTGACAATTTATTGTGCAAATACCAGCAATCGCACAGGGCATTAGGGTAAAGCACCATGCATGCCAAACACCACAGCAAATACCTGCAAGCGAATGTTCGGCATTGACAAATGCTTGTTCAGTTTCATGCCCCTATTCTCTTACTGTTTGTCCCACTTCAGACACATAAGGCTACACAAACAGCTAAAGTTTTACAAAGCACCACTTTATGGGGCTTTGCAATCTCTCTATCTCGTGCTGTCCTTTGCAGTTCTCATGGCAAATGCTCCACCACACATTTCTCTGAAAAACTGCACACAGCAGCAGTTTCTCTTTGTCCTGTTTGTGTCATTTTCTTTAAAAAAAAAACCACAACCAGTAGGATCGAGTGACTTACTTAACACATCTGAACTACGGGATGTTCCTCAGTCCCTATAAATCAGTCAGCTGATCAGCTTCATTTTACAATCATGGCTCCCTGCTCCTAGAACAGCTATGAACATCTGGACATACAAATTTGCCAGCAGAAATAGGCCACCTGGTCTATCAAGTCTGCTCAAGTGTGCAGCCAGCACCCTCACCTTGCAGCTGCCCCAACCCTCCCCTTCCCAATTACCCCCCCACATTATCCCATCCCCTTTTAAAACTACCCACTGTCTTACAGGCTACTACCTTCTCCAGTAGAGCATTCCATTCTGCCATGACCCTCTCCTTAAAAAAGTGTCTCTTCATTTCTATTCTAAATCTTCCCCCTCCAATCTAAGGCTGTGCCCTTTCATGTCCCTCCCCCTCCTCAGCCTGAGTATCCCTTCAGTGTGCCTGCCTTGTTTGTCCCCTTTACATAGTTTAAGGTCTTAATCATATCCACATGGTCCCTTCTCTCCTCCAAGGAGTACATGTTCAGTTCTTTCAGCCTCTCCTCATATGGTCTGTCTTCCAATCCCTGGATCATCCTTGTTGCCCTGCATTGTACCCCTTCCAGTAATTCCATATCCTTCTTCAGATATGGCTGCCAGAATTGCACACATTACTCCAGGTGTGGACTGACCAGTGCCCTGTAGAGAGGCAGGATCACTTCCTTGCTCCTGGAGGAGATCCCTCTCATGATACAACCCAGCATCCTGTTGGCTTTCACTGCCGCCCTCTTACACTGCTCTGTATTGATCATCTTCCCTGTTACAACCACCCCTAGATCTTTCTCCTCCTCGGTGGAACCTAGCTGCACCACTCCCAGCTGGTAACCCCTCCCTGGGTTCTTTGCTCCAAAGTGCAGGACTTTGCACTTTTTCACGTTTAACCCCAACTGCCACACTTCCTACCACTCCACCAGTTTGGTCAGATCATCCTGCAGCCCCTACCAGCCTGCTATATTGTCCACCACCACCCCACAATTTGGTATCATCAGCAAATAGACTGATCTTATTCCTGACACCATTTGAGATGTCCACTATGAATATTCCAAACAGCACTGGCCCCATTACTGATCCCTGAGGCACCCCACTCATCACAGTAGCCCTTGGAGATGAGCATTCCCTCCCCACACTACTACCCTCTGCTGTCTTCCCTGCAACCAGTTCTCAATTCATTTAACCATCTTAGTCCCCACCCCATGTATCTCAACTTTTCTCCCAACCTCCCATGCGGCACTGAATCAAAGGCCTTACTGAAGTCCAAGTATATGACATCCACCGCATGACCCTTGTCCAATTCCCTCACTTCCCAGTCATAATACTCAACTAGGTTCATCTGGCAGGATTTTCCAGAGACAAACCCATGCTGGTGACTGTCCTGAAGCCCATTGTCTTCCATAAAGGTAACTAGCCTTTCCTTGGGTATTGTCTCCATTAGCTTCCCCACAATGGAAGTTAAGTTTACTGACCTGTAATTACTTGGCTTATCATTTGGCCCACTTTTATGGATGGGTACCATGTGTCCACCCTCTAGTCATGCAATATGCACCCTGTGTCCAGGGAGGTATAGAATAGTTCCATCAGTGGTCCAGCCAGGATCTTGGCCATTTCCTTCAACACCCTGGGGTGTTTGCCATCCAGTCCTGGTGCTTTATCCACCCTCAGAGCCCTTAGCCCCTCCAATACTGTTGTAACCCCTCCAATAGCCATTCAAAGCTCTTTGGTCTCTCTTGTGGACTATGGCCTAATTATCTATGTTGCAGAGTCTGCCCTCCTCTGCCTCAAAATGGCCTTAAATAAAGCTTGCTGTCTAGCAACTGGAGCTGCTCGGCTCATACATACATGTGACTTGTACACGAAGGTTAATTGACTCCAGCTTACAGACAGACTTAAATTCCAAATCTGCCTCATTGCTAAAAAAGTAAGTCTTAGCCTAGTACCTCCTGGGGTATGGAGACTTCTTACCCAATTTGAATCCAATTGTTGCACCAGAAGTTCTAATTCTATGATTTTCAACCTTCCATGCTCCCACACTGTGTTAGGTCAAAGATCTCTTGAGAGCCGTGTCCCCTAACTGGCTAAACACCCTCCCTACTGGCATCTCCTTTCTGGGCACCTTTGACCCATTTAAGACATTGTTAGGAAGTCATCTAGTTGCAGATTCCAGCTGCAACTGCCACTAATAACTCCACCCTTATATTCTATCTGACCAAATTTCTGCCTTCCCCCTCTCCCCATCCTACTCCCACCTCCCTACTCTATTCCCTTTGCCAACTACTTTCTAACCCTTATCTTTTCTCTTCACTACTCTTATAGAAACATAAAAATATAGAAGTTGATGGCAGATAAGGACCGCAAGGCCCATCCAGTCTATCCATTTCTTTTTCTACCTTATGAATGTGCCATTGGCCTTTGCTCTGTCAATGGCCTATCTATTCATACTCATCTGTATTGCTCCCTTATGCCTATCCCATGCCTGTTTGAAGCCCTGCACTGTATTCATATCCACTGCTTCCTGAGGTAGGCTGTTCCATGCATCCACCACCCTTTCTGTGAAAAAGAACTTCCTCACATTACCTCTTAATCGACCTCCCTCTAATCTCATGCTGTGTCCTCTTGTCCTATTTTTCTTATTTTGAAACATGTTAGACTCTTTCACATTGTTAATGCTCTTAAGGTGTTTGAATGTTTCAATCATATCACCTCTCTCCCTCCTTTGCTCTAGGGTAAGTTACATTTTTTATTATTCTTTTGTTAATCTGGTAAGGTCCACTAGGCACAGCTGCCTGTTTTCAGGAGTGACCTGAGAGCTTTAGGCTGGTTAAGTGACTTGCTCAGAGTCACACAGTATGCAAGTGGAAGTTGGGGGAATCAAACCCTGGTCTGCTGAACCAAGCTCATTCACAGCTCGTTACTCTAACCTCTATGCTGTACTGCCAGCCTCAACTTATTTTCACCTAACAACACCCTCTGAGTTGATAATTCTCTAGCCTACCCTGTAATTTATTCCTACTGTTCATCCTGTTGGGCCCTGCCCCTTGAACAATAGAATGATCTCCTTGTAGACTTCTAAGTCTTGCACAATGCTATTTGTATTGACAAAGCCTATTGTTTTGCTGTAGCTTTTACCTTGTTAAATTCTGTTTTCTTGAACTCTTGTAACTTTTTTGTTTTCATTATTTATGCATCTCTGACGTGGAACCTATGTAATGAGCTTGTCCTCAAAAGGTGTTCATCCAAGAATTCAGTACATACATAAATAAATAAATACCCTACCCTCAATGATAACCCCATCGGTTACCCCTTCTCCCCCCTGTCCACCCCCTGTGATAGCTGCCCCCCTTTCTCCCTTGTGAACACAGAACAGAAGTACTCATTCAGTTCTTCTGCCTAATCCACCCCTTTCTCTGCCCATCCACCCTTCCTTCCTGATCCTCGCTGTCTGGTCCTTGAGCTCCTTCTCTCCTGTATGTATCTGAAGAAGTCCTTTTCCCCATTCCTGATGCCCTTCACCAGCCTCAATTCCCTGGATGCCTTAGCTACTCTGACTCCTCTGGTAACTTCTTTGGACCTCTTCACATACTCCTCCCTATCATCCCCCTTCCCAGATTTCTTGTATTTCTTGAACGCTTCTTTTTTAGCCATCACCATTTCTAAAACCCCTCTACTTAACCAGCTCATTTTTTTAGCCCTTCCCTTTTTATTCTGCAATCTAGTACATGTCTCAGTAGCCTCCAATATCCCAAATTTGATTTTTTCCCATTTCTGAACTGCATCACAGTGTGGTTGTATTCTTTGCAGATGCACCCTTAAGATTATACCCATCCTACCAAAGTCAGCCTGTCTAAAGTCCACCACCCTGGTACCTATAACCACTGCTTCTCTACTCATATTAAGTGTGAACCACACTGAGTGGTGGTCACCCCGAGCCAGCGGGTCCTCTACCCCTACCTCCCTTACAGCCTCCCCGTTGGCCAGAACTAGATCCAGTGTATGCCCTAATCTAGTCAGCACAGTGACCATCTCTGCCAGGAAGCAGTCCTAGAAGGCATCCAGGAGAATTTGCTCCTTAGCACTCAAGGTGACTGCGGTACCTCAATCCACTGCTGGTAGGCTGAAGTCCCCCACGATCACTGTGTTACCTTTCCCACACATCTTCCTAATTTGCTCTGCCAGCTCCCTGTCCAGGTCTTCCCCTTGAGTAGGTGGCCTTTTTACCTCCCCCATCCTGAGAATCCTACTCCTAATGTCCTGGAATTGCATCCACAAGGCCTCTGTCCTACCATCATCCCACCCCCTTCCCTTGCACACTTCATCCCCTTCCTTATGTATATCACTACCCCTTCCCCTTTCCCTTTGCACCTATCATTCCTGTAAATCCTATACCCTGGGATCATCGGGTCCCAGTCCTGGTATTGGTTGGCCCATGTTTCTCTGATGACAGCTATATCCACCATCCCCTCTGCCAACAAAGCCTGTAGTTCATGATTTTCTTCCCCAGACTCCTTGCATTCAAGGAGACAACCCTCCAAGATGTTCCCTTATATTCCTTACCCAATTTCACACCCTTCTCAGCCCCACCCTTGGATCTCTCCCTGCTTCCAACCAAGTTTGCATGGGGGTGGGGGTAGACTCATTTGTCTCCCCTCTCCAAAAAGCCTTCCCTTCAGCAACCCACTCGCTGCCCCCCCCACCTAGTTCAAATTAACCTTTGTTTCTATGTATTCTTCTAACTTCTGTTTTAGCACCCCTTCTCCTCCTGCACAAATGTAATCTGTCCCCTGCGTACAGATCCCTATTGTCTCAGATCCAGGCCCAGCCTCCCACTAACCCTTACCCCTTGGATTGACACCAATTTCCCAGCCAACTGTTGAATTTGTTTGTCCTATCCTTCCTTGCCGTACTTGCCCTGGGCACTAGGCATACCTCAGAGAAGGCCACTGAGCTCCCTACCTCCTCACTCAACTTACCCAGTTCCATGAACCTCTCCGTAACCACCTCTACCATTTCCCCTGCCAAGTCATTTGTACCCACATGCACCACCACATGTGGTTTATGCCTTCCCCTTTTTGCACACTTGAGAAAAGCCTGTCCTGCTTTATCTGCCGTCAGCCCAGGTACTGACTCTACCTATATGTGACTATGTCTTTCCTCTTTATTCCCCATCTGACCCCCTCTTAGTATGGAATGTTTTATTTATTTATTATTTATTTATTTATTAAGTGCTAGGATTACAATCACCTTTGAACCAGAGGTTCTTTTACAAAGGTTCTGTGTTGAAAATTCTCTACATTCAAAACATTCACCTTGTCCTAGAGCAGGCAACGGGACTGGGTGGATTAAACTTGGAAACAAAACCTACTAGACACTACGAGAGAGAACACCAAAAGCAGACACAAAGACAGAGTGAACGGAGACTTTGTGGTAGGGAACACTGACAGACATGAATGCTACACACCCTATTGGCCAAAGGAACAAGAACAAAACTCTGAGTGTGTTTAAACTTATATTGACTCAGGACAAACAGTATACATACTCCCATAGTACTGCAAGGCTTAAACTGTACACTTAGTCATACAAAAAAAACACAAAATATATATTAAAACTTTATTTTTTATTAAAAGTGAGCCATTATATAATAGCAAATAATGCACTCCAGGTTCTGTGTCTGTGTGGGATAATGTCAGTTCTTGGGTGTTGGATGCATTCTGCCTGTGACTTTGTGCCAAACCACCTGAGGCATGACATTATCCCAGCACTACACACACCCTGTCATGCATTACTGCTTAAATAACCACTTAAAATCATTGCCCACAAATAGAATATGGTATACTTTGGGACCAGTTGCACCAGTTGCTAATCTACTGATATGTCTAACCTTATTATTTTTTTTGTTTGTGTACAGTGCTGGAAGATCTGCAACTTATCAGCAGGAAAGGAAAATAAAAAAAAATAAAAAAACACTGTAATTTTAATGATGATCTTAGCATTTTATATGAGTTCTTAAGACCCAGTTGTGGGAGGGGCCTTAAGCACATTTCTGCTACCAAAGAGAGGTGTTTTATTTAAATAAATCTGGAAAATTTAAAATTTGATGAAATGGCACATCTTTTTTGTTAATGAGCTTTTGGAAATGTTGTGATAATAAAGCAAAACAAGTTTTGCAAGCAAAGAGGCTTGACTTCTGAAGTTTCCCCTTTTATCTTTCCATTAATCTGCCTTTTTTCTTCTCAAAAGATGGGCCACCTGTCAGGCAAGGCTGTTTGTAAGCATTTAGATAGTGACTCAGAGCACACAATCTTTAAACAAAAAAACAATATCAGGCGAACGAAATACAGGGTTCGGTCTGCGCCCCCACACCCATCACGGAGCTTTGAGCTTTTCTATGCAGCAATTACAATTTCAGAGAGGATTTCAGCATTCTGGTACAAATCCCAATTAATTAACACTACCCCAGGCTTACAACCCCACAGACAGCAGAAAACAGCAAAATACCCCAGAGGCAGCACTTACTTAGTTTGGCGTGGATGAAATTCAGAATAAAGAGATTGGCAGGCAGAATGAGGCATCTCGACGTCATGGGAACGGGTTAGGAGCACAGGAGCACAGGAACGGATCAGCAGCAAAGTACAGTGGAATGAGCAAACATGCTACATCGCAATTTATGGTGCTGTGTTCTCGGATCAGTGAGAACAAATGCTGTTTCTGTTTTTGGCGCCGTTTCCCATGGACCAATGAAAAGTCCGCTTTTTCACCCACATCACCACATATGCAGTAAATCACTGTCCCTGAAAATCTCTTAGCCTTTCTTAAAATGAAAAGCCAAAACTCACAACAGAATCTCACAAAGAAATCATGGGTATAAATCCAGCAGATGTATAGATATGCTAGTTTGCTTCAAGTCTTGTGTGAGCTATTTTTTGCACTCTTTTTCTTGCAAAGTTGAAGTGGGAGAGAGCTGTTAGAGTAGAAGAGAGACACATGGGCATCAGTGGTGGGGCTATCCACTTCTGCATCAGAGGATCAAGGTCACATGTTTTCTGCAATTCTGTGGTTGCAGCAACTGCCACAGAAACTTGGTCCTGCCACAGAAACAAGCCCCTGCAGCCGAAACAGCATTTTTTGGTGAGGTAAAAATGGCTGTCACCACTGAAAAGCTGAACTAAATGGCTAAAAAGATTGTGAACAAGCTTAAAATGGCATTAGTGTGAGTTGTTGGCAGCTCCATTGTACATCCATTCCCCCAGGGTTGCAGTGGTTAGTGTGGCCACCCCTTTCCAATCCACTGTCACTCAGTCCTGAAGCTTATGACCATTATGGCCTTATACAAACACTGAAGGAACTTCAGGAAGTCTATTTCATGAGAAAGAATGGTGGTTCTAGTTGCCAATTGCAGAACTGTGGAATGAAAAAGTATCAGTAATAATGCAGACAAAAAATGGGAGGCTTTCTTGACCTTTGTCTAATGTAAAATGGTCCAGCTACTCTCTAGCCTCACAGTAAATCCTTACAGAGTAGGAGAGAAGAAGAAATGGAAGCCAAGTAGCACTGACACAAATGACATGACCAGTGTTGAACTGCATGAGTAGGAGAAAGCAACTAGAGCAGCGTTACAGCAGAAAACCATCACCACCAAGCTTCAAGCAAGTGAGTCAGAGGGAGTCATTGGAGTAGCACTGTTTTGCAACCTAGTCTTCAAGCAGCAGGGGGAGAAATTCTCAGGAGCATAGCTATGGCACTGGGCAGATGGGAGAGAGCCATGGGACAATAAAACAGACTGAAGTAAAAAAATAAATAATCGTTCAATTCCCCCATGCCCTACATCAATCCAAATCATGATGCCAACATTAATTTGCATTGTCTTACCTGTGCATCTGCCAAACTACCCCAGGCTGCCTATTCCTGTGCATTCTTTCTGAGTAACTAGATTTTATTTTGCCACTTATTTGAGTTGCCAGAGAATGTAAAGGCCATCACAGAATTGATGCAAAATTGCCGCAGAATTGCTCATAGCCTGACTGCAGCTAGCATGAGGTCCTGCCACAGAATGTAGATCCAGTTTGCAGCGGTAAACACAGGACACTGCAGAGGATGATCATTGCAGTTTTCGCTTTGTGTGTGTGAGTGCGTGTGTGCATGCGTGTGTGTCTGTGAGAGACACAGAGGGAGAGCATGCCTATATATCTCATAGGTTTGTCCATCAAGGCCCTACTCCACTGTGGATATCCTACAATATCTGCCAATTTCATGTGCACATATTGTCCTTTCAATGTGGCTAGGGTGATATTAGATTTGAATAGCTCAGCATGCCTGCAGACTTGCCATACCATTGTTGTACCTCTATATTTCTTTTAAATGGCAGATTGGTTTTGTATGGCAGGTGCAGATTTTGCCATTAAGCTTTTTATTCAAAAGAAGTTTAAGTAGTACAACAATAACAATCACAGAGTTGATATGTGTACAATCCCTGTAGCATCTCAGAGATATCACATACAAGGAGTGAGTAGGTGCATATATAAAACATAAAAGCAAACTCAGAAGAGTGACAAATAGATAGGGTACAAAGACAACATAATTAATGCAGACAAAGTGTTGGGCTGTGGAGTAAAAGGTCAATAGTAGCAACAGCTAGGTTACAGAACAAAATGTACAAGGATATAACGCTACCAGAGTAGGCCATGTCAAAAGTGTTCGAGTATCTCATAAAAATAAACTATGTACACACAAACTGGAGTTCTATATAATATGGATGAAGGTCTATGTATTTAAAAGAATTTAGTCTGGTAGGGGATTACAAGGCAGTCATCTGACAATGGCCTCCATATGTATCAAAACCTCAGGTGGTTGTACACGGAGAGTTAAATCAGCCAACGCCTTGTCTGAAGAGTGACACCTGGGGATGTCTTCATAAAGAATTTGTAGTAAAGGAGTGCAGATAAGGGTAAAAAGGACCCCAGGTGGAGGAGAGCAAATGCAGGATTTGGCTAGCCATATGCAACATATGATCATATGAAGCGAGCTGAGAGAGTTCAACTAGAAAGCCAGAGATGGAAGGTATTTTAGTAGATCGACATCCATGCAGGAAGAGGCATTTAGCTGCTACACTGGCATAGATCATGAAATCCCTGTGTGTCTTTTTAAGGTATGAGGCTCCCCTAGTAAGGCTAATGAGAAAAAGTTCAGGTGATGGGTAGTGGAGCATGAAGTATTAGAGATAACACCTTCTGGACATTAGGTCAGTAATTTGCAAGGGCAGGATAGTTCCAAAAGAGGTGGAAGAGATCCCCACCAGGGCCGTGGCACCTCCAACAGTGGTTCAAGGGGATGGGAAAGGCAACGTACAATACAGTAGGTGTGTGGTACCAGCAGTGAAGGATTTTGTTTTAGATGATTCTGCTTTCGGTGTCCTTAAGTAGATAACGGGCTAGTTTCCAGCACTGAAGCCAGTCTTCATCTATAATATTGTTGCCTGGGGCTTTAGATCAGTAGGTCTGGGCAGGAGTGGGTTGGTCAGGGAGGATCTCTCTAATATGAGAATATATTAGTCCAGCCTTGCCTGACTTAACAGTAAGCCACTTAGATACTTGGTGCATGGTGTAAGGGGTGGGAAAGGTGTGAAGCTTAGTGAGAATGGGTGCTAGGGCACTGCAGAGTTGTAGGTACATCCTAAAGTTGTTCTTAGGGAGATTGTACTGAAGTTGGAGTCCTTGAAGAGTCTAAGGAGGCAGAGTGTGGGGTAAGCAGGTCTAGGAGTGTAGAGATGCCCTGTCCCTTCCAGTCAGCTGAGTGGAGAGATGCCCCTTCTAGTCAAATTTCCAGGTTGTCCCATGGGAGAATGATAGCTGGGTGGATCAGAGTCATTCCCAGCCATTAGCTCTCCTGTTTCAGGTTTGGAAAATGAGGTAATAGTGAAGGGAAGTGGCTTTGGAGGCTTGTAGCCAAGATAGAGAAACACAGAAGAGTTTGTGGCAATTAACATGCTAGATTCTATGGACATTCATAATGGTGAAGTGAGGAAGTCACCTTCGAGCCATCTGATGGTCTGGGCCACCTTTCTGTCCCAGTTGTAGCCCTGAAACCAGAGTAGAGTCAATCCCTCCCTTGAACCAGTGTGTATGCAGTTTAGTCTGGCTATAGCAGGACTGACGACCTTCTCATAGGAACTGAGCAATTAAGTTATTGATTAGGTTGAACCACTTCTGGGTGATCAGAACAGGCAAGTGAGAAAGAAGATGGAATGGTTTAGGGGCAGTTATCATCTTGATTGTCTTGATCTTACCTACCATAGATAATTGTAGTGACATCCAGTGGTCCATTTCAGTTTAAAGTTTGGGAAATAAGACGGAGAAGTTCATATCACATATTTGATGCAGATGAGAGGTTATCTTGATGCCCAGGTACATCAGAGACATCGGTGCCCATCTAAGCTGTAGTGCAGTAAAAGGTGATGCTGTACTTGCATTGTTTAATGGTAGGACTTCTGTTTTGTTGTGGTTAATTTTTAGACCAGAGAGAGAGAAGTAAAAGTCTGGAAGAGACAAAAATGATTTTACAAAAGCCAAACACCATAGAGCCCTGTGTTAAAATGTCTTGTTATAGCATACCTGTGCCTCCTGCTATTGCGGACAGACAGACAGACACCCTTAAGAGGTATTAATTGCCAGCCTACTGATGCCATACAGCTGACCCTACACCTCTCTGACTACTTATGAGGTGTTACTAGTTTGCTAAAAGTCTCTGTTCAGAGCACTAATCAGTCCCAGTCATGTCCTAGTACCCTGAGCCCTTGTTACATCCGCACCGAGGGACTAGGATAGTGGAAACTCAGGGAGCATGTGCTGTTACACAGGCAAATGTAGCACTTTACATGAGATGTTTAGAGCTTAGTTGGTGCCATGGAGCCAAGTTAAGAGCAAGCAGAAAGATCCACATTGCAGTCAGAATGTGAACTGTAGCTTGACTATGCCTGAGCACAGTGAACTTCATCAGGGAGTGGAAATGGACCGGCCAAGCAGTCAGAATGAGTCATCATGAGTAACAGTAGACAGCATACTGAAGCAGCACTAACACAGAATGTGATCAGAGGAAACAGAATGGCAGTCATTATAAGCAAGAGCATCATCAGGGAGTGGAAATGTGTTTAACTATGTAGGAGGATGGGGTAGTGATGCACTGCACTAGCAGGACAGCAGCTGAAAGTAAAACACGCTCTCATGTTAAAACGGACAGTGCCTATAATGGACAAAAGTCTCACTCATAAACTAGTCCATTATAAGAGGTGTATACCGTACCTGATCTTCCATGGCAATACCAGACATCTCAGAGTGCTGGAGTGTGGCTACAACTAAGGGTTCCATTGCTGATATAAATAGTAATGGGGAAAAGAGGGCAGCCTTGTTGGGTGCCATGGGTTAAAGGAAAGAGGAAAGAGAGAGAGAGAGAGAGAGAGAGAGTGTTGAGTTGGTAAGGACCTGTGCTGCTGGGGAAGAGTACATAAGTGATAAATATTTAAGTATGCTATGTATTTGGTGACTTCGCTCCCCTGATGAAGAGGGTAAACCGTGAAGTGGGCGCATGAGAAAGGGCGTGGTCCATTGCGGTGACACCTTCCTCGCACAGTCCACTCACGGCAACCGACAGGTAGGGGCAACCAGATGAGGGGGTGGGTGAACTAGGCAACAGGATGTCACTATACACGCTGCCGGGGTGGGAGCGAGCACGGCAAGTGTGGACTGGGAGGGTGGAGAGGCGTAGGGGGTGGCACTGCAGTTGTCGCTCGAGCTGCATCGTAGTGTCAGGGATTGGGCAATGGCTGGGGTGGCTGAAGTACTGGGTTCGGGTCCAGGCGCTGGTGCGATTTTGTTACGCCCGGCCCAAATTTTAATTTTACTACTTCACCCCTCTGACATGCACCCCTGAGTTGAGAATCTTTAGTAGGGAGTGCAGGGGCGATGCCCCCCATGAGGGGTGATGTGAGGGGGCACAGCCCCCCCACAGAAAATAGTAAAAATATGTCCTGCCACCATTGTGCTGGTGCGCCAGGGTTGTCAGAGTGGAGAAAATGTGTTCAGCACTCTGACTGAGTGATAACGGCGATCACCTTTAGGCATTAGCCATTATCACATAGACCCAATGAAGAGGGATTGCTCCCTTGAATCACTAGGGAAACTTTGTTGGATGCCCAAATATGTGCTTCTTTTCGGATGGTGAACAGTTTGTGTGCTTCACTGCTTATTTTGCTGACTGACTGAGCCTGAATAGTCAAGATAAAGGTAACACCAAGCCCCATATGGGCCAATACTGAATATAAGTAGTTCAACGTGACTGAATCAAAAGCTTTTTCAAACTCAATAGCCACCTCAGCCACAGGGGTAAGGAAGGAGTGGGTTATGTACATTAAATTGATTAAAGTTCGCATGTGATCTGAACTTGCCAGCCTTGGACAAAACTAATTTGAGAGAGGTGGATCAAGCTTGGGAAAAGGGTATCTGGATGGGCAGCTAAAATTCTGGTGTATATTTCATTATTCTGTGTGATAAGGGACATAGGGTGGTAGCTGGAGAGGGGAGAGTGATCATTACCAGGCTTAGGAAACTCAGTAATGGTGGTTATGGACATTTATTTATGCTGCAGTTTATACTGCGGGTTTAGGATCGTACAAGGCTTATTTGCCCATGATACTGTCCCCACTACTCAGTGAATCTAACTGAGAGAGTTACATTCATTTAAGTTAGCATCCAACTTTGCCTTAAAACCATCAGTTAGATTATTTTGCAATGTCATCTGGCAGTTTATTCCAGAGACTTACTGTCCTCGGCAGAAAAGCATATTTCCGCAGATTTGTTCTGGGGACATTGTCTACTAGTTACCTGCTGTGTGTCCTTAAGTTATGCAAATGGTCTTTGTATTTTAACCCAGTTCTAATGATAGGTCTTCATCCACCAATATTTTGTGGAGACATAATAAATCCCCCCTGCTTCTTCTGAGACTTAGAGGCCACAGGCCTAGTTCCCCAAGTCTAGTGTTATATGGTTTGCATTTTATGCCAGGGATTTGTTTGGTAAAATGATGTTCTAGCTGTTCTATATCCTTTACTAAACCTGGGTTCAAAATTTTAGAGCAGTAGTCTAGATGAAGTCTGATGTAAAACTTGTACAATGGTAACATAACTTGTTTTGATTTATTTGAAAAGGATCTCCTTATATAATTTGTAAGGTGGTTTACTCTTTTGATCACTTGTCTGCATTGATTGCTGATTTTCATGTTGTTGCTTACTAGTACTCCTAGATCTTTGATTGTGTCCACTACCAAGAGCTGCCTGCCATGGATAAAGTATTCCTGTTTTGGATTGCTCCTGCCACAATGCACAACGATGCACTTAACCTAGACTAAACTGCATCATGTTCTTGTCCACCCAAACTACTATGTGTTTCAGGTCATGAGTCATGCTAGTTCTGCCTTGAACTCAGTACCCCAACCCCAGGCTTTATATCGTCCACAAACTTAATCAGCTTATTCGTACCTGGTAACTGGAGGTCATGGACAAACAGATTATATAAAAGTGGGTCCAGAACTGAACCCTGTGGGACCCCACTTGTCGCACTACCATCAGGTGACAGTATCCCATATATGTTTACCCTTTGTTTTTGATGGGTAAGCAATTTCTGCAGAGAGGTGATGTAGTATGGGACACAGTTGAGGGGAGAGGAACTGATACAAGTCTGTTGGGAGGTCATCTCCCCCAGAAGCCTTCTTGGGATTAAGAGACTGCCTTGATTTATTGGAGGGAAATGGGCAGGTCTAAATACACCACCTGGGCAGGGTCAAGTTTGGGGAGATGCAGATTGTGGAGGAAGGAGGTTATTTGAGGCAGAGCAGGGGCAGAGACTGAGGAGTATAGTTGCTGATAAAAGGCAGCCATAATGTTATTTATGTTTTGTGCCTTAGTACAACGTTGAGCAGCCTTATTACATAGAAAGGGGATGTACCTCTCAGACTGTTGTTTTTTTAAATGGTAAGCTACTGTAAGAGTTTACTACTTTTCTCTCTGCTTTCCCGGTACTTATGTTTTAGGTGCATGAGAGCAAGATCAGCCTTTCACACTGTTAGTGCATTGATTTCCTGATGGAGTGCAATGTCCTCCTTCCATATTGGAGAGTTCTTGGGAAGGAAGGGGTTGGAATTTAGGACAGCTTCTTTGGCAGCTAGTTGGGATTCCTGGGTGGCCAACTGACTTTCTCGTTGTTTATGACAGCATGTGGCGTAGCCGATAATACGGTATCTAAGGGTGGCCTTGAAAGCCTCCCATAAGATAGCGACAGAGATAGAACCATTATCATTTTCAGCGAAATATTCAGCTACAGCTTGCTGAAGCCAGGATTTAAACTGTGGATCCTGCAGGAGAAACAGGTCTAACCACTCACAAGGGAAATGCTGTGGGGTACTTCCAAGGAGCATGTCTATTTGGATGGGAGCATGATCCAAGAAGATTAGTTGATTAATAGCCACCACAGTACCCAGAGGAGTAAGACTAAGCTAAATTTGCTGTGAACAACAGATTGATAAGTATAGTCCCTACTTCTCGGATTTTGCTGTCTCCAAACATCTGTAAGAGCCTGGTTTTGGATCCATTGTATGTCAGCTTGAACTGCTCAGGCATGAGGTTCAAGCTTACCATGGCTCTGGTCCACTTTTGAGTCTAGAATCAGACTGAAATGCCCACCACTGAGCATTGGGCCCTGGGGCTCAGCAAAAGTAGACAACCCAGTAGCTAAGTCATGAAAAAACAGGGGAGTGTCCTAATTCAGTGCATATAAATTCAGAATTATCAGGGGGCCCTGAGGGGCACCAAATTGAGCTACAGCCCAATGTCCATCATTATCACTATGAGCTTTACTGAGGGACCAGTGTAAATTTTTATGAACAAGAATGGAGACACCTCTTTTTTTGAGCAGGCCGTACTGTGGACCTCCACACCTACTCAACCCTTCTGAAGCTTCTGGGCATCTAAGTCAGTAAGTTTAGTTTCTAGGAAGAGGACCACCTGTGACTTACTTTTGTGGAGATGAGTCAGAACCTACTTGCACTTAATTGGGGAATTCATTCCCCGAACATTCCAACTGTGGCAATGAGTGTAGTATTCTGGCGTTGTAAGGGGGGGAAGCATGGAGGAGAAGATCCACAGCTGGGCAAGCAGATGCTAAAATCTTGGCAAGCTAAGATGCTGTGTAAAGCTAGGGTCATCAAGATTCCCATGAAATCCAATGCTGCATTGTACCAGTTGTACATGGTAACAGTATTCCATAAAATTAGAAGTTTACAGCACTCAGAAATACAGTAAACACAACAGAACATGAACCACAACACATTAACCAATAATATTAACTTCTCTTGTTATTGCATGTTATTTTGTATTAGTGCTGATTGATTATATGTAACATCTTGGCTGCTTGAAATATCTCAGTATCATGTATGAAACAGGGCCTTTGGCGCATTACAGTTACCTGGATAACAAAAGTTTAAATAAAAAATTTAAATAAATAACTTGGGTAAGAGCATTTCAGCAGTAGGGCTAATGGAGCCAAAGTAGTGGGATTGAGGATAAGAAGCAAACTGGCTTCAACTCCAGGCCTGCATTGAATATCAAGCCTGCCTTCTGGCTAAGAAGGCAGCTCTTGGTCTCCTACCACCAGGTTCCCTTCAGCTTTTCAATCCTTTCTGGGGCACTCGTAACACACGAAGTTCTGTGAGCCAGACTTTTACTGTCCCTCGCTGTTGAACGTCACTCCAACAGCGATCCATTGCAGTTAGAGCAGCTAATATATTTAATTCCCTTCCTCCTGAGATTGCGATGACTGCAACCTTGGAACCATTTAAGCGGAAGCTGTGACAATTTTTAGTTTCCAGAGCATCTTGTGACTGCTATACCTAATCTTTGCAGACAGCTAAATGCACTGGGACCTTCCTCTTTTACCATTTACCCCTGTATAGCCCTACCCTGTTGCTGCACTATTCCACATACAGCACTTCCTTCTTTCATCTTTTTCTCATCCCAATCCCTGCCCTCTTTTCATCCTACCTCACCCCCCCTTCCTCTACCCCTCCACTCCCACTCCCCCCTCCCTTCCTTCACTCCATTTCCTCACCTTGTTCTCTCCCTACCCCCCTCCCGTGGGTCTTTGCTACATAAGCTACATTGTGGCAGCTCCTCCTTGTTCTTATTTTGCTCCTTCCACCCCCACCAATTTGCCCCTATCCTTCTCTCCTTGTAATCCCTTACCCCTCTTCAGACAAGGCCACTGGCTGCACTTGACACAATATTTATCTTGCCATATTATTCATTTGTTTATGTAATTACTTTCCTCATGTTGTGCTACTTACTGAAACCATTGTAATTTGTTATTCTTGCGACTTGACGTGGAACCTCTGTAAAAGAGCCCTTGGCTCAAAGGTATTTCTGATTTGTTAAATAAATAAATAAAAAGCTAAACTGGACAAAGACTGCAGCCAAGGTTCTCCTCAGACCCCCTTAGGGGGAAGTTACCCAGCTCAGGACAGCTGTCTAGCTACTAACATGGATAGCAAATGTCTGTGTTACTAGACAACTGATGCGGGGAAGGTTGATCTACAGAGAGGAAAAAAGGGGAGTTGGTGATTCCAAACCCCTCATCCTAACCAGCAACACAAAATCTGCATAAGATCCTCATCAAGGGGTAGAAGTAGAAGATAAGTGAGGGATTCACCACCATCAAGGGGTAGCATCAGGAGGAAGGGGGCTCAGAGTTCCGGGCTCCAGGAGGAGGAGTTCACAAAGGAGTTAGGCAGTGGCATCTTCAATCAAGGCCTGTTGGTAATGAAGTATTGGGTAGTAGGAGAAGCGTCAAAAGGTGTGGATGCAAAATGGACACTGACGCTAAGAGTAGTGTGACAAGGCTATATAGCCAAGCCTTCAAAAATGTATTATAATAATAACAGAACAAAATAAACTCACACTTAAGACAAAATACAGAAAAGAAAATTAAAAGGCACACAAATAACTATCTGTTCTCACATGCTATAACAGTATAAGCTGCCTGGGAACACACATGGAAATAAATCTGAAAAGGTGCAGACTTCCAAATGGATCAGAACAGGGCTGATCCCAAAACGAATATGACATGGTCCAGGCTTGGAGCTCCTTTTAACCCAAGAGAACAGCATGTGACCATGTCAAACTCCACTCACACCACTTTTAAACTTAAATCTTTCTTTATTTCACACTAGAATTCAGTACTAAAACTTTTAGAGATCATTAGGATTTTTTTATGTGCAATACAGATTATTAAACATCAAAAAGAACCAATTCTAAACAAAATCAAATACTATACACTCTGTAGCTTCTCCCTTGTTTGACCCAAAGTATAAATATGGAGATTTGAGGGCTGGTTGACTCCTAAGGACACCTTCAGAAGAATCCCAGCAAGGAGTCAACCCCTCCCATCAGGCCCACCTTTCCTATACTGCAGTAATGTTGTTTTAAATATCGCTATTTGAAAATATACAAAACAAAACACACAGTTATTACATTATTCTAACAAGATAATGGAATTTTACCTGAATTTTTACACATTCTAGTTCAGAAGTTTCACATTTTAGGACATGGTGCAGCACAGGAAAACAGAACTTCTACATAAGAGACATTTTATTGCCTCTGTAATTCATTAATGCTTGTGCTGCTTTAAATATCATGATTTTATCAAAGCCTACCAGGTGTTTAGTTACTTTCTAAGTAAAATATACATGAAACATAAAGAACATGAAGAGTTTCTAGCTCTTATCAGGTTGCTAGCAACAGTGAATGAACCTCTTAATATTAAGCATTATGATTGGGCACCTAGAAAAAGAAAATACACAGTAAACTGTGTTTGCTACGGTAATTTAATAATAACTTTTACTGAAGTAAACCATACATTCTGATGTAAGTCTTCCACTTGGAGGTTTCTTTAGAGCATCTCGCAAGTGCAAGAGGGTTATCACCTTGCAAGTGCGGTGGGGGGGGTCACCTTTCAGCAGCACTAAACTGCTGCTTCGTCATGCAGTCTGTAAGAAGGACACTGCTTCCAAACAGCCTGACACATGTATCCATGCGGTAAAGTAACTCTGACCAAAGCATAGCATATGAAGGTTGTAGCGCTACAAACCATCCAAACGCCATAGCATTTACAATAGCGGGATACAAGTAAACATAAACAGGCTACCTGGGGGGAGGGGGTTGTGTGCATACCAAGGCTCCAGAAAGGGAAAAGAAAAATGAAAGACAAGCATTTTAGAGAGATCTCTTCCAGGTGGCCAGCATGGAAAAGGGGGGAAAAATAAGAAATAGGATAGAAGAAAGTAGAAAAGAAAAGAGCTTTAGCCTTACTGCAGTAGTCTTTATTAAAAGAAGAAAAGAAACTTCCAGAGGGGCTCAGGTATTCTCTCATACTCCTCCCCGCTTAAGAGGAAGCTACAGGGCAGCTTCATGATAGTAGCTTCAGAAGGACATTCTTATGCACCTTTGTCAGATCTCTCCCCTTACAAGGGAGAGATCGAGCTTTAGCCCACCCACTTCCAAAGCTCCACCTCAGGGACCCCAAACAAAAAACTAAACAACAAGAAGAGTTTAATATCAGCCCATCATTTTTCGTACTTTTCCCCGAGGTCTGACGTTGCATTCAAATTTGCCCCATAGCAGGACATGAAGTCAGCAATTTTGTTAGCGGTACCAAGCCTATGATGCATAGTAAATCTATACGGCTGTAGGGCCAGGTACCACCACATTATTCTGGGTTTTTTGTCCTTCATGACATGAAGCCAGCAAAGGGGGTTATGGTCGGTGACTACCTCGAATTCTGCTCCCCATAGACAGAATTTAAGTGCTTCAATGGCCCATTTAATGGTCAAACACTCCTTTTCTATAGCCGAATACTGGGTCTCCTTTTCATGTAATTTACGGTTTAAATAAATTACCGGATGTTCTTCACCTTCTATCATCTGGGATAGCACTGCTCCTATACCAGAGTCAGAGGCATCCATTTGCACTATAAAGGGTAGTGAAAAATCATGACTTCTTAATACAGGGGCTGCACATAACTGGGCTTTGATGGTACGGAAGGCAGTTTCACACTCTGGTGTCCATCTCACTGTAGTGGGGAGATGATTTTTTGTTAAATTAGTGAGAGGAGTAGCTAATGTAGCAAAGTGTGGCACAAACCTTCTGTAGTAGTGTGCTAGGCCCAGAAATGACCTCACCTGTTTTTTGGGGCATGGTCTAGGGCACTGGGCTATAGCATCAATCTTGTCAATCTCAGGCTTAACTGTCCCATTACCAATAATGAATCCAAAGTATTTGGTTTCTTGCATAGCGATATTACACGTGATGACATTTATTGTTAAGCCTGCTGATTTAAGGGACATGAAGACTGCATCTAGATGTTTCAGATGGGCCTTCCATGTGGCACTGTATACTAAGAACACACCTGTGCAGCCAGTTTGGTGCGTTGTAAGAAGACGGCGTTTGTGTTTAATGGAGGCGGCTTGCTACCTGGTTTTTCTTTTGAATTATTAAGCACTTCTAACCTCAAATACGGGAAAGCTGGGTTAAATGTTGAGAGCAAGCTCCGTGCAGATATGATATCATTCATCTTTTATAGGCAGAGATAGTTCGGTTGAGTTGTGGCTTTTCATATGAAGAGCACTTGCACACAAGGGCTTTATAAATAAGGGATATCTGGTTATTTTCAAACGCACGTAAAGGGTTGCCCCCCCCCCCCATTTTAAAGGAGCAAGCCACGGACATTATAACCCTCGCCTTCAGGATACTTTAATATGTTTAGAGAATAAGCTCCAAGTCTGATGAAGGAACTTTGAGTTCTGAAACGTTACAATTAAATTTGGAGTGATACAAGTATATTTGGATTGTTGTTACAAGACATATATTTCTATGTTTTCATGTATTATTAAAATATGAAATTTATTTTTGAGTCATGTTTAAATAGTATTATCTTATAAGGGTTGAGATAGATCTTTTCATATAAGTTTGTTGATTCTCCCACATCTATTTCCCCTTCCTAATAATTTTTCAAAGGAACCTTTGGAAACTCAAAACATTTCTAGATATTGTATACTATGACATCATCAAGATACGCCAAGCAGTAGGACCTATGTTGATGTAAAGTTTGGTCTATTAGACTCTGAAAGGTGGCTGACACACCATGAAGGCCAAAAGGCATGGTGACAAATTGATACTGCCCAATGGGAGTACTAAATGCAGTTTTCTCCTTAAAGGATCTGCCAATATCCCTTGCTTAGATCGAAGGTGGTAATGTACTTTGCATTGCCCAATCTGCCCATGATGTCATCAATACGTGGAACTGGGTATGCGTCAAATTTAGAAACTGCATTGAGACGTCTGAAATCTAAGCAAAGACGTATACCACCTTCTTTCTTACTAACTATAACCATGGGAAATGCCCAGTCACTATTAGAGGGTCCAGTTACCCCTAGCTTAGCCATTTTTTCCACCTCTTGTATTACATCCTTCTGTACCATTTCAGGTAAGCGATAGGGTTTCTGTCTGATGGATTTGGGGACATTGACTTCAATATGGTGTTCCATCCCATGTACTAGACCAGGCCTGGTGGTGAATATGGGAGCATAAGTAGCTAGTAGGGAGTCTAATTCTTCCTGCTGTTGTATAGTCAGGTTGGGATTGATGGCGAGATCCCTCATTTCACCTTCTTTCTCCAGCCTTCAATGCACTACCTCCATCTCATTCACTTCATCTGCAGGACTGATAAAATATCCTGGACCTGGCCTTTCCATCCATTTTTTAAGGAGATTAATATGGTAAATCCCATTTTTCTGTCGTTTGTCAGGTAATTCAGTTTCATACATGATGGGGCCTGTTTGTCTTAGAACTTGTTAGGGACCTTGCCACTTCATAAGTAGCTTATCTGATGTGGAAGGCAGTAAAAGTAGTACCTTATCCCATTCTTGAAGTGTCTTTGTCCACACCCCCTGGTCATAGTGTTTTTTTTTGTTCATTCTGTTTGCCCTGATTATGTTGGTGTGCCAACTGGTTATACTTGATTAGCTTGGACCTTAAATTCATTATATAATCTAGGGTAGTGCTGGGATGTTCAGATTTATTTTCTTCCCACTCCTCTTTAACAATGTCCAAGGGTCCCCCCCCCCGGATTCCTCCCATACAACATTTTGAAGGGAGAGAAGCCAGTTGACGCTTGGGGGACTTCCCTATATGCAAACAATAAAAGTGGTAGATAGGCATCCCAGGTTTTCCCTTCACCTTCCACATATTATTTTAACATTTTTTTCAGAGTCTGGTTGAATCTTTTAACCATCCCGTCTGTTTAGGGGTGGTACGGAGTGGTATGGACTGCCCTTACCCCTACTGTTGCTTACAGTGTGGCCAGCATTCTAGAACAGAAATTACTGCCTCTATCGGTGATGATTTCTCTGGGTATCCCAACCCGACTGAATAATTTAAGTAATTCATTGGCTACTTTCTCAGCCATTACAGTATGGAGTGGGATAGCCTCAGGGTATTTTGTGCAGTAATCACAGATCACCAATATAAAGTGGTTCCCCTTGTAACTTTTAGGTAGGAGTCATACCACATCTATAGCTATCTGACTAAAGGGCACTGTAATCAGAGGTAAGATTGGAGAGGGACCAGGTCTTTCCAGGTAACAGTGGCTACACATTGGCATTCTGGGCAGCTCTTACAATATTCTGCTACCTGTGCATGGATAACAACCCAATAGCACCTGTTACCTAATAGCACCTGTTACCACGGGATGGGAGTGACAGGAAGGGAAGGATGGTAGGGAAGATATAGATGGAGGATTAGACAGGAGTGACAGGAGTGATTCAGGCATACCACCTTATGCCAGGGACAGCATTGTAAAGCCATAGGAAAAGGGAATGAGGGAGCTCAGTACTAGCAGCCTACATATGGAGGAAGAGCTGGCAAAACAACTGGGCTCCCAGTATGCTTTGGATACTGATCCAGTGCTGTAACTGTAACTAGGATGGCCCTCCAAAGCTCATAGGAAAGTGCATCAGGCATAGGAAAGCTAATGTACAGGGGTCTCACACCGAAATACCACAAGGTGGCCAGGTTATTGACAGGAGAACTGGAGGATATGGTGCAGGCCCAATGGTAGGGGAGAAGATCCTGTGTCAGGCAGCTTGGTGGTATATGCTGACCAGAATGGCAATCAGATCTAACTAGGTTAATGTGACCTTATGTAAAGGGGCACGGGGAGATACAATAAAGGGCTACAGTCACTGAGCCACAGAAACAAGTGGAGTGAAGTAGATACGGGGGAGGAGTGAAAAGACCAGATAAGCCACAGGTACACAAAGGGGGACTGGAGGATAGGCAAGGGTAGCACAAACAAGGGAAGACCTTAAGACCTGGAGTACGAAGGGCCAGGCATCCAATCCCAAAGCATCGGTATATCAAAATGGGGGCATGCCAGACCATCAGTTCAGCCCACATCTGTATAGTAGCAGGTCAGAGTTTCAGCAATCTCCTAAAGTTGATCTGTACAGGGTATGGGCCATATATGGGAAAGGGGCCTGAAGCAAGGCAACTAGTGGAAGATGCAGACCTAGGGTATTACATTTTACGAGACACAGGCACATGAGCAGCCCTGGGTCGAGGGCCTAGGCTGAACCATGGTGGGCTAAACGGGGCTGTTACGAAGGGATTACATGGGTAGCTAAAGGGAACATTGTGCTATGAAGGGCAGAGAGGGGTAGGGGGTGAGCCCTCTGAGGATACTGAAAAAAACACATTACAGGGCCATTAAGTATGCTGTCACATATAGAGTACACCCACGTATGGTCCCTCGATATCCTGAAGACAAAAGCCAAACCATTAGAAATCAGATTATGTCCCCTACCCACCATTAACCCCAGCAGTAAAGCATAAAACATTTAAATGGGTCTATGGAGGTTTCATGCCAGAAGACTTGCAGGGAGACATAAGAGTAATCCTTATATAGTACTCACATTCCAGCAGGGCTTAGTTAAGTTCCAATCTAATTTGTAACCTGCAGTAATGATCCCAGCATCTAAGATACCACAAAATGGCCAGGAACCAGGGCTGGATAACAAGAAACAATCTTACTGGTGCAACAGCATGGAACAGCATCCCAGAGGAGGTGGTGGGGGCACAAATGGTAACAGAATTCAAAAATGCATGAGATAGGCATAAGGAAACCTTAGTTGATAGAAAAGGGAGAGAAAAGCTAGAGATCAGTGGGGTCTGAAGTATTACAAGAGGAACAGAAAATTGGCAGACAGGGTAGACCAAGCGGTCCTTATTTGCCTTGAAATTCTGTTTCTATGTTTCTATGTTACTGGCAGAATGACTATGTGACACTCTTAAGTGGGGGGATGGTGTAGGGTGGATGTTGGAACAGGGTGCTCTAGGGAATTTCCCTGCTTGATAGCATGGTTGGTGAACATCTGAGAGGGCTGGGAGGTAGCAGGCTGTAGTGCAGGACTGAAGGCTAGATGCATTTGAGCAGATGGAGACCAAGAGGGGCCTGGAGAAGCCTGGGCCTGTGACACATTAGTAGCTGGGGCCTGAACTGGGGAAACATCCATCGAGGACTCCTGTAGCAGAGAAGTGTATCTGTTGTTTATCAGCAGGACAGAGGACTCCTCATTGGTGTCATCTGAGTGCTCACTACAACTGCTGCTCCAGGAACTGTCCAGTATGTAGATGGAGGGGTTCCAGGAGCCATCACGGGTACAGTTGAGCTGTTTCTGTTCAGGGGGCATCATGCAAAGGACCTCTAATGTCATCTGTGTGGTCTTGGTGGGAGGATGATTCGATGCTGGAGCTGGGGTAGAATCCATGCTGAAAGATGAATGATCATCCTCCTCTTCATGCTGTCGGGCTCATAAATCCTTAGCAACTTCTGGGGTGTGGAAGACAATTGGCACCCCATTGTGCAGGATGTGCAGCATGGCAGGATACCAGAGAGAGAAGGAGACCCCAACTCTATTTAAGGCCTGGCGAACCTTGGTGAATGCACAGCGTTGGGTATTAAGCTCCCTAGAATAGTCTTGAAATGTCATCACATGATGTCCCTGCCATTCCAGCATACCCAGTCTGCATCGAAGAATACTTTCCTTAACTTAATAAGAATTTTGCTATTATAGGCCTCAGGTTCTTACCACGCTTGTGTGGTGGGGCCAGTGAGTGGTGGGCCCTTTCAATTTCAAAAACTTGGTGTCCCCCTGGAGCTTTAGAGTGGAGTGGATAACATGGTTCAGGAAGGTGACAGTGTTCTTTAATTCAGTTTGCTCAGGGGAGCCCAGAAATCATAAGTTGTTTCTGTCACCATGATTTTCTATGTCGCCTAGGTTTGCCAGTAAGATCGGAATAGTTTTTTTTCTTGCTCACGTAGAATGGTGTGCAGTTCATGGCAAGAGTCCACCATCTGGGCTATCCTTTGTACTATTGCCGTTGCACTGGTAAAGAGGTGATTTATTTACTCTGAATTCTTAGAGAAGCTGTGTTTGATGTCCTGGAGCTTGGCCAGTAGTTGGGAAAACATCCCTTCTATTTTTCCCATGTTAGTTGCTGTTGCCTTCACCAAGATGTGTACAGGCCTGGGTGTGAGTAACTCCAATGGAGGTGAAGCACAAATGCTGGTGTTTATGCAGGAGAGATCAGTCCAGTAGTAAAAATGATGGGCTCAGGTTAGAGCAGAAAAGAAGTCCTTATTCCCTCACTGAAAAATGCTTATTTTTTGCTCTCAGCTACAACCTAGACAGTGTGGAATTTTTTCACAACATTTTCAGGTTTGAAGAGGCCTGTGCCAATGGTGTGCATTTTGAAAGTTTGGTGAAAAAATATTAAACTGTTTTAGAGTTACAGTAATTTTTGAGTTAACGCTCAAATTCTACCAGGGGAAAAAAAACAAAAACTTTTGCAAGTGCTTATTGTCATGCTTTATCTCTTGTGCTAAAAAAATACCAGTTATGATGGCTGCCTTTTTTCTTGTCCTTCTAAGTTCACAAATATTGAAAATACATAAAATCTCTCTCTTTTTAAAAACAAACACTTGAACCTAGCTAAACGGGACCTGTTTAGCTAGATTCTACATTCATTTTTTTTTTTAAGTTGCCAGAAACATCTTTTCTGGGCATCCCAAAATCCAGGGTGCCCAGCTTAGTGACAAGAGCTATATACCTGTACTCTCTGTGTGAGAACAGTGGGACTTTCCTGAGATATGCAGCTGCAGCTGGAATCCTGTTGTGGGCTGCAGTAAGAGCAGTGAGCTACCAATCCCCCTGCTTTACTTCTCTCTGTCTTTGACTTTCTTTATCTGTCTGTCTGTCTGCCTGTCTATCTAGCTACCTACCCACCCACTTACCCACATATCTATCTATCTATCTATCTATCTATCTATCTATCTATCTATCTATCTATCTGTCTGTCTGTCTGATGTCTGTCTGTCTGTCTGTCTGTCTGTCTGTCTGTCTATCTATCTATCTATCTATCTATCTATCTATCTATCTATCTATCTATCTAATTTTGCTATTTAACATACTGGGGTGACCGCCTTGGTACCATTTCTTTCTCCCCCTCCCCTCAAGGTGGACTATCCTTCCCAATGTTCAAATATATAATTTTTTAAATATAAGCTGACTGGGGTACCCCCCCGGTACTGCTTCAATGGAGCCCCTCCCCTCAGGTTGCCTGCACCTGTTTAGCAAACAGTAGCCTGACACTAGGGTGCTCAATCCCCAGTGTTGGACTGTCAGCTGAAGAGGAAAAATTTTGGCAAAAGGTGGCTGTGTCAAATGGCTTGATGCAAGCGGCACCTTGCACCAAGGTTTGCTGCAATCACAATTTTTGAAAGCAGGATGCTTTAAACTTAGGATGCAGTGGGCCAAAGCCAAAATGCACCACCACTGCAGCAGAAGTGCCCTTGTGTCAGGTCACAAGGGGGCTTGGGCAATGTTGGGGCTGCATCATCCCCTTATTTGGAATTCCAGAAGCCCTGCCATGGTTGCAAGAGGAGGCTCCTTTTAGACCAGCCAGAAGCTGATCTAAGTGTCCTATTCCACTGTCTGGCAGGGTAGTGATGGGGGTCCTGGAAGGTGGAGTCCAGGGGCCGATGGAGCAGTGGGAGTACCATGGGGGCAATGGGGAGCATGACAGCAGTGAGAGGGATCTGAAGAGGCAGCTGGTAGAGGAGCCATGTGAAGTGACACAGAGCAGATCAGCCTGGGTTGGGGGTGTTGGCATGGTTGCAGTGTCATGACCCGGACCCCAGGTGGCAACAGCACTGGCTCCTTCCCGACAGGACCCACGGTCCCCTACATGCAGTGTGTGGCAGTGGCCACTAGTTGTGGGGTGCAATTGGTGGGTGAGTATGTGCCCCAGGCACCACAACATTCCCCTGTTACACAGTCCCCTGTGTGGTGGCCAGCAGATGCCCCACTACCCTGCCAGGGACTCTGCTCCTGTGGGGCAGGTGCCAGGGCTCTTGCCACCTGGGGTCTGGGTCATGATGCTCCAGCCATGCCAACCCCCTTATCAAGGCTGATCGGCTCTGCACCACTTCACATGGCACATCCAGCTGCTGCCTCCTCAGATCTCTTTCACTGCTGCTATACCCCATCACCCCCATGGCACCCCCACTTCTCTATTGGGCCGTGCTCCCCACTTTCTTTGGATATTATCTCTACCTCTGCAGCTCATTTAGACTTGCACCGGGTGGGGGCAGGGGCTTGATGGGACCATCTGTCAAACCCCTCAGGTGCACCACATATTTGGTGCAAACCTACAGCTGTGACAGCTCTTGGGACTTTGGTGCAGGGACCCCTAGTTTTTAAAAAATTGGGCCCAGGATCCCTGATGCATCCAGTGTTTGCCACAGCTGTAGATCAGCACAACTTACGTCGATCTAAGGGCCTTTCAAAAATCAAGCCCCCTGACTGAACTGAACACATTTCATGCTGAAGATCCACTCTGTGACTGAAGTCACGTCTTGCTGCTGGAACTGCCAGCTGCAATATGAGAAATAAGGTAAGTGAGGTTCAATGTATTTCAAGTGGGTTTTGAACTTTGATGCATAACTTTGTCAGTTTAGCATATTTTGAGTCCAAATTTTCAATATGGCCTTTCTGGGACTCCACCTCATGACCAACAGTGGTGGAATTATGCAAGTCAAGGTAATTTTGCAAGTTTCTTGGTGAAATCACCATTTAAGCAGGATTTGAAATTTTTCAACACTCTTGAACATGAAGAGGGGTCATAAGAAGGCTATGTTCAAAATTTGGGGTCAAAATATGTAATAATGGTAACATTGTGTGTGAACATTGAAATTGTTCTACGTTCGCTCATAACTTTGGTAATTTTAAATATTTTCAATCAAGCAATCAAATCTTTATTTATCCAGGTGATCACCATTGAGCAAGTTCATTTACAAGATGGACCTGGTAGCACTGGTGCATAAGATATACAATGTATGAACAGTCACAATCATAACAATAACAGTTACAATCATAACATCCCAGTAATATTATACAAAACTGATGTACAATAGTAAAACATATACATAAGTGAGGAATAGTTTGAAACAATGGTTCAATTCCTTCATGGAATAAATATGCCTAGTACAGAAGCTGGAGGTACTAAGGATAACAGTTAATAAGTAATTTTAAGTTTCATACATTGGCACAAGAAACCAGAAAGACAGTAAGTTAAGGGAGAAAAGAATGACAGAAAAACAGGGCGGAAGGGAAGGGTATGGCAGTTGAAGCAAGCTGGGTACAGGCAGAGTGATAGGGGATAGCTGAAGGAAGGATAAGGCCTCAGGAAGGACACATGACAGGTGGACAGGAACACAATTGGTAGTTAGAGAATATGGGGAGAAGCCACACAGTCCAGGTGTAGCGAAGGGACCATGCTATCGTGGTCAGCCATAATGCGGGGAGTTTTACAGTTGGGGGAAGCAGTTGCAAATTTCCTTGACTGAATGGTCATATGGGGTCTTGAGGGAGGATAGGCTGACCGGAGAACTAAGCTTCAGCATTTTTTGCATTCTGTTCCACAGAGACGGAAACACAAAGCTTATAGCCATTCTCCCAAAATGTGTTTTTAGCATTGGTACCTTTAAATAAATGAAGGAGTAGCTTTTCAGTGCATAGTTCCCAGGTTCACATAACGGAAGACAGTCGGAGATATACAGGAGAAGTTTCTTGACAATAGTTCTGAATGTCCAGAGTATAGCATTTCTGTTTCTCCTGAGCTGGAGGAAAGGCTACCCCACTGCCACATAAAGGGCACAATGATGAGTGGCAGGAGGTAGTCCAGTAATGAATCTCAGAGCCCTGTGATACAACGTATCCAGTTTAGCAAGATGCGAGGTAGGGCAGTGACTATAAAGGAAGTCAGCATAGTCAACTAATGAGAGAAATGTGGTTTGTACCAGCCGCCATGTGGCATCACTGGTGAGGTAGCTATTAATCCTGAAAAAGAGACTAAGCCTCTGCCTTAATTTGTTTAGAAGATCTTTGATGTGGTCTGTAAAGGAAAGTCTATAGCTGAGCCACACTCCCAGGTACTTGAATTTGCTGACAAATTCTAGATTTTCTCCCAGGATTGTGGTGATCTGAGGAATGGAGCCAGCACTGGCCGAGTTTGCATCATGGAGAAGTGGCGAAAACAGCATTGCCTTCATTTTTTTTGCATTTAAAAGGAGCTTTTTGTTTAGAAGTTGGTTCTGAAGTAGATTGAATTCAGATTGTAGGTCTCTACAGGCAGCTTCAGGTGAAGAACGACTTGGATAGAGGACCATGTCATCTGCAAACAGGTGAATATTGGCCTTAGTTATATTATTGTCAATGTTGTTTATGTAGATTGCAAACAGTACTGGACCAAGAATCAATCCCTGGGGGACCCCTCTTTGCAGAGGTTTAAGGGGAAAAAGTTCACCTTCTGCCTTGACTTGCTGCCTAGTCAGAAAGGTAATCAGCAAACCACTCTAGGGGTAGTGAGTCCAGACCTATCGCCTTAAGGGAGGAGAGTAGCAGGCCATGATTGACAGTGTCGAAGGCCTTGCTCAAGTCTAGGAACACTGCATAGATGAATTTTCTATTTTCCAGTTCTCTCTGCCAGTTGTTGGTCACTTTAGCTAGGGCCATAATAGTGCTATGCTGTGCTCTAAAGCCAGATTGCATAGGGTTTATTGGATTCATAGTTTCTGCGTATGTTTTCAGCTGCTTGCTTACAATTTTTTCCAATAGTTTAGACAGTATAGGTAGTAAAGAAATCGGTCTGTAATTATTTAGATCACAGGGGTACCCTGATTTGAACAGAGGGATGACATGAGCTGTTTTCCATAAAAGTGGGAGGATTCCGTAGGACAGTGAGAGATTGTATAGGTGGGTAATTGGTACAGCTAAAGCATAGTAGGCAACCTTTAGAATATAAGGGTCAAAAGAGTCGGCATCCAAGCTTTTCTTGGTATCCAACTTTAATAGGAGTTATTCTATCTCTTTCAACGAAGTATGTTGGAGGGAAAAGACTGAGTTGGTTAGAAGGGGTTCAGGGTTTTGAGCATCCATTTGGGAGTGTAAAACACATGCGGGAGAGTTGTCAAATGCAAGACCTGCGGTGGCAAAGTGGTTGTTAAAGGCATCCAGGATTTCCATTTTTGTCACAGATGGTGACACTGCCAGTGGTAATCTTTGCAGGCAGGGAATTTCCCGGGGTATTTCCGGACATATCCTTAATGGACTTCCAAAATTTAGAGGAGCTCCTGGCAGCAGAATCCAGTTCTGAATGACAGAAGGATGTCTTAGCATCTCTTATCATCTTGGTGCATGCATTCCTTGCATTCCTGAAATTGCACCAGTCCATCGGTTCCTGAGTAGTTTGTGCTTTTTTCCAAAGCTTGTCCCTATTCAGCAGAGCAGACTTAAGCTCTGAGGTGAACCAATGACAGGTTCTGTCCCTTACCCTAACTTTTACGAGATGGGCATACTTATTTAATGCCCCAGTCACAATTTCAGAAAAAAACTCATAAGCCAGATGGACCGAGTTAGCTAGGTAAAAATCCTGCCAACGCAGTGAATATTTTATCTCATCAAGGTAGGCAGACAGATCAAAGTTACGTCTGGACCTCTTAGTGGAGAACCTTGACGAGGATAGTGGATTCTGAACTGACCTTACACCAGCGATAATGCTATGGTCACTGATGTCAGAGAAGAAGATACCTGCATGGGAGAAAAGGTGTGGTTTATTTACTAAAATGACATCAAGCAGCGTACTATTAGCAGGGTTCTCTTTATTAGGGCATGTTGGCTCACCAGTAAGTTGCGTCAGCCCATGGGCATCACAGAACTCCTTAAGTGGTGCAGCGGCCTTGGACATCCAATCAAGGTTTAGATCCCCAAGAATAACTGTTTTAAGGGAGCCATGCCCCATAACATTAGTTAGATGAGTGAGGATTTGAGAGCCAGCAGAAGGGGTCTATAGCAGCCTATAACACAAAGCGCAGTAGAGAAGGATATCTCCCGCTTTAATGCTAGGCATTCGAATTGGCTTGCAACGGATAACAATTCTAGGCATGTAACAGGGTATTTATCCTTAACATAGATAGCCACTCCTCCCCCAGTATTAAGCCTGTCAGCTCTAAATGATGAATAGTTTGGGATGTTAATTTCCCTGCCAGGTGTAGAGGGCCTGAGCCATGATTCAGAAATCACTATAACATCTGGTGCAGTGTGATTGACCCAGGCCTGAATCAACGTGAACTTTTCTAACAGGCTGCATATGTTCATATGCATAAAACGCATACCTTTTAGTTTTGCTAGGCCTGAAAGGGAAGTAAGAGCTTTATCTGGGACAGGGTTAAGCTCAATGTCTCCTGAACACAGCAGAAGGAAAAGTAAGAGCTTCCCTATCGCAGCAAAGGTTATTTTATAATCCCTTGCCCGAGACCGTCTGCAAGGGGAGTCAGGCCGAGTGAATAGAACCCTATATTTAGACCTGGTCCATCCTAGTGCAGCAATTACCATGATCCTGGCTGAGAAATATAAAGGAAGGTAAATGCATGGAAGAACAATGGGTATGCCCTGTTGTGACAGTTCAGCCCCAGTCCTGCCTCTGTTAGTAATTTGAACGGGAGGCTGCAGGTGGGGGAGTACGAGGGCACAAAGATAATTGTGGGATGAGTTATGGTGTACATGACAGCCCACTGGAGGGCTATGTTCCCCCCTGCTAGAGAATTGAAGGAGCTTGGGTACTATGCATGGCACAAGGAAAAGAAGAAAAAAAAAATGGAGCCAGTGGGGCACCCACATGGTGATGCCTTGTATGGAGCAGATGAAGTTAGAATGTCTGGCCCTTACAGTCTATAGCTTAATTTAACAACCTACGCCACTGCCTCAAGAATTTGTAAGAGTAAAGAAGTAAAATACCACCGGCTAATGCCAGTTCAAAGCACCACCGATTTACTTCCTAGGAAGACTGGTGCTAGGGGCTTATGCAATGAATTAGCAGTCTAAGCTGCAGTCACTGTGTACGGAGTACCTAGAAGCGGTATACCACAGACTACTGCCTATTTACCATTCCACAGGATTTTTGAGAGTAGGCCAAGCAAGGAAGATGGCCCTTGTCTGCAAATCAGGCCACAAATCCCCCCAACTGGTTGTTAATCCCTCAAAAATATGAATATGTAATGCTTTGATGTCCAAGGTTTGGGGCCAGATAGGGAGGACGAGAGGATGTTAATAGAGAGGTTCCTGGGTCGTGCTGAATATGCTGAATGCTAAAAGGGTTAGAGCAAGAGGATGTTAATAGAGAGGTTCCTGGGTTGTGCTGAATACGCTGAATGCTAAAAGGGGTAGAGCAAGAAGATATTAATAGAGAGGTTCCTGGGTTTCACTAAGAACACTGAATGCTAAAAGGATTAGAGCAAAAAGATATTATTATGGAGGTTCATGGGTTACAGTAAGGTATTAGAGGAGTAACACCAAAGCGTTAGAATAAACCAAGGGAGTTTAGAGTAAAGTAATAGGACATAATGAACCTAGTTAGAAGTGGTGGGCAGGGAGAAAGGACTGTGGGTACTAAAAGGGTAAGGCAAGCCGAGGTAGGCAGGGAAGGTAGTGAAGTTAAGGTAGGAGGACACAATTTGACCTAGCTTGGTAGTGGTGGGTGGGCAGAAAGGACTATAAATGCTAAAAAAGTTGAGGCAAGCCGAGGTAGGTGTGGCAAGTAGTGTATTTAATAGGGAAAGGGGGTGGGGGCGGGAGAAAAACCAGTTTGTAGTTAGCGCTAATCTAAAGAGCAAATTCAATGTACATTAACTCGCTAAAGATATCCACTAACTAGCTCTTGATAACTACTATGAGCTTGCAGGCGCACCAGTTGGGAGCTGAGCACTACCCTCTGAACCAATCAGGAGGTGCTAGAAGAAAAAGGCGCTCCAAATGGAGAAAGAGACGTCGCAATCGGGTCGACTCTGGAAGAACTCAGTGGCTGTACCTTATGGGGAGTCCAATTAGGAGACCAGGTGGGCAGCCAGGAGCAAGCAGGATCAGCGGTGTTGGCGGCAGAGGTGCCACTGGGGTCCGAGAGCGCCGCTCGGGGTGCGGTGAATTACCTGAGGAATAGAGGAGGACACAATGTGCATATTGGAGGATTAAGACAAAGGAGGAATGAAAGGGTGGGAAGCTGGTGGCAGACAATCAGAGGGGGTGAGGGAGATTAAGCAAAACAATAAATGGCTATAGTAACTCAGATCAGGTAGGGGTGGGGTCACACAGGGAGAGAGGAGGTAGTTCCGATAGCAAAACGCTAAGAATATGAGCCTAAGATGGGGGAAGGGGTAGGAGTCAAGTGCAAGAGCAGACTAAAGGGAGATTCAAAGAGATAGTAGGAGGGCTTGTTAATTACTCAGCCAGAATAAAGATAGAGGTGCAGGAATGGAGGGGTTAGGAAAGGACTTGGAGGAAATAGTCAGAGGGAATGGAAAGGCAGAAGTTATCAGGCAGTCAGCAGTTTGCACATAGGGCAGCAGAACTCAAGTCTCTGATATCAAAATTCACGGTTTTACTACAGCAGTTTAAATCAGCAACAACATTAAACAGTACATCAAACAGCAACAATGCAAAAGAACTGATAAACACTGATAGATAACATAAACCAGTCTGTAGTTTGTGCTAATCAAAAGAGCAAATTCAATGTACAGTAACTTGCTAAAGATATCCACTAACTAGCTATAGATAACTACTATGAGCTTGCAGGTGCACTAATCGGGAGCTGAGCACTACCCTCTGGGCCAATCAGGAGGTACTAGAAGAAAAAGGTGCTCCAGTCGGAGAGCCGCCACAATCAGGTCGACTCTGGTAGAACTGAATGGCTGTACCTTATGGGGAGTCCGATTAGGAGACCAGGCGGGCGGCCAGGACCTCGCATTTTCAACATAGCCATTTTTAGCACCACCTCAAGAGTGTAACAGCTGAAATTTTTCAAATCCTGGACAAAAATATGTTTTTGGATCCGTGGTATGGAATGACATTTCAGTGGCATGGAATGACATTTTGGTGGGGATTTGAAAATTTTCAATTACCGGTTTCATGAGGTGGTGTCTTAAGAAGGCTATGCTGAAAATGTGGTATATGAATGCATTAAAATGCCCAGGTTATGAGTGAACATTGCAGTATTTCAATGTTCACGCATAACTTCATTAATTTTCATTACTTTGACTCCGAACTTTCAATATAGTCATTTTTCCATACCTCCTCATAAACATGACATGAGTCATTTTTTTAAATCCTGGACAAGACATGTTTTCACACTTCTGGTGCGAAATGACATACCAGCCAATATATTATAAATGATACATGTCATGTTGGTAAGGCAATTCATAAAACAAGTATCTTGAAATTTTAGTGTCCAAATTAAAATATACATATATATATATATATATATATATATATATATATATATATATATATTACTAACAAACTTCATGTGTAGTATCAGTCTTGACCCCAGCGGGTATGCTTTGTGATGCCATGCTGGTGGGCTGAGTTCAGGGGTGAGCTCAGTGACCTAGCTGGATGTGGTGAGGGTGGGGGAATGGCGCTGTTATGCAACATCCTCCCTCATCAAGGAGTGAAAGTTGCAGGGTTGTCCTCACCAGCCCGGGTACCATTTAGTAAAGACAACTGTCCTCTTGGCATAGGGCCCTGCACCTGTCCACCCATGGATGGCAGAAGGCCCTATGCATTGACTGACAGATATTCTCTTTGCCCTGTGCATCTGTATCTGTGGCCAGATGTAAGTGCAAGGACTAAAGGGCCTTGCATTTCTGCAGCCCAATGGACAGCCCCATGAATTCTTCTTATCTGTTGCTGAAGAAGTGCAAGGCCCACAAGGGTCATGCACTTCTGTAGGCAGATGGAGCCTTCCCTTGGTACAGGGCATCTGGATTTGTTCATGTAGATCTCAAAGGGGCCTGCATGAATGAGGCTATGATTCCACTGCCTCAAAAAGAAAGGAAATTCTTTGCAAAAATGTTTGTTAATGCACCAGTTAGGGTAATGTAACTCCACAAAAATAAGAAAATGTGGTGTTAGGGTTTCCACCTGAACTACCCACCTCACCCCACCCCCAAGCAGCTAATGGAAAAAACATTAGGGTTTGGGGTCTATGGGGTCTTAGCAAATCAGTAGTAGGGTCTTCCTCAGGGTTGTCAACCCTAATGCTGACCCTGTTCAGTGAGCAAATAACATCATACATGATCTCCTTTCTTCACACAGGGTCTGCAACACCCTGCATTAAGAAAGCTACAACAAATTGTGTTGGCAACACGTGGTGACTCAAGACATTCTTCTCTACCTTTGAAGAGTATACTGTATCATTATGAGGCAGTGGCTTAGAGCTGTATCTTGTGCTTTGGACAGGAGGCTACAGGCTTGGGGTGGGGGGGGATTAAGCTTGACATACCCCAAGGAAGACCACACCACTGACTTGCCAAGACTTCAGAGACCCAAAACCTAATGACTTTTTCTTTTTGCTGTTTAGGGGGTTGGGGTCGGAAGCTAGGCTTGGAAACCCTAACACATTTCCCTACTTTTAAATTGTGGCATTAAGTTACCTTACATGGTGCATTAACAAAGTTTTTTTTGCAAAGAATGATGTGTCAAATAAATGATTTACAGTGCTCCTTCCTTTATCTACCCCGCCTTTATTTGCCACACTTGCATAACGTCACTGTGAGTTCCAGTCCCATTTTCCAGAAATGTTATCCCCCGTTTAACTGCCACCTTCTAGTATCTGCTATCCTCTTTTATCTGTCAAAATGTTGGATGCATGCAGCTAGACAGATAAAAGAGGGAGTACTGTATTTGCACAAGAGCATGTTGACCTTGGATAACCTCACAAGTGGCCTAAGAAACAAGTGAGGTGTCCAAGGTCAAGCCATTCGACTGCAGATAAATCATTTAACCAGCTCCCCACTGCATATTCAATTTATGCAATAGAAGTAAGTTTTCAATGTGGTTTTTAAATTGTTTTTTGACATGGTTTTCTTTTTTACACTGTAAATGTAAGGGATTCCTTTGTGCTTTGTTTAGTAGTGTGCCACGGTTTGGACTGGTTGTTTGGGATACAATACTGATTGCTAACAATGGGTCATCCTCATGTTGTGGGTGCATCAGTAGCAGGCATTTCTATTGGCTGGTGAGATTAACTGAGTAGGACAATCTTGCAGAGAAAAAATGGTGTCTCGTTTCTATCTTTAGCGAGTGACTGTGTCAGTTTTTGTCCCCAGTCAGTATTTTAACTCTGGAGATAAACGCTGTAAGATTTCAGTGTTTATTCTTAGTTTAATAAGACTTTTGCTTTTTGTGGCGTAGATGGTGCAAGAAGTTTGTTTGGTGGTTTCATGTGTCAGGTTTATGAGTGCAACTACAAGGAGAAGGAATAGTGTGCAGGTT
The DNA here is from genome assembly GCA_016271365.2 of Neoceratodus forsteri. Taxonomy (NCBI): domain Eukaryota; kingdom Metazoa; phylum Chordata; order Ceratodontiformes; family Ceratodontidae; genus Neoceratodus; species Neoceratodus forsteri. Next base: position 1,212,613,736 of record CM057453.1, on the reverse strand, counting down.
GGAAATAAAAAAAAAAATGGGAAACAGTTTTATTATTTGGTGTGGTAGACACCTGAGGGAAAACTGAATTATGAGGCATGCAAGCTTGGAGATGTTGAGGCTGGAAGGAGACAAGGAACAGAGAGAAGATAACAGTTTAGTGCTGTGGTAGTTGGAGGCTCGAAGTCGTGCCAAGTAACTTTGAGGGAGAGATTGTGAGCGGTGCAGGTAGAAGTCATATAAGAGTGAGCACAGCTGGCAGCTTACAAAGAAATGACACATCATTGGGAGAAGAAAGATGAGAAAAGGTATTAAAAGAAGGCACCGAGTGAATGCTAACAGTGCTGCAGTATTTATTAGCTAGATGCATACAGTGCTGGGAAGCCATGAAGGGGAAGGAGAGGAACTAGAAATTGTACAGAGAATAAAAAGTTGTTTGAAACCAAAAAAATGATTTTGTTGTTTGTTCAAGTAAAGAAAGTAGGATGCTGAAGTGGATGTTGTGCTGTAATGGAGATGGCATTGACTGGGAAATTCTGAGGGTAATGCGGTTTGTTCTTGACAGTATGATGTACTGAAGCTGAAGAATGTCAAAGTTTTGAGGCCCGATTTTAAAAGGGTAATGCAGGGCTCATGCCAAGCCCTGCATCAACCCTGATGCTTGGTGCAGCTGAACCAAAAGCATCTTCCACGGCCACAATTTTCCATTGTTTGGCACATTTGCAACCTTTACCTCACTTTATGGCAGCTTGTGAAAAAGGTTTGGTGAAAGCCCCGTAAAATGGGTCCCCCTTGGAAACAAAGTTAGATTGGAGGGAGCTGGTAGAATGTGCTGCATTTTGTGCAGTCAGTCCAGAATTACAATGGACACCGGCAGTCTGCCACAAGCCCCCTGCATTGTTTGCTCTGCACACCACGGAATTTCGGCAGATGCAAGACTTTATAAAATTAGGCCCTTGAGGTGGAAGCAGTGCTGGCAGGAGAGGGAAGATTGACACTTGGGGTAGAATAAATGGGAGATGATTGACACTCAGTGTAGAATAAATATGGGTTCCAAAATAGTTGATCAACACATTTGGAAATACTTGATTTTACTTAATGGATATGTGTCCATAACTATTGCATAATGATAGAGAGTTAGATAGATAGATAGATAGATAGATAGATAGATAGATAGATAGATAGATCGATAGATAGAAAGATAGCCAGATAGACATATAGAATTTAGCTATTTGTTGATTAATTTAAAATTACTCCAATCAGAATAACCTCATGAGATGCAGCATATTGTTTTCATGGGAGTTCCAGGGAGGACAACATCAGGCAACAGGTTAGCATAGTTCAGTAAGAATAGTTACATATGAGAGATAAAACATACACAGAAAAAAAACAGTAAGGGTAAGTACAGTAAATTCCTAATGTATGCACATGCTTGGGACATCTAATTTTGGGGGTATAAAGATGAAACTGCATTAAAATCAATGGAACCACACAGTTAAACACACTTTCTCACTGGAGCCATTCAGTTAAACACACTTTCTTGTGTACTACTTATTTTTCCCTTTATTAAATGCATAGGACTCATTTAAAACATACCAATTCATCACTTGTTGCACACTCTGAGCTATTTAAACTACTGAATTTGTTTTCTCTATGGCTGCTGGCTCTGATGAACAGACAGGTTGAAACTGCTTAAAAGTTACATGTTTTTAACCACTGGCAGCACAGTTAGTACCTGTGAAACAGGTGTAATTTACTGTCTGGAGACAAAAGTGCATAAACAACCAACATGTGTGGTGAATATAAGCACAAGCAATTTATTTATCATTAATTATGTAGGGCTGGAATTGGGATAGGCTATTTCTGTGCAAACAGAATGTACATGCATGTGCTGTGCAAACAAGTTGGATGCACTGTATATGCAAACAGTAATCAAAGCAAATTAACAAAGCGGGGTCCCAGTAAACAAAGACATAAAAACATAGACAATGATGGCAGAAAGAGGCCACTGTTCTATCTAGTCTGCCCATATACCCTAACAAACCTGTTTCCTATTGTTCATATAGGGTTCTGACTCACATTATTCACTTCTTGCTCAGTGTCCTACCATGATCACCCTGAGCAACCACTAAGCCCTTTACGTTGTCCCAGCCATGTTTGAAAAAATTGATAGTTTTGGTGCCCACTAGAGCTGTGCAGAATGGGAAAATTCTGAATCTGTGGAATTTTGATGAAGTTTCGCAAAATTCTGTGAAATTTCGCAGAATTTCATCAGAACTTTTGAAGTTTAGTAATGGTGTTATAACTCAGCCTCCATTCAAGCTACAGCTCTGAAATGTGGAATATATACTCTTTGGGTCAATGACCACTAACCTGCCAAATATCATGAAATTCAGATTGACAGTTTCAAAATTATTGGTGCTAAAATAATGTCATTTTATTGTTTGTGCAAAATGTCATATTAACATTTTTATCTGTATATACCATAATCATCTGTTGGGTCAGGGATCTTAAACTTGGTATGATTTCTTGATGATAGGTGTTCAAATAATGTGCCAGATTTCATGACAATATGATGCATCATCTCAAAATTCTATGTGCTCAAACTCTGTCATTTTATTTTTTTCAGGAAATTTCATGAAAAGATTTCATCTTCATATAAGTCAGGCACCTTTGGAGCTAGACATGTTTAAATTAGTATGGATGACCTTTTTGTAATGCTTATCGAATGATCTAAATATAGAAAACATTAGATAAGAGCTTTTTAAGTTACAGGTTTTCAAAACTTTACAGTGTAAATATTTGCAAAAAGTTGTGAAAACTATCAAAAATGTGGATGTTTGTAACTTCTCTGCTCTTGCATGAATAGAGTTAACATTTGACATGCATATCCATAGTCAGTGTATCCTGGTGTCTAACACAACTGGATAAGTTGGTTAAGCAGTTTTAATTTTGCAGAAGAAAGAAATGATAAGTAACATTTTCTCACATATTTATGATAGCATATACTGTAAATGAAGCATCCAGATTTTTTTTGTTGAATTTAACATAAACAATGCACATATCACTACTTCATATGATAAACAGGGCTGAGCTTTTTGCAGTCCTGTTGTTCCTCTCTGGGTGACTATCCCCACTATCTTTCTCTTTTGGCATAGCCAGATTGACTCAGTAGAACTACTGATCCCACTGATATCCTCCTTATTCTTTACAGTGACAAATCCCCTTAAAATGTAAGTCACCTACTCCTTTTCCTATCTACCTACCTTGTTGGAATAGTCAAAATTCTTTCTTCCTGCTGCCTAAGACATTGTCTTCTCCCACTACATCTTTTTGAGTACCTCTACATCCTAGACTTGTATGTACACCAGGTTCCCTGAATCATATGTTTACTGGATGTGATCCTTACATAGCCTGCATTCAGGTTGGAATTGTTGAGACTCTGTGCTTTCTTGGTCCAGTATGGGGGGGTCTATACCCAGCTCAGCTGTCCATTTCTTGGTGAAACTGTGCCTCTAAAACCAGAACCTGGTGACCCCCTGCACTACCTGCCTCTTATACCCTTATCCTTTAATTAGAATCCCCCAGATAAGGCAGAGCAAAATAAGAAAATTCCAGTTTTGTGGAATTTTTCATTAACATTTATAATTTTTACAAAGACTTATGGGATTTGACTTTAAGTACAGATTTTATTTGCAATTTCTCACAGCAAGCAATTAATAAAATTGGCACACAGAGTCTCCTTGTAAGGTCTAAGAGCCTGCATAATTTAATGGTATTGCATATTCTAGTTTTAAAGTTTCAAGGGTTTATAAATTTGTTGTTTACATTCTTGCAAAATTAAATTTTTAAATGTTGTGAAAGTTTGACTACTTTTAATTTAATCCCATTTAAAGCTGCAAAGATTAACTTTTTCAGAAATTACCATGTGGTATAGTAATTTTAATGCTTCAACTCTTGTTAAATTTGGATATGTAGTTTTAAAATTAGAGGGAACTAACTGAAATTTAAATTTTGGCAACATGTTTGGCAAGATATAAGTCAGTCCTACTTAAAGCTAGAAACCTGAAACTATGGGTATATACAAATGTAGTGATAACCTGTATAGCTGTCAATGTTTGTAACATTTCAATGAATACTATCAAAATTATACTAAAATTACAGAAATCCAAATTTTAGTAAAATATATGGCTACCTATAACTCAGCTCCCATTAAAGCTAGAGATCTAAAACATGGTGCATATATACATTCTAGGCACTTATCTAAATCCTGATTTTGTGGAGAAATTTGGAATAGAAATGTTAAAATTATCTCAAAATAACTAAAAAGGTAATTTTGATAAAATGTTTGGCCACCCATGCCTCCGCCCCCTTTCAATCTACAACTCTGAGCTTTGGTATACTCTTGTAAGTCATATGGTACTATTAATGTTCTGAAAGTAGTGTTATTTGGACACATACTTTTAAAATTATAGTGAAATAACTCAATTTAAAATTTTGTGACATTCCACAGAATTTTCATAACAATTTTGTGGAATTCCATGGAATCAGAACGGTCAGTCTGCAGGCAGTATTGTGTATTCTGCACAGCTCTAGTGCCCACCATATCAGCTGGCAGATTGTTCCATGGCTCCGCCACCCTTTCTGTTAAATAAAAATGTATCACTTCCCTCTTGAATCCACCCACATCAGTTTCCACTCATGCATCCATGTTCTTGATCCACTACTTAAGTTAAATAGTTCCTCACAGTTTACCATGTTCATTCCTTTTAGGAACTTGAATGCCTCCATCATATCTTCCCTCTCTGGTCTGGCTTCCTGTGAGTACATGTTCAGTGCCCTGAGCTGATGCTGGTAAGATCTACCCTCTTGGCTCTGTCTTCAGCTTGTCCTTAATTTTCCTTAGGTGAAAACTCCAGAACTGGGCATAGTACTCCAGGAGGGGCCTCAGCAGTGATCTACAGACAGGTAGTAACACCTCTTTCCTTCTGCTATCATTACTCCACACTATACACCTCACCATCCTGTTTTCCTAACTGTAGGCATTGTTGCATTGGTTTGATTGTTTTAGGGAATCACTGATGATGACCTTTACTTCTCTTTCCTCAGAGGTCTTGCACAGCTTTACCCCACCCAATCCAGCATTCTGTCCTTAGGTTCTTATTCCCTATGTGCATCACCTTGTACTTTTTTGGTATTTTATTTCAACTGCCACACCTTTAGCCACCTCTCTAGGTTTGCTTGTCTCTCTTCATCTACCTAATTCCCTTTGCACTGTCTACCCTGCCACAGAGCTCAGTGTCGTCTGCAAAGAGACACAGCATGCCATGGATTCCTTCTCTTGTGTTGCTAATGAACATATAATTGGTTGCACCTGGAAATGAGCATCAGCTCAGTGTGCCTTTCCCTGTTACCAACTTTTAAATAAATAAACAAATACATAAATAAAATATAACTGATCCTTGTGGCACTTCACGGGTGACCTTCATCTCTTCTGATTTGACTCTGTTAACCACAATCCTCTATTGTCTCCCTTCCAACCAGTTGCTCACCCATCTAACTATGTATTTCTCTGCACCCATATCCAATAGCTTATTCAGCAATTGTCTGAGAGGCACCTAGTTGAATGACTTGCTGAAATCAAAGTAGTGTTAATCCACAGCATGACCCTTATCCACTACACTCATTTCCCAGTCAAAAAATACTATCAGGTTGGTCTGACAAGACGTTCCTGCCATAAGCCTATGCTTTTTACTATCTTGGAGCCATTGCTTTCCAGGTGGTTTACAAGGTAGTCTTTAACTAGTGTCTCCATCATTTTACTCACAATATCAGTAAGATTGACATGTCTTTAGATGCCTGGTTGTTTCTTGTACTTCCCGATGGACTGGGACTATGTCTGCTACCCTCCAGTATTTTGGTTATATACTCCTGTCTGAAATGAGCTACTGTCTAGCCAAACCAGGGGTTCAGTTACTTCCATTACCAATTCCTTGAACATCCTCAGATGCAACATATCTGGCCCTGAGGACTTATCTACAGTATCTTAAGGGCTGCTAGCCCTTTCCAAACCCTGTTACTGGTAAATAGGTGCTGCATCATCTCAGGGATCCCCCATTCGGCTGCCTTAATGTTACTTTCTGGCAGAGACTCTCTCTCTCTCTCTCTCTCTCTCTCTCTCTCTCTCTTCCCTTTTTTAATTGTGAGCAGAAGTAATTGTTAAGAAAAGCTGCTTTCTGCCCATCTTCTTCAGTTACCCAGTTACCCTAACTCCCTCTGTTAGTTTATCAATCCCTACTACCTTCTTTTTTTCCCTGATATACCTAAAGAACTGTTTTCGCCCACCCTTGACTCCCTCTGCAATACACATCTTTGCATCTGCCTTTGCTTCTCTGGCTGCCCTTTTGTTTTTCCTTGTTCTTATTTGGTGCTCTTCCCATTCTTCCTTCCCTTGTTTTTCCTTATACCTGGTGAAGGCCTTCTTATTGGCTCCCATTGCTTTCCTGACCTTTCCAAAGAACCATATTTGTCTCTTGTACCATTTACTTTTGATTACTGTTCTCATGCAAGACTTGTTGCCTCAAGAATGCCCCCCCCCCCCAGATTGCCCCACGGTTATGCAACACAGTCCTGGAGAGGAGGATTCTGAACTTGAGATGTTGCAAAATTTTACTTAAAGTTCATTAATATTAAGAGCTACTGGACATTTCAAGAATTTAACAGGCCTGGTAGCTTAAAACAATCTTCACTCAGCTACAGTGAGGCAACATGTGCATTCAGAGTACTTACTGTCAGTATTTTTTCAGCATCAATTCATAGATGTTTTTACTGCTTTCTTTTCTGTCACACATACAGTGAAGCCCACCAGGATGGAGCCCAACTCTGCAGAATTCTGCAGTAGAGTTACTGCAGCAAACAATGCAGTTTCAATAAGAGTTAATCCCTTTTGTCATGCAGGAAACCTGTGACACTGTGCTTCATCCTGGTGGGCTTCACAATAACTTTAATGTGTTTTAATGATTGAAAGGGAAGAGATTGAATACTATAATGTAATCAGAGGCACAATAAGAGATTAGTTTTCATCCTCTAAGAGGTGAAGGTATTTGATATCTGAGACATCGCCATACCAGGGTATACTTTGTTCAGAAAGGACTGGGTAGGATGGAAAGGAGGAAGTGTGGTGCTTCATGTGAGGGAAAGTATAGACATGATAGAGATATAGGGAATTCATGGGGAGGCAAAGATACTGTGGGTCAACCTGGAGACAGGGAGTTGAGTCGCTATGTGCACTGGGAGTGATCTACAGAATTCTGGCAAAGGGAGAGTAATTAGATGAGGTACTGGTGGAAGCCATTGGCAAGATGGCAGAAAAGGGGGAGGTGCTGCTGGTGGGTGACTTCAACCTGCAAGATTTAGAATGGAGCCTCCCAGCAGCACCTTCAACTAGAAGCAGGGACATCCTGGACTGTCTACAGGTGGCTTTCCTCAGGCAACTAGTCAGTGAATTCACTTGCGATGAGGCAATACTGAACTTGGTACTCCCTAACAAGGACAGTATTGCAGATATCAAGCTGGGAGGTCACATGGGGACCAGTGATCACTGTACAGTGTTGTTCAATATAAAGATGGCTACAAAATCAAACCACACAAGGGGAAAGGTCCTGGACTTCAGGACAGCATATTTTTTAAAGATGGGCAAGTGCCTTGGGGATGACATGGCAGGGGGGATGGCCTGGGTGGGTGTGTATGAACAGCGGGCAAAGATAAAATGGAGCATAGTAAAGGCAGCAAACCTCTGCATCAAACAAGTGAACAAAAGCAAGAGGAAAAAGTGTTTGCTCTGGTTTTCAAAAGAGGTGGCTGAAAAGGTAAAGGCTAAAAGGGAATCATTCAGAAGGCAAAATAAGATGCAGAGGGAGGATGATATGGAGGTGTATCAGGGGAAACAGAGGGAAACAGGGAAATAAATAAGGAGTGCAAAGGTATAAACTGAAGAGAAAAGATCCCAGGAGGTAAATAAACGGGGACAAAACATTTTTTATGTAGGCAAGTGAAATGAGGAAGACCAGGGGTGGGATTGTAAGGTTAAAAGGAAGGGGGCTGGGTACAGGGTGGGGAGGTGGGAACAGGACTGAGCAGCCAGAAGGCAGCTCTCATCTCCCAGGGTGGTTGCTCCCAGTAGTCCTGCTGCCACTGGGTGGAGGTCTGGTGGTCAGCACAGGCAGAGGGGGTGACACACAGTGGGAGGGCACCTCAAGATAGGGTGTGCACATGCCTCCACATGAGCACATGCATCTGAGGTGCAGAAATGGGTTACAGGGAGAAAACAGGAAAAAAAATACACTACAAACAATATGTACAGAGGGAGGGAGGTAGACACTAGACCTTTTCTGGAAGTGAGAATACTGAAGTGACTTGCTAATCTAAATGTGGGCAAAATAATAGGGCCAGATGGTTGCATGCAAAGGTACTGTGGGAGCTCAGGGAAATACTGGTTGCACTTCTGACAGTTCTACTAAACAGATGATTGGAAACTGAAGTGAGTTGGGAGGAATGGAGGAGGGCTGATGTAGTCCCTCTGCACAAACATGGAACAAAAGTGGTTTGGGAGGACTGGAGGAGGGATGATGTAGTCACTCTACATAAACATGGTAGCAGGGAGGATGCTCTGAATCCCTACACTTCATGTGCTGAACATACTGTGTCTGTGCAGAAGACATTATGGGCCTGCAACTACCCTTGACCATCTCTACAACTGCTAGGATACTCTCCTCCACAACTGAACTGACAAAACCCTCTGGCTCGCTCCTCTGCAAACCTCTTGCTGTCCTATACCCCTACAACCCTTGAATCTCTGCCTTCTACTAGCATTTTGCTCCCTACCACATCACTTTAACTCACCCCCAATTTCACCCATCCACTGCCACCCATCCTGCATCCTAAGCATGGATTTCCTGGGCTGGTAAACTTTTCCAGCTTCAGCAGGCACAAACCTGAAACTTAGTCCTATAACTATAGATTCTTTGTACTAGTGTAACTATTTGTTAATGTTGTCTGTCTTCGCACCTTGCATCATAGCAATGTTTGCTTTTCGTTTAACTATAGATTCTTTGTACCATTATAATTTTATGATAAGGCTGACTGTCTTCACACCATGTATCCTAGCAATGTTTTGCTTTTCTGTTGTATGAAATGTATCATTTGTTCCTGTATTATTGTCTTGTAATTCCTATGATGTGGAACCTTTGTAAAGGAGCAATCTTGTCAAAGGTGTTAATCCAAGATTCAATAAATAAATAAATAAATAATATAGGCCAGTCATCCTGACATCAGTGGTGGGAAAGTTAATGGAGTCACTGCAGAAGGATAGGATTGTGGAATACTTTGAATCCAGTTGGTTACAACACTCAAGGCAGTATGGTTTCATGGGGGGGGGGAGTTCATGTCAAACAAATCTGAGAAATTTCTTTGACTAGGTGTGATGGTCTAGAGGTGCTCTGTGAAGTACTCTACTCTAAAGATGGTGAAAAGAGATGAGTGAGGCACCAAGGTCCGAATTATGTGGATAGGATAACCATTACCCAAACAAGGAGAGGCAGTAGTCGACCTAGTGCTTCAGTGCCCGCAGTGCATTTATTTTGTACCAAGGGTAGAGAGACACAGTCACAAGATGAAGGAGGGGTTGCCCAAGAACAATAGGGCAATAAACAGAGAAATACTTTATCTACAACTACTAAGATTATTACCACCAATACTTTATCTACGACTACTAAGATTATTACCACAAGAATAGACTATAGACCAACTGTCACTCTTATTCTGAAATTATTCTACACTTTGATACTCTTAGGAGAGGATCAGATGACATAAGCCACTCAGAACTGTATTAGGGTAATTATCACCACACATTTCCATCAGAGTCTAGATATTACAAGAGTCCAGGGATCCGGCGTCTTCATGTACACCGTCGTTCTTCATTGGTAGCTACAAGGGAAGTAAAACAGAACTGTAGAACCTAATCAGAATTCCCAGCAAGGACCTAGTTAAGGCCGCTGGGGGTGGTGAGAGGTTTGGTAAACAGACCGTATGTTTCTTCAGCAAATGCCCACTCTCTCCAAGGCTGCCGGAATGAAGAACCAGAGCAACTGGTTCCTGAAATAACCTACTGAAAACAAAGGGTTCCTCAGCCAAAACCCACTTCCAGGGTTGCCAAGGATGAAGAGAGATCAGGACCTGCGTGGCGACGAATCCAATGGAGGACTACCATGACCTGACTGATGCTATGGCACTCCAAGGGTCTGCTAAACTCAGAAGGAACTCTGACAGGACCAGAAACCAGAAGAATCTGAAGAGATAATGGTTGATTCTGCAATCCTAGGATCAGGAACTAACATGAAAACAAAGAAACGGTGGATGCGTCCCGAATGGGCTTCGACGGACTCGATTTTCGGCGAACGACCAGGAAGGGTGCAGACCAGGTTCTCCAGGATGAGCACACTCTTCTGTAGAGGGCGACCAACTTCGGGACATCCGGAACAGGAACCATATGGAATGACACTGGCATGGCTGTCGTGATGCATTTCGGCGGACGTACCTTCAAGCTGTGAAAAACAAGAAACGGCGGGTACGATTTGTACAACTGGCGACAGACTCAACTTCGGTGGACGACACAAACGGACGTGATGAGCTGATTAATGATCCCACAGGAGTGAAGAATGCTGAGAGGACATCTTCTTCTGAGTAGAGACTGATTCTGAATACGTAGTATTATAGACCACACTATGGGACTGCAGTGTGGTAGAAGATTGAGACTGTCTTCATACAGTAGTAACCATATAACTGAAAGATGCCCAGAGAACTGTGGAATGATACAATAATTTGCCAGGGGAAGGGCAAATTATAAATTTAGGGGTAATTATTACTGTTGGGGGCCAATGTCCAGGTGCTTAGAGCAATAGTTCAGATGCTTAGAGCAATAGTTCAGATGCTTAGAACAACATTTCGGACAACCAGGGGCATAGTTCAGATACTTAGGGCAATAGTTCAGGCACTTAGGGCAATAATTCAGGTACTTAGGGCAATAGTTCAGATACTTAGGGAAAAATAGCCACAATCCAATACAACACAGTCCTGGTGCTTATTAGCAAGTTCACAGACTTTCAGGTATTTTAGCAATAACAACTGCATAAGCAGTACAGTTGTTACAGTAGCTTCACAGTATAGGCGAATTGAGCACTCTTGGATAAACCCCTTTCCCTAAATGTAGGGTCTTCCTGAATAGGATCTGGCTACCCCTGAACGTTTTGGCTAAGGAAGCCATTAGTACCACTAGGCGGCTTGCCCTATTACACTAGGCCGGGTCCTCCCTTTAGTACCACTAGGCTGGCTTGCCCTATTACACTAGGCCGGGGCCTCCCTTTAGTACCACTAGGCTGGCTTGCCCTATTACACTAGGCCAGGGCCTCCCTTTAGTACCACTATGCTGGCTTGCCCTATTACACTAGGCCGGGGCCTCCCTTAATACCACTAGGCTGGCTTGCTCTATTACACTAGGTTGGGGCCTCCTATGAACCCTGATTTACCTCGGGCCTAATGTCCTACTTTTACCTCAAGCCTGACGCCCTACCAAGACTTGGGCCAGATGCCCTAAATACAGTGGTCTGGATTGCCCCATTTCATATTGGTCCTGGTGCCCCACCTTATATTTGGCCTTGTGCCCCACTTTATATTGGGCCTGGTGGCCTTCCCTGAAATGGGCCTGGTGCCCTCTCTGAAATTGGGCCTGAATTGCCCCTTTAAATCTAGAAATGGCCAAGAGTGGCAGGGCCCCTTTAAATCTGCAGCTCTCTGAGAGCTGTTGTCACTCAGTAGCAAAAACACCACCCCAAATCCCGCCCCCTAATGAATATTCAAAGGCCGCTATACAGGCCTCGATTGTTGGCCCCTCCTTTGGACGTCGCCATGCCCCGCCTCCCCTCTGCATAATTAATGTCAGGTCCTGATGACCCGATTTCCCTTGCAGCGCTCAGCTGCTCTTCTCAGTGCCTTCTGTGCACTTCTGAAATAAAAAAAAGACAATCTCCCTTCACAGGCGGTCAGCATGCTTCAAGTGCTGCCGCCGACTCACCGCTCCACCGTCCTCAGGAGGGTTGCTGTGCTGTCGGGAGGCAGGAGGGACGCTGGCAGTGGGAGGGAATGTGCAGGCAGCTAGGGGGACAACTGGGGGCCTAAGACAGCCAACAGGATGAGTGGTGCGATGCGGCTGTCAGGGCTGCTGAAGGGGGACCGAAATGTAAACTTCAAAACACAAGAGGGGGTCAAAACAATAAACCGATGGGGCTACACAGCCCAAACCATGGCAAACGGCCGGTCACTTTCTTCTGGTACACCGATGGCACCGCGGACCAAAATGGAGCTCTTGAGGAATCTTCACTAGCTGGAGCCAGAGCAGGCACACAGAATGGCACTCGGGGAACAGCTTCAACCACCAGGTAAGCTCTCTACTGGTTCCCCTTAACCATCTGCATCCTCTTTGCTCCTAGCCAGCAGGAACTACCCCTGAAAAACTGTTAAACTTTTAAAAACAAACCCTCAGGTTCTGGATTGTTTGAGCTGGAATGCTGTGCATGAGTAGCTCAGCACAGCATTCCATCCAAGCCATTGTGACATGCGTTGCTATTAAATCTGCTTTTTGACCATACTGTAAAGTGCACAGGGCACTTTTCTGTATTATTTTATGTTTTTTCTTTATAAGGAGGGGAATCTTTACTTTTAGGGGCCCCTTATCATTGTACCCTGCAGCCTACACCTACAGCAGGAACCCTGAGCACCCGTAAGCCCCTAGTTTATTTATCGATTCTAGTTTTTCTGGGATGCCTCAACTTTGGGGCATTACAAATTTGAGCCCGCCTAAAAATTCATGTCCCCATGTATTCCCTTAGCACATTATAAAATACATCATCTTATCAGCCTCTAAAATCTTACTTAACACTCTATGAAGTCTTACATTAATAAAACACTCTTAAATTCTCTAAAATATTCTCAAAACATCTACTATACTGTAAATATTTTGAAGTTTTACCCTAAATTGTCTGTGTCTGGGGAATTACCTGGATTAGATCTATCTGTTGTATCAGGGCATGAGTTGAGAAGCTTCTGTGATATACCTTCTAGGAGGGATACCTGCGTTTGATCTTTGGGATCTGCGGGGTTGGAAATCAACAGGTTCTTGAACAATACATTCTCTTTCCAGGAAATCCGGTATTTCCGGAGCTATCACTGGTACACAATTTGAATGGTCATGGGAATGCATATACGAAGTAGGGGTCCAAGGTTCTGTACACCAACTGGTTGGCGATTCTAGTTCCCACATTTTGTCTTTTGTGGACTCCTGCCTCTCTTTTGGCGTAGGACTGTCCTGATCCTTAACGAGCACAGCGTCTCTGAAAGTGCAAGCTTTTAGGAGATTCCGATGAACAATCTTGGTACCATGTCCTAATTCCTGTTGGATCTTGTATACCAGTAGTTTGGGATAAGGTATCTCAATAATATAATAAGGTTCTGGTTCCCACTTTGAAGACAGTTTGCTGCATTTTTGGGTCTTCTTCAACATTACTCTTTCTCCAACAAGTAAAGGTGTAGCCTTGGCCTTGATATCATAGTTTGCTTTTTGCTTTTGCCATACTTGCTCCATGGGTCTACCAACAATTTGTCCAGCTTCCTGCAAATGTTGATTATGTTCCTGGACCCAGTTTGTAACTGGCTTCTTTACTTTAGTTTCTTCTTGTGGTACTTCTAACACTAAGCCCATCGGAAGTCTTCCGTGTCATCCAAACATTAAATAATGAGGTGTATAACCTGTGGAGCAATGAGTAGTATTATTATAAAGATATGTGAGCTCGGAAAGTAAAGCTTGAAAGAAGGGACGTTTATATTCTGGTAGAGCTTGCAGCATCTCCTGCAGAGTCTGTGTGATGGTCTAGAGGTGCTCTGTGAGGTACTCTACTCTAAAGGTGGTGAAAAGAGATGAGTGAGGCACCAAGGTCCAAATTATGTGGATAGGATAACCGTTACCCAGACAAGGAGAGGCAGGAGTCAACCTAGTGCTTCAATCCCCGCAGGGCATTTATTTTGTACCAAGGGTAGAGAGACACAGTCACAAGAGGAAGGAGGGGTTGCCTGAGAACAATAGGGCAATAAACAGAGAAATACTTTATCTATGACTACTAAGATTATTACCACAAGAATAGACTATAGGCCTACTGCCACTCTTATTCTGAAATTATTCTACACTTCGATACTCTTAGATGAGGATCAGGTGACATAAGCCACTCAGAACTGTATTAGGGTAATTATCACTACACATTTCCATCAGAGTCTAGATATTACAAGAGTCCAGGGATCCAGCGTCTTTGTGTACACCGTCGTTCTTCATTGGTAGCTACAAGGGAAATAAAACAGAACTGTAGAACCCTAATCACTATTCCCAGCAAAGACCTAGTTGAGGCCACTGGGGTGGTGAGAGGTTTGGTAAACAGACCATATGTTTCTTCGGCAAAAGCCCACTCTCTCCAAGGCTGCCGGAATGAAGAACCAGAGCAACTGGTTCCTGAGATAACCTACTGAAAACAAAGGGTTCCTCGGCCAAAACCCAGTTTCAGGGTTGCCAAGGACGAAGAGAGATCAAGATCTGCATGGTGACAAATCCTATGGAGGACTACCACGACCTGACTGATGCTACGGCACTCCAAGGGCCAGCTAAACTTGGAAAGAACTCTGACAGGACCAAGAACCAGAAGAATCTGAAGAGATGTTGGTTTATTCTGTAATCCTAGGATCAGGAACTAACACAAAAACAAAGAAACGGCGGCTTCGTCCCGTACTGGGCTTCGACGGACTTGACTTTTGGCGAATGACCAGAAATGGTGCAGACCAGGTTCTCCAGGATAAGCACACTCTTCTGTAGAGGGCGACCAACTTCGGGACATCTGGAATAGGAACCATATGGAACGACACTGGCACGGCTGTCATGATGCATTTCGGCGGATGTACCTTCAAGCTGTGAAAAACAAGAAATGGCGGGTATGACTTGTACGACTGGCGACGGACTCAACTTCAGCAGACGACACAGACGGATGTGATGAGCTGATGGATGATCCCACAGGAGTTAAGAATGCTGAGAAGACGTCTTCTTCTGAGTAGAGACTGATTCTGAGTACGTAGTATTACAGACCACACTATGGGACTGCAGCGTGGTAGAAGATTGAGACTGTCTTCATACAGTAGTAACCATATAACTGAAAGATGCCCAGAGAACTGTGGAATGATACAATAATTTGCCGGGGGAAGGGCAAATTATAAATTTAGGGGTAATTATTACTGATGGGTCCAATGTCCAGGTGCTTAGAGCAATAGTTCAGATACTTAGGGCAATAGTTCAGGTACTTAGGGCAATAGCCATTGCATAAGCAGTACAGTTGTTACAGTAGCTTCACAGTATAGGCAAAATGAGCACTCTTAGACAAACCCCTCTTCCTAAATGTAGGGTCTTCCTGAATAGGATCTGGCTATCCCTGGACGTTTTGGCTAAGGAATCCTTTAGTACCACTAGGCTGGTTTGACCTATTACACTAGGCCGGGGCCTCCCTTTAGTACCACTAGGCTGGCTTGCCCTATTACACTAGGCCGGGGCCTCCCTTTAGTACCACTAGGCTGGCTTGCCCTATTACACTATGCCGGGGCCTCCCTTTAGTATCAAGCTTTACCTAGGACCTAATGCCCTACTTTTACCTTGGGCCTGACACCCTATCAAGACTTGGGCCTGGTGCCCCACTTTATATTGGGCCTGGTGCCCCACTTCATTTTGGGCCTGGTGCCCCACTTTACATTGGGCCTGGTGCCCCACTTTAAATTGGGCCTGGTGCCCCACTTTACATTGGGCCTGGTGCCCCACTTTCTATTGGGCCTGGTGCCCCACTTTAGATTGGGCCTGGTGCCCCACTTTACATTTGGATTGTATTGCCCCTTTAAGTCTGAAATGGCTAAGAGTGGCAGGGCCCCTTTAAATCTGCAGCTCTCTAAGAGCTGCTGTCACTCAGTAGCCAAAACACCGCCCTAAGTTCCGCCCCTAAATGAATATTTAACAGGCCGCTATACAGGCCTCGATAGTTGGCCCTTCCTTTGGGCATCGCATTGCCCCGCCTCCCCTCCGCATACTTAATTTCGGTCCTGATGACCCGCCTCCCCTTGCGGCACTCGTCCGCTCTTCTCAGCGCCTTCTGTGCGCTTAAAAAAACCAAAGTTTCTCTCTTTACAGGTGGTCAGCACGCTTCAAGTGCTGCCGCTGACTCACCGCTTCGCCATCCTCCGGAGGGTTGCTGTGCTGTCGGGAGGCGGGAGGGATGCTGGCAGTAGGAGGGAATGTGCAGGAAGATGAGGGGATGACAGGGGGGCCTAAGATGGCTGACAGACGAGCGGCGTGATGCGGCTGGCAGGGCTGCCAATGGGGGACCAAAAATTACACTTTAAAAACACAAGGAGAGGGTCAAAACAATAAATCGACAGGGCTACACAGCCCAATCCGTGGCAAACGGCTGATCACTTTCTTCTGGTGCCCCAATGGCACTGCGGACCAAAATGGAGCTATGGAGGGATCTTCACTGGCTGGAGCCAGAGCAGGCACACAGACTGGCCCTCGGGGAACAGCTTCAACCACCAGGTAAGCTCTACTGGTTCCCTTTAACCATCTGCGTCCTCTCTGCTCCACAGCCAGCAGGAACTACTACGAATAACTGTTAAACTTTTGAAAACAAACCCTCAGGTTCTGGAGTGTTTGGACTGGAATGCTGTGCATGAGCAGCTCAGCACAGCATTCCATCCAAGCCATTGTGACATGTTCTGCTATTAAATCTGCTTTTTGACCATACTGTAAAGTGCACAGGGCACTTTTCTGTATTATTTTACAGTTTCCCTTTATAAGGAGGTGAATCTTTACTTTCAGGGGCCCCTTATCATTGTACCCTGCTGCCTACACCTACAGCAGGCACCCTGAGCACCTATAAACCCCTAGTTTATTTAGTGATTCTAGTTTTTCTGGGATGCCCCAACTTTGGGGCATTACAGATTTGGGCCCGCCTAAAAATACATGTCCCCATGTATTCCCTTAACACTTTATAAAATTTATCATCTTAACAACCTCTAAAATCTTACTTTACACTCTATGAAGTCTTACTTTAAGAAAACACTCCTAAATTCTCTAAAATATTCTTAAAACATCTACTATACTGTAACTTTTTGAATTTTACCCTAAAGTGACTATGTCTGGGAAATTACTTGGATTAGATCTACCTGTTGTACCAGAGTACAAGTTGAGAAGCTTCTGTGATATACCTTCTAGGAGGGATACCTGTGTTCGATCTTTGGGATCTGCAGGGTTGGAAATCAGCAGGTTCTTGAACAATATGTTCTCTTTCCAGGAAATTCGGTATTTCCAGAGCTATCATTGGTACACAATTTGAATGGTCATGGGAATGCATATACGAAGTATGGGTCCAAGGTTCTGTACACCAACTGGTTGGCGATTCTAGTTCCCACATTTTGTCTTCTGTGGACTTCTGCCTCTCTTTTGGTGTAGGACTGTCCTGATCTTTAACGAGCATAGCGTCTCTGAAAGTGCAAGTTTTTAAGAGATTCCGATGAACAGTCTTGGTACCAGGTCCTTATTCCTGTTGGATCTTGTATACCGGTAGTTCAGGATAAGGTATCTCAATAATATAATAAGGTTCTGGTTCCCACTTTGAAGACAGTTTGCTGCATTTTTTTTCTTCTTCAACATTACTCTTTCTCCAAAAAGTAAAGGTGTAGCCTTGGCCTTGATATCATAATTTGCTTTCTGCTTTTGCCGTACTTGCTCCATGTGTCTACCAACAATTTTTCCAGTTTCCTGCAAATGTTGATTATGTTCTTGGACCCAATTTGTCACTGGCTTCTTTACTTTAATTTCTTCTTGTGGTACTTCCAGCATTAAGTCCATCGGAAGTCTTCCGTGTCATCCAAACATTAAATAATGAGGTGTATAACCCGTGGAGCAATGAATAGTATTATTATAAAGATATGTGAGCTCAGAAAGTAGAGCTGGCCAGAAGGGATGTTTATATTCTGGTAGAGCTCACAACATTTCCAGGAGAATTTGATTTGTTCTTTCGCAAAGTCCATTACCTTGGGGATGGTAAGCAGTGGTTTTTAACTTATGGCTTCCATACAGGGTGCAAAGTTCATGAAATAGTTGGGATTCGAAAGACGTTCCTTGATCTGTGAGGATTTTTGTAGGATATCAGTAAGGTCATACAAAACATCTCATGAAGGTTTCAGAAGTACTGTAGTTCGAGCAGATAGGTCTTTTACTGCACTTGCAACCACGAACTTGGAAAAGTGATCAACCATAGTGAGGATGTAGATGTGTCCATTTGTGCTAGGGTATAACTTCAAATGATCAAGAGCAACTAGTTCCAATGGTGCGTTACTAACTATTGGATGGAGAGGAGCTCTCTGATTCACCTTCTCCTTGCACTTTAAGTTACATGCTGGACATTCCTCACACCATTTTATTATATTGTTTCACATTCCTATCCAGTAAAATCTCCTTCTGATAATAGCTTCAGTTTTTTTGTGACCAAAATGTCCTGAATTATCATGGTATGCCTCTAACACTATGCAAGCACTGGTCTTTGGAACTATGATCTGAGTCAATTCTATGTGTGTGGTAGGATCTCTTCTTTTCTTAACCAAACGACTAACTTCTATGGCCAGACGAGTTCTGTGTCTCCAAAGTTTCATCGCTTCTATGTTCAGCTTCTTTCTTTCTTTTTGGGTCATGTGTTTCTGTGCAGCAACTAGAGCTTTTACTTGGCAAACTATAGGGTCTTGGCTTTGTAATTTCACCCATAGATTCTTTTGGTTTGCAATCATGTCATCCACTTCTGGTTGACTTTCCACTTTAGACTCAGAAGCAATTTGATAACATGCCTGTACAATCTCAGCTGGTACCTGCAGAAAAGGTGGCATTTCTATATTTTCCAGCAGGGTATCATCTATTTCTGATTCTCCTTGTCCAGGCATCCGGGAAAAGGTGTCAGTATTCGCATTAGCTTTACCAAAGCAATATTTTAAGGAGAATTGGTAATTCGCAAGTCGAGAGGTTCACCTCTGCTCGAGGGCTTCCAGCGTCGCAGTATTTAAGTGTGCCAAAGGATTATTATCCGTGAAAACCGTGAAAGGGGTGGCAGCTAAATATTGCTGGAATTTCTCAGTGATAGCCCAGACTAGCGCTAAAATTTCAAGTTTGAAACAGCTATAGCGGGTGTCGTTCCGCTCCGAGCCTCTTAATCCTCTACTTGCGTAGGCTATTACTCTTTCCACATCTTTCTGTTCTTGTGCAAGTACCGCACTCAACCCTTTGTTACTGGCATCGGTATACAACAGAAAAGGTTTCACATAATCTGGATACGTCAATATAGGAGCCTCAGTTAGTATCTTTTTTAATTGATCGAATGCCCCTTGTTGTTCAGTACCCCATGTAACCAAACGATTCTTTGGGACTCGACCTTCTGCTGATCCTCTTAAAAGTTCATGTAAAGGCACAGCAATTTTGGAGAAGTTCTTGATAAATCTCTGATAATATCTCTCAAATCCCAAGAATTTTCAGACCTCTCTAATGGTAGTAGAAACATGCCATTTCTTTTCTGCTTCGATCTTCTCTGGGTCTGGCGTCACTCCATCCGTGGAGACTATATGTCCCAGATGACTCACTTTAGTCTGCAACAGATGACATTTAGAGGGTTTTATTTTAAGACCATATTGGATCAATCTTTGGAACACTTCGTCCAAGTGACGCAAATGATCTTTGTGAGTCTTTGAATATACAATGATATCATCTAGATATAACAACAGGGTATCGAAATTCCGGCTTCCAAGACAATGTTCAACCAGTCTTTGAAAAGTTCCCGGTGCATTACACAATCCAAAAGGCATCCTGGTGAATTCAAAGAGACCCATGGGGGTAATAAAGGCTGTTTTCTCTTGATCCTTTGACGCCATAGGAACTTGCAAGTATCTGCTGGTTAAACCCAGAGTGGAGAATACGGCTGATGATTGGAGAGCCATGAGAGAATCTTCTATCCGAGGCAAAGGATACGCATCCTTATGGGTGATGGCATTTAATTTGCGGTAATCCACACAGAATCGGATCTTACCATCCTTCTTCTTTACCAGGACAATTGGCGCTGCCCATAGGCTGTGACTTTCCTTGATCACATCAGCCTCTTTCATTTCTTTAATCATTTATTTTACTTGCTGGTACATGGCTGGTGGGATAGGTCTAAATCATTCTCTGATAGGCAGATGTCCATGGGTACTGATGTGATGTTGTACCCCATGAGCTAACCCAAAATCTAAGGGGTGTTGGCTAAAAGCTTCCTTCCAGTGTAAAACCACTTTCAAAACATCAGCTCTTTGCTTAACGGTGGTCTTCGGATTGCCTACTTTGATCTCTTTAGTCCATTCTGGTATCTGGTTGCTTTCTATCCCACCTTCAGGCACTTTCTTTACCTCTTCCCCAGCTTCGATAATGTCCTGTAAGCACACCATGTGGATCTGGGCAATCGGCTGGTTTCAGTACAGTTGTACTTCGTGAGTCCCTTAATTCAACACTCGGACTGGTATCTGACCTCTGATTACAGCAGCTACACTCCGAGCCACTATTATCATCTCTCTCTTGTACATAGGGTAAGGTTCCACTAGAGCATCATAATCTTGACCCCTTAGGCCCACCTTTGCTTTGCACCAAAGGGTGGTCTCGGTGCCTGGCTTCAATGTTACTGGTCTAGCATCTGTCACTCTTACTTTACCAATTTCACCCTCAGCATTAGCGAACCATTGATGGCATTGCAAGTTGTAGATAGTTTGTTGCAGGGCATGTTTCTCCACCCAGGGTACGTGTTTGGCTTGCTGTTGGAGAATGCTCACTAGTTCATCAAAGCAATTTTGTAGAACATTCATCCCCAGAATTAGTGGTGGCAGCTGATCACTTTCGAGGTCGCTCACAATGATGCCTGTGTTGCATTGGATGTTCTTTTCTAGCTGTACATCGGCTTCTAGATATCCTAAATATGGTACTTCGTCGCCGTTGCTTGCTATTAACTTTACCCATGATCTAGGAGGTGGCTTCAGATCATTAGGTGTCCAGTATCTTCGGAACTCTCGTCCTTGCAATGTAGCAACCTGCAATCCGGTGTCTAAGAATGCCATAAGCTCGATGCCATCGATCTTGACTGGTATCATCGGACTTCTACCAATGAAACATGACTGCTCTAATGGGACTGCTGGACATGATCATCTGTTCTTCAAGGGTCGGTCCTCATCCCTGAAGAATTTCTGTTTAAATTCAGGGTGTTATTTACTGGTTGACCACATCTTCTTTCTATATGGCCACTATCACAACACCGGCGACATATGGGCCTTCCTTGGCCATCAAACTGATCTGTGGAGTGCCTCCCTTCACTCCTTCTCAAATGGTTCATTTGGTCACTCTCCTTTCTTTCTTTCCCTGATGGATTAAAGCATCACTCATTCTTCCAACCTACTTTCCAGCTTTGCATTTCCTTACACATCTCTGCCATCTGGTTGGTCAGGGTGGCAATCTGCTGGGTCAGCTCTGATTGTTGTCTAGCGTGGTCTGCACAGAACAGATTGGTGTCTGTATCCTTGGTCCACGCATCTGTTCATGTTCTGAATGCCGGCTCGGGTAGGCAACAGCTTCTCTTCCAGGTTCCAGTCTTTGTAATGACATTTCCTCTGGCTGGAGTCTTGATTGCCAAGAATTGTCTTCTTTCCATCCTTTTGTAGTGTAGGCCAGCCATTGAGTTCCCATAGAGGTTGCCATTTGGGGATATACCAGAGCCTTCTCTCTGGAATGTCCCAAACCAAATATTCGAATGGCTTTCTCCTTAAAATCCAGGAAATCAACTTCAGGGTGTTGCAAGTGCAGCATACGTAGCTCTCTCCTCAGGGCCTCACTTTGCACTCCTTCAACAAATTTTTCTACCAGCATTTGATCTGCATGTTGGACCTCTGCCATGTCTACCCTTTCTATAGCTCGCAATAGCTCTTGCAGACTCAGTGCGAACTCCCTCAGGGTCTCTTGGGGCTTCTGGGTGCGAGAAAAGAACTTCATTTTGAGATCAGACACAGTCCTAGCATCAAAGATTTGCTGTAGCCTCTGGACTATCTGGTCCGCTGTGGCTTTCGCTCCACTCGGCCAGGATTGGACCTCTAGGTGGGCAGCTCCTTTTAGCTGCCCAATTAAAATTTCGACCTTCTGTTGCTCGGGGATCTGATACAGCCGAAACATTGCCTGCATCTTTGAATGGAATTCCTCTATGTTGCTGGTTCCGTTCCCATCTTTTTCTCTGGAAAACTGTGGAAGCCATGGCGCTCCGAAGTAATACGGCATGGTTAGTGGAGATGGTGCTATATTCCCTTGAGGTAAATCTCGGTCTCCTCCAGCCGACTCTCTATCTCCCCCAGACAATCCACTACTACACCCTGGCTCCATCTGTGCTTCTTACTAAGCAACTTCAACTTTAGACTTCTCGGATAAATAATTATCTCTATCCTGACGACTACGCCAAGAAATTTTTTTTACTATGTGATGGTCTAGAGGTGCTCTGTGAAGTACTCTACTCTAAAGATGGTGAAAAGAGATGAGTGAGGCACCAAACTCCGAATTATGTGGATAGGATAACCGTTACCCAGACAAGGAGAGGCAGGAGTCGACCTAGTGCTTCAATGCCCGCAGGGTGTTTATTTTGTACCAAGGGTAGAGAGACACAGTCACAAGAGGAAGGAGGGGTTGCCCAAGAACAATAGGGCAATAAACAGAGAAATACTTTATCTGTGACTACTAAGATTATTACCACCAATACTTTATCTACGACTACTAAGATTATTACCACAAGAATAGACTATAGGCCTACTGCCACTCTTATTCTGAAATTATTCTACACTTTGATACTCTTAGGGGAGGATCAGATGACATAAGTCACTCAGAACTGTATTAGGGTAATTATCACCACACATTTCCATCAGAGTCTAGATATTACAAGAGTCCAGGGATCCGGCATCTTCGTTTACACAGTCGTTCTTCGTTGGTAGCTACAAGGGAAGTAAAACAGAACTGTAGAACCCTAATCAGAATTCCCAGCAAGGACCTAGTTAAGGCCGCTGGGGGTGGTGAGAGGGTTGGTAAATAGACTATATGTTTCTTTGGCAAAAGCCCACCCTCTCCAAGGCTGCCGGAATGAAGAACCAGAGGAAATGGTTCCTGAAATAACCCACTGAAAACAAAAGGTTCCTCAGCCAAAACCCACTTCCAGGGTTGCCAAGGATGAAGAGAGATCAGGACCTGCGTGGCAACGAATCCAATGGAGGACTACCACGACCTGACTGATGCTGCGGCACCCCAAGGGCCAGCTAAACTTGGAAGGAACTCTGACAGGACCAGGAACCAGAAGAATCAGAAGAGATGATGGTTGATTCTGCAATGCTAGGATCAGGAACTAACACAAAAACAAAGAAACGGCAGATGCGTCCCTGACTGGGCTTCGACGGACTCGACTTTCAGCGAACGACCAGGAAGGGCGCAGACCAGGTTCTCCAGGATGAGCACACTCTTCTGTAGGAGGGCAACCAACTTCGGGACATCTGGAACAGGAACCATAAGGAACGACACTGGCACAGCTGTCGTGATGCGTTTTGGTGGACGTACCTTCAAGCTGTGAAAAACAAGAAACGGCGGGTACGATTTGTACATCTGGCGACAGACTCAACTTCGGCGGACTACACAGACGGACGTGATGAGCTGATGAATGATCCCACAGGAGTGAAGAATGCTGAGAGGACATCTTCTTCTGAGTAGAGACTGATTCTGAGTACGTAGTATTATGGACCACACTATGGGACTGCAGTGTGGTAGAAGATTGAGACTGTCTTCATACAGTAGTAACCATATAACTGAAAGATGCCCAGAGAACTGTGGAATGATACAATAATTTGCCGGGGGGAAGGGCAAATTATAAAATTAGGGGTAATTATTACTGTTGGGGGCCAATGTCCAGGTGTTTAGAGCAATAGTTCAGATGCTTAGAGCAATAGTTCAGATGCTTCGAGCAACATTTCGGACAACCAGGGGCATAGTTCAGATATTTAGGGCAACAGTTCAGGTACTAAGGGCAATAGTTCAGGTACTTAGGGCAATAGTTCAGATACTTAGGGATAAATAGCTACAATCCAATACAACACAGTCCTGGTGCTTATTAGCAAGTTCACAGCCTTTCAGGTATTTTAGCAATAACAATTGCATAAGCAGTACAGTTGTTACAGTAGCTTCACAGTATGGGTGAATTGAGCACTCTTGGATAAACCACTTTCCCTAAATGTAGGGTCTTCCTGAATAGGATCTGGCTACCCCTGAATGTTTTGGCTAAGGAAGCCTTTAGTACCACTAGGTGGTTTGCCCTATTACACTAGGCCGGGGCCTCCCTTTAGTACCACTAGGCTGGCTTGCCCTAATACACTAGGCTGGGGCCTCCCTTAGTACCACTAGGCTGGCTTTCCCTATTACACTAGGCCGGGGCCTCCTATGAACCTTGCTTTAACTCTGGTCTAATGCCCTACTTTTACCTCAAGCCTGATGCCCTACCAAGACTTGGGCCGAATGACCTAAATACAGTGGCCTGGATTGCCCCATTTCATATTGGGTCTGGTGCCCCACCTTATATTGGGCCTGGTGCCCCACTTTATATTGGGCCTGGTGGCCTTCCCTGAAATGGGCATGGTGCCATCTCTGAAATTGGGCCTGGTAGCCTTCACTGAAATGGGCCTGGTGCCCTGTCTGAAATTGGGCCTGAATTGCCCCTTTAAATCTAGAAATGGCCAAGAGTGGCAAGGCCCTTTTAAATCTGTAGCTCTCTGACAGCTGCTGTCACTCACTAGCAAAAACACCACCCCAAATCCCGCCCCCTAATGAATATTCAAAGGCCGCTATATAGGCCTCGATTGTTGGCCCCTCCTTTGGGTGTCGCTATGCCCCGCCTCCCCTCTGCATAATTAATGTCAGGTCCTGATGACCCGCTTTCCCTTGCAGCACTCAGCCGCTCTTCTCAGCCCCTTCTGTGTGCTTCTGAAATAAAAAAAAAAAACAATCTCCCTTCACAGGCGGTCAGCACGCTTCAAGTGCTGCCACCGACTCACCGCTCTGCCATCCTCAGGAGGGTTGCTGTGCTGTCAGGAGGCAGGAGGGATGCTGGCAGTGGGAGGGAATGTGCAGGCAGCTAGGGGGATGAACGGGGGCCTAAGATGGCCAACAGGATGAGTGGCGCGATGCGGCTGTCAGGGCTGCTGACAGGGGACCGAAATTTAAACTTCAAAACACAAGGGGGGGGGTCAAAACAATAAACTGATGGGGCTACACAGCCCAAACCGTGGCAAATGGCCGGTCACTTTCTTCTGGTGCCCCGATAGCA
Source organism: Neoceratodus forsteri (assembly GCA_016271365.2). Taxonomy (NCBI): domain Eukaryota; kingdom Metazoa; phylum Chordata; order Ceratodontiformes; family Ceratodontidae; genus Neoceratodus; species Neoceratodus forsteri. The sequence goes on along the minus strand of CM057453.1, from coordinate 1,212,588,180 downwards.
CAGCGGACCAAAATAGAGCTCTTGAGGAATCTTCACTGGCTGGAGCCAGAGCAGGCACACAGACTGGCCCTTGGGGAACAGCTTCAACTACCAGGTAAGCTCTCTACTGGTTTCCCTTAACCATCTGCATCCTCTCTGCTCCACAGCCAGCAGGAACTACCCCCGAAAAACTGTTAAACTTTTAAAAACAAACCCTCAGGTTCCAGAGTGTTTGGGCTGGAATGTTGTGCATGAGCAGCTCAGCACAACATTCATCCATGCCATTGTGACATGTGCTGCTATTAAATTTGCTTTTTGACCTTACTGTAAAGTGCACAGGGCACTTTTCCTTATTATTTTACCATTTTCCTTCATAAGGAGGGGAATCTTTACTTTTAGGGGCTCCTTATCATTGTATCCTGCAGCCTACACCTACAGCAGGCACCCTGAGCACCTGTAAACCCCTAGTTTATTTATTGATTCTAGTTTTTCTGGGATGCCTCAACTTTGGGGCATTACACTACATAACAAAAGATTTATGTCAGAGTGAAGTGGTGGACATGGCCTAACTAGATTTCAGTAAGGCTTTTGACACAGTTCTACATAGGTGACAAGTAAGCAAGCTGGGTAGCTTAGGAATGGATCAAATGGTGATAAACTAGATAAGAAATCAGTTAGGGGATAAGCAGCAGAGGGTGGTGGTAAATGGAGTTCACTCTGAGGAAGGGAGGGTCACCAGCAGGATGCCTTAGGGATCAGTGCTGGGATTTGTCCTGTTTAATGCCTTTGTGAGTGACACTGCAGAGTCTCAAAGAAAAGGTCCACTGCTTTGCAGATGGCACTAAAATCTGCAGTAGAGTGGGCACTCAAAGTGGGGGTGGAAAGGATGAGCAGAGACCTGAGAAAATTACTGGAGTGGTTAATGGAATGGCAGCTGGGTTTTAATGTGAAAAAGTTCAACATAATGCACTTAGGGCACAGAAACCCAGGAGCAGAGTACAAATTGGGTGGAATGGTATTGACAACCTCCAAGCAACAAACAGACCTGGGGGGGTAATCATATTGGATGACCTAAAGATGACAAGGCAGGTAGGGAGGACTAGCGGGATGCTGAGGTGCATTGAAAGGGGTACCTCCAGCAGAGAGAGGGAAGTGGTGTTGCCTAGGAATAGATTGCTGGTAAGACCCCACCTGGAGTACTGTGCCCAGTTCTGGAGATCACATCTCCAGAAGGCTATAGACTGAGTGGAGGTGGTTCAGTGGAGGGCAAATAAAATGGTGCATGGTCTGCATCAAAAGCCCTATTAGAAGAGACTAAAGGACTTCCATATGAACACCCTGGAACAAACGAGGAGAGGGAAGATATGATACAGACCTTTAAATACCTCATGGGGATAAATAAGGTACAGGAGGGAATTATTTTTCTGCAGAAGATGTGCTCAAGAACTAGTGGACATGCTATGAAGGGAGTAGATTCAGGAGAGACGTGAGGAAGTACAGTAGTTCTTCACAGAAAGAGTGGTGGATTTCTGGAACAACCTTCCAGTGGAGGTGGTGTTGGTGAAAACAGTGGTGGGGTTCAAGAAAGCATGGGATAAGCACAAGAAAAATCATAGTGGAAAGTAAGAGGGAAGGAAGAAAGAGTTGTAGATTGGGTAAGGTTTGTGGTAACAGTGTAGATAGGGAGCACTGGGCAGACAGGATGGACCAAGCAGTCCTTATCTGTCATCAAATTATAATGTTTCTATCATTCAATGTAATATACTACCCCATTTAAATGTAGTTGACAAGTGCAAATGTTTTCACTGAGCCATTAATTATTAGAGAATTCTTAGTGTTAAAAATTTTTAAACTGATTAAAAAAAAAAAAATAAAATAACATACAGTAGAGACAAGAATGCTTAGAGGTTACCTTGATATGGGTTATACCTTACACTATATGTTGTCTACTGGGAACTGAGAGCCACATTCACAGTCCAGGAAACTGCATTTCTACATAAAATGAACTTCTTATTTTGATTAATATCAATGAATCAAATTAAATTGGCATGAATTCTTAAAATTTAGTTAAGCTATTTATTGTTGTTTCAGCCAGAAGAGTAGAGGCTTTTTCACCATTTCTGTGACAGCAGACACTGTTGGTGAGGTCTCTTTAAAGCAAGGTAGCCCCAAGGGACACAGTTAGAGACAGTACAACATTTGAAGAATTTTTCTGAGTTTAATGAGCAGCCAGATATGTGACAACTGATTGGGTTATTGCTTTACATTTTATAATAGGAACTCATTAATTGCTAATGAATGTGTATTTTCTGAAAAATAAATCTATTACATAGCAACCATTGGGTATTAAGTCTGTAGTTTTATGCTTAAACATACAAATATTCAATGCAATATAGGTAGGTAGGTAAGTACATTTTTTGATTGGTCATAGACCATTACAATTGGATAAATAAGTAACACACATCACATATCAATATATATATAAAATACAATAATCAATTATAAAATGGATCACAAGGACACATCATGGAACAACCACATCTACTATATCATAATTTCCTAACATTTGTTCTGAGAGTGCAAACAGCGCAAGATATTAATGCACTTGGCAGAATTAAGAGTGAGATTACACTTTGCAAGTAATACCTATCAATGGACTTCCTAGCTCACTTGGCTGTATATAAAAAAACACCTAAAAGCATCTAATTACACATGTTTCATTATGATTCTTGTTACAGCCTCAAGATACCCTGCCAATTTGTGTATTGTATGTTCATCCCTTGAAGTGAAAAGTATATTCAATAAGAAAGTCTGATCCATTGTTGCAGTTTCCAGCCATAGTGGATTTAACCATGTCTCTCTGGGTTTGTTATACCAGGGACATACACAAATAACATGGAATAGGTCTTCTACATTCTCCCTAATGCAGGAACAATAGGCAGAACTGCATTCTGTCTCCTTACTGTACCTAGTAGACAGCACCTTACTAACAAACAGTTCCAATCTCAACTTCATAAGGATCTGTCTGTGTTTTGAATTAGTTAAAACATCTAAGTATTCTCTATACTGAAATGTGATATCATTTTGCTGAATCCATGGGGCTATTTTCAGGTTTGAGATGGTATTTAGAGCCAGTATTTTAAAGTAATTCATTATTTTTTTTTGTAATGTATGGTTAGTATTTGAGACTAATTGAGATTTTGTTTATCTGTGTAGCTCCTCAAAAACGTCAGTCCTACTTTCCTTAAAATTGCATAAAGCCCAGTCAGCCATTTAAACTTTTTACAGCCAATTTTCTCCCAAGTGCATTTTTCTTTTATTGCAAGAGCTTGCAGTCTACTCTGATCTAATGTTAGTAGCTTTATCCAATAGTTCACAATGCAATATAGAGTTTAATACATTTATGTTTATAATATGTAGGTAATAAATTACATAATCCTCAGAAGAAGCCCATGAACAAAACACTGGGATATTTGAAAAATGAAACATTTTGCTGCTAAGGATCTCCATTGTGAGATGTTTTTATGTTCAGCAGTGGGCCCCCACCCCATTTGCAGTTCATAAGTGACATGCTGTCTGGGGTCCCATATCGATAAAGCTCAGAAGACTGTGATACCTGCAGATTTTGTCAGCTAAGGGCCAGAAATATAAAATGTTTTGTCCCCACTACCTTTATAACTACAGTCATCCATCTTCTGAATCACTAACACAGGAATTACATCACAGAAGGGAAATATGGGTGTCAAACCAAGGGCTACCCGTCATTCTTTGTGAATATTTTCTGATCCCCATAGCTCTGAGTAAGCCAGCACAGCACACTGCCTGAAATTAATATTAACTTTTAAATGTGGTCACCTATTACTGATTTTATCTGAAGTAATTGTTATCTTCCCTTTGGCCAATTATTATTGTTTTGTTTGCCTGGTCATACTAGGTGTGATGGGTGGAACAGTACTCTGCATGGGGGCTGATATATCTTATAAAAAGGGGCAGGGAAAATTCTGTGTCCTGATTGGTTATTAAGCATGCATTAGAAATGAATAGTGCTTGGCTAAAAACAAGTGCTGGCAAACAGGAAGCAGGACATAAAGGAAATTCTTGTGCCAAACTTTGAAACTTTAAAAAAACAATTACAGCCAACATTTTTATAACTGCAGTGGGCAGAGCTCTGCAGCCATTTTGGGATCATAGAGATAAAAGACCTGACTGGACACCTCCTGCCCCTTTTTCTTTGGAGTTCCAATAGTGGAGGCAGACTTATGTCAACTACACTACTTTGCTTGGTGGCCAGAACATGGCACTGTCTGCCATGTCCAGTATGGCCGCTGCTGCTTACTGCACATGCATGAGTTCCTGTGCATGCACAGATCACTCCAGTAGCCATAATGGACATGGTGGCACTACCTTGTTCCACTTGTCTAATTCTACCTGGAGGACCTCTCTCTTTTTCTCTTTCTTTCTCTCTTTCTCTCTTTCTTTCTTGACATATTTCACCAGGAATGCACACTGAACAACAAATTGCTTGTCTCACGGGGTGACCTGGGGGGAGAGGGTACATGTGGAAAGGGATTACAGAGGTAATACAATTATACAAGTTACATTGTTGGTATGGAATACAGTTAATAAACAGCAGGCAGAATCAGTGTACAAACAGTTGAGTACATCAACTGGAAAACAATAATACAAACAGTGTGATAAGCTGCAGTAATGAGCTGGAAAACAACAATACAGGCAATACTGTTAGTACTGTACATCAGGAGCAATGCAGTACATCAGAAGTGCATATGGAATAAGTGCAATATAGGCACAAGGTGGCAGATAAGTGCAATGGAACGGAGGGGATGTAGTGAAGTGATATGTGAAGGAAGGGTAGGGAGGGAGGATGGAGCGAGCCTGGATCAGCACCCCTTCAGGATGCTGAGAACCCAGCCAGAGGGTTGAACCAGATTAAGATGGGAGTAAGGGGGTGGAGTAAATGGGGAGGAGGGGTGTAGAAGTGTTAAGAGGGAAGGGAAGGACAGGGTGAGCCTGGATCAATGCTTTCAGGATACTGAGAACCCTGTCAGAGGGCTGAACCAGGCAAGGAGGAGGGAAGAGAAAGGAAATGGAGTGGGAGTGGGTGGGGGGTGAGCAGGAACAGAAGTAGCAGGATACAGTAGAGGTAGGTGTTAGAGAGTGTGAAAACAGGGACAGCTATATTTCTTCCCCCCAGGTAGCCACTTGTTTCAATGTGTATTATTTTATTTAATGAATTATGCCCCTTTGGGCATCTGCTGCTGGCCACTGTGCTATGTGGGATCACCTAGCCCAAATGCTCTCACTCTGTCCAACCCCATTCACATGTATGGCCCCTTGGGGCTCGCATAGTAGCCGCGGTAGGGCTCATCTCTTTCTCTCCTCAGAGAGCACTCCATCATTGCCTGTGCTCTGCAGGCTTTTACAAATTAAATGAGACTCACTGGTCACTGCCAGAAGCCATGGTGCAGCTTCCAATGTGCAGCACCCACCACTCTGCTGCTGCCTCCTCTTGTTACCCCCTCAGGATTTTGCATTTACCTCCTCTCACTAACCCTCCCTCAGGCTTTTGCATTGCCGTGGGAGTGGAATTGCACACTGGCGGCTCCTGTCATCCTGCTCACTTTCTCTCCCTGCTTCACATTTGCCGTGAGAACAGCTTCTCTAAAACAGCAGCTACTTTACTGCCACTGAGCCCCTAAGGTCATAAATACTTTGTTGCCGGAATGACGATTCTGGAAAGTGGGGGGGAGGTACATCCATTGCTGCCTCCTCCACCTCCCGCTGGCTCCATTCTGCTTCTCCACTCTCACCCATGTGAAGTAGGCCACAGCCTGAGCTCCATGAGGGCTGGTAGTGATAAATACCCATAGAAACTCTCCTTTAGTGTGATCATGCTAGCTGCTGGCTGCAACTGCAGCCCAAACTGGTTCTTCTACTGTCACTGCCACAAACAAGCAACTCGCTGTTGGCTGCATTTACCACCCGCCCAAATTAGCTCTTCAATCCCTAGAAGCAATAACAAAAATCATGGCCCAAGTTGTTTCTTCGGAGCTCCTTATTCTGGGTAACTTCAACATAAACTGGGCTCAGGACCCTAACAATGCTCTTATGGCACTGACCCAAGAAGCAAACCTGGTACAGGTCGTATTAGAACCAACCAGACTTAACTACAAATCGGGGAACCACACCACCCTTGATTGGACTCTGCTGTCCAATCCCACCAACGTCCAGAAAGCTGGCATAATGGCGGACTCCTTAAGTGACCACTCCCCCATATTCTGCATCTGGAAGAATAGAGCACCCAAGATCCAACCCGGAATACTCCCTGCTCATGACTACACAAACTTCTCAGCAGTGCAGTTTATTGACTACCTACACAGTCTGGACAGGAGCCCAATTAAACTCCTCCCCACCTTGGCTGAGACTCTGGAGCATTTCCACAGCACAGTATGTACAGCAGCTAGCCTCTTCGCCCCCTTGAAAAAACGTAGAACAAAGGGTAGCTGCTACGAGTGGATCTCTCCATCCTTAAAAACCCTTATGGTCAGTCGAGACAAGGCCTGGAAGAAGTTCAAGCTCTCTTCCCTTCCTTCCGACCTCGTGTTATACAAGGTCTTAAGAAACAAATGCAAGACAGCCATCAAACTTGCAAAAAGGGAGTATGTCACTCACCTACAAAAAAAAATTTGGGTAACCCTAAACAGTTCTGGTATCACATCAACAACCTGATCAGGGGTAACACTAAGACTGAACCTGGTCCCATTGAGGTCAATGGTCAGCCAGTGAGCAACTCCCTCGAAATTGCTACTGCCCTCAACAGTCACTTTGGTAACCTCGATGACTACAAGGTCAGCCTGCCCTCGCCGACCTCGGATCCTAATGTTATCGAGCCTACTTGCCTTGATCGTCCCTCCTTCCATCTAAGACTGGTGAAGACTAAAAAGGGGGCTCTGAAAGACAAAGTCTCAGGAGGTCCTGATGGGCTAAACCCTCGGCTACTTAAGGCTGGCACCCCATCCCTCACCAGACCCCTGACCTGGCTCATAAACATATCCCTACTTGAAGGGACTGTTCCGGACCAGTGGAAAAAGGCCAATGTGGTCCCCATTCACAAGGGTGGCTCCAGGGAAAACATAAGCTATTACAGGCCTATTTCCCTGCTCAGTACACTTGCAGAGCTACAGGAAAAGTTAGTCTATGGCCAACTCCGTGACAACCTGGAGTCCCGTCAGCTAATTGCATGTTCACAGCATGGTTTTAAAACTAACAATGGGACTGACACAGCACTCATCCATCTCTTGAATGACTTGCTCAGAGCAATGGATAATGGGACACACACTGGTGCCATCTTTTTAGACCTGTCCAAGGCTTTCGACCTTGTGGATCACAAACTCCTGCTATTAAAACTGGATAAAATTGGCCTAGACCCCACTCGCCCTCAAATGGTTTGAGAGTTACCTATCGGGCCGATCCCAGAGGGTCAACTGGAAGGTGTCACCTCGGGTCCTCTACCCCTTACAGAGGGAGTACCGCAGGGTTCAATCCTCAGCCCACTCCTTTTCTCCATATTTACTAATGACCTAAGCCTCCACTGTGGGGGAAGCTCAGTCATTCAGTACGCAGATGACACCGTCATCTACCGATCCTTGGACAAAATTGCAGCTCTAGGTCCCCTTCTCCAAGCCGACCTAGCATGTCTCAAGGCCTGGCTGAGAGCAAATAGAATGATCCTAAATGGAGGCAAAACTAAGGCGATGCTATTCGGACACAACACTGTAGGACACGACAGCTCTAAATCTCTGCAAGTCACTGCTCTCTCAGGAAATGACATTGAGGTTGTGCCCTCCTTAAAATACTTAGGTCTAACATTGGACCATTACCTTACCTTCACGTACCACATGGATCAGGTTACCAAGACCATACACCGCAAACTTGGTTCTCTGTACCGGCTAAAAGACCAGCTCATCCCTGAGGCCAGGACCTCAATCACCACAAGTGTCCTCCTCCCCACCCTGACTTACGCTGCCCCGATCTTACAGGGCATGGCCAAGCAGGAGGTCACCAAGATGCAAATCCTGTATAACAAGTTAGCCCGGTTTGCTACCCAGGACCACTCGCGAAGGCTCCATTGTGACACACTTGCCCAGCTACGCTGGCCCTCGCTGACCTCTCGTCTCCATTACCCCCTGCTCTGCTTGACCTTCAAGCTACTCAGCCCTTCAACTCCACCTAGCATTGCTGGAACTATCGCACTCAAACATAACCCCAGGAGCATATGGACATCTGGACATACACTGCTTGAAGTTCCCAGAGTCAGGACTAATGCTGGCGGCAGGTCATTCTCCTACTTGGTCCCCTACCTATGGAACAAACTCCCAACCCTACTGCAGGAAGCCTCCTCACTGATGAACTTCCGCACCAGACTCAAAGCCTATATGTCTGATACTAGCACTTGTCATTGCCACGGCTCATGACCCCCCCCACTTGCTTCTATCCTTCTAATATCCAGATCCTCCATGCACCTCATCAGGTTCCACGGTGCTTCTCTCTAGGCATATAGTACCACAGCTAACTTTCCATTGAACCATGCCAGTAGTAAACATGAGCTTACAATGTAAAATTACATTTCTTCTGCATCTTTTGTTAATTCTACTGTCAACATATTTGTAAGGACTGATGCATGATGATAACCATGGCTGCAACCTGCTCAAACACCTGAAACTACTCTGTAATCCAAGTTCTTTCTCTATATGAAAATATGTATTGTTATCCTGGCTCGCCCCTGAAAAAGGAACCTTCAGGGCTCAGTGGGTCTACCCGATCATCAAATTTTAAATAAATAAATAAATAAGCCCTCACAATACCAGGGCTCAAAGAACCCCCCAGACACCAGGGAAGGGTATTTATTTAAAAATTGCTGGTCTCAGACACCAACAGCCCACTAGACTACCAGGGTTTCTTTACATTGTGCCCCCCAGGGCATTTCCCTAGCCCACAGGATCACCACTGCCACTCTTATTTTTTTCAAAAGGGTTATTAGCACCCAGGAGCCATCACTAGTCACCTGGGCTACTAAATAAAATACTGACCACTCAGTCACCAATACTCATGGGGTGGTTTAGCTGAGCCACCCCTCCAACACACTTCTCCTCCTCTATTGCTGCTATTGAGCCCCTTCAGCCTCTAAGCCCTTAAGGGTATAAATACTTTGCCACCAGAACAGCAGTTCAGAAAGGTGGGGGGAGATGCTTCCATTACTGCCTCCTCCTTCTTCCACTGGCTCCATTCTGCTTCTTCTCTCCCACCCATGCAGAGTAGGCTGCAGCCTAAGCTCTGTGCGAGCTGGGAGTGATGAGTACCTGTAGGCACTCTCCTTTAGCATGATTGAGCTAAATGATGGCTGCAACTGCAGCCCAAACTGGTCCTCCTACTGCGACTGCCATTAAAAAGGCCTCACAATTCCAGGGCTCAATAAGCACCCCTTGACACCAGGGAAGGGTATTAATTTATTTAAAAAATGCTGGCTTCAGCCACTGAGTAGCTAGCCCACTATACCACCAGAGCTTCTTTACATTGCAGCCCCCTCCCCAAGGACATTTCCCTAGTGCAGAGGACCACCAGTGCCTCTCTTATTTTTTGCAAAAGGGTTACTAGCCCCCAGGAGCCTTCACTAGCCCACCTGGGCTACTAAGTAAAATACTGGGAACTCAGCCACCAATGGGCACAGGGGTTTGGTTTAGCTGAGCCACCCCCCAAACACACTTCCCAGCCTCTGTTTCTGCTCCACTGCTGTTTTTCCTTCAACTAACCTATCTTCTCTTTTTATTCTGCAGGTCTGACAGGATGTGGACTGCTACCCCATCAGATAACTATAATTTTATGTCTGTCCTGTCCTTTCTGCCCTATTTATCCCCCTAAGAGCTGCAGATCCCTTGTGATCCTCTTTTCTATTTTTTATATATAGGTGTGGTGCACGACATCTCTGCAGAACTACCACTTGGCAGCCTGGCACTCAGGTAAGTCCCTCTATTTTATATATACTTGGTGGGTATACTGTAATGGGGTGGTTGTGCCCATTACAGTTACAACTAACTTCAACTACATTTTATTACTGCTTTGGAAATATTTAGTTCTCCAAGGTGGCAAAACACTGAAAGCCAAAGGATCAGTATGTGCTCTGTAGGGTAGGTTGTTATCCATGGCCAGGAATATTTGGTCAAAAGGTTTGCATCCAATATGGCCTAGCTACTCCCCTGTGGGTGCATAGTGCTGAGCATTTCTTGTGTTAAGACTGTGAACATCTCAGGTGCATTTCTGACTATTGACCTGAGTCCTGAGTCTTGACAGACTCGGAACAGAACAGTGAGAGAAATGAGTTCTGTGAATTTCCACTACTTTCTTGAAACAGTGTATTTTAAACCAGGAGTGGAATAGTGGTAGTAATAATCTAGTTTATGGCTGCAGTGCGCATAGCCCTGCAGATGTCTTGCAGTCTCTGTAGAGAAAAGGTTGTTCACCAGATACCGAATGGACTTTTTAAAAAGTGGAGGTGAACTGCAAGTACTATGTGTTTACTGCACTATTTTGTCCATTGGATCAGCAGATCACAGCACTGTCTGCCATGATAAAGATGGTGGCACAGAGCTTTATGTGCATGTGCCATGACTCGTGCATGCACAGTGAACTCTGGCAGCATAGTGGCACAATCCACTGCATTCAATATGGTGGCTGGAGCCCAGTGCGCATGCGTAAGTCATTGCGTATGTGCAGGGAACTCCGCACCACCATCTTTGACATGGCAGCGCCAGACCTTAGCTGCCCTGACTGCAGCTGCAGCCTTAGTGGCTCTTGCTAGAGTTTGTTCCTGCATGTTACCGAGAATTTCTAACAGAATAAATCCCTATAACTTACTAGCGAACACTGAACTACATAATCATTGTCTGAATCAGACATACTTTCTCTACCTTATTTTGAATCAATCCATTTTGTCTTTTTCTGATCTTTTCACATAAGAGCTGACCTGCACCTGCACCCGCCCAGATCATTACTTGCTCACAAACACTCTGTTCAGTGCACCTGCTATGTACACTTGCTTACCTGCCTCTGCTTTTACTCCTTCAGTCTCTCTGTACTCAGTACTGGTGCCATTCCATCTCACTATAAACGGGCAGACTAGCAGCATCTGCTGGCAGCCAGACATTGCATCACATATAAAACAAAACAGTCTGTGACAGAATTACTCTTCCAGGCTTCTTTCCATTGCCACACTGTTTCCATCTGACTGGCTTGCTTACTCCCTCGCCCCCATTGGCACGCTGATCTTATCCAACTGGTTCTCTCACTCCTCCCATTCACTTGACTGCCACTTTGCAGGTAAAATTCCCACAAATACCATTTTTTTGTTTGTTTTGAAATAGAAATTTGTATTCAACTGCCAATCCCCTATCAGACAAAGCTGTGCTCTTGTGCCAAACACTAACGAGTTCCATTTCCCTAATCATTGTGTAGAGCTGCAGTGACATCAAGCAAATCACACACAAAAGTAAAGTAAAACAAAAGAAGCATTTAAAACTCTTACCAGTAGTATGTGTGTTTATGGGCACTGCAAGTTTAAAGCTGTGCTTGTCATCTTTACCCCTCCCCAGCAGTCATGACAAGCACAGCCTTCAACTTACAGCTATGGAGGCTCCACTAGGGCAAAAGCCTCAAGCTAAAAAAAACACAAATGCAGGTGGAGGAACTCATTCACTACAGAATTATTAAATGCTTTGACTTTTTTAAGATTTTAACAATATTTTTTTTTTTTTTACAGATTTGAAATGCAGTGACCAATTTTGTAAGCAGACTAAGACACTCCAGGGATGTGCATTAGACACATGGTCTGGACTCTCCTGCCTTACTGTGCCCCTAGCTTTTAGTTAGAAGTGTAAAATGCACACCCCTTGTGTCTTATTGCTAACTTGTTCTAATCCCCTTCAGAACTCATCAGCAGTGTTATCTCACTGACTATGACATCACAACTGCTCAGAAAGAGTCACTCAACATAATTTAAATCATTCACTTGTGATGTCACGAGGATTGAGATCACACTGCTAATGTGATATAAAAAGGAATGGAACTAAATACAGTGGGCTCGATATTCAAAGGTCGGGACTGACACAAGGTGGCTTGCATCAAGGAGAAATGGCACAAGGGGCTCCTTGCAGCATACCTTGTGCCAGTTCCAATTTTCTAACACAGCCTGTGCACGTGATTGACTGCCTGTAACAACCAGGCTTGTGTCATACCTGTAATGGCCACACTGGTATGCCATGGTGGAAAGAGGCTTGTGTTAGGGTGGGGCTGCAATATCTCCTACAATGGGATTTTGCAATCCTCCCCAAGGGCCACATAGACCCAGCAGTTAGGCCAGCCACAAGCTGGTCTATTGGCCTATGCACTGGCCACAGCACTGGTGCAGCATGTGAGTTGAGCCCTTGTGCTTGCCAAAGGCAGCCCAAAGCACCACCCAACATCCTGCCACACAGTGGGGGAATGGTGTTGGACCACTGCAGGTCCTGGACACGTGTCCCCATCATGTGGGGTCATACCTGGCATTCCCTGGCTACCTGGGCAGGCTGTAAAGTTGCTCCCTGTGGCATTTCCCCATAACATATCCATGCTTGGGAATGACCACCCTGCCATGGCTCGCAGCTGTGCATTGCTCATCCCCCAAAATCTCAGCAATATTCTGCACTGCCCCCCCTCAGCCATCCCTGTGGCCATCACCCATGTCCCAGCCCTGGCAGTGTCCCCGTCAGGCATGACCAATGGCTTTTGTTGCCTTCTATCCCTGCCCACCTCGATCCTGCCAGACACACACACCCATGACCACTGGCAGCCACCATGGCACACAGCCAGCTAACCCCAGCATGGGTCACCATGGTACAATGCCATCCCACAGCTTGCGACAATGTCTTCTAGTGCACCTTCTGTGTGGCACACTGGAGTTGGAGCACCAACCTGTGAAACTTTGGTGCCAGGACCCCACTTGTAATAAAATCAGGTGCAGGGTCCCCAGCAAACCAGCTACTTTTTGCCATAGCTTGCTTTAGTCTCTGGGGCCCTTTGAAAATTGAGCGCAGTCTGTCAGCCTGCAGGTACTGAATTGCTCTTCACATCACACCTAATACTATCAGGCTGAACATTTTCTTTTTTTTTTTAGTTGTTTATTTATTTATCCACCTTCCCTGACACCCAACCTGCCACTAATTTGGGCTGTACAAGTCCCTGCTGCCCTCCAGACTCACCCCTGCTGCCAGCATGTGTACCTGAGTCCCACTAGACCAGTGTGTAGGGGGGTTCCAGCTCTAACCCTACAGAATGGCACCCCCCCCAGCAAGGGGAAGAGTACAGGGGAGAGGAGAAGTCTGAACACTGCCCACCAGGAACGTCAGGTATGGGTGATGGGAGTGATGCACTCTGGGGACTGTGGAGTGGTGAGATGGAGGCCATCATCTTGCAGAGCCAGAATTGACCATTTTTCATTTTTCTGTCCTGCCCACCTCCCATATAGGCATGCACTGCAGCAGCAGCAGCATGGGGTGGGATATCCAGTGGCATGTGGTTACCCACGTTACCAAGGACATCGCCACAAGCCAGCACCACCAGGAGATGCAAAAGGAACAGTGCCATGCAGCCCCCCCAGGAAGGAAATGTCCAAAGGATACTCTTGACTCCCTTCCTGCTGGCTTCCACTCCCGATGGCCAGGCTCAGGGTGCGAACACAGGTTATCAGCATGTCGAGCAAACACCCATCTCTCGGTACCATGGGGCTGGCCCAAGCAGAACACTTTCCAATGAGACAGAGGAAAAAGAAACATATGTCAGAAATAAAAAGTAAGAACTGACTACTTTTAAATGTCAATCACAATTTTTGTCTGTTATTTCTGGAGCTACATGTTCTTTAATGTTATGTAATATACACAAGGACATTAAAAAATGGAGGCAGTCTAGAGAAGGGCAACCAAAATGGTGCAGGGACTCCATCAGAAAACATATGAAGACAGATTAACGGAGCTCAATATGTATACCCTAGAGCAAAGGAGGGAGAGAAGTGATATGATTGAAACATTCAAACACCTTAAGGGAATTAAAAAGGTGAAAGAGTCTAACATGTTTCAATATAAGAAAAATAGCAGGACAAGAGGACACAGCATGAGATTAGAGGGAGGCCAATTAAGGGGTAATGTAAGGAAGTTCTTTTTCCCAGAAAGGGTGCTGGATGCATGGAATGGCCTACCTCAGGAAGTGGTGGATATGAATACAGTGCAGGGCTTCAAACAGGCATGGGATAGTCAAAAGGGAGCAATACAGGTGAGTATGAATAGATAGGCCATTGACAAAGCAAAGGCCGATGGCACATATATAAGGTAGAAAAAGAAATGGACAGACTGGATGGGCCTTGCGGTCCTTATCTGCTGTCAACTTCTATGATTCTATATGGATATCCCTAATAATATCATCGAAACTCATACAAAAAAAAAAACCTTGTGATACTGTCATAGAAATCCATCAATAGTGTTACGAGTTCTCATAATACCATAGTTGGATGTTCAATGATAGTATTACATGATCTTATAATACTATAGATGGATTTTCTACAATAGTGCTGCAAGATCAAAGAGAACAAAATGGGAATTAAGTGCCCACTGAAGAGCTTTAGAGCCCTTGCCTCTCAGGAGGTCCTTCAGACTGACAGACTGTGTTGCTGTGGTTGTAGTCATGTAGCTACAGGAAGACAGAGAGCACTGTCCTGCTCGTGGTTCTCCCAGCCTAGTGATAATGTATACAGGATGGTGCATATGAAGCTGCCACATGATCGGTTTACTGCACTTGAACTTGTCCAGTAGAGATTGTGATGGCCACTACATGGGACTAACTGAGCCATCTGTAACCACCCAGCTAGTATTCCACTAAATCTTGGACTGGCATCAGAGTTGGAATGGCAAAATTCACGGAGCAACCATTGGTCTGGACTGCTAGGGAAAGCAATAGGATTTTCGATTTAAAAGGTACTGACTGATAATATAACTAAAATTCCAAGTTTATTCAGATTTGCTGGTTAGGGCCAAGGGGGTGGGAATGGGAACCTAGGGGAGTAGGAGGGTGGATGGAAGCCACAAGAATCCCCTAGCCCTACCTGAAAGTGTATCAGTGTGCTTTATTCACTGCCTCCTGACTCTGCTGCAGCATCCACTGTTACGAAGGACTTGGTTCTCAAATCCATATATTACAAAAAAATAACAAATTGAGGACGGTGGTTACTCAGCTATAATTACATCTTGAGGTTCTGGGACACTTTGGAACCTCTTGGGCTTCACTCTTGAGGTTCACTTGTCCCCAGAACCTCTGGGTGGTATTATAGCCTCGTAATTCACAGTCCCCTCACAATTATTCTGTTTATTTGTAGAACTTTTGTTGATTTATTAAACTGTTTTGTGTCTTCATAAATAGCAATAATTTTTCTGCTAGTACCATTTTAAAACATTTTTTGTACCTGTGACATTATACATATGTTTGAACAGGTGCAGTTTTCTATACTATATATTAATACTGCAATATTTTGCATAATTTTCCATAGATACTTTTCATATGATTTTGTGGAAACTGTTTTGCATAGTACTTTTTTTTTCTTCTGGTGGTGATATATTGTACACATGTTTTGTGGTAATTGGTACAAAAATCATGAAAAATAGTGCTAACACAAAAATTATAAAAATTAAGCAGATGGGCATCATGTGGTGGGGTATAAATTCCCAACCCCCAGTTTAGTAAACATCCTACATGGAGGTGTGTTAGTAGGGTTGGCAATAGGACAACAAACATAGCTCACAGCAGAAACAAAGCTCATCAGCACAATTAATCCTATAAGAGAGAGACCTGGAAAATGGGGAACCAAAATAGCAGGTGTCTCACAGACAGGGCAGGTAAAAGAACGAGAAAAAGTTTTTTTATTGTTCCCAATTCCCTGGAGATGTGAATTTGGAGATAATCTATAAAGGGTTGGGCCAATTGCTAAGCTGATCAGAAATAAACTTACTATAATAATTTCATGACTGTATCCTGGATGGTCAGGTAATCGAAAGGGTCATGTCTCTGGGAGAAGGGAACTGCTGTAGATTTCATGGTAAAAAGACAGATTGGAAGGTTCTGTGATAGAATAAGCTGAAAAAATGAATAACAACAAACATGCTGCTTTTTAATATGGTTGAAGTAAGCCTATTTTTTGTCTTGAAGAGGCCTGATCAAATAGTGGCCTGTTAGTTTTTAATCTTTGAGTGCTGACTGTGTTTGAATGTATATAAATTCTGGACATATATATACTCCTGTAGTCTTGTAAGGGTAAACTGCTGCACTGATAGTTATCAAATTTTTAATATACAGACATCTTGGGACCCAAAATGCACGTGCCAAATTTCAGGCTGTTTTATCCATTTTTTGGCTGTTTTAGTTTTGGCCATTTTAGTAAGATGCAAAAATAGAGGTATAACATACAGCAGCATTTGTAATCCTGATAATAGGGCTGCTATTCCACCACTACAAACACAGTACAAAGACTGACCAGATTTGATGGATATAATAGGAAAATATTGACCCAGACAGATTAAGTATTTACTGACAATTGTTCTATAGTGTATGGGAGAGTGCTATTACAGATGGAATTCAATGAATTCCTAACATTGTTGTACCATCTTAGTGATGTCAATGTGTTGTTCTACCATTGTGAGTATGTCGCTATGATGGTACAACAAGTTAGAACACCCTCATGCTCCCGTTACCCTGACTCCCTGACAGCATCACCAATACGCTTGAATTTTTTTTTTTACTCTTCGGTTAGTTTTGACAGAAGTAAAAAAAAAGAGTGATCATGATGGCGGCAGCTGTTTTTTCCAAACCCATGCCTTTCTTTTTACTGGTACCTTTCTTACAGATCTGTGTTCAGCAGTGTCTGCATCCTGGTGGACTGCAGTTTGACACTGATAGTTTGTGACACTTCCAGCTGGAGGCTCAAATGGCACACAATGACATCCACCAACATAACATTTCCAACGATCAATTTTTTTCTTGTTTAATTTTTATTCTGCTGCCAATAATTGTAATGACTCTAGATGTTTAAGTTCAGGTTTGTTGGTTTATAACAGTAACATCTGAGTGTTTGGAATCAAGGTAAGAGTGTACCACTACAAGAGATGTTCTGAGAATAAAATCTTTTTTTTTTGTCATGTCCAGCTACAGAAGTGCTTATTTGATGACCACTATTTCCCATACACTATGGATGAGTTCACTTCTCAAGATTGTCATGACAACCATAGACCTCTCAAGCTTTGCTGTTGAGGTCTATGTGGTTGTCATGACAACCTTGAGAAGTGAACACAGTGCTGGCTCTCTCTGTTGCCCATCATTATCCTCTATGTTGTGCACATTCTAAGCTATTGTGTGCATTCCAAACTGTTGTTCAACACATTTCAAACCTCATAATATTTTAAATTCCTCATCCCTCCCTCACACATCCAGAAGCTTACTGCCTTTGCAAAAAAAGGCCTAATGCTCAACTGACTCAAATCACCAATGATTAATACGTTTTCAACTATTCATTAGTTTTGCTTTGGTTGACATTTTCACATGCAAATGAGCTAGTTGCTAACCCCTACTAGGACAACCAGCTGCTAACTAACTCTTAATCAGTTCAGCAGTTAGGCATTAATTGATTTGACTCCTACTTAAGAATTAACTAATCCTTCTTAATCATTTGGCAGTTAGTCATTCATTGATCTGTCTCCGACTTAAGATTTAACTAATTAAGCAATAAGGTATGACCTGGAGTTATGTTAATATTCTAGTTAATCACCCACTGGGGGTGTAATGTGGCATGAGGCACAGCTGAGTGCCATATTACCCCAGGGGATGATTAACTTGAACATTAACATAACCCCTGGGAGTACCTTATTGCCATTATTATAACTGGGTTTAATTTTATTTAATTATTTATTTAGCTTTTGTTAACCAGGTAAGTACACTAGACAAGACAATTGCCTATTTTCAGGTATGACCCGGGAGAGTACAGGAATTACAGAATGCAATACATAGGACGACATGGATCAGATTAAGAACAGCAAGTAGGACAAAAGTGCACAACAAAATACAAAATACAAAATTACAGGAATTAAACGTTTTACAGTTCATGGGTAATATAACTTAATTTGGGGTAAGGTAGACTACAGTCAACAGTTAAGTCTGAATAAGACCACAGCAACCACTATCACAGTTCAGAAAGGCACAGATTGTGGTTACCGCAGCTGCGCACTATATACAGCATACACCTCTTTTCCAGGGGAATATCCAGGGTAGGGGAGCACAGTGTGAGATCACGGGGGTTTTGGGCACCCACAGGCTGAAGCAAGTTTGAGGTGACTCCATAGGGAGGAGCGCAGGCAGCCCTGTGAGGGAGCTGCGCGCATCTGGGCTGGGAGGGCGTTCCAAAGTCTGGGGGCACAGGCAGCAAAGTCCCTATCACCCATTTGGGTCCGGGTGGTGGGCACCTTAAGCAGGGCAGCCCCCTGGGATCTGAGAGGATAGGATGAAGAGGCAGCCAGAGCCAGTACTTTCGCCAACCTTGGGGGGGTGCCAGTGCCAAGGACCCTGCCCGTGAAACACCCTAAAACATAATCAATATGGTTAAGAGGGGAGAGCCAGTTAAGTTTGCTGTATAGGTCACAATGGTAGGTGAGGCGGGAGGCAGCCAGAGCAAAGCGGCAGACATTGTTGCATGTAGTAGTCCACCTAGCGAGATGGGCTTTGGTGGAGCGGCCAAACAACAGTAGCCCGTAACAGAGCGACTGGAGCAGCACCCCTCGGGCTAGGGCAACTCGTGCCGTCGGGGTAAGGTTGTTTTTGGCTCTGTAGGCCATACCAATTTTGCTGTTGACATACTTGCATGTGATCTGGATATGGCGGCCAAGGTCCAGCTGTGGGTCCAGCATCACCCCGAGGTATTTGAAATTGTCCATAACAGGGGTTGGGGTGCCATCAGTGCCCGGTACACAGAACCTTACAGGGGAGGCCTTGATCTTGGCCTGAGACCCAAAGAGCATGACCTGGGTTTTTTTTAGATTAAGGACCAGCTTGTGGGCCGAGATCCATGTCTGAATGTTCACCAGGTCCTCACTGAGATGGCGGTTGATGACCCCCATATCTGTGGAGTGTGTCAGGATGACCAGGTCATTAGCATATAGGATTGGCTTGCAGTGTACCATGACTGTAGGGAGATTGTTTATAAAGATGGAGAAAAGCAGGGGCCCCAGGACAGAGCCTTGGGGGACACCCATGGATACCAGAATAATTTTACTGCAGCTTTACTATGTTGCACTTTATTTACTTCAAATATTGTTAAATATTTACATAAAATAGTCCCTCAGCCAAAGGTTAACATTAAAATTGTGGTTTGAATGTGCATTCCTGACTGTGTCAATATGTAACTGTAAACATTTTGTTTTTTTTATGCTACTTGTCACTAATGAGTGTCACTCTTGGGAGCCGGTATGTACATGTCAGTAATGCAACTGGGAGCTACTGACATCTGAGAACCACAATCGAGACCATCAATATCTCAATGCATCAACCATGATCTCAGTATCTGACACCTTGCTATCGGGGATCCTGCAAATGGCATTTCAGTGAGAGTCATTGTGAGCCGATTACAAAATACATACATTTTTTTCTGCCTTCGATGATGAGATCCCTGAAGTATGCAAGGTATGCCATCTGAACTGCTCGCTTACAAAATGTTTTTTTAACTCTGCTCTTGCTCTGCTAGTGTAAACTGCCATCTTCCACCACAAATCTCACACACACACACACACACACACACACCCTTACCATTCTGCAAGTCCTGTGTGAATTTCTGCCACACCCACAGGAGTTTAAATGTTTGAATGTGTTAGGGAACCATCATGAAGGACACTCTTCGTCTGCCTAAAAGAAAAAAAAAGTATTTAGTTAGGAGGGAGAAGGCACCCTCAGTACCTCAACTACCCCTCTGAATCTGAATCTGTGGCACCTAAATGAGGAAGCCTGGACACTGAACAGCAAGCATCAGCTAGAGTGCTTCCTGGTATCTGCCGCAAACAGAATAAACTGTAGTGCAACACAAGTTTAAATTAAATGCCTTCAAAACATTTTTACAAACAGCAAATGAGGCCCTCGTATTGTTCCAGTTCCAATACTTTATTCCGGTTCCCCTGATCACTGCAGTAACGGCTGGCATAAAATGAACGTTATCCTTGTTAATGTACTTGTCCAGCTGACTGCACTTCTGTTGGGAATGGGACAGCAGCAGTGAGGTGAGGGTGATCTGCATGTTTTACAAGCACCCTCCCGGCCGGCTAATAGCTGCAGGTTGATTTGTTAGTTTACTTTTTATTTTTAAAACAAAACACATTTCTCCATTGGTGGTAGGGACTCAGATCCTTCAGTAGCATGGAAGGCACTGGCACCAACAAAAGGAACTTCTGCTTGTTGCAACTGAATTTACACTGCTCTACTTGTCTACGGACTACAGGCACTTCTCTAGCGACTGCTTGTATTTTTCAAAGTTAAGCTGCAGGCAAATAAAACATACAGAAAATGGTTGGTACTGGTGTTTTAGGTATGATTGGGGGGGACAAGACAGGACCGTGTTGGGAACTTTACTTGTCGGGACTCAGGTGGTGGACAGGGAGCAATGAGTAGTCTCTTTTATCGGCCATTTATGTTGTGGATTTTTTAATATTTATTGCACATGATTTCAGACATGCTGTGGCTAGTATTCCTTTGGGAAAAAAAGCACAGTAACAGAAATTAAATGATTAATTTTCAGAACTTTTATTAGATGGATTACTGTTATGCTGCTAATTTCATGTTAGACTTGATGCTGCCCAGCATGTCTACTGCATAACATAATGGTGACTCTACATTCTGACTATGGAATTTGCAAAATCATTAACTAGTACCAGGCAGATTAATGCTCTTGCAATCCAGCTGAACATGTACATTAATAAGGAGATTAACATAAGGCTCTCAGAATGCTGACAACCAATCAAATGACAGCATTCTTGAGACCCTAATAATAATCCCCATTAACTGAATATTAATATGCCATTTATTTATCATTAGTTTAGATTATGTAATTGATCGGTTATTTTCAGTCAGCACTCAACTTGTTACACATTAGTTGATAATTAAGCAACAAACCACGACAGGGTGTGGGTTATGTTGGGATTTACCCATGCCTGGTGTGGTCTGGTCAGAAGACCGCAGGCCAAGTGACCAAATCCAGACTAGAAGTGGGTAAATCCCAGCATAACCCACATGCTGGAGTAGTTTATTGTGACTATACAGTGTCTCCCTTTTAAAATATATTTTTTTTAAAGATTAAAGTGTTTTTTTTGGAAAAGAAATGTTTTTTAATTGGTTTTCTTGTGTAATATCCTTATTCTGTATGTTCAATAGTTCCATGTTGCTAGGCAGAGTATTATTCCTAGTAAGGTCAGTTGGCATTCATCTGTATCCCCCTCCCCCGGGTCGTGCCTGAAAATAGGCAGGATTTGTCTAGTGCACTTATCCGGTCAACAAAAACTAAATAATAATAAATAATAGGAGATGGCAGTCTTCTCCCTCCCTCCCACCACATACACCCCTATCTCCATGTCTGCATCTGCTTACTGCAATGGTTATCCCCCCCATCAAGACACAACATCCGTGGCAGCCATGCAGGCTGTAAGAGGGATAGTGTACAGAGCAGCTGTGTTTTTGCAGCTCGATTGGGAGCTGAGTTGTCCCCCCCAAAGTCTGGTAACCAACTGAGAGACAGTTTGCTTGTAGAACAGGACCAGGAACTAAATCCATGGTTATTTTTCCCCCATAAAGACAGAACATCCGTGGCAGCTAAGAGGAGCAACTTACAGGCTGTAAGTAAGAGGGATAGAGTACGGAGCAGCAGTATTTGTGCAGCTGAACTTGGAGCCGAGTTGTTTTTTTTCTTCAAAGTCTATTAATGGGCTTGGAGACAATTAGCTTGTACTTTGGGACCGAGAACTAAATCTACTACCATGGAAGTGGAAGGGGGTCAGTGTTTTGGGAGCCAGCGGTAACTGGCACAGAAGCAGGAAGGAGCAGCTTTTACAGGAGTTGGTAGTGAGGATCTCGTGGGAAGTGCGGCATCGGCTATGGTGAAAGCCGTGGTCTGATTTTGGCCTGCACTGCTTTGGAGGTACAAGGTCCACAACTGCACTACATTTGTTGAAAAGATAAAAATAACAAGTTTTGTGCTATTTATGGTCTGTTTGAGGCTGGTGTTGTCACGCTGTATAATTCAGAACAGTAGCCTATTTTGAAATTCCCACTTTACCATCAGAGCTCAGCGCTTAGTGGGGAGTTAAATACGGTGGTGTTTTTGGGGGTCAGATGGCTCTGAAAATGAGGGGACATATTTTTTTTATCATATCATTATTCATACTCCTTGCAGCCTGACCTGCCTACATTCAGCCACCACCTTCATCCTCAATCAGCCCGCAGGCTCACTCACATACTGGCTGGCACAGCACTGTACCTGCAGGGGGGATCCTCCTATGTCCCCCGTGCTGTGCCAGGAACCAATACAGCAGTGCAATTCCACGACAGGCCCACTGGTTGCTGACGTGTGGCTATCAAGCTGCCTCGGTTGTCTGCCATTTTTCCTCCTATGTTATTCCCCTGAGAAGTATGGATGTGCAATGATGTCGAGGCACAACCTGCTGACGTCCACTGCACTTCTACCCACTTGTATTCCTGCTCCTGCAGTGCCCTCGATCTCCATCGGGGGCCACGGCAGTGTGGTGGATGCCTCAGTCCCTCTCCAGGGAAAGGAGAACAGTTCTCAGACACTCAATCCTTTACCTCCCCAGCCAAACCTCGATGACCTGGGTTTGTCCCTGAACCCAGGTCCTTCGCGTGGAGCGAGGTGTGGCACCCAGCACCTCAACCCTCAGCACCGTTGGGCTAGCAGAAAATGAGGGAACTTAGATGCGGCTGACTGGATCTTTGCCTGTGAGTCATACAGGGATTTACTCATGGATAAAAGACCCAGTCAGCCAATCAGATTTCTACATTTTATATAGCCATTGTATCATGACATCTAACTCATGTGTGTAATACAGTTATAATTAAGAATAACCAATTCTTCACTGTAACAAAATGCATTCTACAAATTTTCTGTGACCATTAGAATGACATAGAATTGCCTGGAATCCCATCAAAATGACAACATCCAAATTAGCATGGTCAAAACCGCTCTGTCATAATCACACAAGATGGAAAAGTAAAAGACAAAAACTACCAACTGCATTTAATCAACAGCTTATAGAATATGCCATTTGGTATGAGTGCATGTTTTGGCACACCTGCTTTTGCCTCAGAGATTTTTTTTCTTGATGCAGTTTGTAATCCTGTCTTTGTGTTTCTTTCTTTCACATTACTTATGGCACTATGATTGACTGTGCTGTCTTTCACAGTTTTGATGAGGAACCAAACTGCCTTAGCCCCTTCTCTCCTAGTCATGCATTTGATTGTGATAGGAGGCACACTCCTGTGGAAGATTTGGGGAGCTGTATTCAAAATTTTATTATACTCCCAGCATGTATTTGGATTCACTAAAAGTATTCCCGATCTGCTGAGGCTGAAGTTCTGGGGTTTTCCTAAACTTCCAATTAATCAAATCACTGATAAAAATTAATGCTCATTGAGTGTGGTATATCAGGAATTATACAATGGATATATAAAATGTAGAAATCTGATTGGCTGACTGGGTCTTTTATCTGTGAGTAAATCCCTGTATTTCTCACAGATAAAGACCCAGTCAGCCACATTTAAGTCATCTCAGTTTTCAGATCCATCTGATCCTCCAAAAACGCTGCCATATTTAACTCCTCACTAAGTGCTGAGCCCTGACAGTAAAGCGGGAATTTCAAAATAGGCTACTGTTTTGAATTATATTGCACAACAACACAAGCCTTAAACAGACCATAAATAGCACAAAACATATTGGCCCAGATATTCAAACTGCGCCCACAAAGTGCATAATAGCAGGAGCAAGCACAAGTCTATTGCGCCCATGCGCAAGAGATGCGATATTCAAAAACGGAGCAGGCCAAACTGCGCCTACAGCCGACGACTGAATATCACACCACCTGTGCCATAGTGCAACTAGGGAGGGGAAGCTGAGCAGATCTGATGCACCATAGCGCAACAAGGGATGTTCAGCTGAGCAGTCCAGAGGTGCAATAGCACAACCAGGGATGCCCCCCAGCAGCAGAGCAATGCAACTGCACAACCAGGGAGGTAGGGGCTCACCACCCATGCCACAGATGGGCACAGGAACACACAGCAGAACAGACATTGTCCCCCCACACCCCATGCACTGCACAACTGGGGGAGGGCTGGAATAACCACCAGCCCATGGAGACAAGCAAACAACCCACAGCCGGGCCATGGTGCCCCATCACACCTACCAGCAAGCTGTGACTGGCACACAAGGAGGGCTGGCCACCCTGTGCCACACCATCCCCCCAATGCAGAGCACACCCTGCACCGTGACCCCCAGATACCCCCCCATGAGCAGTGACCACCACTGCAGGAAACCCCATGCATGCCACCACCCCCACTGTGACACTGCAACCCTCTGCACAACAGAACTATGCAAGCCAGCCCCACCACGAGCACCCATCAGTGGGTGGCAGCACACAGCAATGCAACAACGGCAGACACAGTGCCACCATGCACAGTCCCCCTGAGGTACTGCTGAGAGAACAACCATGCGTTGGCACATGAGGTACCCCACATGGGACAGGGCTTGCCCCGGACACCACCACCAGTGGTACAGCACCCTGCACAGTATTCCAATGACACCGACCTACCACTGGCTACAACAGCCAGCACAGACACCCACAGTGGTGCATGGAGGCATGCACCACACCGGATGCTACACAGTGTATGGACAGACACCCACCCATACCCAAGGGCACAACAACACAGGGACACAGTGGTGGGGCAACCAAGCCCCCAGTGTGGGCCCATGTAAACTGCGGACACACAACCCCCAGTCCTCCATGGCACTGGAGTGCCAACAACCACCCTGCGCAGGCACTGTGGACCCATACACCACCATCATTCGCCCAGAGCACAAGTCACAGACAGTGGTGTACATCCCCTGCAACACACACAAGGCACAGCATGGAGGTGGGACAACAACTGTGGAGGCCACAGTGTCACCCGAGGCAGACATGCACCACACCAGTGACAGGATGCAACCCAGCAATGTGATGGGTACAGTGGCTGCCCAGCAGGGACTGCCACCACTGACATGCCAGCGGACTGTGCAGGTCACAGACATGCATGTGTGTCAGCTGCACAGGCCATGGACGGGCCGACAGGTGCACCATGGACACAAAGCACGCACCATGGACCACTGCACACAATCATCCAGTACACAGGGCACAACACACACAACACAGACACTGACTGATAGCTACCCCCACACCATAGTCACCTCCACACAGACACACACACTTACCCATGACCGCACCACCCCTGACACCATGCACACCACTGCAGCTGAGCACCTATAGCCTGTTGCAAATCAGAGACCACCACAGTATTCATATCAAAATAATTGTGTATTGAACAAACATATAAAATTCAACTATTTACAATATTATGTACAAAATATATACAAGGTTGTGGGGAGGACAACAAACAAGGTGGGGGTGGGTAGGGGGCAGGGGTGGACAAATGGGACGGGAAAGGAGGGGTGTGAGGGTGGGTCCAGGGGGGGTAAGGGAATACAGGGACTGATGGATCCCTAGCAGGAGTGCCTCTCCTCACTCTGACTCCTTTGAGCTCTGTGCCTCCACAGGACCCCGGTGTTGTCTATCCTGCGGAGGATGTCCAGCGAAGCCCTCGCCAGCTGAAGCATCTCCCGCAGTGCCTCCCTTATTTCCCTGAGATGGCGTGTACCTAGGACAAGGGAGCACAGTCAATAGGTGTGAATGCACAACCCCATATAGCCCGCCCACTGTGCATGGCATATGGCCATGGGACATACCTCTGTGATGGTGTGTGACCACCCGCAGTGATCACGTCCACATGACCTGCCCACCCAGATGCATACAGCTATGTGGAACGCTGCACACACCCACCGGCCAAGTCACGCACAGCACCACTGTGGCCATTTAGTGACATGGCTATGTGGTGCAAAGGCAGTGGCACAACCATGTACCTGGTGCACGCATGGACCACCATTGACGCACTCCCAGACATGCATTGCTGCTGGACAGTGTTGACTGTAACAAGTCGCGTGCATGGCAGTGGTGTCGAAGAATAGTGGCCATGCCCCGCTGCCCACCCTGTCACACAGCATGCAATAGTAATCATGGAGGTATGGCACTCACCTTCATCAGGCAGGTTCAGTGGGTGGTGAGGGCCCTCGCCCCGCCTTGCTGCACCCTGCTCCTCCTGCCGCCGCAGTTCATGGGCACAGCGGCATTCCTCTGGGCCTGTGGGGCAAACATGGAGAGCGGAACATCAGTACAATCCTATAGCAAAGTCCCCCTGCCCCCAGGTGTGTGCCCTCCCACCCAGCCAGACCCACCCACCCCACACCCTGTGAACACCACCACAGCCAACTCCGGACGGTCCCTCCGCCATGTGCTGGACACATACAACAGTGTTACTGATATGGTAGATAAAAGTGTGTTGATGTAACCCCTACCTGGCCGTGGCACAGTGCCCCTCCTAGCACGTGCCCGCAGGTGTGCTAGTAGCTCTGGCTCCCTCCGCCGCAGGTCCCCATACCTGTGGCGGCACTGCTCAGTGCTCCTCACCTATCCTGTGGCCTCCTCAAGTGCAGTGGCCACCTCCTCCCACACCTGGGTCCTGGACCTGTCCAGGGGCACCTTCCTGAACAGTGGCCCATGGTGTGGCTCCACAGTGGCCACTAGGTTGGCCAGCTCTATTGCAGACCACTGAGCTGTCCTCCTGTGTGCCATTCTCACTGCTCGATTTGGCAATATGGTGCTCTGCAGTGTGGCTCCCCATATGCAGATGCTGCGAGGTACAGCGCTGCCATTCCCTATCGTGCTGTCACCGAACAGCGTGATAGAGGTGCACCCATGTCTGACACATGGTGCCTAGGGTCCAAAGATCGGGCACAGGGTCAAGGGTCTCTGGCGCATGGACACGCACAGCGCCATTGGAACCCAATGCGTGTAGCGTGATTGGCTGCCCTGTGTGCCACCGCCATTAGCGGCCTACCGTGCAGTTGGCCCAGTGTGCCTATGATGGCCCAGTGCCACAGCACCATGTAGTGACCATTGCTATAGCGCCACTGGCATAATGGTGGCCATGCCTTGCATTGTCTACCGTGCACAGCACGTCATCAGCACAGCAGATGTCTGCGTCAGCTACCCGGGCATGCGCCAGTGAGGTGTGTACTATGCATGTCACAGAACTGCGCCATTGGCTCAGCAGGTTCAACACAATTGCACAAAGCACAACAGTGCGATATTCAGCTGTCATATGCAAATCATCTAATCAGCCATTCAATGGCGCAGCACTGCAATTTGCATGTACTTAAAGTTGCGCCTCGCCTCATTTGCATGGGTTGCGATATAAAAGTGCGACATTGGGCTGCAGTGGCCATAGTCGGTTACTGCAGTCTATTGGTGAGTTGCATGCTGTTTGGGAGTGTGGACTGTGGATTTAGGGACATGCATGGGACTGCACAGTCACAGGTAACAACTGCCATTCTTACAGGCTACATAATGACCAAGCAAGTTGTTGGAGAGGAGGAATACAGTGGTGGGAGGAGGAGGAGGCCTAACTTTACCAAGGCTGAGACCGAAGCCCTGTTTGAGGCCTACCTGGATCAGGAGCCACTTCTCAGTGGACAGCAGGGAACACCTTCATGGGAGGAGGTGGCATGTGCTGTGAACCTGCATGGCAGCCACCAGCGCTCTGTGCAGGAGTGTAAGAAAAAGATGGGCACGGACAGGAGGAGGATAAAGGAGAAGGTGGCTACCATCAGGGCAGCATGAGCTGCAACAGGTGGGAGACAGCTGGAGGTGGTACAGCTGACCCCACAGGAGGAGAGGCTTGCTGGAAGCATGCAGTGCAGTGCCATTGAGGGTGTTCCAGGTGGTGGCTTCCAGACGGGTGGTGGCCCATCACTGCATGGTAAGTCATGGTCTGTCTATGGGGGGGGCAGGGTAGGTCACATGCAGTAACGGGACTTTGCTTTCCCTTACAGATCCTGAGCTTCTGCATGGGTCAGTGGTAGTGGGCCTGTCCACTGAGGACAGTCAGCTGGAGATGGAGGAGGGCCCATCCACCTCCACAGGTATACTGGATCATTGCGACAGTGGGGCCGCCTGGCTATCCACACTGATGTCGTTGTAACAGGTGTGGAGGAAGCCCTGCCTGTGTCCCAGCATGCCAGCATCCATGGATGCCAGCATGCTGTGTCTGGGGCCGGTGCAAAGTCCGTCACCGATGATGATGTTGCTAACTTCATGGGCAGTGACACATGTGTGCCACGGGATGGCCACACAGCAGGACACATCACGCCCATGGCTGTGGGTGGTGCTGCCGTGGAGGCCTGCGTGTCAGCACAGTCCCAGCCTGTGCCTGTCAGCACCAGTGGGGCAGCACTGGTGTCTGTCCAGGACAGTGGAACTGTTGCGGCCACTGCGGCAGCACCACTGAGCCCTGGGGAGCGGCAGCCGGAGGGGCAGCATCAGCAGTCAGCCAATGGGCTTGGGGGTACAGGGTTCAGCGGCGGCATCTGTGCATTGCCTGTAGACATGCCCAGACCTGGTCCTGGTGTGCAGCACCCACCCTCAAGGGGTGCTGATCATCAGGGCCATGCACACCCTGATGGACAGGATGCCGAAGAGGCAGATGACCTCTTGGATGAGCACACCCACCTCTTGCAAGCATCAGTCCAGCAGCAGATGCGGCTTGCGACGTCAGTGGATGCACTGCGTGTGGCTCTGGAGTGGGCAGAGGAGCGTCGCAGCAGGGATACCGCTCTGATCCTGGTAAGGATGGACCGTTTGTAGGAGGATGTGACCGCTGCCATTGACAGGCATGCACAGGCATTCACTGCCATCATGGCGACAATGGGCACACAGTCAGGTGCCCATGCATCACGGACAGTGCACTGTCCACCCCCTGTTCCCGACGTCATGCGACTCCCACCCTGTCGACACCGGGGTCAGCTGTGGGCATCCTGAGCACTTCTGGCACAGGCATGTTCAGTGTGCTGCAGACCCCTGTGAGAGCATGGTCACGTTCATGCAGTAGAACCCCTGGGGGACCATCGGTGCCACCCCATGAGGCCAGTGGTCAGCCTGTCAGTGCTGGTGGGTCTCGGCAGGGCCGCCCGTGCATCCGTGGTGGCCGGGGCACTGTGTCACGTGACTGACCTGTCTCCCAGCACAGCTACTGTCTGGCGCTGCCCTGTGTGCATTGTGTGTTTCAGTGGGCAGTGCACGGGTGGGTACCCGGCCCTGCATGCAGACACACAGTCCACCTGCACACCCTCTTGGCTGCTGTCTGCAGTTGCGTGTGCATGATGATGCCTGCATTGCACTGTACACCAATGTGCAATGGTGCTCAGCATCTGACACACGCACATGAACAGGCAGTGGGCGTAGTGGACTGTGGACATGTGTGTTGCTAGGGTTGACGTTCTGGGTCGGTGTGCCTCACGCCCTCTGTGCACGTTTGGTGCATTGTGTGTGTGCATGTGTGTGTGTCCATTCACATGGCATGTTAATCCTCACTTATCCCTAGTTGTGTGTGTGCTTCTGTGCCCTGCCACTTCCCTTGACGGCATGCACCCCCGGTGTGTGTCCATGCGTGTTTGTGGGTTGTGCCTTAGCCACTGGTGTTTGCTGGCCTGACCCTATCGACTACCTGGGTTGCTGAGTGTCCTCCATGATGGTGTCCCGTGCAGCTGTGCCAGCAGATCAGTCGGGGTCCCATCACCCAAGGGGGCTGCCCATCACCATCGTCACCGGCATCCTCATCGTCCCCATCGCTGTCCCCCTCTTCGACCTCTACGGCTATCCCACATTCATTGGCCATGTTGTGCAGGATGCAACAGGCCAGGAATAGCCTGCAGGCCTTTGAGGGGCTGTACTGTAGGGCACCGCCGGAGGTGTCCAGGCAACGGAAAAGTGCCTTCAGCATCCCAAACACCCGCTCGATGATATTACGTGTGGTGGCGTATGCCTCATTGTAGCGTTGCTGCGATGGGGTCGTGGGCCACCGGTAGGGTGTGAGCAGCCAGGGACGGAGTGGGTATCCACTGTCACCTGTGTGTAGAAGGTGGAAGTTAGTTTGGTGATCAGCATCGCCCTGCACCGGGCCATGTAGGCCACTACCCATGTCACCTCTGGCCATGCCCCCCCAGGCCCTATGATTGTCCATGTGGTTTTCATACTCACCCACGAGGTGGCCAGTGGGGATGTCCCCACTCTTGAATCTGTGGCACAGTGCCAACTGGTGCCAGACAAAGGCATCATGTGCTCCCTCAGGGTTCGTGACACAGACGTTGATTATGCACCCCCCTGGCATCACAAACCACCTGGCAGTTGATGCTGGCATAGCCCTTGCGATTGATGTATGCAGCCCCCTCGGGGCCAGGTGGTGTGCGTATGGCCACATGGGTGCAGTCTATTGTCCCTAGCATGACAGACATATGTGCCACCCTGTGGAACTCCTGTATGTTTACTGTGCGCTCCGCCGGTGTGCTGGGGAAATGGATGTACTCCGCAGCATGTGGCAGCAGTGCGCTGAGGAACTGGGTGAGGTGGCGTGACGTGGCCGACTGGGTTATGCCTGTGATGTCCCAGTTGGTCTCTGGAAGGTACCCCGTGGTGAGCAAGCACATGCAGGCTGTTACTTTAGTCTCCACTGACAGGGCATGGCTCCGTCGTGTGGGTGCCTGCATCACATCACTGCACAGCTCACAGAGCCACCTCAGAATTGCCCTATTCAGGTGGTACCGGCCCACAATCTCAGTATCAGTGTACAGCTCGAAGCTGGTGCAGGCTCGATACTGCCTGTTGGGGGCATAACGCCGGTGCGGTCCCATGGCCACGCCTGCCGCCTCGCCTTTCTCACCCCCATAACGGCCTCCATCTGGAAGGTGGCACTGGCCATGTCCCTGGCTTGTGTTCACCTCCGCAGCTGTTACTGTATTCCCCCACTGTCGCCCCTCCCTGCTACTTCCCCTGCACCGGGAACACCTGCCTGTGGTGGCCTCTGTGCTGTGTGGCACTTCCCCCTTCTGCACTGGCTGTGGCTCCCCACACCTTCCCTGTGCCTGTGTGTTCAGGGTGCCCTTTCCCTGGCCTTCCCTGTGTGTCCCTCCTGCCCTGTCTGTCTGGCTAGAGTTCTGCCTCATGTGGCTTCCCTGTAGCGTTCTTGCGCCTCTCCCTTGCTCCTTTTTATTTTGGCTTATTTCCGCTATGGCGCAACTTCCGCTTGCTCCCCTTTTGCGCATGGCGCAAGTCGTTGAATATCGCACTGCACCATTTATGCATGGTTCCTCCCCCTTCAGTTGTGCATGCCTTCATTATCATTGCACTGTTGCTCAGCATGATTTCGGGGGCGCAACTGCCTCCTGCTGAATATCGCAGAATGGTGCAATTTCGGACTTGCGCAGGCGCAACCCTATTGCGCATGGCTCAACTCTTTTGAATATCTGGGCCATTATTTTTTTCTTTTTAACAAATGTAGGCAGGTGTGGACCTTGTACCTCCAAAGCAGTGCAGGCCAAAATCAGACCGCTGCTTTCACCATAGCTGATCCCGCACTCCTCACAAGCTCCTCAGCTACCAACTCCTGTAACAGCTGCTCCCTCCTGCTTCTGTGCCGGTAACCACTGGCTCCCGAAACACTGACTCCCTTTTGCTTCTGTGGTGGTAGATTTAGTTCCCGGTCCCAGTGTACAAGCTAATTGTCTCCCAGCCCATTAGCAGACTTTGAAGGAAAAAAAACAACTACTTGGCTCCAAGTTCAGCTACACAAACACCGCTGCTCTGTACACGATCCCTCTTACTTACAGCCTGTAAGTTGCTCCTCTTGGCTGCCAAGGATGTTGTGTCTTGATGTTGGGGGAAAACTAACCATGGATTTAGTTCCCAGTCCCACTCTACAAGCTGACTGTCTCCCAGCCAGTTACCAGACTTCAGGAGTGATGACTCAGCTCCCAAATGAACTGCAAGAACACAGCTGCTCTGTACACTATCCATCTTACAGTCTGCATGACTGCCACGGGTGTTGTGTCTTGATGGGTGGATAACCATTGCAGCAAGCAGACACAGACATGGGGATGGGGGTGTGTGGTGGGGGGAGAAGACTGCCATCTCCTAGGAATAATACTCTGCCTAGCAACGGGGAACTGTTTAACATACAGAGTAAGGATATTATACAAAAAAATCAATTAAAAACCATTTCTTTTCAAGTAAATCCATTTTAATCTTTGAAAAAAATATTTTAAAAGGGAGACATTGTATAATCGCAATAAACCACTCCAAGGTGTTGGTTATGTTAGGATTTACCCACTTCTGGTGTGGGTAAATCCCAGCATAACTCACACCCTGTCGTAGTTTGTTGCTTAAATATACCTATTGAAAGGGCAATTCAGATTATAAAGGCCACAAACCCAATGCCACCACTCAACTTAAGGTTGGACCTTCTCAACTATGCTGCCTTATGGACATACAACAGAAACTCAAAGCCATCAAAATGCAACATGCCTCTGAACCCCACTGCTTTACAAAACATTTTAGGGACACAGAAGGGATCAAAATGCAAACTAATCAATGGATAATAACTAAGATAAAGCAATGTCAAACAGCTGACTGCTTGACTTGTGAGTTATTTTGAACATGTGAGTCCAAGTACTGAACAGTCAGCACAAGTGCATAGAGTCACGAGTTGTGCAGCTACACAGATGATCAGTGTGAGAAGCTAGACTCTGTTTTCTGTAACTGATGTCACACAGACTAAGGCTTCATTACGCATCAGGGTAAGCAGGATTTTTTTCAGTTAGTCACACTCCCACGTACTTGGCACCATGGTGAAACAATGGGTAATCTTTTCAAAAAGGCCATAGATCAATGCAAGCTAAGGCAAAAGGCAGCTTGCATTGAAGCCCAGTGCACCAGGGATCCTGTACCAAATTCTGGTACAGGAGCAGACCCAGCACCAAACTCCCTGAAGTTGCCACAACCAGTCCTGTGCACCAAACAACTTGTGCCTGGGAGGGGACTGACGTAGGCTGCCCACGACCCCTGGCCCCTGATAGAATGGCCCACAATGGTAGAGACAACAATGTGCTACCCTGGGACAATGTAGGGATTCCCACCACCCCTGACAGATAGTACTCCCCGAAGCTGGGGGTGGTGGTGCTGTGCCCCAGTATGTCAGGCCAGGCACATGCTGGGAGGGATTGAGTGGGATGGGTGATGGAGAGAGAGGCCAGAGGGTCAGGGAACCCACACCATGGTTAGTGTGTGGCTGAAACCCAGGTGCCTGTTGCCACCTACCAAGGTACCATGTACCGCAGGCAACCTTAATGGCCTGGCAGTACACAGCAGGCATGGGAAGGTTCATGACATCAATCACAGTGACGGGAGCAGTGATAGACTGGGAAAATAGCATAGAAGCCATGGGGAATGCAGGGCAACAGCTTGTGGCAGAGACCAGTATGCCTGCCAATGTGGACACCCATTTTGCAGCTGCTAGTGTTTGGCCAGGGAGCACGGCGTTTGGAGAGTGCATGCAGGGGCACTCCAATTTAGCTATAGGCTGTAGGTAGGATAAGGTGGTATACTGCAAGGGTTAACCTCCTGCACTGTTGAGGGATGGGTATGGTCTGGATTTTAGGACTACCAACATAGGCTGCCATGTGGCTTTGCTGACCAGGGAATGCTTATTTGGGAAGTAGCTGGTAGACATTACTCAGTGCACTGGCAACCACCAGGTGCTGCCAGCCTGCAGAACCACACCACAATTCCATAAAGTGCAGCCATACTGCTACTCTTCCAATCACACTAGTCCTCTGAGGGGCTGTTTGTACATTTATTTATTTACTTATTTAAGAGATTTACCAGGAAGGCATGCTGAGCGGAGTACCGCTCGATTCCAGATGCGCCCTTGGGGTAGGGAGTTTACAATGGTACAGTAGTACAGAAGAAACAAAACATACATAATGTGTTTGGTACAGACAATGGGTGAGGCAATCATATTACAATAGAGTAGGTACATTTTCATTAGCATTTTAATAACGGTAGGTGCAGACTGAAAATGGAAAACCAGACTGGTACTAGCAGCTGGTAGGTAGGAGTTGAGATGGGGTTCAATGGCGGGGGGGGAACAGGAGCAGTTGGTAGAGAAGTGCACTTTAAGAAGGGCATTCCGTTGAGGAGTACTTGTGGTGTGTCTGATATCAGCTGCCAGGGAGTTCCATAATTTGGGCAACCTGAAGCTGAAAGCAGCCTGGCCAGATCGAGTGGATCTGTGTGGAACGTGCAGGAACCTAGTGTCTATGTTTCTGAGAGCGTAGGCAGGTGGGGAGAGGGCGGTTAGGGAGGATGACAGGTAGGAAGGGAGTGTCTGCGACCAGAACTTGGCAGAGGTTCTAGCACAGTGAAGCAAACATCGGTTATGTAGTGAGGCGAGGTCCAGGGACTGGTAGAGGTCACAGTGATGGGTATTGGGAGGACGGTCCAAAGAGAACCGGCAGAAGGAGTTGTAAAGGGGATCAAGCCTAGCTAAGGAAGTTTGGGGAGTGGCACAGTAGACAACATCGTCGTAATCCATAATCGGGAGGATCATTTTTTGGACTATTGCTAGTCTGGTTGGTAGACGAATGCAGTTCTTGTTCCAGTAGAGGGCTCCCAGCATGGGATGCAATTTTTTGTGTAGAGCGTCTATATGCGCTGAGAAGTCAAGGTACTGATCTAGCCAGATGCCGAGATAACGATATGAAGTGCAGGCCTCAAGTGGAGATCTGTCCAAAGTGTGGAATGTGGGTGGTGCAGTAAGCCGGGTTAGCTTGGCCCAAGTGCCGAAGGTGAGGGAGACTGTTTTTTTTGAGTTTAAGAATAGTTGGTTTGCGAGGAACCAATGTTGGATGGAGTCGAAGTCCTTCTGTAGACAGGCTGTCACAGCGCTTGCTGATGGGCCAGAGGCAAACAGCACCATATCGTCTGCGTGCATATGGATAGCCGTTTGTGGGCAGGCAGCAGACAGGTCATTGAGAAAGACAGAGAACAGCAGCAGGCCGAGTACAGACCCTTGGGGGACACCACTGGTAACTGGAAGTGAGGTGGATCTAGCCGAGCCAATACTTACTGATTGGGACCTACCTGACAGGTATGAATGGAACCAGTTATTTGCGTTCGCAGACAGTCTAGCTTGGGCAAGTTTAGCCAGCAACAGGGGATGAGAGACCGTGTCGAAGGCTTTCGCCAGGTTGATAAATATGGCTGCTGTTATTTCCCCTTTGTCCATGCCCATAAGGATGGAGTTAGTGAGGCGAAGGAGGGAGGTGGTGGTGGAGTGATTTTTTCTGAAGCCGGCTTGGTAGGGGGTGAAAAATGATATGGTATCTAGATAGTGGTGGAGCTGGGATAATACAAGGCGCTCTTGAATTTTGGCTAGGATGGGGAGCAGAGATATGGGCTGGTAGTTGGATGGGGAGGAGAGGTCCCCTCCTTTGGGAAGGGGAATGACTGTGGCTTGTTTCCATATTTTGGGGACTGCCCCGAGTTTAAAAGACAGGTTATAGAGCAGGGTTAAAGGGTGGGCTATGGCCGGTGCTGAGAGTAGGAGCATTTTGGAATCAAGGCCTGATGGACATTTACCTTTGGATGGGTTTAGCGACTGCAGTATTTTTAGCACCTGGCCAGGAGAAACTGGACTGTGTGAGAAGGAGGCCGGGGAGGATACTTTAGGGGGCACAAAGGGCAGGAGATGGGGATGGGAGGACAGTAGAGAAGAAGTAGTGGTGGAGAAATATGAATTAAACTCAGCAGCAACCAAGCAAGGATCCATGATGATTTTTCCTTCGAGGTTGAGAGTGGGAGTGGGGGGTTGGGCCGGTGGGGAAAGAAGGGATTTTATTGACTTCCAGAATTAAGTAGGATGAGCGAAGTTGTTGTTGAACGCAGTTTTAAAGTAATTTGATTTGGCCTGTCGTATGAGTCTTGTACAGGCATTTCTTAGAGACTGGTAGCGTTGCTGAGCCGTTTGAGCACCAGTGGCCTTGAAGGATTTCCAGGCACGGTCTCTGGCTCTTAGGTGTTCCATGAGGTTAGTTGTCACCCATGGTAAGTGGGATCCTCTTACTCGGGATCTCCTGAGCAGAGCATGGAGCTCCCAGATAGCAAGGAAGTTAGCAGAGAAATATTTCAGGGCCTCGTCCATGGAGGTGGCCCTGGGGATGACGGACCAGTCAATGCTGGTGAGGTCGTTTAGGAGAGCTGTCAGATCAAGGGATTTATAAACTCTGATGTAAAGTGTGCGGGGTGGAGGGGCCATTGGTCGGAAGATTTTACGCACCATAAAAATTGGGAGCAGTACAAATGATCGACTACTACAAGGTCGACAATTAATTGATTGACGCCGAAATACCGACGTGCTCACAAGATCAACAAAGTAAATAACGAAAAACGAATGACTGACAGACTTTACTTTCAGGGGGGGGGGGTGGCGTTGTAGGGAAGGGTTTTGGAGGGTTCCTTTTTTTACCTGGAAAATCGCTTTCCCCAAATATATCACTACTGTAATGGTACTTGGGTGTGCATGGGGCTCAGGTACTCAGGAACCAGTCTCCCAGCTGTCCAAGGTCAATTGAAATTGACTGATTGATTCATTGGAAAATGTTGCTCCAAATTACAAATTGCTCTGTACTTTCTACTACCCTTAAAAGCCTTGAGTTTCTACCTGGCATGCATCTAGCAATGCACTTGGAAACTGCTGTAGTCAGTCCATAGGACTAGTAGGATAAGCAGTGACGCTGACAAAACTTGTCTTGTATGTTGCCCCGGCAAGGTCTATCTCAGTTATTAAAAAAAAAAAGAGAGTCGTGTCCACAATGAGAACCAACAGCCACCAGTAAGCATTTATTTTTTAAGGGAAGACCCACAGCATAAACAAATGTTTAACTCATTAACTGAAAAAAAGGCTAACTGTGATTAAAAGATTTTTTGACCGGAGGGCAGAGGCAGACTGGATCATACAGCCAGTACAGTAAACAGGGCAGGGAGCTAAGGACAGAGCCAAGACACTGCAGAATCGAACTGGGGGAGAATCAGGACCCAGACAAAATACCAGCTGGGACCATCCCTCCGAGCTCATCCTGTGGGGTAAAGCTGTGTTTCACTTCTCACTATTTTAAAAAACAGGTTCTTTCTTATGTTTTTATTTTTTTTAGTGTTTTTTTGTATTCTGAATGGATCGATTTCATTGGGGGAGCTTGGACTCAAGACATCCATTTCTCTCTAGCACCAGCGTGAGACCTCTAGTCGGGCCACGTCTTATAGGTAGCAGTACAAATGATCGACTACTACAAGGTCGACAATTAATTTAAGTAAAGCTGTTGGTCATTCGTTACTCGTTATTTATTTCGGTGATCTTGTGAGCGCATCGGTATTTCGGCGTTGGTCAATTGAGTGTCGACCTTTTAGTAGTCGATCATTCATACAATACCCATAAAAATCATATGGTGGTCACTAAGGGAGTATGGAAGTAGGCCAGCTTTAACTATCCGATGAGGGTGGGTGGTAAGTGCCCAATCCAGTAGTGTGTGTTTATTGGATTTGTGGTTTAAGTGAGTGGGTTCCTCTATTTGCTGGTGCAAGTTTAAAGCATTTATTTGGCATTGCGATTTAGAGGCTGTGCTGCCTAGCCAGTTCTGATTGAAATCTCCAAGGATATGGAGTTCATCGCCTTCCGTAAGGGACCTTAGGTTACCAAGGTGGTCAAGAAAGCTACCCAGATGTGTGTCTGGCAGACAGTATGACCCTGCTATGTATACTGGGATGGAGTGTGGCAGGGGGATTTTGATTAGAAGGGAATCTATAGTTTGTATGGGTGCCGTCGGAGTGATTATGGAAAACTGGAGATTTGAGGAGATATGCATGGCAGTGTCGCCACCCTTCTTTCTGCCCTGTCTGTCTTGGTGGATTAAAGAGAAACCAGGTATTGAGAATTCTTCATCCCGGTTATGGGGCTTCAGCCAAGATTCTGTGATGATTACAATATCAGGGCGAAGGGCTAGGACAGTGGTTTGTAGGGCTGCTATTTTATTTAGGATGCTGCATATGTTTAGGTGGACAATTTTAAAACCCTTAGGGAAGTGCATAGTTGGTGAGGGGGGTTGGCCAGCTATGGGGGCCGGTGGTCCCGGGTTACGTTCAACATCCCCGGCTACAAGAAGAAGGAGAGCCAGGGTGTGCCTTAATAAGCACATGGCCTTTACTGATGACCCCCGACAAGTGGGATGGTTGGGAGTTAGTAAGTTTGTCTTAGGGTCTGAGTAGAGTGGGATATATAGGGCAGGTTGCTCAGCGTGGAAAGAGGGAGGGAGGATAGAGGCTCCCAGGTACCAACTGTGCCAATGGTACCAGTTGTGGTCCACTGGTGCCGAGGAGGAGTGGAGGGGTGGCTTAGTAACTAAACAGAGAAGTGGCAAAGGGTCAGGTAGAATAGGATGGAATGAGGGTGGAAGGGAAGATAAGGTTAGGCAAAGAATAATAGTGGTTGCTGTGAGAAACTGCATTTTTTTTTTCTCAGTAGTAGATTGAATCTGCTCTGCGGTGGCCACTAGTGACAGAAAAATATAAGGATCTAATGGGGAAGTGGGTTGATTGGTTCACGAGCTCACGAGGTCAACACTATATAAGGAGGAGCGCACCAAGGGTGGTGGTGGGGGCAGTGGGGTGCCTGCGCATAGCGCAGGTAGGGCTAGAGCTCCGTGAAGCAGGTGCAAACTGGGATGGCTACCTGGTGCTGGTGCTGCTCCGTAGTCCGCGGGGAGGGGGGATATCTGTGGCTGTGGGGAGGGCTGAGGACAGCTTTCCCTTGCGACCGCACTGCAGGAAGGGACAAAAAGGCAGCTATAAGTAGAGGTAGGTAGGAAGGAGGAGCTTATACAGTAACTTCTAAGGCATTGCAATTTGTACTTATGCACTTTAAAATACTTTCTAAGGTGTTTTTAGCATGCAGCAAGAACAATTTTTACTTATGCACTTTAAATACTGGCTGTAGGGGATGCAGGCACAGTTCAAACAGCCTGGGGAGTGAAAGATCTTACATGCAATTTACCTTATCTGTACTGCTCTGTTCAAATCCCCTAATTACAGTGAAAGGCTCAAAATTCCTTAAAGTGAAGGCTGTAC
The DNA here is from genome assembly GCA_016271365.2 of Neoceratodus forsteri. Taxonomy (NCBI): domain Eukaryota; kingdom Metazoa; phylum Chordata; order Ceratodontiformes; family Ceratodontidae; genus Neoceratodus; species Neoceratodus forsteri. Next base: position 1,212,548,653 of record CM057453.1, on the reverse strand, counting down.
TGCTGTGATTAAATCCCCTTAAAGTAAAGGTAGTACAGCTCCGTTCTCCTTTGTCTTTTTCGTCCAGTTAAAGTAAATGCAGTGCAGCTCTCTCCACCTTAAAATACGAGGCAGTATATCTCAATTCCCCTTGAAATACTGTTCTTATGATTACATTACAGGTCGGTTTTGGAGCCAGAGTGCTGTGAAAAAAACTATCAGCACTGCTCCAGTGACATAAAATCAAATGCACGGCAGTCTTTGTTTGACAAAAAAGGTGCCAAGTTTGAAATCTGTGGCAGAGTAGAGCTCCATGAAGCAGCTGCAAGCTGGATGGCTACCTGGCGCTGGTGCTGCTCCGTAGTCCGTGGAGGGGATTTCAGTGGCTGTGGGGAGGGCTGAGGACAGCTTGTCCTCACGACCACACTGGCGCTGGTGCTGCTCCATAGTCCGCGGGTGGGGGATTTCGGTGGCTGTGGGGAGGGCCGAGGACAGCTTGCCCTCGTGACCGCACTGGCGCTGGTGCTGCTCCGTAGTCTGCGGGGTGGATTTCAGTGGCTGTGGGGAAGGCTGAGGACAGCTTGCAAGCAGCTGCAAGCTGGGATGGCAACCTGGTGCTGGTGCTGCTCCGTAGTACACGGGGGAGATTTCGGTAGCTGTGGGGAGGGCTGAGGACAGTTTGCCCTCACGACCGCACTGCAGGAAGACAAAAAGGCAGCTATTTGTAGAGGTAGGTAGGAAGGAGGAGCTTATAACTTCTAAGGCATTGCAATTTGTACTTATGCACTTTAAAATACTTTCTAAGGTGTTTTTAGCTTGCAGTAAGAGCAATTTTTACTTACGCACTTTAAATACTGGCTGTAGGGGATGCAGGCATGGTTCAAACAGCCTGGGGAGTGAAAGATCTTGCACGCAGTTTACCTTATCTGTACTGCTCTGTTCAAATCCCCTAATTACAGTGAAAGGCTCGAAATTCCTTAAAGTAAAGGCTGTACTGCTCTGATTAAATCCCCTTAAAGTAAAGGCAGTACAGCTGCATTCCCCTTTGTCTTTTTCGTCCAGTTAAAGTAAATGCAGTGCAGCTCTGTCCCCCTTAAAATAGAGGCAGTGCATCTCAATTCCCCTTGAAATACTGTTCTTATGATTACATTACAGGTCGGTTCTGGAGGCAGAGTGCTGTGAAAAAAACTGTCAGCACTGCTACACCGACATAAAATCAAATGCACAGCAGTCTTTGTTTGACAAAAAAGGCACCAAGTTTGAAATCTGTGGCGCAGTAGAGCTCCATGAAGCAGCTGCAAGCTGGGATGGCTACCTGGCACTGGTGCTGCTCCGTAGTCCACGGGGGAGATTTTAGTAGCTGTGGGGAGGGCTGAGGACAGCTTGCCCTCGCTACCGCACTGCTGGAAGGGACAAAAAGGCAGCTATAAGTAGAGGTAGTTAGGAAGGAGGAGCTTATAACTTCTAAGGCGCTGCAATTTGTACTTATGCACTTTAAAATACTTTCTAAGGCATTTTTAGCATGCAGCAAGAGCAATTTTTACTTATGCACTTTAAATACTGGCTGTAGGGGATGCAGGCATGGTTTAAACAGCCTGGGGAGTGAAAGATCTTACACGCAGTCTACCTTATCTGTACTGCTCTGTTCAAATCCCCTAATTACAGTGAAAGGCTAACATTCCGTAAAGTAAAGGCTGTGCTGCTCTGATTAAATGCCCTTAAAGTAAAGGCAGTACAGCTCCATTCCCCTTTGCCTTTTTCGTCCGGTTAAAGTAAATGCAGTGCAGCTCTGTCCCCCTTAAAATACGAGGCAGTACATCTCAATTCCCCTTGAAATACTGTTCTTATGATTACATTACAGGTCGGTTTTGGAGCCAGAGTGCTGTGAAAAAAACTATCACCACTGTTCCACCGACATAAAATCAAATGCACAGCAGTCTTTGTTTGACAAAAACGGTAGCAAGTTTGAAATCTGTGGTGCAGTAGAGCTCCATGAAGCAGCTGCAAGCTGGGATGGCTACCTGGCGCTGGTGCTGCTCCGTAGTCCGCAGGGGGGATTTCGGTGGCTGTGGGGAGGGCTGAGGACAGCTTGCCCTCGTGACCGCACTCCTACACAGTTCAGTAATGAGGTGGCATGGGATGTCCCACTATCACACAACTTTATCCCCAGAAGGAACACTGTATAGGGCATACCTGGTGGTCCCAGTGTATCTGTATGAATGGACATCTGCGGCACAGTCCTGTTCGCATCCCCATACTGGCCAGTGGTTCTGTTGCTGTACAGAGAACTGTGTTCTGGATGTGTGTACCATGACCTGGTGCTGTACCTCTTATGTGTAGTCATGTACACATGGGATACAGAAATCTGTGACCGGTACACAGAAACCCATCCTTACAATCCACAGTGTGCACCCACTGCCCACAGTCACTACTGTCAGCACTGTGATCATCACCAGCAGTACTGTCTCATACCTGCTACAGGCACTACCCACTCAATTTCAGTTCAGCTCTTAGCACAGCATTTGGATCCCCATGGTATGTCTCCAATGCACACACCTACAAATGTGTGGCTGTTCACAAGACTGTCCCTCATCTACCATAGCAGCTCCTCAGACTCAGCTATGTCCTCTACTGCCTCCCAGTATCCTTTGGGAAGGCTGCACACACATGGAGTACATTCCCCTTGTTCTGCCAGTGGTGGTGCACGGGTCTGTTAGATCAGCTATGGCTGGTCTAAGCCCCAGCATGATGTGCAGCATTTGGGGGGGCTCTGAAAATCCCACTGTAGGGGATACTGCTGCTGCTAGTTGACACAAGTGCCCATCCACCATGGTGCAGCCATGTGACCACCAGATGAATGGCGCAAGCACAGCTGGTACAAGTGGCCCTCTATCCTGCCAGGCTATGATGGGAAATAGGAAATAGTGCAGGGTGTGGTGCAAGGGGTCCCTTGCATCAATCCTTTTTGGTACAAGCACTGTGTACCAATTCCAGGGCTTTGATAATCTTGTCCATTATCTCTAATGCAAGCGAGGTATAAATAAAAGGGAAATGAAACAGATAAGAAAAGGAAAATGTCACACTTGCCTTATGTACTCTATTTTCTTTTGCTGGTGTTCTCAGCATCCTAATCACTGTACCAGACAAAAAAATGACAAAAACTTCTAAAGAATCAGGTGTCTAAAAAGGTGAACAAGGCATCTCAAAGGTGGAAGACATATGTGTTCAACAAACAAGTCAAAGATTACCTATCTAATCTAATTTTTTATCTCAATTGTTTTTCTTTCTTTGGAGCACCATCTTTTCAGTCTGAAAGATGAAAACAGAGTAAACATTAATATTGTATGGGAGAGGGCTAAGGGTGGGCGAAAGTTGCTGTTTCCGCGTCAGCAGAACTTTCGGGGAAACGTGGCATCTTTCACAGAAGTTTCTGATCTTCTGCCTGTGGCGGATCGGAAATCATCTAAATGTTTAAAAGGAAATTTCATAGGTTCACCCTATGTTCTGTATCACTGATAACAATGTATTATGCCCCTCCAAGGTCCATCGTCGATCACCCGCTGCCATTGCAGACAGTCAAACAGCTCCCCCCACAGTGGCTAGTGTCCTTCCCCTTACTCGATCACCTCCCTGTCCACTATTACCCATCCATTCCTTCCAAATTTCCCATGTATAATAAAATATATAATTTTCCTTGTGCGGTGGTCTAGACTGTGAACCCCCCTTCCTCCCTGTCCTCGATCCTAGCTGACACAGTACTTGTTTTTATTTTTTTTATTTTCTATTTGCAGGTGGTCTAGTGGCCTCACATCCCACCACCATGTCAAGTGGTGTTTACTGTACTACCTTACTCCGCCCATCATGAAAAGTTGCATTAGCATAAGTCTTTCTCGAAAGGGTTACTGAGTTGTCAATGAATGAGCACATGCTTGTTCATGCGGTCATTCACTGACAACTCAGTGGGCCACTGGCTGTGGAGGAGAGTGGAGGGCTGTGCCGGTGGTGCACTCATTTCAGGATGGGCGGGGGGGGAAAAGGGATGGTACAGGGAAACACTATCTGCCTGGGTGGAGGGGATGGGGGCCACTACATCACCAGTGAATATTTACTGTGGTGGACTGAGATAATTGAGTTGGGGGAGGGATGCTAGCCATAGCAGGAGGGGGAATTCTAACTAATCTGAGATGAACCGCTAGCAGCCATGGAGGAGGCTGTTACTGAAATACCACCCTGTGGGTGAACTGGTGGTTTGGAGGCATCGCTACCTACATGGCGGGGGGGTGTCACTATGTAATGATACAGGGTGGATGATCACTGGATGAGGGGAGCCTCCAGATATTTAATCTATTTTCATTTATTTTTGGGGCTGCAGGGCAGGCGGAATTTCTGTGAAAGTTCGGAAATGGATTTCCAGACTTTTGCAGAAGGGAAAGTCATACTTTTGCTTAAATTCCACCTGCAGAAGATTTTTTTCACACACCCCTAGCAAGAGCTATTGTTCATGGAATTCAATGAATTTCTAGTGTTGTTGTACCCTAGTAGTGATGTCAAACACCTGTTGTACCATACTGAGTACGTCACTTCAATGGTACAACCACATGGAATGCCCTCACGTGCTCAACTGTCCCTGTTAGCTGCACCGATCACTCGTTTTTTTTCCCCTTGTCAGTTTCATCTGTCACTTCTGCTAAGAAAAATGAGTGATCATTGATGGCTTCCGTGGTCTTTTTAAACTCTCCTTTGTTGTGCAGAGTTACCCATACACTATAAAAGATGGGCAACAGTGACCAGCAATGCTGAGTTTACTTCTTGAGGCTGCTGTGACAATTGAGGCCTCCCAAGCTATGATCTCAAGGTCTACTGTTTGGCAGGACAACCTCTGGAAGAAAACAAAGCATTGTTGTTCACTGTTGCCCATCCATTATCCTCTATATAATAACTGGTTCTTGTTTTTCCCTAAGGAAACCCATGGTATAATTTGTTATTATAAAGGAGTGTTTATAGTGGCAAGCATGCACTGGGTTTCCCCTCATCTGCACATGCGCTGGATGCTGCTGTCCCTCCTTTCTAATGTCTGGATGCCAGGGCTTACTGCCAGATGCTTCACCGCCACTTTGGCTTGGCAGTAAGTCATTTTAAAATAACAAAAGAATCTCCTGGCTAAAAATACTTAAACTGGTCTAATAAAAAAAAGGCAAAAAAGGGAAACTTCTTTTCTTTGAAGCAGTGCTTCTGATCGCAGACCCCTAGAAACCTAATCAGACCACAGCTAAACCAAGATGCCTTATTTTATATAATTGCTGCAGTGAAACAATGATACCCAGCAATTATACAAAATAAAATATGAGGCAGTGTGTTTAAACTCGAAGTTTACACACACATCCTCAGTGTTAGATACTTTCACTAACCGAGCTCGCTTCGGGTTTATGTAGCATCTAATACTCGGGTGTGTAATCTTCTTGCTACACACACTGCCCCATATTTTATACATGGATCTGCTTAGATCCAAGGTGCAAAAAGCAAGGCTAGGCAACAGAAAGGTAGCCTACACTGAGGTGCTATGTGAAAGACTTGGTTTCTACTATAACATCTTCCTACTCAGGCTGGGAAAAGCAGAGTACTGACGCCTCATTATTCCCAATACCCCTTACAAATCCCCAGCACCATAGGTCCATAGCAGTTATGTCCTACCTCTCCATGGCCACCAACTGTGGTGGTGGGGGGCTGGAACAAGGTCTCATTGTTTCACATTCATTGTTTTAGCACAGTGTTACTCACCAGCCAATAATTTTTAGGGCCATTGAATATTTATTAATAACTTTTCTAAATTTTTGCCATTACTATCTGACAAATGCCCTGTCCTTTAATGGTGAGAAGTAGGTTCCAGATGGAATATGATTTGGTGGGAGATAATGAAATCCAGTTGACTCCAATAAAATGCACTGCAACAATACAGTGAAATGTGCACTGGAGCTGTGCTCCCGCACCTCACCCCCAACACAAGAGCTATGCTTCCCTAAACACAGGAGCTTCACTCCACAACCCCAACACAGGAGCTGTGCTTATTCCCCAAAACATAGGAGGTGTGCACATCCCCACAACAGAGGAGCTGTGCTCCTCCTCCCAACACAGTAGCTGTGCTTTTCCCCCAACACAGGAACCATGGTCTTCCTCCACAACAGGAGCCGCACTCCTCACCATCAAGACAAGAGCTACTCTCCTCCCCCCCCCACCACAGGGACTGTGCTTCTCTCCCCCACAGCAGGAACTGTGCTCCTCCCCCCACCACAGGAGCTGAACTCCTCCCCACACCATCACAGGAGCTGCACTCCTCCTCCCACCATAGGAGCTGCACTCTTGCCCACACCATCACAGGAGCTGTTCTCTCCCACCCCCCACCCACACAACAGGAGCTGTGCTTCTCCCCTCAAAACAGAGGCACCACAGGAACAATAGACACTTTTCCTGTGGATTACATTGCATAGACTCTGTAGACTGATGGAGGTCCCTGAGGAGGAAGCAGTGGCTTAGCTGTCATGGTGACTAGCTGAGCACAGGTAGTCATTCCTGCACAGCTTCCCTCTCTGCATGTTTAACATGCACTGGTAATTCCAGAACAGAACAAAAATGAAATGAACTGAATGTGTGCAACAAAAGAAACTGTATTTTTTCAAGAAGAAACTAAAACTATTGAGAAAAGAACCCGAAATGCATTTCAGCTCTGTGGGTTTAACATGACGCCTAGAAAAGTACCAAATAGGACTAACCAACCTGGAACCACAAGCGGTATCAAAAGATCAATTAAACAAATAGAAATGCAGACCAGAATGAAGGCCAGTAAACTGAAAAATAAATAAAGGAGTCAACAAATGTTTTGTCTCCTGAGAGAAGCAGAGAAAGCCAGCTCAAGGTTGTGAAAAGGGGTCAGTAAAACAACACAGCTTTGATCTTTTTAATGAAAAACCATCCTACATCAAGTAAAACTAACACAAAAGAAAAATAACTGGAAGAAAAATGACTTAACACAAGGAAAAAGGGGATTCAGAGACGTTTACTGCAGAGGAACAGGAGGAGAATGATGAACTGGAAAGGTCTGAGGATGAAAGACAATGCCACATTTACCAACACCAGAAAATATAACCAAATATGGTGGCAAGTTCAAACATGGAACAGAGGCAATACGGAGAAGGGACTATGCTGACCTGATAACATCAGGTACTGTTGTGAACTCACCTTCTACTCACTATGTTGGACAAAAACCATACTGAAAATGGGAAAAATGGGTGGAATATCACATGAAGGGAAAAAAAAAAAACAGGTATGCAGCCGAGTAATGGGGGAGAACCCACAACAGAACTGTGGAAATACAGCTCAATAAAGTTAATCCTGGAAAATAACAAACTAACAGAACAAGTAACTTAATCTCAAAAACAATTTGGTAATACAACTACACAAAAGTAACCTGTTTTAGAACACATAAATAAGGAAAATGCCTCCCCCCACCACAGTTAATATTGGAAAAATGTGAAATGTGGGATGAAAGTCTCCAAAGAACAGGAGCAAAAATCAGTCAATTCCAGACAACAGTTCAACAGTTATGATTGAAAATCAAAAGATAGAAAAAAAACAACAAGCTAAAGATGGTTCAACAGAGGATTTCAGACTTGATGGACAAACTAGCCCCCTGTGAAAGACTTTCATAATCTCTCGAGCAATCCAACAAAAGTTTAAAAGAAAAAAAATCACAGTCTTTGAGGTGAGAGCTAGACACAAGAATATAAGTATTCTAGGGATTCCAGAAACATGGGATATGCTAAAAGGCATGAAATATTTATTTGCTCAAATTGCAGCAGCTTACAGTATATAGATACCAACCCTGCTAACATTACTTTTGCTATTGATCGGATACATCATACTTTTCATGGGCCCATATACATAATGAGCACAGCCAATTGTGGCAAAGTTCTTCAGATCAGAACATAAAGAAACTTTTAAGCAAGCCATTTATTTTAAAAAAAGTATTAATTTAATGGGTGCATCTATTTCTATCTATAATGATTTACGTACTGACATTGTGCAAGAGAGAAAAAAGTATGCTTTTTTAAAGAAAAGGTCATGGGAAAATAACTGCAGAACAAACATTGTGCATCCAGCAAAGTAAAATGTGTGTATCAATGGAACAGGACACACATTCAGTTCCTTAGAGGAAGCAGAGAAAGAACTAAGAGTTAAAATACCAAATATGTTTACTTAAATTTGTATTTATTTAGGTGGGTTGCAGGAGGAGAAAAGGAAAGAAAAGAAGTAACTGATTATTAAGAGAAATCCCTTTTGTTTTTTGTGTGCACTAATGGAAGTGGAGAATGAGCTATGAAATAAAATAATAAATGTGTCTACCTAATTGTACTTTCAAGGCAGGAAAAATTCTTTTATTCCCCTCTCGCTCTCCCTTTCTCTTTCTCTCTCTCTCTCTCTCACACTCTCTCTCTCTTTCTCTCTCTCTCTCCTTTCTCTCCTCTTTGTTACAGGAACACAGAACTGGAGTAGGTGAATGAGGAGGCAATTGTAATTTGGAGTTGCTGGAAAAGGGGGGGGTGGCATGCACTCAGATCATATGGGAAATTAGTGGTCTGTCTTGGCCACAAAGATGCAATCTCCCACAGCAAAATACCTACCATATAAATTTAAATAGGGGAAGACAGAGGGGGGAGAGAGGATATGTTTCAGTGGGGGGCAGAGAAATACTGCCATACTGAATGTGCAGGTGAAAGAACAGATTGAAATTAGTTTATTAGAAGGTGACTGTACTATAGTTTATGGCACAACAAGATTCAAGTGGAATTTGAGTTATACAGAAATAGGAGGAATTTTTCTTTACAGAGAGATTTGGGCAATAATAAAATGAGGTGCCTAAAAGAAATAATCATGAGTTTAAAAAAAATGAGACATATCAACAAAAATACTTATGGCTACTATAAAAACAATCAAATGTGCCACCTATAATGTCAACAGAATAATTACACTAATAAAAAGAACACTGCAGTATACTGTCGTATAATAATAAACGCATAATTGACATTATAGCACTACAAGAAACACATTTGAATGATAAAGAATCAAAGAAATTGTCTAGAAATTGGATTTCCCACACTTTTTCTCCCCAGGTACAAAAAAAATCCTCAGGAGTAACCATTCTAATAAGGAAAAAACTTATTTTCAACTACAGTATAAGTGGACTGTCCAAGAAGGTTGAATTACTATTATTAAGGGAACTATTTTTAATAACAACAAAATAACTGATGGTTCTGTTCATGGCCCATTTCAAAACTATCTTAATTTCACAGCTACTATAACACAAGCATTTATTAGGATCCAACCGACTAACCTCATTTTGATGCGGGATTTCACTAAATGACCCCTATATTAATAACAACAAAAACATCTCAAACAACAAGAAATTATCCTCTATTTTAAAAACATTTTTGAAAGAGAACATCCTAATTGATACATGGAGAATACAGAACCCCAAATTAAAGGAAAACACATTCCATGATGAAAACAACAAAAATTTCAGCAGGACTGATTATATTTTTATTACAAAAACCTTAATGCCCTCTGTAGACAATGTTGTCATAAGATCAAGTTTTATACTCAGACCACGTTCTAGTGGAAATCCAGCTAAATTTACAGTCAGAAACAAATCCTTCAGCAAGATCCCAAGTATTCAATAACAATCTCTTAACAAATAAGGATTACTGTATATAGAAAAAATTAGGGTAGCAATATAAGAATTCTGGTTTTATAAATATACTGGTCAATAATCCATATCCTCATTATGGGATGCATTAAAACCCATTACAAGGGGAATATGTATTTCTTACTAAGCCCGGATTAACAAAAATAAAAGAGAGGAACAGGTTATCCAGAAAAGATTACAAGAACTGGACAAATTGTTATTGCAAGAGTATAATAAGCACATCACAGAATGGAATGAATATAGGTTAAAATGGCAGCAAACATTAAATCAAGAAACTGAAAAAAACATTTGAAAAGTTAAACAGGCAAAATATCTCCAAGGGGACAAATCTGACAAACTTTTGGCCCACCTTTTAAAAAAGAGATGAGAGAACAATTTTATTACAAATTTAAAAAAACTCACAAAACCAGATAAAAACAGAATGGTTGGACTTGACAACAATTACTGTATGTCCATTTACTTTACTAACATATATGCAACAATATACCAATTGCCAACCCTGAAATTATGGAAACATTTGTAGCTGATAGTGACATCAAACCTCTCAATATGCAAAATGGTCCATTTACTATGGAAGAGATTAGAAAAGCCATGAATGATTTACTAAAAATAAAAGTCCCAGGGCAGTCTGCCTAACAAATGAATTTTACAAAACATTTACTGATATACAAAATCACACATGCCCACACAATGCAAAGCATTATGGGCTGCATATGCAAATCACCACAGAATGTTATGCTGGTTCAACTTTAAGCAGAACTGCATGGTGCCGAAAGGCCTCTCACACAGTTTGCAAAGGGTGCTAACAGATGACATAGACACGTGTTTCGTCCTACCAGGACTCATCAGTATGCCTCGTCTGTTTGACATCCCAGTGGAATGAACCAGGTACCCTAAGATGGTCTGTCTGGGTTATGTTGTGGTGAACCCATTAAAATAAAAAACTATTTAAAAGACAAAGAACCTTTGTGTGTAAACACTGAGGCAAGGGTTACCCCAAAGGGCATTTGGCTGGGAAGCCAAGTTTCAAGAAAATACAAAATCACACATGCCCACACAATGCAAAGCATCATGGGCTGCATATGCAAATCACCACAGAATGTTATGCTGGTTCAACTTTAAGCAGAACTGCATGGTGCCAAAAGGCCTCTCACACAGTTTGCAAAGGGTGCTAACAGATGACATAGACACGTGTTTCATCCTACCAGGACTCATCAGTATGCCTCGTCTGTTTGACACCCCAGTGCAATGAACCAGGTACCCTAAGAGGCCTTTCGGTGCCATGCAGTTCTGCTCAAAGGTGAACCAGCATAACATTCTGTGGTTATTTGCATAGATAGGCTCTAAAATGTTCCCTGAGGGGGAGTGTATTCAGATGGCCTCAACAAAATCCTGGCAATTTAAGTCACAAGTGAACTCTTTACTCTCCTCAATTCGTCAATTGGAAACTACAATCTCTCGGTTATCACCTGACGAGGACTGGGTCAAGCTACATGGCCTGCAAGCCCAATATTTCAGTCTCATTTCCCAGAAAGCTGAGCTTTCATTGAAACGTGCAAAGTTTCTCTACTTAGAATCCAGGGAAAGAGCTAGTAAATTACTGGCCATGAGGCTCAGGCAAGAGGATGCATCTCGGTTTATCCCGGGTATCAAACCGGATAAAGATACACCAGTTGTCACTGACCCCCGTGCAATAGCAGGGATGTTAAGGCAATACTACCAGAGTTCATAAGCTGAGGACCTGGTTAATCACCCTTCTATGGCAGATATCACGAAATACCTCAGTTTAATTGATTTACCTAGGTTATCACCCATTCACACTTCTTCCTTAGTGGGCCCCATCAAGGTTGGAGAAGTGGTGAGGGCCATTGAGCTCCTCCCAACGGACAAATCCCCGGGACCAGATGGACTCCCTAATGGTCTCTACAAGGCCTCTATATAAGAGATAGCCCCACTGTTGACAGAGGTGTATAATTTCTGGTTTGATAAGGGGTTATCTGACCCCACTTTTTTGAGGGCGATAATCACGCTTATTCCTAAAAAGGGCAAAGACCCACAATACCCGGAGAGTTATCAGCCTATTTCATTGATTAACACCGATATGAAACTCCTGGCCAAGATTTTGGCCAATAGGTTAGGACCACTCATGCCCCTCATAATAAGTAAAGAGCAAATTGGATTCATGACAGGAAGGTCCTTGGGAGATCATATGCGGAAGTTGTTACATCTCCTCTCGGTGGCTAGTGGCTCAGAGCTCCCTATGGTTCTGGTGTCACTGGACACCGAGAAGGCTTTTGATAGAGTGTCATGGGACTTCCTTTTTACTATCATGTTGTGGTTTGGTCTTCCCGAGGGCTTCCTTAAGTGGATTAGGTTGTTATATTCTTCTTCCTTGGCCCAAATTCGATGCAATGGGGTTCACTTTGAGGCCTTTTTGCTTCATAGAGGTACTAGACAGGGGTTTCCCCTCTTCCCTCTTTTATTTAATATATATTTAGAACCCCTCATTCAGAATTTGGTAGCTACTCCAAACATTCGGGGGATCCAGGTGGGGGACCAAAGATATACTCTTTCAGCTTACGTGGACGACTTGCTGTTGCACTTAGAAGACCCACAAGAAAGCCTGCCAGCCCTTTTGGAGCAGGTCGGGGCCTTTCCAAGGTTTCCCATTACAAGCTCAACCTTGCCAAAACCAAGGTGTTCCCCCTGAATAATAGGATTTCCCGAGGAGAGGTGACTGACTTTGCTCTTTCATGGGAGTCGAAATCCCTCTTATATTTGGGAATCCAAGTGACAATAGATATACATCTATGTTGAAAGCCAACCTCTCAGATTTACTGACTAAAATTAAAGCGGATTTTGATAGATGGGGTGCTCTCCCCCTGTTGCTTTGGGGAAGGATCACCGTGGTGAAGATGAATGTGTTACCCTGTATCTTATACCCAATGGGCATGCTGGGCTGCTTCCTCCCTTAAAAATGGTTCATCATGCTGCAATCAATACTGAGCACCTTCATTTGGCAGGGTAAGTGAGTTAGAAGGTCCTATCTTAAATTAACTGCTCCAAAAGAGCAGGGCTGTCTTGCTGCTCCCTCCTTTTTTTGTATTACTGTGCCCACCATCTTAGTAAGCTAGCCCGTTGGGCGCAGGAAACACATGTTGTAAATCTGCAAGATTACTCACCAATGTAGCTGGGAATAGAGTGGTACCTTGCAGCCAAGTATAAGTGTACCCTCCTGGCTTTACTATATATCAACCCCCAGGCAATTCCTAGACCCTTAAGGTCCACCCTGTTAGGATGGTCTATCAAAGCGTTACGTCAATTGCAAGTGAATATGTCCACCAACTGGCATACCTCTCTAGAACAACCCATACCGGGCAACCCTCACTTTAGAATTAGGCATCTGCCTATCCCAATGTCTTACTGGCCTAGGTTGATGGGGAAGAAATTTGTGGATATGTATGCTGATGGAGAAATAATCTCCTTCCCCTTTTTCCGAAACAGATTCAATACACATGTTAGTAGCATCTTCCAATATAGACAGCTCAAGGAGACTATAGTCTCCCGCATAGGTAAAACCTGGGGCCCCGAGTTGGACAAAGTGGATCTATCCTCTATTTTGATATTGGCCAGGCAAATCCCATGCAATTTCCTTAGTTTATAAAAAGTTACAAGTATTACAGAGTAACCTGCCTCAGAGCGTTTGCTACTATTGGATTCAGGAGCTGCCCCTGGGTACAGATGCAGATTTCTGGAAGAAACTATCGCGTAATTCCTATAATTTTGTTAAACAGGATAGATTGCGCCTTATCCAATTTAATATCATGCACAATTTATATTTTACTCCTTTTAAACTTCACAAATTGGGGCGACTCTCTTCCCCGGCCTGTATTAGATGTGGAGGTGAGCTGGGTACTCTGTTCCATATGTTGTGGACATGCCAGTGCAAAGTGCTGGCAGGCAACTAGGCATTCTTTGGACTCTACTCTGGGTTTGGACCCTTTATTTATCCCAGAAGTTGTCCACAATTTTTTTTCCTCAGGGTACACCTGTCAGAAAAAGGCCACATGGCCCTGGTTGCTCTAATAGCAAAGTTGGTTATAATGTGGCACTGGAAGGACAATGTATCCCCACCTGTCCTGGAATGGAACAAAGAGGTGTTGCTGGCTTTGCAATTGGAGAAACACATTTGTCTAATGCATAATAGGTACACAACATTCCAGAGCAAATGGGGAGCATTAGAGGCCCTGCTTGCCATTTGGAAGCCCTAACCAGGTTAGACTATAGACCATTGTTGTGATTATTTACCTGAGTGGCACACGAGTAACACTTGGCTCTGGGGTGGAGGTTTAAGGGAGGATTTGAAGTAAGGGGAGGGAGATGGAGGGAGACAGGCTTATGGGAGGTGGGGGGATGATGGATTTCTTTGGAAATGTCTGTTGTATTCTATTTGCTGTCTTAATACCATCTCCCCTCAGGGGACTGTGTTTTATGTAGTTTTATTTGAAATCAATAAAGCTTATTGAATTAAAAAAAAGAAGACTGCATTGGCACAGCAGAGTACTTCACTGTGATGCAACTCCTAAATTGTTGTTCTATTGGAGTGTGAGTCCTTTTTTGCTTGCAAAAGGTCTGCAGGGCTCCGCCCACTGCAACCCTAAAAATGGAGAACATGACATATTGCCCCGGGTGAGCTATGTTTTAGAGAGCATGGTATGTTAAATACAGAGTAAGATCATGCATGTATGCTCATGACAGGCTCAAGAAAGTGATAAAAGTTCAGCATGCACTAGATGATATGCAGTTCATGCAGCATCATGATGGACTTGATGAACTGAGAACGAGCATGTTTGTGTATCCATAAGTGACCGTGATAATAAATGAGATCTTGGCATTTGACATGGTGTCAGCACAGTTTAAGACAGCTTGTGATGTCAAAGGAGTGAGGTCATGGCTGTATGCTCACGTAAGCCTCGAGAATGTGATGAAAGTTGTGCATGCAGTAGCAGATAGACTGTTCTTGTGGTCTGATGATGGACTTACTTTTATTAAAGTAAATGGTGTGTTGTATATGGTTTGGGCTTATTTTGTCTTAGCGCTTACAGTCGCACTTTCAGTCAACAGTCCCTTTGACAAACAGGTGATCAGTTCCCTGTGGAGTTTCTCATCATTTGCCCTTCAAATTACTGTTTTCTTCTGTTTTCATTGCTGCCATATGGTGCCATATCTGTGCCATTAGAACCATATTTTGTATTGAATGTGACTGGGTTCAAAGTGCAGTTATATGGAACTGCACCCGGTTCAAGTATTCCCAGTAAGCAGTCCTTACACTGGTAGTTGAAGGCATGACTGTAAGCATTAGGAAAACACAAGCCAAAACAGTTGGTAACAGTAAGTAGATCATCAGATCATGAGAATAGAAGATCAGCTAGTGCATGCAGAACTTGCATGACATTTAGAGGCTGTAACGAGCATATAGCAATGACCTCAGTCTTTATTTGACAGCACAAGTATTCTCAAACAGCACTAAACCAAGGGGAAACTGTCTGGATCTCAGTGTATTATAACAGTCAGTTATTTAGGCACAAATGTATAAGTTGAAAAGAACACGGCAACAGTAGACAGTTGTATTCTTAAATAAACAAGAAATGTTGGTACAGTGTCTAATAAGTAGCATAACATAGAAACTGATTCTTATGTTTGCCATTTATATTTAGACAGGTACATTTTTACATAGTAACAGACTAAAAGCTTAATTGGTAATTCTGTGTTTGCTCTTTAGCACAGAATAGGCCACTAGATGCCCCAAACCTGTACTCACTCCCAACCCCACCACACACAAGTATACACATTGTGATGAAGGAGCAATCAGGTACCGCTACTACTATTTTCAAGTAAAGGAGGGAAAAGAAAAAAAAAACATTGGCTGCATTACTGACAAACCGAGCGTAATTTTTATTATGGTTTTAATTCTGCTTAATTTTTTACAATGACAGTACTGTCTGGTGAGCAACTGAAAAGTTACAGAGGTAACTCGGCATGGTCAGCACTGGTGGGGGGAACTTACAGTGGCATTAATTATTTAGATAAATTTTCCTGTTTAAATTTAATTTTATTTTATTTATTTATTGAGAGAATCAGAATTACAATCCTTTGAGTCATAGACTCCTTTGCAAAGGCTCCACATCAGTACAAGAAAGCACAAACATTACATTTAATAATATTATACATAGATTACACAGCACAGTGTATTTACATTGGTGGGTTACCACATCTAGGAGCTTAAGAAGACCCTTGGTCATAGTTGTGAGACATGTCAGGTTACAGATTCGGAGTGTCAGTAACAGAGCCCTGAGTCAAAGTTTATATATGGCAAGATTGTAGTCATGGGATAAAGCTAGACATTTTATCCTTAACATTGAGGTTTTCTCCCTGCTCTGCAGTCAGAGACTGTTTGCAAATTGCCTCCTTTAGTGATTCAGACAAGGGGGAGGAGTATCGGCTACAGCCACAAGCCACAGAGTCAAGGAGAAGGTTCCTGATACCAGTTTAAAATATGCCAAGACTGGTGGCCTGTGAGATGGAGGCTGGTAGGTTGTTAAACCAGAGGGGAACACGATATCAGAAAGACCTTAGCTCTAGGGAGGTCCTACAGTGGGGGACTAGGAGGGAGGTGCTTGCATGATGTCTAGGGCCACTCCTGTGAGGGACTGGCTGGATGACGGGGTGGAGGCCTCTGGGTGTTAGATTTATCAGTATTTTTTTGGCTTGGAGGCAAGTGTAATACTTAAGCCTCCCTTCGAAGGTCAGCCAGTCTGCATGCTTGTAGAGCTAGCATGTGTGAGTTAATCTATCGCAGCCAGTGACCAGTCGGCAAGCTTTATTGAGAGCTAGGTTGATGCAATGTAGGGCAGTTTGGTCAGCGGTGCCATAAATCACAATGCCGTAGTCCACCAATGAAAGGACTGAGCAGGATACAGCAAGACGTAAGGCCTGAGGGGGTAGGCAGTGCTTATGTCTGTATAGAATCCCCAATCTGGTGTTAACAGAGGAGAAAAGGTGTTGAATGTGTGTGGTAGGTGAGGGATGTGTCCAGAGTGACACCCAGATATTTGAAGTTTGAGACCTGTTCAAGAAGGAGGCCTATGAGTTTGATATGCTTAGAGGGGCACTACTGAGTAGGCTTTGGCGGTGGGCAAAGATCATGGATTTCATCTTGTTGTAGTTGAGTACTAAGCTATGCTCAGTGAGCCAGGATTCTATTTCTCTAAAAAAGCCTTGTAAGGCAGTTTGGAGTGAGTTAGGATGGGGGTATTTCCAGAAAACCACGGCGTTGTCCACATAGAGTATAAGCTTCCCACTGCAGAATTGAGGGAGGGAGTTCAGGAAGAGAGTGAAAAGCAGTGGCACAAGAATAGACCCTTGCGGGACACCACTAGGACTGGTCTGTAGGAGGAGACGGTGGTGTTAAATTTGACCTGTAGCATCCAGCCAGACAAATAGTCTTTGAACCAGGAGGTGGCCTCAGGGGAGAAATGGTAGAAGGGAAGGGAGTGGAGAAGTAGTGCATGACTGACAGTATCGAATGCTTTGGTCAAATTGACGTAGATTGCACCTGCTAAGGATCCTTGTTCCAGGGCCTCATGTATGTAAGATGTAAATTCGAGGAGGGCTGTGGTTGTGCTGTGTCCCCTCCTGAAGCCATGTTGTTCATGGCAGAGCAGATTAAGTTTGGCCAAGTAATCAGTGAGCTGGTCCAACACAATTTTTTCAAGAGTCTTTGGGGGAGTAGGATCGAAATGGGTTGGTAATTGCTTTAAGGTAGGACTTAGTCTCACTGCAAGAGATGATTCGCAGCCAGAAGGGAGGGGGGACCATAGTGGCTGAGATGCACGAGGGGCAGCTAGGGATTGGGTCAAAGAAGTTTTTTGGGAGGATGTGACCGAGGTCTGAGAAGGTGGTATTTAGGGCATTAGAGATGGTTTTGGGGTCCTGGGTGAGGGCCCCCTCCACTTAAAGCTGCATTGGGGCAGGGGAGACTGTTTTCCCGCATAGTTCCTTGATATTGTTCCAGAATTTTTTCCCTGAGCCCCAGGTGGTGGTAAGGGCTTGTTTATAGTAAGCAGCCTTTGCTTGCCAGATGGCCCAGGTGCAATTGTTTCTGGCCTCTCTGTAGAGTTGTCTGTCCTGAGGTAACTGAGAGTTCAGGGCCTTGTGCCAGAGGTTATCTCTATAGTGCATCTGGTCAAGCAGGGACTGTGAGATCTATGGGATATCCCTAGTTTTTATAATCTGCTTTGTGAAGTGGGAAAAGATGTCACAGGCAGCTTAAAGGTGGTAATAAAGGAGATAAGGGCAGTGTCTACAGTCTGACCATTGTGGATCGGTGACCAGTCACAGGAAGTAAGGTAAGATTTGAGTCTGGAGAGGGCTCCTTTTTTGATGCACCTTTGGCTGGTAACTTTATGGAGACTGGGTGGGAGTTTATTTGACCACCAGCAGGTGACAGGGGAGTGGTCACTTATCGTGTCAGAGAGCACTTTGACTTTGGAGAGGTTATTGGGATGGTTAGTAAAGATGAGGTCAATAAGAGTGGAGGATTCAGCTCTGGGGTCATGTCTGGTGGGGGACTGGATGACCTGGTCTGGGTCATAAGCTAGAATGACATCTTTGTAAGTGGCAGATGTGGTGGATAGCCAATTCACGTTGAAGTCTCCCATTATTATTACTTCAGTCTTGGGAGGGAGATGGGTGATGCTGGACAGTATAGAATCAAGGGTGGGCTTTTGGTTCATGAGGGGATGTATACTGCCATAATGTATAGTGCTTTACCCAGATTGCCAAAGGTGACCTTAATGGCTATGGTTTGGGCACCATGAGATGGAGGGTGAATGGAGACCGAGAGGGCTTGCAGTGATGTTTTCACGTAGATGGCACATCCACCACCCCGCTCGCCTAGCCTGTCTGTTAGGAAGATGGAGTAGTCACTGAGGGTGACAGAAGCATCAGGGATGTTTTTTGAGAGCCAGGTCTCTGATAAGGCAAGGATGTCGGGGCATGTTGGGCGATTCCGCCCTGAAGTGGAGCGAACTTCCTGAGTAGGTTGCAGATGTTGAGGGAGGCCAGTAGTAGGCTGCCATGCCTGTCCTCCTTGGTAACTCCAGGAGAAGGTGGTCCGGGATTAGGATGAACATTACCTGAAAGTAGGAGTAGGAGGAGAGCATGCCAAAGAAGAGCTATCCAGAGCAGTTTGGCTGCAGAGCAAAGGAAGCATGGAGTAGTGTGGATTTTGGTGTGCCCAATAGGTATTGGGAGGGTGTGAACAAGGTGGGCTAACAGGGCTGGAGGCAAAGAGGGATGGGGGCTATGTGGGGGGGTGTCCGGATGGCAAGGGAGGGTAAAGTTCCAAGATGGTCCAGATGGCAGTGCAGCTTAGATTGAGAGTATAATTGCTGCTGACTAGATCAGGGAAGATGGAATTTTGGAGGTACTGGGGGGAGCATTGTGTGGGGGCAATTAGTGAACCAGACTTTGGGGTCCCATATATGAGGCTCCTCCATTGTGAGAGTGTGAGGGGGAAGAGAAAATAATGGGGCAGTGCGATGATATGGATAAGCACCCGTAGGTAGATATTCATGTTGTATCCTGAGGGTGTTGTAAAGGCAATTGGATGGGATGGTGGCCTCTAGTGGTGAGCTAGTATTGGCTGCTGATTGCAAAGTGGGCTGATAGGTTTTAAGTGATCATGTGATCTTCTTTATATAACCAACTAGTGACCAAGGGTGGTGGTGGGGGTGGCGGGGCCAACAGTACAGTTCTGAGCTTCTAGGCAGCGAGCGAGCGGTAATGCAGGCAGGCTCCTCCAAGGTTTTTTTTTGGTGATCCGTACCTGCAGTGTTTTGGCATGGAGGAGGGCAGCTCTGAGACCCTCTTGACCTCTCTAACAATGTGGCCCAGCTGTGGACAAAGGAGAGACAGAAGGGACAGGATTAAGTAAGGTAGGCAACTTGTGAGTAATGAATGCGGCAAATATTTTTTGGAAATAAAAAGCAATTCCATGGAGGAGGATGCTATATAAAGGAAGGACTTTCTTGTCAATGAGCACTGCTTTGAGATTGAAAGATGTAAAGAAAGTTATGGCAAGGAAGACAAGCATGTGTCAATGCCGAATGTTTGCTGCTGGTATGTGCCTCTTTTGTTGTTTTTTTTTCCTATTTTGACCCAAACTGTTGAAAATACTTGTTTTAGGATTTCCCCTATAGACATGATATGTACCATAGTGAATAAAGAAAAGCAGGGGTGGGATAGTAAGGCTAAAAGGGGAAGAAGAAGAGTGTGGGGAAGAGGACCTGGAAAAGCATCAATACTGAACAAATGTTTTTGTTCTGCATTCACAGAAGAAGAGAAGGCGAGGGTCCACAGTTAGGCAGCATGAACAAATCAGGGAGGGAGATGGACACCAGTCCATTTAAGAAAAAGAGTCATAGCATAATTCACAAAACAAAGCAGATAAGGCACTGGAACCAGATGAGATACATCTAGAATATTAAGGGAACTATTAGAAGTGCTGTCAGCACCACCGGCAGCCCTGTTCAATGAGTCATTCCATATGGGAATGGTTCCGGAGGACTGGAGAAGAGCAGATGTAGTCCCTCTTCAGAAACGTGGGAGTAGGGAGGAGGCTGGAAACTATAGACCAGTCAGCCTCACCTCAAAAGTGCGGAAAATTATGGAATCACTACTTAACTCATTACCTCCTGGAAACAGCTGTAGGTGGCAGCCAAATCATCCCATTTGTCTCCCACAATGACTTCAGTCGTCAGACAAAGACTTCCTGTGTGTCCCAGACATTTCTCAGGTTGTCAGCACTATTTCTTTGTGTTACTTGAGAACAAACAAACCAAACTGTTTAGAATTGACTGCACAGCACCATTAGAAAGGTAATTTTGTGCTGAACAACTTTGCCACTGATACTTTGTGTGTATCACATATACTTTAGGAGTTATTTACATTTGTTTATGGGATGGTGTGTGTGGCTGACATTTGTCACTCAAGCCTCACCTAAGAATTTTGAATAAAATGGGAAAAAATACATGTTTTATATTAGAAAAATTACTTTTTAGTACCAATTTACTTTTATACCTACATCTAATGTATGGATGCTTAATTTGGTGTTCATGTGTTACATATTTTCCTACCAAAAATTATTTATAATGACTTTTTTATTGCAAAAAAATAACACTTTTTTTCTATTTCGACTAATATAGAAAAAAAAGAAATTGCTTATAATTAATTGCATAGCACCATTGGAAAGGTAATTTTGTGCTGAACAACTTTGCCACTCATACTTTGTGTATAGCACTTACAGTTCATGAGGTATTCACATTTGTTAGTAGCATGCTGATTATGGCTTGATTTTGCTTAGAAAGGCCCAGGATGCAGTGTTAATAGTATACATGACAAAAGTGGTGGATCTCTCAAAGAGCTCCTGTAGAGTGAATGAGTTAAAGAAAGGATTATGGAACACCTTGAATCCAGGGGAGTATGGCATCTGAGACAGCATGGATTCACAGTGGGACTGTCATGTCAGTAAGACCTTTGATTTTTTTCTGCATAGAAGACTGGTGAACAAGCTGGGCAGCCTGGGCGTGGGTCACAAGGTGGTGAATTGGGTTAGGAACTGGTTGAGTGATAGAAGACAGAGGGTCATGGTAAATGAATCTCAATCTGAGAAAAGGAGGGTGACCAGTGGGGTGCCACAGGGCTCAGTCTGGGGCCAGTCCTGTTTAATGTCTTCATACGTGCCATTGTGTGGGGGGCTAAAAGGGAAGGTGTGCCTCTTTGCAGATGACGCTCATATCTGCAACAGTGTGGACATGCCGGGAGGGGTGGAAAAAATGAGAAGGGACCTAGGTAAACTGGAGGAATGATGTTGAGTATGGCAGATGAGATTCAATGCAAAAAAGTGCAAAATCATACATTTGTAGTGTAAGAACCCATGTTTCTCTTTATAGTAGATTGGCCATAATTTCATGTTGCATCAGAGGTGCAAAACACATCTCATCCATGATTTTATGACATTCACCAAACCACCTATTTGATTTCCTCAGTTCACAGTTTGGCTTTGAAGAGTGAAGAGTGAAGACATGTCTGCAGTCCAGACAGGATTATGATGTTAGACCCCTGGTGGAAAAATAAGGGCTTGACGGGGTTGCTTAGTGGGAAGGTTGGATGGGGGGGACTAATGGCACAATGGACATTGATGGATGGTTTTCTTTTTTACAGGGTAAAGAAAAAAATCAAGGAACAGTTATCTTTATTTCAGACACATTCTGACACTGGGATTTGGCACCCCAGTGTGAGGCTTGTTGGGGAACGGAGTGGGTGACCTGAAGAGGAAGGGGGGTCAAGAGAAACAGTATCAGGGTTGGGCACCCTGGATGCTTACATTAAAAAAAATACGTACTGTATAAAGATGGGAAGTGTGGGTGGGCGATCTGCATGGGACGGGGAGACAGAAGTGGTAGTGGGGGTGGGCACCTTGCTATACTTATATTAAAGGAAAATATTTTTAAAGATAGGAAGGGCAGGCGGGCAAGCCACCTGAAGGAAACAGGGTGGAAAAGTTGTAGCGGGAGTGGGCAACCCGCTCCAGATACTGTCAGCTTTTTTTCACATTTCTATAGCCTCTGCATTCTGCATCCTGCTGGCATTATTAATGGCCACAAAATACATAAATAAAGCAGGATGTGCCTAAATGTTACATTTCATCATTTTATTAGCTAAAATTAAATTCTGCTTGACGCAACCTAAATGGCTACTGGCAGATGCTTCCGCACGTGCACAATGCTCAGCATAACAGAGATGTGGGAAAACTTGTCAATGAGTGAGTTTTTAATTTTGTAATGAACTTGTACAAACTACATCTTTCTATAGTATTCACTCTTCTAATGCTGGCAAAGTAACTCTGTTTTAAAAATGGGTGCAATAACTAGGTTAACTTTTTGTTTGAAAATGGAAGCCATGACTTCATGCATGGCTAATGATTTTATCTAGCGATTCTGGTATTGCTGTTTTTTTTTTTAAATGAGATAAACTTTATTGAATATAATAAATCCAACAAGAGCAAGAAAACAATACAATGATTCTGGTATTGTTGATTTAAGTTGAGCACTAACAAAAAATTCAGCAATGAATTTAATACTGTCACTTTAAAAATAGCAGTACCTAAAAAAAGTAGACCAATCTAATATTTAAACTTGGCCAACAACAGTGTGTTTCATTTTGGATCTTAGCCTGAAAGGAAATGTGGTGGGATATTGGATGGAAATAGTGCAGGACATTAAAAAGAATAAAGTTGGAGTGCACACAAATAGTGGAGAAAGGCTCTGTTATTAACATTTGAAAGAAGCTGAAGTGCACACAACTAGTGGAGAAGGGCTTTGTAATTGAAATTTGTCTGAATATGAAACCCTTAGGTATAGCACTACCCTGTATGGAAAGGCATAGATTGTGTTTAAACTTGTGCACAATAGTCTGTGCACCCTGTAAGAATCAGCTTGTGCTTCTAAATGTTGGATGCATTGCAGTGACCCGGAGCGCTGTCTTTAGTGATAGCATTTTGTGTTTGGTTGCTTAGCAACCTTAGATGCCATTTTGGTGCATCACACGTTCATGTACTGTCATGAATGCTAGGTCTCAGCAGTGTTATAAATTACAATCTTAATTTTAGAAGCCTAACAGCCAGTTCATAGCAAACTACAAGTACAAATTATTTAAGTTATTCTCAGATTTTACACAAGAAAATCCTGTATCCTATCTGTGCTATAGTTACCAGAATTTTTTACTGGTGAGTATTTTTTTTTTTCTATCTTAGGTAGGTCACAATGATGTATGTATGTAGTACGTAGTTTCTTCTGAAAGTAATATGTTACCTTCTTGGGGTTGAAGGATGCAGGTTTATGGCCCAAGCTAACTAACTTTTTAAATGGCTTGGAAGGGAGTTTGTTATAAATGGGTGCTGTTTTAGTCCCATTTGAATGCAGTTTATGCCATTAATGCATTGTTGCATTTAGAATGCAGTGGGACCAAGTGGTTACACCACTGGACTGTTTCAGTCCCATCCAAATAATGGGGTTACCTTGTGATTGATGCTGTTTTTACAAATGAGTCCTGCTATCTCCTTCAGCTTTAGAGTTCTCATGTTTAAATATGGGCAGAAGTAGAAACCTACAAAATAAAATCAGACTTGGCTCCCCTAAGAAAAAGGTATGAATTCTTGTATTTTTCTTTCTTCTTTCATTGATTGGGGGGATGTCTGCTAATAAGGCCAGTTATTGGTCTGGTTCAGCTGGGTAACTTCTCCACCTTTGGGCCAGAAGGTAATGAGTTCCAATCCCACACTGGGGTTGAGAGCCTGCCATGAAAATGCTGACTCCCCAAGTGCAGTACTGTGGGAATGTTGTATTGTCTGTGTGCTGTCCCTCAGAGCCTGTAAACCAAGCCCCATCAGCATTTTCTAGTGGTTGTCCAAGTGGGTGAAATGAATTTCCCCAGTGTAGACACATTTCGATCATTCACTAAAATAACACCAAATGCTTTGTCTGATTCCATTTTAGCTGGTTTGCATCTTAATATTTTCTCTCTCACTCTCTCCCACCCAAATAAATTGAACTTGAGCAGAAACTTTAATGTGTTGCCATGAATGCTCCAATAGTATGTGTCAGCAGTAGTTTCTGGGAGTTACCTTCCCCCTCCTACTCAGTAGTGGCTCTTACTAGCTATTACAGTACATGTTTGGTTGGGAGGGCTTCCCTCATCTTAATGTCAAAATCTTTATTAGAAATGTTTAAAACTTTTACAAACACAACCAACATAAATACCTCAATAAATTTCAGCGTAAGTATGTGTACTAGCAGAAGTACAGTAGTATGATGCATGTAAACAGTCATCTCAATACAGTATCTTTATAAGGTATAGCCGGTAATAGTTAAGACATGCATGTAAATCATAGTGCCTGATTCCTGAAGAGGGATACACTGGCATAAGATGAGATACGCCAAACCCCATGTCGTATCTCACTACGTACGCCAGGCGATACACCAGCCCTATTACAAGAGGTGAGATGCACCATGGCATATGCAGGCTGTGGCAATTGCAGGATATGACAACACTTACGCTGCAGCCCGCAACTCCTGGTGCAACTGCGGGTTACGACAGCAACATAGCCCAATTCCAGTAGGGTGGCAGTCATAACCCACAGTTGCAAGTACAAGAGACGCAATATTGTACCTAAGTAATGACAGCTCGGACCTTTCTTAAGTGGCATCCAATGGCTGGCACCATCGGATGCCACAACACAGCACCCCAGCAATGATGCCAGGGTAACCCCCAAGCCCCCACTAACACACTCCTGCTCCAACCCCCTGATCTGCCCTGACCCCCAAGGGTCCATTTCTGGTGCACCCCCCCAGATGCCTGTGCCATACACTCTGCCCCTCCCATGCCCCCTGGTGTCTGCCAAGGTGGTCCGGGCCTGGGGGGGCTTCAGAGGAGCTGCCTGTCACTTGCCACAAGTTGCGACATGCAGCTGTGATATGCCATGCATGGGCTACTGCCACACACATGGCGTATCTGGCAAGTCACAAGTGCCAGGACCCTGCTGTTTCTGGAATGCAGTGTAGGGTCCCTGGCATAGGAGTGACTGGCATAACTCACAACTGTGAGCAAGTTACATCAGTCATCTTAGAATCGTCTCCATAATCACTAAATTCTATTATATGGGGTGTTTCTGAGTGCTCTGTATTGTTAAGGCTGCCATATTGTATATGTAGAAAGTGGGCCCATACTTGGAAAAAGTGAGGAAGTTTATCTAGGGCCAGCTGGTTAAATGCCTGCTGCCACTATCCAAAGGAGGTAATATTTTTAGATCTTCATCCTGAAAGGAGAATACATTTAGCCAATAACATTGCTGCAAGTCCCTTTGGATGGTAGGGTGGGATCTGGGAATGGCAGAGTCTGTAATGCCCAGGAGGATAAAAGAGGAGCTGTGTATACGGAGTCCTGTAGGAGATGCTGGCAGTACTAAATGATCTGGCCCCAGAAGGGAGATAACCATGCCCAGTGCCACAGAATGTGAGAGAAGAGCCATGTGTGCTCCTCTCACTGGTAGCATTTCTCTGTGGGTTCAACTCCTAAGGCATGTAGGACCTGAGCTGCTCTCTACCAGTGGTACAAATTTTTTAGATGGATGAGTTGTGCCATGACCGTGTAGGTGACAGAGACCAACTTGAAAAGTTCCCAAAAATCACAACAAGGGGGGTGCACAGGGTAAAGAGGGGGCACCCTGCCAACAAACTGAAGCTACCAAATCCAATCTGTGCACTACCATGAAAAATGTTAGAACAAAACTTGCTTCAAGTGAAGGTGCACAGCTCCATTATGGAGCGCTGAGCTGTTCCAAATGAAACTGCAGCAAGCCCAAGGTACACAGTGTACCAACAAATTCTTTATTAAGCATAAAATAACAAGCAAACGTGAAACAAATTTGAAAGCAGACCAGAGTCACTGACCACACTGCTTTCTCATTATTTTATGCTTAACAAAGAGTTTTTTGGTACACTATACCTCAGCCTTGCTACAGTTTTATTTGGAATGGCTCAGCACTCTGTAGCAGAGGTGAGAACCTTCACTTGAAGCAAGTTTTATTCTAACATTTTCCACGGGAGCGCACAGAGTGCTTTTGCTTGTACCAGATATGGTAGGAGGCTCACATTTTGACCACACCAGGGCAGATGTTCTACTTGAGCTTTTAGGATTTGTTAGCAGGCAGGCAGGTAGGTGATGGCTTAATGGGGGGAACTAAAATAAGTGACACATTTCAATAGATAACGTTTCCAGACAGCAAGCCATCTGCAATTTCCTGGCTGTGTCACTTTTTTCATCTTCTGGGGGCATCTGATTAGTGCCAGGGGCTTTGGATGGATCAGTACTCCCCAGGATTTGTGTTTACCCTGAGCAAGTGTTTTATAGATGCTGGGTAGGCTACAGGACTGTGACACTGATACACTGACAATTTGTCGACTTTGGGAAGTCAGTAATCGAATATTAGAGCAGGTCGTCATTATTCACTGCAGAGCCAAACTGAGGAAAAAAAGTTATTTGTTTATGCCCAGTACTTGGGTCTCTTGTAGTTTGAACACAAGGAGGCGTGGAAAAGATGAAAAGGGACTTGGCAAGGTTGAAGGAATGGTCAGAAGTATGGCAGCTAGGATTCAATGCAAAGAAGTGCAAAATAATGCACCTGGGAAACAAGAACCCAGGGGAAGAATACACAATGGGTGGGGAGGTAGTAACAACAACAAAAAAGGAAAGGGACCTGGGAGTAATCATATCAGATGACCTTAAGGTTAGCAAGCAATGTGAGAAGGCAGTAGGGAGGGCTGGGGGTACACTGGGATGTATAGGGAGAGGCATCAGCAGCAGAAAACAGGAAGTTGTTATCCCTCTGTACAGACAGTTGGTGAGACCCCATCTGGAGTACTGTGTCCAGTTCTGGAGACCCCATCTCCGCAAGGACATAGACAGGATAGAGGCAGTCCAGAGGAGGGCAACTAAAATGGTGCAGGGTCTGCAAGAGAAGCCGTATGAGGAGAGACTAAAGGAGCTTAATATGTATATCCTTGAGGAAAGAAGGGAGAGGGGGACATGATAGAAACTTTTAAGTACCTCAGTGGAATCAACAAAGTCCAAGAGGGTAGCATCTTTCAGAAAAAGAGACTTGCAAGAACAAGGGGACACAATTTAAAGATAGAAGGAGGGTGGTCTAGGGGCAATGTGAGGAAGTATTATTTCACAGAGAAGGTGGTGGACACATGGAACAGCCTTCCTGAGGAGGTTGTGGGGTCTAAAACTGTGGGAGAATTCAAGAATGCATGGGACAGACATAAGGCAATTCTTGTGGGGGGTAGGAAGAAATAGGCTGTTGGTTAACTAGGATCTGCGGCCTATCCTGTAGGTAGGGAAATGGGCAGACTAGATGGGCCTAGCTGTCCTTATCTGCTGTCAAAGTCTATGTTTCTATGAACATATAACAGCAGGGAGATGGATCTTGGGTGGGGGGGGACAATCTTGTGTTGTTCCACATGAATAGACCTGGAGCTTTTTTGTCTTGTTAGTACTGAATTCCCATGTTGTGTTAGTGAGCACAACGGAGGGTTTATATGTTTGGCCATTTGGTATCCATCTTTATGAATGGGGGCCCTTGTCAGTGGAGCACTGTAAAAATATATTTCCCATCAGTCACCATTTTGTTTTTTGTTCTGAAGACTGGTTTTGTGTTACCGCACGCTCTTACTCTTACTCTTGTGATTAGTGTTGTTCTGATATGGAAATAAAAACTGAGGTATCTGTCGGCTGAGCAGATGTTTGATCTGAGCTCCACTTTTGCACCTAAATGATTGAAAATGCAGTTTTTGTGTCCTTGGATCTGCACAGTATACATCTGAAACTAAGCAATATATGATGGTATGAATGCGTTACTTGTATATATATAGATTTCTTTCTTTCTTTCTTTCTTTCTTTCTTTCTTTTCTTTCTTTCTAGTAAAGCCCATCTCAGCTCTGTCTGAAATAGGATTATCTTTTTCCTGAATGAGCTTCCTGGATAATAAAAAAATGCCCTGCTCTGGAATCCACTGGGATGACAAAAAAGCATTAAAAACTGAAGAGGTGAGCAAGGGCTTATTTGAATTGACTAACTCGGTACAGTCAGTTTTCTTCCAAGAATCTGAAGTCAAGCAATATCAGCAGTAGCACTGCCACCAGGTTAGGTTCGGAGGTCGAGTGGGTCAGCAATGCAATCTATCAGTCAGCATGGCTAGCAGCAGCAAAGAAAGTCAAGCAAAGAAGGAGAGTAGGCACTGTGTTAATACTAGTAACCAGTACCGTCACCATGAGGGCAAGTAAATGGTAATGGGCCAGTTCTCCTTGGGTTACTAATCTTTATATCCTGGATTGCTCTGAAATGATGGGAAGAAGTGTTTTTTTTTTGTTCTTTATGTGTGGAATGCTAAAAGTTGTCACTTAACTTTATGACTTAAGCTTCATTTTATGGTAGTGTAGCAGCGGGGCGGTGCCTTTTGAGCATGTCAGACTCCTGACCTTGAAAGCTGATCAGCTGTTTGCTGACCGTGTATTGAAAAGGGGATGTGATGATGACAATCAGGCTACCTGCGTGGGGGCGGAGGATTGGAGTGAATAAGTCAGCACACAAAAGTAAGGGAGAACAACATCATAAAATTAAGTAAAGGACTTCTAAAAAAAAAAAACTGGACACATAAATTTATAGGATCTCCATGACTACACAAAAGCAAAGGTCTGAAGCAAGTGTTCTGCAAGGTTCCTGAACTCAGGGCTCTCTTAACCAATTTGGTGTGTATTGAACAAAGAACACGTTTTACAAAGACTGTTTAAGTGTACATTATTCTGTTGTTTAATGAAAAAAAGGGACGTTCAGGGTTATACGCTGATGAGTATTCAGACAGTTTCCAGAGTGCACTATTAGGCCCTCAGACTTTTTGTGCACTTTCTTACAGCAGCAAGTAGATGTAAAAAAAGAAAAGCCACAATATGGCATCCAGATTTGTGTACCCAGTGCTGATGCAGAGCCATCCTGGTCTTCTTTTTTTCTAGTTCTGTGGTTTGAGTCCCATAGCCACCACTTGCATACTCATGCGATCACCAGCAAGTCACTTAACTTCCTGTGCTCCCAGGATGCGGGGAAACAAACCTCAGCTTAGTGTGTCTTTCCTGGCCAAAAAATGTAAAATAAAATAAATAAAAAGGCTACCCAAGAGCATGTAACTGTAATACAGTATGGACCATTGTTAAGGAACAGTGCATTCCACCGGGACCTCCTTCAGAAAGGAATAGGTTAGTGCAATGCAGTTTGTCAGTTAGAGTGCAGTGATTCACTCTGTAGCAGAGTCCGAGGCCCAGGTGGAGCTTCAACCCCCAGTTAGTACTGCATCATGGATTGATTAGGAAAGCTTTTGGTTGCTATGGGTATCTGCAGCTTACGTATTCAGCATTGCTACACTGATTTTTTTTTTATTAATTCAAGCTTTTATATTCTTTTGGGGTACAGATGGAATAAAAAGGGAAGGGTAAGTGCAATATATACTGTAGTAGTAGTTTGGAGATTTAAGCATTGATGTGAGATAGAGTTGCCTGTACTATTTAGTTTTTAGTATTCCTTGCAGCTGTTTCTCCAGTTGCTATTAGAAAGTGACCGCTGGTACTGCAAAATAGTAACTAGTGCATGATGTAATAACTGAACAATGCTTTTATTTTGTCATATTTTCTTCCCAAAAAAAGTTTTATCAAAAGAACAAAAGGAGCTCCACACCATCCTCCCAAACCTCAGCAGCTGTGCTCCCCCCAAAAAAAAATAAAACTGCAGGAGCTACACTCCACCCCCAAATTGCAGAAGCTGCACCCACCCTCCCAAACTATAGGAGCTGCTCTCCACCCCCCTACCCAAACCATAGGATCTGCTCTGCAAATCCTCAAACCACAGGAGTTGTGCTGCACCTCAGAAACTGCAGGAGCTGCTCTTCACCCCACAAACTGCAGGAGCTGCACTCCTCCCCCTTGCAAACTGCAGGAGCTGTACTCCACTGGCACAGGGTCAGAACATCACTGACCAGGACAGTGTGGTCAAGAACCACACAGCAAAAATGCTGCCTCTTTTCTAAAGGATTCTCACTCGGGTGGGGGGAGTAGATCACGGGGCAAGATGAAATTTGTGGTGCCATGGAATACTGTTGCAATGGCCCTTTGTAAAAAATAAAAACAAAGTCCCGATCGGCAGAATTCTAAGGAGACCAGGATTAGAACCCTGGTCTCCACTGCCATCTGGCCAAGCTGCTCTATGCCACAGTCCTCCATGCCACGGGAGTAACTCAGCCAGCCTCCTGGATACTTGTGCCTTTGTCCCCTGTCAGCACCATGGACAACAACCTGGGGAGCGCTTACTGCAAGTGCTGTAAATCCCCTCTCACTGTCCGTGGTAGCACTATCCAGGCTAGCGCTTAGGTGACTGACGCTATTCTGGTAGCGGTATTCTAGGGGGTTACCGACTCCACCACCCCAAACTGCAGGAGCTGTACTCTACCACTCCCAAACTGCAGGAGCTGCACTCCACCCCCCAAACTGCAGGAACTGTGCCCATCTTCTCAAACAGCAGGAGCTGCTCTCCACCCCCCTCCCAAACTACAGGAGCTGCTCCCACCCCCTCAAACCACAGGAGCTGTGTTTCACCCGACAAACCACAGAAGCTGCACTTCACCCTCGCAAACTGCAGGAGCTGCACTCCATCCCCAAACTGCAGGAGCTGCACTCCATCCCCCAAACTGCAGGAGCTGTATTCTACCCCCCAAACTGCAGGAACTGTGTTCCATCCCCAAACTGCAGGAGCTGTACCCCACCCCCAAACTGCAGGAGCTGTCCTCCACCATCCCAAACTGCAGGACCTGTGTTCCATCCCCCAAACTGCAGGAGCTGTACTCCCCACACCGAACTGCAGGAGCTGTATTCTACTACAAAACTGCAGGAGATGTGCTCCACCCTCCCTAACTGCAGGAACTATGCTCCACCCCCAAACTGCAGGAGCTGCACTCCACCCCACCCATACTGCAGGAGCTGCACTCCACCCCCAAACTGCAGGACCAGCTCTACACCCCCAAACTGCAGGAGCTGTGCTCTGCCCTCACAAACTGCAGGAGCTACTGCAGGAGCTGCACTCCACCCCCAAAACTGCAGGAGCTGTGCTTCACCCCACAAACTGCAGGAGCTGCACTCTGCCCCCCAATCTGCAGGAGTTGTACTCCACCTCCCAAACTGCAGGAGCTGTGCTCCACCCTCCCAAACTTCAGAAGCAGTGCTCCACCCCTCCAAACCTCAGGAGCTGTGCTCCACCCCCCCCAAACTGCAGGAGCTGCACTCCACCCCCCCAAACTGCAGCAGCTGTGCTCCCCCAAACTGCAGGAGCTCTGCTCCAGCCCCCAAAACTGCAGGCCTTGTGCTCCACCCCAACAAACCACAGGAGCTACGCTCCACCCCAACACAGGATCTCCTCTCCACAGCCCCAACACAGAACATTTATTATTGAAGTATAAATTAAGTCACTAGACACTTACTTCAGTTGAGATGATCATGTGGCACTAGCATCTGTTGAGATGTCTACCACACACCAGGAGGTCCAAAGAGCAGGAAGAAGTTGGCAATGGCAAACAACAACTGAGATCAATCAAGAAGTCTGGTCTTCTGGAGAAGAGGGACTAGACAAAGGAAGTACCAAAGCAGTACAGGAGCAACTTGTAAGCATGCAGCAAAGGACAAAATAGAGCAGGCAGCAGGAACAGCAGCTGGTCAACAATGATCAGTGTTGGCTGTTGGTAGGCCACTGGGATGGGCAGAGGCATGCAGAAGAGCACAGAACCAAGAGGCAGCAAAGTTCTGAATGGTGATTTCTGTGAATGAATTTAGTTTAGGCAGTACCACAGAACTTGAAGAGAATCAGCTCATTGGCACTGAGGGTTGAGGCACTGGATGCCACATCTTGCTCCACGGCAACGACCTGAATTCAGAAATGAGCATGGGCCACTGGGGGTCAGCGGGGAGAGGCTCAAGTGTCTGGAGGACTGCTCTCCTGTCTCAGGGGGAGGGTCCCATGTTATCCCACTCATTGATTGCCCTCTGGTGGTGACTAGAGGGCATATGGGCCGGCAGGCGTGCTCCGACGTAATGCATCGGTGGGGAGGGGGGATGGGAGAAAGAAGAAGAAAAGGAGCCTGGCAGAGCTCCATGATGGTCCACTGCTCTGAGGGCTGACCTCAGCTTCTATATTGGGTCCCTTGGGAAGGGGCCCTGCTTCCTCGGCCCCGCCACAGGGGGCACGCCATGGGGGAATCTCCGGGGTCAGCGAGTGCGGTGCGGCAGGACTAGAGAGAGTGTTCCTCCTCCTCCTCCAGAGGGCTGAAGCCCCTGCCAGGGCTCGGGAGCATAAACACCTGAATTAAAATAAAAAAACTTAAAGGGAAGAGCACCAGTGGACAGATTAACACAGTTGAGAGGGAGTCTGTTTATTAGTTAATTTTCTTAACTGGCACCAGTGACCATGAAGTCTGGAGCAGCATGTGAACAATCAGGCAGCAGGATAAGTCAGGACAGATTGCTGAAGACTGGGATCAGTCAATGAGAGGAGGCAACTTGTGGTATTTACAACTGGCGATAAGAAAGGTGGTGGCATGTGGCAGACTGTGTTGCAGTTGATGCATCTGCGGGCATGAAGTGCATGCAGTGCTGTGACCTCCACTGACTGTCATGTGTCCCTTGTCCCTCCAATAACAGCAGCCTGTTTTGTCACTATTACCCAATTTACATGAAATATCTTATATCAGTGCAGGTGTACTCACTGTATTTAATCAGAAATACAAAACAAAAATAGTCAATTCCAAATGAATGCTTATTTCTTATTACGAACACTGGCGTTAGGAACAATAATTCACTGTAAGTCAGGAGTGAGGGAACTATAATGCTGTCAGACTGACAACAAACAGGCTGCACATGTTCGACTGCATTGAGTAAACAAGACTCAAATAATGTAAACTGGCATCTATTACACTGGAATGGATGCCAGGATAATGCAGACTGGAACGAAGATGGGGACTGATTGCCAGGGAACTAATACCAGGTAATCAGTCTCCATCTATGTAAACATAGTATATGTGTTTTGGGGCTGTGTACCTAGGGGGAGGGGATCAGTGGGTTTGCAGACTAACTACCAGCTGCTGGTCCACTGATGTTACTGTAAGTGCTCTGGACCACTGAGCTGTTGTCAATGTGTCATTGGGTGCTGAAGTCAGGAGGAGGGATGAACCTGATTTTAAAAACAGAGGGAATAGGACACATTTTAACACCAGAGCACACCATTTTGCTTCAGGGGTCATATACCAGGGGAGGAGGGGATCATGCTTTGTGCTTTTAAGGCATGTTGCCTGCAACTGCATTGACAGGAGAGGGAGAAAATGAATTTCCTTTCAAAATTTAGGCACAGGGAGATTTAATACAGCACAGTACAGATGCTTTAAAACTACCCACAATTATGATGAGAGAGAGAAGTGAATTATATTATTACTAGAGAGGGAGGCTCAAGGAATAGCATGGGATACACTGATGGGGTTAAGTGGTTAATTTTTGACTGAGGGCCCATTCCTCATGCAGAGGGATATATACTGACTGGGTTGGCGGAATGGAGACTGATTATTGATTTGAGGGTGCATATGAGCACCACTAAATATGCTTCAGAATACTTCCTGACTGCAACCAGGGTGGAACAAATCAGGTGGCCAGTGACCACTAAAAAACGTAATTTGGCTACCAGATATTGAAAGCTACTGGCCAACACCAGCCCACAAATGAATGTGTCCCACCTTGGCTAGAATGGACCCTCAAGCTGCCAGAATGAACACCTTAATCCTAGATATGACTGACCCACCATAATTGCCCTTGAACCACTGGATTGAATGCACTTACCCCCTATAAATAGATCACAACCTGCTAGAACTCCCAGCAGCCGATCAACTCTTCCAGCCCTGTGACCAGCCTCTCCTCCCCAGCCAACCAGCCTTTCTGCACCTGGACCAACTTTTTAGGGCCTGGATATGCCTCTGCTTTCCAGCTTCCCAGAAGAAGACCATCGTTCCTGTACCCCCCCCGGACCAGTCTTTCACCCCCTAGCTGAACTTCCTCCGAGCACCTGGATCACACCTCCAAAATCTGTACCAGCATCTCAATCCCAGTCAACCACTATCCCTGCCTCACTGTTCCATACCAAAGACCACTTTTTACATCATAGCTGACAACCCTCCCTCCCCCTGGATGACCCTTTCTGTCCCCAAACCAGCTGTGCACCCCTAGCTGATCTATGTCCTAGCACCTGGACCACACTTCCCATCCCTGAACAAGCCCTGAGATGCCCAAAACAGCCTCCCCAATTATGTTCTCACTGTCCACTGACCTGAATCAGCCTTGGGTCCCACGCACTAGCTTCCGCTAACAATGTCCTTCATGTCTGCAGTGCCCTCAAAAACCAGCCCTGGGACCCCAGACTTGTCTTTCTCACTAAGGCCCCATTTTCTTCCACTTGGACCAGCCCTGCAACCCCTGACTAGCATCCCCTACCTACAGCTCCCCTCTCTGCTCACCCTGACCAGCAGCTGGAGTCCAGACCAGCCTTCCCCACCTACATTCTCCCTGTTCCCCCACCCTGAACCAGCCCTGTGACTGCTGGACTGGCTTGCATCACCCATGTCCCTTTGGTATCCCCACATGGACCAGTCCTGGGATGACTGATATGGCCTCCCAAGTCTATGCTTCCATTGTCCACACACTCGCATCATCCCTCAGAGCATTGGATCTTTCTCCACCACCTACATCCTCCATGCCCTTCAATCTGGATCAACATTTGGATCCAAAGACTAGCCTTTCCTAGCAACATATCCCAATTTGCCCACCTGGACTATCGCTGGGAACCCATACTGGCTGTCCCCAACCTATGACACCATGCTCCTTCACCAAGATAACCCCTTGGACCACCATACTAGCCTTTCACATCTACTACTCCCCTGCCTGCCCAGCTCTACCCTGGGACCCCTGGACCAGCTTTTCCAACCTATGTCCCCATGTCCCTCTACCTGGACCAGCCCTGATACCACTGTACTGGCCTCCCCCATTTATGTCCCTCCATCCTCATAGCCAGACTAGCTCTGGAATACTAGACTAGCATTTCCCACCTACTGTATGTCCGTCATTCTGCCCACCAGAGCCAGCCCAGCAAGCCCTATCTGACACCAACCTCCACACTCCCCTTCCATGTTGTCCAGCCCTTTAACCCCCAGATAGGTGCCCAAATCTCACCTCTACCCTCTGCTTCTAGCAGGACCAGACAAGGGACCCATGGATGGATGTCCAACACATACCTCTTCCCTTAATTTCCACTCAAACTAGCCATAGGACTCATATACAAGAGTCTCTTACTCACTTCCTTCCTCTTCCTACCACCTGGAGCACCCATAGGGCCATGAACATAGGTCTGAAACCCACCTGCACTCACTTCCTCTACTCAGACCATCCTCAGGACCCTCCAACAGGGCTGAGATACCCATATAGACCTTCATCTCCCACTCAGTCTACCATTAGGGCCACCATACCAGGATTCTGACATCCACTTGAACCCTCTTCCCCAACTAGACCCTTCCTAGAACCCCAAGACCAGGATTCAACAGTCACTATACTCTGCCCCCCCCCACAGATCACACATAATAACCCCCCCCCCCGGAGCTTAGTCACCCTTCTGAATCACCAAAGGAACCCCCAGACCAGGTTTCTCCAGATATAGTTTAGTTTAGTTTAGTTTATTGTTCTAGGAATTACTACCTTTGAGCCACAGGCTCTTTTACAAAGGTTCCACATCAATTAGGTACAGTACAAAAGGTTACATAGATAACACAACAATTTGTGTTGTGTCAAGAGCAAGAAACATATACAAATACATATCAAATCACTTGTGCAAAAGGACATGAGATATCAATAATCACATTATTATTACAAGAAAAAGGTCATGCCAGATTAGGAGAAACAAATAGGGAAAAAGTCCAGAACAGAGAGGTTAAGTGAAAGGTGTGGGGAGCAGACAATAGCAGGAGAAAAGGTTTCCCAAACATGTCTTTGTCAAATAACGGAACAGGGTGGGTAGTGAGAAAATAGGAGGTTTAATCAGGGCAGTCACAGGAGCTGGAGGTGGCAAGGTGAAAGAAAAGCCTTGATTTGAAAATACCTAGAGCGGTGGAGGCAGTAATGAGTGCTGAGGGCATTTAGCCAGCTGGGGGGCAACGGATAGGCAAATGATCTTTGTCCCTGAGAAGTCCGGCATCGGGGACTTGGAGAGGCTGGTGTTCTGATCTTCTGGTAAAACGGGTGCTAGCGCTCGGGCATAACAGGTCTTGGATACAGGGTGGAGTGAGGCCCAGAGTGGATTTTTTCGCCATCAGGCAGGTAAGGTACTTTATCCGGTTTGAGAGTTGCAACCAACCTGAGTCAGCATAGAGTTCACATGTGTGGGTACGTCGATGTGTACCAGTGAGCAGACGACAGGCCTTATTTAGGGATGTTGTAATGCGACTAAGTGCTGTAGTAGTGGCAGATCCGTATATAACTAAGCCATAGTCAATGAATGAGATGATAGTAGATTGGATGGCAATCCTCAGTGCTGAATGGATAAGAAGCTGTCGGTTCCGATACAGAATCCCAATTTGCTGATTAATAGTTTTTGCTGTACTATCAATGTGAGTTGCATAGGTTAGGCGTTGATCAAAGTTGATTCCAAGATATTTGAAAATTGGCACTTGTTCAAGGGTATTTCCTAGGTATGTATTAATGGTGAGTGGGACTTGCCGTTTCTTGTTTTGCAGGTTAGAGAAGAGCATGGATTTAGTTTTTTTGTGGTTTAGAACCAGCTTATGTTCAAGGAACCGCATCTCAACTTTGGAAAAAGCATGCTGAAAGTTGAGATATAGCCCCCTTCTTCCCCACCTTACCTCCCTGGGGACCCACATACTAGACTCCCCCACCTACATTCACCCTCTTATCCCATTTATACCACTAGGGGAGCACCCAAACCATGCTGCTCCCACCCAGTACATTGACTGGGGGGATTTGGAGCTTTCAGCCATGACTGGGAACAGTCAAGAGCCTAATGACATGGCAATGGGGGCTGAGAAGCTTAAAGCTGGGGATGGGACTCAAGATCCTGCTTCCACGGCTAGGAGAGGTACGATAGGGAGTATGACACCATGGCTGGGGGGGCCTCAAGAGCTAGTGGCACCACCTTTAGCAAATCCACCTTCACTGTCACTGGATGACCCTCCCTTACCCTGTGCCAGCCCTTCAGCTGAACTGCCCCCTGCATTTGAACCCCCCCTTCCTGTCCACAGACCAGCCTTGTTTCCCCAACTGACATCTTCCCCTGTAACTGGACCACCACCAGGTGCAGGACCAGCCTCACAATCACATCTGACTGCCCTCCCTATAGGTGGAACACCCTTCCAGCCACAGACCAGCCTTCTAATCAAGCTGAGTGCCCTCCTTGCTGCAGATGGATCACACCTTATGCCCCTATACCAGACTCTCCCCATCAGGCAACCCTCCCTAAAGCTGGACTCCATAAGCCTCCAAACCAGATCATCCCAACAGAAAACCCTCTCTGTAGATGAACCACTCTCCACCCCCACCCCAACCAACCACCCTCCCTACAACTTGCCCATCCCCCACAGACCCTGGACCCCCTCTGTGCAGGTGGGTCACCCTTCCAGCCACCTGACTATTTTCATTTCCTTTATTTGAACTGCAGGTAGATACACTGGAATAAATGTAATAATAATGTAAGGATCGTGGGTAGGGAGGATGGGAGGAGTGGGGAGGCAGTGTAGGGTCATTAGCTCAAGCTCTGGACCCTGCAATACAAGCAGACTTGATAGACCAAATGCCTTCTTCTGCTGGCTTCTTCGTATGTTCGTAATAAGAACATTCCATTTCCAGGAATGACCTGAGGTTAATGTAATATTAACACAAGAACAAACAACTTATATAAAGACATGCTGCAAAATACAGCAAAACAATTGATGAAACAAGGAATGTAAAAAAGTTGTTACTACTTACATGAACATGCATTCCCAGCCCAAGCAATGGACCACACTTCCAGTTTCCATACCCAGCTCACCTCCCTAGCATATCACACTCCCTGCATCAGGACCACCTCTTGACCAGCTCCCCTACCAGTCACCCTTCCTGCATCTGCCACCAAGTCCCATCCAACCTCCCAGAACATACTTGGTGGGGGCTTTGTAATCATTTTCAAAGCAGGCAGCAAAAGGCTTCATTCAACTGGTACACAATTTAGAATTTCATTCACAGCTGCAAGTCACTGTTGCCAAGACATTCAGCAATAGTTGAAACTAAGCAACACAGTTTCATTTTG
Organism: Neoceratodus forsteri; assembly: GCA_016271365.2. NCBI lineage: Eukaryota > Metazoa > Chordata > Ceratodontiformes > Ceratodontidae > Neoceratodus > Neoceratodus forsteri. The sequence continues at coordinate 1,212,509,820 of CM057453.1, read as the reverse complement.
CACAACATGGGTACAGCCCATTTACTCTGCAGTCATAAATTACAATGTGACCATTCAAGGAAGGGGTTGGGTTTACTATCAAATGATCTGCAGGTTTATTCACTCCAATAGTGACCCAGAAGGAGGCATAAAGTTGGAGAGAACAGACTGGGGAGCAATTCTGGGCAATATGGCATGTACTTCCCCTCCCCCCTATTGCAATGTACCATGGCAGAGCAATGGGACTGCTGCTATGTCCTGTTGAAATTCCATTTATATCATCTAACATCCATTTTACATTTGCATGGAAGAATGCATTCTGTGTATTCTCCCAAAGGGTAGTGGCACAAATAGGTTAGAGGTTTTTGCTTCATGTGGCAAAGTTTTCAGAGTAGTTTTAAAGTACAGTAGAAATATCTCAAAGAGTTGGGAGTACTTTAAGGGAAATGGAAAAAATGCAACGTTTTGGCAGTAACATGGAGATAAAAGGAAGGCTTGGATGAAATTGGTTGAGCTTTTGGAGTAACTGTGCAGTATCTTCTGAATATGAGTAAAGTTTTTGCAGTACAATTGAGGTACATTCCATAAACTCATGCAGTAATCTGCAAGTCATTAATAGAATCAGCCCTGTATTTTGAAGCAATTTTGGAGTGATGCAGCAACTATGGAGTGGTTACTGCAGAAGTATTGAAAAATGACTACAAGTAGAGTAAATTACTTTTGTTTGGTAATGATGTGTCCTGTGGCACCACCCAGCTGTTCTAGCCATTTAGAAACAGAAATATGGAATTTGATGGCAGATAAAGACCACTTGGCCCACCTAGTCTGCCCATTTCCCTACCTAATGGATAAGCTGCAAATCCTAGTTAACCAACAGCCTACTTCTTCTTACCCCCCATTAGAATTGCCTTGTGTCTGTCCCATGCATTCTTGAATTCTCCCTCTGTTTTTGACTCTACAACTTCCTCAGGAAGGCTGTTCCATGCATCTACAACCCTCTCTGTGAAGAAATACTTCCTCATATTACCTCTGAGCTGTCCCCCTCTATCTTCAAATTGTGCCCCCTTGTTCTTGCACATCTCTTTATCTGAAAGATGCTACCCTCTTGGACTTTGTTGATTCCCTTGAGGTATTTGAAAGTTTCTATCATGCCCCCCTCCTTTCCTCGAGGCTATACATCTTAAGCTCCTTTAGTCTTTCTTCATATGTCTTCTGGTGCAGACACTGCACCATTTTGGTTGCCCTCCTCTGGAATGCCTCCACCCTGTCTATGTCTTTGCACAGATGGGGTCTCCATAACTGTACACAGTACTCCAGATGTGGTCTTACCAACTATCTGTACAGAGGACCAACAACTTCCTGTTTTCTACTGGTGATGCCTCTCCTTATGCATCACAGTATCCCCCCCAGCCCTGAAATAAAATCAGATGTGTGTGTTTTTTTAGATGAGGTTGACACCAGCTTAGCTGCTGCACAAATGTCAAGCATGAAACCTGTAAACCTGATATGATTTTTTAGATGATGTTTATACCAGCTTAGCTGCAGCACACATGGCAAGCATGCAACATGTGAACCTGATGTGATTTTTAGATGATGTTCACACCAGCTTAGCTGCTGCATGTATGTCAAGCTTGTAGCATGCAGGCCAGTTCAATGGCTTTAAGGGTTGATGCACTGGATGACACAAATTGTACCACACCAGTGACCCATGGTCAGGAGTGACCTTGGGTTGCCGGGGATTGGCAGTGGAGGGAGAGGATCAAGCAGCTGATGGCAGCTGTCTTTTTATGGGGTTGGGGAAGAGGTTGTCCCACTCCTTAGCTGCCCCCTGGTGGAGGCCGAGGGGTAGTGTTGGAGACCTGGAGACAAGAGCGTGGCTACGTGACATGCATGTGCCTCCACCCATGTGCGTTCATGGCCAGGAGGGGAGGGGATCAAGAAAAGCGGCAAAAAAGGAGGGGGTACTGCAGGCTACAGGAAGCTCTGCCAGCCACCAGCATCCCACTTCATCTCCAGACTGCTGTGATTGCCCCAATCTGAATTGTGTACTAGGTGGGGGGAGGATGGACCTCCCCTTTTCTGCCCTGCCACAAGGGGAAATCCATGGGTGAATGGGACCTGGGGTACCGAGGGGAGCAGAGGTGGACCAAGGCAGCTGGCAGGGATAGAGTATCCTGCCTATGGACCCCAGGAGCTTGCATCATGCAAACCTGATGCACTTTTTAGATCTGGCTCACTTAGGTTCACTTTATATATGCTAACCACATGCAAACATTGCAAAATTAAGCATGTGGCATGCATTGTGCATGCACGCAGCACACTTATATTTCTGTAAGGGTCTAAAAATATCAAAGTCAATACTGTGGTATAGCAGTGCACTAGAAAAATAACAAAATGTTTGCAGTACTACTGGAGTGTGCATTTAAAAATAAGAAAATTAAAGGGCAACTCTCAGTTTCCCTACAGAAATGTTTTTGGACCTTTAGGTCCTAATTAAGAAAACCACACAAAATTATAATTTTTTATTACCTTACATGTGTGTAGTTTTATTTATTATTTGGTTGATCTTGCTACTCAAGCCTGCCATGTTGCATTGTATTTTCCAGTGTCACCTGCGCCAAACCCTCTGGTGACATGAATTGCAGACTGAGCCACGGGACATCTGTGTGCCTGCAGGTATCTTAACATAATAATTGTGTAAAAGAGTGCATGATCACTGTTATTCCACTGGTATTGATTCTGCTCAGCCGAGACTACACTCACAATAGAATACTCTCACTTTGGTTGAACAAGTTCATGACCCCCTTATGCAGCAGAAGGCGAATGCCTTACTATTCTGTTTAGCATTTCTAACTTACATATTCTTAGTCTGGCCTTTTGTTTTGCTGGCTTGGTCCCCTCCCACAATTATCAGATATTTGTCCTGTAGTTGTTCATTGTTTAGATCAGTTCTCCTGAACTGAGGATTCTTCACGACCCCTTTCACTTGTTTTACTTTAAGGATCTTTAAGAGAAAGACCTGAAAGTGGGCCATTATCAAGTAACATAGATACATAGAAATTGATGGCAGATAAGGACCACTAGGCCCATCCAGTCTGCCCATTTTCCCTACTTACTGCAAAAAACACAGACCCTCCTTGATCTCTGGCTTTACCTTCTCGTTCCTATCGCTAGGGTTTCCCTATTCCTGTTCCATGCATTTTTGAATTCCCCCACTGTGTTTTCCCCCACCACCTCAACTGGGAGTCTGTTCCATGCATCCACCACCCTTTCCATGAAGAAATACGTCCTCTCATTACCCATTAGTCTACCCCCTTCCAACCTCATACCTGAGCATCACCTTTTCTGAAAGATGCTACCCTCTGGTACCCTATTTATGTCCTTTAGATATTTGTAGGTTTCTATCTTATCTCCCCTGTCTCTCCTCTCCTCCAGGGTATACATGTTGAGGTCTCCCAGTCCCTCTTCATATGACTTTTGGTGCAGGCACTGCACCATCTTTGTTGCCCTTCTTAGAACTACCTCCACCCTGTCTATGTCCTTACAGAGATGTGGCCTCCAGAACTGGATACAGTACTTCAAATGAGGCCTCACCAATGATCTGTACAGTGGCATCACCACCTCTGTTCTTCTGTTGGTGATACCTCTCCCTGTGCACCCTAGCATCCCACTGGCTGTCCCCACAACCTTGGCAAATTCTTTGGCCAAATATGGGTAATCAGATATGACTACCTCCAATCCCTTTCCTGTTTGTAACTGCAAAAACATTCTAAGTTAATATCTCAAGTAATTAATAACTGAGACATTTTCTAAGTTTTACATTTCAAGTAATTAACAGCTGAAATGTGCTAAGTCATATAAACAATTAACTCACAAGCTGGATTCTGTTTAAGTTGAAAAATTCAGTCAGTCCTTAACTACAGTATTTTTCAAAGTCTCAGTTCTCAACAAATGAACAAGTAAACAAAAAAAAAATTCTCAACTAATTGTTAGATGGCACAGATATACATTAGTTTAGTAAAATACCTTGTCAAATGATCAAGCTTAATGCCAACTTTTTAGTTAGCTAACTAAACTGGTTATTTGCAAACTTTATTTATTTATTTATGTATGTATGTATGTACACATTTATTTACTTATTTGTTTATGTACATATGTTTTTTATGGTATACCATTGCCACAGAGACTCCCAGATTGCGAAGACCACCACAGTTACAGGAATCAGGCAAAATCTGCTTGTTGCTGTGGTGGTCTGTATGGTGATTGGGACTGCCTCACTGGGTGTCTGCCCCCCCCCCAGTCCAATTCTGACTCGGAGTTAGAATCCTAGAGACCGGGAGTTGTCAGGGGGTGCAGCCCCCCACATGGGAGGGATTCTGGGGTGCAGCCCCCCAATGGATACATGGAGGCATCCCTGACACTGCAATGCTGACAGTCGGCACAGCGGCTGTCGCTGTTGTGGCTGTCTCCATTAAGTCTGTCGCTGCTGCATGGGTAAACCAGTTTTTATATGGGTAACCACCCAATGTCTAAAGTTGTACCTTTTTAACTTGAAAAAAGTCTGTAAATGTAAGTTCAATCATAGAACAGAAAAAGGAAATGGCACTAAGTTTTTGTTGTTGTTATTTATACTTTGGGGATGGCATTGGACACTTCTGAGACTCCTGTGTATTAACCATATACTATTTGAAATAAAATATGAGCACAGACACAACTTAGCAAGTGTTTCAATGTCAGGGTTAAGATGACAGCATTGACGTTTCAAGCTTCACTCTTGAGGTTCATAGTCTGTCATCTCAACCTCTTGATGGAAACATAGTCTTTTTGTATATGGTTGCCCATTTCTGATTCTAGAATGCCTGAAGCTGAAAGTTGAGGACAACATACAGTAAATATTGGAAGTCAAGAGTTCAACCTGTGGGGTAAAGATTTTCCCAATATACAGTATCACAAAATAATTTCAGTCAATATATGTTTTTGTAAACCTTGTCTGAGTTATGTCACATCCTGAGTAACCCAGTCCCACTGTTAACAAAAAACAAAAGAATATCCCTGTTTCCAGTGGTACCTCACTTAATTTCTGCTCCTGATCCTGTCTGAAAAAAAAAATATTTCACCTGGTTGTCCTTGGCCTGTCCTCACTCTAGGTTCTCCCAAAACTCCCTCCCCCCACTTTCGAGCCAGTATTTGCAGTTCGTACATATTCCACTGCTAGCCATTATGTTACACAAGTAGTTACTTGCACATGCCAGTAACTTTGTCAATTTTATACTAATGCAAGAACAATATTGACATTTACTTATAATAACTGGTGACCCCCCATTATCAGCCCATTTTTGAGTACTGTAAAAAGTCGTATCAACCCGCAGGTTGATACAAAAAAACTCATATCATCCCGTGGGTTGATATGACTTTTACAGTCTCGCGCCAAGAAGCCTGCAGCAGTCCAGACCAATTCTGTTGAACAGAATACCCCAAAGACCAATCTGTGCTGTAAAAATAATTTCCCCAATTCCTCAGTTTTTTTTTTTTTTTTGGCGAAAGAAGCCACTGATTATACAGGGAGAGCAAGTGACTCGGTGGCTTCAGAAGAGTCGATGCAACCATTTGCGAGTGTTACTATGCCAACACTCGCAAACGGTTCTGTCAAGTCTTCTGAAGCCTCCGAGTCACTCCGCTCTCCTTGCGCTACGCTTACCAGCTTTTTTCCACCAAAAACTAAGGGAAGGGCTGTCACTGAAGTCGAGCACATCCACTCATTGGCTCTCAGTCCAATTGGGTGGGCCAATTATCCCAACAACATGGCTCTCTCCCGCTGCTATCGAAGACCCAGGTTGCTGACTGCTCATTCCTATACCTCCTCGTCACCACACCAGTAAAGTATGTTTTGTTTTTGTCATATAGTTTATCCTGCCTTCATAAAAAAAAATGTATCCTGCCAAATTCACGCTTCTATTGGGGCTTCCTCAGTCAGTCAGTCAGATCAGAAACTGACTGGAGCTGACCGACTGCTCTTGTGCTGCACAGAAAACAAAGCACCAGCAATTATAAAAAATAAAGGCTAGGTAGGGGTGTGTTCATAGTGGCTTTTTTACACACCCTCGGTGATTGATGAGCTCATAAACCTCTTGAGCTTCGCTCTCGAGGATTAAGGCTCATCACTCACCTTGGGTGTGTAAAAAAACACCATAACACACCCCTGCCTAGCCAATATTCTCTATGTATAACACAAGTGACTGTACTCACAAAAGACATCTGACAGTGAAGGTAAGCAGAGTTTAAGTGTAAGCTGTGATCTTGGTGCAGGTGTGTGTTTATGCATGCATCAATGATGGCGGCCATTACTTTTTAAACTATAGCACATCTTCAAGAACTATTGTCCATCACTAAGGAAAATACAGGCATTAGTATTTAAATATTGACTGGAGGTGGAGAATATAATAGTAAAACACTGACCTCAAATGATGAACTATTGCCAGACAATTGTTACATTTCCCAAAGCCAAAGTCAGTGGGCAATGTGACTACTGGAAGACAAATGGTCATCCTGAGGGGGTCAATATTTCCCCACTATATCCTTAACCCACTCCAATTAAAACCTGCTTTATTAAACATTATCCAAGTTATGTTACCTACAAAATTCACTTTGCAGAATAATCCATGAATATCTGCCTGTTTCGCAGAGCAAAATGCAAAATTTCAACCGGCAGAATGGTGAAATTTCACCTGGTGGAATGGCAGAATTTCACCTTCCGCAGTGAAATTTCATCCGTGGAAGATGAAATTTCGCCCCACATTAGGTGAAATTTTGGCTAGGCGAAATTCCGCCTAATGGGGAAAATTTTGTGAATTACTCCATGTGGCGAAATTGGCCATTTCATCGCCACTTCACCAGCAGAAATTTAATTCACTGCATCTCTATTGGTAAGTACAAAAATAGTTAGGAGAGTAAGAAATAAGTGTTTTATCAGGGATTTGAACACAGAGCACCTAGAATACCATTCCTTTCTGTTACTAGCTGTGCCACCAAGGCAACCTGAAAACCTGGAACCACTAGAAGCACCTTACTCTTTCTCTATTTCATAACCTGGCGCTGCAAAATTTAAAATTTTATTGGGATCACATGATGAGCTAGCAGGAAGTAGACGTCTTCAATAAGGCTCCCGAGTCCCGAAGAGAAATAGTTATAAAATTTAAAGTTTTGAGAACCCGCAGAACTGAAAAAGCGAGGAGTCTCGATTGATTAGAGGTTGTTGCAGCATGGAAAGCGACTTTAGGCTCTGCATGGTGGGCGAAGATAGTACCACAACACCAGCGAGTACGGAAAGGGAAATGGCCGAGATGGAGCAAGGAAGCCCCGAGCCTATGGCAGTGAGAATGCCGGCGACTAAACCCTCAAAACACCACTCGCCGACTTCAGAAGAGCCTGAGGACTGGAAGGAGGAAGGTCAGGAGGAGCAATCAACCTCAGAGGATATCATGGAAATACAACAACTCCTGAAAGGGCTGGTCACTGATTTTACAATTCTGAAGCCTGCTCTGCATGCTCTTACGCAGAGAGTGGGGGATGTAGAGGCCAGAGTTGCATCACAGGAGAGAAAAATGGGAACCATGGATCAGGATCTGATTAATTTGAAAAGGCAAGTGAAAAAAATGGAAAACCGTCTTGAGGATCAAGAAGCGAGGAGCCGGAGGAATAACTTAATAATGGCAGGGCTGCCTGAGAAAACAGAAGGCTCAGATTGTGTTGCCTTCACACAAGATCTTCTTCTGAAGCTATTTGGGCCCACTCCATTCGGCGACTCCTACAACCTCGAGAGGGCCCACCGAGCACTGAGAGAGAGACCCCCACCGGGAGCTTGTCCTCGAGTTATCATAATGCGGTTCCTGAATTACAAGGAGAAAATTCATGTTTTAAATAAAGCCAAAGCTAACAGAAATTTACACTGGAACGGGGCTTCTCTCTGGCTGTTTCAAGACTTGGTTCCCTCGGTGAGAGAAAAACAAAAGGAGTATACCGATATAAAAAAGAAGCTGTACATGGCAGGGCTGAAATTTAGACTACAATATCCAGCCACCCTGGTGGTAAAGTTGGTAAAAGGGGACAGAAGGTATCTCACAGCAGAAGAAGCCTTGCAAAGCCTTAGAGTGGAGCTACCGGATTTGTTCAAATCGGTGACCTGAAGGGAAGAAAGGGACTGGGAAAACTTAAACATGACAGTGGGAAAAGGGGTCTAGCAGTGTTGGGGAAAAGTGACATTAGTGGGAAGAATTTTATGTTACTGAGATGCTTACCCTTTTGGTCTTCCCCCTCTTTATGAGTGGGGAGATCAGGTTTGAGAGCTTTGTGAGGTGGCAAAACAAAGCCCTTTTTCTTCTCTTTTTATTAGTTTCAGCGGTTACTCTTGTTATTCAGGGTATTTGATAGGCTGCTACAGCAGACCACCATGGAGATAGTGGCTTAAGTTACTGTGAAACAGGTTCCCCCTTCAATAGTTTAAAGTTAATGGGATGGTAGGTTGGTCTGAACCTGAAGCTGGGGGGGAAGAGGGGTACTACGGGTTCATACTGGGACTCGGGGGGCGATTGGAGACATCTTGAGAGCTGACTCACACATGTTTCGGAAAGATTAAGGAGGGAGATCGTAGGATCGGAGGTAGTATGAAGGGGAGCTATGGGGGGGGAAGGAACGAGAGAGAAACCAAGACATGTGATGTAAAGAAAACAAAAAGTATGAGAGTGAAGGTCAAGGGCAAGGTCATAGTAGATGGGGTCACTTAGAATTCTATCATGGAATGTGAATATCTGTTCAAATATCTACTACACCCCCTGCTAAGTTGTGTTCTAGAAAACTCAAACAGACAGATCGGTGTTTTCGCTGTGGCATAGAACCAGGAGACCTATTACATGTATTGTGAACGTGCTCTCGAATTCAGCCACTTTGGGTTCAAATTGTAAAAGAAATGGATCCGATATTAAACTACTCGGAGTACATCAGCCCAGAGATATGTATATTAGGGGACATGGGAAGGATATCGACAGGCTTAGCTAAATATCATGTGTCCCTTATGTCAGCTGTAGTTAAAGCATTTGTCCTAAGACACTGGAAGGAGGATAGAATTTATGGCTATGATCAATGGGTGGGGGACCTCATACAGGTCTTGGAGAGACTTAAACAGCATATGCTGATGGAAGGGAAAAAGAAATTATATGACAGAAAATGGGGACCCTAGAGGCAGTGTACTCAATGCAGTTGAAAGGTCCTCGGTTCAGATCTGTCTGTCTGGAGAAGAGTAGCTGGTTAAATTCTCATATGACAAAGTCTGAGGGGTTTGTTAGTGAATGGAATTATATGATTGATACTAGATAGGTTCTATATACGTTTAATTATAACTCTCACATAATCTTGTTTGCCTAGGTTATAAGATATGTTTTTACTTGGTTGGGCACATGGGATTCTCTCTCTCCTTCCTAGGGACACAGTTATTCAAAGATAGTCCGGAAGAAGTACACCTATGGATTGGAGTGACAATCAGATATAACAAATCGGACTATGGTTAAGGCTAGACAAATTCCGAACTCGAAAAAACGGATTTGAAGGTTACTTTAATGAGGAATGGAGTAAACTGTTCGGGGACAATAAAATGTAACTGTGATTGTACATAGTTTGGGGGATATATATAGTTTCCACATCCAGTGTAGGGATGTGGGCCTGGGTGTGTATCCTGGGATGTATGTGTGTTCGTTATTGTGTTGGAAACAACAATAAAATCTTAATAAAGAGGTTTTAAAAAAATATATATATATTGATTGTGCTGTTATGTGCAGATATATGGATCTCAAACAATCAGAGGAGAAAAATAAACAAGTGCCCTAGCTGGGATTTAAACTCAGGACAAAAGGAACACTATTCAGTTCTGCTACCAGGTATATAGGCTCGGTTACCTTGGAGGCACTGCTGATAGGGCAATGGAATGGTATTAAAGCTTTTATTCATATTTGCTGGTTGCACCCTTCCAGGGAGGCTCAGGGCTCCATTACAATAAAATGCATCAGTAGAAAACACAAGTCAAACATCAACAAAGAAAAACAATAAAATAAATCTATCACCAATAAAACAATTGTCTCACTAAAATTATTATAACATTATTATTGAACTGGTCAGGCAAGATATTTAATTAGATATGATGGATGGGCTGCAGATATTTAGTACTGAGAAAAGTAAGCTAAGGGGAGACTTATCCAGACATACACAATTTTAGAAGCTACTGACTTGCAAGAAAGCATATTTTTGTAATAGAACTCCAACAGCAAAATGACAAGACATGTTGAATACCAGTCCCTGAACTTTGCTACAATCTCCCAGACTCATCAGAACAGTACGTTTGGTTAGTTAGCCATATAAAAACTGTATAATAAGCAGAATCTCGACATAGCCAGGACAAAATCCCACCACGGGCAATCAATTATCACCAACAATTGCACATAGGGTAACATTTTGGGGATGCAGTATGACAAAAAAGCTTTTTATCACTGCCTTCCCCAGAAAAGCTTCCCCTAACCACCCTCCACCCCACGTGTGAAACTGTGATCACTACAGCAGCCCTACCTGCTGGGAAATCAACCCATGTATCAGCAGATGGAACTCTCTGATGGTCCAACTGAATCAAGCTAGACATGTTCCTTTTCTGAGAAAAAAACCTTCTGGTCAGAGCCAATATTTTATTTACTTATTTATTTATTTGAATTTTGATGACCGGTTGAGTCCATTGGGACTAACAAGTCCCCTTTTTGGGACAATCTGGGGAATAGAGGCATTCCACAAATAACAGAAGAAATAACATTTGACAGGTGGTAAAACAGGAATATGTATGATAATACAATGGTGATCATCCATTGATAACAGGAGACAATACAGTGCATAAACAGTTCCCAAAACAGCCCATATTTGGGTGTGGGTGCATGGCTAACAATTAGAACTTGTGGCTGTATACAGATATTCATACAGTATAGTACAATATAAAACAATATAATACAATATATTACATAATTAATTTGAAGAGAAGAGGAGGAAAAGGCAGGGTCAGGGGATGGGGAGGGGGAAGGGGTGGTGGGGTTAGAGCATCAAGTAGAGAAGGAGGTGAGGAGAAAGAGGGGTAAGTAAACACAAATAGAGCAGGTGAAGAATTAGATACAGTTACAGATGGGGGAGGAAAGAAGATTTCTTTAAAGTACCTCTTGAACAAGGGAAGAGATAGTCACAAGAGAAGATTATGAGGGAGGTTGTTCCATTTTTGTGATGCTGCTGTGGAGAAGGATCTCCTACCAATGGCTAGTCAGGTTTTGGTTTTGGTTAATATAGGTAGATGGGAGGATCTGAGGGTCCTTAGGGAGGGTTTCAATTTAAGGAGATTGGAGAGGATGGGAGGTGAGTGAAGGTGGATGAGTTTGAAGACTGTGCATAGCACAGGGAAGTGCATTTTAGCCTCAAAGGCTGGTCATCCTAAGGTATTGAGCACATCACAGTGGTGGGCCCGCACAGGTGCCATGACTACAAAATGTGTGACTCTATGATAGGCCTGCCTGAGTTTGGCAAGAGGAAAGGATTTAACTGAGTGAGTTATGGGGGCCCCATAGAAAAGGCTGGGGAGAAGGGTAGCCAACACAATAGTTTTCCTAGCTTGAGGAGTGAGGTAGGGGGCAGTGTGATATAGAAGGCCTAGCTTTTGATTAGTTGTCTTAGTAACACTAGTTACATGCACCTCAAAGGATAGGTGCTCATCAAGAGTCATGCCAAGATATTTGAATGAGTCGAAGCCGGTATGATGGCTGCCTGTTAAGGAGTGTAGTGGAACCGCTCCCCTTCCGATCCTATCTAACTCTATTTTAATCACAATTAATAGCTTTTGTATCAGGCCTGGAAGTAGCTGACACAAATTTATCTCTCATCTACTGCAGATTATCCAGAGTATGGACGTGGAAATGGAGAAGCAGCGACTTAAACACACCCCACCGACAACGCCTGGAAAGGACAAACACTCGAAATGGGCCAAGGCCGATGAAGCTGGAGCTACCCAGGTAACGGGCTCACCTGCTCTTGCAGAAGCAAAATATTTGGAAGAACTCACCCCCATGAAGGAGACACTCATCATGCTGACTTCAGAATTTCGTGCCCTGAAGTCCTCTTTCAGACAGCTCACCACACGTACAACAGATAATGAAGTTCGCATCTCATCGCTGGACGATTGAAGAGGCACGGTAGACTACGAAATGGTTAATTTTCATCAACGCCTAAAGGAAACTGAGGATTGACTGGAAGACCTAGAAGGGCACTCCCACCGAAAAAACTTAGTTGTCCTGGGCTTACTGGAAGGTGAAGAAGGGAAGGCGCCCACTATCTTCGCCCAGAAGCTATGTGAAAAGCTAGTGGGGCCTTCTCCAAATAGCCCCACATACGTAATCGAGTGAGTGCATCGATTATTCAGGCCATTGCCACCACTTGGATCTCCCCAAGGCCATTCCTGTTTCGCATGCTTAACTATTTGGATAAACAGCATGTCATCACTAAAGTGAAAGCACTCCAGGAAATCCTATGGGAGGGTAGGAAGTTACGTATAGCCCAAGACCTGCCTTATTCAGTTTGCCAGAAGCATGCCACCCTGCACCCGTTAGTCAACAAGTTAATTTCAGCTGGGATCGGTTTTAGACTTCGCTACCCTGCAATGTTGCAAGTTAATAAAAACGGCCATTGGACGCCTTTGATACCCCAGAGTCTGCTGCAGAGGGTTGTAAGCACCTATTTCCTGACCTGTTCAAGTGATCTTAATGACTGTGGAGCAAGCTGAGCCGTCTGGTAAAAATATCTTGGTCATGCTGTGAGTTTTCTCCACGGGACTTTTTGTCTTCCGACTGATCTGTTTCCCCAACTATAGCGAGGGGGTTTCTTTTTTGTTTGTTGGATTAGTGGGGCTATGTTTAAATCCCTCTGGATAAATGAACTCCCGATGAAATTACAAACAAACAACAGCCTGTCTCAATTCAAAGTAGGCCTCAAACACCACCTAATGTCTAAATCAAAATGCACCTGCTTCTCAGGCCCCACTTGATAGACAGGCCTACCCCCAAGGTAACACCCAACAGGGCTACCTAGAGAACCCAGCCTCCATTCCAGCTTAGCCAAGGGCTTAAGTAAGCTTTTAGTCCTCTTTAAATGTACTTGGTACTGCCCTCCCAACCCCCACACACACACACACCAGACTGACGCCCTCTGGAGCTGCTCCCATCACAGCTCCCCATTTCACTATTCCCCACCTCTCGCCTCTATGGTTGGTTTCAAACCCAATCCCCTTGTTTCACTGTCACCCAGCCTCTCGCCATCTGGGATAGCGTTAAACCCTATGCAGTTACTCTACCATAGTCTATCAACGGATTTGTAGGTTTCCAGGGGTGTGCTACCTAGTGCAACCGATTAGAAATAGCTTAGTATTCAATTACAACTGCTCAGTTTTTTTTTCTTCTGTTTGTCTAATTGTCATGTAATCGCTCTTTAATGCCTAATGATCAGGCCTCTGTAACCACTGAATATGTGTATTGTCTTATTGTCCACCCTGACGTGGAACCTTTGTAAAAGAGCTCACGCTCAACGGTCTTTCCGAAATACTAATTAAACAATTAAACAATGTTTGGAGCTCAGGACTTGGTTAGCAGACATTCATGGAGCCAAATTTTGCTCCTTTTGTGCAGTATACGACGACTTGTAACATAATGCTGACATCTAGTGACATTGTGGCTGAAATGCAAGCTACTGAATTTTATTCCTTTCGTGATTCTATATGCTGGTTTCTGAATTATGTCAGCATGAAAACAAATTCTGTATTGGTTCCCTATTAGTGTTGCTGTTTAATCATCTTAAAGGAGTGGGCTTCATGAATCTTTTGTTTTGTCCGGGTTTGGTGCCCACTGGTTCATTTTAATTTAGGTACCCCGGCAGTAGTGGGGTTTCTTATTTCCAGTTGGAGAGCCTCATTTTCCAGGTTGTCTTGGGCCATAAAGACACACTGCTGTTTTGTATTGGTTACGTTCATAGGGGGAGGGCAGGGAGGGGAGATGAGCAATAGGTTGCATGGTCATCATCACACCATGTACATTGAGTGGTGAACAGTCATTAGGACTGGGGGAGAAAAACTTTTTTTTTCCACTCCAATTTACACAGGTTTGGGGTTTGGTTTTGGGGAAGGTGGGGTGGGGGATTAAGTTTTTTTTTTTCATTTTTCCAAAGCTGGGGGTAACAGTTTTGAGATCAAGGGTGAGGGATGGGATACACTTGGGAACAAATGGGTGTACTGTGTCTGGTCTTATAAATGATGTTATAAATCCATTGGTTAAATTCAGTCATACAGTTTGTCTAGGTAATGAAAATAGTCTCCTGGAATGTTAAAGGTGCCCGTTCAAGGGTGAAGCGACACCAGATACTGAAATGTTTGAAGGTAATACAATGTCACGTCATTTTCCTACAGGAGACTCATCTTTTGGAAGCAGAGGGCAACTTATTCCATAGGGAATTTGTTGGCAGTGTTATGTTGCAGGAGATTCTTCCTCCCAAAGGGAGGTAGCAATATTATTATCAGAAGGCTGCACTTCCAAGAGTTACAGAAGATTTCAGATCCATATGGTAGATTCCTCTTTATCAGAGGGATTCTAAATCACAGAGAGATGGTTTTAGGCACCATATATGGTCCCAACCGAGATTCCTCTGAATTTTTTTCTACCCTTTCCCTTATTCTGGCTCCCCTTAGTCATTTGCCAATTATCCTGGCAGGAGACTGGAACCTTGCCCCCAATCAAAAGTTAGATTGGTCGTCTTATCGGGAGACTGGCCTATCTCCTGCCCAGTGTTCCATGAATGAGATGTTAGACTCCCTAGGTTTGTTTGATCCATGGCACCTACTCTACCCTAATACCCGGCAATATACAGTTTACTCTCCCTACCATAAATCATTCTCATGTATTGACTTCTTCGTAATCAACCAGGTGGTACTGCCAGGGCTAAAAGAGTGTGGTATTGCTCCTAGAGTACTCTCGGATCACTCTCTGATTTGGCTGGAAGGCAACATTGACCCAATTAACCAAAAAGATTCCATGTGGAAATTTAACTTACAGTTGCTTTTCCATGAGGAAATAATGGAACAAATTTGGGTAGTTATTAATCAATATGTGGCACAAAATTCAGGTTCTATCCCAGTCTTTGACCAGATATGGTGTGCCGTAAAATGCGTCCTTCGGGGGGAATTTATTAGGATTGCTACCACTAGGAAACACAAGCAAGAATCCATTTCTAAAGCTTTGCTGCAAGCTATCAAAGATTTGGAAATGGAACTATCAATGCAACCTTCTGAGTTGGACAGGGAGCAACCCGTGGCACTACAAGCCCAATATGAGGAGGTATTGAGAGAGAAGGCAGAATATACACTATTTAAAACCCATGCTAAATATGTGGAACAGGGCAATAAGGTGAGCCATCTGTTAGCTCTCAGGCTCAGGAAACAAGAAGAATCACGCTTAATTACCTCGCTTTCATCTTTGACAGGCAACAAATTATTAACTACTCCCAGAGACATTACCCACAAATCTGAACTGTTTTACCAGCAATTGTATAGCCCCCCCAAGAACAAGCCCCTACAGAACTGGAAATACAGTCCTATTTAAATAATATCCCTTTACCCATGCTTATTTCATCTCAACAACAACTTCTAGCCTCACCTATTACCCTGCAGGAGGTGGTTGAGGCCATTCATTCATTACAGCCGGACAAAGCACCAGGTCCGGATGGGTTCCCGCCCAACTTTTAACAAAACTTTGAATCAGAATTAGCCCCATTCTCCTTCAATTATTTCACTACATCTGTCTGGAGGGCATTGCATATTTCACCTTACTAGAAGCTACCATAGTGGTCCTGCCAAAACCTCAGAAACCCAAAGATAGAGTGACTAATTATCGCCCTATCTCATTAATGAATTATGATATGAAACTCTTCGCCAAGATTCTCGCTGCTAGAATCTAAAAGGTGTGGGAGAGCCTCCTTAGCTGTGAACAAATTGGTTTTGTGCATGGTAGGTCCTCATCAGATCATACCAGGAAGTTGGCATATATCTTTTCCATGTCCAGGGCTACAAAGCTTCCCATGGCTCTGGTCTCCCTGGACGTGGAAAAGGCCTTTGACAGAGTCGGTTGGCCTTTTCTTTTTGAGACTTTGGCTAAATTTGGCTTCTCTGATACCTTTATTGATTGGATTAAAGTTCTATATACCAATCCAAGTGCCAGAATTTACTGTAATGGTGTTCTCTCCACCACCTTTCCCCTGTGCTCTGGCACTAGACAGGGATGTCCTCTATCCCCCTTACTATTTAATTTATATTTCGAGCCTTTACTACAACAATTGAATGCTTCCCCCTCTGTGACAAGTATTGTCATTAGTCCATTCAACCTAAAGTTCTCTGCGTATGCGGATGATATCCTCCTCCATGTCAGCAACCCAAAGAGCTCCATCTTGGCAGCTTTATCTATTACTGATAATTTCAGTCGGCTATCCAACTATAAGCTAAATCGGAACAAAACTGAAGTCATGCCCCTAAATTCCTATGTAAATAAATCAGACATTGAGGTATTAGATATGAATTGGACCATCCGGTTAAAATATCTAGGTATTATATTATCTACCTCACAATCTCTTTTGAAAAAGCTTAATCTCAATAACTTAATTCTTACCATTAAACAGGACCTGGACAGATGGTCCCCCCTTTATTTGTCCCTGCAAGGTTGGGAGAGTGTTATTAAAATGAATGTGCTACCCAGATTATTTTATCCCCTTAATATGCTAAATTTACATCTCCCTTTAACCTGGTTTAAGAAACTCCATTCCATTATTTCTAGATTTCTGTGGCAAAGCAAACCTCCCCATCGGTCATATGTACGACTTTGTGCCCCTATAAAGCTGGGGGGCTTAAATTACCCAATTTTTACTTTTATTATTTGGCCAGCCTTATGACTAAGTATTTATGTTGGTCCTCTTCACCCCCAGGTAATACTCATTCCTCATATGTTCCCCTTTGGTTACAGATAGAAAGGCACACAATAGAAAACCAAAAAATTACTCCCTTTAGTCTTCTTTATATTCTCCCCCGGAGATTGCTGGTCCCTTTATGACACACAGTTATTTATACTTCCATTAAAATTCACAATCAATTTTGCAGATCACTTAAATACAAAAATCATAAAGACATCCCGACCACTTCTTGGCAACCCTAATTTACTCATTGGGGAACAGGGCCTTTCCTCTAGGATCTTAACTCCACTTGCACAGGTTAAGGCTAGGGACTTGCTTATAGAAGGTAGACTGGCCTCCACCCTGGCATTAATTGAACAATTTCATATACCAAAGTACCACGTCCTCTGTATCTACCAAATCAGACATATGCTCATTCAGTGGTTTGGTCCTGGAGAGTGGCAGACCAATCAGGATGTAATATTACAGGAGTTACAGGCAGACGCCTGGCTGCCCCATGCAGTTTCCCAGATTGTATCATCCCTACTCACGTTAAATTTTACAATTGGGGATCAGTTATTGTCTTGGGAAGATGTTCTTCCTTTTGATAATAATAATCAGACCAAATTATGGCAGAATGTATATAAATACACGGCTATTGATAGGTTGTGGCTTATACAATATTTTATTCTACATAACATCTGTTTCACCCCGGTTAAAATGTATGGCATGGGCATATTGCTAGATCAACTCTGTTTTAGATGTACACAGCAACCGGGTACACTTTTGCATATTCTTTGGGAATGCCCCAAAGTTAGCCCCCTCTGGTCTCTCATTAAGACCAGGGCTGACCCACTATTGGGACTCCAAGAATTATTTACTCCTAACATTTGTATATTAGGGGACTATTCCACTATCTGTGTAAAGGAAAATAAATGTCACATTACTCTTATATCTCTCTCGGTAAAAAAGCTAGTTCTAAGACATTGGAAGGATCAACAGGTCTTATCATATCTGGAATGGACCAGGGAGTTGTTCTACAATCTGTGGTTAGAAAAGTCTATAGCCAGTATTAGAGGCCTGATGCCGCAATATCTAGCTAAGTGAGACAAGTTTTATACTCTCTGGTCCATTACTGTAACTCTGATTACTGAGTGGGTTCCTATATCAGTTGCTCTCTGCTTTCTAACTCTCTACAAGTCTATTTTCACTCTATACTTATCCCTTACCAGTTATGCACACAGGGGCGTCATTTAGGGGTAGCCAGGGGTGCGGTTGAGACCCCTATGATTTTTTTGCAACCCCTATGATGCCCACTGCAACCCCTAAGAACCCTAAAACAAGGTTTCCCTAGCATTTAGTTATACAGATGTGGTGGTTGGGGGAGTTTTACAACCCCTATGATTTTGCTGAAATGAGACTTTGCAACCCCTATGATTCTACTGAAATAATGCTACTGAGTATAACCTACCTCTCTTCTTCCCTCCTATGCAGTCCATCATCCTTTGTTTCCCCACCACCAATGAAAATTGGGCCACTACTTTCAGATCATCCTGATTGATAACCTGAGGTCCCTTTCCTATGAGGTGTATGCCATGACCTCTCCTCCCGTTTTGTACTCGGCTCAGGTTTTGTGTCTTATGGGCATGACTTTGCCTTTTTGGCATTGAATCCAGCTGTAAAATTCTGGACCACTCTTCTAGTCTTTCCAGGTCCCTCCTCATGGCCTCCATTCCCTTCATTATGTCCACACTATTGCAGAGCTTGGTGTCATCTGCAAATAGATAGACTATTCCTTCATGCTTCACCCTTGTGTCCCTTATGAATGTATTGAAGGGAACAGGGCAAAGTACTGACTCTTGACCCCCATCTCCCCCGAGACTTCCCTATTTAGTACAACCCTCTGTGTTCTATTCCTTCATTCTTCATCCCTATGTCCCCTATGAATGTACTGAAGAGAACAGTTATGAGGAAAGGCTTGAGGCCTGTAACATGGTTATGCTCAGAATCTTTCACTTTTCAGCCACAAACCTTGCCTGTTCTATATACTTCCATGGAGCAGAACATGTTCCTTTAATGAGTTTCCTCAAATGGTGCATTGGTGAATACTAACATACCCAGAAGTTTGCAACTGTAGAGATGCATTGGTCTGTATTTAAAATAGCCGGCCAATGATTCAGTGGTCAGGGGCACAGAGGAAATTCAAATCTATGCATCCAGCATTTTAGCCATGTGTTCCACATTAGATTGTCAGTTTAGTAAGGTGATGGGTTTGCTTTGAGCATGTTGTATTTAATCAGGTGTTTACTGAAAGGAAATTCTTCACAGCCACAGGTGACACCTGAAATGCAGTGCTAACACTCACCAGTCAGATACCAGTCCAGCTTACCAGCAGTGTCTGCAGTCAGGTCAGCTACCAATCTAGTTTGCTAGTAGTGTCTGCAGTCAGCTACCAGTCCAGTGTGCCTGCAATGTCTACAGCCAGGTTTGCTAGCTACCAGTCCAATATGCCACCAATCTCTCCAGTCAGCTACCAGTCCAGCTTGTCAGCAGTGTCTCGAGCCAGCCTCCAGTCCAGCTTGCCAGCAGTTTCTCCAGTCAGCTACCAGTCCAGTTTGCCAGCAATGTTTCCAGTCAGCTACCAGTCCAGCTTGCTAGCAGTGTGTCCAGTCAGATCAGCTACCAGTCCAGTTTGCCAGCAGTGTCTCCAGTCAGCTTGCTAGTAGTGTCTCCAATCAGCTACCAGTCCAGTTTGCCAGCAGTCTAGAGCCCAGTGGCTAGTTACCAGTCAAGTTTTCCAGTAGTGTCTCCAGTCAGCTACTTATCCAGTTTTCCAGCAGTGTTTCCAGTCAGCTTGCTAGCTATCAGTCCAGTTTTCCAGCAGTGTTTCCAGTCAGCTACTTGTCCAGTTTGCCAGCAGTGTCACCAGCCAGATTGCAGCTTCCAGTCCAGTTTGCAGGCAGTGTCTCCAGTCAGCTTTCAGTCCAGTTTGCAGGCAGTGTCTTCAGTCAGCTTCCAGTCCTGTTTGCAGGCAGTGTCTTCAGTCAGCTGCAAATCCAGTTTGCAGGCAGTGTCTTTAGTCAGCTGCCAGTCCAGTTTGTAGGCAGTATCTCTACTCAGCTTCCAGGCTAGTTTGCAAGACCCAAGCAAGGTAAGACATGTCACTAGTAAATATTTCTAAGATTAATAAAGGTAAACCCAACTTAATGGGTGGTGTCCAGTGAGGTGAGCATTATGTTGAAAAAATAAATATCCAGGGACTTAAGTACTTTATGTAAGAATGGGCATCGCCATTGACTAGTCTTGGAACCCTTATGGTTTTGGTGAAATGCTATGGGAGGGTGGCGGGCAATATTCTGGACGGTTATGACTCTGGGAGGGATAGGGTGCAAATTACTGGGCATGAGGAGGAGGTAACAAGGTAGCAAAATTTGTTTCAAATGACCGCCAAAATGCAATTGAATTTAACACATTTTTTATGGGGGCCTAAGAGCCCGCCAGCCTACAGTTTCCCTTGCAACCCCTATGGTTTTTCTGAAATGACACCCCTGTATGCACATACCCTCTACTTATGTGGTTGTATAATTTTCTAGGTACCATATGTTCCCGGAGGGGAGAGAGGGAGGGGGGAGGAGGAGTGGGGTCTTATGGGTTAGGGGGTGGTGGGTTGTTTTTATTTTATTTAATTTTAGTGTATAAATAAAATATTTTCTTGTTCTTGTTTTTCCACTGACTATACAGACAACTCTGTATATTCTTGGATCCTGGTTACAATGTACTTGAAGGTTCTTACTGTAATAAATTTCAAAAAAAAAAAAAGAGATATTTGAATGAGTCCACTCCTTCTATAAGCACACCAGAGGAGGTGTGTACTACTAGGGGGGACTGGAAGGAGACATAGTAGGAGGCATGATGGAAGAACATGACTGCAAAATATTAGTTGACAGGGATTAGAAGCCATCTACTGGGAAATTCTTCCCACAAAATTGCACTGGTTAGATGGGAAAATACAACAATCAGGCTTCCATAGTAAACAATTTAATGTACAGGAAAACATAGGGAATAGCTCTGCTGAGATGCAACTTTGCATTTTCTGAGTTACTGCTTTTAAACAGGTAGCAGATAAGGCAAAGCGTGAGAGTGCAGGGAAATGAAAGTCAGAGCAACATATTCCCAGAGGAAATGCTCCACAAACCAAAAACTTAAATGACAGTCAACATAAACTCAAGTACATATACAGAAATTTGTATCAAAACTTATTCCATGACCAGGAACAGATAATTGGAGCTTACACACACATTGTGACCTGACAATCTTGCTCAGAGTTGGTTTGTTCTGAGGAAAATTTCGGGTCACAACATGTGAGCAAGCTCCCACTGTCTTTTCCTGCTTATGGTACATATCATATATGATATTCCCGTATAAGTTGCTGAGCCTCCATTCATTTGAAGCTGAAACATTGTTGTGCAGAGGATCACCTTCAGGTGAATGCATACACCAATACATGCATTCACAGGACTGAGTCATTGCAGACAGAGAAACAGGCATTACTGTGGAAATAAAACACAAGCCATTGCACTCACTTGAAACAAAAAAGTTTCACAGTAGAATGCTTTAGCTGTAGCTAAAAATATTTATTGAAGGCATAATCAAAAATGCGGCTATGTAGCTGTCTTCTGGATTATGCCATTCAATAAATATTTTGAAAGAACCACCGACTCCTCAAGAAGAACTTTGGAAAACATTATATTTGAACACAAAGCAGCTTATATTTCTAATAAGCTCTGTATTTCTTACCCCATTATTTATTACTGAGGTCATCTGCATGAAAACAAGAGTTGTTCTCTGAGAGTTCAACAGCTGCTATTGCTTGTTCCAAACCTGATGTCATAATGCTCTTTTTGTGATATCACAGTTATTCCCATACGAGCAGACTGTGCTGTCACAACACAACATTATGATTTCAAGTAAGATCTTGTTTTTGTGGGAATTTCTTCAGTAATAAATATTGGAGAGGAGAAATCTATAGAATATATATGAAATAGAAGCTGTCCTGTACCCACTATTATTTTTTCCGTTTTCCCTGAGACATCAGTTGCTCTTTAAAGGGACACGGTCAGCCTTTATAGTAAATTTCTTGCCACGTGTGTCCAGTTATACTCTAGCAAGAGAAATTACCCATGACATGACTATCCTGTAGAACAGACAACAACCACAGTGCAGAAATAAAGATGATATGCACTGGCAGAAGGAAGACTTTGATAATTCAATTCCAGTTTACAAAATCATTGTATGTAGCAATTGTGGCACTACAATGGAGTGATAAATAAGATGCATCATGACTCACAAAGTTACAAAGCAGAATGAAAGAGATAAATGTGATTCAGGATTGTTCATGATTGCTGTACATAAAGAATGTGCAAAAAGGAGAGAGTAAGGAAAGGAGAAAAGCTGGAAGGTCTATACCCCACCATTGCATTCATCCCCCCACTCCATTCCTCATCCGACAATCCCACCAGAGCCAATCCTCATCCTGGACCACCTCACCTAATCCTGATAAAAGAATCCTCACTGTATCATAATGACATCATGTTTCTGGCACAATGCCATCTTGATTGTATGAGACAGCATATCTCACTGGTTGCATTGTTTTTTGTAAATCATGAATATACAGAATAAACAGCCATTTGAGAACCAGTGTATGTTAGTTGTCTAAGTATAGGTATTCAAATCTCTGATGTTACTACTCAAGTTCATATTTTTTATCTTTGGTGTCATTAGTCTATTATCATATAGCGCCATATATACCAAACAAAACAAAAACAAGCATTTGTCAATGCCGAATGTTGTCTCGCTGGCATTAGCATTGGTAGTGCAGGAGTTAGAGATGCATAATAGGAATGGCAGTGAAATACTGAACTGATGCCAACCCCACCCCCCCTGCAGAGAGTGACAGGCATTGGGGTGTTCCTTTGGGTCATCAGCTATAACGCTCATGCCGTTTTACCTCACCCTACTTTGTAGACACTGACAAATGTTGTGGTGTGCTTTGGAGACTTTGGGCCTTATACTTACCCCATTCCATAAGGAAATATGCTAAGATGGGTGCAGTATAGGAGAATGGGGTGAGCTTTAAGGCTGAACACTTCAAGGCACACCTCAATGCTTGTCACTGGCTGCAGGGTGGGGGTGGGGGTGGAATGGCATGAGCATTACACCCAATGATCCCAAATCATACCCCTGACATCTGTCAGTCTCTACAGGGTGGGGTGTTATAGTTGGAAACACTAACGCCATAGGCATTTGTTGGTATTTGCACTCCAAATTTCAACATGGGCTTTTTGTGACCCCACCTCATGAAGAGCGGCACTATCAGTTTGTTAGCCAAAAGGTGGTTTTGCACAGCGACTATGCCATTTGGCGCCGCAGGCATGAAAACACATTTTGGACAGGATGTGAAAAATGACAACTGTATTGTTCATGAGGAGGTGTAAAATAATGGCAATGTTGAAAATCTGGAGTGCAAATATGAAAAATTGGTGAAGTCATGAACATGCATAGAAACTGCGCAATACACATCCGTAATCCAATTATTTGGGGGATTATTTTAACCACATTTGCAACATAGGAATTTTCAAACCTCCCCTCATGAGCAGTGGCACTGTGATTTTGTTAGCCTGTCCAAAAAGTTGATTTCCCACAGCGACCACACCATTATGTGCCACAGGTGCGAAAACAGATTTTGGGCAGGATGTGAAAAATGACAGCTGTACTGTTCATAAGGAGGTGTGAAAAAATGCCAGTGTTGAAAATCTGGCATGAAAATATTGCAAATTTGTGAAGTTACAAGGGTGCATGGAAACTGTGCAATGCATGTTTGTAATACATGCTTGTAACATGTTTGTAACACAATCATTTTATGGATTTTCATCACCAAATTTTCAACATAGGCATTTTAGGACCTCTGCTCATGAACAGTGTCACTATCATTTTCTTAATTTGTCCCGAAAACTGATTTCTCACAGCAAACATGCTATTCTGGGCCAAAAGTGCGAAAACACATTTTAGCTAGAATATGTAAAATGACAGATGTACTGTTCAAAAGGAGGTGTGGAAAAATGTCAGAGTTGAAAATCTGGAGTGAAAATATTACAAATTCATGAAGTTAAGAGTGTGTGTGTAAACTGCACAATGTATGCTCGTAAAACAGTCATTTTTGGATTTTTTTCACCGAATTTGTAACACAGGCTTTTTGAGAGCCCACCTCATGAACAGTGGCACTGTTGTTTCATTGATCAGTCCTGAAAGGTGATTCCATGCAGTGACCGCAAAATCACCTTTTGGGACTGAATAATGCCATGACAGTGACTGAATTCATGAAGAGGGGTCCCAATAACCCCATGTTGATAATGTGGTGCCAAAATTCTCAAAAATGCCTGAGATATGCACCAATGTTGAAAAAACCCTATTTATGCCATTATACAGCTTACTGGCATTTCTTCAGTTCGCAGTCAGCTTTGAAGAGTGCAGACATGTTCCCGGTTCACATCGTGCCGGGCTCCGGAGGTAAGTATGGGGTGAGGAGGGCTGTTGGGAGGCAGGGTACACAGAGGGTGGGTGCGGATTGGGGGGGGGCAGGAGAAACCGTGAGGGACTGTTTTCTTGTTTTACAGAAAGAAAAAAAAAGATAATGAGTGTTGGTTTTCTTTTTTTCCAGGTGTTGCTTGGTACACTGGGGTAGGCTCCCAGTGTACCACCTGCATTATGGGGAGAGGGACCACAGCCGATGGGGACTGGGCCCCCCATCAGCACAGAAATGGGTGGGGGTGTGCATGATGCCAAGGGGGATTGGGCACCCCCTCAGCACACAGCGGAAATCGGGGGTTGGGGACATTATGTTGATGGGGAGTGGGCCCCCTCATCGTCAAATTGAACTGGGCAGGGGGACTGAAGATGATGGGGATTGGGCCCCCCAATGGCAAAGAAAGACTGTTGGGGGGCACATGATGCTGAGGGGATTGGGCGCCCCCTTGGCACACAATTGGAATGGGGGGCATTATTCTGATGGGGAGTGGGTTCCCCTGTCAGCAAATGAAGGGGGATTGGGCACCCCTAAAGTCAGAGGTGGCAGTCAGTGCCGCCATGTTTGGTGAAAAACTTCACCAGTAAAGGCATGTTGGGAGGCGTGTTATGTGCCTCTGCATCACGAGTTTGCCTCTCATTGCAGTGGCACTTTTGTTAGATCTGGTGGCTACTTTACGTACTGCTGGCATCAGTGCCTGCATGCTGGCTTATTGGGGAATGAGGACGGAACCTTCAAATCTGCTACTACTGCAATATGTTGACTGATGCGCAAGCATGAGCCAACATAAAAAGACAAAAAAAATTTACCTTATCAGGAGCTATAAATCTGTAACATAAATAAATAGTAAATTGGTGACATTTTAGTAGTTTAGTACCCTAGTTAATCAATGATGGGTCCCTTGGGAAGTGAACCACAATGTGGTCCCCCCTTACTGGCTTCAATAGGCCTCTTCTTGTTCAGATAAGACAGAACGGCCCTCTAATTCTTCCATATGCAACACGAATGGCAGCCATACCCCTTGGAATCTGTCCAGCTCTAGCATAAGTTCAGCTGTTAGACGTTCTCTTTGATAGACTGATGTAATAATAGCTATCCAATCTGTTTGTGTAGGGCAGGACAGAGTTAACCATCATCTAGTTATTGATTTACATGCTGCTGCCACCAAATTTCCCACAGAGCATTGTTGTTGATTATAACTCTTATGTCAAGGTTGTCTACCCAAAACTAAATATGTGAAGTCTGCTTCTTTGTAAGGCCAACCAACTATTTATAACTGGGTGCAGTCTCCTGCCAAAAGGTCTGTATTCCTGGACATTCGCAGAAAATGTGATGGGGTGTTCCCTTACTCCCACAATTTTTCCTATATCTATTTGACCTGTCCCTAGTGTAGTGCTTTGTGTGTGATGGTGTTAGGAAAAATCTACCCACTACTTTCCACCTAAATTCTTGCCAATTGATCTGTGCCAAAGTTCAGAAGACAACTGACCATATCTTCTGCCATTCTTTTACCTCGAGATTCAGCAGAACCTAACTTTCCCATGCTCTTTCACTATAGACTGGTGGGGGTTCTGTCTGGTTTTGGAAGCATTGCATCAGCTGAGAGATGAGCTTTTTCAAAGGTGTTCCCAAACCTATATTTTTCATGTGGGTCACTAAGGGGTGAGGGTCATTCTATAAACTCTGTAGTCTAGAGTTCTCTCTGCGAAAAGACTCCACTTGAAGATATTGGAAAAAAATCTATATTCCAGATATGGAATTCCTCCCTAAGTGCATAGAAAGATTTGATGTGAGTATTTTGCAAGAATTGTGAAAATCATTTTAAACCAAGATTCTCCTGTCCAGTATACATAGCTTCCATCCTTGTAGGATTAAAGTCAAAACTACAGTTGATTTAAGTAAATGTTGTTATTGTGGGTGGAATGTGAAGATTTTTTATTAGTTTCCCAATTCTACAAATTTGTTTAGCCCAGAAACTGTACAACTTCTTAATTGGTAATTCTGGGCTTGTTAGGGCTAACCAATAGCTCAGGTATATTCCCACATGACTGTTTTTCTCCATTTGTAACCAAAAGTTTTCTTTATCATTTTGCAAGTATACCATCTGTGGCAATATTTGTGCTGCCTGAAAATATAATTTTGGGTCTAGTAGTCCCATTCCCCTTTCCTCTTGAGGTCAGATGAGATCTGGTCATTTTACCCTAAGGCTTTTTGTAAGCCTCCCACCCCCATGAGGGGCTTACCTGAAACGGGCTACAGCCCAACTGCCCTGATGTGTCATTTTCATGCCTCCAGTCCCCTGGACTGTAGATTGAGACTGGAGGATGTTTCAGGATCGCTGGGTAGGATTTGGATCTGAGTTCCCTCCCTGTTTGCTTCTCAGTGGCTGCCATTTGATGTTCCCATTCCTCAGCCCCATATGAGAAGGCGGCCGAGGTCAGTTGGGGTTTTGCACCTCCAGGTGACAGGAGGAATGTCCTGCCTGGTCTGGGGTGAGCCAAACACCGGATTGGGATGTAAACAAACATGGCTATGCATGCCATAGCTGTGCATGCACAGCCGAGAGATTAAAGGAGCCCCGGCTCCCTTAACTGTAGTTGGCCATGCAAACATAATTAAAAAGATTTCCTCACTCCAGGGCAGGCAACAGAGCCGTAATATCAGTAACCAATGCCTTCTGGCACTTTTTTGGGGCTTTCCAGTCCCCATTTGGGTAGTGGGACCAGGAACTGTGTGTGTGTGAGGTATGCATGCGCATTCACAGCTTCAGAAAGATGTGAAGAGGTGCTTCAGTTTTCTGGAGCCCTGACAGCCAAATGAGGCTCCCCTAACACAAAATGAGAGATTCCTTGGCCCCTGCACAGCAAATGGGGCCAGGTGTGAGTGATTAACTGCCCTTAGATGGGGCTTGTAAATAAATTGGGAGGCTACAAAAGCTAGGTAACCAAATGTAAACAAAGATGACAGACCCCAGTAATTCTTCCTGCCACTGAGGGTGCTGGAGAAGGGTAAAAGGGCACCCTCCAGAGCCCGGGAAAGGAGTGACCAATGGTGTGCAGAGAAATGGGCTGCTATGTAACAGGCGGTGTCCTGTGAGCTGAGAGGAGTTCCACCCAAGAGCTAGAGTTGGAGATTGCTTTAGGAGGGCTGCACAAGTCAGTGGGCTAACCTGTGTGTAGATAGACACCTCTTAGCCCTGACAAAACCCTTGAGGCAGACTGCCTACTAGCCCAGTTTCCGAAATGGGAATTTGAACTGGACTGCTCTTTTGGTTTTTCCAGTGGGATTTACGTGAACTGCTGTGCTACAATTGTTACAGTAAGCCTGTAACCTGATTTAAACTGTTTGCCAGCAGAGAAGAAAATAAATTTGGCTGGGACTGAGACTGTTGAAAGCCTAACTGTGTTTTAGTTCCAGGGAAGCTGTGTGCCCTCGATGTCCTGGGTGACCATAAGCCTGAGTGGTCCCCTTGGAAGATGACAAGAGGTCTTAGAGGTGAAGATGATGAAGGACCTGTCACAGGTGAATGGTCCTGAACTTGCTGCACATCTACAGCCAGCTGATGTGAAGCAAAGATGGCCTGTCTGCTGATTTTTGAGTGGTACTGCTGAGACTTATCCTATTACAGCACCCCTTAAGCCTTCAGAAACTGTGATTACCTCTGAGTTGCCACCCCGAGGAGTTATTTTCAAGGTTGGTTAGTTAGTTATCTGGGTATAAAGTGGTTGAAGTCGTGGGTGGAACCTGATGATTTCCAGGGTAGGCCCAGGCAGAAGATAGCAAAATTCTTTGTTTCCACATTTCAAAATCCCATTTAAAGTTCTACCGCTTCATGTTTAAAAACTGTGTTCCCACTGTATTCCCAATGTGCAACAATTCTGCAACATCTGGTTGCTGGTGAGGTACCCACCATAATGGACAATTACAATAGTTACTGCAGTGGGGGGGGCAGATGCACCCTCTGGGGTGGTACAGTGACTGCATGGAGGACAACTATTAACCTGCTGTGTTATGCTTTTTGCTTCTCCTTTGCATCACCCCTTTAATAAATCTGAGGTTATTTCATGCTCTAATTATTGTTCATGGTTATTGCTTGGTGTGTGTTGCTATTGAGTGGGGAAAAGTTACCTGTGTGTAGGAGAGAAAATACTATTTGTTCCTGGGGTGTTAGGGACACATTGGGTTGCATTATATACCCCTGTCTCAGGTGGAGGCACCATAATCTGTTCTGCTATTCTCTTTGTATACTGCATCCAAAAGAACTCAGTCCAACCCCAAAGTAGGTTGGTGTGAAGGGGTGCACCAGGGAGTGAACTACAGAAAGATCCCCCCCTCTTACATTTTTCCTTGCCAAATAAATCTATGAATAGCTCTTTCTGGGATATTTAAGGGTAGGGTTTGGAACAAGAAAAAAACCTGGTGAGAAAATTCATTTTAACAGACTCTATTCTACAAACCATGGAAAGGGGTCTCCCACTATAATCACTTCCAGATCCGGATGATTCCTGATGGGAGCTACTACAGGGTCCATGCTAAGTGTGAAAAAAATGGAAGATAAGGGGCAACTCCATCTGGTACCATGTTGAATCTCTAGCAGGTCCAAAACTGTGCCATTCACCTTGACTCGATTGTGAGGTTTTTGGTAAAGGTCTCTCAACCAAGAAATGAATGTGTCCCCACAACCAGATTTCTCTAAAGTTTCAAAGAGAAATTTCCAGTTTAACCAGTCAAATGCTTTTTCTGCATTGACCGTCATAGCTACCTGCTGTCCTTTAAACTTCTTCCCCTTGCATGAAATGTTTAGGCAGCATCTGATGTTATTTGTTAAGTGATGGTTAGGGACAAAACCTTCTTGGTCAGGGTGTATTAAACTCTGGAGAACCCAATTTACCCTGTTTCCTAACACTTTAGTTAATATCTTTGAATCTACATTGACCAATTAAATAGGTCAATATGATTCACATTGGTCTGTGGATTTTCCAGGTTTGGGGATAACGAGTATAAAGGCCTGACACCAGGACTCTGGAAAGTCCCCTCTCTTGTCTCCTGAATTAAATTGGCCTACTAATATAGGTATCAAGGAAGCTTGGAATGTTTTAAAAAACTCATTATTAAAACCAACCGGACCTGGTGATTTTTCTGTTTTCAAGTCCTTAATTACCCCTGCTATTCCATAAGCTGCGATTGGTCTATCTAGTCCCACTGAATCTACTTCATCAATTTGAGTAAAATCACTCATGCCAGAAAATGTTGTATATCTTCTGGGATACCGTCCCTATTGTGCTGTCAATATAAACCTGCGTAAAGATCTTTGAAATGAGTGTCTGTGTTTTGATGTAAATCTAGCCTGTCCTGCATTCTGAGGAATTTTCTTTTAATAAAATTATTTGCTTGTTCTTTTCAAAGGTGGAAAGCCAATAAGAGCCCAGCAATGTTGCTCAACTCATAGTATCTTTGATTTAAATACCTAAGTTTGCCCTCTACTTGAACATCTAGTAAGTGTTGTAATTCTCTTTTTCTTGTCTGCAACTGAGATTCTATCTCCCTAATAGGATGCGGTTTACGCTGCTTCTCGGAAATCTTGCAATTTTTTTTCCAGTGGTTTTTTTTTCCTGTTCTTTGCTTTTTAAGGTGGGAGGGGTAGGATGTAATTTCTCCTCTGAGTTTTGCTTTTAGAGTAGCGCATCTACTTTCTTTCATAGAGGTCTCTCTTTGAATGGCCATTTGTTCCTGTAGTGTATTGGTACTAAGGTTTTAAAGTCTTCATGACTTAGCAATGGGGTATGCAATCTCCAGAAGGTAGAACAGGACCAGTCCCCTAGTGCTAGCTCCACCGACACTGCTGAATGATTGGAAACAATTCTTGGAAGGATTTCAATTGGCATACCAATGAAAGTCAGTTGTAGGCCATAGGAACATGATGAACCTTGAGTATGATTGCTGGACATAGCAGAAAAAGGTAAAATCTCACTATCCGGGATGTTGTTCCCTCCCTCTGTCCCTTCTCATGACTTGCCTCAGCAATCAGTTCACGCCATGCTCCTTTTGCAACCGTCACCCCACCTTCCCCCCTTCCCCAACTCCCAGTCCCATGAGTTTCTCTAACAGTCACAACTAATGCAAGCTGACTGACCATGTCCCTACGCACCCCACCGTTTACTCTAGCACGTCTTCTCTGCTCTGCCTCCCCTCACCTCCCCATTTCTCCCTATACCTTATCGCCCTTCTTCCCCCACCCTTCACCTCCACTGCAGTACCTACCTCTCTCTTGTACCTCCTTTCTTCACTCCACTGCAAGCTATCTCTGTCCCTCTGAACTACTGACAAGGCACTTTGTGGCTGCTTATTCACCACCACCTACCCTCATAAAGTGTTTTTCATGTTATTTTAACGTGTACCTATGTTTTGAGGTATTCTGTAAGTTCTGAATCCAAGCTGTATCATACATTGTGATGTACCTTTGCTTTCTCCTACTGTACTTTGTTTTGTAATCTATGATGTGGAACGTTTGTAAAAGAGTTTGCGCTCAAAGGTCTTTTCTGAATCACTAAAAAATAAAAAAATAAAAATCTACTAAAGCCAGTTCTGCCATTCCTGATCATAGTTTTTTACTCATTCGACTATCAGTGGACAAATTCCATGAGGATCAATTGAGACAAGGGTTAGGATACAATTAAAATCCCCTCCCATTGATATTATCCCTTCCTCCAAAGTTATGATTTTGTGGACTATCCTGTACATGAATGCAAGTGAGTCTACATTTGGAGCATATACTGTATACTGTATTAATCAAGTGTAATGTATGCCCAAATAGCGTTCCAGAAATAACCACCAGATACCCATTTTCTAAGGATTCCTGTTTGGTTTAATCAGTTGGAACATTTCTGCACAGAAATATGACAACCCCCGCTCTCTTGCCATAGGCACAGGATGCCACCACTACCCTACCTACCCATGTTCTATTTAATTTTTGATGTCCCCCCTCAGAAAGTTCAGTCTCCTGTAGAAATCCCACATTGCAATTCATCTCTTTTTTTCACAATTCTGTTTATTCTCCTTTGGCAGGTCACCATCTTCTTTTGCCAACCCTACCAGTCTCGGGTCTTTCAGGATCTTATGGCACCATGCATGCCCAGCAGATCCCCAGAGCTGGTCCGGAGGCTTCATCCTGGGTGCCCCCAATGTTTCCTCCATTTTCATACCAAAGAGTTGGTCCTACTCCTGGGACCCCAGAAGTGGTGATGCATGTGTGTGAAGGTTCACATGTGTACCACAGCTCCAGTGCCAGTCTCTTCAACCCTTCTCTGGCCTAGTGCCGGCAGTCCTTGGAGCGATGCAGCCACCCGGGCCTCCACCAGGGGGTAGTCAAGATCCATAATAATCTGATCCTCCCTCCCGAGGCAGAAGGCCACCAGCCAGCAGCTGCTCCCGTCCTCTCACCCCCGCTGACATCTGATGACCCAGGCTTGTTCCCGAACCTGGGTCGCCAGCATGGTGTGAGGTGTGGCATCCAGTGCTTCAACTCTCTGTACCACCGGACCAGCTATTGCAGTTCATCTTATCCAGCTGTGATAGTATTTTTCTTCTTTTTACCACCGAATTGATACCATGAACATTTAATGTAATCACCTTCAGGGTACCCATTAATAACACTAAAAAAAAATCAAATAAAAAATATCCTTAGCCCAAATCCAAATATAGAATAAATCAACTACAGGTACCCAAAAAAACAAGGCAGTATTACATGTCATTATTTGGTAGCAGAAGAAATAACTAAAAAGTAACATTATAACCTTGCAACATAGCACAACAGGTGTTAACAAATAAAACCACTTCAGTTTTCTAACTCTTATGGGTAGTGTAAGAGTTTCCGTACCTCCAAGGTTGTGAATAATCCCATGAAGAACATTCGTAGGCAGCATAACTTGAAAGTTTTGCATGATGGGTTGTGTTGTGCTACAAGTGTGGCCTGCATTAGCAAGGTCACTGTTTGGGTCATGGCATGTGATGTGGACTATGGGTGGACTAGCCCTGAACTCCAAGGTAAAAACACAAAATTAATTCACTCCCCCCCAGCCAGTGAGTGAAAAAAGAAAGAAATGAAATCATTCTCTACAGAGAAAGATTTATGGATCACTCCACACCCTAATATTTAAACCTTAAAAGAGAAGCAGTCTACCATCCCTTTGAGAGAGAACCATGTGCATTTCCCCTTCTAGAATATAGTCAAGGCACTCAGAAGCTATGCTCTGCAGTGTGATTTAATTGTACAGCTACAAGCCATGAGGGATCCCATGGGTAGAGCCACTGGGGGCCCCACCTAGGAGCACAGGGGGAACAGGGCCAGGAATCACCCCAGGCTCCAGGAACCCACCTTGTAGCATGAATAGGGAAGGTCAGGCCTC
This sequence comes from Neoceratodus forsteri, assembly GCA_016271365.2. NCBI lineage: Eukaryota > Metazoa > Chordata > Ceratodontiformes > Ceratodontidae > Neoceratodus > Neoceratodus forsteri. The sequence goes on along the minus strand of CM057453.1, from coordinate 1,212,476,814 downwards.
ACATCCATAACCCCTGCTTGCCTCCTTGCCACTTCTATGCAGATCCATATACTCTGCATTCCCAAGGTGAACTCTTCCTGGGGTGGTTTGAAATCCAGGTAAACAACTGTCCAACACAGGACTTTTCTGCCATATAGTTGTACTGTGACCTCACTGGGGTGGTGATCTTACAAGGCTGACTCCCTTGAGTCCCATAGTGAGCGCATGCCCCCCTCCTCCACCATGGACTGCAGGATTGAAAATCTCTTAACCATCAGCCCTTGGCCATACATAGCAGATTAAGCTTTAGGGCAAGCAGGAGGTTCTGGTTGATACCCCCAACCCATCCACATAATTTGTAGAACATTATCAAAGGTTCTCAAGTAGGTCCATAGGCTCCTGGACCAGGGTTGAAGCCCCCTGAGGAAGGTGCAAATCCCTCCCCCCATATTGTATCAGATATAGCAGGAGACTTCAGCCGACATTGCCTTGGAGGGGTAATATCCCCCCTCCCAATTTAGTCATTCAACCAGTATACTGTGATTTCAAGAGTGCAGTGCTCTGCTATGTAAATTACCCAGACCTATTGCCAATCAGACACTACCGGCGGTATCAACCTGGGCTGGTAAACTACTTCTCTGATAGCCCACTTTTTTATCTCCATGTAGAGATAATAATGTTAGGTCCCTCCCTCCTTTCCGGTATCACTGTACTGGGGAACATGGAGGTGGAAGGATGAAAGTGAATGATGGGTGGGAGCATTGCCAGAGTGCAGAAGAATAACCCTACAACAAAAATATATAAAATTTAAACAATTCTGGCAGATTATCTGTTCTCCTTTTAAACTCCCGTCACCATCGTGCTCCACCACCCCCACCCCCCGAGTGCCTGTTTGGGCCTCAAAACTGAAAAACTGGCACTGGGCTTGATTAGGCATAGCAGTTATAAACAAAATGTTTAAAGTTCATCCAGTGTCCTCATGTGGAAACAGTCCTGGCTCCTGCTTCTTGGTTGTCTTGTGCAGTGATAGTGGAGTTCAGTTGTTTTAATTCTCCATCCAAGAGATGTTGTATGTCTACCTGTAGGTGTGCTGGTAGAGTTCCTGCTGCAATGTTCACCCTCCGTGAGCAGCCAGCACTTCTCTATGCTGCATTATGGATGTGGCATTCCAATATTTCCATGGTTAGTGCTGGGCAGGAAATTCCCATTTTCCTAACAGTAGGAGCTGCTTCCCTGACTGAGTCAAATACTTGCGTACCTTTATCCAAGAAAATCTTCAGTCGAGCTGGGTAGATCAGTTGAATTTTAACCTATCTTTTCTTTGTTTTTTTAATAATGTCCCTTATGATTCTGCTCTTTATAGTCAGTAAGTCCAAAAAATCTGGATCAGAATATATCTTTTGGCCATCTAGCATTAAGTCTCTCATTTTCCAAGTCATTTCTAAGATTTGATGTCTTTTTGAATGTTCTAACATACAGACTACTGTGGAGCATGGCCAAGCTTTTTGATCCATTGGCTCCTGTAAAAGGGACATGTGAGTGCATTTGATTACCATTACCAAAGTTATTGAATTAGAAATTGAAGTACTGAGTGAGGAATGCGCATAAAAAAATCAGACATAGTTGGAAATGATCATTTCATATCCTCCGGGAATCCATGTATTCTAAGATTGTTTCTTCACACCCAGTTTTCCAGGGCATCTAGTTTAGCTTGTAAGTCCCACTCCCATTGCAGTAGGTACAGAAGGGCACAGTCGTGGGCTCTGACCCTGTCTGTAACCTCACCCAGAGCTGTTTCAGTAACTGCCATTCTTTTCTCCATTTTTCTGAAGTCTGCACATAAGTCAGCTGCAGGGGACTCCACACAGTGTATGGCTTTCACAGTGCCATCTAGTTTGGCAAGAACTATTCCTTGATCTGAAGTCCCCTCACCTGGATCATTTCCTTCTAAACTGGGGGTTGGGGATCAAGGCCAACTCCTGGATGTCATGTCAACTGTGATTTCCACCTCAATTAGCACTTTCAATTTAGTTGATTATTCGCCATGCTAAGCTGTTGTAGACAGTTGGTGTTGTGGGTTACCAAAAGCGGTTCGCAGAGTTTTATACTTATTCATCACCCATGGCCAATGTAGCAGAGAAGTTAGGCAGCCATGTATCATGTGACAATACTCAAAGTCAGACAATGAAGATTTAAAACTGTTTTTGTGTGTACTGTGAGAATAGAAATCACTTTAAGAATGCATAGCACATTTTGGCAATGTCCCACATAGTAAAAACATGTGCTACATGTTATACTGGCAGATTGAGATGTGTGTTTTGACTGCTGCCCTTCCTAGTTTTATTTCTGAAGGTTGGAAATAACCACACACACACACACACATATCTGAAGTTTGTAAGGCTGCAGGATGAGAGTAGTTGTGTTTTTTAGCATAAAACAAAGCTCTGTTTGATATTTTCTGCAACTCCAGGCTCATACAGAGTCCAAGAGCACTGATGTCCAGTGGAGAAACATGGTTCCACCCTCAGAACACACCAGCATTCTGGCACTGGGCAATTTGGGTGCCAATTGTCAATGTCACCTATCACTTTTTTGCTGGGGCTGTGCCCCACACATCCCCCCCTAGTGTGGGGCTGTTTCCCCCACCTACACTCTACTTCAGGATTCCAGCTCCATGGGGGGCAGACCTTGAGGAGGGAGCAATGAATTTGGCATTTGGCACCCTAATTGTCCAGTGCCATAATGCCGGCACTCTGAGCACCATAAGGGAGGAAACACAGCATGAGCATAGTTTCTAAAATGGAACTCATGGGGGAGAGGGTTACATAAAAACAGAACTTGTTTTCAGGTAAGAACCTCGTGGCCAATCTAGTCTGCCATATATTCCCTACCTACTGTGCCACCCCAGAACCTACTCAATCTCCGGTCTCTCCCCCTTGCCTTACTTCTAAGATCCCCTTGTGTCATTCCCATGCATGATTGAATCCTGTTCCCATTTTAGCACCTACCACCTTTGCTAGGAGGCTGTTCCAGGCACCCGCCATCCTCTCTGTGAAGAAGTAGTTCCTCACATCTACTCTGAGACTTCCCCACTCCGACTTCATAGTGTGACCCTTTTCCTGGAGCATCTTTTCTATAGACAGTGTTACCTTCCTGTACCCTATTAATACCTGTGAAGTATCTGAATGATTCTATCATACCCACCCTTTCCCTCCTTTCCTCTAGAGAGTACATATTTACTTCCTTGAGTTTTGCCTCATAAGGCTTTTGATGCAGGCCCTGTATCATTTTGGTAGATCTCCTAGTACCGCCTCAACCCTATGTCCTTCCAGAGGTGGGGCCTCCAGAACTGGACACAGTGCTCAAGGTGGTGTCTTACCAGTGATTTATACAGGGATAATACTACTTCCCTCCCTTCCTCTGCTGGTGATGCCCCTTCGTATGCACCCGAGCATTCTGCTAGCCTTCCCCACTGCCTTATCACACTGTTTGGCTATTTTCATGTCATCAGAAATCATTACCCCAGGTCCCTTTCCTGTTTTGTGGTTGCTAATACCCTCCCACTCAATTGGTATGTTGTCCCTGGATTTCTGTACCCCAAGTGCACGATTTTGTACTTTTTTGCATTTAAACCCAGCTGCCATTCCCTTGACCAATCTTCTAGCTGTTTCAGATCATCCTTCATTCTTTCTACCCCCTCTGGTGTGTCCACTCTGCAGATTTTTGTGTCATCAATGAACAGGCATACTTTCTCCTCCAGCCCTTTCACAATGTGGCTAATAAAGACAATGAAGAGGACCGGGCCAAGTACTGACCCCTGTGGCACCCTGCTTGTCACCTTGCCTTTTTCAGAATGGACCCCATTTACCACCTCCCTCTGGCTCCTATTGCTTAGCCAACTTCTGATCCATTTCACTACTTTTGGACCTACTCCTAGGTTGCCCAACTTGCTCACCAGTCTTTTATGTGGAACGGTGTCGAAGGCCTTACTGAACCCAGAGTAGGCCATATCTACCATTCCTCCCAGATCCACTTAACAATAAAAACAGAACAGCTTGTATTTCCTAGCAACAGCATGTTGCCAACACAAAAATGACCTTTAAAGTGAGAGAGTGGTTATATTACATTATACAATGGTAAGAAAGAATCCTGGGCTCTGATTGGTCAGTTGGCCATCACAGCAGGGATGTTATCCTGGCATAACATCCCTGCTGTTCACAGGTCTACTGTCATCATTATGACTGTCCTCTTTTTTTGCATCTCCTCTTAAGAAACAAAAATATTTTTCCACACTAATAAAAACATTCTTTAAAATTATTTTTTTATTTTATATATAACAACAAGCCATTGTAGAATAGGAATAATACCCTCCAGGGTGGGTGTTATGCTGGGATAACATCCATTCTGTTGGACGCCCTCGGCCGGTGGCCTTGGGTCCAACCACCTGAGGTGGGATGTTATCCCAGCATAACACCCACCCTGGAGAGCATTATTCCTTTAATGAGCTGGACATGATTATGACAAGTTGTGCACATTTAAAGAGCGCCTAGCACAGTTGAGACAACTTTGAAAAAAAAATTAATATTCAGGCATAACTGTAGCTTATATTTTGTATTTTATTCTGTAATTCTCACCCTTATTTCCTTATTCTAGGAGGATTTGCATACATACAGTATTTCTGCTCTTTGAGCTCTGGCTGCCTGCCTACACCTGCCATCATCATTTTGTTTATGACATCAAAATATGTTGCTGTAGAGATAATTATGATGTCATAAACAGGAGATTGTGATGTCACATGTGGAGAAGCAGCCAGAGTAGATAGAGTCTAGGGAACAGGGATCTTGTTTTCATGCAACTGTTTTCAGCAATAAAGAAAATGGGGAATTAATTACTGAAAACATATGAAGTACTAAAGAAAATGGGATGGAGCTGAATATAAATCTTACTTTTTTCAAAGTTTTGCTAATGCTGTCAGTGGGATAACATCCTACATTCTGGTAATTGTTTGATCTGCCATGCAAAGCAATGTGAGTAGTTCTATGATCCTTTACCCAGAGAAAAGGGAGGTTCGGAAGAAATGCACCCCATCAGCGTCTTCTGTGCCCATGGTGCAAGTGCACCCTGCTGCACTGATCGACAATGTCCAGTTGGAGAAATCCAGCATCTTATGTCACCCTTTATCTAAGGTTTCATTTCTGTTTCACAGTGTCACTTTGTGGCACAGGAAAAATGACCATCCTCGATCAAGAAACCTATTCCAGGCACTAACCTAATTTTAACGACCTACTGTAACTGCTGTTAACAAGCATTTGTCAATGCCGAACGTTCGCTTACAGGTATTTGCAGTGGTGTTTGGCACGTATGGTGCTGTACCCTAATGCCCTGTGCGATTGCTGGTATTTGCACAATAAATTGTCAGCATGACCTTGTTGCTACCCCCATTGTGCACTACATAGGCGGAAACACGTTTTGGGCAGGATGTGAAAAATGACAGCTGTACTGCTCATAAGGAGGTGAGGTAAAATGGCAATGTTGAAAATCTGGAGTGGAAATATTGAAAATTCGCATAACCCTACGAGCGTGCGTGGGAACTGTGCAACGCACGCTAGTAAAACAGTCATTTGTAGGATTTTTTCACCAAATTTTCAACATTGCCATTTTAAAACCTCTGCTAATGAACAGTGTCACTGTGATTTTCTTACTGTGTCCCATACATTGATTTCGCACACCGACTGCGCCATTGTGCACTACATGGGCGGAAAGATGTTTTGGGCAGGATGTGAAAAATGACAGCTATACTGCTCATAACGAGGTGTGGTAAAATGGCAATGTTGAAAATCTGGAGTGAAAATATTGAAAATTTGCAAACTTACGGTGATCGTGGGAACTGCGCATCGAAGTCATAAAACAGTCATTTTAGGAATTTTTTCACCAAATTTTCAGCACAGCCATTTTAAGACCTCTGCTCATGAACAGTGTCACTGTGATTTTCTTAATGTGTTCCATACATTGATTTCGCACACCGACTGCGCCATTGTGTGCTACATGGGTGAAAACAATTTTGGGTGAGATGTGAAAAATGACAGCTGTACAACTCATATGAAGGTGTGATAAAATGGCAATGTTGAAAATATGGAGTGAAAATATTGAAAATTCGTGAACTTACAAGCCTGCGTAGGAACTGCACATCGCACGCTCGTAAAACAGTCATTTTTAGGAAGTTTTGCACCAAATTTTCAAAATGGAGTTTTTGGGACCCCTTCTCATGAATGATTCACTGTCATCACATTATTCTAGGCTGAAGGGTGATTTCGTGCAGTGACTGCGCAAAGCCTGCGAAATCACCCTTGAGCTTGAATAACATCATGACAGTGAATCATTCATGAGAAGGGTCCCAAAAACCCCATGTTGAAAATTTGGTGCAAAAATTCAAAAATGACTGAGATTCTAATAAAGTTGAAACCCCTATGTAGCCCATGATACAGCTTACCGGCATTTCCTCAGTTCACGATCAGCTTTGAAGAGTGCAGATGTGTTCCTGGTCCACGAAGATCGTTGCATGAGTCGGAGAGTAAGTATATGGGAGTGAGGGGGGTGTGGGAAGGCTGAGTCTTGCGCCAGTGGGTGGAATTGTGGGTTGCAGGAGGGGCTGGGAGGCGCGCAGCGAGACTGTTTTGTTTTACAGGTTGAAAAATAAAAAAGATGGCGTGGGACATTTGCCACACTGGGAGAGCTCCCAGCATGGCAGAAGGTAGCTGGGGGGAGGAGCCGATGGGGATTGGGCACCCCCATGAAGGCAAACCATACCGCAGGGGGCGAGGGGCAGGGAGGCGAGTTAGGCACCCCCGTCGGCAAGTAAATGACCATTTGCCATGCTGGGTGGGCTCCCAGTGTGGCAGCAGGATAACTTTGGGGGGCCTTGGAGCTGATGGGGATTAGGCACCCCGTCGGCAAACAACATTTGCCACGCTGGGGTGGGCTCTCAGCGTGGCAGCAAAGCTTTGAGGGGGCGGCGTGACGTGCGCGGGGGGGAGGTAGCACATGACGTGAGGGGGGACGGTGCTCAGTATGGCAGCAGTGCTTTCCTTTGAAGCAGAGGAACTCCGCTGTCATACTGAGCTCCTGCACCCATTGGTGCAGGACCGCCATGCCTGCTCAAGGGAGCAGTGCATTGGGTAGGAGAGGCACACCTCAAGTGTGCTACTCTCCAACACGTTCCTTGTGCACATCTTGGCATAGCAGTGTAAAATAAAGCTGTTTGGTAAGGAAGGGGCTATTTAGGGTCATAGCCAGCTATGCTTCATTTAAAAAAACTCGGATTTAGATAACATTTATCGACTTTATACATTTTTTTTTGAATGCGTGAAATATCATTAAATGAGCAACCCTCCTCCTCAGATTGTTTCATAGGGTGAAAGCCTTGGAGGCAGACTCCACAATGCCCACCACCTCCACTCTTCTAATAAGACAGATGAAATGACCATCTGTTGCCCCATTCTCTGAGGCCCAGCCCTGTCCCAAGCATTGGCCCCCACCCCCTCATGTCTTGGTGTGTTCCTCACCACTGTTCCCGGACCAGTCTAGCTTCAGGATGTCCCTCAAGTGCTACCTTGCATCCTTGTTGTCAGTGTTCTAGATGGACATCATGGTAAAGGTGGGTATCTCCGCCTTTCAGGCTGTGGTCGCATTTACACAGTGGTCAGGATTTGCAGCCCAAATGGCATCCAGGAGAGCTGTGATAGTCTCACTTCTGGTCTGTGACAGTATTGCCTTCCCCTGCAGAAATAAAAGTCAGCTAATTTCATTCCTACAGCTGTCAAAAGTGTGGAGGCTTACTGCAGATAATAAATGAGGGGTATGTCAGGTCTGCTGCTGCTCCTCTGTGGGCTGGGCTTGAGGGGAGTGGCTTAGCCAGGCTGTGTGAGTGAGCGAGCAAGAGCACGAGTGTAATGTATCTGCTGCTATGCAGCTTGCTCTCTTGATGGAAATGGCTGCGATAGGAACAACAGTCTTCATGGGTGCACACAGACCCCGCTATGTTAATCAGAAAGGGTAGCTGGCCACTATAGAGATTTTGCCAGTGGTACCAGAGCAAGAAAATAGTGAGGTGGGGACAGGGAAGGAGGGAGGGTGGGAGGAATCAACCACAATTAAATGGAGAGGACGTAGATAGATATTGCACTCTGGTGGAAGGACATAGCTGTCCACGGCTGTGGTGTATTTGCAGTCACTTGCTACCAAATCCACCTATTCAATTGGTGCATTAGGAAACATTCCAGAGTTCCCTTGTTCTACTACATAATAGCAATACGTCACCATAGTTTCAGCTATGCAGCTGTAAAAATGAGGAAAAGCAGGTACTTAGGTGAATATAACAGAAATCTAGAAAAAAAGGAAAACACCATGCCATCATATGACCTCTGATGATCAACAGATCCACATCAGCCACAACAACAGAACATGCACAGGTTGCTGAGTGACGGGGGTAGATAGGTTCAGCTCAGCTCACTTGACTGAACTTCAATCTCAGTGATCTACTGCCCCAAAGAACAACTCAATGAAAAAGGCGCCAGAGATTTGAACACAATTAGACATACACAGCAACATGGTAATCTGAGATCAAAAGGGACACTAGGTCAAGCATGGTCATCCTGTCTGTTCATAAGCAGGTATCAATAACAATGCTGTGTAAACATTTACAAATTCATTAGGATCCCCTTTCCACTCTGCTGCACTGGGTACCCATTGATTCCCTTTACTAAGGATAAAATTGTTCACCGTTACCTTGGAAGCTGTAACTGTCTTCCTGTCCACTTTGCCTGTTGGTAGGTTGTGCCACAGGTTCACCAGTGCCTTACAGATGTAGTGCCTTCTAATGTTACCTTTGGATTTAACACCTCTGAGTTTCAGGGTGCTCCCTATGTCCAGCTGGAGGACGCCAGATCAAACATCTCATTTGTTCTCTTTTAATGATGCCCTTGAGTAAGCAGATGACTGAGATAATGTTTCCTCTCAGTCTTTTTTTATCTAGGTGGAGCACATTAAAGGTCTGTAGCCTCTCCTAAAATCTTTAGTCCCCCATAACCCTAATCATGTGGGTGACCCTGTGTTAACTTGCACCCTCTTGACTGCTTCTGTGTTATTTCTGTATAGAGGATAAAGATGAGGCAAATCCACATTTGCATTTGATTAAAGTGCTAAAAATCTGATGCTCCCACCTTCAATTCAGGATTATAGGAAATATGCTAACCCTTCCTAGGGTTTCAGAGCTAATTCAATGGCTGTCCTTCATGTCCAGAATCACTATGCACATGTTTCCCATTCCCAATCCCCCCAGGCTGTTTTTATTTTGTATCAATAACATGTCAGTTCTTGTTGCTGTGCCAGTCCAGAGAATGGCATGTTTTTCTTACAAAAACAAGGGAACAGAGAAAAAGAAATATTACTTCAGATACAAGAATGCTGTTGACTTCTTTTAAGAGTTAATAATAATTTCAGTAAGTACACACAGGCTCATCAACCTATTAGTTCTTCAGTATGCCTGTCTGTGTGAATGGATATTGTAACAGCAAGACCCCATAGGAACTCAGATTTTGAATTTCAGCTAGGAAATTCTGGGTAAATAAAGTGAAAAACAGGAATCATAGAAAATCCGTTGTGTGAGGGCAGTTGAGGGGACAGGTGAGGAAATATGTCTTCACATTAATAGAGTGCTGGGTATCCAGAACAACCTCAGCTTACAGCTAACACTATTGTTCAGGGGGGTAAGGACATCTTTTAAATAATAACCTACTCAGAAACTGATGTTTTCCCTCTTCAGGAACCACAAAAGAGGGTCAGGAGCCAGAGATTGTTTGAACAGGAAAGTGGGTGCAGAGGCAGCTGGGGACCATTCAGGGTGGACCAGGAAGCCAATATGCCATTTGAATACTAAACAGATCTTGTTCAATGTGCATTCCTCAACTTACAGCCTGTGCTGCTGTTCAGGAGGGTAAGGATGTATTTTAAACTCTAACCTGAGCAGCAACTGACTTTGTCTCTCATCAGGAACCGCAAAAGAGGATCATGAGCTGGAGACTGTTTGGGCAGGAAGGTGGGACCAGAAGTAGCCAGGGACTAATCAGTGAGGACCAGGAAGTCCTTGTGCCTTTTAAATATTGAACAGAGGGTTAGTTTAGCATGCATTCCTTAGCTTACATTAGCACGTCTGTTCAGGGAGGTAAGGACAGATTTTGAACTCTAACCTACACAGCAATTGACTTCTTCTGTCATCAAGAACCACAAAAGAGGGTCAGGAGCTGGAGATTGTTTTAGCCAGAAATCAGGACTAGAGGTAGCTGGGGACCAATCAGGGTGGACCAGGAAGACATTGGTCCTGTATATAAACCTACCCATTGCTTACATTACCGCATGCTAACATGTCCCACACACATATTCATGTCCCAGCGTAAGTTGAACAGCACAGGAGTTGGCAGTATAGCTTACAGGTTAGAGTATCGAGCTGTGAATGAGCTTGGTACATTCAGCAGACCTGGGTTTGATTCCCACAACCTCCACTTGCATACTGTGTGACTCTAAGCAAGTCACTTAACCTCCCCTCGTGCTCCCAGGTTGCCCCTGAAAACAGGCACTTGTGCCTAGTGTGCCTTACCAGGTTACCAAAGACTAAAATAAAATAAGGAGTTGGATACGTTTAAGACTAGCATCTTAGTCAATGGTAGGCATCTGCTGGTGACAGCAGGAATGCAGGGAACTCTGCTGGTCCAGTAAGGTAAGGCAGACTACCTGTGCACTGGTTGCTGCCTGTGTAAAAGTGTGTACTGTCAGTGAAATGGGAGAAATAACGGTGTAGGGTTGGGAGGGTAAGACCTACAAAGGTCAAGCTATGGGCAAGTGAAACACACAGTACAGTGGGAATAGAAGCAACACCCTATCTAGGGTTGGGGGAGAAAGTAGGTATAGGAAGCCAGTTATCCTAAGACACCAAGGGAACAAAAAAGGGAACTGAAGAAAAATGATATCTAGGGTGTGGGGTCGAACACAAAATCAGAAGGGGAAAAGTGAAGGGAAGCTAAGAGGGGGGTTAGTGATAAGGAAGTCTAAAGGCAGGGGAAAGGCAGGGAAGCAAAAATCAGAAGGATAAACAACTCATTGGGCATGGGAGTTGTGCAGTGTAATGGGTATGGGGCAATCTTCAGAGACACGTTCTGGAGAGTGAGGTGTTGCCCCATAAGCAGCCACCTCTCTGGACTGATAGCAGAGGTCACTGAACTCTGGGTCAAATTGGCATGAGTACAGGGCACCACCTTCCTCACCCAGTGGCCACCTAGTTTGATGTTGCTCCCTCAAAGGATGCAAGCAAAGAGGCAGAGTAGCTAGATCTTGTTGGGCTCCAGAAGGGTGGGATGAGGAAGGAGGGAGAGCACCCTTAGGACCCTCCCACAGTACAATTCCTTCACCATTATAGTGGAATGGGGAAGCCAAGAGGAGGTACCCAAGGCAAGAATAAAAGAGGAGATGGGGGTCCTCAAGGGAGCAGGTCCCAAAGAGGGTGGAAGAGTCCCCTGGCCAAGGAGGTAGTTGCTGGTGGAGGACACATGCATGGTCAGAGTAAGGCTAGAGAACTTTGCACCAGGTCCCTCAACAAGTGGTTGAAGGCATTGTGCCCGGAGAAGGGCTTTGTCTACATCAGGGCCTGGGGTCACACCTGGGGAATAAAAGGTTGTACAAGGGAGATGGCCTCCATTTATCCAGGGCAGGAATGGTAGTCCTGGATGGAAGGTTTAAATCCTGCTTTGATGAGCATTTAAAATAGCTAAGGGGGTGGGGCAGAAAGACTGAAAGAGTTAGAGATTGTCCCTAGATACTCAATCAGTCAATCAATCAATATATTTATTTAACCAGGCAAACATCATTGAGCAAGCTCATTTTCAAGATGGACCTGGACATAGAACAATAAGACAGTAAAGAGCATCATGGTTACAACAGTACCAGTCAACGAGAGTTGAACTGCTGTCAAGATAATTAACAATATAATGACAATCAAGAAATAAAGAATCTGAGAACATAGCAATAGCACCACCACATAACAGCTGCATATATATCAATCAATCAATCAAATTATTTATTTATCCAGGCAAACACCATTGAGCACGCTCATTTACCAGGTGGACCTGCATTACACAAGTCAAGTAACAATGCATTTATATACAGAGAAATAGACAGTAGATGCAAGAGTACAACAGTACAGGTAGGTCTGCAATAGGATAAGTAAAAATACATTTGGGTTCAGGTAAAAGACAGTCGGTAATGGTATACATAACAAGAGGGTAGCAAGTCAGCAAAAATTTATACCAGATACAACATACATGGTTTAGTATTCCTATAAGGTAAAGGCATTATAGTTCAGCGAAGAGATTAGTTGAAGTGGATGCTACAAGCGAAGACACATACATAGTGAGTTTAAAAAGACCCAGGCGTATCAAGGGGGAGACACGTGTTGAGAGAAGTGGGCAGCCAGTGGGTGGGGGGGGGGTCTGGAACTGGGATAATACTAGGAGCTAAGGAATGAGATGCTGTGAGTATACAAGGAATAGGTGGGTGAGGGAGGGTGAGATTTAGAGCGGTAGATAAGTAGGTGGCTCAGGGACAAGTTATGCACTGATACAAGAAGGAAGGAGGATGGGAAAAGCAGGAAGGATGTGGAGGGGGGTGTAAGTAAGCTAGGATCATTGGAAGCAGTTGCAGGCTTCTGTAATGTATTTTGAGTATAAGCTCTTAAACACAGTAATACTAACAGGAGTTCTCAGTTTCAGTGATTTCTGTAGCACATTCCAGAGTGACGGTAGAACGAATCCTATGGCAGCTCTCCCAAAACACGTTAGGGCTTTGGGCACTTTCAGAAAAATCAGTGAACAGCTTCTTAGGACATAGGTTCCAGGCATATTGAGAGTCAGGCAATCAACAATGTACTGTGGAAGTTTGCCAGTGATAGCTCTGTATGTCCAAAGAGATGCATTTTTATTTCTTCTGTAGTGTAGGGAGGTCCAACCTACGCCCGCATATAAAGAGCAGTGATGGTTGGAGAAGCGGAGACCAGTGATGAAGTGCAGGGCTCTGTGGTAAAGTATGTCCGATTTACTGAGGTATGAAGTAGCACATTGGCTGTATATAAAGTTGGCGTAATCAATTAGGGAAAGGAACGTAAACCGAACTAGCTGTCTCTTGGCCTCTGTAGTTAGTAGGCGGTTTAACCTGAAGAAGAGACCTAGTCTCTGCCTCAGTTTTTTTAACAAATATTCCAGGTGGTCTGCAAAGGAAAGTTTGAAGTCTAGCCAGACCCCCAGGTATTTGAATTTCGACACAAATTCCAAGGTTTCTCCTAGGAGGGTGGTGATGGGGGGTAGAGCAGAGTAGACTGCATGGTTAATAGGTGAAAATAGCATCGTCTTTGTCTTTTTGGCATCAAGTAGCAATTTTTTACTAAGGAGCTGGTATTGAAGTATGTTGAAGTCAGCTTGCAGGTCATTACAGGCAGTTTCAGGAGTTGTATGGCTTAGACAGATCACTGTATCATCTGCGAACAGATGAATTTTCACTTCATTGATGCCTGAGTCTATATTGTTGATGTAGATGGCAAATAGGAGTGGCCCCAGGATGGATCCCTGCGGGACACCTCTTTTTAACAGATTTGAGGGGGGAGAGTTCATCTTCAGCCTTGACCTGTTGGTGCCTATCAGAAAGGTAGTTGTGGAACCAACGCGAGGAGGTAGAATCTAGACCAATAGCTTTAATGAAGAAAGAAGGAGTCTGTGGTCGAAAGTGTCGAAGGCCTTACTTAGGTATAGAAAAATGGCACAGACAAATTTTTTGTTCTATAGCTCGCACTGCCAATCATTTGTCACCTTGGCCAGGGCCATGATTTTACTATGTTCAGTTCTGAAACCAGATTGCATTGGGTTTAGCAGGTTAGTATCATCTATGAATGATTTCAGCTGGGCATTCATGATTTTTTCCAGAAGTTTTGATAGAACCGGGAGAAGGGAGATGGGCCTGTTGTTGTTTAGATCACAGTAAAAAGAAGTCACAAATCTGATCTGAGACGAGTGGTAGGGGAGACTGCGGTGGGTTAGTTAGGATGGGACACTTGAACCTGAAGCAGCAGCCCAAACTTTATATGTCTGTGGGTGTCCTAGGGAGGCAGTGAGGATAGATTTGTAGGAAAGCCAATGGCAGGGGAGGGCGGGGCAAGGAGGTCTATATAATAATGGTCAGGCAGGGGATGGGTGGGTGGGTGTAAAACTTGTGGCTTTGCTGTACCTCTCTGGGAATGGAGTCTGAGCAAGTGGTCTCAGGCAGCAGTTTTGAGAGCACCGACCGCCCAGTGGCCGCAGTTCTTGCAGAGGATGAGCTGGGAGCCCTGGAGGGTTCTCAGCTGAAGGGGATGAGAAAGCAAAGCCAATTAATACCGGTCCCAGACAATGGTTGAGCTACCCAGTGACAAAACTAATTTACAAACGAAAGGGGTCAAATTCCTTGGCACCCTGAATCTGGGCGGCAGTTACAGAGGCAAAGAAAAGGGCTGTTTCACTTAATCAAGCTAGCAAGAGCAGTTTGCTAGTATTACAGCTTTTTTTAGGCAGTTTACAGGCAGATTTTAACAAAATAGGCATATATTAGCAAGCATAAGTAAAAAAACAGTGCCTTTTTAGCTCAGGAGACAGAGAAAAGATAAAAAGGGGTGAAGGATCAGTCAGAGCAAGCCTGGAGAAAGCGCTCACACTCCGATTGGTTTGCGGCTTTGCCGTACCGTTCTGGGTCTGGAGTCAGAGCAAGTGGTCTCGGGCAGCGGCTTCAGGAGCACCGACCACCTGGTGGCTGCGGTTCTTGCGTCGGATGAGCTGGGAGCCCTGGAGGGTTCTCGGCGGAAGTAGTAGGAGAGAATTAGCATGGTCAGCCTTATGAAGGGGGAAAGGAGGGAGTAGTGAGGCAAGGGGCTGTTAGAAATGTAGTTCTGTGGGGCAGGACCACACTCTAGGAGGTGTTCTGCAGCTTTAAATTTGTGTAGGACAAGATGGCCAATGGGAGGAGGTGCATGGAAGGGGGAGTGGTTTAGGTGTATTTAAGAACTTGTGGAGGAGGGGGTTGGGGGAGGGTGAAAAAATCACACAAAGAGATACACAAAGGAGAGAATGGGAAGATTAAGGGGTCTAGCTAGGCTAAAACAAAGCAAACAAACAGTATTTTACTCTTTTTTTTCTACCAGAATGAGCAAATACAGGCTAGTAACAGTCCTTGAACAAACAAAGAATCAGCAGTAGGAATCCCGGTTTTCAGTTTAGCTGTAATTGTTATTATGTGCACACACTAGTAGCGAGGGCCAGGCTGCACAGACTACACAATTTGTGCATGGGCATGCAATTAGTCCTGGGAAAGCAGCCACAGTGGATTCCAGAGCTAGCCACTCAGGGAGTTCACCAAAATGGTGAGCAGCCAATGGGGGCACTGCAGTCAGATGGCGCCAGGAATTTGGAAAAACAATCCAGGACCTTCGCTGCAACAGCTGCTGAGGGCTGAAGAGCTGGCTTCGGTAATTACCTGTGCTTGGAGAGCAGTGGGCGGGTAGCAGCAGGCAGGCTCCCAGATACTAGTGCAAGAGAGAAGGTTAACCCAGGAGAAGAAAGTCCTTGGAGGTTAAGGGAAGCAAAGAGAAGGGCAAGGCAGGAAAGCCTGGAGGAGGAACTTCATCTTGAAGGGACGGAAAGGCAGGAAGGAGGCAAGGCAGGAAGACAACATAATGGGGAGGGTAGGACTGGAGTAACAGAGGGAGCCGGTGGGTAGCAGGAGAGGGAGATAAGTTAGAGGAAGGGAGAGGTGAACATAATTGAGTCATGTGTGCCAATGCAAGGAGTCTGAGAAACAAAATTCTTGACCTTGAAGCAATCACTGTAAACGCAGACCTGGATCTGGTGACCAAAACTGAATCATGGTACGTGGACAACCACAACTGGGAAGTGACCATCCCAGGCTACACGATGTTCCAGAAGGACAGATTAGGGAGAATGGTGAAGGGGTTGTTTTATATGTGAAGAAGGGTATAAGGGGCACAGAGATACAAGGGCAACAGAGGGACAATGAAGGGCTAGAGGTACTAAGGGTTACTATGGGTACTGTTGTGGTCTGGTAAAAGGAGCTGTACATCACTGAAGCCACACATCAACTCTCCAACACCAGGTTTTACTCTTCTCATCCCCAGGACCCCACTGCTGACTATCAGGCTGAGGTTACCACCACCATCACCTCTGCTATTGAAAACAAAGAGCTCCCTGCTTCAGCTAAGAGACTCATAGTTCAGCATCCTCGGGCATCCAGGTTTTATCTCCTTCCCAAAATCCATAGTAACCCTGAATATCCTATTGTGTCTGCCTGCTCCTGCCCCACATCTCACATCTCTGCATTTTTGGACAGCCTCGTGAGATGACTCATTGAATCCCTACCCTGCTACGTTAAAGACACTAACCATGCTCTCCAGTTATTTGACAGGTTCAGATTCAGTGGCTCCCATCAGCTCATCTTCACCATGTACATCAAATCTCTATACACAGTGATCTCCCACAATGATGGCCTGACAGTTTTGCAGCATTTTCTGAATAAGCATGATGTCCATCAGCCACCCCCACACACACACACTTACCTGTCTGGCAGAACTTGTTCTTAAACTCTGCTTTTTCTTTCAATAACATATATATATATGTATGTATTACTTATTTTACCTCTCCTCTACACTAATTTTGCTTTTCTCCTTTACATATCTGGAATGTGTAGTACGGTACGGGCTGCATGCCTATTGGCTCACGCTGTGGACCAATGGGCATACAGTCTACGGTGTCAGTCGGTAGTGACGGAGCGGCAGGCAGGTGAGGTGCTGCCACTGCTGACCGGGGCTGGGGCTGTGGGGCTCAGTGGGCGGGTGGGAGGGGCTACTGCTAGACCACCAAGGATATTGGACATAATTCTTTTTATTACAAATGCCCGCGATTGGGCTGACAGCAGTCTACAGGACCACCAGGGATATAGAAATTCATTTTATTTATACTTAAGCCCGCGATCAGGCTGACAGCAGTCCACTGGACCACCAGGGATATAGAAATTCATTTTATTTATGCTTAAGGCCGCGACCGGGCTCATAGCGGTCCACTGGACCACCAGGGATTTTGGACTTTCTTTATGTATACCTAAGCCCGCGATCGGGCTGCGAGCGGTCCGCTGGACCACCAGGGATATTGGATGTAATTTTCTATACAAATGGCCGTGATCGGGCTGACAGTGGTCCACTGGACCACCAGGGATATTGGACGTGTATTTTTGAACAGATGCCCGTGATCGGGCATGGGGGGGCCCCGCCATGGAGGTGCAGCCAGAGCTCGGGTGGCCACCCACAGGTGGCAGCTGCCATGTTGCACCCTGCAATATGGCAGCTCACTGTCAGGTGGCCAGCTCGTGTTCCTTTTGTTGGATCAACTTCTTGCCGAGCGCAAGTAGAGGTTGCGCATGCATGGACTCAGCACATCCGGGCTGGATATCGGGATATGCAGGTAACCGTGAGCGCCCCACATCGCTGCATACACTTACTGATGCACTCCAGTGTATCGGGATTTATGTACCAGGCACAATTCCCGTTTGAATATCATGCCGAGGCGCATCAGTGGATTGCACATGGCTCAACTCTGTTGCACCATGCACAACCCTTTTGAATATCTGGTCAAGTAATTTTAAAAAAAGAAGCCTTAAAAACACATAGCCACTAGAGTCTGACCGAATCCCCCAGGCCCTAGAAATCCCCTATTAGACCACAAATAGTGTATCACCACTGTGACTAGACATAGCCAAGCCCAGACTTTATTTTTGGGGTTACTTTCAAGAGTCCCTTCCCTGAATCCTCGTGGCCTCCTGTTCTTCAGCAGCAGGCACTGCAATCCAAGTCATGCAGTGTCCATGTAAGTGCTGCAGTGAGTACTGGCTGCAACAGCAGCAATCTTGGCTTGTATAGCACTCAGTAACCCAACATCAAGAATGCCTTTTCCATAGGTGATAATTTTGGCATTTGAGGTAGAGTTTTTGGAAAGGCAATAAATGAAAAGATGCACTAATGCAAACCCTGCACCTACTCCCTGAATACATTTGAAAGCACTCCACATATCTCGACTCACCCCTTACCCATATTTCTGTCCTCTGCCTTATTACTCCTTCCTCCCTGCCCTGTAGCTAACCTTTATTTTCACCCCTTACTTTGCAGCCTCCTCTGTCACCTTGCAGGGTTCTCAGCATCCTGACGGGGTCTCTGTGGGCTCGGCTCTCCCTTCTCCTCCTCCACTTTCTTCCCTCCATTCTCCCCCTCTCCTTTTTTTGGCCCCAGCACTTTTGATGCAACATGCCAAACTCCTAACTCCCCCTGGCTCTCTATTATTTCCTCACTTTTTTTCTCTCTCCCAGCTTTGCTTATTCCCTTCCAGAATTTTCAGCATCCGAGAGGTGTCCCCCCGGATCTGGCCTCCCCCTCCTCTGGTTTCACCTTTCCCTCCCCCCCCATCCTAAATAGGTCCCATGGGCCCCGCGATTCCACCTGCCTCTCCCCCCTTCCCCTCACATTTCACTAATTGCCAATCCTTCCAATATTCCCCCTTCCCTTGCCCCTCTCCACCTTGTTCCTAAGTGTCCCTGTTCTCTTGCATGGTTCTCAACATCCTGGAGGGCTCCCTGGGTTCCCTGGGTCTGACATTCTCTCTTCCTCCCCCTCCCTCCCATGGCTTTTGATTCAAACTGCCCATCCTCCCTCTCTCAGGCTCTTTATGTATCACCTATAACTATGCACTTGTAAATTACTTTTTTTTGCTCCTCTCTGCATCTGTCCCCCCTACTGTACTTTCCCCACTCTGCCTATATCAAAGCAACCATCCCTACCAGTTATTAAGTACCTACCTGTGTTGCTCTCTTGTTCCCCACCCTTGCCACTAATTTTCCAATTGTTCTTGCCAAATGTTTGTTCAACGTAATGTAAATTTTGTCTTATGCACCTTAAATGTATTACTGTTCATATTCTAGCACCTCAAATGTATTATGCACCTCAAATGTTTTACTATCATATTCTGTGTACCACTTCCCCCCCAGGTCGCACCAGGAGATGAGCAACTTGTTGTTCAGTGTGCTTTCCTGGTGAAACATTTCAATAAATAAATAAATAGGTTATGTTATTAAGGGCTATGAAGGACTGGAGCACCAGTGCTGGCCCCCATTGCTGTGAGCAAATTTATACTACTGTATAGAAATTGCCAGAGCAACAACTGCAACTGAATAATACAGGATCTGAAGCTGTTGGACATGAGCCACTGAAGGTTAATGAGGACAATAAGGTATGGGCTGGGGCTGGACTGAGTATGGTGGGTCAGACTAGTAGCAGCATGTTCAGAAATTAACTTTGCCTGAGGGAGGCACTGGACTCTAGTTGGTAAGTTTTGAATGTCTCCTGTGATGGGGAGGGAGGAAGGGGAATCTCAATGATGATATTTGGAGGAGGGAGACAGGGCTGGGGTCAGTACTAATGCTACCTTATGATCTATATCTGGAATAATCTGTTGGATATGTTAGATCATTTTTTTAAAATACTGGATACCACCTCTGGAAAACGTATCGATATAATTCCATGTGTGTTCCCATATTATTCGAGGTAACCACTTCAGGGCACAATCTCAGTATCCAGGGGTGTCCTGAAGGAGCCATGGATTATGTGAACAAGTTTGGGGGTAAGACTATGATTATTTAATGGTAACCATCCAACACCATGCCTGCAGCCTTAAGAAATGATCAAGGCCCTAGTTTCCAGACGAGAACGGTGCAAAACAAATGTTATGAATGTGTTTTACTAATAACTGCTTATTCATTTTCAGTGCAGGCTTAGTTATTGTTATCAACTTGCAGTTGTGACTGTTGCCAAAGGGCCTATACACATCTGAAAAAAATGTTGTTTTTTTCATTTGAGAGTTCTTTTTATCTATTCAGATCACATTCACCTAACTTAGTTTTGCACAGTATTACCTTGACAAATGTTGACAGCATAAAATCATTTTTACCTTAAAGAGACTTACAACAATGTCTTTCCTTGCAAAGATGTATAGGCAAATCACTAAACAAGTTGTTTCCAGGCTCAAGGGGAAGAAATTAGGATGTGTGGGCTGTGAAACACCTTCATTAAAGCCACAGATAAAACTGCATGATATATTGCAGTAATCAACATGCCACATTACTGTTCCAGCATTATCTGCATATGGTATGAGCCATCAGAAGTGTATGATGCTGCATCGAAAATAGAGAGAAATTATGCATGACCCACAGAATAGCCACGGCAGATAAATGCTAGACATTAGCACACAGTATGGCAAATACAACGCGTCATAGTGTCTGTAGGTTTAATATGGCAGTCATATATTTAGTAAATGTACTATATTTCAGAAATGCTGTAACCATTTGTTGCACATACTGTATAAAAGTATCTTTTAAAAATACTCCTTGCTGGGCTTCCCGATGGCTCAGTGTAAGCATGTCTTGCTTCTGTGCTGGCAGCCCAGGTTCTGGAGTGAACCTGGGGAACCAGGAAAGGTGAAGCTAGGGCTGGAGATTGCTGCTGAAGGGAACATGAGCCAGCCCAGAGAGGAAGATGCCTGGATTCCTGTGCAGAAGCAGTCCCTCTGCAGGAAGTCAGGTAGCTAGCTCCCTCATGGGGGTGGTGTTAGTCCAGTATGTGCTGCTGTGGCGGAGGCTGCTATAGGCACTGCTGATGTCAGGGAAGGTGCAAGGGTTAAGGGAAGGGGAGAAAATGGATAAAAAGTATGCAAAACGTATTCACCTCAAGCTATCAGTGTGACAGTCATCAGTTCCTTTGGATTCACACTGTGTGGATCCCCTTTGGGGGGGGGTTGGGGTATCCTCTGTTACAACAAGTTCTGAAAGATATCCAATAATCCTATTTGTTCCAACTTTTAGATAGAAGCTATGCATGTACTATACTTTCAGGATCATGATGTTTCAGCTATTACAATTTGTCATAGAAAACCTTGTGCTCCTTTTCAGTGTCCTTTTCAAGGTTTTAAGCACATCTTTGGTAGTCTATCCAAGATATCTGTATAAAAACCATTTGCCTCTCCTCAGTTAACCTCACAATATATTTATTTATGGCATTAAAGTGCTTGCTATGACAACAGACTGTGATGCCACAAACATTAATTCTGAGGTCAGCAGGGGAGAGTCAGATAGTTTTTAAACACTCGGTGTATTGATAAGTATTGCAATCTACATTATTTAGCAGACCAACAACAGGGAAAAGTAAAAAAAAAAAATAACTGATGCAAATCTAATTGTTTTAAGCTTTTTTGTTATGATACAGTCTTGCTATCTAAGTCTGAAAGTCTGATAGACATGCCATTTTGTAAACAGGCATGTTAAAAAGGTGGCTGGATATGTGAATGAATCACAATTCACATCTATCCTGATGTGTAGCCTTTTAAGCAGGCAAAGGAGGGCAGCTTTTATAAAGATGGATGAATGTCTCAGGAATGACCTGTCAGGGAGCATTGCCTGGGAGGGGTAGAGGAACAGTGGGCTTTGCTAAAGGGAGCATATTAAAGGCAACAAACCTCTGCATCTAACAAGTGAGCAAAAGCAAGAGGAAAAAGTGGCCACTATGTTTCTCAAAGAGGTGGCTGAAAAGGTAAAAGCAAAAAGGGTACATTCAGAAAGTATAGGAGATGCAAAGGGAGGAGGATATGGAGGTATATCAGGGGAAACAGGGGGAAGAAGAGAAAAAAATAAGGAGTGTAAAGGTGTAAACTGAAGAGAGAATAGCCAGGAGGTAACAAAAGGGGGCAAGGTATTTTTTAGATATGTAAGTGAGAAAAGGAAGACCAGGGGTGGGATTGTAAGGTTAAAAAGGGAAACATAGAAACATAGAAGTTGTTGGCAGATGGGGACCGTATGATCCATCAAGTCTGCCCTTAGTTTCCTTCCCCACCCTTACTTAGCTGCCTGTTGAATATCCCACATTGTCTGTCCCATGCCCGACTGAATTCCCCCGCCATCTTGACTTGTGAAGGGGTAGGGATTATGCAGGTGAGGACAAGGAAAAGGCAGACATCCTGAACATATATGTTTGTTCAGTGTTCACAGAGAAAGGATAAGGGGAGTGGACACAAAAAAAGTAAAAGAAACTTTGCAGGGAGGGAGGTGGACACTAGTCCTTTTTTGGAGGAGACAGTCTTGAAGGGACTCACTAATCTGAAGGTGGACAAAGTGATTGGTCAAGATGGGGTACATCCAAGAGTCTTGAGGGAGCTCAGGGAAATAGTAGCTGCCCTCTGACTGTCCTGTTTAATAGGTCTTTGGAAAATGGAGTGGTTCCAGAGAACTGAAGGAGGGCAAATGTAGTCCCACTACACAAAAGTGGTAGCAAAAAGGAAGCTGGCAATTGTAGGCTAGTCAGCCTGACACTGGTGTTAGGAAAATTAATGGAATTACTGCTGAAGAAAAGGATTGCTGAATATCTTGAATCCAGTGGGTTACTAGACCTGAGGCAGCATGGTTTCACGGCGGGGGGGTTGGGTTATATCAAATGAATCTGATAAATTCCTTTGACAGGGTGACAAAGGAGTTAAAACAAGGTGAAGCGGGGACATTCTATGAATCATACTAAGGAACTGAATGGATCTGAAAAGCAGAAAGCCCATAGTAGCTCCTATATTACATATAGTAGGTCAAATTTCTATTAACTAATAAAAAAGTTATCTACTCTGAGCCAGCCAAGTTGCACTGAGGGTTGAGACGCTGGATGCCACACCTCACTCCATGCCAGCGACCTGGGTTTGACAGCAGACTCGGGTCGCCGGGGGTCAGCAGGGGTTGAGAGGGATGGAGCATCTGAGTGACTGCTTTCCCTCTCCGGGATGGGGGATCTCAATTGTCAGTGCACTTTCGGCTGCTAGCAGAGGCTGGGCATGGTGCACTGGCAACATGCAATGGGGGCTGAGTTGTGGCATGGCGCCGGGAGGGAGCACATGCAGATGCTCACGCGCCCCTTGTATTGGCACCATTTCATGCCCCACTCGCATAGGGGTAGAAGAAGGGAAAAGTCTGGCAACCCATTGTGGTGGCTTGATGGCCATCCTACAGGGTGCCTGGCTCAGGGGGGGCATCACCAAAATACTTTATCCTGACCTGGTGGAGATTTTGGGGTCTGTTTGCTGCCCCATCGTGGTGGGTAATCCATGGGGATAACAGGCGAGTGTCCCCAAAAAGGAGCCAGGAGGCAATGGATGGTGGCTGGAGACTAGGATGCACAGAGGACTTAAGCAGATCGGGAGCCAGGTAGGAAAAAAGGAATAAGAAAAAAAAAAGTTATCTACTCTACTTTTAAACATATTTTTATTAATACTGACAATAACTGTTGTTGGTAATTCATTCCATAGTTTAACAATTCTCTGTGAAAATAAATAGGCTTTTTTTTTCAGATTTTGCTCTAGGTCTTAAAAACTGAAGTTGGTGTCCTCTTGTGTTAATCACTACCTGTTTAAAATCTAGGCCAAACTCTGTTGTGAGGGCCTGATCATTAATGATACCCCATGCTAGTAGTAGATCACCTCTTAGTCTACGAAACTCTAGTGACATTAGTGGGTCCAGCAGTGGTAAATTGGGTAAGAAATTGGTTAGGGGATAGGTGACAGAGGGTGATGGTAAATGGAGTTTACTCTGAAGAAGGGGAAGTGATCAGTGGGGCACCTCAGGGATCAGTGCTGGGACTGGTTCTGTTTAATGTCTTAATAAGTGACACTGCAGATCAGCTGGAAGTGAATGTCTGCCTCTTTGTGGATGACACCAAAATCTACAATAGGGTGGACACTCCAGGGGGAGTGAACAGGATGAGCAGAGTTGTGAGCAAACTAGAAGAGTGGTCAAGGGTATGGCAGGTGGGTTTCAATGTGAAAAAGTGCAAAATAATTTTCCTAGGGCATAGTAACTCCAAGGCAGAGTACAAAATGGGTGGAGTGGTATTGACATCCACCAAGAAGGAAAGACACCTGGGGGTAATCATATCAGATGTCCTAAAGGTGGCCGGGCATTGTGACAAGGCAGTTGGGAGAGTCTGTGGGATGCTGGGGTGCATAGGGAGGGGTATCATCAATAGAATGAGAGTGATTGAGTTACCTCTGTATAGATATCTAGTAAGACCCCACCTAGAGTACTGTATGCAGTTCTGGAGACCACATCTCCAGAAGGACATAAACAAAGTGGAGGCTGTCCAGAGGAGGGCAACTCAAATAGTGCAGGGTCTGCATCAAAAGCTCTATGAGGAAAGACTAAAGGACCTCAATATGTACACTCTGAAAGAGAGAGGAAGAGGGGGAATATGCTAGAGACCTTTAAATACACCACAGGGGTAAATAAGGTACAGGAGGGAAGTATTTTTCAGAAGAGAAGGTGCTCAGAACAAGTGGACATGCTATGAAGCTGGAATGGGGTAGATTCAGGAGAGATGTTTGGAAATAATTCTTCACAGGAAGAGTGGTGGATTCCTGGAATAATCTTCCAGTGGAGGTGGTGGAGGCAAAGACAGAGGCAGGGCTCAGGAATGCACTGGATAGACCTAAAGGAATCATAGTGAAAAATAAGGGGGAGGAAGAAAGGGCAGTACATCAAGTACGGTTTGTGGTAACAATGTAGGTAGGGAAAAAAGGGCAGACTGTGTGGGCCAAGTGGTTCCTATCTGCCATCAAATGCTATGTTGGACACCAAAAGCAGGTGTGGCAAAAATTGGTTCAACACTGAACTTATGATTTACATGTAAGGACAAGAGCACTTATCAAAAGAAAATATATATATATATTATGGTAGCACAGTAGTGCTACCGTGGTTAGGGTTGAGGAGCCATTTTCATGTTAAACCCAACATTTTGCACCTTAATAACTTTGCAACCATTTGACAGATTTGTCTGACATTTGGAATACATGATCAAAACCCATACTCCTTGGGATCTGTCAAGTTTTGTACGGGTCGGATATACAGTTGCGGAGCTATTAAGCGTGATCTGCGCATGCATTTATGCTTTTTTGGGAATTCTATGGTCGCACCTACAGGTCATATGGTTTGTGCGACTGGTCCAAAATCCTCAGGTAACGTCTGGCAGGTGTCCCCGATGTGTCTTTTGAAGATTTCGTGAAAAAATATTAAACGGTTCAAAAGTTATTCAAAAAACAAGTTCCCATTATAAGTCAACGGGAAACATTAACAAAAAGTTCGACAGTGTCACAAATGCAGTTTTTACTTTCGCAAATGGCCCTTTTACTGTCACAAATCCGCCATTTTGTTTTCAGTTAGCTATCAGAAAAATGCTTGTCATTTAAATTTGGGACCCTTTAGCAACCTAATTCTTTCTGTGTTCACCTAGTCTGCCCCTGAGGATGCTAGCCATGTCTTTATTTGGGGGTAAAACCCCCCAGAAATATGTTTTTCAAGTTTCTGGAAAAAGTACTTTTGCAAAGTAGTGTCGAACGTGTGACACTGTTGAATGAATTTGCGAAAGCTTTCGCAAAGTTCGACAGTACTTTTCCAGAGTGTGTGAAAATGACACCAATTCTTTGGCACTGTGCTCCAAAAGAATGGTTTGATGTTTTGGGATGAAATTTGGAGGGAATACAGCTGACATATTATAGATGTGCCTTTCAGTGTTTTGTTGAAAAACTATTACATGGTGGCAATGTTATGCCACTCCAAAGTTGATGCTTTTTCCCATAGGATAACATTACGACGACTGACGCATTACAGTAATCCTTTGGCACCCTGCTGCAAAATAAATGGTTGTTCTTCTTTCCTGAAATTTGGAGGGAAGACAGCCAACATCCCACAGATTTTAGTGGTTTGGTGAAAAAGTATTACAGGGAGGCAAAGTTATGGCACTCCGAACTTCTCTTGTTTCCTCATAGGATAACATTACGGCGTTCGTCGTGCCTTTCAAGGCCTGTATCTCGTAAACGGTGCGAGATACAGACTTTTCATCGAAAAAATGCTTAACTCCTTAGTAGGGGTTAAGTACAAAACTAGCCAGGAAAGTGATAATTAATATGACTTTTAATTTTTTTTTTTCTACATCATACGGTTCCTGAGATATAAGCAATTTAGTATTCCAAGTCCTCATGTTCTGTTCCGAGAGCCATTATTTTGCATACATTTTTTGTACTCACTGTCTTTCTCTATGTAGCTTTTGGGAAAAACCAGCCTATGTGCTTACATTGCTGTTACGATTACTGTTTCCATTTCCAGTTCCGTACCTGTTTCACTTACCATTCACCTCTACGCCACCATGTGCGTTACCCTTTGTGTTTTCATTTGCTGTTGCGTTTGTATTGTTTGTAACATTTTTGTCTATGATACTGTTTCTCTTTCTGTTTCATTTTGTGTCACCATTCGCATTATGATTTGTGTTTGTGGGCACAATGTTACTATGTGAGAAGACATCACGTGACGGGGCCACAGGGCCCGAAGGTCCCCGTGCTCCTGCCGCTGCAGTATATGGTGGGAGCGCGGGGGCGTGCTTCTGCTGCCACATTACATTGTGGCCGCCACCGCATTATGTGGTGGCAGTGCATTACATTCACTATTTCTCATAATCATTCTTAAAAAAGAGGGGAACTTAGAGGAAATCAACTCCATTCACTGCATCAGTTAGGGCAGTATGTGGTGGGAATGTGGGGCATGCTTCTGCTGCCGCATTATGTGGGTCGCAACGCTGCCGCCAGTGCATTACATTCACTATTTGTCTACGGTACTGTTTCTCTTTATGTTTCATTTTGTATCACCATTCGCATCACGATTTGCATTTGCGGGCACAATGTTACTATGTGAGATGATATCAAATGATGGGGCCGTGGGGCCCGAAAGGCCCTGTGCTCCTGCCGCCACCGTATGTGGCGGTAGCATGGGGTGTGCTTCTGCTGCCACATTACATGGTGGGAGCGCAGAGCCTGAAGGGCCCCATGCTGCCGCCAGTGCTCTACATTCACTATTTCTCAGAATCATGCTCAAAAAAGAGGGGAACTTAGAGGCACTCAACTCTGTTTACTGCATCAGTTAGGGCAGTATGTGGCGGGAGCACAGGGTGTGCTTCTGCTTGCGCTGCCGCATTATGTGGCAGGAGCACGGGACCTTCCGCTGTTGCATTATGTGGTGGCAGCGCGGGTACCGAAGGGCTCCGCGTTGCCTCCAGCACATTACATTCACTATTTTTCATAATCATTCTCAAAAAGAGGGGAACTTAGAGGCAATCAAGTCCATTTACTGCATCAGTTAGGGCGGTATGTAGGCGGGGTCTTGAGCGTGCTCTGCTGCTGCATTATGTGGTGGGGCGTGGGGTCTGAATGGCCCGTGCTCCGCTGCTGTATTCTGCTGCCGCATTATGTGGCGGGCATGGGGCCTGAAGAGCTCTGCGCCCCGCTGTTATACATTATGGGCAGCGTGCACCGGTACCGGCGTCTCTGCCATTGCCACCAGTGGTGCATTACATTCACTATTTTTCATAATCATTCTCAAAGAGAGGGGAACTTAAAGGCAATAAAGTCTGTTTACTGCATCAGTTAAGGCAGAATGTGGTGGGAGCGTGGGGCATGCTTCTGCTACCACATTACGTGGTGGGAGCGCAGGGACCTGAAGGACCCTGCGCTCCCGCCGCAGTATTATGTGGCAGCAATGAATTACATTCACTATTTCTCATAAACATTCTTACAAAGAAGGGAAATTAGAGGCAATAAACTCCATTTACTGCATCAGTTAGGGTTGTTCCATAGTGGCAAAAGTGAGGGAATTCAATGTTAGGGTTGAACCCCCCTTTGCACCGCTCCAGCCCACCCCCCAACCGGAATCGGGGTGCACTTTGGGGTCATTAGTCCTGACTGTCACCCCATTCTTGTATTCCTCAGCTTCTTTTCACATGTGATGGGGTGAGAGTTAGGGCTGTTATGTGATATTTAGTGTTTTTCAGAACTGTTTCTGTTTCGTTTTTGTGTGGTGGGACTGTGGGGGCTGAAGTGTCCCGCAGTCCCGCTGTTGTATGATATTCGGTGTTTTTACTGCGGTTAATGCTTGTTTTTTGTGTGGTGGGAGTGCGAGGTCGGACGGGCCCTGCGCTCCTGCTGCTGTATTATATGTAGTATATTTCAGAACTGTTTATGTTTGGGTTTTGCTTGGGCCCAACGCTCTCATCACTGTATTACATGCAATGTTTTTCAGAATCTTTTATCTTTGTGCTTTGATTTGTGCTACCATGTGTATTGACATTTCTGTTTGGTGCCACTGTGTTACTATGTGTGAAGACATCATGTGACACCTATTCACCCGGAGCAACAGTGGCACACAGAGAGACAGGCACACATGGAAGTGGGGGGGAGACCCATGGTAACAGGAATACTATAAGACTTGCTGCATGTTAAGTGAAGAACCACAGGCAAAGAATGGTGATGCAGATCAGTTGTACAACTTCCTGATTACAGGTAAATTGTAGTTAGCATTGTTGTCGCTTGAATGTTTTCAGTCAGGCAATGTCTCTTCAAACTGCGACACCAGGTACTCAATGCTTAGTAGAAACCCACAGCACAGCTGAGGGTGTGGACATCAATGGTAGACATCAGTGATTTTCAGAGACACTCAAGTTAGCACAGTTAGTGTTTCTGTTGGCTGAGATAGGTAATACCCCCTCCCCCAAAGTCTGTACAGCATTATGAGTACCGATACACAGCAAGAATGAGGCAAGTAACATCAATGGTACAGCTCTGTAATTGTTGATACACATAAGTTAGCACAGTTAGGGTTTCTATGGGTTCACACAGGCAATTTACACACCGTACCAGTTACTGATTCTGACTGTCCATTCACAACTGCATGTCCTTAGTAGGATGTCACACAGCTCTCTAGACCAGGTACTGCACTCTGACTTTTGAGTGACTGTAGATGTAAGTGCAGGACATGTTAGTTCGCTTAGTTAGGAGTTACAGGATATCTGTAACTCAATGTATGAACACCTAGCCCACATATTACACACTTTGTTGACAGTACAGAACAGAAAAAAACATGGAGGTTAACAGTGCGATAGGGGGAACTGCACTTCCACATCACTTGCTGCATCCTAAGTAAACAGCTGCAGGCAAAGATAGGCAACGTAAATCAGTTGTGTAGCTCATTACAGGAATAGTCAAGTAAGCACAATTGGAACTTGAATGTATTCAGGCAGGAAATGTGTTACAAATGTGACAGTGGGTACTACATTGTAAGTGTAGATACAGAACACAAGTCAGAGAATACACATGTTAGTGGATATACAGAACTCAGGTGAGGGTTTGTACATGAATGGCACACATCACTGCTTGCAATACAACTGAAGTTACCTTAGTTAGGATTAGCATGGATTTGGGCAACTAGAGCTGCTGCACCTTGCACAATTTGTGGTGTATTATGACTTGTACAGTGAAGTTGCCACAGTCAGGAGTTGCAGAAGCTTAGCCAGGGAATCTCAGTAGACACAGCAGTGACTGCATCCTAAGTGTATCGTCACAGCTGCATAGTGTTAGGTAGTGATGTGTGGCACCTTGCTGGAGTAATTACTACATGTTGAATGTAGATGCACAGGAAAAGTAAGTGCATTGCAGACTTTTTTACACTCTTAGGAATTATGGGAAGTGTGACATGCAATGTGCCACATCGTTGCCTATGTAGTGGATACTGAGTGGACAGCATAGCAGCCAAAAAAAATCATGGACACAGAGTTGTGGCACTATTTGCTGCAGTTGATTTGCATGGTAATAGAAACAACAGTTCTGTTCTAATGTTGTAAAGCTATTGTCAGTAAAGACTCAACACACGTGGTTATGTTTTAAAAAAAAAAATATTGCCAATTGGCAAAACAGAAAAAGGCCCAATTAAGACTGCTTTTACTTTACAAAATCAGTCTCACAATCCAATTGTATGTGTATAATCATTGCTTGGAATATATGTAAATGTGTCACATTTATAGCGATTAGATTATATGAATTGGAGCAAGTATGTGACATTGTAATACAGTATAGAAAGAAGGTAGCATAAGAAGGGAATTGGTACTATTTATTATGATTGTGTAACAGGGCACACATGTTGAGGTTCAGTGTTTGCTGTTCCTGCAGTGTTCTCCTATCTTTTGTTGGTGGGGTTGTTATCTACCTTCAATGCATATACCTAGTTCTTTAATAGCTGATCACTGTCTTTAATCAGGTTTTCTGTGTTTACAGTGATGTTTAAGTGTTCACTACTCTTTGTGGGAGGAAGTAATTTCTGACATTCCTCCTAAACTTGTGACCCTCAAGCTGAACCTGTGGCTCTTCATTGTATATTTGCTACTGAGCTTGAAGTGACTTTGGTTAAGAATACTATCTGTTTTTAAAGTATATGAATATTCCAGTTATGTGTCGTCCATTACTTGTGTCCTATGTTAATAAAGGTATGTCAGGAGCTTCTAGACAGTGATTACACACATGAAACAGAAATGTTTAGTTGTTATTGTGTGACTGATAATGTGGATGTTCCTGGGGTGGGAGAAAAACCATATACTAAGTGTTTAAGTAATAGAATATTAAAAAATTCTGATTTCAGTGACATTAGATTACTGGCTTGTTCAGTTAAATATTTAATGATATGTCACTGACTAGGTGCATATGGAAAATTCCCAACCGAACCCTCAGTAGAGGCGATCATAAATATTGTCAGGACTGGTATGAAGTACGCTGTGATCAGTAACAGTGTCTGATTTACAATTGTCAACATTGTTAACATAGGCTAGAATAACTTGTATGACAAGTACAAAAAAAGTCATATTATTACAGGAACAAAAAACATTTTTTTCAGTTGTTACATTGGTTTATATGTTACCTCTGAACTGGTAAGTTAAAAAATGTGCATAGTATGCTGTCTTTATCAAAGATATGGTTCACTGAACTTAAACAGTGTAGTACTGTATTATATGTCAAACATTCATTTGAACTTAACTCCTATACTAATACTTTTAGGAGAACTGTAAAAGTAGTTAGCAACAATGGCAAGGTGGAATAAGAATGCAACTATTTTTTACAAGTAATTAAAAAGTCATGGCAAAGTCAGTTAATGGTAAGATGCAATCGGCCAGAATTTACACTTGCTTCATTCAACTTGTAGCACTATGAATAAAGACTGTTATTTTAACATATATACAGTATCAATATAACAAATAAAGCAGGCATAGTTCAACACTGTTGCATGGTGAGCGAATAATTTTGTTGTCTACATGTGAACAGTTAATAGACAAAAAACAAGTGGTGATTGACAACTTGCGCCAGACTGTACCATTTGGTGAATGAGCCATGTGTTGTTCAGTTATTTACGATGGTAACTGAGAACTTTTGTTTCTCTGTAGAAAGTAACAGTTAGAAACTGGCAGCAACTTCTTGTTATGAATGAGTATCATACAGTAACAAGAAAATAATGTACAGAAGAGTAGAGGCAGAAATGCCTCTGTTTTGAGATGTACAATCTTTGATAGACATGTAAGCATGGTTTCTCTAGTGACTGTGAATACTGTTGGTGCCAATTGAAGCCACTGCAACAATTTCCATGTTGTCACTGATTGACACAAGATCTTAGATGTCATAGTGCATGGAATGTGTCTGCCAGTATAGCATTTTGTTGAAATGCAATGTTTTATTGAGAGTCGTAAATTGGACACAATTGTACTGGCCTACGACTGTTTCTGTCACAAAGTAGTCATTATAAAAATGCAACATGTTCTGTCCTATTCTTCTGAAATATGAAGGTCATCATAATTCTTCAATATTAGAAGATATGCATTTTTTAAGTGTTGTGGCAGTCTCTGTTTTAAACTGCTTGTAGAGTCGTCACACTCTACCCATCCACTTCTGCACCTTAGTAAACAGGTGTAATGGCCAGAATGCATGGATTGGCCATGGTGATAGATTATACTGTGAGTGTCAAACACTGATTGGTTAAAGACTATTCTACCAGCTGTGTAATCTGTGATAGGAGTGTCAACTCTGAGCTTGTTGGAGTCAAACCTGTGCAACATATCAACAGATATTGAGATGAACTCCTTTGACGTATGGACTGAGTGCATCTGCCTCCACACCTTTTGCAGGAGTGACCACATTGAGCATTGGTGAATAGTTGTCAGAATTTGACACTTTTGGCTTGAGGGACAAAAAGAGTAATCCACAGCATGTCTTCTGTGGTTTCAAGCTGTGAATGGACACATGAAACACATACATAGTTGGTAACATATGACACTGTGAAGTAGTGGCGCATCGGGGTGCCGTCTTCATCCAAGTTGTTTATGACAGCCATCATAAACTCACTAGTGTCTTGCAGTATGTCAGCAGCAAATGTACTACATCCATCATATGTACCTAACAGCTGTTGAAGTAGTGTTAGTGACTGTACATTGTGAGACTGGTCATAAGTCATGTTGATAATCTGTTTCAATGCCTTTGATAGGGCATTGTCTTGTGAAGCAGATATTGCCTGCACAAAGTGTGGCATGTGTAGAAAAACTTGCATAGCTGAGTTAGCATAGCAATTCACTCTAGTGCTGTTGTCAAACACTGGCACAGTGGCTAGACCAACTGATTTCTGATGAATTGCTGGCTGTGAATGTTTACTTGAAGTTGTGACCTTTATTGAACTCTTTTGAGTTGAATCACTTCTGGAAACTTGTGGCTGTTTGTTGACACCTGTAGATTTGACTGTATAATGTGAGACAGCAAGATATGTAGGCAGTGGTATTAAAGACATTTGTGGCTGATGTAGAGTACGTAACCTGTTGTACTCAAGAATACATCGTTTGTCAGCTCATATTTTCTGAGGTGCTAGAGTTATAATGTGCAACCCAGAAAGACTGCGGACACATGAAAGTGCCACCTAGCTCATGCCATCCTTGAAAATGTCTGTACCTATGTCCACCATTGCTGAATCCAAACTCAAGCTCTGAGATTTGTGAATGGACACAGCATATGCAACACATAATGGTAATTGTTTCCTGTTTACATAGATATCCTTAAATACCTGGAATTTTACGCAGGTCCATTCTATGTGTACAGGCTGTTCCATGTTGTCCAAGTGAACTACAAGTGTCTTGATATATGTCTTCTGGACATTGCAGACAAAGTCAGTAATGTTTCCCATGGCACCGTTTACCATACCTCATTCAACATCTAGATTACATCGCAGCATGATACGTGCATTCTTACAAAGTGTGAGAACAGCTTCTAGGCCAGCTGTGCGTGAAACATCTGACTTGAGTTCACTGAGTCGTTCAGTCATCTTTGCTACTAGGTTGTGACTAAGAATGACACCATCAACTGTATCAACAGCATGCAGAGTTAGAATTTCTTGGTTTTCTCTCTGCAGCATTAGATTGTTGAACTCAGTGCATTTCTTTAGTCATGGCATAAGACACACTATGTGTGTCCCTGTAGAGTATACATCTCTGAAAACATTACATGCTGTTTCTATGGATGCAGTATCTACTGTGATTCTCCGATTGTTTAACATGCAAACATGTTCTGGTGATAGAGAACCTGTGCGAGCTTCATCTAAAAGTGATTTGAAAGCCAGATCACCACTTTGGTGCATGTTCTCAGACAACTCAACGTAGGTAAATAATTCCCAAATGTTATAGCCTGCAATGCAGCCGAGAATATTCTTAGCTTGCTTGGCAGTTAGAGTTGTAAATACATGCTCTGCATTGACTGGTGCAAGCTATAAAAGGTCTCCCAAAACAACAATACTTTTGCCACCAAATGGTACTCCATCATCAGTACCTAAGATCTCCTGTAGACATAGATGAATACAGGCAAGCATGACATTGGAGACCATGCTGATTTCATCAGTGATGAGTAACTTCATCTTTGTGAACATGGAACGGAGCTGAGATGCAACCTCAAATGACAGTTTACAATACTCTCCAGTTTTGCCATGTTCCACTGGCAACATAAAGAGACGGTGTAATGTAACTCCACCAATGTTGTATGTGGCTAGTCCTGTGGGAGCAGTAACAGCAACAGACATTGATGACCCTGTCAGGCTTCATATTTCAGCAGTGATAGCTTCAATAGGAAATAACACTTGTGCCAGCGAACAGCTAACAAAAAGTCAGTAGTGGTTTATAGTCACGACAGTCACATTTTTTGTTTCATGTTGTAGCCCATGTTGGACAGTGCCAACTACTTGAGAGTGAACTGTATGCTGCTGCTGATTTAGTCTTTCTATCAAGTCAGCCAGGTTGACAGTGGAGGGTGTTCCATGTTCCATGGCTGTCTCAATTTCTGATATTAACACTTCTGGGGCATTTAAGGGCAGAAGTTCACCTAGAACAGCTTGTCCTTCTGGATCAAGGTTGTCTTGTGAACTAACAGAAGTGTCTTCCTGAAGCTGCTTCTCTGCCTTCTCAAGCTGTTGTTTCTCAGCCTCTAGTCTTTGTATGTATGTGTCTGAGTATTCATTTTTGAAAGTCTTGTAACTGCGATTGAATTCTTCCTTGAATGTATCACAGTCACCTTTTAATTCAGACTCACTCCTCCAGGGTCTAAATAGGAATAGGAGAGCAAAATAGTAGTGTTCTCTGCTCTCCGATGTGCCTAGATGCAATCTACAGTGGTCTATGAGCCATGGCTTGTGTCTCTTTATGAGACAGCCATCCACTCCATTCACCTTGTAAATCTGGTGTGTTGATTCAGGTGATATATCTGCCTTGTAGTCACACCACTTAGCCACCTGAAAGAGACATATATCATCCATGTCGTCATGTTTACGGGAGGTAGTATGTGTCTATCAGGTTATTCTTCAAGATATGTTTTGAAGAAGGTCTATTGGCAGTGAGCTCCTCAATTTCGGCATGGGGAATCAGTACACGTTTGCATTTCTCTTTGTAGTTAACACTGAGAAACCAGACAGCATCAGACTTCCCGTACAGATGTATACCCATTAAACGGTCACTGGCTTCATAAGCTCCACATTCTCTGTGTGAAAGAGTCTTCAAGCCCAATGACCAGAGCTCAGATGTCAGGCTTCTGTTTTAATTAGCGCGATATCTTCCCAAAGATCTTGCAAGCTAGTCTGCTCATCATTTGGTTATGTATGAGTAATGCCGCACCAGGGCCAATGAGTTATCAGCCACAAACTGAACATCTATGTTTGCTTGCCACATTAGGAGAAGAGTTGGGTTGTAGTCATTCATGTACACCTCTTTCTCATCTCTGGGTAACTTGTATACCCTCTTGGTTGATTTTGCCTTCAAGTGGTGTCACATTGCTGAGAAAAGGTCATTCATGGCACCATCCTGACAAACTCTTCTATGAAATCCAAAGCGACATCGTGTGTACCAATTAGATTTGTTCTTTACTACTCGCCGGCAGTATTTTGCACAAATATGTAGCTGGAACTTTTGAACCAACTTCCATAGTGTAGGACTATCATACTTGTCTGTAATGTGACAAGTGATATATTTCTTGAAGAATGCTAACACTTGTGCAGCTTCATGTTCACCTATGTGTGGTGCATCCTTGATCCACAATAACATATGGATGTCAGGGGCACCCTGTGCTTGATACTCCGTCCTCCAAAAGTAATGCTCCACAATACCAAAAGGTGGATTGTCCTTTGACAATATGAAAGCCAGAATGTCATGGAACCACTTGTGAAAATGTCTTGTGACAGAAACAGGATCAAGTGAGCACATTTCTCCGACAGTCATTGGTGAGATGCCGTCGACATCAGAATTTACCCACTTCAACAGTTCAATGAGCTCGTCCCAGGCATATTCAGCACAACTAAGTGTGACAAACCATGTGGCTGCGCCATTCTCTCACAGCATTGTCATAACTTCAGAGTGTCTGCGATACCAATATTCTTTGGTGCCTTGAAGACTTGAAAGAATGGAAGACAGATTCACTTGCACTTTTTCATCTTTCTGCTTTAATTTCTCTAGGAATTGAGCAGCTATTATTCCATCTAGTGGACTTGTGAGATGAATAGTATGTGCAATGGACACAGACAGAATGCTAAGTTCACTCTCCCAGAGGAGATGAAATAAGTACTGTATGTTACATCTGAATTTGCTGTCTTTACTGAGTACAGAGCTAGTACGGTACTCAGCACCCTGTACACGCACTTCTCTTTCATCTAGGTGTCCACCTGACCCTTTTGGGAATAAGTCTGGGAAACAACGTGCTTCTAGTGTTGCCTCCCAAATGCTGACAGGCTCACTTTCCACCTGTTTCATTTGATAGAGATCAATGTTGTCTCCTACTGGGTCTCTACCATGTAGTGGGTGAATTTTTTTTTTTTTTTTACCAATTATTTTTTACCAGGTGAGACACACTAAGCTGAAAGCTTGTTTTGCAGGTGCAACCTGGGAGCACGAGGAAGTTAAGTGACTTGCTCAGGGTCACACAGTATGCACCTAGGGGGCTGTGGGATTCAAACCCAGGTCTCCAGATTTGCAGCTCAGAGTCTTAACCCACTGCGCCATACTGCCTCCGAACTGTGTACTGTTCATACACATTGTCACTTGTCTGTCCACTGACCTTCTCAATGATTGGTTTACTTTTTTCTAATAGATCATGTTGGACAGAAACACTAGCCATCTGGTGTATGTCAAGGTCTGCATAAAATGGATTATTACTCTTTAAATAACTAAGAGCAAGCTTCACCTTTTCTACATTGACAACATCTTGCCAGATGACCTTGGACTTTGTTGGAACACCATTTACAAGAATCACCAAATTATTTTCAGTAGAGATTGCTTCCACATTTTCGTGTAGAGGAAGTGGTAGATACATCACGGAACCCTTTAGGGATCTCAAAGTTCTTTCTGTGGAATGTTCCATGTCTTTGTGTTCAGACGTAGAATGGTTTAGAATGGTTTCATTGTCTGAATTAGAATGCGTTCAAATATATTCAATGTTGAAATCTCACTTG
This sequence comes from Neoceratodus forsteri, assembly GCA_016271365.2. NCBI lineage: Eukaryota > Metazoa > Chordata > Ceratodontiformes > Ceratodontidae > Neoceratodus > Neoceratodus forsteri. The sequence goes on along the minus strand of CM057453.1, from coordinate 1,212,439,758 downwards.
GTATAACATGTGCCTCCATGTTATTCAGCAGTGACCTTGGTGGCAAAATGTTACACTTTAGTTTGGAGAAACAGTGTTTGCACAGCAGAATGGTGTTTTCTAAGTGAAAATCAGATTTCATCAGCAAAAATGCTGAGAGATGGCACCACATGTCATTGTATGGTGACAAGGTTTCCAGGTTCACTGTGACTGTTTACTGTAGCACAAACGGTCACAACAGACACATACAGAGTCAAACTTCTGAGACTTTGCCAACTCAAATTTTGCTATTTCTTTGTCATACTGTCTCAGTATGTCAGTTTCTAAGACTGAAACTGATGTTTCAGCAGAAGTTTTAAACTGAGAAATTTGTGTGTCTGGTACAGAAATGACATGTTGCAGTTGTTTTAGAAATGTAATGGCACCCTGCATGTCACCTGACTGCAATAAGTCATTTTAACAAGTGTATTGATTTACAACTCATCATACTTCATATACTCTGTATACAAAGTTTTGCATGCCTGTTTGATGCACTCCAAGCATCCGCATGTTGTGAAAAAGACTATCGCAAACACCACTATCAAGGCATGCAAGTGAGTGACCCATAAGTCCAGTATGTGGACAAATTTCACAATGGTCAATTTTGTTAAACAGTTTATATCTTTCTTTGTGATCTGTAATCACAAATAGGTTGGCAAACTGTTCAACTTTTTCAAATGACGATTGCCTATGGTTGCAGGTGTCATCACATGCCCATGCCAGACAGTGCCATTTATTGGACACAATGGTTGCATCACAGTCATCATCTGTGTCCATTGCGCTGTCATCACAGATACTGAGTACATTGACCAGTTTACCGGACTCATCAATGGTGAATTTGATTTCCTTTTTCTGGGAATAATAAGATTCTTCCAAGAAATATGCTTCTGAGTGCTGTGTGTGCATCCAGTGACCTGTGAAAACATCACAGAAATTGTGGCCAGTCAAAGAAGGATACTGTTGTAGCCTTTTTTTGATGCCATACACAACTTTTCTGAATTGTTCAAGCATAGGACATCTTATGCCACAACCGTTGCAGAACAAACACTGCTCTGTTAACAAAGGTGCGTGCTGAGACACAATTTCATCAAGACAGATGGCTCTTTGTCTTTTGGGCTCATGTCTCATCACAGCAACAATATGTCTGTCGGTCTTAGCTTTGTTGCTAGTGATTGAAAGTACTTCTGCTTTCTCAGATGATAATCACCAGGTGTGAGTTCGCTGATTGTTTTGGAGATCTGTTATAGTTGCAGTTACAATAGTTGTGTTTCAGTCTGAGATCTACACAACTGTTGCGAAGATGCATTTTTACTTGCTCTTGAGGCAGTATGTGCTTTTGATGCGAAGTGAGTTATAGTAGGGGTCACTTTCGGCTTAGTGAAGGTCTGTTCTCTTTATGTTACTGGTGCCACACTGTGTTATCTTTACCAGTCTTTAGCAACAGTGAAGTACTATGATACCTGTCTCGTTTACTTACACATCTACATCTGTATTTAGTTGGCATTGTTTCATATGATAGCCCACTGTGGCAGAAGCAATCTTACAGAAGTATCAGGCACCTGTATGAAAGACAGAGAAAAAGACAATGTTACTATATGCCTCTGTTCATGCCTTCTAACATTGTTCATTGAGACATCTGATTTAAGTATCACATCAATTAAAATAAGATACTATTTTAAGCTTTTAATTGCATAAGGTATTAACATTGTAACAGTTGTATTTTATTTCTGTTATATTGTCTATCACTATAGCATCTAGATTTTATTTTGTATGATTTTCAATCTTAAGTTATTGACAATTAGTATTATTCAGATACATTTATATACTGTAGCTGATGCTGTCACACTGCTGGTTACACTACAACTTTATTAATGATCTTTCTGTTAATTAGTGACACATTAATAAGTCAACTTTGCACACTTAGTCAAAGTTAGTGCATTATGACTATTTACATGTGAGATTGTTGAGGTTGGCATTTTAACACAACTGTTTTTGGAATCACACAGCTGTCATTTCTGAGATCCTTGTGAGATGTTTTTTATGTAGTTACAGTGACCACTGTTGCAGGTGTTATGTGAAACCACTGTTCAGAGTGTGTTGTTATAATGACAGTCACACTGTTCATGAGTAGAGGTGTGGAAATGAGTATGTTTAAAATTTGGTAATGATAGTCTGTTATATGACTGTTTATGTGAGTGTGCATATGGACTTCACTACACACATTTGTAAGTTAGTGTATTTGCAGTATCTCCATGTCAGTTTGGGAACATTGCATTTATATCCCAAGATGACTTTGTTGGAAATTAGTTGTCAATGGTGCATAAAAATGACTGCTTTGTGAGGGTGCTTAGCAGCTGGCAAACAATGCATTACTACAAGTCAGTTGCACTGTTCCGTTGTCACTGAAGATAACCACCTGTTTTGTGAGTGTAGTTGCAAAGTTACAATACTATGCGTGTCCACTTGTGGCAGTGCCAATGCAGTGTAACAGTGTTCGGCATCAAAAATGTGGTTATTTTTGCCATTAAGCATCAAATTGTGGTAAAATAGACAATTTGGAAAAATACTGTGAATGCATGAAAGTGTAGCAAATGGTAGTGTCGTGCATGAACAAGTGTCATAAATATTACTTTATAACGTTCGACAGTATGGCAAAAGTAATATCAGTTTGAAAGTTTGCAAAAATTACTGTTGTGCGTTGAAAGTGTCACAAAAAGTACTTTCGGTGCATTCGACATATGCAAATTACTTCGTCTTTAGTTCAAAGTGTCGCAAATTTTAAACTTGGGAGTGGAAAATGCATTCATTATCGAATCAGATCTGATTGTATTTGAATGACAATTTGTTCTACCAATGTAATGCAAGATTTCTCAGGCCATGTGCGACAACCAATCAGAGATGTACAACACTGAAGAAGAAGGCAACAGCAGCCATCTTAGTGCAAACTGAGAGCCAGCATTTTTCAAAACTGTATTATTTTATAAAACATTTTCCTAGTATTAAAGAAGTGGTAGCAACATGTTGATACTATTAATCAAAACGTTTTTTAGTGCTGTATTTGATAATGCTATTTGTAATAATCTAAGATGCTGTATTATTTAGATAAAACTGTTTAAAGTCAGATAGTAGTTTAGTACTAACTTGTACAGATACAACTGCAAATAGAGGGAGCTAGGAAGCTGCACGTGGACCCATAACAGAAGAGGGAACCAATCAGACATGCTTCTGTGGTTGTAATTGTTTAAAACTGCCTATGAAAAGGATGCATTTTTCCCACCTCTCAATGTTTGCAAATGTTAGCAGTAGCAGAGGTCTAGTAATAGTCGGTGCATAGCCTACATTGGTTAATGAAGTCAGAGCACTAGCCAGTGATTTTTTTATTTGTGTGTTATTAATCAGCCCAGTGAAGCTGGCTTGAACTAAAGAGGCAAAATATCAGTTTTACTGTCACTACAGCCTAGCCACTGCAGGGTGAACACTGACTTTTTTGGTAGATCTCTGGGCACTTCTGAGTTTAAAAACTGAGAATGGCAGAAAATAGCAAAAGGACTTTGTGGATAGTTGGAGACAGTCTTGTGAGACGAGCGTCTGAGTATGCTCAAAATAGTGATTATGGGACAAACCTGCAGCTCCCAAATTGCTCTGTGAAATGGTTTGGTAGTGGTGGCATGAGGTGGGAGCACCTCATGCCAGCCATGCACAGACTTCTGAGTACTCAGACTCTGCCTGACATATTGCTGCTACATCTCGGAGGCAATGATTTGGGCACCGAACGCTGGGTAGATTTAGTAACAGAAGTAAAATTGGACCTTGCTTCTATTATGAGTATGTTGCCTGCCTGTATAATCATATTTTCAGATATTGCAGAGCGCATGGTCTGGCAAGCAGAACACCATATGTATCTGATTGACAGAGCTTGAAGAAAAGTCAACATACAAATATCTGCATTTCTACACATGTATGGAATGTACACCATACGTCACCCAGAAATTAAGTATTGTTATGATTGGCTATATGTACCAGATGGTGTACATTTCTCACATGCTGGCAATTGCCATTTCCTGGAAGACCTTCAAGATGCAATCCTCAAAGTCCTCTAAGAATGTCAGACTGTTTGATCAAATATCAAAGTGTTAACAAAGGTTCTTTTCAGACCAAGAAATGTGGTAAAAAAATAGATCAGCTGCATACATCAGTCACACACATGTAACACATGGGATTGGGAATATTCAGATTGTGCCATGCTGTGTAACAACACTGGGGGAAGTGTAATAGCAATGCAGCATGTTGTTGTTACTACACAATTTCATGATGTTGTTGTGTGGTTAGCATTGTAAAATGTTTCATTCTGTAAGGCACATTGTACATGTTACTGTGGCACTGCACAAGTGTAAGTGGGCTGAGAGGAGTAGGGGTGTTACAAAAGTGAAGTGCAGTGGTGGTAGGCTTACGTATTGCAGTATTTACTACTATATGTACAAATGGAACTATAATACATGCAGGGCATAAAACAGCTATTTTTCATATTTTCAAGGCATTATTAGTATGCAGGTGTCCTCTTCATTAGTGAGTTGTTGCTTGTATTGACTGACTCAGTATCTGCTGTCTACTAATGCCCCCCCCCCGTAGCTTGCTGGTAATGTATTACAAAAGTTCTTGTTTTTTTTTGAAAAACAAATGGTGGTAGTACGGTATAGCGTTGCCTATCATGTTAAAATGGGTATCGCTTTTTTAAAGTAATGCTTTGTCACATTGTTAGCTCTAGCTTGGTTGTTTAATAGCTGTGGACTGCAGTACAGCAAAAGGGTTATTTTTTGACAGAAAGAACACAACTGGGTGAGGGGGGTGGGGTGCAGTGTGTCACCATGGATATATTTTCATAGCAACAGCATACTTGTTGAGTCACGGGTGATGGCAACAGATGCAACAATTAACTTTTGTCTTTAAAGACAAAACTGTTGATGGCAGATTGTGCGTGCAGTACTTCAGGTACAATGTTGTTCTAATTTGTCAACACATTTTTTGGGGGGAGCTTCGATACTGTGAGCCAGAATCACAGCTAATGGTTGGAGATACTCATGGTGTCACACGGTCAATAACAGTATGTCTTGAGTCTGCATAATAGTTATAATGTTCCACAAAACAAGGCATGTACAAAGGTATTTCTGCCTGAAGGTGCTTGGTAGCATAATAAAATGTGCTCTTGTCATTTTCTAAGCACACAATTTCATACAAAACATTAAAATACATTTACTATGAGACATGACAGTAATGGACATTTCTCTTTATCTTTCCATTGCAGATCAAAAAACTATGAGAATGAGGCAGTGGACCTTGCAAGAGGTGTCCTTGCTGCTTGAGGCAATCCAAGCTAGGGGGAGTGCCTGAATTTTAATGTGGAGCACGAACAGAAAACTGGATTTAATGTGGAGGCACATAGACAGCTATCTACATGTTGTCCTGAAGCTGAAGAACAAGAACATTACCCAGCTCAAGAGGAAGTGGAAGCTGTTGCACCAGCATTTCTAAGTCCTGAAACAGCTGGAGGAGATACCGGACAATGATACGTGCTGGTACTACCTCGCCTACGAACTGTGGGAGGCTGCTGGGAAACCAGCTGCAGGGGAGCGGCTAACTCATCATAAGTTACTCAACAGAACTTTGTACAATGCACGTGCCTTTCTATAGATTTAGATAGAAATCATGACATATGCTATGGCAGTTAATAGTATATTGTTTACTTGACATGCGTGGTGTAGTTCAGCTGTGAGGTTTAGCAGACTGACTGGATAACAGCACAATATGCTAATGATAACGGTGCAGTGACTATACAGCATCCATTGTATGTAGACAAGATTTTATTTCATGTAAATTTTATATAGCTATTATGTCTTGTGACTCTAGTCAGTTTATGCTGTTTTTCTTAACTTAATTTTGTTCTGTATGCCTAGTGTGTATTAGGTGCCATAATATGCAGTTATGCTAGTTAGTGATGGAAAGTTTAGTATTTCACAAGTTGTAAAATCACGTTTTAAACTTTGAGATGCTGGTATAACAAAAGACAATGTACGCGAGTTGCAGCATTCTGACAGATGCAATGCAAATAGTGTTTTTTTCAGCATGTAGCATTATACATGATGTTTGGGTATCTAATATGAAATGTGGTTAAATCACCATTAGTAGTTGCCAAGGTATTGTGAATGTCTTGAGTTGTTGCAATGTTGTCCATGTTACCGCAACAACTACTTACGCTGATTGTACAGTTGTTCTGTCCTGCTCTTGAAACATTATTATTGCTATTAACAGCACTTGTAATTTAATATGTACCAGCAATGCTTGTGGTGTACCAGATGAGAGGCAATGTTAGCTACTTGAAGCATGTTTAATGTTTGCATCAACTGTTGTTAAAATGTGATGCAATTAACATTCAAGACTTGGTCTATTTTTGTCTTTTATCACGGGCCAATGTAGGACTCCCCCGACTGCCCGCGAGGTAGTTTCAGCACAGCGTGAAGCTGTGGAGGGTGGTCACTCGGACAATGATAGTGTCATTGTTTTCGAGTCCAACGTTAAGATGCTGATATAAATAATTGTACTATGTAATTGGGGTGGTATGAGGGTATCATGTAAGGAGTGGCCTATACTGCTTAACTCAATTCTTTTTAGGAAATACTATTTAGTGAGTAAGTATTACTTGAAGCATCTATGTAGTATTTGTAATTGAAAAATGGGTTGGGGAATTTGTTTTAGCTGATTTAGTAAGGCAACCAAATTGCCAGTCCACCATCAGGCAATAGAGACCAGGGAATAATGAGTCCTTGTCTACACTGCCTGATTAGGTTCCAAATCCTTGTTTAAATAGAATGTTTATTTTGCTAAAACAACCATGTTTTTTTTTACCATGTAAGTGAACCACACACACACACACACACACACACATATATTGGGCATAACAGTTTCACAATCACTCCTGCTGTCAGGTCTTCATTGTGCATGCCTCATCTGTTCCTTTGGCTGCATGCTGACTTAGCAGTGACACACAAATTTTTACCTCGGGTAGCAAAAGAGAAAATACCATGACAGAAGTGGTGATTCCTCATTACGGTAGAACACCTTATGCAACACCCCTGTTACTCATCAGTGTTAACCCAGCAAAGAAACAAATACAAAGAACACTGCAGCATCGGGCAACTTTGCTTCAGATGTTCAAACTGTGCCAGGTTGTGGCGTAAGCTTGGGCGCAGCTTGACTTTGCCACGTAGGGATGTGGACTGGGCGATATTCCATGGAACTGCGATATGGCTCAGCAGCATTGAATATTGCACCCTGCCCCCCGGTGTGCATGGCGCACTGCAACTGCGCTAGCATAAGTGGTCAGAGTACAGCATGGGGAAGCAGTGACGCAAGTTCCATTTTGCCATGGACAGCAACCAAAATATTCAACAATTAACATGTATATGGGCCATGATGCATGTAAGGTGCACATGGGTCCCTTAGCATGTCATTATGGACCCATTCGCATGCAGGTGCACTGATCCCACATGATTTGCAGCTGGCGCCCTCCCAGGTAACAGCTGTTGGGGACCATCGCCATGTGCAGCACAATCACGGGCATTTGCAGTAAAAAAATCACTATTCTGTTCAATGTTCCTGGTGCTACAGTGGAACACTATTCCCCCAATGGCGGGCATCTGTAGAAATAATTGTAGAATTCCCCAATATCCCTGGTGGTACAGTGGAGTGCTATCTACCCAATCGCGTTCATCTGTATAACGAAAAGACTTCATACGATATACCTGGGTGGTCCAGTGGAATGCTATCTTCCTGATTGTGGGTATTTGTGGAAACAAATAGTTCTAATATCCCTGGAAGTGTAGTGGTACCTCCACCACCTGCCCACTGAGCCACAGCGCAATGCTCACCCCGTTCAGCCGTCGGGCAGCAGAACCTCACCCTCCTGATGGCACACCGGCTGCTGACTGATAGCTTGGTAGGGCTGTATGCCCATTGGTGAACAGCGTGAGACGATGGGTGTGTAGACCATACCATACTACACATTCCACCCACTTGCCGATTGTACAGAACATTGATAGTGTGGTTGATGCTTCTCTGTCCCTTACATGTGACTATATTTGTAAGGTGAATTTCTCTATATCCTAGGTGTCCCACTGGATGACTGCCCAGTTGATCATAGGCTACGTTAATATAACATTTACCACTAACCCTGGTGCTCTACTGCAGATTTCTGAGTGGTCGCAGCCAGAAGTAACATAAAATTCACCTGTTTCCCCTGGTACTCCAGTTGACATGTGTGCTCAATTGTGCATTAAAGTACAAATAACAGTAAACTGTTATCTGTGTTCTTTCAGTGGAAACCCCTCCTTGGCTGGCGAGTAATCCCAACTGTCATGCTTCACCCCCCTTCTGATGAACGGCAGACAGTACACCACCCAGCTGCTGCTCTGCTGTCTGCTGACTGACACTGTCAGTAGGGCTGTATGTCCATAATTACTCAGTGTGAGCCAATGGTCGTGCAACACATATTGCTCAACAGAATGCACATATGTGAATTGATCAATTCACATATCTCTAATGTGTACTATTGTATGGCCTGTGCGCCCACTGGATCACACTGTGTGACAATGGCTCCACAGTCCTAGCAATGATTTAACTTGGCATATGGCGGGGTGGGTAGGTGACTGCTGTCCACCGCTAATGGAGGGGTTGGACGTTATGGATTAACAGAGTGGGTGGGAAGGTGTCCATTGCATACTAGGTATAATAGGTTTCTTTTATTGTTTTCTTAACCTGTGATTGAGCAGACATGTCCACAGAATCACCTGAGATATTGGTTTATTTTATATAAATTTTGCGCAGGATTGGACGGACAGGTGCACTGAAACACCAGGGATATAGGTTAACATTATTGTAGTTCAGCGTGCATTTGGTCTGTGGGCACATTGATGTTCTACAGGTGGTTTGTTGTCCAAGAACTGCTAAGTGTCAGTGTGTCAGGCCCAAGTTTTGGGGTATTGGAGTAATATGGATGTAAATGGTTTAATAATGACATCTACTTGCCCATTTGCACTGTGCATGCATTGGGTCCCCATTTGTAAGTAAAGTTTCATATATTTTTGTTACTGCACCTAGCACAATGGAACTAGTGGTACTGTATCACCATGATGCACTCTAGCTACTGATTCTGGTGCACAGCCATAATTGGCTATGTGCACTGATAGTGGCCAGGGTACACTATTCAACAATGCTGGGACATGGTGCACCTCTGTTGAACATCGCCCAGTGGACGTTACTGCACAGGCATGACCAGCTGTACCCGGGCTTGCGTCACAGACTGGCACAGCTTGAATGTCTGTTTTTCTGTTTAATTAAATATTCTAATGAAGGGAGTGAGTATATAGTAGGATGTGCCACATGTGTCAAGCTTAAGTTTCTAACCTGTTATTTGTGACTGAACTACAGTCATGAGACATCTACAGTGAACAAACACCATGTTGGAGTATGTTACTTGATAATTGTAACTGAAAAAAACAATGGTATCTCATTATATTTATTACGATTTAGAAGAAACAGATATCATACACAGACGTACGTCAGTTATACACTTCTCAGTTTGGTTTAACTGATGATGAACAATAACTGTCCATGACAGTTGTGGGCTGGAATAACATATACAATATTGTAGTACCATTATTTTTTGAGTCGCTACATAACTGAATGGTGCTGTCATTCCAGTGTAAGAATATATTTGTACACATTTGAATTCTATTTGTGTGTTTTGTCATCGTACGAATGACTAATACAGGCACTAACTACAATATATATGTAACCTAGATTTTGTATAGTCTATGAACACAGTTATTACATATTGCTATACTACTCACTTATGTGATACATACTGATGTCACCAGATGCAACATGCACAAAAAATTTTATGTTATGCAGATAGTGATTTGAGATGAAAAAAATAGTTTTATTTCTTTATGAAGTCCGGTAATATTATCCATGTATATGTCGCACCTCATGATTTTGAACCTGTTGTGTTGTTGTTACATATTATCAGAATCTGTGAATTTGTGAATGGACAGTATTCTATGTGCGTGGTGACACTGCCGTACTAGCAGGAAATGGGGTGGGCATCATTAAATAGGTGTATGGACATCTACAGCAATGTACACACATAGTGTTAAGATCACAGTGTGGCGTAGAATAATGATGTGTTCACAAGTTGTAGGAATAATCTGTGACATTGTTGATACTGTTCATGTAAGTCACTTTCTCACTGTACAAATGAGAAGAGTTGCTCTGTGCATGTCACTGTTGAATACTAACAGAACATCATATAAACACAGAAGTGTCACTGAAAACAGGGATGTGTTTACATGTTTCAGTAGCACAATGACACAGTATTAAAAAATCGTATTACAAAAAGTATACGTGTACCTAAATATTTAATGGTATATGTAATCATTTTTTTTTACTTGTTTGTTTTATAGAGCCCGGGGAAGCTGAGGTTGAGAGACCAATGGAGGTGAAGCAGGAGCCAGACACCAGCTCTCCACATAAGTACCATCGCAACAGATATTCATACAAAATGTAGTGTTACAGTATCCTGCACCAACAATGTATGTTATGATGATTGTGTGTTTGCTAGGTGGTTGCGAAATGACTGATATCGTATAGTGGACCTGTTCAGCATTTTTTTTTTTAAACTTTAAGACTGCATGTGAAGGTGTTATAGTACTACATTGTTCAGAGGTGCAAAGGAATACATTACACAACTCTGTTCACCAGAATGGTGTGAGCTTCATGTTCATTTGCTTCTGTTGTGGACAATGTGTGTGCAGTACTATTCCACAGAGTCAGTAATTGTGCATCACGCATACAACTTCCCATACACGGGTGTAGTGCTACTGAGAGGAGTGAAGGGGTGGGGAGTGTACATGTTGCTCCTTAGTGGTTGGGAGAGGAGTGGTGTAGAACAACTTAACAAAGGATGTTTTACTTTTATATTATATTGCAGGGATTCTAGCAATAGGCCTGTAAGTGTTGCACTGGTACACCTGGGACATAGGAAGCATAATTACAATAGTAGTACACACAGCCAGCTTAGGGGGCAGGATGAAGGTACAGCTGTAGCTTGGGAGGTCACTTAGAGCTGTCAGCTGTCATGTTGCATGGTGTGATGTGGCACCCAAGCTGTGAGTGGCAGCCATTGAACATTTAAATGAATAAATCTACTCATTAAAGTACAAGCAGTACTTCTGAGTGGATACTACCATAGTAAGAATGCCATCAAAATAGGTGTTACGGTCCATCGCGTCTCCTTGTTTGGACAGCCACTGCCCTGGTAGCTGAGCCTACTGCCTCCCCCTGAACCTCTCTGGGTGCTCCCTTCCCAGTCCCAGATATTCTGAATGCATTGGATTTTTAGTCTGGAGCCGTTATCATTATAACTGTCTCACACCCTGTTGTACTCCTGCACCATCTCTGCCTACACCAGCCCCCTGGGCACCACATTACATGGATCCACCACCCTCCTAATGAAGTTTACCTCCTCCTTTCCCCCCAAATTTTCCCTCATCTGCCTTGCAGCCAAGGACTGTAGTTGCCCCCTGCTCCTTCCTTCAAACCATCCTAACTGCTGCTGTCCTATTTACAACCTTCATGCACGTGAAGACCTCTATCATGTCTCCCCAGTACCTTGTCTCTGCCAATGTGTAGATATTTAGCTCTTTGCACCTCTCCACATATGTCCTGTTTCCCAAGCCCTACAATATTTTGGTTGCCCTCCTCTGGACCCTGTCCAGTAGTTTAATGTCTCTCTTTAAGTGTGGTGCCCACAACTGCATACAGTGCTTGAGATGCTGTCTCATCAACCACTTATACAGACGGAGTATCACTTCACTCCTTCTGGACACAATCCCACTAGTGATGCATCCCAGCATCCTGTTGTCCTTAGCTGCTGCCCTCCAACAAGTCTCCAGGTTGTTCATCATGACATCCAACAACAGCCCCAAGTCCCTGTCAGCGACTAAAACTTGTACCATTTCAACCTCCCCCACATGGACACTTGGTATGGGTTTCTGTGTCCCAGGTGCAGTACCTTGCACTTCACTGCATTGAACCTCATTGTTCACTTTCTAGATCATCTTTCCAGACCCTCCAGTGCAGCCTGTAGGGCAACCGCCCCTTCTCACCATCCACCAAATTTCCCAGTTTTGAGTCATCTGCAGACTCATCTTACTCCTGATACCTGTCCTTATGTCAGACAATGTAGGTGGTGAACAGGAGGGGCTCAAGTGCTGATTCCTGTGGAAACCTACTACTAACTCTCTTGGAAATGAGACTATCCTTCCAATTTTGAAGCTCTGGGTTTGTTTCTGGAGCCAATTGTCTATCAGTCTGATGTGTACCTCATTGTGTGCTGCATATTGGGTTTGTATGTAACATGGCATGAGAATGAACCTGCTAAATTGTGTTTCATAATCTACTGTTATGTTTAGATAGAACGGTAATAAATGGCGGCCCTATGGCACTGTAAAATATCGCACTGGCATGCATTACTGTGTTGTTCATGGTGTCACAGTTATGTTTCTCTATAGTTCTCTTCTCTATAGTTGCCTTATATTACTTTGTTATACTCTACCCAAAATTTCTGTTTGCATCTCGGACAAAGGCCAGTTTCCCTCCTCTATCATCTACCAAGATATAGCCTCCCACATTAGACCATGGCATTCTACATCAGGGACGTCTCCTCTATGGTCATGCCCCTCCTCCCACCAGGCCATAACTATAGAACACGTGCAATTCCCAAGGATGGTGTAGGCTCTATCAGTTCTCTATGTTTTATCCCTAGGAAATAGCAATCCTGCCCTTAACACAGCCACCACTAAACCAATGTACGCTAGAAGGAGTAACAAAATAATGTTTAGCAGGCTAAGACACCACATTAAAAAAACTACTACTGCTTCTCCTACTCTGTTCAGGAAATGTTGAATTATACCCAGGTCCACCTATTTCTCTGGACACCCCTGCAGACCTCCCTCAATATAAAGGGATTAGCTTTCTCCATATCAATGTCTGTAGTTTGCTAAAGAAGATTGACTCTATACAGACCTGGGTTCTACAAGCATCTCCTGATTTCTTCATGATAACTGAATCCTGGCTCACACCCTTGACCCTGGACAAATCTATCAACGTACCTGGATATATTATCTACTGCTGTGATAGACAGACTAGAGGGAAGGGGTTGCAATATATGTCAAAAGGAAATTCACAGTCACAGTCTTTGACTGTACCTCAAAGACTAAGGAATTTGAATGCCTTGCTCTAAAATTATCACTTTCCAGTGAGAAATCACTCCTTATGGCAGCATGCTACCGACCACCATCTGGTGGCTGGGCACTTCTGCCACACCTTCAAATCCTTCTTGACTCTGCTGATACTGAGTGTATTCTAATGGGGGATTTCAATCTAAATTGGAATGATGACAGCTGTAAGAAATTGAAGGATCTATGCGATGTTAATGGTCTGTTACAAATGGTGACTGCTATAACCAGACCTAACAGAAAAAACCCTGAGCGTAGCACCCTCCTGGACCTTATCCTAGTAAACAAACCTCACATTATCTTGCATACTGGAGTATTCTTCAACAATATAAGTGACCATTGCACTACTGCCTGCATCAGACATCCTTCCCAAACAAAAACGGCCTCCAAATTCAAACTGAAAAGATGCCTGAAAAAGTTCTGCCAGTACACTTTCCTGAAAGATCTAAGCAACATTCGTTGGCAGGATTTCTACCTAGCCCCACCTTTAATGAGGCATTTAACATCTTTCACAGCCTCTTACTGGAGCTAATAGACAAACACGCCCCACTAAGACTGATCAAATCAAAAAATAAAATTCCTGGCTGGTTCTCTCCCATCCTGAAGAAAGCACTTAGGGAGGGACTACTGGTGGAAAAAAGTCAGGAAATCCCACCTGCAGGCTGATTGGTTAGCTTTCCGTACCACTAGGAATGCTTGTACCAAGCTAATTAGGTCAAAAAAAGCTAGGTACTTCCCAAAAGAACTAGAAGAAAATAAAAACAACTCTGCCAAATTTTGGAACATCCTCAAAGAAGTCGAAGGTCAGTCCACTGCAACACCCCTTCCAAACAAAATTGTGTCTGATGGTACCACCTATATGGACAAAGCTGATATACTAGAAAAGCTTAATGATCACTTTGCCATTCTAGGGCCTGCCTTTGTCACCTCACCTATCAGCAAACTTAGCCCGGCAAGAGACCACACTGTTGGCTTCACCGATAATCACAACCATAACCAACCGCATCCCAACCCCTTCAGCTCCCTCACAATTACATTCAAGCAAGTGGAGGACCTCTTCCTTTCTCTGGATACAAAAAAGAGTGCAGGTGCAGATAATATTGAACCTTACTTCCTAAAGCTTGGCCATACCTATCTGACCCCCCCATTACACACTTATTCAACACCTATCTGATTCAAGGTGAGCTACCTGTCTTGTGGAAAACTGCCCACATTCTACCATTATTCAAGGCTGGGGATCCGAGTGATCTGAACAATTACCAACCTATTTCTATACTATCCGTCCTCTCTAAATTACTTGAAAAAATTGTCAACATCCAACTTAGAGAACATTTGAATTCACAAAAGTTGCTAAACCCGGCTCAGTCCGGCTTCAGAGCCAAACACAGTACAATATCAGCTCTTGCCAAAGTAACTACAGACTAGCAAATGGCCTTGGACTCTAAGAAGTATGTATTTGCCCTCTTTCTTGATCTAAGTAAGGCCTTCAATACTGTGGATCATGCCATCATGCTTACTGCACTGAGTAACATCGGACTTGATAGTTCTGCCATTAAATGGTTCACCAGCTACCTAACCAATAGGTTGCAACAAGTCAAAGCCATAGGAGATCTGTCCCCACAAAAATCCTTGTTACAAAGAGTCCCACAAGGCTCCATCCTGGGCCCTATCCTCTTTGCAATATACATCAATAATCTGGACTCACAGCTGGGCACAGCAAATGTGCACTTATTCGCAGATGATACTGTACTCTATACCACAAATTCATCCTTGGATCTGGCCCATGAGTACTTACAGAAAGACTTTGTCACCTTCCAATACAACCTTCTCACTCATAAGCTTCTCCTCAACGCCAAAAAGACTAAAGCAATGATTCTGTCACCAAAGTCTACTTCTGGATGTCCACATATCACACAGATCTGAACACTCTTAGATGAACCCCTTGAAGTAGTTGATACCTTTAAATACCTAGGTTTCTGGCTGGATAACAAGCTCAACTTTCTGTGCCACTTAAATGAAACCTTGAAGAAACTAAGACAGCGATTAGGTTTATTCTATCGCATTAAACACCTACTCGAGTTAGAAGCCAGAATGAGACTAGTACAAACTATATTCCTACCTATACTGGACTACGTTGACTTCCTTTACAGTCATTGTCCATCAACAATGCTAAACAAACTGGACACCCTTTACCACCGGGCTTTAAGATTTATCTTAAATCTACCCCGTAGTACACATCACTGTCATCTATACTAGGTTTTGGGATGGACCTCACTCTCAACTAGAAAAAAAAGGAATGCTCTCCTCTGGTTTTTTTAGAGCATTATCTGATAACCTCCCTGCATACATCTCGAACATCTTCAAATGGGCTAAAGGTTCCTATGGCCTGAGATGCTTCTCCTTAATCTGCTTCCAGATTCCTAGAGTAAAAACTACCCTTGGCTCAGCAGCAATCAACTTCTCACTTCCATCACTTTGGAACACTATGCAAGACTCATTAAAATTATCCTCACTTCCAAGCATTTTCACATTCAAAACTCTATTAACAGATTATCGGAAGGAATCATGCAACTGTTTTAGATGCCGATGACCCCTAAGCCTCGAGTGCCACTCTCAAATCCTACGCCTAAGTATCTCATCCACCCCACATTCCTAACAACAGAAACCTAGGACCTGCAAGCCTAGTTCCCTTAATCCAAGATGACCCTGCCTATTCTCTACCTTTTACCTATTCTGGCCTCCCTTTTGTCTGCCTACTCTTTCACCCCAATTTCTACCCTATTCCTTAATACCGACTTATTTTTTATCATTTAGGTATGAGCTCTTACTCAGCAGAGACTATATGGGATTGTTGTCTCTTCTCATTTCAGTAAAAGCTTATCATTATGTACCTTTGCATCTTAATTATGTTGACCGGTATGTATAGGCCCATATTGACCGGCACCTTCACAATGTTTTTTCTTTTTTTTTTTTGCACCATTGTCCACCGTAATTGTAATTGTATGAAGTGTACTGTATTGTATTTATGCCTAGGACCACCTTGAAAATGAGCTTGCTCAATGGTGTTTATGCCTGGTTAAATAAAGTGATTGATTGATTGATGTTTCTTGTACAGCACTTTTGAACATATCTCCTACTCTTTATTTACATGCTTTGTATAGAAAATGTTAGATTAGGTACTTAGTAAAGTCAGTCAACTCCTGCTTACTAAATCTGTAAGATGGTTTCAAGTATTAGAAAACCATTGTACCACAAGAAGTTAAAAATTAGCCGTAAGCATTCTAACTAGTCATGGGCATCTATCACAAACACTGTTGTCAAATTGATCATATAGTGAAGAAGGCTTAAGAGTGTTATAAAGTTGTTTAATTAAAATAGAAATAAGGAACTTTCACTGATTGTGTTGATGGTCAGTTAATCATGATTTAGGACATTTTGCCATTTGGTTACACTTTCCACCACACTACAGGCATGCAGATCATCAGAATAACATACAAATGCCATTTTCTTAATGGCTTACTACTTAATTAATGCTATGTCAATAAAAGAATATTTTTATATATGGAAATATGTGCAGAGGTTGAATAACAACTTGACATGTGTGTGTTTTTTGTAGCACTCGTTACACTGATGATGATGATGTACACATTTAATTATGTTATCATACTGTTGGTGTACAGGTACTCGAATATTCTCTTCCAGGCGTGGAAAAATAATATAGGCACAGATGCTAAAGTATAGTTGTTCACACACAATGAAGATGCTGTATTAGTGTATGACAATGTACTGTTTACTATGCCAAACCATTTAGATACTGAGTATTGCTGTATGGTAAGTTAAATACAAGAATAGTATAGGAAGTGCACTGTTCTTATTACTTTTTTATGTTTCAACAAATGACATAATATGCTACGAAAGTATTATCACTGAACAGACAAGACAAGAATCTATATTTGTATCACAGTTCTAAATAGTGTTAGTTGTGGCAACAAAATGTATAACTATTTAAACAATAAGGCATGACCAGAGGTTATGTTAATGGTCTGTTAATCGACTTCTAGAGGTTTAATGTGGGACGAGGCATAGCCGAGTGCTACATGCCCCTACAGGGTGATTAATTGACCATTTAGCATAACACCTGGGAGTGCTTTATTGTTATTATAATAAAAATGTTTTTAAATAGTATTAAGCCTTGTTCAGCATATTATTAAGCTGTACATGTATGTTAATCAAAGATTTACATAGGGTTGATAGAATGTTTACAGCCAATCAGAAAGCTCCATTTCTCAGACACTTTTCATAATACTTAATTAGATACATATTGTAAGGTGAAAGACAGAAAGGACATCACTGTTTTGAGGCTGATGTACTGATTAATGTTTTTTGATTCTTTGTAGGGCGCCGTCGTGTGAAACGCTGTACTGGCCACTGCCGCTGTTACGGAGGCTTGGGCGCCAAGGTTGGCGATCTCAAAAGATAATGTTGCACTACTTGAAGGACAGCAGAGAGTGTCCTTCATGGAAATACAACAGCGAACCAAATCAACCTTGTGCTTGAGCCTGTGGTGACAACGCGCGTGACACCGTGGCCAGTACCAGCACTTCACCTCCACCACCACCTGTCCCATCCAGCTTCCCCGGTGTGAAGTGACCACTCTCCACCACAGTTCAGTATCTCCTCCGGAGGGCACAACAGCTTCCACTTCCGTTGCACCTCCACATTGAATCCAGTTTACAGCTTGGACTGCCTCAAGCAGCACACACCTCTCGCAAACAGTGGCTGCAACAATTTATTAATAAAAATTGTTTTATAACTATATTTATTTTTTTTTGTATATAGAAGAAAAGTTTTATAACAACAAATATATTTTTTTTTATGTATTATATTTTTAAGTTATGCCAAAAAGTTCTATTTTCTCTTTCTCTTTTTTCACATTTAAAAAGTTATTTCTTTTTCTAATTTCTTTTGTAAAGAATCACTTTTTTCACTTGTAATTTTAAAGAAGTATTTTTTTACTTTTGTCAAAAAATATTTTCTAAATAACAGTTTTTGCTTGTGTTATTATTCAATTGTGGGGATGTTTATCGTCAATATTTGTTACAAGGGTTAGACAACTGTGCTTTTATCATTACCTCAAACATTCTAGCAGTTTCATGTGGGATTAAAATCTACATACATATGTAGGCTACTATATTTTTTAAAAGGTGTCACATTATTTTAAATAAGTTTCATAATTGTGGCCATAAGAGTCTTGCAGGGATTATGTCAATGGACAGTTAATCAGCCTGTGAGTGTATCTGTTAGGCTGTACACATTGAGTCATTCTACACCAGTAGCAGGTGATTAATAGACCACTAATACAACTGCTGGGCATGTCTAATTGGCTATATATAATATAAGAAACCATTCGGCTTACCTAGTTTGGTGAAGAAGATTTATATAGAAAGAATTCAAGCTTTAAACAGATAGCACAATTGAATTTGTGTAATGTTATGGACGTTGAAGTGTTATGAGAACATTCTTGCACGTACATTAGTAAGTATGAGTTCTGTCAGTTTTTTTGCCTAGTACAGAGACAGAGGAGGAAGATGTAAGATATGAATACTTAAAAGTTTGCTAACAAATAGAGTACTACATTCTTTATGTGTCAGAAGACTAGGTACATTGACTGCAAAAAGATAATGAGTAAAACACTGCAACATTATAACTTAGTATTGACATAACAGTGGTAAGTTAAAGTACATACATATATATAAAAAGCAATATGGTTGAGATGGATGTTGTCTTAGACTTCAAAACAGAAAATATTATTAGATGACTTACTTTGTTATTCATTTTGGTGCATTTCGCGATGTATGTGCAGTACTGGTAAAACAAAAAATCATATACTATTAGTACTAATCATTCTTAAAAAGACAGGATATTCATGGCAAAAAACTCCATTTAATGCATAAGTTAAAGTTGTTCCACAGCGACAAAAGTGGGGAAATTCAGTGTTAGGGTTGAAAACCCTAACTCTGAATTCACCCCCCCAGCACCACACAGACACATGCACACACATGCAAGTGGGGGGAGGACCAAGGCAACATGATCAATGACAGACAACCAGCAGCAGGTGACAGAAATAAAAAACAATTGTCTAAATGTACTACAAGACATCCCCACCCACCTGACCAGGTACTGCATGCTCAGTGGAGATCAACAGCAAAATTGAGGCCATGTACACCAAATGTACACATCCCTGATTGCAGGTGCACACAACGTACCACACTTAGTAGTTGCATGGCCTTACCTAGCGATGCCCCACACCCCACCACACCTGGTGGGTCACCTCAGCAATAGAGCATAGCAAACCTAAGGAGTTGTACAGGTATAACATGTGTGTTTGACTTCATGTATACACACTCTCCCTCTGCTAGGCACCACAGGACCTTAGCAAGGCAGTGCCCTACCCACTCAGACCATCTACTGTGTAGTTACTGGAGAATGGCAGTTAAAATTAACCCATGAAGATCAACACTGTAACTCGATGATTGCAGCCATCCAAAGGTTAGTGTCATTATAACTTACAGAGTCTGTGATAGAGAATGACCCCTCCCATCCTACAACACTTATCACATTGTGACTAAAATCTATACTAAAAGAAATTCTATTTATATCTACACTATACCTACTTGATTCCTGTTGTAGTACAATTAACATAGATATCACTTTGATAGCATCAGTGACAGAATTGTGTGAAACCCAAAGACTAGGTACTACAGCCTGAGCATAGAACAACTACTAAAAAAGTGAGGCTGTGTGCATAAGTGGTATAGATCACTCATTGCAACAATACTAAACTTACCACTATTTCAATAAGTGAGGCGTCAGAGAGTCAATGACATTGTCTTTACCAGGTGGTACATCCTCAGTAAGGACCTGCAGGAAAATTGATCCTATAGCCATCTGTGATACACCTACATCATTGTTGGTTCAGTAATGTTAGGATATTTAGAAGTTGCTTGGTGTCAGCCAGTTAATTACATTGTTTCTTAGAAAGAACAGTTACTGCATTTTTAGTATACAGACACACAGAAGGTATATTTATGTACAGCAACAATACACCTTCGTCACTAAACTGTATAGCTGATACTGATATTAGGAGTTGCACATCCTTGTACATGCAATAGTTTTCTATGCTTTGACATCAGCCTCTCTATCTTGAGTATACAGTTGCAGTAAATTCACTACTATGTAAATCACATAGTAAATGCAACAGTTCTTTTACCTTGATGATGGCTGTGTCTTGTAGTAAATTTATGTTGTTGTCTTAATTAATGTTTACTCATTATTGTAAAAACCTTTGTACAACTGCAATCAGACACCTGCATCATTGATGTCCAGTAACGGTGCAGTACCAGGTGTGGTGGGGTGTGGGGCATCGCTAGGTAAGGCCATGCAACTACTAAGTGTGGTACATTGTGTGCACCTGCAATCAGGGATGTGTACATTTGGTGTACATGGCCTCAGTTTTGCTGTTGATCTCCACCGAGCATGAAGTACCTGGTCAGGTGGGTGGGGATGTCTCGTAGTACATTTAGACAATTGTTTTTTATTTCTGTCACCTGCTGCTGGTTGTCTGTCATTGGTTGTGTTGCCTTGGTCCTCCCCCCTACTTGCATGTGTGTGTATGTGTCTGTGTGTGTGTGGTGCTGGGGGGGTGAATTCGGAGTTAGGATTTTCAACCCTAACACCGAATTTCCTCGCTTTTGTTGCTGTGGAACAACCCTAACTTATGCATTAAATGGAGTTTTTGCCATGAAAATATATATATATATATATATATATATATATATATATATATTACAAATAAACTCTGTTAATGCATCAGTTAGGGTTCATATTACAGCAACAAAAGTATGGAAATGTGTATTGTTGGGTTCCCCAACCCTAGCACTACATCCCACCCCAACCACCTACCTCTCCATCCCACCCCACCCCCACTCTCTATACACCAACAGGCATTAAGGTGTGTCTTGGGGTCATTGATCCTAGCCCTCACCCCATTTCATGTGTAAGGAAGCTAAGATGGTACAGCACAGGAGAATGGGGTGAGCATTAGTGTTGTTGACCCCAATATAGACTGCAGTACCTGTTGTATGGAGGGTCTTGGTGGGGTGGGATGGTAGGGTTGGTTGGGGGACTGGGATGGGGTGTTAGGCTTGAGAACCTTAACAGCACATTTCCATACTTTTGTTGTGATAAAATTAACCCTAACTGATGCATTAACAGAGTTTTTCACTATGCATTTCTTTACTTTTTTTGAAAGCATCACCATAGCCATATCTGTTTTTGGGAGCGCAGGACCCCCCAGGCCCTGCACTCCCATCTATCTGTTAGTGTAGAGACATTGGTCCTGCAGTCCCATGTGCTGTGATTTTCCTTATTTTAATGTGGGAGCAAATTATCACCATAGTCATCTGATTACCCCAGGATAAGTACCTGGTAAAGAAAGTTTTCAAAGCCCTGTCAACACGTAATTCTGTGCAGCTTCAACACCATTCCACACCACAGGTGAGAAAACACATTTTGGGCAGGGTTTGAAAAATTACAGCTGTGACATACAAGGGGTGGGGTAGTAAGAAGGCTATGTTGTAAATCAGGGGTCAAAATATTGAAAATTACTATAGTTACAAGTGGGAGTACTGAAATCATGATGAATGATCATAACTTTGTCATTGTTTCATATTTTGGCCCCAAACTTTCAACATGGTCTTCTTAACACCCCACCTCATAAATCCCATAGGCGAACATTTCTTAAGCTGTGGCAAAATACCATTCCATGCCACAGGTGCAGAAACACATTTCAGGCAGGATGTGTGAAATAACAGCTGTACTGATCATGAGTTGGTGTGAAGAGATGGTCATGCTGAAAATTTGGAGTAAAAATATAAAAAATTGCCAAAGTTACAGTACATGCGTGCACAGAAAAATATCAATGACTGCAAGTAACTCAGGCGTTTTGGGGTATTTCTGCATCAAATTTACAACATGGGCTTTTTGGGACCCTACCTCATGAACACTGGCACTGTCATTTCATTACTTAGTCCCTAAGGGTGATTTTGTGTAATGACCGTGAAATCACCTTACGGGTCAGATTAATGAAACAACAGTGACAGTGTTCATAAGGAGGAGTTCCAAGATGCCGATGTTAAAAATTTGGTGCAAAAATACCAATAAATGGACAAGGTATCACATAAGTTAAAAATGCCATTGACAGCCATTATACGGCACTTATCTTGATTCTTCAGTTCATGGTTCAGGTTTGAAGACTGCAGACATGTCCTGGTCCTTAGAAGATGACAGCTGATGATCTCCAGTAATAAGTATATGGCAAGGGGCAGAGGTGGCTTGGTGGGTTGCTCAGTGGGAATGTTGGGACTGGGAATGGGGATGGGGAAATGATGAGGGACAGTTGTTTTTTTTTTAGGAAAAAGAGACATCGGGGACTGTTTTCTTTTTTCACAGGTACAATTTAAGCGATGTTTTGAGAGGCTGGGGGTGGGATCCCCAGTGTCCCACAGTACAGGGGGGTAAGACATAACTGGGGACACTGGAAGTGGTATCCACAGTATCCCACACTCAAAGGGGGTTCTAGTGCTGACATGGGGATTGGGCACCCCAGTGTCAGCAAAACATTAATTTTGTAAGTACTGGGGGATAAGACATAACTGGGGACACTGGGAGTGGGCTCCCCAGTGTCCCACACTGGTGGGGGGGAGGATTGTAGACCATCACAGGGATTAGGCATTCTAATGTCAGCAAAAACAGTTTTAATTTTTAAAAAATAAATATTTTGGGACACTGGGAGTGGGCACCCCCAGTGTCCCACACTGGTGAGGCGGAGTGGATTTCCACCACTGAAACAGGGATTGGGCACCCCGATGTCAGCAGAAAGGTTTTTTTTTAATTAAATCATGCCTCGGCCACCTTGGAGGCAGTAAAAGGATAAAATATCCTTTTAGTAGGTAAACATGAGTAGGTGCTTACTTAAGCGGGGGCCAAGGAATCTGATTCTGGTCTTATTTTTGGAAAAAGATGGCTTGGAAAGATTTTGATTTTTCACAGGGGCCGATGTTTTTTTAAGTAAAGCACTGGTGCAGACCACAAAGGTTTTTGTGAAACAGTGTTGCAATTTGCATCAATTTTCACATAACGATGCCATTAGTTGCCTGAAAACTGATGCAATTTGTGGTAATTTTGCAAAACTAGTGTTGCAAATTTGTGACACTACCAATGGCAGAGTGAAAAACATATTTCTGGCAACTATTCTCAAGAACTAAGGCTAGAATTGTGTTCCTCAGGCACCGATTAGGTAAACACAACTTCTGGTGTTTACCAAGGGGCAGCATTTTCTGAATTACAGCATTTTTCCCCCAACGCTAACTGAAAACAAGATGGTGGCAGCACAACACTACTGGTACCATTTAAGGCAACAAAAAGTGCTTTCATGGCAGCAAAACCTGCTTTCACATGGTACATATAGTTTTTCCCATAGGCTGTAATGGGAAATATATCTATAAGAATCCTTGTGGATTCTCATAAAGAGCTGGAAAGGGAAGGGATCGGTTTCATTTCAGGGAAGTAACTGTTGATTTTCACTGATTTTACTGCTGTTATTGTTTCTTTTGTAGCTTATTGTTGTTTTCAATTGGTACCAGGGTGCCTTCTGACTTAATTTAGAAAGGTTCCTGTTTGGGGGATTTTGGTGGTGCATCTGAATGTCTCTGGTGTCAGGAGGGAGTAATCAGAATCATTTCAGTGTATTTCATGAGTAACTGGATTGATTTTAGTGCAGAACCTGCTCATTGCTGGTTTTAATTAGTTTTTGCGGTTTATTTCACTTGGACTCTGGTTTTGCTTATTTTGTGCTTTTTTTTTACTATGCCAGTAATTTTATAATGCAAGAAATACTTTTTTGTCTATCCTCGTAGCTTGGAGGGGGGTGCTAATTGTCTGGACTGGGGCCTCATCAGAGCTACTGCTAAGTGGAGATGGGGCTGAGTCAGAGTGGATAGCTGGTCCTTTGTGGATTCTCATAAAGGGCTAGAAGGGGAAGGAATCAGTCTCATTTCAGGGAAATAACTCTTGATTTTCAATGATTTTACTGCTGTTATTGTTTCTTTTGCAGCTTATTGTTGTTTTCAATTGGTACCAGGGTGCTTTCTGACTTAATTTGGAAAGGTACCTGTTTGATGGATTTTGTTGGTGCAGCTGAGTGTCTCTGGGGGTTTTTGCTGGTGAGGCTGGTTGTCTCTAGTGGTCAGGAGGATCATAGCCATATCAATTTTGTTGTTTTAATATCAATGCCTCCAGTTCAGATTTTTTGCTAATATTTAAACTTCTGGCATTTGCCATTATAAAAGTGAAGAAATGTGTTCCATGACTCTTGGAATATGCCCAATGTTCACTTACATCTCTACCCCCCCCATCCTAGTTTAAATGACTTGAAATTATATTTTCAAGCTTCTTACCAAGTATTCTAGTGTCCCTTCCACTCAAATGTAACCTGTCCCAGCAAAACAAGTACTGATCTAATTCAAAGGTTTCCCAATGAGGGATACAAGTAAATCCTTTCTGCAGGCATCATTTCCTGATCCATTCATTTACACTTTTGATTTTCCTTATTCTGCTGCTCTGTGCTCTAGGAACTGGTAAGATCTCTGAAATGAATATGTCACATCCCAAGTCTTCCAGGATTTTACATAGTTGTATATAATCATTCTTAACATGTTTCACATCGGATAAGGTAATAGACTAAACTCTGTTTAGATGCTTTCTCCAGCTAATAATGTCTCTCTGCTGTGATGATGTAAATATTGTCATCAAAATATTGTAAATAAAGTCTGAAAATATCTACATCCTGTACTTACTGTAAATACTGTAAATAATGTCAGTGACAAATGTCTGTAACACATGCTCTATGTAACTGTTGTTATACCCTATCTGTATTAGCGTCTGTCTTATATGTGACGAGGTACCTTTGGAAATGAGCCTCTGGCTCAAAGGTTGTAAACCTATACATCAAATGAATAAAATAAAATAAATAATATCATTTGTTCCTATATGCAGAATTATGAAGGAGTGGGTTTCTGCATCTTTGAGAATATTCTTAATCATGGAAGCTAAGTCTTTTATTATCGCCCCACGAAAACTGCAACATGTACAATTTGCTTTATCTGGATTGCACATTATTCTGTCTATATGTTTAATAATGGAATCCCCTAGTACAAAAGACTGTCTTATTTGCTGACCAGAATTACTGTACTTAGAAATGGGCTATCATTCCCAATTTGAATTGGGATACTGTTTCTACTTTGCTGGGCATGCTGATTGGTAGTGCTTGTTGGTGGGGTATGTATAACTAGGTCAGCAGGGGATTCACAGCAGGTAATGTAAGACATTTATTCAACACAGAGATTTAGGGCAACTTATCCATCAACAAGTTTGTGTGGAATTTACTGTTCTCTCATATTGTGTTGGTGTGCACTCAGAACCATCATTCAACTGTAGGTTTCTTTCCAATAAGTCTGTCTGTTTTTTACCAAGGGCAATTAAAGATGTCTCCTGATTAGTCTGGGAATCTGCCTTAGTATGATGATTTTCAGTCCCTGAGCTGTTACTTATTCTAACCTCTATGTGAATTGTTTGTATTCACATTGTGTGACTGAATACAATGTTCCTCCTCTGTTAAATGTGTTAATGGATCGTAACTATTCTTAGTAGGGATAACAAACTGCATTGCTGTCCTGCCTTTTTTAGATCTTTTGTTAAAGTTTACTAATTCCCAGTCATCCAATAATTTTTCGTCATTCTTGTCCTCCTGTCTTCCCCTTTTAAACTATATGTTAAGGTAAATGTGTTTGGCGTATCTTTATTGGTAATTGTACATAGGCTGGCTTCTGTATTTTGCATAATATGTTCATTACACACACAAACTGTACCATGCTCATTTGTCTGACAAGACTGTGCAGTACTGATTGCCATAATTTCAGCAACCGTGTCCTCCTGAGTTTTCTCAAGTGTAGTCAGCTTGTTATAGAACAATTTTATTTCTTCTGCCAGAACACTATTATTGACACACTTCTTACACATAAAAAGGTTACAAGTTAGAAGTGTGTCCACTAGAAGATACATTTCACATCCTGTACATTTTATGCCAATTTCTTCATCTGTTGTTATGATTTTATTAGCCATGTCTTACACATAAACTCAAGTGTGAAGCTAAGTAGGGTAAGTTAGTATGTTACAAGCTGAGGGGACCTATCTCAGACCCTCCAGACACTCTAGACATGCTCAACAAGCACAGAAGTGCTTGTCTCTGCATGCATCTCTGCTTGCAGCACCCATTCAAGCTCACCCTGCTTGCTCAGTGAGCTGCTAAAATAGCATCTGACCTGGAAGTTTGTTCCGGGTCATGTGACCACCTCCCTTGACCTACAGTACAAGTCACATTAAACTGTTCCATCAACTCACTGGTGTAGCATTTTTTTTTTTTGTGTGATGCTACTGCATTGGCAGCTCGAACTGTTGAAGCTTTTAACTGTTTTCCAACTATCCTTCACTGCCTATTCAGCTCACTTGTACCTGTTTAGTGAAATGGCAGTAGCTGTTTTGCAGAGTTTATGCATTGCATTTTCATGGCATTGTTTATAAATATCACAGCATTCCTTAAGAGCATTGTTTATAAATATCACAGCATTCCTTAAGAGCATTGTTTATAAATATCACAGCATTCCTTAAGAGTTGTTTAGTCTGCCTTCTGAAATGAAACTCATAAGCACTCAGCTGAAAATAAAGCTTATTGTACATAACAGCTAGCTGCAAACTAATACTAACCTTTTACTAGTTCATTGAATTAAACACTGCACAGATTAGGAAACTCATTGAACAATGCTACACCAGTGAGTTGAGGGAACAGTTTAATTTGACTTGTACTGAACCAAATTAGCGGGAGCTTGTAAATTCAGATTTCACAGACTACCTATACCTTTTCTACAATCAGGCTTATTTGCCAATAAGTCTAATACAAAAAAAAATAATGTTGGAGTAGCAATCGGTAGTTCCAGAGGACTCTCCTGTAAACTACTCTACCCACACTTCCTGTCTGCAGTACCTAGCCCCTTAGTTGGAATCAAGGGATACTGCTGAGATTTCAATTCTACACTGCAAATGTTTAAAAATGAATTTGCTCTGCGGCACTGCATTAGGCAGTCTCACAGTGCTGGCAAACAATATATAAAATGCCTCGCTCACTCAGTGAGCTGTTAAAATTGTGTCTGACCTGGATATTTGTTCCAGGTCACATGATCACCTCTCTCAAACTACCAAATTAGAGTGAGCTTGTAAATTCAGATTTCACGGGCTGCCTATCCCTTTTCTACAATCAGGCTTATTCGCCGGTAAGTTAAATATAAAAAAAAAACAATTTTGGAGTAGTAATCAGTAGTCTTTATTTGGCGAAGAATACATATATACTCACAGTCATGCACATACATGACCTCCAAAGAGGTCAAGTATTCCCTAGCAGTACATCTTGCTAAAATAAAAATACGGTGGTGACAATTCATTAGTTCAACCAGCGCTCTCAATTACTGTGAAATTTAGACCTTTTTAACACTGCTGAACAGAGAACAAAATACACAGATATTTGTTTACTGTCCTGGATACTCAGTCCATTCTTCCTTTGACTTTTCTTCTTGGTTGAGTTATCTAATTCCAAAAATGGCTGCTTTCTAGCTTTCAAGATAGTTGCAGTAGCCCCATTAACGTAATTTATGTTGAAAAAATGGTGTCCAACAACCTGAAACACTTAGAAGAAACTTCCATATGTAGGAAACCATAAATGGTTTTAAACCACTTCATAGTACTCCCAACGGCAATGAGATCCAACAGCCTGAAATGCCTAAAAGAAACTTCTGTATATGTAATCTTACTGAACTTATTTAAAACATTACAAAAACGAGTTGATCCAAAGCGACATAAACTTTAAATACAAATGTGATCTAATTTTTCTTTTGAGGGGGAGCCTGCAGAAAAGATTATTCCTTTTGTTATTTCACCTCTCTCTTCTCCAATATGCTCCCTGGATCCAGACATTTTTTGTCTCCACAGACTACAGATTCTTCCGCTTATGTTTCTTCACCTGAGTGACACTGGGATGTGGTTTATGCCAGAAGATATCTGGCGAAAAAAATTGCATCCAGTTTTGTTTGCCCTACACTCTCACCAGCCACCTCTTGCAGAGGGAGGGGGTGCACTACCTGTTAATATGAAAGGCAACATACGCATGCCTTAAAGTTTCAAAAATGGGGACACAATTATGCAGCAGTGGAGTCCAGCTATGTATTCAGCCAACTTTTGCAAAATTCCTCCCTACTCTCGCTGCTGACTTATCTACTGTAGTTACCCACTTCTCTACACTTTTGAGCTTTCACAGCCTGAAACACTTAGAAGAAGCCTCCATATGTAGATGGGGTTATAAAATGCCACGTTGTATATATAATCTTACTGAACTTATTTAAAACATTACAAAAACCAATTGATCCAAAGCGATGTCATTTTTAAATAAAAATTGGATCCAACAGGCTGAAACACTTAGAATAAACCTCCGTATTTAGATGGAGTTATAAAATGTTAAGTTGTATATATAATCTTAATGAACTTATTTAAAGCATTACAAAAAAACAGTTGATCCAGAGTGATGTCATTTTTAAATAAAAATGGGATCCAATAATTTTTTTGCGAGACAGCCTGCAGAATAGGTGATTCCTTCAGTTATTCCACCTCTCTCTTCTCCAACATGCCCCCTGGATCCAGACATTTTTTGTCTCTACAGGCTACAGATTCTTCTGCTTATGTTTCTTCACCTGAGTGTCCTCTAGCCAGGATTTATGCCAGGAGATAAGAATATAGGAACATAGGAAGAGTACGTGTCTTTAGCCAATGGCCATAGCAACTCAGCCTATTCAATCCTGATAGGAATATTTGCCTTCACCCATATACCCATCCAACATTAACTTAAAAACCTCCAAGGGGACTGGTGGCACTGAGGGTTGAGGTGCTGGATGCCACACCTCACTCTACCCTGGTGACCCGGGTACAGGAAGGAGCCTGGGCCATCGGGGGTTGGCCAGGGAGGGAAAGGACTGAGCATCCATAGAACTGCTGTCCTACCCCTGGGGAGGATCTGGGGCATCCACTGAGCTGCAGTGACCCCCGATGGAAATCAGGGGCACTAAAGAAGTGGGGATACATGTGGGGAGAAGTGCAATTGTCATCAGCACGTCATGCCTTGACGTCGTTGCATGTCCGCACTTTCCAAGGGGAAAAAAATACAGGAGGAAAATGGCGGATGACTGAGGCAGCTTTATGGCCACACTTCAGCAACTAGGGGGCCTGTCATGGAATTGCACTTTGGTATTGGTTCCTGGCCCAGCTCGGGGGGAGGTAGAGAGGTCCCCTCGGTGGGTGAAGTGCTTTGCCAGCCGGTATGTGAGTGAGCCTGCGGGCTGATCAGGGATGAAGGCGGTGGCTGGATGTAGGCAGGTCAGGCTGGAGCAATATAAAGAATGATATGATAAAAAAAAAACCCAAGGTGCCTCTTGATACTATGTCTCTTGGTAGTTTATTCCAGATGTTTACTACCCTCTGGTTTAACCAGTGTGCCCTTTTATTGTTTTAAAAAATATCACCCTTAAGTTGCAAATAATGGAACCTACTTTCCCTTGTTGATTCACTTCTTGTATACCCCAGAAATTCCCACAAGTCTCCGTTGTTGAATGACCTGTATGTCAGACACAGGTCACCTCTTAGTCGTCTGTACTGCACTGAATATAGTCCTAGTTTCCTCAGTCTTTCACCATACTGTTTCCGTGATGCCTGCTTAATAATTTTAGTTGCATGCCTCTGAGTCATTTCGAGGTTTTTGATTCTTTTTTATTTGGTGGAGACCAGAATTACACATAGTACTCGAGATGCGGCCTCACCATGGATACATAAAGTGGCAGCAACACTCAACTTTCCCTACTCTTGATGTTTCTGAGAATACAATCCCATATTCTGTTTTCTTTACTCATAGTCTCCGTACACTGTTCAGCTGGTGATAGGTCATTTTTAATCAAAACACCTAGATCATGTTCCTTGTCCATTACTGGCAGACACTTTCCATGTAATGAGTACTGTGCTTTTCTGTTCTCCACGAGCATTATTTTGCATTTTTTCTAGTTTTTTCTGTTGCACCCACATCCCTAGTCTATCGATTTCATTCTGAAAAAGGTTTATGGATTCTGTATCGTTCACTATTGCACCGATTTTAACATCATCTGCATATCTGCAGTTCCAGCACCCTGGAGAAGTTGTCAGTGTTACAATATATAAATCGAACAATATGGGCCCCTAGCACAGACCCATGCGGTACTCCACTGGTGATGTCAATCCAAGAAGAATATTGTCTTGCCACACTCACTCGTTGCTTTCTACCATCCAGCCAGGATGATATCCATTTAATAATGTTATTATCTAATTGGATTTCTATTAGTCTCTCTATTATCGGTTGATGAGGCAAGGTGTCAAATGCCTCAGAGATGTTCACATACAGTACATCCATTTTTGGAGAACATTGGACTCTAGGATGGGAATCAGCATGGGTTTGTCTTGGGCACATCCTGCCTGAAGACCCTCACTGAGTATCATAATTGGGTGACAGGGGAACTAGACATAGCCATGCAGTGGATGTCCTGTATTTGGATTTCAGCAAGGCCTTTGACTGTGCTGCATGGGAGGCTGGGGGAAAGCAGAAAGCTGTGGGGATGGGAGTGAAGACGGTGAAATGGATAAATAATTGGCTAAACGGTAGGCAGCAGAGGGTGGTAGTGGGAGGGGAATTCTCAGCACCGAGGGTAGTGACAAGCAGGGTGCCACAGGGATTGGTGCTGGTGTCGGTGTTGTTCGGGTTATTCATTGCTGATATCTCATGTGGGATCTGAAGTAAGATCAATCTGCTTGCAGACAACACCAAAATAGGGGTGATGGTTGATGACACTGAGTGATGTAAGGGGCTACATGATGACCTAACTAAACTGTAGGAATGGTCAGAAACATGGCAGCTGGAGTTCAATGCTAATAAGTGCAGGGCAATGCACTTCGGGGCAAAGAACCAGGGGAAGGACTATCATCTGGGAAGGGTACAGTTGGGTAGCACAGTGGAGGAAAAGGACCTAGGGTACTCATAATGGGGAGCATGAATAACTCTGCTTAATGTAGAACGTGGCAGGGAAGACCAACCAGATGCTGGGGTGCATAGAGAGGGGAATATCTTCCAGAAGTAGGGAGGCAATCCTCCTCCTGTACACATCACTGGTCAGGCCGCACCTGGAGTACTGCATGCAGTTCTGGTGCCCATACCTGAGGAAGGATGTCAGATTGTTGGAGGGCATGCAGCATAGAGTGACAAAGATGATCCAGGGATTGGAGGGCAAACCCTATGAGGAAAGGCTGACCAAGCTAGATATGTATACATTGGAGGAGAGATGGGATAGTGGGATTTGATTGAGACCTTTAAGTATTTGAAAGGGATGAACAAAACTTGAACAGAGGTGATCTTCCAATTAAGAAGAGGAAGGGACATGAGAGGGCACAGTCTCAGACTTGAGGGGGGAAGATTCAGGAGGAAGGGAGGTAAAGAGACAGTTCTTCATGGAAAGGATGGTGGGCAAATGGAACACTCTACCACAGGAGGTGGTGGCCTGTAAGATGGTGGGCAGTTTCAAGAGGGGATGGGACAGGGTGAGGCGGAGGGTAAATCTAAGGAAGGAAGGAGTGGGAGGGGCAGCTGAAAGATGAGGGGCAAGTTGTACAATACAGCAGACTTGACAAACTGTAAAACCTATTTCTACTGCCATTTTCATATGTTTGTATGTTCATACCTGTACATCTACTAGAAACCCTTTATCCAAGGCACTACATACTGGATCAAAAAAGTTTAACAGATTGGTCAGACATGACCTGTCCTCCCTGAAACCATGTTGGTGAATATCACCAAGACCCATGTTTATTAGATGTTTGTTTATAATATCTTTTATAATTCCTTCCATCAGTTTATTGACAATGGAGGTCAGGCTGATAGGATGGTAATTGCTACAACTGATCTTTGGACCTTTCTAATGGATGGGAACTACATTTGCATGTTTCCAGGCACTTGGCACCTCTCCTTCTGCTAAAGAGCTGTTAAAGACATCTGTAAGTGGTGCAGCTAGAATATCTGCAAGTTATTTTAATAAAGTTGGATGTAGGCCATCCAGTCCTGGGGGTTTGTTAGGTTTTAGTTTGGATAATAGATTTTGCACATATTGCTCTGTTATACTGTATATAGTACTGTTTCCAAAAGGTATATTGAAATTTCCTGCGACCTTATGTGTGTGCAGTATATACTTGCAAAACATTGGTTGAAGGCTAAGGCAATCTCTTGCCCATCAGCTATTATTTTATTTTCTTACACAAGGGGGCCAATAATAGGCTGTCCCTTTCTTGAGCTATTTATGTAATTATAAAAAGATTTTTCATTATTTTAGTGTCTATAGCTAATTTATTCTCATATTCTTTTTAGCCTTTTTTATTGCATTTTTACAAGATTTACATATTTCCTGATAATTAATATTGTTGTCAGTTGCTGGATTTTTCTTATACCTATTATACTCTTTTTTTCCCTTTTCTTTACTAGCTTCACAATATCTTTGCTAAATCAAACTGAATTTTTCCATTTTTGTTATACTTTGTTCTTTCAGGGATATAGGTATTGATACAATAATTTATTTTGGCTTTAAAAATGTCCCATTTAATTTTGACATTCTTGTTTTTTAGTTCTTCCCTCCAGTTCCATTCACTTAAGTATGTCCTTATTTTGTGATAGCATTAGCACAGGACCTAACTCTGGTTTTGCCAGACACAGATATCCATTTCATATTAATGTTAAACTGTACTACATCATGATCACTATTGCTAAGTGGTTCTCAGACAGCACCGTTTGTTATATGTTCACTCATATTACTGCATACTATGTCTCGAGTGTTATCACCTCTTGCATTTTTCTTGACCAATTGCTGCATGTTGCTGATAATCAGGAAACCCACCAATCTCTTACCAACTATGGACCTGGATGTTAGGGAGTCACAGTTTATATCAGGGAGATTAAAGTCACCCATTATTAGGGTATTTATGCCAGGGTCCAAGCCTTCCAGTTTGTCAAATAACTTATTATTTTCTTTATTTGTTAAGTTTGGGGCTCTATATCCAACACAGATCTGTATTTTTTTTATTGTTATTTGGATATATGTTGGCCCAGACCTGTTCAACATTTTCCATGGTGGAGTTGGAGGTGTTGATTTCACAAGAATGGAATGCATTAGCTACATACGCAGGTCACCCCTGAATAAGGGACTGCAAGGTTCCTGTGAGCCTACCTAGTTACCAAAATTTAAATAAATAAATAAACATACAGTGCTACCCCACCTCCTCTTTTTATTTTCCTATCAACATAATATAACTTATATCCTGGGATGCTTTTCCCCCAGTAATCCTGATTCCACCAGGTCTCCGTATTTCCACATATGTGTATTTCTTCAGAAACCAGTATATTTTGCAGCACCTCACTTTTATTAGTTAAACTTCTACCATTTAGTAATAGAACATTTAGGGCCACATTTTGTATTTTTATGCCCACCCTCTTGTTTATTAGTTTAAATGCTCATTATGTTCTTTCTTGTATGGTAACTTATTTAAGTGATAAGGCACGACAAGGTGTGTGTTATCATGTAATAACATCACTCCTGGGGTGGATTGAAGCACGAGGCGTAGTTGAGTGCTTCCACCACCCCAGGAGTGACGTTATTACACAATAACACACACCTTGGAGTGCCTTATTGCAATTATACAATGGCTCAATGTTATACAAAATTAAAAAAAAAATAAAAAAATGTTTTTAGTAGATTTTTAGTGAGACAGTATATCTTTGTTTCTGAAGAGAAGAACAAATAAAGCAAATCATGTGGCAACAAATCAATACAGTGATGTTATTGTGTAATAACACCACTGTCTCAGGTACCCACTGACCAATCGAAATACAGGAAAATTTCTTGCCATTGTATAACTGTTAATATTTTTCCTAAAATGTTTTTGCCTGCATTAAGTGTACCCCTTTGCATGCATATACAGTAAATGACCTTTGCCGTGGAACTGGTCCCAAGTGTCTATGAAAACTATGTCATCTTGCTCACATATATAGGACAACCAAGCATTTATCATCTGAATAGTTTTATTTTTATCTGGGTAGCACTCATTAAGTAATAAAATCCCAGATATGATTGCTGTTGTGTCATTTCCTTGGATTTCGTTGACAATATCCAGTATATCTGAACTTGCATCCAGTTTTCTTTGCCCAACACTCCCACCAGCCACCTCTTGCAGAAGGGGGTGGGGTTGCTACATTTTAAAATAAAAGGCAAAGTACATATGCCCTAAAGTTTCAAAGTCTGTGGGGGGGAGGCACAATTATGTGCCACTCCCTGAATGTGCTTGATTTTTATAAAAAGCTGTGATGTCTAGAAATGTTTAGAATCACATACAGTTTGACAAAATGCTCCCCTCTGGCATTTGCTTTGCTGCTTTGAGAGAATCCCTTACCTTATTCTGCTATACTGATGCACCTTGAGAAAGCAGCCCGTCACTTTTCCCTGCAGTTGGGTTCCATAAATTTCTGCCTGTTACCAGCAGGGTTTGGTGGGGGGTTCTGCCATATTGGTGATGTGGGGACATGCATGGGATGTTAGACCAGCCCCCAGCTACTGTACAACTTTGAAAAAAACCCTCTGCCTCAAACAGAGTGGGGGCCGATTCTAAACCTGTAATCTGGTTGCATGCAATCTGCCTTGTCCAGGTAAGTTTCATTGACACCCCATGAGTTTTTCTTGTTTGAGAATGTGTTTCTTTTTCAGACAATACCTACACTGCTTTGTTATACTAAAGAAAACTAGAACACTGGCACAGACTTTTAAGGGAATAAGTAGACTCAGGTTTGGGAGGTCAACAAATTTGCTTGTGGTCATAGAGTGAGCCAGTAGCTATCGGGTAACTTGAATCTGTCAAGCCCACACTGTACAGCACTATACAGCCCTTCTCTTAATACTACAGGATGTGTTGCTGAAGTTATTCATATGCAATTTATTCTGCAAAGCTAAGCTGTTTTGTACTGGAATATTCAGCACACATTTAAACCGAATGAATACAATATTACCTGTGGCTCTGGACTTTTGAGTTTCTGCAAACTAGCAGTATTGTACAATCATACCCTGCACTACTAGGCTAGTATTTGCCACACATACGTCAAACATTTGGGCATCTCATATCAACGCAAGTACTCTGTACACAGGACAGCACTTTGACAAGAGATAACCACAGCCATGGTACTATGGAAGTACTTGGGCTCTGAGTCCACAAACATTCTGCCACTGTACCATATGATCTTATCCCTGGTGGCAACCCCTCAAAAATTGCCCCACAGACAGAACTCTATTTTGCCTCATTTTTTTTTTTTTAAGAAAAGGTCACAAATTTACCTTTCCTCTCACTGGTCAGCTAATGTTTAGCACACCCCCCTTCCCTTCCTTGGTCCCTGTCAAATCTCTCTCTTTCTCTCAGTGACTGTATGTATTGGAGGGGTTCCCAAGGATGGGGTGCCAAACATATCACCTGCCACTTGGCTCACTGTAGGGGGACTTGTGATCTGTGTAGTGGGGCTTGAAGGCATCTGTAGTGAGTGCCCATGTGTATGTGTGTGGGATATACATGTATCTGTAGTGAGAGGTATGCATGTGTTAGTAATGGGGTGGTGGGAGTCTGTGTGCACACAAACATTTGCCTGAGAGTATGTGTGTTATAAACAGGCAACAATGGCATCTTCTATGTTATGCAGATTTATTCAGTTGTATTTTTTTTTTGTTTTCTTATTGTGATTATCCATAGGATTATAACATC
This sequence comes from Neoceratodus forsteri, assembly GCA_016271365.2. Classification (NCBI taxonomy): domain Eukaryota; kingdom Metazoa; phylum Chordata; order Ceratodontiformes; family Ceratodontidae; genus Neoceratodus; species Neoceratodus forsteri. The sequence continues at coordinate 1,212,403,321 of CM057453.1, read as the reverse complement.
ACAATAATACAGGGAAATTAAAATGCAAGGCACACATCAATTCTGTATCAAATGGTAGGGACCGCAGAAGAACTGAACATTGTAATATACACAGGAAATAGACCAGAAGTAGTTAGTGGTTACAAGTACCTAAGCTTGTGGATAGATGAAAACTGCAAATGGAATGTACTGTACATATCGAACAATTGATCAAAAGCCTACATAAAACAATAGAGTTATTATGCCATATTCAAAATGAAATACCAAGAGAAGCCAGAGGCAGGATAATAGAGACAATGGTTCTACCTGTAATTGATTTTGGTGACATCTTGTATGGAGGTGCATCCAGTATCGAACTTATTAAAGTCAACCTACTTTACAACAAGTTTGCAAGATTCATACTGGGGGCTCCCCAAACACTTGCAACCTTGTGCCTATGGCACCCACTGACAATGTTTATGTGAAGAGAATTTGTGAATGTTGTTTGTCGGCCTCTCTGCCTCGCAGACGTCCATGTATGAGCAACTAAGTTTCCTATGTGCTTATGGTACCCATTGAAAATAAGCCTAGGCTCAACAGGGGTCTGACAATGTTCATATCATGTCATGATTATGAATAAAATATCTAATGAATGAATATCCCATATCAGGTATCCTGGGTCATGCCTGTAAAATGGCTTGTTTGGCACAGTGTACTTAGCTGGTTAACAAAATAAAATGAATGAATAAAATGAAGGTTAATGCATTAGCAGCCATTTTGGCTGTGACCAGGGTTTGTTATCTGTTCTAGGATGATAAGGTGTACAACTCCAGTTATTCAGACACTGTTGCATTTTACTTATTAACTCATTGGTGATGCACGACTTGCAATATCTCCACTGTTCTGTTTATTCCATTTCATGCAAGTCCCTTCAGGATCTGAGTGAATGAAGATACAATTCCACTGCTACAATAAGAAGGGAAATTAATTCCAAAAAACTATATTAAATCAGGCATTAGAAGAATGCAAAGTACACAAAGTAAGGAAATGATAACATTAGGGACTGGAGTCTCAGGGGTCTTGATCAGTGGTATGGTGTTACTTTGTGTTGTCAACTCTAATGCCCACCCCCTCCTCTAAGCAAACAAACATGATATCTTGCTACACACAGGGCCTGGTAGGCCCTGTGTGAAGAAAGCTATGAGTGATTCTGTTGCCACATTTGGTGAGCCATAACTCCAAAGAGTATGTGCCTATTAGGCACCGGTTTGGATCTGTATGTTGTATTTCAGACAGGAGGCTATTCGCTGGGGAAGGGGTGGACATTAACGTTGAGAACCCCATGCAACACCACACCTGCAATTCATCAAGACTCATGATGCCCCGGAACCTAATGTCTTCATTTCCATACTTGGTGTGATTTACATTCTTTACCCCTAATGTCTGCATTAATTAAGCAATAAGACATGACAGGGTGTACATTATGGTTGGATAATGACACAGCTCAGGTGTGTTGTTAGACATGAGACATCATTGAGTGCCTTCAACTACCTGAGACTGACATTATCCCACCATAAGGCACTCTCTGGAGTGTCTTACTGTGATTATAAAATATGACCAATATTTTTTTTGAGGGGTGATGAAAAAATGCAAAAAAAAAAGTTGATTTTTTTTCTAAATATTCATTCACCCAGGCAAAATAGTTGCAGCACATCCCTGCACTGACATGCCATCTCATGCTCAAATAATATGCAGAGCAAAATAAAATTATTTTTAATTAACCTTTAAACCTTCTATTTTTCCTGGCCCATCCCCAGCTGCCCTGTTCCCTCACCTTTCTTTCTTCTTCCCTTCTTTTTCTTAACCATTTTTCCTTTTTGTCTTTTCAACATTCAAGAGATGGAATGTTTACTATGGATGGAATACAAGGATTTAAATCTTTGCTTAGATTTACTGGCAGAATGTTTACCCACCACAATCACACAACAGAATGCCTCAGATAGAACAAGGGCTTTTGCTTTATCTGTAGCAGGTTAAACTGTAGTCATTTGTCTGGTAAGCAGGTGAGGATAGGAGGGGGATTTTTCATGTTCAGTAAAGAAACATCAGAAATTAAAACTGTAAGTACTGTAGTACTTCATTCTCTTTTCTTTTTTTTATTTATGTATGTGTGCTTAACAAGAAAATTATGATGGCAAATAACATGTAATTATTATTTTTTTGTTAATTTAAGGCACTTTTATTTATTAGGGCCCAGGTGAAGGTTTTTAATGAATAAAGGTAACAGCCATGTTTGTCATGGCAATTAGTGTTGTGTGATTAGTATTTTGATGGCTGTGGGTGGAACCTACAGCCATCTTGCTGTCTGTAGCTTGAAAATGGAGTATCATGGAACACATTTTTTGGCTTTTCAATGTATCCTTCCACATCTATAAATCACTATGCCAACTAAAATAAAATACTCCCTTCTTTCTGTTTAGAATGTTGAAGACATAACTCTAAGCTGCCGATCAGATGGCCATTAGGAAACTGAAACATCTTGTTAAATATTGGTTGCCTATTAAACTGGAGATTTGTTTACCCCCTTTGAAATGCAACAACTTGCACATTTAAATACCCAGCATTTAAACATGTTTTGCTACTAACTTCAGTTGGTATGTATTGTCTTTCAATAAAGATTTATACCTCATAAATGTCACCCTTTCCCAGTAAATGTAAAATGATTTACACTGTTTTTATAACCTTTTAAGACACTGTCTCAGACATATGCTAGGTTGTTAATGAACTACATTCCAAACATATCAAATAAGAGCCTGCCAAGTACTGAGGGGTGTGTGTGTGTCTGTGTGTGTGTGCATGCGTGTGTTGAAGAAACAGTCAAACTCCTGGCAAGGGAGACTTCATCTAATGAATTAATTGCTGACAAACCAGAAGAGTGAGAAATTCATCTGTACAACTATCTGATTCCTTACGTTCCCAAATAAAAACAGTTGGTCAAAACAACTGAGAAAGAAATGTGTAGGGAACAACAGTTGAGTTTTTCTTGTGTTTTGGACCTCCAACTCTAGGGTGTGGAACATAAATGTATTGTTTGTGGTTGAAAGGTCCTGATCAAACAACTGGAAACAGAAGACTGTTGTCATTTTATAATATGATGTACTGTGTGTGTATTTACTGAGTTGCTGGCTCAGGGCCTTGAAGAAAATAATAACATTTACTTAACTCATTCAAGATTCCATCAGGTGGTCAGAAAAAAGGCTATGAGAATTTGCCTGAAAACTAACAAACATAAGATGCAAAAAATAGCATCTGTATATATGTATATGGAGAACTGTCTCTAATTTATTTGCAATAAATTTGTTTACAGGCATTACTAGTATCTTTTGAAATATTGAACAGCTAGTTGTGATTATTAATTTTGAGAGTAGTCCATGAAATAATGAGTGTGATATTTATCATTTCATATAGTCCCCCATTGCCTTATGCATACCATGTAAATCCAAATTATTCCAAGGCCATCTTGACATATAATATTAATACTGAACAACAAATCAGAGCTCTTTTCCTACTAGAAGGCTGCTGATGTAATAAATAAGGAACAAAGTCATAAATAAGGAACCAGTGGCTTATGGAAAAATCTACAAGGATTTATACAGGGATTTGATTCTGCCTCTGTGGAGAAAATACAGGAAAATGAGGGATTATTACAGGGAAATGGTTATTTGGATCTGGGAGCATTGAATATTTCCTATACTATACTTTGTATCCTGGATAGCATAGGGGAGATGCTACATCTCATTGTCATAGGAGTGTTCATTTACAAATTTTTGCACTGTATTTACACAGGCTGTCCCAGATTAGATGCAATATCTTGTTTTCAGTGGGGTCATGATTTGACCATTTTTATAATGTATTTATTCAGGGTACCTAGTTCAGGGACCCTCGTATTCAAAGGAGATGTGCAGCGTATCCCAGCAAAAAGGGAGATGTGCCAAGCAACTCCAACAATGTACTACAGTGTGATATTCAAATGTGCGGGATGTGCTGGCCACAAGGTATTGGGCCAGGGTGCACACATATGGTATGCCATGCAAGTCAAGGTGGCGTTCCCATGCATATTCCATGCTGTGGCATATTCAGTGGGAATGTGCCTCTCATAGTCCAGAGCACTGCGAACCACAGTTAGACCACAAATTGCTGGCCTAACCTGGCAAGCCACCCACAGGTGGGCTGCAGAAGTGCACCCAGGTGCACAGCAGCCTGGCAGCCCTGGTGGACTAGAGGGACCTCCTTCCCATCTCCAATCGATCCAACTCTATCCCTGAACAGCTCCATAGTATAGGGCCCCCAGACCTGATCACACCAGAGGAAACCATGGTCCATATCCATAGCAGGAAGGACCTTCACCCACCACCCCGGTACACAGACACCCTTGCTCCACCCCATACTTAACCAATTCAACCTGTTGCAGAGACTGGCACTGCCCTCCACACCCTGCCACAGCCAGATGCTGATTGCACTGGACCCAGGCTGGGGACCTGCACTCCGGAATGACCCAAGTGGCTGTACTGTGCATTGTGGCACTACACAAGCTGCTGAATCACTAGTGTATGCAGCCATGTGTATGTCCCTGACAAACTGTAAGATGGAATTGACATACCTCCAATGCAAGCCTTGTCAATGCTGTATCTTCCTGCTGTCATACACCACTGCAAGTACACACTCTCCCTCGTTCCCCTGTTTAACATGCCACCCTCTGGACTGCTGAGGTGTCATGGGTGCCATGGGGTGCAGTATCCTGCAATGTCATTGGCAGTGTACACTCCAGACTATGGATAATTCATTCATGGTGCCCCAGTTGTACAAACAAATGGAAGGTCAACTGTAACATGCCTGTTCTGGGACCTGTGTGAGTGGGTACAGCATTGGCCATCACCCACACTAAGAAGTCAATGGCACCCCAGGACAATGGATTCACATGCAAGCACCTGAGGTGTATGACCACTGGGCGTTATCACCTGCACACAGCTCGTGCCTATGTATGACACATTCCAGTGTCCTACTGCAAGTGCTCTGCCACCCACTGATACAGTGGTATGATCCCATCACAGTGCCAGTCATTGCAATGGGATGGGTTGTGGGGCAGGGAGGAGGTGTCTGTGCACTGTTGAGGGAGGTGGGGGCCACTATACAATGGGCATAGACTGTAGGTGCATTTTGGTGCTATCAGGGATGGGAACACGGTCACTACAGCATGGAACCAATAGATCCTGGACTCCGGTACAATCATGGCTGTTAGAACAGGTGAGGGGTGTCACTTTACCACCAGTGACTTCAGGGCATGTCCCACATGGGAGCGATTGGGGTCAGGGCTTGGGGGCAAGAGCTGCCCCAGTGCATTCATCCTCATGCCAACATGCAAATGGGCTGGTAATGAGCATGCATATGGCCCCTTTGCACCCTGCATGTTCAATTACCTCATTTGAATTCCTGTGCTGAATATCACCCATGGGGGCTGCAGCGCATACCAGTATGTGGCATGTATTCCCCCTGGGAGGTATTCAGTCAGGCATGCCCTGGATGCACTTGTCTTGGTGGCCACCTGCACTGCAACTCCCATCCAGGGTCACATTATTAACAGGTACAATATGCACGCCCTGTACCGGGGGTGCATTCTCTTTGAATATTGTATCAGTGTTGACTGGCACACACTCTTTACACACTGCATCTTTCTGCTTGTGCATTGATCCAGCACTTAATATGTCTCCCCAGATGTGAAATATTGTTTTCAGTGCATCCTGATTTTACACAATGCAGCATAAAATTGCGTAGATGTACAGCCCCAATGAAAATAAGATGCCATGTCTTCTGTGAACTATCCAGTCTAAATATATAGCAATCAACAGGCATATTCTAGGAAAACACATTGTAAAAATGTATAAAAGGAAGACCGCATTGAAATTGCCTCGCCACAGATCTGCATTGTGCAAATTCATTATAATAATGGGTGAAAGCATCCCAAAAGCTCTCCACAGCCATATCGGCTCTTACCAGACTTTGTTTCAAGTGAAGTGACTACTGGAACTTTAGCCAGTGCTGTTGTGCTGAGATAACAGCACTTGTAAACATTGCCCTCAGCCTATCAGGTTTCACAATTTTTAAAACCCATTTTATGACTTTTTTTTTTGGCAATGACTAGAATCAACAGGATGCAATGCAATACTTTCCAGTGAAGGTCATGCCACAAAATATTGCTGGCCAAAGGGGTTTAATTGCTATTGAATTGCATTGCTTGCTGCAGCATATTGCAACACTCTGCAGTAATACTGTATATAAGCACCAAGTCAAGAAAAAGTGTGCATTGCAGGATTTTAATGCATCCCTCAATGGGCAAAGTAAGGTACAAGACCTATGGCACAACTCATGATCATTCCAGTTGCTAATTACTACCTAAAAGTAGGCTAGTAAAATCATGCTGCAGAAGGGAGTAGAGAATTAACAGTTTGAGCCAGTAACAGAAATTACAAGTGCACGCATAGTGATCCTTGTAGACTGGGAAAGGTGCAGGGGGGTTATGAAAGATTTATTTGACAAATATATTTTTAATAAGTTCTGGTGGTGTCAAAGAGTACAGAAATCTATCGTTATTGTTTTTTCTCCCTATAGCTGAAGTAGGGCAGACTGAATTTAGCAGACTGCAAAAAGTGCAAGGGGAGCTTGAAGAATTTATTTGAGAAATAAGTTGACTGCTGTTGGTGTGGGGCACTGAACTCCATCTTTATTGTTTATTTATTTATTTGCCTGTGAATGAAAACAAAATGAAGCAGACTGCAACACTTCTCTTAGTGAGGGTGAAAACCCAAGAGAGAGTCAGTGGGAGACATGACAGACACGTGTGAGGGCATCTGCCATCTAGTGGTGTAGAAAATATGAGCAAAAGAACTGCCAGCAATGACTACATTGAAGTAGTTTGGCAGGGAGCTCACATGTTGACAAAAAGTGCTGTTTCAGTTTTAGCTTGACAGTATGGATGGAGGTTGAGCAGGAGACATCCAAGGGTAAGGGATCCATTGTTTGGGGAAGCACAAACTTAGTGCAGCTTGACCAGAGTTCTTGTTTACCCATGGGATATGCAGTCATTTAATAATTTCTAAACACAACTAGTAGGCAGGGTTTATGGATAAGGAGAAGAGGCTGATAAGATATGGCAGGAGTTTTCTAGACCAAATGTTTGCACCAACTAAGGCATTATAGCTTGCATGGCAGTTGTCCAGAGCAGACCAGGCAAGAGAGGTGCAGTATAAAATTGGTAGTGGTGTGTAAAAGGAGCACAGTTAAGGGTAAATCAAAATAATGTACCAAAAAGGATGACCCATGCAGAAGAAAAAGACTGCTTGGTAGTGGCAGCAGAAACCACTTTACTGAAATGGCATCACATTTTTTATTTATTTTGTTTTTAACTTTGTTTTTGCCTGTACTTTAGTCACTCTTGAAAATGTCCTTTCCAGCTTGTTCATAACCATGTGACTCTTATCTCCACCCTTTTCTTTATATACCTAGGCCCAAATTGTTCTTGGAACAGATTCTTTATACCAGTGTATTTACCCAGTCAGCAAATAAGTAATGCCCAGTGTACAGTATACACAATAGGATCATTTATTCCACTACACATTTGCTGGTAGAAAAAGAGAAGCTACCCTGCCTCAGTATACAGCACCTAGCTTTGCAAAGTAACTGGAACAAAATGACATTAATACAAGAAGAAAAGGACAATTATTGATACAGGACCATACCGAGGTAATTGAACTGCATAACAATGTCCAAACAGATCTTATCTAAGGAACTAGAAGGAGACAGGATCAGATCTGTTACAGTACAGTAGCTTCTTCTTGTTGTTTTTACATTGTTTCTTGTGGATTCTATTTGGTAGTAGGTTATTTCTTTTCTTTCTTACTACTTCTAAGGGGCTAGAAGGGTATTGTTTGGGGCTGTTGGAATTGTGAAACCTGTTTTGGTAGCTATAAGTGGGTTCATTTGTTTGATGTTTCACTGTGTAGCAGGCTGCATTTGTAGAGGCCTACTTCTTCTGATTTAAAACCTATTTGGTGTGATTTAACTGGGGCTGTTTCTTTGAATTGAAGACCTATATCTTCTAATTTCAAGCCTATTTTGATGTGTTGTTGGTGAAGCTGTTTGAATTGGAGTCCTGTTTCTTTTGGTAGCAAACCTATTTTGGGGGCTTTGAGTAGAATTGTGATTCATTTTTGCTGGCTTCACTAGCTGCAAAATTTAGTGCAGAGTGGGGGAAGGGTGCTAATGGTCTGACCAGGGGCCTCAGCTACCTGATTGTTTCTGGAAGACTTGGGCTGGTCCCACCCCCCCAGCCCTCACCCACCTGCCCCTGGTACATGATTTCCTTTATACCAGGGGTTCTGACATCACTTCCTCAAATGGGCAAAGGATATACACCTGTCATAGCAGAAGCAGACATCCAGGAAAGGAACAGCAGCAAGTGAAGAGGTGAATGCTATCTCAGTGGAAGGGAAGTAAATGAAAATCTAGGAGCTTTCATTGTTACTTCTTTGCATTGCTATTGCATTGGGGAAAGAAGGAGTAGGAGTTTGAGGAAGGTTGTGCAATAGCTACTTAAAGTATCTTTTTGAGTGTGGATAGGAATATAAAAAGCAGTTGCTCAATCTATCTAAACGTGTACAACAAAGGGGGTAACTGAAATTAAGAAAATAATGTTTTGCACTGATGGGGGGGAGAGGGGAGACTTGGGGGAGTGTTTAGTATCCTGCATCTGGAAGGGTGGGGGGTCACTGGTGGGCAACAACAGCAATGGGTAGGGTGGTAGGCTGCAACAACTGCAGTGCACCAATCTTTCTAAAAATTGCCTGGAGTGTGGGAGGATGCTTAGTGTGCAACCACATAGAGAAACTTAGAAAGAAGATTGAGGGTCTGCAGGAGGAACTAAGACAGGCAAGGCAGATTTGGGGTGGGTTTAGCACAATACTGGAGGGAAGAAGAAGGGGAGATGTGGGAGGGTGATTTAAGCTAACAGTGGTGAGGAGAGGGTCAGAGGAAGGGAAGCAGAGACAAAGGGGCCCAGGCCAGGAAGAACGATTGCCAGGGAAACCAGGTCAGGAGACAAAAGACAAATGGAAGGAGGAGATAGGGACTTGTGAGGGGAGGTGAAGAAGTGGCAAAAGTCATGGACAGGAAAGGAGAAAACAGGTTACTATGAAGAGAGAGGGAGCTGGCATTTGTGAAGGGTCTTCAGAAAAAAGTTTTGCACTGCTAGAGAGGAAGAAGGTGGAGGAGGGAAATGATGACATTAGAGGAGTAATTGATAAATGCTTTGAACAAACCGGAGCCGGGGAAGTTCTGCTGGGAGAATTGCAACAGGGGCAAAAGGGGGAAATAATGTGTAGAAGGAAGAAGAGGAGCTGGAAATGAGAGAGGGAGATGAATGGAAGCAAGCAGGGAGTAAGAGTGGTGGAATCTTAGTGCTGGGGATCTCAATACTAAGAGGAGTCAGGTGGGGTAGCAAGGGGGAGAGGCATAGTCGCATTTGGGTGGAGGCCATGCCAGGAATGACAGCGGAAAGGGTGGGACAATCTTTTCTGAAATATGCTAGAAGGGGTAGGGACAAGCCTCATTTAATTATACATCTTGGGACGAATGACCTGGCTGACAAGACAGTAGATATAGTCCAGAGGAGGTTTGAGGAACTAGCACAATAATGTGAGGGGGCAGGAAGATCAGTAACTTTTTCAGAGATACTTCCAGTGTCCAAGGCAAGCACAACAAGAAAGCTGAGAATAGAGGAATTTAACTGATGGCTAAGAACCTGGTGTTGTGCTAAGGGGTATGGGCTGTTGGGGGGTGGGGAGGGACCTGGGAGGACAGTAGTCTCTATGCCAAGGACAGACTACACTTGAGTGAGGAGAGAAAGAAAGTGTTGAAACAGAGGATGGAGGCATACATAGAGGAAGCTGGGAATTTAAACTAGGAGCGGGGGGTGGCAATTGGGCAAGAGACATGCAGAGACCACAGGTTGGGAAACCATATGAGCTTACCCCCATAACAGTGACAAAGGACAAATGGCAAGTACTATTGGTGATGCTAGTAAAGGAGGGCAGGATGGGGGGGAAGGGTGGAAGGAGCCTTGGAAGGAAAACTGCAGAGTTACAGGTTCTCATGGCAGATGGAGAGGTGACATTGCAGCCATCACAGAAACATGGGCCACCCAATACAATGACTGGGACCTGTCTGTACCAGGGTGCAGGGTTTTTCGTAGGGACAGGGTGATTTGGAAAGGAGGGGGTGTGGCACTATACGTGAAGGAAGGACTGAAGTGTGTAAGGAAAGAAGGGGAGGAGGGTAGTACGGAGTCACCTTGAGTGCAAATCCAGGATTCCAAGAATAGGATTCCTAGAATGGGAGTGATGTACAGGCCACCATCTCAGATGGAGGAGTTGGACAGGGAACTAGCGGGACAGATCAGGAGGACCTGCGAGAAGGGTAGTGTGGTGACTGTGGGGGACTTCAACATGCCAGGAGTAGACTGGAGTACCCCAACAACCAGGAACAGAAGGGAGTAGGTACTGCTGGATGCCTTCCAGAACAGCTTCCTGCTGCAAATGGTCAGTGAACTAACCAGGTTAGGAAATATTCTTGACCTTGTGCTGGCAAATGGGGACTTTGTGAGAGAACTTACAGTGGAGGAACCACTGTCAGGGAGTGACCACCACTCAGTATGGCTCACATTGGATATGGGCAAGGAAGGAGTGGAATCTGGCATAAGAGTGCTGGACCTCAGGAGGGCCAACTTTGGGAGGATGGGGGAAGTGGTTAAAGGGTACATGGCCAGAATTCAATCTAGTATGGACACTAACCAGAGGTGGGAGCTCATAAGGCTGGGGATAGTGGAGGCAACCAAAACCTGCTGCAAAGCCTAGAGCAAGAAGGCTAGGGCTAAGAAACTGAGCTGGCTGAGCAAGGAGGTCATGGAAAAGGTAAGGAGGAAAAGAGCTGCCTTTAGGAAGTACAAGAAAACAGGGAGGGGGAGGACAGGGAGGAGTACTTGACAGAATCGAAGAAGGTGACAGGGGCAGTAAGGGGAGTCAATGCATCTACAGAACTCAGGCTGGCACAAGGCATTAAGAAGGGGGAGAAGGACTTCTTTAGGTACATCAGGGAGAAAAGGAGCTATAAGGACCACATAGTAAGGATTAGGAAGGGGGGGTTGGGTTGAAGCAGGGTGTGATAAGGCAGAAGCACTAAATGAGTACTTCTGCTTAGTATTTACTAAAGAGAAGGGGGGGGTGACACCCAAGGAGGGAGAAATGGCAGAAACGGGGCGAGAAGGGTGACAGATGGAGAAATCATGGAGGGCAGAGTTCGTGAGGGTTTGAAGACACTGAGGGTGGACAAGGCACCAGGCTCAGATGACATCCACCCCAGGGTACTGAAGGAGCTGGCAGAGATTCTTGAAGAACCTTTGGCAGACCTATTTAATGCCTCACTACATTCAGGGTGGGTACCTAAGGACTAGAGGATGGCTCGTGTGGTGCCCCTCCACAAGAGTGACTCCAAGGATGAACCAGAAAACTACAGACCAGTGAGCCTCACATCCATCATGGGTAAGCTAATGGAGACTATCCTGAAGGAGAGGTTGGTGGCCCTCCTAGAGGCCAGAGGACTACAGGACAGCAGATAGCATGGCTTCATATGGGGCAGATCCTGCCAAACCAACCTGGTGGAGTTCTATGACTGGGTAACTAGGCAACTGGACAGGGGCCATGTAGTGGATGTCCTGTATCTGGACTTCAGTAAGGAATTTGACTCGGTGCCGCATGGAAGGCTGGGAAGTAAGTTTGTAGGCACAGGGGCTGGTGCAAAGCTGGTGAGATGGGTAGGAAACTGACTTCAGGGAAGGCAACAGAGGGTGGTGGTGGGTGGGGAGCTCTCACACCCAAGGGTAGTGATGAGCGGTGTTCCACAGGGCTTGGTGTTGGGACCAGTGTTGTTTGGGATATTCATTGCAGACATATCATGGGACAGCAAGAGCAAGATCAGTCTGTTTGCTGATGATACCAAGGTAGGAGCCGTGGTGGATGACCTAGGGGGATGGCAGGGGTTGCAGGATGATCTGGCAAAGCTTGAAACCTGGTCAGACACCTGTAAGCTGGGGTTTAATGCCAAAGAGTGTAAGATGCTGCATTTTGGGATGAAGAACCCAAAGAGGAGTTACCAGCTTGGGGGAGTGCAGCTATCCCAGACAGAGGAGAAGGATCTGGGGGTGCTTATCATAGGGTCAATGAACAACTCAGCACAATGTAGGAAGGCAGCTGCAAAGGCCAATAAAATGCTGGGTTGTATTGCAAGGGGTATATCCTCGAGGAGGAAGGAGGTGATTCTGCCACTGTATAGGTCATTAGTTAGACCGCACCTGGAGTACTGCGTGCAGTACCGGCACCCGTATCTGAAGAGGGACATTAAGTTACTGGAGGGGGTGCAGCGCTAGGTGACAAAGATGATCATGGGACTGGGGGACTTATCATACAAGAGGAGGCTGAGGGAGTTGAACATGTACTCACTGGAGGAGAGGACGGATGGGGGGACATTATGGAAACCTTTAAGTACATGAAAGGAATAAACAAGACAGGTACAGAGGGGCTGTTCAAAGTAAGGGAGGGGAGGGACACCAGGGGCCATGATATGAGACTGGAGGGAAGGAGGAAGGTTCAGAAGGGAGATGAGGAGACACTTTTTTACAGAGAGGGTGGTGGCTGGGTGGAATGCGTTACCTGCAGAGGTAGTATCCAGTAGAACAGTGGACTGCTTCAAAAGGGGATGGGACAGGACAAGGGAAGGGTTAATGAAGGGGAAGGGTGGAAGGGAGAGGCAGCTGCAGAATAAGGGGTGCTAGCTGCACATTCGAGCAGACTTGATAGACCTCTAGGCCTTTATCTGCTGGCAAATTTCGTATGTTTGTGTGTTTGTAGGAGTGGATAAATAAGCAATTGCAGCTGTTTAGCCAGTGTTTAATGCTGAAGGACATACAAACTATTTTCTCTTGGTTTGAAACATAACTATTCTTCAAGAACCAGGTTTGAATATTGGTGCAGTCCTGCTGGAGATTGTGATTAATATTAGATACAAGCCAGTCAGTGGTGTAAAGGACTGTGCCATAGAAACATAGAAACATATCATTTGTCATCAGAAAAGGACAGCCAGGTCAATCCAGTCTGCCCAATATCACTATCTGAAAGCCAGGTCTAAGATGTTAACTTTCTTAATTATCCCTCACCCTTCCTAGGTCTATAATACCCTTGTACCTATCCCATTCTGTTTTGAATCCCACCACTGTCCTTGCCCCAACCACCTCCTCTGGGAGTCTGTTCCAGTTGTCTACAACCCTCACTGTGAAATAGAATTTTATAATGTTTTCTCTGAGTCTACCCCCCCATCTGCATATCATGACCCCTAGTATTTGAGTGACTCTTCAGCTGGAAAATGTCACTCACAGGTACTCTGTTTATACCCCTGAGGTACTTGAAGGTCTCAGTCATGTCCCCACTTTCCCTTCTTTGCTCTAGGGAGTACATGTTAAGTTCCCTTAGCCTTTCTTCATATGACAACTAACTAAGGTCCCCCACCATTTTCCTTGCCTTCCTCTGGATCCTTTCCACTCTATCTACATCCTTCCTGAGATATGATCTCCAGAACTGGACCCCATACTCAAGATGTGGCCTCATCAGCTGCATGTACAACTGCATTATAAGCTCCCCTTTTCCTACTAGTGATCACCCTACCAATACATCCCATCATTCTGCTAGACTTTTCCACTGCCCTATCACATTGTTTTGACACCCTGAGGTCCTGAGAAATGATAATGCCTAGTTCCCTTTCTATTTTGATTACATCTAGGACTTGCCGCCCCCCATCCTGTACTCTGCCCCCTGTTTTTTTCTCGAATTTTTGCAGATCCCTGCACATTCTTTCAACCCCCTTCAGAGTATCAACTCTATTGCAGATCTTCTCATCATCCGCGAACAGACATACCTTCCCCTCCAGCTCTTCTGCAATGTCCCCTATAAAGATGTTAAACAGGAGCGATCCCACCCCCTGTGGTACCCCATTAGTGACCATGCCCTCCTTTGAAGGCACCCCATTGATGACTACCCTTTCTATTCTTACCCTAAGCCAGTTTACCATCCACCTCACTACTACTAGCCCCAGCCCTAGGCACCTCATTTTGTGTAGAGTCTTCTGTGCAGCACAGTAGCAAATGCCTTGCTAAAGTCAAGGTATGCAATATCCACTGCCCCCTCCCCAATCCACCACCCTGGTGACCCAGTCAAAGAATTCTATCTAGGTCATTTGACAAGACCTGTCCTCCATAAACTCATGTTGCAGATGGTCCTGCAGGCCACTGGCTTCTAGGTATCTAGTGATTCTTTTCTTTAGCAGTTTTTCCATGAGCTTTTCCACCACCGATGTTAAGCTCATCGGCCTGTAGTTTCCAACCTCCTCCTTGTCCCCTTCCTTGTGGAGGGGAACCACATCCGCTCTCCTCCAGTCACTGGGCACCACGACCATTTCCAATGACCTGTTGAAGGGGCTGGTTAGTGGCTGTGCTAGTACTTTGCTTAGCTCCTTCAAGACCCTTGGGTGTACCCCAGTTGATCACATGGCCTTGTCCACTTTCAGCCCCTGAAGTTCCTTCAGGACTTCATCTCCCTGGAATGGACTGGTGTCCACCCCTCTCATGCCCCCTTTTCCCTGATCTGACATCCCTTCCCTTCACCCTCAACCATGAACACAGAACAGAAATAACTGTTTAATATGTTCGCCTTCACTTGATCATCTTCTGCCAACTCCCCACCCTTGTCTTTTAGCCAGATTATCCCCCCCTTGACTTTCTCCTCTCACTCACAAACTGGAAAAATATTTTATCCCTGTCCTTGACTGAGTTAGCTATTTTCTCTTCTGTCCTTGCATTTGCTTTCCTGACCTCCGTTCTTGCTTCTTTCTGCTTTTCCTGGTATATGATCCTATCTTCCTCACTCTGTATCTGTTTATAGCTCCTGAACGTACACTTCTTCACCCTTACCTTTTCCACCACTTCTCTGCTGTACCATAGTGGCTTCCTTTTTTTCCTGTTCTTATTGACCTGCTTGACACATTTATTTGTGGCCTGTGTTATGGCCCCTTTTATTGCTGCTCACTTTTCCTCCTCCCCCGACAGATTCTCCACCCCTGCCAGCACTTTCTGAAGGCAGTTGCCCATTTCCCTAAAGTCTGCGTGCCTGAAATCAAGTACCATTACCTTAGTCTGAAGACCTTCAGCAGCAGTTTCTACCATGAACCAAATAGTACTGTGGTTGCTTGTGCCCAGGCTCTCTCGTATTGATACTCCTCCCACCCTGTCTCCATTTGTCAAGATCAGGTCCAGGATTGCTCCTTCTCTGGTTAGTTCCCTTACAAGTTATCTCATGAGTGTCCCCTGCAGGGAGTCTATGATATCCCTACTCCTGGTGGTCTCCACTGTTGGGATACTCCACTCCACATCGGGGTAGTTGAAGTCTCCCATCAGCAGCACCTCCCCCTTGTTTACCATCCTCTGAATTTCCTCCATCATTGCCCCATCCAGCTCCCCTTCCTGTGCGGGTGGTCTGTACACCATCCCTGTACATATGACTTCCTCTTTTTCTGTTTCCAAAGCCATGCTGCCAGCTGCATAAAATAGGCTGTAAGCAGACATAGAGTTTGTGAGGTCATTGAAGAAGACTGAGATGACAAGAAGCCCCAGAACCGAGCCCTTATAGACTCACAGCTAAATAGGGAGATGGGAAGATATTGTGTTGTCCAGTTTCACAGCTTTTTTGCAGCTGAAGAGGTAGGACTTGAACCAAAGCAGAGGAATCCTTAGAATACCAAAGGTCTTATACTGGTTAAGTAGTGGAGAGTGGTTCACAGTGTTGAAAGCTTTTGCAGGATTAATAAAGCTGGGACCAGAACCGTTACCTATATCCATTTTATTAGCAATGTAATCAGAGATTCTAAGGTACAAGGTAGTATTGGAGTGGCTAGCAGAGAATCCTGTAAGTACAGGGGTGAAAAACTTGCATATGTTAAGAAAAGCCATGAGCTATAGATTGAGAGCATGGGGAATAGGGATATATACAGTAGGTGTCATTTCTAAGACTATCAACTGCAACACCCTAATGGAGAGGTATAACACCAGCACTGTTCCAAACAGATAGAACACCAGAAGCCAAGAAGTTGTTGAAAATGTGAGTTATCTGCTCAGCAATAGCCAGAGCATATAGAGGTAAGAATTTGGGATCCACAAATGTTAGCCCCCAGCATGTCCCATTAGTTCAATATTAGACATTTCACAAAGACTTTCCATGGAGTTAATGGGAGAGATGGAGAATATTCAGTTAGTTTGTGATTGGTGGCAAAAAGAGTTGGGCACATGTGGGGAAGCATGAATAGTGGGTAACAGAGATTTAGTACACTGAATAAAATTAGAGTTTTGGGTGTCAGTAGTCATGCAGTTAGGAGCTGGATGGTTTGAATTGGGACTTAGACATATTAAATATTGGCCTACTGGATTCATCCGGTTGCTGACAACCTTGCAGAACTTTTTAAGATCCCCAGCAAAATGAAGAAATGTATCTTGGAAGAAGCTGGAAATGACTTTCCTGATGAGATGTGTGAAGAGATTACAAAGTTTGTTAAAGAGCATTCTGCTCTGATGTAGAAGAGCTACTTTAAATTTATGCCAGGGTTCATTTCATAATCTGAACAAGTTGAATAAGTCAGTGAAAACTGTGGGGAAATGAGTCACTTTAACTTTGCCCTTGCATGGGGGGGGGAGGTCAAGAAAGTTAACATGGGAGTTTAAAGTAAGCTGAAAGTATAGTAATGCTTATTCAGAATCAGTGGAAATGAAGAGAGGGGACCGATTAAAGCATTCCTGGTCACATAGGAAATTATTCAATTGAAAGATTTCCAATCATCTAATACAGAGAGAGTTCTTGTTGGAAGCTTTAGGGGTTTTAATTTTGCAAACACCGTAGGTTTTACAATGGTCACTGAAAATATCAGGGAGCATGCCAGAGGCTACTACATGGCGAGGGTGTGAGGTAAGTACCCAGTCCAGCAGAGACTGATGGTTGAAGTGCAGGTTATACCTCAGGGCAGGAATAATGAGTTGAGTGAGATATAAAGGCTTAATGGAGACATGTAATGTTTTGAGTTTATAACTAAGCCAGTTAACATTAAAGTCGTCAATAAGAATATGCCCACATCTGGAGCTTCCCGTGAGATTTACTGTTTCATTAACAATTTTAGTGACCCCTTCACAATTAATTCTTGGGGCACAGTAGGCAACAGAAATGAGAAAGAGGCAGAGAGTGGGGAAGGAACGTTTTCCATTGATAAGCTCATGAGACTTGTGGATAGATAGAGATCAGATTAGGGTGAAGGGTAGACAGCTACTCTAGAGACATTTAAAATGCCCCCCCCCCATTTATTTCTGTCTTGTTTGTAGACTAGCAGCCCTACAGGTCTACAGAGCTAAAGTGAACTCTAATAGACAGTCAGGTTTCAGTGAGGCAGAGAAGGTCAGGTTGATTTAATGAGACCCAGTATCTTACTAAGTCAATCTTCAGTACCTGGCTAGACACAGTGGAGTAGAAGATATTTAGCTTGGGTCGGCACAATGACACAGTGGTAGCCTTACTGTTCCTAATGCTGATGGCCTAGGTTCGGAATTAAACCCAGGCACTGGAAGGCTGGCTGGGGGAGGAAGGATTGAGTATCCTATGGATTGCTCTCCTCCTATGTGCAGGAGGGTGGGTAAGCTTCTAGTGCCTGAATGACTGCTAGTGTAGACTGGGAGTCTAATAGCCAGAGCTCACTGTGCCTGATAGGCATGACAG
Source organism: Neoceratodus forsteri (assembly GCA_016271365.2). Lineage (NCBI taxonomy): Eukaryota > Metazoa > Chordata > Ceratodontiformes > Ceratodontidae > Neoceratodus > Neoceratodus forsteri. The sequence continues at coordinate 1,212,385,400 of CM057453.1, read as the reverse complement.
ATCCATGGTGTTATAATGCCCCAGCCTCATTGCATGTCACATCTCACCTACAATACACTGGAAAAAATGCTAGAGGAGCACAATGCTGCCTGCCTTGCCTCACCTCCCCGGACACCAGACATGGTATCTGATGGGGTAAGAGGGGTGGCCCTGGAGGCCCTGCATTGGGGAGGGGGTAATCCAGGGAGAAATATCAGGGATGGTTGTCCCCTGGGAACATTGACAGGCTTTCTGTGGGAGTAGGGCTGAAAGGGAGATGTCTTGGCCCAAAAATAAAAGAAAAGAAGATGCTGAGCTCTTAGGTAGTGCAGTAGGCCCCAAGGAGATGGTGGGCAGGTTAGTGGCATGTGATTTCATTCTTCATCTCCACTCAGGAGAAGTAGCACAATAAGGTGGTGTTTAGAGTGGTGGTGTGGAGTTGAAATAGTAAATTATTTAATTGCATTCAGCTAAGAAACAAGTCTGTGAAAGAAAATCATCTGCTTGGATTATATCCCCAGTCGCCTGCTTTGCAGGTTATAACATAACTGGTACATCACAGGAACTGTAGCTAAAATACCTGCAGTGCAGTGGCACACTGAATGTGTGTTTACTTAGCATACAAAGCATCAGCTGTTCAAATTCTGTCTGGAACTTAAGCATTTTTTAAGTTTGTTTTGTATGATGGAAACTCGCTTTAGTGGCATTTCATGGTGGTGTGGAGTCGGCATAGCAAATTACATTAGAAGTAAATTTAGATAAGAAAAACAATTTGTAAAAGTAAATCATCTGCTGGGATTAGAGCCACAGTTCCCTGCTTTACAAGATGTGACAAAACCTCTACATCCAGAGGAACTGCAACTCACTTAATAGCACCTCAATGGTACACTGAATGCATGTTTGCTTAACAGGCAAAGGATCTGCTGTTCAAATACTGACATTAGCTTAAATATTTTTGGTGAGGTGGAAAATCACTTGAGTGGGGATTCCTGGTGGTGTTGAGTTTTAATAGTAAATTATATGAAAAGTAAATTTAGCTAAAAGCAACAATTTGTGAAGGTAAGTCGTCTGCTGGGATTAGGTCTCCAGGCTACTGTTTTGCAAAATGTGACATACTGTACCTCTACACTGTAAGAAGTACAACTCACCTGCAGCTCAGTGACACACTGAATGTGTGTTTGCTTAGCAGACAAAGGATCAGTGGTTCACATCCTGTCAGGGAAATATATATTTTTTCAACTCTTTTTTGTAAGATGGAAATTCATTTGAGTAGCTATTAATGGAAGTGTGGAGTATGAGTAGTAAATTATATGCTAACTGAATTTAGCTAAAATCCACAGTTTGTGAATATATATCAACTGCTGGGATTAGATCAATAGTTGCCTGTTTTGCAGGTTATGACATATGATGCTTGTATATCATAGGAACTGCAACTCACTTACTTGCAGCTCAGTGGCACACTGAATGTGTGTTTGCTTAAAAGGCAAAGGATCAGTGGTCTAAATCCAGGCATGCAAACAGTATACTGTATTTTAATACATAATTATTTCACACTTTACAGCCCTTATTTGGCAACATTATGACCACTGGTACTTTGTTAATGTTTTACTGAAATGCATATTAAAATAATGGCATTTACTCACTTGGTAAAGGTGATTATACCTGCAACTGTTCTGGTGCTCAGAAATTCCTCACAAATGGGTAATCCTTCATCCATCCTATTGGCTGATGCATGAACATAAATTTTTTGGAGTACCAGAGGCAAAGCCCCTGGCCATGGGAATATTGTCCAGTAAGAAACTTCCCTAGCACAGAAAACAAAAGAAAAGCAAAACACTACAAGGAAAACCACCAGTATGATGACCAACAAATGTATTTATTTATTTATTTGAATTTTGGTAACTGGGTCAGCCCACTGAGACAGTACAGTCCCTTTTTCAGGGGTGACCCAGGACAAGGGTACAATACAATAATACATACGTCAAAAATATAATATACAGCAAATAAAACACAATTAATACAAAGCAAGAAGCCAAAATATACACAGTATATATACACATTAGTGCATCATAGCCCAGTGAGAAATGTCAAAAGTATAACCATACAGAGTATCTCAGAGTATAGCACAGATACAATCACTGTGGTCAAAAGTGTTTTTTACCACTTGAGGAACCTCACCAGGATTAAGTCCCTAGTTCTGCCTGAAGACCTGCCATCACTGGTGCATGCCTTTGTGACTTTGAAGTTGGATTACTGCAATGCTCTATACTTTGGGGTCACTGGAGTGACCCTCCGCCAACCGCAGCTGGTGAAGAATGCTGTGGCCAGGTTGTGACCAGGTTGCTGATGGGCCTGTTAGGTGGAGGATCCTCTTCAAGGTAGGCTTGCTCACCTATAAGGCCCTATATGGGTTGGGCCCTTGTATCTGGGTGATCTGCTAACACCTGTCTCCTCAGCCCATTCCCTCTGCTCCTTGACCCAGGGCCTCCTTGATGTTCCCAGGGTCAGGCTAAAATCATTGGGTGACCATGCTTTCAGTGTCACCGGGCCGACCCTGTGGAAACCCCCCACAAAAAACATAGTTTCCAAACTGGTCATATTGAGGGTTCAGTACCCTTGTAATGGGTCACTGTTCCGCAGTCACGATTATGACATGGAACTGACCGCCACCTGGTTTCCAGGTGCACAGGACAGGTATAGCTAGATATCATCAGCGTAGCAATGAAAACCTAGCCCATACTGCCTGTTAATGTCTTCCAATGGAAACATGTACATCATGAACAGCAAGGGTGACAGAACTGACCCCTGTGGAACACCACAGGACAGTGGCATTGGCTAAATGATGCTAACCCCATCGGTACCCTTTGCACCCTGTTCATGAAAAAGGACCCAAACCAGTTGATGACTGTTCTGGTTAGTTCAACCCAGTTCTGCAGGTGGTCAAGCAACACCTTGTGATCCATGGTGTCAAACGGCACTGAGAGATCGAGGAGGCCTAAGATCATACATGCTCCCCTATCCCTCACCATTAGTAGATCATTTAGCACCCTCTCCAGTGCGGTCTCGGTGCTGTGCCCAGACTTGAACCCAGACTGGAAACACTCATAAGTGGCAGAGGAACCAAGATGCATCTTTAACTGAATGGCCATCACTTTCTCTAGAACCTTCCATAAAAATGGGAGGTTCGAGACCGGCCTGTAATTGCTGAAACACTCCTGGTCCATTGAGGGTTTTTTCAGTAGTGGTAGAACCAATGGCTCTTTCAAGGCCCTGGGAAAGACCCCACTCTTGAGGGAACTCCAGACAGTTACAGCAACAACAGGAACTATCAGGTCCACACATCTGACCAAAAGATGAGTTGGACCTGGATCAAAATCACAATATGTTGGCCACAGAATCAAGATTATATCGGCCACTTCCTCCACTTCAACCAGATCGAACTCAGCGCAGACAAGAGGAGTCCCCGACATGATTCAGGATGAACCCCACAGTCCCTTTGAGTGATACTGGAAGGATCTACCTCTGAGAAAAATTCAGAAGTAGTGAGCAATTAGCAGAGAAAAAAATGAAGTAATGAGCAATTAGCAGAAAAAGAAAGAAAAGACTACAAAGTCAGGTACCCCTAAATTCAGCTGAATACTTTGAGGATTAGTTAAAGCATATGCAGAGCTTAGGCTGCAATAGATGTGCAGAGAGGGAATGCTTAAACATAGCAAGAGAGGAGAGGGAGAGTGAAGACAAGGGGAGTGCATTCCAAATGGTTGGTGCCGAGTAGGCAAATGAACGCTTGCCTGTTGCTAGTTGGAGATAAGTAGTGTTAAGCAGAGGGGCCTAGGATGACCTGAGTAAATGTGAAGAGGATTTACAGTACATGTCAATAGGTCACTCGGGGGGGGGGAGAAGAGGAAGGTATGTTTGTAGATAAAACAGAGGGAGGAGAACTGAAATCTTTGTTCACAGTCAGGCCAGCCTAGTATTGCTAGAACTTCATAGTTGTGGCAGCGTGAGTCAGCTCCAAGAGCAAATCATCCCACCCTGTGGTAAAGCATTCTGAGCAGGGAGAGTGTTGACGTCTTGGTGGAGAGCAATATAGGGGTGCCATAGAAAAGTATGGGAAGGAGGTGGCAATCATTTGACAGGAGGCATGAGAGAGGAAAGAACGGAGGCAGTACACCAATTCTGGGTTTTGATTGACTTTTTTAGTGGTCTGTGTCACATGCTGCTCAAAAGATAGTGAGGGGGGTCCAGCAGAATACCCATGTATTTGAATGATTGCACTGATTCAAGGGTATCCGATATGGTAGACTGAATGTGAAGTGTGCCTTGGGGTGTCACTTTTCCGGAGGGGTTAAGGAATAGTATTGATTTGATTTTTTTGGTGTTAAGGACTAAGTGACTCTTAAGGAACCATTTCTCAAGTGTATGGAAGTCAGATTCCAGGTTGTGATTAAGCCATAGAGTATCGCAAGAAGACTGGTATAAAAACAGCATTGTCAGCATAAAGTTACACTAGGGACCCACCACAGTTCAGGGGTAAGTTGTTTATTAATGGAGAGAACAGAAGGGGCCCCAGTATTGACCCTTGGGGTATGCTGTGGGTTATAGTATTAGATGAGGAGGGAGCCCCCAACAATTTTACTCATTGGGAGCAGTCAGATAGGTAGTTCTGGAACCAGGATAGTGACAGTTGGTCCAAACCCAAAGAGTGTAGTTCATGTACTGTAACAGAAGGTTATGGTTTAACAAATCAAAGGCTTTAGTTGTATTTACAAATATGGCCCCGGTGTAAAGTGCTTTGTCGAGTGAGCCCAGGATATCTGAGCTTACCTTGGTGAGGGCAGTGAGGGTGCTATAATTCTTTCTGCAGCCATGCTGACAATTGTATAGCAGGAGATGACATTCCAAGTAAGACTGAAGTTGGTTGAAAATAAGTCATTCTTGTATCTACGCTCGTGGGAAGAGAATTGATATAGGTCTTAAATTTTCAATTGCCTATGCACCTCCCTTTTGTAGTGGAACAACTAGTGCAACATTCCATTTAGCTGGGACCCTTCCAGTAGAAAGAGACTTATTTGTCAGATCATGAATTGGAACAGCAAGGGCTGAAGCACCTAGTTTTAGAAAATGAGGTTCCAAGGAGTCGAACCCTGGGGAACTATCTTCCTTTAACTTTAATAAAAGCTGCAATACTTCTTTGTGTGTAGCTAACTTGAAGTGAAATTCAGGGTGAGAAGGAAGTTGCCTGTGAGGAAGAGAGGATTGGTCAAAATTAGGGGTATACCTACCCAACAGCGACACCAATACAGTGAACTATGTCAATGCTGGCAACATCAACAGTCCGCAGTATTGGTGTGCAAGAGACCCTGGAACACTGTCTCTCAGTCATGCACCCCCTTCCCAAATCAACTCTGACTCGGAGATGATTATATTTAAAATGGGGGGTTGGGGGCAGAGCCCCCTACATGGGGAGTTCTGGGGCCAAAGCCCCCCAATAGAAAAACAGACTGGGACTCCATCAGGATTTATGTCAACCACAACTTGCTATCAACATAAATTCCATCACTGTGATGCCAGTCGACAAAATTGTTGAACCAGCATCATAGAGTCCAAATTAGGAGAGAGGGCAAAGTATGAGGTATAGCTAGTGAGATCGTAAAGAAGCGGTTTCAACGATTCGCAATAGATTGTGGGTCAGATAGTGTGGTACCACCAGCTAGTACGGTGCTGGGGGAGACCGGGGCGTTACCATTGATTAAAGTGTTAACTTGCTTCTAGAATGCCTTAGGGTTACTGAAACTTTCAGTTTGCAGAGCAGTATAATACTTGTGCTTGGCACTACTGAGCTTGCTCTTACATAAGTTATGTAGTTGCCTGAAGGTCAGCCAGTCAGAGGGGTTGCTGCTTTTCTTAAAGTCTTTCCAGGCAGAGTCTCAACAGAACATAAGATGCCTCAGATCCTTGCTTAGCCAAGCTGCTTTCAAACCTTTGGACCTCCTTTTTGTTAGGGGAGCATGTTCATTTATTGTAGCATGCAATGTATTAATAAAGTAATCTAAGGCCTGGTTGATATCTGGCAGAGTTTAATAGGGCCTCAGTCGGTGGTAGATAGAGATAACAGGAATGCTGATCAGTCTAAGAGTGACATGTTTCTAGATTCTATAATTTTGTGTGGAGGCATTTGTTACTCCATAAGCAGAGAATTGGAGAGTGATCGCTAATACAATCAATAAATTCATTAACAGACTGTACCCCATGAGGCAGTTGGAGACTATCCAATCCAGTAAAGAGTGGTTATCTGACTTTGAATTCAATCTAGTGAGTTTGGAGATATGTTATGTAAGGTTGGAGTCAGCTAGTGTCGAATTAACTTTATTAGGGCTGCAGTGGGCATAGCCCTGAAGACCTATTGCTACAGAAAAGCACCTCAGACATGCCCACATTCCTTGTGACCGCACAACCTAATGAGGTGTCAAAAGTGCCTCTGGGACTGTGCACAATGGTCCCACTCTGCTGTTGCACTACTTTTTAGGGCTGAAGTGGGTGGAGCCCTGCAGTCCTTTAATGATCACCGAGAAAAAGGATTTAGCATCCCTTTCAAATCAACAGTATGATGGAGTGTGAAAAACAGATTATTCCACTTGGAAACACCCGCCTCACATTATCTTTTTTTTTTAACTTAATAGGTAGTACATAAGAACATTGGGATGGGGAGTGTGTTCTCTCTTAACGAAAGTGGTGCCTGTCTCTCTTTTCTGTTTTTTGCCACTGCACCCATCATGACTTACTGTAATTTAAATAGGAACTATTGCTCAGTGCTCACTCCCACAACCTATGCGATCAGTGACTATTGTTACCCTTGCTCCCGGTACAAACTGGAATATTTATATGTTCAGGCACCTGATGTTGTACTAAGAGTGCCAGTTTTTCTTACTCCCGGTTTTACTTTTTGTGCTTTTTGGTCTCCGCACACAAGAATGATTTTACTCGTAGGCTGGTTTTATGTTTATGTTTACAATGTTTTCTCTTTAGGTGGAGTATGTGGGCTCGATATGAGAAAGGGGTTATATGCAGAAGCATTCTAAAAAAGGGGAACTATGTTTCCATTTTCTCCAGTACTTCTAAATAATCTTGTAACTTAAAAGAAAACAGTTTTAATTGTATATTTTATATTATTTTAAGTTTGCTTTGAACTTCTGCACTCACGTGACCTCAGAGTTCAAATACGCAGCCACTTGTGTTTTTCTGTAGATTCAGTTGTCTCCATACCAGCTGCTCTGTGAAACTGAGTGTCATGTTGTCGTATCACTGCTACTGTTTGCCAGCAACAGCATGACCTTTTGATATCTAATTTTTATTCTTGAGTCTTGTTAGCCATATGCTTTCCAGATGTTAGCTTTGCATGCCATGCTTTTGTGAAGGAGCCGAGCCTCCAGAGCTGTTCCATAAAATTTACCCATTGTGTTTTATAATGAGGAGCAAAGGCCTGAAATGCGAAAGCACTAATTCCCACAATATTCTGAGCTTTTTTTTGTAGGTTGTCTTGACCCATTTCCCCACAATTCCGAGGTAGGGCATTCCAGAAATGGATACTGAAAAATGTTGTCATGGTGGAATGGGGGGGATTGGGCCAGTGACCAAGATGGGTCTTGTCCACAAACCATTCTTTGCTGGTCATGAAAGGGTCAAATTGGAGCCTAGTCAATGCTGCCTTTGTAACTGGAACATCAGTCAACCTGTTTGGCTGCTTTAGAACAAGGTCAGAGCTGAATGGTCAAAGAAGAAGCAGGCGACATAGGAAATAGTAGGAGCTTGAGGGCGTCCTTTAGAGTGTGTAAAAAAAAAATTCTACTGAGGACTAGTTTGTGCCAGAAGTTAATATTCAAAAATCTCTAGAAATAATTCCACGCAGAGTCTAAGCTTATACCATCAAATAAAGAAACATATATGCGGTTCAATGTATTTCAACGGAGTTTTGAACTAAGTAGCATAACTTTGTTTTTTTTATTGCTTCTTGCAAGGGAGAGGGTAAGCCTGTGACAAGGATAAACGTTTCTCCATTGTCTTACACTATTTTTTATTTCTTTATTATTAAGCTTCTTTAGTGACCATTCCCTAGAGCAAGACAAACGTGCTATACTGAGCACCTGAATCCCAAGCCGAACTGCAGGTTTTTTTTTTTTTTGTGATTTAAACACCGGCCATATATTTCAGATGGAACTATCCCCCCACTAACCAAATACCCAGCTTATTGTTTTTGGGGGATAGGACTAGAGAGATAGGAAAATCCTATTTAGCCGAATACCCTTGGGTGTGACAGTGGCAGATCTTCTAACAGTTTTACCCTGCATGAAATGTACATAACCAAACATCAGGTTTCATCACTGATTGGGACAGATTAACTGTCTCTGAGGGCATGTTGCTTTTTCCTTTTTTTAGTTTTTCCAATAAGAACTCCTTGTAGTTCAACCCTGTTTATAGGGAAATGGTCAGACTTTCCAGCTCAGGACATCGGCCAGCTCGTATAGCCCACATTGTCCCACCCCCTTTATGTGGTGCATATTCCTATCAGTCAGAGACAAAGGAAGACCCATTACAACCAACACCTATTGCTCACTTCTACTTAGATAGTTGGCAAAAAATGTTAGCCTTGCCCCAAGGACTGACTATTATAACCAACTCCCATGCTCTCTGCCCTCTCCTTTAGCCCAACAACTAACCATCAACACTCCCAAAGCATCTCTGACAACGTCTCCTTTTAGAACCTGGCAATACTACAGCAATCAACAGCAGCACAAAGGGTTTTGTGATGTCAGCACTCCTCATCGTTGACTCACCAGTGAAGACACTTGCTGCCCCCCACCCACAACATAGCACCCTGAAGAAATACACCTAGTAGGGGGAACACTATAACTTAGGCCAAAAGCGCTGTATTTAAATGATTGTCCATCACACTCCAGATCTTCTGATGGTTAAACTGAAAAAAAAAAACCGGGCTATAATTTATTTCTCCTACAACAGCTCACTGTGAAACAGCACCCACATTATGGATATGAATATGACCAATAAGGCATTCAATACCCTTGGTTGTGACAGCAACAGGTTTTCTAACAGTTTTACCTGCATGAAATGTACATAACCCAATGTCAGGTTTCAAGGCTTATTGGGACAGATTAGCTCTCCCCATACTATGCTTCTGTGCTTGTAGGTATCATGAACTAGAAGTGATGATTATGAGGGTCAGCCAGCTTTAGGGACATGGTTTGTTCAAATACTACTGGTGTACTTCAGATAATTAGGTGTATACATTTGAGCTGAACATGGAGTTAATGATACAATCTGAACATAATGGGCCCGATTCTAGAAGGGTTACGCCTGGCGTGACTGCAGTTGCACCAAGCAGAATGGCACATGTAGTAACTTACGTCAGCAGTTGCGACATGCGCAGTTCTAGATAGTGGCCTATGACATGGCGCAGGCCGCTTGCACCAAACAGTAGTTATGCAGCATAAACTCCCTGCAACATGGCATTAGGGGGTTTATGGCAGCAGTTGTGCCCCATTCTAGAAGGGCAGCCATAAAGTACCCACATCAGGATTCTACAAGAACCCCCAGAGGAGATCCGGCCAAGCGCTAATACTGCACTCAGTAGGCGGCTGGCCATGGAGGTGAGAAGTGGGTTGTGCCAGTCACCGGCTGGGGATGATTGGGAAGGTGCTAAATGGGCTGGCACGGCTGGGTTGGTGGGGGGGGGGAGCCACTAGACTACCAGGGAAATGGGGATCTTGTTTCATTTTATTAATGTACAGTTCAGAGGGGCACTAGACTACCAGGGAAATAGGGATTCTGTGATAGCTTATTAATGTACATTTCAGGGGGGACTAGACTACCAGGGAAATGGTGTGTTTGTGTTATTTTAATAATGTACAGTTTGAGGGGGCACTAGACTACCAGGAAAATGGGGTGTTTGTGTAATTTTAATAATGTACAGTTCGGGGGGGCACTAGACTATCAGGGAAATGGAGAGTTTGTGTTATTTTATTAATGTACTGTTCGGGGAGGTACTAGACTACCAGGGAAACAGGAATCTATATGTATTTTATGGTTGGGGGAACACTAGACTACCAGGGCAGGTGACGTGCCGCATATGCGGCAGGTGACCTGGGGGTCGGGGCATGGGTGGGGGGTGCACTTGCGACCTGCGGCAGTTGATTGTGATATGCTGGCCAGGTACACCCTCTGTGCAGTGTACCTTGCCACATGTCCCAAGTCACAGGACTTTGTTGTGGAGCCCCTGCCCCTTCTAGAATAGGGCTCAGGGTCAATGTCGCAGTTGCGGGTGGCGCAAGTTGCATTCATCGGAAACTTGCGCCACCCTTCTAGAATCATACCCCATAAAAATAAAGAAGCATCATAACAGATTTTGTGTGTATAATTGCTGTTTTTTTGACAAGACAGGCACCTTTGGGAATGGTGATAGACACGTCCGAATAATGGATGTTAAGAGCTTTGTCCCTGGTTTACTTAAGGGATTTAAACAGTTTATATATTGAAAATCAAAAAAAGAACTATATTTTATGCCAGTCCTCGACAAGCAGAAATCCTGAAGTTGGATAGTCTGAATTCAGAACAGTCTTTTAACATGCACACAAACTATCAGAAACAAATATGTTTGCAGAAACGAATGAATCACATACACAAGATAAGTATATCTACTTTATCTACTGCCACATAATATTTAGTTCAGCCTGGTGATATTACTTAAGTTGATACTTAGTGAAACTGTTGAATGAAATTTCCTTTTTTATGTAGCTTGTGCTAACACAACCACACATCTGACCCCTTAAACACACTCACTCACTCACTCCCTCTACCACACACCTCAAAGAAAGAGTGCTTGCTCCAATACATGAGGCACTGGTACCTATTGCCATCATGTGTCCTTTGAGTGTCAGTTTAACTCTGTCTGAATGACTCACTGAAACTGTTTTACAGCTCTGCAGAGCTCTCACAAATGGGTTGTTACTTTTCTATACTGTAGCTATCCTGCTGAAATCCTTTATCAAAGCATAGACAAGACCCACCTGGCTTTTGATTTCAATTAAAGAAGTTTTTTGCACATCATCCACTCTCTCACCCTTGTCAGGGCATTAAATGGCAGCATCAATGGGAATTTATATAAATTTTTTTATTAGACACAATCCTTACCCCCCCCCCAAAAGAAAAAAGAAGAAATAAATGAACATCAGGCAAAGCCACAAAGTTAATTTCAAAGTTTTGATAAAATTTAAGGGACGCATAGCATAGTATATAACCCTCCCCCATTATGCAACAGTGAAATTTTACAGATTTATCACAACCCAGGAATTTGGCCAGAGCCAGGATTTCAGGTAAGAGTGGTTAAAAATTAAACATAAAGTTGTAAATCAAATGCCTAAAGCCTATCTGTCTGTTTACGCAGAGAGCCAGTGACAAACACATTGGGTAAAAAAAAAAAATCATATTGTAGTACTTCTATATGATTACACTTGGTTATGCATGGATTTCCATCCTAACTAAAAAGCTGGTGTGTCAACAGTTTAAAGGTCATGTAATGTGTTTGCACCCTGCTGTAGTATACCAGCTTTTTACTTAGAATGAAAACTAGTGTCATCTGCTATTTTACTTTTATCCCCCCCCCCCACACACACACACAGGTCACAGACAACACAAAATCTTCTCATGATACAAAAAAAAACACTCCTGCTCTAAAGTTTTGTTTTTCTATCTTATTTTCTTGACAAATAAAAATTAAACCAAAGATTTATAGGGAAAAAAACAGCATTTAATATTGTGTTTCAGATCACATACTATGCAAAATAACACATGAGCAACCATGCACAATGGAGCCATGTTTGCATTTCTAGGTTCTGGTGACATCAGGGACCTTTTCAATTTCACTCAGAGGTCCCAATGATGTCATAACCCCAAGATGGAAACACAGCCTAGTTATTCATGGTTGCCCATATTTGTCATACAGTTGGGATGAAATAGTAATTTCCTACTGGAAGCATGGTGTTTCCAATAAGATTATGGGTGCACAAAGAACAATAGACCAGATATTTAAATTTTCTTTGGACACCATTAGAAATAAAATATTGAAATTGAAAGGAAAATATAGTCCTGGTCGAGATAATATAGCAGGTCATTTATTAGTTTTGTTCGTTGATGTCATTATAGTTCCTTTAAAATTGATGTTCGAATATTTTTTAGCCACCAATTTTGTTCCCCATGACTGGAAAGAAGCCCATGTCATCCCTATTTACAAAAAGGGCCAAAAAAATAAGTGGGATAATTATAGGCCAATAAGTCTAACTTCTTCTATTTGTAAATTATTAGAGAGTTTAATTAAAGATTTAATTTCCCCAGTCCTGGATTGTCACGATGCAGAACAACATGGCTTCAAAAAAGGTAGAAGCTGTCTGACAAATTTAATATGTTTCTATGAACATATCAGCTTATTATTAGACAGAAATGTTCCATGCGATATTATTTATATTGATTTCAGTAAGGCTTTTGACATCATGCCACATTGGGCCTTAATTACTAAACTTCACTAGCTCAATATAAACAAGTTTCGAGTCAATTGGATAATTAGCTGGCTTAATAATCGCTCTCAGCAAGTGACCATTAATGGGAGCATTTCAGCTAGGGGTAGTTTGACTAGTGGGGTGCCACAGGGTTCAGTCTTGGGCCCTTGTCTGTTCCAGGCATTTATTGCTGACCTTACTTCTGGCTGTTCCTCATTTACTATTAAATATGCCGACGATGCAAAAATAGGTGTCCCTTGTGCCTCTGATCATCAGGTTGTTGCCATTCAAAGGATCTAGACCATATCACAACATGGGCTAAGAAATGGGGTATGAATTTGAATATCTCCAAATGCAAAGTAATGCATTTGGGTTCTAGTAATTTACAAAGTCCCTATTATTTGGATGGCATATTACTTGAGACCACATCTGATGAAAGGGATTTGGGTGTCAATATTTCAGATAACTTTAATTACAATAATCATGTACACAATATTATTAACAAATCTAATGAAGTGATGTGGTCTATATTACGTAATATTAGATCTAGAAAACAGGAAGTATTGTTGCCCTTGTTTCGTGCATACGTTAGACCACATTTAGAATATGCCTCACAGCTTTGGAATCCTTATAAAAAATCTGAATGCCTGTTACTGGAAAGAGTTCAAAGAAAATATACAAAAACAGTTTCTGGGCAATTCGCAGTTCCTTATGAGAACAGATTAGACATTTTAAAACTTATGCCCTTATCTACACGTCGACTTCGTGGTGATCTTATGTTACTGTATGATATTATTCAAGACCCTTATTTATTGCGTGAACTGGGTCTAGAATTTAAAAACTGTGGTCATAACATCAGGGGCCATCCCTTACAATTGGTAAGAAAACCTTTTGTTAAGTCTAGCCATAAATATTTTTTTACTGTCAGAGTTGTTGGCCCTTGGAGCAGGCTACCACTAAATGTTGTTATTAGTGAAACTAAAAATATTTTTAAAAATAGATTGGATAGTCTTATATGTAATGGGTATGACCTCTCCTATTATGTACTGGATTAGTATAAGAGCTTCATGGGCTTCTGCCTTCTTGCTCTTGCACCTAACCTTAGTATGAACCTTAGATATAGACTGCAATGTTAAGAAATACAGTTTAAAACCAAGAAGATGCGAAACAATAAAACAAACATAAAACTGGATCATAAAGCTATGGTCTTCGGTCTCATGGTGTTATCTGTTTGCCCCTCTGATGGGTTTACTTCTGTGTATAACATGTTCACCCACCATTTATTCTATATATGCCATATGTAAACTAATGTGTTTTAGTAGAAATACACATGCAACTAAGCACATTAATGGTATAGGACCTTCAAAATTCGGGTTTCACCATTTATTGTTTATGAGTACCAGTCATTTGTGGAGTTAGAGAAGAACATTTATGAGCACTGAACATCATTACTGAAAGCCCATACAAAACGTTTTATGGTTGCTGTGCTTGCACACCAGATATTTTGTAATGAGTACAAGGGGATGGGGGGGGTCACTGCTAAGCCCATTGCAGTTGAAACTGCAAGGTGCTTGGCAGTCTAGATGAATGACCATGCGTTGTGGTCCTGACACAGCTCTCTCCTCTGTGGGCTGAATCTGCAACTGATTAGTTTTCCAGAAGCAACTTTCAAAACCCAGTCTGTGAATTATGAGTTTAGTGGTTCAACCCCTGACTTCATGAAATGAGGGATATTGTAAATGGTATTGTACATGCCATGTCTATAAGGCAAATTCTTAAACATGTATCTTCAAAATTTGTGGTCAAAACAAAAAGTACAAAACAAATTGTTTAACAAGCAGCAAACGATTGGCATTGACAAATGCTTGTTTTCTATAGGACTGATGGGCAGTAAAAAACAAACAAAAGAAAGTATGGTTTTGTGCTGTATTTCTGTTTAATAAACAAAACCCACCACTGGTTATGAACATACACCTTGATTTGTAGTTTAGGGACAGTGAGTGAGTAGACACAGTATTGGTCTCAGTTCAGAACACCTGCAGGACATCAGCTACTTACCATGTCAGCTTTCAGTCAATACAGTGTTTGGGGGACTGGGGTACAGCATTTTTATGTCTTGCCAGGTTAGTATTTGTGGATTTAGCATTTGGGACACTGGCACCAGTGAGCACTAGCTTGAGATTTTTTTTGATGTGGCTGATGAAACATGCATTCTGTGTGTCTGTTTACAGGAAACAGAAACAACTGCTGATATCAAGCATCACCTACTGCCATTAGTCACATCCACCACCACCAGGCTGATGAATAAACAAGGGAGATTAACATGTCTCCCAGAGCAGGCAATGGGGGAATTAACATTGGTGACATATGAAATTGCACAATGCATGCTTGTAACATGGTCGTTTTTTGGAATTTTTCCACCAAATTTGCAAGATAGGGTTTTTGGGACCCCACCTCGTGAACAGTGGCATTGTCATTTTGTTAATCAGTCCCAAATGGTGATTTTGTGAAATGACTTATTGGGGCCAGGTAATGAGATGACAGTGCATGTGTTCATGAGGTGCGGTCCCAAAAGACCTCATGTTGAAAATTTGGAGGCAAAATTCCAAAAAATGGCTGAGATATCCACCTAAGTTGAATCCCCCCATTTATGCATTCTACAGCCTACTGGCATTTCTTCAGTTCACAGTCGGTTTTGAAGAGTCCAGGCATGTTCGCAGTCCACCGAAGATCAAAGCACTGGGATCTGTAGGTAAGCAAGGGGTGAGGGGGTGTGTGGGGAGGTGGGGTGTACAGAGGGTGGCTGCGGGTTGGGGGAGGGGACCCCATGGCATGGGACCATTTTCTTTCTTTCAGGTAAATAAAAAAAAAATGAACAGTGCAGACAGTTTTCTTTTTTTACAGGTGTATGTAAAACTGTTGTGCACACTGGGGTGGGCTTCCAGTGTGCCCCATGACTTTGGGGGGGTGATGTTGGCCACACTGGGGTGGGCTCCCAGTGTGACACAGAATGAGGGCGGGGGCTGGAACATGCAGACAACGGTTGACTTTGATTACAGGGAGGCACACTATGGTGGGCTCCCAGTGTGACACACAATCTTGGGGGGTTATTAGCATGTTGACAGGGGGATTGGGCACCCCTGAAGTCAGCACTGTAGGCATTGTGCAGCAGGTGGCAGTGGCAGCCACTGCTGCCATTTTTATTGAAATACTTCACCAGGAAAGGCACGTCAGGAGGCATGTTATTGTGCCGCTGCATGACGAGCTTGTCTCTCATTGCAGTGGCACTTTCTTTACAAGTTTTGACCACTTTACATATTTCTTGTGTGAGCACCTGCCATGCTGGCTTATAGGGGAATGAGGGACGCACCTACTAGAACGTGCCCTGCGTTCTCCCACACTGATGCACCTCCAAAATCTGCTACTACTGCAAGACGTTGGCTTGCTTGCGGGTGCAAGCCAACATAACAAAAGAGGGCTTAGTCTATTGTGGCCTTTTCCTCACCTAGTTTAAACCCATTGTACTGAAAATATCTAAGTTCTGCCCTATTGTGCTGGTTACCCCTTTATTCAGATGGAGATGGTCCCTTGTGAACACGCTGCTATCTTTCCAGACTGTGCCCCAGTCCCCGTCAAACCTGAAAACTTACTCTCTACACTGTGATTACCACCTTTCAAGAATCCAAAATCAGGGCATTTCATACTAAAACATTATTCTCCCCTGACAATATGTAAGACCGATGCAACAGACTACTTTTTTCTCTAAACGTTCAGAACTAAAACTAAGTGTTTTAGTTATAGCTTGTTCATATTATTTCCTATCATGCTGAAGTATTTCATTTCAGGCATTGACATTTTCTGCACATTTGCAAGGAAAGTAAGAAAATATTGTTTTCCTACTTTAAGAGTAGGACATTTTCATTGTTTCTTCTTTTTTGGCAGGACATAGCTCCCCAAACTATAACTGTCCTTTTGAAATCAAGAGAGATCATGAACTTACTCTACACCGACCTTTTCGCCACATGTTGAGCTCAAGTATTCTTCCCTTCCTGTTCTTTCATGTGCTTGGTACTGGCAATACCAGCAGTGTGTATTGGTACATAAACATTGAATGACATGCTAGTGCCATGTTGACATGACACCAGCTCTGAATAAAAAATATCCCTGTCCCTAACAATCCTAAAGTTAGCCCATTCAAAAGATTTTTTTTTTCAAAGCAGCTAACCCTAGAACCATTTCAAATACAAACGGAACTTGTTTTAAATGAAAGCTGGGAATAAAATTGATATGACCCTGTCAGGATCATGCAGTTTTTCTGCATCAGTGTTCACCAAACTAGGTGTCAAACTGTTGAACGGCAGTGGACAATACTTAATGTAATACTGGCCACTCTCACCAACCTACCCACCCCAAAATGTAACTGTGACACTGAGGGCTCAGTCCCCCACTTTGCCATTACAAATACTCCTTCCTTTTTTCAGCCCCCAACTGCCTATGCATGGCTATTTCTCTGTTGTTTTTTTAAATATATCCCTTCCTCCCACCCGACCTCCCTCTCAGCACCCATCACCCCACACAACCCCACCCATAAATGTAACAGTGACACTGAGGAGTGCCAATCATCCAGTGTAGGAATCCTATCCTATCAATGTATTTTGCAGCCATTGCACTCCCCCACCACCACCACCAGATCCTTCCACTCAGCACCCCCCACGCCCCTCCAAGCCCTTACTTACCCATTGTGGGGTCCAATGCCATTATCCTCTCTGGACTGCAGACATGTCCTCAATCTTCAAAGCTGGACCACAAACTGAAGACACAGGAGATGCAATTCAATGTATTATAGTGGGGTTTTGAACTTACTGGCATAACTTGGCCATTTTTTCATATTTCTGGCCCAGATTTTAAATATGCCTTTTTTGGGACCCCACCTCATGAACAATTGCACTGTCATTAAGCAAATCTGTCACAAAAGGTGATTTCACAGTTCCTGTGTGAAATCACCTTTCAGGCAGAAGTTGGAAATTTTCTCTGCTCTTGTTCATGAGGTGGGGTCATAGGAAGGCTATGTAGAAAATTTGGTTTATAAAAACTGAAAAACAACAAAGGTATGAGCCTGCATTGATTTTTGTGAACACAGGCCTGTAACTTTGGTAATTTTCAATATTTTACCCTACATTTACAACATAGCCATATCTTTTCATCACCTCCTGAATGTGACAGCTGTCATTTTTCATATCCTGGCCATAATGTTTTTTCAAATCCTGAAAGGTGATTTTACAGTCCCTGCAGAAAGTTGCCTTTCAAGCAGGAGTTGCATATTTTCTCTGCCCTTGTTCTTGAGGTGAGGTCATCAGAAGATTATGTTGAACATTTGGTGTAAAAATATATAAAAAAAAATTATGAGTTTGCACTACATTTTGCAACTGCAGGCTCATAAATTTGGTACTTTTCAGTATTTCTACTCCCAAATTCCTTACCTGCAGCCCTATTGGCTCTGGGCAGAGTTTGTTTTTATTTTGGTTCAACCAGTGGATGCTGAAATACCTTCAGAGTATGAGATCATGGCTGGGGAGGTCAGAAAGGGAAGCTATAAGAGAGGGGAGGATGTTATTAGCATCTTTAGGGGGAAGGTAGTTGCATCCTATTA
Organism: Neoceratodus forsteri; assembly: GCA_016271365.2. Lineage (NCBI taxonomy): Eukaryota > Metazoa > Chordata > Ceratodontiformes > Ceratodontidae > Neoceratodus > Neoceratodus forsteri. Next base: position 1,212,367,205 of record CM057453.1, on the reverse strand, counting down.
GAAGTCTTTTGACATTACCCAGGGTTAAGGCAAGGAAGGTGCATTCTGTTAAGGGAGAGACTGTAGGGGGATAAGCAGCTTCAGAAGCTGCACTGCTAGACCTAACATTAATGAGAATGCCACCCACTTTTTTACCTGACTTGTCCCTCCTAAAGCAGGATTAGCCATCCAGAGTGACTTCATGCATTTGGATATTAGGTTTAAGCCATGTTTCAGCCAAGAAAACCCAGTCACTGCATGGCAAAGGCCATGCACTCAAAGATAGCAGGCAATACCCTGTGGTGCAACAGGCGAAAGCCCTAGTAAAAAATCTACCATCACAAGAATGAGTATAATATCGCTTACATAGAAAAACCAAACCCTTTACAGAATAAGAAGTAGATAAATGTGGTCAAGACCATAGATAGAAAACAAAGCATACTGGAAAGGCAGGCACTGAAGCCACTTAAAATAAGTACCGGGCAGTGTACTGGGCAGAGGTTTGAGCCACCTGCTCAGGATCACCCAGTGTGCATGCAGAGGTAATGGAAGTCAGACCCAGGACTGCTGGTCTCAAGGTTCATATGTATATATTATATCTTAGTGCTCCAATCCAGGCCTTGTACCTATTGCTACAAATGGTTCTTGCCATCCAGGTTCCCTGTTTGTCCATAAGTGAGAGGGGCTGTGAGAACCTTAAAGGCTGCAGGTATAATCACCTTTACCAGGTGAGTAAATACCATTATCTCCTGCAACCTTTCCAGTGCTCAGAAATTCCTCACAAATTGGACTTTGTAGCAGCACCAGACAAGAAATTCCAGGCGGGAGTACAAAACATATGTGACCGGGAACCTAAAGCAGCCCAAATCAGAGCTCCACCAAAATGTCAGACCAACTGCAACGGCTGCGTCCATTCCATAAGAAAAGACAAAGTGTGTACAGAGAGTCAGTCAGCCACTGTGCCCCCCACCTGTATGGAGTCACTCTATCTATCACCCAGAGATCCAACCATGCACTGGTGGAATGGGTCTTTACCTCAGAGATGGTCCACAGCCCCTTTGGTAGAAGGCAACAAATCGCTGTCATGCCCCACCTAGGCAGTGTTCCTTGTCAGCAGCCTGACCAGTTTTTTTTTTTTTAAAGAGAAGAAAATCTGATCCAACTACAGAAGCTTGTGCATGAGATGAGAAGATCCTTATAAAGAACACTGTATGGAAAGGGTGAAGAGCCACATCTGGATCACCCCAGACTGAAGCATGGAAAGGAGATGATATTCCAGGCCATGTGTATTGGTGATACTTCCTTTTTGATTGAAGGACAGAACTGATCTGAGAGCCATTGATCCTCACGAAAAGCAAGGAATGGTACTGGGCACACCAGTGCCTGTATTGTGCTCACTAGTCTGGCTGGGCACATAGCCATCAACAAGATGGTGTGAGGGATGTTAGTATAGGGAACCGGGGCACTACAAAAAATGTTTACAATGGCCCCCCAAGGCCAGATTAAGCTATCATGGAATGCAGGTGAGTTCAGTACTTCTAAAAATGATCTGTACCAACCGCCCAGCTTGTTGGACACCCACAATTTGCATAGCTAATGAGATATACTGGGTACCAGTTACCATTCTAGTAAGGTAGTATGGTAAGGCCCACTAGGCACCAGTGCCCTTTCTCAAGGGCAACTTGGGAGCTTGAGGGTGGATAAGTGACTTGCTGAAAGCCACACAATATGCATGTGGGGCTGTGGGACTCAAACTCATGCCTGCAGGATGTGTGCTAAGCTCATTCACCGCTCATCACATTAAATGTTAGGCTATACTGCCAGACCCAGTTTGGACTGAAAGAGGTGTGAACTGTACCCTGACCACAGCACAAGGGGCCCATCATGCAGTGTTTTCACATATTTGCAGAACTGCCTTTGCTTAAAGCATGTGATAACCAAGTCAGCACTGTGGGGAGGTACCTCCCCATTCAACAGTCTCCATCTGTCAGCATCCATGCAGTCAGGTGAAGGACTTTGGGGTATGGTGACATTGTAGTCCTTGGTTGAGAAGATCCCAGTGGAGTGAGTGATGCCCATGGATCCTTGAGTGGCCTTGCTCAGGTCATAGAGTACCCATGGCTCCTTGACTTATTGAGAGCCATTGCCAGCACTGTGATTTTCATGGACCTACTAAGAAGTACCCTCACCCGGTACTTCCAGTAAGCTGACCGTGTCAGTCAGATTGTCAGAAAAGTGCCTGTGTATGCTGGGCAATTAAGTGCTGCAGTGAGACACACTCCAATCCACTGGGACAGAGCCCATTCTTCAGTAAGGAACTTAATAATCCTCTGAGGATGCAAAAATGCCACTCCTCCTGGGTGAGTGTCACTTGGCTGCCAGGCGAATAGCTGAGATCACCAGTGGGCCATGTTCTGCCTACCAATCACAGTGTTCTGCACCTCTGTGAGTAATGTCCATGCTCAGGTTTGTTACTGTGTATTTGTGTCCGCCATTAATAACCAGGGTGTCTATCCTGACCAGGATTGCCTGACCAGGGACCTACCGCATGTAGAGTAACCAGGCATGGTAAAATACTTTCATCTCCAGCCTCAAGTGAGGCTGCGTCTGCTCTTCATACTGTCTCAAGCCATTAAAAATGTCCAGACTCAGTCTGAAACTATATTCAAAGATTGTAGGTCTACTGGCCCCATGTATCTAGGACATATCTCTGGAGCAGGAAACTGTCTAGTGAAACCCAAGGCACTCTTTACACTGCAGGTCCTATCAGGCGCAGGTATGTGCTGACTGGTCTGTTGGAATGTGTCCACTTGGACCCAACACTCCACATTGGGTTGTGGGCAGTCTCCTCCATTGCGCGCTAGGCCAAGTTGTGCAAAGATAATCGCAACATGGTGCAGGCTGTCCTGTGTGAGGCCTAGCTAGCTGTTGTCCCGGTTTATGAAAGCTTTTTTTTTTTAACCCTGCTCCTGGACCAACTGCTGTGTGCCTGGCAGCAGGGAAGGACACCTGAACAGGACAGCCACTCCTACAGCAAGGGTAAGCTTTAGCCTTTTAATTTAACCCTTGCAAGGCAGGGAAAGTACACAGAGCACGGCTAGGCATTGAGAGCCCATTGAGAAAAAATGGTCCATTGCTGACCTGAAGTCTTGTGTGGGACCACTTGCAAGTCCCATTTTTGTTAGCCAACTTGGTCTGTTTAAAAGATATTTATATGGGAGTTACTAGTGATGCAATGTTCAATGTACAGTAGCTGCTGCCTGAATGAGAATTGGACACTCTGGTAGGGTCCAGTTCCTCAGGGTGCTGCTCAAGCGGGATGCTGCATAAGAGTTACCAACCAGCTCAGTGGAAATGTGAGCCAAGACTCTGTGGGTGAGTCCTCTGTCCCATGCCTGTGAGCATTGCACTGGTGCACAATCATGCATGAACCCCTTGCACTGCTGAATGCACCCAAGCAAGCAGCAGGGCCTTTCCTGATATCCTGTTCCATGAACAACCTGAGACTCCTTATGGCTGCTACTTGATTTGGAGTGGACACTACATGAGAGTCTAGTCCTCAGGGATCTGCTAGTGGGAACACTACATGATGGTCCCATCCTGCACAGGAGTTAAGGTAGGATGCTTCTTGAGGGTCCATCTAGTGTGTGGCCCTGCTCGAAGCTCTGGGGAGTCTTGTTCTGAATAATGGACTAAAAGAAGCATGAAGAGATTTAGAAAAAATTCTAAGGTTAACAAATGCTTTGTATCAGTTGACGTGCTATATAAGACAGGAAAGAGTAAGGAAAGACAAAATTGTGTAGAAAAATACCTGAGGGTTGGGGAGCAATCAAAGATCATGGCCAGCTTCTAGGGATGAATGAAGTAAACAGGACAATATTCTCATGGCTGGGGGCTTGGCCTCTGGTACTCCAAAAAATTTACGATCATGCATCAGCCAATAGAATGGATGGAGGATTACCCATTTGTGAGGAATTTCTGAGCACCAGAAAGGTTGCAGGAGATAATTTACATTTAAATGTGACATAAATTTGAGACATTTACTGTAATGGGAACAAAAACGTAACCTGCAGCCTTATAGGGTACCAGTCAATCGGAGCCAGAATACAGGGATCCATATAAAGTACAGTACAGTAACATTAACTAGAGTAAAACATTGAATGTATTAAACATTAAGTGACCTAGCAGTATCCAAAGGGGACCTCAAAGTAGCAAGGGAGTGGAAGTGGCAATATTAAATTGTGGAGTTAGAGGGGGTGAGGCTACTGCACAGGTGAGGAGAGCTCTCCATACACCTCCTGTGCTTCAAAAGGAGTTATTGCTAATGGCAAAATGTTTCCTACCTCTGTCCCCCACCTCCTTGCATGACTATTGTATACTCATGCATACTTGGTTTTTGAAGGTACCCCCCAAACCTGCCATCACCAATTTGTAGTGAAACTTACCTTGCATCCTTGGTGAAAGCATGAAGCACACTACGAGGGAGTGATCCTATCTCCAGGCTTCTTAGCTGAAACTGACAGAAAGTGAAATGCATGCCCTCTTCCAAAAAAGGCTACCTTTTCCCTCAGGGCACAGCATAATCTTTCTTTTGTGGGTGTACCCGCTCCACCTCGATGGGCTCCATGCTTGGTAAGAAAAAGGATGTTCTGTTATTGGCACAGAAAGCAAAAATCGGAGGTTAGGAATTACATTTTTTAATGGCATCACCAGTAAACTGTGCATGACTGATGACCTTCATTATGTTATGAAGCATTGATATTTTTGGCTTAATGACAGTCTCACTTGCGATGTGACTGTATACGCTTTAATTTGTTCTATTCTGTAATGCTATATGTGAATACTGCTGCACTTAATTGATCACAATGAAATTGATGAATGCATTAGATGTGCTGTCCTCTGGCTGCAACTGTACAGCATCACCAGGCAGGATACAATGCAGTAATGCTGCAGTATATCACAAAATGCTGCAGTATACCGTAGGGGACAATGTAAGTAAATGGCAATTAATCCCCTTTGTCTTTCAGTATTGTGTGACATGTCGTTTACTGCAAATTACTGTGTTGCATCATGGCTGGCTCTGCTGTACATGCAGTATAATGCTTTTCTTTCTAAGAATATTTGCATTAGGCATTTTGTTTTATCTTTGTTTTTCTACCTCTGACCCCTTCTGGTGCATCTCATCGTTCCCCCAATCCTCCCAGCACCCCACAATTAAGCTTCCATGAGAGACCTTCCTACTGGACAGCAGGTGGTACATGAAATGAAAGCTGTCAGATGGCAACAAAGACTTCAGCAAAGGATATATTGAAGTAAGGGCCATCAAACTGATATGATTCTTTTATTCCTGTTGTCCCAGATGCTGATAGGCTTACACCCATTCACTTTTGCTTGAACCTTTAGGCCCCCATCCACCTACACAACATGTTTCTTGCAGCAACACACTATGGCTAGAGATGCTGGTAAGTAATGTGCTAAACAAAGTCTGCTCTCATCCACTGAAGTTGTGCTCCCCTTATCCAGGATGAAGAGCACTGCCTTGGACAGCACTTCCACTCGTAGCTACTACCAACAATCCAGCAATGTGGAGTGTGTCCAAGTCATCTGTACTGTAACATATAGTTCTACTAAAGGAATAATGCCTGACAGGGTGGGTGTTATGCTGGGATAACATCCCACCTCGGGTGATTGGGCCCGAGGTCACCAACTGAGGGCATCCAACACCCAAAAAGGGCTGTTATCCCAGCATAACACCCACCCTGGCGGGCATTATTCCTATTATACAATGGCTCATTGTTTTATACAGAAAAAAAATAATTTTAAAACATTCTATTTAGTGTTTAAAAATATTTTTTTAAGAAAAGATGCAAGCAATGTATGGTGCTGGGCAAGCATATCATCAGCAGGGATGTTATGCCAGGATAACATCCCTGCTGTGATGGCCAACTGACCAATCAGGAGCCAGGATTATTTCTTGCCATTGTATAATTTAGGACAGCCAGTGAGACCACTATTGTTTGTTCATAAAACAGGCTCCACTGTATTTCATAGGCATTGGCAGCCTACCTCCAGCAGTGTCAGATCAGTTCCATATTTACATCTTGAACAAGAAGCATACAGAAGGAAGGGAGAGAGTAGAAACCCACTAGGATAACCATTTATCCAATTATCATGCAACTTCTGTTTACTGGATTTGTAATGAAATCTATATCATTCAGAAACAATGAGATGTGATAATTGTGTTCTTCGACTAACACATACCAACATGAAAAAAAAATCATCACATCACACACCAGTGACCGCTCATATCTCAACTAAATCCAGCTTAAGAAATCTCATTACTAGGCTACTCAATTCACAAAATTGTGGAAGTCATTGCTCGGTGGAGTAGAAAATCTTCTCTACAGGAAAAAAGACTTCATTTCTCTAAGTCATTGATCCTTTGTGGGTCCTCTTTATTTGTAATCATTAACATTTTTTTGTCTGGTTCTGGTTTGTCAGCCCCCAGCTGGCACAGTTCCACAGCAAGTAGAGAAAAAGAGAAGACATGCAGAGAGAAATAGACAGATAGAGACCACATGATCTGTATTTATCCCAGCTCAAAGTCCCAACACAATAGCCTTGACTACAAAATTTAATTAAGGCAAAAATGGCTATGCAACATTCTCATTAGGTGTGTGAGTACTATCTTGTGAGTATTCTTATTTGTGTTCTTATTCATTACTGGTTGTTCAGTGTTTTTATTCAGAAAGCAATAAGTAAAAAAAAAAATCTCCCCTGCCCAGGTACCCACAATCAACTCCAGCTCCCCCCCAACACACACACTGCTCCCTCCTCTTGGAAAATCCAGTTTCAGCATTTTGACAGATTTTCTTCCATGTGACAGCAATTTCTCTAAGCCACCATCCTCCTCCCTAAGTAGACCATATCTCCACTGGTGATCCTACATGTACTAAGAGATAGTTGTTTTTTTTCCCTTTTGACCTTCATTCATGATGGAAGGTACAGTAAATTCTGTCAGCTCAAGTTGGTCTTCTTATGCCTAGTACCCTCATAAAAAACATATCCTCACCTCTCTAACCTCCACTCACCAGGATCCTTTTGGGGCACATCAAACATTATTTGCAAGGAGGGCTCCCAACTCCTGATTCTTCATGGGGTGCAACAAGTCCCATTTTTCTGTCCTCTCCCCCTAAAGTGATGGCAGCTGTGTAAGACTTTCAGCTGACAACTGAGTGCATGTGAGGGCATAATCTGCATGGTATCACTGAGTGATAATAGGCAGAATGTCATAATCTAATCGGTGAACTCCATTCTGATCCTCATGATAGTCTCCTTAGCCTGACTCTGGCACAAGGCAGACCTTGTCTCACTCTTCCTGCATGTGAGCTGACTGCGTGGTAAAGACAGTCATTGGTTTAGCCCTGGCAAATTGAAGGGTATATTTTTTTTATTATTTTACTTCTTAAAAAAATGATTACCAGTTCCGATCCCTACCAGCCCTGCTCTGGCACTATTACCCAGAGTACACCAGTCTTACTCTGGTGCTACTGCTCCTAATCCAACAAACCCTATTCTGGCACTATTACCCCTGTGCCTTCTATCCTTGCTTTGGCACATTTACCCTGTGACCATAATCTCTGGTTTTGTGCTATTGTCCCTGAGCCAACCAGTCCTGTTCTGCACTATTACACCCAAGCCAACTGTTCCGGCACTCTTGCTTCATCGTTCAACAGCCCAGCTCTAGTAACTATTATCCAATTGCCTACTGGCTTTGCGCTGGTACAGTAACATAGAAACATAGACTTTGACAGCAGATAAGGACTGCTTGGCCCACCTAGTCTGCCCAAAATGTGTCACAGAACTAATTTCCTGTTAACAACTCTACAAATAAGCTATCATCTCAGTGTTAACCCCCCTGAGTTCCAAATAGCTTTTTGCAAACATTTCAACAATGTGATTATATACATTGGCAAACAAAGGGATCACAGTTTCACATACAGATACACATATAGTTTTACAACCACAGATAAGCAAGGAGGAAGAAAAGGCAGAAACAGCAAGTGAAGGCAGAGAGCTAGCGGGAGGTAGAGAATTGCAAGACCATCAGAGTAATCATTTCCTAGGTCTCACAAGAAAATTTGATCGTGCAATCAAACAGACAGGAGACAGAAAAGGAGAGGATAGAACAGATCTTGCTTTTAACTGTTTCTGCATAGCATATGGGACAGGACCTTATTCAACCCTGTCACTCTAGGGTGGAACTGGGAGCAACACTGCAGGCTATGTCATCATAGTCAAGGATGGGGAGAATCATTTTCAAGACAATAGCTTGGTGAGCAGGAAAAGGAATGCAACCTTTCTGTTTGTCTATTTGCAGAGGACACCAAGATCTGCAACAGAGTAGATGATCCAGATGGGGTGGGCAGAATGAGAAGAGAGCTGGATAAACCTGCAAAATGGTCAAAAGAGTGGCAACTGGGGTTTAATGCAAAGAAGTGCAAGATCATGCACGTAAGGAAGAGAAGCCCTGAAGCCACTTATAGGCTGGGAGGGGAATTGCTGGCAGTCACAAGGGAAGAAAGAGACTTGGGCATCATCATCACCGATGACCTGAAATCATCCAAGCAGACCACTAAAGTGGTAGATAAGGCTAGGGGGATGTTGGGGTGTTTTAGTAGGGGTATCACAAGGCAGAAGAAAGAGGTAATAATCCCTCTTTTCAAGACACTGGTTAGGCCCCATCTGGAGTACTGCTTATGTACTGGCTGCCAAACCTTCACAATGACATTAACCAAATTGAAGCAGTCCAGAGAAGGGCAACCAAAATGGTACAAGGCCTGCATCAGAAAACATATGAGGACAGATTAACAGAGCACAAAATGTATACCCTAGAGCAAAGGAGGGACAGAGGTGATATAATCAAAACATTCAAACACCTTAAGGGCATTAACAAGGTAAAAGAGTCTAACATGTTTCAATATAAGAAAACTAGCAAGACAAAAGGGTACAGCATGAGATTAGAGGGAGATCAATTAAGGGGTAATGTGAGGAAGTTCTTTTTCACAGAAAGGGTGGTGGATGCATGGAATGGCCTACCTCAGGAAGTGGTGGATATGAATACATTGCAGGGCTTCAAACAGGATTGGGATAGGTATACGGGAGCAATACAGATGAGTATGAATAGATAGACCATTGACAGAGCAAAGGCCGATGGCACATTCATTAGGTAGAAAAAGAAATGGGCAAACTGAATGGGCCTTGCAGTCCTTATCTGCCGTCAACTTCTATGTTTCTATGTTTATTCCAGTAAGTGCACTGAGTTTCAGGTGTAGTTTTTTGTGGATGGCATCCACATGCACTGAGAAGTCAAGGTGCCATTAGACCCAGACCCTGAGGTACTTAAATGAGGGAACATCTTTGATTTCAACACCATCTAGGGTATGAAAGGAAGGGAGGGAGGTTAGCCTAACGAGCTTCTTCCTAGTGCCAAAAGTTATGGATAACATTTTCTAGGCATGGAGGGACAGCAGATTTGCCCAGAACCATTTCTGAATGTAAGTGAAATCCAGCCGAATCCTGACCATATGGTCAGAGAGGGAGGAGCCAGAGGCAAGGAGTACCATATCATCCACATTAACATGAATGGATGTAGAGGAACAGGCAGCAGGGAGGTTATTCATGAAGACCAAGAAAGAAATTGGGTAAAGGATGGAACTTTGGGTGACACCAGAGCTGAAGGCAGTATGGGAGATAGGGACTCTCCAATTCAAACAGTTTGAGACCTTCCCTCAAGGTAGGAACAGAACCAATAAATTGAGGAGTCAGAGAGCCCTGCTGTCTTAAGCTTATCCAGGAGAAGGGGTGGGCAACAGTGTCAAAGGCTTTAGCCAAGCTGACAAAAATGGCAGAGGTGATCAGGCCTTAATCCACACCAGAGATAATGGAGTCTGTAAGCCAGAGGAGTGAGGAGGAGGTGGAGTGGAATTTCTGGAAGACAGACTGGAAAGGGGTGAACAAAGAGAATGGATCAAGGAAAGGGGAGAGATGAGATAGCACAAACTTTTCTTGTATTTTGGCCAATGTGGGGAGCAAGGAGATAGGGTGGAAGTTGCCAGGTAAGGATGTGTCACCTCCTTTGGGGAGGGGTATGACAATGGCCTGTTTCCAAGAGTCAGGAACAGAGGCAAGGGAGAAAGAGAGCTTGAGATGGGAGGTAATAGGTAGCGCAATGGCAGGGGCAAAGAGATAGAGGAGCTTGGGGTCAAGACAATTAGGGCTCCTGCACTTGAGATGGTTAAGAGCCAAAAGACCCTTAAGGGGAGCAGCAGTGGTGATAGGTGAGAAGGAAAATGGGCATGGTAGAGTGGAAGTATGGGGAGGTTAAGGAGGAAGGGGAAGGGGAGAGTAGGGAGGAGGCACAGAAAATGAAGACTGAGTTGAACATAGAAGCAACAGAGAAAGGGTCAGAGATAACAGTGTTACCCAGCTTGAGGACAGTGGAGGGGGACTGGGTTGGGGGGAGAGGAGGGCATGCATAACATTCCAGAACTTAGAGGGGTGATTAAGGTTGTTCTGGAATGTGGAGGCAAAGTATTCAGACTTGGCAAGTCTGGTGGCTCTGGTACAGGCTTTGCAAAGGGTCTTGCACCTGAATAGGTCAGCAGGGAAGCCAGAAGACTTTTGAGTCCTCCAGGCAAGGTCACATGCATGGAAGAAAGGCAATAATTCTGCCAAAATATATAGGAGGTGGGAAGCATGGACCCTGTTTTTTCTGAGGAGAGCATGAAGATCCCAGATTGACTGTGATTTGGTGGTGAAATAATGGAAGGTAGTATTGATGTAACTGGCTGAAGAGATGGGAGACCAGTCTATAGCTTCAGGCCAGCATGGAGAGAAGACAAGTCCAGCAACTGGAAAGACTGGATCTAGCGGCATATAGGAGGGCCTTGGGATGGTGTATTTTACACACACAATAGCCCATATGGCAGTCACTGAGGGCATTGGTGAGGTTGCCGGGATTAGTGATATGGTAGGAGTAAGAGGTAAGAATCCTGTCCAGTGAGGATTGATTTAAATATATATGATTGTACTGTGTTGGGCCAGAGATCAGTTGGGTAAGCTGGATGGACTTAATGTTTTGGCACAATTTAGTTAGCAATGAGGAAAATCAGTTGAGGTTAAAGTCACCTAGGATGAGTAGCTCCCCAGACGAGGCATGTGAGGATATTGTGTTAAGGTACCTGACTTGGGGAATAGATCAGGGCAGGAGGCCACTCCGGCCACAAAGATAGGGACAGATAAAGGGCCGGAGATCTTTAGGAGGAGTAGCTCATAGGCAGAGGGGAGATGACAGCGAGTGCAAGCTTGAACTTGATTTTATAGGAGAGGTAGATGGCAACTCAACCACCCTTTTTATCGTGATCCTATTGAGTGTGTACCCAGGGATGGTGACTGCACAATCAGGGATCTTGTGGGATAACCAAGACTCTGAGATAACCAACACATTGGGTTTGAGATTAAACATAAGCATTTGTAGCTTATCAGTCTTTGGGAGGAGGCTTCAGGTGTTGATATCTGCTACTCTCGTTCTTTTTGAGGGATGAGTGGGAGTAGAGTAAGCAGGAACAGGATTGGGCTGAGTATCACCTTCCACTAAACTTAGCAGAGAGACAAAGAGCTTAAAGAAGCCTAAGAGACATTTATGAGGCAGGTGTGGGGGAGAGGGGAGGAAGGGGAGAGGGGCAGGAGAAGAAGAGATCAGAGACCTTTAAGATGGAAGTAAGAGGAAGTTAGAGGTAGCACCCAGTAAGCTGGGGAAATGAGAGAGAGGAAAACCTAGAGATGGGGAGGGCGGTAGAAGGGGAGGTGGAGGGAGATGGAAGGGGGAGGTGACGGAAAGTCAGCAGGATGGAGGGAAGCTAGGAAAACATGAGGGGAAGGAGAGGAAGGATAACCATAAACATGGAACAAATAAAGTGGGAAGTGATATTACAGAACTTATAAGTAAATAGGAGAGGTTATGGGGCTATATAGAGAGGTAAGTGTGGGCAGCTCAGAGAGAGAAAAATAGGAGAACCTAATGTTGGAAGTCCGCAAGACTGCCTAGAAGTATAGGGAAGGGAAGACTGAGGGCAGCATAGGTAGAAGAGAAAGAGGAACATGCAGATAAGAGGACTGGGGTAGGCAGATGCAGCAGGGAGCTGAGTGTAACATAGAAACATAGAAGTTGATGGCAGATAAGGACCGCAAGGCCCATCCAGTCTGCCCATTTCTTTTTCTACCTTATAAATGTGCCATCGGCCTTTGCTCTGTCAGTGACCTATCTATTCATAGTCATTTGTATTGCTCCCTTATGCCTATCCCATGCCTGTTTGAAGCCCTGCACTGTATTCATAGCCACCACTTCTTGTGGTAAGCCATTCCATGCATCTACCACCTTCTGTGAAAAGAATTTCCTCACATTCCCCTTAATCGGCTTCCTCTAATCTTCATGCTGTGTCCTCTTGTCCTGCTATTTTCTTATATTTAAACATGTTAGACTCTTTCACCTTGTTTATGCCCTTAAGGTGTTTAAATGTCTCGATCATATCACTCTCTCCTCCTTTGCTCAAGGGTATACATATTGAGCTCTGTTAATCTGTCCTCACATGTCTTCTGATGCAGTCCCTGCACCATTTTGGTTGCCCTTCTCTGGACTGCCTCAATTTGTTAATGTCCTTGTGAAGGTGTGGCCTCCAATACTGCACGCAGTACTCCAGATGGGGCCTAACCAATGTCTTGTACAGAGGGATTATTACCTCCCTCTTACGACTTGTGATACCCCTACTAATACACCCTAACACCCCCCTAGCCTTACCTACTGCTTTAGAGGTCTGCTTGGATGATTTTAGGTCATCAGTGATGAGCACCACAGAGACACAAGAGTAGGGGACTGTAGACAAAGGGTCAGAAATAGGTAGGGAAATAGAAGGCAACAAATCCATTTACATAAGTATAAATCATGGTACACGAGCAATACAGACTGTAAAACTGTTGTATCAAAGAACAGAGTTACAGCTGCTACAGGCAAGAAGCCAATTTGAAAACTGGGCAACAATAACTTACACAGTTATATGACAGTTCTTTACAGAGCTGTTGTGTCCTTTCATTTTCAGATAAAGTTGGAGTCCTGTGGGAAGTGGAGCACAGTGGCCGGGGGACAGGCTATCAGCTGACTCCATCAGACTCAAGGCATACAATACCCTGTACTTAGTGCATGGTCTTTTGCACAAATTGGCCAGTGTGTGGATGGGCCACTTAGGTAGACAGCAGTGAAATACTGTAGACAGAATGTGGGTCAGCTGTTACAGTTGCTAGGGGATGGAGTGAGCATGACTCCCAAAAGGAGTGTCCTGGTAGTTCTCATGGCAATCAGTGGTGGAGGGAGGGGGGACTGGCTGGCTCCGGAGCCCATTTACAACCCCTTTGCTGCCTTCCAACAGGTAGCAAGGATGTAAAATGCTGGCTGCTGAAATCCTCTATTGTGAGCTGAAGGACTTTCTACCAGCCCATCTTCGGTGCTATTTCCTCTGAATCTACCAGCCCTGGTCTAATGATGCTATCACTAAGTCTACCAACCATTCACCAGTGCCATTATCCCTAAACCTACCAGAACTGCTCTGTTGCTATTACCCCTGAGACTACCATTCTTGCTCTGGTGCTATTACCCCATAACTTCTCAACCCTGTTCTAGTGATATTATCCCTCAGTTCAGCAGCCCTGTTTGGCTTAATTACCCAGACTCTACCAGCTTTGATCGTTCTAAAAGACCTGCACTGGTGCTATTACCCCTGAACCTACTGGCCCTGTTCTCATCTCCCTAGACTAACAGCCCTGCTCTGGCACTACTGACCCTGAATGTACCAGCCCTACTCTGGCACTGTTACCTTTGAGCCTTCCAGCCCTGCTCTTGTGCTAATACCAGTGAGTCTTCCATGGTTTTATCCTAACTCTGGAGTGTATTTGGATGTTTAAGAACTGGCAATGTATTTTACCTTTCTCTGGTGGAACCGAGTCTTTTAATATCAAGACAAGCAAAAGGATGTGAAAGAGACAATGCTTTGGAGACTCCTGGAATGGCCACTGGCAGCAGTTTGGATGGTGAAAGCCACTGCTGATGCTCTGGGTACTGTTTAGTACTGTTCCAGCAGTTGCTGCTATCCCTTTGTTTTGTAATGTAAGGCTGATTGTCCTCTAAATCTGAAGATTTGTTCCTGCTATTGGGACTTTGTTAGAACTTTTGTCCTTTTGAGAACTGTGGGAACTACCCAACTCTCCTGGACTTTGACCCCCTTTTTATGTTGGCTTGCACATGCGCAGCCAACATATTGCGGTAGTAGCAGATTGGGAGGCTCAGTCACTGTTGGGTGAATGCAGGGCACGCATCAGTAGGTGAATCCCTCATTCCCCAATCAGCCTGCATGCCGGCGCCACACCATGCATACTTAATGTGGTGATCACATCAAACGAAAGGTCTGCTGCAATGCAAGCAAAGCTTGTCATATGCAGCGGACCTCCCGACGTGCTTTCCCTGGTGGTGAAAAAAGATTAACATGCCGGCACACTGCCTGCCATACTGCCGACTTCGGGGGTGCCCAATCCCTATGTAGGCATGCCAATGTGTGTGCCAATGGGTGAGCCCACTCCCCATCAGCATAATGCACACCCCCCCATTTGATATGTGCCGAGGGGGGGTGCCCAATCCCCCATCGGCTACAGCATCCCCCTTCCCATAACACTTAGGTGGCATGCTGGAAGACCACCCCAGCATGTCAAATCACCCTGAAATATAGAAACAATCACGGAAGGTTTTTTTCTTTTTAAACCCTGTGAAAAAAGGAAACGGTCCCTCGCCGTCTCCCTGCCCCCCTTCCTCAACCCGCGCCCACCCACTGTGCACCCTGCCTCCTCACACACCCCTTCACCCCATACTTACCTCCGGAGTCCAGTGCGATAATCTTCGGTGGACTGGGAACACGTCTGCACTCTTCAAAGCCGACCGCTAACTGAGGACATGCCGGTAAGCTGTATAATGGAATAAATTAGGGTTTTTCAACTTTGATGCATATCTCAGGCATTTTTTTGGATTTTGGCACCAAATTTTCAACATGGGGTTTTTGGAACCCCTCCTCATGAATTCTGCACTGTCTTGGTGTTAATTGGCCCCAAAAGGTGATTTCGCAGTCACTGAGTGGAATCACCCTTTGGGACCGATTAACAAAACAACAGTGCTAGTGTTCATGAGGTGGGCTCTCAAAAAGCTTATGTTGCAAATTTGGTGGAAAAATCCCCAAAATGACTGTTTTACCAGCGTGCGTTTCACAGTTTCCATGCACACTCATAACTTTGCGAATTTGTAATATTTTCACTCCAGATTTTCAAAATTGGCATTTTTCCACACCTCCTTATGAACAGTATAGCTGTCATTTTACATATCCTGGCCAAAATGTGTTTTCGCATGTCCAGGACAGAATAGTGCAGTTGCTGCACAAAACCAGTTTTCGGGACAGTTTCAGGAAATGACGGTGACACTGTTCATGAGCAGAAGTCTAAAAATGCCTATGTTGAAAATTTGGTAACAAAATTCCATAAAATGACTGTGTTACAAGCTTGAGTTGCGCAGTTTCCAAGCACCCTTGTAACTTTGCAAATTTGCACCATTTACATGCCACATTTTCAACACTGGCATTTTTTACACCTCCTTATGAACAGTACAGCTGTCATTTTTCACATCCTGCCCTAAATGTGTTTTTACACCTGTGGCACATAATGGCGTGGTCACTGTGCGAAATCAATGTTTCGGACACATTAACAGAATCACACTGCCACTGTTCATGAGGGGAGGTCCCAAAATGCCTATGTTAAAGATGTGGTTAAAAAAATCCCAAAAATAATTGGGTTACTGACGTGTTTTGCACAGTTTCTATGTATGCTCATATCTTCACCAATTTTTCATATTTTCACTCCAGATTTTCAATGTTGCCATTTTTTCACATCTCCTCATGAACAATACAGTTGTCATTCTCCACATCCTGCCCAAAATGTGTTTTCATCCCTGTGTCGCCAAATGGCATAGCCACTGTGCAAAACCACCTTTCAGCTAACAATCTGATAGTGCCACTTTTCATGAGGTAGGCTCACAAAAAGCCCACGTTGAAAATTTGGAGTGAAAATACCAACACACACCTACGATGTTAGCGTTTCCAACTGTAGCACCCCACCCTGTAGAGACTGACAGACATCAGGGGTGTGACTTGGGATCATCGGCTGTAATGCTCACGCCATTCCACCCCTACCCCCACCCTGCAGCCAGTGACAGGCATCATGGTGTGCCTTGCACTGTTCAGCTACAAAGTTCACCCCATTCTCCTATACTGCATCCACCTCAGCGTATTTCCTTATGGAATGGGGTAAGTATAATGCCCAAAGACCCCAAAGCACACCATGACACTTGTCAGTGTCTACAGGGTAGGGTGAGGTACAGTGCCATGAGCGTTATAGATGACAACCCAAAGTCACACCCCAATGCCTATTGGTCTCTACAGGGTGCAGGTGGGGTTGACGTCACTTCAATACTTCACTGCCATTCCTATTATATATCTCTAACTCTGACACTACCGATGCCAATGCCAGCGAAACAACATTCGGCATTGACAAATGCTTGTTATTATTTGTGTATTATTCAGGATTTTAGTTTGTTGGGACTGTGAGGGAGGAGGTTTCTTTATTTTTAGTTATTTTATGTTGGAGTGAGTGATTGTGTGGGTGAGTGTGTTGTGTATGGAATGGAGATTGTGTGGTCTGGTAGTCTATTTGATTTTAAAGTTAGTGTAGTAGTAAAATTATTATAGAGTATTAGTGGTGGGCCCCAGAAATGACTTTTTTGACTTAGGCTCCTGGACTCTGTTATTCATCCTCTTTTTTAAAAGCTTTGTGTCCCATCCAAGACCCTCCCCGCCTTTTGGCCATAGTCTCTCAGAGATATAGGGAGTTGGGCATTGTAAGGAGGAGCATAAGGGGGAGATGTCAAGAGGATGAGGCTGGTAGGGGGCTGATTCAGGAGATGGGGACCAGAAGACCCCCTGGGCCGAGAAGGCAACCGGAACGGGGTCCTTCATGCCTTGTATCTCTGCCCAGGGAGTCCTCCAGACCAAGAAGGCCGGTAGCTGAGAGACCTTACTCAGCCATTTGTCCTCTTCTGGCAGTGTTGTACAACACCAGGTCAATGACCAACACGACTGCTATAATGGCGGAGCTGGTTGCATTGGTTGGCCTGGCGTACATTACAGAGACATGGCTGAGGGATGCTTTGGGCCCTGTGCTAGAGGCATCTGTCATAGCCAGGTTTACTGTAGTTCATTTCCAAGGAAGGAACGCAGGGGAAGGGGGGCCATCTGTTTTAGGTCAAAGTTGGGCCTGGTAGTGCACCCGGTAGGGAACACCAGTTCTTTTGAGTGCATGGTAGTGCGTGGGGGGGTCCTGGAGTGGAGTTTTGGATTCTTCTGGTCTACCATCCACCTTGGCGGGACCTGAGTTTCCTGCAGGAGTTGACGACCTTTGTCGCTGAGAGGGTGTTGGAGTAACTGAGATGGCTTATTCCCAGTGACTTCAACACCTGTTTGGATGATGAGGCTTCATCTGGGGCCAGAGGCTTCCTATCCAGCATGGAGACTCTTGACCTTACTCTTGAGACTACAGCCAGGACTCACCACTCCAGGCATGAGCTCAATCTGATGTTCTTCCTGGGGCTCGAAATTGACATCATCGAGACCGATCTGGTTGTTTGGTCGGATCATTGCACCATCAGGTTCCACTTCAGAGCCCCCACGAATTTCCCTTCCCCTGTGGAAATGTTTCAGTTTAGCCCTTTGAAAGGGTTATGACCAGAGAGACTGATGGCAGAACTGTACATTTTGTCTGTGCTGGAGGTCTGGGGAATGCCTTGATGGCTTACAATAGGGCTATCATGGAAGCTCTGGATTGCCTGGCACCAATCTGTGTAAGCCCACTGGTTTCGTGCCTTTTCTCACCTTCATTTGATGGTGAGCTGAGGGTGCTGAAAACTAGGGTGGCGGAGGTTAGAGAGGCATTGGAGGAAAACCCGGTCCCAGGAGGAGAAGCTGGTTCTGATTGCTCATTAAGATAAGTATCATAATGCAATCATCCAAAAAATGGCAGCTTTCATGTCTAGGATGACTGCAGCTGGGGAGAATCAACCAGCTCAGTTCTTTCGGGTTGTAGACAGGCTATTATGTCTGTCTTGTCTGGAACCCATTAGAGCTTTTTCAGCTCACAAGTGTGAGGAGTTTGCTCAGTTCTTCTTAGACAGTGTCCTCCATTCAGGCTGGGAGTTCCCCAAGCAGAATACCATCATCCAACAGTGGTGGACCTTGGGCGGGCAGATGCGCTTGGTCACCCTGTGGAGAATTCTGATCAGTGATGGTGGTGGAGGTCAGTGGGGTGATCTTGGGGCTTAAACCAATCTTCTGCAACCTTGACCCTGGCCCAACAATATTACTTGTTAGTTCCATCAGTGTTCTGGGCCCAGTTTTTGCAGAGATTGCTGGGAGTTCCCTTGCAGTGGGGGTATTCCCAGAGTCCCTTAAAGAGGCTCTGGTGAAGCCCCTGTTGAAGAAAACCCATCTCTGAACCCCAATGTCTTGCCGAATTAATGGCCTATTTCAAACCTCCCCTTTTTAGGGAAGGTTCTTGAGAAGGTGGTCACAGAACAGCTCAAGTGTCACCTGACAGACTTCCAGATTTACGAACCACTCCAGTCCGGATATAGGGCTATGCACAGCATGGAGACCGCACCGGTTAAGGTGTTGAATGGCCTGCTCAGGGCAAGAGAGAGAGGAGAGTGATCAATTCTCATTCTCCTTGCTTTCTCATCAGCATTTGATACTATAGAACATGGAGTGCTGTTGGACAGAATGAATTAATATGTAGCACTCACCAGCAAGGTCATCAGCTGGTTTGAGTCCTTTCTCCGGGGCAGGACTCAGAGGGTGGTACTGGGGAATTACTCCTCAGGCCCAAGGGCCCTGCCCTGTGGAGTACATCAAGGCTCTGTCATCTCCCCCTGTTGTTACCAGTGTATATGCTGCCTCTGGGTGAGATCATAAGGTGGTATGAGCTGAGTTTTCTTCGCTGTGCTGATGATACTCAGCTCTACCTGTCCTTCACACCCGGGAGATCTGACACGATCGATGTGCTGAATAATTGCTTGGATGAGATGCAGGCTTGGACGTCATTGAACTAGCTGGGACTTAACCTGGAGAAGACTGAAGGTCTGGTGGTTGAGCCAGGTGGAAATGGGGGGAAGTGGGGGCATCTGGGGAGAGATAGGGGCTTTTTATTTCTCCAACTGACCTGGAGGCCTCCACTAAGGTGAAGAATTTGGGCATTGTTTTGGACAATGAACTGACACTTGAAGCTCAGGTATTGGCTGTTGTTCAGACCAGTTTTTACCATCTCCAGAACATAGCCAGAATTAAATCCCTTATTCCCCCTGATGACCAGGAAACGTTGGTATACCCATTTGTCACATTGAGGCTTGACTAATGCACTCTACCTTGGGGTCAGAAGAGGTGCGATGCAGTGCCTAAAGCTTTTGCAGGATGTGGTGGCCTGGTTGTTGATTACACATTCTAGGTTCAGTCATATTACACTGGTGCTATGTAAACTGCATTGACTACCAGTGCACTGATAAATCACTTTAAAATAGGTCTTGTGGCCTTTAAGGCCCTACACTGGTTGGGTCCAGGATACCTGAATGAGCATCTGCATCCCTGCACCCTGAGTCATTCTCTTAGATCAGTGGGGGAGGCCCTTCTGGAGGTCCCTAATGCTAGGTTGAAATCTTCCAGGGACTGGGCATTCTAGGTGGCTGTCCAGGTCCTTTGGATCTCATTGCCGGAGTACCTCCAGGAGGCCCCTTCCCTAGAAGTATTTAAAAAGTATCTTTAAAACATTCCTTTTCCTACAGGCCTTTGGAGCCTGAGGAATATATTTTAAACTGTTAGACAGCTTAGGAATTAGCCTGTATGGAATTTTAAAGGATTGTATTTATTGATTTTACATACATTGTATTATGAGTTTTGTGTTCCTAATGCTGTTTGTTTTATATTTTGTAAGGGCACCTGAGCCTACTGGGAAGGGTGCCCGAAATAAATAAACTCTACTACTACTACTACTACTACATTTCAAACAATTTAGGAAACAATGTTAAAAACGTACTGTATATACATACATACATACATACATACATACATACAGAGAATGTGATGGCAGATAAGGACAGCTGAGCCCACCCAGTCTGCCCAACTATGTTTTCTTACCCTCTAACCAACCCACATGATCCCTTGTGCCTGTCCCAGGCATTTTTGAATTCATTTACTGTTTTTTGCCACCACTACCTGCCATGGAAGACTATTTCAGGCATCAGTACCATTTCTGTGAAAAAGTACTTCCTTACATACCTCCTGAATTTACTCTACTCCAGCTTCATATTATGCCCTCTTGTTTTAGAGCACCTTTTCCTCTGAAAGATACTCTCGTCCTGTAACTTATTAAACCCTAAAAGGTATTTAAAGGTTTCTATCATATTCCTCTTCTCCCTCCTTTCCTCCAAGGTGTACATATTTAGCTCCTTAAGTCATTCCTCGTAGAGCTTTTGATGTAGACCCTGCACCATTTTTGTAGTCCTCCTCTGGACTGCCTCCACTCTGCCTATGTCTTTTCTGAGATGTGGTCTCCAAAACTGGACATAGTACTTAAGGTGGAGTAATACAAGAGATTTATAGAGGGGTAGAATCACATCTCTCTTGCTGCTGGAGGCACCCCTACCTATGCACCCTAGCAGCCCACTAGTTTTCCTAATTGCTTTATCACACTGCCTGGCCACCTGTAGGTCTCCAATATGATTAATCCTAGGTCTCTTTCCTACTTGGTCTTTGTCAGTATCACTCCACCTATCTTGTACTCTGCTCGTAGGTTCCTATGGCCTAGATGCATTATTTAGCACTTTTTCACATTAAAACCCAGCGGCCATACCCTTGACCACTCATCCAGTCTCTTTAGATCCCTGCACATACTATCCCCCCAGATCCTGGTGTCTTCTGCAAAGAGGCAGACCTTCCCTTCCAGTTCTTCCAATATGCTGTTTTTAAAGACATTGAAGAGGACTGGCACAAAACTGATCCCTGAGGAACCCCACTGGTCACACTCCTTTCCTTTGAGCATACTCCATTCACAACTACTCTATGTCCTATCCACCAACCAGTTTCTCATCCAGGTTACCCCCTTATTATCTAACCCCAAGTTACCCAACTTGCCCACCAGTCTCATATGTGGAACGGTGTCAGAAGTCTTGCTGAAATCCAGATAAGTCACATCTACCACAGCTCCCTGATCTAGCTCATAGAAACCTAGAAACATAGAATTTGACTGCAGATAAGGACCGCTTGGCCCACCCAGTCTGCCCATTTCCCTACCTAATGGATAAGCTGCAGATCCTAGTTAACCAGCAGCCTACTTCTTTCTACCCCCACCCCCTAGAATTGCCTTATGACTGTCCTATGCATGCTTGAATTTAACCACTGTTTTTGACTCCACAACCTCCTCCGAAAGGCCATTCCATGCATCCACAACCCTCTCTGTGAGAAAATACTTCCTTACATTTCCTCTGAGCTGCCTCCACCTCTATCTTCAAATTGTGCCCTTTTGTTCTTGCACACCTCTTTGAAAGATGCTACCCTCTTGGCCTTTGTTGATTCCCTTGAGGTACCTGAAAGTTTCTACCATGTCCCCCCTCTCCCTTCCTCCTTTCCTCGAGGCTATACTTATTAAGCTCCTTTAGTCTCTCTTCATATGTCTTCCGGTGCAGACCCTGCACCATTTTAGTTGCCCTCCTCTGGACAGCTTCCATCCTGTCTATGTCCTTGTGGAGATTGGGTCTCCAGAACTGCACACAGTACTCCAGATGGGGTCTCACCAGCTGTCTATACAGAGAGCTAACAACTTCCTGTTTCCTACTGGTGATGCCTCTCCCTATGCATCCCAGTACCCTCCCAGCCCTCCTTACTGCCCTCTACATTGCTTGCCCACCTTTAAGTCATCTGATATGACAACCCCCAGGTCCCTTTCCATTTTTGTTGTTGTCAATATCTCACCCCCCATTGCTTACTCTTCCCCTGGGTTTTTGTTTCCCAGGTGCATTACCTTGCACTTCTTAGCCTTCCTTGGTCACCTAGAGAAAGAAGTCTCTCAGATTTGTTTGGCATGCTCTTCCCTCTGTGAAACCATGCTGGCTTCAGTCCTGCAGTCCATAACACGTAAAAGTTATATTTAATGGACAAAAAAAAAAAATAAGTCAAAGGGCTTAGTTTCATTCATATATTTTGTGTGTGTTAGTTTTGAAAAAATCTCCTCCCAATGGAAATAAAATAAAATGATAAGTCCCAGCACATGAGTGATTGATTTTTGCAAGATATTGGATTTGTATTTGGGAGGTTCAATCACCCATAACTGTTTATTTTCTTTTTTTACCAACACCATGACCTCTCATAACCACCCAAGTGGCAATTTTTGATTTGGTCCAAAATACATTTTTGGGTATACCAAGTAAATTAGTTTTATTCATTCATTTGCTCACTGAGTAGGTTCATTGTAACCAGGGTTTCTTTTAGAGCTGGGATTCAAAACTGTGCACAATGTATGGCAGAAAACAGTAGGGGTACAGATTATGCAACAGAGCACATAGAAGAAGAAGGGAGGGCGTGATCAAACGCATACTGAGGGACTGACATATGAAAGTATGCACCAGTATGGCCATGGGGGCAAGGAGAGTGACATGGGTGCTAGTGGGTTGGTGAGGGTAGCATATTGTTTTCTTTCTTTTGTCTTAGTAGGGGGACTTCCCAGACAGGGGGTGGTGTGAAAGGATTATGTGTTAGGGAGTGGGAGATACTTTCTGTGGGTTTGGGTACCTGACTGCTGGTAATGTTAGTGATTGGGCAGTGTTGCACCAGCCATGGGGTTGGATACCTACCCACCAGTAATGAGAATAATATCAGTGGGGTCAGGAGCCTGACCTTTGGTAATCTGACAGATTAGGTGTGGGCATGGACAATGGATACAGGCAGCAGGGTTGCAGGGTGGACATCCAACAAGTGGTACTGTTAGTTATGGGAGTACCAGCAAAAGGGTTAAGCAACTGACCTTTGGTAATATCACACATTCTAGGAGGAGTGGGGTGGGGTGCCAGTGATGTTGCTGAGGCATTTTGTTTTAGTTCCCCATCTACGGCACTGCAGAAGGCAGCATCCAGTTGTGGAGGAGGAAAGGCTGTGCTGGTTATCCACCATGGGGCTAAATTCTTGTTTTAATTTTTTTGTTTATTCCCCATCACAGCTGGCTCTGCATCTCATCACAGCCACAGTCATCCCCCTGCACCCTTCTACCCTCCTTTCCTGACTTCATCAGCCCTCACAAATCCTTGGATTACACCACAGTCAGGGAACAGAGTGTGGGGTATACCCCTGCATAAGACATTTTTTGGGCACTGAAAAGAGTCAGAGAAGCCAGCCTGGATGTACCAGAGCCTTCAAGGAGTCGATCTTGAGTCAGTTTTCTGTTTTTTGTGCCTTGATCTCCTGATGGCATTGGTATGCATGGGGGACCAATGTACATGTACACACAGAGCATGCAGGATGCTGGTAACTGGCCAGCATCATCCTCTTCCTCATTCTCCTCCTAAGCTGCACTGCCACCTGTTGTCACCCAGGTGGCAATAAAGCAGTGGGGAAAGCAACCCCCCCCCAAAGGAGGAAAGTGTATACGGGGATGGTCAATTGTCCTCCCGCCATGCCAGCCCCTGATGACAAAGGCTGCCACTCTCAAACCAGGTCACAGGTGTTGTAAGTTGTAGCACTACTGCTTCACCACCAGGTTGGCCTGTGGGATGGATTCTTAATGTATGTGATGGGGTGGCAGTGTAATGTGGGTTAGCATGGAGGCTAGAGGGTGGGTAAGGGTGGGTTTGATTTTATTTCACTGGTTAAGTAAGAGGGAGAGGGTGGTGAGACATCCTTCACAGCAGGTGGGGGGATAGGGTTTTGTGCTGGGGGCAGTGTGTACTGTCAGAAGGGTTGTGCTCCTTACCTCTGGTAATTTTTGTGTTTGGTGGAGCACTGGCAATTATGTTGGTCACCTGCTTGCTAGCACTGAAACAAAAATGGTATTTCCCCCCCAACACTACTGATTCTGGGAGTTAAGGGGCCAACTTAGCTGCTAGTACCCCCCAATGTAACTAATCTGATTGGTACATGGCTATCTAACCCCGATTCCTGTATCCCATCCTCCTGATCTCTAACCTGACTAGCAGATGGTATCCAGTTGACTAGCGACTGAAATTGGACACCTACAAAAATGGCAACTCAGTTACAGCACCTGTGTTTATGGCTACCTAGCAGGAGGGCAACTGGATACTTGGGTGGGCGACATACAGCGACGGAAATTATGCATGCTCACAAACATGGGGGGGTGAGAGGCAAGGAGGGATGTGCGTGGGGGGTTGTGGTAGGCAGCTGTCAAGCTGGTCAATAATGTGTGGTGGGGAGGGTGGTCAGCTGGGAGGTGCAGGGTGCAGGATTTGGGTCTGGCATGGCACTTTTTTTGCACACCCTCGACATGCACACCCGGAGTTGAGAATCCATAAGTAGGGGTGCAGAATGAAGTCTCGCATGGGGGGTGTCTGGGACCCAGCCTCCACATTAACAGCAAAACCCATAGGTCCTGAGTGCCCTTTCTCCTCACCACAAGTGTGCATTGCCGAAATTAATTTTCAGCAATGTACACGTGCCATAATGGCAATCGTTATTCTGCAATCGCCATTATCACATGGAACCCTAGCAGACAGAAGCTCAGTCACATGACCGGTACCCCTAATCCCCAATAACTAACCTAACCATATATGGCTGCCCAACCACAGTGCCAGTATCCCCCACTCCGATCACAATCAACCATTCCTACCCACTGCCTGGGAAGCCACTGAACTCTCATCCCTATCTAGCCCATTCCATTCAAACAAAACAACACCCCATCCTCAACACCTGTATCACCTTCCTCCTTCCATGACCACTCCAGTGTATACTGTACATTGTTTGTGGTCACATGGTGGGTGACTTGCACAGCCTTCCCTCCATCTTGGCTGGTTACCATTTTCTGCTTCAGTCCCACCCCACCAATAATGAACTTAAAAGAAAATAAAAGCAAAAAATAAAAAATAATACTATGTTAGAAAAAAAAAAACATACTGTGTAACTGCAGGAACTTAGGCTTCTTTTTTTTTTTAACAAAAACAATTTAATTTGGTGTATCAAACACTTATTTTAGGGACACATGCAAATCCAAAAATTGCATGGTCAGTGGGGTTGGGGTGGTTGTAAGCACCCTGACTATCAGATTTTGAAAAAAAGTATTAGGTGGTTGGTACCCCTCCCCCCCCCCACAAAACAAAATAAGTCCAAAAGAACCTGAACTGCTCATGTTTGGAGACTTTTAAGCCCAAATTTGAGTGATCGGATACTTTTAACTCCCACCCCAACCCCATTATGGCTACTCATGTGGCAAATTTCAGATCTGCGTGATGGGTCTTTAGTTTTGGACCTGAAGGGCCCTGCATGAAGCAAGCAACCCCATGCCAGATAGTTCTTCTGCTTCATATAGGGCCTGCAGAGCCATGCACAAAGCAAGCTACCGGTCCATGCCCCTCCTCAGTGAGTCTGCAGCTTCGTGTGGGGCACGAGGGGCTCTGTGTGAAGCATGCTACAGCTCTAGGTGCATGCAGGATGTGTCTGTTGCTTAACACAGGCCCTGCAATGCCTTGTGTAAAGCAAGATACGGGTCTGGCTCCAGGCGAGATGGGTTGGCTGTTTCACACAGGGGCTACATGGCCTTGTGTGAAGCATGATACACATTTAGTGCCATGCCTGATTGGTCTGATGCATCATGTAGGGCCTTGAGGGCTGTGTGCAAAGCAAGCTACAGATCCAGATCCATGCCCAGTAGATCTGCTGCTTCACATAGGACCCACTGAGCTCTATTCAAAGGAAGGTACTGGTCCATGCCCATTTCTAATGGGTCTGTAACTTCATGCAGGGCCCACAGGACATTGAAAAAAGCAAGCTACAGTACTTATCTTGCACCATGCCTAATGGAAGCTAGCATAAATGTGTTCGTTTTCATATACCTGTTTCAAAACATAGGGAAATAAATTGAAAAAAAAAAAAGACTCTGTTAATGCATCTGTTAGGGTTCAATCTCAAACATAAAAAACAGGAAAATAAACAGTTTGGGGAAAATTCCATTGTGCCTTTGTAAGTTTGCAGTGTACTGTTCCTCAGGGTTTAAAGGATCACGGGATCCAGCATTGACTTTACCCCAATTTTCACATGGTCTTGTCAGACAAAGTACATTTCTTGCATAAAAAGTGCAGTAGTTAGGAAACAACAACAATGCATCATGTGATCACTCAAACACTTCAAACAGCACACCACAGATTCACAAAGCTTATGAGACTTTTCCCCAAAATATTTATTTCCCTACTTTTAATATTCACTTGGAAAGCATGTGATCATATTGGTATCAGTCTGAGCTGAGAGAAATTTTGGTACAGGCCACTCCTTCACCTCTCATAGCTCCAGAATACTGAATATTATCTCTAATTCCACTCACTCTCTGCCTTTCTCCTACTTTTCCCTTTGAAGTCCATACGCAATCAAAAGGCTGACAAATGTAAGGTAGAGGGTTTTTTTGTGCAACTCCTAATTCCTGCTTGAAATCTAACCTCTGCTTTTCATTTCACATTCTGTATGCTACAATTTACTAATTTCATATGTGCAATCCACTTCTTTCCCAGGGAATGGTCGGGATGTTGCACAACCCATATCATTTCCATACTGCATATTATTTGCAAATTGCCTGGAGTGTGGGAGGATGTTTAGTGTGCAACCACATACAGAAACTCAGAAAGGAGACTGAGGGTCTGCAGGAGGAACTAAGACAGGCAAGGCAGACTGGTGGTGGGTTTAGCCCAATACGGAGGGAGGAAGAGTGGGAGATGAGGGAGGGTGATTTAAGCCAACAGTTATGAGGAGAGGGTCAGAAGAAGGGAAACAGGGACATGGGAGCCAAGGCCAGGAAGAACGACTGCCAGGGAAACCAGGTCAGGAGATAAAAGACAAATGGAAGGAGGAGATAGGGACTTGTGAGGGGAGGCGAAGAAGAGTCAAAAGTCATGGAGTGGAAAGGAGAGAGCAGGTTACTATGGAGAGAGAGGGAGCGGGCATTTGTGAAGGGTCTTCGGAAAATAGTTTTGCACTGCTAGAGAGGAAGAAGGTGGAGGAGGGAAATGATGAAATTAGAGGAGTAATTGATAAATGCCTGGACCAAACTGGAGCGGGGGGAAGTTCTGCTGGCAGAATTGCAATAGGGGCAAAAGGGAGAAATAATGTGCAGAATGTGCAGGAGGAAGAAGAGGAGCCGGAAATGAGAGAGGGAGATGAATGGAAGCAAGCAGGGAGTAAGAGTGATGGAACTTAGTTCTGAGGGACTCAATACTAAGAGGAGTCAGGTGGGGTAGCAAGGGGGAGAGGCATAGTCGCATTTGGGTGGAGACCATGCCAGGAATGACAGCGTAAAGGGTGGGACAATCTGTTCTGAAATATGCTAGAAGGGGTAGGGACAAGCCTCATTTAATTATACATCTTGGGACGAATGATCTGGCTGACAAGACAGTAGATATAGTCAGAGGAGGTTTAGGAAATAGCACAATTATGTGAGGGCAGGAAGATCAGTAACTTTTCAGAATACTCCAGTGCCCAAAGGCAAGCACAACAAGAGAAAGCTGAGAATAGAGGAATTTAACAGATGACTAAGAACCTAGTGTTGTGCTAAAGGGTATGGGCTGTTGGGGGTGTGGGGAGGGACCTGGGAGGACAGTAGTCTCTATGCCAAGGACAGACTACACTTGAGTGCGGAGGGAAAGAAAGTGTTGAAACAGAGGATGGAGGAGTACATAGAGGAAGTAGGGAATTTAAACTAAGAGCGGGGGGGTAGCAACTGGGCAAGAGAGATGCAGAGACCACAGGTTGGGAAACCATATGAGCTTACCCCCCATAACAGTGACAACGGACAAATGGCAAGTACTATTGGTGATGCTAGTAAAGGAGGGCAGGATGTGAGGGACAGAAAGGGTGGAAGGTGGTTACCCTTAATGCTAGGAGCCTTGGGAGAAAAACTGCAGAGTTACAGGTGCTCATGGCAGAGGGAGAGGTGGACATTGCAGCATCACAAAAACATGGGCCACCCAATACAATGACTGGGACCTGTCTGTACCAGGGTACAGGTAATTTCATAGGGACAGGGTGATTGGGAAAGGAGGGGGTGTGGCACTATATGTGAAGGAAGGACTGAAGTGTGAAAGGAAGGAAGGGGCGGAGGGTAGTACGGAGTTAATTTGGATGCAAATCCAGGATTCCAGGAATACGATTCTTAGAATGGGAATGGTGTACAAGCTGCCATCTCAGATGGAGGAGTTAGAAAGTGAACTAGCGGGACAGATCAGGAGGACCTGTGAGAAGGGTAGTGTGGTGATTGTGGGGGACTTCAACATGCCAGGAGTGGACTGGAGTACCCCAACAACCTGGAACAGAACAGGTACTGCTGCTGCCTTCCAGGACAGCTTCCTGCTGCAAATGGTCAGTGAACCAACCAGGTTAGGGAATACCCTTGACCTTGTGCTGGCAAATGGGGACTTTGTGAGAGGACATACAGTGGAGGAACCGCTGTCAGGGAGTGATCACCACTCAGTATGGCTCACATTGGATATGTGCAAGGAAGGAGTGGAATCTGGCACAAGAGTGCTGGACTTCAGGAGGGCCAACTTTGAGAGGATGGGGGAAGTGGTAAAAGGGTACCTGGCCAGAATTCAGTCTAGAATGGACACTAACCAGAGGTGGGAGCTCATAAAGCTGGGGATAGTGGAGGCAACCAAAACCTGCTGCAAGGCCCAGAGCAAGAAGGCTAGGATTAAGAAACCAAGATGGTTGAGCAAAGAGGTCGTGGAAAACGTAAGGATGAAAAGAGCTGCCTTTAGGAAGTACAAGAAACAGGCAGAGGGGGAGGGACGGGAGGAGTACTTGAGTGGAATCGAGAGGAGGTGACAAGGGCAGTAAGGGGCCAAGGCATCTCACGGAACTCAGGCTGGCACAAGGCATTAAGAAAGGGAGAAGGACTTCTTTAGGTACATCAGGGAGAAAAGGAGCTGTAAGGACCACATAGTAAGGATTAGGAAGGAGGGTTGGGTAGAAGCAGGGTGCGATAAGGCAGAAGCACTAAATGAGTACTTCTGCTCAGTATTTACTAAAGAGAAGGGGGTGACACTCAAGTGGGGAGAAATGGCAGAAACAGGGGGGGGAGGGGGTGACAGATGGGGAATTCATGGATGGCAGAGTTCGGGAGGGTTTGAAGGCACTGAGGGTGGATAAGGTGCGAGGACCAGATGGCATCCACCCCAAGGTACTGAAGGAGCTGGCAGAGGTCCTTGCAGGACATTTGGCAGACCTTTTTAATGCCTCACTACATTCAGGGTGTGTACCTCAGGACTGGAGGATGGCTCATGTGGTGCCCCTCCACAACAGTGGTCCCAAGGATGAACAAGGAAACTACAGACCAGTGAGCCTCACATCCATTGTGGGTAAGCTAATGGAGACTATCCTGAAGGAAAGGCTGGTGGCCCTCATAGAGGCCAAAGGACTACAGGACAGCAGACAGCATGGCTTCATATAGGGCAGATCCTGCCAAACCAACCTGTGGTGGAGTTCTATGACTGGGTAACTAGGCAACTGGACAGGGGTCATGCAGTGGATGTTCTGTATCTGGACTTCAGTAAGGCATTTGACTCGGTGCCACAAGGAAGGCTGGGAAGTAAGTTAGTAGACACAGGGGCAGGTGCAAAGCTGGTGAGATGGGTAGGGAACTGGCTTCAGGGAAGGCAACAGATGGTGGTGGTGGTGGGTGGGGAGCTCTCACACCAAGGGTAGTGACAAGCGGTGTTCCACAGGGATCGGTGTTGGGACCAGTGTTGTTTGGGATATTCATTGCAGACATATCATTGGACATCAAGAGCAAGATCAGTCTGTTTGTTGATGATACCAAGGTAGGAGCAGTGGTGGATGACCTAGGGGGATGGCAGGGGTTGCAGGATGATCTGGCAAAGCTTGAAACCTGGTCAGACACCTGGCAGCTGGGATTTAATGCCAAAAAGTGCAAGGTGCTGCATTTTCAGATGAAGAACCCAAGGAGGAGTTACCAGCTGTGGGGAGTACAGCTAACCCAGATAGAGGAGGAGAAGGATCTGGGGGTGCTCATTACAGGGTCAATGAACAACTCAGCACAATGTAGGAAGGCAGCTGCAAAGGCCAACAAAATTCTGGGTTGTATTACAAGGGGCATATCCTCAAGGAGGGAGGAGGTGATTCTGCCACTGTAAAGGTCATTAGTTAGACAGCACCTGGAGTACTGCGTGCAGTACTGGTGCCCGTATCTGAAGAGGGACATTAAGTTACTGGAGGGGGTGTAGCTCAGGGCCACAATGATGATCAAGGGCCTGGGGGACTTATCATACGAGAGGAGGCTGAGGGAGTTGAACATGTACTCACTGGAGGAGAGGAGGACAGGGGACATGATTGAAACCTTTAAGTACATGAAAGGAATAAACAAGACAGGTATAGAGGGCTGTTCAAAGTAAGGGAGAGGAGGGGAGGGACACCAGGGGCCATGATATGAGACTGGAGGGAGGAAGGTTCAGGAGGGAGATGAGGAGACACTTTTTTACAGAGAGGCTGGTGGCTGGGTGGAATGCGTTACCTGCAGAAGTGGTATCCCGTAGAACAGTGGACTGCTTCAAAAGGGGATGGGACAGGACAAGGGGGAGGGTCAATGAAGGGGAAGGGTGAAAGGGAGGGGAAGCAGCAGAATAAGGGGTGCTAGCTGCACATTCAAGCAGACTTGATAGACCTCTAGGCCTTTATCTGCTGGCAAATTTCGTATGTTCGTACCCATGATGTAGTGTTTGCAACTCATGGAATTAATGTATTCTCATGTGGTGAAAAGCAATCACAACAGATGTTCTAACATGTTCTTACATTCATTGATCAACTTGGGAAAGGAGCTGTGTTGCTCTTCTTACCTGTGCTTTGAACACTAAAATAAAAGTGCTTTAGTTATTATAACATAAATAAATAAGGCGCATTAGATATGCACTAGGATATGAGGCACTTTGTTTGTAAAGCATATGAATAAACTGATATCAGTCTGAACTATGATAGGGCTTTGGGGGGTGTTGCATCTTTTCAGCCATCACAGCTTCAGAATACTAAATCTTTTCCTAATTCCTCCCATTCTCTCCTTTTTCTCCCTTTCCCGTTTGAAGTTCTTGTCCAGGCATAAGGCTTCAAAATGCAAGCTTGAGGGTTTTCTTGCACAACTTCTAATCCCTGCTTGAACTCTTACCTCTGTGTTTTGTTCTGCACATGCTACTTTTTAGTACTTTCTTATTTGCTACTTTTTAGAACTGTTTTCTCTTGGAATAGCAAAGATGTTGCACAACCCATATGATTTGCATGCCCATGATTCAATGTTTACAACTCATGGAATTATTATCTTCTTATATGAGATACTATAACATGTCCCTACATACTTTAAACACTTTAGGTAAGGAGTTATGTTATTTTGCTTACCTGTGTTTTGAATGGTTCCATGTCATAACAGCGATCGTGGAATTGCGGTCACCATTAGGGTTAGTGTTCATCGCCCTACAAAAAAGGTGATATACACTTGCAGTGACAAAAACAGGAGAACATGGAAAAGGTTATTCTATGGGGACTGCACACCCCACATACCCACTAATTAAAGATTACTAACTCGGGGTGCATGTCGGGGAAGGTAAAAAGAACAGTATGGAGGAAAAAAAAAAGGAAAAATACTGAATCCCTCCCCAGACCCAAATGCTGCACCCTCCCCACTGTAACCAGCCACCCTCATTACTCCACCAAGGCATGAGCTTGACAGCCTCACACCACACTACCCCTTACATATCCTCCCTCCTCTTCCTGTCTACCCCCCGTCTTCCTGTCACCCTGTACTTCTCCATCGCTACCCATGCTGGGTAGCCTACATAACAGGCACAGAAAGTGGGTCACTCATATTCAAGTCGCTCACTTTCAGTCACCGTTATAACAGTATACCGTCTTGAATGCTGAACTTAAAGCATTTTGGTCATTGCAACATAAATAAGCAAAGCTCAACAGATATATAACTGGAATTAAGTGAATATGTTTGTAAAACATGTACTGTAAATGAATTGGAATCAGTCTAAATTGTGAGAGGGCGTTTTGGGGGGGCATGACTTTTCATCATCTATCACAGCATCAGAATGTAATAAATTTCTTCACTTATTCTGTACACACTCAGACTTTCTTCTTGTTTTTGCTTTTTAAGTCATCCCTAATCACAAGGCATACAAGGCACACTCCTATAAATCAACAGTGCTACATATGAACCTCGTCATTTACCAGTCATGACAATTTCACTGTCATGACTCATGTTATTAATTTAATTTTAACTGCTGCACTATCTATACCCAACAACTTCAAAGCAAAGACAAGCAAGTGAACATTTGGAACTGGCCAGTACTTGTTATGTTTTGTGCTTCATCCCTTACAGATACAATAACTTTGTTTGTTTGTTAGTTTTCTTGTTTCTTTTGTAATGTGACTAGCTCCAGTCTAAAAACATACGCTTCACATCTGGTTGCTCGTGTGCTATATACTAATGTTTGTAATAATACTTTTTCAGTTTTCCTTTTTGGAGACAGAATAAGAACACTTTGACACTGATGCCAGTTGTTGGAAAAGCAGCACAGATCAATAATATGATTTCTCTGGATGCTCTCTCCTGCTCATTTGTCCTACCTTCTCTCTTCTAGGAGTGATCATTTGCTCACATAGTATTGTTCAGTTTGTTTCTTTTTAAGCACACTCATGCTGTCTTAGTAACACTGCACATTTTCAGTGTCCATGCCAACGGAAGTAATATTTGATTGCTTGAAATTGTGATTCAAGCTGGCTTATTTGGATTTCGCTGTCCCACTGCATTACTCACAAACAAAGCCAATTTACACTTGTTTGAGTGTTGCTGATGCAGTGATCTCTGTTACATTAGGTTCTGATTTGGCTTTTTCTTAATCAGTGCTTCGCTTTGTCTTGTTGTTGGTACTCTCTGAGGCTCTAACACAGAAAAGACAGGTTCATGTACTGTACTTTAGTAGCAAACAGGATAGTTGCAGCTCTATGTAAACATGTGCAATACAGACACCATTAAGAGAATAGCTCTGTCAGTACTTCCGATACATCAGTGTGATTATTTGAAATGTTGGTGAGTCCTTTTACTCTGTTGCCAGGACAGTTGATAAACTGAAAAAGAAAACGTTATCTTCTGTACCTTGTAAATCTATGCATTGTTTCTATAAATTTTCATTTGATGTTGAATATATTTGTATACATATATTGTATTTCTTTTGATTCAAAAATAAATAAAAAAAAATACTTAAAATGACAGTATTAAATATATCTGCTTGTTTGTACTAGGACTCTCATCTTACCAACCTATTTTGAAGAAAGAAGGCACTGCCACCAGTACTGGATAAACAGATTAATCTGCAAGTCTAATCTTCAGGCTAGTTTTCATATCCTAAGACACTGACTTTATACTTGGAATTGAAGAAAACATCCAATCTCAGAAGACAGACACTTGCAAAAAAAAAGCTTTCTCATTCTAGCTTTCTTGGCTTGATTAATGGGAATTGAATAAAGTATCTACCATTGAGGACAGTATTAAACATTAGTCAATCACCAAGGGAAACAATGACAGTTGGAAAAGTTAGAAAATGCAAAATAGTAAACACTTGAGGAAAATTAAATCCTGCAGCAGGATAAAAGTGTTACAGACCACAAAAGTATGCAAAATATAATTTCAAGAAAATAAATTATGTAGTTATGTCATTCACAGATACATTTGAATGTTCCCAACCACCTTGCAGTTTCCACTGCTGAATTTAAAATGATACTGTAATTAATAAGGGATCCCCAGTTTAGCAGTCTGAAGGGAAGCCAGTTGTGGATGATTACTTTGAGCATCCAATAACTCAAGTCATGTGCAGTAAAGTATGTTTCCCACAATTTTGCTTTTAAAGTCATAGTATCTCTCTATGTACAACTGACAGTTGGCACTCCTGCTTGTCTCTACATGATACAGCATGACAGATTCTGTGAATACTAATAAAGCTCACAGAGTTTACACATGCTGCAATAACTAGTTAATTTTCACTGGCCCACTGGTGCAGCGGTAGCACTACTGCTTATGATGCTGGTGACCGCAGTTTGGGAATGAGCCGGGGACATGAGAGGGCTGGCTGGGGGCAGGTAGGATGAGCATCAGCAGGACAAGTGTCCTTCTCTGGGGGCCCAGAACAAGTCTGACTCCCAGCAGAGGCTGGAAGTACAGTACCAACCTGGGACCACTCAGCTGGAAGGAGGTGTTGGTGGATGTCTACAGGGCACATGCGGAAGCATGCATGTCCCAAGCTGACATCATTGCATGTCCACATCTGCAGTGGCAACCTAAGCAGAAAACCCAGTGAAGCAGCTACACAATGATGCCAGGACCCAAACAAGTCCAACCTCTTACTCACCCTGGGGGTACCAGAGGGCACCAAATTAGAATCCTGGTCCTCCTTCCTTGGGCCAGGGGGACCCCACCATGCAGAGCAAGCCACAATCTCATGGATTCCCCAGTTAGGTCCCCAGAGCCAGCACAGCACAGAGGTGACCTGAAAGGGTAACACTGGCAGATATGGTATATCTCTAACCTCCTCTAAGAGAATAAATGGAATTAATAAAATATGAAAGATAACAGTTACTTTATCATTTTCTGTTTTAAGAGGAGTCAATGATTTCCTAAAAAAGTGATCAGCATAAGTTGCCTATTGCTACAGAAATAATGACTTCCAAGGAAAGGCAAACAAGACTTTCTTATTTCAGTGCAACATGTGCATTACACAGCCAAGTTGAAAGCTCCACCAGACCAAACTAAAGCATCTTTGGGGATCCCCATTACTGGCCAAGCTAGTCTTCTTGTCATGTAAGCCAAACAATGAACTGCAGGTACCATACACTGCAACATTAATAGTAACACATGTGACTAGGATGGACTACAAGGCTATACTTTCTACAATCACAGATGATGAATTCTTGAGGGAGAGTCTGAATTAATAACTTTTCATTGCTTTCTTCCTCTATGCAAATTGTGCCTTTTTAATTGCAAAATATGCCATTTTGCAGGCATTTTCTGTCTGTAAAAAAAAGAACACAAAATAGGTTCAGTTCACTGTGATTATTTAATCATATTCAAGGCTTTTGACAAAAGCAATTTAACCAGAGCATTACCTTTTCTTTTTTAGAAAAGCTTTAATCTTAAATAATAAGTAACTTGTTACAGTAGTTGCCTATACTTATAAGCAATACAAGCACAAGACAGTATTACATTGAACTTAGTCAAACAGTCATGTCACCAGGGGAGTTACCAGAATTGTACAGTTGGGAGGGGGGCTAATGCCCCATAGTTAAAATCTTCACCCAACTAGGGGGGTCTGGGGGCATGCTCCCCCAGAAAATTTTGAGATTTTTACCTTTAAATGGTGGCCTTTCCTGCATTTTAATGGGCATTTTACAGGTGAACAGTAGCTACCCTGGCCAACCCAGAAGCTGACATTAAAATACTTTTTTCTGAAGTGCTCCACAAAGAAACACTTCTGAACTGCCCCACATTAAGAGGGGCATACCACATTTCACCCCTTAGAACTGTTCCTTTCCACACCCATAAGATATGGAAAAAGTTCTGCCCACACAGAGAAGATACTGCAAAGTCAGACTTTAAAGTAGAAATTCAGAATACTCAGACACTGATTTGCTGAACATTACACTTTGTTCAAAATTTAAAAAATGCACTAGTTTCAAGTGTTCTGAGATAGTATCTCCTAGCAATGTGAGGTGGGAAATAAATTCAGAGGGAATATGTATGGAAAACCAAATAAGCAGACAAGCTACCTATACCAGAGTATCTGGTCAAATAAATACACTAGCTACCTGCATTTTAATGAGAGACAACACAGTTCAGATCAAAGGCAGTGCCAGCAGTTATTTAGCATCAGTGAAGACCCCTTCCCCATAGCCAGGTCTGTGATGACTGGGTTCTCACTATATGCCCTACCCCAGTAACAAATGAGCACTTAAGGTATAAGCACAAATGCAGCTGTGCATGTCAATCCCTCGCTCAGTTACAAGCTCATCCTCCCAAACCACATTTCACAGTGCTGTACATCTTTAGTATACATGCAGAAATAATGGACTTGAGCTTACAGTTTTTTTCAACTCAGACACCTCCTTTATGGAATCAGCTCATTCTTATCCCCTAGCCAAGAAAACCAGTACCAGGCAGAAACAATGTCAGAAGCAGAATATTTTGCAGGAGGACAAAATGTAGTGAGATGGGCATTAATCATACATACAAGTTAATAATATTACTGGCTTTGTTCTGGTTAGTCAACAGAACACCTCTCTCATGATCGCCTGACTCACTTTAGAAATTCAATTGCCCCAAAATTTGACAAACTTGCCCACCACCTTCACTCATCTCCAATCTGAGATCTCACTGACTTGCTCACTCAATAAAGGGCATGTACGGGGGGAGGGAGGCAAGAGCAGGTACAGTTCACCAGCTCACTGTCAGAGACTCTGCCATAAGGGCTCACTTAGTGCCCAGTCCATCAGTTGTTACCTCAGCTTGGGTCCTGTGAAAGCTGTGTGTCAGTGCTCACTTGCTAGTATCTCCCTCAGGATCTACTCATGTTCTGATCTGTAGCTGTTTCGGCATCTGCTACCTTTACTCTTGTCTCTCTCACCTCCCGCCCCCGTGCAAAGTTAGTTCACTTAAAATGATAAATGATGACGCGTCGCTGCCGTCTTTGCCTCAGAGTACATGCGCTTTGCGCTCGCAGCTCTCAGTATCGCGATGGCATGATGCTGTGGTGGTATTGTGCATAGAGGAGCGCAGCAGCTGATTGGCTGTGTTATGGCATCATGTAACTAAGTGACCAATGCTAGTGCTAGCGATACAGTGTCAGGCATCAGCCACAAGTAGCACCAATGTTGTCTTCCTGTGGGGACATTAAAAGTCCTACTTTTTGACAGTTATGCAAGTTGCATAACTGTCAAAAAGCAAGGCTTTTAATGTCCCCGTAGGAAGTCTTAAAGATTACTACAGAAACGGGATGATCTCAGCAAAATCAGGACAGGCAGCAACCCAATTATTGGGGGGGCTTTGACTTATATTGGGGGGCTTAAGCCCCTCCCAAACCACCCTGGTGATGCCACTGCATGTCACTAGAGATGCAGTG
Source organism: Neoceratodus forsteri (assembly GCA_016271365.2). NCBI lineage: Eukaryota > Metazoa > Chordata > Ceratodontiformes > Ceratodontidae > Neoceratodus > Neoceratodus forsteri. The sequence goes on along the minus strand of CM057453.1, from coordinate 1,212,329,608 downwards.
AAATTTTATTTCACTGGTGAAATTCCAGCAAAATTGTGAATTTCACTGAGTAAAATATTTCACGAAATTCCACACATTCTGGAAAATATTTCCTGGGTGCAAAATGTTGAATTTCACCCACAAAATGTGGAATTTTGCTGGCAAAATGCAGAATGTTGCACAAGAGTGGCAAACTGTCACCTGTGAATGATGAAATTCTGCATTTTGTGGGCGAAATTTCACTTTTCGCTGACGATATTCCACATTTTGCCAGTGGAATTTCACATTTTTCACCCACAAAATATTTTGCGAAATACACAAATTTCTCAAAATATTTTTGCAGAATGAAATTCCACAATTTCACATAACACTACTCATCACTTACCCTCTTTTAACGATATCTAAGTTGTACACATGATTCACCATTGCAAAAATACATAATAACTAGTCATCAAGTTTTTCTATGGGCTATAATATCCATCTGGTTATTATTTATTTATTTAATTTTGTTGACTGGGTAGGCTCACTGAGGCTAGAAGTTCCTTTTTCAGTGGTGTCCCGGAGAAGGGGGAAATACAGATGGTAACCAACAGAAATTGAACCAGATTAAGCTGTTGATGGTATTTTTAATGAATGAGGGAAATTTGGCCAGGGCACTGGGGAAATTCCCCTACTGCATGCAGGCGGTAGGGGGATCTGCTGATTGTCACGGCGCTTTGCAGTTGGAGCTTGGCTAGGCATGGAGCTGGACGCCTTACCTGTGGAGGGCAGGGGAGCTCTTGTTGCTGACATGGAGGCTCAGAACAATGTGTTGGAGATTTCTGTTGTGTGCACACCATGGGAGCATTTACCAGAAAGCCGCTGAGTGTACCGCAATATGGAAGAGATAGAAGTTTTTGCACAACGCAAAACGGAGCCTACGGATACTTTTGCAGCACAGGACATGGAAGTTGGTGGCCCGGATGCTGTGCAGGTCCATGAGCAGAACACAGAACCCCCGATTATGGAAGAAGAGTGTTTGCTAGTATCTGGTGTGGCTAGGATGCCTTTTTCATCAAAGGTGGAGCACGGAGCTACACGGAAGTTACAGGAGGTGATGGAGGGCTTTCCAGCCAGGGACTGGAGCAAGGAGACCACCCTGCTTGATGCAGGCTGGATGCTGAAAGATGGAAAATGGATTCCAGATGCCGAATGGCTTACTTTTTCACCAGAGGGTACGGCTGTTCAGGAGTCTCCAGCGCCGGTGCACCCAGACAAATTACAGATGGAGGCAGGTAGTACCTTAGTTGGTGAGAATTTTGTTCATGATGGGGCCGACTCTGGGGCTAATTCGGGGTCATCAGGTGTTCCCTCCCCTCTTCCCCTTGGAGGGAGCCTTTCAATAAAGGTCCTCACTTTTCAGATCTATTCAGAAACAATCGTTTGGAACAAGCCCCCAGATGGAACGTTGTCTGCCTTAGGTATGGGGGGGGCTTCCGGAACCACCTGACCATTTCTTCGTGGCCTGCAGGCTACTCAAGGAATCGATGAATTTCTAAACATCAGACATCTATGCCCTTATTAACATTCAAGGGGAAGAAACATTTGATGTCAGTTTCAAATCCTTTGTGGGACTTGATAAATTTTGGCAAAAATATGATTCCCTCAAAACAACCCCTTTGTGGACTCCGTTTAGGGCAATTCCTATTACAAAACCGCTGTTTAAAACTGTTCATATTATGTTTAGAAATGAAGGGGTGAATGTGGGGGATATTTTGTATTGGCTTGAAAGTAAATGTACTGTCTTGGGTACTCCTGAACCTGTCATTGATGGGGAGGGCATTTGGACAGGTGGTTGGAGGTTTAAAATAAAATTGCATGTTGTAGGGGATTTGGTACAACATATTCCAAACAGTTTTTTCCTGGGTAGGGATCGAGGTGTCTGCTTTTACCCTGGTCAACCCAAGGCATGTTACAAATGTGGAAGCCCACGTCACCTTAGCAGTGCTTGTGACAAAATCAAATGTGCCTTATGTGAGCAACTAGATCATGACAGTTATACATGTCGCAATGTTTTTCACTGTAATTTGTGTGATACCCAGGGTCATGCATATCATCAATGTCCATATGCTGGCCAGAACAATTCCAGTGGGTTAGGTAAAGAAACCTTGATTTCGGATGCACAAGGCCACTTTAGGCCAAATACAGAGGAAGCGGCCTTCACTGACCCCAATCCTCCTGGTCCAGACCCCATGGGTTCACCTCCCCCTGCGGGAGACGCAGCTGATTCTTCTGGTATACCTCCTGTTGTTGTCTACCCACAGGAAGTTCAGGAGTGCATTGACCCTCTGGTGCCTGTAAATGCCCCCCCCCATCTGCCCCGGAGTTTCAGGCACCTCATCCAAAACAAGTGACACGATCCCATGCCAAAAAGCTTATTTTACCACCCCTTACTACTATGCATAATACTTTTCAGGTTCTGCAGGATGTAGAAGGATACTCTGAATCTGATTTATCAGTTGCCTCAGGGGTCTTATCTGGGATGGAGTGTGATGAGGAGGGAGGACCCAAATTCTTGGCATCTAAAAAGAAGTCGGGACGAAAACGAAAAAAAGACAAAACTTAGTTAATGCGCACTGGCTTTTTTGTCAATAGCTTCCTTGAGTTCTTGTAGCCTCAAGAATTAAAAAAACATCTAGGGCTTTTGCACTTTTGTAAAACCTTACCTGCAGATATTATTTTTCTGCAGGAGACACATTTTTCTACCCTTACTGATGTTAATTACACCAAAAAATTGTGGCGTTCAGGACCCTCTTTTTGGTCCTTTGGCTCAGACGTTGCAGATGGGTAGGGGTATTATTTTGTCATCCTTTCGTTCAAGTTACTGGCTTGGTTGACATAGTCCCAGGTGGGCCCTACTCCTAGACTGTGTTTGCTGAGGGTTTTTTCTCCGGGTCATTAATGTTTATGCACCTCAGGTTAAATCAGCCAGGGTTGCTTTATTTTCTGACATACAACAATATTTGTCTACCCCTAGGCATGTCATTCTGGGGATTTCAATTGTGGATTGGATATTAAATTTAAAGATCAAATGCAGCATACGATATATTATGATTCTCATGTCTTGTTTAAACTATTGTCGATGGCATCCTTGACAGATGTTTATAGAACATTACATTCGAATCCAGGATTCACTTATAAACGTGGTAATCTTGCAACACGGATTGATTTTATTTTTTCTTCCAGATTTTTGTTACTTTATTCTTTTTTTTGGCCCCATGTGAATTCTTGGATCATTTCTTGTTACAAGCAAAATTTTCTTTAACTAAGATTCCACCGGCTTTTCCAGCCTTGCCGGCTAGGTGGAAACTAAACCCGACAATCCTTGCCACTGAGCACTATCAGATTTGTTTATTTCAGGTTTTTGATTATCGGCGTTCGGTAGCTGAGATGTATGATTCCTGGGGGATTGGTGGATGGACACTAAAATGGAATTTCGGCTGGCCTCAAAGGCACATCATTGTGCTACCCAGTCCGCAGATTACCTTGATTACTTAAAACTCAGAGCACAGTTCTATAAATTACTGTCATTGTCTTCAGTTTCTGATGATTTTATTAAGGAACAATTGGCCATACTTAGGCAAAGTATGAGGAATTGCCATTATGGAAAGGCGTGCAAAATTCATGAAGACTTATCCTATGGGCTTAAGTCTTTACCAAGTTCGGATCCTTATTCAGCATGCAAACAAGCTTTAGATAGCAAACTTATGGAGGGTCTTTATGATTTTCAGGGGGTTCTACGCACTGCAGACACTGACATGCTACATATAGCAGGGGGCTTTTTGCGATCCCAACATGGTACAGTTTTTCAGTCCACCATTCTATGGGAGGATTTGTTCACTTTTCATCCACCTACCATAACTAATTCTGACTCTCTTATTTTAGATGCTCCAGTTACCCTGGCCAAGGTTAAATCAGAAATAGCACACTTAAAATCAGGAATATCACCTGGTCCAAATGGTTTAATTAATGAACTATACAAGCTCATGGCGGATGACATCAGTGTCATCCTGACTTCGGTTTTTAATGAGATTCTGGATTCTTCACGGATATCAACTGTTTTTTTGGATGCTTTGATGGTGGTTTTTGTTTAAAAAAGAGGTTAAGCTCCATATTGAGAATTGGAGACCGGTCTGTTTATTAAATACAGACTACAACATTTTTTCGGCCATCCTGTGTCATCGGCTCCAACAGGTTGCTCCCTTTTTAGTACACCCAGTGCAAACATGTTCTATCCCAGGGAGACATATTCATCAGAATTTGACTCTATTACAGAACGTGTGTGAGTTTGGGCATTTGGGAAAACTTTCAGGGTATTTACTTTCTCTGGATCAGGCAAAAGCCTTTGATAAGGTGGCACACGGGTTTTTATTCGATGTTCTCTGACGGTATGGGTTTTCTGTTAAAACAAGAACTTGGGTGACACTTTTATATAGCAACACTCACAACTTCCCAATTGTTAATCATTTAGTTGGGGAAGGGATTGATTTTTGTAGAGGAGTGCACCAGGGTTGTCCACTCAGTCCCTTACTATATACCTTTGTTTTGGATCCTTTGGTTTGGGAAATCCTTCATCATCCACACATCCGAGGCTTAACTCCGTCTCTGGAGGTTTCACCACAGTGTTTAGCGGTATATGCAGATGATATGTGTTTCATGCTCAAAGATGTAACAGAAGGACTAGCCGCATTACATGTAGTGGAACATTTTGGTTGGATCTCGGGAACATCCGTAAATTATGAGAAAAGTGCTGTTTTTTTTTGGGCAACAGGGTTTCTGTTTCCATGATTGGACAGATAACTGTTTCTTCCGGGCCCATCGAGATTCTAGGTTGTATTTTTGGGTCTGGAGATTTAAATGATATTAATTGGCAATCACGTATTGAAATAGGAGAAAAGAAAGTACAATTGTGGAAAAACTGGTCATTTTCTAAACAGAAACGTGTATTAATCATTAAAAAATTTTTACTTCCCTTATTTCTTTATTTGAGTTCAGTTTTTCCTTTACCTAGGAATCAGGAGACCCATTTGTATAGTATTTTTTTTCAAATGTTGTGGAGTAGCAGATTGAACCTAGTCAAACGGGATTTTACTTATCTTCCAATTAAGGCGGGAGGTCTAGGGAAGATTAACCCGGTAGTCTTTTATTTTTATTTTTTTATTAAAACTACTTTTCAAGAATGGTTGACCGCAACCTGTCATCCATGGGATGTCTGCACTATGGCTTTTCTCCAGGATTTCTTCTCAAAGTGGTCTGCTTTAGCACCTATTGTGAAAATTAATTATAAAGTTCCCTCTTTTTTGTCAATAGTGGTAACTAAGCTTCATGCGTGGAGGGTGGCTAAAGATGAGGTTTTTCGGCTTACACGGAAAGGTCTTTATCAATACATAATGTCCCAGAACTTTTTTGTTCAGGTGGATTTTCCCAGGTGTAACCCCTCGAAAGTACCACTAGCTCTTAAAGTTCTCATGGATGGGAGGATCTCTGCTCGGATTGGGATATTACATAGTTAAGGGGAATTTAAAACATAAAGCTTTAGCAGAAAGAAACTGCATCCGCATTGAATGCGTGGGTATAGAAGAAACCCAGACTCACTTTTTCCGCAATTGTCCACATACAATACAGTTTTGGTCTGCTTTATCTGAGAAATGGGGGTTGGGAATAGCATGCCAGATTACATATGAATGTTTGGTTTTAGGAGAATATTCAGGATATTTTTCTCGTTTTCATTCCAGCATTCTTCATGTAATCTTTGCTTGTATCAAGTTTTATCTTTGGCAGGCACGATGTTCTTTTTCTATACAACATACCTGTATTTTACCTAGGGTGGTGATCGGTCAAATTGAGATGGCTTTACGGATACAAAAAGATTTAGAATACTGTCATATTCCGAGTTCATTATTGTTTGAATACTGGAAGCATGTTTATTGGATTTGAAATGTTTTGTTGTACTTATTTTTTTCTTTTCTTTATTTACATTGCTTTGTTTTGTATTTGATATTTGTATAATGATGCTTTATTTCCAGTTTTACTTTCAATTTGTTTCCATTGAGTATTTGTATTGATGGTTTTTGGGTTTGGCAATAAACAATTCCCCTACAGAGCTGTAGGGGGAGCTGCTGCTGCTGCTCTGTTCACAGAATGGCAGACAGCACCAGTTTGTCGGAGGAACAGGACATGTTGGAGTGCAGACAGCCTAGGTCTTCATCCCTGACCTTGGCTGTGGAGTCATTAGGGGATGACGAGAAACCCCAGGCTCAGAATCTATAACAGGAGACCAGTAGTGAATTGCATAGGTTAGTCCATGCGGTGGGAGATTTGGATGAAGGAGAAAGGTCCAAGATATTTCTGACTGCAACTACAGAGAATTTAACAGCCAGTGCATTGTCACTTTAATGGTCAATCCTGAATAAAAGGAACACCCAAAACACCACATCCCTGCCTCCTGCCGAAGTGTCCCGGAGTGGACACAAAGCGCTGGGGTAGTGTGCTGCAGTTCTCATTTACTTCACTGCCGAGAATTCTGCATGTCTAATTTTTTGGCTGTTCTGAGTGCTTCATTACTTGTATTTTTTTGCATTCGGTTGATTGAATGGAGCACCCGCTCATTCCATGTATGTGCACAGGCCCTTGTGTATTTTGACTCTGAATACAAACGGAGCCTGTTTTCAAACGCTTGCCGCAGACCACTACTGTTCCTTCAGTGGTACAGGCAGAGACAGCTGATTGTCCAACACAGGGAGTGGCTGGGTTTGCTGGAGTGAGTCAGACTGCTGTCAACACCATAGAAGGAATGCTGAAGTCAAATAGCATGGATGTGACTTTTTCTGATAATTACTGTTCAAAGCAGCAAGCTTTAAAGGATGCTGGATTGGTATTTCAAGATGGCAAATGGATTCCAGATTTAAACTGGGTCACTTTTTCCCTGACTTCACAAACTCAACAGGGGGCCCCCCAAGGACATAACTCGAATGGCACAAACAGGTCAGCAAACTTTTTCCAATTCTGCTTGCAATGAGGGGAGGGAGCTAGAGAAAATGTTAACATTGGAGCAGGTAGTAATCCTGAGAATGAGATCCTGATTGCATCTCCAAATCATTCCCCTCCTCCCTTTCTGTGTGGAGGCTATCACAGAAAAGGACTGTGATTCACTGACTTATTCAAACATAACAAACTGGAGCAAGCTCCGAGAAAAAATGCTGTCTGCCTCAGATATAGGGGTGGTTTAGAGGAGTTTCCAGACAGATTTTGTTTAGCCAAGAAACTCTTAAAAGAATCTATGAATTTCCAGGCTACTGACATATATGCACTTATCAATGTTGGGGGGAGGATACTTTTAAAATCAGCTTTAAGACCTTTGCAAGTTTGGACACATTTTGGCATTGTTATGAAACATGTGAAACACAGTCTTTATGGACACCTTTATGGGCTATACCCTTCACTAAACCTTTGTTCAAAACTGTCAATGTAATGTTTCGTAATGAGGGGGTAAATGTGAGAGATATTCTTTTTTTGGCTTAAACAAAAATGCACTGTCTCAGGGCCTCCTGAGGCAATCATTGATGAGGAAGATATTTGGACAGGGAGTTGGAGGTCTAAAGTTAAATTACATTTACTAGGGAATGACATACAACACATATCCAACAATTTCTTTTTGGGAAAAGACAGAGAGGTCTGTTTTTATCCAGGACAGCCCAAGGCCTGTTGTAAGTGTGGCAGTCATAGACATCTTAGCAGTGCCTGTGATAAAATCAAGTGTGCTCTGGGTGGTGACATAGACCATGACAGCTGAACCTACAGAAATATATTTGGGTGTAACTTACGTGAGAAACAGGGCCATGCCTACCATAAGTGCCCCAGGGCCAGACAAAACAGACAAGGAGGATTGGATAAAGAAACACTGATAAATCAAGCACAAGATAGATATAGGACTCACACCAGCAGTAGGGGCACACCTAGTACAGGCTCTGCAACTCACAAACAAATGCAGCCATTGAGGGAGGGTGCAAACACTACACCACAGACAGATCACCCCAGTGACACTCAGTCTAATCGGCGGGACTTTCAGAAAGAACAGCCACGCACCTCACAAAATAAGACAGGAACAAATAGTATGCCCCCCACCACAGCTGACTTTCAAATGCCTCACCCAAAAGGGTAACTAGGACCGCTAGCAAACAATAGAATTTGCCCACAGGAATCTCCATGAAGAATACTTATGAGGTTCTTCTAGACCTAGAAGGTAAATCAGAATCATTTGTTTCTTCCAGGTCAGGAGCTATTTCAGAGATGGAATGCGAAGAGGAAGTAGGGATGAAGGTTTCAGAAACAAAAAAGAAGAAAGACAGGAAAAGGAAAAAAGAACTACAGAAACCCTGACATAGGTAACATAAATGGCATCCTTAAAACTAGTTTCTTTAAACACCTGTTGTATCAAGCATCACAAAAAAAGGTTGGCTTGTTTACACTATTGCAGGAGTCTAAATGCAGATGTCATTTTGTTACAAGAAACTAGGTTTAACTCTTTACAAGACATAGCCCAAACAAAAAAACAATGGACAGGAGGACCGTCCTTTTGGTCATATGGAGCAGATGCTGCGGATGGCCTAGGGATACTATTTAATCACACGCAAGTACAGGTATACGGCTGGAGGACATACTTCCTGGGAGGGCTTTCTTGGTGGACTGTGTGTATAAAGGCTTTCCACTCAGAATCATAAACATTTATGCACCCCAAGTAAAATCGGCTAGAGTAGATTTGTTCAACAATATAAAACCGTATTTATTTACTGCAAAACATGTGGTATGGGGATGAGACCTAAATTGCAGCCTAGACATAAAAGTTAAAGACTAGGTGCAAAAAAAAAAGTCTATTGCTACACACATGCCTTGCAAGATGTTCTTAAAAAGACATCTCTAAAAGATGCATATAGAGAATTACATAAGGATGCTGGAGCTATATACAGAAGAAGCACTTTTTCTTCTAGAATAGATTCTTTTTTTTTCTGTCAAAATTTTTGATCACTTCTAGTTTCACACTCCAGCTATGTGAATTTTCTGATCACTTAGCTCTAATATGAAGAGTGGGTCTCTCAAAGATATCAACTAGATTTCTTGCAGTTACGACTAGATGGAAACTAAATTCTTCTCTTTTGGAACAATCAGATATTCAAAAAAATTTTATAAATATCCTTAATAATAGGAAGTCTGTGGCTGGAATGTATGATACTTGGGTGCAATGGTGGGAGGATATAAAAAACAAATTTAAAATGTTTTTTATAACATTAGGGGGAAAAAAGTAATAAAGATTACATTACCTATCTGGAATACCGAAATCAATACTATGTCATTGCCAAACGCAGCTGACATGAGGTTAAGGGATCAAGTGGAACAAATTAAAACCAAAATGAAGACGTATCAGTATGATAGAGCGGCTTCACTACAGGCTGAAATGAAATTTGGCATGAAGACAACACCTTATGCAGACCCTTATTCTGCATATAAACAAGCTCTAGATAAAAAACTGATGGAAGGACTTGTAGATGGGACAGGACAGATCAAGCACACAAACATTGAAATGTTAGGTATCATACAGCACACCTTGGAGGACCAGTATGGCAAAGCCTTCAAGTCAACAGCACACTGGAAGGATTTTTTTTTTTTTAATTTAAGAAGCTTTATTGATTATATGAATCAATAACAATGACATAGACATACTGAAATTACATTAGTGTCTGGATACCCCCCTCAGAGGCACAAAGGCCTCTCCACACCTCCTCCCTCCCTCCCACTACCTCACCCCCCCTTCCTGGAGCAATGCCCCAAATGCCAAATGCATAAGTAACATGGGTGAGTATTCCAGATATCACAAAAGCACAGACAAAGGAACATAATTTTGTATAGGCCATTCCAAAGCACTCCTAAATCCATATTTATCTAACTCCAGCAGTATATAAAGTATACAATTTACCCCACTTTCTTTCATAACCTTTTAGATTTTGATGTAGGTGAGCAATCATATGCTCCAACTGTAAGTTAGATAGCAACTCTTGCAACCACTTATTATAAGAAATTATAGTTTTGCCCAGCCAGTGTCGAAGAACCACTTTTTTCAATGAGAGAGATATTAGTGTCATAAAATATCTATGTTCTAATATTGGAATAGAAGCAAAGTCCCCCAGAATACAAATTGTTGAATGAAACAATCCCTGCAATCCTAATAGGGGGTCAGCCCTATCTTCTATTAAGCGCCAAAGTGAAGCTATCTTCGGGCAGGACCAAAAGATGTGCAGGAGAGAACCCTCCACACCTATTACAGACAAGTGATGGTACCTGCCCCATTCATGCTAACTTTTGAGGGGTATAGTACAAGTTATTCAAGATACTGAACTGTGGAAGGCACAGTCTATCTTGTCCCACATACCGGTAGGTACTTCTCCAGATAACCAACCAGCATTGTGGGGAGAGGGGAAAAATTGGATCCAAGTAAGGAGAAGAGCAGTCAAGCTCAGGGGCATATTGGGAGAACAAAACCCCATACAAGGAAGACACAGGATGTTTCTGGGAGACTTGGGAGAGAAGTGTAGAAAACCCAGTGGAAAAATCAGTGGTCCACAACCCCTGGCCAAACCACTGAATTAGAGCATGCCTTAGTTGAACACTCCAAAAATATGCCTTTGATCTAAACCTAACTGTCTTAATATTGTATCTGAAGACTTTATCACCCCTGTATCTAGCAGGTCTCTGACCAGCAAGAGCCCTGTATAAGGAAGCCAACTCTCTTGGATGAAGCGTCCTCCTATTTTAAAATTTGGATTTTGAAATACAAGTTGGGATACGTCTTTCAAGTAGAGGGAATTTATCAATACCCAAAACTGAGAGTACACTTTCAGTGACACTCCCATAACCAAATCCTTCACCCCTGCAGGGAGGTTGGACCAAGGAATGTACCTTAAAGAGGACAGGTCAAGGCCATACTGTTGCAACAGGTGAATTTCCAAATTCAACCAAGGAGGCTGATATCCTACTGAGGGACCCGGAGAGGAGGGGAGGAACCATTGAAGTAGTTTACTAAAATAACTAGAAAGATAATAAAACAGAAAGTGGGGAAGCTTAAGACCTCCCAAGTGTTTTGGGGCTTCCAGTTTCTTTTACACCCTTCTGGGGGCCTTGTCTTGCCAGATAAATTTCATAATTATTCAGTGCAAATTCTGGAACCACCATAGTGGTAACCAGAAGTTCAGCATGTGCAGGGGATAAAAAAAACCTTGGGAGCACATTAATTTTGATATTTGAGATCCGACCCCAGAGCGAAAGGGGAAGGGCACACCAGCGAGACAAGTCTTGCTGCGCCCAGTGCACCAAATCCTCCAAGTTTAGCCTACACATATAGGAAGAATCTTTGACCAGAAACAGCCCTAGATACTTTGGTGACTGAGGGGACCATGTCATACCCAGGGATAACACTATCTGTTTGCTAACTGTTACTGTAAGGGGGAGAATGACTGTTTTAGCAAGATTAAGCCTATAGCAGGAAAAGGCACAATATTCCTTGATAACATTTAAAGCGGCCAGGAGAGAGGTGTCTAAATGAGTGAGATGAAGCAGAATGTCATCTGCATATACCAACATCAGGAAGACACTAAGGCCTACTGGAATGCCAGTAACAACAGGGGACCTATGAAGCCTCTGAAGCAAAGGCTCCAAATATAAATTAAAAAGTAAGGGCAAAAGTGGACAGCCCTATCTCGCGCTGGACACCAAGGGGAATGGAGTAAAAAAAAACATTACAATGTACTTTTGCTAATGGGGAGGAGTACAGGATCTGCACCCACCTAATAAAATCCTGCGGGAAACCAAAGATATTGAGGGTTAAGAACAAAAAGGACCAATCCACCCTGTCAAATGCTTTCTCTACGTCTAAGGAAACCAGCGCCATAGGAGTATTGGTCCCCCTGGATGCAGAAAAAATGTGACACAATTTTCGGAAATGGTCCAAGGAAGACCTGTTAGGTACAAAGCCCACCTGCTCCCGAGACAATAGCCCGTCCCAAACTTTAAGCACTCTAGCCACTAGAATTTTAGTCAACATTTTGATATCGCAGTTAATTAGGGAAATTAGTCTATAATTACCTATAGATTCAGGGGATTTGTCCGGTTTTAAAAGAACCACAATAAGAGCCTCGAGGAGCCCTGAGTCTGAAATACCATGTTCATGAATATAAGCAAAAAAATGTGACAATAGGGGCAACAGTTGTTCTGCAAAAGCTTTATAAATTTTTGGGAGTAAATCTGTCAGGGCCAGGGGATTCGTCTGGGGCCAAACTTGCTATGGCTTGATGGATCTCAAGCATAGAGACAGGCTGTGCCAATAAGGACTGCTGTTCCTGCATTAACTGTGGGAGGTCACACTGCTGTAAATAAAGTTGGATATTGGAGTGAGACTTAAGGGAAGGTCTAGCACTGTATAGCTCTCCATAAAAGGTGGTGAATTCATGAGCGATTGCCCTGGGACAAGACAAAAGTGAGCCATTCTGGGCTCTGATGGCTGGTACCAGTCTAGAGGATTCCACCTGTTGCAGATGGAGAGCTAAAAGGTGGCCGGCCTTATCCTCTTGGTCAACATACCTTGCCTTTGTCTTTAACAGGGCATAGTCAGCCTTATCTTTTAATGAAGCAGCATATTTGTCATGCAATATAGCCAGCTCCTGCAAGGTAGCTTCTGAAGAGTGGGAAGAAAGGGTGTTTTCCATAGTAGTGATCTTTTGTAAGAGATCCTCTACCAAAACAGCCTTAACTTTTTTATGTTTAGACGCCAGACAAATAAGTTCCCCTCTGATAAAGCATTTACAGGCAGCCCATTCCAGATCAATCTTCTCCACCGAACCCAGGTTTTGCTGGACAAAGAAAGTAATTTGATCCTTGATCTGGTCAACCAAAAAATTGTCAGTTAACAACTGGTTGTTGAATTTCCAAATCATATCCTTGTCTTTATTAGAAGGAAGGTCAATTGTAAGCCATACCAAAGAATGATCAGAAAGAACCTGAGGTCCAATTTCCACTTCAACTACCCCTGAAAGAAGAGAGGAGCTATTGAGTACAGAGTCCAATCTAGAGTAGAAACCTTGGGCTGGAGAGTAGTAGGTAAAGACCTGATCCTGTGGATGCAGGAGGTGCCATGGGTCACAAAGCCCTATGGTTTGGAGCATGTCTCGAAATGAGTGCTGCTCAGAGGATAGCACCAATCTTCGGACGGCTGATCTATCCAAATCTGATGTGGTAGTAATGTTCCAATCCCCACCTATAATTAAAGGGAGAGAAGGGAACTTCAATATTTGGTCTGCAAGATCCATGAAGAAGGAAGGGTCTGCTTGATTAGGGCCATATACACATCCTAATACAAGTTCGGTACAGCCTAAGAGACCTTTGATAAAAATGTATCTACCATTAGTATCAGCAAGTGTCTGATGGTGCTGGAAGGGGGTTTGTCGGGAAATAATAATAGCTACTCCCCGGCCTGCTGAGACACACCCAGCACCATATACTTGCCCTATAGTCTGTCTTTGGAGAAGAGTAATCTCCGATACCAATAGGAGTGTTTCCTGTAAGAAAATGATCTGGCACCCGAGCTCCTGTAAATGCTTAAGAATCTGATGTAGCTTAAGGGGAGACCTAGCCCCTTTAACATTCCAAGTGGCTACTTTTAAGGGGTTAGCCATACTCTTGTCTCAGAAAACCCAACCAGTGCTTTCTGATAGCTTGAACACCACTCACCGTGAGTTCAGTTGCTCCAAAATATACTCTCCCCAACCCCCACCCTCCCCCTCATCCCCCAAGTAAACCCTCCTCCTGAAATCCCCAAAACCCCAACAGCCCCAAAACCAAAATCAATCTAACAAAAATCCCCAAGACAAATGTTCATAAAAACCAAAACTATCTGAAGACTACAACCCCCAGTGTCCATTTCGTGCCAGTCTCACAAACACCCGAGCATAGCACTTTCAGCCCCCCCCTCCAGTCCCACAAATGCCACACAATGAAGTGTACAATAAAACATTAGAGGTAATCCTGATAAGAACCCTTGAAACTCCTCCTATATAAAACATTAACAATTACGGAACTCTAAGTCCAGTAGCTTCCATTTGTGAATAGCATAGGGTCCAAAAAGGAAACAGTCCAGCTAAACAGAAATGAAAGACAAGCCGAGGGCTTATGTGCTATAGTAAATCTGTCCCCCATTTGTAACAAAAAATCCTTTATGTGGCAGAGCTGGTCAACAACACAGGCCTTCAAGTGGACCCAAATGAAACAGTCAACTCCCACAATTGTGAGTGACTAAAACAAGCGGGGGGAAAGTCCCAGTACTTTTAATCTTCATCCATACACTCAAGTCGAACCCCTTGATGTCGCCTCAAGCAAGGAAAAGAGGACAAGCAAGACAAACTGAAACTCCAGAGCAACACAGCAAACTGACCTTTAAGTCCAGTTTCTCAGAAAACAGTTCAAGGGGCACTGAAAAGCTCAAGGAGCAACTGCTGCAACTCCTCCATTGCCTGATCCACATTTTTGAAGGAATGACAACAGTCCTTGCAACAGACCTGTAATTTATTAGGATATAGCATTTTAAATCTAATCGAAGCAGCCAGGTGCTTGGATACCATGGGATGGAATGTGGCCCTCTTCTGTCGAACTGTGGCTGGTAGATCTTGTGAAATGCAGACGTGCCGCCCTTCCTATGATATTTCTTTTAACTCTCTACATCGTTGGAGAATGCGCTGCTTATCCAAGAAATTCAGCATCCTGATTATAAAAGGACATAGAGGTGCCCCTGTTGTGGCTTAGCCAGCAGGGAGTGGTGCACTCACTCTACCACATAGCAAGAGTGATTGGAGAAGGGCCCTGTGATTTTTTCCAGCAACTTTTGAGTGAACAAAACTGGAGAGGAAGTTTTAGCTTCTTCTGGCAAACCAAAAATGATCAAGTTATTTCACCTGCCTCTACCTTCTAAATCCTCCAGTTTTCCCACCATCTTGGCCAGCTTATTCTTCAGCGAGACAAGCTGAACAACTGTTCGGTCCCTCCAGCCCTCCACTGAAGTGATGTGGGCCTCCGCATCACCCACCAACAGTGTTGTCACATTCAGGTCTCCCTGAAGGGTCTTTATGTCCTCTTTAAAAGTTTGCACCAGATCCCTAAAAGGTTGTAGCTCAGCCAGGAAATGCTCTTCTGAGAGCGGTGAAGACTGCAAGGTCATGGTGGCAGTGCGGGCAGAGGTAGCTCCCTGCGACTTGACTTTCTTGCTACCTTTCTCTGGGGTTGTAGGCGGTGTATGCGAGGGTAAGGCCTGTCTCATCTCGGTGTCCATCCCAGGCTAAGAACAGCAGGAACCAGGATTAATCAATGTCCAGATGACTCTCGCAGGTTTGTGTGAATGATCTGCGGCACTGTGATGGTAAGAAACTGCCAAATTAAATGCTGCTAACGGGAAGGAGAGCGGGAGCTGATCAAGCACACAGCTGCTAGTTGGAAAGCATCACGTGACTCTCTGCTGAAGGATGTTTTAACATTTACTCCACCCAAAATAACATTAGAACAAGGTACTGAGTTAGAACGACCTATAACTAAAGAGAAAGTTAAGCAGAGATACTGTATATTGTTTAAAACTAGGAGTCACCTGGGGAGGAGGGCCTCACTAATGAACTTTATAAACATTTGCAGGAAGAAATGAGTGCAATATTGTATAATGTGTTTAATGAAATATTGGATACCGGAATATTGCCTAAAAACTTTTCTGCAGCAATAATTATTTTCTTACATAAAAAAGGAACTAGGTAATCGGAGGCCCATCAGCCTCCTAAACACAGACTATAAGATCCTATCAGCCATATTATGACACAGGCTTCAAAAAATAGCCTCTACAATAACTCACCCAGTATAAACCTACTCAATCCCAAATAGGAAGATCCAACAAAATCTTGCCTTTTTAAGAAATATATGTGAATTTGGAAAGCAACACATATTAACTGGATAGTTGATAGCCTTGGATCAGACCAAGGCTTTCAATAAGGTCTCTCACAATTTTTTGCAACAAGTCCTTGAAAATTATGTTTTTTCCCCCAAATTCAGATTATGGATCCAAACCTTATACAGTATAAAGATGCTCTGATATATCCAACAGTGAATGGAACAGTAGGGAGTGGTTTACAAATTAGACAGGGAGTGAGACAGGGTGCCACATTAGCCTCTTATTGTACACTTTTACATTAGACTCAGTAATTATGGAAATTCTGAATGAAAATAACATTCAAGGGATAACACCACCCATATATTTAGAACCCCAAAAGCTAGCAGTTTATGTTGATGATATCTGTTTTTTGGTACAAAATATGGAGTCTGGGATTAAAGTAATCCAGACATTGGGAAAATATGCTACATTGGCAGGTACAGAAGTAAACTTGAAGAAAAGTGCTGGGGTATTTTTGGGGAAGGGACTTTTGAACCAAACATTGGGCAGATAATCACAAATGAAACAAAATGCTAGGGTGCCATTTTGGAAATGGAGATGTAGCATGGCTTAACTGGGAAGAAAAACTTAAAAAAGGAGAACAGAAGGTGAAGGTATGGAATGCATGATCTTTTTCAAAGCAAAAAAGAGTAATGATCATAAAAAAAATCTTACTCCCCATTTTTCTATATTTTAGTACCATATTTCCCCTACCAGGGAGTTTAGAAACAAGACTGCTAAGCTGATTTTTTCAAATGCTTTGGGGGAGGTGCTTGAATCCAGTGAAAAGAGAGTGTATATATTTAACACTGAAACAGGGAGGGTTAGGAATGATACATCCAATAGTGTTTTACTTTTCCTTTTTCCTTAAAGCTGTACAGTATTTAAGAAAGAGCAGGCAAACAACAGTCAACAAAGGGACAAATGGACTGTAACCTTATTTCAACCTTTTATCCAGAAACGGGGGGAAGAGATTCCGAAAAGTTGTGTTTCATTAGAGGTTCCTGGTTTTGCAGTTCCAGCAATCAAAAAACTTCAACTATGGGGAATTAAAAAAACACAAGTACAGGATTTGCAAAGGAAGGCTTTATACACAGAGATAATGGAGAGAGACTTTTTGGTTCAGGTTGATTTTCGAAAGTGTCTACCTTCAAAATTAAACAATGCTTTGACAATTCTGACAGATAAAAAAGTCCCAGTTATGATGTGGGATGTACAATGGTTAAGCTGTCACAGGAAGCTGGGGGTAAAGGGAAATCTAAAACATAAACTTACAATAGAAAGACAATGCATTAGACCACAGTGTATGAGCACAAAAAAAACTACTGAGCATTTCTATTTGAATTGTATCTATGCTAAACAGTTCTGGATAGATTTGGCCACTAGATGGCAGTGGGGACCTGTACAACATATCACTTATGAACGTCGGGTACTGGTTTCCTGTCACAATATCATCCCAGCACTTTGAATTTAAATTTTACCTGTATTAAATACTACATGTGGCAAGTTAGGTATTAACACACCAACTCTAGTCCTAGTAAAACAAATTGAAATGTCTGTTAGCAAGCAGAAAGAGACAGAAAAGTGCTGTTTGGAGACACAGAAATTTAATAGATTATGAAAAAATATATTCTGGATAAAGTGATCTAACTAATTCTAGAGTAACCTCTGAACTTTAAGAGGTGATGGAAATAGGATGGTAATAATGGGAAAATAGTATCATGGTTATTGCTTTATGATTCATATTATTGTTTCCTTTTCCTTTTATTCTTAAATTAAGATTATTGCTGATTTTGTTTCAGAGACAAGAGTTTATTCACTGTTTTCCTTTTATCATTTTGTATTTCTCATGAACTGATGTTATGTGTTTTGCAATAAAAAATTCCTCTACTCTGCCAGTAGGGGGAAGTGTTGTCCATTTCCAGGATGGCCAGTCCAGATGTGACTGAGGAGAAGATGGACATGTGATTGGGAAGCAAGTCTCCTCCCCAACCTCAGCACTTTGAGACCGAAGACTTTTTTGACTCGCATGGCATTGAGGAACCTAACAACAATAAAGAAAAAAACCATTAGGATTGTGTCAGATGGAAATACAGTAAGAGACATTTAATCTTCTCATACCTTGGAAACAGATGTAATAGAGAAAGTGAGAGCTGATTTAATATTGGAGGAGTCACACTTATAAGCCAGGTGATTAGAGATTGCAGAGCTTTTATCCATCCTCCGAGGCTCTACATCTAATTCTACAGGTTTACCAGCAGACCAAGCTTCTGTAAGTATGGTAACTACGAGAAACACAAATACCAGGATGTTAGATGAATCTCCTGCTCCATCCGCAGACGAGACCATTTATCAAACTGACTCTTCAAATCAAACAGGAGTGACTGTTTTTCTTTTACCACTAGAAACATGGCTTCTAGGACAATGGTGAAAGAAGACAAAAAAATAAAAGAATTGCTTTCACCTTGTTCAAATGGAACATCATGCCTGAACTGCCTAACTCGAATGATGAGTCTGCAGATGACTATTCCTCAGAGCTGAAGGAGCTTCAGAAACAATTGCCAGCAGCTGCAGCAGTACAAGCTGCCTTTTCTCTACATAAAACATCTGTGTTGCACCCCCTCTCTACTTTGGTCTCCGGAGAAAGCCCTAACGGAGGCTGGGTGGATCAAAATGCCTGATGGCAAGTGACTTCCTGACCCTGACTGGGAAAAAAAAAATCCTTTTTTATAGTCTTATCCTGAATGGAGCCCAACGATACAGAATCAGGTACCTGTGATGATTATCTCTTCTGAACAGCTTAAAAGCACTGCTGCTTCTACAGTTAATAATTCAGACTCTGGTAAACATAATGTTATATACGAAGGTCTGCAAACTATTGTTATTGTTACTGAAACAAAGAGTGAGGGATTAAAAATCCTCTTGTGCCCCCCAGGGAAAAGAGAAGGAGTTCATGCCAATGTTCAGGAATCAGATAGTAATTAAGAAGGGCAGACATCAGATACCACACCTGATGCAGACCCTCCAGAGGCTCCTTTTATTAGAACTTTTTGGAAAAACTAAGCAAGAGGCAACTCCTAGGAGGAACGCTGTCCAAATAAAATATAAAGGAGGCCTAGAGGTAAGACCTGTTAGGCAAAAGTAAGGAAGAACCTTTTGGAAGGATTCCCTTCATTTTTCCCCAGATGAAGTCTTTGCTTTTATTAATATTTCAGGTGAAGATAACTTCTATGTTAGCTTTCGGTAACCCCATGCACTAGAATTATTTTGGCAGATATATAACCAGGTCAAGTTCTCCCTTCTTAGGTCTCCATTCTTGGTGATTCCATTAACTAAACCTTTGATAAAGTTTGTTACAGTTTTGTTTCAAAATGAGTGAGTACATGTAGAAGATATTGTGTACTGGCTTAGTCAGAACTGTGAAGTTCTCAGTGCCACTGAGGCCATTCTTGACAGTGAACAATTTTGGACAATAGGATAGAAATTTAAAGTTAAGTTATGACAGAAGGAGGAAGGTATCCACATTCCTAATTTTATACAGGGCAGCCCCATGCATGCTAGAAATGTGGCTCCCGCACTCACCTATCATGTGAGTGCGATAGGCCACACTGTGACAACTGTGGAGAAATAGGCCAAATTAGCCGTCAATGTGCAAATCTCACTAAATGTGATCTGTGTGAGGAGTCTGGCCATATCTTTTCAGAATGACCATGGGCTGCAAAAACTAGGCTACTTCTACTAGTCCTGATTCCTTAATTCAAAAAGCTCAGGATACAGTGGTTACTTCTGAACATTTGGTACCAAAAGCTCAGCCACAAAGCACCTCCTCTTCTCAGGTAGCTCCCCAAGAATTAACCCTAAGGGAGCCAGTACAAGCTATGGAAGTTGGGTCCAGTTCAGGGTCTGACACCCCCACTATCAACAACATTTTAAAACTACAACCTGTTTGTTACCAGGATCCACCTGAAGAGAAGCAGCAGGAGATTTTAGTATTTGAACCCCCCCACTCCACCAAAACCAGCTCCTTTGCCCAGGAGACGGTCCTCCAGAAATCGTAACATTTCCTCTGACCTTCCTGACATTGAGACTGAGAATTCTTTTGCAGTCCTGGCAACAAGTTGGGTTTCAGATATGGAAGATGGAGAGTCTGACACCAACTCCCAAAATCCAGAAGATGTTTCAACTATTACTGTTCCAGTCAGGTATAAAGGAAAGAAAAGGAAAAAAAAGAGCTCTTAACAAACCAAATACCAGCTTATGAAGAACCACTGTCTAGTTCTCACTTACCATATTAATAGATTTAGTTCCAGGGTGATTAATGATTGTAGATGGGATATGGGAACAGTCCCCTTGTAGATTTATTACCATCTATGGGCCTAAATCTAAAGCTGGAAGAGTCGACCACCTTTCCACCCTACCACCTTACACGCTATGGGCCCTATGCACTATTGTGCAGAGTGGCTACGCGCTGCATATCTGTGGCACATAGCCACTCCGCATCCGTGATCCCGGTGCATGGAATTCAGGAATTGGGGCATGCAGCCCCTTGGCACCTGATCCCCCGGTCACATGGACAGCAATGTACCAGGGGCAGGTGGGGGTATGTGTCCGGGATGTGTCCACACTCCACACTATTCACAAATGTGCTGAGTGCTGGGGGCACACCTTATGCGGGGCAACACCCAGCCATAAGGGATACATGCCCCGCCAGGATGCCACTGCCAGTAGCGGTGCTGCCATGGGACCTCTGCAGACCCCCACCACATGGCACCACAGCCCATGGATCATCATGGAGGGCTGGGGGAAGCTGGCTGGGCATCCTACTGCCCCAAGCTGGTGGTGCACATTGCACCTGTTACTGTCTTCTGTTCCCCAAGGGTGCAAGGAATCCATTCATGGACAGGGGCTGGGCATCCCATTGGATGCACACCTGGTCTGCCGAAATGCCTTCCATGCTTCTGCATGCCGGGGGTGGGGCCACAGACAGGTGGCAGCTGGTAGTGAATACCAGCATGGGCGCACCTGTCTACAGGTGCAGAACTCCACGGGCAGGTAACATGCCTCCAGCGCGTATTACCAGCACATTCATAACTAGGGGTCATTCTTTTTAAGGGGAGATTTTACTTGTGAGATCCCTAAAATTGAAAGTAGATTAGAAGGAAAAAAAAATACTATGATTCAAATGCCCTAAGGTACTGTATTTAGACAGCAGATCTCAATAATTGTGCAGAGTTCCAGGACTTGGGGCCTGCTTATGCTTCTAAAAGGGGAAGGTTTACTGCTACTATAGACCACTTTTTTGTTTAAAAGAACTTACCATCACTCTCTCTTGAAATTCATCCATTAGAATTTACAGATCCCTGGCATATCCCAGGTCTCTGTTTCTCCCAGAATAGTCAGATCTGCACCGACCCCAATGAGATAGCCACTGCCTTGGGGTTTTATTACCAAACTCTTTACTCAGAAGACCCCAATATATCTCTGCCTCAGGCAGATATAACATAATATTTTGATGAGGTCAATATTCCAAAAATATCACTAACCTAAGAGATTTCCCTCAGGGGTCATATTACCTCTGAAGAGATACAACAAGCTACAAATCAACTGCCCACAGACAAATCACCTGGTCCAGATGGATTACCTAATAATTTGTATAAATCCTGGCAAAAAGTGTTAATACTGATACTACAGGAGGTTTACAATTACTGGTATGACAATGGCTTCTCTGAACAGACTTTCTTAGAAGCACTGATTACTCTGATTCTAAAACCAGGAAAGATCCCCTGTATCCCGAGAATTATCACCCCATATCTTTGTTAAATTCAGATCTTAAGATTCTGGCAAAGATTTTAGCCAACAGGCTATCCCCATAATGGGAGAGGTCATTAGCAGTGAACAGGTAGGGTTTATGGCCAGGAGGTCCTCGGAGGATCATATGCGCAAATTGTTGCATCTTATCTCTACCGCCAGGAATTCAGACATACCTGCCACTTTAATTTCCCTAAACACTGAGAAGGCCTTTGACCGGGTTTCCTGGGACTTTCTTTTTGAAACTTTAACCCGTTTCGGCCTCCCAGATGGATAGCTCAATTGGATCCATTTGCTGTATACTTCTCCAACAGCCAGGGTCTGGTGTAATGGCATTCTTTCCAACCCATTCCCACTTAGTCGTGGCACTAGACAGGGATGTCCGTTGTCTCCCCTTTTATTTAATTTCTACTTAGAACCTCTAATCCGTCAGCTCTTGGTCTCACAAGATATCAAAGGAATCAGAATTGGTGAGAAGAGATTCATGCTTTCCACTTATGCAGATGATCTACTTCTGCATATAGAGGAACTGCAACTTACTATCCCCACTGTATTAAATGAAATAGAGGCCTTTTCAAAGATGTCACATTATAAATTGAATTATTCTAAAACTAAAGTCTTCCCATTGAACAGCTGGTTCACTCAGACCCAAATAGCAACCTACAATCTGTTCTGGGAACCTAAATCCCTTACATACTTAGGTATCAAACTAACAAGAGATATAATTTCACTTGTTGCAGAAAATGTAACTGTTTTATTGCAAACATTGAAGACAGATATGGATAGATGGGGAATGTTACCCCTTTCCCTATGGGGAAGAATCAGCATTGTAAAGATGAATGTACTCCCCCGTCTCCTGTATCCTTTGGGGATGATAGGATGTTTTCTCCCTAAGGCCTGGTTCAATAAACTGCAGAAAATGCTCAATGCCTTTATATGGATAGGAAAACGGATACGGAGAGCATACTTTCAACTCACGGCTCCCAAAACCCAGGGTGGATTTGCAACTCCCTCCCTTTTCACTTATTATTGTGCCCACCACATTAGCAAACTTGCTTTTTGGACACAAAGCATTCTTCCCTCAGACTCAAATGGCTATCTCCCTCTCTGGGTAGATATAGAGAAATACTTAGTATCTAAATGCCTCTGCTCACAATCCACCCTCCTATTTGTTACCACCTCTTGTATCCCAAAACCACTTTGAAACACACCAATAGGATGGTCTCTTAGAGCAATGCACCAGATACAAAATCACCTTTCTTTGAACTGGCATAAGGCATCCATGCATCCTATCACAGATAAACCCCACTTTAGAATTGATAACAAACCTATACAGCCTTCCTTTTGGGCCCCTCTACAAGCTTGTAAACTAGCTGACTTTTTTAGATAAGGGAACTAGTTTCTTTCTCTCATTTCCAATCTCTTTACAAAGTGCCAGACTGGCATAAGTTAAAGTTTATCTAGACTAGACAGGCAGTCTCCTCTTTTATAAGAAATACAACCTGCCAGATCTCAACAGAATCAGACTTGCAGACACTAATGCAGGTAGCAAGCCAACCCCACTCTGTCTCATTGGTATATAAAAAAACTGCAAACATTAGACCCACATTGGCCCACAGGTATTTGCTATTACTGGACCCAGGAACTCCATATCATGGTGGAAACGAATATCTGGAAGAAAATTTGGCAAGATTGCTACAGATTTGTAAAACAGGACAGACTTTGTTTAGTCCAGTTTAACATCATGCGTAATTTGTATTATACACCTGTGAAATTATTTTGATATGGTATAATAGCTTCTCCTAATTGTGCAAGATGTCAAGAGACAGAGGGTACATTGTTCCACATGCTATGGACCTGCCCAAAGTTTGAACTTTCTGGCAGGCTGTTAAGGGAGAATTGGAACCCCTCTTGGGGCTGGACTCACTGTTTACTCCAGAGGCCTGCTTAGTGCACCTGTTTCCCCATGGGACTGCAAAGATCAGAAAAGCCCATCTTACCCTAGTGGCAGCAAATGCTAAATTAGTCATTATGCGACACTGGAAAGATGACCATTTACCCCCGGTTATGGAATGGTACAAAGAGATGCTTTTGGCGCTCCAATTAGAAAAGCATATTGCCTCTATGCAGCATAGAATTCAAGCTTATCAAAGTCTCTGGGGCCCATTGGATGCGATACTGGCGTTATGGAAACCCTAATACTTGTCTCATACTTTACTGATGTAGTATATAGACCTATTAATAATCTTTGCCATTAGACACTTGGCTGGGGAAAGGTGGGGATGGGTGGAGGATGGTAGATTAGAATATTTATTGGTTGTTTGTGTTTCTTTTCATATATTAATCTTTACTGTAAAACATTTTGACAGGATACAATTGTGTTTGTGTCTGTTATCCTGACTGTATGTTATGGTGACTGTTTGAAACTCAAATAAAGCCTATTTAATTAAAAAAAAAAGAATTTACAGATCAGCTATTGTTAAAAATAAACCTTCAAAATCACCCCAATTGCAATCATAGATGGAATAGGTGGAGACTAACTAAATCAATCCTATCATTCGGAAAGGTATCTTAAGAGCATTATGGGCAAGAACCTTAGTATGGGATTTGTATGAAGATGTAGAGGCATGGTGGGCTGACACTAAAACAGATGTTAAACAATGATTCCAAACTTCTGGAAGAAATAAAGAAAGGACAACATTCTTTAAATATTTGCAACTGCGCAATCAATTACAGTATTTATTTTCTTTATCCTCCATTTCCAGATTTGATTACTCTGCTCAAACAGACAATCTGAAACATCAAGTGAATTTATACCAATATGATCAAGCTAAAACTATTAGGGCTGAACTCCAGTATGGAACACAGAAAACACCTATCAGAGACCCCTTTGAGACCTGTAAATCCAGGAAAGAGGCAACTATGTTTACAAGTTTAAAAGATGATGTACGGAATCTTGTGGGATCAAAAAATGGTTTATATAAAATAATTTCTAGACATTTAGAATCCCATAACATGGTGCAGCCTCCCCCGGTTACTGCCATAAACACATATTTACAGGAAGTGCAAATCCTACAACCTCCTAGGGAAGCAAAGAAGCTCACTCTCCCATCTTGGCGGATGAAATTGAAGAAGCCATAAAATCACAAACATTAGGGACATCTCCCAGCATTGATGGTCTCCCTTATGAACGCTATAAATGTTTTTCGAAAGAATTAGCAGCATGCCTTGAAGTAGTTTTTTCCTTTCATTTTTCGGAAAAGGGTTCTACCAACCTATTCTACAACTGGATTACTATTTTTTTTTTTTATTTAAATCAGGAGATAGACAAAAAATCAGACCTGGAGGCCTATTACTACATTAAATGCTCACTTTAAAATTCTGTCACATATTTTAAATAAAAGGTTAAGGAAAATAGCAAATATTTTAATTCACCAATCCCAATTGTATGGTATCCCTGATCATAAAATTCAACATTCCTTACTAATTATTAGAGAACTAATGGAGTTTTTCACCCTACATGAGAAAACAGGATGCCTTATATTATTAGACCAAAGTGAGGCCTTTGACCGAGTGTATCATCCCTTCCTATTTTCCACCTTAGAGAAATATGGGATCCCACCAGAATTCATAAAATGGGTGGAAATACTATATTCTTCAGCCACTGTACAATCAGTAATACAAGGGCAGATCACTCCTGGCTTACAAATTTCGAAAGGTGTTAGACAGGGCTGCCCTTTAAGTCCCCTCCTCTATATATTTTCCTTAGATCCTTTTCTTAGGAGATTGATCTATAATACTAATTGAAAAGGCCTCTCAGGCATGAATGGTCAAGATGATCTAAAAGCACAAGCTTATGCAGATGATGTGTGTTTATTTTATTCTAACCCTACCCAGATTTCTTCATTTTTGCAAGAAATGGAGTTATATTCCTGTGCACCAAATTCAAGGCTTAATATTGATAAATGTAAAGGTTTGTTCATAGGGTGTCCTTGCCCCCCATTGACTAGTTTCGGTATTTAAATTTTTACTGAACTCATTAAAGGATTAGGTATTATGTTTTGTCCACAAAATATTCCATTTCAAAACTGGGACTTGGCCTTATGTTCTTGTGAGAATAAAGTCCAGAGATGAAAAGGATAGAAGTTATCCAAAATTAAAAGAATTCAAATTATTAAACAATTTCTTATTCCATGTTTATTATATACAGCAATGATTTTTCTTCCCCCATCTATTTTTGAAACTAGACTCTATAGCTGCTTTTTTTTCTGATGCTGTGGGGCTGAATCCCATTAAAAGGTGCTTTACCTACTTACTCCCCAAAAAGGGAGAATTATGGATGGTAGCCCCAATTCTCTTTTTTTACACATTATTTCCCTGGCAGTCAAGCTGGGATTACAGCCTTCCAATAGTTTACCATACAAATGGATTTTAGAATAATTTAGCAGAATTATTTTATACATGAAAAGATCCTCCCCCCCCCCAAAAAAAAAATATCTCTTCATTTGCAGGTTCCAGACTACTTTAAACCAGCAGTGAAACAACTGTACAAATGGGGCTTGTCAAAATCTCAAGTTAGTCAGAGTTCAGGGCCCCAATTATACAATCTAATTATGGGAAAAATCTATCCTGTAGAACCCGATTTTAAAAATTATCCTCTGTCTCGTAAGAGGAAGGTCCAATTCCAACAGAATAATGACAGGATTCCTATTCATATGTGGGAAATCCTTAGGCTATCAGCTTATAGTAGACTAATATTCGAGGGAATAATAAACATAAATCCCAGGAAGAAAGAAAGTGTCCATAAAACACTTGCCAAGCCATGGAAGAAACAATACATCACTTTCTTTTTGATGAATCCTCTATAAAACCTTTATGGATATACATACACAGGAAATGGGATTTAGTGAGGCTAACTAATCTAACATATGATATTTTAATAATAGGGAACTACTCCCCTTTAAGTAGGACATTTCATAAAGGAACTTTAGCTGTGTTTTTCTGTTGCTTAAAATTTTATCTGTAGCAAGCTAGATGCCAATGGGTCTTAAAACAACATCTAATGTCCTGTGTTACCTTTAGTATTTTATGTAAACAAGCAATGAAATATGTCAATTATTAAGATTTTTCTTTTCAATTATCAGAAAAAGTGTTAAAATGGTGAAAAGGTTTTTCATTTTTTATTACATTTTTATTAAATTTGGGCTGGCACTATAGCCTAGAGGTTAGAGGAATGAGGTGTGAACAAGCTTGATACATCCAGCAGAATAGACCTGAGTTTGATTCTCACAACCTCCACTTGCATACTGTGTGACTCTGAGCAAGTCACTTAACTGCCCAGTGCTCCCAGGTCACCACTTGAAACAGGCACCTGTGCCTAGTGGGCCTTACCTGGTTACCAAAGACTAACAAAAAAAAAAAAAAAATTCAATAAGTGTTATGCCTGAGATACTCTTGGAAAGAACATTACTATGTACCTACAGTCAGTTTAGAGAAATGAAATAGGAAAAATAGTTATTTCATGCAAAGCAAAGATGATTACTTTCCCCTCCCACCTTTTTTATTTCCTTTTATTATTGTAAGTCTCTGATTTTTTCATTATATGTGCTGATTTTGATTTCTGTATTTGTATGATGTAAGGATTTACTTTGATGTGATTTTCTAATAAAAATTCCCCTACTCGTTTCTAAAAGTGCCATGGGATCTTTAACATCCACCTGAAAACCACCAGAACAGGCAGATGGGACCTCGGTTTTATGTCTCATCTGAAAGACAGCACCTCAGGAGTGCAGCATCCTCCTCATGATGCACTATAGTGTTAGTATTGGAATTTATACCAAGCGCTTGGTGTGCGGCTAGAACCCAGAACCATTGATCTTCTGGCCTCAGAGGGGAGTGTGCCACCTGCTGAGCCACTGACATGCAAACACCCACATACTCTGTTAACATTCAGTGCGAGCCACTGTCTCTCACTAATGCAACTATTTCAGTACTGTATAACGTTCCTGCTGTATCTGAGAGAACATGGATGAAAACCTGCTTATTACTACACTGACTAAAACAAAAGCAGCACTGCTTAACATAAAAAAAAACTCTAAAATAAAAAGATTCTGTACCTCTGTTCCCCTTGCATTTCACCATCATAACCCCTTACCTTCCCATGTGACCCTTTATTTCATTTCATTTTATTGTTTACCCTGGAAAAGCATGTTAAGCAATACTGACCTTTTTCAAGTGTGACCAGCATTTATTAAAAAAAATACAATACAGAAAATAAGATTCAAGTACACAATTATTTACAACAACATGTAGACTGTGCATTTAAAACACTTAAATGTTTCTTAAAAATAGGTATAGATCTAATGGACTTTACTGATTGTGGTAGAAGATTATAAATGCTTAGATCAACATAATCAAAAGCTCTTTACTCAAAACAAGTCTTTCAAAAGTGAATATTTGACAAAATTAAATCATGTGATCTAGTGCAATGAAATTCATGCTTTAGTGAAAATAATTATCCTATTGAATATGACCTTACTTGATCATCTAATGAGGGTAGCTGTGCAGCTTGGTATAGTAGGCAGTGATGGGTTTTAAATTGGAGGCCTGTTATGAAGTGACAAGTTACATTATAAACTACTCTTACCCTATTTAGCACCCCATGCCCAGCACCTGTGTAAACTATTAGGCCGTAATCTAAAACTGACAACAATAGGCTCTCCACCATGAGGGCACGTGTTTCAGGTAAAAAAAAATGATTTGTACTCTATATAAAGAGCTTAGGGGGTTTTATATTGTTTTCATCATACCATCAAAATGGGAGTCAAACTTTAATGCACTGTCCAGCATAACTCCCAAATATCTAAATTAGTTAACTGTTTCAATAATTTGACCATCAAGGGATGTTAATGGAAGTTAACTACTCCCAACCTTTTTGATTCTGTTGAAAACCATAGTTTTAGTTTTCTTAATATTTAGGGCCATCCCTCAGGCATTAAACCAATGTTGTAAATTAATAAATTCTTTTTGAAGGATATAATTTAAGGCCACCACATCTTTCCCAATTTTGAAAATGCGTATTTCAGTATTTCTGAAGAAAGAGAAGCTGACAGGAGAGCATTTAGAAAGAGGGAAAAAAGTATGGGTCCCAAAATGGAACCCTATGGGACACCACAGCTAACTTTAAGAAAACTAGAAAAATTTGTCTGATTGATAGTTCTATATTTGTTGCCCAAGTGATAGTCCCCAAACCATTTGATGACATCCTCAAAAAACTTACAATGAGACAATGACTGAAGAAAGCAGGCAATAATCAATTAAGTTGAATGCCTTGGTGAGGTCCACAAACACAGAAGCCACCATATTCCCAGCATCAGTGGCCTGATGAATATGGTCCATGAACCTCACTAAGGCAGTCTCGATGTTACATAATGCTCGAAAGTCATGCTGTGTGTGAGTTAACAAAACAAAAGGTGGTCTAAGTGGTTGTGCCATTGGTACATGGGAAGGTTGAGAGCAGTGGTGTGCAGTACAGACAGGGGTGGAGTCCTGGGGAATGTCAAGGCACAGCAGCCCATCATCCTAGTGGCATGGCACCCAGTGGGATGGTGCCACAGTGACAGGCTTACTAGCATGTCCACAAGTGCACACACACATTTCCATGGTAGTGTAGTCCCACCCCTCCATTTCCTTGCTGTGATGTAGCTGCCGTGGTGGTAAAGTGGAGCAATCCCTTGCATTTCCTGATCTCCACCAAGAATGATGGTGGCGTCAGCAGTGGCCCAATGGTATAACCCCTTTCTCGATTCCCATTCTCCTGAGACAGCAACAAAAATTGTTCATACTCCCTGGTGTTCTAGTGGCCTCCCACCCTCCTCACCCCAACAGACAGTGGTCACCCACCCCTCTCCACCCTGTCCCCAACCCACGTCTCCACATGGCACATCACACTGCACACCACCACAGCCAGCCGCAGAAGCATTATGTGTGTATTGTATACTGTTATACAGTAGGCGCATAACATATTCTGTGGCTGGCCCTGGTGGTGTGCAGATGGACATGCCAGGCACAGAAGTGGATCAGGGATGGGAGAGAGGGGTGGATGACCACTGCCTGTTCAGGTGGGGAGGGTGAGGGGCCACTAGACCACCAGATACTGACTTACTACATGTGTGCTGGGATTTTATGGGCAGAGGGGAATGGACAGGGGCCAGGCTGTTTTTGTTTTTTTTAAATCAGGAATTTGGATCAGAGCTCCTTGTGAGTTGAGGGGGCACTATATCACCACAACAATGTAGCTCTATCAGGGCTTGGTGGGAGTTGGCAATATCCTGCCATGGCAGGTATTCCACATTGATGGCACACGGGTTCCCCGACAGTACTGGGACAGTCCCCTATGGGGGTAACACACACCGTGCCACAGCCTTGCATCAGCTTCCCCTTCTGTGACTGGGTTCTGGGCTTGCTGCTCCTTGGGGCACCTAGGCTGGCCCCTGCACACATGTCCACAGATGCATCTGCAGACTTGATCCAGAACCCGTGATTCTGCCCCTCTTTCCACTGCAGGCCAACTTTTGCAGCTATTCCAGCAGCTTTGATGCAAGTTGCCAACCTTCTGGAATAGCAACTTTTGCGTTTGCCACAACTGCATCAGACATAGCCCCCTTTTCTGCCACAGATTGCATCTGACGCAGGCGGCTTCTAAAATCAGGCCCACTGAAAAATCTAACAACTTAATAAGAGTGAAAACAATGCTATCCATTGTCATTTTAATAATCTTGAAATACAGTCCATCAATTCCTTTAGAAGGTCATGGATTCGATCAATCCAATAATTCCAAATCAATTCAAAGTCAGTATTTTAAAGTAGAATTTTAGGGTGAGATGATAGGTTCCAAAGGAAATTAACATTATAGGTTTGTTTATCTACCGATGCCTTACAAGAGGACAAATCATTGAATAATTCATTGAACTTTTTGGTCACTATGGAAGGACCACTGATAATAATATCATATGACAGAAGAGGGTTCATCCTCCCTCACATGGCCAGTAAGATCTCTAATCATCAGCTAGAGATTATGTGAATCATGAGCAAAATTTACCCTTCAGCACCTCGTGACTCCAGCCTCCACAGCAACCAGATGTGAATGAAAAATGGAAAGCAAAAGAATTGTTTTTCACTAGTTTTATTGACTTTTTTTTAAAAAAATGTAAAAGTCTAAACTAGTGATTTATTTACAATAAACGTTTTTGTCAGGCCCGTTTCTCCAATGCCATTAAAAAAATGCTATTTGTGTTCTCTAGCATCATTATGAACTGCTACTTGTGATGTCTTGCAGCCTTGCATCAAATGAATTAATGCCGGCCATAGCTGTTTAAACTGTAGAATAAATATTGTTTCAGCCAACCTGAATGTTTTTATGACAATTGAATTCTCACAACAATGTGCACAATTTTATGACATAGACAGAAAAGCAATTAACTGAGTGTGCAGACTTACTGCATCTGGTGAGAAAAAAAAAATTGATGCCCTGAAATTATAACAAAAAAAGCATGGGGTGGTGTGCATACTCAAATTTAATACAAACACAGTGCTTTGCTCTTGGGTTCTATGTAGCTTCACACACCTTGAATGTTTCTTAAACTCTTGTGCAGTAAGTGTACTACATACACATTGCACATTAAAAGAAGTTCTGTACGATTTACATAAAACAATACATAAACACAAACTATAAAAACATAAAATCTGATGGTAGTGCTGTGCTGACTGCGAATTCAACTGGTAGAATTAATGTGGAATGACCATTCTGCTGGTGGAATTTCTGCAGGAATTTTGCTGGTTCTTCTGCAGAATTCAGTCTGCTGTGATCTGCAGAATAATATTCCGAAGAACACCATTTTTTCCCATAGAAAATCATTCCGCAACCATTTCCACAGAAAATATTAAGACCTGTGGAATACAATTCCACAGAAATGTTGTTGAAAACTAATTCCACAGTTTTCTGTCATGGAATTCTGCCATTCCATTTCTGACATACTGTAATTCAGCAGAATTTAAGTTGAATTTCAAAATTTCTTCAAAATTCCATTCTGCCGGAATGTGGAAATTCAACACAGCAATACCTGATTTCAGAAAAAGGCCCTCTGGCCCATTGTGTCTGTCCATTCCTACCAATCTAATGTTGAATGAGAACCCTAGCAGCTCTTTTACTCCTCCCTTTCTGAGTTAGTCTTTACCAAGCCCTTGTACTGTACTTTATCTGTTTCACACATGTTTACTTACGCCTACTGATTTCACACAGACCACTTCATTTGGCAGCTTATTCCACCCCTCCTTTACCCTTTCTGTTTAAAAGTACTTCTTGACATCTGTCCTAAATTTGGGTGCTACCAGATTAATGGAGTTGTCCCTTGCATTTGTGTTTCTACTCATGCTGAAAAATTCCATACTATCCACTTTATCTATGCAGTGGAGGTATTTGTATGTTTTAATTATGTCCCCTCTTTTCCTTTTTTCTGCCAGCATTTACACGTTTGGATCTTCCAGTCTCTCCATATAAGTCCTATCTTACTGTCCCCGGATCATCTTGGTTACCCTCCTCTACACTGGCTCCACTCTGTCCCTGTCCTTCGTCATATGCTGACCCCATAACTTTACACAGTATTCAAAA
Source organism: Neoceratodus forsteri (assembly GCA_016271365.2). Taxonomy (NCBI): domain Eukaryota; kingdom Metazoa; phylum Chordata; order Ceratodontiformes; family Ceratodontidae; genus Neoceratodus; species Neoceratodus forsteri. Next base: position 1,212,297,110 of record CM057453.1, on the reverse strand, counting down.
TAAGGACAAACCAGTGACCTACACAGCGATAGCAGCACCTCCCTTATGCTGACGATCCCCATCTCTATGCACCCACCAACCTTCTTGCCCTACCAACTACCTTATTCCATTGGGCCAATGTCTTCAGGCTTTCCAATATCATCACTCCAAAGTCCTTTTCCATACTGTAGCAGTGCTTCTCACTACTGCTCCCCCAATCTATTTTCAGTGTTAGAATTATTTGCCCCATGTGCATCTCTTGCTCTTTTTGGAGTTAAAGTTTAGCTGCAATGCTCCTAACTACTTATCTTATCTACTCAGATGCTCTTGCATGATTGTAACACCCTCATCATTATTTTCCCAGTCACAGATCCTAGTACTATCAATAGAAAGGCATATCTGTCTCCCAACCTTTAAGTTGCAGGTAAAGTTATTGAAGAGAGCTGGTTCCAAGACTGATCCCTGTGACACCAAACTAACGTCCTCCCTCACCCCTGGAAATTCTTTATTTATTACCACCTTCTGAATTCAGTCACATAAATTTACCAATTTCTCACCCACCTAGTGATCCTTTCCACTGCACCAAGATCCTACATCCTCTTAACCAATCAACAATGGGTAAATTTGGTGTTGCACTATTCTTAAAAACACAATACAACTTTTTGATAAATAAAAGGACCCCCCTTCCCCCATTTGAGGGATTATCTTTCCATTTGATTGGATTAACATTGGGAAAACCTTCACATGTAGAACATATTCAACAGAGCTCTTGGACTCTAAGCCACACTGTGTTCTGCATCAAAATATACTATACATGCAAAGATTACTGGTGCCCAGATTCAGTCAGCTGAATCGAACTTCTTCCTGTAGTTAGTGGTGCAGTATTTTCTGTTATTTCCATCCACACTTTTCTTTCCCATAGACCTTTTTCTCCCACCCAGCATCTGCCTCCTGTTGAAGGCACCTCCCCCCAGCCCTGTCACTGACCTTCTCAGGTACTTACAGGATATCCATCACTTATCCAGTATCACAATGATCACAATGTGGTGGTTTGTCTGCCATGTAGGTAATGCATGGGCCTTCAGGAGGTGCCAACAGTCCAAGGCTGTTCGAGTTAGATTATCCCCTCTGATGGTACTGACGTGCAATGACACACACACACACATGCATGTGACAGCACATATGCATGCTTGGTGCCCCGTGGCTTCCCCTCTCCCCCTGTGTGCCCACTGTCCAGTCACCTGGCCTCCACTAGGTGACAGTCAAGAAATTAGATGGAGAGTTCCCCCTCCTACTAGAGGGGGGGAAGCTGTACTTGATACACTTGGTTCTCCCTCCTTCAGCCAGCCTATGCAATTCAATTCTCCTCCCAAACCAGTGATGCTGTCATGTCAAAAAATAATGCTACCACAGCACTACCTGACCAGTGATCATCCACACTTTTTACAGACATTTAAAGTATTTTTCCAATATTAAGGAAGCATTTTAGGTATAATATTCAGACACAATTCAACTTATATTTAATTAATTATTCTGTATGTATTCCCCTTATTATTTTACTGCTGAGGGCTTATGCATGAAAACATTGTCTTTGTCCCCTATTCTTCATCTCATCCTTTTGCTGTGCCCCAGCAGAAGTCATAATTGTGTTAGTGACATCACAAGCTGTTACCATGACAATTATTCTGACCACACAAACAGAGCATTATGACTTCAGCGGGGAGAACAGCAGGATGAAGAAATGAAGTCTGAGAGGCAAAGATCCCACTTTCATATACAGTAAATGCCGTCGGTAATAAACAATGAGGGGAAGCAAAAAATTAACTCTGCACTGATTTGTATGTAAATATTCTGTTTAAAAAAATTATCTAGATGTTGGCAAATACTTTACATCCATCAAATTACACAGCTTGTGTTTTCAAATGCTTCATATTAATTGAACACTTAGGACTAGATTTTCAAACAATTGCACCATGACTCTGTTAATATTATTAATATTACTATACTACTGTGCTATTGAATGTTCAATTGTGCTACTTGGAACATGACTGACCATATAAAATGCAAGATGACTTCTTATAGGAAGTGCTGCAAGTTGCACATCAACAGTCATCTCTGCATCTGTGCATAAAAAATGACTAATGTGTAAAAAATGTATACTGGTTTCATTTTTCTGCTGTAAAGTAAACAAAATGTGAAAGCCACATGCAAAGATTTTTGCACATGTGCAGTGATGCAGTTGCAGCAGAACTGCCACAAGTCCTGAATCTTTAGCTTAAAAAATCCAGGGTATAATGTTCTCTTTCTTTTCCATCTTAATTTTAATTGTTGGCATATACTGTACGGATACTTATTGAACAGTGGGTTATATTGTTGTCATAATTTCATTTAATTCACACTTCCCCCTCCCCCTTCCCCTCTCCCCCAACATTATGAAGAAGTGTGCCTTGTGGTCAGTAGCTCTCTGTTCTTATTTCACTAAACCCTGTGCAGCTAGACTGCCAGTTATAACGATTGGGGCTGCCTAAGACCACTACTTTTGGTGTGTTGTACCATAACCTGGCGCTTCCTGGATCCCATTTTTGAGGTCCACATAGCTGACTACACTGGGATTTTCCTGGTGTCTGGAAAGTGACTTACAGCTTCCAGGTGCTGGCTAACTTGCCTTTTTAAAGGCAGGTTATATGCATAGGTCTACCGGTTTGGGAGGTAAATCTCGGGTGTTGCCATAGTGACGATTGACGTCACCGCTAGGTGCCGATATATTGCTTGGCTCTAGCAAGCGGAGCCAAGCGCGGACCGGAGGCGGCGTGGGCAGAGGCCAGCGGGCATCTGCAGGCATCAGCAGGGTAAGCAGGGTTAGCAGGACTAGATAGTTGAGAAGTCTGTCCACAGCCTGTTTGCTGATGGTAAGTCGTGTACACCGACGTTAGTATATCTATCTAACCTGTGTGTGCCTCTACTTGGTTGTTTTAAGTCCAGCATGGAATCCTGCTACCTTGAAATCACTATGATCAGTGTTTTTTACCAAAGTACAGTTGTATTACTATTTTACTGTGATCCCTTATGGTTATTTAAGTTCTGGAACACTATATTGTGTGCAGATAGGGGGCAAGTAGTTCTTCAAGTACAACTTTGAACTACAAATTCACTGACACTTCTTATATTAATTATTTTATATTTGTGGACTCTATGACCCAGATATTCAAAGGGTTGCACATGGCGAACAGTGTTGCACCATGCAATATCCACTGATGCGCCCGCATATTCGTGCGAAAAGTGCACCGCGACAAATCCCGGCGCGCTCGACACATCAATAATGTATGCAGGCACAGGTGGGCGTGTCGCATGCATAACCTGCACAGCCTGATATTCAGCCCGGATGTGCAGAGTCATGCATGCGCAACCCCACTTGCACCAGCACAAAGCTAAGCCAAAAAAAAAAGGAACAAATGATGGCCACCCACAGGTGAGCTGCCGAATTGCAGGGTGAAACACGGCAGCTGCCACCTGTGGGTGGCCACCCGAGTTCCGGCTGCACCTGGTGGCTCCCCCCATGCCCGATTGTAGGCATTCGTAAAGACAAAACCCCGTCCTATATCCCTGGTGGTCCAGTGGACTGCTATGTGCCTGATCGCGGGCTTCTGTACCTAGTAAACCCCATCCTATATCCCTGGTGGTCCAGTGGACCGATTTCCGTCCCATCCCGGGCATCTGTTTTAACAAAGAGAACCCCCCCCCAGCCAATATCCCTGGTGGTCCAGTGGACCGCACTCTGCCCGATCACGGGCATCTGTTTTAATAAAGAGAACCTCCCCCCGGCCAATATCCCTGGTGGTCCAGTGGACTGCACTCTGCCTGATTGCAGGCATCAGTACAACAGTACAACAGAAAACATCCTATTACCCTGGTGGTCTAGGGTACCCCCACCCACCCACTTAAAATAGATGCCTGCGAATGGCAGAGGCGTCCACTGGACCACCAGGATATTGGCCGGGGGGGGGTTTTCTTTATTAAAACAGATGCCCGTGATCAGGTGGAAATCGGTCCATTGGACCACCAGGAATATAGGACGGGGATCTTTTATTAATAATACAGATGCCCACAATCAGGCACATAGCGGTCCACTGGACCACCAGGGTTATAGGACATTTTTTTATCTTTACAGATGCTTGCGATCAGGCTGCAGGGGGCATCGGTCCCCGACGGCTGCTGCCTGGCAGGGCACCAGGTGCAAGTCATTGGGGATTGGTGCACCTGCATGCACATGGGATGCAAATGGGGCCATAATGACATGCAAATGGCCCCATGTGTGCCTTGCATAAATTATGGCCCCATTTGCATGTCACCTTTTGAATATCGCGGGTGCTGTGAATGGCGTAATGGCACTTAGCGCTTTAGCGCATCTCCATGCTCCACTCTGGCCACTTGCGCTGGCGCAGTGCCACTGTGCCATGCACAGTGGGGGTGGCCAGGGTGCGATATTCAAAGCTGCTGAGCCATAGCGCAGCTCCGTTGAATATCACCCAGGCCACACCCCTGCGCAGCCATGTTGAGCTGCGCCCAAGCTTGCACCACAGCCTGGCGCAGTTTGAATATCAGGGGCCCATTTGTCAAAATATATTGAATCCCAGTCTATATTAGCCGCTTTTAGCATAATTGGGTTATTTTTCACTGTCTTTTATTTCACAGTGTGACCTTGGGGATAATTCCAGGTCACCTGACAACTATTCCTATTTGGCCAGCAGTGTGAAGGAAGAATATAGTAGGGAGTGCGCACGTGTTGTGCATGCGGATACGTTAGTCAGGTGAGTTAGGGGGCACAATATAAAACGTACTAGTTACTGTGCATATAGCCTTGAGTTTGTTTTTGTGTCTGAGCATTTTCAATTATGGCTGAGTTTGGCCCGCAGCAGATCAATATGTTATGGAAACAATGTATTAGCTGTCTTACGTTTAATATGTCTATGGTCAATGATCCCTGTGTAACTTTTGCATGTGACAAATGTATGGAGAATGAATCCCTAAAACAATCCTGGAGGCTGTTTAACCAGTGTTTATTAGAGCTGGAAGCTAGTCAAAGTCAAATGCAAGCTAAGGTCTCTATTACTGACCCAGAAATTCTCCCTACACCTAGATCTACAATTACCACTAATATTTGTTCATCTCTTACTGTCTCTTCAGACTGTATATCACATTCTGATAATAGTAAATCAGATCTCAATAATGGTTCTAGGAAATGCCCTAGAGAGCCTGAAGTTCTTAATGATACTGAAGAACAGTGGTATGTTGTTCAAGGTTATAGAAACAACAAAAAAGGACGCAAGGCTGACCAGTTTTCTCTCCCTACTCATAATAGTTTTGAGCCCTTGTCTGAGAATATTAGCACAGAACTCAGTTTTGGACCTCCACTGATTGTTGATCCTTCTCCCATTTTAAATGATAGGCAGCATGTTGACAAGCCAAGTTCTCTCAGGGCATGTCCCCCCCATCCCAGACTCTGTTGATTCCCGGTAATGTGTGCCCTATTAATTCTAGTCCGCAAGGTGTAATAAATGAAGCTACTTTCTCTAATTCTAATGACTTTGAGATCAATATTGACAGCAAGAGACAAGTTTTTGTTTTGGGTGATTCTATGATCAAACATCTGGACCGTCCTATTTGTAATCCTAATAAAGCAAACCAAACTTGTTCTAGTTTTGGTGGTGCTAGAATCTCTAACATTATAAACATGGTTCCAAAAATTTTACATCAATGTGGGCACAATCCATTGGTTGTGCTTCACGTAGTTACAAATGATTTTTGTTGTTCAGACCTTTTAAATATTAAAAAAAGACATTGTTGCCTTATCTAACATACTGATTGATATGGAGTGTGAGGTCGCCTTCTCAGAAATATTACCTGATCCTAAGGCTAGTCAGTCCTTTAATAACAGAATACGTGCTTTCAATAACTTGCTACATTTTAGATGTCTCCAACAAGATCAAGTGTGTTTAACCCATTGGGAGGAATTTATCGATAGGCCAGAGTTATATTGCAGAGATGGTCTTCATCTCAATCATAGGGGCAACCATCTTTTGTCTGGACATATGCTCAAATACATCAATGAGCATTTAAACTGCTTAACTTGGGAGTGAGTTATATCTCTCCACCAATTTACATTCTAGAAAGGTTTCTGCCCCCTAGTCTCTAATCGTTTATCCTTCTTATATTTCAGTGCTAGAAGTCTATGTAATAAAATTTGATGAATTGCAAGCTTTACTTGCAATAGATAATATCGACATAATTTTGATTACTGAGACTTGGGGAAATTATAAATATGACTGGGATTTTTCTCTTCCGGGATACTATTGTTATAAACTTAACAGACAGAATAAGAAAGGCGGTGGTGTAGCCATTTTCCTTAAAACATCTCTTAATTCGTTAATGTCTCTGATAAAATCAGAAATTCTACGGATTTTTCAGAATCCTTATGGATTAAAGTACAAATAAATAATATAAGTAAGTTTATTCTTGGTGTTTGCTATCTCCCTCCTAATGCTTCTTCAAATCAACTGGACTGCCTTATCTCTGAAATTGATTCTGCCTCTTCCCTAGGTGATCTTTTACTAACCGGGGATTTTAATATGGGTGAAATTGATTGGGTAAAACACTGTTCTATCTCTAGTGCTGGCAAAAAGTTAATAAATATTTGTCAACAATGTAATCTTACCCAGGATGTATATTTCTCCTACTCGAGGGAATAATATATTAGATCTGGTATTGCATAGTGGTAATTTAGTACCCTTCAATCTAAATGTCACCCCCTGTTGGTAATAGTGACCACTGTTCAATTAGGTTTCAATTGGAACAAATATCTGTTCCCTTAAATAAGAATTCTTCATTATTCTATCAGTATGATATTGCTGATATCTCCACCATTACTAGAAGTTTGGGTTGCATTGACTGGCATTCAATTTTGAATTCAGTTAGCATTGATGTATACTTTTCACTATTACATAAACAAATAATTGATTTAAGGCACAAATACATTCCGACTAAGAAAAAAATGACTTCAGGTCGATATTCACCCAAATGGATGAGTAAATCAATTAAAACATTATTTATTTATTTTTCTCTGTAGCAAAGTGTTTCTTACAGGGTATATCTTCTCTGAAATTATTACAGGTGGTGCTTTACAGGTTTTACAGTTTTAGCTAACATTAGGATAAGCTTTTGGGGTTACTGCATTTGTTGCTGACTGATTGTTTCTGCTCTTACCTCCTTGTCCTTTCATCCGTGGTTCTTCTTTTTCTGCAGGGGAAGGGCCCAGCCACCCACCCCCATCCCTAACCACCCCACACTACACTCCTTTTATAGGGTACCACAGTTGTGACATTTCCTGTGGCAAAGCAGGAGGGGGTGGATCAGTGGGGCATCCACAAGGTGAGCTCATTTACAGGGGCACTATTAATTTAACTTGTTATAACAAGTTATGCAAAAACAAAACACAAAAAAAACCATTACTTGCATTTTCTTCCTTCTAATTACTCTGACCAGGTTATAAACCCAGCAACCTATCTGGAATGGATATCATTAACTGCAGGTACTGCAGAACACTTTTCAGAAGGACAGTCCTACAGGATTTAGGACACTGTCCTACATGCTGGGCCATTGGAGATCTTAGGGCTCAGCTCCGGGCAGCATGGGCAGAGATTGTGCACCTCAAATTTCATATTCAAGAGTAAATACATTATAAGAACCACCCTCCATTTCTCCAACATCCAACAGAAGAACCTCGACCGCAGAGGGTAGTTGGTCCAGGAGGTTGGCAGGTGGTTAGGAGGGGCAAATTTGGTGCCCCATCACTCCGTGCTCTCCAAAATATTACCTCCAAAAACCATATAAACACTACAAACAGGTATCTGCCTCTATCTCTGAAATCAAACAAAGGGGTAGAGGACACTGCAGAGCAGGACACTGCAACACAGGAGCTAGCACAATAAAACTCGCCCAAATCGGGAACCAAAACAAAAAAAAGCAAAAAGGAAATCCAAAAAACTTCTGATCATAGGAAACTCCATAATTTGGGGAGTTGATACCCATCTCCAGCCAGGGGTAATGGTCAGATGTCTCCCAGGTACATCAGCTTGGAGAGACACTGACCGCATTGCTAAAATTGTTCACAAAGCAGGAGAAAACATTGACGTCCTGGTACACATAGGGACTAATGATCTCGCCAGCCTGTCAGTTGTGGAGACCAAGGAACACCTGACCTGGTTGGGTGACAAACTATCATCCATTTCATCTGACATCTCCTTCTCTGAGATCCTGCCAGTCTGGGAGAGGAGGGAAGATGGATGGAAGGTCAGAGAAGGGGAGACAGGGGAGCTAAACATGTGGCTCAAGGGCTGGTGCCAGGAAAAAGGATACAGATTTGCAGGGACTGGCAAAAGTTCTGGGAGCAAAAGTTCTTTAAATTTGATGGACTGCATCTGACTAAGGAGGGAGTCAGTGCATTGTGGCAGAAGTTTGACGTCTTTGCAGAATATTTAAACTAGCAAATGGGGATAGGGGTGCAGCACCCCATAAGTTGAATGGGAAGAACACCCCTCCCCCTCAGCTAGTGGTCAAACAGGGATTCAGCATGTTTGCAGTTCATTTGCATCACCAGGTAAGAAAAAAGGTCCGTCTCCCCACACGACGCACAGGGGAAATGCCAAACCTCACCCAACAACTAACACACTGAAATCTGGCCAATGGAAAATCATGTACACAAATGCTCACAGCCTGGGAAATAAGATCCCAGACCTGCAGGCAATAATGTCAGAGGCTAAACTGGACATAGTAGCAATTAATGAGAGGTGGTTTACCAGTAACCACACTTGGGAGACTTCAGTACCTGGCTATGTACTGTTCAGGAGAGACCGAGGTGCAAAAAGGGGGGGTGGAGTGGCCCTGTATGTCAATGAAAATATCAAAGCTACAGAAATTCAGAATACACATAAGGAGCCAGAAGAACTGTGGGTCACCCTGGAAACAGGAAATGGGACAGCCATAAGAACTGGGGTTGTCTACAGGCCCCTCAGACCAGGGGGAGGACATAGACACATTACTGTTAGAAGACATACAAAACATGACAGCTGAAGGGGAGGTTCTGATAATGGGAGACTTCAACATGCCGGATACAGATTGGTCAATACCAGCAGGAACATCTGCCAGAACTAGACACATGGTGGATTACCTACAGGAGGAGGGCCTCAAACAACTGGAGCAACAACCCACCAGAGACAGGGCTATCCTAGATCTAGTACTGACTAACAGGGAAGAGATCTCAGATCTCCAGGTAGAAGGTCACCTGGGGGCCAGTGACCATCACATGGTATGGTTCAATTTGGCCACTACATCTAAATCATCCCATTCCAAGGCAAAAATATTGGACTTCAGAGGAGCTGACTTTGATAAGATGGCCAACAGAGTAAAGCTAGCCCTGGCAAAAAAAACACAGGTGAGGGGTACAGGCAAAGTGGGCAAGCATTAAGGATGCAATACTTGAAGCAACATCCCATTGTGTTAGACAGAAAAGGAAGTGCAAAAGAAGAAGAAAACCACTTTGGTTCTCAAATACAGTAGCAGAAAAGGTCAGATCCAAAAGGCTGGCCTTCAGGAAATATAAGGGAACACAGCGGGATGAAGATAGGGAGGCATACCAAACTGCCCTAAGGGAAGCAGGGAAGGCAGTAAGGCAGGCAAAGTCCCAAACTGAGGAAACACTAGCATGAACAGTAAAAGAAGGTGACAAGACTTACTATAGATACATTAGTGAAAGGAGAAAGTCCAGAGGGGCTATTGCTAAGCTCAAAGGAGAAAAGGGGGCATGTGAGGAGGAGGAGGACCCTGTAAAAGCATCTATCCTAAATAGATACTTTTGCTCAGTATTTACTGAAGAGAAGGTAGGGCAGGGCCCAGAGCTCAGCACCATGGGCAAAGGGGGGAAGGAGGTGAGCACTACTCCCTTCACAAAAGAAAGGGTCCTACAAGAGCTCGCTAAGCTCAGGCTGGACAAGGCAATGAGACCTGATGGCTTACATCCCAGGGTACTTAAGGAGCTAAGGGTGGAACTAGTAGAGCCATTAGCAGTACTGTTTAGTGAGTCTCTGAGCACAGGAGAGGTCCCAGAAGACTGGAGAAGGGCTCATGTGTCCCGCTCCACAAGAGTGGTAGCAGGGAGGAGGCAGGGAACTACAGACCAGTCAGTCTTACCTCAGTAGTGGGCAAGATTATGGAGGCACTCCTAAGGAAAGGATAGTGCAACACCTGGAACCATAGGGCACAGGATCCAAGACAGCATGGGTTTACAAAGGAAGGTCATGTCAAACTAATCTCATAGATTTCTTTGACTGGGTAACCAGAGTGGTGGACCAAGGGGGAGCAGTTTATGTCACCTACCTTTACTTCAGCAAAGCTTTCGACACTGTTCCACATAGAAGATTGATAAATAAGCTGGGTAGGTTCGGGGTGGGTCAGAAGTTGGTCAACTAGGTGGCAAACTGGTTGATGGGCAGAAAACAGAGAGTGGTGGTAAATGGTATACAGTCAGAAGAGATGCAAGTCACAAGTGGGGTACCTCAGGGATCAGTCCTGGGGCCAGTTTTCTTCAATATCTTCATTAGTGACATGGCAGATGGACTAGAGGGTAAGACTTGTCTGTTTGCAGATGACACCAAGATCTGCAACAGAGTAGATGATTCAGATGGGGTGGGCAGAATGAGAAGAGATCTGGATAAACCAGCAAAATTGTCAGAAGAGTGGCAACTGGGATTTAATGCAAAGAAGTGCAAAATCATGCACATAGGGAAAAGAAACCCTGAAGCCACCTATAGGCTGGGAGGGGAGTTGCTGGCAGTCACAAAGGAAGAAAGAGACTTGGGCATCATCATCACCGATGACCTGAAATCATCCAAGCAGACCTCTAAAGCAGTAGGTAAGGCTAGGGGATGTTAGGGTGTATTAGTAGGGGTATCACAAGTCGTAAGAGGGAGGTAATAATCCCTCTTTACAAGACACTGGTTAGGCCCCATCTGGAGTATTGCGTGCAGTACTGGAGGCCACACCTTCACAAGGACATTAACCAAATTGAGGCAGTCCGGAGAAGGGCAACCAAAATGGTGCAGGGACTGCATCAGAAGACATAGGAGGACAGTTTAACAGAGCTCAATATGTATACCCTTGAGCAAAGGAGGGAGAGAGGTGATATGATCGAAACATTCAAACACCTTAAGGGCATTAACAAGGTGAAAGAGTCTAACATGTTTAAATATAAGAAAAATAGCAGGACAAGAGGACACAGCATGAGATTAGAGGGAGGCCGATTAAGGGGATGTGGAAATTCTTTTTCACAGAAAGAGTGGTGGATGCATGGAACGACTACCTCCAGGAAGTGGTGGCTATGAATACAGTGCACGGCTTCAAACAGGCATGGGATAGGCATAAGGGAGCAATACAGATGAGTATGAATAGATAGGCCACTGACAGAGCAAAGGCCGATGGCACATTTATAAGGTAGAAAAAGAAATGGGCAGACTGGATGGGCCTTGCAGTCCTTATCTGCCATCAACCTCTATGTTTCTATGTTTAAAAAAGAAAAACAGAAGATATGTGGTTTATCTTAAATCTTGCTGTCCTTCTGACTGGAATTTATTTAAGAGTATTCAGACTAAATGTAAACGGTCTATCAGAAAAGCTAAAAAGTCATGGGAATATAACCTAGCATCCAATGCAAAGAAGGATAATAGCAAAAGTTTCTTTACTTACATTAATTCTCTTAAAAAAACATCTTGCCCTGTAGGACCGATTTTGGTTGATGGGACACACATTACTACAGCCTTGGAAATGGCTAATATTTTCAATTATAAATTTTGTAAAATATTTTCCAATGAACAAAGGGCAGTTTCTTGCAGTAATCAAACTGGAGGTTACATTAATATCTCTATGGAAGATGTACGTGTTAAATTAATTTCTTTAAAAGGTAAGCTAAGTGTATCCCCCGATGATATTCCTAGGCACTTTTTGTATTTACTTGCCGATAGTTTGGCACTTCCATTAAAACTACTGTTTGAAAACTGTATTAAATTCAATTTTGTCCCTGAGCTATGGAAAACTGCCTATGTTGTCCCAATTCACAAAAAAGGGACTAAAAGTAATTGTGAAAATTATAGACCGATTAGTCTGACTGCTCCCATATGTAAAATAAAATGGAAAGTCTAATTAAATATATTATTTCTCCAATTCTAACCTCTCTTGACATGGAACAACATGGTTTCAAGAAAGGCTATAGTTGCCTGACCAATCTATGATGCTTTTATGAGGACGTGAGTTTGCAATTAGACAATAAACTAACATATGATGTTATATATGCCGATTTTAGTAAGGTATTTGACTTATTACCTCATTGGGCCTTATTACAGAAACTTGTTTCTCTGAATATTATCCCTGTTGTTGTGAGATGGATACTAAATTGGTTGAATGGTAGAACCCAGTGGGTTTTGATTAACAGACATCTGTCAGAATTGGGTAAAGTTACTAGTGGAGTGCCCCAGGACTCTGTTTTGGGACCCACTCTTTTTCAGATATTTATTTCAGATATTACAAATAATTGCTTTTCTAATATCCTTAAATATGCTGATGACATTAAAATTGGCAGACTATGTTCCAGCCAGGAACAAATTGAACAAATCCAAGCTGACTTAAATAGTAATACTAAATGGATTAACCAGTGGAGTATACAATTTAACCATGACAAATGCAAGGTTATGCACTTTGGGGAATTTAATCCTTGTCATTCATATATGCTAGATAATAAAGTGCTGAACACAACTAAAATAGAGAAAGATTTGGGCGTGTTAATTGCTGATGATTTTTGGCCCGATTTTCAAATAAATTCCATTATCTCAAAGGCTAATAGGGTTATCTGGTCCATCCTAAGGAACTTTAAATCTAGGGACAAGAATGTCCTGATGCCTCTGTATAGAGCTTATGTTCGGCCACATCTAGATTTCGCTTCTTCTTTATGGTCTCCCTTTAGGAAATATGATATATTATGTCTTGAGAAAGTCCAGAGGAATTTTACTAAAAAGATCAGTGGTTTACATTTTGACACTTATGAATCTAGATTAACTAAATTAAATCTAATATCACTTTCTACAAGGAGATTAAAAGGAGATTTATTGCTCTTGTTTGATATTATGAATGATCCTTATTTGATCAGCAATTTAGGATTTTCATTTAAGGATGACATTTTTAATCTTAGAGGTCATCCACTCCAGTTGAAATGTAGAAGTTTTCATCTAATGCCCAGGAAATTCTTCTTTACCATCCTCAGTATCAAACCTTGGAATTCCCTTCCTATAGAAATAATTTCAAGTTGTTCGAAGAATATATTCAAAAACAGGTTAAATAAGTATATTCAGGTTAGTTCATTACTTTGTTATTATTAGTATTGGTAGCGGTTTTGGGCCTTATGGCTCTCTTGCTACCTAACCACCTTAATATGAACCTTAGTTTAAGGTTACATATAAAGCTGAATAATTCAACATGTAAATTGGTTTTGTCTTCTGATTAGTCATATAATCATTTACTTAACATTTTTACCCTACAGTTCTTATAGTTCATATTATCCTTGAGAGGAGTACACAGTCTTATCTTCATGAATATTGAGGGTGGGATATTCAAAGCAGTTGCACAAGGCACAAGTGAGATGCACCAGCACAATAGCGGACATGCACCAATGAGCGATATTCAGCGGGCGACAATGTGCAGCGCATATCACAGTGCACCAAAGTGCAACCCTAATGAATGCATGCACAAGTGCAGAGGGCGTAGCCATGAATCAGTTGCACAGTGCGATATACAACAACACGTCAATGGCGCAAGCACGGAGCAACAGATACATGCGCGGAGCAAAGTTGAGCCCATAAAAGGATGGAGCAAGCAGGGTACGGAGGCTTGCACCCATGGGAACAGGGGTGAGAGACGGAGAGAGAGAGAGAGAGAGAGAGTGAGACAGAGACAGAGAGAGGTCCAGTGGCCAGGCAGGACAGCAGCAGAGGTGCAGAACAGGCACAGAGGCAGGAAGTGCAATGGGCTGTGGGACAGGGAGTGTAACCCCGATAGTGCCTGTGAGTGTGAGCTGATCAGAGTGTGTGTGTGGGTCCCCAACACAGGAGTGCATCCAGTGCAGGGGTCCAGGCAGTAGCACACAGCCGGGGTAGCCTACAGTGTCAGCCGCTGGGGGGGGGCAGGGCAGGCCAGGCCATGGCCAGTGCAGTATTCCAGATGGAGGCAGTAATGAGGGGTGTGAGGAGGCGGGAGGCTGAGTGGCACAGCCATGGAAGGGCCCCGCGGCAGTATGCCCGGAACAGGTGGTACTATGCCCACACCACATTTGAACAGTACAGTGACACCGAGATTGTGGGCCGGTACCACCTGAACCAGGCAATTCTGAGGCAGCTCTGTGAGCTGTGCAGTGATAAGCTGCAGGCACCCACAAGATGGAGCCACACCCTGTCTGTGGAGACAAAGGTCACAGCCGTAATGTGCCTGCTCACCACGGGCACCTTCCAGAGACCAACAGGGGACAGCACAGGCATAACCCAGTCGGCTGTGTCGTGGCTCCTCACACAATTCCTCAACGCACTGCTGCCGCATGCTGCGGAATACATCCACTTCCCCAGCACACAGGCGGAGCATACAGCAAACATGCAGGAGTTCCACAGGGTTGCACATATGCTTGGCGTGCTAGGGGCCATTGACTGCACCCATGTAGGCATCCGCACACCAGCAGGGCTGGAGGGGGTGGCCTCCATCAACAGGAAAGGCTACCCCAGTGTCAACTGCCAGGTGGTGTGCGATGCCAAGGGGTGCATAATCAAATGTCTGTGCCACACACCCTGGAGGAGCACACGATGCCTTCATCTGGCACCAATCTGCACTGTGCCACAGGTCTGAGAGTGGGGACATCCCCACCAGCCACCTAGTAGGTGAGTATGCAGCTGGAATGGGTTGCCCTGCACAGCAGGGCAGGGTGTGGGGGGGAGATGCTATGCTGGGGGTATAGGGGGTCTGTCTGTGTAGGCAAGGGGGCAGCCACACAGACCCCAGTGCTAATCCATCATGTTACCACACAGGTGACAGTGGATACCCACTCTGGCCCTGGCTGCTCATCCCGTACCGGTGCCCGTCGTCCCCAGCGCAGGAGAGATTCAACGAGGCACATGCCAGCACATGGAACATCATTGAGCATGTGTTTGGACTGCTGAAGGCATGGTTCCATTGCCTGCATAGGTCTGGTGGTGCCCTACAGTACAGCCCCTCGAAGGCCTGTGGCCTATTCCTGGCCTGCTGTGTGCTACACAACATGGCCACTGACTGTGGGATAGCCATCGAGGTCAAAGAGGGGAACAGCAGTGGGGACAACGTGGCACCGGGCCACACGGTG
Organism: Neoceratodus forsteri; assembly: GCA_016271365.2. Classification (NCBI taxonomy): domain Eukaryota; kingdom Metazoa; phylum Chordata; order Ceratodontiformes; family Ceratodontidae; genus Neoceratodus; species Neoceratodus forsteri. The sequence continues at coordinate 1,212,281,656 of CM057453.1, read as the reverse complement.
GTAGGCAGCCCCCCTGGACAATGGGAACCCCGGCTGCACAGGATGGCCCAGCAGCACTGAGACATCATTGCAGAGGAGCACTACGGTGCACGCAGGTAGGTGAACATGACCACACACATGTCCCAGGGACCAGGGCACAGTATACAGGCATGCCTGGCTGGGCCCCACAACAGACACGGCTGGAGGGCAGCGTTGATGGAAAGGGACAGGACACCATGGAAGCCCCCCGTATGGCACTGTGGACCCCACTCACACAGCTCCACACACCTCCACACACAAGCACAGTCACACGGGCATCCACACACGCACACCCCAAAGCCGCCAACAGGCGTGTGTCAGACGCTGAACACTCCTGCACAGTGGTGGCTGGTGATGTGATGGCATCATCACGCACATGCCATGGTGGCCAGCAACTAGGTGGGTGTGCACAGGGCAGGCATGTTGCATGGTCCATGGACCACATGGCCCTGGTATTCACACACACACCACACCACTGTGTATACAGGGCTGCGGCAGGCAGCGGACAGGGAGGGAGGCAGATCATGACTGCCGCGCAGTTGCATGGCAGCCATGGACATGTGGACGGCCCCGCTGAGGCTGCCCAGCAGACTCAGGCTGTGCGACGGCCATGGGGGTGTCACAGACGGTCCCCCAGGTGTGACACTGCAGGAATGCAACCGGTCCCTCGCAGGCGTCTGCTGGCCCCTGAACAGGCCCGCTCCAGGAATGCCCGGAATGTCCACAGCGGATCCTGGTGACGACAATGCCAGGGTCGCATGATGCCGGGACTGAGAGGTGGAGAATGCACTCTGCGGTGACTGCTGCAGACGGCCCTGCACCAGGGTGGCCAATGGTGCTAGGCCGGCCGTGACTGCAGTGGTTAGCCAATCCAGAACTGTGGTCGTATCCTCCTGCATGCGTGTGGCCTTGGCCAGGAGCTGCTCAAAGTCCTAGTCATGCTGCCCTGCGGACTGGCACAGCTCAGTATGGAGTGCATGCACCCCTGCCATGACCAGCATCTGTTGCTCCACGGATGCCCAGAGCAGACAGGTGTGCTCAGTCAGAGGGTCAGCGCCCTGTGGGCTTGGGCATTGTGCCAATCTGCGGGAGTTGCACAGGCCCCATGGCACGGCCCCCCAAGCAGGTGGGGGCTGCACAGTGGGACCCCCTTTGGCCTGTACTGTCTGCGATGCAAAGGCAGCAGCCACTGCACCCAGACCCCCCTCGGCACCATCCTGCTGCCCCTCCAGCCACTGTGCATGTGACAGTGCCAGGGTGGCTGCACCACCACTGCCACAAAGTATGGTCTGCGCTGCAGGTATGTCATCCACCACCACACCAGGCGTTGTAGCTGGATGGTTGACAAGCACCACCTGGGCATCATCAGTGCTGCTGTGTCTGGTGCGTGGTAGGGGTGCCTCTCCCCGGTCAGCATCACCACTGTCCAGGATAGTGGTCATGTCATCATCAGACCTGGACCACACCCCAATCAGTGTCTCAGCATACTGGATGCCATGGCTGGCACCCCATTGAAACACTTCCTGGGCCTCATCTGTGCCCATGCCACAGGCATCTGGTCAGACAGTGGGGAAGGCCCGGCAGCAGTCTAGACCCTGAACTCCAGTGAAGGTGGATGGGCGCTTCTCCAGGTCCACGTCAGCCCCCAAGGTGGGCACCACCACCCCTGCAGCTGCATGCAGGTACTCAGGATCTGTAAGGGAACACATACACGTTAGTGCCACCACCACGCACCCCTGGCCCATTGTACCCCTCACCCCATCCCCATGTGCCACTGTACCTACCATGCAGTGATGGGCTTCCCCCATCTGGAATCCACCACCGGGAACACTCTCAATGGCACTGCACCACATGGTTAGTGCCACCAGCTCCTCCTGCAGTATCAGCTGTGGCACCTCAGGCTGTCCACCGCCCGTGGCGGCATGTGCAGCCCAGATGGCAGCCACCTTCTCCTTTATTCACCTCTGGTCCATGCCCACCTTTTTCTTGCACTCCTGTGCTGACCTCTGATGTCTACCATGCAGGTTCACAGCCCTGGCCACTCCCTCCCATCCCTCCACCCTGGCCTGCAGAGTACCTGTGGAGCCACTCAGAAGGGGAGCCTGGTCCAGGTATGCGTCAAACAGGGCATCGCACTCTGCCCTTGAGAAATTGGGCCTGCACCTCCGTGCAGGCCCCTGCTCCTTGACCTCCTTGTGCACCGACATGCTCATTCCTGTGGGTGAGGACATGTGGTTAGTGCTGGCTGCCACAAACGAGGCGCCCCCCCAAATTCTCTGTCCCGACATGCCCACTGCCTGGCGTCTTACCTGTGAAGGATGCAATACTGATCTGGTGCCTGTGCTGTCCCATGGTGCCTTAATAGTGTATCACATGCAAATGAGGGAATGCTCAACTGTAATGAGATGCAAATGCCTCCGATGCGCCGTGGATATGCTGATCAGCTCATCTGCTTGTGCTGGCTGAATATTGCAGAACTGCGCAAGGTGCATTGGAGATGTGCATGCTCAAGCCATGGCGCAACTGTATGACGTGTGCAGTCCACCTGGCACAGTGCATGCACGCACTGATGCCATGTACGTCGGTAGCGCATCCTACGCACAGTGCGCTATATGCAGCACGGTGCTCTGCCGCTGTTGGGCATGTGGTGCAGTGCACCGTACACCCTATGGTACCCGTGCGCCATTGGCACATGGTCCATGGGGCACACTGGACCCTATAATGCACCATGCTTTCTGTGCCCTGTCGTGCACGATGCGAGTGCCGACCTTTAACCCATACATGTGTCCCTTGACCCCCAGGTACCTGCAGCATGTGCCAGCACTAACCCAGCTGTATCGCGCAGTGATGAGACATGCGCAACTGGGGATGGCAGCGCATCACCAGGTGGGTCATGCACCCAAAGCACGTGCATCTCATGCGCTCCTGGGTGCCATTTTGTCTCAGCAGTTCAGATTGCAGCATGCCTCGCAGAAGCACAGCAAGGGTGCCCAATTGGAGCCAGGTTGAGCTGGTCAACCTGGTGGCACTAGTGGAGCCCCATGTTGGCACCCTATAGGGGCAGGTGCCCCTGGACAGGCCAAGAACTGAGGTGTGGCTGGCGGTGGCCGAGGGTTTAGAGGAGGTCACTGGGTCACGGTGTAGCAGGGAGCAGTGTTGCCACAGGTATGGGGACCTGCAGCAGAGGGATCCTGACTGGTCAGAGAGTCTGCAGGCATGCGTCCGGAGGGGCCCTGTGCCACGTCCAGGTGAGTGCACATTTCCACAACTGTGCCTTGTTGGTGTTCTGTGGGGTGCCAGCGGGTGTCACGCTGTGCTGCTGGGGGTGGGGGGCTATGGCTGGGAACGATGCTGGCTGTGGCAGTGCACCATAAGCGTGCTGTGTCACGACAACACCACTGCGCAGGGACAAGGGATATACTGTGCTGGGGGGTGGGGCATGTGGGTTGCTGCCCAGTGCTGATGTTTGCCTCTCACTGTCTCACTAGCAGGCCCTGAAGATCTGTGCAGAGCGAGGATGGCCAACGGTGGCGCACAGGTGACGGCTGCTGGCCATGCGGGAGGTGCTGGTGGACAGGCGCCAGTCATGCTGCAGCATGCAGGTAGGCACTCTGTCAGTGTACATTGTTGTGTGGAGTTGGGGTGGGCCACAGCCCCCCGTGCACATGGCCATCACCAGCGTGGTCCATTGCACCATGTTGCACCTTATGCATGTGTGTCTGGCCGCTACTGGTGGGCTGTGGGTGCATCCGGGTCCCAGCCAGGCCACTGCCTTCCCCCCCATGGCCATTTGCCCGGCAGCCATGGTTGTGGCATGCTGCACATGGCTGGTGGTGGTGTGCAGTGCTGTGCATGGCTGTGGATGGTCAGGATGGTGGCTCATGTGGGCACGCACGCTGCAGATGGCTGTGTGCCTACTACAGAGCACATGTCACTGCTGTCTGCTGCACATGGTGGATGGGCTACAGTTGTATGGGCGTGCACTCATCCTTGTCCCCTCCTTTGTCCTAGATGTGCATCACATGGATGTCCACACCAGGCTGCTTAAGAGGATCCTGAGGGTCGTCACGACCACCCTTGCGGTGGCCTGCATCATAAGGCAGGCCCTGTTTCAGGCCGCAGAGGCGATGATGGCCAAGGCGCCTGTAGGGCATGAACGTCACGTGTGGCCCACTGGCCTGCATTACCCTACCTTCCCCTGACCCCCCTCCCCTTCCTCCATTGTGCCTTGCCTAGCCATGTCCTCTGTCCCCCCGCCTCACTTCCCCAGCCTACCTTCTTGATTGTGGCCTCCCTTCCCTTTCCCCATCTCTGTTCCCCTGTATATAGTTTCTGTTATTTGTTACTTTTAATACACTTCTATTTTGGTAGCCATACATGTCCATATCTGCTTTGCAGCTGGTGTATGGAGCCATGCTGCAGTGGTGTACATGGTGGCTGTGTGGTATGTCTGGAGTCGACTGGGGCTTGTGTCTGGTGGTCTGTGCCCAGTGGCCAGTGTGTGTGTCCTGGAGTGTACATGTGTTCCCTGCTGGGCTGTGTGGCCTGTGTGTTGTGTGCTGTCAGCATGTGTGTTGTCAGCTATGGTCCCGGTGGCATGTCCCGTGCCGTCCTGTGGGTGTTGCCCATGGCTGTCTGCCAGTGGTCATTGGTGTCACACCACCCTCATGCACTGCTGTGGTTCACGTGGTTGGGGCCTGTGGCCGTGTGCCTGCCTTGCCTCCCTCCTGACATCCCCTGCACCCCGGTGGCAGTGTGTCCTGCTCTTGTGGCCTGCTTCACACAGTGCTGGGTGCCCTGTGCCATGGCCCATGTGCCTCTGTCCCTTGGCTGGCCTGTGTTGTGCTATTGTGCTTCCTGCCTTGCTCCGTTGCACAGCCCAGGTTGCGCGATGGTGCTTGCTGACTTGCTCCCTGGTGCAGTCCTTGTTGCGCAATGGTGCATCCCTGCGATATTCAGCCATCTTGCACTGTCACTTGCCATTGTGCTCAGCCTTTGAATATCACATTGGGTGCACACTGGCACAGTGTACATGCGCTGTGTGGCTGTTGTGCCTGCCTCTGGTGCATTTCTGAATGTCCCACCCTATGTTTTCATCAAAGTTCTATATTTTCTTGTATTAGTTTCCATCTGGACCCTGATATATCATCTGCCCCGCTATCTGAATCATAAATCACTTTTTCATTCAATAACATTTATTTCATAATCTTCCACCATCTACATAAATCAAATTTCAGCAATGGGTTAGATTTCCATTCACTTAATATTATTCTTTTTAAAGCCATTTTTGATAATGCTATAATTTTATTATTAATATTTGTCATAGATTTAATGTCAATATTATTAAACAGAAAAATCTAAGGGACAAGTGGTAGATCTATATTTAATTGTTTTCCAATAATTAAATTTAATTCTTGCCACCATAATTTTATCTCTCCACAGTCCCACAGACCATGTGAGTGTACCTCTCTTCCCACACCCATGCAAACAAAGATCTGAATAGTCATTATTTATTTTAGATATCTGTGTTGGAGTCATGTATGCTCTGCTTAGAATTTTCATTTGTATTGACCTATTTTTTGCCGATGCATATACTTTATTGCCTTTGATTCTTATGTTTTCCCACTGGGTCTCTGAGTAATTTATATTTCATTGGGTATTCAATTTTATATTTACTCTGCAAATATGTTTTCTTTCTTTCAGTAATAATTTTTTATAAAATCTTGACAGTAGTTTATCATGTCCTTTTCTCATTATTTGGATCTGTTCTTTTTTAACTCTTTCAATATTGCCTTTTAGTGAATGAAAAATATTCCTTAACGTCCAAAATTTGTTCCTTCATGCATTATAGTGCAATAAATTAAATCTCACATCAACTGTTTTCTTTTTAATCTGTTTAAAGGTTGGAAATGATGCTTCAGTCAAAATATCAATCCATCTTATAGTGTTGTTTTCTTCTAAAATTCTGAGCAGAGCTTTTGTATACTCATGCCATAGTCTTTTATTTGGTCCTATCGGTAAATAAAGCCATGGTAAATCCAATTTGGCTATACTTACTATATGCTTTTTTACCATCTTAAACTAGGATGACAAAAACATTATTTTTTTGATTACAGTATGTAGAGAAACATCCAAAAGTGTATTTTGTGTATTATTTGCATAAATAATTTCTTGAAAAACTTAATCATCTAAGGTGGGAAAGAAGGTTCACCCATAGTAAGTTGCAATTATGTGTGTCTCCATGTAAGTTTGTGGGTCTGGGCAACCTAACCCTCCTGATGCTCAAGAAGTCATTAATATTGACCATGCTATGCATGTCTTTCCCTCTCTCTATAAAAACTTTCTAAAAATTATCTTTAAATCTAGAAACCAATCCTCTTTAGGACATCCCAATATGTTTTGTATCACAAATATAAAATGGGGCAGTGCCATCATCTTAATGGCCTCAGGACCCCAGTGGTACCATCGGATGCAACCGCCGAACCCACGGACAAATCCAGCCACCATCCTGGTGCTGCTTCCCGGACCAGCTGCACAGATCTCACCCGCACGCCGAGTGTTGCCTCAGGATCCCAGCAGCACCATTGGATGCCGCCGCCGAGCCCACAGAAAAATCCAGCCGCCCTCCTGGTCCTGCTTCCCGGACCAGCCACACAGGTACTATCGCCAGAACTCCCAGAGCCATCCAGCTTTTGGCGGCTCTCTGATTGGAGCGCCTACTGATTTAGTGGCTCCTGATTGGACCAGCAGGTAACCCTAAGCTCCCGATTGGTGTGCCTCGTAGACTGTGCAAGCCAAGCTGTTTTATGGCTTTTTGGAGCCCTACTGCAGTATTTTTTAGCGGGTTCAACTGAGGGTTGTAACCATGCACAAATAAGAGACTACCAGCCCTGTTTTTGCTAATGTTGCTAATTTTGCTAATAGAAAAATCCAGCCGCCCTCCTGGTCCTGCTTCCCGGACCAGCCACACAGGTACTATTGCCAGAACTCCCAGAGCCATCCAGCTTTCGGCGGCTCTCTGATTGGAGCGCCTACTGATTTAGTGGCTCCTGATTGGACCAACAAGTAACCCTAAGCTCCCGATTGGTGTGCCTCATAGACTGTGCAAGCCAAGCTGTTTTATGGCTTTTTGGAGCCCTAGTGCAGTATTTTTTAGTGGGTTCAACTGAGGGTTGTAACCATGCACAAATAAGAGACTACCAGCCCTGTTTTTGCTAATGTAAAGAACCATGCCTACAGGTTTCTGCAAGTTCTTGCTAGTGTATGTTTCAGCACAGTACTTAAGAATAAGAGCTCTGCTGTGTAATTCTAAAAGTTATCAGAATTAATCAAACCGTATCTGAAACCGCATTGTTTCTCAAGTGAGTAACAGCCCTGTTGATTCATTTTAAATGAGGAATTTCTAGTCAGCTGCATGCCTTCAAGCTTGCTACAGAAATCTTCAGTTTAGAGGTAAGTTAATCTGTATTTAACTCCTGTGTTGCTTTCTGCTATTCTTTACTGCCCAGGGTCTTCTGGTTGACTGGCCTTCCTCCCACTGGCTGTTTCCATCTCCCCTCTAACCACGCTCCTCCAGCGCCATCTTCCCTGACCCATTTGCACCTATCTTTAACTCCTGTACTAAGCAATCTATCTGCAGACAACTCCCGCCCTCACCCCCCCAGCTGTTATTCTCACTGCCTGCTCTTAAACCTCCTTCCTTTGTCTCACTTAACCCTCTCCCTCTCCAATCTTGAATTGCTAATTTTTACCCTTTTGTCTCAAGTAGCACCCCACCCCACTGACGAGCTGCCATCAGTCTCCGCCCTCTACTGTTCCTGTTTGTTCTCTCCCTTTAACTAATGCTGTGCCTTCATTCCCTCGCAGATCTCGTCTGCGCCCCAAGTGGTGCCTCAGACCCCGGCGGCACCATCAGATGCCGCCGCTGAGCCTATGGACAAATCCAGCCACCCTTCTAGTCCTGCTTCCCGGACCAGCCACACATGTACTATCGCCAGAACTCCGGGAGCGATCCAGCTTTCGGCTGCTCTCTGATTGGAGCACCTGCTGACTTAGTGGCTCCTGACTGGGCCAGAGGGTAACCCTAAGTTCCCAATTGGTGTGCCTCATAGACTGTGCAAGCCAAGCTGTTTTACGCCTTTTTGGGGCCCTACTGCAAGATTTTTTAACAGGTTCAACCAAGGGTTGTAACTGTACACAGATAAGAGACTACCAGTCCTGTTTTTCATCCCACACCCCCACACCCTCCCAGGCCTCCTATTAAATGCAGTACTTGCCCCACCTCCAAAGCCTGCTCTAACATTATTGGTGCCCAGTATCATTTCTCCTGCCTACCGCCCTCCCTATAGCTGACATCCAAGTGCTGTACGTGGCTGCTCCTCTGTCTCTCCTATGAACTATGGGCACAATTGGACTACTGCCTCCTGTGTACTGTCAGTTATGGCACTAACAGCTAGGAACTTTCTCCTAATCTCCTCCTTCACATTCTGCATACCCCTCCAATACCTCTCACAATTTGTTACCCTGATTCTGCCCTCTACAGCTGAACTAACTCATCCTTCTCATGCTCCCCCACCACTACTCTCTCTCTACCAGCCACTACCTGGTCCCACTATCCTATGAGCTCCCCCTCCTCACTCTATTCCTATGCCCACCTTTGGTCAATCCTCCACCTAATTACCTCCCATGCTTCTCAAGCTGTCCACCCTAAAGCGTCTCCTAGGCAGTGCTCTCCCACAACATGGTGCTATTATATACTCCTCACTATTTACCTTTTGCCTTACTACTCCTTGCAGCGGGTGACATACACCCCAACCCTGGCCCAGCACCAGCCCTCTGCCCTTCTAGCTCAGTGATCAACCACCCTGCAAAGGTCAGCACTGCTACTCAGCTTGGCTTCCTCCCCGTGGACTATGAATACTCCACCTAAACGTTCGTAGCCTAGCCCTCAAGCTCGATCTGCTCCAGGTGCTAGCCGCCCAACATGCCCCCGACATTATCATCATATCAGAAACCTGGTTAAACCCTAACTTCAAGGACCCAAGCATCGCCATCCCAGGATTCAATGTCACTCATCAAGACCGACCCACCCGAGGCGGAGGAGCTGCACTCTACACCACCTCAGACTTACATTTCTCTGTCACACTTGCTAAAATGGAGCCCAAAGCCTTCAAACTGCTCATGCTCCAATTGTCCCTTCCCTTCTCACTCCCTATTTATGTTGCTGGTATATACTGCTACCCTGGAACCCCGACCGCAACAGTCACTGACCTTCTAAACCACCTAGCCTCTCTAGCCCCATCGGGTGAACTCTATATTACGGGGGATTTTAATTACAACTGACCATCTCCCTCTTTTAACAAAGCTCATTCTGAGACAACAGCCCTCAATCTTACCCAGGTCATCTCAGAACCAACATGTACAAACCTCAAGACTGGCAATCACTCCCTACTTGTCTGGGCTCTCACCTCCCACCCCCACCGGGTCATCAAATCCAGCCTACTTCCAGACTCTATAAGTGACCATCACATCACCTACTTAGTCTGCAAAATCCATCACCTTAAATCCCCTCCCAAATTTCTACTACAATGGTCACACAAAACACTAAGCCTTACCCCCCCTTCTGGAAGAACTAGCTCACTCAAACTGGGGCCATCACCTTAGAATTAATAACATGGATGATGCCCTTACACATTTCTGGAACACCTTTCTCAGCATCTGGGATAATCATGCCCCCTTGTGACGCATTAGGGTCCAGGGGACACACCTTCCCTGGATTCCCTCTGAACTTCTAACATGCCAAAATGCCAGGGACAAGATGTGGAGAACTTACAAGACTATGCTCCTCCCAGGTGACAACATCACCTACCGCATGCTCCGAAACAAGTGCACCAAGGCCACCCAACTAGCCACAGCTGAATATTTTAACAACACCCTTAACACCAATCTATGTAGGCCATCTAAATTTTGAAAAGTTATCTACTCCCTTCCCCCCCATGGACAAATCCCTCCCCTCTATTGTTCTCAAAAGGGACTCTCCTCTCAGACCCCCTCTGGGTTTCCTCTGAATTCAACTCCTACTTCACCACACATGCTACTACCCTCCTTGCCTCCCTTCCAGATGTAACCCCACCCACTCACTCACCATGCTGAAGCTCCTAAACCTCTTGGTCTGGACATCTTCTACTTCAAGAACATCTCTCCCATGGAAGCCCTAGATGCCCTACTCACCCTGAACCCCTCCAAGGGAAAGTCCCCTGATGGGATGGACACCAGACTCATCTACCTATCTGCCTCAGCCATTGTATCTCCCCTCACCACCCTTCTAAACCTTTCATTCACCACTGAATCAGTTCCTATGGAGTGGAAGCATGCCACAGTTCTACCACTACCAAAAGGAGGGTACCCCACCACTACGGCAAATTACCGCCCCATCTCATTCCCCCCTGCCCTCGCGAAACTTCAGGAGCGGGTCCTGCTTTCACAACTCTCCAACTACCTCTCAGAATCCAACTTCTTCATGCCTTTCCAGTCTGGATTTAGGAAAAAACACTCTACCGCCACTTCCCTACTAAGACTCTCAGACTCCATCCTCTCGGGGATGGACAAAGGTCTAATTACATTAGCCATCTTTGTCGACTTAGCCAAAGCTTTTGACACTGCCTCCCACTTTCTGTTGTTATCCTGCCTATCTGAAGCTGTGTTATCTGCGACTGCCACCAACTGGTTCAGAGTCTACCTGCAAGGCAGAACTTAGTCTGTAAAAATGTCTGATTCCACTTCACCTCCAGTCCCTAGCGACACTAGTGTTCCCCAGAGCTCAGTTCTCAGCCCCATTCTCTTTTCCATCCTGCTAAATGACCTGCCTCAAACCTGTTCATCTACCTCAATATACATGTATGCAGATGACACTGTCCTCTTTTCCTCTGGCTGGACCCGCGAGGAGGTCACTACCAGTCTACAGGCTGATTTCAACAAGGTACAGCTCAGGTTTAGCTCCCACCAACTCTCTCTCTCTCAATGCCAAGAAGACAGTCTCCATGACCTTCGGCACTAGGCAGAGACTATCCAGGCTTACCTCACCCCCAATCTTCCACACCCTTGACGGGACAGTCCTTGAGGACATGTCCACCTTTAGGTACCTAGGTGTCTGGCTTGACCGACACCTATCCTTCTCAGCCGATGTGGATGCTATCCTGAAAAAAACTGCACCCTAAGCTCCATGTTCTCTATAGGAATCGCAGTAGTCTCCTGCTGCCTGTGAGATGCAAAATTGTGCAGAAAATGATATTACCTACCTTCGACTACTGCGATGTAGTCTACAGTGCTGCTCCCAAGTCCACCCTATCTAGACTGGACCCTCTCTTCAATGCATTCTGTCATTTTGCCCTTGATGCCCCCTTCGTGCCCACCACTGCAAGCTTTACCATTCGCTGGCCCTCCCCTCCCTTAGCAACCGGCACCTACTTCACAGTGCTAAATTTGCTTCTAACTTCTGGCTCAGGTCCCTTCCACCCTACCTCACCTCCTCTCTATCATATCCTTCAACACCCTCTCATGCCCTCAGGTCTACTGACTCCCATCTGTTGGTAATCCCTCCCCATCGGACCACTGCAGGACAATCAGCCTTCTCCTACCATCTCCCAAAGCTTTGGAATGACCTGCCAGTCCAAATCCACCACTCCTCCTCTTGACATTCTCTATCCTCTGCCTGATAAGCTTCTATGTGGTAAACTGTTCATGCTTCTGACCTCCTCTTCCCCCTTCTAACTAACCACCTTCCCCCCAATTCCTACTACCACCCCCCCATTGCTCCCCCTACATCCTACGTGGCCTGACCAGTGGCTTTAGCTAATGGCTACGAATGCTGGCATATATTCTGCCAACCTCCACACTTACCTCATACTGCGCTACTAGCCTTGTCTCTCTGTCAAACGTGTTCCCGTAGTTAGTGGCTATCACCTATGTATTGTGTAAACATAATTTAAGTCTTAACGGAATTCCTTGTTCTCCCATTGCTGACAACATAGTGTTGCTTTAAACCTACCCCATGCTGTATCCCTTCTTGATGTAGCCCCCCCCTTGCATATAAGGCTGTTGCGTAGCCCCGTACACTGTTACTCTCACTCTCTGCACCAATTTGTAACTCAATTTCAAGTCAATGTAAGTAATGATACTCTCAGTTCATGACTCCAATGTGTAACTCAATGCTATGTATCATGTACTCACCTGCTCTCCTCTGTACCCCCCCCCCCCAAGGTTGCACCGTGAGACGAGCATCTTGTTGTTCAGTGTGCCTTTCTTGGTGAAACATTTCAATAAATAAATAAACATCCCCAAAGTGATCAGGATAAATTTGCCAATTATCCAAAAGTTTTGTTATTTTTCCTGTTCCTGCATCATAATTTACTCTTATGCTAGTATTTTGATCTGCTGTTTAAGTAATCTCTAAGTATTTAATTGTTGTTTGTATAGAAAAATCTTTAACACATTCATTTACTGTGAGTGATTGATGGCTAGATAGTTCCATAATTACTGACTTACTTTTATTCAGTTGATATCCAGAAATCTTAGTATATAGGTCTGTTTCTTTAATGTAGGCTGGTAATGATTTATTAATGTGCTTGGTTATCAACAAAATAACATCTGCAAAAACACTTAATCTTACTATTTCTTGTTGTAGTTTACATCCTTCAATTAAGGGTCTTCCTTATTAATTCAAGATAGGGCTCTAATGCCAAGGTAAATAATGTAGGTGAGAGGGGACATCCCTGTCTCACCCCATTATACATCTGAAAATCATCTGAAATATATTGATTAATTTGAAATTTGGCAATAGTATTATTGTATAATTTTCAAATTAAATGTAAATGTTCTTGTGGTATTCACCAAATTGTTAATATCTACATTAAGTAATTTCTGTTCGGTAGATCAAAGGCCTTCATGGCATCTACTGCAATAGCATAATATGTATCTTGCAAAAATTCCTGCCTATTGTTTATCAATTATATTAAGCCTTGTATTTTTTTTTAGCGTGGTATAAATTTCTCCCTTGTATAAACCCATATTAACATACTAACATTCTAACATAATAATTGCCAGCAGATTAGGCCTTACAGTCTATCGAGTCTGCTCAAACCTCAGATCCCTAGTTGGGAACTGAGGCCGCCCCCCCCCGTGTTCCAGAAACCCCTATCATCCATCCTCACCCCCCTGGGCCAGGCCATCATCCGCTTTCTGTGTCTGTCCCACCCTCTCTTGAAGCCCTCCACTGTGGATCTCTGAACCAGCTCACCAGGCAGCGCATTCCAAGGATCCACCACTATCTCAGTGAAAAACCTCCTCCTCTTTTCCCCCCTCACCCTTCCACATTCCAACTTCAAACCATGCCCTCTAGTGATACCTCCCTGCTTTAGTCTAAAGATCCCCTCCATGTTTACCCTATTTATTCCCTTGAGGTACTTGAAGACCTCAATCATGTCCCCCTGTCTCACCTCTCCTCCAATGAAAACAGGCAGAGCTCCTCAAGTCTGTCCTCATATGCCAAATCCCCTAGTCCTCGTATCATCTTAGTTGCCCTCCTCTGTACCCTCTCCAGGAGCTGTATGTCCCTCTTCATGTGTGGTCTCCAGTACTGTACACTGTACTCAAAGTGTGGTTTTACCAGTCCATTGTACAGCGGCAGAATCACTTCCCTGCTCCTAGAGGTGATTCCCCCTTATGATGCATCCCAACATCCTATTTGTCTTGCTAGCCACTCTCCTGCACTACTCAGAGTTATTCATACATGCATCCACCATGACCCCTAGGTCTTTTTCCCCTATTGAGGCCTCCAGCGCCTCCCCTCCCAGGGTGTACCTGTGTTTAGGGTTTCCCCACCCAAGATGTAACACCTTGCAATTGGTGATATTGAAATTTAATTTCCATGTGTGAGCCCACCTTTCCAGGGTGTCCAGGTCCCCTTGCAGGGCCAACCTCCCCTCTTCCCCCTCAACTACTGCTCCCATCTTGGAGTCATCAGCGAAGAGACTAATTTCACACCCTATACCCTCCCTGATGTCTGATATGTATGCATTATACAATATCGAACCCAGGACCGAGCCCTGCGGTACCCCACTAACAACCTCTCTAGGGTTCAAGATCTCCCCACTGACCACTACTCTCTGAGTGCATCCAGCTGGCCAGTTTTCAATCCATCTGACAATCAAGGGGCCTACTCCCAACCCCGTCAGTTTCTCCACCAGACCATTGTGGGGGACAGAGTCAAACGCCTTGCTGAAGTCCAAGAATAATACATCCACAGGCTTTTCCCTTGTCCAGTTCTGATGCTACCCATTCATAGAACTCCACAAGATTGGTTTGACATGATCTATCTGGCACAAACCCATGTTGCTGACTATCCAGACCTCCCACCTCCTCCAAGTACACCCCCAATCATTCCTTTAGTATACTCTCCATTAATTTTCCCACCACCGAGGTATTGATTAGGATTTATATATTGTGTTAAATGTGTCTGTATTTGGTTATTTATTAATTTTGCTATTATTTTGTAATCAACACTCAATATTGCTATAGGTCTATGATTTTCTGGGTATTCTTTCAGTTTCCCTTCTTTGTGTATTAAAATTATTTTCACATTTGCATTGATTGTGGAATATTATCATGTTCTGTACATCCTATTATAAATTCAGCCACCTTTAGTAACTAGGGTAAAATCAAATCTTTAAAGAAGTCATAAAATTCCATGGTCAGGCCATCAAGCCCCAGTGATTTGTTCTTTGGTGCTAATTCTATGACCTCCTTAATCTCTTTGGTTGTGAAGGGTGAAAATTAACAAAAGTTTGACTGAATTTTTGCTTTATTAAAAAGTTTGATAATTCTTGTGAGTTAGGTATATTTCTGTTCTGAAAAATAGTTTTATAATAGTTTATAAAGACTTTGGCTATTTCTTCATCTTTCTGCAATATCTGGTCTTGTTGATTTTTTATACTATCAATTATTTTTTTTGGTTTTCTGATCTTAATAAATTAGCTAATAATTTCCCACTTTTATCCATGTGCAAATACCTAACTCTTTTTAATGTTCTAGCCAGTCTTCCTGTTTCTTGATAGATTAAATCTTGTTTTTTTATTTTGTTTTGGGCGCATTCTTTCTTGTATTTTTTATAGTCTACCAATACTAGCTGATCAAGTTGTTTTAATCTTGACGTTATAAGATCCAATTCTATTTTCCTTTCTCTCCTCTGTTTTATTTGGTACGGAATAATGTGACCTCTTGTTGTAGCCTTGAAGGCATCCCACTGAGTCAAAATAGTTGTAGTGTCATTACAGTTGTTTTGTCAATTATCTTGTATACAGTTTCTTGTTTTGTTAGTAAAGGTCATATCTTTCAGTAATTCATTATCGAAAGACCATATTTTATTGACTCTCCTATCTTGGTCTTCCAGTTCAATTTCAAGCACTGTAATGGCATAATTCAATACAAATACTGAGTCTATATCTGTTTTAATTGTATGTTTTACAACATGTTATGACACAAAAATATAGTCTATTCTTGTAAATATCTTTGTTTTCTTATCAAAATGGGTATATTTCTTGCCAGTTATATTTTGATGCCTCCAAGAATCAACAAGAAGTTCTAGACCCAAGAAATTATTTAATTTCTTAGAAATATTATTGTTTCATTTAGAGGGATTATTACTTTTCCATTAAAGGTATTAAAATAGCATTGCAGACTCCAGCTAATACTATATTTGAACCTTGCTATTTTTGTAATCCCTCACTTATTTTACTTAAATAAGTTTCATAATGGTCACAAGGGGCATAACAGGAACATATTGTTATGGTTTGATTATAGATTTTTAATTTCACTAATACAATTCTACCTTCTAAGTCTGTAAATGTATCCAATAATGTTTACTGTAGATGTTTCCTTATTAGTACAGCCACCTCTCTACTTTTTTTTAGTTCCAGTACTTTCTACTAAATCCCCTACCTATTTTTTTCTTAAGCTTAATTATTTCTGTTTTATCTAAATGAGTTTCTTGCAGGCAAATTATATGTGCATTTTTTATATATATAGATTTGTACTTTGGCTTTCTTTATTGGAGAATTTAGCCCATTTATGTTTAATGATACTGCTTTTATATTGTTTAAATTCATCATTTATTACTGATCTTTAAAAAACACACAATAACATAAGTAACAAATAATAAGCATAGCTTCAAGGATTGGTTTCCAGTATAATTGGACATTCTATAACAATAATATTTATTTTCCATAATGATTAAGTCTCTCCAACATATCTCCATTCCATTGATATTCTGCTTATTTCTTTTACACGTCTCTATATTTTTAACTTTACAACTATGTAACACCTTCTGAAAAGAAAAAACAAAACTAACCCTTAACATGAATAAGTTTGTCATATAAATACAATAGAGCATACCCTTTACTTGGATGGCTACTGCTAGATCTTGCCTACCTAACTCCCTTCTTCAATTCTATAGTACATCCTATAGTGTCTTTTAAATACATCTACCATAATATTTCATAGAATTCTATTCCTCATTCACTTTCCCTATATATTTCACTGAATTTAGCAGTAATTTAGTTCCTCAATTCATCCGTTCATTAGTTCCCCTTTTCCTTCCCCGCTTTGCCTCTTTCTCTTCTCCCAAATTCTTATATTCTCTTTAGCCTGGTATCACCAGGGGTAGAATGTTTACTGAACAAAAAGGCCGGGAATTTTAATTTTCAGATCTTCAAGTGTTTCCTCTACTGTATTGTAAATCAAACTTTTCCCATCAATTATAACTTTCATTTTAGCTGGCATGATCATTGTTGCTCCAAATCCAGTTGAGCAAAGTTTATTCCAAATAAAGTCACATTTTTTTCCTCATTTGAACCAGTTCTGCTGGAAAATCATTGTAGATTGCTATATTAGTGCCCTAAATACATATTCTTTTTTTTTTTATAAACAGCAGTCATAAGATTTTCTTCGTCTGCAGTCCTCATAAAGTTCAATATAATAGACTGAGGAGGTTCTGTATCCATTGGTTTCGCTCTTCAGCCTCAATGTATCCTGTCTACTTTAAATGCAATCTTATCGGGTTCAATGTCCAAATATGCTGCAGCTACCATTTTGAAAGTTTCCATTACAGTTTTTGTACCATCTCATGCTTCTGGAACTCCTTCCTCCCGGCTCTGGTTTCAAAGTCTAGAATTTTTTCCTTTAATTCTCCATTAGATTTCTCTAGGGCAGAAAGCTGTTTAGGCATCTGTATGTTCTCATCTGAAAGTTTGTTTACTGTTGATTTTATTGCATGCATTTCTTTCTTAATGTTTTTATTTTCATTTAATAGTTCCAGGGTCAAATTGAAGTAAGTTTCCAGTTTGTTTTTGTTGGGAAATCATCTGTTCCATTTTAACCATCATTTTGCTCATGTGGGAAAAAGGTTTTCTTGCCGGGGGGGATCATCATCTTCACTCGGTGATTCTTCCTCCCATCCTTCCTCTAAATATGAGCTATCCAAACTTGTCTCTTCTACAGAAGTGTTATTTGTTTCATCCTGATTATTGGTAACACCTTTATTTACCTTGCCTTATTCTTGGGGATTTGCATTAACTAATTCTTGTCTTAGTTGCCATTAACAGAATTTTTTATGGCAGACAACTGTGGCACTATTTTTTCTCTTCCCTTGGAGCTCCCCTTATTTTGACCATTTTTCACTACCCATGACTCCTCCAGATTTATTAGGTCAGCCTGTTGGATTTTTTGTTTATCCTGGGCCTCAGGTAAAATGTCTGTACCATCTGTTTGCAACCTTGTAATAGCTATTTCTGCTTCCTCAAAAATGGACTCAGTATTTATATTCAAAATTGTAGCTTCTGAGACTCATACTGGGTTTGTTTTCTCTAATTGATCTTCTTCCCCCAGATTATCTATAATCTTATCTTTTTATTTGTTTCTTTTTCTAGTGCTTCTTTAGGCCTTTGAGAGGAGGGTATTCCAGCAACTTCCACTGAAGCCATAAGCTGGCCCCTCAGAATATCAGTTTCTTCCAACTTCTCATCAGCCTTATCTGTTGTTGTTTTCTTTTTATTAATACCAGAAAGCCATTCATTCAATATAAACAGAGGGAACATCTCTGTATTTTTACCTTATGGTAGGTCAGTCTCTCCTTGACCCACACAGTCATCTGTTTTTTTCTGGAGGTGCACCGTTACCTTGGATCTGGCCTTTCCTTGTTACCATTACTGACGGCTGAATCTTCTTTAAGGTTTTACCTTTACCGCCTGGTGGATTTATTTTGTTTTTAGGATGGGACATCATGCTGAACTCTCGATATGCCTTCCGTTTCTTATTTTTAATTTCTTCCTTGTTGATCGTAATGTCCTTGTTTTGCATTTCTCAGCTCACCAGGATTCCCTGCATTCTATCGACATAACTTGCCCACCAAAATACATGGCTTCTCAGAACCTTCAACTAAAGATGCCTATAAATTTAAACAAAATGAGGGAAGTGACCACAGAAATACTTAACTGACGTAGTCAAATTTCATGGAGACTAAACCGGGAGTCAGGATTTAGCAGGAGGTTTCATCCGTGTGTTGTCATATAGTGTTTTAACAAAACACCATCGTGTCTCCTCCTCCACTCCTCCATGGGTGGCGCTCCAAATAATCCAGGGTATAATGTTCTCTGTGCTCCCTGACCTGTAGAATTAAAGGGATTATACAAAGCCCCTTGAGATGATTTAACTCTTTCTAATATGAATTGGGGACTAACAGATGTATGAGCACAGAACTAAATTCTATTGATAAAATTTCTAAATGAAGTTTCACTGTCTAAATAAAGAAAAACCCTGAGTAATGGTGTATAGTATGCTATGCTACCAGTGTTGTTAACATGCTGTGATCAAGCACAATATAACTGGAATGGAGGCCCTGTGGAACAGGAACAAATCATTGCAAAACCCTCTGAAATCACAGGGCTACCTTCTCATACCATACTAAACTTGTCTGGGAGTAAGTATGAGACAATGCCAAATTTGTCTTTGGTGACTGTACCAACTATTGACACTTTTCCCTTTGATTTGGCACAGTGGAACGTCTGGACAACTTTGAGATTACTTTAACTTACAGACAGATAATTAAAAAAAGCACTTTAACCCTTCCAAGGTGGCTAGGGCTAGTCCTGTGACCATTTGTTCTCCCCTCTTTTACCAACCTCCTCCTCTCTCTCTCTACAGACATTTTGTTTATAAAAAAGAAATTCCTGGCTCCTGGCACTGTGCCAGGTACTGCTTGAGTTTTATTTAAAAATCTGTCTGGATGACCCAGTAAGGATGAAAGATTGGAACAGACTGGGGTGTGTGAGGGGTGGCTAAGGGTTCATCTTTCCCCAATTCATGCCAGTTAAACCTCAGTAACAATGATCTGAAGAGATTTGGCCAAAGTTTCTACTCTGAACCAAAGACAGGAGGTCTGAATTGCAGCAGAACAAAATTCATCAATTTCTACATTCTTTTGCCCTTACATGGGGAGAGTGTTCATTTGATTGGTTTCCACAAAGGGAAAGAGGTGGACCATCCAGTATTAATACTGTCCCTGCCCACCAACCAAAAAGCAGTATTGGGGCTGATTGCAAAGACAACTGATTACTGACCTTCCCAGATGGAGCAAGGGTACAGCAATGGTAGATATCCCTGGTTATCACAGTAGGGGGTGGGGTTGTCATGGTGTCCTAGGAAGTCAAAGTGAGGGGGCGTAGCAACCATAGTGTACCAGGTGATCACAGTGAGGGGGAGGGGCAACCATAGTGTCTAGGTTATCACAGCAGGGGACTGCAATGATGTCCCAGATTGTCAAAGAGTGTGGGAAGCTGTGGTGTCCCAGGTTATCACAGTGGGGGAGTGGTAGATATGGTGTCACAGATTATCACAGAGGGATCGAGCCAAGGTGTCCATGGTTAGCACAGAGGGGGAGAGGTCAGGCATAGTGTGCCAGAGTATCACAGGGGGAGGAGGTAGCCATGGTGTCCAAGATTTTCACAGTAGTGGGAGGGTGGCAGCCATGGCGTTTCAGTTTATCACAGTGGGGGAGGCAGCTATTGGTGTCCTACATTATCACAGTGGGTGCATAGGTAGCCATGGTGTCATAGTCATTTATGGGGAGGCAGCCATGGTGTCCCAAGTTGTCATAGTGGGAATAGGGTGGCAGGCATGCTGTTCAAGCTTATTATAGTGGGGGACAGCCATGGTGTCCCAGGGTATCACTGGATGGTTGACAGGTGTTATATCCCGTGTTATCACAGTGGGGGAAGCCATGGTATCCAAGGTTATTACACTTGGGGTGGGCTGACATGGTATCCTTGATTAGCACAGTTTTTTTTTGGGGGGGTAGCCATTGTTTCCCAGGTTACTACAGTAGGAGCAGCCATGGTGTCCAAGATGATGACAGTGGGGGGGCAGACATGATGTCACATGTTACCACAGTGGAAGGAGGAGGGCAGCCATGGTTTGCAATGTAATACACCACATATGCCCACCACAAGGTAACTTGTATGCCAATGAGTTACTTAGCAATAAACCATGGCAGAGTGTGATTTATGCTGGCATGTACTCCCAACTGAAGTGTTGTAAATCCTCAACAGGCCTGAGCAAATCCCAGCATAACCCACATCTGGGAATGATTTATTGGGATTATACAATAGGCATGAACTAAAGATTTTTTTAAAAAGATTAAAGTGTTTTTTGTTTAAAAGAAACTTTTTGAATTGATTTTCTGTGTAATATCCTTCCTCTGTATGTAAAATAGTTCCCTGTTGCTAGGTAGAAACACACATACACACACACACACACACACACACACACCCCTACCTGCTTGCTGTAATGCTGTTTGTATTTATTTTTTTTATTTTGCTTCAACACAAAGACATCAGTAGACAAGGTGCGTGGGGTGCCAGCTGAGATGGAATGAAAGACTGACACCATAAGGCGAAGGACAGTGAGTAAGCATCGGTATTCCTGCAAGTACTGGGACCTGACGTTTCTTTTGTTTTTCCACTTTGGGAAATGGGATGGGAATTGAAGAGCATGGGACTTGTGTAGTTGGACCAGGAGCTAAGGCAGCACAACAGAGGTGGGAGGGAGTGACTTGTACAGGACCTGTACAGGAGCCAGCACTGACTGGAGGAAGGGGCCATTAAAGGAGCTGCCAGTGGGAAACATAGTTGATATTTAGGCAAGGCAGGTTGTTTCACAATTGATTGTGAGACACTTTTATTCTGGCTATGTTTTTGGAGCTCCAGATAGCAGTTTTCAGTGAAAACTTCATTAAGAGGGAACGAAGTCAGGGGAAGGGAGGGAGAGAGAGACACACATACAAAAAGACATGGCTGACCAGTTTGATCAGGGAGAAGTAGCTGCTTAGAAACAGAAAAAGTAGAAGAGTGGAGTCCTAGAAGAGTGGAGTCCTGGAGCAGTGTGCAGGTGCGGCTGTACAGAGTGCTTCAGTCAGTTACTATTAGAAGCCACATTTCATGGGGAAAGAATCATGGCTTGGGAAGGACTAAAGATATTAAGTTGTTTGTTTAAGTGAGGTGGCTTTAGGACTGAATCGACTTCGATGTTACTTTTTTTTTCTGTCGGTAAGTTCAGTAATCAAGATGGTGGACGAAATGTTCAGCTCAGAGGTTTTTCTTTTCTGAAGTGGCTAAATGGATCTTTTTATTTATTTTATTTGCTTTTGTTAACCAGGTAAGCACTCTAGACACCCAAGTGCCTATTTTCAGGTGCGAACCAGGAGGGTTACAGAGTACATAAGAAACATAATACAGAGTCAAGGTAACATACAGGAGCCAACAGGCTTCGACAAGTGGGTGGTACAGCAAATGTTACAACAGACTTTAAAATGGTTAAGTAGGCAGTATAGCAACAAAATACAAAATCACACATGCCCCCACAATGCAAAGCATCATGGGCTGCATATGCAAATCACCACAGAATGTTATGCTGGTCCAACTTTAAGCAGAATTGCATGGTGCCGAAAGACCTCTCACACAGTTTGCAAAGAGTGCTAACAGAAGACATAGACACATGTTTCGTCCTACCAGGACTCATCAGTATGCCTCGCCTGTTTGACACCCCAGTGGAATGGACCAGCTACCCTTAAGGCAGTGTGCCTTGGATATATTGTGGTGAACCCATTAAAATAAAAAACTATTTAAAAGACAAAGAACCTCTGTGCTCAAACACTGAGGCAAGGGTTACCCCAAAGGGCATCTGGCTGGGAAGCCAAGTTTCAAGAAAATACAAAATCACACATGCCCCCACAATGCAAAGCATCATGGGCTGCATATGCAAATCACCACAGAATGTTATGTTGGTCCAACTTTAAGCAGAATTACATGGTGCCGAAAGGCCTCTCACACAGTTTGCAAAGGGTGCTAACAGAAGACATAGACACATGTTTCGTCCTACCAGGACTCATCAGTATGCCTCGTCTGTTTGACACCCCAGTGGAATGACAGAGGTTCTTTGTCTTTTAAATAGTTTTTTATTTTAATGGGTTCACCACAATATATCCAAGGCACACTGCCTTAAGGGTAGCTGGTCCATTCCACTGGGGTGTCAAACAGACGAGGCATACTGATGAGTCCTGGTAGGATGAAACATGTGTCTATGTCTTCTGTTAGCACCCTTTGCAAACTGTGTGAGAGGCCTTTTGGCACCATGCAATTCTGCTTAAAGTTGGACCAGCATAACATTCTGTGGTGATTTGCATATGCAGCCCATGATGCTTTGCATTGTGGGGGCATGTGTGATTTTGTATTTTCTTGAAACTTGGCTTCCCAGCCAGATGCCCTTTGGGGTAACCCTTGCCTCAGTATAGCAACAAGATACATAACAGCATTGAGAGGTAGAATAACAACAAATATCATCACGAAAGAGAATAACATCAAAATAAATGAAAGTGCAAGCATGTATTTGCATGACATGAGCGCCTATCATGAGAGATAATGAACATCAAATAATGCAGCTAGAAGCAGGTACTGATATGACAAGAGTGCCTCTCCAACAGGAGGGTGGAAAGTGCCTTAAGCTGGTTATCAGCAGAGAATTAACAGCGGCCGGTGTAACAGCTCACAGGACAGCTCCCACAGTGAATCGGGGGTGAGTGAGAGACTACGCTGGGTCTATATAGTACATAGACAGGCAGAGGCAGTTTTGAGGAAGTTCCATAGGGATGTTTTGAAGCAGGGATGGGAGGGAGAGGCACAAACTAGGGTGGGAAGGAAGTTCCACAGCACGTGGACAGAGAAGGCCTGATCTCCTGTGAGGGTGCGGGTCCTAGGAACCAGGCGGATCTGTGCAGCACTGGATCTTAAGTGGTAGGCAGGGGTTCTATGTTTAAGGGGAAGGGAAAGTGCATAAGGAGTGGCTGTTCTAACTATGTTATCTACGAAGTTGCCAAGGACAAAGGCGCGGTACTTTTCGGGGGGAGCCACTCCAGCCATGAGTAGAGCTCACAGCGATGTGTAAGGCAAGGGTCAGAGAGTGCAAAGTGGCATATATTGTTATAAGCAGTGTCCCATTTTGCAAGGCTAGAATTCAGGACTGGGGCCAAGGCTACGAGCCCATAGAAAAGCGTGGGAAGGAGTATCCCCCTGGCTATGGCGAGCAGAGCAGCCGGGGTGAGGCATTCTTTGGCTCTATAGGCAAGTCTGAGCTTGCCATTCATGGCTTTACATATATTCCGAAGATGTGCAGTGAGATCCAGTTGTGGATCAAGAGTAACTCCTAGATACTTGACGGAGTCAATGACCGGCAGGAGGGAGCCGTTTGCTCCATAGATAGTTAGAGGAGCAGGGTGGGAAGAGGTTTTGGCCACAAAGCCAAAGAGCATGGCCTGGGTCTTCTCCAGGTTGATGGTAAGCTTGTGACCCTCAAGCCAGTTCTGGATAAGATCAAAGTCTGAGTTAAGTCAGGAGTTGATAATAATATCCTGAGAACTGGACAGTACGACGAGGTCATCTGCATATAGAGTGAGGTGCCCATGGGTTGCATGCGTTATGCTGGAATTTACTCACTCTGAAAAGACCCAGTTAGAAAATCAAAAGAGAGGATTGTCAGATGCCATTGTATAATAGGTTATTTTACTTCCCTTTCCACCCACCAGCTTTGAATTGGGTACACTAAGCTAACTCCTTAACCAGATGGTTGTGGAAGCCTGTGTGTGAGAGAAGACACTGTGCATTGCTGTGCTGTGCCATGCCGTACCATGCTGTGCTGTGCTGCACTGACACTGGAGATAACAAGAATTGTGAGACTTGACTACCCTGAAGTTTGACTTGGACACAGTTTTCAAGGAAATAGATTACAAATTTACTGGGTTGTTCTGCCAGCATGACAGACCCAGAAGGCAAGAAATAAATACCAGAAATAATTTTTGCACTGAACCTCTTAGATTGATGGTATATGTATACTCTGCATGTATTCTTGTACTGTATTGAGTTTCTATTCCCATAGGTCCGTACCTGCTAACCTTGGAGACTGTAGGCACAGTATACCTCAAGTCCACCAGCTTGGAGGCAAACTGTCTGGCTGAGAGTTTATGTGGAGCAAGAGAAGCAGTTTTTTTGGTAGTCACTAATACCAGCAAGCAGCAATACATACAGGCCCAGATATTCAAACTGAGCCTGACTGTGGTGCAAGCTTGGGCGAAGCGCAACTTGGATGCGTAGGGGTGTGGACTGGGCGTTATTCAACTGAGCTGAGCCATGGCACAGCATTGTTGAATATCGCACCCTAGCCACCCGCAGTGTGCATGGCGCAGTGGCACTGTGCCAGCGCAAGTGGCCAGAGTGGAGCAGGGGGATGCGAAGCAAGAAGTTCCTTTGGCTGCAGTAAACTGCGGCAACTAAAAGTGCATATGCAATGGGGCCATAATAGAGGTAAGGCAATGGGACCATTTGCATGTCATTATAGCCCCATTTGCATGCAGGTGCGCTGATCCCCAGCGACTTGCACCTGGCACCCTGCCAGGCAGCAACCGTCGGAGACCGACGTCCCTTGCAGCTGGCAATGTGCAGCACAGACCGATCGTGAGCTGCAGTAAAATAAGGAAATTCAGAAATCCCTGGTGGTCCAGTGGAAATGCCCACCCGATCACGGGCTAAGTAAATATATAAAATCCCCAATATCCCTGCTGGTCCAGTGGACCTGCCCGCCCGATCACGGGCTAAGTAAAGAAATAATACCCTCATCATCCTTGGTGGTCCAGTGGACCTGCCTGCCTGATCACGGGCTAAGTAAACAAATAATATCCCTGTCATCCCTGGTCATCCAGTGGACCTGCCTGCCTGATTGCGGGCTAAGTAAAGAAATAATATCCCTATCATTCCTGGTGGTCCAGTGGACCCCCCACCCCACCTGCCCACTGAATCCCACCGCCCTGCTCACCCCTGATCAGCGGCGGACGGCAGCACCCCACCCACCTGCAACCCTGCCACCCGCCAACTGACACCGTCGGTAGGGCTGTACGCCTATTGGTCCACAACTTGAGCCAATGGGTGTGCAGCCCATACCGTACTACACAATCCAGATATGTGAATGGATGGGGGAGTGGAGCGGTGGGATTCAGTGGATGGGTGGGGTGGGAGTCCACTGGACCACCAGGGATGATAGGGATATTATTTCTTTACTTAGCCCGTGATCGGGTGGGCAGGTCCACTGGACCACCAGGGATGATGAGGATATTAATTCTTTACTTAGCCTGCGATCAGGTGGGCAGGTCCACTGGACCACCAGGGATTTTGGGTAAATCCCTTTTACTGATGCCCACAATCGGGCATGAGTGGGCGCCGCCACGGAGGTGCAGCCAGAGCTCGGGTGGCCACCCACAGGTGGCAGCTGCTGTGTTGCACCCTGCAATGCGGCAGCTCACCTGTGGGTGGCCATCCATTGTTCCTTTTTTTTGGATCAACTTTGTGCTGGCGCAGGTAGGGGTTGCACATGCATGGCCTGCACATCCCAGGCTGAATATCAGGCTGTGCAGAGTATGCATGGCACCTCCCACCCGCGCCTCAGACACATTACTGATGCACCCAGTGCATCGATTTGTGCCACGCACTTTTTCCATTTGAATATCATGCCGGGTGCATCAGTGGGTTGTGCATGGTGCAACACTGTTGCGCCATGCACAACCCTTTTGAATATCTGGCCCACAGTATGTAATTTAGAGCTAAGGCTGTGCAAAGAACAAAGAATTTCAGAAGTATTAAATTAAGTTCTCTCCCTTTTCTTTTTGGTGTGCAGTTTACAAGTAGAGGTATAGACAAGGGTATCGAGTAAAAGTTTGTTAGGAGGTAGGAGTTTTTCCCACTCTCTCCTCCCTCCCTCTCCTGTTCAGCATTATCAACCACTTAAATCTAGGCACTTACTTCTTTACTCTGTGGTTTAACTGGGATGTTGAAGACACACAGACCTGTCCTTGAAATCCTTGAGTTTTTTAAGAGTGAAAATTGCAACACTCAAAGCTCAAGACAAGCAGCAGTCTCAGAAACATGTGCTGTCACTCACCTCTCAAACAATGCAGCACCTCACATACCTGGGTTACTAGGAGACCCCACAGAGTCTGTTGATAAAATCAGCACGTCTTTAGAATCTTTTGTGCATACATGCAATGTCAAATTTGTTACAGCATTTACACCTGGTGGGTTGTCAGCTGGGTCCAGCTCTGACTATATGGGGTATACAGAGACTTCAGATTCTTTAAATATACTGATACGCAACCCCTGACAAAGTAATAAAAAGAGGGGGAAACATAGGAAGATGAATCTTGAGATGGGGTAACATAGGAAGATGACTCTGGAGATGGGGAAACATAGGAAGATGAATCTAGAGATGGGGTAACATAGGAATATGAATCTGGAAATGGGGAAACATAGGAAGATGAATCTGGAGATGGGGTAACATAGGAAGATGAATCTGGAGATGGGGAAACGTAGGAAGATGAATCTGGAGATGGGAAAACATAGGAAGATGAATTTGGAGATGGGGAAACATAGGACGATGAATCTGGAGATGGGGTAACATAGGAAGATGAATCTGGAGATGGGGTAACATAGGAAGATGAATCTGGAGATGGGGAAACATGGGAAGATTAATCTGGAGATGGATAAACATAGGAAGGTGAATATGGAGATGGGGTAACATAGGAAGATGAATCTGGAGATGGGGAAACATAGGAAGATGAATCTGGAGGTGGGGAAACATAGGAAGATGAATCTGGAGATGGGGTAACACAAAGCTGAAGTGGGTTATTAACAGAGACAGTTGAGCTTTAAGACACACTGGAATACCTGAATCAAGGAATCACTGTGCTATACATAATATCGATAGAAGATGTACTGTAGGGCTGCGCTTCAAAGGGAAAAGAGCTACAAAATACTACGCAGTGCCTCACAAGAAAGGAGGGCAGGGGAGGAGGGACCTCAGCCTGTATGCCACATTGTGGAAGAGCTCGTGTGTGTCTTTGAAGAAGAGTGATGGTGGAAAAACTGATGGAGTCCCTATTGAAGGAAAGAATTGTTGCATTTTTGGAGGAAAGAGGTCAACTTGACATAAAGCAACATGGCTTCACAGCAGGGAGGTCCTGCCAGACAAACCTGGTAGACTTCTTTGACTGGGTCACCAGAACAGTGGATCAGGGTGGGGCAGTATATGTGGTGTACCTGGACTTCAGTAAGGTGTATGACTCGGTTCCACACAGGAGACTAGTCAATAAACTGGAGAACATAGGAGTCAGGCTTAAGGTAACAGGTTGGGTCAGGAACTGGTTAAATGGGAGAACACAAAGGGTATTAGTAAATGGCACTCGGTCAGAGGAGGGTAGGCTGAATAATGAGGTTCTGCAGGACCTGATTCTGGGGCCAATCCTCTTCAACATATTCATCAGCAACATTACTGATGAACTGAAGGGAAAGATGTTCCTGTCTGCTGATGACACCAAAATCAGCAACAGGGTTGACACACCAGAAGGGCAACAAAGCATGGACTATGATCTCCGAAAGCTGGAGGAATGGTCAAAGATCTGGCAATTGAAATTCAATGCCAAAAAATGTAAAGTCATGTATCTGGGAAAACGTAACCCAGGGAAACTGTACTGGAAGGCAGGGGAGCAGCTGGTGGATACAAGGCTAGAGCGAGACCTAGGGGTAATCATATCAGATTACCTCAAGGTCAACAAACAATGTGAGAAGGCAGCACTAAAAGCTAGTGGCATCCTGGGATGCTTAGAAAGGGGCATCACAAGCAGGAGGTATGAAGTGATCATGCCTCTGTATCGATCCCTGGTAAGACCCCACCTGGAATACTGCATCCAGTTGTGTAGGTCACACCCTAGGAGGGACATAGATATGCTGGAGAT
Source organism: Neoceratodus forsteri (assembly GCA_016271365.2). Lineage (NCBI taxonomy): Eukaryota > Metazoa > Chordata > Ceratodontiformes > Ceratodontidae > Neoceratodus > Neoceratodus forsteri. The sequence goes on along the minus strand of CM057453.1, from coordinate 1,212,253,206 downwards.
GGTGCAGAGAGAGCAACAAAGATGGTGCAGGGTTTGCACCAGAAACCACATGAAGCCAGATGCAGTGAATTCAATCTATACTCCCTAGAGCAGCATAGGAATTGGGGAAACATGATAGAGACATTTAAATACCTAAAGGCCAACAATAATATACAGGTGCAGAACCTCTTTCAGGTAAAAGACTATAGCAGGACAAGAGGGCATGACCTGCACCTCAACAGAGGTAGGTTCATAAGCAATATGAGGAAATTCTTCTTCACAGAATGTGTTGTTGAAACATGGAATAGCCTCACAAAGGGGGTGGTGGGGGCAAAGACGGAGGAGGAATTCAAGTGGACATGGGACAGGCATTGAGGGATACTCAAGCAAGCAGCTAAGCGGGGGGGGGTGTAGGGAAGTGAAACCCTGAAGCTACCTATAAGTTGGGAGGGAAGTTGCTGGTAATCACAAGGAAAGAAAGTGACTTGGGAATCATCATCACAGATGATCTGAAATCATCCAAGCAGACCAATAAAGCAGTAAGTAAGGCTAGAGTGATGTTGGTGTGTATTAGTATGGGTATCACAAGTCATAAGAGGGAGGTAATAATCCCTCTTTACAAGACACTGGTTAGACCCCATCTCGAACACTGCATGTAGTACTGGAGGCCACACCTGCACAAGCACATTAACAAAATGGAGGCAGTCTAGAGAAGGGCAACCAAAATGGTGCAGGGACTGCATCAGAAAACATATGAGGACAGATTAATAGAGCTCAATATGTATACTCTAGAGCAAAGGAGGGAGAAAGGTGATATGATCAAAACATTCAAACATCTTAAGGGCATTAACAAGGTGAAAGAGTCTAACATGGTTCAGTATAAGAAAAATAGCAGGACAAGAGGACACAGCATGAGATTAAGGGGTGATGTGAGGAAGTTATTTTTCACAGAAAGGGTGGTGGATGCATAGAATGGCCTACCTCAGGAAGTGGTGGATATGAATACAGTGCAGGGCTTCAAACAGGCATGGGATAGGCATAAGGGAGCAATGCAGATGAGTATGAATAAATTGGCTATTGACAGAGTAAAGGCCTATGGCACATTCACAAGGTAGAAAAAATTGGCAGACTGGATGGGCCTTGTGGTCCTTATCTGCCGTCAACTTCAATGTTTCTATGTAAATCAAGAGCAGACTTGATGGATCATAAGGTCCCCATCTGCCGACAACTACTATGTTTCTATGTATGAAGGAGAGACAAGCAAAATTGATGAAGCCTTCTCTGCAGGAGAGAAAACTGGAAAGGGAAGCAAAGGGATGGAAAATCAACACAAGGAGTACAAGATAGACTACATTTTGGAGAAGACAAGTGAAAAAGTGGTTAAAGAAGACAATGAAAATAAGCTGAAGGAGAAACAGGAATGGAAATTGAAAACATCAGTAAGTGAAGATAGTGGAATGCAGATGGAAGGAATGGAAGGAGTTGAAAGGATGCAAGGAGAGAAGGATGAGGAGGAAGAAATAGTGACACAAGGTCAGCAATTACTTGGTATTACTTGGTTTTCAATGTAGAAGAAGGCACTAAGCCCATTGTGACTACCTCCCACTCCATGTGGATGCATTGGCCAGCATTCCAAATAGGAATTTGTGTAGTTCAGACTTAAATTTTTTGAATTCTGAGATGTCGACCAAATACTGAGAGAGATTATTTCATAACTTACAGCCACATAGCATGAAATAATTGTCTCTTCCATTAGTTAGTACATGCTGAACATGAAGTTGCTTGTCATGGGGTCTCAGGTTTGTTGGTCTAGCTACTAGGGTTATATTAAACTGTCTTGCTAGTTCCTCATTATGCAGGACATTAAACATCATAAGGAGATCCCCCACTGTCTTCTAGTTTAAGATCATATAAATTAAGTGCATAGAGCCTGTCTGTGTATGGCATTCCCCATGGTATGGGTACCAGATGGGTGACCCTTCTTTGTATACCATCCAATTGTTTTACATCCTTATCTAGATATGGCAAACAGAATGATGCAGTGTAGTCTAGATGAGGTCTAACATAAGTTTTACAAAGTGGGATAATACATGTTTCAGCCCTCGAAATGAAAGCCTTTTGGATACCCCTAATTAGTCTGTTGGCAGTTAGTGTAGTCTTCCTATACTGGTTGCTTGCTGAGAATTCAGAGTTAATAATTACTCCAGGGTCAGTTTCATTGTCAATGGATTTGAGGGCTGAACCATTCAAAGAGTAATTTCATCTTATTTTTTTTCCTAAGTGGTGAACTGTACATTTGTCCACATTAAATGACATTTTATTTAAAACTGACCAAGCTTCAATTGTCTGTAGATCCCTAACCAGAGATTGATTCTTTCATTTCTTTTTCTTTTTCTTTTTTTATACTTGCTAGCTGATGAGCAATACTGCCCTTTTACCACAAGCGACAAGTACTGAAACATTCTATGTTAGTATAAGAAACAAATACATACACAAATTATTAAATGCAATAGTACAAAACTCCAAGCACAGTAACAAACAGGTAAAAATCAATTACAGGTGCATTAATTGGAAGATTCAAGCCACTGCTTCAGTCTGATTTTAAAGGACATGTTTTACTACAAGTAATTTCATCAGGGATTGAATTATAAAACATGGTGGCCCGCTATGATGCAGATTTCTGGCTTATTGCCTTCTTAAAAGGTGGTATTCTATAGTTCATAGTTCATAGGTTCATAGGAGGGGATTCAAGTTCAGTGAGCCAAGGCCCTTTTTTGAACTTGCCACCTGTTCAGAGGTGGTATTCATATTTCTTATCACCCATGTATTCACCCAGATACTCTTTGAAAACTGTCATGTTTGTACTTTCCATTATTTCCTTTGGTAATTCATTCCATTTGGTCACCACTCATTGTGTAAAAAATGTATTCCTTTTAACTGTTATATTATTGTCACCCTGTAGCTTATATTTATGGGACCTAGTAGATATTACACCTGTATGCAACTTTAATCCAAGTGTTTCCCTCAGAGATGGTTCATTATTAGTCCTATAACTGAGACAGAGATCACCTCTAAGCCTTCTGTATTCCATAGAATGCAAGTTTAAGCTTTGAAGTCTTTCCTTGTATCCCAGATTCTTAGTAGATTATATCTTTCTGTTGCTTTTCTCTGAATTCTTTCTATTAACTTCTGTGATCTTATATTTTGAGGGGCAGTAAATTGCATACAGTATTCTAAGTGTGGTCTAAACAGGGCAGTATAAAATGGTACAATAACTCCACTTTCTCTGCTCTTAATATTCCCCAAAATACACCCTAGTATCTTGTGGCATCTCTTATCTGTCTGAAATGTATGTTTCTCAAAGGAGAAATTATCCGTAATAAGTACCCCCAGGTCTTTTTCTTCCTTTATAGACTGAAGAATTGTGTTTTTCATTGTGTATACATACATGGGATTATTTTTACCTATATGCATAACTTTGCATTTACCCATATTAAAAAACATTTTATTATTATTAGCTCATGTAATAAATCTATTCAGGTTTTGTTGCAATATTATAGCATCTTCACTAGTCTGTATCCTTCCTCCTAATTTGCAGTCATCTGCATACTTTCTGATCCACACTTGACCTGTTGTTTGTAGAGTAGATATCATAATGTTGAACAGTGTTGGTCCCAGGACTGATCCCTGGGGACTCCACTAGTAATGTGACCAATGTCTAGACGTATCTGCTTTGACACCTGGTCCCCTGTGAGTTTGAAAGTCTAGAAATTAATAACTGAACCATAGGAGGTAAGAAACCCAATGTTCCTTTAAAAAGAAAACAACCCATTTTTAGGTTAATCCTATTTTCAAAAGATGGACACTTAGCAACCTTAAACAGGTTACAGTGTTGAGTTCTTTGTGGAACACTTGTCATGAAACAAAGAAAACTATTATATGTGACTTTTAATTTAACTAACATCCTTTCACTTATGCCAGTATAAACAATTAACCCATAATCTAGGACACTAAGAAGAAAACTGCGGGCAAGAAGTTTCAGGGACTCTGGTATTAGATGGGACCTAGCTCTAAACAATAGTCCCAGTCTCTGATGGACCATTTTTATAACACTGCAAATGTGTGATTCAGAGGAAAGACTGGAATCAAGGCTTATCTCTAAGTATTTAAAATTATTCACCAACTCAATTTTTTCACCTTTTAAATCAACTATTGAAGTTTTAAAATCTCTTTTCATTCTGGATCCAGTGAAAACTATTACTTTTGTTTTCTTTGTATTCAGGATCATACATCTAGCTAATAACCATTTTTGAAATAGATCAAAATCTTGTTGAACTTACATCAGAGCATCATCTGGATTAATTCCTATATTAAAAATTGCAGCATTGCCTGCATATATCATATCAGATTTCTGACTAGAATTTGAGGCAGCATTCATAAACAAAGAAAACAAAAGAGAGTCCAAAATTGAGCCCTGTGGTACACCAGATTGACTTGGAAGAGTTTCAGAAAAACTATGACCAATCATTGTTCTATGTTCCTTATTATTCAAATAGCCTGATAACCATACTATTACATCTAGGGAAAAGTACACATCAGGAAGCATCACTGTTTACTTTTGAGCTAATGTCTGTTTTGTACACAAATTTTAAAATATTATTCTGGACATTCAGGTTAGGATCACTTATGAAAATCATAAACAAAGTAGGTCCCAGGACAGAGCCCTGGGGGACACCACTACTAACAAATTTTTCACCTGAAAGCATATAACATACCCACACCTGTTACTGTATATCCTGTCAGACAACCATTCCTGAATCTATCGGACAACATATCTGTCAAATCCAATGTGAATCTTTTTTTTTTTTTATCATTTTAGAGTGGGGGACAGTATCAAAGGCCTTTTTAAAATCAAGAAAAACTACAACTGGTGTAACTCTATCAAGGCTAGAGCAGACATTATCATAAAATGCTATTAGATTACTAGCACCGGATCTACCTGTCTTAAAGGGACACTGTCAAACCCATTTGACTTCAAAGTGTACCTAGTTTAAAACACACATTTTATTATTGTTCTCATTCTATACAGACGGCTGATGTAGCTGGTTGTTTGATTCAGACCCCTTTTTCCTTTAAAAAGTAAAAAAATGAGTGTCAACCATACTAGTGTTACCACACCAAAACATGTTTGTTTACATTTCTTGACAAACTACAACTGCATCTTTCCTGGACTCAGGAACAACCCCAACACTATTTAGCTACTCCTTATGCAGTAGGAGTAGATGAGACTATTGTATCACAAGTGGATGCACTGTCTGAGGATGTTTCTAATGTTCAAGTATGCAGAAAGCTTAGGTAAACAATTTGAAGCAAAACAAAGCTGTTTATAACTATACATTCCCATGCATTTCAGTTCTAATAAGCAAGCAAGCAGATTAAACAACTGGCAACATCAATACATTTTAGAGAAAGTAAGCAATCATAAAATGTGGGGTTTTACCTAGAAAATAATATGATGTAAAAAAGGTTGACAGTGTCCCTTTAAAACCATATTGGGTATAATCACTGAAACCAAAGACTCGGGCATCAGTGTCTAACCTGTTTTTTAACTGCCTCTCCATGATTTTACACACCACCGCAATAAGGCAGATAGGTCTATAATTACCCGCAAAAGCTCTACTGCCTTTTTTGTGAATTGGGATCACAGTAGCTCTTTATTTGTTACTGAAGGAAATGAAAAAAGGATTTGCATACTTCAATGACTCCATTACTACATTGAAATCTAGGTTTCAAGATCTGGTTGTTAAAATAGCTGATCCTTCAGTCAGGGTTGGAGAATTGGAAAATCGGTTATGCAGCATGGAGGACAAAATATCGGCACTGGGTCCAAAGAGTGCAGACAAGAATAGCTTCGGCATGGTGCACACGGTAAAAACTGCGCAATTTTGTTTTGGCGGGGTTTGCTCCCACACATCCGATGCAGGGGGCTCTGCCCCACACACCACCTATCTATAGGATTCTCACTCTGAGGGAGAGCAGATCCTGGGGAAGGTTAAAATTAGTGGGGCAGTCAGGACCCCATGTAAAAAAAAAAAAAGTCCCAATGTATGCTAAAAGATGGAAGATCAGGATTGGAACCCTGGGGCAAGATTCCAAAAGGCGTTACGCCTGGTGCATGACAATTTACGTTGATCCCGATGGCACAAATCACACTTTACACCAAGCATAACATCAGTTGCAATATCAAAAGGTGCTTTGTGCCATGCCGTATGTGGGTTGTGCCAAATGTGGGTTACGCCACCCACTATGCCAGCAACCCACAGTGGCATGGCACAAGGGTGGGTTACGTCAGCAACTACACCCTATTCCAAAAGGTCAGCTGCTGTAACCCACTTATGCCATTCCAGAACACGGAATGGCACAGTAGGATTAGACTCACTAGGAGGTGGTCTAAGGGGCATCTATCCTGGCACAGTGCCGGATGCCCCCCTGCAGTGCTGCAAAAGTGCACTGCTGTGCCCCCATGCCCCCCACCCTGTCATGCCCCTCTACCCCGAACTTCAGGAACCCGCGGGTCTGGTTCCATCACTACCCCCAAGTGCATGTGCTGAAGCCAGCCCCCAATGCCTCCAGGTGCATGTCACACATGTTCAGGGGCAGGGGCCTAGGGAGCAGTAGAATGCGCAGCTGAGACTCTGTGGCACCCAGGTCCGGTATGCCACACCTTTGGCACTAGCATGTGGCTGCCACAAGTCATGGGCGTAGGTGCCGGGCACCCTGCTTTTCCTGGAATATGGTGCGGGGTCCCATGCATAGTGCCACATGGCGCAACTTGCATATGCCCGTGAGTTGCTCCATGCATTTCAGAATCAGGCTCCTGATCTCCACTGCTGCTGGCAGAGCTACTCGATGCCCTAGCCCTCCACACCATGGGAGCAGCTTGGCCAGCTTCCTGGCTCCTGGTGCTCTTATTCCTTTTCAGCACCCCAGACAGTGACCAGGGGAGTGCTTACAGCAAATGCTGCAAATCCCCCATAGCTGTCCATGTGAGCACTTACCAGACAGAATCAGCAGAATTGCAACTTAAAGTAGAGGATCTTGAATCCAGATCGATGAGTAATAATCTAAAAATGTGTAATTTACCAAGGGCATTAAGGGAGGGGATGCAGACCAGTTTTGTGAGCAAATGATAACTGATGTTCTAGTCAGAAAATATCCAGAAGAAAAAGTAATCATAGATTGTGCACATAGAGCTTTTAGTGTGCAAAAGATTTGAGGATAGGCTTAAATTCATGTTCATAAGGCAACACAATTGTCAGGACATGGAACAGATTCTGCAAAAAAAAGGACAGAGAGGGGCCTTTTCTATAATGGTATTAGACTAAAGACATTTCCAGATCTCCCACCATCTGTAATGTCAAAAAGGAAGGCCTTTGAGCAAGTCAGAGACAAACTGAGAGCACAGGGTATCCTTTTTATGCTCCTCCACCCTGTAAGAATAAGGAAAAATCTGGATGGAAAAATATTTTTTCATGCCTCACAGGAGGTAGAAAATACATAGAAACATAATAACTGTCAGGAGTTAAGGACCAACAGGCCCATTTAGTCTGCCTGTAAGCCTATCCTTGTCTGTGGCCTTTGACCCTCTTTGGTCAGTGGCTTTCTTCTTTCCCTCCCACCCTAAGGGTTCCTTTATGCCTGTCCCATGCATGTTTGAATCCCCCCCACAGTGTTTGCTCCCACCACCTCCTGTGGCAGACTGTTCCATGTGTCCACCACCCTTTCTGCGATGAAAAATGTCCTCACATTCCCCTTATCCTGCCCCCTTCCAATCTCATATCATGCCCCCTCATTCTTGTAATTCCCCTATATTGAAAGATGCAACCCCCCCTTTGCACCTTGTTTATGCCCTTAAGGTACTTGAAGGTCTCTAACATGTCTCCCTGCTCCCTCCTCTCCTCCAGTGAGTACATACTGAGGTCCTTTAGTATCTTCTCATATGTTTTCTGGTGCAAGCCCTGTACCATCTTTGTTGCCATTCTCTGGACTGCCTCCACCCTGTTTATGTCCTTTTGAAGATGCAGCCTACAGAATTTCACACAGTATTCCAGGTGAGGCCTCACTACTGTTTTATGCAGCGGAATCACCACCTCCCTCCTTCTGCTAGTGATATCTCTGTCTATGCCCCCCAGCATGCCCCTGGCCTTCACTGCAGCCTTTGTACTCTGCTTGGACACCTTTAGGTTGTCAGAAATGATAACCCCCAGATCTCTTTCTTCCTAGGGTGACTGTCAATAACTCCCCCCATCCTGTAGCTCTCTACTGGGTTCCTGCATCCTAGGAGCATTATTTTGCACTTTTTAGAATTGAACCTCATTTGCCACACCTCAGACCAGTTTTCCAGTTTCCTTAGGTCCTTTCTCATTTTTCCCACCCCTTCCGGTGCATCTACCCTGTTTCAGATCTTTGTGTCATCTGCTAACAGGCAGACCATTCCCTCCAGCCCTTCTGATTTGTCAATAATGTAGACATTAAATGGTACTGGCCTAAGAACTGAACCCTGAGGTACCCCAATTGTAAACCCCATTTCCCCTTTACAGTCAGAAACAGAGAAAAATATAACTTAAGTGAGGAATATGGATCAGCACAAAGATCAGAACAAAGAAAACATACCCATACTACTCAGGAGCGGTCAAAGGGGAATACAGAAACAGATCCAGTACTGAATCAATCTGAGGGTGAGAAAGAAGAGCTAGACCCAAACACAGATCCAAAAAATTGTCAATGGATAAAAATAGTACAGATGCAGATACTCAAGATACCTAAGTGGAAAAGAAGCAAACATAAAGAAGGAGCAAATTTATATGCAGAAATACTAAAATAAAATAAAAGGACATACGCTTTTGGAGTATTGGAAACAAGGATTTATTTCCATGAATTTACACATACTGAATTTTTTATTTCTGTCTGTTTTGCTATGTCTCTGTTTGTCTCTTCTGTTCCTTTCTTTTTTTTAGGATATCTTTTGGAAAATGGGTAAAAAAAAGAGTTAAAAATAATAAAAAGTGAAATATATTGAAGGAAAATACTAAAAAAAATTAAAAATATATAAATAATTAAAATATTCATGTATAACATCTAAAGTTAAAGGGGTAGATGACTAGAATATAGTCTGACCACTACATGAGACCATTTCTCCACACAGAATATGGCATGACCATTTTAGGTAGTGAGGATTAGTGTGTGGCTTGGGGGTTGAATGGTGGACATGACCCTAAGGGCAAAAAAGGGAAACAGAGGAATAGGGGAAGGTAGAATGGTTGAAAGGAAAAGTAAGGTTCAGAAAAGAGACATTGTAAAACAATGGAAGTGGGTAATAAAGATTAAAGCAAACATTTTTTTTTCATACTAATTTTGAGCTATCCTGTGTTTGGGGCATTTTGATTGAAGTGCAAGAGAGGAGGTTGTTTTCAGGGAAAATTGAATTATCTTGGTATCCTACCTGAAGTTAAACAATCAAATCATGACGGAGTTGAAAATTATGTCTTTGAATCTGAATGGTGCAAAAGAGTGTATTAATAAAAAAGTAAAATATACAAACAATAATAAGGTGAATTGTATCTTTGCTCGAGAAACACACTTTGGCAGTAGGGATACAGTATAATGTAGAACTGTTTATTCTCATGCAAGTTATATTTTGCACATGGCTCTAATCAGCTGCAGCTGAACAAATTTGATTTCATGCTCTACAATTAGCTCCTAATTTATACTCACTGAAAATATGCAGTTTTGGCTAATTAACACCATTTTATTTTAGTGCCAAAATCACTTAAGCAAATATAGCTATAATTATTTTACATCAAATATAACCTGTTCTACAGTACTTTTCAAATCTTTTTCAAACTATAGGTGTAAATGTGGGATATACTGGAAAAGTCAGAGGAACTGGAATTTTATTAATAAATCACTACAATCAATAATTTAAAGTGCACACATAGATCCTGAAAGAAGGCTTAATACAGGAAGGGTCTCACTCTCCCAATCAGAGCAGAGTTTAGCAAACATCTATGCACCCAACAAGATGGATGTGTCATTTGGCACAGTCTGATACACCATACATAGTTGGAGAGGATTTCAACATTAGTCCTGGCCACCATGGAATGGTCACATAGATCAAGAGAACAACAGATTACTGTGGTAAAGACCCTGAAAGGATATATGAAAGATTTAGGTTAAAAGACGCAATTAGGTTTTATACTACAGACCTTATAAAACACTCATATTTTTCAAAATCCTATAATGTCTATTCAAGAATAGATTTCTCTCTAATATCGGAGATATTACTCAAGTAGACTTCTAAGGGGCTGGCAGGGTATTGTTTGGGGCTGTTGGAATTTCGAAACCTGTTTTGGTAGCTATAAGTGGGCTCATTTGTTTGGTGTTTCACTGTGTAGCAGGCTGCATTTGTAGAGGCCTATTTCTTCTGATTTAAAACCTATTTGGTGTGATTTAACTGGGGCTGTTTCTTTGAATTTGAGACCTATATCTTCTAATTTCAAGCCTATTTTGATGTGTTGTTGGTGAAGCTGTTTGAATTGGAGTCCTGTTTCTTTTGGTAGCAAACCTATTTTGGGGGCTTTGAGTAGAATTGTAATTCATTTTTGCTGGCTTCACTTACTGAAAAGTTTAGTGCATAGTGGGGGAAGGGTGCTAATGGTCTGGTCAGGTCTCACTCAGCTAGGGAGGTGGAGCTGAATCAGGTGAGATGTCAGTTGCTTTGGCTTCTCAGAAGGAACTAGAAGGGGACAGGATCAGATCTGTTACAGTACAGTAGCTTCTTCTTCTTGTTTTTACATTGTTTCTTGTGGATTCTACTTGGTAGAAGGTTATCTTTTCTTTCTTACTACTTCTAAGGGGCTAGCAGGGTATTGGTTGGGGCTGTTGGAATTTAAAACCTGTTTTGGTAGCTATAAGTGGGCTCATTTGTTTGATGCTTCACTGTGTAGCAGGCTGCATTTGTAGAAGCCTATTTCTTCTGATTTAAAACCTATTTGGTGTTATTTAACTGGGGCTGTTTCTTTGAATTTGAGACCTATATCTTCTAATTTCAAGCCTATTTTGATGTGTTGTTGGTGAAGCTGTTTGAATTGGAGTCCTGTTTATTTTGGTAGCAAACCTATTTTGGGGGCTTTGATTAGAATTGTGATTCATTTTTGCTGGCTTCACTAGTTGCAAAGTTTAGTGCATAGTGGGGGAAGGGTGCTAATGGTATGACCAGGAGCCTCAGCTACCTGATTGTTCCTGGAAGACTTGGGCTGGTCCCACCCCCAACCCCTCACCCCACCCGCCCCTGGTCCATGATTTCCTTTATACCAGAGGTTCTGACATCACTTCCTCAAACGGGCAAAGGATATGCACCTGTCATAGCAGAAGCAGACATCCAGGAAAGGAACAGCAGCAAGTGAAGAGGTGAATGCTATCTCAGTGGAAGGGAAGTAACTGCAAATCTAGGAGCTTTCATTGTTACTTCTTTGCATTGCTATTGCATTGGGGAAAGAAGGAGTAGGAGTTTGAGGAAGGTTGTGCAATAGCTACTTAAAGTATCTTTTTGAGTGTGGATAGGAATATAAAAAGCAGTTGCTCAATCTATCTAAACGTGTACAACAAAGGGGGTAACTGAAATTAAGAAAAGAATGTTTTGCACTGATGGAGGAGAGAGGGGAGACTTGGGGGAGTGTTTGGTATCCTACATCTGGAAGGGTGGGGGGTCACTGTTGGACAACAACAGCAATGGGTAGGGTGGTAGGCTGCAACAACTGCAGTGCACCAATCTTTCTAAAAATTGCCTGGAGTGTGGCAGGATGTTTAGTGTGCAACCACATAGAGAAACTTAGAAAGGAGCTTGAGGGTCTGCAGGAGGAACTAAGACAGGCAAGGCAGATTGGGGGTGGGTTTAGCCCAATACTGGAAGGAGGAAAAAGGGGAGATGAACGAGGGTGATTTAAGCCAACAGTAGTGAGGAGAGGGTCAGAAGAAGGGAAGCAGAGACAAAGGGACCCAGGCCAGGAAGAACGATTGCCAGGGAAACCAGGTCAGGAGACTAAAGACAAATGGAAGGAGGAGATAGGGACTTGTGAGGGGAGGTGACAAAGTGGCAAAAGTCATGGAGTGGAAAGGAGAGAACAATTTACCATGAAGAGAGAGTGAGCAAGCATTTGTGAAGGGTCTACAGAAAATAGTTTTGCACTGCAAGAGAGGAAGAAGGTGGAGGAGGGAAATGATGAAATTAGACGAGTAATTGATAAATGCCCGGACCAAACCAGAGCAGGGGTAAGTTCTGCTGGGAGAATTGCAACAGAGGCAAAAGGGGGAATAATGTGCAGGAGGAAGAAGAGGAGCTAGAAATGACAGAGGGAGATGAATGAAAGCAAGCAGGGAGTAAGAGTGGTGGAATCTTAGTGCTGGGGGACTCAATGCTAAGAGGAGTCAGGTGGGGTAGCAAGGGGAGAGAGGCATAGTCGCATTTGGGTGGAGGCCATGCCTGGAATGACAGTGGAAAGGATGGGATAATCTGTTCTGAAATATGCTAGAAGGGTAGGACAAGCCTCATTTAATTATACATCTTGGGACGAACGATCTGGCTGACAAGACAGTAGATATAGTCCAGAGGAGGTTTGAGGAACTAAGACAACCATGTGAGGGGGCAGGAAGATCAGCAACTTTTTCAGAGATACTCAGTGCCCAAGGCAAGAACAAGAAAGTTGAGAATAGAGGAATTAACGGATGGCTAAGAACTTGGCATTGTGCTAAAGGGTATGGGCTATTGTGGGGGTGGGGAGGGACTTGGGAGGACAGTAGTCTCTATGCCAAGGACAGACTACACTTGAGTGAGGAGGGAAAGAAAGTGTTGAAACACAGGATGGAGGAGTGCATAGAGGAAGTTGAGAATTTAAACTAGGAGCGGGGGGGTGGCAATTGGGCAAGAGACATGCAGAGACCACAGGTTGGGAAACCATATGAGCTTAACCCCATAACAGTGACAAGGGACAAATGGCAAGTACTATTGGTGGTGCTAGTAAAGGAGGGCAGGATGGGAGGGGGGAAGGGTGGAAGGTGGTTACCCTTAATGCTAGGAGCCTTGGGAGGAAAACTGCAGAGTTACAGGTGCTCATGACAAAGGGAGAGGTGGACATTGCAGCCATCACAGAAACATGGGCCACACAATACAATGACTGGGACCTGTCTGTACCAGGGTACAGGTTATTCCGTAGGGACAGTGTGATTGGGAAAGCGGGGGGGGGGTGGCACTATATGTGAAAGAAGGACTGAAGTGTGTAAGGGAGGAAAGGGAGGAGGGTAGTACGGAGATACTTTGGATGCTAATCCAGGATTCCAAGAATAGGATTCTTAGAATGGGAGTGGTGTACAGGCCGCCATCTCAGATGGAGGAGTTAGACAGGGAACTAGCAGGACAGATCAGGAGGACCTGCGAGAAGGGTAGTGTGGTGATTGTGGGGAACTTCAGCATGCCAGGAGTGGACTGGAGTATCCCAACAACCAGGAACAGAAGGGAGTACATACTGCTGGATGCTGTCCAGGACAGCTTCCTGTTGCAAATGGTCAGTGAACCAACCAGGTTAGGGAATATCCTAGACCTTGTACTGACAAATGGGGACTTTGTGAGAGAACTTACAGTGGAGGAACTGCTGTCAGGGAGTGACCACCACTCAGTATGGCTCACATTGGATATGGGCAAGGAATGAGTGGAATCTGGCACAAGAGTGCTGGACTTCCAGAGGGCTGACTTTGGGAGGATGGGGGAAGTGGTAAAAGGGTACCTGGCCAAAATTCAATCTAGTATGGACACTAACCAGAGGTGGGAGCTCATAAAGCTGGGGATAGTGGAGGCAACCAAAACCTGCTGCAAGGCCCAGAGCAAGAAGGCTAGGGCTAAGAAACTGAGCTGGTTGAGCAAAGAGGTCATGGAAAAGGTGAGGAGGAAAAGAGCTGCCTTTAGGAAGTACAAGAAAACAGGGAGGGGTACTTGATGGAATCGAAGGAGGTGACAAGGGCAGTAAGGGGAGCCAAGGCCCATGGAACCCAGGCTGGCACAAGGCCTAAGAAGGGGAGAAGGACTCTTTAGGTACATCAGGGAGAAAAGGAGCTGTAAGGACCACATAGTAAGGATTAGGAAGGATGGGGGTTGGGTGGAAGCAGGGTGGGATAAGGAAGAAGCCTCAAATGAGTACTTCTGCTCAGTATTTACTAAAGAGAAGAGGGGGTGACACCCAAGGGGAGAAATGGCAGAAACCGGGGAAGGGGTGACAGATGGGGAAATCATGGAGGCAGAGTTCGGAGGGTTTGAAGGCACTGAGAGGGACAAGGCGCCAGACCCAGATGGCATCCACCCCAGGGTACTGAAGGAGCTGGCAGAGGTCCTTGCAGGACATTTGGCAGACCTATTTAATGCCTCACTACATTCAGGGTGTGTACCTCAGGACTGGAGGATGGCTCATGTGGTGCCCCTCCACAAGAGTGGCCCCAAGGATGAACCGGGAATCTACAGACCAGTAAGCCTCACATCCATCGTGGGTAAGCTAATGGAGACTATCCTGAAGGAGAGGCTGGTGGCCCTCCTAGAGGCCAAAGGACTACAGAACAGGAGACAGCATGGTTTTATACGGGACAGATCCTGCGAAACCAACCTGGTGGAGTTCTATGGCTGGGTAACTAGGCAACTGGACATGTGCCATGCAGTGGATGTCCTGTATCTGGACTTCAGTAAGGCATTCGACTCGGTGCCGCATGGAAGGCTGGGAAGTAAGTTAGTAGGCACAGGGGCAGGTGCAAAGCTGGTGAGATGGGTAGGAAACTGGCTTCAAGGAAGGCAACAGAGGGTGGTGGTGGGTGGGGAGCTCTCACACCCAAGGGTAGTGATGAGTGATGTTCCACAGGGCTCGGTGTTGGGACCAGTGTTGTTTGGGATATTCATTGCAGACATATCATTGGACAACAACAGCAAGATAAGTCTGTTTGCTAATGATGCCAAGGTAGGAGCAGTGGTGGATGACCTAGGGGGATGGCAGGGGTTGCAGGATGATCTGGAAAAGCTTGAAACCTGGTCAGAAACCTGGCAACTGGGGTTTAATGCCAAAAAGTGCAAGGTGCTGCATTTTGGGATGAATAACCCAAGGAGGAGTTACCAGCTACGGGGAGTGCAGCTAGCCCAGACAGAGGAGGAGGAGAAGGATCTGGGTGTGCTCATTACAGGGTCAATGAACAACTCGGCACAATGTAGGAAGGCAGCTGCAAAGGCCAACAAAATGCTGGGTTGTATTGCAAGGGGTATATCCTCGAGGAGGGAGGAGGTGATTCTGCCACTGTATAGGTCATTAGTTAGACTGCACCTGGAGTACTGCGTGCAGTACTGGTGCCTATATCTGAAGAGGGACATTAAGTTACTGGAAGGGTGCAGCACAGGGCAACAAAGATGATCAAGTGGCTGGGGACTTATCATACGAGAGGAGGCTGAGGAGTTGAACATGTACTCACTGGAGGAGAGGAGGGACAGGGGGACATGATTGAAACCTTTGGTACACATGAAAGGAATAAACAAGACAGGACAGAGGGCTGTTCAAAGTAAGGGAGGGACGGACACCAGGGGCCATGATATGAGACTGGAGGGAGGAAGGTTCAGGAGGGAGATGAGGAGACACTTTTTTACAGAGAGGGTGGTGGCTGGGTGGAATGCGTTACCTGCAGAAGTGATATCCAGTAGAACAGTGGACTGCTTCAAAAGGGGATGGGACAGGACAAGGGAAAGGGTTAATGAAGGAGAAGGGTGGAAAGGAGGGGCAGCTGCAGAATAAGGGGTGCTAGCTGCACATTCGAGCAGACTTGATAGACCTCTAGGCCTTTATCTGCTGGCAAATTTCATATGTTCGTATATTCGTATGTTCGTCTAGTGTGAGTGCTGCATGTGAGGCAGGTATGGGTAAGGTGGTGACAGCCTATAAAAGTGATGTCTTCAATGTGCTTGTTGCCATCGCAATGATGTGCACACAACCCAGGTTTTCTTTATTGAGACCCCTGTGGTTTGATGGGGCTCTAAAGGAGATAAAGACCAAGGGCCAGAAGTTGGAGCTTTGCTGTAGGTGGACCCGGTCCATGGAGGACAAACTGGCTTTGAGAATTCATTATGGTGAATATCAAAGGGCAATCAACTATAAGAAGGCAGAGTTCCTGTCCAGGGAGATTGCCAGAGGGAGGAACAAACTGGCTTTGCTCTTTCGGTCTGTAGATAGGCTGCTTTATCCAGCCTGTCTTCAGCCTAAAAGAGCAATTTCAGTTGCACAGTGTGAGGAGTTTGCTCTGTTCTTCTCTAACATGGTGTCCTCCATTCTGACCAGGATCCCCTCAGTGAAGCTTGACCAACCCTGCAGCGGTGGGCCTTGTATGATCAGAGGCACTCCTGCTGTCTGGAATGAGTTTAGGCCAGTGGGGGTTCCAGAGGTAATTGAGTTAATCTCAAAGCTATGGCCCACTTTTTGTGAACTGAACCTGGGATGGACTTATCTCTTACTGGGATGTGTTGAGTTTGTTTGCCCAGTGTTCACTGAGATTGTCCTGTGTTCACTTTCAGAGGGGTTTTCCCCTGACACTTTGAAAGAGACATTGGTGAAGCCCCTCTTGAAGAAGCCATCACTCGACCCAGACATCTTGGCGAATTATTGGCCCTGTCTCCAGTCTCCCATTTTTGGGGAAGGTTGTTGAAACAGTGGTGGCACTGCAGCTCAAGGCACACCTTGTTGCCTATGACATCTACGAACTATTCCAGTCTGGATTTTGGTCAAGGGACAGCACCGAACCAATGTTAGGGTGCAAAATGACATCCTGAGGGTGGGAGATAGAGGAGACCAGTCAGTTCTCGTTCTCCTTGATCTCTCCTTAGCATTTGACATTGTGGACCAAGTAGTGCTACTGGGTCACCTTAGGGAGCTCTGTGGACTCACCGGTACTGTCATCTACTTGTTTGAGTCCTTTCTCACAGGCAGAATGCAACTGGTACTGATGGGAAATTTCTCCTCCTGCCCTAAGCCCCTGCCTTGTGGAGTCCCCCAGGGTTTGATCCTGTCACCTACAGTGGCGTTCCCCAGGATGAAATGCAATTCTGCAGCATTTTGCAGCACTCTGCAGAATGCTGCAGAAGACCTACTGAATAATATAATGTAATTTCAATGGTAATTAGTCCCCTTTGTCATTCAGAAAAATGTGATACTGCCAGGATGAAGTGAATAACAGTTTCCTGCATGAAAAATGGGACTACTTACCATTGAAATTACATTGCTTTATTCAGTAGGTTTGCTGCAGTATACTTTAGAGTGCTTTAAGAGTGTGTTTCATCCTGGGGGACGCCACTGTATGTTGTTTGCAGTGTATATGCTACCCCTGGATGAGATTATTAGATGCTACAGTATGGGCTTTCACTGCTATGCAGATGATCCCCAGTTGTATATGTCTTTTGCCCTTGGGAAAAGCGATGCAGTGGAGGTGCTAAATAAATGCCTGGATAAGGTCCAAGATTGAATGTCCTCTAACTGGCTCTAACCTGACAAGATGGAGGTACTAGTAATTGAGCCTGGTAGCCGGCATGGTGTAGATGCTGCTGGTTTGGGTACAGGCTTATTTTTAGGCTTTGCCCAGTTGGTAGCTTTCCCTAAGGTGAAAAATCCCGGTATCATCCCTGATGATAGATTGACACTTGAGGCTCAGGAGTTGTTCATCGTTCAGAGTGGTTTTTACCACTTAAGGAATGTCACTAGGATTAAAGCCTTAATCCCGCCTGGTGATCTGTCTTCACTGATGCATGCCTTTGTCACATCAAGGCTTGACTACTATAATGCTCCATACTTCAGGGTCAGTGGAGGTATTCTTCATCGCCTGCAACTGGTGCAGAATATGGCAGCCAGGTTGCTGATGGACCTTCCAAGGTCCTGCCATGTGACCCTGGTCCTGCGTGATCTGCACTGGCTGCTGGTGAGGTGGAGGATTAACTTCAAGGTGAGCTTTCTCACCTATAAGGCCATGTATGGGCCAGGCCCAGGTTATCTGAGTGACCTCCTGACTCCTGTCCATCCTATACGGTCACTCCATTCTTCCATCAAGGGCCTCCTGGAAGTTCCCAGGGCCAGGCTGAAAACCTCAGGAGACCGTGCATTTGAGGTGGCTAGCCCAGCCCTGTGGAACTTGCTGCCAAGATCTCTGAGGGAGGCTCCATTGGTGAAGGCTTTTAAGCAGGGTCGGAAGGCCCATTTATTTAAAGAATCTTTTGGTAGCCAGCTATAGATTATTTATTGATGTTGTTACTTTATTGTTGTTTATTTATTAAATCTATTGACTGTCATGACTGTCTAATATAACTTGCTGATATTGTTGATTTTATGTATTTTGTATTTTTTGTTAAGTGCCCAGAGCCTGCGGGATTGGATGCTAAATAAATGAACAGTTACTTACTTACTTACTTTACAGAACTAATAAGAATGAATACGGAGCAACAAAACTATCAGACCACAGACCCTGTTTTTTTCTGATGAGCCAAGAAACACTGGACATAATTCTCAAAACTCAGCCTAAGCCATGCCAGATGTGACTTGCTCCGAATGCTAGTGCGCCAGGGACCCTGCACTCGATTCTCTATTGGTTAGGGTCCTGGCAGTAACGTCCCACAGCTTGTGGCAACTGTGGTCATGTGCCAAACAGATGATGCATCTAGATGGGTTGCCACAAGCTGCAGGGCAGCTCTTTGCTTTTCTGGGACAATCTCTGGTGGCTAACAGTCCCTCCCCCCAGCTCTGATCCCCTTTTATTAAATTTAAACATGTCCCTGGTGATCTAGTGGACCTCCCATCCTCGAGCCACTTTTATTAAACTTAAACATGTCCCTGGTAGTCTAGTGGACCCCCCCAGCCCTAATCCCTTTTTATTACATGCAAACACATCCCTTGTGATCTAGCAGACCCCCCCATCTTCAATCCCATTTTATTAATATTAATCCTGTCCTTGGTGGTCTAGCAGACCCCAGCCCTGATCCCCTTCTATTATAATCAAGCACATCCCTTGTGGTCTAGCAGACCCCCCGAGCCCCCAATGCCCTTTTATGAAAATCAAACACATCCCTGTTGGTCTAGTGGACCCCCAACCCACCCACCTCAGCAGACTGTGGCCCAGAAACCTGTTCCTTCATCCCAAACCTGAACTTGTAACTTGCACAGCCCTCTGCTTAGCACCACTACCAGCCACCAACTGAGCTGTCACTGAGCACATACTGTATACAGTACACGCTCAGTGATTGATTTCCCTCTGAACTTTCTGTTTATGCACCTTTATGGTGTTAATACCAATTTTTCACCATCTATGCCTGATAAAACATTTAGAGAGTGGACTAGAGCTTCATTAAATATTAGATTTATTTAGGGAAGATAGCAACTTCATAACTTTTGATGAATTAAGAGAAAATTATTGAGTTTCAAAGAATAATAGACTGCAATATTTACAAAGTAAAAATTGCATATTAAAAAAAATCATTATATGACTCATCCAGCTCTTTCAAAATTGGAGCAACTATTTAATTGGAACAGTATAAACTCAGGATAGAAACTAATTTAAAAAATACATAATTTGCAAAAGAAGTTTTCATATAAGAAATAATGTAATCATCAGCTGCTCATTGGTATAGAGAGCTGAGGCACTGTACTCCTTAACTCCCACCATACCAGCAACCCAGGTTCAGGATCAGATGGCAGTCACTTGGAGGCCAGCTGGGGAGGTAGGATTGAGCAACCATAGGGCTGCTCCCCTACTGGGGGGGGGTTGGATGGCTTGTTGTTGGACTACCACCCAGTGGTGGCTGGGAGGCAACTCATGTGAAGCCACATGGAGGGAAAGGAACCCACGTTTCTGACACCTGTGGTGTCACCACGGAGCTCACCCATGATGCCTATTGCATATCCACAGGATCTGAGAGGTAAAAAACAGGTGGAAAATCCCCTAGCTGCAGGATAAAGACTGATCCCTTACAGGCCCTGCACTGGTGACTGGGCACCCTTGACTGTCCAATGGCAGAGGGTGATAGAGGGGAATGTAAGTCCTGGGGAAGTGAGGAGATGGGGTTGGGGGTGGTTGGAAAGGGGTATCTGGGAAGAAGGAGTATAAATAGATAATGAAAAAAATATATATAATGGAACCTTAGGAAAGGGACTTGGGTGGCAGTACATCAGAGGGAACATGGGAACAATATATAAATATTGCCAAAATTAAAACAAAAACAAATTGGAACAAATTAAAATTAACACAATTCACAGAACTTACTTGACTCTGGCTAGGATTGCTGAATTTGTACCAAGTTCTTCAGAAAATTATCAACATTGCAAGAATACACTATAAAGGGAACATAAGTACATATGCTAGTGGTATTTGATAGGTTAAAGTTGTTTTGGGAAAGTCTTTGTTTAACCTTGGCAGAAATTCTAGGTCAAGACTTCCCTTTGAGTCTGGGAATTGTTGGAATTCTGGGAATTCTTGCATTAAGATATTAAATGGAAGAAGGAGGAGGTAGCAAAATGAATTAGTCTTGCATTATTAGTAACAGGAAGACTTATTTTACAAAAGTTGAAGGACCCTCTATTGCCTAAACATATTGAGTGGTTAAATAGTATGGTTGACCTAAGCAAAGTGGATAAAATGTATTACAAGATGGAAAATAGGAAACACTCTTAAAAAGTACTGGGAACATTTTTTTTTGTTTGTGTTTTGTTTGTAAAATATAACTAAAAGAGATGATAGCTAGGACAGGAGCAGCAGGGTAAGTTGATATGGACAGTAGCCTGACCTTAATGAAAGTGGTTGAAAAAGGATTTCAGCAGTGACTGAATCACCCACAATTCTGAACTAAGAAAGAATAAAGAAAAAAACCTCAGCCCACCAGCTCTCCAAATTACCAGTAGCACCAATCCACCTCTATGGCCTCAGCCACTTCACTTTATTGTAGTTGCCTTAAGGGCATGTAGTGACTACTAGACCTATACCCACCTCAGTCAGCCTCAGTCAGCACACACTCCTTTACTCTGATGCCCTTCACTGGTACATCTATAGTTTATGCACTTATTTATACTCCATATTGCTTACATATATAGTATAGCAATTCACTTTAGATTCACTGTAGTATTCAATTCACATTGGCTAGCAACTACTTTTAATGAATTCCATGACCCTTGCCTCAGTCTCTGAGCAAGGTCTTTTAATTGCTGGATGGTAATCCTTTGTAACAAATTGGATCAACAATCACAATAGCAGATGAAAGTCCTTCCTTGAACTAGACTCAGAATATATTAAATTACTGTATCACTTTGCTTGAATGAGCTTTAAAATTCAATGGAAAAATCTGAACCACTGGGAGAACAGTAGACATGTGATGATATAGACCCTTAGAGACAGTCTTAGCTGCTGGAAACTGTTGCTGTACTTGCTGGATGCAGTACGAACACAACTTAGCTGGAGCAGGTATCAAAATTAGTAAGCAATAACTATACTTTCCATGTACTCACTTAATGCCCTACAGACCTTAGCACTGGGATACAAGCAATCCCCTATAGCCTATGTTACTTATTGAAAGCTTGTCCTTCAGGCCTTATCTGGATTCTGAAGTAGACCTCAATAGGTTGGCCTCTCTCTGGTCTGGTCCCTTCAGGCCTACCTTCCTGCTTGATCACCCTGAAAATTAGATGTGCACTTACTTCTGCACCATCTGTACATTCAATATGACACAACTCCTGCTCTCTGAGTGGTCATCTGCCCTGTTCCAACTCTCAGCACCAATCAGCTGGAATTCTAGGTTTCAATTTTGCAGCAGGATAAACCATAATGGAATGCTCTTGTTTGGATTGCAAATCAACTGCCTTGAAAATTCCAAGTCTGCTGTACATTTCACATAGATTAATTACAATGGTAGTTATACAGAAGTTGACCAGGTACTGAGGTGCTGGTGGGGTACGGTGAAGCAGAATCACATTACAGTTGATGTAAATTGTAACTTGAGTTCCTCAACATACAGTGGGAGGAGGAGTGCAGCTACGGTGTCTTAGGTTATCACATTAGGGGGGTTGCAAAGTTGCCCCATATCATCACAGTGGTGGGAGCAGACATGGTGATCCAGGATATCACAGTGATGGTCTGCTATGTTGACCCACATTATCACAGTTGGGTGAGGGGCAGACATGATGTCCCTAGTTATCACAGTGGTGGGATGGGACAGCCAAGTTGTCTCAGTTTGTCTCAGTGGTGGGAAGGGGCAGCCTTGGTGTCCCAGATTATCACAGCATGAGTAGTAGTAGTAGTAAATCATTTTTTATTCATAAGAATAATGGAAAACATTCAATTGAGTGAGCTCATTTTCAGTGACATTCAAGGCCAAGAAAAATACATATAGTTACACATATTCAAATATAAGACAATACACAATATAATAAAACAACAGGAGGAGTTGGGAGGCAGCTTTGGTGTTCCAGGTTATCAAAGTATGGTGCAGTCATGGAATCCTAGGTTATCGCACTGGGGGGGCTGTAATGAGTCCTAGGTTATAAATGTGTGTGGGGGGGTGGCAGGAATGGTGTTCTATATTAGTGTGGGGGCAGCCATGGTGTCCCAGGGTATCAGGGGGCAGACATGGTTTCAAAAGTTATCACAGTGGGGTTAGCAATGGTGTCCCAGATTACCACAGTTGGTTGCAGCCTTGGTGTCTCAGGTTATCACAGAGGGGAACAGTCATGGTGTTTGAGTTTCTCCCAGTTTATCACCATGGTGGAGGAACAGCCATGGTATCTCATGTTAATACACTGGGAGGGAGCAGACATAGTGTCACAGTTTATCACAGTGGGGGTTAACCATTTCATAGGCTATCATATGGGGGGGCATACATAGTGGTCCATTTTATCACAGTGGTGGGAAACATGGTTTTCAAGGTTATCACAGTGGGGAAGGGGGCAGGCATGGTGTCTGAGGTTATGACAGTGGGTATCCATGGCATCCTAGGTTATCACAGTGGGGGTGTAGCCATTGCATCTTAGTTTATCAAAGTGAGGGAGGAGGGAAGTTATAGACATGGTATCTCAGGTTATCACTGTGGGGAAGTACAGTGTCAAAGGTTATCCCAGTGTGGGTAGCAATGCTGTCGCAAGTTGGCAAACTGGGAGCAATCATTGTGTCCCAGTTTATCATGGTGGTAGAAGGGTAGCATTCATGGTATGCCAGGCTATCACAGTGGCAGGCAGTTATGGTGTCTGACGTTATCACAGTAGGTTTTACCACCATGGGGGTTAGCCATTGTCCCAAGCTATTATATTGGGGGGGTGGTATACATGGTGTTCCACTTTATCACAGTGGTGGGCAAACATTATTTTCAAGGTTATCACTGTAGGGGAAGGGGCAAGCATGATGTTTGGTGTTATCACAGAGGGGGTAGCCATGGTGTCCTAGGTTATCAGAGTGGGAGTGCAGCCATTGTATCCCAGTTTATCACAGTGTGGGGGGATGTTATAGATATGGTATCTCAGGTTATCACAGTGGGGGACAGCCATGGAGTCCCAGATTATCACAGTGGGGGGGTGCAAAGTTGTCCTATGTCATCACAGTGGTGGGAGCAGACATGGTGATCCAGGATATCACAGTGATGGTCTGCTATGTTGATCCACATTATCACAGTTGGGTGAGGGACAGACATGATGTCCCTAGTTATCACAGTGGTGGGATGGGACAGCCAAGTTGTCTCAGTTTGTCTCAGTGATGGGAGGGGGCAGCCTTGGTGTCCCAGATTATCACAGCATGAGTAGTAGTAATAGTAGTAGTAAATCATATTTTATTCATAAGAATAATGGAAAACATTCCATTGAGTGAGCTCATTTTCAGTGACATTCCAGGCCAAGTAAGATACATATAGTTACACATATTCAAGTATAAGACAATACACAATATAATAAAACAATAGGAGGAGTTGGGAGGAAACTTTGGTGTTCCAGGTTATCAAAATATGGTGCAGTCATGGAATCCTGGGTTATCACACTGGGGTGGGGCTGTAATGAGTCCTAGGTTATTAATGTGTATGGGGGTGGTGGTGGCAGGAATTGTGTTCTATATTAGTGTGGGGGCAGCCGTGGTGTACCAGGGTATCGGGGGCAGACATGGTTTCAAAAGTTATCACAGTGGGGTTAGCAATGGTGTCCCAGATTACCACAGTTGGTTGAAGCCTTGGTGTCTCAGGTTATCACAGAGGGAAATAGTCATGGTGTTTGAGTTTCTCCCAGTTTATCACAGTGAGGGAGGAACAGCCATGCTATCTCATGTTAATAGACTGGGAGGGAGCAGACATAGTGTCACAGTTTATCACAGTGGGGGTTAACCATTTCATAGGCTATCATATGGGGGGCATACATAGTGGTCCACTTTATCACAGTGGTGGGCAAACATAGTTTTCAAGGTTATCACAGTGGGGAAGGGGGCAGGCATGGTGTCTGAGGTTATGACAGTGGGTATCCATGGCATCCTAGGTTATCACAGTGGGGGTGTAACCATTGCATCTTAGTTTATCAAAGTGAGGGAGGAGGGAAGTTATAGACATGGTATCTCAGGTTATCACTGTGGGGAAGTACGGTGTCATAGGTTATCCCAGTGTGGGTAGCAATGCTGTCGCAGGTTGGAAAACTGGGAACAATCATTGTGTCCCAGTTTATCATGGTGGTAGAAGGGTAGCATTCATGGTATGCCAGGCTATCACAGTGGCAGGCAGTTATGGTGTCTGACATTATCACAGTAGGTTTTATCACCATGGGGGTTAGCCATTGTCCCAAGCTATCATATTGGGGTGTGGTATACATGGTGTTCCACTTTATTACAGTGGTGGGCAAACATTGTTTTCAAGGTTATCACTGTAGGGGAAGGGGCAAGCATAATGTCTGGTGTTATCACAGAGGGGGCAGCGCAGCCATGGTGTCCTAGGTTATCAGAGTGGGGGTGCAGCCATTGTGTCCCAATTTATCACAGTGTGGGGGGGATGTTATAGATATGTTATCTCAGGTTATCACAGTGGGGGACAGCCATGGTGTCCCAGATTATCACAGTGGGGAAGTATGGTGTCCCAGGTTATCACCGTGGAGGGAGGGTGGCATTCATGGTGTCTCAGGTTATCCCAGTGTAGGCAGCAATGCTTTCCCAAGTTATCAAATTGGGGGCAGTCATTGTGTCCCAGTTTATCATTGTGGGAGAAGGGTAGCAGTCATGGTATGCCAGGCTATCACAGTAGCAGGCAGTTATGGTGTCCAGGTTACCAGAGCAGGGTACTGGCTGACATGGTGTCATATTTTATCACGGGGGAGGGCAGCCATGTGGTCTCAGGTTATCCCAGTGCACGTAGCAATGTTGTCCCAAGTTATCAAATTGTTGGCAGTCATTGTGTC
The DNA here is from genome assembly GCA_016271365.2 of Neoceratodus forsteri. NCBI lineage: Eukaryota > Metazoa > Chordata > Ceratodontiformes > Ceratodontidae > Neoceratodus > Neoceratodus forsteri. Next base: position 1,212,227,725 of record CM057453.1, on the reverse strand, counting down.
CCAGTTTATCATAGTACAATACCATGGTACCTCAGGTTATCACAGTGGGGGTGGTTGCAGTGTCCACTGTAATCCATTATGTATTTCCAAGGTCACCTTTAGTAAGTGCAAAGATGCATAACTTGTGAGTATAAAGACCTCAAGTTAGTTATGAAGGCAGAAATAAATGTAATCAGGGTCACCACAGCTGCTCCCCTCCTCTTGATGGTGGTGCAGGAGGGGTCCACTATCACAGCCTATGTTAAAGAGCACTTTTCCCAGTCCTTTTGACTTTCTTACATAATTTACCTCTTCTTGCATTGATTCTGGAATTGCATTTCATTACTTTTCTCTTATTCATGGGGTGAGGTTCAAAAAAGCCTGTGTTGAAAATTTGAGCAAAAACATTCAAAAATTACCAAGTTATGAAAAAACAGTTAAAAACCCATTGAAATACTTACAGGCTTACCTATTTTCCTCAGTCTGGTGTTGAAGAGTGCAGATGTGCCTCTGATCCAGAGAAGATTACGGCACTGGACCTCGGCTGGGTAAGTGTAGGGTAAGGGCGAGTGCTTGGGGAGGTGGTTGCTGAGTGGGGAGGTCCAGGTGGAGTGGGATGGTGGCAGAGAATGAGGGACCATTTTCTTTATTTCAGGGTTATAAAGAAAGAAAAAGGTGCTGCAGAAAGTTTTTCTTTATTTATCGTAACTCAAACACTGTAAATTGGGCACACCAGTGTCAGCATGATACTTGTGGGTACTGGGGGTGGACACTCCAGTGCCCCAGACTGCTGGTTGGAGGATGGAGGTTATATATGCTAACACCGGGGACTGGGCACCCTGGTGTTGGCAAGTTGAAATTATGGTTGTCTGAGTGGCTAATGAAGGGAAGGGGGAACAAAGTGGCACCAGGGGTGGGCACCCCAGTGTCAGAGTATAAGTCACATTTTGAGGGTATTTTCTTTCTTAGTTCAAACTGTTTACTTTTGCCATCTACATTGGGAGTGATGGTATCCCTGGTATATGAGTTGAGCACCAGTGTTAAAAAAACAACTATTTTTTTATTAAAATGTTCTCCCTGATTGGTCTGGCCTTCCTCCCATAGCCAGTTGCTCCTGTGAGTCCCTGAGTAGTACAGGCACCAGCAATCCAGCACAGTCAGGCATGATAGGTCATTGAATTATTTGTTTGCTTGTTTTTTTCTTATAGGTTTTTAATCCTCCTGGCAGGACGGGTGGCTTTCTCAGCCCAGTTCCTGCTTGCTACAATCGTTCCCTCCCAGTTTGGGGCACTTTCCCATGGATTCCCCATTGAAGAAGGGCCAGGGATGGAGGGAGGGCTATCCTCCCACCCCAAAACACATTCAGATCTGTCTCAGACAACAGTGGCAGAGCGGGATATAGCACATATAGAATAGTGGAAGCGTGACCCTCCACAACAAGGCTGTGTTTCCATCGAGAGAGTTGATGACATCATAAGAGACCTCGAGAGCAAAGCTTGAGAGGTCTCACTGATATCATCAACTCCCAAGATGAAACACAACTTCAGCTGTAGGTGGCCACCCATCTACTGTTTTATATAGTATATGATTTGGGCTTATTTCTTTTTGTTCCATATATATATATATATATTTTTTTTTTTACTTGCAGGATACCTTCTGCCCTGATACCACTCTTACTGCTGCTGGCTCCTACTTCTCACTCACTCCCGATGTCTCCCTGCTCCTGCTTGTTCCAGGTTCTCCACATTCCTGTTCGCTCCGGCTTCAGTTTTTGGCAGTCTTTATTTTTAAAATAAGATTTGAATAAATCACTTTTGTTACAGGGAGTCCTGGTACTGCCCCCACTGGCTCCTACTCTTCCCCACTCACACACGCTCCGATGTCTCCCCACTCCCACTCAGTCTAAGTTCTCTCAGCTCCGGCGCTCCCACTTGTTCCAGCTTCAGTTTTCAGAGGTTTCTATTTTTAAAATAAATTAACAAAAATCACTTTTGTGACATGGAGCCATGTGAGGCTTCTCATGTCAAAACAAGGAGGTTCTACCGATGAGCACTCGCAAAATTGTGCCACCTGGTTTCCGATCATTTTCCCACTTGGAGCTAGTCGAGTGAGCCAATCAGGTGGCAGGCAAAGGCTAAAAAGTTATTGTACTATCGATGTGATATCAGAATGATAGTACAACAACCTTTTTGACCTTTGAACTGTCATACAACAAGATTTTGCAAGCTACTAATTTTGATCCATAATAAGCCCTAACCATATACTATAAAGGGTTTTTGCATCAAGGAGCCTGTCCTCCATCTTTCCTCCTTTCTCTCCCCTGGTCCAGAGATATGCAGTGAGCACAAGGTGAGACTCTGCCTCTACAGAGATGCCTCCAGTGCTCTGAAAGTGGGGTCCATCCCTCACACAGTGTGACTCATCTATGCTACCACCTAGTTTCCTCCAAGTGGCAGTGAATCAGCTAGTCATGACAACCCCTCTCCCCAAGGGAACAGAGCAGTCCTATGGTAGCTCAATTCCCTCTCCCCCAGCCAGTCTCTGAACAAACCACATCCATTTCTGAACCCGGCTCGCTGATATGGTAGAAGGTAAGGCCCTCAGTGCCTTAGCCCTCCACAGTACTAGGCTGGCCGACAAGGCATTTCATTTTTTAAGTCTTGTCAGATAACTACTGTATACCATTCAACTTTACATTACCCACTCATCTCCTTATAGTAAGCCTTTTACAAAACTGTGCCATATTTCTTGTAGAAATGGCTTTTTGAAAAGAAAAGTCATGACTAGGAGCATGCACATTCCTAGTTACATCTTTACTTTAAAAAAAAAAAAAAAACATTTCTACCAGAAATACCCTGTGGTTTTCTTAAAGACTTACTATAGGAATATCAGTGTGCAATGTACAGTTCAGTAGTATTGTTATTTGACGAGACTTAAAAAATGCAGTGCTTTATCATGCATGAGTTTGCTGGATCACTGGCACCTGTAGTGCACCGGGATGTATAGGAGTAGCTAGCCACAGGAGGAGGGCTGGACGAAACAAGGAGAACATTTTGATAAAAAAAGAGTTTATATAACATTGGTACTCAAATCATATACCAGAAATGCCACCACTTCTAATACAGATGGCAAAAAAACATCAGTTTAGACTAAGTAAAAAACTACACACAAAGGCTAATAGTGTCCTTAGTCTAGGGGGCTAGATTATATACAAGGCAGGAGTCAGATGAATGAAACATAGAAATATTACAGGTTCAGTTAATGTCCAGTAGGGGGAGGGAGGTAAGGTTGGGGGTGATTTACATACCTCTCAACCAGGATGAAAAGAGGGACATGGAACTATACTCACCATTATTGAAAGCTGCATAGAAAGGTGGGTTGGTAATAGTGAAAGTCTTCAACCTGCCTAAGATAGACTGGAGCATACAGATCAAATCATGCATGAGACGTCAGGTGATTCTTGAAGCATTACAGGATGAGTTTCTGACTCAGGGAGTGTTAGAAACCACCCTGGAGAGAGCAATCCTTAATCTGGTGCTCAGAGATGGGGAGCATGTACAAGACATAAAGTTCAGTGATCCCCTGGGTAATAGTGATCATAACACAGTGTGGTTCCTGCTACTTATGGGTAAAGAAAACACACCCACTAAGACTTCAGAAAGATGGGTGATTTGATAAGAATGCGACTGATGGGCATCAGGGCAGATCTGGGGGTTGACCAAAAGTGGTCCATCATTAAGGATGGGATATTAGCTGCAACAGATGAGTGTGTGAGGTTCAGGGGAAAAAACTCAAGGGTCAGGCATCCAAACTGGTTTAATGTTGAGGTTGCCCAGACAGTGAGAAACAAAAGGCTAGCCTTTAAGAAATTCAAGAAAATGAATAGGGAAAAGGGCAGGATTATTTATCTAAAGATGGCTAGTGAAACAAGTAAAGTGGTCAGGCAAGCTAAAGCTAAGAAAGAACTGCAATTAGCAGAGGGAATTGGGAAGGGTGAGAAAGCCTTTTTTTTGTTACATAAGCACAAAAAGGGACATGAAAGATGGGTAGTTAGGCTTCAAAAAAGAACAGGTGGGTGGAGGAAAATGGTGAAAAAGCAAAGGCACTGAATGAATACTTTTATTTATTTAGTTTCTGTTGATCTGTTCTACTTGTTATTCATGCAAAAGAATGATGGACATGTGCCAATTGTGGGATAAGATGAGTATGAAGAGAAAGTAGCATGGAAATAGTAATAATGGGAAAAAGTGAGGAATGGGTTGTTAGCATTGAAGGTGGACAAATCTCCAGGTCCAGATGGAATACATCCAAGGGTGCTGAGGGAGCTGGATGATGAACTTGTGGAACCACTGGTGGACTTATTCAATAGCTCACTTGAGTTGGGTGTGGTGTCACAGGACTGGAGGATGGCCCATGTGGAACCCCTCCATAACAGCAGTCCTAAAGATAATCCTGGGAACTATAGACCGGTCAGTTTGACTTTGGTCTAGTGCAGGCTCATTGAGAACTTACTTAAGGAATGGTTGGTACAGTATCTTGATGAGCAGGGTCTTCATGATGCAAAGCAATGTGGGTTTATGGAAGGGAGATTGTGTCAAAGTGATCTGTCTGAATTTTTTTACAGGGTCACCAAAACAGTACAGTATATAATCTCTACGTAGATTTTAGAAAGGCCTTTGATTCTGTGCTCCACAAAAGGCTGATTAAAAAACTGGCAGACCTATGGGTTGGAGAAAAGATGACAAGATGCGTGGAAAATTGGCTGGAGAGTAGAACTCAGAACGTACAGGTGGGGAGAGAATTATTTAACACTTGAGAAGTCATGGGTGGAGTTCTGCAGGGCTTGGTGCTTGGACTGGTGTTGTTCAATATCTTTATTAATGATGTTAGGGATGGCAATAAGGGCAAGATGTGCCATTTTGTGGATCATACCAAGCTCTGCGGGAGTGTGGACTTGGCTGAAGGGATACAGGACCACATGGACAATCTGAAAATGCCTGAGAGGTGGTCAGGGATTTGGCAACTTGGATTCAATGTTCAAAAATGCAAGGTGATGTATTTTGGAGCCAAGAATCCCAAGATGGAGTACTATCTGGAAGAAATCTGGTTACCCGATACAGAAGAGTAAAAGGATCTGGGTGTAATAATAACTAGGGACCTAAAGAACTCCACGCAGCACAGGAGAGTGGCAGCTAAGGTGAACCAGATGTTGGGATGCACTGCTAGGGAGGTTAACAGTAGGCAAAAGGAGGTCATTCTACCCTTCTATAGGTCACTGGTGACACCTCATATGGAGAATGGAGTACAATTCTGGCACCCTTACCTTAAAAAAACATTATCCTGCTGGAGAAGGTACAGAGGAGGGCAAAGAAGATGATTGCAGGTCAGCAAAGGAAAACCTATCAGGAGAGATTGAGGGACGTAAACATGTACTCAATGGAGGAGAGGAGGGAGAAAGGGGATATGATAGAGACGTTCAAATACAGAAATAAATAAATAGGGTGATAAAGAGGCTCTCTTTAGGCTAAGTGGAAACCATAATACAAGGGGGCATTATTTTAAATTGCAAGGCAGAAAGTTTAGGAGGGAATTTAGAAGGCAATTCTTCACTGAGAGGGTCATGGACAGGTGGAATGCACTGCTGGAAGAAGTGGTCTCCTTGACAGTGGTGGGCAACTTTCAAAGGGGCTGGAATAGACATAAGGGGAAAGTAAAAGTTATGAGAATGGTGGGTGAAAAAGTTGGAAGGATTGGGTGAGAGGGTCAGTAGCTCAAGCTATGGACCCTGCAGTTATGAGCAGACTTGACAGATCAGATGGCCTTTTTCTGCTGATTAATTCATATATTCATATGTATCATTAAAGTGGCACTGGGACTTGGGCACCCTGGTATGCAGTTTAAATAAATAAAGCTGCTCATGCAGCTAATAGCAGACATTGAAGAGAAACACATGCACAGCATGCTCAGCAGGGGTGACGCTACATACTGATACATAGCCCCGTCCCTGGTGAATGAAAGAAATACAATGGCATATGCAGACAGGAAACTGGCCCTGTCACCTGATAAATTAACATATTTTCATAATACAAAAACATGACTCCATGTGGTCGTAAGATGTTCAGTTATCAATAGAATTGCCACTGCCAGTGTCCACCCGCCAGCAAGCCACATCCTACGGGAACAGACCAGCCATACCAGTATATGACCACACCATCCTTGGTGCTAAGTGGCACCTCCCACCCCCCTATGGCACCAGCAACCCCCCCCGTCCCATCACAGCACAGTTGGTGCTGCAGGCCAGACACCAGTGGCATAGCCCTCTGCACACCTCTGCAGCCACGGCCATCCAAGTGGCTGAGGCGCCGCATCTATATATGAGATGCATTCCCAGCATCACTTGGATAGCCAACAACCTCGGAGGTATGCAGGAGGTTGTGCTGGTAACCATCTGCCCACAGCACCCAGGCAAGCAGGTACAGGACAGGAGGGGTTAGGTGTAATGCCTTAGAGGTGTGAGGCTACTGAACACTAATGATGGGACGGGGTATCAACTTTGGGGATGGGTGTATGGGACGGGCACCTGTGTAAATTGGGGGGTCAGGCTGCAGTGGGTGGATGGGGGCCATCATGGGTTACCCTGGGGACAGGCACAGTCATGTGTGGGGGTGGGGGTGCTTCTGCCATATGGGGAGTGAGTGTCTTGTGTGTGGCGGGGCCTTGCTACATGGTTGCCGGGACTTCCCTATGTTGTTGGAGGGGGTGTCAGTGTGGTGAATAGCCCTTATGCTCCAGCAGCTCGGCCAGGGTTCCACTACCAGACGCAGCATAGCCCCATGGGTTGGGGTGTCCGCCAGTGCTATTCATGGACCTGGACCTGCGCCATGCCACGCAAGGGACCCACTCAGGACTCAGGCTGAGCATCCAATTGGCTACCCAGCTGGGTCCATGATTCTGCCTCCGGCCACCCTGTGGAGTATTGTGCACCGAGTGGCAGAGCTGCAGACAGGTGGCAGCTGATGGTGCATGCTGGCAGTGCACACCTGTCCACAGATGTGGGGCTATGCGGGCAGGATATGTGCCTCCCATGCATAATTCCCACCCGACAGTGCATAGGGCCCAATGTATGTAACCATATATTCACCTGTATTGCAAACTGTTTTTTAATATATGGATCTTGAATTTAATACTGCACTAAAGTATTCAAAAAATTCACGGTAATAATATCACTCCCGAAGTGATAATACCACACTTCAAGACTGCTAATACTATCATTCAGGTCCTATAATAGTATCATTCAGGACCTGAGTGATAGTATTATCACAGAAGCTCAACAGCACACGCGCCACTCTCTCTGCCCACATCTCCCAAAGTGTGCCCTCCAACTGGCCACTTTTCCTGTGTGGGCAGGCAGAAGACTTCAAAAAACATGGCGGACAGTTTCTCGCTAAGCGATAGTGTTTCTCATCAAGAATATTTAGCCATTTATTTCTCATCATATCAGAAAAAGGAAAATATTTGCTCAATCCTACACAGAAAAGGTAGGATATGTCCACCAAACAAAAGAAAAAACTTCTCCAACCACGGCCTGTTTATGTGTGATGGAGGGAGAGGGCAGGTGCACTGAGACACTGAAACCTGCGGCGCTCGGCCAGCACAGAGAAACTTCTTCGTTGCACAAAATGAAGCACAAAAAAGAAAAAAACTTGCATCTATATATTAAAAAAACAAATGGATAGGTCATTTAGCACTACCAGTGACATACCACCTCGATGTTCTGAACGCAGGAACCTCTCTAGCTTCACTCTCAAGGTTCCTATGAGTCCAGAACCTCTTGATGGTATTACTCACCAGTAATGTCCAGTGACTTATTGATTATTCTCTTTATATTTCACTGTAGTTACATTTTTTGTATGGTCTCATTTTTCAAATTCATGTACTGTTATCTGTTTCTGATTGAAATGTATGTAATATGTTATCTTCTGTTGTGGAACCTTTGTTAATGAGCTTCCAGCTCAAAGGTGTACTCCTAACATAGAAACATAGATAGAAACATAGATTTTGATGGCAGATAAGGACTGCTTGGCCCACCCAGTCTGCCCATTTCCCTACCTAATAGATAAGCTGCAGATCCTAGTTAACCAGCAGCCTACTTCTTCCTACTCCCACCCCCTAGAATTGCCTTATGACTGTCCCATGCATGCTTGAATTCCACCACTGTTTTTGACTCCACAACCTCCTCCGGAAGGCCGTTCCATGCATCCACAACCCTCTCTGTCAAAAAATACTTCCTTACATTACCTCTGAGCCACCCCCATCTTCAAATTGTGCCCCCTTGTTCTTGCACACCTCTTTTTTTGAAAGATGCTACCCTCTTGGACATTGTTGATTCCCTTGAGGTACTTGAAAGTTTCTATCATGTCCCCCCTCTCCCTCCTTTCCTCGAGGCTATACATATTTAGCTCCTTAAGTCTCTCTTCATATGTCTTCCAGTGCAGACCCTGCACCATTTTAGTTGCTCCTCTGGACAGCTTCCATCCTGTCTATGTCTTTGCGGAGATTGGGTCTCCAGAACTGCATGCAGTATTCCAGATGGGTCTCACCAACTGTCTGTACAGAGGGATAATAACTTCCTGTTTTCTACTGGTGATGACTCTCCTATGCATCCCAGTAACTCCCCCAGCCCTCCTTGCTGCCCTCTCACATTGCTTGCCCACCTTTAGGTCATCTGATATGACTACCCCAGGTCCTTTCCATTTTGTTGTTGTTAGTATCTCACCCCCATTGTGTACTCTTCCCATGGGTTTTGTTTCCCAGGTGCATTACCTTGCACTTCTTAGCATTGAATCTAAGCTGCCATACATTTGATATTCCTCTAACCTTGCCAAGTCCCTTCTCATCCTTTCCACCCCACCTTGTGCAACAACTCTGTTGCAGATCTTTGTGTCATCTGCAAAGAGACATACTTTTCCTTCCAGTCCCTCTGCAATGTCGCTTATAAAGACATTTAAGAGGACCGGTCCTAATACTGAACCATGCGGTACCCCACTAGTAACCCCCATTTCTTCAGAGTGGACTCCATTTACTATTACTCTCTGTGTCCTATTCTCCAGCCAATTCTTTACCCAGGCTGTCATCTTGGGACCCACTCCCAGGCTTGCTAACTTGTATATTAATCTTTTGTGTGGGACTGTGTCAAATGTCTTGCTAAAGTCTAGGTAGGCCATGTCCACAGCCCCTCCCTGATCTACTACTTTGGTCACCCAGTCAAAGAAATCTATCAGATTTGTCTGGCATGACCTTCCCGCTGTGAATCCATGCTGCCTTGGGTCCTGTGCCCCTCTGGCCTCTAGATACTCAACAGTTCTTTCCTTCAGAAGTGATTCCATCATTTTCCCTACCACTGAGGTTAAACTAACAGGTCTATAGTTTCCTGCTTCTGCCTTGCTCCCACTTTTGTGAAGGGAATCACATCTGCCCTCCTCCAGTCCTCAGGTACCACCCCATCCTCCCATGATTTGTTAAAGAGGGTAGTCAGTGGTGTCACTAGTTCTACCCTTAGTTCTTTTAGAATTCTGGGATGAATCCCATCAGGCCCCATTGCTTTGTCCACCTTCAGTTTTAAGAGTTCTTTCAGAACCCTTTCTTCTGTAAATGGGCTGGTATCAACTTCTGTATCCAGAGTGTTTCTGCTGTTTGTTTTAGGTACCTCCCCCTCTTCCTTTGTAAATACTGAGCAAAAATATTTGTTTAGTATCTCTGCCTTTTCACAGTCACCCTCTGCCCACCCTCCCTCCCTTTATTAAGCCTCACTAACCCTCCTTGGTCTTCCTTCGCTCCTGATGTACCTATAAAAGGTTTTCATCCTTCTTAACTGAGTTGGCTATCTTTTCCTCGGTTTGGGCCTTTGCTGTTCTGACTGCCTTCCCAGCATCCTTTTGCTTTAACTGATACAGTTCTCTGTCCTGCTCCTTCTGTGATTCCTTGTGCTTCCTGAATGCTTTCTTTTTCTTGAACCTTCACTGCCACTTCCTTTGAGAACCACAGTGGTTTCTTACATTGTTTTGTTTTGTTTATTTGCTTCACACAAAGGCTTGTTACCTCTGTGATGGCAGTTTTTATTATTCCCCATTGTTCTTCACCCTCCTTCCTGCCCATTTGCTAGTGCATTCCTTAGTCACTCACCCATTTTGGCAAGTCAGCCCTCCTAAAGTCCAGTACTTTTGCCTTTGTATGGCTTGACTCTATTGCTGTGTTTATTGTGAACCATACTGTTTGATGGTCACAGTTCCCAGATGGCTACCCACTTCTACATCTGTGATCTCTCTTCATCTCCATTTGAGAGAACCAGGTCTAAGATTGCTCCTCTCTCGAGGGGCTCCAATACTAGTTGTGTAAGGCATGCCCCTGTAGGGCATCTAGAATAACCCCACTCTTCGAAGTGGCTGCTGCAACTGCACTCCAGTTAACATCTGCCATATTCAGATCACCCATCAGCAATATCTCCCCTTTTTCTGCCATTCTAAGTATTTGTTCTATCATTTCCTTGTCCATTTATTCCCCCTGAGAAGGGGGTCTGTATACAACCCCTGTGTGGATTGTGGTGCCATTGCCGATCTCCAAATTTACCCACAGAGCTTCTTCTCCTCCCTGTTTTTCCTTTTGTTCTGTTGCTTTGATTCCTTCCCTTATGTAAAGAGCTACTCCTCCTCCTCTTTTACCCTCCCTGTCCTTCCTCTAGATAGTGTATCCTGGTATGTTTACGTCCCAGTCATGGTTTTGTGTGTACCATGTTTTTGTGACTGCCATGATATCCAGATGTTCCTCCTCCATCAAGACCACTAATTCAGGAAGCTTGTTACTCAGACTACAAGCATTGGTACTCATTGCTCTCCATTTTTTGATGGCTTTACCTTCTTTTGCAGCATCCCCCACTGACCTTTCTACCTCAGTCTTTTTCTCATTTAGTACCCTGCTTTGTAGGAGAGGCTGGGATTTTCCTGCTGCTTATCAATGCCTCTCCCTTGACTAGTTTAAAAGCTTGCCAATGAAGCATTTAAACTGATTGCTCAAAAGACTTGTTCCTTCCTGGACAGATGCAGACCATCCTGCCAGTATAGGCTGGTGTCCCTCCAGGTGGAACCCCAGTCCCCAATGAAGCCAAACCCCTGTGCTCCACACCATTTTTCAAACATTCATTAAACTGCATGGTGCAAAGTACCCTCACCTCACTCATGCCATTGACGAAGCAGCACCTCAAGAAGGATATTGTGTACTGCTGCCCTTAGTAGGCCCTCCCAATTCCACAAAGTCCTTCTGCACTGCTCTAATCTCATGATGAGCCAAGTCATGTGTCCCTAGGTGGACAATGACATCCAGCTCAGACTCCGTGCAGCTGTTCTTGTGATCCCAGGATGCGCTTCCTGTCTCTCAGCCATGGCACAGGCAGGCACTTTGCTTCAGTTTTCCTGCTCCCCAGTTCTATCCCCTAATAATTGAGTCCCCACCAGGAGCTGCTTCCTTTCCTTGTGGTGTCCTCTGCCTCCTTCCTGTGGGCCTCCCTTGTGACAGTTGTCCTCAGCCTCCTTAGTCTCCTCTGCAGGTGCATCCATAGGGAAGCTATGCTCCCCCAGAATGGTGTATGGATTGTGGTGTGGAACAACTGACTGTGTGTGCCTCTGTTCCACCATCCTCACCCTCCCTGAGCCCACTGTGGTCCAACTGCTGTGCTTTCTTTGCAACCTCTGAGGTAGTGGTGGTGGCTCTGGTGCTCCCTGGATGGGGGAGGTTTCCTTCCTACCGTCCATTGTGGCCTGGGAGAAGGTTCCCTTACTACTGTCCAGTGTGGCCTGAAGACGGGCAACTTCCTCCCTCAGTGCAGAGAGTTGTCTGCAAATAGGGCAGCATCTCAGCCTCCAGAAAGACTCCTGGAAGACTGCTGCCCCACAGCCATTACATTGCACTACTCCCCACAGTTTTTTTTTTGAGTGTGTGTGTGATTGGTTTGTTATATAGAAATATATATATATTATACAATGTGTATGCTTATATTGTCAGTGCAGTGTGCTAGAGAGGATATGACAGTGATATGCACCTTGCACTCTTGAAACTCTTGAGGAAATGATGTCAGAACCCCAGGTATAAAGGAACTATTTCCAGGGGTGAGTGGGGTGAGGGGTGGGAAGGGGCTGGGCCTAAACTGTGCCCTCACAAAACAATCATTTAAAAGCTCTGACCCACCGCTGCGATGAGTACCTTCCTGTCAGCAAGATGCCCTACCCAACAATTTGACAGAGAAAATACCCTGCTAATCAAACAGATAAAAATCCACACATCCAAGTCAGACACAGGTAATCCTCCCCAGCCCCAAAACAGACCTGGAGGTTTGTGCTCTGAAAGCTGTCAGCCCCAAAATAAGTCAGCTGTGCTTTAAACTCTTCCTGCACTGAAAATCTTAAGAATTGTAACAAACAAACGTAAACCTAGATCAACCTCCCTCTGTTGCTTGAAAGACTGTCTTTTCCTGTTTCGCACTGCAGGTTTTCCTATGACAACTCCTTAACCACAGTAACTTATTTAAAAATAGTTGAACTATCACAAACTCCTATGCACCTGTAAATTATTTAAAAATATTTTCTGTCCCAAACTCCTAGTAGTCAATCCAGCTACCCCCAAGAGACAACCAAAATGCAGTATTCCAACACTTGTGAAGTTACTTCCAAGATAAGCAGAGTTTGAAAGCTCCTTTTTCAACTCCTCAGCCACCTGTAAGTTATTTAAAAATAGTTTAACCATCAGAAAATCCTAGTAGACAATCTAGCTACCTCCAAGGATCTACCCAAATGCGTATTTAAATCCTTCTGAAGTTACTAACAAGATAAACAGAGTTTGCAAGCCCCTTCTTGGTTAAACACTAAATAAATATGTGAAAAAAAAGCAATTACCAAGGGTAGTTAGTTTCATCTCCCACAGAATTAAGCAAAAGTGCTCGTTGTTGCAGATAACAAGTGCAATATAGAATTTCTCACACAACTCACAGCTGAATAAAGAAGTAGTGTCCTTCCAGGTCAAGAAAATGTGCTTTGTGTCTCTAACTATTGCAGCCTCCAGTAACTTATAGTAATCTGATATAGTCTGCATACCTCGACCCAGGGCAATTTGTTGACAATGGTTATGATGTAGCCTTTCCTGTCCCAATACAACACTTTGTGGTCTGAAAACAATTTCTTGCACCTAAGGCTGTCTGTGTTTCAAGTCACACTGCAGGTTTTGCTATGACAACTCCTTAACCACAGTAACTTGTTTAAAAATAGTTTAACTATCACAAACTCCTACGCACCAGTAAATTATTTAAAAATAGTTTCTGTCCCAAAATCCTAGTAGTCAATCCAGCTACCCCCAAGGGACAACCAAAATGCAGTATTCCAACACTTGTGAAGTTACTTCCAAGATAAGCAGAGTTTGAAAGTTCCTTTTTCAACTCCTCAGCTACCTGTAAGTTATTTAAAATAGTTTAACTGTCAGAAAATCCTAGTAGACAATCTGGCTACCTCAAGGATCTACCCAAATGCAGTATTTAAATCCTTCTGAAGTTACTAACAAGATAAACAGAGTTTGCAAGCCCCTTCTTGGTTAAACACTAAATAAATATGTGAATAAAAAGCAATTACCAAAGGTAGTTAGTTTTACCTCCCACAGAATTAAGCAAAAGTGCTCGTTGTTGCAGATAACAAGTGCGATATAGAATTTCTCACACAGCTCACAGCTGAATAAAGAAGTAGTGTCCTTCCAGGTCAAGAAAATGTGCTAACTCAATAAATAAGTTATTTTCTATTTTAGTATTTGGATTTATTTATTTCACCAGGAAAAGGCTCCACTGAGCAAGCTCATTTAGAAGGAGGTGTTGAGTAGGATAGCATACAAGAATCAGGATACAGTGATACCGATACAAACTAATACATGAGTGTAGAGCATTAGCATGCAAAAATACAGCCATAGGAAAAGTTTGCTACCAAAACAGCAAAAGAATAGAAAAATACAATTTAAAGTCAGTTATATACAGAAAGTTACAGTGTAGTTGCATTGTAACTATAGTGTAGTTAACTGACACGTAAAATAATCTGTAACCAGATCAACAGCTAGTCATTATTCTAAATCTGAGCAAGGCAAGCAATATTACCCTATGGGGTGGGCAGTATTATTCAATACCAGGTGGCCCAAGGGTGTAATGAGGCCCAACACTGCAGGCAAAGGGACTTAAAGGCCCTGGAAGGTTTGGTATGGCCAAATACCACCACCCCAGAGAGTAATATTGTGCTTGGAAAATGGGCTTTGTGTTCCATTTTTTAAAGTTCTATACAAAAGATTTAGAAATAAAGAGATGATTTGATACCTTTTATTGGATCAACATAAATGTTATAAAAGAAAATAGGAGCATGAGCTTTTGAATTACTGTACATAGAATTATTCATTGGAAAAATAACAGGTGGTTTGAAAGAGTACACTTTCTCAAAGTCCAGATCATGCATAAAACAGATAAAATAAACTTTAAAATCCCATTAGTTTCAACTGCATTTGAAAAAACAGCATGGATGGAAAGGCAGAGTACCATCACAAGAAAGGTATGTCAAGGTCAAATGTACTGAAATGATAAGTTTCTTCCCTGAGAAAAGCCATGGATAGGGATAGGGATAGGGATGTAAGTTTGTCATGGCAGTCATACACGTCATTGATTCCATGGTGTTTGATCTTTATTCAGGACTTCCATGACTTTCACTAGTGTCATCAAAATGTAGCAATGATGACAGTGCCACAACATTTACTACTGTTTACTAATGATTTCATTAACAAACAATGAGTCATTAAAACCTCATCCATGACAAACCTACATCCCTAGCCATGAAACATACTGATGAAGAATTCTATATAATTCAAAAGCTCAAGCTCATATTTTCATTTATAACATATATGTTGGTTGGGGATGGCCAGGCGGCACTGAGGGTTGAGGCACTGGATGCCACAACTCGTGCCACACCGGCGACCTGGGTTTGATGATGGACTCAGGTAGCCGGGGTTGACAGGTGAGGGAGAGGATGGTGCATCCGAAGGACAGCTCTCCTCTCTCTGGGGTGGGATGCAGGGATGCTCGGTGTCCTGATAATCTCTAATGGAGAGTGGGGGTATAGCAGGTACAACAGCAGACATAAGGGGTGGAGTACAGCAGATGCCAGTAGGGTAGCCATGTGCAGGCATCATTGCCAAAACCCCTGGCAACCAGGTGAGGCAACTGCAGGTCTCCTGGGGTGGAATCCCCACACTCTCAGTGCCAGCCATGATCCCGACCCTACCCTGGGGATCCTTAGGCTCCTCCTGTGAGGAGCCAGTGGGAGAGGAGGGGATCCTAATACCAAAATCATCTCTTTTTTTACAGATCTTTTGTCACTAGGACCAATACGGCAGCATAACTTATTTTCTGTGTTAAAGTTGTTTAAAAGGTAAAAAAAAATACTTTAAATACATAACTTTTATGAATAAATCTATTTTGTATAAAGTAGTTCCTCAAATGCTGTTTTGTCACTAGAGGGTGCTGTTGTGTTTTGTGTCTGGCGCTACCCTGAATGTTCACTCCCACTCTGAAGCATTGCCTACACACCAGATTATCACCTCTCACTATGCAGAACTTCATTTCAGTGTGCAAAAGGCACTTAAATTGTAATGGTGTTTCCACACTCAGTGCTGTTTACTTTTGATGTTTAAAAGTTGATGAGATTATGTACAGTGCAACTGTGTGACCAGGATACATGCAGGAGTATTGAATGGCTATGGTGTCAGTGGGTGATGGAAATGTGATTTGCTTTTCAAGAAAAATAACCTAGTGCAAACTGATAGTGAGCGCTGGGATGCTAAGACTGAGGGTGACCTCGGGCATAGCAGCAGAGATATGCATATGAGCCAACAGGATGGCTGCAGCTAAATGTGTGAGACAACAGGTTGGCTGCAACTAAATAATGGAGAGTGATGGATACAGAGATTAGAGGTTTAATAGCACTTTAAATAATAATAAGGTCACTTTTTTAAAATATACATTTCATGGATGCTTGCAGTTTAAAAGTTGCAAGCAGATGGGCACTGTGGGGCTGCCAAGGAGGGACAAATGTTCTGCAGCTTAAAATTGAGGGAGTTTAAAAACTGTATGGAGCATGACAATTGGCAAGAGGAGTGGTGATGGGACTTTCCCAAGCTCCACTCCCTGTAGATTGTTACACAAGGTCCCTGCACCCTAATTGGTACCCCTAGAGGTACACTGTGGACAGCTAGCATTTAGGCATATGTTATGCTAACATATAGGGATGGGGCATCTACCGTATAAGAGTAGATGTCAGGAAATGTATGCACATTATTGTTACACACTTTACTTTCCAATATACACATGTATTTCTTGCTTTCAGGATGTTAGGACACCTGTGTCCTTGTAATCATTATGATATATGAGCCGGCATTGCCATATTCGATGATTTGTATTATTACACAGCTGTGTACAAACTGTTTCTCTTCGTTTCTACAAAGTGAAGACTACTACAAAACTGTACTGTATAATGTTATCTTGGACTGAGGAGCCACCTCTAATTTAACCAATAAGGCTCATCTCTGTAACTAGAAATGTTTCTGTCTCACAGTAACCATGGTAATTATTGTAGGTATATAATGTAAGACATTACATCTTCAACCTTGGAGACCCCAAGTATACACAAAGATTCCTCGAGGTATAGGGAACGTTTAACATTGGCTCCCAGTTCCTATTGGTAAGAACTGCTTAGGGCAACTGTGATTATCCTTTTGGTAGTAATAAACAAGCTTTATTACTCTTATGCAATGTGTCTGTGATTCCTTGCATTCCCATTATTGCCAAGAACCAGAGAGTGAGGTTTAGACCTCCTGACAATTGGCGACCATGAGCAGGCAAATATTTGGTGCTTACAGGGTTTCACGAGTTGCTTAAAACATTTCCCTTCCCAACAGGAACTGTAGGTGTGCATTCCCGCATCACCACTCCCGTCTTACAACCACTTTGTAATAACTTGCAAAGTCTGGCTGTTTACTGGGTGTGGTCGATGCTGACTCAACCCACTCCATGGCAGTTTTGAATTGTAAGCTTACAAGTGCACAGTAGCCCGCCTGCATGGCACTTTTTCACTGTTTGATTGTTCGTTCCCTCCCACACAATGGCCACCGTATCAAATATCTGCGCAGACCTGAGACTCAATGTCTCAAACTTTCTTGCCTCCCATGGAGGATGGACTGACTTCACTTGGGATGCAAGTCAATCCGAAAACCCTTTACTGGGGATTTCAACTCAGTACTCAGAGATGAGACAATCAGCCAGAAAGCGAGAAACTAAAGGGCTGTTTGGTCACAGCTCTCTGTGCTGCTCTGGAAGCCTCCGAAGTGAGGTTTCTATCCCTTGAACTGCAAATCTCATCTCTTAAGCAGGAGATGGAGTTGCAGGAAACTGAATGTGTGAGAAGAGAGCAGGATTTGGAGTCAGAACTCCAGACTCTGAGAAATGAAAAGCATTCTATTTTGCATCATTCTGCTTAGGCAGGCGAGCTGCAACTTTGTATGTTGAAGCAGGAGTGTGAAAGTTTGAGACAGGACATGGGGCAGGCTTTACAAATGAATGACTTGTTAAGTAGAATGAATGAACAGATACATGAGGAGTTGGGAGAGTAACAGGACAAGATAAACCAGGTACGTAATGACTTACAAATAGCTGCTAGGGACAATCGCGAATTGAGTGCCACGTACAGAGTGTTACAGAAGCAGTTGCAGGATGAGGTGGATCTGAATGTTGAAAAAGTGAGTCATGATGCATCTGAATCCAAAATGGCAAGTCTGCACCATCAGTGAGAGATGCTGGCTGGTCATGTCAAGGCGATGGGAGGCATAGCCCCAACCTTGTTGACGTCATCTGGTGGGGAGGAGTCAGATGACAACATTTCTCAGTACAACACCCAGTCACACAGCTACTATGGCCCAGACACCTCTCCCTGCCATCCACAACATGGCAGATCCCTGTCATATGACACCCATACCCTACGTCATCGACGGTATGACGCACACCATGGGTGATGACAACATGGCAACCCCCATGATAGGGGGCAGCAGGCCTAGGCCTAGTTCCAACAACACCACCAATTGCCATTTTTTCTGTGGATGATAAGGAAGAGATAGAGAAAATGATTAATGCTGTTTTAAGCAAGGTGACCCTACCTGCCATAAGTAAGCGGACACTCCAAACACAGATCAGACAGATGCTGCAGGAGGCCGCGACTCGGGATGGAATGGTCCACACTGTGGCAGAAGCTGCAGCTCAGGCAGCCCTAGATGGTGCCCAATGTAACCTACCTCCACTTAATTGTCCCAATAGTCCCCTACAAATGGCCTACTCTGTTCAGCAAATAGCTGACAGCATTGGTCGGATGAGCCCATCTGACAACCTCAGTTGCCACTTGGAAAAGGTGCGCGCTAAATACAAAATGCTTAGTCTCACTGCAGACTACCAGGTCCAGATCCTACACCAGACCATTGATCCTGGACTGTGGGTAAAACTCCCCAATGCCTCCACCAGGATGGCCGTGCCACCTTTGATGAAGTAGTAGCTGAGTTCATTTCTGCACACAACCCAGGTGTAGTAGGAGTGATGCTTCCATACCCTGTAAAACAGAATGCAAAAGAAAGTCCAGTGACTTTCCACCAGAGGCACTGAATGGCCTACCGAGCAGGGAAGCATCTTGCAGGAGAAGCCACAGATGTAGACCTCATCGAGTATAAGACTCTGTTCCTTAGGAACATGATCCCTGCAGTAAGAGAAAAGGTAGAGCCAACCGTCTATCCCACCACAGAGAGGTTTGCTGATATTCTTCGGAGAACAGAGAGAATTTATCAACTCTACATCTGTGATTCATGCTCCGATCCCAAGAAAGTAACTGCCATGGAAGCCAGCCCGGAGGCCATGATGCACTACGCGGTGGAGGGGCAGGCCCAAGAGAAACAACTCCTCCCCAAAGATAACCAACACCCCCAGCAGACCCAGCAACAACAACAACAATCCTGAGGTGGGAACCGGAACTACCACAAAAAAAAACAAACATAAGAATAATAAGGGTAAACAACAAAGATCAGGCCCTTCGTATAGGGAAATAGCTGATGAGAACCAGAAGTTCTGAGATCTTCTCGGGCAGGTGTGCTCTGTAACGGATGCCATTCCCATTCGAGCCCTTGCAGCCATACAACCGGGAGAGCAGGCCTCAACAGGCTGCAGAGACACCGGAAGTTCAGGACCTCAGGCTCCTACAGGCCTGAACCCAGAAGCAGCTCACTATATAGCATCAGTGCAGCATGGAGAGGTGGTTCAAAGGAACCAGGACCAAACTCTCTTTCAGGACCTCCCCCATGCTTCCACTGGTACAAATTGACATTTACAGGCCCCAGTTCATATTTTAAACAAGCTGGTCTTGGATGCAAATGGAAGGCCCTGCACTGAGGCCAAGGTTGGGGGCTGCCTACTGACTGTACTATTGGATACAGGTGCGGCTGTGTCTGTATTACAGGATGACCACCCAGACACATCCCCTTGGTCCACTGGATGAAGGACCAATATGTCTGGTGTAGATGGAACTAGGTTGCCTGCATACTATTCCCTGCCACTACCTGTGACACTGGGACACCTGAAGGCCTATCATACCTTTCAGCCGATGGTATTGCATGATCACCACAGTATAATCATAATTGACTTCCTTGCACCACACGGCTGAGTGGTAGACCTAGACAACATGTTACTGATACAAATTCAGGGACAATATCATACCACTATGATCCTTGACTCACACGTGGTTGCAAAAATATCTGTGAATGACGAAGAGTATGACATCATAGATTTGTTCAAGAACCATGAGCTTTTCCCAAAGCGCCTTCCCATTCTACAAAGACATCTGGAGGCATTTGCCACCAACAAGCATGACTGTGGCAGGATGCATACTGTCATTGAAGTGATGGGCCCAGCACATGAGAGGCAATGGCAATACCCTTTTCCACCTGAGGCCTTGCCTTCACTTAGGGAAACAATAAAATCACTCCTCAAGCAAGGTGTAATTAGGACATGTGTTTCCACTGCAAACTCCCCAGTGTGGCATGTGAAAAAACCCACAGGTACCTGGAGACTTACTATTGACTACAGGAGACTAAACCAGGTCACCCCCCAGTTGTGCCCCAACTGTGGCATCAGCACCAGATGTGCTATGACTACTGACCCCTGACCAACAATGGTTTAGTGCCCTGGACATCTCCAATGGTTTCTGGTCATTGCCATTGGTCCCCAAGAGTCAATATAAGTTTGCCTTCACCTTTGAGGGCAGGCAGTACACGTGGACCTGCTTACCACAGGTGTTTCACAACAGCCCCTCCCTGTTCCATTTACACATGATGGACACCCTTGAGGGTTTCTCTATTCCTCAGTGTCTCTTGCAGTATGTGGACAACCTGTTGTTGGTCACAGCCACACAGGAACAACACCTGGATCTCTTGGGTGAACTACTGGCCCTTATCCAGAGGGCAGGCCTCAAATGTAACCCCGCAAAGGCACAACTGTATCAGAAAGAGGTACTCTTTCTCGGTCTGAGGATAACAGACCAAGGCTGAAGCTCTACCTCAAAGAAGATACAAGGATTGCAAAATTTGCCACTGCCCACCAGCATGGCCACTCTTAGAAGGTTTCTAGGTATGGTAAACTACTCCAGAGATTTTATTTGTGATTTTGCTCAGAAGGCTGCCACTCTGTAGGAACTACTGAAGAATGACATTTCTTGGAATTGGGGTCCCATTCACACCCAAGCTGTGACATCATTAAAGCAGGTCTTGGCCTCAGTCCCAGCTTTGGTCAACCCCAATCCAGCCCTGCCATTCCATCTGGAATGTGTCACCTCTGACATTGTGATGTCAGCTGTGTTGGCCCAAAAGGTCCATGGCACCCTGAGACACATTGCATATGCATCACAGCTCTTGACCCCAGTGGAACAGAAGTACAGCCTTTGTGAAAGGAACCTTCTGGCCACCTACTGGTTGGTCAAGCACTTTCTGTATATCATTGGGTACTCCGCCCTGATTATTAATACAAACTGCACCACAACTACCTTTTTGCTATCAGACAGAGTAAAGGATAGTTCAGTCTCCAATACCAGACTGACACACTGGTCCCTTCTTCTCCAGGATAGAGACATCTAGGTCCACCCAACCAAAATGCCATCCATGCTGGCGCATGGGCTCCTTTTCCAAGGAGTACCCCATGACTGTACATTGCAGCCACCTGATCTACCAGATCCAGGTCCTTTCCTTCATGCTACACCACAACTACTTGAGAACACCTCACTGTGTTGTGTCTTTACAGATGGCTCAGCTTCCTACTACCAGGGAGAACAGATAGCAGGAATGGGCATATTAGTTATTTACCCTTATGGTAACATTGTTAAAATTTTTAAGCGTTGCAGTGTGGCATCATCACAGTATGCTGAGATGGCAGCGGTGGCTTGTGCCCTCGAGTTCATCCAGCATGGAACCGAGGATACCATGATTTTCATAGACTCTAACTGGGTTTGTTGTTCCCTTACAGAATTCCTTCCTTTCTGGCAGAAGAACTCCTTTACGTCCTCTGATGGCAGCCCAGTGAAACACAAGGAACTGGTAATATACATTCATTCACTGGCACAAAAGTTCACACACAAACTCTATGTATACAAAGTTAAGGCCCACTCCATACACGATCCCTATCATGCCTTCAATTACACTGCTGACACCCTAGCAAAGGAAGTGGCCCGAGGGGGGGACACCTGGATGATGGACCATCCAGAGGCAAGAGTGGCCGTACACATTGCAGCAATCAGGAAGAAACCTGAACCCATTTCCCCCTTGGACCTGTCAGAGGTCCAGCATGCTGACCCTGAACTCGAATATGTGTTCAGATTCCTTGACAAAGGTACTGAGAAGAATCTACCTACCCACAACCCCTACCGAAGGCATGAAGGTAAGTTGCACCTGTCGCCTGATGACAAGCTCATCTGGTATCCACCGGACAACACCACCGCCAAGTTGTGGGTGGTTCCCCATCATCTTAGGCCCAAATTTCAGCACCAAGTGCATGACACCCCCACTGGTGGACACCAGGGAGTGGAAAACACACTCCAAAGGCTTAAGACCACCGTCTGGTGGCCTGGTGTCACCAAGGATGTTAAACAGTACATAGACAACTGCCTTGTTTGTGTGCAAAATAACCCCATCCCTACCAAACAAAATGCCAAACTGCTACCACAAAGACATTCTGGCCCTTGGCATGCCATACAGATCGATTTTATTGGCCCCTTGACCAATACCAGCAGAAACAACAAGTATGCTCTTGTGGTCACTGATTTCTTTTCTAAGTGGGTTGAAGCTTTCCCCACTAAAACATGCACTGCTACAACCACTGTCAAAATCCTAGTGGAACATATTTTCTCCAGGTGGGGCCTACCTTTCAAGGTAGACTCAGACAAAGGAACCAGTTTTACAGGTGAGTTGATGAAAGAAGCACTTGAACTCCTTGGTGTTCATCAGAAGTTCCACATACCTTACCATCCACTATCCTCAGGTCAAGTAGAGCGAGCCAACAGGCGGATTAAGCAAATGCTTTCCAAATTCATTGAAGACAATCCCAAGGATTGGGATTCCCTACTGCCATTACTCCTTATGGCAATTAGGGGCACACCCTCAGCCACCATCCAGCCGACACCCTTTGAGGTGATGACAGGTAAGAATATGAGATTACCTGAACACCTGTTGTTTGACCTGCACACCCCCCATTGCAGACCGCATCTCTATAGACCAATATGTAGAAAAACTTAGACAAGACCTCATACACACTCATTTGTATGCCGCTAACTGCATGGGCAAGGCCCAGCAACAGTCCAAAATCCAGTTTGACAAACACGCACAAGAGGTGGATTGGCAAGTTGAGGATCAGGTAATGATTCTCAGATTTGCACATCCTACACATTTCTTCTCCAATAAGTGTGAAGGCCCATTCCCCATTGTCAACAAGCTCAAGTCCAGCAGTCGATCAGGTTAGACTTATGCAAAACAACAAATTTTCTGACAAATGGTTACATGCAAACCAGCTGAAACTGTATAAAGGAGTATAATTACTTTTCCTCACCCCATTGGCGGAATAGTACTAATTTACTAATGTTTGATTTTGCTTTTCAGATACTGAAAAGATGGCTATCATGTTCCATTTTCCCCTCATCTCAGGAGTTATCCCCTGCATCCAAGGCACGGTAAAGCACCTCCTTCCTCACCTTGATCCACCTGCAACTACCCCAGAGGGAGTCTACATCAATAATTGCCACAATTTGATTACTGTTTAGGAAGGTTCAGATGCCTACCTCACTGACACGGTTGTTGCTCCTGATAAATCTACTCTTCTAATTGAGTGGAAAACCATGTCTCAAGGACAAATACTCCCCATGGCCAAGCTCTCCATGGGAACTTTTCATGGCTGGCCCAATGCAAAATTATCCCCAAATGGTTCTTTGTCCTTGCTCCAGACCTCTCTTAGACATTCTGGTTTATATAATATTACTGCCTTAATTGATCCCTCATATTGTAATTCCTCGTCTAAAGACTCTGCCAGGAAATTTTGTGCTGTTCACAACATGACCTCAGCTGCCATGTATTTATCTGTGTTACCCTCTACTGACAAACAGCCTTTGGAATGACCAAAACACACCCCAGGTCCTCATAGTGGTCTCACAGCCACTGCTTTACCTGGTACACTCATTAACAACTTACAATTTATGCATATACCTGTTTTGTTTAACTTGACTTACTGGAATATGAAAGAATTTGGTATGTGTCATACTACAAATACTTCATTGTTTTATAGTACTTTGTTACTTGATAGCTTAGCAGCTTTTCAGATTTGCAACCAAGACCCTATTGCCGGGGTACACACCACTGAGCATAGAGGCAATTTTAGGGGAAAACCTAATCCTGATGATCAAAGTCATACACGTAATACACGTGACACTTCTGATGTCACTGGTGCCACAGGCACCGTCACTGGTGTTTTTGGTACAGCTATGTCCATCTGGAATAAAGCCGCCATTGCTGCTATCAAATCTCATTCACAGAAATTCCAAACTGGCTTGGTAAATAATATTATACCCCCATTATTGCATGGTGTGGATGACCTTAGTCAGGAAGAAATATACACTGTATACAATATGCACGATATTGTTAAGGCATTTTCAGATTCTAAAGATAAGATTAACGCACTTATTGCACAGAACAATAAAGAAGAAGATAAGCAATACATTGCCCATGAGATATTATGCTCAGCCTATGGCTCTTACATTATCACTACCATCAATAATCTTTTCTGTGATCTGGAATCCGGAAGAATCCCTGATACCATACATGATAGATGTATCCCTAAATGGACGCATGGATTGCGCCACACAAGGGTTGCTGTGTGAAGAAAGAGTATAATTATTTGTGTCAATGTGATGTATTTGATGTTATTAAACCTGCATGTGGCTATTCCCCAGACAATATCGCTTGGTCCTTTTCCATGGATGATGACATCACCACTAATGGTACAGAATACCAGTACTCAACATCTGCTCCAGACGATTCCAAGTTATACCAGTCTTACTGGGAGGGGGTTCACCGCCTGTCAACACAGATTTCCAAACAAACTTAAACTTGCCCAGTACAGATGCAAAAATGGAGACTGCCTACAATGAAAATGTAATATAATTCAGACGGTGAATACTGTGTTGTCACTATTTTTAAGTTATACACCTATGGTCTACAGAGATGTTCTATTGATAGTTCTAACTTTTGCTTTGTTCCCCACCAGAAGACAGTTATTGGGCACACAGTTATTACCCCAGTTCCCATTATGGACGCTGACATCATTGATTGTAACCCTGATTATTTGCTTACTCTTTCTGAGTATTTACCTTACTTTAATGTACACATTGATCCTCTCACTTTGACATTAAAATCACTTTTAGAAAGAAAAGACACCCACCTCATCCACATCATCAATAATATTTCCAAAGCTAACAAAGCTGTTCTTGATCTTATTAATGATGGTGATATGAATAGTGTACTTACTAACACTTGGTTAGAGATTACCTTTAAAGGTTTTGTTATTATACAAGCATTTCTAATATTTTTTCTCATTATTATGCTTCGCTGCCTATGGCGCACTCAACGCCAACACTGTGAGCAGCTGGAGTTCCTTTACAAGGCACGCGCGTCAGGTCTATAAACAACCCCTGCTCCCTATCCACTTCCTTAGTCTTGCTGTATTGCCTCTTCAGAAGCAACAAGGGGGGGAATGTTACATGAGGACCCTGCACCCTAATTTGTACCCCTAGAGGTACACCGTAGACAGCTAGCATTTAGGCATATGTTATACTAACATACTGGGCTAAGGACATCTGCCGTATAAGAGTAGATGTCAGGATATATATGCACATTATTGTTACACACTTTACTTTCCAGTATACACAAGTACAGTAGTAGCCACAGACACTGCAAGCTATTTCCCCAAATTTCTGTGATATTTCCAGAAATATCTGATGCTTTTTGCATTTAAACAGTAGGGGCAGCAGAGAGAAACTCTTCAGAAATTTCACAAAATATCTGGAAATAGCTTGCAATGTCTGAGGCTACCACTGTATTTCTTGCTTACATGATGTTAGGACACCTGTGTCCTTGTAATGATTATAATACATGAGCTGGCACTGCTGCTATGTACAAACTGTACCTTTTTGTTTCTACAAAGTGATGACTACTACAAAATTGTATAATGTTATCTTGGACAGAGAAGCCACCTCTAATTTAGCCAATAAAGCTCATCTCTGTAACTAGAAATATCTTACAGTAACCATGGTAATTATCATAGGTATATAATGTAAGACATTACATCTTCTACCTCAGAGACCCCAGGAGACAGGAAGATTCCTCGAGGTATAGGGAATGTTCAGCATTGGCCCCCAGTTCCTATTGGTAAGAACTGCTTAGGGAAACTGTGATTATCCTTTTGGTAGTAATAAACAAGCTTTATTACTCTTATGCAATGTGTCTGTGATTCCTTGCATTCCCATTATTGCCAAGAACCTGAGAGTGAGGTTTAGACCTCCTAACAATTGGTGACCACGAGCAGGCAATATTTGGTGTTTACAGGATTTCACTTGTCGCTTAAAACTTTTCCCTTCCCAACGGGGACTGTAGGTGTGCATTCCCGCATCACCTCTCCCATTTTACAACCACTTTGTAATAACTTGCAAAGTCTGGCTGCTTATTGGGTGTGGTTGACGCTGACTCAACCCACCCCACGGCAGTTTTAAATTGCAAGCTTACAAGTGCACTTTTGCCCAACTGTGGATAAGTGCATCTGTTGTGGATTGATACACAGCACGTCATCTTTTCATGGTTTGATTTTTTATTCCCTCCCACACAATGGCCACCATATCAAATATCTGCACAGACCTGAGACTCAATGTCTCAAACTTTCTTGCCTCCCATGGAGGATGGGCTGACTTCACGTGGGATGCAAGTCAATCCAAAAACCCTGCACTGGGGATTTCAACTCATTACTCAGAGATGAGACAATCAGTCAGAAAGCGAGAAGCTAAAGGGCTGTTGCCACCATCCAAAACATGGCAGACCCCTGTCACATGACACCCATACCCTATGTCATCGACGGCATAATGCACATCATGGGCAATGCCAACATGGCGACCCCCATGACAGGGGAGAGCAGGCCTAGGCCTAGTCCCAATGGCACCACCAATTGCCATTATTTCTGTGGACGATAAGGAAGAGATAGAGAAAATGATCAATGATGCTTTAGGCAATGTGACCCTACCCAACAGAAGTAAGTGGACACTCCAAATGCTGATCAGACAGATGCTGTAAGAGGCTACTACTCGGGATGGAATAGTCCACACTGTGGCAGAAGCTGCAGCTCAGGCAGCCCTAGATGGCGCCTGAGGTGACCTACCTCCACTTGATTGTCCCAATAATCCCCTACAAATGGCCTACTCTGTTCAGCAAATAGCTGACAGCATTGGTTGGATAAGCCCATCTGACAACTTCAGTTGCCACTTGGAAAAGGTGTGTGCTTAATGTGAAATGCTTAGCCTCACTGCAGACTACCAGGTCCAGATCCTACACCAGACCATTGATCCTGGACTGTGGACAAAACTCCCCGATGCCGTTCACCAGGATGGCCGTGCCACCTTTGACAAAGTAGTAGCTCAGCTCATTTCTACACACAACCCAGGTGTAATAGGAGTGATGCTTGCATACCCTGTAAAACAGAATGCAAAAGAAAGTCCAGCAACTTTCCACCAGAAACTCTGGATGGCCTACCAAGCAGGGAAGAATCTTGCAGGAGAAGCCGTAGATGGGGACCTCATCGAGTATAAGACTCTGTTCCTTAGGAACATGATCCCTGCAGTAAGAGAAAAGGTAGAGCCAACCACCTATCCCACCACAGAGAGGTTTGAAAATATTCTTCGGAAAACAGAGAGAGTTTATCAGCTCTACATCTGTGATTCATGCTCCGGTCTCAAGAAAGTAGCTGCCATGGAAGCTATCACAGAGACCATGCACACCACATGGTGAAGAGGCAGGCCCAAGAGAAACAGCCCCTTCCCACAGATAACCAACACCCCCAGCAGGCCCAGCAACAACAACAATCCTGTGGTGGAAACCAGAACTACCATAAAAACAAAAAACACCATAAGAATAATAAGGGTAAACAACAAAGATCAGGCCCTTCGTATAGGGAAATAGCCGACAAGAACCAGAAGTTCTGAGACTTTCTGGGGCAGGTGCGCTCTGTAATGGATGCCATTCCTGTTCAGGCCCTTGTAGCCATACAACTTGAGAAAGCAGGCCTCAACAGGCTGCGGAGACACCAGACATCCAGGCCCTCAGGCCCTTACAGGCCTGAACCTGGAAGCGGCTTCCTATATAGCATCAGTGCAGCATGGAGAGGTGGTTCAAAGGAACCAGGACCAAACTCTCTTTCAGGACCTCCCCCATGCTTCCACTGGTACAGATTGACAATTACAGGCCCCAGTCTGTTTTGTAAACAAGCTGGTCTTGGATACAAATGGAAGGCCCTGCACTGAGGCCAAGGTCGGGAGCCACCTTCAGGCAGTACTACTGGATACAGGCGCGGCTGTGTCTGTATTACAGCATGACCACCTGGGCACATCCCCTTGGTCCACCGGATGGAGGACCAATATGTCTGGTGTAGATGGAACTAGGTTGCCTGCACACCATTCCCTGCCACTACTTGTGACACTGGGACACCTGAAGGCCTGTCATACCTTTCAGCTGATGGTACTGCATGATCACCACAGTATAATCGGAATTGACTTCCTTGCACCACACAGCTGTGTGGTAGACCTAGCCAACATGTTACTGATACAAATTCAAGGACAATACCATACCATCATGATCCCTGACTCACATGTGGTTGCAACAATATCTGCGAATGACAAAGAGTATGACATCATAGATTTGTTCAAGAACCATGAGTTTTTCCCAAAGCTCCTTCTCATTCTACAAAGACATCTGGAGGCATTTTCCACCAACAAGCATGACTGTGGAAGGATGCAAGCTGTCATTGAAGTGACAGGCCCAGCACATGAGATGCAACGGCAATACCCTTTTCCACCTGAAGCCTTACCATCTCTTAGGGAAAAAATAAAATCACTCCTCAAGCAAGGTGTAATTAGGACATGTGTTTCCACTGCAAACTCCCCAGTGTGGCCTGTAAAAAAAACACAGGTACCTGGAGACTTACTATTGACTACAGGAGACTAAAAATCAGGTCACCCCCCCAGTTGTGCCCCAACTGTGGCATCAGCACCAGACGTCCTATGACTAATGACCCCTGACCAACAATGGTTTAGTGCCCTGGACATCTCCAATAGTTTCTGGTCATTGCCATTGGTCCCCAAAAGTCAGTATAAGTTTGCCTTCACCTTTGAGGGCAGGCAGTACATGTGGACCTGCTTACCACAGGGGTTTCACAACAGCCCTTCCCTGTTCCATTTACACATGATGGACACCCTTGAGGGTTACTCTACTCCCCAGTGTCTCTTACAGTATGTGGATGACCTGTTGTTGGCCACAGCCACACAGGAACAACACCTGGATGTCTTGGATGAACTACTGACCCTCATCCACAGAGCAGGCCTCAAATGCACCACTATGTCAGAAAGAGGTACTCTTTCTCGGTCTAAGAATAACAGACCAAGGCTGAAGCCCTACCTGGAAGAAGATACAAGGATTGCAAGATTTGCCACTGCCCACCAGCATGTCCACTCTTAGAAGGTTTCTAGGTATGGTAAATTATTCCAGAGATTTTATTTGCGATTTTGCTCAGAAGGCAAGTACTGTGTCGTCACTAATTTTAAGTCATACACCTATGGTCTACAAACATGTTCAATAGAATTTCCCCATCTGTTAACCCCCATACCCTCTGTGCCCACGCACATCCCCTGAGGCAGTTGCCCAATCTTCTCCCTGGTAAACACAGAACAGTACTCACTGAGCACTTTGGCATGATCTGCCCCCTTTTCCACCCACCCGTCATCTTTCTTGATTCTAACAATTTGGTCTTTGCAGCTCCTCCTCTCTCTTTTTTTTATCCTGGAATAATTTTTATTGATATTAATTTTTTCCTTTATGAACCATACAGCAGCTCATAGTTACATAATAAACGTATAACAAGCAGCTCTGGCACAGTAGTGCTCATACAGTAAGGTATCCAAGGCATAATTTCAGCAAAAACAAGACTCAACAGGCAAAAAGTGCTGTGTTTCAGTATTTTACAGCCAAGCGCCTGTGGGAATACCATTCATATAGAAAAGAAATGGCAACATCAATATGTAGTAGAAAGCAAGAGAGGCAGATCCTGCAAGACAGTTGCTGAAAGATAGGTATCACAGGTGGTTTAAGTTGGGGGGTTGGCATGAGGAGTGGGTATCTTGCAGAGAGGAGAGTGCAGATAAGCTTCCCATTTAACAAGGTATTGGTCTAGTTGTCCCTGGTGTGTATAGGAGAGGTGCTCTAGAAGGGACAGGCAGGATAGAGCAGCATACCATGCTGCTCAAGAAGGTAGGGTTGCTTGGTGCTAGTGCATTAATAAAAGTCTTTTGGCCTCTAGGACAGCTGATGCCACCCAGAGTCGATGTGGTCTACTGAGGGCAGTTAAAGAAGTGGTGTCAACCAGGAGAAGTCTGGCATCTGCCAGCAGAACTTGTGAGCTGAGTACTTGAGTGCATTGGTGGGCTACAAATGACCAGAAGGGGGCAGTCTGAGGACATGTTCGAAGGACATGTAGAAAATTTGCCTCAGGTTGGAATATCCTAGTAAACCACAGGCATGCAGGGCAGCCGGTGTATGGTGCCAGAAAAGCAACATTTTTAACTGCAAAAAACAGCTCTTCATGTCACTATGGGCAATATGTGCCTCCCTAATACACCAAGCCCAGGAGTCCTCAGAGATTGTAGTGGTAAGGTCAGCCGCCCACTTTAATCTGCTGGAAGACGAAGGATCTGGTTGGGCATCACACCAGGTCCGGTAGAAGCGTCCTGCAATTCCAATGGAGGAAGGGGAGTTATGAAGATGGGCCAGCCAAGACCACTTGCTATCTATAGAGTCCTGGGATATCATGGCTTGCAAAGCACTGAAGATTTGGAGATACCTCCAGAAGTCTGTGTTGGGAATGTAGAACCTCTCGCGTAATTGCTCAAAGGATAGTAGCAGGAGAGAACCCGGTGTGCAGAGGTCCTGGGAATAGTGAATACCCCATGCCTCCCAGGTGGGCCAGTAGATGGGGTTCCCTCCCACTGTAAGTAATTTACTGTGCCACAGAGGTGTGTAACTCCAAGGGGAGGTCCTAGCTGAACGGGGTGTGAAAGTCAAGGCTGTGAGAGAGTGCCATGCTCTCCTAGTTTCTGTCATTATGGGGGATAGGTTGTGTAAGCTCTTGATGCCTGGGACCAGTAGTAAGTGTAGAGTATGACCCTTTGCTAGGCTAGTTTCAAGGTTAAAACAAGGTACCGAGACTGGCGGGGGGAACAAACCACCTTGTGGTGGTGGCTGCCCTGAAGGCTACATGATAACCCTGAAACCAAGAGGATCCCAGTCCGCCCTTCAACCAGTGCACTCTCAGTTTGTGTTTGCTCCACCTGGGGGCTTCCACAGGAAGAGGAACACCAGAGTTTCCAAGGAGGTGAACAATTTAGGAGAGAGGCGTAGTGGCAAATTTTTAAAGAGCTGCATGGCCTTTGGAAGTAAAAGCATGCGTACTGCCGCCACCTTTCCAGGTAGGAATAGTTGGAGTTTCCGCCAGCATTCTATTTCGTATGATAGCTGTGTCAGGAGAGGAGAGATGTTTGTCATTTCTAGTTGTGACCACTTTGTGGGAATATATATGCCAAGATAGGAAAACCCCTGGCCAGCCCATTTAAGCTCCGTTCCATCCAAGCAGCTTCTAGCATATGCTGCATTGAAAGGGGCATGTATAGTTCTCTTTTGGTTGGCCTGTAGTCCTGAAAGGGTCACAAAGGACTGTAGGAGGGATAACACTATTGGCAAAGCCTGTTGTGGGTTGGACAAAGTTAGCAGTAGATCGTCCACGTAGGCAGCAACTAGGTAAGATGTGCCAGCTACATCGATGCCAGTAACCTCCTCTGAGGTGATAAATGCTCGGATGAAGGGGTCTAGAGCCACTAGAAAAAGGAGGGGGATAAAGGGCAGCCTTGCTGGGTTCCTGTATGAAAGGGGAAGGGTGCTGAGATAGTGGTGTTTGTTAGGATTCTGGCCATTGGAGAGCAGTAGAGTGTAGACACCCACTGATGAAAAGTGGGGCCAAACCCATAGAGTTGGAGGACCCTATGTAGGTAATCCCACTTGATGGAGTCAAAGGCTTTGCTAAAATCTATGGCTAGGGCAGCCATGGGGAGGGTGGAGTAAGAAGCAAGCCACTTGAGTCTGAGCAACATTCTGGTAATGTCCAGCCCTGATCTGCCTCTCATAAAGCCAGCTTGGGCCAGATGGATTATAGAGAGTAGTATCTCCAGCATACTAGAGGCCAAAGTTTTAGCTAGGATCTTGGTGTCAACAGAGAGTAAAGAGATGGGGCGGAAGTTGGCGCAATCCAGTGGGTTGCTGGATTTCTTCAGTAGGAGAGTTATCAGGGCTTCCCTCATGGTCGGGGAAAAAGAGCCCACCGAATGAGCCTCTTGGAGGGTCTGGAGCAGTGGTTGAGTTATATCATTGCTGAGTGATTGGTATAGTTCAACAGACATACCATCGGGGCCAGGGGCTTTGCTAGGGTTTCCTCCTGTCAGGTTTTTTACCTGGTGATCAGGTTTTCAGGGTGCCTATCAGGTAATCCAGTTTTGCTCTGTGCTGATCAGGTTTTTGAGCCATTTTGAGTGGTCACATACTTTTTAAACAAATTTTGTCATACCATTCATTGTTTCAGCTACATATCCAGGTTACAGACAACTTCTGTTGTCAGTATATCCCTTTGTTTGTAAAAACAATCAGTCTGGGAGGTGTAAAGTATGGCCATTAACACCATTAGCACTTATTTAATCTAATCTTTCTCACTGCTTCTTAAAGTAGCTTAGCAGCACAGCTGCCCACACTTTTTGTAACAGTAACAGAGCCAGTTGTCTTCTGCTTTCATTTGCTGGTAAACATTTTCATCTCAAACAGAATTTAGGCATTTTTAAATGTTTTAAGTTATTTTTTTTCCACTCACAAAAAAACGTATGGTCACTTCTTTGGCTTTGAAATAGTACTGTGGACATGAACAGGAAATGGAGCCAGAAAAATATATAAAATACACATTACAGGAAACAATATATTATGTATTATTATATACCATGGGCTGGATATTCAAACTGCGCTATTTTGTGGTGCAAGCCCTTGCGCTGCACAAAATAGTTGTGCAGGGGTGTGGCAGGGGCGATATTCAAAGGAGTTGTGCTATTGAGCAACTCCTTTGAATATCACCCCGCCATGCGCAGTGAACTTGCGCCACCGCAAGTGGTCAGAGTGGAGCATTCAAGTTGTGGTGGTGCAAGTACCATTGCGCCATACTGCAAATTTCCCATATTCAAAAGGTGACATGCAAATGGGGCTCATAATTCATGGCAAGTGGCAGAGGGCCATTTGCATCTATTTATGGTCTCATTTGCATGCCATTAGCATGCAGGTGCGCCATCTCAAGACTGTACTTTGGCACCGCCAGGGCAGCAGCCATTGGGGACCGACACCCCTGCAGCCCGATCGCAGGCAAAAGTGTAAAAACCCCTACCCCTGACTGGCCCAATTATGGCAAAAGCGAAATCCCCTCCCCAACTGGCCCGATCGCGGGCATAAGCTTAACTAACCCCCCACTAGCCCGATCGCAGGCAGCACAGAGTCCAACCCCCAGGACATATGGTGGGGCTTCGGGGTGGGGTGGGGGGACACTAGATCACCAGGGATCTGTTCTGGGGGTGTTGCAACATTTTGCAGCCCGCGATCAGGCTTAGCGGTCCACTGGACCACCAGGGATCTGTTCTTGGGGGTGTTGCAACATTTTGCAGCCCGCATAGGGCTTAGCGGTCCACTGGACCACCAGGATATGTCCTTGGGGGTTGGACTCTGTGCTGCCCGCGATCGGGCTAGTGGGGGTATTTTACAATTATGCCCATGCTCCAGGCTGGTGGGGGGTTTATTTAAGCTTATGCCCACGATCGGGCTAGTGGGGCTTATTATGCTTTTGGCGCCCACGATCGGGCTAGTGGGGTTATTTAACTCATGCCCGCGATCGGGCCAGTCGGGGAGGGGGATTTTTACGCTTTTGCCCGCGATCAGGCCAGTCGGGGGGAGGGGGGTTACTATATGCCCGTGATTGGGCTGCAGGGGGGAGCACAGGGAGTAGGTTGAGGGCCAGCTGCTGTGTTGCGCCCTGCAATGTGGCAGCTCACCTGTGGGTGGCCCTCGACTTACTCCTTTTTTTTTTGGCTCAAAGTTGTGCAGGCGCAGGTTGGGGGTTGTGCCTGCACAACTCTGCACAGCCCACTGAATATCGGGCTGTGCAGTTTATGCATGGTTCCTCCCCCTCCAGTTTAGCATGCATTCATTTGCCTTGTGCTGTTGCTCAGCTTGCCTTGGGGGGCGCAACTGCCTCCTGCTGAATATGGCAGAATGGCGCAATTTCTGACTTGCGCAGGTGCAACCCTATTGCGCATGGCGCAACTCTTTTGAATATCCAGCCCCATGTATACTGTTGTAGGCTATTTACAGTGTTTCCCTTGTCTCCCCCAGATCATATCTGTATGTTTATCTGGTAAACCAATGTCAATAAATAAATTCATAAGTAAATAAATAACTAGGAAGAATCTAGGAAAGTAACTTTAACAGGTACAGTATAGCATCTTTAACATTTTTGTTTAACTGCTGCTTTAAGCATTGTCTTTGATTGATATAACAAATGACTTTCTGGGAGGAGCATTGCATGATGAGCCACGAAAAGGGGTGGGGCTAGGGGCGGAGCTTAGGGTCCGGTTTTTGACTCCTCCAAAGGTGGCAACCCTAGGCTTTGCCTTTTGCCATGTGGGACAGCGCATGTGTGATCTCCTCCGCTATAATCGCAGAGTCCAGCTGGTTCACTTGGTATGGGGTAAGGCCAGGTTTCTCGAAGCGTTTGGTGAAATTGTCCAACTCTTCCCCCAGCGGGAGTGGGGAGAGAGAAGAATGTGATTGGTAGAAAGTCTGATAAAAGGCATTCATGGTATCATTTGTTGGGGGTCATGGACTACCTTGCCTGCTGTATCTCTAAGGGCATGAATTCTGGAGGCAGATTGCTGTTTCCATAGTCTATAGGCCAGAAGGCGGCCACTTCTCCCCCCATCCCAAAAAGCATGTTTGGCACATAGGAGCAGCCATTCAGCCTTCAGGAGGAGAATTGTGTTAATCTGATATTTCAGGCCCACTATCCTCTGTTGCACAGAACTATCCTGGCTGGAGGAATTGTGGGATTTGAAACACTTCTCCAACTCCGTTAGTTCGGCTTGCAATTTAGCTAGTGTAGCACGTCTAGTTTTGTTTTTGGAGGTGGTAAGGCAATAATGCGGCCTCTAAGCACTGCCTTGAAGGCTTCTCAGACCCTGCCTGGGGAGACTCCACAGTGTGTATTGACAGAGAAATATTCCCTCATGGCTTGGGAGATGGTCTGACAAAAGTCTAGATCTTTTAGGAGCAGCAGATTGCATCTCCTACGAGTGCCAGACGGGAGTTGTCCTGCAGAGGAGTACGTAGCTAGGATGGGGGCGTGATCAGAAATCAGAATGTTGCCAATTTTAGTATGGGAGAGACTCTGGGCAGCTTCTGTGTTGGCCAGCCAAAAATCTATTTGGCTGTGTGTGAGGTGCACAGGAGAGTAGTAAGTGCAGTCATGCCCAGTGGGGTTGTCCCTATGCCAGATATCTGCTAGTCCCCACTCTGCCTGCAAGTTGTGGAGTGCCAGTAGAGCTTTAGGTCTGGTCTGGGGGGGTTGGCTTAGATTTATCCAAGAAGATGTCTAGAACCAGATTAAAGTCCCTTCCTATTACAGTGGGAATAGAGGATCCCACGGGGGATAAGGAGAAATGGCCTGGCTAATGGCAGGGGAAAAACTCAGAATAATCAGCATTAGGGGTGTACATATTACAAATGAGTAATTTTCCTCCTGGGGAGGTCAGTCTCGCGGCTACCCATCTGCCTTGTGAGTCATGACGTGAGTCCTCTATGAGCCAGTGGGAGAAGCGATAGATCAATATGGCTACCTCTTTGGTTTTAGTGGAGGCCAAACTAGCACAGACAGTGCCCACCCAGGACTTCTTCATCCATGACACTGATCTGCGCAGTAGATTAGTCTCCTGAATCACGGCTATATCTGCATGAAGAGATTGGAGGTGTTGTAGCACCTTGGTGCTCTTTATAGGATGATTGAGTCCTTTTACATTCCAGAAAACTAGCATGGACTCTGAAGTGTGGGAACTTGGCATTTTTACACAGTATGAGGGAAAAGTAAAGAGAGTGGTACTTACTCGGGCCCAAGGGAGGGAGGGAAGCAATTAGGGAACATGTGATCATATAGGACTTGCCAGACTCCAACTAACTTAGATACCAGCCTGTGGTGCTCAGGTAGGACAGAGATGCTCAAAAGAGAGGAGGAAGGTACACCACCATTCAGATGAGCTGCAAGGAAACAAGCAACAAGTGACTATGAGAGATGCAAAGTCAAATGCTAAGAAATAAAGTTGAAATCACAATAATGTTATAATAACCCATCAGTTTGACCCCGGTGGTGGGAAAATTAATGGAGAGTATACTAAAGGAACGATTGGGGGTGTACTTGGAGGAGATGGGAGGTCTGGATAGTCGGCAACATGGGTTTGTGCCAGGTAGATCATGTCAAACCAATCTTGTGGAGTTCTACGAATGGGTAACATCAGAACTGGACAGGGGAAAGCCTGTGGATGTATTATTCTTGGACTTCAGCAGACGTTTGACTCTGTCCCCTACAATGGTCTGGTGGAGAAACTGATGGGGTTAGGAGTAGGCCCTTTGATGGTCAGATGGATTGAAAACTGGCTAGCTGGACGCACCCAGAGAGTAGTGGTCTGTGGGGAGCTCTCGAACCCTAGAGAGGTTGGTAGTGGGGTACCGCAAGGCTCGGTCCTGGGTCCGATCCTGTTTAATGCATACATATCGGATATCAGGGAGGGAATAGGGTGTGAAATTAGTCTCTTCACTGATGACTCCAAGATGGGAGCAGTAGTTGCAGGAAAAGAGGGGAGGTTGGCCCTGCAAGGGGACCTGGACACCCTGGAAAGCTGGGCTCACACATGGAAATTAAATTTCAATATCACCAAGTGCAAGGTGTTACATCTTGGGCGGAGAAACCCTAAACACAGGTACACCCTGGGAGGGGAGGCGCTGGAGGCTTCAATAGGGGAAAAAGACGTAGGGGTCATGGTGGATGCATGTATGAATAACTCTGAGCACTGCAGGAGAGCGGCTAGCAAGGCAAACAGGATGTTGGGATGCACTGTAAGGGGGATCACCTCTAGGAGCAAGGAAGTGATTCTGCCACTGTACAATGGACTGGTTAGACCACACCTTGAGTACTGTGTACAGTACTGGAGACCACACTTGAAGAGGGACATACAGCTCCTGGAGAGGGTACAGAGGAGGGCAATTAAGATGATACAAGGGCTAGGGGATTTGACGTATGAGGACAGACTTGAGGAGCTCTGCCTGTTTTCATTGGAGGAGAGGAGAGACAGGGAGACATGATTGAGGTCTTCAAGTACCTCAAGGGAACAAATAGGGTAAACATGGAGGGGTCTTTAGACTAAAGCAGGGAAGTATCACCAGAGGGCATGGTTTGAAGTTGGAAGGTGGAAGGGTGAGGGGGGAAAAGAGGAGAAGGTTTTTCACTGAGAGGGTGGTGGACCCTTTGAATGCACTGCCTAGCGAGCTGGTTCAGAGATCTACAGTGGAGGGCTTCAAGAGAGGGTGGGACAGACACAGAAAGTGGATGTATTAGATAATGGCCTGTCCCGGGGGGTGGGGATGGATGATAGGGGTTTCTGGAACACAAGGGGGGGAAGGGCCTCGGCACCCAACTAGGGATCTGAGGTCCGAGCAGACTCGATAGACCATAAGGCCTAATCTGCTGGCAAATAGTGTGTTAGTATAACCAAAGGGCAAGAAAACGATTACTCTTAACAGTAAGAGAGTTAACACTGCACAAATCACTTGATATTGTAAAGATAGAAAGCGCAACCGTGCAATAGGATCAGAGCTTGGGCGAAAGAAGGTAGTCGTATAGGACTATCCTCAGCTTCACAGGCTCATGAACCAGGTTTCTGGGAGGTAACTACAGCCAACCAAGTATGAGTCTTCCCAACCTGGAACAGAACACAAGGTCGGGCACCGTGACCTGGGAGGAGAGAAAGGAGGATTAGGTTACAGGAAGGGGGAAGTGGATGGGGGATCCTTTATACCAATCATCTTATAGGCCCCTCTCTATTGTGGGGTAAAATCAAATGGGAGGTTCTAGCTGCAGATGCACCCGTTATATGCCCATGCTGTTTGTATATATTAGGTACTGGTTCAACAACAGCAGGCACAGCACCCTAATGGAGGGAACTAGGGCAACATGGACGGTTATCCCTCGAAAGCTTGCTATGAACAGCCCTATTGTTGAGCTGCCAAGTAGATTAAGGACGGTATGGCGAGAAGCATAGGCACCATGCAGTGTTGTGCAGGAGCCTGGCAAGAGTCGAGCAGGGGAGGGCACACAATGGACTGAGATGATACCCCTGAATCAAAAACTAAACAATAAACTCCAAGTAATGGTTGCTTAGGGTATCCAAAGTTAGTCGGATGGTCCTTCGGCCCACCCAGTGTGTACTGGGGGATACTGCAGGCTGGGGAGTTTCAGTGGCCACTGCAGAAGCATAAGAGATGAGGGCTGGTCTCACTGGGGTCAGAGCATCCACCACTTCCACTAACGAGTCGTCAGGAAGATCCACCCATTCAGGCGCTGCAGCAGTGTCCATATCCAGAGGTTCAGGCGAGGGAGGTTGGTCACTTAAAGGAAAATGTCTTCTGTCCTCCCTAGAGACTTTTGCAGGGGGAGCAGACATCGGTGAATCTTGTGTGGGTTGGGCGCCACTCCTGGTCCTTTGTCGCTGGTAGTGAGATTGCCCTGAGGAACATGGGGGCAGTGAAGGAGAAGCTACTTCTTGAGAGGCAGAGGAATTACTGATGTTACTATGAGCCAGAGGGCCAGAGAAGACTGGGGACTGCATAACAGTGTCGCAATTCCAGCTGCAAAGGTGTCCTCCGGAGCACTGCTGCCAGCATTTTGGTTCCGCTTAGAGACAGAGTCCTTGTTAGGATCCCAGAGCCTTCTGGGAGTTGTAGTCGAGGTAGGGAGATCAGGCCAAAACATTGCAAGCCACCTTTCAATATCGGCTGGATGATCTGCCAGTAGTTCCCTGCCCCCTCTGAAAACTAGGAGACTGGTAAGCCCCCTAAATTTGAACTGGAAGTTATGTTGATAGAGGAATTTTTTCATGGGGCCAAAAGATCTTCATCTAGAAGCAGTCTCTTGAGCAAAGTCTCTGTAGAAAGGCCCTGTAGCCCACTGCCATTTAACTTCCCCCAGGTCACAAGCTGCTTCTAAAATTCTTTCTTTAGTTGTGTATCATAGAAAGTAGGCGATAATGGGCCTAGGTGAGGACATCTGTCTGTCCTTGCGCCCTGCCACCCTGTGGGCTCTTTCCACATCCATGGCACCTCTCCAGCATTCTCCCAACATTATGGGAGATTGTCATTCAGAAACCACTCCATGGATTGTCCCTCAGCTCCTTCAGGAATCCCTATTATCTGCAGGTTATTCCGTCTAGCACAATTTTCCTGATCCCCAGTTCTGTCCCAGAGGGTGGCTAGTCAGTCCTCATGTAGTTGTAGGCACTGATACAATTTGAGATGCTGTTGCTCACAGACTTTCACTCGCTGTTCAGCCACATTCATACGGTCTTGCAATTGTCTCACATACATTGCAGTCCCCAACAGAGTGATAATGATGTCTTCTACCCTGGTGAGGACTGCTTCCAGCATCCTCATTATGAACTGGAGTGAGTTGCCCGCTGAGGTGGGTTGAAAGGGTGGCTGCATGCCTTGAATCGGTGAGTTAGGAGGACCTTGGGCTGACATGCTGGCACAGGAGCTAGACGAGGGATGGGAAGCCAGTGACAAGAGCAGGTTAAGGTGCACCTTTCCCCATAAGGTATGTAGAAATACTTGTTATGCCCAGAGTTGAATGGAGATAGAGGGCCACAGCTGAGAGAAGGCCTATGCAGTCTAGAATGTGGAACGCCTCATGGATACCAATACTACTAGTCACAGTAAATGATGGCGGAATCTGCTAAAATGAGCATCGGCTGGTAGAGGGCATGTTACCCTACATTTGTATGCATCCGGGGGTCTGGGTATCCCAGGATCATGGCACGAAAGCTTGGATACTGCCTGAGTGGGAGAGAGCTCTGAAATTAGGCAGCCATCATGCTGGTGGCCAGACCATGCTCCCTCAGCTCCTCCTCTATCTAATGTACTTGAAGGCATACAATGCACAGTGATGGGTCCTGGGCACAAATCAGTAATGAATCTAAGTGCCCTGTGGTACAGCACATTCAGTTTTGATAAACACACAGCAGAACAACAGCGTTAAATAAAGTCTGTAAAATCCAGGATAGGTAGGACAGCAAATTTGACCAAGGATTTCCAGACATCAAGTGGGAAGCAGCACTTGTTGCTGTAATACAAGCTACAGTAAGTCCAGCCTACAGTTTTTTGCATAGGGTCTCGATATGAGCACAGAATGACAACCCGTTGTTGAGCCAGACACTTAGATATTTGTATCTACTGTATCTACTATCTCAAGGGTAGCATCTCCCAATAGTGTAATAATGATTGGGGCTGATGTACTGGGTGAGAGGGCATTGTTTGAGGTGAAGAACATAACCTTGGCCTTACTAGCATTTAGAAGCAACTTAAATTGAAAAAGGTTGATCTGTAGTTTACTGAATGCAATTTGAAGGTCAGAGCAGGCAGTTTCATTGTTAAGCCTTGATATGTACAGAGCAGTGTCATCTGTATAAAAATGCAAACTGACTTCACTAATGTTTTCCTCCAAATCATTAATGTACAGCATGAAAAGTAGTGGGCCAAGAACATACCCTTGAGGGATGCCCCTATGGAGGGGAATACAAGCAGAGTAATGACTGTCTGCTTTGACTTGTTGCAATTGGCCAGTTAAATAATTAGAAAACTAGTTTAAGGGAATTTCGCCAGTTCCTATTTTGTTCAGCTTTTGTATTAGGATATTGTGATTGACAGTGTCAAAGGCCTCACTTGGATCAAGGAAAACAGCTCCCCTGACTCATTTATTATCCGTGGCCTCTAACCAATCATTAGTTACTTTAGCCAGGGCAGAGATGGTAACGTGTTTTGGTCTGAAGCCAGATTGAAGGTCTGTGTTGATGTTAGAGTGCACTAGCAAGACTCTCAGTTGGGCATTGACCAAATTTCTCCAGAAGTTTAGCCAAAATAGGAAGGCTAGAAACTGACTTATAATTGTTAAGATTACAGGTATCTCCAGATTTGAAAAGTGGTATAATATGCTTTGTTTTCCAGAAAAGGGGGCTTTTGCTACCAGATAGAGATAAATTGAAAAGAGGTATAATGGGTGCTGTTATTGTTACCTTGCACTAGTAGCTGTGAAAAATGAAGGTACACGTGCATGGGAACAATAACACCAACATTCCACATCAAACAATTATGTCAGGTTGCTTTTTGTTACTGTATGTGCCATCTTTTTGGCCCAGGTTGTACCTGAAAACAGTCCCTGGGATCAGTGTACTTACCTGGTTAACAAATACCTTGAGGATATGCTATGTAGATCATGGAATTTCATAGTTTTCTTAATCTTTTATGTTTTGTTTGAGTCCTTGTTAGTGTGTCTATCTGTTAGAAGTTCATGTATTGTAGTTCGGTGATGTTCCTGCCACCAATTAAGTTCTTGTAGTCAATGAAGTTCATATACATGACATATTAGAATACATTATCTGTGAATGCTCAGTGTGGCCAAAATGAGTGATATAAATTTCTGGGCATACTCAGCGACCAGCTTCACTTATCTTGCTATTCTTGGTCAAAATGACACTTTTTATTTGCAAAATGTATCTGCACTCTCATGGTATACATAAACAAGAATACTAATTGTCATTGTTTAATTAGGGCAAATGTTATATAAGGAATAATGAATGTATGGACAGCCATACACAACAAGCCTGTGCTTTCTATCGAGGGGTTGAGATAACAGTATATTGACCTCGAGAATGAAGCTCCAGAGGCCCATGCTGTTATATCAACCCCAAGAAGGAAACAAAAGGTGAGTCGTGTATGGTCACCCATAGATTATTTTTGTTAGAATATGGTTTTATTAAAAATAGAAATGTAGTAATTTTCTTTGTCCCTATGGGCACTTTAGTAAAGCAGGTTATATTCTTCTTGAAAAGTAATCTGTTGGGCATAAATATGCCTTTAGTACCTAGTTTTATTCCTCACTGTGTTATGCTGTATAACTTAGTGTTGTTTCTGACAGTCCCAATAAGAATGAGACAGAGGTAAAGAGAAAGAGTGATTAAACGCTTGCAAGTAGGATCACTGTGTGCTGTCATGGTTACTGCACAAAAATGCAAACATAACTGAATGGCTCTAGATGGAAGGCTCTAGTTCCAGATCCAGAAAGGAATAAAGCTCAAAATTGAAAACTTTGGGACATTATTTTCACAAAATATCATTGCTGGTCCCCTAATACCATAACTTCTCATACCCCTGGCCTTCTTATTCCCCCTGTCAGCCAACATCCCTCTAGGGCAACCACCTCCCCCTACACCTCCTCCCTCTCCTCAATTACCTTCGTTGGGGGCTTCCTCCAGTAGGCTGCCCTCTCTTTTCCCCTTCCCCACTATGTATCTGATACCTTCTTATCCCTTCCCTCCTCTATGTTCTCTCTTCCTCTCCTGCTTTATACTGTACAATCTATAACCTGTTACGCTGCACTTTAAATGTCTATACTTACACTTACTTTACATGTTCTGTTACAATCAAATACTGACTTTATTTACTAAAATAGCCTGTAATTGACTCCTACTGTACTATGAATTGTTGTCTACTGTAAACAAATTGTCCTTTGTGTCCAGGACCATCTTGAAAATGATCTTGCTCAATGATGTAACTGCCTGATTAAATAAAGTTTGATTGATTGACTGATTGATTGAATAGGACCACACACTTATATATACATGAAGTAAGAGGGAAAATCCAGCAAATTGCTGTGCTTTTATTGTTTAAAGTCTGATTTTTATTTATCTGTAATTTCTGGATTTTAAATAGTTGTTTTATTTGTAATATTTTGTTATGCACCCAGAGCCTCCGGGATTGGGCACCATAAAAATTAAATTTGCCTTGAATTGCCTAATGTTAGTGACTGAAATGCCAAAAAGAAAATGAAAGTGAGTTGGCAGGTACTGTAGGTGACTCTCACAGGTGAGTGTCAGTCAGTGTGAGTGGGGAACAGATTCTCTGATTATAAAACGTGCAAAACAACTTTTAGAATATGCAGAACAACTTTTTGAGAGCCAGTGGTTTCCATACACAATAAGCCCTAACCCTATACAATATGTAAGCAATGAGACACGACAGGTAGTGAATGGAACAGATTTGGCCTCATGCCTTTAGTCCCTGGAGTGCAGTAAAATCTGTTCCATGCACACCCTGGAGCGTCTTATTGCACTTATAAAATGTGAATCTAGCATATTATGCAAAAAAATCAGAGGAAACATATATCTGCTACTTAAAATCATTTATTTTCTTAGAAAATTCATCCACAACATAAAATAGTTCTTTTAACTTGGAACTTTTAGAACTGTGAAAACAACAAATACGTGGGTAAAAAATGAGCAGATACGCAGTTTACCCCGTTTTGCACTGTTTTAAGACTGTAGGGATTTGTAAAATAAAAAAAATCACTTGCTGTCACTGTAGAAGTCAACTGTCCCTTTGAAATGCATAGGACCATTGAATGTGAATGCTCCTTGGGTGAAAGCTGTGGTTGTTCCTCTTGGTGGCACTGTTTCAGCGGTCTGAAGTTCTGGTTCTGGTTTCTTTTTCTCGATGTGTGCAGGTTCAGTTTTGTTTGTAGACGTCTCGGCACTATTATGTTGGCCCAGTATGGAGCTCCGGCATTGTCTGTCAGTACAAGACACAGCCCAGTAGGAGCGCAGACTGCCCTTGCAGTGATGGCCAGTAACTGCCATTACCTCGAGGCTTTGGAGACAAGCCTCAGACAGTAAGGTAACTGCAGTCACACTGATCGAGTGATTCATGTAAATGCTGCTTAATTCCTCTTCTTTGATGATTTTGGCCATGAGTGATGACAGGTAGTTTAGGCCGAGGGGCTGCTCAATGTACCACACATCACTGTAGTTCAGGAAATGCTTAGGGAGGTGCCGTGGATGACAATATAATGCTGGTGCTGCAGGCAGGAGCATGCTTAAGTATTTTTTTTTATTGTGCACTGGGCACAGTGGTGAGTTGGGTTCAGCATATATAAACCCACCGTGGGACTTTTTGTTCAACTCTAGGGATCACTGTCATTCTTTGTTGCCTCATTGAAGGCAAGGGTGACATACTCTTTTTCCATTCGTATCCACTTTAAATTGGAAACTGTCAGGTTTAAGATTACAGAGCCCTTCCTGACTGCGCCTGGCCATATAGAGCCATACATCTATCCATACTTTGCGTAGAAGGCCAGGCGCAGTGTCAGGAGATAAAGCGGGAGCATTTCTTAGTTTCAGCAGGTCAGATTTGGTAATGGCATGGTGGTGCTTCGAGGCGTCTTTTTGGGTTCCTCTGTAACGCTTTGTTACAGCAACAAAAATTTTCTTGTTGCTCATGAATGCGGGGTGGCTTATTATGTTTATTTTTCAACCCACTGCCATAGAGTTTAGGTAGCAGTTTAGTGAGGCTTGCAGACTGCAGTAGCTCGAGATGGAGTATTCCTGGCCATCACTATTCC
This sequence comes from Neoceratodus forsteri, assembly GCA_016271365.2. Lineage (NCBI taxonomy): Eukaryota > Metazoa > Chordata > Ceratodontiformes > Ceratodontidae > Neoceratodus > Neoceratodus forsteri. The sequence continues at coordinate 1,212,182,919 of CM057453.1, read as the reverse complement.
ACACTTCGGCACAGAAACGCCTGAACGCTTCATTTAATTCAGTATCAGTAGACATTTTAGAATTGAGCTGTACTTGTTAAGCAGTTTGCCAGTCCTGAAATACTTTGACAGTCCAAGCAGTTGTTTTTTTGGTATTGAGCTCATTTTAGCATCTTTGAGGTCATTTAGTGAGTCAGGTGTAAGGAACAGGTACCGCGATGTAGTGGGCACAAGTTTCTTGTGTTTAATTATGGTACTCACTGTGCCACATGGAAATGTCTGGTTCACTGGAAGTAAGTTGTCATCTGGGATGTTGAACATTTTCTCTAGTTCCTCGTCTATCAGGCTGATGTTGAAATTGACGATTGATCAGACATTGCAAGTGATTTTGCGTGTTTCACTGTGATGGGCAAAGAAAAGATGGCTGCCAGTAAAAATGCCAACATTCCATGGCACATGAATCTTGACCTTTTTACTGCCAGCTCTTTTTTTTGACCCATGCATGGAACATATTTCTTGCTTGGTGAGGAACTCTTTTGATTGGCTGGTTGATCTTGTCCATTTTATAATTAATTAGAAGTGCCCAGGTGATTGGACTGTACAGTTTGTAATGTACTAGGTTTTTTTTTTTCAGAAAGGATCAGGCCAGTCATTGGTACAGTGGGTGAAGCAAAAGTCTTTCAGTGCTCCAGACCTGGGCTTGAATCCTAGCTGAAGGTAAGGTGGTAAGGACCAGCATGAACAATGACCAGTTACATGGTCAGCTTATGAACGCTGGGAGGCTAAGCTGCTCATGTTCACAGTGTGTAAGGATAACTGCAATTGTGAGCTACAAAATTTCATTGGTTCTCACATCATGTTCTCTAAACATTATTTTTTGTATGTTACACATATATTTCAACTAAGTTTGTCATAGCTAGGTGTTACTATGTTCATTTATATTTCTGTAATCAGTACTTTGTTCTACTACTACTACTAGAACTAGTAATTCAAGTAGAGGTTGTGGGAATCAAACCCAGATTTTCTGATGTGCCATACTCATTTACTGTACAGCTAGAGCATTTACGAACCTCTGGCTCAAAGGTTGTAAATCTGATTATGCAATAAATGAAATTTACCTCTAGGCTATGCTCTGAGCCCATGAACTGCATTTCCTACATGGTGCTATAGTATACTTTGCCATTTTGGATTACTTGTGGGTTTTGTGTTTAAGTGACATCAGTAGTTTCCTTTTTAAGATGCAAACTTGCCATTCTAGTTTCTGAGCAAATACACACATGCAAAATAGTTATGTTTTAGTAGACATAATTAATGGCTTCCCCTTTTTCCCATAGGGAAACCATGGCGTAATTTCCCATTATACACGAGTGTGTATAACAGCAAACTGCACAAAGCCGCGCAATGCCACGCAATCGCGTAAAGCCACACTAAGTCGCACAAAGCTGCGCAAACAGTGCAAATCACCATTAATTATAAAAAATAAAATATGGGGTGTTGTGTGTGACCGAGGTTTACACACCTTGAGGTAAGATAACACAAACCCTCGAGCTTCTCCTCGGGGTTTATGAAGCATCTTACCCCTTGGGTGTGTGTAAACTCTCATTACACACACCACCCCGTACATTATTCTCTATATAATACTTGTTTTCAAGTTCAAGTTCAAGTTTATTGCAGGAAAACTCCATTGCACAAACTCATTCACAAGGAGGTCTGGAGGGCATGTTTACATACAAAGGAAGTTACATACCTGAAATCATAGTACATAAAACATATGGTACATGTGGTACACAGTGCTCAGTTAAAACATAAAAAGGTAACAATTATAAACATGACCTTGAACAAGAATTTGTCAATGCCAAATGTTTGCTTGCTGGTATTAGCATTGGGCATGCAGGAGTTAGACTGATGCAGAATAGGAATGGCAGTGAAGTACTGAAGTTCATGCCAACCCCACCTCCATCCTGTAGAGACGGACAGGCAATGGGATAAGCGTTTGGGTCATTGGCCATGACAGGCATGCCATGTGCCATTCTGCAGCACATGAACAAAATCACAGATGGGGCAGGATGTGAAGAATGACAACTGTACCATCCAGAGGGAGGTGTGAAGAGATGGCAATGTTGAACAGCTGTACTGGGAATATAAAAAGTGCTCACAAGTGCGAGCATACAGTATGTGGAAACTGGCGCAATGCATACACATTACGCAGTCATTTTATGGACGTTCATCATGAAAGTTTCAAAATAGGCATTGTAGGACCTCTGCTTATGAACAATGTCACTGTGATTTTCTTGATGTGTTCTGAACACTGATTTCCCACAGCAAGCACCCTATTCTGCACCAGAAGTGGAAAAACACATTTTGGATAGGATGTGAAAAATACAGCTGTACTGTTCATAAGGAGGTGCAGAAAAATGGCAATGTTGAAAAGCTGGAGTGAACATATTACAAATGAGTGGGACTGGAAACAGTGGAATGCACACTTGTAACACAGTCATTTTATGGAGTTTGATCACCAAATTTTCAACATAGGCATTTTACGGCCTGTGCTAATTAACAGTGCCACCGTGATTTTGTTAATGTGGCCCCAACACTGATTTCCTACAGTGGCCACATTGCTGTGCACTGCAGGTGCAAAAATACTTTTCAGCCAGGATGTGAAAAATGACAGCTGTACTGTTCATAAGGAGGGCCGGAAAAATGGCAATGTTGAAAATCTGGAGTGAACATATTACAAATGTGCGACGTTATAAGCATGCATGGAAACTGTGCAACGCACACTAGTAACAGTCATTTGATGGACTTTCATCACAAAATTTTCAACATAGGCATTTTAGCGCCTCTGCTAATGAACAGTGTCACTGTGAATTTCATACTGTGTCCCGAACACTGATTTCCCACACCGACCGCGCTATTCTGTGCCGGAAGTGCAAACACACATTTCAGGCAGGATGTGAAAGATGACAGCTGGACTGTTCATAAGGAGGTGCGGGAAAATGGCAATGTTGAAAATCTGGAGTGAAAATATTGTAAATGTGCGAAGTTACGAGCGTGCTTGGACACTGCACAATGGACGCTCATAACACAGTCATTTTATAGACGTTTGTCACCAAATTTTCAACATAGGCATTTTAGGACATCTGCTAATGAACAGTGTCACTGTGATTTTCTTCATGCATCCTGAACACTGATTTTGCACAGCGAGCATGCTATTCTGCGCCGCAAGTGAGTAAACACATTTTGCCCAGGATGTGAAAAATTACAGCTCTACTGTTCATAAGGAGGTGTGGAAAAATGGCAATGTTGAAAATCTGGACTGAAAATATTGCAAATTCGCGAAGTTACGAGCGTGCGTAGCAACTGCGCAATGCACACTCATAAAACAGTAATTTCTTGGAATTTTTCCACCAAATTTGCAACATACACTTTTTGAGAGCCCACCTCATGAACACTGGCACTGTCATTTCATTAATCAGTTCCAAAAGGTGATTCCGCGCATTGACAACGAAATCACCTTTTGAGACCAATTAATGCCATGACAGTGACTGAATTCATGAAGAGGGTCCCAAAAACCCCATGTTTAAAATTTGGTGCCAAAATTCCAAAAAAATGCCTGAGATATGCTAAAAAGTTGAAAAAACCCTATCTATCCCGTTATACAGCTTACCGGCATTTCCTCAGTTGGCAGTTGGCTTTGAAGAGTGCAGACGTGTTCCCGGTCCACCGAAGATCGTCGCACCAGACTCTGGAGGTAAGTATGTGGTGAGGGGGGTGTGGAGAAGCAGGGTGCGCAGTGGGTGGGTGTGGGTTGTGGGGGGAGGGGACAGGGAGACCGCGAGGGACCATTTTTGTTTTACAGGTTGTAAAAAAAATATATCATCGTGGGACAGTTTTCCCTTTGCAGGGGCATTGGGCACACTGGGATGGGCTCCCAGCGTACCCTCTTAATTATTGTTTTTTTGGGGGGTGTAGCCGACGGGGTGGGCACCCCATCAGTACAAAAGTGGGGGGGCACAAGAGCCGAGGGGGATTGGGCACCCCCTCGGTCTCTCATGTTACTCTTTGGGGGGCTGACAGGGAGTGGGCTCCCCTATTGGCGCATCACACAGCGAGTGGAACACTACTGCTGATGGGGAGTGGGCTCCCCTTCCGGCAAGTCAACACCGGGGATGGATGCTGACAGGGATTGGGGCCCCCGTTGGCAAAAACACACATCTGTGGGGAGGGTCACATGCTGCCGAGGGGGATTGGGCACCCCATTGGCTCTTTGATATCGTTTGTGAACATGGCGGCAACATGCCGCCATGTTCATAAACAATATCACACCAGCAATGTTCTGCCCAGCAAGGATGGGTCGCTTCCTCATTGCAGCAATCACTGAGGCTGCAAGGACAAGGTGGCCCATGATTACTCCGGAGAAAATGTTAGAACTTGGTGCACCTTCTGGAAGCCAGTGTCATCAGCACACTGTGCCTCCATTGCTGCACCAAGGCCAAGCCCCCAAATGCAATGCTGCTGTTGGATGCCACACTGCCACGCCTCCCCAACCCGCTTCACTTCTAAGCTGTCACACAATGTTTCTTGCGCATGCACAAGCAAACATAAAAATCATTATATGGAGAGAGTGTACAACCCAAATAGTTAGAGCAAGAACAAAATGAAGCCTAGATGAAAAGGAGAACAGAGGATAAGAACAGCGGGGAGGTGAAGAAGAAGAGAGGGAGGGTCTTGGGGGGGGAAGGAAAGGGAAGAAAAATGCAGATTATAATCATAGGGAAAGGAAGACAGCAGGGATGAATAGGGAAATGGCAGAGAGGAGAAGAAAAAGGAGAGGCAAATAGGAATAGGGAAGTGTAAGGAGACGGGAAAGAAAGTAGGTTGTTTGTTGAAAAAGGACAGGTAGGGACTAGATTAGAAACAGCTGCAGGTAACTTTTACTTTAGATGCAACAAAGGTTTTAAAGAGCTTGACAGAGACAATGCTAGAAAGTTCCAATAGACACTGGAGCTGATTCCAGATAGTTGGAAGTGCATGAGAAATCAAACGTTTACCAAAAGAAGTACATGTAATAGGCACGACTAAGATGATAAAGTCAGAATTCCTTGGGGAATAGGAACTGTGGGAGATGTGGATAAGGGATGTTATGTAGTTCAGTAGTTTGTTCAGGAGGATTTTAACCTGTTGAGGTGGACCAAATGTTCATGTCACTGCTTTTGTTTATAACTAGGCTTGGCAGTATTAGATTTAAATCGGTAAATGTAGATAAATGTTGATTTCACTGCTCGCACACGAATAGATGAAAAAATATTTCCATCGATAATAATCTAAATTTACAGATAGAAAAAGTAAGTTCTTTTGCTATTTTGACATGTGAAGATAACAATTTGTGCTTTTATCAGTTTTCTAAATCCTCAACATTTGCTGTCATTAACTGCAACAGTGAAAATTAAATCAATACAAATTGAAATAAATGCTTACTAACTCATAATTTTGTGAAACTGGTACATTTTAAATCAATAAAACTCAGGAAAAAGGTATAAAAATTAAAATCAATATTTTTCATCGAAATTATAAAAAAATAAAAATCGAAAACTGACAACCGTAATTATAACACACGTTCCTCTGTTTAGAAAAACATCCAAGAATAGAATTCTTTTATATAAGCATTTCCTGGTGACATTTGACTCACAGTCGGTATACAAAATAGGATGGGATTTTAATCAGAATAAAAAGAATCAATTTGGCACGTGTTAAAAAAGTCTGTACTAAAATATTTTATTTACTTCAGCATGCACTCCTTTTTGAGTTTGTTGTGACGTGCAGATGCAGCCAAACTCATTGCTATAAGAGGTGCTATGCAGGAGTGTGCAAAATGGAGAACTCCGTTTCAGGGAGCAGGTCAGCGGCAGGGAATCAGTCTGCAGGCTGGCGATGACTCCCTTTCAGCTATTGGGGTGGAGTTGGCCAACTTTTCAAAGGACAGAGCCACACCAATAGGGGTGCTCTCAGTCCTTTGATGTTGCATTCCTGCATTATTAAATTCCTGGTTGCATGTCCACACTGTTGTAGCTTACAGCAATGTGAACGCACTGAGCCCAGGCTGTCGGCATGCTCCCTAGCTGTTTCAAATAAACAACCTGATGGGGGTGCCCAATCCCCCTGTCGGCATGCCCCCTCCCAGTTCGTTTGCCGACAGGGGAGCCCACTCCCCGTTGGCATAATGCTGCCCCATTTTTTGTGTGTGCCCCCCTCTGCTCTTGTCCCCCCCCAAACACTTGCTATGTGTCAATGGGGTGCCCAATCCCCATCAGCTACAGCCCCCTCAACAAACACTCCGGTGGCATGCTGGTAGCCCACCCCAGCATGCCAAAGTCCCTGTTAAAAAAGAAAACCTTCCCATGCTTGATTTATGTTTTTTTTTTAACCTGTAAACCAGAAAACGATCCCTTGCAGTCTGCCATGCCCCTCCCCAACCCACACCCACCCTCTGTGCACCCACCTCCCCACACCCTGCCCTCACCCGTACTTACCTCTGGACCCAGCGTGATGATCTTCGGTGGAATGGGAACACATCTGCACTCTTCAAAGCCAACCTCGAACTGAAGAAATGGCAGTAAGCTGTAAAATGGCATAAATGTTTTTTTTTTAAACTTTGATGCATATCTCAGCTATTTGTGTGAATTTTGGCACCACATTTTCAACATGGGGTTCTTGGGACCCCACCTCATTAATTCAGTGACTGTCATCTGGTTATTCGGTCCTGAAAGGTGATTTCATGGTCACTGCGCGGAATCACCTTTGGGAATGATTAACAAAACCGCAGTGGCACTGTTCATAAGGTGGGCTCCCAAAAAGCCTATGTTGCAAATTTGATGAAAAAATTCCAAAAAATGACTGTGTTATGAGTGTGCGTTGCGCAGTTTCCTCGCACACTTGTAACATCACAAATATGTAATATTTTCACTCCAGATTTTCGTTACTGGCATTTTTTTACACTTCCTCATGCACAGTACAGCTGTCATTTTTCACATCCTGGCTGAAATGTGTTTTCACACTTCGGCACAGAATAGCGCAGTCGCTGTGGGAAATCAGTGTTCAGGACAGATTAAGAAAATCACAGTGACACTTTTCATAAGCAGTGGTCCCAAAATGCTTATGTTGAAAATTTGGTGTGTGTTGTGTAGTTTCCACATACGCTCGTACGTTCAAGCATTTTTAATATTTTCACTCCAGACGTTCGACACAGCTATCTTTTCACACCTCCCTATGAATGGTACAGCTGTAATGTTTCACATCCTGCCCAAACTGTGTTTTCACACATCTGGTGCAGAATGGCATAGTTGCTGTGAGAAATCAACGTTCAGGACAGATTAACAAAATCACAGTGCCACTGTTCATGAGCAGAGGTCCCAAATGCTTTCACGAGGTGGGGGTCACAAAAGGCCATGTTGAAAAATAGAGAAAGTATCTTGAACCAAAATAAAGACACATGGTAAATAATAGCTTTTGAAGGAACAAGATATTGAAAGCTTCCACTAAGTCCTCTAAAGAAAAATTGAGACCATAAAAAAGTGATTGGATCTCACTAATACTAGTGAAAAATACATTTTAGCTAATTGATTGTTGCTAGCAAATGAGTTAAAAGTAAAAAAGTTAAAATGAAAGAAAGAAAATGACCAGTAAACTAGAGCCAGAAATAGAGCTTTGTGTTGCATATTAACTTTATTGTCCTTTTTTGTTAATTATTTTTGATATGTAAAAGATGAAGAGAATAAAAAAAGCTTAAAAAGTTCAAAAAATGGGCGCTAATGAGCTGGTAAACTGATAAGACGTGTTCCTACCTTGCTCCTCTTCCTCAGGGAATTAAAATAAAAGTATAAGTTCGCTTCTAATTTCGATCAAAATCACAGGATCAAGTGATGAATGTGTGATGGATGAGTATTTAACCTCGAGACCCAGCAAGAGTCAACGGATGGCAGCTAAAATGGGCAAGAAAAGTACGGCAGGTGGGCAGAGTGAAAGCCAGAGCTTGATTTCGCTCTCTGTGGTGGAAATAACTGCACTAGGCCATGAGCTTACGGGCCAGGTTGTGGCGGCTCTTGAACCCAGACTGTGCAAATTGGAATCCCGAATAGATGATAAGATACAAGAAGTCATTACCCAGCAATCTGCCTAGGTGCTTCATCTTAACGAGGCGGCGGAGAGAATTACCAGATTGGAGGATGAAATACAGGGTGCCCCAGAGAAAATCCTGGCATTGCAGAGAGAACTAGAAGAGATGAAGGAGACAGCAGATTACCAGGAGAATTATCATAGGAAGTTCAACCTCCATCTAAGGGTACTGCCTGAAGGGAAGGAAGGAGGGAGTGCACTGGAATTCTATGCAGTGACTTTGCCAACTCTGCCGGGTGTTGAAATGAGTGATGGCCAGTTTACAATGGAAAGGTCTCACCGGGCAGTTATGCCCAGGCTGCAAGTGGGCCAACCTCCTCCTCAGCAGCTCTTTATGCGGTTCCACTACTATCAGAACCACAAAAAAGTGCTGCGGGTATACCGAGAAAAAGATTCTATATCATACGAGGGGCACAAGTTGTTTATTTCCCAGGACTATTCGGCCAGATTGCTGAAAAAGTGCAATATGTTCAATGAGGTGATGGCTAAGCTGCGGGGTATGAAGGTGGAGACTCTCATGATTAAGCACGAGGGGGCAATTTTCTCCTTTTGAGAGGTGAAGAAGGCTGAAACCTTCATGGAGGAGTTGAGAAAGAAGGTGGGATGAATGACTGTTTCCCTGAGATGTATGGTATGCAATCTACTTTGCTGCACTATTTGGAGCCTCTGGTGACCCAGGAGGCATGGGGGATATTGCGTTGCTCTACCTGCCAATGTTGATACTGAACAGATTGTAGGTTCCTGCCTCATGGCCTGGTAACATTTGGAATGGGTGCATATATTTGGATTGAACTGCTGTGTTGCATGCCCGCGCTCCCCGGGGGGAGGTGCAGGGGAAGGTGCCCAGATGGATTTTAATGCTATGGCCTTGGTTTATGGAGGATGCCTGTTGCACCCATACATTTGTGCCACAAGGAGAGATTGGACTTTCCAGAAGATTTTGTGGGGCTTACCCCACATTCTCGTGGTGAAGGCCTTCAGAGGTTTCCTCAAAGGGCTGATGAGACTTCCCCCCCATTTTCCTTTTTCTGGGTGCAGGCACTTTGGGGGAGATGGCTCCTTTGGAATGCAAGAAGACTGGAAGGGACTTGTTTGGCCCACACTCCTATTGAGGAGGTGCACGGAGGAAAAACCAAGCAGTGGCCATACTCCTACCAGCCTTATAAGTGGGGTGGGGAGACAAAACTGCAGATGGTATTTGAGGGGACAGATTTTTGACTGATACTCAATCTAATTAGGAAGCTGAGGGAGTGAAATGGGGGGAGCACGAGTTGTGACAGGCCATGAGTGGTTGCCAAATGGCTCCTTCTCAGGGGGGCATGCTTTGAGGGGGGAATCATTTGGAATGACAGCAGGCATTGGGGGGGTATTCCCACAGTGGGTTGACTGTCTCCTAGGATTTATCCGGAGTGGGCTTCCGGGAGAATGCAGGGTACAGATAACCATTATGGGTAGGGGTGCTTAACAAGGAAAGAAGCAGCCAGAAGAGTTGTATGTACTCTGGCGGGGAAGGGTGAGGGGGGAGATAGAGGGGAACATGGTCCAATATATTGGGTACTAGGACACTCTTGCATAAGGGGCAGTTAGTGTCCATAGAATGTGTGGGCAGGTGGTGTCAAGTGCGGAGAGGGGTAAAGGGTAGAGAGAGGGAAGAGTATGGAAAAGCGGGGAAGTGAGCTGAGTGGAAAGGGACTTACAAATGGGAGAGTCTGGAGGGGAGGTAGGTTAAACATTGATCAATCACTGACAGCAGGTGGTGGGAAGCAGGGGAAGAAAGAATTAGGAGTTAAAGCTGTATGTGTTGTTATAGTTTTTTGTTCATGTTCATGTTTATGTTTGTTAGTTTACATTACTGTGCACTGTTATGCACATTTATGTGCTCACACCCATACAGATTCCAAGCCCAGGTTTTTTCAAAGTGGTACTTGGAAACACAAAAAGTGACAATGGTACATCAGTGGTCTACCACAGCTATGGCAGGGGAGACAAAGGAACATTATAATTGGTCATTATGGCTATAGTACAAGAGCTGAATGTTTGTACATGGAATGCGAGGGGGATAGGACTCCAGTAAAGCACACTGGCCTGCTTACTGCTTTGAGGAGGCAGGGGGCACAAGTAGCTCTTTTGCAGGAGACCCATCTTACTGACTCGGAGCATGCCAAATTGGCGAGGTGGTGGGTTGGGAAATGCTATTCAGCATCATTTAAATCTCATAAACGTGGGGTCGCTGTCCTTCTGCACAAAAATGTACCCTTCCAGGTTCAGAGGGTAGTGTGAGATGTGGGAGGAGGGCGATATGTTTTTGTGGTAGGAGGATTATGGGGGAAGAGCGTTACATTTTCCAGCGTGTATGCTCCGGAGGTATTTGACCCAGCCTTCTATAACATGTTACAGTCACTGTTGGTAAAAGAGCAGTTTCCGGGTCTTGTTTTGGGGGGGACTTGAATTGTACCATGGACCCTGTGTTGGATCACTCCCTGGGTAGAGGCAGACAGAGTGAAGCCATCCGCCGATGGAGACTGGGATTGGGGGAAGTAGGAATGATTGACAGGTGGAGGGAAGTGAACCCGGGGGCCAGGGAGAGTATAGCTTCTACTCTAATCCACACGGTACATGGTCCCGTATAGACTATGTGTTTCTATTGAGGGAGTGGTATCAGACAGTAGTAGATGTCAAACATAGTCCCATCCAAATTTCCGATCATGTGATGGTGATCCTTACCCTTAAGATGGGAATACAGAGGAAGGGTCCGCCCCCTGGAAGTTTCCACCGGATTTACTGGGGGACAAAAAGTTGGGGGAATATTTGAAGGAGCAATGGGAGGAATATATGCGAACTAATGGAGCGGCAGATGTATCCAAGGCCACGTTGTGGGATGCAGGAAAAGCTTATATGAGGGGTATAATTATTAGATATGTTAGTAGGGTTAAGAAACAGACAGGAGAGATGGATTGCATTAGAAGACCAGTTGAGGGAACTAGAGAGGAGAGTGGCTGGCGGGGAGGAGGGGGAAGCGAGGGTGGCCCTAACAGCCACTAGAGAAGCTCTGAATGCCCTTCTCCATGGAGAGGCAAGGAAAGCTTGGACATTTTGTAAAAACAAGTCTTTGAGTGGGGTAACAGACCCGGCACATTGATGGTGCGGCTTATGAGGGGAAGCTGGTGCCCAACCCATATCACTACCATTAGGGACAGGGGAGGTAACCCTCCATAAGCAGGTGCCACAGATCCAGAAATGTTTTACTGAATTTTTTAAGACCCTTTATACAGCCCAGGGGGGTGTGACAAGGGGGCTGATGGAGGAATTTATGAGGCATTTTGACTTACCACACCTGATTAGGGATCAGACTGGGGCACTGAGCAGACCCATAGTGAAGACTGAAGTGATTGCCGCAATACAAAAGTTAAACAGGTGTAAGGCTAGTGGACCAGACGGCTTCTCTGCTGAGTACTATAAGGCCTTGGGGAGTCAGTAGGTGGGTCCACTGTGTGATGCTTTCCAGCAGAAGGAGGGAGAGCAGCTGGTACTTCTGGGAACATTTTCAAATGCAATCATCTGTCTAATCCCTAAAGCTGGGAAGGAGGCTACAGAGTGTGCATCCTACAGGCCAATTTCATTATTGAACTGTGATCTAAAAATCTTGGCGAAGGTTTTGGTGGCTAATCTGGAGGTAGTGCTGCTGGAGTTGGTTCACCCAGACCAAACCATGTTCATCAGGGGCCATCTCTCCTATCATAATGTGAGGTGTCTCTTGAATGTGGTCTGGAGAGTGAATAGGGGAACGGAGTGCACTTGTATAATATCAATGGATGCCAAAAACGCCTTTGACAGAGTTGAATGGGTTTACCTTTTTGAGATTCTATCCCAATTTGGTCTGGGTGAACCATCTGTGGGGTGGATCAAGGCAATGTTTAGCTCCCCTTGGTCCAAAGTGCTGGTGAACGGTACTCTCTGAGGGCTTTAGTCTTAGGTGGAGAATGAGACAAGGCTGCCCCCTATCCTCACTACTGTTTGCCTTAGCGGTGGAACTGCTTGTGGTGGCTATTAGACAACATAAGGGATTAAGGGGATAAAAGGGGTTTCAGGGGTGCACCATAAGATTACGTCGTATGCTGACGATATGTTGTTTTTTGTGACAGATCCAGAAAGGTCCATGCCACTATTGTTAGTTATGGTGGAGAGATTTGCTAATTTCTTAGGCTATAAGCTTAACCTGGATAAATCTGAGCTGATGCGACTGCCAGGGGATAGCAGGGCTGATCATATGTGGGGGTTTAAGCAGGTCCATAAGCACTTTACATATTTGGGGATTAAGGTTGGGCAGTCTCTGGGGACTTTATATGACTTGAACTATACCCCAATGGTTAAAAGCATCCTGGCAGACTTAAAATGGTGGACCTCCTTACTGATCTCTTGGTTGGGGAGAATTAACCTAATCAAGATGAATATTTTACCCTGCCTGCTGTATTTAATGCAGATGCTGCATGTAGGGCTAATAAAGAGGGATATTAAGACGCTGGAGGGTGCCTTCTCTGCCTTTATTTGGAATGAGAAGAGGGCAAGGGTCAGCCTACAGAATATCAAGTTAGAGCCAGGGAGGGGGGCCTCAATTTCCCAGATTTGGGACATTATTTCTTAGCAGTCCAGCAATGGTACACAGGGGATTGGGTCCATACTCCCAAGGAGGCATGTTGGGTGGACTTGGAACAATGGGGCTGCCCTGCTAGGCTCTCTGCATTTTTGGAGAAGAGGGGCCTGCAGATTTTCAGGGCCCAGGAGGGGAAAAACCCACTGACACTGCTTACATTAGAAAGTTGGGAAAAGTTTAAAAAGTTGAGAGGAGTAGTTGGGATGGATACTCTCCTAGTACCCATTGCTAGGAGCCCCTTTTTTTGTCGGGGTGGAAAGACCCTGGGATGAGGGGCTAGGAACAGAGGGGAGCTAGAAGTTTAGCACATTTATGTCAAAGAGGTTGTATCCTCCCATATACTGCCTTGAGACAGGGGCTGGAATTGGTGGGGAGCCATACATTCCAGTATTTTCAGGTCAGGGCATATCTTTCTGGGCTGGACGGGGGGGGGGGTGGTAGGTAGACAGGAGATGCTTAAAATCAAATCTCTTGTCATATCAGTATCTGAGAACTCGAAGAGCTTTGTGGGGAAGGTAGTTAAGGAATGCAGGAGTTGCTTATTGGATCAGTCACAGAAGGTGAGAGGTCTCTGTAAGCGGGATTTAGGGGGGCCAATAATATGCCAGAATTGGGCCATGGTGTTACTGTACCTTTGCATATGGACCTGCTCATTTGTAACAAGTTTAAAGAAGCTTTTTATAAGTTTCTCCATAGACTGTACAGTATCATCCACCTGCGGTGGTACACAAATATCATCCAGATATTTCACCACAAAGTAGACGGTGTGAAGAGGAAAGGGGAACCTATTACCATTGTTTTTGGGAGTGCATTATTCTAGAGAGATTTTGGCGAGCAGTGGGCTTGGATGTGGGGAGGCTGGCTGGGAGAGTTTTACAACTGGACCCCCTTATATGTCTTTTTGGAGTGGAGGTAAATGAGAAAAGAGAGTGGGAACCCCTACCCTGTTGGATGAGGGTATTGTTCATTTTGGCCCGGCACTGTATTCAAGACTCTTGGGTCGCCCATGTGACTACTACTGTGACACAATGGCAGGCTATGATCCTTCGAATTTTGGTACTGGAGAGATTTACATTACTGGTCAAGGATAGACTGGAGAGCTTTTTGAGGGAATGGGCGCCCCTTCTGGCAGACCTCAGTCCTGCAGAGAGCATAACCTTGTGGGAAGGGATTGAGGAATGAGGATATCAGGATGGATGTTAAGTGGGGAGATGATTTGGGGTGAGGTATTGGAATTATGACCCATTATGGAATACTGGATGGGAATGAGCGGCCTGAGCTCGGAACATAGGAAGGATGTCTTTTTCTGTTTGTACCTATATGAAAGGTGTAAGTGCCCTATACTAGCTCAATGATATATCTGCTATGGTACCTTGTGAATGATATTTGAAATGTGGATGTGAACTGTGATACAGTTGTCCATTATTAAAGAGTTTTTATGCAAAAAAAGTTCAAAAAATGAATTTATAAGGGTAAAAGGTGCAAATCCCTCCAGAGCCACTTAAAATTCCAAAAAGTGTTATGGGTTTAAATGAACACCAGGGGACTACCAGGTGTTGACAATTAAGTTGGCTATTTAAGGAGGGAATAACTGAACACTAATCTCCCCCTGAGGAAGACCACACCCTGGTCAAAGCGCCAGGGTCAGTTCAGTTTTGGAGACACTGAGAGAAGTTGTGGTGTAATGTTGAAATGCTGGAATGCTGAAAAGGCTAAAGCTTTGAATGAAATGTTGAGTGCAGCTAAATATCAACCACAATAAAAAGAAATTTGTGGCAACACAACAACTTTCCAGGTAATGACTGCACATAGAGTGCAGAGTGTGATTTGGATTTTGTTTCTTTAAGGTTAGCTACCCTCTCTCTGTACCCAGTTAATGGCTGAGCACATAGATTCTGAGTGGACTGTGCACATTGAAAATTTGTAGTGCAAATACCAACAAATGCCTGGGGTGTTAAGGTTTCTAACCATAACGTTCCTCCCTCCAATCCATGGTGGGGCTCCAGTACCCTCATCTTGTCTGAACCACAGACACATCTTTACTCTTCAAAGCCAGATCACAAATTGAGGAAACAGGTATGTACTTCACTGTACTTCAATGGGAATGTGAACTTGGTGGCATAACGTGTTCTTTCTGCTGGGAACTGTAGTCCTGCCAATCAGTGCGTACCAACAGCAATTCCAACGATAAACTTCGACATTCACAAATGCTTCTAAGGACACACTATACACAGTCACATGTCACAGTCATAAAATCATTAGTACAGTGATTTTCACCAGGTCCTGTGAATGTAACATCATACTCTATGCTAATAGGGAGTTGCAGACATTTCTCGTATTGTGAGTAACCCCATTGCATGATCACCTACAAAGGTTCACCCATGTCACTTGACAACAAAAAACACTACCGTTATTAGAGCGCCAGCACAATGCTGTTGGTGAATATTCCGCCTGGCAATTGTGCTGCCTGACCCGTATCGTGCCCAGTGCCCCAGGACATGTTCTGGCAATTTGCAGGGGGCTGCACTCCCCCACCCCCACTATGGGAGGCATCACCCAACACACACACACACATCTACATTCCCTGTACTTTAATATAATCACCGCCAAGTCAGAGGTGTATGGGGCAAGGGGTGCAACACCCCAGACAGCACCGTCCCTGCCGAGCACCGCAAAGTGCAATTCATCAGCATGACATGAGAACTGGTTATGGTACCCTAATTGTGACACCCTCATACAAAGCATGCTGAACTGCACAAAACTGGTTGTATCATTAGTGACACTACCACTGCACAACTATTACAGGAAGTTAGTTGAGGTGAGTGTTCAAGAAGCTGGCAAGGCATAAAGATCAGTAAAGGGTTATGATGAACAAGCTGACCCAATGGCGATAACAGCCGACATGTCTAACACCTTACCTCTTGCCATGCTGCTAACCTGTGTTCAGGAATGAGCATGGGCTGCCAGGGTTTGGTGGGGTGAGAGAGGACAGAATGTCACTAGGACAGTTTTCCTCTCCCAAGGATGAGGTGGCAGCCATATTGACCCTTTGCTGCCATGGGTGGAGGTCCAATGGCAGTGTAGGCAATGAGTGTCTCAAGGGGGGTTAGGCATGGATCTGTGGGATGTACGTGCCTCCATGTGCACATTTTCAATGTGAATGCTTGGCTGGGGAATGGGGAAAATAGAAAAAGGGATTTCAAGGCAGGATGAAGCCCTGCACTGCTCCCCAGATCCACATCACCTCCGCCTGAATGCCTGAAGCCAAAATGGACTTGAGAACTCGGGGAGGGACAATTGTCCCCTCTCCGCCCCACCATGGGGGGCAGACTGTGGGGGAACAAGTTTTCCAGTGTCAGTACAGGGGAGCTGGGTGTCAGCTGCGGGGGGGGGAGTGGACAGGAGCTGAACAGTATGCTAATGGAGTAAAAAGCTATTCAAAAACAAGAAAGGATCATAGTGAAGACAGAACTGGCACAGCACAAGATGGCACTAGACTGGTTCAAATGAGACCACCATTCTCATCAGTAATGATTCCTCTTTTTGCTACCACTGCCAGCTTCTTGTAATGCCAGTTAATCTTGCCAGATTGCTGTACATCTGTTCATTTTTGCTCAAATTATAATCCATGCATAAAGCTAATCAGATAAAATTCTATCAGTTTAATTGCATGCTAACTGATTAGCATCTTATGTATTCCTAATGAAAATGCGCAACTTCATCCAAATAACATCATTTTATTTTCACATAATTGTCACATTGGGCCCTATGCACAAATAATTAAATTGCCTATATGTCACATATACACAGCACATAGGAAACCCTAAGTATAAAAGCCGCATATTCAGGACCAGTTTTAGACCTAATGGCACCCCAAGCAGAATTATTTGTGGTGCCCCTTCACCGCTCCCATTGCCCCAACTCCACTCTTCTGCCCCAACATACATACAAAAAGTGAACAAACTTCTATGAATATGAGGGTGATTACAATCATTTGGGCTTTTATGTTAATATTTTTGGCATTTCAAGCTGATCTCTGCTTATACTGTCTACTTTAATGCACCCCTTCTGTGCTGGCACCCCCAAGCTGTTGCTTGGTTCACTTGTGACTAATAGTGCCTCTGTACACATTAGGGGTCCTGAAGACCCCTGCAAAATGCACAAGAGGTGTGGACACCACTCCCATGCTCGGTCCCCCAGCTGTTCATGCTGCTACACATACAGACAGTCCAATGGATTGTCCAGGGGTGCACCTAGATTCCACACCATTCATGAAGGCACAGAGTGTCAGGTGAGTAGGGTGTAATATATGAGGGCTGGTACCCTGCCATAGCCACTGCACCCTCCAACAACATACACCAGTTGGCAGCAGCAGAAAAACACATTTCTCCTACCATGCCACCCCAGGCCTCCAATCAGTCAAAGAGAGTTGGGCCAGCTAGTCAGGCACTCACCCGACAATTGTATATTTCAGGACACACACTATCCCATAATCCTCTGCTCCTCATGGAGAAAGGGATCCATTGATGAACCAGAATGAGCATCTGACTGGATGCCTGCCTGTGTCTACCAGTCCAGCCACATGCACCAGTGCACTGGAGGGGTGTGGCTGTGGACAGGTGCCCAGTAGTGGCAGGCTGTATTCAATATTCAATGCCATGTCCTGTGTGCCTGTCTATGGGTGCAGAGCTGGGTGAGTCGGGTATGCTCCTCCTCTGCGTACCCAGCATCCTGTAGTACTAGTGCATAGCCCGGAACGAGTGAAATAACAAATTTTGTTTTACAGTGAAAATAACTAGCTTTATAGTACAGTATGTACTGTATCTTGTTTTATCTGTCCTTACAAATTTGCCTTTTGGGCAGTCATGCTGTGTTATATGTCTTACTGATTCTTATTGGTGTTTGCTGTTGGGCATAGGTACTGTGTCATGTCTAGTTCTGACTTTTTTCACATGTGATTATTCAGTTAAGTTTTACTCTGGATACGCATCACCCGCTTTTGGTGTTATCCCTTTCAGATGTAACCCCCCTGCAAATGGGGGTTCCCAAAAGTCTTCCAGGAGCTTGCTTGAATGCTCCAAGCCTGAATGATGTTTTGCGTTTAAGCCATTTATCTGTGAGTGCTTTTAGAGCCTCTAGTACTGTCTCTTTAAGAGCTGTCTGCTTGCAGACATAATTAGTTTGTATAGGGGGACTGTGTGTTTTCCTGCTTGAGTCCCACTCGAGCTGCTGCCAATTCATTCAGTTTTTGCAGTCACTAAGAGTGCAAAGGGAGCCTATCTGAAAGATGTAACTGTTTGCCAGAAATCATGTAGAGTAATAATGAAAATACAGTTTGTCTAACTTGCTTTCCTTTGTAGTCTGAATTGTTTGCCTAGCCCTCCATTCTAGTTTTGAACTGCTGAACTGGACCAATCAGCGTGGGGGACCTTTTGAAGTGGAGCCTGCTGCTGGCAAATCAGAACTTGGACTCTTAAGTTGAGTCAGCCACGATGGGACTGTATGGCAGATGCTTCTGGGAATTGTAGTTTGGACTTCAGCGCCTTTTTGCACCAACAGGGGGAGTCTATTGTGAGTGACAGCCAAACCAACCAACAGAACTGGGAGGGACTCAAAGAAAATGCCCGGTTTTGTCTTCTGGAGTTCAGTCTAGTTTTGGCAGTAAAGAGTCAAGGAGCCCTGTGCTTCTTCGGTGTGCAGTTCAGCGCAGGAAACGCATGTAAGGCCTCAAGTTTCGGTCTGCAGCTTGTGCAAGCGTTGTTCGGACTGAATCTGACCGGTGAAGAGAATAAAGGAGATCTGAAGAGTAGAAACCAGGCTCACCCTGTAGAAGACTGGAGAAATTGCTGAATCGCGCTCAGTCTGTCAGGAACTGAACCTGCTGTGTGTTCTCCCAGGTATTGTGCAGTAATTGCGATTGGGATAGAGAAGCAGCCTGCCTGGTATAGTACTTTCTTTTTACATATAAATGTGTGTAGTGCTTTTGGGGAATCATGTTTCAAATTCCCTGTACAGTGAATTGAGTGCATGAAGCTGGAAGTAAACCCCAGCTCAACTCGGACTACATCCATTTGCTACAAACTGCAGTGGGGTCCAGTCACAAGGATCTTGCCCACATGGTCTGCTCCTCCTGGTAATCCAGAACAATCTGCCTTCCATCCAGTTCCCAGAATTGAGTTTGTGAGTACACATCAGAGTAGCTTCCTGCCATCTGTTTATCGAATTACAAGTGTGTTATCTAATTGTTGTGTTTTATTTCTTCACAAACTGAGCCATCTGGCTCCGGATTACAATTGGGTATTGTGCAAGTGTTTTTTTCATCACAGGGCCCCAACCAGCTGCACCAAATAGGCTAGCCTTCTATTGCCTGGGTACCCAGAGACAGTGACTTACAGATTAGGCCTGTGCACAGTGCTCTAGTATAGATAGATAGGTGTATATTATATATATATATATATATATATATATGTGTGTGTGTGTGTGTGTGTATATATATATATATATATATATATATATATCTTAGAGTGGTAAGCTAATTAACCTGATTTCCCCCAGTCCTTGTTATTTCCCACTAAATAAATCAGATCTCTTTGTTTCAACAAAGTTACACTGCCTGAGGTATTCGTTTATGTTAAAAGTATTGTACTGTGGTTTTTGCACTGTATCATCTTGTTTTACATGGGTCCTCAGTGTCCAGCTGACCGAACCAGTCCTGGGGGTAAGTGTATACTGTGAAGGTAATTCTGATATATTGTGTGGGCCACTAGTGGGAAGAAAGGGGGGTCGCAGTGTCCCAGGGGGCTGTGACCAAGTTAGTTTAACTATTGCAAACCCTGACCTCTGGGTGGAGGCACTTGCCATTAGACCTAGGCCCATCAACCTGTTAGTAGTTAAGCAGGCAGGGGTAGTAGCCCTTGGGATAGTGCCACCTAGGGGTTACATCTTGGAAGCACCGCTGGGATTAGCGTCCTCTAGTGGCCACCTTTACAAATTACTGTTAAAAATAAATGGATATCCCAACAGAAAGCGGCTGTACACCAGTTGGTGAGGTGGTGTACTGGGCAGGAGATCGACCCCTAAAATGCCATACTTGTTTTGGATATCCTGCTGGGTACCAGTCTGGACACTGTAGAGGGAGTACTCACCAAGGTCAAATGTTTACGAGACCCCGTGGTAGGGGGGCCACAGGCTGATTTGCTCACCCTAACTTTCATGGCCCTAATAGAGTGTAAGGATCCTGTAGACAGTTCTAAAGTGCCACAGACTATTACACCAGGGGAAGCTCTCACTGCCTGGAGAGTGATAAGCAAGGACAGTAAAGACCCGGGGGGGGGGATACCCCCCCCCCCACTATCTGAAACTTTTGAGGAGAAATTTGCTAAATTGTTGCTGGAGATGGGGAAAAACTGTGGTGGATTTAAAGAAACTATTATTGCCACCTGGGGGCATTCCTCCCCCAACACCCCCTTCCCCTCCAGCACCTGTTATTGCCCCTCCTTCTGTGCCAGAAGCCCCTATGTTTGTACCTGCCATTAGTCATGACTCTTACCACAAGCTCAAAGTATTCTCTGGCATCCGTCCTACTACAAATGGGAAGGTCGATCTGGAAACCTGGATAGACTCTGCTACCCTTGCGGTACAAGACTGGCAATGCTCCAAAGCAGAAAAAAGGGCCCGCCTGGGGGAGAGCCTCCAGGGACCTGCCCAATGAGCTTTTTGCTCCCTGAGGGTCTCTGACCCTGACGCCAAAGCTCAAGAGTACCTAATTGCCCTTAAAAATGTGTTTGGGGACACCACTAGTGTTGAGGCTTTGAAATAAAAGCACAAAGA
This sequence comes from Neoceratodus forsteri, assembly GCA_016271365.2. NCBI lineage: Eukaryota > Metazoa > Chordata > Ceratodontiformes > Ceratodontidae > Neoceratodus > Neoceratodus forsteri. The sequence goes on along the minus strand of CM057453.1, from coordinate 1,212,162,287 downwards.
TGTTAGACAACAGCCGAGGGAGTTGTTATCTGCCTATATAGATCGATTAGAGGGAATCTTGCAAACTATTTTTCAAAAGGGGGGTTGGACCTCTAGTGAAGTGGACCGGGTAAGACTGAATCATATACTCTGCTCTGCCTGACACTCTAGCTGGGTGTTGCTCAAATTACAGCTGCATCAAAGGAAAGCTAGTCCCTTGCCTTTCCATGTGTTGATGAAGGAGGTACGAGAAGTTGAGGAGGAGGAAGGTTTTTCAGAGCCCTGTGCAGTCGTAGCTGCTACATCCCCTGCTTCAGGTGCGGGGTCGGACGCTGATGGTCTGAAATCACCAAAATCACATGATGGAACCCGAGACCCAAAGGTCAGCCAAGGGGGGCCCAGTCAGAGAGAGATGGCTACTGATGTTCTGCCATGGAATGAACTGCTGAGAGAGTGCAGGGAAATAAAGAACAGTCTCTTTATGAGGGCCGCTCCTGCAAGTACAGGCCCCGACCCTCATCCGACTGCATCTGCTATGGGGGTGGGGGTAGCCACCCATGCATCTCCTACTGACAACAGCCCACAACTCAATGTCTTGACCATGGAAGTGGGGAAATTGATGAGATGTCTCCAAATGCTTATCACGCCGCAGACGAAGATGGCACCAAGGTTTCCAGTTAGTAGTACCCCCACCCTGGCTCCCAGTGTGACGCCTCGGCTAGCTCAAAATCTAGAAAGTATGTTTTGTTATAATTGTGGAAAGGATGGGCACATGAAGAGAGAATGCCGGTCCCCAAAAGGCACAGACAAAGTTGCATATAGGCTACAAGGAGAGCTTTGGAGAACGAATCAGTGGTTAAGAGGTGCATGAAATGATCCCAGTGAGTGCCCTAAAAATGCTAACTCACGTCGCTTTGTGGCAAGGTCAGTTTCCCAGGCCCCCGTTACCACCTCTCCAGACTGGTCCAAAATAGTGGGTCCCTCCATGGAGACCACTGTAAAGGTGAATGGAGTGTCTACAAGAGCTGTATGAGACAGTGGCTCCCAAGTGACAATTATGTTCCAGGATTGGTATCAAAAGCATTTGTCAGATGTACCCTTACAGCCATTAGAAGGACTGCATGTATGGGGGTTAGGTGAGAAGGCCTAACCCTATTCTGGGTATATCCAAATTTGGCTGTCTTTCCCCACCTCCGTGGTTGGAGTGGCCGAACAAGTAGAGACCCTAGCCTTAGTGTGTCCCCCCACTGGACTGTATAATGGTGTCCCTTTGTTGATTGGGACTAATGCACATATGTTTGGATGGCTGGCACAGTTGTGTTATGAAAAACAGGGGGCAAGGACTAGTAGAGCTTTAAAAATTCCGGCCTTGATTAAGAAGGCTTATGAGGCCCAGGGAGATGCTGAAAAAATAGAACCAGAGGAACAGGTTGAAATTGTCTGGAAGAAGGATTCTGAGTCTCTGATCCTGGTGCCAAATGCACAGTGTACCTTACAGGGAGAGATCCATATCAGAAAGGATGTCAAGAATAAAATATTAATGTTGGGTGCGCCAGGCAATAAAAAATTGATGGAGGGACTGCTGGTCAAGCCTAGTATTTTGCCTGCTAGAGCCCATGCTTATGCCAAAAGGGTAATGGTTCAAGTTCATAATGTGTCTGACAGAGAGATTTGAGTAAATAGAGGTTGCACCCTGGCTAATGTGCATTGTGCAGACACTGCAGTGCTACCCAGCAGCAAGAGTTTGGAGAAAAATGACAAAGTAACGCCTGACTTGATTTCGGTGACTCCCCGTTGCCAGCTAAATGGAAAGTGAGGATCAGTGAGAAGCTTGCCCAAAGAGACCAGGTGTTTTCTTTAAAGGAATAGGATGTAGGATGCATGCAAGGGGCTGAGCACCATATCCGGCTGCATGATGAAAGACCATTTTCGTGAGAGGTCTCGACGCCTGGCACCTGCTCACATAGGTAATGTGAGACGGCATCTGCAAGAGATGATAATAACTGCTGGTGTAATACAAAAATCCAAAAGCCCCTATGCTTCCCCCATTGTGGTAGTGAGAAAAAAGAATGGGACAGTAAGGATGTGCGTGGATTATCGCACTTTAAACCGGCAGACTATCCCTGATCAGTACACAATGCCCCGCATTCAGGATGCCTTGGACTGCCTAAACGGGAACAAGTGGTTCTCTGTGCTGGATCTCCACAGTGGGTATTACCAGATCCCGATGGCCCCAGAGGACCGTGAAAAGATGGCCTTTATCTGTCCGCTTGGCTTCTATAAATTTATGAGGATGCCTCAAGGGATTTCAGGTGCCCCAGCCACTTTTCAATGATTAATGGAGCGTGCAGTGGGGGACATGGACTTACTAGAGTGCCTGGTATACCTAGATGATGTTATTGTGTTTGGCAGCTCACTGGAGGAACATGAGAACAGATTATTCAAGGTGTTGTACCAACTGAAAGACTTTGGCCTTAAACTGTCCATTGATAAGTGTCAATTTTTTCAAACATCAAGTAAAGTATGTGGGACACATAGTACCTACCGAGGGAATGAGACTGACCCAAGTAAAGTTGAGGCCTTGACCACCTGGCCACAGCCCAAAAATCTAAAAGAACTGCAAAGATTCCTGGGATTCTGTGGTTATTATCAGCGTTTCATCAAGGACTATTCAAGAGTGATCCGCCCTTTACTTAACCTTACTCAAGGGTATCCCACAACCCACAAAAAATACAAAAAGTCAGCGTCTCTCAAGACTAAAGAGTGTATTTTCATCCAAGTGAAGTATTTGGGGCCTGCTGGACTCCTAATTGTGAGACTGCTTTTCATGAGATCATATATCAACTTACCCACGCTCCAGTGTTGGCCTATGCCGATCCAACAAAACCTTATGTCTTGCACACTGATGCTAGCTTGCAAGGGTTGGGGGCTGTGTTGTATCAGGAGCACAAGAATGGCCTGAGACCAGTGGCCTTTGCCAGTAGAAGCCTGACCCCATCTGAAAAGAACTATCCTGTGCACAAGATAGAGTTCCTAGCTTTGAAGTGGGCCATTGTTGATCAATTCCACGAATACTTGTATGGGGCTAAGATACTAGTAAAAACGGACAATAATCCTTTGACCTATGTGCAGACTTCAGCTAAGTTGGATGCCACTGGCCATAGGTGGCTTTCTGCATTATCTACATATGACTATGCTATTGAATACAGAGCAGGCCTGAACCACATAAATGCTGATGCTCTCTCCTGGAGGCCTGTTCCCCAGGATGACTGGGTCAGACTGTCAAAACCTGATATTCAAGCACTCTGTCAGAAGTTTGACAGGAAAAAACAAATGTCCACAGACGCGCAGTGGACTGTATGGTGGATTGTTTGGGACCCTCTGAGAATTGCATACCTGCTGCTTATTGCCACTTTTCTGCAATAGACATTGGTGCACTGCCTCAGCTGGACAATGACAGTATTCGGTGGGCTTAATCCTGCAATCCCATGATCAAATCAGCTTTAGAAGCCCTCTATGCAGGAAAAAATGTGTCCAAATTACATTCCACTGATTTGAGAACTGCATTGTTATATAAAGAAGGTCCTAAGTTAAAACTGATCAACAGACTGTTACATAAAAAAAACGCAGATGGGGGGACAAGTAGACAAACAACAACTAGTGTTGCCCACTGCCTTTCGAGACTCAGTACTGAGGTCCTTACACAATCACATGGGGCACCTTGGTATAGACAGAACGCTTGACTTGGTGAGATCTAGATTCTATTGGCCTAATATGGGGGCTGATGTGGAGCAACACATTCAAACTTGTAGTTGATGCTTGCAGAGGAAAGCCTTGCCCCAGAGGGCTGCCCCCCTTGTTAACATCACCACCAGTGCACCAATGGAGCTGGTCTGTATTGATTTTCTGAGTCTGGAGTCAGATCAAAGAAATATTAGTAATGTGCTGGTGGTCACTGACCATTTTACGAGATATGCCCAAGCTTTCCCCATCAAAGACCAGAAAGCATCCACTGTGGCCAAAGTACTTGTAGAAAACTTTTTTGTTCACTATGGGGCTCCACAAAGAATCCATTCTGATCAAGGGAGAGACTTTGAGAGTCATCTAATCAAAGAGATACTTTCTCTGTGGGGAGTGCGAAAGTCCAGGACCACCCCTTACCACCCCCAGAGGGACCCACAGCCTGAACGTTTCAACCGAACTTTGCTAGATATGCTAGGCACCCTCCACCCAAAGGACAAGCTAGATGGAGCCAACAAATTAGCACCCTGGCACATGCCTAAAACTGCACCAAAAATGATGCCACTGGGTTCTCCCCCTACCACCTGATGTTCGAAAGAAAAGCTCAACTGCCGGTAGATTTATGTTTTGGAGTCTCTCCTGATGGGGTAAAAGCTGACAACTACTTACAGTATGTGCAAAAGTTAAAGGCCCAGCTAAATCATGCGTACCAACTGGCTCAAACCATGGCTGCCAAAAAAAATCTGGCCAACAAAGAGAGGTATGATAAAAAGGTAAAAGCACAAGAACTCCAGGAGGAAGACCGGGTATTGCTAAGAAATCTGTGACTGCATGGCAAACATAAGATTGCTGACAGGTGGCACCATCTCCTTCACACTGTAGTGGGCAAACTAGATGATCTGCCTGTGTACAAAGTAAGGCCTGAGAATAATTCAAAAGACGTTAAAACAATGCATAGAACTCATTTACTGCCCATTGGACAAATCTTGATTGAGTCTGAGCCCCCAGAAAATGCCCCCTCTGGAGCAGTGACTAAAGCTGCTGCTAAGAAAAAGTCAAGAAAGTCTGCATCTACAGAAGCTGAGTTAAAGTGTTCCCCTCTACAGGTCCCGGTCAAACATGACTGTCAGTCCATGTCAGAGGAAAGTGAGTGTGGCTTAGAATACTACCCTTCTTACGAACTGAGTCAATTGTTTCGGGGCAATCCCCTAGTCAATCCTGGAAATAAAGATGGGCCTTCTGGACTGTCTAAGCCCCCAGCTTTGTCCATGGAGACAATGCTCCCAGAAAGTAACGTGCAAAGCATCAAGTCAGATGATATGAAATCATTGTGTATGGTTGAACTGTTTGAGATTTCAGAGGAGAAAAATGATGGACTAATACAGACTGGTGACATATCAGAACAAAAAGAGTATTGTGAGTGCCCTGACAGTCCACTACCAGTGCTCAAAAGCTCTCCATGTGAGCCAAGTGTTCTGGACTCAGAAATTGTAACTCCTGGAGCTAAAAGTGCCCCATGTTCTAGACTCTCTACCCCAATGGAGACTCCCCTGACAAGTGAGGACAATGCTGAAAATGAGGCTCAGAGTGCAGAGACTGTAACAGTTCCCCCTAGAAAGACTGGTCAAGCTGTAAAGCCTGTGGTGCACCTCAGTTATGATTCCCCTGGGAGGCCTGTGGACTTGCCTGTCAATGTTGTCCATAAAGGAGTGTATGTGTCCCCGAGCTCATTGCCCAAACTGGCCATCCATGCTACCTCCAAGTTACTTGTGTTGCCCTTTAAGTAAGGTGCCCCTGCCCCATCCAGCCCCAAGGTAGCTGATAGGGAAGGGCCCCCTCTCTTCAGGTTTCATGTACAAGAGGTAATAACCTGAGTTATGGTACAATGTGTGTGTGTAATACTGTGCAAAGAGTGACGTACTGCAAAATTCAGAAATGTGTTTCTGGTAAAGTGATATATTGACTAATGATTACATGTATGAGCCTAATGTGATTCTAATGCAAATGGATATGGTTGTAATTGAAACTTATGGGGGTACTTGCTTGATGCGGATGCCAAGCTTTTTCCAGGCCGGGAAGGGTGTAACTCCCCTGCAAATGGGGGTTCCCAAAAGTCTTCCAGGAGCTTGCTCGAATGCTCCAAGCCTGAATTGTGTTTGGTGTTTAAGCCATTTATCTGTGAGTGATTTTAGAGCCTCTGGTACTGTCTCTTTAAAAGCTGACTGCTTGCAGTCATAATTAGTTTGTATTGGGGGACTGTGTGTTTTCCTGCTTGAGTCCCACTCAAGCTGCTGCCAATTCGCTCCATTTTTGCAGTCACTAAGAGTGCAAAGGGAGCTTATCTAAAAGATGTAACTGTTTGCCAGAAATCATTTAGAGTAATAATAAAAATACAGTTTGTCTAACTTGCTTTGCTTTGTAGTCTAAATTGTTTGCCCAGCCCTCCATTCTAGTTTTGAACTGCTGAACTGGACCAATCAGTGTGGGGGACCTTTTAAAGTGGAGCCTGCTGCTGGCAAATCAGAACTTGGATTCCTAAGTTGAGTCAGCCACAATGGGACTGTATGGCAAATGCTTCTGGAAATTGTAGTTTGAACTTCAGCACCTTTTTGCACCAACAGGGGGAGTCTATTGTGAGTGACAGCCAAACCAGCCAACAGAATTGGGAGAGACTCAAAGAAAATGCCTGGTTTTGTCTTCTGGAGTTCAGTCTAGTTTTGGCAGTGAAGAGTCAAGGAGCCCTGTGCTTCTTCGGTGTGCAGTTCAGCGCGGAAAACGCATGTAAGGCCCCAAGTTTCGGTCTGCAGCTTGTGCAAGCATTGTTCAGACTGAATCCAACTGCTGAAGAAAATCAAGGAGATCTGAAGAGTAGAAACCAGGCTCACCCTGTAGAAGACTGGAAAAATTGCTGAATCGTGCTCGGTCTGTCAGGAACTAAACCTACTGTGTGTTCTCCCGGGTATTGTGCAGTAATTGCAATCGGGATAGAGAAGCAGCCTGCCTGGTATAGTACTTTCTTTTTACATATAAATGTGTGTAGTGCTTGTGGGGAATTGCGTTTCAGATCCCCTGTACAATAAATTGAGTGCATGAAGCTGGAAGTAAACCCCAGTTTAACCCGGACTACATCCATTTGCTACAAACTGCAGTGGGATCCAGTCACAAGGATCTTGCCCACATGGTCTGCTCCTCCTGGCAATCCAGGACAATCTGCCTTCCATCCAGTTCCCAGCATTGAGTTTGTGGGTACAAAGCAGGGTAGCTCCCTGCCATTTGTTTATCGAATTGCAAGTGTGTTATCTAATTGCTGTGTTTTATTTCTTCACAAACTGAGCCATCCGGTTCCAAATTACAACTGGGTATTGTGCAAGTGTTTTTTTCATCACAGGGCCCCAACCAGCTGCACCAAATAGGCTAGCCTTCTATTGCCTGGGTACCCAGAGACAGTGACTTATAGGTTAGGCCTGTGCACAGTGCCCTAGTATAGATATATATTAGAGTGGTAAGCTAATTAACCTGATTTCCCCCAGTCCTTGTTATTTCCCCCTAAATAAATCAAATCTGTTTGTTTCAACAAAGTTACACTGCCTGAGGTATTCGTTTATGTTAAAGTATTGTACTGTGGTTTTTGCACTGTATCACCCTGTTTTACAGGGGGTCCGCAGAGTCCAGCTGACCGAACCAGCCCTGGGGGTAAGTGTATACTGTAAAGGTAATTCTAATATATTGCGTTGGCCACTAGTGGGAAGAAAGGGGGGTCGCAGTGTCTCAGGGGGCTATGACCAAGTTAGTTTAACTATTGCAAACCCTAACCTCTGGGTGGAGGCACTCGCCATTAGACCTAGGCCCCTCAACCTGTTAGTAGTTAAGCAGGCAGAGGTAGTAGCCCTTGGGATAGCACCACCTAGGGGTTACACAGATATTTAAAGGCCTCCAGCTCCGGATGCCTATTCCAAGTGTCAGTCATTCAATCAGGAAAGTAATTTCTTCTCTCCTTGCATCCTTTTATGGACCCTTTGCATTGCTGTTCTGGCAAACTACCTCACAGATATGCTTCCTCTGATTGTCCAAGCAGTTCTTCTTGATATTTCCCTGGAATCTTCATCATTTCGATTTTTATTTTGTATTTATTAAGGCTAGGATTACAAGTACCTTTGAGCCAAAGCTCTTTTACAAAGGTTCTACATCAGAGACTGGACAATACAGTAGTACACAGTGGAGCAAATGCAATATACAATAAAGCAAGTGTAAGTTTAGAGAAGATAAAACAGATTTAACAAGATATACCAACTAAGGCATCTTATCAATGCTAGTTTCAGTCCAGTTTCTCATGAATCACAGGTCAGTCCCTTCCTTTTTCAAATTGATACTCTAGCTCCCAGATTTCACTCCATCTCATTAATATACTCCTACCTGCTGGACCTTAAATTCTCGAACCCGCTCGAAGGCTTTCGTATTTGGCTCTCTCTTTTACCGGACTCCACTCCCAACTGGCCCCGTCTATGGAAGGATCTGCACAAATACCATACCCAAGATAGATTCAGACTTACCCAGTATCACATACTAAACAACATGTACTACACTCCAGTCAAATTGTCCAGTCTAAAAAAACTATCCCTTCCCCTATGCTCCAGATGCTCACAAGATGAGGGGAATTTGCTTCACATTTTCTGGCAATGTGACAAGGTAGCCCCCTTGTGGCGCTCTATTCAGGACAACCTGTACCCTCTTTTAGGCCTTGATAACCTCTTCACGGCCGATATTTGCATCCTAGGCAAGTACGCCACCATAGATTGTCAGGAACGTAGGTACCATATTGCCTTAATCTCTATGGTGGTCAAAAGGCTAGTCCTCAAGCATTGGACTGATCAATTAACCATAACATATACCGAATGGTTAAAAGACTTATCAACTTGCTTTAACATGGAGAGGCTCGCAGCTAGCTCCCGTAACCGTATGGACTTGTTTCACAAAAAATGGGACAAGCTATACACGCTTTATCTACACCATTGACCTCTTGGTTCGGGCTCTGATACCCTACTTTGCCCCCGTCTCTTCCTTTTTTCTCTTTTTCCTCCATCCCTAAACCTATCCCATGGTATCAATTCTGGCTCAGCATTATAGCCTGTTTAACAAATGCATAGCACACTTGGGTGAGGTTAGGGTGGGTAATAATAAATCTAGTTCTGGTGTTACAGAATCCTAAATGCTGTAGAGGGTGTTTTGTGGGGAAGGGGAGGGGGGGCTTTTGTGTTTTTTTTTTTTTTTTCCTTTGGCTTGCCAATTGTTTTGTTTTCCTTCTCCTACTCCATGTACAGCTCTGTTTGGATTCATTGTTTTGTGATATTTGCTAAAACTAATAAAGTTGAATTTCAAAAAAAAAAAACAGATTTAACATACAGTTGCATAATAATACAAGGGAGAGCTTGCCAGAGGCAGTTGTCAACTGGAACAGAAGTGCAGGAAGTGTATCGGGGTGGAATGGTAGGGGGGGATAGGGTAGAGGGGAAGGAGTGGAAGGAGGGGAGAGGTGCGAGAATGGGGCACAGGGCTAGGACTGCAGGAATGAGCTGAGAAGGCTGACTAGGTATGACAGTCGCAGGTGCTGGAGGCAGAGAGGTGGAGACGGAGCCTTGATTTGAATTGTCCTAGCTTGAGAGTGGAGGAGATCTCAGTGTTAAGGCTATTCCACCAGCAAGGAGCCCGGTAGGCAAATGAGCATTGACCCATGGAGGTTCTGCAGAGTGGGACCAATGGGCAATGAGATTCTGAGCCTCTTGTGTGACGGGGGTTACTACTTGGGCTGAGGAGAGATAGTACCCCAAGGGGTGCCAGGCCCATAGTGATCTTCTTAGCCATAGTGCAGGTTTGATATTTTATGGGATTAGATAGTTGCAGCCAGCCAGATTGGGCATAGAGGTTGCACGTGTGGGTTAGGCGGTGAGACCCAGTGATTAGGCGACAAGCTTTGTTGAGCGAAGTGGAGATATGTCTGAGGGTTGTAGGAGTGGCCGATCTGTAAATGATGAGGCCATCATCGATGATGGAGACAACTGAGCTTTGCATTGCAAGGTGCAAGGCAACAGGAGTTAAGCCAAACCTGTGCCTGTAGAGAAGGCCAAGACACATGTTGGCAGCCTTAGCGACACTGTCAATATGGGACATGTAGGACAGGTTATTGTCAAGAGTGATCCCTAAGTATTTGAAGGTTAGAACCTGTTCGAGAGTTGACCCATGTTGATTTGCTATGATCATGACATCATATGTCTTCTTATTTTCTCAGCCTTGCACATACTAAAAACCTGCATGTGGACTTTTGTAAGGAATTTTGTATGGCATATCATATGCCAGGGTAAGCAGTTATAGGAGAATAATGGATGTCTTAGGTGATTGTTGTTAGGTGCAAGGTGTAACCAAGTGCTGAAATCACTACAGAAGTTCATTATACCTTTATGATTGCACACCCTGGAGTATGCTATCCCACTTTTAAGATGGAATTGTTTAAAAAAAAAATACATGTACTGTAGTCCAGGTGAAGTATGCAGTTGTCAGAAAATAAACAACAGCCATGTAACATGTTTTGACCAATGAGATTACAGGATTTACATTGCCCAGTGTATTATTGTATTTCTAACTGTGTGTGTGTCTGTCTGTCTGTCTATCTATGTATCTATCTAAACCAACAAGATACGCCAATTCTGTAACTCTAACAAAACAACAGCTCCTTATTGCTCCTTTGCTATTGCTTTATCTCAAAGCTCAATCCTTCTCCACCTTTTCAGCACTACGGTTGTATGATGACAGTGTACTTTGTAATCCACTAAGAGATGCAAATGCACAGAGAATGAACTATGCAAATCTTTCTCTTTCATTTAGTCTGGATGATGAGGAAATACTATTTTATAGAAAAGGTGGTAGAGCCGTGAAACAGGCTGCCAGTCAAGGTGGTGGGTGCAAAAACCATTAGTTGTTTTAAGCATGGCTGGGAGAGAATGAAGGGAGCAGGTGTTGCTCAGGGCATCAGAACTGGGGAGGATAATGGAGGGGGTTGTGAGAGCTGGGACCCTGGCAGAAAAGAGGGCCCCAGGGTTAAATAGGGAAAATGGCAGACTGGATGGATATTTCATCTTTTTCTGTCGTCATTGTCTATGTTTATAAGTTTCTATGGATTTGAAAACTGCACTTTTGACTCTGGATTCACAGATACTTCACACTATTTGATTTTGTAACATTGAATGGAAAGTATCTACTTCACACTACTCAGACCCCACAAAGTCAAAAGCACCCATGTTTTGGATTCAACTCACCCCAGATATAACATAGATAATCCTATCCATGTACCTTTTCTACTGTGTGATTCTTGACATTTTGTGTCTTCATTATTAAAGTGTCTGCTTTTTGTTTAGAAATGCTATCACAAGGACTAGTCTGGCAGAGCTGTGGCAGAACATTTTGCTGTCATCTGACAATCCAGAGTTCATGTGCAGTCCCCAAAAATCAGATGCTGAGCTTGGTTGGGAATATTCTTGGGTGCTGCAGAGAGAAGGTATAGCATATTTGCATTTGTGCACTCCTGTTGGCCAAACAGTAAGTATACGACTAATAACAAACATACACAAATTGACTAGCAAAACAATTACAAGCCAATTGCTCCTGCAGCAGCAATTTTTTTTTAAACATGTTTTAAAGTGCAGGCAGTAGAGAAATTTGTAAGCTGAGGGGACAAATAGTTTCAAGAAACAGGGGTCACGTATGAGAAACATTCTCTACCAAAATGTGTATGAAATTTAGGCAAGGAGAAGCCCACACTGTGGCACAATTCTAAAACTGTATTTGTGAGTGTGAGCAGTTAATCTTTCTGTTAAGTAAATAAAGGTTTGATTACTGACCAATTTATAAATGATAGATAACCAATGAAAAGTACACTTGGAAAAGGATGATAACCAATTTAGATGATGTAGCAAAGATGAATGAGCTCATTCCATTCTGATTTTAAAATAAAGTAAGGTAACTGAAAATGAAGAGTGTTTAAAGGTTGGAGATGTGAATCAAGGGTGTGGCAATAAATAGTGTCACTATAATCAATAAATTCTGGCCAGAGCTGATAGGGCTGCAGGTGAGAAATTGAGGTAAAAATATTGAAAATTTACAAAGTTATGAGCCAACATTCGAAAATGTAACATAGGCTCATAAATATGTTGTTTTATAATATTTTTAAATCACATTTTCAACATAGCCTTATTGTGACCCTTCCTCATGAAGAAGGCCAGATGAAATGTTCAGCTCCTGGCCTGAAGGTGATTTCACACAGAGACTGCAAAATTAAATTTTAGGATGCAAAAACACACTTTGGGCAGGAGTTAAAAAGTGACAGCTGTCACATTCATGAGATTCTGTAAAGAAATGGCTATGTTGAAAATCTGGGGTAAAGATATTGAGAATTACCAAACTTACGAGTCTGAATTTACAAAATTCAACATAGCCTCATAATTTTTTTTTTAAATATTTTTACACCAAATTTAGAACATAACCTTCTTATGACCCCACCTTATGAACAAGGGCACAGAAAGTTTTGAACCCCTGGCAGAAAGATGATTTCATGCAGGGGCCATGAAATAATCTTTCAGGATTAAAAAAAAAAAAATGGGCATGATTTGAAAAATGACAGCTGTCACATTCTTGAGGTGCTGTAAAGATATGGCTATGCTGTAAATGTGGGGTAAAAATATTGAAAGTTACCAAAGTTATGGGCCTACGTTCACAAAATTCAATGTAGACTCATAGCTTTGCTGTTTTTTAATATGTTTGCACCAAATTTTTGACATAGCCTTCTTATGACCCCACCTCATGAACAAGGGCAGAGAAATTTTTCAGTTCTTGCCTGAAAGTTAATTTCACACAGTGATTGCAAAATCATGTTTCAAGACAGATTTGCCTAATGTCAGTGAAATTATTCATGAGGTGGAGGTCCGAAAAACAGGCATGTTGAAATTAGGGCCAAACTTATGCAAACATGCCCAAGTTATGCTACTAAGTTCAAAACACCATTGAAAAACATTGAACCGCACACCTGTTTCTTCAGTTCATGGTCCAGCTTTGAAGAGTGAAGATGTGTCTGCAGTCCAGAGAGCATTATGGCATTGGACCCATGGTCAGTAAGCAAGGACTTGGGGGGTGGTAGGTGATGAGTGGGAAGGTTGGATGAGGGGAGTCTAATGGCCACAAAAGACATTGATGGCTGGTTTACTTTGTACAGATATACAAAAAAAAATACAGAGGATTCCTGCACTGGGGGATTGGGCACCCCCAGTGTGTCATTATTGTGTTTCTGGGGGGAGAGTGGGTGGTGGGTACAGAGAGGAGGGTCGGTGGGGTTTGTGATTTAAAAAGAAAAAAAACAAATAACACACATGCTCAGTAGCGCAGGTGGGGTCACCAAAAAAAAAAAAACAGGATTGGTGATCGCCGACATTGGGGATTGGGCACCCAGTGTCATTGTTATGTTTCGGGGTGTGGTGGGGTGGTGGGTGCTGAGAGGGAGGAGGGAGGAGGGTTGGTGGAGGGAGAAAAATCTTTATTGTGACACTGGGAGATTTGGCACCTTCAGTGTCACTCTTATGTTTCTGGGAGGGGTGGGGGTGAGTGCGGAAAGGGATTGTTGGGTGGAGGGATATGTATAATAAAAAGAAAGAAATCAGCAGTCATGAAGGAACACAGCACAGTTTGCCATGATCAAGAAGGCCACTGTATTGTACTGCCCATGTGCTAGTAGTCACACATGCACAATAAAGTTTCATGGACATGTTGGACATGACGGAGTGTGCTGTGTTCCACCATGATCACGAACACAGTAAAAATAGTGCAATGCTACTTCCAATTGAGATAACAAATGGAGTGCTTCATGGATGTGATGGTGGCTGTGGTGCAACTCCAACATGTTGTTCATTCAGAAGGAATGCACTGAGTCCTTTTCTTATAGCAGGAGGTCTGCGGGGTTATTCCCACTCCCACCCTAAAAAGGACTTTTTTTAGCATTTAGAACCATTAATACTTAGAACCCATTGGTGTTTTAGTTTTAAGTTGGAACTCGAACCCTGAGTTCTAAAAGGGTTCTAATCTTGTTAGAACTAGTTCTGACAACCCTACCAGCCAGCAGTTCTCCAGAGCTGAGCTCAGGATTGACTGTTTCTCCCATGCTGCATGTGTTGTCCTCTAACCCCTACCCAGCAGTCCTGGGGCCAGAAGCACAACAAACCTGGCATCCCCCAATATAGTGTTTTTTTTTATCTTAAAAGAGAGCTCTGTCCCTTAGTGTGGCTCCTGGCCATCTGAATCAGTACCTTCTGGTTCCTGATGCCATCTGGTGAGAACATGGGGTGCACTGGTTGATGAGGATGTTTTCTGATCTCCAAGTTCATGCTGTACTTATAGAGTTGGGTATGATATGCAGCTAAGTTGTAACAGTTCTGGCTTTGAGTGCCACTGAGAGATATTGTTACTGGCTTTGTGCAGTGGCCTTATTGCAGCTGAGGCTGCTGTAGTCCAATGCATGACTGCACCAAAGAAGTGGAGAGGTAGATGTTCATGGGCTCCCCCATCCTGGCACTTTCCCTGGGGCAGGAAGAGTTCAAAAAGACAAGTAGCTTCATCCATGGCAAGATGGGTGCCCGCTGCACTGAAGAAGCAATGGTGGTCCTCCACGCCTACCCCTGATCCTACAGCTGCAATCCAAAACTGGTCCAGGGTGAAGGAGCTGGTTCCATGTCACCGCAGTGACAGAAAATTTGCCGACCATCATTACAGCAATAGCACAATGCTGACAATTGGCATTGTGCCGTCACTGTATAAAAGTTTTTTTTTTTTCTGAAGGGCTTTGCCCTCACACCCCTGCACTATAGATTATCAACTCCAAGTTGGAGTTGGTTTGGGGAGGGGGTAAACTCCACAGAGACAGTAGCGTTCGGGAAATAGAGATGTGCGAAATTCTGAAATTTCATTATGTGAAATATTGTGTGAAATTTGTGCATTTCACAAAATATTTTGTGGGTGGGGGTGAAATGTGAAATTTTGCCCACGGAACATGAATTGCCATTTGAGGCAAAATTGTGCATTTCACAGCAAAATAAAATTTTGCAACTTCACACCCAGTTAAAAATTTCACAGAACAGTGGAATTTCACAAAATGTTTCACATGGCGAAATTGCCAATTTCGTAGCAATTTCACAGGCAAAATTTATTTTCACAACATCTCTGTTGGGAAACCAGCGGACAATCACAGCGAACAATCGATTCTGTTGCTATGATTGTCTTCGCTGTTTTCCCATCGCTGTAGCTGTGTTATATGAATGAGTCACTCATTAGAGGCAATAGCAGTACTCCAGGAAGGAGCCTTACGGTAAGCTCCCTATGGTAGGGGGTTATACATACATTGTATCTCAAAGTGATTTAAACAGCAGCTAGTGAGATTCTGGTAGTGCAAGGACTGCTTGCATGCAACCATAGCAACACCTGTCTAACACACACAGTATTCACTTACATCACAAATTGCACATAAATCTGTTACATTTCAAAAGGGAATTGAAGGCAGAATAGGAGGCTTAAAGGGGAAGGGAAATCTGTGCAAATTTTCAGCTGCTTGTAATGGCCATATTTTCTGAAAGTATACTCATAGCCCTAACTGTTCCATATGTAACTCTACCTCTGTAAAAGCTGGTGCAAAAATTTAATTTTTCTATCCTAATGTTCTATTTATGGACAGCGATCTATGCAGTTCTCTCAGTGGACACAGGGATTTGTAGTTTTGACTGACTCAATGCATGATAGCACCAGGGAAAGTGAAAAACTTCACACTTCACACATTTCACCACGAAGTTCAGACAGACCACTGCATAGCAATGCATTTTGTAAAGTTCACACGTTGCACACCTATGGTATGGGTAGTTTGCACTTTACAGAGGAAAAACAATGTAAAGTGTGTTAATTTGCTACTTGTGGCTATATACACTATTTACTGCCGAGTGATGAATTCATCAAGTTAACTTCATAACTTCAGATATAGCATCAAATGGTTGTTTAATGGACACTTTGCAAAGTGCAATGTGAGCCACTTCACGCTAACTTAATCTGCACATTTTAAACTTTGCTCAGGCCTACAGCATGGGTACAGAACTCCAGGCACAAGCTGTTGGCCTGTTTGAACATTTTGACAAACACAATCCCTGAATCCTAGTTCCATGAGGAAAACTGTACCGAATGTTGTCCATAAAAAGACACCAACAGAAAATAACCATTGCTCATGTAAACATTTATTTGGGTAGTGTTAAATATGGATCATTTAGAGGTATGACTATCATTTTGAAAAGAAGAACATTTCAAACAGCTACAAATTCAGCCAACGCTCATGTCCCCTTAACCACTACTCATTCTGAAATCCACCTGGACAACTATCAAAGACTGGAAGATAGATTCAACATCTCTTTTGAAGAACTGCATCTCCTGCAGATGCCCACATATGGCACTGTGGTATCAGCACTGGATAGGAGTCCACTGGTCACAAGTGTAGCACTTGCATCCATGACCTAGTAGTCTAGAAGCAGAGCTTTTCCTGCAATTGAAATTTTCATATTTTGCAGTCATGGAATTTTGCAGAATATCTAAATCATTTTGCACAGAGTCTTCAAGTAGTGAAAAAAGAAACACAAATTGTAGTCATTTTTCATGTTCAATTTTATTTATATCCTCAGAGAGTCTGCTTGGACTTGCTTCCACCACTGCACTTGATACCTATGCAACCTTACAGCCACACTCCCCTGGTTGCACCAGAGGATTCCCAGTGTGCCCATGTTTCACCATGATGAGCCTCCTGTGGATTGCCACCCAAGGCAAGGTCCTGCCTTATGGCTCCTTTGGCAGCAATGTTCTCATACCTGTATGGTAGGTCTGTGACCACAGTGGAGGCACACAGCTCCTGGGAGCCAGCTCTGGAACTCCCTAAGAGATGGCAGCCAAGTTGGTCATGGGGTGAGGAGGGTAGGTCTTTATCTGCCTAGCAACCCCATTTTTAACATGCTGTGTGTCACTGGTTCTGGTAAGCCTCACACTTGGACATGCATGCTCTCCCCTACAGTGCAGCCTCTGGGCTCCCAAAGCAGCAGCACCAGTGTCACCAGTGCCATCAGTGCCACCTGTGATCTGCCAGGGGGTGGTGGTGCAGCAGGATGTGCATCCCTCCCTCCCTGGAGCAGGACAGCATCTGCTTAGATGCTTGTTCCTCCCTCTCCTGGCCAGCTCCAATGAGTCAAGCTTGCTTCTGAACTCAGGTGGCTGCCATCACAATCCATATCTCCGCTGCCATGCTGACAGGCCAGTGTTATTTGTTATTCTTTTGGGGGAAAATTAAATAGAAAGTAAGTATTAAGTAAATACTTGCCACTGAGCCCTGTCCTCAAGTTGCGAAAAAATACTTGTGTTGCTAGAAAAATTACCGTCAAAACTTTGCAAATTGCCAAATTCCTAAAATTCAGACTCTCACAGCATTTTTCCACGTTACATAATCTTTGGTGAAAGCCAAATTTCTGATATTTTGCACAGCTTTAGTTAGAGGGGAGAGTGCTACCAGCCAAGCCACATAGACACCGAAGTAGAAGCAAACTCCATTAGTTTGATCATTCATATGACTAAAATATTTGACTGGCAGGATTTTCAGTATGGAGGGCACAGATGCATGGGTAGGCTGTCTGCTCCATCAGCATCCTCTCGGCTGCACAAAACCTTGAGCACTTTATATTTAAAGGGGATTGTGTTTTTATGACAGATTCTGTAATTAGTGACAGGTTAGGTGTAATTAGTGCCATATTTGCTGCAAAACAGCTGCTTCTACAGTATACATGCACTTGCTCCCTGTCATTCAGATGGCAAATGGCAGAGGTGGTGAGAGAGGTCTGTGCCAGTCACCATCTCCAGCACTGTCGATGGGGCTAGAATGACATTTGATTGGTGGATCAGGGACAGTGGAAGGGAAGTGGGTGCTGAGTGGGTGACCAAGAATGAGATAGAGTTTTTTTGAATGGCATAGCTGGGATCATGTGGGAGGTACCACTGGACTACCAAGGAGACTTTACATCTCCTGGAGGACTGAGTGGGATGGGGATATCCATGGACTACCATGCAAAACTTACATCTCCTCAGGGACTGGGCAGGAAGGGGATACCACTGGACTACCAGGGAGAATTTACATCTCCACAGTGATCAGGCAAGAGAAGGAAACCACTAGTCTGCCAGGGATATTTTGTTTGTGATTAAGTTGGTGGGGGGCAACATTCAAGACTGCACAATGACTCCATGTATTTGTGTGAGAAGGCATTGTGCAGAGCTGATAATCACCACATAATGGCACTGCAAAAGGCCGCTTTGTGCCTTGCATGCCATACGTGGCCATTAGCATGCCAGCCATTGAATATGGCTCCCAGGTCAAAGGTGCTAACTTCTTTGGGACACACTGTCCTCTTTTGCTGCTGGTTGCCAGTTGCCCAAGGTGGGTTGTGTAGCACCACTCATTTGTACTTTGTATGGAACTACCATGTCTCAATATTTATTCATACAGGCAGTGTGTGATTGATAGGGTATGTTACCTACATAAATATGGCTCCCAGTTAGCCATGTACTATTTCATGCATGGTGCTATGTTTTGCAAGGCCCAAATGGCCCCCTTTGAATACATGGCTCACAATAAGGGGCTAGCTGCACAATTGAGCACACTCAATAGACCGAATGGTCTATTTCTGCTGGCATTTTGTATGAGATGTACAAAGTTTTGCACTGTGTTTTAATCTGCATAAAACTGCTAGAGTTGACAATCTATTCAAACTATTTGCTGCTTCAATTAAAAAAAAAAACAATCACAGAGCTACAGAGTAGTATGTTCTGAGTGTAGCACCATCTTGTGGCACCCTTCCAATGTGAATCCTGAAATCCCAACCAACAGACCACCAACCACGTGGTCTAATTTCCAACTTTGCATTTGCATTTGCCATGACTAGTGGCAAATGTGGCACCTCTTGCATAAACAAAAGTATGCATGTGACATTTTATTTGTACAAACTTGAGGGTATTTGAAAAAAAGTCACTTACATTTTGCACAACTGGGATGATGTCAGCAGAGCAAAAGATTGGCCAGAGTATCAACGTCCTAAATTCTAAAAACCTGGCTCACTGAATTTATTACCACTCCTATTACAGACAATTAGAAGAACTGCAGCTGCTTCCCTGAACACAATAAGGGAATGTTTACACTTAAGTGGTACTGCAGTAAGGGGAGCGTTTAGGAGGTCCACAGCAGCATATCGTTAGAGGCTGATATCTGCCAGGCCTCCTTGTGAAATTGGTACACTCCTGGCTTTCAAACAGTTTGCATCTAAATCTGTGGACAACAGTAAAATCTGAATTTAGAATAAGATCAGATTAGTCTAACATGTCTCCTTATCAAAAGCAATCAATGATATCCTTCATGCTATGAACCAAGCATAGCAATATGTTGGGGATATTTGTGTTGACATGTTTGAAGCATTTGCCCCCCCCAATAAGTAAATAAATATGTTAGTATAGCAGCTGATTTGAAGTAAGTGTGTGTGTGTGTGGGGGGGGAGTAAATGGTTCAAAAGTTAATTCATTTTGAATAGTTGATTCAGTTAAGGTACCAGTGGTCCCCCCCCCAAACTCTGCTGCTTAAAAGCCTGCAATTTATTCAAATAACTTCAGTACCATAATGGCAAGGTAAAACATGATGCTTTTTCCTGACTGATGAAGTGATCACCTTGTTGTGGTGGTCAGGCTTGATCATAATGTAGCTGAAAGATGAGACCAAGGACCCCTCTGACACTCTAAAACAAGTAAAAATACTGAAGTTATTTGAACAAATTGCAGG
This sequence comes from Neoceratodus forsteri, assembly GCA_016271365.2. Lineage (NCBI taxonomy): Eukaryota > Metazoa > Chordata > Ceratodontiformes > Ceratodontidae > Neoceratodus > Neoceratodus forsteri. The sequence goes on along the minus strand of CM057453.1, from coordinate 1,212,142,645 downwards.
CTTTGAAGCAGCAGAGTTGAGGAAGGGGGAGAGCACTGGTATCTTAATTGTGTGCTTTTGTTTGGTCTCACACCAGAAGCACCCTTATAAATCTTATAAAGATGTATTGTAAATGTGATGGGTTGAACTTCCCAAACCCTTTATATTAAATAGTTGATTCATGCCATGCCTTATGGCATATGAGGCTGTATTACACATTTGTACTGTGAGGGGGAGAGTGATCAGGCCCCTTGAGAGGAAGTCTGGGCCCTGGGAGAAGTTCGGACTCTGTGGCCCCATGCAGCTGTGTACAGTATCATGCCAGGTGACCTTGGCCCCTCTTTGATGCTGGGCCCCGGGAATTATCCCTGGCTCCCCCACTCTCTCAAGGGCCCTGAGGGTGATAGTTACCCTGCCACTTTTATGCCTTCTTCAGTGGGGATTAAGAGTTACACTGGACATCATGGGAGATCATGTAGTGTTATGCCAGCCCCCACCTTCCCATTAAGTTGTGGTGATTAAGGCTGGTGTGATGAAGTAGGCCTTACAAGAGAGGAGGAGGGAGGGACCTTAGATTGGAATAAAAGACAGTGGCAAACATGGCAGGAGGATGCCCAAGATAAAGACCATTAGTATTCTGTGATTCCGCAGCCACCAAATTTCCCACCAAACATGTAATCTTCCGCAGACCATATGTAGTGCCATGAAATTAATTTCCTATTAAAATACGCAGGTTTTTACACAGTGCCTGGTTCCCTTCCCCTTCTTGTTTATCCTGAAGTCCATCCTCTGTGCTCAGCATGTGATGTCATTGATGACATCACATCATATTTTATAAAGCTACCAACTTTCCGAGGCCTAAAACTGGGATGGTTCATCCTGACCATGCCCCCCCCACCCCCACCGTGTCACTCCCATGGGCACCGCCACAGACAACACTGCACACAATCAATTAAATTTTACTGCTTGCTCTGGCCATGCCGCCCAACAGTAACACCAGTAGCAAACATCCAGATTAAAGCAATACATCATTCTGCTGCAGCAAGTTCCAAATCATGATGTACAGAAAGTTCTTTAGAAGCAAACCTGCGTTAAACTGTGATCAGGCATTCGAGCTGCATGTATTGCTCCTCCTGACAGTCCCATCCAACCCGCTTACACTCACCTCATTTGCTGAGCAAACTTCACTTCAGTGACTCCCACCACCACACCAGATTGTTTTCACGCACTTCCCTACAGCTGATCAGGTTCGGGTACCTTAGTTCACTGCTGCCAGTCCCTTTTCTGTCTGGAGTCCTTTTCAGCTGCTGGCAGGCAGATGTCCACATGTGCTCATTTGCACTACTACCCAGTCTAATGTAACAGGAAGGAACATGCTCAATTGTGCTCCCACTGACATGCTTGCAGTGCAACACAGGCACAGGGGTTGAAGTTGCAAACTGCTGTCCAGCCCAAATAGCGCCAGGACAAAAGTGACATTTTGCAAAACTTGTGGGGACACTGGTACATGCTGCTTAAAATAGGGACTGTCCTGGGAAAATAGGGACTGTTGTTAGCTTTATATTTTAGCTAGCGGCCAGTCTTCCTCCTGCCACAGAAATTAATTATTAATGCCATGGAAGTAAGAAAGCCTTGCTGCAGAAGGCTGAGAGCCCAGCTGCAAAATTCACAACTGAAATGTTTTGGAGAACTAGGGGCCCTGCCCATTATCCAGCAGCCTTACAAAAACCCCAGAGCTCTCCGCCATTCATCGGGATTTGGAAGGACGTTATGGAAGATCTTGCTGCAATGAGAAAGCAGCAAGAATACTGAAAGAGTGGTGACTGGGTGGATGTCCAAGAGTCACCTGTGTTGGATTAGGAACTGGGCAAAGGCAAAGGGGTATACAGTCCCACTGAGAATGATAGCTGCTCCAGATGGTGTGCTAGTCATTTTCGCGTGAATTATCCTTTGTGCTGTTGATCTAAGGTAGCATAAAAAGAGAGGGAACATAATTTTTGGGACTATGTAGTAAGTGCAGTTAGCAAGGCTGTTTTCTTCCATTTCTCATCTCACACTGATGAAACCAGGAGTTTAAATCCTAGGCATATTTAAAGCAGCAATGTATATTATAGTGAACATTTTTCAGACTTGGTAAAGCATATCACCTTTACTGAGGGTGGTGACAGGATTGCTGTCAGGGTGCAGCAAAGTAAAGGATGGCCTCCTCTCCTGAGGGAGGCAGAAAGGATCTCTGTTTGAGCATGGCTAGGTAAATGATGCCCCTTATACTGAGGAAGGCATACAGGATCATTGACAGCGCATGTCTTGATGAAGGATGCCCCTCCCTCTACTGAGAGGGGTGGTGGATTGCTGGCTAAGCACAACTCTGATGGGAGATCAGTAAAATCATTTGGAAAACATACTCCTCCTCCTTACTAGTGTGAGTTCTGATATGTCCCAGCAGTAACCACTGTCCGGAGAAAGCCTTGCCGCAGATCTTGCAGATACAGGGCAACAGGTGGTTCCCGATGTGCATCTTGAGGGCCCCCAGACTCACGATCATTTTTTTCAAGGTACTTGCAGCTAAACGATTTCCTAATCTGAGCATCACAGTGCAGCTGTTTATGCTTGGCCAGCCCAGAAAAAGTGGAATAGGTCTTGTTGCACATGCTGCACTGGAACTTTTCCACTTCCAATGTCTGCGGGTCTGAGAACTTGGACTGGACCTTCTCTTTGTCACGATGGGGTTTTCAGAGCCACTGTGGTCCTTAAAGGAGGTGTCGGACAGGGAAAGTGGGCTGGCCCTTCCGATCCAGGAAGCATATTCAGAGAGTGAAGAGAGGTCTTTGTGCAAGGGAGAAGGAGAGCATTCCACTGTTAGTCCATACAGTGAGTGACATGTATGCTACAGGGCTCAGGATTGCAGGCTGTGGTATGATAGGCATTTGATACCTCCCATAAAGGAACAGAGAAATATACACATCCCCAAAACTAATATAAAACATACCTGGTAGTTTCTGTCATTAGGTGCCTCTGCAGTTTGTCTGCTCTCAGCGAGTTTACCTTTCTGGATGTGGTTTCTTAAAGGGACAATGTCAATCACTTTAGGCCTCAAACTGTCCCTAGTATTTTAAGACTGTTTTCATTCTGTAGAATATGCTGATGTGGCTTGAAGTTTGATTCTGATTTCTTTTTTCCTTTTAAAAGTGTAAAATGACTGCCCACCATACTGGTGTTACCACACCAAACTGTGTTTGTTTACATTCCTTAATCAACTCCATCTCCCACTGCATCTTTCCTGGACTTGGGAACACCCCCAACACAGTCTAGCCACTCAAGATGCAGTGTGAGCAGATTCAACTATTGCATCATGAGTGGCTGCACTGCTTGGGGTGTTCCTAATGTTCAGGACGTGAGCAAGAAGAGCAGATCAAGGATTTGAAACAAAACAAGGTTGGGTATAATTGCATAACTACTATGTATTTCATTTCTACTAAGAAATGAGGCAAATTAAACCCCCAGTACCAACAATGCATTTTAAGCAGGTAAGTAATCATAAAATGTGGGTTTTCAACTTGAAATAATATGATGCAAATAGTAAATGAAATAGTATGGAAAAACAAACCACTTACATGGACAACTGACCATTTCCAATGTACACAGCTACAATGGTGATCTAACATAAGACTGGTCACTGAGTAAAATACAATAATGGAAAGTTCAGAACATCACAAATGCCACAAAATAGACAAATACTGGACAGTGCCACATGAACTACAGACACAGTACTGCCTCAGTTGTTCCACCCTTTCAATGGCAGTTTTTACTTTTTTAAACAGAGAACCAAAAACATTAGTGTTTAGGAGAGAGAACACAACTAAGTGACAGGCATTTGATAGCTCCCATAAAGGAATGAAGAAATGTACACATCCCCAAAACTAAAATGAAAAAAAAAAAAACTGGTAGTTTCTGTCATTAGGTGCCTCTGCACTGCAGTTTGACTTCCCTCAGTGATCTTACCTTATTGGATGTGGTTTTTTAAGGAAAAACCAAACACTTCAACAGAGAACAGCTGTACTGGTAACATGTGCACAGTTATGGTCAAGCTCGCTAATATGGCTGGTCTCTTAACAACAAGACACAGATGTAAAAGTCAGCACAGAAAAATGAAGACAAACACACAATTACTGCAAACTATGAGACTGAATAAACTCAAAATTATTTATTACTTGAAAAGACACAACTGCAGTCTAAGGATTGAAAGGACCAGGTCAGCACCTTCAATTTAAATGCAATGTTTATACAGCAGTATGAACTGCAACTTATTCTGCTTTTACCTTTATTTGTAGTTCACACATTCAGCAACATACCGCTCCCATTAAAATCCAACAATCAGCTGGCTAGTCCATGAGAAACACAAATCTTGCAGGAGTTACAATGTTGCCATTCCACATAGCTGGCATTTGATAACAGCACCTCGGCTCAGCTATGTGGCTTTGCATGAACTTGAAACAGTACGCCTCATCCACCTTGCCAACCCCGCTTTTATGTAATGCTGCATAACTGAGTCAAGGAGTAGCCAGACGATTGTTGAATTTTAATGGGAGCGGTATGTTGCTGAATGTATGAATGGCAAATAAAGGTAAAAGCAAAACAAGTTGTGATTCAGACTGCTGTATGAACATTGCATTAAAAACTGAAGGTGCAAACCCAGTTCTATCAGTCCCCAGACTGCAGATGTGTCTTCTGCAACTGCAACCCCCTGGTATGTGCACATCACATCTTGAGTTGAGCATTTTCTGTGTGTTTTTAATTCATTAGCTCTAAGAACAGTGAAAATGACATTTTTATGTTGCTTGCACTCATGTGCAAGAAACATAGTGCCATCATTCGAATTTTCGGAGGTGTGGCACCCGTCTTCCAATTCAGTCAGTGTGTTTGAAGGCACAGCCCCAGTTCCTCAATCACTGCTGCAGCTGCCTATGACAGCAGTTGAAAATACAGTGGTCGTACAGTTGAAAGGGAGAGCTCCGTTTCAGTGAGCAAAGCTCCCCCCCTCCACACACACGCACACTCACTGCATGCTCATGCGCCTTCCCCCTTCCCCCATGCAAACACTGTATGGCTGTGAGGTGCCCAATCCCCATTGGCTCCACCCCCAAAGTTTCAGGTGCCATGCTGGAGCCCACCCCAGCGGTGGCAAAATTGTTATGGCCAACAGGGTGTCCAATCCCCGTCAGCTCCACGCCCCAAAGCATCCGGGTGCCACACTGGGAGCCCACCCCGGCATGGCAAAATGTGTTATGGCTGATGGGGGTGCCCAGTCCCCCATCAGCTCCAGTCCCCCCAAACAGCCTTCCAGCTGCCATGCTGACAGCCCACCCCAGCATGGCAAATGTCCCTCGTCATCTTATTAAAAAAAAACAACCTGTAAATACAAAAACTGTCCCTCGGTACTTCTCCCTGCCCCCCTCCCACAACCCGCACCCACCCACTTCGCACCCTGCCTCCCCACACCCCTCACCCCATATTTACCTCCGGACCTCAGCACGATGATCTTCGGTGGACCAGGAACATGTCTGCACTCTTCAAAGCCGAACACAAACTGAGGAAATGCCAATAAGCTGTATAATGAGATAGATAGGGGTTTTTCAACTTTGCTGCATATCTCAGGCAATTTTTGGAATTTTGGCAGCATGTTTTCAACATGGGGTTTTTGAGACCCCTCCTCATGAATTCTGTCACTGTCATGGCATTAATCGGGCCCGAAGGGTGATTTTGCGGTCACTGCATGAAATCACCTTTCGGGAATGATTAACGAAATGACAGTGCCAGTGTTCATAAGGTGGGCTCTCAAAAAAGCCTATGTTGCAAATTTGGTGATACAATTCCTAAAAATGACTGTTTTACGAGCATGCATTGCGCAGTTCCTACGCACACTCATTAGTTCACAAATTTTTAATATTTGCACTCTGGATTTTCAACATTGCCATTTTACCACACCTCCTTATGAGCAGTACAGCTGTCATTTTTCACATGGTGCCCAAAATGTGTTTCCGTGCATGTAGCGCACAATGGCACATTTGGTGTGCGCAATCAATGTTTGGGACAGATTAAGAAAATCACAGTGACACTGTTCATGAGTAGAGGTCTTAAAATGGCTATGCTGAAAATTTGGTGAAAAAATTCCGTTCAGATGTTCTGCAATATTACTAATGAAGACATTGAACAGGACTGGCCTCAGGACCGATCCCTGCAGCACCCCACTGGTCACCCCCTCTCCCTAGACTGCACACCATTTACCACCACTCTCTGCATCCTGTCTGTTAGGCAGTTTCTAACTCAGTTTACCACCCTTTCCCCCATGCCCAGCCTACCCAGCTAGTTTATCAGCCTCCTATATGGGATGGTGTCAAAGGCTTTGCTGAAATCAAGGAAAGTGTTGTCCACTGCCCCACCCTGATTCACTTCCTTTGGCACCCAGTCAAAGAAATCAACCAGATTTGTCTCACATGATGTCCCCACTGTGAATCCATGTTGTCTATGGTCCTGGGCTCCAATGGCTTCTAGATGCCCCACTATCCTTTCTTTAAGCAATGTCTCCATGATCTTCCCCACTACTAAGGTGAGGCTGAATGGCCTATTGTTCCCTGCTTCCTCCATGCTGCCGGACTTGTGTAGAGGGATCACATGTGCCCTCCTCCAATTCACTTGGTTTGAATGACTCAGTAAACATGGCTGCCAGAGGTACTGCTATCTCCCTTCGCAGTTCTCTTAATATCCTTGGGCATATGTCATCTAGTTCCATCGCTTCGTCCACCTTCAATTTAGTGAGCTCCTGCAGGACTGTTTTGCCTTTGAATGGACTATTGTCCACCTCTTCACTCCCTTGGCAACTGCTGTTCTGCTGTGGCCCTTGCCCCTTCCCTCTTCAGTGACTACTGAATGGAAAGACACAGTGGATGTCTTGGGAGGAAGGCATGGAACTATCACTTCCAAATATCTAAATACCACATACAAGCAAGCAACATTCGGGATTGACAAATGCTTGTTTTACTCAGGGGATAAAATAATAGTTTTGGAGACCTCATTGCAGAACTGCACAAGGGAATAGTGTAGGCATGTCTGAGGGCAGTCAAACTGCACAGTCACTTCATGAAAGAAACAATTGTATTGGAGTGCTTTTTTATGGTTGTGGGAGGAGCCTACAGCCATCTTACCATCTGTAGCTGGAAAATGGAGTATCATGGAACACGTTTTGGACTTTTCAGTGTATCATTTTATGCCAACTGAAATAAAATACTCCCTTCTTTCTGTTAAGAATGTTGGAGACATAACTCCAAGCTGCTTCTCAGATGCCATTAAGAAACTGAAACAGCTTGTTAAATATTTGTTAAATATCAGTTGCCTATTAAACTGGAGAATTGCTTACCCCCTTCAGAATGCAACAACTTGCACATTTATTTACTTAGCATTTAAAAAGCTTCTTGCTGCTAGTTTCATTTGGGAATGTATTGTCTTTCAAGAAAGATTCATACCTCATAAATGTCATCCCTTTTCCAGCAAATCTATAATTTACATTATCTGAGCACTGTCTCAGACACATGCCAGGTCTTCAGTGAACTACCCATACTGAATATGTAGCAATCAGCAGGCATTTTCTACTGTGCATTTTGGAAAAAAAATATATTGAGCTACAGCAAGCATACACACAGACACAGACACACAGACACAGACACAGACACACACACACATACACTGTACACACCATCCTCATGGCCACAACATTCAAAATAAATACTGCATTCTAATATGTTATAAAACTATAAATAAACTTTATGTCAAGTGAACACAGTGAAGTTCAATTTAGAGTATATTTCCTTTAAATATTTCTTATCCTGTATTTTGTATCCTGGATACACGCACGCGCACACACACAGTCTTTCTGTATACACCATCCCCATGGTCACAACATTCAAAATAAATTCTGCATTCTAATATGTTATTGTTGTGCTGGCAGTATAGCCTAGAGGTTAGAGTAACGACCTGTGAATGAGCTTGGTATGTCCAGCAGACCTGAGTTTGATTCTCACAACCTCCACTTGCATACTGTGTGATTCTGAGCAAGTCTCTTAAATGCCCAGTGCTCCCAGGTCACCCCTGAAAACAGGCACTTGTGCTTAATGGGTCTTACCCGGTTACCAAAGACTAAAATAAAGAAAGAAACTGTTTGTTTATGTCAGTGAACATCAGTTTAGAGTAGATTTCTTTTAAATATTTCTTATCCTATATTTTGTATCCTGGATAGTGCAGGGAAGATGCTAGAGCTCATTGTCATAGGGATCTTCATTTATGCATTTTTGCACTGTATTTACTCAGGCTGTCCCAGATTAGAGGCAATATCTTGTTTTCAGTGGGGACATGATTTTACCATTTTGATAATGTATTTCTTCAGGGTAGCCTAGTCCAGGGCCCCCATATTCAAAGGAGATGTGGAGTGCATCCCGGCGGAAAAGGGAGCTGCACCGCTCAACTCCAACAATGTGCCGCAGCATGATACTCAGAAGTGCAGGATGTGCTGGCTGCAAGGGAATGGGCCAGGGTGTATACAAAAATAGTATGCCGTGCAAGTCGAGGGTGCATTCCCATGCATATACCATGCTGCAGCATTCTCAGTGGGAATGCATCCCTCACAGTCCAGAGCAGCGTGGCCCGCAGTCAAGCCATGAATAGCTAGCCTAACCCAGCCAGCCACCCACAGGCAGACTGCAGAAGTACACTCAGGTGCACAGTAGCCTGGCAGCCCTTGTGGACTAGAGGTACCCCCCTCCCATCCCCTATTGATCCAACTCCATCCCTGAAGAGCTCCATAGTGTAGGGGCCCCCCTGGACCTAATCGTATCAGAGGAAAGTACTGTCCATATCCATAGAATAGAGGACCCCCCACCCACTGCCTTGGCACATAGACAACCCGTTTCCCCATACCTGACATGTTGTGGAGACTGGCCTTGCCCTCCACACCTAGCCATGGCCAGCTGCTGACTGTACTGGACCTGAGCCAGGGACCTGCACTCCTGAATGACCCAAGTGGCTGCACCATGCATTGGGACACTACACAAGCTATGAACCCACCAGTGTATGCAGCCGTGTGTATGTCCCTGGCAAACTGTGAGAGGGAATTAACATACCTCCGATGCATGCCTTGTAGATGCTGTATCTTCCTGCTGTCATTCACTGCTGCAGGCCCACACTCTCCCCCATTCCCCTGTGTAACATGCCACCCTCCAGACTGCTGAGGTATCCTGGGTGCCATGGGGCGCGGTATCCTGCAAAGTCATTTGCAGTGTATGCTCCAGGCTATGAATAGTGCATCTGTGGTCCCCCAGTTGTACAAATGAATGGGAGGTCAGCTGTAACATGTCTGTTCCAGGACCTGTGTGTGGGTCCAGCATCGTCTGTTATCAGACTAAGGTGTATGGCCACTGGGTGTTATCGCCTGCACATAGCTCATGCTTATATGACACATTCCAGCGTCCTACTGCCAGTGCTTTGCCACCCAAAAATAAAATGCCATTTCTTCTGTGAACTATCAAGGCTAAATATGTAGCAATCAGCAGGCATATTCTAGGAAAATACATGGTAAAACTGCGTAAAAGGAAGGCTGCATTAAAATTGCCTCTCAGCAGACCTGCTTTGTGCAAATTCATTAAAATAATGGGTAAAAGCATCCCAAAAGCTCTCCACAGCCATATTGGTTCTCACCAGAATCTGTTTTTTGGATGTGGTTTTTTGAGGCAAAACAAACCACTTACATGGACAACTGACCATTTCCCATGTACACAGCTATGACGGTGATCGAACATATGGCTGATCACTGAGTAAAATACAATAACGGAAAGTTCAGAACATCACAAATGCAGCTAAATAGACAAATACTGGACAGTGCCACATGAAATAGAGACCAAGTACTGTCTCAGTTGTTCTACCCGTTCAATGGCAGTTTTATTTTATTTTTTTTAAACAGTACCAAAAACATTTAGACTAGAGACCACAGCTAGACAGAAGTGGGAATAAGCTACTACCTGCATCCGAGGGCTGCTGCTCTCAGTGTGCTGCACATAGGAGTGGTCCCCCAATGACATTTGATGTTGATGACTCAGAGCGCCACATTAAACACAGAGCAATTTGAGTGTGCTAAACACCATGGTTCTCAATCTAAAACTGTTTTTTATTTAATCAGTGAGTCTTCAGGAGGATTACACCTCCTGGGTAGCCTACAAAGAAAGTAAGTGAAAAAATGAATTATAAAGCCTGAAAGAAATGTATCAGTTTCCCACATGAACTTTAACCAATGGTTAGTATAGAGAACAGAGTGCTAATGAAATAAACTTCAAAAGTGAAATCAAGTTTAATGCAGTGAGACCGGAGATAGGAATGAAGTGCTCCACAGACCCAACAGACACGGAGGCGACTGTGGTGCAACTCCAAGATGTTGTTTGGTCAGAGGGAATGCATTAAGTTGTTTTTTGATATAAAGAGGTCTGCAGGGCTATGCCCAGTGCAGCCCTAAAAATAGGGAACATTGCTTGCCCAGTTATATGTTTATGATTCAAGCTTGACAAGCAGTGTCTACAATGATTTAAGTGACCCAGGCACTGAGGAACATTTGAAACAGTTTTATCAATGTGTGATTAAAAAGTCAAGGAAAAAACAAAGATGAGACCGACATACTTAAATTCAGTGACAAGTTTCAGTGGGTGGTTATTTTAAAAAAATGAAAAAGAAGAGTCTACCAGAGATGACCAGTACTGAGACCTAAACAGCATTGCTTGAGTCTTCTTACTCTTTAGCAACAGTAAGTTACTGTATCTGAGAACTATTTCGACATTTTATCAAAGCACCCTGTAGAATCATTACAAGAGAAGAGGGAGATTAGTGAGCATAGAAAATGACTATGCCATCAGCATAAAGCCTGACAAAGCAAAAATCAACAACAGAGGATAGTCAGAGACCTTGGTTTTCCATTTTTCATGGTAAAATCGATACAAATAATGGAATTCTGCTTGGTTTGCGGATTTTGAATTCTTCCACTGGTGCCTCATGGAAATCACATTTCATTGCATGGAATCCCCAAGATTTCAGCTTCTTAGAAACATAGAATCTGACTGCAGATAAGGACCTCTTGGCCCACCTAGTCTGCTCATTTTTCCCTAACTACTGTATCGTCGCAGACCCTACTCAATCTCCAGCTTATCCACACTCTTGTCTTACCACTAAGGTTCTCTTATGCCTATCCCTTGCTTTCTTGAACCCTGTTGCTTTACTTTGCCACTACCACCTCTGCTGTGGGCTGTTCCAGGCATCCAACACCCCTTCCATGAAGAAGTACTTCCTCACATCTCCCTTGAGTCTGCCCCCTCCAGTTTCATAGCATATCCTCTTGTCCTTGAGCATCTGTTTTTTTTGAAAGATGCTTCCCTCTTGAAATTTATTTATACCTGTGAGGTATTTGAACATTTGTGTCATATCCCCCCTCTCCCTCCATTCCATCAGTGTATACATATTAAGGTCCTTCAGTCTTTCCTCATAGGGTTTTTGATGCAGACCCTGCACCATTTTGGTTGCCCTCCTCTAGACCGCCACCACTCTTTCTATGCCCTTCCGGAGATGAGGTCTCCAGAACTGGACACAGTACTCCAGGTGAGGTCTCACCAGTGATCTATATGGGGTAATACCACCTCCCTCTTTCTGCTGTTGATGCCACTCCCTGTGCACCCAGCATCTCGCTAGCTCTCCCAACTGCTTTGTCACCCTGCCTAGCCCCCTTTAGGTCATAAGATATGATAACACAGATATGACACACTGAGAGGAGTGGAAAAAATTAGAAATGATCTAGAAAAGTTTGAAGAATGGTCAAGGGCATTGCAGCTGTTTTTTTTTTTTGTTTTGGAGTTAATCTTTTTATTGATTTTCAGAGATATATAACCAACAAGCGGACATAGAGGCAGGTCTATTCATTAGAACTACATACAGTTCAGACAGATGTGGTCTTAGTTATGATACAATAAGAGCTGCACACCACAGGGTGTGCCAACAATGACCATACTACATTCACGTTCCTACATAAGGTTACAATTATGTTTATGTACCTTTGCAGTCAACATGACCAGTTACTTGAGGGATTCTGGACTCAGGGGAGTATTCTCCACACTGAGACTTTTCTTGGGTGGTTGTGGGGAAGCAGTCTACCATGGCTCCCACAGCGGCTCTGGAGAGTAGGCCTAAACTTTCTGCTTTGGTTCCATGTCATAATAGCGATTGCAAAACAACAATCGGTATTGTGGTGAGTGTACTGTGTATCGCCAAAAAGCAAATTGACGATATACACTTACCGGCGAACTGACATCTGGAAACACAAAAAGTGTTTTTGGGGTGGGGCTGTGCCTCTCCACCCCCCTTGCAGGAGCTTTGCCCCCCTCCCCATGATTTTAGATTCTCAACTCCAGGGGAAGGGAGCACAGTCCAGATTAAAAAAAAAAAAAGTCCTGCAGCCGCAGGCAGTGGCAATATTTCTACTCTCCTGGTCCCAGCCACGAGCCCAGTACCTGCTGAGCCAGAGCAAGCCACCCACACCACCACACCACATGGCTAGCTCAGTGGCAGCAGGTACACCAGTCCCCTAAAACCCCTTCCCTGTCCCTCCCCTTCCCCTCGCTATCCCTTCCCCTTCTGGTCACCCTTTCCTACACTCGCTTTCATGTAGGGTCACTACTCATGCAGGGTAGCCCATGGGGAAAGCGCTGAATTTGAGTCACATTTTGATGGTTGCCCATATTCAGTCACTATAATCACTGGATACTGTCTGCTTTACAGGTCTTTCATGGGGGTTTGAGCAGGTCCTTGCTCATTGGGGCCCCCTCTGTTCCAACTCGCCTTCCTGAGTATATACTGGGTAAAAGGGGACCATCTTTCTAGGAATGTTCTACTGTTGCCAGCAGCAAAATGAGGCATTCTCATGAAGGTGGCTAGTTTTTCCATAGCCATAAGCCATTTTCTAAAGGTTGGTATGTCTATGGATCTCCACCTTCTTAGAATTACCCTTCTTAACCTCCACTGTAGCTTGCAACAACTATACTTTCTGCTGTGTTTCTTAATGGGAGGTCTGCCGGTGCAATCCCTTGAATCAACAATGCTGGGGTAGGAGGAATCTGACACACCAATACCTCTGAACAGCATTGAGTGTCCTTATACCAGAATGGGCAGATGAGGGGACAGTGTCATAATATGTGTAGCAGCTCTGCACCTTTCGCATCGCATCTCCATTTATCCCCCTTCATCTCCCATAGGTTCAAGTTGGGCCAGTGTGCAATATCATAGGTGCCATATTTTGTTCTTTATCAGGGGACTATTTGGGTCCCCACATGCCTTACAGGCAGAGGTCCAACAAGTTCTCCCTTGCTTATCTGAGATGGGCCCTGCTAACGGCATCTGCCATTTTGCTTTGGCCGCTAGTGAGGGGTCCAGAGCTGCCTCCCTCATCTGCCTATAAATGACTCCAGCTAGGCCCCTTGGTTTCTTAATCTAGGATTTTATGGGGATTTTCTTGCCTGTCTCTGTCCTTTTGTTTTTGCATCTGACATACAGTATAAGCATCCTCTCATGGCCCATTCTTGGTATAGATGCCTGAGCTGTAGATATTTTGAAAATTCTTTGTTATGCTGTTGGTATCTATTTTGTAGGGAAGCAAAAAGTCCATTGTTTGTCCATCTGCCATTAGGATGTCTTTAAGCCTAAGGATGTGCTTCACCCTCCATTCCTCCCAGCTAAATGGGTTTCTAGCTATAATCCACTGTGGGTTGTTCCATAAGGTGGAGTACCTCCCCAAGCCTAGGCACAAGCCTATAATTTGTCACACTTTATGCCATGAAATGTGCACTGCCTTAACCGTAAGCCATTTTTCATTGGCGGGGGTAGTGGGTGACCTAGATATGCAGCGAGTAAGTGCCATTAAGTGCACCAGTCTCTGTGTCAATCCAGGCCGATCTGTTTGGGCCCAGGTCCTAGAACATCCTACATGCTCTTGCTACTGAGAAGGCATATTAGTAGTGTTGCACTTGTGGGACACCCCAGCCCCCTTTACTCCATGGGGCCCTTAATTTAGCCTTACTCTACCGTGGAATGTAGTTACCCCTCAGAAAGGTAGCCATCATGGAGTTAAGCTTCTGAAACCACTTCCCTGGTATTTCTACTGGCAGGAGGGGCGAGCCGGTAAAAGACTCTGAGGGTGATCATCGTTTTGATCACTGCTACTTTCCCTGGCTTAGAAAGATTTAGGTGTTTCCATCCATTAATCTCAACCTGTAAGCTGCTGACCAATGGAACAAAGTTCTTGTCTATTAAGGTCTGTATCCTGGGTGTTTTGCATACTCCTAGGTATTTAATTTCTCCCTTTGCCCATACGAAGTCTATTTTGGAAGTTATCTGTGGAGTTATCAGATCATTGAGGGGGAGCACCTCTGTTTTACCCTTGTTTATACATAGCCCAAAAATGTTTGCAAAGGAGTTTAAAAATTCCAGGATATGCGGGGCACACACTTCGATACCCCTTGTTAGTATAAGGTGGTCATCTGCGCACAGCATAGCATGATAGGAGATCAGCCCCCCCCTATCTTCAGGCCTTGTATGTCTGGGTGCTCTCTTAATGCACTTGCCAAGGCCTCAATTGCCAGTACAAACAGCATAGGAGGAAGTGGGCACCCCTACCTCATCCCCCTATGTAAGTAAAATGGTTCAGATAATGTGTTGTTTGTAAGGATCCTGGCTGTGGGGTCCTTGTAGAGTGTTTTAACCCACCCCCTGAAATTGGTGCCAAAATTGCTCCCTTGAAGAACAGTATGCAGGAATTCCCACTCCAGAGAATCAAATGCTTTCTCGAAGTCCACTGAGATGGCTGCTGCTGGTGTGGGCAGTGAGGTTGCGCCCTGCATTAGTGTGACCAATGCCCTCAGATAGTCTGCACTAGCCCATCCCTTGACAAAACTCACCTGGAGGGGTAAATCATGGAAGGGAGGACCTTTTCTACATGTGTTGCCAGTGTCTTCGCTAATATTTTGGTGTCTGCATTGATGAGCGAGATAGGCCTGTAGCTCGCTAGTGGTGCATGGTCTTTCCCTTCTTTTGGGAGTACAGTAATAATGGCCTCTTTCAGGGACCCAGAGAACCCTTCTTTTCCTAGTGCATCCATAAGCATGTCCAGCATTGGGGAAGTAACAGATCTTGCACCACCTTATAAAAGTCTGCTGGGTAACCCCCCCAGTCTTTGTGTGGGGCCATGTTTGTAATAGCTGTAGCTATTTCTTGTCTATTAAAAGGGGCATCCATAAGCTGTTTCTGATTGTCAGACGCTTCTGGATTTTAAAGCCCTCCTGAAAAGCCAGACATTTTTGTGTATCCCATTGTACATGGTAGCTATACAAGGTTTTTTAAAATTCAAGCATTGTTTTCATTTATTTCTTTTGGTGTAACTTGTTTCTCTGTGCTGTCATGTAGCTGAGCAATGTGCCTTTCAGCCTAAGTCTCTAGGCCAATAGCTTCCCTAATGTTTCCCCATAGGCCCAGTATTTATGCTTCATTCTCTTATCTGGAGTTTGGCTTTTTTGGTGGCTAACACATTCAATTGAATCCTGTGGGCTATGATCTCATATACCAACTCCTTATGTTTAAGCATGCCTGGGTCATTTTTATATTGTTTTTCTCTCATCCCCAACTCTTTCTCTAGGCTGACTGCCTCCTTTTGCCTCTGCTTCCTATGGTGCAAGGCATAGCTGATTATCTTTCCCCAGATTGTTGCCTTAAAGGCTTCGCAAATAGCTGCTGGGGATGCAAAACCTGGGAGTTTATCTATAAAGTAGTTCTCTGTTTCTATGGCCAGCCAGCCTTTGATGTCTAGTTCTTGCAACAGGAGAGACTCTAACCTCCAATTTACAGACCTGGGGGGAGCCCAAAGTGAGGGACAGGGTTAGTGGGGCAAGGTCTGACAGACACAATGGGGCTATGTTGGTGTCCAGCACTTTTGCCGTGAGTCTTGGGGATGTAAACCAGTAGTCTAGCCTGCTGGTAAACTTTTTTGCATCTGAGAAGTAAGTGTAATCTCGTTCTGCTGGGTGCGTTAGGTGCCATTCATCCTGCAGACTGTACAGACATAGCAGCTCTTTCAGGGCCCGGATGGATCTAACATGTGACTCCGTTCTAGGAAGTACTCAGTCACCAGGTTGCAATCACTCCCTAGCAGCATGTCCATATCTTCTGTGGCTATGTCCATCATTGCTTGCGATACTTGATTAAAGAACTCAGGGGAGTTTCCATTCGGTGCGTATATATTTACTAGTAAAACCAAGCCACCTTGGCTAATACCCACCACCCTTCTGGCTCTGCTTTTTTTCCCAGGAGGCTCCATTTCAGCTGTTTATGGCAGAGTATGGATACTTCCCTCTTCACCCTCTCAGCCATACTGTGGACCTCCCACCACACCCACTCGCTGGCTAACTTCTTTCCTTTTGTGAGTTTAGTTTCCTGTACAATGGCTAATTGTGTTTTCAGTTGTTTTAATCTACAGTAGTAAAGACTTTTTTTTCTTTTTATGGGTGAGTTCAAGCCCCTCACATTCCATGAGGTAACTTTTTAGACATCCATACCAGCCATGGGGCCCTATGCACTACTGTGTGGAGTTGCTATGTGCCACATATCTGTGGCACAAAGCCACCCCACACCCATTGGGCCACCTGTGTGGGATGCACTCACAGGGGTGCACAGCTCCTATGCACCCGAACCCCTGGCTGCCCGGACACCAATGCACCGGGGGCAGGAGAGTGGCATGATGGGTGCATGCTAGCACTAAGCACCATTCACAAATGCGAGTGGTGCTGTGCATTGGGGGCATAGGAGGGTGCATGTTACGTCAGGGAGAACCAAGCAATCACCACCCTACGCACCCAGCCCTGCACACACAGCCCACCAGCACCTGTCTGTAATCACCCCCAAACACACAAAGCTGAGCCCCCACCCATGGAGGCAATAGGCACCCACCCTTGACACACAGGTGACCCACACCCCAAGGCCATAGACTGCAGCCACCCACCCCAAACCACAGTGGTGCCCCACCCCAGATATCAATGCCATCCCCCCACCACATACCACTGCCCCATACCAGTGAATGTACTGTTCCCCCCCCCACACACACACACACACACTGCATTGCCCAGCATGTATGGCAGGGCCAACTACCCACTAAAGCCTGCTCACAGACCCCCACCCCAGCAATGATGGGCTGTGCCCCCTGCAGTGATGGTCAGTGGCGCCCCTGCAGCACCGACAACCCCCCTGTCCCCCATTCCCACCTGTCAGTGCCATTGCCAGGAATGGCCAGCAGCACAGCTATCCACACAGCTCCTTATCCGCCGGCCATCCAATCGCTGTTGGGAGTGCACTGCCTATTCATAGGGGCACGCTCCCAGCATCATGTGGATGGCCGGTGGCCAAGGCTGTGTGTGGAGGGCTGTGCAGCTGGCCATCCTGGGGCAGCGGCACCAACAGGTGGGAATGGGGTCAAGGGGTGGCGGTGCCAGGTTGGGGGGGGTTGACCACTGGCCACCAATGATGGGGCGGGTTGTACGGGACAGGGCCAGTGGGAGGATGGGTGGGTGTGCAGTACTGGGCACTGGCCTAGGCACACCACACTGCAGTGTGGGGGTGGGCTTTTGCCACAAACCATGATGAGGGGTGCAGTGGGGGGTTGCTGTACTGCACCGGGGCCGTGGACCAACATGTGTGTGTGTGTAGGTGGGGGGGCTGGCACAGTGGCACCAGGCTCAGGGTGGACCAGCACTGTGGCAGGGTGGGGGGTAACTGGCAGTCTTGGGGATGGGGATCCATGGTGTGGGAGCAGGGGTGCCTCTGGCCATTTGCGGACGGGGCTTCTGGGTGCTGGAGAGGCTTCTACAGCTGGGGCCACAGTGCCTAGTGATAAGCAGCTTGAGGGGCGAGGCACACGTGGCCATGTAGGTCCAGATGCCTGCAGAGGATATTCATGCACCTGGACCTGCACACTACCGCACAAGGGATCCACTGTGGGACCTATGCCAGGCATCCAATTGGATGCCCAACTGGGTCCGCGACTCTGCCCCAGGCCACCCTGTGAAGTACTGTGTACTGGGGGGGGGGTACTGTGGACAGGTGCGGACAGGTGCAGGCCAGTGGTGAATGCCGGCCATGTGCCCCTGTCTGCAGACCTACCTGGGCGGTATATTCGCCTCCAGCACATATTTTCCGACCGATCATGCATAGGCCCCCATATTTGTGTTTTTTATACTTGAGCTGACTCTTCACCACTTGACTTTTTGGCTGTAGCATTTGTACAGGAACTTCTGCCTCAGTTTCATTCCTCACCCCCTTGTCCAATCCCCTCTTTTCCTCCCGCAGGTACCTAGTGCTTTCTTATAGTCATTGTTTACTTTGTAGCTCCAGCATAACATCTCTGTATATTTTTCCTTATATATTTTTATACTTGTGACTCTTTGCCTGAGGCCACCCTTACAACATAATTTCATTTGATCCTTAACACAGGGGCATAGCACCAGGCCCTTTACATCTAACATTACTAACCTTGACATTTTTAGAACATGTAACCCCTAGGTGGCACTATCCAAAGGGCTACTACCCCTGCCTGCATGGCTAGTTGCAGGTTAATGGGCCTGGGTACTGAAATGGGTGCTTCCACCAGAGGTCAGGGTTGTTAGTGGTCAAGCTAACCTGGGCACAGCCCTCCAGGACACTGTAACACCCTCTTTCCCTTCTAATGGCCTGAACAACACACAATAATCACTGTCACAATGACCCTTATTCACCAGGCAATTGCCCACACTGTTTGCATTACCACCAGGGCTGGTTCCTCTAACTTGAGTCTGGGGACCCTCTGTAAAACAAGGTTATGCACAGAAAATAGTAACAGTACAGTACTTTTGGCACAAACTGGAACCACAGTCAGGTTAAATGCAGAAAGAGTTAGATCTGATTTATTCAGGGGACTCGAACAAGAGAAGGGCATAATCAGGTTGATTTGCTTAAATGCTATATCAATCAGACAGTTATACATGCACTTCAGAGTCCCTCCACAGTCACACACTCTGTGTAGCCAGGTAGGAAAATGGTGGGCTAGCCAGGAACGTTCCCCGGGGTAGGCCGGTGTTGCAGCTGGTTGGGGCCCTGTGATGGAAGAAAGCAACATGCACAACACACTATTTGTAATCCAGAGCCGGAGGGCTCAGCTCATGCCAGAAAAGACAACAAAGCAATCAGTTGACAACACTTTAGATTTAGCTGTTGTTGCAGGGAGCTACCCTGATGTTTACTCCTGATACCCAGTACAGGACACAGGCAGGGCGAAATTGAGACTGCAGGTTGTTGAGCTGGAGTACTAGGAGAAGCAGGGCCCACACGGATCATCGAGGCATCACTCCTGTTCAAGAAGTTGAGCAGCGGGCTGATCCCTAGGCTGGTCTCTCGTCGATGACTTTCTCTGTGTAGCGAGTATTCTGGCTGGGCCAGTGTGGCAAGGCCCAAGCCAAATGAAGATGCAATACAGATTCAGTCCGTGGGAGCTGTATGTAGCCTCCAGCAAGCAGAACACAGTTCAGCACACAGTGGGGAACCAAATCACGACCCACTAACAGCACACAGCACATTTACATGTAAGAAAGTCTACTGTACCAGGCAGATTGCTATCCGGTCACATTTACAGAGTCTCTGCACAAACTGGGAGTTCAGAGCTGACTGGAAATCCTGACAGGATGATCACATTCAGCAAATCTTTGGTCTTCTTCAGGTTAAAGCTTGGTCCCAGTCCAATGGCTTAATCCATTCTCACAACTCAGATTCAGTCCAAAAAAAGGCACAGATTCCCTCTCAGGGACAGCAAGCAGGCATGCAGGCCAAAACTCAGGCCTTTCCACAATTCTCCCATGCAAATCCACACAGGATTTGCTGCTCGACTATCCTGAGCTGTTACTCCTTCAATTTCCAACTCAGATATGAAGCTAGCTGCAAGCAGCCTGGGACTTTCCCCAGGATCCAAATGGTTCGGTTGGCTGAATCCTCTGTCAGTCACAACAAGGGCTTCCTCTCCAGGTTCATTTAGGCGCCAAAAGCCCAAAACTACAATTCGTACAGAATTTTGCTCCCACAAAGCCCCTGGGGACAGGTGCCATTTTAAAGTCCCCAAAGGTATTAATTGACCCATTTCAGCAGTCCAGGACCAAGATGGCGGAGACAAACAGAAATGTCCATGCTGCAACGAAGGCAGGTTAGACAAACTGCAATATTATTACTGTTCTAATAAATGATCAGTAAACAAGTACATCTTCTAACAGAGCTCCCTCTGCAGTAATAGCGATGGCAGAACGGAGTGATTATTTGGTAGCCTGGGTGGGACTCGAGCATAGAAACACTCAGCCCTCTCCCAGATTAATTATGATTGCAATCTGGGCAGCTCTTAAAGAGACAGTACACAGAGGCTATACAGGCACTCTCTGACAATACATTTAAACTGCTAAAATGCAGGACACCAGCCTAGCAGTGAACATTTAGGCAAGCTCAAGGAAGACTTTTCGGGAACCCCCATTTGTAGGGAGGTTACAAACACAGCTTATGCACTCTATAACAGCTGTAACATATATCAGAACATAACTACCAGGAACCTCCATATCTATTGAGGGGTCTTTACACATCAACCCAGCTAGCTCTTCTTGTGCAAGCCAAGGGTTCAGAAAGCCCTTCATGGGCAGCATCAGAGCTACCAGGAAAACTTACTGAGAGAAGCTATCCATAACTGATATCCAGCACTATTCCTTATTAAGTTTGTATCTCTTTACCCTGGGATTCCTTCTTGTGTTTGGCATCATTGGGGCCCTTTACTAGCCTCCGGTACTACTGTTCTTAATGCCTACTTGTTCCTTTGTGGGGCCCATGACTGCATTTAATCGTACCCCCCATCAGGTATATACTGCTTGCTGCAAAACCCTGGTTTCCCTCCACTTGTTGTGGGATACATGGTATGTTCCCTTTATTATTCCCTTTCTTAATGCCTTTCTTTCTTTCTGGTCCCCCATCTTCCCAAAGTCCCCTTTTGTTCTGTGGCCCAAGGAAGTAGCCATGTTCTATGCGAGGCACACCAGAACGCCAACTCCCCCCTCCCTTCTTAACCCTGAGGGTCAGTAACTGGATCCCTTTCTTTAACTTTGGATATTGCTGTCTGGTGCATGTACTGCTGTTCTTCAGGTGCATCTCCCCCTTGGGAGGTGCGTGCTGATCTATTTGCTGGGTTAGCACTGACTTAGTGTGCACTGTATTTGTGCCCCCCAAAAAGGAAGCTATGTACCACATACAGCAGGTTATGTTCTCCTAGGGTCCCATATTCAAAAGTCCGAGGCTGCATCGCGCAAGTTCTTGCACCACGCAACTGAGATGCACCGGCACAAAATAATGGTATATTCAGAAGATGTGTCATGAGATTTGATCATGCATGTCTGGCTGAATATCCCGAATGTGCATGACTGCACAGCGGGAGATGTCCAGCATGGCAGGTGACCTGAGCCCTATGTGGAGCATGGGGAAATGCGTGATAGGCAGCCACATGTGGAGTGCGCAAAATTGCAATATTCAGCCGGGATATGCAAATGGCCTTATTGCGCATTTCAAGCCCATTCCTCTCATGCAGAGCTCATTACTGGAAGGTACGCAGGCTATTTGCATACCACCGGGCATGCTCAGTTCCAGCTTTGCAGGGCTGCCCACCACCCCACAAAGGTGAACAGAAGGTACTGCAGCCTAGCAGGCAGGTGTGATAGAATGTTTGTGTGTGGGTGGGTGGACTGCACTGGCCTGGGTACAGTGCTATTACCAATTACCATGTACAGGTTTGGACTGGGGTACAGGGGGCCCACCTGGACAAGCAACAGGGAAGGGCAGAGCGTGACACAGTCTGATCAGCAAACCACATGCATGTGATACACCAGCTCCGTATGCAGTGTAGTCACCTGCAGTGACCCAACACACTCCCATATGAGAGGAACATGGTGACAACTGCAATAAATGGCAGTGTGCAGAGGGTGACCAGGTACACAAGCAGGTGGGTCCCACCTCTGTGCACCTATGGTGTACCACCATGGGTGTGTGCCACAGGTCAGTCCCTGGCCTGTGCCAGGCTGTTACATGTACCACCAGGCTACCTGGGCACCATTGCCCCAGACATCACCCTGGGTGAATGCCACCATTGGGTGGTGCCCTGCAGGCTACATAGGTGCAGGCCATGGCCCCTCATACAAGTGCTGCAATGTGGCCATCTGCTCTGCTGGAGTACTAGGGGGGCACCTGACAGCACTGGTATGTGGCCTAGGCTAGAGGTTGGAGTGCTTCAGAGCTTGCAATCGGCCAGACATCACCCTGATTTGCTCCACTCTGCTGTCGCTGTTAGAGCAGAGGGAGCCTAACTGATATTGTAAATATTTACTTCTAATTTGTTGTTGTATTTAAATTAGAGTGCTCATTTTAACCTGCCTTCTTGCAGCTTATGCATCCAAATGGGAACCACCACGTTTGGTCTGGGACTTCCAGGAACTGGACTAGTTGGGACACAGGGGACCTCGAGGGGTCCTTAGTTCAAGTGCCCTGTGGAAGAAACTGTGAACTGTAGGGTTTGGCACCTAAAGGAATCAATGTGAGCACAAGATTGTGATTTACAGCTCCCCCTGACAATTGGAAAGCAAGAAAAATGGACTAATCCAAGAACTGATTTCAAACTGAGCAGTTTGTCCCAAGATTCCATGGAGCAAGGAGCCCTGTTCAAGCTTGCAGAGTTCTGACCTAGGAAAGGCATAGTTTCCTCTGACATGTGTCTGCAGTCCCAAGTTCGGGACTCAGTCGCCAGAGACTGCCTTCTGCAGGCTGAAAGGTTTGTTCAGCAGAGTGGGCTGTAATTGCGAACTGGCCTGAAACCGAACTGAGAAGTGGATAAGTGGATTCTGTTTCCATTTAATGTGCTGAATGCTTGAGGTGGGCCGAGGCATACTAGCCAGGGACGCCTGTTTGCCACTGGGAGCCAGTTGCCTTGTTTCGCCAAGTTGTCAGCCAGCTGGAGGCTTTCACCAGCCAAAAGAACTGAATATGGCACACCAAACTCCTCTACATCTCTGCCCCCGCCATCACAACTCCACTTGCCAACCTACTAAACCACTCCTTTGTCACTGCAACCATCCCCCAGACATGGAAACATGCTGTCGTCATCCCCCTCCCCAAGGGGGGCACCCCCACCTCCATTTCAAATTACCGCCCTATCTCTCTCCTCCCTGTGATCGCTAAAATACAAGAACACCTCGTGCTCACCCAACTGACATCTTTCCTCTCTGACTCCAACTTCTTCACACCGTTCTAGTCAGGATTCAGGAAGAGCCATTCCACTGCCTCCTCCCTTATAAGGCTCACCGACACCATCCTTTCCGGTATAGACAGAGGGCAGATCACCTCAGCCATATTTGTCAACCTCATCAAAGCATTCGACACTGTTTCCCACCCCCTCCTGTTAACATGCCTCTTGGAAGCTGGCCTTACTGAACCAGCCACCAACTGGTTCAGTGCCTACCTCACAGGTAGGATCCAATCCATCAGAATTTCAGATGCCACATCCACTCCCCTCCCTACGACCCCCGGGGTCCCCCAGGGTTCAGTACTCTGACCCATTTTGTTTTCCATTTTCCTTAATGATCTGCCACTATCTGTTCAACTTCATCAATCCTGATGTATGCAGATCACACTGTCTTATTCACCTCTGGCTCTTCCTTGGAAGAGGTAACTACCAACCTTCAGGCCAACTTCAACAAAGTTCACATCTGGTTCAGCTCTCATCAGCTCTCCCTAAATGCTAAAAAAATAGTCACCATGACCTTCGACACAAGGCAACACCTGTCCAGGCTCTCCACCCTCCTCTCCTGCCACACCCTGGATGGGACTGTACTGGAAAACACTTCCTCCTTCCGGTACCTAGGGGTCTGGCTCGATCAACACCTATCTTTCTCTGTCCACATTGATGCAATCCTGAAAAAACGGCGCCCTTAGCTCGGTTCCCTTTATAGGAACCGCAGCAGCCTCCCGCTAACCGTGAGGCGTGAACTAGTGCAAAAGATGATCCTGCCATCATTTGACTACTGTGATATAGTCTACAGTGCTGCTTTCAAGTCCACTTTATCTAGACTGGACTCCCTCTTTAAAGCTTTCTGCCGCTTCGCCCTCAATGCGTCCTCCCTGCACCCATCACTGTGATATCTATTGTTCTCTTGCATTCCCTTCTCTTGAAAAATTACGCCAACTGCACTGTACTAAGTTTGTCTCAAAATTCTGGCTCGGTACCCTCCCATCTTACCTCTCTTCCTTGCTATCACCACCCCCCAGTCCGACCCATGCCCTTAGATCTTATGACTCCCATCGATTACTAATCCCTAGAAGGAGGTCCTCTGTGGGACAAGCAGCCTTCTCACACCGCCTCCCTAAACTCTGGAACGAACTTCCTCCCCAAATTCTTCACTCCTCCTCCACTCACTCCCTTGCTACTGCCATGGCTAATTACCTAATGGTAAATTGTGCCTGGACATGATTATCCTCCTATGCCCACCGCTTGTACCCCATACCCCCGTCTGCTTGACCAATGGATCCAGCATACGCTATGAAGCTGAATTATTAAACCAACTATTGCACTTATTATGCTTCTGCTGTCTTGCTGTTTTACTGCACTTCCATATCATGTAATCTGCTCCAGGTCTGGATCAACATGTCTGTGCCTAACTTTCCCTACCTATTAACATGTTACTCCACCATAATTCCTATTAAGTGTATACATTAATGTAATAAATGGAATGTTATATGTATCCTACTTGAAAACCTGCATGTTTTCCTCTCCAGTGCACAAACTGTAATGTTAAATGTTCACTCAGTGATAACCTGCGCGTTATCCTCTCCTCTGTACCCTTCCCCCCCAGGTCGCACCAGGAGACAAGAATCGTTTTGCTCAGTGTGCCTTTCCTGGTGAAACAATTCAATAAATAAATAAATACACATTTCCAGAAGCATTTTATCTGACCTTTGGCTCATGTCAAACCCGGCCCAAGCTGTCTGTTCCTGCAAAAGTTACAGTTTTCCCGGCAAGAGACCAGCTTGGGAATCCAGCACCCATGCAGCAAGGTATTGCAGGTTGCAGCCACCTGGAGAGAAAGGCCGTGAAGCAGAAGGTGAGTCATGTAGGCACAACTTCCTCATGCTCTTCAGTAGTCTACAACAGGTCTTCATTTCACCAGGCCATCTTCTACCTACTGGTGCTGTGAGTAAACCCAGGGTAGCTCCCTGCAACAAGCTCTTGATTTCACTCAGTGTATTCTACCGGGTTTCAGTGGACTAGGTCAACCGGCCAAGGATACAATTAGTCAAAGTCTTTGACTGTGCATGTTTAATCATCTTTTCTTCCCATCAAGGGCCCCAACAACAGCTGCAACCCCGGGCACCATTCTGGCTAGCCAGCATCACACTCTGGGTACCCAGCAGTTGCAAGACTGTACTTAAGGGACCAAAGAAATTGCATGCAAAATATCCTGTCTAATACTAGCTTAGCAATCATTTATCCAGATTTGCACCCCTCCCTTGTTCACATCCCCTCTATAAATCAGATTTGTTTTCCACTGCTAGGCAGACTCAGGAGCAAATTGTTGTCTGGTTAAACTTCACTGTGACTTAGGTAAAAGCATTTGAAAGTGTATGCTTGCATGTGATATTGCTTTACTGAGGGATGCAGGGTGTTTGCCAGAAGACCAGACCCTGGTGGTAAGTGCAAGGGGTGTGAGCATATTATTAATGTTTGTTGTTAATTGTGTGTTCCCTGCTGAAAAGGGTTGCATCTGTTGCAAAGGTACTTGGTCACAAGGTGAGCTGGTGGGTGGTTATAGCTTCCCAGAGGGCTATACCAGGTTGGATATACACCCCCACATACCTTACTCTGGGTGGAGGCACCAATTCATTGTGTTTACTGAGGGTAGGGGAACACCAGTAAATGTTAATTTGGAACCCAGGCCCGTCAACCTTGTTTTAGAAGGACAGGCAGGGGTAGTAGCCCTTGAAATAGAGCTGCCTAGGGGTTACACCTTAAAAATGTCTTGTCCCCTTTCTTTACTTCCTGGGCTATTTTCTCCTCTGGTTACACCTTTGTGCTCCTAACTGATTTCCCTGCCTCCCTCTGTTTCTCCAGATACAGCTCCCTATCCTCCTCTTTCTGTGTCTTCTTATACCTCGTGAATGCTAACTTTTTTGCTTTTACCTTCCCAGCCACTTCCTTAAGAGAACCATAGTGGTCACCTTTTCCTCTTGGCTCTCCTTATGAAAAAGTAGTATACTTTTCAGATATTTAAATATATTGAAATTTTAGTGTATTAAATATATAATTAGTGTTTAAGTACACTTGTGAACATAGTATATTAAGTATATACCAAGTATAGTTTTATTTTATACTAAGTTTGTACTTTTTCATACTAATTTTATTCTGATTTCATACTTCTTATACTGATTGTGTCCTAATTTGGCCCAAATCAGTATACTTCAGTATTCTAATAGTAT
The DNA here is from genome assembly GCA_016271365.2 of Neoceratodus forsteri. NCBI lineage: Eukaryota > Metazoa > Chordata > Ceratodontiformes > Ceratodontidae > Neoceratodus > Neoceratodus forsteri. The sequence continues at coordinate 1,212,115,984 of CM057453.1, read as the reverse complement.
ACTTAGTAATAGTGCATAGTGTATTCCACCAGTATACTAGCAATACTGTGCAGTATACTATTAGGAATGCTCAAAGTATACTTTTAGTACATGCATGTAGTGGTTGCAGTATATGATCTTTCTCATTTCCTCATACTGTATATCCAATATGCTGTCAGTATACGATTACTTCAAGCACTAAATGTTGTCATGGGTGTCCTTAACATATACTAGTAGTATATGATGAACATGTTAAAAATGCAATTTTAGGCATTTTCTGTTTACTTTAAGTACACTTCCCAAAAGCAAATATAGTAAACCAGTCATATCAGTATATGAACAATATACTTATACTGTGTGACCTTATTATAGCTAGAATATATTATTAGAATGCATGTATCATACTATTAATATACTAGCCATATATATGGAGTACACTACAAATATAGAAATCAGTTCATTAGTAGCACACTAAAGGCATACTGCGATATGCAAGTAGTATTCTAAAAATGTATTAATCATGCACTTCGCTAATGCTGCAAGTATGCAAGCAATAATACCCGATAGGGTGGGTGGTATTGGGCTATACCCGCCTGCCAAGAGGCGTAATATAGCCCCAGGAAGGGCTGGTATAGCCCATACCGCCCACCCTGGAGGGTATTATTGGCTTAGAAAATTGGCCTGGTGTAACATTCTAATGTGGGATTTAATAAAATTTTAAAACCATTAAGAAAAACAGAAGAAAAGGGGGATTGAAATCTTTTTTTTGTAAAGTAGTCCCTTTGTTATTGTGATTTTCTATCTGTTGTTGCGCCCCCACCCCTGAGCTATTGTCTTCTTTGGTTCCTCCTCCTCCACTCCACCACCTCCAGAGCTGCTTTTGTACTGTTTCTTGTGGGGGTTTTTTTGTAGTGCAGTTTCCAGACACGGAGAAGGTGTTGTGTAAGCATTAATCACCGACAAAGGAGGGCTCTGCCGGTGGATTAATGACTGCTGGGGGGGTTGGTGCGAGGTGAAGCCGAGAGGTCCAACCACCCAGGCGGGCGTGTCACCGGCAGAAGCCCGGCGCTGGTGATGTGCTGTAACATAAATGGTGCAGCGGCAGCGAGCCTATGTTAAAGGTAATGCCAGTTGTCGGCCGGCCGCCCTATGGACAGACGACCAAGGAGACAGATCGTTCAGGAAGAGCTCTTTATTAAACTTACAGTGACAGGGAATAGGTCCATTGGTGAGATGGCTCACTCTAGCACTCGTCAATGATCGCGGTGCGGCGGTGAGTCTCGCTGACATCCGTGCGGTGGATCACGTCTTGGGCAGTGGGCTGCTGGGTGGCGCAATGATTCTAGGTGTCAGCCACCGCCAGGAGACAGTGATGCAAATTCTCTCCAGGTGGACGGGTTCATAGTGCGTGCAGGACGGCATCATTCTCTCTATCACGTCACAGTCTTTGCAGTGTTACAGAGCCCAGCTTTCCTGCAGAGCACAAGAGAAGGTGACCGGCTCATGGACAGTCATGCTGTGGATGTGCACTGTCTGAGTGGCAGGGGCCTGCCGGGATAGCCATGGTCTGCTGGTCGGCTGCATGTGACGGTCCTCTGTATCTCATCGTGGAGGTTGTATGCTGGGATGCAAGGTGGTGCACCTCTGGGGGTCATGGCTTGGCGGGCAGCAGGAGCTGCTGTGTGCTGCAGCTTGCCTGCAGGCTGCTGGTTGGGGGGCCGGGGTGCCTGCTGTTGACTGCCTGCTGTGTCCGGTGTGCTGTCCTGGGCTGAGCCAGGGGCATGCAGGTTGCTGAGGAGTGTGTTGCTGGGTGGTCTGTCAGTAGTCTCTGCCTCACCTCTGGCAGGGTGGCTAGATGTGTTTATGGAGGGCCACTGTCTGGAAGCTTTGCCTGGGCTGGCAGGGGCAGGTGTTGTCTGCCTCAGGCTGCTTGCTGGGTGCTGTTTGGGGGGGGGTCTGCTCTCCAGGGCCTGGTGTCTGTGGCGTGCTGTACTTGGGTGTGGCAGAGGATGGGGGCACCGGCAGCTGTCTGGAGGTGGTGGTGGCCCAGGGCGGTGGAGGGGAGCCTGTCCCTGCTGTCTTGCCACTGGAGAGAACGGACGACCACCTCTTGTGGTCCGATGTAGAGGGAGACCAGTAGCTGCGCAGACTGGTCTTGCAGTGATGCCCTGTCACCGACATGATCTCCCTGCTCGCCAGCCCGGCCTGGGACAGCATGGTCACCACCGTGCTCCTGATGCTGTGGTTGATGTAGCGCATGGACAGCTGTGCATCATCGGAGATTTGGGGCATGAGGGCGCTGAGATAGTTCTTGCCCATTGGTTGCCGGCTGTACCAGCAGTCACGCTGTCTGGGACCCAACTGGTCCACTCTATGCGGGTGCAGGTAGAGGGCAGGAGCATTGGGTGGGCACCGCTGAATGTACTCACAAAACAGTCCCACGACACAGTCTCTGCTGCCAGGGCTGCCATGCAGAACACCCCTCAGACTCTGCCGTGTGGAGTCACCCAGCTGTCCATGGTTTTGGCCTGCTCGTTGAAGGACAGTGCCAGGAACTCGTTGCCCTCCTTATCAATCTGGACGGTGAAGGAGTCCTGGCAAAGCTCTCTCTGCCCCTCTCTGCCCCTCTGAGCAAGACCCAGCTGCATCTTGAACCACAGCCTGCGCACCAGGCCATATGGGGTCTTGGGGCTCAGCCTGTCACAGCTGCAGATTTTTGCAAGGTCACTGGCAGTGATGCTGGGGTGGTGGGTGGCTGTGTCCTGCCCTGCACACCGGTAGTCCTTCAGGACAGCGACAAACACAGTGTTCGCCGCTACGAACTCACTGTCCGTGATAATGTTGAGGACTCTTTTGTTTGGTGGGCTAGTCAGGTAACATTGCAGCCCCACACGCAGGCCGACGAAGGAGCTCAGGCTGTACTGCCCCCTCTGCTCCATGTGGACTGAGGCGTAAAATTGGCGTAGCAGGGCTGCCAACTGAGCTGGGGGGACACTCGTGAGGTCCACCTGCTGAGCTGTTCCTCTCAGCCAGTCTGAAAATACGTTGGAGGCCCACGCTGTGTTTTTGTGGGTGTTAGCCCCACCCGTCGCCTCTCTAGCCCATCCAACTCCTCCTCACTGAGAGTGGTGTGGCATCTTTGTGGTGTGCTGCATGGGCTCCCGCTGCTGGTGCTTGCCATGCCGGGGACACTGCAGCCGCTGCTGGCTCCAGGAGTGGCACCATCTGCTCTGTCCAAGGCTGCCTGCATGTCTGTGTGGTGCTCATGGGTGTGTCTGTCCACGGCCACACTGCTGTTCTGCTGGAAATCTGCTCCCTGACTGCTGCTGCACATGCCACACTGCTCCATACCATGTGCTGGGGCTCCAGTGAGTGGCCAGCGCTGCCCACAGGTCTCCTCCACAGCTCGGGAGCATGCAGCTGCCCTGTCTGGTGACCCCAGGTCTGCTGCAGGGAAGAGGACTACTGTCTTTGGGGGCCACAAGGCACTTGGCTTCCAGAGCAGCTCATCCACCCAGGGGCTGGGGTCCACAGTCTTGCTGCCCATGGTTTTGGGGACTTCTGTCACTGCGCTGGCAGCTGGCATGCTGCTGCGGTCCGTGGGGCCAGCACCAAACTCATCATCAACCCATCGGCAGATACCTCACACTCCGCAGAGGGAGAATGTTGCAGTGCACCGCTCCATGACTCTGCTGTGGCAGCCTGTTTCAGGTGTGCACGTCTGGATCTGCTCAGCTGCTCCTACCATCTTGCTACATTTCCAAGCACCGGAACACTGCGCACCTGTCGTCGGGCGCCTAGTACTGACGTGGCGGCTCGTTGGGGGTGAGCAGCAGGAGTTTGCGGCACTCGAGCGCCACGGGTGACCTCAGAGGGTGGTGACGCAGCGGGCGGCTCCCCTCTACTGCCTCTGTGGTGACAGGTGGTACTAACCGAGCGGGTGTTAACTGTGGGTTAATGCCCACTCGGTTTCTGTCACCTGTGCCACCTCGGCCAGTCCGACTGCTGCATTTGCCTGCTCTCTGGTTAGCCGTGTTACAACTGACTTTAAATTTATTTTATTTTGGTGCTGGATGACAAAATGGGTTTGCGAGTGGAGACGCGCATGAGCGTCTTACATTGTACGAGGCAGTTGAAGATGCATGACTGTGAGGAGAGACGGCAGCACTTTATTATTTTCTTTTTTTAAACCATTCAGCACAGATATTATTTTTAATTTGGGAGCAGTAAGTTGTGAGGAGTCATCACCTTTGCTGGTATATCGTTTCCTGGTTTGGGATGTTTGATGACGGGCGGCAGAGGGGAATGCGTGTGAGTCGCAGGAGAGAGACGCTGTCTGGCAAATATAAATACAGCTAAAATGAAGAAAAAAAGACAGAACAAAGGTAGATTGTTTTGTTTTTGGCATTTACTGAGTGGTGGTGTCTGGGCTAATTACTAAATACCAGGCGAGTGTACTATGAGTAAACGAGGATTCGGAGTCAGTCTCTCACTAAGCGACACAAGAAAATGGAGGAGATTTGAAATGAAAATGAGGAGATTTTAACCAATTAGCAAGGAGGGTGGGCAACATGATTTTCGTGGTGGGGTTGGCTGAGCTGGTACTTTTAATAGCTGGGCATGTGTTGTCTGATAAATGCCCAGGTAGAGAAGTCCCTCAGCCAATCAGAAGGGTGAAATACTTTTACCCATTTTCTAAACATATATAGTGCATGGTAGAGCACTGTTCTGCATACAATTCCATCCATTTAAAAGTGCCCTTGTGCCACAGTTCAAAGGTCATGGAATATGACTGTACCCTTCTGTGGTGCAACAGCAAACATTCACACACACATGCATACGCGCGCATGCACACACACACACACACACACACACACACACACACACACACAAAATGTATGCTCTCATCTACTTTTTATGTTTGTATGCTCTGCATGTGAACAGAATCCAGTAATAATTATGTACCCAAAGCATTTTTGAACTTAAAACAACTTTACTTTTTCATTATAAAATTAAATAAAAATATTACTGTTTCATTAGTATTAAAACGGAATGCCCAACATTTATGTCTCGCACCTCAGGTGTGGGGCTAGTGAGCTTGGATTAGAACTTGGTGCATGCAGACTTTTTTAACCCATTGTACCAAATAGGTCCATATGAAGTCCGAGCCATCCACTGATTAATCTGATACAAAATGGCCACCCCAGGTATACGCAAGCAATAATACCTGACAGGGTGGTTGGTATTGGGCTATACCCGCCTGCCCAGGAGCATAATGAGGCCCGACGCCACAGGCGGAGGGCCTTATAGCCCCTGGAAGGGCAGGTATAGCCCATACCGCCCACCCTGGAGGGTATTATTGCACTTACAAAATGGGTATTAGCTTAATTTTATTTTTGTGTAATGATTTTATTAAAAAAAAAGTAAAACAATAAGAATGATCAGAAACAGCAGCTTCTGCAAAATAGTCCCTGTTCCACTAGAGGGAGCTGCTGCATATGACACACCTTTTATATCAGTTTACTGTGTCTGTCTTGGTTTTTTATATTTTTTGCCCCCCCCCCAAAAAAAAATGAGTTTAGTAATAGGATTACTGTGGTACCTTTTTTTTTTATGTGAATTACAAAGTGGGTTTTGGTGCATAATGTGAGCGGTCGTCTCAGCAGTGAAGAAGAAATGGCACAGTGTCTCAGTCAGAGAAGCGAAAAGATTCAGGGCTTCAGTGCATCGGATTTTGAGCGAGCTTGGAGGAAGAAAAAAATGGCAACAAGTAAAAGAAGGTAGAGTGTTACACTGATTAGTGCCTCTGCTGTGGTATTTTGAGCAGGGGTAATTACAGTGCCTTCAGAAAGTATTCACCCCCCTTAGATTTTGTCACATTTTGTTGTGTTACTACCAGAATTTTTAATGCATTGAAATTATTTTTTGCCCCTTGATTCACACAGCATACTCAACAATTTAAAGGGGCAAAAATATTTTTATTGTGTAACAAAAATTTATGAAACATTAAAAACTGAAATATTTTGTTTACTTAAGTATTGACCACCCTGAGTCAATACTTTGTAGAAGCGCCTTTGGCAGCAATTACAGCTTTGAGTCTTCTTAGGTATGTCTGTATCAGCTTTGCATATCTGGATTTGGGGATTTTCGCCCATTCTTCCTTGCAGATTTGCTTAAGCTCTGTCAAGTTGGATGGGGAGCGTCGGTGAACTGCAATCTTTAAGTCTTTCCACAGATTCTCAATGGGATTCAGGTCTAGGCTTTGGCTGGGCCACTCAAGGACATTCACCTTCTTGTTCTGAAGCCACTCCAGTGTTGCTTTGGCTGTATGCTTGGGGTTGTTGTCCTGTTGGAACGTAAATCTTCACCCCAGTCCAAGGTCTATCGCAGACTGATGCAGGTTCTCCTCAAGGATGTGCCTGTATTTGGCTCAGTTCACTGTTCCCTCCTCTATCCTGACAAGTGCCCCAGTCCCTGCCACTGAAAAGCATCCCCATAACATGATGCTGCCACCACCATGCTTCATGGTAGGGATGGTGTTACACGGGTGATGAGCTGTGTTCAGTTTGCGCCAGGCATAGCGCTTTGCATTCAGGCCAAAGAGTTCAATTTTTATTTCATCAGACCAGAGACTCTTTTGCCACATGGTCTCAGAGTCTGCCACATGCCTTCTTGCAAACTCCAGGCATGCTATTATGTGGCCTTTTCTTAGGAATGGCTTCCATCTAGCCACTCTCCCATAGAGGCTACATCTGTGAAGTGCTACAGAGATTGTTGTCCTCGGGACAGGTTCTCCCATCTCAGCCATGGAACTCTGTAGTTCTGTCAGGGTGGTCATTGGATTCTTGATCACTTCCCTGACCAAGGTCCTTCTTGCCCGGTTGCACAGTTTGGGAGGACGGCCTGCTCTAGGAAGAGTCTGGGTGGTTCCGTAATCTTTCCATTTCCTAATGATGGACTTGACTGTGCTCCTGTGAACTTTCAACACCCTAGAAATGTTTTTATACCCCTTCCCAGATCTATGCCCCTTCACAATTCTATCACAGAGTTCTATGGACAGTTCCTTGGTCTTCATGGTAGAGTTTCTGCTCTGACATGCACTGTCAACAGTGGGACCTTATATAGACAGGTGTATTTCCTCTGAAATCATGTCAACCATTTGAACTGACCACAGGTGGACTCCATTCAAGTTCTAGAGTAATCTCACAAGGAAATTGGATGCACCTGAGCTAAATTTGGAGTGTCATAGCAAAGGGGGTGAATACTTATAAAATCAAGACATTTCATGTTTTTATTTTAAATTACATGTACAAAAAATTCCAGAAGTTTCATTCCACTTTGATATTATAGAGTATTTTGCGTAGATATGTGACAAAAAAATCCCATATAAATGTATTTTAATTTGAGTTTGCAACATCATAAAATGTGACAAAATCCAAGGGGGGTGAATACTTTCTGAAGGCACTGTATCTGGGTAGATGCGGTGGCAGCACTCGAGCAACATGGATTCTCTGGAGAAGCAGACGTGCTGCCAGGCTTGTGAGCTTACAGGATTAAATAGGTTAGTAAGCGTTTGTGAGAGAGAGGGGCTCAGGTGCTGTGTTTGAGAACAGTACTGTGCTGAGGGGTGGAAAGATTTTATGGAAAATATTTGTTTTTTGTTTGTTTAGTGGTAGTTTTGTGCTTTTGCAACATGGGGTGGGGGGGGAAGAGATTGCTGGGAGTGGAGCAACACCAGTTGAAATGGAAAATATTTTATCGGTAGATGTGGTTGAAAAAAAAAAAACTGCCGCTTGCTAAAAACATTTGAAACTTAGACGAACATGTTGGTTTTTTTTTGAGTGGTGGTGTCTGGGCTACTTAGTAAATACCGGGCGATTGTAGTGTAAGTAAACAAGGATTTGGGGGCCAGTCTCTTACTAAGCGAGACAAGAAAATGGCAGAAATTTTAAAACAAAATGAGGAGGCTTTAACCAATTAGGGAGGAGGGTAGGCAACAGGATTTTGGTGATTGGGTTGACTGGGCTGGTACTTTTAATAGCTGGGCATTTGTTGTCTGATAGATGCCCAGCTAGAGAAGTCCCTCAGCCAATCAGAAGGCTGATATACTTTTACCTGTTTTCTAATGAGTTTTAACTCACTTCCCAGTTGAAATTACACTTCATCTAGTTGATCTGACATGTCCCATACCATTATATTAACAACACCCCACCAGCTGCATCCAATAATCTCCTACAGTTAACACCAGCATTATTGGTCAGCTGCGAGACCATAAATCAGGTACAATAAGTCCTGGCACTATTTAGTTATCCTAACATACAGATGAAAGCTGGCCTTGTAGAAGTTCTGAGGCTAAGCACAAGATCCACATTAACCAAAGTAATATTTGGTGTCAATCGGTGTGCAGTATTGTCACAGATGGTTTCAGAATGACCAGTCTTGCATTTATCGGGGCACACTGTTTCACCAGCATACTTCAAAGTTAGAAAAACCGCGAAAGAATCAAAAAAACATTGAGCTAAATTTCAGAGTCAGTTGGAGACACAGCAACTTGAAACTGTGATTTGAATCATAGATTTAGAAAGGAATATTCAAACTTAAATAATCTGGGAGACAATTATTGCTGCCATGGAGCTAGCCCCACTGGTGGTCCTGTTAGCCCATTAAAATTCTTTAGTGGCTAACATCCTGCTGGTGATGCATCCTCTGATATCAAGACAATCCCACTCGTCTCCAATACAGTGGCCACAATACAGGCTCAAATCTATTCTATCTTCGCCTACATCTGGTCGCTTTCAGTGCTCACCTTGTGGGCCAATCACAGATGAAGAAAACAATAATCATATGGGTCCAGACCAGCAGCAAGTAGCGCTAAGGTGCGGAGCGCCTAACCTGTTGACATGTCAGTGACCCGGGTTTGGGAATGAACCCAGGTCACTCAGGGGCCAGCTGAAAAAGTTAGGACTGAGCATGCAAATGACTGATCTTCTCCCTTGTGAAGAGGAGCTCACATGGCTCGCTGCTAGTCAACCACCTGGAGATATCCATGTGTCAATGCATGCGAGGCAATACTTGGGCGAGGGATCCCACACACAGAGTTCTGGGGGCATCTTCAGAGGTGGAGTTCACACATCACACCCACTGCACATACTGTGTGCCTGAGGTGAAAGAAAAAAACAAGGACTGCAGGATGATGACTGACACCTCGCAGGCCCTGCATCAGCAACTAGGCCCCCTCCACACAATTTCTGTGGAAGAGGATGACAGGGGAAAGTTAGTCCTGGAGAAGCCAGATGAAGGGACTGGGGGTGTCAGACTGACTGAGGTGGCTGAGGCAAACAGGTGGATAAAAATCTGTATGGGGAAAAAAAAACAATGATATCCTGGGCTGGAGGCAACCACCTTCATACAAACATAAAAGTAAATTGTGGCACTCCAGAGGCAACTAGCACAAAATACAGTAGGTAATTAACAAAAAAAAAAAAAAAAGAAGTATACAGAATTGTAAGCAGCATATCTTAATGGAACATGCAAAGGATCCTTTGTTGTACTTTCCACTGGAATTAAAGACTGCTGCTGCTGCTAATACTTCTTAGTTTGCAAGTTTCCATTTTCACTTTTTATCTGTTCTTGGAAGGATGTTTCAGGAGTACCCAGATCTGTTTGCCTGCACCATTTCAGCTAAGAATGACAATCCATTTCCCCCACTTGTCTCTGCCAATTCTGTGTCTATAGTCACCCACAAGTAGGCCATGTGTGATTACCCGTCCAAGAGAGTGGGGAGGCAGGCTGTCCTAGTGGTTATAGCTCAGAGCTGAAGATTCTCTCTGTCAGCTTGTCACCTGACTGTAAGAACACACCCACCAGTTACCCCCTGCCCACAAGAGCAGACACAGAACTGCAAAAATCTGGAGACCCATGTTTTAATCTGGAGTTACCACACATTCATCAGACAACCCTTAGCGAGTTATGCAACCACTTTCTACTTTCTCTCTAATCTATCTCTTGTGTTCAACTCTCCCAGTGTGCCTGAAATGGCAGATACATTTTTCACCTCCCTCTCATGCAGAGTGCTTTGGGATAAACTGTAAAATTGTACTTAATAAAACCACATTTCTTTTCCTCCTTTCCAACTGTTTTTCTGCGCAGATACCTACCATAAAGGCCAAAACAAGAAGATGAAGAATCAGCATTTATTTAGTGCTTTTCATACACATTCTATCCCGATGTGCTTTACGATCAATAAGAGGCTGGTGGTGATGTGACTGTAAATGTGCAGTGGCAGCCACTCCACACATCAACACCCACATACAGCCTTTTGATAACTGCATGAACTGGTTTTTGGGAAGCGGCATGCTGGCCAAGGCACAAGAGGGTACAACATAAGTCTAGTGTGGTTGAGGAAAAAAATCTTAAAGTGAGTGCAAAAGATAGACCACAACATGAAAAAGGTAAAAGAGAGCACATCACAGTGGGGATATGAGTGAGGCAGCACAACACAGGTCAGGTTTTAATACAGCAACAAGAGTGTGTGGATGTGTGTGTGTGTGTGTGTGTGTGTGTGTGTGTGTGTGTGTGTGTGTGTGTGTGCGTGTGTGTGCCCGTGCACGTCCGGGCATGAGAGAGAGAGAGTACCCCTCATCTTTGGTTGCAGAGTCAGTCAGCTTCCATGCTGACTGTCAGTCACACTAGTGACTCCAGGTCATGCCCCTTGCTCCAGCCTTGCTGTTCACTGACTTACTCTCTTGACAGTTCATTTGTTATAAACTAGGAGTCAGCATGTGTCAGGTTTTGAGCGGGGAGGGGGGTTGGAAGAGGGTGACAGAGAAAAAGCAGGGATACTGAACAAACACTTCTGCTCAGTATTATAAAGCTACCAACAGTCCCTATTTTCCCAGGACAGTCCCTATTTTAAGCAGCATGTCCCAGTGTCCCCACAAGTTCTGCAAAATGTCACTATTGTCCTGGTTTTTGCTTACTTGTCCCAGTTTTGTCCCTTTTAGTTTTTGCTGACTGCTAATTTGTGAGTGACAGTTATTTCAGCACTATTGGGTGCTGCTTGGGCTGGACAGCAGTTTGCAACTTCAATCCCTGCCCCTATGTTGCACTGCAAGTATGTCAGTGGGAGCACAGTAAAGCATGTTCCTTCCTGTTAGATTAGACTGGGTAGTAGTGCAAACAAGCACATGTGGACATCTGCCTGCCAGCAGCTAAGAAGGACTCCAGACAGAGAAGAGACTGGCAGCAGTGAACTAAGGTACCTGAACCTGATCAGCTGTAGGGAAGTGTGTGAAAACAATCTGGTGTGGTGGTGGGAGTCACTGAAGCGAAGTTTGCTCAGCAAATGAGGTGGGTATAAGTGGGTTGGATGGGACTGTCAGGAGGAGCAGTACATGCAGCTCGAATGTCTGATCACAATTTAACACAGGTTTGCTTCTAATGAACTTTCTGTACATCATGATTTGGAACTTGCTTCAGCAGAATGATGTATTGTTTTAATCTGAATGTTTGCTACTGGTGTTACTGTTGGGCGACATGGCCAGAGCAAGCAGCAGCATTTAATTGATTGTGTGCAGCGTTGTCTGCTGCGGTGCCCATGGGAGTGACACAGTGGGGGTGGGGGGGGCCATGGCCAGGATGGACCATCCCAGTTTTAGGCCTCGGAAAGTTGGTAACTTTAAGTATTCATAAAATAAGAGGAAGGGTAGGTACCTAAATCAAACAATAGTAGCACTCTGGATTGGGGGGTTGATACCAGTCCATTCACAGAAGAAAGGATCCCGAAAGAACTCTTAAAACTGAGGTGGACAAAGCAATGGGGCCCGACTGGATTCATGACAAAACTGTAAAAGAACTAAGGGGAGAACTAGTGACACCACTGACTACCCTTTTTAACAAATCATGGGAGGATGGCATGGTACCTGAGGACTGCAGGAGGGTGGATGTAATTCCTCTTCACAAAAGTGGAAGCAAGGCAGAGGCAGGAAACTACAGACTGTTAGTTTGACCTCGGTGGTAGGGAAAATGATGGAATCACTTCTGAAAGAAAGAAAGAATTGTTGAGTACCTGGAGGCCAGCGGGGCACAGGACCCAAGGCAGCATGGATTCACAGCAGGAAGGTCATGTCAGATGAATTTAATAAGTGTCTTTGACTGGGTGACCAAAGTAGTAGACCAGGAAGGGGCTGTGGACATGGCCTGCCTAGACTTTAGCAAGGCATTTGACACAGTCCCACGCAAAAGATTAATAAAGAAGTTAGCCAGCCTGGGAGTGGGTCTGGAAATTGGCTGGATTACAGGACATAAAGGGTAATACTAAACGGAGTCCACTCCAAAGAAAGGGGGGTTACTAGTGGGGTACTGCAGGGTTCAGTACTGGGACTGGTCCTCTTCAATGTCTTTATAGGTGACATTGCGGAGGGACTGGAAGGAAAAGCATGCCTCTTTGCAGATGACACAAAGATCTGCAACAGGGTTGATATGCAAGGGGGGGGTGGAAAGGATGAAAAGGGACTTGGCAAGGTTGGAGGAATGGTCAAAAGTATGGCAGCTTAGATTTTTTTTTTAAGTTGTTTAACCCAGACTAACACACTAAGCTGAAAGCTTTTTTACAGGTGCGACCTGGGAGCAAAGGGAAGTTAAGTGATTTGCTCAGGGTCACACAGTCTGCAAGTGGAAGCTGTGGGACTCAAACATAGGTCTAGGCTGTTGGATATCACCAGATTTACAGCTCAGAGCCTTAAACCACTGCACTATACTACCTCCCTAAAATAAGCGCAAAGTAATGCACCTGGAAAACAAAAACCCAGGGGAAGAGTACACAGTGGGAGGTGAGATACTAATAACAACAAAAATGGAAAGGGACATCGGGTAGTCATATTAGATGACCTTAAAGTAGGCAAGCAATGTGAGAAGGCAGTAAGGAGGGCAGGGGGAATACTGGGATGCATAGAGAGAGGCATCACCAGTAGAAATTAGAAAGTTATTACTCCTCTGTACAGACAATTGGTGAGACCCCATCTGGAGTACTGCATGCAGTTCTGGCGACCCCATCTCTGCAAGGACATAGACAGGATTGAGGCTGTCCAGAGGAGAACAACTAAAATGGTGCAGGGTCTTCACCAGAGGCCATACGAAGAGAGACTAAAGAAGCTTAATGTGCATACCCTTGAGGAAAGGGGGGGGGGCATGATAGTAACTTTTAAGTACCTCAAAGGAATCAATAAAGTCCAAGAGGGTAGCATCTTTTAGAAAAAGAGATGTGCAAGAACAATGGGTCACAATTTGAAGACAGAGAGGGGATGGCCCAGGAACAATGTGAGGAAGTATTTTTTCATAGAGATGGTAGTGGACACATGGAACAGCCTTCCCGAGGAGGTTGTGGGGTCAAAACAGTGGGGGAATTCAAGAATGCATGGGACAGGTGTAATGCATTCTAGTGGGAGTTAGGAGGAAGTAGGCTGTTGGTTAACTAGGATCTGCATCTTATCCAATAGGTAGGGAAATGGGCAGACTTGGTGGGCCAAATGGTCCTTATCTGCCATCAAATTCTATCTTTCTATGTTTCATGCCACTGACTCCTGAGTTATTGTGTAGCCTGCACTGTATGGACTGCCTGGACTAGAAGATCCAGAGAAGGAAAGAACAGTATTAAGGGGAGCTGACATGATTGGCAATAGTAGATAAAATGCCCAGTTGGAACTCCCCCTGCCTTCATTGCATTAAAACTTTTTCCTAAATCTTGGTGTAACCCCTAGGTGGCACTATCCCAAGGGCTACTACCCCTACCTGCTTGGCTAGTAGCAGGTTAAGGGGCCTAAGTTCTGAAACGGGTGCCTCCACTCGGAGGTCAGGGTTGGTAGTGGTCAAGCTAACCTGGGCACAGCTCTCCAGGACACTGTAACCCCCCCCTTTCCTTACTAGTGGCCAGAACAATACACAATAATCACTTTCACAATACCCCTGATACACCACACAAGTACCCGCACTGTTTGCACATACCATCAGGGCTTTCCTCTGGCCCGACCCTGAGGACCCCCTGTAAAACAAGGTTATACACAGCAAATAACAGCAGTACACTCTTGCACAAACTGGAACCACAGTCAGGGTAAATGCAAAAAACAGTTAGATCTGATTTATTTAAGGGGCTTGAACAAGGGAGGGGTGTAATCAGGGTAATTTGCTTAAAGGCTGTATCAATCAAACAATTATGCATGCACTTCAGGGTCCATAAACAGTCACACACTCTGGGTACCCAGATGGAGAATGGTGGGCTAGCCAAGAACATTGCAGCTGGTTGGGGCCCTGTGATGGAAGAAAACAACATGCACAACACACACTATTTGTAATCCGGAACCGGAGGGCTCAGTTCATGAAAAGAGAACAAGAAGACAATCAGATGACACACTTTTAGATTAGGCTGTTGTTGCAGGGAGCTACCCTGATGATTACTCACGATACCCAAGACTGGACACGGGCTGGATGAAAACCGAGACAGCAGGTGGTTAATCTGGAGTGACAGAAGAAGCAGGGCCCACACAATTCAACGAGGCGTCATTCCTGTTCAAGCGTGGAGAAGGGGGCTGATTCCCAGGCAGGTCTGTCATCAGTGGCTTTCTCTGTGCAGTAGGGTAGTCTGGCAGGGCCAGCGTGGCATGGCCCAGGCCGAATGGAGATGAACGTGGATTCAGTCTAATTAGGCTGGATAAAGCTTCCAGCAAGCAGAACACAGTTCACACAGTGGGGAACCAAATCACGACCCACTTTCAATACACAGCACATTTACATGTAAGGAAATTCTTCTGTACCAGGCAAACCGCTCTCTGGTCACGATCGCAAAGTCTCTGCTCAAACCGGGGATTCAAAAGCAGCTGGAAATCCTGATAGGCTGATCGCATTCAGCAAATCTTCGGTCTTCTTCAAGTTAAAGCCTGGTCACAATCCAGTGGCTTAAATAGTCCTCACAACTCGGATTCAGTCCGAATAAACTCTGTTTTGCCTCTCAGGGTCAACAGGCAGACAGGCATGCCAAAATTCAGCCCTTTCACAGTTCTCCCATGCAAAACTACACAGAACTGCTGCTGCTCAAAAATCACACGAGCTGTTACTTCTTCACTTCTCAGCTCAAAACTGAAACTAACTGCAGCAGTCTGGGAAATTCCCCAAGATCCTAAAGGTTCAAGTTGGCTGATCCTCCTGTCAATCACAACAAAGGCTCCCCCTTCAGGTGCAAAAAGGCACAAATAGCCCAAAACTACTATTCCTACAGATTTTGACTCCAGACAGCTCCTGTAGTCCGGGTCCATTTTAGGTCCCACCAGTACTGATTGGTCCAATTCGCAGTCCAGGACCAAGATAGTGGAGATAAACAAAACAGTCCTTGCTACAAAGAAGGCAGGATAGACAAACTACATTATCATTATCACTCTAAATGATTTTCAGCAAATAGTTACATCTTTCAACAGAACTCCCTCTCAGATTACTTATGACTGCAATCCAGGCAGCTCTTAAAGAGACAGTACACAGAGACTAGCCAGGCACTCTCTGGCAATCACATTTAAACTGCTAAAATGCAGGACACCAGCCTGGCAGTGAGCATTAAGGCAAGCTCGAGGAAGACTTTTCGGGAACCCCCATTTGTAGGGGGGTTACACCCTTCCCTGCCTGGAGAAAATTTGGCATCCGTGTCAAGTCTGGACCATCATGCATCAGTTAACATAAACTTAGTACTTTACTATGCATATTCACCACACTTTGTGATACTATATCCATTCTGACAACATGTTGCACATATTTCAAACAGGTAAATTGAACATTACTATACTGAATCAGGTAATAACTTCTTGTACTTTAAACAATGCAAGAGGGGGCCCTTCCCTATCAGCTAACTTGGGGCTACAGGGGTCAGGGGTACCATGGTGAAAGGGAAAGACAAGTAACCTGGAACTGGCTGTCAAGCTCAATTTGGGCAACGAGCTTGGTGAGACATAAACACCTTTGTGCACCACACTGAGAGGCAAATCCACTGGCCTCCCGGGAGAATCATAACTGAGGCGTACTACTGGCTTGATAGCTCGGCCAGTCTTTTTGAGGGGGATAACTACTGTCTCTGTACTCTCAGCACTGGTCTGGGGACTCTCATCACTTGTGAGGGGTTCCTCTGCCTGGGTGGGAACATCCAAACTTGGGGCACTGTCGGCTCCTTGCTCTGCAGGCTCTGTTTTTACAACATTTGACTCATTTTGTAAAGGCTCAGGCACAATCAAGCTTTGAGACACTGAAGGGGGTTGGTCAGCACTCTCATAGTGTTCTTCAAGTTCTGGTATGTCACCAGAAAGACTCAAACCCTCAGCCCCTTCTTCAGGCAAATCATACAGTTCCACAATACACAGAGACTCAGCATCTTCAGACGTGATACTTTGCACTTCACTTTCAGGGAGCACTGGCTCAAAGGATGAAGCTGGGGGGTTAGGCAGTCCAGAAGGCCCAGCTTCATCCCCACAATTAATCATGGGGTTACCTCGAAACTTCTGACTCAGTTCATAAGAGGGATAATAGGCATAGTCGCACTCACTTTTATCAGAAGTGGACTGACAGTCACTATCATTCTGGGCCTGCTGCAGAGGAAACCTTAAATCTGTGACCACTGGGATAGGTTGACTATGTCTCTTTCTTGCAGCAGCACGAGTCACCAGCCCAGCGGGCTCAATTTCTGGGGGTTCAGCCTCAATCATGACTTGGCCGATAGGTAGCAAGTGGTTACGGTGCAAGGTTTTGACAGCTTTGGAGTTGTTCTCTGGGTGCACCTTGTACCCAGGTAAATCATCCAACTTTCCAACTACTACATGGGGAAGATGGTGCCACCGATCAGCAATTTTGTGTTTACCATGCAGTCCCAAATTGCTTAACAACACACAGTCTCGAGGTCGAAGCTCTTGAGCCTTTTTTATCATGCCTGTCTTTGTTGGCTAGATTTCTCTTGGTGGCCATTGTCTGGGCCAGTTGATAGGCATGGTTCAATTGAGCTTTCAGTTTTTGTACATACTGTATTGCAAGTAGTTTTCAGCTTGGACCCCATCTGGAGAGACCCCAAAACAGACATCAACAGGAAGCCGGGCCTCTCTCCCGAACATGAGGCAGTAGGGAAGAGAACCCGGTAGCATAATTTTTCGTGCAATTGTATGCGTGTACCAAGGTGCTAATCTGCTGGCTCCATTTATGCATGTCTTTTGGGTGGAGGGTGCCTAGCATGTCTAGCAGGGTGTGGTTAAAGTGTTCTGGTTGAGGGTCCCGCTGTGGGTGATGAGGGGTGGTTCTTGACTTTCGCACCCCCCCATAGAGACAGCATTTCTTTGATTAGCCAACTCTCAAAGTCTCTGCCTTGATCAGAATGAATCCGCTGTGGGGCACCATAGTGAACAAAGAAATTTTCCACTAGTACCTTGGCCACGGTAGATGCCTTTTGATCTTTGGTGGGAAAAGCTTGTGCATACCATGTGAAATGATCCATAACCACTAACACGTTGCCAATGTTCCGCTGATCAGGTTCTAAACACAAGAAGTCTATGCAGACTAGTTCCATGGGGGCGCTGGTAGTAATATTAACAAGGGGCGCAGCCCTCTGAGGCAGGGCTTTTCTTTGCAGGCAGTGACTACAAGTCTTTACATGGTGCTCAACATCAGCCCCCATTTTGGGCCAGCAGAAGCGAGATCGTACCAGGTCAAGGGTTCTGTCAATACCGAGGTACCCCATGTGATTGTGGAGGGACCTCAGTACCAAATCTTTAAAGGCCATGGGCAGGACCAACTGTTGCTTATCTACTTTGCCACTATGATCTACTGTCTCTCTATACAACAACTGATTGAGCAACTTCAATCTGGGGCCTTCTTTAAACAATAAAGCAGTTCACAAGTCAGTGGAACGTAACTTAGACACATCTTTGCCTGCACGTACGGCATCAAGTGCTGGCTGAACCATAGGATCTTGGGATTGAGCCCACTGAATGCTGTCATTGTCAAACGGAGGTAGTGCACTATTATCTAGAGCACAGAAGTGGCAATAAGCAGCTGGTATGAAGGTGTCAGAAGGGCCCAAGCAATCTACTAAACAGTCCACTGTGTCCGCAGACATCTGTTTGTCTCTATCAAACTTTTGGCACAATGCTCGAATGTCAGGTTCAGACAGCCTGACCCAATCACTCTTGGAAGTGGGCCTTCGTGATAGGGTGTCAGCATCAATATGGTTCAGGCCCAGTCTGTATTCGACAACATAATCATAGGTTGATAATGCAGAAAGCCACTGGTGCCCAGTGGTGTCTATCTTTGTCTCACAGAGGTGTTCATGAAACTGGTCAATGATGGCCCATTTTAGCACAAGGAACTCCAACTCATGCACAGGGTAGTTTCATTTGGACCGGGTCAAGCTCCTACTGGTGAAAGCTACTGGTCTCAGGCCATCCTCGTGGTCTTGATACAGCACCACTCCTAGACCCTGCAGACTAGCATCCGTATGCAGCACATAGGGTTTGGTGGGGTCAGCATAATTGAGGATGGGGCATGGTTGAGCTGGTATATGATCTCATGGAAGGCTGCTTCACAGTCGGGCATCCAGCAGGGCCCGAAGAGTTCACCTGGGCCGAAGTATATTTTTTCTGGTTCTTTAATGGCCCCGTTTTTGTATTTACGATTGTAAGGAGGGTAACCCTGGGTAAGGTTCAAGAGTGGGCAAATCACCTTGGAATAGTATTTTATGAACCTGCAGTAGTAGTCACAGAACCCCAGGAAATGTTGTAGTTCTTTCAGATTATGGGGCTGGGGCCAAGTAGTCAGTGCTTCAACCTTACTGGGATCAGTCTTTATCCCTTTTGTAGATACTATGTGCCCCACATACTTCACGGAGGTTTGGAAAAACTGGCACTTGTCAATGGACAGCTTGAGGCCTAAGTCTTCCAGTCGGTCTAGGACTTCAAACAGTCGGTTCTCATGCTCCTCTAAGGTGCTCCCAAACACAATGACATCATCCAAGTACACCAGGCATTCCAGCAAATTCATATCTCCCACCGCACATTCCCACAGTCGCTGAAAGATGGCCGGGGCACCAGATATCTCCTGTGGTATCCTCATAAACTCGTAGAACCCTAATGGACAGATGAAGGCTGTTTTCTCACAGTTTTCCGGGGCCATCGTGATCTGGTAGTATCCACTGAGAAGATCCAACACCGAGAACCATTTGTTCCCATTCAAGCAGTCCAGGGCATCTCGTATACGAGGCATAGTGTATTGGTCTGGGATGGTCTGCCGGTTCAGGGTTCGATAATCAACACACATCCTCACAGATCCATTCTTCTTACGCACAACCACAGTGGGAGAGGCGTATGGGCTCCTGGATTCTTGTATCACACCAGCAGTGAGCATTTCCTGCAGGTGTCTTCTCACATCATCTATGTCTGCTGGGGCTAGGCGTCGAGACCTCTCTCGAAATGGCCGTTCATCGTGCAGGTGTATGTGATGCTCTGCACCCTGGACACATCCCACATCCCATTCCTTCAACGAAAACACTTGGTCTCTCTGGGCAAGTCTCTTGCTAATTCTAGCCTTCCATTCAGCTGGCAATGGGGAGTCACCAAAGTCAAACAAGCCTGGGGTCACTCTCTCCTTCTCACCAGGGTGCTTGTTGTTGGGCAATACTGCAGAGTGTGCACAGTGTACTGTAGCTGGGGTGCAACCTCTGTTCACCCGGATCTCCCGATCTGACAAATTGTGAATCTGGACCATCACTTATTGTGCATAGGTATGGACACGAGCAGACAACATGCTGGGCTTGACCAATAATCTTTCTGGCAATTTTCCATTGCCTGGCGCATCCAACACTAGTATTTTGTTCTTGACATCTTTCCAGAGGTGGACCTCCCCTTGAATGGTACACTGGGCATTAGGAGCCAGTACAATTGAATCAGGATCCTTCTTCCACACGATCCCCACCAGTTCATCCTGGTCTACTTCGTTGGGTTTCTGTTGTAAATCATAGGCCCTCTTGATCAGAGCCGGAATTCTCATGGCCCTCCCAGTCCATCGCCCTTATTTCTCATGACAGAGTTGTGCCAGTCTCCCAAACATATGGACATCTGTCCCAATTAACAGGGGGACTCCATCATACAGTCCAGTGGGGGGACGCACTAGGGCCCATGTCTCTACTCCTCTACACCAGTTACAGTTGCAGGAAAAGACAACCAGAGGCGGACATACTCTAGGTAGTGATAAGACTTGTCGCTCAGGCCCCACACTAGTAGGCCTTCCATGGATTGCAAGGGCACATCTGATAAGTGTTTATCATACCAGTCCTGGAATGCAATGGTCATTTGTGAGCCACTGTCAAGCACAGCCTGAGTATGAATACCATTCACAGTAACTGTAGTCTCCATTGAAGTGCCCACTATTTTGGACCAGTCTGGAGAGGCAGTAGCAGAGGCCTGGACAGACGATTTAGCCACAAAGAAATTTGAGTTAGGGTTTCTTGAACCCTCACTGCAGTCATTTTGGGCACCCCTTGGCCACTGATTTGGTTTTCGGAGCTCCCCTTGGAGTCTGTTTACTACTCTTTCTAAGTCCTTCTGAGACCGGCATTCTCTTTTCATATGGCCATCCTTTCCACAGTTGTGATAAATGATAGACTCCTGGGTCATCCTGGTAGAGAACATCGTATGAGGAACTGAAGCAGTAGTGAGAGATTGGGGTCTAGTATCTGCTTGCATTGGTGAGAGTGGTGCAATGTGTCTTAACAGTTGCTTTAGAGTGGCAGTCAATACAGTGATCTCAGCCTTGGAGCCACCCTCGGTAGCGGATGCCTGAGGGTGCACCTGCACCCCCATGGCAGTCACATCCTGAAAGGGACCAGAATCTTGTTCCATGGGGGAAACCCTTGCAGAGGCACCCATCTTCAACTCTTGGACTTCCTTTAGTAGCTCATCTTTACAATGCTGGGCCCAGGGCCGGAAGTCCTTTGCATTCTCAGAGTGCTCGTTAAGTGCCAACTTTTGCCTCTGAGCCTCACTTGGCTGATCACTCTTGGTCACTTGTGTAGCAGCAGCAGATATGGGTGCAATTCCCCCATGGGGTCGCCTTTGCTCAACCCACCTAATTTCTTTCATTAACTCGTCATAGGAGGGGGGGCGATTCCAGTCGGGTGGCAAGGCGCAACTGAAGCAGTAACAATTCTGAAAATGGAGCAGACTTAAGGATCTGATGCAGCCTAGTTCGATCTAATTTATTTGACGGCAAACTACCCTTTCTGTGGCACTCTTGTAGCAGCTTTTCAAGCCGAGGTACATACACAGACAATGGCTCCCCTTGGTACTGCTGAGCGTTTCTTACTCTCCACCACAGATCCTCATCTGAATCCAGGCTCCCATACACATTTTCCAATGCATTAAAATTGTCCTGTGCAGTAGCTTTGGGATTATTGGCCCACTTGGCATGGATGGTAGCCAGGGCAGGACCTCAGAGGCTCTCACTCAACCTCTTTCATTTCTCTGCTTCTGAGAATTGCCATTCAAGTACTAGAGGGGCAACATGGTCTATCCAGGTCTCAAAGTAATCCTCCCCCTGGGGTGTGGGGAAGGTGCCCAAGAAGATTGTCAGCCTTCGGAAGGAGTCGTGACTAATGGCAGGTACAGATATAGGGGCCAGCATTGGCACAGGCACAGAAGGCGGGGCAGTAACAGGTGCTGGAGTGAGAGGGGGTGTTGGGAAAGGAACACCCCCAGGTGGCAGGAATAGTTTCTTAAAGTCCTCTACAGTTTTCCCTTCCTCCAGCAACAACTTAGCTAATTTCTCCTCAAAAGCCTCAGATAATGGTGGGAGCTCATCCTCCCCGGGGTCTTTACTGTCTTTTGTTATCACTTTCCAGGCAGCTGAACTCCTTCTGGGGCAATAGTCTGTGGCACTTTAGAGCTTTCCACAAGGTCACTACACTCTACCAAGGCTATGAAAGTTAGGGCGATCAAATCAGCCTGTCGACCCACCACCACAGGGTTTTTTAAACATTCAAATTTAGAGAGTGCTCCCTCTACAGCGTCTTTACTGGTACCCAGGGGAATATCCAGTATAAGTAGAGCATTTTGGAGGTTGATCTCCTGCTAAGTGCACCACCACACCAACTGGTGTACAGCCATTTCTACTGGGGTAGCCATTAATCTTTAACAATAATTTGTAATTTTTGGCCAGTAGAAGGCACAAAATCCCAGCGGTGAGCCTCCAAAATGTAATCTCTAGGTGGCGCTATCCCAAGGGCTACTACCCCTGCCTGCTTGGCTAGTAGCAGGTTAAGGGGCCTGAGTTCTGAAATGGGTGCTCCACCCACAGGTCAGGGTTGGTAGTGGTCAAGCTAATCTGGGCACAGCCCTCCGGGACACTGTAACCCCACTCTTTCCTTACTAGTGGCCGGAACAATACACAATAATCACTTTCACAATACCCCTATATACCACACAAGTACCTGCACTGTTTGCACTTACCACCAGGGCTTTCCTCTGGCCCGGCCCTGGGGACCCCCTGTAAAACAAGGTTATACACAGCAAATAACAGCAGTACAGTACTCTTGCACAAACTGGAACCACAGTCAGGGTAAATGCAAAAAACAGTTAGATCTGTTTTTTTTTTTTTAAGGGATTGAACAAGGGAGGGGCGTAATCAGGTTAATTTGCTTAAAGGCTCTATCAATCAAAGTTATGCATGCACTTCAGGGTCCATAAACAGTCACACACTCTGTGTACCCAGATGGAGAATGGTGGGCTAGCCAGGAACACAGCAGCTGGTTGGGGCCCTGTGATGGAAGAAAACAACATGCATAACACACACTATTTGTAATCCGGAACCGGAGGGCTCAGTTCGTGAAAAGAAAACAACAAGACAGTCAGATGACACACTTTTAGATTAGGCTGTTGTTGCAGGGAGCTACCCTGATGATTACTCACGATACACAAGACTGGACACGGGCTGGACAAAAACCGAGACAGCAGGTGGTTAATCTGGAGTGCCAGGAGAAGCAGGGCCCACACAATTCACCGAGGCGTCATTCCTGTTCAAGCGTGGAGAAGGGGGTTGATTCCCAGGCAGGTCTGTCGTCAGTGGCTTTCTCTGTGCAGTGGGGTAATCTGGCAGGGCCAGCGTGGCATGGCCCAGGCCGAATGGAGATGAACGTGGATTCAGTCTAATTAGGCTGGATAAAGCTTCCAGCAAGCAGAACACAGTTCACACAGTGGGGAACCAAATCACGACCCACTTTCAATACACAGCACATTTACATGTAAGGAAATTCTATTGTACCAAGCAAACAGCTCTCCGGTCACGATCGCAAAGTCTCTGCACAAACTGGGGATTCAAAAGCAGCTGGAAATCCTGACAGGCCAATCACATTCGGCAAATCTTCGGTCTTATTTAGGTTGAAGCCTGGTCACAGTCCAGTGGTTTAAATAGTCCTCACAACTTGGATTCAGTCCGAATAAACTCTATTTCCCCCTCTCAGGGACAGCAGGCAGACAGGCAGACCAAAACTCAGCCCTTTCACAGTTCTCCCATGCAAAACTACACAGAACTGCTGCTCAAAAATCACTTGAGCTGTTACTTCTTCACTACTCAGTTCAAAACTGAAACTAGCTGTAGCAGCCTGGGAAATTCTCCAAGATCCAAAAGGTTCAGTTGGCCGATCTTCCTGTTGGTCACAACAAAGCCCCCCCTTCAGATGCAAAAAGGTGCAAAAATCCCAAAACTACAATTCCTACAGATTTTGACTCCCGACAGCTCCCGTAGTCCGGCTCCATTTTAGGTCCCACCAGTACTGATTGGTCCAATTCACAGTCCAGGACCAAGATAGTAGAGATACACAAAACAGTCCTTGCTGCAAAGAAGGCAGGTTAGACAAACTACATTATCATTATCACTCTAAATGATTTTCAGCAAATAGTTACATCTTTCAACAGAGCTCCCTCTCAGATTACTTATGACTGCAATCCAGGCAGCTCTTAAAGAGACAGTACACAGAGGTTATACAGACATTCTCTGGCAATCACATTTAAACTGTTAAAACGCAGGACACCAGCCTGGCAGTGAGCATGTAGGCAAGTTCGAGGAAGACTTTTCGGGAACTCCCATTTGTAGGGGGGTTACACTGGGCAACTAGCACAACCCTCCCTCTCCTCTTCGGCCAGCTGCTTTGTCACATCTTTCACACTTTTTGTTGTGTAAAACATATTACTTTGTTTGTTCTACTCCCCGTTGTCCAGTGCCCCCCCACACCCTTTAGTTGCATATTTTATCTTCCCAAAAGTAATATCAAGGCATACAGTTCAGCAACCTGCACAGCCTTCCTTTCTGCTCCTTGGCCAGCCACTGACTAACAAATGCAAACCGCAAAGACATACTGACATACTAACATACTAAAAGCCAGCAGAATAGGCCTGATGGTCTGTCGTGTCTGCTCGGTAGCCAGCCCCTAATGGATGCTCACTTTTCCACACACCCCAGCCCCAGAGAGGGTCATCTTAGGCTTCAGTTTACCCTTGTACTTGTCCCACCCCCACTTGAAGCCCTCCACTGTGCCCTCCTCTACCAGACTCCTGGGCAGTACATTCCATGGCCCCACCACCCTCTCAGTAAAGTAATGTCTCTTTCGTCCCCCCTGTAATTCCCCTCCAGCTTCCACTCATGCCTCCTGGTTGTGCCCCCTCTTTAGTCTGAACATCTCTTTGGCTCTGCCCCTGTTTATCCCTTTTATGTATTTGAAGACCCCTATCATGTCCCCGCTGTCTCTCTGTCCTCCAGCGAGTACAGCCCAAGCTCTTCCAGCCTTTCCTGATAGGTCCTCCCTTCCATGCTCTGAATCATCCTGGTTGCCCTCCTCTGGACCCTCTCCAGCAGTGCTACATCCTTCTTGAGGTGAGGTCTCCAGAACTGCACACAGTACTTGAGATGCAGCCTGACCAAGGCATTACACAGAGGGAGCATCACCTCACTCCTCCTGGACATAATCCCCCCCTGGCTATGCAGCCCAGAATCCTGTTTGCTTTTTCCGCAGTTTTTCTGCAATTTTCAGTGTTATTCATTTTGGCAGGGCTGTGTTGGTCACCAGACAGCGTGACCCAATATTACTTTGGGGAGATGAAATACACAACTAAAGGGTGTAGAGGGAGTCACTGGACACCAGGGAATAGAGCAAACAAAGTAAGTAGTAGGTTTTATTCAAAAAAAAAGACAGTATGAAAGACATGACAAGCAGCCGAATGAGGAAGAAAGAGGTGTGTTGTGCTCTTGACAAACTGCACTGCTCAATATTACTTTTGGGACAAGGAAATATACAACTAAGGGGTGTAGGGAGGATTACTGGACATCATGGAATACAGCAAACAAAGTAAGTGATATGTTGTTTTACCAAACTAAACAAAAAAAGGCTGAGCTTGTACATGATCTAAGTTTTTTTGCATACTCAAACAAAAATGCATGGTGCCAGATACTGAAAAAGCACAAGGTTTGTGCTGCGCTTGTGCCCAATGAAAAGGTTGTTGTATTTCAGTCAGATAGTGAACTGGCAGTATCTGACTGAATATCATCCCATGTCAGCATAGCACTAAGTCAAGTTGTGCTGTTCTGACAACGATCTACGATATTCAGCTGCAAAATAGAAATGAGCACATTGGCCATGCACAGCACTAAGGGGCCTTTAGTAAACCCATTTGCATTGGAAACAGTGGCCTGTTTGTGCCTGTCCTGATATCATCACTGCTGGCTAGTGGAACCACCACCCTGGGTAGTGTGACTGATTCCCTGGTGTCTAGAGGCACCTTCAAGCCACCCACTGATCCCCATCCCACACCCGACACTCATCATCGGTGGGTAGTGACACCCCCTCAAACAACCATCCCATTGCTGAGAGGACGGTCACTGTTGACAAGCGGCCCCCTGCACACCTGTCCCACTGATAGTAGGATGTACCCTTGTGATTATGGGCTGTCCCCTGAACACCAGTCCCAAAAATTGTTGTATGGTTTCTGGTGTCCTGTTGCACCCTCACACACCTGTTCCCCCATCTGAGTGAGTATCCCCATAGCCCTGGTATCTGGTGGTACACCCCACTCCCTGATCTCCAGAAATACATCCCCTATACAATTGTGGATATCCAGTGGTATACCCACCCCTATCCCCGGAATGCCGGGCAACAGACACGCCAGTGCACAGTAGTGGTCCTGGGCCCCCAATCTGCCTCACCTATACCCAGGGCAGCACCCATCCCACCCAACCCTTTACTGGGCAGGATAGAAAAAATGTGGTGCATCTCTTTGTGTGGGCACTTGTCAACAGTGACTATCTTCTCAGCAACGGGATGGTTGTTTGGGGGGCAGGGTGCCAATAGCCACCAATGATGGGTGTCTATGGGGGGTCAGAGAGTGGGGGGTGCCACTAGACACCAGAGCAGACAGTCACAATACCAGGATGGGAGATTGGAGAGTGAGGGGTGCCACCAGACACCAGGAAAGGCATAA
Source organism: Neoceratodus forsteri (assembly GCA_016271365.2). Lineage (NCBI taxonomy): Eukaryota > Metazoa > Chordata > Ceratodontiformes > Ceratodontidae > Neoceratodus > Neoceratodus forsteri. Next base: position 1,212,089,474 of record CM057453.1, on the reverse strand, counting down.
AAAGTACCAGGACAGAGACTGAAGAGTAATGTGGTGCCACTAGACACCAGTACAGACAGTCAAAGTACCCAGACAGGGGAAGGGAGCATTGGGAGTGCCACTAGGTCCAGGGTTACAGTGATGCTCACCCAGCTGGGTGATCGAGAAGTGGGGGAGCCACTCGACACCTGGGTTAGGGTGATGCTCAATCTGACAGGATATTGGGGAGGTGGGAGCAAAACACATCAGGGCCTACACCGCATTGGGATGACCAGTCAGGGAAGGGGCACCAGTGGACACATGGGCATTGTATTCGTGACCCAGGAGGGGTGTGCCACTAGACAGCAGGATATCCTTTGTTTCACTGTGATCAGAGTTTGGAGGTTGTGGGGCAGGTGGCTGTAGTACAGCCATCTAGCCACCAGGCCTATGCATCTCGTTTTGTCTAGGTTTGCAAAGGCAGTAAACAGAACCCATTTAGGCACTATTTACCACTGACACACATCTCTAAAACTGCAGCAACCCCCGTTATGCAGAGGGGGCCCCCTCATTTGCATGGACTCTGTGTTATATTAGTGCCCGGGCACTTAGCGGTTTAGCCCACACTTCAGGAGTCTTTGAATATAGACCTCACTTACAAAAAAGATGCAAAATACAGTTAGCACAGGCTAACACACCTTAGCAGCTGCACTAACTTTGATGAACATGTAAGTCAGACTTCAGTGGTGGGCAAGGTTATGGAAGCACTGCTTAAAGAAAGGATTGGGGAATACCTTAACACCAGTGGATTACAGGATTCAAGATAGCAGGTCCACGGGGGGCTATGTTACCAGCCTCACTTCATAGAGCTTTTTTTCTTTACCAGAAAGATGAATCACGTGGCGTACCTGGATTTCAGTAAGGCCTTCAACACTGTTCCACACAGACGGCTGGTAAACAAGCTAGGCAACATGGGACTGGGTCCAAAGATTATAAAATGGGTATGAAGTTGGCTAAGTAACCAAACTCAGAGGTTGGTGGTAAATGTGGTTCACTCGGTGGAAGGGAAGGGAAGAAAACCAGCAGTGTGCCACAGGGATCAGTACTGGAACCAGTCATCTTCAATATTTTCATTAGTGACACTGCAGAGGGGCTGAAAGGAAAGGTATACCTGTTCATGGATGACACAAAAATCTGGAACAGAGAGGACACATTGGGGGGGGCGAATTAACAGACTGGATGGATCTCTGTTCGTTTTCTGCTGTCACTGTCTGTTTCTATGTTAAGGAAGACCTAAAAAAACTGGAAGATTAGTTAAGGGTTTAGCAACTTGGGCTTCAACGGCAAAAAATGTAAAATTATGCACATGTGGCACAGAAAGCCAAACGCAATATAAAATTTAGGGGAAGAGGTGTTAACCACAAAACAGGAAAGGGATCATGGACAGGATTCACAAAAGGGATGCACCCAGTGCACCCGAGATGCGCCGGCGCATCCCTGACTTGTGCACTGGTGTGATTCTTGAAGGGGATCGATGCGCTGGCTCATCGCTGATGCACCGATGCATCAAAGATGCACTGCACTCCACCCATAATGATATGCGGCGCATCTGGATGGGTTGAGCAGGGGGCATTCCCACACATATGGTGCGCAGCCCCATTCACAACCCAAATTGGAGGTGCCTCCCGAGCAAGTCCAGAGATGCACCCCTCAAAAGATAAGTCTACAACAGTAGACGAAGTGGGTGGCCACCCACAGGCAGGCTGCCATACTGCAGACAGCAGCATGGGAGCCTGCCCACCCTGGCAGTCCAGTGTGCCCCCTCCCGCCCGAGTCCCCTGTTGCATGCAGCTCACTGTGGTGGTAGAGACATAACATCAGAGCACCTTTCTCAGTCGGCTTACCTGTTTGTATACTGCTCACTGCAGCAGATGTCCTCTAAGGCATGTAGATCCCACCTCCCTGCCTGTATCCCCTGTTGTAAACCACTCACTGCATGGTAGAGAAGTAAGTGCAGAACCCCCCCCTTCCTGAATCCCATGTCACATGCTGCTCACTGCGGTGGTATGGAATCAATAACAGAACCCCCCACCCGAATCCATGTTTGAATGCCGCACCCCGCAGCAGTAGGCATGAATTAACAGAACCCCCCACCCTGACCTGATCGCAACGACCCGAAGTCCAATCTGCCTGGTGGTCCAGTGGATCCCCACCCTCCCACCCATTCAGGCACCCTCTCCCCTACCCTGCTCCCCCATCACAGCAGGTTCTGAAGATCAGCAGGCAGCATAGCCCACCCACATACCATCAGGGCTGCTTGCTGAAAGAGCTGCCTGTGAATGAGAGCTACTGTATACCCTGCAGCCCATTGGAGGACCCTGTTGACCAATGGGCTTGCAGTGTGCACTGTACTCTGTCATTCACAAATGTGAAGTGCTAGATTGGACTTCGGATCCTCGGAGCGATCGGTCGGAGGGGGAGGGTTCTGTTGTAACATGCCTACCACCACAGGGTGCAGCATTCAAACGTGGATGCCGTGGGGAGGGGGTTCTGCTACTGATTCTGTACCGCCACAGTGAGAGGCATGCAACTTAGTGTAAAAAGTGATTTTACTATAATGTGTGTCTTTGCACAAATTTTAATAGTTGGCAGGGGACAGGCTACAAAACCCCCAAGTACAATCTGATAAAGCCAGTAAGTGGGTGCATGAGCAAATACACAGAAAGGCAAGAGTATAAAAAGGCATGTATACACAACGCAGTCACAATACAGATATATTACAAAATGGTGGTTAAAAACAAAACTTATGTTTGCGAAATGGTGGACAAACAAAACTTATGTGCTGCATTTCCCCAAAATGATGTAGGCATTTCTAATAAATGCTATGTGTCATATTTGTCATAGCTCTTACTTATCATAGTTACACAGTGACCTATCAGAATGTGACAGCAGCTTGTTAAGGAAAAGAGTACATATATGGTTATAAAATATATTGCATTTCTTTGTAACTGTCTGCTAAGATATTAATAGAATTTGAACCATATATCCTGTACTTGTTTAAGAGTAAGTATATCTTCTTAATGCTGTAGTTTAAGCTGCAATGCAATTTTTATGTTTCACGTATAATAGGAAAAAGGGCACAGTTAACAAAATCAGCTATGTATATGTTAAGCCTACATGCATGTATGTTAATGGAGAATTTAAAAGCAAACTGTCATTAGTTATACAATGCTGCCATCTTGTGGGGATTGGCATTTATTACATTTATTCCATTGTTTTTTTGCATTCATTTCAGTCACCAAATTTACGTCATTTAATTCATGCTTGCTACAGGATATGCAGTTATAAATTTTCCAATTACAGAGCTAATATACCAACATTGCCTTGTTTGGAGACAGGATGCACGTCCTGTGTTTGTTCAATTATATATATAAAGCTTTGTAAGTTCTGCCTAAAACAGAAAGGCTTTTTATTTTTGTAATTGAAGCTACAACTTTTTGTACCACCTTAAATTTTGTATCCTGACCAAGTAAAGCTTCATAAAGTCTCCTCCGTTCTCTGTGTGGTCTGTAAGTATATATCTAGGTGGTTTAATAGAAAGTATCGAGGAGGGAGCCAGCCCCTCCTTGGAGATTCCATTGGGGTCTCCCTGTTACACTTAGGATTCAGGTGCAGGGGGGTTCTGATAGTGATACTGTACCACCACAGTGGGCGGCATACGACAGGGGATTCAGGCAGGGAGGGGGGATCTGCATTGACTACAGGACCTGTGCCACACTGAGTAGCATGCCACCAAGAATGAAGGTGGAGGCACACTGGATCACCAGGGATACATACTGGTCATGCCATGGGATGCGGTAAGGCCAGGGAAGGGCAGGGGGTTGTATATGTGGACATGGGGCTATGCATGTGGACCACAGCCCTTGCAAAGCACCTGGAGCATTCAGCAGGGTGCATCCCTGCACAGCGCATGCAGATGGGGCCATAATGACATGCAAATGGCCATACTGCACCTTGCATGCCTAATGGCCCCATATGCATGTCATTGGCTCTAAATGGCAACTTTGGGCACTGGGTCTATTTTCAGGCACGACCTGTGTGAGGGGGATACAGATGAATGCCAGCTGACCTTGACCCAGATTAAGCTGTTGGTAGTATTTTTAGTGAATGGGGGGAACTTTGGCCAGGACACTGGGGAAATTCCCTTACTCACCAGTGGGGAAATTGCTGGCTGTGAGAATGGACACTCTGAGTGAGGCTCAGGAGGAGATGGACATCTTTGAGGTAGGGGAGTCAACCTCCTCCCCTATGCTTGGCTTGCCAGAGGTTGTGGGAAAAGTAGCAACTTTGTTAGATTCTAAGGATGAAGAAGGCATTACGGAGATCTTTTGTATCAACTGAAGATTTAAGTCAACCCAGTTTTTTCATGGAAGAAATGCCTGAAAAAATCTAGAAATTCCCACCGATGCAGAACATACAAATAGTGACAGAAAACTAAATACATTTACAGGAACAAGAATGACTCAAAACACAGCTCACTTCAATCCATGCTGATACAGCCATTGTCAAAGCTCCTGGCCCACTTGTCAAACAACTTCCTATTGCCGATGACACAGGAGCATCAAAGGATGTCGCCGGGCTGGGTGAAGCACATTTTCCCCTAAATTATCTGCTTCAAATACTTTACAGTCTGTTAAATGGCTGGCAGTAGTAGCGCTGATACAAGTGTGTGCCAAAAGCCGATTGAAGTTAAGAAAGGGGTGGATTCAGAAGTGACCGGTGCACAGAATGTTGTAAATGGGTTTAGTGTAATTGAAAAGCAGGCAACAAAAACTTTGCCAGGCCAGGAAAGCTCTGAGGTTGCCTCACCTAGAGGCAGGCTGAAACCCAACATTAAAACATTATCAAGGACAATAGACTGTGTTTAAACATAAACCACCACAAGCCGAAAACCAAATTATTAACCCCAAAGGGAATCAAATAATTTACCAAACGAATAACTCTTCACAGGACAGTACTTCTGTTTTTTTCATTCTCTGCAAGGGGCCCCAATGCCAGAACTGGTACAAGAGAGGACATTAAAGTAAAATGAACTGCCTTAACATTAGCTAAGAGGACTATCCCCATTGACTTTATACCTACTCAGGACGATTGTCAGGAATCTCATCCACAAACTACAAATAATACTGCCTCTGCATCTCAGTCAACTTCAGTTGCAATACAAGCAGCTTTCACTATTCAGCCCCTAAATGTGACTCCCCTTGAACCATGGTCATCTAAGAAAACCTTAACCAAAGTGAGATGGAAGCAAACTCCAAGTGGGGCCTGGTTACCAGACCCTGAATGGGACCCTAAGCTAGATTTTTCACTGGCTACTCTGGAATGGCACCCAACCATATCAATGTAGGTAACTACATCCCAGCCCAGAGCACAATTCCAAGACTCAATAACAACTAAAAATCTGATCCTGGAGGATTCAGTTCAAGCAACAAAGACTTTTCTGATAACCAGAAAATAGAAAAGCCTACCATCTGACCTAAGGTTTCAGAAGTTCCTAGGGACTCCATCCCTGTTCTTGGACATGAGCAACAGGAGCCATCTCTGCTACAGAAACCCTTACTTTCAAACGTATTTAACAAAACAAGGAAAGAGGTTGCTCCAAGGAGGAACGTTGTCAGAATCCACTATAAAGGGAGATTGGACAATAGACCTGATAGACATTATGTAGGGAAATTATTGTTAAAAGACTCCCTTCCTTTTTCTCCTAGGAAAGTCTTTGCCTTCATCAATATCTCAGATGAAGACAATTATAATGTCAGCTTTTGTTGTGCTTATTCACTGGATCTGTTTTGGGAAAGGTATACCCAGGTTAAATTTTCCCCCCATATGGATCCAATTTTTGGTCATCCCCTTAAACATGCCTCTTGTCAAGTTTGTTATGATTATGTTTTGGAATGTTGAGGTCCATGTAGAGGATATTTCTTACAGGTTATCCCAGAAATGTGATGTACTCAGTGCCCCAGAGGCTATCTTAGATATTCAGTTGTTCTGGACTGGGGGCTGGAAATACAGAATAAAGTTCCAACAATCTGACTCTGGGATTGACCATATCCCAAATTCTTTTATGCTAGGAAGGAACAGGGGGTATGCTTTTGTGAGGGCCAAACCCAAGCATGCTACAAATGTGGCTGTAGAACCCACCTCTCCAGCTGTTGTGACATGCCACAATGCGACAACTGTGGCGAAACTGGCCAAATAACCCTCCAGTGTGCCAATTACACTAAATGTGACCTCTTAGAAGAAACTGGTCACGTCTTTGCAGAATGTTCTTGGGCTGCCAAAAACAAAGACACCTGCATTAGTCCAGAGCTGTTGATACAGCAATCACATGATTCTGTTTCAGCTAATGAATCTCAACCCCATGACCCCCCCTTCTCAACCCAACCCCCTCCATCAGAGCCCAAAAATAAACCCACTGAAAGTACTGTGATACAGGATACACCATTACAGCAGGAACCCACCCCCAAACCTCTTAGCATCCCTAGTCCCTGTGTGCTACAAGGATCCAGAGGACAGAGCTGGTAAACCCTGGTACACCCTCCCTCACCTCCAACCTTACCATGGAGAAGATCATCAAGAAATATTAAACCTAAACCCCCTCCACCCTCTGTGGATTTCAAATCTGAAAACTCCTATGCTGCATTAGCCACCAACTGGGGGGGGCTCAGAAATGGAGTAGGGGGACTCTGACTCACAGACACCCATAACAGACACCCCTATTCAAAATCAGGATTTAGTGGGTTATAAAGGGAAAAAGAAAAAGAGTAGTAGTAGTAAAATATTTTTATTCATCAAATTTCGTATGAATAAAGGATAAACTTGATTGAGCAGAGCTCATTTTCAATGAGGTCCCATACAAAGTCATACAAAAGATTTACATAAATACATGCAGTGAATCAATTACAAATTTCATAATCTTAAAATAATATAAAACTGGGTAAAAGAAGATATAATACTAAACATACACACAAAAACATCAAGTACACAAATACCAAAAATACTTAAACAATTCTCACTGTTTTACATCCTATGAAGTTCCTAAAATCTTAATTCAGTTCTGTCTAGGTTACTTTACATTATGTCTGATAATACCATTTATGTAGCTACACAGCAGTATGTTTTTTGACGTGAGCTATTACTAAACCAGCATTTTATGTGTGACCATAAATTCTTTACATTAGCTGACAATAATGTCACAGGAATTGCATTCCATTCCAATGCCCCTCTATAATAAATAGATTGTCGTCCAATCTCTAAGTTACAGTTAGGCAATTCCAGACTTGGCACTTGATAGTACCTTAATGAGACCAGTTTATTTCTAAATGTCAATCTATTTGCAACATATCCTGGATATTTATCCATCAACTCTTTATAAATAAAAGTCAGTAGATGTTCATGGTTACATTCAGATAATGTAGGCCATCCCAACTGATCATATAATTGGCATTTATGGGTTAATCTAGGAGCCCCCAAGATAAATCTGGCAAGATCATTATAACAAACTTCTAATTTTTTAAGTCCTGTTTTCTCCAGCAAGAATAAAATATTTCCCCATATTCAATCATGGGGATAATCATTGCATTCACCACTCTTTTCCTTATTTCCATGGTCATTGCTGATCTAACCCTATAGAGAGCTTCTATTCTCTTGTTCACATTTTTAACCAGGTTGTTAATGTGTATATCCCCATTTAGCAAGCTACCGATCCAAAGACCCATATACTTATATGTATGTGTCTATTAGATTGGGGTCCCCACAGAGGAAACCAGTCCAAGAGCCATGTCATCCAACATGTCACTTCTACAATGCAACAACATGGTCTGTGTTTTCTTTACATTCAAAACAAGCCTACTATCCCTCAAGAAAGCCTGAAACTCATTAAAGGCTAACTGAAGCCTTTTTTGTATCACTTCAAAAGATTTATCAGATGTATATATGATGGTATAATCTGCATAAAGATGGTACATTACTTTAGCATCCAGAAAGGACAGGAAAGAGGAAAAAAACATTCTAGGCTTACAATATCTGTCTCTGGTACCTTACATGTAGGGTCTTTAAATGTCCACAGTTTATTGAATGCAACAAAATGCCAAGTTGTATTTAATTATGTTCTCGAAGCTTAACTCAACATTTGTTTTATACAGGAAACTTGGATGTTCTGTAGTGACCAAGCAAGGTTGTTCCAGGGGGAATGGTGTGGACCCTCCTACTGGTCCTTTGGCCCAGATAGTGTAGATGGGGTTGGCATAATTTTTAACTCCTACTGTTTTACTTTAACTAAATTGATAGACCTCATCCCAGGCAGGGTCCTAATAGTGGATGGATTGTGGAAAAAAGTTAATTGCAGACTGATTAATGTTTATGGTCCACAGTCCAAAACTGAGATAGTAACCTTACTGACTGCTTTACAACCATTTCTGGTTATCTCTTATACAATTTTTCTCTGTGGAGATTTTAACTGTGATATTAAAACAAAAAACGCCAAGTCCCAAGGGAGATGTAAAAAAATCTGCTGTGATTCTAATGCCTTGTTGAAAGTGGTGGAAACTGCCAATTTAGTAGACTGTAACAATTTTCACAAATAAAGGCCTAGGTTTACTTTTAAAAGAAGTAAATATACATCCACTGTAGACCACAAGTTTATCTCTAAGAATTTATCAAAAGTTACATTTAAAACAGTGCCAGTGGAATTTTGTGACCATTTGCTACTAGCAATTACATTTCAAGAGTCCCCTACTGAACCCAAGGGAAAAAATACATGGAAGCTATATTCTTCTACTTTAACAGATCCCCAAGTAAGAGCAGGTATTTTGGAATTGCTGTGGGCACGGTCCTCTGTCAGCTTTTTTTATACTGACCTAGGGGAATGGTGGGCTGACTCTAAAGCTGATTTTAAGACATGGTTCCTAAAATTTGGCAAAAATAAAGATAATGAAAAATTCCTGAAATACTTACAACTAAGGCAGCAACTTCAAAATTTATACTTCCTTACCTTTACTTCAAGGCATGATTATTCGGCCAAAAGTGATGCACTAAAATCAGACATGAAACTATACCAACACAATAGAGCAAATACTATTAAGGAGATGCTGCAAAATGGGACCTTAAAGTCCCCAATTGGGGACTCATTTGAAGCTTGTAAAAAAGTTAAAGAAACTACTTCACTGCAAGTTTTAGTAGATAAGGAAGGGGTCATAAATGACTCCACTGAAGGATTTAAAAAAATAATAAGTGAGTTTATTCAGTCAGCCCGGTGGTGCTGAGGGTTGAGGTGCTGGACGCCACACATCTCGCCATGCTGGCAACCCAGGTTAGGACGCGAGCCCGGGGTGCCAAGGGTTAGCAGGGGAGGGATGGGATTGAGCATCTGGAGGACTGCTCTCCCATCTCAGGGAGGGATGTGGGGAGCCACCACTCTGTAGCAGCCCCTGGTGATGACCGGGGGCACTACTAGAGTGGTGCAGCAAGGGGGTGGAGTGCGGCAGATGTTGGTGCACTGCGACATCCTGCACACTCACACTCCAGGGACAAAAATAGGAGGAAAAACATGGCAGCACAAGCCCACAGCAGCTTGATGGCCTGAGCTTCACTGACCAGCGTATGCCTGGATAGAGGCGTGTGCTAGTATTGGATCCTGACCGGGGCATGGGGGCATCTGAGGGGCCCCTCTCGATAGCACAGACATGTATGCCAGCTGGGCATACACAACTCTGGGGTCGGCGGTGAGGAGGAGCGGTGGCTGGAGGTAGGCAGGGACTGTGGTTGCAGGAGGATAAAGAATAGTAGTGATAAAAAAAAAGTGAGTTTATTCATTCACATGTTCCAGCTGTACCCCCCCCCCAGATATCGGCTATTAAATCTTTTCTCCAAGAAATAAACATCCCTAAGTATCCAGAGGAAACACAGGACATGACTAGGCATATTAGTGCCACTGAAATAGAACAAGTTATTAAGTCTTTAAAAAATGGGACCCCACCAGGGTCTGACAGTTTACCGAATTAATCCCATAAATATTTTTCAAAAGAGCTATCTGACTGTTTAGAAATAGTCTTTAGGTGCTTTTTCTCACTAAATGTCACTCCTCCTTCATTTAAGGAAGGTTGACTAATTTTTTTATTCAAATCTGGTGATAGGAAATTAATTCAAAACTGGAGACCTAAAACCATTCTAAATTCAGATTTCAAAATACTTTCCAAATTCTAAACAATAGGTTAAAACACTATGCTAATTTAGTGATTTCCCCTCAACAATTCTGCGGGCTGCCAACTAGGAAAATGCAGCACGCCCTGATGATAATTACAGATCTGATAGATCATCTCTCCCTAAATGGTAAACTGGGTTGTATAGTATCTGTCAATCAATATAAGGCATTTGATAGTCTATCATCCCTTCTTATTTGCGACATTGGAGGCCTATGGACTACCTTCTGAAGTTATTAAATGGTTACAGCTCCTATATACTTCAGCTATAGTTCACCCAGTAACTAAAAAACAAGTTACTAAGGAATTACAGATAATTACAGGAGTGAGGCAAGAGTGCCCGCTAAGCCCCCTCCTGTATACATTTACTCTGGATCCCTTCCTTAGGAAATTAACTGATAACCCAAGATGGTTAGGGATCTTGGGGGCTGGAATGAGTGAGGGTTTACAACTTCAAGCCTTTGCTGATCATATCTGTTTATTTTTTCAGAGCACCACCAGTTAGGGTCTTTTTTACAGGAAATGGAGGCATACTCAAAACTCTCCAACTCCAAGTTAAACATTAATAAATGTAAGGGTCCATTTGTGGGCTCAGGCTCCCCAACCTTATACAAATAGAGTGTATTAATATCTCTTCAGAGCCCCTTAAAATCATAGGAATTTCTTTTGGGCCCCAGAACATACCCCTGACAAACTGAGAGAATACGTTACAAAATGTAGAGGGTCCTAAAAGAGCTTAATAAACTGAAAGTGGAAAAAGTCATGGGACCAGACGGCATACACCCTAGGATATTAAAGGAGCTCCAAGAGAAATTGGCCACACTGCTGCCTGAGTTCTTCAACAAGTCACTAGACAACAGAAAAATACCTCAGGACTGGAAACAGGCAACCATTGTACCCTTACACAACAGCGGAAACAAGGTAAAGGCAGGAAATTACCACCCTGTCAGTTTGACCTCAGTTGTGGGGAAAATGATGGAGTCACTACTAAAAGAGAGGATCGTGGTGTACCTAACAGATACTGGAAAAATGGACCCAAAGTAACATGGCTTCACAGCAGGACACTCTTGTCAAACCAACTTGATCGACTTCTTTGACTGGGTCACCAGAACTTTGGATCAGGGAGGGGCAGTGGATGTTGTATACCTAGATTTCAGCAAGGCCTTTGACACCATCCCTCACAGAAGGCTAATCAACAAGCTTGAACATATGGGAGTTGGCCAGAGGATGGTCAGCAGGTTCAGTAACTGGCTGAACAATAGGTCCCAGAGAGTGCTAGTCAATGGATCATTGTCAAGAGATGGTAGGGTAACCAGTGGCATCCCACAGGGATCAGTACTGGGACCAATCATATTTAACATATTTATAGCAAGCATAGTGAATGGACTAACAGGGAAGGTTTGCCTGTTCACAAATGATATAAAACTCTGCAACAGAGTGGACACAAAGGAAGGAGCAGACAACATTGAAGCTGATCTTAAAAGGCTAGAGGATTGGTCAAGGGTCTGGCAGTTACAATTTAATGCCAAAAAGTGTAAGGTAATGTACTTGGGAAAAGGAACCCTGGAAAAAGTACACACTGGGAGGATATCAACTCGAGGACACACAAACAGAGGGAGATCTCAGTATAATTATCACTGACAAATTGTAGGAAAACAATGTGAGAAAGCAGCACAGAAAGTGGGTGGCATACTCGGATGTGTAAGTAGAGGTATTTCTAGTAGAAAGAGGGAGGTCATCATGCCCCTCTACAGGTCCTTGGTGAGGTCACACTTGGAGTACTGCATTCAGTTCTGGAGACCTTGCCTCAAGAAGGACATTGACCATTTGGAAATGGTGCAGAGAAGGGCTACTAAGATGGTGCATGGACTGCATCACAGATCATATGAAGCAAGACTCGGGGAGCTGAATCTATACTCCCTTGAGCACAGAAGAAACAGAGGGGACATGACTAAAACATTTAAGTATGTGAGGGGATTTTACACAAGCAATCAATTTCAATAGAACACGGCAGCACGCATGAGAGGACACGATATGAGACTGGTAAGAGGAAGGTTCAAAAGCAGCCTCAGGAAGTACTTCTTCACAGAGAGAGTGATAGACCCAAGGAACAGCCTGCCCCAGGAGGTGGTAGCATCAAAGTCAATCAGGGAGTTCAAACTCGGATGGGACAGACATAAAGGATAAGTTAGGACAAAAGCTGCATGGGGAGGGGGGTAGTTTCTAGGGCAGACTAGATGGATCACATGGTCCCCATCTGCCAACGCTTTTCTTATGTTCTAATGTGGACCTTAAAGTCCAAGATGGAAACACTGGAAAACGTCAAAACTAAAAAGATTTCATACTAGAAAACAGTTTATTATCCCGTGCATACTTTATACAGCCATGACCCCCCCCCAACTCAACTAGAAACAAAGCTATACAGTATTTTTTCCAGAAGTAATGGGGCAGTAGGCTCAGTCCTATTAAAATATACGTACCTTTCAAAAGAAAAAGGGGTTTGGGGGAGATCATGTGATGCAGAGTGCTGAGTAGCAGCTCCCTCAAGAAGCTCCTGCCTCCCGTTTATTATTTTATCTCGTTTTGGCATTCTAATTCACTATTTTTCCTTGTTTCTGAGATTTAACGCTGTGTAATAGCTGTCGCACTCTGGTCTGGTTATATCTCGGATGGATGGAGGCTTACATGAAGAAAGCCCCACAGAAGCATACCCCTCCAGCAACTCCCGAGAAGGCCCCTAAGAAATCCAGGGCCTCGGGTGGTTCTGGGCCTGGTCCTCTGAGCCAAAGTGGTGATCAGGAGCCTTTAACGCTTTCCAGATTTCTTGAGGAGTTTAAACCCTTTCGAGAAGAAATGAAGGATATGGCAATGGATTTGTTATCGCTATCTAGAAAATTAGATGAACTCTCGCTGTCTGTGTCTGATAATGCAGCCCAAATTGCTTCTATTGGGAAAAGAATTGGTAGTCTCAACCCTGAACTGGTTTTGATGTGCCAGAAATTGTCTCGTTTTGAAGCTATGCTCCAGGACCTAGAGGGTCGGAGCCGAAGAAATAACGTAGTGATTCTCGGTTTACCGGAGGGAGAGGAAGGCCAATATGTTGTGGCATTTGTTCAGAAGCTGGTTGAGCGGGTGGCTGGCCCATCTCCATTCAGCCCCAGCTACATTATAGAGCGTTCCACAGGGCTTTACGGCCTAAACCATCTCCCGAGGAACCCCCCTGCCCTATTGTGTGCCGGTTCCTGAATTATTTGGAGAGACAGCATTTCCTGCAAAAAGTGTGAGCTTTGCAAGAGGTTTGCTGGGAACATATAAAGTTGAGAATCTCACAAGATCTACCTGTCTCGGTCCGCTTGAAACGCAAGGCGTTCCACTATATTGTTTCTAAGCTAATTGCTGCAGGTTTGAAGTTTAGGATGGGTTATCCAGCCAGACTACAGATTTCAACTAATGGATTCTGGAAAAGCTACGAAGACCTTGAAGAAGCTGTGAGGAGCCTTAAATCCATGTTGCCAGATCTCTTTAAGGACTCTTGAATGGTTGTGGCGCAGTATGGAGTACTACACGGAGTCGAGAGTTCGAACTTTTGTTTTTTCCCTTAGAGAAATCTTCTAAATGTGAAGACTTGGGAAATTGCATCTACCGCTTTGGACTGGGGGGATCATTGCAGACTGCCCTGACTTTTCTTTTCTTTCCATCTCATAATGGGCCCATGCTGGTCTGAAGCAGTGGACACTCGGGTTTGGGGCCTTCTCGGGGGGGGGTTTGTGTGGCAGGTTTTGGAGGCTACTTTTGTTGGGGGTTGAAAGAGCCCAGTTCGATTGGTTGTGGGCTAGTTTCTCATTTTTCCTTGCTTGGATTGGTACTAGGATGGTCCTGGGCTTTCTCCATTCCTGCTTTTCATTTAGTTGGGTCAGGAATTGGCCATCAGAGGGCTGCCCAACTTTTTGGGGACTCGCGAGGAAGCACTACTCGAGGAGGAATTAGCACTGTTTCACTGTTTAACTGGTGCGTAGCACTCTCACTCTTCCAGGAGGACCTGTGCATTGATATAGGCTCGTAGTGGGTAGAGGCAGTTTCTATGCCTTCTCCGTGGGGTGATCCCAGCTTTTCCCATCTCAATTCTCGCTCTTAATACGAGCTGGGGTATCTTTCCCTTTAGGAGTTTCTGGTCCGGTTCTGGTTTCAGGTGGCTCACCCTGCGCTTTTTGTCTCAATCCGGGTTATCACGAACATCTGGGTGGTGAAATGGTTTTACTACGGTCCCTCTATAACAAATTCTCTTATGTCCATGCTCTGTCTAGACCGAGGTGAAGGCCCAGGACCATTCTCCCTCGTTTGGGGTATAACTCCCAGTGTTTGGTTTCTACAGACTGTGATTTGTGTGCAACAGCACTAACTATCTGGGTTCATTATCAGGGGGCGGGAGTAGAGGGATTAGAACCAGTACTGTGCTGAACGTTGCTTGTGACAGTTTGGTGGGGGAGTGTGGTAGGGTTTGGGGCATGGTTTGAGGGTGGGGGGATAGAAGGGATGGGTGGTATCTATTTTGGGGGCCTAGGGAGGAGGTGGGTGTTACTGCAGTAACCCTGGGGATACATGTAAAGGGGATATACATCTCGTGTGCTGAGTGTAATTATTTTAGTTTGATTATCTCTCCTAGATGGCTAATGAGTTAACATTTGCGTCTTGGAATGTTAGGGGATCAGAAAACAACCTAAGCAATTTCAGGTTCTCAAACATTTAAGTTTGTTCAGTTCACAGATAACCTTTTTGCAAGAAACCCATTTATTAGAAGCAGAAGCTTTGCAATTAACGAGGCAACAGGTGGGATCGATTTACAGACTGTGATTTGTGTGCAACAGCGCTAACTATCTGGGTTCATTATCGGGGGCCGGAGTAGAGGGATTAGAACCAGTACTGTGCTGAACGTTGCTTGTGACAGTTTGGTGGGGGGGAGTGTGGTGGGGTTTGGGGCATGGTTTGAGGGTGGGGGGATACAGGGGATGGGTGGTATCTATTTTTGGGGGGGCTAGGGAGGAGGGTGGGCGTTACTGCAGTAACCCTGGGGATACATGTAAAGGGGATATACATCTCGTGTGCTGAGTGTAATTATTTTAGTTCGATTATCTCTCCTAGATGGCTAATGAGTTAACATTTGTGTCTTGGAATGTTAAGGGGATCAGAAAACAACATAAGCAATATCAGGTTCTCAAACATTTAAGTTTGTTCAGTTCACAGACAACCTTTTTGCAAGAAACCCATTTATTAGAAGCGGAAGCTTTGCAATTAAGGAGGCAACAGGTGGGATCGATTTATAGTGCCCAGGGTACCACAAATAGTTGCGGGGTCATGCTCATGATTAACAGGAGTATTCCATTTCCTTCCACATAAGTGATTAATGATACCGAGGGTAGGTTCATCCTGGTTAAAGGTACCCTCTGGTCCGTCCCAATATTATTGGGCTGTGTTTATGGCCCTAATCTGGATGATCCTGGATTTTTTATGAGGCTTATATCTATCATTCTCCCAATGCTTCCCATTAAAATTATTTTAGGGGGAGATTTCAATCAAGTACTTGATCCTCACTTAGACAGACTGGGCAGTAGCCTGGGTGGGGCTACCCCCGGACAGAAAGCATTTAGGGATTTATTAGATCAATGTGGGCTCTGCGATGTCTGGTGTGTTTTACACCCTGATTCTAGGGAGTTTACCTTTAGGTCTATGGCACATGGCTCGCAGTCCTGCATTGACTATTTACTAATTTCTCAGTGTCTCCTGCCCAGGGTGAAGACCTCCTCGATTCAACCCAGCCCAATCTCTGATCACTCACTAGTGGTATGCAATTTGGTACTGCTCAATTCATCTAATAGGGAAACTAGATGGAAACTCAATGACCAGCTCCTTAAAGATGTTAAATGTTGCAAACTTATTAGGGAAAAAATAGAATCCTTTTTTTCATTAAACCCTTTAGATAGTGCAAAACCTGATATCTTGTGCGGGGCCTTCAAAGCTTTCATGAGAGGGACACTGATTAGCATGGTGGTTGGTAGGAAAAGAGAGCGGGAGAAAGAACTTAAATCCTTATTAACCCAAATCAGATCTCTGGAAGTTAATCTTCCAGCCAATCCTCCAGATGAGGATACTTGGAAACTCCTGAAGTTAAAGGATAAATACTTGGGGTTACTTCAAGAGAGAGCAGAACTAGCCATTATTTGTACCAGAGCTAATTACACTGATCAGGGGGAGAAAGCGGGACGTTTACTGGCATTGCATGTTAAACAACAGGAATCAATGAGATTTATCCTACCTATCAGGTCAGTGGCAGATGGATCTCTTAAGGTGTCTCCCACTGAGATAGCTCAAGAATTTGCTGCTTATTATTCTAAACTGTATAGCGATTTGGAGCACCCCCCCCGTCCTGAAGACATAGAGGGTTGTCTAAGGGACTCCCACTTGCCCCTGCTCTCTGACCGGTGTAGTGACGCTCTGATTGTCCCTGTTTCCCAGGAGGAAATTGCTAAGGTTATTAATGAGCTGCCTGCCGACAAGGTCCCTGGTCCAGATGGATTTTCTGCTTTATTTTACAAGGTCTTTCGAGACCTCCTCTTACCAATACTTGGTCTCTTATTTCAGCAAATCCTATCTGGGGCAGAGACAGATCCGTAACTCTACGAGGTCCTGATTGTCCTGCTTCCCAAACCTGATAAAGACCTCGAACAGGTTCAAAGTTACAGACCTATATTGCTTTTAAACCAAGATATTAAGATTCTCTCTAAAATACTGGCTAATAGGTTGGCACTGGTTCTTCCTGGGTTAATAGGTACAAACCAGGTTGGATTTATGAAAGGGCGCTCATCTTCCGATCATTTACGCACCTTGTCGCATGTCTTCTCGGCTGCCAGGGATGCGGAGTTCTCAGCTGGCTTGGTCTCCCTGGATGCCGAGAAGGCAGTCGACCGTGTGAACTGGAATTTTTTGTTCTGCACTCTGGAGGCCTTCCATTTCCCCCTCTCTGCTTATCTCCTGGATTACCACCCTTTATAAAAATCCCTCGGCAAGAATTTCTGTGAATGGGGCTTTTTCTTATTCTTTCTCACTTCACTCGGGTACTAGACAGGGGTGCCCCCTTTCCCCTTTATTATTTAACTTATATCTGGAAACTCTTATTCAAAATATTCTCAATAATGATTCTATACAAGGGGTGAGAATTGGACGGCACAAAGTCAAAGTCACTGCATATGCAGATGACCTGTTAATACACCTGTCCCATCTGGTATCCTCTGTCCCGGCCTTACTAAGGGAAGTAGCAAGGTTTAGTGCTCTGTCCAACTACAAATTGAATGCCAGTAAGTCCCTATTTTTCCCATTAAATCACAAAGTTTTCAAGACTGACATTAGCCCTTTTGGGCTATGTTGGACACCCAGGTCTTTCAAATATCTGGGTATCAAACTTTCACGTAACCCCCTAACATGGTTCAAGGAAAATTTGGATTCCCTATTGCAGGGGATTACATATGATCTTAAGAGGTGGTCTAAACTCCCTATCTCTCTGTGGGGCTGCATCAACATAATTAAGATGAATATATTTCTACCCGTTGTCCCTTCTCAACGCTTTTATTCCTTTACTCTGGTTCAAAAAGGTACATGGTGTTTTCACTAGAGTCATCTGGGCCGACAGGTATTCCCATTTGGCTTGTCATAAGCTGGCAGCTCCAAAACTGGAGGGGGAGGGCTGCGAATCCCCCATCTGGCTATTTATCACTGGGCTAGTCATCTTGCAAAATGTTTGCAGTGGGTATCTCCTGGCCCAGAAGAAACGCAACCAATCTGGCTCAAAATAGAATTGGATGCAATCAATGCCAAAAATCTGGACCCTCTCATATTATTTTTTCTTAGGTTATCCCAAGCAAGTGTGGCTGTAGAGTGTTCCACGATAAGGACGTCCTTAAAGGTCTACTCACAGATATGTTCCTTTTTGCAGTATTCCCCCCATCTGGACCTGGCCCAGTCTATCTGGAACTCTCCATCATTCACTATTAACAAGAGTAAAATCTCCATCTTTGGTTGCCTCAACTGAGAGAGGGGAAGCTCTTGGCTTTTACTGATGGTGGGGGGCATTGGTTATCAGTGGAAGAGATGGTTAGGAAATTTCTCATCCCGACCTCTTCTTATTTCAAAGTCCTGCAATTGAAACACTTACTTGTAATTACCCTGGGTAGCACTCGTCCTTCTCAGAATATCTCTTCTCTGATACCCGAGGTATCCCCACTTTCTGGCTCTCCTGGTGTAATTTCTAAACTATATCAGGTTTTGTTTCATAAAAAGTTCAGGGGTCTGTTTGGGCCATCAAGATTTTGGAGTAATTTTTTCCCCCACTTTCAGCTGGATTGGCATTCTCTCTGGAAGTCATGTCATAAATTTATTTCTCAAGATAGATTGCATCTCATGCAATATCATGTATTGCACAACTTATATTACTCCCCGGCTAAACTTCACGAGTGGGGTTACCTAGACTCAAACGAGTGCAACAAATGTTTGCAGGATGAGGGTACACTTTTTCATATGCTTTGGTCTTGTCCAAGAATCTCCACCTTATGGGTTTCAATCCAAACTTCCTTAGACCCCTTGTTGGGCCTCCAAGAATATTTTACCCCTGAGATATGTGTGTTAGGGGACCTGTCCTCTACTAGAGTCAAGGCACGTAAATTTCACATTTCCATGGTTGCCTTGTCGGCTAAGAAAATAATTCTCCGTCACTGGAAAGACAGGTCCTCCCCTTCTCTCCAGGAATGGGTAAGAGAAGTATTATCCAACTTGAGCACAGAGAAAGCAATAGCCAGTCTGCACAATAGTCTGGTAGTTTATACTAGAATTTGGGATCCCCTTCACTCACTAATCTCTCTGGTTCCAAACTAAACCTATACTAGGGTTATTGCTTCTATATGGTTTTTGGTTAGAGGCTTGGCATCTACAGGTACCGAGATGGATTACTGCAGTAAGGGGAGGTTGGGGAGGCAGCATCCTTTCACTATGTATCAATGAGTCACTATCAGTTTTCTCTGTATGCTGCCTTTTATGGTGGAAAATGTATGAATAAACTTTAAATTATAAAAAAAAAGAAAAAGGGGTTTGGGAATGGTAGATCCAGTGGTATTTTTCCACACCATAAATGGGTTTTACTAAACCATGCTAGATATTTTGAGGCATGGAAAATAGTCCCTCCGAAACTGTCTAGTCACCTTCACCTACCAGACTATTTTAAATCAGCTGCTCAGAAAATCTACAAATGGGGACTATCGAAGCAGCAAATACAACAAGGGATAGGGCCTAAACTATATAACGCAGTTGTAACTTCGATCTACCCTGATGAACTGAGTTTTAAAAAGTGCCCCACATCTAGGAACAATATGGTACTAAAACAGTTAAAAAACAACAGAACCCCCCCCCCCCAAGATGTGTGAACTCTTATGGTTGTCTGTATATTGGAGGTTAAACATTAGAGGGAATTCCAAGTACAAAACAAGAGAAGAGAGAATTGCCCATTGCCCATATCCCTGTTGTATTAATCGGGGACTATGAACATTGTTTATTTTTCTGTACATACACTAAACCTCTATGGGAATTCCTTGCAGTTAAATGGAAGATGGGGTGGTTAAAGAGGCTAAACTATGACAATTTGATTTGGGACTGTTCTCCCAAATACGGTCAGATTATCATAAGGACATATTAACTGTCTTTGGTGCTGTTTAAAACTTTTTTTTGTGTCAGGCTAGGTGTCAATGGGTGTTATACCAAAGGATAATGTCTTATGATACTGTGAGCATTTTAATCCAACAAGCCTTGGGAAACGTGTATATTAAAGACATGGAATTGCACACATCTCAGAAGGTGCTTAAGTGGTGGAAAGGGTTTTATATGTTTATTAATTAAAAAAAATGCTGGAATATGAGATGTTAGGAATGTTACAGAATTATTGGAAACTGCTAAGGAAGTAAGGGGGGAGTTTAAGCTTATAAGAAACAAAGATTTTTGATTTGATTGTATTTATCTATACTTATTTTCCTATTATTTGTTGTTTTTTGTTAGTAGATTCAAAGTGTTGGGAAGATTTATGTTTATGTATTTTCAGTATGATCTGATGTTATTTCAATAAAAACTCCTCTACTCTTTTCGAGAAGTGCCATGGGATCTTTAACATCCACCTGAATTACCACCAGAACAGGCAGATGGAACCTCGGTTTAACTTCTCATCCGAAAGATGTCTTCATATCTGATGACCTGAAGGTAGCAAATCAGTGTGATAAGGCAGTAAGAAAGACTAGTAGGATGCTGGGGGTGCATAGGGAGGGGTATCACCAGCAGAAAAAAGGAGGTAGTGTTACCCCTGTATATATCTCTGGTGAGGCCATACCTGGAGTACTGTGTCTAGTTCTGGAGGCCCCATCTCAGGAAGGACATAGATTGGGTGGAGGTGGTACAGAGAAGGGCAACCAAAATGGTGCATGGCCTGCTTCAGAAGCCCTATGAGGAAAGACTCAGGGAATTATATATGTACTCACTGGAGGAAAGGAGAGAAAGGGGAGATATGATAAAAACATTCAAATAAATCAAGGGTATCAATGAGGTACAGGAGGGCGGCATATTGTACAGAATGAGATGCTCAAGAGCAAGGGGGCATGATATGGAGCTAGAAAGGGGGAGACCTAGAGGGGATGTGAGCAAATATTTCTTCACAGAAAGGGTGGTGGACACTTGGAATAGCCTCCCAGAAGAGGTGGTGGGTACCAAAACAGCAACAGGTTTCAAACATGCATGGGATAGACACAGGGGGACCTTAGTAACAGGGCTGGGGGGGGGGGAGGTAAGGCCAGAGATCAATTAAGGTCTATGGTAGCACAACAGGTAGGGATATTAGGGCAGACTAGGCGGGCCAAGAAGTCCTTTTCCATCCACAGCTTCTATGTTTAGACATTTCTATGTTTCTGTCAGAATGGATTCCGTTAACTTTGAGATGCCCTATTGGATAGTACAGTGGGTAGAGAAATCCTTAAAGTACACATTTTCATATCATACTTATTCATCCCAGCTAAGAAAACTGTGGGTTGGGGAGGCATGATGAACCTAGAGTTCCTTCAAACTTTAAATTAGTGTTACACATTTAGAGGTAAGGTATTATGTCTGTCCAGTTCTGTAAAGGGGTACCATTTGTATGAACAAACTTTTAAGAGCAACAAAAGCAGCAGACATAGGGCCTGAGGAAAATGGCTCTACATTACAGTTCACACCAAATTAGAAAAGGAAATAACTAAAAGTAGAGCTTACCTGCTTCTGGGTGAACATAGGGAAGAGATCTGGAAAACATACTGTAGATGGGGCACCTGTAAAATAAGAATAAAGAGAGTGGTCAAAAAGGATAGTACAGTTACGCAAGAAATTACCATAACAGTAGATCTTCAAGAGAGGTTCCTGCAGTAGGTCATAACATATAGGACTGTGACCCCTGGCATCAGGACCACACAGAAAACTTTAGCGAGTAATGTCTGGTGGGGGAACGCCCACCCGACATCACATGACTGACATCAGCGTGACCCTATATAGTGAGCGGTCCCGATGCCTGCCTTCCAGTTCTCTCACTGGAGACCTAGATCTAGGTGTGACAGGAGAAAGGAGTGAGCTCTTGGGCTTTGGAGCCAAGAAGAAAACAAGGCTCAAGAGAAATTAATGCAGAAGATGGGGTAAGGTGGGAGGGGAAAAAAGATGACCTACTGCAGGAACCTCTCTCTCGATCTACTGTTACAGTGAGTTCTTGCATAAGTGTGCTATCTTACTTCGTGAGGGTTCCTGCAGTAGGTTATAACCTATAGGACTGAATCCCAAGCAGTCAAAATCAGTCAAGGACTGAAGCATGGGAAGCAGGAAAGGTCTGCAGAAGAGTTATCAACTTAGGACAGGAGGCCCTGAAGGACAGCTAGTCCAAAGCCAGCCCTGCACCTAGAAACAATGTCCAGACTGTAGTGTTCGGTGAAAGTATGGACAGAACTCCAAGTGGCCATGCACAGATCTCTGCAGCTGACGCATTCCTGAAACAACCAGTAGATGCAGCCATGCCTCTGACTGAGTGCCCTTTAACTTCCCCCGGAAGTGGTTTGTTGTACTTCTGGTAACAGAACAAAATACAGTTTGCCAACAATTTGGACAAACACTGTTTCGAAACAGCTGCGCCCTTTCTCTTGGGCACAAAGGAAACAAACAACTGGTCAGATTTACAGACATCTTTTATCCGATTAGTGTTGTAACGCAAAATTCTGTGCATGTCAAGGGTGTGCAGAAGAGCCTCCCCCTGATTACAACCCTCAGGGTAGTACACTGGCAGTTGAATGGTCTGATTCAACATAAACTCAGAAACCACTTTAGGTAAGAACTTAGGATTTGTACGTCAAGCCACCCAGTCTCTGTGAAAAATCAAATAAGGCACCTTATACATCAAGGCCTGCAGCTCAGAAATCCGTAGAGCAGAAGTAACAGCAACTAAAAACAGTGCCTTCCAAGAGAGGTAACACATATCACAACTTGCTGCTGGCTCAAAAGGAGGCAAAGTAAGCTTCTCCAGTATGAAGTTGAGGTTCCCCTGGGGCAGGGTTACAAATCGGAGGTTTCAGGTGGAGCATCCCTTTCAGAAAGGTTTTTGAGATCTCCAGCTGAGCCAGGGTTTTGCCCTCCACCAGAGTGTGGTAAGCAAAAATCGTGGACAAATGGCCCTTCAGAGAAGAATAACTAAGGCCAAGATCCAAAAGGTGCAAGAGGTACTCCATCACCCGGGGCACCAGGCAAGAGAAGGAATCCCAACCCTTCGAGGCCACCCAAAGGCAAAAATGTTTCCACTTCATGGCAAAGGTTGTCCTGGTGGACGGTTTTCGGGCCTCCACCAGAACCTGGGCTACCCGGGCATAAACTCCAAAACATGAAGCAGCTATGTCCACAGGTGCCATGCATGAAGGTGAAGGGATTTGAGGCCCGAATGAACTAGTCTGCCTTGCTCCTGGGTCAGAAGGTTCTGGCAGAGAGGCACAGGAACTGGACGTTCCACCAACAACTGCTGTAGCAGAGGGAACCAAATCTGACGAGACCAATAAGAGGCGATCACAATCATGTGGGCCCCTTCTGCCTGGAGCTTCAAAAGCATCCTCTGAAGCACTGGAAAGGCAGGGAAGGCATACAAGAACCTCCCTGTCCAGCAGAGAGACAGAGCGTCTCACCAGAAAACACCATGCCTGGGAATGAGCAAGCAAAAGTTGGGTATTTTTGCATTGAATAGGGGAGGCGAACAGACCTATTTCTGGACGACCCCACAGGTTGAAGAGGCTTTCAACCACCTCCTGATTTAACTCCCACTCATAAGCCTGGGCTGTGGTGCAGCTGAAACTGCCTGTCAGGATGTTGTGAATGCCTGGGGATCTACGATGCCGGTTCAACAACACTTTTGTCGACCAGCATCTCAGTAACTGGATTTATGTCAACCGCAACTTGTGGTAGACATAAATCCCGTATGTCTTCCGGTCCTGTTTTTCTATCAGGGGGATTCACCTCCCGAGCCGCCCATGCAGGGGGCTCTGCCCCCCCACCCCCCGTACTATGGATTATCAACTCCAGTTGGAGTTGATTCGGGGAGGGGGTGCAGGACCAGGAGACAGTGTGTCTCTGGCGCACCATCACAGCAAGCTGTCGGTAAAGTGTCAATTTTGCCAACAGAGAGATATGTCGCTTAGTTGGTGTCGCCATCGGGGTCGGCATTCCAATGCCTGGAACATGGACGGCTGAGAGACAGAGATTATGCTGGACTGCCAAGTACCATAGGGAATACAACTGAGTGCTTCCCTGTTTGTTCAGGTACCAAACTATGAGCATGTTGTCGGTCTGGACCAGAAGTGTCCCAGGACACAGAAGGGGCTGAAAGACCTGAAGAGCATAAAGTACAGCCCGCATCTCCTAACACATTGTTATGAAGAGACGCTTCCAGCTGGGACCATGTCCCCTGGGTCCTGTGGTCCCCCAAGTGAGCTCCCCAGTGTTACCCTGAAACATCTGTGGTTAGGGTCAGGGAAAGGGGGGGGAGGAAGGGAACCCGCTTGGAGTGGTTTGGGAGCTCCTGCCACCAACGGAGGTCCTTCTTCATGCAACCGGACACTAGCACCTTGTGATCCAGGTTGTCAAGATGCTGATTCCACTTGACTCAAAGAGTCACTGGGTGACTCTCATGTGCAGCCTGGCCAAGGGGATAGTAGGGGTAGCTGCTGCCATCAGTCCCAGAAGGCAGAGGACCACCTGGGCTGTGGTCCAGCATGAGGAGGCTACCATGCAGGTCTGCTTCTGTAAAGTTGCCACCTTATCTGTAGGGAGGAAGGCCCTGCCCTGGACCGTATCTAGCACAGCTCCAATAAACTGGAGATGCTGGGAAGGGAGGAGGTGCGACTTGGGTTAGTTCACCATGATACCTAGTCTGGCAAACAGGTCCAGGGTGAAAAGAGATGGACTCCTCCAGGTTGCTTCTTGATGGAGGTGACAGGAACCAATCATCAAGGTATGGGAACACATAAATCCCTCTACAGCACAGGGCTGCAGCCACCACCGCAAGGCACTTGAACACCTGAGGTGCCGAGGAAAGGCCAAAGGGAAGAGTCTTGAACTGGAAATGCTCCCCCTGAAAGGCAAACTGAAGGAAGCGGCAGTGGGCTGGAAAAACTGGAAAATGCAGGTAACATCTTGCATGTCCAGGGTGCAAAGCCAATGACTCTTGTGAACCAGGGGCAGAAGTCCCTGGATGGTCAACATTCAAAATCATTTGTGCTCTACATACAGGTTTAGTGTGCTGAGTTCTAAGATGGGCCTTAGATCGCCCATCTTTTGGGGCACCAGGAAGAAGTGAAAATAGTATCCTCCTCCTATCTGTGCCAGAGGGACAGGCTCTATTGCTGATTTGAGCAGAAGAGCCTGAATGTCGTCCCTTGAGGGTAAAGGAAGAGGCCTGAAGGGTTGTCTGGAGGCCTTTCCATGAACTTAATGGTGTGCCCTCTTGCAATCAACTGAAAAACCCATGAGTCTGTGGTGATGTCCAGCCACCCTGGAAGGTGGAGGGCAAACCTTCCCCCAGTGGTTCCACCGAAGAGCTTGGTGCAGGTAGGGGGGCCCTCAGTGAGTCAGAAGGCAGAGTCATGGGAGGGCAGTGCTCCTCCAGAAGATCTCTGGGACTTGGAGGCAGGGGGAGTGGAGATAGCTGATGCCAGAGCCCAGCATTTGGTTTGGTGTCTGGCTGGAGCTTGCTTCTTTGGACATCTCTGTTGCTAACGAAAGGGCTGTTTAATCTTAAAACCTATGTGATACATGGATCAAACAGACTGCAAGGCCTTGTCACTGTCCTGGAAATCTGTTATAATGTCCTTAGCGACCCCTCCAAACAGAACTGAACCCCGCAAAGGGGTGTCCTGAATGGCCGACTGGATATCTTGCACCAGACCAGAAATCCTAAGACACGAATGTCTCCGTAGGCAAACTGCAGTGGCAGTGGACCAAGCCACTAAGTTTACAGAGTCATAAAGTGGCCCCTAGGGCATAATGACATGAGATTTTAGCCATTCTCACTGTCTTGGCCAACTCGGCCTTAAGCTTGGGATCCTGAAGTGCCTCTAGCTTAGATTCAATCTTGGCTAAGGTGGTCTTTTGGAAAAAGACCATATGAGCCACATAATTGAGAGATCAGAGGGCGCAAGTGGAGGAAGAGTAAATCTTACACCCAAACTGATCCAGTTGTCTGGATTCTTTATCTGGAGGTGAGGTGCTCATGTGTTTAGGCCTTGTTGTGCGGTCACGAGCAGCCGCAGTTGACAATGGAGTCTGCCTTGGGGTGTGAGGCCAAATGGGGAACTCAAGTCAGGAGGGTGGTACATTCTGTCCACCTTCTTAGAAACAGAAGGGACTGGGAAGGTCTGCTGCCAAATAGTAGAGGTGAGGTCCTTGTAAAGAGCAGTGCAGGGCGGAATGGGCATAGACAAAGATTCCGCCATGTCCAAATGCTCCTCCATATTCCAACCATTAGCCGCTTGGATGGTTTTGAGGAGCTCAGAAAAGGAAGGCTCCTTGGGAGGAGACATAGGGGACTCCTCGAGTTGAGGCTCCTCATTGAGGGTCCGGGACCTAAACTAGTTGAAGATGAGTCAGATTCTGAGGACAAGACCTTGTTCAGTGACTCAGTCTTCGGGAGAGGAATCTCCTGATAGAGCCCGTAACATGGACGTGGACAGTGGAAGAATGGTGGGACTGTCCCATCGTAGAACAGTGAGGGTCAACAGGCGACAAGGACCTAGGTGTCAGCAAAGAGTGGGATGGTGCAGAGGCCACCACTTGATGCCGACAGTCCAGCTCAGACACCAGCTGGGTCCTGGCTTCCTGCCACCAAGACTGAAAGGCCGCTTGCAGGTCAGCCTAAGGTTGGGGAGGAGGCTGAGGAGGTGGTGGAGGCTGGTACAGAAGATAACCAGGTGTAGGATACTGAGGGGGCAGATATTCAGGCGTCTGGTAAGTGATAGGGTGCCCAGGTGCCAAATAACTAGGATAATGGTATCCTGGAGTATGGTAATTAGGTAAATAAGGCAACGTCTGGTACCCTGGCATCAGGTAAGCCGGGTAATGCGGCTGAGGGTAGCCAGGATTAGGGCCCAAGGGACTGGCTGGAAACCCAGAAGTAGGGGACGCGGGACCTGGCATTGGACCCACAGGAACATTCTACAGACCCAGAATAGGGTCAGGTGTCAGGAGGCCTGGCATAACCCCAATCGAATCTGCTGGTGCCTGAGGAGAAGGGCCAGACAGAGGATCCACAGGCATAGGAGAATTTGCTGGCCCAGGCGTCGGGTCCACTGGAGTCTGGGGTTCCGTAGGCACAGATGGAGGAAACTAAGGATCAATGGGGTAGAAGGAGGTTGAGGCCCCAGCAGAGGATCCCCCAGAGTGGATGCCAAAGACCTAGTGGGCATATTCTCAAAAGAGGCTCTGGTGTGGGGTCAGAATTAACCACGTCCAGGGAGCCAACTTTCTCCTCTGGCTCCAAAAGTATGGGGAGGCCAGAGAATCCACCTGAGGAGGTGGAGAGGAAGGTTCCCAAGAGGGGGAGCCCTCAGGGGAAGGCTGCTGCAAGGGCGCTGCTCATCGGGTTGGGTGTTGTGAGACACTGATGGGAGCGCTGTGCCTTGGCGCTCATCAGAAATGCTGACAAAGGGCTTATTTGCCAGAGCTAAGGAATCAGTCGTTATGGTGCAGACATCAGAGGAGCTGATGTCCGACTCACTGGTGGAGACCGTGCAGACAGCAGCGGAGCTGGAGTTCGATTTACTGGTGACTGGGCGGACAGCAGCAGAGCTGGAGTCTGAACTACCAGTAGGGGCCATGTGCTCTCCAGAGGAGCCAGGGAGCAACTTAGTGGCCTTGCTGCCCAACTTAGACCCAGTAGTCTTAATGGGCCTAAGGGCAGCAAGAGCTCCGGTATCCCCGGAGGAGCCCGCCTGCACAGTGACAAGTGCCAGTGGCGTGACAGAGACCTGGTCCACCACAGCAGAGGTAGCCTTAGCTGAGGGGGTGCTTCCCTTGCTGGTGGAAGCCCTCTCCCCATCTTCGGACCGGTCCCAGTCCTGATGCTTCTCATTGTCTTTCTTCTTCTTGTTGTGCTCCACAGTCGGATAAGAAGAGGATTCCCACAGCTTCTGCAATTCCTTCTCCAAGGTGGCCATTCTAAATTTCAACAGATGGGCTTCCAGGGTCTGTTGGTGCCATTTCTATGTGGCAGGTTGAAGTCCTGGCAGTCCGGACAGGCCTCAGTGTTGTGGTCCGAACCTAGGCAGAACAGGCAGAGAGTATGGTCATCCTTGTGCGGGATTTGCATGCCACAGTGATCGAACTTCTTCTTATGCAAAGCTGTCGATTGAGAAGACATGCAAAAAGAAAACAGAACTTCTCAGAGAAAAGAAGAAAATAAAGGGTAATATGGATCCGAAAAGGTGGTTGACAGTAGCAGCATTCTCCGCAAGGTTCGACGTGTGCAAGTCGACAGCAGGAAAGAACTGGAAGGTGGGCATGGGGACAGGCCATTATATAGGGTTATGCTGATGTCAATCACGTGACGTTGGGTGGGCGGTCCCCCACCAGAAGAAGAATCGGCATTTATATAGCGCTTTTCATACACAGTATCCCAAAGCACTTTACAAGCAATGCTAGACTGGTAGTGAAGTGACTGAATGTGTGGTGGCAGCCATATCGCACATCATCACCCACACACAGCCTGGATAATTGCATGAACCGGTTTTATGGGAAGGGAAATGTTGGCCAGGACACCGGGAATGTTCCCTGCTCTTTACGAAGAGTACCCTGGGTTCTTTTACTTCCACCTGGACACCCATCAGGACACTACCAGGATGGGCAGAAGGGACCTTGGTTTAACGTCTCATCCGAAGGACGGCACACCCCAGCAGTATAGCACCCCCCAATACTGCACTCAGATGCCAGTGATTATTAGGTGCAAGTCCATCCCGGTGTGGGACGAGAACCCACGACCTTCTGGTTCAGAGGCGGATGTGCTACCACTTGAGCCATGCTGACACTTAGCAGACATTGCTAGCTAAAGTTTTCTCTGTGATCCTGATGCTAGGGAGCACAGTCCTATACGTTATGACCTACTGCAGGAACCCTCTCAAAGTAAGATCATTAGTTCTTGAGAAAGATAACACAAATTGGACAGGTGAGGAAAATAATACTTATCTGATGGTTTGAAGGGGGCTCTGTAGACCTGTTTAAAAAAAGAAAGAGAGGCATAAATAGGTTAGTATAAATGAAAGGTTTTAGAGTAGGGAAACTGGATATGCAGTGATATCCTAGTCACTGCCATCTGGGGAGTACACAGGAATAATGATCCCTGCCATCTCCAGCTACATTTGAGACCCACATGGCCACCTATACCCGTAACCTGCAAGTGCTCCTGGAAGATGTGCCCTACTTCTGCTGCAGTTTAGGCTAAGTAGTTGTAAGGTGGCCTAGGCCAAGCTGTCGGGGTTGTGTGTGGTCACCAGGAGTAAACAGGGGCCAGGCTGGGAGGGGAGAGAACAAAGGACAAATTGAAAGAAAAAATTCACATTCCCTCCTACTTAAAGAGCAGGTTCTGACCTTGCGATATCATGCATCCCTTCAAACATATAAGATACCTTACCTGGCCCCAAGCTGCCTTCTATTAATAATTCCATTTATTTCTGCCTTGTTTAAAATGTATTAGATCGTATTTGGCTCCGTGGAGCCGACACCCAAAACACTTGCACTTTCCGATTCGTCCGATGCACCCCCACAATCTCACATATTTTGATGTGTCAAAAAATGAACAATGCAATGCTCCTGATCGCATCCCTGCAGTGTTCAGTTTCTGACATTACAAAACATGCCAGCGTGGCGGCGTGTCAGCCGAATCAAGAAGTTGCAATATTTTAGCTGTCGGCTCCACAAAGCCAGATATAATCTATTACCTTTCAAACAAGGCAGAAATAAATGGAATTGTTAATAGCAGGCAGCATGGGGCTAGAAAAGTTATCTTATATGTTTTTTTTTGGGGGGGGTGAACTATGAAGCTGCTCTTTAATATTACGTATTTCAGTATTTTTAATACTGTAATTTTTTAACCCAGGATAGTTCTCATTCCTAGTGTGATCCAGCCTCTAAACACTAATTCTTATAGTTGAGTGGACTACAGGTTACGTGACTGACTGAAGGTCACATGGTATTTTTAAACAGTTTAAAAAGAACACTATAAACTTAACAGTATGTATAAATGTAAAATCCATGTTAGCTATTAGTGGCAAAGTCTAGTTCTCTTTCACAAAATGCTATTCATACATAGCTGTGTCTTCGAGGCTTGGGGTGAGAAAGCAAATGTAGAGACCAGCAGCAGTTGTAAAAATCCACAAGTAGAACTTCGTATTATAAAAACAATGTAATAAAAAATAATTGCATTTGTTACAGGAAGGCTTTTTTTCTGCTCAGATTAGAACTTTGCATCTTCCTCCCTAGCAGCTGCAAGACATTCTGTCTGGAGATGTCTGAAGTAGCAAGCTTTGGTACAAAAGGTCAGAAAAGTCACACACTCTGCTACAGCGCCTTTGCTGTCTTTTACTAAACTGCCATTGCACAATTAAAACTGCGGCCATATTAAACAATGAGTTCTGCAGTTTTAAAAAAAATTTAAAATAGCTGTACACATTTACAAATCTCAACTTACTGTACAGATCCACTATAAACCTCAAACACAGAGAAGCAAAGGGGGAGGGGGGAGGAAAAAGAAGCCGCAAGTGAAGGCAGGGTGATTGCAGAGTGTCAGGGTAGCCAATCCTGTTGGCATCCAGGAAAAAAGATGTGCTTGTGCAATCAGACAGACAAGAGACAGGTAGAGTAAAGGAGACAATAGATTAGAGCCTTACTTAGAATACTCTCCATACAGTATATAACAAATGGGACAGTGTCTATCTAATCTTATTACAAGCCACAACACTTTCTTCATCTAATATTAGTATTTAAGATCACCTCCTAATTTTGGGGGTGGAGAAAGTCAATTAATAAAACAGACCCCATACAACATACAGTATACACCCAGCAGGCTTACAAATATTTTACTATGTTTGAATTCAAAAGCTATAGGAGAAAGCATGGTGCCCCCTTCCCCACACACAAACACATGCTGTAGTATCTATATTGGTACATTAAAATAACTGCAGTAACACACACTTCTTAGTCTGGAAGTCCAATTTCTGTTAGACAAAACTTTAAAAAATGCAGCGAAAACAAAGAATGCACTAATTAAACATAGACAGCAAACAATGAATCTGTATAAATTCAATCTGACACAGCAGTTAGGAAAATTAGACATTTATTTATTTAGCTTTTGTTGACCGGATAAGTGCACTAGACAAATCCTGCCTATTTTCAGGCACGACCCAGGGGAGGGGGATACAGATGAATGCCAACTGACCTTGAACCAGATTAAGTTGTTGGTGGTATTTTTTTTTTAGTGAATTAGGGAAATTTGGCCAGGACACCGGGGAAATTTCCCTACTCTGCTGTGCGTTTGCTGCTGGCAGAGGTCGCTGTTCACAGCCTGTTAGGCTGCTCAGTGTGATTTTGGTTCTCAATGGAGAAGGAGGTTGTGCTGTTAGACTCGTCGGAGTCTATGGAAGCTATGGCTGTTCACGCGGAGACTTCTTTCAGGGACACGGAGCATTGCAAGCGAACCTCGGAGAATTTTCAGACTGAGTTGCAGTCTGATTTGGGGGATACTGACCTTGGACTTTCGCTTGAACACTCTTCCTTTGCCCTGCCTTCCATTCATCCTTCAGCAGACCGTAATTTGCAGCCGTCTGATTCGGATCGACTGACTAGCCGAAGCGTACCACCGGAAATAGCTGAGGGGACTCACCTAGGAGTGCACTCACCGTCGGCTTTCCTGATTGCTCTGGATGTGACTTCTGAGAGTTCCCCTGCTACACCAAGTGCTTCTCGAATTATTAGGCAGCGGTTTGGGATTTCACGGAGAAAATCTTCCTATCCTTCTATGGACTGGTCGGCTGAGGATGTGCTTGCTGACTCTGGCTGGACTCGGACTTCTACTGGACAATGGATCCCTGACCCTGCCTGGAAAGACTGCCCGCAAACTTCTACTGCCTCTCCAAAGCATGCCAACGTGTCTGCACCCCTGAGCTCAGGTATGGACTGCCATGAAGGGGGGGGTGTTGTTGTAGCTGCGCAGCCTTTAGATGAACGTTCTTTGGCCTTTTCTAGGCCAAGTTCGTTGGGGGGTGTTGAAAAAATTGTGCCTGAATTACATGAAGTTTCTGTCTCTCAGCCCTCGGACGTTCGACCTGGCTTGCAACGCCCTAGACTTCCAATGTCTGAACTCTTTAAAAATCAACTGGAACAAGCTCCTAGGAGAAATGCTGTCCGCCTGCGTTATAGGGGAGGCTTACAGTCTCACCCTGATAGATATTATGTAGCAAATACTTTACTGAAGGGTTCAATGAATCTTTTTCCTATTGATATTTTTGCTTTAATTCATATTTCAGGTGAAGACTCTTTCGATATTAGTTTTAAAACATCTCGTGGTTTGGAAAAGTTCTGGGATAAATATTCTACTTTGAAATCTTCTCTCTTTCGGTCCCTTTCTATGCTCTTCCTTACGAAACCCTGATTAGATACATTACGTTATGTTTCGGAATGAAGGGGTGAATGTTGGCATATATATCACTGGTTGCAAAACACTGTGAAGTTCTGGGTCCCCCTTAAGCCATTTTAGATTTAGAGGGAATTTGGACAGGCAGCTGGAAATTTAAGGTTAAACTGTCTCAAGTGGATGGTGAGGTGCTGCATTTACCGAATAGTTTTTTTCTGGGTAAGGATAGGGGGGTCTGCTTCTATGGAGGACAATCTCGTGCCTGTTATAAATGTGGTGCTCGAACCCATGGTAGTAGCTCCTGTGACTTACTGAAATGCCCACTGTGCGGGGGGTTTGGGCATTCGGTGGACAGATGCCAAAATACTTTCCAGTGTAATTTATGTGATGAGAAGGGTCATGCCTTTCACCAATGCCCATGGGCTACACACAATAAATCGGGGGGTTGGGATCCTGACGACTTGGTTCATAAAGCCCAGGCCAAAAGGGGAGATGATACTGCTCCTTTGCTTTCGGCTGGGGGTGATGGTGGTTTGCTCCAAGTACCTACGGATAGGCCCCCCTCTACTACCACTGAAACGGCCCCCTCTGCTCCGGTGGCTGTGTCCCAGGTTCTTGTGCCTTCTGTTCCCTCTGATGTATCGGATTCACAACAAGCATCTTCCTCTATGCCCCCTCCCTTTGAGACTGTTAAACCTAGGAGGTTTACTAGGGCCTCTCTTAAGCACTCTTCTGTTACCCCTGTTTTGGTGGAACATTTTTTTTCTCCTTTACAAGGTGAGGGGAGGGAATCTGATTTAGAATCTGACACCTCGCATCTTTCGGAATTGATTTCAGATGAGGAGGATAGTAAAACTACCGAACTTGCTAAAAAAAGGAAGGGAAAAAGGGAAAAAAAAGGAAGGCGAGTTTTTCACAAAAGACTGGGTCCTGCAGCTAATCTTTTCAATTATGGTTACGCTTAAAATTGCTTCTTTCAACGTGTGCAGTATTAAAAATTTTAAGAAAAGGCTTTCACTCTTTTCTTTTTTTAGTACCTTGCAAGTTGATATCATTTTTTTGCAAGAAACTAGATTGTCTTCTCTTGCAGAAATTGCCCAAGCACAGAAGAGATGGGTGTGGGGACCTTCTTTTTGGACCTTTGGGCCTGATGTAGCAGATGGTGTTGGTATTCTTTTTACCTCTACCTTTTTAAGGGTTTCTAAATTGGTAGATGTCTGCCCTGGGCGTGCTTTGCTTCTAGATTGTGTCTTTCAGGACTTTGATTTCCGCCTAGTAAATATTTACGCTCCACAAACCAAGGCAGCCCGGATTAAATTATTTGAGGATATTAGGCCTTTTCTTTATACCAGACGGCACATTATTTGGGGAGGTGACTTTAATTGTGACATTGACCTTAAATTTAAGGATGATTCTCAAAAAAAAATGTATTGTGACTCACTTGCTTTATGGCAGATCGTTAAATATGCAGGCCTTACGGATGTGTTTCGGGCCCTTGATGCTACAGGGGGTGTTTCCTACCATAGAAATGTTTTTTCTACCTGTATTGATTTTCTTTTTGTTTCTCAGTTTTTGAAACCTTTTTTTTCTCAAGTGAGACCAACTGAATTTTCAGATCATCATGTTCTGTCTGGGCATTTAGGTTTAGCTGGGATACCACCCAAAGTTTTTTCTGCGGGTCCCAGATGGCGTTTGAATGTGTCCCTTCTGGAAGATGATGATTGTATAGCTGGTTTAAAGGGTCTTTTTGCAGCACGTTTTTTCTACCCAATGTCTTTATGACAATTAATTTCAGTGGTGGACTGATATGAAATCTGAGATTCGCTCCTTTTTGGTTTCTAAAGGGAAATCTAAAGCTAATTCCTGATATCTTGCTTACTTGCATTATCGGAATCAGTTATATAAACTGATGTCCTTCCCCCCTGGTGATAAACATCTCTTTCAATCCCAGATCACTGAAATCAAGAAACAAATGTCCTTATATCAATATGATCGGGCCAAATCTCTTGACATGGACTTCAGTTATGGAGTTCAATCACAGCCTGCCTCTGACCCTTTTTTGGCCTGTAAACAACGCCTTGACAGGACCCTGATGTCAGGGTTACTATCTCCCAAGGGTACTGTGGTGACCTCGGATCTGGAAATGATGTCTGTTGCTCAATCTTTTGTCTCTGACTCTTTTGGTGGGGATACTGATACCACTGCCACCTTACCTACCGAATTCTTGACTTTTCTTCCTGTTATGGATGCCAAATTTCAAAATATGTTATTACAGCCTATTTCTTCCTTAGTAGTGGAACAGGTTATAATGTCACTTAAATCTAAAACATCCCCCGGATTGGATGGCATCCCGAATGAGTTTTACAAGACATTTCTACCTTTCATGTGTTTCCTTCTCCCTATGGTATTTAATTTTATGTTGACTTCTGGTTTAAGCTTTCTGGATTTCAGTATTTCTCTATTGAAATTTATTTATAAGAAAGGGGATTCTTCGTTATTAACGAATTGGAGGCCCATTAGTCTCCTAAATAGTGACTACAAGATTTTTGCTAAAATCCTTACGAATAGATTAGCTGTGGTTTCTGCCTCACTTATACACCTGGCACAAACCTGTGCTATTGCCCAGCTAAAGGTTCAACATAGTCTATATATTTTAAGGGAACTGTTTGAGAATAGTAATAGGGGAAAAGGGTCAGGTTTTGTTGTGGCATTGGATCAGATTAAGGCCTTTGATAGAGTTCGGCACTCCTATTTATTTGATTTGCTGCTGTCTTATAATATTCCTCTGCCTTTTGTACATTGGATTTCTCTGTTATATTCTGATGCTGCGGTACATCCATTGGAGAATGGCCTAATGGGGCCAGCGGTTCCAGTGGTTAGAGGGGTTCGGCAGGGTTATCCATTGAGCCCTCTTTTGTATATGTATGAGCTGGATCCCATTATTCGTTATATCCAAGGACACTGTGGGATTATTGGGATGGCCCCTGATATTTCTTTACCACTGGTGAAAATTACTGCTTACACAGATGACGTGACATTATTCATGCAAAATGAGTCCTCCCTTCAGACTGCCTTACATTGTTTTCAGACTTGGGGAAGATTTTCTGGAGCTGAAATTAATGTGGCTAAGAGTTTAATTTTTCTTTACACCCCGATCAAGCTTGTCTTTTTGACACAATGGGTATACCCTTTGCATTTGCACCATGCAAAATTTTGGGGGTATGGTTTGGCCTCGGGGATATGGCTACTTTTAATTGGGAGCGATAATTAGGTTTGGGTGAAGCTAAAGTTAATCTCTGGAAACATTGGAAATTTGGAAAAAAAAAAGAGGGTTTTCATAGTTAAGAAATTTTTGATCCCTGTGTTTTTGTATCTTAGTTATCTTTACCCACCACCGGTTTCTTTAGAAACTAGGCTTTATAGTGTGTTCTTCCAAATGATCTGGGGTAATCGGTTGAATCCGTGTGCAGGGATATCACCTATTTACCAGTTAAAAGGGTGGCTTGGCCATGCTTAACCCACTTGTATTTTTCATTCTGTTTTTGTTTAATTCCTTTGTTTTTGTGGGGTCCGATTACCTTCCCTTGGCAGATATGGTCCCACTTTGTATGGGATCACATTCTAAAGACCACATATCCCCCTAAGATTTTACAACAGGACCAGGTGCCACTTTATGGGATCTCTACCTTAAAAAAATGCCGTCAATGGAATTTATTGTTTTCAACTCTGTTGTCCCACTCTAGGAAATCCTTTTAGAATTACATTGTATTTACAGTGCAAGGTATACTTTTGCTCTTTCCAGAGTGTATTCCTACTAGGATGTCGTTTGCCTTACACAAATTGTCTGATTTTAGGCTTCCTGCCTATGTGTGGGATATTGTCTGGATGTCTGCTCATGGCAGACTGAGGGTACGTCGTAACCTTAAATATAAACCTTTGACCGATAGGTATTGTTTAAGACCATCTTGTATTTCCATTGAGGAAAGTCTTTCGCACTTTTTTTGATTGTTCCTTTGTAAAAAGTTTTTGGAATGATGCGGCTGGTCATTGGGGGATATCTTTATTGTCCCAAGTGTCTTATAACACTCTAATTTTGGGTGATTATACGGGCCTTGGCAAACTTTTCATCCCAGTACTTTGAATGTTTTTTTTGCGCTTATTCAGTTCTATTTATGGCAGGCTAGATGTCAATTTATTTTCATCAACAATTGGTCCCCTCTTCCATGACTATTTCCCAGGTAGAGGAAGGTATATTGAATGTTAAATCTAATGATCAGCGAAAATGTTCACCTGTTAAGTTTTTTTCTTTATGGAATCGTTTCTTTGTTTAAACTGTTCCGTTTCCTGTTTACTTTTTGGATTATTGTTAAATTTTGTTTGTGTATTTGCTTTCTGTTATGATTTATGGTGATGTTGTGTTTTCTTACCTAATAAACTTCCCCTACTCTTTTTCGATAAGTGCCATGGGATCTGTAACATCCACCTGAACTACCACCAATCCAGGCAGATGGGACCTTGGTTTAACGTCTCATCCAAAAGACGGCACCTCAGAAGTGCAGCACCCCTCTCATGCTGCACTACAGTGTCAGTACTGGGATATTAACCCAAGTGCCAGATGTGGGAACTGAACCCACAGCCCTCTGATCTCCTGGCCTCAGAGGCGAGTGTGCTACCTACTAAGCCACAGACACTGATGTACAAACTGACACTGACATACATACAAAAGTTGGATTTCCACTTGCGATGCCGGCGACCTAGGTTCAGCAATGGACCTGAGCCGTTAGAGGGCCGGCCAGGGGGAAAAGGATTGAGCATCCCATGGATGGCTCTCCTTCTCTGGGGGGAAGGTGCGGAGTACAGCCGGTGCTAGAGGTACCCCTGGCGGAGGACAGGGGTATCACAGCATCTGGGGCCAGCTTGACTTTGAGGGGAGGGATGGACGCTGGTGTCATTGCACGCTCCCACCCCTTGCATACAAGGGGGAAGAAAATTGAGCTGACGGCCACCCTCCATGATGCCAGCCCTTGGGTTATCAAAAGAAGATAAAGGATCTTGTTCTCATTGAAGTCCTGCTTTTTATGGTCAATTTTTCAGAAGCTGAGTATAGCCTAGGGGGATCAAATATGGTCACAGCTGAACAAGAAGTCACTGTGGCAGGCCTGAAACATTTAAGCAATAGGGAATGATCAGGGGTTGTAATAACCTTATGCAGATCATACCACTGTGCAGTTTGGCACAAGGCAAAGCCAAGTGCTACATGCCACTAGGGTGTCATTAACATTTGGATAATGCAACCTCTGGGAGTACCTTATTGTTTAGCAATGTGAATAATTTCTTTTTTCTATCATACCTGATTTCATTTTCAGTCATTCCACCATCTGATCATCAGTCCACATTCAGTTTATGTTCCAGTTCAGCTTGCATTCATTCAAAGACATCTGTGCTGCTGCAGAGCTGTGAGGGCATATCAAGAACAGCCGCCCAGTTGGCAAAAGTGTATACCAGCTCGTGACATCATGCTGACCTCAGTACTGGCTAGCCAGCAAATTTGTCATACTAGGAAAATGAAAAAAAAAGTCAGTTTAATGTAAATGTGGGGTTAAGGCTAATGGTCTAGATGCCAGTCTTGACCTGTAAATATTGCATTGTTGCCATGGCAACAGTAGCTGAGTAAAGATGTCATCATCGAGAGGGCAGTCGTATTAAGAGCATAGGACAGGGATGATGACAGCTACAACAGCCAATGGGTCTTGGTGAATTATTTTTCGCTGTACATGCTCTATCCCTTCCACAACACCACCCTTCCTAGCATAGCTGACTACCATACCCGCCATTGGACCAGCCTCCTTCAGCGTGAAATCATGATTTGTGAATGAATGCAGGTGATGATGATCATTATTCATGATTGGATGTCACAAATCAAAGATTTATTTTGCCACCCTGTGTCACTTGCTGTGTAGACACAGCTGCACTGAACCCAGAAAAAAAAAATTGAGTATTTTATGTAACTGTAAAACTTCTCTGGTACCCGCTGTAGTCTCTCCTCTGGATCTGGAGTGGCACAAGTTAAAGATTTTGCCAGCCTGCCCTTTTTGTACACACAGCTACTGCCTGAGGCCAAGAAAAACACTAATTTGGGATTTTCTGTAACTGTAATGGGCCCCCAGTACTCAAGTCTCTCTCTCCCTCTCTCTACACTAGTCTCACTCTCTCTCCTCTGGAATGGTGCTAGTCAGATTTTGCCAGTCTGCCCTTGCTCATACACAGTCACCAGCCTAGCATTGCCAGCATCCCCCCAACCCGCATCACTATTCACCAGTCCCCAGACACCCTCCCCAATCCAACTCCCAATGCACCCTCCCGAATTCCAACCCTGACCGCCTTTACCCACTCCCATGATCGGTTCTCTTTCTCTCCCTAACTTCTTCTTTGTCTTACTCCCTTCCCTTCCCGCAGGCTGGAGAAACTCTTGATTTTACTTTAGTGTGCTTCTTTGTTTTGTTTTGGCTTTGCTGCTCAGCACAGCTGCTCCTATCCTCTCTCTTCTCGGTCCTCCTCATTCTGGGCTGTGGGCACACTCAGCACGGTTATATACTGTGAGTGCTTCATGTGATCTTCTGTTTTCTGATTGGATGCTGCTGGCCACCTGTATGTGCCAACGGCATCCACATAGCAACAGAAAACAAAATTGAGGGGAACGGCATCTCCACAGACCCAGAACCAGGCTTCTACTTCAAAGTCCATATTTATCCGAGTCTGTGGATTGTGGGTTCAATCCGGGGGTCTGGATCTCCCATGGAACAGTCCACCCAGCCCTATGCCCTGCCTTCCTCACCCATCTCCCTATTACACACTATCCCCTTCCTCACATAGATGGCTACTGCCTCTTTTCTGTTTTTCCCGGTCCCTCCAGTATATCTTTAATCCTGGGATGGCTAGGTACCAGTCATGGTATTGGGTTGCCCATGCCTCCATGGTGGAGGCTATGCCCACCCCCTTCCTCCATCATTGCCTAATACTCTGCCATCTTGTTCCTGCTAGTATTTGATGTTACCACCCTCCATTGTGATCTTATCCCCTCTGTGCCTGTACCCTCCCCCATCCCCTCTCCTATTTGAATTTGGTCCTGCCTTGCTGTGGGGGGAGGTCCAAAGGACCCCCTTTCCTGTTGACTGCGCACCCCTTGGCCCCCCTTTCCTAGTTTAAATTGTAATTCACTTCAATAAACTCCCCCAGCTTCTGCTTCAGCACCTGTAAGCCTTCCCTGCTAAAGTGCAACCTATACAGTGCGTACAGGTCCGGGTTCTCTCATTTGTTGCCCACCCCCACCCCCACAAATCCATACCACATGTACCCACACCATTCCCATAGCCAGTTACTAAATTATGTGATTCTCTGCTTCCTGACTGTACTCACTCTTGGTACTGGGAGAATTTCAGAGAAGGTTACCAACCCTCCCCTATACAGCAGTTTCCACACCTCTTTGAAACTATCCTGCACCTCTTCTACTCTTCTGTTCTCCAGGTCGATCGTGCCCAGGTGCACCATACTATGTGGCTTTTTCCCTCCCCACACACCTGTTAATATGCTGTCCCACTCTACCTGCTGTCATGCCTGGCATGCATGAACTCCTCCTTTGGCAGGCATGCAATCCAATTAATAGTTTTCAAAGAGTCCCCCTCTGATTGGCTGCACTATTCCCAGGCTTTTTCAGTGCCCTGTGAACCTTCCCAGCTGCTCACTTGCCTGCAGCAGTCCCATGGAGGCTGCCAGGTTTGTTTACATTTTCTCCAAGCTAACACAACCCCAGCACTTGTGATTTACTCCTTCTAGGGGCCGAGAGTTATTTGCCCTGGCTCTGATTTGCCTAATGGAGCCAGGACACTTTTTTTTTTATTTGTGGGAGCCCCTACATGTCCACAGGTATCCCAAAACAGATGTCCCTTGATCATGCCCCTTTTTAGGTGCATCTCTAAATGGTGCTGCTGCTGCATTAAATCTCTGCTTCCCTTCAACCATGAATGCGCACAAGGCATGCAGCGGCCATGTTTTTTATTTACATCTACTGGCACAATTCTCAGCAGCTTCCTGGACTGGCAGAATATCTCCCTTAGTGCCTGGAGATGCAGGAACATCTTTTTTGAACTCTTCCACTTTCTGCAGATGGGGCTGAGCAATGGGGCATTGGCAGCTGTAACCGCGGAACACAATGGGGCCACCAGGTCAGAATTCCCCCCATGGCCACTTGCATGATGCCTGAGGGACAGTGATGGGGCTGTAGCCCTCAAGGCAATTCAGATTTCGGGGGGCTCACAGTACCATTTCTGAAGTTTGGAAAGTTTCACCCTGTATGTTTAAAAGGTGTAGCATAGCAAATTTAAAATTATTTTATTCAACATATACTTAAAAGTATACTAAGGTGGTAGTATACACTGCATAAGTATATCAGAAGTATATGTTAACAGAAGATAAGTAAA
The DNA here is from genome assembly GCA_016271365.2 of Neoceratodus forsteri. Classification (NCBI taxonomy): domain Eukaryota; kingdom Metazoa; phylum Chordata; order Ceratodontiformes; family Ceratodontidae; genus Neoceratodus; species Neoceratodus forsteri. Next base: position 1,212,048,534 of record CM057453.1, on the reverse strand, counting down.
TGAGTTAACTACAAGTATATTTTTAGTGCATTCAAGTTTACAAATGCATTTGTATACTTTACATCAGTATAAACAAGCATTTGTCAATGCCGAATGTTGTCTCGCTGGCATTGGCATTTGTAGTGCCGGAGTTAGAGACGCACAATAGGAATCGCAGAGAAGTACTGAAGTGATGCCAACCCCACCCTGTAGAGACCAACAGGCATTGGGGTGTGCTTTTGGGTCGTCAGCTATAACACTCATGCCATTGTACCTCACCCTACCCTGTAGACATTTACAAGTGTCTTGGTGTGCTTTGGAGTCTTTGGGCATTATACTTATCCCATTTCATAAGGAAATATGCTGAGGTGGGTGCAGTATAGGAGAATGGGGTGAACTTTGTGGCTGAACAGTGCAAGGCACACCACGATGCCTGTCACTGGCTGCAGGGTGGGGGTAGGGGTGGAATGGTATGAGCATTACAGCCAATGATCCCAAGTCACACCCCTGATGCCTGTCAGTCTCTACAGGGTGGGGTGTTACAGTTGGAAACCCTAACACCGCAGGCGTGTGTTGGTATTTGCACTCCAAATTTTCAACATGGGCTGTTTGTGAGCCCACCTCATGAAAAGCAGTACAATCAGTTTGTTAGCTGAAAGGTGGTTTTGCACAGCGGCTATGCCATTTGGTGACATGGGGATGAAAACACATTTTGGGCAGGATGTGGAAAATTATATCTGTATTGTCCATGAGGAGGTGTAAAAAAATTGCAACATTGAAAATCTGGAGTGAAAATATGAAACATTGGTGAAGTCATGAGCATGCATAGAAACTGCGCAACACACGTCCGTAACCCAATTATTTTGGGGATTTTGTTAGCCACATTTTCAACATAGGCATTTTGGGACCTCCCCTCATGAACAGTGGCACTGTGATTTTGTTAATCGGTCCCAAAAGTTGATTTCCCACAGCGACCATGCCATTGTGCACCACAGGTGCGGAAACACATTTTGGGCAGACTGTGAAAAATGACAGCTGTACTGTTGATAAGGAGGTGTGAAAAAATGCCAGTGTTGAAAATCTGGTATGAAAATATTGCAAATTTGCAAAGTTATAAGGGTGTGTGGAAACTGCACAATGCACACTTGTAACACAGTTATTTTATGGACTTTTGACACCAACATTTCAACATAGGCATTTTAGGACTTCTGCTCATGAACAGTGTCATTGTCATTGTCATTTTCTCAAACGGTCCCAAAAACGGATTTCACACAGTGACCGCGCTATTCTGCGCTGGACGTGCGAAAACACATTTTGGCCAGGATGTGTAAAATGACAGCTGTACTGTTCATAAGGGGGTATGGAAAAATGCGAATTTTGAAAATCTAGAGTGAAAATATTACAAATTCACAAATTCTGGTGTGCGTGGAAACGAAGCGCCAACGCCCTGCGTAAAAGCAACCATTTTGGATTTTTTTCACCAAATTTGCAACCTAGGCTTTTTGAGAGCCCCTCATGAACAGTGGCACTGTCATTACGTTATTGTCCCGAAGGTGTTTCTGCAGTGACCGCAAAATCACCTTTCGGACTAAATAACACCATGATAGTGACTGAATTCATGAGGAGGGGTCCTAATAACCCATGTTGAAAATTGTGCAACAATTCCAAAAATGGCCGAGATATGCACCAAAGTTGAAAAAACTATTTATGCCATTATACAGCTTACCGGCATTTCTTCAGTTCGGAGTCGACTTTGAAGAGTGCAGATGTGTTCCCGGTCCACCGAAGATCATCGTGCCAGACTCTGGAGGTAAGTATAGGGTGAGAGGGGATGTGGGGAGGCAGGGTAAGCAGAGGGTGGGTGCGGGTTGTGGGATGGGGCAGGAAGATCGCAAGTGACTGTTTTCTTCTTTCACACGGGTAAAAAAAACAAAAAAAAAATCATGGGATGGTATTTCTTTTTCAGGAGATCTGGCACCCTGGGGTGGGCTCCCAGTGTGCCATCCAAGTGTTCTGGGGGGGTGCTGTAGCCGACAGGGGACTGGGCACCCCATCGGCACACAACAAAATTGGGGGGGCAAGAGCCAAGGGGGATTGGGCACCCCCCTCGGCACATAACAAATGGGGGGGTGCATGATGCCAATGGGAAGTGGGCTCCCCCATCAGCACATACAGTGTATCAGGGCATGCTGACAAGGGGATTGGGTACCCCCAAAGTTGGCATTATGGCAGGCAGTGTGCCGCCATGTTTTTACTTTTTCACCAGGGCAAGCACGTCGCGAGGTGCCGCTGCGTATGATGAGCTTTGCTCGCATTGCAGCAGACCTTTGGTTAAATGTGCTCTCCACATTATGTATTCATGGTGTGGTGCCAGCATGCAGGCTTATTGGGGAATGAGGGACACACCTACTGATGCATGCCCTGCATTCACCCAATGGTGACCGCGCCTCCAAATCTGCTATTTCTGCAATATGTTGGCTGTGCATGCACGAGCCAACATAAAAAATATATAACTACTTGAGTTTACTACACTTATATTTGTAGTATACTCAAGTATACTACTTTTTCGCAATACCAGCCTGACTCAGAGGTTTGTTGCTTACTCTATGCCTCCTTTTAGTTTCACTCAAAGTTCATCCACTCCACCAAAGTCCCCCCATCACCAACCAGGCTATCCCTGAGACATTCCTCCATCTTTTTAAAATCGGCCATCCTGAAGTCCAGCACCCTTGTCCTTGTGTGGCTCGATTCTGCCCCAGTCCTTATATTGAACCACACAGTATGGTGATCACTAGTCCCCAGGTTACCACCCACCGAGATGTCTGCGACACTGTCCCCGTTGGTTAGTACAAGGTCCAGCATTGTCCCATCATGAGTGGGCTACCTAACTAGTTACATGAGGAACACCCCGCCCCGCAGGGAGTCCAGGATGTCCCTGCTCCTAGCTGTAGCTGCAGATGGGATGCTCCAATCTACATCTGGCAGATTTAAGTCTCCCACCAGTAGCACCTGCTCCTTATTTGCAATCTTTTGGATGGCTTCCTCCAGAACTGCATCCAATTACCCCCCCCAACCATGCTGGAGGTTGTAGATCATGCTACTGTAAATAGTAGCAACATTCACCGTCTCTAGGGTGACCCACAGAACCTCTGCCCCTCCCTGTATTCCAATTCTATGTGATATGGGTGAAAGCCCAATTGTGATCGGCAGCAGGGCGACTGTGCATCGATGAAAATAAATTTCAACTATGTACATCCCCGGCGCACAAGAAAATGGTGCCGGGGACTTAGATTTTATTTGTTCATGTGGGCGCGCTGCCCCTGCACCCTACTAAAGTGATATTAACCCAGGGGGTGCATGTCGGGGGCGAAGCCTGCGAAATAAAAATTACCGCCTGGTACAAAAATGTTGCTTGGACCTGAACCTGGAACCCTCGCAACATTAGGCTGCCACCCACCCACCATGCTACGGGGACAGCTGAGCAGCCACATGCCAACCATGCCAGGCCAACCCTCCCTCCCTTCCATCACGCTCGTCCCCCCCTCCGCGTGCATATACATATAGCAACGTCCTGTCATTATATGCACCGACCTCCCCCATCCAGTCACCCTTCTTCAGTGGTAGCCCTGTCAACACACGCTGGGACTGAGTCGCCATTATTGCAGGTGCTCAATCGCCGATGCCCATGTCACGGGCTACCTGTGTTCCCTGTACCTCTGTCACTTTTATGCTATATTTCACTTAAAAAGAAACTCCTCCTCCTTTTTTCCCCATGCTTTCCTTCTTGAACAGAGTATCACCTGGTATGGCTATATACCTTTCATGGTTCTCAGTGCACCATGTTTCTGTAATGGCAACAATGTCTAGGTCAGCCTCTGCCATAATGGACTCTAAATCCGGAATTTTATTTCTCAGTCTTTGAGCATTGGCACACATGGTCTTCCAATTTCTAGTGCCACTGCCACCCTGCTCGACAACCCCCCCATTTTCCCTTTTGTGCACTCTCCTTACAGCCTTAGTTCACATTCCCATCTCTCTTCAATACTACTAACCATTTTTTCTTTCTATTAGGTATCCTAAGGGATTTGTCTCCCTTAGGGTTCTCCCTGCTGACTACTCCAGCCTGTTGGGGGGGCAGTTTATATCTCCCTGCTTCCTTCCGCCATACCCCTCAGCTAGTTTAAATGTTCACCAATGTAACATGTAAACCATTCACTGAAGACTATGGTCCCCCGCCTGGATGGATGCAGGCCGTGTCTCCTGTACAGGCGTTTATCCTTCCAGGTGTGACCCCAGTCCCCAATGTAATCAAACCCTCCTCTCTGCACCATTCCTTCAACCACTGGTTAAAGCTCCTGGCACAGAGCATCCTGTCCTCCTCCCTGTCATAGACAGGCAGCACCTCAGAAAAGGCCACTGAGCTTGCTGCCTGCCTAAGACCCCTCCCCCACTCCCTGAACTCCTCCTGAACTATCCTCTCCCCATTCCTGTCCAGGTCATTAGTCCGCAGGTGAACAATGACATCTAGCTCCCCCTCCTGTCTTGCTGCTGTAGCGACTCCCTGGATCCACTTTCCATCTTTCCGAACTATGGCACTGGGTTGGCACCTATCTTCCATCTCCCCCTTCCTTCCTGTCCCCAAATCTATCCCTATCCCTATCATCTTAAAATGAATGCTGCTGTGCTGCACATTCTTTCCACTTTGCTGCTTATAGAATCAGTAAGGAAACCACCAAAAGTAAAAATCATTGAATCCTGCTTTGTTTGCGGATTTTTAATTCTTCCACCGGTGCCTTACGAAAATTGGGTTTACCTATGCCAAATCGACAACAATGTTGTCGAAGATCAGCATTGCGAGAGCCCCAATGTCAACAGACAAAATTTTGCCTGTACGACATTGAAATGTTTCTCTTGGGGGGGCTGTACCCCCTAACCCCTCATTCAGGGGGTTGTGTCCCCATGCACCTGCCCCTTCTAAACCCCCTTCTAAGATTATCAGCTCTAAGTTGGAATTGATTTGAAGGGGGGGGGCGACACATGGCGAAAGGGTGAAATTTTGGCCTCAGGTCCCCCACAGCAGCAATTTCAAAATCTGTTGAAATTGTAACTGTGGGGAATTTCGCAATAACTGTTTCGATGTGCGGTCAGCACACCTGAAAATTGCATGCCACTGCATGGAATCCCCAAGATTTCAACATTGTAAAATGAATGCTGTTCTGCTCTGCATTCTTTATGCTTTGCTGCTTTCAGAATCAGTAAGGAACCCCACCCCCATACTGCTTCATTGTAACCACCCATGTTTCTGTAACCCCCCTGCAAATGGGGGTTCCCAAAAAGTCTTCCAGGAGCTTGCTTGAATGCTCCAAGCCTGAATGGTGTTTGGCATTTAAGCTGTTTATCTGTGAGTGCTTTTAGAGCCTTTGGTACTGTCTCTTTAAGAGCTGTCTGCTTGCAGACATAATTAGTTTGTATGGAGGGGACTGTGTGTTTTCCTGCTTGGGTCCCACTCAAGCTACTGCCAAATCACTTCGTTTCTGCCATCGCTAAGTGGGCAGAAGGAGCACTCTTCAAAGATGTAATTGTTTGCTTGTAACCTGTTAGAGTAATAATGAAAATGCAGTTTGATTTAACCTGCTTTCTTGTAACAAGGACAGTGCAAAGTAGCTCCCTCATGTTGATTCTGAACTGCTGAATTGGACCAATCATGGTGGGGATCCTTTAAATGGAGCCTGCTCTGGGCGAATCAGAACTTGGACTCTCCTCTGGAGCCTGCTGTAAGGGGATTGTAAGGGCAGTGACTTGGGAAATGTAGTTTTGACTTTGCGCCTTTTTCCACCAACAGGGGAGTTTACGTGTGACAGCCAAACCAGCCAACTGAACTGGGAGGAACTCAAAGGAAATGCCCCGCTCTGTCTACTGGAAAGATCAGATCAGTTTGGACTATGAAGACAGGGAGTTGTGTGCTTCTGGTGTGTAGTTTTAGCGTGGAATCTCTGTAAGCCCTAAGTTTCGTCTGCAGTTTGTGCAAGTGCCTGTTTGGACTGAAACCGACCTGTGAAGAGAATCAAGGAGATCTGAAGAGTAGAAACCAGGCTCACCCTGTAGAAGACTGGAGAAATTGCTGAATCGCGCTCAGTCTGTCAGGAACTGAATATGCTGTGTGTTCTCCCGGGTATTGTGCAGTAATTGCGATCGGGATAGAGAAGCAGCCTGCCTGGTATAGTACTTTCCTTTTACATATAAATGTGTGTAGTGCTTGTGGGGAATTGTGTTTCAAATTCCCTGTACAGTGAATAGAGTGCATGAAGCTGGAAGTAAACCTCAGCTCAATCCAGACTACATCCATTTGCTCTAAACTGCAGTGGGGTCCAGTCACAAGGACCTTGTCCACATGGTCTGCTCCTCCTGGCAATCCAGGACAATCTGCCTTCCGGCCCAGTTCCCAGCACTGAGTTTGAGAGTACAAAGCAGGGTAGCTCCCTGCCATCTGTTTATCGAATTGCAAGTGTGTCATATAATTGTTGTTTTTTTTTTTCATTTCTTCACGAACTGAGCCAACCGGCTCCGGATTACAATTTGGGTATTGTGCCAGTGTTTTTCAATCACAGGGCCCCAACCAGCTGCAACTGATCCTGGCAAGCCCCCCCCCCCCCATCCTGGGTACCCAGTGAAAGTGACAATTTGGGACTCTGAATATGCGCACAGTACTGTGATTATTAATGTGTTTAACCTAATTAACCTGATTTCCCCCTTCCTTGTTACAGCTCCTTAAATAAATCAGATCTGTTGGTTTCAGCAAGGTTACACTGGCTGAGGTATTCATTTATGTTGACATATTGTACTGTGGTTTTTGCACTGTATCATCTTGTTTTGCAGGGGGGCCCCGGGGTCCAGTCGATGGAGCCAGTCCTGGGGGTAAGTGTACATTGTGAAGATATTCCTAATGCATTGTGTGGGCCACTAGAGGGAAGAAAGGGGGGTTACAGTGTCCCAGAGGGCTGTGACCAAGTTAGTTTAACTACTGCAAACCTTGACCTCTGGGTGGAGGCACCTGCCATTGGACCTAGGCCCCTCAACCTGTTAGTAGTTAAGCAGGCAGGGGTAGTAGCCCTTGGGATAGCGCCACCTAGGGGTTACACTTCCCTCTAGCTTTTGACCTCAGCTGAGAACTATTCATCATCCTGAAAACACAGTTTTCATTTACTATGCAGCTAAACTTCTTTTATTATTTATATCACACTGGATGATATCTATCTATCTATATATATATGTATCAGCACACTCTGGGAATTGTACTAGGCAGCGGGGGTTGGGGACTCAGGTTTACACTTTAACTGCTCCCGCATCTAATCATTCATTAGATTAGCTGATGTGACTGTTCACCAACCTGAAAGTAACATTTTTGTGTGGAAAATGTATATGCCTAAGCATGTTTCACACTGCATGATTTAAAACAAAAAAAAAAAAGCTAAGTCTCAGCCCAGTTAGGCAACTGGGGTGAGCAGCATGTGCATCTAACCCGTTGATCAGCTGATGCAACTGATCTGCATCTAGACAGTATGATAAAAACCCTAAAAAAAGTTTAGTATCAGTGCACGTTGAGAATCAGACAGGGGTTCAGTCGGGTGTCATTAATTGCATTTATTTAAATGTGTGTCTCTGGGAAATTTAACTGTTAGTCTTGTTGAGCTAGGACGCTCAGGGGATACTTGCTGACTAGGTCTCTTTGTGTGAGATCAACCAACCTGGAGGGGTCTTACAACAGTGTGTGGCCACCCACATCATCAAGGCAGCCTCCACTTCCTGTTCAGGAATGCCCCCCTTCCCAGTCAGCACACAGTGCCTCTGCATCATGCTCTAAGCCTCAGCATCCCAGGGCAGAGGGGTCTGGATCAGCTCAGCTCACAAACCCATATCTCACAGTTGCCAGTGTTGTGCACCACCAGCCTTTGCCACTATTTTATTTTTTTAATTTTGGGAGTATATATTTTTTTTCCATTAAGCTTGGTGAGTGGGCTGGGCTGCTGAAGGTGTAAGCACTGGCAGTTCTCCATGATGCTGTTGTTAGCTGTGTGCCCCTGAGTGAGGGTGGTTTAGCTTCTATGTGCCCCTGAATTTATGTATGACCTTGATGTGTTGTTACCGTACCTGCCACTGCATGATACCAGTGTGGGTGGGATGGGGTGCTGCAGCATTATCCAAGCCAGACTGCATACTCAGAGGCACACAGCAGGTAAGTTGCCAGATACTGTATGATGCAGTTAGCAGAGTAGGGCTGCTGTTATTGCTTGTTGTGTTCTCCTAAGTCAGGGGGCCATAGCATTTGCGTGCCCTTAAGTTTGCAATATGGCCCAATTGTTGTTGTCACTCCACCTGCCACTGTATAGTCAATCAATCAAGCAATCAATCAAATTGTATTCATGAAGCACAATTCACGAATGTCAGAGCGCTGTACAGTCATAAAAATTCACTAAAACAATTTAAAACACTCTAAAACTAATTAACACTAATAATAAATATACGCTTCCAAGTACCTTATCTGAATACCATATTAAAAATCAGGAAAGACCAGCTGGAAAAGATGTGTTTTAACATAGAAACATAAAAACATAGACTTTGACGGCAGGTAAGGACTGCCTGGCCCACCTAGTCTGCCCATTTCTCCACCTACAGGATAAGCTGCTGATCCTAGTTAACCAACAGCCTATTTCTTCCTACCCCCTCAAGAATTGCCTTATGTCTGTCCCATGTATTCTTGAATTCTCCCACAGTTTTAGACCACACAACCTCCTCAGTAAGGCTGTTCCATGCGTCCACCACCCTTTCTGTGAAAAACTACTTCTTCACATTTAAGAGCAATCTTGAAACTCTCCACTGTCAGGCACTCTCGTATCAGACAAGGTAGAGAATTCCACAGAGTAGGGGCAGCAAAGACAAAAGCTCATGCTCCAGAAGTCTTCAAATGCACCCTGGGAATCTCTAGCAATCCCTTGTCAGTTGAGCAGAGCAGTTGGAGGGGCAGTAGGGATGCAGAAGCTCTTGCAGGTAACTCAGACCCAAACCGTGTAGGGCTTTGTAAGTCAGTAAACCGACGTTAAAAGGTGATCCGCCACTGTGTGCAGCACAGGAATAATATGGCTGGATCAACAAGATCCAGACAGTAACCTGGCTGCAGCATTCTACACCAGCTGCAGGCGGCGGATGTCTACCCCAGGAAGCCCCAGGTAAAGGGAATTACAGCAATCAAGGCGCGAAGACACAAAAGTGTGGACCAAAGTTAGAAGATCACCAGACAGAACAAGGTACTTAATCCGGGTGATGTTCCTCAGATGGTAAAATGAGGATTTGACAACAGCTGACACTTGGGAACGAAGTGTCAGCCCGTCATCAAAAACCACCGCCAGATTCTGCACCTGTTCAGAGGTCAGCAGCTAGGAGCCCCCAAGCCACAGCTCAGCAGGCTGTCCAGCAGCCGACCCTTTATTCATCGATCTTGCTCCACCACTAACACCTCTGTCTTGGCAGGGTTCAGCTTTAAGCAGCTGGAATTCATCCAGTCTTGGATTTCTGCGAGACAGGTGGAAAAAAACTGAGAGCGCACTATCCTGGTCAGGTACAAAATACAGGTACAGCTGAGTATTATCTGCATAGCTGTGAAAGTTCAGCCCATACCATCTCACAATGTCTCTCAATGGGAGCATGTACACCGTGAACAACATGGGGGACAGCACTGAACCCTGAGGGACCCTCACACAGCAGGGAGAAGGAGTCAAAGGAATAAATTCCTGAAACTACTCTCTGCGACCTGTCGGAGAGGAAAGAATGGAACCATCTGAGGACTGTACCAAACAGACCCCAGATGTACCACAGGCAATCAAGCAGCACCCCATGGTCCATGGTGTCAAAAGCTGAAGAGAGATCCAAAAGGACAAAGATGAAGTGACTCTTCTGATCTCTAGCCATCAGGAGACCACTGAGCACCCGAACCAGATCAGTCTCAGTACTATGCCTCTTACGGAAAGCAGATTGGAGCGGATCATAGATAGCATGGATGGTTAGATGGTTCTCCAGTTGTAGTGCAACAACTATCTCAGTAACCGTCCCTATAAAGGGAAGGTTAGAGATTGGTCTGTAGTTTGCAGGGGAATCTGGGTCAAAGGATGGTCTCTTGAGAAGGGGGGGTAGCCACAGCCTCCTTCAAGGAGGTGGGAAACACCCCCAACTCTAGTGAGCACCAGATTAACTCTGCCAGGACTAGGTTGATCACATCCACACACCCCAATAAGAGGCGGGTGGGGCCCGGGTCTAAACTAAAGCTTGATGGTCACATACGCTGGAGAAGCCCATGATATCCATGATTGCCGGCCGGTCAAACTCAACCCAACAAAACAGAGGAGTTGCGACTCCTCTTCGACCAACAGTAGCCCCCATAGGGTATAACAGGTGAATCTCCGACCTGATATCGGCAATCTTATCAGCAAAGAAGAGAGCAAACTCATCGCACTCAATTTGAGGAAAGGCTTTCCAGACCTGTAGAGAGGCTGGATTGCAGAGTTTGTCTACCGTTCGGAACAGCTAAGCTGGTCGGTTCTGAGCTGCAACAGTCTTCCTGGACAGGAACCCTGCCTTATTATGGGAGATTGTTGACTGATAGTCCCTGTAATGCTTCATCAGTCTAAGTCTGTCAGCGTCCAGACCAGACTTACGCCAGGCATGCTCTAACCTTCGACCCACTCGCTTCAGCTCCCTCAAGGGCCCAGAAAACCAAGAAGCCCAAGGGAGAAGAGTGAGCGGGCAAATGCAGAAAGGTGCAAGGTTATCCAAAGCCCCCACCACTGCTTGATTATAAGGTAGAAGAAGGCTCTCTGGACCCTCAATTTCATCCTTCAGGAGTCTCACCATGCAAACGGCAATATCGGACCATCTCCACTGGGCAGACCTATAGAGGGAAACATGAAATTGAACCTTATGATGTGGTGGTCAGACCATCCAGCTGGTTCCACCACCAAGTTGGAGGTCTCCAACCCCAGGAAGAAAACCAGGTCCAGGGAGTGACTGTGTTTATGTGTCACAGAGGTAGCTATCTGTGTGAAGCCCAGTGAACTCACAAGTCGGAGGAAGTATTTTCCAAACTGTGAGAGTTCATCGTCGACCCAGGCGTTGAAGTCCCCCAGTACCATCAACCTGGGGGACTCCAGCACCATGTCAACGATGAAGTCCGCGACTTCCTGCAAAAATATATTAATTTTGTACCCCACACCTGCAGCCACAGTACACTCAAAGGATCTGGCAACCTCAACCGGCACATCAACAAGGCCTAATTCATATTTAAAACAAATTTCTATGCCCCCCCCCGCCCCTGCGACCTGACCTAACACGGTGTATCACCGAGAAGCCGGCTGGAGTCACTGACTCCAAAATGGGACCAGCATTTTCATCCAGCCAGGTCTCAGTGATGCAAGCCAGATCAGCTGACCCAACCAGATCAACCATAATGGTTGATTTGTTTTTAATGGATCTGGCATTACACAACACCGTGCGGTTTGGGTGAGAAACTGAAGCAGTTTGAGGTACCTGCCCACTAATCGTGGTGCCTTTGGGTATGGGTACTAAACAACGAGGACCTCGTTCAGTGCTCCATTTTGCCCCAGGGTGTCTTCTGGTCCCCACTAACCCAATCAGGCCACCTGGCTCATCCCTCTGCCCCAGGCCCCCACTCCTCCTCCTCCTCCTCCTCCTCCTCCCAACTACACCAAGAGCTCTGAAGCAGACATAAACTGATGCAGATGGGGAGGCAGTTAAATGGGCGGAGGTCCTGGAGCTCAGAGGGAGAGTAGCGCCTGACAGGGAAAGCCTCCATTAAACACACCCTGCCTCGCAATGACTACCTAACAATAGACACATACACACAACCCTTACAAAATATAAACCCAGTCACACTCAGAATTGACTCTATATTAATAAATACATTAAACAAACAAACAAATAAAAAAATACAATAAATTAAAATCCTAAGGCAGATGGTGTCCAAAAGCAAGCAGGTAGCCCCAAAGTCTTCCACAATGTGGGTTCTATGTGATAATGGCGAAAGCCTAAAGGCAATCACCGTTATCATGCAGTCAGAGTGGCGAAAAAATTTTCAGCACTCTGACACCTCAGCGCACAGGACAGCAGCACTGGACATGTATTTTATCGCTTGGGGGGTTGCACTTCATTTAGGGTGCTTTCTGCCCCCATACCCCCTAAATAAAGGGTTCTCAACTCCAGAGAGGTGCGTCCAGAAGTGTGTGTAGAAAACATTAAAAACTAAAAGTTTGGGCTGGGCGCAATAAAATCGCACCACACCTGGACCCAACCGGTACCTCACCCACCGGAACGACAAGCCAACCCCCGATGCAATGATGCAGCTCAGCAATCCACCGCAGCACCACCCCTACAGCTCTTCTGCCCCCACCCAGCCCACACTCACCGTGCTCACTCCCCCCCACGCGTGTACATATAATGACATCCTGTCACCCAGTTCGCCCACCCCCTCATCCGGTCACTCTGCCCTCCCATCACCCAGGGACTGCGTTGGGAAGGAATCGCTGTTATGGACGGCGCCCTTCCCCATGCGCCCACCTCAGGGGATACCCACAATGTGTGATTGTAAGCCTACAGGTGGGTTCTCACTTCACCAGAATAAAGAAAGTATAACTCCCTAACCTATATCTCACATAGGCTGAGCAGATTAATATCAGTCAACATAAGTTATAAAAAAGAAGTTAAAACACTGTCACTGCTGCTGAATCTACAAGGGACGGGAGACAGGCAAGCATCCTCTGCAACAAGTACCCCTTTCACGCTTCAGTTTTTACTCCAGCTTCCAATAAACAGGAGCTCCCTGACTGGGAAATAATTACTTAGCCCAGCCATCCCCTGAGGAGTTGCTGAGAGCTCCGTCCATAGCCAGCTCAGAGCAAGCAGGCTTTCCAGCCTGCCCACCTAATCCAAGGAATCTTGGGTACACAGTGTCTGTCCTTCGAGAGCGCCAGACTCAGTTTCTCCCCACAGCCGACAACCCCAACAAACGTCCCCTGAATTCAGGTCAGGCCTAAAACCCAGTCAGCTCAACACTCCATGGAAGCAAGCAATTTGGACCCCAAAATAGGAGCCGCCTCAGTTCCGTCAGATCCAAATTGGGGACAGTAGACAGGAGCCATCCAGAACTGGAAACCAATTACACCAATCCAGACCAGGTCCCCAGATGAACTACACTCCACAGGACCAAGTGCACCCCAGTTCCGGGCAACAGATCACAGACCAACATATCGCCAGGCTCCACAGTTCCTGCGTCAATAAAGTCCACAGGTCTAAAATGGTCCCAGTAGCTGACTCTACACTCCGGGCTACTCCACATCCAGCAGACAGCCACCACGAGCTCCCTCTCTCCCAACAGCCAAACACCAATGCCAAAAGTGCAGGTAAGAAAAGAAAATAATGTCTTCTCTGATGCACTGCTCAGAGTGATAAAATTCAGCAGCAACAACAGAGCACTGACAGGCTTTGAGGCTATCTATAATACCTTAAGCACTCTCCTCAAACCGCTTACTACCTCACTGATTTACCATAACTACCTAAACACTAACAATTAATACAAATATTACAAAAATAAAAAAAGACTAAATAAAATAAAGCAAAATCTAAAAAAATAATGTAGTGTGCAGACAGCTAGCCCAGTGTGGCTGCCATCTTCAAGATCAAGATAGTGCCATTAAAGTTGAGTAGCTGCTGCAACCACACCCAAGCCAGGAAGCACACTCAGTGACACACAGAAGGTGAGACTCCAGGTACTGTATGATGTCAGTTGGCAGAGCTGTGCTCGAGTCAAATCTGAGTTCAGACATGAAAACTGAGAGACACCCTTTTCATGGAGACCAAGTGTAAAAAGGTATACACATGTTTGGGGGATGTGTGATTTTGCATTCAAAGGTCCTCCTCTAATCACTTATGGATTTTTTAGGTAAAGGCACTATATCTCGAAGGAGTCAATTCAGGCAGTTAAATATTAGGTAGTACCAAACCGAGGAAGATCACCTTGGTGTCTGTTGGTTTTGGTGTCATTCTTTTCTAAGTTATGACAAGCTAAGAGACCCAGGCATTTGTAACTTGGGCATGTGGGGTGTTGCTGTTGCAGGAAGAGGGCTGTAGTGATGTTGCTACTGCCATCACCTTTGAGGGATGGGGCCTGCACTGTTGCTACTGCCATAACACCTGAGGGATGGGGTAGCAGTGCTTCTGACATCACCCCTGAGGGATGGAGGCTGCAGTGTAGCTGCCCCATCACACCTAAGGAATTGAGGCCTCAGTGCTGCTGCTCTAATCCCTAAGGGATGTTAGCCATAGTAGTGCTGCTGCTATCAGCTCTGAGAGATGGAGCCATAGTAATACTACCGTCACACCTGAGGGATGTGGCCTGTAGTGCTGCTGCCATCATGATTGAAGGATAGGAGACTTAGTGCTGCCATCGCCCATGAGGGATGAGGGCCATAGTGCTGCTGCAGTCACCCCTGAAGGAAAGGGGCCAGAGTGCTGTTACTGCCTTCACATCTGAGGGTTTGGGGCAGTAGTGCTGCTGCTGCTTCCATCAAACATGAGGGACGAGAGGCCATGGTGCTGCTGCTGCTGCTGCCATCACACACATTGGGGGCCATAGCACTGCTGGTGCCATCACACCTGAGGGATGGGGCCATAGTGCTGTGCCCCTGCCACCATCAGCCTGGAGGGATGGAGCAACAGTGCTGCTGCTGCCGTCACACTTGAGGGATGGGGGTCATAGTGCTGCTGCCATCACCCCTGAAGGGTAAGAGCCATAGAGCTGCCTCCTTTAACCCTGAGGAATGGGAGCCATAGTGCTGCTGCCATCATGTCTAAGAGATGGGGACTATAGTGCTGCTCCTGCTGCTGTCATTGCCACCCCTCAGGGGTGGGGGCCATAGTGCTGCTGCTAACACCCATAAGGGGTATGGGGCAGTAGTGATGCTGCCATCACCCCTGAGGGGTGAAGGCTGTAATGCTGCTGCAGATTCCCCTGAGGGACGGATACAACAGTACTGCTCCTGCTGCTTCCACTGTCACCCCTCAGAGGTGGGGACCATTGTGCTGCTGCCATCATCCCTTAGGGATGGGGGCCATAATTCTGGTTCTGCTGTCACCCCTGAGAGAGTTGGGGCCATAATGTTCCTGCTGTCACATATGAGGACTGGTCTACTCAAATACTGGCTTCCAAGATCTGCACACTCTGATCACTTGGGAGAATAGGCATTGTTAATAATGGGAAGACTGTATATACACATAAGACACAAAACCAAAGTGAGGTACAGGTTGATCTTATCATAGAGTTTATTGTTTTTAATAACTACAAAGATTGATGCACAATACTAGACAGCAAAACTACTAAAATACGTGCTAGCTGAAAAACAAAATTGTTAAATAAAGCTCACAAAACAAGCCACCAGTAAAAATGGATTTTAGCTTTGTAGACACCAATGCCAGCACCAGTTTTCCCATTCAACAAAACAGATTGTGCCCTATTTTAATCACAGTAAACCAGTGCCCTTGAGGATAGTGGATCTAAAAAAAAGATTAAATGAAATAGGACCAAGTATAGACTGCTGTAGAACCCCAGTTGAAACAGAAAGAGGATATAAATGACAACATAAAGAGACTTAATTCTACCATTTAAGTAAGATGAAAAACAGTTAGTGACATTTGGATAAAGACCACCACAAAACATATGAATTAAAGTAAAGTGACTGATCATATCAAAAGCTTCTGACAGATCAATGAAAACATCTCAAAAAGCACCCTGTATCTAAAGCCCTAGAAACAGAATCATAAAACTCCATCAGTGCTGTTTGGGTAGAACATTTGGGCCTGATATCTGACTGAAAACTTGAAAGAACATGGTAATCAGCTAAATAATCATTAATTTGAGATACAAATAATTTTTCCTTGAATTCAGAAACAATGGGAAGCAAGGAAATTGGGCAATAATTGTTTACCAAAGTTTTGTCCCCCCCTTTCTGGAGAGGGATGACCTTTCCAAGCCATCAGAAAGTTTGGGTGGTACATGAGAAACTGAATAGGACAGTTAAGAGTAGGGCCAAAATGTCAACTCTGCATTTGAGTAAGAAATTATTTTATGTTGTCGATCCCCATGGCAGTCTCCTCTCTCAAGGAGCATAACAATTTAATTACTTTCTCAGTCTTTATGGACATAAAATAAAATCCAGGTCTTGAGAGAGGGAACATTGCTGTGGGATCCCTATGCATGCCAACTTAAAGCAAAAACAGCTCTATTTAGCAGCATAGCAGGAGTGTCAGTTATAAAAAGAATTGAACATACAGCAGCACAGGCTCCCACTTTAGAGTAAGATGTAGAACCGCCATAATACACATTTGTAGGGGAGGACTCCAAAGGCATCTTCCAAACACAGTCTACTATATGCCAAAATGTATTGGGATTACTTCTGGCATTAGCTTAATTTGCTTTGAAAAAGGACAATTTAGATTTTCTAATAGTAGAAACACAGTAACTGCACAGTATACAAAAAACTTGCCAAGGCTTGGGTTGTATCCAGTTTTTTGGCTTTTTGGTATCATTTGTCCCATGTCTTTAGTTTGGTAAGAATGGGGGGGGGTTAAACACAAGGGGCATGCTTAGATTTAACTCTTTTTTTTCTAGAAAAGTGGCATGCTGTTCATGGAGCAACTTAAAATACTTAAAGAAGTATTCCCAGGCTATATCAGCATTTGAGAAGCAAAACAGCTCCTGCCAAAGGAGCTTGGCCAAACCATAATGGAAAGCTTCCATGTTAGAATTCTTAAAACAATGAAACTTAATAGTATTGGGGATACATTTTGGAGGGGAACAATTAACTGAACAAAAAATAATGGTGTGGTTGTTAAATAAGCTCCCCTGGCTACCAGAAATATGAATTGGGAGCTCAGAGTAGGCAAAATCATGTCTAAAACAGACGAGACCAAGCAGGCTGAATCAAATCGATTAGCCTCTTGATAAACTGGTTCAGGCCATGGAAGGGTGAAATAATGCTTCAGTCTAAGGCCTCAACTAGAAGGACAATTTGAATTAAAATCACCCAACAATATTGATCACAAATTGTAGTGAGACAGAAATAATGTGATCTACTGGGAATTGAAACCAATCCACCAGAATACTGTCCCAATGCTCCAGCCACTGAGCTGTTCACTCACATAGTTGGACCTTGCTCTTCCTGGACACACTTCCTTTCTCTGGTATTGCAAATCCTGCAACTAGGAACAATCTAGAAAACGATTATGTGATTTTGGTGCAGTGTTAGCCACTGCTAAACAATTTAGATCACAAATTATAGTGAAAAAGAATGTGACCTACTGGGAATTGAATCCAGGCCCTCAACATACTGCCCTAGTGCTCCAACCACTGAGTAATAGGCTCACATGGTACGACCTGACTTCCTGGACGCAGTTCTTTTCTCTAGTATTTCAAATCCTGCAACTAGGAACAATTAAGATGACAATTACTCAGGTCAACCATAAGTTTAGCTCGGTGATTGGAGCACCAGGATGGTACTCTGGGGACCTAGGTTCAATTCCCACTAAGTCACATTATGTCTTTCTCACTAGTATGTAATCTAAATTGCTGAGCAGTGGTTAATACTGAGCCAAAAACATTTAATTGTCATCTTGATTGTTCCCAGTTGCAGAATTTGCAATACCAGAGAAAGGAAGTGTGTCTGGGAAGAGACAGGTCCAGCCATATGAGCCTATAGCAGAGTGGTTGGAGCACCAGAATGGTATTCTGTGGACTTAGGTTCAAGTCTCTGTTGGTCACATCAATTCTTTCTAACTACAATTTGTGAACTAAACTGCTGAGCAGTGGCTAATACTGCACCAAGAACATGTAATTGTCATGGGTGTCAGCAGTCATACTCTTGTGTATTGTACTCTGCTGAGTACAGTAAAATATGGAAAATCCAGGAGCAACATGAGCCTCAGGCCAGGGCAACAAACACAAACAAAGCCTGAATAATTATTTCTCCCCTCCTTGGATGCTTTAGTGTGAGTTTGTGAATGATCTTTGAAAGATGTGTGGGTGCTAAAGTTAGAGGCCATGACTGCATTAGTGACCCATTACTCGATAGATTATGTATGCATGAGTGCTGGTGTGAATGGACTTCTCTAAGGTTGGCTACCTTGATGTAGAGCAAAGGCTTACAACAATGTGTCTTAAACATTGTATCTAAAAACCAGCCAACTTCTGTCTGATTGGTAGTATGTGTGTTAGATAAAATAAACTGTTGTAAATTTATTAGGATCATTGGCTTCCTACATATTGTTGACTGAAATGGGAATGGAGTAATGTTTATGTGGTGAGGCAGCACACCTTTTGGTTTGTGTTTACATGTGTGTGGGTGGAGGGAACAGTTTCATCAACTCTTGATTACAAGTTTAAAATTCCTGACTACACCCCTGTGCAATAATATTGAATGAGGGAAGTCACCCAGGGACTAAATCAATGAATAATGCTGGGAAAACTTAATTGCTTTAAATAGGGAAGGGCAGTATTGACTGACAACTAATATTTCTCTCACTGATAAGGTGGAGGTAGGGTGCAAAAATTATGTCCCAGGTCCCACAACTAGGTAGTATGCACATGCAATGTGCATTCAGACACTTTTAAAGTTTAAAATTAATCAGTTTATACCTTCAAGTGCCCATTCTCATCTCTTTTTATGAGCTGGATTTTCAGTTTATTGGATTTTATTTGAGACCCTACTGTATTCAGAGATAACCCCCAATTTTATTTCACAAAATAATACATTTTTCGTTATACTATAAAAATACATATTTATAAAAATTGATCTCGGTTTCCTTATGCTTCTATTAATTAAAATAATAAATATGGATATCCTATGAGGTAGCTCAAATTATAATTATTTTCTGTACTGTAGAATGTTGGTGTTTTTGTTTCCTTGCATGAGAGACTGAGTGACATAATGCTATGAGTGCAAGGGAACAAAAACACCAACATTCCACACCAAATGATAATCATGTTTCGAGATACCTCAGGGGATATCCTATGTATGTCATGGGATTTTAAGGTTTTCTTAATCTATTATGTTTTGTTTAGGAATCCTTGTTAGTGTGTCCATCTTTTAGAAGTTCATGCAGTTCAGAGATGTTCCTGCAGTCAATTAAAGGGACTGTCAACTTTTTTACTGAACTTTAACCCCGTTTCATAGGCGACTGCAGCCAGCTACTGTATATGGCTATAAATGTTACAGGTGGGCAAATATTTTTTTTAAATAGCTATGTACTTAGATTTCATATCTTTTCACATTTTATCATCCTCACCTAATCTCCGGCAACCTAATGGTCCCGCGTGATCCCACAATGACATGGTGTGGACCAGACAGTAAACTTGTGCATGGACGCCTTTTTGGAACTCACATGCCTGGAGCTATGACTTCACTGTTTAACCACACATTTAACTGAGTTGGAGCATTGGGCTGCTGGAGATTAATTCAGGATGATTAAAATGTAAAACAATATGAAATCTAATGATGTGGCTTTTTTTTTTTTTTATGGTTAATAAGTTTTTTATTGATTTGACTTTAACAAACATTGCATAGAATAAAGCTGTCGGGTACATAACAATAATATTACAGACCTGTTACTGTATGAACACAGTTAGAGGGACAGGCTTACAATCATTTGAGGAGCAGAGCCTAAACAAGCAGGCAGCAAAAGAACGGTATTATTTCCTGGCTGGACGAACAACACCTGTCTAGCCGGGAAGTAACCTATGGGAGTAAAACCTGCTGGTGCTCATGTCCTGTAAATACCATATAAATTGGCTTACCTGGACTATTCTTGATGATACCTGTATTGCTGGCACAACCGTAGAGTTTCAAGATGGTTCGGGGCGCCGCTTCCCTCCAGTCAGGAACTACAAAATACAAGAGAACACACACAAAGCAAACCTATCTAGAGATCGTCAGTGAATAAACTAGCAGTTACTCATACTATTCCAAGTTGTTTTTGGCACAGGGGGCCCCAGAACCACAAAAAGTGTCTCTTCCACCCCAGCTCCAGACTCAAACACGAGAGGCGGGTTTACAAAAGTGAAGAGGAGCTTTTTCAGCCGATTCCCTCCCTAGGTTTCAAGTACATTGTAAAGGGTTTCCACATGTTGATATATTTAGGGAGGATATCAGCTACAGTGTGTGACATTCTGGACCAGTTGGGCACCTGAACCAAAGAGCTAAGTACCTCCCCCATTAATGGGATTACCTGTGCCTGCCATTTCCACAAGAGGAGTCTTTTTATCTGCATGCTTAGGGTCAGGAGCAATTTTATCTCTGAGAGGCTTAAGTGGGGGCTGGGGACTAGATTCCTAGTATCAGCAGCTGGGGGGACATAGGAATGGGTTTCTGAAGAATACTGGACCCCATCTTGCCAGCTGCCTGCCATAAGGGCTGGATCCTCCTACAGTGCCATAATATATGGATTAGGTTGCCAGGGAGCTCCTGACATCTCCAGCAGAGGTTGGATTGGACCAGTTTAGCCTTGGCAAGTACCACAGGGGTCCTATACCATGAATGCAGAATCTTATTCTGTATTATAAAAAGGTTCTCAGAAATGCTGCAATCTGATTGGCTGTTAGGATTCCAACAGCCTTACATTAATCCATGTTATACTGTCATGTACAGCCTGATCACAATGGCACATGGATTCTTCCTGTCAGCATTCCATCCTCTAGCACTGCTAAATGACTGAAATGATGCATTCTGATTTTAAACCAGCGTTCTTAAACTGTTGGTGGAAGAACTATTTTATTAAAAATCTCCCTCTAAATGAGGAAAACATTCAAAAAGTATTCTTTTAACCCCTCTTCTTTTGGAACATTTTTTTTATTATAGCAATAAGGCACTCCCAGGAGTTAGATTAACAGTCAGTTAATCACGCCCTGGGCAATAAGGCACTTGGCGCGCCTCGCCACATAACACCCTAGGGTGGCATTATATTGATTCACATCTAACTGGCATGTCTTATTGCTTAATTTGCTGGCTTCTAGTATCAGGTATGTCCCATGTGCAATCCTGAGACATGTCTTCAGTCCAGATCTGTGATGTGGGCCTGCAGTGCCTGCTCCCATTTATGCTTAGACTCCTCTGCTTGGGATGGAATGGTGTTCCTAAGGGCCGCATACATTTGGCTAGACTGGCCTCTTTCTAGGGCCAGCCAAGATTCTGCCTGAGAGACTCTCTGCCTGTGGTGTTGCTTGCGAGTGTATTCAGAGATCGTGCTCCTTATTTGGTAGAAGTGCCAGAAATCTCTGGATGGGATTCCATATGTTCTCCTCAGCCCTTCAAATGATTTTAGGGTATCTGTGCCAGGGATATACATATCCTGGAGCTTTGAGAGCCCACCTAGTTCCCATGATGGCCAGGAAATTGATTGTTTATTGATAGTGATCTCACTATTGCTCTATAGTGGAGTGAATCTTGGGGAGAAGGGTGGGTACCCAACTTCTTATGCACCTTGGCCCTGTACTCAAGAGAGGGGCCTATTGTAGGGTGAGAGTGAATGCCATTGGGGGGACAATTAAACAATAACAGAGATAAATGTGCCCGCTCACAGACCTCTCTCTCCATACCTAGCCACTGAAGGGAGTTTTGCTCTGGGGATGTGAACCATTTTAGCGTCTGAGCCATCTGAAAAGCCCATTTATACCCCTCGAGCCACAGAAGGCCCCATCCTCCATCTGTCCAATGCACTCTCAACTTATTTCTGCTGTACCTTGGCTTCTTGCCCTCCCATATGAAGGAACCCAGCAGGAAGTCCAGCTTAGTAAACCAGTACTGAGGGATTTTCAAAGGAATGTGAGAGAGGAGGTACATAATTTTAGGTGCTGTGACCATTTTAATTGCCGAAATTTTACCTACGAGCGTGAGTTGGACAGGCCTCCATCTATCCAGCTCCATACGAATGGATGTCAAAAGTGGCTTCATATTCATTTCCCAGAGTTTATGCAAATTAGGAGTGACATTGATGCCCAAGTACGTGAGTCCATCCAGAACCCAATGGAGACCATGCTGGGTAACCATGTGGGAGGTACAATTAGAGTTCAAAGGGAGGACCTCCGTCTTGGACTGATTAATCTTGAGCCCTGAGAATGTATTAAATTCTGACAGGGTGCTCAATAACGGAGGGAGGGAGATGGCAATATCTGCTATAGGAAGCAACAGGTCATCAGCATACATGAGAGAATGGTATTCCCTTTCTCCCACTCGTATCCTGGAGATTAATGGATTCTGTCTAATAGCCGCAGCCAGGGGTTCCACTGCCAGGACAAAGAGTAGAGGAGAGAGAGGGCATCCCTGATGTGTGCCCCTACCCAGTATAAAGGGGGGAGACAGCACCGAGTTGATGAGTACCCTAGCTGCGGGAGATGAGTATATGGCCCCTATCCTGGCCCGGAAGCCCGCCCCCAACCACATGGTACTGAGCACTTGTTGGATATTATCCCACTCCAGAGAGTCAAAGGCCTTTTCAAAATCTATTGCTATTGCTGCAGAAGGGGATGGCAATGTTTTAGCCTTATGGATCAAGTTTACGAACAATCTAATATGGTCCTCACTAAATTGTCCCTTAACAAAGCCTACCTGGGATGGGTGGATCAAACTGGGGAGGAGCGGGTTTAGTCTGTTAGCTAACAATTTGGCTAGCACCTTACTGTGCGCATTCAAAAGGGATATGGGCCAGTAGCTGGATGCTTTTAAGGGTCTTTATCCTTCTTAGGCAGGATAGTAATGGTCACCTCCCTGAGAGGGGAGGAGGGCACCTTCTTGAAGCGCTTCGGGGAATACTTGTCGTAGTATCGGGGAGATTGTGGCCTGTAAAAGCTGCCATATTTTGATGGGGAACCTGTCCCCTCCAAGAGTCTTTCCCTTTTAAGAGATAATATAGTCTCTGCAACCTCTTGAGGTGAGATTAGGGCATCTAAGGCCAAGGCCTGATCCTCCGAGATTTTAGGAAGGTGTAAGGATTCTAGAAATGGGAGGACACCCTTGGGGTCAGGTGCTCTGGATGATTTATATAGCGTGGAATAGAAGTCCATCATTATGCTATTGATTCCTTCTGTCGAGGTGTGGGTCTTACCCCCTGCATCCACTAAGGCAGCGATGTGCCTTTCAGCTTACTACTTTTTGAGGCAGTAGGCAAGGATCTTACCCTCCTTCTCTCCCCCTTCCCAATATTTGTGCTTTAGCCTAATAATAGAAATATCTGCTTTCCTATACAAAAGTTCATTCACTTGCATCTTTGGGGATGCCACTCAGTGTCCTGCCTCCGACCTGAGTGAAGCAATGCGGAGGAACTTAAAGGTAGCTTCCACTTCTTGGAGCTGTTTTTCAAGCCCCTTAAGGTGCTGTTCCCTCCTCTTGTGGCACCTGTTCACAAATCCCATTATTGCCCCCCTCAGGGTAACTTTAAATGCTTCCCATGTAATGCCTGCTGAAGTATCTGCTATGTGGTTATTCTGAAAAAATTCAGAGGCTTCCCTTTGAAGCCAGGGGGGAAAGTCTGGATCACGAAGCAGCAATGGATCCAGCCTCCAGGACGGAGAGGTGGGGGAAGGGCACCCCAGGTGAAGGAGAGACGCACAGGGGCATGGTCCGAGATGACGAATGGATGAATAAAGGTGTCAGTGGTGTTCCTGGTGACTGCTGGAGAGGTGAGCCAGAGATCTATCTGACTAAGGGAAGTGTACACTGGGGAATGGAAGGTGTAGTCTCTTTGGGAGGGGTGAAATACTCTCCAGATATCTGTTAGGCCCGTATCTTGTTGTATCTGGCTCAATGCCAGTGACGCCCTGGAGTGGGGCTCTGTGTTAAAGGGGGATCTATCAAGTAGCGGGTCCAGTGTGAGATTAAAATCCCCCCCTAATATTATAGGGTATCACAGGGGGCTAAGAAGCCCAGAGCTTGGGCCAGCTCATGCAAGAAGGAGGGCAAGTCTTCATTCAGGGCATACATGTTACCCAGGAGTAAAGGTCCCTCCCCTGTGTCCATGAGTACAGTCACCCATCTGCCCCCAGGGTCACTCACCTTACGCACCAGTGTCCAATGAAGTTGCTTGTGAAGCAGTATAGCTACCCCTCTCTTTCTGGAAGGGGCAGAGGCATGCATGACTTGACCCACCCAATCTCATTTTAGTCTATCATGGTCCCCTCCAGTGAGTTTGGTCACCTGCAGCAACGTGAGCTTCGCTCCCAGCCTTTTAAGGTGCTGCAAAACCTGTTTCTTTTTGTTGGGGGTATTAAGTCCCCTAACGTTCCACATCAAACATGTTATATCACCTTTTGGTGAGAGGGAGCAAGTATTTTTCCAGGAAATGTATCATAGTAAACCAGCAGGCTAGGAGCAAAGGTCTACCCAGGAGAGACAAGTCCCTGTAATTCAGTGCCAGGTATGGAGAGACTGAATAAGCCAGGCATTCCCTGACAGTAGCAACTGACCTCAATCTAACATACTGTATAGCAGTAACCCTGTGTGTGTCTCTTGCATTGAAAACAAACAATAACATACTGTATACATATAAACCAACTATATACAGGGTGCACAACCTTCCGTGTGTATTGGGAAAATAGAGGCTTCCCATCGGCCCCAGAGCCCTGCTGTAGGCCGGCCTCTTTTCCCAAGGTGCTATCCTGCAGTGTTGAACCCCGGTGTGTGTTAGGGGGAGTTTGGGGGAGGAAAACTCCCCAACCGGGTACTGTCATCAACACGATCACAGTATTAATCCGGTGAGCTTCTTTTAGCCACAGAGGGGTGTCGACACTGCACCAGTTATTTTTGCATGAGTATTGGGGTACTAATGGTAGGGCTATGCATCGCTGATGATGGAGTGGAAGGATGTGGGGAGAGAGGGGTTGAGGTAGCAGCCTCCTCTAGTGTAACTGGGCATGAAATGGCCTCTGAGGGGAACCAGCAATGCTCTCATTTCAGGGGACTATTATGAAAAGAGTAAGTGGGGGAGGATTAGTCCACTATACCGGGGAACATATGTGATCTGGTCCCTCTAGGGGGGCCCTCTGCATCAGGGATCGGGTACTTCGGCCCTGATTCAGGAATATAAGTCACGGCTCAACCAGCCCCCAAGCAAAAACTGGTTTGGGAACCCAGCTACCCACCCTGGAGGGGTCTGAGCCTTCCATATAAACAGAAACAGCAGGCCAATAGTGAACTTATTAGGCCTAAACATTAATACCCAACAGACTGAACAATAACACCAATTGGAACAGTATGTTTGAGATAACCCTACACCAGAATGCTCTCCTCCCTCACCCCTTCACATCAGTGAGAGAGACTGAGCCCTTCAGAATATCCACTAGAGCTTGTGGAGGCGATTGATACTCCTCCATCCCATCAAGCTAAACGAGGGCTTCCTACTAGCCCTTTCGAGTCAGAGCATGTTGCCCCTGCAGATCCTTCCCGGTATGGGAACAGGACATTTCAGCTGCAAGGTAGCGGCACAGATAGAGGGCCAGGCCCGGGGTAGGGGAGTTCCGGCAGTCACCAAACTCAAGCGACGTGGATATGGCAAAGGAACAGTGGCTGGAGTCTCTCTCTGCGGTCACCAAGAAAGCTACCTCTGCCTTACCCCGGACATGATTTTCCCCAAGGTTTAGCAAAAGAACCAAGAATTAAACAAAAGCGCTACTTATCTGACCACGCTGCTGAGGTCTCGCCATTCTTCGGTCTGGGAGTTTGAATCTGCTCCGGTTGGTCCATGAAGGAGGCTGGATCACTGACAATGGGAAAGGCCTCCCTGGAGACCTTTGGTGGATGCTGTGCTCCATTAGTCATGGCTCCATCCTGCGACTGGTGAGGGGAAGTTAAAGGGGTCCGGTGACTTGATTTCAGTGGAGGAGAAGGCCTACCAAACACGGGAGCATCGACAGTGTCTGGTCGTGGGATCCAGAAATCTGGGTAGCAGGGATTCATACCTGTTGGTGGTCTGGAAACCCTGTAGGGAGTCAAGATTTGTTGTGTCCATGTGTATGGCTCCTGATATGTCTGCCTGCTCTTGCTCCAAGAGGTGCTGTCTGCGTCCATGCTTTTTAGAAGAGTGCATCTTTCAGTTCGCCCTTGGGGGAAGTTCTCAAGCTTGGTCCCCAATATCATGCCAGACCCCGGATCGGTTGACCTGAGGAGGAGAGCGACGGCCCAGCTCTTCTCTGCTAACTTTTGCTGGTGGGGGCTTCGAGGTATTTACTTTGGATTCCCTTGGCCAGTTGCGGCATAGAAATTCTGTGAGGAAGCCAGGGGAGTAAAAAAAAAAATGGAACCCCCATTGTGGACTACCCGCATTGTGGCCGGATATCGCAAGGAGAACGGCAGCCCAAGTTTGTGCATTGTGTGCCTTGCCTCGGTGTAGGCTCTGAGTCTATCAGATAGCTCTTTAGAAAAGTCCTGAAAAATAAGGATTTTGTTTGATCTCCACGTTACCTGCTGCTTTTCCCGGGCTCTGGCCTGGACCTTCTCTTTTTCTCTGTAATCTATAAATCTAACGATAACAGGCCGTGGCCTGTCCTGGACCTTGGGCATGGGGCTCAGCATGCGGTGTGCATGTTCCACAAGAAAGGGTCTTGATGGATCTAGTTGCAACATTTCTGATATTGCTAATTGCAGAAACCCTTCGGTGTCTTTCCCCTCCATGAGCTCCTGGAATCCCAAGAAACTAAGGTTATTGCACCAACCTCATCTATCTTGCTGCGCATCATTTGTATAGTGTGCTGTTGCTCCCCTAGTGTTGCCGACAGCTCTTGTATCTAACTCTCCATCGCGAGACCCTCTGCTCAGTATGTAGCATCCTAGCCTCCAGGTTTTGGACTACCTGGGTATTGCGGTTTGTCACCAAGGTGACCTGCGACATCTGTGCCATGAGTTGGCCAAGCATCGTTTCCACCGAGGTCTGTTCCCAGGATTGTGATACGTGTAGTTCAGACATGCTATAGGCCTGCCCTTCAAGATAGGCCGCTCCACTGGAAAAGATTTTTTTCCACTACAATTAAAGCTTTCTGCAATAATAAAGCGATTTTTAGATTCCTTGTACGGTACTCCCGTAACTTCTGTAGTCTGAAGAGGTAAAACTTGGTCAGAAAAGAAAGGATTATAATGGATATATCCCTATGGGTTGTAGAGCTGTGATCTAAACTGCCATCCTGTTTAGTGCCCCTAGTGGCCAGTCATAATATGGCAATTTAAAAAAATCTGGAACCACCTGCAACATTAATAGCCATATACTGTAGCTGGCTGCAAACATCTTTTAAACATTGGGGGCCAGATTCAGAAACGCCAAAGCAGGATGCAAGGCAACTTGCATCCGAAAAAATGGTGCAAGTCGCACTTGCGTCCTGCATTGTGTCCCCACGGGATTCACATAGGCAGCCTGTGACATGCTGCAGGCTGCCTGCACCCAACTGCACCTATGCAGCTGAAACCCCTTTGCGACGTGGCATAAGGGAGTTTCTGGCAGTGTTTGCACCCTATTCAGGTAGGGTGGCTGCTAGGTCCACAAATGGGATTCAGAGACAATCACCAGTGAACATCTGTCAAAGACGAGTTAAGCCAACAAAAAGGTGATCTAACTGGTCTTTGCTGTTCACTGGAGGTTTCCAGTGTGCCCCAGCCCCAAAATCCCTGTGGGTTACAGACCCCCCCATGGGCTCCAGGTCCTGGGCATGGCACACACAGTGCCAGGCTGGGTGTGTGGCACACCCCTATGCCAAGACCCCCCACACAGACACATGTCAAGGGCCCCACATGCCCTGGGACACAATCCCCTGCTGTCCCCATAACCCCTGGTAGTCTGGTTGCCCCCACTCCCCCACCCCACAGTGCGAGCCCACCCACACCTCCCAATTTATTTGTTTTATTTCTTTGCTTTTGGCAACCGGGTGGGCACACTAGGCATGAGAATGCCTATTTTCAGGCACGACCCGGGAGAGAACAGTTTGAAAAATACATAGGTGTGCAAGTGACGCAGCACATGCGGTAATAGAGCGCAAACAAAGTACACAACTTTACAGGTGATGCAGCTACAATACAGTATGTACTGGTAACTGCAATTCAAACCACTTTGAGAAAGACAGGCATTGCAAAGTGATAGCATACATAAAACAAAACAATAAAAACAATTTAAGTGCCAGGTTACGGTTAGTGAAGAATGAGGAGAAGAAGGAAGAGTGGTGGAAAGCACGGAGAAAAGGGTTTGAAAAAGGAGGGAGAGAGAGGACATGAAAGGAGGGAGTGTAAGATAGGTGGGAAGGAGGTGTCAGAGGAATGGATTAACTTGCAAGAGGGCAGAGATACCCCGACGGCAACTGGCACAGCCCTCCTTCACCACCAGAGCCAGTCGCCAACTCACCCGCCAGGTGTGTGTGTGTGTTGGGGGGGGTGGAGGACCACTGGGCCACCAAGGCAGGCAAGGGTCCTTGATTTGGGGGGGTCCATGGCAAGGGTCTTGGGGCTGGTGCCCACATCGTATGGGGCCTCGGAGGTGGGCATGGGGGTGCCATGGTGACCCTCCACCATCGCAACTGCTGCCTACCCAGTCCTGCGACCTGTGGCATTCCCTAGTGCTGCACCCTACCTTGCACAGCTACTGCAAGTCACAGGCCGCAGACCGCTGCACCTGCTCTGATCCTGAATTGGGTGCACGGGCCAGGTCACAGGGATGGTCGCCGCAATCTGCCATTGCTGTAGCTTGTGGTGGACCTTTCTGAATCCAGCACTGGGTTTACATGCAGAAAAAAATCTGACAGTGTCCCTTCAAATTCCTGTAGTAAATGACGATTGTGCATCTCACATCTGAGAGCAAATTTCTGAGCATGCTCAGTGATCAACTTCACTCTCTTGCTATGGTGGGTCAAGATAACATTTCTTATTTGCAAAATGTATTTGCACTCCCATGGTATACATAAACAAAATACAACAGTTGCTGCTATTACTGAGTTAGGGCACATGTAATATTTAATTAGAAGTTCCCAGGTGACTGTATTATACACTTTTAAAAGTGCTTTTTTTTTTTTTTTTTATAAACTATCAGGAGTCAGTGGTACAGTGAGTGATGCAAAGGTCTGTTGGCGGTACAGATCTGGGCTTGAATCCTAGCAGAAGGCAAGGCAGCAAGGACCAATGGGCATAATGCCCATTTACTGGGTCAGCCTGGGAGCACTGGGAGGTTACGTGACTTGCTCATGATCATATTGTGTAAGGAAAAATTGCTATGTGAGCTGTAAAATTCCAATGAGTCTCACAACTTATTCACTAAATATTAATTTTTTTTATGTTCCACATATGTTTCAGCTAAATTTGTCATAGGGTTAGTGTGTGACTTTATATTTCAGGAATGAGTAGTTTTTACTTTTGTAATTTCTGTGTTAATGTTGTTTTGTATTCTACATAACCACAAGACAACTTTGAAAATAGGTTCAATCTGACCTAAAGTTCCTCATCCTGTCAAAACAGTAGGACAACTTTGAAAATGCAGTAGGTAAAGTCCAACCTAAAGTTCCTTTGGTTGTAGGAATCAAACCCAGCTCTGCTGACATACAAACTCAGTTACAGCTTGAGTTTTTACCTCTAGGCTATACTACCAGCCCATGAACCACATTTCTGCACTATTCTATATAGTATACCTTACCATTTTGGATTACTTGTGGGTTTTGTTATTTATGGGATGTCTGCAGTTTCCTTTTTAAGGTGCAAATTTGCCATCCTAGTTTCTGAACAAACACACACACATGCAAAATATTTCTGTTTTAGTAGCTGACATTACTTGTTTTAACTTGTTAGTAGAGACAGAATGATCTTGTCACTGCTTTTGTTTATAACACATATTCCTCTGTTTAGAGAAAACATCTAAAATGGATTTTTTTACATAAGCATTTCCTGGAGACATTTGACTACACATTCAGTACTCAAATGAGGAAGTCATCTTAATCAGAATAAAAGGAATCCATTTCCAGGTGTTAAAAAAGTCCATACTAAAGTATTTTATTTCATTATGCACTCCTTTTTAACTCTATGGACCCAATATACACAGTCATGAGCCACTATCATAAAATTATTAGTACAATAATTTTCCGCCAGTCCCAAAATAGCAACACCGTGCTCGATGCTTAAAGGGGGTAGCAACCATTTCCTGCATGGTGAGTAACCCCATTGCATGGCCACCTACAAACCATGCTGACCTGCACAAGTCTAGTTGCATCATTAGTGACACCCCCTGTTGCAGAACTATTGCAGGGAGTTGGGGGGGAGGCTTTCAAAGAGATGGTGATGGAGGGAGATCAGTAAAGGATCATGATGAAATCAGAACTGGCAGAGCACAACATAGCGCTGTAGTGGGTCAGAGGAGAGCACCATTCTCACCCCTAATGATGCCTCTGTTTGCAACAGCTGACAATTTATCGTGTCAGTTAGTCTTGTCAAATTACTGTAAATCTATCCATATTTGCTCAAATGAAAATCCATGCATAATGCTAATCAGTGTAAATTCTGTAAATTTAATTGCACGCTAACTGATTAGCATCTAATTCACTCCTATCGAAAATGCATAACTTCAGCCACTTAGTATAATTTTTTTTTCATACAATTGTCACAATGGGCCCTATGTACAAATAATTAAATTGCCTATATGTCATGTATCTGTGGCATATAGGCTACCTTAAGTCTAGAAAGCTGCACATTGTGGGACCCAGTGACCTCCAAAGCATGCACGAAAGGGCAGGCACTGCTTCCATGATAGATCTCCCAGCTATTCGTGATGCCACACAGCTAAATGGTCCAGGCAATTGTTCATTGGGCATACCTGCACTCCACACCATTCATGAAGGCATAGAGTGTCAGGCAAGAGGGGTGCAGACTCTACGGCCAGGTACTCTGATGTAGTGGCTGTACCTCTCCACAATGTACACCAGCCAGCCATGGAAGAAAAGCAAATTACACCTGCCATGCCATCCCAGGCCTCCAGTCAAGTGGAGAGTGCTGGGGGCTGCCATTTGAGCACTCGCTCTACAGTTGTATATTTTGGGACTCATGCTGTTGCACAGTCCCCTACTCTGTGCAGAGCAGGAGATCCAGTGCTGGACCAGGATGGGTATCTGATTGGATGCCCACCTGTGTCCACTGATCCACCCCCACACAGCAGCGTGCATGGGCTGGGGCTGTGGCAGGTGCTCAGTGGTGGCTGGCTGTAGTGAATGTTGAGCCCTCATTACTATCCATGGATGCAGAGCTGTGCAGGCTGGGTATTCTCCTCTCATGTGTACCCAGTACCCCATAGTGTATTGCCCCAACTGAGCAAAAATAACAAATTTTATTTTAAAACAAAAATAATTAGCTTTGTAGTGCAGCAGGTATGTATCTTGTTTTTTTCTATTCTTAAAAATTTCTCTTTTTGGCAGTCATGCCATGTCTTACATCTTACTGCTGTTACTGGTGGTTGCTGTTGGGCCTGGGTGTTGTGTCATGTTTAGTGGTGACTTTTTTTCCCCTGTAGTTGTTCAGTTATGTTTACCTTGGATATGCAGCATCTGCTTCTGGTGTTATCCCTTTTAGATATTTAAAGGCCTCCAGCTCTGGATGTTTATTCCAAGTATCAGTCATACAATCAGTAAAGTAAATTCGTCACTCCTTGCATCCTTTTATGGGCCCTCTGCATTGCTGTTCCTGCAAACTGCCTCACTGATATGCTACCTCTGAGTGCCAAAGTAATTCTTTTTGATATTTCCCTTGAAACTTCATTCTTTCAATGACATCATATGTCTCCTTGTTTGCTCAGCTTTGATCAAATATAGAGCTGCATCTGGTCATTCATAGGTGATTTTGTAAGGGATAGTACAAGCAAGGGTATGCAGCTATAAGGGAATAAGGGACAATTTAGGTGGCTGTTAGGCACAAGGGGCTGGATATTCAAAAGGGTTGCGCCATGCGCAATAGGGTTGCGCCTGCGCAAGTCCGAAATTGCGCCATTCTGCCATATTCAGCTGGAGGCATTTGCGCCCCCCAAGTCAAGCTGAGCAACAGCGCAATGCTAATGAAGGCATGCTGAACTGGAGGGGGAGGAACCATGCATAAACTGCACAGCCCAATATTCAGCGGGCTGTGCAGAGTTGTGCTTGCGCAACCCCCAACCGTGCCTGCACAACTTTGAGCCCAAAAAGAGAAAGTCGAGGGCCACCTTACAGGTGAGCTGCCGCATTGCAGGGTGCAACACAGCAGCTGCCACCTGTGGGTGGCCTCACTTTCTGTGCCCCCTGCAGCCCAGTCGTGGGCATATGGTAAACCCAGCCCCGACTGCTTGCAGTCGTGGGCAAGTTCAAACATCCCCCATCCCTGACTGGCCCGATCGCGGGCAAGTTCAACATCCCCCACCCCCGACTGGCCTGATCGGGCAGAAGTTCAAACATCTACCCACCCCCCGCCTGGCCCGATCGCGGGCAGAATGCAAACATCCCCACTCTAAAATGGCCGGATCACGGGCAGAAGTTCAACATCCCCCACCTCTCGACTGGCCCGATCGGGCATAAGTGAAAAGAACCCACCCCCACTAGCCCGATCGAGGGCAGAAAAAGTTCAACCTCCCCAGAACATATCCTGGTGGTCCAGTGAACCTCAGGCCCGATCAGGGCAGAAAACTTTCAAACCCCCAAGAACATATCCCTGATGGTCCAGTGACCTTGAAGCTCGATCGCTGGCAGAAGGGTTCAAACCCCCCAAGAACATATCCTGGTGGTCCAGCGACCTAGCCCAATCACGGGCAGAAAAGGTTCAAACCCCTCCCAAGGACCACCTAACCTGGTGATCTAGTGACCCCCACCCCACCCACCACAGAGCCCCACCACCCGCTCCCCCATCAGCTGGCGGGCGGCGGCATCCCACCCGCCTACCACTTCGCCGACTGACTTCGGTAGGGTTGCGCGTGGTTCAGAGCAAGAGCCACGGGCGATAATCATATCGCTGAGCAGCAGAAGTCCAGATATGTGAATGAATTCATTCACATATCTGACGTTTGTACGGTATGGGCTGCATGCCCATTGGCTCTTGCTCTGAACCAATGGGTGTGCAGCCCACCAGGCAGTCAGGCGGGCGGCGGGCGGCAGGCGGATGGGATGCTGCCGCCGCCAGCTGATGGTGGAGGAGCGGGTGGTGGGGCCCGTAGGGTGGGGTGGGGCTACTAGATCACCAGGGTAGGTGGTCCTTGGGGGTGGGGTCAACCTTTTCTGCTCGCGCATCGGTTTCTCGAGGTCCACTGGACCACCAGGATATGTTCTGGAGCGGCTTAAACTTTTTCCACCCGCAATCGGGCTTCGAGGTCCACTGACCACTGGGATATGTTCTGGGGTTAAACCTTTTCTGCCCCGAATCGGCGCTTTGAGGTCCACTGACCAGCAGGGATATGTTCGGAGGGGGTTGAACTTTTCTGCCGTGATCGGCTAGTGGGAGTGGGTTTTTTTCACTTCTGCCCGTGATCGCCAGTCGGGGGTGGGGTTTCTATATGCCCGCGATCGGGCTGCAGGGGGCGTTGGTCCCCGACGGCTGCTGCCTGGCAGGGCGCCAGGTGCAAGTCCTTGGGGATCGGTGCACCTGCATGCAAATGGCATGCAAATGGGGCCATAAATAGATGCAAATGGCCCCCCCTGCGCCTTGCATGAATTATGGCCCCATTTGCATGTCACCTTTTGAATATCGGAAATTTGAGCATGGCACTTGCACCACCGCATCTTGAATGATCCACTCTGACCACTTGCGGTGGCGCAAGTTCCACTGCGCCATGCACAGTGGCTGTGGCCTGGGGGTGATATTCAAAGGAGTTGCTCAATAGTGCAACTCCGTTGAATATCGCCCCGGCCACACCCCTATGCAACTATTTTGTGCAGCGCAAGGGCTTGCACATCAGAATAGTGCAGTTTGAATATCCAGCCCAAGGTGTACACAAAGTGCTGAAGTCACCTGAGAGGTGCATTATACCTTTATTACTGCACACCCTGGAGTGTACAGTCTCACTTCTACAGTAAGACGCATATTTTTGTTAATAAAAATATGCAGTTCAGGTGAGGTATGAAGTTGTCAAAAGATAGACAACAGCCATGTAACATGTTTTAACCAATGATATTACTGGCACATCAACAAGGCCCAATTCCGATTTAAAACAAATTTCTACCCCCGCCCCACCCCTAAGACCCTACCTAACACAGTGTATCACCAAGAAGCCGGCTGGAATCACTGACACCAAAATGGGACCAGCATTTTCATCCAGCCAAGTCTCGGTGATGCAAGCCAGATCAGCTGACCCAACTCGATCAACCATAATGACTGATTTGTTTTTAATAGATCTGGCATTGCACAACACCGTGAGGGTCGGGTAAGAAACTGGAGCAGTTCAAGGTACCTGCCCACTAATCTTGGAGCCCTTGGGTATGGGCACTAAACAATGAGGACCTCGTTCAGTGCCCCATTTTGCCCCAGGGTGTCTTCTGGACCCCACTACCCCAATCAGTCCACCCGGTTTGACCCTCTGCCCCAGGCCCTCACCCCTCCTCCTCCTCCCCACTATACCAGGAGCTCTGCAGCAGACATAAACTGCTGCAGATTGGGGGGGGGTCAGTTAAATGGGCGGAGGTCCCGGAGCTCAGAGGGAGAGTAGTGCCTGACAGGGAAAGCCTCCATGAAACACATCGTGCCTCGCAAAGATTACCTAACAATAGACACATACACACAACCCTTACAAAATATAAACCCAGTCACACACACAATCAACAGTATACTACATAGAAACATAGAAACATAGAATTTGACATGAGATAAGGACCGCTTGGCCCACCCAGTCTGCCCATTTCCCTACCTAATGGATAAGCTGTAGATCCTAGTTAACCAACAGTCTACTTCTTCCTACCCCCACCCCCTAGAATTGCCTTAAGACTGTCCCATGTATGCTTGAATTCCACCACTGTTTTGATTCCACAACCTCCTCGGAAGGCCGTTCCATGCATTCACAACCCTTTCTGTGAAACAATACTTCCTTACATTACTCTGAGCCGCTTCCCATCTTCAAATTGTGCCCTTGTTCTTGCATACTCTTTTTCTGAAAGATGCTACCTTCTTGGACTTTGTTGATTCCCCGAGGTACTTGAAAGTTTCTATCATGTCCCCCCCCTCTCTCTCCT
Organism: Neoceratodus forsteri; assembly: GCA_016271365.2. NCBI lineage: Eukaryota > Metazoa > Chordata > Ceratodontiformes > Ceratodontidae > Neoceratodus > Neoceratodus forsteri. Next base: position 1,212,013,271 of record CM057453.1, on the reverse strand, counting down.
TTCCTCGAGGCTATACATATTAAGCTCCTTAAGTCTCTCTTAATATGTTTACCGGTGCAGACTCTGCATCACTTTAGTTGCCCTCTTCTGGACTGCCTCTATCCTATTTATGTCTTTGCAGAGATTGGGTCTCCAGAACTGCACGCAGTACTCCAGATGGGGTCTCACCAGCTGTCTGTACAGAGGTATAACAACTTCCTGTTTTCTACAGGTGATGCCTCTCCCTATGCATCCCAGTATCCCCCCAGCCCTCCTTACTGCCCTTTCACATTACTTGCCCACCTTTAGGTCATCTGATATGACTACCCCCAGGTCCCTTTCCATTTTTGTTTTTGTTAGTATCTCACCCCCCCTTTTGTGTACTCTTCCCCTTGGTTTTTGTTTCCCAGGTGCATTACCTTGCACTTCTTAGCATTGAATCTAAGCTGCCACACATTTGACCATTCCTCCAACCTTGCCAAGTCCCTTCATCCTTTCCACCCCACCTTGTTATCAACTCTGTTGCAGATCTTGTGTCGTTGCAAAAGACATACTTTTCTTCCAGTCCCACTGCAATGTCACTATAAAGACATTGAAAAGGGACCGGTCCTAGTACTGAACCCTGCGATACCCACTAGCACCCCCCTTTCTTCAGAGTGGAGTCCATTTACTATTACCCTCTGTATCCTGTTCTCCAGCCAATTCTTTACCCAGGCTACCATCTTGGGACCCACTCCCAGGCTGGCTAACTTGTATATTAATCTTTTGTGTGGGACTGTGTCAAATGCCTTGCTAAAGTCTAGGTAGGCCATGTCCACAGCCCCTCCCTGATCTACTACTTTGGTCACCCAGTCAAAGAAATCGATTAGATTCATCTGACATGACCTTCCTGTTGTGAATCCATGCTGCCTTGGGTCCTGTGCCCCTCTGGCCTCTAGGTACTTGACAATTCTTTCCTTCAGAAGTGATTCCATCATTTTCCCTATCACTGAGGTTAAACTAACAGGTCTGTAGTTGCCTGCTTCTGCCCTGCTCCCACTTTTGTGAAGTGGAATCACATCTGCCCTCCTCCAGTCCTCATGTACCACCTCATCCTCCCATGATTTGTTAAAGAGGGTAGTCAGTGGTGTCACTAGTTCTAACCTTAGATCTTTTAGAATTCTGGGATGAATCCCATCAGGCCCATTGCTTTGTCCACCTTCAGTTTTAAGAGTTCTTTCAGAACCCTTTCTTCTGTAAATGGGCTGGTATCAACTTCTGTATCCAGAGTGTTTCTATTATTTGGTTAGTCACTCCCCTCTTCATTTGTGAATACTGAGCAAAATATTTGTTTAGTATCTTTGCCTTTCCAGTCACCTCTGCCCACCTCCCTTTATTAAGCCTCACTATCCCTCCCTTGGTCTTCCTTCACTCCCTGATGTACCTATAAAAAGGTGTTATCCCCCTTCTTAACTGTGTTGGCTATCTTTTCCTCAGTTTGGGCCTTTGCTGTTCTGACTGCCTTCCCAGCTTCCTTTTGCTATTAAAAAATACATTAAACAAACAAACAAACAAAAAAATACAATAAATTAAAATCCAAAGGTAGATAGTGTCCAAAAGCAAGCAGACAGCCCCAAAGTCTTCCATAATGTGGGTTCTAGGTGATAACGGCAAAAGCCTAAAGGCAAACACCGTTACCGCACAGTCAGAGTGCCGAAAACATTTTTTGGCACTGTGACACCCTTGGTGCACAGGACAACAGTGCCAGGACATGTATTTTAATGCTTCCTGTGAGGGGTTGTGCCCACCACACCCCACCTGCCGGGTCTTCACTCTCCGCACACCCTTACTAAAGGATTCTCAACTTGGGGGAAAAGGTCGGAGGTCTGTGAAAGCATTAAAAGAAAGGTTCAGGCCGGGCATAATAAAATTGTACCAGCGCCTGGACCTGAACTCCGACCTCACCCACCTAGCCCAACCACAAGCCAACCCCTATTAGAACGACAAGAGCTCGCAATCCACGCAGCACTACCCTAGAGCCCTCTGCCCCATCCCAGCCCACGCTTGCCATGCTCGCCCCGGCGGCAAGTACACATAGTGACATCCTGTCGCACAGTTCAGCCCACCCCTCATCCGGTCACCTACCTCGCATCACCATGAGGAATTGTGCCGGAAGGAGTAGCTCATACGGATGGTACCCTTCCCCATGCGCCCACCTCATGGGATACTCACAAAATGTGATCGAAAGCCTACAGGTGAGCTCTCACCTCACCAAAACAAAGAAAGTATAACCCACTAACCTATCTCTCACATAGGCTGGGCAGATTAATATCAGTCAACATAAATTATAAAAAAGAAGTTAAAACACTCTCACTGCTACTGAATCTACAAGGGATGAGAGACAGGCAGGCATTCACTGCAACAAATACTCAATCCACGCTTCAGTTTTTACTCCAGCTTCCAATAAACAGGAACTCCCTGACTGGGAAATAACTACTTATCCCAGTCATCCCCCGAGGAGTTGCTAAGTGCTCCAACCATAGCCAGCTCAGAGCAAGCAGGCTTTCCATCTTGCCCACCTAAACCAAGGAATCTTGGGTACACAGTGTCCATCCTTCGAGGGCACCAGACCCAGTTTCTCCCCAAAGCCGACAACCCCAAAAAATGTACCCTGGATTCAGGTCAGGCCTAAAACCCAGTCAGCACAACACTCCATGGAAGCAAGCAATTTGGACCCAAAAACAGGAGCCACCACAGTTCTCTCAGATCCGAATAGGGGACAGTAGACAGGAGCCATCCAGAACTGAAAACCAACAACACTAATCCAGACAAGGTCCCCAGACTGACAACACTCCACAGGACCAAGGACACCCCAGTTCAGGCAGAACAGATCACAGACCAACATATCACCAGGCTCCACAGTTCCTGCGTCGATAAAGTCCACAGGTCTAAAATGGTCCCAGCAGCCCATTCCACACTTCGGGCTACTCCACATCCAGCAGACAGCTGCCACCAGCTCTCTATCCCAGGAGCCAAACACCAACACCAAAAGTGAAGGTAAGAGAAAGTAAATAATGTCTTCTCAGATCCAATGCTCAGAGTGATAAAATTCAGCAGCAACAATGGAGCATTGACAGGCTTTGAGGCTATCTATAATACCTTATACACTCTCCTCTAACCTGGTGAACTAGGCTAATGCTTACTACCTCATTCATTTACCCTAACTACCTAAATACTAACAATTAATACAAAACTTACAAAAATGAAAAAAGACTAAATAAAATAAAGCAAAATCTAAAAAATAATGTAGTGTGCAGATAGCTAGCCCAGTGTGGCTGCCATCTTCATGATCAAGATAGTGCCATTAAAGTTGAGTAGCTGCTGCAATCACACCCAAGCCAGGAAGCACACTCAGTGACACACAGAAGGTGAGACTCCAGGTACTGTATGATGTCAGTTGGCAGAGCTGTGCTCAAGTCACATCTGAGTTCAGAGATGAAAACTGAGAGACAACCTTTTCATGGAGACCAAGTGTAAAAAGGCATACACATGTTTGGGGGATGCGTGATTTTACATTCAAAGGTCCTCCACTAATCACATGTGGATTTTTTTAGGTAAAGGCACTATATTTCGAAGGAGTCAATTCAGGCAGTTAAATATTAGATAGCACCAAACCGAGGAAGATCACCTTGGTGTCTGTTGGTTTTGGTGTAATTCTTTTCTGAGTTATGACAATCTAAGAGACCCAGACATTTGTAACTTGGGCATGTGGGGTGTTGCTGTTGCAGGAAGAGGGCTGTAGTGCTGTTGCTACTGCCATCACCTTTGAGGGATGGGGCCTGCACTGTTGCTACTGCCATAACACCTGAGGGATGGGGTAGCAGTGCTTCTGCCATAACACCTGAGGGATGGGGTAGCAGTGCTTCTGACATCACCCCTGAGGGATGGGGTAACAGTGCTTCTGACATCACCCCTGAGGGATGGGGTAGCAGTGCTTCTGACAGCACCCCTGAGGGATGGGGTAGCAGTGCTTCTGACATCACCCCTGAGGGATGGGGTAGCAGTGCTTCTGACATCACACCTGAGGGATGGGGTAGCAGTGCTTCTGACATCACCCTGAGGGATGGGGGTAGCAGTGCTTCTGACATCACCCCGAGGGATGGGGTAGCAGTGCTTCTGACATCACCCCTGAGGGATGGGGTAGCAGTGCTTCTGACATCACACCTGAGGGATGGGGTAGCAGTGCTTCTGACATCACCCCTGAGGGATGGGGTAGCAGTGCTTCTGACATCACCCCTGAGGGATGGGGTGGCAGTGCTTCGACAGCACCCCTGAGGATGAGGTAGCATGCTGCCCCATCACATAAGGAATTGAGGCCTTAGTGTTGCTGCCTAATCCTTAAGGGATGTTAGCCATAGTAGTGCTGATGCTATCAGCTCTGAGAGATGGAGCCATAGTAATACTACCGTCACACCTGAGGGATGTGGCCTGTAGTGCTGCTGCCATCATGATTGAAGGATAGGAGACTTAGTGCTGCCATCACCCATGAGGGATGAGGGCCATAGTGCTGCTTCAGTCACCCCTGAAGGAAAGGGGCCAGAGTGCTGCTACTGCCTTCACATCTGAGGGTTTGGGGCAGTAGTGCTGCTGCTGCTTCCATCAAACATGAGGGACGAGAGGCCATGGTGCTGCTGCTGCTGCTGCTGCCATCTCACTTAAGCATTGGGAGCCATAGTGCTGCTGCTGCCATCACACTTGAGGGATGGGGCCATAGTGCTGTGCCCCTTCCACCATCAGCCTGGAGGGATGGAGCAACAGTGCTGCTGCTGCCGTCACACCTGAGGGATGGGGGTCATAGTGCTGCTGCCATCACCCCTGAAGGATAAGAGCCATAGTGCTGCCTCCTTTAACCCTGAGGAATGGGAGCCATAATGCTGCTGCCATCATGTCTAAGGGATGGGGGCTATAGTGCTGCTCCTGCTGCTGGCATTGCCACCTCTCAGGGATGGGGGCCATAGTGCTGCTGCTAACAACCATGAGGGGGATGGGGCAATAGTGCTGCTGCCATCACCGCTGAGGGGTGAAGGCTGTAATGCTGCTGCAGATACCCCTGAGGGACGGGTACAACAGTACTGCTCCCGCTGCTTCCACTGTCACCCCTCGGAGGTGGGGACCATAGTGCTGCTGCCATCATCCCTTAGGGATAGGGGCCATAGTGCTGTTCCTGCTGTCACCCCTGAGAGAGTTGGGGCCATAATGTTCCTGCTGTCACATACGAGGGCTGGTCTACTCACACATTGGCTTCCAAGATCTGCACACTCTGATCACTTGGGAGAATAGGCATTGTTAATAGTGGGAAGACTGTATATACACATAAGACACAAAACCAAAGTGAGGTACAGGTTGCACTTATCATAGAGTTTATTATTTTTAATATCTGCAAGGATTGATGCACAATACTAGACAGCAAAACTACTAAAATACATGCTAGCTGAGAAACAAAAGTGTTAAACAAAGCTCACAAAACAAGCCACCAGTAAAAATGGATTTTAGCTTTGTAGACACCAGTGCTAGCACCAGTTTTCCCATTCATCAAAACAGAATTTGCCCTGTTTTAATCGCAGTAAACCAGTGCCCTTGAGGATGGTGGGTCTAAAAAAAGATTAAATGAAATAGGACCAAGTGTAGACTCCTGTAGAACCCCAGTTGAAACAGGAAGAGGATATAAATAACAACATCAACAGACTTAATTCTACCATTTAAGTAAGATGAAAAACAGTTAGTGACATTTGAATAAAGACCACTACAAGACAGATGAATTAAAAGTAAAGTGACTGGTCATATCAAAAGCTTCTGACAGATCAATGAAAACATCTCAAAAAGTACCCTGTATCTAAAACCCTAGAAACAGAATCATAAAACTCCATCAGTGCTATTTGGGTAGACCATTAGGGCCTGATATGTGACTGAAAACTTGAAAGAATCTGGTAATCAGCTAAATCATCATTAATTTGAGATACAAATAATTTTTCTTTGAATTCAGAAACAATGGGAAGCAAAGAAATTGGGCAATAATTGTTTACCAAAGTTTTGTCCCCCCCCCCCTTTCTGGAGAGGGATGCGTTTTCCAAGCCATAGGAAAGTTTGGGTGGTACATGATAAACTGAATAGGACAGTTAAGAGAAGGGCCAAAATGTCAATTCTGCATTTGAGTAAGAAATTATCTAAGTTGTCGATCCCCATGGCAGTCTCCTCTCTTGGGGAGCATCACAATTTAATTACTTTCTCAGTCTTTATGGACATAAAATAAAATCTAGGTCTTGAGAGAGGGAACATTGCTGTGGGATCCCTATCCATGCCAACTTAAAGCAAAAACAGCTCTATTTAGCAGCATAGCGGGAGTGTCAGTTATAAAAAGAATTGAACATACAGCAGCACAGGCTCCCACTTTAGAGTAAGATGTAGAACCACCATAATACACATTTGTAGGGGAGGACTCCAAAGGCATCTTCCAAACACAGTCTTCTATATGCCAAAATGTATTGGGATTACTACTGGCATTAGCTTAATTTGCTTTGAAAAAGGACAATTTACATTTTCTAATAGTAGAATCACATTAACTGCACAGTATACAAAAAACTTGCCAAGGCTTGGGTTGTATCCAGTTTTTTGGCTTTTTGGTATCATTTGTCCCATGTCTTTAGTTTGGTAAGAATGGGGGGGGGGGTAAACACAAGGGAATGCTTAGGTTTAACTCTTTTTTTCTAGAAAAGTGGCATGCTGTTCATGGAGCAACTTAAAATGCTTAAAGAAGTATTGCCAGGCTATATCAGCATTTGAGAAGCAAAACAGCTCCTGCCAAAGGAGCTTGACCAAACCATAATGGAAAGCTTCCATGTAAAAATTCTTAAAACAATGAAACTTAATAGTATTGGGGATAAATTTTGGAGGGGAACGATTAACTGAACAAAAAATAATGGTGTGGTTGTTAAATGAGCTCCTCTGGCTATCAGAAGCATGAATTGGGAGCTCAGAGGAGGCAAAAATCATGTCTAAAACAAGGGAGACCAAGCAGGCTGAATCAAATCGATTAGCCCTTTTGATAAACTGGTTCAGGCCATGGAAGGGTGAAATAATGCTTCAGTCTAAGGCCTCAACTAGAAGGACAATTTGAATTAAAACCACCCAACAATACTGATCACAAATTGTACTAAAACAGAAATAATGTGACCTACTGGGAATTGAAACCAATCCACCAGAATACTGTCCCAATGCTCCAGCCACTGAGCTGTTCACTCACATAGTTGGACCTTGCTCTTCCTGGACACACTTCCTTTCTCTGGTATTGCAAATCCTGCAACTAGGAACAATCACGATAACGATTATGTGATTTTGGTGCAGTGTTAGCCACTGCTAAACAATTTAGATCACAAATTATAGTGAGAAAGAATGTGACCTACTGGGAATTGAATCCAGGTCCCCAAAATACTGCCCTAGTGCTCCAACCACTGAACTATAGGCTCACATGGTAGGTAGCACCTGACTTCCTGGACACAGTTACTTTCTGTAGTATTGCAAATCCTGCAACTAGGAACAATCAAGATGGAAATTCGATGTTTAGGGGGGCAGTACTAGCCACTGCTAAGCAATTTACATCACAAATTAAAGTGAGAAAGAACTACTGTGACCTCCTGAGAATTGAGTCCAAGCACCCAGAATACTGTCCTGGGGCTTCAACCACTGACCTATAGACTCACATGGTTGGACCTGACTCTTCCTGGACACACTTCTTTTCTCTGGTTTTGCAAATCTTGCAACTAGGAAAGGAAGTGTGTCTGGGAAGAGACAGGTCCAGTCATATGAGCCTATAGCTAAGTGGTTGGAGCACCAGGATGATATTCTGTGGGCTTAGGTTCAAGTCCCTGTTGGTCACATTATTTCTTTCTAACTACAATTTGAGAACTAAACTGCTGAGCAGTGGCTAATACTGCACCAAGAACATGTAATTGTCATGGGTGTCAGCAGGCATACTCTGTGTATTGTACTTTGCTGAGTACAGTAAAATATGGAAAATCCAGGAGCAACATGAGCCTCAGGCCTGGGCAACAAACACAAACAAAACCTGAATAATTATTTCTCCCCTCCTTGGATGCTTTAGTGTGAGTTTGTGAATGATCTTTGAAAGATGTGTGGGTGCTAAAGTTAGAGGCCATGACTGCATTAGTGACCCATCACCCGATAGAGTATGTATGCATGAGTGCTGGTGTGAATGGACTTCTCTAAGGTTGGCTACCTTGATGTAGAGCAAAGGCTTATAACACTGTGTCTTAAACATTGTATCTAAAAACCAGCCAACTTCTGTCTGATCGGTAGTATGTGTGTTAGATAAAATAAACTGTTGTAAATCTATTAGGATCATTGGCTTCCTACATATTGTTGACTGAAATGGGAATGGAGTAATGTTTATGAGGTGGGGTAGCACACCTTTTGGTTTGTGAACTCACCCAGGGACTAAATCAATGAATAATACTGGGAAAAATTAGTTGCTTTTAGTAGGGAATGGCAGTTTTGACTGACAACTAATATTTCTGTCCCAGATAAGGTGAAGGTAGGGTGCAAAAATAATGTCCCATGTCCCACAACTAGGTAGTATGCCCATGCAATGTGCATTCAAACACTTTTAAAGTTTAAAATTAATCAGTTTATACCTTCAAGTGCCCATTCTCATCTCTTTTTGAGCTGGATTTTCAGTTTATTGGATTTTATTTGGGACCCTTCTGTATATAGAGATAACCCCAATTTTATTTCACAAAATAATACATTTTTCGTTATACTGTGTGTGTATATATATATATATATATTTTTTTTATAAAGATTGACCTCTGTGTCCTTATTCTTCTATAAATTAAAGCAATAAATATGGATATCCTATGAGGTAGCTCAAATTATAATTATTTTCTGTACTGTAGAATGTTGGTGTTATTGTTCCCTTGCATGAGTGACTGAGTGACATAATGCTATGAGTGCAAGGGAACAAAAACACCAACATTCCACACCAAATGATAATCATGTTTCAAGATACCTCAAGGGATATCCTATGTATGTCATGGGACTTTAAGGTTTTCTTAATCTATTATGTTTTGTTTGGGAGTCCTTGTTAGTGTGTCCATCTTTTAGAAGTTCATGCAGTTCAGTGATGTTCCTGCAGTCAATTAAAGGGACACTGTCAGCTTTTTTACTGAACTTTAACCCCCACACTTAATAGGCGTCTGCAGCCAGCTACTGTATGTGGCTATAAATGTTAGAGGTGGGCCAAGATTTTTTTTTAAATAGCCATGTACTTAGATTTCATATCTTTTTATATTTTATCATCCTGACCTAATCTCCGGCAACCTAACGGTCCCACGTGGTCCCACAATGACATGGTGTAGACCAGATAGTAAACTTTTGCATGGACGCCTTTTTGGAATTCACATGCCTGGAGCTATGGCTTCACTGTTTAACCACACATTTAACTGAGTTGGAGCCCTGGAATATACGGAAGCATTGGGCTGCTGGAGATTAAGTCAAGATGATTAAAATGTAAAATGATATGAAATCTAATGATATGGTTATTTACAAAAATCTGGAACCACTTGCAACATTTATAGCCATATACTGTAGCTGACTGCAAACATCTTTTAAACATTGGGTTTACATGCAAAAAAAAAAAAAAATCTGACAGTGTCCCTTTAAGTTCCTGTAGTAAATGATGATTGTGCATATCACATCTGAGAGCAAATTTCTGAGCATGCTCGGTGATCAACTTCACTCTTCTTGCTATGGTGGGTCAAGATAACATTTCTTATTTGCAAAATGTATTTGCACTCCCATGGTATACATAAACAAAATACAACAGTTGCTGCTATTGCTGAGTTAGGGCACATGTAATATTTAATTAGAAGTTCCCAGGTGACTGTATTATACACTTTTAAAAGTACTAGTGTTTTTTGTTTGTTTGTTTTAGAAACTATCAGGAGTCAGTGGTACAGTGAGTTATGCAAAAGTCTGTTGGTGGTACAGATCAGGGCTTGAATCATAGCAGAAGGCAAGGCAGTAAGGACCAATGGGCACAATGCCCATTTAATAGGTCAACCTGGGAGCACTGGGAGGTTATGTGACTTGCTCATGGTCATACTGTGCAAGGAAAACTTGCTATGTGAGCTGTAAAATTCCAATGAGTCTCACAACTTATTCACTAAATAATATTATTTTTTTAATGTTCCACATATGTTTCAGCTACATTTGTCATAGGGTTAGTGTGTGACTTTATATTTCAGGAATGAATAGTTTTTACTTTGGTAATTTCTGTGTTAATGTTGTTTTATATACTACATAACCACAACAAAACAACTTTGAAAATAGGTTCAATCTGACCTAAAGTTCCTCATCCTGTCAAAACAGTAGGACCACTTTGAAAATGCAGTAGGTAAAGTCCAACCTAAAGTTCCTTTGGTTGTAGGAATCAAACCCAGCTCTGCTGACATACAAACTCAGTTACAGCTTGAGTTTTTGCCTCTAGGGTATACTACCAGCCCATGAACCATATTTCTGCACTATTCTATATAGTAAACCTTGCTATTTTGGATTACTTGTGGGTTTTGTTGTTTAAGGGATGTCTGCAGTTTCCTTTTTAAGGTGCAAATTTGCCATCCTAGTTTCTGAACAAACACACACACATGCAAAATATTTCTGGTTTAGTAGCTGACATTACTTGTTTTAACTTGTTAGAAGAGACAAAATGATCTTGTCACTGCTTTTGTTTATAACACATATTCCTCTGTTTAGAGAAAACATCTAAAATGGATTTTTTTACATAAGCATTTCCTGGTGACATTTGACTACACATTCAGTACTCAAAAGAGGAAGTCATCTTAATCAGAATAAAAGGAATCCATTTCCAGGTGTTAAAAAAGTCCATACTAAAGTATTTTATTTCATTATGCACTCGTTTTTAACTCTAAGGACCCAATATACACAGTCATGAGCCACTATCATAAAATTATTAGTACAATAATTTTCCGCCAGTCCCATGATAGCAACACCATGCTCGATGCTAAAAGGGGGTAGCAACCATTTCCTGCATGGTGAGTAACCCCATTGCATGGCCACTTACAAACCATGCTGACCTGCACAAGTCTAGTTGCATCATTAGTGACACCCCCTGTTGCACAACTATTGCAGGGAGCTGGGGGGGAGGCTTTCAAAGAGATGGTGATGGAGGGAGATCGGTAAAGGATCATGATGAAATCAGAACTGGCAGAGCACAACATAGCTCTGTAGTGGGTCAGAGGAGAGCACCATTCTCACTCCTAATGATGCCTCTGTTTGCAACAGCTGACAATTTATCATGGCAGTTAGTCTTGTCAAATTACTGTAAATCTATCCATATTTGCTCAAATGAAAATCCATGCATAATGCTAATCAGATGAAATTCTGTAAATTTAATTGCACGCTAACTGATTAGCATCTAATTCACTCCTATTGAAAATGCGTAACTTCAGCCACTTAGTATCATTTTATTTTAATACAATTGTCACAATGGGCTCTATGTACAAATAATTAAATTGCCTATATGTCATGTATCTGTGGCATATAGGCTACCTTAAGTCTAGAAAGCTGCACATTTTTGGACCCAGTGACCTCCACAGCATGCAAGAAAGTGCAGGCTCTGCTTCCATAATGGATCTCCCAGCTGTTCATTATGCCACACAGCTAAATGGTCCAGGTAATTGTTTATTAGGCATACCTGCAATCCACACCATTCATGAAGGCATAGAGTGTCAGGCAAGAGGGGTGCAGACTCTACAGCCAGGTACTCTGATGTAGTGGCTGTACCTCTCCACAATGTAGACCAGCCAGCCATGGAAGGAAAGCAAATTACACCTGCCATGCCATCCCAGGCCTCCAGTCAAGTGGAGAGTGCTGGGGGCTGCCATTTGAGCACTCGCTCTACAGTTGTATATTTTGGGACTCATGCTGTTGCACAGTCCCCTACTCTGTGCAGAGCAGGAGATCCACTGCTGGACCAGGATGGGTATCTGATTGGATGCCCACCTGTGTCCACTGATCCACCCCCACACAGCAGCGTGCAAGGGCCAGGGCTGTGGCAGGTGCCCAGTGGTGGCTGGCCGTAGTGAATGTTGAGCCCTACATTACTATCCCTGGATGCAGAGCTGTGCAGCCTGGGTATTCACCTCTCGTGTGTACCCAGTGCCCCGTAATGAATTGCCCCAACTGTGCAAAAATAAAAAAATTTATTTTAAAGCAAAAATAACTAGCTTTGTAGTACAGCATCTACTGTATCTTGTTTTTTTTGTTCTTAAAAATTTCTCTTTTTGGCAGTCATGCCATGTCTTACATCTTACTGCTGTTATTATTGGTTGCTGTTGGGCCTGGGTGTTGTGTCATATTTAGTGGTGACTTTTTTCCCCTGTAGTTGTTCAGTTATGTTTACCCTTGGATATGCAGCATCAGCTTCTGTTATTATCCTTTTTAGATATTTAAAGGCCTCCAGCTCTGGATGTTTATTCCAAGTATCAGTCATACAATCAGTAAAGTAAATTCGTCACTCCTTGCATCCTTTTATGGGCCCTCTGCATTGCTGTTCCTGCAAACTGCCTCACTGATATGCTATATCTGAGTGCCAAAGTAATTCTTTTTGATATTTCCCTTGAAACTTTATTCTTTCAATGACATCATATGTCTCCTTGTTTACTCAGCTTTGATCTAACAAAGAGCTGTGTCTGGCCATTCATAGGCGATTTTGTAAGTGATAGTACAAGCAAGGGTATGCAACTATAAGGGAATAAGGGACACTTTCGGTGGTTATTAGGTACAAGGGCCCAGATATTCAAACTGTGCCACAAACTAGTGCAATAGCAGGAGCAGGCACAAGTCCAGTGCACCCATGTGCAACACGCTCGATATTCAAACACTGTGCAGATCAAGATGCGGCCCACAACTGAATATTATGCCAACTGCGCCATGGCGCAACCAGGGATGCGCAGTGGTGCAGGTCTGATGTGCAATAGCACAACCAGGGATGCTCAGTGGAGCAGGGTAGCAGCACATCAGCACAACCAGGGATGCGCAGGGACAGGATGCAGGGGTCCACCACCCAAGGTAGATATGGGCAGAGGAGAACACAACAGAATAGACATCGCCCTCACACCCCATGCACCGCACAACCTGAGGAGAGCTGAAAGAACCACCGGCCCATGGAAACCAGCAACAATCCCACAGCCAGGGCATGGTGCCCCAGCATACCCCCTGGCAAGCTGTGACCAGCACACAAGGATGTCCGGCCACCCCGTGACACACCAGCCCACCAATGCAGAGCACATCCTGCACCACGATCCCCAGACACCCTGCCCAACAGTAGCTCCCAACAGTGCAAGATACCCCATGCATGCCACCACCCCCACTGTGACAATGCAACCCTGTGCACCATGGAGCTATGCAAGGCAGCCACACCGTGAGCACCCTGCAGTGGGTGGCAGCAGACAGCGATACAACAACTGCATGCACAGTGCCACCCTGCACGTCCCCCCCCCGAGGTACAGCTGAGAGACCGACCATGCGTCGGCACACGAGGTACCCCACATGTGACAGGGCATGCCTCGGACCCCACCACCAGTGTTACAACACCCTGCACACCCTCCCAAGGACACACCCCATCCCAGCACTGGCCACAACAGCCAGCACAGATACCCACAGTGTTGCATGGAAGCATGCGCCACACAGGATGCAACACAGTGCATAGACAAACACCCACTCTTACCCAAGGGCACACCAACACAGGAACACAGTAGCAGGTTAACCAAGCCACTGGCACGTGGCCATGGCAGCTGTGTACACACGACCAGCACCCCTCCATGGCACAGCTGTGCCAGCCACCCTGTGCAGGCACCATGAAGCCGTATGCCACCAGCATGTGGCCGGAGCACAAGTGACGGACAGTGGAGCACATCCCCTGAAACAGACACATGCTACAGCATGGAGGGGGGACAACAACAGTGGAGGCCACAGTGCCACCCAAGGCAGATGTGCACCATACCAGTGACAGGAGGCTACCCGGCATTGTGCCAGGTACAGTGGTTGTCCAGCATGGACAGCCACCACTGACATGCCAGCAGACCATGCAGATCACAGACATGCAAGCGTGTCAGCTGCACAGGCCATGGATGGTCAGACAAGGGTGCCATGGACACAGTGCATGCACCGTGGACCACTGCACACAGTCATCCAGTGCACAGGAAACAACACAAACCACAGACAGTGACTGATACCTACGCCCACACCATAGGCAGTTCCCCTCCGGACACACACACACGCCCATGCCTGCACCACCCCTGATGCCATGCACACCACTGCAGCTGAGCACCTGTAGCCTGCTGCAAATCAGAGACCACCACAGTAGGCATAACAAAACAAATGTATTATATAAAGGTCCAAACAACTATATACAATTATTTACATGGGGGGGGTGAGGGTCACATACCAGGTTGGGGTGGGTAAGGGGCAGGGGTGAACAAATGGGAGAGGGAAGAAGGGGTGTGAGGGTGGGTCCAGGGGGGTAGGGTGAATCTGGAGGATTGGAGGGCTTAGCATCTGCCCCATTCCCTGCTCCTGTGGTGCCTCCTTGTCCTCCGCTTCCAGACACCATGCTACTCCAATTGCTGGAGTAACTACAAGGACGCCCTCGCTATCTGCAGGAGCTCCTGCATGGCCCTCTTCAGCTGCATCAGCCGCTGTCCACCTAGGACAAGGGAGCAGAGTCAATATGTGTGAATGTCCATCCCCCTGCAGCCCACACATTGTGCATGGCATGCAGCCATGGGCCACGCCCCTATGATGGTGTGTGACCACCCACAGTGATCAAGTCCACTAGACCTACCTACCCAGGCATACACAGCCATGTGGACTGCTGCACACACCCACTGCCCAAGTCCCGCACAGCACCACCGTGGCTGTACAGTGACATGGCTGTGTGGTGCGAAGGCAGTGGCACAGCCATGTACCTGGTGCACGCATGGACCACCAGCGATGCACACCCACACATGCAGTACCACAGCACAGTGCTGAGTATACCGTGTGGCGTGCATGTCAGTGGTGTCAATGGATGGTAGCCGTGCCTCGCCGCCTACTCCGCAACACAGCATGCACAGAATATCCTGGAAGAAAGGCACTCACCTGCATCGGCTGGATCCGGGTGCTGTTGATGGATGGGACCCGCAGCCCGTGGCTGTTGCCTTGCATCCCTTGCCTCCCGGCGTTGCCATGCCTCTCTTGCTCTTTGCCGCTCCTCAGGGCCTAGGGTGCAAACATGGAGAGGGGAACATCAGTACAAACCAGTAGCAAAGGCCCCCCCCAGGGTGTGCATGATGCTGCACAGCCCAGCCATGCCTCAACCCCACAACCACCACCACCACCGCCCATACTGGATGGCCACCCCCCATGTGGTGGACACATGCCCACCACAATACCCGTACGGATGCAACCAGTGTATGGATGGAGTACCTACCTGGACATGGCACTGCGCCTTGCCTGGTGCATGCTCGTAGATGGGCAAGCCTGTCTGGATCCCTCCGCTGGAGGTCCCAGTAGCAGTGGCGACACTGCTTTGCTGTTTAGCTGATCCCTGTGGCTTCTTCTAGTGCCACTGCCACCTCCTCCCAAATTGCATTTCTAGCCTGTCCAGGGGGTCATCCCCAAACAGGGCCCCAGCATGGGGCTCCACAATGGCCACCAAACAAGCCAGCTCCAGTGGGGTCCAGACAGTAGCTCTCCTCCTTGCCATCACAGCTTCAGGTAGGATCACAAAATGACGCTCTGTAGTGCACGTCTGCCACGTGCAGATGCTGCGTGGTACAGCATGCCATTCCCCATCTCACTGTCACTGAACAGCACGATAAGGGTGCACCCATGCAAATGCATGGCACCTGGGGGTAAAGGTCGAGCACAGGGTCAAGGGTCCCTCACGCATGGACCACCACAGCGTGATTGGGACTCCCTGCGTGTAGCACAGTTGGGTGCCTGTGTGAGATGCCCTGCAGTGGCCTACCATGCTGTGGCACCATGGCATCTATGGCACTCCAGGGCATGAGCACCATATGAGTGAACAGCACACTAGTACCACTGGCACAGTGGTGGCCGTGCCCTGCACTGCCTCCCATGCTCAGCACATCAGCAGCGTGGCAGGCGTAGGAGTCAACCCCCCTGGCATGCACTGTACAGTGCCTACTGTGCACGTCACAGAGCTGCGCTTGTGCCTGAGCATGCTCAACACAATTGCGCAAGGTGCAACAGTGCGCTATTCAGCCATCATATGCAAATCAGCTCATCAGCAATTCCATGGCACAGCTACTGCTTTAGCATCCACTTAAAGTTGTGCCTCACCTCATTTGCATGCCTTGCGCTGTATAAATGTGACATGGGGCTGCAGAGGCCATAGTTTGGTATTGCAGTCTATTGTGGTGGGTTGCATGCTGTTTGGAAGTGTGGACTGTGGTGTGTGGGAGATGCATGGGACTGCGCATTGAAAGGTAACACCTGTCATTCCCACAAGCTCTATAATGACCGAACGTGAGAAAGAGGAGGAACAGGGATGTTGGAGGAAGAGAAGGCCCAACTTCACACGGGCAGAAACAAATACCCTGTTCAAGGCATACCTTGACAGGGAACCACTCTTCAGGGGACAGCGGGGAACACTACAGGCCCGTGCTGTGGCATGGGGTGAGGTTGTGCATGCCGTGAACCAGCATGGCAGCCACCAGCAATCTGTGCAGGAATGTAAAAAGAAGGTCGGTACAGACAGGAGGAGAATCAAGGACAAGGAGGCTGCCATCAGGGCAGCACGTGCTGCAACCGGTGGTGGGCAGATGGATGTACCACGCCTGATGCCACAGGAGGAGCGGGTGGCTGGCAGCATGTGGCGTTGTGCCATAGAGGGCATTCCAGGTGGTGGCTTCCAGACCGGTGGCAGCCAGTCACTGCATGGTAGGTCCTGTGCTGTCACTGTGTGGGAGGTGGGGGGAATGCCACAGGGTAGGGCAGAGACATTAACGCTACTGTGTTCCCTTACAGCTCCTGAGCGTCTACATGGGTCAGCGGTGGTGGGTGTGTCCACCGTGGGCGAGGCCCTGGACATGGAGGAGCACCCATCCACCTTCACAGGTGTCTGAGGGTTAGTACCACCGCATACCTACCTACCTGTCTGTCTGGACTGAAGATGGTGGTGCTGGTGTGGATGAGACCCTGCCTGTGTCCCAGCATGACAGCGGCCACGGACTCCAGCATGCTGGGACACGGACTGGTGCCGGATCAGGCACCGATGAAGATGGATCACACATCCCGGACAGTGATACGTGTGGGATGCAGGATGGTCCCACAGCAGGGAACGGCATGGGTGTTGCCATGGGTGGTGCCACTGTGGAGGCCTGTGTGACATCACAGTTCCAGCCTGTGCCTGTATGCCCCAGTGGGGCAGCACTGGTGTGCATCCAAGCCGGTGGGGCTGTTGCAGCCGCTACTGTGGCACCAGTGAGCCATGGCGATCGGCGACCAGAGGGGCAGTGCCAGCAGTCGGCAAAATGGGGACAGTGTCGGGGAGCGGCGTCAGTGCACCACATGTGGACATGCCGAGGCACTGCTCTGGTGTGCAGCACCCAACTTCAAGGAGTGCTGCCCGGCATGGCCATGAACACCATGAGGGACAGCATGCCGATCAGGCGGATGACGTCTTTGATGAACACAACCGCATACTCCAGGATTCAGTGGATCAGCAGTTGCGGCTTGTGACAGCGGTGGATACACTCAGTGCAGTTCTGTGCCAGGCAGAGGAGCAGCGCAGCAGGGACCACGGTCTGCTCCTGGCAGGGATGGACTGGCTGCGGGAGGATGTGACCGCTGCCATTGACAGGCAGACACATGCATTCACAGCTGTCATGGCCACATTGGGCACCCAGTTCATTGCCAATGTGTCACAGACACCGCGCAGTGACATGTTCACCCCCCCGTTCCCAGCATTATGCGACACCTTCCATATTGACACCGGGTTCGGCTGTGGGCATACTGAGCACGCCTGGCGCAGGCATGTTCGGGGAACTGCAGACCCCTGCATGAACACAGTTGCATTCCCACAGCGTCACCCCTTGGGGACCATCAGTGCCACCCCATAAGGCCAATGATCAGTCTGGCATGGCTGGCGGGTATCGGTGGGGCCGCCCATGCATCCATGGTGGCCATGGCACTGTGCCGCATGACTGACCTGTCTCCCACCATGGCCACTGTCTGACGCTGCCCTGTGCAGTGTGTTGTGCACCGTATGATGCAAGGGGTGGGGTACCCGGCACTGCACACACACGGTCCATGTGCACACCCTCCCGGCTGCTGGCCACTGTGGCGTGTGCATGATGATGCCTGCATTGCGCTTTCCATCAGTGTGCAATGGTGCCCAGCATCTGAGACACACACAGTGACAGCCACTGGGTGTGGTCATGTGTGGACCTGTGTGTAGCTAGGGGTTGCAGTCGGGGTTGGCGTGCCTTCTACCCCTTGTGCATGTCTTGTGGTGTGTGTGTGGGTGTGTGTGTGTGTATGTGTGTGTGTGTGTGTGTGTGTGCATGTGTTGTGTTTGGCCATGCCCATCCCTGACGGCGCAGTGTGATTCACGCCAGTCCCATTCACTTGCCACCATCCACCCCTGGGGTTCGTCCATGCTTGTCTGTGGGTTGTGCCCTTGCCATTGGTGGTTGCACATGGCCTCGTGACCTACCTGTGTTGGCCGAAGTGCTCCTCTGTGATGGTGTCCCAGTGCAGTTGCACCATCCTGAACAGGCAGGGGTCCCTTCGCCCAGGGGGTGGCTGCCCATCACCATCTGGACCGGCATCCTCATCGTCCCCATCGCTGTCCCCCTCTTCGACCTCTATGGCTATCCTACAGTCGTTGGCCATGTTGTGCAGGATGCAGCAGGCCAGGAATAGCCCACAGGCCTTCGAGGGGCTGTACAGTAGGGCACTGCCAGATGTGTCCAGGCACCGGAAACGTGACTTCAGCATCCCTAAAACCCACTCGATGATATTACGTGTGGTGGCATGTGCCTCATTGTACCATTGCTGTGATGGGGTCGAGGGGCGCCGGTATGGTGTGAGCACCAGGGACAAAATGAGTAGCCACTGTCACCTGTGTATAGAGGGTGTACATTAGTATGGTGGTCTGCATTGCCCTGCCATGGGCCATCAAGGCCAGTACCCATGGCACCTCTGACTATGCCTCCCCCCCACATCTGCCCATGTCTTCCTGAGTATTGTGCATACTCACCCACTAGGTGGCCAGTGGGGATGTCCCCACTCTTGAACCTGTAGCACAGTGCAGACTGGTGTCAGATGAAGGCATCATGTGCTCCCCCAGGGTGCGTGGCACAGACATTGGCTATGCGTTCCCTGGCATCGCCCACCACCTGGCAGTTGATGCTGGTGAATCCCTTGCGGTTGATGTAAGCTACACCATCTGGGTCAGGTGGCTTGCGGATGGCCACATGGGTGCAGTCAATAGCGCCGAGCACGCCAGGCATACATGCTACCCTGTGGAACTGTTGTATGTGTGCTGTGTGCTCCACCTGTGTGCTGGGGAAATGGATGTACTCCACAGCATGTGGCAGCAGTGCGTTGAGGAATTGCTTGAGTAGGTGTGACACGGCCGACTAGGTTATGCCTGTTGTGTCCCCTATTGGTCTCTGGAAGGTGCCTGTGGCGAGCAGGCACATGACAGCTGTCACCTTTGTCTCCACTGACAGAGCATGGCTCCGTCATGTGGGTGCCTGCATCTCATCACTGCACAGCTCACAGAGCCGCCTCGGGATCGCCTGGTTCAGGTGGTACCGGCCCACAATCTCTGTATCGGTGTATTGCTCGAAGGTGATGCGGGCTCGGTAGCACCTGTAGGGGGCATACCGCTGATGGGCCCTTCCACGGCTGCGCCCCCTGCAGCCTGCCTTCTCACATCCCTCATTACCGCCTCCATCTGTATGGTGGCACTAGTCATGTCCCTGGCTGTTGTTCCCCCCCTGGCAGATGTTATCCCATTCCCCCCGCTGTCCTCTGTGATGCTCCCCCTGCACTGGGTACACCTCCGGCCCTCGGCTGTCCTGCCTACTGCCACTGCCCTCACTACTCTGCAGCACTACCCTGTCTGTCCTGCACACTGTCTCAGGCTCCCCATTCCTGTCCTGTGTGGTCACAGGTGTGCCCTGCCCTGCTCCTTCTGTGTCCCACTCACTGTTGCCCTCTTTGTTATTGCTGCCAGCTCACTCCCACCTCTCACTTCCCTGTAGCGTTCTTGCACCTCTCTCTTGTTCCTTTTTATTTTAGATCATTTCCGCTATCGCACAACTTCCACTAGCTCCCCTATTGTCATGGCACATGCTGTTGAATATCGCACTGCACCATTTATTCATGGTTCCTCCCCCTATGGTTGCACATGCATTCATTACCATTGTGCTCTTGCGCATTGCAACTTGAGCGGTGCAGCTGCCTCCCGCTGAATATCACACAATGGTGCATTTTCGGACTTGCGCTGGTGCATCTCTGTAGCTCATGGTGCAACCCTTTTGAATATCTGGCTCAAGGTGTACGCAAAGAGCTGAAGTCACCAGAGAGATGCATTATGCCTTTATTATAGCACACCCTGGAGTGTAAAGTCTCACTTCTACAGTAAGATGCACTTTTTTGTTAATAAAAATATGCAGTTCAGGTGAGGTATGAAGTTGTCAGAAGATAAACAACAGCCATTTAACATGTTTCAACCAGTGATATTACTAACACATCAACGAGGCCCAATTCTGATTTAAAACAAATTTCTACACCCCCCCGCCTCTACGATCCGATCTAACACAGTGTATCACCGAGAAGCCGGCTGGAATTGCTGACTCCTAAATGGGACCAGCATTTTCATCCAGCCAGGTCTCAGTGATGCAAGCCAGATCAGCTGACCCAACCAGAGCAACCATAATGGCTGATTTTCAATAGATCTGGCATTGCACAACAGGGTTGGATGAGAAACTGGAGCAGTTCCAAGTACCTGCCCACTAATCGTGGAGCTCTTGGATATGGGCACTAAACAACGAGGACCTCGTTCAGTGCTCCATTTTGCCTCAGGGTGTCTTCTGGACCGCACTACCCCAATCAGGCCGCCTGGCTTGTACCTCTGCCCCAGTGCCCCACACCTCCTCCTACTCCTCCCCACTATACCCAGAGGTCTGCAGCAGAGATAAACTGCTGCAGATTGGGGGAGGGGGTCAGTTAAATGGGTGGAGGCCCGGAGCTCAGTGGGAGAGTAGTGCCTGACAGGGAAAGCCTCCATTAAACACATCGTGCCTTGCAATGACTACCTAACAATAGACACATACACACAACCCATACAAAATATAAACCCAGTCACATGCACAATCAACTCTATACTAATAAATACATTAAAGAAACAAACAAACAAAAAAATACAATAAATTAAAATCCAAAGGCAGATAGTGTCCAAAAGCAAGCGGATAGCCCCAAAGTCTTCCACAATGTGGGTTCTGTGTGATAATGGCGAAAGCCTAAAGGCAATCACCATTATCACGCAGTTAGAGTGCTGAAAACATTTTTGGCACTCTGACACCCTCGGCACACAGGACAACGTGGCCGGGACATGTAGTTTAATGCTTTCTGTGGGGGACTGTGCCCCAGCACACCCCCCCCTCATGTGGGGGCCAATTGCCCGCACCCCTTACTAAAAATTCTCAACTCCAGGGGGTGCATGTCGGAAGGCGGTGAAAGCATTAAAAAATTAAGCTTCAGGCCGGGCGCAATAAAATCTCACCAGCGCCTGGACCCGAACCCAGTACCTCACCCACCCCAACACAAGCCAACACCAATGCCACAACGCAGCTCGGCAATCCACGGCAGTACCTCCCCTACAGCTCCTCCACCCCCTCTCAGCCCACGCTCACCATGCTCACCCCCCCCATGCGCATGTACACATAGCGACATCCTGTCTCCCAGTTCGCCCACCCGCTGATCCAGTCTCTCTACCCTCCGATCACCATGATGGATTGCACCAGGAAGGAGTTGCCGTTACAGATGTTGCCCTTCCCCATGCGCCCACCTCACGGGATACCCACAACATGTGATCATAACCCTACAGGTGAGCTCTCCCCTAACCAGAACTAAGAAAGTATTACCCCCTAACCTATCTCTCACATAGGCTGGGCAGATTAATATCAGTCAACATAAGTTAAAAAAAAGAAGTTAGAACACTCTCACTGCTGCTGAATCTACAAGGGATGAGAGACAGGCAGGCATTCACTGCAACAAATACTCAATCCACGCTTCAGTTTTTACTCCAGCTTCCAATAAACAGGAACTCCCTGACTGGGAAATAACTACTTATCCCAGTCATCCCCCGAGGAGTTGCTAAGTGCTCCAACCATAGCCAGCTCAGAGCAAGCAGGCTTTCCATCTTGCCCACCTAAACCAAGGAATCTTGGGTACACAGTGTCCGTCCTTCAAGGGCACCAGATCCAAGTTCTCCCCACAGTCAACAACCCCAACAACGTCCCCTGTATTCAGGTCAGGCCTAAAACCCAGTCAGCTCAACACTGCATGGAAGCAAGCAATTTGGACCCAAAAACAGGAGCTGCCACAGTTCCCCCAGATCCAAATAGGGGACAGTAGACAGGAGCCATCCGGAACTGAAAACCAATGACACCTATCCAGACCATGTCCCCAGAACAACAACACTCCACAGGACTAAGCACACCCCAGTTCCAGGCAAAAGATCACAGACCAACATATCACCAGGCTCCACAGTTCCTGCGTCGATAAAGTCCACAGGTCTAAAATGGTCCCAGCAGCCCATTCCACACTTCGGGCTACTCCACATCCAGCAGACAGCTGCCACCAGCTCCCTCTATCCCAGGAGCCAAACACCAACACCAAAAGTTGAAGGTAAGAAAAGTAAATAATGTCTTCTCAGATCCAGTGTCCAGAGTGATAAAATTCAGCAGCAACAACAGAGCATTGACAGGCTTTGAGGCTATTTATAATACCTTAAGCACTCTCCTCTAACCTGGTGAACGAGGCTAATGCTTACTACCTCATTCATTTACCCTAACTACCTAAATACTAACAATTAATACAAAACTTACAAAAATGAAAAAAGACTAAATAAAATAAAGCAAAATCTAAAAAATAATGTAGTGTGCAGATAGCTAGCCCAGTGTGGCTGCCATCTTCATGATCAAGATAGTGCCATTAAAGTTGAGTAGCTGCTGCAATCACACCCAAGCCAGGAAGCACACTCAGTGACACACAGAAGGTGAGACTCCAGGTACTGTATGATGTCAGTTGGCAGAGCTGTGCTCAAGTCACATCTGAGTTCAGAGATGAAAACTGAGAGACAACCTTTCATGGAGACCAAGTGTAAAAAGGCATACACATGTTTGGGGGATGCGTGATTTTACATTCAAAGGTCCTCCACTAATCACATGTGGATTTTTTTAGGTAAAGGCACTATATTTCGAAGGAGTCAATTCAGGCAGTTAAATATTAGATAGCACCAAACCGAGGAAGATCACCTTGGTGTCTGTTGGTTTTGGTGTAATTCTTTTCTGAGTTATGACAATCTAAGAGACCCAGACATTTGTAACTTGGGCATGTGGGGTGTTGCTGTTGCAGGAAGAGGACTGTAGTGATGTTGCTACTGCCATCACCTTTGAGGGATGGGGCCTGCACTGTTGCTACTGCCATAACACCTGAGGGATGGGGTAGCAGTGCTTCTGCCATAACACCTGAGGGATGGGGTAGCAGTGCTTCTGACATCACCCCTGAGGGATGGGGTAGCAGTGCTTCTGACATCACCCCTGAGGGATGGGGTAGCAGTGCTTCTGACATCACCCCTGAGGGATGGCGGCTGCAGTGTAGCTGCCCCATCACACCTGAGGGATGGGGTAGCAGTGCTTCTGACATCACCCCTGAGGGATGGGGTAGCAGTGCTTCTGACATCACCCCTGAGGGATGGGGTAGCAGTGCTTCTGACATCACACCTGAGGGATGGGGTAGCAGTGCTTCTGACAGCACCCCTGAGGGATGGGGTAGCAGTGCTTCTGACATCACCCTTGAGGGATGGGGTAGCAGTGCTTCTGACATAACCCCTGAGGGATGGGGTAGCAGTGTAGCTGCCCCATCACACCTAAGGAATTGAGTCCTTAGTGCTGCTGCTCTAATCCCTAAGGGATGTTAGCCATAGTAGTGCTGCTGCTATCAGCTCTGAGAGATGGAGCCATAGTAATACTACCATCACACCTGAGGGATGTGGCCTGTAGTGCTGCTGCCATCATGATTGAAGGATAGGAGACTTAGTGCTGCCATCACCCATGAGGGATGAGGGCCATAGTGCTGCTGCAGTCACCCCTGAAGGAAAGGGGCCAGAGTGCTGTTACTGCCTTCACATCTGAGGGTTTGGGGCAGTAGTGCTGCTGCTGCTTCCATCAAACATGAGGGACGAGAGGCCATGGTGCTGCTGCTGCTGCTGCTGCCATCTCACTTAAGCATTGGGAGCCATAGTGCTGCTGCTGCCATCACACTTAAGGGATGGGGCCATAGTGCTGTGCCCCTGCCACCATCAGCCTGGAGGGATGGAGCAACAGTGCTGCTGCTGCCATCACACTTGAGGGATGGGGGTCATAGAGCTGCTGCCATCACCCCTGAAGGGTAAGAGCCATAGTGCTGCCTCCTTTAACCCTGAGGAATGGGAGCCATAATGCTGCTACCATCATGTCTAAGGGATGGGGACTATAGTGCTGCTCCTGCTGCTGGCATTGCCACCCCTCAGGGATGGGGGCCATAGTGCTGCTGCTAACACCCATAAGGAGGATGGGGCAATAGTGATGCTGCCATCACCCCTGAGGGGGGTGAAGGCTGTAATGCTGCTGCAGATACCCCTGAGGGACGAGTACCATAGTGCTGCTTCTGCTGCTGCCACTGTAACCCCTCGGAGGTGGGGACCATAGTGCTGCTGCCATCATCCTTTAGGGATGGGGGCCATAGTGCTGTTCCTGCTGTCACCACTGAGAGAGTTGGGGCCATAATGTTCCTGCTGTCACATATGAGGCTGGTCTACTCACACACTGGCTTCCAAGAGCTGCACACTCTGATCACTTGGGAGAATAGGCATTGTTAATAGTGGGAAGACTGTATATACACATAAGACACAAAACCAAAGTGAGGTACAGGTTGCACTTATCATACAGTTTATTATTTTTAATATCTGCAAGAATTGATGCACAATACTAGACAGCAAAACTACTAAAATACGTGCTAGCTGAGAAACAAAATTGTTAAACCAAGCTCACAAAACAAGCCACCAGTAAACATGGATTTTAGCTTTGTAGACACCAATGCCAGCACCAGTTTTCCCATTCAATAAAACAGATTTTGCCCTGTTTTAATCGCAGTAAACCAGTGCCCTTGAGGATGGTGGGTCTAAAAAAAGATTAAATGAAATAGGACCAAGTATAGACTTGTGTAGAACCCCAGTTGAAACAGGAAGAGGATATAAATGACAACATAAACAGACTTAATTCAGGGGGCCGTGGCTTGACTCCAAATACAGTGGCTGGTTAGAAAGAACGCTCTCCAATACCCCCGGGTCTTTCTCTGTTATTTACATCACCTAACTCAGCCTAACAGACCGGTGCAGCACAGGATACATCATTGGACCTACCAGGAACGTTTTCTTCGATTCCGTTTTCTTTTTTCTTGCATCTGCTGGCACGGTTCACGCCACAAAATCCGGAGTAACAGAGTGGCACAATACAAACAGCATGAGGCCTCTATGGACTCGACTACGCAGGCAAATGACTGAAATGTTCATGGCCTTACTTAAACAAATGGCCGAAGTTACACTGGCCTCTAATAAAACTAGGCCTGCCATTCAGCAGCTAGAATCCAGAATCGGCCAAACTGAGGTTAAAACAGACAAGAATACAGTTGCAATAGAATCACTTACAGCTATAATTGGAGAGCAGGACAGAGCAATTCAATCCCTACAGAGCAAAGTGGATGCTATGGAAAACAGAAGCCGTCGGAATAATCTCGAACTCCTAGGCTTTCCTGAGAGTGTGGAGCATGGCAATACACTCGATTTTCTTTATGATACATTATCCGAGCTGTTAGGCATGAACTTCCACCGGAGCTTATGATCAAATGGGCACACAGAATGCTCAGCCCAATACCGAAGGTTGGAGAAAGACCTAGACCTATTATGGCTCACATTCTGAATTTCGCAGATAAAGAGTGGATCACCCCAGGACCGGACTGAAGAGGCTCGTCTGTCACCCTCCGTTCCCCCAGATGACATTGTGGCACAATTCTCTACCCCAAACCACTTTGCCATCTTAACATCCACAGATTCATACAACACCACTACTGCCTTCCCTGCATATCCAGAAGAGGAGATGGTGCAGTGTTGCTAGGACTGAGGCCTACACTCAGTACTCAATTACAACTACAGCCGCAGACATGGCCTCTTCTTTGACTGACCTGATACTCTTTCACACAACTCAGGCATCCAAGACATCGGCAGATGAATGGTCACAACAAGCACCCTCAGATACGGACTTGCTGCATGCGATGGATCAGCAGAATCAGCTTTAGATAAGTGTCTATGTTTTCTTTCCATTTTCTTTCTTCTATAATATGCGCAGCCTAGTACTGACCCTGGGGAGGTGGCTTCCAGTTTACAGTAGCTCCCGGGATAAGTTTAAAGGCAACTTAGCTAACTCTCCCTTGACAAAACCTGTGGCCTATTCACAGTTGCTATGGCAGCACCTGTTATAGACAGAATTCAGGGCACCACTAAATAAAAATGCTGTACCTCATTCTAGCTGCTATCATAAGGTATCGATATGTTTACTGTTACACCATCTGAAGCAGAGTGTGCAAAGTCCTAAGATGCTAGTCTCTCTCCTATTCATATTTCCAAATGAATGTTTGAATATTTTCTCTCCTTTTCCTCTGTCTTTTACCGAAAAGGAATGGGGGGGGGGGGATTAGTGAGGCAACTGCTTTAACCATCTGGTGCTGCATGTTGGTTCACGCAGCTAATGCTATCTTAAAGTTCCCCCACAATCTCCATGCAAGTGCTTGGCAAACAGGCTATAGGCGAACTGCCCCCTGTTATTCACGAGGGAGTACGTTTCTCTTTCCAGGCCTGCCTAATCATATTAGAATCAATGGTTCCACCCCCCCCCAACCATGCTGAAGTGGGTGGGCTGCAGAGGATGGTGAGACCTCAGCCCAAATTATCCACTTGTATTTCTGGGCAAGGTTGCTCATTATCTGTAAATAGTTTAGGCAAACTGTGCCCCCTTCTAGTAAAAGTGTCATTTTTATATATTTTGCTATTTTTTATAGACTATATGCATGAAAGTAAGCTTAGACTAATGTCTGATTTGTCAACCGACACCTCTAATAACATGAGACCCAAGTAATGTATGTCTTGTTGTACTGCCACTCACCTGACACTATTTTCCACTATTTTCCCACTCCATTTACTCTGTTCCACTACTGGTCTGACTATGGCTGAAACCTCCTTTATAACATGGAATGTCAGGGGTCTTAATTCTCCTTCAAAAAGAAAACAGGTGGGGGCGTGGCCTGGCTGTACTGAAGATGGCTACCTAAATCTCTCTCTCCCTGGGACCTACAGCTATCATCATCCATCCTTCTCTTCCCAGATAACTATCATGTGCCAAAAAAGGAGACATTATTTATCCAACTTCTCTGAAGAACTCTGGTCTTTTTATTATATCTTAACCCTAAACAAGAATTTGCAATATTAAGTCTATCTATTCGGTGTGGGGCCTGCAAACATGGCCGACCATTCTTTACATGCCAGCTCACTTAATAGAGTGGAGACAATGTTTCAGCAATTAATGTCCGAGATCAATGCTACTGATGCAAAATCAACCCAAAATGAATGCTCCATCCATGACCTGCAAGCTACTATCAGAGAACAAGACAGAGTCATAAGGAATCTCCAAGATAAAATAGATGACATAGAAAATAGAAACAGAAGGAACAGCCTCAGATTTCTTGGTTTTCCAGAAGGTGCAGAGCCTGGCAATACCATTGCATTTCTCTCTCATGTACTTCCCACATTACTTAAACTTCCCCATGATCAAGAAATTACCATTGAGAGATCTCATTGTACTTTAAGCCCGAGGCCTGCCTCAGACCAGAAACCGAGGCCAATCATATCCAGATTTCTTAACTACTCTCACACTGAATTAATTCTAAATAGAGCCAGACAACTGGGGGTACTCATGTGGCAGGATCACAGAATTTCAATTTTTAGAAACTTTTCCAGGGAACTTGCCAGCATGGGACAGTCATAAGGCAATTCTAGGGGGTGGGGGCAGGAAGAAGTAGGCTGCTGGTTAACTAGGATCTGCAGCTTATCCATTAGGTAGGGAAATGGGCAGACTCGGTGGGCCAAGCGGTCCTTAACTGCCGTCAAATTCTATGTTTCTATGTTTCTATAAATGCAAAGCTTTCAACCCAATTAAAACGTCTCTACATCAGCGTGGAATCAAATTTGCACTTAGATATCCTACCACTATGCGTCTTTTTCTAGAGAACTCTACAAAGTATTTCAATACCCCTGAAGTCTTGTCTATGTACCTCAATGAATCTCATTCCTTCCACTTCTTGCCCAGCGATAACGCTGCTTCTCAATCAGCCATCAACTCAGAATTACCTCAATCATCTAAACAAGTTCCTCTGGCAGAAATTCAAAGTACTGCAGTGGAGAAGCTACCCCTGACCTGCAGCACATCAAATCTTCCTACCCGACTCTCGGCACGGATCCAAGGAAAGAAAACCACTAGCTCGCACTCCACAAAGCATACCTGCTGTGATATCGGCAAATCTACAATTTCTCTCTCGCAACCCGTTGGTCAGTTAAGCATTTCCTCCTCTCTTACCTTGTTTAACAAGTTCTCCTTGCTACAAGAGGATTCATATTCCTCCCAGGACGATCATCACGGGGACGAGCCAGACCTTCCCCCCTCTAGTGGGGCTGCACCAGATAATGTCTCTGCAGACTTCTTGTGGGCTGATCTGGCTGCCAGCTCTCCACTTAAAGCAACTGAGCCTCTGAAGTAAAGACGTAAGGGGAAGTTTAAAAACAAATCGGCTCCTGCTGTTACCAGGTCATACAAGTAAAATGCCACACGGATACCTTGAGAGCTTTCCTCTCCTTGCAAGGTAGCTTAAAGGGAGACCCTATCCCATTGGTCTTGCTTGTGGCATGATATTTATTTTCCCTCTACCACACTATACTTTTTCCATGGTGTGCTTTACTTCCGCATGCAACCAGCATGGATTTGTAGCGTGGTACTTCGTGTTGCCAGATCTGGGGTTAGCTGATATCACTGGTTGGTCTAATTGCTGCAGTATATATTTTTTTGTTTATTCTACTCATTATGTCTCCTATGTACACTTCAGAATTTAAAGAGTATACTCTTTTTGTTTATCCTGAGCGACATCAGTAATGGAGCATACATAAATCGTGATACACAGTCTTCTTAAAGCTACATCAACACATAATGTATATGATTTGGTTAGCTACCTGTACATTGCGTTTCTTATTTTCTTTATTTTAACTGATAAGCTCCACAGACCAGTTACCCTTATTATTTCTTTTTATTTAACTTCAACAACTACCTTGTTGTGTGTTGACACTGCTTAAATACACACACAAGGTATCAATCTTTATTGTTATATGTAGTGAAGGCTACAATGGTATTTGATTATACTGCTTTTATTATTCAGACCCCATTATCCATTATGGAATAATATAATAATTTCATAATTTTGCTCCTTTAGAGTTTATTCCTCTAGATTCCTAATTTCAACTATTCCATTCCCCCACCCTTCTGTCTCCTCCTAGTTATGCTGTCAATATACATTAAATCTAATAATGCTTTACTCATTACATCCATGATTCAACACATTATACAGCAGGCCATTTTCGAGGCTCCTATGCTTTATAAACATAAACGTAACCACAGTAATAACTTATAGCACATTATTGCTCAAAGCCCTTTAGTTTATAAGGTAGCCAATTTTTGGATCACTTATATAGTTGGGGCTGACCTGGCCTTTTTGCAAACCTAGTTACCCCACTGTAACACAAGATCACATCCAGCTATGTTCGAGTTATGTGCTTATCTCAATCATTTTGGCACTTATATCTCAGGCACCTGGAGCCTTGAAGCCTGAATCATTTAATCCACATTATAACTATTATAATGGTCATGGTTTCTCATATATCTGCCTATTTCATATGTAATCAACAACATATTACCCCTTTTCTACTATAGGTTCTACAATACCCTGTTGCCTTTCACTCTATAAAATAGCAACCTTTTTCATTCCCTGTGTGTGTGTTTGTTTAGTCTCCACACATAATTTGAGTAACTTTGTTATATAATCTTGCGGAGGTTATCTGGTAGCATGGTCCGTTGCTGAAATGCACTATACCTCATAATTCAGCTACAATTTATTGCACACACATTTCCTCACTACTGAACTTAAAATTTCTAGTTCAGCTTATACTAGCATGTCTTGGTCCAGTTATTTTTGTTATACTCCTTTATATATGAGTATGTTGATTTTTTTGTTCCACGTAGGGTATTATCACAAGTTTCTCAGTACTAGTTATAATGAACGTTTCTATAGTATATTGTTACATATAGTTTGTATTTTAAGACTACAACGTGTAGATTTTTCTTAAGACTACTTACTTCTCTACATGTCCAGTGGAGTAGTGAGAGAGTCTCTGATCGTATACTGACTCTTATCTCTCTGCTCTTCATTAGTGTTTAAACTTAGTACATTGTTAGATATAAAGTTTCTGATTATTACTGTTTATGGCTTTTGTATTCTTTACTCTATACTATTTTTCTGCAAGATCTAATAACTAAAAACTTTTAAACCTTCTCAATCCATATAACTTAGTAGTCCTGCATACATTTGTATACTATCAACATTTCCCTTCTGATTATGTGACATCCTTAGCTTCTAGCACATTAGAGTCCCTTACTCCCTTTAGTATTATCATACTTTTTTTCTTAACACCATGAGTGATTTAATTTTACACTCTTGGAATGTTAAGGAGCTCAACTCTCCTTGTAAGCGCAAGTAAATTCTCACCTATCTCAAGAAACATAAAACCCATATTGCTTTCTTAGAGGAAACCAAACTTTTAGCTAAGGCTGTCGACAGACTCAAAAGGGGATGGGTAGGTCAAATATACACCTCTTCCTCTTCTTCAAAAAAAGGGGGGTGGCTATTTTATTACATAAATGCCTCAACTGGTCTCTAATTAAAACTATCACTGACTCAGAAGGTAGATGGATTATAGTCCTCCTAAATACCACCTCAGGCCCACTTATATTTGTCAATGTTTATGCCCTTAACTCTGACTCCCCTGATTTTTCCCATAACCTAGCTCATCAAATTATGATCAAAAACAATAATAATCCTCCTATTTTAATGGGGGGGACTTCAATCTTGCACTACAAGCACAGTTAGACAGAAGTAACTCCCTTCATGTTGCTCACCCTAGAAGTATCACTGTGCTTTCAATGTTAATGAAAGATTTGGGACTTTCCGACACTTGGAGGTTATATCATCCTAGACATCGTGATTACACCTTTTATTACTCACTCCATAAGTCCTATAGCAGAATTGATTATTGGCTCTCCTCATCTCTCATCACTAATAAAACCATAGAAACTTCCATTCTTACGATCACTATTTCAGATCACTCTCCTATAAAACTACACCTATTATGGGGCCCTCCTTCTCTTAAATCTCCCTCCTAGCATCTGGACCACTCTTACTGAGGGACCCATAATTCATACCCTGGATTAAAAAACAGATTCAGGACTTTCTTTCCTTCAACAACACCACTGATGTCTTTCAAGGCTTTCTCTGGGAAGCATTAAAAGCTACGATCAGAGGTAAAATTATAAGCTTTGCAGCTCATAGGAAGAAGTCAAGAGAACACCAACTGGCCAATCTAGAAAAATCTCTTAAACATAAAGAGAACCTCTATTATAAAACAAATTAACCTAACCCCCATTCACAACTTCATCTTGAAATCCTTCAGTTAAGAATTAAAATTAATGAATTAATATCTAGGAAAGCTGAACTCGCCCTCTTAAGGCTTAAACATAACTACTGGGAACAAGGGGACAAATGCGGAAAATTGCTTTCATACCAACTCAAATCTCAACAATCAGACAGACATATTGCAGACTTGCAAGATCTCTCAGGCCAAATCTATTCTGACATTCCCTCAGTTAACCGCATTATGTGTTCTTTTTACCAACAGTTATATTCACAATAAAACACCTCACAAACTCATCAAATACGATACTTCTTGGAGAATTTACAGCTTCCACATCTTTCTCAACAAGAGGTAACAAATTAGATAAACCTTTCACTCTTCAAGAGATCCAAACAGTGCTGTCTTCTTTAAAATCGGGTAAGTCCCCAGGGAGTGATGGTTTCCCTGTAGACTTCTACAAATCTCTCTCAGAAATCATTTGCCCTTTATTTTTTAATGTTTTCCTAGTAGCACCCTCTAAGGGCAAACTCCCTCCCACAATGACAGAAGCTATTATCACTGTTTTACCAAAAAAAGATAAAGTCCTTTCTCTTCCCTCTAGTTATAGGCCAGTCTCACTTCTAAACACTGATGGCAAAATCTCTGCTAAATTATTAACCCTTCATTTTGAATTATTAATTTTGAAGCTTGTACATTCCTCCCAAACTGGCGTCATTAAGAATAGATCTGGTTCAGACCACCTTTGTTCTTTATTTAATTTAATGTATAAGGCAAAATCACTTAAATCTCCTACAGCTGCCATTGCTATTGATTTCGAAAAAGCCTTCGACTCCCTAAATTGGAATTATTTATATCAAGTACTATCTCATTTTGGCTTCTCTAATAAATTTTGTTCATGGATTAAACTACAGTATACTTCAATAATACTTCTTACTAACTCTATCCTATCTCCCTCCTTTCAGCTGGCTAAAGGAACTAGGTAAGGCTGCCCTTTATCACCTTCTTTATTTATTCTTGCCATGGAACCCCTATCAGCTTCTATTAGTCAATCGAGTAATATTTGCGGCATCTCCATTGGCAACTCTCGCTGCACCGTACTCTCTTATGCAGATGATCTCTTAATTTTATTAGAAAATCTTGAAGAATCAGGACAACCACTTATAAAATTACTTAACAAATTTACCTCCCTTTCCGGACTAGTGTTAAACTTTAATAAATCCGAAATGATGCCATTGAATAACTTATGCAAACCCTGTATGAATAAATCCTTGGGCTTCCACTGGGCACCACATGGTATCTCATATCTTGGTATTTGTATCACTCCAAATTTAGACAAAATATGGGACACTAATCTTTCACCTTTATTATACAACATTAAATCTACACTCGATAGATGGAAACTCCTTAATCTCTCCTTCAATGGCAAAATATCTGCTATTAAAATGTCAATATCACCAAAAGATTTTATGCTTATTTGCTAACATTCCCCTAATTGTCCCTTCTAGTTTTCTCATCAAAATTGACAAAATAATTAGTAATTTTATTTGGGAGGGCAAAACCCCTAGATTTAGTTGCAGCAAACTTTGTTCTCATTGGTCCAGAGGTGGTTTTGGGCTTCCCTGGTTTCAGGCCTACTTCTGGGCTTTCCGCACAGCTCAAACTATCAAATGGTTTTGTAAACCCAACAATAAATCTCCGCTATGGGTTAATATGGAAGCCTCCTTATGTCCTGGTAATGTTTCTACCTCCTTCATCTATAACCTTCTTCCCCCCAAATTAAAATCTCATCCCACTATAGCATCCTCATTATTTTATTGTAAAACAATACATAAGCATCTTAAATCAAATCCAACTCCACTCACATATGCCCCTGTTTGGGGTAACCATTTCATCTCTCTCTTGACAATCACCAATCTTTTGCCGAACCTGGAAGAACTCGGGTATCTTCTTCATGAACGACATTCTTGAAACTCACAAATTCAAACTCAGATCCTTCTCAGAACTCCATATGCTCTGGAACATCCCAAATCATGATTTCTGGAAATATCTACAGCTCTGCACTGCATATAACTCTTATTTTGTACATTTGTCCACCCAGCCCTTACATAACCAGTTTATCATTAAATTGATCAAATCAACCACAAATCGAAACAGTATTATCTTCAAAGAAATTCGTGACTCTTTTCCAGATCAATCCATCAACGCAAAAAACAAATGGAGTAAGTTGTTATACTTCAATATATCCAATGCTCAATGGCGCAGTTGTCGTCTCTCTTGTCATAAAACTTTTAAAGATAAGCATAGTTCTCTAATACAGACAAAAATTCTCCATTTATGGTATATAACTTCGGCTGTGCTGCATAATATGGGTTTATTGAACAATAACGACTGCTGGCACTGTAATTCTCCCAACGGAGATCTAGTACATATTTTATGGTATTGTCCCCCCCCATATTTAACCTTTGGCGTAATATCCATCATTTTGCAATACGTGTGATTGGTCAGTCTTTTCCATTAGACCCTAAACATTGTATAATTGGCATCTTCAATTTTCACTCATATAAAATATCCCATTTTCAGAATAGATGGTTGACCATATTATTCCTTCAGCTTAAACGCCTTATTCTTGGAATGCATTGGAAATCTAGTACAATCTCCCAGACACCCTCAAACAATTATCTCAATATGCTTCTTTAGACCGCATGTCACATATTTCTTCTGATCGACTCAATAGATATAATAAATGTTGGCAGGACTATTTTATTTACCTGGATTCGCCTAAGCCTTCTGTTACCTAATGTATGGATTGACACACTTAATACTTCTTGCAGCATTAATCTTCTTCATTTTTTTGCTGCTGTAGTCTTGCTTCTTTTTTTTTCTCTTTCCTCTTCTCTCTGCTTCTCACTTTCATCTCTAATTTCCTTTCTTCTCTTTTTTTCTCTTCTAATTGTTTTATTCCTGTAGCCAAGTATTTCTAAGTCTTCCTGGCTCACATACGAGTCTTTGCATTGTAATACATTTTCCATTACGTTATCATACAAATATGACCTTACACATCTTCATTGTGTTGTATATTTATACTACCCCTCTAATATGAATAATTTGTGTTCCTCCTTTAATTCAAGGGTTTGTAACATTTCATTCAGTACTTATAGTACAAGATTCCATGTCAAATACTCGACAATGTTTGTGATCACAAGCTGTTATTTCTGTTTTCTATATGCTTATATGTGTTTATGTATTTGGAAGATATATGTTATCTTGCTGAATACTTTATAATTCTCAAGTAAGAAGATTAACTCCAAAAAAAAAAAAAAAGAAAACAAGTTCTGACTCACTTAAAAAGGTTAAAAAACCAGATTGCCTTCTTACAAGAGACTAAACTGACCAAGCAGGATCACAAATACCTGATGAAGGACTGGGTGGGGACAGAAATCCACACCAGTGCTCCCACAAAAAAGAGAGGCTTAGCTATTTTAATTCACAGATCTCTCCCATGGTCTATCCTGCACAGCAAAGCTGACCCTCAGGGCAGATGGGTGATTGGCCTATTGGACACTCCACATGGCCAAATTTTAGTAGCCAACATATATGCACCAAATGAGGATAATCCCTCCTTTGTTCTGGACCTTAATGGTGAGCTGGGGACAATGGCGAATCCAGGTATACCTATATTGGTGAGGGGGATTTCAACTTAACTGTTGTCCCTTCCCTGGATAGAAGTGACCAAGGGAAAGAATATCATATGCGAGGAACTCAAGCCACATTAAATCTTAGTTCTGAATATCAACTGGCAGACATCTGGCGCCTTGTTCATCCCTCAGACAGGGATTATGCTTTTCAATCGGAGGTACATGGATCCCTTAGCAGACTGGATTTTTGGCTAATATCCCAATCTATCACACAATTTGTCCTAGGGACTACTATCCTTTCCACGGTAATATCAGATCATGCCCCAGTACAGTTGACTCTGCTCTGGGGACCACCCACCCCACGGTCCACTTCCTGGAGACTAGATCCCCTTCTTATGCACAACCTAAAATTTGTTGAATGGGCTAAATCTCAAACATAGCTTTTCCTACAAGAAAACTCCATAGCAGAGGCCTTGGCCCAAGTCACCTGGGAGGCAGACAAAGCTACTATGCAAGGTAAAATAATTGGTCATGCTGCCCACAGAAGAAAATGTAAAGAAAAGGAACTTACCCATCTCAAAAATGAGCTTGCTACTGCAGAGCAAGAATATAAGGCTTTAACCCATCCCTCCCCCCATTCTGTGTCTGGTAGAAAAGTCCTACACCTGCATATGAAAACTTAACAGACTACTTTCTAGAAAAGCTGACCTAGCCCTTCTTAAAATCTGTCATATGTACTGGGAAGGGGGGGACAAAAATGGGAAGGTCCTAGCATACCAACTCCGTAAACAACAATCTCATAGATATATAGCCGGGTTTAAAAATCCAATCTCTGGAACTGTTCAAACTAACCCTCAGAGTGTGAATGACATTATGGCAGCTTTTTATTCTCAGTTATATGCCTCCTCCAGACCCAAAACTATCTCTGAAACTCAAGCCTTCCTTCACTCTGTTAAGTTACCTAAACTCTCCCTCCCCCATATTGCTACCCTATAAGCCTCTCTCACACCACAAGAAGTTTCTACAGCATTGATGGTGCTCAAAACAGGGAACGCACCTGGAGGAGATGGATTCCCTTTGGAATATTTCCAAATTATGTTCCCTATGATTACCCCCCTATTATGCCAAGTCTTTATAGAGTCTGAGGCTAAGGGTATTTTACCCCAAACTCTGTGAGAGGCTACTATTACTGTCCTCCCCAAAAAAGGGAATGTCCCAGAAGAATCGGCTAGCTATCATCCCATCTCCCTGATTAATGTCGACAGCAAGGTATACGCTAAGGTATTGGCTAACAGACTAAACTCTATACTCCCATACCTGATGCACCCCTCCCAAGTGGGATTTGTGAAAGGTAGGTATTGCCCATCCACCTTCGAACCCTTCTCAATCTCATTCATATAGCAAAATCTGCTCCAACACCCATGGCCACGCTGGCGATTGATTTTGAGAAGGCGTTAGACTCTGTGGAATGGGACTATCTTCACACCGTCCTCCAACACTTTGGATTTGGACCCTGCTTTCAAGCTACTGTATCAACTCTTTACACATCTCCCCTTGCTAAGGTACTTACTAACTCTACAATATCAGACCCCTTCCAAATTTACAGAGATACCAGACAGGGTTGCCCCTTATCTCCCCTCCTGTTTCTCCTAGCCATTGACCTGATGGCTGCCACAATCAGACAACATCCCCTTATCCAATGTATTGCTACAGCACACCCACGGCCTTCAACCCTTATGTATGCAGATGACCAATTGGTTATTCTAGGGGATACCGCAAAATCTTTTCCACCTCTTCTTACTTTGCTAGACCACTTCTCCTATATCTCTGGGCTCAAAATTAATCAAGCTAAAACAGAGATCCTTCCACTTAACTCCAAGTGTCTTCCCCATACCATGTCTCATTATGGGCTTAAATGGTCTCGACATACTATTACGTATCTGGGAATTAAAGTAGGAGCTAATGTTGGGCAATGGTGGGACAACAACTTGGGCCCCCTAGTATCTACCTGAAAAACTGAACTGGGCCAATGGTCCCATCTTAATCTCACATTAGCTGGTAAAAAAGCAGCCTATAAGATGTCTATTGCTCCCAGATTTTTCCATTTATTGTCCCATATTCCCTTATTTTTGTCGACGGTATGGATCCAAAAAATTGATAAGATTATCGGCACCTTTCTATGGGGAAAAATTAAACCTCAGT
Organism: Neoceratodus forsteri; assembly: GCA_016271365.2. Taxonomy (NCBI): domain Eukaryota; kingdom Metazoa; phylum Chordata; order Ceratodontiformes; family Ceratodontidae; genus Neoceratodus; species Neoceratodus forsteri. Next base: position 1,211,975,258 of record CM057453.1, on the reverse strand, counting down.
TTGGTAAAAATACACTTCAGGCGCACTGGAGACTTGGAGGATGGGGTCCCCCCCCCCGGATGGAGGGCTATATGATAGCATACCAGTGTTTGCAGACCCTGAAATGGTTTCATTCACAATCTGAGGACTCTCCTCAATGGTTAATGATCGAGCAAACTTTAAGTGGTTGTCCTATTACAGCTACCTTATTTTGGCCTGGGGCCCCTCAGGATCTCCTATCTCATCTCACTATAGGCCCTCAATAAGATATTGGTGCCTCCTTCACAAAAAACTAAATATCTCCACTCTCCCCCTTTTATAAACCCCAGTGTGGAACAATCCCACTATTACCATAGGTGGTCTGTCTGTGTCCTGGCCTACGTGGCAAAAAAAAGGTATCTTTTTTATAAAAGACCTTTTTGTCAAGGTTTTTTTTGCTGGTGGATACATTCCAACAACTACAGAACAAGTGGAATCTATATAGCTCTGATTTCTGGAAGTATCTTCAAATCAGGGATGCTCTAAAACATTTGTTTCACCAAAGGAATATGTCAACTGACCTCACACCTCCAATACATGAGTGGCTCACCCCACAAAAAGGGACGGCTGGTGCCTTGTATGCCCTAATCAGAGATACCCTGCCCACCCCTAACCAAACCTCAAAGGATAAGTGGGAGAAAGCACTTCAAATAATACTTACTGACCAACAATGGATGCAGTGTTGGCAGGTAGGGCACAATGTCTACACAGATGTTAGGAGTAGACTTATCCATAACAAAGTAATGCACTCATGGCATAGAACCCCCACAATGTTAAAGAAAATGCAAGTCCTTCCACATGCTAAATGTTGGAGATGTCACTGACTGGGGGGGGGACCTATGTCATGTTTTATGGCTTTACCCTGTGATTACAAACACCTGGAAGTCTGCCTGTAAAGCTGCAAGCACACTCTTACATTGTAATATCCCCCCCAGTGTTCACAATATGCTCCTTAGCCTCAAATCCGAAGCCCCAAATCTTAGTTGCCATGAAATCAGATGGTTAATGTTGCTAGTAAGTATGCAAGTGAAACGTTCTATCCTCAAAAACTGGAGAAACCCTACTATTCCTAATATAACAGAGATATTGTCAGCACTGACTTATATATCCTGAATTAGATAGACATTCTCACTTGCTGAAAGGACAATTGTCACTTTTTTATCTATGCTAGGCTCCCTACATGGTCAATCTGGCTTCCAGAGCAGGTGTCGGTTGACTTCTTTCATAATACTTCTATGGTCTTTCCCGATATGATTGTATTACATAGCTAGACTACTGAAGCCACATCCAAATAAGTATGTGCTGCCCTTTTATTTCTACCCTACAGCAGAATGACAGTAATGTAAATAGTTTTCTGATACCATATATTGTTAATGGTTTGTTTATGTTTTCTCTTTTAATGGTTGTGTTCATTGATGGTAGGGTACAAAGTTGCACGTTAGCACCTCTTATCTCTAAAATGATTACCATTTACTTTTAGTTACTTTGTGGCACCCTATCCATCTCTTTTTCAGAGGTCCCCACAGATTCGGCCATTAGAAGGTACATCTACCAAACCACATGGAGCCATGTCTAATGAGCAGTAGTACCTCCTTATGGTCTTGGAATTCTGGCAAAGATCTAAGGTAGGTGTCCCTATTATACAGTATGCTTGTTTTTTTTCTTACCTCACATATCAACACTTTACATGATCTAAGAGATGCTCTAGTAACCTATTTTAAATATCATGACCTAATTAGCATCTGTATTAACCCTATAAGTCATTATATGTATCTGTACTATATGATGTGGCAAATTGAATGTTGTTGGGTGTTTCCAACTTTTGTATGTTTTAAAAATAATAAAAAACTTTTAACAGTAAAAAAAAACAGTCTTAATTCTACCATTTAAGTAAGATGGAAAACAGTTAGTGACATTTAAATAAAGATCACCACAAGACAGATGAATTAAAAGTAAAGTGACTGATCATATCAAAAGCTTCTGACAGATCAATGAAAACAGATCTCAAAAAGCACCCTGTATCTAAAGCCCTAGAAACAGAATCATAAAACTCCATCATTGCTGTTTGGGAAGAACATTTGGGCCTGATATCCGACTGAAAACTTAAAAGAACCTGGTAATCAGCTAAATAATCATTAATTTGAGATACAAATATTTTTTCTGTGAATTTTGAAACAATGGGAAGCAAAGAAATTGGGCAATAATTGTTTACCAAAGTTTTGTCCCCCCCCCCCCCTTCTGGAGAGGGATGACTTTTCCAAGCCATAGAAAAGTTTGGGTGGTACATGATAAACTGAATAGGACAGTTAAGAGTAGGGCCAAAATGCCAACTCTGTATTTGAGTAAGAAATTATCTAAGTTGTCGATCCCCATGGCAGTGTCCTCTCTCAGGGAGCATAACAATTTAATTACTTTCTCAGTCGTTATGGACATAAAATAAAATCCAGGTCTTGAGAGAGGGAACATTGCTGTGGGATCCTATGCATGCCAACTTAAAGCAAAATCAGCTCTAATTAACAGCATAGCGGGAGTGTCAGTTATAAAAAGAATTGAACATACAGCAGCACAGGCTCCCTCTTTAGAGTAAGATATAGAACCACCATAATACACATTTGTAGGAGAGGACTCCAAAGGCATCTTCCAAACACAGTCTACTATATACCAAAATGTATTGGGATTACTACTGGCATTAGCTTAATTTGCTTTGAAAAAGGACAATTTAGATTTTCTAATAGTAGAATCACATTAACTGCACAGTATACAAAAAACTTGCCAAGGCTTGGGTTGTATCCAGTTTTTTGGCTTTTTGGTATCATTTGTCCCATGTCTTTAGTTTGGTAAGAATGGGGGGGGGTTAAACACAAGGGGCATGCTTAGATTTAACTCTTTTTTTTCTAGAAAAGTGGCATGCTGTTCATGGAGCAACTTAAAATACTTAAAGAAGTATTGCCAGGCTACATCAGCATTTGAGAAGCAAAACAGCTCCTGCCAAAGGAGTTTAGCCAAACCATAATGGAAAGCTTCCATGTTAAAATTCTTAAAACAATGAAACTTAATACTATTGGGGATACATTTTGGAGGGGAACAATTAACTGAACAAAAAATAATGGTGTGGTTGTTAAATAAGCTCCTCTGGCTACCAGAAATATGAATTGGGAGCTCAGAGTAGGCAAAAATCATGTCTAAAACAGACGAGACCAAGCAGGCTGAATCAAATCGATTAGCCTCTTGATAAACTGGTTCAGGCCATGGAAGGGTGAAATAATGCGTCAGTCTAAGGCCTCAACTAGAAGGACAATTTGAATTAAAATCACCCAACAATACTGATCACAAATTGTACTAAGACAGAAATAATGTGACCTACTGGGAACTGAAACCAATCCACCAGAATACTGCCCCAATGCTCCAGCCACTGAGCTGTTCACTCACATAGTTGGACCTTGCTCTTCCTGGACACACTTCCTTTCTCTGGTATTGCAAATCCTGCAACTAGGAACAATCAAGATAACGATTATGCGATTTTGGTGCAGTGTTAGCCACTGCTAAACAATTTAGTTCACAAATTATAGTGAGAAAGAACGTGACCTACTGGGAATTGAATCCAGGCCCCCAAAATGCTGCCCTAGTGCTCCAACCACTGAACTATAGGCTCACATGGTAGGACCTGACTTCCTGGACACAGTTCCTTTCTCTAGTATTTCAAATCCTGAAACTAGAAACAATCAAGATGGCAATTCGATGTTTAGGGGAGCAGCACTTGCCACTGCTAAGCAATTTACATCACAAATTAAAGTGAGAAAGAAATAATGTGACCTCCTGGGAATTGAACCCAAGCACCCAGAATACTGTCCTGGGGCTTCAACCACTGACCTATAGACTCACATGGTTGGACCTGACTCTTCCTGGACACACTTCTTTTTTCTGGTTTTGCAAATCTTGCAACTAGGAACAATCAAGATGACAATTACTCAGGTCCAACCATGAGTTTAGCTCAGTGGTTGGAGCACCAGGATGGTACTCTGGGGACTTCGGTTCAATTCCCAGTAAGTCACATTATGTCTTTCTCACTAGTATGTAATCTAAATTGCTGAGCAGTGGTTAACACTGTACCAAAAACATCTAATTGTCATCTTGATTGTTCCTAGTTGCAGGATTTGCAATACCAGAGAAAGGAAGTGTATCTGGGAAGAGACAGGTCCAGCCATATGAGCCTATAGCTAAGTGGTTGGAGCACCAGGATGGTATTCTGTGGGCCTAGGTTCAAGTCCCTGTTGGTCACATCATTTCTTTCTAACTACAATTTGTGAACTAAACTGCTTAGCAGTGGTTAATACTGCACCAAGAACATCTAATTGTCATGGGTGTCAGCAGGCATACTCTGTGTATTGTACTTTGCTGAGTACAGTAAAATATGGAAAATCCAGGAGCAACATGAGCCTCAGGCCAGGGCAACAAACACAAACAATGTCTGAATAACTATTTCTCCCCTCCTTGGCTGCTTTAGTGTGAGTTTGTGAATGATCTTTGAAAGATGTGTGGGTGCTAAAGTTAGAGGCCATGACTGTATTAGTGACCCGATAAAGTATGTATGCATGAGTGCTGGTATGAATGGACTTCTCTAAGGTTGGCTACCTTGATGTAGAACAGAGGCTTATAACACTGTGTCTTAAATACTGTAACTAAAAACCAGCCAACTTCTGTCTGATTGGTAGTATGTGTGTTAGATAAAATAAACTGTTGTAAATCTATTAGGATCATTGGCTTCCTACATATTGTGGACTGAAATAGGAATGGAGTAATGTTTATGTGGTGAGGCAGCACACCTTTTGATTTGTGTTTACATGTGTGTGGACAGAGGGAACAGTTTCATTAATGCTTGAGTAGAAGTTTAAAATTTCTGGCTGCACCCCTGTGAAATAATATTGAATGAGGGAAGTCACCCAGCAACTAAATCAATGAATAATGATGGGAAAACTTAATTGCTTTCAATAGGGGAGGGCAGTATTGACTGACAACTAATATTTCTCTCACTGATAAGGTGGAGGTAGGGTGCAAAAATAATGTCCCATGTCTCACAACTATGTAGTATGCCCATGCAATGTACATTCAAACACTTTTAAAGTTTAAAATTAATCAGTTTATACCTTCAAGTGCCCATTCTCATCTCTTTTTATGAGTTGGATTTTCAGTTTATTGGATTTTATTTGAGACCCTACTGTATTCAGAGATAACCCCCAATTTTATTTCACAAAATAATGCATTTTTCATTATACTGTGTATATATATATATATATATATATATATATATATATATATATATATATATATATATTTATAAAAATTGACCTCAGTGTCCTTATTCTTCTATAAATTAAAGTAATAAATATGGATATCCTATGTCGTAGCTCAAAATATAATTACTTTCTGTACTGTAGAATGTTGGTGATATTGTTCCCTTGCATGAGTGACTGAGTGACATAATGCTATGAGTGCAAGGGAACAAAAACACCAACATTCCACACCAAATGATAATCATGTTTTGAGATACCTCAGGGGATATCCTATGTATGTTATGGGATTTTAAGGTTTTCTTAATCTATTATGTTTTGTTTAGGAATCCTTGTTAGTGTGTCCATCTTGTATAAGTTCATGCAGTTCAGGGACACTGTCAGCTTTTTTACTGAACTTTAACCTCCACATTTAATAGATATCTGCAGCCAGCTACTGTATGTGGCTATAAATGTTACAGGTGGGCCAAGCTTTTTTTTAAATAGCCATGTACTTAGATTTCATATCTTTTTACATTTTATCATCCTCACCTAATCTCCGGCAACCTAACGGTCCCACGTGATCCCACAATGACATGGTGTGGACCAGACAGTAAACTTGCGCATGGATGCTTTTTTGGAATTCACATGCCTGGAGCTATGGTTTCACTTTTTAACCACACATTTAACTGAGTTGGAGCCCTGGAATATGGAGAAGCATCGGGCTGCTGGAGATTAAGTCAGGATGATTAAAATGTAAAACAATATGAAATCTAATGATATGGCTAAAAAAATCTGGAATCACCTGCAGCATTTATAGCCATATACTGTAGCTGACTGCAAATGTCTTTTAAACATTGGGTTTACATGCAGAAAAAAATCTGACATTGTCCCTTTAAGTTCCTGAAGTAAATAATGATTGTGCATCTCACATCTGAGAGCAAATTTCTGAGCATGCTCAGTGATCAGCTTCACTCATCTTGCTATGGTGGGTCAAGATAACATTTCTTTTTTGCAAAATGTATTTGCACTCCCATGGTATACATAAACAAAATACAACAGTTGTTGCTGTTGCTGAGTTAGGGCACATGTAATATTTAATTAGAAGTTCCCAGGTAGTTGGCCCGGTGGCGTAAAGGGTTGAGGCGCTGGCGCCTTACCTCGACCCATGCTGGTGACCCGGGTTTGGGAACAGACTCAGGTCATCGGGGTTCGGCAGGGGGAGGATAGCATCGAACATCCGATGGACTGCTCTTCTATCCTGGGGTGGGTTAGGGACTGTCCTCGCTCATTCAGCGGCCTCCAATGGAGATTGGAGGCACTGCAAGAAGCGACGCAAAGGGGGGACAAGAAAAGCTAGCCGGATGACGGCTGCTAATCCCAGGCACGTACCGAAGACATCCTAAGAGCCACAGAATACCTCAGCAGCTCCCCAGGCCAAGATAAATAGTGTTCTGGTTCCTCCCGCTGGTGCCTTCCCCCTCAGAGGAGTGGGGACCTATCCGGTGAAGGGTTACACCAGGCTACCCTGTGGAAGGCTGCAGGTGTGAGGTAGGTGGTCGGAAGGGGGATAGTAGGGGGAATGTCTGGGACCATGGCAGCCCAAAGAAGAGGTAGCTCTGGGGTTCGTAGGGGGATAAATAAATAATGCAAAAAAAAAAAAAGAAGTTCCCAGGTGACTGGATTATACACTTTTAAAAGTGCCAGTGTTTTTTTGTTTTGTTTTGTTTGTTTGTTTTAGAAACTATCCGGAGTCAGTAGTACAGTGAGTGAAGTATAAGTGTGTTGGTGGTACAGATCTGGGATTGAATCCTAGCAGAAGGCAAGGCAGTAAGGACCAGTGGGCACAATGCCCATTTACTGTGTCAACCTGGGAGCACTGGAAGGTTATGCGACTTGCTCATGGTCATACTGTGCAAGGAAAAATTGCTATGTGAGCTGTAAAATTCCAATGAGTCTTACAACTTATTCACTAAATATTAGTTTTTTATGTTCCACATATGTTTCAGCTAAATGTGTCATAGGGTTAGTGTGTGACTTTATATTTCAGGAATGAGTAACATAGAAACATAGAAGCATAGACTTTGACGGCAGATAAGGACCATTTGGCCCATCCAGTCTGCCCATTTCCCTACCTACTGGATAAGCTGCAGATTCTAGTTAACCAACAGCCTACTTCCTGCCACCCCCCACTACAATTGCCTTATGTCTGTCCCATGCATGTTTGAATTCCCCCACTGTTTTAAACCCAGCAACCTCCCCAGGAAGGCGATTCCATGCATCCACCACTCTCTCCATGAAAAAAACATTTCCTCACATTACCCCTGAGCCGTCCTCCCTCTGTCTTTGAATTGTGCTCTCTTGTTCTTACGCATCTCTTTTTCTGAAAGATGCTACCCTCCTGGACTTTGTTGATTCCCTTGAGGTACTTGAACGTTTCTATCATGTCCCCCCGTCCCTCCTTTCATCAAGGGTATACATATTAAGCTCTCGCAGTCTCTCTTCATATGATTTCTGATGCAGACCCTGCACCATTTTAGTTGCCCTCCTCTGGACTGCTTCCATCCTGTCTATGTCCTTGCATAGATGAGGTCTCCAAAACTGCACACAGTACTCCAGATGGGGTCTCACCAGCTGTCTGTACAGAGGGATAACCACTTCCCTTTTTCTACTTGTGATGCCCCTTCCTATGCATCCCAGTATGCCCGGGCTCTCCTTACTGACTTCTCACATTGCTTGCAACCTTTAGATCATCTGATATGACTACCCCCAGGTCCCTTTCCATTTTTATTGTTGTTAGTACCTCCCCTGCTATTGTGTACTCTTCTCCTGGATTTTTGTTTCCCAGGTGCATTACTTTGCACCTCTTTGCATTGAATCTAAGTTGCCATATGTCTGAATATTCCTCCAACCTTGCCAAGTCCCTTCTCATCCTTTCTAACCCCCCTTTGTGTATCAACTCTGTTACAGATCTTTGTGTCATCTGCAAAGAGGCATACATTTCCCTCCAGACCCTCTGCAATGTCACCTATAAAGAGTAAACACACACACCTATAAAGAGTAGTTTTTACATTTGTAAATTCTGTGTTCATGTTGTTTTATATACTACATAACCACAACAAGACAACTTTGAAAATAAGCTCAATCTGACCTAAAGTTCCTCATCCTGTCAAAACAATAGGACAGCTTTGAAAATGCAGAGGTAAAATCCAACCTAAAGTTCCTTTGGTTGTAGGAATCAAACCCAGCTCTGCTGATATACCAACCTCAGTTACAGCTTGAGCTTTTATCTCTAGGCTATACTACCAGCCCATGAACCATATTTCTTACACTATTCTATATAGTATACCTTACCATTTTGGATTACTTGTGGGTTTTGTTGTTTCAGGGATGTCTGTAGTTTGCTTTTTAAGGTGCAAATTTGCCATCCTAGTTTCAGAGTAAACACACACACATGCAAAATAGTTATGTTTTAGTAGTTGATGTTACTTGTTTTAACTTGTTAAAAGGGATAAAATGATCTTGTCACTGCTTTTGTTTATAACACATATTCCTCTGTTTAGAGAAAACATCTAAAATTATTTTTTTTACATAAGCATTCCTGGTGACATTTGACTACACATTCAGTACTCAAAAGAGGATGTCATCTTAATTAAAATAACAGGAATCCATTTCCAGGTGTTAAAAAAAGTCCATACTAAAGTATTTTATTTCATTATGCACTCCTTTTTAACTCTGTGGACCCATATACACAATCATGAGCCACTGTCATAAAATCATTAGTACAATAATTTTCCGCCAGTCCCATGATAGCAACACCATGCTTGATGCTAAAAGGGGGTAGCAACCATTTCCTGCATGGTGAGTAACCCCATTGCATGGCCACTTACAAACCATGCTGATCTGCATAAGTCTAGTTGCATCATTAGTGACACCCCCTGTTGCACAACTATTGCAGGGAGCTGGGGAGGGGGAGCTTTCAAAGAGATGGTGATGGAGGGAGAGCGGTAAAGGATCATGATGAAATCAGAACTGGCAGAGCACAAGACAGCACTATAGTGGGTCAGAGGAGAGCACCATTCTCACCCCCTAATGATGCCTCTGTTTGCAACAGCTGACAACTTATCATGCCAGTTAGTCTTGTCAAAGTACTGTAAAGCTAGCCATTTTTGCTCAAATGATAATCCATGCATAATGCTAATCAAATGAAATTCTGTAAATTTAATTGCATGCTAACTGATTAGCATCTAATTCACTCCTATTGAAAATGCATAACTTCAGGCACTTAGTATCATTTTATTTTCATACAATTGTCATAATGGACCAAATATACAAATAATTAAATTGCCTGTATGCCATGTATCTGTGGCATATAAGCAACCTTAAGTCTAAAAAGCTGCACATTGGGGGACCCAGTGACCTCCACAGCATGCACGAAAGGACAGGCACTGCTTCCATGATGGATCTCCCAGCCGTTTGTGATGCCACACAGCTGAATGATCCAGGCAATTGTTCAGGGGGCATGCCTGCACTCCACACTTTTCATGAAGGCATGGAGTGTCAGGCACGAGGGGTGAAGACTCTGCGGCCAGGTACTCTAATGTAGTGGCTGTGCCTCACCACAGTGTATACCAGCCAGCCATGGAAGGAAAGCAAATTACACCTGCCATGCCATCCCAGGCCTCCAGTCAAGTGGAGAGGGATGGGGGCTGCCATTTGAACACTCGCTCTACAGTTGTATATTTAGGGACTCTGTGCAGAGCAGGAGATCCATTGCTGGACCAGGATGGGTATCTAATTGGATGCCCACCTGTGTCCACTGATTCGCCCCCACACAGTAGCGTGCCAGGGCCGGGGCTGTGGCACGTGCCCAGTGGTGGCTAGCTGTAGTGAATGTTGAGCCCTGCATTACTGTCCATGGATGCAGAGCTGCACAGGCTGGGTATTCTCCTCTCGTGCGTACCCAGTACCCCATCGTGAATTGCCCCAACTGAGCAAAAATTAATTTTATTTTAAAGCAAAAAAAAATAACCAGTTTTGTAGTACAGCATGCACTGCATCTTGTTTTTTCTGTTCTTAAAAATTTCTCTTCTTGGCAGTCATGCGATGTCTTATATCGTACTGCTCCTATTGGTGGTTGCTGTTGGGCCTGGGTGTTGTGTAATGTTTAGTGGTGACTTTTTTTCCAGGTGATTGTTCAGTTATGTGTAACCTTGGATGTGCAGCATCCACCTCTGGTGTTATCTCTTTTAGATATTTAAAGGCCTCCAGCTCTGGATGTTTATTCCAAGTATCAGTCATTCAATCAGTAAAGTAAATTTGTCACTCCTTGCATCCTTTTATGGGCCCTCTGCATTGCTGTTCCTGCAGACTGCCTCACTGATATGTTATCTCTGAGTACCCAAGTAATTATTTTTTATATTTCCCTTGAAACTTCATTCTTTCAATGACATCATATGTCTTCTTGTTTGCTCAGCTTTGATCAAACAAACAGCTGCAGCTGGTTGTTCATAGGCGATTTTGTAAGGGATAGCACAAGCAAGGGTATGCAGCTATAAGGGAATAAGGGACACTTTAGGTAGTTATTAGGCACAAGGTGTACACAAAGTGCTGAAGTCACCTGAGAGGTGCATTATGCCTTTATTAGTGCACACCCTAGAGTGTATAGTCTCATTTCTACAGTAAGACACACTTTTTTGTTAATAAAAAGATGCAGTTCAGGTGAAGTATGAAGTTGTCAGAAGATAAACAACAGCCATGTAACATGTTTCAAGCAGTGAGATTACAGGATTTTCATTGCCCAGTGCTGTACATGAAATACCAGTACTGCAGCTATGGTATATCAAAATACCATCAAATCCTCATTACTCCTTATTTATTGCTTTAGATCAAAGCTCAAGACTTCTATACCCATTCAGAACTAGGGCTGTGTGAGGACTGTGCACTTTGCAATCCAACAGGATATGCAAATGCCCAGAGAATGAACTATGAAAACCTATCTCTTACATTTAGCCTGGATGATGGATTTAAAAACAACACTATCCACTCTGGAGTCACAGATACTTCACACTATTTGATTTTGTAAAATTGAATGGAAAGTATCTGCTTCACACTACTCAGATCACACAAAGCCAAGAACTCCCAAGTTTCAGATTGAACTCTCCCCAGATACAACATAGATAATCCCATCCAAATAGCTTTTGTACTGTGTGATTCCTGACATTTTGTGTCCTCATTGTTAAAGTGTGTCTTTTGTTTAGGAATTCCCATAGCAAGGATCAGTCTAACAGAGCTGTGGCAGTACAGTTTGCTGTCATTTGGTAATCCAGAGTTCATGTGTGGTCCCCAAAAATCATATGTAGAGCTTGGCTGGGAGTATTCTTGGGTGCTATGGAGAGACGGTATAGAGTATTTCCATTTGTGCATCCCCTGTTGGCCAACCAATCTATCCCAGGTTGATGGTGCAGAAATAGTGTCCCCAGTGCCATAGTTAGGTAGTATGTCCATGCACATGTGCCTTCAAACACTGTGTGAAAAGGGCAGTGGGGAAAAAGAGATAGTTGACAATATTTAATAGCTACCCTGTTTCCAGTGCTGCCAGCCTCCCAGGTATGTGAGATGCCTTGCTATTGTTTTGTGTGGTAGGGGAGCAGCTGGCCATGACTGTTTCTCCATGTGATGTTGTAAGTCAATGGACAGTGGAAAAGCAAAGATTCTCTGTCTCACACAGAGGGTGGCTAGGTCGACTTCAGTATCCACGTGGTGGGGATGCACTTCTGAATAAAAGCAGCTGATCTGGCATGGCCTGTTGTGTTGGTTGACTATAGAAAGGGGCAGAACCAGGATGTCTAGTGAATCAGGCTTCTTTGGCCATTGCATGAGCATGTATGCCACAGTGTACCACTGCTGTCACTTGCTTGATGAAAAGAAGACACTAACACGCAGAGGTGTTAGTGAGGCACCGGTGGAGAGGGACTGCGTTTCTCACAGACAGCACCAGACATGCAGACATGCAGACAATAGGATAATAACTATCATGATAATGCAAAGATGCATCCTGCAAGTAGGACAAAAAGAGCTGGCTGGCTGGCCATGGACCTGATCTAGAGTGGGCTAAATGATGAAGGGAGTTTTTTCCCAAGCAAACTTTGCTGCTAACCCCAAGTGAGGAGAGAGCGGGTGTGGAAGCTACTGGTGTTACAGGTGCTGCCAAGTCTAGTCCCTCTCTCTGTCAGTCAGTGTTTGTGTGTATATATGTGTGTGTGTGTGTGTGTGTGTGTGTGTCTGTTTGTTTGTTAATGCGAGACAGCACCATTTCTGTGTACAGTAGTTAACACCATTTCTGTTCAGGATGACCAATGTGGGAAGTAGCAATTTTGAAATGTCAGATGAAGGACACTGCTCCTAATGTTAGAGAGTTGAAAGGTATGGACAGAGTTGTTGAGGGATAATATGAAGGATGCCCCTTCTAATGTTATGCAGTTGAGAGGTAAGGTATCACAGTATCTCAAACAGAGCTTCAGCTTCTTTATTAAGAGGGACAATGTCCAATTTTTTGCCAGTTTAGGAAGGTTGAGAGCTAGGCTAAGCTTGAATTTAACGGGGTTGGAGAGAAAGCATGAGAAAAAGAGATAGGTAGGGGGCTTTTAGGAAGTTGGAGGGGGTGGTCAGACTGACTGGGGACAGAAGCTTATGGTAGAGAGAGATGATAGTTGCAGTGATGTAACCAGTAGCGCCTCCAGAAGCTATAATGTTTGAGATACACTGTGTTGCACAGACAAACTGGGGTGGTTGAGTAGCTCTTATTAATCCTTTACTTGTACCTAATGATCTCCAAAATGCACTTGATGGAATGCAATACCTTACAGCTGCTGGGGCATGTTGAGGTCTTCACGCTCGCAGCCAAGAGTTTATTAATTCCAAGCGTGTGCATTCCTTTTTGAATGTCACTCCACTGAGTGATCCTGACTGTTGATCCTGGGGAAGAAAAAATAAAAATGGGAAAAAAAAATAATAAAAAATACATTCCCATAGTAATGCAATTATTTCCCATATAATTACTGGTGACCCCCTTTATCAACCCGAATTCAGATACCTCTGAAATACCATAATAAGCTGAAAATGGGTTATTACAGCATTCTGAAAACAACTCACTTGTGCTGTCCTCGAGTGCCACTTTCATTTTTCTGGCAGCATAGCGTGGCCGAGTAGTGTTCTTTCGGGGAAAAAATATTGCTAAAAATGTAGAGAAACTGCAGTGCTTTCTTTAAAAATTGGGTCCGTTGTAGCAGTTAACTTAATTTTTCTTACTTTTTTGAGTTACTACAGCAGCCAAATATAAACTGAGGAGAGCAGAGTGAGGCTCAGCAGCATAGAGGGGCAGTTAAGCGTGAGGTAGCACTTACGGCAAGATCTAAATCATCTAGCCACCAAGTCCTCTCACTCTCCTCAGCCTGTACTCCGCGGCTGTAACTAAAAAAAAATAAGAAGTTAACTGCTACAACGGACACGAGTTTTAAACAAAGCACTGCAGTTTCTATACATTTCCAGCAATATTTTTTCTGAACATTGCTGGGTCATGCTTCACTAAGGGTTCCAAGTCAATCACTAATGGCCTGCAGAAAGGAAACCAACTGTCTTGGGGAGTAAGTCTTTGTACCAGTAATTATAACAAATAAAGTCTAGGTAGGTGTGTGTTCATTATGTTTTTTTACACACCTTCAGTGAGTGATCAGCTCATAAACCTCTCGAGCTTCACTTTCGAGGTTTATGTCTTATCTCTCATCTTGGATGTGTAAAAAAAAATCATAACACACACCTACCTAGCCATTATTCTCTATTTAATGGGTCTTAAATGATGCATATTAATTTCTAAGTAAGCATTAAGCCATGAGAAAGGAGACTTCTAGTAGGGAATTAATTGATGCTTGGGGGTGGGGGGGTTGGAGCATAAGGCTGAAGGCCGAATGTCCCAACCACCCACCCATGCATTATTTCCCTAGTAAAAGCCTCCTTTCACATGGCTTAATGAACTTGTAACATGGTAAGTGTCTCCAGAAATAAGCAGATTTATTATTTGTAATGCTTACTTGTAATGCAAAAAAAGACACACACACAGTCATTATATTTTTTATCATTAACACTATATTAATAGTACACATTCTGCTGAATGTAGCCTGTCTTACATATATTGTGGGTGTAGGAAGGCATTACTTTACAACATTTTGATTTAAGTGCATGGTGTTATTATTGCCAAATATGCTTTTATAATTTTTACTATTATGGTACATTTTCCTCTTAACTTACTGCCTGGATCAGTGCTAGATACTTTGATTTTCATCAGTGTGTATTCAAAGATATGGATTGGGACAATGCTATGGTACATCTTCATGTCTTGTTCCTGCAGTTCACTTGCCAGGCCAACAGTTGCCTTGACTGCTGATAACTATTGTGAGTAAAAACTGAACAATTTTCAACCAGTAATTCTATACATATTAGCTTTATATTTATTAATATGGTACTTTTTCTCCTAACTTACTTTCAGAATTGGTGCTATGTGATTTGATTTTCGTCTGCGTGTATTACAAGATATGGGTTGCACTGCATGATGGGACCATGCTAGGGTAGATCCTTATGTTTTGATGTTTTGTTCCTTCAGTTCCCTTGGCAGGCCAACAGATGGTTGTAAAACAATGCTAGCAGCACAACACTATTTTACAGCCATCTGTTGGGCTACCATGGTAACTGCACTAGAACAAAGAATTTACTCTGATTCACAAAGATTCAACAGGAGCAACCAGATATTATGTAAGCATTAAGCCATGAGAAAGGAGGCTTCTACTAGGGAATTAATGCATGGTTGGTGGGGGTGGGGGGGTTGGAGCATGAGGCTGCAGTATGAGTGCCCCAGCCACCCAACCATGCATTAATTTCCTAGTAGAAGCCTCCTCTTGAGTGGCTTAATGCACTTGCAACATGGCAAGTTCAGGGAAAAGACAGTTTTAATTCAAATAAGTGTGGTACATAAATCAAGAGAAAGTGAAAATGTTGGTTAAGAAACCATTTTATGATGTTGACTTGTAGGTACATAGATGTGGAACTGTGCACGTGCACATTCGATCCTGTATATTCTTTTATATTGTGAGTGCACCTTAAACTTTACAGCATTCTGTTTTGTACAATAAGACAGAGAAAGCATAAACATATTTACCTCTGTTGCTAATAATACTAATTTGTGAACTCGTCACTTTCGTTTTTACTTGCCATTCACTACTGCATTTAGGGTAATGTACGAAGATTTGCATATGTCTGTAAGGTGATATATGCAAATCTTACTACTTTACCCATAATGCACTAGTGCATGGGAAAAGAAAAAAGGTGAGGACTTAACAGAAAACTTTTTATTAACAGAGGTACATTTCTTTGTCTCTGTTGCTGTTAAATGCTGCAAGCTGGTGTCTCTCTTCTCTCTGATGGCCAACTCACTGTCCAGTTCTACGGCTGTCTTCCTGTCAGCAGCCTCCTTATTTATTCAGCAAGTGGATATGGTAAGCACTTACATGAACTACCGGGGTGTGCCTGATGCTGTAAAGGACCAGATTATTGGTCTCCGGAGCTCCATGAGGCGGCTGTGTGGCGAGGAGTACACACAGCATTTTTGCAGACTTGTTGCTCCATGTCACACTGTTAGTAAGTTGCTTATACAGATACAGTATATTTTGCTGTAGTTTTGTTTCTCTTTCTCCTTTCTGTGTGTCGAGGGCTACAGTGACTGCTGTAGTCCTGGAGTTCCACAGGGCGGGTAGGTGGGAAGGAACATAGTGTACAGCAGAAAATATAACAAAACACACAGCACCCGACTTTGTGTCTCTTAAATGAGACGGCACTTCTGCTGAGTCTCTCTGTCTCCACTCTCTTTCTATTACCATGGAAAAGAAAAACTTCTCCTGAATTTCTCTTGCCACTGTCTGCGAGACAGCGAGTCACTGTGCCTCTTGGTGTGCGAACATGGAACAGCGCCACATGTAGGGAGATAGCAACCGAGATGGAGAAGTGCACAAATGCAAACAGCGGGGCCGCTTTTCATGGGTCTCTCAGTAGACCCACCTACAGGGAGGAACGGAGATACAGGAAAAATGGCACAATGAGATGTGAGAGAGGGACTGATAATCTGTGTCTCTTTCTCAGTAAGAGTGCTTCCGATGACAAGCGGGCATTACTAAGGAATTAATCCCCACTTGTTTCAGATCACATGATGTATATTAACCAATGACTACCCCTGATTTTAAGACATATTTATTGCCATGTTGCAATAAGGAATTAATGCATGGTTGAACTTTGGTTATATGTGGCAGTTTAACCAATCTAAATAGCTTATCTTAGTACACTATTTATTGCCATGTTCCAACATGTATTATGAGGAGTGTATGTCAGCACTCTGGATGTGCCTCCTTGCAACATTATAGGGCCCTGTGTAATAACAACAGCTGTGCACATTGTTTTTACATGACAAAATTCCCTCAAAAACCTGTTTTCTTATCATTTTTGTGTTTCCAAATGATGAGAAAAATTGTTAATTTTTGCCCATCCATGAAAATCACTTGTAAATCATAGTTTTCTATTTTTTTTTCAAAATGCAATTTTTTTTTAAAGTATCTAAATTCGAAGAGTGATTTTTTAATAATATAGTACATCTGCTGAACTGAGCATTCTGTGCGTTCCTGAGATCAGTGTGAACATGTTCATGAGTTTGCCAGACTGCATAAGTTGTCTCCATGGTAACTGGCCTCTGAAATACTGTCCCAGACATACAAATGGCCAAGAGTAATGGTGAAGTTTCTGAATGCCGAAGCAAAGTTGGACAGCCTGACACACAGTGGATCTCCCTCCATTAATAGAAAACTGGACCATTTGGCAAGTGCTGCTCAGAAAAAAAAAACATACAACAGTTAAAATTCAGGCTGATGTCCATGCTGAATAGGATCATGTCCATGGCATAAAAAACACTTTGTGGCCATTTAACTTTTTGTCCCACAGCAATTTCATTCCCTACCTGTGATACAGTACATTAAAAATTCATTCTTCAGTAATTCACTGACAAAACTGAAGTGCCCTGTAAGTATTTAAACAAACAAACAAAAAATTAACCGAAAGCCGGACTGCATGGCATCAAAACTACTAAGTGGCAACTGAGGGGAAAAGTGTTGATTTACGCCACTTTCATGCTTAGTCATGGTACCTGTTTATGCCTTCAGCTGTGATAACAGTAATGTCTGGTGTTAGCATGATTGAGGCAGTTTTACACTGCAGACAGCATTTTAAAAATGAATACACTTTGATGAGGTATAAAGAGTTGGTCAAGAATATACTGTACTATATATGTGTGTGTGTGTATATATATGTGTGTGTATATATATATATATATATAGATATTAGAGGCAAAACTGGTTTACGATTGTTTCAGGCGATCGACAGTGAGGCTCACATTAGTTGAAATTCCCTTTGACTCCCTCGCCATTTTCAACTGCAGGATTGGCCAGCCCCAACTCTCACCCTCATGACATGTGTGTAAAGCAGCAGAAGTATAGGAGAATGGGGTGAGAGTTGGGACCCACGATCCCAATGCGCACTCTAATGCCGGTTGGGGGTAGTGGGGTCCAAGGGGGTTTTCAACCCTAACAGTGAATTTCTCACTTTTGTCGCTGTGGAACAACCCTAACTAATGCATTAAATGGAGTTTTTGCCTCTAATTTCCTTCTTTTGAGAATGATAACGAGAAATAGTGACTGTAATGCAGCGGCGGGAGCGCGGGGCCCAAAGGGCATGGTGATGTAAAGTGAAACAGTAAGATAAACATTACTGTAGACAGAAATGGCAAAAAATAACAAGCATAGCGCAAGTGAAAGCGCAAGGATAAGCATGGTGGCGCAGAGCGTCAATGGTAAGTGAAGCAGTACGGATTCCATAGCGGAAAGGGCAACAGTAACAGTAATGTAAGCGCCACAGGCTGGTTTTCCCAAAACCTGCATTGAGAAAGACAGTGAGTACAAATAATGTATGCAAAATAATGAGTATCGGCGCAGAAAATGAGATCTTGGAATACTAAATACATTATATCTCAGGAACCGTATGACGTAGAAAAAAAATTTAAAAGTCATATTATTTACAACTGTCCTGGCTAATTTGAATCTTAGCCCCATTGTGGGGCTAAGAATTTTCCGATGAAAAGTCCGTATCTCACACCGTTTCCGAGATACGGGCCCTGAAAGGTGCGGCAAACGCCGTAATGTTATCCTATGGGAAAAAAAGAAAAGTTTGGAGTGCCATAACTTTGCCTCCCTGTAATGTTTTTTCACCAAACTACTGAAAAGCACATCTGTGGGCTGTTGGCTGTCTTCCCTCCAAATTTCAGGAAAAAAGACCAAACCGTTATTTTGCAGCAGGGCTCCAAATGATTTCTGTTAAGTGTCGGACGCCGTGATGTTATCCTATGGGAAAAACCGTCAATTTTGGAGTGCCGTAACTTTTCTGCCATGTGATATTTTTTCACCAAACTACTGAAAGGCACATCTGTGTACTGTTGGCTGTCTTCCCTCCAAATTTCAGGAAAAAAGACCAAATCGTTATTTTGCAGCAGGGTGCCAAAGGATTCCTGTAATGCTTCGGGCGCCGTATGTTATCCTATGGGAAAACTGTCAACTTTGGAGTGCCATAACTTTCCGCCATGTAATATTTTTTCAATACAACACTGAAATGCACATCTGTGAGATGTCGGCTGCGTTCCCTCCAAATTTCAGCCCAAAACTCCCAATGGTTATTTTGCAGTGCAGTGCCAAAGAATTGCTGTCATTTTCCCACAGACTAGAAAATTACTGTCGCATTCTATAAAGCTGCAGGTGGTTTCTGAGACACTTTCGTGAGCACAAAGTAATTTGCGAAAGTACTTTTTCCAGAAATTTGAAAAACATATTTCTGGGGTGTTTAACCACAAAATAAAGACATGGCAAGCATCCTCAGGGCCCGACTAGGTGAATACAAAAAAATTAGGTTGCTAGAGGGTCCCAAATTTAAATGCCAACCATTTTTCTGATCACCAACTGAAAACAAAATGGCCGATTTGCCAAAGTAACAGGCCCATTTGCGAAAGTAAAAATGCATTTGCAAAAGTGTTGAACTTTTTGTTAACTTTTCCCATTGACTTATAATGGGAAACTGTTTTTTGAATAACTTTTGAACCGTTTAAGATTTTTTCATGAAATCTTTGAAAGGCACATTGGGGACCCTGGATGCATGTTCCCTGAAGATTTCGGGCAGGTCACGCAAACCGTACGACCTGTAGGCGCGACCACAGAATTCCAGAAAAGCGTAAACGCGCGCACAGATCACACTTAATAACTCCACAGCCGATAATTCAACTAGTACGAAACTTGGCAGATCCCAAGGCCTATGATTCTTGATAATAAATTCCAAATTTCAGGCAAATCCATCAAACAGTTGCAAAGTTATTAAGTGCAAAGTTTTGGGGTTTAACATGAAATGGCTCCTCAACCCTAACTGTGGTAGCACTACGTTCTACCATAATATATATATATATATATATATATATATATATATATATATATATTCTTTGCAAAAACTTTGTTAATGCACCAGTTAGGGTAACTTAACATTACAAAAGTAAGAACATGTGACATTAGAATTTCCAACCCTAATGCCCCACCCCAAGCAGTAAATGGAAAAAATATTAGGGTTTTGGGTCACTGGAGTCTTGGCGAATCAGTGGTGGAGTCTTCCTTGTGGGTTGCCAACTCCAGTGTTCAACACATTCCATGAGCAAACAATGTCACACATGATCTCAGAGCCCTGTGTGAAGAAAGTTAAACAAACTGTGTTGGCAACCTGTGGTGACACATACTTCTATACCTTTGAAGAATGTATCATTATGAGGCAGTGGCTTGGAGCTGTACCTTGTGCTTTTGATTGGAGGCTAAGGGCTAGGGGGAAGGAGGAAGTATTAGGGTTGACAATCCCCAAGGAAGACCCCACCACTGCTTTATGAAGACTCCGGAGACCCAAAACCCTAATGTTTTTTTCCTTTTGCTGCTTGGGGGTGGGGCATTAGGGTTGAAAACTCTAATGCCACATTTCCCTACTTTTGTTCAAGTTCAAGTTCAAGTTTATTGCAGGAAAACTCCATTGAGCAAGTTCATTCACAAGGAAGTCCTGTGACATAAACACTTAAAGTACAAACACAGATAGGTAATAACAGTATATACATGAAATACACGTTACATGATGCAGGCTGGATATACATACAAGGGTACCACATAGGGTGACCGCAGGTGGTAAACATTGATATGAGACAGGAAGCGACTTATAGGTCGCATACTGATAAATGAAACATGATGACTGGTGTGATTTGATTTAATCAAATCAAATCAAATCAAATATACAGTATTTTGGCAGCTAGGACAAACAACAGTCTACAACTGATGTGGAGGAGGAGAGATTTGATAGAGTAGCAGTGGAGCGTAGCAAAGATAAAGCCAGGAGTAGAAGGGAAGGAAAGCAGTTAATATGACAAATCAATTATACCTTACCAGTAGATAAATATGGCACACATGGGGAAGGAAGAGACTTAATGACAGTTACAGGTGTCTTTTATTTTGGCTGAACTTAGCGATTTGTAGAAGTTTATTGAAACTGTGCTAGTTAGTTTCAGTACGGTTTTGTAATTGGTTCCAAATGGAGGGAAGGCATATGCATAAGCACGTTACCAAAGGAAGTCTGCGTCCTTGGTATGTCAAGCATAATAAAGTCAGATTTTCTTATCGAGTATGCACATGTGAGATACTAATAAGGGAGAGATAGCTGACAATTTCTGCAGGAGCAGTTTAAGAGTCCATAGCTCAGCATGGAGCAGGCGCCTAGTAGTGGGGGATGTCCAGCCAACAGCTGCATATAAGTCACAGTGGTGCGAACTGTAAGGGAGTTGGTAATGAACCATAACGCACGGTGATAAGGATGTCCAGTTTACTTAGATTTGCAAGAGTGGTGGAGGAATAGATTACATCGCCATAGTCGAGTAGGGGGAGAAAAGTGGCCTGTACAAGCTTGTTTCGAGCTCTAAGGGGAAAAGGGGCCTATTTCGTAGAAGAAACCTAACCTGCTTTAACCTTTCTAAAGACATCTTCGATGTGGTCACTGAAAGATAATTTATTGTCGATCCAGATACCTAGATATTTAAATTTGGT
The DNA here is from genome assembly GCA_016271365.2 of Neoceratodus forsteri. NCBI lineage: Eukaryota > Metazoa > Chordata > Ceratodontiformes > Ceratodontidae > Neoceratodus > Neoceratodus forsteri. The sequence continues at coordinate 1,211,953,720 of CM057453.1, read as the reverse complement.
TACAGCTTCCAGAGGCTCGTTTAGCGTGGTGACAATGAAGTCTTGGGCAAGAGTATTGGGGTGGCCTGAGACAGCACTGCGGGAGAATATCATCTCTTTAGTCTTCTTGGCATTGAGCAGAAGCTTTGCCTTTATTAAATTATGCTCAAGTTGTGCGAAGTCCGCTTGAAGCACTCCCTTGACTTCAGATAACGATGAGCCAGAAGTATACAACACAGTATCATCTGCAAAAAGTGCAGATTGGACGAGATATGTTAGCATCTAAGTCATTGATGTACAGAGAAAACAAGATAGGGCCTAAGATGGATCCTTGGGGACTCCTCTGCAACTGGCAAGGCAGCAGAAAAAAGCTTCCGCCTTTACTTTTTGGAATCTTCCAGTTAGGTAGCTGAGAACCACTGGGTGGTATGGTATGGCACCCAACTTTGCAAGGCAATTGACTAATAGTTTGTGATCAACAGTATCAAAAGCTTTGCTGAGGTCCAAAAGACTGCACCAGTTACCTTCTTAGCATCTATAGCAGAGATCCAATCATTGGTTACTTTTGCTAGTGCAGTGATTGTGCTATGATTAGCCCAGAAGCCAGATTGAGCTGGGTTAATGAGAGAGAAGGTTTCAAGTGAGATTTTAACTGAATATGGATCAGTTTTCGAGAACTTTAGAAAGGATAGGCAATATGGAGATAGGCCTATAGTTGTTTACATCGCATGGGTCACCAGATTTAAATAGAGGGAGGATATGTGCTGATTTCCAGCAGGACGGCACAGCAGCAGATGTAATGGAAAGATTGAAGATGTGGAGATTGGGCAGTGAGATGGGCATAGCCTGACCTTAGGAAAAGGGTTCCAAGCCATCGTCCCCTGCACTTTTTTTGGTGTTTAAGTTAAGAAGAATCTTCTACTTCTTTATAAGTTATCTCGCGCAGTTGGAAGGGACTAGGTCCAGGACTAGATGTGGCGGAGGGGTATGCTGGCTCACCGCAGCACCAGCATAAGGTGACAAGTCAAAGCTAATCCAGCTGTGGCAAGTGGGAGTTAAGTTCCTCCAGGATTAGGGACTTGTTTTCCACAATCTTGCCACTTGCGACTATCTTTGTTGGGACAGAGTGGGCCATGGGCCGTCCTTCTATAGCTTTGATAGACTTCCATATTTTATGAGGGTTAACTTTAGCTTGTTTGAGAGTAGAAATATAATAGTTAACTTTAGCAGAGCGAAGTTTTTTCACACAATTATTCCTGGCTGTTCTAAAGGCCTGCCAATCCGAAGATTCTTTGGAATGTCTAGCTTTAGCCCAGAGCTTATCTCGAGCTATAGGGCTGCCTTGAGATCCAAGGTGAACCAGGGATTGAATTGTTCTGTACCCTTACTTTGATGAAAGGGCATGCTTATTTATTATTGTAGTGAGTTTGTCATTAGGATGCAAGCTGCCTTGTTGACTATCTTGGCTAGGTAAAGATCTTGCCATCTGATCATGCTCAGGTCAGATAGGAAGTTTACTGCACTGAATTTGCAAAAGGATCTTTTTGTTATAAAGATGGGTTCGTCCGGGCCTTAATTTGAGATCTTATGCAAGCAACAATTCCATGATCGCCATGTCATTGTGAAACACTGCCAAATGAGATATTTGTGTGGATGGGTGGTTAGTACCACATCTAGAATGGAACTGTTGGCAGTATTTAGAGTGTTGTTCTAGTAGGTTCTCTGACTAATTGCCCAAGACCTAGCTCGTCACAGAGGGATTTGAGGCCATGTGATTTAGGTGACAGCCAGTCCATATTTAGATCTCCTAGAAATATTGTTTCAGTTTTTGCATCTGCGAACATGGATTTCAAAAGATTAAGGACTTCATCACCACCAGACGGGGGTCTATAGCCACCTAGGATAGTGATACATTCCGAGGAGGGGAGATGAAGGCTCAGCGAAACTAACTCAAATTCCTTGGCTAGAAATTTGCAACTAATATTGGTGACCAAGTACTTAGATTTGGCATAGATAACCACACCCCCACACCCCCGCCTCTAGACTCTCTATCTGCTCTAAATAAATGGTAGCCCTGCAGTGATATTTGTTGATCAGTGTTCTTCTTTTTTAACCACGACTCAGTAATTATGATAAGGTCTGGGTCTGGGTTAACGTGTGCAGCCCAGGCTTGCAGCTGTACAAGTTTTTTAGGCAGGCTTAAAATGTTGACCATCATCATTTTGAGACCTGTGGCCTCAGCAAAATCGATAGGCGAGGTAAGTTGGGGGGCCAGGGTTGAGCTCCACATTTCCTGAGCAGAGAAGAAGCAGAAGTATAACTTTCTTTAAGGAACTTATAAGAATGGAGACTGCTTTTTTATTTCTTTGCGGCAACCCATATCATGCTGCGCAAGAGGCGGCGCCACTGTAATGACAGTTGATTGTGATCAATGTAAGTGCTTGGGTAGACATAGGTGAGGACAGTAGCAAAGGGGTGTAGGCTAACCGGGGGGAATAGGCTAAAAAGGGAGAGAAGAATGACAGGGTGTCTGCACGGTAGGCTGTCATAACATTAGGTATTGATATGGTACATTGGAGAACTGAATTGCATTGAGGTACTTCGAATTGCACTGTATTGCTGAAAACTCTGCACCTTAGGAGCAATAAAAACACAATAAGGAGAGCCATGGTCCCAGATTGAGTGGTCTCGTGATTTGTATTAGTGCAATATTTTCTAGGCAAGAAATTTGCCCACCAAGGTACCCATTTAAAACATAGATGGGAAAATACAGCAGAAAGGGGAACAAGGAGATCAGGAGCAGCTTAGTTAGTGGCCATCCACCCTTCAGACTCAAGTCCCCTTGTAGCAGAACCGGGAAAGAAGTAGAATGATAATGCAGGCCATGTTGCCCACGAAAGAATACGGTGATTTATGTAGAAGACCAAGAATTCCTCTAGTGGCAGGGCTGTATAACCTGCTAATGGAAAAGGTAGTTAGACTTATTAGAGCCAAGGCAGAGTGCTTGGAGGGGGGGCGCTGCAGGAATAGCAGTCAGACAGAAGAGGTGTAAGCAATTTAAAACAGTAGTAGAAATTACAATCCAGCTAATACAGTAGAAAAACTCCTAATAACACAGTAGAAATGTGCTTAGTTCTATGGAAAGTCTAACAAAGTGCCAGGTGTCTATAGCAGGGGAAAACTCCTGCCAGTCAGAGTGGGTTTGCTGGAAGCATCCGTGTTCTGATTGGCTGCGCTGTCCTGTACCTTCCAAGGAGCTGCAGGCGGGTGTCCTGGTCTTGGTCGGTGGCTGGCTGGGTGCGGGCCGACCGTGGGTGAGCTGGAACTGCCCTGTTCAGGGACAAGCAGCTTCCAAGGAGCTGCAGGCGGGTGTCCTGGTCTTGGTCGGTGGCTGGCTGGGTGCCGGCCGACCGTGGGTGAGCTGGAACTGCCCTGTTCAGGGACAAGCAGCTTCCAAGGAGCTGCAGGCGGGTGTCCTGGTCTTGGTCGGTGGCTGGCTGGGTGCCGGCCGACCGTGGGTGAGCTGGAACTGCCCTGTTCAGGGACAAGTAGCTTCCAAGGAGCTGCAGGCGGATGTCCTGGTCTTGGTCGGTGGCTGGCTGGGTGGCTTGTAGAGATAAGTTACCTTAACTAGTGCATTAACAACTTGTTTTGCAATATATATATATATATATAAATATATATATATATGTGTGTGCGTGTGTGTGTGCGTGTTGCAGAAACTTTGTTAATGCATTAGTTAGGGTTGCCACAACAAAACTAGGGAAATGAGGCATTAGGGTTTCACCCTAACACACCCCACACCTGCCCTGCAGAGACCAGGAGGTGTTGGAGGGGTGGTGCTGGGGTCACCAACCCTAACACTCACCTCATTCCACTGAAAAACTGGGTGGCAACAGTATAGGAGAATGGGGTGAGTGTTAGGGTTGGACATCCCAGTACCACACCCCCTCAACACCTCCTTGTCTGTGCAGGGCAGAGGTGGGATGTTAGGGTGAAACCCTAATGCCTTATTTCTCTAGTTTTGTTATGGCAACCCTAGCTAATGCATTAATGAAGTTTTTGATACTAATTTCCTTACTTTTTGAGGTAGCATAATAGTATCCTCATTTTACTGTGGGAGCGCAGGGTCCCTTGAACTATGCGCTCCCAACCCTCCAGCCAGATAGTATAACAGTATTATATGTTACAGTGGGAGCACAGGGTCCTTCAGACCCTGCATTCCCATCTCTCCATTGAGATAGTACAACAGTATCCATGTGTTATGGTGGGAGGGCAGGGGCCTTCGGACCCTATGCTCCCATCCCTCTATCGAGATACTATAACAAACAATATCCATATGTTATGGTGGGAGTGCCAGATGCAATTTTTTTTTTATTATTTTATATTTATATATTAAACATCCACATCTTACATCTGACAAAAACATTGCATTCCATTATCAAAAATATTATAGAACATCCCTAGAATTTAGATTCAAAGTCTATTACTATTACAATATAATATATAAGTAGATGCAGGATATGAAAAACAAAAGGTAAAGTCCATTGGAAAGGATGCCAAGATGGGGGGGGGGATCAAATAAAGCAATTTAAGTTCCCATAATAATAAACAATCTTGTTATAATATAAATAAAATTCAGTAGGAACCAAATATCATTGTATAGAATAAAGAAAACCCAAGACCAGGTGGGCGTATGTCACAAGCACACAGTATATATACCATTTACAAATTAATACAAAATCACACATGCCCCCACAATGCAAAGCGTCATGGGCTGCATATGCAAATCACCACAGAATATTATGCTAGTTCAACAATATTCTCTGTAACTGAATTCGCAGATGGTGAAACAAAATATTTATATTAATATACTAATAATTTAAAAGTTTTTAAATATTTATTTTACAACATAAGCAAAAGTTATAGATCAGTTATTTTCTTCTTCTAAGGAAGGCATCTCTTCTTCCAAATCTAATTTATCTTGTTGATTCTTTTCAGAAATTTGATGCACATATGTATCTAGTTGTGGAACCACAGGGTTCTCTGGCCCCTGCGCTTCCAAATATTATGTTATGAGCAGGTGTAGCAAAGAGATGCAGTGAATTTTAAATCCGCTAGCAAAGTAGATGCAAAGTGGCCACTTCATGTTGGCGGAGCCCAATGCGAAGTGGGCATCTACAAAGTGCTCACTTCACGTTCTCATTATTACTTCACATTGTCATTATGCCTTAATGCGAAGTAAGGTGAAGTGACAAGAAAATAGGCAGCCCCCCCACACACATCACATGGCATACAGTACTGTAAGTCACATGCTTTAGCCAGGCAAGAAGGAAGTGAGTCAGAGAAGCAGTTTTACTTTCTCCTTTGCAGTTGTAGAGGGAGAAGGCTTTTTGGAGAGGACAGCAGTATGTGTGCCAGAAAGTGCTTTGTTGCTTTTGTGCCGGAAAAAACAGCTTTTTTAAAAGCTACATTTTTATTTAGTTTTTGTATTGTGTTTGTGATTGTTTTTTTGGTAGTGAATTTTTTTTTCTAAGTTTTATTTTGTTTTGTGTGTGTGTGTGTGTGTGTGTGTGTGTGTGACTGTGTGTGTCAGTGTGTGTGTGTCTGAGAGTGTGACAGTGAGTGTGGCCACTGGGTGAAGGTAAGGCGTCGACTCTGGACTCATTTATAGTCGGGATCAGGGACTTGTGTGGGATGGACCCTGGAGAAGGACAGTCTCTGGCCCATGGACACGGGCAGAGGAGGGGAGTGCACACTCATGGGGGTGGTCGTGTGTTGCTGGACCACTCCCGACTCTTGGGTGTTGCTTCCCCCCCCCGTGGAAGCAGCAGCAGCAGCACCAGTGCCACCGGTGGCTGCTGCAAATCCACCTACTCCACCACTACCACCACCACCAGTAGCAGCTGTAGGGGCTCCAGCAGCACCCCCTCCACCACCTCCATAGCCACAGGAGGTGCCACAGGAAAATGTAGGTGGTGCTAGTTCTGTATCTGGTTCCCCCCACAGTTTTTTAACTGTGTGGAGGGAGACAACACAGTCATGGTGTGCCGTCTGTGCAGTGTGCTCGTGCACGTGGCCCCCGTGGGACACATTTGGGTACCAGTGGCCAGTGCACCCATATGTTAAACCACCACAAGGTGGAGTGGCAGGCTGCCACTGATGGGGCCAGGTGTCTACCTGCTGGCCCTTCTGTGGCAGTGGCCGAGGGTGCTGCTGGGGTTGAAGTTGTGCCTTGCCACTGCAGCAGGAAGAGGGCAACTGCAGCAGCTGCTCCACCACAACCACCGCCACCACAGCCACCAGCACCACCCTCTCCACCACCACCACTACCTGGGTTTCCACCTGCAGTGGACGCTGCCACAGTGCATGCAACACAGGCTGACCTTGCTCTAGTGTGGGAGGCCCTGGAGGAGAACAATGAAAGGGTAGGTGCTGTGCAGCAGCAGGTAGATACAATCCATCAACAGCAGCTGCAAATAGTCACAATGCTGCACCTGCTGCTGGAACACCACGGCATCCCACATTAAGGGATTGTTTTCTGGACCCCCCCCCCACTATTGTGCTGTACTGTTTTTGTGTGTTTTTCTTGTTGTTGTTTAATAATACACATTTTCCCTTCTGTAGTTGCAGTGCCTCAGTAATATTTACTTTTTGTTTTGGAGTGCTTGTGGACAAGCTGTTGTGAGCAGTGCAAGTATGATGTGCAAAATTGCATGTGTGCAGTCAGTGTTGTTTCTTGTGTGTGTGTGTGTGTGTGTGTGTGTGAAGAAATTAAAGAGAACTGGCCCCAGCATGAATCCCTGTGGCATGCCACTGGTCACCCGCTCTCCTCAGAGTGAATGACATTTACCACCACCCTCTGTGTCCTGTTACTCAGCCAGTTACTGACCAAGTTTACCACCTTGGGGCCCAATCCTGGACTGCCCAACTTATTTACCAATCTCCTGTGTGGGACAGTGTCAAAGGCCTTGCTGAAATCTAGGTAGACTACATCCACCACCCCTCCCTGATCTATCTCCCTCGTCACTCAGTAAAAGAAATCTATCTAATTTGTTTGACAAGACCTCCCAATGTGAATCCATGCTGCCTCAGAGCCTGTGCTTTGCTGGGTTCAAGAAATATCACAGTCCTTTCCTTTAGCAGTGACTTAGTTAATATCCCCACCAATGAGATCAGCTGACTGGCCTGTAGTTACCAGCCTCCTCCCTGTTCCCACGTTTATGGAGAGGGACTACATTTGCCCTCCTCCAGTCCCCTGGAACCACCCTTGTCTCTATTAATTTGTTGAATAGGGCTGTTAGTGATGCTCTCAGCACAGCTCTAAGTTCTTTTAATATTCTGGGATGTATCCCTTCCAGCCTCATAGCCTTGTCCCCTTTCATAATCTCAAGTTCCTTGAGGACTCTTTCCTTCTTAAACAGGCTGGTGGCTACATCTCTCCAATTGGTGCTCCAATTGCCCGGTAGTGGTTCTTATTCTTCCCCTTCTTCTGTGAATACTGAACAAAAATATTTGTTCAGGGTTGTTGCTTTTTCTAGGGCCCACACACACACACACACACACACACACACACACACACACACACACACGCACGCAGCACGCACACACACACACACACACACACACACACACACACACACCTCCTTTTTAACCTCACAATCCCACCCCTGGTCTTCTTTATTTCACTAATGTACCTGAAAAAGGTATTGTCTCCTTTCTTAATTGTCTGTGCTATTTTTCTTCCGTTTGTGTCTTTTAGCTCCTGACTGTCTTCCCCAACTCCTTCTACTTTTCCAGGTACAGTTCCTTGTCTTCCCCATCTGTGTTTCCTTGTACCTCCTAAAAGCTAGCCTTTTCTCTCTTACCTTTCTGGCCAGATCCTTTCAGAACCAGAGTGTTTTTTTTCTTCTTTTTGTTTTGCTTTGTTGCCTAACACAAAGGCTTGTACCTCGACTATGGCTCCCTTAAGTTTAGCCCATTGTTTCTCTACATCCCCATTTCTTCTTCCCTGCTAGGGCTTCCTTGAGACATTCCCCCAATTTTGCAAAGTCAACTTGTCTGAAAAATAGGACCCTTGCTTTCATGTGGTTTGACTTCTCCACTGTGCTCACATTAAACCACGCCATACAATCATCACTGGACCCCAGATGGCTACCCACCATTACATCAGTGACTCTGTCCCCATTGGTGAGTACCAGGTCCTTTTCAGGTGCTTTCCACCACAAGCTGCTTGAGGCATGTCCCCTGCAGGGCATACACAATGCCTCTACTTCTGGCTGTGGCTGCAGCCTTCATGCAAACATATATATAGTAAGACTTGTTGCATTATCAAGAATAAAGATAATAAAGAATACCTGATGTATATTTTATTGGTACCATCATCGCCAGTGGACTAAGTGATATGATATTTTTTCAGAGGTATCGGGTCAGTGTGCACCTCAGTCACTCACAGTGCACACATGACTTTGCGGAGATCATAACACAAAAAACACATGCTCTCCTAAAAGTTATGTGTGCAGTACAGTATATAATGTGACTAAGGTGCACTCTGGCCAGACACCTCTGAAAAAGTATCATGTTGCTTAGTCCACTGATGATGACGGTGACAATAAAATATACCTTATTCTGCTCACTGTTCTTTATAGCATAAACACTGCAACAAGTCAGCAACAGCAATATATGTTTGCAACATGCTGCACAATGTCTGATGTCACACACACATACGCCTAGCAGATACATCAGCATAGATGAATCACTTTTACTATTCAAAGGTAGGCTTGGATTTAAACAATACATGCCCTTGAAACGTTCAAGATTTGGCATGAAAACCTATGAGCTATGTGAAAGCTATTTAGATTACGGTGGTATGGGAGGGTATGTGTGGAATTAAATGATGTACACCGGTAAAAACAGTGTACCAAATATAACAGTTGAACAGACCATCACACACCCTCTGAAAAAGAATATGGAACAGAATGCTCATCCACAAGCAGTTGATTATTTTGAAGTAACAGCAGATGTTGTGAATAATGTCTCAGCATCAATGACAGGGCAAACAACTCATGACATTGTAATACAGTTGTTGGGTATACTTGCAGGGCAGGGGTACATTCTTTTTACGGACTGCTTCTACTCTAGCCCCAAACATGTTCGCAATTTGCACAAGCTGAAAATAGAGTTCTGTGGAACTGTCAATAAATCATGGTTATGACTACCACAACAGTTTCACAAAGCCCATCTGGGTGTTGGAGAAAATATTTCTCTTGTTGCGGAGGATTGTCCAGAAATGATAACCATCATATGACACGCTGGGCCCAAGAAAACACAGACTGTGCACATGCTGAGTACTGTGCATAAAGGTGACATGGTGTTGTGTGGTAAAAAACATGATGGAACCCCCAAGATCAAACTGGATGCTGTACTATAGTACAATAGCAAGATGTGAGGAATTGATGTCAATGATCAAATGCTGAAGAACTCTGCATGCATTAGAAAAACAAAAAAGGGGTACAAGAAATAGTTATTCCACCTAGTGGATATCTTAGTGTTCAATTCTTTTGTTATCTATAAGAGATACGGTGGTAAAGGCACTTACTACCAATATGTTACAAAGCTCATAGAAGAGCGTGCAGAAACTTACTTGTGCAATGTTACTGCAAAGTACAGATATGTCTTGAGTGCAGACACAGAAGTATGCCTTTCTGGCAGGCACTTTCCTGCAAAAATATCTCCTACACCAAAAAAGAACCCTACAAGACTTTGCAGGGTTTACTGTCCTAATACCTCAGGTTCCCTGACAGCCAGTGGCTCTAAACGTAAGAGATGAACATGTGGTGGAGTTTTTGAAAGTCACAACTCCTGTCCTGAATGCAATATTCCACTTTGTGTGAGAAAATGCTTCAAAATATTTCACACTGTGAAGGATTATGGACATCCAGACAAAGAATAATCTTCGACTTCAGAGTAATCATAAAAATTCAGTTCAGTAAAGAAAAAAATACATTTTACTGAAACTATTTTCATATTCATTGCTTTTATTACCCTAACAGTAGCATACACCTACTGCATACATTTGCATTACGGTTTATGGCAATTTTCCAAAATTCGTCTGATTTGTTACAAACAATGTACACAATACGTTGATGTAGTGAGATGAAAAAAAATACCAGGTAAATAGAGCTCTAATTTCTTAAAATAATAGCCAGACTATTAAATAAACTTTCATATGCCCTTCAGTTAGCTTTTTTTCTCAGCACGTAGTGCATGATATATGGATGGGACAGAAAAAACAATCAGCAATAGTTTTATTTTAGGTACATATACACGATTAGGTTGTTTACTTTCCTTTAAAAGTAAAGAAATAATTGTAATACCAGTTATAACTATTGGCACTAACATCAAATTAAGAAAGTTTCATTAAGACTTCTCATATACAAAAAAAGATATAAGGTTGTACATATAGGGTCAAAATTCCAGCAAAATTGCCAGCAGCAAGAGATGCAACGATGTTTAAATTTGCTGGCACAATGAACGCGAAGTTGCTAACTTCGAGTTAGCGGATCACTACACGCAATTCCCATAAAGAAGTTGAAATTTGCCTTAATGTATTTTGCGTTGGTCACTTCGTAGTTGGAAAAGGCAAAGTTGGTAATAAACAGGACACTGGTCACATGCCTGACTGTCTTTGCAGGTCACATGATTCAGGGAGAAACTTAAATAGGCAGGAAGTGAGCGTTTTACTTTCACTTTCTCTTGTAGCTAGAGTTGTGCACATCACTGATCTGTTTAGAGCAGTTTGTATGTGTGGGTTGTTGGCAATTGCAGAGTGCAAAGCTTGCTTGATTTTGCTTCTTTCAGTTTAAACCTTTTTAGATTTAGTTTGTTAATTAGTGTTAGAAGTTTAAGGTAATTTTACAGACTTTTTTGGTTTAAAAAAGTGTTTTTTCTGAGTACTTTATTTTTGGTAGAGTTACTAGTACTTGTACTAGGTTGTTTTTTGGTAATGGATCGTTGGCGTGGCAGAAAAAGCGGTGGCCAGCAGGGGCCACAGATGCGGGGCAACCTTGTCCACCCAGTTATGTTAAACAGGGCCAGTTTTGTGCCCTCAAGTGCAGGCACAGCCAGTTCTGAAGCAGCAGTGGTCTGCCAGCATGAGCAGTAGCAGCAGCTGGAGGAGCAGCAGCAGCCAGAAGTGCAGCAGCTGGAGGAGCAGCAGCCAGAACTGCAGCAGCTGGAGGAGCAGCAGCCAGAAGTGCAGCAGCTGGAGGAGCAGCAGCCAGATGAGCAGCAGCTGGAGGAGCAGCAGCCAGAAGTGCAGCAGCTGGAGGAGCAGCAGCCAGAAGTGCAGCAGCTGGAGGAGCAGCAGCCAGATGAGCAGCAGCTGGAGGAGCAGTAGCCAGAAGTGCAGCAGCTGGAGGAGCAGCAGCCGGATGAGCAGCAGCAGAAACTGCAGTAGGTTGTTGCTGCTCCACCACCAGCAGCAGCAGCAGCAGCAGCAGCACAGCAGGTGGCCAGCAGTGCCCCCCGACAGTCTGTACCAGACCCTGGACAGAGCCCTCCCTTATGGGAGTTCTTCACGTGTCTCCCTGGGAACCCCACTGTTGTGCGGTGCAAATTGTGCCTGGTGCTTGTCCGTCATGGGCCCAAGGATGGGCACCTTGGCTCTGGTGGTCAGCAAACCCACCTAGCTGGCCACCACCGGGTCAAATGGGAGACCAAGCAGCAGGAGTTAGCAGCCACTCCTGCAGCTGTGGCCAAAGCACTTCATCCACCTGTGCATCGGCGGTGGCACAGGGAAATACAGGCAGCAGGTGGAGGTTCTTGCAGCTGTACCCAGAGAAGATGACATACAATGTCCTGTGACCGTGGTGGACCTGGCTTTGCTGTGGGCAGAGGTCGAGGCTGTGCAAACGGCGTAATATAAGTGGTGGTCAGTGGTGGTCAGCAACTGCCCCCACAGTCCCCTTAAAATTTATTTTGTATTCCAATTTAAACCCCCAAGAACTCCTCAGGTTTTTTTTCCTAATTAATATTTTTATTTTGATGCACACTAAGTATGTAATTTATGTTCAGGTAATGTTTATTTGTGATTTGTATTACGTGTTACTTAAAGGGGACAGGAATTGATTACTTATGTGCAACTGTTTGAAATGTCTCTATTTTCATAAATTTTAATAATTCCTGTAAAGGATCCATATTTAACTGTGCTTGAATAAAAGCTGAAGCTGTCTGTTGTGTTTTGTGTTGTTTTCTTTGTATGGACAACATTCTATGCAATTCCTTTCATGGAACCAAAAATTTGGAGTTTTTTACTATGTCACTTCATGGTTTCAGAACCGTGGGCACTATACTGATAAGTTCATACTGACATGTCTAAAACCATGAAGTGATATAGTCAAAACTCCAAATTCTTGGTCTGTGATCATGACATGACAATGAGTACAACGTTCGAAGTGAAATATATACCACACTGTCATCCTCCTCATGCCCGTGGCAAACCTCCGGTGTTAATTTGCAACTTTTACCTACATGGCTACTTCCTGTTACTTGAGGACTGGCTGGCAGATTTTATTTCTGACACACACACAGAATTTATTTGACACACCACCTACGCTAAGGTCTCATGACTCCTGATTGTGACATGACGTGATAACATATAATGTCCATGCCGAGATAATATCTACTGCATTAAATAGGTCTGGCTTCCTGTGAGGACAAAGATTCGAGTAGGGCATCCTACAGAATGTGAACACAAACAGAAGAATTGTACTTGACCAAGGATCTTCAGTGGCATGACATGATACTTGGGTGTCCCTCAGTCCTGATTCGTGATGAAACTGAAGATTTAAAAAAAAAAACAGTGTTGGACCAAAAAAAGTTAAAATTGTGTGATTTGTGATCGTGAAGATGAAGAATGTGATTTGTCTCGTGACTCGTGATTATGACATGACAATGAGTACAATGTTCAAAGTGAAATATGCACCACACTGGTACTCTGAACACTACTTGAACATTCAAAGTCACCCTCCTCATGCCTGTAATAAACCTCCGGTGTTAATTCACAACTTTTATCTACATGACTACTTGCTGTTACTTGAGGACTGGCTGGCAGATTTTATTTTAGACACACACACAGAATTTATTTCACACACCGTCTACGCTAAGGGTGATGCTGCAGGCACTGCTGTTACCAACACAGATTCAGAGACCTTGCCTGGCCCTACCCATCTCTGACACATTGCTTTTTCCCTTTAAGGATTTTTTGTTATTTATTCCACATGATGTGACAGAATGCCCTGCCCACAGACCCAAAGCTTATACCCCACTGTCTTGGGTGGCTCATACGCCACAGTCAGAAACACCTTTACCTAACCATGTCTTTGTAGGCATTTTTTTAGATTACACAGAGTCACCAAGAAAATAAATATGTTTCTTGCAAACAGTTATTTTTTCTAATTCTGTGAGTTGCTAACAAATTCAGCTTGGATGCTGTCCTGTAGAGAACATGTTTGAAGTCCAACCACAGCCTCAGTATGATTATTCACTATTTATTCTTCAACATTTGAATCATTGGATGGCCCAGACATAACCCCATCAGCACTGGAAATGTGAGATTGTGATTGTGAGTCGTCAGGATCAGAATCATGTTCAACTACTGTGGGGACAGGGATGAGGAGAGTGACATCAATTACACTCTGACTCACATCTTTGGACTCCACAATATTTTGGCAAACTATTAACTTGTCACAGGGTGAACATGGGGCAATACTCATGCCATCACCAACCTCACTATCACCACCACCGGGGAAAACAGCATCTCCAACCATCATTGAAGCAACTGAATGCACTGTGAAAAGACACAGTCAGAGAAGTCCCTTTAATGCCATCAACTATGCCATTATGCTGCGTACTACCACACACATGCCCATGGCCACTCTTGCCACTGGCAGCAGTGCTATGGCCAGAAACATCTTTGCATGCATGTCTCTCTACGGACATTTTTTGAGATTAGACAGAAAATTAAAAACAAATTTAGATTTCTGAACTTTGGGGTGGATGAGAAGCCAAACAACAACTGTGGCTTACAGATAGAGATTGAGCCCTAAATAGATGCAGACACACAGAGAGATGGAGATTGAGCACTTGAGATGAAGCCGCACAGGCATAACAACACCTTAACCAGTGGTCACAAATCCAGAACTGGACAAATAATACTTTCTTTTGCGGGAGGGGGGCAGCTGCAGTTCCTGTCCACTACCTAGATAGAATGAAGCAGTAAAAAATATCAGAAGGATAAGAGATTCAGAGTGCTGCGATCACATTGTGGTGCAATAAAATGTGTCTGACTTGACGACATGCACACACACACTAAAGGAAATGCGCAGAAAATTTAACAATTCAATACACTACAACCAAATCTTTTAAACTGACTGAAAAAAGGCACAGCACTACAGCAAACAGGAAAAAAATTATATAAACTTACTACAAGTATTACTGTGTGTACATGAATACACAAATACTAACACACTGGCTACCCAACAACAGTTAGAAAGACTGCCTTTCTCATTGTGAATCTCCCTTCACCACAGGTCCGCCCCTCCCTGAAGCACACCTCTACAGTGTCTTTCAGTACAGAAACTGAATGTTCTAAATTAACATTCAAAATGCACAAAAAAACGAAAAAAAACACTCGATGATATAAGCACAGAAGGGTTTCCTACAATTATGTACTAAATTTAGACCAAAATAATTGGATCAAATGTGATTTTTTAAAGCTTTTTTGATGGTTTGATTCTCAGAGCTCTGAGAGCAAACTGTCTCCAGCTTTCCACTACACACACACTATGCAGAACTGAGGCTGTGCAAGACATTATGAAGCCCATGTTACCTGCCATTCCATGAATCCATGCAAAATTTGCCTCACATAGCAATACACAGGCGAAGCAAATTCAAATCAATGGCACTTCACGTTAAGATTAAGGGGAAGGCTTTAATACAATGTGAGGTATTGCAAAGTCCATTAAAACAATGCACTTCACATTTCTCATTATGAAGGTGGAGTAATTTGCTTCGCATTGCGGAGCACTATGAAGATTAAGGAACAGTGCGTGAAGTGCTCCGCGTAGCGAAGCAGGAGCACTTCGCCCACCTCTACCAGCAGCAGGGGGTCAAAATGAATACCGGTGACCAGCAGTTGAAGGCTTAAGATTTTTGGGTACATTTAAAAATGTCATGGGCTGGTGATAAGGAGGGTTCCAGATAGAAACATAGAAACATAGACTTTGACTGCAGATAAGGACCGCTAGGCCCATCTAGTCTGCCCATTTCCCTACCTACAGGATAGGCCGCAGATCCTAGTTAACCAACAGCCTTTATCTTCCTGCCCCCACAAGAATTGTCTTATGTCTGTCCCATGCATTCTTGAATTCTCCCCAGTTTTAGACCCCACAACTTCCTCAGGAAGGCTGTTCCATGCATCCACTACCCTCTCTGTGAAATAATACTTCTTCACATTGCCCTGAACCGCTCTCCTTCTATCTTTAAATTGTGTCCCTTGTTCTTGCAAGTCTCTTTTTCCTGAAAGATGCTACCCTCTTGGACTTGTTGATTCCTTGAGGTACTTGAAAGTTTCTATCATGTCCCCCTCTCCTTCTTTCCTCAAGGGTATACATATTAAGCTCCTTTAGTCTCTCCTCATACGGCTTCTCTTGCAGACCCTGCACCATTTTAGTTGCCCTCCTCTGGACTGCCTCTATCCTGTCTATGTCCTTGCGGAGATGGGGTCTCCAGAACTGGACACAGTATTCCAGATGGGGTCTCACCAACTGTCTGTACAGAGGGATAACAACTTCCTGTTTTCTGCTGCTGATGCCTCTCCCTATACATCCTAGTATACCCCCGGCCCTCCCTACTGCCTTCTCACATTGCTTGCTAACCTTAAGGTCATCTGATATGATTACCCCCAGGTCCCTTTCCTGTTTTGTTGTTGTTACTACCTCCCACCCATTGTGTATTCTTCCCCTGGGTTCTTGTTTCCCAGGTGCATTATTTTGCACTTTTTTGCATTGAATCCTAGCTGCCATACGTCTGACCATTCCTCCAACCTTGCCAAGTCCCTTTTCATCCTTTCCACGCCTCCTTGTGTATCAACCCTGTTGCAGATCTTTGTGTCATCTGCAAAAGGCATACTTTTCCTTCCAGTCCCTCTGCAATGTCACTGATGAAGACATTAAAGGACTGGACCCAATACTAAAACGCTGCGGTACCCCACTAGTAACCTTTTTCTTCAGAGTGGACTCCATTTACAATTACCTTCTGTGTCCTGTTGTCCAGCCAATGTTTTACCAGGCTACCACCCTGGGACCCACTCCCAGGCTGGTTAATTTGACTATCAATCTTTTGTGTGGGACTGTGTCAAATGCCTTGCTAAAGTCTAGGTAGGCCATGTCCACAGCCCCTCCTGGTCTACTACTTTGGTCACCCAGTCAAAGAAATCTATTAGATTCATCTGACATGACCTTCCCGCTGTGAACCCATGCTGCCTTGGATCCTGTGCTCCACTGACCTCTAGGTACTCAACTATTCTTTCCTTCAGAAGTGACTCCATCACTTTCCCTACCACAGAGGTCAGACTGACAGGTCTGTAGTTTCCTGCCTCTGTCTTGGTCCCACTTTTGTGAAGGGGAATCACATCCGCCTTCCTCCAGTCCTCGGGTACCACACCATCCTCCCATGATTTATTAAAAAGAGTAGCCAGTGGTTTCACTAGTTCCTTCCTTAATTCTTTTAGAATTCTGGGGTGAATTCCATCAGGACCCATTGCTTTGTCCACCTTCAGTTTTAGGAGTTCTTGCAGAACCCTTTCTTCTGTGAAAGGACTGGGATCGACCCCCCTATCAAGAGTGCTTCTGTTAATTGGATTAGGCACTTCCCCCTCCTCTTTTGTGAATACTGAGCAGAAATATTTGTTCTGTATTCCTGCTTTTTCACTGTCCCCCTCTGCCCACCCACTGTTCATTCTATTCAGCCTCACTATCCTCCCTTTGTCTTTCTCGCTGCTGATGTACCTATAAAGGTTTTATCCCCCTTCTTAACTGAGTTGGCTATCTTTTCCTCAGTTTGGGCCTTTGCTATTCTGACTTCCCTCCCTGCTTCTTTCTGCCTTAATTGGTACAGCTCTCTGTCCTGCTCCTTCTGTGTTTCCTTATACTTCTAGAATGCTATCTTTTTCTTGCTGACTTTCACAGCCACCTCTCTTGAGAACCATAGTGGCTTTTTCTTTCGTTTTGATTTGTTTATTTGCTTCACACAAAGGCTTGTTGTGTCTGTGATGGCAGTTTTGATAATTCCCCATTGTTGCTCCACACCTCCTTCTAGCCTGTTTGCTAGTGCTTTTCTGAGGCACTCTCCCATCTTGCCAAAGTCAGCCCTCCTAAAGTCCAGTACCCTCACTTTTCTATGGCTTGACTCTGCAGCTGAGTTTAACGTGAACCACACTGTTTGATGGTCACTTGTCCCCAGATGGCAACCTACTTCTAGATCTGAGATCCTCTCACTGCCCCCGTTTGAGAGTACGAGGTCTAAGATTGCTCCCTCATGAGTGGGTTCTGAAACTATCTGTCTAATGCCTGCCACCTGTAGGGCGTCAAGAATGGCCCTGCTCTTGGATGTGGCTGCAGCAAATGTGCTCCAGTTAACATCTGGCATATTCAGGTCTCCCATCAACAGTATCTCCCTTTCTCTGCCATTCTAAGAATTCCTTCCATCATATCCTTGTCCATTCCTTCCCTGACATGGGGTCTGTACACAACCCTGTGCGGATTGTGGTGCCCTTTCCAGTCTCCAAGGTGACCCACAGTGCCTCCTCTCTCCCTGTTTACTCTTTTGTTCAGTTGCTTTTATCTCTTCCTTTCCATGAGAGCTACTCCCTCCTCTTCTCCCTGCCTGTCTCTCCTGTAGGTTATGCCCTGGTATGTAATCCCAGTCATGGTTCTCTGTGTACCATGTTTATGTGACTGCTACGATATCCAGGCATTCCTCTTCCATTAAGGCCACCAGCTCAGGGAGCTTGTTGCCCAGACTACGGGCATTGGTACTCATTACCCTCCATTTCCTGATGGCCTTACCCCTTTGCCCCATCCCTGTCCTTCTTGCCTTTGTCACTTTCTCCATTTACCCCTTCCTTCTCTCATCAACACCTCCATGTTGGTGTTTGCCACACTTACTACTGTGATTGTTTGGGGGGGCTAGGATTTTCCTGCTCCTTTCAGTGCCTCCCTTGGCTAGTTTAAAAGCTTGCCAATGACATTTAAGCCTATCACCTAGGATCCTGGTTCCCCTCCCGGACAGATGCAGCCCATCATGCCAGTATAGGCTTGCATCACTCCAGGTGGACCCCCAGTCCCCAATGAAGCCAAATCCCTGAGCTCCACACCAGTTTTTCAAACACTGATTAAATCCCATGGTACGGAACACCCTAGCCTCTCCTATGCCATAGATGGGTAGCACCTCCGAGAAGGTTACCGTGCGTGCTTCTTGACTAAGGCCCCTCCCCAATTCCACAAACTCTTCCTGCACTTCTCTAATCCCTTTCTTAGCCAGGTCATTTGTCCCTAGGTGGACAATGACATCCAGCTCCCTCCCCTGTGCAGCTGCTCCGGCAATCCTGAGGATTCACTCCTGTCCCTCAAGCCATGGCGCCAGGCAGGCACCTTACCTCCCTCTCCCCTTCCTTGCCCAGTTCTACCTTCCTAACAATGGAGTCCCCCACCAGGAGTTGTTTCCTTCCCCTGCAGGGTCCCCTGCCACCCTCCTGTGGGTCTCCTTTGTGGAGGTTCCCAGCATCCTCCTTGGTCTCCACTGTAGGTGCCTCCATAGAGGAACCACACTTTGCCAGAATGGCATAGGAATTGCGGAGAGGTACAACTGGAGGGATGTGCCTCTGTTCCACCACCTCACCCTCCCTGAGCCCACTGTGGTCCAACCACTCCTTCTCTTGGCAACCTCTGAGGCAACGGCAGTGGCACTGGTGGTCCCTGGATGGAAGAGGAGGTCCCACAAATCCTGGCCAACTCAGCCTGGAGATGAGCAACCTCCTCCCTCAGCTCAGAGAGGTGCCTGCAGATGGGACAACACCGCATCCTCCAGAATATCTCCCGGAAGACTGCTGCTCCACAGCCACTGCACTGCACCACTCCAATCATGTCTTATTTCTGACCCCTTAACTGTTTGCAATCCTTACTCTTTCATCCGTTTTTTTTCTCTCTCTCTCCTTACTTTCTGCCTGTGTGCCCTTTAAGCTCCTAATTGTCCTGTTCTGAGACAAGATCATTCAGGACAGGGTGGTGATAGTAGTGACGGGGCCTGAAAATTGATGCACGATGTGGGTAAGCTCAGCTATGATGATGTGAGTAAACTCAGTTATGCTGATATAGTTACTGGGGCACCCAACAACTGGAGGAAAAGAGCAAGAGCAAAGTTGTTCCTAGTAAGGATGCAGAGGTTCAGGCAGCAGTGTTGGAGGAGACAGTTAGTGTCACTGTTGGAGGGAGTGGCCATCGAATTCTGACTCAGAGGTTCTGCTGTTTCTACTGGGGCTGCAGTGTGTCCAACTGTTCAAGGTGTCCCCAGTTCCATTAGGAAATAAAACCTTTTTGCTGAGTGTGATCATGTCTGAGAGTCTAGGGAAGGGGTGGGTTTAGGTGGGAGTAGTTTTGTGCGAAATTGGAAAATTTTGCCCAGCGAAATATTTCACAGAATGTGTGCATTTGACAACCCTTCTGACCACTCAGTGAATGAGTGTGTGTTTTGTACAAGCATGCGCTCATTCATTGAGTGCTCAGATGGACTGCTGGCCATTGAAGTGAGTGGAGGGCTGTGTCAGTAGCCTGATCGGGGTACTGGGGCTCTGACTTAAGACAGGGTGGGGTGGGGTCCACTAGACACCAGGGACAGGAGGGGATTACTTTTTTATTTTGAAGATTGAAACTGGGTTTATGGCTGGGAAGGAGGGAAAATAATGGATTGACTGGGGGGTGGGAGGGTTCTTTATTTGAATTCAGCCTGTGATTGGTGGGGGTTCACTAGACACCAGGGACAGAGGAAAGATTGCTTTTTTCAAAGATTGGGGTCCAGGGGCCCAGGGGTGATGGGGGTGTTGAATTCAGCTGGTGATTGGCCAGGTGGATCACTAGACACTAGAGACGGGGAGGAGGCTTTTTTTCTCAAAGACTGGGGTCTGAGGGCCCAGGAGTGACTGGGGGGGGTTCTTGAATTCGGCCGGTGATCGGCTGGGAGGACCACTAGACACCAGGGAGGCAAAAAATAAAATATAAATGATGGGCATATGTGGACAAAATTGCAAGTGAAATTTCACAATTCCATTGCAATTTTGTGAAATATTTAATCAGGCAAAACTGCCAATTTCATGGCAATTTCACCATCAAAATAAAATTTCACAACATCTCTATGTGGGAGTAGTAGTTCAGTAGCTGCCATCATGATTACCAATGCTTGTGATCCCAAAACTCCATCATCTGAGCCTGTGAGGCAGGTCTTGTCCACACCGATCCTCGTCCTTCTTCTCCTGGGGTTTGCCAACAGCAGACTTTTTTGCGAGGGCACCCCCATCCCACCAGTTTCATCCATGCTCACTGCAAGGGAGGAGCAGTTTGTGGTGGAAAAAGTAACAGCCAGCTATTGTCATCCACACTAGGGAAGGCATTGTTCAGCAATCATGCTTTGCATTTCTGTGTTGGTGTTCCCAGTGCGGGTGATAAGCCCAAGGCAACACCTGCTCAGCTGCAGGTTCAGAGTCACTCTGACCCAACCAAATTCCTGAAGGAGGAGGGTAGTGAGTTAGATCAGAGTGACCAACATAAAGTGGTTGAGTTTGTGCTGGTAAAATATGGTATGTACTGTACCAGATAAAGGCACAGGTGAGGTGGAGGACAGAAAAGGACATTCAGCCTATTGAGGCTGAAAAGGAAGGTGATCTCCTTGACAATGACCCTTTAAGTGTCCCCCCAAATTGCCTTCTGATGATGATGGAAAAGAGGAGGAGCCTTATCATCTTCAGAAGGAAAAGAAGGCAGGATATGATGGCTTATTGCAAGGTTGTGGACTGAGACAATAAAACACTATTTCTCCTTCTCTTTTGTCTCCCTGTTACTGCAGGTATTGCCAAACATCATAGGAATGACTGGTAAGCCAGTCTCACAGTCAGAGCCCTCCAGCCAGCCGGTCCTCCAGTAAGTCAGTTCTACAGCCAAGCAGACTTCCAGCTAGCCAACCCTCCAATCAACCAGCCCTCCAGTCATCCAGCTAAAAATACCCTCATAATCCAGCAAGGCCTTTTGTCTGCTGTGATGGTATGTTTCTCTGTCCACCATTGCACTGTTGCTTATTCTACTAAATTGCTTATTCCTCCCACAGAAAATCAAAGTTGATTGCATGGTTCTCTTCAGTCAACCACAACACTAAAATGCAGTTTCTTCTTCCTTTGTATCTCCGTGTTGCTGCAGGTATGACCAACATACCATCACTGTGATAACTCACTAAAAATTTCAGAGACAGAGCTCCACACAACAGCAGCTAGCCAGCCCTTCCACCAGCCAGCCACAAGCCATCAGGGCACAAACCCATCCAGCGCTCAAGCCAGACTCCAGAAAGCAACAGAAGCCTCCGCCTTCTCCTCCAGCAAGGTGTTTCTCTACCTGTTGTGATAATAAGTGTTTCTCTATCTGCCACCCAATTGTTGCTTACTGCTAACTTGATTGTTCCTCCCACAGTACATCAAGATTAAGTTCATGGTTCTGATAACCATGAAATGCGGAAACACACTTTCTTCTTTTCCTTTGTCTCTCTGGTGCTTAAGGTATGACCAAACAGTTTATGGATTAGTGTCAAGACAGTCTCATGAACCAGGAACTCACAACTAGAGTCTTCCATCCAGCTGGACAGCACTCTAGCCAGCCATCCTGCAAAGCAAGCGTCAAGCCAGTCAAAAGCTTCCTCTGACACCAACAAGGAATAAATGCAGCAGCATGTAAAACAGATAAACATTCACCCAGCAGCACACCCAGCAGGCCCAAAGGAGACGAAGAAACTGCATAGATTGAGGGTCTGGCTTCATTTCACAAGCAAAAGGGAAAGGTTTCAAGCAAAAAAGGCACTAACCAAGATTCATGTTTGGGAATAAAAGCACTGAATATAAATTCAGCTCAGACTGGAGTCTGCTTACACATAATGTCCATCAGTGGTACACATGATATCTGCATTGTATGGGAGATGACTCCTGGCAGCAGAACTAGTCATACACTCACTCCAAAAATATTTTGAGTGGAATCTGGAAATAACCTGCACATCTATGGATAGAAGAATACCTAAGGCAAGTCAGTATAAGGAGCTATGAAAAGGTAGGTACTGTCTTACAATTATGTCCATAAGCATATTTTGATTTACTTATTTTATACATTATCATTCATGATGTGCTATTAGGATGTTAGGATGTTAGCATAAACAGATGTTAAGATAAGCAGTTTCTGAATTTGATGACATGCCACCATATACTTGGATGCTGGAATTGGAAACAAACTATCCTAACATCCCACTATCCTATCTCAGATCAGATTTCAGAGTATCCAAGCAACCCTAATGGGGATATCTATACTGACATGGAGGTTGTTAAGACGGCTGCACTAGTTAGCTGAAAGGTGTACTGCCTGTTTAGTGGAGGGTCCACTGCATAACTGAGCATCATTTTGGGTAAAAATAGAAGACACGTTTAAAAAGAATAATTAGAAATATAAAAGCTGATGGCAGAAAAGACCATTGATCCATCTGGTGTGCCCATGATACCTTAACCAACAACCAAGACCTAGTGTCCATACAGGGTTTGTGCCCATGCTACCTGCCCCATGTTTTCTGCCATGTTGCTACTCCTCTCAGGTGACTATTAACACATAATTCTGTCCTAACCATGTTTGAAGCCATTAATCATCTTGGCACCCATCACCTGAGCTGGCAGGATGTTCCACAGCTCAATCACTCTTTTTGATAACAAAAAAAAAGCACTTCATCATGTCCCCCTGAATTTTCTTCCTGCCAGCTTCTTTTCATGTCCATGTGTTCTAGATTCACTATACATGTTGAATAGTTCCTTGCACATTACCTCATTCACTCCTTTCAGGAACCAATGGTCTAAATCATATCACTCCTCTCCATTCTGGCCTCCTGCTAGTAAATGGTCACAGCCATATGCTGAGCCTTGTACAATCTGTCCTGCAGACCATGAATCATTTTTGAGTTTCTGTACTGCAGTGTCTCCAGCCTGCACTTGCCTTTCCTCCAAGTGAGGGCTACAGAACTGGGCACATCACTTCAGGTGTGGTTTTACAGTGATCTATAAAGACTGGTCTCCTGAGTATTGGCAGATCAATGGTGGGGTCTTACTTGGGGCTGTTCTGGTCCAGAAGATGACAGCATACCACCAGAGCAGGTAAGTATAGGTTAAGGGGGGTGTGGGGTGGGGGGTGCTCAGTAGGGGTGTGTGTGGGATGGGGAGGGGGTGGCTGGGATAGTGAGGGATGGTTTTCCTTTTTCACAGGTTACAAAAAAATAAAAAAGATGTCGGAGACTGTTTTCTTTTTTCACAGGCTGAAAGAATAAACATTTATATCAGGACACTGGGTGTGGGCTCCCCAGTGTCCCATAAAGCTAGGGGGAGATATCCTACCTAGGTCTGACATGGCGATTGGGGCCACCAAATGTTGGTAACAATTAAACAAGGGACTACAGGTGGGTGAGGGGGTCCAACACCGGAAGTGGGCATCCCAGTGTTGGATTATATGACAATTTTTAAATAAACTACTTTGGGGCACTGGGAGTGGGCTCCCCAGATGTCCTACACTGCAGCAGTGATATTTAATAAATGCTGAGATGAGGATTGGGGCCCCCGTTGTAAGCAACCATTTATTTAAAGAACTAACTGGAGGGGGTTGGGGTGTCTGGCACATTAACTTTGTTCCCTTTAATGTATTTGGCATAGGAGTCACTTGCACTATATGACACAACTGTCATTTAGTAAAGGACAGCTGTGTCACATGGTTTGCACTATATGAAACAGCTGCCCTTTACTAAATGACAGCTGTGTCATATAGTGCAACTGGCTCCCATGCCAAATACATTATATGGCACTAAGTTTTATTCATCAGTTTGCAGTTTGGCTTTGAAGACTGTAGACATGAACCGGTAAACAGAAGATGATACTGAATGACCTTGGAGGTAAGTATAAGGTAAGAGTGGGAAGTGGGTGCTCAGTGGAAGGATCACGATGGGGAAAAGGGGTGAACAGTAATGGTGAGGGATGGTTTTCTTTCTTTCAGGTTTAAATAAAACAAAGACACCGGGGGATGTTTTTCTTTTTTGCAGGTATACATATAAAAGTAATCTTTCGGAACACTGGGGGTTGGCTCCCCAGTATCCCACTCAGGTGTGTGTGTGTGTGTGTGTGTGTGTGTGTGGTGAATTACATGAAACAAGGGGCTGTGTGGGCATCCAACACAGAGAGTGGGCATCCCGGTGCCAGATTCTACTAATGAAAAAAAGTAAATAAATAAATACATACATATACACACACTGCCACTGGGGATTGGGGCCCCCAGTGTGCCGATACAGTTGAAGGCACAGTCAGGCTGGGCTACAATGACAGTAGCTTCTGACTTATGAGTGGCGACAGCAGCAGGGGCTGCACTATACATCACAGCTGTCATATATTAACGACAGCTGTGTCATATGCTGCAAACTGCTGCTTTCACAAAAATTCAGCTATAAATAGAACATTGATTTTTGAACTGTGCATGCTCAGAAATGGAACAATTTTATTAAATATTTTAAAAACTACTTAACCGAGGGACCTAAAATCCACAAAAGCACACACCTTGAACCAACCTGTATCAAACATGAAAGTTTTAGGTTTCAAAGCCTCCTTTTGTTTTTAGTTATCGAGTGGCAGAAGGTTTTAAAGATTTTCAAAAATGGAGACTTTGGGGGTTTTTGCACCTCTGTAATTTTGCCCCCCAAACCGATCTACATGAAATTTACAGGATCAAGAGATCCTGGCACAGAGGCCATGTCTTCCAAATGTCATGTTGATCAGTTGAAAGGGGCAAAGTTATTCAGGTGCACAAATTTGAGTTTACTCATTCCTAAGATATAGGCACTATCGTGCCTTTGTAATATATATTAATTGCAAACAATCTTCATTAATGCAGCAGTTAGGGTTGAAGCAGCACAAGTAAGGAAATGAGGCATTAGGGTTTCCTACCCTAACACCTCACCCACAACACCCAACCCTACCACGTCACCTCTACTCCCACTCCACAGACCAACAGTTGCCGGGGTGTGCCTTGGGGTCATTAGGCCTAACTCTCACCATATTCCAATTGTAAAGAATCTGAGATGGTACAGTATAGGAGAATAGGGTGAGAGTTAGACCTGACAACCCCAAAGCACACCCTGACACCTGTTAGTTAGTGAAGGGTGGGGATGGGGTGGTCAGATTGGGTGTTGGGGGGAGGTGTCAGGGTTAGAAATATAAATGTGTAAAATTAGAAAATTTCATTCTGCAAAATATTTTGCAAAATTCTTGCATTTTATGAAATATTTCATGGGTGCAAAATGCGAAATTCTGCAGGTGAAGTTCGAAATTTCTCAGTGAAATGAGTAATTCCACCCATGAAATGGCAAAATTCAGGTGAAATTTGGGTGAAAGTTGGAGAAAGTTTGCATTTCAAGGTGAAATTTCTCAATTTTGCACTCAGCGCAAAACTTTGCGAAATGGCAGAATTTTGTGAAATGATTTGTGTGGTGAAATTGCCAGTTTTGTGGCAATTTCACTGCCAAAATTTAATTTCACAACATCTCTAGTTGGAAACCCTAATGCCTCATTTCCTTACATTTGTTGCTTCAACCCTATCTATTGCATTAACAAAGTTTTTTGCAATGTATTTCATTACTTTTGGAGACACAGTAACCTAATTTTCATGTGGGAGTGTGGGCCCTGTGTTCCTATGTAACCATACCTGTAGAGACCTTCTAAGTGACCCTCATCTCCCTTCAGTACATAATGGTATCTATATGAGTGAGGGCCATGCACTGCCATCTACCAATAAGACTAAACACATTGAAAGTAACCCTCATCTTCCCATGGGAGCGTAGGGTCCTTCAGGCCCTGTGCTCCCAGTACTGCATATTGAAATGCATATGTGGCACCACAGGGCCATCTGGGGCCATACACTTCCATCTAGTTCCAACTGTACAGATACAGTGCAGCGCTATAAATCCTCGTACTACAAATGCAGCAACATCTCAGTAACCTTAGTACCATTGGAAAAAATTCCACCACAATTGTAATCATGGTCTGGCAATCTACATGCATGCTTAGTACACCTAAAGGTGTGCTAAACTACATTTAGTGAAAAATTCATATCTTGAACTGTTTTTGAGATATAGGCACCGAAAGGTACCACATACATCACCATGTTGTCCTATGGGAACTTTCTAAACTTTGGAATGTTATAAGTATAGAACAAATGTAAATGTTTTCTCCATACCAGCAGAATTCACATCCGTTGGGCAACCCCTTTGTACCCTGTTAATTTCTAGTCGAACGTCCTGACTGTTTCTATGCAGTGAAGTGCAAAGAAACAGTAACCTTTAAAAATCCCTTTTCATGAGCTGTGAAAATCCCTTTTCTTGAGCCAAATCACTTTTCTTGAGCTGTCAAAATCTCTTTTCATAAGCAAATCCCTTTTTGCGAGGTAGGGGCATCTGCTGGTCGCCTCACGAAAAGGGATTTTGACAGCTCGAGGAAGAGATTTCTCACAAAAAGGGATTTTGACAGCTCATGAAAAGGGATTTATTAGGGATGGCCAGATGGACTTGACAGTAATCCCTTTTTGTGAGCTGTCAAAATCCCTTTTTGTGAACTGAATCCCTTTTTGCGAGCTATCAAAATCCCATTTTTACGAGAAATCTGTTTTCACGAGGTAGGGCCATCTGGGCATCCCCTCACAAAGAGGGATTTTGACAGCTCACAAAAAGGGATTTCTCGGGAAAAGAGATTTTGACAGCTCGTGAAAAGGGATTATAAAATGTAATCCTTTTTCATGAGCAGTCAAAATCCCTTTTCGTGAGCCATAAATCCCTTTTTGTAATGTGCACCTATCCAAAAGACTTAACTGATCATGTTCAGAACCTGACATTTTAACATTGAATAACTTTGGAACAAATTAATATTTTGCCACCAAACCAATGCTGATGTGTTCTATTGGGCAGCCCCTTTCTACCCTGAGAATTTCACACCAAAGTTCCAGATGGTGTGGCTGCAGCATGATGAGGAACAAACAGCCAAAACAGGTGAAAAAAGTGACTTTTTCACTTTTTTCACTATGAGTTGCAAGAAATCTGCATATCTAATCAAAACGCAACTTGGTACATCAACAGACCTACCTCACAGGGCAGTGCATCCCAAATTTCGTGCAAATCTATTGAAAGGTTTCAAAGTTATTAAAGTGCAAAATTTGAAGTTTAACATTAAACTGCCCACTTAACCCTAATTAAAGTGGTGCTACCACACCACTATAATATCTGAAAAAAAAACTATGAAGTATTGACAATGGGGGATTGGGCAACCCCAGTGTCAGTGTTTTGTTTGGGGTGTGTGGGGTAGTGGGTGATGACAGGAACAGTTGGGTGGGGGGAACAGTTACAGGGGCACCAGCAAGAGACATCAATGAATGGTTTTCTTTGTTGCAGACAAGACGTAATATAAAAAAAAGAAGAACTACAAGGTAGACACTGGGGATTGGGCACCCCCCAGTGTCAGTGTTATGCTTGTTGTTGGGGAGTGTGGGGTGATGGGTACTGAGAGGGAGGGTCAGGTGGGGAAGAGTTACAGGGACACCAGAAACAAACATCAATGGATGGTTTTCGTTGTTACAGGGCTTCATACAGCAGCTGCACACTAGTGAAGTTTGTAGCAAACTTCTAGTATGCAGCTCATAACTGTTTTTAAAGCAGATCAGCTGTGTGCTGACACAGCTTCATGCAGATCAAAGTGCAGAAGCCCTCTCTGATTGGAGCAGCTTCGGTACTTTGATGTACACAAAGTTTATGGCCACCAAGCAAAGAGCTGCATCAAGACTACAGTGCATGGTCATTGTTGTAGACTGTCAAGCCCCTGTTATTCTGAACTTCGATGGGCAAGGCAGTGACTTAGCCCCAACATCCCATTTCATGCGTCACAAAGCGTTTGATGTACAGGTGCATCAAACATAAAAAGGGATCTATTATGTGTTAATATGATGGTCACTGGTACTCTCATCACTGTAAGAGTGTTATCACTTGTGGAATTTGAATGCTGGGAGGCAGTATAGCGTAGAAGGTTAAATAGTCAAGCTGTGAATCTGGAGGCCCAGAAAACCTGGGTTTGAAACTCACAACTGCCAGTTGGATACTGTGTGAGCCTGCACAAGTTACTTAACCTCCCTCTGCCACCATAGCACACCTGGAAATGACCCTTGGCTTAGTGTGTCTTTCCCTGCCAAAAATACTAAAATTAAAAAAAATATACCTGAACAGCTAACTTTCGCTTCACTGTTCTGATACTTAAAGACCACATGTGAAGACACTCTTACTGTGACAAGAGTACCTGTAGCTGGCATATTAAAGCATAGTATGAATCATGATCTCTATCTTAGCATAAGAATTAATTATGTTTAAACATTCCAGGTACTGCTGTAACCATAACAGGTGTCTCTTGCTGATAATTCTAAAATTCTGAACTTACTGGCTCAGTTGTCATAGACCATATCTCCCATATTCAAGTCCAACAGCGGTGTGAAGCAGTTAGCACTGCAAGGCTATTAGTACATGGCTAACTCTGAGCAATATTCAGTTAGCACACTCAGAAGGAGCATGATGTCATAATATGATATAATGCCAGCACAGCACAGCACAGCACAAAGTGACTATGTGCTGCACTGACAAAGCCTAAGGCTGAATATTGCCCGTAAGGAAGCCCACTAGAAATAGTGCTGACCAAAATAGGATAGCATCAGGGCTCTTGTGAGCTACATTCAGCCCTAGAATGCAAATGAGCCCATTGGGCATGCAAGCCACTAAGGGTATATTTGCATGCCCATTATGGACTCATTTGCATGCGTACAGCCCCATAGCACCCATGCTGGACTTGAGAAATATGAATTTCCTGGAAATCTTGTAGAACTCCCCCCCCCCACGCTCCTGATTGCTTATATAAGAAATGAATCTTCAAGGCCCTTGTAGTGTAGCATACCCTCTCTCCCCAATCACCCAGGTATAACAATAACATTTACTTCCTTGGTAATCTAGTTGTAGGTGTGTTGCAAATTTAAAATTCTGCAGCAAAGTTTCAGAGAAGTCACCCACTATGCAGTTCATGAAGAATTTGCAAATTCTGCTGGATGGCCCATAAAATGCAAAGTCTACTTTGTGAATCACTATGCTGCCAATTCATAAAGTTTGCAGTCAGACTTGTGTTTTAATTCACCCCAAATGAGGTGGCTGGCAGGCAGCAGCAACTCTGCTTGCAGCAGTAGCAAAAAATGCCAAAGATGACTGATAAAGGACAAGAAGTAGACATACTGTATTTTGACTTCAGCAAAGTTTTCAAGTCCACCCATTACAGGAGGCAAGTAAAAAAAAACCTGGAGGACCTGGGGTTGGGGATTGGGCATAGTAAATGGGGACAAACTGACACAGCATATTAGCAGCAGCAGCAGCACCATCAACGATTGGTGGACAGGTAGTCATCAAAAGCATTACTAATTTCTGGTTCTGGAGATATATTTGCAAGTGACATCAGAAGTGGCTATGGAGGGACTCAGTCCGAGAGGGTGACTGATGACACAGTGCAGCAGCAGCAGCACCACCACCATATTAGCACTGGCAGGCAGACAGGCAGGCAGCAGTAGCATTTCTAATTCTGGTTCTGGAAAAATGTTTGCAAGTGACAGCAACAGTGGTTGCAGAGTGTGAATGGATTCAGTCTGAGAGGGAGGCTAATGACACAGTGCAGCACCACCACCACCACAGCACTGGCAGGCACTGGCAGGCAGCAGTAGCATTACTAATTTCTGATTCTGGAGAAATATTCACAATTGACAGCAACAGTGGCTGTGGAGGGACTCAGTCCAAGAGGGAGCCGGATGACACAGTGCAACAGCAGCAGCAGCACTGCCACCAGAATATTGTCAGGCACTGGCAGGCAGCAATAGCATTACTAATTTCTTGTTCTGGAAAAATGTTTGCAAGTGATAGCAACAGTGACTGTGCAGGGACTCAGTCCATGAGGGTGAAGACTGACAATGCAGTGCAGCAGCAGAATAAGAACCACCATACTGGCAGTCAGGCAGCAATAAACATTGCTAATTCTGGTTCTGGAAAAATGTTCACAAGTGACAGCAACAGTGGCCGTGGATGTATATAATCCAGGATGGTGACTGATAACACAGCACAGCATCAGCAGATTAGCAGCCTAAATAATTTCTGGTTCGGTATATATTTCCTGCAAGTGATAATCTTATATATTCTGCTTGTGCATTTATTGGCAAGAAAGTGATTAAAAAGTGGGTCTGTGGAGGGACTCAGTCAGAAAGGGAGGCTGGCACAATACGCTTAGACAATACTGCTTTAATTACAACAACAACAGTATGGAGACAAGAGAGTGAGAGCACAAATGCTGCGTAATTAAAAATAAAAGAGCAAGACCAGTCACAAGACCAGTGGATGTGGAGGGACTTAGAGAGGGCGCGTGACACAGCACAGTGACAACATTGCTTTAATTACAACAACCACAGTAGTAAGAGAAGAGAGTGAGAGCTAACAAAAACAGAACTGAAAACATAGAGAAGAGACTGAGTTACACTATACCGTAATTGAACAAAAAGATGTAAGAAAGCCAGCAGCAAACACAGAAATTAGGATTCAAGATTGCAAGAATAGAGGACAGGATGCTGTAAGATATGACTAATAAGACTCCAATTTTTTTTATAATTTTTTTTAACAACACTAAATAAAGAGGTTATTATGAAAGGAGGAGACATGAGATAGTGCTTTGCATAGTGGTCAGGACAGAGTATGATGTGATTTATAAGTCTTCCATTTTTTTTAACAACACTAAACAAAAAGGTTATTATTAAAGGAGGTGACAAGAGATAGTACTCTGCATAGAGGACAGGACAGAGTCAGATAAGACATTATTTTTTTTATTTATTTATTGTTTTTGAGTAACACTAATCAAATGAGTTACTAATAAAGGAGGAAACAAGATATAGTATTTTGAATAATAATTACAGGTGGGGTGGGACAGAGGCTGCACCATGATGGAGCTCTGCCATCCCCTCAAAAAGCAGATACTGGTTGGCTAGCGTGTTCTGCAGCATATCCTCCACTGATGCAACTCAGCAACTGAGGTCCCTCAACTTACTGCAGGGTTGCACAACTTGGTTTTGTATAGAAGACACAGGAGGATGCTCTTCATCTGGGGTTTCTGGTACTTTCCCTCACAGCACAGGATTCCAACTGTAGGTCCCACTGCCCTTCTTGTGCCCTTCAGGCCAATGTGCATTATGTTGCCTCTTCAAGTGCTGCCCCCCTGTGGCATATGAGAAGCACTAGGAGTCCAGGAATCTTTCTCTGAAGCCTTGCATGCTCCTTCCACTGATGTGTGTGCTTGTTGTTGAGGTGGATATGCTACCCACCAGTGCCTAAGCGACTGCCTCTTTTACCATGGTGAACCACCACACATTACATATTTTACATTTGATGATGCTGCTGTCCTGTGGGTCACTATCAAAAAAATCCTAAACAAGGGATGTGTTTGATCTCCAGGGATGGGGCTCCTCTTCATTAGATGGAGGCAGTGGTTCTACGGGGTTCTGATCTCCTGCACTGTCTTCTGGCTGTTGGCAGAGGCACCAGCACATGAGGAACTCTAAGATAATGTTGTGCACTGTGCTTAATTTTTGACAATTAAAGTAAAATGCATATTGTGCTTCAGACTTGACCAAGCTGATTCAATGTATATACAAATATGGTAAAGGAAAGGTTATTTTAAGTCAAGTTTGAGGGATGAAAAAACTGGTTCAAACTGGATTTTTCTAGCTTGAAATTGTGCACGTGTTGGAAAGAATGTACTATATTTGTAAAAGATATCTGACCAATCAGTTGCTTATTAGCTATGTAATGGCCTTGTATGGATAAGAGAAAGCTGATATCAGGCAGAGCTAAATGTATATAAAGTGGCTGTTCCAGCCTAAGTTGGGTTGAAAACTGTAACATCAGGGGAGCCTGCCATCATCCTCCAAGAGAAAGGTTAATATCTATGCTCTATTATCTTGTAAACTGTTGCCTGTTATATTTTTGATATGACACCTGTAATGTTATTGCCTATATGCTAAAATACCTCCTCCAGGTGAGGAAACAATACCTCACTGTGTTAAGTGGCATCTATACTTTTCTCAGTACTGGGATCCCAGAGACATAAGTCCAAATCCTGCAAACATCTTACAGAACAACTAGGCGCACCGGGGATGTGGGCACCACTTCTTGTTGTAGTGGCAGGTGAAGTCAAATCTAGAATCATGTTACAAATTTGCAAAGTGATTTTCAAAGGTGAATTGGGCAACTTTGCTGGCATTTCTCCAGTGAATTAAGACTTCCCAAATCACAAGGGGTGGAGAATAGAGACCATACCATATGTCAGTCTCAACTGCCCCTGATTAGGAGGGTGTCCCTCATTTACCCCTCAAAATGGCTCTGTCCCTCATCCGTCTCACATGGAAAAGGTTCTGCCCACACATACAATTCTGCCCACACATACAATGCACTGTAAATTCAGAATTTAAAGCAGAAATTCATAATATTGTAAGATGTTAAATCCAAAGTAAACTTTAGTTTGTACAAGTAAAGCAATAGTTTCCACACTATTCTGAGGTTGTATCTCCATGCTTGAGGATGAGTTCCTCATTGAGAAGTCAGTCTCCCTTATTGTCCCTCATTTTTAGTATCCATCCATTTCCCTCATTTAACTGATAAAAGGTTGGAGAACTGTCTGGTGCAGAGGATACAGAGGGTAGTCATTGAATGGAATTCTCTGGAATGAGTGGTCACCACCTGTAGAGTGCCTGACTCCCACAGAGGTTGGTGGGGCTAGTACTTTTTTAACAACTTAACAGTGCTGCAGAGGATATGGTACAAGTAATGACAGATAATTGGACAGCATATTTCAACTGATCCTTAGAGAATAGCGGCACCAAATGCCTGGAGAACAGTGAATGTGATAGCCCTGCACGAAAGTGAAGGGAAGGAGGAGCCAGGAAGAACACTAGAGACCATTCAGTATGACAGCAATCGGCAGCAAGCAAGCTACTGGAAACAATAATAAAAGAGAGACAGGTGAAGTCCTAGTGGCTAATGGCCTAGGATGGCAGACAGTATGGTTTTAGAGTGGGAGACTTATTTGACTGGGAAATAGAAAACTTCAAGAGCCTTAGTCTGACTTGTTATTGCCAGCATCTTCTCTTTGTTCCAAAAATGTGGGGGAGAGAGAGAGGTAAAATGAGAGACATTCATCAATATGTATGACAGCCGAAAGGTATGGATGCCATTGCCATACTTTCTGTGCTGAAGGCACAATATCATGGAAGTAACTGAAAAAAGTTTCAGCCTTGGCTCTCAGGTGACAGTGAGGTAAGTTAAGAGATATCAATGAATGGCCGGCAGTGACCACAACAGGATACTGGACTGGAGAAATTGAGGAGAGAATGATGCCAGACTGGGCTGGTGAGGGTCAGAAAGGTGGAGTAGAAGCTAAGGCAGACTCATTCTGGATGGTGTCCATTCCTTTTTCCTCTGCAGAAGAAACAACCTAAACACAAAAAAAAAAAGTTATCTGCTATTGTTCAGTGTAGCTCAGCCACACTAAAACTTAACAGCTGTCGGACTATTCTGTTGATACACACCAGCAGTCCAGTTTATCTAAATTCTAGCTGCAAATAAAAAATACTCGCATAACAGCTTTAACTCTGTCAGTCTCACTCATGAGCCCCCCCTCGTGCCCCAATGTCAGATTTGTTTTCTCCACTGAAGAAAGCAATCGCACCACACAGTCTTGACTGTGCAGCTACAGTGCAGCTGCAAGAAAAACACACTATACTTACCATTAACAGTATGGACATGGGTGAAAACAGTCCAGCAGCAAAGAAAATACACCATGCTCAACAGCAGTCCAGTATATACTAGGCCAACACTGTTTCTGTGCAGTATCATTAGTCTGTCTCTGTTATTGATCACTATTCAGTTCTAATAAGTCCAGTCATCTTTAATCCAGCACTTAACTACACCTGCAAAAGAAAGCAGTTTGGTTAAAAAATTCTTACCATTAAAGAACAATTCCCACAAATGGTCCTTGCACTGTGGGCCTGTGGCACACAGCAGAAACAATAATGTCAGAGCCAGAGAAAGTACATGATGAGATGAGGTGCCTGATAAGAGATGAAGCGCAATCAAGAATGTTCTACATACATAGTTTTTGTGAGGGGCATTATTGCAGCACTAATTTCTGGCTGGGGGTGACAATGAGAAGCTGTAGGATCACACAGCATGTACAGTACAATTGCAGTACATTAATACGTAATAATAATTGCAGTAAATTAATACCATCAGGGATGCTTTCATATTCTGTTCTGAAGAATCCTGAGATATGATGAATTGAGTACATCCATCTCCAAAGCATCAGACTGAATTTGCAGGAGGGCAAGTTCATAAGAACATAAAGGTACAAGACTGGCATAAACGTTCACACTGAGAGATACACTGGCAGTTATGGATCACATCACTCACACATCTGGAGGAGACTGAATGATGCTGAGATGAGGAGGAGGAGACAGCAGCAGATGAGGAGGAGGAGGCAGATGTCTTCTTTATGATACTGAAATTCAAACAGATAATTTCTCTGTATGGGAATGGCAGGCCATGTCGGGAGCTTGTCGTGGCATACAAAGTGGAAGTCAAAGAGAGTGGCTCTGTGAAATATCTATCTTGTCACATTTAAGTCTGCACCATACATTCATAACACAAACACCATTTAAAATAAAATGGCCTGTTGGGCATGATTCGAAACATGATGACTGCATAGTGTTTAGTAAGTGCAAAGCAAATGTCTTTGCTGTCTGCAGTAAACAGAATAAAAAAAATACAGTACTATCCGGATTTGCACAACAATAAAACAGTTCTATTCACATTTATATACAAATTTCACATATTTCAACATATATTGGGTTGTTCTAGTGTTCAAATGATCCCTCTCCATCTTCAATGTCAGAGTTTGATCTAGAGTCGAACTGCGTAAATTCACTGTTCTGTGCTTCTTCTTTTTATGTTGGCTTGCCACGCTTGCGCGCAAGTCAACATCTTCTATAGTGGCAGATTTTGGAGGTACAACAGCGTGGTGAATGCAAGGCTCACATCAGTAGGTGTGTCTGGCATTCCCCAATAAGACAGCATGCTTGTGCTGACACCAACATTATGTAAAGTGGACAAAACTTCTAAGGAAAGCGCTGCTGCAATCAGAGACAAGCTCCTCATGCAGCGGCACCGATGACACGCGTCCTGATGAGAAATTCCTGGTTAACGTTTAAAATGAGACTTAGGTCTCAAAGAGAATACCACTGTAAAGGAATGAGACTGGACACCACTGTTTTCTCTTTAATTGTATGTACCAGAAAATGCAACAAATAAAGAAGATGTTGTCCCTAAATGCCTAGTTCGCACGTCCAACTAGATGCTACACAGTTTTGCTTTGTTGTTTGTTTGTTTACTTTGGCATTCAGACTTCTAAGATAAATAAAGAAGGTGCTAAAAATGTAAAATGGGTGGGCAGGAGCAAGTCCAGTGGGCGGTGCGGTCAGTTTTACCAGCAGAAGGGGACTCTTGTTAACTGCTGAGAGAGAATGGAGAAAAAAGAATCACCTATCAGCCAGCCTCAACTTGCTACTCAATGACTGGCTGCAGTGTAACAGCTTTTCAACTCGGTACCCAAAGTCTGCACTGCAGCTCGCTCGTTCTAGCTGTTCTGCATTCTCCTGCCTCCTGTCTCCATTCAGCTACACAGCTCTTTGAACGTGCATGGAAATGTTACTTTTTATCTGTTTATCAAAGTGCATTCTATTTTGATTTTCTAAACTGTTTTTCCCCCTCACTCTCTCCATTTCTGTCAGTCTGTGAAACAGACCTCCCCCAGTCGGTCACTTAACCCCTTTGCTAATTACCCATTCTTCCACTCCCAGGACTTGTTGCCGGCCTGCCTGCAAGCCACCCACTGTATTCTGATCACAAAGGGCCGGCAAAGGATTATCACCCGAGTTATTCTTTTGATCCCAATGGAGGAAAAAAAAGGACACCATAGAAATTATACTAATTCGAAGTACAGCTGTGGAGCACACATGATTGTGCTGGATGTTGCCAGTTTGGAGAGCGTCTCGGTCGGATTGGCAGAGAAGAATAAGGAACAATAGGAAATGGATGCTGTGGCTCTGAGATTCCAAGCTAGCGGGTGGGCGGCTGTGGGGAGGGAGCAGTCCTCCCGCAGCTGAAAGCTGGAGAAAGCCCTTGGGAACTGGTGGGCTAAGTTGAACTGCATGCAACTTTTATAATTTTTTTTTTCTATTTTTATAATGAGAAAAACAGGGTTGTTAAACATTTTGAAGTTTTGGGGAGCTTGGATTAGCACACCACAATGTAAGAAAGTGATACATTTGTTTCATTTGGTATATTCTACATTAAAATGTAATTCCCCCACCGTGGAAGTGGTTTCTTGATTGTAAAAACTTGCTGTAGCAAAGCGAATAAAAAAGTTTGCTGCGACTTGGAGGGCTGCTGATGATAACAGATGAAAGTGGTAGTAGTCTCTTGCATTCAGTGGGG
The DNA here is from genome assembly GCA_016271365.2 of Neoceratodus forsteri. Taxonomy (NCBI): domain Eukaryota; kingdom Metazoa; phylum Chordata; order Ceratodontiformes; family Ceratodontidae; genus Neoceratodus; species Neoceratodus forsteri. The sequence continues at coordinate 1,211,916,712 of CM057453.1, read as the reverse complement.
GAGGAATGTTAAAGATGTGATGGTTTATTTTGTGACTGTATCCCTTGTTGCATGAAATACCAGTATCCCTTGTTGCATGAAATACCAGTGTAGGAGCAGGAGAAAATCAGTGCATTAAAGTATAATATAAAAAGTTGTGTTACTCAAGAATAATCTTGTTGCAAAATCAAATGTTAGGTCAGTGTAGATTTTGATGTGGTGGCATAGACAGCTACAGAGGAGCTATGTTGCATTTTCTAAGTTAGCAAACCCTTTATTAATTTAGCCTTTGTAATAATCTGTATCTTGTTTTTTTAATATTGCCAAAAACATCTCCATCATGTGTCATGCACAAAGCACCATAAACTAATGAAAGAAAAAGGTTACTATGGGCACTGTGCTGTTAAAGGTGACCTGCAAAGTATCTATACAGCTCGCTCCTGTCCCACATGCCTTCTAATCCTGCTTGGAGTCTGGATGCAGAGATGATCATTGTAATCCAGTCGTGACATTTTTATAAGCTGCCAAAGTTTTTGGCTGAACCCGGAAGCGTCGTTTGAGTCCCGATTGAGCGGGTGCAATTGCACATGTGTATTCCACCTATTCAGTGACATCGCTACCACCACTGCTCTTATTATAGTATCAGTGGTGGTACTTTATTATACTTGTTTTATGGCTTCCACGGAGGTATTGTTAGTTGTAATGTACCTACAGCGACACCTGGGCAGGCTGTTGTTGTAGGTAACATTACAGTGATCAATACCTCTGTGAAAGCCATAAGATAAGTATAATAAAGTACTGCCACTGCTACTATCATAAGAGCAGTGGTGGTAGCAACGTCACTAAATGGGTGAAATACCCATGTGCAATTGCGTCCGCTCAATCGGGACTCATGCTGTGCTTCTGGGTTCGGCTGAAAATTTCGGCAGTTTATAAAAAGCCACGACTGGATTAAAAATGATCATCTATGCAGCCCCAGACTCCTGACGTAGCATTAGAAGGTATGTGGGGACAGGAGTGGGCTGTATAGATACTTTGCAGGTCACCTTTAATAAAGCCTTGCAGTCTGGCAGAGTGAGGAGAGGGTGACGTGTCCTCCTGTTCTTCAGATCAGCTGGGAGAGGTTTCTTGTGTAGCTCTTAAGGGTAATTTTCCTCCTCCTGTTTCCCCTCGAAGTACTTCATTTCCTGTAGACCCCCTAGAAATTTCATTATCCTTTACTAACAAGTGCTCTGGTAACTTTTAGTCAGCCGCACACTACTGTGGTTGGTTGAAGATGCAGCAATTGCTGTAGATGTGGTAGTCAGGGAGGTGTGAACAAATATATCTTAAATCTTTTTCTGTAAAAGGGCACAAAGAGGAATTGTGCTGCCCTGTATGAGTAGAACTGATTGAAAAAGATTGTTATATCTTTTATTTGACCAACATAACTTAATATACGAGCGTTTGAAGCCACATAGACACCTATGTCAGGCATTGTGACAACACAGCTATAGGGACATTTTATACAGAACACTCATGTTAATTATTCTTGTACTGTTGAAGGAAAACGAGGTCGCTGTCCTGTTTAGCAAGTTTTTTCTCTGTGTTGCTGACTTTCTATATCAGGTTGCAAAATGCAATATCATCCATGCTAGGGTTACCAGATGTCCTCATTTAGAGGATGTGTCCTCTTCTCCAGCTGCCAAATATTCTTCATGTGACTTCATCATCCCGTTTTTTTTTATTATTATTATTATTATATTATTTTTTTTTTTTACACTCTCCTACCCAGGACCCCCTTGTAAATGATCTGTGAAGGCGGTGGAGACTTTAAACCCATTTGCTTGGGGTCTGGCACAAGGGCTCATCAGGGGAGGTACTAAGTGGCCTCTTTTTGGCATCCCAAAATCTGGTACTCCTACATGGTACCAAAAGGGATTGTGCTGTGTCCGACAGAGAGGAATTAATTTTTTGGAACCCCTTCAGTGCCGAAGGTGACTTGGAAAGATGCTTTCAGTCTATCAACATTAAAATGTGTAGCACTGACCTTTAAAAGTCACAACAAATGACCAGCATGCATAATAAGAATTATAAGAATAGTTTATTTATTTATTTGCTTTTGTTAACCAGGTAAGCACACTAGATAGCACGTGCCTCTTTTCAGGTGTGACCCAGGAGTATTACAAGTGTACAAATCAGAGTAAACAGGTAGAACAGGGAGCACATTAAGCCATTAAATAATGGTTACAACGAGAGGTACACAGTGAGCAGGTTCATACAGTATCAATATACATAGTGAAATAGGGACGAGGGGTAGAATAGCAATATGTACAGGCAAGGAGGTAAAAACAAAAGTACATACAACAAACATCACATAGTTGGTGTTGTAGTGTTGTAAAAACTGTTTCAATAACGTTAGTTTACATTTTTAATGGTTTGCGTGTGCAGCAAAAGAGCTAACATTATAACAAAATCATGAAATCTTTGTGGAGCAATTTCTGTGTGTGTGTGTATGTGAGGCCAACATATTCAAATGATTAGCATGGCACTTACCAAGTTAGCACCACACTAACCATGTATAGCACCAGCATTTGGGAGGTGCCATATTCGGTGGTGTTAGGTGTGCTGCACTGTCCTGGAAGCATGACAGTGCAGACAATACCATTGCACCTATGCAAATGATAAATGAGGACCCTTGCATGCGTAAGGGGTGCAGTGATGTATTAAACAGTTTTGGCAGTGCGCTTATAGTCTGCTCACTTTATTGAATGTAATCAAATTGTACATATTGTGTACCAAATCTTTGTATACTATCCTCATGTTCCCCTACCTTCCCCCGTCGCACCATCAGGAGACGAGCAACTTGTTGCTCAGCATCCCTTTCTGGTGAAATATTTCAGTTAATAAAGAAATAAAAAAAGCCTAATTTCAGCAAGATTTAATGCCGTGAAAACCCTGCCCTTAACAGTGTGCAGTGGCTGCATCCCCCCCTCAAGCCCATGCTGTAATTTGTAATATCTCTGGTGTCTACTGGTTCCCCCAGCAACCCAGTCACCCCTGTTGTACAGTTTCTCCAGTCTCCTTAGCATCTAGTGGTGCCCCAATCAAGCACCCATGCATGAATGTCTTTAATCACCCACACTGTGCATAACCTATATATACCCTGGTGACTAGTGGTCCCCCTCCCCACAAACAGTAACTAATCCCCCCCGCCAACCTGCTCACTCCATACCAACCACCACCCCCACCACAGAAACCAGTCCACAGACACAGACCGTGATGGCAACTTGCACAGCCCTTTGCTCACTTCCTCAGCTGGTCACTGTCTGACTGTCAGTGAGTGATCATGAATACAGTGTTAAAGCTAACTGTCTGACCTTTGCTAAGGACTATCTGTGGGCTGTTTACCGTACGGCAGTACTGACTGTGTTGTGGCCAACTCTGAATAGTGTGGCTGTAGTGCTGTGCTTGAAATCTAAACTTCTGCTGTTTGCTTAACTGCCCCAAGGTCTCTGAATTACCTTTTACCAGTTTTTACGGTCTTGTATGAAAACCAAATAATGTTCTGTTTATCATCATAATCACCTACTGTCATCATCAGTGTGCAAGTCAGCACAGTGTTCTTAAAGTGTATAGCACTGCTTTTCTTTCAACAACAACAACAACAAAAAAAAAAAATTCAGAACCAGTCCTGGTCTTTTGAGAGATAAGTTTTCAATTTACTAGTAACTCTCAAGGGGTCTAACACCCCCCCGGCCCCGCAAACACAGCACCATACAGGTACTGTATGCTGTCAGTTCCACTATGTGGACTTGAGTGTTACAGGCTCAAAACCTTGAGGGATGGTCTCTGACTGACTGTTGTCACTTTGGGAATTCTTTTCCTTCCTAACTGTTAGAAGTCACTTTGGGAATTCTTTTCTCTCCTAACCGTCAGAAGTCAATCAGCAAAGGCCTAGTAGAAATGGTGAACCCAATGGTCTCGTACAAAGGGTGAAACCAGTTGCCTCCCAGTGAATGAAGGGATTCGTTATATTCGATGGCTCTGTGTGTGTGAGCAGGGGAGGAAGTGTTGTTATAACCAGTGAGAGTGCAGTCTGTGGTTATTTTGCAAGTTGCAGGGTGCTGGTTCTGTATTTGAAGTTCTTGTTCAGTTATGTCTGTGGGTTTTGACCACAGACACTTTTTTAGAGAGTTCATTGTGTGGCATCTTTGCTTATCTTCTCAGTCCGCTGCTGTTCCTGTCTTGCACACATGTATGGAAACTGCTTGCACCTTTTACAGACCTCTACCACGGGATCCTTGCACCCGAGAATTTCAGAGGGTGAGACTTCTTTCCAATTGTGCAAATATGTCAAAGACGAAAGGGACACTGTATTCTGCTCTGGCTTACATTAAGTAGAATCTAGTCAGGATCTTTATATGGTGTCTTCCATATACTCCATGTCTCAAAGTGTTTCGTAGATCAATGAGTTACACAGTGGTAGAGCATGGGACTATGCAGGCAGACATATGAGCCATTTAGCATTTAACAAATCAATGATCTAAATGCACACCCCAATTCCTGTCAATCCATGCGGGATGGGAGTGGGGTTAGTGTCACTTCAATACTTCACTGCCATTCCTATTATGCATCTCTCTAACTCCTGCACTATCAATGCCAATGCCAGCAAGCCAACATTCAGCATTGACAAATGCTTGTTTATATTTACCTCCTTTAGGTGTGGATGTGGACATGGAGGAGACCAAGTTATTTTGTGGCATAACGTGAGCATTCACTATTATAAATGTGAGCATCTCCACATTTTTGTGTGATAAAATGAACCAACTGTCCCTACTGGCTGCTGGGCAACTCGGATACTTCTCAACAAAATAGCTAAGTGAAGGCCATTCCTCAAATTCAGTAGCCCAGTATAGTAGTGGCTCATCATTTGTGGGGAGTTGTCTTGAATCTGCAGAATATGCCTCCACCATTTTCTCTGCTGTCTCAAGTTCACAAACAATCTCCTCCTCATCTTCCTGGTGTTCTGACACACCAACTTGGGAAGTAATACTTCCCAAAGTGGGTTGCTTCTGGTGTTGATTTTGGTACTACTAGCCTTGTGATGTCCTTTGCTGGTTGATTGTGAGGTGAACATACAAGACCTGCTCTTATTCTCTGGTTGCTTCAAGAGCTGGGCATGAACCTACTTGATCCACTAGGGCATGCTTCATACATGTTACTGTTTCTGCACCCCCATGTTTATAGTGTGTATCAGAACAATGGCAACTGCATAATCAGTTGATTCGCTGATGGATTCTTTCTGCTTGTTGCTTTGAAATACTGTAATTATGTAGTTTATGCATGTGCATGCAGATGAGGCATCACTAACGTAAGTTTTCTCTAACATTCAACCAAATCTGCTTAAGCATACAAAGCAATGGAAGCCATTCACTAATGCAGGCAGTCTCACCACTTACAGCCTGTGTGGCATGTTCAAATGGCCATAAAATCATTATTATTCCATCCATCTTCCGCCACTGTTCAGTACTCAAAGAACGGTATTCTCCGGGCATATCATGGCTGCTATGCAGCAGCATGTGTTCAGAAATTGCCTTGTATTACTCGTAGAGGCATATATAGGTTGGAGTTCTATCAGGTGCACCCCTCATTCTTAATGTGGTGCTGAGGCAGATGTTTGTCATCTGCAGTGCCTGCAGACGATTCCTTGTCTTGGTAGAGCAGGAAAAATATGCATGAATTCAGCAACAAATGTACATCAGTACATTAACTTCTGCCTGGTTTATGAACTTTCGGACAACAAGATTAATACAGTGGGCAATGCATGATACCCAATAAAAGCCTCCATCATTTATGGTTTTAGCAACATTTAAACCATTGTCACTTGCTATAAATCCAGCCTTAAGGCTGAAGGGATACAGCCACTCATCAAGTATGGCCATCATCTCAGTCAATTTATTAGTACCACTGTGGGTGTGCTGCAATATACTGGTCATGGAAATGGTGGCCTGTTGCCGAACACCGTCAGGATATGTGCCATGCTGTCAATTAGTTTCGGTACAGGGTTTCAGTATTGTGGAAGACACCCTCAGCAAGGTTGCCCAATGCGCAGTAATGCACACACATGATGTGTTTGCTGCTGGTCTGCTAGTTAACATATCTGTGATCAGGTGTACATAGTAAAATGGTTGAATGTTGCAAAACATGTGATAACATATGTGCAACCAAACCATGCAACTCAGCAACAGCTTTGGTGGAAAACAGGTACGTGATGGCACTTGCCATTTGGGACAGCCCTGTGATATTAGCTTCACAAAGCCTGTCTTCTCCACAGATGAATACTGCAGCAAATCAACTACCAACATCTCTGCTGTTGCAGTATTCAGTTCTTTTGCAACAGCATGATTGTAAGGATATTTTGTGAACTGACTAAGTGTTGCCTCTATTGTTTGTTGAACTTATTTAGTGTGCATGTATAGAGTTTGTTTACTTGCAGTGGTGCATGGTACTCTGCCTTCTCCTTCTCTTGAAGGGACAACAGGTGTAATTAAAAACGATGTAATGCTACATTGTTTCTGCCTTCCCTGTCTGGCAGCTCTGACTAGGCTACCCCTTTGCTCATCTGCTCCATCAGCACCCTCCTCCAAACCCTCCTCCACAGGTGACACCTCTTGTGGCATAATCTTATTACCAGAAATTTAGACTTCCTTTCCCTTTGCACCCTGAGGGCCTGACCTAGCATTCTGTATACATGACTGCCATTTTATAAGATGTTTGTTTTTCAGGTGGGTGAGCTGCCCACCTGTTGCAGCTTTCCACACCTTACCCATACCTGGCATAACTGGCAACCTGCCACACTTTCATCCTTTGCATTAATCACAAAGAAATCACAAACAAGTGATTTAGAAGGTCTGTGAAAAACACGCTCTGCAGAGGTTGGAGATGTGTTTCAGTATAGGTGGCACTGTGTTTAGCGCAGGTTGATTTTCCTGCAGTTTGTCAGCTGGACTGCTATGTTTGCTCTTTTTAAGAGTTTTATGAAGTGGCTCAACAGGTTCTGCTACATTTTCTTTTATTCATTTATTTGAATTTTGGTAACCTGGTGAGCCCACTGAGACAACACAATCGCTTTTTCAGGAGTGACCCGGGATTAAACAAATAATTTCCAAGGTTTATACATACAAAAGTGGTTACATGCAAGTACAGGGATTGAGTATAGTGCTTACTGTTGGAAAAGAGCAGGGTTTACTTGGAGATCTTCAATAATTACAGCAAGCACAAATCAAACAAGCAGTGCAACATTATTTCAAGATAAAACATTACAGTTAGATCAAGTGTCAAACATAGAGCCCAAAAGGCAGTGAAGGATATAGTAGTGCAGTAGCACATGAGGCTCTCCAGGCCCAAGGAGGTGAGGCATGGGGGTAGTAAGGGTGCTGTCATCTGAAGCAAGTACAGTCAATCAATGAATGAATAAATCAATCAATTTTTATTTTACCAGGAAAAACACAGTGAGAAGAGGTTGAGAGGTGGAGCAAGAGGGAGTGTTGAAATAGGGAGCAGAAAGCACTGGATAAAATTGCATGCGGTTAGGAGTTTCATAAGGACAAGAAGGCAAAAGATCTCCTGCCCATTGATAACCCTGGGGTAGGTATTACCAGGTTCTCATTCAGAGCCATAATCATCTCCATCAGACTCTGACTCACCTTTCTCCTCCTCCTAATCTGTGCCCTCCACCTTCTCTTCCTCCTCAACATTAACTTCATGTTGAGCAACATAAGGTCTTGCTGTCGTTGCCTTCTCCAGCAACACACACTCCATATGATGCTTCTTCTGACTCTGAGAAGTCTCATCCTCCTCAGCAGCTCAGGCTTCTGATTGCACACACGGTCTTAATGCTAATTTAGTTGATTTGGCATGGGACAGTAACGAAGGTGCTGTGGTGGCATCTGCTGCTGCTGCTGCTGCTCCTTTATGCTCTTTTGTAACAATATCTTCACCTTTATCAGTTACAGTTTGTGTGGCAACAGAAGCTAAAGTCATCTGGGTGCTGCCGCTGTGCTTCACTGGGGCATTGTCTGCACATGCTCCGGTGGATGAATCACCACCAGTCTTACCAGCATGGCTCATATGCTTTTTGTTCATCCCCTGCTTCCCCTGACCTGCATGCACTTTTTCACCTTTGTTTTTTCCACCTCTGCTGCCTTTCATTCTGTGAATTATTAAAAAAAAATAAGCACTGGTGTGTCTGACACTCAAAACAGTCTACTCTAAACAGAGATACTTCAAAGAAAAAAGCACAGTGACAACACGATCAAGTCAATGTCAGTGCCAGTCACTGATTACTGCAATTACTGCAGCAGTACACTGAGCAGAGAAGAGGGAGAATAGATACTCTGCTCTGCTACACTTTAAAACTGAAAGAGAGACAGCAGCCCCCTCCCCAAACACAAACACAGCTCACTGAACTGCTGGTCAGAAAGAACTAGAGCAATCAAAGAAGAGATGAAATAATCTCAAACTAGGTTAATTATAACAGTGGCAATTCGATGTTTTTGGTGCAGTGTTAGCCACTGCTAAGCAATTTCAATCACAAATTGTAGTGAAAAAAAAAGAACGTGAACTATTGGGAATTGAACCCTACCCCCCGAATACCATCCTAGTGCTCTAACCACTGACTACAGGCCCATGTGGTTAGGACTGAGGTTCCCGGACTTGCATCCTTTTTCTGATATTACCTATCCTGCAACTAGGAATAATCAAGATGACATCCTGATTATTCCTAGTTGCAGGATATGCAATATCAGGGGAAGAATGTGACTCCGTGAACCTCAGGTCCAACCCCATGATACTTTTGCTCAGTAGTTAGAACACTGAGACAGTATTCAGCAGAACAAGGCTCAATTTTTAGTCGGTCACATTATTTCTTTCTCACTACAATTTGTGAGTTAATTATGATACAGATTTTTAATAGCACAATTTATCACACAACGGAGGAACAAATCTGAAGTAACTGCACACCAAATGATTAATGTTTAACCTACTACAAAGACAGAGAAAACTCTGAGAACTTGGGAGGCAGTCCCTTCTCCAACAACAACCTCACCAGGACTGCACAGAGCATAGTAGGTCACATGACCACATTTCTGCAGCCTGCAGCCACGTTTTAGGCACGGTCTATGAATTACTCATCAGTGATCAGTCATTACTTCCTGTTGCTGTGCAGAGCACTGAACTTTATGAAGTGAAAGACTTTTCCAGTGAATTTCATAGCAAGCAAACTTTATGAAGTTGCCAGGCGAAATATGATGGGCAATCATACTAGCTACTACAATTTACAAAGGTTATTTTTTCTTAACTTTGCACACAGGTAGTCTAGTGGACCCTGCCCCTCCTCCAGTCACCCATGCTTTAACACAATATTTATTTCCCTTGTAGTCTAGCAGACACCCAAACACCCTGATTGAGTGCCACAACCCTCACCTCGTGAGAACCCCCTACCCCACACTCCTCCTCACCCAAGTCACTGGTTCGCCTTCAAATGATGGGTGACTGGCACAGACCATCATTTACCTCTTCAGCTGGCTGTCATCCGACAGTGCATGAGTGTGATCACTAGTGCAGTAGAAACAGCTGTTTCAGCTGGGTGGGTGGGGGGATGGCACTCGTTCAGGAGGTGAGGGTCCATTAGACTACCAAGGATGTAAATATTACATTAAAACATGGGAGATTGTTGGAAGGGAGGTCCACTAGACTACCACTGCACCTGAATAAGGCAAAGGTTTTGGCAGCAGCAAATGATGCTGTGATGGTGGATTTTATGTGCCACAAAATCTATAAATATACCGCAGCACTCATTATGCATGAGAGATCCCTCATTTGCATGGTATAGTGGTATGTTTTCTGCAGCTGCACTGCAACGTAAGCATGGCACTCCAGGAGCTTCTGAATATGGCCCCAGCCTGAGCACTGGGGCTATTCACATAGGGACTTCTCTAATTTTGTACAAAGTGAAATATGTTGATTTTAAATTCAAGATCCACTTTTTAAAAGCAGAAATCTTTAACATGAGATATAAAATATTAATATGTACGGTTTCTGTGTCTCTTATGGTTATACGAGTTTCTTCTCACTGGCCCAGTGGGCTAAGACATTCAGTTCAACACCTCCTACCACACTGGCAACGCAGGTTTGGGAAGGGATGTGAGTCACTTGGGTGCTGGCCTGGGGTCGGAGGATTCAGCATCCTAAGGACACTTCTCCTCTATCTGGGAGGAGGGGCGGTCTAAGTGTCCCACTCGGTGGCTGCCACCTAGAGGAATCTGTGTGGCGCAGCAGTGGGATGTAAAGGAAAGTTATCCCTTTTGCAGGTCACTAGGGCATGTCTCGGCTCAGACGGCGCATACACAATCCATCATTGCATGTACAGTACTGTGGGCCTTGGGAAGTAAGTAGAGAAAACAACCCTGACCATGGCTTGATAACATCTTGGTCCCCTGCAGGCCCCACACCAGTGACTGGGCACCCCTAAACATCCTGTGGTAGTGGACAGATTGCAGTACAAAGGAAAGACTCATAGATGCCGGGTGATGAGGCCAAGGGCCAGATCCAGGCAGGTTGGTGAAACAGGAGATAAACTACTAATTAAAAAAAAGTTTCTCCTTAAGTCCTTTATGTGGTAGAACTGCTAAGATTTGCTGTTCAGTTCTCTTACCCAAGGAAGCTGAGAATGCATTCTAATAACCATGAAAAACACAGTAGCATTTCATTAGTGACACTATAGTTAGGGAAGAGTAGGTGCTTGTATGTTAAACCCATATGTTTTGGTTTTGGAGTTGCTCAGTCAGCAGCTGGCCATTGCAGGGTGAGGAGAATTGTGCCAGTCACTGGCACGAGTTGTGATGGGAGGAGCGGGGTGGTGGGTCAATGCCTAATGTAGTGGGGGGAGACCACTAGCCACCAGAGAACCAGGACCGGGGATTTATTTTAAAAATATCAGTGAACAGGGCTGGGGAGTGGGGACACTACACTATGGAAATGGTCTGGGGGATTTAATATTATTGTTTCAGTGAATGGGGCTGGGGTGAGGGGGACACTACACTATGGAAATGGACTGGGGGATTTAATGTTGTTGTATCAGTGATCAGGGATGGGGGGACACTACACTATGGAAACAGGATTGGGGACTTTTTATTATTGCTACCACCTACTGATAGGGGCTGGGGAGTGGATAGCCTGGCACATTCCGCCAGGTGCAGCCATGCAAATGAGCCATAATGGGCATGCAAATGGCCCCTCTGCACCATGCATGCCCAATGGGCTCATTTGCATGTTTGGGCCGAATATCTTCCATAGGACCTGTGGCACATACAAGTATGTGCAATGCAATCCCCTATGGATGGTCTTCAGCCCCACACCATACATAGTGGCTGCTTGCTGTGAGTCACGCAACAAGGGCCCCACATTCATACAGAATGCGTAGTCTGTTTGGATCATGCATTCTGTTTGAATATCACCTCCGAGCCGGCCAGCCCAATTTTTTTGTGTGGCACATCGATTTTCACACTCATCTGGCTGGCTCTGAATATGGGGCCCATAAGGCAGTTTATAGCTAATTAATGGTGGTGGGAGACTTCCTACTTCTGCTCAGGCTTATTACATAAAAAGAGCCATAGCGAGAGGAGTTAGTGTGTCAGTTGGATTGGAGGGTCGCTACGAGGGTGACAACTCTGTTATTTTAACTGGGTGAATGAGTCCCTTATTTTAAGCAGGTCTTTCACTGACTCACAACCCAGGTGTACCAGACCAGGTCACATGACCTTTGCCTCCCGTCTGTGTGAAGGGCTAAGTTTTTTAACACATTTTTGCTGCTATAACTTTCTGTAGTTGGTAGGGCCCCTTTGAGCTCACCAACAGCAGATTAAACTGCTGTTTTAAAGGCAGTTTATAGCTGCAGCATAGGTCCGGGAGGTGGTGTGTTTTGAATTGCTAAGCAACACTTACTGGGGGTAGGAGACTTCCTACTTCCACTCAGGCCCATTACTTAAATGGTGCCATAGCGAGTGGAGGTGAGTGCGGAGCGATGCCTGTTGGTTTTCAGTTGGCAGAAGGAGGTAGAAGGGCCAGGGTATTTACACTGTAAACCAGCCAGATAAATTGCAAGTAAGGGTTGTGTATTATCAAACATGGATAGTATGTATATCACATTACAAGATGGGGTCAAGGGAATAAAATGCACTATATGTTTGAAAATTACCACTGAAGAAAATAATATATCAATATCATTCATCTGCAAGCAATGTCAGGAAGTTAAAACACTTAAAATGGTTATAGTTGGCTTAGAATTGCAGATAAAATGCTTAAGGACCCAAATGCAAACAAATATGATAAGAAACATAATATCCCATGAAAAGAATGCAGAGCAATTTACAGGAGGTGTAAGCAAACGAGCAAGAGAAACTGATAAGATGGGAAACATAAACAAAGAATTAGGATATAGTACACTCAAAAAAAAAGAAGAAGAGCAATGGAATATAATGGTTCTGCACTTAGCACATTACCACAGATATGGGAAGGTGAAGAGGGAGCTGCGGGTGAACAACAACAAGAGAAAATACATTGGGCACTAATGACAAACCAACAACAATGGTAACAAATATGCAAGACCAACAAGGTGAAAAGACAGACACAGTTGGAAGAAATAAGACAATAGACAGCAGAAATTATTCTCTAGGAGAAACACAACTAGAAATTAATATTCCAACAAAGAACATATATGAGCCCCTACTGAACTTATTAAGTAGTGTGGAAAATGAATCAAATGAGCTCTTAAAAATAATGACAGAGACAAATGAAACATTACAATCAACCCCTACTGACTGTGATGATCCCACTTTAGAAACTGAGTACACTAGATGTAATAGTGCAGATAATGAAGAAACTGAGGGAAAAGAAATGGAGCCTAAAAGGATTTACCTTATAGGGGACTCAATAGTTAGACATACCAATTCAATAACCATCCTTAACAGGAAAGAGTAGATGCTGAGCTTATCCCAACCAGGCACAGTGATGCAAGATATTTATGAACTTTTACCTAAGATAATAAAACAGACTGACTATAGTGCATGCTGGAACAAATGACCTAAATAAAAGAAGTGAAAATGAGATACTTGATAATATGAAGAAAATACATTGGTGCCTTAGAGATATGAAATTTAATGTAGTCTTATCAGAAATCCTGCCTGTCCCATGGGTGTCCTAATGAATTAATATGAAGATTGTTAGACTAAATAATCAGACCAGGCAATGGTGCACTAAGAATGATTATATTAGCCTAAAACCATGGGAACTTTTCCAAAATATTAAACAGTTTAGTAAAGATGGGTTTCATCTGAATAGAAGTGGGAGTCAGTTGCAGGGTAGAATCTATCTATCTATCTATATATATATCTATATATAGATATATATATAGAGATACATATTTTTTAAACTTTCTTTATCCACCTCTCAGCCTTGGACTCTCTCTGATGGGGGCACACAGCTTACCTCCATCCCACCACGTCTGAGACTCATTCCTGACACTCGGTCGGGGACAACTCCCACTAGTTCCAGGCATCCACACCTCACCATTGCCACCCTTCGTGAGGACAACCGCTGGACCGTGAGTTCTTCCGAGGTCAGCCAGCATGCACGACTGCTGGGTGTGGGGGGTAGCTCCTGGATCCCATCATCGCCTACCAAGGCTGGGCATTTTCCCTTTTTCTGCTTCTCCTCGGAGCATGGCTGCCGCAACTCCACCCCGTGCGTCCACTACGTCACCATGCTGAGCACCTCTGATCACCACCAGAGGTCGCTCCAGGAGTGATCGCATCTCCCCAACCCTCCCTGGGAAGGGAGAGCAGTCCAGTGGATGCTCAATCTCTTCCCCCCTTGCTGACCCCCAGTGAACCAGGCTCGCTCCCAAACCCAGGCAGCCAGCATTGTGTGAGGTGTGGCATCCAGTGCCTCAACCCTCAGCACCACCAGGCCAGTGAGGCTAGTATATTTAAAAGGAAAATTAATGAGATTTTAAACTAACTAACTGAGGGGAGGGAAGAATGGAGACAGAAAAATAACTAATAAATAGAAGAACACAAAAAAGATATCACTGAAGGTGTGAGTAACCAAAAAGAAAAAAAGAGCATAAAGTTTTTGCTGCTGAATGCCAAGAGCTTAAATGAAAAAAAAAAAAGAAGAAATAATAATCATACTAAAGGAAAAATATTTCAGTTTGTGCAATAACTGAGACCTGGTTCAGAAAGGATGATTGGGGCATTGGGATACCAGGATATAAAGTATTTCATAAAGAAAGACATAACAGAAGAGGTGGCAGTGTAGCATTATATATCTTCAAAAATATAAGAGTAAATGAGATAATACTGCTAACGCCAAAGCAGAAAATTAATGTTTCTGAGTAGAATTGTATCTTAACAACACAAAAATGATTATGGGATGTGATATAGACCACCCAATCAAATTAAAGAGGAACACAATACCTTTTTAAGGCAAATAGACAACTCAAAGGTACTATAGATGTAGAATATATATTGATAGGAGATTTTAATTACCCACTCATAGACTGGGACAAACTTATAGAAGAGACACCTTATGAAAAAACATTTTTGAGATGCTACTGTATAAAAACTTAGATCAGGTGGTAAAGAAACCAACAAGGGGTAATCAAATGTTGGCCTTAATATTAACAAACATCAAGGATAAAATACACTGTGTGGAAATGATGTAGCCACTAGGAGGTGGAGATCACAATATAGCTAGAGCAACATTACAATTCAAGAATGATCAATACGGAGTAATTGCAACCTTCAAATGTTATAATAAAGCTACTGTAACTATAGGGAAATGAAGCAATATCTGAGTTTGTGGGACTGGGCATCAGACTTGCAGAATAAAACATTGGAACAAATGTGGGAGAAAATTAAAAGTAAATTAAACCACTGTATGACTAATTTTGTGCCAGAAATAAGACAATATAGTACAAATAGAAGAATTCCAAAATGGTACACTAAAAACATAAAGAAAACATTAAGAGAAAAAAAGAGAATCATACAAAAAAATGTAAAGTTAGATTTACAAAGGAAATAAGGGTTAGGTACTAAAATCTGAATAAAGAATGTAATAAAGTAATAAAAAAGGCCAAAGCAGATGATGAATACAGGATGGCAGTGCAAACCTTAGATAATAAAAAAAAATGTTTTAATTATATTGGAGAATTGAAAGGAGGTCAAAATGCAATAAGTCAACTAAAAGATAGGGACCAAGTAATAACTGATGAACAAAATGGTAAGCAAATTTAATGATTACTTTATTAGTTTATTTAAAAATGGATTTAAAAGTGCAGATAAATTAACATTACAGGGAAATGTAGACCTCAAAGAATTTGAAAATATAAGAAAGATTACAGTTAAAGAAGTATATGTAAGGTTGCAACAGCTCAAAACTAGTAAGTCACCAGGTCCGGACAGGGTGCACCTAAGGTTGATAAGGGAATTGTCTTGTGAGATGGTAGGACCATTATGAATGTTGTTTACTGGATCCCTGAAAGAATGTATGACACTACAGGAAATGAGAAGGGCGAAAGTTACACTGATACATAAGAAAGGTGACAGAAATGACATTAAAAATTACAGACCGGTTAGTCTGACTTCTGTTGTAGCTGAGATCATGGAGGGTATTGTTAGGGAACTAATACAGCAACACAGTAGAAAAAGGCCAGTTGGACATTTCATAGCATGACTTTGTACAAGGAAGATCATGCATGACCAATCTAAAGCAATTCTTTGAACCAGTAAGTTCAGCACTAGATAAAGAGCTGTAGGTGGATGTTATTTATTTTAATTACTCCAAAGCGCTTGACTCTGTTGCACATCATACAATGATAGAACAGCTAATTAAACAAGAACTACACCCCAAATTGTTATCATGGATAGAATCATGGCTGGATAATAGACAGCAGCAGGTGTGCATAACAGGATATCAGTCCAGGTGGCAGAAGGTGACCAGCGGTGTGCCCCAGGGGTTCAATTTGGGGCCTCTGCTGTTTAATATCCTTATAGCAACAATGGAAACATCCAAAGATGCATGGATATGTAAGTACACTGATGACTCCAAGGTGGGAGTAATTATAAATAATAAGGAAACAGCAGAGTCACTACAACGTGATGCAGACAAATTAGGGATATGGGCAGTAGATCATGGCCTAGAATTTAACATTGAAAAAAGTGGAGTCATGCATCTGAGGCATAATAACTTACTAGCCAATTATACATTAAATAATAAAACACTTAAGACAACAGATACAGAGAAAGACCTGGGGGTACACGTTATTAATAAATTAACTTTTGATTATCACATTAAGGAAACTGCTAAAAAGTGCAATAAAATTGTCAGATGTATAATGAGAGATATCAGAAGTGGGAGAAGTGATGTAATTGTGCCTCTGTATACACCCCTGGCCAGGCCCCATCTGGAATACTGGGCATCCTTTACAGCCATACAAAACAAGAGTAGTATGAAAATTATGGAAAAGGTTCCAAGAAAAGTAACTAAAAGGATAAGATTAATAAAATATAAAGCTTATAATGTGAGACTGGAAGAACTAATACTTTATTCTGTCCAGTATAGAAAGCTACAGGGTGATTTATGTTATACATAGAGGGCATTCCAAGATGAACAATTGTAGATAAGTTCCGGGTTATGTGAGAAAGAAACCAATAGGCAAACAAGATCTCATACCCTTCAGTTAAAGGGTGAGACAATTAGAATGAAGAAAATAAGTGTATGGTTTAACCAGAGAGTTGTTTTATTTTTTAATTTTTTATTTAGTATACTTTTTCCTGTCATCGGCCACCTGGTGCCTCAGCTTGGTCACGGACCCCCATTTCTTCTCCCACATTGGCCATGCCTCGTCGATACTCCCTGGCTTACCCCCCCCGGGCGGGGTCACAGCACCAGCCCCTAGAGTGCTGCAATGATGGGATAGGTTGACGGGACAGCATGGGAGCTCACTGAAGCTGAGGGCAGGCTTCTTTCGGGGCGACTTGTGGCTTTTTTCTTTCCCATTGTATGGGGGCCGGGACATACAATGACCACCAGCATCTGCCCTGCCCCCGAGCTACTGGTGTCAGTGTGCTCGGTACACTGAGCCTCTGCTAGGTGTCCATGTTGCATCAAACACTCTACCACCCTCTCCCCTGGAGAAGGAGAACAGTCCTCAGATGCTCAATCCTTCTTCCCCAGCTGGCCCTCCGACTTCCCAGGTCCGTTCCTGAACCCGGTTCACCAGCTTTGCAGGTAGGCAACCTGCACCTGCGCCAGTGGGATGGTCAACCAGAGAGTTGTTAATGCATGAAATACACTACCTGAATCAGCAGTAACTTGCAGGACACTGAAACAATTAATAAATGAATTAGATAAGTATATGGGAGCAGAAAAGGCAGCATACATACACTGATAAGTGACAAGTCACTATGGCTAATGCTGATAGACTTGTATAATACCTATGAAACTATAATCTTTTTAGAACCTCACATTATGCTCAAGATAGGTAGAATTTTTTTAAATCCCATCTGAAAGACAATTTCAGAGTGATTGTGAAAACATGTTTTGGAGGGGATTTGAAAATGACATGTCATGTTCATGAGGTGGGTTACTCTAAAATGAGATGTGTTGAAAATTAAGGGCCCAAATCTGAAAAAAAATCAACTTATGAGTAAATGATGGAATGATTAAACATTTATTCATAATTTAGTTCTTTTTTTCACATTTTGACCCCACATTTTCAGCATAGTCCTTTTATGATTCCTACTTCTACACATGACAGGTATCATTCATAAAATACTGGCTGAAACTTCATTTTACACCTAAAGCGTGAAAACACATTTTGGCCAGGATTAAGAAAAACAACACCTGTCATGTTCATGAGGTGACGTGGAAAAAATGTCTATGCTGAAAATTTGGGGTAAAAATAATGAAAATTACCAAAGTTATGAGCGAGTGTTGAAACATTTCAGTGTACTTTAATGTATTTTTTTATATTTTGACCCCACATGTTCAACATAGAATTCTTATGATTCTACCTCATGAACCGGTAACTGAAAATTTTTAAATTCCACCCAACCCCACCTCATGAGCCTGGAGTGGTAAGTGAAATTGTTCAAATCCCACCAGAAAGGTGATTTCTTTGAGTAACTGCAAAATAACCTTGTGGGTCAGTTTTGAAAAATTTCACCTACCTAGCTCATGAGGTGGTGTCCTAAAAAGGCTATGTTGAAACTTTTGGGGAAAAACATTTAAAAATGTCCCAGTTATGAGGACAAATTCAAAACACACTTACCTGATTCCCTCAGTTCCCATTTTGGCATTGAAGCATGAAGACATGTCTCCGATCCAGAGAGGATTAAAGCATTGGACCGTTGGTAGGTAAGTATTGTGGCAGCTGGATGCTGAGTGGGGGGGTCAGATGGGGGAGGGTAATGGTGGTGGTGAGTGGGGGAGTGGCGTTGCCCACAAACATCAATGGAACATTTTCTTTTTTATAAGTTTTTTAATAAAATAAACAAGCCCCAGTTCCAGTAACATGTAGTATTTCTTAAAATTCTTTTACTAAAAATGGATGTGTTGGAAATACTCTGACAATGTAACAAGTTTCTTTTTTGGGAAGTGGGATGAGGTTCCTTCAGGAAGGGGTTGGATAATTGACTGTAGGCTTTTTGTTTTGTGAGGCGGGGATAGGAATTATTTTGGAAGAGGGTGGGATGATTGGCAGTGGGCAGGTTTGGTTTTTGTGAAGTGGGGATGGGGATTCCATCAGGAGGGGGTGGAATGACTGGCAGCAGGTGGATTTGCTTGTTTTGTGAAGAAGGGGATGAGAACTTCTGTGGGAAGGGGTGGGATGATTGACAGTGGATGGGTTTGTTTGTTTGTTTTGTGAAGTGGGGATGGGGAATTCTGGTAACACGTAATAACAGTAAATCAAAATGAGCAACTGCAAAAGGAGCGACTCGTTTTGAGCACTGTTATTAGGTGCTGCGGTGCACAATATCCCCTTGATGGGAACACGACCATGGGGAAGGGCAAATGGAAGCAAGGAATAGTGAGGAGAAGGGGAGGTACAGGGATGGGGTTTTGGGGAATTACCATACCTGCTGTCACTGAGCTAGCCATGTGGCATGGTGGTGTGGGTGGCTAGCTAGGACACTGTATGTACAGGGCTTGAGACTGGTGAGTGCTTACATTTTGTCATTGCTACAAGCTATGCACTTAATTTTTAGTGATATCCAGATTTTTGCCCCCTTCCTGACCTGCACCCCCTGGAGTTGATAATCTTAATTCAAGAGGTGTGGAGGGGCATGGGGTGGTGAAGCCCCTCTACAAAAACACTTTTTTAAAATCCAGATGTTGGGTTACTTTTATGTGTATATCCCCGGTGTGCTTTTCAGCTATATACACTCGCCATAATAGCGATCGCTCTTATGCAATCGCTCCTATGACCTGGAACCAGATTTATTTGGGAGGGGAGAATGATTGGCAGCAGGCAGGTATCTGTTGTGTGAAGTGGTGAGTGGGATTCTTTCTGAAGGTGTGGGACTATTGACACTGGGCAGGTTTTTTGAGCAAAATGATGCACACTGTTTAAAACCTCAGTCAGCTGCATTACTGAAGGATGAGGCACGGGTTGATCTCGATGTTGATCAGTTGTGCTTGCTGGGTGGCATCATGCAGATCAAAGGAAAGAGACACCCCATGAGTTGGGCATCTCTTTTCTTTCAATTTCATAAAGTTTCCACCCAGCAAGCCCAGACGAGTGTCATGATCAACCTGGCTGATGAGTGATCTGACACTTTTGAGCCCATTGCAGGCTACCCTGCATTGGATTGACAGTGTCACACTCTCAAATCCAGTATCACAGCAACATGTTTGCTTTGTGGAAGGGTGAACATGACAAGGGGACTTGAAACTGGCTAGATTTTATGTACGTTAAATCTCTTCCTACTTGGCAAAGTTAATGGACAAAGCTGTGAAGTGACATTCCAGTCAGGGTATTTATATCAACAAAATGGATTACAACAACACTGTACATAAATATGGGAATGCAGTCACCGTTCCAAGCAGTGTATGGTTTGTAGAGCTGGGCAAAATGTGAAAATTCAGAAGTCACAGAAGTTTTGTGAAATTCCACAACATTTTATTAACTTTTGTGAAATTTTGGGGAATTTTCTAAAAAAGGTTTTAATTGGCTATAACTCAGTCCATGTTGTAAGTACAGGCATGCTTATTATCTGAAATATGCCTTAAAAATGTGCCAAGTATAATATTATTTGGATGAAGGGTTGAGATGTCATAGGGGCTCAAAATCTGGCAATTTAATATGCATGTGAACATTTCTGAAAATCTTTCTATGCTTACAGCTTAGCCTTCTTTGGAGCTAGATAATTGAAAACTTACATGCATACTTTCTTGGAAGAGTCATAGAAACTGCAAATAGAAATGTTCTGGTTATGCAAATTGTAAGTTTTAGCCATGACCTGCTTCCCGACATGACTTCCCAGTCTAGCTTTCCAACCCAGGTCGTCAGCATTGCAGCATGACGCTCTGATGCTGAGCCATTTGAGGTTACCTTAAAGTCCAATATTTAGGATCAATGAACCTAACAACATTGGTGATATTCTGTTCTCTAGCTTTAAACTTATAGGGGCTTAAAATTCAGCAGTTTACAGAATTATAAAATGTAATTTTAAAATGTCTGAAGGTTTGGAGGCTTAGAACTCAATCACCTTTAAAACTAGAGATCTTAAACATGGTGAACTTATGTATTGGCTTTGGTAAAGTCACCATGCCACATTTAATGCAATTTGGATGAACACTTTTAGTTTAAGTAGTTGTTAACTCTAATTTTAAAATTTTCAGAAGTGTAGAGGCTTATGACTCAGTCATCTTTCATGACAGAAATCTGCAACTTAGTACAGATCTGTATGGGAAGTGTTAACGTCTCTGTGTCAAATCTGGTGTGCTTTGGACAAACAATTTTTAAATTATATGGAAATAACCTAAATAGCAATTTTGAAGTAAAGTGTCACAAAAGTTTCACGGATATTTTCACAAAATTATGTGGAAGCAAAATGAGTATTTCACCAGAATTCTGCTGGAAGAAGATAAATATCACCCATCCCTAATGGTGTGCTTATTTCAAGTGTATCACAGAACTGTAACTCCACATGTGACATATATACTTCACTTCTCAAACACATAAAGTGCAAAATGGGATGCTTGCTTAATCAGTTTATTGCATATGTTGCACCTAGTGATATGACTTTCAATGTATATGCTGCTCTTTTAAAGAATATAATGGAAATGAGACTCCTGGTTAATAATCTTCTTTCATGCATAACTCACGTTTGTAACTAAACAAATAGGTTATGTAAGCAGTGCTTCCTTAACTGTTACAAATAATGGTCTAACAAAAGTATAGTGAACTTTAATGTGCTTGCTTTGTGCATCAGTAGCTTTCTCTACTAGAAACAGCACTCTTTCAAAAACAATAGACCATGTCCATATAATATTCCATCATACCTTCTTTATATATATATATATATATATATATATATATATATATATATATCTATAATCTACACAATGTGTAATGATTCCTACACAAACCATACTTTCTAATGCTGCACTTGTTCAGATATTAAAAAATTAAAAAGCCTAAACCAATTGCATGTTAAATTCTCCTCTTTCCTTAATATTAAAACTTCTGTTCACATAATGTTACTGCAAGCCACAGATTTCCAGTAGAAAATATGTTCTCATATGAAATTTTGCAATATCCCTAGTCACTGGTTTAGAAGGGCAAATAGCTCTTGTAATTATGTGATGAAAAACAGTAATACTAGGAAAGCATTCACTAAAAAGTCCCAGAGTGAAGTCCATGGAGGAATATTAAACATATTTATTCTGTTTCCAATGTGAACTCATTGAAGTTAACCTTATCCTCACTTCAGTAATGCTTCCTCGTGGTTCCCTCTCACATCTGAAGGCGTGAGCATCTGCAGCTTACCAGAATTAAGCTTTCGTGTTGCAACTGAGCCAGGTAGTGCACACACTTCTAGCCAAGCACATGCATACAGTACATACGTGTGCACACATGATGATGACGAAATAATGTGACCTTGGTCTGCCTGTTAAGGGCAGAACCATAGTGTAAACACCTACTGCTTCATCATCAGAAACAGCAGCACTCTAGTGAGCACAGTGCAGCATGCAACTGCTACAATTAAACCATCTCATATGGTACAAACTTTCTGATTGTGCTCTGTCAGTCCCAACTCAATATTCACAGTTTTTATCGGATTATTGTGCAAAACACCCTATTCAAGTGAATAGACTCCTAATTAAGTACAATCATGTATTTTACCAGTAAACGACAAGGGGAGATGGAAACAATATTTATGAGTTCTCAAATTCTAGATATGTAGTAAGGAATATGTGAATTGCATCTATGAGATGAGGAATATATCTTCAAGTATGGTCAGTGACTTCTTGACCCTCGTGAGTGGCAAAGCCATTGACCTTGAATGATGATAAAATCCAAATCTCATAGCTGCAAATCACATGTGAGGTTTAAACAATAGACATTAATGCTACCTAATTAGCACTTTGAGTATAAACCACAAACAGCAAAATATTTGCCATTTTTTTAACCATGGTCTAAATGATTCCATTCTCTTATTACTGCTCATTTTTCCAAAGGGTTGTGTGATGTGTTGGGTACAGGAGGAGGTGTTTGGTCAAAGTGCCTGAGCATTCTGAATGAACCACAACTGCTGTGCAGTTCACTAAATGGATTGATTACTCTAGCTGACTTGTGGTTTGAAAAGGTGGGAAGCACAACAGTCAGTAATTGCTTATTTCACTAACATGCCCAAGTGTGGTGATGAATCAAACCCTTGCAACCTACACTATTATGTATGTCTGCAGCCAATAGCTCCTTCAGCCTGTCAAGCCATCCACTGACCTCTCTATAGCATCTACCTCCCCCCCCCCCAGCAGTCCCAAGCCAACCCTGTTTCCAGTAAATAGGAGGCCTACTGGGACCAAGTAGACTGGGCAGGTGATATCAGTGGGAGTGAACTTCAACCACAATAAAAGCAGCATTCATTTCCTGCTGGAATGGTAGGAGACTCACAAGGGAAGTTTCAGGGTAAAGCTTTTATATAGAAATTTTTTTCATTATAAGGGCTTTGATTATAACTGCTCTGGTTCTATTGCCTATGCACAGCTTAGGGACTTGCTCTCTAATCAGAAAGAAAGTGTCCAACAGAAGTGGGCAATAGCATTGGGAGTCCCCATAACCACTGCTAAATGGTCCCAAAGCTGGTATGGTGCACATAAGCACTACACTGATGCCCGTAGTAGACAAATACAAAATAAGATCCTACATTCGTGGTATAGGACTCCTACGGTGCTGTACAAACTTAAGATCTTACATGATGATACATGCTGGAGATGTCACCAGCCTGGAGGTGATCTCTTTCATATTCCTTTGGACTTGCAGGGGAATATCAGGCTTGTGGCAGAGGGTAGGCCACTTGGCAGATCAGATACTGGGTAGGTGAATCCACTTATCTCCTGCACTGATGCTTCTGCTGGGGATAAGGCCACAGCCTAGGATACTGCCTAAACCTGAGTTCAGATGGTGTATGCTTCTAGCCAGGCAAACCAAATGTTTGTTTCTTAGTTTTTGGTGCATGTCTCAAGTTCCTACAATTGGAGAGAACCCAGCTTCTATTGGCCCCCTTTTTGAGCTGGAAAGGTGGTCATCAGTCACTGGGCTCCCTATGGAGGAGTTCAAAGAGGTGCAGGCACCCTATTTGGCCTATCTAGCTCCCAGAACAGAGATAGGGTGGAATAACATGTGGTACTAGGTAAAGGAGACTGAGGTTAGGACTAGGATTATAGACTGTCATAGAATTCTGCTGCAATAGAGTTAACTCCATCAGTAAGATGTGGATGCATGGCCAGATAATTGATGCATAATTTTCTTTTGTGTTATTGTGAATAGTTAACAACTTGTTGATTATTTTCCACTACTTTGGTACTTTGTGTGTTTTCTGTTCTCCATTTTAAATAAAGCAGACTAGAGGGCCACAGAGAGTTAAGAAAATCCAGATCACACTGCTGCCTTGATTAAGATCAGCCTTTACTGTCTCTATTGTAGCTCATATACACTGCAAACAACATGGGGGACAGCACAGAACCCTGCAGAACCCCACAGGGGGAGAGAGGCCGAGGAGTAAATTCCTGCCACCACTCCTTGAGTCCTGCCAGTGAGGAATGATCAAAATCATCTGAGGACAATGCCAGACAGTCCACAGGGTGTCTGCAAGTGCACCAACCGCACCTCATGGTCTACAGTGTCAAATGCTGCAGAGAGATCAAGGAGAACTAAGATGGAATGGCTTCCCTGATCCCTCACTATAAGGAGATCATTAAGTACCCGAACCAGGGTAGTCTCAGTGCTATGCCTCATCCTGAACCCAGATTGGAGAGGATTGTAGACATCGTGAGATGTTAAATGGTCATCCAGCTGCACTGCAACTACCTTCTCAATAACCTTGCCCACAAAGGGCAGGTTAGAGACAGGTCTGTAGTTGGCTAAGCATTCTGGGTCGAGGAAGCTTTCTTCAGTAGAGGTGTTATTACCACCTCCTTCAGGGGGTCTGGAAACACCCCTGAATCCAAGGAGCACTGGACAATCTCAGCAAGGACCAGGCTGATGGCTTCAACGCACCCCACTAGGAGGTGCGTTGGGCCAGGGTCCAAACTACAGTAGGTTGGGCACATATCCTGGATGACCCACACAATGTTAACAATTGCCAACTAGCCAAAGTCAGACCAGACAGGCCGCGGGCCTGTAACCTCTTGCTGATCACTGCAATACTTATTTGAGGGTGCTGAGTGGATCTTTGTCCTGATAGTGACAACCTTATTGACGAAGAATTGAGCAAACACAGTGCACTTAGCTTGAGAAAACACTCCCCGCGACTGAAGACGGGCTGGATTGCACAACCTATCAACAGTCCAGAAGAGCTGAGCAGGTTGATTCTTTGCTGCAGCAATCTCTTTGGAAAGGAATTCTGCCTTCTTTCAAGAGACTGCTGATTGATAGTCCTTATAATGAGCTATCAACTTAAGTTTATGAACTACCAGGCCAGATTTTCATCAGCGCTGCTCCAACCCTTGATTGCTATGCCTCAACTCCTTCAAAGTCCCATCAAACCAAGGGGACTTCAGGTGAAGAGTGAAGGGTCAAACACAGACAGGAGCCATGAGTCGAGGGCACCTGTCACTGCCTTATTATAGGCTATTACCAGTTTCCCAGGCTCCCTGCTTACATTCTTCATACCTGATAGGTCCATCACCACCATAAGACCATCTGGCATCAGGCCCATTAATGGACTGTACTGGACCATCACCATAGGAGCAGGTCTATTGGTGAGTCCTCAAATCTAAATCTTATAGTGTGACCAGAGATAGGGAGTAGCTGAGATCGCTAATTATTGTTGTTATCCCACCTGCTAATCCTCCTGTAGGTTAACCCTAGAAAGGGACTAGCTGGAATTCACAAGCATTGCTGTTATCCCACCTGCTAATCCTCCTGTAGGTTAACCCTAGACAGAGAATAGCTGGAATTCACAAGTATTGCTGTTATCTCACCTGCCAATCCTCCTGTAGGCTGACCTTACATAAGGAGTACCTGAGATCCCCTAATACCGCTGCTACTGCCAACTGCTTACTCATGAGACTCTCCTTAGATATAGAACATCTGCTACCGTTATTGAAACCCTATTTACTTTTCCCTTACCCTTTCTTGTCCTACCTGCCCTCCTTTGAGCAGCATGATCTGTGGTCCACTCTGTGGATGCCCTGCCTGCACCCCAAGACTTCACATCGATAGACAGCATACTTCAGTCAATCAATCAATCAATCAAATCTTTATTTAACCAGGCATTCATCATTGAGCAGAAGCTCATTTGCAAGATGGACCTGGGTGGAGCATGAACAACTGTATCTACAGGTCAACACAGGTATTTACAAGGCAATACAGATAATACTGTTTACAGAGAGGAAGAAAAGAAGTTCATATGTACATAGAATTATACAGATATTGTAAAGATTACAGGGTATTTACATACATAGAAGTGTCTATAGGAAGACAAAGCAGGTTATCTAAGGTTGCAGGAGGAAGTAATGGAAGAAAAAAAAATATATATATATATACACCAGGTAGAGGTGAAGGTAGGGGAAGAAAGGAAGGAGGTAGGGGGAGAAAGGCTAGGAGGGCACAGTGCACAGAGAGGAGTTGGTAAAACGGGATGTTGAGAAGGTGGAGGGAGCAAAAGGGGTATTTGTGAGCCCCGGGATTGAATGCTATAAAGTACGAGGCATGGTAGGATGTCACAACCCAGGGGTAGTGAGCTCCTATCTGAGTTTGGGAAAGGAAGGATAAGGGAATGGATGGGCCTAGTGTTGATAAGACAGGGGGATAAGAGAGAGAACAATTAGGCTTGTGAGGAGCAAGCTGGGGGGTCAGTACTTAAAATTGGGTCTAGGTGTGGCTATATACCAGTGCAGACACCGGTACTGGGTCTGAGTGGGTGAAGCAGTTACATACTTCTCTGATTGTATGGAAAT
This sequence comes from Neoceratodus forsteri, assembly GCA_016271365.2. Classification (NCBI taxonomy): domain Eukaryota; kingdom Metazoa; phylum Chordata; order Ceratodontiformes; family Ceratodontidae; genus Neoceratodus; species Neoceratodus forsteri. The sequence goes on along the minus strand of CM057453.1, from coordinate 1,211,890,000 downwards.
AAAGTGTCTTGAAGGCATTTATACCGATTAGAGTGCTTAATTTGAGGGGTTTTTGTAGATCGTTCTATAAGATAGGTAGCACGATGCTTATGGCTGCCATGCCGAAGCGGGATTTTGCTTTGGGTACTTTAAGTGTAATAGCTGAGTAACTTCTTTTGGCACTCGTGCTTCAGGGTCACTCATGTGAGAGGTTGCTTGGGATTCTTGGTATTAAATAAGACCTACAGGCAGCCTATTGGTGTCCTGCAGCCATGTGGCACTGCACCTTGCCAGTGACGCGCCTGTTCCACCTGTCTATCTTCCCTCCTTCAGCCCTCCCACTGTAGGCTTGCTCCCGCTTCCCTAGTCCCATGCACAGATCGTTTTTAGCTCGCCCTATCCTCTCACTTACAGGGCATTCCCAGGTACTGTTAGTATTGTTTATAATGTAAGGGGATATGAATTGTTTAACCATACTACCAGCATAAATGGCATCGCCACCAGATGGCAGAAACCTTGACAAAGTGCTCTTTTCAGGATTTTATATCTGTTCTTTTACTTCATTTTAATGCTATACACAGTGCAAGCAGTCCTCAGTCCTCACTCTGTCGCAGTTCCAGACAGACTGAGCATTCACACAATACTCTGGTTGGGATCTGCACAAACTGACACAGCATTCCTTAAAGCACTCAGAATGGATCTTTTTACACCCACGAACGAGGAAAACTGTGTTACCAAAATACAAGTCCAAGTAGATTCAAAAAGAAAAATGTAGCCAGTATTTTAAATTATAATGACTTTGTAGCTGATCAATAAACATGAAACTATTTCAATACCCGATAATTAAATGTACCACTATACATCTTTCAAGAGCCATTTCATTATATGTCCTTAAGGGATAACAACATATTTTTTTAATTATCTGACCTCAGAGTCAACAGACTGAGCATGGGTCCTACTCTGGAATCATACTGGATTTGGATAGGATCAGGAGTTGGAGAGACGGGCTATTGATCAGTTCATGTAAAGACAGTCAAAAGGACTACCCACCCTTCATTACCCAATGAATCCCCCCTCCATCTGCATACCTATTTCCTGCCTCAGCTGCCACCCATCTGTCCTCAAATGACAAAACTTCTTGTAAACCAGGCATCCCCCCCATCTCCCAGAAACATTGCCATTCCACATCCCCTGCACCCTGCAATTTTCCCACCACGCTCTATCCCCATTGCATGCACCCTCCCCACATATTAAATTTCTAGGCCCTCCTAATAGTGTATTTTAGGTGACCCCCTTAAGCTTTTGTAGCTTCTAATTAGGACTATTTGTGTGCTCACTTTAGGAATGTACTATATGCCTTCCTCTAGATTTTCTGCATGCTAACTCCCCTGTAGGCTGACCAGAGATAGGGAGTAGCTGAGATCTCTAAATACTGCTGTTATCCCACCTGCTAATCTTCCTGTGGGTTAATCCTAGATAGGGAATAGCTGAGATTCCTAAATATTGCTATTATCTCACCTGCCAATCATCCTGTAGGCTGGCCTTAAATAGGGAGTATCTGACATCCCGTAATACCACTGCTACTGCCAACTGCTTATTCATGAGACACTCTCCCCAGACATAAAACATCTGCTACCTTTATTGAAACTCTATTCTTCCCTTACCCTTTCTTCACATGACTTCACATCAATAGACACCACACTTCTTTTGGCACTCATGCATCAGGGTCATTCATGTGAGGGGTTGCTTGGGATGATTCTTGGTATTAAATAGGACCTACAGACACACTATTGGTGTCCTGCAGCCATGTGGCACTGCACCCCACAAATGGTGCCTGTTCCACCAGTCTATCTTCCTTCCCCTCGGCCCTCCCACTGCAGGCTTCCTGCTTCCTCCCATCTCCCACACACAGACCATTTTCAGCTCCCCATCCCACATAATGCACTCAAAAAAAGATAAAAAGCTTCTAATCAGAAGCAGACTTACAGTAGCTGCCATTAGCCCCTTCAGGTCCCCCTCTACTCTTATTTATACATCAGCCACTTGAGAAAGGGAGCAGGCTCAGGACTACAGTTCCTGATATTCAAGAACTACAGGTACCCTGTTGGCATTCTGCAGCCAAGTGACACTGACCCCTCCAGTAGCACCCATTCCACCAGTTTATCTTCCCTCCCTCAACTCTCCCACTATAGGCTTGCTACCACCTCCCTAGTCCCATGCATAGATCGTTTTCAGCTCTCCCTATTATCTCACATACAGGAGGTTTCCAGATAAGTATTGTTTATAATGTAAGGTGATATGAATTGTTTTAACTATACTACCAGTATATTAAATACTGCCATCTGTTCCTAGATACTGCCATGTGTCCTCAATGTATTAAAATATGGCAGCATGAGTCATTGACTTTTTATATTTAGCCGATCTTTAGCCCATCATTTTGCAATATTCAGTATTCTGTATTTGTAAATTGAATGTACATGTGAGGGATTTACTTAGGTGGAGGAAGTATAATTGTAATGATGTGAGTTATTTTGTGCGATGATTGAATGTAGAATAATCAAGAAAATGTATGCATTCTTATGCATATAATGTAACCAACATACTAGGATATAAAGTAATAGTAATTACAATGCTCTCTGGACTGTGATTAATTTAAAAGTCCAATTTAAAATATCTGTCTTATTCCAGTACTATGTTTTTGGCACTGTCACTTTAATATACGTCTTGCATTTTATGTATAAATGGTATTGCCATCAGATAGCAGGAACCCTGACAAAGTGCTCTTTTCAGGATTTTAAATCTGTTCCTTTACTGCATTTTAATGCTATACACAGTGCAAGCAGTCCTCAGTCCTCACTCTGTCACAGTTCCAGACGGACTGAGCATTCACACAACACTCTGGTTGGGATCTGCACAAACTGAGGAACTCGTAAGGTAACACAGCATTCCTTAAAGCACTCAGTATGGATCTTTTTACACCTACGAATGGTGAAAACTGTACTATCAAAATACAAGTCCAAGTATATTAAAAAAGGAAAATGTAGCCAGCATTTTAAATTATAATAACTTTGTAGTTGATCAATAAATATGAAACTATTTCAATACCCGATAATTAAATGTAACACAATACATCTTTCAAGAGCCATTTCATTATATGTCCTTATGGGACAACAACATATCTTTGTAATTATCTGACCTCAGAGCCAACAGACTGAGTGTGGGTCTGACTCTGACATTATATTGGATTTGGATAGGATCAAGTGTTGGAGAGATGGGCTATTGATCAGTTCATATAAAAACAATCAAAAGGACTATCAGAGCATCACCATTTTTTTCATTAAATGGAATGTACAACTAACCACACCCTGACTGGATTTGCCATTTATTTAATGAAAAATAAAAGCATTCTGCACCCAGAAGCCAGTGACCCACCCCACTGCTGCCTCACCCCCAAAATAAATTCTTGTCAGGATTTTAAATCTGTGCTACTGCTTGATTGCTATACACAGTTAGAGATGCAGCAAAATGTAATTTCCCCAGCAAAATCACAAATTGTGCCACATGAATTATTTTGAAAATTTGTGCATGCCGCAAAACATTTTGTGGGAGCGAATTGCAGAATTTCACCTGTGGACGGTGGAATTTCACCTGTGAGTGGCAATATTCCATTGTTTGTGGGTGAAATTCTGCATTTTGCTAGCAGAATTTCACATTTTGTACCCGCAAAATATTTCACGTAATGAAATTTGCAGATTTTGCTCAGCTCTATACACAATGTGAGCAATCCTCAGTCCTCACTCTGTCACAGTTTCAGCCAGACTGAGCACTGTCCAAGCATAAACTGGCAGTGTTTAGTTAGGCTTAGTCTAGTAATGGTCCACTGTGGCTGAGACCAGCTGTGTTCAGTTGGATTGTGCTGAGACTATGGTTCTGCTCAGGCCAGCAATATCAGGTCAGGTTAAGATCAGAAATGTTCAGTGATGCTGAGACTGGCAGGGTTCCTATTACACTTATAACAGAGATATGGTCATTCTGAGTCTGGCAATGTTCAGTCATGCTGAGTTTGGCAATGTTCGATGGGCAGTTTAGTTGGGCTGAGAAGTATGGTCTTTTGGGCTTAGACCAGCAATATTCAGTTGGGCTAAGACCTATGGTCATTCAGCTGTGACAGACAATGTTCAGTCCAGCTGGTTGAGATATACTGTCATTTGGGTTGCACTGACCATTTTCAGTGGGACAGAGACTGGTAATAATCATTCAGATCTGAGACCGGTAATATTCAGTCAAGCTAAGGATGGTGACATTCAGTTGGGTTGAGATCTATGGTTAGTCTGGCTGAGACCAGCAATATTCTGGCAGGCAGACACCAGGAATGTTCAGTCAGGCATGAGATCTGCAATATTCAGTCGAGCATGAGACTGGCAATGTTTATTTGGGCAGAAACTGGCAATTTTCAGTTGGTCTAACAACTATGATAAGTTGGGCTGGTGCCAGCAAGTTCATTTGGGATGAGACCAGCAATGTTCAGTTGGGCTGAGGCTGGCAACGTTCAGTCAGCCTGAGACCTGTAGTTAGTTGAACTGAAACCGACAATATTCAGTCAGGCATGAGACTGGTAATGTAAGGACATAGACAGGGTGGAGAAGGTTCAGAGGAGGGCAACAAAGATGGTACAGGGACTGCATCACATGTCCTATGAGGATAGACTAAATGACTTGAATATGTACTCCCTGGAGGAGAGAAAGGAGAGAGGTAATATGATAGAGACATACAGGTACCTTACGGGGAGGAACAGGGTGCAGGAAAACACTATTTTCCAGTGAAAAATATGTTCCAGGACTAAAGGGCATGGGATGAAGTTGGAGGGAGGGTGATTCAGAGGAAATGTGAAAAAGAATTTCTTCACAGAAAGTGTGGTGGACTAGTTGAACTTCCTGCCTGAGGAAGTGGTGGGGGCTGAAACAATCATGGGATTTAAGAATACATGGGATAGACATAAGGGACTCCTGGAGGTCGGGGGTAAGGGACGACAGACTTCTATAAAAACTTAAAAGTGATCTTATGAGCTCAAATGGGCAGACTGGGTATATCATATGTCCTTATTTGCCAACAGTGTCTATGTATCTGTGTAATGTTCAGTCAAGCATGAGACCACAATGTTCAGTTGGGAGAGACTGGCAATGTTCAGTATGGCTGACACGGGACACCTATAGTCAGTCGGGCTGGTGCCAAAAGTATTCAGTCGGGCTGAGACTGGTAATGTTCAGTCAGGCTAAAACCTCAACAGGATGTTGAGTCAGCACTGAAATTAAGCAATGACATCTATTTTAGGTTGTGAGCAGATTTATTTGGGGCAGCAAGTGGGCGAGTTACCTGGCAGCAGAAAGTGTTTTTTTTTTGTTTGTTTGCTACTGACAAATTTGGTTGGGTTGGAGAGGGAGGCAAGCACAAGTCACATCCTGTTGCTGTTGCACATTGGATGTGATTGACGACAGAAAGATGGTAAACCATTATCTTGACATTCTATAACCATGCTACTACAGTGTTTTTGAAAGGGGTCAAAAACTTTACTTCCCAGTTCTCAAACAAGGGTTGCTGTTTGCATTGCTGAATTATTTTATTACTGCTGTCAGGACCTAAAACAGTGGCTCATTTTGGTTTTTCCTGATTTTCCAGCTTCCAGACACCTTTGTGTTCAAGACTAGGGAAGCAAAGCCGAGGGACATCTTGGACATCTCATTTGGCTTTTATTAAGCATTTATTTTTTAAAACACAGTTTTAAGTAAACCTCCTTTAATCACAGAACATCTCTATATGTGGCCCTCATTTACAGTAGTCATTAACCACAGCCATGACCTGCCACAACTGGAATGTTAAATACAACATACAAATACAAAAATCCTCCTTCAGTTATAGAAGAATGCAGTTGAGTAATGCGATTTAGAACCAGTGCAGATTCACTAACTTAGTTAATAAAGCCGTATTGACAAAGGAGTGGAACCCAGGCTGCAACTTTATGAAAATTCTTAGAGGATTTTTGAAGCTTCATGAGAAGCTCCTTGGCCAGTCCTTTATATTAACCGAACAGTGGGATGTATGCAGTTTTTTTTAAATGACCCTCCCAAAAGTGCTGCATTATTACATGCCCCACCTAAAATTAAGCAGGCACACTTCTCCCTGGCATTATTTCTGTGGTCAACCCAGTTGGCTCCCTGGCACTATTTCTGTGGTCAAGCCCCTCCCCCACCCCGATTGTGCTGTCTCTCAGATTGGGCACTTTCTTTCTCCCTCTCTCCCTCCCTCTCATTCCCTCCAGACTGCATGACGAACAGTATTCCTTCCTCGGACCTCCCTCTCTCCCTCCCTTCTACACCCTACTGCATGACAAACTATTTTTTCCTTCCTGAGACTTGTGGGGTGGATTGGAACTTGGACTCCTCTAACTTTTTTTACAGGGAGGAGGGTTTAATATCTTTGGTCTTTATTCAAATTAGCTGTTGTTTTTATTTTATGCATTTATTACTCTATAAAGCTCTTAAGTATCATTTTGATATCATATGCAAAGGCTATATCAAATAAAACTGAATTGTATTTATTGATTTAGTATAACATCTAAACAATGCAAACTTCCACTGCAGTGGAAAAAGACATATTGTATCCAGTTAATGCAGTGATGCAGCAGGATGGCAGATGGGTCTTGTTGGCAGCAAACCTTCGCCAGTGCCTCTGACCCACTGCCAAGTAATCAAGTTGTACCGACAGAAGCAATGAGGTAAAGGCCAGGATGCCTGACAGTCTCAACCCACTCTTAACAAGATGTAGGAGTCGGAGCTGAAGTCTGGGCTCACCCTGGCAGATATCGAGTTCATTTTCACTGGCCATCCTGCTACTGCCAAATCACTGATCCACTGGGGCCAAGGACAACATCCAACAGGCTGATCGAACTGACAGGGATCTGGCAGCATCACAGTGGAAACTGTAAGGGTGTCGGAGAACTGTGCCACTTTGTGGACTGACACAATGCAGCTGAATAGATACAGCAGCAGAGGCTGCCACGGACAATGCTACACTACTTTTCACTGCTTATGATTTTACACAGCACTTCTTGAACCCAGGCTGGAACTTCAATCAATCAATCAAAATCTTTATTTATCCAGGCGGGCACCATTGAGCAGGGCTCATTTGCAAGATGGACCAGGTCATACAAAAATCAAAGTACAGTAACATGGTAAAACATACTGCAATATTATACAAAGAAGAAAAATATACATATGTACATCAACATTTGCGTGAGAGGGCTTTTACAACAGATAGGCTCATAACTGGGTACAGCCAGAATGTTCACTTAAAAGGAACGAGAAAGGCAAGAAGAGGGATACCAGCTTAGGAAGAAATGACAGGGTTGGTATAGTTAACTGGCATACTTCAGGGAAGGGGTGAAACTTGGCCATGGCTAAAGAGAGACAGAGAAGCCGGTATTTTGGTAGGAAGAGAGAGGCAGGGGCAGAGGCAGGGTGGGAGGCAGGATGGGCAGGAGGGAAACTGGAAAATAGGTGAGCTAGCGATGTGGGAAACATTTGCAGGATTCCTTCACGGAGCAGTCATAGAGTGACTTGAAAATATTCAGGCTAACAGGGCAACTCAGCTTCAAGTTTTTTTTGCATATTGTTCCACAAGGAAGACAACGAGAAACTTATGGCTGCTCTGCCGAAACGAGATTTCACCTTAGGTAATTGCAAGGCAATTAGGGAATAGATTCTTAGAGCATAGGCACCTATCACACTCAAGGGAATACAATCAGAGAAGTATAGGGGGAGCTTGTTGGTAACCGCTCTGAAAGCCCATAAAGCAGCATTTCTATTTTTCCTATTATGAAGGGAACTTTGTACGAATTCTTAGAGAATTTGTAAAACTCCATGAGAAGTTCATTGGCCAATCCTTTTGTTAGATAAGTACTTACTTGTCTTAATGTTTATGTGCTAATTCTAGTGTCTAGTGATGGGAGGATCACTACCATCAGATGAAATTTTCGGGCCCTCTCTATTTGTAGATTATTATCAAAAGGACTGTTTCACACATGATGTGAGGGGTGAAGTGGGAACACATGGGATGAAGATGGGGCAAGGGAGGAGGTAATTCAAGTTTACTTGAAAGACGGGCAATATTTGGAACCCACCTTTAAGTTGATGGTGGGGAGGAGCTAAGAAAGTACAAATGGTTCCCCATGTCTTGGTTCTCCTCAGAATTTCCACAACTTTTTGCTTGGTAACCTTTTGTTAATTTATTTTTAGGCATGAATGTCCTGTTTATTTGAGTTTTCTTTTTCCATTTATGTGTATTTTATATTGTGTATTTTTGTATCTGTTATGTTTTCCCCTGTCCCCTTCCCACAGGACACATCTGAAAACAAGCTGTTACCAGCTCAGTATGTCTTTCTCGGTAAAACCTTTGAAACAAATAAATCATAATTAAATCTTGTATTACATTAATGCATTAGCAGCCATTGTGGCTCTGACAGAGTTTCTTATAGTGGTGCCTGCATTGAAAGTTAGTGAGGGGAAGTTCTTTTGCTGTGGATTTCTAATGGTGATGCTCTATCTCATGGGACTGGTGATTATGAGTTTGGGGTTTACCTCCTTCTAGCCAACACTAGTGGGTCATTAGGGGCCAGCATGTTGCCTGGCATATAAAAACCTTTGCGGATCATTCAGTATGTGGCGTGCAGGTAACCTGCCCATGTACTCCTGAAGTCTTGTAGTTTTGCCTTAGTGGCCAGCTGCATGCTGTTTTCCCTTGCTCATTCAGACATTCCACTATCTGGGGTGGGTTTGGGTCCTTTTAGTGTCTGAGGATAATTTGTCTGGCTGTGACGAGGGCACCTGTCAACCAGTTATCTGTGAATTTATTTAACCTCTGGTGTGAGCCTGGTTCAGCTACTAATTTCTTGCCCGGCATGACCATTGCTTGCATGAAGGAGATGTTCTCTGATAAGATGTCCCTGCACACCTTGTGGAATGTGTCCCAGTAAGTGGACAGTGTGGGACAACTCCATATGAGGTGTGATATGGCGTCTACTTCAGTATTGCACCTCCAGCACTTGTCAGAGTTTGTTAGCCCCCATTAATGGGGCTGTACCAGTGTTCTATGCTGCCTCTGTAGTATTCCCATTTGGCTGATGCAGGCCCTTGTGTCTTTCACTCTGGTGGCCAGCTTTTCCCAGCAGGCCTTCCACTCCTGAGAGGAGATTTCACCATGGAGCTCTTATACCCACTGTTTTTGGGTTTTCAGGGGGTGATCTGGTTGTTCCAGGAGAAAGGATTTGTACACATGGCTGGCTTTGTACTGAGAGAGCAGGGACAGTTGCAAGACCTTGTCCAGGAATACTGGTTCCTGCATTTGGTAGGTGTGGCCCAGTATAGGGGTTAGAGTGTGCCTTAATTGTGGGTAGCCCCAGTGGTGACTCTGAGGGAGTTTGTATTGTTCCTTCAGCTGCTGAAAGAATTTGAGGGTTCCACTGTCTTTGTCTAGTACAAGTTCCACTGTTGTGATCCCTTTCCATTGCCTTTCGGGCCATATCACTGGTTTTCCTCCAATTAGGATTTGTGTATTTGCCCAGAGTGGGGGGATGGGCAACACACTCTCCAAATCGTCCTCATCCTCCAATTGGAGGACCAGTTGGAGAGTGTGGTTACATTGCTGCATTCCTTTGCTGAGTGACTGAGAGCCAGGTGAGACTGACATTACCTGTGGAGTTTACTAAGGCAGATCCCTGGGACCAATTTTGTTGCAAAGAGTGGGTCTGTTTGGCTTTTCCCTGTACCCATGGATGCAATTTGGTGGAGTGCTTTTGTAGATCATTTTATGTTTAGGCAAGGTAAATACATTCCTCCACTTGAGAATGGCTGTAGCAATTTTTTTTGTGGCTCAGTATCCTTGGACCTGAGTTCTAGAAAAAGGATAGAATATCCAATTAGAGTGTAAGAGGCCGGGTTCTATGTGTATAGGAAGGATATCTAGAATGCATTGTATTTTGGGGGCTGCAATCATCTTATATGTATGGACCCTTCCTCAGTGGGATGGGTGCAAGTGCGACCATCTAGAGAGGTCAGCTGCTATTTCAGCTCATAGTGGTTCTATGTTAGTTTTCTCCATGTTCTTCAGGTCCTGTGCAAAGCTAATCCCCAGGTATTTAAATCACCACCAAATCACCAGTGCTAAACAGCAAAACAGTATTGAACAAATGCTTGTTTAGTCAAAAGATGTGCCAGAGGCCTCTTACCACAAATCATTAGGATTTCATAGCATGACCTCTTGTTCTTGAACATACTTTTCTCTGAAAAATGCTTCCCTTCTGTACCTTATTATTGCCCTTGAGGTATTTGAAAGTATCTATCATACACCCCCTTTTCTCCAGGGTGTACATATTGAGGTCCTTTAGTCTCTCATCATAGGGCTTTTGGTGCCGACCCTGCAGCATTTTAGTTGCCCTCCTCTGGATCACCTCAACTCTGTCTAGGTCCTCCGAGATGAGGCCTCCAGAACTGGACACAGTGTTATAGATGAGGTCTCAACAATGATTTTTACAGTGGTATCACCACCTCCTTTCTGCTGGTTATACCCTACCCTATGCACCCCAATGTCCCACTGGTGCTCTCCACTGCCTTGTCACACTGCTTGGCCACTTTTAGGTCATCAGATATGATTACCACCTGGTCCCTTTCATCTTTGGTGGTCATTAGTACCACAAACACACACACCCATCATGTACTCCACTTCTGGGTGTCTGTGCCCAGTGTGCATGATTTTGACTTTTTCACATTGAATCTTAGCTGCCATACTCTTCATCACTCCTCAAGCTTACTTAGATACCTCCTCATTTTTTCCATACACACCCTAGAGCATCAGCCCTGTTGCAGATCTTTGTGTCATCTGCAAAAAGGCATACTTTTCCTTTTAACCCCTCTGCAATGTTGTTTAATAAAACATTGAAGAGGACCAGCCCCAGTACTGATCCCTGTGGCACTCCACTGGTCACTCTCCCCTCCTCTGAGTGAAATCCATTAACTACCATCCTCTGTCTCCTATCCCTTAATCAATTTCTAATCCATTTTATATCCTTAGGACCCCTTCCAAGGCTGTTCAGTTTTTGTATGAATCTCCTATGTGGAATAGTGTTGAAGGCCTTGTTGAAATCTAGGTAGCCTACATCCACTGCTCCACCCTGATCTACTTCCCTGGTCACTCAGTCCAAAAAAATCAGATTTGTTTTGACATGACCTCCCCCAGTGAATGCACGCCACCTTGGATCCTGTAAGCTGATGGATTCAATACATTGCACAATCCTCTCCTTCAGCAGTGATTCCATTAAATTCCCCACCACTAAAGTCAGGCTGACCAACCTGTAGTTGCCAGCCTCCTCCCTGCTCCTACTTTTGTGTAGTTGGACTACATCTGCTCTCCTCCAGTCACCCGGAACCACTCCTGTCTCCAGATAGTGGTTGAACAGGACTGTCAGTGGTGCTGCCAGCACCTCTCTAAGTTCCTTCAGTATCCTTGGATGCACCCCATCTGGCCCCATTGCCATGTCTACATTCAGTTTTGTGAGTTAATTCAGGACTCACTCCTCCATAAATGGACAGGTGTCCACCTCACTTCCACTGATGCTCCACTGCTCCAGTCGCTTGTCTGTGGTCCCTCTCCTTCCCCTTCTTCTGTCAATACTGAGCAAAAATATTTGTTTAGGATGTCTGCTTTGTCTTGGTCTCCCTCCACACACTCCCCTCCTTCCCTCTTTAGCCTTACAATCCCTCCCTTTGTCTTTCTCCTTTTGATTACAAACCTGAAAAAGGCTTTCTCCCTTTCTTTACTGCCTTAACTATTTTTTCCTCTGTTTGGGCCTTTGCGCACCAGACTGTTTCCCTGCCTTCCTCTGCTTCACCTGATACACTTCCCTGTCCCCCTCCCTCTGAGTCACTTTCTACCTCCTGAATGCTAACTTTTTTGGGTCTATGTGATAACGGCGACTGCTGAACGGCGAGCCACATTATTGCAACGTCAGTGCGGCAAAAACATTTTCACCACGCTGACATCCTTGGTGCATGGGAGAACGCTGCTGGGACTTAGTTTTTTTGAGTCTGTGGGGGGGCTATGCCCCCCACACCACCCTTCTAAAGGATTCTCAACTCCAGAGGGGTGCATGTCGGGGGGGGGGCAAAAGCAAAAAAAAGCATGTTTCAGGCACAACAAAATTGCACTAACACGAGGACCAGACCTGAACCCAGTACCTCCCGCACCACAAGCAGAGGACAACCCCCAATGCCACGGTGCAGCTCAGCAGCTGACTGCAGTACCACCCCCTACATCCCCTCTGCCCCCTCCTAGCCCACGCTCGCCATGCCCCCCCTGCATGTACATATAGCGACATCCTGTCGCTGCAGTCACCCACCCCACCACATCTGGTCAACCTACCCCCCCCATCACCATTGGGGCCTTTACCCACAACTCGTCTCCATTTCGGACGGTGCCTTACTTCAGGTGCCAACATCACAGGTTACCCTTTTTTGCACTAATGTTCCCCACCACATCTTTGAGAACCACAATTGTCTTTTTTTCCTCTTGCTTTTGTTTACTTGCCTAATACAGAGATTTGTTGTCTTCACTATAGCTCCTTTTATGTTCCTCTACTCCACCCAAGTCCCCCCCATCTCCCACCCCACCAGGACATTCCTGAGGCGTTCCACCATCTTTGTAAAGTCAGCCTTCCTGAAGTCCAGGACCCTCACCTTCATCTAGTACGACTCCACCACTGTTCTTATATTGAACCACACCATTTGGTGATCACTGGTCCCCAGGAGGTAACCCACTATGATGTCTTCAACACTCTCCCTGTTGGTGAACACTGGGTCCAATAATGTTCCTTCATGAGTGGGCTTTCTTACTTATTGCCTGATGAATGCTCCCTGCAGGGAGTCCAGGATATCCATGTTCCTAGATGAGGCTGCAGCCAGAAAACTCCAATCCACATCTGACAGAGTGAAGTCTCCCACCAGCAGCATCTCCCCCTTAGTCACCATCTTATGGATGTCTTCCACTGGAACCCTGTAATCTCCTCCCCCTGTGTTGGAGGTCTGTAGATCACCCCAGTGTGAATAGTGGCTCCATTTACAGATTCTATGGTGACCCACAGTGCCTCTGTCCCTTCCTGCATTCCTTGTACCTCTGTTGTTTTAATGCCCTCCCTTACTTAAAGAGTCACTCCTCCCCCTTCTTACCCACCCTGCCCTGATCATTCCTCTAGTTTCCTCAGCTCACTTTGCATTCACTCCACCTCTTCCTGAGTGTCAACCCTGTTGCAGAGTTTTGTATCATCCTGAAAGAGACACACGTCATCCTAAAGCTCCAGCCCAATGGGTATCACATCAATTTGGCTTATCAATTTGGGTGAGTAAAATTTGGCTACTGAATTTGGGTGACAGCAATTTGAATGACCGGCAAACTATAGTACCTGCACATATTGGGCAACAACGTCAATTTGGCAATCGTGGCTAACAAAGTGCAGCATGGCATTAGAATATTAGAAATAAGGGGTCACGTGATGCAGAGCAGCTAGAAGCAGCACTACTCTGGAGCTCCCACCTATCGACCTCTATTAATCCACTTTTTCGCCCTACTATTATTAAAGGGTATGATCCAGACTTCGGTTTTACGCTACTTTAATATTTTGGCCCCCAGCGGTTGTTCTTTTGCTGGTTTGTAGCATCGTAACTGGCTTTACAGCCGAGATGAAAGCTGAGATGAAGCAGGCCGGAATTAGACATACTCCACCGCCTACCCCAGAGAAAATGTCCAAGAAATCAAAACATCAGAGCTCTGGGAATATTCCTAAACCAGGCTCCTCCGGCACTTCAGCGATCCCCCTAACTGAAGATCATTTCCTCCAGGAATTGCTGCTAAAGAAACCCTGGAAGACATCTCTGCAGAGTTAAAATCTATCCGAGGAGACCTCAGCTCTTTGTCGTCAAGAATGGGGGACTCGGAGGTGAGAACCTCCTCTCTGGAGAAGTGGAGAGAGAAGTTAGACCCAGGAAATTGTTCACCTGCGACAGCAGGTCAGCAAACTCCAATTAAAAACTGAAGATTTGGAGGGGAGAAGCAGAAGGAATAATGTGCTGATCTTGGGCCTACCTGAATCGCAGGAAGGAGCTGACACTACCGCCTTCCTACAGAAATTCTTCACTAAGATTGTTGGTCTGTCTCCCCTCAATCCACAGTACCACATTGAGCAAGCCCATCGTTCCCTTAGACCGAAACTCCCACCTGGTGCATCTCCAAGGCCTATAATAGTGAAATTTTTAAGCTTTCTGGAAAAGCAGCATGTGATAACCAAATCAAAGGAGCTCCAGGCCATTCTGTGGGGTAATTCCAAGCTGAGGATAGCTCAAGATCTTCCTTTTGAAACGCGTCAGAAAAGATCTGCATTCCACCCTACGGTCAGCAAGCTGATTGGTGCAGGAATACGTTTCAAGATGATTTACCCCGCCAAGCTACAGGTGGCAATCGACGGCATATGGCATTCTTATGAATCCTTGGAGCAGGCAGTTACGGATCTCACCATCAAATTATCCAACCTGTTCAAGACAGGATGAACTTTTACTGCAGCTACCTGAGGATTATTGGTCTGTCATTTTGTGGGGGTTAATTATTTACCTGCTTGGAGTCTTCTTTTCCTGCTCCTTTTGTCTCTCGGGGGTTGGTTTAGCGGGGTTGGGAGGCTGTTGTGAGGCCTAGTGGGCCTGGTTTTGGCTCAGCGGAGTGTCTATGTGCTCCAGTGGGGGGGGGTGGGAACCTTTGCTCAGTGAGCATTTCTGTACATTGATAGCAGGGACGGACCAATTGGTCCCATCGGTTTTTAGGTCTCCCTGTCATTCCTTGCTTTCTTGGAGCTGGAATTGCCCCAGGATGGAGGAAGGTGCAATGAGTTAATTGGGAGTCTTGGAGATTCCGCCCTTCTGACTGTCGGTCCAATTTGGTAAGTCAGCCTTAAAATGAATTTACCTGGAGCAACAGCCTCATCGGAAAGTAGTTGGACTGTTAGGGCCTGTGACAGGGCTAATTTTGCATCCTAATTTCGGTTAATTCACAACCCATCCCAACTTGCAAAGCCCTTACTATTTTGAGCTTGGCTACATTAGTTAAGGCTTACGTTTGCTGTTTTCCTAAGGGGGTTGGTGGGTGGGGGACTTCGGGATGGAGCAAGCTCAGGGAGAGCTGCATAGCGCACCATGGAAGGGGGAGAAAAGTGCATTTCCTGAGAGGCATGGTGACCAGTGAGCGCTGCAAATTTTTTTGATACACCTTCCAGAATTAGATCATGGTACTTTAGTTCAGATTTGGCACTTAAACTTAGATTCTGCCTCTCGTGGGAATGTAGCCTATTGGGTTTGTTCCTCGATACCAGCTATAAAGAAACCCAAAACTACTCTCGCATTCATCTGGGGACCATTTGTATATGGTTCAAGGGGTTTATGGGGGAGGGGGGTTTTATTGCTCCGATGTCTTTCCCACTGATTACACTGTCCGAGATCACAATAGGATGATTAATACTATCTACATTTTCAGCAATCCAAATATTTTATGTACCTCATCGGGAAGGGTGTCCTTTCTTTATTAGTACTCTTTCTCAGGGGTTGATGGGGACAGGGGGTGGGACTGGAGTGTGCCTTTTGGGGTTCTTTGGTCAGTTAGTAGTACATGTTTGTCTCCCTTTTAATAAGAAAGTACAAGACCTTGGTGCCAATTAAAATTGCCACATGGAATGTCAGAGGTGTCAGAGATATGACTAAAAGATATCAGGTTCTCAAAAACTGTGCTCTTTTAAATATTGACATTCTTTTGATGCATGAAACCCATCTCCTGGTCACTGAAACAAATGGGTTATGCCGACAGGGTTTCTCCCAAATTTTTACTGCCTGTGGGTCATCATCTGGCAGAGGGGTGGCAATTTTGGTCAAAATACACATATCATTTGTGGAAGAAGAGAGTCTAGCAGACCCGGAGGGTAGATTTATTATTGTTAAAGGCATATTCAATAAAATTACGGTAGTACTGGGTGCAATCTACGGCCCAGTCGGAGGAGATGCGGATTTCCTTATGAGCTTGGCTGATAAGCTGAATGGAATTCTGGCCTCCATGCTAATTCTGGGTGTCGACTGGAATATTGCCCCGTCACAAGACCTGGATAGAACTTATAGACCATTAAAACCCCTATCCTCTCCACAACTAGCCCTGAGAGATTTTATGGAGTTATTGGGTCTATGTGATCCATGGCGTCTGCTCAACCCCTCTAGTCAGCTCTTCTCCTTCTACTCCCAGGTCCACCAGTCGTGGTCCAGATTAGATTTCATTTTAACCAGTACCTCTCTTTTAGCTGGCCTTCACCAGACAGGAATTGAACCAGTTGTTATATCTGACCATTCAGTTGCATGGATTTCGATCTCCCCTGACCAGAATCTTCAAAGGGATACTTCCTGGAAACTAAACACACAACTCCTAAAAGAGGAGTGAATAATTTCCCACATTAAGATGCTAATCTCCTCCTTTATAGATTTTAATAAGGGCTCCACAAGTAGGGATGACTTAATTTGGTGCTCTATTAAATGTTACATCAGGGGAGAATTTATTAAGTTAGCTTAAAAAAGGAAAAAGCAAAGAGAGGTTAGAGTTATTTCATTGTCGAATCAAATAAGAGTTGCTGGAAGCAATCTATCTTCTTCCTCTTCTCCAAGCTCCTTGGAAACCCTACTAAAGCTTAGGAATGAATATGCAGACCTGCTAAGGGAAAAGGCAGAATATGCCATCCTTAAAACTAAGGCTCGTTATCTCGACCAAGGCGAGAAACCGGGTAGAATGCTAGCCCTTCGTCTACAGGAAGTAGAAAATTCAAGGTTAATCCCCTCACTGCAATCCCCAGATGGCTCTATTAAAACCTCCCCTCGAGACATTTCCCAGGTCTTTGAATCCTTTTACTGGGCTTTATACAGTAAATGCTCCTCCCAAGCCTCTCTTTCTTGCATAGAACATTACCTGGATGGCCTTAACCTCCCCTCCCCTTCCTGCAGGCCCATCATTGTTTGATTCTGTCTTCTCCAATCACTTTGGGGGAGATAGAGGATGCAAATAATGGGTTGACACTGGACAAGTCACCAGGTCCTGATGGTTTTTCTTCCAATTTCTACAAAACCTTTTGTAAGGAACTAGCCCCCCTCCTCTTGAAATTATTCGAATATATGTTCACCTCGGACCCCCTAGACCCCACCTTGCTGGAAGCCACAATAGTCCTGATCCTGAAACCAGACAAACCCCATAGTGAGCCCGCTAGCTACCATCCAATCTCATTATTAAATTATGATACTAAAATCTTAACAAAAATTCTATCTCTTAGAATCAAAAAGATCTGGTCTCATTTGCTGAGCCCTGAGCAAGTGGGGTTTGTGCAAGGCCGATCTTCTGCCGACCACCTGCGAACCATTTCACATATTCTTCAGGCTGCCCAAAACTCTCAGATCCTCATGACTTTAATCTCATTAGATGCAGAAAAAGCTTTTGATAGAGTAAACTGGGATTTTCTTTGGGCAACTCTTAAGAAAATGGGTTTCCCGGCAACTTTCATTCAATGGGTATAGACGGTATACAAAGACCCCACTGCAAAAATTTACTGTAATGGGGTTTTCTCTTCTCGGTTCTCCCTGTTCACTGGCACCAGGCAAGGTTGTCCATTGTCTCCCTTTTTATTTAATTTATATCTGGAACCCCTTTTACTGAGCATTAAGCGTTTGCCCCAGGTTATAGGTTGTTCAGTGTACCAGCAGTCTCTGACCCTCTCAGTGTAAGCTGATGATATTCTTCTACATTTGGCCTATCCGGAAACCTCGCTAACACATGCACTACAAATTATTGAGCAGTTTGGATGTGTAGCTAACTATAAATTAAACTTATCCAAAACAGTAATCTTCCCTTTAAATGCCCTCACTCACCAGGTTAATTTCACTCACTTCGGTATGAAGAGGTCCCCCTACTCAATTAAATATTTAGGTATACATCTCACTAGAGATCCAGAGGCTCTCAGGAGACTCATTCTGGATGATTTAGGGTTAAATATCCAGCAGGGTCTCCAAAGATGGGTCAAACTCCCACTTTCGTTATGGGGTTGTATCAGCATTATAAAAATGAATGTTCTGCCCTGCCTTTTTTATCCTCTAAACTTACTGAACCTTTGGATCCCAATGTTCTATTTCTGGCAACTCCACTCTGCCCTCTCTAAATTTATCTGGCAGGGCAGACATCCTAGATGGGCTTTCCTAAAACTTAACCTCCCTAAAGAGCGAGGTGGACTCCGCCTCCCTAACTTTATCTTTTACTATTGGGTGAGTCGTTTGTCTAAAATGGGGAGATGGTTCTTGGCTACACCTGACGAACATCTTCCTATTTGGCTACAGCTGGAGAGAAGGCTTCTGAATTTGCATAACCTTAATTCATCCAGAGTTTTTTATTATACTACCTCTGCATTACCAACTCTCATACAAAATTCTGTTGTGGGTGTCTCTATTAAAGTTTTAACCCAATGTTGGAATTTCTTCAACATTTTGCCTAAAAAATGATACTGCCACCAATCCCTTACTTTAAACCCTAATATCAAAATAGGGGGATCACCGCTTTCTCTAGAGTGGCTTCCCCAGCTACAGGGTATCCTAGCAGAAAACCTGTTTTCCCAGGCTGCTCTCCTCTCTTCCCCCGAAATAATAGCTAAATTTAATATACCTAAGAAACATATATTTAAGGTTTTCCAGCTGAAACATCTTATGGTCTCTATCTTTGGGACCACATTTAAGCAGTCCCAAGTCAGACCCGTCTAGGACCAGATACAGGACTATGCAAACAAACCCCATGGAATTTCAATGATCTATTCCTTTCTTCTGGGTATCAAATTCCCTAATGCCCTTCCAGGCTCCAAAATTTTTACTTCTCTTCTGCCGGACACTACTCTGGTTTGGAGTCAGATCTGGGAGGATATGCATAGATATCTCACTCAAGATAGGCACAGACTTATTCAGTATCACATATTAAACAACCTGTACTATACACCAGTTAAGCTTGCCAAATTGGGCAGGCTGCCTATGGCTGTCTGTACATGGTGTGGTACAACTGAAGGGAACCTGATGCATATCTTCTGGCATTGTGACAAGGTGGCTCCGTTACAGAACACAATTCAATCCAATCTAGATCCTCTACTAGGACTGGATGAATTACTTACCATAGAAATATGTATCCTAGGGATGTTTTCCAATGGTAGAGTTCGGGAACGCAGATTTCACATGGCTGTAATTTCTATAGTATTTTATTTATTTATTTAGTTTTTGTTAACCGGGTAAGTGCACTAGCCAGCAGGTGACTATTTTCAGGCACGACCCGGGAGAGTACAAGACAAGATACATACTGAGGATGTGTAACATATACAATACAGGCAGTACAATGTAAAAACAGAGAAGCTAATTTGGCTAAAATAACCTAGTGTCCACTAATCTAAGCATAACATTGTTTTGTATAGCATATACAGGCAGAGCGGGTACTGGTACAAGGACAGAGTAATTCTTAGATTGCTTGGTAGACATAGTTCAGGAGGCGGGAGATGGAGGGTAGAAGAAGTGGAGGAGGTTTAGATGAAAAAAAGGGAGGAGGACCACAGCTTGAAAAACAGCTATGTTGCTCAGTTGTACAAATACGTCATTGGTGGCTCAGGGTACTACCAAGTGGCTGGGCTCATGGAACTGATCCCTGGGAACAAATATGGCAGCATCCCCTGATAGCAGACTAGCCTGGGCATAAGGCAAGAACCATTTCTGTTGGACATATGGGCAAAACAATATGAGATTAAGGTCCTTGAGGGTGCTGTGGAACCTCGGCAGATCTGGTGCAAGGGAGGAGTGAAACAAAGTCTACACAGGAGACATTAGGAAAAGAATTTCGCAGGAATTACAAAAATTTACGGCTTTAGCGGCTATAAGTAGGGACAGTCAGCCGAACCCATGGTTCTGTTGCTGGGCATGAGAGCAGTGAGCAGCTGGGGTTTGGAGGGTGTAAAGGCAATCTTACGGCTTTAGCGGCTAGGAGTGGGAACAAGTATTCAGGCTCATGGTACCGATGGCGGGCATGAGAGCGGCGTGCGGTTGGGGTTTTAAGAGAAGTTTGGCAATCTTGTGGCTTTAGTAGTTAAGCATAGGGATAAGTAGCCAGGCTCATGGTACCATTGGCGGGCATGACAGTGGCGTGCGGTCAGGGTTTAGCGGGAAATTAGGCTGTCTTGCGGCTTTAGTGACTAAGCGTAGGGACAAGTAACCGGGCTCATGGTAACGTTGGCAGGCACGAGAGCGGCGTATGGCCAGGGTTTTTGTGGGAAATTGTCAAACTTATGGCTTTAGTGACTACATGGGTAGTAACTGGGCTCATGGAACTGCTGATGGCATGAGAGTGGCGTACGGACAGGGTTTTGTGGGAGATTCGGCAACCTTATGGCTTTAGCAGTTGAAAATAGGGACTTGCAGCCGAGATCATGGTTCCATCCCCGGGCATGAGAGCGGCCAACAGTCCCAGTCCATGGGCATCCAGGGGAGTAATACGCTAGGAGGGCAGGAGAGAGTCAAGGACCCTAGTTGTACCAGTACCTATCTAATCACAAACAGACCTGTCGTGTAGGACAGAGAAGGCATGTAACAGTCAATGATAACAATGGGTAGAGTAAAGCAGTTTAGTTCAGTCAGCATAACAGCATGTAGAAAGGAATTAACATATAACAGTAAGGGCTTATCCTGTAGAAGACATTAATTGTACGTATTATTAATATGGTTTGTATAGAACAGTATGCTACAAAACCAAGCAGTTGTAGCTGGGGTACTTAAAGAGCAACAGGTAGAGAAGGTGTGGGAGCAGACAGGAGAGAGTAGGCATGAGGAAAGTGGGTAAGCTAGAGGGGAGGGAGCGTAGGAGTAGACAAGGCTGTCAGGTAGGGTCAAAACAGGCACATTGGTCAGAGGTGGCCAGGTGGTGTCGTAGCCCTCGTTTGAATAGGTGGTGCGATGAGGTATGCCTAAGATCCTGTGGCAGCATTTTCCACATCTGGGGAGCAGCATGCCTGAAAGCTCTAGTTCCTTTGGAGGTGTGACAATGGGGGACTCTCAGTAGAGATTTGTCTGTCGATCTCAATTCACGGCTTGAGGTAGCGGGATGAAGTAGTTCGGCAAGTGATGGAGGCTGGCCTAGCCTGATGATAGAGTCACATAGACGGCCAAGATAGTATAGTCTGGTGGCAGTGAGGGAGAGCCAACCGAGGTCACTATACAGTTGACAATGATGTTGGAGTCGTGGAGCCTTAGAAGCATATCGACATACGTTGTTGTAAGTGACGTCCCATTTTTGCAAGGCTGTTTTATGGGCACTAGTCAGGATGGGAGCACAGTAGGTTAGGGTTGGTAAAAGGATCCCTCTGGCGATGGCCAACTTGGCTGATGACATTAGCATATAGCTGGTTCTGTAGGCCGCCCCCAGCTTACAATTTATGGTTTTACAGGTTGTTTGAATGTGGAGATTAAGGTCCAGAGATTGGTCAAGTAAGATGCCAAGATAGCGGAAGGTGGTGATGACCTCAAGAGAGGTCCAGTTAAGGTCAAATATTTTCAGTGAGGAGGTGCAGGATCGAAGTTTCTGGGCGGTGCCCAGGAGCATAGCTTTAGTTTTGCTGGAGTTGAGGATAAGGCGATGAGAGTTTAGCCAGTTTTGTACGCTGTTGTAGGCTGTGGTTAGAGATAGGTTTAGGTAGTCCACATTTTGAGAGCTGGCATAGATGACCAGATCATCAGCGTAGAGAAGAGAGGAGCAGGCTGGGATATTGCTTGGTAACTTGTTTATGAATAGGGTAAAGAGAAGAGGGCCCAGTATAGAGCCTTGAGGGACACCAATGTTGATTGTGGTACTGTCAGAGATTGCAGAGTTGAATTTTACAGCCTGGGTCCTGTCGGTTAAATAGCTCCTGAACCAGTTTAATACAGGGGAGGATAAGCCTATTGTTTGAAGGGTGGACAGGAGCAAGGAGTGATCCACGAGGTCAAAAGCCTTGGTAAGATCAATGAAAACAGCTCCTGTTAGCCGACCATCATCCATGTTAGAGAGAGTGTCTGAGGTGAATTTGGCAAGGGCAGTCATAGTGCTGTGGTTCTTCCTGAAGCCATGTTGAGCATCACAGAGCTGTTTTGTAGATTCAAGGTAGTCAAGGGTCTGGTTGGCTACAAGTTTTTCTAATATTTTGCTTAGTACTGATAGAATGGCTATCGGCCTGTAGTTAGAGATTTCATTTTTGTTCCCTTTCTTAAAGATAGGAGTAATCCTGGCAGTTTTCCAGAGATCCGGGACTGTACCACAGGAGAGGGACAGTGTGAAGATTTTTGCCAGAGGTTCAGAGATGAGATGTGCAGCAACTTTTAATAGGCAGGGTTCCAGAGAGTCAGACCCAGGGCTGGTGTTGTCCGATATAGTTTTCAGGAGATTCAAAACCTGAGAGCTTTTTATAGCTTTGAAATAAAAAGGCTGGGTTTTTTGAGCCCCTGTTTGAGTGGCTGAGAGGTATGCTGGTTCACTGTCAGTTGTGGGTATAGATGAGATGGGAGCCATTGGTAGTGTAGAGGTATAGGCTGAGAGGTCCGAGAACATATTGTTGAAAGCATTTGATATGGTGAGGGAGTCATTGCAGTGGGTACCACTAAGGACCATCTCAGAGGGAGTAACAGATTGTGGTGTATCAAGGAAGGTCTTTATATGGCCCCAGAATTTTCGGGGGTCGTGGGCTGAGCTAGTTAGTAGGTTGTGACAGTACCTGCTTTTTGCAAGCCTTATATGCTTTTTACAGGAATTTCTGGGTTGCCTGTATATGGAATGGTCACTGGGCAGCCCAGTGCTTTTGTAGTGCTTCCATAGTTTATCCCTGTGCCGTAGTTGCAGGAGTAGAGACTGGTTCTCAAGCACTGGATGGTCCAACTGGTTATATCATATGCTGAATGGTTGAAGGAAATGTCACTCTGTTTCAATACTGGGAGGCTAATAGCCAGCTCCCGGAACCGTATAGACTCATTTAACTATAAATGGGGTAAAGTATATGCTTTATATTTGAACTAAGATCCATGTAGTGCATGCCTCTGATCATTTCTGTTTGTTTTGCCTTTTTTCTGGTACTTTGTTACTGCTGGAATCTAAACTTTTGTTACTTCCTGCCATGTTGTGTTTGTAAGGCACAATCTGGGGCGGGTGAGATGGGGTGGGTGGGTAGAGGGGGTTTCATATGTATTGGTAATATTATTATTTTGGTTATATTTGATCCAGAGACAGTCTGGTGTCATGTTACCATTAACCTATTGTTGTTATTTGTGTGTGGTTAATTTACCTTCTTGTTTTGTAATTTGTGTTATGATATAAAACCAATAAAGATGTTGAATTTCAAAAAAAAGAATATTAGAAATAAGGAGGGTGGAGGGGTAGAGCCCCCCATGGTGGGTGCAGGGGGGCAAAGCCCCCCTACATAAACACAGACATTCATAGGGAGGCAGTATAGCACAGTGGTTTAAGGCTCTGAGCTGCAAATCTGGTGACATCCAGCAGACCAGACCTGGGTTTGAATCCCACAGCTTCCACTTACATACTGTGTGACCCTGAGCAAGTCACTTAACTTCCCTGTGCTCCCAGGTCGCTCCTGTAAAAAAGCTTTCAGCTTAGTGTGCTACTCCTGGCTAAACAACTAACTAAATTCACTGTTGATGAGATGCACCTTTTACTAGGTGCAACAGGTGCATCTGGTTGTCATGTACAAAAGGGTGGGTGCCGGTGGAGTATGCCAGGTGCTGTATCTGTGAAGTTTGTGGAGGAGGTACCTGTTACATGGAGAGATGTCCGTGGAGTTCTTGTGGCAGTTGGTTTCCAGGGCAGATGTGGCAAATGTGCATCGTCAGTACCGGGCATTAAATGAGCATGTGGCACAGGTGGTCTCCAAATATACCATTCATAGTCAGTATGATTGCCTCCACTGCATTACCTATAACTTTCTGTTACAGGTTTGATGTGATATTGTAGCTGAAATGTGCCACGCCGTAGTGTGTGGTTGCTCTATTGATGCTCACTGTTATTGAGCCACCGAGATTTTATTCCCTCTAATTGATTAGCCCAAATGACATGGAGCCCTGCAATGTCACTCATGAAAACGTTGAAGAGGACTGGTCCCAGCACTGATCCTTATAGCATCCCAGTAGTCACTCTCCTGTCACCTGAATGACTACTGTATACCACCACCCTTTGCTTCCTATCGCTTAACCAATTTGATTCCCAGCGTGTCACTTTATCCCCCACCACCAGGCTGATTAGTTTCTTAATTAGCCTCTTGTGCAGCACAGTGCTGAAAGCCTTACTGAAGTCCACATAGGCCAAGTCCTCTGCTTTCCCATGATCCATCTCCCTGGTAACCCAGTAAAAGAAATCTATGAGATGAGTTTGACATGACCTCCCCTCTATGTAACCATGCTGCCGGTGGTCCTGCAGCCCTTTTGCCACCAGGTGCTCCACCAGCCTCTCCTTCAGTACTATCTCAGTTAACTTCTCCACAACTGATGGGACACTGACTGGCCTGTAGCTGCTAGCATCCTACCTACTGCTGCTTTGTGCAGGATGACCACATTTGCCCTATTCCAGTCCTCTGGAACTTCCCCCATCTGCACTGAAGTGCTAAACCAGAAGGGCAGCCAACGCTGTGCTCAGTTTCTGTAGGACCCTTGATGGAATCCCATCTGGCCCCATCTCCTCATTCGACTTTAAGGCTTCCAGTCCCTTCTGGACCCTCTCCACTGAGAATGAACTTGTGTCCACTCCCCCCTCACCCTGTTGCTTACAGCAGCATGATGGTCCAATACCCTACCCTCAACCATAATGATATAGTAGAGGTAATCATGTGGCATTTCTGTTTCTTTTGATATTCCTCTGCACAGTAGAGCTGTGTGAAATTAAACTTCCACCAGTGGAATTTTGCCAAAAGTTGGAATTTCACATATATGAAATTTCGGAATATACTTTGGCAACTTTCGTGGAAATTGCAACGTAGAGCAGTGGAATGAATACATGAATTGAGGATTAATGTATTAAACTATGGAAAGAAATTCTGCATAACTGATCTCTCAGTGGTCAATTCTGTGGAATTTATTTTTGCAGTTTAATACATTAATTCACAATTCATACATTTATTCTGCAGTTCAGTGAGACACATAAAGAAATTTCATAGAACTGATCACTGAACTGTGTCCTAATTATATGTAATGCAGATTAATGTATTAAACTGCTGAATGGAACTCCTCAGAGCTGTCAGTTTGCAGTTTGTGTGTATTTTTCTGTTATTCAGCCAGAAAATTCCACAGAACAGGGTGGAAATTTGCCAAACATATTTAGAAGATTCAGATATCGCCAAAGGTGGAAGTTTGAAAAAATGTTCCAATTTTATGAAGTTTTGCAAAAGTTCCTTGAAAGCAGAATTTGCAGCTTCTACCCAGCTCTACTGTATAGTTTGCCTGCCCTCCTGATTCTCACTATCCATCCCCTTATCTTCCTCTTCCCCCATTCCTAAAGAAAGTCTAGTCCAGTTTTTTGACCTCCTTAGCTATACTCTCCTCAGTTAGTGCTTTAGATGCCCTCCACTTCCTTCCTGCCTCCCTTTGTTTTGACAGGTATACCTCGCTGTCTTCATCCTTCTGTGCCTCCTTGTACTTCCTAAATGCTGTTTTCTTTTCTTTCACTGCCTCTGCAATTTACTATTCAATGTACATTAGCATTGCAGATTGTGTTACACTACTGTAATGTAGTTTGTTTAGTTCTACTCTGACACAACTGGACTGTATTTGTTACCACTGTACAAATCCCAGGATTTCTCCCTAGCTGATATCAGAACATTAGCGAGCAGAGGGAGAATCAGTAGCCTCCAGTGCATGTTAGAGCTTTTATAAGATCAGAGTATACTGTATAAAAAATCAAACATGCACTGCAGACTACTGAATCTCCCACTGCTGCCTACTGCTCTGATGTCAGCTGGGTGGAATTCTGAGATTGGTAGGAACAGATAATCTCAGCATAGAACTAAATAAAATGGATCAGATACAGTCTGTCATACTACACACGTTACACAGTACTGTAACTAAATGAAAATGTTTTTTGCACATCTAGTACCATTGATACTGTACAAGCCCTAACTTGACTGTGAGGCCCTTTCTATACAAACAATTAGTAAAGTATGTGTACAAATCAAGGTCTACTGCTGGCCCAAAAATAAAATACAAAAGTAAATAAAAAGTACAGCTCCTGTATGTTCAGTATAGCACAATGTAACTAAAAGGGGTAAAGAAATAAAGCAATAAAGGGGTGAAAATGATAAAATAAAGAATAGTATACAGTAACTCTTGTAAGTGTTTTCATTGTCTTGTGTATTCATTTATTGTTTGCAAAGTTAAGGGTGAAGTTCCCCAAATGGAATCCAAGGTTCCTATAGAAGTCCCTCAGCTGCCCAGGATTCTGATAAAGGGGTAAAGTGGTTTTCAAAGGGAATTTCTTTGTGCTGTCTGTGAAGGAGAGGGCAATTAAAATGTCTCCTAGCGACAAATGTATTTGCTTGACAAGCAACACACAGAAGTTATAACTTTTGAATTTCTTATAGCACAAACATGACATTCAGTATATATGTTCCCCAAGGTGTCCCCCAAAGTCCTCAAATGCCCTGGTTTATAAAAAAAAGGATAACTTGTTTTTCAAGGGGAATTTCTCTGTGTTTTCTGTGAAGCAAAGATCAGCTAAAATGTCGTCCGGTGGCCAATGCATTTGCTTCACAAGCAGCACACAGAAGAAGTTATAACTTTTGAATTTCCTGTTGCACAAACAGGAAATTCAGTATACAGGTACATGTTCCTAAAGGTGCCACTGACAACCCCCAAATACCAGGTCTCTAAAAAAAGGGTAAGGTGGTTTTAGAGGGGAATTTCTGTGTGTTGTCTGTGAAGCAGAGAGCAGCTGGATAGTTTTATTTCTACTTTGAATATCTGACAGCAGGGCCTGATTCCATATAGCTAACAGTGTACAGAGGTAGGCATAACTTCCGAATTTCTTGCAGTATAAGCATGAAATTCAATGTGCCTATTCCCCATGGTATCCCATAGAGGACCCTCTAAGCCCAGGTTTCTAAACACAGGGTGAAATGTTTTTTGAGAGGAATTTCTATGTGTTATCTCTGAAGTGTATTGCAGCTAAACTGTCTTCTGATAGCCAATGCATTTGCTTCACAATCAACATACAGAAGAAGTTATAACTTCTGAAATTGTGAGACAAACATGAAATTCAACATACATGTTCCCAAAGGTATTCCCAGAAGTCCCCCAGATGCTCAGCATGTTAAAAAAGAGTAAAGTGGTATGGGAGAAGTGCACATATTGTATATGGTGTTGGCGAAGCAGAGTGCAGCTCAACAGTTTGCAGTGACAGCTTTCAATTCAAAAACACTCTACAGTCACCCCAAGAGAACCACCTTACCCTTGAACTGTTAAATGGCTCCTAACACTGGCATTTTGGCTAATTTAATAGTACGACGCAGTATACTTAAATTAATAGTACATTGTAGGGTAAATCTGATGGATCACTGCAGAGTCATGCACATATGTGACAGTCGAAAACAACAGACCATGGTAGTGATCAAAAATGACACCTATACTGGCATGAAAATAAATAAACATGGTCAGTGCTGTGGAGGTGATGCACACAAAGCTTGCAGGAAGGCAGCACCAAATTGACAAGCTG
Organism: Neoceratodus forsteri; assembly: GCA_016271365.2. Lineage (NCBI taxonomy): Eukaryota > Metazoa > Chordata > Ceratodontiformes > Ceratodontidae > Neoceratodus > Neoceratodus forsteri. The sequence goes on along the minus strand of CM057453.1, from coordinate 1,211,862,112 downwards.
CTGCATGATCATATGACAATAAACAACACACCACTGAGCCTGACTGTAGTTCTGATGGGTACTGTGCGACTTCATGCTAAACATTACAGCTGTTAGTTGTGGTCCTCCACCACTGCTGATTCTGTAAATCTATAAAAATTGTGTAACCCTTCAACTCTGCCAGCTCATCTAGCCATATATATGCCTGACTGGACCTGATCATCATAAACATGCTAGATGATAAGTTTTTGTTTGCAATTACTGATCAAGGTAGGGTTGTACTGTGTTAGCCACTCAAAAGCAGGAGAGAAACAAAAAGAGAATTGTTTTGCTGGGTAAAGGCTATAGCTTTATTAGCCTAATGAAAAGTTAAAGATACAGGTTTCTGAGGCCTAAAGTACAGTCTCGTCTTCAGGTATATTACACAGTGTGGGCTGAATCATCTTATATAGGGGATTAACTCTTTTAAATTGCAAGTACAAAGCTACAGAAAGTTTGATGTGCTGACAATATCAAAGTCTGCATAAAAACATTATTTGCATTCGAGCTGTTGTAACCTCCTGCAGTCTCTGCACACTACCACGTGTATGCTTATACCAGTGTATGTTTAATCTGTTACTCTGTATCCAAATAACTGTAAAAGCTTGTGAATGCCAATGATTGCCAAAGCTGTAACCGCAATGATGTAACAAAATGTAATGTATTTGTCCTCTTTGTGATGAGGTACCTTTGGAAATGAGCCTCTGGCTCAAAGGTTGTAAACTGATGTACAAATAAATAAAATAAATAAATAAAATAACAGTAAGAACAGGAAGGTGTCTTTCATAAGCAGAAGTTAATGTTTTAGCCCAATAATGATATTACCTTTACCTAGCAAAAATATTTTTTTTGTTTCTCTCCTGCTTTTGTAGTTACTGTAATGGAGTTACTGATACTCTGTTACCCTGTCCATTCTGTACATTGACTTGCCTAACAGTGCTAACAACAAGTTGGTCAGGTGGACAGCCTACCAGCGCAGTAGCAGCATGACCACTTGTGGCGCTGATGACCTGTGTTTTGGAATGAGACCAGGACATCAGGTGGGGGAGGTAGGATGAGCATCTGATGGACAGCTCTCCTCCTCCGGGGTTGTGGTTTCTCCAGTTATCAGCGGCACCAGTGGAGGATGGGTATGCAACAGCCAGGGCCACTCTAGGGGAAGGTAATGGTGGACGTCTGAGACTTAGGTGCAGGAGAATGCCCACCCCATGCCGACATCATTGCATATCAACTATACTCCACCTCCTGGGTCTGTGTGGTGGCTGCTTGTGTTTGTCTGTGTCTGTAGCTTAGTTTTTGTGGATTTACATGGTTTTCTGCTTGGAGTAACTACACCATTCTTGCTCACTGCATCCATGAAAGTCTCCTGGACTGGATTTCTACAAAGCATCATCACCAGGTATCTGCATTTTTCATTTTAAAATCAACTTGTTGGAAGGTATCCCAAACAAAACATAAGTGAAGCAAGGAAGTCTGACAAATTCAGTGACTCTGGGTCCTGCTTGAATCCACATTTTCATCTGACCTGCCCCATGATCTGTATTTGGGCTTTTCAAGACCTCTTTGAATGACAAAGATGCATACAGACAAAAGGATTTCACATCCTGCATATGCACAGGCAGAGTTCATCCCTTTCATGAATTCTAACACATTCTATGACTGTGGACCTCAGCTGTTGATCATTTCTTTTAGCTTTTGACTTAACCACCAGGTATCAAACATTTTCAACTGAAATCAACTCTTAATATACTTGTCTCTAAGGGCTATCTATCCAACAACCATTTTGAAGAACAAATGAAACTTTTGGCCTGTTCTCAAAACCACTGTAACTGTGCCCTTACAGCTCCTTGCTATTACTAACTGGTCACTACCTCATGCATTATCCTTATGGAAAGGGACCTGTTAAAAAAGGGCCCCACTGCCCCACAGAAGCAACTTTAAACCCCTTTTAAAACATCTAATACTGCTGCTGTTGCTCCTCTCAGGCAACATTCACCCTAACCCCGACCCACCACAACTTGGCCACAAGGTTAACAGCAGTGCAGGGTCACTCTCCTTGGCAAGCATTAACATCTGCAGTCTCCTCTCCAAACTTGATACCCTCTCTGCCTGGGTTTCCCAGCACAATCCAGACATCCTATCAGTGTTGGAAACATGGCTGTCTCTGAAGATACCTGACTCCGCAATAGCAATTCCCGGATATGTAGTTTTCAAACAGGACAGACTTACCAAGAAAGGAGGAGGCTGTGCCCTCTACCTTAAAGAGTCCCTCATGGGTCATGTCTTACCCGTGCCCATCCCCAGAAATGACATCCAAATCCTTGCTGCCAAAGTACTTCTCAGAACTCATAAGATCCTGACTGTTGTCTCTGTCTATATACCACCCAAGTTGAGCAATCTGGGCTTTCACTCCCTCCTTGACTGTATCAACTCCCTAGATCAGAATACAGAAGTTATCCTACTTGGTGATTTCAACATCAACTAGCTGGTCTCCAGCTCAAATAGTTATAAGGATGCCCTAGCTGCTGCTAATTTCTCACAAATGGTCAAATCACCTACTAGAGTACACGACAGAACAGGGACCTGTACACTTCTAGACTGGGTGCTAACTAATCGTCCAGAGCACATCTCTGAAGCAACAGTCCTCCCAGACTCCTTAAGTGATCATTCCCTTATCTTGTGTGTCTGGACCAACAAATACACCAAACTCCCCCCCAAAACTATTAACAGGAGAATGCTGACCCCTGGTCATCTTGAGTCACTTAAAACACTCCTTCGTGAACATGACTGGTCACCATTTGATATAGCTCCCAGTGTAGACACAGCAGTTGAATACTTTATCACCTGTTTCAACTCAGCCTGCGATGTTCATGCTCCGTTCAAGAAGCGTAAGATCAAGGGTGTCAATAATCCATGGATGACACTAGGCCTCCTTACACAAATGAAATCTTGAGACCAGCTCTGGTATCGTGCTAAGGCTACTGGCACCCAGACTGATATCCAGGCCTACAAAACAGCAAGGAATGCATGTACCAGAGCAAGCTGCCATGAGAAGGCTAACTATTACAGGAACGCCTTAGCCAGCACCTGGAATGACGGGAGTAAATTCTGGCATAACCTTGCTGAAGTGACTGGAAAGGATCCCAAAACAACACCCACAATGTTGAACATAGATGGTACCATCACTCTTGACCATGTAATCATTGCCAATGCATTTAACACCACTTTTGCTGACCTTAGTCATGTGCTACCCCCTAATTTTTTTGATCCCACCACTGCCAACCCAGCTCCTGTTAGTTCAGGTTTGCCACCAGGGCACCCTCCTTTCCATTTCAAAGCAATCCCAAAAAGCCTAGCTAAAAAACACATTCTTAAAGTGCTTGGAAAGTCTAGGGTCAGTGGCGATTCACTGGATATGAAACTTCTCGCCCTCACCATTGACGAAGTCCTGCTCCCACTAACCAAAATCCTCAACTGTTCCCTCATGCTCTCCCAGTTCACCCAAAAGAGGAAACTGGCAGTGGTGACTGCAGTCCATAAAAGTGGTGACAAGACTCTCACAAACAACTACAGGCCTATATCCATCCTCCCTCCTCTATCCAAAGCCTTGGAATGGATAGTGGCTGATCAGCTCATGGAGTACCTTGTAAAATACAACCTGCAATGTTCCCAGCAACATGGCTTCCACAAAGGGCACAGCACTACCACGGCACTCCTCGAATTCACCACACATATCCATCATGCACTTGATCAGGACCAGTTGGTTGGCGCCTCTTTTATTGACCTGACTAAGGCATTTGACACTGTCTGTCACTCCATTCTCCTCAAACAATTATCCCTCCTTGGTCTTTCAAGTGAAACCACCCTCTGGTTTCAAAGCTACCTCAGTAACCAGACCCAACAGGTCAGGATTGGTGAATTCCTCTTGTCATCCCTACCAATCCACTCTGGAGTACCCCAAGGTTCTATCCTGGGTCCCTTGTTATTCAGAATATTCCTGAACAATCTCCCTGCCTCCTGCCATGACAGAATGTTACTGTATGCAGATGATGCAGTAATCTTCACTTGCCACTCCAACCCCACCTCCCTTCAGTCTCAATTACAGAAAAGTTTCACAGAAGTGGAAGACTGGTTTTGCTCACATAAACTCATCCTTAACCACAAAAAAACTGAAATAATGTTATTCCATGGAACCCACAACAAGTACATGGACCATGAGCTCACAATAAACAACCACAAAGGCATCACTCTTGAGCAGGTGGATATGTTTAAATATTTGGGCCTGACCCTTGACTGCTCCCTCTCGTATACCAAACACATTCACAATATTGCTAAAACTGTGAAATCCCGTATAGGGCTACTATACAAGCATAAACATTGCCTAACTGCTGAAGCCATGAACCTCGCTAACCAGAGCTCTGTTATCTCAACTATTGACTACGGGCTTGTTATCTATGGATCCGCTACTGATATTGCACTCCGGCACATAGCTGTAGCCCTTAATAAGGCAGGTAGACTCCTTATTTCAGCTGCCCACCTTTCTCACACATATGACATTTACAAGCAGGCTAACTGGCTCCAGCTATCCGGCAGGCTAAAGTACCAGACCTGCATCCTAGCTAAGAAGACATCACTGGGCCTTATGCCCCCTTGAGTCCAATCAATATTGATCCTGCAGAGTGTCCGCCGCCTAACTAGAAGATCGGACAGTCTAACCTTTACAATACCTCACTGTCGGACCTCTCAAGCTCAGCGTTCTTACCTTGTCACAGCCTCCACCTGGTTCAACTTGCTACCTACAGAAATCTCCAACATTGCCACGATTGGTGCTTTTAAGTCTAAACTGCATCAGCACCTCGTGGCTAGTGCCTTCTGTGATTGCTTCTTATAATCCCCTCCAGGCATACTACCCTCAAGCATCCCTCCTCACTGCCTCAGCTCCTTCTCCTCTCCTACCCCCCATTACAGGGTATAGGATGAATCTGTCTCCTTTTCTTTTTCATCCCCCCTTTCCTCCTTCCTTGCTGTTTCCCATCTACCACATACCCAACGTAATGCCCTTCCCATTTCTCTCCTCCTACCTTTCTCTATCTCCCATACCACCCCCTCACCACCACTCTTCTTTCTCTTTTCCCACAAACCCACTCCTAACAAAGCTTCACTGAGCTGCCTATGACTTGTACTGTATAATTAACTCACAACACAATTCCTTGACAATGCCTTTGGCTGCTATTATTGTAACCTTATTTGTCTTTTTTTTGTAAGTTCCATTGTAATGATCATGTTTTGTTTTGTGTCTTATTGTCCTTATTGCCTTGACGTGGAACCTTTGTAAAAGAGCCCTCGGCTAAAAGGTGTCATCCGAAATACAAATAAATAAATAAAAAATAAATTAAATATCTGTGCCTCTGGAGAACAGCACAAGAAAAGAGGAAACACCTCATTGGCTGGAAAGAAGACATCACTCCTCAGCCACCATGCTCACCACTGGATCCTACCCTCCTCCTGACACCCTTCATCCTTCACCGCTGCCTGTGGTTAAATTTGATATTGGTAAAGGAGCACCAAGGAGCAGAAAGTGTCCCATCCTGGGAAGCACAAGCTCGGAGGTTGCCTGCAGGTAAGTCGCAGGTGGGTCGGAGGACCTGGGCTACAGGTAGGGAGACTCTCAGGCAGGGTGGGGTCAGGCTAGGAGGCAATCGATTGGGCTCCAGTCAGCAGTGCCCAGAGGGAAAAGGACCTGGAAAAAACAAATAAAAAAAAAAAAAAAAACAAGGTAGTCAGGTGTACTGCCTATTTATGCCTCTGACATTAAGTTTCTCTTTTCACCCTAATCTTAATTTTTTTTTTACTGCTGCAATTTTTCCTTTTACTGATGTGGATACATACCACTCAGCACAGCCCTGTTCTCAACTGGAGAATTCAACTTGAAGTTGAAAAAAAAAAGAAAAAATGTTTCGAGCAACACTAATTGGTATGACTGGAAAGGAGCTTGGGGGTTGAGTGGGGGGGGGTGCCATCAATCACCTCTACTCCTATAACTGGACAAGTTAGCCCACATGAAGAGATGCTGGACCAGCAATGAGTTAATGGCCAACATTACCTATGTGGAATAGTTCATATTTAGCCACTATAATATTGCCATTTTTACTAGTATTTCAAACCTAAGCTGCTACAACTACTATTCTGGAGGGGAAATAGAAAACACGAAAAGGAAAAATAAGGTATAAAAAAATCTGGCCCAGTAGCATGGGGGGGGGGGGGCTGAGGTACCCCATGCCACTCCAATGACCTGGCTTCAGGAAGGAACCAGGATTGTTCAGGGGATGGAAAGGAAAGGAGGACCTAGTGTTCATAGATGGCTCTCCTCCTTCATATAGGTGAGACAGTGCATGCTGCTGCTTGGCTGTCACATAGCAGAGGCTAGGTGGCATAGCAGTAGCCTCCTGCTGGAGGGCTGGACACAGATGGTGTGTACGTGTTGCATCTTCAGGTCATCCATTCACATTGTGGCACATGCACCAATCTCGGGGAAAGGACATAAACTGTGAGGCAATGATCCTTGACTGGCAAGCTAAAGATGTATATCCCACAGGCTCTGCACCACATCTCATGGTGCCCACCCACCCATGGCCATCAGAAGAGGCTGGATTAAGTCCTGGAATGGTAGCTGATTGGCTGGGAGAAAATGTTGGAAGGGGTCCAGTTGAAAGGTATAGGTGAATAAATAGAAGATGGAAAAAAACAACATGGAGAATGCAGTATATTCTGTATAATATTAATAAATCCAACAAACAGAGGGGGCTAACTGGAGGAAGAATCCAGGAACCCTCATGTTTATATCTGGGTGAATAGTCCTTTAGTATGCAATTCTTGATCGATGAGGAATCATCTGTTAGTACCACCTGCAGTGGTAATTTACATTTAAAGCAATACACTCTATGACACTGTATCATGCCTAGAGTACAGTATGTGGGAATAGCATATGTCCTTGCTGCCCCTCTTCTATTGTGAAGCTGATGACTCTCAAACCTCTCTTCCCACTAGCTGCAGTATCTCTCATTTTATCATCTAACTTACCTTTTAATGACCATTTACTCAGCAATGCAGTGCAGTCATCGAATAGGATCAGTAAAGTGGCTGAACCTAAGCTGGTTGCTACTAACAGAACTTTAGTTCATGGCAGGAGAACCAGAGGATTACATCATCTATTCTAAGGGCTAACATTCACAAATCATGTTTAATAATGTAATGTATATTCTGATTCAATGCGTGCCCTTGAACTACAGTATGTTGAAAATACAGTTGGATGAGGGGTCTTCCCATCACTGGGCTCAGTGCAGGAAGATATGGATATAAAGTACTATTAGCACTAAGCTGATATGGTTTCCACCTGTCCCTAATTATTGTACGAACTCAAGTACATCAGTGTAGTTTTCTGCATACAGGTAGAAAAAAAAACAATATTACTGTGCTGCATAGGGTTACATAAAAAATTCATAGTGAAACCGCTTAATGACACTTATCAGTATAACTGAATGTTGTTCAAGAATGTAGATAAATAAGAGAGAACTATTTTATAGACTACACATTTGTGTCCAGTTAACGCAGTTAGATTAGTTCCTCAGATTTATTTTGAAACTTACAGGGCTTGATTTGCAGAGCAGGCAAGGACCAGTACAAGCTGCGGTAAACAGCAGCTTGCCCTGAAGCCCAGCACGCCAGGGACTCTGTGCCTGATTATCTATTAGGCAGGGCCCCTGTGGCAAAGACCCATGACTTGTGGCAACCGGGCCGGGCACCCAACAGATGGTGCACCAGGAGTGTTTGCCACAAGCCGTAGGGCAGCCATGCACTGCTCAAGACCCTGGTAGTCTAGTGGACCCCCTTCCCAAACCCTGATTTTGCCAGAACTGGCACCAATCAGCAGTTCCCATGTCCACCCTCCCTGAACTCCTATGCTGGAGGACACGTTAATAATTAATAAACTCCATTGCCCCACCCTGAACCCTGATGTTGGCAGACATGTTAATAATTAACAATCTCCAAGCCCCCACCCTGATGCCTGATTTTGGCAGACCCATTCTCAAGTAGTATTCACCACACACCCCCGTCCCTGAAAAAATTATTATTATTAACCATGCCCCCTTCCTTGAACTCAGATGGTGCCAGAATAATAGTCAATAATAGTTCCCCTATCCTGATGGTATAGTGACCCCCACTTCATCCACATCCCAGCAAGCAGTGCTGACCATACCTCTCAACCTTTTGTCACTGAAATGAAGGGCATGGACATTTTTGGATACTCAAAATGAGTGACAATGAGGGACACATCCTCAAACATGGAGATACAAGCTCAGAACACTGTGAAAACCTTAGTAATTATACAAAGTTTATTTTGGATTTAGTATTTTAGAATATTAGGTGTTGCTACTTTAAAGTCTAAATTTTCAGCACATTTGCTGTGTGGGCAGCAGCTTTTCCATGAGGGACAATAAGGGACAGAGCAATTTTAAGGGGCAAAATGAGGGATGTCCCTCGTAATGAGGGACACTTGAGAGGTATGGTGCTGACCACCCCACTCTCCCATCCTTATTCAGAGCTGGTGACCAGCACACCCTACCTCACACCTCCACGGCTGGTCACCAACTGAACAGTCAATGAGCATACTGTAATGTGTATGTGATGAGTGCATACACATTACAGAATGCCCATTGACTGTTCAGTCAGTTTGTGCTTATCCTAATGTAATGTTACACATCATAGTTGTTTGTAAGGTTTGCCATTACAGGGGAGAAAGCTTGGTAATTTTTTAAGCCAAAGGTGACATGACACATATTGTTCTAGGCACACCTGGTAAAAAAAACTCTGGTACAGATGCAAATTCAGCAGAGGCAACTTTATTTCCATAACACACAAGTATCTTTGTTTAGTCCTAATTTTCAAAACAAGATATCTTTTTGCATCGAGAAAGGTTTACTTCTGCAGTACAGAGTTGTCCCACCACTCACAAAGCATTTCAAACAACGTATTATGTTTATCTTGATACACTTATCTTGTGGGACATAATAGGAGTCCACTCGTTGATAAAATAGTCAAAAATACAGTATTGTTCTACCTAGACTCACAGATTTGTGACATTGCACTACTTAAAGAGAACCACATGCTGGATGCTGAAGCAGAAAAGCTAACATGTTGCTAGTTGAGAAAAGTACTGTATTCTGGATATAATTCGAAGTCAAGGGATGTAACAATACTAGTTAATATGAACATACAAACATAGGAAGAAGCCAGCAGAAGAAGGCCATTTGTTTAGTCTGCTCGCATTGCAATTTCTACAGCTTAAGCTACTGATGCTGCCCCCACCTCCCTAATTTTCCCATCCATTCCATCCATCCCTCCCACTACCCTTACTTTACCCCTATGTCTATCCCAGCCTCTTATGAAGCTGCCCACCATTTTCAACGAGACCACTTCTGGCAACACATTCCAGCTGGCCACCACCCACTGTGAAGAACTGCTTCTTTACCGCCCTCCTAAACCTCCCCCCTCCAACTTAAAACTGTGTCCCCTCATGTTTGGTTGCCACTTATTTTAAAGAGAACCTTGTTTTCCACTATACAGAATTTAATCCTTTCAAGTTCTTGAAGGTCTAAAGCATGTTACCTCTCTCCCTCCTCTCCTCCATGGAGTACATGTTCAAGGCACCAACCTCTCCTCGTTTGCTTTACCCTGCTGACCCACAATCATATTCATTGTTCTCTTCTGGACTAATTCCAGCAGGTTAATGTCCTCTTTAAGGTGTGGGCACCAGTACAGTACTCCATGCTCTAGATGTGGTATGACCAGAAACCTGTTCAAGGGCAATATAACCTCCTCTTGCCTACTGCTGATCCCCCCAGCTATGCACCCCAACATCTTATTTGTCTTTGATGCTGTTTCCTGCACTGCATGGAGTGATTCAGGCCACTAGTGATCATCACTCTCAAATCCTTCTCCTCTGTTACAGATATCCAGACCCCTCCCAGGGTGTACTCTGTCCTGGGATTCTTGGCTCCAATGTGTATAACTTTGCATTTCTTGGCATTGAAGCTAAGTTACCAAATCCTGGACCACCTCTCAAGTTTCTCAAGATCCTCCTTATGTCCTGTATCTCTTTGACCATGTCCACCCTCCCACAGATCTTGGTGTCATCTGCAAAGAGGATCTTTAATCATAAAGATGTTATGAAAGACACCAAAGGAAAATATATTGCAGTAAATGTTGCCCACTAAGTAAGTCATTAGCATTAATTGATGTTTATGCCCCAAACTGCAATATAAAACTTTTTATGGAAGACACTTTTAAAGAGGTTCTGAACTGGTGAAACTGAAAAAAAGATAATAGGCCGCAATTTTATTTGTGTGATAAATCCTACCCTTGACAGAAGTAATAAGTCGACTTATGTCACACAGATAGATAGGAAGGCCCTAGGTAATTTCATGGAGGAGCTGCAGTTAGAAGGTATCAGCTGAATTTTAACCCTGTGCCACAAGTATATACCATTTTCTTGCCAACACATAAGTCATTCTCAAGTATGGACTTCTTTCACATTTCAAATGAGTTGACAGAAATGACAAATGACTTCACTATTGATGGAATATGTATTTCTGGTGTTTTTTGACTTGGGGAAGGGGTCCAGATTTCAGTGATGGAGATTTTTTTTTTGAACTCTCTGTTTATTCATCTTTTGATAAACATACAGTTTACAAATCCACATGCCAGACTTCACATGTTACAATATAGAAGCCATCCAATGGAATAGAGCAACTTAATCTAAGCACTTCAGTTACAGATTTGGGGGATTATCTATACATAAAAAAATTTAAATAAACATTTAAGGACAGCTACACTCCTCAAGAGAAGGGTCATTCTATATTTATATATTTAAACTCAATAGGTGATACTCACCATCCAGTGCTGATGAGACCCAGTTACCAGACATTTTAATTTCTAACAAGCTATTGTTCCCCTCGAAAACTCTGTTACTTTGCTCCCTTAAAACAATACAGGTTACAGCAGATAAACTGATTTAGGCCCAGAGAAAAGTGAACCAGCACCTATTTACTTTCTCTCAGACATCTACTACCTTCATAATATCCAACATAAGAGTCCCCTAGAGAAAGAGAAAAGTAGTTGCATATTTCCAACTAAGGCAATGATAAAAGTAATGTTCCTTTTTTCCTTATTGTGTATAATCCCTCAGGATCCAAAGGATCTTCAAGTCTCTATCTCATCCTCCGACTCTGATTCCTGAAGAGTTCCAACTTGAAATGCTCCGAATTCTGCTTGTATTTTTTTGACCCACTTGCCAGCCTCCTCAGGATCATTAAACTGAAAAGTGTACCCACCATAGAAAATCCTGAGGTGGACCTGCATTAGCAACGAGTAAGATACTCCCAGACACCACAATTTGGCCCATACCCCATCAAGCTTCTTAAGTCAGGCCGTAGTTGCAAAGGATAAATCCGTGAAAAGATGCAGGGTATGTCCATTGTAGTTAAGATGGTCAGTATCACTGGCAACTCTCAAAATAAGTTCTTTGATAGATGCATCCTCTGTAACAAGTACAATTGTTCTCAGCAGATCTTGTTGGGCATCCATCATATGAAGAGAAACTCTGTAAGCCCTCATAAATTGAACTTGTATCTCAGGATCCAGATGTAAAGCACCAGGCAGCCAATTCTTTAGAAAGGTCAGTAGATCATGTTCTTCAGCCCCCTCCGGTAATCCAACCAGTCAGACATTTGGGGTCCTATTTGTGTTTTTGAGTGCTTCTAATATGTATTTCAACTGGCTATTTTCCTGACTCACCTTGGCTGTTGCTACAGTACCATAGCTTGAGCTGCTGAACTCTCTGCTGCACTGGGCGTTTTAACTGTGTTCTCAATCTTAACATCTTGTTCATCGAAGCTCTTAAGTATTACGACAACATTTATGTGGATGGCCCTCATGGAAGTTTGTAGGGCCTACCATGGGGGCTTCCTGCTATTATCAGTCGAGGTGGAAAAAGTGGCCTGGTTATTCATTGGTTGTTGAGTCTTTGAACCACCTGGAGCTCCACCGTGTGTTTTCCCCATGCTTAATTTTCATATCAAACAATGTGGAATCAGCTCCCCAAGCTGCCGGTATCAAAAGTCCTGGACCAAATCACCAAATAGAGATATAATATAAATAAAATGTGAAATTTCCAACAGAGCTTAGGAAAAGGATGTCTGCTCAGTAGAGTGCTTTCTAGCGGCCTATTCACTCTGGAGTACCCCAAGGTTCTATCCTGGGTCCCTTGTTATTCAGCATATTCCTGAACAATCTCCCTGCCTCCTGCCATGACAGAATGTTACTGTATGCAGATGATGCAGTAATCTTCACTTGCCACAACAACCCCACCTTCCTTCAGTCTCAACAACGGAAAAGTTTCACAGAAGTGGAAGACTGGTTTTGCTCTCATAAACCCATCCTTAACTACAAAAAAACTAAAACAATGTTGTTCCATGGAACCCACAACAAGTACAAGGATCATGAGCTCATAATTAACAACCACAAAATGGCGTCACTCTTGAGCAGGTGGATATGTTTAAATATCTGGGCTTGACCCTTGACTGCTCTCTCTCGTATACCAAACACATTGACAATATCGCTAAAACTGTGAACTCCCGTTTAGGACTACTATACAAGCATAAACATTGCCTAACTGCTAAAGCCTTGAACCTTACTATCCAGAGCTCTATTATCTCAACTATTGACTATGGGCTTGTTATCTATGGATCCGCTACTGATACTGCACTCCGGCACAGAGCTGTAGCCCTTAATAAGGCATGTAGACTCCTTATTTCAGCTGCCCGCCTTTCTCACACGTGTGACATTTACGAGCAGGCTAACTGGCTCCAGCTGTCCAGCAGGCTAAAGTTTCAGACCTGCATCCTAGCTAAGAAGACATCACTGGGCCTTATGCCCCCTGGAGTCCAATCAATATTGATCCTGCAGCGTGTCCGCCGTCTAACTAGAAGATCGGATAGTCTAACCTTTACAATACCTCGCTGTTGGACCTCTCAAGCTCAGCATTCTTACCTTGTCAGAGCCTCCACCTGGTTCAACTTGCTACCTACAGAAATCTCCAACATTGCCACGATTAGTGCTTTTAAGTGTAAACTGGGTCAACAACTTGTGGCTAGTGCCTTCTGTGATTGCTTCTTATAATCCCCTCCAGGCATACTGCCCTCAAGCATCCCTCCTCACTGCCTCAGCTCCTCCTCCTCTCCTACTCCCCATTACTGGGTATAGGATTAATCTGTCTCCTTTTCTTTTTCATCCCCCCTTTCCTCCTTCCTTGCTGTTTCCCATCTACCACATACCCAATGCAATGCCCCCCCATTTCTCCCCTCCTCTCTCTCTCTGTCTCCATTACCACCCCCTCACCACCACTCTTCTTTCTCTTTTTCCACAAACCGACTCCTATCATAGCTTCACTGAGCCGCCTATGACTTGTACTGTATAATTAACTCACAACACAATTCCTTGACAATGCCTTTGGCTGCTATTATTGTAACCTTATTTGTCTTTTTTTTGTAAGTTCCATTGTAATGATCATGTTATGTTTTGTAACTTATTGTCCTTATTGCCTTGACGTGGAACCTTTGTAAAAGAGCCATCAGCTCAAAGGTGTCATCCAAAATACAAATAAATAAATAAAAAATAAATAAAATATCTGTGCCTCTGGAGAACAGCACAAGAAAAGAGGAAACACCTCATTGGCTGGAAAGAAGACATCACTCCTCAGCCACCATGCTCACCACTGGATCCTACCCTCCTCCTGACACCCTTCATCCTTCACCGCTGCCTGTGGTTAAATTTGATATTGGTAAAGGAGCACCAAGGAGCAGAAAGTGTCCCATCCTGGGAAGCACAAGCTTGGAGGTTGCCTGCAGGTAAGTCGCAGGTGGGTCGGAGGACCTGGACTACAGGTAGGGAGACTCTCAGGCAGGGTGGGGTCAGGCTAGGAGGCAATTGATTGGGCTCCAGTCAGCAGTGCACAGAGGGAGAAGGACTTAGAAAAAACAAATAAAAAAAACCAAACAAGGTAATCAGGTGTACTGCATATTTATGCCTCTGACATTAAGTTTCTCTTTTCACCCTAATCTTAATGTTTTTTTTACTGCTGCAATTTTTCCTTTTACTAATGTGCATACATACCACTCAGCACAGCCCTATTCTCAACTGGAGAATTCAACTTGAAGTTGAAAAAAAAAAGAAAAAATATTTTGGGCAACACTAATTGGTATGACTGGAAAGGAGCTTGGGAGTTAAGTGGGGGGGGTGCCTTCAATCACCTCTACTCCTATAACTGGACAAGTTAGCCCACATGAAGAGATGCTGGACCAGCAATGAGTTATTGGCCAACATTGCCTATGTGGAATAGTTCATATTTAGTCACTACAATATTGCTGTTTTTACTAGTATTTCAAACCTAAGCTGCTACAACAACTATTCTGGAGGGGAAATAGAAAACACGAAAAGGAAAAATAAGGTATAAAAAAATCTGGCCTAGTGGCATGGGGGGCTGAGGTACCCCATGCCACTCCAATGACCTGGATTCAGGAAGGAACCAGGATTGTTCAGGGGATGGAAATGGAAGGAGGACCTAGTGTTCATAGATGGCTCTCCTCCTTCATATAGGTGAGACAGTGCATGCTGCTGCTTGGCTGTCACATAGCAGAGGCTAGGTGGCATAGCAGTAGCCTCCTGCTGGAGGGCTGGACACAGATGGTGTGTACGTGTTACATCTTCAGGTCATCCATTCACATTGTGACACATGCACCAATCTTGGGGAAAAGACAAAAATTGTGAGGCAATGATCCTTGACTGGCAAGCTAAAGATGTATATCCCACAGGCTCTGCACCACATCTCATGGTGCCCACCCACCCATGGCCATCAGAAGAGGCTGGTTTGAGTCCTGGAATGGTAGCTGATTGGCTGGGAGAAAATGTTGGAAGGGGTCCAGTTGAATGGTATAGGTGAATAAATAGAAGATGAAAAAAAACAACATGGAGAATGCAGTATATTCTGTATAATATTAGTAAATCCAACAAACAGAGGGGGCTAACTGGAGGAAGAATCCAGGAACCCCTATGTTTATATCTGGGTGAGTAGTCCTTTAGCATGCAATTCTTGATCAATGAGGAATCATCTGTTAGTACCACCTGCAGTGGTAATTTACGTTGCTCGTTGGGAAAAGTGCTGCATTCTGGATATAATTCTAAGTCAAGGGATATAACAATGCTAGTTAATATGAACATAGAAACATAGGAAGAAGCCAGCAGAAGAAGGCCATTTGGTTTGTCTAGTCTGCTCGTATTGCGGGGTCCACAGCTTAAGCTACTGATGCTGCCCCCATCTCCGTAATTTTCCCATCCATTCCATCCGTCCCTCCCACTACCCTTACTTTCCCCCATGTCTATCCCAGCCTCTTGTGAAGCTGCCCGCCATCTTCAATGAGACCACTTCTGGCAACACATTCCAGCTGGCCACCACCCACTGTGAAGAACTGCTTCCTAACCACCCTCCTAAACCTCCCCCCTACAACTTAAAACTGTGTCCCCTCATGTTTGGTTGCCACTTATTTTAAAGAGAACCTTGTTTTCCACCATACAGTATTTATTCCTTTCAAGTTCTTGAAGGTCTAAAGCATGTTACCTCTTTCCCTCCTCTCCTCCATGGAGTACATGTTCAGGGCCCCAACCTATCCTCATATGCTTTACCCTGCTGACCCACAATCATCTTCATTGTTCTCTTCTGGACTACTTCCAGCAGGTTGATGTCCTTTTTAAGGTGTGGGCACCGGTTCAGTACTCTATGCTTTAGATGTGGTATGACCAGAGACCTGTACAAGGGCAGTATAACCTCCTCTTGCCTACTGCTGATCCCACCAGCTAAGCACCCCAACATCTTATTTGTCTTTGATGCTGTTTCCTGCACTGCATGGAGTGATTCAGGCCACTAGTGATCATCACTCTCACATCCTTCTCCTCTGTTACAGATATCCAGACCCCTCCCAGGGTGTACTCTGTCCTGGGATTCTTCGCTCCAATGTGCATAACTTTGCATTTCTTGGAATTTAAGCTAAGTTACCAAATCCTGGACCACCTCTCAAGTTTCTCAAGATCTTCCTTTAGGTCCTGTATCTCTTTGGCCATGTCCACCCTCCCACAGATCTTGGTGTCATCTGCAAAGAGGAACTTTAATCATAAAGATGTTATGAAAGACACCAAAGGAAAATGTATTGCAGTAAATGTAGCCCACAAAGTAAGTCATTGGCAATAATTGATGTTTATGTCCCAAACTGCAATACAAAACTTTTTATGGAAGACACTTTTAAAGAGGTTCTGAACTGGTGAAATTGAAAAAAAAATAATAGGCCGCAACTTTATTTGTGTGATAAACCCTACACTTGACAGAAGTAATAAGTCGAGTTATGACACACAGATAGATAGGAAGGCCCTAGGTAATTTCACGGAGGAAATGCAGTTAGAAGATGGCAGCTGAATTTTAACCCTGTTCCACAAGAATATACCATTTTCTTGCCAACACATAAGTAATTCTCAAGTATGGACTTCTTTCAGATTTCAAATGAGTTGACAGAAATGATAAATGACTTCTTTATTGATGGAATATGTATTTCTGGTGTTTTTTGAATTGGGGAAGGGGTCCATATTTCAGTGATGGAGATTTATTTTTTGGAACTCTCTCTGTTTATTCATCTTTTGATAAGCATACAGTTTACAAATCCACATGCCAGACTTCACATGTTACAATATAGGAGCCATCCAATGGAATAGAGCAACTTAATCTATGCACTTCAGTTACAGATTTGGGGGATTACCCATGCATAAAAAATTCTAAATAAACATTTAAGGACAGCTACACTCCTCAAGAGAAGGGTCATTCTATATTTATATATTTAAACTCAGTAGGTGATACTCAACATCTAGTGCTGATGAGACCCAGTTACCAAACATTTTGATTTCTAACAAGCTATTGTCCCCCTTGAAAACTCTGTTACTTTGTTCCCTTAAAACAATACAGGTTACAGCAGATAAACTGATTTAGGCCCAGAGAAAAGTGAACCAGCACCTATTTACTTTCTCTCAGACATCTACTACCTTCATAATATCCAACATAAGAGTCCCCTAGAGAAAGAGAAATGTAGTTGCATATTTCCAACTAGGGTAACGATAAAAGTAATGTTCCTTTGTTCCTTATTGTGTATAATCCCTCAGGACCCAAAGGATCTTCATGTCTCTACCTCATTCTCTGACTCCAATTCCTGAAGAGTTACAACTTGAGATGCTCCGAATTCTGCTTGTATTTTTTCGACCCATTTGCCAGCCTCCTCAGGATCATTAAACTGAAAAGTGTACCCACCATAGAAAATCCTGAGGCGGACCTGCATTAGCAACGAGTAAGATACTCCCAGACTCCACAATTTGGCCCATACCCCATAAAACTTCTTAAGTTGGGCCCTAGTTGCGATGGATAAATCCATGAAAAGATGCATGGTATGTCCATTGTAGTTAAGATGGTCAGTATTATGGGCAGCTCTCAAAATAAATTCTTTGATAGATACATCCTCTGTAACAAGTAGAATTGTTCTCAGCAGATCTTGTTGGGCATCCATCATATGACGAGAAACTCTATAAGCCCTCATAAATTGAACTAGTATCTCAGGATCCAGATGTAAAGCACCAGGCAGCCAATTCTTTAGAAAGGTCAGTAGATCATGTTCTTCAGCCACCTCCAGTAATCCGTCGGACATTTGGGGTCCTATCTGTGTTTTCGAGTGCTTCTAATCTGTATTTCATCTGGCTATTTTCCTGACTCACCTTGTCTGTTGTTACAGTACCATAGCTTGAGTTGCTGAACTCTCTGCTGCACTGACTGTTTTAACTGTGTTCTCAATCTTAGTATCTTGTTCATCGAAGCGTTTAACTATTACTTCAACGTTTATGTTGATGGCCCTCATGAAAGTTTGTAGGGCCTACCATGGGGGCTTCGTGCTATTATCAGTCGAGGTGGAAAAAGCAGTCTGGTTATCCATCGGTTGCTGAGTCTTTGAACCGCCTGGAGCTCCATCGTGCATTTTCCCCATGCTTAATTTTGATATCAAACAATGTGGAATCAGCTCCCCAAGCTGCCGGTATCAAAAGTCCTGGACCAAATCACCAAATAGAGGTATAATATAAATAAAATGTGAAATTTCCAACAGAGCTTAGGAGAAGGATGTCTGCTCAGTAGAATGCTTTCTAGCACCCCCTCAGTGATGGAAATTTAACAGCTCACTTATTGACAAATAAAGCAAAACAAAAACAATCCAAGATAATGTCAAAGATTTCCTCCTAATAAATAACAAGCATTTGTCAATGCCGAACGTTCGCTTGCAGGTATTTACAGTGGTATTTGGCACTTGGACATGGCTTAAAAAAATCAGTGACAAAGAAGTACTAGCAATTGTCAATGCCGAATGTTGCTTGCTTCTATGTGCTGTTTAGGTATTTGGAAGTCATTGGAGTGCAAATATTGAAAATTCGCGAACTTACGAGCGAGCGTAGGAACTGCGCAACGCACACTTTAAAATAGTCATTTTTAGGAATTTTTTCACCAACTTTTCAACATAGCCATTTTAAGACCTCTGCTCATGAACAGTGTCACTGTGATTTTCTTAATGTGTCCCATACATTGATTTCACACACCGACTGCGCAATTGTGCGCTACATGGGTGGAATCACATTTTGGGCAGGATGTGAAAAATGACAGCTGTACTGCTCAAAAGGAGGTGTGGTAAAATGGCAATGTTGAAAATCTGGAGTGAAAATATTGAAAATTTGCAAACTTACGCGCGTGCGTAGGAACGGCGCAATGCACGCTTGTAAAAATCATTTTTAGGAATTTTTTCACCAAGTTTTCAACATAGCTATTTTAAGACCTCTGCTAATGAACAGTGTCATGGTGATTTTCTCAATGTGTCCCATACATTGATTTCGCACACGGACTGCGCCATTGTGCGCTACATGGGCGGAAACACGCTTTGGGCAGGATGTGAAAATGACAGCTGTACTTGCATAAGGAGGTGTGTAAATGGCAATGTTGAAAATCTGGAGTGAAAATATTGAAAATTCACTAACTTACGAGCTCATGCAGGAACCGCGCAACACACGCCAGGAAAGTCAGCTTTTTTGTATTTCCTTACTAATTAACATGAGCGGACCCTTCGTCAGTCGATTCACTGTCATGGCATTATTCAGGCCCGAAGGGTGATTTCACTCAGTGACTGTGAAATCACCCTCCGGGCCCGAATATCGCCATGACAGTGACATAGTTCATGAGAAGGGGTCCCAAAAACCCCATGTTGAAAATCTGGTGCACAAATTCCAAAAAATTCCTGAGATATGCAATAAAGTTGAAAACCCCCTAACTATCCCATTATACAGCTTACCGGCATTTTCTCAGTTCGCGGTCGGCTTTGAAGAGTGCAGATTATTCCCCGGTCCACCCAAGATCATCGCGCCGAGATCCGGAGTGAGCATGGGGTGAGGGGGTGGGGAGCGGGTGCGCAGTGGATGGGTGCGGGTTGTGGGAGGGGGGTGGGAGAAGCGCCGGGACCATTTTCAATTTACAGGTTTAAAAAAACGACGACGTGATGTTTGCCACGCTGGGGTGGGCCCAGCAGCAGAAGGATGGCTGGGGGGCTGTGGAGCCGATAGGAGATTGGGCGCCCTGGGCAGACAACGTGGGAGGATGTTTGCCATGCTGGGTGGGCTCCCAGTGTGGCAGAAGAATGGCTGGGGGCCTGGAGCCGACGGGGGATTGGGCACCCCGTCGGCAGACGACGCAGGATGTTGGCCATGCTGGGGTGGGCTCCCAGCATGGCAGCAAAGATTTGGGGGGTGGCGGCGTGACGCAGTGCTGTGTATGACAGTGGTGGTTTTCTTTGAAGAGAAGACCACTGCTGTCATACACAGCACCGCGTCTGATTGGTGCAGGACTGCCACGCCTGCACAATGGAGCAGGGGATTGGAGGGTAGGGGCACACCTCCAAAGTGTCCCATTCTCTCAAGATGTTCCTTGTGCATGCGCGCAAGTGAACGTAAAAATGAGAAAATAAAAATACAAGTGCAGTGGACAACCCTTAAACCCTAAGCCAGGGGCAGCATCATAGGATACATAAGTACAAAAAAAAGTATGAACTAGAGATTAAAGTCTTGATAGCAAAGGCAACAATGTCAGAAGAGGCTTTTAATGATGCACCTACCCCCATTTAACTGTAATAGCCTACTAATGGCAAAATAGTCCCTAAATGATTAATGTGCTCCAAAGAAAGAGTTTAAGTTTACTAGAGTAAAGGAAGGCACCATGAGCAAGGAGACAAGTCAGGGAAGGTGCTACCTCCTGCCCTAAACAAAGAAAAACTGGAAGAAAAAAGTTTAATGACAGCAATTAGGATGGACAGTGGTGACATAACTAATAAACCCACATAGGTTAACAACACAGGCAGGAAGTAATATTCAGATCTGTATACCTCAGAACATCTTAATGACAGTGCTCTCTCATTTTGTGGACTAATTTCAGATTTAAAGTATCAAAACAGAGGTTAAATCTTGTGAGACTTTTTTTATATTTGCTTGCGCGCATGCACTAGAAACATTATGTAGCAGTTTAGGAAAGAAGCGGGTTGTGGAGGCACGGCACTGTGGCAGCCAATGGAGGCATTGCATGTGGACTTGGCATTGGTGGACCAATGGAGACACAGTGTGCTGATGACACTGGCTTCCAAAAGTGCCACGAAGTTGAAACCTTTTCACCGCAGTAATCAGGGACCGCCTTGTCATTGCAGCGTCAGCCATTCCGCTGCAATGGGGGTGTGACCTGTCATTGCTGGGCAGAACATTGCTTACTGAAGTATTGTTTGTGAATGTGATGGCAAGCCACTGCCATGTTCACAAACAATATTAGACAGACCCCAGTGCCGAAGGGGTGCCCAAGCCCCCCACCATCATGTGTCACCCCAAAACAGTTTTTGTTTGCCGATGGGGGGCCCATCCCCATTTGCTGCATTCCCCCCTTCCCAGTGTAATTTGCCAATGGGGGAGCCCACTCCCTGTTGGCATAATGTCCCCCCCAAAAAAACATTGGTTTTGTGCGAAGGGGGTGCCCAATTCTGCTTGACTCTTTCCCCCCCCCGTATGTACCTACAGTTGGTGCCCAATCCCCCGTCGGCTACAGCCCCCCCAAAAAAAACACTCGGGTGGCAAATTTCAATACTAGCTAAGCTTTTTTTATTTATTTATTTGCTTACAGTGGCCATATTTGGTAGGAAAAGGCTTTTGTTTGAATTTAAAAGCTGGCCCAGCTTTGCAGTAGTCTCAGCACACTCTGGCTGAGAATTGCAAAGTAACTTCAGTTCTTTCCAGTTGTGCTAAATACTTTGTAACCAGTCTTTGCCAAACTAAACTGGACATTTACCTTGAACTACATGCAAGTCCAGCATTCCACCCTGTCTGTTGCACTCCCGAGTATGTTTTTAATAGCACCGCTGTCCCCAATACTGTAGTTTCACATTTTTAAATAGCTGTTCTTAGTCCTGTAACAGAGTCGCAGATACAGGTAATCCCATGTCCAGCTCCTTCTTTAGTTGCTTACCTTCAGCCTTGGATGTTACACAAATCACACTGGTAGTAGACTTTTAACCATTATTTTTTTTCAGACTTGCTATCATATTACCATATGAATTATTGTCCTCCAGTATGGCATGCACATTTTCCGGTATTCTTCCTCTATTTCCCTGCTGCTTCTCTCTTGTTCTACCTGTGATGGACAAGGTCTTGAATATGTCCTCATTTCCTGTAAGTGGGCAAACCACATTCTAGGATTGACAGCCTTTGGTCTTATGTCCCCTTCTATCACAGCAGTAATACTTTTCACTTAAATAAACTGCTTTTGCATCACTAAGCCTGTGTACACATGGCTTCAGTTTATATTTTCCTTGTAACTGCATGGAATCTCCTACAGTTGTCTTGATTGCTATTTGCACAGCTTTTCCATATGAAAAGTCATGGTTTGTGAGCAGCCATTTTTGAATTTGCTTGCTGCATAAGTCACATAAAATATATTCATTAAGGTTATTCCCAAATGTACAGTTCTACCACACTGTGGTGACATCCCCCACAGCAACAGAACCACAGCAACATCCTTGACACTGATGCACCCCTACGATGACTGGCAACATGGGGACAGCGACCAACATACTTGTACACAGCAATGCTATGAGGTAGTTGACACAAAGGGGGTTCTAGCCGTGCCATTTAACCCCCGCTATGTTAGATATCGAACTCCACATCACATAGACAGTGGAATTAGATGCATGTCCCCCATCGCTGCAAAGTTTGTCGCTGTGCAACACCAGTCACCACAATGTCCATCGCCGTTGGGGTGTCACTGTGGGGGTTTCGCTGTTGGCATGTTGCTGTGCGTTTAGTATACCAAATGTACAATGTTCAGACAACTTCCTCAGTTTGGGTAAAAATGCACCAAAGCTCATTCCCTCCTAGCTGATCAGGCTTATGAAATCTGAATTTCTCTTCTATCACCTGTGACTTAGTTGATAAATGATTCTGTAAAATGACCACAATCCCATTAAAAGACATATTTGCTGGCTTTTCTGATGCTGTCAGGTTACAATGGAGGCTGTATGTTCCCCCGAAGAAAACCCAGCATGGCTGGAACCCCCTTTGTGTCAGCTACCTCATTAAGGAAAAATAATATTCTGAATGTTCAATTTATGTTGACTGTCTTTCCACAGCCTCATCTAGCATTTCTGTTGTCTGCTTAACCCTGCCATGTTGTTCAGCTTTATGATTTTTGTATTTCTCGCAGTGCAGTATGCCAGATGGCTCCAGGCTTTTCAGAGGCCTACTGAAGTTGAACAGAATTTCTTACTGAAACATCATTTAACATTTTTTTTTGTCCCAATATATGCACAGATATTTGTTTTCATGTGTTTCTAATATGCATTTATAAAGACTGGTTCTACCGAGTCTATATGATTGTGCATGTAGAGTTTTGCTTTTAACTGGTGGGTGGGGATCTCATGTTTGAAATTTATACATGCAGATCTGTCATTTAGTAGTTAAAAAATGTATTTTATACAGCCATGTTTGTACACTGACACCATTAGGTCTACATAGTCCTGTTTACTAGGTGGTCTCATTTCAGATTATAGCTGTATTGTTCACAAATAATATTGACAAATGAACACAAGTTAATAGTTGGTACAGATATATACAGTGCAAGCTAATATTCAATAATGATACTGACAAATGAACAACGAGTTACAGATAGAAACACGTTTACCCAGTGCCAGCACTGAAACTAATTGTAATGTGTCTCTAATTCCATCAAGGGCCTGCACGCTTGCAGACAGACAGTGACACACACACACACACACACACACACACACCCCTACACACACAGTCTTCAGTTTCATTTTGATAAGACATTAAACAACAAATAATTTATAGCCTCCTTCTATATAACATTCCTTCCATGACATTTAACCTACCCAGAACTAAAGTTTTAAAGAATGTTTTCCCATCTCTGGTTGTGTTCTTATCTAATTACTTCATTAATCAGTTACATTCATGTGTTAAATGTTTAAGCTCTGGGTATTTAAAATGGTTTTATGTGATATGGGTGAGATTTTTAAGTTGCCGACCAATGATGGCGACTAAAAAGCAAACACATCACAGTGAGCAACAACGACACGACAGTCACAAAAACGCATGCTACCAGATGAAAAATTTTATGCAGGGGGCAAGCCCCCCTGCATCTCCCAAATAAATGATTCTTAACTCCGGGGGGGTGGACTTAGAAAATAATACAACAACCCAGGAAAAAAAATCACCTTTCATATCAGGACCCGAACCCGGTTCCTTGAGCTTTGCAGGCAGTGGCTCTAGCTACTATGCCAAATGGCCAAATCAGTAGGGCTTGGACAAGCAAAGCACCATATGCTCTTCAAGTGAGTGCAGCTTACTGCTACATTCACTGTCACTTACAGCTAGGCATTCTTTCATAGTCGCTCTTGTTCCAAGTGGTTTTATTGAGTCGCTCAAATTGAGACACTCAATAAAACTTGCTCAGAACACTGTACACCTTTAAAACAGAGCTGTTAAGAAACCTGCCTTATTCTTTCTGAAGAAAAACTATGTGTAGTTTGGTGACTGGATTTAAGAGGGTGGTTCATCTCTTCTTTTCAAAGAGAGGCAGGCACAACAGTTCCAGGTGCAAACAGACAGCTATTATTGCGACAGCCACAGGTTATGCTGGAAAATAATGGGTTGTTTGCAAAATACAAGGCACTTACAGTGATTGTCAAGCACCAACAATTCTATCTATGGAAGGCACCTATATAAGTATTAAAATACAATAGATATACAGATAGGTGGTTAAATATATAGATATGTGAGATAACAATCCTAAAGGGTCACCTAGTGCCCTATGTCTGCAGATGTTATCAGTAGTAGCTCAACCAATACCTAACCACCTTGGTCAAGGGTAATTAGCAATACACCAGTCTATGATATGATAGTCCAGTAAGAGGAGCAGTCTTTCCGGTGAGGAGCAAGTGGTGGCAACCTAGCTTGGAGAATGGTCAGTACAGTACCTTATTGACTGATCCATCTTGTTGGCTGGCAGGGAAAATGAAAGCAGCAAGATGACAAGGATGAAGGTGATGAAGAGGATGAAGGCTGGTCTGGAAGTGGAAGAGGCATGCAATGAAGGGATTGAAGCTGGTCAAGGCAATGTCCTTCTGCTGCGATGAAGTGGTCCTTCAGAAAGTCACTAATGGGTTACCACGCAGCCAGAGAAGGGGACTATGACCACCTAGAAAAAGCAAAATAAAAATAGGGTAACTTTCTAATCACCACACTGTGGAAGGGACCTCACTACCTTGAGCCTGGGTGGCTCCTAGGCTGACTGGACTTGGGAACTATCTATCACTACTCTGTCTACTGCAGTCTTCGATGCTTTCAGAGGTCATTGGTTGGCTTGGTAGAAGGCGCTGGAAGCTTGACCATACAAAAGAAAGGTGGCTCTTCCCTCAAGGGTTCGGACAATTGCAGTGTGTCATACAGCAAATAGTCAAGGAGGTGGGACTACCACAGCTGAGCAGCCCGTCTGCTTCCTCAAGGCAACAGTATAGTCTGGGAGGTAGGTGACTGATGTAAGTGACCCTAGTTGGTGGTGGGGCTGGCAGTTCTGGCTCCAATGTGGAAAACTTCAGGAACCACAGTAGTCGAGGTGCAGGGTAGCAAGTCCAGTCCCGATGTAGATGACAGTTTCTGGTGGGTGCAGGGCAGCAAGTCCAGCCCTGATGCAGACAACAGTATTTTGGTGGGTGCATACCAGGCAGTTCAAGCCCTGCTATGCTTTAATTCAGCCCCGAGGCAAACAGTCCAGCCATTCGGGGTAGGTAGTGTCCCAGGATAAAACCTGAATGGGCCACTGCAATTGGCAATTACACTAATACAAACGTCTTTGTAAAAGGTGCTGGGCCCTCATAAGGCCAGAGTCTGGGTGGTAGGCAGTGCAGTGCAGCATAGGCCTGACTTCATCCTTAGTCTGCAGGTCACACCAGCCACTGGCAAGCAGTCCAGAGGAATGGGGCGGCCGATAGGGAGATAAGCAGTGTCCCAAGGAGAAAGGCTCGGGCCTCTGGGAGACCTTTCTGAAATGGAGCACTGGCCCTTTAAACCTCTGAATGATCCCTTCCTGTCTTGCAGACCTGGAGGAGGCTTTCTGAGTCCAGCTCACCCATCCTTGATTATAGATAAGGAGGCTAAGGCTTGAGTAGGCAGCACAACCTAGCTTAGATCCACCCTTTAATGAATTTTAATTAGAGTTGTAGCCCTACTATATAGTGTGGGCCTGGATTTTGCTCTGCCTCTCCAAATTATTAATTTGGCCATGGTCTTCCTAGATAGTGGCCTGGGGCTATCTTCATACCCTGGCACAAGCACACCAGGGCCTATGCCTTTGGCCTCTCCCCTAGCATCCTGAAGCAGTTGCTGCAGCAAAAAAAACCTTTTTTCTCTGGCCCCTCAGCCCCCTCTAATTCAGAGGCATCAATCTGGCACCCAGGTTACCAATTTTGGGACTTATGCTCCGTGGTGCCTCTTATTACTCCCCCTTTATGGTGGGAACTTTGCTCACTTTCCTGTCCCTTGCCTCTTCCCCTACCTCCCTTGTATTGGCACCTCGAGTGCTAAGAAAAATAGATTTGTGCTATTAGCCCACTCACTGCCTGGCCCGGGTCCCCTGCAGTCAGGGGAATCATTGGTGGGGTTTGCGACTGTGGCCGGGGAGCTCTGCTCCCACCCAGCATCCTGTCTTGCTCTATGTGTGGCCACAAGACCTTTAAGTCTAGGGCTTTAAGTTCCACCCGAACTCACTTTGAATCTGCATCTGTCAGTCCACATGCTGCAACACTTCTTCTCTCTTTCTCTCTCTCTCTCCAATGCAGCATGAACTCCAGAACTCTCTGGTTGACTATGGCCGAGTTAGCACTGTTTGCATTTGGAGGATAATGGGGAGCAGATCAAAGGGGGAACCACACTAGTCACCATGGATGGCCAAGAGCACGTGGCAATAGTCGGAAATGGGGGAAGCATTCTGCCAGACCTGAAGCTGGGCATAGAATGCGGGGAGCCTAAAACAGATCAGGGAAAGGGACGGACAGGTAATAAAGCAAAAGAAAAAAGTACTGAGCCAACCTGCAAGCGGGACAGAGGGGCATCCCCAGACTGCATCTGGCATGGAAGGCTGTCATGAAGGGAGGGTGGAATCTGGAAAGGAGCCAGAGGACCAGGCAACCAAATTCCACAGTAAAAACAAATACTCAGCAAAAGGAATAAAAACCCGGGCCAGCAATCCAGGGCCCCCACCTCCCCCACACACACAGGCACTGCAAAAGCAGCCACTGGGAGAATGGAGCACACGAGGGCAGAAACAAAACAGATATGGGGAAAGGACCCACCCCTGCAAGCATGAGGCAACCCAACCACCACAGAACAAAGCAAACCAGGGAAAAGCAGAAGGGAGGGGACCATAACTCACAGAGCAGACGTCTGGAGGGAACTCACCCTAGAGGACTGGCTTCTGCTGGCCATCAGCAGGACCACTGAACTGCTCAAGTAGCTAGAAAAGTGCTGTTGCTGCTGCTGGCAACCCCCAAGGACTACTGGCTACAGAGAAACAGCCACCAAGGAGCCACAGACTCAGGCTTCATGTAAGCCTCTAGGCATCAGCACTCCTGTGCTCTCCACTCTGTCAGCCACCCAGTTCAGAATTGCCCTCCAGCTAGCAGGGAAGACCCTTTGTAGCCTAGGGTCGGACCCTGCTTCTGGCCAGACAACTGAGTCCCTGGGACTTGGAGCAGCCCCCTGGGCTGATTTATGGCCTCTTTAGGCATAAGCCAGAGACCTGGCCTGGCCAGGACAAAAGATTCAGCACAGGAAACCTCCAGAGTGGGGGGGGGGAGGGGGGATAGGGACAGGACAGGAAGTGGTCAGCAAGCCTGATTGCTGTGTACGGGGTGGTTGGGGGGTTAATACCTTCCATGGTAGTGATCAAAAATGACACCTGTACTGGCATGAAAATAAATAAACATTGTCAGTGCTGTGGAGGTGATGCACACAAAGCTTGCAGGATGGTAGCACCAAATTGACAAGCTGCTGCGTGATCATGTGGCAATAAACAACACACCACTGAGCCTGACTGTAGTTCTGATGGGTACTGTGCACCTTCATGCTAAACATTACAGCTGTTAGTTGTGGTCCTCCACGACTGCTGATTCTGTAATTCTATAAATATTGTGTAACCCTTCAACTCTGCCAGCTCATCTAGCCATATATATGCCCGATTGGACCTGATCATCATAAACATACTAGATGATAAATTTTTGTTTGCAATTACTGATCAAGGTAGGGTTGTACTGTGTTAGCCACTCAAAAGCAGGAGAGAAACAAAAAGAGAATAATTTTGCTGGGTAAAGACTATAGCTTTTTTAGGCTACTGAAAAGTTAAAGATACAGGTTTCTGAGGCCTAAAGTACAGACTCATCTTCAGGTATATTACACAGTGTGGGCTGAATCATCTTATATAGGGGATTAACTCTTTTAAATTGCAAGTACAAAGCTACAGAAACTTTGATGTGTTGATAATATCAAAGTTTGTGTAACCCCCTACTTATCGGGGTTCCTAAAAGCCTCCTCGGAGCTGCGTAAGTGCTCCTTTCCTGAACTGGTGTCCGGTGTAATGCCGCTTGAATGTGGGCACGGTGAGTGCTTTTAGAGCCTCTGGCACTGTTTCTTTAAGAGCTGCCTGCTTGCAGGTTTTATCAGTTGTATGGGGGGGGGGGACTGCGGGTTTACTGCTCGAATCCCATTTGAGCTGCGGTTTGAATTGCCCCATTCTGCCATCGCTAAGCGAGCAGCGGGAGCCTTATTAAAGGATGTAACTGTTTGCTGGGACATATGTAGTATTGCAGTAACATTGCTGTTTGTTTAACCTGCTTTCATTGCAGCTGGGACTCTGTGTGTTTAACCCCCCATTTTGGACCTGGACTTCTGATATGGACCAATTGGGGAAGGGGGACCTTAAAATGGAGACCGTTTGAGCCCATCAGAACTTGGACTCCCAACGGGAGCCTGCCCATAAGGAAAGATATGGCAGGTGCTCCTAGGAAGTGTAGTTTGTACCCTAGAGCCTTTTTTGCACCAATAGAGGGTGTGCGAAGTGATGGACAGTCAAGCAGCCAGCGGGCCTTGGCACGAGAAGCTGCCTGCAACTGTCCTGGGAGGGTCAGAGACATTGGTGATCGTGAAGGGAGAAGGAGCTCTGGCTCCTGTGCTGGGAAAGTCTTTGCGCGGGAAGCGCATGTGTTAGGCCTAGAAGCCGGATGACCACATCGCTAGAGAGCGAGAGAGAGAGCGGACCAGATCCGTAGAGGAGTTCAAGCAGAGAAGGCTGTATGTTTACAGCTACCTACCAGGCTCACCCTGTAGAGGACTGGAGAATCTGCTAAATTGTGCTCGGTCTGTCAGGACAAGTGAAGCTGCATTGTTCACCTGGTTTGGTCGGAGAAAGTGATCGGGAGTTTGGAGCAGCTGCCTGGTATGGTACCCCTCCGTGTACATATAAATGTGTGGAGCAGTGTCTGCATTACAGGCCAAGTCCTGCAGGGGTGTGAGAGGGATCTTGCTGCAGGATTCGTGAGTACAGTGGATTCCACTTAAATGCACTTCGGATAAGTGCACATTTCGTTTAAATGCACAACATTTTGGTTTCCCGTTATTTTTTCTATACCTGTAATGTTAATTAAACCGCATAAATGCACATCGGATAAATGCACATTTCGGCTAAGTACACAGAAATTCACTTCATTCACACATTTCTTTCTATGTATTTAATACCTGTTAAGTGCACAGCTATTTCAACGATGGGATAATGAGCTTAATTACGTGTTGCAGCTGTAGTTAACACCTTGCCCCATAGCAGCAGCTGCACACCTCTCAATGATCTTTAAAGCTGACTATGCCCCTGCATATTGGATCATCTCTCTCTCGCTCTCTTTTTCCACCCAGCCCAACTCCACTGATGCTGTCTCACTCTGCTCTGAACAGCAGCACACAAACCTTGTTCTATGCTTGCTGTCTCGCTACGTGGGAATTCAATACGGTAACCACCTCCCAGTTTCAAAATAGGTCCCTCATTTTAAGGGTCAGTGTACCTCTTTTTCCCTTACTTCAGTCACAAAAAGTTGATAAAGTTGGCATCAGTAATGGGAAATAAAATTTAATTCGTTACGCATGTCCAATGTCTTTATGAATTGCGGCACAGTCAAAAAACGGCAATTTCGGGTAAATGCACATTCCGCTTAAAAGCGTATTTTCTCTGTGCAAAATGGGTGTGCGTTTAAGCAGATTCCACTGTGTTAGATCAGGGTAGCTCCATGTTAAATGTTCCTCTTGAGGACAAGAGTTGTCTGGTTGTTCATTGGCTGCATGAATTGTGTCTGCGGGCTCTTACGAATCAAATCTAGGTATCAAATGCTTGTTTCTTCACCAGGTCCCCAACCAGCTGCACCGAATAGGCTAGCCTTGTAAGGTCTGGGTACCCAAAGACAGTGACTGATAGGTTTGGCCTATGCACAGTGCCCTATATAGTAGAAGTGTTAAGCTAATCAACCTGATCTCGCCCGTCCTTGTTACTTTCCCCGTAATGAATCAGATTTGTTGTTGCAAGGTATACTGTTTGAACTGCGTGTTTGTGCTACCCTTTTGTGTATGGGTTATTGTATAACTGCATCTTATTTTACAGGGGGTCCTCTGCACCAAGTTGGCCATCCCGACCTGGGGGTAAGTGTAAGTCCTAGCGACAGAGTGGGAATTGCTGGTGAGCCACTAATGAGAAGAAAAGGGTGCTGCAGTGACCCATAGGGCTGTGACCAGGTCACATTTGACTGTTCCAACCCCGACCTCTGGGTGGAGGCACCCACCACTGGATCCAGGCCCCTCAACCTGTTATTAGCTGAGCAGGCAGGGGTAGTAGCCCTTGGGATAGCACCCCATAGGGGTTACATTTTGGAGGCACCGTTGGGATTAGCGTCCCCTAGTGGCCGAGTAGACGAAGTGCCCCATCATGGCCAAACTAAAGGAAAAACTGGAGGGGGATATCACGACTAACATTAAGTTAGACCCTGTTAATATGATGGTGCATAAACTGATGGGATGGGGGGAAGCTGAAGAGTTGGATTCCCAGAAAATTGTGTTACAACTGGATGTGCCTATGGGGATAAAGAACGCTGACCTTGTTTCTGCAGTTGAGCGTGTTAAATGTTTAGGCAAGGTAGAGGTGAAGGGGCGAATGGCCGACCTACTCAACCAGACCTTGCAGGTGCTGGTTTTATACAGTATAGTTATAGACCCCGAGAGGGTGCCCCCAGTGATTTACCCGGAAGGTACTCAAAAGAGGTGGAGGGTCATTCATGTCTGGAGTGGTTCATTCACCCCAGAGGGGGTCTCCCGAGTCTAATAGCTTTAAAGATATACTGCTTAAACTGTTAGCGGCAGAAAGGAGGACTACTCAGGAATTACTACAAGTGTTAGACCTTTCTAGTG
The DNA here is from genome assembly GCA_016271365.2 of Neoceratodus forsteri. Taxonomy (NCBI): domain Eukaryota; kingdom Metazoa; phylum Chordata; order Ceratodontiformes; family Ceratodontidae; genus Neoceratodus; species Neoceratodus forsteri. The sequence goes on along the minus strand of CM057453.1, from coordinate 1,211,830,825 downwards.
ACCCCACTCCCCAAACCTCCCCAGGTACCTCTCCCGGGTCCTCTAAGAGTTCCATTCTGGCTTCACCCCCCTATAGTTGTCCCCCCTACACAGCTAGACTCCTATCGGAGATTGAAACTTTTTTCTGCTACTGTGCCCATGGCCTCAGGAGAAGATGATTTGGAGACTTGGATGGACTATGCTACCCCTTTAGTCCAAGAGTGGCAGTGCTCTGAGGGGGAGAAACAAAAGAGACTGATGGAGAGCCTAAGGGGCCCAGCTTTGGAAGCCATTCACTTCTTATGGGCTACTAGCCCCGAAGCCACTGCAGTAGAGTACCTTTCTGCCTTAGAGGGGGTGTTTGGGAGTACAGACACTGGGGTAGACTTGTTGTGGAAGTTCAAGTCAGCTAAACAGTGGAGGAATGAGAAACTGTCAGCCTATGTCACCCAAATGTAAAGGGCTTTGCAAAAAGCTTATCAAAGGGGGGGGGGTAACTGCCCCAGCATTAAATCAGGTCCGTCTGGATCATATCTTGAAATCTGCTAAGTTTTCCAGTGTGATATTGTTAAAACTCAAGTTACATGACTGACGGGCTGCCCCTCCCGAATACTGCCAATTGATGAGAGAGATTCGAGGAGTTGAGACTGATGAAGAGGGGTGGGAACCCTATGTGGGGGTCGTGAATCTATGCCAGACCCCTGAGCCCAGTGAACCAGATGAGACCCACCACTCGAGGGGATTGAACAAGGGGTCTGATGCATTTCCTGTGCCCCCAGAGGCCCAGGGTGGAGTGGGGGTGCATGCTGTTTCCTCTATCCCCAGGTGGAGAGTGATTTGAAGACCGAGATTAGAGATTAATGGTAAATGGTGAGAGAATTGAAACAAACTGCTGCCAACCCCTCCAAATTTGGGGAACCTGAGTTATCTAGGCACAAACGACCTAGTCAAGAGGAGCCCTCCAGAACCCCCGACGCCCCCCCGGCAGGTGAGATATCTCCCTCCCAACAAAGACCCCTGAGATACTAAGTTCTGCTACCACTGTAGGGAGGATGGACACTTTAAGACTGAGTGCAGGTTACCAGAGAACTTGAGGAGGGTCAACAGCAGGCTAGTAGCCTGGCATCGCAAGACCTATACCAGACCTCAGGGAAGGCCTCCTCGGAAGAGTTTTGTTACCCAGGCCAATGCCCAAGCAACCTCCCAAACCATGCCCCTGAATGGTCTGATGTGGTGGGTCCCTCAATGGAGACCACCATGAGAGTGAATGGAATACCCACCAGGGCTGTGTTGGACAGTGGTTCCCAAGTGATCATTATGTTTCAGGACTGGTATCGGAAGCACTTGCCTGAGGTGCCTCTGCAACCTTTGGATGGACTACATGTTTGGGGACTGAGTGATAAGGCTTACCCTTATTCCGGGTACATCCGGATCTGGTTGTCTTTTCCTACTTCTGTGGCTGGGGTGGCCAAACAAGTGTAAACCTTGGCGCTAGTGTGTCCTCCCACTGGACTGTGTGATGGGGTGCCCTTGTTAATTGGAACAAATGCTCACATGTTTGGTCACTTAGCGCAGCTCTGCTCTGAAAAACAGAGGTCCAGGACTGGGAGAGCTCTCAGAATACCCGCTTTGATTCAGAAGACCTACGAGACCCAGAGAAGGGCCAGCCAGGCAGAACCCGAAGGCCCGGTGGGTGTTGTCTGGAAGAAGGATCCAGAATCCTTGCTGCTAGCCCCAAATGCCCAGTGTGTTCTACAGGGAGAGGTCTGGATTAAAAAGGATGTTAAGAATAAAATATTGATGCTGGATGCACCAGGCGAGGGAAAGTTGCCCGAGGGGTTGTTGGTTAAACCCAGTATTTTACCTGTTCGAGCCCATGCTTTTGCCAGAAGAGTAATGGTTCAAGTGCACAATGTATCTGATTGAGGGATTCGAGTGAAGCGGGGTTGCACTCTGGCCATGGTGCACTGTGTAGATACTGCTGTTCTGCCCAACCACAAGACTCCCGGGAGGAGTGACCAAGTGACCCCTGATCTATTTGATTTCGATGATACCCTACTGCCAGCAGAATGGAAGAAAAGGATTAGTGAAAGGCTCACCCAGAGGGAGCAGGTGTTTTCCTTGAAGGAGTGGGATGTAGGATGTGTGCAAGGAGCTGAACATCACATTTGACTACAGGATGATCGACCTTTCTGTGAGCGATCTCGACACCTGGCCCTGCTGATATAGATGATGTGAGGCAACACTTGCAGGAGATGCTCGCAGCTGGGGTGATACAGGAATCCAGAAGCCCCTATGCCTCACTTATTGTAGTAGTGAGGAAAAAGAATGGAACTGTTTGGATGTGTGTGGATTACCGTACTTTAAACAGGTGAACCATAACAGACCAGTATACCATGCCACGCATTCAGGATGCCTTGGACTGTCTAAATGGTAGTAAATGGTTCTCAGTGCTAGACCTTCGCAGTGTGTACTACCAGATCCCGATGGCTCCAGAGGATCAAGAAAAGACTGCTTTCATTTGCCCACTAGGCTTCTACGAGTTTATGCCAATGCCCCAAGGGACTTCAGGTGCCCCTGCTACTTTCCAGCGTTTGACGGAGCATGCTGTGGGGGACATGAATTTTCATGAGTGTTTAGTCTACCTGGATGATGTCATAGTGTTTGGCAGCTCCTTAGAGGAACATGAAAACTGGTTGTTCAAAGTCCTGGATCGACTGGAAGATTTTGGTCTCAAATTGTCTATAGATAAGTGTCAATTCTTTCAAACATCCGTGAAATATGTGGCCACATTGTATCCACTGAAGGCATAGAGACTGACCCCAGTAAAGTGAAAGCTTTGACTACTTGGCCTCAACCAAAGAATTGGAAAGAGCTGCAATGGTTTCTGGGGTTTTGTGGATATTATAGGCGATTTATCAAAGACTATTCTTGAGTGATCCACCCTCTACTCAGCCTTACTCAGGGGTATCCCCCAGCCCACAAAAAGTATAAGAAAGCTGTGCTCTCTGAGACTGAGAAAAAATATTTCTGCCCCAATTATGTGTTTGGAACCCACTGGAGTACTGAGTGTGAGGAAGCTTTCCATGACATTATATATCAACTTACCCATACCCCAGTGCTGGCCTATGCTGACCCTGCCAAGCCGTACGTTCTTCATACTAATGCCAGTCTACAAGGATTGGGGGCTGTGTTGTATCAAGAGCACCCAAATGGTCTAAGACCTGTAGCTTTTGCCAGCAGAAGCTTGACTCTTTCAGAGAAGAACTATGCAGTGCACAAACTACAGTTCCTGGCCCCGAAGTGGGTCATTGTTGATCAATTTCATGACTACTTGTACGGTGCTAAGATATTGGTGAAGACTGATAACAATCCTCTGACATATGTGCAGACCTCAGCTAAGTTGGACGCCACTGGTCATAGGTGGCTCTCTGCGTTGTCTACATATGAATATGCTGTTGAATACAGAGCAGGCCTAAACCATATAGTTGCTGATGCTGTCTCCCGGGGGCCTGTGCCCTGAGCCAACTGGGTCAGGTTGTCAGAACCTGACATAAGAGACCTTTGCCAAAAATTTGACAAGGAGGAACAGGTGTCTCCTGATGCTGTGGACTGCATGGTGGATTGCTTGGGGCCATCTGAGAACTGCACATCTGCTGCTTACTGTCATTTTTCTGCATTAGACACTAGTGCGCTGCCCCAATTCAACAATGATAGTCTCCAGCTGGCTCAATCCTGAGATCCCATGATAAAAACTGCTTTGGAGGCTCTGCAAGTAGGGAGAGATGTGTCAAAATTGTGTTCCACTGATCTGAGAACTGCCCTGTTATACAAAGAAGGTTCAAAGCTGAAACTGATTAATAAATTATTATGCAGGGAGACCATAGACAAAGAGGGGCAGGTAGACCAACAACAACTGGTGCTGTCCACTGCTTTTAGAGAACTGGTGTTGAGGTCCCTGCACAATCACATGGGACACCTTGGCATAGACCGAACCCTTGACTTAGTGCGGCCCCGATTTTATTGGCCTAAAATGGGTGCTGATGTGGAACAGCATATCAGGACTTGTAGCCGGTGTTTACAAAGAAAGACCCTGCCTCATAGGGCTGCCCCCGTGTTTAACATCACTACTAGTGCCCCTATGGAGTTGGTCTGCATTGATTTTCTGAGTCTAAAACTAGATCTGAGAAACATAGGCAATATATTCATAGTTACCGATCATTTCACCCGGTATGCACTGGCTTTCCCTACTAAATATCAGAAAGCAACCATGGTGGCTAAAGTACTTGTTGAGAATTTCTTTGTTCACTATGGGTCCCCCCAAAGAATCCATTCCGATCAAGGAAGAAATTTTGAGAGCCGTCAGATTAAAGAAATGCTATCCTTGTGAGGGGTACGAAAGTCAAGAACCACCCTGTATCATCCCCAGGGAGATCTCCAGCCTGAAAGGTTTAACCGCACATTGCCCAATATGTTGGGCACACTGCAACCTAAAGATAAACCTAGATGGAGCCAGCAGATTAGCACCTGGGTACATCCTTATAACTGCACCAAAAGTGATGCCACTGGATTTTCCCCTTATAGACTGATGTTTGGGAGAGAAGCTAGACCGCCAGTGGATGTATGTTTCGGGGTTTCTCCTGATGGGGTTCAAGCCGCTAATCATCTACAGTATGTGCAAAAGTTGAAGGCCCAGCTCAATCATGCCTACCAACTAGCCCAGACCATGGCTGCTAAGCGAAACCTGGCCAATAAGGAAAGGTATGATAAGAAAGTGAAAGCAATGGAGCTGATAGAAGGGGATAGAGTGCTATTAAGGAATCTGGGACTGCATGGCAAACATAATATTGCTGACAGATGGCATCACCTCCCTCATATTGTTGTGGGAAAACTGGCAGATTTACCTGTATATAAAGTGCGGCCTGAGAACAACTCAAAAGGTGTGAAAACTATACACAGAAATCATCTGCTGCCAACTGGACAGATTTTGTTAGAGGCTGAACCTTCCAATGCCCCCCCCCCCCGGGCCTGTGACTAGAGCTGCTGCGAAGAAAAAACTAAGACTGGTTGATTCCTCAGAAATTAAACTAAAGAGGCCTCCTCCACCCCTCTCTGTTGAAGTTGATTGTCAGTCTGTGTCTGAGGACAGTGAGAATGGCCTTGAGTACTACCCCTCTTATGAACTGAGCCAGCTGTTTAGGGGCTATCCCCTAATCAACCCAGGGGATGAAGTTGGGTTTCCTGGACTGTCTGAGCCCCTAGCTTTATCTCTGGAGCTAATGCTCCTGGAGGGAGAAGTGAGTGGTATTAAATCTGAAGATATGAGCTCATTGGAAGTGGCCGAACTATCTGATTTCTCAGACGAAGGAAGTGACGTGGGGGAGGCAACTGGTGATATGCCAGAGCAAGAAGAATATTTTGAGTGCCCTGATAGCTCCCCGGCTGTACCAAACCTGTCCCCAGCTGAGCCAAGTAGTGTGGGTTCTGAAATAGAGGGCCCTGTCCCAGAAGGTACTATGGACTCTGGGTCCCCTTCTCCTATAGAGGTTTCCCCGACCAACCCAAGTGGGGCTGAACTGGAGTTGGGCCCTTCAGAGATTTTATCTGAAACACCTAGATGGACTGGCTGAGAAGTACGGCCTGTAGTGAGATTGAGTTATGAGTCCCTGGGCCAGCCTGTGGATCTGCCTCTGAATGTGGTCCATAAAGGGGTGTATGTATCCCCGAGCTCCTTGCCCAAACTAACCCTGGGAGATGATTCCAGACTGTTAGTAATGCCTTCTGAGTATGGTGCCATTGCCTCATTTGGCCTTCAGATAGCTGATAGGGAAGGGCCTCTTCTATCCAGGTGTCATGGTCAGGAAGTAATGACCTAATTCAAGAAGGGAAAGGTTGTCTGTATGTGTAATGTTGTATAACCAATAGTAAACTGCGTAATACAGTACCAAAGTATGTAACCAAAGGTCTGATGTGCTGTCAGTTTAAACTGTTTTACCTTAAAGTGATTTAAGGGTAACTACTTGATGCGGACACCAAGTTCTTTCCAGGCTAGGAAGGGGATAACCCCCCCCTACTAATAGGGGTTTCTAAAAGCCTCCTCAGAGCTGCGTAAGTGCTCCTTTCCTGAAATGGTGTCCGGCGTAATGCCGCTTGAATGTGGGCACGGTGAGTGCTTTTAGAGCCTCTGGTACTGTCTCTTTAAGAGCTGCCTTCTTGCAGGTTTGATCAGTTGTATGAGGGGGGACTGCGGGTTTACTGCTCGAATCCCACTCGAGCTGTGGCTTGAATCACCCCGTTCTGCCATCGCTAAGCGAGCAGAGGGAGCCTTATTGAAAGATGTAATTGTTTGCTGGGACATATGTAGTGTGGCAGTAACATTGAGCCAATCAGAACTTGGACTCCCACCGGGAGCCTGCCCAAAAGAGAAGATATGGCAGGTGCTCCTGGGAAGTGTAGTTTGGACCCTGGTGCCTTTTTTGCACCAATAGAGGGCATGTGAGGTGATGGACAGTCCAAAAGCAGCCAACCGGAGCCTTGTGGAGTGAGAGGAAACTGCCCTGCAACTGTCCTGGAGGGGCAGAGTCATTGGTGATCATGAAGGGAGAAGGCACTCTGGCTCCTGTGCTGGGAAAGTCTTCATGCGGGAAGTGCATGTGTTAGGCCTAGAAGCCGGACTACCACATCGCTAGAGAGCGAGAGAGAGAGAGCGGACAGATCCGTAGAGGAGTGCAAGCAGAGGAGGCTGTATGTTTACAGCTACCTACCAGGCTCACCCTGTAGAGGACTAGTGAATCTGCTAAATCGCGCTCAGTCTGTCAGGACAAGTGAAGCTGCGTTGTTCGCTCAGTTCGGTCAGAGAAAGCGATAGGGAGTTTGGAGCAGCTGCCTAGTATGGTACCCCTCTGTGTACATATAAATGTGTGGAGCAGTGTCTGCATTACAGCCAAGTCCTGCAGGGATGTGAGAGGGATCTTGCTGCAGGATTCATGAGTATTAGATCAGGGTAGCTCCCTGTCAAATGTTCTTCCTGAGGACAAGAGTTGTCTGGCTGTTCATTGGCTGCATGAATTGTGCCTACGGGCTCTTACGAATCAAACCTAGGTATCAAATACTTGTTTCTTCGTCAGATCCCCAACCAGCTGCACTGAATAGGCTAGCCTTGTAAGGCCTGGGTACCCAAAGACAGTGACTGATAGGTTTGGCCTGTGCACAGTGCCCTATATAGTAGAAGTGTTAAGCTAATCAACCAGATCTCCCCCGTCCTTGTTACTTTCCCCTTAATAAATCAGATTTAATGTTGCATGGTATACCATTTGAACTGCATGTTTGTGCTACCCTTTTGTGTATGGGTTATTGTATAACTGCATTTTATTTTGCAGGGGTTCCTCTGCACCAAGTTGGCCATCCTGACCTGGGGGTAAGTGTAAGTCCTAGTGACAGAGTGGGAATTGCTGGTGAGCCACTAGTGGGAAGAAAGGGGGGTTGCAGTGACCCAGAGGGCTGTGACCAGGTCGCATTTGACTGTTCCAACCCCGACCTTTGGGTGGAGGCACCAGCCACTGGATCCAGGCCCCTCAGCCTATTATTAGTTGAGCAGGCAGGGGTAGTAGCCCTTGGGATAGCGCCCCCTAGGGGTTACATTTGCATTCAAGCTGTTGTAACATAAGAACAGGAAGGTGTCTTTCATAAGCAGAAGTTAATGTTTTAGCCCAATAATGATATTACCTTTACCTAGCGAAAATACTTTTTTTGTTTCTCTCCTGCTTTTGTAGTTACTGTAATGGAGTTACTGATACTTTGTTACCCTGTCCATCCTCTACATTGAATTGCCTAACAGTGCTAACAACAAGCTGGTCAGGTGGACAGCCCACCAGCTCAGTAGCAGCAAGACCACTTGTGGCACTGATGACCTGTGTTTTGGAATGAGACCAGGACATCAGGTGGGGGAGGTAGAATGAGCATCTGAAGGACAGCTCTCCTCCTCCGGGGGGGGGAAGGGGTTGTGGTTTCTCCAGTTATCATTGGTACCAGTGGAGGATGGGTATGTAACAGCCAGGGTCACTTTAGGGGAAGGTGATGGTGGACGTCTGAGGGTTAGGTGCGGGAGAGTGCCCACCCCATGCTGACATCATTGCATATCTGTGCCTCTGGAGAACAACACAAGAAAAGAGGAAACACCTCATTGGCTGGAAGGAAGACATCACTCCTCATCCACCATGCTCACCACTGGATCCTACCCTCCTGGGTCCTAACACCCTCCATCCTTCACCCCTGCCTGTGGTTAAATTTGATATTGGTAAAGGAGCACCAAGGAGCAGAAAGTGTCCCATCCTGGAAAGCACAAGCTGGGAGGTTGCCTGCAGGTGGGTCAGAGGATCTGGGCTACAGGTAGGGAGAATCTCAGGCAGGGTAGGGTCAGGCTAGGAGGCAATCGATTGGGCTCCAGTCAGTGGTGCCCAGAGGGAAAAGGACTTGGAAAAACAAATAAAAAAAAAAACACAAGGTAGTCAGGCGTACTGTCTATTTATGCCTCTGACATTATGTTTCTCTTTTCATCCTAATCCTAATTTTTTTTTACTGCTGCAAATTTTCCTTTTACTGATGTGCATACATACCACTCAGCACAGCCCTATTCTCAACTGGAGAATTCAACTTGAAATTGAAAAAAAAAGGAAAAACTTTGCAGGCAACGCTAATTGGTATGACTGGAAAGGAGCTTGGGAGTTAAGTGGGGGGGTGCCTTCAATCACCTCTACTCCTATAACTGGACAAGTTAGCCCTCATGAAGAGATGCTGGACCAGCAATGAGTTATTGGCCAACATTACCTATGTGGAATAGTTCATATTTAGCCACTACAATATTGTAATTTTTACTAGTATTTCAAACCTAAGCTGCTACAACTACTATTCTGGAGGGGAAATAGAAAACACGAAAAGGAAAAATAAAGTATAAAAAAAATCTGGCCTAGTGGCATGGGGAGGCTGAGGTACCCCATGCCACTCCAATGACCTGGCTTCAGGAAGGAACCAGGATTTTTCAGGGGATGGAAAGGGAAGGAGGACCTAGTGTTCATAGATGGGTCTACTCCTTCATATAGGTGAGACAGTGCATGCTGCTGCTTGGCTGTCACATAGCAGAGGCTAGGTGGCATAGCAGTAGCCTCCTGCTGGAGGGCTGGACACAGATGGTGTGTATGTGTTGCATCTTCAAGTCATCCATTCACATTGTGACACATGCACCAATCTCGGGGAAAGGACAAAAACTGTGAGACAATGATCCTTGACTGGCAAGCTAAAGATGTATATCCCACAGGCTCTGCACCACATCTCATGGTGCCCACCCACCCATGGCCATCAGAAGAGGCTGGATTAAATCCTGGAATGGTAGCTGATTGGCTGGGAGAAAATGCTAGAAGAGGTCCAGTTGAAAGGTATAGGTGAATAAATAGAAGATGGAAAAAAACAACATGGAGAATGCAGTGTATTCTGTATAATATTAGTAAATCCAACAAACGGAGGGGGCTGACTGGAGAAAGAATCCAGGAACCCCCATGCTTATATCTGGGTGAATAGTCCTTTAGTATGCAATTCTTGATCAATGAGGAATCATCTGATAGCACCACCTGCAGTGGTAATTTACATTTAAAGCAATGCACTCTATGACACTGTATCATGACTAGAGTACAGTATATGAGAACAGCATATGTCCTTGCTGCCCACTTCTACTGTGAAGCTGATGATTCTCAAACCTCTCTTCCCACTAGCTACAGTATCTCTTATTTTATCATCTAACTTACCTTTTAATGACCATTTACTCAACAATGCAGTGCAGTCGTCGAATGGGATCAGTAAAGTGGGCTGAACCTAAGCTGGTTGCTACTAACAGAGCTTTAGTTCATGGCAGGAGAACCAGAGGATTACATCATCTATTCTAAAGGCTAACATTCACAAATCACGTTTAATAATGTAATGTATGTTCTGATTCAATGCGTACTCTTGAACTACAGTATGTTGAAAATACAGTTGGATGAGGGGTCTTCCCATCACTGGGCTCAGTTCAGGAAGATATGGATATAAAGTACTATTAGCACTAAGCTGATATGGTTTCCACCTGTCCCTAATTATTGTACGAACTCAAGTGCATCAGTGTAGTTTCTGCATACAGGTAGAAAAAAAACAATATTACTGTGCTGCATAGGTTTACGTAAAAAATTCATAGTGAAACCACTTAATGACACTTAATGACACTTATCAGTATAACTGAATGTTTTTCAAGAATGTAGATAAATAAGAGAGAACTATTTTAAAGACTAGACATTTGTGTCCAGTTAACGCAGTTAGATTAGTTCCTAAGATTTATTTTGAAACTTACAGGGCTTGATTTGCAGAGCAGGCATGGATCAGCGCAAGCTGCGGTAAACAGCAGCTTGCACTGAAGCCCAGTGCACCAGGGACTCTGTGCCTGATTCTCTATCGGGCAGGGCCCCCGTGGCAAAGACCCATGGCTTGTGGCACCGTGGTCGGGCGCCCAACAGATGTGCACCAGAAGTGTTTGCCACAAGCTGCAGGGCAGCCATGCACTGCTCAAGACCCTGGTAGTCTAGTGGACCCCTCCCAAACCCTGATTTTGCCAGAACTGGAACCAATCAGTAGTTCCCAAGCCCACCCTCCTGAACTCCAATGCTGGAGGACACGTTAATAATTAATAAACTCCATTGCACCACCCCGAACCCTGATGTTGGCAGATGCATTAATAATTAACAATCTCCAGTCCCCCACCCTGATGCCTGATTTTGGCAGACCCATTCACAAGTAGTATTCACCACACACCCCCATCCCTGAAAAAAATATTATTATTAACCATGCCCCCTTCCTTGAACCCCGATGGTGCCAGAATAATAGTCAATAATAGTTCCCCTATCCTGATGGTATAGTGACCCCACCCCACCCCCATCCCATCAAGCAGTGCTGACCATACCTCTCATCCTTTTGTCACTGAAATGAGGGACATGGACATTTTTGGACACTCAAAGTGAGGGACACATCTTCAAACATGGAGATTCAAGCTCAGAACACTGTGAAAATCATAGTAATTACTTGTACAAAGTTTATTTTTGATTTAGTATTTTAGAATATTAGGTGTTGCTGCTTTAAAGTCTAAATTTTCAGCACATTTGCTGTGTGGGCAGCATCTTTTCCATGAGGGACGATAAGGGACACAGCAATTTTGGGGGGCAAAATGAGGGATGTCCCATATAATAAGGGACACTTGAGAGGTATGGTGCTGACCACCCCACACTTCCATCCTAATTCAGAGCCAGTGACCAGCACACCCTACCTCACACCTCCGCGGCTGGTCACCAACTGAACAGTCAATGAGCATACTGTAATGTGTATGTGATGAGTGCATACACATTACAGAATGCTCATTGACTATTCAGTCAGTTTGTGCTTATCCTAATGTAGTGTTATACATCATAGTTGTTTGTAAGGTTTGCCATTACAGGGGAGAAAGCTTGGTAATTCTTCAAGCCTAAGGTGACATGACACATATTGTTCTAAGCGCACCTGGCAAAAAAAAACTCTGATACAGATGCAAATTCAACAGAGGCAACTTTATTTCCATGAGACACAAGTATCATTGTTTAGTCCTAATTTTCAAAACAAAATATCTTTTTGCATCGAGAAAGGTTTACTTCTGCAGTACAGAGTTGTCCCACCACTCACAAGGCATTTAAAAAAACCTATTATGTGTATCTTGATACACTTATCTTGCGGGGCATAATAGGAGTCCACTCATTGACAGAATAGTCAAAAATATTGTTCTACCTAGACTCACTCATTTGTGACATTGCACTACTTAAAGAGACCCACATGCTGGATGCTGAAGCAGAAAAGCTAAAATGTTGCTCGTTGGGAAAAGTACTGCATTCTGGATATAATTCTAAGTCAAGGGATGTAACAATACTAGTTAATATGAACATACAAACATAGGAAGAAGCCAGCAGAAGAAGGCCATTTGGTTTGTCTAGTCTGCTCATATTGCAGGGTCTACAGCTTAAGCTACTGATGCTGCCCCCACCTCCCTAATTTTCCCATCCATTCCATCCGTCCCTCCCACTACCCTTACTTTCCCCCATGTCTATCCCAGCCTCTTGTGAAGCTGCCCACCATCTTCAATGAGACCACTTCTGGCAACACATTCCAGCTGGCCACCACCCACTGTGAAGAACTGCTTCCTAACCACCTCCCTAAACCTCCCTCCATGCAACTTAAAACTGTGCCCCCTCTTGTTTTGGTTGCCACTTATTTTAAAGAGAACCTTGTTTTCCAGCATACAGTATTTATTCCTTTCAAGTTCTTGAAGTTCTAAAGCATGTTACCTCTCTCCCTCCTCTCCTCCATGAAGTACATGTTCAGGGCCCCAACCTCTCCTTGTATGCTTTATCCTGCTGACCCACAATCATTTTCGGTGTTCCCTTCTGGACTACTTCCAGCAGGTTGATGTCCTTTTTAAGGTGTGGGCAGCAGTACAGTATGCCATGCTGTAAATGTGGTATGACCAGAGACCTATACAAAGGCAGTACAACCTCCTCTTGCCTACTGCTGATCCCCCTGGCTATTCACCCCAACATCTTATTTGTCTTTGATGCTGTTTCCTGCACTACATGGAGTGATTCAGGCCACTAGTGATCATCACTCTCAAATCCTTCTCGTCTGTTACAGTTATCCAGACCCCTCCCAGGGTGTACTCTGTCCTGGGATTCTTGGCTGCAATGTGCATAACTTTGAATTTCTTGGAATTTAAGCTAAGTTACCAAATCCTGGACCACCTCTCAAGTTTCTCAATATCCTCCTTTAGGTCCTGTATCTCTTCGGCTGTATCCACCCTTCCACAGATGTTGGTGTCATCTGCAAATAGGAACTTTAATCATAATGATGTTATGAAAGACACCGAAGGAAAATGTATTGCAGTAAATGTAGCCCACTAAGTAAGTCATTAGCATTAATTGATGTTTATGCCCCAAACTGCAATACAAAACTTTTTATGGAAGACACTTTTAAAGAGGTTCTGAACTGGTGAAACTGAAAAAAAAAATAATAGGCCACAATTTTATTTGTGTGATAAACCCTACCCTTGACAGAAGTAATAAGTCGACTTATGACACACAGATAGATAGGAGGGCCCTAGGTAATTTCACGGAGGAGCTGCAGTTAGAAGAGAGCAGCTGAATTTTAACCCTGTGCCACAAGAATATAACATTTTCTTGCCAACACATAAGTCATTCTCAAGTATGGACTTCTTTCAGATTTCAAATGAGTTGACAGAAATGATAAATGACCTCACTATTGATGGAATATGTATTTCTGGTGTTTTTTGACTTGGGGAAGGGATCTAAATTTCAGTGATGGAGATTTTTTTTTTTAACTTTCTGTTTATTAATATTTTGATAAACATACAGTTTACAAACCCACATGCCAGACTTCACATGTTACAATATAGGAGCCATCTAATGGAATAGAGCAACTTAATCTAAGCACTTCAGTTACAGATTTGGGGGATTATCCATACATAAAAAATTCTAAATAAACATTTAAGGACAGCTACACTCCTCAAGAGAAGGGTCATTCTATATTTATATATTTAAACTCAATAGGTGATACTCACCATCCAGTGCTGATGAGACCCAGTTACCAAACATTTTAATTTCTAACAAGCTATTGTTCCCCTCGAAAACTCTGTTACTTTGCTCCATTAAAACAATACAGGTTACAGCAGATAAACTGATTTAGGCCCGGAGAAAAGTGAACCAGCACCTATTTACTTTCCCTCAGACATCTACTACCTTCATAATATCCAACATAAGAGTCCCCTAGAGAAAGAGAAAAGTAGTTGCATATTGCCAACTAGGGCAATGATAAAAGTAATGTTCCTTTGTTCCTTATTGTGTATAATCCCTCAGCACCCAAAGGGTCTTCATGTCTCTATCTCATCCTCCGACTTCGATTCCCGAAGAGTTCCAACTTGAGATGCTCCGAATTCTGCTTCTATGTTTTCGACCCACTTGCCAGCCTCCTCAGGATCATTAAATGGAAAAGTGTACCCACCATAGAAAATCCTGAGGCGGACCTGCATTAGCAACGAGTAAGATACTCCCAGACTCCACAATTTGGCCCATACCCCATCAAACTTCTTAAGTCAGGCCCTAGTTGCAAAAGATAAATCCGTGAAAAGATGCAGGGTATGTCCATTGTAGTTAAGATGGTCAGTATTATGGGCAGCTCTCAAAATAAGTTCTTTGATAGATGCATCCCCTGTAACAAGTAGAATTGTTCTCGGCAGATCTTGTTGGGCATCCATCGTATGACGAGAAACTCTATAAGCTCTCATAAATTGAACCTGTATCTCAGGATCCAGATGTAAAGCACAAGGCAGCCAATTCTTTAGAAAGGTCAGTAGATCATGTTCTTCAGCCCCCTCCGGTAATCCAATCAGTCAGACATTGGGGTCCTATTTGTGTTTTCGAGTGCTTCTAATCTGTATTTCAAGTGGTTATTTTTCTGACTCACCTTGGCTGTTGCTACAGTACCATAGCTTGAGCTGCTGAACTCTCTGCTGCACTGACCGTTTTAACTGTGTTCTCAATCTTAGCATCTTGTTCATCAAAGTGCTTAAGTATTACTTCAAAGTTTATGTTGATGGCCCTCATAGAAGTTTATAGGGCCTACCATGGAGGCTTCATGCTATTATCAGTTGAGGTGGAAAAAGCGGCCTGGTTATCCATAGGTTGTTGAGTCTTTGAACTGCCTGGAGCTCCACCCTGAGTTTTCCCCATGCTTAATTTTGATATCAAACAATGTGGAATCAGCTCCCCAAGCTGCTGGTATCAAAAGTCCTGGACCAAATCACCAAATAGAGGTATAATATAAATAAAATGTGAAATTTCCAACAGAGCTTAGGAAAAGGATATCTGCTCAGTAGAGTGCTTTCTAGTGCCCCCTCAGTGATGGAAATTTAACAGCTCACTTACTGACAAGTAAAACAAACAAAAACAATCCAAGATATTGTCAAAGATTTCCTCCTAATAAATAAAAATGAGAAAATAAAAATAAAAGTGCAATGGAAAACCCTTAAACCCTAAGCCAGGGGCAGCATCATAGGATACATAAGTACAAAAAAAAAAGTATGAACTAGAGGTTAAAGTCTTGATAGCAAAGGCAACAATGTCAGAAGAGGATTTTAATGATGCACCTACCCCCATTTAACTGTAATAGCCTACTAATGGCAAAATAGTCCCTAAACGATAAATGTGCTTCAAAGAAAGAGTTTAAGTTTACTAGAGTAAGGGAAGGCACCATGAACAAGGAGACAAGTCAGGGAAGGTGCTACCTCCTGCCCTCAACAAAGAAAAACTGGAAGAAAAAAGTTTAATGACAGCAATTAGGATGGACAGTGGTGACATAACTAATAAACCCACATAGGTTAACAACACAGGCAGGAAATAATATTCAGATCTGTATATCTCAGAACATCTTAATGACAGTGCTCTCTCGTTTTGTGGACTAACTTCAGATTTAAAGTATCAAAACAGAGGTAAAATCTTGTGAGGCCCTTTTTTATATTTGCTTGCGTGCATGCACAAGAAACATTATGTGGCAGCTTAGGAAAGAAGCAGGTTGTGGAGGCACGGCACTGTGGCAGCCAATGGAGGCATTGCATTTGGGGACTTGGCACTGGTGGACCAGTGGAGGCACAGTGTGCTGATGACACTGGCTTCCAAAAGTGCCACCAAGTTGTAACGTTTTCACCATAGTAATCAGGGGCCGCCTTGTCATTGCAGCGTCAGCCATTCTGCTGCAATGGGGGCATGACCTGTCATTGCTGGGCAGAATGTTGCCTACTGTAGTATTGTTTGTGAATGTGATGGCAAGTCACTGCCCTGTTCACAAACAATATTAAACAACCCCCAGTGCCGAATGGGTGCCCAAGCCCCTCACCATCATGTGTCACCCCAAAACAGTTTTTGTTTGCCGATGGGGGTCTCAATCCCCGTTTGCTGCATTCCCCCCCATTCCCAGTGTCATTTGCCAATGGAGGAGCCCACTCCAAATTGGCATAATGCCCCCCCCAAAAAATCATTGGTTTTGTGCCAGAGGGGTGCCCAATTCCGCTTGGCTCTGCCCCAGTATGTACCGACAGTTGGTGCCCAATCCCCGTCGGCTACAGACCCCCCCAAAAAAAACACTGGGGTGGCAAATTTCAATACTAGCTAAGCCTTTTTTATTTATTTATTTGCTTACAGTGGCCATATTTGGTAGGAAAAGGCTTTAGTATGAACTTAAAAGCTGGCCCAGTTTTGCAGTAGTCTCAGCACACTCTGGCTGAGAATTGCAAAGTAACTTCAGTTCTTTCCAGTTGTGCTAAATACTTTGTAACCAGTCTTTTCCAAACTAAACTGGACATTTACTTTGAACTACATGCAAGTCCAGTATTCCACCCTGTCTGTTGCACTCCCGAGTATGTTTTTAATAGCACCGATGTCCCCAATACTGTAGTTTCACATTTTTAAATAGCTGTTCTTAGTCCTGTAACAGAGTCGCAGATACAGGTAATCCCATGTCCAGCTCCTTCCTTAATTGCTTACCTTCAGCCTTGAATGTTACACAAATCACACTGGTAGTAGACTTTTAAACATTATTTATTTTCAGACTCGATATCATATTACCATATGAATTATTGTCCTCCAATAGGGCATGCACATTTTCTGGTATTCTTCCTCTATTTCTCTGCTGCTTCTCTCTTGTTCTACCTGTGATGGACAAGGTCTTGAATATGTCCTCATTTCCTGCAAGTGTGCAAACTGAATTCTAGTATCGACAGCCTTTGGTTTTATGTCCCCTTCTATCACAGCAGTAATACTTTTTACTTAAATAAACTGCTTTTGCATCACTAAGCCTGTGTACACATGGCTTCAGTTTAGATTTTTCTTGTAACTGCATGGAATCTCCTACAGCTGTCTTGATTGCTATTTGTACAGTTTTTCCATATGGAAAGTCAGCTTTTGTGAGCAGCCATTTTTGAATTTGCTTGCTGCATAGGTCACATAAAATATATTCATTAAAGTTATTCCCAAATGTACAGTTCTACCACACTGTGGTGACAGTCCCAACAGTGACTTCCCCCACAGAGATAGAACCACAGTGACATCCCTACGATGACCGGCAACATGGCGACACCAACCAACATACTTCTACACACAGCAATGTGGGGGGCTGTGCCCCCCTCACCCCCGCTACTTTAGATATCAAACTCCACATCACATAGACAGTGGCATTAGATGCATGTCCCCCATCGCTGCAAAATTGTTTGCTATGCAACATCTGTCACTGCAATGTCCGTCGCCGTTGGGGTGTCACTGTGGAGGTTTCACTGCTGGCATGTTGCTGTGCGGTTAGTATACCCAAATGTACAATGTTCAGACAACTTCCTCAGTTTGGGTAAAAATGCACCAAAGCTCATTCCCTCCTAGCTGATCAGGCTTATGAAATCTGAATTTCTCTTCTATCACCAGTGATTTAGTTGATAAATGATTCTGTAAAATGACCACAATCTCATTAAAAGACATATTTGCTGGCTTCTCTGATGCTGTCAGGTTACAATGGAGGCTGTATGTTCCCACGAAGAAAACCCAGCACGTCTGGAACCCCCTTTCTGTCGGCTACCTCATTAAGGAAAAATAGTATTCTGAATGTTCAATTTATGTTGTCTGTCATTCCACAGCCTCATCTAGCACTTCTGTTGTCTGCTTAACCCTGACATGTTGCCAAACTTTATGATTTTTGCATTTCTCGCAGTGCAGTATGCCTGTAGATGGCTCCAGGCTTTTCAGAGGCCTACTGAAGTTGAACAGAATCTCTTACTGAAACATCATTTAACATTTTTTTTTGTCCCAATATATGCACAGATATTTGTTTTCATGTGTTTCTAATATGCCTTTATAAAGAATGGTTCTACCAAGTCTATATGATTGTGCATGTAGGGTTTTGCTTTTAACTGGTGGGTGGGGATCTCATGTTTGAAATTTACACATGCAGATCTGTCATTTCGTAGTAAAAATTTTTTTTTTATACAGGCATATGTTTGTACACTGACACCATTAGGGCTACAGAGTCCTGTTTACTAGGTGGTCTCATTTCAGATTATAGCTGTAATGTTCACAAATAATATTGACAAATGAACACAAGTTTATAGATGGTACAGATATATACAGTGCAAGCTAATATTCACTAATGATACTGACAAATGAACATAGAGTTACAGACAGAAACACGTTTACCCAGTGCCAGCACTGAAACTGTAATTGTAATGTGTCTCTAATTCCATCAAGGGCCTGCACACTTGCAGACAGACAGTGACACACACACACACACACACACACACACACACACACACCAACACTCACACAGTCTTCAGTTTCATTTTGATAAGACATTAAACAACAAATAATTTATGGCCTCCTTCTACATAACATTCCTTCCATGACATTTAACCTACCCAGAACTAAAGTTTTAAAGAATGTTTTCTCATCTCTGGTTGTGTTCTTATCTAATTACTTCATTAATCAGTCACATTCATGTGTTAAATGTTTAAGCATTGGGTATTTAAAATGGTTTTATGTGATATGGGTGAGATTTTTAAGTTGCTGACCAATGATGGCGACTAAAAAACCGCCTGAACACATCACAGTGAGCAACATAAGAGCGACCACGACAGTCACAAAAAATGCATGCTACCAGATGAAAAAAAACAACATTTTTTTATGCAGGGGGCAAGCCCCCCCCCCGCATCCCCCAACTAAATGATTCTTAACTCCGGGGGGGGGGACTTAGAAAATAATACAACAACCCAGGGAAAAAAAAATCACCTTTCATATCGGGACCCGAACCCAGTTCCTTGAGCTTTGCAGGCAGTGGCTCTAGCTACTATGCCAAATGGACAAATCCGTAGGGCTTGGCCAAGCAAAGCACCATATGCTCTTCAAGTGAGTACAGCTTACTGTTACATTCGCTGTCGCTTACAGCTAGGCATTCTTTCATAGTCGCTCTTGTTCCATGTGGTTTTATTGAGTCGCTCAAATTGAGACACTCAATAAAACTTGCTCAGAACACTGTACATCTTTAAAACAGAGCTGTTAAGAAACCTGCCTTATTCTTTCTGAAGAAACTATGTGGTTTCGTGACTGGACTTAAGAGGTGGTTCTCTCTTCTTTTCAAAAGAGGCAGGCACAACAGTTCCAGGTGCAAACAGACAGCTATTATTGACAGCCACAGGTTACGCTGGAAAATAATGGGTTGTTTGCAAAATACAAGGCACTTACAGTGATTGTCAAGCACCAACAATTCTATCAAGGGAAGGCACCTATATAAGTATTAAAATACAATAGATATACAGATAGGTGGTTATTTATATAGATATGTAATATAACAATCCTAAAGGGTCACCTAGTGCCCTACGTCTGCAGATGTTATCAGTAGTAGCTCAACCAATACCTAACCACCTTGGTCAAGGGTAATTAGCAATACACCAGTCTATGATATGATAGTCCAGTAAGAGGAGCAGTCTTTCCGGTGAGGAGCAAGTGGTGGCAACCTAGCTTGGAGAATGGTCAGTACAGTACCTTATTGACTGATCCATCTTGTTGGCTGGCAGGGAAAATGAAAGCAGCAAGATGACAAGGATGAAGGTGATGAAGAGGATGAAGGCTGGTCTGGAAGTGGAAGAGGCATGCAATAAAGGGATTGAAGCTGGTCAAGGTGATTTTCTTCTGCCGTGATGAAGTGCTCCTTCGGAAAGTCGCTAATGGGTTGCCACCCAGCCAAAGAAGGGGACTATGATCACCTAGGAAAAAGCAAAATAAAAATAGGGCAACTTTCTAATCACCATACTGTGAAAGGGACCTCACTACCTTGAGCCTGGGTGGCTCCTAGGCTGACTGGACTTGGGAACTATCTATCACTACTCTGTCTACTGCAGTTTTCGATGCCTTCAGAGGTCATTGGTGGGCTTGGCAGAAGGTGCTGGAAGCTTGGCCATACAAAAGAAAGGTGGCTCTTCCCTCAAGGGTTCGGACAATTGCTGTGTGTCATAGAACAAATAGTTAAGGAGGTGGGACTATCACAGCTGAGCAGCCCGTCTGCTTCCCCAAGGCAACAGCATAGTCTGGGAGGTAGGTGACTGATGTAAGTGACCCTAGTTGGTGGTGGGGCTGGTCGTTCAGACCCCGATGTGGAAAAGTTCAGGAACCACAGTGGCCGAGGTGCAGGGTAGGGTTGTCAGAACCCTCTGAAGTTCTGGGTTCTAGTTCTAGTCTAGAACTTTTGAAAAAGTTCTAGGGTTCTAATCTTTTTTAGAACTTTTTAGAACTCGAACCCTATTTTTTTATTGTGCTGCCAGTAACGAAGATAGTAATAAAATACATGTAAAGAAAAACTGTTCAATATAAGGGGAGAGAATTATCTTCTGTGACATTGATAGGAATACAACTAGGTTTATCTATGGTTTCTTCTGTTTGCTAAAGTCAGCAACTAATACGTAACAGGCCCACCCACCCACCCATATGTTAAAGTTTTCCTGCTGCAGCTGCATCATAATTCCTTAGTGAAAGAAAGAGGCACATTAGCCATTTATGTACTCAGTTATATATACTCATCGTCATGAATTAGGAGAAAAATAACTGATATTACCTAATTTCAGCTATTTGCTGCTTTCTGTTTTAAATGAGTGAATCAAAAGTTGCTATGTTTAAAAGAAAGCTTTTATAACAAAGTCAAGCCAAGTACTACAGCAGCAACATGTGGAACTGTTACAAAACATATTATGTCATAACATATTCAGTCAAGACATTGAATAAAAAAAATATGCCAGTCATTGTTGCTGGCAAAATGCATGCAATTTTCTAAGGTAATGCATACATATACCAACATTTTTGTTGGCAAATTGAAGTAATACATAAAAAATTCTAAGATGATGCATTTTGCAGCTGATACTCAATAAAATCTGTATTTCAGTCACATAAATAAAAAAGTGGTTTCCTCACCACATACTAAGGAACATGTAATGTAGCTGCAGCAGTTGGCATGTGATGTTTAAGGGACAGCGTCTGTCAACCCCATTATGTATCAAATTATCACTACTTATAAAGCAAAAACACTATGATACGTCACATTCTGTGAAAACTGCTGATGCAGATTTTCTTTTATTTCTGATTCCTTTATTCTTTTTTTAAAGGGGACAGGACAATTGTGCTAGGTGGCAGCAGTTTGCAATGTATTTAATAAGAATATATATTATGTGTACAGTAGGTTCGGTCTGTCATCATTTTTTCCTCACCATCCCCAGCTGATCACTTAATCTGTAAATGAAAGAACTAAACAACACCCACCTTTCACCCCATCACCCATTCCACTTTTCTTCCACCACCCTCATCTGTGCAGTAGCACCCATGCCACCCTTTACACCCATGTTAAAACCAACCCACAACCCTCACCCATGTACTAGCATCCATTTTTCGTTTATGGCTAACATTTCTGTAATTGAAAAATAATAAACAGCTACCAATTAGAACTCATTGTTTTGTCCTCTTTAAAATTGAAAATAGACCGTCTCCTGTCCCAGCCCATACTGATGCACCACAAAGTCACAGAAGGTAAATCCAAAAATATATGTTTGCACTTTTAACTATAAATAATATGATACAGAAAGGATTGACTTGACAGTGTCCCTTTTATGCCAAATTTGGGCCTGTTCCACTGATGTTAAATTGCCCTGTATATAAAACTTGTTGACTTTAGCTTAGACCCTAGCTACAAAGCAGTTTGCCATGAAATGGTGAAAGTTTTGGGGGGTATATAGTCCAAGGTAGTAGATCGAGAAAGAAGAGCGACGACAACCAAAGTCATCACAGTCTGTAAAAGTTTCCTTTTTGGTGCAGAGAGACTCCGTCCCACACAGTATTTACCAGCCACCACCATCTGAGTTGTCATCACCATCAACATCCACAACATCATTCACTTCAGGATCAGTTTGTATATTCTTGTAGGGATATGAAAATCTTGACTTATTAACTTTAATAAAAGTTAACGTGTGTACATTTTCTGGCAGCAACCTATTTCTGGTGTCTGTCACAATATTGCCAGCTGTACTAAACATGCGTTCTGAAGAGACACTTGTTGCAGGACAACCAAGATATTTACAGGCTTCATCATACAGCTCTGTCCAAATTGACTTTTTTGATCTCCAGTATTCAAAAGGGCATGCATCAATAGGAATAGGCAGTTCTTGCAGGTAACTGTCTACCATGTTGGACAGAGACCGCTCAGAAGAGAAATCAGCAGAAGCAGCTGGTATGGCAGCAATTTGGGAAAGGTTTTGCCACAGATTTAGCTTGCTACTAAGGGCTGAAGAAGTGGCAGTTGTGGAACAACTACTGTTAATGTTTGGTGACTTTTCCAGTTCTGTATCCCTTTGTGAAGATGAACCTGCATGCTGTGGTGATGACAACCTGAGGGTACTGTGCGTGTCTGTGTTTGACTCCTGTGAGTGCTGCAGCTCATCTAGCAACATACATTTGTACTGCTCTATATCATCTGTTTTTGGAAGATGTATAGCCTTGAACCTGGGATCTAAGAGAGTTGCAAGGATGTAGTGTCTTGATTTCGTCATTGCAACTAATTTGTCATTGGTTTTGAAGCACTCGCTCATTCTCTTTACGAGATTCCCATGATACAGGCGACATTTTGTCTGGCGCTCAGATCTGTCTTTTCTATTTGTAGATTTAGAACACTAAGATGATGTGAAATGAGCATTATGAGTGGGATAACCTGACTCACAGATGCACCTTCAGAAGACATGTCCCTTGTAGCTGTCTCAAAGGAGCTAGGATACAGCACACTGTCTCCATTAATTTCCACTGCAGCACAGACAGCATAATGCCATCTCCAATAATGTAACTGGAGCAGTACTCATGTACAGCTTGCTTTTGCTCCAAGAGGTGCTGCAGCATATAAAGCGTTGAGTTCCAACGAGTGGAAACATTTTGAATCAGCTTTGCTGGGCAGCTTGTGTTTTTTTTGCAGTTCGACAATGTCCGATAGCCTTGGTTGAATGTGAAAAGTGAGTCACAATTTTTTGCAAACAGCAATCATACCATCCACTTGTGTTTCGCTGCTGAGAAATCCCATGACAATTAAGTGTAAGCAATGTGCAAAGCAAGAAGCATGCAGAAATCCTCCATCCTGTACTGCTTTTTAAGATGTTGGCTCCATTGTCACTTACTATGAAGCCACATTTTAGACCGTGAGAATAAACCCATTCATCAAGGAGGTCATTTAGTTCCTGCAAGATGTTTGCAGCAGTATGACTTTGTCCAAACTTCTTTATATGCAGCAGCGCCATCTTTTGGGGTGTCTTTGTTTTTGAAGAAGCACAAGAAAACGTGACCCAATGAGCGGTAAGGGACATGTAATCTATGTTTTGAGTGCTGGTCCACATATCTGTTGTGACATGAATAACCCCACCCTCTGCAGTTTTAAGTGCAAGCATCACTGTCGCTTTTAAAGCCTGATAAATTTTGGTATTTCAACATAGGAAAAGTACCTTCGATGAGGAACATTGTAATGAGGCTCTGCTAATGTCATGAGCTCCTAAAATCCTCTTGATCTACCAAAGAGTATGGGAGAAGGGCTCCGGTAACAGTTCACCAATTCGGTGATTAAGATGAAGGGTCTTTGGATGATTTCTAGTAAAGGTATTCTTCCTTTCAAATGCCTGAGACAGTGTTAGCTGTTTGCAACATGTC
Source organism: Neoceratodus forsteri (assembly GCA_016271365.2). Lineage (NCBI taxonomy): Eukaryota > Metazoa > Chordata > Ceratodontiformes > Ceratodontidae > Neoceratodus > Neoceratodus forsteri. The sequence continues at coordinate 1,211,806,988 of CM057453.1, read as the reverse complement.
CCTGTTGGTTGGTTTATTATACACCGTGGCTTCGATGGGCAGATGGACTGAGATGGTGGACTAGGACTTATACATTCAGTGCCATCACTGGATGTGCAACTGGTACTAATGGTGCTGGCATTGGTGGTAACAGTGATCCTAGGGCTGGCAGTGGTTCTGCCCGCATCAGTTCAGACAATTCAGTATCCATTTCAGATTCCTGACCCTTCTCACGGGCAGTCTGGAAGATGGAGGACATGGGTTTTGGATGATCAAGCAAACCAAAGCTTTTTCAGATGGCGTTTAAGAGCTGTAGTGCCAAGGCATGACACAACTTTACCTTACGACTTACACTCTGTTTACACAGGAACAAATTGCTCTGCATGGATCAGTTTTACTGACTGAGAAATAATTCACACCTCAGATGTGACAGATTTTGTTCGAGTGCTAGGAAGATAGCTAAAGACTGTTTGTGTCTTTTCACCTGTCCTAACAGAACCTGGGACATGCTCCTTGGTGCTAGAAGAGTGGACAGAAGACTCTGATGGATTTTCATTGCTGGCCAACACAGAAGTGGTGGATTCAATGGATATGTCCTTTTCATTGCCAACAGTGCTGGATGAATTTGCAAGTGCACTACCTGATTCATTGTCAGCAGACTTGCTCATTTCACTTTGTTGAGGAAGTAATGATTTGTCGTGAAACTGAGACAAAGAGCTACTGTGAGTCAGAGAGGGACTCACTGTCACTTGCATTATTGCTGCTAGTCACAGGGATCTTAACGGCATGAATGGCATACCTTATGGTGCCTCTCCGTGTGACTAAAGCAGCTGCACAGGTTTTCTTAAAAGGTCCCCCTTTACCACACTTCACTGTTGCTCTTTTGCTGTTTGTTGAATTTTTATCACATGAAACATTTTGGTAATTTCTGTTAGCACCAGGATTACCACTACCACCAACACCTTCTCCAACACCAGCACTAAATGCTTCATCTATGTTGGTGTCAGCCATAACAGACAGTAAGTACCAGTACTACCAGTCCAGTATACTGCAGTGAACACACCAACACCCAAACAATTCCTGTGTAACAAAGCAATGTGATCTGTAATCGCTGGCTACAACTCCAAAATGTTATTTTGGTTGTGTGACACTGTGATACGTGGACTGAAAATAATTGAAGAATATGACAGTTTGCAACTAAAGGATCCCAGGTTCAAGGCTTACAGAATGATTGGGCTGCTGGGCATAGGCATACACATAGCAATCAAAAGGTGCACAGCAGCAGGGTGATGGGCTGACCACAGGAGACGGAGTCACATACACCCACCAGGGAATGAGAATTATATTTCTATGTTTCTGTCATGTAAGGTTAATGCCACCACACAACTGGCCACTGGGCTTCTCTCTGTAACACACACAGGGTAGGGTGCAGTGCAGTCAAAGGGCACACAGCAGCAGGGTGATGGGCTGACCACAGGAGACGGAGTCACATACACAACCCAGGGAATGAGAATTATATTTCTATGTTTCTGTCATGTAAGGTTAATGCCACCACACAACTGGCCACTGGGCTTCTCTCTGTAACACACACTGGTTAGGGTACAGTGCAGTCAAAGGGCACACAGCAGCAGGGTGATGGGCTGACCACAGGAGACGGAGTCACATACACAACCCAGGGATTGAGAATTATATTTCTACGTTTCTGTCATGTAAGGTTAATGCCACCACACAAATGACCACTGGGCTTCTCTCTGTAACACACACACACTAGGTACAGTGCAGTCAAAGGGCACACAGCAGCAGGGTGATGGGCTGACCACAGGAGACTGAGTCACATACGCAACCCAGGGAATGAGAATTATATTTCTACATTTCTGTCATGTAAGGTTAATGCCACCACACAACTGGCCACTGGGCTTCTCTCTGTAACACACACAATGGGTAGAGTACAGTGCAGTCAATGGGCACACAGCAGCAGGGTGATGGGCTGACCACAGGAGACGGAGTCACATACGCAACCCAGGGAAAGAGAATTATATTTCTATGTTTCTGTCATGTAAGGTTAATGCCACCACACAACTGGCCACTGGGCTTCTCTCTGTAACACACACTGGGTAGGGTACAGTGCAGTCAAAGGGCACACAGCAGCAGGGTGATGGGCTGACCACAGTAGACGGAGTCACAGACGCAACCCAGGGAATGAGAATTATATTTCTACATTTCTGTCATGTAAGGTTAATGCCACCACACAACTGGCCACTGGGCTTCTCTCTGTAACACACACTGGGTAGGGTACAGTGCAGTCAAAGGGCACACAGCAGCAGGGTGATGGGCTGACCACAGGAGATGGAGTCACATACGCAACCCAGGAAATGAGAATTATATTTCTACGTTTCTGTCATGTAAGGTTAATGCCACCACACAACTGGCCACTGGGCTTCTCTCTGTAACACACACAATGGGTAGAGTACAGTGCAGTCAAGGGGCACACAGCAGCAGGGTGATGGGCTGACCACAGGAGATGGAGTCACATACACAATCCAGGGAATGAGAATTATATTTCTACATTTCTGTCATGTAAGGTTAATGCCACCACACAACTGGCCACTGGGCTTCTCTCTGTAACACACACTGGGTAGGGTACAGTGCAGTCAATGGGCACACAGCAGCAGGGTGATGGGCTGACCACAGGAGACGGAGTCACATACACAACCCAGGGAATGAGAATTATATTTCTATGTTTCTGTCATGTAAGGTTAATGCCATCACACAACTGACCACTGGGCTTCTCTCTGTAACACACACACTAGGTACAGTGCAGTCAAAGGGCACACAGCAGCAGGGTGATGGGCTGACCACAGGAGACGGAGTCACTTACGCAACCCAGGGAATGAGAATTATATTTCTACGTTTCTGTCATGTAAGGTTAATGCCACCACACAACTGGCCACTGGACTTCTCTCTGTAACACACACACTGGGTAGGTACAGTGCAGTCAAAGGGCACACAGCAGCAGGGTGATGGGCTGACCACAGGAGACGGAGTCACATACGCAACCCAGGGAATGAGAATTATATTTCTACGTTTCTGTCATGTAAGGTTAATGCCACCACACAACTGGCCACTGGGCTTCTCTCTGTAACACACACTGGGTAGGGTACAGTGCAGTCAAGGAGCACACAGCAGCAGGGTGATGGGCTGACCACAGGAGACGGAGTCACATACACAACCCAGGGAATGAGAATTATATTTCTACGTTTCTGTCATGTAAGGTTAATGCCACCACACAACTGGCCACTGGGCTTCTCTCTGTAACACACACTGGGTAGGGTACAGTGCAGTCAAGGGCACACACTGGGCTTCTCTCTGTGACACACACACTAGGGTTCAGAAAGATTTATTTGCCTTTTTGTCTCCCTTGTATGCTTGTTGCTGGCAGCTGCTGAGTGTGCAGTGTGCTGCCGCTTCAAATAATCACATTTCACAAAGGTTCTTAATCTTCAGTCTTCTTCTTATTTTTTTTATTCTCTCTCCGAGTCCTCCTCCAGTCCTGATATTGGTCTCAATCCTCCCTATTCCCCAGTCCCTTCCCAATCTTGATTAATCCCTCCTTCTGTCCTGAACCTCCCCTAGTCCCTCTCCCAGTCTCCCCGATTTTCAGCTTTTTTGAGCCTTTCTCTTGTTCTCAGTCTCACAGGAGAGAAGAAGTGGCCACTGGACAAGAGTAGCAGTATACGTGCTAACCGCTAATTGCTACAGTTTAGTGGGCTGCTGCCTGCTGCTGCTGCCTCTGCTCCGATGATCCTCAGCAAATGGCGCTCCTCTTCATGGCATCTCCCCAAATACCCCACAGATCCGCGGCTCGCGTAACACTGCGACCCCGTCGTCTAGCTTCGCTTGGTGATTGAACCCTTTTGCGAACTGTTTAGTGTTCGAGTTCTAAGTTAGAACTCGAACACCAGGATTCGAGGAGGGTTCGAATCTTTACCGAACCTGTTCTGACAACCCTAGTGCAGGGCAGCAAGTCCGGTCCCGATGTAGATGACAGTTTCTGGTGGTTACAGGGCAGCAAGTCCAGCCCTGATGCAGATAACAGTTTTTTGGTGGGTGCATGCCAGGCAGTTCAAGCCCTGCTATGTTTTAATTCAGCCCCGAGGCAAACAGTCCAGCCATTCGGGGTAGGTAGTGTCCCAGGGTAAAACCTGAATGGGCCACAGAAATTGGCAATTACACTAATACAAACTTCTTTGTACAAGGTGCTGGGTCCTCCTAAGGCCAGAGTCTGGGTGGTAGGCAGTGCAGTGCAGCATAAGCCTGACCTCATCCTTAGTCTGCAGGTCACACCAGCCACTGGCAAGCTGTCCAGAGGAATGGGGTGGCCGATAGGGAGATAAGCGGTGCCCCAAGGTGAAAGGCTCGGGCCTCTGGGTGACCTTTCTGAAATGGAGTGCTTGCCCTTTAAATCTCTGAATGATCCCTTCCTGTCTTGCAGGCCTGGAGGAGGCTTTCTGAGTCCAGTCCACCCACCCTTGACTATAGATAAGGAGACTGAGACTTGACTAGGCTGCGCGACCTAGCTGAGCTCCACCCTTTTATGAATTCTAATTAGAGTTGCAGCCCTACCGTATAGTGTGCGCCTGGATTTTGCTCTGCCCCTCCAAATTATTAATTTCGCCATGGTCTTCCTAGATAGTGGCCTGGGGCTAGCTTCATCCCCTGGCACAAGCTCACCAGGGCCTATGCCTTTGGCCTCTCCCCTAGCATCCTGAAGCAGTTGCTGCAGCAAAAAAAAACCTTTTCCTCTGGTTCCTCAGCCCCCTCTAATTCAGGGGCATCAATATGGTGCCCAGGTTACCAATTTTGGGACTCATGCTCCGCGGTGCCTCTAATTACTCCCCCTTTATGGTGGGAACTTTGCTCACTTGCTGTCCCTTGTCTCTTCCCCTACCTCCCTTGTATTGGCACCTCGAGTGCTAAGAAAAATAGATTTGTGCTATTAGCCCACTCACTGCCTGGCCTGGGTCCCCTGCAGTCAGGGGAATCATTAGTGGGGTTTGCGGCTGTGGCCGGGGAGCCCCTCTCCCACCCAGCATCCTGTCTTGCTCTGTGTGCGGCCACAAGACCTTTAAGTCTAGGGCTTTAAGTTCCACCCAAACTCACTTTGAAGCTACACCTGGCAGTCCACATTTTGCAACACTTCCTCTCTCTCTCTCTCTCTCTCTCTCTCTCTCTGTCTCCAACGCAGCATGAACTCCAGAACTCTCTGGTTGACTACGGCTGAGTTAGTACTGTTTGCACTTGGAGGGGAATGTTGAGCAGATCAAAGGGGGAACCGCACTAGCCACCAGGGATGGCCAAGAGGATGTGGCCACAGTCGGAAATGGGGGAACATTCTGCCAGACCTGAAGCTGGGCATAGAATGCAGGGAGCCTAAAACAGATCAGGGGAAAGGGACAGGCAGGTAATAAAGCAAAAAAAAAAACCAAAGTACTGAGCCAACCTGCAAACAGGACAGAGGGGCATCCCCAGACTGCATCTGGCATGGAAGGCTGTCATGAAGGGAGGGGGGAATCTGGAAAGGAGCCAGAGGACCAGGCAACCAAATTCCACAGTAAAAACAAATACTCAGCAAAAAGAATAAAACCAGGGCCAGCAAGCCAGCCCCCACCCCCCCACACACACACAGGCACTGCAAAATCAACCATTGGGAGAACGGAGCACACAAGGGCAGCAACAAAACAGATATGGGAATGGACCCACCCCTGGAAGCATGGGGCAACCCAACCACCACAGAATAAAGCAAACCAGGGAAAATCAGAAGAGAGGGGACCATAACTCACAGAGCAGACATCTGGAGAGAACTCACCCTAGAGGACTGGCTTCTCCTGGCCATCAGCAGGACCACTGAACTGGTCTAGTAGCTAGAAAAGTGCTGTTGCTGCTGCTGGCAACCCCCAAGGACCACTGGCTACAGAGGAGCAGCCACCAAGGAGCCACAGACTCAAGCTTCATGTAAGCCTCTAGGCGTCAGCACTCCTGTGCTCTCCACTCTGTCACCCAGTTCAGAATTGCCTTCCAGCTAGCAGGGAAGACCCTTTCTAGCCTAGGGTCAGACCCTGCTTCTGGCCAGACAATTGAGTCCCTGGGGCTTGGAGCAGCCCCTTGGGATGATTTATGGCCTCTTTAGGCATAGGCTGGAGACCTGGCCTAGCCAGGACAAAGGATTCAGCACGGGAAGGCTCCAGGGCAGGTGGGGTAGAGGGGGATAGGGACAGGACAGGAAGTGGTCAGCAAGCCTGATTGCTGTATACAGGGTGGTTGGGGGGGTTAATACTTTCCCTTCCTCAGGTCTCCCTGGTCTGATTCCCTGGCAAATCTTGGGGCACTACAATAATTCAAAAGCTTAATGCTTTTTTCTGTAATATTCTGTTGGTCAAATGAAAGATACTAAATCACCTGTTTTGTGCATCTCAAGCTGCAAAAGTCTATTTTTCCCCCTCCACATTCTGTGATTACCATCTCTTCACAATTGGTAGTACATTGGTCCAACACATAACTATTAGGGAAGATACTTGGCATACATAGAAGCTGAAAACAACTGCTGTTTATTAGTTTGAAAAACTGAAGACAGAACACACACACATGCACACACACACACACAGCTGGGCAGCACATGCAGGTGATTTGCAAAACAGGAACACACTCCCAACTGTACTGAATTGGAAATAGTGATGACGTAGCAGTCAAATAAAAAATAAACTGTAGTTAGGTTTTCAAGTCTGAAAGCAACTTCCTTCAGCCAAGCCTCCAGAGATACAACCTCCTTGATTCCACTTGCTTCTGATTACTTTGTGATCTATCTTCAAAGCTAATGACTACATTTAGCCTCGCTCCACCTACACAGTCAGCATATACAACTGCTTAGCATAAATATGTGGTTTTATACACTCTGAAAAACATATCTTTGACTCCTGCTTCTATGATATTATTGCTTACATTCCCATCCTACAACCATCATCCGAATCAGTTATGTCACAATAAGACAGTATTTGTTGGACAACAGTCCTTTATGGTTTGGCTTTATTATTTGCAAAAGGTGCTGATCCAAGGTTTGGAGCACCTGTACAAAAACATACAGCATACAAACATACAATTATAGAGCAATTATAATAAAACAGACATAAATAACATTCTCATCATGAACATCCATAACATACATTATCTGTAAAAAATAATTTACACAGAAATCTGATACAACAGAACTACTCAAAGGCTTTGAAGGAGTAGCTAGATCTTTAATTGATTACTGAAATATGACATTGTATTTACTGTGCCAATCCCCTCAGGGAATGCATTCCAGAGTGCAGGGGCTGATTTTATTCCGAAAGATGGTACCCAAAGTAATCTGCACCACCTGGACCTCAAATCCCTGGGAAGCATGAAGAGAATTAAGAGATCACTGAGGTACTGGGAGCCCAATCCATTCAAAGGCTTGTACTGTATATGTCTCGGTTTAAGAACACAGAAATCACTATCCTATGTAACTGGTTACCAGAGCAGAACACATAGCGAGGGCTTGACAGGCACTAACCTTTGAATGGAGGTCTGAGTTTTCACTGCTGAGTTCTGGACCAGCTGCAGATGATGCAGCTGACCCCAGATATGCCTCTGTAGAGCATACAGTAGTAGCTGAGGTGAAAGAACACAAGAGCATTTATTCAGTTGACAAGATCCACAGAATCAAGCAGGGGGAGAAGCCAGATAATATTTTTCAGACAGAGCTGTGCAAAGAAAAACTTCTGCTGGCCGAATTTCCTCGAAAGTCATTCTGTCGTTTCCACAGAAGTTTGGATATGAAGTTAGCAGCTTTCACAGAAAATCTAACTTAGAATGGGGGAAAAATGTATGAACTGTGTATTATTATATTAAACTGTGGCATAAACATCTGCAGAACTGACCACTGTTAGTGGTCAGTTTTGTGGATGAAAATTCAATACATTAATCTGCAATTCATACATTCATTCTGCAGTTCAGTGAGTAACTGTACTATGGAATAAATGTATAATGGCACTAAGGAATTCTTTTTTCACACTGTGCCAGTGATTGGTGTGGGGTGGGAGGGGGGAGGAATCAGTTCTGCAGAATTTCTTTCTTCGGTTTAATACAGTAATCCACAATACATTGAATTGTGGATTAATGTATTCAACTGCACAAAGAAATTCCAAAGAACTGATCACTGAACTGTAGAATAATTCATTACACAGTGGAATAAAATTTCCCAGTGCTGTTATTCCTCAGTTCATGTATATTATTCCATAGTTCAACCACAAAATTATGTAGAACAAGGTGAAAATCCACCAAACACATTCGGAAGATTCCGTTCTCTCTAATGGCAAAAGTTCGGAAAATTTTGCGAAAGTTACATGAATGCGGAATTTGCAACTTTCGTCCAGCTCTGTTTTTAGATGTTAAAAGCAGTTCCTGATTACAGTTTTCACCTGAGGAATAAATGTCATCTGACTGTCAAGAACTGCTCTCAGGCTATGAACCTCACCTGCCATCTATGGCTGTATTCTGACAAGGGTGGGGAGACCAGTGCTACGTTGTACAGCTGATATCTACTTCTCATTTTCCACCAATAATAACTTAGTCTTCGGTGGGATTTACAGTTACATAATTGGAGGCCATTCAAACCCTGATTTTCTCCAAACATTGTTCTTATTTCAGTATGGATGATGCCTTGTCAGGATCAAAAGACACACACAGCTTGGCATCCTCTGCATAACAGTGAAACTCCATGCTGAAGAGCCTAATGATCTGCACTAGAAGAAGCACTTCAAAAAACACAGGTGACAGGACTTAACCCTGAGGGACTCTGCAGCCTAGAACAGCCACCTGTTATCTGCAAGAGTCAATCACTACTGTTTTCTTCCACTAAGTAAGGACTGGATCCATTGCAAAATAGTTCCTGATACACCCCCAAGCCCCTCGAGTATGGCCTGCAAACTGCAGATGAAACATCTAAGAGGATTACAATAGAAATCTTCCTGTGATTTTTCACCAGAAAAAGATTATTGCACACATAGACCAGAGATGGTTCTGTACTGTGTCTGCTCCAGGAATTAAATTGAAATGTTTCAAAGAGGTCATTTCTTTCTCTGTACACCACAAGCTGGGAAGCAACCACTTTTTCAACCATATTGGTCAAGAAGGTAAGGTTGATGTCAGATTAGGTAGGTAGGTAGGAATATATTTATTGATTAACTTTTAGTCTTTATAATGAAAAAATACAATACATTAATAAATATACATCATTAAAATCATATACAAATTCTCTCAAAAGTCAATGATTACAGTATTTCCAAGAATACTCATCTCTAAGAACTAATAATTTTGTAGCTTGAAGAAATCTATAAAGTGAGTATAAGACATTGATATCAGTAGTATTAAATAAATAAACAAATAAATACATACATACATAAATAACTCTTCGGATGGGATACCTACGGTGCACAGTATCGGTGCCAGCCACTTTTTCCTTTTGAGCTCATATTGAGGACAATGTAATACAATATGCTTCAGATCATCCTCATAACCATTTATACATTTGCATTTCAGACTTAAGACCTCCTCCCTGCTCTGATCATATAAAATATAGTTTGCCATATAATGTTCTAACCTAAACCTTGTTATGATCCTTCTCTCTTCTGTCTTTAATAGAATTTTTAAATACAGTTCTAATTTATCAGTGGTGTAAGGTGACCTTTTTAGGAAGGCATGCAATTGTAAAAGGCCAGAGGTCTGGGGGCCACCTATGCCCCCATTAGATGCAGGGGTCTGGCATCCACAATCCCCAGAGGCTATAGGATTTTTCATGTTTTTGGTGCATTTTTGCAGGTTTTTTGACACATTTTACAATGTGTAGGCCACCACCACCATTACTCCAGAGAAGGGGTTGCAGGGGTGCAATTGGGAACACATTGATGCCTGGCAATGTGGTTAGATCCATAGGAGAGTGCTCTTGTGCTATTTGTGATACTCCCACATGTTGCAAGCATGCCCTGAATATGGTTTTCAGCCTAACCTTGAAATTCCAGGTTACAATGTCATGAGTCCACAAGGTGCAACTGTGACCTGTAGGTCTGTTTTGTGCATATTATTAGTTGAAGTGAAAAAATAATATATGAATAGGCTATTTACAAGCTTGCAGAAATGAAGTGCAATTCCTTGTACAGCAGTGAGTCCCAAAGTTCAGTGTCTTCAGGCTTGCTGCAATTCCTAGTATAGACAGCCCCGGTGAACACATACTATAGTTAACACATCAGTTGGAGGTCCCTTCACCAAAAAAAAGAAACAAATGCACATGCAACAACAATTTTCTGAAAATAGTAATGCTTTTTTTTTTTAACTCAGCTTCATTGAAAAGAGAAAAATGTCAATACAACCATTAATGCAATAAGTGTGGACCCAAAATCTATGTGATGAATCCATTTATTTCCACTTATGTGTGATAAATTAAAACCCAGGGGAGTTGCACTACAGGAATGGATGGTCGTGCTGCATGTTGCATTCCAGAGGCACATCATTGTTCCTGTCACTGTGTTTATCAGACAGCACAGTACCATAGGAGGCGATACTGTGAGGTTCACAGCAATGCCTACAGTGTGTCAGGGAACAGTGACTGGTGCTATCCACACAGTGACATGCATAGCTGGAAGGTGTGGTCCAACAGTGGACAAAATGGTCATACTGTCCTGTGACCCTCATGTGCTGCACCAGTCTCATGGGATTGCCAGAGTACCATACACATGGATGTCCATGTGCATCGGGAGTTTAGACAGGTGTAGGGTATGTGCCCTGAGGAGAAGGCACACATACCAACATACCGGCACACTGCTGTCAGGAGCATTACCATCAGTAAAAGTTTGCACTGTGTGGATGACCCCTGCTGTGTGGCAGTACCCACTATGTGGTGCAGCCTGGCAACCTGTATACTCTCCATTCCACCAGTGCAGCAAGCGGTTCCTAGAAAATCACAACTCACTGTTTAATGTACACTTTGATTAACTAGAAATTCTTCATGTGAAGTAGTGAGGACACTGTTTTAACAATAGTCAATAGCACAGCTGCCTCATTTACCACTTTCTAAAACAGAAACCTCTTGAAAATGCATACTGTGTGCTTTGCACCTTTATAAACATGAAAACACACACCATATTAATCCTCCAGACACATAAAATATGCACTTAATATAATGCAAGCTACAAAAAAAAAAACTGTGAAAATATTTATCAAACACGTGATTAAGCTTTACTACTTAATGCGAAAATCCATTCTCTTATCTTTTTTAATAAACTCCACTGTGACCAAGTCATAGAAATCTGGTAAGCTGCGCAGGTATCTAAACAATTCCTTTTCAATTGTCATCAAGGCTAAGTCGGACAGCCGTTCGCCACCATGAGTGTTGCATGAATGTAGTAATGCGCTTTAAAGTTGAAAAAGACCTTTCAACAGTGGCTGTAGATTATGGAATGGTAAGAATTAAGGCAGCCAACTTGTTGACCTCAGAGAAGCAAGTCTGTAAATCTAGGTTATGCATAGTTTGGTACAACTCAAATGCACGTTTCCCTTGCAACTGATCTGAGCTTTAGGCAGCGCACAGCTCAGAACGCAACCAGCTAATGTCCAGAAATGTTTGACACGATGCTTCCAGAGATGCAAGAGCTTTGACTGGAAAAGATGTCTGGAACTCTGGGAATCTTTTCGGAGTCAGCAACTGTACAAATGAAAGTTTCTAAACACTTTCAAATTGTATTGATAACTGTTCACTGATACTTTCAATAACTTCATGGAAGAGACGTTTGTATGTCACTTGGGTTTGGTCTTCTGATCTTTCTTCTCTTGCTCTTTTTTGCTGGTATTTACAGTATGTTCAAGTAGCTCTGACACCTCTTTCCAAAACTCATTAAAGTGTGGTTGCTTTCAATGAATTTGTTCTAATGTGTCATAAATATGCTGAATACAAAACCCGATATCATACATCTTGGTTTGTAGAACATCAAACAACACTTCTGTCACTTCAAATAGGTTGCTGTAGAGGCAAAGGAGAAACACAAAGCAAAAATCATCAAGCATGGTCAGAAAACCCTTGGCTGAGAAGAAAGCCTGCACATCCCAGTCTGCTGGATTTTGCACCACAGTCTCAAAGAGTTAGATCTGACCTTCTCTGCTCTGCTTAACAGTTTGTACGTCTGGAATGAAAGTTACACCTTCTTGGACTATGTTTCGAAGATGTTTGCCCCGCTTTGGAGATTGAGCAAAAAAACGTGGTTATTACTTCCAAATTCTTGAACAAAATGTGGCAGTCTTTTATACTGTTTGCTGTACCACTGAGTAAAAGATTTAAAACATGAGCATAGCAAAAATTAAAAGTGCATACTGAAACTTTTCGTGAACACGTCTCTGAAGCCCACTTATATCACCAGCTATTACTGCTGCACCATCGTATGTCTGAGCTACCAATTTGTCACTGAATTTATACTTCACCACCACCGCTTCAACATGCTCACAAAGACCAGCTGCATTTCCGTTGCAACTAATGTCAGGGAAACCAAGAAAGCATTAGGCAACATCACCATCCTTGGTCATGTAGCGTAATACAGTCAAAAGCTGGGACTTATATGCAATGCCTGAGGTTTCAGCAAGCAAAAGAGTAATGAATGGTGCTTTCTCAATTTCTTTAGTGGTGGCATTAAGCTGCACTTTACTTAACTCTTTAATTAGGTCATTCTGAATTCTGTTTGATGTTCTGGCATAAACAGTTGATGGTTCTAAATGCTGCTTGAGCAAAGGATCAAACCCGCTGACCATTTCTAAGATTTCTACATAATTGGCATGATTCAGTGAGTCATCTGATTCATCATGCCACCAAAATGATAGCTCTTGCTCTCCAAGATGACATACAATGCGAATTAGTCTTTGCAAAATAACATGATTCTGGCAAACATTTTCATTGTGTTGTCTTACAGATCATCAGCATTGCTCATCTAACTGGACATTAATGCGAGATTGTCCAAATGTCTGTAACTGAATACAGGCTTCTAGATGTTGCTAGCTAGTTTCATGACATCTGCAGGCATTGTGAAAATTGTTGAGGTCATTGTATCCCATCTTATTCCACACATTTTCATCATTGATAAAAACTAGGCATGGCTAGCAGAATAGCCTTTTGGATTCTGCACATCTGCAGATCCATTCACACTTATACATCGCTTCAGTGAAATACCACTTTAACTCTGTTCCTGCTTTTCTGTACGTACTCATTAACAACAATTTTGGTTTTAGATTATCAATTCTGATCATCTCAAATTTTGTTGCAAAGTCTCTTGCACTAAACGGATTACTCATTAAATCATGAACTAAATTTTCCATAGTTTTCTAGCACATAACTAATAATCATACAGCAGCTGCAACCTCCAAATGATTTCTGTGACAGCTGAAGACAGAAGAAAAACAGAAAAACAGATCACATCAGATCACCTTCATTGTAAAAATATGATATTGTCGACAGTGACAGTCTACAAAAAACAGAAACAGATCACATCATCCCCACCCTAAAGCTATAAGACTGTTGACACTGACAAGAGAAATTGAAGGCCAGATCACATCACACTCACCATAAGGATCTAAGAATGAGTACCACCTTGTTTGTTCATGCAGTGAACTACTGCTCAACTGTCCAATTGCACTTGAAGGCAACCCTGAGTGAGTAAGGTCTGAAATGCTTGTAAGGCATACAAGACAGCCCACATTTCCAGGATGTTGATGAGAAGACAAGCATCCACATTCATTCAAGAGCCCTGTTACTGACCATCCTGAAGATGGACACCCCAGTCCAACACGGAGGCGTCCATCATTAGAATGAGGTCTGGGACCAAGAGCTGGAATGACACGCCTCTCAGTAGATTGTTCATGGACTTCCACCATCGCAAGGCACAGAGCACAGGGGAAGAGAACAGGACTGAGATACCATAGTTTTTCCTTTTCTGATCCCATTGGACCACTAGGGTCCACTGAAGAACCCTCATGTTGACTCTGGCATGAGGGACACTTAGGATGGTGGCTGCCAAATGTCCCAGGAGCTGAAGGTAGTCCCTTCCTGAGGCTGCTGATGCTGACAATATAAGAAAAATTGAAAACTACAACACATCATCCCCACATCCACCCCAAGAATTTAAGACTGTTGATGGTGAAAAAATAAGACAAATTATAAACCAGATCACATCATCAGTATCCAATGGATCAAAGATTGTTGACACTTACAAAATAAGAATTGAAAACCAGATTGCATCATCCACATCCTAAGGATCTAAGACCGTTGACGCTGACAAAAGAAGAATATTTGAAAATCAGATCACATCGTCCACACCCTAATGATCTGAGATAGCTGACGCTGCCTTGCAATCTACTTATGGGTACAGTACTTTCCTATGTTTGGTAAGGGCATTCATGCCCAAGGTAAGGAACAGTTTGTTCTATATCTTGTCCATGAAGGCCCTTACCACATTCCTTCTCTTGTCTGGGGGCAGTACAGTGCAGTGATTTAAGGCTATGAGCAACAAGAGGGGAGCTTGGTAGGATCTTGGGATACACAAGAGGGAAAATCATTCAGCATAGCAAATAAAAATAGTTATAAAAGGATACCTAGTAATTATTTAGCAAACACTTAACTGTTGATAACAATACCCACTACCCAGACAGGCTCACTATTTGAATGATCCTTGTATGCACAGTTTTCAAGCCCTGTGAAGACAAGACAAGCAACTTACCATGTATCACAGCCTTAGGCCAGGTATATTCTAAGTTTGATTCATTTTCATTAATGTTTCCTATTCTGCTGTCACTTTAACAAGTCCCTGAAATGCAAAATGTATGAGCTTGCTACTTCTCATCCTCCTCTTCTATGTTTTGTTAAGTTCCCTGATAACTGTGGGATTTTATTGTTAATATTTGGGTAAATTCAGTCTGCAGTGCATTTCACTTATTGATTTGGGCCACGACAATAAATTAAATGCATTGCAGACTGAATGTACCCATACATTTTAAAAAATGCAGCATCTGGGAACTAAGCAAAAAAATAGAAAGGGAGGCTAAGAAGCATATTGGACCAAAAAGATAAACAAAGTTATGGAGATGAATTTTTAAGGTTAGCCCCAAATTGAACTGAGTGAGACAAATTAAATTGTTAGTATGTTATGAGAAATGCTTTAGATTTCAAAGTCCCCCCACCATCCCACCACCCATACATCAGGCTGCAGATGGGGTATTAATGGTGGAACCAACATAACATACAGCAACATACAGCAACAGGACAGTGCACACAAAACCAACCAAAAATAAGCAGATCTTAATATTTTCATCCAGCTACAGTTGCTGCCAGGACCTCCCATCTCCATTGTCATTCAGCCATTCTCACCTTGTTATGCTCAATGTGGCTGCAGTACTGCTACCTGCCACCCACCATCCCTCAATGCTATGGTACCACAAGAACGAAACAAACTTTTAGAAACAATACCTTCTTTTTAAGCCATTTATATTTTAAGCCTTAGTCTGGGTTTTCATTATGTGCTGTCTTGTAATCACTCTCCCCATGCCTGCTGTGTAGACAGTGCATTTAATTAATTAATTTTGGGGCAAAAAGATTAGAAAACAGCTGCTAGCAATAAAGTTTAAAGGTTATGGGAACTTGGAGAGTCATGATTCAGGTGAGCCCCAAACTGAGATGAGAGAGACACAGTCATCACAAATTACATTGTTTTGGGGAACGAATGCAGCATTACATTCCAAAGCACAGAGCCAGCCAACCAGCCAGACACACATACATGACACAGCCAGGTATGTGTGGCTGGCTGGCTAGGGGGACAGCCTGTGAATGTAATGTTACCCAAACCAATGTAATTTATCAAGGTGCAGAGTGGACAACAAATGGCAAAGACTGATTCAACAGCCAAAAGAAATGGACCTGCAGTAACATCGACCAAGCTGGCAAGACTGATTCACACAACAAAAATACGCAGTGAAGACTGATTCCTCATAAAGACTCTTTTCTTCTGAAATACAATAGAAAACAAATACTTTTATAGAACAGTTGTTTACCCCCCACCCAACACTACCATTTCATAACTATTCTACACACTATGTACTATTATACTCTATAAAATAAAATCAACTTTTTCTTCCAATTTCAACACTTTCCCCCAACCCTCTCTTCAATCCTCCAACCTATTTAAAATATTCAAGTTACTAGTTCAAACCTAATAAATTTCAATATTCATGTTGACAAATAAAAACAGATCCAAGTTAAACATTTCATCCTACTCCTTTTCTGAATGTGCAAATAAAACTTTTCAAAGTTTCTTACCTTGTCTGTGTGCCTTGTATGAAGGTTGGATTTTTCATGTCATAATCCAGAAAATATGCTCCAAAATAAAAACAGCAATGGGCGCTTCATGCCCTAATCCTCAAAGAATAGAAAGATTCAAAATGGGCTCTTCATGCCCTAATCCACAGAGAACTCTGACGATGGACTGTTTGGGTCCTAATCCACTAGGGACAAGAACTACCGCACCCCCAAAAAAAAATCCACCATAAAAAAAAAAAAAACAGCATGACACTGATCCTCAAAGAAACCTGTGACCATAAAGAAAAATAAAAAAAAAAGCATCCCAAGTAATCAGAAGAATTCAAGAATACAGTCATGAAGGCTGCAAAACCACCAACACTCCATGAGAAGCCAAGTTGAAATCCAATGATGAATGACAGGGTCCTCAAGAATCTTCTGTCACCCATCAGAGCTCTATGAAGATCCGGCACACTACCACAGACTGAACTGCACCACAATCCAGCACCATGCCCTGCAACCTATAAAAACACTTCCCAATAAAAAGACATGCCCTCTAACCAACTGGGAAGCATGCAGAATCCTGATGCCATTCAAACCACATCCCCCAACCAACCACAACACACCACAACTCATCCATCAATGAACACATAATCCACATCTCCCAAAATAACTCAGTGAGTTGTTTGGGAGGTGTGTATCGTGTTCTTTGATAGATAGACTACGTGTGAACTCAAAGCAGGAGATTTAGGAAGTGGTCATTTGTTAGTAGTGTTTATGAGGAAAAGAGGATGACAGGTGATGGGGTTAAGGAATGCGAGGTAAGTTGTGTATGAGAAACCATAAACTGAACAAAATATTGAACACGTTTTTGTTGTGCTATAGTAACTAAGAGCAGATTAAGCTCTTCAATTCACAAAGCAGCTGCTTGGGCCATTAATCAAATCAGTGTGGTCTAAACTGCAGCTGCTCTTGGGGGGGCAGTATCAGAATGGGGCAGGGCAGTGTCAGACCCACTTAGACAGCACAGTATGACTTTTTCAGCCTGTTTCTGTTTGGTACATAGTCAAAGTGTGCTGTCAAATAGCTGTTTTTTTTATTTACAGTAACACTTTATACTCCACCCTCACCCTCCAAATGATAACAAAATCTAAATTTTATAAAGGGCAGAATGCGCAACTAAAAACCCAATCAACACTCTCAGACCAAAAATTGAGGCAGCAGCACATACATGTTTAAATTGTAGCATCACTTTCACTCAAATTATCTGCATGGTGTGTAATTTATACTTGTTTATTGTCACTTGACATCTAGTCCCACCAAGTCCCAAAGAGTAATTTGTGCTGCTGAGTGTTACAGCTGTCCCCCTTTTTTTCTTGTGGTCACTTGTCTCTGTTGGTATGGTGGTTCCCCTAAATTTTCTGCTTCCGTAGACACTGAGTGCCCGGTGTACCCAGCTGCAGTGCTGGATCCATATTAAAGGCAGGCTGTATGCAGAGGTAGGTACAGTGGTGTATATGTAGCCCTCCAAGGTCTGGGAAACCTTTGTAACTGGTTCTGTGGCACATTTACATGGTGGCCCTTGCTCCTTTCCCAAGTGCCCACTATGGCAATAGATCATAAACCCAGCTGAGAGTGGCTCAATTAGATCACCAGTATGTTCCATCATCACTAAGTGATCTTTGTAGCTTGGAATTAGGCCCCCTAACCAAAACAAAATAGAGCGCTACTTATTCCCAGCAGTCTGGCTTCAATTAAAAAGATAAAATGCCCATCTTGTTGTTGGAAGTGAAGGTAAGTCCTGTAATTTCCATAGAAGAATGAAAGATCCATCTTCCCCCACCCTCCTCCTTAGACCCCCTTCCCCTTTCTACAATGTAACTACCAGATAGTTCCTGTAAAGATAATGGTGACATGTGAGTCACTGGTTGCTCTTGCAATTTTATCACTGAGATTATGTTGGTGTGAAATTAAACTGTCAGAAATGCTGACAGTTTAATTTCACACCAAGATACACTCACTGATAAAACTGCAAGAGCCCCCAGTGATTCACATGTCAAATGTATTAAATTGATTGAAATACACTGTATCTCTCTTAAGAGCAAGGGTCACAGACAAAAACAATGCCAAACCCAACAGATCAATAATTGAAAACAAAGGGGTGCAGTTGATGTCTCCTACCTTGACTTTAGCAACGCTTTTGATACTGTTCCACACATAGAAGATTGATTAATTAACTAGGTAGGCTAGGGGTGGGTCAGAGATTGGTCAACTGGGTAGCAAACTAGTTGGCAGACAGAAATAGAGAGTGATAGTAAACGGTATACAGTCAGAAGAGATGCAAGTCACAAGTGGGGTATCTCAGGGATGAGTCCTGTGGCCAGTCCTCTTCAATATCTTCATCAGTGACATTGCAGATTGACTGGAGGGTAAGGTTTGCCTGTTTGCAGATGACACCAAGATCTGCCACAAAGTAGATGCTCCAGATGGGGTGGGCAGAATGAGAAGAGATCTGGAAAAACTTGCAAAATGGCCTGAAGAGTGGCAACTGGGGTTTAATGCAAAGAAGTGCAAGATCATGCACTTAGGGAAGAGAAACCCTGAAGCTACCTATAGGTTGAGAGGGGAGTTGCTGGCAATCACAAGGGAAGAAAGAGACTTGGGCATCATCATCACAGATGACCTGAAATCATCCAAGCAGACCACTAAAGTAGTAGGTATGGCTAGAGGGATGTTCGGGTGTATTAGTAGGGGTATCACAAGTCGTAAGAGGGAGGTATAAATCCCTCTTTACAAGACACTAGTTAGGCCCCATCTGGAGTACTGCATGCAGTACTGGAGGCCACACCTGCACAAGGACATTAACAAAATGGAGGCAGTCCAGAGATGAGCAACCAAAATGGTACAGCGACTGTATCAGAAAACATATGAAGACAGATTAACAGAGTTCTATATTTATATACCCTAGAGCAAAGGAGGGAGAGAAGTGATATGATCAAAACATTCAAACATCTTAAGGGCATTAACAAGGTGAAAGTTTCTAGCAGGTTTCAATAAAAAGGAAAAATAGCAGGACAAGAAGACACAGGATGAGATTAGAGGGAGGCCAGTTAAGGGGTAATGTGAGGAAGTTCTTTTTCACAGAAAAGGTGATGGAAGCATGGAGCGGCCTACCTCAGGAAGTGGTAGATATGAATACAGTGCAAGGCTTCAAACAGTCATGGGATAGACATAAAGGAGCAATACAGAAGAGTATGATTAAATAGGTCATTGACAGAGTAAAGGCCTATGGCACATTCATAAGGTAGAATAAATGGGCAGACTGGATGGGCCATGCAGTCCTTATCTGCCGTCAATGTCTATGTTTCTATGTGTCTATGAAATTCTTCAGACTGAGGATTCAATCTGTACTATTTCAAAATAGCATAAACACAATAAAATGTAAAAGTAATTATGTCTATGAGGGGTAGATGAGCAAATCTAAGCTGACACATCTAGCTGTGAACCTTAATCACTAATCATTGTATCAACAGTATTAATAGTATTAACTCCAAAATAGATAAAAAAAGGAACAAGGTTTATAATAAATTCCATAGTAGTTGGCCAAAATTTATAAAAAAAAAAAGGGGGCAAATGTCACAAAGTAACTTGGCGCTCCGTCAAAATGAAATGAGTGTCATGAGATAATCAAGCTATTTTACACCAACCTAATACATATTGCCTAGTGTTATGCGAAATTAGTAAATTAATAATTTACTAATTTTGCATAACACCTGGCTATATGTATTGTTAAGCAGGTAACAAGAAAAAATTTAAAAAATCCACATTTTACAGGCACATCTAGTTGGAAAAGTCAATTTGTTCGGCTATGAGTATAATAACCTTGTCCGAAGAAAAGAAATAACAAGCATTTGTCAATGCTGAATGTTGTCTCACTGGCATTGGCATTGGTAGTGCAGGAGTTAGAGACGCAGTGAAGTATTGAAGTGACGCCAACCCCCATCCCCACCTTGCAGAGACCGACAGGCATTGGGGTGTGCCTTTGGGTCATCAGCTATAATGCTCATGCCATTTTACCTCACCCTACCCTGTAGACACTGACAAGTGTCGTGGTGTGCTTTGGGGTCTTTGGGCATTATACTTACCCCATTCCACAAGGAAATATGCTGAGGTGGGTGCAGTATAGGAGAATGGGGTGAACTTTGTGGCCAAACAGTGCAAGGCACACCACGATGCCTGACACTGGCTGCGGGGGGTTGGGGTTGAATAGTGTGAGCATTACAGTCGATGATCCCAAATCACACCCCTGGCACATGTCAGTCTGCACTGGGTGGGGTTCTACAGTTGGAAACCGTAACACCGTAGGTGTGTGTTGGTATTTTCACTGCAAAATTTTAACATGCACTTTTTGTGAGCCTACCACATGAAGAGCAGCACTATCAGTTTGTTAGCTGAAATGTGGTTTTGCACAGCAGCTATACCATTTGGCGATACAGGGGTGAAAACACATTTTGGGCAGTATGTTGAAAATGACAACTGTATTGTTCATGAGGACATGTAAAAAAATGGCAACATTAAAAATCTGGAGTGAAAAAATGAAAAATGGTGAAGTCATGAGCATGCATAGAAACTGTGCAACACACGTCCGTAACGCAATTATTTTTGGGATTTTTTAACATAGGCATTTTGGGACCTCCGCTCATGAACAGTGGCACTGTGATTTTGTTAATTTATCCCAAATGTTGATTTCCCACAATGACCACGCCATTGCGCGGCACAGGTTCGAAAAGACATTTAGGGCAGGATGTGAAAAATGATAGCTATACTGTTCATAAGGAGGTGTGAAAAAATGCCAGTGTTGAAAATCTGGTATGAAAATATTGCAAATTTGTGAAATTACAAGGGTGCATGCAAACTGTGCAACGCACACTTGTAACACAGTCATTTTAAGGAATTTCATCACCAAATTTTCAACATAGGCATTTTAGGACCTGTGCTTATGAACAGTGTCACTGTCATGTCCTCAAACTGCCCTGAAAACTGATTTTGCACAGTGACCACGCTATTCTGTGCCGGATGTGCAAAAAACACATTTTGGCCAGGATATGTAAAATGACAGCTGTACTATTCATAAGGAGATGTGGAAAAATGCCAATTTTGAAACTGTGGAGTGAAAATATTACAACTTCACAAAGTTACGAGTGTGCGTGGAAACTGCGCAACACATGCTCATAAAACAGTCATTTTTTGGATTTTTTCCACCAAATTTGCAACATAGGCTTTTTAAGAGTCCCCCTCATGAACAGTGACATTGTTGTTTCATTAATCAGTCCCCAAAGGTGATTCCACGCAGTGACTGCAAAATCACCTTTCTGGACCAAATAACAAAATGACAGTGCCTGAATTCATGAGGAGGGGTCCCAAAAACCCCATGTTGGAAATTTGGTGCTAATATTCCCAAAAATGGCTGAGATATGCACCAAAGTTGAAAAAACCTTTTTATGCCATTATACAACTTACCGGCATTTCTTCAGTTCGCAGTCTGCTTTGAAGAGTGCAGACATGTTCCCGGTCCACCGAAGACTGTCGCATTGGACTCCAGAGGTATGTATGGGCTGAGGGGGAGGCAGGGTGCACAGTGGGTGTGTGCAGGTTGGGGAGGGGGCAGGGAGACCGTGAGGAGCCGTTTTCCTTTTTACAGGGGTTAAAAAAAACATTGTGGGATGGTTTTCCCTTTTCAGGTGATTTGGCATGCTGGGGTGGGCTCCCAGCCTGCCACCTCAGTGTTCTTTTGGGGGGATGCTCTAGCCGATGGGGATTGGGCACCCCGTCGGCACATATTGAAGGGGGGGGACAAGAGCCGAGGTGGATTGGGCACCCCCCTCGGCATACAACAAAAGTGGGGGGGACATTATGCCAACACCTTCGGCAACATAAAGGGGAAGGAGGATCGAAGCAGATGGAGATTGGGCCCCCCATCAGCAAAGAAAGACTGTTGGGGGGGTGCACATGATGCCGAGGGGGATTGGGGACCCGCTCAGCATACATTGTAAATGGGTGGGTCTTTATGCCGACAGGGGGTGGGCTCCCCCATCAGCATTGTAACAGGTGGCAGCAGCAGTAGTCACTGCTGCTATGTTGCTTGCACGTAGGGAGGCATATTGTGGTCCGCTGCATGAGAGCTTCACTGTCATTGCAGTGGACCTTTTCTTAGATCTGGATGCCACATGATGTCAGCACCAGCTGCTGGCTTATTGATGAATGAAAGATGCATCTACTGATGCGTGCCCTGCATCCTCCCACAGTGACCGTGCCTCCAACTCTGCTACTAGTGCAAGATGTTGGCTGCACAAGCGTGAGCCACCATAAAAAGAGGGAGATTTATTGCCAGGCTATATAGTTCTATGAGACATAAATAAGACCAAAGTACAGAAATAGCTCCAAGCCTAAAAATTTAAGAAATCACTATTACCAACAATAATGGAAGGAGCCTGAGTTAGTAAAGGAAAACAATTTTAAATGATTATAATCAGCATGCCAAGCACTCTGCTCTATTAAACTGAAATGTCTTCAAAGGCAGATGTGAACTTTGGATACTTAAGGAGCTAATGGATTGGTTGAGTTAGCCTGATATTCAGTGCATGTGGATTACCTTGTAAACTGGAATTTGTATTGACTGGCAAAAAAGAAAAGTATTTATCTGCCTCATTGCAATGTTTTGCAGGTTTTCAATTTGGAAGGAAGTTGAGCAAGAAGTACTATGCCATTTGTTGTGCTTGTACTGGAAGTAACTTTTCAGGGGAAAGCTGTCGCTGTGCCTCTTGAGGACAGTGCTTGAGTTTAGTGTAGATGCCGCAGTTTCTGTTGCACTACATTAGCACACACGCACAGTACTGAGACAGCACTTTCCTAGCTATAAATTATAGGTAACAGCTTGTGAGAAGCAATTATTAGTTAGATTTCAATCTGGAGCATTGAAATCTAACAAAATATGATTTGAAATGTGCATTAAATTGAAACTGACATTTTACTGTCTAGGTGGGGTGGGGATGGGGGACTGGTAGCAAAACTCCGCAATATAGGTTAAACCCAATCCAATTCTTTTTTTTTTTTGATTAAAAATTTATTAGGTTTTTAACTATACAGAGAATAGAACCGACAAGTGAAAAAAGCAGAAGTAAACAAACATTAATTCAGACCAATGTATCACAACTGTTCCCCTTCCCAACCACCCTACACCAACCCTTCCTAACCCACCCACCACCCGACACAACACAATAAATACCAGATGAGACACAGGGTTAAACATATGCTGGTATAGGGGAATTAATAGAATAAAGAGTGTGAAGGAGGTCCCAGATGCTTCTATACTTCTTCAACCTATTATTAAGGCTGGCTATGGCCTTCTCAGTTCTAAGATTCGCAATGAGTTCCTGAAGCCACTCAGCATAGAAGATGTCCAAGTCATCCTTCCAGTGACACAATATCACCTTCTTGACAGACATGGAGATAAGGGCCATGTGATATCTGCGATTAAGTATCACTACCTCCGAGAAGTCACCTAGTACACATATTTCTGGGGTAAACAAGTCATTCAACCCCAGCAGGGGGTCCATTTTTTTGTTGGATGGTAGACCAGAGCTTTGAAGTCTTGGGACAGGACCAAAAAATATGGAAAAGGGAGCCTTCTTCTTGTTGCCACCGGACGCAAGTAGGGGATGGAAGAAGACCAAATTTAAATAACCTTTGTGGAGAGTAACATAAGTTATGTAAAATATGAAACTGAGTGATATGCAGCCTATATCCTGGGTAATATTCCTGTGGCAACTGTGCCATATAGCTGGCCAATCTAAATCACGAGTGGGAAATGTTGAAAACCAGTATGCTAATGAAGCAAAACAGCCCGGGTAGGCCCAGTTAGTACAAAATCCAATAGATCTTGAATACAACATGTGGGGCGCATACTAAGGGCTGCAGCTCTAGAATAAAGGAAATGTTGGCCCATTGAGGGGGAGTTAAACCAAGCACCTTCAGAATTAGATGTCTTCATTGAAAAAAAAAACAATCCAATTCTTTGTGGGACCAAATGCCTGTGGCATATGCTGATGGCAAAAGCATGTGTTTATACACAGCACAGTATGTATTTCTGGGCAGTTTTATCCTCTGTTCTTGAAGTCATTCTTTGCTATTCTCCAACACTCGCATGATCACAGTAGTACCACTGCACATCTCACCACTTGTGCCGCCAATGTGAGCCGCACTAATGCAGGTCCCCTCACCAAAAAAATCTGCTTCAATAAAATACATATCGCCTGCATTTGCTGGATGGAATGCATTCATTTCTGTTCACTCCCTTTCCACGGTGCACTGTATTTCCCACTCCAGTTTGTGCTGCTACAAGTACCTACATGAACGTTGGAGTCATCAGTTGTGTATGTATTGACACCACAGAAAACACAGGCAATCTCTATTTCAGTCAAAATGAAGTTTTTTTTGGTGTGTGGGGAGTGATCTGCATTAGCGTGACACACACTGGTGCTGGAACAAGCAGCAAAACATGCAGTGGCACTAGTATGGATAGGAAAAGTGTTGCAGAATCTCAAATATTGATTACATAAACTAGGAACAAAAACACACTGTGTATGAATGCATGCCTTTGCCATCAGCATGTGTCACAGTGACTTGGTCCCTCAACCTAATGGATTGGGTTTAACCTTTTTTACGGAGTTCTGCTGCCAGCCCCTCCCCCCCATGGGACAGTAAAATGTTAATTTCAAGATAATACACATATCAAAATATATTTTGTTACATTTCGTTGCTCCAAAACAAAATCTGACTCAGTTTCACCTCATACGATTGTATTAGGTAAACATTGCTTGAGGGTGGGTAGAGAGCGAGTGTGCAAACAACTGTAGTCTGCAGCGCTACTCAGAATCTTTCATCATTCAAAATATAAACTCATCAGACAGCTGTTCAATAAAACCAACTACCAGAATCCATTAGCACTTTAATAATGAATATGCATTTTCTTTTCCTCCCTCCCAGCAACAGATGGATTTTAGCTGCAGGTTCAATTGGATGGGTATACTCAGCAAATTCAGTTTGTCAGTTTGTGCCAGCACTGCCATTGACCTGGCTGTCTGACTGACATCCATCTGATCTCCCATCATGGGATTGGATGTCGGACAGTCAGGTCATAATATTCTCATCCCTGCTGTGCCCCCCACTGCCCTCCACAGTCGCCTCCTGATGGCATCTCACCTTCTTATATGTTGCAAAGACATCTGCTGCTGCTGCTGTCTTAAAGGCAGTATGGACTGGAGTGGGTGAGTGACTGAGTCAGTCCCTTGTGCAGATCCTTTTGCCTCAGTCAGTACCTCAGCAGGCTTCGCTCCACAAACTCACCAGCGCAGCCTCAGTGACAGTGATAGTCAGAACAGCAGAAATTAATGCAGCAGCACCACAATTACTCGTTGCCACCACGACTGAATGACTGAAGGAGGCGAGGACCGATACCAAACAAAATGGCCAAATGATTACAATTTACACTGTGAAGGACTAACGTAATGAGATGCATGGATGTCAATAAAATTAAAGTAGTAACATGAGCTGACTGCCACTACTTCAACGAAGCCTTCAGTCGGAGGGAAGGACTTCCAATATGGCATGCCAAGCTGCAAGTTCCCGTGCCTCTCTGCCGGAGCACTGCGTCATGCCATTAGTCACTTATGTACAGCTAGCTTGCGCTTGCCCGATTTAATCTCTAAATTGCATGCATCTGTTGATTTTCGCATGGCAATGTGAATGGAGAGAGCAGCGGGAGGCGTTACCATCGCCTAGGTAATGGGATGCAACTTGTATCGTTGCATTCCCCTTGCCTGTAGAATGCACTGCTTGAGCTCCTGGTCTACGTACAGATGTGTATTGAATTAACTAATATCTAAGGCAACTAGGGAATTTAAAAACACACAAAAATAAAACAAAATAGAGCCAGGAATCCATAGTCATTCAATGCATACCTTGCATACAGTGACTGCACGCCACTAGCTATTAAGGATGGTAACAAATTCATTCTGTACTTTTTGAGAAGAATACAAGCCTAAGACATAGATCACTGTTCAAAAGTAAGCCAGTTTAGCTTACCAAGCATCACACAGTGATGTGTACGAGAGGCAACTGAGTAGCAGCATGTGTGAGTTTTATTATATAGTACCCTCACCATTGACAGCGCCACCATGTTTGCTGAAAAGTAGAACATCAAACTAATCCAAAGAGGACAGCAGAAAACTTTCAGCCAATAACTTTCTTGTCTCAGGAAGAAGTAATGAGTTTAACCAATATAAGACTCCTAACCTGTGGTGCACTGTGTTAATCAATTAAGAGATATGACATTCAAAGGATAGGGTACTAGGGTGAGTCCTAAATACTTAAATAGGGTGCTAGGTTGAGTCCTAGGTGCTTAAACTGCCTAACATGCTCCACTACATCTCTATCCAATGACTTCAAAATACCTGCTGGTGAACCCTTGCTTTTTTTCTTTTCCAGGGCTACAAAAAGGCATGGTCTTTGTCTTAGAAATGTTTATCACTAATTTGTGACTGCTTAACCATGAATGAATTGCAGATGAACCATGTTGAAGGGCAGGGGTAATGGTTGAAATACTTGTTCTAGAGGTGTAAATACTGATACAATGGAATTAAAAAAAAAAGCCCACATAGAAGGTGTCTCAAAATGGAACACTGATGAACCGCCAACATCTCTTGGCCAACAGTTCTTGTGACTGCTTAATCTGAAACTCCCATCTACTAGCAGTCAATCTTCTCCTCACAACTGGATAACCCTGTATCTCTGCTGTTACCTCAATACTTCAGAGGCTACCCCTCTTTTTTAAATTTTGACAAGGCTCCTGGCTACCCTCCGTCTACCTCACTCCCCCTGCCCCTACCCCTCCCACATCAGCTTGACAAGGCCTATGGCTGCCACTTCCTGCCTTTCTTTCTCCCATCTTTATCCTTCCTCCCTCATTTATGCTTTCCTCCTATTAGAATGATAAAACTGTATATTTTACTGTTTTTGGAAAACAGTGTACTTTGCCTCCTTTGTATGTTTTGTCTCCCCTCTCCACTGATGTGGAACCTTTGTAAATGAACTGTCTGTGTTCAGAGGTATTGTAATCCGAGAATGATTAAATAAATATCTATTTTTGTCATATTTTGTGCATTACATACGACCTCACAGGTAGCTGACATTATGAGATATTCTGAGTGAACATAGTAAAGTCTGCAGAAACTTGTGATTCACCAAATTGATGGTCTTGGCGAGGTCCATGAAAACAGCTGCAGAATTAATTGATTGATTCATTTATTTATTTAAATTTGTTTACTGCATAAGTAGCACTAGGCCACAGTTCTTTATCAGGCTCATACCAGGCTACAGACATTAAAACATGTGATGTGAGAGACATACTTACATATTATTCACAGAAATATCATATTGTAGATATGATACATTTTGTACATATACTGTAATACATAAAACGACTGATGCTGCAGTCAACTACAGTCACAAAAGCATGCTTACAGGATGTGCTAATACAAAAAGTGATTTAAAAGATGAAGATGAAGTAGTTATATGAAGTACAACAGGAAAATAGTTCCAATAACCTGGTACTGCCACAGAAAAAGCTTAAAAGCCCAATTTAGTTTTACAAAGGAAGGTTCCCATTCTAGTACCCTCGCTGGAACAAAGATTAATATTACAATTTTAAACAGTCACTAAATCCTTGCTTGCAGAGGAAACAGAAACAATAGCCTTAAAAATAAGGTGACTAAGAAGTATTTGATCCAGAAATTTGGAACCTACCAATCCAACAATTCAGAGACCAATTATGGGTTCTGGCAGGGCCAACAAATGCCAAACTGTCTACATTTTTATAAACAACAGATCGCATGTTTAATTCAGTAGACCTAGTTAAAAAAAAAAGGAGATGCAAAATAAAAAAGAGGAAGTAAAGACCTAACAGTAAACGCCTCACAGCTCTCAGGACGAAAATAGTCATTCAATCTATAAACAGCACCATGTTTTTGGTGAATGTTTTTGCATAAAATTCCTACATGTTTCAAATAAGTCAATGAGGGCTCCAGAAAGACACCTAACTACAGGCAGCCACCTCCTCAGGCAGGGCATTCCACTTATCCACCACCCATTCATTGAAAAAGTGTCTCCTGATTTCCCTCCTGAATCTTCCCCCCACCAGTCTCAACCTGTGCCCTCTCTGTATCAGTTTTGTTAATCCCCTTCAAGTATTTAAAAGTTTCAATCATCTACCCCCATCCCTCCTCTCCAGAATACATGTTCAGCTTGCCCAGCCTATTCTCGTAGGACTTACCCTCTAGACCCTGGACCATCTTTGTCACCCTGCGCTGTCCCCTCTATGGGCAGAAAGGAGGGGTGGAAGAACAATGGGGAAAAATTAAAACTGCCATCACAGAGGTAACGAGCCTTTGTGTGAAGCAAATAAACAAAACAAGATGATGTAAGAAACCACTATGGTTCTCAAAGGAAGTGGCAGTGAAGGTTCAAGAGAAAAAGAAAGCATTCAGGAAGTACAAGGAATCGCAGAAGGAGCAGGACAGAGAACTGTATCAGTTAAAGCAAAAGGAGGCTGGGAAGGCAGTCAGAACAG
Source organism: Neoceratodus forsteri (assembly GCA_016271365.2). NCBI lineage: Eukaryota > Metazoa > Chordata > Ceratodontiformes > Ceratodontidae > Neoceratodus > Neoceratodus forsteri. Next base: position 1,211,777,925 of record CM057453.1, on the reverse strand, counting down.
CAAGGCCCAAACCGAGGAAAAGATAGCCAACTCAGTTAAGAAGGGGATAAAATCTTTTATAGGTACATCAGGAGCAAAGGAAGAACAAGGGAGGATAGTGAGGCTTAATAAAGGGAGGAGGGTGGGCAGAGGAGACTGTGAAAAGGCAGAGATACTAAACAAATATTTTTGCTCAGTATTTACAAATAAAGAGGGGAGGTACATAAAACAAACAGTAGTAACACTCTGGATACAGAAGTTGATACCAACCAATTTACAGAAGAAGGGTTCTGAAAGAACTCTTAAAACTGAAGGTGGACAAAGCAATGGGGCCTGATGGGATTCATCCCAGAATTCTAAAAGAGCTAAGGATAGAACTAGTGACACCACTGACTACCCTTTTAACAAATCATGGGATGATGGGGTGGTACCGAGGACTGGAGGAGGCAGATGTGATTCCCTTCACAAAAGTGGGAGCAAGGCAGAAGCAGGAAACTATAGACCTGTTAGTTTAACCTCAGTGATAGGAAAATGATGGAATCACTTCTGAAGAAAAGAATTGTCAAGTATCTAGAGGCCAGAGGGCACAGGACCCTAGGCAGCATGGATTCACAGCGGGAAGGTCATGCCAGACAAATCTTATAGATTTCTTTGACTGGGTGACCAAAGTAGTAGATCAGGAGGGCTGTGGACATGGCCTACCTAGACTTTAGCAAGGCATTTGACACAGTCCCACACAAAGATTAATATACAAGTTAGCCAGCCTGGGAGTGGGTCCCAAGATGACAGCCTGGGTTAAAAATTGGCTGGAGAATAGGACACAGAGAGTAATAGTAAATGGAGTCCACTGAGAAGAAAGAAGAGTTACTAGTGGGGTACCGCAGGGTTCAGTATTAGGACCGGTCCTCTTCAATGTCTTTATAAGCGACATTGCGGAAGGACTGGAAGGAAAAGTATGTCTCTTTGCAGATGACACTAAGATCTGCAATAGAGTTGATGCACAGGGTGGGGTGGAAAGGATGAGAAGGTGCTTGGCAAGGTTAGAGGAATGGTCAAATGTATGGCTACTTAGATTCAATGCTAAGAAGTGCAAGGTAATGCACCTGGGAAACAAAAACCCCGGGGAAGAGTACACAATGGGGGGTGAGATACTAACAACAACAAAAATGGAAAGGGACCTGGGGGTAGTCATATCAGATGACCTAAAGGTGGGCAAGCAATGTGAGAGGGCAGCAAGGAGGGCTGGGGGTTACTGGGATGCATAGGGAGAGGCATCACCAGTAGAAAACAGGAAGTTATTATCCCTCTGTACAGACAGCTGGTGAAACCCCATCTGGAGTACTGTGTGCAGTTCTGGAGACCCAATCTCCGCAAAGACATAGACAGGATGAAAGCTGTTCAGAGGAGGGCAACTAAAATGGTGCAGGGTCTGCACTGGAAAACATATGAAGAGAGACTTAAGGAGCTTAATATGTATAGCCTTGAGGAAAGGAGGGAGAGGGGGGACATGATAGAAACTTTCAAGTACCTCAAGGGAATCAACAAAGTCCAAGAGGGTAGCATCTTTCAAAAAAAGAGGCGTGCAAGAACAAGAGGGCACAATTTGAAGATAGAGGTGGGGGCGGCTCAGAGGTAATTTAAGGAAGTGTTTTTCACAGAGATGGTTGTGGATGCATGGAACGGCCTTCTGGAGGAGGTTGTGGAGTCAAAATCAGTGGTGGAATTCAAGCATGCATGGGACAGTCATAAGGCAATTCTGGGGGGTGGGGGTAAGAAGAAGTAGGCTGCTGGTTAACCAGGATCTGCAGCTTATCCAATAGGTAGGGAAATGGGCAGACTGGGTGGGCCAAGCGGTCCTTATCTGCTGTCAAATTCTATGTTTCTATGTAACAATCTACTGCCTTTCTTAAGGAAAGGGCACCAGTACTGCACACAATATTCCAGGTGCGATCTGACCAGTGACCTATACAGGGGAAGGATCACCTCCCTATTCCTGAAAGAGATACCCCTCGCTATACACCCCAGCATTTTGTTGTCTTTTGCTGCCACACTCCTGCACTATGTTGAGTTGTTCATATTCCCTGTTATAATCACCCCAAGATCTTTTTCCTCCTCGTGCTTTTCAACTGAACCCCTTCCAGCTGATAGCTCCTCCCCTGGTTCCTAGTTTCAAAGTGCAGTACTCTGCACTTCTTGGCATTGAACCCCAGCTGCTATGTTTACGACCATTCTTGTAGTTTGGTCAGGTCATCCTGTAGCCTTCTCCATGCAGGCACAACATCCACCACAGATCCCATTTTAGTATTGTTTGTGAACAGTCTGATCTTATTCCAGATCCCATGTGAGAAATCCACTATGAATATCCCAAACAGCACTGATCTCAATGCTGATCCCTGTCGCACTCTGCTTGTCACCGCCTTTGGTGATGAGAGCTCCCCCCCACCACCACCACCATCCTCTGCTGCCTTCCCTTCAGCCAATTGGTGATCCATCTGAGCATTTTTATTCCCATCCGGGTATCCTCCAATTCCCCCCCCCCAGTCTCTCATGTGGCACTGAATCAAAAGCCTTGCTGATATCCAAATATAGCACATCCACTGCATGGCCCTTGTCCAGTTCCTGGTCACACAGTCATAGTACTCATCTAGGTTTGTCTAGTACGATATTCCGAAGACAAAGCCATGTTGCTAACAATCCTGGAGTCCATTGTCCTCCAGAAATGCCACCCGCCTCTCCTTCAGGATTGTCTCCATATGCTTTCCCACAATCAATGTGAGGATCACTGGTCTGTAGTTCCCCGGCTCATCCCTAGGGCAACTTCTGTGACTGTGCACCACATGGGCCATCCTTCAGTCTTCTGGCACACATCCTGTGTCCAGAGAGGTATTGAACAGGTCAGCCAGTGGTCCTGCCAGGATCTCTGCTAGTTCTTTTAGCACCCTAGGGTAAATGCCATCTGGACCCTGTGCCTTGTCCACCCTCAGTGCCCTTAACCCCTCCAGAACCCTGGCCTCCTTAATCCCTGCATTAGTCACCCCCTTCCCTGCCAGTCCCCACCCGAGGTATCTGCTCCCCTTTCTCCTTCGTGAACACAGATCAGAAGTACTCATTTAGTGACTCTGTCTGATCCCCCTCCTTCTCACACCCACCCCCTATCCTTCTTAATCATCACAATCTGGTCCTTGTTCTTCCTTCTCTCCCTAATGTATATGAAGTCATCCTTTTCACCATTCTTGATACCTTGTGCCAGCCAAGGCTCTGTTGATGTCTTGGCTGTTCTGATCAGCCTGCTTACCTCCCTAGACCTCTTTGTATACTTCTCCTTGTCTTCTGCCTTTCCCCATTTCTTGAGTCTCAGAAATGCTTTTCTCTTTGCTCCCACCCCCTCCATCACCTCCTGGGTTAACCAACTGACTGTCTAAACAATTGAGTCATCTGTGACATGGGTCAATTGAATCAACTGTGACCTAGGTCATTACCAAACATCCCATCTAGAAACATAGGTTTCTACATTAACAGCTTAGTATGCCCAAATTCACCATGTGATTTATCAGGGGCAAGTAGCACCCAGGGCCAAAACCATTCAAGGCAAGGATCTGGGTGTGACCCTGTGACCTGTGTGCATTGGCATGTCAGTGGTGGCAAATGGGTGGTTCATAAGTTAGTTTGATCAATGATTTGATGGCTTTCTCAGAAAAGAGAGTGCAGCTGGCACCTCTTCTTCAGAATATGGGTTTACAACTCTTATCTCTTTGACAGCTAAGGAATATCCTTAGTTGAAATGGGTTCCACAGCTTCCTCTTGCTCCAGGTGTTCTCCATCTCCTTTCTTGTAGAAATGCCTTCAGGTACTGACCATGTATCTGAATGAACAAATAGTGTTGTGGTGGAATCCAACTGAGGTCTCGCTGAGTTGGTTTGCTTGAGAGGTATCACATCAGGGGCAGCTGGCAGATCAGTAGATAGACTTGGAGGATACATGGTCAAATAAGACCTCATCAAGTCTGACTCCTCTTCTGATTGTTTCTGATCATCATTCTGTATATACAATGTTGCTTGAACTATTGCTTTATATGTTCTGTTATGTCTGTGCATAGAAGATCTGGTTACTGGTGATTTGGGGGATTCCATACTTTCAGCATCAGTACTGGTGAATCAAATGTCTAATGGGCAACAACTAATTTTAGTCAAGAGATTTTACTCCACTCTGTTCTCCTTCAGATTGTTCCTTGTACACAGCAGATCTTGCAATTGCTCTTCAGTGATGCAAGGGATGTTTCCCCATCAGTAAGCGATTTGTGTTTCCTAGGCAAATCTTATTTCCCTAGGAGAACCTTGTCTCCTAGCAAGCCTAGGTCATGACTTTCTTGTCATACCAGTCCTTATTGACTTGACTTGCTTAGGGACAGGGGGCCCACCTGGGAGGATAAGGGCCTATATATGGGTGATGGTCTGCATCCATCCAGGAGGGGAATTGCAGTCCTCAGTGGATGGTTTAAATGTTACTTTGATAAACATTTCAACTATCCAAGGGGGGAGGTGGAAGGAATTGGGGAGTCAGAAACTGCCCCCCCACAAAAAGAAGCAGAGAGTAAGGAGAACCTGAGGGGAGAGGACTACCCCAGGGTGTAAAGTAATTAAGGAAGTAGGGTAACACAGGGTAGTAGAGATAAAGGGTAAAGGAATGGGAGCATTAAAAAGAGAGTGTGAAGGAGGGAGGGCAAAAAGGAAAAAAGGGGGGGCAACAAGCGGAGTGGAAACAAAATCTGGAAGGCCATGTGTGAGAATGCTAGAAGTCAAGGAAATATGATTCCAGAGCTTGATGCCATCATATCAGAGATGGCCCTGGATATTGTGGCCATTACCAAGTAATGGTGCACTGAAAACCATGACTGTGACATGGCCATAGCCATAACAGGCTATACTCTGTTCAGGAAGGACCTTGTGGGAAGAAAAGGTGGGAGTGTGGTGCTTTTGTGAGGGAAAGCATAACTACGATGGAGATACAGGTAATATAGTACAGGGTGAGGCACAGGTATTGTGGATCACTGTGGAGACATGGAATAGAGCCACTATTTGCAATGGAGTGATATACAAACCTCCAGCATATGGGGAGGTTATAGATAAGGTGCTGGTGGAAGCCATTGGCAAGATAACAGAAAAGGGGGAGGCGCTGCTGGTGGGGGACTTCAACCTGCCAGATGTAGATTGGTGCCTCCCAGAGGCACCTTCAGCTAGAAGCAGGGACATCCTGTACTCTCTGCAGGGGACATTCTTCGGGTAACTAGTCAGTGAATCCAGTCATGATGGGGCAATACTGGTACTGGTACTGACTGACAGGGATAGTGTTGCTGACATCAAGGTGGGAGGCCACTTGGGAATCAGTGATCATTGATACAGTGTGGTTCAGTATAAGGATGGCTGCAGAATCGAACCACAGAAGGGCGAGGGTGAGGGTCCTGCACTTCAGGAGGGCAGATTTTATAAAGATGAGTGAATGTCTCAGGGATGACCTGTCAGGAGTGGGTGACCTGGGAGAGGTGGAGGAACAGTAGGCTAAGATAAAAGGAAGCATTGTAAAGGCAAGAAACCTCTGCATCAAACAAGTGAGCCAAAGAAAGAGGAAAAAGAGACTGCTATCATTCTTGAAAGAGATGACTGAAAAGGTAAAGGCAAAAAGGGGTAGCATTCAGAAGGTGTAATGAGATGCTGAAGGAGGAGGAGGATAGGGAAGTGTGTCAGGGGAAACCAAGGGAACCAAGGAAAAAAATGGAAGAGAGAATAGCTCAGGAGGTAACAAAAGGGGAAAAGACATTTTTATGTTGCTTGCACGCATGTGCAAGAAACATAGTGCCATCATCGGAGATTTCGGAGGTGTGTCACTTCCTCCTCCAATTCAGTCAGTGTGCTGGCAGGCGTGGCCCCTGTAAGCCAAAGCATTTTGGAGCTGTCTATGACACGCTCCAAAATGCAGTGGCGTACAGTTGAAAGGGGAGCTACGCTTCAGTGAGCAGCGATAAGAGGCTGCTCAAGCAGCTCCCCCACCCGCGGGCGTCACGCTGAGCACACTGTATAGCCGACAGGAGCTGACCCGTCGGCGGAGCTACGTCACCCTCCCCAGTAGTAGGTGCCACGCTGGGACCCCACCCCAGGGTGGTAAGCGGTCCTTTTGCTGATGGGAGTGCCCAATCCCCCGTCGGCTGAGTGCCCCCCGAATGTCCTTGTGCCACGCTGGGAGCCCACCCCAGTGTGGGCAAACTTCCCCGTCTTTTTTTAAAAACCTGTAAAACAAAAACTGTCCTGTGTCTCCCGACCCCCTCCCACAACCTGCACCCACCCTGCTCACCCAGCCTCCCCACCCCCCTCACCCCATACTTACCTGTGGACTCCGTGCAGCGATCTTGATGGACGGGAACACGTCTGCACTCTTCAAAGCCGACCGCTGAACTGAGGAATGCTGGTAAGCTGTATAATGGGCTAGATAGGGGTTTCAACTGTTGCATATCTCAGGCATTTTGGGAATTTTGCCCAAATTTTTAACATGAGGTTTTGGGACCCTTCTCATGAATGATGTCACCATCATGGCGTTATTCGGGCCGAGGGTGATTTTGCACAGTGACTGTGAAATCACCCTTTGGGCCTAAGGCTCTTCTCATGTTGTGACATCACTCATGAAGAGAATAACCATGATGGTGGCTAAAATGCTGTTTTAGCGTGGCGTTATGCAGTTCCCACGAGGCTCGTAAGTTTTCGAAAATTCAATATTTTCACTCCAGATTTTCAAAATTGCCATTTTACCATATCTTCTTATGAGTAGTACAGCTGTCATTTTTCACATCTCACCCAAAATGTGTTTCCGCCCATGTAGCGCAGAATGGCGCAGTCGGTGTGCGAAATCAATGTACGGGACAAATTAAGAAAATCACAGTGACACTGTTCATGAGCAGTGGTCTTAAAATGGCTATGTTGAAAATTTGGTGAAAAAATTCCCTTCAGATGTTCTGCAATATTACTAATGAAGGCATTGAACAGAACTGGCCCCAGGACCGATCCCTGCAGCACCCCACTGGTCTCCCCTTCTCCCTAGACTGCATGCCATTTACCACCACTCTCTGCCTCCTGTCTGTTAGCCAGCTTCTAACCCAGTTTACCACCCTTTCCCCCATGTCCAACCTACCCAGCTAGTTTATCAGCCTCCTATATGGGATGGTGTCAAAGGCTTTGCTGAAATCAAGGTAAGTGTTGTCCACTGCCCCACCCTGATTCACTTCCTTTATCACCCAGTCAAATAAATCAACCAGATTTATCTGACATGCTGTCCCCACTGTGAATCCATGTTGTCTATGGTCCTGGGTTCCGATGGCATCTAGATGCCCCACTATCCTTTCTTTAAGCAATGTCTCCATGATCTTCCCCACTACTGAGGTGAGGCTGAATGGCCTATTGTTCCCTGCCTCCTCCCTGCTGCCAGACTTGTGTAGAGGGACCACATGTGCCCTCCTCCAATTCACTCATGTTGAATAACTCAGTGAACATGGCTGCCAGAGGTACTGCTATCTCCCTTCGCAGTTCTGTTAATATCCTTGGGCGTATGACATCTGGTTCCATCGCTTTGTCTACCTTCAATTTAGTGAGCTCCTTCAGGACTCTTGCCTTTGAATGGACTATAGTCCACCTCTTCACCCCCTTGGCAACTGCTGTAATCCTGTGACCCTTGCCCCTCCCATTCTTCTGTGAATACTGAATGGAAAGACACAGTGGATGTCTTGGGAGGAAGGCATGGAATTGTCACTTCCAAATACCTAAACAGCACATACAAGCAAGCAACATTCAGCATTGACAAATGCTTGTTTAGGTATGTAAGAGAAAAGAGGAAGACCAGGTGTGGGACTGTAAAGTAAAAAAGAAGGAGGGCCAGCCTGGTGGCACAGAGGGCTGAGGCGCTGATGCCTTACCTCACACCATGCCGGCGATCCGGGTTCTGGAATGACTTCAGGCCACCGGGTGCTGGCTTGGGAGGGGGAGGGTTCAAACAGGATCAAGCTATGGCTCTCTCTTCCATAGGGGTAGATGCCCGCTCTGCTGTAGTCCTGCTTCTACCAAGTGGAGGTCCAGTGGGTAGCGCAGGTGGACAGGAGTGGCGACACAAATCTGGGGTGGGGTGGAAGGGGCCACCAGATCCTGGCGTGTGCATGCTCCTCCACTCATGTACACACATGTATGCGCCATGGCCCCGGGGGAGGAGTAAAACAGAAAAGCCAAAAAGTATGTATAGAAAAAAAAAAGAGAGAAGGAGGGACTGCGAAGAGTGGACCAGGAAAAGGCAGACATCCTGAACAAATACTTTTGTTCAGTGTTCACAGAGGAAGGAGATGGGAGGGGCCACAAAGTAACATAGGCTGTTGGGGAAGGGAGGTGGATACTAGTCCTTTTTAGGAGGCGAGAGTCCTGAAGGGACTTGCTAATCTGAAGGTGGACAAAGCAATGGGACAAGATGGGGTGCATCTAAGAGTATTGAGAGGTGCATCCAAGGATACTGAGGGAGCTTGGGGAAATACTGGCAGCATCTCTAACAGTTCTATTGAACAGCTCACTAGAAACAGAAGCTGGAGAAGGGCAGATCTAGTCCCACTACACAAAAGTGGTAGCAGGAAGGAGGCTGGCAATTGTAGGCCAGTCAGCCTGACATTGGTTGTGGGAAATTTAATAGAATCACTACTGAAGGAAAGGATTGTTGAATATCTTAAATCTAGTAGGTTACAAGACCTGAGGCAGCATGGTTTCACAGGTGTGAGGTTATGTCAAACAAATCTGATGGATTTCCTTGACTGACTGATGAAGGAACTAGATCAGGGTAGAGTAGTGGATGTGGCCTGTCTAGATTTCAATAAGGCATTCGACATTATTCCACATAGGAGTCTAGTAAGTAAGCTGTAGTAGACTGAATAATATATTGATTATAGGATAGGTCATCAGGATTCCTCAGGGATCAGTGCTGTAACTGGTGGTCCTCTTTAATGTCTTTAAAAGTGACATTACAGAGGAGCTTGAAGGGAAGGTCTGCTTCTTTGCGGGTGTCATCAAAATCTGCAGTAGGGTAGAGACTCCGGAGAGGTGGAAAGGATGAGCAGAGAGCTGAGAAAACTAGAGGTGTGGTCAAGTGTATGGCAGCCAGGGCCGGCACTAGGATTTAATGGGCCCTGGTGCAAGACTGTGAAGTGGGCCCCCCCACCTCACCCCCGTGAAGTGGGACTCCCGCCTCACCCCTGTGTAGTGGGCCACCCCCGGCCTCCTCTGTAACTCTCAATAAGAATGAAAAAAAAATATTCAGTTAACACTAAGTTTAGCAGCAGCACTTGCTCCTCTGTTCTCAGTGATCTCCGACAGTCAAGTCTCAGGACCATTTTTTTTTCTTCTTTTCCTTGACCTGCCAGACTCCGACCTACCAAACAACACCCTGAGCTGAGGCCGATGTGCCAGTGTCCCGTACCAGTGAATAAATGAATTGATCTCTCCTATTCCTCCTCCCTCCTGCAGGTGGGCTTGGGCTTTCTCCCTCCCTAGTCTTTGGACCCCCACCCCCGGTTCCAATGTCTCGCCGACCTGGCCGACCACGGTCAGTACTACTGTTCAACTTCACTTGTGCTGTGTGTTGCCAGTGTTATTAGAATATGTAATGTTTTTTCAACAGTGATACAGATAACTTGAAAAACCAATTATTGACAGCAGAGCAAGATGAGCCTGAGAGTATGTGTCTGAGAGCAGGCAAGGCCGCAAGTACAGGAGGTGGAGCAGAAACACTGTTTATTCAGCTTGCTTGCCATCGGTATTGGTACCCCCCAAAACATAAAAACATGGTTGACCTGACAGCAGCGAGCAAGCCAGAAGTCCTCCATGCCATGCCAGCATGATGCCAGCAACCATCCAGAAAGGCTTGATGGGCTGGTCGGTGGGGCGAGGCGCGAACGCAACTTTGCAAGGTGACAGCATGGTAAGAGTGGGGACATCTTGGGGAAAAGGAGAACCAGTGAGAGAGGCTGAGGTCGGGTCCAATCGGTACTCAAGGAAGAGGAGCCAGGCATTCCATCCAGTGCCAGCGGGTACGATTCTTGAGCATGCATTCCTGCGCCGCCTTGATATTTGAATTTGTTTAAATGGAAGGGGGCTGAGATGATGGCAGGCAAGGGAGGGGTGGGTGCAGGCAGAGCGGAGTCGGAGACTGGATCCTGGAGCCGAGTCAGAGACAAATAAGGAGGAAGGGTGGCCAACGAGCACAGTGCAGCATCCAATTTCAATTTAAAAATGACAGTTTTTGGCAGATGGGTCAGAGAGTTCTCTGTGCCCCCCTGAGCTCTGGGCCATGGTGCAAATGCATCCCTTGCACCCCCCCCCCACGATGCTGGCCCTGATGGCAGCTGGGTTTCAATGTGAAAAATTGCAAAATAATGCACAATCACAGGGCACAGAAACCCAAGGGCAGAGTACAAAATTGGTGGAGTAGCATTGATGACCACAAAGCAGGAAAGAGACCTGGGGTAATCATATTAGATGACCTAGACATAGCAAGACAGCATGACAAGACAGTGTGGAGGGCTAGTGGGATGCTGGGAAGCAATAGGGAATGGTATCACCAGCAGAATGAGGGATGAGTTGTTGCCTCTGTACAGATTGCTGGTAAGACCCCACCTAAAGTACTGTGTCTTGTTCTGGAGACCATGGACTCAGTTCTCAAAGAGACCCTAGACTGATGCAAGCTGCCCCCAAAGGCAGCTTGCATCAAAGACTAGTTTGTCAGGAACCCTGTGCCCCCAATGGCAATGTCCCATGGCTTGTGGCAACCCTGGCTGTGTGCCAAACAGAGTGCACATCCTGGGGGTGTGCCACAAGCTGCAGGGTGGCTGTGTGCCACTCTAGCCAGTCCCTGGTGGCTAGCGGCCTCCCACCTGAGCCCTGATGTCCCCAAAATACTGTTAGTTCGACAACCCCCTCTCTGATCCCTGATGTCCCAGTAATTCATGTAATCAAGCAACCCGGTCCCCAATCCCTGATGCCTCTGTAATTTATTTAATGCAACAGCCCCCTCCCTGTTCCCTCATACATCCACTGTACATATATAAAATAAATTCCCTTTATCCTGCTGTTCCAGTGGCACCTCTCCCCATTCTCCGATGCACCCGATGTACAAATAAGTTCCCTTTTCATTGGTGTTCTAGTGGCCCCCCCATCCTGGTAGCTAGTACCCACCACCCTGCTTTCCCCCATCCCCAAACAGAGCCTGCGACCAGCACAGCACTCCTCTCACCTCTGCTGCCGGCTGCTGAATGAACTGTCAGTGAGATCCTACTGTAAAGTGTAAGAATAGACTTTACAGTAGGAGCTCACTGACAGTTCATTCAACAGTCGGCAGCAGAGATGAGAGGAGCAAACAGGATACATGTGAGGAGTCACTTTCAAATAAGAGCAAGGGGGACATGCAGTGAGACTTGAATGGTGGGATGCATAATCAAGAATGATGTGAGAAAATATTTCTTCCCTGAGAGAGTAGTCAATGCCTGAAATAGGTTGCTGGTAGAAGTGATGGAAGTCCAAACTGTGGGGGGCTTCAAACATGGATAGGATGGATATAGGGTGATATTAGATTGCATATGGGTGGGGGGTGACAAAAGCCAGATAGGCTATACAAAGACAGAATAGGTAGGAAGTATCTGTGCAGACTAGGTGGATTTAAACAGTCCTTTTCTGCCAGCAAATTCCATGTATTTCTATGTATGTATGTATGTATTAAAGGTGTGGTAATCCACATACATGCACACAGTCCCATTCTTATTTATGTTGATTGCGCACATGTGTAAGAAACATGTTGTGACAGGTTTTCAGAAGCAGGTTGTGAAGACACGGCACTGTTGTGGCCAATACCCTCACAGCCTTTAAAGGTTAGGCCGACTTCCCCCAATGCCGTGGCATGCTGCTGCTGACACTAGTTCAGCCAGAGTGCCACAACCTTGAAAAGTTTCAGCCACTGCAATCAGGGGCCGCCTCGTCATTGCAGCGTCAGCTATTCACTGCAATGAGGGAGTGACCCGTCAGTGCTAGGCAGAACTTTACAAGTGCAATATTGTTTGTGAACATGGCGGCAGCTTGCCGCCATGTTCACAAACAATATTAAGTAACCCCCAGTGCCGAGGGGGTACCCAATCCCTCTCGGCAACATGCACCCCCCACAACAGGTTTTGTTTGCCGACGGGGGCCCCAATCCCTGTCGGCTTCAGTGGCCCTGCCCTTTGATGTTGCCAATGGGGGAGCCCACTCCTCACTGGCATTATGTCTCCCCTCTCTCCATTTCATGTGCCAATGGGGGACCCCACTCCCTGTCAGCATAATGCCCCCCCACAAACGCCCAGAACATTTGTGCCGAGGGGGTGCCCAATCCCCCTCGGCTCTTGTGCCCCCTTCTTTAGTGCTGACGGGATGCCCAATCCCCATCGGCATGATGTGGCCCCCTCCCTTTTGTTGTGTGCTGACAGGGGTGCCCAATCCCCCATCGGCTACAGCTGCCCCGCCCAAGAACAAGTCTGTTGGCACGCTGGGAGCCCACCCCAGAGTGCCACATGTCCCTGAAAACAAAAACCGGTCCCGCAATGTCTTGTTTTTTTTGGACTTGTGAAAAAAGGAAATGGTCCCTCGGCAGTCTCCCAGCTTCCCTCCTGTAACCTGCGCCCAACCACTGCACTCCCTGCCTCCCCACACACACCCCCCTCACCCCATACTTACCTCTGAAGTCTGGCGCGATGATCTTCGTTGGACCGGGAACACGTCTGCACTCTTCAAAGCCGACCATGAACTGAGGAAATGCCGGTAAGCTGTATAATGGAATAAATAGGGTTTTTCCAACTTTGATGCATGTCGCAGTCATTTTTTGGAATTTTGGCTCCAAATATTTAACATGGGTTTTTTGAGACCCCTCCTCATGAATTCTGGCACTGTCATTACGTTAATTGGCCCCGAAAGGTGATTTTGCAGTCACTGCATGGAATCACCTTTCGGGGTTGAATAACGAAATGACAGTGCCAGTGTTCATGAGGTGGGCTCTCAAAAAGCCTATGTGCAAACTTGGTGGAAAAAGTCCAAAAAATGACTGTTTTATGAGCGTGCATTGCGCAGTTACTACACACGCTTGTAACTTCGTGAATTTGCCATATTTTCATGCCAGATTTTAAACATTGGCATTTTTTCACACCTTCTTGTGAACAGTACAGCTGTCATTGTTCACAACCTGGCCAAAATGTGTTTTCACACTTACAGTGCAGAATAGCGTGGTTGCTAAGGGAAATCAGGAAAACAGATTAAAAAAATGACAGTGATACTGTTCATGACCAGAGGTCCTAAAATGCCTATGTTGAAAATTTGGTGACGATACTCCATAAAATGACTGTGTTATGAGTGTGCATTGTGCAGTTTGCACGCACGATCATAAGTTCACGAATTTATAATATTTTCACTCCAGTTTATCAACATTGCCATTTTCCCACACCTACTTATGAACAGTATAGCTGTCATTTTTCCCATCCTGGCCAAAATGTGTTTTCGCACTTACAGCGCAGAATAGCGCGGTCACTGTGGGAAATCACTGTTCTGGACAGATTAAGAAAAGGTCCTAAAATGCCTATGTTGAAAATTTGGTGATGCTAGCCCATCAAATGACTGTGTTACAAGTGTGCATTGCGCACTTTCCACGCACCCTTGTAACTTCGCAAATTTGTAATATTGTCACACCAGATTTTCAACAGTGCCATTTTTTCACACCTCCTTATGAGCAGTATAGCTGTCATTTTTCACATCCTGACCAAAATGTGTTTTCGCAGTTCCAGTGCAGAATAACGCAGTCACTGTGGGAAATCAATATTTGGGACAGATTAAGAAAATGACAGAGGCACTGTTCATGAGCAGAGGTCCTAAAATGCTTATGTTGAAAATTTGGTGATGCTAGTCCATCAAATGACTGTGTTACAAGTGTGCATTGCGGACTTTCCACGCACCCTTGTAACTTTGCAAATTTGTAATATTTTCACCTCACATTTTCAACAGTGGCATTTTTTCACACCTCCTTATGAACAGTACAGCTGTCACTTTTCACATCCTGGCTAAAATATGTTTTTGCACTCCTGACAGAGAATAGCATGGTCGCTGTGGGAAATCAGTGTTTGGGACAGATTAAGATCGAGCGAGTGAGAGGGAGGAGTGACCAAACTCAACTGAGCTCTGTTGGGACTGCTGTGGATTTCTTTGTGGGCAGAAAAAGGCCCCAAAGCAAGAGCCCAGTACAAAAGGCCAGCCTGCAGCAGTGGGAGAAACAGTATGAGCGAGTGAGACAGGGGAACTGGGTGAGCTCAATGGAGTTCTATCAGGACTGCTGTGGATTTCATTGTGGGCAGAAAAAGGTGCCAATGCAGATAGGAGCTCCGTACAAAAGGGCAGCCTGCAGTGCCAGGACAAACAGAATGAGCACATGAGAGAGGGAGACTGACCAACCTCAACGGAGCTCTATCGGGACAGCTGTGGATTTCTTTGTGGGTAGACAAAGGTGCCAACACAGCCAGGAGCTCCTTACAAAAGCACAGCCTGCAGTGCCAAGAAAAACAGAATGAGCGAGTGACAGAGTGGGAGTGAGCGAGCTCAAAGGAGCTCTATCGTGACTGCTGTGGATTTCTTTGTGGGCAGAAAAAGGCAGCAACGCAGGCAGGAGCCCAGTACAAAAGGCAGCTTGCAGCACCAGCAGTAACAGAACAAGTGAGTGAGAGAGGGGGAGTGAGTGAGCTCAATGGACTTGTGTCAGGACTGCTGCAGCTTTCTTTGTGGCCAGAAAACACCACCAATGCAGGCAGGAGCCCAGTACAAAAGGGCAGCCTGCAGCGGTGGGAGACACAGAATGAGTGAGTGAGGGAGGGGAAGTGAGTGAGCACAACGGAGCTCTGTTGGGACTGCTGCAGATTTGTTTGTGGGCAGAAAAAGGCAGCAATGCACGCAGGGCCCAGTACAAAAGGGCAGTCAGCAGTGGCGGGAAAACCAGAATGAGCAAGTGAGAGAGGGAGAGTGAGTGAGCTCAATGGAGTTCTTTTGTGACTGCTGCAAATTTGTTTGTGGGCAGAAGAAGGCGGCAACTCAAGCAGGAGCCCAGTACAAAAGGGCAGCCTGCAGCGCCGGCAGAAATGGAATGAGCGAGTGAGAGAAGGGGAGTGAGTGAGCACAACGGAACTCTGTTGGGACTGCTGCAGATTTCTTTGTGGGCAGAAAAAGGCGCCAACAGAGGCAGGAGCCCAGTACAAAAGGGCAGCCTGCAGCGCCAGGAGAAACAGAATGAGTGAGTGAGACAGGGGGAGTGAGCGATCTCAACGGAGCTCCATCGTGACTGCTGCAGATTTTTTTGTTGGCAGAAAAAGGTGGCAATGCAGGCAGAAGCCCAGTACAAAACAGCAGCCTGCAGCAGCAGGAGAAACAGACTGAGCGAGTGACAGAGGAGCACTGAGCGAGCTCAACGGACCAATGCAATCAACATTCGGCATTGACAAATGCTTGTTTTAAATGTAATGGGTATGGCATATGGACTCCTATGCCAATGCCCAGTAACTCTTGTAGATATGTCCTTATATCATTGATATTGGCTGGTGCAAAATGTTGGGACCCCTCTTTAAAGGTCTGTCATCATGCCAGCTGATGTGATGTTCCTCCCTTCTGGTAGATCGAATGTCCCATTCACTGAAGGAAAACACTTTATCTCTGGGCTGACTTCAGCTCACTGGGGCCTTCCATCCCTCAGAAATAGGTGAGTTTCCAAAGTTGAATGCCTCTTGCACAGTACCTTTACTGCCACCTGTCTTTGATTCCTTTATACTGACTTTTGTTTGCATAGTGCTCAAATGCCAGTGTGCACTACATCTGGGTAGTGGTCTCTCGTCCCAGCACATTCTTGACTTGCACACTACTCTTCCTCACATTTGTGTGTCTGGGGGCAGGTTACACACTAGGCTTGACCATTAATCCCATGGGTAAGTCATTCTTTGCAGGGGCACCAACCGTGAGAATCTGATTCTTCACATCCTTCCAGACTGTCACCCTGCCAGTTATGGCACATTCTGAATTGGGTGGCAGCATTAGTACCTCTTTATCCAGGTGCCATACTACTCCAACAGTCTCATCAGTTGCCTCTGCCTGTAGTCATGTAGAGTTTTAATAGACCCTGTTTGCCAGTTGAAAGTAATGTTCTCCCTTGTAGGAACAGTTAGTTCATCTTTGCTATTTAGTGTTGAATGAATGAATGAATGAATGAATGAATGAATAAACGAACGAATGAATGAACGAACGAATGAACGAACGAATGAATGAATAAATGAATGATGAAGTCCTCCTGAGTAGCAACACATGGCTGACTGACTTTTAGCCAATCAGGTGTACTCAGGAGGATGATATCATTCATTCATCAGCACTGAATAGTGAAGATTATTGGATGACTCCTACAAGGAAGAACATTTCTTTTGATCACTATGTATCATTTTTTTTTTTGGGAGGGGGATGGGGAGAAGGTAGGTTGGGTGCTACAGGGGGGCAATGTGGAGATGGATTGTTGAGTCATTTGGGTTAAGTGACTGGACAGGGTGGCCAGAGGAGGTGGTGACTTGTTTAGAATGGGAAGGGTGATAAAATGTTGCACAGTGTAGCAGTGGCAGTATTATATATACATCTACTTTGCCAGGACTGTGGAGGGAATTGACATATCTATGGGTGCTACTATATATCTATGGATACACGTGGTGGGCTGGGGGATATTTGAGTGAAAATTATATGCAACTGTAAGTGGATACAGAGTGGGTGATATATGCACAGTAGGTGGGGATGGGTTTAGAATGTAAAAACTTTTAGACAAAAAATCACTGAGTAAAGTTGGAGAAAAAGTTGAAAACTGTGCTATGCTATGTGTAACGTGAAGTTCCCAACTTCGCATCCTCTTCAGAGGCAAAGTTTGAATTTACTACATCTTTACCGAATTACTGGCAAAGGGCACTTCCTTATCAGATATCCATCTTTTCCACAGATGTAACAGAATATCACTTCTTTATTTTGGTGACTATGTGGCAACCCATCTGTGGGTTTCCAGTCCTTGACCCCTGCCTTGTGGTGATTGCAGCTCAGTATCTTGAGGTGGCTCTTACAGCAGCAAGTCACTGCTTAGTAAGCCCTTCAATCTTTAAAATCGCTTGCTCAGTGTTGAACCTATGCAGCCTGGCCACTAGCTCATCAATTCATCCAATTGGTCCTGGAAGGCAAGTTACAGGGCAGCACTGCACTTGTACTTCCATGCCCATCACTGTTGATGCCTCGCTAGCCAGCATAGCACTCAGACTCTTAGGCACGTTTTGCCTTCCAGACAAACAAACATTGAAAAATGAGACAGTCTAAGTTCTCTCCATTCCTTTATCAAATGGCTGAGTTTCTGACTCTCAGTGACTGCCTTATTTTAAGTAAATTGAGTCCTGGCCATTGACAATGTACGCTATGTGAGCCCCACTGCTTCTGTTGTTTTTTGGGCTCCCTCACCTCTTTCTGTAGACCTCAGTAGAAGGTTGGTTATGCTCTCTCTTCTGCAGATGTAGCTTGAGGATTAGCAGGTTGGAATAGCAGACAATTGTAGTAATCACGCAGACACGTAAGTGGAGTGTTCTGGTTATTTTACTGTACTGTATGACACTGATATACTGTAGCACAGATGTAACACTGCAAAATCTCGCGCTACTGCCTGCCAAACATGGGCTTTTATCTAAAGCTTAGGGCATGCGCAGTAGCACAGCATATGTAAGTTGCGTATGCTAATTCACCTCATTATATCTCCCTTCTCAAACTGAACTTTGCCCCGAACATAAAAATAATTAAAGTTCTGTGTAGTTCAAAGTTTTTGTGAGTCTATGCAATCACAATGCCATGTGGGTCTTTGGATCTCCTGCCCACTGACTTGTATGACTGTCGGGCTGAAGCTGGTGCCAGGCAATTGGTCCTGACTGCTCATGGGTGGGCCGACCCCACAGGCTCGCTCTGCGACTGCCTCGGCATCACTTGTGGTGGGTCCTCCATTACCAGCACCTCTGGGATCCCATCATCCTCCATCATGTCATTCTTCTCTCTCCTCTCCTCGGGTGTGTGATTTTTGTGGGCCATAGGAATGGTGCTGCTCTGGGGTTGACAAGAGATCTCTCCTGTTTCTCCGATACAATTTCTCATTTGCTTGGACCACATAAGATTGTGGATCTTCAGCATGGCATTCCATAATTGCAGGGGTCCAGGTATTCTCAGGTGTTCAGAAATAAACAGGCTGTCCCAGCGGCAAGGCTGGGAGTGGTCTGGCATGCAAATTGTAATAGGATTGCTGTTTTTCTTGGTATTCTCACATTGTAGCTCACACATCAACTTCTGGCACTTTTGGTTTAAGCAGCTCAGCTCTGGTAGGCATCAAAGTTTTGGTTCTGCAACCCATAAGTAGCTGTGCTGGTGATCCCTCCAATGATGTATTTCTCAGCTCTAATAGTGCTAAATAAGGGTCTTGGTGGTCTCTTTGTGCTTTTTAAACAGTCTCTTTATTGTTTGAATGGCTGACTCTATCACCACATTACCTTAAGGGTATTTTGGAGATGGCGTCACATGTTTGAACTCATATTTTCTATAAAAGTCTCGGAACTCAGTGCAGGCAAATTGCAGCCCATTATCCATCACAAGTATTTATGGTATACCATGTCTTGCACATTGTGATTTCATGTGGTTAATCACCATTTCACTTGTTGCGTTTTGCAACTTGGAAATCTCATTGTATTTTTACAGTAGTAATCAATCATTGCTAGATAATTTTCTTTTTCAAATTCAAATAGGTCAGCCCCAGCCTTTTGCCAAGGTCTGTCTGGTATCCCATGTGGCTGCAGAGGCTCTGTAAATTGTGTTTTCCTGAACTGGTGGCACATGCCATACTTGGCTACTATGTCACAAATCTGACTGTTCATCCCTGGCCAGATTAAGAGGTCTCTGGCCCTGCACTTGCATTTTTCAATGTCTAAGTGGCTGCTGTGCAATCTGGCTAACAAGTCTGGTCTCAATGATGTGGGGACTATCAGACTTCCCCCTTTATCAAAAGTCCATTTTCTGTTGAGATTTAATCTCTGAACAGCCAATACTGCCTTATCGCAGGGTGCAATAACGCTTTCTTATCGGGCCACCTGTTGAAAACAGTGTCTCTCAAACTGACCAGTGCTGAATCCTTGTCTGTTTCTTGCTGAAATAATTGCAGTTTCTCATCACTAATAGGCATGTAGTCAACTGTCTGAATCTCATACCTGTCTAGCACAGTTTCTGGCACATAATTTTCTCCCACGGCCCTACTCAGGGTGTCTGCTACGTGAAGTTCTCTATCTGCTTTGTACTGTACTTGCAAATCATACCTTTGCAGTTTTAGCATAATACATTGAATTCTTGGTGGGGCTGTGGCCAGTGCTTTTGAAAAAGCACTTATGGGGCTTATGGTCTGATTCAACATGGACCCTTGATCTGTCATAAATGTATTGGTGGAATTTTGAACAGCCAAACACAATGGCCAGCATTTCTTTCTAAATTTGTGCATAATTTCTCTTAGCTTTGTTAAGTGATCTGGAAACAAAAGCAACAGGCTCGCCTTCTTACAGCAAACATGCACCCAGCCCTTCTGAAGATGCATCTACAGATAATTCAACCTTTTTTTAGGTCATAGCATGCCAGTACAGGGGGTTTTATGATGACTGTTTTCAGATCTTGAAAGGCCTGTTGGTGGCAGCCATCCCAGTGTCATGCTATATCTTTCTCTAGTAAGTCTCTCAATGGTTTGTTCACAGATGATAGGTTTGGAATGAACTTTGCCAGGTAGTTTACCATGCCCATATATTTCTATAAGTCAGTCTTATTTTGGGGAATAGGCTTCTGGATAATTGCTTTTATCTTCTCAGGGTCTGTGAACAGCCCATCTTTACTTAACTTGTGTCCAATATTTTGGACCTCTGACATTCTGATTTTGGATTTTTTTTAGGTTTAAAGACAAATACTTATCTCTGGCTCTTTGTAAAACATTTCATAACCTCTCATTGTGCTCTTGTACATTTGCTCCCCATACTAGGATGTATTCCATAATGACTTCAGTGCCCTCGAGCCCCTCAAAAATATGTGAAATTTTGTTCTGAAAGACCTCTGGTGCTGAGCAAACCCCAAAGTGGAGACACTTGAACTTGTACCACCCAAAGGGTATATTAAAAGTCATTAGATCAGAGCTGGTCCCATCCTGTTTAATCTGCCAAAAGGCATGTCCAGCATCTAGCACTGTGAATAATTTAGCGCCTGCCAGCTTAGCTGCAACCTCTTCAACTGTTTTCATTGGGTGATGTTCTCTTTTAATTGCTCTATTAAGATCTCTGAGATCTATGCAAATTCTTACTTTGGTTTCTCTACAACCACCATTGAGTTGACCCAGCTTGTGGGTTTCGACACCTTTTCACAAAAAAAACATTCTCTTCATGTTCTCTAGTTCAGTTGTCACTTTGTCTTGTAATGCAAAAGGTATTTTTCTAGGAGAGTGGATCACCAGGATAACTGTCTTTTCTATTTTTATTTGGTGTTCACAATCTAAGCATCCCAATTCCTCAAACACATCAGCAAATTCAGCCAATATTGCTTCTGTGGTTTCCCCTGCACTGCCACTTGCAGCGTTTACTGGACATAGCTTCCTTATGAACTTCATTTCCAGATGAATAGACAGGCCCAACACTGTGGTCATGTTTGCATCAACCACTTGACATGGCAACAATACTTTTTCTTAAAATATGTTTTCTTTGTTAAATCTTGTTATTAAATGCAAGCAAAATAACAGGGAAACATTCACAAAACATAGGTAAGAAACAGTACAAAGATAAATGCTGGTATTACATGAATCAATATATATATATATATATATATATATATATATATATATATAAAATACAAAATCACATATGCCCACACAATGCAAAGCATCATGGACTGCATATGCAAATCACCACAGAATGTTATGCTGGTCCAACTTTAAGCAGAATTGCATGGTGCCGAAAGGCCTCTCACACAGTTTGCAAAGGGTGCTAACAAAAGACATAGACACGTGTTTCGTCCTACCAGGACTCATCAGTATGCCTCGTCTGTTTGACACCCCAGTGGAATGGACCAGCTACATATATATATATATACAGTATATAATGATATAATGGTAGCACGGTAGTGCTACCATAGTTAGGGTTGAGCAGCACATTTAAGGTTAAAGGGTCAAATTTTGCACCTTAATAACTTTGCCACCATTTAACGGATTTGCCTGAAATTTGGTATGCACAATTGGACATGGTAGATCTTAGGATCTGCCAAGTTGTGTATGAGTCAGATATATGGCAGCAGAGTTATTAAGCAACAACCAATTGCACACTTACACTTTTTTGTGATATCTTTGCTCTCGCCTACAGGTCACACGGTTTGGACGACTGGTCCAAAAACTTCAGGGAACATGTGGCTGGGGTCCCCGATGTGCCATTTAAGCAATATACCCCGACAGGGTGTGGGTATACTGGTGGATTTACCACGGCTGGTGTGGTTTGGTCATGAGGCCGCAGGCCGAGTGACTTAACTGCACCAGCCGTGGTAAATCCAATTAGCATACCCCTGAGGGGTATATTAATATACAATGGTAGGAATCATTGTTTTATTTTTTTTATTTATTTGTATTTGTTTTTTAATTATTTTGTGATAATGGTGGATATATTCTTCCGCTGAGAAAATAGTTCCTATAGAGACAGGTAAAATGTTGTGAAAAGGTTTTATTTCTGTTAGTAATAGTTTGTAATCATCATTTGAGAAGGTTTTATGATAGTATAACTGCTGGAATAATAATTTTAATGAACATTTCATAAATGTAACATAAGAAGTGTAACATGTCATTAGTTATTTTTTTTGAACAGCATTAAATGTTTTATTTATGTAAGAACGTTTATGTAATCATCGTTTTGAAATAATATTTTGCAGTTTCTGTAAAGTTTTGAATGTGTCACTTTTTTTTGGTTTGAGGTTTGCTATTTGGTTCTTGTCTCTTTAAGAAGGTTGGTTGCGACTTGTTTCTGAGCAGAGTTCCTTGTGGCGAGCATGTGACTTGCTCCATATTGCATTGCCTTTGCTGGTGAGAGACCATCGTGGAGGATGCATCTTTTTTTTTCATAGGGGACGTCGCTTCCGTCCGTCTGCAGAGTGGCGGTGTTGCAGTTCGAGGAGTGGGGCGGCTGGTGCTCTATTTCCGGGTAAGTCTCTGTTGTTCTGTCAGTTCTTTTACAGGCCATCCTGGGAGTTTTTTCGTCAGCTTTTCGTTGAATTTTAATGCTTTCTTTATTTAGTAAAGTGTCGTTTTCTGGGTCGGAAGGCTCATTTTCTTCGCTGAAGATATTTTCTAGGTCTTGCAAGTCTATTACATTGAAATTGACGTTCATTTTTTTAGTGATCGTTTTGATTAATTTGCTATGCGGCGATTACAAATGGCGGCGGTTTGTTTAGTGTAGCGGTAGGGATATTTGTTAAGTGGCACGAGTACTTGTTGACTGGCACCTTTTCAAGTGGGTATATTGGAGGATTTATAACTGCTGGAAAGTGCCAGTCAACCAATGAAATTGCAGGGATTTCTGATTCTTTTTGGGTCCATAGTATAATTGAAGATTTCGTGAAAAAATATTGAACGGTTCGAAAAAAGTTCCCATTATAAGTCAATGTGGAAAAGTTAACAAAAAGTTGAAAAGTGTCACAAATGCAGTTTTTACTTTCACAAATGGCCCTTTTACTTTCGCAAATCCACCATTTTGTTTTCAGTTGGTGATCAGAAAAATGCTTGGCATTTAGATTTGGGACCCTCTAGCAACCTAACTCTTTTTGTATTCACCTAGTCGGACCCTGAGGATGCTAGGCATGTCTTTATTTTGGGGTAAAACACCCCAGAAATATGTTTTTCAAATTTCTGGAAAAAGTACTTTCACAAAGTACTTTTGCACTTGCGACACTGTCGAATGAATTTGTGAAAGCTTTCGCAAAGTTCAACAGTACTTTTCCAGGCTATGGCAAAATTACAGCAATTCTTTGCCACTCTGCTGCAAAAGAACGGTTTGGTCTTTTGGGCAGAAATTCAGAGGAAACACAGCCAACATCTCACAGATGTGCCTTTCACTATTTTGGTGACAAAATATTACAAGGCGGCAAAGTTATGGCACTCCAAAGTTGACACTTTTTCCCATAGGATAACATTACGGCATCTGCCACATTACAGGAATCCTTTGCCGTCCTGATGCAAAATGACGGTTTGGTCTTTTGGGCTGAAATTTGGAGGGAAGAAAGCCAACATCCCACTGATGTGCCTTTTGGTGGATTGGTGAAAAAATATTATAGGTTGGCACAGTGATGGCACTCTGAAATTGACACTTTTTCCCAATGGATAACATTACGGCATCCGTCGCACCTTTTGAGGCCCGTATCTTGGAAACGGTGGGAGATACGGATTTTTCATTGCAAAAATGCTTAGCCCCCATAAAATTAGCCAGGAAAGTCATTATTCATGTGAAATTTCCTTTTTTTTCTACGTCGTACGGTTCCTGAGATATAAGCAATTTAATATTCAAAGTCCTCATTTTCTGCTCCAAGGCCCATTGTTACGTATACATTCTTTGTTTTCACTTTATTTTCCAATGCAGTTTTTGGGGAAAAGAAGGGTGTGCCCTTTCGTTACTGTGTCAGTTAGCGTTTCCAATTGCATTTCCATTACTGTTTGTGGCACCGTTACCGTCTACGCCACCGTGTGCATTACGTTTGCGTTTTCGCTTGCACTTGCATTTGCGTTTCGGTGTCATTTGGCGTTATTGTTGCTGTTACCATTACCTGTTTCATTTGCAATTGCGGTACCATGCATGTGCATTATGGTTTGCGTTTCCGTACGTGCTTGCGTTTCAGTTTCCTTTGGCGTTATTTTTGCTGTTACTGTTACCATTTGCGTTTACAATTGCGGTACCATGACCGTGCATGTAACGGTTTGCATTTCTGTACTTGCTTGCATTTGCATTTCTCTTTCCTTTGGCATTATTGTTGCTGTTACCGTTACTATTTGCATTAACAATTGCGGTACTGTGCCCCTGCGTGTTTCGGTTTACGTTTCCATACGTGCTTCTGTTCCCATTTCTGTTTCTCTTTCCTTTGGTGTTATTCTTCATGTTAATTTTTCCATTTGCATTTACAATTGCAGCACCATGCCTGTGCATGTTATGGTTTGTGTTTATGTGTGCGCTTGCATTCGTGTTTCCATTTCTGTTCCCTTTCACGTTCTTTTCGCTGTGACACTCAACATTTCCATTTAAAATACCGCTGCCATCACTGTTCGCATTACCACTTACGTTTTTGTATGCGCTTCAATGTCCGTATGCGTCACTGTTCGCTTACGTTTCTATTAACTTTTCCTTTACCATTTACGTTTGCGTTACCATGTGCACCACTGTTTGCACTTCTGTTTGTGTTGCTGTTCGTGTTCCTATGTCACAAGACATCATGTGGAGAGAGTGCAGGGCCCTTTGGGCCCCGCGCTTTTGCTGCCGCATTACATTCACTATTTCTCATCATCATTCTCAAAAAGAAGGGAAATTAGAGGCAAAAAACCTCAGTCCTAACTCTTCACACATGTGATGGGGTGAGAGTTAGGACCGATGACTCCAACGCGCAACCCGATGCTGGTTGGGGGGTGGGCTGGGGGGTTCAAGGAGGGCTTTCAACCCTAACACCAAATTTCCTCTCTTTTGTCACCTTGGAACAACCATAACTAATGCATTAAACAGAGTTTTTGGCCTCTATATATATATATATATATATATATATATATATATATATATATATACACACACATACATGTGGTGTTGACAAAAACAGTCATCAGACAGCTCAACCCCTGTCAAATGGGAAACCGGCCACTTTCCAGTGCCTCTAGCAGAGGGTTCCACATTTGCTTAAAAGCACAATAATTCCCATTTGCTATGAACTGTATTTTTTCCAGCATTAAGCAGTGTCTCATGTTGCTAGCCTACTGCAAGCTGGTTGGAGTGTTGACCAAAATTCATGACTGTACTATGGTCTTTTTTGCATTGACCATTGCCATATCACAAGGGAGCAATGTCTCTATGTTGGGGATGGTAAGGGTCTGCTCCCAGCATAAACTCCAAAGTGGATTTGGAGAGGTTACACTCTAGCAGTCCACTCATTATTTTATGCACTTCATGCCAGAATGGGACCACTCCAGGGCATGTCAGCACAACATGCAGAAAGTCTATGTCTTCCCCCAGACACTTAAGACAGCAACTGGAGCTATCTGGTTTCATAGCATGCAGTCTTTTTGGGATGAGATAGACTGTATACATGAAGTTGAGGTGCACCCGTCTAAGTTTATTGTTACAGGAACAGGAGCTCAAGTGTTTGGCTGCAAGCCTCCAGGTTGCAGGCTCAATTTTGATGGTGAAATCCTTTTCCTATTTAGCTATTATAGAGTTTGCTGCTTCACTAGCCAATCCCTGTAGGGTTTGGTACAAGGTCATCAGTGGCTTCCTGCAAGGTTGAGATCTATAAAGTTCTTCTTCCAATGGGGATAGTTGTGCCCATCTGTGAATTGAGTCTAAGGAGTCACCTAGTCTATGCTGCACCATAAGGTATACAAAGAAGTCCCCTGGTTCTATGTGCCAAGCCTGTTTCAGTGAGGCAAAATCCACCCCCCATTCAGTTGGTGCATAGATTGGAGGCCCAAATGATGCCAATGTAGCAGGCATTGATGCAATTGAACCTGCATGGTCCTCTGCCTCTTATTGCAGTAATGAGATCAGTATGTGGGGAGTGTGTAGGGGAATGTCCAATATGCCTGTGGGAGGCAATTCAGGACCCAAGGATGGCAGCCGAGAAGAGGTAGACATGGTTGGGGTGGTCAGAGATCACAGTAAGGTGGATAATAGTTGGGTGCAAAGGGGGACCCCCCAGATCTTCCCTTGCCAACCAGAACTGTCCCACCCCCCTGGTGACCCCCTGAGAGAAAAGCCAGCTGGGTAACCCTATAGTAGTGCTTAAAATTTGGAAGACCAACTCCTCCTCTAAGCACTGGGAGCTGCAGTATGCTCCATTTTATATGAGCCAATATTCCACTCCACAAGAATTTGTGGACAATGGAGTATAGGTGCCTGAAGTGCACTAAGGGGACTGAATTGGGCAGGGATTGATACAGATACAGGCATCTTGGGAGAATTGTTATTTTCACTGTATTAACCCATCCCCAAGAGTGGAAGGGTCTGCCACCACTCACAGTCATCAGCCAAGTGACGAGACAGGGGCCTGTAGTTTAAGGCATATAAGGATCCCAGCCTGGCTGACACACACACACACACACACACACACATACATATATAAATATATATATATATATATATATATGCCATACCGTGAAGATAAAAAAAGGCAAATATTTTCAATATTCTCAGGGTAGTCAGACCTACAGTGAGGATATCGCATTTACCCTCACTGTAGGTACATTTATCCACACAGTAGGTAGAGATTGGCTCATTCAGAATTCATTTGCATATTCAGCTGCAGTAGCAGTGGTAACTGTGTTCACATGCAAATAACTTTAAAATAAAAAATGATACTATGGTACTGTGAGTATGAAAGTTGTTCAGCACAAAAATATCTACAAAATGAGGGGTGTGTCATTTATGGGTAACTTATATTTTTATATAATTAGCTGAAAAATAACGAAAAGTGAATTTTGTTTCACTTTTTTCAACGATCAAATGGGAATAACTTTAAAACGCCAAATAATAGCATGGTACTGCGAGCACGAAAGTTGTTCAGCACAAACATATCTACAAAATGAGTGGTATTTTATTTATGACTAACTTTTATTTTTTTATATAATAAACAAAAAAACAGCAGAAAATGCTATTTTGTTTTACTTTTTCAACAAACAAATGTGAATAACTTTAAAATGAAAAATTATAGCATGGTACTATTAGCATGAAAGTTGTTCACCACAAAAATATCTACAAAATGAGTAGTTTCATTGATATATACCTCTTAGTTTTTTATAATTAGCAAAGAAACTGCAGAAAATTATTTTTTTTTCACTTTTTGCAACAAACAAATGCATATAACTTTAAAATGAAAAACAGTAGCATAGTACTTTGTGAAAAAAGTTGATCAGGACAAAAATATCTACAAAATGAGTGGTGTTTCATTTATAGTTTTTAGATTTTTTTATAATTGGCAAAAAATGGCAAGAATTAACTTTTTATTTTCTCTTTTTTGGAGTGATGGCATAAATGGAATACACATCCCCTTTACTGGAAATATTGTCGATATTTTTTGTTCTTGTTCCAGTTGACCTGATAACATCACTGGTGGCTTCACTACTCGTGATGTTATTGGATCAATTGGCACTCAAACAAAAAATACCGACAATATTTCAATAAATTACCTATCATATATATATATATATATATATATATATATATATATATATATATATATACATATACATATATATATAGATAGATAGATAGATAGATATAGGATCACCAGGTCCCCAAGCTCTGAGGTCAACTGGGGTCTGTCTGACCATGCAATGGAAAGGAGTTCACTTTTATTCCAGTTGACCCTGTGTCTGGACAAAGATCCATATTCCCATAGTAGGGCATGGACAATTGGTAAGTACTGGGCCAGGTTCCTAAGGTAAAGCAGCAGGTCATCTGTGTATAGAGCAATTTTATGCCCACTGCCCCCTCCCAAAATCCCTGAATGGCCTCCTGGTTCCTGATGGCTGCTGCCAGTGGATCCAGGGAAAGGAAATACATTGGTGTGGATAGAGGGCACCCATGGTAAGTACCCCACCCCAGTGAGATGGTGGGGTGTCAACTCCCCATTAACTACAATGTGGGCTGTAGGAGTACAACTCAAAAGGTTTGTACCCACCCCCATGCACCTCAGGGTTTCAAACATGTACCATCACTACACACGGTCAAATGCCTTTTTGGTATCAAGGTCAAGTATGGCTGCACCATGCATTATAGAGGCCTTCCCCCAGGCATGAATAACATTTAGGTTCATCCTTCCCCTGTTTTGGAAGTGAGGTTATTGTGGCAGACCATGTGGAGGGGGCCAAGATACCCCTGTCCAGACCTTCTGCCAGCATGTCATGCAGAGGTGACAACAATACCGGAGCAAATTTTTTTTTAAAGTCAAAGGGTAAACCATCAGGTCCCAGGTTCTTCCCACCCCTAAGTATTCTAATGGCTTTTTTCAGTTCTTCCTTTGTAAGCGAGGCCTCTGGGTCACAAGCTTCTGCAGAAGTCAGGGAGGGGATAGGTGCCTTCCCAAAGATGGCATCCAATTGTTGGTTGGATGGGGACACCTCTGTTGTACACATGGCCTTATAAAAGGTACCAAACTTAGTTCCCATCTCAGAGGTAATAGATATTACCTGACCTGACCGGGTCTGGAGCTGGGTGATTCTCCTCTACCCTTCTCATTGATGCAACTGCCTGGCCAAATATTTCCCCCATCTGTCACCATCAAAATATGTTCCAGGATGTGACAGTATGATGGAGCATTCTGTTCGAGAGCTGCTCAGTATATTAAAATGCCATTTCAACCTCTGAACAACCCCATACAGAGTTGGGCTTGGCCTTTTCATGTGTGCCTCCTCACAGGCTGCAATCTTAAATCCAAGCCTCTCAAGCTCCTGTTCTGAGTTTTTCTTACTGTGAGCCGAATAAGCAATTAATTTGCCCCGAATATAAACCTTAAGGGCCATGCACCTTGTTCCACGCGATGTGTCCTCCTCACATTGTGGTATAGAAACTCCTTAATAGACTTGGACATATACTCAACAAACGCATCATTTTTTAAGAGTAAGGGGTCCAGGTACCAAGGTCTACATGTGGGCAGGGATCCCTTGGCCATGATGGATAGGGTATGCAAGACATAATCAGATATTAATATTGAGGAGTATTTGGTGGAGCCAATGCTAGAAAGGAGAGTGGCGTTAAGCAGCAGCTGATCTAGCCTGGCATATGAATGGTGAGCATGAGAAAAAAACTGTACTCTCAACTGGTTGGGTGTTAATGTCACCACACATTAATTATATAAAACGTGCCCTCCAGTTCACCCAGTGCCCTTATGTTCTTAGAGGTGGGTATGGGGGCAGGATTTGATCAGTCCACATTTACATCCTGGACACAATTATAGTCCCCTTCCAGAACTCACGGACCCAGGAGGGATGCTATGTCCACTCCCTCAGGGTACAAGAGTGTATGGTTTACATTTGACCTGAGTCCTCCTTGGGAACCAAATGGCCAGCCCCTGGGTCTTGGTGGAAAAACAGGATGTGATCCACTCCCCATCCATACTCCCACCTGTCTTCACAGCCTCTACATGGGACATATGGATCTCCTGCATGAACAATATCTGGATTAAATTTTTTTTGTGTGTCTTTGCAACCACCGCTTACATTTGATGACAGAGTTTAGGCCATTGACATTTCAGGTGGCAAAATTAATTGCATTAATTATTCCCCCATTGAATGTAAGGCCCAGTTGCAGCTGTAGAAAGGCTCCAGCACCACAATAATTCAGCATTTATGTATAGTACTTTCATTGT
This sequence comes from Neoceratodus forsteri, assembly GCA_016271365.2. Taxonomy (NCBI): domain Eukaryota; kingdom Metazoa; phylum Chordata; order Ceratodontiformes; family Ceratodontidae; genus Neoceratodus; species Neoceratodus forsteri. The sequence continues at coordinate 1,211,748,175 of CM057453.1, read as the reverse complement.
GCATAACCTCTGCACTTTGCCTGCATGTTTGACTTCCCCCATAGTGTACTCCCCCCAACAGTATAACACCCCCACATATCCCAATGTAAACTGTTTATACAACAATAGCAATGTTGAAAAACCAAAATGGTAACTTTTAACCCCTTAGAATGTTCCACTTCCTCCTTTGACTGAGCACATTCTCCCCAAGTCAGTAATCCCTTGCAAACCAGTGGTGGTTGATGAACTACAAAGAGCTAGTCACTTGTTTTGAATGGGCACAGATCTAGAGGTTAACATGGACAGTTATGCCCAAATGACAGACCTTGTGAAAAGAAAAGCACAGAAAGATTAGAGCAGTAGAAAGAAGTAGACAATGAAGGTTGGGACATATTCATGCCTTGATAGAAAGAAGATAGGGGGTGTTACTCCTCATTCCCATCTGCTCCATCCAGGAGGGTGTATTAACTGGTGCATAAGGATAGTGAGGAGGTATCTCCACACAAGCCACTTATGTTCCCTGCTATAGGTGGGGAATAGTCATTTATCTACATTAGAGAACAGATACCTTCCCTCTCCCCCCCATACTACAACCAAACAAGGTTACATTTTAATGGCATCAACAGACAACCTGCAATGGAAAAGACTCAATGTCATGCTCCAGATGTGGAGGGAGTTCTGGAATTGTTCAAGCTACAATGTCTGCAGCTGCACTACATCCCTTGTGTGTTTCAGTTTTCCAAATCCCGTTGCAACCCATATCCCAAAACACGGTCGGGCTGGTCTCTTGTAGGGATTGTAGCAAGCAGGAATGGTTCAGAGCAAACAATATTAAGGATCCTGCATACATGTCAATGAAAGTGCAGCCTGATTGCACACCTGCTCTGGTGCTGAATGCCAACACTCTACCATATTAGAGGGGCTATTTAATTCCAGTTCAGTACCCCCAGGAGCGATCATCCTGCAGTAAACTGCTCTTCCTAGTACCTCTTTAAAAATATGCCAATGGGCCAACAACTCCCCTGGAGCATCTTGGAGGCCACAGATAAGGCCTAGTTGCTTGATAGTGGAGCCTTCAGATGATACAGTGGCTCAAACCCTAATGTCACCCCCTTCCAAGCCAATGGAGCTGTCAAATCCCTTCAAACGTGATAGAAACAGAGCAAATCAGGGACCCCCCCCCCATAGAAATAGCAGGATATTCACAGATAAAGAACTAGATTACTGATACTCATCTGTTAGCAGATGCTGTTGATTGGGTCACAGATCTCCCCTCCATTGCCGCTGACTCCTTTTCCACTCACTGCTCAGCATCCAGGTATTTTGTAAAATATTTGGTAGGTTTTCCAAGATGATCTATGCGCAGCTTAACTGAGTACATAGATGTGACAGTCCAGCCTAAGATGTGCAGCCAGGATTTGACCAAATTGAATTTCTGTTTACGTAGTTGCAGATCCCTGCTGTAATCTTGATATACTGTATGGACACGCGGCCATCATCCACAAAAATAGGCTACTGCATCTTTGCTGCTCTCAGGATGGTCTCTTCATCAGTGAAATGTAGGTATTTTTTTTAAACTTTATGTTTATTATACAACAAAAACAAACATAGAGTTATATCACAAGCATTGAAATACAATAATAGAAATTTTTCTCCCATGAGGGTGCCACTCCTCTCAGTAAACAAAATAGTATCCTTCAAATGCTTCAAGATACATCTTGTGGGGGTACATACGATAGAAAAAATGTATTACTAAAGTCCATTATTTGATTTGCTGCATATTGAGTCCATGAGCTGTGTGGTTATATTAAAACAATGTTATGGAAAAGAAAATCATTCCCATAGTCCTCCTCCCCTGCCAGTGAGGGAGGTAACTACCACGCTTTACCTAAGTAATTAAGCATACTCATTGTGCCCTAACAGGAGTAAACAAAGTACTTCCCTGCAGAACCCACACCATCCACATATTTTAGGCGCTATTATTTTCTGGCAAGAAGACACCTGAGCCCAACTTACAATCAATAAAACTTTAAACAATTTTAATAAACTGGTTGGTTTCCCCATGTGTTTTTACAGATACGTTGAAATGAGCGCTAGAATTTTTAAACAGAACACTACATATCTGAGGATCTAGTAAATAAACAATACTGAGGACAGATCACACCGAGGTTACCTTTTCATTTAATATTTTTATAGTCCCGAATTTCAAGTCCTGTAACACCCTGATGGAGCAATTGCCCCACAAGGAGCCTCACCTAATATCAAATGTCCTGGTATATCCTCAGGATGCATCTTCATCCTCCAAAGAAGAGGCCTATCACACCTGTTCTCAAGACCTGGATGCCACATGTCCCTGTGCCCACTTCATGGCTTTGTTTCAGTCATTAAACAGATAGACTCAGCTCCTGTGTGCAGTTCTCAATCTTGCAGGGAAAATAAGCTTGTGTGAGATTCCTGCTTCCCCCAACATCGCCTTCGCTCCATCAAACTTCTTTCTTTTTTGATAGGTTGGATACCCGATATCTGGAAACACTCTGACCTGTTCTCCATCATGTAGCAGTGTCCTTTTATTTCGGGTGAGTGCCATGAAGAAATCTCCTGAGCCAATCCCATCAGTAACCACAACTACTACCCTGGGAGCCTCCGTGTTATCTGATCTGCCTCGGGGGGGGCACCCAATAGGCCTTCTGCAGGCATTGGGCCCTATCAGATACCTCATCCCTGAACTGTTGCATCAGCCAGTCTTTGATAAAAAGAAAAAGATGGTCTCCCCTGCATTCCTCCAAGCCCAGAATATGGAGATTTGCCACCCTCACCTGGTTTTCTAGGGTTTCTAGGCAAGACTTCAGGTGGTTACTTTCTTTTATAATCATCACCGCAGCTCCCATTGCTGAATCAGCTCATTTGGAAGCCTCAACTGATGCCCCTTTTATGGCATCCACAGTAGCTTCAAGACCAGCCACCCTGTTGGTTAGGGTATCAAATTTGTTGGACAGCCCCCTGACTGATGTTATGAGCTTGTTGAGTTTTGCTCCGATCATCTGGAGGGATTCCTCTGATTGCTGTCTCTCTGGTTTCAGTGGCTAGGCCTGGGTGAGACCGCATGGCAGGCAGTCCAGATGGATTTTTCGATCTTGTGCCCTCGCCTGTCATCCTATCTTTACGGGGGTTACCCATTGTTACTAGTGTTACTTCGGGTACCAGTAGCGCTGAGTTTAGCTCAGGTATGATGACAGGAAAAAGTGTTTTAAACTCAATATATTTATTATAGATGCCAGAGTGCTACTGAGAATCAGCCATCTTGCTTGGGCTCCACAGCACCCCCCCCACCCGATGAGGCAGTGTCTGGGACGTTATCCTGGTTTAGGCGGCAGTCCCACCCTGTGTGCCCTCTCAATTTTGTGTTGGGAAACTTCAGGTTGCAATTTAATATGTAACACCAGCCACTTTTGCAGCCCATTTGCTGGGTTTTTCCCCTTGGTGCTCTCCGGGATCCCCACTAACTGTTGATTCAAACCCCTGGACCTCTTTTCCTGTTCATCCACCAGGCCCTGTAACTCTTCCACCAATTCCTTCATAATGTTCCGGTCACTGGAGACGAAGACCAGTGTCCTCAAGCTCACTCACCCTCTGTTCCAGCTTCTCAATTCAGGTGATATGAGAGGCTGAAGTCTCTTAGAGGCCCATTACCAAGGACTGGACATGGGCAATCTGGGAGGTTATGTTGGTAAAGCCTGCCTTCATTTCCAACTGCATGTTTGCCAGTGTAGCTGGTAATCCTGTCAGTGATTGCTCTAGGCTCAACATACAACACTCCTCCTCCTCCATGGCTGCTTGGGCTTGTATGAGTGTGAGGGTTTCTTGTCTGGTGCGCTGCTCTCTCAATGGCTCTGTTGTTTAAAAATGTAATTTGAGTTGGTTACTTATCAGCTTATTCACTGTCATTTACCGTTGGGTGCTGTATTCTGTGCAGATAATCACTTCTCTTACAATTGGATCTGTTAGTTAGGTGTTTTCAAACATTGTGCCCAGGGAGCTTAACTAAGCTACGTTTGCCATCTTGTAGTGCTAGCCACTCCCCCCAAACATGCTAACAACATCACTTTGCCTTTCTCATCAAATTTATGCCCAGAAGAAGAAACCAATCTGGCTGTTGACCTTTCAACAGCTTCTCTAGACAGTGTTTTATACAGCTGGAAAAGCATCACATTATACTGTGCTCCAGTGTCTAATTTGAACATCACCATTTTCGTTTTTATATTTAGATTTATTTTGCAGTCAGTCTCTGGGTTATAGGTAGTCACAGTCTCAATACTAAAGTACTTTCATTCCCCTGGGCATCTTCTTCTCTAACAACATGTATCTCACTGCGTTTTCCCATGACACACTCTAGCAAAATATTTTTTTCTGTGGCACAGTCTACAAAACTGTTCATATGCTGGGCATTTATTTATCTCATGCTCATGCCCACACTTTTCACATTTGACTTTATTTGTTCGAGATACATAACTCCCTTTGCTCACATTGGTGCCTGTTTATGTTATCTCTTCCTGTACAGCTGCTGCTTGCACTGATCTTTCTTCCTGAGCATTTCACTTAAACACTTAACTAGTGTTTCACTCAGTTCAGCAGCTCTGCATATATCTATGGCCTTATTTAGCATTGTTAAGTCCACTTCTTTCAACAGTCTACATCTCACATGCTCACTCTGTATGCCTCACACAGTTCTATCTCTAATCAATGATCCAGTTAAGTCTCCAAATTCACAAGATTTAGCTTTTAGCCTCAGTTCAGTTATATGCATATGAATCAATGGACTCACCCAGATTCTGGCTCCAGATATTGAAGAGGTGTCTCTCATCAGTCACATTCTTTCTTGGGTTACAATACCTCTCAAGTTGTCTCATAGTTTTATCCAGTTTCTCTATATCTTCCTCCCTTTCCCATACAAAAGTGTTGTATGCCTCCAATGCACCAGGGCCTGTTACATGCAAAAGGGTCATGGCCTGGATCTTCTGGGAATTCTCAGCGTTTCCACTGGTAACCAAGAAAATCTCAAATTGCTGCTTGAATCTTCTCCATTTCTCAGCAACATTTCCATGCACACTGAGAGCAGTGGGAGGCTCCAGATGTTCCATTCTGACACCATGTAATAATCATGCAGGCACATATGTGGAGTGCTCCGGTTATTTTACTGGACTGTATAGCACTGGTATAGCACAGATATAACACTGCAAAAGCACATGCTACTGCCAGCCAAACAAGAGCTTTTATATAAAGCTTAGCACATGCGCAGTAGCACAGCATACGCAAGCCATGTGTGCTAATTCACCTCATTACAGCAGCCCTGAGTACATGTTCCAGCCCTACTACCAATGCTACACCTCCATTACTGCAAACATTCTACAGTGCTCTCTCCAGATGGTTTAAGCAGGCCAACAACAGCTTTACCTTCCACATTTTGGCCATTCTAAATGTCCAGTAGAGGTCATTACTGGATTCGGTACTGCCACAAACACTTTCCAGAATAACTAAATACTCATTAGGTGGGGCACTTGGGTCTGTAGATCTCAATGGTTGAAGGCTTCCAGTTCTAGTCCTCTGAGGCTCTCCCACTGTCATAGAAACATAGAAACATAGAATTTGACGGCAGATAAGGACCACTTGGCCCACCCAGTCTGCCCATTTCCCTGCCTATTGGATAAGCTGCAGATCCTAGTTAACCAGCAGCCTACTTCTTCCTACCCCCATCCCCTAGAATTGCCTTATGACTGTCCTATGCATGCTTGATTCCACCACTGTTTTTGACTCCACGACCTCCTCAGAAGGCTGTTCCATGCATCCACAACCCTCTCTGTGAAAAATACTTCCTTAAATTACCTCTGAGCCGCCCCCTCTATCTTCAAATTGTCCCTTGTTCTTGCACACCACTTTTTTGAAAGATGCTACCCTCTTGGACTTTGTTGATTCCTTGAGTACTTGAAAGTTTCTATCATGTCCCCTCTCCCTCCTTTCCTTGAGGCTATACATATTAAGCTCCTTTAGTCTCTCTTCATATGTCTTCGGTGCAGACCCTGCACCATTTAGTGCCCTCCTCTGGACAGCTTCCATCCTGTCTATGTCTTTCCGAAGACTGGGTCTCCAGAACTACATGCAGTACTCCAGATGGGGTCTGACCAGCTGTCTGTACAGAGGGATAATAACTTCCTGTTTTCTACTGGTGATGCCTCTCCTATGCATCTCAATATCCCCCAGCCCTCATTGCTGCCCTCTCACATTGCTTGCCCACCTTTAGGTCATCTGATATGACTACCCCAGGTCCTTTCCATTTTTGTTGTTGTTAGTATCTCACCCCCATTGTGTACTCTTCCCGGGTTTTGTTTCCAGGTGCATTACCTTGCATTTCTTAGCATTGAATCTAGTTGCCATACATTTGACCATTCCTCTAACCTTGCCAAGTCCCTTTTCATCCTTTCCACCCCACCTTGTGCATCAACTCTGTTGCAGATCTTTGTGTCATCTGCAAAGAGACATACTTTTCCTTCCAGTCCCTCTGCAATGTCGCTTATAAAGACATTGAAGAGGACTGGTCCTAATACTGAACCCTGCGGTACCCCACTAGTAACCCCCCTTTCATCAGAGTGGACTCCATTTACTATTACTCTCTGTGTCCTATTTTCCAGCCAATTTTTTACCCAGGCTGTCATCTTGAGACCCACTCCCAGGCTAGCTAACTTGTATATTAATCTTTTGTGGGACTGTGTCAAATGCCTTGCTAAAGTCTAGGTAGGCCATGTCCACAGCCCCTCCCTGATCTACTACTTTGGTCACCCAGTCAAAGAAATCTATCAGATTTGTCTGGCATGACCTTCCTGCTGTGAATCCATGCTGCCTTGGGTCCTGTGCCCCTCTGGCCTCTAGATACTCGACAATTCTTTCCTTCAGAAGTGATTCCATCATTTTCCCTACCACTGAGGTTAAACTAACAGGTCTGTAGTTTCCTGCTTCTGCCTTGCTCCCACTTTTGTGAAGGGGAATCACATCTGCCCTCCTCCAGTCCTCGGTTACCACCCCATCCTCCCATGATTTGTTAAAGAGGGTAGTCAGTGGTGTCACTAATTCTACCCTTAGTTCTTTTAGAATTCTGGGATGAATCCCATCAGGCCCCATTGCTTTGTCCACCTTCAGTTTTAAGAGTTCTTTCAGAACCCTTTCTTCTGTAAATGGGCTGGTATCAACTTATGTATCCAGTGTGTTTCTACTGTTTATCTAGGTACCCCCCCTTCCTTTGTAAATACTGAGCAAAAATATTTGTTTAGTATCTCTGCCTTTTCACATTCTCCTCTGCCCACCCCCCCTTTATTAAGCCTCACTAACCCTCCCTTGGTCTTCCTTCGCTCCTGATGTACCTATAAAGGTTTATCCCCTTCTTAACTGAGTTGGCTATCTTTTCCTTGGTCTGGGCCTTTGCTGTTCTGACTGCCTTCCCAGCTTCCTTTTGCTTTAACTGATACAGTTCTCTGTCCTGCTCCTTCTGCGATTCCTTGTACTTCCTGAAAGCTTTCTTTATCTCTTGAACCTTCACTGCCTCTTCCTTTGAGAACCATAGTGGTTTCTTACATCGTTTAGTTTTGTTTATTTGCTTCACACAAAGGCTTGTTGCCTCTGTGATGGCAGTTTTTATTATTCCCCATTGTTCTTCCACCCCTCCTTCCTGACCATTTGCTAGTGCATTCCTTAGGTACTTACCCATTTTGGCAAAGTCAGCCCTCCTAAAGTCCAGTACCTTTGCCTTTGTATGGCTTGACTTTATTGCTGAGTTTATTGTGAACCATACTGTTCGATGGTCGCTAGTTCCCAGATGGCTACCCACTTCTACATCTGTGATCCTCTCTTCATCTCCATTTGAGAGAACCAGGTCTAAGATTGCTCCCTCTCGAGTGGGCTCCAATACTAGTTGTCTAAGGCATGCCCCCTGTAGGGCATCTAGAATAACCCCACTCTTCGAAGTGGCTGCGGCAACTGCTCTCCAGTTAACATCTGGCATATTCAGATCACCCATCAGCAATATCTCCCCTTTTTCTGCCATTCTAAGTATACTTTCTATCATTTCCATGTCCATTTCCTCCCCCTGAGAAGGAGGTCTGTATACAACCCTTGTGCGGATTGTAGTGCCATTGCCTGTCTCCAAATTTACCCACAGTGCTTCTTCTCCTCCCTGTTTACCCTTTTGTTCTGTTAATTTGATTCCTTCCCTTATGTAAAGAGCTACTCCTCCTCCTCTTTTACCCTCTCTGTCTCTCCTGTAGACAGTGTATCCTGGTATGTTTACATCCCAGTCATGGTTTTGTGCGAACCATGTTTCTGTGACTGCCATGATATCCAGATGTTCCTCCTCCATCAAGGCCACTAATTCAGGAAGCTTGTTACTCAGACTACGTGCATTGGTACTCATTGCTTTCCATTTTTGATGGCTTTACTTTCTGTTGCAGCATCCCCCACTGACCTTTCTACCTCGGTCTTTTCCCATTTAGTACCCTGTTTTGTAGGAGAGGCTGGGATTTTCCTGCTGCTTATCAGTGCCTCCCTGACTTGTTTAAAAGCTTGCCAATGAAGCATTTAAGACGATTGCTCAAAGACTTGTTCCTTCCTGGACAGATGCAGACCATCCTGCCAGTATAGGCTGGTGTCCCTCAGGTGGAACCCCAGTCCCCAATGAAGCCAAACCCTGTGCTCCACCCATTTTTCAACCACTCATTAAACTGTGTGGTGCAAAGTACCTGCCTCACTCATGCCATTTACAGGCAGCACCTCTGAGAAGGATACTGTGTGTGCTACTTGTCTTAGGCCCCTCCCCAGTTCTACAAAGTCCTTCTGCACTGCTCTAATCTCATGTTGAGCCAAGTCATTTGTCCCTAGGTGGACAATGACATCCAGCTCAGACTCCCGTGCAGCTGTTCTCGTGATCTTGAGGATGCACTTCCTGTCCCTACAAGCCATGGCACCAGGCAGGCACTTTACTTCAGTTTTCCATGCTCCCCCCAGTTCTATCCCCCTAATAATTGAGTCCCCCACCAGGAGCTGCTTTCTTTTCTTGTAGCATCCTCTGCCTCCTTCCTGTGGGCCTCCCTTGTGACAGGTGTCCTCAGCCTCCTTAATCTCCTCCGTGGGTGCATCCATAGGGGAGCTGTGCTCCCCCAGAATGGTGTATGGATTGTGGAGTGGAACAACTGACTGGGTGTACCTCTGTTCCACCCTCCTCACCCTCCTTGAGCCCACTGTGGTCCAACTGCTGTGATTTCTTTGTAACCTCTGAGGTAGCGGAGGGGGCTCTGGTGCTCTCTGGATGGGGGGGTCCCTTTCTACCATCCAGTCTGGCCTGGGGGAAGGTTCTCTTACTGCTGTCCAGTGTGGCCTGAAGACGGGTAACTTCCTCCCTCAGGGCAGAGAGTTGTCTGCAAATAGGGCAGCATCTCAGCCTCCAGAAAGACTCCCGGAAGACTGCTTCCCCACAGCCATTACATTGCACTACTCCCCACATGACTATGTATTTTTTTTGTTTTGTTTTTGTTTTTGTGTGTTGTGTGCTTGTGTGTGTGATTGGTTTGTTATATAGAAATATATATATATATTATACAATGTGTATGCATATATTTTCAGTGCTGTGCTAGAGAGGATATGACATTGATATGCACCTTGCACTCTTGAGGAAATGATGTCAGAACCCCAGGTATAAAGGAACTATTTGCAGGGTGAGGGTGGGAAGGGTTGGGCCTAAACTGTGCCCTCACAAAACAATCAGCTAAGAGCTCTGACCCTCCGCTATGATGAGTGCCTTCCTGTCTGCAAGATACTATACACAACAATTTGACAGAGAAAATCCCTGCTAATCAAACAGAGAAAATCCAGAAATCCAAGTCAGACACAGTAAACCTTCCCAGCCCCAAAACAGCCTGGTGGTTTGTGCTCTGGAAAGCAGTCAGCCCCAAAATAAGTCAGCTGTGCTTTGAACTCTTCCTGCACTGAAAATCTTAAGAATTGTAACAAGACTGTCTTTTCCTGATAATTGTAAATTCCTTATTTCACCTTTCAGTTAGAAGCAGCCTCCATCTGCAGTATATCTGCTACAACCAAAGACAATTGAAAGGTTCCCCTCCCTCTGTTGGGAGCACAACTCGCTTTCTTGCAAATCCTATGTTCAGTATTGCAGCTCCCAACAAGAGATAGTTTGACTAGGAAAAATATTAGCTGTTCTAGTGTATTTGTAAACATTACCAATCCTACACTAGAGTAGAAATGTTATGAAATTATATTTTGCTGTTGAATTTCCCAAAAAATCAGCAATTTCGGCGTGTGAAATATTTTGTGAAATTTACCCATTACATGAAATATTTTGAGTGGTGCAAAATGCAGAATTTTGCCTGTGAAATGTGAAATTTCACCAGGAAAGAGGTGAAATTTTACCAGTGAAAGACACATTTTGCCATTCTGAGGGTGAAATTTTGCCTTCCACGTGTGAAATTCTGAATTTCAGTTCCATGAAAAATTTTGCAAAAAAGGTGAATTTGGCAAAATATTTTGCATAACGAAATACACTAGAGTAGCTGCATGGTCAATTTATATCTATAGCTCACCTTTCCCTGCAGGGGTGGTTTTGTCTGCCGAAAACATCCTCAGTCTCTGGTACAAGTTTATTCCAGATGGTGGGTCACATCTATAACCCTTCCTCACAATCTTGGGTGGTGTATTCACCTTGTCAATGAGTGTTCTGGACCTCACTGGCCATCTTCTTCTCAGCCTGTAAACACCCGTGGAACCTTTGCTTAAATACATCTGTTTTTTTAAGGCATACTGATCTTTGGTTCAAGACTTGCATGAGTCATTATAGCCCACCAGCACTGCTAGAGGATGTGTGGCACAGTCAAGTATGCATCCTCACACAGCTGCTTTTCTTGCAAAACTTTTCACTATACATAAAGTAAATTCTGTTCCCTGATGGTCATGATGTGGTGGAGGGAGGACACTCAAAACTAATATAGTCTTCAGAGAAACCTGGTCCTCACCTGCAGTTCATCATCTGATAAGTCTGTCATGCTCCATTGCAACTTTCAATATTGTGGAGATAAATACCAAATTGTTCCTGACTTACACTTGGATTCTGGGTCTGTCCTGGTGATAAACAGGAGATCCTAGTGGTGTTTCCAAAGTTGTGACTGGGTCTGTGTAGGAGTAAGTCACTACCCCAGACTTATTGGTTCAAATAAGGATGAGGGACTTGGGTCGATAACTCCCGATGGAGGTTCATGTCCAAGACTGAGTTTAACTTGCATGGTGCCATCACCCAGAGAATGAAAAAAGTGTGTCTGTTGTCAAATATGCCATAGTACCACTCCCTGGGATGCAGTACCTACCCAGCTACCCACTCAATCACCCCAAAACTTAACCCAACCTGGGAACTTGCACATCTTTCCAACTGACCTAGTCCATTACATGGTTTGCCAAAACATGAAACTAAGTGTGAAAAAGGTGTGCTGCAGATGCAAGAATTTGACTTACTAGCCTGGCCAGTGGCGCTGAGGGTTGAGGCGCTGGACATCACATCTCATGCTATGCCAGCTACTGGGGTTTGGGAATGAGTCCAGGACATCGGGAGTTGGCTGGGGAGGGACAGGATCGAGCATCCACTGATTGTTCTCCTCTTCCAGGGGTGGGCTCAGGACTTGCACCACTGTGCAGCGGCCCCCGATCGAAACTGAGAGCACTACAGTTGTGGCGCATCTGGGGGGGGAGTATGGCAGACATTGGCATATAGTGCCTTGACATCATTGCACACCCATACTCCCAAGGGGAAAAATTATGGAAGAAAATGGTGGTCGGTTGTGGCGGTTTGATGGCCATGCCTCCACATGCCCTAGGACCTGAAGGAATCTTGCTCCAGTATTAGAGCTGAGCCTGGTGGTAGGGGAATAGGGGAGCCCCACCACAGATACTGTGTGTGCTAGCCCAAGTGAGTGAGCCAATGGAGGTCACATGGGGTGTGGAGGCCGGTGGCTGGACGAATGAAGGCCAAGCTGCAGGAGTAGAAACATAATAAAAAAAATAGAATTTGACTTACTCATGGTTCCTGAGTCCAGCTAGATCTTCCTTGGTGAGCAGGTTATAATAGCAGCAGTGAGTCCCTCTTCTGGCTGGTTCATCTGCGTGCCTCTGAGATGAAATGTAAAACTGATCCGTGCAGGTTCAGTCAGGCCTCTCCTCATTGACACATGTAGCAGACAATTTCTCCCTATGAAGTCACAGGTGCAGCTTGAGGCTGTGGAGCCCAATGATGTCAGATCAGTACATTGCATTCTAGCACCAAACCCCAGTGTGGACTGTGACAACCATCACCTGGCAGAAAAGGTGAGAGTAGTGGGCTAGAGCTAACTTCAGTTCAGCTTTGAGTTGGGACTTAAGAATGAATCAAGCAGAAAGGTCTGCTCAGAATTTCACGGTGCTACCTGAAAAGTAAGTAACAGGAAAAGGTACAGAGCCACGCACTACACCAACACCTCAAGGAACTCACCATATGCCAAAACATCAATTCTGCAAAGTTTATTCAGCATACAGGTATGGAACAGGCAATCAAACAAACTGTCTCAACTGTTGACTGCCACCCTATGTCTGTATGCAGATTAAACTTTGCAGAATTGATCTTTTGTTAAAAGCTGCGTTCTTCGAGGCACTAGGTAAGTGCACAGCTCTCTGCCTTTGCCTTAAATTAAATTCAGCTTTGCCAGTTTGGCCAAACCACTTTGTTCCAAATGTCATTAGCATATGGTAAAACTGACTACAAATGGGGGATCCTTGTAGTCAGCAGTGAAAATGATTTGCTGTAGCTTACTTGTGGCAGATGCTGTGGATAAGGCAATGGGGCCTGATGAGGTACACACTAGGAAACTGAGGGAGCTCAAGGATGTGCTGGCTGCACTTCTGACAGCCCTGTTCAACCTCTCACAAGATACAGGGGAATTTATGGGGGACTGGAGGAGGGCAGATGTGGACCCACTTCATAAAAGTGGCAATATGGAAGAGTCAGGAAATTACAGGCCTGTCAGCCTGATTTAGGTGGTGGGTAAAGTAGTGGAATCACTAATGGAGAAAGGATTGGGGAATACCTTGTGTCCAGTGGGTTACAGAATCTGAGGCAGCATTGTTTCATAGGGGAGAGATCTTGCCAGACAAACCTGATCAAGTTCATTGACTGAGTGACAAGGGAAGTGGATCAGGGTGGAGTGGAGGATGTGGTCTACCTGGATTTCAGTAAGGTCTTTGACACTGTTCCACACAGAAGACTGGTGAGCATGATGGGCAGCCTAGGAGTAGGTCCAAAAGTAGTAAAATGGGAAAGAAGTTGGCTAAGCAACAGGAGTCAGAGGGTGCTGGTAAATGGCATTCACTCTGAAGAAGGCAAGGTAACTAGTTGTGTGCCACAGGGTCGATACCAGACTTGGTCCTCCTCATTGTCTTTATTAGCGAAATTGCAGGAGGGCTGGAAGGAAAAGTATGCCTGTTCACAGATGACACAAAAATCTACAACAGAGTGGACAGACCCGGGGGTTGGGGTTTGAAAAAATGAGGGATGATGTAAAACAGTTGGAAGACTGGTTAAGGCTTTAACAACTGGGTTTTGATTTGAAAAGTGCAAAATCATGTTCTTGGAGCACAGAAAGCCAGGGGCAATTTACCAGTTGGGTGGGGAGGTATTGGCAACCATAAAACAGGAAAGGGGCCTGGGAGTAATCCTTTCTGAAGGCCTTAAGGTAGCAAAGCAGAGTGATAAGGCAGTTAGGAAAGCTAGCAGGATGCTCGGGTGCAAAGGGAGGGGTATCACCAGCAGAAACAGGTAGGTAATGTTACCCCTGTATAGCCTGATGGTGAGGTCCCACCTTGTGTATAGCGTCCAGTTCTGGAGGCCCTATCTCTAAAAGGACGTAGATAGAGTGGAGGCAGTACACAAGAGGACAACCAAAATGATGCAGGGCCTGCATCAAAAGCGTTATGAGGAAAGACTCAAGAAATTAGACACTACTAAGAGTGCAGGTGCAGACTCCCTGGATCCCTATTTCCTGAAAATTTCTTCACATGTCTTATCTGCCCCCCTCACTCATCTCTTCAATCTTTCCCTAACTACTGGATCCATTCCCTCTACTTGGAAAACAGCTCAAATAGTTCCATTACTCAAATCTGGTGATACTAGGGATCTCAACAATTACAGGCCTATCTCCATCCTACCAGTACTATCCAAGATGCTCGAAAAACTAGTAAACTGTCAATTAAGGGACTATCTGGATAACAACAACCTTCTAAATTCTGCACAATCTGGATTTAGATCAAAGCATAGCACCATTACTGCCTTAGCCAAGGTAACCAACGATTGGCAGACTGCCTTGGATAAGAAAAATTTTACCTGTGCTGTGTTCCTGGATTTGAGTAAAGCCTTTGACACAGTGGATCATGACTTATTAATCACCTCCTTAACTCACTAGGCCTGGATTCCCTATCACTCAACTGATTTAAGGATTACCTTTCAGATAGGTCACAACTGGTTAAAAATGGAAATTACCTATCCACCTCAAAACCACTGCTAAGGGGTGTACCACAAGGCTCTATTCTTGGCCCTATCCTCTTTGCCATTTATATTAACAATATTGATGCCAACCTCACTCAATCTAACATTCATCTGTTTGCTGATGATACTGTATTATATGTCAGCAATCCCTCACCTTCTAAAGCCTGTGAACTGTTACAATCCGAATTCTCCATTCTGCAGCACAATCTACTTGACAAAAACTACTTCTAAATGCCAAAAAACAAAAGCTATGTTCTTTGCCACAAAGAGTTGCTCTACCATTACCCCAGCATCCACCACCCTACAATTATCTACCTTACTTGAGAGAAACTGAATTTGTTGATAACTTCAAATACCTTGGAGTCTGATAGATAACAGGCTTGACTATTCTGTCCATATTGAAGAGCTACTTAAAAGCTAAGACAGAGGCTTGGACTATTTTTAGAATAAAACATTACCTAAACAGTGATTCCAAAAAGGTTAATTCAGGCCTCATTCCTATCCCTCATTGATTATGCTGATTTTCTACTGCCATTGTTCCGTCACCTCTTACATAAACTGGACACCCTGTATCACAGGTCCATAAGATTTATTACTGACCTTCCCTCCAGCACCCATCATTGCTCCCTTTATATGGCAGTCAACTGGACATCATTACAACACAGAAGAAATAGGAATGCTGCTATCTGGATATTCAAAGCGTTAACAGGCAAACTACCTACCTATATCACTGATTGCTTTACCCAAATTACAACTAGGCCATACACCTTAAGGATCAATAAACTCATCATATTAAAGGTCCCCAATGCCTGCACCCGGTTTGGGAGGGCTGCTTTCAGCTACACCTTAGCAGTTGCATGGAACTCTCTCCAAAAATCCATGAAGCTAGATAGCCTACTACCTCTGGCATCTTTCAAAAGATTGTTCTCCGCCCTTTTTCCAGAGCTCTGCAATTGCTTTTATAAAGCCTAATCCCCTACCCTACCTGACCCACCTTCCTTTTTCCGTCCATTATATTATTTCAATTTCTTTCTTCCAAATCAACTATTATATTCTCATAAAAACTAGTTAGACCCTATAATTTAAATTTTATGCCTGCTATACCCTTTGTCCCCTTTTTTCTTACAGGTTAAATGGTTCTACTGTACCTTGTATATATGTAAATTGTTGTATATAATCATTTCATGTCATTGTATTGCTGTTTATGCTATTCTTGTCTATGTAATAATACTTGTATCCTCATTTGTATGACCACTCAGGTCCATCTTGTAAATGAGCTTTGCTCAATGATGTTCGCCTGAATAATTAAAGATTTTGATTGATTGATTGATTGATTGATTGAAATTAAATACATACTGTCTAGCGGAAAGGAGGGAAAAGGGGGACATGCTAGACACATTCCAATACCTCGCATGTATTAATAAGGTATATTAAGGTAGAACTTTACATAGAAAAAATGCTCAAGGACAAAGGGTCACACTTTGAAGCTGGAAGGGGGAGACTGAGAGGAAATGTGAGGAAATATTTCTTCATGGAAAGGGTGGTGGATGCCCGGAACAGCCTCCCAGCAGAGGTGGTGGGTACTAAAATAGTAACAGGATTGAAGCATGCATGGGATAGATGCAAGGGGACCTTAGAAACAAGGCAAGGAGGAAAAGACCAGAGATCGAATAGGGTCTGCAGTGGCACAGTAGGTAGGGAAAACAGTGCAGACTAGGTGGGCCAATAGGTCCTTCTCTGCTGACAACTTCTATGTTTCTATGTACGTTTCTGTTAGCATACATTTGCAGGGAATTCTTTACTGTGTGTGCTGTTGCAAAACAGTCAGCAAAATCCCATAAGACTGCCACAACTCAGCGTGGGCTACAGTAAGTAGTTCAATTAAACAATAAGGCATGACAAGATGTGTGTTATTGTGTAATAACGTCACTCCTGGTGTGGGTGGAAGCATGAAGCGAAGCCGAGTGCTTCAACCCACCCCAGGAGTGACATTATTACACATAACACACACACCCTGGAGTGCCTTATTGCTATTATACAATGGCTCCTTATATTTACAATAAAAAAATACAATAAATACTTTTTTTTTTTGATTGATTTATTGTTGTGGAATGCTATTTAAAAAAAAAAGTTCCTTTCTGGGCTTCTCCAGCAGGTGGCATTGTTATCTGTGTTGTCTGTAGCACAATATTTCTGTTTGACCATCCCCAACCCCTGCCATGTCCCATTTTTGCTGTCAGGGTAGTGTCCGTTGTGCCCCACCTCCCTTTCTGTAAGTTGTGTCCTGTGTATTTTTTATGAAAGTAACTATTTGCCCACAGTTTTCCAGTCAGTGAAGCTGCTGATAGGAGAGCACCCAGGGAGATGTGGCAGTCTTGAACTGTGAACTCGATAAGGTTGGAACTGCCGCGCTAATGTGGGAGCTGCTGGTCCTGTTTAAATATGTATTTCCTCTGTAGGTTCTCCTGGTACAGTTTTTAACAACTGTGATTTGTACTAGGAGAAGACCACAGGACTATGCTGAACACACTTGTTGTGGCTGCACCGGTGAGATGTGTGGCACATTGGGAAGCAAGGGTCCGTGAGTTCAGGATGTGCAGGCACAGTGAGTAGAAGCCACTCGTTGTGGCGCTTAGCTTAAAAGTGAAAGAGAAACGCTGCTGGTGTTTCCTCATAGGATGGAGGATGAATTGGGGGCATCAGATATGGGGAGCCACATGGTGTAAGTGATTCATGAGGCAAGGATTTTGAAATGTCCATTTGTGAATTGGAATTTTTATGATAAGCGGAGAAATGTAAAGCCACATCAGCCTCCTGATAGTTGAACAGAGAGGGATATGTCTTAAAGTACTGTGGTGGTCTTTCTGCCTTCCCTAGTTACAGTGATGTTATTGTTCAATAACATCACTGTCTCTGGAGCTCAGCAGCCAATCAAGTGTCTAGAATTTTTCTTGCCATTCTGTAATAGTTAGTGTTTATTGCTGATCTCAAGGTATATCCACCCTATAGTCTCCCAAACTCTGCTTTGCTTCATGTCAATTATTGTATTTTATCTTGCAACCATAAATTTCACAGTTACATCAGCAATTGAAATTTGATATTATGATTAGTTCATACTATCTTTATTATTTTAAAATATATTTTATATATTAGATAACAAACAGTAATCTGGTGCTGATCATACTATACGTATAGTAATATAAAAATATATTTTTTTATTTTTATATAATACTTTTTTCTATAAGAAGACAACATGATTTGTAATAAAGAATGTTTTGCAATTAGAAGAAATACTCAACTTTTTTAATTTTATTTATATATATATATATATATATATATATTATATTTTTTAATTTATATACCAAGAAAAATAGTTTGAAAGTAAAATACAGTGCTTCATTGTGTTGCTTTAGAAAACTGTAAATAATGGCATCTCTGGCATCTAAGTGGACTCACAATGAAAAAAGTGTGGTAAGAGTTACTTATTGTGCACTTTGGAGGCTTGTTCATATGGCCCTGCCATGGAACAAGCTTTTGCAGCACCGACCCCAACATGCACTGTATGGGACTGGCATGCCTAGATCATGTGAAACAGGATGGAATGTTATAGGTGTGCTTTAGTCCTTCATGCAGGAGATTTGAAAGCAAGAGTCTTGTATAAGGGGAAATGGTGGGAGGTCAAAAGTTGTCATCATTCTGCAATGAGCTGTGAAATGAGTGCAAGGACACTGGCTTTGGTGAATATGCTGCTACTGGCAGAGAAGTGCAGTGGAGTGTGAACCCTTGACATGAGTGATATGTCATTAAATTTATCGGAGTGGATGACAGTAATTTAATTATTAATACTTTGAATGTATTTTTATTTGTTTGATGACAAAACATGAGTTTTGAATGAACACATGATGAAACATGAGGATGATAATGAACAGCACATGTGTAATGCCTCAAGTTGGATAGGCATTTGTCCATGTCTTCAAGGCCCAAGTGGTTGCACTGGCCCTGACAGCTGGTGTCATATTGCTCATAATAACCTCATGATGAGTAATGAAGATGTTAGCAAATAGAGCTATGTATAGTGCCTAAAAACAATCAATTGTCCATGCCCACTGTTCATGGGTAGCTGTGGTGGCACTTGAACTGGCAGCAGGTGTCTGTAATAAACACATCATGTGCCAAGAAAATATTACTAATTTGCACTATGTACAGTGGATCAGGACAGAACAGGACATTATTTATCCATATGGCACACAGGTGGCTGGGGTGGCACTGGCAGGGGGTGTCATGCTGTACATAAACTTATGATGAGTTATGAAGATGTTCAAGTACCCAAATGGTATATCACAGTATCCAGAGGTGGATAAGATGACCATTCTATTTGTAGCTCTGGGGTACTCAGCTTAAAGTCTTTATTTCAAAGATATCCTGACCTTAAACTATTTATGTGTCCCCCCTCAGGTGTTTGTATGCTGTCACATTAGTGACCTTTGTTGTCATGGCAGTTGGAAGGGACTCCTCAGTTCTCAGCTAGTGATCATGATCCTTCCATCAGCAGCCAGCAGACAGTTACTTTATTGTTTGGGAGGAGCCAGGGTTTAAATAGTGCATTCTGCTTTAAAGAAGACATATTTCTTCTCACTCTTTCTTCTCACTTTTTCTTCAGCACCCCAGCCTCAGAGTCAAGGTATGTGGTTAATGGAGGGAGCATTAAGAGGTGTCTGTTTGGGTTGAACCATAGTATTCTCTCACTTTAGACCTGATGAAACAGTTTAATTGATGATTGGAATCTGAGGAATGGTTCTCTAGTGAGCAGAGATTGATAATTGATAGCAAAGAAGAATTTCTTTGCTGCAGTAATAGCCAGAGAGGAAGCATCCAACCACAGTTTTCCATGTAGTGGACAGTTTACTACATCCTAATTGTCTATGGCACAGGGAACAAGCTTCCATGGAGAGGTGAGGTTGTTTAAATGAGTTCTTGAAGTCCAGGATTGTCTGCATCTGGGACCAGATTTCCTCTATCACCTAAGAGATGGACAGCAGGAAAAGAAAAGAGAACTTGTATGGCCCGATAAAGAGACTGGAGAGGTTCACACTAATGAATGAAGACAAGGGCCTCAAGGTGGTCACAGACTTGCATTGCACCATGTATTCTGGACCCAAGGCCAACTAGTTGCTCAAGGCTGGGTGGGTGACATTGAGACCAGTATTGGCTGGTATTTTCAATGCCTCTTAGTGGGAGAGACTGTTGCTGGCACCCTTGAAAATGGTGGTGATGAAGCCCTTCCTTAAGAAGGTGTCACTAGATCCTGACAATCCTATCAAGTATCAATCAGTTTTCAAAACAATTAAAATATCAAAACTTTATTGCTATTTTGTAGATCTGAAAACAGAATTTGATTCAATCAGAAGGAACATTCTCTGGGAAAAACTTAAAAATTATAAAGTGGATCCTGACATCTTAGGTGTATTAATAAAACTACATAGTGATACATGGCTTAAAATCAAATATGATCAACAAGGAAACTTAACTTCCAATATCCAGACTAATTTAGGAGTCCATCAGGGCTGTTGCTAGCCCCTTTGCTGTTTAATCTATATATAAATACAATCTTAACGGAACTAGAAAACCTGGATTTTCATTCACCAAAAATTTTAGCACACACAGTTTGATGTCTGGCATATGCAGACGATACAGTCCTGAGTTCTACTTCCTTTTTAGGCCTCCAAAAGAAGCCTGCATATTTTGGGGAACTCTATAAAAAAGACCAACTGGTGATTAACCCAAAGAAAACAAATTTAGTTATTTTTGGTAGTAAAGTTAAAAAAATCTAAGTCTCTCTATTTAGATAAAAAGAAGATCGAAACTACTTCCCACTATGACTATTTAGGTCTCAGATTTTCAAATAGTACATTATAGACATTACATATCAAAACAATGGCTCAAAAGGTAAAAACACCATTAACTACCTTTAAAAGGTTTAATTTGAAAAATGGGACAAACATCAATTAAAGGATTGCTAAATGTAATACATACCAAAATAAAGTTGGGTATACTTTACGGGGTGGAAATATGAACCCCTGCAAATATAAAAATACTGGAAACAGAGATTAACAAAATGCATCGTTATATATTAATGGTGCAACAAACAGTGCCCGAAGAAATACTGAGAAAAGAATAGGGGCAATTTTCATTAGCAACTTTGGCAGTAGAGAGAAGGATAATTTTCACCTTAAACCTTTCTCTTCTACAAGACAGTAGATACCCTGGAATGCGTCTTCAGGAACACATTCAGTATCACCAAAAGAACTTTCGTATTTACATGCCTGTAGAGTGCAGACCTGGGAGACTTAAAGTAAGAAGCCAAGTAAGGTATTTTGCAAGGGTAATACGATCTGTGATTGCATTTCAGGCACTCAGAAAAAACTTTGTTGCATAGCAGCATTAATCCTATGGCAGAAAGGCGGTCTGTGTCTAAGTGGTCACCCAGCCAGCACCACTGCCAATTACTGGTTATCACAGTACACAGAGAGGTTGGATGCTAGTGTTCTGGTTGATTCCACAGATTGAAGCTGTACCTGTGATTTCAGAGGAAGAGAACCACTCAGTATGTCTTTCTTAAGAAAGTATTTAAATAAATAAATAGACAAAGGAACAACTAAATAAAGAAGTAACTAAGTAATTAAATAAAGATGTGGAGAGGAGTAGAGGTCTTGCTGAACCTGTATAGAGCCATTTCACACTACATCTCAGAGGCCTGCAAGCAAGGGAGGAGCCAAACTAGCCATAGAAGGGACCTGCTGTCACTACTACATCCTGCACACTGAAGGAGATTCTTCTGGACTGGGAAACAATAAGTACCTCAGGGCCTTTTCCTGCAGCACACCATTTCATATTTTGTGAAACTATTTAATTGACTAGGCCATCTGGCCAGCAGTACTAATATTTAGCTGGAGTTCAATTTTTGGTTTGTTGGAACTAAGTAAATATTGTTGAGTTCTTGTACGTTCTGCAGTGCTAGCTAACCACATGTAGCTACTATGGGCCTATACTAGTCCAACAACTGCGTATTGAGTGCACCCCTGAGTAGCTTTCTAAGAACTAAGGGATAATACTGGTACCAGTGGGGAATGGGTATTGCCCAACAGTACTGCTGTACAGAGAAGTTGTGTCTGGTTTGGGGGAAGGGTGCACTATGCAGTATACATTGGCTATGCCCAAGAGGGCACTGGATGTATGGCCAGATATTAACCCCATTACACTATTATTTTAAACTATTTAACCATATTCTTTCTCCAGACCCTGTTCCTATTACCCCTGAAAACATCCTTGTTGTGTGTTCATATTTACTGTTTGTAAGCATTATTTATTTAAATTATAAGCAGGTTCCTGCTCTAGTGCAGTGAGGTAGCCCCCGGCATAGGGACTTTTTCTTTTCTTCTCCCATGCTTAGGCTTCTCAGATTCATGGTAAATAAATTACGACTCTGGGTCTATTTTTAAGACCCTCCAAAACTGTATACTGTCATATGTACATAACGTTGACCCGGGACCTTCTTTTAAGATCCCTGCTGATGTAACCTGACAATGTATACTGTGCTGAATGTTTTGTTTTGTACTATATAAGCGATGCTTGTGTATTTTCTTTTTTCTTTCCTACTGATGTGGAGCCTTTGCAAAGGAGTCTATGACTCAAAGGATTGTAATTCCAATTCTTTCAATAAACAAATAAATATTTTTTTTTTATTTAAAGTAGATTCACCAGGAAAGACATACTGAGCCATGAAGCTCATTTCCAGATGCGTCCTGCAGGAGGGGGTAAGGGATAAGTACAAGCAAGTAGATGCACAGTACTAGCAGTACAACAATACACAGTTTGTACCTTAATATACATTACCAGAGCAAATAATAATGCAGGTTAAACATCAGAAGTGCAAAGTACCCAGCACACACAAGAAAGCAACATCACATACATATGAAAGGGTAGGAGTGAGTAAGTAAAGGAGGGTAAGAGAGAGAGGCTAGAGGATGGTGAAAAGGTAGTCAAATCAAATCAAATCAAATCAACTTTATTTTTAACAGCACCTTTCCAGAGATCAAGGCACTGTAAATACACATAAATAAACACAAAACCAACTTAAAATCAAGGTTAAAATCATACATAAAGCTTACAATTTACAGCAGTATTAAATACTAAAATCCTATCAATTAGACTCATCCAGGAACACTAAGCTAAACAAATGAGTTTTGAGGGTTAATATAAAACTCTGGACAGTCACTCTCTAACCCAATGAGACGGAGAATTCCACAGGGTGGGAGGTGCAAATGCAAAAGATCTGGTCCCAGATGTCCTTAGTCACACACTGGGAATCTTTAGCAATCCCTCATTGGTGGATCAGAGGGGTGGGGGGGGGGCAGTAGGGAGAAAGGAAACCCTGTAGGTAGTGGGGACCCTGTTCATGTAGGGATTTATAGGTCAGCAAACTGACCTTGAAGGTGATCCACCACTGTACAGGCAGCCAGTGCAGTCTGCGGAGCATAGGCATAATGTGACTAGTCCTAGAAGTACCAATCACAAGCCTGGCTGCCGCATTCTCCGCCAGCTGCAAGCAGTGGATATCAACCCCTAGTAGCCCCAGGTACAGGGCATTGCAGTAGTCAAGGCGGGAGGTCACAAAGGCATGGACCAGTGTTGGAAGATCATCAGGAGGAACCAGGTGTTTCACCTGGATGATATTCCTCAGATGGTCAAACAAGGTCTTGACAACAGCGGACATCTGGGTCAAAATGTCATCAAAAATAACACCTAGGTTATGCACCTGGTCTGAGGTAGCCAGCTGAATGCCCCCAAGCCAAAGCCCAGAAGGTTGTCCAGCTGATAAACCCACCTCCTGATGATCTGGGTCCAACACCTCAGTTTTAGCTGGGTTTAACCTCAGCCAGCTGGCACTCATCCAGTCCTGGATCTCAGTGAGGCAGTTGTTAAGTGCTGAGATAACATCATCCTGCTTGGGTACAAAGGACATATACAGCTGAGTATCATATGCATAACAGTGATACCTCAGACTGTACCACCTAATAATGTTTCCCAGTGGCAGCATGTACACCGCCAACAACATGGGTGACAAAATGGGTTCCGCAGGATAGGGGAAGAGCATAAAGAAGTGGTGGGAGTAAAAGAGAGAGAAGAGAACAGATTATGGTGGTTAGGTTGGCGGAACAGAGAGGGGGGAACGGAGAATAATATTAGCACACTACGAATAATTGGATTTTTGATGAACATTGTTTTGCATTAAGCTGGTTCATGGAAGGGGAGATCCTGTGACGAGGTGGCAAGGTACTGCATCACTGGGGTGTACTATACATGATACCAGGCCCACTTTATCCTTTCTCTATGTGGATTCATCACACAGCTTAAATTCATTCTTGGATACAAACCCCCCCCCAATCAAGAGTTATTCACTCAGGCACCTTGGTTTATTTTAAGCTTGTAAGGAAGGGGTACAGACAGATGCCCATGGCAACCCAGTCACTACAGTTCTAATATAGTATAGTACTTACCCCAGAATGTTAATTGAAAATAGTAAGGGCTTAAACAATAATAGCATTGGAACCAATATTAAAAATAATACAAGTGGGCCAGCCTGTCGGCACAGCAGCTGGATTTCCACCTGTGACACTGGCGACCCGGGTTCGGGAATGAACTCAGGTCACTGGAAGGCCAGCCGGGGGAGAAGGCTTGAGCATGTGATGACTGCTCACCTTCTCTGGGGGGGGGGAGATGCGGGCTGGCATCTGCTGGTGGAGACTGGAGGTATTGCAGCACACGGACCCAACTGGGGGGGGAGGCGTAACTGACGTTGGCATATGCCTAGATGTCATGGCACACTGCACTTCAAAGGGGAGAAAATGGAAATACCGGCTCCCTGCTGACCAGATGATGAGTGCCCGGGCCTATTCCACTACAAAGCCCAGGACTAGCCCAGATCGACCTCACGGCAGCTTGCCAAAGGGATGCAGAGTTCTCCGACAGACACTTCCCCCTTGGAGGAGAGGGACTCTCCTGACACAGGGATAGGTTGGGTTACCCTAAGGTAAGACTGCAGAGTGGGTCGGAGAATGGTGCTGTGGGGCCAAGTGGGGTGTGGGGCCTTGGCTCTCTGAAGGAGAGGATGGCAGGGGTGACAATAGAGGAGAGAAAATAGATAACACAAAAATTTTTTATAAAAAAACAACTTCCGCAGGGAAAAATATAGCTTACAGGTTTAGTCCACTTCTCCTTTAAAGGGTTATTCCCCACAGATAAACTGTTATTCCCTGGAATGTCACATAGTCCACAGAAGGTAGTATGTAAGCAATAAGACACGAAGGGGTGCGCATTATGGTGTGATAACTGCACTCCTAGGGGCGTAGTTAGGCACGAGGCCGAAGGCCAAGTGTCGGTCATCCCTAGGAGTGCGGTTATCACACTGTAATTCACAACCCTGGAGTGTCTTACTGCCCTTATAAAATGTCCCTTTATTTTTAGAAGCATTTTTTTTTTATTTTTAAACACATTTTGAAATAAGTAAAACTGTAAGTGAATCTGTGCTTTTAACATAAAATAGTCCTTCCATCTATTGGTGCTAGATTAAAGCAGTGTTATACAGTGTGTGCCTCCCTGCCCACTTAAGCTTCATAATCCCCTGCCAGCCACAACAATTCACAAATGCTGTTTTTCTCATTCTAAGTATGACACATAGTCCGCTTATTTTATTTCATTTTCCTCACTCTGTAGACAAAGCTAAAAGGAAGCCATAACAGAGGCTTCTCGTTTCCCCAGTGCTTACAAGCATGAGCGTGGTTCAGAACTGCCACGCTCACTGACAGCATCATGAACTGCTCACTCTGTCCTAAAAGATAAACATCAGAGTGAGTCATTTACCACCTTTTCTCTTTGTTTATATAGTATTATTGCTTACTTTCTTCATTCTGTTTTTTTCCCTCTGTGTTTCCCCACATTCACGAAATGGAATGTTTATCATGGAATGTTTACCATGGAATACAGGCATTCAAAATTCTGCTCAGTTCTACTAGCAGAATGTTCCTCTACTAACATACTGTACACACAGACAACAAAGGCCTGTTTTAGAGTCAGATACTCAATTATCTCACTTGTCAGGGAAAGCAGAAGAGATTTCCCTGATGAGCAGGTAAAGCTAGAAGGGGGGTTTTTCACTGTTAGCAAACAAACAGTTGTAATGAAAACTATAAGCAATACTTAATGTTTCTAATTTGTTTATGTGTGTAAGGAGAGTGTGACAATCTGATAAACAACATTTAATTAATTTGTTTTATTTCATATTTAAGATAATTTAAATTTTAGGGCCCAGATGATTGTTTCTTTTTTTTTTTTAATGCGCCTCCCCACCTCCCTGGCTGCCCACTCCTTCAGGCCCCCTTGGCCCTTCCCGACTGCCTGCCCATCCCCACGCCAGCCACTTACCTCATATTGCGGCTCCCCTGAGTAACCCAGCGTATCCCTTCACCAGACCGGTTCCCCTTCTCCGAGGGGGAAGGCACAGGTGGGGCCAGCCAGCGCACTCTATACTTGGCCCAGGGTGTCGCTGAGGTGTACCGGCCATGGGTTTCGGTGGCAGTGGAGGGCTGGAGACCATCATCCGGCCAGCCAGGAAGCATTTTCCCTGGTTTTCTTGGGGGAGTGATGTCCTGACGTCAAGGATGACGCCGGCATCTGCCACTCCCCTTGTGCACTAAGCCTGATGTTCTGCTGTGTCCCCAGCCTCCGCCAGGGGTCAGCAGGTGCTGGTGCTCACCCCCACTCTCCCCCCAGAGAAGGAGAGCTGTCCCCAGACGTTTCACCCTTCTCCCCCCCCCGGATGGCCCTCCAGTGACCCGAGTCCATTACCGAACCCAGGTCGCTGGCGTCGCAGGCGGAAATCCGACCGCTATGCCGATGGGCCGGCTGATGGTTTCTACAGTGCAGAGGTAGCGGCCATGTTTGTGGTGGAAGATCAGTTCTGGTTGTAGGGAGATTAATGGAAGATAGTTCTGGTTGTAGGAGGACTGATCTGCTCATTGTGTAATGTAGTTTAGGACCAGGATGACTGTGTGTATACCAAGAGAATAAATGTACGGTCAGCTGATCTGTCTTGGCCAACGAGGTTTCTAGATTTTTTCTTGCCATTTTATAATGTATGCTAATCCATGAAAATCACAGAATTTTGCAAACATTCCAACAAAGCAAAATACGTAACTCTGAACAAGCCCTAACTCAGCTCCTCCCAAACCACACATACCCGATCCCTTTGAATATTAAATCACACATTTTCTGAAATAATGAATGAATTTTATATAATTCAGCAAACTGGAATGAAAAACACCAACTAGGATAAAACAAGTGGCCTTTTTCAGGGACTGCCAAGAAGAATGCATGTACTGTAATCCTATACAGAAAGATAACAAGCAAAGTGTGCAGTTGCTGCAATAGTAGTTACAGTACTTGGTACGATTAACAGTTTTAGCACAATTATCATGCAAAGTTATTTACATCTAATATTGTATCAGTCCATAAAACATTACAGAACTGTTAGCAAAGAGACGTATAGAGGTGTTAAAGTCAGAAATTTTGGAAGTGTTCTCACACCCACCACAAAACCTTCAGTATACTCCACCACTCCTTCAAATGTTTGCAGCCTATACCCCTACTGAAATTGCCTTCAGTTCTCATGAAATTTACAACCCCTGCCCCATTCTCAAATTTGTACTCCTGTATCCCACATCTCTTGCATAAGCACAATAACAGTGCCAATGTGAATAATGGTGAGATTTTCACATGCACAGGATTGTATTTGCTTTGCTTCACAAAACACCCAAGGCAGGCATGTACCTCACTGGTTTACAGTTATGTAATGTATAATGTTTACATAATTTAGTGCTATGTTAGAAAAATCTTATTTGTAGCCTGATTTGGTTATACCAGGTTTCAACTAGAAAACTTCTGTGGAATGTTAATGCAACTATCCAAGTCCAGTGGAATTTGGAACAACATTTCAGTGTTGTCTTAAAACAAGAAGACTGAATTTTTTTCTTTCACTTGGTCATATCAAAATATACATTGAAATTCTGCTCAGGAAATATTGATGTCATTGTCAGCCGGTTGTCTAGTTTAGAATGATTGGTGTCACTTCTGTGACCTTTTTTCAACATTAAGATCCAATTTTCTTAATAAGCAGGGCATTTCTAGATTACTTACCTGTTCACAGCTCCAGAAGCAGTTGTATACTCTTTCATGCATTTGTGTTTTAGTCACTGCCA
Source organism: Neoceratodus forsteri (assembly GCA_016271365.2). Classification (NCBI taxonomy): domain Eukaryota; kingdom Metazoa; phylum Chordata; order Ceratodontiformes; family Ceratodontidae; genus Neoceratodus; species Neoceratodus forsteri. The sequence continues at coordinate 1,211,720,272 of CM057453.1, read as the reverse complement.
TGATAACTCCTACAGCTATATAGAACTGATGCCAGTAGAAGCCATGTGAAGAGGTAGAGTACTGTAGTTACATTGTAACAGACAGGAAACTGCTACCTAAACAACATGCTTTATCAATAATATATTAATAAGGCCGTTAAGACCACTCTTACAGTTTTAAGAGTGGTCTCGCATTCTTAGAGTATTGGAACTGCTCACCTTTAGTTCAGAATTCTCAGACCCTAAGAATGCATGTGTAATGGTGGATGAAGTGGCCCCAATTCACTCTGCAAAGTGATTCACTGAGTAACGCGGAATCTGCGGAGTACTCTGAAATGTGAAGTGAAGAACTTCGCTCCGTAATGAGGAACGCGAAGTTCATTTAAACCAATGACTTTGCGTTATTCTGCCTTCCCCAAACCACTTCTCCACCAATTCTAAGGCAACGTACATTGAAATGAATGTAATTTGCCTCACTTCGCCTTGTAATTGAACTCCAAATGAAATTCTGCAGTGATTCATGGGCTTGCAGGTTACATGGGCTCTAGATTGTTCTGCACAGGCTCAGTTCTGGCCTGGGTAGTATGTGTGTAGTGGTAGCTGGAGACAGTTTGCTTTCAGAGCTCTGCGATTCAAAACCTCTAAAAGCTGTTTAAAATGCATTTTTGAGTCATTTTTTTGCTCAAAATTTAGTACATCGATTGTAGGAAACACTTCTGTGCTCATTATCATCGAGTGTTTATTGTGTGTAGATTTTGAATGTTAATTTAGAAAAGTCAGTCTGTGTACTGTGAGGTGTGCTTTGGGGGAGGGGCATATTTGTGGTGTAGGTACATTAACTGGGAGAAAAAGGCAGTCTTTCTGTTTTGGTTATATTTTTCTTGTATAACTGTGTTAATGTACACACAGTAATATTTTCAGTAATTCTTGACAATTTTTTGCTGATTGTAGTGGTGCAGCAGTGTATAATTTGTATGTATAAAACATTTGGCTATATTACTAAAGGTTTTCAATTTGCTAAGCATTACTTGTGTATGTGTGAGGGTGTGTGACGCATGCAATTAAATCAGACACCTTTTATTGTGCCATAGTTTAATTGCAGTAGTGTGAACCTGCTATCCGCCACACCTGCATTAATTTTTTGTAATGCTTTGTGGTATTTTTACTAGTTGTGGATTGTTACTGCCATGCACTAATCCCCCAGCTGGCAAAAGGTATTCCTTTCCAGATTAGGATTTGTGACTTGGTTATGAGCACTGGTTAGGTGTTGTTGTGCCTTTTCGTATACATCTCTTGAGTGCGCAGCCCAATCTTAATCTGTCTGTGTGTTTGCAGTTCACCATTAATTCTGGGAGACTGCATTTCTTGTTACGTTCTCATTTCACTTCGACAGCACTGGGGAATTTTCTGGGCACAAGATAGTAGCATTTTGTCAGCACTGGGGAATTTTCTGGATACAAGGCAGTAGCATTTTGGGGATGCAGATTAATTCTGGTGACTCTGTATGTGATCATTGCATGCATGACTGAGTGTGCCATTAAGTTTGGGAGACTTTGCATTTCTTGTTACACTCTCATTTCACTTCATCAGCACTAGGGAGTTTTCTGGATACAAGACAGTAGCACTTTGGGGATGCACATTAATTCTGGTGACTGTGTTTGTGAGGTGCTGCCAATATTGTTGTCACTCTGCCTTATTTTGTGTTAAGGTGGAATGGCAACACGAAGTAACAATCACAAGGTGAGGTGAGTCTTTCCTAAGGGGTACTCCGCATTGCAAAGTGCCAATGCAAAGTGCTCACTTCACGGGCACATCTCAGGCGGAATTTAAATTCGCTGCATCTCTACGCATGTGAGACCAGTCTTACAACCATAAGAGTGATCTCAATAGCTGTAGTAATATACATAAGCTTATCAGTGTGCAGCACTTCCACAAGTCAGGACTGATAACAGTTTCTGGATAGTGAATAACTGCTCTGCAGGCAGGGCTCTGGGCTACCCAGGTGTAAAGCCCCCATTATTCATATTAACTGCTCCAGCTGAAAACTGTGAAAACAAAAGGGTTTATCTAGAAAAGTGCACATATTTTCTAAGCAACTCTAGGCACTCTTCTTGAACCATTATTGTATTTTTTCTTGACTCTTCTTTCACCTATAATTATCCTTACTTTCCATGTACTCTTACTCATTATACATTTTCTTTCTTCTGCCTTAAGTGCTGTAACTGTTTAGAATGCTGACTCTTGCATCAACAGAGTACCTTGGTATACGTTATCTCTTCATATTATAGACCGAGGGAGCACTCCTGACCAATCAGGCACTCCTTTCCTCTGCATGTGAAACACTCTTATTCTGTAAAGACTGTATCATGCACAGTTCCCTTGAAAATGGGCATATTAAGGTGTTTTTTTTTTAATCAATATATTTGTGATTGCGCTAAATCAATAATATATTAATACAACCACCAAGACCACTCTTATTATAAGAGTGGTCTCACGTGAATTCGTAGGGTGTAGAGATGATTACCTTTGGTTCATGGTTCTCATACAGTACACTAAGAATGCAAGTCAGACCATTCTTACAACTGTAACAGTGGTCTTGGTGGCACTATTAAGATACAAGCTAAATCTTTCATGCAGAGCACTAGAAATAGCCTGCTACAGGACTCACTGTTCTAAGACAGCTGGAAAACTCACTTCCTTCAGACTTGCTTTTCCCATCATTTTGCTAAAGTTAACTTTTATTGCTCACTCTTTTGCAGCAACTGCCAAGCAAATTGTTTTCTGATGCCAGTGAAGCTGGTGGAAACTTCTCAACTTTGCTTTGTTTCATCTAGTGATCTGTATAACTGGCTGTGTGAGGAAAAAGTACTCTTCGTTTTTCATGGTTGATTTCTCTACACAGAATTCAATACAAGTGGTCTGGTGTAAAAGAATTTAAACAAAGCCTATTGTCCCAGATTTCCCCCAGGAAAGAGACAGATCCTTTGGTGGTTGGTGCTCAGATCAGCAATTACATTATTACTTGACCCATCCCATTACATAACATATTTTTCTTTGAATCAGATCTACAATTCCAAGGATAATTGGTCGCAACATTCCAATCATCCTTCCATTTATCACAATGTTATATATAACCTTTTCGTTTTACTTATGTCCACTTCTTTATACCATAATTCAACTATTATTTTATTCTCTTTCTTTACAGTCATCTTTTCCTCATCTTGTCACCCCCAGACTTAAAATCTGGGAGGCTCTTTTTCTTCTTATTGGGAGGTAATGGTGTGAAACCCATTAGCGTATTTCTTCTCTGCTGCTGTTGTTGTTGTTATCTATTTTTCATGTGTTCTTCTCCCCCCCCTTCCCTTTTGAAAAAGTTATATCTTCTTTTTGCCCAACCAACCACCTTTGACTGTACCTGCACCACTTTACCGGAGTTCTATCAATTTCTCTCCTGCTGTCCACCTTTGACAAGGCCCTAATAGTATTCAGTTTGCTACTTTCCTTTTGGGAGGGTGGGTGGGTGAAGGCTGGAGAGTAAGTAAAAGAGGGCTTCCTATCCCTCTGCAGCCCCTTAAAACCCCTCTTAAGCTCATCCTTTTCCTATCCATTTCACCAATTTGATTTCTCTCCAACTCCCCCTTAGCCCTTCCCCTTTTGTGATGTCGCCACCACTTTTCCCTGCCCCCTTTCTTCTAAGTCATCACCTCTTGACCACTCCTCTTCTGAACTTTCTTTCCAATCCCCCTTCCCCCACTCCCCCTGTGTCTCATATTATCCAGATCTTTCTTGGTAGGTCCCCTGGACAATTTAGTCTTCCCTTAAGGGCAAATCCCATTGTCCCGGATTACCCCCAAGAAAGAGACAGATCCTGTGGTGGTGGGTGCTCAGATCAGCAATTAATTTATTACTTGATCCATTCTATTACATCACATGTTTTCTTTGAATCAGATCTACAATTCCAAGGATAATTGGTCACAACATTCCAATCATCCTTTCATTTATCACAATGTTATATACATCCTTTTCTTTATACTTATGTCCACTTCTTTATACAATAATTCAAACATTATTTTATATTCTTTCTTTAAAGTTATCTTTTCCTCATCTTCTCACCCCCCAGATGTAGAATCTAGGGGGCCCTTCTTCTTGTTATTGGGAGGTAATGGTGTGAAACCCATTAGCGCATTTCTTCTCTGCTGTTGTTGTTGTTCTATATTTTTGTGTGTTCTTCTTCCCTCCCTCCCTCCCTTTGAAAATTTTATATCCTCTTTTTGCCACTAGCCCATCTCCAGCCCATGTTGGATGATGGGCTTTCCCCCTTAAACTTCCTCTTGTGACCTTGATTACCTTCTCCATTCTTCTATACTCCCCATGGTTTCTGTGTTAAACAATTTGACCCCCAGGTCTGATAAATGTACCCCATCTGGTCCGTAGAATTCATCCTCTCTTTCATCTGTGCCTCTCCTAATGACCCTATCCCCATTGGCTAGAAACAATGTACCTATTCTTCTATTCATTCTTCTTCTTACCCTTTCAATTGCAAGGTGGCTATGAGCATACCTCCAGACTCTGCAGGGCACCATGTCTAACTACTACAGAGTTACCTGTGGCCACCACTTCTTTGTTATTTTATGTCATCTTTGATTTGTAGACAGATGTCCAGCCACAGTCTGGACCCAATGTCATTTCCTCCTAAATGTATTATAATCATGTCCGGCAGCAGGCACCACTCCCTCATGTCTCTCAGTGTTGGAAGCAGCTCGGCCCACTTCATGCCTCTGGTGCCTTGCCGGGACACCGTACATTGTCTTGGATCTTGATATAGCTGCCCACCCCTTCCTCTTTGGACACTCTCCTCTCTGTCCAATAAATGTAGGAGAGCCCACATATCCACACCTCCAGTCTCTGACTCGTACCTGCCGAAAGACCACAAGTGCATAAGATTAAAATAACTGCTGTAGTACTGTTTTAGTCCTGTGGCCTCTGTTCTTTTGCCTTGCTTGGCCAATCCCCCCTTCCCATCCTTGGTAACCTCCTATTTCCTCATCCCCCCTGCTGCCCTGCCCTACTTAACCTGTGAATAAAAGGAAACATGGTTAGTAATCATTTGTTCAGGGGTCTTATGCAGAATTTATAACAATCAGATTTCTAACACTTGACCCCTTGTACCTGTTCAACTTATCCCCCTACTGCTACCAGTCATGATGCCATCTAAATCTGAATGAGTGTGATCAGTAATTTATTGGGTCCTCTCCCAAAAACTCCATGTACTTTTTAAGGACCTCTGTTATCTGATAGCATGTGACTCTTTTCTCATCCCCGTGAATAAAGAATTGCCCTTGTTTTTTAAGATGCACTGTAGTGTATTCCCACAGTGCCTGTACTGGGAAAATGGTTGCCTCACGTGTTTTCTTGAGGCGTATCCAAGTGCCATTACCTTCTTGATCTGTTTTTGACTTTCTAATCCATACGGCAATTGTGTCTTCCTGCCATCTCAGATCTTCAACCTCCAAACCACCACCTATGATGTTTCTGTCATGTCCTACTGCTTCATTCAAGCTAAGGGCCCCGTGGTACATTGTTGTAAAGATGGCTTGGAATAACAAGCCTTCTCCTTCTGATCGACATACTGCTTCCATTGAACAACCTATGCTTGCTAGCACCCTCTCTGACACTGGTTTTCTCTCATCTCTCCCTTTTGTCCCTAAACATCCCCAACCCTGGATCATCCATCTTACCAACATGGTTTTAGTTGGGTCCCACCACTGTCTCAGGTTACAGACTATGCTGATGGCCGCTAGGTGGGCCCCTATTGTTGCGTGTGCCATCCTTCTTTTACACTAGTACATTATGTATTTTTCTACTTGATCATCCATGACTTGCCCACTCACCTCCATTTTGTGCTGATCGCTGAAAGCTTGCAGTGCTCCCCATGCCCCTTCATAGGCTTTGAGTGTCCTGGGGGACCAGGAGTTGTGAAATAACACTTTGGCTCCTTCAAGCCAACTTCCCAAATGTCCTCCAGTATGGGCATCTTTTACACCTCTGCCTTCGGTGCTGAGGCTTGGAACTTGTCAAGCTGCAGATGGGAGAGGCTGTCAGCTATTGTGTTTTGGATCCCCTCTATGTGCCTAGCCCTAAAGGACATATTGAGCTTCAAATCCTGTGGTACTAACTGCCTCAGCACCCGTAAAACCGGTCTGGTTGAGGCCCCCCATTGTTAAGAACATCAACAACTGCCTTTGTATCGCACCAGAAAGTCACTTTCTGGTTCGGTAGCTCTGCTCTCCATATTAATGTGCATGCCCATATTGGCATGATTTCAAGCAAGGTGATGTCTCTGGTTAGACCTTGGTTTACCCAACTCTCTGGCCAGGCTTCAGAAAACCATTTCTCCCTACAATAGCCCCCCACCCTGCCTAGTCTCCCAGCAGCATCTGTATACAGATCCAAGTCAGCATTTAATAACCACTCATCTTGCCAAAAGGACGTGCCGTTGAATGTCTGCAGGGATACCTCCCAGATTCCCAAATCCTCTCTCATATCCCATGTGATATCCACCCAGTGGTGTGGCCTGGTCACCCCCCATGTGGCATGTGCCAACCACTTTGTGAAGGCCCTTCCTGGGCTGATGGCCTGGCAAGCAAAATTGAGGTGTCCGATCTGTTGCTGCACCTGTCTTAGTTGTTTTCTCTGCCCTACCCTGTGGTCCTGCAAATGTTCCCTCATCTTCCTTACCTTGTTCTGTGGTAACCTAAAAACTTCCTCTTGTGCATATATCTCTATGCCCAGGAACTCAGTTGTCCTGCTGAGGCCTTCTGTCTTATCCAGTGCCAAGGGTACTCCTAACTCTTTGCACAGAGCCTGAAAACACTTGAGCTTTGCCTCTGTTTCCTCTCTGCCGCTCCCTATGAGCAAAAAATCATCTAAGTAATGCAGTACTGACTTGTGTCTCATCCTTCTCTGAACTACCCCCTGCCAGCAGATACTAAATAACTCAAAAGAGGTGCATGCTGTGGAGCACCCCATGGGCATGGCTTTGTCAAAATAATATTCCCTGTCTACCTTAAAACCCAGTAAATACCAATCTAAGGGATGCACAGGAAGGACTCTGAATGCTGCCTCGATGTGGGTCTTCACTAGCCATGACTACGGAGTGGCCCTGATAATCTGCACTGCCTCTTCTAGTGTGACATATGTCACATTGAAGTGTCTTTCCGAAATGTAATCATTCACCAATTCACCTTCCGGAAAAGACAAGTGGTGTATCACCCTAATTTTCCCAGGTCGTTTCTTAGGTATCAAGCCTAGGGGGGGATATCCTCAAGTTGTCGACTGGGGGGGAACTGAAAGGGGCACTCTTTTCTTTCTGCAACTTTTTTCTCAAAATATTTTCTTTTCCCTTTACTGACCCAAAGTTTTTGCTTTCCATGTATACCCTAGGGCCTTGAGAGTGTAGGCTTAAAACCCCCTTTAATCCCAGCAAGCAGTTGGTCTGCAGCTTCTTGATCTGCATGCCCTTCCAAAGCCTGCTCCTACATCTGAATCTTGATTGGTGCCTGTGCCATGTTAAATATGTGTCCCTCCCATCCAATCCTTGTAGTGTGTCGCTCAAAATTTCTGGCCTTCCTGCCAAACCCTCCCTTACCCCTAAAACCTCTGTTCCCTGTCTGTCCCCTAAAACCCCCTTTGGTCCCCTCAAAAAGGCTGGTTGGAGGTGCCCTGTCCCCCATTGTATTGTCCCCCTGCTACCCAGCTTGACCTGCATCTTATTGCTGGGTGTGTCCCTCCGCATTTTGAACATGTGTGCCGAAACCTGCATTGCGACCAAGAACAAAATGCCTGGTTGAAACCCCAGCAGCATTTTTGCAACAATGTATCTTTCTTTCTCCCTTCCCCATCTGGTGTGGACTGGTCTGTGATATAGTCTGTCCACAAATCTAACTGCTTGGTAGCCCACCGGACATCCCCATAGGTGACCATCCTCTGTCTGAAGAACTCGTCATAGTACAGCCATTCAAACCCCTCTTTCACTGTTGCCCTCTTTATGATCAGTTGGTAAGTAACCAGGAGAATTCCCAGTTCAGTCTTTTTCTCCATGACTATTGCCAAATATGTGACGAATCCCACGAACCAACTGTCCCATGTTCTTCCTTTCGTGCACTTGTCTTCCTCCTTCTTCCCTAGCAGCACCACAGCTGCTGTCATCTCCACCTTCCCAATGCTCTTTTTCATCATATTTCATTACTGCCTCCCTGCTTACTAAGGCAAAAATATCCACATATTCCCCTTTCCATATCTTTTCTTTTGTTGCCAGGGGATCATGCTCTCTTATCCTCATGCCCTGTGTCCCTCATCCCCCCTTGCAAAACTCCTACCTTCGATGTTCCCCCAGCTCCCCCAATTCCTCCCTTCCCTTATCTGAGTTCACCTAAAGCTTTCTCTAACTGTCCTATGTCATCCTGCCCCATAGTCATGATCATTTGCTCCATATATTCTTTTATGTTTCTGCTCACATTTCCTTCCACATTACCTGGAGATGGGCTTGGCAGAGGGCCCCCTGACCCCGGGGCCTGCCCTCCCTTGACATTCAGTGCTGTAGGTGGTGGTCCTAGCGGAGCAGGCATAGGTGGCAGTGCTGGGGTGGAAGGTTCTGGTACTGTATCAGGGATCGTGGGGATCACTGGGATGACTGACTGCAGTGTGGGGACCACTGGCTCTGGCCTATATAGGCTACTGTAGCTGGTCAAGGTGGTGGTGTCTGGGCTGGGTGATCGACCTGGTGCCTGAGGCTCAGCTGTGTCCCTTGCTGGTCTGTGTCCCCTGCCGCTACCTTCTGCCTTGTCCCCTTTCCATTTTTCTCTTAGCTCCCTGAGTCTCCATGTCCTCCACCAACTCCCATACCTTCTTGGCCCGCTCCGTCAGCTCAATTATCACTTTGCATGATTCCTCTTTGGTCGGCTTACTCTGTTTTGGGGTCATTGTCATCTCCAGTTCCTATGTAGTAAAGAAAGTACTGCAAAAGAAATGGTCATGTTAATCTCAAGCATCTGTCCATTCCTCTGTGTGCATTGCTTGACCCTTTCTGCCAATCCTTGACCTCCATACCTCCCTGGTTATCCATGGAACCAGGCATATGCCCCCCCCCAATCTGTATGTGTATCTATATCCAAAGCCCATGTAATCTGTCTGCCTATGGGTGCACAGATCCCCCTGTGACCTCCCCCATGCCCATCATCCTCATTCCAATGATTCCTTCCTCTCTTTATCTCCGTTTATTCCTTGAGACCATGGCCGATGCCTTCGTGCCACGTGCACCCTCTCCCCACCTGATCGGCCTGCAGCCATCGCCAAATATTCCCTTCCCCCATTCACCTCAGCTGTCTCTAATACCAGGTCAACCAAATACATCCATTGGAAAGATCTCTTGCCCATGATCCTGGTACCCCTTGTCTTGTACCCATATCCCAGTAATTGCACCTCAGTACCCGGATGGGCCCAGAACAGTCATCTTCCCTTTATTTTTTTTTTGGAAACTCCCTTTCCCGAGTTCCTGTTGGTCTTTTCCCTGCTCCAGGGATCCCACCCACAACCCCAGACTCTGTGTGGTGTGGTCTTGTCCCCCCCCCATCATTGGCTTGCGGCACCGGACCCCTTTTATAAAATAAAATCTTGGCTTGTGAAAGAAGCAATGTCTTTAAAAACCTGTTGTATTTAAGAGATCTGCACATATGGTATATTGTTGTAATTTTTTTCTTTCTTTCTGTCTATGTATGTACTGTGTTGCACGTATGTATGTATAATGTATGTGTTGTATTTTCTAGAATGAAACTGATATTTTTGTACAGTAGGACCCCATTGTAAATTAGCTGATGCTAAATTGGGTTTTATCCTGTTTCTGATATCAGAAATAAACTTTTTACTACTACTTTTACTGCCCCCGGCTCCCGGTAGCTGTTGTGTACAAGCTGCCCCCTGGATTACAGGGAAGGCCACTCTCCAGGCCTTATTTGCTGCCTTCTGTCCCCCCCCCCCCACCTTGCGGGGTGCCCCTGTGCTTCGAGTCCTCTGAAACCTTGGCAAAGACTCACATTCCACATCCTCATTATCTGGGGCCTGTCACCTGAGGCCCCATCCAAATGAGCAACCCAGCACAAAATCCCCCCTTTCTTCTTGTTCCCATTGCCGAAACAACCCCTCGCCCTGGTTCACGTGCCCCCAGGTCAAGTGGTGTGACGTCATCCAATATGGCATCGGAGTGCATCCTTTTGTGCCTGCCTCATGGTAACTTGGTGACTGCTTTCCTTCTATCAGTTTGAAAAAACTTTCTTCTTGCTTTATGCCTCAATCCTCTTGTTCCTCCCCCCCCAGCATCCATTGGTAGTTGCAACCTTAGGCCCCTGCTGTAAAAAACTCCCTGGCCTAACGCCAATCCACTTCCATGCTGGCCTGCCCAGCCAAAATGCCCCTGCTGCCAACATTGCTAAAATAACCTCTTGCCTTTGTTGCTCCCAACGCTGCGGCATAGGCCAACAGAAACCATGAAAACCTTAATCTCAAAAACGCCAGTCACCTCTACTGATGAAAACCCCCATTACAGCTCTGTCCTCTGCTCCCTCTCACATATCTTACTCACTGGGGATCCCACCTCGTGGCCTGCCTAGTCCCAACAAACCAGGCCAACTATCAGATTCAAATGCCACATCACATTGGCCGCTATGCTCTGCCCTATACAAAAAACACTCAATATTAGCTTTTTTTTTAGGCACCCCTGTGCTACAATAGCAAACCAGGCCAACCATCAGACTCAAATACCACATCACAGTGGCCACTATGCTCTGCCCTATACAAAGAACACCCGATATTAGCTTTTTAGGCACCCCTGTGCTACAATAGCCCCCCAGCGCCCCTGTTGCAGATGCACTACAATGTCCTGGTGCCCATGCTGCTTACCTGTCATGTGTCTCTTTCTTCCAAGTGTGTGCACCAGCTTCCTGAGTACCCCGTCCAAATTTGTTGAACTCTTATCTGTTCTCAAACCTAAAAAAAGCCATGCTTTTTCTTTGGAGATGAATAATGGGTGGAACTTTAAAACTAATGTGGCTCACAATTGCTGATCTGAAGTGCTACTCTCATACAGTTCACATGAAATCTGAAAGCTGGACAGTAGCAAATAAAAAGAGGGCTTTCTATCCCTCTGCAGCCCCTTAAAAACCCCCGTTAAGCCCCTCCTTTTCCTGTCCATTTCACCAATCTGCTTTCTCTCCAACTCCTCTTTAGCCCCTCCCCTTTTGTGATGTCACCAACACTTTTTCCTCCCCCCTTTCTTCTGAGTCACCACCTCTTGACCACTCCCCTTCTTTTTTTTTTATTATTATTATTATTTATCCTCCTGCAGACACTAACCTGCTGCAATCCAGCCACCGCTCCACTCCCCCAAGCGACCTGGAGATACATACCAGCACACCAGCTGGTATATGCTGCCATACCATTGAGAGGGACTCCCCTTAGTCCCCACACCAGGCCGGGATCCGATACTGGCATTTGATGTGCCTCTGCAGCCCCACTGGGCTCAGGAGTAATGGACATCAAGCTGCCATGATAGTGCTGCATTTTGTCCTCCATTTACTCCATGTTCAGAGTGCAGACATGCAATGACATCAAGGCGCAACATGCCAACATCCACTGCACTCCATCCCTATGCTACATCGTCTCTAGCAGTGCCCTCGATCATCACTGGGCGCCGCTGCAGAGTAGTGGAAACTCACAGCCCTCCCCAGGATAGGAGAGCAGTCCTCCAGATGCTCAATCCTATCCCCCCCACCAACCCCTGACAACCCGAGCTCGCATCCGAACCCGGGGAGCCAGCGTGATGTGAGGTGTGGCGTCCAGTGCCTCAAACCTCAGCATCACCGGGCTGGCTGACCACTCCCCTTCTTAACTTTCTCTCCAATCCTCCTCCCTCCCTTGTGTGTCATATTATTCAGGTCTTTCTTGATATGTCCCCCGGACAATCAAGTCTGCCCCTTAAGGGCAAACCCAATTGCCCCAGTTCCTCTAAAATCACTTTCATGTAGCACTGCACTGAATGGGAAGTGTGTGGGGGGGAGGCTTCATCAGCTGTTGAGTCTCTTCTCCAAAATATGACCACAGATCATGCCCCAGGACCCCATGCCTTTGGAGTATATGTATGTTCCATGATTGGTTGCCTATGAACCAGATGACACTGTCAACTGGCAGGAGCCAGCAGACAAGAGTTCACTTGCAGCTGCTTAGTGTCTAGGGCTCCTGACATCATTGTGTCACTCCCACCCCATTGAGTATCAGTATTTTAACTGGAACTATCCTAGCCTCTGGTAGGATACCAGGAAGCTGCAGCTGCTCACAGAACACACCTTAAAATCCAACAGACGGAAGGCAAAATATTTCAAACAAGAACATTACCTAAATGAAAAAAATGCACTTGAAACAAATGTAAGTACCAGCAAAAGTAACTTAAAACATTGGGCTTATTGCATGTCACTGAAAAACAAAACATTAAATAGCAGAAATAAAAGAAAAGCATTTGACTATGTAAGCAACATTTTTAACAAAAGCGAACTGCACATTAGACTGGATGTTTGATTTTTTTTTGGTATGAGATGCAGAGTGCTCCAAAGAATCTCTAAGTGTTAATTCATTTAATTATATGTTGCTTCAAACAGAGAAAGAGTAGCATAGTCAGGGTACTGACCTTATAACTGCAGAATGCAGACTATATTGATTTTTCATTTCAGGTACTAGATTTAAATCAGTACATTGTTTACATGTGCTATTAGGAAAGAAAAGATTAACTTGCAAATGATTAAATTTAATAGCAACATTTATATACTAAATTTCTAATATGCTTATTTTTACTTGTACTTTCACTCTTGTGTTATATAAAAATATATATATATATTTTTTTAGTTTTTGCTGACCGGGTAATAGTGAAATGATTAACACAACTTAATAGAGTCTAAGGAAAAGGATATGATATACTAAGTGCAGTTTATCATAAGGGTGCAGTTGTGCCCCTATAGTTAGGGTCAAGTAGGCAGTTTAATGTTAAACCTCAGATTTTGTACTTTATCAACTTTGCAACAGTTCAACAGATTTGCACAAACTTTTGCTTGCACAGTCTTGTGTGGTAGATCTCTTGACATGCCAAGTTTTGTTTTGGTGAGATTTGTGGATTCTGAGCTGCACATAGTACAAAACAATAAAATTAACCTTTTTTTGTCATTACACTGGGCCCATATGGTTTGGAATTTTGGTTTGAAATGTTCAGGATACAAATGTCTTGAGCCACAGAAGTGCATTTTGCTAGTTTAATAAAAAAAATATGAATCTGTTCCAAAGTTATTTAAATGTAAAGTTTTGGGTTCTGAGCATGCTCAATATAGTCTTTTGGATAGCTTCCTGGAATGACAAAGAAATTTGGTGTCACGAAAAAGGATTATTTTTCTTGAGGGTTCAATCCTTTTTCATGAGAAAACAATCCTTTTTCGTGTGCCACCAACTTGTTTTGTATTTTTCCACACAACAAACTGTCATAACTCTGCATACAAATGTCTTCTACAGACATCCAAACATTTATCTTGCTCATCGGGAGTTGATGAGCTTCACTGTGTATTTTTTAATAGCTCCAATGGCACCAGAACATTTTTTGAACTATTTAAATACTTTTTTTGCATTGTTCGCTAGATTCTTTTTCATGAAGTACTTTTTGTTCTCATGAAAAAGAAATCCTTCTTGCGAAAAATTCCATTACCATGAAAAAGGATTCACGAAAAAGAAATCATCTTGTGAAAAAAGATTGTTTAAAAAAAAGTTTGAAATCCTTTTTCATGAGATAGAATCCTTTTCCGCCACCACAAAAAAAGAATATGCAGAAAAGGAACTGTTTCGTGAAAAAGGATTTAAAAAAACCTAAGTCCAAAATCCTTTTTCGTGAGCTGGAATGCTTTTCCATGACCCCAGCAAAGAATTATTTGAAAAGGATTCCTTTTCCACAGAAAAGGATTCCTCTTCTATGAACATGGGAAAGCATTTGTAGAAAAGGATTCCCGCTCATGAAAAAAAGATTTCTGTACCTTTTTCCTTTGGCACATTGAAGTTCAAAGGCATCCCACCCCTCCCATGTTTGTTATTGTATAGCCCTGGTGTCTAGTGGCACCCCCACCCTCCACTTCCCATATTTATTATAATATTTAATCCCATTGGTGGTTACTGGCACCTCCACCCTCCCATGTCCCTATATTGTATATCACTGGTGTCTAGTGGCATCCTCACCTTCCAATACCCATATTTATAATATTTTTTAACCCCACTGGTAGTTACTGGTACCTCCCACCTTCCCATGTTCCTATATTTTATATCCCTTTTGTCTAATGGCACCCACCTTACAATCCCTATATTTATAATAATTTATAACCCCATTGCAGGTTAGTTGTACCCCCCACCCTCACATGTCCATGTCAATCTGAAAACAAGAAAACCATCCCTTGATGTTGTGCTTTTTTTTACAACCTGTAAAAAAAAAGTCCGCCACTGATCAGACCCACATCACCCACCTGACCTCCCACTGTGCACCCACCTCCCCGCACCCCCCTGGACCCCCCCACATGCCCTCACTAACCTGAACTGCCAACAGACTGTAAGGTAACTGCAGTTCAATGTATTTTCCAACCGCAGTTACCTAACTTGTCAGACAACAGTTGCCAGTTCCAGCAGCAAGAGGCATGTTCGATCAGAGAGTGAACCTTCAGTGTGTTGGCATTTCAGGTGAGTGAGGACATGAGGGAGTCAAGGAGGCTGAAGAAAGGTGGGTGCACTGTAAGAGGTTGGGTTGGTGGTGTGGGTGTGATCTGTGGTGGACTTTTTTTTTGTAGGTTGTAAAGAAAATCACAACATCGAGGGATGGTTTCCTATATGCAGGATGACATGGACATGGAAGTGTGGGGTGTATCACTAACTGCTAATGGGGTTAAACATTATTTTGAATATAGGGATTGGAGGGTTGGGGTGCCACTAGGCACCAGAGATATGCAATATAGGGACATGGGAGGGTGGGGGCACTACTAACCACCAGTGGGGTTAAACATTTAATAAATATGAGGATCAGAGGTTTGGGGGTGCCACTAGACACCAGGGATATATGCAGAAATATACACTAGGGACAGGGGAGAATGGGGGTGCCACTACTCACCAATGGGGTTAAACATTATAATAAATATGGGGATCAAAGAGGGTGGAGGGTACCAGAGTGCAGGAACAAATATTTTGTTTAAAATCTATAAAAATGGCAGGGTGGTAGATCTCATTAGCCATCAGGGATATAAATGTTGCTAGGAGTTGAAAATTGGATGGTGGTGGGTACCTCTGACACCAATGACCACTATTGTGTGGCAGTGGGCAAATGGCAGTGTGGGGTGCCACAAGACACTGGGGGCTATTCAGTTAAAATTAATGGGAAATTGGCCACAGTGGTTGGGTGGGTGGGCCCACTGTCTACCAGGGAAGAGACCAATGTCTTTTTCTAAAACAATATATGAGCAACTTGTGTATGTGTCCCACAACAAAATGCATGGGACCCTGTGCTCCCACAGCCAAATAAAGTGCATGGGAGTGCAAGGTCTGAAGGATCTTGTAATCTCACAACAAAAGTACATGGGTGTACAGGGTCCAAAGGACCCTGCGCTCACACAGCCAAATAAGGATACTATTATACTATCTTAAAAAGTAAGGAAATAATTTGCAAACAATTCTGTAAATGCTCCAGTCTGGATCAAAGCAGCAAAAGTTGGTAAATGTGGCATTAAGGTTTCCAACCCTAACACCCCACCCCCTAAATCAGGCATGAGAGTAGGTGTGGGGTTTTTTGCAACTTATATATACTATATACAGATAAATAGATAGATATATACATAGAGAGAGAGATAGATAAATAGATTAGACTAGTGTGGTAGCAACAATATAGTTAGGTCTGAGTGACAGGTTCTATGTTAAACCCCTAACTTTACCCCTTAATAACTTTGGCAGCACTTGATAAAATTAGCTGAATCGATACATGCATTTTCTAGTAGCAAGGTCTAAATATGTGAAAAGTTTTGTGATGGCAGCTTGTGCAGTTTCTCGGATCTGTATGTAGACCCCTATTTCTTCCTATACTTATCATGTGTTTTTGGTTTTGCTGTCACCTACAGCCTACATGGAATGGAACTTGTTTTCCAAAACTTTCAGTGTAAAGCCTACTTTGCCAAGGTAGTTCCTTTGGAAGGTTTTGTGAAGAAATATTAAATGGTTCTAGAGTGAAAAGTGTTTTTTGGATGATGTTCTGACACGACATGAAAAATGTAATGTTGCTAGATCGTTTTTGTTTCTCACCATTTGCTTCTCACAGCATGAAAAAAATTATTTCATGCTGTGACAGCTGCCATCTTGGGCTCAATTCTCAAAGGTTAGTGAAAGCTGCACCAATGGTAGCTTGTGCCAATTGCCAGTGTGCTAGGTACCCTGTGCCAGATTCTCTATAGGGTAGGGTCCCAGCAGGAGAATCCCACAGCTTGTGGCAACTGTGGATATGTGCCAAACATATCTATGAAGTTTGCCACAAGTTACAGGGCAGTCGGTTGGCAGCTGTGCCCATGGACAGTAACTGTGTCTAGCCATCCTCCTCATCCCTGATGTCCACCATTAAATATTCATACATCTGTCCTTGGTGGTCTAGCGGACCTCCCTTCCCATCCCCAATCTCCCCCATAAATAATTATATATCTTTCCCTGCTGGTCTAGTGGACTCCCCTCCCTATCCCAGTTCTACCCATAAATAGTTATATAGCTTTTCCTAGTGGTCTAGTGGACCCCCATGCCAGCAGGCAGTGCTCCACCACTTGGCTCACTCTGTCCCATCCCCGAGCCAGTGACCAGAACATCCCTCCACTCTCCACCATGGCTGGCCACCGACTGAGCTGTCAAGGAGGCATTCTGAATACAGAATGTGCTCATTAGTTGACAACTCACTGAGCTAGGGGGCAATGTCTCTTGATTCAGCAAGTTTCTTTTTGGTCTGATGTGTAGATTCTGAGATGCAGGTGGTTGGAATTCAGGAACATTTTTTGGGGGGGTTTATTGCTGTTTTTTTACTCTCACCTATGGCTCAGATAGTTTGAAATTTTGTTCTGAAATTTTCAAGGTAGAAATGGCACGTCTTAGAATGGTGTCTTTCATTAGTTTGGTGAAAAAATACTAATCCGCTCTCAAGTTATAAGGATTTGAAATTTCAGTTCTGAGTATGCTCAGTAGTTTTTCTGATAGATGTTTGATACAAAAGAATAATTTTGCTATACATACGAACATAGGAACATATGAATGTGCCAGCAAAAACAGACTAGCCAGTCTATCTAAGTCTGCTAGAGTGTGCAGCTAGCACCCCTAGTTTGCAGCTGCCTCACCCCCTCCCATTTGTCATCCCACTGCCACCCCCACCTCCCCCACCCTCACTCTCCCCTGTTCTCTGTCCCATGCCCTTTTGAAACTGTTCACAGATTTACATGATACCACCCATTCTGGTAGGGCATTCCATTTTGCTACCACCCTCTCTGTGAAATAGTGTCTCCTCATTTCCTTCCTAAATATACGAAAGAGGATTCTTGTTTTGTGAGACCAAATTCCTCTTTCATGAGAAAAAAAATTCTTCTTTCATATGGTGCCCATATTATTTTCATTTTTTTTTACTTCTTTCAACACACATAAAAATCATGCCCTGGAGACAGACAAACTCATGAGCCTAGTTAAACGGGACCCATTTAGCTCTATTTTGGACTCAGTTTTTTGGAAAATGACTCCAAAATGGGTTTTTTTGAGATCCCAAAAATGCTTAGCAAGTCTTGTTTTGTAGGACAATTTTCTTCTTTCGTGAGGTTCACAGAAGAGGAAGAGGGCCATGTGAAAGAAGAATTCCACCTCAAGGAATAGGAATTTGGATGTATTTTTTTTTCAGAGTCTTTTTTTGTGAGAAGGCATCTTCTTTTGTGAGCTCATGAAATTCTGATGAGAGAGGATGCCTTCTCAAGAAACAAGATTTTGGGCTTAGTTTTTTTTCACATTTTTCTTTTGTGAAAAGGTATCCTGTTTCATGAGCTCTCAAAAATTACAAAAAACAAGAAGTTGGGCTCAGAAAACAAAATGTTAGACTTATTTTTTTTCCAGAGATGAATAACAGATTGATAGATTCTCCCATTGAGATTGTTGGATTGTTTAATGAATCTTTCAGTAACTTGGAGGATTATAGAAAAGAAATTCCTACTCAAGATATGTGTCTCCAGTGGGATATTAAGGTGGATTTTGACCAGATATTTACAAGGTAGGGTACACCAGTGACTAGAGTCTGTTTCAGCTTCATCCCCGATACCATTTTTGCATGAAAAGGATGGATATAATGTCCATCTCACAGGAGCTGCGCCCTTATGAGATAGATAGATAAAAATGTTTATCTTTTGACAGGAGTTAATCATTAGGACTATTATGACCTGTTTACAAGATTGTCCTGTGTAGATTATGATTACAAGGTACAAAACTTGACATGGTTCCATAATTAACAGTACAACAACATAACTCAAACACAATACATAAATACAATAACAAATAAAACACATTCAATAATCAACAAATAACACAATAGATCACAATTCGATTTCCTTAAGACTCTAAGCATGGCATGCTGCCATTCAGTTTGGAGATCAAGCCACGCCCCCCAGTTTTATGTCTTTCGACCTTCATGTTACCCAGATCATTAAGGTAATACATAACAGACTAGGTATGCTCTATAGAATGAACCAGTATTTTGATTCCTGAGTCGCTAAAGTTACTGGCCAAAAGTCTGCTTTTGTCAAAACTTGATTAACTGTGTTTTTCCTATTTACCTTTGACTGAAAAACATTTTCAATAAGGCTAAATATGCTTTACAATTTTATTTGTAGGTTTGTCACTGGTTTAAGGGCTTCAAGTCATCATTGTAATCTTTATGATACTATGGGATGTCTTCCATTTAAGGAACAGATTGAATTTAAGGTTTTGATTATTATGCATAAAATTGTCTTGATCTCATGACTAATATTATTAGTAAGAAATTTCCTTGATGTGTTAACACCTTTTCCAGTGGATCACAAAACAAATATGTATTTCCCATTCTCCATTTTAACTTAACATTTGGTCAGAGATAACTGAAATATGAAGAAATTACCTATTACAATAATTTACCTACGTCTGTTACGAATGTTGTATCTTTGTTTTCATTCGAATCTGATTTGTATAACTTGTTGATGCGGGGTTCCAATTGTACTTGTTTTACATAATATCTAATGTATTTATTGAATTTTACACACTGGTCGCTGTGAAAAATAGCATTTTTGTTAATCTGCTTACCAGTTTAAATAAAAAAAAAATCACATAATTTTCAAAAAAACTTCATTCATGACCCCTCACAAAATAAGACTGTTGGCTCATAAAACAGAAATATAGGTTCACGAAGGAATCATTTCTTAATATTGAAAAAATCAAGCTCATAGCTGTGCTATTTTTGAAGATTTCAAAGCCAAATTCTTAGCATGTGCTTTTTATGACCTGACATATACCTTACGAACAATTGTGAAAACATGCTTGACACATGATCAAAAAGGTACATCTGTGGCCACATGGAACCACAGGGCCCCTTCTGTACCATTACAGACTCCTGTGTGTCTACATCTGTAGAAACAAAGAACTGCAAGGCTTGTAAGGCCCTATGTTTCCACACTCACATGGACTCCTCATTTGCTGCATGGCCCAGAGGGCCCTATGTGTTTGCATCTGTATCTGTACTGAGCTGCAGGGCCCAGAGGGTCCTGCACTTCTGCTGCCTGATGGACTACACATATGGCACAGGACCCTAAGAGTCCTGGGCATCTATACTAACACACGTGGAAGCACAAGGCCTGGAGAACCCTATGCTTCTGCACTCAGATGGAGGTGTTCAATTGTCCTGAAGTGACCTATGTGAATGAGGATTCCATTCTACTGTCTCATAAAGCAAGGGAATTCATTGCAAAAAAAAAAAAAAACTGTGTTAATGAACCAGTTTGGGCTCGGCTTAAAGCGACAAAAGTAGGCAAATGTGGTATTCAGCTTTCCAACCCTAACTCCCCACCCCAACCCCACAAGCAGCAAAAGGAAAAAATCATTAAGGTTTAGGTTTTCCTTAGTCTTGCCAAATCAGTGCTGGGCTCTTCCTTGTGGTTCTCAACCCTAATGGTCATCATGCCCCCCCAGCCCATAGCCCCCTGTCTGAAGCACAAGGTAGTGCTCCAAGCCAGTGCCTCATGCTGATACACTCCTCAAAGGTACAGAAGTATGTCTTGCCACATGTTGCCAATAAACTGTGGGCCCTTCCTCAAGAAAAGAGATCACATCTGAACTTGTTTGCTCTTGGGAGGGAGTGACTATTAGGGCTGAGAACCCCAAGGAACAGCCACGCACTGATTTGACAAGACTCAGAAGAACCACAACCCTAATGTTTTCTTTTCTTTTTTCCTTTTGCAGCTAAGAGGGCTGGGATGGGGAGTTAAGGTTGGAAACCCTAACACCACATTTTCCCACTTTTGTTGCTTTATGCTGAATCCTAACTGGTTCATTAATGCTGTTTTTGCAATGAATATACATACAGAGATAGGTAGATAGATAGACAGACTGATAGCTAGATAGATAGATAGATGGATGAAGTAAGGTAGGTAGATAGACAGACAGATAGAGAGATAGATAGATTGTATAGGGACATGGTAGCACCCTTATAATTAGGGTTGCTCAGGCTGTTCAGTACTACACCCCAATTTTGGCACCTTATAACTTTGGCACTGTTTGACAAAATAGCCCAAAATTTGTCACTCATGGTTAGGCTGTCAGACTCTCAAGATGTGAAAAGTTTTGTGATGGCATCTTGTATGGTTTTCAAGATACGGAGTGCCAAGAAATAACAAGAAAAACCTATACTTACCATTGCAAATGTTGTGCTCTCACCTACAGCCTAGATGGTGTGGAATTTTTTTTGACATTTTTATGTTTGAAGGCACCTCTGCCTAGGGTGTGCCTTTCAAAGATCTGGTGAAAAAAATATTATACAGTTTTAGAGTTATAACAGTTTTTGAGTTAACCATCAAATGCAACTGGTTAAAAAATACTATCACAAGTGCTTATTTTCATGATTTACCTCTCATGTTGAAAAAAATTACTGATCACGTTGGCAATCATTTTGTTCCTCTTTTTAAATTCACAAACACTGAAAATTCACAAAAAATTATCTGTTTTTAAAAAGCAAACACCTGAACCTATCTAAACGAGAACCATTTAATCAGATTCTGCTTTTTTTTTTTTTTGGTTTTCTTTTTATGAAATACCAAAAATATCTTGTTTAGCCACCCCCAAATTCAAGGGTGCCAAGCTTAGCAAGAGGAGCCATTCACCTGTGTTCTATGTTTGAGAACAGTGGGACTTTGTGGAGGTGAGCTCAGTGACTCAGCTGGACTTAGTGAGGGTCGGGGGACAGCACTGTTATTCGACACCCCCCTCCCAGTAAGAGAATGAAAGGTGTAGGGTTATCCGTACAGATCTGGGTACCATATAGTAAAGACAACTGCCCTCTTGGCATGGAGTTTTGCACCTTTCCACCCTTGGGTGGCAAAGGGCCCTGTGCATTGGCTGATAGATGCATTCTTTGCCCTGTGAATCTGTATCTGCCACCACATGGAAGCACAGAGACCACAGGGACCTGCATTCCACAGTCAACTAGACAGCCCCTTGCACTCTTCACACCTATTGCTGCATGCAAATGCAGGGCCTGCAATGCCTGTTGGGGGATGGAGTCTTCCCTTGATACAGGACGTCTGCATCTGTTCATGGCATGAATGAGGATACGATTCTACTGTCTCAAAAAGAAAGAAAATTATTTGCATAATCTTTTTTAATGCACCAGTTAGGGTAACTTGATGCCACAAACGTATGGGAATGTGAAGTTATTGTCTCCAACCCTAATTCCTCACCTCCAGCCCCAAGCAGCAAGAGGGAAAACATTAGGGTTTTGTGTCTCTGGAATCTTGTTGAATCAGTGGTGGGGTCTTTCTTGGGGTTGTTAACCCTAATGCTCTACCTATTCCCTGAGCAAACAAAGTCACACATGATCTCCTTTTTAGAACTGTGGGTGGAGCCTACAGGAGTATTGCATGTACAAAAGGAGTGATGTCATGTTTTCTGTCTGTGGAACTGATTGAAGGTGTAAATAGTCTCCTCTGCCTTACCCTCCTCCAAGCAATGTTTTCTGCCCTCAAATAAATATGCTTTCATGTTAGTCAATGGTTGCAGGGTACTATTTTCTTTCTTAAATGGGTGGTACAAGAACTGGAACCTGAGTAGTGGGAGGCAGCATTAGGCTTTTTTTGGAGTAAGATCCACCTCCGTCTCCACCCCAAACTTTTTTCTGATTCATGTGGGAGGGGCATGAGATAACTCTAGCATGCTGTAACCAGATACACTAGTTTGGGACCTTATCAACCAACAGACATGCCTTGGCAACTGAGAACTGAACAGAAGATATTTGATGCCTTCAAACTGACTTAAAAATCCTTTGGAACAAATGATTATCAGAGCCATCTAGAGCCTTAGAAAGAGACCTAGACACACATCTAGCTCTGTAAGAAAACTTTCATTTTTGGGGGGGGCTGTGAGATTCAAACCCAGATCTAACTGCCCAGATCATCAATGCTATAGAATGCTATAATTAACAGACTCCAACTGTTTTCTTACAGAAACCCCACTCATTGAGATTTCAAGTATTTTCTAAATTATAAATGTAGGTATCAGCATTCTGTTAGTAGTTAGTGCTGATTGTGGTCTGTGACAAGATCTTTTCTTTTTTACAAAGGAAGTGTATGGTAGGAAGCTGAAAACAGACTTTGATGATAAAGTGTGTTTTTTCTTTTAAGTTTGAGATGTATTAAAAAACTTTGAACAAGAAAACAATTGGTGATTTTAAAAGCTATTCTGATCAGAGCTGACATAAAAAAAATCTTAACTATTTTTTATTTTATCATGGATTCTAGAAATAGGATGTCGGCATTCACTCCATTAAACCTGTTTTTCAGGTTTTTTCATAGCAGCTTGACAATGTAATCTTCCCAGAATGCAGTCTGTCACGGGGGGAGGGGAAATTGTTTTAATCATGAAGCATTGGTGTTACTAATGCATTTAGAAATACAATTTTTTATTGTCTTTACAATTAAACATGCAGTTTCATGTCAGGGCAAATTTTTTGGAGGGGTTCAAATTATTTTAAACATGGGCACAGTACTTGGTAAATACATACTTCGATGATAAAGTGTATTTTTTCTTTCAAGTTTGAGAAGTATGTATTATATAAAAGTGTAACCATGTTGTAAATGGTTAAGTAGGCAGTGGTTTAAGGCTCTGAGCTACAAACCTGGAGACCTGGGTTTGACTCCCACAGCCCCCACTTGCATACTGTGTGACCCTGCGCAAATCACTTAAAGTAGTTGTCCACCCAGAATGTGCAAAAAAACATATGTTATGTAGTGTTTTGATATATATGTTAAGTTCTAGTGTGTCCTTCCCTCTGTCTGCTATTTGGAGTTTTTCCTAAATTGCCTGCTAGCTGTATAGTAGTTTTATGACCCCTGTGGATCTCCATAACAAATAGGTTTATTGGCTTTCTTTCTCCTACAATGCCCCCTGTCTCATGTGACAGTGATGTAGCCATGCCCTTAGATTTAGCATGTGTACTGCTTTAAAATTAGTTCAGCAGCAGCACAGCCTTGTAATTGTTCTTATCCAGGGAGCACAAATGTCAACAGTTAGTTTAGCAGCTACCTGAAAGCTATCTAACTGGGGTTTCTGTAAGAAAACAGCTGCTAAATAGCTTTAATTCATTATTTGTGTTTTTGATGATAAAACACTCCTACTAGCTAGACCTGATGCACAGAGGAAACAAAAACAGTGAATTAGAGCTATTTAGAAGCTGTTGTCTTACAGAAACCCCAGTTAACTTGCTCAAAGGTTTGTAAATCTGATATTTTATAAATAAATAAATAAATAAATAAATAAATAAATAAATAAATAAATAAATACATGTTTATGTTTAAGCCCATGAAGCACCCTTATCTAGTTAATGGATTCACAGTCGTAGTGGCTCTGTCACAGCTTGTTTCATGTAGGGCCCGCAAACAACTTCAGGCATAAAGAAAGCTGAAGCGAATTGTGTTGGCAATATGTGGCAAGACAAACCTCTACCTTTGAAATGTGTATCACTATGAGTCAGTGGCTGGGAGCTGTACCTTGTGCTTCAGACTGGAGTCTACTGTCTAGGTGAAGGGTGAGCATTAGACTTGACAATCCCAAGGAGGACCCCACCACTGATACACCAAGACTCCGGAGACCTAAATCCCTAATTTTTTTTTCCTTTTGTGGTTTTTAGGGTTGGGAAATTCAGGTTGGAAACCCTAATGCCACATTTCTCTACCTTTGTGACATTAAATTCCCCTAAAATTTGCACCTTAATAACTTTGGTGGTGTTTGCCCCTAATTTGGCATGGGTTGTCTAGGAGAAAAGTTCTCAAAACCATGGTAAGTTTTGTGATAATAGCTTACATGGTTTCTGAGATCTGAATATGTTGTTGTTACATTATGATTTAAGATTTTCCAGTGATTTTTCCTCTTTTTTTTTGCTCTCACCTTCAACTTAAATGACACAGTATTTTTTTTCAGTTCCTTTAGGGTAGAAGTAGCCTGTGCCAAGGTAATAAATACCTTCTGAAGGTTTCATGAAAAAAAAAAATCGGTTCCAGAAATATAATGATTTAATGTTTTTCTTCTGAACAAGACAGGAGTATTGTTGCAATACAGGTATCATGGTTTTCTATATGCAACTCCAATTTCTATCTCCCCAAATTCCTCATAGCACCTTATACTGATAACCTTTAGGAGGTGCTGTGCTGTCTTGCCACTTAATTCTAAATAGAAGCATAGTTGTCCTGCCCCTAGCCATCCCTCCTATTAGCTTCCCTTTCTGCCTGTTCTACCTAGTACCCTTCCACCAGTGTTCCCTACCCCTCCGTAATATTACTTCTATTGTATACTATCTCTCTTTTCTTTCAGCTGTCCCTTCAGCAGCTCTGAACCCAGGTCTGGAGTGCGCAGCCTACACTGAAGCCTGCACTTGAAACCACTAGGCCATTCAGCCTGTTATTGTTTTCATCTGCTGCTAACCTTTCACACCTGTGTCCCCCCCACACACATAATTGTCATACCCTTTCTATCCTGATATCTCATTCACATGGGCTCCCTCAATACATGAAATGGTTCATCCCATATTCCTGTGCAGTCTTTCATCTAGGACCTAGAAGTACCCACTTAACCTTACCTTCTTAGCACTTCCTTATAGCCTGGTCAAATTACCTTTAGGTATTTAAGACTTAGAGCATTAGGTAAAATAGCTTTAGGGATTTTTTGTCACCTGGGACCTCCCAATCTGTCTTCTAATATGTTGGCTGTTATATTACTGGTGCTTGTTTCACTTCCCTACCTTGCACTACATACTGAACCTATGACATCCCAAACAGCTTCTTTTAATCTGTTTAAGCCCTTCTTCATTGCCAACCCATATCCCTCCTGGGACATCCCTTCTCCAGCCTCAAAAATATGCCATTCAAGCCTTTATGCTCGCTTATTCAAATGCCTCATACTGCTCATATTATAGTCCAACACAATCAACTTCTTCTTTGCCTCGCTACCCCACTCCCTGTAAGGAGATTCTACTCATGAGGTACAGACTCAAAACATTTATTACACTTTTACTTCTCTGTTCAGGGAATATTGAAATGAACCCATATCCAATTTCATCCTTAACTTCTCCCTCATATTTTGCTTTAGCACTCAGCATAAAATTGATGCACATTAATGTATGCAGTCTTTTGAAAAAAAACTTGACTAAGTGAAAACCTGGGTCCTCTACACAAGCTCTGATGACCTGGTGATTACTGAATCTTGGCTAAAAAGCACTACCACTGACCAATAGATACTGATGTCATCTTATAATTTTTTTTCCCAATTGTTTTACCAGGAGTAATACACTAAGCTGAAAGCTTGTTTACAGGAGCGACCGGGGAGCACAGGAAAGTTAAGTGACTTGCTCAAGGTCACACAGAATGCAAGTGGAGGCTGTGGGATTCAAACCCAGGTCTCCAGATTTGTAGCTCAGAGTCTTAAACTATTGCACTATACTGCCTCGCATATTACCTTTTAGTTGGATAGACCCACTAGAAGGGAGAGGGTAGTTGTTTATGTCAATGCCAAATACCCTGCTACCAAACTTTTTTCCATGACCAAACCCAAAGAATTAGAATGCCTAGCTATTAGACTTTCATTATCCACTGCTGAGGCACTCAATGTGATTGCTTGCTACAGGCACCTATTGGAGGGGGGGAGATTAGAATTATTTCCAACCCTACAATATTGCACTGATACCAACTCTAATGAGTCTAATATTCCTGGAGATCTCAACCTGGACTGGTTTAGCCAAAAAGCAAACACCCTAAAAGAAATGTGTGATGAGTTGGGTATCACTCCGCTAATATCTGAACACTCTGGAATCAACTGAAAAAATCCAGCCATATGCTCTGTACTGCACTTGATATTGACTAATGGACCACATAAAATGTTGGGCACAGCTGTGTTCCATAGTGATTTTAGTGATCACAATATAGTTCTGCAAAACGTGCCACCAGCCCCAAATTTATTACCAAACAAAGCTACCATAACTTCAAGCTAGAAAATGATTTAGCTGACCTTAGGAACATCAATTGGCATAGCTTCTTCTTAGCCCCCTCAGTGGATGTAGCTGTTGACATCTTTAATAAAACTTTTTTAAATATTATAAACAAATATATATGCTCTATTCAAAAAATGTCAAGTAAAAAAAGTCTCTTGTCCATGTTTTACCCTGAATTGAAAATAGCCTTATGCCAATGGGACAAATTACTGGTACAGCCAGACATACCAAATCCCCTTTAGACTGGGCAGCTTTTTGAGCCACGCATAATAGCTGTACCAAGTTGATTAGAACTGTAAAAACTAATTATTATGTGTCTGCCCAAAAAATGCTAAAGGCAACCCAGCAAAAATATGGCAGACAATCAAATCTGTCGAAGGTTATAGAATCCCCCCATCCATACCCATAAAAATGACGATATCTGACTATGATACTATACAGGAAAAGCTAAACGCTCATTTTGTGACAGCAGGTCTAGCTTTTGACCCCGTCCCCAGCTGCTGGTCTAGTGGATCACATCACATCAAAAGATGCTGCTACTGACCTGCAAGACATACAAGCCTTTAATCTTTCTCCAGTAACTTTTAGCAAGTGGAGGACCTACTGCCAACACTGGACATGAATAAGAGTGCTGGAGCTGATGGCATTGAACCCAGATTTTTTAAAGCTGGGGTATTACCTGTTAACAGCCCCGATAACTCACCTTTTTAACTTGTCTGTTACATCAGGTACAGTTCCCTCTTCTTGGAAAAAGCCTTTCTGCTCCCCCTATTCAAGTGGATGATCCAAGTGACCTGAATAATTACAGACCCATTTCGATTCTGTTTTATCAAAGCTCCTAGAAAAGGTACTTAACAAATAGCTGAAAGACTGTCTTGAAAATCTAAACTTATTTACTCTAGTACAACCAGGTTTCCAGCAAAAGCATTGCACCAACTCGGCACTTGCCACTGTAACAAATGACTGGTTTACTGCCTTTGACAATAAACTACTCACTGGGGCTGTTTTCCTAGATCTAAGTAAGGCATTCAGCACGGTCAACCATGACCTACTGCTTGATAAGCTTAAAGACCATGAGCTAACCAACAGTTCATTAAATTGGTTCTCCAGTTACCTTGCAGGCAGACTGCAGCGTATCAAGGCAGATGGGCTTTTATCTCCCCCACTTCTACTTACAAGAGGTGTATTGCAAGGATCCAATCTTGGACCTCTACTTTTTTCAATTTATATAAACATCATAAGTGACAATACCCACAATTCCAACCTTCACCTATTTGCTGATGACACAGTTCTCTACATTTCCAACCCCATGTTAGCAGATGTTAGGGCTGAGCTTCAGGACAATTTTAATCGATTACAGCTTAATTTAATAAATTCAAAATTAGTGCTAAATCCAAGAAAACCAAAGCTACGTTCTTTACGCCCCATAATCCTTTAACTCTGCATCACAACAAACTACTCCTATTGTTACAACTTTGCTAGTGGACTCACTAGAAGTTGTTGACAAATTTAAATACTTAGGAATTTGGCTTGACAGTAACCTATCATTCACAGAACATATCAAAACTTATAAAAAAGATAAAAGCCAGATTAGGCTTTTTCTTCCAGAACAAAACACTATTTCCAACAGACATTAGGATTAGATTAGTTGAAGCGACCTTCCTTCCCCTTCAGGCTTATGCAGACTTCATTTACAATAGCAGCTCTGCCACTAAACTTCACAAGCTAGATGTCCTTTATCGCCATGCCCTAAGATTCTAAACTAATGCACCCTTCCGTACCCACCATTGTGTTCTGTATCATCTAGTAGGCTGGACTTCACTGGCTTCTAAAAGGATGCTCCATATCTGTACCTGGGCCTATAAAGCATTGCTGAATGAACTACCTACCTATATCATGACCACATTTCATTGTTCCGGTAGTTGTTACTCACTTAGGAAAAACACCAGCATCCTATTAGTTGTGCCCAAATTCTGCACCCGCTACGGTAAAGTGACTGTCCAATACACCATTCCATCAGCCTGGATCAAATTCCAGACATTGCTAAGGCTCAACAAGTTAGCATCCTTGAATTTCTTCAAAACCTCAGCTAAAGCAGCTGTCTAGGAAGCTTGTAAATGCTTTTAGAGAAGCATTCCCTCAAAGGTTTTTACATTATACGTGAGCACTTTGCCTATTCCTTGGCTCCCTTCCCCACTCACTTGTACATCAATTCTTCCCATTATTATCACGTAAATGTTATGCCCAATATGTAAAGCTTGTAACCCCTTGTTGATGTGTACGTATTGTACCAATATGTAATGCGTGTTACCCAAGCACCACTGTATTGTTAGTAATATTAGAATAAATATGACAGGTTACGTCTTTACACTATCTTCTGATGTATTTACCAAATTCTGTATTTTTGTAGTTTTATCATGTTGTCCTTGACAGGACATCCTTGTAAATGAGCATGCTCAATGACATTTTCCTGAAATAAACTTGAACTTGAACTTTCATAAGTGCAGACCACACAGGGACCTGTGCTTCTGTAACCAAAAGTCACTATGTATGTCCTACACCTGTAGCTGTAGAGAAGCAGACCCCTCAGAGGCCTGTGCTTCTGCAGATAGAAATACAGTTAGCATTTTGGTATCATGGATGTTGTAGAAGAGGTCAGTGTGGATGTCTTACATGTGGGGCTTCAGAAGTGTAGTGCCTCAGTGGCCTACACTTCTGCAGACATAAGTAGGGTTGCAATTTGGGTATCAGGAATTTCTATCTGTGGCTGCAGAAGTGCTAGCCCACAGGGGCCTGAGCTTCTGCAGCCAGATGTCGGTGTATATGTCTTATACTGTGCATGAGTACCTGTGGCTACAGAAGAACTGGCCCTGTAGGGATCTGTTCTTCTACAGACAGAAGTAGATTTGTAATTTTGGTATCATATATTTTATATGGCCTGCACTTCTGTAGCCAGAGGCTAGTGTGTATGACTTACACCTGCAGCTAGAGAAGTTCAGACCCCTCAGGGGCCTGCACTTCTGCAGACAGAAGTGTGAATATATCTTACAGTGTGTGCGAGTACCTGTAGCTACAAAAGCATTGTGCTCATAGCTGCTTACTTTTCAGTAGACAATAGAATTCATGTAATTTTGGTATCGTGGAATTGAATCTGCGGCTACAGCAGCCTGTGCTTCTGCAGCCAGAGGTGGTGTTATAATATGAATATTATGCTTTTCTATCTGCAGCCAAAAATTAGTGTGTTTGTCATGCCACGTGCAAGCCACAGATATAAATCCATGAAAGTAGCACATCAGTGCTATTGTGTTTGTATCATCTGGAAATAGTTGTATGTTGTTTGTCTTACCTGATGATGGTTATTCATGGATGCTAGTGTGGCCTTGTCCTTTTGCTGCTTGTGAGCAAGTTAGGGTTAAAAACCCTAAGGCCACATTCCCTTTTGTAGCAGTAAGCCGTACCCTAGCTTTTTATTTTTATTTATTTATTGAAATATCGGAATACAACCTTTGAGCAGAAACTCATTCATGGGTTTCACATCAGTTGGGTTACAGGAAAGGAAGAGATTATGTAGCCAGCAGTAGGCTAGCAACATTTACAAAGTAAAATGGCATAGACGAGCAATACAATACAACAGGTATGTGGCAATATAGCAGGCAATCAAGCAAGTCGAAATACTTTAAGGATTAGGTGCAAGTGGGGGATAATTAAGCAATTCATGGACAAAGACTACTTAAAGAGAGGAGAATCAGTTCAAGGGGCCTTGTCAGAGGCAAAGGGGAAAAGGCATAGGCAAATGATGGGGGGTTGGAAGGGACTGGGTGAGTGGCTTACTACGGAGAGGGGAATCAGCCAAAGATAACTTGTCAGCATAGTTGTAAGGGGAGGAGGCTTAGTGGGAGAGGGAGGAGGGAAGGAGGGGAAAATTGAGGGTGCTGAGTGAGTGGGAACAGTACTACTAAGAATGGAGGGGTTGACTGGGAGGGAAGGAGTGTGAGGAAGGGGGGGAGTGGGGTGCATTATTTATTTATTTATTGAATTTTGATGACTGGGTTGGCCCACAGGGCTCTGAAGGTTCCTTTTTCAGGGGTGACCCAGGGAATAGAAAACAGTAAAATACATACAGTCAGGTGATCCAGGGTAACAAGAGGTTTACACAATATTGAGGATAACATTACATGCAGTTGTTCAATTAGTAGACCATAAGTGCAACCCCTGAGCAAATCAAGGCAAGGTAGGCTGCCAGTTAGGTGCGAGGAGAGTGGGGTGAGTGCTGTGATTGGGATCGGGGGTGAATTATCCTATCCCCTCGCAGTGGGAAGAACTTGTCCCAAGCAGATGGGCCTTAAGCCTTGTGCAAAATTTTAACAATTAGGGGCTTCCTGTACCAAAAGTGGGAGGGTGTTCCACAGTTTGGGAGCTGTGAGAGTGAAAGATTTGCCTCTCGTGTGAGTCTTGACTCTGGGGATCATCAATAGGGACCAACCTGAGGTCCTGAGCATTCAGCGGTTAGGCTTGGGCATGATGATTCTTGTTAGGCTTGGTGGGGCCGCCGGGCTCTGCAATTTGTAAGCTAGGCAGAGTAGGGGATACTGTAGCCGAGTTGTGAAGGAAGGCCATTGCAGCTGGGCTAGTGAGATGCAGGGGTGGCTTCTTGGGTGACACATTGTCGCAAACCTTGCCACCTTGTTGTATAGGACCTGAAGCCTGCCAACCTCACCCTTTGCCATACTCTGAATTACCGGGGCAGCATAGGTTAATGTGGGTAGGAGGACGCTAGAGGTAATTGCTCACCTAGCCTCCGGGATTAGTTGGTTTTTTAGCCGGTACAAGGTGCCGAGTTTGACGTGGATAGACCTTGTTACCTGGTCTACGTGGGGCTTAAAGGTGAGACCTTGGTCAATTGTTAGCCTGAGGTATTTTATGTTGTCAACAACTTCCTATTCATTTCCCAGCAAGAGAAGACAGTTTTAGGGAATTGGCCCTGTCCAGGCTGAGGGATCTAGGGCCAAACAGCATGGCTTTTGTTTTAGCTGCATTGAGGATCATTCCATTGGATGTGAGCCAGGCCTCAAGTGTGTTTAGGTCCCCTTGTAGGGCAGGGTCCAGATCATGTGGCGAACACATGGATTGGTAGATGACATTATCATCTGCATATTGAACTACTGAACTATCCCAACAGTGACAGTTTAGGTCATTTGTGAAGAGAGAGAATAGGAGGGGACCCTAGAATAGAGCCCTGAGGAACACCCTCCTTTATGGGAAGGGGGCTGATAGCTCTCCCTTCCAAATGACCCTCTAGGAGTGACCTATTAGGTAGCTCTTGAACCAGTTTAGGGTATGGCCAGCAAGACCGATGCGTTGCAGTTGTGTAAGAAGAATGTTATGGTTCACAAGGTCAAATGCCTTGGACAGGTCTATGACGATAGCAGCTGTCAACTTCCCAGCATCCATTGCCCTGAATAGGTCCACTGAGAGTTGGATGAGCGCCGTATCTGTGCCATGGTTTATCATGGTTTACTGATGCATTAATGCAGTTTTTTGCAAAGAATATATAAATATGGATTCCCTAGTGCATCTCTAGTGCAAGGATTCTATTCAAGGACCCTGGTTTTCTGTTTTTCATGTTAGACCAGTAAAAATAATGGAATCCTACTTTGTTTGTGGATTTTGAATTCTTCTACTGGTACCTTATGAAAATTGCATGCTACTGCATGGAATCCCCAAGATTTCAACATCTTAAAATGAATGCCGTTCTGCTGTGCATTCTTTCTGCTTTGTTGTTTATAGAAACAGTAAGGAACTCCACCCCCATGCTGCTTCTTTGTAACTACCCATGCTTCAGCTTAGCCACCCATGCTTCCTTCCAAACTTTCCATGAGCTGACGACTGCTCTCCATTCTGAAAGTACAGTTTTCATTTAGTATGTGCCTAAGCTTCTTGTATTAGGGAAAGGGAAAGGGGAAATTGCTTAACCAGGAAAGGCACACTAAGCTGGAGCTTGTTTCCAGGTGCGACCTGGGAGCACAAGGAAGTTAAGTGACTTTCTCAGGGTCACACAATATGCAAGTGGAAGCTGTGGGATTCAAACCCAGGTCTGGTCCGCTGGATGTCACCAGATTTTCAGCTCAGAGCCTTAGACCACTGCGCTATACTGCCTCAAATATTATTATTTATATTACACTGGATGATACATACTGTATATATATATATATATATATATATATATATATATAATATATATATTCTATGCAAAAAAAACTGTTAATGCATCAGTTAGGGTTCTTCTACAGAGAAAAAAGTGAGGAAATTCGATTTTAGGGTTCCCACCCCTTGCACCCCACCCCTAGCCCATCCCCACCATCAGACATTGAGGTGTGCATTGAGGTCATTGGCCCTAACTCTGACCTCATTCCATGTGTAAAGAAGCTGAGGTGGTGCAGTGCAGGAGAATGGGGTGAGAGTTAGGTCCAATGACCCCAACACACACCGTGATGCCTGTTGGTGGGGTGCAAGGGGTGAGAATCCTAAAATTGAATTTCCTCACTTTTTTCGCTGTAGAAGAACCCTAACTGATGCATTAATGAAGTTTTTTGCATAGAATTTCCTTACTTTTTCAGAAAGAATAGAAAAGTAGAAAGTTGCGCAAGTTGGTGGGAGCGTGGGGCCCAACTTGTAAGTGTCGGGCCACATTACACACCCAGTGACTAAAAAGTACATTGACAACAGCAAGACTAGTCACCAAACAAATGTTAATCTAGTAGAGCAATAGAAAACGCTGTCCAAAAAACATAAACTGCACCACACAATATCTCCACAAAAAACATACTGTCTGACACATAAATACCGCTAATGACATCTACAGGACATGTCGTCAACACCCCCCAAATTTCAAGTAAAAAGACCAAGCCGTGTCTGAGATATAACATGTAAAAATTTGATATTTTCATTCATCAGAGTGACACAGTTCCACACCTGTTGACATTTAACAAATACAACAACTGAAAACTACATCCATGACACTAAGGCTAGGCACCCTATCAATTTCAGGCCACTGGCACAATCCAAAATACTGTCCGCAACACATAAAGTGTGTCACACAATATCTCCACAAACACAATTTTCTCCAACATGTAAACACCATAATTTACACCTACAGGACATGCCGTAAACACCT
Source organism: Neoceratodus forsteri (assembly GCA_016271365.2). Taxonomy (NCBI): domain Eukaryota; kingdom Metazoa; phylum Chordata; order Ceratodontiformes; family Ceratodontidae; genus Neoceratodus; species Neoceratodus forsteri. The sequence goes on along the minus strand of CM057453.1, from coordinate 1,211,686,232 downwards.
TCCAAACTTCAAGTAAAAAGACCAAACCATTGCCGAGATATTCAATCTTAAAGATTGGTAAAATTTCCCTATCTATTCCATTATAAAAAATCTGGCCATCTTGTCCCTCCCTCATGATCAAAGATGGTGACCAAAGAATCTCACAATCAAAGAATTTTCAGGGTCACGACCAAAAAATAAAAAACTATTCTAATTTAAAAAATTAAAAGAATTGCGGTAAACCACCACCATGGTTCGTCAGAACGAAGCCCCTTCAGTAAAACCCACCATCATTTTTCTTCCGAGGATACACCTGGGCTGAGAAAATTAATTTGTTTATCTGGCCATCTCATCCCTCGCTCACGATGCAAGCTAGCGATCAAAGAATTTGCAGACTTGTGATCAAAGAATTTGCAGGGTCACGACCAAAGAATAGAATGTGTTCTAATTTAAGAAATTAAACAAATTGCAGTAAACCACCACCATGGTGCATCAGAATAAAGCCCCCTGAGTAAAACCCACCCTCATTCGTCTTCCTAGGACACCTCTAGACTGAGATAATTGATTTTTTAATCTGGCCATCTCGTCCCTCACTCGAGATGCACGATTGTAATCAAAGAATCTAGCAAGCAAAGAATTTGCAGGCTCGTGATCAAAGAAATTGCTCGCTTGCGAACAAAGCATGAGAGACGAGATGGCCAGATTTAAAAACAGATTTCCTCAGTCCAGGGGTGCCCTAGAAAGTTAAATGAAGGTGCATTCTGCTCAGGGGGCTTCGTAGTGCCCCATCCGAATAAAACAAATTATGTTTTAAATATCCCTGGTAGTCTAGCAGCCCTTCCCGATCATGATGAAATAGATAATGATCTCTCTATCGATGGTAGTCTAGTGGCCCTCCCAATGTGTATTTTATTAATATTTACTTTGTTATATCTCTGGTAGTCTAGTGGCCTCCCGATCTGTATTAAATAATTATTAATGTTGATATCCCTGATAGTCTAGCAGCCTCCCCCCGATCATGATAACATAGATCACAATGTCTGTATCCCTGGTAGTCTAGTGGCCACCCCCAATGTGTATTTCATTCATATTTTTTTATATACCTGGTAGTCAAGTGGCCCCCCCATCTGTATGAAATTATTATTGTTCTTCATATCCCTGGTAGTCTAGCGCCCCCCATCATAATAACATAGATTAACACAATAACATAATCTCGATTTCTGGTAGTCTAGTGGTTTCACTCAGCCATGCCAGATTACTTGGTACTTTAACCCTTCCCTAGATAGGATTGTTTTCCTTACCATTTGTTAACAGCCGATCAGGCATTATGAGCGCTGGATGCAAAGAGGCCCTCTGAAATACTCCTGAATGCCTCTGCATTAGAGCTCCTAATACACACAGTTGGCGGCTGGCTGTGGAGGTGAGAGAGGGCTGTGCCAGTTGCTGGCTGGGGAAGGGTGGGGGTGCTGAGGGGCTGGCATGGTGTGGGGTGGGGGCCACTAGACTACCTGGGAATTGCAGATGATCATCTATGTTATTATGATGGGGGCTTAGACTACCAGGGATATCAATAATAATAATAATTTTGTACAGATCGGGGGCCACTACTAACCAGGTTATAAAAAATATGAATGCAATACTCATTGGGGTGGCCATTAGACTACCAGGGATACAGACATTCAGATCTATGTTATCATGATCGGGGGCTGCTAAACTACCAGGGATATCTACAATAATAATTATTTAATACAGATGGGGGGGGCACTAGACTACCAGAGATATAAAAAATAAATATTAATAAAATACACATTGGGGGGCCACTAGACTACCAGGGATAGAGAGAGATCATTATCTATGTTGTCATGATTGGAGGGGCACTAGACTACCAGGGGTATTGAAGACATAATTTTTTTTATTCAGATGGGACAGAACAAAGCCCCCTGAGCAAAACACGTCCTCTTTTTACAGTCTAGGGCACCCCTGGGCTGAGAAAATCAATTTTTAAATCTGGCCATCTCGTTCCTTGTTCGCGATGCACGATCGCGATCAAAGAATCTCGCGATCAATGAATTTGCAGTCTCACGATCAAAGATCGTTAGCGAGTCACAAACTAAGATTTTAAAAGCTCAAAACTGTATTTTTAGACCGATTTCGATCAAACCAAAGGCATGGCTCGATATATTGGGTTCCCCTGAGTAAAACCCATCTAAGTTTTACTTCAGACGTGACCCCGAGCCGAGATATTTGTGTTTTTTCCAATCGGAAAATCAAAAACAAGATGGCGGACCTCATGATCAAAGAATTTTAAAAATCCTCAGGGTCAAAGATTCTTGAACCACGAGGCTGCAAATTCTTTGATCGCCAGGCAGGATAAGATGGCCAGAACCCCATTCTTTGTTCGCAAAACATACATATACATTTTCCCATTAACTTATAATGGGAACTTTAAAGAGGCATAACTTTTGAATTCCTTAATATTTTTTCACTAAACAAAAAGTGGCATGTTCAGCCACCAAAGCTCTTTCAAACGAGCCATCTCGCAGTGCGGCACACCACACAATGGCCGTGCAGGACCACATCCAAAATCCCAAAAGCTGCTTCCAAAAACAGATAATTTTGCATTTTTCTGCATTTTTGTACGCAAAAAATGTAAGTCCGACCGAAACATAATTCAGCAAATCAAGAGATCTGCCATGCCCCACCATGCATGTCAATTTTCAGGCAAATCCATTGAACGGGTCCAAAGTTATTAACGCCCAAACTTTCTATATATATATCACAGGGGTGTAGCCAGGAATTTTAAACTTGTACGTAAAACTGATGCACTGTTGCCCCCCCATTATGTAAACATAAACTAAAATATGCGCTGCCACACCACACCATTGCCCCCCCCCACTAGCCATGTCTGAGTGTAAGTAATCATTTTCCTCCTGTAATCCTCCTTCCTTTGTTTTTCTGCCTGCCTGGTAAGTTGCTCTTGTTTGAGTATTTGGCAGGTGGCATCAGTGCCCCATAGCGAACAACAAAGGCAAAAGGGTTCAGCGCCACACAGACACAATGTGACTCACAATGTCCTTGCTTTCCTCTTTTTGTTGCCCCTGCCTGATTTGTTGCCCCATCTGAATTTTTTTTACTGTACTCTGTTGAGTACAGTGCGTATGCCTTCCGACACCCCTGATATATCAGCATATTCAGGGAATCGGACTAGGCAGTGGGGTTGGGGTGTCATGTTTAAAGTTCATCTTCTCTTGCATCTAACCCTTCATTAGATTAGCTGATGTGACTGCTCACCAACCTGAAAGTAACAGTTTTGAGTAGAAAAAGTATATGCCTAAATGTTTTTCACACTAGATGAATTAAGACAACAATCAAAAAAAGCTAATTCTCAGCCCACACAGGCAATTAGGCTGGATAGCATGAATGGGGATGTGAGGTTTAAAGTTCAACTGCTCTGCATCTAACTCTTTGATCAGCTGATGCAACTGCTCTCCATCCAGACAATAATGTTTTTTGTGTAGAAAAACGTATGTGCCTAAACTATTTTATACTGCATGATTAAAATCCCAAAAAGCTTAGTCTCAGTACACTTGAGAATCAGGCAGGATGTGCATTCAGTCGGGTGTCCTTAATTGTATTTACAGTATTTAAATGTGTGTCTCTGCAAATTTGAACTGTTAGTCTTGCTGAGGCAGGAAGCTCAAGGGATGCTTGTTGATCTGGTTGTGTTTGTGCGGGATCAACAAACCTGGAGGGGCTTTCAACACTGTTGTCACCCACATCACCAAGGCAGCCCCCACTTTCCACTGAGGTATGGCTCCCCCAGGTCAGCACACAGTGCCTCTGCATCACAGTCTAAACTCCACCAGCCCAGGGCAGGGAAGTCTGGATCAGTTCAGCTCACAAACCAGATCTCCCACTTGGCAGTGTTGTGCACCACTAGCCTATACCACTATTTTGTTTTTAATTTTGGTAGTTTTCTTTTTTAATCTGGGTTGGTGAGCTGGGCTGCTGATGGTTTACGCGGTTAGTTCTCCATGCTGCTGTTGTTAGTTGCATGCCCCTGAGTGAGGGGGGGCTTAGCTTCTGTGTGCCCCTGAATTTGCTGTATGACCTGGCTGTTGTTGTTACCCTTCCTGCCACTGCATGATACCAGTGTGCGTGGGATGGGGTTCTGCAACATTACCCAAGTCAGACTGTACACTCAGAGGTACACTGCAGGTAAAATGCCATATATTGCACAATGCCAATGAGCAGAGTGGGGCTGCTGCTGCTTATTGTGTTCCCCTAAGTGAGTTGTGGGGCCTTAGCATCTGCATACCCTTGAGTTGGCTGTAATGGCCCAACTGTTGTTGTCACTCTACCTGCCACTGTATAATGCCATTAGGGTTGAGTGGGGGTGCTATTACCATACCCAAGCTAAAAAGCACACTCAGGGGCACACAGAAGGTAAAGCCCCAGGTGCTGTAAAATTTCAGAGGGCAGAGTGGTGCTCAATGCACATCTGAATTCAGACAGGAAAAGTGAGAGACCCCCTTTTCATGGAGGCCAAGTAGAAAAAGGAATCCACATGTCTGGGAGATGCATGATTTTCCATTAGAAGATCCTCCACTAATCAATTGTGGATTTTTTAGTTGATGACATTTTATTTCAAAGATGCCAGTTCAGTCAGTTAAATATTAGACAGGACCAAACCGAACGAGTCCACCTTGGCATCCAGTGCTTTTGCTTATTTCAGGTCTGAGTTCTGACAAGAGACCCATAAATTTGTAACTTGGGCATACAGGGTAGGGGTGCTGAAGAAAGGGAATTGTAGTGCTGTCACTACTGCCATCACCTCTGACAGACAGGGGCTGCACAGCTACTACTGCTGTCACACCTGAGGGATGGGGGCTGTGCTGTAGCTGCTGTCATCTTAACTAAGGAATTCAGGCCTTAGTGATGCTGCTCTCACCCCTTAGGGATGTGGGCCATAGTGCTGCTTCTGCTGTCACACATGAGGGATGAGGGCCATAGTTCTGATGTCACACCTGAGGGATGTGGGCCATAGTGCTGCTGCTCCTGTCACACATGAGGGATGAGGGCTATAGTTCTGATGTCATACCTGAGGGATGGGGGCCATAGTAGTGCTGCTGCTGTCACCCCAGAGGGATGGGGCCATAGTGCTGCTGCCATCACACCTGAGGGATGTGGCCCATAGAGCTGCTACCATCATGATTGAGGGATCGGAGACATAGTACTGCCATCATCCCTGATGGATGAGGACCATAGTTCTGCTGTCATATCTGAGGGCTGGGGGTCATAGCGCTGCTGCTGCAGTCACCACTTAAAGCAGCAGTGCAATGAAAAAAGTTATTCCAAAATGCTAATTTTCTGCTATGGTTATGAAAAATATTAGCAGAAATGTTGAGTTGGGTTTTCTGGATGCTTCCTATGCTGTGTACTATACATTTGCATTTTTGTCTGGATTCTTACTCTTCTGGGGTCCTCAATATTATTTCTATGCAAAAATGAGGAGACCATCTTTTTTTCTTGAGAAATAATTACATTTTAAAACTTTCGTAAAATTCTTAAATGACAATGAAAACTGGAAATGTTACCACCAAAATAAACTGCAAGACATCTAGCATCAATTAGGAAAAAAAAGAGGTGGGGTAAACTTTTAGTCCATTTTCATTGCACTGCTGCTTTAAGGGCAGATGCCATATAGGTCTTCTGCTAACGTCACACCTGAGGGTTTGGGGCAACAGTGCTGCTGCTGCTGCCATCGCACCTGAGGGACTGGATGCTGTAGTACTGGTGCTGCCATCACACCAAAGAGTTGAGGGCCATAGTGCTGCTGCTGCTGCTGTCACACCTAAGGGATTTTGGCCATAGTACTGCTGCTGCCACTATAACCCCTGAGGGATGGAACCACAGTGCTGCTGCCACTACCATCCCTTCTGAGGGATTATCAGCTAAAGTGCTGCTGCCATCACTCCTCAGGGATGAGGGTCATAGTGCTGCTCCCTTCACCACTGAAGAGTAAGAGCCATAGAACTGCTGCAATTACCCCTGAGGCATGGGGGCCACAGTGCTGCTTCCGTCACCCCCGAGGGATGGGGGCTATAGTTCGGTTCCACATCATAATAGCAACTAAAAAAACATGCAGAACAAAAACAGCCACTAAAGAAAAACAAAAAACAAAACAACCCATAGCACTATAGCGTGCCACAAAACAGCGCTACTACCTTTACTTTTTCTTTTGGGAGAGTTTTGCCCCCTCAACCCCTGACTTAAAAATAATCAACACCAGGGGGAGGATGACACTAAGGAATGGAGAAAACTTGAGAGGGGTTCCACTCCCAATGGACACTACAGTTAGCAGTAGGATAACATTGAGGGTTGGGGCAACCTGCAGTTGGGGGGGGAACCAAGTTGGGAGGGCAATCAGAACAGGAGGTAAATGGAAAAAAAAAAGAAAACTAAAAAAAAACCTCCCACAGCCATTTCCGAGCCTAGGTCCATCAGCCACACATTCTGTGACTCTAACCACTACACCAGCCAGCTAACTCAAAACTGGCAGCACACACAACTCCCCATATACTGCACACCATTTCTACTCCCTTCAACACCAAAATCACTCAAAAAAACCCCTAAAAAATGTATTCACCTAATGATGTGCTATTAATAGCACATAGCTCAGGCCAGTCTGGTGGCATGGAGGGCTGAGGCCCTGGACGCCACACCTCGTGCCACACCGGTGACCCGGTTCAGTGACAGACTCTGTTGTCCGGGGTTGGCAGGGGAGGGAGAAGTTGGATCATCCGGAGGACAGTTCTCCTCTCCCTGGTGAGGGATCCAGGGTTGCTCGGTGTCCTGGTGGCCCCTGATGGAGATCAGGGGCACTGCAGGTACACCAGCCGTGCAAGGGGAGGAGTGTGGCAGATCCAGCAGGATAGTCATGCGGAGGCGTCATTGCGCACCGCACTCCTAGGGGGAAATCAGAAGCAGAAAAAAAACCCTGCCAGCCAGGTGAGATGATGGCGATCCTCCAGGGGCTGATGCTCCACATGTTCAACGCTGGCCACGACTCTGACCCTACGTCCTGGGGATCCTCGGCCTTCTCCTCTGGGGCTGGGAGAGGCAGGAATCCTGACTCCGATGAATCAGTTGGAATGAGTGGTTCAGGCGGGCGGTTAGGGGCAAAAGTCATACTAACATACTATTTGCCAGCAGATTAGGCCTTATGGTCTAGCGAGTCTGCTCAAACCTCAGATCCCTAGTTGGGTGCCGAGGCCCTCCCCTATCTTGTGTTCCAGAAACCCCTATCATCCATCCCCACCCCCCTGGGACATGCCATCATCTGATACATCCACTTTCTGTGTCTGTCCCACCCTCTCTTGAAGCCCTCCACTGTGGAACTCTGAACCAGCTCACCAGGCAGTGCATTCCAGGGGTCCACCACCCTCTCAGTGAAAAACCTCGTCCTCTTTTCCCCCCTCACCCTTCCCCCTTCCAACTTCAAACCATGCCCTCTGGTGATACCTCCCTGCTTTAGTCTAAAGATCCCCTCCATCTTTACCCTATTTATTCCCTTGAGGTACTTGAAGACTTCAATCATGTCCCTCCTGTCTATCCTCTCCTCCAATGAAAACAGGCAGAGCTCCTCAAGTCTATCCTAATACGTCAAATCCCCTAGCCCTCGTATCATCTTAGTTGCCCTCCTCTGTACCCTCTCCAGGAGCTGTATGTCCCTCTTCAAGTGTGCTCTCTAGTACTGTACACAGTGCTCAAGGTGTGGTCTAACCAGTCCATTGTACAGCGGCAGAATCACTTCCTTGCTCCTAGAGGTGATTCCCCCTTACGATGCATCCCAACATCCTGTTTGCCTTGCTAGCCGCTCTCCTGCACTGCTCAGAGTTATTCATACATGCATCCACCATGACCTCTAGGTCTTTTTCCCCTATTGTGGCCTACAGCGCCTTCCCTCCCAGGGTGTACCTGTGTTTAGGGTTTCCCCGCCCAAGATGCAACACCTTGCACTTGGTAATATTGAAATTTAATTTCCATGTGTGAACCCAGCTTTCCAGGGTGTTCAGGTCCCCTTGCAGGGCCAAACTCCCCTCTTCTCCCTCAACTACTGCTCCCATCTTGGAGTCATCAGCGAAGAGACTCATTTCACACCCTATACCCTCCCTGATGTCCGATATGTATGCATTAAACAGGATCGGACCGAGGACCGAGCCCTGCGGTACCCCACTACCAACCTCTCTAGGGTTCGAGAGCTCCCCACAGACCACTACTCTCTGGATGCGTCCAGCTAGCCAGTTTTCAATCCATCTGACCATCAAAGGGCCTACTCCTAACCCCATCAGTTTCTCCACCAGACCATTGTGGGGGACAGAGTCAAATACCTTGCTGAAGTCCAAGAATAATACATCCACAGGCTTTCCCCTGTCCAGTTCTGATGTTACCCATTTGTAGAACTCCACAAGATTGGTTTGACATGATCTACCTGGCACAAACCCAAGTTGCCAACTATCCAGACCTCCAACCTCCTCCAAGTACACCCCGAATCATTCCTTTAGTATACTCTCCATTAATTTTCCCACCACCGAGGTCAAACTGATGGGTCTATAGTTACCTGGTACTTCCCTCGACCCCCCTTTATGGATTGGCACCACATGTGCCTCCCGCCAATCCCTAGGTACCCTCCCTGTCTCAAGTGACCTGTTGAAGAGCTCCACCAGGGGTGCGGCCAGTATGTCCACCAATTCCCATAGTACTCTCGGATGAATGCCATCCGGCCCAGGAGATTTGTCTTTCTTTAGAGCCTTGAGGGCTAACCACATCCTTTTGGCGGAGATAGCATCATCCGTCCCTTCTACCTTACTGGCCTTTTTATCCTTATCCAGATGTGACACCCCTGGGGTACCTCTCCCTCCCTCTTGCTCCATTTCTGTTGCTCCCCTGATCCCACTCACTGCCGCTTCTATCCCCATAATGCCTTGCTTTGTAGATATCCCATCCCCCTCCCTAGTGAACACAGAGGCAAAGTACTCGTTAAATACCTCTGGTTGGTCCCTCGCCTCTTCCACCCACCCTCCTTCTGATCTCAATCTGCTGAGATGGCCCTTAGTTTTTCTCCGCTCCCCAATGTACCGGAAGAACCCCTTTTACCCTCAATGTATCCCCTGTGCCAGCCACTGCTCTTTACTGGACTTTGCTCCCCTCACCATCCGGGTGACTTTTCTAGATGCAAGATGGTACATTTCTTAGCCCTATCCCCTCTTGTTGTTTTATATTTTTTATAGGCCGCCTTCTTGAGCGAGTGAGTTCAGCCTGACAGTAGCCCCAGTCTGGGAGGAAAGAAAAAGAGTTAACAAAAAATAAATAAATAGCACATAGCCCATAACATAGTCGCTGTTTTCACTTCGCCCTTTTTCACTTGCTCTAAAAGACTTGCTATATTCATGGGATACCCTATAGTTCTGCTCCTGCTGCTGTCACTTTCACCTCTGAGGGATTGAGCCACAGCGCCACTGCTATCACCCTTAAGGGACAAGAACCATAGTGCTGCTGCTATCGCCCGTGAGGGATGGGGGCCATTGTGCTGCTGCCACCATCAGCCCTGAGGTGTGAAGGCCATAATGCTGCTGCTGTTACCTCTGAGGAATTGGAGCCAAACTGCTGCTGCTGCTGCTGTCACCCCTGAGGGATGGGGCCATAGTGCTGCTGCTGTCACCCCTGAGGGATGGGGCCATAGTGCTGCTGCTGTCACCCCTGAGGGATGGGACCATTGTGCTGCTGCTGTCACCCCTGAGGGATGGGGCCATTGTGCTGCTGCTGTCACCCCTGAGGGATGGGGCCATAGTGCTGCTGCTGTTACTTATAAGGGCTGGTTGACTCAAGATGCCATTCTTGAGATCAGCCACACACACACACACACACACACACACACACAAACTGACTTTCAAGATCTGTACACTCACATCTCTTCGGCGAATAGGCTTTGGACTGTATATACATATAAAACACAAAATCAAAGTGAGGTATAGGTTGAGCTTATCATGGAGTTGATTATTTTTAATAACTACGAGGGCTGATGCACAATACTAGACACAAAAACTGCTAAAATACATTTCAGCTGAGAAAAAAAGAATTGTTAAAGCTTACAAAACAGAACAGTGGTAAAAATGGATTTTGGCTTTGTAGACACTGGTGACAATTAAGCAATAAGGCATGACAGGGGTGCTTTATGGTGGGATAATGGCCCACTTTGGGTGGATTGAAGCACAGGGTGAAGCTGAGTGCTTCCACCGCCTGAGAAGGGCCGTTAGCTCACCATAGTGCACTCCCTGGAGTGTCTTATTGTGATTATGAAATGGGTCCTTTTTAGTAAATTGGATGAATTTTTAAACATATTTTTGTTGATCTGCTTTCTGCTGGGACGTCATACTGGGATAATGACCCAGCTGAAAGTACTTCTTAGCCAATCAGGAGCCAGCATTCTTTCTACCCATTTCATATTACTGGTTATTCTATTTGGCAAAAGAGATTTTTTGCCTTTTATTTTTCATTTGTTTAGTTAATCTGTTTTCTCCTCCTCCATGGCCAGTGCAGGCTATCCCTCATACCGACCTCTCCAGCCAGGTCACCCAGCATTACAGGGACTTACTTCAGTCTCAGTACTGCCCCCATGGCATACCATCTGTTAAGGAGTTCAGTAGCTTACCACCAACAACTGGATCCAGTTTCCAGGAGAGGACCCTGTAGCCCATTGTGGAGCCTGTGAGGAGTTGGTATCATGCCATGCTGTAGTCAGCCATTTTTCCTTCACTTTTTAACTCGGAAGGAAAAGACATGCAATGCCGTATAGACATACCCATGCACACTCCCATGTGCAGCACATCGCCGGCTGCCATACCTCCATTCATACCTCTCAACCTTTTGTCCCCCAAATGTGGAACATTGCCTGTCAAAATGTGGAACAAATGGGCAAAATGTGGAACACTTAATCAAATCTTTACCTAAGAAGCTTAAAACACTGTTAACATGTTGCATTTATGTTCAGAAAGTCTGTAATGAATTAAATAATATATTTTTTGCATCATTTACTATGGATTTTTGCTTTAAAATGTTAACTTTGAATGTGGAACAAGTCCTCACACTGTGGAACAGGGAGCTTTTGAGAAGTAAAATGAGGAACGTTCCTCAATGTGGTACAGTTGAGAGGTATGCCTCCATTCCCTTAGTTGCAGCTCCTGGCTGCCTGCATTGCTAGCCACTGCTAGAGACCAGACGTATGCAGGGACTGCATCCCTCTCTCCTCAGAAGAGGAGAACAGTCATCTGGTGCTCATTCCTCTTTTTTCCCCAGCCAACTCCCAGTGACTCGAGTCCATGCCTAAACCTGGGCCGCTGGCATGGTAGCAGGTGAGGCACAGTGCCTCTGCTCTCCATGCCACCATGCCAGCTAGATTTTGCCCTTTATCAATCATGGTAAACCAGTGTCCCTGGTACTACACAATAAATACTCTGGATTACTATGATGAATAGGAAATCCTGAGATGCACTGCAAACCATTGAATATGATTCTAGGAACACCATTCTTCTGAGGAAGCCTCAGTAGGGCTAAATGTTCAGTAAAAGGTATCACTTTTAACAACAAATACACAGAATAGCAATCAAGAATTTATGATGGGTGGGTGGCTGATTTATTTTTGCTGAGTTTACAACCACATCACAACCCCCATCTCTCACAAGTTTATTTTTTCTGCCGTAGGAAAAGGGGATGCCCTAACTCTCTATTTGGTGATGACGTGGTCTTTGCAATCACTTTATGCCATCTCTTGCTTATCTGCATTGCGTCTTGGCTTTGGGTATAGGAGTACTGCCTTTTTAAGAAAGCAATCTTGCATAACAACAGGAAATGATTATTCTACATGCCTGAATGCTGCAGACTTACTTGGCCAGGGCACTGATGGGATTCAAAAAGCATGAGAATATATTTTCAAAAAAAAAGCATTTGAATTAAAATAAAACTGCAGAATTGCTTCCAGCAACTCACAATGTCACATCATTTGCCTGGATTTTTGTTTCATATTCTACAGGCTCAACTTCTCCCTATATGCAGTCATGCAGACACTCCCTACTACTACAGGAATTGATTGGCCATTTCATTACTTCACTGATTTAAGGATGTTCTACTTATGAACAGAAGGCATGTCATCAGGACTAATCACTTGAAGCATTTGGCTGAATTCTTAGCCATGCAACAGAGGCTGAGCCGTGGCTCTAATGACTTGAACTGCTGCAGCAGGAACAGGCCAAGGAATGACTTTATTGATTTCTTCTGTATGAACCAATGGCCCTCGAAGACTCAACATTTATATGTATATGGAAATACAAAATAGTGATTTTGTTAGACATTCTTTTCAAAGAAGAATCCAGTGAATATGACAGACCTTATTTAATCAGCCAGGACTACTTATTATTAAACATTCCAATGCCTCCTATGTATGTTATTGCAGCTCTGTTAGGCACTTAATGTTACGAGCAATTTAATGCATCTTAACAATTATTTCTGACACCCTAAGAAAGCAAAAAACACCCATCTTATAATCATTTGAGTGTCTGGCAGAGCTGTAATAAGTAAGGGATAACACACAGCAGGGTGTGTGTATGTGTGTTGTCATAAGAGAATACTCTTCCACATCAAGTGGTTGTTAGGCATGAGGCCAAGCTGAGTGCCATTATCCACCTGACGAGTATGTGTATTCCCCATGACTGCACAACCTGACATGTGATCTGCTGCCTGTAAAATAGACACTAGAATAATTTTAAAATGACTAGAGTTAGGGTAAAGTCATAAAGGGTAATGCCCAATCATGTATTATTTCTTGACCATTGAGGTCACAGAATTTTATAGCCGAATGTGTTGATGATATATAAGGAAATGGTGTTAAAACATTTTTGATATAAATTTCAAAAATAGACTCTTTATTTCCTGGCATCTGATTGGCTGGTACCCTTGCCAGGGGGTTACATTAGCTTACAAAAGATGCCCAGGAAATAAAAAGTAACATCCCAAGTGCCTCTCCACTCACGAAGGCATCCTTGTTCCCACCTTGCTTCTCCATTGGCTGGAAGCACCCCATTGGGCAAGGAATTTGAAATCACCACCATTTTTTTAGATCACTTAATGATAGTGATTGAGCAGAGTCTCCCCCCCAACACACACACACTTAGGTAAACTGAGTGTTTCGGTAAAACATTACATTTAACAAGCATTTGTCAATGCCGAATATGGATTGCGTTGGTCCACTGAGCTTGCTCACTGCCCCTCTGTCACTAGCTCGTTCTGTTTCTCCTGGTGCTGCAGGCTGCTCTTTTGTACTGGGCTTCTGCCTGCATTGGCACCTTTCCGCAGCTGTCCTGAAAGAGCTCTGTTGAGGTGACTCACTTCCCCTCTCTCATTCGCTCATTCTGTTTGTCCTGGTGCTGCAGGTTGCCCTTTTGTACTGGGCTCCTGCCTGTGTTGCTGCCTTTTTCTGCCCACTAAGAAATCTGCAGCAGTCACAATAGAGCTCCATTGAGCTTGCTCACTCACTCCCTTTCTCTCACTTGTTCGTTCTGTTTCTCCCACTGCTGCAGGCTGCCCTTTTGTACTGGGCCCCTACGTGCATTGCTGCCTTTTTCTGCCCACAAAGAAATCTGCAGCAGTCCCGACACAGGTCCCTTGAGTTCACTCACTCCCCTTCTCTCACTTGCTCATTCTGTTTCTCATGGCACTGCAGGCTGCTGTTTTGTACTGGGACCCTGCCTCAGTTGGCACCTTTTTCTGCCCACAAAGAAATCTGCAGCAGTCCTGACAGAGCTCCGTTGCCCTCGCTCATTCCCCCTCTCTCACTCTCTCATTCCATTTCTGCTGGTGCTGCAGTCTGTCCTCTTGTACTGGGCTCCTGCCTGTGGTGCTGCCCTTTTCTGCCCACAAAGAAATAAGCAGCAGTCATGCTAGAGCTCCGTTGAGTTCGCTCACTCCCCATCTCTCACTCGCTCATTCTGTTTCTCCCACCGCTGCAGGCTGCCCTTTTTTACTGGGCCCCTGGGTGCATTGCTGCCATTTTCTGCCCACAAAGAAATCTGCAGCAGTCCCAACAGAGCTCTGTTGAGATCACTCACTCCCCCTTCCTCACTCGCTCGTTCTGTGTCTCCCAGTGCTGCAGGCTGCCCTTTTGTACTGGGCTCCTGCCTGTGTCGGCGCCTTTTCCTGCCCACAAAGAAATCCGCAGCAGTCCCGACAGAGCTCAGTTAAGCTCAATCACTCCCCCCTCTCACTCGCTCGATCCTAATCTGTCCTTGATCCTAATCTGAATTGAATGGTTATCTGAACAGTTATCTTGGTGTAAATCTCAGGTGACTGAAAGGGCTTGATAGCTGTACATTTTAAATTACTTGTAGAAAATCTGGTTAGTAGGGGGAGTGGCTTAGCTAGAAGGAAGCTAAATTTAAAAACTGCCTTAGAAAGATTCTGCTAGAAGCTTTGCAGAAGATACCAGGAGGAAGGAGTGCTGTGTGACTGGGACTTCTCTACTGGGGCTATATTGCCCTCCTTCTGTCTCCTCCACCCACCCACCGAAAGCTAGTTCTACTTTTATAAGCACAGGATTTTACTAACAACAGGAACTTACTGTTTGGGAGCATGAAGTGAGTGATCACAGAGCCACCAAAGACCCACCATCCTAGATGGGTAAGAGTAGCTCTCCTGCCTCCCCACCTGCGGGAGGTCTGCCTCTGAGCAAGTAAGGGGTCTACTGAGAAATATAGGATAGTCTTGTCTCAGAACAGGACAAGCAGGAGCTTAAAGGGCACAGAGGCAGAAAGTAAGTAGAGAGAGAAGGAAAAAAAGAAAATAAAGGAAAGAGTAAGGATTCCAAACAACAGTTAAGGGGCCAGAAATAAGACATGATGGGAGTGGTGCAGTGCAGTGGCTGTGGAGCAGCAGTCTTCTGGGAGACATTCTGGAGGATGCGCTGTTGTCCCATCTGCAGGCACCTCTCTGGGCTGAGGGAGGAGGTTGCTCATCTCCAGGCTGAGTTGGCCAGGATTTGTGGGACCTCTTCTTCCATCCAGGGACCACCAGTGCCACTGCTGTTGCCTCAGAGGTTGCCAAGAAAGAGGAGCGGTTGGACCACAGTGGGTTCAGGGAGGGTGAGGGTGGTGAAACAGAGGTGCATACCTCCAGTTGTATCTTTCCACAATTCCTATACCATTCTGGCATAGTGTGGTTCCTTTATGGAGGCACCCGCACTGGAGACCAAGGAGGATGCTGGAAACCTCCACAAAGGAGACCCACAGGAGGGTGGCATGGGATGCCACAGGGGAAGAAAACAACTCTTGGTGGGGGACTCCATTGTTAGGAAGGTAGAACTGGGGGAGGAAGGGGAGAAGGAGGTAAGGTGCCTGCCTGGCACCATGGCTTGGAGGGACAGGGAGCGAATCCTCAGGATTGCCAGAGCAGCTGCACAGGGGAGGGAACCGGATGCCACTGTCCACCTAGGGACAAATGACCTGGCTAAGAAAGGGATTAGAGCAGTGCAGGAAGAGTTTGTGGAATTGGGGAAGGGTCTTAGACAAGTAGCATGCACGGTAACCTTCTCAGAGGTGCTGCACATCTATGGCGTAGGAGAGGCTAGGGTGTTCTGCACCATGGGATTAAATCAGTGGTTGAAAAACTGGTGCAGAGCTCAGGGATTTGGCTTCATTGGGGACTGGGGGTCCATCTGGAGTGATGCAAGCCTATACTGGCATGATGGGCTGCATCTGTCCAGGAGGGGAACTAGGATCCTAGGTGATAGGTTTAAATGCTTCATTGGCAAGCATCGAAACTAGCCAAGGAGGGAGGCACTGGAAAGGAGCAGGGAAATCCTAGCCCCCCCAAAAAAACCACGCTAGTAAGTGCAGTAAACACCAAAATAGAGGTGTAGATAGGGAGAAGGGCAGGGGTAAATGGGGAAAGTGACAAAGGTAAGAAGGACAGGGATGGGGCAAAAAGGAGTAAGGCCATCAGGAAATGGAGGGTAATGAGTACCAATGCCCATAGTCTGGGCAACAAGCTCCCTGAGCTGGTGGCCTTGATGGAAGAGGGATACCTGGATATCATAGCAGTCACGGAAACATGGTACACAGAGAACCATGACTGGGATATTAACATACCAGGGTACATAACCTACAGGAGAGGCAGGCAGGGGAGAAGGGGGGTGGAGTAGCTCTCATGTAAAGGAAGGGATAAAAGCAACTGAACAAAAGAGGAAACAGGGAGGAGAGGAGGCACTGTGGGTCACCTTGAGACTGGAAAGGGCACCACAATCCGCACAGGGGTTGTGTACAGACTCCCATGTCAGGGGGAGGGAATGGACAAGGATATGATAGAAGGCATTCTTAAGATGGCAGAGAGAAAGGGGAGATACTGTTGATGGGAGACCTGAATATGCCAGATGTTAACTGGAGCACATTTGCTGCAGCCACATCCAAGAGCAGGACCATTCTCGATGCCCTACAGGTGGCAGGCCTCAGACAGCTAGTTTCGGAAGCCACTCGTGAGGGAGCAATCTTAGACCTCGTACTCTCAAATGGGGGCAGTGAGAGGATCTCAGATCTAGAAGTGGGTTGCCATCTGGGAACAACTGACCATCAAACAGTGTGGTTCACGTTAAACTCAGCTACAGAGTCAAACCATACAAAAGTGGGGGTACTGGACTTTAGGAGGGCTGACTTTGGCAAGAAGGGAGAGTGCCTCAGAAAAGCACTAGCAAACAGGCTAGAAGGAGGTGTGGAGCAACAATGGGGAATCATCAAAACTGCCATCACAGAGGCAACAAGCCTTTGTGTGAAGCAAATAAACAAATCAAAACGAAAGAAAAAGCCACTATGGTTCTCAAAAGAGGTGGCTGGGAAAGTCAGGGAGAAAAAGATAGCATTCAGGAAGTATAAGGAAACACAGAAGGAGCAGGACAGAGCTGTACCAGTTAAGGCAGAAGGAAGCAGGGAGGGAAGTCAGAATAGCAAAGGCCCAAACTGAGGAAAAGATAGCCAACTTGGTTAAGAAGGGGATAAACCTTTATAGGTACATCAGAGAGCATAGAAAGACAAAGGGAGGGACAGTGAGGCTGAATAGAATGAACGGTGGGTGGGCAGAGGGGACAGTGAAAAGCAGGGATACTGAATGAATATTTCTGCTCAGTATTCACAAAGAGGAGGGAAGTGCCTAATCCAATTAACAGAAGCACTCTTGATGGGGGTCGATCCAGTCCTTTCACAGAAGAAAGGGTTCTGCAAGAACTCCTAAAACTGAAGGTGGACAAAGCAATGGGGCCTGATGGAATTCACCCCAGAATTCTAAAATAATTAAGGGGGGAACTAATGAAACCAATGACTACTCTTTTTAACAAATCATGGGAGGATGGTGTGGTACCAGAGGACTGGATGAAGGCGGATGTGATTCCCCCTCACAAAAGTGGGACCAAGACAGAGGCAGGAAACTACAGACCTGTCAGTTTGACCTCTGTGGTACGGAAAGTGATGGAGTCACTTCTGAAGGAAAGAATTGTTGAGTACCTAGAGGCCAGTGGGACACAGGACCCAAGGCAGCATGGGTTCACAGCGGGAAGATCATGTCAGACAAATCCAACAGATTTCTTTGACTGGGTGACCAAAGTAAAAGACCAGGGAGGGGCTGTGGACATGACCTACCTAGACTTTAGCAAGGCATTTGACACAGTCCCACACAAAAGAATAATAGTCAAATTAACCAGCCTGGGAGTGGGTCCCAGGGTGGTATCCTGGGTAAGACATTGGCTGGACAACAGGACACAGAAAGTAATTGTAAATGGAGTCCACTTTGAAGAAAGAGGGGTTATTAGTGGGGTACCACACGGTTCAGTACTGGGTCCAGTCCTTTTTAATGTCTTTATAAGTGACATTGCAGAGGGACTGGAAGGAAAAGTATGCCTCTTTGCAGATGACACAAAGATCTGCTACAGGGTTGATACACAAGGAGGAATGGAAAGGATGAGAAGGGACTTGGCAAGGTTGGAGGAATGGTCAGAAGTATTGCAGCCAGGATTCAATGCAAAGAAGTGCAAAATAATGCACCTGGGAAACAAGAACCCAGGGGAAGATTACACAATGGGGGGAGGTAGTAACAACAACAAAAAAGGAAAGGGACCTGGGGGTAATCACATCAGAGGACCTTACGGTTAGCAAGCAATGTGAGAAGTCAGTAGGGAGGGCTGGGGGTATACTGGGATGCATAGGGAGAGGCATCACCAGCAGAAAACAGGAAATTGTTATCCCTCTTTACAGACAGTTGGTGAGACCCCATCTGGAGTACTGCATCCTGTTCTGGAGACCCCATCTCCGCAAGGACATAGACAGGATAGAGGCAGTCCAGAGGAAGGCAACTAAAATGGTGCAGGGTCTGTAAGAGAAGCTGTACGAGGAGAGACTAAAGGAGCTTAATATGTATACCCTTGAGGAAAGAAGGGAGAAGGGGGACATGATAGAAACTTTTAAGTACCTCAGTCCAAGAGGGTAGCATCTTTCAGGAAAAGAGACATGCAAGAACAAGGGGACACAATTTAAAGATGGGGGGGCGGTTCAGGGGCAGTGTGAGGAAGTAATTTTTCACAGAGAGGGTAGTGGATGCATGGAACAGCCTTTTTGAGGAGGTTGTGGGGTCTAAAACTGTGAGAGAACTCAAGAATGCTAGGGACAGACATAAGGCAATTCTTGTGGGGGGGTAGGAAGAAATAGGCTGTTGGTTAACTAGTATCTGCGGCCTATCCTGTAGGTAGGGAAATGGGCAGACTAGGTGGGCCAAGCGGTCCTTATTTGCCATCAAAGTCAAAGACTATGTCCCAAACACTGATTTCTGACAGTGCCCGCACTATTCTGCGCCAGAAGTGCAAAAACACAATTCGGCCAGGATGTGAAAAATGACTGCTGCACTTTTCATAAGGAGTTGCGGAAAAATAGCAATGTTGAAAATCTGGAGTGAAACTATTGCAAAGTTGCGAACTTACAAGAGCGCATGGAACCTGCGCAACGTATGCTCGTAACACACTCATTTTATGGACTTCCGTCACAGAATTTTCAACATAGGCATTTTAGGATCTCTGCTCATGAACAGTGTCACTGACATTTTCTTAATGTGTCCTGAACACTGATTTCCCACAGTGACCGCGCTATTCTGCATCAGAACTGTGAAAACACATTTCGGCCAGGATGTCAAAAATGACAGCTGTACTGTTCTTAAGGAGGTGCGTAAAAATGGCAATGTTGAAAATCTGGAGTGAAAATATTGCAAATTGGGTAAGTTACGAGCGTGCGTAGCAACTGCGCAATGCACGCTTGTAAAACAGTAATTTTTTTTGTTTTTCCCACCAAATTTGCAACATAGACTTTTTGAGAGACCACCTCATGAACACTGGCACTGTTGTTTCGGTAACCGGTCCCGAAAGGTGATTCCGCGCACAGACCGCGAAATTATCTTTCAGGACCAAGTAACACCATCACAGTGCGTGAATTCATGAGGAGGGGGACCAATAACCCCATGTTGAAAATGTGGTGCCAAAATTCCAAAAAAGCCTGAGATATGTAAAAAAGTTGAAAAAACCCTATTTATGCCATTATACAGCTTACTGGCATTTCCTCAGTTCCTGGTTGGCTTTGAAGAGTGCAGACGTGTTCCCGGTCCACCAAAGATCGCTCTGATGGATTCTGCAGGTAAGTATAGGGTGAGGAGGTGTGGAGGCAGGGTGCGCAGAGGGTGCAGCGGTCATGGGAAGGGTAGGGAGACGGCGAGGACCTTTTTTTTTTTACAGGTTAATCAAAAAAAAAAAAAACATTGCAAGACTTTTTTTTACAGGTTCATTTGGCACACTGGGGTGGCTCCAGCGTGCAACAGAGGTTTTTTTTTGGGGAAGCTTCAGCTAATCGGGGATTGGGCACCCTCTCAGCACAAAAGGGGGTGCAAGAGCCAAGGGATTGGGCATCCCTCAGCACAACTGTAATGCTTCTTTAGTGTGGGGGCATTATGCCGATGGGGAGTGGGCTCCGCTGTCAGCAACATGAACATACACGCCACTGAAGCCGACAGGATTGGGGCCCCATCAGCAAACAAAAACTGATCTGGGCGCATGCTGCGAGGGGATTGGGCACCCCTCAGCAGTGGGGTTAATTGAGCGTTAGGAACACGGTGGCAAACCGCCACCGTGTTCACAAACAATATTACACTTGGTAACGCCTGCCCAGCAATGACAGGTCTCTCCTCATTGCAGCGGAATGCTGACACTGCAATGATGAGGTGGCCCCTGATTGCAGTGGCTGAAACGTTTCAAGGTGGTGGCACACTGGCTGAACTAGTGTCAGCAGCAGTGTGCCACGGCATTCGGGAAAGTGGGCCAAGCCTTTAAAGGCTGTGGAGGCATTCGCCGCAACAGTGCCGCGCCTCCACAACCTGCTTCTGGCAGGCTACCACAATATGTTTCTTGCGCATGCATGCAATCAACATAAAAAGCAAACATAAACAACTTTAAAATTGAAAATGAGAATCACTGTGCTATTACCACAGCAGCCATTGGGTTTAAAGCAGTATCAGTCTCGCTCTGTGCTAACCACACTAGCTTATTACTACTCCCTCAGCACCACAGCAAAGTAACACAGACACCGACACAACAGTTTTTACCCATGTAAAAGCATCCTCCATCCCCTAACCCCACCATTCTACTGCTGTGACTTGCAGTTTTAAATTAAAAAAAAATAATACAATAACGCGAAAGTGAACAGCTACAGCACTGAAAGTCCTCCTCTCACCTCTGCATCAACCACGTTTAGTTGGCGATCCTTCTACTAACTGCTCCAATGGTCTCCTGATCCCGATTGGAATAGCTCTGACGGCAACAATAAACAACATAAATCTCTGCCTAAGAAAGAAAGAAAGAAAGAAAGAAACATTTGTGCATTGCACATTGCAACACCAGAAAGAAATACCTAGCAAACACTACAGAGCCCTCTACTCACTAATACTGTAGATACAGGGACTACTTTACCAAAAAAGGACAACAAAATTAAATTGTAGTCATTTTTATAGAATTACTTTAGTTTTTTTTTTAATCCTATTAAAAAAATGACATGTAGCCCATTTTCTAAAAGCAATAATACCCTCCAGGGTGGGCAGAATGGGCAATACCAGACCTTCCAGAGGCTATAAGGCCCTTCACCTGCGACGTCGGACCTCATTATGTCCCTGGGCAGTCCAGTATTGCCCAATATCGCCCACCCTGTTGGGTATTATTGTTTGCATAAAAAATGGACACCCCAATTTTGCCAGTGGGACATTCCATTTTTGTCAAACTGCATGTTAGGCCATATTATGGCAGGGAAATCTGAAGGGCTGACTGGTTGTAGCAGTCATGATGATTTCTAATAATCATTATGAAACAATTTCTGTGAGCATTATGACTGTCTGACAGTATTCTTAAAGGGTTAGGCTGATGAGTGGAAAACCTCAAGTACAGCAACATATACATTTTTATTAAAATGAAAACATGCCAGTTCTGTGGTGCTGCGCGAAGACTGTTTGCTCACCATGCTGGCAACTCAGGTTTGTGCCCTGAGCATAGATGTCAGGAGTGGAGTCCAGTGAGGAGGGAGACTAAAGCATCTTTGGGACACTTCCTCTTGGGCAGTTTGGGCAACATGCTGCTGAGTGCCCCTGCCCCAGGATGCTGCTGTGCCCAGACCATTGTGGGAGTGAGTGGGTGGGATGGGAGGAAATTGGAAAATCAGCCCTCAGCTGACTAGATGATGGCCACCAATCCCTGCCTGCCACAGTAGCCTGGTGGTGTTTTTTTTCCCACCACCACCACCATGGATAAGTTGTACACCTGCGGGCATTTCTCCTCTCCCAGTTGCCTTCCATGGGGGAGGGGGGGCCCTCCCAATGAAGGGTTGCATTGAGTTACCTGGGGTCACAGCACACATGGGGTGGTAGATGAAGATGGGATGTGACAGCAGTGGACCTTGGTGGCCTGAAGGAGTGGCCAGCTGAGGGCTTGGGAGGAGCAATAAACAAAACAAAAATGAAAACATTTTAGTTAAAGTCACATCAAGGAACTCCAAAAGGGAAGAACATAGACAGGGTTGAGGTGATTCAGAAGAGGGCAACTAAAACGGTGCAGGGTCTGCATCAAAAGCCCTATAAGAAGAGACTAAAGGACCTCAATACGTACATCCTGGAATGGAAGAGGGAGAGGAGGGAAATGACAGAGACCTTTAAATAACTCAAGGGGAGTAAATAAGGTACAAGAGGGGAGTATTTTTCAGAAGAAAAGATGCTCAAGAACAAAGGGACATGCAATGAAGCTGGAAGGGGTAGATTCAGGAGAGGTGAGGAAGTACTTCTTCACAAAAAGAGTTGTGGATTCCTGGAACAGCCTTCCAGGCAAGGTTGCAGTGGCAAAAATAATGGTGACGTTCAAGAATGCATGGGATAAGCACAAAGGAATGATAGTGGAAGGAAAGGGGGAGGGAGAAAGTGCTGCAGATCAGGCATGGTCTGCAGTAATAGTGTAGGGAATGAAAATGTAATTTTCTATGCAACACCAGGTTGTGCATTGGAGAAAGAGTAATGTTCTCCAGAATGGTACAGTTTCCAGTTGTCTTGGTGGCGCAGCTGGTAGCACAAACAGAATGGTATTCTGGCTGGCCTAGGTTTGTGTCCCAGCTGAGACACTTACCTTGTTCTCTTTTCTGTTGGTAAGGAGAAATGGGCAGATTGGATGGTCTAAGTGGTGTTTATCTGCTGTCAGATTCTATGTTTCTATGTTTCAGAGGTTGGATTGCCTTCATTAATCTATTACTAGGGACCTAAGACTCTCAGTTACACCTCATGCCACAAAACGCTTTAGGTAAGGTAACAGAACCAAGGTACATTCCTTAATTCTTAACATACTTCCATGGCACATAAGGCATGATACTATCTGTACCCAAGGTATGCCTTAATTAGCTTAATGCACACCCTGCCATTTGCTAGTGCTCACATAATATGCAGCACCATATAACAGCTTAAAGGATCTAAAATTCTAAACTCCATGGGAATTGTCAGTTTTCCAATTTGGAGGTATCACTAGTTATTGAAAAAATTAAATGTATTCCTTTTATATTACAATTCAATATCCCCCCCCCCCCAAAAAAAAAAATACTTTAAATGCTTGCAGTGCTGGTGATCCAGGTTCAGGTATGGACCAAGGTTGCTAGGGGGGTGGCTGGGGTGAGGTAGATTGAGCGGCCCTTGTATGCTGTCCACGTGCAGTGGCGGGAGGGGGGGTAGCCTCGCCGGTTCAGTGCTCAGTGCTGATCACAGGATGTTCTGTCACCAGCGGCCCAGAAGTTGATGGGAGGCATGCCAGATATATGGTGTATTCATGCCACAGCTTCATTGTATGCTATGCCTCCCACATTCACCGAGAAAACATTGCTGCATGAGTTGAATGCCACCCACCTCATGCCACCACACAGCCAACCATGGGTTGCCTCTGGACACTAAGCACGGCATCTGATGGGGTAAGGGGAAGCGCTGGAGGTCCTTCCCTGGGCGGTAAGCCAGGGAGGAACACCAGGCAGGGTACCCTTCAGTGCCCCTGACAACGGTGGTCGGGTACACAGTAGAGCTGATGGGGGAGCCATCCCAGCACCACAAAGCATACTAAGATAAATAAATGTTTTATAATGTGTTCATATGTACAGTTCCTGCATGTCTTATAAGTGGTTTATCAAACCATGACACTATCATATTTTCAGTTACTGTGCATAATGAAAAATGTATATGTATTAAACTGTTATTGATTTTGTCTTTCGTTTCCATTTATTCCACATGTTAACCTTATATTGCACTTCTTTTACTATTCCCTCTATGAAGCATGGTGACTGAGGCACTGGGCAATCCATATAAAACATGCTGTAAAAATAAACAAGATTGCATTGTATTGGTTTCTCTCTCGTTCAGGTGGTGCTAGTACTCTTGTTTCACTTCACAGTCCTCTTTCACCTAAAGTGGCCTGGAGCTAACATTCTGTGAACCAATACACGCAGTAACTGTACACAGGAATAATATGAGTACTTGAGTTTTCTGGTGGTCAGCCTTTTTCCTTTTTCACAGATGTGGTTTATCTTTTCAAGTTTACATGCATTCAGTCACCTGGGCTTTCATTTACTGTGCACTTGTAAAATATGTTTGTTTATTGTGAGCTGCCAGTCTAAGGTGTACAGTATGTATATGTATTTTTTAGCCTTCAACTCACAGAATTAAAGCAATATATAATACACACACACACACACACATATATATATATATATATAAGGGATATACAATGGTGAGCTGTCAGATAAATGATTTATCTACACAAGTGCTGTTTGACCTCGGGTAACTTCACGAGTGGCGTAAGCCACGAGTGAGGTGTCCGAGGTCAAACAGTACAAGTGTAGATAAATCATTTATCTGACAGCTCACCATTGTATATTTCATTTATGCAATAGGGATGCTTCTTATCAGTGCGGGAACATTTGGTTTTGACTGTTTATCATCTTTTTTTAAATGATAATTTCTGGGACTTTCTGGGACTTTTGGTTAACTTTCCTGGTGTATGTCCGCCTAGCGGGGTGGTTGCTATTAAATGAAACGCCACTCATTTTGTAGAGAACTTCTTGCTGAACAAATGTCATGGTGACAGTATCATGCTACCTTTTTTGTTTTAAAGTTATTCGCATTTGTTTGATGAAAAAGTGAAACAAAAATTAAATTTTATGCTGTTTTTTGCTAATTATAAAAAAAACTAAAAGGTATTTATTAATGAAATGCTACTCATTTTGTAGATATTTTCATGCTGAACATTTTTTGTGCTCATAGTACCATGCTATCATTTTTAGTTTTAAAGTGATTCACATTTGTTTGTCTAAAAAGTGAAAAGAAAATGGAATTTTATGCTGTTTTTGCTAATTATGAAAACTAAAAGGTATCTCTGAATGAAACACCACTCATTTTGTAGATATTTTTATGCTGAACATTTTCGTGCTCACAGTACCATGTTATCATTTTTCATTTTAAAGTTATTTATATTTGTTTGTCTGTAAAGTGAAGAAAATAGGATTTTTGCTGTTTTTGCTAATTATAAAAAAAACTAAAATGTATCTATAAATGAAACACCACTCATTTTGTAGATATTTTTGTCCAGAACATTTTTCGTGCTCACAGTACTATGCTATTATTTTTCGTTTTAAAGTTATTCACATTTGTTTGTCAAAAAAGTGAACAAAAAAGCTTTGATTGACAGTTTGCATTTATCCCACATATGTGGGATAAATCTAGGGTGGTTAGATTTATTCCACATATGTGGAAATAAATGGATTTATTCAATGGCTTTTGGTCTCACACCTATTGCATAAATATATATATATAATGTATATAAATATACAGTGTATATATATATATATATATGTGTGTGTATGTAATAATAGGTACTATCACTGTGCCTTTCTAAAGGACACTGTTTTATATATATATATATATATATATATATATATCTCATCCAAGTGTAGTCTTTATTAAAGCTTAGGTGTTTTCAACAGAATTTCTCTAAGTACTTTTCAAAACCCTTTTTCTTCACTTTCAAGAGATACTGTTGGTGGGGGGGGGGGCACTGCAAATATTTTTCCCCTTATGGCCTTAGTAAAAAAACCTCCCTAGAATACCGTTCAGTAATGGTTTTATTTTGTAAACAGTCACGCAAAGTCATTTGTGTGTTTCTGCAACAGGTGTGCATGAGTGCAGCTCTGAGAGGCTCAGGTGTTACCTTAGTTACCTGATCTCATTTGCATAGCAGCAGCAGCAACCAAGTGAAGAGGGCAATGGAAAAAAAAGGGAAGTCATTGAAGTATAGGAGTCTGTTTTCTCTCTAAGTCTTTAACTGCAGGTGTGTCATTTAGTGGGATACAGAGCAAAGGGCACATCCCTAGAACACTGAGTTCAGTGACCTATGTCTCAAACTATGCAAAGGGTGATGTTATGACACCTGTGAGAGACCTGGCATTGGAGATCTGTTTTACGCATTTGTCTGACATGTCATAAAGCATTGGCCTTGGCCTTCGACTGGTGAAGCTCAGTTACATAAAAATGAATTAGCATAACACACAGTAGAAGGACTGTTGCTGTGATGGAAGACGTTACCTTACTGTCTCACAGAATGAGTCCGAAACACCTGAAGTACTGTACTGGCATATAAGGTAGGAAGCATGGATCTGGATGTTCATTAGTTTTAGTAATGGACTGGTGTAATAGTTGTTGAAACATATTAGAATCCAAGTGCCTCTGAAGGCAGCATATTACAAAGTGTAACCTGTTGTTATGCACTAACTGTAATATATAAAACTGCATTATGGAGCATAAGTATTATAGAGTATTTATTTAGCAAGTAGAATACAAGAGTGTTTAAAAACTGTGAGGAAATAATATAATGTAATGTAAGTTTAATTTTACATGATACCCTTGAAGAAAAAATGTGGTACCATACATACAGTAGCATTAAAATGTAAAGTATATTAAAGTAAATACAATAAATTGCTAAGTAAATAAAAAAAGGGTAAATTCACACACCAAAAGTATAGTTATCAAATCATTACTCCAGGTTTTAATTGTTTAAGCTTAAAACACACAATTTACAGAAGCAAGTACATATGGGTGCTTTGTTCCAGAACATTCACATCTTAATGGTATTCTAAACAACAACAAGAAACAAAAAAAAAACTTAAAATCAGACTGAGAAGCTTTGTGAGGTTGCCGGTTTTACATTCAGAGGGCCAGGATATACGAAGAAAGCAAGGACAGAAGCTTATCTTAACCTCCTACCAAGACCATAGGTGACACAACAAGGGGGGGCACTTTTACCATGGCCCTGCCACTTTCATAAGTGGTAGGACCTAGTCTTATCAGTTTTGCAATTATGATAATGTATAACTAGGGAGGACTGTGCCTTTAGAATGCAGCATGTGCAATAAACAGTGCTACTAATCACTCCCTTTGTGCCTTCGGGTGTCAGCAGAAGTTTTGAAAGTAAAGGCATGAGTAGTATTGATGTGAGTGGGCTGGGGTCATAGTCTACTAAGTTAAGGACCAGTGGCCAAACCTTAGAAATGAAAATGAATGGCCAGGCCTTTGGGGAGAGGGGGCATCAAGGCACAGTCAGTGAGGGGGAGTTACTCCACATATTACAAACGTGATGGGGGAAAAAATAAGAGTGTGGGTGAACCCACTCAACCGGGGGGGGGGGTATACTCATTATGTCCATGTCCCCACCATTTTTCAGACTGTGCCACCATCTATGACTGAGACATGATCAATATTCATAGATATTTAAATAAAATTAGATCCATATGCCTGTCACATATCAGTGTTAGTGGGCTCAGCAGACTACATGTTTGCCTTCGAGTGCAGAAGATTAAAAGGTCATGGGTTCTAATCCCACACCAGGAACATGGGCTAATACCCAGTACTGACAGTGTTATGTACTATAACACCGGGGGCGGGGGGAGTTCTGCACTATTGAGAAGCCTTCCTTTCAATGAGATGTTAAGCCAAGGTCCATTTGGCCCATCTCTGGTCACTGTCCAGTGGAAAGTTTTAGATCCCATGGCACTTACCGTAAGAGTAGGGATTTTATGCAATGTACTGGCCAACACTCCCCCTATCAATAAAACAAATCCATTTAACTCTACCCTTTTATTCCCGGGGATGCACTTGGAAGTAAGCTGTCCCCCCTAATAATGAGCTGATGCCAAAGCTGCATTTAGTAAACATGCTGAAATCTGATGTTTTGAACACTGACAAGGCATATCTAATGAAAACCAATACTTTTCAAATGTTCTCGGCTCCAGCCTAGTCTGCACAATACTTTCTGCTCTACAAGTTTGGATCCTCGGCCCATCTTCACCTGTGATTGACGTACCCTCCTGTCTAGCTCCCATTTCCAAGCACCTGCCCAATTAACTTGGCAGCAGCAGTCTGTTCCAAGTCTGTTCAACAGGCGGGCATGACATCACACTGGACTTGGGGCTCCTCCAATTAGAGAAGAGTCGCTAAAATGATCTACTGCAGCAACTTCAGCCGAGTCTCCACAAGACTGTCTCCTGTACCAATCTAGATCCTCAACCATCCCCAGTGAGTGATTTACCCTCCTGTCTGGCTCCCATTTCCTAGCACCAGTCCAACTGAGAGCCATGCTGGGCGGCAACAGTCAGTTTTGGGTCCACTCAGCAGGTGGGCATGACAGCATACTGGAGGAGGGGCTCCTCCTACAAGAGGGGATCAACTCTGGTTGCTCTCTTTGGAGCAACTCTCCATGTCAATGGCTCCCACTGGAGTTACCAGCTGCTTGCTTTATTTTTCTTATCCCCCTTCTTTACTGAGGTACTTTTTATTGTTGAATTGAATCAAAATTGTTTTAGTGATGTTGTTACTAGTACTAGTCCTGTTTTTCCTTGTTCTTCCCTCCCCAAGACACTGTGAGCTATGATCAATGGTGATACTAATTTATTCAGTCACCCAGTTACCTTAATGAGGAGATTCAAGGCATATTGTGTCAGTAACTCAGTTTGGTCTATTGATGAATTTTTGCTGTTTCCCTCTGTACTTTATCACAAAGGAGTCACACAGATGCTACGCTATATTATCTTTCTGTTATGTAATTTAGTTGCCATTGATGTTATGTGCAATTCAGAGGTGTCCACACTAGAGGTGGGCGAAAGTTGCGAATTCTGCTTTCGCGGAACTTCAGCGCAAAATCAGAAATTTGGTGAAGTTTTCTGAAGTTCCGCTATTGGTGAGATCAGAATCTTTCGAATGTGTTTGGTGAATTTTTGCTGTGTTCTGTGGAATTTTTTGGCTGAACTGCAGAAAAATACACATGAACTGCGGAATAACAGTTCTGAGGAATTATTTTCTGTAGTTTGATGAATTATTCTGCAACACATGTAATTATTCTGCAGTTCAGTGATCAGTTAAGCCAACTTTTTTCTCCATAGTTTAATAAAATAATCCATAATTTAAACATTTATTCCACCGTTCTTAGTCAGAATTTCTGTGAAAGTTGCTAATTTGATTTCCGCACTTCTGCGGAAGCAAAAATCTGACTTTCATGAAAATTCCGCTGGTGGAAGTTTTTTTTTGCACATCTGTAGTCCACACCTAAGACAGAATACATCAGGTCTGTCATGATTAGAAGTAGCATTTCTGCTGAATCAGTTAGGATTAGGAGACTGTCATTGTTGCTCTTTCATATACCTGTCACAGTTCATCCCCAACCTGACCTAGCAGGATTTGGTTCTAATGATGAACCCTGTACCCTCCCCAATTCAACCTTGAGAATGGCCTACTTAAACATAAAAACTCTCACTGCAAAATGGGAGCAGTCAAGACTTCGATATTGTAGCCTGCTGAGATTTGGATAACTAACAGGGTCCACTATTCAGAAATCTGTTTGGAATGCTACAATATCAACAGGAAAGATAGGCAGGGCAAAGGGGGGGGGTGCCTAATTTATGTTGCCTCTTGTTAATGATTGCTCTTTTGTTACCCCCACTAGTTCAGTGACTTTGGTTCAGTTCACTTGATACTTGGTCAATACAAATTATTTATGGATAGCACTATTTATATTCCAATTCAGTCACCAAGTAGGTTTCAAATTTATCTAGGCAGTTAAACAATCCTTCCAAGCTAACAGAAAGTGGATTCTCCTTATTGAACTTAGTTTGAATCAGGGGAGTTCACAGGTCAACACCCTTAAGAGTCCCATGTTAGATCTAGGCTTACATCAGATGATCTCTGCACTCACCCAGACCAACAAAAACATGGGTTATGAATGAATTCTTGATTGGGTGGTTACAATCCATCCATCCATCCAAAGTGGTTTGCTCGAGCATGCTTCTGGATTCCCTTATTGGCCACTGCCCAGTTTATTGTTTTTGGTCTGTAAAGTGTCCTAGGAATAGGCCAATCTGTACTGCCTCCAGAAATCTGCACAAACTAAATGTGGGCATCTTTAATCATGCCTGTAAGTTGGTGGATTGGTCTTCTTTTGATTCAGTATCAGATATTGATATGACCTATGGCAGACTATGTGAAATGTCCTGACAATCTGTGAGAGTCTCATTCTGCTTAGTAAAATGAGAATAAAGGAAAATAAAAATGGATGGAGTAATTCTGAACTTTTGTATCAAATGAAGTAAAGAGATAAAAAAAATTTGGCTATTTAGAAACTCTGAAGATCCCCATTTGTTACAGGATTATAAGAGGCTCTGTAACAGATGTAAATCACAGGTTCACTCTGCAAAATCTATCTGCTTTAAATGTTAACAACTGAATGAGTTTGGTAAAACTAAAATGACCTGGAGCACTCTTATTTCATTGATTGTGAGAGGGAAGAACTCAGACTGGTTCTTCAGAATGGGGGTTGAATGGTGGAGAACCCGGATCAGGTAGTTACCATCCTTGATACATTTTTTGCTGACTGACAGATATTCTGAACCATTCTTCCAGTCAGTTAGTAATATCTCCAGACTCTGAGACAACAATGTTCTCAGGGAAACCTTAATTGTGTTGCTGTTTTTTGACCCCAGATATCATTTTTGACTACCTGCAGCAACGTCACCCTTGTCCGATATTTGATCCAGACGGATTGGATTACTGTTTTTTGAAACTGACAGGGGAAGCAATTTCACTCTGGCTTACCAAGGTACTTACCGTTCACATATGTAATAGGGTGTTCCCAAGAGTCTGAAAGATATCTACAATCCAATCAATATACTGGGGTTGGTCTACATCTGTGGTAGCCAACTACCTCCCTCACTGCTGGCACCACTGTCCAATGAGTTGCTTCACAACCATGGTATTTACCTTTGTCACAGCATGGTTTTCAGTCTGATCACAGTACTGAAACAGCTTTGGTGAGTTTAACAAGACAGGTGCACTGAGCCCTTGATAAGAGTGTCTGTGCTGTGACACTATTTGTGGACCACATCAAGGCTTTCAATCTGCTTGATTACAACATGCTATAGAACTCTGTGGCCAAGGTAAGCTTTTCACATGATACATTGCCCTGGTTTAGGATTTACTTTAAAGTTTGTTTTAAGGATTTTGCTATCACTTGCCTATTTGATAGCTGATGCTGGTGATAATAATTTCGTATAGTTTTTATAATTTTATTGTCAGTCAGATTTTAGTGGAAGGGGTCCTAGTTTGGCCCTGATTAGGTGACCGATTGATCCTTCCACTTCCCCACAGCTCTGACTGCCCCATTCTCAGGCATGTAATGACATGTGATTAGGGAGAATATGGTGGTGCAGCCCACTAAAGTCGATGGTGCTCCATGTCAATGTTATTTCTATACATAATAATTGTCAATTGGAGATTAAGGACGGCCACCGCTCAACTAACAAGGCCCTTGTTATCAAGGGGTGGCCTTCCTTATTTTCCAACTAGCCACTATTATGTATACAAATGCCATTGAAATGGCACCCCATTAACTTCAATGGAGTGCACCCCCGAGCTCTCCTTCCTCATGTGCCATTATGTGCCTGAGCATGGAGGCATGATAGAGCTACTGGGAAATGGAAGAGATTGGCTGGTCATGCCATCCAGACCAAACTACTGTACAATCCTTTCTGCTAAAATACTGACTGACAATAAAATCATAAAAACTAGTAGAAATTACTATCACTGGCATCAGCTATCATAATAGGTGACTGGTAATAAATGAACACAAAGCTGGTAACTCACTTTAGAATGGATTACACAGGACTGATATTACTAGAGAAAAGTTGGATTGCCTGCCTGCTTGCTGTGGAGATCCTTAGAGGTCCATTTTAGGATCCCTAGTATTCTCTTTTTTCTTGAATACTGCCCCATAGTCGATCAGCATTCTGAAATCATCTAGTACATTGATAATTCAGTCTTATTCTGTGAGGGGGAGGATATCAAAGCTTTCTCATTAAGAGAAGAGGTTGATTGTGGTAGGCTGCAGGGGGATTTTAGGTCTTGGAGGTAAGTTCTGAATACCATAAACAACTAAGCTGATGCTTTTACAGACACAAGGAAGACCAATATGGGACCTTTAAATATTGTTGATTTGAACAAGGAAAGTATTGAATGTGTCAATAATTGAAAGTATTTGGGAATCACTTTGGTTAGCATGCTGTCCTTTGCGTCTCACATGTCTCTGTTGATAACATTTATTCATTGCTGGCTGGGTCTTCTTTATAGAGTTTTTTGTTTTGTTTTTTTAATTCTGGAATCACAAAAGTTGTTCACCCATAGCCTTCTTTTTTTCCATTATTGACAGTGTGTCAATGGTATATATGGCTGCACCGGAAAGTGTGCTATGCAAACTGAAGACTACTTACAACAGTCTATGCCATTTTGTCTCTGGTCAACTGAGGTCCACTCATCATTGTCATCTCTACACAGTTATGATTTGCCTTCTGTTTGAGGAGATGTGCATGTCTTGTTCTGCCCAGTTTTTGCACAAGATGAGTCTGGGAATCATGCCTTCCAGCTTGTCTGAGTTGTTTCCTCAACCAAATAATTAAGTTTGCACCACATCTCAGTTAAAAAAAAAATCTCTTCAAAATACCATGCTGTAAAACCACCACTGGACAGAAATCCTTTTAATTTTCATCTGTTCAGTTATAGAATAGTCTACCAATTGTTGTCATGTGGTGCAAAACAATGTCACTGTTTAAAAGTAAATTGAAGTTGTGGCTGTTTGAAAGTCTAAATATAACTGCTACTTATAGTATGTTATTTATTTGTTTTGCTTTATAATTGTATTCTATTAGTATGTTTGTTTTAGTATTTCCTGGTCACTTGTGGAAATCGGCATATATTGCTCATTAGCTTCCAGAATAAAAAATTTAAATGAAATGACAGTCATTCTCCCTTCAGCATGTTGGCACTTTGACATCACGACACAACACTTTCCATTGGGGGCACACACTGTGCATGTCCAAGTTATTGGAAAGCCAGATGGCCTGTGGCAGCCAATCAACAATGCTGAAGGTCAATAACTCCTTATGCTGCATGCATCTCAGTTCCATTTCCAGCACTGTCACTAACAAGGGAAAGACCAGTGGTAGGAAGGAGCTCCTTTTAATATGTGAAAATGAGAGGCTTTTGATCAGAGAACTTTTGAAATTATCAGAGGATCATGCATTATCATTCCAGTAAGCTAATTCTCACCATATCTAAGTGTAGATTCAGGCAGGCTAGGAAAATTGTGCTGACGATTACAGGAGAGAGTGCACAGTCTAAGCCTGCTGCAATGAAAGCTGCAGGCCCTGCCAGCAGCAGGAGCAGGGCAGAGCAGAGTGCATTTACCAAACTAAGAAAATGTGCAGGGTGATTTGTTTTTGATTTATTTGCTAAACATTTTTTAATCCATGCTGGTAGCATAAAGTGCACAGAAATCCATATTTACTATTTTGTTTAAATTTTGTAACCCAACAGCAGGGAGATTGAATTTAACAGACTGGGAAAGGTGCAGTGGGGATTCTGAATCACTTATTGGACATTCATTTTTATCAGCTACTAGTGGTGCCGAGGGGCACAGAAATCCTTCTGTTTGTTCTTTGCCTGTGTGAGTCTGTCAGACAAGCAGTGAAAGAAAAGTAAAGTAGCCTTCTGTGTGAGGCACATGGTCATTGGAGCTCTCATTATGGTGGGGTGGGGGTCTATTAGTGGAATGGGAGTTGGCCTGCTGGTGTCACTTTCTCTTATCACACCGCAAGTCATAAGTCATTGTGGCTTGTTTGTGCACTAGGTGCGCATATCACATAGGCATCTAAAAATCATTGACCACTATTGTGAGCCATCACTGTTAGCATTCCAGTGTTTGCACTGGGTCATCATCTGTCAGGCATGTGTTATCCATGCCTGTAGAGAACATGGACAGAAGAATAGCAGGAAAATGGATGCAGGGATAAAAGAAAGGAGCAGATAAATATTACACCATGAAAGATTTAATATGTGCAAGTTCTGCGAGCAGGGGTAGTGGAGATTGGAGCTGGTCATGGTGGAATACAGATTAGGAGTCATGGTCATAGGGCTGTGAAGGCAAGGTCTGCTAGGTACATGAGAGCAAAGCCAAAAAAAACATAGTTCATTATTCCCAAGAAATCCACTGGTTCCATTCCCACTGCATTGCAAGCAGCTTTTCCCCTGATTGTTATCCAGTGCATCTGATGGTGAAACTATCCTGAACAACCCAGAAGCACACCAGTTTCCTCCTCATCCTTCTTCAAGTGTGTCCTGCTCCCCAGCTCAGTATAAAAGTGACCAAGCAGAATTGTAAATTCTAGTACTTGAAAAAAAGCATCTTGCATTCACTGCCAGTTCCTCAAAGTAGTAGCTCCTAACTAGCAGCTTCTGAAAACAGAATGAAGGAAGGCAGTCAAGTGGCAAGTAGGGGTCAGAGATAAGTGATCCAGAGCCAAGTTCAGTTTGGCATCACACTGTTCCCTGAAAATTAGGCTCTGCTTAACCAATTCAGCTCAACCATTTTGGTTTCCCAGTGTAGCAACTGGCATGGGGCAAAGCAAACCTAAAATATGGGGTCAAAAAGAAGTTGGGTCAGCAATGAATATTAATTACTGTAATTTATGTGAGGCAGGTGATGTCTGCATGCATCTGATTTAAATCATTGGTTGTAGTGCTGTGACAGAGTCTGCAAAATCCACTGTGGCCACCAGGGCCCAGTGTAAGCTGGTATTCAGTCAAGACAGAATGAGCAAAATGGCATGGTCAAAAATCATGCCATCATAACAGCATATGCGGTTTTGGAGTTTGTTGATATATATTAGAGCAGTTTTTCACCGCGTCCAATTTCTGGTGTCCATGTGGCACACTTTTTGACCTTGCCATTTTGCTTGAGCTGTTTTGACTTAGACCTGTGTGAGCTACACTAATAGTTATGACTGACTGCTGTCATCACGGTGTATACTTTCCTATAGTTACTGCTTAACCTCCATGCCAATTACTATATTTCCTCTGGCTCCGTTGATTTTCAAAGTATATAATGTCCCCACACTGTCCCCAAAAGAGAAGCAAGTTATATGCATCACAAAAAAAGAAAGAAATTAAAAGTTGTCTATCCATAGATGCATTTTTCTGTTATTTTTTATTTTTATGTTTTAACTGCTTCTACAACTCAAATAGTAGTAGTAGTAGAATTTATTTATATCTGACACCCTTCCCCTGAAACCCAGGGTGCCATTACAATCAAATATAACAGAACACAATACAATACAAACACCAATACAAATAGAAAACCATAACAAACACCAATAAAACAATACGAACAGTATACCATAACAACTCCCAATATATATAATCCAATAAAATAGATTGTATGCTAAAACATACAACTAATAAGACAATAGATGTGCTGTAAACATTAAAAAGCTTTTCTAAAAGCTTACTAGAAAAGATATGTTTTAGGCTCCTTTTTTAAAAACATCAACTGAGGGGTCCTCCCTCAAGGTCCTGGGCAATGAGTTCCAAAGCAATGGACCTGATACATCAAAGGCCCGATCAACTGAAGTTTTCAATCTTGCCATATGGAGGCCCTCCTCGGAAGATCAAAGTGGGCAACTGGAGTGTACAGGTGCAGGAACTCTCTCAGATAGTCTGGGCCTAGTCCATGCAGGGTTTTATAGGTTAGTAAACCTATTTTAAACAAGATACACCACTTCAACTGCAGCCAGTGCAGATCATGCAGTGCTGGAGAAATATGGCATGATCTTGACAAGCCCATGAGTAACCAGGCAGCTGCACTCTGCAGCAACTACAGGCTTAGCAGCATTACCCCCATTAACCTTGAGGTACAGAGCATTACAATAGTCCAGCCTGGAGGTCAGGAACACATGAATTAGTGTGGCTAGGCATTGGGGGGGGAATGAGGGATCTGATTTGGTGGATGTTCTAAAAATGAAAAGATCCATTCTAGACTATGGCTGACACCTGGGCCTCCATTGTCAGGCCTTTGTCCAGTATGACTCCCAGATTCTTCACCCTAGGGCAGGCAAGTACATCAAAGTCACCAAGCTGAAGCCCAGTTACTCCTACACCAGCTGCCAATCCCCCCCCCCTTCAGCCCAGCTCAACCACTAATACCTCAATCTTTTCAGGGTTCATTCTCAGCCAGTTGGAAGCCATCCACTTCTGGATCTCAGCCAAGGAATTATTAAACATGTCAATGGAAACCTGAGTCCCTGGAGCAAAAGACCTGTAGAGATGGGTATAATCCACACTGAAGTGAAACCCATCCCAAACTGCCTAATGACTATGCCCAGGGGTATCACGTACACCGTAAACAGCACTGAAAATAGGACTAAGCCCTGAGGTACGACACAGGACAGAACCACCAGATTAAAGTAATGGTTTCCTAGGACCACCCTCTGGGTTCTGTCTTGTAGAAAGGACTCAAATCAGCAGGTCACAATGCTGGTCAATCCAGCAACTCCCTGAGGTGGTCCAAAAGTACACGATGGTCCACGGTATTAAATGCTATACAGAAATCGAAGAGGAATCAAATCTAGCACTCTCATTTATACTTCACTCTGAGCAGGTTATTAAGCACCCTGACCAGAGCTGTCTAAATGCTATGCCTTCCTCTGACACCCAACTGGAATGGTTCATAAATGTTAAAGGCCACTAAGTGTTCCTCGTGCTGCAGCACAACCACTTTCTCAATAACCTTCCCTAGAAAGGGAAGGTTAGAGATGGGACAAATATCTGCCAAAACATCTGTGTCCAAAGGTGTTTTTTCAGCAGGGGCTTTACCAGAGCACAATTAAGTGCTACTGGAACCAATATGTCCTGCAAAGAACACCGGACAATTTCAGCAAACATGGGGACCAATTGGTCGACAACTCATTAAGAGTTGTATCGGCCCTGGTACAGTTGACAGCAAGTTGGCAGCAGTGCCAAGATAACCTGTCAGATCTCTTCCACTCTTACCGGCCAAAGTGTTCCCCAAGAACACCAAATGTGCTCCTGGCCCAAAAGTAGACCACCATTGGGAGCATAAGACACCGCTGGAATAATACTGGCCCTAATGGAGGACACCCTGTCCGAGAAGAATCGAGCAAACTCCTCACATTTTGCAAGTATAATTTATGTCACAGACTCCAGAAAGGCCGGGTGAAACAGGCTGTATACAGTACAAAAGAGCTGAGCCAGTCAGTTCTTCCCAGCGGCAATCTGTTTTGACAGAAATTCTGCCTTTTTCTGAGTGATTGCTTTTTGATATTCCTTATAATGGGATAATGGGAAATCAGAACTAGTTTGTCCTTAGACATCCTGCAACAATGTTCCAACCTCTGTCCCCTGGTTTCAAGTGCCTTCAGAAAGCTGTTGGACCATGGCAAGCTGAGACATAATACCAAGCGATGTACATGTACCAGCACTAGAAGGTCGAGGGCCCCAGTAATGACCCTATTATGGGCCAGCACTGAGGGTTCCTCAACCTCTGTGTATGCTGCCAACATTTACGAGGTGTTCAGTACTGACATTAATCCTTCAGTTTCTACCCTCTCAGAGGTCAGTACTGGAGTAGTGGTGGTGTTACCACCATCTCCTCCATCATTATCATCACCACGTGATTCCTGCTCCCACCACCACTGCCACCATGGCTATCACTACCACCAAACTTGCTTTGTGGTGTTGCTGGAGAAGATTATAAGTAATAGCGTGTGGCAGTCAAGTGAACTCACTATGGAAATGGCCATGCTATAAGTTACTCATTC
The DNA here is from genome assembly GCA_016271365.2 of Neoceratodus forsteri. Classification (NCBI taxonomy): domain Eukaryota; kingdom Metazoa; phylum Chordata; order Ceratodontiformes; family Ceratodontidae; genus Neoceratodus; species Neoceratodus forsteri. The sequence goes on along the minus strand of CM057453.1, from coordinate 1,211,648,364 downwards.
AGCACTGAAATCAACACCCCCTCCCACATCTTCTTAAGAAATGGCACCATTTGCATGCATGTTACCTTATACATGGTGTGAAAAACATGCAGAGAAAATGTAATTTAAGAAAACGTGATTCAAGAAGTCATGAGTAAAGAAAACATGATTTTAGAAAATGTAACTTGTCTTGACTTTGATTTTGTCACCTTAATTTACATGAAGTGGATATATAGACCATTAAGGACCAGAAGTGTCTTTTAAAATGGTGACATTTAAGTGGGGAAGAGGGTGAGGTCAGTGTGCTTCTGTATTGCTCCAGATGGTTTAATCAACAGATGCACTGGATAAGCAGCTTGCAAAGCTGATTGCAGTGTAAAGAGCAGAACCCATAGATTTCTGGATGTCAATGAACCTTGGTTTCTTTAGTGGTACTATCACTGACCCAACCCTGGTCCTTTTCTCCAGTGTAGACCCTGCACCACCACTATGACCAGCATCACTGCATACGGAGCTGGCATACTGGAACCTTTCTTTGTTCTTTTCCTGAGACCCCCTGCTTTCCTCTGTCCTAAAGTCTACACAAAATGGGGGCAGATACTCCACACACACACACATGCCTATTGCATCTCCCAGGGACTGACACACCCTTCTTATCACCCTTATTGAGAGACTTTGTCTATCACTGCAGCCATTAATACCTCTCAAACTCCTGCTCTGTAAATTAGGGACAGTGTTTAAAATATCAAGGACATAAGACCAAAATCAGACATCTTACAAATTGATGATGCCTACTTGAGAAAGCAGATGGAGTAAGGGGCTTAACGTAAAATACATTTTCTGAAGAAGAACAAAACGTTTAATGTTTGACATTATCTTGTGTTTACTGTTCACATCACTCAGTCATGGGAATTCAAATTTTTGAAAGGACAGAGGACATTTTGAGGTAGAATCTGGGATGCCCATAAAAATCAGAGATAACCGAAATGTATGCTGCAGTCCAGTCACACAGTTTTCACTAACAGGCAAAAAAATTGAAAAAATAAAATAGTATTTCCTGTGGCCTGCACCACTAACAATCAAGGAAAACAACACTTGGCCAGAGTTAATTTGAATCCAGAGCTGTTAAACTTTGGAACTTGCTGCCTCCTACAGTGACTACCCCCCCCCCCAGCCTTTAAGGCACTAGCCTCTGCCCACTTTCTCCTGAAACTTCACTGTAAGTGTGCTTAGAGGGTCGTCAGTGTCTTCTCGCTTATTTGCACTTACCCTTGTGACATAAATCTTACTGCTTTTTGTCTCAGTAACCCAGAATTATATAGTTGTTCCCCAAACATGTTGCTGTTTGTCACACACCTAATGTCTTTCTCTTTAAATATATAACATATAAAATGTGATGCTTGTTGTAATTTGCAGTTGACTGCTGTTGTTTGTAGCCAGCCAGAGATAAGACACCTTTAAAAAAAAAGGCTCTTGAGTGCAAAGGTCTTCCAAACACAATCAATCAATAAATCAGTTAATCAATCAATAAACAAATACATACATAAATACATGTATACATACAAAAATACATGTATACATATACAAATACATGTACACATACATAAATACATGTATACATACATACACACATGTACACATACGTAAATACATGTATACATACATAAATACATGTATACATACATAAATAGTTTGTCAAAAGAATCCTTTAAACTCACCCCTGTACTTTTCTGGTTTGCTTAATTCACTCCATCCTGCTCCTGCTGCAGAGGACAAAAAGTATGGGATTTTGTGCCCACTACATTACCAGCAATCAGTGAAAAATATCTGTCAAAAATATTTTCAAAAATACCCTCTTCAACTTTCCTAGTCTGTTAAAATGTGCTCTGCCATGCTCCTGCTGCTGCAGAGCCTACAAGTGCCAGTGCAGTCTCATGCTGTACTCTCTCTTCTTTCCTCTGTAGCACACTTTCTTAGTCTGTTTGAAACTACAATAAAATTTAACGATAATTAGCTAACTGAAATGACAGTGAATGATTCGGTTGTGATTTTAAACATTTTTTGAGTAAAACACAGAGCTCCATCAGTAGTCACGTCCTTCCCATGAAAGAGTTGAAAAAGACAGTGAGATGTGCACAGCACACAGAGTTCTTAGTCACCATTGTCACTGACTGGCTGCTTCAGATCATGCACCTTGACAACAAAATGGACATGCTCAGTTGGTTTGCTCTATAAAATGTGATGTTCAATGAAGCTGAAGTGCTGAAATGCCAAAGGGGACCCACATTCCTTCACATCTGCTTCACCACTGTCCAGAACTCCCAGGGCAGGATTGTCAAAGCATGGCACAGGGCTTGCACAAAGCCCTGCAAAATGACACTCAAGTTTTGGCAGTGCGACAACCTTGTCACTGCAGCTGCACCTGATTTTACATTCTCGGGCACAGTTGCAACAGTTTTTATGATTTACGGCAGCTTGTACCAAATAGTTGGTGAAAGCTTTGTAAAAAAGGCTCCAGGATTGCCACAAGTTAGACCATAAAAGGTTGGTCTAACTTGCAGCAATTGCTGCACGGAATGGAAACTCCCATTAGATCGCCACAAGCCCCATGCGCCGCATCATTGGTGCACCTGGTCTTGCGGCAATCTAAGGGTTTCAAAAATCCTGCCAAGAGATTTTGCCATGTTCACCTTTGAGATCTCAATATGCAGCCTCAGAATTCAGTCAGCTGCACCAGTTTGGCCAAACTACTGTACATAGGGTAAAACAGAACACAAATGGAGGGGGTGGGAAATGTGAGGTCAGCAAAGAAAATAAATTGCAATAGCTTACTTATGGTCTATGCTGTTGCCAGGCATCTGTTGCAGATTGCTGTTTGTGGTGTTGTGACAGAGTTTGCAAACCCACTAAGACTGCTACGATCCAATGTGAGCTACAATAATAGTTATGATTCATTGTTGACCTCATGGTGTATACCCTTTGCAATCTCAGATGGTACACTTTACTGCATACTAATTACTATGTGTTCCCTTGCAGCAGCATAGATTTAACAATGATATTTTCATATTATGGTTATATCATCTCTTGTATTATTTTTAATTTTGTAATATATCTGTTATACATTAGATAATAAGTAATAAAATGATGAGAGTAATATATCAAACACATCTGTTTTTAATGCTTTTTAGCCTCATATGATGTGCCACAGTTTAAATTCAATGCGTGTAAATAAAAGCATCAGACTCAGGTATCCATTGCATATTTCAGTTGGTTGGGACCTGACCGTATACGTGTTGTAATCTGCAGCTGTAGTGATTTTTGGTTTTTAAATAGTAAAAGTTTTTCATGTATTAGGACTGTTTGCCTTTTAGTCTTTCAGGTTGTCTTGCTGATTGCTAAGAACATGTTGTGAAGATGATGTGCCAGTGTAGCCACTGATTGGTCTGCATGGTGGGGAAAAGCTAGGACAGTTCTAGAGTGTCTCTTGCTTCCTGAGAGATATGAGGTAGAGTAAGATTTTCCAGAAACCTATCAAGTGACTGCAGAGTGTGGGAGACCTTGGAAGAGTACAGGGAATTATAATATTCCCTAAATGCATTTTATATCCTTTGGGTCATGGGTAACAGCACAATCAGCTCTGCTGACATGCAGAATGCAGATTTCAAGCTTCTTTTTGTGTAGCTGAAAGGCTAAACTTTGTCTCTTCCCTGATTACTAAAATGTTTGTGTTGAGAACAAGACTGTCTTTTCTGCTTTGTTTTGAAGGATGGCGTTAAGCTGATATTTTAGTCAGAGGATGTCATGCAGTTGCTCCAAAGGGGTTGGGGGCATACTATGACTTTTCTTTTAGAGAGAGTTCTGCCTCTAATTCTACAACATTTTTCATGGCTTTATTCTGAGACATAACATACTATTCATTCAGCTGTGAATTGTGACTTTGAAGACATCCTGAATTGTGGCATGAGATGCAGGGGAGATGGCATTAGGTGAGAAGTAATCTTGTACCTCTTTCAGTCAGCTTAAGGAATCAGCAGACTGTAGCAAGAAGTGTCTTATTCTCCACATGAGGGACCAAGATGGGAAAAGTGTCCCCTAGATTGTCAGAGGGAATGGGGCATGTTCAGAAATTACTACTGGTTCAACTGATATGGATGGATACAAGTACAGCTATTGTAAGTGTTTGGAACTGACCAGCAAGAAGTCAATACGGCTGCATGAGCCATATACTGCTGACTGGAACATAACATCTTTTCACTCTGGGAAGAGCACTCTCCACAGGGTCAGTGACCACCAACTCTTTAGTCAGGATTGGAGTACCACACATGCTTTAGGGTGAGAGATGGAGGTTGTGGAACAAGAGGATCTATCTTAGATTGGGTCCCATACTAATTTAATCTCCCCCGTTTATGAGAGTGGCATTTGCTGGATATTGGTGGGTGATGGTTGTAGGAAAATCATAAAAAATTACCTTGCTTTCCTCATTCAGGGTATATATATTTACTAGAGTTGTTGGGGCATATTCTAAAATGATGAACATAATCACCCACCCTCTCTCAGAGTCAAAATGAGAAAGGATCTTCTGGAAGTGGTGTTTTTTTTATTTTTTGTGGAAGAGAATTGTCACCCTTCAGCGTTTGGAAAAATACTAAGTGGAGAACTTTTACCTGATCTAGTCTTGCACTAGTTTGGATGATTCTAATATGTAAGGTGGGTCTCCTGTAGGATTACCACATCACAATTTTTGTACTTGAGGTACAATATGGGATAATTATCAGCTGCTTGGAGGCATGGCTAATCTGTTTTATATTCCAAGTACTATATTTCTAGGTATCTCTAGATGCCATAAAGTGGATGACAAGGTGAAATGGATGTGTTACTGCTGCATGGCTGAAGATATTGTGAGCCCACATAACACTGAAGGATGAAGTTTAGGGGACAGGAGAGATATAGAATGATTGTGCTACATTTATTATTTTATTTGAGGTGCCCAGAGACTCTGGGAATGGGTACCTAAGAAATAAAATGTGCCTTGCTTTGCCATTTGCCTATACAAACAACCACACCTTAAACAAGAGGCAGGACACACACTACTGAATTCAAGCTGAGCCAAACCACAGAAGAACATGAAGCAGGCATTCTTGTGTACAAGCATGTAAAAGTACACCTTAAAAGTGAGTGCCCAAACATGGGGTTGTTGAACAACATGCAAAATGAAAAAACAATGCAAGTCTAGGAAAATCAATATAGCAATGGCCCCATGCTGAGGCAGTGAAGAGGTTAAGGCCAATCAACATGCTGGACTCCATATCGAAGGTCATCATCTGGTCCCAACCTAGTGTGGAAGGACCTACTGGTATCCTGTTTATAGGCATTACCTTTATTGGAGTGGAATGAATCTAGATCCTGAAAACAACAACTGGTTGAGAAGGCATGGAGACAATGGGGAATGATGTGCAGGAGGGGGTCCATAACTGCAAAATGGGAATTATGTGCTGTGGGATCATACCAATTGGGTATCCCTGGTGCTGGATAATTCAAACTTCCAAAAGTCCTGGTACATGGGGGATTGTATAGCACTGCAATTGCTGAGAGTGCATTTAAACATATAGTTCATTATAAAGTCTTGGAATCAAAGCACCTGGCAAGTCCAGGTCAGGCAAATGGGAGGGAGAGGGGTGTTTGGAGGGCATGTAAGGGTCAAGAAAAGAGGAATGGGGGAGAACAGTACATTGGAGCATGTAGTACAATACATACAAAGCCAGCTTCTTGTAAATTAGCCACACAATGGGAGGGCTTTAAGCCCAAGGTTCGATGGGCAGAGCATTTACGTCAGTCCCCCATCAGGCTTATAAGGTCACTCATCCTGGGGCTCACCAGGATTCATTTCTTGTTGCGGCCAAAGTCACCACTCTTCCTTAACCCTCTCACTCTGCTGTTGTCTTGTTTTGGGGTGCCTCTGGCCGCTGGATCTCTATGCCTTGTGCGCTCTCCTAGCTCCTCTCGCACCGATTGCAGTTGTTTTTTATTCACCAGCGTATTTCATTTCACCAGTGTTCAGCTTTTCTCTGGGCCCTCATCATCCCCCCCCACACCCCCTGTACCTTTCTGCCTTGCCTCCCATCTGCCTCCTGCTCACTGGTTGCCCTTTCTCCATGCCTGCTCAGCCGCATTGGTCGTTCTTCCTTGCGGCTGGTGGGAGGGTGTTGTGGACTTCTTTGTGCACCATGCGGAAGGTTCACTGGAATGGGTGGCCCTCATCTCTGCTTCTTCACTTTCCTTCCCCACTGCTGGCTCTGCTCCAGAGCTGCCCTGTACCTGGCCTGCCATCTTCATCCTTGCAGGGCTTCATTGCCCCTAGGCATACGTCTTCTGCATCACTCTGTTGCTTAAGCACAATCAACCTAATCTGAAGCTCTCTCTGTCGCCAGAGTTTTTATACCCCTCCCCCTAGTCAGTCTGAGGGATAACAAGAATGACAAAAGGCAGAATAAAATGGTGACTTCTTCTATTTCCCGATTATTTCCCTCTGTGTTTTTATATCCTGGCAATACAAGGGCTCTGTGGGTTACAGATCTGCTTCGGAGACATTTAGACTTGCTTTGCTGTTGGCTGCACTCTTTATGTATTGCACTAGTGAATGCTATAGGAGAGAGAGAAAGTGAGTATGATAGTGAGAGAGAGAGAGATTCTGTTTTAACTCTACTACTGAACTGTATTCTCGCTCATTGCATGGGAGAATTTTGTCTGGGCTCCAGATGACATGCCGCACAGTTCAGGTACAGGATCAAAATCATACAAATTCCTATTTTTTTTTTTTTTGAAATTTAAGTTTATTGAGTTTTATATGTAAAGAAAACAAAATACAAGTATTGAAGATTTTCTGATCATACATAAACATAACAAGAATATAACCCTAGAAAATGCGTACAATCACACAGAATTAGGCAGGAACAATAAAAAAAACTAACAACAACAACAAACCCCTCCCACCCCAACCCCCCATCACCTTGGAGAGTTTTATAGCTACAGGAAAAGCAGGATCACTAGAGAGGAAGACAAAGGCTAGAAGCCTGGATACACTGGAGATAGACAATGCAACAGGGAATATCTAAGGGACTACACCCATCAGGGTTAATTTAGATAGAGCGCATATAGTTTGCCCCACTTCCGATTAAAAGACGCCAGATTATGTCTGGAACTAGCTATAGATTTCTCTGTATTGAAACAGTGGGACATCTCCTTGAGCCATTCCTGGTAGGTGATAGGATCCTGATCCAACCAGTGTCTAAGGACCAGCTTTTTGACAACTATTGAGATTAAAGACATGTGATACCTCATGTCCTTCACCACAATGCTAGAGTAAACTCCCAATATACAAACTTCTAGGGTGAAGAGCTCCTTGAGCCCCAAGAGTGGATCCAAGCTATCTCGAATTGTATTCCATAATGGTGCCATTCTATTGCATTCCCAGAGGATATGCAGCAAATTCACTTCAGCAGCTCCGCATCTCGAACATATACTCGACTTAAGTTTACCAAATTTGAACAACTTAACTGGAGTATAGTAGAGATTGTTTAAAATATAATATTGGATCAATCTATGGTTATCTTGGGATAAGTAGCAGTACACATCCTTCCAAATTGATTCCCATGATAAGGGGGAGCTCAAGTTAGGGAGTGACCAGATTACGGACCCCTCCAGGGAGTTAGGAAAAAGGTTGCTTAGTAGTTTATTATATATGATGGATATTCCTTTGGGATTACCAGCCGCATTCTGTACTTTCTCTAGAAATGGCCTTATTTTGGAAGGGAAGGAGACAGGCCCAAAAATTTTGAGAATGAGGTGTCTCAATTGAAAAACTTTAAAAATATGTTTCTGGGGATGTTGAAGGAAGTTAAGATTCTATCTGATAAGAGAAGTGAACCTTGCTCATACAGAGACTCCACCGTGGGTTGTGTGTGTGGGAGCCATTCAGAGGTTAGCCAACTACCTCCAATTTTAATATTGGGATTTAGTGAGAGGTTGTCCTAGATCCTTGGTTTGTGATATGTTGAAAAAATTCCAGCATTGAAAAAGGATTTTAATAGAGAGACCAATAGTGGAGTCTCGAATGGCTGGGGGCAGCGTGGAGAAGGGGTGCCAAAAGATACGGGGGGCATAGGTTAAACTGATCTAGTAGACTTAGCTCTAGCTGTAGCCAAATTGGTTGAGGCAAGTTAGACTGTGTGGTGGACCACTTACCAACTCTGTTTAGATGACTAGCCCAGTAATATAGTAAGAAATTAGGTAAATGAAGACCCTCTTTGTCTCTAGGTGCACTGAGTTTAAGAAAGGCACAATGAGGTTGTTTCCCATTCCAAATATACTTGGATAGCAAAGAATTAACTTGACTGAAATATTGCCTGGGAAGCCAAATACTAAGGAGATTCAGGGGATAGAATAATCGGGGTAAGATATTCATTTTGATGATGTCGATTCGCCCCCATATGGATATTGGCAGTTTTTGCCATTGGTCCAAGTCTCTCTGAATTTTCATTAATACATCATTCAAATTAAGTTTCTTGACCGTTTCCACCTCCCAAGCCACATGGATACCCAAGTATTTAAATGAGACCGGGGACCATTTCATACCGAACCGTGTGAAGCCTGATTGGAAGGTAGAAGAATTTAGTGGAAAAATAACTGATTTAGAGACATTCAACCTGTAGTTAGATACCTGGCCAAACCGGTCAATGATTCGTAATACTTGTGTTAAGGATGACTCAGGGTTGGTAAGGTGCAGCAGAATATCATCAGCAAAAGCTGATACGGTCAGGGGGAATTGAGAAATGGTACAGCCTGTCACTAGTGGTGAATTTTTGATGCTAATGAGTAGAGGTTCTAGGTATAGGTTGAAGAGGTAAGGGGAAAGGGGACATCCTTGACGTGTGCCAGCACATAAAGGAAATCGGGAGGAAAAAACCCTATTACAATAAACTTTTGCCGAAGGGGACTTGTAGATCGCCATGATCTTATGAATAAAGGAGTCAGGGAAGCCCATTCTCTTCAGAGTGGCCCACAAAAATTCCCAGTTCACCCTGTCGAAGGCTTTTTCAGCATCGAAAGCAACTAGGACCATGGGATCTTGTGAAGTGTGGGCCGCTTGGAAGACATGGGACAAAGTTCTCAAATGGTCGGCTGATGATCTACCCTGGACAAAACCAGCCTGTTCCGGACTCAGCAGGTGCAGCCATATCTTTTTAATTCTGAGTGATAAAATTTTGGATAAAATTTTGATATCATAATTTAAAAGCGAAATTGGGTAACTGGTTGGATCGTTAAGGGTTTATCAGGTTTGGGATTAAAATTATTGTAGCTTCTAAAAGAGAGGGTCTATCGATTCCACAGTGAACATATATTCAGAAGGTTAAGAAGAAGAGGGGAGCTCTTTGCAAAAACTTTATAAAAATTCGAAGGAAAACCATCAGGCCCGGGGGCTTTCCCTAATGACAACTCGTTGATTGCATCTTCCACTTCGCCTAAAGTGATGGGAGCTGATAGAATATCACAGTGGTATGACTGGAGGGAAGGGAGCTTGATTTCGTCCAGAAAGAGCTCTATCCTCTGGGGATGTAATGGAATAGAACTCTTACTATAAATGCCTGTATAGAAAGACTCAAAAATTTGGGCAATGTCCCTAGGTGACGTCTTATTGGTACCATCCTGGGATTTAAGACCCGGGATTAGACGGGAGCTCTCCATCTCTCTCAGTCTATGAGCTAGCATATTGCCAGGTTTTTCACCCTGATCAATATATCTGGTCTTAGTCTTAAACAAAGCATATTCAGCTTTTTCCCCGAATCAGGTCGTTGTATTCATTCCTGAGCTTAATAAGAGCTGTTAGGTTTGTTGAGGAGTTGGAAAGGAGAAGATTGTCTTTGGCTGTTCTCAGCTGTTGAGATAACAAATTTATTTTGGACTCCCTTACTTTTTTCCTGGTGGCAGAAATCTTGATAAGTTCCCCCCTGATGAAACATTTGAGGGAGCACCACAGTATGTCATCTCTGTGGACAGACCCTTGGTTCAGTTCTAAGTAAGAGAGGATCATGTCCTTGATTTGGGAAACCATGTGGTCATCCTTAAAGATTTGCATATTAAGTTTCCATGACGTGTCCCTTTGTCCTTGGACACCAAGGGAAATCTTAATCCACACCAGGGAATGATCTGAGATAACTATTGGTTCTATACCTACTTGGTGAACACTGCTCAGTAAGGCAGAGCTAATTAAAATATAATCTATTCTTGACCAAGTTTGGTGTACGTGGGAGTAAAAGGAGTAGAGACGGGTATCTGGGTTGAGAAGGCGCCAGGGATCTCACAGTCCCAGTAGGTGGGTAAAGTCAGTAAGGGCTAGTTGGGCAGGGGACATCGGTTTTAATGGTCTGTAAGTCTTATCTAAGTCACTAGAAGGAGCTATGTTCCAGTCACCCCCAAGGATAAGAAGGGAGGGCAGAAATCTGCTCAGGTTGGCTGCTAGGGACATTAAGAAGGACGGATCACCACCCACAGGGGCATATATTGCCCCTAGTACCACACTACTGTTGTCAAGCTGGCCCTTGACCAATACAAATCTACTGTCTTGGTCGGTAATACTGTCTTCTGCTACAAATCGTACATGGTGCTTAATTATTATAGCTACCCCCCTGCTAGCTTGCGAGCTGGACGCAGTGAAAATTTGAGTGAACCCTTGCCTGCGTAATCTTTTGGCCTCAGAGGCAGCCAGGCGAGTTTCCAGCATGAACCCTATGTCCACATTCAAAAGAGAGCAATTCAGAAAAACCTGCTGCCTTTTAAGAGAGTCATTGATGCCTCGAACATTCCAACTTGTGAATTTAAGCAGTCTCGCAGCCATACTGATTAGTACAATATTTGAAAGGACTTAGAAACTTCAGCCCCTTCAGTGCAGATAATGGCATGTGGATTACTCCAAGACTTCCCACTTTTAATAATTTCCAAAAAGTTTGAAACTCTCCAAGGCTTTCTCCCCCCAAAAAACCCCTGAGGAAATAACCTTTAGTGATTAACCAAATCCCCAACAAATTTAAATGTAACTGGGCAATATAACTTCTCCATCTAGAAAGATAAATCCCACTGGTACCTGGCCCTGAAATTAAGACATACCCCGCTACCTAACCCCCCCAATTATCATGAACTTTGAATAAACCCAAAATCCCCCGAAAACTATTTACAAGAAATCCCTTTAAATTCAGGGAAATATGACCATACCAACTTTGTGTCCTGGATAGGGATCGAACCCCGGGACTAGCAGACCCACACTTACAGAAACCAACCCTGCTTGTTGCCCCACTGATATAGCATGATAAAATATGGACTAAAATCATAAGGCAGAAAGGGACAAAACTAGGGAACTGCAGTCCCCCAAAGTCGAGACTCTGAGGCAGCTTCCCAAGGCTCATACGTCCGTCCCCCAGCATGAAGTAAATAGAAATCGGGGCTATTAATCCATAGCCAAAAAACAGTAAACAAAATTCAAAATTCGCGACTTTGAGGTGTTAACCAGACCTACCAGAACAAGAGACAGTTGCTAAAGTGGGAGAAGGTATGCGCCAGCTGACTATTGAGGCGATCGCTCCCATCAGTTAATGTCAGGATCAGGAGCAAAAGGGACAGAGCTCCATGCAAACGGGAAGGCCATCGCCTGACAGGAAGAGGAGGGGGAAGGTAAACTGGTGGGAACCCAATTGGTCCGACAACAAAACAAACTGCCGGAACCAAAAACAGAAAAAAAGGGTCCTATCCCACCTCCTCGGCCTAATAGATAGAGGCGTCAGTCGCAGAAAATATAGGCCGCAAACCAGGCCCCAACGAGCACCTCCGCCCCAATCACCACGGAGGACCATCCAGCCGCCTACCCAAAAACCCAATCCCAGCTTACAAGAAAACAAAGGAGGGCATATTAAGTCACGCGAAATCGCTCAACAGAGGTAAGCAGACATTGATCTAGCATTAACATTGCAAGTCAGCCAGTTCTAAACAATCAGGTAGTCTCTGGTAAGCTCAACTTTGGCTTGTTCTGGATTTTCAAAAGAGAGCCATGCATTGTCGAGTTGGACTTGCAACCTAGCTGGATAGTTCATACGAAATTTAATCCCAGCAGCTATCAGCTTGGTCACTGTCGGATGGAAATCACGTCTCCTCTGTCGGGTTTCAAAAGGCAGATCTTGGGAGAATCTCAGTGTGTGGTTTTCCCACAGGACCGCTTGGAGGCCTTTAACTTTGCTCAAGATGTGTTGCCTCTTGAGGTAGCTAAGCAATTTGATTATTATGGGTCTGGGGGGGAACCGGGCTATGGCTTTGGCTTTAAAGATCTATGTGCTCGCTCGATGTGGTAGAAGGGGTTGATAGGCGAGGGACCAACAATCTTGTTCAGGAGCTTTTGAACAAAGGACAAGATATCTGGCCCTTCTTCCGCCTCTGGTAGACCCAGGATTAGAATATTGTTCCTCCTGCTACGTCCCTCGAGGTCTTCCATCTTTTGTTTTAATTTGGTGATTTGCTGTTTGAGCGTAATGATTTCAGGATCACATTTAACCTTCCATGATTCCAAGGAGCAGGTTCGAGCTTCAGAGTCGCTGACTCGGATGGTCAGCGAGGCAAGGTCGTTGCACATGGACTTCAGCTCCGATGAGATGTCCTGCAGCGTTTCCCAAAACGGGATCAGCTCCTGTAGAAAGCGATCCTTGGTGAGCGGGTTAGCAGAGACACTAGTGGAGCCAGATTTAGCACCCGAACCCGTAGGCAGGGTTCTTGATTTTTTAGCTGATTTCTTCAGTGTGCTCGGCGGCGTGTGCTTGGCCCCAACGGTCTTCATCTCGGCCTCCATGGTCGTTCGTCGCACCCTGGTATAAATGATTTGAAAAACCACTTAATCGCCGATGAAGGGTGTTGCTGGTCTTCTGAGAGCTGTGGTAGAGGAATAAGCGCTGAGATAATGTCCCTGAAGTCAATAGGAAAAAGATTTAGCTGGTTGAGAGGGGGAGAGCTGTGGATTATGCTGCCATTAGGAGCGCTGCAGCACGTGACCTCTTCCATACAAATTCCTATTTAACAATGTTTTCTTCCACCCTCCCTTTTCTAAAGGGGCACGGCACACTTTGGTGGACAGATTAGATTCAGAGCAGAGCTGTTTATCTTTTGCTGTGTTCCGTAGCTTGGCAGACTTATTTATTTTAATCAAAAGTGTTTCTTTTTCTGTTCCCCTCTTCTGAATGCTACATGGAGTGTTCTTTTGCACTAATGTGTAAGAGGAAAACCATTCTTATGAAGGCAGCTTTTCAGCGGCAGCACTGCTTATGGGTCGAGTTATTAGCTTTGTTTCATTCTCCTTCCAATAAATCTGTTTTGTAGATTTCTACAATGGAGTATGTTCGCTAGTCCTGGATCCTTGCTTGCCTACCCTCCTGCAGTTCTTATCCCATACCTGCCATCAAGGATTCACTCCACTTACGACCTGCATTCGATATTTCTTTTGGGCATACCTATCATGGCTGCTATGCCACTTCATCGAACCGCGGCCCTGCTGCTGCGTGTATTCAGGTTCATGACTTCATTCAGTATTCCCTCATCTATACCATCCCAGCTAGGCCATCAGGATTCAATCCACTCATGGTGTCATTCCTCATCAGCCATCATCCATTTACTCAGCGATCCGAGGCTCTCCTGCCAGATGTCTCTGGTTTCTGACTCCGGTCATCATTCACCATGCCTTCTCTCCTGCCAGCTGCCTTTTCTCGTACCGGCCATCGGAATTCAATCCACTCGTAGCATCACTCCTCTTTGTCCATCATCTATTGCTTCCCTGCTACTTTGATTCAATTATATGGCCATGCCTTCCTGTCTGTTGCCTTTTGCTAAGGGCTAACTGGCTGCTCTCCACCATTACCCAAAGTTTCTTTTCCAGTTCATCCATCATTCAAGTTCAATTCGAGTTCATTTCCTGTCTCCTCTTCCTCAGTCTTCTCGTATTGGCCTGCTGCACTCCTGCTGCAACCCTCATCATCAGTTTGCATCTTCTTCAGCCCTCTCGTGAGCATATCTGGATACCCCTTGCACGTTTGATGTCTACACGAGTCTACTCCTTCCCATCGCCTACTTGAGCATACCCATCTCGGGTCCCTGCTGCCTCATGTTCTTTTTTGATCTCGGCTTTCTTTTTTGGGGTTTTCTCTATCCCGGCATCATCCTCCCTATTCATATCCTTCTTTCTAATGAATCCTTCTCTTTAATGAAATACATCCTTAAATCAAATGTTGTCAGCCTGGAGGGAAGGCGACCTAGGCCTTGGATCCCCAAAGGTTTCCTCCTCAAAGGTTTTTTTTTCTCTCCACCATGCCAATGGTCATAATATCAGTTAGAGTTAGTACTTTCTTAGGTTAATTAGTTAGGTTCTGCTGTTGTATGGAGGCAGATGGTGGCCCTGGCTTTCTCCTCTCTCCTCTGGAAGTCTGCCCTTTTCATCTTCTCAGAATTCATTCATTCATCATCCTCACCTCTTCGATGCTCTACACCAGACTGGGTATTCTTTTTGGACTTCTTCCTAAGCTACCTTTAGCTGATGCAATTATTTCTGCAGCACCTGTAGGGGGGAACCCTCCTCTAGGGTTCCTTGTGTTGTACCCCTAGAAGGTGGTATATCCCACGGATAGAGAGGCGGAAAGTCACAAATGTAAATCAAGTCTCACAAGCATCATCTCATCTCATCCAGTTGCGTAAGCACATTGAATGGGAGGGTGTTAAGCCTGAGGTTCAATGGGTGGAGCAACTACATCACTCCCCCATCAGGCTTATAAGGTTACTCATCCTGGTGCTCTCCAGGATTCATTTCTTATTGCCCGCCATCCACCCCTCCTCCTCCTGTGGCTCTTTTCTCTTACCCGTGGGCTTCTTCCTAAGGTACCTTTAGCTGATGCAATCATTCCCACGGCACCTGTGGGAGGGGCCCTCCTTTAGGGTTCCTTGTGTTGTACCTCTACAGGGTGGTATATCCCACGGATGGAGAGGCAGAAAGCCACAAAAGTAAATCAAGTCTCACAAGCATCATCTCATCTCATCCAGTTGCATAAGCACATTGAAACAAATATTAGATTGGTCAGTAGGCAGATTAGCCCTTTATAATAAGGGTACCAGAAAAAGATGACCCTCTTCCACTCTGTGTGGCCAATCACAATATTTACTAAGTGGGGGGGGATGTAAACAGACTGACAGGGCAATAGCAGGTTAGACAGAAGCCAAGTTAAACCCATGTTTTTTTTCCATTTGTTATGTCCAGGGGAGTGATGAGTTAAGGTGAGGCGGGAATATTTGCAGGTGAAAATGGATGGGCAGCTACTTGAGCCACCACATAAATAACTTCATTCATGCTGAATGGGGTGTTCTGAACAAAATATTCCAACTGTGACATGCAGCATGAAAAAAAACCTATATGTGAGGGGAAGGAAGACACCAGTATACTAGGGAATTTATTACCACTACCTTTATAGGACAGTCTGGAGTAAACCCAGGCTTCATGGGCCCACAGATGGTAAGCTGGCCATCCTTCTGAACCTATCCCAAGAAAGATTTATATCCCATAGTCAGGCAAAAGGATTCAGTAGTTGCATGCCTATCCACCTGCATATAGCCAGATAAGGGTGGCAGTACCTAAAATGACAAGACCTGGTGGGACAAAAAAAGTGATTAGGTGAAGCAGATACTCCCCCCACAAGTAACAAGTATCATAGGATGTACCCAAAACTAGCCTGCATCCAACACATTTTTTCCAGTAAGCCCTGAGATGGGGGGATCATGTGGAATCAATAACCCCACCATATTTGGCAGTTGTGCTGGTATATACATAGCTAAGAAAGGGCCGATTGTCATAACATCATACGCATGCCTGCCCCCAAATCCCCTATCACTGTGCAAAATAAGACATTTAGATGTACTGCCCTGAACAAGCAAATAATCCAGACAAGCATAATTCAATCACTGAACTATTGCAAAGCCAACATACCCATTCAGAAGGTATAAGAAGACACAGTGGGAGAAAGATAGGGATGTGTAGCAGGAGAAACAGAGGGAGGCAGGGAAAGCCATAAGGAGCACAAAGGTGCAAACAGAGGAGAGAATAGCCAAGGCAGTAAAAAAAGGGACAATACATTTTTGAGATATGTATATGATAAAGAAAGACCAGGGAGGGATTGTAAGGCTAAGAAGGTGGGGGAAGGGACTGGGTGAAGGGGAACTAGGAATAAGCAAACATCTTTAACAAATACTTTTGTTCAGTGTTCATGGAGGAAGGCAATGGTGAGGGGCCACAGAACAGTAACATGAACATCAAAGGAAGGAGGTGGACACCAGTCCATTTTCAGAGGAGACAGTCCTGAAGGAACTCAAAAATCTGAAAGTGGACAAGGCAATGGGGTCAGATAGGGTGCATCCAAGGATATTGAGGGAATCAGGGAGGTACTGGCTGCACCTGTGATAGTCCTGTTCAACCACTCACTCTAGACAGGAGTGGTTCTGGAGACTGGAGGAGGGCTAATGTAGTCCTACTTCACAAAAGTGGTAGCAGTGAGGAGTCTAGCAACTACAGACCAGTCAGCCTGACTTCAGTGGTGGGGAAATTAATGGAATCACTACTGAAGGAAAGGAGTGTGGAATATCTTGAATCCAGTGGCTTAAAATATCTGAGGTAGCATGGATTCACAAGGGGCATTTCTTGTCACATGAATCTGATAGATTTATTTGACTAGGTGACCAGGGAAGTGGATCAGGGTGGAACAGTAGATGTGGCCTATCTAGATTTCAGTAAAGCCTTCAACACCATTCCTCACTGGAGACTTGTAAGCAAACTGAACAGCCTAAGAATAGATCCAAAGGTGGTAAACTGTGTAAGAAACTGTTTGGGGATAGGCAACAGAGGATGGTGGTAAACGGGGTTCACTCCGAGGAAGGAAGGAACGGTGACCAGCGGGTGCCACAGGGACCAGTACCAGGACCGGTCCTCTTTAATGTCTTCATTAGCAACATTGCAGAATGGCTGGATGGGAAGTTCTGCCTTTTTGTGGATGACACTAGAATGTGCAGTAGGGCAGACACTCTGGGGAGGATGAGTAGCGATCTGAGAAAGTCAGAGGAATTGTAAAGGGTATGGTAGCTAAGTTTCAGTGTGAAAAAATGCAAAATCATACACTTACAGCACAACCCAAGGGTAGAGTACAGAATGGGGGTAGTGGTATTGCTGATCACCAAATAGGAAAGAGACCCGGGGGTAATCATATCTGATGACCTAAAGGTGGCCAGGCAGTGTGACAAGGCAGCTGGGAGAGCTAGTGAGATGCTAGCATGCATAGGGGGAAGTATCACCAGCAGAAAGAGGGAGGTGGTGTTGCCTCTGTATAGATCACTAGTGAGACCTCACCTAGAATACTGTGTCCAGTTCTAGAGACCTAATCTCCAGAAGGACACAGAGAGGGTGAAGGCAGTCCAGAGGAGGGCAACTAAAATGGTGCAGTGTATGCATAAAAATCCCTGTGAGAAGAGACTGAAGGACCTCAAAATGTACACCCTAGAGGAAAGGAGGGAGAGGGGGATATGACAGAGACTTTCATATTCCTTACAGGTATAAATAAGATACAAGAGGGAAGCACTTTTCAGAAAAAAAGGTGCTGAAGGACAAGGGGCTATGCTATGAAGCTGGAGGAGGGTAGACTCAGGGGGAGATGTGAGAAAGTACTTCTTCACAGAGTGGTGGATGCCTGGAACAGCCTCCCAGTGGAGGTGGTGGGGGGGCAAACACTGTAGCAGTAAATCAAGAATGCAAGGGATAGGCATAAGGGAATCTTAGTGGTAAGGCAAGTGGAGGTAGAGCAGGAGATCATCTGCGGTAATACAGTTGGTAGGGAAAAATGGGCAGACTAGGTGGACCAAGCGGTCCTTATCTGCTATGAAATTCTATGTTTCTGTGTATTTCAGAAGTCCATAAGAGTCCCATATATTGTAATTTCTGCCTTAAGGGCCTCAGGTATTGATGGTGTTAACTGAGGTGACTGCATGTGGCAGGTGCTCCAGTGAAAGAACGTGCCTGGACAAATAGTTCCATGGGTTTCATTGATTGTGATCTCAGCCAGACTCAGAGGGCATTCTGCTCTAGTCTTTGGTAGGGCTGGTGCTGGAACTGTTACATTTGTTGGTTGCCAATTTCAGGAATATAGTGGCATGGCTGAAGAGTTGCATCATCAAAACATAATTGTATGATCAGCTCATTTTACTATGCAAGCAAGAGCTTTCATTCATTAGGATGCAGTTGACTGTGGAGGAGGCCAGGCTGAGCTGGTCCACTTCTTTGTTCTTTTGTCACTGTCTTGCTGCTTCAGAATTGGGTGCTGGGGCCACTGACAATGGGAAGAAGATGCTGTTCCCAGTGTTGGGAGCATATTTGGTTTCCTGAAAACAAGCGCTGAAAGACGTTGGCCTACAGTGGGGGGCGTGGGCGTGCTGTACCGGTCCCCATCATTATGGTTTTTCATAAAAAAATATACATTTAATTAAATTATGGATGCATGGGGGTGGACTTAGAAAGTTAGAAACATAGAATTTGATGGCAGATAAGGACAGCTTGGCCCACCTAGTCTGCCCATTTTCCCTACCTGTTACATATACTGCAGTTCTAAATGAGAATGGGGGGATGAGGGCTTGTTTATTTGAATGAATCTGGGCTGGGGAGCAGAATGGGGGCTGTTTCTTTTTCTTTTTGTAATACAACCACTGTATAATAAATTCAAATACCCTGATATTTGGCACCCCTGCATAGAAAATTTGACTGAATATTTGAGCTAAGATATTCACACACCCCAATACACAGGCAGCATTTTGCTTGGCTTTCACACTGGAAGCTAGATGAATGCAAATTCATTAAAATTCAAAAATGCTGTTTTCAAAATACTCTGACCAGTCTTCAACTAGCATTAATTTTATATTAACTAAGCCAAACAATACAAACTTGGTGGACTATCTAGCAGCAAAGGATTTTATAATGCATACATTTTTAAAGAAAAACAAATTTCTTTAAGGCTCTATAATTTCACTAATGAATTCCTACTTTCATATTGAAAATGTGGTTACCTCTTATTAGAGCCTTTACTACAGCACTAAAATATGTTTATAAAAAGGACGAACACAACACTGAGGACGTAGATATGACCAATAAGATAGAATGATCCATAGCTTCCTTTTAAAGTGTAGGGGCCATAGGCCCATGCAGGGTAGCACTAACAGTTGGGTCGGCAGACGAGTCTAATGTCAGTGGTTCTGATTCACTGTTGTCTATATTGCAGTAGAAAAACACACACTAGAGTGTGATCCCAGCACAGATTCTAGTGGCATGTAATTAGACTTGGATTCCAGCATGGTCAAGCTGCCCAACAGCCCATAAACATAAACATTTTCCCTTTGAGCACCACACAAGCAGACTGGCTGATTTAGAGTAACTGATTTGCCTAACACCACAAAACCAAATTTTGAACTAATCAACCTCTGTCTTCTTTGCTCAGTTTCGAGTGCTAAATCTGAATAAATGTGCTTTTCTTCATTATCAAGAACAAGTCCCTTCAATGTCTTTGCAACTAGCAACAAAACAACGCAACATCTCTGCTACGCTTGTCAAACAAAATGGCTATAACAGTAGCCTTAACCAAAAAGCTGATGCTCCTGTGGCCTCAATATTCAATGGTGAGCATTTCGCTTCGTTAATAATAAGCCTAGGGAGCACAGGGAGGAACAATTCTTGTGTTCATTTCTGAGAAGACTCAATCAGATACATAAGCCATCAAATTCTAAATCAATAAATGAGGAGGTCATCCAACAGCATCCCAAGGAGCTCCCACAAACATTAAATTGCATTCCCTTGAAATATTCTAAAGTCTCTCTAGCTTCACATTCACGGAAATAATGGGCCCAATTTTCAAAAGTGGTTGATTGATGCAAGGTGTCTGCACCAAAGGTATATGAAGCAATTGGCACCTTGTGTCAAACTTTGAGGCAGTCCCAATTTTCAAAAACATACTGCGTTGAAATTGGGATGCCTTGGAGCTGGCCCAGTGGCATGGAGGGCTGAGGCATCCATGCCTTACCTCATACCACACCGGTGACACATGTTTGTGGTGTGGGAGGGTTGCCAGGGGCTGACTGGGGAGAAGGAAGAACGAGCATCCCCAGGACAGCTCTCCTACTCCAGAGGGGGGGGATACAGAAGTCAGTGTTAGCCTAGTCCCTTGTGGAGGCTGGGGGCTGGCACACTGATGCTGCTAAGACTATGGGCAGAGGTGGGGCAGACAACTGATGTGCTGCTTGTGCAGCACCATCATTGGGGTCCTTGCACGCCACCCCTTTGCAGGGATAAAATGCAGGAAAAATGACAGTGGTTGGATGATGGCGGGCACCTGCAGGCTCCACCCCTGTCCAGTTGGCCCAGCGAACCAGATCCTGAAGCAGTGGGGGTGAGTGCTTCCCCCACCAACCCCCCATGGGGGTAAGCCCTGAGGGAAGAAGCTGGTACTGACAGAAGTTGGGAAATGGGGCTGGAGTGTCTGCCCCAACCGAGGGCCACCTGGGGGGAGAGAAATAGTTAATAAAAAAAGAAATTGGGATGCCTTGTGCCCAAGAACCCTGGGCCATCCTTGCAACAGCAGCCCTCATGCACCATCCCCTCTTTTCATAGTTTGGAAGTCCTGCCATGGATGCAAGAAGTGTCTCAACTTAGACCAGCCAAGAGGTGTTCTAAGTGACTTGTGCCAGTGCTGGACAGTGTGGCAAATAGGGGGATCTAAAAGTGGGGTCTGGGGGCAGAAGGGTCACATAGGCTGGGATGGTTGGTGTTGGTACTGAAACTGCTTGGCTGGAAAGGTCCAGAGGCAGAAGGAGCATGTGGGTGCCATAGGGGGTATTGGGGAGATGGTGGGCAAGCAAGGGAGTGATGTGGTACCCAACAAGGGTGCTGTTTACATAGCCATAGAGCCAATGAGTTAGAACCACTGGGGGTGGGGGTATTCCAGTGACAGGCAGTGCCATGGCCCCAGGTGCTGCCAGGGCTGTATCCAACTGGGGCAATGGCAATGTCTGTCCCTGGACCCCCAGCAGTTCCATCTCATCGGCTTTATGGCTATCTAAATGGCACCCCCACCAGGTGCCACATCATTCCCTCACAAACCAATCATCTCCCCAATGCCCCCTATGGCATCCATGTGCGCCTTATGCCCCTGAAACCCTCCAGGCAAGCAGATTCACCATCTCCCCAACCATCCTGGCCCCTCTAGTGTTGTGCCAGGCAGGTGGGGACAGATCCCTGTGGTAATTCCCACAGGTGTGCCAAATGTTTGGCGTTAGCCTGCAGTTGCAGCAACTCCTGGGTTTTTGGTGCAGGGACCCCCCCATTATAAAATTGGATGCAGGTTCTCTAACTCCTGCACTACAATGCCAGTGCCAGCAAACCAACATTCGGCATTGACAAATGCTTGTTTAAGTAGCCATGTGTTACTTTTCATTTCTGAAGTATTTTTCATTCTCATTTTGCTCATAAAGTTTCCTACCTGTGTTTTTTTTTGTTTTTTTATTTTTATCTTTTTTTTTCATACTTTCTTTTTCTCCCTCCTGGTATTTCTAACCCTCTAGGTCCTACTCCTTCGGGCCTCTCAATGCTCTATTGCCGTCCCCAAGATCTACCCCTAGAGTGCCTCTTCTCCTTCCTCCTGCACAGTGAGGTCTTGTCTGGTGTGGCGGTCTGAGTGGAGGGGCCGTCATCCAGGACCACGAGGGTGATTTTCCCCTTAACTTAGGCAACATCCCCTGGGGACACCGGCGCTTGGGACTACGTCCTGAGAGGTAACGTGCTGACGCACAGACCTCTCATGCGCCGTGCGACGTCCCCCCTCCCCGACCCCTATGTAGGAGTCACCTGCCCCTTTCAGGAATCGGTGCTCACCATTCCTTTATGGAATGATGGATGCTTGCGCCGTCCGGGTATCCCACCCCGGGAGGAGAGCATCCGTAGGGCGCTCAATCCTCCCTCCCCCCCGCCAGCCCCCGGCTCCCCAGGTCCGTTACCGAACCCGGGTCACTGGCGTAGCGCGAGTTGTGGCATCCAGCGCCTCAACCCTCAGCGCCACCGGGCCGGCCCTGTGTATTTGGTTTAATGTAACACAGGTCTGTTTTGTAAACTGGACAACAGTCCAAATGACATGTATTACCTGTATAAAAATCAAATGTTTACTTACTTACTACTAATGTAAAGAACAATATTTTACCTAGAGGCTGAGGTGCCCTGCTCTATTTTGTACTGCAACAGCCTTGTGATTTTACTCACTGTGACATCACAGGAAACCCATCAATCAACAGGTGAGTTGGTCTCCTTGGTCACTTGTGATGTCACAGTGAGTGAAGACACAATGCTGATGAGGAATGAAGGCGAATAGAAATAGATACAGTGTGTGTCGATTACCAGGTAGAGTGCTATTCAGACTGTGCACTGGCTCTTTCATGAGAAGCCACAGCCCCATAGGACTAGACTCTTGTGGGTCACAGTTTGACAAGGTGTTTTTGGTAGGTCCTTTACTTAGACTAAATGAACTACCACACACTCTACCATTTTCTGAAACCTGAAGGGGGCTCCATAAGACCTCTGTTACACACGTAAAGAAATTCAGCATTGATATATTCAATCCTTACCAAAAGGGGGACTTTCTTAGTGCCCTTTTCTTTACACTAGCACCTTATCAACAAACCCAGTTATCATCCTCAGATATGGGCCTGCAGATTGGTGACCAAGATTTGAATATATTTTCTCACTATGGTGAGCTTTTATAATGTGTTCTTCAGGTGAAACATTCCCATGCCCCAATTCACTTTTGAAAGAATACCCTGTAGTTTCTGCCCGGCATCCCTCACAAACACAGGCCACTCCTCAACTTCCTTATGGTTCCTACTTTAGGCTTAGGCGCATGTCTTATTAGTGGCTTTCCATTAGCATGGCCTCCACCTCTTCCATTTTCACTGAATTTAGTATCTTCTTTCTGATACTGATGGTAACAGCCTCTGTAAGGAGACCTCTCTTCAGTCTTAGACCTGAACACCAACTAAACTAAGTGACTCAACTACTTTCTCCAAGTGGATCTCTCTGGAACAGCCCCCTTGCCCGACTTCTTATCAGGGCCCCAATTATATTTTTCTCCTGAACCATACCTATGCTTATCACATCTTAAAAAGTACAGGAACACACTAATGTAAGCCCCCATCTGGTGCTTACCTCTATATCTCATCCACCCCTGTCCTGAATCTTCACCCTCTGGTCCCCTGGGACTGCTGCACTGGGGACTGGAAAGGCAGCAATGGAGTCCTCTGTCAGGATCCCTGGTGGGTGTGGACCAGGGCTCCACAGTACTATGTGTTACTCAAAAATATCCATAATATTGTTATGAATGCTTATGCCACTGCCATTTGAGCTTATGGACAGTATGGACAACATCTTGGCGAGGGCACCAAGAATCTAGCAGGGGGAGTGAGTAAGCCCCCCCCCCAAAATCTGGAGTTTACCTCTTTGTCTTCTCCACCCCTGGACTGAATCTTCACCCTCCAGTCCTCTTGAACTGCTGTACTGGGGATGAGTAGGGCAGCAGGGGAGTCCTCCATCAGGATCCCTGGTGGGATGTGGACCAGGACTCCACAGTACAACACCTTGGCTGTTGCCAACTGTGACCCTCTGACCTCGGGTTCCTCCAATGTCCTGGGACCAAGGCAGAGGGCAGAGAAGAAATGGAACATCTAGTTCTGGTTCCCCAAACCCAGAACTGGTAGAAGGTCATGGAATAGGACTGGATGAGAAGCAGCAGCCATGTCGGTCTGTGGCACACGCGCAGTAGTGCCTTTATAGAGCCAGAGCTCTGGGAGGGAAATTGGGCTACTTGCCCACCTCCAGTGATTGTCCCAGCTCCAGCATAAGCAGCAGAACTGGAAATCAAAATTCACTGTACCATCAGGCTCCCCTGGGAGATTTCTCAGCCCTAGGAATGGCAGCACAGCCGAAAAGAGGTAAGAGGACAGTGTGCACACAGCAGGGAGAGTGGATCAGGTATGCTGCATCCTGAAAAGTATCCCAGACTTTGAAATGAGCTGTGTGTCCAACACACTAAGTACAGCCCTGGTCCCAGAACAACAAGCGGACCAGGACGTGATAACATTAACACTGTGGGACAGTTCATAAAGTAGCAGGATGTTTTTGGATTGGGGAACTGAAGGTAAACAAAGATGGTGACCCCCATGGATACCCAGCACTGCAGAGCACCAAGGGAATGGGTTGTAGGTTGGATCCTCTGTTCTCACAAATTTCTGAAAATCATAGGGCAGTCTGAGCCAGGGACTTTCTGCCTGTTAACAAGCCTGTTTGATCAGACATCAAGTTTCAGCTTGCATAAAAGGGACTGTTTTCAAACATTTGAGGCAGTTGGCCTTTGGGGGAATTAAGATGGGTGTCCCCACATTTGGGGTTTAAGGACTGTTGGGGGGTGGGCAGAGTTTGTGGGCAAAGTATTGAATTGTTTATGGCCGTTATTGTATAGAGTACAGAGATATTGTTACTCCCATTTCATCTATTTTATCCTTGCTGTTCCACGTTCTTTTGCATATCCTTCTTTCAAAATAATTTATTGGTTTTGAACTGCATTTTATGGTTTGGTGACTGTCGTTGGTTGCCTTGTCACTTGCTATGGGGGAGTGGCTGTGTGGGCAGTTTATGCATTGTTTCCTGGGGGGGGCAATAGCCTTGTGTTTCAGTTGCCAGGTACCCTCCCCAAGTGGAGGCACCATGCCACATTTCTCCAGTGTAGCACAGCCTAAGGGAATCCAGGCCAGCCTCCTCTATAGGGAAGAGGTGAGCCCCGGGGGCCCCTGTACGGTGGCTACCTTCAAGAATAACCCCCTAATTTAGAGGAGGGGATAGCTTTCATTTCATGTAATTTATACCAGTGTTTCCTCCATCAATTTATAGCTCTTTAGACTTATTTTTCCATTAAAGTTATTTCCTTAAGCAGGAATGGAAACAGTTATCGATATTTATGCCATTATCCGACCTCTTGTTTTATTAAAAATTAAGATAGTTAATGAAACATTGTTTTGTGTCTTGTGTTTTTTTATCTATGTTGTAAGTAAACTGACTATTTGCATTTTGCAGTTATTAGAAATGCTAAGTTCTGTCATTGGTTTGAATTTGATTCTAACCTGTGCCTTCATTTCCAGGTACGTATTAGAAGGACTGCTATATCACACAGATCTCAACTGATGGGATATTTTCAGATTGTCATGCTGGCACAGTTACACTTCAAGTGTCATATAACTTACACTGTAGTTATAGATAGCGTAAGTACATTGTGACTGCATTGCAATTGCAATGTACGTGCATGTAACAAACATGTAACTACAGTGCACTGTTGCATGCAGTTAATAATTAGTTACATTGAAATGGACTTTTGAAGTGTAACCACCAGCACCAGCCTCATGGATCCGATCAGAAGAACATCTCTGTCCCAGCTGGGGGCAGTATGGAATTAATCTGATATATATAAAGGAAAACAAACAAAAAACCCACCACAACTTTTGCAATTGAAACATAGAGAGGAAAGACTTGTGGAGGGAACCATACCTCTGAACTGTCCCTGATTAGGGGGGACGGTCGCTCATTTTAGCCATTAAAATTGCTCTGTCCCTCATCTGTTTCTCATGGAAAAAGCACTTCCCACACAGATAATGTGTTGTAAATTCAGACTTTAAAGTAGAAATCCATGATATTCCAAGATGCTAAATCAAAAATAAACTTTGTACAAGTAAACGCAATGGTTTCCCATAGTGTTCTGAGCTTGCAACTCTATGTTTGAGGATGTGTCCCTCATTCTTATAGTATGTGTACCTCATTGTCACTCATTTTTTTAGTGTCTAAAAATATCCATGTCCCTCATTTCAGTGTGACAAAAGGTTGAGAAGTATGGCGGGAACACTAGCTCTGAATAATGCAGTTACTGGGAATGAAGCATAGAAACATAGAATCTGTTGGAAGATACAGACCACTTGGCTCACCCAGTCTGCCCATTTCCCTACATACAGTATCACTGCAGACCCTACTTGATCCCTAGCTCTTTCTCCCTCCCCACTTCCTTTCCTCTGAGATTCTTTATGTCAATACCATACATTCCTTTTTTTTTTATTGTTTATTGGTATAAACATTCATAACAGCATAGCAGACAATGATACAGAGATATCTTTTACCTGTAAAGTATACAAATCAAAAGTCTACTATACTCTCCCCTCCCCACCTCCCTCCTCCCTCTCCCAAAATTCCCCACCCCATATCTGCTAGGATAATAAGGGAGAACCTGCGTGGTCTACAACAATCTGTCTACCTCATACCTTCTGGGGGAGATTTTACTATGATTGGGTATGTACAGCTTGCTTCTGTAATAGAAGAGGGTATGAAAGGGGGCCCATATTTGATTATACACATTTATAGAGTTATTCAAATTAGCAATAGTCTTTTCTGTGCGTAGGTTGGTTAGGATCTCTGATAACCATTCGTTGTAAGAGATCTCCTGCTGGTCTAGCCAATGGTGCAAGACTAGTTTCTTGACTGACATAGCAATGAGAGTTATGTAATACTTCCTGTTGCATACCCTAATACTAGATAAGTCCCCCAGCAAACAGGTTTCGGGGGTAATTAACTCCTTCAACCCTAAAAGGGGGTCCACACACTGTCTGATCTTGATCTATAAGGGGAGAACCTTCGAGCATGACCAAAAAATATGCACTAAAGATCCCTCCTGTTGCTGGCATCTGTTACATAGATTAGTACTCTTTAGGCCTAGTTTGGCCAGTTTGACAGGAGTGTAATAGGCATTGTGCAGGATAGAGAATTGGGTCAGTCTTAGTCTATCCTGTTTAATGAATTGGTGGCAGGCTTGCCATATATTTGTCCAGTTAATGGTCTGGCCAGGGAAAAGAGACTCCCACAGCTCGGTGGGACCAAAGTCGTTGGAGAATTTCCATTGGTATAATGTGTTATGGATCTTGGAAATTGCTTTAGGGCCTCCACACGACTTAGACAAATCTTTACGGAACGGAATAAAATGTCCATTCTCCGGTTTATGACCGAAAGATTGAATGAGCGCGTGTCTAAGTTGGAGTAGTTTGAAACTATATTTATTAGGGATGCTCCATTTGACCGCAATTTCCTGAGCGGAGAACCAAGTGTTGTGGTCCTTCATCAGGTCTGAAACATCCAAATCTTTTAAAACAGGAAGTCAGGATTGGGGTATTGGTTTGCCCGCTATTTTAAGGTTTAAGTTACCAGTTAATGGTTGGTTGATGTCTTTGATCCAGTTATAGGTAAGGAATCGGGAAATCTGAGCGTGTATTTTTAGAGACGTATGGTTTGTTGTGTTTTTGAGTTTCAGAGGCAAGCTACTTTCCTTTATGTGTAGCAAACCAACTGGATTCAATCTGGTTGCTTGTATTAGTGCCCGCTCAATTTTAAGCCAGACCGGGATTGTACGTGGGCATTCTTGGGGGATCCATCCCATGTATTTATTCACGTGTGAGACCCAATAATAGAGACAAAGATTGGGAAGCCGGAGGCCTCCTTTAATCTTCGGGGCCGTCAAAGTGCGATAGGCTATCCTGGGGACTTTATTTTTCCAAAGGAATTTTGTGAACAAAGCTTGGAGCTTTCTAAACCAGAACTGAGGGAGCCAAATGTCGAGCATGGAAAGCGGATATAATAACCGCGGAAATACGCTCATTTTTATTAAGTTTACTCTTCCCCATAATGAAATCGGGAGGGATGTCCATCTATTTAGATCTTGCGCGATATTATTTATTAGTGGGTCGAGATTCAGTTTGACGAGTAGTCTAGAGCTATGGGACAGTTCTATACCTAAATATCTAAGAGAATCTTGTTTCCAGTTAAGTCAGAGACCCGTAATATCCGATCTAAACAGTTTATAATTAAGCGGGAATACAGTCGTTTTAACAACATTCAGCTTATAGTTGGACATTTTACTGAAGGTGTTGATGATCTCCATGTGAGGTATAGACGAGTGGGGATTAGCTATTTGGAGAAGGAGGTCATCAGCGTAAGCAGATACTTTTACTTCACAAGGATAAATGAGGATTCCCTGGATATCTGGGCAGCTTTGTAACCGTCTAATTAGGGGTTCCAGATGCAAATGAAATAGTAGTGGTGGCAAGGGACAACCCTGTCTTGTGCCAGAGTAAAGGGAGAAATTTTCAGAGATCACCCCATTTCCTGAGACTCTCGCTGATGGGGATTTATACAATGCTTTAAACCAGTTTATAAAGAGTGTTGGGAAACCAAACACCTGAAGAGTTAGGAAGAGGTATTCCCAGTGCACCCTGTCAAATACCTTCTCCGCGTCCAGGGAGACCAAGGCCCAAGGCCGAGGGGTAAGGCACATCCCTGGTCACAGAGAAGACATGCGACAGGATCCTTAAGTGATCCGCCGACGATCTCCCACCCAGGAATCCCACTTGTTCCGGACCTATCAATGTATCCATAACCCTTTCCAGTCGAGTAGACAACAATTTGGAAAGGATTTTGATGTCCTGATTTATCAGAGCTATTGGGCGGTAATTCGTGACCAGATTGGCAGGTTTACCTGGTTTAAGAATCAAGACAATCATAGTCTCGAATAGGGAGGGGTCTACCTCTCAACCCGAAAGGATATGTTGGTAAAGATGAGTGAGCATAGGGGATAGCTGAGTTTGAAAGGTTTTATAAAAAAGAGCCGAGAACCCGTCTATCACTGGGGTTTTATGTAAAGGCATCTCCTTGATGGTCGCAGAGATCTCGGTGGGTGTAATTGGAGCCAGAAGTCTTTCCTGCTGAACGGGTGTTAATTGGGGTAAATTGGTTGCCTGTAGGTACTCCTGTAATTGTTGCATAGTTGGGGGGAATTCCATGGGACTGTATAAATGCTTATAATACATTGTGAATTCCCTAATTATGTCCTCTGGACATGTTTTAAGGGATCCATCCCATAAAGACATTATGGAGGTGATATAACGGGAGGATTCCATTTGCTTAACCCTTAGAGCTAGCAACCGACCAGCTTTTTCCCCTTGGTAGGTATATACGGCCCGGGTCTTTAGTATGGAGAAGTCTGCCTTTTCCCTGAGAAGTCTAAGTATGCGGCCTTCGATCTAATAAGGTCCTGCTGTGAATCTGAGGAGGGGTGGTCCTCGAACCTTTTGATCTGATCCAGCAGCTGTGTCAGTTTATGATTAGCAGTTTTCTTCCTATGGGAAGCTACGCCAATCAAGATCCCACTGATGTAGGCTTTAAATGCTCCCCATCGGATATCTGGCCTAATTTGGGCATCGGCATTAGTTTGACAGAAGATCTCAATTTTCTCTAGTAGCCTTTCCTTATGGGGGGGTTTTTTAATAGCATGTCGTTCAGTTTCCACCTGGAGCCCCGCTTTGGAAGGGAGGTCATTGAAACTGAACAGGATACAACAGAGTGATCTGAAGGAGTTCCAGGAAGAATCGAGGAGTCTAATGTCCCTGGTATAAGTGAGTGGGAAAGCAATATATAGTCTATCCTTGATGAGGAAGAGTGTACAGTGGAGATGTAGGTGAATTTTTTATCATTGGGATGCATGATCCTCCAGATATCACGTGTTCCCGGTTTGTTCAATGAATTCTCGTGCCGCCCGTTGGGCGGGAGAGAGGTTTGATTGCCGCATATAAGATCGGTCCCAGAATGGATCAAGGACTAAATTAAAGTCCCCCCTATTATTATAGGGATAGAGAGGTGGGGTTCGAGAACTCTTGCTAATTGAATGAAAAACTCCGGTGACTCCACATTGGGTCCATAGACGCTGCCTATCAATAGCTCTTTGTTAAATAACAGGCCTCGTATGAAAATATATCTGCCTCTTGGGTCCCTGTATGTATCAAGGGTATGAAATGGGATAGACTTATTAATAAGGATCATTACTTCACAACTGCTAGTAGTACCTTCTGCGCTAAAAATTTGTCCAACGTGCTGTCTACGCAATTGGATTGCTTCACTGTCAAGTAAATGTGTTTCTTGGAGACAACTGATATCTATATTTAATAGTTTTAAATGATGTAAGACTTGATATTGTTTTTCCCTTTTTCTACCCCCTCGGATGTTCCATGTGGCAAAGCGTGTACAGATAGCTATGCTGTCAATATCCTAAAATCGTGCTGTGTTCCCCCTGCGTCCACGCACAGGTAATGGAATTGCTACAAAAGGCACAATGTTACCGAAATCCTAGCAGATAAACAACCCTCCCCCCCCTCAACTTTCCCCCTTTAACAACAAAACAATACATGTGAAGGAACAGTAACAGAAAATTTCCGATAAAATAATGTCCCTCCTATCTATGGTCCATGATTTTCTAGACCTCGCTGTCTACAACAACCCCCGATTACCCAGAACACAGGAGCGCAACTGCAACATATGTAAAGTTTATTAAACAATTGCCCTTTCCCCTGAGGGCCATTCAAAATCAAAACCTTGTAACACAAGTAGCAACAATTCGGAAATACAAAGATCCCTGGACCCATGCGTAGAATCCTGGTAATATCGCTAAATGAAGCGGATACCCATAATAATAATTTAAAGGTCTTCCTCTATTCGGAGCAAAACAGGTGAAGTCCGGGTTGTAATATATAGGAGTTACATGTCAGCCTACAGTATCAAAGTAACCCAAGGAGTCATTGTGAACCCTGTAAAAGGGGATACCCATGAGGGGATACCTGCCCCCAGTGGATCAGCAAGTCAGGTGTAACATAATGGGTGCGGGATTGAGTATGCCGGGAACAATAATATTTTTTCTGTACTAAAATGAGTAGAGGCAGGAGTCCTGAGTCTTTTAAGTGAGTTATGCACAGTCCGCTCCGGCAGCTAGGGAATTAGGTGAGATCCAAGTTATCTAGGGTCCTCAGTCAGGTCGAGCATGAAATACGCTTTGTCTGTGTTGCCGGGAGACTTATTCGAAGGATCTGGATGTGGATAAAGCAATCCAGGATTCAAAGGTACTGCTGCCGACTCCTTAATCAGGAACTAGCGGAGTTTAAGTGATTTTAGGTTCCCATTTAAGTATCCAGGCTCTCCAATATCCTGCTGTTCAGTCATTTAAATAAATCGGGATGCTCACTCTGCAAAGCTTTTAAAGCGGTGTCGACTTCTTCAAAGGAGGACCAACTGCCTGCTATTACAACTTGAAGGCGAGCAGGGTAGCTCATTTTAAATTTAATGCCAGCGTCAATCATTTTAGATACTGTGGGATGGAAAGCGGCCCGTCTTTGTCTTACAGAGACTGGGAGATCCTGGGTTATGCGCAGCTTGTGTCCTTCCCACAAGACTTGATCAAGATCCTTGACTTTATGGATAAGAAATTGTTTTTCCTGGAAATTTAAGAATTTAAAAATCAGCGACCGGGGTGCTTGATTGGGGGCAGGCATCGGCCGGAGCGCTCTGTAGCCTCTTTCTATTATATAGGGGGCTCCGAAGGGAGAAGGGCCCTCAAGTTTCTCAACTAATTTTTGAAAGAAAAGCAAGGTATTGCTGCCTCTTCTTTCTTGGGGATGCCCAACACCACAACATTATTTCTGCGGCTTCTCCCTTCGAGGTCTTCCACCTTTTGCTCTAATTTTTTTAATGCATGAGCAAGTTTCCATCACTGTGCAATCTACACGTTTGGCCTTTTTTTCCAGGGAGATGAGCCAGGCTTCAGAGTCTGTCATCCAGATCGAGAGGTCCTCGAGAGCCCCCGAAATACGTTTGACCTCCGAGGCTACTGAGTGTAGATCGTCCCTGAGCGGTTGCATTTCTCTAAGGAAGAGATCCAGGGTAAGAGGAGTCGCTTCAGGGGTCTGGCTGTGAGGCCCAGTTGGAGTCGAGAGCCTACTACTGCCTGGTGGTTGGGCCTTGCTGCGCTTGCCTGGTTTCTCCGGAGAGACGGGAGGGGTATGTCGCGGCAATGCCGGTCGCATTTCGGCCTCCATCTTCAGTCCGGATTACTCCTTGAAGGTAAGTGAGACGTGAAACTGGGTTAACAGTCGCTAATGCGCCGGATTAAATTGAAATAAATGAAATAAACGAACTGGGCAGCGGGAGCTGGGCTCAGATGCGACTACACAGTCTGCAGTATCACGTCAATACCATACATTCCTGAGCACCATCACTTATTCGCTCCCACCACCTCTGCTGATAGACTGTTCCAGGAATCCACCATACTTTCTGTGAAGAAGTACTTCCTTACATCTCTCCTGAATTTATCCCCTCCAGCTTCATAACATGTCCCACTGTTGTTGAGCACCTTTTGTTCTGAAAAAATAATAACCTCCTGTACCTTATTAACCCCCGTGAGGCATTTAAAAGTTTCTAGCATATCCCCCTCCCCAGAGGCGGAGGCAGGTTTGGGAGCATCTGGGAGATGGGGGAGCCATTCAAGTCAATCATGGGCTCCACAATGGCACTAAACATTGAACAAAGATGATGGTGGGGCAGCCAGGCGGAGTGACCTCCCCCAGCCCCCCCTCTAGCTCCGCCACCGCCCCTCCCATTCCAGGGTGTACATATTAAGGTTCTTTAGTTTCTTACTAACATACTAAAATGCCAGCAGAATAGGCCTAATGGTCTTTCATGTCTGTTCGTTTGGTCAGCCCCCACCCTGGGAGATGACCTTGCTGCCTCCCTCGCCTTCTCTGGCTTCTCCCTTCCCAGTTCCAGATAGTCTCGCTGCATTGGATTTTGCTTCCAGCACCCTTCCCCTGTATCTGTCCCACCCCCTCTTGAACTCCTCCACTGTCTCTGCCTCCACCAGCCCCCTGAGCAGCACATTCCATGACTCCACCACCCTCTCAGTGAAGTAGCACCTCCTCCTTTCTCCCCTGAATCTTCCCCTTCCAGCTTCCACCCATGCCCTCTAGTTGCCCCTCCTCCTTCCTTCGAAGCACCCTGACTGCTCCTCCCTATTTACCCCATTCATGTACCTGAAGACCTCTATCATGTCCCCCAGTCCCTTCTCTCTTCCAATGTGTACATATTTAGCTCTTTGAGCCTCTCCCCATAGGTCCTGTCCCCAAGCCCCAAATAATTTTGGTTGCCTCCTCTGGACCCTCTCCAGGAGTTTAATGTCCCTCTTTAAGTGTGGCCTCCAAAACTGCATGCAGTACTCGAGGTACGGCCTCACCAAGCAGTTATGCAGAGGGAGTATCGCTTCCCTCCTTCTGGAGGTGATCTCCTTAGCGATGCATCCTAGCATCCTGTTGGCCTTGACTGCTGCCCTCCTACAAGTCTCCGAGTTGTTCATCTTGACATCCACCACCACCCCCCAGGTACTTCTCAGCCATCGAGACTTGTAGCATCCCCCTCCCAAGGGTGTACACTTGGCCCGGGTTTGTGGCCCCCAGGTGCAGTACCTTGCATTTCACTGCATTGAACCTCAGCTTCCACTTTCTAGACCATCTTTCCAGAACCTCCAGGTCCCCCTGTAGGGCCACCCTCCCCTCCTCCCCATCCACCACTGCCCCTAGTTTTGAATCATCTGCAAAGAGACTCATCTCACTCCTGATACCTGTCCTTATGTCAGAAACATAGGCGTTGAACAGGAGGGGCCCAAGGACTGATCCCTGTGGGACCCCACTAATGATCTTCCTTGGGGATGAGACTATCCCACCAACTACAAGCTTCCGGTCCTGAAGCCAACTGCCTATTCATCTGATCATCTGGTTCCCCACCCCCCCATTTCTCCCAGCTTATCCAACAGGACCTCATGAGGAACAGAGTCAAATGCCTTGCTGAAGTCTAGAAATAGGACATCCACTGATCTACCCAGGTCCAAGGCACTCATCACCCAGTCATAGAACTCCACAAGGTTTGTCTGACATGATTTCCCCAGGATGAATCCATGCTGTCTATCATCCAGGCACCCTGACTTTTCCAGGTCCCCCCCAGCCTCTCCTTGACAATGACCTCCATCACCTTGCCCACCACCGATGTCAGGCTGACAGACCTGTAGTTCCCTGCCACCTCCCTTGATCCCCCCTTGTGGATAGGCACTATATGCGCCACCTTCCAATCCTGGGGTACCCACCCTGTCCTCAGAGAGATGGTGAAAAGCTCCGCCAGGGGTTTCGCCAGGACATCCGAAAGTTCCTTCAGCACTTTGGGATGTAATTTATCCGGTTCCGGTGCTTTCTCTGTCTTAAGGGACCTGAGGGCTTCCCTCACTCTCTCTGCTGTGATTTCCACCTCTGCTACCTCTTCCCCCTGCTTAGCCTTCCCCCCATCCTGCCAGTGATGCCTTCCCCTCTCCCCAGACCCACCAATTGGTAAGGGTTCCCCCTCCTCAGTATCACTGTCTCCTCCCATGTATGATGCAGCACCCCCATTTTCCTTGGTGAAAACTGAGGTGAAGTACTCATTTAGTACCACAGCCTGCTCCCCCGGGTCTTGTGCCCATCTCTTCCCTGTTTTAATCCTGCTAATCTGCCCCATCACTCTTCTTTTTTCACCAAGTATTTTCTTCTTATAGGGCTTTGCAGACCCTGCACCAATTTAGTTCCCCTCCTCTGGACTGCCTCTACTCTGACTAAGTCCTTACAGAGATGTTGTCTCCAGAGCTAAACACAGTATTCTAGGTGGGATCCTTACAGTGATCTATATGGAGGCAACACCACCTCTCTCTTTCCATTGGTGATATCCCCTCCCTATGCACTCCAGCATCTAACTAACCCTCCCAACTGCCTTGTCATAATGCCTGGCAACATTTAGGTCATCAGATATGATTACCCCCCCCCCCAATCTCTCTCCTGCTTTATGGTCATTAATTGTAGTCCACCCATTTTGTACTCCACCCTGAGTTTCTGTGCCCAAAGTGCATTATTTTGAATTTTTTTTTCACATCAGTCTCTAGCTGCCAAACCCTTGACAACTCCTTGAGTTTTCTCAGGTCTCTGCTCGTCCTTTCCACCCTCCCTTGAGTATCCACCCTATTGCAGATATCTGTTGCCTCCACAAGGAGGCAGACCTTCCCTATAAGCTCCTCTGCAATGTCACTTATAAAGACATTAAAGAGGACCAGTCCGAGCACTGATTGCAGAGATACCCCACTGGTCACCCTCCTCTCCTTGGAGTGAGCCCCATTTACCACCACCATTTTTCACCTATCCCCTAACCAATTTCTTACCCAGTTTGCCACCTTTGAACCCACTCCTGCACTACCTAGCTTGCTTCCTCATGTACTATTTGGAACAGTGTTGAAAGCTTTACTGAAATCTGGGTAGACCATGTCTCCCACTTTCCCCTGATCTATATCATCAATCAACCAGTGAAATAAATCTATTAGATTTGTTTGACATGACCTCCCCATATGAATTCATGCTGCCTTGGGTCTTGTAACCCACTGGATTCAAGATGTGCCAATATCTTGTCCTTCAGTAGTGATTCTGTTACCTTTCCTACCACTGATGTCAAGCTGATTGTCCTATAATTGACAACATACTACTACTTTTGTGAAGTGGGACTACATCTACCCTACTCCAGTCCTCCAGAACCACTTCTATTTCCAGTGAGCTGTTATATACAATTGTCAGTGGTGCAGCCAGTACATCCCTGAGCTCCCTTGGATGCACCCTGTCTGGCCACATTGTCGTGTCCGCTTTCAGGTTAGTGAGTTCCTTTAGGACTCTCTCCTCTGAAAAAGGACTAGTGTCCACTTCCCTCCAGTGTTCCTGGAATGAAGGCACAGGTGAGAACCAATAAGACTGAAATCAGTCACATCATGAATCAGCAATCCAAATAATGGCAGACTACTGGCAGCCAATATGTTTATACAAAAATAAAGTAGAGTTGATACAAACAATGGGCCTATGCATAAATGGGCCATGTGGTGCACAGACATGCATAAGGCATGCCCGTAGGCCACTACTTTGGCCCGGCATGCACGCCACAAGCCCGTGACATGTTTGAATGGGCATGTAGCTTGTGTGCAGCAGGAACTTGGACTGTTCTGTGGCCGCTCCATGGTGCACGTATGTAGGGGCATGGCTGCGGACAGTGGCATGTAGGCAATGGCTACACACATGCACAAAGCAATGTATGATGGAATGCCATGTGAGTGGTGCCACGTAAACTATGCCATGGGCAGACATGGCATACTGCAGACCACCACCACCATACCAGCACTGGCACAGGGTACATATCATGAGGTGACCCGCCTGATCCAGAGCATGCCAGGGCACAGCCATGCATGGACAGACATGAATAGCATTGGCCATGCGTGGCCATATGAGCCTGAGTGGCATGGCATCATTCATTGGTCTGAGCCCCACTGGGTGAGTGGCACCACCTGCAGCAAAGGGAACAAATGGTGGCCACATGTGTTGGGGTCAGAGGACCACATCCATGCTGTGGTCTGAGGGAGATGGGGCATGTGTGGCACAATGGTCCTGTAGGAGCCATATCACAAGCATCAATGCCACAGTGGTGTTGTGGGGACAGTGATGTGCCGCCCAGCACAGACCCTTGTTTGCTTGTGCAGGCTGGCACCATGCCACAAATGGGCACACCACTGTGCTCAGTCCACCCCCTATACGGACATGGCCCAACCCTCAAACCCCTGGACATGCAACCTCCGCCCTTGAGACAATGAAGACACAGGTACAATTGTATAACATGTTTAATAGGTAGCTTCAGGAGTATACATCAGGCAAAAGCAGACCCCCCCACAACACACAGCAGTAAAACAGCCCCCCACATGGCCCAGAACTCAGCCGGCCTGTGCCTGTGCCCCCCCAACTGCCATTGCCAGTGCCAAGGACTGGTTGGGCTTGAGCTGCCAGTATCCTCATCCTCTACCTCCTTTGCTGGCCGGTTCCTCCCAGTGTATCACAGCATCATCCATTGTACTGGGTCCCTGTAGCACTATAAGGCAAAGAAACACACATTAGGACACATGTACAGGCAACCCACCCCCCCATATCCCCCGGCCGAGGCAGCCACCGTGTATCTACTGGTGATAGGATGTAGACCTCCCAGACCCCATAGCCCATATCCTTGTAGAACAGGTCTGAGCCTGCACCCTTCAGTATCATATATGAGGGACACTCCTCCCTATACTTGCGGCTCCATCTCTGGGAGTCCAGATTGCCCCATCTGGCTGCACCTGCAGGGTCAGCTCCAGTTGCATAGCCCTTCCACGCTGGTCCTGTGGAGAACAGTGGGCACCCACTATCAGTCATTGGACTGTGCGCATACATCCACAAACACCCACACACAGGCAGCCTGGTAGGCAGGCAACAGGATACCCACCTTGCCAAAGCCACAGGTCCTCGTAGCCCCAGACATCAGTTTTGTCCTCCTCAGACACCCACCAAAGATGCTGGGGGAACGTTGCTTTCCAATCAATCATTACACCCAGCATCGCTCACTGCATGTGACACCCTCCACACAAGTCATGTGACCCTGCAGGCATGTGTCATCATCACATGCACAAACTGGGCATCGTGTCACATGGCCCCACCCCCTTAAGGACATACTCAGTGCACAGCGACAGTATATGGGGGGCTGCTGTGCACAGTATGCTGTTCAACAGGAAGCAGTAATGATGGGGCAGGATTTGTCCTGGGGTGCTACTGCATGTCCACTTCATCACTGACCTAGCAGAAAGGAGACAGAGGAGAAGCCTATGGCCATGGGTGTTCCACACCGACATTGACAAGGTGACATTGTGGGACATGCACTGTATAGAGAGGTTTCGGTTCCCATGGGACACCATAGCACAACTGTGTGACAGCATCCACGACACAGTCACCTCACAGACATGCAGATCACAGGCTATGTCCATGGAGATGAAGTTACTGTGTGTCCTGGCATACTATACAACAGAATCCTTCCGGTGAGTGACAGGTGATACCGTGTGTGTGAGCAAGTCATCTGTGCCCTGGGCTATCGCATAGGTGACCCCTCTTGAGCATGTGGGGGAGCACATCCCCTTTCCCAATACAGTGGCCAAAATCAGGGCAACAAAGGCCACCTTCTACACCATGCATGGGATGCCCAATGTGTGTGGTGCCATCAATGGCACGCACATTGCTATCCTGATGCCCACTGTGCATGAGGAGGCATATCACAACTGCAAAGGGTTTCACAGCATTAATTGCCAGGTCATGTCTGACGCACTGGGCATCTTCACTGACATGTGTGAGAAGTACCCTGGCTTCTCACATGATTCGTACATCCTGGACTCATCAGGTCTAGGTGCAATGCTGCATACTGGTCTCTTGGACGGGTGGCTTGTTGGAGAGTAGCACTCCTCTGCAGGGGTATACATGCACCCACATTGCCAGCAGGCACAGCATTGATACATTGTGTTCCCTCCTTGCATGTGACAGCGGCTATCCACTATGACCATACCTGATGACACTTATGCTTATTCCTGACACGCCGACTGAGGAGGCATACAACATGGTGCACAGATGGACCAGGAGCATTGATGATAGGGCTGTAGGCCAGCTGAAGATATGGTTCAGGTGCCTGGACTATATAGGGGGGAGCATAATGCTGTCTCCTAGCAAGACCTGCAGGGTGTTTATGGTGTGTTGAATGCTGCATCACATTGCTAAATGCGGCAACATGCACATGCCATGAGTACCACCAGATGACCCCTGGGATGATGGGGATGATGACGCTTCTGGCCAGGAGCTATGGATGGTTGGTAGTCATGCAGCCAGGCAGGCACTCATCGATGGCACAGTCTACCACTAGGGCCAAACACACTGCATGGAAGCAACATGGTGTGGCATGGGCATGTCCCACTGCAAGCACAGGATGGAGTGGCCATGCCTCCCAGATGTCTGTGCCCCCCCATGGTGGGGTTGTGTGCATGGGCCAGTGCAGTGTGTGTTCCATGGGGGATGGGAGTGCACAATGATGACACTGGCTACTGAGTGCATCACTGTGTGCGTGGGTGGTTTGGGGGACATACGCCCGGCATGCCTGGACTGTGATGCTCATCATATTCTCGTGTGTGTGTGTGTGTGGCACACATATGGTGCCAGAAGCTGTGTGGAAGTGGCCAGATGTGTGTGTGGGGGGGATGATGTCCTTGAATGGTGCACTTCGGCATACTGCTAACTGGTCCCATTGCCTTTGGGCTTGCCCAGTAGCCATGTAGAAGCTCTGCTCCATAGTCATCTACCCAGTGCCCATGGCTGTGCCACTGACTGACCCCTGCATGTGCATGTGGACTGCTCCATTCTGGCAGTGTCTGTGGCCACTCCAACTGACTCGTCCTGTTGGCCTCTGTCCTCCACTGTTACCTTCCCATCCCTGCCTCCTGATGTAGCATGCATGGGTGGTGTCAACGGTGTCACTCCAGTGTCCTGGAATGCTGACATGGGTGGGGTGTGTGCCATGTGGGGTGTGCTCACCACCGCTTGCCCATCAGGGCTTGGGGATGGTGGTGACCACTGGGTGCCATGTCAGTCCTGGTTGCCTGTTTGTGAGCCTCTGCTCTGCTGTGTGCTGGGGTTGACCACATCTGTCCCTGAATGCCATCCAGTGCCATGGCACACCTCAGGATGGCTGTGTACATGTCCTGTGCCACCCACTTATTGGTCTCCAAGGTGGCGTTGTTGTGCCTTTGTGCTTCCAGCCAGTCTGACTCCAGCTGCTGCAGCATATGGTACTGGCCCTCCATGTAGCTGTGTGCCCTGGCCGTGTGGCAGCGTCTTGTCATTTGGGTAGACTGTCCCTCATCCCCACTGTCTTCTGTGTGTATGTATGTGTGTGTGTGTGTGTGTGTGTGTGATGCTCCACTGGGTGCGGACTGGTGAGTGTCAGTGTTGTCTACCCCGCCATCACTCACTGCAGACGGCCTGCCTGTTGGTGCTGTTGTGGAGGCTCCAGTGCCCATGGCACATGTGGGTGGGGCACTGTACCCTGCTGCTGTCTTACTCCCTGACACCGTGTCCTCCTCATGTGGAGCAAAGATGCTTACCTCATCTCTGTCTGCCTCCACCTGGGTCTCTGTCTCCAGCTCTGCACCTGTTGGGAGACAATGGGCAGGATACAAGGTTGTGA
Source organism: Neoceratodus forsteri (assembly GCA_016271365.2). NCBI lineage: Eukaryota > Metazoa > Chordata > Ceratodontiformes > Ceratodontidae > Neoceratodus > Neoceratodus forsteri. The sequence continues at coordinate 1,211,608,172 of CM057453.1, read as the reverse complement.
TCCTGTTATGGGACTGCCCCAGCCCCCCCAAGGGTGTACATATGTACCTGAGGGATCTAGTTGGGGGGTGCCAGTCACAGGTTGCAGCCTGACCACGTTCACAGCCAGTGTGTCCCTGGTGGACATTGCACCCCTCTGGACTGTTCTGGCATTGCCTGTGGGTGCCAAGCAACAGGGTTAATGCAGCCACAGTGCATTCTGCCTGTGTATCATCATGTGATTGGTGTCCCTACATGCTATGGGTTCCACACCAGGCTCCTTGCCATGGGCCACCATGTTGGTAAGTGTCCCAGTCATCAGCTGCTCCAGGGGCGTCAGCTAGGTGTCACTGCTCAGTGGTTCCCCACCCGTGCTGCGCCATGACCTCATGCTTGTGGCAACCTTTTTCTTCACCGCCGCCCTCAGTTCACGCCACTTGTGCTTAATGGCTGTGAGTGTTCTGGCCTTGGCACTGGTGGCATTGACACCTGCCTGTATGTCTAGCCACAGCCTGGCCTTCACCTCAGGGGAAGGTTGTCAAGGCCTGGGCACCATACAGGTGGCTATATTTCTTCCTAATGTTGGTTACCATGGCAGCCACCTGGTTGCCTGAGAAGTTGGGTGCTCATGTGCACCCTCCGCCATGTGTGCAGCCCTGTCCACATTCCCCCCCCGGCCCACAGCCCCATTGCCTCCATCCTCTCGCTGTGGACTGCCCTCCACACCATCCTTTTTGTCCACCATCAGTTGCACTGCACTTTGCTGTGTATCATTCATAGCCATGGCACTGTGGGGAAGGTATTCCATTGCCTTATATGGCAGAGTCAAGGGGTGTTTCTGTGTAGCCCAACACCACCTTGTCTGCCTTTTCATTATGCCATGCAGCCCTGCCAGCCTAGCACACTAAGAGTGCATGATGCACATTGCTGTTGGTGAATGCCAAGTACCGCAGGGGTCCTGCATGCCATGTAGCTGTGCAGCACTGTTATGTCAGTTCCCAGCATACATTATGCACTTTCATGCATAGCCACCAATGTTGGTGGTAATACTTTTTCTTTAACTGAGACTTATTACAGTAACTTTTAAAACACCAAGTTCTCTGTTGCAGGTGGTCGGTAAACATGGAAATGAGGAGGAACATTCATTCAGAAACTGAGTGCTATGTACAGTAGATTCATGCAATAAAGCATATCTGGTACTGCTAACCTTTTACCTGGTGTCTGAGTGTGTCAGTTTTGTTGATAAGGAAACAGTGAGCACAGCAGGAGAACCCTAAACAATTACGGTAAGTGTTAGACATATAAAAGCATTTCCTTATAAAATTGCATTGATGAAATAAGTAAATGTAATTGACGCCTACAGCTCTTTTGACTATACACTGGTTTAACATTGATACATGGTCATGTACCGTAGAAAGCCTGTTTAAAGAACAACAGTGAGACATTGTATAAGTGCAATAGCCCACCCCAAGGTATACAAAGACACTCTTTATAAACACATTGCAGCACCTCATCACCCCAGTAACATGTATTATTTTAACATTGCCACACATCCTGTTGTGGGTCACTGCTTACTTTGAAGCTTATTTGTGAAATTGTCAGGTTTTACAGTGCAAGTCATACAGAAGTTCACCAGTAACACAATATGACATGGTAGTCACAGTAGTGAACACCTAATTAATGCATTAGTAATGCATTAATAATGTGTTTGTGGTATGCTGAGTTCTGAATAAATTGTCTCTTCATTATCAGCAGCTTAAATGCGCCAGTTGGCACTGTTACCATTTTAATGTGTCTTAGCAAGTTTCTGTTTTCCTGTAGGTGTCCCACAGTCCATATCTGCTTCCCACTCTCCATTTCAGTTTCAGCACGGTGATTTTAATGATCTGTTTTTCAGTTATATCGATCGTGGTTGTGTGTGTGAGATGAAATAAATTTTTCTTTTTACTTGCATTCCATACTTTTTTTACTTGGTTTTCACCATGTTTTAAATACAGTGGGTTTATTTATTTATTTGAGTTTTGATGACAAGGTGAGCCCTCTCAGGTGAAAGGTCCTTTTTTCAGGAGCAACCCAGGATTAGTTACATACAGTAGGTGACAGATTATACTTACAGATACAGAAGCATCTTATACAGAAAATGAGTTACAAGTAATGGCTATGAATATTTACACACAATTGGCTTCAAGGGAAGTGATATTTGAATTATTTGCAACCAAATAATGTGACAAGTGCTACCAAAGGTAGATAATATGTAGTCATTCATCTATAGAGATTTGAGCAGGCAGAGATACACAGTGCCAGCTTAGTTGAAGGAGGATGGAAAGGCTGCAGAAACTAGGATTCAGAGAAAACAGTCACAAGGAGCCACAGTCTAGTGGAGGGATTTTAGCCTCTTTTTAAGCTGTGCTAAGGTAGGGCAGACCAGAACCTTGGGGGGCAAGGAGTTCCACAGGTACAGGACAGCGGGAGAGTAGGATCTTCTTCCAATTTCATACCGAACTTTAGGGATGTCCAACACCAGGAGGGATACAGATCTTAGAGGTTGGGGGAACTGCTTGCATTGGATTATGCCAGAGAGACTGGGTGGAGGGAGGGGTTGCAATAATTTAAAGGTGAGGCAGTACAGGGGGTTACGCAGTCTGGTTTCAAAGGAGGGCCATCCCATGGTTGCAAGTGCTGTGCAGAAACAGAAACATAGAAACATAGACTCTGATGGCAGATAAGGATGGCTTGGCCCACCTAGTCTGCCCATTTCCCTACGTACTGGATAAGCTGCAGATCCTAGTTAATGAACAGCCTATTTCTTCCTACCCCCCCCCACAAGAACTGCCTTATGTCTGTCCCATGCATTCTTGAATTCTCCCACAGTTTTAGACCCCACAACTTCCTCAGGAAGGTGGTTCCATGTGTCCACCACCCTCTCTGTGAAAAAAATACTTCCTCACATCATCCCCAAGCCGTCCCCCCCCCCATCTTCAAATTGTGTCCCCTTGTTTTTGCACATCTCTTTTTCTGAAAAATGCTACCCTCTTGGACTTTGTTAATTCCACTGAGGTACTTAAAAGTTTCTATCAGGTCCCCTCTCCTCCTTTCTTCAAGGGTATATATATATATATATATATATATATATATATATAAAGCTCTTTTAGTCTCTTCTCATATGTCTTCTCTTGCAGACCCTGTACCATTTTAGTTGCCCTCCTCTGGACTGCCTCCATCCTATGTCTTTGCAGAGGTGGGGTCTCCAGAACTGGATGCAGTACTCCAGATGGGGTCCCACCAACTGTCTGTACAGAGAGTTTACAACTTTCTGTTTTCTGCTGGTGATGCCTCTCCCTATACATCCCAGTATCCACCCAGTCCTCCCTACTGCCTTCTCAATTGCTTGTCAACCTTAAGGTCATCTGATATGATTACCTCCAGGTCCCTTTCCATTTTTGTTGTTGTTACTACCTCCTCCCTCCATTGTGTAATCTTCTCCTGGGTTTTTGTTTCCCAGGTGCATTATTTTGTACTTCTTTGCATTTAATCCAAGCTGCCATACTTCTGACCATTCCTCCAACCTTGCCAAGTCCCTACTCATCCTTTTCACACCTCCTTGTGTATCAACCCTGTTGCAGATCTTTGTATCATCTGCAAAGAGGCATACTTTTCCTTACAGCCCCTCTGCAATGTCACTTATAAGTACATTAGAAAGGACTGGACCCAGAACTGAACCATGCTGTACCCCACTAGTAACCCCTCTTTCTTCAGAGTGGACTCCATTTACAATTACCTTCTGTGTCCTGTTGTCCAGCCAATGTTTTACCCAGGCTACCACCCTGGGAACCAATCCCAGGCTGGTTAATTTGATTATTAATCTTTTGTGTGGGACTATGTCAAATGCCTTGCTAAAGTCCAGTTAGGCCATGTCCACAGCCCCTCCCTGGTCTACTACTTTGGTCACCCAGTCAAAGAAATCAATTAGATTCATCTGACATGACCTTCCCACTGTGAACCCATGCTGCCTTGGGTCCTGTGCCCCACTGGCCTCTAGGTACCCAACAATTCTTTCCTTCAGAAGTGATTCTATCACTTTCCCTACCACAGAGGTCAAACTGACAGGTCTGTAGTTTCCTGCCTCTGTCTTGCTCAAACTTTTGTGAAGGAGAATGACATCTGCCTTCCTACAGTCCTCAGGTACCACACCATCCTCCCATGATTTGTTAAAAAGGGTAGTCAGTGGTGTCACTAGTTCACCCCTTAATTCTTTTAGAATTCTGCAGTGAATTCCATCAGGCCCCATTGCTTTGTCCACTTTCAGTTTTAGGAGTTCTTTCAGAACCCTTTCTTCTGTGAAAGGACTGGGATTGACCCCCATATCCAGAGTGCTTCTGTTAATTGGATTAGGTACCTCCCCCTCCTCCTCTATTGTGAATACTGAGCAGAAGTATTCGTTCAGTATCCTTGCTTTTTCACTGTCCCTCTCTGCCCACCCATCATCCTTTCTATTCAGCCTCATTATACCTCCCTTTGTTTTTCTACGCTCCCTGATGTACTTATAAAAGGTTTTATCCCCTTTCTTAACTGAGTTGGCTATCATTTCCTCAGTTTGGGCCTTTGCTATGTTTCTACGTTTCATATGATGTAATACTATTAGATTTCTGTAAAGCTTTTAACAATGGTTCTCATCATACACTTACTGATAAACTAATCAATATGGGCTTCTCTTCAAACCTAGTTAAATGGATCAAGGAATGGTTACTTCTTATGAAACAGCAGGTTAGAATAAACAGCCACTTATCAGATGAGTTGCCAGTCACACGTAGAGTGCCCCAGGGCTCTGTCCTGGGCCCAACATTGTTTAGTATTTTTGTAAGTGATATGGATAAAGACACAGTCAGTAGAATAATTAGATTTGCTGATCATACTGAACTAGTGGTGAGGTTGATACCTTTCTCAAACATTTATACATCATTAATGATTTATTAACAATCGAACAATGGGCAATCAATAATGGAATGTCATTTAATGAGAACAAATGCACAGTCATGCATTTTGAGAATAACAACCCACATTATTCATACTATCTTAATAACGTTCTCATACAAATCTCTGCGTCTGAAAAAGACCTTGGGATTTTGGTAAACAACAAACTCACTCATTCTGACCACTGCCGAATGGTAGCCAAGGAAGCAAATTTTATGACCAAACAGATCATGCGTTTCTTTGTATGTAAGTCAGAACAATGCATGATATCTTTGTACAGGGACTATGTTAGAACGTATTTAGACTATGGTTCCCCTTTTTGGAGCCCTTACTTAAAGGGAGATATTGTACTATTAGCACATGTTCAAAGAAGGATTACCAAACTAATCCCGCATTTGAAACACAAATTTTATCCTGAGAGACTGTCTGTGGCTGGTTTCTTTTCACTTCAAGAAAAAGGAAAAGTGAGGACATTCTGTTGCTGTATAAAATTCTGAACTCACCACAACTGATTACATTATGTGGGCTTCAAGAAAATGTTAGGAGCAGCAGTCTATGTTCCCATAATAAGCTGTTAAAGGTACCATGCTTTAGAACAACAAAAAGAGACAATTACTTTACAGTACGTATGGCTAAAGATTGGCATAGGCAGCCACATGTTTTAGTAAACCAAAGTACATTTGACGCATTTAAAACTAATTTTGATATGTACATACTCATTAATAGGAGGTTAAACTTGGGATTCCACTGACCCACTTGTGTGTGGGGGGGAATCTTGATGTGCTATTTCAGCCTTCTTTTGTCACAAACAAATCCAGTGATAAAGGGAGTGACGTAGCAGATGCAGGGCATGGGAAGCTGGTAAGGGGAGGTGATCAGAAATGGAGACAAGAGAGGGAGGAGGGCTGAGAGGGGGTCAGAAAGGAACCAGTGCTAAGGCATGTCGGGGCCTCCCTCCCTCAGTGGAGAGAGGGTCAAGGAAGGGGATGTGGATAACAGTAATAGGTAAAAGGAAAAGGTAAGGCAGGAAGGTGGGGTCAGAGGGAGCATCTTCAGAGTTGCTGGTGTGGAACAGGTTCTACCCAGTGAACAGGGGTGAGGAGGGAGAACTTGGTGGAATGAGGAGTGACAATGGGATAGGGAGAAATGTTGGCAGTATGGGGTGAGGTGTCAGGGAAAGTAGAGAGGAGAGGCAGGAGAAAATGAGTTCAAGTAAGGGAGAGGACAGATGGAACAGGGAATGTGGTGGTGGAATAGGGAGAACAAGAGGCTGGCTGGAGGAGCAGGAGAGGAAACAGGAGGCAGGTGGAAGTGGCCAGAAGGATGGAGAGAAAGGCTGGTGGGTCCAGGATGGATGGGGGAAGTGGAAATCTTGATGGATTCAGTTGTGATGTGGGCAAGATGGGGAGGGAAAGAGACAATGGCAAGCTGTAGGAGGGTAGAATGTTTGCTGGGGATGAGAGCAGGAAGAGCAGTATCTCTGATTGCACAGTCCATGGATCGGGGGAAGGAAACCTCACATTATAATGCACCTTGGGACAAATTATCTTGCAGGGTGTGAGGTACGGTAGATGCAATAGAGGTTTAGGGAGGTGGGGAGAATTTGCAGTAAGGCAGGGAGGATGGTAGCCTTCTCACAGGTGCTTCTAGTCCCAAGGACTTGTACGGCAAGGAAGGTAAGAATAGAGGAATTTAACAGATGGCTTGGAGTGGTGTGAAAAGCAGGGATATGGGCTCATTGATGGCTGGGAAGAGATCTGGGATAACAAGGATCTGTGTGCACAAGACAGGTTTCATCTAAGTAGGAAGGGTACAAGGGTCCTGAAGGGCAAGTTGGAGAAATTCATGGTGACCAACCTCAATTTAAACTGACAAGGAGGGACTTCAGGGTGCACAGCACCCTTCTTTGCTTGGTGGAGGAAGCAGCTAGCCCCCCCCCAATTAGGACAGCATGGGGAGGAGCTAGATGAGAAGGAAAAGGTTTGGGAGGAAACTGAGAGAAAAGAAATTGGTGGGGGTGGGTCATGAGTGGGGAGTCCCTGAGTCATGGTGAAGGGAGGTGTCTCTGAATTCCAGAAGCCTTGGAAATGACATGGCAGAATTGCAGTTACTTATGGCCGCAGGAGAAATGGACATAGCAGCCATCACAGAGATGTGGGCCACAAACAAGCATGACTAGGATGTTGCAGTTCCAGGGTATAAATTGTATAGAAAGGATAGGGGACAGGAAGAGGGAAGTGGCCTGTACATGAAAGAGGGGATAATGTGTACCAGAAAGGAAGAGGTGGAGAATAAGACTGAAGTTTTGCATGTGCAGGCACAATCCATGGGTGGGTGGGGGGATTAAGGATGGGGTTATCTACAGGCCACCTTCCCAGGAGGAGGAGCTGGACAGGGTACTAGTGTCTCAAATCACAGAAATGGCAAGAAAGGAGGAGGTCGTAATAATTGGGGATTTCAATCTACCTGGGGTGGACTGGAAAATCCTGGCTACCTCCTGCACTAGTTAGCAAATACTGCTGGCTGCATTTCAGGGAGGTGTCCTGGCCCCTGGTGTCATGGAGCCCACTAGGGTGAGGGCTGCATTAGACCTGGTCCTGTCCATCTGTGAACATGTTCAAGATGTGAAAGTGGAAGCGTTACTTGCAGGCAGTGACCACCACACAGTGTAGTTCCTCCTGGACATGGGCAGGTGGATGATCAGGCCAGGTCAAGGGTTTTACACTTTAAGAGGGCTGACTTTGGTAGGAAGGGAGAAATTTGAGTAGGACACCTTGTTGGAATCAGAAGGGGCATGGATGTGTAACAGAAATGGGCAATAATAAAATTGATAAAGCATCTATTGAGTGTGCAAAAATAAAAAGTAAGAAAACTAAGGCCAGAAAGTCCTGCTGGTTTTGCAAGAAGCTGGAAAAAGCTGTAGGTGACAAGAGGGCAGCCTTCTGAAGGTACAAACATACTCAGAAGGAGGAGGATAGGCTGGATTACTCTGCTAAATCAAGGGAGGTGAGAAGAGTGGTTAAGGTAGCATGGGTACAAGGGAAGCGCAGCTAGTACAGGGGATCAGAACAGGGTAAAAGGCCTTTCTTCAATATATAAGGGAGAAAGGGAATATGAAGGATAAGATAGTCAGATTAAAAAAGGAGGGTGTTTTGGCTGAGGTTAGTGAAGAGAAGACAGTGGTACTCAAAAAGTACTTCTGTTCAGTCTTCATTAGAGAGAAGGATGGACCAGCGCCAAAAGGGAACAGGGGTAAAACCAGGCGGGGGGACATCACAGATGGTGTCATTCAAGCTGATGAGGTACTTATGTGCCTAAGAACCCTGAAGGTAGATAAATCCCCAGGGCCAGATAGCAGGCACACAAAGATCCTCAGGGAACTGACCAAAGCTCTAGTAGATCTGTTCAACACTTCTCTTGAATAAGTGATCATGCACCAGGACTGGAGAACTGCACATGTGGTGCCTCTCTGTAAAAATGGGCTGAAGGATGAACCAAAAAGCTATAGGCCAGTCAGCCTGACATCAATACCGAGCAAGCTGATGGAAACCATCCTGAAAGAGAGATTTGCGAGCTTTCTGGAGTATAATGGTCTCCAGGACATGAGGCACATGGGTTTGAGTCAGAAATTTCCTTCCAGACTAACCTAATTCACTTCTTTGACTGGGTCACCAGGACAGTGGACAAGAGCCAAATGGTTGATGTCCTGTACCTGGACGTCAGCAAAACCTTTAACTCTGTGCCTAACAGAAGACTGTGCAGGAGCTTAGAAGATCAATGGGTGGGTGATAAGCTTGTTGGATGGGTCAGAAGTTGGCTGCAGGACAGAAGCCACAAGGTGGTAGTTGGAGAAGGGAAGGATTCTCAAAAGCTGGGCATATGACCAGTAGGGCCCTATTGGGCTCTAGTCTCAGTACGGTGATGTTTAACATATTCGTAAGTGACATCACAGATAGAATCAAGGGTAAGATCTGCCAGTTCATGGAGACACAAAGCTCTGTGGGAGGGTGGACAAAGAAGAGGGGAGACAAGAACTCAGGGAAGGCCTGGCTAGGCTAGAGAAGTAATCTGGCATTTGGCAACTGGGGTTTAATGCTAAAAAGTGTAAAGTTATGCACTTGGAGGTGAAAAACCCATGGACCAAATACTGATTGGGTGGCATGTAAATAACCAGGTCACAGAAAAGGACCTGGGTGGAATTATTACAAGTGACCTGAAACACTCAGCACACTGCAGGAGAGCTGCTACCAAAGCAAATTGGATGCTGCACTGTATAGCCAGTGGAATTACCATCAGGAAAGTGGAGGTCATTCTGCCACTGTAGCGGTCTCTAGTAAGACCACACCTAGAGTACAGTGTGCAATATTTGTGCCCTTAAGAAGGATATCAGGGGGTCCAGAGAAGGGCAACAAAGATGACCCAAGACCAGCAAGACAAAACCTATGAGGAGAGGCTCAGAGGGTTCAGCATGTACTATTTAGGGCAGAAGAAGAGGGGGCATGAATGAGACCTTCAAGTGCCTTAGTGGTATAAACAGGGTGACCACTGTCAGCATCTTCAGCCTTAGTGGAAACAAGACCACTAGGGGTAACAGCCTGAAGCTGGTGGGGGGAAGGTTCAGAAAGGAGATGAGGTGGCACATTTTTACTGAGAGGGTGGTAGCTAAGTGGAATGAGTTGCTGGAGGAGGTGGTATTCATGAAAATGATGGACAGCTTCAAGAGAGGTTGGGACAGGGCAAGGAGGAAAGTTGCAGGTAGAGGGTGAAGAGAGAAGAAGAGGGTGTATATAAGACGGGTCAAGGGGGATATGGGGAGGGGGCAGTGCCCTCTGTAGACACATGTATCTTATGACTGTACAATCAAGCAGACTAGATAGACTGTAAGGCCTTTATCTGCTTGCACATTCACATGTCTGTATGTAAAAAAACACCCCTCACCCAACTAAATGAATACTTTTGTTAGGACAGTGAGTGTGAAAGGACTGACAAAACAAGAAACTAGTTTCTCTCCCTATTAACTTCATGTGCATATCTTGTCTTTCTGAAGAAACATCAGTCCACCTACATTATTACTATTATGAGGACTATTATGAGGTTCTTCCTCAGAAGCACTCCAATTTTCATTGGAGGCCAACCTGTTCCAAAAACAATTAAAACTGGTTCTCACTGGGGGTGGCATGCAAGGAATCAAATCAAAGCATAAAACTGAACTCAGCCAGTCCCACACTTGAAATTAAGGATGTGCTGAACAAAATAGCATTTCTTCCTATCAAAGATGTGCTTTGGAGAGTTTCTTATTTTTAGTCCAAAAAGGTAAAGCAAGTTAGCATGCAACCAGGAGCCCCTAAAACCTTGTAGTATCACAAGGTACTGTGAAGTGTTAAAGAAACTAGCAATTCAGCTGCAGGCCAAGCAACTGATCTAATGTTGCTCGCTATTCCTTGGGTTTGAAACCTCAAGGGTGGACTGCAGTATATGTTATGACAGCTGCACTTACAGTACCTGCCACTTGCATTCTCCACTACTGGCTTGACTGATCCTCACTCCCTCCCACCTGTCTTCCATTCTGACATGACTTGATTTGACCAGATTCATTTATTATGGGGTATCATCAACCGCAACGTTTCATCAAATTATTATGGTTCTAAAAGTGCAACATAACCCTATGCTGTAAGTGTACAGGTAAAAATACAGACTGTCACTGTTTTTATATATAACAAACTGCAAAAAAAAACCTACTTTCAGGTCTTATCACAAAGAAATTAACACGTTTATAACGAAAAGAGTTCATAACACTGTCATGGTTTCAGTTAAAATGCACTTTTAGGTAACAATCAGGATTGGGACAATTACTTTTGTTTACTCCAGTAGAATATTTTTGAAGTATTGTGTTACCAATAAAGGTATTTTAAGCCAATCAAATGATGGCATTTTCTTCCTCATTTTACCTCAGTATCAATGACAGAATCTTAGACGCCAAATACTGCATGGTGTTTGCAGAACAAGTAACTCATTACATTCTTTCTTCATTCAATCAAAACTCTTCTTTTATGCATTGATGTTGGTTTACCTAAGAAACCTACAAAAAAATAAAATGTGAGATGTGATGCAGGGAGATTCATTAAGGTCCTTAGCGCAGCACTGATTCATCCCAGAGCTGACAATAGTACAAAACCAGCATCCTATTTCAGCACCAACTGCACATGTTCCAATCTTGCAGGGTCCAAGGAAATCAAATGGATTCCTTTTAAAATTCTGCTGCAGCCTTGAAGAAGGGCATCTTGTTGTCAGCTTTGCATATAGATTTAGTAAGCCAGTGGCTTGCATCTATATGAGGATGACCAGCAATTTAAGCATCATTTGAACTGAATATATTTTAGGAGGAATTAGCATATTAAACTTGTAGCAATGATGGACAGAGCATGTGCATATCATTTACTAAATCGTAGGTAATATGCCAGAGGAGGAAGCTGTCCAGAGGAGGGCAACTAAAATGGTGCAGGAACTTAATATGTATAGCCTCGAGGAAAGGAGTGAGGTGGGGACATGATAGAAACTTTCAAGTACCTCAAGGGAATCAACAAAGTCCAAGAGGATAGCATCTTTCAAAAAAAGAGGTGTGCAAGAACAAAGGGGCACAATTTGAAGATAGAGGGGGGGCGGCTCAGAGGTAATGTAAGGAAGTATTTTTTCACAGAGAGGGCTGTGGATGCATGCAACGGCCTTCCGGAGGAGATTGTGGCGTCAAAAACAGTGTTTGAATTCAAGCATGCATGGGACAGTCATAAGGCAATTCTAGGGGGTGGGGGTAAGGGTTACAGGAAGTAGGCTGTTGGTTAACTAGGATCTGCAGCTTATTCATTGGGTAGGGAAATGGGCAGACTGGGTGGGCCAAGTGGTCCTTATCTGCTGTCAAATTCTATGTTTCTATGCACTTTTCAGATATTTATACTCAAGAAAGTGTTACCACTGAGTCATTGTAGAAGGGTGCACATTATGGTACTTCATAGTTGTTTACAAGTTCATAAGGCCAAGACCCATGACAAACTCACCACTATTTGCCTTAATGGTGGAAAAAGTATTTTCTATTTCCATATTATGGTCTAATTTGTTATGTTTGCCTGCATGCATGCACAAGAAACATTATGAGGCAGCTTAGGAGAGAAGCGGGTTGTGGAGGTGCGGCACTGTGGCAGCCAATGGCGGCACTGAATTTGAGGGCTTGGCACTGGTGGACCAATGCAGGCACACTGTGCTGATGACATTGGTTTCCTAAAGTGCCACCAAGTTGAAATGATTTCACTTCTGCAATGAGGGGCTGCCTCATCATTGCAGCGTCAGCCATTCCGCTGCAATGAGGGAGTGACCTGTCATTGCAGGGCGGTACCTTACCTAGTGTAACATTTTTTGCAAACATGGTGGTGGCTTGCCGCCACCTCACAGCTCCATGAAAGTCAACAGGGGTGGCCAATCCCCTATCGGCATGCCCCCGATCCAGTTCATTTTCCGATGGGGAAGCCCACTCCCTGTCGGCATAATGTAGCCCCCTCCCCCATTTGTTGTGTACTGAATAGGTGTCCAATCCCCTTGGCATCATGCCCCCCCAAACAGTCATTCTTTGCCAACGGGGGGCCCAATCCCCATCAGCTTAAGTCCCCCCACCCCCAAAAAAGGAAGGTGGCACACTGGGGGCCCACCCCAGATTGTGCTGAAAGGTTCAAGAAAAAAAAAAAAAACTTCCAATGTCTTTTTTTTTTTTTTTTTCTCCTGAAAGAAAGAAATGGTCCCATGGCAGTCGCCGCCCCTCACCCAACCTACACCCAGCCACTGCGCACCCTACCTCCCCATACCCCCCTCACCCCATACTTACCTCCGGAGCCTGGCGCAACGATCTTCAGTGGACCGGGAACACGTCTGCACTCTTCAAAGTGGACCACGAACTGAAGAAATGCCGGTAAGGTGTATGATGGCATAAATAGGGTTTTTCAACTTTGGTGCTATTCTCAGGCATTTTGGGGAATTTTATCACCAAATTTTCAACATGGGGTTATTGGGACCCCTCCTCATGAATTCAGCCACTGCCATGGCGTTATTCAGTCCTGAAAGGTGATTTTGCGGTCACTGTGTGGAAATATCTTTCGGGACTGATTAACAAAATGACAGTGCCAGTGTTCATGAGGTGGGCTCTCAGAAAGCCTATGTTGCACATTTGGTGAAAAAAATCCAAAAATTACTGTTTTACGAGCGTGTGTTGTGCAGTTTCCACACACGCTCATAACTTTGTGAATTTGTATTTTTTTCACTCCAGATTTTCAACATTAGCATTTTTCCACACCTTCTTATGAATAAAACAGCTGTCATTTTTCACATCCTGGCCAAAATGTGTTTATGCGCTTCTGGTGCAGAATAGCGCGGTCGCTGTGGGAAGTCAGTGTTCGGGACAGGTTAAAAAAAACACAGTGGCACTGTTCATGAGCAGAGGTACTAAAATGCCTGTGTTGAAAAGTTAGTGACAAAAGTCCATGAAATGACTGTGTTACGAGAGTACGTTGTGCAGTTTCCATGCACCCTTGTAATTTCGCGCATTTGTAATATTTTCACTCCAGATTTTCAACATTGGCATTTTTTCCCACCTCCTTATGAACGGTACAGCTGTCATTTTTCATATCCTGCCTGAAATATGCATTTACACATCTGGCACAGAATAGCATGGTCGCTGTGGGAAATCAATGTTCGGGATAGATTAGGAAAATCATAGTGACACTGTTCATGAGCAGAGGTCACAAAATGCCTATGTTGAAAATCTGGTGAAAAAATTCCACTAAATGACTGTGTTACATGCATGCATTACGCAGTTTCCACGTAAGCCTGGAAGTTCAAGTATTTTTAATATTTTCATTACAGATTTTTAACACTGCCATCTCTTCACACCTCCCTACGAATGGTACAGCTATCATTCTTCACATCCTGCCCAATCTGTATTTTCGTACATCTGGCACAGAATGGCACAATCACTGTGGGAACTCAAAGTTTGGGACACATTAACAAAATCACAGTGCTACTGTTCATGAGAAGAGGTCCCAAATGCTTTCATGAGGTGGGGGTCACAAAAAGGATATGTTTAAAATTTGTAGTGCAAATACCAATAAATGCCCAGGGCGTTAGGGTTTCTAACCATAACATACCACCCTGAACAGACTGACAGGCACCAGGGGTGTGCCTTTGGTTTGCCAACTGCAATGTTCATGCCACCCCTCCCACCCTGCAGCCAGTGACAGGCATCAAGGTGTGTCTTGGACTCTTCAGCCCCAGAGTTCACCCCATTCCCCTATACTACACCCATTTCAGCATATGTCCTTATGGAATGGGGTGACTGTAAAGCCGAACACCCCAAGGCACACCTCAAAACGTGTCGGTGTCTGAAGGATAGGGTGAAGTGAAATGGCATGAACGTTATGGGCGATGATCCAAACACATACCCCAATGCCTGTCTGTCTCTGCAGGGTGGAGGTGGGGTTGGCGTGAAGTTCAGTACTTCACTACCATTCCTATTCTGCATCTCTCTAACTCCTGCATTTCCAGTGCTAATACCAGCAAGCAAACATTCGGCATTGACAAATGCTTGTTTCTGAACTGTTCCACAGTATTGCTCATGACAATATCTTTTGGTAAAGAGTTCTATATTGGTGGTGCTCTCTGTGTAAAAAATGTTTGATGCCTAGTTGTTTTACAGATGGATGTTTTTAGTTTTAAGTTATGTGATCTTGCACTGCTATGTGTTGATTGTTTCTCGAGGCAGATAGTATTAAGTAAAGATTAATTCTGCCATGCTTTGAAGATAAGGATAAGATCTTCTCTAAGTGACCTGTATTCCACTGAATACAAATCAAGTTCTCTTAATCTGTCATTGTAATCTTTGTCCCTCATGTTTATGATGGTCCTAGTAACCTTACGGTGGATTCTTTCCTTTGCAATCTGGCCTCCAATAGAAATGTGGGACCAGAGTGGAGCACAATATTCCAGAATTGCACAAGGCTGGTGTATAAGGGGAGGTGACATCTGATTTCCTACTTTTTATGCGTTTGTGAATACATCGAAGTATGCTGTAGCATTTTTTCATAGTTTTGGTAATGTGTGTGTTAAATTTTAAATTATCTGTTATAATGACACCCAGGTCTTTTTCTTCAGTTACTACTGCCAGTTGTGTGTTATTCATAACATACTGTACTCTCTGATTATTTATACCCATATGCATCACCTTGCATTTAAGTTTGTTGAAGTTCATTTTGTTAGCAGTTGCCCAGGTACATAAATTATTTAAGTTATTTGAAGGGTAGCTATGGCCTCTGCATTGTTCACTATGCAGCCCAGTTTACAAACATCTGCATATTTGTTGATCCAGACACCACTGGGTGTCTGCATACTGGAGACGAGTATATTAAATAGTAGTGGACCCAACACGGAGCCCTGAGGCACTCCACTAGTGACTGGCATCCAGCTGGATTTAAATCCTCTGATAACTATCCTTTGGTGCCTATTGTCCAGCCATGAACCTACTCATTTTATGATTCTCAGGTCCAAATTGATTCTAACCAAGTGCTCTATTAGGATTCCATGGGAAACTATGTTGAATGCCTTAGTGTAGTCCAGAAAGACCACATCTACCGGTATTCCGTTCTCTAGTGCTTCACTGACGGGCTCAAAAAATTAATGAGCCTCATTAGGCATGATCGGCTATAGGTAAATCCATGCTGTGATATATCCATACAGCCATTGTTATTTAAGTGATCCAGTATTTTATTTTGCAGTAGCCTCTCCAATAATTTACTAATGATAGATGTTAGGCTAACGGGCCTGTAATTGCAAGCAGTTGTTTGTTTCCACCTTTAAAGGTGTGTGTAATGTTTGCTATTCCCCCAAATGTAAGTATTTTCTCTTCATTTATTGATGCTTTAAATAGGATCGTTAAGGGCCCTGCAAGTTTTTTACATAAAGTTTTCAGGAAATATGGATTAATACCATCCGGTCCTGGAGATGAACTAGTTTTAATCCATCCAATGGCATCCAGTATGTTTTGCTCTGAAAACAATATTGATGAATTTGTAATCTGTGTTTTTTGTACATCCATAGCTGTATACCATCACCACAGTGAATCTCTGACCGTGAAGACCACCACAGCGCCAGAAATAGGGCAAAATCCGCCCGTCACTGTGGTGATCCATGCAGCGATCCGGACAGCCTTGCTGGGTGGTCCCCCCCGGTCCAACTCCAACACAGAGTTAGAATCCTAGAGAATGGGGAGTGTGAGCAGCAGAGCTCCCCACATGGGGGGTTGGGTTTGCAGCCCCCAGTTGAGAACATAGAGGCATTCCCAACATTGCATTGCCAACACTCAGCAATGCGGCTATCACTGTCGGGGATGTCTCCGTAGCCGCTATCGCTGCGGAATGGTAAAACCATCAATAGCATCTTTTGGTTTGAATACATTGCCAAAACAGGTGTTAAGTTCCTCAGCTATTTCATTTTCGTCACTAACTATTCTGGTATTAGATTTCAGGGGACCTACTCCATCCTGGTTTCCCTTAAGTGACCTGATATAATTATAAAATTTCTTTCTGTCATCTTTGGTCTTTTTAACTAATTGTGTTTCTAGTTTCTGCTTTGCCAACCAGATTTTTTTTTAGCTAATATTTTAAATATATCCAAATCAGAGGTTTTATGGGATTTTTTATATTTATGAAATGCCCTATTCTTTTCATTGATTAGGCATCTGATTTCTCTATTCCACCGGGGTGGAACTCTTTGTTTGTTGTTGTTATATTTTATACATACAGTAACCCATTTGTTGGTACAGTATTCAATTTTACTGTCAATTTGTTTCCAGATATGTTCTAAGTCAAGGTTTTCCAATGTTTCCTTCCAATTCCATGAGTTTAGAACATTTTTGATGGTATTGTAATCTGCTCTTGTATAGTTTCTGATTTTTGTTTTACCTGAGATCTTATTAATTTGTTTTTGTAAATTGAACTGAACCATATTATGATCACTGTCACTGAGAGGTGGGAGAATAATAGGAGGTGGGATAGAATCCTTAATATTTGTTAATATAAGATCTAAAATATTATTGTTTCTTGTAGGTATTTTTACTAATTGGTCAAGATCACGTTGATAGGTTATTTCCACAAATCTTTTATCTAATTGACCTTTAGCTTCTGAAGTTAACCAATTAATGTTTGGCAGGTTAAAATCTCCCAGTAATATGAAGTCTCCCCTTATTTCAGAATTCTCTGTTTCATCTAGTAAATGTTGATTTTCTTCATGTCCTAGATTAAGTGAACGATAACCTAAACCAATTGTTATGTTATTATTATCCGATAAGACTTTGGCCCATATTATTTCACTACAAGATTCATCTATATGAATCTGATCACCCTTAAGTCTTTCCTGAGATATATAATGCCACACCTCCAACCTTTTTGTCTTTCCTGTTCTTTAGTAGTTTGGTATAACCTAATATGTCAGTATTCCAGTCATTATCAGAGAACCATGTCTACATGATCCCACATACATCAATTTTTCTGGTAGCTAGGGTGTATTTAAGTTCCTCTATTTTGTTGTTTATGCTTCTATCATTAACTAGTAGTATTTTGAGTTCTTTTTGGTCTTGTATGTCTAGTTTTATGTTATCCTGATTTGCTCTGGTTGCATTATTATCATTCTCTGATACATGATTCATTCTTTTCTTTTTGTTTTTGTTATTATTTCTTAGAGCTACAGGTTTGTTTATAGTAAGAAATCGGCTAGAATGGGGAAGCATAGCAGATTCAGGTATATCTCTGTGGTCTGAGTGAAATCCCCCCCACTAATTCTAGTTTAAATGTTTGAGTATATATCCATTCAATTGATTGCCTAGAAGGTTACTACCTTGTTTACTTAGGTGCAAACCATCTTTACAATACAGGAGGTGTCCATCTAAAAATTCTTCCCCATGGGTTATGCATCCAATAGCTTTTGCTTTTGCAAGTTTGTGGATATGTAGCTCTTGGGATTGGTAAAATTTTAGAAAAGGCAAATTCACACTCCAGTTCCATCAATATGTTAGTCAAATTCACAAACTCTTGTTTAATAGTTCGTGGATGTTGTTGAAGTACATTATTAGCTCCAGCATGAATGATAACTATTTTTGTTTTCATTATTCTGATTCAGAATGTTTATGATCATCTCTGTAATATGTGATATATTGGCTCCTTTAAAGCATGACATCATCCTGTTATGTTTATCTGGGTTGCAAATTACTCTGTCTGATTCCTTTATGATAGAATCACCCAGTACGTAGACCTGCTTTACTACATCTTGTGGGTGTTCAACCTCCATATGGGTTACTAAGCTGGTCTGACTATTTGTTCTTTCTTGGCTTTGATCTATAAAGGTTGCTTGAGTGGATGTTTGATCTGGCTCAAGCATCATCAGGTGTTCGCTGGGTGTAATAGGTACAATATTCTTTAGTACAAGATTGTCTGAAACTGTGTTTTGAGCCTCAGCTACTAAGTGGCCTGATTCCTCATTAGTTTATGGATTTCCAGTGTCTAGCTATTTAACTTCCTGTGTAAGCGGATCAAATCTATTTTGAGCAGACAGGGTGAACTGATTCGATTGTCTTCACTTTTTTGGGGGGATTTTTGAACTCTGTACTTGATACCATCTCTCCTCAGTATCTACAGGAGTTTCTTCCTCCATCTTTATTTTCTCATTTGGAAGATTTACTGTTAATTTAACTGGTGAAGTATTATGAAGTGAGGTGCTTGTGTCACTTTGTATTGTTAGTGTATTCAGTCTTACTTGGTATCTGTCTGCCATGTCTTTCTGGCTCTGTTCTAACTCTGTGAGTCTATTATGAAATAGTGAAATCACAAGGGCCACGTCAGTGTTTTCTTTACATTTTGGACAAGTATATTGGCTCAATAATAGAGTATTAGTGAGAAAGAATACATACAGCAGGATATACATTTTATCCCTGTGTATCCTTCTGGAGTTAATATTTTGTCCTCCATCATATAACCAGAGTCTGTACAAGATTGACAGATTGTTTGACTTATAAATGCTGACAAAAGGGGTGATAGAACTCTTGATGCTGTTATTATGAATCTAACAGTCCGTACACACGGTGGGATGTATTAATGCTTAAAGGCAGGTATATCACAGAAGTAATATGGGCCTTACCTTCCCCACTAAAGGATTATTCCACTATGATTTACTACATATGCCACACTGACCACGCGAAACATGCGCAGACACGTGTGTCTTTGTGCGCATCTTCACGTGCGACACTGCATGCTCGCCCTGCTAGCTGCAGGGCTAATTTAAATATCTGCCCTGGACAGGAAGTGGTCGTAGGGGTCAGGGAGCACTCAATGTAATGAAACACCCAAAACTACTGTATCAGGTTAAAATCACCATGGTAATGTGTCTTAACCAGCAGGCTTAATGCCAAGTATATGTTTAGAGTACAAAAACGTGTGTCCTACAACAATTTGTAGTTCTCGAGCAAAGCTCAGAAAAATCACAGTGCCTCTTCCTATTTCCTGCTCACAAATAGGGCTGCAAGTGCTCACAATAGCAAATTAAAAGTTCATGCACATAAACACATGAAATTTCATTTAAAATAAGTGCTTGAACAGATGCCCAGGGTCTACACAGTATCTTGCCACACAGAGGGCTATCACACATTGAAATATGCTCACCACAGGGCTGATTTAAATATCTGTCCTGGACAGGAAGTGGTCGTAGGGGTCAGGGAGCACTCGATGTAACAAAACACCCAAAACTGCTGTATCATTTTAAAATCACCACGGTAATTGGCTTAACCGGCAGGCTTAATGCCAAGTACATGTTTAGAGTACAAAAACATGTGTCCTGCAACAATTTGTAGTTCTCGAGCAGAGCTCAGAAAAACTACAGTGCCTCTTCCTATTTCCTGTCGGCAAATAGGGCTCCAAGTGTTTGCAATAGCAAGTTAAAAGTACATGCACATAAACACATGAAATTTCATTTAAAATAAATGCTTGAACAGAAGCCCAGGGTCTGCACATTATCTTGCCACACAGTGGGCTATTACACATCACACAAGAGAAAGCCCCATCAATGCACAGTACTTTATAAACATTCATGATAACTTGTTACTCAACAGCTCATTTAATTACAGTTCACAAAAGGAATATTCAGCAGTTTTGAGTACTTCATTATGTCTGCTCTCTGCTCCAGCTGGAGTTTCTTTGAATATCAACACTTATCATGGCCAACCTACCTGATTTGTCCTGACCACTTTATTGTGGGTTACCATCAACAAATATTACAATGAAAACACAATCCGGAAATGAGGAGCTACAGTACAGGTTTACACAGATTAAGAAAACTGCAGCACAGATAATATTGTGATCTTATCCTACCACAATCTTGCCAATTGCTTATAAAAAGTCAGGACAAATGTTATCAGAAAGACTTCTTACTGTAGCCCTGTGTGTGATATTTTTATTTTATTTATTTAAAATCTTGGTAACCGGGATATGCTCACATCCTGTTTTAGACTGAATTTTGCATTTCTAAAATAAAGTGGACAAGTTTTTCATCTTATAACTTTCATTGTCTCTTTTTACAAGCAGATGGGGGAAAATGACAAGTGGGAACGTGGCTTCATCATACATTAGAGTTAATAAATATTTACAACAGACAGTAAAGCTATTTAAGAATATTGTTACTGATTGAAATACCATTTCCAAACACCAACATTTTTTTCTTTTTCCAGTATAATGTTTTTTGCACAGGACTAACAGTTCTTTGGTGCTATTAACTGGGCAAATATGTTTTATTTATTTATTTAACACTTTGGAATTAACCTTTGAGCAGTGTGCTCTTTTACAAAGGTTCCACGTGAAGAGACAATACAACAGTTACAATGGTACAATTCACATACAGTAGACAGAAATACAGGTATCTAACATACTGTAGGAATACTAGTTGGACAAGACAGTAGCTTTGTAGTTGATTACAAGCAGTCACAATTAACAAGTTTGAGAGGTATAACCAGCTGTCTTGGAAACAGGTATTGTCACAAGTTTCAGGTCCTAAATTCTTCAAAATATGGGCAAGCATGTAATTCTTTTTAATATGTTTAATCAGTGTAAGACATCACTGTCTTTATGTGCTGCATGTATAGTAGCAAAACAAAGGACAGCAAATTACATGACCATCTTAGCCACATTACACAGTGTACCTTGATATTGTGTGAGCCACTCTTAGGGCAGTTAATACTGGATTTAGAGGCATATTGCCTGAAGATGGGTGAGGAGCTATGTTCCCCCTAAGGTGTGCGCATGTGCGCCCGCACAGCAGTCAGAAATAACCCGCACACAGCTTTAGTAGTAGCGCACAAAGCAGCTGACAGGGATCCTCATGTTCATGAAGTAGTGACTACAGTCATCACTCAGATTTAAGGCTCAGACTGCAGGACATGAAAGTGAATGGGAAAGAAACATTGTATGCCAACCTCTGAGGCCACAACTCATTAATTTTAACAAGCCAGCAGTTAACAAGCCAGACATCTCGCTCTTGTTCCACTTATTGAACAACGGAACCGCTCTGCAAAATTCCAACCAATCGGCTTTGCAGTTACAGCAATGTTTTTGGCTTGACACCTCTTTTCAGTAAGACAGTACTTGATAATGAGCAGTACTCCCCTGCTGTTCACAGAAATGGCATGTTTTATTTGTTTGGTAGATTCCCCCCAACAAAGCAATGTGAGAGATTCTCCGACATAGGGTGTATATTATATTATTTCAGTTTTAAAGTTGCACAACTTCAGTGTAATCTGCCTCCATCCCAAGCAGAATCTCACATACAAAATGCGTTTATAATGAATTTAAAGCCTCACCATTGAAAGCGTGTTCACTTTTTTCAGTATAAAACTGTACATATGTTTAGAGAGACGAGATTGCGCTTCTCTTTAAAACAGGGTCTCACATTATACACGCATTTGAGATTCAATGAATCAGTGCTTGTAAAAGGTTGCCCATGTTGGCTACATGGGGATAGTAATTCTAAAATGGACAACAAGAAATAGCAGTGCAACAAACGTCCTTTTCATTTAATTTCATAAATTCAGACTGCTCTTAGTATGGATCCAGAATGAAAGAGAATTACAGTCTCCTAAATGCATCTCCTCTCTCATATCACACTGACTCACTCACTACATTGCAAAAATACATTTTAAAACCCCAACTGTGCTTGACAGTACCCAGAATAGTTATTGTAAACCATACCTAGGGTAAATGACATCGCATACAATTTTGCATGCATCCATCAAAGATTGCATTGCTAAGTACTGCTTTAAGAAGCTGTCCAGCCCTGAATACCACATTGCCATAACAGTATTAAATGATGTACTTTTGGAGTTGGCAGAGTTGTCTAAGATGTTTCAGAAAGTGGTCTAACAAGTTGAAGCTGTACAGATTGCTAGGGCAAAAATAAAAAAGTTCAGAAGCCAGTACCTGGGCGAAACTGTCTACTGGAGCCCACCAGTAAAACTGCTTTTGGATAATTGCACAGCTGAAGTAAGCACAACAGCAATTTTGCAATGCATTGGCCTGTTATGTGACCATCTGGACAGCTGATTTCCTGCAGGTGAACTTTCTGACTGATCTGCCTTTGATTTTGCAGCCGTGCCACATTGCAGCTTTGAGTTTGGGTTATGAAATACTGAGAGACTGTACAGCAAATATCAGGACTATTTATTTTCATCAGTGGACCAGGCAGAAATTGTTAGCCAGCACAATGACTTCAGATTTATAGTTGCTGAAAAAATAAAGGGAGGATCATTAAAATCCTTTACTGACATGCTCCACTTTGCTTTGACTAATGTGCAGTACAGCATGGTGGCTAAACTTACTGATGTATGTGCTACATTCCAAGCTAAACATGAAGCTATCATGTAGAGAGGTTCCTACACAGTCTTATTCCCTAGAAGAGATTCTCTATAGGGAGGTGCAGAGTGAGAAGGCTACGATAGCAGAGAGAAAAATCTTGGGAGTGATAGAGGATCACGTATTGAAGCAGAGAGAAATATGGCTGAGTAAGACCAGAACTATCTTTGGGTGGAAGGTTTCACTCAAGGATTCTCATAGAAAAAGTTAGGGAAGATTTGTTGCTGCTCTTGGAAAGAGCATTAGGATTTTATATCTACAGAAACATGGTGGAGTCCATAAAGTTATATGGAGACGCTGAGCCCACAACACAGATTGATATTACATTTAAAAACCCTCATACAGCTAGCAGCTTGCTTTCTCTGGCCAGCAAGCTGGATTGTTTAAATACTTTTAGTTAACACGTTAGACTTGGGTGAAGTCTTTTCATGGTTTAAACAGACTAAGGATAGTCCAGAATCAATCTTAGAGACAGATAACCCCGCTTGACTTTGGAAACCTAACTGACCTAATACCTACTTGCCGCTGACAGTTATTGATTCAGCCTGACAAATGCAAGCCTGTAGATAATATCAAACAATGAACTCTGAATGCCACCTAGATTTCGATAAGGGAACTGGGGATCGAGACGTGGATGCCCTTTCTATACTTTCATGGAATATTGAGGGCACCTATCTTAAAATAATTGACCCTGAAATAGTGAGATTTCTGGATAATTTTGATATTCTTGGACTGCAAGAAACATGGTGCACAGAACATGTAATTCCCAAATTGTCTGGATAGTCTATCTTTACTCTGCCAGCAACTAAAGATAAAAAGTTTGGAAGGTTTAAAGGGGGTATTTCCTTTTTTATCAAAACTTTGCTAAATTTTCAGATTACTAACATTTCTTCTAAGTCAGAGGGTATTTTGGCTCTAATGAGTAGCAAGGGACAAGAGAAGATCATTCTCTGCAATATGTACCCCCCTCACAGCAGAGTTACTGATTCCACTGACCTTTTCATATAGGATCTGAAAATGGCACTTGACGAATTGTCAGATAAGAGTATATCTTGTCCTGTAATTATTTTGGGAGACTTTAATGCCAGAATCCCTTCTCATTTCTTGGAGGATGTATATTCAGATATGATCCACACAATATCTATAATTAATACAAGTATCTCATATACTAGGACTGTTGAGGATCTAAAATCTAACCTCAGAGGTAAGGAATTCCTAACAGGCTTAGCCAGTAGAAATTTCTGTATTTTAAATGGTAGAACTCAGGTTGATCTAGTTGGATCTTTACCATGTAGAGGACTTACTGGCTCTTCAACCCTGATTAGGTTTGGACCAATTTGGAAGCAGTAAAGCTGATCCAAAGTTAAAGGTCATGGATAGATTGGAATCAGCACACTGTGCTATTGTAATTAACATCAAATGCCCTTTTGGAACTTTAAGGAGTGAGGCACAACAGGAAGATAGTCTGGAAGTCATAAACAAGAGAAGGATTGGATTGGAGCTGATTCATCAAGCTAGTTTCAAAGAAATTGTTAGTTCAGGAGTCTTAGGTAATATTCATGAGTTGGTCCTGGACAGAAGAAAGGCCTTTAATATTTTGGAGAATTGGGGAAACTATTCATTCTTTACTTGGACCTAGATGTAAAACAACGTACCATCCTAGGTCCCTTTATAAAAGGTCTTAGTTTAATTCGGTATGCCTACAGGCAAAGAAAGAGTTTAGAGGAAAACTAAGACAGCATAAGAAGAAAAGAAATAAGTCTGCATCAAATTTTAAATAGCTAAAGACTGAAAGAAAAATATAGGAAAATTCTTGAGCAGGAGAAACATAAACATACTCAGGGACTTTGGGAAAAACTGAGGCAGGCTGTTTTGGATAGGGATAGAAGGCGATTTTGGAATATTGTTGCCCAGTGATATAACAGATATGTCAATAAGATTGAAGCCTATATTACACTTGAGTCTGGGCATCTAATTTCTCCAAGCTCTATTATTCTCATGAAGAGCAGGAGACACCTGATTCTTTCAAAATACAGGAGGATGAAATTTTTTCCAAGACCTATCTTGATCACAGAGGACGAAATCCGGATGGCACTGATTGGCCTTAAGGCAAATAAAGCACCAGGGCCGGATGGGGTCCTAGGTGATCTCTATAAGGTTTTTACCAACTGATGGATTCCTTTTCTTCTTTTACTGTTTCATGGCCTGGTTCAGGGGTACTCTTACGCTGCCAGTTGGGCAGGTGGTGTTATCTTCCCAATTTTTAAAAAAGAGGATATGAATGACCCAAGGATGTATAGGCCTATTAGTTTGATAGATGTTTCACAGAAGATTTTGTCTAGGACAATTTTGAGCAGATTGCTGTCATGGGTCAAGGGGAACTCAGTATCAAATGAGGCACAGAACGGTTTCTGGAAGGACTGTTCTACAGTACACTATTATGTACTTCAGCACCTAATCTGGAAGGATATTAAAGTGAGAAAATACAGATTATATTGCTGTTTGTGGACTTCTCCTTGGCCTTGCGACAGCATTAGTAGAAAAATCCTTTGGCTACATTAAGGGATCTGAACTTGGAGAACTCACTTCTTGATGTTATTAATAGACTCTATGAAAATATGTGGGCAAGGGTCCAGTATAATCAATATGGTCATCTAACCGATAGATTTGAGACCAATGTGGGGACAGACAGGGGTGTAGTTTGTCCCCACTCTATTTAACATCTACAGTAATACAGTCTTGGATCAGCTAGGTAACCCAAATTTCCATACTGCAAAAATTAATGATCAAAGGATTGAATATTTAGCATATGCAGACAATTTAGTCTTGCTCTCTACTTCAGTCCTAGGTCTTAAAAGAAAAATGGCTCACTCTGAATCTCTCTGTTCTCAAAGGAAACTAAAAGTTAATCTCGGCAAGACCAACATTGTAGTTTTTGGCTCTCAAACCAAGAATACGGTAGGCTTTAGGCTAAACGGTAACCATATAGACACTTAAGTGTTATGACTATTTAGGTGCCCATTTTGCCTATAGCCTATCTTGGACTAAACATTTGGAGGCAATTCAATTTAAAATGGGATCTTCTGTAAATGCCCTAAAAATACTTAACAGCAAGATGGGGAAGTCATCGGTGAGCGGGTATTAAGAGCTGTTAATGCCAGAATAAGAACGATCATGTTATATGCCTCTGAAATCTGGGGTTATACTAAGGTTAGAGAATTAGAAATAATTCTGAACAAACTCTGTAGATACATCTTAATATTTTTAAATGGAACTCCAAGCTGTATTCTTGCCTTGGAGGTGGGACAACGTTCCTTGACTTCTCTCATCTGTGAACGAAAGATTCTCTTTCTGTTGAAACGTTTTCTTTTGCCCCTATAAAGATATCACATAATGTGTGTAATAGAAGCCATCAAATTGGCCAGCATGGGATATGTACATCCCTTTATTCAACTTATTAAGGAAACAATAATGCCGGCCGGATTGGGCCACCTCTTATATAAAATTTACACAAGACCATTTGAGGAGATTAGGCAGGATGTGAAATTGAGGCTTACTGACCTAAGACATAAATTCTTTCTGTGTTCAACTCTCCAAGCTTAAGCAATATGGATTTTATAAAAAAGTGAAGATTTCATGGGGATATGAGCCATAGCTCTCTTTTTTTAACCTGTCCTAAACAAAGAAGAATCTATACAAGATTTGGAACTGAAAACTATAATGCTCAATGCATTCATTTCAGACAAAAGAGAGGGGGTACTTTTTCCATATTGCAAATGTGGAATGGGGACTATAGATGATCTCAAACATGTGGCACTCTTGTGTCCTAGGTACAGATCAACTAGAAAAAAACTGCTGGGGGATCTTGGCCTCCCCTGGAGGATCTTTTGGAATATTTGTTTACTATGAAAGAAAAACACAGAAGAGATCTTTGCAAGATTCTTCATCTCAACTCATTTGTAAAGTTTATTGGGGGACTTGAATTTCTGTGGAGGTTTTTTTTATGTGAAAAGATACTCTGTTAAATTGAATTGCACTGTAAAGATATTTAAGTTCCTTGTTGATTTATTTATTGTCTAGTTATATTTACTATGTATTTTGTCCTGATTTTAGTATACTGTAACTGCTTTATGCGGAACAATAAATTGTACTACTACAACTACATTCCAAGCTTCTAGTGCTGACCGTGGAAAAGGCTTCAACTTCATGAACTGCATTAAGAGCAAACAAAGAAACTGCTTGGAAGAAAGCCATTTAGATATACTGATGCAAACAAAATTGTTTTTAACATCTGGTGGAAAAGTGGATTTTAATAAAATATAAGTCCACTGGAAGAATGGGAACGACAGGAGAGAAAAACAGTAAATGTTGATTTCTTAGCAATGCATCATCAGCAGCACCCCTTTTAGATGCATGCAAGACTCTAAAATGTACAGTTTACACATATTTCCAGTCCATACTATTATGGCGCACAATGCACATCCAAGCTTCGGACTGTGTCAGACTGTATATTTATACTTTGCATTGAGTATTTGAGTGGTTATATTTTCAACTGTTTACTAACAATAAAATATATCACTTGTTTGAGCCACCCAATTTGCGCGCACATGAATCAATTTTTTTGCACAAAGTGCCGCACACACATATCAGTCACCCACCCACAGAGACTAAAAATTAGAGGGAACATTGGTGAGGAGGCAAACATTTGCATTTGCTATGAAAAACTTCCTAGTTCAGTGGCGTAATATCCTCACCCTCCATTGTAGACTTAATGTTGCATTTTTAAAATAAAGAGGGCAAGTAGTAAAAGTACTCGGGAAGTCAAGGCATAGCAGTGATTCCTTAGACTTTAAATTAGTTGCCCTTATCATTAAAGACATACTGATGCCCATTGCAAAGATTCTAAACCTCTCACTGAGACTGGCACAATTCCCACAAATCTGGCAGTCAACCCTTGTTACCCCTGTTCATAAAAGTGGAGACCACACTACACATGCAATCAAGATTTCAGGTAAATGGGGGAGGGGGGCACTGTTTAGAAGGGGTTGTAAGTCTCCTATGATGGTCTAGATAATATTGAGAATAAGATGTTATGTGGCAACCAGTGGTACTCGAGTCTGTTCTTTTTTTTTGGCATTTTAAGAAACTCTGTTATGGTTCTTGAGATGCCTGTGAGGCCTGCTGTACAAAGCATCATGAACATGCAAATCATTGTTTAGGACAGGCTGACAAGGCTATACCAGAAAAAAATGTTGCATTTGAAATGTTTGCTTTCTTCCTGCATCTAATTCTGATCCAGTGCAGTTCTTTTCCTCCATGCTGCCTCTTCAGAAAGCTACTGAGTGCACAAACTGTTGGATTTCCACAAGTGTTGAATTTGTATTTAGCAGAAATAGCCTCTGGACTACACTGAAGAGTTCTAACAGTATGAAACACATATTTGTAGTTTGTCGTGAATGCATTAGCGTGTTTAAAATAAAATGTTTGCACTGGTAAAGCATTGCAAGCCTGCTCCAGACAAGGAGTTTTATACCCATGATGTGTTGCACTGGGTATGAGGCTTACTGTATTTTAGAGTGTGCAGTATGCATGTGGTTTGGAGAAACTCATGGAGACAAAATAACAAATATGTTGTCCATGATCTTTAAGTGAAACAAAACAAAAAAAAAAACTTGACTAGATGTAAGTCAGTGAAGCATAACTAAGAGTTAATAACTGAAAGTTCAAGATTGTCAGACTACATCATTTCCACCATCCCGCTGGTGCAGCGGTTGGATTTCCACCTGAGACGCTAAAGTCCCAGGTTCGGACACGGACTCGGGGCTAGACATGAGCGAAGCCCACAAAATTCTCTCTGTGGTTTAATTTGCAGAAGTCACAAAATTCACAGGGATTTCATGAAATTTGTGGCTGCACATTGCATGAATTATGTCCGTGAATTTTGCGCTTCACCTGCAAATTTCGTGCTTTGTGGTTAAGGATGCAGAATTTCACTGAAAACTTAGAAAAAAACATGCAAAGCGAATTTCGAGGGTCCAGCCAGAACTCTCTGAATTCTGCAAAGTGCAAATTTTCAGCACCTTGTGCAGAACTTAAGGGCAAAGTTTAACTTTGCAACATTTCTACTCAGGGCATCAGAGAGCCAGCTGGGGGGAGGAGGAATGAGCATCCCAAGGACTGCTCTCCTCCTCTGGGGGGGAGGGGAGGAGAGTGACAAGCATGTGCATGACTCCTAGTGGTGGCCAGAGGGGAATACAGCTGCTGGCACTGAGCTGTCAGGGAGGCGTTCCAGATAACGCATGTTGTACCTATGTCATTGCACATCATGCCTCCCAGTGGGCCTTAATTCACCCCCATAAAATATCACTGCCAGCTCCACTTATAACACCCTGCCTCTCTGGTTCTGCACCGCACCCCATGGCACTTTGTCAGCAACTGAGTGACGTGTCTCCATCAGTGCTGTCCAGTTCTATGGCCTCACCCTTGGGGGTCAGCCAGGGGTTCTTCTGACAGTGCTACCACTGGGACCTGTAACTAAATGTCCATGAGGGTTGTGCTATCTTTTAGCCCTGGCCAGAGGGGAAAGCCTGGGTGGATCACCGCTAAGGTAAGTCCTTGGGAGCTGGCAGTAGTCAGGGGTGGCAAGGGCTGACCCTCTGGAGGTCTGGTGCTGTGGCACTAAAATAAAAAGAAAAGCTAATTGCTTTTTAGTAGTATTAACTTTCCAAACTGTATTAAAAGTAGGGCTGATAATGGTTACTTTAGTACCTTTCCTCATGACCCTATTCTAAAATGCATTGCGATAAACTACATCAAAGCATCAGTTAGGGCTTAAGTTTAAAGCCACAAAAGTAAGACCATGTAACATTAAGTTTACAAGTCCCCTTATCAGAGTGAATCTGTGTCCTGGCCTTCCTCAGAGTTTGAATGATCATATGATGCAGTACTGGAATTGCCCTAACTTTCACAGTGTCAGTTCAGGCACCTTTTACTAGCACAATAATGTTTCAAGAATAGGTAATAAAGTTAGGCAAGCACCAACACTCTTTGTCACATGATCCTTTCAACCCTGTGGAATGCCAGGACACAGATTCACAATGGCTCAGAGGATGTTAACCCTGCCATTAGATTTCCTTGCTTTTTTGGCTATAAGCATCAATTCTAACTGATGTTTTAAAATATATTTTTTTCAGAGAATTTTCTTACTTTTTTAAACTTTCTTTTTTTTTACTTTCTTTTTTCATTACAGTATATTATATAAGATCACACAGCATACGGTCTCCATATGTCCTTCACAGTTATCCAATGCACATTATGAGTATCTTATTGCAAAATAGTAGCATTAAAAGAGCAGAATAAAGCACTAGGCCTATAGCATGCATTTTGAGTTGCCATATGGCCAGTTTGCAAGACAGCAGACCCATCCCACATGTAACAGGGCCTTTAACTGTCACTTTTGCACATGCACTTTCTCAGACGGATAAAAAACTAAGTCTTCCTGCACTAGTGCCACAGATGCATAGTTCACGTAACTCAGCTTATATGTCCAGCTGCCACATCTATTTTATATGTAACTCTTCTATGTATAAACTGTTTTTCACTTCTCATTTTTGGAAATGATCTAATTATAACCCTAATTAGGGGATGATTACACCTACTGTGGCCATCTGACATTCTGGCAAACTGACTGTTTTGCATTTTAAATTGCACCAAACTTGTTATTTCTGGAGATTCTGGTCACAGATCATGCTTTCCAAGGTTTTCAAGGTTTCATGAAAATGTGTATCAAGAAATGGCAGAAAATCCAATTTAACATTAAAGTGTCTACCCAACCCTAACTACAGTGGCACTACCACACCATTTTAATAAGAATTTGCTGCAGTCAACCATTTTGTACAGCTAAAATGTGACCCAGAGACTTATAAACAATGATGCATGCATGCATGCAGCCACGAACACATACAAAGCAGAGAGATCACCTTACACCTTATATATTCACCAAGAGTGGAAACAGGTACAGACATTTCATAGTTCTGCCTAACATGACCTGACAGATAGGGTGTCACCAGTGAGAATCCTGGAAGAGCAAGTGCCACTTTCTTTGAGGTCTGCATATCTCCACCTTCCTAACGGTAGCTAGATCTCACTGGTACAATAATGCAAAGATGCTAAAATACACTGAAGAGGATATGAATCTATATTGCCACTCTAGAAGAGGCAATTTAAGGCTGTACCAGGGGCTCAAGATGTGTCAGTATGTGCTAGTACATGCTGCAAACAATGTGTTTTGGTGCAGTATTTTGAAAGTTACTTGTTAAGATGCCACCTTCCCCCCAGGTCCTCCCATCTATGTCACTTCAGTCCCTTGCGATACAGCTGAGGTTGGAGCTGATCCCTACTGACAGCACCCACCTTGATCACACATTATTAGGGCTGAGAAAGTTTGAAAATCCACTACTATTCTTGCTACAGATTAACAAGTTTGCCCAGTAGAACCCTTATGACATGATGAGCTTTGTTTCCCTTAACAAGAGTTTGTTAAGAGTGCACAATTGCATGAGACATCCTTACACAACTCCCCAATCCACAATGGTAGAGAACGCTCCTCCTGATAAGTGAAGCTTAATAAGGCAGCCCACCTGGCAGAACACCACTGTGCTGCAAGTATCACTATACTGAGCATGGATTGGAAATGGATGGGGCATACCATTACATTTTCTATAGCCAGAAGGGGGGATTGGGTGGGCAAGCCAAGTTTATTTTGTAGCACCCCATCTCAAAGGTTTCAGGCACTGCACAGATTAAACACTCAATAATGATTAATACAAACAGAGCAAAATGATTCATTAGTCAATAATACAATAATTATACTAAATATAATACTGTAAATGCACAGAGAATGATGTATAGAACCAGAAAAAATCTTGAATAAATAAAAACTGATGCCATTGGGCTATTTTTCCTAGCTAGCATCAAATTTCCTTTCAAATGTATAATAATGACTTTATCCACACCAAAGGATGTAGAGCCAATAGAACAGTTTAAAAGTGCAGACATACTGTAAATGTATTTGTACAAAAAGACACAAAAGCGAGTAACATGCCATGTCCCCTGACTCCCTTAATCTAGATTTTGGGACTATTAACAGATGTTGCTCAGAAAGATGAGGGGTGCACCCAGACAGGTGACAACTGGCATGCCCACTGAGGGATAAACCAAAGTACCTACCAAATTTCCAGACATTCAGTTATGTGTTTTTTGAACTCATTGACATATGAAAGTTTATTATTTTGTCAGAGTTTGTAAAAAAAAGACTAAAATATTTTGTGGTTTATAACTCAGCCACTTTTGGAGTTGGTTCAATGGGCATATGCAACTTAATGAGGACTTATGCTTATTCAACAATGTTGATCGTCTGACAGTAGTAATATGAATGTGTTGTTTGACTGTTTTATATGGATACTTTGGCCATTTGCAGACTATGTCCCATGGAGGACCACCACCCTCTTGCGGTACCTTGGAGGCAAAGGAGACCTCTTGAGGAGTGTTCCACCCTAGAGGTGCCCCAGAAACATAATTTATTTAGGCTAAAGCTAGCTTAGGAAGAAGCCCCAAGAAGAGAGGCACACCTCTGGAGGAGTAGACAAGGATGGTGGGACAAAGAAGCAGTGCTTCTGAATAAGGCAGGAGGAAGCTGACTCAAATAATTCTGGAACAGGGGTGTGGCTGGTAGCTCCTGCCCATTAAACTGCAAGCATAGACTTTGTGTTCCATGGGTGTATGCAACTTAGTGAGAAATGATGCTTGTGCAGCATGTTGATAGTCTGAAGGTAGTTGAATTAATGTGTTGTTTGACTATTATACCTGGATTCTTAGGCTGTTTGCACCCTTTGTCTTATGAGAGGCTACCACCCTGTAGAGGTACAGTGAAGGGAAAAGAGCCCCCTTGTGGAGGGTTCCACCCCTAGAGGTGCTATGGGAACATAATTCATTTAAGCTAAAGGTAACTTAGGAAGAAGCCCAAGTGTACTGTGCTACAGTTAGTGAGCACAGAGACTGAGTAGAGTACTGACTGACCACAACTGGTGATGACTGGTAACAGACACAGACTGATTTGAACAATGACTGACAGTAATTGGTGATGGCTGATAATAGTCAGAGACTGATCTGAGCAATGACTGAAAGCAGCTGGTAACTGAGAGCAGACAGAGCATGACTTCTGTAAGGAGCAAGGGAACAGCAGAATTGAAGGATATGACAGCCACCATCCAACCCCAACTCACAGTTGGAACCTACTACTAAGGTAAACACTATACTTATATGCCTATGCCATAGTATGGCCTTTGTCACTCAGGAGAGAAAAAAAAACATGTGGAGGAAGTCTCTGGAGATCCTTGGCCTCAGCCCCATCTCTCCTGCCATGGGAACTTACTATTGCAACAGCCCAGAATGCTAATTTGGAGTTCAAAATTCCGGGGACATTTTTTTGAAAGGGATAACTCTGTCTCTAGCTCTCCAATGAGATACACTATGGGGTACTATAAGACAATCTTTGTAGCTAATGGAAGTTCCCCAAAAAGAAGGCCCACCTGTCAGAGCATGGAATGAGGAGATTATCGACTGTTGAAAGGCTATCACCCAGCCATGAGACTATGAGGATACCTATCCTTGAATGGAAACTAAAATAAGGGGACACAGAATGAGACTAGTGGACCTTTGGCAGATGCAGGGAGGATAGTTTTAGAGGTGCTGCTGACATGGTCTGCACAGCTGAAGAAACTTGTGTATGCTTAAAGAACTACCCTCTGGCAGGTGAAGTCTTAAACACTGCACATTGAGGTGACACTAACTGAAGGTCTGCATGGCTGAAGCTTCTCTTGTAGTGTTGGACCTTACCACATGGTGGGACTGACAGAAGGTGCTGCAGGAGACAAGTGGCATACAGAGAAGGACCCCAACCCAGGACGAGGGACTCACTCTCAAGATGCAAACTTCAAGGGAAGCAAGAGCTGTCTACTCACAGAGAAAACCCAGAGGGTAAGATTCCAACTGAATAATGACTGCTGAATGCAATGAGTGATGCTGATGAAAAATGCAATGACTGAAAGGTACTAAAATCTGAACATACATCAATGTCAAAAATGAGAAGTAAAACCCAGCCTCAGCATGAAACACTGGAAGGTGTAAACACGCTAAGGCTAGGCTGATAAATTGCAAAATACTGAGCAGACTGACTGAGTAAGCTAATTAAAGAACAGAACAGAAATGAGAGAACCTGCCTTGCTAGGAAGTCAGGTGAAGACAATCAAGGAATGAAGATAAACAGAGAGATTTACAAATGGCCTGGTAGGAACAGCAAAATAGAAAACCTGAAACTAGCATAAGCCAAAACAGCAGACTGACATAGACAGGACATACTATGGAAATGGTTATGCATACCGAAAACCAAAACAGAAAGAAATGTAGGAGTTAAATGAGAACAGAGTGTAGCAGAAGTAGCTGACCAAGAGACAGAAGAAAGTATAGACTGCAGCCAGGAAAGGTAGAAAAAACACAGTATTGATCTAGAAAGCCTTTGAAGGCACAACTGAACAGAAAGCCACAAAGCACAAAGGGGAAGCAGCAAACAAACATGGGGAGAAAAGGGGGGCAGAGCCCCAACAGAGCCTCTGGCTGCACAAAAAACAGTGCATCTGAATGAGGCTAGAGAAAGCTGGCTAAAATAGTTCAGGAACAGGGGTGTGTGGCTGGTGGTTCCTGCTCATTGAACATTTACAAGCAGAATAGTTTTGGAAGGGTCATACAGTTTTTGGGGCTCATGATTTCATCAGTTACTTATTTGTAAAGTTTGGGAACATTTTAAAAACATTTGGATGCCTAGTACTCTGATACCCTGTTAGCTAAAGAAAGTACATTTGCCATGCTTACCCAAGGTCAAGAGAGTGTTAAATATTTTAAATCTGAGAAATTTAGTTGAGCAGTTGTAATGTTATGAGGGTAGTTCCACAAACCACTCATTGTCAACATTTCAGAGACATTTTCCAAATGTTCTCAAAGTCTCATAAAAGAAGAATAGGCTATCCGGCTACAATTCCACTGGTGGAATTCTAATTCATAAAACTCTAATGACTACTGCATCTAGTTTGGCAGCTGTCCGAATTTCCCCACTCACCTGGCCGTCCAGCTCAGCAGAGCTATTTGGAGTGCTGTAGCACCCCCTTGGGGACATTAACTACTTTAGACTCTTTTCACTTAGTAAGAGCCAAGTAGACTTTGTAGCACTGTTTATCTATCCAGATTTATATCCTCCATTTGCTGGATAGTGACATATTCTCTAAAAAGACAGCCACCCACTTCCTTTCTGTCAGATCTATTCCTTCAGAATAGTGTGAATCTAGTCTTCTTTCAGTGGTGTCTCAATTTCCTAACCCCCCCCCCCAACAGGGTCTCTGTAAGTACCAGTAAGCCCTGGCTATTGATCTGCTTTAGGCTCATGAGCTTGTCAATTTTGCTGAGTAAAATTTTCATACTGTCTTGCATTCAAGTGAAAAGTTTTGCCCCCCCTCAGAGCTTCCTTCACCCCCTTGGAGATGGATCTCTTTCTCTGGGCTTTAAATCTCTGCTGTGCTTCTTATGGTGTCTCCCTACATCTGAGTCCTGCCCTCAGTGGTCCCCTGTACTAGTCCTTCCCCTTCTCACTAGTTCAAATCCCTCCTTGACTGCCTTGGCCTTTCTCCTGGCCATTACATACACTCCCTCCTGGTGCAGCTATAGTCAATCTTTAGTGTGCAGGCATCTCTTGCTTATAAATGTCCTTCAAGTTGGCCAGAAAAGAAGGCCCAAATCCTTGCAACAGACACTAAGGGCTGCCTAATGGCATGATGTCATTCTCAATGGCCCCATGGATCATAAGGTTCTCAGAAAAGATCATACTGGATAGTTTTCCCTTTAGAAGCATACTTAGTTTTGTGAATGTCCTCCTTATGTCCACAGACATTTGCTTCCTGTGTGATGTGTGCCAACATGAACAAAAATAGTGTGCTCTACCCTTTATCTGCATTTTCTGTCTCTGGACAGTACTCATTTGATCTGTGCTTCTTGCCAGGCAAATCACTTCCTATGCACTACAGTATTTAGGCTATTTGCCTCCACCTTAACCATTGCTCTAACCATGGAGCCCCAAAGTATACTACCTTCTTTCCACTTCACACAGACTTTCTCTTCCTCTTTTGTAGCAGGTCTTGTTTATGACTGAACAAAATTTATGGTAAAAGCTTCAGCAAAATTATCACAAAATTTCATGATTTATGTAGCACTGGATGAAATTCCACCTCAGGTATTTTAGATATATTCCAGTTTGTGGCTGCTTGTAGCAATATCTTCCCTTAAACAATAGATGTGAAAATTGATGCACACACTCTGATTATTTACGTCTATGTGCACCTGCTAAGTCTGGTAATGTGTTGTCTAGTTTTAAAGTTGCATAGGCTTAGAATCTCATGATTTACTTAGCTTCAAAACTATCATGCCATCCCTCAGGCTACTGTTATGACCAGATTATTGGCATGAACAGCCTCTGTGGTAGGGGAAATTAGCCTTCCAGATATATTGTAGTTGTATTTTGTTTAGTTGTTCTAAAACATCAGGGACTTACAATGATGCAGTTTACTTATTTGCAGCATGCTGTGTATATTTGTGAAATATGTGTTGACTTGTTTTAATGCCTATAAGGCTAAGAACCTGAAAATTGATGTGAGTGCTCATTGGGTATGTCCCATAACAGCTGCCAACTGTGATGAAATTCAGTCAAGCAGTTTAAAAATTTGATAGAAAACTAAAACTTAAATTTTGCAAAATATCACAATTTGTGGAAATGTCACAACATTTTGCTGAAGCAGAATAAGTAACTCCAACCAAATTCTGCTGGTGAAATCTAAATTTTGCACAGGAGTAAACTATACCCAGTATGGATACAATTACACCTCAAAGCATTGGTGATGATGTGAAATCATTAGGAGTAGCCTCCCAGTGGTTGTTTAGTAACCAGGTCTGCACTTCTGAATAAAGTTCTTTTTTTTTTCACTGCATCTTCTGTTTAGTGGGTTCTTTCTTGTTTAAGGTTCTTGTGCGTGCTCGGTCTCCCTGCCATTGTTATGACCTCTAAACATATTAGGCAGAATATGACTGATTTGGTACTGCTGAGGGATGAGGCGCCGAATGCCACACCTCACACCACACTGGCAACCAGGGTTCAGATGCATCAGATCATCAAGAGTTGGCCAGGGCAGAATAGGATGAAGCATTCTAAAGATTGCTTCCCTCTCCTGAGAAGGGAGGGTTGCACTGCCTGATGTTTGCCTTGCCCCTGGCTTTGGTCGGGGTAAGGCAGCCAAGTCTGTCCTGAAAGGGTGAGCAGTGGTGGCTGCTGACATTCCATTAACAAGATGTGTGCATGGGATGTCTGGGTTGCCTTGTACACCATGCTTGGGGCACAGAAAAATGGGAAAATGGTGAACTCCTGAGCACCCGATGACATCCAGCCACCTGTAGTCCTGCACCCAATGACTACCAAGGACACACTGCTTCATGCGATGTAAACCCTGGAGTAAAATTGTGATGATGGGGCTGGGGAGTCTGGCATCCAGTGGGCTGATTAGGGTCTATAGAGAAACACAGAATCATTCTGCAACTAGTTCTGTGGAAAATATTGAAATGTTGCAGTATAACTCATTCTGCATTTTTCTGCTGTGGAATTCTGCCATTCTGTTTCTGGTGAAATTCAGGGAATTTCAGTGGAATTTTCATTCTGTAAAACTTCTAATGCCAGAATTTGAAAATTCTGCACAGCACTAGCCCACAGTTACCCCAAGATCCTTCTCCTCAGTTGTGCAGTCCACTGCTGCAGAACACAGGATGATCATGCATTCCAGGTTCCTCAACCCTGGGTGTAGCACCTTGCAATCCCTCATGGTAAATTTAGGCTCCACGTATTCTGGCTTCTACCCCTAATGCTTCCAGATCCTCTGATAGCACAACTGTGACTACTGTTCATAGAGTCATCAGAAAACTTCAGTAGCCTATTTCTGCCCCTCCCCCCCAGCTTTAATAAATATGACAAAGAGCAATATACCCTGAGCTGACCTCTGGGGAACTCCACTCTACATATCTCTCTACTCTGTATGGTGACCATTCTGTACCATTCTGTTTCCTACCTGTCAGCCAATTTTCTACTCCTGTCATGTGCACTTTAATGGACTGCATACTCTGCCACTTTCTCTGTGGTTTATTCATGTGATGCAGTGTTAGACATCTTGCAGAAGTCCTAGACTTACACGCACTACCTCGCTCCAATCCACCTCCCTAGTTACCTCCTCCAAGAATGAAACTGGGTTGGTTTGGACATTTTCTACTCAGTACAGATATTCACACGCATGAAAAGATATAACATAATGCAGATATTTCTTTATAAAACCAACAAAAAAGGAGGGATGATACAAAGCATTATGAATATTAGTCCAATGACTAGGAACAACATGACTGCATTCACACATTTACACACATTAAACTATTGATTAAAAGCAAAAAGAACATATTGATAGCTAAAAATTAATAATTCCTATATTGCAATACTAAGTAACACTACAGTAAAAGATCATACAAATAGCAATAGGGACCAATTAAGTCTTATTATTGCAATATGAGCCTCATCCAGCAGAATGATAAATTATTTGCCAGGAAAGTAGAACAAATGTTTCAGCAAATTATGAAAAAAAAATTATGTCTTTGTGCTTCATTTTTGCCTTATAATGTATGTAGCACTTCAGATCATTTAATTGGCATTCTTGTGCGCAATTGATGTTACGCCATAAGATTTTTTTAACTAAGGATCATAGGCAGAGTTGATTTTTTGGTGGCTTGCAAGTTAAATTCGTAAGTGTGCTGTCCTTGCAATTATTTGTTTTTTAAACTGCAATGTTCCAAACAACAGAATACTCCAATTCATTGGTGATGTGGATTAAGTAGCTTTGCATGAAACAGTACAGCATTTCATTGAAACACATTGTGGGTTATACAAAACAGAAAACACCTGCTAAGAGTCAACAAATTCTGAGAGTGTACAATACAGAGTAAAAGCTGAGTTTGTCATGTGTTTCCAGTATGTGCTGATCAGTTTTTACATGCTTTTATTCATTAGAGAATGCAAGGAACAATGGTCAGGGTGCACATGATATACTGTAGAAGGGTTTATAGACATGACTCAGCACTTTGAGTTGAAAGGAAACAAAACGCATGAGAACATGACTTGTTTGTGCTTATTGCCACACCCCTTTTACTAGGCATCCTTCAGCCATTATAGGTCATTATGCTTATTATGGCTGCAGTGGGCAGGGCTTTCAGCCGTGTTGTGGTCGGCTCTAAAAATGACTGACTAGATTCTGACTACAGCACAAATTTGGAGCTGTAGCACATTCTGGTCAGAGAAAGCACTCCACTCAGTGCGCATGCACACTGAGCTCATGGCGGAACAGTCTGCTGTGGTCAAGATGGCCATCAGAGCTTAGGGCACATGCTCAACTTCCTCTTCTCATCATGCATTCACACTGAACTCACTGTGGAACAGTCCTCTATGCCCAAGCTGACTGCCTGAGCTTAGTGAGCATGTCTGACTACACTGTTGCTCGTGCATGAGCACTGAGCTCTGGTGGTCATCTTGGGCACAACTCATTGTTCCTGCCATGAGCTCAGCAAGCACTCTTAAAGTGCAGTTGCAACCGTGTTAGCTCTGGCCAGAGATTTCTTTTTTTAGCTAAGTCCCAAAGAAGGCATAAGGTCAAAATGTTAACACTAACTTTTATTGTCTGTTGCCTGTATGCATTTAATCTATCCCTTTTATTAATATTCTTTGTGTGTACTGTCTCATTTATTTGTATTTCATAGACTGCAATATGTTTTTTAATGTGAAACTGCATATTGCATATCTGACATCTCCAATAAAAATGATGGTTAATAGGCAGTCACCCCAGTTTTATGCCCCACAAATTAACAGCAACAAATGAGAAAATATATAAAATGTCATAAATATTAGGCAAGTACTGGTCCCTGCAAGTCTAAGCCATACACTCAAGTTTGACTCCAGGATGCGAGGCTGGGATGCCTTATCCACTGCTAGCCCAGTGTGTGGGTGTGTAGGTCCATGCATGGGGAGTACAAGCCAGGGGACCAGGCATGTGCTATACTGTGGGCTTCTAATTTGAATTTGCAACCAGTTCACAGTGCATTCTCTGATATGCAGGGGCAGGATATAACGGGAAATGACAGTTTGCAACATATCTGCTTGTAGGTGATTCACATTCTGAATTTATTGATGCTAGAAATTTTGACTGGACTTCATCTTTTACAAAACAGCTAGAGACTTCACCAAGTATGTCACTGATGACCTGGGGTTATTTGTGGGATTTGTTGTGTCAGTGTGTGGTTTAATGAAAAGATAATTTTGCAGACTAAAATTCACTTTTGCTGGCAAGACATAGACACACACACCCAGAAAACAAAAAGATTGAATTTGAAAGAGTTATCTAGTTGAGGCCAGAACAACAGGTACTTGATAAACCAGTTGTGCTGCAGAATTGGCAACATTTCAGAAGCTATAGAATCATTGTCTCTGATGAATTATTGCCATATGAAATATGAGGCATTGTGGGTAAAGGAAAGGTAATAAATAAAGCAGGCATAGACACATGGCATTTCTCACTGAGCTGGTAGGGGAAAAAAACTCAATGGTCCTGGTCTTCTTTCTTTCCTCAAATTATATGTTTAGACATAAAATGAGATTGGCAGTAGAGTTTAAGGCAAAAATCAAGTAAAGCAAACAATGTTCTATCATGTACAGTGTGAGTCAATCACTTTTTATGTTTACCCTGCAAAGCCTGCTCTACTTAATGCTGCTAGATGATGATTATTGGGAAACAGGAGCCTCAGATGCTTTTCTACTGTGACTTCCATCTTCATTTTTTTGGAGTGTAATTATTGTTTTTGTTTTGCAATTTAATGTACAGAACAGTTTCCACTGAATGTGAATGTGATGAGTTACTTTTTAATTGCCATGAGAATAGTACAAGTGCTGCTGGGTTCATTAAGATGAATTGAGCAACACTTGCTTATGTGAAGCCACATGGCTTTTTGGTGCATTGCTAAAGAACTGTACTGCTGTTGTACAAGTATTATAAAAGCATTTACTGTACTAGAGATCTATAGTGTGACTAGGAAAACACCCAGCATTGGTTTCAGTCCAACCAGCTGACACTGAATGCAAAATAAAACAGTATTTGTGACCTTTGGTAGGATAGAGTAGCTGTCCAAGTCCCAACCAACTATGTCATCAGACCATTGGATGACTCGTCCTTGGAAAAGATTCTTTATTTTTTTCAAATTCTTTGGCATCTGACTAGATCAGCACCATTGTTTTTCCAGACATGTTGATGGCATTCATTCTAAACTGCTTTCTAAACTAGACGTATTGTACAGGCACAAATACTACATTCCAATTACCGTACATCAAGACAACATCCTAAAAGAAAACTCCCTAAGTGTTACTATAGTGATGTGGTCAATGGTGCTGACCCCAATCCACCCTTGTCTGTCTGCCCCTCTATTATTCTTTCTACTGTTTTGCCCTCAAACGCTCACCCAGTACCTGCCACTGCTCCCCCTTTACTCCAAGCTCTCCTTTCATGTCCTTGAAGGCAGATGACTCTATCACTCTTCCTCTTTTGACTCTAAATTCAGGCTCCCCTGTTAACACTTTTATCTTATCTACCCCAACTTCCTCCAGACCTACTCCCTGAGGCCCTCTGCCTTCTGCTCCTTCTCTACAGTGTTCTTCAAATCCTCTTCTGGCCATTCCACTTTTTCAAACAGGTTTGCCTTCTTTGGCAAAAGCTCTTTCCTTCATTTAACTCTGGCTTTTTGTTCCCCCCCCTAAAACCCCTGCTTTGTGATTATACACTTTACACATGATTTTCTCAAGAATCAGGGACAAAGCTTTGGAAGATGGTTGGCAAAGAGGAGTATAACTGCTTGCTTTTTAGTGTATCTAGCCACAGCACTAGGTATTTGTAGCTGGTAACATTAGTTAAGAGGGTTAATGCGCAGTCATTCCTTTACAATTTTTGCTTGTGTGCAGGATGTAAAAGCATACAGTTGCTGGATTTCTTTCAATATTGACTGTTAAAGTGTTTTTTTCTTACATAATCTTGTAGTATATCAATATTTTCTTGCATGGCAACATGTACTTCTGACACCTCTGATTTGCAAACATAAAGTATGGTGTCATTTGCATACTTCATAAAGTAGATAGGTTGAGACATTTTTATGAATGTGTGTATTTGCATACAAGACAAGCAGAAGCAGAGCTGATGTAAATCATTGTGGGACACTTGTTGATAACTGGAATAGATCAGGGTCTGCTCCCTGTAAGTGAAAGTACTTAATATGTCTTAACTAGAATGTTGTGCATATAGACCAGAGGTTGACTATCCAAACCAATTTTGGTCAATTTGAGAAGTAATATTTTGTTGTCAGCTGAATCAAAGGCTTTCGAAATGT
This sequence comes from Neoceratodus forsteri, assembly GCA_016271365.2. NCBI lineage: Eukaryota > Metazoa > Chordata > Ceratodontiformes > Ceratodontidae > Neoceratodus > Neoceratodus forsteri. Next base: position 1,211,565,643 of record CM057453.1, on the reverse strand, counting down.
TTATGAAGATAGTGCCCGTTTAGTGGCCTTTGTCAATAGAAACTTACAAGCTGTTCATGGTTTAGGTTAGGGCTATGATGGTACAGAGATGCTTTCTAATGTCAGATTGATCATTATTTAATTGGTCATATTGGGATAATGAGGAGTAGAGTTGGATGCTCACTAGTCTTTCTAAGACCTTTCCAGTACTAGATAGAAGAACAGTTGGGCTAGCACTAGGAAGCAGGTGTGGTACTATTAGTGCAACTAAACACAAAGCAAGTTAATCAAATACCAAGCAACCATCAATGAGGACTGACCAGTGTAATGGTTTAAAAAAGAAAAAAGTCTTACCATTTATTCTCGATGCACTGTTTGCATAACAGTGTTCATTCCGTTGTGATGTCGTCAGTCACTGCTGGCACATTGTAATTGCATGACCCTGAAGTAAATCTGCTTTGCACACAGCACCTTGAGAATGAACAGTAATATTTTTTTCACTTTAAACTGTTTTAGTAGTCAGTCCCTGCTGATGGGTGCTTGTTATTTGCTTAGCCGTAATGGATAGAGGAAAGGTGTCTGTTTCAAAGTTATTGCTAAGTAACCCACCTGCCTTGTTATTAGAGTGTTTAGCCATTGCCCATGAAGAATCTCTTAAATCTGTTGTTAAGGAGAGAGTGTTACGGGCATTTTACTTTTTGCTTTCTTGGTCCTTATAGGGGCACGTAAATTGATGATGAGCCAGTGCCAAATTTGCCTTTAGTGAACGTGCTAAAATCTGATATTTTATACAGAGACAAAGCAGGTCCAAAGAAATGTGTTCCCCTTGGCAGCTCAGTTCATGATGCAACACTTTTTACATGGCACACGTACTAAGTATGTCTAAGTTGTGGTAAGCCACATGACCTGCAGCAGTCAATCAGCAATGCTATGGTCACGTAATCTATGGAGCAGCCCCCATGTCTTCATTGCGCAGGATATCCATTGCTCTGAACAAGGCATGCAGACTTCTCATGGGGTCCACAGATTTCACCCACATCTGTGATCTTTACTCTGAGACTCATGCAGTGGTTGTCCTGTATCTGGACTTCAGTAAGGCATTCAACTCGGTGCCACATGGAAGGCTGGAAAGGCAGTTATTAGGCACAGGGGCAGGTGCCAAAAGCTGGTGAAATGGGTAGGAAACTGGCTTCAGGGAGGCAACAGAGGGTGGTGGGGTGGGGTGCCTCACACCCAAGGGCAGTGTGACGAGCGGTTCCACAGGGCTCGTGTGTTGGGACCAGTGTTGTTTGGGATATTCATTGCAGACATATCATGGGACATCAAGAGCAAGATCAGTCTGTTTGCTGATGATACCAAGGTAGACGTGGTGGTGGATGACCTAGGGGGATGGCAGGGGTTGCAGGATGATCTGGCAAAGCTTGAAACCTGGTCAGACACCTGGCAACTGGGGTTTAATGCCAAAAAGTGGAAGGTGCTGCATTTTGGGATGAAGAACCCAAGGAGGAGTTACTAGCTGGGGGGAGTGCAGCTAGCCCAGACAGAGGAGGAGAAGGATCTGGGTGTGCTCATTACAGGGTCAATGAACAACTTGGCACAATGTAGGAAGGCAGCTGCAAAGGCCAACAAAATATTGGGTTGTATTGCAAGGGGTATATCCTCGAGGAGGTGATTCTGCCATTGTATAGGTCATTAGTTAGACCACACCTGGAGTACTGTGTGCAGTACTGGCACCCGTATCTGAAGAAGGACATTAAGTTACTGGAGGGGATGCAGTGCAGGGCGACAAAGATGATCAAGGGGCTGGGGGACTTATCATACGAGAGGAGGTTGAAGGAGTTGAACATGTACTCACTGGAGGAGAGGAGGGACAGGGGTGACATGATTGAAACCTTTAAATACATGAAAGGAATAAACAAGACGGGTACAGAGGGGCTGTTCAAAGTAAGGGAGGGGAGGGCCACCAGGGGCCATGATATGAGACTGGAGGGAGGAAGGTTCAGGAGGGAGATGAGGAGACACATTTTTACAGAGAGGGTGGTGGCTTGGTGGAATGCATTACCTGCAGAAGTGATATCCAGTAGAACAGTGGACTGCTTCAAAAGGAGATGGGACAGGACAAGGGGGGGGTTAATGAAGGGGAAGGCTGGAAGGGAGGGCAGCTGCAGAATAAGGGGTGCTAGATGCACATTCAAGCAGACTTGATAGACCTCTAGGCCTTTATCTGCTGGCAAATTTTGTATGTTCGTATGTTCGAGATTGGTGGTTGGTTACAGCTCTCTGGGAGGATCCAATACTGAACCTGTCTTTTAGCCACAAAAGCACTTCTTGGCCTCCTGCCACCAGGCACTGCAAACCTGCTAAGCCCCCATTGTAGTTCACAGCACACACAAAGCTCGAACAGCCATCATCTCCATATTCCTAGATGCTGGACAGCCCAGGGGCAATGCTCATTTACCTACAGAGCACCTTGCTGGTTTAATACTCTTCATAGTGATATAACTACCCTACCTAAATTGGGACCATTCAAATTGAAGTTACGCCAACATCTCACAGCCCGCAGTTCTTGTGAATGCTTCTCTTGAGACTCCCATTTACTAGCATTCAATCTTCTCCTCACAACTGGATAACCCTGTATCTCTGCTGTTACCTCTATAATTCCAAGGCTACACCCCTTTTCACACTTTGACAAGGCCCCTGGCTACCCCCCCATCCATCTTGCACCCCCTGCCCCTACCCCTCCCACACCAGCTTGACAAGGTCTATGGCTGCCACTTCCTATCTTTCTTACCACTCCGTTCACCTCAGCTCCATGCCCCTTCATCCCCAACACCAGCTTGACAAGATCTATGGCTGCCACCTCCTACTTTTCTTACCCACCTGCCCACTTCACCCCCTGCCCCTACCCCCCCACACCAGTGTGACACTATGGCTGCCGCTTCCTACCTTTCTTTCTTTCTTTCTTTCTTTCTTTCTTTCTTTCTTTCTTTCTTTCTTTCTTTCTTTCTTTCTTTCCTCCCTCCCTCCCTTCTTTCCTTCCTTCCTTCCTTCTCCCATCTTTATCCCTCCCCCTCTCATCTACACTTTCCTCCTATTAGAATGATAAAACTGTGTATAGATACATATATATTTGCTCACTTTATTTTACTGCTTTGGAAACGTTCTTTTACCCCTTTGCATGTTTTGTCTCCCCTTCCTACTGACGTGGAACCTTTGTAAAAGAGCTGTCTGTGCTCAAAATATTGTAATCCAAGAATGAATAAATAAAAATAAATAAAATAAATAAGACTGAGAATTCTTTGCACTTCACACTTCGGTGCCATTTCAAGCTCCTTTTGTCTGCAACAGGGAAAAGGCCTGGCTACTGAAGGAGCTCCATTTACATAAAACATTTGACAACATTAAAGAATTCAGCATCATCATTCCAGTTCATTTATTCTCATTAAATGTAACTGTAGTTTCAGGCAGGCACGGTAGTGAAAACATGCTGCGTACAAGAAGAGGAAAGGAGAGAGTGCACAGTGTAAACCTGTACTCAGCTGCAGGCTCAGGCAGGGTGGAGTGATTTTAGTAGACTGGGAAAGGCTGGGAAGATTTTTGAAAAAAATTTGTGACTATTTTTTTTTACTGAGTGTTACTGATGTAGAGGGCAGTAATAATCATATTTTTTTTTTGTATGGGTAGGGCAGTGTGAATTTAGCAGACTTCGATGGATGCAGGGGGAGTTTGAAGGGTGTATTTGGCAAATAATTTGACTACTGGTGGTGGTGTGGGGCACAGAAACACGTCTTTATTTTATTTTGCCTGTGAGTGAATATTTAGTAAACTAGGCTACTGCTGTGGTAAGAAAGTAAGTTTCACAGTGAGGATGAGAACAAGTGTGTGTCAGGCAATGACTTGATGGGTGTGTTTTGAGGGCATTTGCCATTGTGTTGTGTAGAAACCATGAGGAAAAGAACTGGAGGAGAAAAGTATGGAAGGAGAGGAAATGACCATGGAAAGGATCCTTTATCCCAGTTCCACCAAGCATCACTGCTGTAAGCAGTATCTGTGGGAAAGGAGCTGGTCATACTGGAACAGGGACTGGGAGTCATGGCTGTGAGGACAAGGGGTGGGGGCATGATGGCACAGCTAGAGAAGCCATGATCCATTTGTCCCCAGACATCTACTAGTTCCATTCCACCTTCAGGTCATATTGTGATGAAACCATCCAGAGGACAAGTAGTGGAAGTCATTGTGGTGGGGCAGGAAGTATGCCTGAGAGAAGGAACAGGGCTGAGCACATGATAGTCTGTCTAAAGAAAGCATGGTTCATTAGTCACCCAGAAGTCAACTGGTTTCACACCCACTGCAAACAGCAGCTTTCCCTGCCAGTCAGAGTCATCCAGTGCATATGGTGATGAAAGAACACAGAGCAAACCAGGAGCACACCCTTCTCCCACTGTTTCTCCTATCAGTACGCTGAAGCCACCTACCCAAGGGAATATAAGCAATCCATCCCAGTCTATGAAGGCAAGCCCTCCTCATGTTTGTCTTGTACATAAAACAGTGGTACCACCACAGCCACTTCAACACCATTGGCCAGAATGATTGTCCTCCCCCCTTGAGGCACTATGTGATGTCCGACTCCATCCTTCACCCCAAATCATGCATCAGCAGCACCAGGTCCAGTGCAGCTGCTCAACCATCATATGAGGAAGGTGACATTGAGTCTGTGTATGACACTGATACTACTGTTTTCTTTGATCACCTGAGAAAAAAGTGAAATTGTTTATGGCAGGTCAAGGTATACCAACTCCGCAATTTCAAACCTTTAGCTCCACTAAGAAATCAGCTTATGGTGGAGGAGGCTGGCAGTGAGGAGGAGGATAAGAAACTGGATTGTCAGAGAAAGGGGTCATGCTAGTAAACAGAAAAGAAAAGCTGGGCAGGTGCACCACATAGTAATGCTGTAGTCAGAAATGATCAGATACAAAATGAAACAGAAAATGAGTGTGCAAAACAAAGAAGCCAGGAGGCCCTGTGTGGCTGCTGTACAAACTTGAATGTGGTCACAACTGTATAGCAGCCACACAGAGCCTCCCGGCATCTTTATTTTGTGCACTCATTTTCTGTTTTGTTGCATCTCATCATAAGTGTGAGGAAGTAGAGGAGGGGGAAAAAGAAACATGCAGTAGGAATAGGGACAGCAGAAGGCCTGGGGAAAGCTGAAAAATCACCTAAGAATTAAAGAGAGAGGTGTGGGGATGGGGAAGAAGAAATCGAAGAGGCGAAGGGGAAAGAAAGTGCTAGAGGAGGAAGCACATGCAGGAGAAGAGGAGGAGGAGGAGGAGGAGCAAGCAAAGGATTCGAAAGTGAGTCAGTTACATCAACATGTTCTGATGATGACTATAATACAGAGGAGTAGAGGCCATCATGGAAGTTGATGGTCATGTTAGAAAAAAAATAATAATGCAAAAGAGAAAAGCAAGAAAGCACATTTGTCTAGCAGTAAAAGCTCATATAGCAACACACAAACACAGAATGTGATGGCAGATGACTGCTTGGGCCACCCAGTCTGCCCACTTGTTTTCTCTACCAATACTAACATTACAGATCCTATTTGCTCTCCAACTCCCTTTTTCCCTTGCTTTCCACTTAATTCCCTTGTGCCGGCTCTGTCCAATGCATTCTTGAATCCCACCATTGTTTTCACCCCCACTTCCTCTGCTGGAAGACTGTTCTAGGCATCCACCACTCTTTCAATGAAGAAGTACTTCCTCACATCTCTCTTAAATTTACCCCTTAAAGTATCATTGCATGTCCCCTTGTTCTTGTGCATCTTTTCCTCTGAAATATACTTCCCCCATAGCTTATTTACCACCATGAGATATTTATAGGTCTCCACTGTGTCCTCCCCTCACTCCTCCCTTTCAGGGTATACATATTTTGAGGTCCTTCAATCTCCCCTCCTAGGGCTTCTAATGCTGCCCCTGCACCATTTTAGTTGCCCACCTCGGGACAGTCTCCACTATATTTATGTATCCGTTAGATGTGGTCACTAGAACTGGACACAGTACTCCAGGTGGGGTCTAATCAGCGATCTATACAGTGGCAACCCCACCCTCCTCCTTCTGCCGGTGATACTCCTCCCCATACACCCCAACATTCCAGTGGCACTACCAACTGCCTTGTCATACTGTCTCGCCAAATTGAGATCATTAGACATGATTACTATCAAGTCCCTTTCCAGTTAAGTGACCATTAATAAATATTCTCCCATTTTGTACTCTGCCTCTGAATTTCTGTGCCCTAAGTGTATGATTTTGCACTTTTTCCCACTGAAAGAAATATGCCATGCCATTGATCACTCCTCGAGTTTTCTCAGGTCTCTGCATATTCTTTCTACCACCTCTGGAGTGTCAATCTTGTTGCAGATTTTGGTGACATCCACAAAGAGACATACCTTCTCTTCCACCTCCTTGGCAATTTCACTAATGCTAACAATAATACTCAACATGGTGGATGGTATTGGGCTATACTGGGCTGCCCAGGAGCATAATGGGGCTCAACACTGCAGATGGAGGGCATTATAGGCCCTGGAAGTTCCTGCATAGCCCATACCTCCTACTCTGGAGGGTATTATTGTGCTTAGAAAGCCCCGGGAAGGTCCAGTATAGCCATACTTCCTACCCTGGAAGGTATTATTGAACTTAGAAAATGTGATCTGGTTCACAGTGCAAGAAAAAAGTTAATAAAATGCTTAATAAAATAAAAAAATAAAAATAATTGAAAAAAAGCAGCTTGAAGGTTAAATAGTCCTCCTCCTGTTGCATTGCCAGTAGAGGGCACTGTGCTGTGTTGAGGGTGCTGCCAATGAAACTGATGTTTAAAGCATTTTTTCTCAAGGGTGTAGGCAGGCATACTCACAGTACAAATTTGTGTACAGTTTGTTAAGTACCTGTCCAATATCATATGCCTTTTTGTGATCATTATCATTCCAATCTGGAGTATTTGAGTTAGTGTAGGCCATTGAGTTGTGTCTCTGCTGAAACTCATATTGTTTAGGAGAAAGATATGTACAACCTGTTTAGAGATTAGATGAGTTATTGAACAACAATCTGATTTGCTTGTAATGAGGGCAGCAGTTGGAGAGGATGTGTAAATATTTATTAATGTGGGTGGGTGAGGGGACAACAGTTGGAGAGTGTGTAGAAAACAAAACTTTCTGGTTACACTCCTGTTTTTCCCCTAGGGGTCTCTGTCTCTGTCTCTCCCTCCACAACCTGTTACTGTGTGTGAATCTGTGTAGCATTTCCCACAGAACTGAAAAAGATATTATGTATAATCACATTTTTTTTCCTGGTGATGGACGATGTGCAGCAGGATTTTTGCAGTCCGTAGCCAGTGGGAATTACACTATGTGCGCCAGCTGCAATTGGAGACAGAGCAGCAGAGTTCTGTCCGCATCAGTGATTGCAGAATATGATAGTATGAGGGAATTTGTAGGAAACACAATTTAAACTGTTTTGTCACAGACAGCATGCATGGGGGGAGTAAGTGATAGGATCCATATGTGATAAGCTAGTGAGCACGAGTGCACAAATGAGTATGTAGCGATTTTGATGAAATCGAGAGGTTGAGCCCCAGGGAAAAAAAAAACTGACTGGTTTGTCTGTGGAAAGAGGCATACAGTTGTCCCTTACCAGGATGGGTTCATTTTCTAAAACTATTCAGGGGAAAGTAAACTCAGGCAGGGTAAGGTGCAATCAGGGAATGCCACCTGTACTGTGAAATCACTGGTAAGTTGAAAGCAGAGCACATAACTCAGATGGTGACAGATAGCATCGTTAGAATGTCTTGGTACGAAAAATAAAAAAAATGTTTCTGACTTTATGTGCCAATTGGGACCTGAGTTGCATTCAGAGGTTGTGTTCTTTGGGAGTATGTGTGTGTGTTTTTTTTGTCTTTTTTGGAGGGGTGGTGTCACTCACTAAAGTAAGGAAAAAAATGGTTGGCATTAGATTTTTTTTTAAAGCAGCGGCACACAGCATTGGCCCGGTGGTGCTGAGGGCTGAGGTGCTGGACACCTTACCTCATGCTATGCCGGTGACCCGTGTTATGGAACAAGCACGGGCTGCTGGGGGTCAGCAGGGAAGGAGAGGGATTGAGCATCCAACAGACTGCTTTCCTTCTCTGGGGAGGGGGGTCCTCAGTGGTTGGCGCTTGTTCACATCCTGGCAAAGGCTGGGGGACAGGACGCCATGCTGCAGTATGGGGAGGAGTTTAAGAAGATGCTTGGAGGGAGTGCATGTGGATGCATGCATGCTCCCCTCCGCTAGCATCATTGCATGCTCCAGCTCCTGGGAGAACACCAGGAAAAAGCCCTGCTGCAGCACAATGGTGGAGAGCACCTCACAAGCTCTGCTCCCAGCCAGCCATGGCACTGGCCCACTGGATCCGGACTTCGATGGGGGTTGCAGAACCCCGCCAACCCCACCGGGAATGCAAGCCCTGGGAGCTTGGGTCAGCGCCAGATGGTGGTTGCCAGGGGATGGGGCTGGGGGCACCCTCCGGAGGATAACCAGCAGAGGAAAAAAGTAATAAAAAAAGAAATAAAGTAGGGGCACAGTGATTTGTCTTGTGGTGTGGTACACTGGGCTGGTATTAGTTATTTCCTTGTCTCTGTTGGCTCCTAAATACACCACTTGACAGAGGTCTCAGCCAATCATAGCCCAGAAAATGCTGAACCCATTTTCTCAAAAGACATTAAAGAGAACTTTACCCAATACTGAGCCCTGAGGCATCCCACTGGTCACCTTGCCTTCCCCAGAGTGAACTCCATTTACTACCATCCCCCTCTGTCACCTATTCCATAACCAATTTCTTACCCAGGTTACCACCTTAGGACCCATCCCTAAGCTGCTCAGTTTCCTTATGAGTCTCCTATGTGGAAAAGTGTTAAAAGCCTAGCTAAATTCCAAGTAGGCAATGCCGGCTGCCCACCCTGACCTGGTCGCATAGTCAAAGAAATATATCAGATTTGTCTGACATGGCCTCCCCCCCACCACCAATGAATCCATGCTGCCTTGCATCTCATATCCTGCTGGATTCAAGATACTCCACAATTCTTTCCTTTAGCAGTGACTCCATTAACATCCCCAACCCCTGATGTCAGGTTAACCTGCTTATATTGGTCAGCATCCTCCCGGCTACTGTTTTTATGAAGCAGGACTACAGCTGCTCTCTTCCAGTCCTCCAGAACCACTCCTGTTTCCAGTGAGTTGTTGAATAGGACGGTCAGAGGTGCAGCCAGTACCTTTCTGAGATCCATCAGTACCCTTGGGTGTACCACATATGATCCCTTAACTTTGTCCACTTTCAGATTTGTAAGTCCCTTCAGGACACTCTCCTCTGTAAAAGGACTTGTGTCCACCTCCCTCCTCCAGAGGTCCTGCTGCTTTTAGGTGACCCATCCCCTTCCACTTCCATTGTGAAGACAGAAAAAAAAGCTTTTCTATTCCCCCTCTGCATAGTACCCCCTGCCTTCTTAACCTCACAATCCCCCCAGTCTTCCTCTTTTCACATATGTACCAAAACAAAATCTTGTCCGCCTTAGTTACTCCTTGGCTATTTGTTCCTCAGTTTACACCTTTGCACTCGTCATCACATACCTCTGCTTCCCTCTGCTTCTCCTCTTACACCTCCCTTTCCTCTTCCTTCTGTTTCTTTTGTGCCTTCTGAATGCTACCGTTGTAGCCTTTACATATTCAGCCATTTCCTTTGAGAACCATAGTGGTTTCTTTTTTTCCCTCTTGTCTTTGCTCACTTTTGTTTTTTTGCGCATAGGTTTGTTGCCTTTACTATTCTTTCCCTTATCTTGGCCCACTGTTCCTTTACCCCATCCAGGTCACCCCCCTCCCAAATTGTCTCTGAGGTATTCACCCATTTTTTTAGAATCTGCCCTCCTGATGTCCAAGACCTTCATCCTTGTGTGTTTTGCTTCCAGCACCACCTCTGGTATGTTGAATCACACTGTATAATGATCACTGGTCCCCAGGTGGCCTCCCACCTCGAGGTCTGTAACACTTCCCCTCTTAGTGAGCACTAGGTCCAGTACTGCCCCATCACAAGTGGGCTTTCTGATGAGCTGTCTAAGAAATACCTCATGCAGGGAGTCCAGGATGTCCCCACTTTTAGCTGAAGCTGTGGTTGGGAGGATCTAACCCACATTCAACAGACAGAACTCCCTCACCAGCAGCACCTCCCCTTTTTCTGTCATCTGCTAATGATTTCCACCAGTGCCTTTTCCTGTATCTCCCCCTGTGCTGAAGATCTGTAAATTATGTCAGTGTGAAAAGTGGCGACAGTTCCTGAGTCCAAGGTAGAGATGTTGAGAAATGTTATTTCACCAGCGAAAATTGCCACAAAATCAGCAATTTTGCCCAGCAAAATATTTTGTGAAATTGTGCATTTTTACCTGCAATTTTACCCGCATATGCCCATCCTTTATATTTTATTTTCCTCCCTCCCTGCTGTCTAGTGGTCCCCCCCCGGCCGATCACCTACTAAATTCAGGAACCCTCCCCACTCCAGTCACTCCGAGTTATCCCCCAGCCCCCAATCTTTGAAAAAAACAAAACAATCCTCTCCCCTGCCCTGGTGTTTAGTGGATCCTCCCCAGCCAATCACCAGCCGAATTGAAGTAAAGAACCCTCCACCCCCACCACGGTCACCGCTAGTTATTTTCTCCTCCCCACAGTCATGACCCCAGTCCCAAATCTTCAAAATAAAACAAATCTCCTCCCATGTCCCTAGTGTCTAGTGGACCCCCCACCCTGTCTTAAGTCAGAGCCCACTCCACTTCCGCCGAGCCCTGATCGGGCCACCAGTACAGCCCATCACTCACCTCCATGGCTGGCAGCCCGTCTGAGTGCTCAATGAATGAACACATGCTTGTACGAGCACACATTCATTCATTGAGCGGCCAGATGGGGCTGCTGACCATGGAGGTGAGTGGAGGGCTGTGCCAGTGTCCGATCAGGTACTGGGGAGTTGGGGGTCTTTCACTTAAGACAGGGTGGGGTCCGCTAGACATCAGGGACAGGGGAGGGGATTTCTTTTTATTTTGATGATTAGGGGCTGGGGTCATGGCTTGGGGGGAGGAGAAAATAACTGGGAGTGACTGGGGTTCTTTTTCCTTCAATTTGGCCAGTGATCAACTGGGGGTGGGGTCCACTAGACACCAGGGACAGGGGAGAGGATTGTTGTTTTTTTTTTGTTTTCAAAGATTGGGGCCTGGGGGCCTGGGCATACCTTAGGGTGACTGGGGGGGGGGTTCTTGAATTTGTCTGGTGATCAGCCATGGGGGACCATTAGACAACAGGGATGGGGAGGAGAAGGGATTTTTTTTTTTTCAATATTGGGATCCTGCATCCGCCTCTTGGAGGGAATGTGACACCTCTGTTGCCACTCATGCACATATATTTTTGGGGTGTCCAAAGCTGCTGCCTTTCTGGTGGGAAATTTCCAGATACCTAGCTGGGGTTTTAAATATTCTTGAGCCATTGGAACAACAACATCTGTTGTTGGGCTCCCCACCGTGGTCTCTTAGAGGGCATGATTCCTATCATTTATGGAATATACTGCTAACAGCAGTCTATAAATCAATGACCAAAAAGTGGCTTCAACAAGACCCCCCAACATTGGATGACTGGAAGAACATGATCTATCACATACAAACCTTTGAGTGCCTTTCTTTTGACCTCCAAAGTAAACTGAGTCAATTTTCATTAATATATGGACTAGACGGGAAGTATATCCTGGCTAAGAACCATGGACATGTTTCTTTTTGTGCAGGGGAGGGGGAAGGGAACAGGGGCAACCGGGTGTTTAACTGTGGCCCTTTGCTCCTCTCCCCTCCCCCATGGACATTTATCACTTTAATTACTCATAACGTGAACATTACCCCTTTATAGACTGAATGCTAGCTGATACTCCCCAACCCACCACACGACTACATATATGTTTTTTTATTCTCCTTTTGTGTTCCTTCTTACACTTTGATTTTACTGGAGATTTATTTCACCTTAGAATGATACTGCTTAGTTGGTGCCCCTAAGTTCAGTCTGTTTACTTGTTTAACTGTTTATTGTTAACAGATGTTTAAGATTTCTGAGTGTTACACTATCTGCCACTAATAAATGTACTTTTTTGAGTTATGAGAAGTTCAGTGCTGATATCATTGTCTGGATTCAAACCTATGTACTTATTTATGTCATAAATTAAGGCAAAGAGTATATATATATATAAAAAAAAAAGAGGACCCGGTGGTGAAATTGAGAAATTTCGTCCACGGGTGGTGAAATTTAGTCCGTGAGCGACAAATTTCACCAGTTCGAGAGCGACATTTCACATTTCACCTAGCGAAATATTTTGTGAAATACACACATTCAGTGAAATATTTCACCAGGTGAAATTTTCCAGTTTCGCTCAACACTAGCCCAGGGGAACTCATAGTAAGAGAGCAGGCCAACTCCCAGCCCCAGATGATTAGCTTAATAGCAAACCTACTATTACCACCACCACCACTGCTGCCCTGCAAGAACATTTATGCCAACCACATCATGCCACCAGAGTAGAAAACAAAATCAAATCATGATCACCACTGTACTACTCTCAATGAATTCAGAAGTCCATGAAGCAAAAAAAAAGTGATTTTCTGCAGAATGGCAGTATTTTGCTGATTAACTAATACATTCACTGAGTGCATGTTGAAATCTGTATGACAGATAGGTCAGCTGTGGTCATTCTCCTTGAACACTGGGAAGCAGGGTTCTGGCTGATCATCTAGTGATTGAAAATAACATTTTTCTGAGTAGCACAGGTAATGGTGAACAGCACTGCAACTGCTTTAGTGGGAGTTCAGTGATATTCTCAGAGTGACCGTGCTTGCATGCAGGCACCCGAAGCCCCACTTATCTAGACAGAGGGGACAAACCGCCAGTGGAAAAATCATCAGGCAGCAGTGGCATGAAGCTATAGGTCACTCTTGAGCCTCATGCTGGTTGCAGCCTGATGGCCCATTGAAAAAGACAACTCTCAGTCTTCTGTGACAGCCCTGTCATTGAGGGGCACAATTAGTTGTCAATGACAAATATTTGTTTGCTTGTACTTGGTGTGTAGGTGTTTGGCATCCAGCTGGGGTTGAGGTGCTGGATGCCACACCTCTCTCAATGTCAGTGACCCAGGTTCGAATATGGGTTTGGGGCACCAGGGATTGGCCGGGGGGGAGGGTGAGGAGCTGTTTGAACTGACAGCTCTCATAGTGCAGATGTGATCAGATGTGATAATTAACAAATTAATAACATGAGTTATAATAGTGAAATTGTCATGATTGGGAAATGAAGATGTTGTTACATAATGTCGTTTTCTTGAATCATGAACTTGAATTTTCAAAATACTACTTTTGTTTGGTACCAGCATGTGAACAAGACAGATGTGATATAGAGAAAATGCATCTCAAAACATTGTGCTGTGAAATAACCGTGCAAGCAGGTTTTGGAGGAGGATTTGATAAAGACACCTGTCATGTTCATTCGATGGTGGTAAAAAACATGAGTATGTTGAAAATTTGGGTTAAAAAGTAAAAATATTGCACTATTTTGAATCAACTTGAAACATTTAAATGTTTGTTTCATTTTTTTTCAATTTTGACCTCAAATGTTCAACATAGTCTTTTTATTATACCACCTTATGAAAGTGATTGGTCTCATTTATGAAATCCTGTACAAAATGTAATTTTGTGGCACAATTCTGAAAGGATGTTTTGGGCAGGATTTGAACAATGACACAAGTCATGTTCAGGACCTGGGGTTCAAAAATGGCTATGTTGAAAATGTAAAGTCACAGTCTGGTAAAATAGTAAAGCCAGGAGCAAACATTAAAGAATTTCAACCGGGGTGGGACAAATCAGGTAGCCAGGTGGCCAATGAATACTTAAAAAATTGGTTTGGCTATCAGATTTTGAAAGTTATTGGCCAACTTGGCTGCCTGTCTACAAAGTGATTTTTGAGATCTTAAAAAGGATGGCCACTACAAATATTGGTTTGGCTACCAGATTTTAAAAGTTAGTGGCCAAACTGACCACCAGCTCACAAACTGATTTATCTTACCCTGATTTCAACATTTCTTCAAAACTTTGTCAATTTTTGAGTTTCCAACCTCACATTTTCAACATAGTCTTATTATGACCCCGCCTTATGATCAAGAGAAGTGGATTTTTTTAATCCTGTCGGAAAGATGATTTCATTCAATGACTGTGAAAACATGTTTCAGATGGCACTGGAAAAATTGCACTGGCCTTGTTCGTGATGTGGGGTAAAAAAAGGGTATGTTGAAAATTTTGGGACAAACTCTAGAAACATAGAAAAGTTATGAAACAATGTTGAAGAGTGTTAATTAACATTGCTTCATAACTTTGTTGTTTTTTTTTTAGATTTTGAGCCCAGATTTTCAAAATAGTTTGTTTATTACCCCATCTTATGACCAGGACAAGTGGAATTTTTTAAAATACCATACAAAGGGTGATTTCATGGAGTGATTGCAAAAACAATTTTCAGATGATATTGAAAAATCACACCTGCCTTCTTTATGAGCTGCGGTAAAAAAATCTATTTTGAAACTTTAGGGTCAAAATCTGGAAAAATAGTAATGTTACGGGTAAGCATTGGAGAATTTCAACATTCCTTCACAACTTTGTTGTTTTTTGAGATTTTGTCCTCAAATTTCGACATACTTTTTTATTACCCCACCTTACGATAAAGACAGGGAAAATGTTTTAAATCCCATCTGAAACATTACAGGTTTATGGATGGTGAATGGGGAAGGATGGGAGGTGGGCAAGATAGTTATCAGTGGTAATGTGTTTTATTGTTATAGATGGGGCACATGGAAGGATCAGGAGGTAGATGAGATTCTCGGCACTATGAGGGCATTTTATTTTTTTGGACAGGGCATAAGGAAGGATCAGGTGGTTGGTGGGATTCTTGGCAGTGGGAGAGTATTTTATATTCATGGAGGGGATATGGGGAAGGATAGGGATGCAGGCAGGATACTTGGAATTGGGAAGGTATTTTATTTTCATGGATGGGATACATGGAAGGATACCTGGCAGTGGGAAGGTATTTTATTTTCACATATGGGGCACAGGGAATGATCAGGAGGTGGGAGGGATACTTGGCAATGGAAGGGTGTTTATTTTTAAGGACATGACACTGGGGAAAGGATCATGAGGTGGGCAGGATACTTGGCAGTAGGAGGATGTTTATTTTTTATAGACAAGGCATAGGGAAGGCTTAGGAGGTAGGCAGGATACTTGTCAGTGGGATGGAGTTGTTTTTGCATGTCTTCTCTCTGCAAAGTGGTGGGGAGAAAGCTCGGAGCTGATTGTGACACTGCTTAGCTGTTTGCTGGGCGGTGTCATGCAGATGGAAGGATTGAGGTACTCTTTGCTAGGAGCAGCTCACACTGTTCAACTACACAGTTTCCATTCTGCAAGCAGAGAACACTGTCATGATCAGCCTTGGTGATCATTGGGCTGTCACTGTCAAACCCCATTCAGGCTGAGCTGCATTAGACCTGACAGTGACAAACATTTAAAACTCATTTTTGTAACAATATGTTTGCCTTGTACATGTGCTAGCATACATAAAATGTGAACTTATATGTGGCAAATAAGCTCTATTTGTCCAATATGTGCTCATCAGTCTGGGCTTGTATTATTTTGTTGGAGAGAAAAAGGAGACAATGATGAAGGAACTCACATGCAGAGTTTATAGGAATGACTCAGCATTTTTAGTTGAACTAAAACAGATCATGGAAGGTTTATAGGAATGACTCAGCATTTTTAGTTGAACTAAAACAGATCATGAGATTATATGACTCCATGACTATTGCCACACCACATTTACAGTACGTCTGACATTGTTCTCACTTATTTTTATTCCCTAAATTTTACTGACTTTTAGATAAGAAACTGTGTGGATTATATATCCTTATATGACACTGATAATATGCATACATCACTGGATTCTCCCCTACCTAGCTAAAGGAACAGTCTCCCTATCTATGTTAAGATTGATAGTTACACAATGTTACTTGTTTAATTAAAAAAAATGGGAAAAGTCAGCTTTTCTCTGGATTCTCTAAAATGAAACATTCATGCTAGTATTTGTAATATTTTTGCTAAGCCCATAAAATACTAATTCAAACAAGGTAATGAGTTCATCTATAGCTGAAATCTCTCCAGAGCTATAGATGACTGAGGCTGCTCAATATTACATTGCTGCCATTTGTTGAATATTGTGATGTCATTGAGAAACAAACTATACCTAACTAACTGGCCCAGTGGTGCTGGGGTTGAGGTGCTGGATGCCACACCTCTCTCAATGCCAGTGATCCAGGTTCGAATATGGGCTCAGGGCACCGGGGGTTGGCCGGGGGGGGGTGAGGAGCTGATCGACCTGGCAGTTCTCATCCTTGGGGAGTGATCTCGGGGATCCTCAGGGTTTGGCTGCCAGTGTCACATTTGAGGAGCCCTGTCGCTAGGCCAGGGGAGGGTGGACGAGGGTGTGGGCTGGAGCTGTGGTGTACATGTGTGCCTCCATATGCATTTGCTACCACTTCTGGGGCCTTGGGGTAATAGGGCACAAGCAGAAAACACCCCAGAGGATATGGGGAGGCAATGGAGGCCCTAGGAGCCAAGCCCACATCCCAAGGCCAAACAATCCTTCCAACGGGCTCTCCTGAGCCCTTCAAATTGACCCTTGACTGACCCTCTAATTTCAGAAAGGCCACCAGGTGGGTGAGGTGGATCCTCCCCCTGGGTGGGGGTGATCCAGGGGTCTGGAAAGTTCCTTGAGTTTGGGGAGAGGGTGCTTGGTATGCTCCCTGGAGAAAGGTGGTTTCAGGCCAGGAGTAGAGGCTGCGGTTGAGTGGGTACTCCTGAGAGATGCCCTGATCCTCCGGTGAATAAACAGAACGTACAAAAAAAAAACTGTACCTAACTACATTAAGTCAAGCACAGCTTGTTCTCTGATGTCATCACAAAGTTCTAAGAATGGGTGCAATGTAGTACAATATGGATCCATGACTGGTCGTCGAATGACCAGAAAGCAAAACTGGTAGGTTGACCACATTTTGCAGTTGGCTGTTGGTTTCGGACAGAAGAGAGTGTTTTCTTAGAGGGTCTTTGCCCCTCAAACCCCCATGTGGGGGGGTTACACCTCCCCCAATTAGGATTCTCAACTCTGAGTTGTAGCTGATTTGGGGGGTGCAGGACCCCCGACCCACAGTGCTGGGTTCCAGCAGGTTCCCTACAGCGACGTGGCGCTGTAGTCGCTGCAGGGGACCTCGCTGTCGAAAAGTCCCTGAACATGCAGCATACCGTACAGTATTAATATTGAACTGACTCAGTCATCTATAGCTCTGGAGTTCTTCCAGGTACAGATGAGCCCAATACCTAGTTTGAAGGGGCTTTTCATGGGCATTCAAACTATAATGGCCACTGAGCATCAATGTGTCCCTTTAAAGCCCAATCCAACATCTTTGGATCCATGAAATGTTCTCATATGCTGGCTGCACTGATCCACGTCCCAGTGCCACTCTACCCCTTATGGCATCCACTGCCCCACCCTTTACTCATTGTGAGTGTGGAGCCTTGCATTTGGGTGAGGGGATGTGCTGTGGTAGAGCAGTACTGCACTCTGTCCATCCAACTGAATGCCAGAGCTGCAACACAGAGCATTGTGGAACAGGGAATTGTGGGCTACAGCAACACTCCAAGGACTGCTGAGTCCAGTTCCTAAATGAAAAAAGTAGAGATGTAGCCATAGTCCTCCATGTCAGCTTGGAGGACTGAGGACAGTATGTATGGGGGCCATTTAGGTCCTAGGAGGACTTAAGAGGTTCTACCTAATCTTAGCATCGCTTTTGGGGTGCTGCATCAAGACAGTGCCAGATTTCAGTGACTGTCATTTAGAGCAAAATGTGTATTTGTGGGGGGCTGCACCCTCTGCACCCCTTATGAGGGGCTATGCCCCCCACACACACCCTCAACTAAATATACCAACTCTGGGGAGGGCAGACCTCAGGGAGGGGGGCACAGTGAAGTCACCCTAATGACAGTCACCAAAATCTGGCACTGTCTTGACGTGGTGCCCTAAACGCGGTGTCCTAGCAGCTGGTTACAGACTTAAGGTGGCCATGTGGAGGGGAAGCACAGCTGCTATGACACAGCAACCAAATGCAAAGTGTTTGACCATCTGCTAGCCTTTCTTACCACACAGTTACCTCTGTGAATGCCATGGAACAGCTGCACCTCCTCTCCTGGCCACCCCACCCCAGCTGCCCATACAGAGGCACTAGTGAACTAGAATCAGGTGTGGCAGGGTGTGCATTGCTGTCTGTGGCTGTTGTGAAGCAAGGGCATTGATTTATAGTGTTTGAAGTATTGACATTTCATTTTCAAGACTTCAAATTCCAGGATTGTGCCTTTGATTCCTAGTCTAATTTCCAGATCATACTGGGATTTTATTGCCCTTCTTTTTGTGTGTGTCTGAATAATGTGACTGAAAGAAAGATTAATATACAGCATTTTAAATAAAGGAAAATGAAACCTGCACAGAAAGCGATTTTTTTATCAGTGTGTAGTAAGTCCAAATTCTGGAATTTCACAGGGTTTTCTGCTAAAAACTGAAAACCAGTTGCCTTGCCATGAAGTGCCTCATGTGAATGATCTTTGCACAGATCATGCACTCCACAGCTTTTCATAGATTGCCACATGAACAGAATGGCTAGAATGCCTTTGTGGGTTGCTCCCTTAATCATTACTCCTCAAGCTGATTCAAGACTTATTGCTTAAACTCACTTGTGAGTGTAAGGGGGAAGGAGAGAGGGAGACAGAGAGAGACAGAGAGAGAGAGAGAGAGAGAGATTCAGTATGTAAGCCTCTCAAATTGCATTTATTTGTACATAAGTCTATATTTCAAAGACCAGGGTAGTAAGGATTTCCAATTTCTTTTGTAAGATCAATGCTTTATTTTTTACAAGGCAAAGTAACCAAGGGGTCCAGTGCTTGCATGTATGGCCAACTATGCATACTCCACTGACCTAGCAAGAGTGTGGCATCAATCAGCAAGCAACCACAAAAAAAGTCTGTGAACCCTGGCCCCACCAGCTACCATGCTCTTGCAGGCCATCATCACTGCAAGGTGAGCAGTTGCAGCAGTATCAAAGAGCCCATCATTTTGGGTCACCTCATCCATGCTGGAGATGGATCTCCTTCCTTGACTGCTGGTTTTCCTTCCTTCCAGAGTCATGTTTGCTTCTTCATGTACTGAGTCATCTGCACAGGCATTTCTCAGAGCTTGCCCTCTATATGGTCTGCCTTGATATATTTGGTGGAACCCTACACAGCCTCTAGGGCCATTGGGTTGCATGCCTTGAGAAGATCCCCCCCCCAACAGAGTTCTGTTATCTTACCTGCGGTCCCATTACATACTTTGCAATACTAGAAAGCTACCATGAAATGTCCCCAGTTCCCCATATCCTAGGATCTGTCCCTGGCTTTGGTCACTACACCCCCATCTGTGTCCAAGTTGTGCTACCACATGTTTGATTTGTTCCCCTTCCTAGACCAATTACGCCTGACCACAAAGGTGCATATATCTCAAGTAGCCCTTCCTCTCCTGAAACTTGATCAAGGATTTTGTTTCAGCAGCAAAAGGAGGCAATAAACCAGGCAAATAAGCAGTCCTCAACTCCAGTCTTCAGCACCCTACTCTAATAACTCAATGTCTCTTAGCTGACAACCGGTAGTTCCCACCCAGGAAGGGGGGAAGGGATGATCTGCATATGACTGATGATTCTAGGCAGTCTGATTGGTTAGTGTGCCTATGATCATCATGACATTCAGACTGCTCCCCCAGGCACCTTTCAGGCTGCCAGCTAAGAGACAGCCAACAATTATAGCTGTGCACTGTCGGTTAAGGGAATGGGATGCTGCTGTTAAGTCAGATTTTATTCTTTACCAGTCAGGAATCTGTGGAGATGGGTTATTTAAGACAGCTGCACTTTTGGGGTCAGACAATTTGGGTTTAAGAGAAGATCATCTTCATAATAATGCACAAGAAAGCTAGTGATGTGCTAGTTCTACTTATTAATGTATGCATGTATGTACTGTATGTATGGATGTATGTACAAGTTATTTATTTATTTGAGTTTTGATAAATTGATGGGGTCACTGAGACAGCATGTCCCCTTTTCAAGGGTGACCCATACTTAATCATATTCTGTAAACATGCAGAAGTACTGCACATTAGTTATACACTGTATACATACAATAGTAAATATTGCACATGAATTACTGGTAGAAAAACATAGTGTCACAGGTCAGTGACACATATTTGTGGTAGACTAGTACACATTGAAACAATACATTTGGCTGAGATATAGCATTGGTCCAACATAACGGATATCATACATACTTGTAAGTTATACACACTACTAAAACAGAGAACATAATGGGCCCAATTCTAGAAGATTGGAGTCCTTGGCACCTTCAGCGGTGACTTGCACCAAACTCAGTTACAACAAGGACCCTGCACCAGATTCTAGAAGGGGCAGGATCTCCATGGCTAAGTCCTGCGACTTGCAACATCTAGCCAGGATGCCAAACAGAGGGCATACCTGGCGAGTTTGTCGCAAGCCACAATCGCTGTGTGGTATGGCGCAAGGGCCCCACCATGCCCCAATCCTCCAGACAGTGCAGACAGAGACCTGCAGGGATAGAGGACCCCCCCATCCACTGCCAGTACCCCATGAATCCTTCCCACCCTGACTCCCGACAGCACATCATGTCGTCTGTGTACTGTACAGTAGGTACAGTACACATACCAGACAGACCCTAATAGTCTAGTGGCTCCTCACCTCCCCCAGCAGTGCCAGTCCATTCCACACCCCCGACCCATCCCGTGCTTAATAAATGAATGAGTACATTCATTCATTGTGTGCATATATACAGTATGTGCTCCTATGGAGCTCAGTCGGTGGCTGGCCATGGTGGTGAGAGGTGGACTGTGCCAGTCACTGGCTGGGGATGGGCTGGGGAGGTGTGGGGTGGACTGGCACTGCTGGGTGGGGGGGTAGAGGGCTACTAAACTACCAGGGGTATTTGCATGTTCTTCTATTTTTACAGTGTGTGGCACTGCAGGGACCTGTGTTTCGGGGTTGGGGCACAGGTTGGGGGGGCAGAGCTGCCATGCAGGGCTTTTAGTAGGATGGGAGGTTGGGGGCAGGGTGTGTGTGAGCAGCGCTGTGGGGCTAGTACAGTTTGGGGTTTTGGAGGTGAGGGGTGAGAGATGCCCTGCAGGGCACTTACTGTTTGGGGGATCGGGGGCTGGGGGCAAGATATGCCCTGTGGGGCACTTACTGTAGTGTTCTGAGCATGGGGTGGAGGGCACATGGATTGGGTGCTGGTCTGGTGGCAGATCTACACAACCCCCAGAGGGTGTAAGGACACTTACACCAGCTAAAGGCTGGTGTAACTGTACTTTGATGGATGTCCTCCGGGGGTTGTTGTAGAATCGCAACATTGAGGACTTTGTTGCTGCCCTTCCAGAATAGGGCACAACTGCTTTAGTAAACCCCTTAGCGCCATGTTGCAGTGGGTTGCAGGTGTAATTGCTGGCATAAGTCCACTTTGTAGAATACAGTATGTCGCAACTGCTGGCATAACTTGTTACTTGCACATTTTTTTTGGGAGCAAATCAAGTTACAACAGGTGTACCCCTTCTAGAATCAGGCCCAATGAGTATAAACTTCACAAAGTAAACATCTTGCATGTTGTAAATTAATTAGAGCAACAGACTTCACCAGGAAATGAAGCAAAATGCCAGAAGTCCCAAAGGATGAGGCAATAGGATTTGTTTCAGCGACTGCACCTGCAGTGATTCTTTACAACTCATTTTATAGACTAAAGTTGTATGTGAAATGACTGAGGCAAGTTGGCAGGGGACCCCTTATAGGGTGATGTTTGCTTGGGACTAGTTCTGACCAACTGTGGGGACCTGTATCAGTTTTTATTATATTTTTTTAATGTTTTTACTTACTACATACAGTGCAAATGTTCAAAATAATGAAAAAGTGTGTGAAAGTACTTGATGAGTATTCATATTCAGGACTCTGAGATACTTGGTACTTAGGATTAGGAACTTGGTATTCGGTGCACGTTAACAAAAAAATCAAAAAACTGTATCACTTACTAGGTAGCCAAGGTCTGTCCTTTGGCTATTTCCCCCAATTCCAGTATTTTCCCTCCCTCCACCCTATCTCCTTCTTCATAGAGAGAGAGAGAGAGAGAGAGAGAGAGAGAGAGACCTGTTTTTAAAAATGCAAGCTAAGTTTGGCCTGGTGATTGTAGATTACACCACCATGAGGGAGACTGTGTTTCAAAGTTTGCAAATACATTGAAGGGGCACTAGGCAGTGCTTCTCCAGGGGGTCACATACCTCATCTTCATTTGGAGGTCTTTATATGATGGGAAGAAGCTGATGCCATTACATTGAACTGATTGGGCACAGGTTTACTAGTGGATTCTGAATGTCGCACTAGGCACAAGTACAAGATGTTGAACTTTGATGAACTTGATAAAACTACTGATAACAGATCACACCTGCTACAAATATCAGACATTGAGGAACAATATATTTTACAGAATTTCAAAACAAAACTGGAATTTGGAGGCTCTACACCAACTCAGTCTGTCACAAACCAGTTTTAATATTTAAAACAAAAACAAACTAAACTAAACTGGAGTGGCATGCTCTGACTATGACCCAGTACTTAAAGCAGAAAAGAATACCGAGGGGTCTAAGAATCTTTGCGGAAACAAACGTGGGATACATTGATACTGACTTGACAAAAAAAGGGATGGAATATGTAATCATTGTTCAAAAGACTTTATGTTATTAATAGTAAAATCAATAACTAAGGAATCACAGAAAGCAAAAATAGAAATTATACAACATGAAAATGAGGTAAAAACAAAATTTAGTGTAGATGAGTTGAAAGAATATTTGAATAAAGTGAATATACAACTGACAGATTTTGAGGAGATTAGAGCAACAAAGCTACAGATTATCTGAATGATTATGGGGAAAATAAGGTATATACATTTAAAAAGAATGCAATGGATTATGGGAGGAATTTCTAATACAATTTAGATTCATAATCATCTGTGCAGTCATTGGGTAGTGATTCTGACCAGAGGAGAAGATAGAAGGAGAAATCACCATTTTTTATACAGAGGCAGATACCAGGAAAGGATATACTACAGGAAAAGGGGATGAAGAGCTTACCAATATATGAGGGATATGCAGGCAGGGGAAAGAGAAGACCCACGGCTAAGACCATCAGACAGAATAGAAACAGATGAAGGTACAGGGTAAACAGGAGGCAAAAGAAAAGACAAAAGACAACAAGAAACAGTTCAGGTGATCATGAGATAACAGACAATGAGGACAAGCTAGTGTTTCACATTTCTCATAGAGAATTAAACATGATAGAAAAAGAGGTACTAGCTAAGGGTCTGTCTTTCTGCCCACATTACCAGACCAATGAGTTTGGACTCAAATTGGATTTGAATAAGTATTACGGAAAAATAAGGTTTAAATATCTTTGGGGATTTTACCTGACACCCCCAAACAAATCCACAAGACAGAGATAAAAGGATTATTTTGGGACAAAAACTACAGTTTAAATCAATGTTTGTACAACAAGGACAGATACCACATCATAATGGGACCTATATAAATTGGGTCTCAAGAGATATTGATTTATTGATTAAAAAAAGAGAGAAACACAGACAGAAGAACATGGTATAATTTAACAGCAGAATTTTTTGGAGATTTGCATCACCTAGAAAATGATTTAGTATTATTATTAAAAATGCAGATAAAAGAGGAGCAGTAGTTGTCATGGACAATGAACAATATAAGAACATGTGCCAGAAATTACTGAGAGATGAAAACAATTATCTGAAACTACAAAATGACCCAACGAACAGTGTAAAGACTCTAGTAGAAAGTATACTAGATAGAGCATATGAAGAAAACTGTATCACAAAGAGGGAGAGGGAGACATAATTTACAGTAGAAGCACATCTTCCATACCTCTGTTTTACAATTTACCCAAGATACATAAGGCTCAACTAAATCCACTAGGCTGGCCAATAGTCTCAGGAATTAACTCAGTATTGGAGCTCCATCTATCTTTATTGACCATCACATAAGACCATTAGTAGAAACCACAGTAGCATATATTAAAGACTCTACAGACATCATTAACATTCTGCAGTCTATAAATATGACAGAGGAGAATATTGAAAATTATTTATTAGTTACTTGGGATTTAAAGGACCTATACACTTCCATCACAGAGGAACAGGGATGTACAGTACTGCAGGACGTTCTAGAAACCAAAAGAGATGAGAAGAGGCTAAATCACCAAACCATTTGATTAAGCAAATGTCTGAGATAATTTTGTCCCATAATTATCTCAGATGTGAGAAACAATTTTATTTGCAAATCAGAGGTACAGAGATTGGCTCGAGCATGGTGCCATAATTTGCAAATTTATACATGGTTGCCTTTGAGAGAAAACATGTTTTGTGTGACCAGAACCCATACATACAAGAGATCTGTATACAGAAATGGTTAATTGATTATATTATTGTTATATGGAAGGGAACATCAGAACAGTTGGAGAAATTTCCCACTTGCTTGAATACACAAAGAGATCATTTGATTTTTGTAAAAAATAGTAGTGAATCAATTCCATTCTTGGACCTTTTGATTTACAAGAAGGAAGGAAGTTTGGCCACAAAACTGTACAGAAAACCTACTGATAGGAATGTGATCTTAAGGGCAGAGAGCTATCATCCAAAAAAAACTTTTAGAGTTCATTCCTTACTGACAATTATTAAGAGCCAAAAGGAATTGTACAGAGGAGGAAGAATTTCAAAATGTATCACAGGACATGCTAAATAGATTTAAAGAAAGAGGTTACAAACCAGACACATTAGATGTAGCAAAGGAAAAGACAGCAATGAAAGAAAGACAAACTCTTCTGTGCACAGGGGAGGGACGAGGGGGGATCCTAGGAGTCAAAATACTATTGACAACAACATACAATTATGTCTTTTTCAAAATTAAAACCCTCATTAACAAATATTGTGATGTACTTAATGCCACAAATATGGGGTCCAAGATTTTTCAGGATGTGCCAATGATAGCGGCGAAAAGAAACAAAACAATAGGAGACCGACTGACACATACACAAAATAAAGTACCTGAAAAAAAAAAAAGAACACTTTTTGTCTACATTGGATATATGAGGAAATTACCAGTATGTACACTGCAATAACATGTATAGAATTAAAAAGATAAGGAACATAGCAAGGAATGAAGATGTACAATTGTACAATTTATTAACTGCCAATCGACAGGAGTGGTATAGTTACTAAAGTGCTTTTGTGATAAGATATATATAATTTATTTATTTATTTCATTTTTGTTGACCGGGTAAGTGCACTAGACAAATTCTGCCTATTTTCAGGCAAGATGTGGAGGAGGGAGATACAGATGAATGCCAACTGACTTTGAACCAGATTAAGCTGTTGGTGGTATTTTAGTGAATGGGGGATATTTGAGCAGGGCACCGGGGAAATTCCCCTGCTCTTGGCCAGTAGGAGGAAAGGCTATCTGCAGGACAGCCACTCTGTGTGAGACGCCGAAGGGAGAGGACGACTGTGCAGTGGGAGTACTTGCCTCGGCTCCCACTGTTACTGTTTCTGCAACTGAGGCAAATTTAAAGCTACATACAGATATGGAATTGGATGAGGAGTTTCATGAGGCTCCTCTTTCTACTGAGGATTTTGAAAAGAAAATGGAAATGCTTACTGAAGTGGATGCTTGACGTGTTTCTCACACATGGAATGAAATTCCTATGTTTCAAGCTGTAACCAAGGTAAAAGCACAAAAATTGCTACATCAGGGAGCGCTCCCAGTTCTTAAGGCAACAAAAACTGTCATGATAACAGCTGATGGATGTTCTTCTGAAGAGCTCGCAGGGCGCGGTGAGTTGCTACCTGTACCTCCTATGACTAAAAGTTTTTCAAGCATTAATTTCATGCAACAACAGGCTGGCAGTATGGTTGTTGATACAGACGAGTGCCTAAAGCCTCATAAGCTACAAGAACAGTGTTTTATTACTTCGGTCTTGACTTTACAGAAAAAGAATCAACCAGTGCATGCATTCGGTAAAAACAAGGACATGGCTACTAATGGGGTTGATGCGCATATTTTGGCTGCTGATAATGCAGCAAATAGCCAGAATGCAATCCCGGAGCTTCATACTGCAGCAGCAGAAAGCGCTCAGCCACTGATGGCTAAGGAGGTGCTCTCTGTCATTATCAATGCAAATGCTGTCAACACAACAGCTGCTGGAAACCCCTTAGACAGTACTGCAGGGCAGGGTGAGTCAGCGCTTCATTTTCTGTTACTCCACGTAAACTGAATATTGATTCTAGCATGCAACAGGCTGGCGGTCATAGCATTATCACTAATGAGTACCTAAAGCCTTCTTTGCTGCAGGAAACGAGAGAAAAGGTTACCAACTCTGATTCTCAAGCTAAACAGAAACAAATAATACAAATTCTACAGCTGTTGAGTTTTTACAGACTGAGACTGTCCCATTTAGCAAATCAGCGGGTTTTGTATTTAGACAAACAGCTAATGAAAGAACTGATGTTTCCCTTACAAAAGAGGCAGTTTTTTCCCCTCCTATTGTGTATCAGTCCACCTCAGAGTCCCAAGCAGGGGTTGCAAAATTTACATTTCCTGCCAAGTTCCCTCACAAACAAAATATACAAGGGGCTGTGTCTCATATATGTAATCCTCCTTTGCAAGAGTCTGGTGCTGTGGTAATTTCCTCTAATTTAACTGAGGGGTCTTGGACACCAGGGAAAGCCCTAGAAGGGGCTGTATGGAAGCAGGCACTCTCTGGTAGTTGGATGCCTGACCCAACGTGGGATGTAGAATTCACTTTTTCTCAGAATTCCCCTGTGTGGAAACCAGGTACAAGGGTGAATACCTCTGCTGAGGACACTGGAAAAGAGGTAAAGCTCTGTACTCCAGGGCCTCACTCCACTGCTAGGCCTTCAGATCAGCAAGCTTCATGGCCTATGAACCCTGCAGTAGAATTTGACCCTTCTTAGCAAGCTCTTCCACCACAAGTACAGAACTCTGATTCATCTGCTCAAAAACCTTTAATGTCAGAACTATTTTCTACAGCCATGAGGAAGGCAGCTCCAAGAAGAAATGCAGTTCGTATTCGTTACAAAGGGGGCTTAGAAAATAGGCTGGACAGATATTTCGTGGGGAAAAATCTGTTAAAAGAGTCTCTTCACTTCTCTCCGAAGGATGTTTTTGCCTTCATAAACATTTCTGGTGAAGATAATTTCGATGTTAGTTTCAGGACTTCACATGCATTGGATCTTTTTGGGAAAGGTATGGGCAAGTATAGTTTTCTCCCACATGGGCCCCCTTTTTGGTTATTCCTTTATATAAGCTTTTAATTAAATTTTTCACAGTAATGTTTTGAAGTGAGGGGGTCCATGTGGAAGATATTACTTTTTGGCTTTCACAGAAATGTGAAGTTTTAAGTGCTCCAGACCCTATCTTAGATTCTGAACAATTTTGGATGGGGGAAGGGGAATATAAAATCAAACTCAGACAATCTGATTCGGTATAGAGCATATACCTAATTCTTTTTTGTTGGAAAGAGATAGAGCAGTCTGTTTTTATGGGGGGCAGCCCAGAGCATGCTATAAGTGTGGCACTAGGACTCATCTCTCCAGTGTATGTGACCAACCCCGGTGTGACAATTGTGGAGAGATAGGGCATGTTACAATGCAGTGTGCGAATCATACAAAATGTGACTTGTGTGAAGAATATGGCCATGTTTTTCGGGAATGTCCTTGGGCTGCTAAAAACAAGGCTACCTGTATCAGCCCAGATCTTCTGATTCAGAAAGCTCAGGATGCTGCAGGCTCCCTCCCCCCCATCTCCAAGGAGGGAAAGGAGAGGCCTCAGACTACTTCTACAGTTAGGCCTTCTACCCCTGAGCCTCAGATTCCGGTCCAAATAGCAGTCTTAGCTCCTCAAGAGGAAATTAAGTCTTGCATGGGACCTCCAGAAGTTCTTGAGTTGGCACCTGTCTGTTTTACAGATCCAGTAGTTTCTGAACAGGATCAAAAAAGCTGCTGTCCCCTTATCTCCATACCCATAAGGAGGTCCTCCAGGAACTTACAACCTAAATCTCCTCCCCCAGTTATTTCAGTAGAATCTAATAATTCATACGCAGCATTATTCACTCCTTGGGGGGAGACAGAAATGTATTTGGGAGATTCTGACTCTCAAAGGTCCTCATTGTCTACTATGTCTCAGTGTATAGATAATTATAAAGAGAAAAAAAGAAAAAAAGGAAGAAATAAAGGATTTTATTTCCATCTGCTAGTTTTTTGAATGTTGTGAGCCTGGGGATCATTGAATACTCACAGTTTGTTAAATGCTAGTAAAAGGCAAGCTCTGTGTCAACAGATACATGATTTAAAAATGTCTATCTGTTTCTTGCAGGAAACCTGGATGCAGTCTATAGAGCAGCTGTTAGCATTTAGGAGAGAATGGCCCTGGGGACCTTCTTATTGGTCTTTTGGGACTGATAGTGCAGATGGCATTGGTATCCTATTTAATTCCTTTCAGTTTTCCCTTCATAATTTAATAGACCTTATTCCTGGTAGGGTTATGATCCTGGATGGGAAATGGCAAAACTCTTGTTATAGGTTCATTAATATTTATAACCCTCAGACTAAAGCAGACAGAGTAGCATACATGAAGGCAGTTCAACCTTTTTTAGTCACCTCTGTACAGGTATTATGGGTAGGGGACTTTAATTGCAGTTTAAATAAGACGTCCCAGCAGAATAAAAAAAATTATTACGATTCTCACGCACTTGATTCCATCATCAGGTTGGTGGGCTTGATTAATTGTTTTTCTTATTACTTACATAGACCCAGGGTATCTTTTATGAAAGGGAAACTGCATTCATTGATTGACCATATGTTTGTTTCATCATCTGTACAGGTTAATACCTTTCATATGAGACCAAGTGAATTTTCTGATCATTTATTACTATTATGTTCCCTACACACTGACAGCTCAACCTACAGTTGTAAAGTTTGGTGGAAATTGAATATGTCTATCCTAGATTTCCCCCCCACATAAAAACAGGCATACAGTTTTTATTGAGGGCCCGTTTATTAGTAGCTTTTTTATATACAGATAT
The DNA here is from genome assembly GCA_016271365.2 of Neoceratodus forsteri. Classification (NCBI taxonomy): domain Eukaryota; kingdom Metazoa; phylum Chordata; order Ceratodontiformes; family Ceratodontidae; genus Neoceratodus; species Neoceratodus forsteri. Next base: position 1,211,536,222 of record CM057453.1, on the reverse strand, counting down.
GGGAGCTTGGTGGATGGATACTAAATCAGACCTCTGTAAATTGTTTAAAAAACAAGTGGTTTTAACTAAAGATCAGAATTTTTTAAAGTATTTGTCTCTTACACAACAGCTACAGAGGCTTATTTCATTTTTCTGCAATACTAAATTTGATTATTCTGAGTAAATTAAACAACTTAAAACTAGTATGAAAACATATCAATATGACAGGGCTAGGAAATTACAAGCTATTCTGGCAATTGCTACAAATAAGACTCCCATTGGAGATCCTTTTGAGGTATGTAAAACCTTAAAGGATTCTTCCACTATAGATTACTTACAAAGTATGGATGTTTCTTTAGCTACCACAATAGAACAGTTAAGGGATTTAATTGAACAACATTATCGTTCTTTGGAACCTGATTCCTTTATTTTGGAGGATTCTATAGCAACTTACTTAAGCTCTATTAATATTTCTTCAGATTCAGCTGAAATTTCCCAACTATCTGGGCCTATCACTAGTCAGGAAATTGTTGAGGTTATTCAAAAACTGAAGCCTAATATCTCCCCTGGGATTGATGGGCTCCCTAATCAATTTTACAAATGTTTTCAGGCTGAGTTAAGTGAATGCCTTCTACTTTTATTTAAGTTTTTTTTTTAGACTACTTCTATTTTTCCTTCCTTTACTGAGGGACTTTTGATACATCTGTTTAAATCTGGAGACAGGAATAATTTAAAGAATTGGAGGCCCATTACTCTTTTAAATTCTGATTATAAAATCTTTTCAAGCATTTTAAATAATAGGCTAAAGAAATACGCTAAATGTGTTATCTCTCCTTATCAATTCTGTAGCATTCCTGATAGACAAATTCAAGCTGCTCTGATGATTTTGAGAGATGTCCTTGAGCATTTATCATTGGCTGGGAGAACTGGGTGTGTTCCTATTGTAGATTTCGAGAAAGCCTTTGATAGAGTTCACTTACCCTATCTTTTTTTAGTACTTAAAAAGTGTGGGGTTCCTATACAGATGATTGAAACTGTTAAATTATTATATCAGAATAATATAGTTTATCCATTCTTAAAAGGTTGCACTGCTCAGAGTTTTTGTTTAAAAACTGGGGTTTGTCAGGGTTGCCCCCTGAGTCCACTTTTATATGTTATTTCATTGGATCCCCTATTACAGTCTTTGGTTAATGCACCGAAGTGGACAGGGATAATAAGGGATACTTTTAAAGATTAACTTCATTTGCAAGCTTATGCTGATGATTTAAATTTATATTTCTCAGATCCATCTCAAATTCATAATGTTTTAGAGGAATTTAAACTTTTTTCTGCAGTTTCAAATGCGAAAATCAATTTGCATAAGACTAAAGGTTTATTTATTGGGGCGGTTAATCCTGCTGAGGTAATGCAGGATGATATATGCATTTCACAAAATCCATGAAAGATTTGAGGAATACTTTTTGGTCCTCAAAATTTAGCTGATGAGAATTGGAAATTAGCACTAGAGAAGGTGGAAAAAAAAGTAAATAGGTGGTGATTTTTCCTCTTCCACCTCAGCTGGAGACTAAGACCTATGGTATTTTTTTTCAGATGTTATGGGGGAACCATTTGAATCCAGTGAAAAGACATTATACCTATCTAGGTAAAAAAATTGGGGGACTGGGGATGATAGACCCAATCACTTTTTTGCATTCTTTATTTTTTATGACTTCTGTTAAGAGTGGTCTCATTCCAGTAGTGAGTTTAGAAAAGGGGTGGATGGTTAGGGTCCTTGGCAGATATTTTCAAGCTTGGCATGTTTTTGCCCCAAAAATAAACCCTCATATTCATATTCCTATTCATGTTAGACCAGCAGCACAAAAACTATATAGATGGCAAATTACTAAAGACATGATTAAGATTAATAATATACAGTCTATGTATAAACTAGTGATGGAAGCAATACATCCGCAAGTCCCTTGTTTTTAAAAATTGTCCATCAACGTTAAATGCTAAGGTACTGGCACAATGTAATAACCCTAGATTACCTCCAGGTCAATGGGAAACTCAATGGCTGATTTTGTATGGCGTCTTAATGTTCGAGGGAATGTAAAGTATAAGGCTAGAGAAGAAAGGAATTGTCCTTATATGGACTGTATCAATATTGAAGAAACTATGGAACATTTTTTATTGCAGTGTTCTTATTCTAAAGGCTTGTGGAATTATCTAGCTAGAGTATGGAATTTTAAATGGCTTCCCTTTGTTACATATGATATACTGGTATTAGGAATTTATCCATCAATTCTTGTTGATTTTCATATGGATACTTTATCTTTATTTTTTTGTTGTGTAAGATACTTCTTACGGCAGGCAAGATGTCAATGGGTGATTTACCAAAAAGAAAATGTCATATGAGTGTTGCAGCATTTTGGTATCAAATGAACTCTCAAAGATTTATTCGCAGGATTTGCATTTGTTTTCTTCACATAAGGTTACTAAATGGTGGAAGGGTTTTACTCACTTTATCAAATATAAGTAATTCAGTGTCTGTATTACGTTATTATGGTTGGGAATGATGAGTTTGTTTTTCTGTTAAAGTGTTAACATTTTTATTCATGATTGTATTATGTTGTAATATATGTGTATTATTACAATAAACACTCCCCTACTCTTTTCGAGAAGTGCCAGGGGATCTTTGACATCCACCTGAACTACCACCAGAACAAGCAGATGGGACCTCGGTTTAATGTCTCTTCTGAAAGATGGCACCTCAGGAGTGCAGCACCCCCCTCATACTGCACTGCAGTCTTAGTATTGGGATATTAACCCAGGTGCCTGGTGTGGGGCTAGAACCCACAGCCTTCTGATCTCCTGGCCTCAGAGGTGAGTTAGATACCTGCTGAGCCATTATCTATATATATATATATATATATATATATAGGCAAACCAGAAAGACAGCTGAAATCAAGAAATGGGGAACATAAAAGCTATATACAGAGGGAAGATACTGTATGACATCCTCAGTGGCTAGGCATTTTGTAGAACATAAACATCGACTACTGTATCTTAGATTTCTTGGACTTGAAAAAGTTGAATTGGACTCCAGAGGTAGGGACCTAAGGACTAAACTTTTACTTAGAGAAGCATAATATGTAGGCATGTTTCAGGTCATAGATCCTAGTTTTGGACTGAATGACAGTATTGACTGGCAACTGATTCTGTAAAGGAAAGTAATCCAAACTTTTCTGCCCCCTTCCCTATAGAGGATGGCATTCTTCAGGAGTCTGGTGGGCTTCATGAGGGAATTACATTTTAAGAAACAACAGTTATACTGGACCCTACCCCCATGATTACTGTAGGTCCCCATCCTCAGAATATGGTACAGGGGAAACAGTAGGTTACTTTCCTCATAATAAAGGAGAAATAGTAAGTTCAGGATCTGTATAGTATGAGTTTAAGAGAGTAAGGAGTCCATTTGACCTCATCTAATGGTGCTAGAAGAGTTACAACTATAATTCAATAGAAGACAGAGAAGAAAACAAAAAAATGTGAAATGACACCTATTTGGGGAGTTTAACTGATATGAGGAATTTTGTTATGTTGCACAGAGTCATGGACAGCATTACTGTGGGGTTTGGGATCTGTGATATAAACTTGGCCAATTGGAGAGGATATAGGAACATTACAAAGAAAAGTAGATTTAAATGTAGGATGAATGATCGAAATACAGAAAAAGACATTTAAAACAATCATGTTGCACAAGGAAAAAGGGATATGGCATCTTGGATACCTAGCAGGTTTTGATTACAGTTGCTAGGTGCTGCATACATGCAGGTTGAGAGCATGGGTGATTCAGCGTGACTCACATGATGTCTGGTCATGTGAGCTAGCGCATCACTGTGAGCCCAATTCTGACCTCACCATCATATAAAAGGGACAGTCATTCTTCGGCACGCTGCCATATGAAAAGGGAACGCAAAAGGCTGTTCTGTGCCACTAGTACTGGACCAAGTAAGTGAGAAAGCAAACAAGTTCATGAAAAATATGTGGTGCTAAGAATGTTTTTAACTGTTGATGTAATCAAATGGAGATGTTCAGGTTTTATTCAGACTAAAAGTGAAAAGACAAAAGCATGAAGCAAGTGAAGTAAATATAGTGGGCCAAATTCTCAAAGCCTCTGGCATGGTGCAAGGGGCTTGCACCAAAAAGAATGGCATAAGGTGCCCCTTGCACCAAAAGGTACACCAGAGGCAATTCTCAGAGGCAACCCGCATAAAATGCAGGCTGCCTGCCCCAAACAGGGTTTGCACCATCCCTGTGCCCAGAAATGAGCTGTGACAAGGCGCTAAGGGCCATGCAGCAGACGCAAGCTGCCACAGCCCCATACTTGCAAATCACAGATATTTCCCAGAGGGAGAACTTCAAAGTTCCCTTAGAACAGCCAGGGCTGGTTTAAGGGGACTTAGAAACATCTCACCTGGGAGGGCTGCTGGTCACAATAGTACCACGGGACCGCCCTCCCCAATCCTCAATGTGCCCCACAATGTTAACATATATAAGATTCCCCCCACCCAGAGCCCCGATGTGCCGCACACTTATATGTTATACGGAAGAACCCCCCCCATATGCCCGATGTCTCCATCAGTATGGCACACATGAGAGCCCATCACATTGGTGGTTCAGTGCCCCCCAACCCAGTAAATAGTGACCCCCATCCCCAGACAGAGCTGGGGACCAGCAGAGCCCTCCTCACACCTCCATGGCTGGTCCCTGACTGAACTGTCAGTGAGCACATACTGTAATGTGTGCATGCTCATTGATTTTCAATGCAGCATACACTGTAAAGTCCACAGCTCAGTGACAGTTCAGTTGGGGATGGGCCGCACAGGTGTGAGGAGGGCTGTGCCAGTCCCATGCACTGTCTGGGGATGGGGGTCACTATTTACTGGGGTGGGGGGCACTGGACCACCAATATGAGGGGCTCTGGTATGTGCCATACTTTTTTTTTATCATATAAGATTTTATTAGTTTTCGAAGTACATCCAACCACGGTAGAGGCACTCAAGCCAGCTTCCTGCTTATAAACACAGATATCACAAGCATTTTTGCACGCATAAATATCATACACTTGAGTAGGATGTCGCCTAACAGTATCAGTTGTGTGATTTGCTTCTTACATACTGTACCCTTTATACAGTGCTCTCCTACACATTGAATTCACATTGCTTTATAAACACGCTCATATGAACCAGTCAGTTTCTAAAATTATACCATCATCCAACAAGGGGGGGTCTCCCAGGACTAGCCATTTGCACTCTAAACTAACATACCATGGGCCAGGCTTTCCATGTTTCCCCTTATTAGCCAGGTCATACTGATCCTTTCAGAAGGAGGGTCTAAAACAAGTGACACCAGGGTAGGTAATAAGGACAGGCTGACAGTGGTCTAAACCCTATGAGGGAATTGCACATACTACACCCAACACAGGGCATCCCTTGCTTAAGTAAAAGCTGCATATAAAGACACAGTTATTAATAAGGTGTGGGAGACATCACAATTTAGACTGTTGGTGGGTTTTGATGGGGGGGTGGGACCGAACAGATATGTGAATGCAGGTATGCATCCCATTTCTTATAGTATCTGGAGAGATGGCCTTTCCCCACTGTGGAAAGCCTTTCAAATGTAGCCAGCCACACCATAGCAGCCTGCCAACAGGTGATTGCAGGAGGATTAGGCATCCGCCATCTCCTCAGGATAGCCCTCTTGGCTTCCATGATAGCCACCAACACCCAGGCCTTAGTGGGCGCCGTCAAAGGGCCCAGGATGGAAACATCCCCCAGCACCAGAGTGGGCTGGGCAGTTGACAAGTAGGGTTACCACCTGTCCTGTGTTTCGCAGGACAGTCCTGATTTGGGCAGCTGTGTACTGCAAAAAAACAAGAAAAATACTACATGTCCTGACTTTTTAGTAGAAAAAATATTTTCTAACTTTCCTCTAAATCTTGTAGAAAACTATAGTACCTTAACTAAAATACATTAAAATGATATGAAACATAGAAGCAACAAAGAAACTACAATACTTAGCCTTAATTCTGATTATATAGAGAAAACAAGTCTGTTGCACTAGTCGAGGTTACGTACTGTCCTGTGAAAAATCATGTTTTAGTAAGAAATGTCCCACTTTGGGCTTCTTAAAAGGTGGTAACCCTATTGACAAGGGTCTGCCGATAACTTTAGAGCAGTCCTCCAGCACCTGCTGCCAAAACCCCTGAACTGCTGGGCATGTCCATAGAATATGGAGTAAGTGAGCCGGGGAGGTATCACACCTCCAGCACTTGTCATGTTTCATAATGTTCAATTTATGAAGCACTGCCAGTGTCTTATACAACCTGAGAAGGATTTCCAACTGTATCAGTTGGCTTTTGGCATCCTCGTATGCTAAATGGGCAGCTTTCAAGCAATCATCCCAATGCTGCTGGGAAAGGGGGCATCTAAGTTCGGCTTCCCAGGCCGTGCGGCTGGTCAACGTAGAGTCGGGTTGGGCATCCCTTATTACCCTATAAAAGGTTCCCACTAAGCCTCTACTCTTGCTGGGCTCGTGAAGGGTGGTCAAACATTTTCACCTCCCCATGTTCGCAGGCACCGCCAAAAGAGAGGCAGTTGCTCTCCAGATTTGAAGATACCTCCAGAAATCCTGAGTTTTAATTCCATTTTCTCTCGCATCTGTTCAAAGGACAGAGGGGAAGAGATCCCCCACCGCCCGTATACCTCTAGATGTCCAGTGTTTCCAATGTATCAGTCTGCGCTCTATCTTTATAAGTTGGTTATTCCACAGAGGGGCATATGCAATCGGAGGGAGGTATGCTTCTCTTGGGGTACCCGTGAGGGCCATAGCCTGTCGCCATGCCCTGCAGGTCTCTGTCATGATAGGCGCAAGCGTGCCTCCTGATGGCCTCTTGTTGGTGAGCAGAGAAAAAAGTACATTGTCGGGTAATAGGGCTGCTTCTAATTGCACCCATTGAGGAGGAGAAGACAAAGGGGCAGCGAACCAGCTGGTAGCCTGGGCCATATGAAAGGCTGGGTGGTATCCCATAAACCGTGGGAGTCCTAGCCCTCCCCTGGTCCAATGTGCCCGGAGCTTAGCTGGGCTCCAGTGTGCCATTTTGCTTTCCCACAAGAAAGAGGAAATAAGTCCATCCAGTTGCTGGAAGGGTCTAGGGGTTAGGGGACCGGGATGTTACTAAGGAGGTATGCAACCCTAGAAAAAAATGAACATACGGATAGCCTCTATCTTACCCTTCAGGGAGAGCTGCAACCTTCTCCATCTCTGAACCTCAGTTGTGATGGCTGCAATCAGTGGGGATAAGTTGGCCTTCTCTAGGTCCTGTCAGGTGAAGGGAATATAAATCCCAAGGTATAAAAATCCCTGACGTGCCAAGGTAATGTCCGTATTACGCAGACACTCCCTACTGCACCTTGCATTCAGGGGGGGATAAAATTGTCTTCTTTTGGTTAATTACTAGTCTTGACAGGGAGGCAAACTCCTGCAGCACCTGAAGAATTATAGGAATAGAGCATTCTGGATTAGACAGGGTAAGCAGCATATCGTCTGCATAGGCATTGACCAGGAAACAATGCTCCTTTACCGGGATCCCAGTAATATCAGGGGTGCTCAGAAGCTTCCGTATCAGGGGGTCCAATGCCAGGATAAAAAGAAGAGGGGAGAGAGGGCAGCCCTGTCTAGTGCCCCTCTATAAAGAGAATGGCTGGGATACATCTTGGTTAGTTACAATTTTCGCTGTAGGCAGATGGTATAAAGTGGAGACCCAAGAGCAAAACCCCTGCCCAAACCCATAGAGAGGTAACACTGCATGTAAGTATCCCCACTCTAGTGAGTCAAAAGCCTTGGCAAAACCTATAGCCAGTGCTGCCATGGGTGTGTTCGAATGCAAGGCTAGCCATTTTAAATTAAGGACTAGTCGGAGGTTGTCTGCCCCCGACTTCCCCTTAGAAAAGCCTGCCTGTGAGGGATGTATCACTGTTGGTTGAAACGGGCAAAGCCTGTTCGCCATGACTTTGGCTAACAGTTTGGTATCTACCAACAGAAAGGAAATAGGCCGAAATTTGGCGCAATCCAGTGCATCCGAGGATTTTTTAGGAATTAAGGTCACCAGAGCCTCCCACATAATGGGAGGGAGAATTGCAGATGTCTGAGCTTCCTGCAGAGCCTGCAGGAGTGGAAGAGTAATTTCTGCTTGTAGCAGTTGGTATAACTCCACTGTCATACCGTCTGGGCCTGAAGCCTTTCCTTTGGCCATCTGGGACAACGCGGAGCGCAGTTCCTCTGCAGTGACTGGAGCGTCTAAAGCCACCCTCTGCTCCGGAGAAAGTTTTGGGAGAGAAACCCCATCAAACAGCTTGGACAGTCGGGCGCCAAGTTCCTTGTCTGATAGCTGGGCCTTTGAACAGTAGAGCTCTTGGTAATAATTCTGCATTACCTCATTAATGGCCTTGGGTGTAGACACTACCCTGCCCTGCGGGCTTCTCAGAGCTAGGATTCTGGAGGCTACTTGTTGCTTGCGAAGATAGTATGCAAGGAGTTTGCCCCCCTTGTCCCTCCCTCCCAGGATTTGTGTTTAGTACGGATTAACTGCCAAATGGCCTTCTCATTTAACAGGGTGCTGAGTTGGTATTTTATACCACTGATGGCGGGTAGGAGAGGAGAGTTAAGCGGGTCTTGAGAGTTTACTTTAAATTGCCTCTCCAGAGCCACAAGCTCTGGCTACAGTGAGGAGATGGTCTTTGTTCTGGCCCTGTTCTTGGCGGCCGTGAAAGATATAATTCTTCCTCGCAGAACAGCTTTAAATGCCTCCCATACCACCAAAGCCGTGGTTTCTCCCAGGGTGTTAAGGGCGAAATAATTTTCGGCTTCCTTCTTAGTATAGGCTTGAAAGGTTTTGTCTTGCAGCAAGGTAGGATTGCATCGCCATCTTGTGGAAGGAGCACCCTGGCCCGGAGGAGAGTACAAGATGGAGACTGGCGCATGGTCTTAAATCAGTATGCTACCTATTGAAACATCAATAACCCCTGGCTCTGCAGCATAATTTGTGAGCCAAAAATCCAATCTGCTATGCATGTGATGTACTGATGAATAAAAATAATAGTCTCGCCCCTGTGGGTTGGCCCTCCTCCAGGTGTCACAAAGACTCCATTCTGTCATCAAGTCGTAAGACTGGCTAGAGCCTTGGGATGTGCTTGTGGGGTGGGCAAGGAATTATCAAGGAAAATATCCAAAACTAAATTGTGATCCCCTCGGAATAAAATGGGGACATCAGAGAAGCCACTTGTCAAGTCCGAGAAAGCTTGACTGAGGTCAGAGTATATTTCCCCAACATCCATGTTGTGGCCATAAACATTGGCCACCAATAGCTGACCTCCCGGATAAGATAACCGGCCTGCTATCCAGTGCTCCTGTGAGTCTGAGCACTTGTCCTCTACTACCCATGGTAGAGGTTTCCTTATTAAAATGGCCACTCCCCTGGATTTGGTTGTGGCACAGCTGGAGATCACCGTCCCCACCCAGAGCTTCCTCAGCCACTGCAGTCCAGTTGGTAAGGTGCGTCTCCTGGAGAAGGGCCACATCCATCCCCTTAGAGTTCAGGAATTGTAAGACTTTGGTTCTTTTAGCCGGATGGTTAAGCCCCTTCACATTCCAGGAGATGCATCTCCAGCTGTGTCCCGACAAAGGTTCCGCAGTCGCTGTCATATCTCCAGGGAATAGTGATAATTAAGATTAGTTTAGTACTCACCCCGAAGTCTCCCTGCGGGTATCAGGCACAATGGCCTAGAACTCGGGGTAATTGATAATACCTGCCTGACAGCTGAGCCCCACTGGTAACAGCAGTAATAATAATGCAGCAGGAATTCAGAATGTGCGTAAGTATGATTCCACCTGAGTCCCACCTGGTTGGAGATAGAGTAAAGAGAGAAACACACAAACAGTCTTTATCAAGTTATATAACAGTCTTAAGGTTGCAAAATTCAGAACTAAAACAGTAAATCTATGCTCTAGTTAGAGTTCCCTAAACTGCAACAGTTACTGATGTTGAAGTAGACGTGTGATAGAAGCCACACAAAAAAAGGGTGCCTCACGCCACACTGCTTCCAACACCAGAGGTATCAAGGGAAAGGTTGCACCAAAATAACGGTAACCTGTTCCAACCTGGCCCCATGGATCTCTATGCCTCAACATGAACCGGAGGCACCAGGTGAAAGAAAAGACAAAGACTGTCCTAATAGTAGGGCAGCCACTAACTGCCTATTCACTGGGGAGCGGGATGGGGGGGTGAGGCTAGCGTTAGCGTGTCAGTGCCTTAAGAGTTTTGAGGGGAGACTAAATAAAGGGGAATGCTGCTGGGGAGGGCACGAGCCAAGTGCCTGGCACTCCGTTCAGCCATTCGGCCAGGGCCCCTCTATTGGGTCAGAAGATTGCTTGCCTGGGTCTTCATGCCCCTACGCTTTTTGACCTGCAATTATCCAGGGCCTGAGGGATATTAGAAGAAAAAGGGGTAAGAGAAGGGCATAAGAAGAGTTAGGCGACTGAAAGGAGGTGCCAATGGAGGGGAGGCCTACTTCAGTCTATACCCAAATCCCCTACATAACATCACTCGAAGAGGGGAGGGGGAGCTAGGAATGCGACAGCGAGATAAAATATCTATGTGTGCTACTCTTCTCCCTCTTAGCCTGCTCATAGGAAGTAACAAGAAAAAGTCCCATATCAGTGCAGCCAGTGACCAAAGATCCATCCAGCCTTCTGCTCCCAATGTCGAGGATTGCTCTTTAGGCCTAGAGGTGGAGCCACCATAAGGCGAGTTAAGCTCCTCCACATAGGATTTAGCCCCAGGTTTCAGGAGGCTCGCCTCTATGACAGCTTCTTGTTCATTATCCTCAGCTTCTGCAGCCCAGTCCAACACTTTCATGTCCTCCGTGGACTCCTCGCCTTCCTCCATCCATGGAATTGGCACTGCATTCATTGCTGAGACCTCGGCCTCTGCTCTGGGGAGTTTGGCAGGGGGAGAGGCTACCGTATTGCTCACTATGGGCTGACGAGGACTCCTGGCCCTTTGTCGTTGGTGACCCAATGTGGGGAGGATTGCTCGATCACCTTGCCCCCTGTTATCATATCTTTTATCCAGGTATGCACTACGATCTGGGGGGGGGGGCGCCTCAGGGCGTTTGTCTGTCGGTTGCAATTCCATGGGCAGAAACACTGGCATCTCCTTCGTGACCAGGCCTGAATAGTCGGCACTACTATCTTCCTGGGGTCTATTTCCCCTTCTTTCTGAACCCTTTGGCAGGTGTTCTTTCATGGTCCAGAGGCGTCTGGGGAGAGAGGAATTTGGCAGTAGACCTGGCCATTGACTGTTTACCCAGGCTTCAGCTTCTTTGGGGGATTCAGCCAGGAATGACCTGCCATCCTTAGAGAGCTGCAGGGTGGCCAGCCTCCTGAACCTGTACTGGAAAGAGTTGGCGGCCAGATATGTTTTCAGTGGGCCATATGCCTTCCTCCTCATTGCCACCTCCTGTGAAAAGTCCTGATAAAATGAAATTATATTGCCCTTCCAAGTAATCTCCCTGAGCTCCCTGCTGGCCCTCAGAAGCTTTTCCTTCACAGAGTACTTCAGCAAGTATGCAATGACCATTCTGGGCCCATTTGCACCATCAGGCCTACCCGCTACTCGGTGCGCTCTCTCCACCCCCACAGGTTCCTTCCACTTCTAACCGAGGAGCCGCAGTAACCAATCATTCAGGAATTTCTCCATGTTCGGCCCTTCAGCCCCCTCCGGTACCCCTAGGATCCTAATATTGTTCCTTCTGCTCCTGTTTTCTTGATCATCTGACCTTTGCCATAATCTGGCGAGCTTGTCTTCATGGTCTTTAAGCCTTTTCAGCACAGTTAGGTGCTGCCTCTCCAACTCCTCTGTACGCTGATCAAGAATGTTCTGTTGGTCTACCAGTTTCCATACATCTGCCATGTTTCCAGCCACAGTAGCCCCTATGTTGTCTACTCTCACCAGGAGTACTTCCAGCATCTTAGTAATGTTGGCTAGCACCTCTCTGACTGGGGTTTGCTCTTGGGAGGGCAGTGGGAGTTGGGTAGTCTGTCCCCTTACAGTGTCTTCTACAGCTTCCATCTTTAGAGCTGTGTCCTCCATCTGCCCAAAAACTAGAGCCCTCCTTATTGGTAGCTTCTCCTGCATAGAACGCTCCTCCGACACCCCTGAGCCCTGCCTCACTCGCTCCAACTAGCGGTAAAAACTAATGGGTCTGACGCTCCCCCGCACTCAAGCCTATATGGCCTACTGCCTCACATCACTCCGTAGTACTCGTGGTCAGTTTTTAGACTGCAAACATATCTCCCCGCAATTTAAACAGCTGCGCTAGCCTCTGTAAGGGTAAAGCTTGAATCCTCAGTGAATATTTGTGTAGATCAGTCCAGCATTCCAGCAAATCAACTACAAAGTAGTGCCAGGTCTGGACAGAGCAAAAAGCTCATGCAGTCATCACTTCAGGGTCCAAGCCACGCCCCCTGGTATGTGCCATACTGATAGGGACATTGGGGATATGGGCAGTGGGGGATCTGCTATACAAATCATACTTGTGTGACACAGCAGGAATCTAGGTGGGGGGAGTCTTACATATATAGTAACATTGTGGGGCACATCTGGGATTGGGTGGGGGATTTTTCAGTATATTCATTATGGGGCACAATGTGGATCAGGGCAGGGGTACAGCCTGCCATTGCTGCAAGAGGCTTGCGGCAAACCCTCCCATGCACCATGTGTTTGCCACATGGGAGAGGTTGCTGCAAGTGTGGGGACATAGGTGCCAGGACCCCTCCTGTACCTGAATCAGGTGCAGGGTCCCTGGTGTATGGGGCTTTGGTGCAAGCTGCTGTTTGCTACAGCTTGCACTGAAAGCAGCCCCCTTTGAGAATCGGGCCAAGAGTCTCACTTAAAATGTAAGGAAAGCATTTTGAATATTATAAGTAGTATGAAGGAACTGCATAATCCTTAACTAGTTGAATGATTTATTACAGAACTAAAAGTGGTAAATATAGTGTCTCACTTTTAAAGTCTAAAGGATGCATTTTTGGATGTTATAAGAAATATGTAATACTTAACTATTTGATTTATTAAAGAAGTAAAAGTGGGACAGAACTAAATGTGGACTACATGTGAGATTAAGTGCAAAAGAGAAGAAGTAAGAAAAAAGGCAACATATATCTGTCTGAACAAATTATCCATAGACATACAACAGAGTCAATGAGTAAAAGTCACTATTAAATAATGAATGACTGAGATTATATTATAGTGGAAAATTTGTATAAACATAAAAGGACATTTCTTTGATTACCAATTTGAGTATATAAATAACAATAATGACTGATGGACTTCCAATTTTATTTATTAATGATATGAATAGTGAATATAAAAAGAATATTTAATTTATTATTAAACTTTAACCAGTGTAACCCTGAGGGAGGATTTTTCCAAAACATTGGTATAAGGTCACGTTGTGGAACTGACCCCTACACTAGTCACTTAGAGTCTTGTAGAATAATAATGTATTATGATTATATATTCCTGGGTGAGTGGGCCCATTTTTTCCAGTCTGCTTAATCTTCAAGATCTGAGCCCAACTCACCTGCCCTAGTCTGATAGGGTCCAGGAAGTCATCATCATCAAAGTTTATTGATCGACTTGATAAAATCAATACAATTTTAAAATCATAAAGTTTAAAATTCAATACACATTCATATTGCACAATACATATAACTTAGTACAACGTACAATCATGTCATACAATAATCTTACCTTAGTATAATTATTTACATAAATATAGTCACTATCTTACTAATACTCCCCTTTTCATGAGTACATTTCCATATAACTTTACAAATTTAAATACCTAAATCTATCCATTACCTAAGTACTATATTCCAGCGTGTTCATATAAGGGAAGCAAATTTGTCATGTGTTTTTAATCCATCTAGTTACCCACTAGTTTCTCAACCTTTTCACTTAAATGAAACTTTTTGGTTTCAATTACCTCAAGGAAGGACACCACTGCATTTAGTATCTCCACATTGTGAGACTTCAGAAGGAATACAACCACTAAATCAGATTGAAACTCAGGTTTTCCCAATATATTACTCAACAAATTTCTCCTGGGTTCATTATACAATGGAGATAATTTTATAAGGTGTTTTAAATTATCTATATCCTTCCCACATTTACATAAAACATCTCTTTTTTGTTTGATTGTGCTATATAAATTCAATTTCTTATTATTTGTTATGCATTCAAATCTATATCTTGTAAACAATTTTTTACATCTAGGATTGTCTATAAGATCCAAATAGGCCTCATATTTGTGTATTCTTTTATTATCTTGCATCCATTTACAAATTTTATATTGTTTGCACAAAGCCAAGTCACTTTATATATATGTATCCCCAATTCTTTCATTATTTATTTGTTTAATCCATTCAGATGGTATTCTTAAACAGTTTGATATGTTATCTAACAGACCTAGAGGTTCTATAACCTCTTCGAGTATTCTTATACATGGACAGATTATTTTTTGTTTATAATATTCAATAGCTTCCTCGAGACATTGTCGTGGTAATAGAATGTGATTCATTTTATATACCTTGAACCAGTAATTTACTTGTCTTTGGTGAATTTTACATTCAAATGGTAATTGACACAATTCAGATCTTGTAAATGTTGACAGTATACAATTTGGCAAGCCCAGTATCTTCTTAAAACATTTACTTCAAATTGTTTCTAACTTGACATTATTACTTTGCCCCCAAATTTCAGTCCTGTATTATATCTGGTTCCTGAGTTTTGTATTCATGACTTTTAATATGCCTTTCACTGACTAACCTCCATACTTATGTGCAAAGGTATTTAAAACAGGCAAAAACCTAATTGCTTTGCCCTCAACTTCCCTTAGATGTTTATTCCATGTTCCATCTCTAGCCAATACCAGCCCCAAATAACAGAATTATTTAACTTCTTGTAATGTATTATAATTGACTATATATTTGAAGGCTTTAGCCCTACCTCCAAATACCATCACTTTTGTTTTATTGTAATTGAATGCTAAAGCTACTTTTTTGCATGCTTAGCAAATGTATTAAGCATTCTATTTATGCCCAAATAATTAGTAGATATAAGTACCACATCATCAACAAAAGCTAAGTATGGACATGGGGTATTTTCAATTCTTGGCATATGATGTTCTAAATTATACATGCTGTTCAACACAGTTTGGAAATACAAATTGAATAACATAGGGGAAAGAGTACAACCTTGTTTCACTCCTACGTTAGTTCTAAACCACTCTGTTAAACTTCCATTATTGGAATATCTAATGCTGGTATAATTATTTTGGTAACAATATTTAATGATACCTTGACTTGACATATCAATCCCTAGTCCTTCCAATCTTTCCCATAATTTGACTTGATTAACCCTATTGAATGCCATCTTCAGATCAATAAAGACACAATATAACTTCTGTTTTTTTTTATTTTATTATATTTGAATATTAAATGTGTTATTACAAAACATTGGTCTGCTGTAGACTGCCCTGTTTTAAAACCTGCCTGTGCCACATCTATAACCCTATTTCTTTCTACCGATATACTTAATCTATTATAAATTATCCTGGTAAATAGTTTTTCTGTATAGTCTAAAAGACTAATCGGATGGTAACATTCAGGTTTACTTTTGTCACCTTTTTTAAATAACGGTATTATAATATTAAGTTTCCAGCTTTCTGGAACTATCTTCTGTTTCCATATTGTGTTGAACAGAATCACAAAAAATGGTATTCATTGAGAAGCCATACTATTAATGATGTCAATAGGAACCCCATCAGGCCCATGGGCCTTATGTTTTTGAAAGATATGAGTGCTTCCTCTATTTCAATAACAGTTATAGGATTGGGTACACCAATTGATAATCCATCATCTTTCATTCTATTTTGGTATTCCAAATTCTCTACACTAAAAATATTTTTAGAGTACTGCACCCATACATCAGGTTCAATGTGGGCATTCATTTCCCCTCTATAATGTTGTATACCCTTATTAACTATGTTCCAAAATGTTTTATCATCTCTCGAGCTTACAGCTTCCTCCAGTTCTGTCCATAACTGCATCTGGTACTTACATCTGCTATTCTTTAACACTAAATTGTACAAATTGTACTCTTTCCTTAATTGGTTTATCTTTTTATTATTAGCAACGTTTGGATTCTTTTTTTTTTAAATACTTATCTGACCATTAAGTTTCTTCTTAACAATGTTACATTCTTTACTATACCACTTCTGGCCATCCTTTTTTACTATAGTTTGATCCCCAATGATAATATTTCTTATATTACCCATGATAGTATTGAATGTAGTAACTTTGAATCCTCCTTTATAATTACTTCATGTAACTTGTCCAATATACATCTTTCAGTCATAATTTGTTTAAAATTCCCACTATCAATAATTTTCCAAGAAATCTCTTCCTGTTTCTTTTATAGAGTGGCTACCATCCAAATCAATTAGGGATTCCAGTGCTGAGTGCTGACTTTCCAAAGTTGATCTTATCTTTAAATTGACACAATTAGATAACATGTTTAAATTTACACAAATATAATCAATTACTGATATCCCCTTACCTCCCTTGTAAGTATAATTTCATGAAATATCACCTATTAAGCATCCATTTACTAAAAGGAAGTTTCTATCACTTAATGACTTGTGCACCTCAATCCCTCTCTTGTTAACAACATTATCTCTTCATTGCCTTTCAAACTTCAAATTCTTTGTTCAACTGAGTCAGTGAATACATCAAGTCATCAGATATCCCCTGTAGATTTGCCCATTCTAGCATTTAAGTCTCCAACCATTATTATTTTGCAATTTGGACCTTCTGTTTGAATATTTTCTAATTTTGATGATAATTTTTGTATCCAATCCCTATTTTTGTACTTACTATTATACAGTGGGGCATAGATATTAATTAACATTAATTCCTCCAATCCTACCTATGAAACTTGAACCATTAAGAGGCTTTGACTGTCAATGAATATCTCTTTTGTTCCTATACTTGTTTTTAATCTACAAAAAATTACCACCCCACCCACATTTCTACCATATTTTTTAGATTGTTCCACATATTTTGCACAAGATGTATAGCCCTCCAGGTAAACATCACCAATTGTCCATGACTCTTGTAAGCATATAAAGTCATAACCATTCAAATATCTTATCATTTGTGGATCACCCAATCTATCATGTAATCTGGATATGTTCCATGACAATATATTGATCCTTTGTTCTTCCCTAATTTCCTTCCTTTTCAGTGGTGTCCCTCCTTGAGTAGCCATTATTTGTCAATGGTCCAAGTCAGTCAAAGTTTCATAGCTATTTTCTGTTTCAGTCTTAGCTTTCCACACCTTATTTCCAGGCCCAATGTGATGCCATTGTGCATCTTTGTTGTTCTTTCACAATGGACATAAATTTCTAACCTATCCAATGCCCCTTGTTTTTGCAACAATTCATACATGCTCCCTTTTTTAATTTCAGCATTATCTGTCCATCTGTTTCCCATCAAATTGCATTTATCATTTCATTAGTGCAGACATGTGTGTTCAGCAATGTATTTTGGGTAATAGTAAATTTGTTTCTAAAGTTATTATTATTTTCTAAATTTTATTTATTTCATTTTTGTTGACCGGGTAAGTGCACTAGACAAATCCTGCCTATTTTCAGGCACGACCCGGGGGAGGGGGATACAGATGAATGCCAACTGACCTTGAACCAGATTAAGCTGTTGGTGGTATTATTTTTAGTGAATGAGGGAAATTTGGCCAGGACACCGGGGAAATTCCCCTACTCTTTTCGATAAGTGCCATGCGATCTTTAACATCCACCTGAACTACCACCAATCCAGGCAGATGGGACCTCGGTTTAACGTCTCATCCGAAAGACGGCACCTCAGAAGTGCAGCACCCCCTCTCATGCTGCACTACAGTGTCAGTATTGGGATATTAACCCAAGTGCCAGATGTGGGAACTCAACCAACAGCCTTCTGATCTGCCGGCCTCAGAGGTGAGTGTGCTACCTGCTGAGCCACTGACACTGACAATGTAGTTGTTTTAAACCAAAAATAGGTAATTCAATGTCATTATTTTCAAATGATTTTTCTACAGTGTAGAATTCTGGGAAAAGGTCACCCATTAATAATATTTCACTAATCTGAATTCCCAGCTTACACAATTCTTTAGAAACTGTGTTAATTGTTTTTAAAATATAGATTTGGTCTGTTACTGCCAATATCAATTCTGTTTTGGCTATATGTCTAATTATTCTAATGCCTTCCAACACATGTCTGCTTCCTCCAAGCACTAAAGTAAGAAGGTTCTTACTCATCATAGACAAACTGTCATCTGTTTCATTTGGCAAACAAGACATACCATACAATGGAAGTGCAACATCAGTTCTTAACGTTTTTGTTAAAAATGACTTAAATTTATTTTGATGTTCACCATATTCCCCATCCTTGTTACCCTTAACACCAATATTTTCTTTTTTTTTCCTTCTTTTCACTATCCTCCCTAGAAGTACCCACTATTAATTCTGGGGTAGTCTCCTGGGTTTCTTGTGCCTCATTATTTTCTATACTTATATCAGCTCTTTTCTGGTTATTTTTTCCCACTTCATGACCTTTCTTTCTTTCAACTTGTTGTTCTCTATTCCCATTTCTGTTCTTTTTCTTTCTTAACTTCCTTTTACACCCTTTTCTATCCATAATATCACTACCTTTCTTATCCTTCTTTAATTTCACAACTTCAATGCCTATATCCTCATTCTCTACATGTAATACTTATTTTTCTTTTATCTGTTCATCTGATTTCTTATTTATAATAATTGTTTTCTCATCCTCCATTTTTTCTGTTATGGAACTCTTCTGTAGGACCCTACTATCCAATATCTTGTCATTTACATTTTGTTTACTTTTTGCTTTTCATCTAATTTAATTTCTTGATCCTCACCTTTTTTCCAAAGTGTTGGAAACTTGTTCTTGAACTCTAGGCAGATACTATCATTCCTTACTAATTTATCCAGTAACAATACACATTCCATGGAGTTCTCACATGACAAACCCCAACCCCTACTTCCTCTGGTCTTGTCTGATCATAGTTAAATTGTTTAGATGTATTATCAAAATTTGACTGTGCTTTAGTCCGCTCCCACTCCCCATCCTGCTTGTTTATCAGTTGGTCCAATCTCCCCTTATTTTCTATGCTGATACCTTTCAGGAAAGCCAGACCTTTTTTGATTTCCATAAATTGTTGGTACAGGAACAAATTAGCATTAAGTATGTCTCTAAGTGTTCTTACTACTTCACCAGTCAGCCCTTCTATACCTGAAAAAAAAACTGGGCTATGTGTACTGTTTGACCATGAACAACTCACTTCCTCAACTGACTTTAACTCACCTTTAGACTCCACTTGTTTTCTCATATTTAATACAAAAGGATTTTTTAAACAACCTGTGTTTTCCAAGTCTTCTCTTATTGATTGCCTCATGTTCCTAACTGTTTTAATTACAGTAACATCTGTAAATTATCAATTGTTGCATATATGTTCATATGAGAACTAAATTATTTGTTCACACTTGAATCATCCCTCCCATTTCTTGAATTAGAACTAGAACCTTCACATGACACTGTTTCCCCAGGCATGCTGGTAATAATTTTAGGTATAGGAAAAGAAAAAGCAAATTAGGTCTAATCTTTCTATTCCATCCATTCTGGTTTTACACAACAATTTCAAAATGCCTCCTTTTGGAGCAGAGGTATGTGGTAATTTATTGTCATTAACGTTGTCACTACCATTAATTAAATCCCCTAATTGTACCACATTCAACTCCTCTAGAGATTTCATCATTGATTATTTTTTACTTTAGATGTCCTTTGTTTGTTATATTTTAATGTCCCAAGTTTTTATAATAAGCCCCTCTGCTTTTGCATTTTACCTTTACATAATTTATCCATTTCTTAATTATCCCTAGTTTTATCTTTCACATTTCTCGTTACTGCAGGCATTTTTACTATTTTCTAATAAAAAACACAAAATCACAAGATGTAATAACTAAACCTCAAGTTAAAATGCACAATATGTTATGTGCAATATATTTATACTAAAGCATTAAAAGAAGCAAACTACCTCCCAATATCAATTAAACTGACTCTCACTTAAACACAATTCAGTAGTAGTCTTAGTTAATATGTTGATATTGGATAGTATAGACACAAAAAAATCCTACGGCTTAAATACCAATTCTCCTTTTGTACTACAAAGCAGATACTGTATCTTGTTATGTTTTGTTATATCTTATATCTTATACCTTATAAATATTTAGCAATCATATTGTCATTCAATGCCAGGAATTGTCATACAATATTCAGTACTAAAAATAACTAAACTAAACAGAGACAAAAAACAATTTCACTCAGATCCAGATAGAACAGTGACAGCTCCTTTAAACAGTTCACTTGTTTGCTCCTAATCCCTCAGGAGACTTGATTAAGATGCAATATTTCTGTTGGAAAGAAAGTTTATGTCCAAAAATTCTGATTCTCCACAGCCTTGATAACACCTTGTAGCATGCAAATACGTTGGCCCAACCACACAGTTGCAGTAAAATGATAATGTACTGATACAATACACAAATAATCCAACCATGCGCTTCTTGTCAAATCGGGATTGTCAGTCCAAGATCTTCACGGTCTATACCCAATTCTGTAACAGCGTTCTTCACTACAAGGAATAAGAGAAACTAAATAGTGCTTATTCTATAAAATGTTTAACTTATTTTATATCCCACTACTTAGATATCTTTAACTGTTAACTGTTAACAATAAACTAGAAAAATAAACTTACTGGTGTAGAAGAGATCAGCTGTTGCTGCAAAGGAAAACATAACCACCTGATAATAGTTGGATTCAGCACATCTAGCATTTATGTGCTTCTCCCAACTACTTCTGGACTTCTTTTCACAACTTCCATGCAACATTACTTGCCACTTACTTTTCAGAAAACACAGAAATTGCTGCAAGTAGCTGAAAATGTCCTTATTCGCAGCTACACATAGCGACATGCAGATACATACAACATATTCTACAGCGTGCAAATTTTATTCAAAAGCCAAGAGAAATTAGAATACACATTTTTTAGCACAAAAAGCGATAAATGCAAACTGCATAAATGTAGTTCTACTACAGTAAAAACCTTGTGCACCTTTTCTCTTCTCAACCTATATGTGGAAAAACCTTCAATATGAAGTCAGGACTTTACTAAAGAGTCTGGCTTGGCAAAGGTGTATTTATACTGAAGAAAATATGTGCAAACATGCAATCTTGCAAACAAGCTAAATCAGCTTTATCATATCTTAACAATTAAGCAGTTTGCAACTCAAGGGATTCAGTGCCTAAAAAAAGACATACAAAATGTGGTAACATGCAAGGCCAGCTGAACTCTTTTATAGTTATAACAATTCAGCGGCTTGCTGCTCAATTCAAGTTATATATCAAATTGACACAAAACCCTGATTCGCACCAGGATTCTTTACAATGTTGGGTAATCCTATAGTTATTAACTACTTACAAGCACTCTCGCTCTTTAAATTGCCACCTAATTCATTAATACTCTACTTCACTTAAGAAAATAAAGAACCAACAGAGTTTATACAGATATAACTAAGCAACAAAAAAAAAATAACAAAAAACATAAAACATAAAAAGTCTTAAACGAAATAAGTTACAAAAACATTTTACCTTAAATCCCCTTTGGCCACTTAACATTTAAAACATCTTCCTTCAAAAACATGTCTATGTAGCTCTGGAGTTCACTTCAGCAAAGTTTAAATTGCAGTTGAAGCAAAAAGCTTTTTTGTCAGGGGTTTCTTTCCAAGAAGTGTTTCTCAGTTGGCCTGAATGACTGCTTGTCTCCTGCAGTCAATGTGGAGTCCTGCTCTTCTATCTGGGGGGGGGACCACTCACCCTCTGTTCTTTGCCACTGTCTTTAGCTACGAGGGCTCAGCTCCTGCAGGGACAAAACACAAAACACTTGGAGAGAAGAACCCTGGAGTGGTGCATATAAGATGCTCTGGAAAGGGAGCAGAAAATTAAGGCAACCTCTTCTTAATAAAAAACAAGCAAAAAGCTCCCCTGCTTCTCAAACTTTCCTCCTTAAAGGGAGAGTGTGAAGTGCAGCACAACCTCCACCTTCAACCTCTAGCTCAGATGACTATATTGGGTCCAGGAAGTGATGCAGAGACATAACATACCAACTCTGGTGGCAAGATGGTGAGCATCCCTGCTCTAGTTGCACTTCCTCTGGTGGGAAGTACTGCAGCCTTTGACCCAGTGGGTGACTATGCTGCATCAGCCAGCACCCAACAGATAAATGGTGCTACACCATGATATTTTTTGATGCAAGGGGAGGAGTGTGATCCATGAAACAAGGAGAAAACCTCTGGACATAAAGAAGATGGCACAGGAGGGCCTGCACACCCAGATGTAATGAAATGCAACTGAAGCCCCTCTCCCTCAGAAAAATGGGCTGCTCCTCAGTACTCAACAGCCCATGGGTTGGGACCCCAGCATAATGGCTGAGGGGATCCAGACATGCATAAAATGGTAAGTAGAGCTGCATGGGGTGGAGGGCAAGTTAGGTTTCTAACTGCATCTGAGTATAATGTGAAGCTAAGTGAAATCAAAAATAAACTTAAAAAAATATATGTCAGCTCCTGGCACTTGGCCAGGAGCAAACACTGTCATTTTAAGTGACATTATTTAAATAATAGGCCCTTCCAATCCCCAGTCCATGACTGGGGCCAAAAGTAAGAAAATCCTGCCCAGCCTGCTCATTTTCACTCAGGCACATCACCATCCATTCAGTCTCAGTCCATCACTGATAAACCACAAGGGTGTGGGCAGATAGGAGGAAGAGGTGGAGTGGTGTGCATCACTTACGATGCAAACAGCTCTGCCCGCTTCCAGCACACTAATACTCTTGTGCTGTATCTGTGACTGATACTGACTGTGAGGGATGGCATGCTGCAGGACAGGGGAAGACCGGGCAAGATGAGATTTATAACTATTGAACCCACAAATCATGGACTAGGGGTCAAGAGGGGGCCCATGAAAACAATAATAACTTTCTGGCCAGCCAGCACCAATCTGCAAAAAACCAAAAACAAATATATTACCAAGTTTACATGGACAGCTACCTGCCAACCACACTGGTGCTTCACTCTTCACAAGATTTGTCAGGAGTTCTCCTTCTAACTTCTGATAACTAACACTTTACTTGACAAACAGCACTGAAGTTCATGAACAGTGGTATTTATGCTGATGCTGGGGTAGCGTGAACACTAAATACACTTTTGGGCACATACATTCAATTTTTGTAAAGAGCTTGTCTTTTTATTATCAAGTTTTGCATGCCAACTGTGTTTTGCTTGGACGTTGCTAGCATATTCTAATGGGAACTAGCCCTTCCTGACAGTTGTGCACCATCCCTACCCTGTAAGCTCACTCCTTATTTTTGGAAACTTGAAAGGGAAATTTTATAAGCCTAATACAAAATCTGCTAGCATCTCCATAGTGGACTGATGCCATTTGCAACCTTGCTTCATCCCCCAGAAAGCAGCTTGTGGTGGCATGGTGAAGTCACCTTGAAAGGACTGGGTAATTTCGGCCACTATCTGGCATGCCCATGGATGCCAATACATGTCTGCTC
The DNA here is from genome assembly GCA_016271365.2 of Neoceratodus forsteri. Classification (NCBI taxonomy): domain Eukaryota; kingdom Metazoa; phylum Chordata; order Ceratodontiformes; family Ceratodontidae; genus Neoceratodus; species Neoceratodus forsteri. The sequence continues at coordinate 1,211,512,386 of CM057453.1, read as the reverse complement.
TCATGGATTATAAAAGAAAAAGAATCAGAACAGAGAGAAATGGCCTATAGCAGGACTTGCTGGATGATGGCCCACTGCCCTCATACTACCACTCCCCTTGGTGTTCAAGTACAATCCTCAATGTACCAAAGTGCTTCCTCCACTGACTTCAGTAGGATAACCCCCCCCCACAAACACCTGTTGGTTACTCTGAAACTGGAAGCCATTGAAGGAACCAAAGAACTTGGGTGTCTAAAGACTGTTAGCTGCAAGTTGGATGTGGGTAGGAGGGACAGCCATTATTATGGCCAATGGCTGGACATTCATGCAGGTCCTCCCCAAAGCCCTTGATAAAACACAGCTCTTCAGCCACAATTGCATCAGCCTGCAGTGGAGGAACTGGCTTTACATAGTCACCCATGATGACTGGTATCCTCACACTCTAGAAGAGACACTGCAGAGCAAGCATCAACAACCCTTCCTCCCCAGGTATTGCACATGCTGCCTCTGTAGCACACCTAAAGCTCTTTTTTATTTTGAAATTTAAGTTTATTAATTTCAAAAACAGTACCATCATAACAAGACAGACAAGATATAAACCAGTAAGCCATACCTACCCCCACCCCCACCCAAAAGCAAATGTATAGGATATCCGGAACCATGAGGACAAAGAAGAATCAAAATTAATAATATATTCCCCAACCAGAATATCATGAAAGATAACCTTTCCCCACCCCCTCCCTTATCCCCTTCCCCAGGGTGCACCCACAGATAACCTATGTGACAGAAGAACAAGAGTCTGGATATCATCTTCTCATCACATATTGATTGGTATCCTAACTGACAGCAGATTAGTTGTAATGAGAAGTTAATAGGTCCCACATCCATCATAAGACATAGAACCATAAAATTAGCAAATAGTACACTATGTAGTATGAGGTCAAGGGATCAGGTAATCAGGTCTCCTCTTTTAGGGTAAGCAAAGGGAGTGAAGTTTACCCCATCTTTTATGAAATAGGTCCAAGCGATTCTTATAGCTGGCAATCAGGTTCTCAGATTGAAGATATGGCATCAACTCCTTTAACCAGTCAGCATATGATAAAACCAATTGATCCCGCCACTGTCTTAAAACCAGGTTCTTGACTGCCATGGATATCAGGGCCATATAATATCTATGCTCCACATTATCTACTTGAGAAAGGTCCCCCAAAACACAGATTACAGGGCAACAAAACCCCACTCAGACCCAGAAGGGGATCCAGTTTGTCCCGAATCAGGGACCACAGAGGGGCAACTTTTGAGCATTCCCAGAAAATGTGAATTAAATTGCCCTCACCTTGCAAACACCTGAAACAGTCTGGGGTGGAAATTAAGTTACGTTGGAACAGTTTAACAGGGGTATAATAGAGGTTATTGACAATGTTGTACTGCACTAACCGAAACCTGTCTTGTGTATGGTATCTGTGTAAATTAGACCAAAAATTTCTCCAAAGTGGAACGTTCTCCGGAAGGAGATGCATCCAAACCCGAGGACCCCCGACCTCCTCCCTTAAGTTAAAAGTCAGGAGGTGGGAATAGATCTACGAGATTGAATGGGGTTGAGAGGCCAACGTAATAATATTGGAGAGAAAGGGGTGAACTACCGATTGCTTATAGGACACACCGAACTTGTTACCCACCAGATGCCGGAGTTGGAGCACTTTAAAAATATCTCTGTTTGATATGCCAAATCTAGCTAAAATTCCTCCAGAATCAAGGAGCAAGGTTTGATCGAACAAATGCTCAACCCTGAGATCTTTAAGTTGCGGGAGCCAGTTCGGTCCTATCCAGGAGTCTCCTAGCTTAATATTGGGGTTAAGTGTTATCGGCTGCCCTAAATCCATATGGTTGGAAATCCGGAAAAATTTGAGACATTGGGCCCACACTTTAAGGGAAACTGCCGTTGCATCTTCTGAGATCAAATGAGACAGTGATTTCGGGGTTTGGTAAAGTAAGGCCGATATATCCATTTTAAGTTCGGAAAGAGAGGTCTTTTCCAGCTGAAGCCAGATTGGGTGAGAGCATTCAGTATTCGTGGAAAACCACTTACCTAACTTGGACAGGTGGGCCGCCCAGTAGTATAATGAAAATTAGGGAGTCTCAGGCCCCTCTCTTTAGGAAGTGATAGGATACCATAAGAACAGCGTGCCCTTTCCCCCCATATAAAAGCAGAAATCAAGCTATGAAGCTGCTGAAAAAGGAAGGGGACCCAAAGATTAATAAGGTTCAATGGATAGAAGATTCGGGAAGGACGTTCATTTAATAATATTGATTGTGCCCCATAAGAAATAGGGAGCACTGTCCAGCGTTAAAATCTTGGCTAACCGAGTCTCTAATTTTAGTTAGGTTTAGTTTTTTAAGAAGAGATATCTGTAGAAAAATGAATCCCCAGATATTTAATTGAACTGGAAGTCCACCTCATACCAAAGGCTTGAAAATCCGCTTGAAAGTATAAATGTTTAAAGGAAAGATCTCACATTTAGAAATATTTAGTTTATAACCAGAAAGGAACTGAACTGCCTAATGATACCCAGAGCTGCGTCTAGGGACGTTACTGGATCCACTAAGTGCAACAAGACATCATCTGCATATGCCGACAAGATTAGCTCCCGATTTTGGAGCCTGATACCCTCACCTGAGGAGAAGACTTAAGATTGATCAACAAGGTTCCAAATATAAATTGAAAAGCAAAGGAGACAGGGGCATCCTTGCCTAGTACCAGCAAAAGACGGAAGAGGGGACAAGACCCATTGCAATAAATTTTAGCCGAGGGACATTTATAGAATATCTGTATCAGATTCAAAAGGAGTTGGAAAGCCCATTTCCTCCATTACTGTCCATAAAAAGGACCAGTCGACCCGATCAAATGCTTTCTCCAGTCATAAAAAGAAACAAGAGCGACTGGGCCAGAATAATCGGGCATACTGCGAGATATGGGACAAGGTCCTCAGATGATCAGCCGCCGACCTCCCGGGGACAAAACCGGCCTGATCAGGGCTCAAAAGACCCAACCAGATCATTTTGATCCTTTCAGCGAATATTTTAACCAGTATTTTAACATCATAATTCTGGAGGGAGATTGGGCGGTAATTGGCCGGATCCGAGGGATCTTTGTCTACCTTGGGAATTAGAACTATGGTGGCCTCGAATAAAGCAGGATCAAGGTCGGGTGAAATCAGAAAATAGTTATATAATTTGAGAAGGATAGGAGTGAGCTCCTTGACAAAAACTTTGTAGAAGTTTGCTGGAAATCCGTCTGGGCCCGGTGCCTTGTCTGGAACCAATGAAGTTATGACACTTTTTATTTCTTCAGCTGAGATGGGGGCTAATAAGGCCGCACTCTGAGATTCCACATGTATGGAACTCTGATTCCTTTTACATATTCTCTAATATCCGCTATCGGATAGGGTGTTGGGAACGACTATAGAGGCTCGAATAATATTCTTTAAAAACCTGAGCAATATCTCTGGGCGAAGAAACAGTGTTACCAGATGGGGAAACCAGAGAGGGAATAATCCTCAAACTCTCGAGTGCGCACAGATGCAGAGCTAATAATTTACCGGATTTCTCACCAAAATCCAGATATTTAGCCCGGGTTTTCACCAGACAGTATTCTGTTTTTTCTTTCAAAAGATTGGAATATTCATTCTTAGCCAAAAGAAGTTCCTTAAAATCTAACATCGATGAGGATGATGAGTACCGACAGTCTAGTTCCCTTATCCTGCCAACCAATTCCAGCGACCTAGCTAGCCGTGTCTTCCACCTAAGGGAGGCCATTTTGATAAGGTCACCTCTGAGATAGCACTTAAGGCTCCCATATCATATCCACCTTAGGGTGGAATTCATATATCGGCCAGAAAAGAGATATCCTAGAGCTAATTTCTGAGACGCACTGAGGTCCTTTAATAACTGAGTATTTAAACGCCACATGGAGTCACGGGAATAGTCAGGATCGAGGGACATTTGTATCCACACCATAGCATGATCCGATACAATAATCGGTTCCATACCAGACAAAGGAATCTTCGGGAGGAGGAGAGACTAACTAGTATCATGTCCAATCTTGATTTAGTACCATGTGATTGAGACTGGAAGGTAAAAGCACGGCAGGAAGGGTTAATGGCATACGGGATCTCCTAAACCTAGTAGTGAGACCATTTCACGAGGGCTTTTGGGCCGAGGTAGGCGTAGCCTGTCTTGGGGTTCTTTATCTAACTTCAAGGAGAAGGGCACGTTCCAATCCCCACCCAACACGAATTGAGTGGACAAGAAACTGGCCAGCTTGTCCAACAATGTCATAAAGAACTCAGGGTTTCCTCCCACCGGTCCATAAACTGAACCGAGAACCACATTTTCTCCATTTAGGGTACCTTTAACTAGTACAAATCTCCCTTCTGGGTCTGAGAGAACTAAGTCATTAATAAACAAAACATGTCTTTTAAAAAGAATCGCTACCCCTTTGCTGAAACAGGAATTCCCGGCTAAATAAAATTGAGAGAACCCAGGCCGAGAGAGCAGCCTAACTTCGTCATGACATAGGTGTGTTTCTTGTAAGAAAAGAATGTCAATATGGAGTAGGGAACAGTGATTGAAGACCTGTAAACGTTTGGCCCAATCCCTCAACCCTCTGACATTCCAGGATGCTATTTTGACTGTGGTTCCAGCCATCTTTTGGAAGTATCAAAGCAATTAGATATCCAGACAGAATATATATATTATCTACTGAAGCAGGGTGCACCTCACATAAAACAACTAGAGACCTTTTCGTATCTACCCCACCCACCCTCCCCACAAAAAACCCTCCTCCAAAAGTTAAAGCAGAGCAGATCATAGGAGAACCACCCCTCACCCCCCTTACCCCCAAAACCATAGCCACCCAAAAAGCATTTTTACATATAGTTGTCCGAAATGCCCAATAGTTAAGTGGATACTCCCAACAAACCAGAAGAAAACTATATACAATGGATGGCCCGATTATATGCACCCAATAAAGTAGGTTAAAATCCAAAACCGTGACCCCCCGGTTCCCAAGGCGAACCTCTGAATCCCCGGCATGGTATATAGAAACCAACACCCAAAATACTTCAACGAGAACCCAATAGCAACCTGTACTAACCAACAAGCTATAACACATCCTAATATACCCAAACCCAGGGAGAGGTTAGCAACCCCCACCATTGCCTCGTGATTCCACACCCAGAGAGCAGCCATTTCTAGACCCAAGCCCCCCAAACCACCCCTGCGCCCCTATCCCATAGGAGTAAGGAGATCAGACCAAGGAAAAAGTCTGAAGATCTGACAAATCTTACCCTCCGTGGGGCCCCTACCATCAATATCCCACTTTGTACCCTGTCCGTCCTCATCCAACAACCAAAAAAAAAAAAAAAAAAAAAAGGCCCAGAAATTCAAAAGCAAGGGAGGCTGAGCCAAGGGCGGCTCTTAGAGTGATGTACATTACCCCGTGGGAGTATTAATACCCAGGATAAACCTCTCTACGCAAATCTAGGCCCAATAAAATTAACTTCACCCTGAGACAACTGCACCCAGCACCCGATCCTCCAAGAACCCAGTCATAGCAGTAAATCCCTTCCAGGAATACAGAGCAACTCTAGGGCAAAACTGAAACCCAGGCCAGAAACAGGGTACATGAATAATAAGGCATCCTTCTTCCAACCCCTTATGACCACACAGGCCCTCAGGCATTTACATATTTAAGTAATTAGCGACTTACATTATCAGTCGCTCATCAAAGGGTCACGATACCACAAGGAAAAAGGCGGCAGGCACTAGAATCCAGGGGCGCCACTAACATCAGATGTTTCCAGGGACCGCTAATTCTGAGGAACCAAACCAGTCCAGTCCCAGGACGTTCCCCGAAACCGCAACCGTCCAAGAAAAGTTCCACTATGGGGAGGCCCAACCACAAACAGAACGGAGATCCCACAATCGAACGCGACAGGAAGACCCCAGCCCAGACCCTACTGGGCCACCCTCGAGGGGAGACAGAAGAGCGAGGACACCACCTAAACCAGGGAGAGACCAGAACCAAAGGAAACAGAACGAAAGGGAGGAAGACCAACAAAAGCAGAGAACAAAAGGTAAGAGCAAAACGAGAGCCCCTTAGGCAGAGAGCACCAACAGCTAAAGCCTATAACCACATAAATCAGGCGAGAGGCAAAGATATTATTATTTATACTAGGAAAAAGAGAAAACCCCAGAGCCAGCATAGTTTTGTCCGATGGTAGTATGGAAGCCTTATCAACCGGATGGTTTGAACAAGTCCGGGAGCCTGTTCGCCAGTTCTTTAATAGCCGCCTCGGGAGAGCTGAAAGTCATGGCTGTACCCCCCACAGTGACCCTCAGGATAGCCGGATACACCATTCTAAAGGGTATAGAAGCAGCGATGAGCTTCTGAACCACTGGATGGTAGGCAGCCCTCCTTTCTCGGGTCTCCTTTGGTAAGTCCTGCGTTATTCTGATTCTAGTTGTGCCCCACAGAATGTCCTTAAGCTCTCGGGATTTCATGTAAATATGTTGCCTTTCAATATAACTCAAGAACTTGGCAATAATAGGACGTGGGGGGCAATCCGGTCAGGTCTTGGTCTCAAGAAGCGGTGGGCCCTTTCAATATGGTATGAGGGCTGATCGGGAAGGGCGACGATCTTGCAGAGGAACTTGTGTGAAAAACAAGCAGGTCTGGTCCTTCCTCCAATTCAGGTAGGCCCAAAATTATTAAGTTGTTCCGACGATTACGCCTCCAAATCTTCTGATTTGAGCTGCAGTTTTTAATTTGTTGTTTGAGTTCTACAATTTCACTGTTAGCCTTCATTTGCCACTGCTCCGTTGAGAACACTAGGGCCTCCACATCCGCGACCTTAAGAGAGACGGAGGATAGATCGGAACGCAAGGACTTAAGCTCCCCAGTCATTTCTCTCAAAATGTCCTTTAACGGAGTAAGTTCTTGAAGAAATCTATCTTCTGTAAGGGGAATGGCTTGCTGTATTTTATCCCCAGCTCGATCCGACTTTGAAGTGCCTTGGTTGCGTTGTTTTTGGCAGCTTTCTCGGGAGGCAGGAGGTGTGTGCCTGACTGGGGCCTGCTTTCCATCCACCTCCATCCCAGCGTAATACAACTGATTTTCCTCCACCAAAGCTCGTTTAAAGATTGTAGATAGGCTTATCAGATATTCTCTGGTCAAATTCCTAGGTCCAATGCCCAAATAACTCTGCAGAGAGGCAGGAAAGGTGGCTATAGGGGAGAGCTCATAAATCCAGCTGCTGCCTAGCTAGCTGCCATCACGTGACCTCCCACACCTAGAGCTCTGTCTGCCCAGATTATAGGAGTTGATATCAAGACTCAAGTCTCAATCTTTTCACATGGTAGTGCTACTCAGTTTTGGCCAACACCACCCTGCCAGCCATGACCCTACACTTTTAAAATATTTTATTTTATTGATCAGAATTACAGAAAAGACTGCTCTGCAAAAGTTGAAAATGACACTTCACCTTTCACCCTGTTATTACACAGTCGGGGATAAACCAACTACTGTACATTTACAATGACCTCTTGCATATAGTACTGTATACACTGATGTTCCTTGCCCCACATTTTAAATATTCTAGTACTTCTCACTGTTTCATGTTACCCTGATCCCTTTTTATATCTGCTGAATGTGGTATCACTAACAACTACAGGTGCCTCGATTTTTCATGCTGCTTCTCTCCAGCTATCTCAGCTCAAACTGATTTTAAAAAGATTTACCAGTTAAACAGAAAACAGGAAGCAGTCTGTAAGTATTTGAGTTTTAGTCTTCAAAAATTATCAGATTCTAGGATGAGCTTAGAAAAATTGCATGGGTATTATGTAAGTCATGGAATCATGTTGCAGTCAGCAGATTATTTGTTCCAACATTTTCTGATGACTAGTTATTGTACAGAAGGTTATTTTCACTATATTCACTATTGCTGATAATCAATGAAAATAAACAGATAGTGAAACATAATGGGCAGGTGATTGTCAATAGTACTGTATTGAAGAGTAAGCTGTCTGCACTAATTCTGTTGCATGCAAATATGTATTAAAGGTTGACTCCTACTAAATATAATGAATGCTAGTTCAACCTGCTATACAGTATTTATTTCAAAATTAGTAACCAAGAAAGGCTGAAGGTGTGTTTCTAGGTGTGAGCCAGAGAAGGGGGAACAAGTGGGTACACAGTAAATAATGGAGTAAGTAATAAGTCACGACAGGGTGTGCACGAGGCTGAAAGCTGAGTGTCCTTATGCCCCTGGGAAGTGCATTAAAATCTGATGATGCACACCATCCATGGTGAAATTACAACTCTGTTTCCCTATGGGAAAAAACAACCATCAGTTATTATATCTCTGTAAATGCATGCTCAGGTGCTAAATCTTATTTGTCTCCCCAAAACATCTACTTAGAGTCATTTTATAGGTGTAATTGTCCCCTCCTGGGGCCTATTACACTTATAAAATTACTCTAAGTAGATGACAGACTTCATCTAAATCACCAGGCAGAGAGTGATGTCAAAACTATCCAGCAATGTCTGTAGTAGCTGCCCTTCCCCAGCCCAACCATCATTATTATAATGGCATGGGGGGATTCCCAATCCCCCTTGCCAGCTGCTACAACTACCCTGCCCATTTGAATTAGGCAGCACCGGGGAGCCCACTCCCAGTGCTGCCAAATACAACTGTGACACTGGGGTGTCCAGTCCTCCAGTGACCCTCCCTCCTTGTTTATTTTTCTTTTTTTATCATTTAAAGCCTGTAAAAATGAAAAGATGTCCATCGATGTCTGTCCCCGTCCCTGCCATAGCCCCCCCCACCGAAGGCCAACCCATGTTATGATTAGGGCATGGGAGTGCCCAATCACCCGTGCCAGCTGCCACTCCCCACCCTTCCCCTTTTAGTACTGCAGCACCATGGAGCCCACCCCTGATGCAGCCAAATATAGCAGTGACTTTGGGAATGTCCAATAAACCAGTGTCGCTACCTATAACAAAGAAAACTGTCTCTCATCATTTTATTATTTTTATTTTTATTTTTTGGTTTGCAAAATTGTAAAAAAGGAAAACATCTATCGATGTTGGTTGTGCTGCTAGTCCACCCATCCACCCAACCCTACTACTCAGCATCCATCACCCCATTCCCCCCTAGCCCTTACTTACCCACCAGGGGTCCGACGCTGTACTTCTTTATGAAACGCAGACACGTCTTAACTCTTCAATGCCCAACCGTGAACTGAGGGAATCAGGTATGCGATTCAAAGCATTTCAATTATTTCAATGGGGGTTTGAACTTAGTAGCATAACTTGACCATTTTTCAATATTTTTGCCCCAGAATTTCAACATACCTTTTTGGGACACCGCCTTATGAACAAGGTAAGTGACTTTAGGTAACTCTGTCCTGAAAGGTGATTTTGCAGTCGCTGCACAAAATCACCTTTCGGGCAGCAGTTAAAATTATTTTTTAATCACAGTTCATGATGAGGGGTCATAAGAAGGCTATGTTGAAAATTTGGTGTCAAAATATTAAAAAAAGCAACAAAGTTATGAGCCTACATTAAAGTTTGCAAACGCAGGCTCTTAACTTTGGTCATTTTCAATATTTTGATGCCAAATTTTCAAAATAGCCATTTCTTCACAGTACCTCATGAATGTGACAGCTGTCATTTTTTGAATACAGGCTAAAATGTGTTTTTTCATCCCAAAAGGTGAATTCGCAGTCACTACGTGAAATCACCTTTCAGGCAGGAGTTGAAACGTTCTCTACTATTGTTCATGAGGTGAGATCATAAGAAGGCAATGTTAAAATCTGGGGCAAAAAATGTAAAAAACAATAAAGTTATGAGCCTATGATGGAATTTACAAAATGCAGGCTTGTAACTTTGGCAGTTTTCAATATTTTGACTCCCAACATTGACCATAGCCATTTCTTCACACCACCTCATGAATGTAACAGCTGTCAGTTTTCAAATCCTGGAAAAAATGTGTTTTTGCATTCTGAAAGGTGATTTTGCAGTCACTGCATGAAATCATCTTTCGGGCAGAAGTTGAAATTTTTCTCAACTATTGTTCATGAGGTGGGGTCATAAGAAGGCTATCTTGAGAATTTGGCATAAAAATATTAAAAAATAAAAAAAGTTATGAGCCTACATTGAAGTTTGTGAATGCAGTCTCGTAACTTTGTTAATTTTCAATATTTTGCCCCACAGATTTTCAGTATAACCATTTCTTCACAGCACCTCATGAATGTGACAACTGTCAGTTTTAAAATTCTGTCCAAAATGTCTTTACACATCCCAAAAAGTGATTTCACACTCGCTGCACAAAATCATCTTTCAGGCAGGAGTTGAACATTTTCTCTGCACTTGTTCATGAGGTGGTGTCATAAGAATGTTATGTTGAAAGTTTGGGACAAAAATGATAAAAAAAACAATAAAGTTATGAGCCTATGTTGGAATTTATGAATCTAGGAGCATAACTTTGGTCATTTTCAGTGTTTTACCCCAAATGTTCAACCTAGCAATGTTTGCACATCACCTCATAAACATGACATGAGTCATTTTAAAAATCCTGCACGAGATGTAGTTTCACACCTCCGGTGAGAAATGACATTTCGGCCAAAATACTATAAATGGTACATGTCATGCCTATAAGGTGAATCCTAATACAAGTCTCTTCAAAAACTGGGGTCAAAGCATTAAAAACAAAAACATTGTTTAACAAGCATCAAATGTTTGGCATTGAAAATGCTTGTTATGTAGCAGTCACAGAGGTAGGCATTTGCAGTTCCTCTGCAGCAGGAAGGCTGGTGGCGGCAGGATGAGGCAGGTTTATTCTCAGCTGAGGGCAGCAGTGTGTGAAGACTTTTTTCAGCACTGCAGGTGGTCAGGCAGTTATTGGCTTTCCACCAATAAAATGGACCCTAAACAATAAGGCAGCCTGCACCCGGGACATTTATAACACCATGCTGGGGGGGGGCATGGGACAGCAGTCGTTGGGGCATTTGAAACCACTGTTTCTTTACTGCTTGGTCCAGCATATTCACACTACTTTCATGTGACATTCTCATGGACAGCAGGTGTGCTGGACCAATCAATGAAGACATTGTTTTTCTTTCTTGCTGCTTTCGAGTCCCTACTCTGATGCTGACTACCTGCTGTGAAATAGAAAGGACAGGATCTTGGATCGTATAACACACAGCACTTAACAGCAGACAATTATGCAGGCAGTCTTTTTCCTTGTGTGTGTGTGTGTGCCTACTGGGTCTCTTTGTCATATGCTCTACCGCACACGTTTAAACCATGGAACAGGAACAGCGCGGTTGCAAAGTGTGAGAGGGTGCAAAACTGTGAAAGACTATGTGCAGTAGTGCACCCTCTCACTGTTTCCTGGCAGAGGATAAGACCTCTGCTGGGAAGAGAGGACAGGGAGCAGCTGCCATGGCTCGATGGGATGAGCCACAGGCAGCAAGGGAGGAACTGTGTCTGTAGACTGGGTTTCGATACCTGGTCCCAGGCCACAATTTTTTTTTTTTATTTGTAGCACTTTGTGCAATATTAAGTGTTAACTGCTCCTCCCGGAGTTAGTTATTTAAGTTGGGGGGTTCATGGGTGCAGCACCCCAATAACAGGGGAGTGCAATACAGTAATTAAGGTTGCAATATACTGCGCTGTATTGGCAGCGCGGTATATTGCTTCCTTGTAATGTCTTGTGACTTTATGACCCCATGCCGTGTGTGTGTGTGTGTGTGTCCAAGACCATGAGATGCTGCCAAACCCATGTTAAGTGAAATCATGACCAAGGTAACAGGGCTAAAGCCCTAGCTACAGACCAAGTGCATCAGTTTCAGAGATGTTGAGGCTCTTGTGATAGTTAGTGTGGTTCAGTCCCATCAAGCCCCAACTTAATTTTAACAGTGGAGTCAGTGACTTTGAGTAGGAAAGAAACTGTAGAGTGGAGTTTCTGAATTTCAGACTGGACCTGATAGAAAAAGCAGAGGAATCTGGGAAGGAAGAGAGCTTGGAAAATATAAATAATTCCTGTAGCTTAGCCAGTGTAGGAGGAAGAGAGATGGGATGGTAGTTCCCAGGGCAGGATGGGTCACCTCTTTTGTGCAAAGTAAGGACCCTGGACGTCTTCCAAAACCACTGAATTTAACTAAGAGTAAAACAGAGGTTCTGAAGTGTAGAGATAAGACCAGCAATAGATGAAGCAGAGAGGACAAGCAGTTTATGGGAAAGACTGTGAGGACTATGATCCTTGGAGTGGTTTAAGCTCAATAATGCAGAAAGGGTGTCAGAGTGAGTTACAGGGAAGAGTAAAAAGGCAAAGTGAGGGCCAGCATTTAATGAAGGAGCATAGAGTATGGGGAAGAAGGTGAAAGGGGAAGAACAGAAGCAACACAGGAAGTGAAAAAATTATTGAACACAGTAGCCACCAACTTAGTGTCAAGAACATGAGAATCTCCAGGAATTAGGCTAGGTGTGGTAGACTGGATGGTGAGATTAAAAAGGGAGTGGATGACCTACCAGAATTTATCTGGGGAGTTAAGATTGGTCTGGAGGTTAACAGAGAAGCAGTGTGATTTGAATTCTCCTGGCATTCTCTTTGTCTTGCTGATGATTGATTACACTACAATGACTTCTAAAGTAATCTGTTGATCATTATCAGATTATACCAGAAGGAGAGAGAAAAGGGGAAGGGTGGGAAGGGGGTGGCGCTGTATGTAAACGAGGGAATAAAATGAGTAAGGGAGGAGTGAGGTGAGGGAGATACAGAAGCACTGTGGGTGCAACTACAGGATCCCAAAAATGGATCACTAAGACTGGGGGTGGTGTACAGACCACCCTCTCAATCTAAAGGGATGGACAGGGCAGTGGCAGAACACATCAGGAAGAACTGCGGGAAGGGGGGAAGGTGATAGTAGGGGACTTCAACCTGCCAGGAGTGGAGTGGGACACACCTACCACAAAGAACAGAAGGGAGCAGGTAATGCTGGACACCTTCCAGGAAAGCTTTCTTATTCAGTTGATCAAGGAACCAAACAGGGAAAGGAACACCCTTGACCTCATACTTACGAATGGGGAGTGGGTGAGGGATGTGAGGGTGGAGGAACCACTTGGAGGGGAGTGACCACCGGACAGTATGTTTCCAGTTACAGATAGCTAAAGAGAGGGGGGCATCTGACACAAGGGTGCTGGATTTCAGGAATGCCAACTTTAAGATGATGAGGGAAGTGGCACAGGGGTTCCTGTACAAAATTCAACTGGGTATGAAAAAGCAAAAAAAAAATGGGAACTGATAAGATAGGGGATAGTGGAGGCAACAGAAACTTGCTGTAGGGCCCAGACTAAGAAGGCAAGGGAAAAGAAACCCAGCTGGATAAGCAAAGGGGTGTTAGACAGGGTAAGGAAGAAAAGGGCAGCTTACAGGAGATACAGAAAATCAGCTAGGGAGGAATATCTGCAAGAAGCAAAGGAAGTGACCAGGGGGGTAAGGGCAGCCAAGGTGGCAAGAAAACTCAGGCTGGTGCAGGGCATAAAAAAGGGGGAAAATATTTCTTTAGGTACATCAGGAAGAAAAGAAGCTGTAAGAACCAAATTGTAAGAATTAAGAAGGACGGGAGATGGGTGGAAGAGGGGTGTGAAAAGGTAGAAGTGCTCAACGTGCTACTTCTGTTTAGTCTTTACGAAAGAAGGGGGGGTGCTATCCATAGTAGGAGACAGGATAGAAACAGATGGGGGGGATGATGGATGGAGAAATCACAGTGGGGAGGGTGCTGGAAGGGTTAAGAGCATTGAGGGTGGACAAGGCACCAGGACTGGATGGAGTACATCCAAGAGTGATGAAGGAGCTGGCTGAGGTCCTGGTAGGACCCTTGGCAGAATTATTTAATTCATCTCTAGACACAGGATGCATACCCCATAACTGAAGAATGGCTCATGTGGTTCCCCTCCACAAGAGTGGACCCAAGGATGAACCGGCGAACTATAGGCCAGTAAGTCTAATGTCCACAATGGAGAAGCTAATGCAGACTATCCTAAAAGAGAAGCTAGTGGCACTACTGGAGGTGAACAGGGTGCAGGACAGGAGGCAGCATTGCTTCATCAAGGGCAGGTGGTAGATGACCAGGTTGGGTGATGGGGGCTACGGGAGGATCTGGCAGGCTAGAGGCATGGTCTGACAGATGGCAGCTGGGGTTCAAAGCAAAGAAATGCAAGGTACTACACTTTGGAACAAAAAGTCTGAGGAGAAGCTACCATCGGGTGGGGGGGAGTGTGGCTTGAGGTAACAGAAGAGGAGAAGGATCTGGGGTTGCTCATGATGGGAGCAATGAACAATTCCACGCAATGCAGAAAGGCAGCAGCAATGGCCAATAAAATGCTGGGGTGTATTGCAAGGGGCATTTCCTCAAGAAGAAGGGACGTTATTCTACCATTATACAGATTGTTGGTTAGACCCCACCTGGAATATTGCATGCAGTACTGGCACTCATACTTACAAAAGGACATTCGGCTGCTGGAGGGGGTGCAGTGAAGGGCAACGAAGATGATTCAGGGCCTGGTGGAATTGCCATATGACGTCAGACTAAGAGAGTTAAACATGTACACACTGGAGGAGAGGAGGGACAGGGGGCACATGATTGAGACCTTCAAATACATGAATGGGGTAATCAGAACAGACACAGATGGTCTATTCATGAGGAAGGTGGGGAGAAACACTAGAGGCCATGACATGAGATTGGAGGGGGATAGATTCAAGAGGGAGGTCAGGAGGCATTTCATTACAGAGAGGGCGGTGGCAAAGTGAAACGTGCTACCTGCTGAGGTGGTGGCATGTAACACAGTGGAATGCTTCAAGAAGAGGTGGGACAGGGCAAAGGGGAGGGTAAAGGGAGGGATGGAGGTAGGGGAGCTGCTGAATAGGGAGCTAGCTGAAATCTCGAGCAGCCAAGACAGACCAGGATAACCTTTTGCTGCTGGCAACTTTTGTATATTTGTGAGTTTGTGTTATGTCACTACAGGTTGATTTCAAAAGTAATCCAGTTTGAATTGGTCATTAGCTTGTTTCTGCTCCTTATTCTCTGATTTGTTACAATTTGTCCAGTATAGAAACACCATGTCCCCCATCCACTCTGGAGTTCTCCAAGGCTTTGTCCAGGGCCCCAATTTTATGTTTGCTTGCACGCATGTGCAAGAAACATAGTGCCATCATCGGAGATTTCGGAGGTGTGTCACCTCCTCCTCCAATTCAGGCAGCGAGCTGGCAGGCACGGCCCCTGTAAGCCAATGCATTTTGGAGCTGTCTATGACACGCTCAAAATGCAATGTCCCCAGTTGAAGGGAAGCTACGGCTTGGTGAGCAGCGATAAGCTGCTCACGAGCAGCTCCACCCCAGCCATGGCGTGCTCGCTCCCATGCGCAGCGTATAGCCGACGGGGTGCCCAATCCCGTCGGCTCACGCTGCTGGTCCTCCTCCCCTTCCCGGTATTTGGTGCCCGCAGCACAGGCCCACCCAGCGTGGCAATCAATAATTTTGCCGACAGGGTGCCCAATCCCCATCGACAGATACCCCCCAAGTCCTTGTGCACGCTGGGCCCACCCCAGCGTGGCAAAGCGTCCAATAGGTTTTTGCTGACAGAAGGTGCCCAATTCCCCATCGGCTGAACGGCCCCCAAAGTCATTGTGCCGCTGAGCCCACCCAGCGTGAAGCCCAATCTGACGTCTTTTTTTTTTTTACCTGTAAAACAAAAACTGCCCGCAACCGTCTCGACCTCATCCCATCCCACCACCTGCGCACCAGCCTCCCCACCTCACCCCATACTTACCTCCGGACTCCGGTGACGATCTTGGTGGACCGGGAACACAGCTGCACTCTTCAAAGCGACCGCTGAACTGAGGAAATGCCGGTAAGCTGTATAATGGGCTAGATAGGAGAGGTTCAACTTTATAGCATATCTCAGGCATTTTTGGGAATTTTTGCACCAAATTTTCAACATGGGGTTTTTGGGACCCCTTCTCATGAATGATGTCACTGTCATGGTGTTATTCAGGCTCGAAGGGTGATTTCGCGCAGTGAATGCACAGTGACTGCGAAATCACCCTTCCGGACTGAATACCGCCATGACAGTGACATCATTCATGAGAAGGCCCAAAACCCCATGTTGAAAATTTGGTGCCAAAATTCAAAAAATGACTGTTTAACAGCGTGCGTGCGCAGTTCCTCGCGGCTAAATCAAAGTTCACGAAATTTCAATATTTTCACTCCAGATTTTCAACATTGCCATTTCACCACACCATCTTATGAGTAGTACAGCTGTCATTTTTCACATCTCACCCAAAATGTGTTTCTGCCCTTGTAGCGCAGAATGGCGCAGTCGGTGTGCGAAATCAATGTATGGGACAAATTAAGAAAATCACAGTGACACTGTTCATGAGCAGAGGTCAAGAAATGGCTATGTTGAAAATTTGGTGAAAAAATTCCTAAAAATGACTGTTTTACGAGCGTGCGTTGCGCAGTTCCTACGCACGCTCATAGGTTTGCGAATTTTCAATATTTCCACTCCAGATTTTCAACATTGCCATTTTTCCTCACCTCCTTATGAGTAGTACAGCTGTCTTTTTTCACATCTCACCCAAAACATGTTTCCGCCCATGTAGCGCACAATGGCGCAGTCGTGCGAACTCAGTGTATGGGACACATTAAGAAATCACAGTGTCACTGTTCATGAGCAGAGATCTTAAAATGGCAATGTTGAAAATTTGGTGACAGAATTCCTAAAAATGACTGTTTTACGAGTGTGCGTTGCACAGTTCCCAATACATCGTAGTTTGTGAATTTTCAATATTTCCTCCAGATTTCCAACATTGCCATTTTTCCACACCTCCTTATGAGCAGTACAGCTGTCTTTTTTCACATCCTGCCCAAAACGTGTTTCTGCCCATGTAGCCACAATGGCGCAGGGGTCGGTGTGCAAGCTCAATGTATGGGACACATTAACAAAACCACAGTGACACTGTTCATGAGCAGAGGTCTTAAAATGGCTATGTTGAAAACTTGGTGGAAAAATGCCTAGAAATGACTTTTTATGAGCGTCGTTGCACAGTTCCTATGCATGCTTGTAAGTTTGCAAATTTATTTTCACTTCTAGATTTTCAACATGTCCATTTTATTAAACTTCCTTATGAACAGTACAGCTGCAATTTTTCATATGTCACCCAAATGTGTTATTGCACATGTAGCGCACAATGGTGCTGTTGGTGTGCGAAAGCAATGTTTAGGACAGATTAAGAAAATCACAGTTACACTGTTCATGAGCAGAGGTCTTAAAATGGCTATGTTGAAAATTTGGTGACAAAAGTCCATAAAATGACTGTGTTACGAGTGAGCATTGTGCAGTTTCCACGCATCCTCGTTAGTTCATGACTTTGTAATATTTTCAGTCCAGATTTTCACTAGTGGCATTTTTCAACACTTCCTTATGAACAGTACAGCTGCCATTTTTCACAACATGGCCGAAGTGTGTTTTCACACTTTCAGTGCAGAGATGCGTGGTAGCTGTCGGAAATCATTGTTCGGCACAGATAAAGAAAATCACAGTGACACTGTTCATGATCAGAGGCACCAAAATGCCTGAGTTGACAGTCTGCTATAAAATATCCCCAACCTACTTATATAACGGGTGTGCGTTGCACAGTTTCTATGTATGCTCGTGACTTCACCATTTTTTTAAATATTTTTACTACACATTTGCAACATAGCCATTTTTACACCTCCCCGTGACAGAGTACAGCTGTCATTTTTTACAGCTTGTTCGGAATATTTTTGCACCTGTGGTGCTAAATCCCGTAGTCACTGTGCATAAGCAGCTTTCGGCTACCAAACTGATATTCCCCCTGTTCATGAGGTGGGGTCACAAAACAAACATGTTGAAAATTTGGAGTTAAAATACCAACGAATGCCTATTAGGCTTTTCAACTAAATCGCCCAACCCTATAGAGAATGACAGGAATCAGGGGTGTGACTTGGGATTCTTGCCTGTGATGCTCATGCCATTCCACACCCTGCAGTCACTGAGAGGCATCGAGGTATGCCTTGGACTCTTCGGCCCCAAACTTCACCCCATTCTCCTATATTGCACCCATCTCACCATATTTCCTAATGAAATGGGGTGCACATAAGGGCCAAAGACCCCAAGGAACACGTGACACTTGTCAGTCTCTGCAGAGTGGGGTGTGGTGAAATGGCGTGGCCGTTATGCCTGATGACCCAAATGCACACCCCAATGCCTGTCACTCTCTGCAGGGTGGTGGTGGGGTTGGCTTCAGTTCAATACTTCACTGCCATTCCTATTACGCAGCTCTGTAACTTCTACACTACCACTGCCAATGCCAGTAAGCAAACATTCGGCATTGACAAATGCTTGTTTTCTTCAATTTCCTAAATGACCTGATCACTGCCTGTGTCAAAACAAACATCCACATGCACTCTGATAACATTTTGCTCTGTGTCACTGTTGCCGGGATAAGTCAACTGGAATCCTCAGTGCAATATGACTTTAACAATCTCTAGCAATAGCTCAAATCACACCAGCTAATGTTTAATTACATTTTCATTTCACATCCGAAACTGACTGCCACTGATATCATTCAGGGAGTGAAGTCAGCTGTTCAATCACATTTAATAAAAGATCAATTGTCTGAGGTGTCTATCTTGAGACATACTTTCTCAGTTTCATTTGTTTGTTTGTTTGTTTAATCTTACATGTTCCCTTTTTGTTTCTATATTAAAATTAAAAATTTAAATTAAAAAAATGAAAAGCAGCAGTGTCTTGGTCTTGCATTCTCTTGAACTGAATAATGGATTCAAAACTTTCTAGTTGTAATAATAAAATTATAAAAACCTGTTTGAGAGAGAGAGAGAGAAAATGTTTGTGTGTGTGCATGTGCGTGTGCGTGTGCGTGCGTGTGTGTGTGTTTGGGGGTTATAATGATGTACTCTCATCTCCTTCAGTGCCAGTCCTTTGCAAAACACATTCAGCATACAAGGGTTGTGTTAGACGGATTTCAGATTTAACAAGCATTTGTCAATGCTGAATGTTGCTTGCTTATATGTGCTGTTTAGGTATTTGGAAGTCATTGGAGTGCAAATATTGAAAATTCGCGAACTTGCGAGCGTGAGTAGGAACTGCGCAACACACGCTCGTAAAACAGTCATTTTTTGGAATTTTTTCACCAAATTTTCAACATAGCCATTTTAAGACCTCTGCTCATGAGCAGTGACACTGTGATTTTCTTAATGTGTCCCATAAATGGATTTCGCACACTGACTGCGCCATTGTGTGCTACATGGGCGGAAACATGTTTTGGGCAGGATGTGAAAAATGACAGCTATACTGCTCATAAGGAGGTGTGGTAAAATGGCAATGTTGAAAATCTGGAGTGAAAATATTGAAAATTCGCGAACTTACAAGCGTGCGTAGGAACTGCGCAACGCGCGCTAGTAAAACAGTCATTTTTAGGAATTTCTTTCACCAAATTTTCAACATAGGCTTTTTGACAGCCCATCTTATGAACACTGCAGTGTTGTTTCATTAATCAGCCCCGAAAGGTGATTTCATGCAGAGATGGTGAAATCACCCTTCGGGCCCGATTAACGCCATGACAGTGCAAGAATTCATGAGGAGGGGTCCCAAAAACCCCATGTTGAAAATTTTGGCCCAAAATTCCCAAAAATGCCTGAGATATGCAACAAAGTTGAAAAAAACACTATTTATTCCATTATACAGCTTACCGGCATTTCCTCAGTTCGCGGTCGGCTTTGAAGAGTGCAGACGTGTTCCCGGTCCACTGATGATCATCGCGCCAAGCTCCAGAGGTAAATATGGGGTGAGGGGTGGGGGAGGCAGGGTGCGCAGTGGGTGGGTGGGTGGGGCAGTGAGACTGCGAGGGACCTTTTTTTTACAGGTTTGTTTGTTTTTAAATTAAGATGACTTGGGACGTTTGCCTCGCTGGGGTGGGCTCCCAGCATGGCAGCTGGAAAGGCTGTTTGGGGGGCTGGAGCTGACGGGGGATTGGGCACCCCCATCGGCCATAACAAGATTTGCCACACTGGGGTGGGCTCCCAGCATGGCACCTGGAAAGGTTTTGGGGGGAGGGCGTGCAGGCGTGGAGCCAACAGGGGATTAGGCACCCTCATTGGCTATAACATTTTTTGCCATGCTGGGGTGGGCTCCCAGCATGGCACCTGGGCAGCTTTTGTTGGGGGGACGTGGAGCCGGCGGGATTGGGCACCCCCAATGGCCATACAGTATGTGGGGGAGGGAGCACATCAGCACGCAATATGCATGCTTGTGTACATGTGCGTGTGTGTGTGTGTGGGGGGGGAGCTCTGCTCACTGAAGTGGAGCTCTCCCTTTCAACTGTATGCCACTGCATTTTCGACTGCTGTCATAGGCAGCTGCAGCAGTCATTGGAGGAACTGCGGCCGTGCCTGCAAACTCAGTGACTGAATTGGAAGATGGGGTGCCACACCTCCGAAAACTCAGATGATGGCACTATGTTTCTTGCACATGCGTGCAAGCAACATAAAAATGGCCTTGTTGCTTATTAAATAGTGTCCACTGCTATCGCTTCCTGTTGCCTGACTACCACAAACTCAGTATATTTCTGAATCACAAAACTGCACTTGCCTCCATCAGTCAAGTGATTTTGATGACAGGCCTATAGTGATGATCATGTTTATGATCACCATCACTTGTCATCCAGGGCACAAGTTGCACTCAGAATGGCTAGTGACGGTGATCATACAAATGACCATGAGTCTGTCATCAAGATCTATTTACTGTATAAATACTGTTTTAAGGAAGTCTTGTCTGTTGGCAGCCTAAACCCTGACCCACTTGTGATCACATGTGGCACTGATGTATGGCTGATGCTGGTTTACAAATGAGCTGCACACTCCCGAGTCTGCCCACTCCTGATTATGCCCCTCTACAATGACAATGCATCTTTGTCTAAAAAAATAGAGGAATTGGCAGTTCCAGTCAGCTTCCTGGTCAACAAAAGCTAAATAACCAAACCCCCAAAAAAACAGCATTTGTGTTTATTCTTTCTGATTTTTGAATTGTTTGTTTAGCTCATTCTTCAAGAGGACCGATACCTGACTGTATCTCATTCCCACCATGTTCCAGCTCTATCCTGATTCAGTGGAGCTCTGTGACTTACCACTGTGCCAGTCCTCAATTTTAGGGCCACCTACCAGTCTCTCCTGAACATGACACAGGGAGCAGTCCTGCCTGATAATGAAAAAAATGCATACTGTTTTGGACAACCTTCCTAGTGCTGCATTCAATTTTACCATTTGTCTATAAATCAACTGTGCCAACAGCAGATGTTTTAACAAAATATTACACTCATAGCATTGAAAGGGGTAGCCCCACATTTCCTGTGTGTCTTGTTATTGAGTAGGGTTCCCAACAATGATGGAAATGCAGGGAGATAAAGATTGCAAAAAACACTTGTACCCAGGGCTGCTGTTGAGCTTCGGATGTGCACAAAAAGCTGACCTCTAGAGAAAGAAAACCAAACTGACTCAAGTGGAGCAAAATGCACTCATCTTGTAGTGAGAGAGTGAGGGGTGGCGAAAGGGTGTAGGCACTCTCACTTTCAAGCCAAATATGAGTAATCCTGCCTATCATCACTACCATCATTTATTAAAACACATACTTTTGAATAACAAAAGTGTCATATTATATTTAAAACATCTGCTGTTGGCGCTTAAGTAAAGTCATTTTGGACAGATTGCTTATTTTTGCAATCAGTTCTGCCATTCATCTACAAATCAACTCCATTGATGGCAGATGTTTTTACAAAATGAATAATACAATAATAAAAAAAATGCCTTCAATTACCCTGGTAAGATCTGGTCGCTGGTCTGGTTTTTCCACCTTCCCTTCGATTCCCTGTTTTAGTGCCCAGACTGGCTTCAGTTAAAAAAAGGAAAACACTGCCATAATCCAGTATTCGGTCTTGTGTCCCCTTCCTCGTTCAACTTAACTGCCCAGACTTGCTCTGTTAAAAAAAAAAAATGCCATAGTCTTCTCTCCGCTCTGATGTCCCCTCCTCCCTCCCTCCTTCTCATTTTCAGCTTTACTGCCTGGACTGGCTCCACATAAAATACAAACTGCCATAATTTCTGCTCTGGTGTCCACTGCCTCTATACTGTTTTCAGTTTTATTACTGGGATGGCTGCAGTTAAACATAAAACAGTAAGGAATGAAGTCTCAGCCATTGCAGTCAGCAAGCTTAAAACATATCACTGTGCAGAAGTTGGATACTAGCTAACAACAGCAAATCACCCTTGAATGATGTACTGCAATCGAGGGTATCTCTTCCAACAAGTACTTTGGGGTCTATCTGGAATGTCACCTGAACTTCACAGTGCACATTGTTACCATCCATCACAAACTCCTCCCCAAACTGGATGCACTGTACAGGATGAAAGACAGTATCCCACTTTCTGCCTGCTGAGAGCTGGTCATGAAGATGATCCTCCAGACATCTGACTATGGTGACATTATCTACAGTGCAGCTCCCAAGTTCACCCTTGCCAGGATAAACTCCTTTTTCACTGTTTCTGCTGTTCTGGCTTGTAAGTCCCTCCCCATACCCTTCTCTGCTCCCCTTTCCACTCCCTCTTCCTCCCTTGCATTGATGCCAGATGCAGTACCCTCAGTGCCTCCACCACCTCCAAATTCTGTCTTGTCTCTCTTCCTTCTTACCTTTCCACCCTTCCCTCCTCCACCCATCCTCCTACCCTCTCTGGAACACTGCATCCCAACCCTTTCGCTCCATTCCAAGAAAACTACTGTGGGCCATGTTGCCTTTTCATATAATTTCCCTAAGATCAAGTCCTCAATTCCCCTTTCTGTCTGATCAGCTTCTTCCTTCTCCTTTGTCAAGTCCCATCTTCGTGACTTCACTACCCTCTCCTACAACTGTACCACTGAACTCAGACCTTAGAATTCCCCTTCCTCCTCCTCCCTGTTTGTTGGATGACACCACCCCCCTTGCAGGGAGCAATTTTCCTGCTCAACCTAGGCCCCTAATTGGTGCAGCATTAATCTGGTCCTGTTTCACATCTAGAAATGTTTTGCACCTGTACCTTCTTTGTAGTACTTGCATTGATAACTGTTGCACCTTAGCACAGTCTGAGTGGTACTATCTGCTCCTCATCTGGTGTTCACACTCAGTATTGTGCTGTACTTGTGTCTTGCATTGTCGTGTGCCTTCATTTTGGGTTGCATTGCTCTGCTGTCTTAAAAGCATGACTGCTCAACAGTAAATGTATTTCATTTCTTATAACTCTTGCACCTGACTGTATTTTGTCTTCTTTTGCACTTTTTTGTATAGTTTGCTCCCCCACCTCTCACTGCCTGGACACATCTGGAAATGAGCTGCTACCAGCTCAGTATGTCTATCTTGATAATACTTTTGAAATACATAAATCAATAATAAATAAAATTCAATGTGACAAGAATGTAGCCAAAGATATTGCTAAGCAATGCTGGAACACACTAATGGGAAAACTTATCAGCCTTTAAGAGAAATAAATCCCATGGATAAAGAAATGTAATAGATGTGGGAAGAGATCAAACTGTCTTACATATAAAGTTAGTGGTAAAACAAATAGGTCTTATTTAAAACTCAAGGAAGCAGTCGCTCCTGAACATTTTGTGAATTACAAAAACCTTAAAAAAAGGCAATAATTGGGGAAAAATAGCAAAAAAATTGAGATGCAGCTAGCCTTAACAACAACATAAAGGTTTTTTTACATTATTATTTTTTTTTTTATTTATTATACTTTTTCCTACCACACACCACCCGGTACCTCAGCCCAGTCACGGATCCTACGACTTCCACTCTCACATTGGCTGCGACTCTCTGATAGTCCCTGGCTTGCCCCCTGGGGCTGGGTTATGGCACCGGCCCTAAGTTCTGCATCTAATGGGATAGGTCAGGGAGCCGGCCTGAGAGATAATTGAAGCCAAGGGCAGGCTTCATCAAGGGTGTCTGACAGCACTTTTCTAGTCTTCCCCAGGGGTAGGGATGTGCAATGATATCCCGCGTCCACCCCACCCCTCTTATGTGCTGTTGCCAGTCACCTGTGGTTCCCCCAGTCTCCACCAAGGGTCCCTCGGGTGCAGGATACTCTACCCCTCCCTCCCCCCGAGCAGGAGACCAGTCCCGAGGATGCTCAATCCTTCTCTCCTGGCCAGCCCTCTGACACCCCAGGTCCATTCCTGAACCCGGGTTGCCGACGTCGCAAGCGGAAATCCAACTGCTGCACCGGGAGGCAGGCCATGGCTATTTTACATTATGTTAACACTAAAAAGCTCCCTGATCCAACACTGGCCTACTTCACAATGGGAAGAAAATCAGTAAGAAATGGGAAAAGGCTACAATATTAAACAAGCATTTCTGCTTAGTCTTTAACACTGATGAATAGTATGGCACAGGGGATTAACAGCTAGTAAGCTAACAGGATGTGGGCAACTTTGAGTTTAAAGAGGATGATCTTTTGAATGTATTAAAGAAGTTCAATGTTTGGTGCATAGCAAAGTGCTTGTGTATCTTTTATGAATTTTTGATGTTGGACTTTCTCTACTCACACCCTTTGTAGGATAAACTGGATAGCAAGTAGGGAATAGAAGGCCCATCACCAAGGTTGAGTTGAGTACTGGAGGAGAAGGAGGAGGAGGAGGAGGAGGAGGAGGCAAGGAAGGATTGTAGGTATTTCACAATGCACTAAGTGAGGGCTTCTGGGAGAAACTGACCTGTATTTGGGATGTGGGAGGAGCTGTTCCCCTACACTGAACCTTCGACTTTAGCCCTCTCATTCAATGGTTAGTGCATAGTGAAGTGCTTGTGTATACTTTATGAATTTTTGATTATTAGCCTTTCTCTATTCCCAACCTTGGTAGATAAGCCAGGTAGCGAGTAGGGAATAGAAGGCTCAAAAGAATCAGTTTAGTAGTTCAAAAGATTACCTCCTCCAAATCATGGAGAATGTGACCAGTAGCATGCAGAAGAGGAAAAACGCCCAGTGGTGGAAACCTCTGTGGACCCATGAATACTGACCTGCTCATGCTCAGAGAAGCCTTAGAGGAGATGATCCTAAAATGCTTGAACTGAGTTCTGATTCTGGTTTAAAGATGTAGTGTTCATGGCATGATGGAGTCCGTCTTCCCAGTCTTTGACATCTTGTACAGGTTGATCAATTTCTTGAGACTGAAGAAGCAGATTCAATCTGGATGAATATCCATATAACAAATGTGGAGTAAGTAGAGTTGATGGAGGAAGGTTTGGAAGAGATCCAGGATTTAGTCTGTTATAGGTGATAATGAATTAGAAATACATACAGGACATAGAGATCTGTGCGTGAGGAAAGTGTGAGATTGCCTATATGAGCTGCTGGATTCCAGTTTGGTAGGTACATGATGAGAATTAAGTTATAAGAATTCCTTGCTGGACTTTGAAGAAGGGAAATAGGAGAGGATGATTAACTCTTCTGTAGATTGGTGATTTTTATTTATTTATTGAAATGTTTCACCAGGAAGGCACACTGAGCAACAAAGTACTTGTCTCCCAGTGCGACCGGTGGGGGGTACAATTAGGTGGAAAAATCAGTAAAATAAACAAACAGTAACATTTAGCATACACTGACGAGAAGGATACAGTAATAAAAACACTTTTCCCAACAGCCTGATTGACTGATGTAGACATTCACAGTACTAATGCAGTTGTAGTGAATTAACAGGATTGCAATGGAAAGTCAAGCAAGAGGGTGAGGGGTAGCCAGCTGTGGCGGGAGAAGCAGGTAAGGCAGGGGGGCCTACTATGGAGGGGGAGGTAGGTAGGACAGTGGGGAGAGGGGAGCAGAGGCTATGCCAGTAGAACAATAACTCTGGATAGTAGCGTGGGTGCAGAATAAACCAGACTAGATGCGAACTGGAGATCCAGCACAGACAGAGCAAAAGTGCAATAAATTAGTTCAGTGCAAATAAGAGCTAGGGGTAGCTGTAAGTGTGAGGTAGAGGGAGGGGGAAGAAGGAGGGGGGAAGGAGTAAAGGAAAGGCAGCACATAACTAGAGTAGCCCCACCAAAGAAGTGGTGCTATTGGGCAAAGAGAGAGAAAGCGGGGAGGAGGAATTAAGAGGTGTGGGAGAAAGGGTGGTAGTAGCAGGGAGGGGAGGGGATGAAGAAGTTGCCTAGAGCTAGTCCCCTCCTGGATGCTGAGAACCCAGCAAGAGAGCAATCTAAGCAAAGAAGGTTGCTTAGAACTAGTCCCCTCCTGGATGCTGAGAATTTACTGATAAAGCAATCTAAGTAAAGAAAGTTGGAAGGAAGGGATGGGGGGGAATGATGGGTGGAAGTAGTGAGGAGCAGAGGAAGAGACTTTGCCTAAAGCAGACATTGTCAAGGTTTTCAGAACTGTTTAAGGATGATGAGGTAGTGAATCTTCAGGATGCAGAATCCAATAAAGGCTAGACATACAGTAGAATAAACCATGATGTTCAAAATACTGTCAAATGGATTATGCACAGTGAAATGATTGTGTTTCATTATGGAAGCATCTATGGAGAGACACCAAGAAGTACAGGTGAATGAAGTTCTTGTATACTGGAGGACTGAAAAGTGAAGATGAGGATGGATTATGCTGAAGGACAGTAACTGGATGTGAAAAATTGAATTGTTCTGTATGAAGTTTTGAGGTTTGATTACTGAGTTAGAAATGATAGTACATGGTATACTTGAGCAAATATTCAGGCAGGACTGGGTTGGAAAGATGAGGGACATGTGTCCTGCTGTTAAAGAAGCAGTTCAGTGGCAGGAGCTCGGAAAGTCCATGTGGCATTGACTTGCTGGTGTTTAGGGTCCAACATGTATGGGGATGTGAAAATGAGGACAAGCTTGACTGAGTCTTAACTGGGTCTGCTGACTGATAGGGCAATGAAAGATCTGTTATTGGAAGTGATATAATAAATCAAGTGAGTCAATGGCATGATTTTGGACAGTCTATATATGAAATGCTGGCAGTATAAGATTGTGATAAAGAGATAAACAAGTCAGCCATGCATAGCTATGTGCTGGAATGTAACAAAGACTACCCTTGGTTAGGGTACTCACTGGAATGAGTATGAAGAAAGATAGATATTGACTGATGGGATCAGAAGACCCCTAGGAAAATGACTGCCTTAATTGATTAATCTTAGAGAAGAGATATAGATGACTTTGTTTTTTTATTTTATTTTTTGATCATTTATTTATTCCATGGCTTGGGGGGAGATTGTACCTTTGGTCACCCCCATCTAGCCAGCTAGGTTGCTGCCACCCCAGTCCCGGGCAGAACTCTTGTCATCCCCGCCGTTACCCGACTCAGTCTCTCTGACCACCACGGAGACCAGGAGGGTGGACCCAGGAGGGAGCTACCTGGTGCAGGACTGCAGCAGTGCCAGCAAACAGCCTTCATACTGCCATGGATTTTACTTATAGAGTGGTTCCCTTGCTGGAGGGGGCTTGCAATGATGCCAAGGGATGGAGCATGCATGCTTCCATATGCACTTCTCCTGACATCTGCCTCCTCCAGCCCCTTGTTTCTGCAGCGTCGGTGGTGTTGCCCCCCAGCTTCCACCAGGGAGCAGGCACATGCCAACTGCTGATTACCTCTCCTCCCCGGAGAAGGAGAGCAGTCCTCCGGATGCTCGATCCTTCTCCAGCCCTGCCAACCCTTGGTGACCCGTGCTAGTTCCCGAACATGGGTCTCCAGTGTGGAGCGACATGTGGCGTCCAGTGCCTCAACCCTCAGCACCACAGCACCAGCAATATAGATGACTTTGTGAAGTATTATGATGTCTGGAGATGAAGAAGCAAGATTCAGGATTTTGCAAATAGCAAGATAGCTATGCATCAGACATGCAATGGCACATATTCTAAGGCATTAGAATATTCAATAGCTATACCAGAAAGACACCAGTGGGATGACATGGTCAAGTCTGATTTGCTGTTGCCAGTAATTCAATATGATGGTGCAATTTGAATAACTGATGATGCCAGTGTCCATAAGTAGGGTATGAAGAACCTTCCTTGACAAATCATAGTTAGTGAGCAAGTGAGGTACCCTGGTAGAGATGTAAGTTCATGTGTCTGTTCCAAGAGGACTGATTCAAAGAGAATTCCACTACATTTGGACCTGTGGTGTAAATCAAGTGGTACTAGCTTCCATAGGGTTTATATTCAATGGTATGTCTGGAGAATTTTCTCGTGGAGTTGATTGAAAGGTAAGAGCTTGTATAGAGTATTACTCAGTAGGATGCTGCAGAATAATCAAGTAGAGATTATCAGGAAGTAAAGTGCTTCCATACCATCTGAGTGCAATATCTAGTACAGGTCGAGGGATGTCACTAAACTAGGGACTGTCTTTTTGGTGAGAGGAATTGCATATCCTTGAAACATGAACAGTAGCAGTAATGCTAGCTGTGGGGGGGAGAATAAGGCAGGGCAGCCATGAGATGTACTCAAACAGATGAGAGTGCTGTGCTGCAGGAAACCTGGGAATGTCCAAAAGAAAAGATGTGGAAGCAACACACCAAAGCCCAGGGCCACTTAAAGAAAGGCAGTAAAACAGTCCAGCGGGCCATCTGATATGCCATAGAGAAACCAGAGACAAGGATGAGTGGGAAGCATGCCAAAGGTGACTGCTAACTGAGCAGAGAGCCAGAAGTCTGGGTCAAGGTACACAATGAGTGCCGAGACTTTGCCAAGACATCACAGGGTGGAGAACTGTCATTGCGAGGGAAGAACTGCCAGGAGAGGAGGATTGTAAGGTCAATCAGCCAAAGAGACCACATGGGAGGTCAGACATGTTCGAGGAGTGAAATCAAGAGTATTGATCCAAAAGGGAGAGAAGGCAGTTTCTGAACAGGATCCACAAAATCTAGGTGAATTGGAGAATGAAGTCAAAAAAGCATGCACTCCAATTAGCATTGAGAAAAATGCAAGCCAAACAATTCAGTACAGTTTTAACTGTTTTATTTAAATCTTTTTAAGGCCCAATCCAAGTCATCAAAACACAGGATAAACCCCTGTGCTTCACCTCCCATATGAGGCTTCCTAAGATGAAGTGCTGGGGTTTAGCCTGTACTGAATTGTTTGGCCTGCATTTTTCTCAACGCTATTTGGAGTGCATGCTTTTTTGACTTTGTTTTAACTTTAAGGAGTGACTTCCCTTTGCATGCACCAAGCTTCTCATCAGCATTCGAGCACAGGAACAGTTCTTTTGTATTCACTGAATTGGAGAGTGGAATGAATGACTAAGGAAGGTTTTTTCACAACAGACTGAGGAGGGGATGAAGGAAGGCACAGGAGGAGAGCAATGAAATGTCAGAGTTATCCAAGTGGAATCTGAGGCAGAAACTGCAGACAAACGGAAGGTAAATGCCACTCAGCAAGGACTGAGGTCAGAACATAGCCTGATGCAGCAGATGCAGGAGTGAGGATGAGAACAGCCATAGACAAATCCCAGATGAAAACTTGGAAGGAGCAAGACAAATGTAATGAATGCAAGGTATGAGCAAAAACTGAGCACAGGAAAGCTAGGCAAATGGAGTACGGCCACGAGGAAGAACAATCCAGTCATTGATGAAGCAGTGCAAGTTCAAAGTCCCATGGATAGGCTGAGGAGCAGAGGAATAAGTCCCAGGAGATCTTGCAGGAAGTTCTTCGGAGAGCGTAGAAAATGGAACTGTCGTTAAAGTTTGGGTACAGGAGATTGAAGGCTGATGGTGAGGGGGGGCTCTAATTTGGAACGTAGACTGTGGACCCAAATTATGTTCCATAAATCCATGTACGGAGGAAATGCATAAGGGGAAATGGCAGAAAAAGGAACAGTGCTGCCAGAGAATGAAACTGGCAGATGAGGTGAGTGGATGAAATGGACTCCCATCTCCAGGTGATATGAAGAGTCCATCAGTATTCAAATACTTTCTAGGAATGAGGTAGTAATGGTGACAATAAAATGAGGGTATATTATGAATCGATGATAAAAATAAAAATAAAAACAAGAAACAGGCTCCCAACCCCAGAGATGGAGCAAGTCCTACCGTCAGACAGTACCACACTAGGCAGAGCTAGGGCTCTGATTTTTAAAGGAGAGCATACAGTCAGCTACGAAGTGCTAAATACGAGGAAGCTGGGTGAATCCAGCACCATTGAGTAGGTATTGGTATGTGATATGAGTGACTGAGATAATTAACTGATATGATGGACTGATACGATTGACTGAAAACTGAAATTAAAGTACAGGCACCCAGACCTTGTGGACAGGGTGAGCCCATCTGTGCTCAATGTGCTACAAGGCAGAGCTAGGGCTGGAGGATGTTGAATAATGGTACCTGTTAGAATGATGGAGAAAACTGGAAAGGAAGCATGGGCTCCCATCCCTGGCAGACAGGGTGAGGCCACCTTCAGTCAATACCCCTGCAGGCAGATCTAGAGACAGAGACTGTATGAATGATTGTACATGGTAGAATGATGGTAGACACTGGAAACAATTAACAGATTCCCATCCTCAGTAGATGGGGCAAGTTCACTGTCAGTTGATACCCAGTGGGTAGAATTAAGAATGGAAACTGTCAGAATGATGATATACGATGGAGGCTAATGGTACAGGACTCCCATCCCTGGTAGGCAAGGAAAGACCACCTTCATTTGATACCCTTCTAGGCAGAGTTAGGGATGGAAGCTGTGAGACTGCTGGATGGGATGAGCATGGAAAGTGCAGCTGGTCGCCACCCAGTAGTAATAGGAGACAATCAGAAAAGAGGAGCAAGAGGAAAGTGGTAGTACCAGGAAATTGATAGGAAACATAGTAGGAGGACAATACTCACACAACAAGGGGGGCACATTAAACATACTGAAGGCATACAACATGGAAATACCAGGAGGGAAAAGTAGGGCTGGTGGAGATGGATGCTGCATGGAAAGGAGAGGAGCTGGAAGAATTCTATTTCAGGCTGAGTTGAGTAAAGGATCAGAAAAGTAATTGGATTAATGCAGTATTAAATGAGTTTGCAGACAGTACCAAATAAGACTTTGAAAGGCTTTTGAAAAAGGACACTCATATGTCCAAAACGTGTCAGGCATACTATGTTGCTATTTTGTACCTTTGAATAAAGGACATTTTATCATTTTAAATGGTGCCAAATATTTATTTAAAGTCTAGAGCTGGTGAGTGCTTGACTGTTCATGTATGTGACTTTTAATTGTATCTGGAGCACCACCAGCCTTGTGCCACTGTTTTCTTATTTGCTTTAGTGATATCACCGAGTGAAATTTTATTACATTTCAAATATTTTATTCTGGTTTTTAATTTCAGTTCATGGCACACACACACACTATTCTAGTCCCAAAACAGTCCCAAGTCCAAAACAAGTTGCAATTTAGTCATGCATACAAAAAGGAGAGATCTTAACTTTTGTTTAAAGAATTCCATGGTCTTAGCCTGTACTCCCATTTTCTTGAAATATGGATCCCAGATCTTCTTGGCAGCAGCAAGTGCACCCCCATCAGATTCCATTTCGGAGTGCTGCTGCATGGCGTGGCAAAGCGTGACAAGGGCTGTCCTTACATCAGCAGGAGTGACATTCACCTCCTCCTTGCTGTTGGCTGGGTCATCCTCCTCCTCCTGCATGCCATTGGACCACATGCTATTGATCACCTCGCTGATGCTGTCAGCTAACACGTCAGCTTCTTCATTGCCTAGGCAACATAGCCAACCGAAATCCTCCATTGTCGTTCCCTCTGGGGCTGGAAGTATTTCATTGGCACCCTCCTGAATGATTGGCAGCATTTCGACATTCGATGTGCCTTCACCTGAGTGATCACCTGACACAAATCTAGCCATAGAGAAACAACGCTGGATAGTTTGTGGGGGGGTCACAGAGTCCCAAGCATGTTTGAGCAGCTGGACCACATCCAGTAAGGAGACTTTTTTTTGCACATTGTGTTGTGGTCAGTTCTGAGTATGAGTCCAACTCTTTGAATACACATTCCCTCAAAGCACATAATGCTGCCTCATGCTGTAGATGATTGCTTGATCAAGGGATTGTATAATGCAACTTGTATTAGGTGGCAGGAAGGTAAGGGAGATGTTACACAAATCAGGGATGGGAGGGTGCCCAGAGAAATTGTCTGGGATGAGAGTAATCTTTCTCCCTCATAGTTTCTTGTCTAATAAATGGACTTATTCAGTGAAGCTGTCTACTGTCTTCAAGGCAGACTTGTTGGCATTATAAATTACAGGTAGATAACTGACACCTCTGAAGCACTGGGGGCAAGCTGACATATCAACAATGACAAGCTCAATTTTCTTGCTCCCATACATATTGCAGCAAGCCAACAAAGAGATTCTCTCGTTAGCTTTTTTCTGGCCAAGCCATGCCCCTGACTTAAAGGCCAATGTTCCATACCCCACACATGAAAAAGGCTAGTTTCATTACAGTTAAAAATGTTTTGTGGGGGGGGGGGACCAAAAAGCAGTCCAGCCAGAACATCACCCACCCACTGACCCACACTAGCACAGTCTGCCTTTAACTTCTCCCCAATGTTGTCTCTTTTTTTCCACTGATGAAGCCATCCCTCAGATGGGTTAAAGACAGGACATTCTAATGCCTCAGCAAGTTGTTTTGCTTTTTGTACATGTGAAGGGATGCTTACAAGGGCATCTTGGCCATGAGCATTCTAGAACCACCTTAACAGTGCCTCCTCCTCTTCCGCTTCTTTTCCCTTTCTATTTTGCTTGCAATTTGGATTTGGATTCTTTTGCCATTCATTGAACAGCTGCTCCCTCCGCTTTTGCAGGTCAGTAATTGTGGACTTAGGAAGGTTCAGAGGCGGTGCTAAGTCCCTTTAGCTCATTTTAGGGAGCTCATGCAACATATTTTTTTTTTTAGCATTTCTGTTTTTTTTTTTACTCAAATACATGGTTTTACATTTTGCTGCCATACTTCAAGCTTGCTAGCTTGCTCAGCTCAGCTCTGCTCTGCTCTACGCAGTAGGTGACTGTGCTTGGAGAACAACAAGTACACCTGATTGAGGTGTTAATTGGCAAAAGACAGCTGTCATCTGTCACATTAAATAACACAGCTGATAACATAGCTAATCACTGTTGGCTGCCCGAAACAGAAGACACTTTGTATATACTTTACCCACTGCCATAGTTTCCTATGGGAACAGCAAATGGAACCATGTTTTTGCTTGCTATAGCCAACTGCTCACTAAATCTGCAGTAGGTATATGAGGAGGAACTTATTTTGTGACTTACATTTTATTTATTTATTTCAAGAGTTTCACCAGGAAAAACATACTGAGATACCAGCTCATTTCCAGGTGTGTCCGGGTAAGGGGATGTGGAGAGTGCAATAATAAAGTTACATCAGAAATGTTATCATTGGGAGTCACGTGATGTTATCATTGGGAGTCACGTAGTAGAGACAGCATTGCTAATCATCTCCCTCCCTGAATGCCAACTTTATATTAAAAACTAGAGGTATTTCTCTAAAAATAAGTTGAAAGCAGAGTTCAGACTTGTACTACAGCCTTACTTTTATTCCGGTTGGGGAATCTCTGGAAATTGGTGGTATTCAAACCGACACCCGAAGAGAGGAATCTGGGCCTATTGATGACATGGAGGCCGAAATGAGACAGGCGCCCCCAACCCATACCCTGCCGCTAACACCGGAAAAAGAGCCGAAAAGACCGAAAGCCCAACTCGCTGTCTCGACCAAGTCCTCTGCGTCTACAACAACAGCTCAATTAAATGCTCCGCTTACTGAAAAAAGATTTATGGAATAGCTTCTACCATTCAAATCCGCTTTACAAGAGCTGACTTCTGAATTAAAATCTCTTAGAGGAGACCTGGCTGAAACGAATAGAGCTATCTCTGATACCTCTGCAAGAGTTACTTCTTTGGAAAACTGGAAGTAATCTATAGATGCTGAAATGACAGCCCTAAGACACAGACAGCATAAGACGGAGTCCAAACTAGAAGATTTAGAGATTCGAAGTAGATGAAATAATTTACTTATATTCGGTCTCCCTGAAGATGCTGAAGGCTCGATGCCAATCACTTTTCTGCAAAAGTTATTTGTTAAAGTAGCGGGTCCATCGCCTAATAATACCACATATATCATTGAAAGAGCGCACCGCTCTCTACGTCTGAAGCCTGGAGTTGGGAAGTTACCTCACCCTCTTATTGTAAAATTCCTGAATTATCAGGACAAAATCCATGTGCTGAGCCAAGTAAGAGATGCTCGCCAGGTTTTATGGGAGGGCCAGCAGCTCCGCTTTACTCAAGATTTGCCTGCCTCTATTAGACAGCGGCGTTCTGAATACCATCCTATGGTGACGAAGTTAACAGCTGCTGGGATTAGATATAGGGTTCAATACCCTTCGCGCTACGTGGTTCTTATCGCTGGATCTTGGCATAACTTTGAGACAGCTCAGCAAGAGCTCCCTGCCCTTCAATCTTTACTGCCAGATTTGTTTGCAGCTTGTTGAGGGCTCACTGTGGTTAAGAAGGCTCTTCTGATTTCTCCCTTTTGGAAAGTACAGCACGAATGTGTGCTAGATGGCTTACTGTGCTCGGACAATACCCTGAGGGGTCACAAGAGGGTGACAAAGCCCGATGGAAAGCTGTTTTTTTTTAGTTGGACAATTATAGTTGAAGTGATGCTGTCAGATTTCTTATATACAGAACATTGTCAGTCTTTTAGTTCAATAGCTTCCAATATTATGTTGGGTTAACTACGTTTCAAATAAAAGGGGAGCTATTTAAGTGGGTTTAAGAGATATCTGGCTGGCTAAGCAAGAAACTATACTGCTCTCATTTGAGGAACTGATTTTTCCTTTTTTCTTCATTCGGGTCTGGCAATTCTATTATTTATAATTTTTTAAGATGAAAGAGTTGGTTGTTCGGAAGTTCAGCGGTGAGAATAGCCAGCAGGGTATTATGTGCCATAGAGATGGATGGGGGGTAGCCACAGTTGCACACAGCCACTACTTGCTGATAGTTTTGATAGCAGCGTTAGGGGTTACATGCTGGCGTTATGTGTTTACTACATTCAATACGTTTAGAATTACAAGGGTTGTGGTAGCTGGGGATAGCTACTTATTTAGAGGGAAATGTATGTATAATTACATCTTAAGGGTTACTAAGTTTTTTCTAAGGTTAATTTATATAGGGTTGGGATATTATGGTTATTGGGAGATTGTGGGTAATGGGGAAGGGGGCATCAGGGTATAGGGCTGTCTGCCACCAAGAAAATAAGAATTAAACTGTATATGGACATTTGTTCATGGTTGCACATCTACAGTGGTTATATTTTTCTATCACATTTCATCAGCGTCCATGATGGGGCTTAAATATTATTCCTGGAACATAAAAGGGGCGCATACCCCTTCTAAACAGACCAAAATTTGAATTCACCTCAAAACTCTGCAAATTGATGTAGCCTTTCTACAGGAGACACATCTTAAGTCTACGTGTACTCATTATCTCCGCAGGAATTGGGTGGGTCAGGTATATGGGGCCGGTAAGTATTCTAAGTGATGAGGAGTAGCTATTTTAATTGCTCGAAAAGTTCCTTTCCAGCTTTCACAGATAATGGCAGATTCGGAAGGTAGATTTATCATTATAAGAGGTCTGCTGGTTCATACGGAAGTCATTTTGGGGTCAGTTTATGGACCTAACTCAGATGACCCTGAATTTTTCGCCTCTCTAATGTCAACACTTACTCCCTGGTCTAAGCTGCCAATATTGCTTTGCAGAGACTGGAATCTTGTGCTTTCAAACGCATTGGATAGATCTGGTTGAGCCAGATTAAGGCCCTCCCCTGGCCAAAAAGCCATACATGAACTAATGTTCCCCTTGGGTCTGGTGGATCCCTGGAGGCTTACACATCCTGAAGACAAGGAATATTCATTTCATTCTCTCCCCCATAATACTTTTTCCTGCATAGATTTTTTTTCTTTTGTCAGTAGATCATATTCCAGGGGTCTCCATAGTTCATTACTCATCTAAGGCCATCTCGGATCATCGGATGGTCAATCTCCAATTAAATCTTTCACCAAATGTGCATAGAGATAGAGTTTGTAGGCTCAATAATCAGCTTCTAAACTCAGAGGAATATGTTCATTTAATGCAAGATTTCATTAAGACATACATGGAGCATAATGTCTCAACGATGCCCAAAAAAGACTTTCTATGGGGATCCCTGAAATGTGCACTAAGGGGAGAATTAATTAGTCTGGCGACCATACGTAAGAAACAAAAAAACACTGATCTCTCCTTAAAATTAACTCAAATAGCAGAGTTAGAGAAATCCCTCTCCCCCTCCTCCCCAGTGGAGGATTGGACTAAATTGGAATCTCTCCCAGCTCAGTATAATAAATTACTAGCTGAAAAAGCAGAATGTATGTTACTTTGTTCCAAAATTTCTTATTTTGACCAAGGTGAGAGGACTGGAAAGTTATTAGCCTTGCGTCTACGTACTCAATTAGCTGAGAGAATAATTCTGTCTGTTTATTCTTCCTCAGGGGAACTTCTAAGCTCCCCCCCAGATATTGCGAATGCCTTTCTTGAGTATTATCAACAATTATACTTGGCCCCAGCAAATCATCAGCTTACTCAACAATTGAAGCTATTTCTCCAAGACATAAAGCTCCCAGTATTGGCTGAACACCAGATTGTCAAACTAAAATGCCCCATTACTTTATCAGAGATTCTCGAAGCTATTGACTCTCTCTCTGCAAATAAGTCCCCCAGGCCTGATGGTTTCACAACTAATTTTTACAAGGTGTTAAAGGAAACCATAGCCCCTATACTACCGAAACATTTCATTACCTATTTGAGAATGGTCTATCGGATATTTCCCTGTCTCTTGCCACCATTGTGGTACTCCCGAAGCCTAATAAGGACCCTTTATGAATAAGCAACTACAGGCCCATTTCTCTCATTAATGTAGATCTTAAAATCCTAGCCAAAGTTCTTTCCTCCAGACTTAGTCAGGTATGGGAGCATCTTATTAGTACAGAACAAGTTGGATTCATCAAAAACAGACTTTCTTCGGACCATCTCAGAAAACTAGCCTATCTTTTCTCTGCACCCAGGGACTCAGACATACCTGCTGCTCTTGTGTCCCTAGATGCAGAAAAAGCTTTTGATAGGGTGTCGTGGGAATATCTTTTTTTATAACTTTCTAAATAGCATATATCTCAGGAATTTATACAATGGGTCAAAATATTGTACACAGCACCGTCTGCCCAAATTCAATGTAATGGCATTTCATCTACTCCTTTTACCCTGTCACAAGGTACACATCAGGGATGTCCTCTTTCTCCTTATCTTTTTAATCTTTATCTAGAACCCCTTATTATGAAAATGAATCTCTCTCCACTCGTAAAAGGTATACACATAGGACACCAGGAATATAAGATATCTGCGTACGCAAATGATTTACTGCTACACATTGCTAATCCTGCTCAATCCCTTCCAATGGTATTCCAGTTATAGCGCAGTTTGAGTCCTTTTCAAATTATAAGTTAAATCGGTCGAAAACAGAAATTCTTCCCCTTAATAAATATACTATGAAAGTGGATGTAGCTCATATGGGTATACAATGGAATTC
Source organism: Neoceratodus forsteri (assembly GCA_016271365.2). Classification (NCBI taxonomy): domain Eukaryota; kingdom Metazoa; phylum Chordata; order Ceratodontiformes; family Ceratodontidae; genus Neoceratodus; species Neoceratodus forsteri. The sequence continues at coordinate 1,211,474,595 of CM057453.1, read as the reverse complement.
TGAGAAATTGAAGTATCTTGGGATCTATCTCCACCCTTCTTTGAGAGTCATGAGACAACTCAATCTAGAAGATTTTATCAACACCTTAATAGAAGATTTTAAGCGTTGGTCAAAACTACCTCTAACTTTATGGGGGCGCATGAGTATCATTAAAATGAATGTGCTGCCACGCTTGCTATACCCACTACAAATGTTCAGTCAGGCTCTTCCACACTCATGGTTTTCTTGAGTACATGGCATTCTCAGTAAATTTATATGACAAAGCAAAAAAGTCAGAAGAAGTTATTTAAAATTAACCAGACGGAAATTAGATGGTGGTCTCCAGGCTCCAAATTTTTATATATATTATTTGGCAATCCACCTGACTAGAATTCGATATTGGTTACAGCCTAAACAAGGTTCTGGTTATCTGCCTCCTTGGGTTAAGATTGAGCAGGATCTCTGTGATGAATTCGGCATAGACCCGAAAGTTTTACCTTTTATCTCGCTAAAAAAGCTTCCAAAACCCCTACACATTACTCCTTTAAATTCTTTAATTCAGGCTCAACAGTAGTTAAGTGCTCTTCTCAAGAAAGATAGGTTTAGGGACATAGCGTAACCCTTGTTCTGTAATCCTAATTTGTTAATTGCTGGCAAGCCAATAAAATCTCAGCTCTTCTGGCCTCAAATAGGTATAGAGAGGGTGGAGCAATTAGTGAGGGATCAAAAAATGATTTCTTTCAAGGAAGGTTGCTCCCTTTTTAAATGGGGAAAAACTTCAATCTTTAAATATTTTCAGATATCTCACATGCTAATGCAGCATTTTGGGACAGGAACTTGGCTTAGTCCTTTTTTCAGTGTGCTACTCCCATACCTGGAGGCTATACTGTCTTCCCATTTAATATCTTATTCTTATAATTTTATTCTTACGACAGTGACCCTTTCAGATAATCAAAGATTATATCAATGGGATAGGGTCACTCAGGATCTCTCTAATTTTAGAGATTGGTCCCCAGTTTGGGCACATCTATATAAATACATTAAATGGGACAAATATGGGTATATGCAGTTTTGTATAATACACAATTTATATTATACTCCCTCCAAATTATATCGATTAGGTTTCCTATCCACTAGCCAATGTTCTAAATGTCATCAAACTGCTGCAGATCTAACTCATATGTTATGGTCCTGTGAAAAGATTGCTCCCTTCTGGCGTAGTATTGAAAATAGGTTAAATCCATTATTAGCCTTGTCAGGTAGTTTTAATATAGAAACTTGTCTTATAGGTGACTACACTTCAATACCAGGGGGCAATCAGAGAGCTCACATGGCACTAATTTCAGCATGTGCAAAAAAGTCATACTAAGATATTGGTTGGAGTTAACTGCTCCAAACTACCTGGAATGGTTTAATGAAATGCTGTTTGCTTTGCAGGCTGAATTCACAATAGCAAAGCTGTCAAATGGTATGAAGAAATACAGTAAAAGATGGGAACCTCTTTATACTCTTCTCACAACTAATTAATCATGGTCTTTTCATTATTTTTTTTTTCTATCCTTTATTTCTTATGAAGCGTTTTCTGGGTTATTGATTCTATAAGGAAATCAAACTTATCTGTTATTGTTGTTCTAATCTGTAACCTGTCCATTTGTGTTTCCATCAGGTAGTGATTGTATGTAAGCAACCATAGCTTGGGTTAAATGAGATTGGTGGCAGACATGGGCGAGTGGGGGTCGAGGGTGGGGGAGGGATTAAGTAAATAACAAATTGTTGCAGTGTCTCTCCTTGTTGTAAATGTCTTTTACATTTTTCGCCTTGATGTCTTGGTTGTTACTGCCTGCTTACTAAAAACTAATAAAGTATATTAAATAAAAAGAAAAGAAATGTTATCATTATAAAACAATAATATTAATTTTAATTAGTAACGTTACAATTATAAAACAATAATAATAATTTTAATTAGTAACGTTACAATTCTAAAACAATAATAATTTTAATTAGTAACATTACAATTATAAAACAATTAATCATTTTAATTAGTAACGTTACAATTATAAAACAATTAATAATTTTAATTAGTAACGTTACAATTATAAAACAATCAATAATTTTAATTAGTAACATTACAATTATAAAACAATAATAATTTTAATTAGTAACGTTACAATTATAAAACAATAATTTTAATTAGTAACATTACAATTATAAAACAATTAATAATTTTAATTAGTAACGTTACAATTATAAAACAATTAATAATTTTAATTAGTAACGTTACAATTATAAAACAATCAATAATTTTAATTAGTAACGTTACAATTATAAAACAATTAATAATTTTAATTATAAATAGTAAAAAGCTTGCAGTAGACAATTGAAAGGAGCACTAAGTAAGTAGCATAAAACTGCACATCAATAGCTCATCAATAGTAACTGTTCCACAAAGTGCAACTGGTGGCAAAATGAAGGAGGTAAGGGAGATTGTGAGTACAATGAGGGCCTAAGTAAAAGGAGAAATGGACCTAAAACACAGGTAATGGGGGAGAGAGCAGTATGGAATAGGAGCAGTGGTATTAGCCTAGGAACAGCAGCAAATGCAGGAGTGAGAAGTGAAGCCATGGAGAGGGATGGTGATAGGGAAGAGGGAACACTGGGGAAGTAGAAGGAGAAAGCATCTTAATCAGCAGAGGATTTTATGGGGAGAGAGTGGGGGGGCAACAAAGCTGAAAAGGAAGTAGGTGGTGGAAAGAATGGAGAAGATAAGGGAGGAAATAAGAAAAAGCAGCCATTGGAGATAAAGGTGGCAGAATGAGCTAGACACCTGGCATCAAGGGAAAGCAAGGGGGCAGACAAATAAAGGAAAAAGCAGTGGGTTCCGGGGAGGATATCCATGGCAAAGTGGCAAATGGTGCTAAAGAGGGGATCTGGTCTAGAAAGGGTGGACTTGGGAGTAGTGCTATGTACAATGTCGTCGTAATGAAATATAGGTAGAGTCATCTCTGTGGAAGAGTAAGTGGGATACATGTTTTCTTCCAGTAAAGGGCCCCAAGTTTAGGGTGCAGCTTCTTGTGGATGGTATTCAAATGAGTAGAGAAGTTTAGATAATAATCCAAACATACCCCATGACATTTAAAGGAGATATTGTCAATCATATAATACCATCAAGAGTCTAGAAGGAGAGGGGAGGGGAGAGCTTGGCATGTCTCTGACTAGTGCCAAAATTTGTGGTGACCAATTTTTTTTTTTTTTGTTATTGAGTGACAGCTGGTCAGCCTGAAACCATTTCTGGATGTTGTTGAAATTCATTTGGTGACTGGTTGTGAGGAAGGATGCATATGAACCAGAGACATAGAGAACAGTGTCATCTGTGTACATATGAATAGATGCAGAGGAGCAGACAAGGGGAAGGTTGTTTAGGAAAATGGAGAATAAGGTGGGGTCAAGCATGAATGCTTGGGGGACATCAGAGCAGATAGGGAGAGGAGCAGAGATAGCATCAGTAAAATGGTCAGCTTCAGTTCTACCATCAAGTTATGAGCAAAACCACTCAGCAGAGGAGGAGGAGAGGCCAGTTACTTTCAGCTTGTGCAGGAGGATGGGGTGGGCAATAGTTTGAAGCCTTTGGTCCGATCAACAAATATGGAGGAGCAGACTAGCCTCTGGTCCATGCCAAAAAGGATGGAGTCAGTAAGCCTAAGGAGGGAGATGGTGGTAGAGTGAGATTTTCTGAAGCCAGACTGGAATGGAGTAAAGAAGGAGTTGACAAGGAAAGGGGAGAGTTGGGAAAGATCAGGTGTTCCTCAAGTTTAGCCAAGGAGGGAGATGGGACAGAAGTTGCCAGGGAAGGAGGAATCTCTCCTTTGGAAAGGGGGATGACAGTGACCTGCTTCCACATATCAGGGACTGAGACATGAAACATGGAGTGATAGAAGAGGTGGTTGATGGGAAGGGCAGTAGCTGTGGCAGAAAGAGAGAGTGAGAGAGAGAGAGAGAGAGAGAGGAGTTTGGAGTCAAGGCTATTGGCGCTCCCTTTTTTTTGAAGGTTAAGAGTAAGGAGGGCCTTGAAGGTCACAGAGGTAGTTTTAGGAGAGAAGGAAAATGGATGGTGGTGGGGGGACTGGGTTAGGGTGGGGGGTGTTGGGGAGATGGAGGGAATGGGTGAGAGGCCACAGGTGGTTAAAAGGAGGTGATGGATGAGGCAACTTCACCAGGATCAGAGATAGGTGAGTTGCCACTTTGAGGACTAGCATCGAAGGCTGGGAGGGTGGGAAGAAGAGGGTGTAAATGATATTGCAAAATTTTAAGGGGTGGTTAAGGTTGTTTGGTTAGTGTGGATGCAAAGTTCTCAGCCTTCGCAAGCCTAGTAGCTCTGGTACAGGTGTTACAAGAAGACTTATGTTTAGCAAAGTCAGATGGGGAGCCAGTTGACTTGAGGGACCACCAGTCAAGGTCATGTGCATGGTGACAGGCCAGCAAATCAGCAGTGATCCAAGAGAGGTATGAACCTTGGACCCGAGTTTTCCATGGGGGGGCATGATCATCCCAAGCAAACAGGAATTTGGAATTAAAGAACTCGAGAGCTGTGTTAATATTTCTGGCTGTTAGTATGGGGGAACCTGTCAGTTGCCATCAGGTCAGCAAGAAATGAGGATAATTCCAGGGATCAGAAGGCTTTAACAGGATGAATTTAGGTGGCTTTGAGGAGGTGGATCATGCTTGTGCAGTAGACCATGTGATGGTCATTGATGGCGTCTAGGAGGGTTCAATGTCCACAATGAGGTGTGTGTGGGAAGAGAGGATCCAGTCCAGAAAGGAATGTCTTTGGGTTCTCAGGTTGAGTCTGGTGGGATTCATGATACGCTGGAGTGATTTTACATATTGGCATTTTATGACTGGAAGATGAGAGCCAGTTAAAACTGTAGTCACCTAGGATGAGCAACTTATCAGAGGTGGCATGGGAGGAAGGTGTTGAGGAGCTCAGTGACAGATGGAAGGGAGATGCCTCAGCATCAATAAACTCTTGCAACAAATATGGAGACAGAGAAGGGGAGGGAGAGTTTACACAGGAGCATCTCAGGCATAAGTGGAGGAGATGGATAACACAGTTATGAACTGGGTGCAGGAGGACAGATAGATGCCTATACCTCTGGCCCTCTTAGTCAGATGGTTGAGAAGCCAGAGATTGCTATGGTAGTATCTGGGATCTTGGGGAAGAGCTAAGCTCTGACAGTACCACAATATCAGGGTTGAGGTGTACCACCAGATGTTGAAGGTAAATTTTGGGGAGGAGACTGCAGGTTTTAGCACGGGCAAATCTCATCCCTTTAGGGAGAGAAGAGGCAGTTACCTGGGCAAGACAGGAACTGAGTTCAGTGTCATCTACTAGAATGAGTAGCAAGAAGACAGTAAGCTTACATGAGCCTGAGAGACCCGTATGTGATGTAGAGGGAGGTGAGAAGGAGTGGAGGATGAATGGGGAGGATTTGTGAGGGCTCCAGAGTGTGTCAAGGTGGATCTGGGTGGAGCAGAGGAGGCTGCACCCAGAAGGCCAAGGTAAGTGTTGGGGGGAAGGGTAGCAGAATGGAGAGTAGGAGAGGAGATGAGGGAAGTAGATGGGAGGGAGAGGGGGGTGAGAGGGAGGAAGGATGATGATGAGAGGGAGCAATGTTTTTCTAGGATGTGGAGGACAGAGAGGGTAATTAACTGAATAGTGGATTGGATGTACAAAGTTGTCCTGTGAAATACAGCAGGCATTTTGAAGCAGTAAAAACAGTAGGTTGTGCCCAAAAGGGAGGCCTGCAAAGGGTTGTGGGGGATGTAATAAATTCAGTAGAGGGAGGAGAACCAAGTGAGAAGGAGTATAGGAGGTACATCCAGATAGAGAGTAAGCAAATAGTAAGGATTATACCCAAGAAGGGTGGCGATATTTTTACTGTGAGCGAATGTGAGCTACACCCAGATAGGGAGGACAATATATATAGCACAATGGGAGAGCAGAACAGAGAGGCAGCAGGACAAATAGTAACACAACCAGCAACAGACGGTGTGCTATATGAATAAAAATTAAAGGCTGGATTATTGCCCTCTAACTATTTTAAAAACAACAAAAAAAAAGACACTAATTACCAACAGGCTGAATAAATTAGCAGTACATTAATGGACTGGTAGATGACTTAATAAAGTATGAAAATGATACTAAAATGCAGCAGGCAGAGTAACTTGCAATACATTAGCTATGGGATGAATGTGAACTAAAATACAGCAGACAAAGTAAATGGCAGTACATTAGCTAGTAGGCAAAACGATAGAAGCAAAATAGAAGTCTGGTTGCCTAGCCAAGGCCACAACAGGGAGGTAGCACTAGCGGCAGGCTCTATGATATAAGCAGTAAGGCAAGCAGGAGGCAATTTATACAACTAGTCATGGAAACTCACTGAAATGGGCAGAACGTTCAGCCACCGGCTTCCACTGTGGCTGACTACTAGGCAGACTCCTTAGTTGCTTTGTGTTGTGACCCTTTGCACTTATGGCTGCAGCACAGAGGACTGGTTGGGACTGACAGCCATTGAGAAGTCCCACCCTCAAAGTCCTTTGTAACCACACAAGTGGCTTCTGGTGCTGGCTGCGTTAGGCTCCTGGTGGGTCTTTCAGGGCTGGTGCAGTGATTCCATACTGGGGGAGGGTCGTGGCTTGGAAGAACTGCCCTTGTGACCCAGATATGCCTTCTGATGATGGAATGACTGGTAAGGAGCACAGAACAAGCACAGCAAGTTTAGATTTCAGCTGGCTGTCTTAGCCCCACCAACAAAGTTCATTGGAGCTGCCTAACTGGTTTTTGGTGGCATCTGTGTTGTTGGGCTCCCAGTGGTTTTTTTGGGGCTGGTATGGTAATTCCATACTTGGGAGGAGAGACCCAGATGTAGCCCCCAGAGCTAAAAAGGTTGGTGAGTAGAGATGGGTGAAGTGGCCCCAATTTGTTCCACAAAGTGATTTGCAGAGTGAAGGTGAATTTGCGGAGTACTTCGCGTTATAATGGATAACGCGAAGTCCATTGAAAACAATGACTTTGCATTACTCTGCCTTTCCAAACCACTACTCCACCAATTCTTAAGGCAAAGTACATTGAAACAATGTGCTTACTCTTTCGCCTTTTAAGCTCTGAAGGCGAATTTTGCAATGATTCATGGGATTTCAGGTCACATGGGCTCTAGATTGTTCTGCACAGCCTCAGTTCAGGGTAGTGTGTGTAGGAAGCTGTAGGATACAGTCTGGTCTGAGAGCTATCTGCTATTCAAACCTTCTAAAAGCTGTTAAAAAAGCCTTTTTGAGTCTTTTTTTTTTTTTGCTGAAACTTTAGTTCATCGATTGTAGGAAACCCTGCTGTGCTCATATTATCGAGCGTTTATTGTTTGTGTGTGGATTTTGAATGTTAATGTACAACATTCAGTCTGTGTACTGAGAGACAGTGGAAGTGTGCTTTGAGGGAAGGGCGTATCTGTGGTGTAGGTCGATTAACTTGGAGAAAAAGACAGTTATTTCTGTTTGGTGATATTTTTCTTATAACTGTGTTAATGTACACACAGTAATATTTTCAATAATTCTTACCATTTTTTTGCTGATTGTTGTGGTGCATCAGTGCATAATTTTAGTTTGTTTAAAATATGTGGTTATATTACTGAAGTTTTCAGTTTGCTATGCATTACTTGGTGTTTGTGTGTGAGTATGTTTGTGACACATGTCATCAAATCAGACACCTTTTATTGTGCCACATAGTAATTTCAGCAATGTGAACCTGCTACCCACTGCAGCTGTGTGATTTTTGTACTTCTTTGTGGTATCTTTACTGGTACTAGTACTAATGACTGTTACTGCAGAAGTGCAGTATACTGCTCCTCTGGCCTGCCCCAACCGGCAAAGGTATTATTTTACAGATTTTAATTTCTGATGGTGAGCACTGGTTGGGTGTTGTGCCTTTGTGTCTGCATCTCTTCAGTGCGCAGCGCAATCTTAATCTGTCTGTGCATTTGCATTTGCATCTCTTTAGGGCCCAGTCTCCATCTGTATCACCCGTTGTTTCCATTTGTTCTTTTAAATTATTTGCTGTATTGCCTGTGACATGATTTGTTGATCAGCCCATTGACAGAAAACAGCATGCTGTGAGTCTTAAGTGTACACTGTGGTGGTACGTGAAACAATTATGCGTTTGTCCTATATGAACACCCAAACCTAAAGTGTTTTCATGGAAAATCCTCAAAATTATGGCATTGTCATGCAAACTACCAAAAACAGGAAGTTTTCATAAAACAAGAAAAATCATGGACTCCTTAATTTCCATGACTTATGTAACAAAGTTGCAGCCCAAGTGATGACACATAGTAGGCTTGGAGAATATTAGGACAGCATTAACAAGAGTCAAGGCCACTGATTTATGGTGATTAAAGTAATGAAATTCCATTTGTAAGACTTAACATTCTAGGATTTGTACTGGTGACTGTTAGTCTAATTGCTGGATTTTACTGAAATTTTCCTGCCATTCTTTTAGTATGGCCCGGATATTAAGACTGCTCCTGGCAGGGGTGCAAGCATGGGCGCAGCACAACTGGGATGCACCAGGGCCAGGACCAGGCAATATTCCATGGTGATGTGCCATGGTGCAGCATCATTGAATATGGCACAGACTGTTCAAGGCACAGTGGCACGGCACCGGCACAAGCCACAGATAGGGAGCACAAGGATGCTCCAGCACAAATACAGTTATGCTAGGCATCACCCACAATATTCAGCAGAGGGCATGCAAATGAAGCCATAATATATGCAAGGTGCAAATGGGGCCATTTGCATGTCATTATGGCCCCAATTGCATGCCTTGCACAGGGTAGCCCAGTGATTTGCGCCTGGTGCCCTGCACAGCATGATGTGTGCACAGCAGGGGTCCTGGAGCATCCCCCGCCCCATAGCCATGATCATGGTAAAGCTCTGTAATGTAATTCCCTGGTAGTCTAGTGGTACACCCTCCCTCCTGATGCTCCGATAAATGTAGAACAACCCATTCCCTAGTAGTCCAGTGGACCCCCCTCCCTCCTGATTCCCCAGTCATGGCATATGTATAATAACACATTTCCTGGTAGTCTAGTGGAACTCCCCCTCCTTCCTGTGTGCCAGATCACTGGTATATGACATTTATTCAACTCCCTGGTAGTCTAGTAGAACCCCCCCCCACCCATTGCCATGATTGCAGTACAGCACCGTAACATAATTCCCATGTGATCCAGTGGCACACCCAACCCTCCCATCCACACAAACCCACTTGCCCAACCCGCTCCCCCTCATCATCGGCGGGCGGCTGCAACCCACCTGCATACCACCTGGCTGCCTGCCGACTGACAGGTACAGTATGGGCTTGCAGGGCATACTGTATTAGACAGTCCCAATTATGTGAATGAAGTCATTCACATATTTGGACACTGTCTGCTAATATATGCCCTGCTGGCCCATACTGTACCTGTCAGTCAGCGTGCATCCAGGTGGTATGCGGGTGAGTTACAGACACCCGCTGATGATGGGGGGAGTGGGCTGGGCAAGGTGATCTGTGTGGGTGGGGGGAGCTACTGGATCACCAAGGAATTATGTTACTGAGCTGTATCGCTATCACAGCAATGGGCAGGGGGTTGCACTAAACTACCAGAGAGTTAAATAAATGTCATATACCAGCGATCATGTACACGGGAGGGAGGGTGTTCTGCTAGACTACCAGGGAGTTAAATAAATGTCATCTACTGGTGATCGGGGACACGGGAGGGATGGGGGTCCACTAGACTACCAGGGAATGTAGGATTTACATTTACCACAATCATGACTACGGGGTGGGGGGTGTCTCTAGACTACCAAGGTTATGTGGGTGCCTCATGATGGTGTTCTGGGTGGGTGGGTGGCCACCCATGGCGGGTGGTGGCAGCTGTGTTGCACCATGAAATACAGCAGCCTGCCTGTGGGTGGCCAGGATTTGTTCCCACTTTTCATGGGCTCAACTTTCAACCCCCCCATGCAGCTCAATGAAGAGTTGTGCCAGTATATGCAAGCACATCCCAGGCTGAATATCGGGATGTACTGCATATGCATGGGCACGACCCCTGCATCTGTGCCACATACGATTACATTGCGCCCTGGTGCATCAGGATTTGTGCTGCACCGGGCAGACTTTCCAATATCCTGCCAGGAAGCAATGCGGGGTTGCACCGCAGCCCCTTTGAATATCTGGGTCCATGTGTATAAATATAATCAGATGAAAATAAGGTTTAATATACAGATCATAAAGGAAGCAAAATGAAATAGTATAGTAAGCAATTATAACAAAAGTACACATTCTTCAGAGTTACAGCTCTGGTAATAAAATGACAAATTCTGTAAAATTATTTGCTTTTACTGGTGTGAAAGAAGTTCAAATTCTGGAATTTTGCCTGGTTTTCCAGTAAAAACTGAAAACCTGAGGCCTTGACAATAATGGAAGCATAAAGAACCTTTCATGCCTCTAGGATCCCATTGTAAATTACGCATAATTTGAGTTGTAATTCCTAAATTTTACTGCATTTAGCATCCCCTCATTCTCTATTCCTATGAACGTTTGCTTGGAAACAGGATCCTTCTTTCTTGGACTTCACCTGTTCCTGTTGCGCCTCTGCATGTGATGTCATATTTTTTTTTTTTATAACTTTGGGATGGGTTTTGTTTGTGACATCATAATAATTTTCACATCAAACAAGTGTAATCCAAAGCAGAGTATTATGCTATGTCTAGGCAAGAGGCAGCAGAAGTCAAAATCTGAGGGACAAGGATCCTATTTTCAATCAGTTGTCCTTAGTAAAGTTAATCAATTGTGTGCATGCAGAACTTTGTCAGACCTCTGTCAACAGTGCAAAATGCTAGGCGTTGGGTGTCATTTGTTGTCATTTTGGTCCCTTCAATGTTAATGCGCATTTTACACTTTGTTCTGCATGGCATGTTGTATGATATCATAAAGGTAATGGCTTTAAATATATCTCTGTGACTGTTGACTTTGTGTTGCTAAGGGTGTGCTGTTGTCTACTTTCTGTTTATCATTCGAGCAGAGTGCATTAGTCTAAATTATTGTTTTGTGTTCAATGGTCATTGTATCTGAGGTTTAGCAGAGTGGTTAAGTTGTTAAAGTAGTAGGGTACCCTTGAAACAAAATACTGGCTACCATTATTAGTTTTCATTCTAGATATTTTGAACATTAGAGGAGTATACACATACAGTATATACAGTATATATTGGCTGTGACAGAACTGTTTCATTGCTACACCTATGCTTCAGAAGTTGTTGGCTGTAATGTTTATGGTCTCAAAGTCCTTTAGCTTGGTAGTTATGAGTCATAACCCATAGCTGGGTAGGATGAGGAGAGAGATGCAGATTATTAGCTGCAGTACACATATGTCCTGTTCGGTCTCTTCATTTGCACATAATGAACTATTTGGCACTGTTAACACCTGTGGCAGAAAGAATATATCCAGTTATTGTATTACATTCAGTAAAGCTCAGCTGTTCTCAAGAGACATTAATTGACAGGATCTATCTATCTATCTATCTGTCTGTCTGTCTGTCTGTCTGTCTGTCTGTCTGTCTATCTATCTATCTCTCTATCTATCTATCTATATAGATATATATATATATATATATATATATATATATATCCAAGTACTATCAGGGTTATGACCTTTCATAAAAAAATTTCACAGTATATACAGTAGAGCATAATGACAAACACATAGACATCTGCTGTTTGTGATATTGAATTTAGTTCAAAATATCTTAACCTATAAAAAACACTATAGCTTTCTTATTGTACAAACCAATGGCAGATGTTGTTTAATGGAGTTAATGGCTCTGTAACATACAAACATGCTAAACTGCCAGCAGATATAGGCCAAATGGTCTAAAACATACTTTATTTTTCAAACATGAAATTGATCGGCAATCTGTTATTCCTTCTCAACAGTGAAATGTAATTCCTTAATGCCTTATATTAAGAATACGGGCCGACAACACTTGAAATGATAGACCTTTTCATGGATATATCTGGATTCAGTCTTTATAGGACACTCTTTGAAAACAAGAACAATTTGTAAAACAGTATTAAATGTAAGACAAGAATATATTTACATATTTTTGGTTATATAATTGTAGATGAGAGTAAATGAAGAAACTAGTATCTAAAGTTAATCTCTCTCTCTCTTTCTCTCTCTTTCTCTAGATATATTCATTAATCAACATGAACATATATGTAAGGGTTATAAAACCAGAAAAGGAGTGGTTGCTTTTTTTCTAGCATTAACACCTCCCCCCTACCCAACTCTTACTTTCTGACCCAAGGCCAAGCTACGAGAACTCAATCCTCTGATGGCCTGAGGAGTCAAATCTCCACTCTTCCAATTGAGGCAGAAATCTGCCACTTGGAACTGGGACCCTGTAATCATAAAGCGGGGGTGGGAAGGCAGAAAGCACTTGAAGGTACAGGAGCCAAAAACTACAGGATGTACTCAGCAACTGACCTATCCCTGTTGCTGGCTGATGCTGAAAGCAGAGGACAGGAAACCTTTGGTTGCATTTTTACAGGTTTAGAACATAACCCTTAGTACAACAACCAAGCAATATGTGACTTGCATAGTCCAGGAATGCATAATAATTCCATCTTGCCATAGGAGGGTTAAACAGGTTACATCTCTACTTTCTTAAGCAGTAAAAAAATTAATTTCTAAAAACTATGTTAATGAATAAATTAGGTTTATAAATTCACAATAGGAAGGAAATGTGGTGTTTTAATTTTACCCTAATGTCCATCCCTCTTCCATAGCCCCTACCTTCATAACCCAGGACTGAGCTTCAGGTCTGAGGCCATGCCCCATGAATCTGCTGCTTCAAGCTACAGGCCTGTGGCACTGTGCAATGGACATTACAATATGAAATCTCTTCTTTCAGGCAGGGCCCTGTGGGCATGTCAGGAAGAAGGTTAGGCCTGATCTTATGCTTAGCACAGGGCCAGCAGTACCAAACTCCCATGAGAAATCTGTTAAAAGTAATGTCATAGGGGTCGATATATATATTGATATATTGTTTTTATATATTGGTATTTTGTGATATACCTGAGATGAGGATAAGCTTTCATTAAACAGAAAAAAAAATAAGTAACTAGCCACCCAGCTAGAATGGGAACCTAGCCACCTATCCCTAATGGGTCCAAAGTTATCACAGTAATTACATTTAAAAAGTTATGACTTTGGAATGGAAACAAAAGCTTGAAGCCAATGCTACATACTCTTGTGTACTGACATAGATTGCAGTGCTGTATGTTGCAATGTATTGATATACAGCTTTAGAACTATCATAGGAATTTAACTATTGTCAGTGGGTAAATGTATATCAATATTTATGGCATACCAGTGAGGATAAACAGAAGCAAATATCTGTGATATTTTTTCCACTGTGGGGACCTAGAATGAAAAAAATCAGTGTTATTTTCACTCTAGATCCATAGTGACAAAAACATCTACATAGTAGGGCCTTGTACAGGTCAATGGTAAGGCTGCATCTAGAGTATGGAGTTCAGTACTGGTGCCCACACCTCAAAAAATGACATTAATCTGCTGGAGAAGGTCCAGAGGAGGGCTTTAAAGATGCTAGTGGGTCAGCAGGGTAAGGCATACGAGGAGAGGTTGAGGGCACTGAACATATATTCCCTGGAAGACTGGAGAAAGAGAGAGGAGACATGATTGGAACCTTCAAGTACTTGAAAGGGATAAATAAGGTTGATAAGGAGAGTCTCTTTAAGCTGAGTAGCAACCATAACATGAGGGGGCACAGCTTTAAGCTGGAGGATGGGAGGTTTAGGAGGATGGTCAGGAAGCACTTCTTCACAGAGAGAGTGGTGGACACTTGGAATGCGCTGTTGGAAGAGATCATCTCATTGAAGACAGTGGGCAGCTTTAAGAGAGGCTGGGATAGGCATGAGGGAAAATAAGGCTCATCAGTTGGGAGAATGGGAGGAGTGGGGAAGGAATGCAGGGATAATAGCTCAATCTGTGGACCCTGCAATGTGAGCAAACGTGATAGACCAAATGGTCTTCTTCTGCTGGCTTCCTCACATGTTCGTGTGTTGGTATGATTGGTTGGAGCCAACTGCACAAGCTGCACCACACTTTCTGACTCTTACACTTGGCTCATGTGGCAGCTCCTGTCATCAGTGTAGCAGCCACTCTGAAGACAATTCAGCCATTACATAAAACAAAACACTCAAATTTACATTTTTCCCCCCACATTCTGAACCCACTTCCAGCTGGTACCATCACGCTCTGTGTTCATCAAGAACTGAGGTTCCAATGCTTTGTGACTGCCTCCATTTGTTACTGCTCACCAGCGCATAGGATACCACTTTTCCCAGACCCATAGCTCCACTCCCCACACTTTGACCACACTCCACCTCAGAGCAAACGTCACTTTGCACAAGAGTCAGGCCACATAGTCCCTAAACATAGTGTGCTGACATAATGATGCTGAACATTAGCACAGCTACTTGCTCTTCTGACCAATGCCATAAGTTCACTTGCAATACTTTATTTTAAAACAATAAACAAACAAATTAACAGAAAAATACCTAAAGTGATGCAGAACAACAGGACATGGCATAAATCAAATAAGCCATGACCCGACTGAAAATATTTATGTTATTTTCTCAGAGTGCAGGTTGACCTTATGACATTACGAAATGAAAGCTTGGTATCAATACTTCATGCACCTCTTTACTGATATACCTGTAACTTTGAAACCATTAGGGATAAGAAGTTATTTTATTATAAATGAAAACTTGTGGTCAGTTTTATTTGATCTAGCATATTGATATGTTAGTGCCTTATATTACTATGTATGGATACAAGTTTTCACTGACAGTTTTTTTAAATACATTTTCATGCATTTTCTGTTTTTGGTTCACACAGAGCTTAAACAAACAAGCATTTGTCAATGCCGAATGTTGTCACGCTGGCATTGGCTTTGGTAGTGCAGTGTGGAAACACATTTTGGGCAGGATGTGAAAAATGACAGCTGTACTGTTCATAAGGAGGTGTTAAAAAATGGCAGTGTTGAAAATGTGTCATGTAAATATTGCAAATTTGCGAAGTTACAAGTGTGCATGGGAAATGCGCAACGGACGCTTGTAATACAGTCATTTTAAGGACTTTTGGCACCAAATTTTCAACATAGGCATTTTAGCACCTCTGCTAATGTACAGTGCAACTGTCATTTCCTCAAACTGTCCCAAAAAATGATTTCACACAGCAACCACGCTATTCTGCGCCGGACGTGCGAAAACACATTTCGGGCAGGATATGTAAAAATGACAGCTGTACTGTTCATCAAGAGGTGTGGAAAAATGCCAATGGTGAAAATCCAGAGTGACAATATTACAAATGCACGTTACAAGCATGAGTGCAAACTGCTCAATGCATGGTGGTAACACAGTCATTTTATGGAGTATCATCACCAAATTTTCAACATAGGCATTGTATGACCTCTGCTCATGAACAGTGTCACTGTCATTCTTGTACTCTGCCCTGAACACTGATTTCCCACACCGACCGCGCTATTGTGCGCCAGTAGTGCGGAAACATATTTCGGCTAGGATGTGAAAAATGACAGCGGTACTGTTCATAAGGAGGTGTAGAAAATGCCAATGTTGAAAGTCTGGCATGAAAATATTGCAAATTCGCAAAGTTATGAGTGTGCGTAGCAACTGCACAATGCACGCTTGAAAAACAGCCATTTTGGATTTCTTCCACCAGATTTGCAACATAGGCTTTTTGAGAACCCATCTCATGAACACTGCCACTGTCCTTGCATTAATCAGTCCCAGAAGGTGATTCCACGCAGTGACTGCAAAATCACCTTTCAGGATCGATTAACGTCAATACAGTGACAGAGTTCGTGAGGAGGGGTCCCAAAAACCCTATGTTGAAAATTTAGTGCAAAAATTCCAAAAAATGCCTGAGATATGCATCAAAGTTGAAAAAACCCTGTTTATTACATTATACAGCTTACCGGCATTTCCTCAGTTCGCAGTCGGCTTTGAAGAGTGCAGACGTGTTTCCGATCCACCGAAGATCGTCGCGCTGGACTCTGGAGGTAAGTATGGGGTGAGAGGGGTGTGGGGAGGCAGCGTGCACAGTGGGTGGGTGTGGGTAGGGAGATTACGAGGGACCAGTGTTGAGCTACAGGGTGAAAGGAAAAAAAAAACATTGTGGGACAGTTTTTTTTCCTCAGGGGATTTGGCATGCTGGAGTGGGCTCCCAGCGTGCCACCTAACTGTTTGGGGGGGGTTGCTGCAGCCGACAGGGATTGGGCACCCTGATCAGCGCAGAACACAAGGGGTTAATTTATGCTGACCAGGATTGGGCACCCCCGTCGGCACACAAGGAAAGTGGGGGAGAAGAGCCGAGGGGGATTGGGCACCCCCTCGGCATATGACACATGTGGGGGAGTGCTTTATGCTGACGAGGAGTGGGCTCCCCCATCAGCACATATATTGGGGCAACAGCAAGCCAGCAGGGGGATTGGGCACCCCCGAAGTCGGCAGTTGGGCAGCTGCCCACCGTGCATACAATGTGGCTGAGCACATCGGGAATTCCGCTGTGTCTGACAAGCTTTGCTCGGATTGCAGATGACCTTTCCATAGATGTGCTCACCACATTAGTATGCATGGTGTGCCGCCAGCATGCAGGCTGATTGGGGAATGAGGGACGCACCTACTGGTGCGTGCCCTGCATTGCCAACAGCCACCACACCTCCAAATCTCCACTACCGCAAGATGTTGGCTGCGCAAGCACGCCAACATAATAAACAAGGCATAATTTAGCAAAAGTGATCTTCTTTCCTAAAGCAGTGTAATCACTTTAGAAAACATTCACTTCCCCTAGACCCACCCCATAATCGTTATATTCTTTAATGGCTTTGCTGGAGAAAGCATTGGAAGATAATAATCAACAAATTAAGAAAGCATCCTGTGAAACTGCATAATTTAAATTTGCAGGATTTAAAGTTACTGTACCATGAACAGTTCTTTGATCTAACCCACAATCACTAAAATGTTCACTGGTGGCAGATAAACATTGAGTGATGTAGCTAAAAATTCAAACACTCCAATACTGAGAAATCGAATAGGGAAAATTGAATCTGCTACAGCCTTGGGGTGGAGTGGGGGTGGGATGAGTAGACACACAGTTTCCATCCCATCAGTATCTCAGATCTCTACCACTGGGAAGAATTTACTCCCAGAATAAGCCTTACCCAGTCATGGCATTTTATCAGAATGTATGGGGGGAGTGATCATTACCATTAGTAGGGAGGTTCTCCTGCCTAGTTCTACTCAAATTCTCAGTCGCTGGGGAGAAGACTCCATGTTAACCTAATCATAAAAGTCTAGTATTGTGCACTCAGAAGGATTTAGGAATATAGCTATAAGTGAACAACTTTTCCAAACAGTACAGGTACATTCTTTATCCACAAAGTAATTGGAAAGGAAACCACCACTGAGGAGTTCCTCTCCCAGCCCAGGTTACATGTACTGGATCAGCCACACAGGTATCACTCTCCCTATCACTCTCTTTAGAAAATCTAGACTCTACTAATGTTCTGGGGGCTTGTCACATGAATAAGGATTTGTTAAAGACTGTGAACTAGATTCCACTAGAAGAAAGGGACAATGGACATTAAAAGCTTTGCTCTATACTGAGTAATTTATGATAGAGCATTTAACACAAGAAAACTGTTGAAGAAGTTTCAAGTTTTCATTAGACATGAAATGATTTCCAAAACTTTGAGTATGATGCTCCCATTTCTGTAGAGTTACTCTCAGATAATGTCAACCCAGGCTTTAACACAGCTAATGATAAGGGACTCAGTAAGAAAAGAAACCAACTCCCCACTTCGTATAATTCAGTCAGCAGCTAGTCAGATTTTTTGAAAATTTCAAGATCCCCAGTTTCCACAACTACAATCAAATGGAGAACTGGGGCAAACCTTTCAAGTACAACCAAAGGTAGAGTTATTGGTAGCCAGAAGGGTGACCCATCTGTCTCATGTCCCCATGCATTGGCCTCCCTGGCACCGAAGTAGTTATACAGCACCTCACAGGAAGTTATCAAAACAATTAAAACAGCTATACAACATCATATTTAGAACACTATCATCTGTGATAGCCATTGCACTAATTAATATTCTTACTGTGTTCTGTGAGAAAGAGCTTCCAAGCAAAGTTTTACATAGAAAATAATTTCAAAATCATGTGATCAAAGTAGGTACTACATGCTCAAACACTATCAACTTGTTACTAGATAGCCTTTATAATGCTAAGTTGTATACAGGAAAGAGTACCCAGATCATTTTGACTATTTGGGATCTCACTATTTGCCAAATGGAGCAGATTATTTTTTATCAGATAGTCACTTGTCCCAATATTATAATATACAATACCATACCATACCATACAAAACAATATGTGTTTTGACAAGATAATACTTTGCCCTAAAATTCTCTTCTTAGTCAAATGGTCCCCACCCCAGCGTGAGGGATATAGCAGGAGAGTGTCATATTTGGTGTCAGCTGTTTGCAGGCCAGGTTGCCCAAGTTTCTTTCCTGTTGCCCTCTGTTGGATGATCTCTGCAGCAGGATTACCTGAAATCCATTGTAGTTGAGCACTTACTACAGTACTCTCGATTGCTTGAATACTGCTATGGTAGGTCCAAGCTAATTGATATAACTTTGACTCTACTGTATGTGCTGTCTGTAACTTATCATATGACTAGCTGTGTTGATGCATTGTTACTAGTTTAATTTCAACAGATTTTAAATAAACAAAACAAAATAATTTGCTCCAGGTTGCTGTTAGTTGATTTATTGGCCCACTTGATTTTGTCTTGTGTTGTACATTTGTTTTGCTCTGTACCTTGACATTTTTCATTAAAATTCATTGTAATTTTGGTTACTTCTGGGGCTAATACTTGGTTTTATTCAAAAGACAAGAATTGATCACTCATGCTTTACAAAAGCATCATCCCACCAGAGTTTGATGTCCCAGAGATAGGACTTTATGCTAATTAGCAGAACTTAGAATACAAGTTCAAACTCTGTATTGCGGTCAAATGCTCCCAAGTGAGTTAACATCAGATTTGCTTCTCTGTCTGAAGAGAGCAGTCCATTCACAGAAGAAAGGGTTTTGAAAGAACTCTTGAACCTGAGGGTGGATAAAGCAATGGGGCCTGATGGGATTCACCCCAGAATTCTAAAAGAACTAAGAGTAGAACTAGTAACGCCACTGACTACTCTCTTTAACAAATCATGGGAGAATGGGGTGGTACCTGAGGACTGGAGGAGGGTAAATTTGATTCCACTTCACAAAAGTGGGAGCAGGGCAGAGGCAGGAAACTACAGACCAGTTAGTTTGACCTCAGTGGTAGGGAAAATGATAGAATCACTTATGAAGGATTGAATTATTGAGTACTTAGAGGCCAGTGGGGCACAAGATCCAAGACAGCATGGTTTCACAGCAGGAAGGTCATGTCAGATGAACCTACAAGATTTCTTTGACTGGGTGACCAAAGTAGCAGACCAGGGAGGGGCTGTGGATATGGCCTACCTAGATTTTAGCAAGGCATTTGACACAGTCTCACACTAAAGATTAATATACAAGTTAGCCAGCTTTGGAGTGGGTCACAAGGTGGTAGCCTGGATAAAAATCTGGCTTGACAACAGGATGCAAAGGTTAATAGTAAACAGAGTCCAAAATGAAGAAAGGAGGGTGACTAGCAGGGTACCATAGGGTTTGGTACTGGGACTGGTCCTCTTTAATGTCTTTATAGGTGACATTGGAGAGCACCTGGAAGGAAAAGTATATGTCTTTTCAGATGACACAAAGATCTGCAACAGGGTTGATACACAAGGTGGGGTGGAAAGGATGAAAAGGGATTTGACAAGGTTGGAGGAATGGTCAAATATGTGGCAGCTCAGACTGAATGCAAAGAAGTTCAAGGTAATGCATCTTGGAAACAGAAACCCAGGGGAAGAGTACACAATGGGGGTTTGATAATAACAATAACAAAAATCAAAAAAGACCTAGGAGTAATTACATCAGATCACCTAAAGGTGGGCAAGCAATGTGAGAAGGCAGTAAGGAGGGCTGGGAGGATACTGGGATGCATAGGGAGAGGCATCAACAGTAGATAGCAGGAAGTTGTTATCCCTCTGTACAGACAGTTGGTGAGACCCCATCTAGAGTACTGCATGCAATTCTGGAGACCCCATCTCCGAAAAGACATAGACAGAGTGGAGGCTGTTCAGAGGAGGGCAACCAAAATTTGTACAGGGTCTGCACCAGAAGACATACGAGGAGAGACTAAAGCAGCTTAATATGTATACCCTTGAGGAAAGGAGGGGGGAGACATGATAGAAACTTTCAAGTATCTCAAGGGAATTAAAAAAGTACTAGAGGATAGCATCTTTCAGAAAAAGAGATGTGCAAGAACAAGGGGGCACAATTTGAAGATAGAGGGGGGATGGCTCAGAGGTAATGTTAGAAAGTATTTTTTCAGAGAGAGGGTTGTGGATGCATGGAACAGCCTTTCTGAGGAGGTTGTGGAGTCAGGAACAGTGGAAGAATTCAAAAATACATGGGACAGACATAAGGCAATTCTAGTGCAGGGTAGGAGGAAGTAAGCTGTTGATTAACTAGAATCTGCAGCTTATCCATCAGGTAGGGAAATGGGCAGACTGGGTGGGCCAAGCGGTCCTTATCTGCCATCAAATTCTATTTTTCTATGTTTCTTTGTTGCCCCAAAGTGTAGCTCCAGACTTCTCATCATCACTTTATGTAAGTTTTATTTTATTATTATTTTGTTGTTATGAAGTTAGTTTTCAATGATTCTGCATTAGTTAGGTGTTTTTAAATACTTTTCTCTGCTTTTGTGTATATGTATATATACACTATATGCATATGTGTATATTTGTGTATATGTGGCGGTTTCTTCAGTTCCCATCTGGTTACAGGAACCAGAGAAGGCCACTCAACAACATAGTTTTGGCCTGAATGGACCAGTCAGCATTTGGGCAGAATAAAAGTAAAAACACTGCTTATATGTTTATGCGGCAGTTTTTAGTTAAATTAACACCAAGTCCCCTTTTTGGGGAACAAGATCATTTTTTTAATTAGCACTCCAAATTAAAAAGAATACTACTTTTTTCTCTACCTGAGACAAAAATATTTTATTTGTATTTGGAAATGACCAACAATATGTTAATCAGGCCTCTCAGTGCTTGGCATGACTAATAGACCAAAAAAGTGCACACGACATACAGGCTCCAAAAATATTTTTAGATACTGGCAAGGGCAGACTGCCACAAGCTCCGTCTAACATGCCCTTTGTCCAGATCATGAATTTATCAGTTATGAACTCTGTAAAATGTTTTGCCCTGAAACTCAAAAGAAAAGGGATAAAAAGAGAAGAATTCATGACTTCTTGGGCTGTCTCTATGTCACCTAAGTGCAATGAAGGCTCTGAGGGACATCCTAATAATGGTGAAAAGCACACATCAGAGAGTTTGTCTCCTCTTAAATAGCAGCAGTCCCTGTCAAAGGAGACAGAGAAAAGAAGATAAAGCTGCTTAGCTATCAGACAAACATGGTAAAAATGGTAAAAATACCATGGTTTCCAAAAGGAGGAACCATGAATCCAGTGATAGTAAAAACACAAATAAAACAACCACAGAGCAGGTACTGGGACCAGTGCCTGCCAAGAAAAGACAAAAATAAAAGCATGTCCATATCACTCATCCTGCAAAGGAAAAGAAGCAGGCAGTGGACCAAAGACAAGCACATTCAACACAGGATATGGCCAAGGAATAGCAGTTTTTCTAAGTCTTCCAGGCTATGTGAAAATTACTCATTTTTCCTGCCCCCAGGCTCAGGTACCAGACCACTGCCTGCAGAGCAAGAGGATATGTATTATGAGGAGTAGGAGGAGGAAGGTGAACATATAGATCCTGATGGTTCACTTGATCAAGAGTTTGGCTCCCCTCCTAGGCCCACAGAGTATTATACCTCTTAATCCATGTTCACCAGACAGATGGTGAACACCATCAACATCCTCTTTCATGAAAGAGAGGAGGATGAGGAGGAAGTGGAATTCAGGTATATGACGGGACTAGCACCTTAAAAAGAGCCTACTAGTCTCCATCCAAAAGTCTCTATAAAAAGTTGCTTCAAAAATCATGTCAGCACATAATTAAGTTGCTGGCATTGGTAAAAAAAAAAAAAAACTATAACAAAATATCAGATGGACAGATAGTGGGTGAAATACCTGTATGCTCATCTTGACCATGAAAGAGTGGTTCAGACAGCTGCTTGTGAGAAGGCCAAGATCCCATTCTCAGCATAACTTCCTGTGAAGGATTCCAGGAATCTGGATACTGTAGTCATAAAAGTGTATAAAACAGCTTCCTTGCCCTCAGGCAGGCAGCTTATTTGGAATCATACAGCTCAAGTAGCTGAGAGGACTGTTGACAGCAGCACTGGCACTGGCTGATAAGGTTGATGGTGAGATGGCACTGGGATCCGTGATGATTGTTCGATAATTTCATTGTCGACCAAAGTTACAGCAACTCCTTCATGTTGACCGCAATTGTGATCAGCATAAAGAGGTTCATAAGAGACTTTGTTTTCTTCAGGGGGCTTCATCCTCGAACCACTCATGTGGTGGGCTCTGCCCCTGCATCTCCCGTAACTATAATAATGAACTCTGAGTCAGAGTTGATTCAGGGAGGGGGTGCAAGACCTCTAGAAAGCAGTGCTGGTGTCCCTCACTGAAATTACAGCTACCTGGCGCTGTTGTCGCTGTAATGTCTTTCACATAAAATTGTCAACCTAGAGACGGCATACCATGGCAGAGGACCTGGTTGCCATAGGAATAGCAAAGTCAGCTATGGATGCCACTAAATACCAGTTCCACATTACTATTGACACTAATGACTCTGGGTCTTAGCCACTGCAGTGGCATGGATGAGGCTTGCATGGCTAAAGGCTATCATCCTACTGCCAGGACACCCATACTAAAGTCATTGATATCTCCGTTGAGGAAAATTTTTTGTTTGGTGACAAAACAGTGGCATGCATGAAAAACTTGGATAAGTACAAGACCACTTATAAAAATAATAATGAAAAGGGAAAGGCTTCCAGTTCCTACAGGCCCTACTGATGGGGAGGCAGGGTAGTGGCTACTATCCAAGACACTCTGAGTATCAACTATGAGTACTAACCCCAAGATGTTACTGCTGAGACAAAGGCAGGAGGGTGTGCAGACATACTGCTGCAGTGCCAGCCCCCAAACAATAGCCAAAACAAAACCCCTGACAATTTTGACCAGATTTCCAGTTAACCATTACCAATGAGGGAAGGCTCACACACTACTTTCAGGAATGGGTAAAATTACTAAAGACAAGTGGGTCCTGAAAGTAGTGAGTCAGGAATTTGCTCTTCTGTTCAAAAGGTTTCCAAAGTTGCTGCAGTTGAAAAGCTTTCAAGCCCATTTATCAATAGAAATTCATTTTACTTATTTATTTGAATTTTGATGACTGGATGGGCACACTAAGACATTCAAGTCCCCTTTTCAGGAGTGACCTGGGGAATAGAGACATTCCATATAATACATTGTAACGTAATATTTAACAGAGATTGTACAGGTACAGAAGTGAGACATCAATAGTAATGATCCAATGTGGGTGCGGAAATAAAATCAAGATATCATTAGGTCCAGAGCAAGCGATATTATGGTGCACATAAATGCCTTACAATGTACCACACGGCGATATACACATTTTACTTACATGGTTTTTACAATATTATACAGTATAATACAGAAGTATTGACAGAGGAGTGGAGAGAAGGTGGGGCCAGGGGAGGGGGGGGTGAGAATCGAATATTAGGTAGGTGAGTATAGACTGAGAAGTGGAGAGAGGGTGGAGGAGTGAGGTAATAGTGTCAGGTAAAGAAGGACATGAAGAGAGGGAGAGGGGTGGAGACTGGAGGATTTGCAGGATGAACAAGTAAAGAATTAGGTGCAGTTACAAGTGGGAGGAGGAAAGAAGATTTCTTTGAAGTACCTTTTGAATCGGGGAAGAGAAATGCATGAGAGAAGACTGTGCAGGAGGTTGATCTATTTATGAGGAGCTGCAGAGGAGAAGATTCTCCTCGCAAAGGCTAGTCGTGTTTTGGGTATTGTTAGGATAGGGAGGTGGGAGGATCTGAGGGTCCTGGGGGAGGGTTTTAATGTAAGGAGATTGGAGAGGATGAGAGGCAAAGGAACGTGCCAGAGTTTGAAGACTGTGCACAGAACAGGGAAGTCCAGTTTTGCCTCAAAGGTCGGCCAGCCTAGAATATTGAGTACATCGCGGTGATGTGCCCACATAGAAACCATGGCTGTGAAGCATGCGACTCTATGATAGGCCTGTTTGAGTTTGGTCAGGACAGAGATCTTGACAGAGTGGGTTATGGAGCACTGTAGAATAGACCAGGGAGAAGGGTGGCCGAGGCACTGCTCTTGCAAGCATGAGGTGTTCGATAGGGGGCAGTGTGATATAGGAGGCCTAATTTTTGATTAGTTAACTTGATTACATTTGAGGCATGCATTTCAAAGGACAGATACTCTTCCAGAGCCATTCCTCAACATTTGAAGGCTCCCACCCCTTCTAGGGGCGCACCCAAGGAGGTCTTGACTACCAAGGGAGACTGAGAAGACATATCATAGGAGGTATGGTGGAACAACATAGTTTTAATTTTCTTTGTGTTTAGTACCAAGTAATTTTCCATTAACCAGGCTTCCAGTACCTGAAAGTCGTTTTCTAGTTATGGCCTAATGGAGGAGACATCTTTACAGGATCTGTAAAGTATGGCATCATCTGCATAGAGCCGTACTGATGCCCCACTGCAGTTCTACAGAAGTTCATTTATGAAGACAGAAAATAATAGAGGCCCAAGGATAGAGCCCTGGAGGACCCCATCAGTGATGGGAGATAAGGAGGAATAGGCACCAGCCCATTTGACACATTGGGAACAACTAGTTAAGTAGTTGGAGATTCAGGAGAGAGATCTGAGACTGAGACCTAGCCGTTAAAGTTTAGAGATGAGGAGTGAGTGGTTTACCAGATCAAAGGCCTTCTTGAGTTCAATGAATATGGTCCTTGTTGCACAGCCTTGATCCGTGTCATGAAATATGTCTGAGGTGACCCTCAAGAGAACTGACTCGGTCCTCTGTTCCTTTCAAAAAACATGTTGATTGATGGTGAGGGCACTGGTTTGCTCAAGAAATGAATATAATTGGTTGTATAAGATTCTTTCCTGAAATTTTGCAATAGGGCATAATATGGATATGGGTCTGTAATTCTCGACAAGGTTGGTTGGAGCACTTTTGTGCACTGGGACTACAATAACTGGCTTCCATTTGTCGGGAATGGATTGGGTAAGAAAGGATCTATTGATTAACTGTGCCATCAGGTGAGCTAGTGCAGGTGCTCCTAACTTGAGGAGTTTTGGCAGTAGGGAGTCAAATCCTGGGGAGCTATCAGGGTTAAGACCCAGGAGGAGCTTAAGTACTTCTTTTTGCGAGGTGGCTTTTAGATGGAAGAGGGGTAAGGGGGTTTCAGGGGGAGATTCATGTGAGGCAGGGTGGGTAGCAGGTAGGTCTGTCTTATACATGTCAAAGTCAGAGAAGAATAGATTTATTCCTGTGGCTATTTCTGAGGGAGAGGATAATAAGGTGCTTTTCAATATCATATCCTGGGGGATGGATCGCTTGTTGCCTTTAAGTAGAGCATTAATCTGCACCCAGAAACTTTTGGGATTGGAGAGGTGTATTTCCTGAAGAGATTGGAGGTAGTCCTGCTTTGCCTTGTTAGTTTTGACTTTACAGGAGTTTCACAGTTGGTGGTAGGATAGCCAGTCTGAGTGGAACCTCATTCTTTTAAAGGTTTTCCAGGCCTTGTTTTTGTTACACATTAGGTGCTATAATTCATGGGAGAGCCATGGGGAGTGGAGACCTTTGGCTCTGCGTAGTTTGAATGGGGCGTGTGAGTAGAGGATGGAGGTGAAGGTGGATATAAGATATTCTAGAGCCTGATTTATGTCAAGGAGAGAATTAATGGGGATCCAATCAGTGGAAGCCAGACTTTGCAGGAAAGCTGCGGTATTAAAGTTGGTTAGATCCCTGGATCTAATGCTTTTGGTTGGGGGTGGGGGTGGGGTTGTTATTCTTCCAGATACAGAACGTGGGGGAGCGATCACTCAGTACGTCAGGTAGAATTCCCGCAACCTTCATGTAGAGCTTATTATTGATGAGCATCCAGTCCAAGAGGCTGTGGTTACCCGATTTCAAGTTCAATCTGGTCGGGTGGTCAAATAATTACTCTAGTTTGGCACTGGACAGAGCTGCTTGGAATTAAGATCTATTATGTCCAATCCAATCAAGGTTGAAATCTCCACAGAGTATGGTATCTCTGAGGTGGGAGGGTGTCAAGACTTGAGAAAAGTTCTGCGTAGGAGGAGGAAGCTAGTTTAGGGGGCAGGTAGACACATCCTATGGTTATATGCTTAACTTGGCCAAGGGTAAGTGTGATGAATAGCTGTTCGATGTCAGGGTCAATGTCAGGGACAGAGAGTCTGCAGACAGCTAACCCTGCCCTGGTATATAGTAGAACCACACTCCTCTCTTGTTCGGTCTGTCATGCTGATAAGAGGAGAAGCCAGGGAGAGCTATCTCATGGGATTGAATACTTGGTGTTAACCAGGACTCAGTGAAGCATAGGACGTCTGGCTTGAAATAATTCTACTTGAACTTGAAATAAAGAAAGTACTGCATAAAAAAGCAGTTGAAGGGGTTAAAGTATTTCCTGACACACAAGAAAAATTGGTAATGGTGACACATATTAGATCTAAGATGCCTTAAAAAAAATATCAAAAAGTAAAGGTTCAAAATGGTCACATTGGGCACAGTGATAACATCCCTACAGTCAGGAGACTGGTTGGCATTTGTGGGCATGGAAGATGCATTCTTTCACATTCCCATCAGACCAAGTCACAGAAAATATCTCATGTTCAGAAAGGGAAACTGCCAGTACCAGTTTACACCCCTTACCTTCAGCATCACCTCAGCACTAAGAGTTTTCAGTAAGTGCCTAGCCAAAGTGGCAGCACGTCTGAGTAGGCAAGGTATGGTGTTTTTTTGCCCTACCTAGACAACTGTCTAGTCTCAGGGAAAAAAAGCAAAAGACAAGGTCCAAAAGGTCCAAAAGGCAAATAACTCTCTCAAGAACCTGGGATTCCTGATAAATCTGCAGATGTCCAAGACACAACCAGGTCAAGTGCTGCAGTTCTAAGGTGCAGAGCTGAATACCCTGAAAGGGAGGCTTTCCTTCCATGGGAAAGGGTATCAAATCTGATTGCAACTGCATAATCGTTCACATTGGACCACCCAAGGCTGGCAAGGGAGTTCCTGCAATTTCTGGGCCATATGGCCTCATCCACAGCAGTGGTGCCATGAGCCAGATTCCAGATGTGGAACATTCACTACCACCTAATGGACAAGTGATCTCACAGATGGGATTCACTGTCAAAGCTATTACCAGTCACAAAGACCTTCAAGTAAGTATTGGAGTGCTGGAAGGAGGAAAGTAACCTCAGAGAGGGCTTTCTCTTCATCCAGCTAGCCCCAACAAGTATCCTCAAGAGAGATGCCTAACTCCTAGGGTGGGGTGCCCACCTGGAGGACCTCACAGTAAGTGGCACCTGGAAACCCCAAGAAACTCAGGAGGACATCAGTCTCCTAGAGCTTTGTGCAGTATTGCTGGCAATACAGTCCTTTTCCTTCCAGTTAAAAGATCAGTCTGTTCAGATTTGAACTTAAAATATCATTACAATGTATTACATAAACAAACAGAGAGGGAAAAAAACCCTCAAAACTGTGCATAGAAGCCAGGTGATCAGGGATCGAGCTTATTCCCAGAATGCAGCGATTTCTGCTGTACTTCTGCTAGGAAAGGACAATGTCCTGGCAGAAAACCTTAGCAGAATCAATCAAAGAAACCATTAATGGACCTTGAACAAGCAAGCCCTGGCCACAGTCTTCATCAGATGATGCACTGTGGAATAGAGATGCAGTGAAGTTTTACTTTGCTGTGGAATTTTCAGTGAAGTTGTCAAATTTGCCTCTATGGATAATTTTGTGAAATTGTCCCATTTATAACTTCATCTTGCTTTTGTTTTGGCTGTTTTTTTAAGAGCAAATTGCAGTTAAAAAAAAAACAAAGCAAGGAGAAGTTAGAAATGCTGATTTGGTGTCAATACCTGGTGTCTAGTGTCTCTCCCCCACTGATCGCCTGCTAGATGCAAAAATAACTTTTTTAATTTCAATCCCTGGTGACACCCTCCCCTCCACACACCAGTTACTACACAATGTAAAATTTAATTAATTGAATTCACCCAATGTAAAATTTAATTAGTTGAATTCCTGGTGTCTAGTGCCTCCCCCCCCGATGATCGCTAGCCCCAATGTCAACATAAACTATCATTAATTCAGTGCTGAATAACATTTCCCTGCTGTCTATCAGACCCCCCTTCCTATCCCCATCCCCAAATGTCAATTCCCTGGTGTCTTGTGGACCACCCACTCACCAGCCCTGGCAGATAGTGCCTCACCAACCCGACCCAGAGTGGGCAACCTGCACAGCCCTCCACTCTCCACCATGTCTGGCCACCAGAGTGAGCTGGAATGAATGAGTGCACACTTGTACAGTATAAGCACACTCTCATTCATTACCAGGTCACGCTCATTCACTGAGCTTTTTGGGTAGCACAGACAAGAGTGGCTATTCCAGTCACTGAATGGGTCCACAACACCATTCCCCCCATCCCAACATCCTGCCAGTAACTGAAACAGCCCTCTGCTCTTGCCTGCACCCCCCCAAAAGATCTCTGAATAAGTGTGATCTGGCCTGGCTGTCAATGAATGAGTGCATGCTTGAACAAATACACACTCATTTATTCCAGCTCACTCAGGTGGCCAGTCATGGTGGAGAGTAGAGATCTCTGTTGCTTACCAGAGCAGGGTCAGGGTGGGGGGGGGAAGTGAGTGGTGGGGCACTACTTGAAGGGGTGGAGTTTGGGTGGGTCCACTAGACACCAGGGAATTTGCAGCCTTTGGGGATGGGGATAGGGTGGGGGGCCCAGAAGACACCAGGTAAATGTTATTCAGCATTGGTTTGGTGATGGGGGGAACCACTAGACACCAAGGATTGAATTAATAATAATTTATTTTTACACTGGGGCTGGCGATCAGCAAGGGGGAGACCTCTAGACACCAGGGATTCAATTAATTAAATTTTACATTATGTGGCAATCGGGGGGTGGGCACTAGAGGTTGGAAATTTGGAATTAAATCATTTATTTTTACAACTTTATATTGGGCCGGTGATTGTTGGGGTGGGAACACTAGACACCAGGGATTGAAATAATCAGTTTATTTTACATTGTTAGGCGATTGGCAGGGGGGACCACTCAACACCAGGGAAGTTTCTGCTATGAAGTGTGGAATTTCTACTGTGGAAATAGATCTGTTTGCCTCTTGGGAGAACATTTGGATCCCATAGTTTTGTTTTAGGTCACCAGCAAGGGGCACCATCCCAGAGGATGCCCTAGTTCTGGACTGGCAGAGAAGTTCCTGCATGCCTTCCCACCATTCCTACTCATGCAGAGAGTGCTCAAATTTCTAAGCAGAGAGCGAGCAACAATTATCCTGTTAGACCTGGACCAGGCCACACAGATTTGGCAGTTAAGATTTCTGACCCTGTCCTGCAGGACTCCTAGCAATCTACCACTGAGATACAACCTGCTGACTGTTTCAGGGTATAATATTCCCAGACTTCAGAACATTATGCCTGAGGTCATGGTTCTTGAGGAGCTAGAATTGTCTAGTTTGAATCTGTCAGAGGAGATGCTGAGAGTACTGAAGGTTTCCAGAAAATAGCAATAAGGAAAACATATTGCTCTAAATGGAAGAGATTGTCATACTGGTCTTCCCCCAGCCAGATAATTCCAATGCAGGCAATTGCCTACTGTTCTGGATTACCTGGTACACTTACAGTTCTTATGTCTGAGACCCTCATCCCTGAATTTAGACCTGCCAGCAGTGTCAGCCTACACATAAGCAGATGAGGACAAATCTTTGGTCTCAAAACCTGTTTTTAAAAGAATGTTTGAAGGCCTCAATCACCTGTGCCCCCATCTAAGGGATCATGTCCCTCCATGGAACTTCAATGTCTGTCTTGCCCAGCTGATGGAGGCTCCCTTCAAGCCTATGGCTATTGCTGATTTAAGATATGTTACATGGAAAACAGTTGTCCTGATAGCCATGACATCTGTCAGAAGGATTAATGAACTACAAGCACACTGTACAGAGCCAAATTATATAATCTTCTACATGGATAAGGTAGTCCTTAGGACCAATAGGAAGTTCTTACCTGAGGTGGTTTCAGAATTCCACCTGAACCTGTCAAATGCCCTACCTGTGCTATACTCAGAACACTCCAGTACAGTTGAACAATCAATCAGTCAATCAATCAATCAAAATCTTTACTTAATCAGGCGGACACCATTGAGCAAGCTCATTTTCGAGGTGGACCTGGCACAAACAAATAGAAGGATGCAATTTTGGTAGAGAACAACAATACAAGTACAGGTTTCGTATACAGCAATTGGACATAGACAATACAAATACAATTAAAAAGTGCAGATTAATATACAACATTATTTTAGAAACAAGCAGTGCATACAGCACAGACAGAATTGCAGATACATACAGGCAGACAGTAGTTACAGAGCAGGTGCAAGTAAAGATAATCAGTTTAGCTCACCTTGAGGATCATAGTAGTGAGATAAGTTCAAAGCCGAGGGGGAAGGTAAGGAAGGAGGGAGGACAGAAAAAAGGCAAAAAAGAGGTTGAGAAGTCACAGGTAAGAGGATATGGGATATAAACTATTAAGGGGATCGATACGGTGTGGTCAGGGGAGTGGCGATGGTAGGCATGGGATGGTAATAAATGGAGACTAAGACCAGAGAGTGACCTGAGCTCATGAGGAGGCAGAGACAGAGCCAGAGATCTATGCAGGGAACTCTGTAAGGGATAGGTGTCCCTAGAGTCAGGGGGAGCAAACACAAGATTCTTTAATATGGAGTGAATATAAAGATTTGAAGGCTGCTAGACTAATGGGATGATTAATTTTTAGGGTTTTTTAGTATCTTGTTCCACAAAAGGGGCAATACATGGCTAATAGAAGCCCTGCCAAAGCGAGATTTGGCCTTGGAAACCTGCAACGAAATATAAGAGGCACTTCTCAAGGCATACTGTACTTACTTATTGGGCAGAATGGTAAACAGTCAGAGATATAATCGGGCAGATTATTTAAGATAACTTTGTAGGTCCAGATAGCAGCATTTCTCTGGCATCTAACAGAACAGAAGTTGCACTGACTGGATATAAAAAAAAAACACTAGTTCACTACATGGACCGGACAAGAGATGTCAAGGTACATATAGTAGCCTTTTGTTACCTATGGAAAGGTGGGAAGAAATTAAACCAAAATTTGAGAGAACTCTCTGTCACTCACTGGATAGTTTCCTGCATACAGTTTCATTATTAACAAGCATTTGTCAATGCCGAATGTTGATTGCGTTGGTTCGTTGAGCTCGCTCACTGCCCCTCTGTCACTCGCTCAGTCTGTTTCTCCCAGTGCTGCAGTCTGCTCTTTTATATTGGGCTCCTGCCTGCATTGGCACCTTTTTCTGCCCACTAAGAAATCCACAGCTGTCCTGACAGAGCTCCGTTGAGGTGGCTCACTCCCCCTCTCTCACTTGCTCATTCTGTTTCTCCCGGCACTGCAGGCTGCCCTTTTGTACTGGGCTCCTGCCTCTGTTGGTGGATTTTTCTGCCCACAAAGAAATCTGCAGCAGTCCTGACAGAGCTCCGTTGAGCTCGCTCACTCCCCTTCTCTCACTTGCTCATTCTGTTTCTGCCAGTGCTGCAGGTTGCCCTTTTGTACTGGGCTTCTGCCTGCATTGCCGCCTTCTTCTGCCCACAAAGAAATTTGCAGCAGTTACAATAGAGCTCCGTTGAGCTCACTCACTCCCCCTCTCTCACTTGATCATTCTGATTTTCCCACTGCTGCAGGCTGCCCTTTTGTACTGGGCCCCTGCATGCATTGCTGACATTTTTCTGCCCACAAACAAATCTGCAGCAGTCCCAACAGAGCTCCGTTGAGCTCACTCACTCCCCCTCTCTCACTCACTCGTTCTGTGTCTCCCAACGCTGCAGGCTGCCCTTTTGTACTGGGCTCCTGCCTGCATTAGCAGCTTTTTGTGGCCACAAAGAAATCTGAAGCAGTCCCGACACAGCTCCATTGAGCTCGCTCACTCCACCTCTCTCACTCGCTCATTCCGTTTCTGCCGGCGCTGTAAGCTGGCCTTTTATACGGGGCTCCTGCCTGCGTTGCCGCCTTTTTCTGCCCACAAAGAAATCTGCAGCAGTCATGACAGAGCTCTGTTGAGCTCGCTCTGTCACTCGCTCATTCTGTTTGTCCTGGCGCTGCAGGCTGCCCTTTTGTATGGTGCTCCTGTCTGCATTGGCGCCTTTTTCTGCCCACAAAGAAATCTGCAGCAGTCCTGATAGAACTCCGTTGAGCTCACTCAGTCCCCTCGTCTCACTCACTCATACTGTTTCTCCCACCGCTGCAGGCTGGCCTTTTGTACTGGACCCCTGCCTACATTGATGCCTTTTTCTGCCCACAAAGAAATCCGCAGCAGTCCTGACAGTGCTCTGGTGAGTTCGCTCACTCCCCCTTCCTCACTCGCTCTCTCATTCTGTTTCTCCCAGTGCTGCAGGCTGCCCTTTTGTACTGGCTCTTGCATTGGGGCCTTTTTCTTCCCACAAAGAAATCTGCAACAGTCCTGACAGAGCTCAGTTGAGCTCGGTCACTACCCCCTCTCACTCGCTCGATCTTAAGCTGTCCCAAACACTGATTTCCCACAGTGACCATGCTATTCTCCGGCAGGAGTGCAAAAACATATTTTAGCCAGGATGTGAAAAATGACAGCTGTACTGTTCATAAGAAGATGTGAAAAAATGCCACTGTTGAAAATGTGGCGTGAAAATATTACAAATTTTGCGAAGTTACAAGGGTGCATGGAAACAGTTCAATGCATGCTTGTAACACAGTCATGTTACTGAGTTTTGTCACCAAATTTTCAACATAGGGATTTTAGGACCTCTGCTCATGAACAGTGTCCCTGTCATTTTCTTAATCTGTCCTGAATACTGATTTTCCACAGCGACCACGTTATTCTACGCCGGAACTGTGAAAACATATTTCGGTCAGGATGTGAAAAATGACAGCTGTACTGCTCATAAGGAGGTGTTAAAAAATGTCACTGTTGAAAATCTGGCGTGACAATATTACAAATCTGCGAAGTTACAAGGGTGCATGGAAAGTGCGTAACGCACACTTGTAACACAGTCATTTGATGGGCTATCATCACCAAATTTTCAACATAGGCATTTTATGACCTCTGCTCATGAACAGTATCACTGTCATTTTCTTAATCTGTCCCTAACAGTGATTTCCCACAGCGACCAAGCTATTCTGCGCTGGAAGTACGAAAACACATTTCGGCCAGGATGGGAAAAATGGCAGCTGTACTGCTCATAAGTAGGTGTGGAAAAATGGCAATGCTGAAAATCTGGAGTGAAAATATTATAAATTCATGAAGTTAAGAGCGTGCGTGCAAACTGCACAATGCACACTCGTAACATTGTCATTTTATGGAGTATCATCACCAAATATTCAACATAGACATTTTAGGACCTCTACTCATGAACAGTGTCACTGTCATTTTCTTAATCTGTCCTGAACACTGATTTCCCACAGCAACAGCGGTATTCTGAGCCGGAAGTGTGAAAACACATTTTGGCCAGGATGTGAACAATGACAGCTGTACTGTTCACAAGGAGGTGTGAAAAAATGGCAATGTTGAAAATCTGGTTTGAAAATATTGCAAGTTTGCTAAGTTACGAGCATACGTAGCAACTGCACAATGCATGTTCGTAAAACAGTCATGTCTTGGATTTTTTCCACCAGATTTGCAACATAGGCTTTTTGGAAGCCCACCTCATGAACACTGGCACTGTCATTTCGTTAATCGGCCCCAAAAGGTGATTCCGCACAGTGACCTCAAAATCACCTGTTGGGGCTGATTAATGCCATGACAGTACCAGAATTCATGAGGAGGGGTCCCAAAAACCCCATGTTGAAAATTTGGTGCCAAAATTCCAAAAAATGACTGAGATATGCTTCAAAGTTGGAAAAACCCTATTTATTCCATTATACAGCTTACCAGCACTTCCTCAGTTCGCAGTCGGCTTTGAAGAGTGCACACGTGTTCCGGTCCACTGAAGATCATTGCGCCAGGCTCAGGAGTAAGTATGGGGTGAGGAAGGTGTGTGGGAGGCAGGAGTGCGCAGTGGGTGGTGCAGGTTGGGAGGGGCAGGGAGTCCTTGAGGGACCGTTCCTTTTACAGGTAAAAAAGACATTGCAGGACCATTTTTTGTTTTCAGAGGCATGTGGCACACTGGGGTGGGCTCCCAGCATGCCAACGGACACGTTCTTGGGGGGGCAGCTGTAGCCAATGAGGATTGGGCACCCCATTGGCATACAACAAAAGGGAGGGGGCCACATCATGCCAATAGGATTGGGCACCCCATCGGCACTAAAGAGGGGGCGCAAGAGCCGAGGAGAATTGGGCACCCCCTCGGCACAAATGTTCTGAGTGTTTGTGGGGGGGGCATTATGCCAACGGGGAGTGGGCTCCCCCATTGGCACATAAAATAGGGGGCATAATGCAGATGGGGAGTGGGCTCCCCCATCAGTGACATCAAGGCAGGGCCACTGAAGCCGGCGAGTTAGGGCCCCGTCGCCAAACACAACCTGTTGGGGCGCATGCTGCCAAGGGGATTGGGCACCCCTCGGCACTGGGGTTCTAATATTGTTTGTGAACATGGTGGCAAGCCGCCGCCATGTTCAAACAACAATATTGCACAGAAGTTCCGCCCAGCAATGATGGGTCACTCCTCATTGCAGCGAATAACTGGCGCTGCAATGACAAGGTGGCCCCTGATTGCAGCGGCTAAATTTTTACAAGTTGGTGGCATGCTGGCTGAACTAGTGTCAGCAGCAGCATGCCATGGCATTGGGGGAACCGGGCCAAGCCTTTAAAGGCTGTGGTGCATTGGCCACAACAGTGCCGCGCCTCCACAACCTGCTTCTGGAGAAAGCTGCAGCAATATGTTTCTTGCACATGCACGCAATCAACATAAAAAGTTGGTAAAATACCTCTCAGAGGCCAAAGCACACATTCCACAAGGAGTACCTCTGCCTCTTTGGCAGCTACAAGTGGCTTCCTCTGCTTTTAGACATTTGTAAAGCAGCTAGTTGGAAGACAGTGCACACCTTCACAAAGCACTACTGCCTGGACCTACAGTCCAGGAGAGATGCCAGTTTTGGAACTGCTACCTTGCAGAACCTTTTTCCTAAATAGGTTCTCGACCCATCCTTCCAAGGTACCGCTAGTGAGTCTGCCATTTTGTGAAGCATCATTGATGGATTCCTGGTGCTTGAAAAAAACATTACACACTGTAGCAATATTATTTCTTCTCAGGGATCCATCAATGATATTTACAAACCCTGAACCTGCCTTCCCTTCCAGAACCTTGAAAATAGGTTCACACAAGGATCAGTTAAGGTTGCTTGAGCATAGATCCCTGAGAAGAAACATCATTACAACAGTGAGTAGTTTTTTTTCCCCTATTGGCTATCAGCCAGGCTCAGTGAAATAGTTGTCCCCATCAGGAGCTATATTTTGCACAGGCAGGAGTATGGGAAGTGAGATGGTGGCATGGCTATGTATGGTGGTCTGAGCCTTAGCTAAGATAACATACAAGAGTCTTTTTCCCTTCCTCACATGGAATTCTCTAGTGCAAACTCTCTTTCCCCTTATTTCTCTTATTTATTCATCAGAGGGATCTACTACCTCCCGAGTATGAGCTCTGAAACTCCTGTTTACCTCCTGTCTTCCCTTCCCACTTTTTCCTTCTCTGCTGAACTCATGGTGCTTGAGAAGGAGAGATGTGACATTTTCTTTCTGCCTGCATAATTTGCATATTTCACATTTGCAGGATATTTAAAACAATTCTTGGTATTCTGCCAATAACTAAATTCTTACATCATGAGAAAAAAAAACATTACTGGAGAAAGAACCCAAAGTGCTTTCATTTTCCTTTCTGGAGGGAAAACAGTAGATATTTTCCAACATATTTTAAGTCCTCATATCATAGAAAAAACTCTGGAATCATGATTCTGTAGCTTCTTGCCTCTAAAGAGTCCTACATATAAGCTTTTCAGCAACACATATACAGTGGGTTAGGAGCACTGAACGCCAGTGTTCTGGCAATTTTGCTAGGTAGGGCCCTCTTCCAGGAGTCATACTGTATAAATGCAACATTACAGACACACGGTCAGCCATACTGGACAAATTAGATGCTATTGAGCATGCTTACAAAAGGTTGGCAATTGACATTGCCATGTTCTCCCATATTGTAACTTAATTTCTATGAGGTGACATTTTGCAATAAGGTTAATAAATAGAAAACTCAGGATTCTAAAAGTGCTTGTATTATTGTGAATTAGTAGAAACAGAATTTGGGAGTGATGATTTCCAACAACTTCAAATCAGCAGTGTTATATAACAAAGTAATAGGGGAAGGCATACAAAATGCTAGGATGCATAAGGGAAGGGGTTCAACAGGAGGAGGAAAGAGGTAATCTTCTTCCAGTACAGAACCCTGGTATGACCGCACCTTGAGTAGAGTAAAATTTTGGAAGTCCAGCTTAAGAATGACAAAACAGACAGGAGACCATGCAGAGGAGGGTGAACAAGATGATACATGGGCCACAAGGGAGGACATATGAGCAAAGAGTGAAGAGACTCACCATGTTCTCATTCTGGAGCAGAAGGGATGGGGGGCATGATTGAAATGTTGAAATATTTGTAGGGTACAAACAATGTGGACTCAAGGAAGTTGTTTATAAAGAGTGGCATCACTAATACCAAGGACAATAGCAGAAAACTTGCAGGAAGAAGGTTTAACAAGGACATTAGGAAGTATGTTTTATGGAGTGGGTGGTGAATGGGAGGAATAGATTACCCAAAGATGTGATCAGTGCAAAAATAATGAAGTGATTCAAGAGATAGTTGGACAGATATAAAGGGCTGGTTAAGGGAGCTGGGGAAATCATAGTGGAAGGAGGATGGTCATGGAACCCTAGCGGCAAGAACCATCTCACAGAACAGATGGGATAGACCATCAGGACTTCTTCTGCTGGAAGGGTCCATGTTCCTATTGGACTATGGGAGTGAAGCCAGCATTAACATTATCATCTGGCTAATAGAGCTTGGTCAGTGAGACCGAAGCATGCAAACCTTAAGAAACATGCTGAAGGGCTGTTTGATGGCTTAATGATGTTACTGCTTATCAAATCAGTGACACAGGTGAGGGGCAGCAATGCACATCAAGTGGCAGAGTCAATGGCAAACATTCATTTTGGATCATCCTGCCTCCGTAGACATGCTTCCTGGGGGCAGAAAGAGGAGGAGTTTGTATGCAGTGCAGAGAATATTACCAGATGTCAACAGGGCCTGTGATACCTTCCATCTGACATGGACAGCAGGGCTTGTGATACTTTCCATCTGACATAGAGGAACCAGACATATAATTTGGGATGCAGATGGAGAGTTGGCTCTGCTTAAATTGTTGTACATGATCAACCACTCCAGACTGAGTAAGTCAATTGTAATGAAAGTGGGAGAGTAAGCATTGCACTAATGGTATTTCAATGCAAACGTATTGGCCAGCAAGAAAAAGTCCTGCCCTCCTCCACACCACAGGGACCAACCAAGTCTTTATTTTTTTGTAATCTTCTCCTGGTCTTTAAAAAATGCTGAGCACATGAAACACTTTTCTGGGAGTTAGCTTCACCTTGCTGACCCCAGTAATTGTATGTGTGTGTGTGTGGGGGGGGTGATGGCTGCATCCAGATGCTTTGCAGAGGTGTGACTGTGAGGAAGCTGGTGGTTCCTTCAGTCACATGGGAGACTGTGGAGATGGATCTAGGAGCTCATTTGATATCTAAAGTTTAATAGTAATAGTGATTTTTTTCATTACTTGCTTTTTTCCATTCACTACTAAATCCTTTTTATGATATGACAAGATTTGGTCTCAATACTTCATTTGTAGTCACACAAATTCCTTATACACTGCTAGAAGGATTTTTGCTATTGGTTACATTTCTTACCTTAAGATATAGTAATATAATCAACAATGGAAGAAACCTATTTAATCATTTATTTTTTGTTGACCGGGTAGGTGTGTTAGACAAAAGCACTGCCTAATTTCAAACACCTATGGTCCAACTGGACCATTCCCATCTCATAACAGTGACTATTCAATAGTGATGGACATGAACTCAGAGGATGCGTGGTAAATGTTACAAAGTTTGTGACAATCCACGTTCAGTCTAATGCCAAAATTATGACATCACATGGGTTCAGGAGATTCATGAGAACCCGCCCCCACCTCCAACACAAAAAAAATCCCCAGGTATTACCCTTCACATTTCCATGCAGCAACAAGAAAGGTCTAGGTGTGAACAATGTCTTCCACTGCAGCCTGCTCCCTCAGCTTCAGCCTGTCAAAACTTCAAGTACTCCTGGCTAACACCCACCTACCAGACATGTCTTTTTTATCTGTCCCTCTGCCCGCCACTGATAGCCCCATACATTTGTGTGCCAGAAGGCCTACAGTGTGGCAATAATCTCTGTAATCCAGACCAACCACCACCAAGTCATTTACTGGGGGGTAATGTAAGTATAAATCTCTCTATTAGCACAGCTAGCTCAGTCAGCAGTCTGCATCCCGTGTCATGCCTTTAAAAATTGAACTCTGACTGCAAGTTAGAGTTCAGTGGTGGAGTGATTCATATGTGCATACAGTATATACCACATTTCCTGTCATCTCACTTCTCTTTTTAATGACATTGTGTGTCACCTTATCCTTTCATCCGTATGTATTCTTAAGAGCTGACTTTCATCAAGAGTTCTCCTTTCGAGACAGGGGTGGTCCAGTCAGTTTACTGGATCATCATGCCATGAAGTTTCTGGCTGGTGCCACCCTCATTCCTTCTCTTCATGTGGAGATGGTCCCATACCATCCTTAAACAAAACCTTGAGCCAGAGAAACTCTTGGCAGTACTCAATATGTTAGGTATGGTAACAGTGTGCAATGGTGATGCTAAGGAACTCATTAAAAGCTATAATTTAGCCATCATTGCACTGGTCTATGTTTACCCACTGACTTATCCCTTTACTACAATGACAAGCTGCATCAATTGAAGCAATAGGGCAGAGGTTAGAATGTTCTTGGAAAATATCTTGCTCAAATAACGACTGTCTGGCTCTAAGAACCTATAAAGGTAGTAACAGTGGGCATACACTCTGAGAAAGTCATATAGTATTTCCTGTCATGGATAACTGCCTTAAGTAAGGATGGACTGGGTCACCTTTTCTGCACCATAGACAGATTATCGCATCTGACATGTCTGCAGACTGGAGGAAAGGGTTCTGCATTTATGTATGAAGAATTTGGCTTGTTCTTCTTGGACAGTGCCATTTATTTGAGCACAGATCTCTGCAAGTTACCTATTGGGGGCCATCAGTGCCAATCCTTTGGTTTCCAATAGCCCTATGTGGTCTTTGTGCCTAGGCTCAGAGTAGATCTGGACTGCTGGGAGTGGGCCTGGGGAAGAGGACTGAGCATCCGATGGACTGCTGTCCTGTCCCAGGGAGTGGTGAGTTGCTGTACTGCTGCAAAGCTGCCACCACATTTAGGTGTGGTGGTAGGGTAGTAATTGTGCAAACAAAGCAGGATGGCCAGTGACTTGAGACAAGGGTATGTCATTCCACATTTCCAGTAGACAGGAGAAAAAAAAAAGCAGAGCCAGCAGATGATACCTGGCTCACTTCAGCATGTGCCATTGCCTGATGCTCTTGGGCAAACTTGAGTGTGATCTGGAGGGAGGAAGATAGCCCTTCCCACCCTGGACCACCAGGGGGCAAACCAAGGGGGAAACAAGGCTAGTGAGCACTGAGCAAGTCTGGAGGTTGGTTGGGGGTGGGTAGGGAAGGACTGACCAAGCTTAAGGGAGCTAAACACCACTATGGGAAAAAAAATAAAGTACAGACTATCTTAATTTTCTCTTTTTATGGCTGCATGGGTGGAGCCCTGCAAGCGTTTGGGGATTACTAGGAGAGAGAGAGAGGACTGACAGGATTAGATGACTGTGTTCTTCCCCAGAGTATTTCTGACTGGACATTACTCAAAACTCTCCATGTTATCTGGATTTATTGCAGTGGTCTGTTTGTGTCTGCTCTGCCAGCACTAGATTGACTTATTTCATTGATGGACTATGAGGTTCAATTAGATACTTCAACTATCATTTCCTTGTAAGCCATTTAGAATTTTAAAGCCCCTTCAATAACTGTACCTGACAATATAAATATTTTTTTTTTAAAAGAAGGGCTCTCTTGTGTAGAAATTTTCTCTTGAAAAAAGTGAAGCCAGGAAAGAGAGCGTGATATTAACGTTAATGAAGCTATATGAGTCATTCTTTCTTACTATGGAAATTCTATAGTTGCTGTTAAGCTGGCTCATTTGCTTTCTGTCTGTCTCAGTACATAACTTGATTTATTGCTCCCCTGTCCACTACACTGCTGGTATGTGTACTGAACTGGA
The DNA here is from genome assembly GCA_016271365.2 of Neoceratodus forsteri. NCBI lineage: Eukaryota > Metazoa > Chordata > Ceratodontiformes > Ceratodontidae > Neoceratodus > Neoceratodus forsteri. The sequence continues at coordinate 1,211,433,565 of CM057453.1, read as the reverse complement.
GAGAAGTTTTAACCCTTGAATATCCTGGTATTTTATCTTCAGCTGTATTTTGCCTTCTAGGGGTATGCTTTATTTCACCAGTTTTTGTTGCATTTCTCTGTTCAAGTCCAGACACATAAAGGCAACATGTTCTAATACATTATTTTAAATTCCTTCCCTCTCTCAGTGAAAATGAGATACTGCATGTTAACAGATCTATCCTGGATAACTACATTGTAAAAATGTATAAAAGCAGGGCCCAAGTAAAAATGAGATTTTGCATTTTAGCTGTGCTAACTCTACTAAATACAATGTAAAAATGTGTAAAGCTGGACCCCACTGAAAGTGAAATACTGCAGCTCAGCTGCCCAATCATGCTACTCACACTCAAGCTATTTGTGTGTGCACAACTGATGTAACAGTGCGTGTGTGTGTGTATTTTGTGTGTATTTTTAAGGAGCTGTGTATGTCTAGAACCAAAAACACTGTTCACTGCATTTATGTTTATCATTTTTTTTCTACTAAATCAGGGTATTAATGAGCCACTGACATGTCTGACAAACATTCAGAAAAGCTAATATTAAGACACAGTTCATCCTGCATGTTATATATCTTTCACAGATTTCTCCTACATCTTATTTATTACTGAGGAACTTTTCACAAAAACAGAATCTTCATCCCTGAGTTTGTTTGCCCCTATAGTTTATTCCCATGTCGAGGTCCTAATCATGTGTTGTGACATCACAGTCTGCTGCAAAGGGAGTAATTGTGATGTCACAAGTAGAGCATTATGCTATCTGGTAGGGGAATAAGCAACAGTAGCTGATGAGTTCCCAAGGAACAAAGATCCTGTTTTCCTGCACATGATCTCAGTAATAAATAACTGAAGGGAGAACTGCAGAGCAAATGTCAAATATAAGGTGAATTGTATCTAAATACTATGGTTTTTAAAGTTCTTCTGGGGGCTTCGGACGCTCTTTACATACAGTAAGCTACAAAAACTAATTAGCAGTTTTGCACGTTGAAGTGCTAATCAATTGTACAAATGTGTAGTACTTGCCTCAATTTGACTAGCAAAATTAAGAATACTAAAATGTATATATATACAATTTAAAAACATATATTTTAACCTGAATAAAATCCTTTATTAACATTAGTTATGTCTTTGCTTCATCTGTTTAAGTAACCACAACACTCACTCACTCACTCACTAACTCTTACTTGAACTTATCTTCCACAGAGATGCACACTGCTTTCAGTTACCCCACCAAGTGAGGTGCCAGCTAACATACCTCTTAACTATTCTTGGTTATGAGGGATGTCCCTCACTTTACCCCTTAAAAATGCTTTGTCCCCTCACCCCTCCATCACAGAAAATGTACTGTCAACACAAATTCAGTCTTTAATCTAAAATTTCATAATATTCTAGATGCTGAATAAAAAATTAACTTTATTTAAGTACCTGCAGTGGCTTTCCAAAGTGTTCTGAGCATTTATCTTCATATGCAAGGATGTGTCCCTCACTTTGAGGCCTATATCCCTCATTTCAATGACAAAAGGTTAAGATGTGTGCCTGCTTATAATGTCCCGGATCCCATGTACTACAAAAATCCTCCCCCCACCCATTTTAGTACAACCACTTCAACACTTTTTTCCCCTGCCAAAGCCCCAATCCCATGTATGTCAAAACCCTCTCACCTCTCACCCATACAGGTAAAACTAAGTCACACATTAATTCTGTATCTGCTCCTGCTGATGTGAAGGGATCTCTGCATTAGCAGCTTCAACACTTGGTTGCAGGGCTAGCGCATGGAGATGGGTTTTAGCTTCTTTGGGGACTGTGGACCCACCTGGAAGGATGCAGGCTTGTACAATGACCATGGCCTTCATCTGTCCACGAAGAAGGTGGCAGCCATAAATGAAAGGTTTAAATGCTTCCCCAGTGAGCATTTAAATTAACCAGGGGGGGGGGGGATGAGAGCAGGGAAACCTAAGAACTCCACCCCACAGGTTAAACAAGTCAGTAAGCTCACGCTCCTTATGTGTACACAACTCTTGTAAAACAGTGTGTGTGTGTGCGTGTGTGTTTTGGTGTGTATTTTCAAGGAGCTGTGTATGTGTAGAACCAAAATCACTGTTCACTGCCTTTATGTTTAAAGTTTTATTTTTTCTAGGAAATAAGCAACATGAGCTGATGAGCTCCCATGGAACAAATATCCTGTTTTCCTGCATATGATTTCAGTACCAAATAACTGATAAAACTGCATAGCAAATGTCAAATGTAAAGTGAATTGTTTCTAAATATTATGGTTTTCAGAGTTCTCTTGGAGGCATTGGACGCTCTTTAAATAAGCTTCAAAAACTAATTAGAAGCTTTGCACATTGAAGTGCTAATCAGTTGTACAAATGTGTAGTACTTGCCTCAATTTGACTAGCAAAATTAAAAATACTAAATTGTATATACATACAGTTTAAAAAATGTATATGTTAACCTGAATAAAATCCTTTATTGACATTAGTTATGTCTTTACTTCATCTGTCTCTATAACCTCAAGACCCCCCCACACACACACATATACTCACTCACTCACTTACTCACTCACTCTTAGTTGTACTTATCTTCCAGGGAGATGCAAACCACTTTCAGGTACCCCAGCAAATGAGGTGCCAGCTAACACTTCTAAGCTTTTCCTGATTATGAGGGATGTTCTTCACTTTACCCCATAAATAATGCTTTGTCCCTCACCCCCCCATCACAGAAAATGTACTGTTGACATAAATTCAGGCTTTAATGTAAAATGTCATAATTTTCTAAGATGCTGAATAAAAAAATAAACTTTATTCAAGTACCTTCAATGGTTTTCCAAAAGTGCTCTGAGCATTTATCTTCACAAGTAAGGATGTGTCTTTCACTTGGATGCCTACGTTCCTCATTTTAGTGACAAAAGGTTAAGATGTATGCCAACTCATAATAGCCCAGATCATATGTACTACAAAAACCTCCCCCCACCCATCTTTTTTTGTTGCTTGGTCCCTCTGGAAGCTCAGCCAAGTTCCATCCACTGTCCTCCATGCCCAGGCTTAACCCCTCTGGATGGGGCCACAAGGTGGGCACCCCCCCAATGAACACTGAGTTGGTGAGACCCAGATTACCCTCTGAGATGGGGCCATGGGAGCAGGACACCCCTATCAGACACAGGTAGGCAGAGGGGATGGTGGCAAAGCCGGCATCATGTGTGGGAGCTGGTGTTTTTTTTCTTTGTTGCAAGGATCCCCAAGGGTGAGGATGTGCAATGACAACCAGCATCTGCCACGCCCCCCTGGTGCATGGTGCTGACTGCAGTGGTATCCCCCAGTCTCTGCCAGAGGTCTGCAATGTGCAGGACACTCAAGCCCTCCTCCCCCAAGAGAAGAGCAGTCCCTGGGATGCTCAGTCCTTCACTCCAGTCAGCCCTTTGACTCCTGAGTTCGTCCCCAAACCCGGGATGTTGGCACAGAAGGCAGATGCCTTGCCACTGTGCTGGCAAGCAGGCCCCCTTCCCCACCCATCTTGGTATTACCACCTCACCATGATGTCCCCTACCAAAGCCCCAATCCCATGTATGCCAGTACCCTCCCAACCCCCACCCATACAAGCAAAAGTAAGTCACACATTTATTCTATATCGCCTCCTGATGATGCAGAGGAATTTCTGCATCAGTTGCTTCAACACTTGGTTGCAGGGCTGGTACAGGGAGATGGGTTTTTGCTTCTTTAGGGACTGTGGACCACCTTGAAGGATGCAGGCCTGTACAAATGCCTAATCTGCCCAGGAAGGGGACATTAGTCCTAAATGAAAAGTTTTAATGCTTCCTAAGTGAGCATTTAAACTAACCAGGGGGCAAGGGGAGGACAAATTGGGAAACCCAAGAAGCCCACCCCCACAGGTTTGACAAGATAGTAAGGAAGATCAGGAAGTCAGCTTCTTGACAGGTACATTTAGATCCATTACAAGGAGTGTAACTGAGGTAGGGGGCAATGAAGGAAAGTAACTGGGGTTGGGAGGTGGAAAAAAAAAGATAGAAACAGGACTAAAAGAAATGGGCAGACTAGGTGGGCCAAGCGGTCCTTATCTGCCATCAAATTCTATGTTTCTATGTTTCTATGAGATCAGGCAGTGCTACAGTATGTGGTGGGTCATGTATAAAAATGCCCACAGTCTTGGAAATAAAATCCCACATCTGGTGGCCTTGATAGAAGAGGCTGACCTGGACATAGTGGCAATAACAGAGACAGGGTACACTATGAACCATGACTGGGATATAAATGTGGGGTTCAAAGGATGAGAAGGGACTTGACAAAGTTGGAGGAATGGTCAAATGTATTGCAGTTTAGATTCAATGCAAAGAGGTGCAAAGCAATGCACCTGGGAAACAAAAACCCAAGGGAAGAGTACACAATGAGGGGGTGTGATACTAACAACAACAGAAATGGAAAGGGACCTGGGGGTAGTCCTGTCAGATGACCTAAAGGTGGGCAAGCAATGTGAGTAGGAAGTAAGGAGGGCTGGGGGAATACTGGGATGCGTAGGGAGAGGCATTACCAGTAGAAACAGGAAGTTGTTATCCCTCTGTACACATACTTGGTGAGACCTCATCTGGAATACTGTATGCAGTTCTTGAGACCCCAACTCTGCAAGGACATAGACAGTATAGAGGCTGTCCAGAGGAAAGCAACTAAAATGGTGCAGGAGCTACACTAGAAGACATACGAAGAGAGACTAAAGGAACTTAATATGTATGCCCTCGAGGAAAGGAGGGAGAGGGAGGACATGATAGAAACTTTCAAGTACCTCAAGGGACTCAACAAAGTCCAAGACGGTAGCATCTTTCTGAAAAAGAGATGTGAAAGAACAAGGGGGCACAATTTGAAGATAGAGTGGGGATAGCTCAGAGGTAATGTGAGGGAGTATTTTTTCATGTAGAGAGTTGTGAATACAACATGGAATGGCCTTCCTGAGGAGGTTGTGGAGTCAAAAACAGTGGGAGAATTCAAGAATGCATCGGACAGACATAAGGTAATTCTAGTGGGGGGTAGGAGGAAGTAGGCTGTTGGTTAACTAGGATCTGCAGTGTATCCATTAGGTGGCAAAATGGCAGACTAGGTGGGCCAAGCAGTCCTTATCTGCCATCGAATTCTATGTTTCTATTTTTCCTTGTACTTCTGGGTTATGCTCTGTTAAGGCGGGACTGCAACTGTGGTGTAAACATATTTTTTAGAACTGGACCTAACTATTTTATCCTCAATAGTTTGTAGTTATTTGTCAAAGAAAAACAACTGGTGAATATTATAATCCCCCCAATTTACAACTGCATAACGCATCAATTTTTTTTTTTGCACTCCTTAGTATACTTCTGGTCCAATAGTTCTAAATTTATCAGTCCCTACTCTGGAAGATGTAAAGACCTTTCTCATTTATTTTCTCTTGATAATTCAAATGAATGGTCGAAAATCTTTATATGTTTACATTTTTTAGATCAATGGATTACAGTTATAATCCTTAGGTTTTTCCATATCTTGAATCCTAGAAATTGCTGCCAAAGATTTTTAAAATTCATCTGAACATTTTTTTTTTTTTTTACTATGTTTTGATTAGAGTATTGCCAAATGACTTCTAAGTTCATTTGTTCAAGAAGTGACAGGACTTTATTTAACAAGGCATTTTACATCTCCTCCCCTTCATCTACCTCTGTTCCTGTTGGCCGTCGGCAGCGATCCCTCGAATAGACGATGATCTCTACCATGGTTCACTGATGGGTCCTGAGGTGGCTCAGTAATCCAATCCTAGAGCCACAGATTTGTCTGCAGAAATTGGAGATGTTTCCATGTGGGAGAGCTGCCCGCTGGCTGGGGTTTCTTTCCCTTTCCTTCCTATGCTCTCTCTTTTCAGCTTCTAGGGCAAGGCATTTCTCTTCAAAGCAGGCCCCCGCTTGATGGAAGTTCTGGAGCCATTGAGACTGGTTGGTGGCCAGCTCCTCCCAGCTCGTGATGTCCATATCTGTTTTCTTGAGATATGGGTTCAGTGTGTCTTTGTAGCATTTCCTTTGACCACCATGGGATCTCTGGCTGTGACTGAGCTGAGAGTATGAAATGTCTTTGGGGAGTCCAGAGTCGGCATCCGTACACAGTGTTGAGTCCAGTGGAATTGATGTCTGAGGATCATTGCTTCAATGCTGGTGACATTGGCCTCAGTGAGAACACTGACGTTAGTGTGTTGGTCTTCCCACTTGATGCGGAGGATTTTCCGGAGACATCTTTGGTGGTACCTCCTCCAGGCTCTTTAGATGATGTCAGTAAGTTACCCAAGTTTCACATCCATAAAGAAGGGTAGGGATGATAACCAAACTGTATACCTGGATCTTGGTGTCCTTTCATATGTCAGAATCAGTGAAGACGTGCTGAAGCAGTTTCCCAAATGAGGTAACAGTGCAATGGATCCTGTGGTGAATCTTATTGTCGATGTTCACTGTTAGGGAGAGGTGGATACCAAGGTAAGGGAAGTGATCGACTGTCTCCAGGGTCTGTCCCTCTATGGTGAATTGTGGAGGGTCATTTTCAAGGCCTTGAGCAGGCTGATAGAGCACCTTGGTCTTCTTGATGTTAAGTGACAGTTCCAAACTTCGGTAAGCTTCCGCAAAGACATCTAGCACAGGCTGGAGGTCGCCCCTGGTATGTGCAAGGATGGCACAGTTATCAGCCTACTGGAGGTCAATGATGGATGCCTTGCAAACTTTGGCCTTTGAATGGAGATGTCCAAGATTAAAGACCCCCCCATCCATTCTGTATTTGATGTCAATTCCAGTGGGAAGGCGGCCTTTGGTAATGACTAGGATGACTGTTAGGAAGATAGAGAACAAGGTTGGAGCGATGACTCACCCTTGTTTGACCCCAATTTGGATGATGAACGGGTCTGTCTTTGAACCATTATGGAGAACACTGGCAGTCATCTGGTCATGCAGAAGCCTCAGGACCTTGATGAATTTTGTAGGGCAGCCAAATCTGGCAGGCACCTTCCACAAGACTTCACGATTGATGGAGTCAGATGCCTTTGTCAGGTCAATGAAAGCCATGTACAGGTCCTGATGTTGTTCCCGACACCTTTCATGGATATGCCTGGCAGTGAAGATCATGTCAGTTGTCCCGCGAGATGGTCTGAGTCCACACTGAGATTCTGGCAGGACTTCTTCAGCAATGGGAAGGAGATGGTTCAGAAGAACAAGGGTGAGGATTTTCCCTGTGGTGGAGAGTAAAGCAATGCCTCAATAATTTCCACACACCGACTTGTCTTCCTTCTTGAAGATTGTAACAGTGTTGGTAGTCCTCAAGTCCTCTGGAATCTCCTCATTGTTCCGAATTTGGAGAATGAGTTCATGGGGCTTTAGTATCAGTTCCTTGCCCCCAGCCTTGTAGACCTTTCATATGTCATGGTCAGTGAAGACTCGCCGAAGCACTTTCCCAAATGAGGTACTAGTTGTCTGTTCTTGTAATGCAATTGTGTGTAATCTAATCCTTTGCTTCTTAAACTGTAATAACCAGTAATACAGAAATCTGGTTTCAGCCTTAGTAGTAAAATTAACTATTTCCAATTCTGCTCTAATTTACTGTAGCTGGTGTACCTAGTGGGAGTCCTAATATGCCTTTATTAAAAATTTCAACCAAGTTTTTAAGTTTTCCTACCTTTTAATATGCTCAGACTCTCATCCCGTACAGTGCTTGAACCTATATGTTCAGCAAGACAGCCTCTAAAATTCCTTCCACACAAAAGCCCCTAAAGGCAAATGCAAATCATTTTATCCCTCGACATTGTTATTTCATTTTGATTTCTGATTTGTCATACTGCCTTAACCCATACAGTATAATGATGTTACATTGATGGATAGCCAGAGGAAATCTGTTTCTCATGTGAAGTCCGTAAACTACACCAGGATAGCTGACTTATCCCAGACATATGACGGCAGTGTAGCTATCTCTGAGTGAAGAAAATGATCAACTAACTTTGATAAGTTTGAAGTCAGTGAGTTATTGCAAGATACAGTTGAGCATCTTGGAGGTCATGTAGCATCCTTATGTACTTTTGGTAAGGCATAGAATGTGGACAGTGTTGTTGTTGGGTTGATCACAAATTGCAGTTCTTGTTCAGTAATCCACCCCACATCCTATGCATGCTGCAAAAAAAAAAAAAACTTGTCAGTTCTCAGTTTTGCGCAAATGTTTAACCAGGAGTGGCACGCTAAGCTGAAAGCTTGTTTACAGATGCATCCTGGCAGCACAGGGAAGTTAAGTGACTTAAGTGTTTAAAGCATGCAGTGGGATTACTAGAAAGTTGGACATACTGTAAAAATAAACTACAATGGTACCTTATTTCACACAACACCTGTGATTTCTTCCACTGAACATAGCCTCCCACACTTTGCTCTTCATTGCATCTCTGCCCTGCAATGCATTCCACTTAGCTCCCCTTCCCAACCTCATTGTGCACTTCTGTTCCTCTCTCACTCAGATGCTACCTCCCTGCCCTATTCCCACCTCCTCATACCCATTATACCCACTATGCCCTCTCCTTTTGCACATGCTCCCTCCCTCTCCCCTTCTTACCTCCGCCTACCCTTCACTCCTTTACCAGTCTACCCTCTGACAAGACCCTTTAGCTGACTTACTTCTGTATTTACCCCCTCCTTTTCTTGACCATCGAACTTCCCCACTTCCTTACTAGTCGCCTGGTTCCCCATCAACAAGTTCCTTGGCTAATCTATTCTGTATTCTCCTCATTTCATGCCCCCCCAATCACCTACCTATTTCTTCTATTTGCCCCTTGACAAGGCCTCCTGGCTGAACTACCCTGTGTTCTACTGTATTTTGTTTTGTTCCTGCATATGTCCTGGTATAGTAATAGTAATTTTCATTCTGTGTTTCTTGTATTTTATATCATACTTTATACCTCCTACTTTGTTTGATAACATCCTTTGTAATTCTCTAGACGTGGTACTTCTATACTAGAGCTCATGCTCATAGGTGTTAATCCAAGACCTTTATAAATGAATAAAAAAAATACTGTAGTTGTTTGGGTCGATAAGTTGTGCTATGATCTCAGTTTTACAGAAGTACTCTTTTGGCAAGACTGCATTGCTCTACTTATCCAATGGTTTAATAATACCTCTCTTGAGAGCTGCCAACTGTTCACTTACTTTCCATTCTCCCTTACTCAGGGATGTTACTAGAAGCATTTCTGTCTCTCCTGTTACCTGTTTTCAGATGGCTGCAATTGCTGCATTCATGGTTATGTTAGAGCAGAGGGTGGATTTGGCCATAAATGAGCCCCGTGAATTCATTTGCACTGATGGTGGATTTCAGTAAGAGCGATTTTCTACAAAATCAATGTTCAGATTGAGGTAGTGTTCTTGAGTGGAGTCACTTAGCTGGTCCAAGAGATCATCTGTGAGTCAGTTGATTCACTAAAATCTTCTTCATTTGCAGCAGTAACAGAGCCTCTTGATATTGATAGCAATGCCAATATTAAAGCTGTACAACCAAGCCCCATATTGGAGTTAGAATCCAAATATTTTTTTCAGCATAAGTTTGCAGAACACTTTAAATATGTTGAGATGTACCTGGAGGTTGTTGATTGATGGTATTTGAATGAAGTATAAATCATTTCTAAGAACCCTTTTTTGTATCTCTGTTAGCATTATATCTTTCAACTTTACTATGGTTATTTTAAACAGAGCAACCAGTCCTTTCACAGCTAGTATCAGTTGATGTAATAGTCTGTGCACTGGATCTGGTGTGTTTCCTTCCTTGTTTTTGTTTTGCCTACATCTTACATGAGAGCGTTGCCTTCCTCTGCTTACACAATGGGCTTTTCTGTATCAGCTATTTTCACCCCCTTCGGAGATGTCTGATTGGTTCCTTAACAGCTGTCATTTCAATTTTCTTTTACTTCTCTGTAATATGCATTGACCTTAGAAGTTGGGATATTATCCAGTTCCTGAAATAATTTGGTATTGTTGAAAGTAGCTATTCCTAATTATAATAATTTGATCTCATTGAGTACCTTCTGGCAGTTTACAGTAATGTATCCTCTTTGATGGGGATGACAGTTATTTTTTTTCTTGAGAGCATCTACATAGTACTGTTTCACATTTCTCTTTCTGGGACATATTTTCAGACTGTAGGAAGACACTTTATGAAGCCTGAGTCCTCAAAGGGCCCACTCTATTCTGCTTCTAGGTTTGTAGGAACAGTTTGTTGTACTGTAAGTTAACTTCTTTAAGCACAAGTTTTTCCAACTTGTAAAACACCTCGTGGATTTTATCTTCAGTTGTACTGGCAGATTCCTCCTTGCTGAGCAAAGGTTCCCCAGTATTAACACTGCATTGAGCAGTCAGGCTTGTGGTCTGCAAAGTGTAGTGTGATACAGCAGCTTGGTTGTTAATTTCCTCAAAACTTGTTGAAATAAGATAATACACACATCTTAACTAATGAGACTGCCACACCACTACCTGAATGTATATTTCATTAAGTAGCAACAAAGGTTACAGAAAACAAACCACCATTGGGCATTTGTGCTGCGTACAGAAACAAAAGCCAACTTGCAAGAACACATATAGTCTGAACATGCTACAGTGAAACCAGAGTGTCCCCACTAACTGTGGATCAAACAAACAAGAAGAGGTGCACTCCAGCTCTTGAACCCAAGCTGGAATATATCCAGCCACTTTTATTTAAAGAGGGACTCTGAACTCCTAACAGTAATACTGCAGGACCTAAAGATCCCAAAGAAGCAAAATGGGCATAAATTATTTTTTTTTGGCTACTAACAGTTTCATAGCTATAGTTACTATGTGGTTGTTCCTGCTTTCCCCCACCTGCCATGCTGACAAACTGTTTCTCCTGATGTCCCTCACAGCCTGTGCTCTGATGATGCAAATGACAGGATAAGCTGTGGGGGAGGTGTATGTGCCTGCACATCAGATCTAAGTCTGAACACCCAAAACAGTGCCTTTTTAAATGTATTCTACTGGTACCAATTAGGTTGTGCCTACCACAACTGGTACTAATACAGTAGAACAGATGTGAAAAGGTGATTTTAATAATAATAATAAACAAGCTTTATTTAAATTAAGCGTATTTGAAAATATCAAGGCGCTGTACAATAAAGTTGAAACAACAATAAAAATCAACAGCCACAACAATAAAATAATCTGTTGGGGTCTCTTCAGTCCATTCCATTAAAGGCCTGATGCTATAAAAAAGTTTTCAATGCCTGTTTAAATCCCCCCATGGTCGTTCACTCCCGCGGCTGATGGGGTAGAGAATTCCAGAGGGTAGGGGCCACGTACTTAAAGGCACGGGCCCCAGAAGATTTTAAAGACACCCTCAGAATCTCCAGCTACCCCTCGTCAGCTGAATGGAGCTGTCACTCGGGGCAGTAAGGCACAAGAAACTCTTTCAAGTAGTCAGGACTAAATCCATGTAGGGCTTTATAAGTCAGTAATCCAGCTTTAAAGGTGATCTGTCACCAAATCGGCAGCCAGTGAAGATCGCCCAGCACAGGGGTGATATGAGAAGATTGAGAAGTCCCCATCAACAATCATGCTGCAGCATTCTGCACTAGCTGCAGGTGGCAGATATCAACCCCAGGTAGTCCTAAGTACAGGGAGTTGCAATAATCAAGGCGTGAGGTCACAAAGGTGTGGACCAATGTAGGCAGATCACCAGATGGAACAAGGTGTTTGATCCTGGTGATGTTCCTAATATGATAAAAGGATGATTTGATGACTGCCGCCACCTGAAATCATAGTGTCAGCCCATCATCAAGCACCACCCCCAGATCTCGCACCCTTTCAGAGGCAAGGATCTGGGAGCCTTCCAGCCAAAGTCCAGAGGGCTGACCAGCCCTCATCCCCTCTATCCGGTGATCCAGATCCACTACCATCACTTCGGTCTTTCCTGCATTCTGCTTTAACCAGTTCAAATTCATCCAGTCCTGGATTTCAGCAAGGCAGTTATTAAATATTGAGAGAGCACTTTCCTGGTCAGGTACGAAAGATAGGTAGAACTGGGCATCATCAGCATAGTAGTGAAACCTCAGCCATACCATCTTACAATGTCTCTGAGGGGCAGCATATACACTGCAAACAACATAGGGGACAGAACTGAGCCCTGAGAGACCCCACATGACACAGGTAGTGTGTCAGAGGAATAAATTCCAGACACCACTCTCTTACTTCTGCCAGTGAGGAAAGGTGTAATCCACCTGAGGACTGTGCTAGTCAGGCCACAGATGGACCTCAGGTGCCCAAGCAGCACCCCATGGTCCACAGTGTCAAAGGCTGAAGAGAGATCAAGGAGCACCAAGATGGAGCAGCTTCTCCGATCTCTTGCCATCAGGAGATCATTGAGCACCCGAACCAGCACAAAGTACTGTGCCTTTTTCAAAAACTGGATTGGAGAGGCTAGTAGATGTTATGGATAGTCAAATGGTTCTCCAACTGTACCACCATTACTTTCTCAATAACCTTCCCTATAAAGGGGAGATTTGAGATTGGTCTGTAGTTGGCCAGCAAGTCTGGGTACAAAGTAACCTTCTTCCGGAGGGGTGTCACCACCGCCTCCTTCAGGGAGCTTGGAAATTCACCCAAATCAAAGGAGCACTGGACTATCTGTACCAGGACTGGGCCAATAATATCACAACAACCCATAATCAGGGAAGTTGAGCCCAGATCCAAACTACAGCACATAGGGCGCATACTCTGGACAGTCCGCATAACATCCATGAGCTCTGTCTTGTCAGTCTTAGAACTGATGTGGAGACACATAGAGGTCTTCTGCAACTGAACTGCTCATTCACATCATCAGACAGCTGGTTGAGGGGGACACAGGAAGAAACAGTTTGCCTGCATTGTGGGTGGGAGAATGCAGGATCAACAAGATAGAAACTAAAGCTACAAAACAGTAAGTATGTATGTAAAAAAAATCATTTATGTTCATGTTGCTTAATGGGCACCTCTTTTTCCCTCAGCATTACTGTTGGGGAGCTGAGAGTTTCCCTTTAACAATCACCAATGGTGTGCAAAATGTGGCAATCTCAAAAAAAAAAACAGAGCTGGCACCAGCTGACAGTGACTTCTCCAATTTTATTAAGTGCGATAGAACAATACAAAAAGTGCAACTGTGCTAAAGTGCTATATAGCTATCTTGCACTTACAAAGTGCTGGCAGGGCATCCACAAAGACAGCAAACCACAGGGAGAATGACTCTACCAGTTTCACAATCTGCTTCCTCAGGAGTCTCAAATTTCAAAAAATCACAGACTCTGACAGCTGAAGTCTCTCTTTCTTTCTTTCTTTCTTTCTTTCTTTCTTTCTTTCTTTCTTTCTTTCTTTCTTTCTTTCTTTCTTTCTTTCTTTCCTTCTTTCTTGCATCAATGAACATCATCCTGCTCTTGAGGAATCAGTAACCTATCTTTGCATTCTACTTTTTGCTGTTTACTTCAAAACTATCATGTTTCTCATTGAAATAAAATTTGAGCTGGAAGAAAGAAATACTTAATAAAAAGCAAATGGGACTCCAGAGATTTCTCTTGCTAATTAAGGCCATCCCACTGTTACTTCTTAATGTTTTGAAAACACTCAACTTTGCGTCACAGTTCTAGAACCCTAAGAATTCATGAGGAGGCACTCTTGATTAGCCAAGACACATCTCCTGAGCTTCACTTACTTACATTATAAAGCAGATTTGATATATTTTATTTACTGTATATAATAACAATCACCTCCTTTGAGGACTGTCTGTACCTATGGTACATTTATATTAGTTTTGTTAAGATTAATGTTACCTTTTGTGTAAGTTGGCCATGCATCAGTTGTACAGACTTCAAGGTTGCACAGTCAGTAGACTGTAGGAAGTACATGTCCAACACACTTGGATGTCCCTGACAGGAACATCTTGATCTCACTGTCAGCTGCTCACCATAGAAACATAGACTTTGACGGCAGATAAAAACCGCTTGGCCCACCTAGTCTTCCCATTTCTCTACCTAGAGGATAAGCTGCATATCCTATTTAACCAACAGCCTATTTCTTCCTACCCCCCACAAAAATTGCCTTATGTCTGTCCCATGTATTCTTGAATTCTCCCACAGTTTTAGACCCCACAACCTACTCAGGAAGGCTGTTCCATGCGTCCACCGCCCTCTCTGAGAAAAAATACTTCCTCACATTGTCCCTGAGCCATCCCCCCTCATCTTCAAATTGTGTCCCCTTGTTCTTGCACATCTCTTTTTCTGAAAGTTGCTATCCTCTTGGACTTTGTTGATTCCACTGAGGTACTTAAGCATTTCTATCATGTCCTCCCTCTCCCTCTCCTTCCTTTCCTCAAGGGTATACATATAAAGCTCCTTTAGTCTCTCCTCATATGGCTTCTCTTGCAGACCCTGCACCACTTTAGTTGCCCTCCTCTGAACTGTCTCCATCCTGTCTATGTCCTTGCGGAGATGGGGCCTCCAGAACTGGACGCAGTACTCCAGATGGGGTCTCACCAACTGTCTGTACAGGAGGATAACAACTTTCTGTTTTCTGCTGGAGATGCCGCTCCCTATACATCCCAGTATCCCCCCAGCCCTCCCTACCACCTTCTCACATTGCTTGCCAACCTTAAGGTCATCTGACATGATTACCCCCAGATCTCTTTCTATTTTTGTTGTTGTTACTACCTCCCCCCACCCATTGCGTAATCTTCCCCTGGGTTTTTGTTTCCCATGCTACTCACACTGTATTTTTTCATTTCTTCTGCTGCCATATAACCTTCTGGGTGGAAGGGGTAGTTCAAGACAATGTCAGACAGGGGAGTTACAGCAGGTGGTGACAACAATGATAATGGTTCTCTGTGATTGGGAGCCATTGCTGCCAGTTGTACCATAAAGAAAGACCTCCAGGAGTATGAGACACCACTGTGTACTACAACATTGATAGAGCCCCTCTGATGTAAAGCACTGTCACTACAGGCTGTAATTTTCTTGTTTCCAAGTATATGTGTGTGTGTACTGCCACTCAAACCTTGGTATTAAGAAGGAAATGGTAGTGAGATGGGAAGTGGGGAAAAAGGTTGCCAAACAGATTTTTTTTTCTAAGAGAGTGTTGTTATGAGTGCAGCAATATTTTATGTTAAGTCTTAAGAGATTTTACCAAATCTATAGGGGTCTCAGTGGCCAATAACATTGCCTGAATCACATGACAGTCCTGGATGATTATAATATTTCATATACTGTATAAGACTCTATTCCTGGTCACATGATTGGGCAACTGTAAGGGGGAAGACTATGTTGTAATATTTATGTATGTGTGGGTCCATTGACCTAAAAAAAATAAACTTTACTCTCTGGTTCAGTTTTTCTACTCCCTCCTCTCTACTTTTCTAGTCAAGCAGTATCAAGGTTATATATTTTTGCCCAATACAAGTCAGTTAATCAAATATTGTGCATATTAATATTTTCCAAGTCTCTTGATAACCTTTAGTAAAACTGAGCAATGGTATATGCTATGTGTATACTATCCATTGGTAAATACCACAATTTTCTTAATTCAGTTGGGAAACACATTTTACTTATAAGTGGATTTATCCATTTATCTCTCTCAGTTTTAAAAGCTGGAAAGTACAGTACAAAAGCAAATGCTTTCTTGTCATCAAACATTCCTCTTTGAGGGCACATTCGAGAATGCAGTCACCCTTTGTAAAAAAATTCAATTTGCGGTAAATGATCTACTAATGCACCACATCTGAAGGAGTTCGGTATTTCTATGTGTTCTATATTTTCATATATCATTAAAAACAGTCTTTTCCAAGTTCACATTTGATATTCTAATTATTTTTACTAAATCAACACTATGCATTTTTTTCAAAATCTTTTTGTTGGAAAATGTCCTTCACTTGTTGTGCTTCAATACTGTATGATAATGGGGTCTCATGTTCCCTTAAAGACAATATACTTCATAATCCCAAAATAACTATTTGTTTTTATTTAATCTGTTAAACCAGTTAGAGGAATCATTTATTCTCATATTACCAGCATCAGTTCTACAGAGTTTTGGTAGTATATTATCATTCATATTGAAAATTCTAGCCCATTGTCTAATAGCAGCATTAATAAGTTTTCTCTCTAAGGGACTCATTCTTGCCTCCAACCTTAAAAAAGATAATGGGGTGTTTCTTGGCAAACCTAACAATTTTCTAATAAATTGTGTATTCTTTCTAGAATAAAGTGTTTTTTTTTTTTATAAAATACAAACTTCCAATTTGCTAATTGCTTCTGTAGTTCTGAGCTTGTGAAAATTATCAGGTGAATATGTTCAGACAGATAAGTATAACAAATTCTAGCCAGAGCTGATAGGGTTGTGAAGAGCTATCGAATGACCAAAGTTATTTTTTTGTTGGTGTCATATAGTCCTGTTTAGTCACTGTCATCAAAAACTGCCATGCTGCTAAATCAGTCCTCTTGAATTTATTTAGTCAGCATAAATGCTGCTGGTGTGTGTGTGTGTGTGTGTGTGTGTGTGAGAGACAGCTCCCAGATTAAGTTTGCCTTTTTCCTGTAACTGCAGGGCAATTTTTCTGTTTTCCTGTAGATTACATTATTTCCAATGGAAGCCAAATTCCTCTGTTTTCCCGTATAACTAATGCAAGTCTATGGGAAGAATTTCCCTGTGGATGGCTCCAAATCCCTGTAAAATACAGGAATCCCTGTAGATCTGGGAGCCGTGTTTAACAGTGTCTGTGTGTGTGTGTGTGTGTGTGTGTGTGTGTGTGTGTGTGTGTGTGTGCATGCTTGGGCTGTGAAGAGCCACCAAATGGCCAAAGTTATTTTCTTGTTGGTGCTATATAGTGCTGTTTAGTCACAATTATCAAAAACTGCTAAATCAGTCCTCTTGAATTTATTTAATCAGAGTAAATGCTGCGTGTGTGTGTGTGTGTTTGCATGCAACCTGTCCGGCCCTGCCCTAGGAATGACATCTAACAGACTGCAATTGCACTGTCTGTAATATGACACCCAGTCTGTCTGTAATATGACACCCAGTCTGACTTTCACAAAAGCCAGACAAAATGAGTTAACCCCTAGGTTGCTGAAAGAAACAGAATACATGTGTTAGACTGAGTTGGACAGATTATAGAAACAACAATTTAAAAAGTTGTTTTTTTTTGTTAGTATCCTGAGAAGTACTGAGGTACAATACAGTAGCATCCCCCTTCCTTCAGATGCCTTTAACATAGAGCAGCAAATAACAAAAATCAGAATAGGAGTGCACTGTTTTGCAGCTGTGGAGGAATACTTTCAAATGTCCAAAAAGGGAGTTCCAAGATCAGTCGTCTTAGCACTACAATCTGATCAATGACAGAAAGGCTGTAGGCTTCATCCACAGCCCTAAAAAGAAAAGAAAATGTCCAGTTATTTTTCTTGACATTTTGAATTGTTCTTAACACAAATTAGGTCCCCAAATAAAATGATTAACATACAGTTTCTGGTTCCTCTATGTGATTTAAATAGCCACATTGTCCATAATATCCAGTGTATCTGAATTAAATGCCTAATGTAAAGAAAATATGTACACAATAAAATATTTTATCATATAGCTAATATAGAGTGCATACAGTGAATCTTGATGAAATATTAATCAAAAAATTTTTGCAAAGAGAAAATTATATACTCCCCATATGTGCTTAAATAAAAATATAGCAGTGCACTTACATCTTGCTGAAATAAAGATTCTCATGGAAAGATTGTGCAGATATCAAACAAAGGAGTGTGAGGGGATCATTTCATAAGAGCAACCCAAAATGAGTGACTAGAAATATAGCGACTCATTTTAGGTGCTTTTATTGTGTGCTACCCTGCAGAATTGCAAGGGTATGTGATAGTGACCAGAGAAAAGGGCAAACAGCAAGGAGGAATAACGAGGGGAAGGGGAGAACAGGAAAGGGGTTTTTGGGCACTGGTGTACCAGCTGCTACTGAGCTAGCCATGTGGCATTGTGGTGTGGGAGGCTAGCTCTGGAAGAGCAGATACTGGGTTCAAGACCAGGAGAGGGGTTACATTTTGCCACAGTTGTGAGCTGCATCACTCAATTTTTTGCGAGATCCAGATTTTGCCCCCTCCCCAACATGCACCCTCCTGGAGTAGAGAAGCCTAATTCAGGGCCTGCATGGGGGAGGCAAAGCCCTCAATGGGTGTGTGGGGGGCAAAGTCCCCCCCCCAGGCAAAAACACTTGTTTTTTACATCTGGAAGGCAGGATGCCTTAAAGTGTATATCGGCAATTTGCTTTTCAACGATATACACTCGCCATAATAGTGATCACTGTTTTGCGATTGCTATTATGACATGGAACTTTGTGTTTGTGCTTTCAAATCCTGTCTCACTGCTGTGTTGCATTCACCACAGTTTTGCTGTTGAAAAGACAGTCTATGAAGCGGACAGTCTGCTATTTATTACAATAGCTAAGCTGCCTTCTAAATTTTAAGTGTTCTAAAGTTACAAATGAATTGTTGACACAGCATTGAGACTATTAGGAACTGCATTCTTTCAAGGCATGATGCAGGCAGTACTAGAACTCGGTTCTTAAAAGCAAAAAAAAACATAAAAATATTATTAAAAGTGTAACAACTGCAACTCAAAACTTGTGCTCTTTCTTCTGTAAAAGTTTTGCTTGTCTTCTGATCTCTTAATACCACTGAATTCAAGTCATTAAATATACACCTCCACCGACATCAATATGACAACACCATCACTAATGGCACACAAATTCCAGCAAACATAAATGTTTGCTTAGATTTAAAAATAATTTCTTTGTACATTTAAACTGCAATACATCTTAAACCTGCTTTTATCTCCATTTTCAGCAGTACTTATATGTATGTATACTTTTGCCTGATATCAAGCTAATATTTAAATTTGAAATCTAGACTCACAACAGCACAAATAGTGGGTTAAACACATTAGTCACATAAGCACATAAACACTGATTTTTTTAATGTCCTGGATAGGTTTTTAATAAAACTTTTTCCCTTAGTTCAGCTCAGCACTAAACTGTGCTGAGTGTTTGTACAAAACATTTAGAACATGTAGTTCTATACCACAACATGTTGACCCACTGATTGCTTTATCTCACCCTTTCTTCTCAGATTTCCATGGCTTGTATTTGTCTCTTTCAATCTCTCTCTCTCTCTCTCTCTCTCTCTTTTGTTTCCATGGCTCCCTTACTTTACTGCCCTTTGGATCCTTGTAACTGCTTCAGGTCCTCTGTGGGTCCTCAGACCCTCCACTCCTTCTAACCACTGTTTCTTCAGTTCTCTATGGAGTTTCCATGGATATCCTCAGATCACTCCACTTCCACGATACTTCAGTGGAACCACTCCAGTCACCCAACAGCAGGGTGGCACACAGGTAGCAAATAAAAAGCAGCAGGTAAGAGGCTTTTTCCAACAGTGCATGCTATAGAAGATACAATAAAACAAAGAGCGCCTTGCTAAGGACAATACATCACAACTCTTCAAATATAGTAAAAAAGGTCAAAATCCACCCACAAAATATACCCGGACATAGTATAAAATATCATCAAGCATAATAATTAGCCACAGCAGAGCTACTCCTCAGCAAAACCATGTCTTAGGCAGAACTGATCAACCTCAGTTGATGAGTCAGAGAATATCACATTGAATGTGCTTTTTCAATATCATTTATACATTTTTAGAGCAGAACCATCTTTTCTAGTAGGATTCTACTTACTGTATTCATTTAGGCTGCTGTTATGGGAAATGTTTTAAAACATTTTAGCTGGCCTGGTGGTGCTGAGGGTTGAGGCACTGGATGTCTTACCTCGCATACGCTGGTGACCCAGTTTTCGGAATGTTGTCAGGTCACTGGGGTGTAGGCATGGGGGAGGCAGGAGCAGGATAGAGCAGAGCCAGCAGGCTGCTCTCCTCTCCTGGGGGAGGTGGGATTAGGTTGTCATGCTCCCGTAGTTCCACTCCCACTGGGTGAAGGTCTTGTAGATAGCATTGGCAGAGGGGGTGGCAAGGACAGAAGAGTGGAAGGGGCTGAGCTGATGTCACAGTGTGCGTGTCTGCCTCCACACGCATGTATGGTCATGTGCTGGGGTAGGGTGGGGAAGATACCTACACAGAAAAAAAAAACCATAGAAACCTTTACAAAAAATACTGAATTTTGTATAGCTGAAAATGATAATTATTTTGTTTTTATTTAGTTTTTGTTGACCGGGTAAGTGCACTAGACAAATCCTGCCTATTTTCAGGCACGACCCGGGGGGAGGGGGATACAGATGAAATGCCAACTGACCTTGAACCAGATTAAGCTGTTGGTGGCATTTTTTTAGTGAATGAGGGAAATTTGGCCAGGACACCGAGGAAATTCCCCTACTCTTTTCGATAAGTGTTATGGGATCTTTAACATCCACCTGAACTACCACCAATCCAGACAGATGGGACCTCAGTTTAACATCTCATCCGAAAGACGGCACCTCAGAAGTGCAGCACTCCACCTCATGCTGCACTACAGTGTCAATACTGGGATATTAACCCAAATGCCAGATGTGGGAACTGAACCCACAGCCCTCTGATCTCCCCCGGCCTCAGAGGCAAGTGTGCTACCTACTGAGCCACTGACACTGCAATTGAAGCATAAGTGTGGCCAAATTAATTATATATATATGGTTATATGTATTATTGAATTTTTATTTGCTGACTGATTGATTAATTAGTTGGTTGAGATATGTGTTTATCCACAGGGATCTGGTACAAACATCACTGAAACAATTGCCTTATTCTCAGCTGAGTCTAAATACAATATTATAACATGGAATATAATTTAATTCATTTACTTATTTATAGAAAAGTGGTAACCAGGTAAGGCACACAGAGCCAAGGCTCATTTCCCGGACTGAGTCAGGAGAAGGGAAATAGGAAGACAAATAATACATTGTACAGGCAAAATATACAACATATATATGGTAGAAACATGCAAGGTTCAGCAAAATACAATAATTAAACAATAATTATGATACAGTATACAGGTAAGCATATCAAAACTTAGCACTGGGGCAGGAACACTAATTCTTAGTACAAGACAGCAATATGGAAACATTAACTATGGCCATGGCTGGAGTAGGAGGAGACAGCAATAGATCTGAGCAGGTATTTGAGGAAGAGTGTGCCAGAAGGTCTGAAGACATGAGAAGAAAGCAGATTTCCAAGCAGCAGAGTTGGATTTGGTATGGTGAAACTGCAAGAGTCATGAGAGCGAAGGGATTAAGAGGAAGAGGGAATATGGGAGAGGAGAGAGGAGCAAGAGAAGGGCAGAAAATCAAACTGGTACTTAGAAACTAGCAATGCACAGTGCATGAGGTGATGGGAGGGAAGGGATAGAAAGAGAAGTGTAAAAGGTGAAGTGATAAGTATGATGTGGAGCATGAGTAGCAACATGGCAGAAGGCATTGTAGAGCATGTTCAGTATGGCAAGTGAGGAGGAAGGGACAGTGCCATATATAACATCAACATAATCAAACACTGGGAGCACTACATTAGTGGTCATCTCACTGCAGACTAAGGATAAGAGCAATCTTCATTGTGGTACAGTGTGCCAAGTTTGGGGCACAGCTCACAGTGGAGGGCATCAATATGGGTAGAGAAGTCAAGCCTATTATCCAACCCCACACTGAGATATTTGAAACAGGGGATAGTCATAAGGGAGAAAAACTTAAGGGCAGAGAGCCTGATGAGTTTTTGGTTGGTGCCAAAGGTCATAGACACAGTTTGTTTTGTGTTAACCCAGAGTTGGTTAGAATGAAACCTTTGTTACACATTGTTAAAGTCATGCAGCAATTATGGTTCTAAGGTTGGGACTGGGGCATCCGAGGCAATGTGCATGGCATCATCTGCATGTGTATGAATATACAAGTCAACACAGATAGATGGAAGGTAACTGGGAACAATGGAGAATAAGATGAAATTCAGGATGGAGCCCTGTGGAACTCTGGACTGGATGAGGAGGGGTTGGGGACAAGACACTGCCAACCTGCACTAACTGGAGACATCTTTTGAGATAGGATGTAAACTAGTCAACTGCTGGTGCAGAAATACCTGCAGATCTCAACTTCTTCAGAAGGAGGTGTGAGCTTCCAAATCAAATGCCTTTTCAGCATCAAGGAAGATGGCAGCAGTGATGTATCCCTGATCCATCCCAGTGTGAATGGAAGCAGTAACATGCAGTGGGGAGGATACCGAGATGTGATTATTTTGAAAATCAGACTGGAATGGGGAGAGGAAATTAGTGAAGTAGACAGAAGTCCAAGAATTGGAATAGACTACTTTTTCTTGTAACTTAGCAAATGTGGGGAGGAGGGAGATAGGACACTGGTTGCCAGAGAAGGTAGTCTCGCCATTCTTGTGTAGCAGGAGTACATCTGCAAATCTTCAGTACTGAGGGACAGTACCAAGGGAGATGGAGAGATTAAGTGGATAAGTAAGGGGTAGTGAAATAGCAGATAGTATTTAATAAAATGTACTTTACATACAGTATGTTTAATTTTATTAAGACACTAAGACAGATAACTCATAAAATATTTCTAGAGTTCATTTTAAAAGCATGCATATGGATTGTCCAGATGATGCTGTATAAGCCACTGCACTGTTCTGAAATGAATGGGAAAAGTTGCAAAATACCTAGGATCAGTATTCATTCTTCTGGGAACTGTGAGGAGCTGGTTAATTACATCATGTCACGTACTGTAGGTAAGAGATACACAAACTCCAGTATTCAAATAGTTGGAGGCCATCCCCTGAAAACATCTGTTAAATACACCAACAGCATGAAATTGTTGTAGTTAATCTGAACATAGCCAATTTGTTCTGTAATACAGGCACAACATATCAGTTTGTATTGGTACATGCAATAGAAAAGGAGCAGCCATGATAATTTATGTACCATTTAACCTAGTTGGAGTAACATTAGAGCTGACAACAAAATGAAGTATTTATAATCAAAAGGTTTTAGTGTCTTGCTAGATGCAGTATCAGATGAACCCACTGAGAGTCTGGAGTAGACTGTGAAATCTCCAAAACAATCCCAGCCATGATCTGATTCTACTTGAGTGACATACATTGCATGGTATGAAGGATAATTTAGAATTGAAAAAAATGAAACCACATCATTTTAAAAAAATGAAAAAAGTCCACATCCAAAGTGTTAATTTTTACAATAAATTTAATAAATTGGCCCTTTGTGAGTATAGCAAATACAGTATTGCCAAAAATATATAAACACATATGGAGATACCTGAATACCCTGAGTTGCTACTGGCTGTAATTATTTTCTGCAAGGAAGCAATAAGATACAATGGATACCATGCCTCTCAGGGATTTACAGCATTTATAAATGTTTTCTTTTCTTTCTTTTACCAGGAAAGGTACATGAAGCAATGACAGTTTATCTCCTATAGTGTCCTGGAGGATAGGTTACAGGGATCCATTTTATTAATGAGGGAACACTGGCCAGGACATAGGGGAAATTAACTTCTCTTACAGTAAACACCATCAAATCCTTAAAGGAAAACACTGGAAAAGACATAGCTTTCCTCAATCACTACATAAACTCTCAATTAGTGCTTTCAGACAGTAACAACTTTTTTAATGATTTAAAACAGCTACTCACAACTTCCACTTTCTGTTGCTGGCAGCCACCATCTCATGAGCAGCAGTGGGATTCCTGAGCTCACTGTTTGCTAATATGTCTGTTTGACCTCTGCTATTGGTTGGCAGGACATATTAGCATAACATAAGCTCAGGAAGCTCTCTGCTGCTCATGAAATGGTGGCTGCCAGCAATAGAAAGTGAAAGTTGAAGGCCACTGTTTAAATCACTAAAGTAATTAGAGGTAATTTCTTTTTAAATGTTACTGTCTAAAAGCACACGTCAAGCATTTTTGTAGCGCCTTAGTAATGCTGTGCCTTTTCCAATGTTTCCCTTTAACCTCCTACTACTACAACCATGAGATATAAGCAGAAGAGACCTTGGTTTAACATCTCATCTGAATGACTGCACCGCAACAGTACAGCAAACTCTACTGCTCCACTACAGTGCCTGTATTGGGTATTAGCCTACGTACTCTGTCTAGAGTAACACTGGAACTGTTGATCTTCTGATCTTCTGCCCATGAGGTGAGCATGCAACCAGCTGAGCCACTGGCACTGAAACAATATAATAATTTCCACTCAGAATTTAACAGAATTTCAAAGTACTTTCAAAAGAAAAAGAAAAACAGTATAAAATTAAGGATTATTAAAGGCTAAACAGCATGGCAGCATTTTATACATTCTTTTAAAACTGCCAATATCAATAGACTCACTGTTCAACAGGTACAGTAGCTGGTTGCATAGCTGGCAGCATAAGTTGAAAAGGCACAGTCACTGTAAGCAACTAGTCTGTGAGAAGGGACCGCCAATAAGTATGAAATATATAAAGGTTAATACTAAGGTGTCAGAGAGCAGAAGAAGACACATTCTAACTGCTTCCACTACTATTCAGTAGTAATAGACCAATTCTCTTTGTTTCAATACTTTGTTTCAATTACTTTAAATATTTCTTGTATTTACATAACATGGCAGAGTCTTTGACTCAAAGGTATGCTATCCAAAATCTTCAATAAATAAATAAAACAATAAATAAATTGTTCCAGAAACCAACCACATGAAAAAAGCCTTCTGTTTTCTAGTTCTGAAGTCGTTTCTTTTGAAGAGAGTGACCTCTGGTACCTGCAGCCCTAGATCGAATCTCCATGTTCAATTTTGAACATCATTTGTTTGTCCATATTTAATTTCAAACAGGACAAGCTTATCCCCCCTTTTTGTAAGGACATGTGATGACATTTTGTTAAAGTTTCTTCAGTTATTAATGCATTCTTCATATTATCTTTGAGGTTCTCCTTTGCATCCTCTCTAGTCCTTTCACATTTCTGGGTGTTTATTGTGCCCAAAACTGAGATTCATAATCCTGGTCTGGTCTTATTTAGCTCTATATTGGTGCAATTATTTTTTTGACTTCTGTTGTGTATGCCTCTGGTCATAAATCCCAAGACCTAGCATGTTTTGGCCATTACCTCCTCATACTGCCTGCTATGTTTTAAATCCTTACAGACCATTATACCTAAATCATTTTTAGTGTCAGCTGTTTTACAGTTCAATGTTTCCTTCTAGACTGTACTCTTCCCTTATATTGTTATTCCCATGCACATCACTGCACAACACATTTATCAATGTCAAATTCAAACCCCATTTATCTGCCCATAGTGTTATTATACTATATATACCAAATATACTAAAAGTATGAAGTGAAGTAAATAACCTCTTTCAAATGAGAGATAAAATCCAACATAATGGAAAAGTAGGCACAAAAGAGGGAGAAGCAAGGACTTGTGTACAGTACTTGTGGCAGGTGATATATAGAGATGTTGTGAAATTAAATTTTGCTGGCAAAATTGCAATGAAACCATCAATTTCACTGTACAAAACATTAAATGAAATTCTGCCATTCCGTGAAATTTTTTGCCGGGTGCGAAACTGCAAATTTTTGCCAGCAGAACACGAATTTTCACCACAATATGCACAATTTCACCTGAAATTGCAACATTTCACCCGAGGTTCACCATTTTGTAGGTGAAATTTTGCATTTCACCCGCAGAAGTTTACATTTTGCATCCATAAAATATTTTGTCATATGAGCGAATTTTGCAAAATATTTTGCATAACGAAATTTCCTAATTTTGTATATCTCTAGTAGTATAGATAATTGGGGAAACATGTGAAAATGTCCTAATAATTGGAACAACAGGAGTTAATATTTATAGATAGGTGTTTTTTTAATGTAACAAAAATGGACAGAAACAGAAGTTAATATTTTTTCCCAAACTGACAGTAGTCATATAAATTATTCAAAGTAATCACACAAGGCATTTCATCTCAGAAATTATCCAAACCTGAAGAACTAGGAACTAATGTGAAATGGAAAAAAACTTTATATCTGGACAAAAGATAAAAGCACAGACTTTTCCATATAATACATATTATGCAGTATCTGTGGACAGAACAAAAAAAAAAACACTAAGGCCCCAATATTCAAATGTTTGCACGGGTGTAATCCAGGTTTTGCGCAGCAGTCTAATATTCAAAAGGCTCTGTTGGTCCAGCAAACAGGAGTAGTGACCACACAAATCAAAAAGATGTGTATGCAAATGTTTGAATGGGACAGGATGGAATATCGGCACAAGCCAATATTCAGTGGATTTGCATGGCACAAAAGGGTTTGCATTATCCTTTTGTACCATGCAAATACTGCCAAAAGAACCTCCTTTTATTTCACACAACCCTAGCAGCTACTGGAGGTAATGCAGACAACCAGCCAGTTGGCAGCTGGGGGAGCATACCTGCCCCTGTTGTCCATGGCGCCCTCCATCACCTGCCACCAATGAAGAGAAATAATCCCTGGTGCTGGTGGTCCCCCTCTGATCACCAGTCACTACTGTTAACATAAAGAATCCCTGGTGATACTGGTCCCCCCTACCTTCCAGTCACCAGCCACTACTGTTAACATAAAGAATCCTTGGTGCTAGTGCCCCCCCGATCACCAGCTGCTACTGTTAACAAAAAGAATACATGGTGGTATTGGTTCCCCCTCCAATTGCTAGTCCATGCTGTAAAACTGAGAGAATGTTCCTGAATTAGTGGTGCCCCCCACCCTCCGATCACCAGCCCCTGACTGGAAAAAATAATACCTGGTGCTTGTGATCCCCTATCTTCCCAAACTGCCAGCCTAGAATTAACAAGCATTTGTCAATGCCGAACATTCACTTGCAGGTATTTGCAGTGGTGTTTTGCATGTATGGTGCTTTACCCTAATGCCCTGTGTGATTGCTGGTATTTGCACAATAAATTGTCAGCATGACTTTGTTGTTACCCCCATTGTGCGCTACATGGGCGGAAACACGTTTTGGGGAGGATGTGAAAAATGACAGCTGTACTGCTCATAAGGAAGTCTGGTAAAATGGCAATGTTGAAAATCTGGAGTGGAAATATTGAAAATTCGTGAACCTATGAGCGTGCGTGGGAACTGTGCAACGCACGCTCGTAAAACAGTCATTTGTAGGATATTTTTCACCAAATATTCAACATTGCCATTTTAAAACCTCTGCTAATGAACAGTGTCACTGTGATTTTCTTAATGTGTTCCATACATTGATTTCGCACACCGACTGCGCCATTGTGCGCTACATGGGCAGAAACATGTTTTGGGTGAGATGTGAAAAATGACAGCTGTACAGCTCATAAGAAGGTGTGATAAAATGGCAATGTTGAAAATCTGGAGTGAAAATATTGAAAATTCGTGAACTTACGAGCCTGCGTAGGAACTGCGCAACACACGCTCGTAAAACAGTCATTTTTTGGAATTTTTGCACCAAATTTTCAACATGGGGTTTTTGTGACCCCTTCTCATGAATGATGTCACTGTCATGGCGTTATTCAAGGCCAAAGGGTGATTTCACGCAGTGACTGCGCAGTGCCTGTGAAATCACCCTTCAGGCCTGAATAACACCATGACAGTGACACCAGTCATGAGAAGGGGTCCCAAAAACCCCATGTTGAAAATTTGGTGCAAAAATTCCCAAAAATGACTGAGATATGCAATAAAGTTTAAACCCCCCTATGTAACCCATTATGCAGCTTACCGGCATTTCCTCAGTTCGCGGTCGGCTTTGAAGAGTGCAGACGTGTTCCCGGTTCACCGAAGATCGTTGCACTGGAGTCCGGAGGTAAGTATGGGGTGAGGGGGGTGTGGGGAGGCTGGGCGTGCAATGGGTGGGTCGCGGTTTGTGGGGGCTGGGAGACTTGCTGCGGACCGTTTTTGTTTCTAGGTTAAAAAAAAGGCGACATGGGACCTTTGCCACATGGGGTGGGCTCCCAGCATGGCAGAAGATAGCTGGGGGGCCGAGGAGCCAGCGGGGATTGGGCACCCCGTCAACAAAAGTAAGCGATGGTTTGCCGCGTTGGGGTGGGCTCCCAAGCGTGGCAGCAGGACTAACAGGGGGACTGTGGAGCCGGCGGGGATTGGGCACACCGGTCGGCAAACAGCATTGCCACGCTGGGGTGGGCTCCCCAAGCGTGGCACCAAACTTTGGGGGCAGCGTGACGCGCGCGGGGGGGGAGGTAGTGTGTGATGCAAGGGGGGGCAGTGCTCAGTATGGCAGCGGTGCTCTCCTTTGAAGCAGAGGAACACCGCTGTGATACTGAGCTCCTGCACCCATTGGTGCAGGACCCCATGCCTGCTCAAGGGAGCAGTGCATTGGGTGGAAGAGGCACACCTCCAAGTGTGCTACTCTCCCAAAACGTTCCTTGCGCATGCACACAAGCGAACATAAAAAGTAAACTCTCCCTGATGTTCAGTAGTTCCCCCTGCAGCACTGGCCCCCCACTCACCTGATCAGTATCTGTGGTGTTGTGCATGCATACGGTGACCAGCAGAGGCCTCCTCACTACCATGTCCTATAAGTAGAAGCATGCTCTTTGCCTGGACATGGCGGCCAGCCAAGAAGGTGTGAGGAGGCAGTGCCAGTGGCTGTATGCCCTTAACACCACAGATAAAATGAGTGAGTTGAGGGAGCAATGCGTGAGGGATCTCTAATTCCAAGGAGGGTTTGTTTTACTTCTGAGTTAGCGCTGGGGGGTGGGGAAGGGGGACCACTAGCAGCAGGGATTCTTTTATTTCCTAGTCAGGGGCTAACAATCGGAAGGTGAGGGAGAACCACGAGCACCAGTGATTATTTTCGTATGTTGGTGGCTGGTGACTGGGGGGGGCACTACCATCAGGGATGCCTGGAGATGCCGTAGATGGCTGGGGGGCAGTGCTGTTACTTGCCTCTGCTACTCATGCAAATGGGACCATAATGGGCATACAAATGGACCCATAGCACCTTGAATCTCCAATGGGCTCATTTGCATGGGTACCTTTGAAAATTGCTGATAGTGCTCCAGTGCTGGCAGCTTGTGAGGCTCACTTTGGGACCCATGCTGGAGTGGTGAAACCTGAGTTAGCACTGCACTTACATGGCCCTATATTCACTCAGGTAGTGCCTGACTTAATATACCACCCTGGGACCCCGGGGAAATTCAAAAGGGTAGTACAAGCATTTGTGCTATGCTTTTGTGCCCCACTGAATATCGGGTCCCAACTGTTTTGCTAACTAAGTGATAAAAAATTAACATTAAATCCACACGAGAGGTACAGTCAGTAATATTCTACAAAAATACATTTTTTACAAAAATGAATCTATCTGCAGCAGCCAGAACTCCCAATTATACACACAGCCAACATTGGAAGTAGAAGACTTGGCAGGCTCTAAAGGCTGCAGCAGTCAGGACCCCCCATTACACACACAGCCAGCATCGGGAGTGGAAGGCTGGACAGGCTCTAAAGGTAATCACCGCTCTCCAAACTGCAGAGCTACCTCTGGAAGGATTTTTGTAATCAGCAAACACTGGATGATAGTTTATATCAGGAGATTTCTGGACATTTTCTCTGCTTTTTAGGCAGTTTCACCACAGTACTTTAACTAGGATTCTAAGGGAATTATGCTTGCTATCTGTGGGCCTGTTTATGGACTATTGCATTTTGTGTGTTAACCTGTATTTTAAACAGTACTGTAATTCCAAAATCAGTGCATGATATACAGAATTGTACTTACTGTTTGTGATGTTTGGAACTCTGTGAGGCTACCCCCACCCTGACCCCATAGCCCAGCATGCTCAGTTCAGGCTCCCTATGCTAGTCCCCTGCTTCTGTTTCCTCCCTAGTCCACAGCAGCAAGGATCCCCCATTACACACACAGCTAGCATCGGGAGTGGAAGGCTGGGCAGGCTCTAAAGTTAATCTCCACTCTTCTATCTGCAGAGCTACCTCTGGAAGGGCGTTTACCTGTCAGTGCTTTGCATCGACTCTCCACCCAAGGCTGGCCTTCAATTTATCCTGTCATTTGTCATTTGATTCCTAAGTGTCCATTTCCTCTTTAGCAGGTTATCACAGATGGCCACCAGGGATCAGTACTGTGTTTCCCACCCCTAGCAGCCTTCTAACTCTCTCTCTCTCTCTCTCTACCTCCCAGAAAACCACCCCCTTTACTTTTATCATCTGCCTTCCTTCCCCTGTACAGTTATTGCCTCTCTGGCCCTTCCTTCCTTCTTTCTTCTTGCTTCCCCTCTCCAGCATTGAACCCTGTACCCTTTGTATCCAAAGCAGCAACACTGCCACTACTCCATCTGATAAGGATCACTCAGGAAGGCACACATTTATTCTTGAGTCCCTGTGGCCTGAAGATCACACTGCTCTCTTGTGGTTACTTCACCTTAGCTCATCAATGTCTCACTATGTCCTCCTCCCCATCAAATGACTTGCCTGATAGCCTTGCAGAAACCCTACATTATGCCCACAGGTGTGGTACTGCTAACTATGCCCAACCTGCCATACATACAATTCCCCATTGCCAGGAGCACTGTAATCAGGTCCTGCTTACATCCCCAGCCCTCTGGGTGGCTGCTCTCATATCCATCCTCCCTATACCTGTAGCCACCTGCTCCTCCAATTCTCAGCCCCCAGAATCCCAAGCTTGTAAACAGATTGCTCAGACTTGCTCTCCTTCACCATGCTCTCCTCCTCCTCTTAATATCTGGCAACATGCACCCAATCCTTGGCCCACTCCCATCTCTCAGTTCCCCCAATGGGCAATCCAGTGATCTACACAGAGCCTCCATCAATATTTGTAGCCTCCAGAAAAAGCATGGCATCCTACAAGGCTGGATGGCACTTATCTCCCCTGATATACTAGCAGTAACTGAGACCTGGCTTGACCCTGACACACCAGACTCTGCCATCCATATTCCTGGATACTCTATCCTCAGAACTGACAGACAGGTCAAAAGGGAAGGGGCTGGGCCAGCCTGCCAGCGCAGTGGTAGGGCTATCACTCGCAATGCCAGTGACCCGGGTTCGGGAACGGACTCGGGCGGTTGGAGGGCCAGCTGGGGGGGGAGGAGGATTGAGCGCCCATGGGCTGCTCTCCTCCTCCAGGTGGGGTGGGATGCAGGTCCCGCTGTGATACCGCCTCCTGGGTGACCACGGGTGGAGGTGCAGTGAGACAGCATACAAGGGAGCGAGGATGTATGCCAGGAGCTGGAGCGTCAACATATCTTGACGTGTGTTGCTCCTTGGCCCCCCTTTTGTGCAGACATCCTGTTGGCTGGGATCAAGAAAACAGAAAAACCCTGTGCTGGGCTCCTGTAGACGGGACCCGGTTGTCCCGAGATAACCCTTAACCAGGCTCCATAGATGGGGCTGGAGATGCCTTCCGACGCATACTTGAGGTGTGAGAGGGGGACTAAGGGGGGGGTCTCTTTCCTCCCCGCCCTGGGGAAAACCGAGGCAGGATGGGGAAAGGCTAACTAGCACTTGGAGGGAGGTACCTGGGGTGGAACTATGGGAACACACAGCCTAGGGATCCCCGAAGAAAGGAGCCTAGCACAGTGAGAAGGGGGCATAAAGAGAAAGTATAAAAAAAAGGGAGGGGCTGTGCCTTATACTACCGTTACCCTCTTCAAGCCTCTCTAGTCCCCAATGCCCCCACCCCTTCCCATGGAGCTCAAGCCCTCAACATCAAGCTGCAATCTGATGCCTCAGGAAAAAACCTCCACATAGTTAAGGGATATACCCCCCCTCCCAGAACCAAAAGCTCACATTCGGCTTGGTACTGAACTGCCTTGCTCATCTGTCCTCCTCCAGTGAAATCATTGCCTTGGGTGACTTTAATGTCAATTGGCTCGCAGCCTCCTCCACCCCCTACAAGGATTCCATTACTGCTCTTGACCTCACACAAGTTGTCCAGTCCCCCACAAGACTCAATCATAAAATAGGCACCTCCACTCTCATTGACCTCATCCTCACGAACAGGTCTGCTCACCTTTCTGAGGTTTCAGTACTCCTGGATGCTTTGAGCAACCACTCACCAGTTCTCTGCAAATGGACCTCAAAAACATCTCCAAAATGGCCACCAAAATTTACCTTTTGCCATCACTTAAAAAAGGGCTCCCTCCCCCAGCTAAAGCAGCCCCTGCTGCATTGCGACTGGTCCCCCATCATCTCTGCATCCACCATAGACCTTGCTCTTGACAACTTTCTCTCTACGTTTAACTTGGTCTGTGACTGCTATGCCCCAGTGTTCAAGCAACTGATTAAAAATTATAATAACCCCTGGCTCTCCCACACCCTACTTGACCTCATGAAGCACTGGAACAACCATTGGCACTTAACTAATGAATCAGGAAAACCACACGACTGGCAGCTATACAGGGAACTTAGGATCAAATGCACCTGGGAAATTCAGAAAGCCAAAGCCACACACTACCAGGAGTCACACTCCTCCACCTTGCAGCATAAGTTCAGGAATAACATTAGAGAACTTAGTGGAAAAACAATCCCCCGCAGCCCAAGAACTCTTTTTAATTGTGGATACCATTAACTCTGCCTTTTCTGACTTCAGCGGTGTCCTTCCCCCAAATTTGACTCAGCCCCTAAGCTGCCCCCAAACCCCCTCCAATCTTGCAACCACCCCCACATTCAGGCTTGTACACTCTCCCCACATGAGGCAAAACCTTACCATAATCAAAACCCTGGGCAAATTGTGCTTTAGTAGTGACTCACTGGACCTCAGACTTGTCCTGCTCACCCTAGACTCTATAATCACCACCCTCACTGACATCCTCAACTGGTCTCTCTGCCTTGGACAATTCCCAACACGCTGGAAATCAGCCGTCATCACCCCAATCCTTAAAGGTGGGGACCATACCTACCCTGACAACTACTGCCTCATCACAGTTCCCCCCTTCCCATCTCCAAGGCTTTAGAAAAAATAGTGTCAGAACAACTTACTGACTATCTCCCCAAATATGACCTGCTCTGTCCTGAACAACATGACTTCAGAAGATGACACAGTACTACTACTGCCCTTCTTGAATACACCACCTTCATCAACAAAGCCCTAGACCAAGGACACTTGGTTGGCTATACCAATAGTATATTGATTTAGCCAAGGCTTTTGACTATGTCAGCCACATGCTTCTATTACAATCTCTGCCCCTCTTGGGGCTATCTCTGGAAGCCACCACCTGGTTTAAAAGCTATCTGAGCAAAAGGGTCAAGTTAAACATCACACTCTTGCCCCGTAAACTGGTTCTCTCTGGGGTCCTCCAAGGCTCTGTATTGGGCTCCTCCTGTGTAGCATGTTCTTGAACACCCCCCCAAGGCCTGCTTGGGTCAGCTTCTTCTCTATGCTGATGATGCGGTCATATTTGACAGTCACCCTGACCCCCTTTCTCTTCAAGCCTCCCTGCAGCGCTCCTTCACTGATGCTGAAGCTTGGTTCTCGGATCACTGCCTTGTCATGAACTACAAAAACACCAAGGCCATGCTCTTCACCCACAGACAAAACAAACATAAAAACTTTCCCCTCACCATTGTCAACTCCAAGGGCTCCCCATGTGACCTGGAGCCCACCTAAAAATATCTAGGCATCACCCCTGACTCGACTTTCACATTCCATGAACACATCAATCTTCTCTGCTCCACTGTCAATGCTAGAATAGGGCTCTTGTATAGGTATAGGGGTTGCCTACGTCCAAATGCCCCAAACCTTGCTGTGACATCTTCAGTGCTCTTACTTATCAACTATGGGATTGTCATCAATGGCTCTGCTGACCCTACTGCCCTACATCATATAAAAGTCTCCCTAAATAAAGCCTGCAGACTTATCACAGGATGTGACTGGTGGACCCATACCTGTGCACTCTACTGTCACACCAATTGGCTTACCTGTGACTGACAGCTCAGATGCCTGACCTGTCTCCTTGCCAGAAAGCTCTCACTCTGCTCATCTCCTATGGAACTTCACCATCTTGTGCAGCACTCCATCCAACCCTGGACAATGCAAATCTCTCTGTCTGCACCTCTCTTAGTACCCCATTGCAGGACTTCCCTTGGCCAATGCTCCTTTTTCCACAGGGCCCCTCTGGTTGAATGAACTACCTCCTGCTGTCTCTCTGGAGCAGTGTCTAGGCCCATTTAAATCCTGACTTCACTCAGAAATTCACCCCCACTCCTGCTGCAACTGTGCCTAGTCCCTATCTGTAATGTGGACACGTCACCCATCACTTTCCCCCACTTTTCCCTTTGACCTGGGGTCTGCCTCTACCGCTTGACCCTGCAGAAATTATATCCAGACTGTTGATTATTTTTGATACTGTAACTATTATTGTTTACTGCTCTGACTCAGGCTGGATCTCTCCCCCCTTTAATTTGTTACTTGTCTTTTCAGCATTGTAATATTGATCTGTTCTTGTCTTTCTTGTACCCTGCTATGTTATTTCATTTATGACATGGCACCTTTGCAAAGGAATCCTTGACTCAAAGGTTGTAATTTTGATTCTTTCAATAAATAAATAAAATTAATTAATTTTAGTTCACATTGGGAAGTGGACTCAAACAAAATCAATTAAACTTGAAGGGATATGTATCCAACTGGAATCGTAAACAGATTTAATAAGCTACCTCTCTGATTTGCAACTTACGGATTTATCTGCCTATGGCCAAGTTGGCCTGCCCTATCTCACCAGCCCCTCCCCCACCAGAGCTATTACCCACCTTTCCAAGATACCCTGTCCTCCTCACTCTCATTGCTTGCCAACATAGTGAAGTCTCCGGGGATTGCAACTTTGACAACAGTGTCTGGATCAAGTTCAGAGGTGGGTACCTAGTCAGTGGTGTGTAACTGGGGGGGGGTAGACATCATCCCAATAGTGTTGGATTTTCCACCATATTTTTCTTCCTCTGGCATCTGCTAGTGTGCAGTGAAGCACATGCACATGCTGAGGCACAACATGTTATTAGAGTCTGTGTTAGGGCCTTCACCCCAAAATGAGCCATCTGTGGCATCATCAGGCCTCTGCCAGGTGGTAAGCTTACATAGCTGTGCATGTCCCCTTCCCAAAGGAAGAGTGTTATCCATGGGATGCTTAATCCTCCTTTCCTGACCAGCCGTCCTTGCTGCTCAAGTCCATTCCTAAACCCAGGTTGCTGGTGTAGTGAGCAGAAACACTGTACTGCTGGGCCAGTAGGCCAGCTTCATAAGTTACCTCTCAATGAACACTGAACACATATTCAGACTACTGTTCTGCAGATCAAAAATTCAGAATGTGGATGTTTACTTTGATGTTTGAAATCTGAGGGAATTTTTTTTGTATCTCACTCATGAGAGTGCTGCCCAGCCAACTGTTCCAGTTTCATTACCCAAACCCTAACCTGGTATTCGGTGTTCTTTAACTATACCCCATGACAGAGCTATGGCAGACTGGCAATGGACTGATGTTCTCCATGGAACCATGACTCTCCACCTTAACACTCCTCAACATGTAGAACTGGTCTTCCCCTGCATTCTGTGGGACAGGGAAGCTGTTAGACATAGTCAAGATAGAAAAAGTGCCCAAGCCTGCATGCCTATTCTTCTTTCTGCTCCACCTGCACACTGTAACTCAGTTACTCCCATCTGCCCTACATTTTGGACTACATGCAGTAGAAACAGTGATGTTCTTTTTTGTTTTGTTTAATTAACATGTAAAACCCAAGGTACAAATGCCCACTTTCAAAGGTGACCAGTGAGAAGCATAAAATTAATAGCAACTAGCAATAAATTCATCATATGAAATAACAACCGATACATGGTGATACAGGCAAAAGTCAAGAACTTCTGCACTGTTGTCCGGCAGAAACAGACCTGCTGTCCATGTAATCTGCCTGCAGAACCTAGGTAATAGATGTGGCATGCCCAAACTAAACTACAGTTTGAACATTGTTTTCCTGCCCCTCTTCTGTCTCACATAACCAACTCACTCAGTGTCCCATTCAAGAATATTTCCCCCACTTAAGAATGTTGCAATGTGTATTGGGCTGGACCTGAAGATAAACGGTCTTGAGCCCCAACTGTTTAACAAGTTGTCACCTCATTTAGCACTGCTCATAACATATAAAAGTACCTGTCATTTTATGACAGAGGCTATGTACTGTAAATACAAACACAGACTATACTACTGTCTAGCGTTTTAACCCTTTTGGCATATAGTTCTTCTTTAAAGAGGAAAATAGTGTGCATTTAAAACTCACAGTGAATAATTATCTTCACAAAACAGTCTCTGAGGGCCATTTAAATTAGTCCCTTGAAGAGTTCCTTCATGTACTGTGCACTTAAAGGACAGCATATGTTCCTTAAATGCAAATGAGTCCCCTAGTGGATAAATCATAAATATATAATTAGTAAGTACAAATTACATAGCTATTTGTCAAGAATACAGTGCACTGATTAACTGGAAATGTTGTTAGATAAACGCCCGTCTCACAAACACTGCTTTAATATGTTTATATCTATTGCTATGCTACTCTTGGAAAGAATGGCAAGGTAGGGGCTAGGGACATATAATCAAAGATCACTTAGCTTAATAGTAAGGCTAATTTTGAGGTAGAAGGGGTGTAAGAAAAGGGAAGGTAACTGATAATTGTTAACCCTTTAAGTAGGCTGTTGCACCTACAATAACATTCCAAGAAGTTTCTAAAATACTGTGAGAGCAAATGTTTTATGTGATACTAATGAACAGTTATAGTCCCAATTTGAATATTCTGCCTAGGATTAAAGGACATGTAGGAGCAGAAAACAAGCTAGTGTGCAAGTGTGTGTGAGAGAGTGTTGCAGGACAGAGCAATGGAGAAGGTTGTGGGAAAGTAATAAAAATAATAGACAGTTTCTGGGGCAGTACAAGCATGTATGCTGTGGATAGACTTCATCTGAGCCCAGAGTGGGTGGAGATGCTGATACAAAGGATAAACTGAGTGGTGGAAAGGATTTAAGCTAGGATGGTGGTGGGATGAGGTAGGTGCAGGAGAATATCCATTCCTCAGCCAAGTATGGGAGATATATAAAGATCACATGTAAGAGACCTACAGCAAAAAGGGAAAGAAACACAGATCCCTGCTGCATGATAAAGAATATACACACTGCAACAGACAATTGATGAGCTAGAAGGTGAACATCTTAAGGCAAGCCACAATGTATTTATGTCATTGAGATCTAATGGAAGATGAGGGACAGATGGGATGCAGATGGGAGGTGGTGATGCCACTGTATAGAACATTGGTGAGACCTCATCTACAGTACTGTGTTCAGTTCTGGAGGTTGCATCTCTGGAAGGAAATAGACAGAGTAGAAACAGCTAAAAAAGGGTGACAAAAATGGTTCAGGGGCTGCACCAAAAGTTATATGAAGGGAGACTGGAGGCTCTCAATATGTATTCCCTGGAGCAGAGGAAGAGAGATGGGATATGACAAAGACTTTCAAATGCCTCAAGGGTGTATATAAGGTACAAGAGGGTAGCATCTTTCAAAAAAAAAGTTTCAGAAATAAGGGGCTATGATATAAAAATAGAGGGAGGTAGACTTGGTGGTAACCTAAGAAAGTATTTTTTTATGGAAATGATAGTGGAACCATGGAACAGCCTCAGAGGCTGAAGTTGTAGGGGAAAAAATGGTAGAGGAATTCAAAATGCATGGGACAGACGTAAA
Organism: Neoceratodus forsteri; assembly: GCA_016271365.2. Lineage (NCBI taxonomy): Eukaryota > Metazoa > Chordata > Ceratodontiformes > Ceratodontidae > Neoceratodus > Neoceratodus forsteri. Next base: position 1,211,395,791 of record CM057453.1, on the reverse strand, counting down.
GGAACTCTAGTGATAGGAAAGAGAGGATAAGCAGCAGATCATTTAGGATCTGTGGTATATGGAACAGGCAGGGAATATGGGCAGACTAGGTGGGCCAATCAGTCCTTATCTGCCATCAGATTCTATGTTCCTATGCTTTCATGTTCTATACAAAGGTAAGGGGTACTGCCTCTTCAGGAGGAAAAGATATGGTCAGAGGGGTAGGGGGTTGCCTGCTGTTTAAAGGATGAGATTGAAGAAAGAAAGACAGAGAGGGTGTGATGAGAGCTGGGAGCATTAAATCAAGCCTTTGACATGAATTAGGAGCCACATGAGACAAAAAGACAATTTATAGTATACAGTATGTTACAGACTGCTTGGTAGTAAAACTGAGCAAGACTATAGTTGAGTGAAGTTTGTTTAACAGCTCTGATGCATTGTTTTGTATGTTTGTTTTGAAATATTCAATTTTTTCCTAATTTTTTTTATCTCTATTCTTATCCCCTTTTTTTACAGAGTTTTTCTTATCTAATATACAATTTTTTTATTAGTTAGCAGTTCTGTATGCCAGGTGATCTAAACTTTGCGTTGAATTCTTCATAGTAGGCTTCAGCTCAGCTGATGTCGCTGGGTTCCATTTCACTGTACGGTAGTCTTCAACTCAATTGATGTTACTGGCTTCAACTTCAGTGTAGTCTTCAGAAAACCTAATGCCACTAGGTTGTAGAACTGCTATATAATGAATAACAAACTCTATCCAGAGTCTATATGGCTGCAGCCAAGGAATGTGAGGTAAAAATATTGAAATTTACCAAAGTTTGAAGCTTGCAATCGCAAAATGTAACGTAGGCTCATACATTTGTTGTTTTGTAATATTTTTACATCAAACATTCAGCATAGCCTTTTTATGACTGCCTCATGAAAAAGGGCACAGAATATGTTCAAATATTGGCCTAAAAAGGTGATTTCACACAGGGACAGCAAAATAAACTTTCATGACACAAAAACACATTTTGGACAGGAGTTGAAAAATGACAGCTGTCATCATGTCACTATTTGTCATCAGTTGGCAGTCACAGTGGAACACAGCTCAGTCCACCATGTCAAAGATGGATGCCGAGCAGTACTGTGCATGCGCAGTATGGTTTGAGGGCCATCTTGGACATGGCAGACTGTGTCATGTTCCACTGTGACCACCGACTGATGAAAAATAGTACAGTGTATTGCAACTGTTAATGGAGAGTGCAGAGTGCTTCACAGACATGGAGGGGACTGTGAGGCAACTCCATACTGTTGTTCGGTCAAAAACATTTACCTTTTCAGATCACAGGAGGTCTGCAGGACTCTGCCACTGCAGCCCAAAAAATGAATTTTGGGTGGGAAGAAAGACAGCATAACCAAGAGATGTTACATTAGGAAAAAAATAGGACTATTTCCAAGCAAACATACAAAACAATGAATAAAGTTATTAAACACACTTCTCGAATGGCCAGCTGAACAACTATATTTAAAATGTAGTGTTTATGATCCTTGTAACATATTCATTAATGATCAAGGGAAGGGATCAACAGGAGGCTGCTGGAGGCTGCTGATGACACTAAATTGGTAGGAAGACCAACACAGAGAAGAACAGGTGCATTAAAATAGGACCTGCATACAGTACATTAGGGACACGGGGTGACAGATGTGAGGAATTGCAAAGTACTATAAGTTGTACTACACCTGGGGCAATCTGGAATGCGGTATTTCATAACTGGACTTCTTGCTGTTAGGAGAAGTCATTTTATTTTTATTTAAAATTTGGTGGCTGCAAGGTACACTGAGCCAAAGAAAGCTTATTTCCAGGGGTGTCCTGAAGATTGCATTTAGGACATGCAAGTCAACAATATTAGTCCTTTCAAAACTAGCGGATGCCTTAAAAAGTCATGGAAGATAAACCTTTACATTAAAAGCAGATTACATTTTCTTATAGTACTTTATGGCTTATCTGTATTTACCTGTCTGCTTATGGCTGGAGTTTGTAAGTATAGGACACATTTCAGAGTCAGACAGGAAATGGACCTTAGACTCAGAGCAGCTACAGAGAGTGAGCTACAGAGGGAACTGTGGAAATTGCTTGTTCTAGTCCAAAGGCTTCCAAGTGCTGAAAAACTGAAGCTACCCACATTTCTGTGTGGTTTTGTAACTATATCAGGAGGTGGCATGTTGGAGACTGAAACACAGGATCATGAAGTTGGAGACTGCAGTGAACATGGCAGCAACAAGACAGCTAGAAATATTGAAAAATGAAGCTATTTGTTCCATGTGTCTGGATTTTTTCAATGATCCTGTCATTATAGATTGTGGGCACAACTTTTGTACAGCCTGTACCACAAAGTACGGAGAGTATATAGAAGGAAATGTCTCCTGTGGTGAATGCTGTGATGTGTTAGAGTGGAAGATACTCATAGCAAACAGGAAACTTGAGTCATGGTAGAGGTTGTAAAACATCTGAATGAAAATAAAGAGAAGCCAGAAAGGCAACACCTATGACAAGCATCAAAAGCAACTGGGACTGTTTTGTGAGGAATCAGAATAACATAAACCTATCTGTACAGCCTGTGAATAGCCTCCTGAGCATGAATGCCACAGCATTTTCCCAAGGTGGAGACCCTAAAGACACCAGAAACCTTTGAAAATGTTGCTGTTGCTTTTTTTGAAGATGCATGGAAGATTTTAAGCAAACAGGAGAAGACGCTTCACAGGGAAGTGATGCTGCAGAATTATGAAAGCATGACTTCAATAGACTATGACATCTCAAAGGAGCAACTGTTATTGTTGTTTGAGATGGATAATGTCATAACAGAACAAATACAGTACTCCGTTCTGCACTTCATGCATTTATGCTGAGATTTTTTTCTATTACTGAGGATAAATAATGTGTCTATATCAATCCACAATCTTAGTATATCTATCTATCTATCTATCTATCTATCTATCTATCTATCTATCTATCTATCTATCTATCTTTTGCAGTGTCTATCCAACTGTGTCTGTCAGTTTATTAGTATGTCTGTCTTTCCCCATCTGCCCGGTACTGTGCTTTTTTCCTTATTTTCCTTAATATTGTTACCTCACCTCCCATGTCAGTACTGTAAAAGGGACATTGTTCTACTTAGTCCACCTGGCCAACAAAACTAATATATATCATAATGCAGTAATGGCACACCTTAGATCTAAGACTAGTTAGCAGCCACACCACACAATTAGCAAATTGATCCTACAGTATCCCAAAACTAAACTGCCATCATATACTATAGCTGCTGAATTTGACAGAATTTAGCAGAATTTTTAATCTTTGTAATCCACGGTAATCATTCTATCTTATAAAGGTGGATAAAGTGAGGAAAAAAAGAAATCAGGTGAAGAAAGAAAGCAATAATATAATAAAATAGCGTGAATGTGAGAAACAGTTAATTGGGCATAGGCCATCCCAAACTACTTAAAAAGAGCCCTGCAATTCTTAAAACAAAGTACACATGTACAGCACTGTTACTAGGAATGGCTGAACTTGTACTGTATAGGAGAAATCTAAACCCCCTTCACCACCACCAGTACCCAACAGTCTAGAAAGTTCAACAATTTGAACATCTTAGAGTTCCTTTAAAAATAGCTGGATTGGGTAAGTTTTTATTATTATTATTTTAATAAAAATGTAGGTGCCACACAGGGTTTTCATTTTCTTTACTGTACTGTGGTGGCCCACTAGTTATTAGCATATGGACTATTTTTATCTTCCATTTAACAATGAAGCATGTTACAATGAAAAGTCTTCATTGTTGTTTTCCTTATTAAATAGTTTATTTTTAGTCGTTTAAATGATAAATATTTAAAAACTATCCTATAAGCACAATAGGACAATCCAGGGCATTTAGATATTATGAGATGATTAAACTTTCTGAGTTCATTTGACAACTCTCAGCTTTACCAACTAATGCAGAAAGGCAAAGAAAATGAACACATAAAACTTAATCAGAACACCAAGTACTAGCCACAAAAGAAAAGTTATCAGTATCCCCCCCCAAAAAAAAATCCAATAATAGATTAAGCAAACTATTTAATAGAAATAAAACTGACTGGGAATTTAAAGACAAACAAGAAACACAAGAAGAAAAACTATACAAAACAGTTAAAGGGGCAAATAAAATGTGCAAGAAGGTCTCAAAAAGACAACTTTAACATTTCAAAAATAAAACTTTGATAAGTGGCCAGTCATGGGGCCAAAGACCCAGTCTATGATTGGCAAAAATGGCAATTGGTTAGTGACCACCTTCACCAGTGATGTTATCTAGTGATTATAACATCACTGTATGAAGCACTATTGGCCATGGTCATGTTTCTGAGCATGGCTTATATTAATGCACCCTATGGTTTTAAAACTAGCTCCATAGTTTGAGCACGAGTCCCATGGTTTTAAAACAAACTGCTCCATAGAAAGGTACTGAGACAATAATCATTCCCCTAAAGAAAACCTCTTCTTTTATTTATTTCAATTACTTCTTCAAGAAATGGGAGCTCCATGTGGTCCCACTTCAGTTTCAGTCCCATAGTGGAGAGCACGCTCAGCCATTTCATTGAAAAGCTGCAGGCAGCGGCTGTCTCTGAAATCACTTTAACTCCCAATTTAATGCATTAAACGATGTTAGTATGGTAGCTCACCCTCCCAACAGCTGGTGTAATGTTACTACCTCACCCTCCCAACAGATGGTGTAATGTTACTACCTCACCCTCCCAACAGCTAGTTCAGGTAAGTCAGAGTGACACAAATTTTGGCAAACAGGAAGTTTCTCCAAATCGTGCTTCTTCACATCGTAGTTTAAAAACAAAAGCCACACACATCTTCACCTGCTCACAGTGCAGCAGAGGACCAGCTCAATGAAACCTGGGATGTGGTGGTGCTGATTTGTTGGCGGGGGGGTTGAAGAGTACAACACAAAAGGCAGCTTTTTGTTTGTAAGCAGTGGAGAGGCAGAACAAGCACACAGTAGTAGAAATGCAATACCACCTACTGGACAAAATAATACAGCAGCATAATTTGTTTTTACATATGCACCTACCCAACAATAAAATCATGAAAAAAGCAACACTTTTAAATATGTTTCTTGATAGCTTTTCTATTTCTTTTTTCATGCAAGCCATTGTATAATATCAATAATGCACTTCAGGGTGTATGTTGGTGCTGAGATAATTCCACCTCTTGAGTTTTGGATGCACTCAGCCTTTGGTCTCATGCCCAGCCACCCAACATATGACATTATCCCAGAACGGCACACACCTTGTTGTGCAGTATTGCTTAAATGATAACCTGGACTTTTATCAAGAATTTAAAGAGTCTTCTAAAAATGTGGAAAAAGTTACTCCTGAAGCTAATAAGGATGCTGGGCCTTCTAATCAAGAAGAACAACACAGAGTTGAATGAGGCTATTTACAGCTTGGACAGAAAACGTTCAAAAGGAGTAATGCATACAAATTAAAGAAACTGGATATTAAAGTAGATCAGGTGGTTAAACTGTTAAACGAACTAGGACAAAGACAATTAGAAATAGAAGAGAAAATAAATCAACTGAAAAAAGAATTCAAAATTAAAAAAAAAAGCAAGAATGGATACAAAACAAGCAAGATGATCTGGAAAACCACTCAAGAAGAAAAACAGAGTTATTAAAATTAATGAGTTTGGGGAAAAAGGTAATAACCTGGTGAACATTTTAAAAGAATTTTTCAAAAACCTTTTGGGGTCAGAACAATAAATACCTGAGATTGACAGAGCTCACTGGAGAGGAGCATACATGTTAGAAAGAGACACAAACATGCTGGCCCAGTGGTGAAGAGGGTTGAGGTGCTGGATGCCTTACCTCACACTACGCCAATGACACGGGTTCGGGAATGACCTTGGGTCATCAGGGTGCTGGTGTGGGGGGGGAGGGCGGAGCAGGATTGAGCATGCCGGCAGGCAGCTCTCCTCTACCAAGGGTGGTGAGGGTGGGTTGGAGCCCCCCCCATAGTTCTGCTCCCACCGAGTGGAAGTCCCATGGGTAGCATTGGTGGAGAGGAGGTGGCAAAAGTATCAGGCAGTGGAAGGGCTGAGCTGGCGCCACGGGGTGCGATGCGTGCTTCCACATGTTTGCAGGGCCATGTGCCAGGGTCTTGAGGGGGCAGGGAGAAAATCCATACAAGTCCATATTTGTGTCCCCATTGCCAGTTGATGGGAGGAGGCGATGGGGACACAAATAGCTAGATTAAAAAAAAAAGAAAGAAAGAGACACAAACAGAATGAGGCCAGTAATTGTTAAAACCTCTGAGCAGTGAAGATGAAACCAAAGTCATCAAAGCTATTTTATACAATAAAGGATTCAAATACAGAGAACAAGTCCCCTCTATCAGATGGGACTTTTCCTGTGAACTATGGAGGCAAAGGATGCAATATTCTGAAATTCAGCACATCTTAGGGCGAGAAAAGTTAAAGTAACTGTGATACATCCATCTAAACTAAAGGTATTTTTGAACAATCAGTCACTTTTTTATAATAACAAAGAGGAAGCCTACCAAACCCTTGTTTGACATTATCTTACATATCTAACTTAATATAATGTTTTTCAATAGTTGCACTCTGTCCTGCTACCAAATTAAATGACCATGTAAAACTGTAGGTATAAAGATATGTTATAAATAGAGTAAAGTATGGGATGGTGTGTGTAACGATAATTTTACACACACTCAAGGTGTTGGGTGCCACATAAACCCTGAGAGTGAAGCTTAAGGGGTTTATCAAGGCACCCAATACTGAGGGTGTGTGTAAAATTTGAGTTTGCACACACTACCCCATATTTTATTTCATATGATTGCTGGGTTTCACTTTCTGGCCACAGCAATTATACAAAATAAACTGACGTCCTGGTGTGGCTGCGGTCCGGTTGCCTTTTAGCACTGTCCACAGTCGCTTTATCAAAGATCCATTTTTGTGTGGGAGGTCTCATTTTATCCCCACTCTGGTAGTTGTGCAGAATAGTGATAAATAAAAAAAAAAAAAAACAGAAGAATGACTTACCACTGAGAGTGGCGGTGCAGTTTGACAGAGAAGGCAGCATGGCGAGCATTCAGAATCATGGAAGAGCAGTAGCTGGGAATGCGCAGATCGAGGGAAACCATGTGCATGTTTGCCGTAATAAACACTCATTTATTATGGTAAACTACGACATGGTTTCACCAATAGTAGAAAGTGAAACCCAGTAATTATGAAAATGTTATTGAGAGGTGAATGAACAGAGGACATGATTGTAGCAGAATGAATAGCAAAATTAATTTTACTATATATGTAAAGTAGGGTTCAGGGATGATTGGAGCAATAACTGAGGACAGTGCCCACATGCTAAGTGGTACTCTAAGGATGCCTGGACTTTTCCATTGGCATCATAGGGAGAAGGAATGTACTTTTAGGAGGGGGATGGACATTAGAGGGGTTTTGGGCAGAAAACAGAGGATAAAATTAATTGTTTTTCACTGGTACACTAGAAGGCTGATAGTGTTTATTCAAAACAAATGGTTAAAGAAGGTGCAATATTCAGATTATCTTGTTCCCTGTCTGCCATATTTACATAGAAATTTCTATAGGTCTAGCCATTAAAGGAATTACCTGGAACATTAGGAGGATCAATTCTCCCATTAAAAGATACAGAGCCAGATATTGAAAAATGGCAACATGGAGCACAAATGTTTGAACTGCGCTTGCCATTGCCCATGACCCCAAGGATGATATATTCAGTCGGATAGCACACCTGAGCCACCCGACCAAATGTAAGATCATGTCAGCACAGTGCTAAGCTAAGTAGCCCTGCTCTGACATGGATCCTATCAGTGCAGGAAACAGTGCCCCCAGACACAATACTACCTGTAGCACGTGATATTCAGATGACACCATGCAAATGAGCTTATTGGGCATGCAAAGCAATAAGGGGCCATTTGCATGCCCAGTATGGACACATTTGAATGGGATATGGTTGCAGATGTGCACCCCTGTAACTGGCCCTGCCCCACCCCCATTTCCCCATCCCAAAATAACTGGATATATTCCCTGGTGTCTCGTGACATCCCCCCACTCTCCTGTCTCCAGCCCTGGTAAAATGCAAGTATTCCCTTGTGTCCAGTGGGCACCACTTTACCCACATATCAGTATCATATGCTAAGACATATTTCCATGGTGTCCAGTTGCCCCCCCATCCTCTGATCACTGGCTCTGTATTAAAAAAGGTAGCCCCTTGTGTCCATTAGTCTCCCACTCTCCAGTTGTCAGCCACAGTAAAATTAAAGAATGCCCTAGTGCCTAGTGGACCCCCACCTCCCACTTGATGACCCCATAGTAATTAAATACTTCTCTGGTGTCTAGTCTTCCCCCCCTGCACACTGATCCTTGGCTTTGGTAATATTAAATAATTTCCCTGATGTCCAGTGATCTCCCACCCTCTGCTCACCAGCCCTTTTCAATCTTGAAATCCCTGGTATATAGTGCCCCCCCACACCATGGGCACCAAACAACTCATTCTGCTAACCCCTTTACCTTTAGCACTGGCACTGTGGAAGCCCATATGGTGACCAGCAAAGCCCTCCTCTCACCAGCTCTGCTGGCCACTATATGTGATGACAGGAAGTGCAAGTTCCATTTACAAAACAGGGGATGCACCACATATGGTGGCTGGCCAAGGTGGTGAGAGGAGGACTGTGCCAGTCAACTTATGGGCTCCTACAGTGCTGATGATTAACTCATTACCTCCTGGGCAGTCATTTAGTGTCAGGTAAACAATGGATAGTTTGGACTTCATATGGAGCTATTGGAGGTAATGAGTTAAGTCAAGGGGGTGTGACAGGGTAGGTTGGTCAGTGCCTGTGGTCTGGGGGTGCCACTAGATGCCAGGGAATTTGTTATAGAATACAGGTTAAGTGACTGGTTGGCAGGGGCAGGGGCACCATTGGACACCAAGGAAATTACTTAATATTACCGGGGATGGCAATCAGAGGGTGGGAGACCACTAGACACCAATGCAATCTATGATTTTATCAGGCCCAGTGATCAGGGGAAGGAACCACTGGACATGAAAAAATTATTTTGTTTAGAGGGGCCAGTGGTCAGAGGGTGGAGGGACCACTAGGCATTAGGGACATTATTACTTTTACCAGTGGTGTGGATCAGAATGTGGGTGGTGTCACTAGACACCAGGGAGCAGTTGTGCTCCCCCAACAGCCAATATACTTCTTGGTTACAATGGCTCTACTGATCATTAGGGTTGCCTGGAGTACAGCAGTCTTCTTCTCAGCAGTAATTGCACAGTGCAAGGTGGCCTGCACTATTCCCTTTGAGCAGCACTATCTCACTGAATATTGTGCTGCACTGGGATTCATGTCCCTGCCTCTCCCTTTGCTCATCACATGCATTATTTTTTTGCATGTGCGATAACCCTTGTAGCATGCACCACAGCCCTTTTGAATATTGCGCCTGGACAGAAACTCTGGGCAAAGAGGGGGCAATCACTTTCCCAATGTGCAAAGTTTGAATATCTGGCACATAGCATTTTAAAATATTTAAAAACATCAGATTTAAATATTGGTTATGACAAGAAACATACTTTGCAAAATCAGAAGTTGAAAAACTTAAAGAACAAAACTGGAGCAAACAGGTTATTTCCTCTACCAGCAAGAAAAAGAGCAGCAAATGGGGTATTAATAATTATTACACAAATAGCAAACATAAATAAAATTCTGGATGTCCAAATGAATGATGAAATGAGGATTTTTTTGATAAAAACATTGATAAATTATTGAACACTAGTTTATGGTTCACTGTATGCACCATTTCATGGGTTTGGCTGTTATATGGCAACAGTAAATGATTTTCTCAGTAATTGGGTGGAGAAAACATTATACTGGGTGGAACTTAAATTGTTTAGCTGATCCTGAGTTAGATAGATCATCTCTACTGAAATGACAGGAAAAATATAAATCACACATTTTCAATATTTTTATTTCCAGTAATTTACCTATAAACTATTAAAGAGAACTACAGCCACTGAAAAAAATACTTTATACCTTTTTCCTTGTGGTTCAGACTGCCTGCAAGGTTAGATTATTTCTTGTTTCCAAAAATATAATTGTTAATAGTGAATACTATCAAGCCTATATTCATTACACTGATGTTTTGGATCATAACCTGGTTTCCTTATATCTGGTTCATCCAGTAATTTACTTATAAACTATTGGAGAGAACTACATCCATTGGAAAAATGCTTTACACATTTTTCCTCATGGTTCAGAACCTCTGCAAGGTTAGATTATTTTCCTGTTTTCAGAAATATAATTGGTAATAGTAAATATCATCCATCTCATATCCAACTCACTGGTGTTTCGAATCATAACATGGTTTTTTTACCTCTGATTCTTGTCATAAAAAAAGTTTAGTCTCATTACCAGTGACACAATAACTTTTTTTAACAATAGACACATGATGGAATCTGTTGAGGAAGTAATTCACAATTTTGTATTGACAATAAAGTATAAGACTGTAATAGTATGGTTCCATGTCATAATAGAAATTGCAGAACACCCCCCCCCAAACTTGGAGTCTTACCTCCAGGGAGGGTTCAAATCAGGGAGGGGGAAAATCCAGATTTTGGGCAAAATATAAATGTCGCAGCTTGCGGCTACTGTAAAATGTACACACTCCCAGTCCCGAACCCAGTACCTGCTGTGCCTGAGCTAGCCACCCACACCACCATGCCACATGGCTAGCTCAGTGGTAGTAGGTACATCAGTGCCTGAAATCCCCTTACCTGTCCCTCCCCTTCCCCTTGCTATTCCCCCTCTCTGTTCACACTTCCCTATGGTTGCTATCCCATACCCTCGCTATTGTGCAGGGTAGCCCACAATAATAGCACCCAAAATGAGGCACTATTTTGTACTCACTCATTTTTGATCACTATTATTATGTGATACCAATATGATAGCTGTGTGGGATGCTTTTAAAACTACTATCAGGGGTTATCATTTCAGGGGCTGGCAGTATAACCAAGGGGTTTGAGTAATGAGCTGTGAATGAGTGTGGTACAGCAGACCTGCACTTGATTTCCACAACCTCCACTTACATACTGTGTGACTCTAAGCAGGTCATTTAACCACCCCGTACTCAAAGGTCACTCATGAAAACAGGCACTTGTGCCTTGTGGGCCTAACCTGGTTACCAAAAGCATAATATAAAATAATATCAAATGCATCTTGGTTAAACAAAAAAACAAAATAAATAAAAAAAGACATTCAAGATACTGAAACAAATTAAGATCTTTAGAAACAGTGGTAAGAAACGGGGTACATATATATATATATACAGAAAACAGAATATGAACACTTAAAAATGGATGTCAGTATTATCAGATAAAGACATTTTACAAATAAAGAAATTAGGAGGTTATGTAGCAATCAACATGGAAAGTATGGATTGTTTTTGCTAAAAAATTTAAAAAAGAACAAACTACAAACAAAACTACAACAGTAATTGACAATTAAATGCACTCATAAAAATTGCTTTCTAGTTTATTTACTGATTTACATAAATTGCACTGTTTGCCAACAATACAAGATGTAAACTACTGTAACCAATACATTTTCAAGTCAATAAATACCTTATAAATTATTCCTTACTCACATTTTAGAGGAAGAATAAGAAATACAATAATGTCTATGACTAGTGGAATCTGTCAAATTCTGGATGGCTTTATGAAATAAAATATATTTTGACTTCTTAAAATGCATCATTCCATATTTACAACCCTCTAAAGAGCATTACAGGAATAAGAAAAGAACACCAGATTCATTTAAAAAAGCATTTATTTCCCTGATACCAAAACAAAGAAAAGACCACAAGAAGGTAGAATACTATGGATTCATCGCTATTCTTAATAACAATTATAACATCTTTGCAAAAATAGTAAACAATATAATATTGAAATTTCTGCTGGATATGAACCACGCAGATCAAAAAGGGTTCACACCAAGCAGACTAATCCATAAGAGGATTCCTAAAATACTGTTTATCGCAGAATACTCACATACTGTAACTCAGATATACCATAGAAGCACTTGTCATTAGATGCTAGCAAAGCATTCTACATGCTAGAATGGTCCTTCCTATTTCAAATTTACAACAATAAGGACTTCCCACCAGTTTGTTTCAGTAATAAAATGTTTATACAACTTACCAAAAACATCACTAAAAGTTAACAAATGTATTGTTGCAGAATTTATGATTTACATTGATGGCACGCTTGAAGCATAAATTCCAATGCTGGAACAAAATACCATTATCACGATGGAGAAAATATACATTATTAACATGCTGGCAAGTTCATCAATATCCTCATTACTACAGGATTTGCTAATACCTATTATGAAAGACTGGCTCATTAAAATTAACAAAGTATTCAAAATTATATTTGGAAGTATAAAAAAAAAAAGAATTTCTTGTGAGAAACTAAACTTATCTAAAGAGGAGGGAGGGCTTTCCTATCCTGATATCACCTACTATGAATTAGTATATAAAGTTAAAACAGCATAAATTGAACCTATGATGACAAGTTGGACTTAATGGAAAATAATTTTAAATATAAATGAAAACACATATTGTTCAATTAAATAGTATATGGTTTGACACAGATTATTCTAGAAAATGCAAAAAACATAATAATATCCAAATTTAGTAAAGCAATTTAAAAGTATGTTAACACAATAAATTGAAACGCATACATGTTCTTCTCTAATTAATTATGGAAAAATCCAAATGTGAAAATCAATTGAAAATTGATCTGTTTTAAATAATTGAAACATAAGGGTATATGCTGGTTGAAGGATGTAATGGAGCAACCTGAAATACAGTCATGGCAAACTATTCAAAACTAACATAAATTATCAATATCAGATGACTTTAAATATGTAAGCAATAACCCATAACAGGATGTGTGGTTATAGGGATCAATCAACATTTCGAATGTGTTGTGAGGCATGAGGTCACACGCCGAGTGTCCTCACAGCACCCGGGGTGTTGATTAATTCCCAATAATCACACACCCTGGAGTGGGTTATTGCTTTTATAACACAGGGTGTCACCAGAGGTGAAAAAAAATATGAGGAAAGCATGATTAACTGAAGAAAAAAAAGATCTTTTTTATGTGTTCTGCCACCAACAGAACTACTGTGGTGCTGACATTGCTGAATTGCACTATACTGTATATGCAATGATGACACTGCTGAATTTCTGATCACTGATCACACAAGACAAGCAACTCACCATATAGTTTTGTACAGTACATACTTTCCTCATAGTTTCTTCACCTCTGGTGACAACCCACGTTATAGGCTCTTGGTCCCTAATAGCACACTCACATTGAATTTAACTTACAACATTTGTCTGAATGCTTCTCGCTGTCTCTCTCTTCTCTGTGGCTACAGTGCATCTCTCTCTCTCTCTCTCTCTCCCTCACCACATGGTTAAGCAAGCCATGTGGGGGGGGGGAGTGTATGTCTCTGTCTCTTGCTCCACTGCACTTCTAGAAGTGTGGTTTCTTAATTGCTGCTCAGAGTCACAGACACAGATGGAAGATTGCAGGAACTGTAAAGTCCATGTGCAGGTCCCATTGTGTCTGTCTCATTTTCTCTATCTCTCTCTCACTGGGTCCCGCTCTCACTGATCGCTGCAGCCAGGGGAACCTCAGATTATGGCAAAGAATAGGGGGCACTCAGGTGCCAAGGAGTGGACCCAATGGGCTAGCAATTGTCGGTCACCAATGAAGTGGTGCAGTCTCTTTCAGGTTAGTCTTTTGGCACTGTTACGGAGGATCACCCTGGCATGGTGAGTCAAGCAATTTGTAAACCCATCCACCGGGGACATCTCTCACTGTGTGATGGACCTGAGATTTCACCCAGCACAAAACAGTACTGAAACTGTCTGTTGCTCTCCTTCTGAGCTGCTGTGCTATGTAGATGACAGACAAGAGAGAGAGACACACACAGATAGAGTACAGTGCAGTGCAGGCAGGCAATTTCTGTGTCCATGTGTGTTTATGTGTGTATCTCTCTCTCTCTCTCTCTCTGAATGCAACACTGTGTTGCTCTCTCCCATAGTGCGGGGAACACATCCTCCATTGTCACCACATCAGTTGCCTACTGCAGGCTGCTGCATCCCACCAGTATGGTGAAGGGATGTTTTAGTAGCATAGCCTCAGGAGTTTGTACTCTACCCAGCATCCTCACCCTCCCAGAGTTCACCAAGGTCCAGCCATCCTGCCACTATCTAGGTATCATATGAGGCAGTGATGGCTGACTCAGTGGCACATAGGTGAAGCAAAAGATCCTCTTCATATTTGCCAGCTCAGCTCAGAGTCCAGTGACCTCTGCCTCAACTGAGAGAAGTGTATGCAAATGGAGCATCACCTCATGCTCCAGAATATGTCCTGAAAAACTGCAGCCCCACACTTACTCTGCAGCACTCCTATGTTGTTCAACTGCTCCTCCTTTATTACTTGGCCTATCCACTTCTGCCTCCTTTCAATTTCTTTTTCCTTCCTTCTCCTCATTCCTCAACTTGTACTTTATTACACTACTCTACATACAGTAGGTGGTTACCTGCTTTCCTTTCTATTGGTATTTCTGTCAGCTGAATCCTTCCCAGTACCCCACTCTCTCTTTAATCTACCTTTTATACTTGTTTTCCTTCCCTTCCTTACCTGAACTGACTAAATCCACACACTGTACCTCAAATAGGGTGTCTCCTGTTTACCCGCTGCTAATAGGTACATTTTCCTAAATTCTGAAGTGCTTACTTTTTGCAATTAACTCCCCACTTGTAGCTGCCTACTTTGTCTGTTTTAGAGTAACTATATACAGAACTTTAATACATCCTACCTTGTGTATATCTACCCGGCAGAGCCCCCTGTAGACTGCAGCTGATCTGCAGATACCTGCTAATGCCTTAGATGCCTTAGGATTGCCTGTTCCACTCCTGGTCTGTTCCACACACACTCTAGGACATAAGAGTGAGGGGACACACTGGGATAAGCTATAATTTATGCTGACTTCTTTCCTGCCGGTTTCTTCCTGTTTGGATAATCTGCTTTAGTCTCACCTTCTGGTCCCCCCAGCCTCCCCAAGTAGGCTGACCTCCTGCTTCTGCTGTGGAGAAAACAACTTGGAGAAAAAAAAGTAAACAGTTTAGAAACAGGCAAAAAAAAAAGACAATTTGCACTGCTCAGCTGTCTGATGCAGCACTTGCCTGTTTTCTCTGAGTGCCTTCTGTTTAGTGCCACTTGAATGTATGCTGACTTCCTGCCTGCAGTTACCTATGACTGGATGATTTGCTCTAGTCCCACTTTCTGGTCCTCCCAGCCTAACAAGATGGCTGACTTCCTGCTTTGTGGAAAACGACTAGGACAAAAAAGCAGAAACAGCCCAAAAACATGCACGTGCACGCTCGTAGTCAGAAGTCCCGATATTAAAACAGTTAAAAATTAGTTATACTGTTTTTAGAAATACAGTTACATGCCATGGCACAGAATAACTCTTACTTTCAAATTGTACATGTTGCAGATACTGACTTATAAAATGATTTCTCTTCAAAGCACAAGTTCGCTAACTGTCGACAGAAGCAGTCTCAGTTGCTGGATCAGAAATGCTGATGTGCACGCTCATTGTCAAGGTCCTGCTTTATAAACCACTGAAAATTACACATACACTGCGTGTTTGCTGTTAAAATTACATGCATCAGTAAAAAATGGCTGCAGCTATCAGACACACCAGAAGGAAGACACTTTTTCAGAAAAATGTTATTTGTCACTGCGCAAGTCTACCGGTTGTTATCAGATTCACATTCATAGCCACTGTAGAAGAACTGCAGAAGAACTATTTAACTAAAGAATATGTTTTTTTTACTTTATTTTTATTTTTCCTGACCTGCCCTCGTCGTTCCACTCCTTCGGACCTCTCATACCATCCCCTGCCTCCGTCCTGGAGTCTGCCCCTACAGTGTCCCCAGTTACCCCACTGGTCCCTTCAAGCACCTGGATAACCCCCCAGGTGGGGTGAGGAAGGACCTACCTTCCTCCACCTCAGTGGAGCACCTACAGACAGCTGCATCTGCCCGTGGATCTTGTGGCAGGATGGCTCAGAGTGGCTGTCATCTAGGACCTCCGAGGGGTGTTTTCCACTTTTCTTGTGGTCCCCTTCCATCCCCCTGAGGATGCCGGCTCAGGCAGGTTTTGTGCTGATGCACTACACCCACCAAGTGCCTAACAGCATCCTTCCCTCTCTGACTCCAACACCATAGGAGCCACCAATGCCCCAAAAGTCGGTGTTTCCACCAACCTTCAAGGACGTCGGGTGCATGAAGCACACCTGGTAACCCACCCCGAAGGAGGAGAGCATCCATTGGGATGCTCAGTCCTTCTTCCCCCTGCCGACCCCAGATGACCCAGGCTCATTCCCGAACCTGGGTCGCTGACATAGAACGAGGTGTGGTGTCCAGCACCTCAACCCTCAGCACCACCGGGCTGGCCCAGAATATGTGTGTTTGATTAAAATGTTTTCCCACAAATGAAAAAAAAAGTGAATGTTTTTGATACCAATGTGTAATAACAGCAATAATGTATGGAAAGGGGTTAGATTAAAAGTAAGTCACCCCCTTGGGGCAATGTGGCACTCAGCTGCACCTCAAGTCACATATTCTACACCAAATCAGTGGTGAATGAATTAATTAGGGTCATGTATCCTGTTCTTTTTGAAGCAGTTTGGAACAAATTATTTCATTCCATTTATAACCTAGATCTGAAGCAATGGGACAGTTAGGGAATTTAAAATGGAAAGGAAAGGAGGTATTTTTAAGCTAAAACATGGCGAAACTCTAAAATGCTTTAGTATGGTACTGTATATAAAATGATTATTGTTTTAAGCAGAATTACATATTTATCAGACAAACAAGTAGCAAGATCTTCATAACTAACTTGTGATTATGAGATGTGGGTCTTATTACTTAGTGGTGGAAGAAAATCAGTTATTCAACTACCAACCGATTATGCATTCTGTATATTTATAAAAAGGGCTCTGGAATCTACTTTTGTCTCTTCACTGGCTGAGAGCATTACATCCTATACAGAATCCATAGCTTGAGTCATTACAGATCAGAAAGGACATGTTATAGCAGTATAAACATTCCAAAATGTAATAAAAATTTCAGGTAACACAGAAACAAAGAAACATAGAAACATATAAACATAGAATTTGCAGGCAAATAAGGACTTCTTGGCCCACCTAGTCTGCCTATTTTTTCCTACCTATAGTATCACCTTGGATTGTACTTGATCTCCAACACATTCAGTCATGCCTTCCCATTCCTTCCCTTCCCTTCCCTTCCCCTAAGAGTACTCACAGTATAAATGCTCCAGGTCAAAAAGGTCTCTCTACAAATGAAGCACAATCACACAATAACCCCTGTATTACCCCACCACCACATCACTTGTATAATAGACAAAGAAAAATGCAACCTATAAAGAAAACACAGCAATTCCAGGAAAAAAAATAATAAAATAAAACAAAAACCTCATGACCCCCAAGAAATGCAACCTCATAAACACAATAGCCTCCTCCCACAGAAACACAAAAATAACAAACCATCATTTTGCAAAACAACATTCCAAGAACTACAACAGAAATAAAACAGACAAAAGAACTTAAGAACACCTTGCATTTGAAATAAATGAAAATTTACACTAAGAACGCCAAAAAGTACTAACCAGTCATGAGAACTACTCTCTCCCTATATTCCTCTTACTGCCCTCATAGACCCTGGAATACACAAATATTATTGTAATGCACTGAATAGTACAACAGCTATAAGAATGACAGCATGACCAGAGATTGGGTTACCATCAATGACCTCAGTCCATAACTTGGGGGGACTATAGGTAGTCATCCATGTTTGCCTGGCCACCTCCCCATACCTGCAGTGCATCCACTCTATCAATAATATGATAGATTGTGAAGGTGCATATTACTGGAAGATGGCGGTAAAGTGATGTACATCATTGACCATTCTAGAATAATGGACCAATCAGTTTGCTTGGCCTTATTGATAATGCATTAGGGTCTGTCTCTTGGGCTGAGCAGACACTCGACCACATACTCACCACAATAGGTGAGATGGTATGTAACATCCAATATTGCAGCTCAAATGGAAACTGAGAACTAGGCAGGAAAGCCTGATTAAATCATAAAGAACTTATTTTTTAATGTTCTCTGCTTTTTTTTTGCTGCCACCAGCTGCCCAGAACCTCAGCCCGGTCACGGACCCTCGCTTCCACCTTCACATCTGACGTGCCACTTCAATACCCGCTGGCTTACCTCCCAGGGCCTGGTTGTGGCACTAACCCCCTCAAGGTGCCGCAGACAAGGGGATAGGTCGAATGGCCATCTTGGAGGCTGATTGAAGTTGAGGGAGGGTTCATCTATGGCAGCTGGCAGCTTGTTTTTTTCCCGGTGAGTAGGGGCAGGGACGTGCAATGATGTCCAGCGTCTGCCCCGCCGTTGAGCTTGCTTGGTGTTGGCACGCACAGTACACCCAGCATCTGCTAGGTGTCCATCACTGCGCAGAACACTCTACCCCCCCTCCACCCTGGAGAAGGAGAGCAGTTGTTGGATACCTAATCCTTCTCCCCCCAGCCGTCCCTCTGACTCCCAGGTCCCTTCCCGAACGTGAGTCGTCGGCGTCGCAGGTAGGCACTCTGTCCCTGCGCCAGTGGGCTGGCCCCCAACCATAAAGAATTTATGTTTTTGAGCCTAATTGAAAGATCTTAAGTAAGTAAACTCTGAAATCCACACCTTGGGCCACAAATAAATGGTGTACAGTGCCATAAAAAGCTGACCTATGTTTTGTGGCAATTTACAACAACCCAAAAAAAGACAGTGATTTCAAAAATATAGGAGTTTTAGTCTCCTTCAGTGCTTCACTTGTATAATCTAGGATGCACTCTGATATGCTCCCCATCCCTTTCAGTCATTTGCACCTACACATACCTTCGGTCAGCTGACTGACTGATACAGCACGCACATTGTGGGTTGGAGGATGTGGTAACTAGCCTAGCTTAGATGACTGCATATGACCCCTCCCAAAATTGTGAATCATAGATGTATAGATACAGTATATAGAAATACAGACAATGGTTGTGGAAAAAGGCCATCTAGTAGTCACGGGGCTATAATGTCACAGACGCCACTGTGCACACCACAACCACACAGCAGCAAACAGCATGAAAACATTCTTGACCATTTTCCATTTGTTTTGTGGGGGACTTTGCCCCAAGCACCCTCAACACCCCCGAACTTGTTATAATCAACTCTGAGGGGGTGTGGACTTTGGGCCCAAAAAAAAAAAAAGTAAAACATTCCTGAGTTGAGAATGAAACCCCATTCACAGCGTGGTCATGCCTTGCACAGTTTTCTGCATGGATATCACCCAGTACCCTAGTATGCCCCCCCTACCTACAGTACCTACCTACTCTGCACTGCCCTAGTGGCTATCCCTCCTCTTTTCTGCCATCCCTTTCATAACTGATCACATGTACCTGTCCCATCCCTGCTTGAAAATACCCAGTAATTTAGAAACACAGAAACATGGACAATGAGGGCAGAAAAAGACCATGGCCAGATTTTCAAATGGTGAAATTTGATGCAAAGTGTCTACATAAAAAGGTATTGTTGCAAATAGCACCTTGTGCCTAAGGTTGTGGCAATCCTGATTTTCGAATGCAGGCTGCATTGAAATCTGAAAGCCGAATACTGAACCCGCCCTGCATCATCCTTGTGCCAGAAGTGGCAGTACGCCAGGTTGTAAGGGGGCCTGGACCACATCAGGGCTGCAGCATCTGCATATTTGGGGTTTTGGAAGTCCCTCCACGGCCGTATGTCAGGTCTGAGGTTAGACCAGCCATGCACTGGTCTAACAGCCCTTGTGCTGCAGCTCCAAAGTGTGCTGTGGGGGGGACCTGCATGGTAGCTGACTATGGACCAGTGGGGGTGCCAATAGTGGGTGGAATGGCACAGCAGGGTGTGGGAAGGTACACTGGTGGCACCAGGGCAGTGTTGCTTTGTACAGTGCCACAGAGCTGCAGGCAGGGAAGGCAATGTATTGAGGCAGTGACCGTGTCCTGTCCCCCCCCAATGCTATAAGCCCTGCCACTCCCCGACATGCCACCTGTCATACCTCATTAAAGCACCCACCAGTTGAGGTGCCCTTTCCGCCTGCTGAAGCTGTTATGGCCTCTTTTTTTTTTTTTTTTTTTTGTTTAGTTATTTAACCAGGTGAGACACACTAAGCTGAAAGCTTTTTTACAGGTGCAACCTGGGAGCACAGGGGAGTTAAGTGACTTGCTCAGGGTCACACAGTATGCAAGTGGAATCTGTGGGATTCAAACCCAAGTCTGGTCTGCTGGATGTCACCAGATTTGCAGCTCAGAGCCTTAAACCACTGTGCTATACTGCCTCCCTTTAGCAGCACTATGGTAGCAAACAGAGAGCTGTGCAACAGAGGCAGTTGGCACTGCCTGGGCTATTTTCCTGTCCCACAGCAGCACCTCATCCCATGCAGCCCTACCCTGTAACCACATGTTAAGGAGTTTGATTATGCAGGACAGCTGGCAGGGCTGGTAGCATCAGGGGGTCCAGGACATGGTCAGTGCCTGTTTAAGCCACCTTCCCTGTCTGCAGTTCTGTGACACTGTACAGGGCATGACTGTCCCAGTGCCACCAGTTTACCCGTCCACACCCTATTGTGCCTTTGCCACCCACTACTGGCACACCCACTGGCCCATTATCCATGTATCATGTCAGTTCCCCACCCCCAACATTGCGGGTCTGGGCTGGAGTCAAACCCCTGCAGTGTGCCAAATCTTTGCCAGAACACTCTGACAACAGCAACTCTCAGGACTTTGGTGCAAGGACCCCCTTTGTACTGAAATCTGACGCAGGGTACTTGGCACACCCAAAGTTTGTTGCAGCCAGGAATCAGTGCATAATGTACCAATCTAGTGGTTCTTAGAAAATCAAGCCCCACAGATCCATCTAGTCTAGCAAGAGTTCCATATCTGCCCTAGAACATATTGTCCATGCAGGGTTTTATCCCTCCCGATTCATCCCACCTGCTCACTTTCCCACTGCTACTGACTTGAGCAATCACCAAACTTTTCACTTTGTCCCAGACATGCTTGAAACCATTTATGGTCTTGGTGCCCACCATGTCCTCTAGCAGACTGTTTTATAGCTCTATTACCCATTCTGTAAAACAGAACTTCTTCACATCCCTCTTAAACTTTAAATTTTAACTTTAAATTTAAAACTTGGTCTGTTCTAATTCCACTGACAGATAGTGTCACTTGTCCACAAATCTTGCTGTGAAAAAGTTCTTACAGCCTTCCCTTTTAAATTTTCCTGTGAGTTTAGGTGAGTTTGCTCTCATTGCTGTATTTGATTTGAAACAAAGTCCCTTGGCGTCTATCCTGTTTATCCCATGTAGGTACAATCATGTAACCCCTTTCCCTCCTTTTCTCAAGGGTTTACATATTCACATCCTACAGCCTGTCCATGTATGTCTTATCCCCTAGTCCATGGATCATCTTGGTTGCCTGCACTGCATTGCTTCCAACTTGTCACATTCTCTCCTAAGATGTGGACCCCAGTACCTTGAGCAGTATTTCAGGTGGGGTCACATCATTGGCCTGTACAATGGGATGATCATCTCTCAACTTCTACCACTTATCCTCGATCCACAAGCAACCCCGCATTCTGTTTGCATTTCCCACAGATCTATTATAATGTGCAGTTGTTTTCTGGTTCTGATATTATGGCCCTAGGTGATTTTCATCTGTGTTGCATCCCAGCACCACTCCCCCAATTTCACATTACTCATTTAGGTTCCTCTTCCCAATGTTCATCTCTTTACATTTTTGTAGCATTGCATCACAGATGCCAGACCTTTTACCAGCTCTCCAACCAGCCTAGATCCTTCCTGTGTCCTTGTATCCCTATCTCCATGTCCACCCTTGCAAAAATCTTTGTCATCTGTGCCATCTGCAAAGAAGGGGATCCTACCCTTGAGCCCTTCTCTTAAGTCACAAATGAATACATTCAAGCAATGGCCCCGGCAGTACTCCACTTGTAATTTCCCTTACTTCTGAAAACTCACTATTGACTGCTATCCATTGTGTTCTTCCACTCAGTCAGTTCTTCACCCAACTTGCCAGTTGTTCCCCCATCCGTAAGTCTCATATTTTGTTTGACCAGCCTCCTGTGGAGGACTGACTCAAAAACCTGGTAGAAATCTATCTATATCATATCACTTGTCTGCCTCCTATCTGCTGCCATGGTCACCCAGTTGAAGAACTCATCCAGATTTGTCTGACAAGAGCATCCCCTCATGTAAATATGTTTTCTGGTGCCCTGTAGCCCATTTCTCACCAGGAAGCTCACAATTTCCTGCCTTAGCAAAGACTTCACAAGGTTTCCCACTATAGACATCCTACTAACTGGTCTATTGTTCTCTGGCTCATCCTTCCTTCTGCTCTTTTGTAAGGGGCCATGTCCACTGTTCTACAATCCCTAGGGACCATCCCCATGGCTGGTGAATGGTTGACATATTGCATGTATGACTACAGACATATTCAATTAGTGGTCATGGAGCAGGCAACCTCTAAATATTATCTATTTGGGGACTGGGTGGGTCATGCTAGGCAGGCAGCAATGCCTATGAAGTCAGGGTCATCTTCTTGCACATTACCAGGAGAAAGCATATTTTTAAATAGTGTGGAAAAAGGGGAAAAGAGATAAAATGTAAAGAATTACTGGGTTGGAAAAGGGTGGCCAAAAGGCATGCCTTGGCCATCTGGGGAGAGATTTTTTCATTAATTTCAAAATGCAAACAAAAGAAAAATGAATGGTAAAATATACTTAGTAGTCACCTACAAATATTAAGCATCTAAACTGTGACATACTTGAATAAGACCCTGTCCTATTTGTTATGGGAGAGAGTTAAAAGCAAGGATTTAACTTGTCCTCCTCTATTCTGCCTCTTGTCTGTCTGATTGCTCAATCACATTTTCCTTGTGGCACGTAGGAACTGGCCACTTCAATATTGCCACAGTTTCCCCATGTTATCTCCCTTCCTTCACTTGCTGTTTCTATTTTTTCTTTCACCCCTTGCTTCTCTGTGGTTAAAAGATGCATGGGAATCTTATGTGAAACTGGGATCCCTTGGTGTGCAATTGTGTATAGTTATGTTGTTTGAAATGATTGTATAAAGCTATTTGGGTTTATCTAGAACGTGAGAGATTAACCTTGAGATGTATTTTGACCTTCACAAGCTTGTTGAAAGAGCTGCCAGCAGGAAGCCACCTCTGGAAAGGATGTTTTAATTGTTTGCACATGTTAAAGATCAGTTGCCCCCCAGTTGTAATAAACTCACTCTTTTTGCTGCATTAGGTCCCTGGTGAGACACATAGATGGACCTTAATTCTGTTTTTTTTCAATCCAGAGCTAGTAAAAATAGTTATCTTTGACCAAATAATGTGTCATTATTCTTTCTTGCATTACAGCCACGCTGACTGTTTATACGCTGTGCCCTCTGATCTTGCATTCCTGCAATGACACAAATCTTGTTGCTCAACCTGAGCTGAGTCTGCCCTGATGGCCAAACTAACCGTACTGTGTATAACTTCATATTATTAAATTCCACGTGTTCAACAGCTTTCCCCCAGATCAAATTTCTCTCCCTGACAAACCATGAAATGGCTTCCAACAGGCAGCATGATTATGTTATTGAAGCAAGAGCAGCAGAAGTCAACCATCAAGAAGTGCTGCTGTTATGTGCAAATGACTGCAAAAAATCTGTCCACAAGAAACAAAAGGGTAAAAATCTTCACTTAGCCTGTGCATTATTTACACTAATGCATGGGTTAGTTGAGCATTTTTTACAAGTTTGCCAGTGGATATCGATCTAACAGCATGACGAACAGCACAGTTTCAGTCTCGGTCTGAGACATCAGATGAAAAGAACAAGTGCCCAATCCCAACCCCCCACCCCAACCCCCATTACACAAAGATTGACTTTGATTTCTGTGGACATTGGAAAGTTTGTTTTTGTAATCCCGGTAGCTACAGTATTTGGAAACATTCGGTGGCATGACTGTGCCACCGGAGTTCTTGAAAGCCACACACTACCACCACCAAATGGCAGTTTTCTTTCACACTCTCCACTCCTTCATGCAATCATTCTTCTGATTTACACATTCCTTATCCCTAATTTGCTTGGTGCCTGTTCCTGTTAAAAAAAATACTGCAGGGGGCGCTAATGAGCAGCTAACTGAGAGGTCGCGTTTCCCGCTAGCTCTGCCGAAATAGCCAATAAATAAATATTAATAGATGGAATTTTCCACCTCGGAGCAAATAAAACGGTGGTCTCGGGTGGTGGAGGGAGCAATGGATGAGTATGTGACCTCGATGCCTTCTAAAAGTCAGCTGGCGACTGGAAAAAATGGAAAAAAGGGGATGGCGGGCCCAGGAGGGGAGAATGCAGGCCTGGTTTCACTCTCGGCGGCGGAGGTGGCAGCTCTGGGGAAGGAGCTCACAGGGCAGGTAATTGCAGCCCTGGAGCAGCATCTGATAAAGCTGGAGGATAAGTTAGATGGAAAATTGCAGGAGGACCTGGAGCAGCAGGCGCAACAGAACACTCGGATGACTGAAGCCAAAGAAAGAATTTCCAGACTGGAGATGAGGTGTTAACAGTCCCAGGGCAAGTTCGTGCTTTGCAGAGGGAGCTGGAGGAGTTTAAGGAAGGTTATGATTACCAAGAAAATTATCATCGGCGGTTAAACTTGCATCTCAGGGGGCTCCCTGAGGGTCTGGAGGGAAAGGATGCTCCTGATTTTTGCAGCACAGTTTTACCCGAATTGCTGAGGCTGAAAATGAAAAATGGCAAGGTTAAATTAGAGCGTGCACATCGAGCTGTAATGCCACAGCCTGCGGTGGATCAGCCCCTGCGTCAGATAATTATGCGCCTTCATAATTTCCAGGACCGAAAAGTGTTATTGAAGGCCTACAGATCCCAGGGTGCCCTGAGCTATGAAGACCACAGATTATTCCTCTCACAGGACTACTCAGCTCGTTTGTTGAAAAAAAGGAAGGCTTTTAATGGGCTGATGGCTCAGCTGAGGAGCCTTAAGGTGGAAAACTTTCTGGTATACCCCACTACACTCAGAATCAAACATGAGGGAGCGACCTACTCCTTCTGGGAGCTCGAGAAAGCAGAGGAGTTTGTAAAGGGCTTGAAGAGAAGAGTGAGCTGAACGGCTGTGGGGAGATGCAAAGAATTGGAAGGATGGCTATAAGAGGTCTTGATTTAATTGTTCTGGTGGAGTATTGATTTTATGGCTACAGATTATAAACTGAACTGTGTTGAGAGTGTTCCTTGTTCCTGGTTGGCGCCGTTGTGCCACTTGTACCCGAGGAGGACAAATCCTGGAGGAGACGGATGTTGGCTCAGGTGTGGTGGAAGAATTGTGGACTAGAGGGGCTTGAGCAGTTAGGAGTCTGGGCCCTGATGTGCGCCCCCTTCTGCTTTCATGGAGGGCTCTCTCCTATAGACTGGCAGGGTATGAGAGCCCAGCTGGAGGCCTGAGGGCCACGGATATGAAGAGAGTTCTAACGCTGGTGAGGTAGGAGCGGGGGAGGGCCTAGCGTGTGTTTTTTTGATGGCGTGGCCTAGCCCCCCGCGCCCCCTCTGATACTGTCTGGTCCATGTTGTGTCCATCTGCTGTTATTAATTAGGGTGTGGGGGGTATGTTCATGGGGGGTGGGCTGAGGGGAACAAACTGTGCATCTGGTTGGAAGGAAGGAAGAGGGGACCAGGGGGGTCTGGGGGGTTTGTTAGGGGGTGGGTGAAGGTATGACAGCCTGGAGTGGGGAGGCTTTTTGGGGAGGTGTAAAAGTCTGGGGTTTAGGGTCATGATAAAACCCCTCACTGGGTCCTGCAGCTGGGAGCATCCTCGGGGCATCTCGGAAGGGGAAGGCCATGGAGCTGGGGGAAGGAATACAGGAGGGGCGGAGAGTGAATTTGAGGACGCACTGTAGGTGGGTTTTTCCTTCTGGGTCTGACGGATGCAAGCACTGGATGCTGTGCTATATCTCTGTTGGCAGATTTGGGGTGAGGGATTGGTAGAAAAGGTTGCTGTATAGAGACTGAAGACTGTGTTATAGGTCTCTCTACTCGGGTAGGGTGGGGGATGGCCCCCCCAAGTCCTAATGTGTTGGCCTGAGATGAGAAAGTGGGGGAGGAGTGTCCAGGAACCATTTGGATAGGGAGGTTAGTAGTAGGGGAAAGGGAAGCAGGCTGAGACCTGATTGGTATTGGGATGGGGATAAAGGGGGCATTGAGGGGCGGTTGAGCCTGCTTAAGGGAGGGGATCCTGTAGAGGGGGGGCTTTGATAATAAATGGATAACTGGGATGGAAGTGGGATATAATAGGTCGAGAGGGGGTGCAAAGAGGAAGGGCTTGGGTGAATAGGAGATAAAGGGTGAGACAGTTAGATGAGACACAGATCTGGATTGGGGGAGAGGGTGCATTGGGGGGATCTCTTGAGATAAGAGCTAAGATGGTGGGATACTGCTCGAGCTCAGGATGGAGATTGATGGGAACTCCGGGAGTGGGGCAGTTCCAGAAGGGGGAATCTGGCTGTTGGTGGGGGCGGCGGGACACGCATCTCAGTTGTGGAGGAGAAGTGTTGAGTGTTTGTTCTTCATTGTCTTTCAATCTACACTTGTGCTATGTTAGCAATTAGTGTTGTAGGGGGAAGGTGGAAGAGGAGAGGTTACAAGGGGAGGGCAAAGGGAGGAGTGAAGGGGCGGGACTGGAGGGGGGGTTTGCGGGGATTAGCTATAAATGTTAGTATAGATAGATTCCTTATTGTTTTTGTTAGCAATGTAATCACCTGGTTGTATCTCAATTGTGGCAGTCGAGTGTGCAGAAATCAAAGAAAGTATATGAAGGTACCTGTGAGTTATATGAAAGTTCGGATGTATGTAATGCAACGTCAAGTGAAAATATTCCCAAAAAATGAAAAGCTTCATAGGATGGGATGGGTGACCTAGTAAATTTAAATGTCAAACCTTGGAATGTAAAGGGTATAGCAAGCCCAGTGAAGAGGACCGCACTTTTAACCACGCTTAGGCGAAAGGGGGCACAGGTGGCAATGCTGCAAGAGATGCACTTGACAGATTTGGAGCATGCCAAACTGGTGCAGAATTGGGTTGGGAAATGTTTAGTGGCCTCTTATTCCTCGCATAAAGGGAGGTAGCAATACTCTTACATAAGAATTTGCTCTTCTAGGTGAAAAGAGTAGTGAGAGACCTTAAGGAGGGCAGATACATTTTTGTCACTGGAGTATGGCAAGGGGAGACACTTACTTTTGGCTGTGTCTATGCACCGGCAGTGTATGAACCGTTCTTTTATTCCTCTTTCCAGGGCCTGCTTGTTAGGGAGCAATTTCCGGGGCTCATCATGGGAGGGGATTTTAATTGGACAATGGACGCGAAGATAGATCATTCTGCAGGTAAGGGGCCAGTGACGGAGGCCATGGGGCAGTAGCAAATTGGAATCGCAGATCTGGACATGGTGGATGGTTGAAGGGTGGTTAACCCCACTGGGTGGAAGTATACGTTCTATTCTAACCCCCATAAGACTTGGTCCCAGTTAGATTACTTTTTTCTACCTAGAAGCTGGGTGGGAAGGATAAAAGAGATAAGTCACAGCCCCATTTTCATCTTGGATCATGCTATGGTCATGCTGAGTATCACGGGGGAGGGGTTGAGAGTAGGTCTTCAACCTGGAGATTTCCTACATATTTAGCTAAGGACCAAGTGTTCAGGGAGTACTTGGCAGAACAACGGAAGCTCTATGAAGAGATGAATGATACTGGGGAGGTGTCCAGCGCCATTTTCTGGGAGGCAGGTAAGGCCTATATGTGGGGGGCCATAGTAGCCTATGTGGCCACGATTAAAAAACAGAAAAGGGGTAAAAGGGAAGAATTATAAAGGCAAGTGAAAGAGCTAGAGAAGTGGGTAGGTGGAGGAGAAAGGGGAGAAGCCCCCAAGATGTTGGCAGTGGTGAGGGAGGCCCTTAATTCTCTCTTAAGGGAAGAAGCAGGGAAGGCTTGGTTCTTCTGCCAGAGGAGGGTTTTTGAGTGGGGGAATAAGCCCGGGCCCATGTTAGTGAGACTGATGAAGGGGGGCAGATGCCCAACTCGGATCTTGCGGATTAAGGAAGAGGGGGGGCAAGTCATAACAAGCTCAAAGGCCATAGCAGAGCGTTTCGGGAGTTTCTATGAAAAGTTATATAGGGCAGAGCATATAGGGCAGGAAGAGGGTATCCGGGAGTTTTTGAGAGGGGTACCTTTGCAGAGGATTACAGACGAGCAGCGGGAGGTGCTGAGTCAGCCCATTTCAAGACTGGAAATCCTGAATGCCATACAGAAGTTACAGGAGGGAAAGGCCAGTGGGCCTGATGGCTTTCCTGTCGAGTACTACAGGATCTTGGGGGGGGGATGGCGGATATGCTGAGGAGGGTATTTGAAAGAGGGGAGGAGGGGCAGGTCCCGGTGCTGCCTGACTCATGCTATGAGGATAATATTTGCCTAACACATAAAGGAGGTCAGGATGAGCTTGAATGTTCCTCCTATCAACCAATCTCCCTTCTCAATGTTGATATGAAAATCCTAGCCAAAGTCCTTGCCACCCATTTAGAGCATATCCTGCCGGAGGTGGTTCACCCAGATCAAACTGGGTTTATCAAGGGGCCGCAGTCCTACCACAATGTTGGTAGGTTGTTAAACATTGTATGACGGGCTGGACAGGCTGGCACCAAGATAGGGGTGATCTCATTGGATGCTGAAAAAGCGTTCGACAGGGTAGAATGGGATTACCTATTTGAGGTGATGACCCGGTTTGATCTGGGGGACCCGTTCATAGGGTGGGTCAGGGCCATGTACCAAAAGCCGAGTGTGCAAGTGACGGTGAATGGGTGCCTGTCTGCGAAGTTCAGGCTGGGTAGGGGGA
This sequence comes from Neoceratodus forsteri, assembly GCA_016271365.2. Lineage (NCBI taxonomy): Eukaryota > Metazoa > Chordata > Ceratodontiformes > Ceratodontidae > Neoceratodus > Neoceratodus forsteri. The sequence continues at coordinate 1,211,366,600 of CM057453.1, read as the reverse complement.
CTAGGCAGGGATGTCCTCTGTCCCCTCTACTATTTGCCTTGGAGATCGAACCACTAGCGTCAGCGATACGCCAGCATGAGGGCGTGGTGGGAGTGGGTGATGGGGAGGGAAGAGTGCATAAGGTGGCGCTCTATGCTGACGATATGCTATTATTTTTAGGGTACATGAGTGGCTCCATGGGATGCCTAATGGATATTATTGAAAAGTTTGCAGGTTTCTCTGGGTATAAGATTAATGTGAGGAAATCTGAAGCTATGGGGTTCCCAGAAGTCGGCCCAGAGGTACGGCAGAGGGGATTCAGGGTCGTCAGGTCGGATTTCAAATATCTTGGGGTACGTATCAGGAGGAGGTGGGAAGAGCTATATAAGCTGAATTACCACCCCTTGATAAATTTGGTGTTGGAAGATCTGAAGAGATGGATGCAATTACCAGTATCTTGGATTGGGAGAATAAATCTCATAAAAATGAATATTATCCCCCGCATCCTGTACCCCATGCAAATGCTGCAGATGAGGCTTATGCAGAGGGATGTGAAATGGTTAGAGAAAGGATTCACAGATTTTATTTGGCAGGGGAAAAAGCCCAGAATAAGCTTAGCAAGGCTCAAGGCGGATAGAAATAGAGGTGGGCTTAGCTTCCCAGACATGGGTGCATACTACAGGGCAGTGCAACTCCGGGGTGTAGCAGATTGGGTCCACAGGCCTGAGGTGGCTAGCTGGATAGGGCTGGAACAGGAGGGGACCCCTGGGAGGCTCACAGCATACCTTCATAGTAGGGGGCTGCGTGCATATAGGGACTTGGGCAGTGGTAACCCACTAGTCCGGGAGACGTTGGAGGCCTGGCACCACTTATGGCGACAGAAGAGGGTGCCCCAGAGGGAGACTGTCCTACTTCCAATAGTGAGGAACCACTTCTTTGTCCCCGGGATGGAGGATAGGGAGCTCCTGGAATGGGAGAAAGGGGGGGTGGTGTGTGTAGGGATACTGTTGGAGAAGGGGGAGTTGAGTGAGTTTAATAAGGTCAGGTGAGAGATAAGGTTAGGAGCCTCTCATCTATTTCGGTATCTGCAGCTGAAAGCATATGTAGGACGACTGGGCATGGGGGAAGGGGGAGGCTGCATCCAAATAGAATAGAGCAGATGGTATATCAGGCCAGGAAAGACATAAAAGGGATTGTTAGAAAAATAGCCAAACAGGATAAGCAGAGCCTACCAGACCTGATGGGCCCCACAAAGGCCCTTTGGGAAAGGGATCTAGGGTTGCAGATATCGGAGGGAAACTGGGACTTAGTGCTAGGTATGCTGGAGGGAATTATGATATGCAATAAATTTAAGGAGCCCTTCTATAAGTTTCTGCATAGAATTTATTGGCCCCCAGTGGCAGTGCATCGGGCACATCCTGCTGTTTCGCTGAACTGTAGAAGGTGCGGTAGAGGATTAGGTACCTTTTTCCATTGCTTCTGGGCATGCCCGGTTCTGATAAGGTATTGGTGGAGTGTGGTCTAGGAGGTAAATAAGGGGATGGGGGGTCGATTGGCCCATGACCCTTTAGTCTGTCTATTTGGGGTGGAAAGAATAGAAGGGGAAGAAGAGTGGCAATTATTGCCTAGATGGGTAAGGGTGTTGTTGGTGCTGGCTAGACATTACATTCAGAATACCTGGGTTACTGGAAATGGGCCTATGCTGACTGACTGGCGAAAGTTGGTTATACGCACACTGGCTTTAGAGAGGCTCACATGGATAGTTAGAGATAGGGAGGAGGTGTTCTTGAGGGACTGGGCCCCCTTTATGGCAACCTTGATCCTGTCCGAAAATTTAATGCTCCATACAGGGTTGAATATCTAGGCTCCAGGGTGTTGGATAGGTATAGGGGAACACCCCGATGGGGGGGGGGTGGCTAAGGGGAGGGATCAACTGTTAAACCTTGGTTGAGTAGGTCTTCTTTTCGGTGGTCCTAACATTCCAGTATAATATAAATAGTAGAGGGCTGGATGTTTGCTCTCTGCACTGCATATAATAATGGGTAGTCATCTGGGGAGCCTCGATTACATAGAAGACACAGGGGTAATGCTGCACACTCGACTGCATCTTAGTAAATGGAATATGCGTGTTGTATTAAGGGGATAACCGTTTTCTTTTTTTTGTTTTTTTTTGTGTGTTTGTAACTGTATTTGTCTTTTGTTGTACGTAGCATGTATACATTTTTTGTGTCAGAAAACTGTTAATAAACAGAATATTCAAAAAAAAAATACTGCAAAGTAGACCAAATGGATTAACCTGTCCACTGCAACAGACTCATAAGAAAAGCTATCTCATTCCGAAGGGTTATTGTGCAGACTGAACTTTGAACTGAATAGCATCAGTCAGTACAGTAACCATTCGGAGAAAGAGAAAGATGTTTTTCTCATGAGTCTGCTGCAGATGACAGAACATGTTAATCCATTCTGTCCAGTTTGCAAAAATTTTTATAACAGTAACAGGCACCAAGCAAAATAGGAACAAGGCATGTGTGAATCAGGGAAATGACTGCATGACAGAGTAGCAAGCAAGAAAGAAGACTGCCATTTGCTGGGTAAGGGGCTTCCAAGAGCTGAGGTGGCATGGCCATGTCACAAAATGTTTTCAAATAGCCACCAGGATTAAGTAGCAGACTTTCTAATGCCCACAGAAAACAAAAGTAATTTTTGCATAATGGGGGGATGGCTGGGATTGGACACTTGTTCTTTTTGTCTGATGGCACAGACTGAGAATGAAACTGTACTGTTTGTCATGTTGTTAGATCAGTATCCACTTGCAGACTTGTAAAAATTCTCAACTAACTCATGCATTATTGGTGTAAATAATGTGCAGGTTAAGCAGAGCCGCATTAACTTAGAAGGCGCACATAGACTGGAAACTTCATGCGCATCCCCCCCCCCCCACCAAACATGGCTCATTCAAGAGATGGCAACAATGCATAGAGTACCATCTGTTTGTTGTTTGCATACTCCTGAATAAACCATCTTTTTTCACTGCACCACTTTGGCCACAGCTTTATTCTTGGAGTGCAGTTTTGTTTTACTTATGGATCAAGTTTGTTACTGCAGCTCCATCTCAGAGGACCAGTACCGCATGTTTTTCTGTGTTACAGGCTTTGGATATTTGGTGTCTCGGCTGCTAAATCAAATGCTATTACCATGGTGGCTGCCTACCTACTAGCTGCCTAGATAGAGCCCAACTGGTCTCCTATGCACAGAACATAGTTCGATTTTATTGCTGTTGGGTTCTGGTGGTTTCTTTACTGATTTGTTAATTTGCCAGAAGTCTCTTCAGTATTTCACTAATCACTATCTCTCCCTTGTGTGCAACAGTTCTTTGAAAAGTCATTGTACAATTTGCATGTGAACTGCTTTATTTCTGCTTTTTTTGCCCACCAAGGCATGAGCACTGACTCAGATGCAAAGCCAGAAATTGTGGATGAAACATAACAAGAACAATCCTGGAGCACAAGCAGAGACTTTGAAAGGATGGTAGCATCTATTAGATGGAGGAGGATGTGAGATTTTCTCTGAAGATTTCTAATTCAGCCTCAGTGCGGAGTTGCATAAATCAGTGAAAGGTCAGATTCTTCAGACAAAAAAAGGTGAAAATACCTATAAGTGAAAGTAACTCATTACAATTGTATCTCACTGAAGAAATAAATGAAAAAGCAATGGATTCCCAGTCAGGTCTGCGTAGTGACAACGAACCATTGGGTGGCTTTTGCAAGGATAGTTAGTACAAATCGAGGTGGGAAGAGGCACTTCAACTTTATTCATTAGCTGAGCCTGATCCAGGATGTTTACACAAGGAGTTAGTAACTTATTGGGACAACTCTTCGAATACTTTGATATTTTCACTTACCTGAGGGAAAACACAGCAAAACATCAAACCTCTTCATTCTGCTCAGTGCTCCCAAAAAGCAGAAACACTGTGGTCAGTCATCGGTGCCAAGAGTTATGTTTCCGAATCTCAACAGTGGTGATGTGGCACAGCCCATCCAAACTGAATCAATGCCGGGTTGCTGTCAGAAAGAAAGAAAAGCTGCCTAGAATATGGCCTCCTTATACACCTAGGACACCCGGCTCAGCATTCCCTTGCTCCTCTAAGCAATTTGGCACCAGTGGGATTTTGAAATTCAAATCCGCCGGAGCACCATGCCAATGAATAACGGAACTGGAGCGGGAGGCAGGGACATTTGCTGCAAGGGGGGGAGGGGACAAGAGACAACTCTGCATAAGCATTTTTTCAGCAGAGATGGAGAGGAAGGGAGAAGGGAGGTAGGGGAGCCAAATGATAGCAGGGGGTCACAGTGGGAGTTAGGAAGGGCTTTGCTGTTTTTTGCTGGAGTGGACTCCAACTTATCATGCTAGTTAAACCTGCATATGTGTGTGTGTGTGTGTGTGTGTGTGTGTGTGTGTGTGTGTGTGTGTGTATGTGTGTGTGTGTTCCACACAGCCAGGCTTGTAGTACTCAGGGGAGTAGAGACTCAGGCAGTGCCAGCAGAGATAATGAACAAGCAGTCAAAAACATGTACAGTATCTTAGTGCCTTATTCCCAGGCGCCCCTAAACAGCCGATGCTCCTAGGCTGCAACCTACTTAGCCTTTGCATAAAAACTGCCATGAGGTTAAGTGATTTTTATCCTTTTGTTTCTTGTGGGCAGATTTATTGCAGTTCTTTGCATGTAGCAGCAGCACTTTTTGCTTCATGACTTCTGCTGCTCTTGTTTCAATAATGTAATCATGCTGCATGTTGGCAGCCATTTCATGGTTTGTTGGGAGTGAAATTTGAACCAGGGAATGCTGTTGAATATGTGGAATTTAACAATATAATGTTATATACAGTACAATAAGTTTGGCCATAAAGGCAGTCTCACCTCAGGCAGCGTGACAAGATTTGCATCACTGTAGGGGCATGAGGTCAGAGGGTGCATCATTGAAACAGTTAGCATGTCCATTATGCTGAAAAGGATTGTGTCACAATATTTGGTTAAAAATAACTATTTTTAACAACTCTGGAGTAAAAAAATAGAATTGGAGTCCATATATGTGTGCCACCATGGACCTAATGGGGCAAAAAGAATGAGTTTATTAGAACTGGGGAGCAATTGATCATTATGTATACAGCTGAAGCAAAGTTTTACTCTGCAGGAGAAGCTGCCCAAAGAGGACATAATTAGCATCCATGGAGTTTGCTGAGTTTTCCCTACCCTCCGCAATTTCGACTTTGCCCCAAATCACACAGTTTTCCATGCAAACTGATGAATTCCACCAATGAAGTGCAGAGATTCACCCATGAATGGTGAAATTCCATCATTTACAGGTGAAATTCTGCTGTTTGTGGGCAAAATTCCACACTTCATGGACAGAATTCTGCCCATTCTCCGCAAAAATCCACACTTCACCACATGATCCGCACTTCATGAATTGCACTAAATTAGCAGATTAATTTGCGGAGCAAATTTAGATAACTTTGTCCATCTCTAGTTAAGAGGACTAATGTACTTTTTAGGCTGGTCACTGGATGCTCAGTGAAAAAGTCTTGTTGCCATTTGTGAGAAACAGGAGATAAAAATTACAGGAACAGGATACAGAGGTTAAACTGCCAGGCAAAGACATCTTATATAAAGAGAGCATTGTTTTGTTTGGGGTGAGAGAGAGAGATTTAGATTTAAACTGAAAGAGACTCTCAGATGAAGGACTTGGTTTTCTTTGTTTGTACTGCCTTTGTGATGAGCTATCCTGTACACCTTTATTTTTTTTTATTTAATTGTTATTGATAATAATAAAATTCTACTTGCAAATTGTATAACTTATTCTGGTTTGCCTATGCCTCCTGACCTATGCCTCTATGATACTAATATTCATGCTATTTAGGAATTACTATTCAGGGTGTGCACATCCCAGGATATATGCTCTGACCTACTATGCCCTTTGAGCTAAGACACCAGCAGCTCCCTCTTTTCTGATTTCCATGTACTGTATCAATGTACTCTATGAAGAAAAGTTAATAAAACTTTTATATGCACAAAAAAAAAGTCTGCAGCAACTCTGACATCTCACTTATGTTTATTCAGTGCAACAGAAAGCCGGTTGCTGAACTTGTCCCATGAATGCCAGCACCATTATCTTGCCAACTACTATTTTTAACCTATTTTTGTCCCCTAGATTTCTGTCCCCCCATTCACCCTAACAGCGCCATACCTTGCTTTGACAGCCAGCCCTGCTGACACACAGCATATCATTGTTTATGCAGCAACTTCCCCAGACTACCCATACGGTTCAATGTGGAGGCATTATGCAATGTGTGCCACTCTTTCAGGGCTGCGATACACCTTCCTGGGGAAATATCTTTCCAGCCCTGCCTAGCTGATCTCATGGCCTGAGTCTGGCCTGAATATTATGACATTCAATTAGGCCACAGGACACTTAATTAATTTTCTTTCTTGTGCTTCTCATCCTTGCGGCCTTGCTTTCCCCCATCCAAATGGCCACATACTGTAGCCCACTCATCTACTATCTTCAGGTTTTACCCCATTTTTCCATTACTTAACCATCATGGTTGGGTTGTAGGGGCTTGATCTTGCCCCTCCAAAATGAGATCCAATTGGGTGCCCATTCAGTGGTGGCAGGACTGTGGGGGGTCATTCTTCATTCCTCATAGTGAGGGATTTTTTCCTCCATATTTTCAGCCCTGGGACATTCATAGAAACATAGAAATCTAGAAGTTGATGGCAGATAAGGACTGCAAGGCCCATTCAGTCTGCCCATTTCTTTTTCTGCCTTATGAATGTGCCATAGGCCTTTGCTCTGTTAATGGCCTATCTATTCATACTCATCTGTATTGCTCCCTTATGCCTATCCCATGCCTGTTTGAAGCCCTGCACTGTATTCATATCCACCACTTTCTGAGGTAGGCCGTTCCATGCATCCACCACCCTTTCTGTGAAAAAGAACTTCCTCACGTTACCCCTTAATTGGCCTCCCTCTAATCTCATGCTGTGTCCTCTTGTCCTGCTATTTTTCTTATATCGAAACATGTTATACTCTTCCACCTTGTTAATGCCCTTAAGGTGTTTGAGTGTTTCAATCATGTCACCTCTCTCCCTCCTTTGCTCTAGGGTATACATATTGAGTTCAGTTAATCTGTCCTCATATGTTTTCTGATGCAGTCCCTGCACCATTCTGGTTGCCCTTCTCTGTACTGCCCCAATTTGGTAAATGTTCTTGTGAAGGTGTGGCCTCCAGTACTGCATGCAGTACTACAGATGGGGCATAACCAGTGTCTTGTAAACAGGGATTATTACCTCCCTCTTCTGACTTGTGATACCCCTACTAATGCACCCCAACATCCCTCTAGCCTTACCTACTGCTTTAGAGGTCTGCATGGATGATTTCAGGTCATGGTGATGATGACACCCATGTCTCTTTCTTCCCTTGTGACTGCCAGCAACTCCCCTCCCAGCCTATAGGTGGCTTCAGGGTTTCTCTTCCCTATGTGCATGATCTTGCACTTCTTTGCATTAAACCCCAGTTGCCACTCTTCCGACCATTTTGCTAGTTTATCCAGATCTCTTCTCATTCTGCCCACCCCATCTGGATCATCTACTCTGTTGCAGATCTTGGTGTCATCTGCAAACAAACAAACCTTACCCTCCAATCCATCTGCAATGTCACTGATGAAGATATTGAAGAGGACTGGCCCCAGGACTGATCCCTGAGGTACCCTACTTGTGACTTGCATCTCTTCTGACTGTATACCATTTGCCACCACTCTCTGTTTTCTGCCCATCAACTAGTTTGCCACCCAGTTGACCAACATCTGACCCACCCCAAGCCTACTCAGCTTATGAATCAATCTTCTACGTGGAACATTATCGAAAGCTTTGTTGATGTCAAGGTAGGCAATATCAACTGCTCCCCCCTTGGTCCACCACTCTGGTTACCCAGTCAAAGAAATCCTATGAGATTAGTTTGACAGGATCTTCCTTTTGTAAACCCATGCTGTCTTGGATCCTGTGCTCCTATGGATTCCAGGTGATTCAACATGCAATGATGCATAGCATCCTTCAGCATTCCACACCCCTGTTGGCCTTCAGAGTACCTGACACACAACTTCCATTAGGTCTCAGGTGCATTGCACAAGTCAAGATCCTCCCTGCTGGTGAGAGGAGAGTGGTCCCTTAGTCACAATCTTCTCACAGCCACTGACCCCCAGCAATTCAGGTTTGCTGTCAAACCCAGGCTGCTGGCATGGTGAGTGGTAGCCCTACTGCTGTGCTACTGTACCCTGAGCAACTTACCTTTCTAAATGCCAATGGAAAAGCAAACTTCTTTTGAGAAACATTTCCATGAATATGGTGAGAATTTAAAAAAATGATGGTATTTGAATTTTGGATTCAGAAACATAATATATTAGGATCTTCATGCACATGTCTCAGTAAGTGCTTTGTCATGGGACTGTACTTTTTTGTAATTCTGTCTGGTTTAACTCCACAATCTCATTTTTTAAAACTGTATTATATTGTCTGTTTTAATAACTTGACAAAACATCAAAGCAGGCTTGTAGAAATATTCAGTGTTACATGATTTGTCCAACAATTACAGGTTGATTGTATTGTGATGTCTAAACCATAAAAAAATATTTTACAAAGGAGTCATGCAGATTGCTCACTATTTTCTGACAAAATAGTAATTCCTAAATACAGACTTTTTGAATGTTTCCAGATTTTTAATTCATAAGAGCAATTTATAAAAAAAAGAAAATAAATTGCTAATCACTGACTTCATTTTCTCTTTACAAATATTGAAAAAATACAGTAATGCATAACAGAAATTATCTGTGCCTTTTCTACACCTAACTTATATTTCAGCTTTGGACTTTCAAGTCTTAACTTGTTGTAAATCTTTTTTGCTATCTGGCAGTACAGTATAACTGTTAATGCATTTGTTTTTCACATTTGCAATTAATTTTTTTACCAAGAGAACCCCCATCCAGTTTAACAATGGATCAAATATTTTTGAAATGCTCCAAAAATGTTGCTTTCAACATGCTTTACTCAAATAGAGGTAGACAAATAACGCGAAAAAATTAAGTTACCAAAATATCGGAATTACTGGGTTATTTCCGGTGTCCTGATCAAATTAATAAATCGTACTACCTTTTCTCCCTTTAGGAGTCATTAAGCTCTAATTGCCTTACAAAACACTGGGCAGGGTTTCAGCAGGAACACCTGCAGTGGGTCATCATGGGCCTCCTGTCACAACTCGGGCTCTTACTTTGGAAGAACTTCACACTCAGAAAAAGACAAAAGGTAAATCTTGAAATACCTGATGGCTGATTATCCACAGTATAGAAAAATGTGTTTTAGAGAAGCATAAAATATATCCCATGTTTGTGTAAAGACCATTCAATTAAGGATATTTTTATATTATAAATGAACTTTAAAGGTTAAAAGTTAGTTTCTACTATTCTGGTAAAAAGTGTAGCCTATTCTAGGTAAAAATGAGATGTACAGTTTTTAGGTTTACAGACTAGGGGATTTGTTTTACTTTAGATTGTTCCTTATTCATCTCTGTTCTTTAGACCTGAACATTAGACTGCCCCTTTTTGAACTCTATTTGTTAGAAACAGAAACATTTTCTTCTATTACTGCATGTGTGTTTAAGTTCAGACTAATATAGAGTGATTTGCTCAAATAAATAATACTAATTGGCAGTGTTTTATAAACAACCGTGCCTAATAATTACTTAAAAAGGAAAATTAAATTGTTTGAATGATTTGTGAAATTCCTTAAGACATAATAAACTTATAAGGTTAATGGATTCCTTTTTATCAGAATGACTGCATGACTGAATGTTATTAAAAATATGACAACATTACCTCTTACACAAATGTTTGCATTATGCTTTTTTCCTTAGATTCATGAGAAATGCAGTTCTCAAAACTTTATTGTTCAGCTTTAGAAGAAGACACGTATTTATGTTTTAATACATTGCCCACCTGGGGTAACAATTCTTTCCAACAGCACTCAAAGTATGATGTGATGAAACAGAGAGACTATTATTTTATCCATATTAAATTTTGCTCTTCAAAATCATTGAATTGTGTACTTTAAATCCTTAAAAAGATTATATATATATATATATATATATATATATATACATATATATATTCTTTTTTTTTTTACATGAAGGCAGCCTAAAATTTTCACAAAATTATCTATAAGCCAATTTAGGAAAAACAGGAAACTGCTTTTTCTCTATATACTCTATTCATATTACATTTTAAGCAAATGGTGATGGCATTCGTAAATGAACCTGCAGATAGGAAAATTATTTCATCTGGAAATTTTTCATGGCTAGCCACAAAATGTATAGACAATAACATAAATGTGGCAGACATTTTCATCTGTATGGAAAATGAGGAATAAATTATTCAAAGAGCCAGTGAGTATCAGCATTCTGAATGGTGGATAAATAGCTTTTGCTCCATAGCTGGAGCCTTTCAAATTGGAACAAAACAATATTCAATGTTCTTTCAGTTCACCATATTCACAAAGGGCGTGTTCCAAAAAATATATCAAAACCACTATGGAAAAAAGTTTTAAACTCTGTAACAAATTGCAGGTAAAAATGCTTTTCACTTGTTCCCTCCAGCTGATTCTTCACAGTCTACTAGAAATAATCTGTTTGCCATTAGACTCCATGGGAGGCTTAACTCTTGTAGCAGGTTGCAACAAACTACAACATAAACACCATTGACGTCTGATGGTTAATCAGACTAGTGTTGATGTATTTATATATTCCTCAATGTGGTTGTCTTTTTTTTTAAGAAAAAAAAACACAATTCGGCTGATAGGGACAACAATACACATGAAAAAGAGCTGGCCCACAGGTGCAGCAGTAGCATTACCACCTGTGGTTTAGATGACCCACATTCAGGAATGCACACAGTGCACCAGAGGGTCAGCCAGGGAGTAGAGATGCAGCAAATTTAAAATCTGCTGATGAAGTGAATGTGAAGTGGCCACTTCACATTGGCACTTTGCTATGTGGAGTGCCCCATAGCTAAGGCTCACTTCGCCTTGTAATTATTACTTCACATTGTCATTCCACCTTAAATGTGAAGTAAGGCAGAGTGACAACAATATTGGTAGCATCCCACCCACACAGTCACCAGAATGAATGTGCATCCCCAAAGTGCTACTGTCTTGTGTCCAGAAAACTCCCCAGTGCTGATGAAGTGAAATGGGAGTGTAACAAGAAATGCAAAGTCTCCCAGAATTAAGGGTGCACTCAGTCATGCACGCAGTGGTCAGGTTACACACAGAGTCACCAGAATTAATGTGCATCCCCAAAATGCTACTGTCCTGTGTCCAGAAAACTCCCCAGTGCTGACGAAGTTAAATGAGAGCGTAACAAGAAATGCAGTCTCCCAGAATTAATGGTGCCATGCAAATACACAGACAGATTAAGATTGTGCTGCACATTCAAGGGGATGCATACAAAAAGGCACAACACCACCTAACCAGTGCTCGCAAGTCAAATCCAAATCTGGAAAGGAATACATTTTGCCAGTTGGGGGATTAGTACATGGCAGTAACAATCCACTACCAGTAAAGATACCACAAAGCAGTATAAAAAATTCATGCAGGTGTGGTGGATAGCAGGTTCACACTGCTGCAATTACTCTGTAACACAATAAAAGGTGTCTGATTTAATGGCATGCATCGCATACACACTCACATGCACACTCAAGTAATGCGTTAGCAAACTGAAAACCTTTAGTAATATAATCAAATGTTTTAAAAAGATAAATTGTACACCGCTGCACCACAACAATCAGCAAAAAATTTCAAGAATTACTGAAAATATTACTGTGTACAGTAACACAGTTATACAAGAAAAATATAACCAAAACAGAAAGACTGCCTTTTTCTCCCAGTTAATCTACCTACACCACAAATACATCTACCCCAAAGCACACTTCACAGTACACAGACTGACTGTTCTAAATGAACATTCAAAATCCACACACAACAATAAACACACGATGATATGAGCACAAAAGGGTTTCCTATAATCAATGTACTAAATTTTGAGCAAAAAATATTACTCAAAAAAGGCATTTTAAACAGCTTTTAGAGGTTTTGAATTGCAGAGCTCTGAGAGCAAACTGTCTCCAGCTACCACTGCACACACACACACTACCCAGGCTAGAACTGAGGCAGTGCCGAACAATCTAGAGCCCATGTGACCTGCAATCCCATGAATAACTGCAGAATTTAATTTGGAGCTCAATTACAGTGTGAAGTGAGGTGAATTACATTGATTTCAATGTACTTCACCTTACAATTGGTGGAGAAGTGGTTTGTGGAAGGCAGAATAATGCAAAGTAATTGGTTTCAATGGACTTTGCATTCCTCTTTATGAAGCGAAGTACTCCGCTTCACATTGTAGAGTTCTCTGCGGATTCCACATTACTTAGTGAATCACTTCATGGAGCAAATTGTGGCCACTTTGCCCACCACTACTTACAGTACTGTAACTCACATGCTGTACGGGAAGGAATGCGATTGCCTATGGCTGTACTTCCCTGAAGAGCTATATTATAAAAATTCCCGACTTAAAAACACTTATTAATGAGTACAATGGTGGAGTCGTGAAGCCTGGAGAGATACTACAAAACATGCTTACAGTACATCCAAGTAACTAGTGAAAAAATGAATGTTGTGATTTGCGATGTTATCGTGAATCATGATTTGTGACTGCATTTGTGACCATGATGATGATGAAGAACGTGATTTGGTATCAACGGTGTGAGATAACCAATATGGAACTGTATTGGGAAAGCGAATGCCTATGGCTGTACTTCCCCCATGAGCTGCAGCACAAACTCCCCGACTTAAAAACACTTATTAATGAGTACAATGGTGGGGTGGTGAAGCCTGGAGAGATACTACAAAACATGCTTACAATACATCCAAGTAACTAGTAAAAAAATTAATGTTGTGATTCGTAACGTGATCGTGAATCGTGATTTGTGAATGCATTTGTGACCGTGATGATGAAGAATGTGATTTGTATCACGAGTGACTCATGATGATGGTCCTGACTTAAAAACGCATATTAAAGAGTACAATGTTCGTGCAGAATTATGCACCACACCTGTCCAGTACTCTGAAGGGAAGCCAAAGAAACAACTGTGACTTTAGTTACAGATGGAGATTGGGCCCTAAAGAGATGCAAATGCACAGACAGATTAAAATTGCACTGCGCACTCAAGAGATGCAGACGCAAAGGCACAACACCTAACCAGTGCTCACCATCAGAAATTAAAATCTGGAAAAGAATACCTTTGCCAGTTGGGCAGGGCTGCGGGGGGGGGGGCAATGTACTGCACTGCTGCAGTAACAATCACTAGTACTAGTACCAGTAAAGATACCACAAAGAAGTACAAAAATCACACAGCTGCAGTGGATAGCAGGTTCACATTGCTGAAATTATTATGTGGCACAATAAAAGGTGTCTGATTCGATGACATGCATCACACACATACTCACACACACACACACACTAAGTAATGCGTAGCAAATTGAAAACTTCAGTAATATAACCACATATTTTAAACAAACTAAAATTATGCACTGCTGCACCACAACAAGCAGCGAAAAACTGGCAGGAATTTTTGAAAATATTACTGTGTTTACATTAACACAATTATACAAGAAAAATATCACCAAAACAGAAAGCACTGTCTTTTTCTTCAAGTTAATCTACCTACATCACAGATACGCCCCTTCCCCAAAGCACACTTCCACTGTATCTCAGTATACAGATTGAATGTTGCACATTAACATTCAAAATCCACACACAAACAATAAAGCTTGATGATATGAGCACAGGAGAGCTTCCTATAATCGATGCACTAAAGTTTCAGCAACAAAAGTGACTCAAAAAGGCTTTTTGAACAGCTTTTAGAAGGTTTGAATTATAGAGAGCTCTCAAAGCAGATTGTCTCCTACAGCTTTCTACACACAGTACCCCAAACTGAGGCTCTGCAGAACAATCTAGAGCCCATAAATCACTGCAAAATTTGCCTTTGGAGCTTAAAAACAAGGTGAAATGAGGTGAAGTACATTGTTTTCAATGTACTTTGCCTTAAGAATTGGTGGAGTAGTGGTTTGGGAAGGTGGATTAATGCAAAGTCATTGTTTTCAATGGACTTCGCATTACCATTCTCTTGATGAACTACTCAAAAGCTTGGCGTTGCAAACACTCCATAGGTCATGTGTAGATCACTTCGTGGAGTGAATTGGGGCCACTTTGCCCATCTCTACCAGGGATGCAGGAGGAGCATCCCATAGACAGCTCTCCTCCTCCAGTGGAGGCTGGGTGTGCATCCATCAGGGCCATTCTCAAGGGGGGGGAGGTAACTGTGGACGTCTGTATGTCAGGTGCTGGAGTGCACCCAACCTGCACCAACACCATTAAACATTCATGCCTCCCAGAAACTTACAAGGGAAAAAAATGTGATGGCAGCACCATGAAGCCCCGGGCCTCAGCTGGAATGACGCTCCAGGCATAAGCCTCTGCTGGAGCCTCAGGTAGATTTCTGCCCCCCCCCCCCATGGAGTCCAGCCACAGGAAGCAAGCTGTGGATTTCCCAGTCAGGCAACCTGGAGGAGATGCCAGGCATGAGGTCTGGGCACTGAAGATATGGTATGTCCCCCATGCTGAGCCTAGGCACATAAACATAAATGAATAAAAAAAGATACATATGAAGCACAGGTTAATTCTACTTTGTACAGTGCATATTCTGTACGCCATTGCTTTCTCAATGAGGATTTTTTTATTGTTTCAGTTAATTATTTAGGCACACTATAACAAAAAACAATTGATACCATGAACTGGATCACATCATGTGTTGGGCAATGGCAATGTTGGTACCAAATTAAGGAGCCTCAGAAAGGACAGAACATGGTTCTTTGATTTTTTTCCTCATCTTTTACTGATGATGTTTCAGGACTTTTGGGAACTTTCCAGCTACTGTGCAATAGCTGCATTAATAGATCATAAGGAATTGGGGTTATGGACAGGATGTTGGTGGGACGTGTGTTGCAACAACTGCAAACCTGATACATTAATGCAGGAGATTTTACAAATGGTAGCCAAGGGTGGGGGTGAGGATCAGCCTACTGAGGTGGCTGTTCAATCAGAGATGGGTCCTTGAGTAATTTTCAAGGGTGAACCTGCAAAGCCAGTTGTACAAAACATCTAACTTGTGTTTTGTGCCTTTAGTGGATGAGCAGTATACAACATATCTAAAGTTCAGCAGAGCGAGTAAGACATGTCCCATTATACAGTGTGTATCTTCTTGTGAGAGTTGAGGCAGTTCCATGTCCTATGGAAGACTCCTAGCCTGGGACTCAACAATGCAATAGTGTAATTAGTATACTGTATTTCTGTTACATTAATGGGTATCTTGCCACACCACCAGGTATTGAAAGTACAGTGAACCCCACCAGGATGAAGCCCAACTCTTCAGAATTCTGCAGTAGAATTACTGCAGCAAACAATGCAATTTAAATGGGAGTTAATCCCTTTTGTTATGCAGGAATTGGAACCCTGTGACACTGTGCTTCATCCTGTCGGGCTTCACTGTACATTAAGATAATGTGGACAGCAGAAATGTCCTTAGTGTGGATAGACAATGGCAATGTTCTTTGTTTTTTTGGACTTGAGAAAGGGAGAATATGTATTTAACCAATCATCCACTATGATAAAGTCAATTTGCTGTTAATTTTATACACACACCAGTGTGGAACCTCTGCAACAGAGACTTGTGTCAGTAGCATACATGTGTACTTTGCTTTATACATATTGGGTGGGTTTAAGGACACTGAGAAAGACATCATGTGGTTTAAGATTGAAACCTGAGTCATGCCCTATTTTAAGGGCTCCACTTGGTAGGGAGGTGCCGAGAACATCCATCAGCATATACCTCGCAAGATAATTCCTTAGTCATAATATTCATACAGTAAGTCTAATCCTAGCCCTCTTTGTTGCACATGAAAACACTGTGGATCAATCAAGTCAAATACTTTGGTCAGGTCATTGTAGATTTGTCCAC
The DNA here is from genome assembly GCA_016271365.2 of Neoceratodus forsteri. Lineage (NCBI taxonomy): Eukaryota > Metazoa > Chordata > Ceratodontiformes > Ceratodontidae > Neoceratodus > Neoceratodus forsteri. Next base: position 1,211,350,448 of record CM057453.1, on the reverse strand, counting down.
TGTAGTGACTTGCGTTTGCAGCCTTGTGAATGTCAATTGCCACCTTAAAGAATGGTGTGGCAGTGGAATTGTTGGTATAGAAGTCTGACTGGACAGGGGTAAGGAGTTCATTCTGAATTTGGTGGTCTAGGATGTGGGCATGAACACACCTCTCTAGATGTGTTAACAATGAAGAAAGGATGGATATAGATGGGTAGTTTCTGACACCCTGTACATCTCTGCCTTTATACAGTGGTAGACCTTAGCACTCTTTCAGTCCACTGTTAGGTAGCATGTCAAGAGGGAAAAGTTATAGACAGTGTTGATGAGTGTGGGGATAGCTGGGTAGAAAGGCCTAAAGATGTTAAGGTCCATATTCTCTGACCCCACATCTTGTGGAACTCAAGCTGAAAGGTGCCTTGGGCCCTTTTTAGAGCTGTGGGTGGAGTCTACAGCTGTTTTGCAAGAGCTCTGTGGCTCTGAAAACAGATGAACTCAGAACCCCTTCCACTGGACTTTTGGAAGTATCCTTCTGAAAGCCCAATAGAGCTAAAACCCCTCTGCCATGATTGGCTTACTGAACAACAGCCACACTATTTCAGCTGTTACTTCCGTATTCCTATGTGTGCACTGCACATGTGCACGAGTAGCATGCATGCACAGAGTCATGCCAATGTGCAGTGCTGTGGTGCCAGCATGTTGCGAATGGCAGAATGCCATTCACTATTTTGTGCCCCCCTTCACAAGTCATTCCTGATATGCTATACCACAACACTGGGAGCCCACCCAAGTGTGCAAAATTTGTTTTTCTCTGTAAATCAGAAAACGGTCCCTCATCACGTTTCTTTTTCTTGGTGCCCCCTGCCCACTCCATGCCCAACATCGGGGGTGCTCAATCCCCATGTCTGCATTCATGTGGCACACTGGGACACCACCCCAGTGTGCCTAAATGTTTGTTTAGCTGTAAATTAGAAAACGGTCCCTCATTGGTTTGTTTTCCATGCAAAACTGAAAATGGTCCCTCGTCATCACTGTAGTCCCTCCCTCCCCACCCTCCCACTGAACACCCACTTCCCCACACACACACCCTTACCCCATACTTACCTCCGGAGGTCAGCGCTGTTATCTTCTCTGGACCGTGGCACTTCTGCACTCTTCATAGCCCAACCGCGAACTGAAGAATTAAAGGTAAGTGTGCTATACAGCCATTAAATGGGATTTTCAACTTACATTAGCAGCCACTGACACTGCCAGATATTTCCCAAAATTTCTACGATATTTCCAGAAATATCTCCTGCTTTCTGCATTTCCACAGTAGGGGCAGCAGAGAGAAATGCTTCTGAAATTTCACAAAATATCTGGAAATAGCTGGCAATGTCTCTGGCTACTACCGTATGCTCAAATCTCGGCCAGTTTTTGGAATTTTTTCATCAAATTTTTGACATGCGGTTCTTGGGACCCCACCTCATGAAAACTGTCACTGTCATTTTGTTACTCAGTCCCAAAAGGTGATTTTGCGGTCACTGTGCTGAATCACCTTTCTGGACCTATTCATGAAATGACAGTGCCACTGTTCATAAGGTGGGGTCCCAAAAAGCCCATGTTGCAAATTTGGTGAAAAAATTCATAAAAATGACTGCGTTATGAGTGTGCATTGTGCTCTTTCTATGCACGCTCATAACGTTGCTAATTTTTAATATTTTCACTCCACATTTTTAACATTGCCTACCACCTCCTTCACAACAGTAGAGCTGTCATTTTCCATAACCTGCCCAAAATATGTTTTCACACCTGTGGCGCAGAATAGCGCACTTGCTCTGCGCAATCACCTTTCGGGACAATTGAACAAAATGACACTGGCACTGTTCATGAGGAGGGGTCCAAAAAAGGCCATGTTGAAAATCTGGTGCAACACCTCCAACATATGGCCAAGTTACACCTGGCTGTTAAATAATTTCTATGCACATATGTAACTTTCATCACTTGGTAGTGCTTAACAATGCTATCGGCTCTGGGCAGAACTTATTTTGTGTGAAGTAATCAGAGTTGCATACTTCTAGTGGCATATAGGGATGAGGTGGGATGCCCTCATCCTGCGGTTTGGTTGTTTGGTGTTGACAAGGCTATAATTAGTAATTATATAGTTTAGAATATTGAGACTAACAGAAAGAGTCATCAAGGGTGTGACCTAGGGGGCAGGATGCAGATAGTATGATCATTGTGGGAGCTGCTGAGCAACTTAGTGATGCCATCCTAGAAGTGTCTGGCATTGGAGGCATGGTTGTTTCAGATCTCTTGCTAGTAAAGAACCACTGCAGACCTAGTAGCCACCTTGAAAAGGTTTTTTGCTAACTATAGGAGTTGCCATTGGTTGCTTCCCCGGATCATCTGAACTTGGCCAGGCTATGTCCCTGCACTCACAGAGGTCAATACATTACATGGATATCCAGGGATTGTGCTGGACCTTCACCCTTGTAGTTCTGATGCGACTTGGTGGTTGCAAATTCTGATGAAGTTGCCTGGAAGAATGACCAGGAGGATTAGCCATCTGGAATCTGCTCAGTGTACTCCTAAGGGTTACAGTTCAGGTCATATAAGAAGCCTATCAGATTGAAGTGCCTGCATGATCTAGCAGTGATATTTGTTTTTCCAATCAGTATTGTAATCTTCTGTCACCTGTGCCTACCTGATGACACCCCCCAGCCCTGTCTCCAACCTTCTCATGGACTTACTGGTTATCCACCACTTGCACCTTTATATGTTGGGTGGCCAGCAATGTCAGTCATGTGTCAGCCTGTGAGGGGTGTCAGCATATAGTAGCCCAGCTATTTTCATCCTGGTATTTTTACTGAGCTGGAGCATAAGGCTGTGTACACCAGCACACCACACTCCAACTCTTCCCCTCTGTATGCTGTTCCACTGCACTGCCTCCTTGACTCTGCCAGATGGCAGTCTTTACTGCATGAACTGGTCCCCCCTGAAGGAGGAGTGCTGCCATAAGGTGCTCGATCCTCCCTCACCCTGTTGGTCCACCAAGTGACCCTGTCTGTTCCTAAAGGAGGCTGCCAGAGTGGGGGAAGGAAGTGCAACTGCTTCCCCACTGTGCTGTCCCAGAGTGATATGCTTTTGTAGGTCTGCTGGTTCGCAGTTTTCAAGACACATGAGCCAAGGGACTGTTCACAATAACAATCAGACAGTACACCTGCTGCAGCCACTTAGTCTGATCACTCAATCTACAGTAGACTCGGTCAACAGGTGAGTTCTTGCAAGATGCATAAATCCAGCAGATACCCTCTCTGATAATTTGTGAGAGAGTTGTGCTGCCAGATACCAGGAGAGATTGGTTTGTTCCTCACCCAGTCAAGACTGGTACTGCAAAGTATGATTGCTCATGGCTTCTTCCACTGATGACAGCAGTTTTGGATTAGGCTAGGTACTTTCATGGAGTACTTTGCTAAGGATGAACTTTAGACACAACCTACCAGCAATTACTTGGCTTTATGAAGTGTGATACAGAGAAATAGGGACTCTGCATGCTCTGAAGGAAGGAAGTAAGGTATGAAGATGGCTAGGCTTTGAGAAGCAGTGTAGATTGCTACTCCAGCTGCCTGCTTTACATGTATCATCCATGTGAAGGGGCTAGTTGAAAAGCAAGACATAGGCAGCAGGATCCTTGAGTGGAGCAAGGTCTCCATTACTGGTAAAACTTCAGCTGTTTGGAAATAGACTGAGGCTTTAAAATGCTCCATCTTGTGAGGGGCAGCAGACATTTAAATGAGTTAGCATGAGCCTCTTAAATTATATCAGATTGTAGCATACATCATGAATAGATAACTGGGTTGTGAATGGCCCTTTATTTAACCCTACTTTGCTACTAAGGGGAAGCTGGTGCAGGATTAAAAGTCTTGAGTAAACTGGTTTGAGTGGAACCCTGTGGATCTACAGTAGTAGGACTTCAACTGTATTTGGGCTATTCAGTTTCCGTCTCTTTGGTCCACACCTTGGAATTGAGGAAATGAGTGAGTAGGATGGGGTATTTTTGATTTCAGGCTATAGAGATATGATCATGTATGGTCACTTGTGTGGATTTTCAGGTATGTGGGTCAGACCATGGCAGTGTTGAATTTTTGGGAGAATTAGATGGGTTTTATGGAATCTGGATCAGACCGTGGCAGCGTATCTGGGTAGTGAGTAGAGCTAGCAGAAGAAACATGGAGGTTACTCCCTTGGCTAGATACATTTATTACAGCTGTTACAGAAAGACAACATTCCCTATTCTTTGATTATATTTTCCATTTGTTCCACATTATTAAGACTGCAGTGAGCATAGCCCTGCAGACATCTTGCAATCACAGTAGAGAAAAGGGAGCTTTCCGGAAACTGAATGGATTTTTAAATAGCGGAAGTGAATGGCAATCACTGTTCATCCACTGCACTGTTTTGTCTGTTGGTGGAACACTACACTGCCTGCCATGTCCAAGATGGCAACCAGAGTTCTTTGTGCATGCATGATGACTCGCACATGCGCACTGAACTCCAGCAGCATGGCGGCATAATCAGCCATGCCCAAGATGGCTGCTGGAGTCAATGGAGCCTGAGCGAGTCATTGCACATATGCAGAGAATTCCAGCAGCCATCTTGGACATGGAGGACTGTGCTGCCGTACCCCCCAAGTTCAGTGTAACTTGTCGCACATGCCCAGAGAACTCCAGCGGCCATCTTGCACATGGCAGACAGTGCCGTGTTCGGCTGCAGCCATACAGGCTCTGGCCAGAGTTTGTTCCAGACTAGCTCTGGTTCTTCCTTCCATCTACCACAATATCATATCCTGCCCAAGGAGTCCTCAGATAGTCAATGCTCCCACCCAGACTTTGCTACACTGGCAGAACCAAATGTTCACTTCTTTAGTACAGTGTAAATAATAATTTAACTAGTTTCCCTGAACTACATCAACTTAAAACAGTTATATACTCTAGGTACTGTACAGTGAGCTCTGGCTCCCTAAGTTAGAAATGTTTTGATATAGTTACTGACAAGCAAAGCTAATCACATTCAAGACATTTTACTCTCCTAAACATGTTTACTAGTCATATTATGCCAGTGCAGCTAAACTCATAGTGAACTGAATGGGTAGCAGGCTAGAAGGGAGGCAGCAGAAGGTGGTTGTCAGTGGGGTTAAATTTGAGGAAAGGGAGGTTATGAGCAAGGTTCCACAGGGATCTGTCCTGGGTCTTGTCCTCTTCAACATGTTCATTGGTGACATTGGTGAGGGAATTAACAAAAAACTACATGGGAGGGTGGGTAGTGATAAGGGATATTCAGAGAGATCCACAAAAACTAGTGGGGTGGTCAATGGTGTGGCAGTTAAAATTCAACACCAAAAAGTGCAAGGTAATGTACCTAGGGAAAAGGAACCCCAAGATAGAGTACTGGATTGGTGAGGTGAGACTTAGCATCACGGAAGAGAAATGGCATCTAGGAGTTATCATCAGTAACTCCCTTTAACAAATGAGCCAGTGCAACAGGCCTATAGCAAGCCTGACAGGATACTGGGATGTGTCGAGAGGGATATTGATAGCAGAAGAAAAGAGGCAATACTTCCCCTATATAAATCCTGGTAAGGCTTCGCCTGGAGTACTGTGTCCTGTTCTGGAGCCCTCACCTCAGAAAAGATAGGGCTAGGTTGGAAACAGTACAGCACAGAGTAACAAAAATGATGCAGGGCCAGCAGGGCAGATCCTGTGATGAGTGGCATGTCAAGGCACTAAATATGTACTCACTGGAAACCAGAAGGAAAAGGGGAAGATATGATAGAGACCTTTGAGTTTCTTTAATAAATAAACAAGGAGAACTGCGGGAATTATTTATCATGAATACCAGCTCGCGATCACGTGGTCACAAGTGGAAATTAACAGAAGGAAGATTCATGAGGGATATGAGGAAATACTTCTTTATGGAAAGGGTGGTGGAACCTTGGAACAGTCTGTCTGCTGAGGTGGTGGGGGCAAACACAGTGAGGAAAGTCAAGTAGGCATGGAATAGAATGAAGGGAATAGTGGTTGCCTAGGGTGACATGAGCAGGGAGGAGAATATGGATAGGACAGAAAGTGGTGCTACCCAGGAGGAACAGTAGGTTCCAGGGAAGGTTCCAGGGATTACCAGAGAATATGGGCAGACTGGATGGACCTCTGTCTTTTTCTGTCATCATGGTATATGTTTCTATGTTTCTGTATATAAATGTATGTTGTGGCTGGACAAGGATCAGTAAGGCAAAGGCACCAGTGACAGGAAAGATGCAGGTCTCATAACAGAGGATGGACTGATAAACATCTGTAGGTACATGATTGTGGTCAGACTAGGCCCAATCAGTTCGATGTAAAAATGGAAGTGGCAGGAGGTTCCACATCAAGATAGCAACTCCCAAATGGTGAGGAGTGAACACGGTAGGAAATCACAGCATTTGCCATATTGGCAAACTTTTTGTTTGGGGGGTTTGCCCCCCACAACCCCCTTTACTTAATATACCAACTCCAGAAGAGGCAGATCATGGGGAGGGGAGGAACCATCTGTTGCTGATATAACATACACTGCGATTTCATGCCGTTTTCATGCCCTGCTCTTTGGAAGTCGCTATCTTGACAGGCTACCATGGCAGGACCAGGACAGATCTTATAAGTTTAGGACAGTATCAGCTGGCAGGGGTTGGTTCCAAACTAGTTCAAGAGAGTCTAGGGCAGCAGCAACTGGGAGGTAATGTTAAGTGAGCCTATGCCCAAAGATTCTGTCAGCAGTAGCTGGAAAGTCTGTGAGACATAAAGCACATTTACTCGCTGCATTGTGGTCTCCTCCACTCAGCCGCCACATAACCAACACGCTCCTAGTTCCTGTTTACATGACACTTGTACTGCAATGGTGCAGGGTCAGTTTCCACTAAGTGGTGGGGGCTGAGGCATTGCGGACTTACTGAAACCTGAAGGGGTCAGATCTGGCTTTCCAGAAACAGGAAATGCAGAGACTGGCAGGAAAGGCTTGAGGGTAGAAAGCTGATGACATCAGGCCAAGGCAGGTGGGAAGTGGGACTCCTGTCCCTCCTTTGGAGATTGAATAGTGGGTTGCTTTTGCTAACCCCCCACAAAATATATTATGTTCATCTGAAAGCAAGTAAACAGATACATTCTTGATTTTAATGAAGGCTGAACCATACATGAGTAAACAAAATGGCAAAAAGTCTTTCTTTCACTTTTAGGAAAAAAGTATTTTAAATGCGAGTTCAATGGCTGTGAGGCACGAGGTGCTGTTAGCTGTAGGAGAGGGCAGTGGCACAGTGTGTCGCAGGGCTGCACCAGTGCAGGTGGAGCAGTGTGTTTACATGACAGCAAAAAACACCTGCACCAGCACTGGAACCCACCAGAGCAGGGATAATTCTGCACCACAATAGAGCTGCCAGCAATGCTCCCCAAACAGTTTACTCTGGCTGACCTGCACCAATGCAACTCATCTGCACCTCTCGCAATGGTGCAGATCAGGTAGTGTAAATTGACCTATGGAATGCTGGAAGGCGGTGGGGCTTGGCTAGGCACAGCTCAAAAGAAGCGAAGAGGGAGAAAAGGCTGATGACCATCTAGTGATCATACTTTGTGAAACCAGCAGAGCATACAGAAGACTAAGCAACAAATCATAATCAGATTTTGATGAAAATCTCCCCACCACCACCACCACGACCAAAATCAACAAAACTTGGCGCAGGCACAGAGACAGAAGAAGAAGAAAAAAAACTATGTAAGGTTTCCAGAGGTGTCAGACTTCTAAGAATAGTGATCTAAGCCCTAAGGTAAAGGCAGATCATTATGGCCATTAACCCTGTAACTCTTAATTGTACTCTTGGGTGTTACCTAATTGCACTGCAAACTGAGTCAGAGAGTTATGTGGATTATGTGGCAAGAGTAACTGGATTACTGTAGTGTGTATCCCTTGTTATTTAGTTAGTTAGTAAGTTAGTTAGTTAGTTATTCAAACTTTTTGTCCAGGAAGACACGCTGAGCTGCATTTGACTCATTTACAGATGTGTCCTATTTTGTAGGATAACAGTGAGAGAACAACACAGTACAGCACAGCACAAATTGTATCCCTGTACATGTTTATAACAGGATACAAAGAATGTCAGAAGTATGGCAGTACAGTTTATACAGAATAATCAACTGGTGACTGAAGAGTGGTTTTATTCTACACACTGAGGGAGTGGTGGTATCATATTGCCATGAGATTGGGGCTGGCAGTAAAGCCTAGAGGTTAGAGTAATGAGTTGCAAATGAGCTTGGTATATCCAGTAGACCTGGGTTTGATTCCCACAACTTCCACTTGCATACTGTGTGACTCTGAACAAGTCACTTAATCTACACAGTGTACCTGAGTTGCCTCTGAAAACAGTCACTTGTGCCTAGTGGAGCTTACCTGGTTACCAATGAATAAAATAAAAAATAAATAGATTGAAACAAGTGGCTCTGCGATTCCAACAGACTCCTGTGGTAACAGAATAGGGCTGTTCTTCAAAGTCACTAGTTCTTTTACTTTATACAACAGATTATAAAATATCTGTGGAAATACTTCATCCTGAGTGGTCAAAGTTCATGCAGTGGGACAGCAGAATACACAGGTAAAACAGTGCTGCCAATCATGACATAGCAAATTAGTAATACTGTAGCAGTGCCTTTTTCAAAACTTCCTTATTGTCATTACAAATATGGCTGCCATCTTTATACACTATAAAAATCATCTAGGCCCTAAAAATCTTACTCAAACACAAAAAGCAAGGACATTTATTAAATGTTCTTTTCCTTTAGATTCTCCTCCTTAAATATATACAAAAACATTTTAAAAGCAAAGTATCAACAGTGTTTAAGTGTTTTTCTGACCATGAGAAACCCCACCCCATCCTTACCTGGCTACCAGAGAAATGTCAGCATGCTTGCCCTACCACAGATAAAACTGAATCCTTGGCTTTACTCAGGCCTTCTATAGTACGTGTTTGTCCAGGGAGAGATGAACATTCAGGCAGTGGAATTCAGCAGTAGTTTGAATTCCTGAATTTCATGATAAACAAAATTCCATTTATTGAATGTGCAGCTAGATGGATGATTGACAACTGGGGAAGGACAATTGTTTACTAGTTACTTTTACCAAAAGAAAATACCTGTTTTTAATTAAAAAATATACTTTTTATTTGTTGTTTTTTTTTTCACAGTTGACCCATTTTATAAGTGCAGTAACAGACTTTGGTGGCATGCGTTATGCAGAAGTAATTGCACTTCCTGGGGCTGAAGGCACTCTGCTTGCAGCATCGTGCCTCACTATACTGCTGGGATGTGTGTCCATAAGCTTAATGAATGCCCCACCATGTCCTATTACTATCTTATTAGCCCATTTTGCCACACTTAATGAGTGGATAACTCCATCCCTGAAATGTATTCTACAATCATTTGTTTCTCTGGGCCAGATGTTCAAAGTGTGTTTCAGGGTTTGCACCAAGCCCTGTACCATGATACTAAGGTTCTGTCAGCGCATCCAACACCATCACAGCAACTGCACTCAGTTTTACAATCTTGGATGTAGTTGCAACAGTTTTCATGATTTGTGGCAGCTTGCACCAAATATCTGGCATAAGCTTCATAAAAAAGGCTCCCAGGATTGCCACAAGTTAGGCCAGAGAAAGTTGGTCTAACCTGTGACAATTGCCACATTGAATGGAAAAATCCCATTGGATCACCACAAGTCTCATGCATCCTATCGTTGGCACACTCAGACTTGCGGCAGTCTTAACCACTTGAAAATCCTGCCCCCTGTATCAAATTGAAAAACATCTAGCACCCAGCTGTTCAGAATTCACCCAACCACTGGCATACCCCATAGAATGGTTTTAATTATTTTAACCGCATTTGGCAAAAAGATCCAATGAATCCTCATCCTTTTGATGTTTCTGTAATACAGAGCATAACCACGACATAAACCAACAATTCTCGGTCAACTGGAGACATTACATGGATAAGGATTAATCACTTATTGCAGGACCATTTTGATAAATACTGTTAAAATAATTAAAATTATTTGAAAGGTATATGCTTCTGGGAGTGGGATGTTTAAACATGATATTTCACATAAATGGATAAAGGCAAGGTAGGTGAGATGACTCCACTATGTAAAGTATGTATGTATGTACTATTAATGCAACAGGCATCAGGATAAAAAGCAGCACATAACTCCATTTATCTGAGTCACTGTGTGGATAAATGGGGTGTGACATAATCACTATGGGAATAACTTCAAGTTATTCCATAGTGGATTACATCATACCCCATTTATCCACACAGTAACTATGTCACTTCAGTTATCTCCTCTCTCCCATCTGCAGGTATTACTTCTCAGTAGTTTTACTTTCTTTGCCACCCCCCTTTCTCCAGCTCTGCCGCACGCCCACCCCATGTCCTGCCTCTCTGCTTGCCACATTAGACAGCAACATTTTCTTTATTGTAGTACCTTTCTTTCTTCACACTAACATCCTGTCTGGTCTGACTCCCACAGATTCTTGGCACTCACAATGCTGACCACACCAGCACATCACCAAGCTGATCACACTCTCAGTTCCGATGCTCCCGTTCGCTTCATCTGTTCAGGACTCCCTATGCTCACTCTTTTCAGACTGCAGCTTTAGCCACAATGTAAAACTTTTTTTATTTTTTCAAATAAAAACTTAAATCAAAGCTGCACATACCAATATTCAACACCAGCCTTAACTGGTTTCACTAAGCGGCGCCACAATTTTCCTTGGGGAAATAATCACCTTCTCAAACACCAGTCAGCTGCTATGTAGTAGCATCAATGCTGGCATCATGACACGGCTCCCTACCACTGTCCACAGAAAACACGGATGACCACAAAATCATAAAAGAGACCCCTGCTCTTTATTAAATTAAAAAAACAAAAGTAAAGCTTCAACTCACAATAATCCACCACACAAGCTCCTCCACTGTTGCATAAATCAAATATGCGGGGGTGCCTGTGGGATAATCGTTATTTGTATAGTTGCCAGTGACCACTCGTAACCCTCACTCATGGCTTTGCCACTTGTGAAGTTACTTGAGGTCACTGGCAACTGTACAAATTACTTTGTTATCCCACAGGTGCCCCCCACATATCCCTTATTTATTTATTTAGTTGGTTGGTTAAACATATTTTATCAGCGCAGGTAAGCACATAGCTTATTTAAGCAATAATACATGACAAGGTGTGGTATATCATGAGATATCATCATGCCTTGGGTGCATTGTGAGGCATGAGGTCACAGGTCGAGTGTCTCATACACCTGAGAAGTGATGATATCCCATGATATACCTCACCCTGGAGTGCATTATTGTGATTATAAAATGGCCCTAAACTGTTAGTAAATGGCTGATCTTGGTAATCAGTTTCGGACCATGATGATATTGTGAGATATCTTCACGGGTCAAAGACTGCTTCAGCCAATCAGCTTTCAGGATTTCTCCTCTCCATTTTACAATTATTATTATAAGTTAATGTAATTGTATTTTGTCATGAATTTGTCCTCCCTAGAATCAGAATAAAAAAGGTAAAATATGGGTTATCATTTTTATTTGATGGTCTCAATTGTGTCCATGAAGCCAGGGAGAGTGACTTTGATAAAGATGGGCATTTCCAAACCTGAGGTTTTTCTGGTCTTCATAAAAAAACATTTTCATGTTCTTTCTTGTTGTTCCTGTTTTCAGGAAGTTGTTCTTCATGACTATTTGTGAAGGATGATTTTTTTTTGAAAACACCAGCAAAACAGGCTAATTATCTAATATTATATGCAAGATACTACTCCATAGTGTAACACTTCCTAATAGGCAGGTGTATATTGGTGTCTGACAGGATCAGACACAGTGTCAAAAGTTGTCACAGTTTCCTGTCAACTGCCATTGAACTGCACTGTTTCCCTCAGAACTCTGCGCAATTCTGCAGAGTACTGCAGGATCAGGCATCTGATCTTGGTGGGTGCCAATGTAGAAGTAACAACTTATGTCACTCTTCAGTTTGCACAGATGTAGATTAAACAGATTATTTAAAATTAAATACACATATCCAGCAATTGTGTTTTTCCTTAATTCCTCATTAAAAGGTACCTATAAAGTATAAATACAGTCATAGTAGAAATAGAAAGAAAATCAGCCAGCAGGCAGTGAGCTCACAGCTGATTGATTGACTCACCCCATTCATCTTGGGTGAATGTCAAGACTCTTTTCCTTGGTGTATGAATTCTTATCTGTGCATGTTGCTTATAGTCGTTTGACAAATTGGTGTCCTGTCCACTTCTCAAGTGGAGCCTTTCAGGGCTGGTACATGCACATTGCTTACAGTAGTTTGACAGGTTGGTGTTCCTCACTTCTCAAGTGGAGAGATGTATTCAGTGGAGCCTATCAGGGACTGCACTGAGGCCACTTCTCTCCAGCATCTTCATCAACAATTTCTGGAGCTGATGTACCCAGCCAGGTGCTCAAGTTTGGGATGACACCAGCTTGCTAGAGTGGTGTATTCATATAGGAGAGCTTTGAAAGAGAGGATGGAGAGGTGAAGCAGGGGGCAAGGGAAGGTTATTTCAAGAGGAGGGAGAGTGAAGAGAAAAGGGCAAAAGTCCAGTTGAGATTTTTCAGTAGAGGTCTGAGAAGGAGTGGGATGCAGTGGAGGGGAAGAAGACTGAGGAGACCGAGGAGGGGAGTGGTGAGGAGAGAAGGATGAAGAGGGAACAGTAGTAGCCAATGACATGATGCAGAATATCCAGATGTAGCAAGATATATCACAGGGAGTCGAAATTCATTTCAACTGGATTTCTGTAATATTTCCTAATACACACTGATATATATAGTGCATCTTATAATTGGCTACCACTGTAATAGGGGAGGGGGCTGAATCAGAATTTGGATGGAAAGGAGGCACAGTAGGAAAGGCACCTGCTGTCTAATGAGGAGATGGAGAAATTAGTATAGAGGAATCAGTTGTGAATGTTGGGAGGGCATTTTAGGGCAAATTGGTAAAATGAGTGAACCAGGGTGTCAGATCTTCCATGAAGCTTTGGGGCAGCACTGTATACCACACTGGCATAGTCAAACACTGGGAAGATCATCTATCCATATGACAATATCCCTGTGAACCAGGAGTGGAAAGTAAAATGTGTCCTGGTACAGCACACTAGCTTTGGAGATAAATATTTTATGGATGGCATCAATGTAAGAAAACAAGTCAAAGTTTCTACCCAAGCACACACCAATGCATAGTATCTGAACTGTGGGACATAATTCAGGGGTATTCTTGAGCCTGGTGAGTCTCTGCTTGCTGTTAAATACAATATAGATTATTTTTTTTTACTGGGGAAAGTTTATTAGTGTTGAACCAGCACTGAACATTATCAAATTGTACTCAATATTTTCAAACTTTTATGGCAAGTCTCAAAAGAGATAAAGTGTAGTGTTGTCAGTATACAATACATGTGTATGTGCCAGAAGACAAAGAATGGGGAAGGTTATTAAGGAAAATGGAGAACAGGATAGGAAACAGGAGGAACCTTGAGGGACACCTGATCAGATAGGGCGACTGGAAAATACTGGAAAATACTTGGATTGACTGATCTATGATACCCACCCATATGAATTTGTCTAGTGGGATATTGTGGGCCATCATGTGAAAAGCCTTATTGACAAAGATGGCATAGGAAAGCAGGCTTTGAAACATTATCTTCAGGACTGACTCAGTGTGTCACAGGAGTAAAAGAACAGTGGAACTGAATTTACAGAAGCCAAACTGGTAGGGGAAGAAAAAGGGGTAGAAATTGCAAAAGGCCAAACATTGGGAAAGAACAAGTTTTTCTTGATCTTTTTTTCCTTTTTCTTTTTTTCCCCCCAGCTCCAGGCCAGCCTCTCCTTCAGGCCACCTATGCCCTCCAAGCCGCACTGCCTCGGATCAGCCACCTCTTCACCCCCATTTAGCAGCCCCCCCCGGATGACCCCTGGACATGACCCTTTGCCGGGTGGGTCCCCTCCCTTCGGTGAGGGCGACCAGTGCCAAACCTGTTCTAGGGTGCTGTTGGGGCTAGTGCATGCACTGTCCTTGGTCTCATGGCAACGGGAACTGGCGACCGTCATCTGGTCAGCTACCGGGCTCTTTTCCCGTTTGCTCCCCGGGGGGCATGGTGTACCACAGTGTAAGGCAGATGCCAATGTTCAGCAAGCCTCCTTAGTGAATGGGACCCTGAGCTTTGCCATGCCCCCAGCCTCCGCTAGTGGTCAGCAAGTGCGGATCATGTCCCCGCCTCCCCGCAAGAGAAGGCGCGCCGGCCAGCTGATGCTCAAGCCTCTCTCCCGGTCGGCTCACCAGCACCCGAGTCCTTTCCCGAACCCGGGTCGCTGGCGCCGCAAGCAGAAATCCAACCACTGCGCTGGAGGGCCTTCTTGATCTTTGATCAGTGCAGGGAGAAATCAGATGGGGTAGTAGTTCCTAGGGAAGGAAGGGTTTCCCCCTTTGTGGATGTGAAGAACATTAGCACACATCTAGGCTCCAGAAAACTTGGCAATATGAAAAGTTTGGTTGCACATTGAACAGATATTGCTGGAACAAAATACCAGAGACTGCTCTAAAAGGGATTAGGTGGGAGAGGGGGAACCACCCAACACCAAGGATGCACATACTGTGCCCTGTATAAATGCCACCTACTTTACTTAGCATGTGCTTCTGTAGTTTGTTAGTGCTCATATTCAACAACATTGTGCCATGCTAACTGTGCCTTTCAAGTATGGCAGTTGTCATATCTACATCATGAACTGGGTTGAGGAGCTGGCTGCACCTCTGGCAAGGCTCTTCAACTTGTCCTTGGATACAGGTTGGGTGCCTGGAGACTGGAAGAGGGCAGACGTGGTGCCACTTCACAAGGGTGGCAGCAGGAAGGAAGTGGAAAATTATCATCCGGTCAGCCTCACCTCAGTGGTGGGTAAGGTGATGGGTGTGCTATTAAAGGAAATGGTAGTCAGTTACATTGCAGACAGTGGACTACAGGATGACAGACAGCATGGCTTCACACAGGGGAGGTCATGCCAGATGAACCAAATTGAGTTTTTCAACTGGGTGACGAGGGTGGTCGATCAGGGAGGGGCAGTGGACATGGCCCAGTCTTGACTTCAGAAAGGCTTTCTACTCCATCCCTCACAGAAGGTTGGGAAATAAGCTGGAAAGTTTAGGGGTGGTATTGAAAATAACAAAGTGGGTGGAAAACTGGTTGAGGGACAGAAGCCAGGGGGTGGTGGTAAATGCTGTGCATTCCAGAGAGATAATACTGTGTCCAGTTCTGGAGACCCCATCTCCGCAAGGACATAGACAGGATAGAGGCAGTCCAGAGGAGGGCAACTAAAATGGTGCAGGGTCTGCAAGAGAAGCCATATGAGGAGAGACTAAAGGAGCTTAATATGTACACCCTTGAGGAAAGAAGGGAGAGGGGAGACATGATAGAAACTTTCAAGTACCTCAAGGGAATCAACAAAGTCCAAGAGGGTAGCATCTTTCAGAAAAGAGACTTGCAAGAACAAGGGACACAATTTAAAGATAGAAGGAGGGCAGTTCAGGGCAATGTGAGGAAGTATTATTTCACAGAGAGGTAGTGGATGCATGGAACAGCCTTCCCGAGAAGTTGTGGAGTCTAAAACTGTGGGAGAATTCAAGAATGCATGGGACAGACATAAGGCAATTCTTGTGGGGGACAGGAAGATATAGGCTGTTGGTTAAATAGGATCTGCGGCCTATCCTGTAGGTAGGGAAATGGGCAGACTAGATGGGCCTAGCGGTCCTTATCTGCCATCAAAGTCTATGTTTCTATGTAAGGGTGAGAAGCAGGATGCCCCAGGGAGCAGTACTGGGATTAATCCTTTTTAATATCCATATTAGTGATATTGCAGAGAAACTGGGGGGGGTTGGGTGCCTATTTGCAGATTATATGAAGATCTGCAATAGGGTGGACACCCTTGGGACTGGAGGTAATGAGGGTGGACCTAAAGATCCAGGAGGGATGGTCAGAAATATGGCAGCTAAAATTCAATGCCAAAAAAGGGCACAGTAATACACATCAGGCATAACATACTGCAAGCCATTTACACTCTTGGGGTGAGGAGATTAAGGCAATTGAGCAGGACAGGGAACAGGGGATTATAATCTCAGGCAACCTTAAGGTGGGGGAACAATGCAGTAACGTGGTGGGCAAAGCAAATAGAATGTTAGCATGCATAGGGAGGGTAGCAGAGCAGAAGCACAAGCAGAAGGAGTGAACTGCTGATGCCACTTTATAAAATCATGGTGGGGCCTCACCTGGAGTACGGAGTCCAGTTCTGGAGACCTCACCTATGCAAGGACAAAGACGGGGGTGGAAAGGGTTCAGAGGAGGGCAACCAAAATGGTGCATGGTATGCATGGAAAGCCGTATGAGGTGAGATTGAGGGAATAGGATCTGTACCCACTGGAGACTAGAAGGGAGCGGGGGGGACATGATAGAAACATTTAATTACATGAAGGGGATAAACAGGATGAAATAAGGGAGCTTATTTACAAGGAGAGTAGTTACTAAAACTAGGGGTCATAGTCTAAGATTGGTAGGAGGAAAGTACAAGGGCAATGTGAGGGGGGCATTACTTTATTCAGAGGGTGGTGGACTCCTGGAACAGACTGCCAGAAAAGGTGGTGGGATCTGAAATGGTGAAGGGATTCAAGAGGGCATGGGACAGACATTAGGGGCTGGCCAAGGAGCAGAATGGGATGTCTCCGGACAAATTGGACGAGTAGGGTTGGAGGAAAGGGGCAGAATCGATGGGCCAACTGGGTCATTTTCTGCCACCAGATTTCTAGGATTCTATTATGAACCCACAATGCACAATTTGCATGGTCCAAACCCTGTTAGCATGGTGCTTTTCCAATATCATGCACATAGTAAACTAACTATTGCCACTCAATAAGATGTTGAACGAGCTGACTAAGCAGTAATAAGCTTTTAAGATGGATGTACAGTAACTGACAGATAATTGTGTATTTAGGAAACTCATTCTTAAGACATTTATTCTTGCTTTATTGAACAATCAATTAATAAGCAACCTGAAATATCTCATTAGATATGCATCTGCCATTTACAACGTAGTGTTGTCCTGATGGTGTAACTTTACTATTGTTTCGTACAAGGATTCAGGTAAGACAGGTAAACTTTATTCCAGCATCTTATTCACTGAGAAGCTAATGTTGTCATTGTATTTGGACTCTAGTGGGAGCCAGTTTAGCCCAGAGAAAAGGTAAAAGTGGTGGGTTCAAAGGTCAGCCATTAAGACAAAGATGGAAGGAGGGAGGGAGGAAGGAAGGAAGGAAGAAAGGAAGGAAGGAAGGAGAGACAGAGATAGCAGATAAGGGCTGCTTGGCCCACCCAGTCTGCCCACTTTTGGTAGCCCATGAAGATAACAACTTCTGAATGGCAAGGAGTTAAAATGGTACATAAAAATAGCTAGTGCCATATCGGTGAGCTTTCTGCTCCCTCTCATTGAGGTCCGCCCCACCCCCCCGGAGTTTGTATATTAACTAAGGGGGGGGTGTAGGGGGCACAACCCCACCCCATACAAACAGAACGTTCCCTGACAATGGCACTCGCTGTTATTCTGTGCTGTTTTGACTCCTTGCCGTTCAGGAGTCACTATTTTGACATGGAACCCCCACTTTTTTCTACCTTCATTCTTGCCGCAGACCCTACTTGATCTACAGCTCTTTTTCCTCCCCCTCCTTCCTTGCCTGCATGATGCCCTTCTGCCTACCCAGGCATTTTTGAGCACCTCCACTGTTTTCACCCTCAACTACCTCTGGTGGTAGGCAGTTCCAAGAATTCACCTGTCTTTCTGTGAAAAAGTACTTCCTCACATCTCTCCTTAGTCTACCCTCTTCAAGCTTTGTAGCATGTCCCCTTGCTCTACAGCACCCATTTTTCTGAAAAAATACTCCCCTGCTGTACCTTATTTACCCCTGTGAGGTATTTAAAGGTCTCTAGCATACTTCCTGTCTCTCTCTTCTCTTCCAAGGGTATACATGTTGCACTCCATTAGCCTCTCCTCATAGGGCTGCTGATGCAGACCCTGCACCATTTTAGATGGTTCTATGTTTCCTTCCTTCCTTCCTTCCTTCCTTCCTTCCTTCCTTCCTTCCTTCCTTATCTGACCACTGCTTACCATGCTCAGAAGGAACAGTCTGCTTTATATGAAAACTGGCAGATTTGCCCTAATGACTGACCTATGAACCAACCACCTTAACCTTTTCTCTAGACTAAACTGGTTCCCACAATAGTCCAAATGCACTGCTAGCATTAGCTCCTTAAAGAATAAGATGTTGGAGCAAAGGTTATAGAAAAGAAGGAAGAGAGGGAGTGAGGGGGGAAGGGGAAGGAAGGAAGGAAGGAAGGAAGGAAGGAAGGAAGGAAGGAAGGAAGGAAGGAAATTTTGTAGCTTGTGTGATTCTTCAGAAATGCTTCAGAACAACTACAGTAATGTACTCACCAGCATATCTCTATACTAGTCATTGGACTTAGAAAGTAGATGCCATTGTGTTGAGCAGTGGTTCTGTGCCAGCTCCCATGTTGGCAGAGGTTCTACCTGACAACAGAAATTTATGTAACGGGGTGTGGGAGCAGGAGGGGCTGCCAACAGATGCCAGGGACTGCTCTAAAGTGGATCAGGTGAGGAAGAAGGAACACCTGTATATGAGGGACTACTCTAACAAGGACTGGGTGAGGGACAGGGCAAATATCCAACACCAAAGATGTGATGGCAAGTGATAGGGAGGATGGATCAGGACAAGCTGCATGGTGTTAAAATGTGCTTTTTGGACATGTTAACTAGCACTGTCCAGACAGCCAGACTGCTTTCAAAAAGCTTTAAATATGCCACTGCAGTACATATACAATACACACCTCTTGCTTATTATAATGTGCTCCTGGAGTTCATTAGTCCATGCACCAAAAACTTAAAGCCATACTAACTGTGCCTTGAGCATGGCATTTGCCATGACAATTACATCTCGAGCAAAGCACAGTCAGCATGGCCTTGAAAAGGTGTAATAAGGGCTTCATAAGCAGTGATAAGATTTTAACATGGCTATAACTGATAGTAGTGCATCTAGGAAACATTTCTTAAGGCAGCTATTCTAACTTTATTCAACCATCAGTTAATGTTCAATAAGCATCCAGAAATACCTTTCAATACATTGGAACCCACCAGGTCCCCTTGCTGGTCACAGACATTTTCCATTAGTCATTGTCAGTGGCTTAACTCTGGGGCTAGAAATTCAGAAAATCATGGACTCTTAAGTTTTTTTGTTTTTTTTTATGTTTAAATATTGATTTATTTTGATGGCTGGTTTAGCTCACTGGAATGAATTCTCTTTTCCAGTAATGACCTAGGGACAAGGAGAAATAAAGTACCTTTACATACAGAGCAAGAAATAGAATATATGCAACTGCATATAGTACACAATATAGAATACAGTAGAATTTACCAAGCACAGGTGCACAGTTATTTAAAGCAGTAATGAACCATTAACAGATGTTCATTAAACTTTGTTTTGAATTCAACATGAGAGATGCTTGAACTATTATTAGAAAAGGGATATAATTTCTAGTGCTTCTAGAGTTTAAGGTCTTGAGCCTGTCTAAGTTGTGTTAACAAGTTTGCCTCAGACTACCTAAATTTCAGGTTAATGATATATGGATTTATATGGGATTTAATATGAATGTACTGTGTTCCAGTGTATTATTCACTGAGAAGGTCATGGTATAAGTGTATTTTGGACTCTAGTGGGAGGCAGTTTAGCATGGAGACAAAGTGGTGGGTTCCTTGGCTAGCCATTAAGGCACACCGTATCTGCCAGTTTTATTATAAAGCAGAATTTTCCATAGTCTGCTAGAGGCAAAAGGTTCTGTTGTGCTATAAACAGCCAAGTTTAACTTTTTAGTCTATATAACATTCCATGTTTCTGATGTAGTTTCCTGGTGATGACATTGAAATGTCTGTAATGTAAAGGGAGGAGTGCAGGTAAACCCACAGGAATTTAAAACTTTCAGACTACTCAAACCCAGTATTATCAGAGCTAAACAAGCTAAAGAGCCACATTTGTTCACGCAATATTGTTGTGGTTTTGATTTTGTTTGGCAGGATCCTGTTTGTGTGTAGCCAGTATTATATTTCCTTGAACTCAGTGCCCATACCTGAGTTTATTCCCAGGTGCTGTTAGATTTGTTAAATATTACGGCATGATCTGCATAAGAGAAACCTTCTAGTGCTTACAAATGGAAAGGAATTTCATCAATAAATAAAGGAAGTAGCACAGAGCCCAGGATAGATCCCCGTGGAACTCATTTCTGGCACTTGGAGGAGGTACCCCAGAATAGAAGTATCTGTGATGTATTAACCAGTTATTCACCAATCCATTTTAATGAAGAACCATCAGAACTAAGAGCCCCACACCCAAGTGTGGAGCTGGTCCCTAACTAGCACTATATGAGCAAAAAATAATTTTTTACTTACTGTTTACTACACTATAGTAGATCACATGACTGGTCGTGCTGATGTCTAAGCTAACATTTGCTGTTACCAGAAATCACAGAATCTCCTGTAGCTAATGTCAGAGCATAGCTGCACCAATAGGAGAATCAATAGCCTGCAGTTCATGTTAGAGCATTTGTAAACTCCAATCAGATGTCTGCTAGTCCTGCTGTTTTCTCAGTGCTATGTACAGTGTTCTCTGACTGTACTTAGCCCTGGAAGGACAGCCTGACCAGCAAACAGAAGATCAGCCCTTATTAAAACTCTGCGGTACTACAGGCTGATTGAATCTCCCACTGTTGCAGTCATGCTCTGACATCAGCTGCAGGGATTCTGGGATTTCTGGTAACAGCAAATGTTGCTGTAACTTGGGAGTCAGCATTATAAGCCAGATATGACCTACTATACTGCAGCAAACTGTAAGTAAAAAACAAAAAATAAAAAAATAAAAAAATTAAAAAATGTGCACACAGTGTGCAAATTTCCTGTTTCCCTGATTAGCCTAACTCCTCTCATGAGTGGTGTGGTCATAGCATAGCATAACATAGAAGTTGACGGCAGATAAGGACCGCAAGGCCCATCCAGTCTGCCCATTTCTTTTTCTACCTTATAAATGTGCCATCGGCCTTTGCTATGTCAGTGACCTATCTATTCATAGTCATTTGTATTGCTCCCTTATGCCTATCCCATGCCTGTTTGAAGCCCTGCACTGTATTCATAGCAACTACTTCTTGTGGTAAGCCATTCCATGCATCTACCACCCTTTCTGTGAAAAAGAATTTCCTCACATTCCCCTTAATCGGCCTCCTCTAATCTCATGCTGTGTCCTCTGTCCTGCTATTTTTCTTATATTTAAACATGTTAGACTCTTTCACCTTGTTTATGCCCTAAGGTGTTTAAATGTCTCGATCATATCCTCTCTCCTCCTTTGCTCAAGGGTATACATATTGAGTCTGTTAATCTGTCCTCATATGTCTTCTGATGCAGTCCCTGCACCATTTTGGTTGTCCTTCTCTGACTGCCTCAATTTGGTTAATGTCCTTGTGAAGGTGTGGCCTCCAGTACTGCATGCAGTACTCCAGATGGGGCCTAACTAATGTCTTGTACAGAGGGATCATTACCTCCTCTTACGACTTGTGATACCCCTACTAATACACCCTAACACCCCCTAGCCTTACCTACTGCTTTAGAGGTCTGCTTGATGATTTCAGGTCATCAGTGTGATGATGATGCCAAGTCTCTTTCTTCCTTTGTGACTGCTAGCAACTCCTCCCAGCCTATAAGTGGCTTCAGGGTTTCTCTTCCCTATGTGCATGATTTTGCACTTCTTTGCATTAAATCCCAGTTGCCACTCTTCTGACCATTCTGCTAGTTTATCCAGATCTCTTCTCATTCTGCCCACCCCATCTGGATCATCTACTCTGTTGCAGATCTTGGTGTCATCTGCAAACAGACAAGCCTTACCCTCTAGTCCATCTGCTAGGTCACTAATGAAGATGTTGAATAGGTCTAACTCACATGTTGGTTCTCCCGGAAGCTATCCTTCTGGTATCTTAATTATGTATTTGCTTCTTATTGTTTTTAATCTACAATGTTGTACTGTGATACTACCTAACATTGGGTAACTGGCCCTACTTTGCATGTACATTCTAAGCTTTGCCACTTATATTTTCACTGTCTGTAATCCTTGTATTCCTGAAGTGAAGCCCTTTCAAAAGAGTCCTTGACTCAAAGGGTTGTAATTCTGATTGTCTAATAAATAAATAAAAAATTGGAGCAGGCTTCATACTTAGGTGTGGGGCGTTTAGTGCTGACTGTTCCACTTTAAGTATGTGCAATCAGTGGGGTCACCTGCCAGCCCAGCAACAGCGCATCACATTGCCATGCAGGTGACCCAGGTTTGGAAACAGACTAGTGTCACATGTGGGAAAGCAGGCCTGGCTAGGGCATCTGCTGTGCAGCAGGGTGCCTCAGTTTTAAAGGGTCAATGGCAAGCTCCGGCACCACAGCAATCCTTGTTGCTTGGCCAGGGAGTTTGCCTCTACTGGAGGGAAATAACGTATGCATGAAGGCTACACAGAAGGCTGCACTCCCTTTAGGGGAGATAGAAGAGACCAAAAGGGCAGAAAAACCCATGTCGAGTACTTCTGTGTGATTGTTTGGCTCTTGGATGCTCCTGATATCTAGAGTCTACCTGCACTAGATCCTATCCATACAGTGGACTGTCTTGGGGGTGAAGATATTCCTTCTCTCAGAGCCCCTGCCACAGAGGAGAAGAGCAGGGGTCACTGGTGGTTTATTGGTGTTCCACCTATGTAGGGTGTTGGTGGCAGTGCGCCCGGTCACCGTCTCCTCTTTTTGCAGGGGGCTGTGCCCCCCTCACCCGCTTCCTTTCTAAAAATTCTAACTCTGGGGGAAGGTGGACCTCAGAAAAGGAGCAGTGAATTCATCAATGTGGAGCCCTAATGATGGGTGCACTGTCGCTGCAGCACAGATGTCCAGAAAGGGTTTACTGGGGCTTGGGGAGACAAGAAATGTAGGTTAGAACATGGTATATCCCTGGAAACAGTGTATATCACTGGAATGACAAGCACAGCTGTGAGAAAGAAAATTTCTATAGAATAGGAAAAGTAGGTGCAATAAAACCTGGCCTTTTTGTGTTATGGATAAGAAGACGGTGGCCAACAAGATCAACACCATCTTAAGAGCTCAGAAAACTGCTCCAGAAAGCATTCTGTTTTGAATTCCATGGTGAATTTCAGCATCCAGCATGGCCAAGGTGGTTGATGACCCTTGATTTTTCTTAAAGCCCTATTGACTTGGGACCAAGAGGTTGTACATATTTATATAGGAGCACACTTGTCATTTTAACAATCACTCCTGCGGCTTAGCCAGCACTGAGAGCAAGGAAATCCAAAAAGTATGCACTTCAACAATAAGAACAGAGGTTCAAGCTTTTTTTGCTGAAAAAAGTTCCTTTTTTATTTTCAAAGTATACAAATTCTACCTTTTAGCCAGCCGGACACGGACACCTTACCCCAGTGCTTCTGCTCTAATGCAGCCCAGCCCACTGATGAAGACTTGCATTAGAGGCAGGGGCACTTTTTCAGAAAATAAAAAGCTTGAACCTCCATTCTTATTGTTGGAGTGCATACTTCAGAATTTTTTTTTGTATGTTTGGGGGTTGCCACTCCTAGTTTGCACCCATTCCTTCAAGTCACTTGAATGCAGGTACTGTTTGAACTTAACTGTGAGCAAGGAGATTGGGAGGTTGTTTCTTAGTCGGGGGTTGATCCCCCTAAGCACTGGAACCACAATGGCCTGCCTCCAGACTGAAGATACACATCCTTAAATAAAGGAAATAGTCTAAAGTACTCTGAGTAGCCTAGCGACCACTGGCACAGTTAATTTAAGAAGCCAAGTGAGAATCCATCACTTACAACAGAGTTGCACTCCTCTGTTTTGGTGAGCAGATTTAGTACCTCTTTGACAAAGACCTTTTTTTGGTGGAAACTGGGTAGAGCTACTCTATCCTTTTTAAAGTACTTGCAGGGACAGCACTAGAAAAACCCTTTACATACAGTAATTCTTTATGTCTGTAAATAATTATCTAAGGACGTTAATGTGCATTATTTGGTAAGTCTCATGTACATCACATATTTGATTTGTAATGATCAAGGTAAGTCCTTATTTGACTGATTTGCCAGATAATTTATACCCTTCCTGTGCCTCTTAGGATTGCCAAGGCTCTCAATCTAATGTTTTTTGAAGTAATTATCTTTAGCTAGTGTAAATTCCAACTAGAGGGTGTTTTTTATATGCCTATACAGATTTCAATATTTGATTTAGTAGATTTTCAGAACTGTTGCCAGGTTTCTCTCTTGCTTTTATCAAGTTTGGTAACTGACTACGCAGCCGCTCTATTAGGGTAAGTTCATGAAAAGGGGTTACCAAAATGTGACATGGGAGTTTTCAAATCCACAATAGATCAGTTTTAATAAGCTTGTCAAGACACTGTGACAGAAGAGTCAGAAAGGAACCAGATTATGGGATAACTCCCTAGCAGTGATTTGAGAAAAATCACCTTCAGTGTTGCGTGAGCAACAGGGACGCTAAACATTGCAATTGCAACAGTGGAAACAAAAGGGGTTTAACTAGAAAAAAAATGTTACTTTTCTTTTTACTTAATTTTACTAAGCATTTCAAGACATTATGACCCAAGAGTCAAAAAGGGACTATGCTGTGGGATAACTCCATATCAGACTTGAGAGAAAGGCACCTTCAGTGTTGTGCGTGCAACTGGGATACCAAACATTGCACATGCAACTGTGGACACAACAGGTGTTTAACTTGGAAAAAAAAAATGTTACTTTTCTTTTTACTTTATTTTACTAAGCATTTCAAGACACTATGACCCAAGAGTGAAAAGGGACTATGTTGTGGGATAACTCCATATCAGATGTCATAGAAAAGCACCTTCAGTGTTGCGCTTGCAATGGGGACACCAAACATTGCACATGAAGCAGTGGACACCACACAACTGTTTAAGTAAAAAAAAAGCATTGCCTGCACCCCTCTTTCACCAATGTCCTGCAGTACTTTTAAGAGGTTCCACTATGCCGTGACGACAAGAAATTTTTCAACCAATGGCACAACGACAGCACAACACCGCCAATTAGTGTTGTGCTGTCACTTGGGGACAGTAGCTTAGTGGGGGCTTAGCCCCACATTCCTTCATGCAGGGGTTCTGCCTCGACCCCTGTACTTAGATTACTAACTCCAGTTGAAGTTAATTTGGGATGGGGGCAAACACCTCTCTGGCACCAGTGTTGGGTAGTGGAGACCATCACAGTGACTGGTGACAATGTTGCTGTGATGGTCTTCACTGTAGAACTGACACTGCACAGTCAGTATAAGCTTTTAAGACCCCATCCCAAAAGAAAATCACCCACTCAAAAAAAGCTGGATGTTTTTGATGAAAATTTGGGAACATGTAAAATATGCAATTTGCTTGGACACCACAGTTGCATGCACTTCGCAAAACTTTCCCTTGCAGAAATAATTGTATGAAATGTTTTCATGCTGCATACATAAAACTACCTAAGTGATATGTGTGCTGCAAGTATGATTTAAATGTTAAATTGGAACCAATTGCATGCATATGGCATGCGTGCAGCAAGCAAGTGTGGAAACCATGATTTTAATGTTAAATTGGGAAAGACTGTATGCATGTGGCATGTGTGCAAAAAAGCAAGTGGTCACTGATAACTGCACATGTAAAAGTTAAGTGATTTGCTCAGGATCATGCCATACACAAATGGGAGCTGATGAGATTCAAACTCAGGTCTTCATGCCTCCAAGACTCCCAGCTTGTAGTTCAGTGCCTTTAACCACTAGGCCATACTGCCTGCACACATATGGCTCACTTGTACTTCAATACATACTGTATCTGAAGACATCTGCATGCATGTGGCATGCTTGTAGCCAGTGTATGCTTTTCAGTTTTCTTCTCTCCCTCATCTCATTTTCACAGTTGAACTGCAGCACACAATGCAAGGGAAACACATGTTTTCCCACCCCAATACACAAACACCCTCAAAACCACTTAATTACTTCTGTTTGGCCTGTACTCCTACTATTGTTTCTCCATGGTTTTGAATGCTTACACACAAACAGACTTTAAGGTGCAAACACAAACATAGCAATAACATGACACTCACACACACCCACACACATGGCCAGTTCCCCCCCCCCATGCACACACACTGTAGCTTGTATGGCCATGCTGCTACAGACAATCCACCCAGTATAGATATAAGTAAAAAGTCTCTTACTTAAGTACTAGGGAGCCAGAGACAGAAGTGTTTAAGAGATGATGTCCATGGGTCAGCGTGCTGGGGCGTACCCCATTGAATTGAATGGAGTTATTGTCTGTTACTATTTTATATGTTATGACGGTGAGCTGGATAATAATGAAGGCCACTGTTCTACTAGCAAGGCCCTTGTTAGTCGAGTGGTGGCCTTCATTAATCTCCAACTCTCCATCAATAATGTATAAAACAGTAATTAAAAAATAATCCCATTCATTTCGGTGGTGCACACCCCTGCAGTCTCCTTTTCCCTCTGTTGCAATGTGCCTAAGTGTGGGGATGTGGAGGTCAGCTTCAAGGGGGGGGCGGAGCATAAGCCTGACTATAGTGGGGCTCCAATAGTCTGTGCATACCACACTGCTTAACTGCCCATGAATGCAAGGGACAGCTCTAGAATGTCTGTAACATCTCTAAAGGTACAACTTATCTGGTTTGACTGAAACGTGATATGCAAATCAGGAAAAATTCAAATGTATAAGATTCATCTGTATATACCTCAGAGCAGTGCATCAGATTTGGGCTTAAACCCAGCTAGTTACTAACCAGTTTTCTTTCCTTGCTGAAGTTCATCCCCCCAAAAAAAGAACGTTGTCCCGATTTTTCTCCCTGACTCCATTCCATTCAATACCCATCCCCTACGGATCATGAAGCCACCCAAAAGTGAAGAAATATAACAAACACATCAATATTTAAGCCCTTCCTCCTTCCCTAATCCTCCTGTAAAAAAGTTTGTACTTTTACTTATCTGGCCATATGGCCAGAACCAGCAGCATGGCATAGTGTGCCACCAGCCCAGTTTTTAGTCCGCTCCCCCTCTCTCCTTCATCAAAAGCTGGATGCTAGAACCAACCATCACAGGTCCTCAACGTGTTCACGACCAAGTCACCTAGCCATATGAATCTACCCAACCTGGGTTTCTTCCTTCTTGCTTGGTTGCTGCTGTGGCTTCTGCCACACTGCACTGATCAAGGCCTATGAAAGCCACCCACACCACTGTCACCATTGCTGCTAAGCCTAGCTTGCTGCTGTGGGTGTCTGTGCTGTTTTTTTGTAATGTGAGCCTAGTAGAGTAAGTAGGTAGCCTAGTCTTGAGTTAGCTTCTTGCTCACCCTCTGCCCCTTCAGCCACCAGGGGAGATGGAGATTCACAAAAAGTAGAGCAACAAAAATATGCTGCCACAACACCGCTTATGTGAGTTCAGTGCTCACTGACTCCTCCAAGCTGTAGTGTTCAGCCTGTCTGCTCTGTGGTTGGAAAGACAGTGCCGCACTTACAAGAGTCAGGTGCTCTTTTTTGGCTGGAGCTCATCCACATCACATGTGATTGTGCCACCACCAGTAGGTAGAGAGCGTGGACAACACAGTACAGACACAGTCAAATATGGAGAGTGCCTGCAGCGTGAGCACACACAGGCCAGGTGGGCACTTATTGTGCAAATAATTATATCCAAATTTAAAGCCATTGCTGCCACACCATAAGAACAACCTAGGCACAAATACGGGGGGGGGACTGCTCCCCCCCTGCCCTACCTAAATGGCACCTTGGCCTAATGGTAGAAATTCATTCTCAGGTACTAATACAATGGTTTCCACTGTGTTCTGAGGTAGCGTATCTCCATGTTTCATGATGTGTCCTGATCATCATGTGGGTTAGAGTCCCTCATTGTCCCTCACTTTGAGTGTCCATGTCCCTCATTTCAGTGACAAAATGTGAGGTATGGTGCATGCTTCCAAGACCCTACTCAGCACAAAGAGTGCTGAGCATGGCCATAGTGTATATGCTCAGTACAGAATGACAAAGGGAAAGTAAGTGAGATAAAAAAGTCATGGAGAAACACATTTGTAGTACTAAATATGCATAAGGGATTTGCATGGTCCAAAACAAAAAGGATTGTCTTCATAACACAGAGGTCCCTCTTCATACATCCAGAATGGGGGATGTTGACTGGCTATATCCAAGGCATTTAATGCAATAAGCAAAGAATACTTTACCGATTAATGGCAATTTAATGACAAAAATCAAAAGCCATTAAACAACTTGCAAAAGGATCAAAATTAATGAGATTACCTAATTTTTATGGGAATGCAAACAAAAATGTATTTCAATGACTTATTGCTAGTATAAGAAATAGAAACATGCGGCATGTGAACCTGATGTGATGTTTAAATGATATTCACACTAGCTTAACTGCTGCACTCACGTCAAGCTTGCAGCATGTGACCCTGATTTGCCTTTTAGACCTGGTTCACATAGGTTCACTTTGTGTATGTGAACCGCATGCAAACATTGCGCAGTTAAGCATTTGGCATGCATTCTGCATGTACACAGCACACCTATATTTCTGTAAGGGTTGAGTGAACCAGACATTTTATATGCATTGAAAAACTAGGGTGAAAATGATTTCATTAACAAAAGGCAACACCCGAGGCAGTTTTCAACATAGATTTACTGAAGTGCAACTAAAATAAAGTCTTCATAGAAGCAATGGAATGTATTGTTGTTTTGCACTTCACATTTTGCTAAGGAAAATCTGTAACATTTTGGAGCTGATATGGAATAAAAATAAAATGGGCGCACCTAGGTTTCTCAAACTATCAAATGTATCCGTACTTGTGGCTACCTTTTAAATGTACTTATCATGACCGCAGTGGCTGTTGTTAATTTTTTTTAAATCAACATACAAAGTATTGGGCACATTGGTACCCCCATTTCATGAACTTACCCGGTACCTTTAAACTTCTCGTTAGAGGAGCAACTTACTTGGCAATGGTGGTGAACTCTTTTAGAAATACATTTGGGGCAATGTCAGCATCTAATGCATGATAGATGATAGACCAACCAAAGGCAGCCAGAGCATTTAAGATGTATCTAAACAAAGTCTGCATAGCTGTGAAACTCAATGACTGTAGAGGGAGAGTGGGGGACACCATTGTGCTAGTCACAAAAGCCTGAACTATGGTCACTAGCAAAGTCAGAAAAGTTTCTGACAAGCTTTAGTCTACTAATTTTTCTCACCATTATCCAATCAAGAAGTAAGTGTAGTAATAGTAATAGATTTTATTTAACCGCTTTACAGTAATTGGCCTAACAAATATTAAACTATAAATAGGTTAAAATTCAGCAAAAACATAATCAATCATGATCAGATAATGGAGAATGCTAGAGTAAATAAAAAGGTCTTTAGTGCCATTTTAAAGCTCTCCACAGTCAGGCACTCACGAACACGACGGGGTAGAGAATTCCACAAGGTGGGTGCCACAAACGCAAATGCTTGAGCTCCTGATGTCTGCAACCAAATCTTGGGAATCTCTAGCAACCCCTTGTTGGCAGAGCGGTCGGGAGGGGCAGTAGGGGCAGAGAAACTCTTGCAGGTATCCTGGTCTCTATCCATTTGTAGGGCTTTGTAGGTCAGCAAGCCAACATTGAAGGTGATTCACCATTGGACTGGCAGCCAGAGCAGCTCACACAGCTGAGGTGTAATATGGCTAGATCAAGGAAGCCCAGTTAGTAACCTGGCTGCCACATTCTGCACCAACTGCAGACAGTGGATATCAACCTCCGGGTAGCCCAAGATACAGGGCATTGCAGTAGTCCAGATGGGAGGTCATGAAGGCATAGACCAGAGTCAGAAGATCATTGGGCAGAACTAGATGTTTTATCTGAGCGATATTCCTCAGATAGTAGAATGAGATTTTGATGACGGACGACACCTGAGATTTCAGGGTCAGTCCCTCATTGAGAATAATGTCCAGGCTCCGCACCTGTTCAAAGGTCATTAGCTGGTGACCACCGAGTATATGTCTGGATGTCTGCTCTGTCAAAGACCCTCTCTACTCAATGACCTGGGTCCATGACCAAAACCTCAGTCTTGTCAGGATTCAGCTTCAGCCAATTGACACACATCCAATCCTGGATCTTGGATAGGCAGTTATTAAATACGGAGACTGCTACATCCTGTCCAGGTGCAAAGGACATGTACAGCTGAGTATCATCTGCATAACAGTGAAAACTCAGGCCTACTGCCTTACAATGTTCCCCAGCAGCAACATGTACACTGCGAACAGCATGGGTGACAGCACAGAATGCTGCAGAACACCACATGGCAGGGAGAATGCGTCTGAGGAATAAATTCCAGACACTACTCTCTGAGACCTGCCAGTGAGAAAAGAGTGGAACCAACTGAGGACTGTACCTGACAGTCCGCAGATCAACTTCAGGTGTTCCAGCAATACACCATGGTCCATGGTGTCAAATGCCATGGAGAGGTCAAGGAGGACTAAGATTTGTCTATTTATTTCAGTTTCAGATTAATACCTTTGAGCCAGGGCTCATTTACAAAGGTTCTGTCTTAGAACAAAGACAATAAAACTTAAAAACAATACAAATGTTACAGGTATTCACATTCAGATAAGGCATAATATACAGTAGATACATAGGAAGCAGGAGGTTACATCGTTCCTGTTACAGAGTATAAGTGCGAGTAATAACAGGACTTCATGAGTGCGGTACAGCGCTTGGCAAAATTCAGAGTACAGACTTAGGTCAGTATAATCCATGGGTTCAGGTAGGAATAAGTGTAGAGATATAGGCAGCTAAAGGTGGCTTTATCTAGGGAGTAGTGGAAGGACAAGGTATAAGGGGTGAGCGAGGCAGGGGGATGAGTGAGGGAAGGGAGGAAATTCAGAGGTGGGGGGACAGGGCAGCAGTCAAGGGAGTGAGGGAGCCCGGGTGGTGCAGCCAGGACAGCAGGGGGCCTGAATCAAGGGCTAGGTCAGATACCATTTGTTCCAGGGTAGATAATACAGCTCCTCCAATCTCTCGCTAAGAGGAGGAGGTCATTGAGCACCTCAGCAAGGGAGTCTCAGTACTATGCCTCTTCCTAAATCCTGCCTGGAAGGGATCAAAGATGTCATGGATGGCAAGATGACCCTCGAGCTGCAGCGCAGCAACCTTCTCAAAAACCTTTCCCACAAAGGGAAGGTTAGAGACAGGCCTGTAGTTGGCAAGACAATCCATGTCTAGAGACAATTTCTTTAGGATGGGTGTTTCCACTGCCTCCTTCAGAGAGTCCATAAACTCCCCGGTCTTTAACGAACACCAGACAATCTCAGCTAGGATCTGGCTGATGACCTCAACACACCCCACAAGGAGGCGGGTTGGGCCCGGGTCCAGACCACAGTAGATCAGCCACAAATTTTGGATGATCATCATGACATCCGAGATCGCCACTTGGCCAAAAGCCACCAACATGACCTAGGCGCTGCAACCTCCCCCCAATCACCACAAGACCCAATGAAGTGGGCTGAGTCAATCTTTGACCCAATGTCAGCAATCTTATCTGCAAAGAATGAGCAAACTCATCACATCTCTTTTGTGACAAATCTGTCTTCAGCTGTAGACAGACTGGATTGCACAGTCTGTCCACAGTTCAGAAGAGCTGAGCAGGTCAGTTCTGTGCAGCAGTCCCAGGACAGGAACTCTGCCTTCTTATGGGAAATCACTGATTGATAGCCCCCATAATGTGACATCAATCTAAGCTTGTTGGTATCAAGGCCAGATTTCTACCAGTGACGCTCCAACCTTCACCCTACTCTCCTCATCTCCCTCAAGGGCTCATAAAACCATGGAGACTGAGGGAAAAGGGAGATGGCACAAACTCAGACAGGAGCACTGGAATCCAGAGCCACCACCATGGCCCTATTATAGGCCTGGAGAAGATTCTCTGGACCCATGCTAGCACTCAGAACTCCTAATAGGTCCAGCACTGCCATCAGGTCTTCCGGGGTCACATACTTTAATGGGGAGTACTGGACCATCTCCAAAAGGGTAGGCCTATAGGGGGGTGCCTGGAAGTTGAATCTGATATTGCAATGGTCAGACTATCTGACTGGCTCCACCAGTAAGATGGCGCTCTCCATACCAAGTCGGAAGAACAGGTACAATGAGTGACCCAAAATATGGGTCACAGCAAAAACTACCTGTGTGAAGCCCAGTGAAGTCATCAGCTGGAGGAAGTCTTGTCCAAAACGCAAGAGTTCATCGCTGATCCAAGCATTGAAGACACCCAGTACCATCACCCTGGGGAACTCCAACACTATGTCGGCGGAAAAATCTGCAACTTTCTGCAAAAATTGCTTCCTATCCCCGGATGGACAGTAGATGAGAAGAATTATGTACCCCACACAAGATACACTCAAAGGATCGGGCCTCCCCCACTGGCACATCTACTGGGCCCAATTCCATTCTAAAATAAATGGCAATAACCCCACCCCTGCAATCCAACCTCAACGTTGTATCACTGAGAAACCATCTGGAACCACTGCCTCAAGAATTGGGCCAGTCTTGGCATCCAGCTGGATCTCTGAGATGCATGCCAGGTCAGATGACCCAACAAGATTAGCAATCACTGCTGTCTTGTTCTTGATAGACCTGGCATAACACAACACCATCTGAGTAGAATGAGAATCCGAGGCCGACCGAGAAACTTGCCCACTCAAAGTGGAACCCTTGGGTATGGGGACTACCCAGAATATATGAACACTGGAGTCACAGCTGTCCACCGGCAGCCAAAATCACCCCTGCCAAATACAGCCATAGGAAATTGACCCTAGACCCCTCACAACCATCTTCCCCAGAGACCCAACCCAACCCAGATCCCCCAGCCGTCCCTTCAGGGCAAAAAAGAGGACAGTACCTGAGACTGGGAGCTGGCCAAGCAGTAACCAAGGTCCACTAGATGTCAGGGGCAGGTCGCGCTCTCACCATGCCAGCCACTGGTTCCTCAATCTCCAAAACCTCGGGAACAAACTCAAACAAAACTCAGCAGTCCACAGTTCACCGTGTCCAGAATGTGCTCATTGCTCCGACTTTGGATTACAGTCTTCCTCCAACAGCCAACTAAAAATCAGGCTAGCAGTTTTAATGGACCAGCCAGCAGATTCAAACTCCAAACAGAACTCCACTGATCTTCTTTGAATGGAGAATCACTTACAGTATTACTGGTAAAGTACCCTGCCATGAGTAAAAGGAAATTATGGAAAACTGGCAGAAACTCCCTGATGCTGGGCGAGTAGTTATTAGTGTGTATGAGAGAAGCAGTGCTAGCAGTATAGACAGCTAGTGGTTTGGTGTTCAAAAAGCATTAAAACAGTAAGCACCAAACTAATACTAATAAAAAAACGCTACCTACAGTATCTCCCAAACAATTTGATGCTTTCCTTACTACCTCACTCACTGTACAACCCTAATTCTCTAAACTATAAAACTAGACTGTTGAGCTAAAATAAGCTAAAACAAAATAAAACAAAACTAGTAAAATTAAAATAAAATCATAAGGGTGTTTAAATGTTACTCAGGCAGCTCGCTCACATCTTTCAGAGTTCCAACTAAAGTCCTCAAGAATAACATAAATACATTCATACATACATAATTAAATATTAAAACTAACTAGTTTAAATGGCCATAAAATTCAGTTTTGATAAACAACATGAAATCTGCTGATAAAAATATAAATAAATACATACATACATACATGCACACATACATACTGTACATACATTCATTAATAAATAAATAAATATGTAAATACAGACTGTGTGTTAAAATGGAACAGGGGTTTAATCCTAAAAAGCCTGCATTTTTAAGAAGGTATTGGGGCCCCTTTTAAAGGCCTCCATTAAGGGGCCTCTTTCGGGGCTCTTGAGACAGAGTTCCACAAGACTGCGCATGCTACCTGAAAGGCCCAGTCGGCAGAGGTTTTTACTTTCACTCTGGGTTTTGTAAGGAGGCTCTCCTCAGTGGGACAGAGTGGGTGCAAAGAAATGTAAAGATGTAGGATGCCTATCAGATTGCCTAGGCCCAACCTGTGTAGGACCTTATAAGTTAGAGCCCAACTCTAAAGGAGATACACCACTTAACCAGCAGCCAGTGAAGTTCACGCAGCACCAGAGAGACATGGCACAGCTTTGAAAGGCTAGTCAGCAAGTTAGTGGCTGCATTCTGCACTAACTACAGGTGCTGTAGACTACTTCCCTTGACTGTGGTTTTGTGTTTTAGTATTAAATCTGGTTGGTTCACTTATCACTTGTTTTATACTGATACTATGCAACATACTGCTGTAATTATCAGCATTTCTACCTGACAGTCTAAAGTAAGGACACTTAAATCATGGTAAAGGACCATGTGTGACAGGTCTTTTAGGCCTTGAAGCCCTCAGTGGAAAGATTATTGATGCAACATATATTAATCGTCTTGACTCATACTGTACCAAGCAAATCTGAAACATTATCCATTCATATAGTGTATCAGTAGAGAAAGGGAGACAACTTGAACATCAGTAAGGTTTTCCCTAATAGAACATAATGAATCCTCACCTCTTGTTTGATCTATCCCTCCTGAACACTTTGTAAATATTTATATAGTTTCAGTAGTTAAGAAGGCAGACTTGAGCCAAGATTTGTTTAGAGCTAGAATGTTTTGACAGTGCAGCCGCATCCAAGTGTCCAGTTCAGGCTTCTTGCCAGGCAATACATACAAATTAGACTAATAAAGGAATAAACAACCATAAGCTAAATAAAACAGGACAAAAAATGGGGTTGGCATGGCCAGGTGTCAAGCCCTGGCTACACTGTCTAAATCCAGATTTGCTCTATTCTTGACTGTATCTAAGCAACCAGGGGAGATGCCTCCATTAATTCAGTGACTTACCCTTGAAAGATGTGGACACTTCCTTCTGATATATACTGTAGATTTCATAAATTCCTCCACCATATGCATCCAATTTGCCTCTAATGCTACTTTTCATTGTAACACAAATTTATATTGTACCTGACAAATACAGAATTTAAGACATGACATTAAATAACATACGATTCATGTGACATGAGTAGGTAATTTTCACCAGTGCCCTGGCAAACCCTCCCCCTGCTAATAAAGCTGGTCTTTTTCAATGTTAGTTTCATACTTAAAAATTACAAATAATCTCTAGAATGTTGTTGCCTAGTATATAGATTGGCTAGCAAAACTGATTGAAAAAATGAGAGAATATTTTTCACAAAAATTATAGATGTGATCTTTTGATTGAACAAAGGAAATCCATTACTGTGTTGAAGTGGAGACATACAGTACTGTAGTTATCATTTACTCTTAGAAGGGAAGGATATCTTTATAAATACATTAATCACAGAGATCCCAAATACTTACCAGTCTTCTAACACAGCTGGGCAGTGAATAAAAACTGAGGGATGTGAGGTCGGGCAGCCTTGATGTACCTAAGGTAAAGTCTCAGATTTATTCATTTAGTTTTTATTTACTAGGTAACAGAACTGGACAATCAATTCCCATTCTCAGCTATGACCTAGTAGGATACAACAGTGAGCACTAGTACAATATATTACAAAAGTATGTATAATCAAAACACAACAATGGTACATCCAAATGATGATTTTAAAGTACATGTCAGTGAATCTTCAGGAGTGACATAAAATGCAATGTATAAGAAAGAAACAATTCCACAAACAAAGGTTACAGTGCAAACTAGCAGGCCAAACAGCAACGGCCCAGTTACTGTATGTACAAGTGAAGGTAGCCTACTTAAAATGTTGCATGTAGCAATTTCTGGGAAAGGCCTGTACTTTTTGGCATGGATGTAGTTAGGGAGTATAAAATTCCATAACATAGGTCCAGAGCTAAAGAAAGCAAACTCCCCTAATTTATATTTAGTTTTAGGTGTTGTTAGCATGCCATGCTCAACTGACCAAAGGAGGATGGAGCTCTTAGCTGGCTGAAGGAGCAAAGCATGGGAAGCTGACATCTGCTTGTGGAGGATATTGTACATGATATCCTTTACAGTTAAGTCATGCAGGAGGAAGGGGAACAACTCCAGCATATCATGGAAGTCACAGTGGTGTGTTTGGAGAGTGGCAGTTAGGGCAAAGCAACAAATATTATTGTATTCCATTCAATAAGATAGTTTTGGAAGAGCTGGAGAACATAGGTAGTCCATATAAAAGCTTCAGTAGGAGGATGAGATGGGTGATGGTGACGTGGGCACTGGGGGTGAGGTTAATGTTAATTTTGCAAGATATCCCTAGCCAGGAATTTACAGCCTTACAGAGTCCCATGATATGTAATAAGAAAGTCCAGAGAAGGATATAAGATGACGCTGAGGTAATTGAAGCTTGTTACAGATGCAAGAGAGGTTCCATCTTTACACTAAACCCTCAGAGAGGATAGACAGCTCTTCAGCCTGGAGGCCAATCTGAAAAGTATAGCCTGTGTTGTTGATGCCTTTAGGTGGAGCTTGTTGGTGAGTAGCAAGTTTTGTACCTCCTGGAGGTCTGAGGACAGCCTGCTGTTAATATTGACAATATTTTTTGCACCCAAGGATAAAACCAAGTTGCCTACATAAAGAGAGGACATGCTATGCACAAGATAATGATGAACATTGTTTATGTACAAAGGAAAAAGAAGAGGACCAAGTATAGATCTTTGGGATACACCCTCCTTAGTAGGTGCAGAATCATAGCACATTGACCCAAATTTGTTATACTGAAACCTGTTATGCCGATAACTCACAAACCAGGAGAATGCCAACTATGAGATACCCAGTTCACCAAGTACTGCACGGTAGGGAGTGATCTACAAAGTCAAAGACCTTGATGAGGTCTATGAAAACAGCCACACTCAAGTCACCCCTGTCCACAGCGCTAGCAATGCTACAGTAGTAGTAAGGGTCAACAAGGCAGCCATAGTGCTATGTCCTCCACAAACACCATGTTGAGCTGGATTCAAGAGGCTATTCGAGGTCAGCTAGTTTGTGAATCACAAGGAAACAATTTTTTCCAGGGCTTTATTAAGAGCTTGGAATATGGCAATGTGCCTATAGTTACTAGTATCCTTGAGATTCCATTTCTTATAGACAGGACAAACATTAGATAGCGTCTATAGCTCGGGCACAATCCTAGAACTAAGGGACAAGTTTATGATCCTGGTGACTGGACAGGTTAGATGGATGGCAGCAGCTCTAAAGAGGATGAATTTAGCCTCTGACATTTCTCCCTTAATATTTTGCTGTTTCATACACATAGCTCAGATTTACATGATGCAAGCTTGTAAACATCAGAATGAAACTCTGTTTCTGCCAAATTTTTTTTTTTGTTACTGTTTCTCCCTCCATCCTAGTTAGCCCACTATCCTGCTGTCCTCCCAGCCCCATCCCCTGACCTTCAGGCTTACCTTCCCTTCTTCTCCCATGGCTTGCCCTCTGTGGCAGGGCAGTGGGAAGCCCCCAGCTCTACCCGCCAGGACTGGGTCCAGATCAGGGAGGTGCCTTCTTGGGGGT
This sequence comes from Neoceratodus forsteri, assembly GCA_016271365.2. Lineage (NCBI taxonomy): Eukaryota > Metazoa > Chordata > Ceratodontiformes > Ceratodontidae > Neoceratodus > Neoceratodus forsteri. The sequence continues at coordinate 1,211,312,613 of CM057453.1, read as the reverse complement.
GGCATCTGTGGAGGACAGCCTTCATCCAGCTCAATCGGGACCAGTTTCTGTTTTTCTGCAGAGGGGAGCATGCAGTGCTGACAATGGCCAAGCTGCGTGCACTTCCGCATGCAGCATGCCAGTCAGCTGCTCTGCCTCCACACCCCACAGTGCAGGATGCAGCATGCCAACACCTAGCCTCCACTAGGTGTCAGGCAGGTGCCAATCTCTGTTCCCTACCCTCCCTGGGAGAGGAAAGCTGTCCCCTGGATGCTCAATCCTCTCCCTCCCTAGCCGACCCCCTACGACCTGCTTGCACCGTGAACACTGGTCACCGGCATGGCAGGAGGTAAGGCAAGATGCCTCAGCCTTCCACACCACTGGGCTGGCTTGTTTCTGCCAAAATTAGTTTTAAAAGTGGAGCTTACTTTCCTATCTTCAGTGCCACAGTCATCCTTCCACATTTGCTCTGAGTGGTACAATGCTGAGTTCCAGGCACCGGCTGCTGACGTCATTGTTTGTATAGTATACAGCAGCCAGAATGGGAAAGTGAATATAGCTCTGCACATGTAGGGTATGCAGATGTGCTGTATGTGAGTCCCTTGTCAAGAAAACAAGAACACTTTATGACATGCAGAAGTAATAATTTTACAACCCCAAGAGAACATACCTAATAGCTAGAGACCCATGAAATTATTTTTATTTTTTATAATTTTTCTTTTTGTTTTTCTGGAATTTCTTGTTATTTCTTTTTATTCATTAAAAATTTAGTTTTATTTCTTGTTATCACATTTACATTCATAAAATACCTCAAAATGACCTTGTACACACTAGAAATCACATTCCTAGTATGCTACATTGTATTAAGTAGCATTATGCTATGGTCTTGCAAGGTTTTGTGACTGAAACAGTTCTGCTGTCACTTCCTTGTGGACCATCTCTGTGGTAACAATGGAGCCTAAACAACAACTGCTGCAGCATTTATTTAGATTGTGCCTGCAAAAAAAGTCATTTTTTTGTTTTTTTCATTTTATTCCTTTCATATGCTGAATTTCGTGCTATTTCTTGTTATACCTTGAGTTTCTTGTTATTTCTTTTTATGCCTTAATTTCTTGTTATTTCTTGCTATTTCTCATTTAAGAAAAACACGGGTCTCTATTAATAGCCATTCACAATTGTGACCCTAATGTGGCTAGATTCATGGGCATTGAAGCTGTCCCATGCCATTCAATAGGAGAAAGGATGAAAAACTCCTCCAAAAAGAAGCAATATGGATTTTTAACCTAAAGGCCATATAGCCTATGGGCTTTAATAAAAAAAACTGTATTTAATACTATGTTATTATTTATGTTAGCAAAGTGGTTCCTTAGTACAGCCCTTATATTATTGGTGTATCACTGTTGCCATTTTATTGCATTTCTAAGTCATGTATTATTGTTTTTACCTTTCAGATTTGAGTTCCAGTATCCTTCTTTGACACCTGGGGCTCAGTTTTCAAAGGGTCAGGAATGATGCAAGGTGCTTGCATCAGAGACATGACACAAGGGGATCACTGCACCACACCGTGCATCATTCTGGTTTTTCTAACAGTGCATGCAGTGGACAGGGCTGTACCAGATGTGCTTGTGCTGTGCTTGCGGCAGAAGCATGGCAGCAAAATGGCAGAAGGGAGCTTGCGCCAGCACATTGCTGCAGTATCTCCCAGTGTGGGATTTTCAAAAACTCCCAAAGGGAGCAGGGCTTTCTCAGGTGTAGATCATCCAGTGCTGGTCTAACATCCCTGAGAGCCATCACATTGCTGAGGTATGGCCAGAGGGGTCCGGGCACAGGATGTTCCCCTGTTACAGATGGGGTGACCTTCACATCTGTTAGTCCTTGCAGAGTCCCACAGCCATGGAAATACCACAGTTGAGATGGTCACAATGGAAGACCTGGGCTAAGACAGGCTGCCATACAGGAATACATGACTATGTGCCTATAATAGACTTGGTATAGTGAGACCCCTAGGCCATGATCAACAACATCAGGTGATTCAGTAATGATTCCATAAAACACAGGGAGCACTCATGTGGCCGTCAGTGTCTGCCCAGTCCACAGCAAGAGATGTGGGGATGGATGCCACCGCAGTAACCGAATGCCATGGTCCCCACACATCTACACTGTACGATACCCAGGTGGTGCACAATGCCTCTGCCACCATATGAACAGCTAGGGCAGAATCCTGAACCCAAACATTTCTACACCTGTGTCCTGCACCCAGAGGCTGTCATTGCCATGTCTGGCTCATTGACAACAGGGGTGCCCACAGGTTCCATTTGTGTAGAGCAACAATCCCAGGGACACACACCATGATATGATGACTACAAGGCTGGATCTCATGGTCCATAGCAGAGTGTATGTGACCTGCCAAGGAGCAGAATCACAGTGTGGTGTCCATGTTCTGTGGGCTGATGTCTATGTAGTGGATGACTTTCTCAGCCCAAGCCATCTGTATGCCAGTGGGGGCAGTGATCTAACTGGGGCATCCTGTGCAGCACTAACAGCGTTTCTGTGGTCCTCCATGTTACATGGGTATCCCTGTCCAGTGTGTCCCACTCTCTGTTCCCATGGGTCTGTGCACAGTGTTGTTGGGGGGGGACCAGCACTACGGTGGCATGCCTTGGGGCACAGTGGCATGGCTGCCCAGCATGCAACAGGAAGGACCCCACACAGACTACTGAGTGGATCCTACAGGACTGCTGTCATGCACCCCAGGATGTGCATCTCACATCCATCACACATCAGATGGCCTGGGGCACACTCTGTGAGGGTACAGTGTGATGGTCCCATACACAGCTGCCTAGCAACTCAGTATGCACCTCTCTTGCAGTGTGGAAGGACATGACTGTATGCTTCTGCTAGATTGTCTAGGTTGGCTGCACAGTTGTGTTACTGATGTCCGGTATATAGTGCTGCATGATGTTATGCTGTGGTTCATGGGGACATGTACATGCTGGACCTACTGACAAGACAGGCTTGCCTGCTGTGCCACCACCATTAATTATGGTACACTGCATCTATCCCACTGCACCTTGCTACCATTGCTGTTCATGGACATAGCAGCATAGCCTTTCCACCGTCCCAGGTAGAGGACATTGCCAGTTCATCATGGGAGAGCTCCTGCTGTATCACAGGAGTGTACAACAGGTCAGTTTGCAGTGGGTATGATGGCAGGGTGGTCCCACTTTGCATTCCCTGTCAATTCAGCCTGTTTCTAATTGTCTGTTTTCAGCAAAGGTCATTATACTATAAAAAAAAATGTATGTCTGATGATATACAGGGGTTAGCCATAACCTTTTTTTTTGCAGTAACCAGCAAGACAAGTTGATTCAAAATTGCGCTAGCCTACAGTTAAAATGGTACATTTTCATCACTTATACAGCAAAAAAATGCAAGCTAAGAAATACTCTGATTATTGCACATTTATCCTACTACCACATTGCTTCCAGCACAGCCCCAAAAAATAAATTCTGGCCAGAGCCAATAGGGCTGCAGTAGAGGAATTTGGGGTAAAAATATTGAAAATTACCAAAGTTATGAGCCTGCTTTCACGAAATGTAATGTAGGCTCATAAATTTGTTGTTGTGTAATATTTTATAACAAAGTTTCAATATAGGCTTGTTATAACCATGCCTCATGAAGAAGGGCAGAGAAAATGTTCAACTCCTGGCCTAAAGGTGATTTCATTCAGGGACTGCAAAATCAACTTTTGGGATGCAAAAACACATTTTGCAGGAGTTGAAAAATGACAGTTGTCACATTTATGAGGTGCTCTAAAGAAATGGCTAGGTTGAAAATTTGGGGTAAAAATATTGAATAATACCAGACTTATGAGCCTGCATTTGCAAAATTCAATGTAGCCTCATAACATTTAAAAAAAATATTTTTACACAAAATTTATAACATAGTCTTCTTATTACTCCATCTCATGAATGGGGGCAGAGAAAATTTTCAACTCCTGTCCAAAAACTGATTTCTTGCAGGGACCGCAAAATCACCTTTCGGGATATAAAAAAGCATTTTGTCCAGGATTGGAAAAATGACACCTGTCACACTCATGAGTTGCTGCAAAGATGTGGCTATGTTGTAAATTTGCGGTAAAAGTATTGAAAACTACCAATGTTATGAGCCTGCATTTGTAAACTTCAATGTGGGCTCATAACTTGTTGCTTTTTTAATATTTGTACACCAAATTTTCAACATAGCCTTCATATAACCCCACCTCATGAACAAGGGCAGTGAAAATGTTCATCTCCTACCTGAAAGATGATTTCACGTAGGGACCGCAAAATCATCTTATGCGACAGAGTGTCCTAATGTCAGTGCAATAGTTCATGAGGTGGGGTCCCAAAAAAGGCATGTTGGAAACTTGGGTCAAAAATCTGCAAAAATGCCCAAGTTATGCCACTACATTCGAAACCCCATTGAATTACATTAAATCACGTGCCTGCTTCTTCAGTTCACAGTCCAGCTGTGAAGAGTAAAGATGTGTCTGCAGTCCAAAGATAATTATGGCATTGGACCCCTGATGGGTAAGTAAGGGCTTGGGGGGTGCGGGATAGTGGGTGCTGAGTGGGAGAGTCAAATGGAGGGACTGTTAAATGCCACTAAAGACACAGATGGACAGTTTTGTTTTTACAGGGTGCAAAAAAACAATAATTGCCTGAGGATTCCAGCACTCGGAGATTGGGAACCCCAGTGTCACTGTAACATTTCGGGGAGAGTGGGTGGTGGGTGCTGAGAGGGAGGGTCAAGTGGATGGGACTTAAAAAATGGGAGAAAAAAACAGACTTGGATTCCTGAACCATGGGATTGGGTACCCCCAGTGTGACTGCAACATTTCTGGGGGGAGAGTGGTGTGGTGTCTCTGCTGAGAGGGAGAGTTGGGTGGGTGGAAGGAAAAACATTTTTGAAAAACTAAACAGTCATGTCCACAGTCCTGATGGTGGAGGTCAAGGTAGAATATAGCACAATCTGCTGTGAACAAGATAGCCATCAAGCTCTATTGTGCATGCACAAGTATTCGCACATGTGCAGTACAGGTCATTGGCCATCTTGAACACGGTGGACTGTGCTGTGTTCTGGTGTGACCTCTGACTATGGAATAGTAGTACTGTGGGATGCTAATGGGCAGCATGGATGCAGAGGTGACAGTGAGGCAACTCCACAGTCTTGTTTGGTCAGAATAAATCTCCCTTTTCTGATCACAGGAGATCTTCAAGACAACACCCACTGCAGCCCTAAAAGTGACTGCAATGCAGTTACACATAATGTGCCCCCCCCCATTGTTTTGTACCACGGCCCCCTCACTTCATCTTTCTGCACCTACATAACCAGAGGATCCCACAACAGCAAATCAGTCAAGCAGTCCTAGATCTGCATACATATTAGTGATTGAAGCCAGAAAGCTTCCATACAATGATGTCACGAAGTCATGTCATATGACTTTCTAACAGAGCTTTAGAGTGACTTAAATTCAGCTGCAGCTCCTGACAAGCTCATTTTACAATCATTTGATGTGCAAAAACCTGATAAGAAAGAAAGGGGAATGGTAGCTTAAAGTTACAGATCCAGAAAGCATGATTTAATGCATGCTTGGCAAAACTGCCTGAATTGGTCCTCTTTAAGATGTTTTGGCATGCCTCTCAAGTGTCCCTGATTTTGCCTCGGAATTTTCCTCTGTCCCACATAAAGTTTGTGTGTTTGTGACTGAACAGTGGGGCTTGTAAGCACAACATAATGCCAAACTTTTAAGTTACAGACTTGCTTTTCTTCAGAAAATACATGTTATACTAATCCAGTTATTCTATCAGCTTTCTGAGTATTACCAATTTTTAAGATGTGTCTCTGATTTTGGGTCTTTGTTCTTGATTTTTTCATACCATGTCCCTGATTTGAGGCAAGAGGTTGAGATATATGCATTTTGGTTCAATTGAATCTGATCCATCAGACTTTGCTTCAGTTATCAGCTTAAGAATCTGCAGACCTCTGAGGCCTTCACTGTTTTGAAGTAGAAAGGTGGCTGGTTCAGAGAACCAGCCAGTGACATTGAGGAGGGGGTCTGCGTAGAGGGGGTTGGAGCCAGCATATTTAGAGTGGTGCACAAATTGTTCATTAAAAGCATTATCAATGGTCAACGGGTTTTTGCATTAATATCATTTAAGACAACAGGTTCAATAATCAAAGGTTGATGCATGGCTTTCACAAGCCCTGTGTCAAACCCTGTGCTGCCTCAAACTTATCACCACATCTTGCACTCAGTTCTCAAAGGTAGAGCGCATTTGAGGCACTTCACTTTTTTTTTACAGTGGCTTGCACCAAATATGTGGTGCAAATCCCATACAAAGGTCCACAAATTAGACCAGCAAGAGCTGCTGTAACTTGGGGCATGTGGCACATGGGATCAAGAATCCCAGTTGCTGGCAGTATAACTCCTTTTAGAATCGAGCCCATCATTAGGAGAGAGGTTGCCATCCTGACTCGGGGACTGTTTGATTCCTTTGCAAAACTAGCATGGCTTGCCAACTGTAGTATCACTAAGTGACTTACAGTAGGTGCTTTTATTGTGCTGAATAGTCATATACAGTTCTGTTTCCTGTATACAAGCAGGTCAGACATTGAATTAGACACAATAATCTTTAACCAGCTTTTGTCCCTCTCTTTGATCATACGGAGTAGGAGGTGATCTAACCACTTAATCATCTGACCGCTAACCCTCATACTGTAGTTATACATGGGATAGGCATGTCCTGAAGCCCCTTGAATAACAGATTAAAGTCTGAGACTGCTAGGTTAATATCACTGGTATTCCACAGAAAAGATCAATCTGTACCAGCAACATCTTGTTTAAAAGTAATAGTAGTAGTAGTCTTTATTTATGGTGCCCTTCACTGGAGGCTCAGGGTCCCATTACAGTAGTGTAGAACAATAAGAAAAAAACATAATTGACATATACAACCCATTAAACGGTCTTAAATTAAAACCTATTAACAAATGAATAAATAAAAAATAGGCTATACTATAAGGGTGTAGAATATTATGTATTCAAATCACCTGCTGGAATAAAGCATTTTTTCAAGCCCCCTTTAAAGGCCTCCACTGAGGGGGGCCTCCCTCAAAGCTCTGGGCTGGGAATTACAGAGGACTGGGCCTGAAACCTCAACAGAACTGATCCCCCAAGTCCTGGGGTATGCCACAGGGCAGAACCAGTGGGTGTAAGGAAAATTTTCCTAACACCACCCTTTGGGGTTCTGTCCTTGAGATAGGACTCGAACCTGCAGATGACCTTGCTGGTGAGCCCTGCATACTCCATGAGCAGGTCCAACAGTAGCCCATGATCCACAGTGTCAAATGCTGAAGACAGATCAAGGAGGATGAGAACTGACCATTTTCCTCTATTTCTTACCCTGAGCAGGTCATTATGCACCTTAACTAATGCAGTTTCTTTGCTATGCCTCGACCTAAATCCAGACTGGGGTGGCTCAAAGATGTCAAAGGCTGTCAGGTGTGCCTCAATCTGCTGTGTAACAACCTTCTTGATAACTTTTCCTGAGAAAGGGAGATTAGATACTGGATGGTAATTTTCCAAGACATCCAGGTCCAAAGAAGGTTTCTTCAGAAGAGGTTTCATCAGTGCACATTTATGCACCACTGGAAACACCTTCTCTGACAAAGAGCAATGGACAATCTCAGCAAACACTGGGCCTAGATACCCAACACAGCTCATTAGTTATCATGCCGGGCCTGGATCCAGATAGCAAAATATTGGTAAGAGCTCAGAGATCATCTCACACACCTCCATCATCACTGGCTGAATCCCTGACCCAGAGGCTCCTCCTCTGCTGGGCTGTCTTGTCTAGGTTGGACTTATTCTTTCTCTAATGGAGGACAATGTATCTGAAAAGAACTGTACAAACTCCTCACATTTCCTAGGTGTAAATGCTCTCACAGGCTCCAAACAGGCTGGATGAAGAAGCTTATCCACAGTCCGAAAGAGCTGACCTGGTCGGTTCCTCCCAGCAACAATCTCTCGCGACAGAAATTCTGCCTTTTTCTGAGTGATTGACTTCTTTTTTTTTTTTCAATTAACCATACTTTATTAATTTTTTTTAATAACAGCAAAACTAGGAGAACTGCAATCAGCAAGCAGGGATAGTAATATAATTGGAAATTACAAATAAAAACCATAGCAAATATACAATAAATCATGGACCTCCTTCCCCCAACTCACTCTTCCTCGCAGAGCACACCATTAACCATCCAACAGCAGGGAAGACAACAGGAAAATAAAACACAAATTAACAACTATCAAGGCTCCCAGGTGGGGAAGGACAGGAAGATGAGACAGAAGAGGGAGTGGGCTGGAGATGCCGCAGGCGAGATGAAATAGAGAGTAAGGCATAAAGTGAGTCCCAGCGAGACTTAAAGCAATGATGCCTACCTTGCCTATAAGTGATCTGCCTTTCCATCTCAAAAGCTAAAATCACCTCTTGGTGCCACTATTTATAACATGGGACAGTATCATCCAGCCAATAGCGGCAAATTATGAGCTTTGGCTTAAGGGAAATCAGGGTCATATATGGTCTATGAAGGCCAAGAAGCTCCTCTGGAAAGAGACCAAAAAGACACACTTCCAGGGTGAAGCAGGAGTCCAGCTCCAAAAGTGGGTCCTAGGAGAGCCTGATCGATGTCCAAAAAGTCAGCACCTTTGGACAGTCCCAGAGTATGTGCTTCAAATGCCCCTCAAACAGCCCACAGTGGGAGCAGATGGGGGATGACTGTCTGCTCATCTTATGCAGTCTTGAGGGTGTAAAATAAAGATTCTTTAAAATATGAATCTGCGACAGCCTGAGGTGGTCCTGTTTGACAAATTTATATAAATGATGCCATATGCCCTGCCACATCTTGGGCTCCACTTAGAGCTTCAGGTAGTGCTGCCAATAAAGCAAACACTGTTCAGACTGGCCACGTCCTTCAGCCGATAAAAGCAGTAAAAAACAGAAATGGCATGGAATTAGGCCACTAGGTAAAAAAGGCCCAGAAGTAATTCTGCAGTAGGAGGAGAGCACAGACGAGGGCTCAAAAAAGAAGTGACTGCCTTAACAAGTTGCAGGTATCTGAAAGGGTGAAACACCAGAAGGCCAAATTTATTCTGTATTGTAGTGAGCGGGGCAATAGAAGCACCATCAAATAGCGACAAAGGGGGGGCAGGCCAGAGGCAGGGGTGGAACTGAGAGGGAATAGGGCAGTCTACAATATGAATATTGGGATTACCCAAAAGAGGTTGGGACATATGTGTCCTCCAGTCCCACCCCATATAGAGACAATGTTGCCTGAGTGCCGTAAGAGACCACTCTAGAGGCATGCCTAGGAGATTGAGGGGTAGTTGAGAAGGCTTAAGATAAAGAAGGCTACCATGCTGGAGACCCGTTTTATCACACAAGCGCTGCTCTAATGACAACCACAGGGAGCAGTATTCCGAAGAAAGAGGGGACAGACAAGAATTCCAAAGAAAACATTTAGAACTGTACAGAGTGCAGTAATATAAAAAGAAATCGGGGAGCCAACAACCACCCCTCTCTCTGTGATTGGCTTCTGATATTCCTCATAATGGGACATCAAAACTAGTTTGTTTTCCCAGCCTGAAACTCCTCCGAAAATGCTTCAACCTTCATCCCCTTGTTTTCAGTGCCCTCAATTGGCTCTCAAACCATGACAAGCAGAGGTGCAACACCAGAGGACATGCACAGACTGGCACTACAAAGTCAAAGGCCTCTGTGACTTATTGTAAGCCACCACAGCTGTCTCTACACCCCCAGTGCAAGCTGATGACATTTCCAAAGTGTCCAGAACCACCATAAATCCTTCTGGCCTAAGCCTACTCAAAGGGGAGATACTGAGCCACTTCCACAGGGGATGGCAACAAGGGGGGGTCCTGAAACTGAATCTTATTGCACAGTGATATGACCAACTGAGTGGATTAATCTCAAGATTTTCAACCTTAAGCCCCAGGGGGAATACAAGGTACAAGGTGTGGCCAAGTTGATGGGTCACAGAAGTAATGACTTGTGTAAGGCCTAAAGCTTCCATACTGTGGAGGAAATCCTGACCAAACTGTGAGCATTCATCATCCACCCATGTACTGAAATCACTGAGGATAAGACACTTCAGTGATTCCAACACCAGATCGGAAACAAAGGTGATGATTTCCTGCAGAAACTCCCCTTCACAACCTGAAGGTTGTTACATGAGGATTCTGTAGCCTGCACCCAGACCCCCAACACATCGCCACACATCCATATGGCTTGGTATCCTCCACTGGGTGAGCTACCAGGTTCAGTTCAGATCTAAAACTGATGGACACCAGGTCCCTCCTTGGGCAGTATGCAACCGAGAACCCAGCTGGGACCAACAACTCCAGAACTGGGCCAGAACTGTCTAATAACCAGGTCTTGGTGATGCAGGCTAAGTCTACAGAGGAAATTCTTCATCAGCCTATCATTACATAGCATGCCCCGAAGTGGATGGAAAGAGTTGGTCAGTCCCTCAGCTGCTTGTCATCTCAGTCTGGTGGTATTCCTGGGAGTGGGGACTAAACATATCTAGTCTTTGCCCAGTCCTCATCTAACTCCAGGGTGCCTGTAGGTCCTCAACACCCCAATCAGTACCATGCCACCAGTCCTGTTCAGATCCTTTGCTCTCCTCCTCCTATCCCTTCACTCAGTTCCCATCTCCTTGCTTCACCATTATACAACAGCTGGTGGGGGCATCAAAGGGGCACAGGTCCTAAAGCAGGGATGAGGAATAACTAAGCCTTGGGGACTGATGCAGGCAGCACATCCTCATGAACTAATATAAAACCTGTTTTTAAAACTGTAACCAACAGCACCCTTCCAATAATTCCACTCCCCAAACCATGACTGTCTTAAATTCCCACAAATGATATATCCCACCCAACACATAAAACCCACCCATCCAAAACCATAAAACACTATAATAAATAAATAGAATGAAATAAATAAATAAATACATACATACATACATACATAAATAGTGCCAAAGCCCACCAAAAGTTTCAGATGAATTTTGTAAGCTGTTGCTCTTTAAAGAAAATATAGTCTCTTCTCTCTCACTGGAGAAATTTTCTTGTCAGTTCCCCCAGCATAGGTTTAAACAATCAAATAATTGTCCCTTCAGTTTGAAGTCAAGCTCTACTTTCACCTGAACTGTCCAAAACAAATAGAGAAAAGTCAAGTCCTAATCATTATCACAGCCAGCAATAATCCAGATAGTCTCTCACAGTAAGGAAATAGAAAGTGAAAGAGGAAATTGTTTAACCAGGAAAGACACACCAAGCCAATGTTTGTTTCCTGGTCTGACCTGTGAGGACAAGGAAGTTAAGTGACTTGCTAAAGGTTACACAGTACGCAGTAAAACAACACTCAGAAATACAGAGTTTTTCAAGCCCACTGACTCTTTCGCCACCAGCACATTCAAAGATTCTCTCTCTGAGGGTTCCTCTGGCACACAACCAGAAACACCAACAGTCCTCCAGGAATGCTGAGTTTAGTGAACTTTCCAACTAAACAGCTCTTTCCATTGGTAACCTCCAATGACCCACTTCCTAATTATAGAGAGAGGGAATTCCAAATGAAATGACCACCATGGCTACAATTGGTCACTTCACAGAGAGACAGTCACTTTCACAAAGATCTGAACAGGCATTGGACAAACCTGTGGTTGCCCCCCTCCAGCTCTTCCAGTGCTGACTCCTGGAATTCCTAGAGATTCAAGATCCAATATCTCACCCAGCACAGCATGTCCAATGATGCAGGCAATCAGACAAAGGTAACACAATCATGAACTGACTCAAAGCTTAGATAGAAACAGCATAGGAATATTAAGCAAATCAGGGGAACACAGCTTTCAGATGGTCACTAAAAATAAAATGCTAGCTTCTCAAGCTAACTCACTAAATTGCCCTGTCTGTATGTATACCCCACAACCACTAACCTAACAAAAATTGACTAAATACATGCAGCCATAACTAGAAATGCAGCGAAATTTAATTTTACCGATGAGATTCTGAAAAATTTGGGAATTTGTCCTATGAAATATTTCACAAAATTTGTGCATTTTGCATTATATTTTGTGGGTGCTAAATGTGAAATTCGGCCAGTGAAATGCAGAATTCTGCTAGCAAAATGCAGAATTTCGACTGCAAACGGTGGAATTTCACCCACATGTGGTGAAATCCCACATTTTGCCAGCAAAATGTCACCTTTAATGGGTGAAATTCCACATTTTGCCAGCAGAATTTCACATTTCGTACCCAATAAATATTTAGCGAAATGAGCAAATTTCACAAAATATTTTGCGGAATGAAATTTTCCAATTTCACCCATCTCTAGCCATAACTAGGAGCTTAAACAATGACAGACTGCATTATGGTGATACTATAAAAACAGCACCAGTAGCATTAACCCCCACCAAAAAAAAACAAAGCACCCCAAACAGTGTCACAGAACTGCAACAGACAGTACACCCAGTGTGGCAAGGTCAAAGTGTAAGAAATCTCAAATGCAAATTTATCTGTGGGATACTTTGGGGGATTTAGCTCTCTCACAGAATACAGGGGAGCAATCACTAACTGCATTAGGGAGAACACCTGGGCAGCATATCCTGTCTGCACAAGGTGTAAGAATCTAGTTTGCTGAGATCTACCTCAGTGTGCTTATTTTTGTAACAAAGCCAACTCATGTAAAAGTCCCCAACAAGGATAAATTCATTGTTTTTTACAACAAGTTCAGAAACTTTCATCAGAAATGGGAGAACTAAATGACTGCCCACATGGGGATATAAATATCAAAAAGATGTAACTTTTTTGGAATTTCCTGAAATTTGTTCTGTATCAAGAAATCAATATTTCAGTCAGTGGAAGCTGATAGCCCTGTAGTTGAGACATTAAAAGATACAATAAAACATAGTGCAACCCACTTGTCTGGCTGAAGTCCTGTCACACCAGACAAACTGGTAGCAGGTACAGCACAGAGATTGTTAGGTACAGTATAGTAGGCTTATGCCATTTTTCAGACATTCCTCGGATATCTGGTTTGAAGAGATTAATCCAAGCTGTAAGCTCCACAATGTTAGGAATCAAGCTCCTTATGTTTTCCTGGTCAGTCTTGTGTTCCTCTGTACCCAATTGGGGGGAGGGAGCAGGACCAGCAATTGATTTAATTTCAATTGCATCAAGAAGAAGGTAAAGGTCCAGGAAGACAAAGCCTCATGTGAGAAGCTGCAGAACAATACCTCCAATGCAGTCTCTTTAAGAACATCATAGTTTAGTACAGCAACTTAGGGGTGAAGAGATACTGATTAACACCATTGATTTGCTGAATGACAATTACAGTAGACGTGGCAACATCAGACTGATCAATATCTAATGGTTTAATGGGAGACATGTTACTGTAGACACATAGTCAGCTACAAGGAGTAGACTAGTAACCATACCAGAATATACATAGAGCCAGTGTAGTGAACTCACAATTCAACAGAGTAGTGATACCAATGCTAGAGATGCAGCAAATTTAAAATCCGCTGGCGAAGTGAACGCAAAGTGGCCACTTAAGCACTGGCGCCCGCTATGCACAGGTCTCCATAGGCTCACTTCGCCTTGTTATGATTACTTTGTGTTGTCATTCCACCTTAAACGCAAAGTAAGGCAGAGTGACAACAATACTGGCAGCATCCCACCCACAGTCACCAGAATGAATGTGCATCCCCAAAGTTTTACTGTCTTGTGTCCAGAAAATTCCAGAGTGCTGATGAACTGAAATGAGAGTGTAACAAGAAATACAAAGTCTCCCAAAATTAATGGGGCACTCAGTCATGCGAGCAGTGGTCAGGTCACACACACAGTCACCAGAATTAATGTGCATCCCCAAAATGCTACTGTCTTGTGTCCAGAAAATTCCCCAGTGCTGGCAAAGTGAAATAAGAGCATAACAAGAAATGCACTCCCAGAATTAATGGTGCCAAGCAAACACACAGACAGATTAAGATTGTGCTGCACACTCAAGGGATGCATACTGTATGAAAAGGCACAACAACACCTAACCAGTGCTTACAAGTCACAAATCCAGTTCTGGAAAGGAATATGTTTTGTCAGTTGGGGGATTAGTGCACGGCAGTAACAATCCTCTACCAGTAAAGATACCACAAAGCAGTATAAACAATTAATGCAGGTGCAGTGGATAGCAGGTTCACACTGCTGCAATTACTCTGTAACACAATAAAAGGTGTCTGGTTTAATGGCATGCAACGTACACACACTCACACACACATTCAACTAATGCGTAGCAAATTGAAAACCTTTAGTAATATAACCAAATGTTTTAAACAGACAAACTGTACACTGCTGCACCACAACAATCAGTGAAAAAAGTCAAGAATTACTGAAAATATTACTGTGTGTACATTAACACAGTTATACAAGAAAAATATAACCAAAACAGAAAGACTGCATTTTTCTCCCAGTAAATCTACCTACACCACAAATACGCCCCTCCTCCAAAGCACACTTCACAGTACACAGACTGACTGTTCTAAATTAACATTCAAAATCCACACACAACAATAAACACTCAATGATATGAGCACAGAAGGGTTTCCTACAATCGACGTACTAAATTTTGAGCAAAAAATATTACTCGAAAAGGCATTTTAAACAGCTTTTAGAGGTTTTGAATCACAGAGCTCTGAGAGCAAACTGTCTCCAACTACCACTGCACACACACTACCCAGGCCAGAACTGAGGCTGTGCAGAACAATCTAGAAGCCATATGACCTGAAATCCCATGAATAACTGCGGAATTTCATTTGGAGCTCAATTACAGGGTGAAGTGAGGTGAATTACATTGATTTCAATGTATTTCGCCTTAAAATTGGTGGAGAAGTGGTATGTGGAAGGCAGAATAATGCAAAGTCATTGGTTTCAATGGACTTTGCGTTCCTTATTATGAAGCAAAGTACTCTGCTTCACATTGTGGAGTTCTCCGCGGATTCCATGGTACTCAGTGAATCGCTTCATGGAGCAAATTGGAGCCACTTCACCCACCACTTCTTACAGTACTGTAACTCACATGCTGTATGGGAAGGAACGCGAATGCCTATGGCTGTACTTCCCCGATGGGCTGTAGCACAAAACCCCCAGACTTAAAAATGCTTATTAATGAGTACAATGGTGGAGTGCTGAAGCCTGGAGAGATACTACAAAACATGCTTACAATACATCCAAGTAACTAGTCAAAAAATTAGTGTTGTGATTCATGACGTGATTGTGAATCGTGATTTGTGACTGCATTTGTGACCGTGATGATGAAGAACGTGATTTGGTGTCAACAGTGTGAGATAAACAATATGGAACTGTATTGGGAGGGGGACGCAAATGCCTGTGGCTGTACTTCCCTGATGAGCTGTAGCACAAATTCCCTGACTTAAAAACGCTCATTAATGAGTACAATGGTGGGGTGGTGAAGCCTGGAGAGATACTACAAAACAGGCTTACAATACATCCAAGTAACTAGAAAAAAAAATTAATGCTGTGATTTGTGACGTGATCGTGAATACCGATTTGAGACTGCATTTGTGACCGTGATGATGAACAATGTGATTTGTATCATGAGTGACTCGTGATGATGTTCCTGACTTAAAAATGCATATTAATGAGTACAATGTTCATGCAGAATTATGCACCACACTTGTCCAGTACTCTGAAGGGAAGCCAAAGAAATAACTGTGACTTAAGTTACAGATGGAGATTGGGCCCTAAAGAGATGCAAATGCACAGACAGATTAAGATTGTGCTGTGCACTGAAGAGATGCAGATGCAAAGGCACAACACCTAACCAGTGCTCACCATCAGAAATTCACATCTGGAAAAGAATACCTTTGCCAGCTGGGGCGGGCTGTGGGCGGGGGGGGGAGCAGTGTACTACAGTCACTAGTACTAGTACCAGTAAAGATACCACAAAGAAGTACAAAAATCACACAGCTGCAGTGGATAGCAGGTTCACATTGCTGAAATTATTATGTGGCACAATAAAAGGCATCTGATTTGATGACATGCTTCACACACATACTCATACACACTAAGTAATGCGTAGAAAATTGAAAACTTCAGTAATATAACCACATATTTTAAACAAACTAAAATTATGCACTGCTGCACCACAACAATTAGCAAAAAAATGGCAAGAATTATTGAGAATATTACTGTGTGTACATTGACACAGTTAATCAAGAAAAATACCACCAAAACAGAATGCACTGTCTTTTTTCTCCAAGTTAATCTACCTACACCACAGATACGCCCCTCCTCCAAAGCACACTTCCATTGTTCTGAGTACACAGACTGAATGTTGTACATTAACATTCAAAAGCCACATGCAAACAATAAACTCTCAATGATATGAGCACAGGAGGGTCTCCTATAATCGATGAACTAAAGTTTCAGCAAAACAAATGACCCAAAAAGGCTTTTTTAACAGCTTTTAGAAGGTTTGAATCGCAGAGAGCTCTCAGAGCAGATTGTCTCCTACAGCATCCTACACATACTACCGCAAACTGAGGCTGTGCAGAACAATCTAGAGCCCATGTGACCTGAAATCCCATGAATCACTGCAAAATTTGCCTTTGGAGCTTAAAAACAAGGCGAACTGAGGCGAAGTATATTGTTTTCAATGTACTTCGCATTAAGAATTGGTGGAGTAGTGGTTTGGGAAGGCGGAGTAATGCAAAGTCATTGTTTTCAATGGACTTCGTGTTACCCATTATAATGCAAAGTACTCCGCTTTGCATTGCGGAGCACTCTGCGAATTCACCTTCACTCCCTGAATCACTTCGCAGAGTGAATTGGGGCCACTTCGACCACCGCTAACAGACTCCATGGAGATACAAACAAGGCAACTGTTAATTAATTAATTAATTAATTAATTAATGTGTCTATTTTTATAGCCTGATAGGTGCACTGGCACCAAGGAGCTTTTCTCAGGTACAACCCAGCTACTAAAGAGTACAAGTCAATACCTTGGGATATGTTACAAGTGTAGATGATATATTACACATAATAAAATTACATGGTGTAGGAGTGTAAGCATAGGTATACTGGCATTACAGTGAAACTAAAACTGCGAAAGACCACTACAGTGACAAAATTGGTAGTTTGCTGTAATGATCCCGTGGGACACTGATACAGCTTCTCCAGGTCTTGCGCCCCTCCCCAAAACAACTCTGACCTGGAGTTAATTATTTTAAAATCTGGGTGGTGCCAGGTATGGGGGGGGGGGGTGCGACCCCTGCAAAAAAAAAACATTGTTTTCTTGATGGCACAATACCGACTGTCCGCATTGTGCCATCACTGTAAAGGTGGTTGACACATTTCCTGTCAAACCGTTTTGATTGAACCATAAGTATACAGGCATGTGCAAATGATCAGCATGGGCTGGGGAATATACAAGTATAAATAATACATAACACATAATAAAGTGACATGGTGCAAGAGTGTAAACATTCAAGCCCATGCAATGGGCCAGCATAGACTGGTAAGTTATACAAAGCAGGTACTAAAGCCTGTTGCAAATGTTCTTCCATTTTAACAGAGAAGGCTTTAGGGGTCGAACTGCTCTAATTAAGGTGGAATAGTATTCTAGAAAGATGCTGCTCTGTAGTGGAATGAATTGTGACACATACCCACGCACATGAATGGCGCTTTTTTTAATTTACTATGCTTTTTTCCTGGCAGATCACTGAAGGCTCAGCCCCTCCACCCTCTGAACTGCCACCTTGCCCCGGGACTTACCTCATCAGATGATCTCCCTGGCTTGCCCCCAAGGTGGGTCCATAGGGTAGACTTGTACCCTCATGATGCTGTTACAAGGGTGCCATCAGGGAGCACCTATTGGCATTGCCTCTGTGGCTTACCCCCCAGGGCAGAGCATGGAGTCAGGCCAGAGCAAGAAGAGGGGATGTCATGAAAAAGCCTGGTGAGACGTTGGGGTGCATCTCAGGGAGGTTTGCATATTTCTTAAAAAATATTGTCCTATAGCCAGAAAAGGCCAAAGCCATGCAAAACAATGACAATTTTTAAACACCTTAGGTACAGCCATACAGAAGTGGATATACTGTCCACATTTAGAGACACTTGCTGTGTGCAAGAAAGCATGGAGTAAGAAACCTTAGTCATTTTAAAGAGATGCTGTCAACCACCTTAGACCTCAATGTGTCCCTTGTTTAAAAAACACACTTTATGATTGCTCGTAGTCTGTAAAAATTGCTTATGTAGCCAGATGTTTGATTCTGATTCAATTGTTCTTTCTAAAAGCGAAAAACAGACTGCCCACCATACTGGTGTTACCACACCAAAACATGTTTGTTTATATTCTTTGATCAACTTCCACTGCATCCTTCCTAGACTTGGGAACACCTACACACAATCTAGCCACTCTTGATGTAGTGAGAAGAGAGCAAACTATTGCATCATGAGTGGCTACACCATTTGGAGGATGTTCATAATGCTGATAACATCTGCAATAAGAGTTGATCAAGGATTTGAAACAAAACAAGGTTGTTTATATTACACCAGTACCATGCATTTCAGTTCTACTAAGAAAGGAAGCAGAGAAAACAAACCGCAACATCAGTGAATTTTAGAGAAGGTAAGCAATCATAAAATGTGGGTTCTCATCAAGAAATGTTATGATTCAAAAATGGTAGACGGTGTCCCTTTAACCTCATGAAAGTAAATGTAGCTATGTAGGGGCCTGGTAATATCAAAAATATTAAAAGTTTTCACAGTTTTAACACTCAGTAACATAACCTTTGTGAGCATTAGCCTATGCTTGGCCAAGCAGAGGCCAAATTCATTGATACAGGTCCTTGACTTCAGAAGCATCAGTTTCCGTTGCATGAGGGAAACTCTTCAGGACAGGGCAAATGGAATACAGGAGGTTTTCAGAGTAGAAAGCATAAGAGAGATGATAAAAAGAAAAAAGGGCAAAGGAGAACATTAGATATATTTTAACAACTTGTTAGTTAATTTTGTACTGTTTTTATTTTACTCAGTCTGCATTTATAGCAGTAGAATCTAGTCTGCTAAAGAGACGACGTGGACTTCCTGGAAAATAACTGGAAGATTTGTATCAGAAGATAGGCCAGCTGGCTCTGATGATAATTTCAGTCCCTTTGTCCTGTAATCACAGGACTCCCTGGTCAATTAAGGAGAGAACTTCAAAGAGCCCAGGGTTTTTCATGTCAGGAAACTGTCACGGCCATATAGCCCCACCGTGCAGGCAGACATGGTTCAGAACAACAAGAGAGGTCTATGATTCCACAAAATCCCAAACTCCAGTTTATGCCTGCTTTCAAGAGACATGGCATCCACAAGAGACAAAGTGTCAAATCCATGATATCAAAGTGACACATTTGATGATGTGGCATATTTGATGATGTTGCATGGGGGGCTGGTACCTGAAGACTTTTTACATCTTGTTAGGCCCTAGCAAGTCAGTCAGTGTTAGGGCTTCATACCTGCACCATCTAAGGCTGGAATGTACTATGGTTCATTAAGATTCTTGAGTGGTAAGATACTTTCTTATTTATTAGATTTAAGAAATGATAGGAATTTTTTTCTATTTGTTTCTTCCGATGTGTGAAGACCATTTTCTTTTTCCTTTTTGTAACAACCCTGTAATTCCCATGGTCATGCATATGTGTGATATCCTGTAGGTTGTGTAACTATTTAGAAGTAGTAAATATTATTTTGATATATTTCATGCCTCTGTGACTGACTCTTTTGGGGAAATAGTTAACTGTTTAAATTGACAAACCCACACTCTGTCTCTGAAGATGGAAAAGATGACTACAGTTACAGTGATCTAAGAAGTGACGTGTTTTCTCAGGAGTTAGTGACAGGGATGGTCATTTGCCTGTAGCCACAGGAGCACTGTATTGTGTGAGCAGTGGTTTTGGTGGGATTTGGACCAAGAAAGTCCCCAAGTAAGACAGTCACTTCTGAGTGGTGGCAGCTTCTGGGCTACCCTTACAGCTGTTGAGGGTTGAGGTATTTGGCAACCTGTTACAAACTCAGTATGGTGTAAGACAGGTGTGATATATATCAAAAGGGTGTAAAGCATTGGAGGCACCAGTCAAGTTTAACAGTGAGAGTTGGGAGGGTATCAAGGCAAGGACAGAAGCATTCAGAAAATATTAAAGGGATACTGTCAGTGTCACCCCCCCTTAGACCTCAAAGTGTCTTGAATTTTAATAATCCATGTTATGGTTGCCACATTCTATAGAGACTGCTGATGCAGCCAATAGTTTAACTCTGATTCTGTTTTTTTTTTTTTTTATTAAAAGTGAAAAATGTATTGCTCACCATAGTGGTGTTACCACACAAACACATCTTTGTCTACAGTCCTTGATCAATTCCCACTGCATCTTTTTCTGGATGTTGAAACACCCTCAACATAGTCTAGCTACTCAAAATGAAGTCGGAGAAAATGAGGTTATTGCATCATGAGTGGCTGCACTGTTTAAGGGTGTTCCTAATGTTCAGGAAGTATGCAGTAAGGGCAGAGGAATGATTTAAAACAAAACAAGGTTGGGTATAATTACACCATTAGCATGCATTTCATTCAGTTATCCTAAGAAAGGAAGCAGACAGAACATCAGCAATGTCAATGAATTTCAGAGAAGGTAAGCAATCTAAAATGTGGGGTTTTAACAAGAAATAATGTGATGCAAAAAGTGTTAACAGTGTCCCTTTAGAGGAAGCAGTCAGAAGAAGCAGGAAGGGATATAAGAAATAGTTTACAAGCACCAAACAAATGATTAGGAGGTTGAAAGCAGACAATGAACTGAGGCTAGAGCTACCCATAGAACTCTGGGCAGTATAGAGAAAACTGCTGGGAGGTGTTGGTGAGGTTAAAATGGAGAATGATACCAAAAAGACAAACACCTTAAATAAATTTTTCAGTTCTTTTTTTTGCAATTTATT
Source organism: Neoceratodus forsteri (assembly GCA_016271365.2). Classification (NCBI taxonomy): domain Eukaryota; kingdom Metazoa; phylum Chordata; order Ceratodontiformes; family Ceratodontidae; genus Neoceratodus; species Neoceratodus forsteri. The sequence continues at coordinate 1,211,291,540 of CM057453.1, read as the reverse complement.
TATTTAGTTTTTGTTAACCGGGTAAGTGCTCTAGCCATAGCAATGACTATTTTCAAGCACTACCCTGGAGAATACAAAACAACAATACAGGGATGACATTCCAAATACAAGTACAACTATTATCATTACAACAGTTTACAAGCAGGTTGCAAGAAATTAGCTAAAAACGAGGAGGTCAGGGTAACAGTGTGGAAAAATAGAAAAAAGAAAAATAACATTACAGGGATGACATTTCAAATACAAGTACAACAAAAATCATTACAACAGTTTACAAGCAGGTTGCAAGAAATTAGCTAAAAACAAGGAGGTTACGGTAACAGTGTTGGAAAATAGAAAAAAAGAAAAACAACATGGAGCTGTACAGTAACTTAAATTCCACCACAGTTTGCTTTGAGGAAGAAAAAACATGACATAATAATATTTTCAGTACTAATAAGAGATTGAAAAATTAGCTTAGGGGAAGGATATTAGTAAGTGATAGAAGTTAGAGACTCGGAAAAGGGGATGTAAAGAAGAAATGCGAAGGGGAGGTAAAGGAGAAGTGCATTGTGTATAGGGGGGCAGATAAGAAAGGAGAGGTAAGGCTGGGATGAGCAGAGCTAGGGGGGTTTGAAACAGGAGCATTTGTGTGAAGTTTCAAGATAAGTGCATAGTCCTTTTTTAAAAGACATATGGGATGTTGGTTGGTGTAAGGTTAGTGGAAGGGAGTTTCAGTATTTGGGGGCATGGCAGGTGAAAGCACTAGCACCTTTAGTGGTGCAGTGTCTGGGGATGAAAACAGGGGCCTTGTCAGTGGAACGCAATCCATAGCACGGAGTCAGGTTTTGGAAAAGGCCTGCCAGGGATTTAGGGATTTGTAGACAGACCATATTGTCAATGATAGAGCCATAAGCATGTAGCCTTAGTTCAGTGACAGGAAGCCATCCCAGGTCAGAATAGAGGAGACAGTGGTGTTTCAGCTGATGTGAGGAGGAGGCATAGCGACAGATGTTGTTATATGTAACATCCCATTTCCTAAGGATCGCTTTGCATGCAGAAACATATGTTGCAGCACCTTAGGTAAGTGATGGTAGGAGTATGCCATGGGCAATGGCAAGCTTTGCTGAGGGAGAAAGCATATAGCTGGTTCAGTAGGCTAGTCCAAGTTTGGCATGTACCAGTTTGCAAGTCAGAATGATGCGTGAGTCAAAATTTAGTGATGAATCAAGGGGATGCCCAGATATTTAAACAAGGTTACTACCCTAACTACTGAGCCATTTAAGGAGGTGACTTTAAATTTTGGATGGGCATGCTTGAGCTTTGCGATTGATCCAAAGAGCATAGCTTGGGTATTAGACTTGTTTAGTACAAGTTTGTGAGTAAATAGCCACTTTTGTATTAGCTAGAAGTCAAGAAAGAGTCATTTGTTTATGTCATCAATGCTTTTAGCACTAGCATACAGCACAATGTCAGCAGCATATAGCAGGGTGGTTGTCCTGCGGAGGTCAGCGCAGATATTATTTATGAAAAGAGAGAAAAATAAGGGTCCAAGGATAGAGCCTTGCAGCACCCCAATATTTATGGTGGTTTTGTCCAAGAGGGTAGAGTTGTATTTCACTATTTGAGACCTATCAACTAGGTAGTTTCCAAACCATCTAACAACGTTAGTTGAGAAACCAAGTGATCCCAGGGTAGCTAGAAGGATGGAGTGATCAACTAGGTCAAACGCCTTAGTCATGTCAATGAAAGTTGCACCAGTGAGGAGGCCAGAGTCCATAGCCATTTGAGTATCTGATGTGAATTTGAGGAGGGCAGTAGTGGTGCTATGGCCTTTGAGAAAACCATGTTGGGCAGTGGTGAGTAGATCATGCTTCTGTAAGAAGTCAATTGTCTAGGCAGCTACAATTTTCTCAAGAATTTTATTTAGGACAGACAGGATGGCAATGGGCCTATAGTTTGAGGGGTCTTTACAATCTCCTTTTTTTAAAGACTGGAGTAATCCTAGCTGTTTTCCATATGTCAGGAATGTAGCCCTGGCACATGGAGAGCGTGAAAATCCTGGCTAGGGGAGCAGCAATGAAAGGGGCTGCAATCTTAAGGAGTCTGGGCTCTAGATTGTCCAAGCCAGCTGCTGTGCAGTCCAAGATGCTGTTTAGCAATCTAAGCACTTCACATTTTGTGACTGCAGTGAAAAAGAACTTGGGATCATTTGCAATAGGTCAGATAGATGCACTTAGTTGGGCAGGGAAAGAGGAGGTGTAGTTGGTTAAGTCCAAAAATGTTAAATTGAAAAAGTTTGCAATGGTTCTAGGATTATTACAGTGTACCCCATCAAGTGACATGTTGCTAGGGGTGGATGCCAGATTAGAGCCAAGAAAGAATTTAATATGTGACCAAAACTATTTGAGGTCACCGTAGGAGTTGGCCAGTAGGTCTTTGCAGTACGAGCTTTTGGCTTTTTTGATGTCCTTTTTGCAGGCATTTCACAGAGTCCTGTAGTTATTGAGGTCAGATGCTAGCCTTGAGTTTTTATAATGGAGCCAGCTTTTGTCCCTTAGCTTAAGTTTAGCTAGTAGGTCATCTTTCAACCATCGGGTTTGCCTGTTTTTTACTCTATGGGTTATGAGTTTGCAGTGCTTATCCTGTAGCACTAGGAAGTGTTACAAGAGCAGGTTCAGGGCAGTCTGAGCATCATTGGATAGGAGAATGGGGGACCAATCAGTAGAGGCAATGTCATTCAGGAAAAACTGAGAGTCAGCATTTGCATAGTTGTGGAAGGTAATAAAGCGAGGTCCCATCTGGGTAGGCCTGCCTTTTCCACAGATACAGTACATTGGGGAGTGATCAGTGATGGCATCTGGTAGTACTCCAGAGGCAATTACATTTTCAGGGAGATTGGTCATTATCCAGTCTAGTAGCATGTTAGAGTGAAGGGCATTTCTGGTAGGTTCACCTATAAGCTGGTGCAGGTTATAACTCTGCAACTTGGTCATTATTCTAGTTTGGTTACTGCCCAGCCAATTTATGTTCAGATCCCCAAGTATAAGGACCTTGTTTCTTCCGACAAGGCATGCTATTTGTTTCAGTAACTCATCTAGCCCTACTTGCCCATTTGTTGGGGGATTGTAGACACACACGATGTGAAGTTTTTTAGTACCAAGAGTAAGCAGGGCATGAAGTGCCTCACAGTGGCATAGGGCAGATGTCTTTACAGCAGAGACATCAAGATGATCTCTAAAGTAGACAGCTGTTCCACCCCCTCTTTTGGGTGAAGCTCTGTCAAGTCTCAGGAAGTTATAGTGGGGAAGAGGGCATAGAGAATCAGGTATGGAAGGTTTTAGCCATGTCTCGGTTAGGCATATAATACCAGGCTTGTATAGGATGGTCCAGGATTCAAGCTCAGTAAGATTGTGAGCAGGGCTCCTAATGTTGTGATGAGCTATGGTAAGACCTTTTGCATTGGAAATAGTGTCAGGTAGATCATTGGTTGGTCCTGGATTTAACTGAACATCGCCTGAGTGCAGGATAGCAAGTAGGAGAAAGTACCAGAGCTTGCGGTGCATGAAAGAACCATGGGCATGTAGGTGTAGGTGGCATTTCTTATGTACACAGGCAATCAAGTGTATCCAGATCCTATTTTGATGCACTGGGGAAGGGTCATAGCAGGGGGCAGGAAGTAGAAGGAGATAAGAGTAGTAGTAATCCTGGTATGCAAAGTAGGGAGGGGTTGCTTTATTTTGGAGTACCCTAGGCACGGACAAGAGGAGTAGTGGTAGTGTGATCATAAGATACAGTAACATCAGTGGGGTCATTTTTGTTTGCTTGCATGCATGTGCAAGAAACATAGTGCCATCATCCGAGTTTTCGGAGGTGTGGCAGCCCTCTTCCAATTCAGTCAGTGTGTTTGCAGGCACGGCCGCAGTTCGCCAATGCCTGCTGGAGCTGTCTATGACAGCATCCAAAATGCAGTGGCATACAGTTGAAAGGGGGAGCTACGCTTCAGTGAGCAGCGATAAGATATCGCCTGCTCATGCCCCCTCACACACACACACACACACACACACACACACACACACACGCACACTGCGTGCTTGTCCCCCCCACACACACACTGTGTAACCGACGGGGGTGCCCAATCCCCTGTCGGCTGTGCTGCACCCCCCCAAAGCAGAGTTACATATGCCACGCTGGGTGCCCACCCCAGCATGGCTGCACATCTTATAGCCAAACGGGGGTGCCCAATCCCCCGTCGGCTCCACTGGTCCCCCCCAATACAGGGTGCCACGATGGGAGCCCACCCCAGTGTGGCAACAGATGCTATTGCCGACGGGGTGTCCAACCCTGCCAGCTCCACCACCCCCACCAGTTATCCTCGTGCCATGCTGGGAGCCCATCCCAAGTGGCAAATGTCCCGATCGTTATTTAACAAAAAACCTAAAACTTAAAATGGTCCTCGCTGTCTCTGCCCCACCCGCACCCACCCACTGTCACCCGCCTCCCCACCCCTCCCTCAGCCCATACTTACCTCCGACTCTGGTGCAATGATCGTTGGACCGGGAACACGCCTGCACTCTTCAAAGCCGACCGTGAACTGAGGAAATGCTGGTAAGCTGTATAATGGGATAGATAGGGTTTTTTAAACTTTGCTGCATATCTCAGCCATTTTTTTGAATTTTTGCACCAAATTTTCAACATGGGGTTTTTGGGACCCCTTCTCATGAATGCTCTCACTGTCATGGCGTTAATTGGGCCCGAAGGGTGATTTCGCAGTCACTGCGCGAAATCACCTTTTGGGATCGAGTAATGAAACAATACTGCCAGTGTTCATAAGGTGGGCTCTCAAAAAGCCTATGTTGAAAATTTGGTCAAAAAATTCCTAAAAAATGAATGTTTTACGAGTGCGTGTTGCGCAGTTCCTACGACGCCAGAAGTTTGGGGAATTTTCAATATTTTCACCCCAGATTTTCAACATTGCCATTTTATTACACTTCCTTATGAGCAGTACAGCTGTCATTTTTCACATCTTGCCCAAAATGTGTTTCCTCCCATGTAGCGCACAATGGCGCAGTCGGTGTGCGAAATCAATGTATGGGACACATTAAGAAAATCACAGGACACTGTTCATGAGCAGAGGTTTTAAAATGGCTATGTTGAAAATTTGGTAAAAATTCCTAAAATGACTGTTTTGACGAGCCGCAGCGCTATGCAGTTCCTATGCATCAGTTTGGCGCATTTTCTCTGTATTTCACTCCAGATTTTCCACGTTGCCATTTTATTACACTTCCTTATGAACAGCACAGCTGCCATTTTTCATATGTCATCCCAAATGTGTTTCCACATATGTAGCGCACAATGGTGCAGTCGGTGTGCGAAAGCAATGTTTGGGACAGATTAAGAAAATCACAGTTACACTGTTCATGAGCAGAGGTCTTAAAATGGCTATGTTGAAAATTTGGTGACAAAAGTCCATAAAATGACTGTGTTACGAGTGAGCATTGTGCAGTTTCCATGCACCCTCGTAAGTTCATGACTTTGTAATATTTTCAGTCCAGATTTTCACCAGTGGCATTTTTCCACACTTCCTTATGAACAGTACAGCTGTCATTTTTCACAATATGGCCGAAATGTGTTTTCACACTTTCAGCTCAGAGATGAGCGGTCGCTGTGGGAAATCATTGTTCGGGACAGATAAAGACAATCACAGTGACACTGTTCATGATCGGAGGTCCCAAAATGCCTGTGTTGACAATCTGCTGTAAAGAATCCCCAACCTAATTACATTACGGGTGTGCGTTGCACAGTTTCTATGCACGCTCGTGACTTCACCAGTTTTTTTAATATTTTTACTGTAGACTTGCAACATTGCCATTTTTTACACCTCCCCGTGAACAGTACAGCTGTCATTTTTCACATCCTGTTCGGAATGTGTTTTTGCACCTGTGGTGCTAAATGCTGTAGTCACTGTGCATAAGCAGCTTTCGGCTAACAGACTGATATTGCAACTGCTCATGAGGTGGGGGTCACAAAAAAACCATGTTGAAAATTTGGAGTGAAAATACCAACGAATGCCTGAGGTGTTAGGGTTTCCAACCATAGCGCCCCACCCTGTAGAGAATGACAGACATCAGGGGTGTGACTTGGGATTCTTGCCTGTAATGCTCATACTATTCCACATCCTGCAGCCAGTGAGAGGCATCGAGGTATGCCTTGGACTCTTTGGCACCAAAGTTCACCCCATTCTCCTATACCACACCCATCTCACTGTATTTCCTGATGGAATGGGGTGCGATAAGGTCAAAGACCCCATGTGCACCGTGATCTTGTCAGTGTCTCGAGGGTAGGGTGTGTGAAATGGCATGGCCGTTATGCCTGATGACCCAAAGGCACACCCCAATGCCTGTCACTCTCTGCAGGGTGGTGGTGGGGTTGGCTTCAGTTCAATACTTCACTGCCATTTCTATTATGCAGCTCTGTAACTTCTACACTACCAGTGCCAATGCCAGCAAGCAAACATTTGGCATTGACAAATGCTTGTTAATAGTATTATTGTGGGGCTGCGACTAACAGCTCAAGGTCCCAAAGAGGTTGAGAGGCTGCTGAAAGTGGTATACTTAGTAGGGGGTCTGACCAAACTTCCCAAAGAGTGATTCACCTAAGACACAGTTAGGTAATAGTCAAATTAACCAGCCTGGGAGTGGGTCCCAGGGTGATAGCCTGGGTTAAACATTGGCTGGACAACAGGACACAGGAGGTAATTGTAAATGGAGTCCACTCTGAAGAAAGAGGGGTTACTAGTGGGGTACCACAGGGTTCAGTACTGGGTCCAGTCCTTTTTAATGTCTTCATAAGTGACATTGAGAGGGACTGGAAGGAAAAGTATGCTTCTTTGCAGATGACACAAAGATCTGCAATAGGGTTGCTACACAAGGAGGCATGGAAAGGATGAGAAGGGACTTGGCAAGGTTGGAGGAATGGTCAGAAGTATGGCAGCTTGGATTCAATGCAAAGAAGTGCTAAATAATGCACTGGGAAACAAAACCAGGGGAAGATTACACAATGTTGGGGGAGGTAGTAACAACAACAAAATGGAAAGGGACTGGGGTAATCATATCAGGTGACCTTAAGGTTGGAAGAAGCAATGTGAGAAGGCAGTAGGAGGGCTGGGGGGATACTGGGATGTATAGGTAGAGGCATCACCAGCAGAAACAGGAAGTTGTTATCCCTGCATAGACAGTTGGTGAGACCCCATCTGAGTACTGTTTCAGTTCTGGAGACCCCATCTCCACAAGGACATAGATAGGATGGAGGCAGTTCAGAGGAGGGCAACTAAAATGGTGCAGGGTCTGCAAGAGAAGCCATACTAGGAGAGACTAAAGAAGCTTAATATGTATACCCTTGAGGAAAGGAGGGGGGGGGGAATGATAGAAACGTTTAGCATCTTTCAGAAAAAGAGATGTGCAAGAACAAGGGGTCACAATTTGAAGATGGGGAAGACAGATCAGGGGCAATGTGAGGAAGTATTTCTTCACAGAGCGAGTGGTAGATGCATGGAACAGCCTTCCTGAGGAGGTTGTGGGGTCTAAAACTGTGGGAGAATTCAAGAATGCATGGGACAGACATAAGGCAATTTTTGTGGGGGGGGGGGATAGGCTGTTGGTTAAATAGGATCTGCAGCTTATCCTGTAGGTAGGGAAATGGCAGACTAGGTGGGCCAGACGGTCCTTATCTGCCATCAAAGTCTATGCTTCTATGGTGGATCATGCAGAATAACTGGTGAGATGGCAGTCACACTAGGCTAGCAGGAGTAAAGACAGAAGAAAAACTTGTGGAAGGAAAGACAGGCAGGGCAAGCAGTCTAGGTAATACTGGGAGCTTAGGCAGCAAGTAATTTGATCAGGCCAGAAAGAGTAGTACAAAATAAAAGCTTGGGGTCACTTCCCACCTCTGAGTTTAATTTCAGATCAGGCCAGATATAAGAAACCAGTGAGAAGAGGGAGGGGATTAAGAGGGAGGAGTATCGCCATATTTAATGGAGGCCTGGGAGGGGGTGGGAAGAAAAACCCTACTTAGTAAAGGCAAAGACAGCTAAGAGCACTTGGATCAGGCTTTAAAATGGCTGAAAAAGGTGCTGCAGTCTCAGTCCACAATCCAGAAATCCGAAGGGAAAGGCACACCAATCAGTAAAGGCAGCCCATGGCCAGCGGACCAATCATCGATCAGCACGGAGGAGCTGCACCAATCGGAGAAGCCCCCTGTGGAGAATGAGAGAAGCTAGTGGAAGCGGCATGTACCTGTGTTGCAGTATGGGCAAAGGGACCAGGCAGGCAGTCAGGAGCTGGTAGAAGTCCCTGAGTGCGGCGGCCATTCTGCTCCGCCTCAGGTTGTGGGGCGCCACTCAGACAGAGACTACCTGAGGAGAAAAGGAGACAGAAAAATATATCAATTGAGGAGCTGTAATCAGAGAGATGTGGGAATCGGGGGGGGGTGGCGGCAGACAGTCAGCATGAGGTGGAGGTGATCCTGGGTAGAACAAAAGGGCAGTAATTTAAGATAGCTGGGGGTTGGGTCCTAGATACAAGTGAAAGGAGCTAGGTAATATGCAGCACTAGGCCAGAGGCCGGTAGGGGGGTAGGGAAAGCAGTTAGACTTCGCAAGATAGGAAGAGGTTTTGTGAAACAGAAATACATGTGAGTTTAGGGAGATTCAGGGGCAGGCAGGTTAGGGAAAGTTGTAGGCAGGTAGGGTTGGTAACAAGGAGGTACAGCAAGAAAGGATACAGTTACAAACAATTACAGCACTTTTCAAGTAAAATTCAGCAGACAAAAAATCCAGCTAGCACTGTAGCAGAAACAGCCACTTATACCCTTCAATACATAGCAATTACAGAAAAACCCTATTTAATAAAGGCAAAGGCAGCTAAGTGCATTCGGATCAGGTTTGAAAATGGGTGAAAGAGGCACTGCAGTCTCAGCCCACAATCCAGAAAGCTGAAGGGAAAGGCGCACCAATCAGCAAGGCAGCCCATGGCCAGTGGACCAATCAGCGATCAGCACGGAGGAGCCGCACCAATTGGAGAAGCCCCCAGTGGAGAACGAGAGAAGCTAGTGGAAGCGGCATGTACCTGTGTTGCAGTCCGGGCAAGGGGACCAGGCAGGCATTCCGGAGGTGGTAGAAGTCCCAGTGTGTGGCAGCCAGTGGCCGGCAAGATGGCCTTTCTGTTCTACCTCAGGTTGTGGGGCGCCGCTCAGGTGGAGACTGCCTGTGTTGCAGTCCAGGAAAGGGGACCAGGAAGGTGGTCCTGAGCTGGTAGAAGTCCTAGTGTGCGGTTGGTGGCAGCTGGCGAGATGGTCCTTCTGCTCCACCTCAGGTTGTGGGGTGCCACTCAGGTGGAGACTGCCAGTGTTGCAGTCCAGGCAAGGGAACCAGGCAGGCGGTCAGGAGCTGGTAGAAGTCCCAGTGTACGGTGGGCAGTGGCAGGTGAGATGGCCGTTCTGCTGTGCCTGAGGTTGTGGGGCACTGCTCAATTAAATATACTTTGTAGTTTGTTAAATTTTCTTAAAACACATAACAATACAACCATGAGGTGAAGATATAATGACTCTACAATATAATATACTATATAATACAAAAGCTACCTAAGGAAAATCAAAATAAAGCTAATGTAAACAATACAAACAAATCCAACTCCTCCCCCCCAATATTCCCACCCTATCCTATAATTCATGTAATAATAACGAAAGAGGAATAAGGAGCTATGTTAGTGTAGACACAAAAAGCAAAGTATACAAAGTGTCCTATTTAGTTCCAAACATAGGTCTGGTTTTATAAAAAATGTCTTTGGCCTTTTCAATATTTAAGGACATAAGGGCTTCATTGAACCATGGTCCAAGTGGGGAGAGTCAAGTCAAGCCAATGTCTCAAAATTAGCAGCTTTGTAACTGCAGATATTAAGGCCATGTGTGCTTCGGAAGAAGTACCCATAAGCGTGGTATAATCCCCCAAAATACAAATTTCTGGTGTGAAGGCATCTTGGAGACCTAGTAGTGGGTCTAGCTTATTTTTTATAAGGTCAAAAAAGAAGAAACGTGAGGGCAAGACCATAGCATATGATACAGGGAGCCTTCAGACTTTTTTCAATGGGGACATATGGGTGACTCGACTTTTCCAATCCTAAACATCCTCAAGGGTGAATTATATAATTCAGTAAAATATTCACTTGCTGTAATAGAAATCTATCCTGTTTAGTGTATTTGTACAGATCTGTCCAAATGTGGAACCGAAATTCATCATTCTGGTCAATATGAAAGACGTTGGCCCACTAAAAAGCAACTGGTGATGTTGATTCCCACAATACTTGACCTATGGTACCATAGAGCCTAGAGACTGGGTGAGCTTGCCATACTAATTCAGACGTGGTTGAAAAGAACATGCCAGGTCTGGTGGGCTACGGGGAGAGCCGAAAAACTTAGTAATGCAATGTTGTAGTTGCAAAAATGGAAAGAAAGGCTAATTTTGTACTCCAAATTTCAGTTTAAATTGGTCAAAAGAAAAGAATATCCCATCCACTATGAAGTAATTCTGTACAGGGGCTCCTAAATCCTTCCAGTGCATTTTACATGAGGGTGTATTGTTGATGGTAAGATTTGGGTTATGAAGGAGTGGTTGGGTAGGGTCCCTGAAATAGGGTAGTTTTAAGTGTTTACAGAGCTGGGCATGTACCTTAAGGGACCAAATTAGAGGGGTCTTCAGTTCAGTTTTTAAAGTGGATTCGGGAGTTCCAGTACCTGAGAGCAGAATTAAGTTCAGGAGGAATTAGAGTAGAAGATGGGTGGGAGTCATCACTGAGGCTGTGGTCCTAAATGGATTACACAGTCTGAATGTAAAGAAATCCCTGATGACAGATGGCTTCAGTCACTAAGTATTAAAGAAGGTGGCACAGGCTATGGCATGGACAAATGGCACACCTGTACAATTGCTCCCTGCAGTCAGGGATAATGCCTGGGGACTGGAGAGTGGCAGGTTAGTACCATTGCATAAGCATGGAGCTTGGGATGATCCCAAGAACTATAGGCCAGTAAGCCTGACCTCCACTGTAGGGAAGCTGCAGGAGATCATTGCCAGATAGTGGGTAGTACATTTCCTAAAGCTGCATGGTTTGTGGTACAAAAAGCAGCCTGATTTCATGAAATGAAAACTGTATTGAACCTGTAAGTCATGTTTTCTTATAGCTCAACCCTTTCTATTGTTCAGTCTTTACATGCCTTTAAGTAAAACCAATGGGTGTTCTTATTTGGACGTCAGTAAGGCCTTCAACTCTGTGCTGCACAGGAGACTGGTTTAAAAGTTGAGATCTGATGTTAGTGGAAAATTGTCAGGATGAACAGGGCGTTTGCTGGAAGAGAGGACTGAAAGGGTAGTCCTCAATATTAAATGGTCAGGAGTCATTCAGGTTTCAACACAGAAATGGTGCACTCACAGGAATCAAGATGTTAATAGATTAAACAGAGGGCTCCCTGATGAAGACTACTTGATTGAAGCACCACGGCATCTACATGGAGTTTTTACTATGGAATTCTGCTTTATGGAATTAAATAAAATGCACCTAGCATGAAGCTGTCTTTGGCTGTTGGCATTTAATCTGTTAACCGTAACATCTTGATTTCAGTGAGTGTGCCATTCCTGTCTTGGTTTGCTGTATTGATACTACTTATCCTCCTAGTCGCACCACAACTCCTGCACCACAGAACATGGACTCAGTTTGGGACGGTTTCCCAAGGCTCTGTCCTCGGACTTACACTTTCCCTTGTTTGTACATTTCCTGGTTAATGTGTGGAATGAACAATTAACATTTAAATGAATCATACTGCTCTTGGTTGTGCTGATTAGATTTCAGTTGTGAAAACTGCTCACCTGAATTTAATTAGATACTGTTCTAAAATGTACTGTAGGTGAACCTAATCTTATATTCTTTGCAGTTTTGACACCTACATGGATCAGCTATTAAAAGCTATATCTTGAGGCTTACATTTCTGCTGATACCATTCAAACATCTCACTCAACCAAGATACACTGCAGTTTAAAAACACTCCTTACCATAATTTATTCATGGGTAATGTGGGGGGAGGGGGGCACATTGACAATGATATGCTGTATATAGGGATTTTCTCATGAGGTAGCTCCAGATATGCATGTTATCTGGTTTGGAAATTGATGTCATTGCACATGTGCACAAGTGGCACAGCCACAAGGGCAAAGTAGCAGATTCCCGACATTTCAAACCAGCAGCAGCAGTAGCGGAGCAGGTCAGATCATGGACAAGGGGAGCAGTTAAGTGCAAGCTGTATATAATTGTTTTTCTCCTAACATTTTGTGGGACAAACATTTGTATGTGGCACTGATTTTACTGTGTTTTGTGGAGGGATTTACAGGGACCAGGTGGTGGGAGGACGCCAAGAGAGGCAGTGCCTTGAGGGACTGAACGACTGTGGTCAAGTGACTCGGTCGAGCCTATCAGGTGGCCAGAGTCACATAGTTTAACAGGGGGACATATTTGTAGTTCCAGGTAGTGTGGCACAGCAGTGGAGAGGAGTAGGTCAGATTGTGGACCAGGGGAGCAGTTAAGTGCTGTGCTGTATATAATTGTTTTTCTCCTAACATTCTGTGGGACAAATGTTTATATGTGGGGCTGATTTTACTGTGTTTTGTGGAGGTGTTTACAGGGACTGTGTGGTGGGAGGATGCCGAGAGAGGGAGGGCCTTGAGGGGATGGACGACTGTGATCACGTGACTCAGCCGGGCCTATCAGGTGGTCAGAGTCCATATACATTTCCCAGGGGGCCAAGTGACCCTGATGCATGAGTGCCACAAAGCAGGAGTGTGGCATCTGACTAGGTGGCATTTGGGAGGTGTCAGCAGGGAAGACAGCAGGCAGCAGGCAGCAGGCAATACTGGGGAGGAGCAAGTATGAGTCAGGGGGAGAACCACTAGGGTGGGCTGACCAGTTACAGCAGGGAGGAGCAGAGAAGTAGAAGGAGGATGAGGGGTCCTAGAGATTGGGACAGTAATCACTAAGCAGGTATGGAGGGGGAAGGTGTTTGTGGACAGGCAAGTGGGAGGGGAGGCAGGACAGGTGGTAAGTAGTAATGGTTGTAGGGCTGCCATAGTGTTGGAGACTGCATGGAGGGCAGGGGATGTATGGTTTGTGGGCAGTTGAGACAACCTGAAGAAGAGATCAAATGGTTGAGAAGGGAGCTGGGTAGATGGGGGGGCAAGGTTGGGAGGAACACCAAGGACCAGGGGACCTGAGGTGCCTTCTCCAGAGATTGCAACTGGCAAACAAATGGATGAATAAGGGGGAAGAACAATTGGGGCAGACAATCAGCAAGAGCTGGGAGCAGGGATCGATGGCTGGAGGGTGGTCAAGCACCAGGGGAAGTCAGAAATAGGGGCAGGGTTATAAGTCAAAGAGAGGGAGGGTGGAGTGTCTCAGAAAACAGAGAAGGACTATAGAAACAGGTTCTCCATTTTGTCTAGCCTGGGGGAGCAGGAGGGGGGGAAATTACAGGGAAGGGAAAGGAGGAGGACATTGCAAAGGGGTACATCAGTGAGACAAAAGTCACGAGTGGTAACCAGATGGCAGAAGAAGCATTGGGAGGAGAAGGTAGGTGGTGGGGAAGCAGGTACCGGAGGGAGGAAGGAGGAAGGGGCAGGTAGAGACTGGGCAGGGGGGTGTAGTAGACAATCCTGTCAAGGCAAATATGGGGGGGAAGGGGGCACAAGGAAGGTGAAAAGCACAGTTCAGTGGTGTCAAGGGGAGCCAGTGACAAGGTGGGGTTATGGTAGAGGATGGGGTACGAGTCACGTGATGCCAGCTCGGCAGTACCAGCTTGCGCTCTCGTCTCCTGCTTCCCCGTGGCTTTAAACTTTTATTTCTTTTAATTATCAGGGCAATTTAGGCTTTCTTTACAACTTTAAAGCTAGGTAGCAAGAAGCGATCGATTTGCCTGGTGTTCTTTGGAGCATAGCGAGCAAAATGAAGAAAAATGCAGCTCGCCATACACCTCCTGTCTCGCCTGCTAAGGCCCAACCTAAGAAGCCTAGGGTTTCAGATGAAAGCGACTGCCCTGAAGAGACTACGCTTTCAGACCAGAATGATCCTCTAACCCTTGCTCAATTTTTAGCAGAGTTTAAACCCTTCAGAATTGAATTGGGTTCGATTGCCACTGAACTCAAAGCTGTCACTTCAGCATTAGAGGACCTATCGAGGCGAACCGGGGACTCAGAAGTTAAGATATCTTCCTTGGAACGTAGGGTCTCTAAACAAGAACCCGAGATTATTAATCTCCGCCAGAAAATCTCTAGAATGGAGGCGAAATTAGAAGACCTAGAGGGTCGAAGTCGGAGAAACAACGTGGTGGTGATAGGATTGCAGGAAAAGGAAGAAGGCCCCGACCCGACCCTCTTCGCCCAGAGCTTCTTCAGAGATCTGCTAGGCCCAACCCTTTCGGGAGAAATTCATAATTGAGAGGGCGCATCGGGCCCTGCGACCAGTGCCTGCTTTGGGTGCCCCCCCGAGGGCTTTCATTGTCCGGGTCTTGAACTTCCAGGAAAGGCAATTTATATTGCTTAAAGCTAGAGAGAAAAAGGAGTTGCTCTGGAAGTGTTGTCTTATCAGGATTACCCAAGATCTGCCGGTCACTGTAAGACAGAAATGAGCGGAGTACCATCCTTTGATCTCCAAGTTGATTCCTGCTGGTTTAAAATTTAAGGTTTTGTACCCTGCCAAGCTTCACGTTTTAATTAATGGACAATGGATCAAGTTTGAGGATGCCGTTGCAGCCCGAAGTGGCCTGACATCTACCCTCCCAGACCTGTTTAAGTGACCACAAGAAGTTCTCAGAGGATGAATGACTGGATGAGTGCTGGCTTTTTGCTGTAAATTTGGCACAAGCAACTCTTTGAAGGATCGGGCAAATATATATTTTTTTTTTTTTCTCTCTGAGCACACTATCCAGGCTGAAGATGTCCAAGGGGCTGTTGATTTAATAGATGGACAAACGGGATAAAGGAAGAAAGAAGAAGGAAAAGGGTAGAAGGGGAAGAAAAAAAAAAAAAAAAAGAAAGGGAAAGTAAGAAGAAAAAGATAATCCCTTTCTACTCAATTCAAGCTGCTGGATACGAATCCAGGTTAACAGTCTGTGCAATCACGATCTCGGCTGTACAGGGTGTGTGGTATCTCTGATCTCGAAGGGCATTATCTTCCCTGTTTAAGGTCAGAAGAGTATTTCATATCTATATGGCTATGCTGTAATGAGGTCTGTGGTGTGCCCCGTATCCATCTTTTAAACGGGGTACATAATTTACTGTAAGGGCCTGTTGCCTCACCCTTCTCCTGCATGGACTATGGATAAGCCTGGCATATTTAAATGACTACTCTACTGGTACAAAAACTGGTTCAGATAAGAACTCCATGTTTTCTGACATAAGGATTGAACCCCCTTTTTTTGACAATATTATAAGGACGACTTGGGGCCTTCTGAGGCTCTATAGGGATTATTATCTTGTAATTAAGGGATGTTTGAAGAGCTGGGGGAAATTAGAAGGGAGTTAAATGTCTCATAGGTTGTTGCGGACTATATAAGGACGGGTCGTGGGGGATAGAAGGTGTTTTATAAAGATTATATGTATAATAACAGTGGATTTTATGGGTTTAGTTGTAGGGATATGCCACGGGGCGAGCTGGGGGGATAGACTAGCTGACGGAGTTTTGGTTGTCATGGGCCATAAAGTGTTGAGAAGGGATGAGGAGGGGCTATGGTGGGGCGGTGTATGGGGAGGGTCATGGAACATCTTCCTGCTCACTCTTTTAGTTTCCCGTTTTATTATGCTCAACATTCGTAAGGGTATGTGGAGCGGTGGAGGATGTTCTGATCTTGAAATTGTAAGGGGTGGGTTTAAAGGGGGGATGCACGGATGGGGGGGTGTGGAGAGTTTTTGGATTTTCTATCTTGGGGGGAAGGGTAATAAAGGCCTGCAAGCATAATAGCTGTGTTCGTTTAAGTATACAAATACAAATTGTTATAAGACTCTACTTGAAATGGAAAAGGATGCTGCAATAAAATTGCTTACGTTGAATGTTAAGGGGGCAAGAGAGAAAATCAAACAATTTAAAATACTGAAGTATATTGACACAATGAAAGCTAATATAGTGTTTTTACAAGAAACTCATCTATTACAGGAAGAGTGTATTGCCATGAGGAGACTTCAGATAGGTAAGGTTTTCATCATGCGAGGGCACCAAGTAAGCAGAGGAGTTATGTTATTGTTTCACAGGTCTGTGAATTTTGTCCCCACCAAGGTTATTCAAGACAATGAAGGAAGATACATTATGGTGCAGGGCAAACTGCAGGGCAAAGTTATAATGTTTGGAGTAATCTACGGTCCCAATTCAGATTCTCAAGACTTTTTGTTGAATTACTCGAGGTTTTACAACCCTTTATTCATTTTCCCATGATAATTGCTGGTGATTTCAATGCAGTACTTGACCCGTCACTAGACAGAACTTCCAGGACACAAACATTTCCTACTCCCTCCTCTCGAGCTCTAGGGGAATTGGTTGACCAGTTGGGCCTAGCAGACGTTTGGAGGGTTCTCCATCCTCAGGAAAAGAGCTATACTTTTGTGTCTCGACCCATGGGTCGTGTTCACGATTGGATTATATTTTGGTATGTCACACCTTGCTTCCAGGAATTCTCAGTTCAACAATAGTTGCTGCACCGCTTTCAGATCATTCAGCCGTTGATATCACTATTTTTATGCCCTCCTTAGTCCGTAAAAGTAATAGATGGAAGATTAATAATCAGATATTGAGGAATCCTAAAACAATCCAATATTTGTCAGCTCAAATTACAGAATTTTTTCTTTTTAATTTGGAAGATCAGACTAGGCCGGATATTCTTTGGGGAGCATTTAAAGCATATATGAGAGGTTTACTAATTAGTCAGGCAGTGCAAACAAAGAAAGAAAAAAGAGTTGCTATGGAGGGATTATTAAATCAGATTAGGTCCTTAGAGCAGAAATTCTCATTACCCCCACTGAGGAGGTGAAGGTAAGTTTAGTTAAGACAAAAGATGCATACCTTAAATTATTAGGGAGCAGGTAACTAGCTATCATCAAAACTAAGGCTAAATTTGTAGATCAAGGTGAAAATAGGGCAAATTGTTGGCCAAGCGTATCTCCAATTTGAAGCTTCTCATTTGATAGAGGTATTTTCTCAGATGAGGAGGGATTATAAAACTACCCAGAGGATATTTCCTCAATTTTCGTAATTATTTCTCTGCTTTTATAATGGATATGCATACACTCGACTGAGGAAGATATATCTCTTTTTAGATAAATTACCTCTCCCCAATCTTAGTGAACCAGATCGATCAGGGTTGGTTCTGGAGATTACACAGGAAGAAGTTGAAGCGCCATCAAAGGACTTCCATTGGACAAAACTCCCCGGACCAGATGGGTTTTCACCTAATTTTATAAAGCCTTTGCTTCTCAGTTGTCTCCGTTCTTCTCAAACTTTTCCAATATATTTTATCTGGTAAAGAAATAGAATACTCCTTACCGAAGCACTTATAGTGCTTATTCCAAACCTAATAAACCACCTAAGAAACCGCCAGCTACAGGCCAATCTCATTGTTGAATTACGATATCAAGATCTTGGCCAAAATATTGGCTGATCAGATTCGCCGAGTGATCCCAAAATTGATTGGCCCAGAACAAGTGGGTTTTATGAAGAGCAGATCCTCCTCGGATCATTTTAGAACTTTGCACATGTCTTCTCGCGTCCGTGGAGACTGAGATTCCAATGGCGCTGGTGTCCTTGGACGCCGAGAAGGCCTTTAGAGTCCACTGGACCTATCTTTTGTAGTTATGTGCAAATTTGGTTTTCCGAGGAAATTGTGGACTGGATTAGGGCATTGTACACAGACCCCTCAGCCAGGGTTATGTGTAATGGGGCTTCTCTTCTTTTAGTTGCAGGTCGTACGAGGCAGGTTGTCCCTTTCACCCCTGTTATTTAATTTGTATATGGAGCCCTTATAAGGAGTATTGTGATGTCTCCTGAGATTTTGGGTATTAATGTGTGGTTATGCAATTAAGGTTACGGCGACGCTGATGATTTATTAATTTATGTATCGAAACCTGATTGTTCTATCCTAAATTATTGGAACTTATTCAAAGCTTCAGCAGGCTCTCTAATTATAAACTCAATCAGGACAAAACTGTTGTTTACCCTTAAATAACAGGGTATTTAAATCAGGTATTACTACACTTGGTTTAGGCTGGGACTCTAAATCTTTTAGATATTTAGGTCTTTGCATAACTCACTCTCAAGCTAGATTAGTCCAACTTAATTTAGAATCTTTACTCCACACTGTTAAAATTGATCTCAGGAGATGGACACAACTATCTTTTTCCTTATGGGGAGAATAAATATTATAAAATGAATATATTTCTCTACTCTTTTACCCCTTATCAATGTTAAATATTTGGATTCCCCTTTCTTGGTTTAAGAAACTTCATAGTGAACTGGCTGATTTCATATGGGGTCATAAGAAAGCCAGGATGTCGTACTCTAAATTAGCAGCTCCCAAAGTCCTCGGTGGTTTGAGAATGCCTCATTTCGCACTTTATTTTTGGGCGGCACACTTAAATAAATATGGGAGATGGATGTACAATGATGAGGCTGATATAAATACGGGATATATTCCATTATAGGTTCATCTGGAGCTTAGTTTAGTTAAAAGCGTAGGTATTAACCCGAAGGCTCTTCCCTATGCTCCCATCCGTATGCTTCCTTCCTTACTGAAAAAATCCCCTATTGGACTTTCTCTAGAATACATAACCAATTATGTAATTTTTTAAGTATGAACATTTATGGGATTGGGGCAACCTATTTGGGGAACCCACAATGGCGGATAGGTTATCAGACTATTAAACGGAACTGGTTGCCTATTTTAGCTTTTTGCTCCCTGAAAGATTTTATAGATATGGACGGTAGTGTGATATCGACAGAGCAGATTTTGGTGAAGTTTGATTTATCTCAAAGAGATATTTTCAAAATATACCAATTGTGTCATGTTCTGATCCAGAGGGTTGGTAATAAACCGGTTTATTCGCCTTGTATTTCTTTTTGGGAAGATATTCGTGCACTTGTTGGTGCCCCACATGCTATTTCTAAGATGTACTTAGCATTGTTTAACTGGGCTTTCAAAGATAACCTAGCACCTACTTCATATTGGGACAAGGTATTTCCTAATATTTCGTGGAATTGGACGCTCATTTGGTGAAACTGCCATAAATGGATCCAACAAGACCATCTTAGATTAGTACAGTTTAAAATACTGCATAATATTTATTATACACCTCAGAAATTACAGGACTTAAAGTTAGCTCAGAAATCTCTATGTTATAGATGTGGCAGGGAAGGGGGTGACCTTTTCCACATTTTCTGGTTATGCCCTAACATAGCTCCTCTGTGGAACGAAATCAAAGGTAAAGCAGATCCATTATTGGGTTTAGAGGATCTGTTCACTCCGGAAGTATGTCTATTAGGTGATATGTCGGGATGTATGGTTAAAAAGAGGAAATTTCAATATCCTTGATTGCCTGTGTAGTCAAAAAATTGGTGCTGAGATATATTGGAAGGATTCTCACCTTATTTCATACTCTGAGTGGTTGACGGAGCTCCTTTCGCTCTTAGAACTGAGAGGATGATTGCTATAATGCATAATGGTTGCCCCACTTTGAGAAAATCTGACCTCTGGTAATTACTTATTCATAGGAAATTTTTGTTAATGATACTTTTCTTCTTTTCTTCTTTAATGTAATCACCAATTGCAGTGCCTTATGGGGGTTGGGGATGGGGGTGGTGGGATTATGGAATTATTTTTTTTTCTTTTCTTTGCTATATGGTATCCTGACTGTTGATCATATGAAGCTATGTATATTTCATGGTTTACCTTGACTTTGTTCCCGCAATTGTATTGTGGAAATGCTTAATAAAATGTTAATTGCAAAAAAAAAAAAGAGGATGGGGTACCAGTTACTGGAAGGGTAAAGGAAGCGTAGATGGGGGAAGGTAGGAGGGTGGAATCAGACAGACTGGGCAGATGTGCTAGAGGGGAGAGGACTGAGCAAAGAATAGGGGACAATCAAGGTTCAGGGAAGGCACAGGGGTCCATAGGAATGGAGGAAGGAGGCGGGGGATCGAGGTGGGGCAGGGGAAAAGCAGCAACAGGAGGGTGATAAGGATAAAGGAGGGAAGGTCATCATTCTGGGGGACACGTTACTTAATGGTGTAAAACAGGGAGGAAGGGGCACCAGGAAACGCAGCATTTGGATTGATTGCATGCAATGCATGATGGCAGACAGAGTGGGACAGCATATTAACAGGTGTGTGGGGAAGGTAAGGGAAAAAACACATATTGTGATGCACCTGGGCACAAATGCTCTGGAGGGGAGAAGAGTAGAGGAGGTGTAGGATAGTTTCAAGGAAGTGGGGAGGTGGCAGTATGGTGGGAAGGTCAGTAGCCTTCTCTGAAATTCTTCCAGTACCAAGAGCAAGTACAGCCAGGAAGCAGAGATTAGTGGACTTCAGTAAATGGCTGGGGGATTGGTGTGGGTCCATGGGGTATGGATTGGTGGGGGGGTGGGGTAACAAGTGGAAGAACACAGACCTGTACAACGCTGGATAGGCTGCAATTTAGCAGGGAAGGTTCACAGGTAATGAAGCACAAGTTGGGGCAGTTTACTAAAGAGAATTAAAATTTAATCTAGGTAAGGGGGAGAGGCCTAGAGGTGAGTTGTCACCAGGAAAGAGGGTCCTTTGGCCCTCCCCCCACAACAGCACTGGTGCCAAATTCAAATAGGAGAGGAAATGGGGGGGTAAAATATCGCAATAGAGGGTGGTATCATTGAATTCTAGGAGCTTGAGGAACAAGATGGCAGAGTTGCAGGCAATGATGGTGGAAGGTGGGGGTGTACATAGCTGCCATCACTGAGACATGGGCAACCCAACACCATGACAGGGACCTAGCCATCCCAGGATTCAAGATATACTGGAGGGGCAGGGAAAAAGGGAAATGGGAGGGGTAGCCTTCGACATGAGGGAAGAGATAATATGTTATAGGGAGGAGGGGAGGAAGGCAGGGCAGAAGCCATTTGAGTGCAGCTACACAACCCAAAGGATAAACAAGGTTAGATTGGGCATAGTAGATAGGCATCTAGCTAAGAAGGAAGAGATTGATAGGGAGCTAGGAGAATAATTAAGGAGGCTTCATGGGAAAGGGAGCACTGTGGTGGTTGGGTACTTTTATCAGCCAGGGGTGGATTGGAACATTCCGGCTACCTCATGTGCCAGGGAGCAGATCCTCCTGGAAGCCTTTCAGGATGGCTTCCTGGCACAAAAACTAACTGAGCCAACTAGGGAGGGGAACATTCTGGACTTGGTGCTGGCGAATGGAGAACAAGTCAACGATGTTGGGGTGGAGGATCCCCTAGCAGGAAGTGACCACCGCACAGTGTGGTTCACACTCGACCTAGGTAAGGAGGCAGCCACTACAATGACTAAGGTCCTGGACTTCAAAAGGGCAGACTTTGGCAGAATGGGTAATCTACTAGAGGGTCACATAGCTAGCATCCACCCTAACATGGACGTCAAGCAAAAATGGGCAATCATCAAACTGGGCTTGGTTGCAGCCACTAGCACATGTGTAAAGATCCAGAGTAAGAAAACTAGAACCAAGAAGCTGAGCTGAATGAACGGGAGGTAGGGGAGAGGGTAAGAGAAAAGAGGGCTGCTTTAGAATCTATAAAAGATCCAACAGAGAGGAAGGCAGGGAGGAATACATGAGGAAATCCTGGGAGGTATATGGAATAGTAAGGGCAGCCAAGACAATGAGAGAGCTGAGGCTAGTGCAGGGGATCAGAGAAGGTGAAAAGGATTTCTTTGGGTATATATGGGAGAAGACAAAGACTAAGGATCAGATACTTAGGATCAAGAATGGCGGTGGGTGGGTGGAACAGGGAGCAGAGCAGGTGGAAGTACTCAATGAGTACTTCTGCTCAGTATTCTCCAGGGAGAGGAAGGGCCTGTACCTAAGGGAAGGGTGGGGTGGGAGTAGGGGGGAGGGGATCACAGATGGAATAATCACAGAGGAAAGGATGTTAGAAGGCCTTTAGTTTCTGAGGTATATAAGGCACCTAGGCGCGACAGAATTCATCCTAGAATCCTGGGGGAGTTGACAGAGGTCCTGGCTGGGCCACTGGCAGACCAGTTCAACACCTTTCTGGATATGGAGTACGTGCCCAATGACTGAAGGATGGCTCATGTGGTGACCCTCAATAAGCGTGGGCCCAGGGATGAGCCCAGGGAACTATAGACCAGTGAGCCTTACCAGAATTGTAGGAAAGCTAATGGAGACTATCCTCAAGGAAAGGCTGGTAACATTTCTGGAGAATAATGATCTCCAGGATGGCAGACAGCACTGGCTTGTCTCAAGCAGATCCTGCCAGACAAACCTGGTTGACTTTTTTGATTGGGTGACATGGGCACTGTACAAGGGTCATGCGGTGAACATCCTTTACCTGGACTTCAGCAAGGCCTTTGACTCTGTGCCACATGGTAGGCTGACCAGCAAAATGAGCAACCAGGAGCATGCATGAAACTGGTTAGATGAGTCAAGAACTGGTTACAGGATAGACAGCAGAAGGTAGTAGTGGGGGGATGAATTATCAGAGCCCTGGGCAGTAACAAGTGGAGTCCCACAGGGCTCAGTGCTGGGACCAGTGCTGTTTAATGTTTTCATAGCTGACATTTTAGATCAGCTAAAAAGTAAGATCAGCCTCTTCTCTGATGAAGCTAAGATCTGTGCAGAAGTTGATGGAGGAGGCGGCAAAGTACTCCAGGAGGACTTGGCAAGACTGGAAGGATGGTTGAACACATGACAACTGAGGTTCAATGCCAAGAAGTGCAAAGTAATGCATTTGGGAGCCAGAAATCCCAGAAATAGTTATTGGTTGGGAGGAGGGCATCCTTACAACAGTTTACTGCTGACCTGTGCAGCAGTCAAAAGCTGTGAGGCAGACTCCAGCAGTGCTCACTGTGTCTCCTGCTAATTTTACTTGATCTTTTATAGAGCACTGAAGTGGTTGTGGAACGTCTCTATAGAGAGACATGTGACAGGAAGGGGAAGGACTCCTGTAGTTCAGGAGAGAGCCCTTGTGAGCTACATCAACACCATACAGCAGTTTTATTATACAATATGCTCTGTAACCCATAGGAAATCAATAAGAAGCCTCCAAGAAGGAATCGGTATAAATATTTGGGGCTTGTGGGCTGTATCTGTGGGGTAGGGGAGTGCGGTGTAACCCTGGGAGGATTTCTGGGTCACATTATACATTTAAACTCACCCCTCTGCAAGTGGGGTGAGCTGAATGGGGCCCACTCATCCCCACGTGCAGAAACACATGCCGAGATACATAAGTTCCACATGTCGAGCGTGTCATGCATGGAAAGCTGGGAAAAAGGCATGGTAAACTATCTCTTTATAAACTGAACTATTGATTCAAGTTATGCTATGTGTGTATTCATATTAATAGCAGAACAGTGAGTTTCAGAGAAGGTCCTTTAGCTGAAATGGTGTTTTAGTTAATTTGTTTTTATTTTATATTTACCTTAGTGTATGTTAGGGTCAGTAATAGGAACTATAATATAAATAAAATCCTTACTATCACTGGGTACCTCACTCATCTCAGATTACTGGTATCAGTGTGAGTTCTTCAGTCAGGAATTGCATTACTTCTACTGACACCTTTTAAAAGCATGGCAGAAACAATCATGACTCTGGATGGGGATGTTGTTATTAAATGTACTAGATGCATGATGTATAAAATAATGAAAGAAAAGTTACCAAAGCAATTTTTTATCTGCAATAAATGCAAACAAAACTCTGATATAATGCAAGAAATTAACTATTTCAATATAAGACTGGCTGTACTAGAGGAAATAAGTCAGAACAAAATGGCTAATAGGCTAAAGACTTTGAATAATGCATCTAATGGGAATCAACAATTGTAGGTGTCAAGTCATAATTAACAAGGTCAAGATATAGACAGTATAAATGTGTCTTCATTAGGAGAAACTGCATTAACCCGGTACCCACCATCAGAATGTATACCTTCATCTGTAAATGAGGAAATTCCAGACCTATTAACAGAAAAGGAAATAGGAAGTAAGATGTAAATGATGGAATGGGTGAAGATTGATCATTAATGCAGAACTCACAGGTAATTAAAGAAGGTCAAAAAGCATAGCATTTCACTATACCTACATTTAATAGGTTCAACATACCTCCCCAGTTCTGGAACACACAAATGATCCTGATCTGACTCATACAGAATCTAGTGCAACTAGTTGCCCAATAATTCCCTTCGTTGCAAACATGCAAGGACCTTCCTTAACAAATGCTCCTACGGTGGATGGTAGTAATACTCAGATTCCAGTAGAAATTGAAGTTATTGAAAGCCAGATCATCCCCTCTAGTAGCAACACTATAAGCTCCTCTATAGCTACCACCCTACTTGTAGACCTCATAGAAGTGGGATATAACACCTCTAACACTTCTACTGAAATGGAACTTGACACAGGATCAGTGAACCCCCCCCCCATCTCTAGTCCCAGACAAGTCTACGTCCTCAGAGACCTGATAATTAAGCACATTGATTGGGCAGTATGCAACACAGACAAATCTAGGAGAACTTTCTCAAGTTTAAGAGGATCCAAAACATTCAATATTACCTCTATGGCAGGAAACATTTTACATGATAATGGTGACAGACCTTAGGTGATAATACAGGCAGGAACCAGTAATATTATCTACACCACTACAGAAGAAATTAAGTAAAATGTTGTTGCTCTGACTGACATATTAGTCGAACTTGACTGCTTCTCCAAGATCCTCCCTGTTCACAGAGCATCTGGAATCAAAACCCACAAAATTAAAACTGTTAATGAGTGGCTCAGAAAATGGTGCCTTAAATAAGGATTATCGTGCATCACCCATTGGGAAAACTTTGCAGATAGAAATAAATTATTCTGCTGGGATGGTCTGCACTTAAATAGAAAAGGCAGCACCTCGTTAGGCAAACACATAGATAATGCGATAAAGATGCATTTAAACTGACTGATCATGGGGAGAAGAGGAGTGTTCCTACTACTCTAAATGTAAAAAAAATCTTAATAGAAATCTGCATGAGAGCAGTAAGTTAAAGTTGATGTACTTTAATGCCAGATGCCTCAATAATAAGGCTGATGAACTAAAAGTAAGGTTTAGTTAAGATAATGTTGATATAATATCCATTACTGAAACATGGTAGGACAACAAGTCATCCTGGGACTTCAGAATATCAGGTTTTATAGATGTAAACAAGCAAATAGACTTGCATCCATAAAGCTTGCCCATTATACCTAATATCAAAAATTTATTTTCGTATCTCCACAATGTAGGTACAAATTATTTTTAAATAGGTTTATACTCACACTATCTATTACTGCCCTAGGTAAGGCATTCCAAGGAGTAACCACCTTCTGGCTATACCAGTATTTACGTATGTTGTGTTTCCATTTGGATTTTATTAATTGTTTGTTATGCCTTCTAATACCATTTTCATCCATTCTTGGGTAAATACCCAACTCAGTACAATAATCAGAATCACCAATCACCTTATATAAGAGGCACATATCTCCTCTAAACCTCCTATAGCGTAATGAGTATAGATTTAGAGACATTAATCTAGATGGATATGATAATGTCTTCATCCCCTGAATAGATTTGGTAAATCTTCTCTGTATAGATTCGATTTTATCAATATCCTCCCTATTTTAAGGAGACCATACCTGTATGGCATACTCTAAGTGTGGTCTTACCAGAGCTACGTATAGTGGTATTAACACTTTAGCTTCCCTACTAGCAATATATCATCAAATACAATTTAAGTTTTGATTTGCTTTTTTTATCTGAAATCTACAATGTGTACTGAACTTAAAATCAGGGCATATTATGACTCCAAGATCTTTTTCTTCAGTGGTGCCAGTGAGAGGTATATTGGCGAGTGTGTAGTTATTGTGTTTGTTCTTTTTGCCCATGTGCATAATTTTGCATTTGGTAATGTTCAGAACTAATTTATTAATAGTAGTCCAGTCTGAAATTTTATTTGTCATATTCTGTAATTCCAGTGCCTCCTCATGAGTGTTCACAACAGCCCCTAACCTGCAGTCATCAGCAAATTTGTATAACCATACCCTAGGATTATCTGATTGTAGGATGGCTATATATATGTTGAACAGACGGAAAAACGGAACCTTGAGGGACTCTGCTGGAAATAGTTGACCAATTAGAAAAAGTTCCTTTGATAGTTACCCTCTATTGTCTCCCTTGTAACCATGCTGATACCCAGTTACAAATATTAGGGTTCAATTTGATCTTCTCTAACAATTTCAATAACTTGAAATAGGGTAATTTATCAAAGTCCTTTGCAAAGTCCAAATATACCATGTCAACCGAGTTTCCCTGGTCTAACTCCCAATTTACATTTCATTGAAGGCCAATAGGTTTGTCTGACAAGATTTGGACTTAGTGAATCCATGTTGAGAATGGTCCAGCAAACCGTTTGTCTCTAGGTGCGTTAGGATATAATCCTTTATAACCCCTTCCAAGATCCTACCCATTAGTGAAGTCAGACTTTTTGGTCTAAAATTTTCCTTTATTGTCCTGACTCCTTTTTTAAGAATGGGGACAACTAAAGCATGTTTCCAATCTTTAAGCAGTAACCCTTGGTCTAAGGAAGTCTGAAACACCTATGTAAGGTGGGGGGCAATACAGCTGCCAGTTCTTTTAAAATTCTAGGATGCACATTATCAGAGCCAGGAGTTTTGGAAATATCTAGGTTGGATAACCTGTCATAAATATCATTAATCTCTACAGTAACTTCTCCAGGGGTTGAACTGTATTTTTCTAGGTGTACATTTTGATTGCCGGTATTGAAAACTGAACAAAAATAATTGTTCTGAATATTGGCCATCTCTTCAAGAGTGGCTACAAGTCCAGAAGTATTTGAGAAGGGTCCTGTCATGTTATTTTCTTTCTTTTTATTATTAACATATGAGTAAAATGATTTTTTGCAATCCTTGACTTTATCAGCAAGTGACAATTCAAAATGCACTTTAGCTCTCTTAATTTTATTCTTAGTCTGTTTCAGACATTCTCTATACAATCTGTGGTTTAAGGGTGATCCATAACTTTTGTATTTATTAAACAATCTATTCTTTTTATTTAGTAATTTGTTAATGGTTCTGTTCATCCATATGGGCTTATTCCTTTTGGATCCATTACAATTTAGTTTATAATGTATGAATTTGCTAATAAGTTGTTTGATCCTGGTTAGCAGTATGCCCCACATATCTTGAATAGATATGCAAGTTAACTCACTAACCCAGTCCCAATTAGCAAATTCTCTCTTTAGGCCAACAAAGTCCACTTTTCCAAAGTTCAATTTGGGTGTAATAATTCCTGGTATGTTGCCAACACCAACATCAGAGATATTAAAATGAACAGTGGAATGATCACTGTTCCCTAATGGACTTTTAATTGACACGTTATTAATTGAATTACCCATACTGGTAAGGATCAAGTCCAGGATATTTGATCCCCTGGTACTACCATGGACCAACTGTTCCAGTCCCATCTGTTCACAGATATCCAGGTATTGTTTATTCATATTACCATTAGCCTGTAATAGATTCCAGTCTGTATTGGGCAAATTAAAATCACCAGCCAAAATTACTCTATCCGATGGGTCTAAGTTATTAATTATATTAAGTATTTTAATGTCATCTGATAGGGTTGTAGAGGGTACTGTATACAGCAACCCCAACATGATTTTTGGCCCTTTTGGGGGGAATAGCCTAACCCACAAAAACTCCAGGTCAGACATATCCCACAACATTTGATCACATTTAATACTTCATGAACAAAAATTGCAATAACTCCCCCTTTTCTATATGTTCTAGTTTTTGAGAACACTTTACACTCGGGGAAACTTTTTTCCCACATATTTTCTCTGTTCCACCAGGTTTCTGTAATCAAAGTCAAATATATATTCTGTGAATGCAGTAGAAGGCAAAATTAATCGTATTTACCCACAAGGCTCCAAGCATTTATGAGTACAGCCTTCCACTCAAACAATTTTGTTAGGGGAGAACTTGTGTCTTGAACACTCTGAGATTCATTTGTCAGTTTTCCCCTCCCCCCTTGACCCAGTTTAAATGAAACTGAATCACTTCATTTACTCTTTTGCCCAATATCCTAGTACCTGAGTAACTTAAATGAAGATCCTCAAGTTTAAAAAGCACATTTCTGTTGAAAGTCATGGAATTGTCCATAAATCCAAAATGCTCAGTTTTACAGAACTCTCTTAGCCATAGGTTGATCTCAGAGATAAACCCATTTTTGTAGGACTGATAGCCACATGTTGGTAAAATACTAGAAATAATTATCTCCCCATATTTTTCTACAATCGTTTTTGTTATAATTTTATAGTTTGCCTGAATATGTTCCATACTGGTTCTGCATACATCATTAATTCCCATATGTAGGATAACAAGGGGATTTACTGAATTTTCAAGGAGCCCTTCCAACATATTTGAAACATCCTGAAGTCTAGCTCCTGGCAGGGTGCTAACTGTAGTATATTCCTTACGTCCCCAGCAAACTACAGAATCTGTCCCCCAATAATAGAATCGCTGATCACCACGATATCCCTATTAACATAATCTGGGCTTTGGGTGGACTCAGTAGTTATTAGTCTGAGCTTCTCCTCATTTAAGGGGAATACTCCTGGATCTGTTTGTAATTCAAATGTTTCCTGTGTTTCTACTTTGTCTCCTGGGAGACACTCAAATCTGTTAGTGAGTTGTAGGGGTGAACTCAATACTTCATCCTTTAGGTTCCCATCAGAGGTACTCAATTGTGTAAAGGTACCATTATTATATGTATTGATAGTTCCCTCAAGAATCTGGCCTTGTTTATTTTCAAGTACACTATGGCTTAAGTTACACACCATTTCATCTATATAGCTCTCTAACATTCCAATATCCTTCTGGGTTTTTAACCTTAAAGTTAATTGTTTAATCTCCTCTTGAAGGGTGGCGACTAAAAGGCATTTTTTCACATGTAAACTCTTGGGTTATAACATCCTCTGAAAACATTTTACATTGTGTGCATGATTTCTTCCCCTTCCCCCGTTTAGCCTTTACTTTAGCCATTTGTTACCTTTGGTTAACTTATGTAACACGTTCAGCGAGATATGGATATGCTACAATTCTGTACACTGCTCCATAAGCAGAGCAAACAGGCTTTATCCACACATTAGTATATTAGATCAGGGGTTTTGGAATGACTCATATATTTGCTCCACTCGACGATCGCAGTATTATTTATGTGTAGGCAACTGGAAGTGCCCCTGAAGCCACTCACTCATAAAAGTTTTTAAAAAACTTAGTATATGGGTTTAATACTAAAATTTAGCCAGTATCCTTTTCCCAGTACTTCTAAATAACCCACAAAATATAGGAGGTCAAAATAGAGTGCTGCTAAATAGAACTGTAGTTCAGTAATTTATTGACTGAAACTACCAGTTCTCTCTTCCTGGTTTAAGTATCTGCCAGGGCTCCCAATGTTAGTTAAACAACTAAATAAATAAAAAAAAATAACAAACTAAACATTAAGCAGAACTAGCAGGCTTTATCCACACAATAGTATATTAGATCAGGGGTTTTGCAAGGTTGCAATGTTTATAAATATAATCGTGTATCTAGGAAAGATGGTGGGGAAGCATTGATTGTTAACAGTAATATTACTTCCATAGATATTACGGATAAAGTAAAAACCCATGCAATTGATACTGAAACATTATGGGTCAAGCTGATATTCAATATTTCTGAGTCACTCAGTTTGAGTATGTGCTATTGCCCACCAGATTGTACTCATGAGATTTATGATGCAAATCTCATGGAATTTGAATGAGCAGGGGAAGTGGGAGATATCATGATTTTGGGTGATTTTAATTTAAGTGATATAACTTGGAAAAACAACACAGCAAATTCCCACAATAGTAAAAAACTCTTGTCCATGTGTAACCAGCTCAAGCTAAAACAAAATGTTACAACATCAACAAGGGGTGAAAGGATCCTGGATCTTGTGTTGTGTACAGATCACCCAATAATTAATAACTTCACTATTGCATCTCCAGTTGGTAATAGTGATCATAATACTATTCTATTCATTCATTCATCAGAGAGATTTTTTGTATAATACTGGAAAAACTAAAATATATCTTTATGAGAAAGCCAATATAATTAAAATGAAAAAACAATTAAACACAATTAATTGGAATATGAAATTCCAGAACTGTTCTATTTCTGATTGCTGAAGTTATTTCACATACATCATAACAGATTTATGGGATAAATATATACCCTCCTGATTAAAATACAATAATAAAAAACATTGCCCTAAATAGCTAGATAAATTGGTAAAAAAAAAATTAAAACACAAAAAAAAAAAATACTTTAACTATCTTTAATCTAGAACAAATGATAATTGGATTGCATTTCAGAAATTACAAAAGAAATGTAATGCTAAAATCAAGAAGGCTACAAGGAGGTGGGAGTATCCTCTCACACAATAAAACTAATAGTAAATATTTATTTTCATGTTAATTCATTTAAAAAAATCTGTCAGGTGCGCCAATACAACATGAAGATGAATTAATTTATGATCACCTACACATGATAAATATATTTAATGAGAAATAATTTTGTGAAATTTTTGGCCCACAACAACACATTGTCCATCCCAAGAACCAGGATGAAGTAAATCATATAACCTTCACAGCTGATCAAATAATTAAAAAGCTATTATCCCAAAAAGGTAAAACCTCCCCTGGTCCTGACAACATCACAGGACACATGTTGTATCTATTGGCTGACTGCCTAGCATACCTGTTGAAACTAATATATGAATGATGCCTGTCTAGTAATTTTGTACCTGCTGAAAGGAAAACTGCTCATGTAACTCCTATCCATACAAAAAGGCCCAAGAACTGTTTGGGAGAATTATAGACCTATCAGTCTCATCTCATCCATCTGTAAAATACTGCAAAGTTTTATCAAAGACATAATTACTCCAGTTTTTGACAGAAATGACTGGAGCAGCATGGTTTCAAACAAGGCAGAGGATGCCTGTCTAACTTGACGTGTCTTTGTGAACATATAAATTCTCAGTTGGACAAAAGAATCCAATGTGATGTGGTATTCATCAATTTTAGTAAGGCCTTTGATGTAATGCCTCACTGAGCACTGATAGAAAAATTATACAATTTTCAACTTAATGTAAATATTATAAACTGGATAAGCAATTGGCTGTCTGGGAGAATACAAAGGGTTGTGATAAATGGTCAACTCTCTGGGATGGGTAACATTACTAATGGGGTGCCAAAGAGCTCGGTTTTGGGTCCCACCCTTTTTCAAGCCTTTATATTGGATATCACTAAACAGACCATTTCTGCAACAATTAAGTATGTTGATGACATCAAAATAGGGGGTCCTTGTTTAAATGCTGACCAGGCCAAGACTCTTCAAAGAGATCTAGATAAAATATCCACATAATATCCGCATGGGTGACCAAATAGGCGATGAAGCTGAATACAAACAAGTGTAAAGTCATGGACTTGGGTAGACATACATTTTAGGGCATTCAACACTTGCAACAACATTTGATGAAAGGGATTTGTGGATTATAATAACAAATTACTTTGACAATACTAAACATATCAATGAGGCTATAAACAAAACTAATGAAGTGGTTTGGTCCATTAGACACAGCATAAAGTCCAGGGATGCTAAAGTCTTGCTGCCTTTGTTCAGGACCTATGCTGGACCTCACCTGGAATATGCTTCCCAGTTATGGTGTCCTTAAAGAAAATCAAACTATAGGCAACTGGAGAAAGTGCAGAGGAACTATACTAAACATATCTATGATTTATACAATCTGCCTTATGAGAACAGATTAGAACATCTGAACTTGATGTCATTGGAGACGCATCATTTAAGGGAGGGATTTACTCCTATATGATATTATTCATGACCCTTATCTGATGACTGAACTGGACTTGATTTTAAAAACCATGCTCATGACACTAGAGGTCACCCACTTCAACTTGCTTGCAAACAATTTAATTGCACAAAGAGAAAGTATTTCTTTACCCTCAGAGTTGTGAACCCATGGAATAAGTTACCTGAGGAACTAATTATTAGGAAGACTAAGGTTGAGTTGAAAAAAAATGTCTGGATAATTTTATACTTACAGAGCAGAAATTGCAGTACTATTCATCATAATACTATACGAGCCGTTATGGGCAAAACATGCCTTCTTGCTCCTCACCTTCCTTAGTATGATCCTTATTATTTTGTTCCAGTTATCCACATCAACAGAAGAGGAGGATCTGGGTGTACTGGTTACAGGGGAAATGAACCACTCAGCCCAGTGCAGGAAGGCAGTGGCTAAGACCAACAGAATGTTGGGGTGCATCGCAAGGGGAATTACTTCTAGGAGAGGGGAAGTCATCCTGCCCTTGCACAGGTCCATGGTGAGGCTACACTTGGAGTACTGCATGCAGTACTGGCACCCCTACTTGAAGAAAGACATCATGCTACTGGAGGGGTGCCGCACAGGGCAAAGAAAATTATCCTGGGATTGGGAGATAAACCTTATGAGGAGAGACTGAGAGAGCTCAATATGTATTCCCTGGAGGATAGAAGGTAGAGGGGGTATGATTGAAACCTTCAAGTACCTGAAGGGCATGAACAGAGTAAACACCCAGAGTATTTTCAAACTAAAAGGTGAGAGGGAGTTCAGGGGTCACAGTCTGAAATTGGAGGGAGGCAGATTCAGGAAGGAAGGCACTATTTCATCAAAAGGGTGGTCACAGAGTGGAACATGCTGCTGGAGGAGGTGGTATCACTGTAGACAGTGAGCAGCTTTAAGAAGGGGTGGGATAAGATCAAAAAGAGGGTTCAAACCATGAGTGGACGGGGGGGTATGTGCGAAACATGACGAAAAACAGTGGGGTGGGGGAGGCAAGGGGAGAGGTGGGCAGCTGCAGTCTAACTGGCTGAAGTGCTGCACACTTGAGCAGCCTAGATTGACTGTAAGGCCTGTATCTGCAGATAATTTCATAAACCATATAACATGCATATCTGGAGCTTCCTCAAAGGTTAATCAATGTATGCTATGGGAGTGAACAACTGTGTTTGTTTGTGTATGCCCATCATAATACACAAAAAATGTGCTGTCAGAAAGTAAGTAAAGATTTACATTTTAAATTAGTGGGTTTTTTTTGGTTTTTGTCGAGTAGTTGAATGTGTAATGATAGGCCAATTGCTGATAGGAAACTGATTTAAATACAGCTTCATATGCTGCTGTACAACAATTAAGATGTTTTGCTGTTAAGAGAAGCAATGAATTGGTACTGTACCATTTAGAAGCATCAGTTTTGATTGCTGGCTGACATGGAGACAATGTTAATACTGCACTAACATTCTTTCATTTCTGTTTGCCAAGCACCATGCTGACCTCCATGTTTTAGAGGAGCGGCCGGCCCAACAACATGCTGATTTGTGCATTGTTTCTGTAAATCTATTGGCTGTCACCAGAAATAAGGAACTTAGGTTGGTCAGTAACACTGTCATTCTCAACACTCTCATGTTCAGCCCTGTAGGTTGTGATTTCAGAGTCACGCTTGCTGTGCTTTGTAAAAAGCAACTTTTAGTATGATTTTATCACTTTGGCACCATTAGTAAAGGAGGATGCATTAACATGGGTACCCTCAGGTACAGATTATGTGTACCTTGTGGTTTGGGTTGATTTGCAACATGTAGTGAAAATGTGTTGTGAAGAGGATTGTAGCATAATTGATGTTCTTCGGTCTTGGATCCTGCACAAGGGAGTCTCAGCTTCAGCTGCTCGGTAAACTATCAGCTGTCAAAATGGCCATGACACTCAGACCATTTACTTTTGGGTAGTTGTCAATATTCTGCATCTTTTCTGCTTGCTACACTTATTGCTAGTTTTTACTGACATGTTAATTATGCTCTGTGCCAAAAATGTAATATCCTGTAGAAAACACAAAGTGTGTAATGTCAGGGGAAAAAAGCTTTCAAAATACTGCTGTTCAGTTTCTCTGCTATACTAATGTTGTGAAGACAATTCAGGCTAATGATTCAAATGAAACTGCCTGTGGTTTTGTGTACAGATGAACCCTTTAACTGTGATCGAGGTCTGCTATGCAGATAACATAGCTACTCTGCAAACAGCATGATTTCAGGCATTGTTTGCACAGTAGCTATGTCTCCAGAGAGCGTAACAGCTTTTACCTTAGAAGAGTATTTGCACGTCCATGTTGAGCATGTGTCTATATTCCTTTTTCATTTATTCATTACAAATCGGGTTTACAACCTTTGAGTCAGAGACTCATTTACAAAGGCACCTCGTCGCGGGAGGGCAGACATCAAGACAGTTATTACAGTGCAGATTAAAACAGAGGATAACATTACAAGTGCAGTAAAAGGAACATTTCACATAGATACACTTAGGTTACATAATGTAGTAGTTTGTATGTTACTTAGGTTACATAATGTTACAAAATTGTGAGTTACACTCATGGATATAGTAGGTCCTCAGAGAAGACAGTGGGTTACATCCCTGTTTGGACCTAGTAGGGAAGGGGTAGGTCTGGGGGAGGGAGAGGCTGTCCAGTGGACGTTGTCGAGCCAGGGGGAAAGGTGGGCAGGAAACACAGGTTACCACAGGGGGTTAGTTGCACCTGCAACAGCGGGTATTAAAGATATGGTTCCAAACGGCTGTTTTGAAGGAGCCAATTTTTGGCACGTTGGAGATGCAGCTAGGGAGGGAGTTGATCCAGGTGGGGGCTCGGTAGAGGAAGGATCTCCGGGCAAGAGAGGTCTTGGTTCTGGGCACCTTGAAAGTGGCCTTAACAGAGCTATGGGTGGTGATGGATGAAGATGGCTGCTGTAGGGAGGTGGAGGCCCCCGTGTGGAAATTCCTAGCAGAGATTTCTTAGCAAGAAGGCAGGTCTGGTAGAGCAGTCGCTCCTCAAAGTTGAGAAGATTGGTGGTAGTATAGAGAAGGCAGGTGTGAGTTCAGCTGGGGGCACTGGTTAGGAGCCTACAGGCCTTATTGATGGAGAGTTGGATTTTGGATAGGGCGGTGTTGTCAGCTGCAGTGTAGATGGGCAAGCCATAGTTCACCAGGGATATATACAGTTCTGAGTCTCTTACAGCTATAAGGCACCTTCTTGAGTTCAATGGGTGAGAGAAGTGTGATACAAAGCTGAACAGTGCTGGCCCACAAAGGATTTGAGAAAAAAACTCTTATAACCATAGGAGACACAGGAACTGTACATACTGTATAACTATATTATACATCACGATAAAGATCTTTGTGTTAGAAACGAGGAATTTGAATTTAAAATCAAAACGTTTACTTTGCATAAGCAATAAGACATGAAGTGGCATTTGCTGTACTATGTTTACCACATGCCCAAGGTCATAATAAGGGATGGGGCCACAGGCCAAGTGCCTTCAGCCTTTGAGTAGGTACTGTAGTAAACATAATACAACCAATGTCCCACAGTATCGTATTGCACTTCTAAAATGCTGCTGTAGCTGAGAGAGAAAGAGAGACAGAGAGACAGAGAGAGAGAACAGCCACCAGCTTCCTTAAAGCAAGGAGGTGATTTAGTAGAGTACACTGAATTAAATTCTTAATTTTGGGGCCTCTGTAAGTAAGTAGGAGTCAATGTTTTGGGTCTCTGTTTTTGGGGTTGACTTTTCTTAGTGTAACTTTTATTTGCCAGGGAGGAAATAATAATAATAATAAAACTTTATTTATACCGTGCCTTTCTTACAGTCAAGGTGCCTTACAATAATTACAGATAAGAAAAATAAAACAAAGATTACTGAGCTCATAAAATCCCAATGGCATATCAATCGTAATAAATCTTAGACCATAAATAGGTCTTTAAGGCCTTTTTAAATTTCTCCACGGATGCACACTGTCGAAACAGACAGGGTAGAGAATTCCAGAGGGTAGAGGCGGCGTACATAAAAGCCTGAGCCCCTAAAGAATTTAAAGAAACCCTCAGAATCTCTAGCAACCCCTCGTCAGCTGAGCGGAGTGATTGCTTAGGGTGTTAAGGTACCAGAATCTCTTTCAAGTAGTCTGGGCCCAGTCCGTTTAGGGCTTTATAAGTCAGAAGACCAACTTTAAAGGTGATCCGCCACTGTATTGGCAGCCAGTGCAGATCGTGTAGAACTGGAGAGATATGACAGGCACGAGAAGTACTCGACAATAACTGGGCCACAGTGTTATGCATGAGTTGCAAGCGGTGGATATCAACCCTAGGAAGCCCTAGATAAAGGGAGTTGCAATAATCAAGACGTGAGGTCACAAAGGCGTGGACCAATGTAGGCAGATTGCTGGATGGAACAAGGTGCTTAATCCTGGTGATATTCCTCAGATGGTAAAAGGATGATTTGACAACTGCCAACATCTGCGAATGCAGAGTCAGCTAATTGTCACAAATCACACTAGGTTTTGCACCTGTTCAGAGGTAGGGAGCTGGACACCTCCCAGGAAAAGTCCAGAGAGTAAACTAACTCCTGTCCCCTCTAACCTGTGACGCTGGTCCACGACCATTACCTCAGTCTTCTCTGAGTTCAACTTCAAGCAGCTTGAATTCATCCAGCACTAGATTTCAGTGAGGCAGCAGTTTAATACCGAGAGAGCTCTATCCTGGTCAGGTGCAAAAGATAGGTAGAGCTGGGTATCATCTGCATAGCAATGAAACCTCAGCCCATTCCTTCTTACAATGCCTCCGAGGGGTAGCATGTACACTGCAAAAAACTTGGGGGACAGCACTGAACCCTGGGGAACCCCACAAGACAGAGAGACTTGGCGAGAAGAATTAATCCTCGACACCTACATCTGAGTTCTGCCTGTGAGGAAAGATCTAAACCAACTGAAGACTGTACCTGACAGGCCACAGATGAACTCCAGGCATTTGAGAAGTACCCCTTGGTCCACAGTGTCAAAAGCTGAAGAGAGATCGAGAACAGCCAAGATGGAACAGCTTTTCTGATATCTTGCCATCAGGAGATCATTGAGCACCTGAACCAGTGCTGTCTCGGTACTATGCCTCTTACGAAAACCAGACTGGAGTGGTTCATAGATGTCATGGATGGTTAAATGGTTCTCCAGGTGTACAGCCACTACTTTCTTAATAACCTTCCTTACAAAGGGGAGGTTAGAGATCGGTCTGTAGTTAGCATGGCAGTCTGGGTCCAAGGCAGCTTTCTTCAGGAGGGGTGTTACCACTGCCTCCTTTATGGAGCTAGGAAACTCACCCATATCCAGGGAGCACCAGACTATCCATGCTAGGACTGGGTCGATAATATCATGACAACCCTTTATCAGGGAAGTCGGGCCAGGGTCCAAACTACAGCATGTAGGGTGCATACTCTGGACAATCTTCATGACATCGATGAACTCAGGCCGGTCAAAGAAATTCTAGGAGGGTCTAGAGGCTGAGGCCAAGTGCCAATCCACAGCTTCTCCCATAGAGGATGCAGGTCAGAGTGCTGCCCTGATGTCATCCACCTTAGTCACAAAGAAGCGATCAAGTTCATCAAACTCAACTTTTGAAAAAGCTCTTCGAACCTGTAGACAGGCTGGGTTGCACAGTCTGTTGACAGTTCAAAAGAGCTGAGCTGGTTGGTTCTGAGTGACTGCAATCTCCCCGGACAGGAACTCTGCCTTCTTAAGGGAGATTGCGGAATGATACAGTTGATAAAGTTCGATCAATCAAAGATGGTCAGTATCAAGGGTGGATCTCCACCAACAACGCTCTAATGTTTTTCCTTGTTGCTGCATTTCCCTCAAAGTCCCATCAAACCATGGTGACCGAGGGCGAAGGGGGAGTGGATGAATGCAGACAGGAGCAATTAAATCGAGAGTCGAGGAAATGGCCTTATTATAGGCCACAACCAAGGCATCAAGATCATTGTTCACTACAGAAAGCTCCGATAGGTCAAGTACCGCTGTCAGACCCACAGAGCTTACACCTCGCAAAGAGCAGTACCTGACCATCTTGATGGGGGTAGGCCTATAAAGGGGAGTGCAAAAACTGAATTCCACAGTGTAATGATCAGACCAACTGACAGGTTCCACCCCCAAGTTGAAGGCTTCGATCCCCAGGAGGAAGACTAAGTCCAAGGAGTGACCACCTTTATGAGTGGCAGAAGTAACCACTTGTGTAAGGCCCAAAGATGTCATCAGTTGGAGGAAGTGTTGTCCAAACCTTGAGAGTCTGTCATTGACCCAGGCATTAAAGTTGTCCAGGACCATCAGCCTGGTGACTCA
This sequence comes from Neoceratodus forsteri, assembly GCA_016271365.2. NCBI lineage: Eukaryota > Metazoa > Chordata > Ceratodontiformes > Ceratodontidae > Neoceratodus > Neoceratodus forsteri. The sequence goes on along the minus strand of CM057453.1, from coordinate 1,211,252,949 downwards.
AATGCCATGTCAATCATGAAGTCTGCTACTTCCTGCAGAAAACACTTCTCATCATCTGGTGGACGATAGATGATGGCGATTCTGCAACCCCCACCTGCCACTACAGTACACTCAAAGGACTCAGCCCCCTCAACTGGTACACTTGTGAGGCACAGTTCAGTCTTGAAACAGACTGCAACACCCCCCCGTGGTCCAACCGCGGGCGGTGTAACACGGAGCACCCAGCTGGAATTGAGGCCTGTAATATAGGACCTGCATTCTCATCCAGCCAGGTCTTGGTAATGCATGCCAGATCCACAGACCCAACAAGATCTGCAATAACTGCAGTCTTGTTCCCTATGGACCTAGCATTGCACAACACCACCTGTATAGGATGGGCCTCTGGAGCTGCACAGACCACTTGCCCATCAATATTGGTGGTGCCCTTGGGTATGGAAACCAGACAGGAATGACCTCATTCCAGAATCCATTTCACCCCAGGGCATCTTCTGGTTCTCATTACCCCAATATGGTGGCCCTGCTCATTCGATCTCTACTGTTCACACCCCCTCAAAACCCCTCCTCCCATCCTCGTGCAATACCCAATGCTCTATAGCATTGGTACATTGATAACTGTAATGGTAAGGGGGAGAAAGGGCAGAAGGCATGAAGAGTGGAGGATGAATAGTGTATGACCATGGGGGCAGGCCTTCTACACATATTAAAATCAATAACATTAAACCCCTATAGTTTCTCTGAGAAACCCCACACACTCACACCAGGGGAGTCTCAGAGAAACAAAACCTAAAACCACCCCCAAAACAAAATCTATAATACAAAAAAATACAAAAATCCCAAAGAAATAAACAAAATTAAAAGTCCAAAAATAATTTATTTATTTATTTGCTTTTGTTAACTGGGTAAGCACACTAGACAGCCAAGTGCCTATTTTCAGGTGCGACCCAGGAGATTACAATGTACATTACAAGGTACATACATGAACACCAGGCAAATGCAAGTGGAGGATTACATTACATAGAATTAGCACAACAGGGACTTTACAAGCATCAGATTTCATCAGGCAAATAGTAGTGAAGAGTTAATATAAAGTGACCAGAGCACAGGGACATTGTAAGACAACAATACCAGAAACAGGTATTACAATACAGTATTAAACATTGCAGTCAGTAGGAAGAAGTGCAGTGTGAATTCGTCACTCCAGACAGCAAGTTGTAAGGCTAGCAGTTAGAATAAGGAGGAGTCATAGTAGGAATAGAGTGGGCCCAGTACGAGAGAAAGGAGTGCACAGTTATAGTGCTCATCCTGTTTTGCCGGTGGGCCCAAATGGTCCATTTTTATATATGTTGTGAGAACAGGAGGAGTATGAGCACAGTTGTGCTCTGCCCAAGTTGTAATGTTTAGGTAGCATCTCAGTTAGTTGGGGCATCTCAGGCTGAGAGGGTTTGTCTAGTTCAGAGACAGGTGGCAGCCATTTTGAGAAAACCCCAGAGGGAGGCTTTAAAGCTCTGGTGTGAGGGAGAGGAGCGAGTGCTAGTTGGAAGAGAGTTCCAAACCCTGGGCGCATACACAGCGAAGGCTCAGTCACCCATTTGTGTGCTGGTTTTAACAAACAATTAACAAAACAATGTCCAGCTATATGAAGAGTCCAAAAGTTTGACAGATGTTTTTAAGCAGGAGAGGCTATCACCCTCTCCCAGTCCTAAAGAAAACAAAAACAAATATTACAAGTCCAAAAATAATTAAATGTCCAGATATGAGAGTACGAAAGTTCAACAGATGTTTTTGGGCAGGAAAGGCTCTCACGCTCTCCCTGTCCCTTCCCGGTCCAATCCAATCATACAGTTCACTTTGCAAGACAGCCACCAAATAATTCCCCCAAATAGCTGAACCAGTTCCAAATTTCCCTCTCTCTGATTTCCTCCTCAAAGAACCACTCAGAATTTCAGGCCAAGACACCAATCTCAGGGCTAAAACTAGTAGGTCATGACCAGAAAATACAGGCCCTCTGAGGAGACAGCAACAGCTCCCCCAGCAGATAGCCTTAGGAATCCCCAGACAGGCACACTACCATCAACCTGAGCCCCTCTGAGTTCCCTCTAGGTCACAGGCCAATCCCAGCAATAATCCCTATTTGGTGCCATGGCCCAAAAGGTAAGTAGCAACCTTCCCCCTCTCAGGAGCAACAGACCTACAGTAGTTAATAGGCTAAGCAGGGACCTGATTGGAGGGTAATCTGAAGACCTCAGCCACCCACCGGCCGCATAAGTCCCCTTACCAACAACAACAGATGGGAGAAAACCCTCCAGGCCAAATCCCCTGCAGTTACCTCCCCGGGCACCTAAATAACCCAAACCCTGCTAGTTGTCCCTCCTAAGGGAAAGGAGCAAATACCTAAAGTCCAGGAGAAATGCGCCACTTTCAGCTATTCCTTCATATGCTGCACACTGCAAATTAAGTGTGCTCTCACCGCATCAGCGCCAACTCCAGGAGAAATGCACTGCTTTCAGCTATTCCTTCGTATGCTGCACGATGCAAATTAAATGCGCTCTCACTGCACCAGTGCTGAATCCATAAACAAGCAGTGCAGATAATAAATTCCACAGCCACGCTGAATATCCCGGTCACTTAAAGGTATTAGCAAAGGCTCCAAAAACAGAAGGTTCTCCCTCAATTTTTTATCTGTTCACGGCATTGGGTTCTCAGAGCAACACTCCAACAGCAGCTCTGCAATCTCTCCATAACAGGAACTAATTGCGACTTTAATTTGCAATCCACAGCTCTGCAGTAGAACATTCAAATAAGCACCGAACTCCAATATGATACAAAAAAAAAAAATAACAGCAAAGTAGTACCAGCTTTAATGTAGCATTTATAGCGTTTGTAGCATTTTTCAAACCACTAGCAGCTTAAAATTGAAGCATGAAATTGTAAGACCATGCTAAACTACTATCCTGAAAAATATGCTTACAGTTCTAAATAAAATCACTTACATGCATTGACTAACTAAACTACACTAAACTTAAACAAGCAATTAAAAAATGAAATATAAAGCTAAAAACGAAACTCAGAGCTCAGAATTCAAAGCAGCTCAGGCAACTCACACAACACCGCCATCTTGCTTTCACCCAAGTAAGAGTAACCAAAAGGGTAGCTGGGAGAATATTTGCAGTCATTTGTGACTAGACCTGTTACTTAAACTCTGTGAAATAGGTGTCTGATAAGGGGAGGAGCTGAAAGGGGCCTGAGAACTGTTGATTCAAAACAGGAGTTGTTTGTGGACTCTGTTTGATGTAACTGAGAGAAAGAGAGCAGCCACCAGCTTCCTTAAAGCAATGAGGTAATTTAATACAGTACACTGAACTGAATTCTTAATTTTGGTGCCTGTATAAGTAAGTAAGTAGGAATTAGTGTTTTGGTTCTGTTTTTGGGGTTAACTTTTCTTAGTGTAACTTCTATTTGCCAGGGAGGAAATCTAGCTGGGAGAATATTTGCAGTCATCTGTACCAAGATCTGTTATTTAAACTCTATGAAATAGGTGTCTGAAAGGAAGGAAGGCACTCACCGTGGTAGTGGGTCAGAGTTGTAGTTGATTGTTTCTGGAGGGCACAGGCTTATTCCCACTCACCCACCCCAAGCACATCATTTCCTTTATATCAGGGGTTCTGACATCATTTCCCCAAAAGTGCAAAGGACATACACCTGTTCATATCCTTAAAGGCACAGCACACTGAATAGGGGGTTAAAACTCTCACGCTTGCACACACTAAAAAACAAAACAAAAAAACACCCCATCTTAAACAAGAAGGGAGACAAGCATGTGGGAGTGGTGCATTGCACTGGCTGTGGAGCGGCAATCTTCCAGGAGATATTCTGGAGGCTGCATTGCTGCCCTATTTGCAGGCACCTCTCTGGTCTGAGCGAGGAGATTGCTTGTCTCCATGCTGACCTGGCAAAGATTTGGGAAACCTCCTCCCTCAACCAGGGACCACCCAGGCCAGCACCACTGCCTCAGAGGTTGCCAAGAAAAAGAAGTGGTTGGACCATGGTGGGCTCAGGGAGGGTGAGAGTGGTGGAACAGAGGTGCATTCCTCCAGTTGTGCCTCCCCACAATTCATTCACCATTCTGGTGGAGTGTGGTTCCTCTATGGAGGCACCCACAGGGGAGACCAAGGAGGATGCTGGAAACCTCCACAAAGGAGACACACAGGAGGGTAGCATGGGACCCCACAGGGGAAGGAAACAACTCCTTATGGGGGACTCAGTCATTGGGGGGTGCAACTGTGGGAGAGAGGGGAGAGGGAGGTAAGGTGCCTGCCTGGCGCCATGGCTTGGAGGGACAGGAAGGGAATCCTCAGGATAATGGGAGCAGCTGCATGGGGGAGGGAGCTGGATGTCATTGTCCACCTAGGGACAAATGACCTGGCTGGGAATGGGATCAGAGCAGTGCAGCAGGAGTTTGTGGAGTTGGGGAAGGGCCTTAGACAAGTAGCATGCATGGTAACTTTCTCGGAAGTGCTACTTGTCTCTGGTATGGGTGAGGCTAGGGTACTCTGCACCATGGGATTCAATGACTGGTTGAAAAACTTGTACAGAGCTTAGGGATTTGGCTTCATTGGGTACTGGGGGTCCACCTGGAGGGATACAGGACTAAACTGGCATGATGATCTGCATCTTTCTGGGAGGGAAACCAGGATCCTAGGTGACAGGTTTAAATGCTCCATTGGCAAGCATTTAAACTAGTCAAAGGGGAGGCACTGAAGGGAAGCAGAGGAAATTCCAGCCCCCCCCCCACAAAACACAGTAGTTATCAAAGTAAACACAAAGGTAGAGAAGTAGATAGGGATCAGGACAGGGTTAAATCCAGAAAAAGGCAAAGGGAGTAAGGAGAGAAATGGGCCTAAAAGGGGTAATGCCATCAAAAAATGGAGGCCAATGAGTACCAATGCCCGTAGTCTGGGTAACAAGCTCCCTGAACTAGTGGCCTTGATGGAAGAGGGACACCTGGATATCATGGCATTCACAGAAACACGGTACACAGAGAACCATGACTGGGATGTCAACATACCAGGGTACATAATCTACAGGAGGGACAGGGAGGGGTAAAAGAGGAGGAGGAGTAGCTCTCTACATAAGGGAAGGAATCAAAGCAACAGAACTGAAGAGTAAACAGGGAGGGGAGGAGGCATTGTGGGTCACCATGGAGACAGGAAATGTCACTACAATCCACACAGGGGTTGTTTACAGACCCCTATCTCAGGGGTAGGCAACTGACAAGGAAATGATAGAAGGAATTCTTAGAATGGCAGAAAAAGGAGAGATATTATTGATGCGGGACCTGAATATGCCAGATGTTAACTGGAGCACCTTTACTGCAGCTACATCCAAGAGCAGGGTAATTCTTGATGCCCTAAAGGAGACATTTCTCAGACAGCTAGTGTTAGAACCCACACAAGAGGGAGCAATCTTAGACCTGGCACTTTCAAACAGGGATGGAGAGAGGATCTCAGATTTAGAAGTAGGTAGCCACCTGGGAATAAGCGACCACCAAACAGTGTGATTCTCAATAAACACAGCTGTATAGTCAAGCCATACAACAGCAAGAGTGTTGGACTTTAGCATGGATGACTTTGGCAAAATAGGAGAGTGCCTCAGAAAAGCACTAGCAAACAGGCAAGAAGGAGGGGTAGAGGAACAATGGGTAAAAATCAAAACTGCCATTACAGAGGCAACAAGCCTTTATGTAAAGCAAATCAACACAACAAAACTAAGGAAAAAGCCACTATGGTTCTCAAATGAGGTGGCAGGGAAGGTTAAGCAGAAAAGGATAGCATTCAGTAAATATAAGGATGGAGCAGGACAGAGAACTATATCAGTTAAAGCAGAAGGAGGCAGCGGAGGCAGTCAGAATAGCAAAGGCCCAAACTGAGGAAAAGATAGCCAACTCTGTTAAGAAGGGGGATAAAACATTTTATTGTTACATTAAGGAGCAAGAAAGGGATACTGAGGCTTAATAAAGGGGAGGGAATGTGAGTAGAGGGTGACAGTGAAAAAGCAGGGTTACTGAATGTATACTTCTGCTCAGTATTCACAAAAGAAGAGGAGGGGGAGGTACCTAAACCAAACAATAGAAACACTCTGTATAGTGGGGTCAATACCAGTCCATTCACAAAAGAAAGGGTTCTGAAAGAACTCTTAAAACTGAAGGTGGACAAAGCAATGGGACCTGATGGGATTTACCATGGAATTCTAAAAGTACTAATGGTAGAACTAATGACACCACTGATTACCCTTTTTAACAAATCATGGAAGGATGGGGTGGTACTTGAGGACTGGAGGAGGGTGGATGTGATTCCACTTCACAAAAGCAGGGCAGAGGCAGGAAGCTACAGACCAGTTAGTTTGACCTCAGTGGTAGGGAAAATGATGGAATCACTTCTGAAGGAAAGAATTGTTGAGTACCTAGAGGCCAGCAGGGCACAGGACTCAAGGCAGCATGGCTTCACAGTGGGAAGGTCATGTCAGATGAATCTAATAGATTTCTTTGACTGGGTGACCAAAGTAGTAGACCAGGGAGGGGCTGTGGACATGGCCTACCTAGACTTTAGCAAGGCTTTTGACACAGTCTCGCACAAGAGATTAATATACAAGTTAGCAAATCTTGGAGTGGGTCCCAAGGTGGTAGCCTGGGTAAAATATTGGCTGGACAACAGGATGCAGAGGGTAACAGTAAATGGGGTCCACTCTGAAGAAAGGGGGGTTACTTGTGGGGTACCGCAGGGTTCAGTACTGGGACCAGTCCTCTTTAATGTCTTTATAAGTGACATTGTGGAGGGACTGGAAGGAAAAGTATATTTCTTTGCAGGTGACACAAAGATCTGCAACAGGGTTGATACTCAAGGGTGGGTGGAAAGGATGAGACAGGATTTGGCAAGGTTGGAGAAATGGTCAAATGTATAGCAGCTTAGATTCAATGCAAAGAAGTGCAAAGTAATGCACCTGAGAAACAAAAACCCAGGGGGAGAGTACGCAATGGGGGGAAGGGGGGTGAGATACTAACAACAACAAAAATGGAAAGGGACCTAGGGGTAATTATATCAGATGACCTAAAGGTGGGCAAGCAATGTGAGAAGGCAATAAGGAGGACTGGGGGGATACTGGGATGCATAGGAAGAGGCATCACCAGTAGAAAACAGGAAGTAGTTATACATCTGTACAGACAGTTGGTGAGACCCCATCTGGAGTACTGTGTCCAGTTCTGGAGACCCCATCTCTGCAAGGACATAGACAGTGTGTAGGCTGTCCAGAGGAGGGCGACAAAAATGGTACAGGATCTGCACCAGAAGACATACGAAGAGAGAGACTAAGGGAGCTTGATATGTATACCCTTGAGGAAAGGAGGGAGAGGGGGGACATGATAGAAACTTTCAAGTACCTCAAGAGAATCATCAAAGTCCAAAAGGGTAGCATCTTTCAGAAAAAGAGATGTGCAAGAACAAGAGGGCACAATTTGAAGATGGAGGGAGGATGGCTCAGACGTAATGTGGGGAAGTATTTTTTTCATGGAGAGGCTTGAGGATGCATGGAACGGCCTTCCTGAGGAGGTCGTGGAGTCAAAAACAGTGGGGGAATTCAAGAATGCATGGGACAGACATAAGGCAATTCTAGTGAGGGGTAGGAGGAAGTAGGCTGTTGGTTAACTAGGTTCTGCAGCTTATCCATTAGGTAGGGAAATGGGCAGACTAGGTGGGCCAAGCGGTACTTATCTGCTGTCAAATTCTATGTTTCTATGTTTCTAGACAAAACTGGCAAATAAATATACAAAAATGTGGGAAACTATTAAGTTAGTGAATAACCAGAAACAAGGCTTTCTGTATCGGCCAGGCAACTCTCTGGCACCAGACTCAAAGACTCTTATTGCAAGGAGTACCCTACTGCCCACACTGGAATATGGTGCCCCAGTGCTACAATTCTTCAGAGAAGGTGAAACCCACAAACTAAATGTCTTATACAACAAAATTAGCCAGTTTGCAACCAGCTCACAATCAAGGAGGCACCACTGAGAGTTTCATTCAGAGTTACACTGGCCTGCGCTGGAATCCAAACTCTCTTACGGTCTCCTTTGCCTAACCTTTAAGCTCTCTAAGATCTGTACCCCCCTCAACCTAGCCGGTTTACTGACCCTGAAGCCACTAAGGCATACCCTCTGTTCAGCAAATACCAATCTTCTGAGGTACCATGGGTACAAACCAACCCTGGAAAAAAGATCCTTTACATACTGTGCTCCACATTACTGGTGTGCTCTCCCCAAAAATCTAATCAATGCCACTTCACTGGATGGGTTTAAGGCTGGTATCAAAACCTATATGCTAGAATGCTGCCACTGCAGCTGTTACCATTGAACCTAGTAACTTGGTGCTCTGCAATCCACTATGCCTGATGAAAAGTACATTTGCATTATATCTTAGCATGTAATGTGGACTAGCTGTGTACCGTTGATTTCCTTATTTGTTATTATCTGGTTGCTAAAGTGCTATACAGTACCTGTGGATGTGATTACCAGTGTAACCTAATGTCAGCAACTAATTTCCTCTGTACCTGTGTGTGGCAGACTGTCCATCATTGATTTCATCTCTTTGTTTTCTGTAATGCATGCATACTTGTTTACTAAGTAGCCTAACTGATGTTAACCAAATGCTCCTATGTTGCTGTATGTAAGTTGTGATATTGAATATGTTCTGTCTCTTTTAAGACTTAATGTACTTTTAATTACTGCATGTAACTAATTCTGGGTCGCCCAAGAAAAAGGGACCTCTGGTCTCAGCGGGCTCACCCGGTTACCAAAATGCCATAAATAAGTAAATAAATAAATAAATACAGTACAGGAGTTCTTCTGCAACTAGGAGGTGCAGTTGTTACCACCTATAAGATTCTTGTTTGTTCTTAATCATGCTAGTGCCCCTCCACCCCCCCCCCACACACAGACACTAGGATTTATTTCAGAGAGACCCTCTACTTTAGGAGTCACTTTAAAAAGTTATAGGTTTGGGATTATACAAGATCCAGAGAACATCATATATGTATTTTTTTTAATAAGAGAAACCATGTGTTCTGACACACTGCATCTTACTTCTGGTTTCAGATGACAGTAACAATGGCAGTTGAAATGGCTTCGATAGCCTTTTCTTATGTTTTATGATGGCTGGCATAAGATCAAATGGCGAAGCTGCCAGGAAAATAAAGCCATGTTTACATGGCTGACCTTGCTCCTTCAGTGGAGCTTTGCAGATCTGCCCAAACCCAAAAGACACCTGTCTCACATGTCTACACAGCCCCCCTCAGTGCTGATGTAAGACGTGCTGGAGAGGGGCTGGGATTTGGGGCAGTCGGCTGATTGAAGTGCCCAAAAGGTGTTTCATGTGAGAGTGAGTGGTGCAGCCTGTCCACCTGGACACTTAATCTGCTCATTCCCAAATGCATCCCCAGACTTTCTGGGAATGTGGAGCAAGGGAGCGGCTTACCTGATTTGGTAAGTGTCCACATGGTGGCATTTGCACTGCAGCAACCCGAACACTTGGGTTGCTGCAGTGCAAATGCCGCCATATAAACATGGCTTAAGTGAGAAGCCAGGCTGAGGTGAGGCAGTGAGCAGGCGTGGATGTGGCCTGGGGTGTGAGCAAGTGAGCAGACGGCCTGATGGGAAAGTAATTGAGTGATCATGCCAGTGGGTGGGCAGGTGGCAGAGTAATTAAGCTGGTGACCCAGTGAGCTGGTGACAGTATTAACCCAAAATAAAAATGGCTGAATAACAAGAAACTGGTCAAAAAATAAAAAACTGAACAGAAAAGAAGTAGATGAGGGAATTTGAAACTGCAGGTTTGTGTGGCATTTAAATCCACTGGGGTTTCTGTGTGGGGGAAAAATGGCTGGCATTTGAAAAATGAAAATTCCATACAGACACCAAGATGTGGGGTGTGCTGGGTCTATATTGGCAGGAATTTATTTTTAGCCATTGGAGGTGCTCTCTCAATGCCGTGGCTAGAACCAGATCTCATCAATCCATAAAAATTACAGTGAGGAAATAATGGGTGGTTATGCAAAAAATCCACTACAGCACTTCAGATATGCAAAAATATAATAATATTTTATTTAATTACAGAATTAGGCAGTTGCAATAAAGTGCTGTTATAAAAGTATACTTGTCATCTTCTAGCAATACAAAGGCAATACAAAAAGATAAAATTGATTTTATCAGAAATGTTTAAGCAGAACCTACCCATGTCCAACACACCAGCCACCACTGAACCCCTGTGCTTCACCAGAATGGCTTCCATAGGAGGTGCAGTCTCAAAGCTGCTTACATCTGTAAATACTCAATGTGCACGTGCTACTAATTAATAACTAATTAAATGTACCCATAGCCTCCCATAAACAAAAACATTTAAATTAGCAATGCCCCTAGTAATTTAACATTACAAACCATATAATTTCACTGTTCTGTATACATCATAGCATTTAATTTATGATTTAAATGTACAAATGCTATCTTACTCTAAAAAGTCTCTTTTGATGTTCAAAATAATCTTTAAACTCTAAATTTGCACATACATTTAGCTGAACCACTATTTACATTTGGTGATGTATTGATGTCCACTGGATGCAAACACTTGATTTTACAGTTAACATTAAAACCCTTCATATAAGCCATTATTTTATGCCAAAATCCTATATTTTACTCCAAAAACTGCTAAACTGTCAGGGTGACATCAAGACGTAGAGCAGTAATCAATACTTGACATGTATGTATCAAAGCTAATCTAAAGATAGCCAATGCTATTCACTTTAGTATACACAAAGCATAAATATATGTGGCTTCATTTATTTTTTGTTTTTTGGTTTTCTATGCATACACAAAAATATAGAAAATCCATGCATACATTTTACATCCAGCTACCTATGTATACTAAGTATGCGACTTATCTGTGCACAAAAAATATAGGGAAATTTGAAAGAATTTTAAATCAACATCATTTCATTTTTAGCTTTACCTTAAACAAATTTCTATCATATGCACAGGTTTCCCATCCATATGTGCATCTAACTAAAGGATTGCCTAACATTTACAGTGACATAATCTATGTATAGAAAAACATCAAGGACAATGCATGTTGTTTTATCCATTTCCAGAGAAATATTCAGGCAGGAATTCCATAATGCTTTCTTTCTTCTTGCTTTGAACTCACAATGTTCTTTAACAGAAAAATCCATATCTCAGATGTATTCAATTCTAGAGAACAAAGAGCAAACATTAACATTGAGCATCAAGTCCAAAGAATTAAACATCCCATCTGCAGTCAGCGGTACAGAAGATTAAAAGAAAATCCAAATTATAAATATGGTTTAATGTCCACTACGTTATTCAAACCATGTGGTTTTAAATGATTCAGTTTCCATATCCAAAAACGTTCCTGTTGTTGGAGCTTTACTTTCAATTATATTTTAAGATTATTGAACTTTCTTTTCACACTTTCTAGCCCCATTATCTTAATGTTCCTTAGATTAGCATCATGTTCCAAACTAAAATATACTGCTACCAGACTGCTCGGACTCCGATTTCTAATATTGGCTATATGTTTCTGTATTCGTACTTTTAACTTTCTTTCTGTCATACCCACATATAACATATCACAAGGACATGTAAACATGTACTACATGAGTAGTGTTGCAAGTGATACATTCATTCACTCTAAACTTGTGTGTTGTAACTGGATGTGTAAACTCTAATCCTTCTAAAGCAAATTGACAAATGCTGCTGTTTCTACACTTTTTGAAGCCTCTTGGGGTGGGGGTATCCAAGATGTAACCACTGCATCCCTTGATTCAAACTGTCTGTGTACAATCCTGTCTTTAACATTTTTTGCTTGTTTAAATGAAATCCTTGGTTTATCATCTACAATCTCTAATAATTTAGCATCATTTGTCAAAACTGTCCAATATCAAAAAATAACACCCCCTATCTTGCCTGCAATTGAATTAAATTCTGTGCAAAATGTTACTGGTTCTTCTTTTTTATCTACCTTTATGTTATTTAAAAGACTCCCTCGATCCTTACAGACAACCTTTTGTTTGGCTTCCTGCAAAAATTAAAAACTATAGCCTCTACCTACAAAATCTTGGATCATTTTATCAGCTTCAAAGTCAAAGTCACTATCTCTGCTGCAGTTACGCCTTATACGCAACATCTGATTATAAGGAAGTGACTGTTTCAACTTTGCTGAATGTCACTCTTGCAATGTAAATAAGCATTACAGTCTCTTTTTTGTAAGCTTTGGTTACAACTTGTTCCCCCACTATATCCACAAGTTCCAAATCCAAATAAATTATTTCACTATTCGCTACGTATGTTAATGTTAACCCTAAATCATTCATATTTAACCACATAATGAATTGTGGTATTCGTTCCTCTGGACCCCTCAACATGCAGATGATGTCATCAATGAAACAATACCATATGATGACATCATCTGCAAACGGAAAAGCATCCGAGAGAACTGTATTCAGCTCCCAGAGTCCCAATGTCAAATTAGCATAAGATGGAGCCATGTAAGTCCCCATAGCAGTACTTAATATCTACAAATAAAAATCCTTATTGAACTCAGAAACATTATATGTAAGAATAAATGTTATCCCTTCAATCAGGAACGTTGTCGGGTAATGTACTGATGTTCTTTCCAAAAAATATTTACATGCTGTGTAACTCCACCCGAATGTCTAATTGAGGAGTACAGTTGTTCCACATCTATGGAAATCCAACAATAGCCCTCTTCCCAATCAAAACCTGCTAGCTTTCTTAATAGGTCCCCTGTGTCTTGGAGATAAGATCTCAACTTGCAGACCTCCATTTTGAGGAAGAAATCTACAAAGACTGATAATTTATCAGTAAGTGATCCTATCCCCGAGACAATGGGATGACCGGGGGTCTTTCGAGTTCTTATGTGTTTTTGGCGATGCATACATTTCCAGTGTAGTGGGGATTTTCAGGTCAAAGGAATTCAAATTCAGCAAACGTAATTTCTTCTGCTGTTTTAGCATCTTGTAAAAAATTTCTCAATTCTGCCTTAAACTTAGAAATAGGATTTCCTGACAATTTCTTGTATCTAAATTCATCACTCAAAATATTGTTTACCATTATGTTATATTTTACATTTGATAACAACACAATATTTCTGCCTTTGTCAGCGCTTTTTATAACTACATTTTCTAAAATTTCTAGTTGTTTTAATGCTACACATTCTTTCTTTGTTAAATGATTCCACCCTTTATTGCTCTGATTCCTGTGTTCAGCAACTATGTTACCCTCTTCATTATTTACTAATTTTTCAAAAAAACAGTATATTCGTATTACATGTTCTAGGACAAAAATTGGACTTCCTTCTAAACAATCACTTTCTTCCATCCTGTGTTACACTATCATCCCTTCCTTGGTCTGTGTCATCCCCATTATCAAGAACACTAATATCAGATTCTACTAAATTGACATCATTCTCTAAGTAAATCTCATTCAAAATTTCCAAAGTAATACTTTTGTATCATTATTCTCAGTTGTTTGATGAAATTCTTCAGGATCTTGTTCATCGTATGGGTCGCTTTCTGCATCTTCTTCAAGTCTAAAGTAATCTTTTAACTTGATTTTTTGGAAAAACTTGAACAAATCCAAGTTAATTTCAAATTCGTTAACAATTGGTGTAGGTACAAATGTTAAACCCTTTTCAAGGACTTTATATTGCATATCAGTTAGATTATGCTCAGAAAAATTAACACTGCTCAGTGTCTTGCTTGTAGATTCCTGCCTGACCATCTGGGTGTAAGATTTCTTCCGCTTCCCCCTATCCCCCTCCTCGTTTTCCTCTGCCGCCGATATTGTTCAGATCCCCTTGTTGTAAAAAAGGTCCCCTGGTTGTTTGATTGACTTCTTGATTAATAATACCATTATTTTCAACATTTTCTCTGTTGTCCTGATTTAGTTGAAATGAAACTGCACGAGGTGATTTACTTTTACTACGACTTCTTGAGTCCCAACCTTATTTTCTATTCCATGATCTCTCCCTACTTAAACTCTGATTGCTGTCTTCTTTTGGCCAGTTATAGAAAGTATCCCTTGTTTTATCTCCTTCATCTCAAATTAATTTACTTTGTTTCCAAGTAATTAATTTGGTCTCATAAGCTTTCAATCTAGCTCTTAAATCTCCATCCAACTCATTAAATAAAGAGTCTTGGGTGAAATCATTCAGTTTAGATTTTAAAGCCTGTAAGTCTGCCATAATTGAATTATGTTTTTTTCAAGTCTGCTTCAATAATTAACTTAATGAAGACTTTAGTACAGATTTCGGCTGCCTGTTCCCATTCATCTCTGAATTCAAATGTATCAATCCCTCCTGAAGGAGTTCTTAAGACCCTCAGTCCTCTTGGGAACAATTCTCTCTGTAAATATATCTCCAATGTGAATATATTATAGGCTGTATTAATTTATTTGAACAAAAGCCTCTCCAATTCAAGAAATAAATCACTTAATTGGCCACTCTGATTATCAACTGAATTCATTTCAGGTCTCTCACTGGAATCATTAGTTATTTTCAGCTATCTATGGGCTATAGTCTCTAAATTACAGAATGCAAAAACATCTGAAGCCTGTTTTTGGATTGTATTACTATTAGTAGCTACTTGACTCATTTTCAAAAAAGGAGAGGTGCAGGAGGATAAATAGAATGGCGCTCTGGATTTGGATAAATATAACAACTGGGAAGGCTGTAAGTAACTGTTGGTGGCTAGCACCTTACATGGACTATTTCTGTTAATAGCAGCACCTAAAAACTATAATGAGTGACTGCTCACAAACTGAAAACAAAAGGTGTGCTTATTAAATCACAGGACTGCTCAACCAACAGAGGGGCTAGTTTAAACCACTCTAAACAAAAACCATCAATCCATAAAAATTACAGTGAGCAGATAATGGGTGGTTATGCAAAAATTCCACTACAGCACTTCAGATGTGAAAAATATAGCAATATTTTATTTAACTGCACAATTAGACAGTTTCAATAAAGTGCTGTTATAAAAGTATACCTGCTGTCTTCTAGCAATACAAAGACAATATAACAAGATAAAATGGATTTTATCCAAAATATTTAAGCAGAACCAGATCTCAGTCAGTCAGGACACAGTGGTGTCCCTACCAATTTTATAGGAAATACTAGAGAATCCTCTTCGTGGGAAATAGACTGTGCCAACTGAACTTAGAAACCCAGAATTTTAGAAGCATATGTATGAGACGCCCTCTTAGCATTATAAGAGTATGTGGAATGTTTAAAGATTATAAAATGGCACTGAAAAATAAAGAAACCTGATTGGCCAAGACCCGTCACCTGACCATGCATTGATTTTACATGGCTGAACAATCATTTTCTAGATTTGTTTTTACTAGCAAAAAAACTCTGTTAACTAAACAACAGTGAGCCATTTCATGAATGCAATAGCAGCGCAGGGCATGCGGTAATATAAAATTGATGCACTTCCTAAAAGTTTAAAACCACATGGCATAATTACTTCATGCCTCAGTCATCATCCCTGAGGTATGCATACATTTTGAATTTCTGCACACCCTGTTGTGGTTTACTGTTTCCATAACTGACTTGTTAATGCTACTACCAGTGGGTAGTCAGTAAGTCTCTTGTTTGTTGTTACAGTAAATGTCAATTTATACTTTTAGGTTCGCTTGGCAGTGGAGCTGTTATGGCCTCTGTTCCTTTTCTTTATTCTGGTCGCAGTTAGGACAACAAATCTGCCAATTTATCAGGGAGAATGTAAGTATGCCATGATGAAGATGTTTTCATTGTTCTCTTCCTGTGACTCTGCTTTTCTACAGTAATAAGTAAAAATATCTCACATTTTTATATCCCTGAATAGCTACTGGGTAGTACTTCATTAAGCATATTATTTATTGCTGTGAAGTAGCCAGCTGAATCTTTGTTAGACCTGTTGTATGAACAATGGTGGGTTTGGAGCACTACTGCGCAACACCAAGCAAGTAGGCCATTTGTCTGAGACCCTCAAAGTCCTCCTCTCCTGCCTCTCTGAGGAGGTAGACTGGGTTCTTGAGTATTTATTGGTTTTACGTGCATTCACTTGGGAAGGATCGTGAGTGTCCCAGGACTGTCCTGTGCTCAGGGTCAACTGAGTGGTTGATTCACAATACCATTCTGTGGTAAAAAGATGTGGAGGAAATAGGCAGCACCTGGGAAAAACATAGGTTACTAATGGCTAGACACTTAATTTCACAAGTGACTGGCTACAACATTACAGTGCATTATTCATGGTGTTATAGAATTACTCAGTTGTTTAACATTCTCTGTGCCCAACATAAGACTGGTAAAACACAGCACTGAAATGAAATTACAGGATCCTGAATGCCATTATTTACAGATGCTTCACTGATCATATGCCAGAGTTAGTGCTCAAGATGTCTCAATTGTCCCATACATATCACAGTATGTTGTCCACCCTCATTCTGGCTCTTAGGCCAGCATATCAAGTCTAATAACTGTTTGTCAAACCCAGCAGTTTACACATATTTTACCTGCAACCACAATGTAAAGGTCACACACTTCAAAGGATTACGTTTGGTCCCAGTAAGGGACCTGCACTTTGTACACCTAAGGACACATTAGAAATAATCTTTACAAAGGGATATCCCCTGTACTTTATATTGCAACTGGCAGCACCCCCCCCCCCAGGCAACAAAATGAAGTAGATAACTGAATGCATGACTCCACTCTTCCTCCCCTGTGGATGGAAATGGTGTGGACATTGGCATAGAGCTCCAAATCCAATCATTCTACTATTTTTCAGTACACAACTACTAGCTCAGTAGTGCTAGCATGGGATGCCCATTGGCCATCAGTTCCATCAGCCAAACTACTTGAGGGAGAACTGGCAACAGGCATCCACCACCGTGGTAATGATCTTCATTAGTAAAATGATAGGACAGAAACAGTGTTGGGAGTAAAATAAGATACAAGGCATACAGTCCCTCAAGACAATGCATTTCTATATACAATATTTGACATAGAGAACATGGTTCTGCAGTATATATATATTCAGTTGTGGGAGTGAAGTGCGTGTAAAAGAGTAGGGATCCATTTTATAAACAACCTAAGGGCATGAACATACAATTGTTTGTCGTTGGAAGGTTCAAAGTGCAGTTTTAAAGGCATGGATAGATGAACGCTGATGGACTGCACTTCGAATAGAGTTCCATACTGCAGGTGCCATGAAGGAGAATGATAGCTCTGTAAGTTTGGTCCTGGTTCTAGTGATACATAATAATTGAGGGACATTAGGTCTGAGTGGATATGCTAGGCTCTCAGGTTTCAGTAATGTCAAGAGGGACATGTGGGATTGTTTGTTCACAACTACGTGAATTAAACTGCCAACAGAACATTTTCTTAGGGCTGTTGGAGGATGCCATCTGAGCTGAGGTCACAATGGTGAGTATACTGTATCTGTTTGTGGCTAGAGCAAACCATATGAGAACCACAAAGACCAAAGACTCCTTCATACGTGTCCTGCAAGTGTGTACCACACACTTCTGAAAAACAGACTTTAGCCAGCATTTGATACACTTCTGGTGCAGTTCCAACACGGTTCAGGTGCCACTACAGCAAATTCTTAGTATCAAACAAATGTAATCACCCATCAACAGTATCCTAACCAGCTACACAGGCTACACTCTTTTTAACACAAGTTCAGATTTTCTCTCTCCACTCCAAATCCATGATCCCGAGGCACCAAGTAACAGGGCATGTGTGGGTGGATGCCCACACTTCCAGTGGCGCTTCATCAATAAGGCCTGTTATATGAATGATGAGGGATTTGGGAGACTACTGCTCAGTGCCAAAAAATGTAAACCTTTTACCAGTGGCCCCCAGAGTCCATCTCTCCTGCTTCTCTGGGTTCCTTGAGTATTCAAGGGTTATAGGGATTCCACTTGAGGAAGGTTTATGAGCACTCCAGGTCACTCCTGGACTCAGAACCAAGTGCATGGATGATCTGCAATACCATTCTCTGAGAAAAGTCATGGCAGTAAAATTGGTCAAGCCTGGGGCAAACACAGGTTGCTATGGTGGGCACATAACTACAAAGGTAACTGACCACAACATTACCATGCATTATCTATTTCGTTATAAAATCACTCAGTCAGTTAACATTCTCTGCTCCCCAACATTAATCTTCCAAAACAGGGTACTGAAACATAGTTATTAGATCCTTGACAATGTTATTTACAGAAGCTTCATTGATCAAAGATCTAGGTTAGTGCTCAAGATGTCTCCATGGTACCATACATGCCACAACACAAGGATTTGACAGCAGAAGCAAGGAGGTGATCCTCCCACTTTACAGGTCCATGGTGAGGCCCCACCTGGAGTACTGCATCCAGTTTTGGAATCCCCTCCTTAAAACGGACAGGAATAGGCAAGAGACTGTGCAGAGAACAGTGACCAAGATGATACAGAGCTTCAACGGTCTCTTGTATGAGGAATGTCTGAAGGAGTTAAAACTATTCTCACCAGAAACATGGAGGGGGGGCATGATTGAGAATTTCAAGTTCTTAAAAGGCATTAATTAGCTGCCATACACAGAACTATTTCAAAGAGCCACCATCTTCACCACAGGGGCCATGAATGGAAGCTGCAGGCAGGGAGCTCCAGAAAGATTTAAGAAAGCATTTATTCATAGAAAGAGTGGTGGAGCCATGGAACAGCCTGTCAGTGGAGGTGGTGGTGATAACATGGCTTCTGGCAGCATTCAAGCAAAGGTGGGACAGAACAAAGGCTCAAAGAGGAATTACAGGATCAGGAAAGGGTTAATTTCAAAAGGAGGGTTAGACTTTGAGACCTTCAAGAGGTCTTGGAAACTGTTGGGCAGACTAGAGGGACCAAGGTCTCCTTCTGCCATCACTTTTCTACTGTGTGATTGTGTGTTTCTAATATACTGTCTGAGCCACACTCGTTATGGCTTTTAGGCCAGCATGTCAAGTCAAATGATTGCTTGTCAAATATAGCAGTTAACTTGCATTTCACCTGCATTCATGAAGTAAAAGTCACACACCACAAAGGGTGGTTATTCATGGCCCGGATAGGTTGCCTGCTCCACACACACACACACACACACATAGGGACTCATTTGGAATCACCTTTACCATGGGATATACTCAGTACGTATCTGGCTATATCTGCCTGGGAATTAACTGAGGCAGATGGCTGAAATGAATATCTTCACTCTCCCTTCTCTAAGGATGGAAATGGGGTGAAGATTGACTTGGTGCTCTGAACAAATGCAACAAGCCCTACAGTGCTAGAAAAGGGTTCCTGGTGTATGCCATCTGCAAGAGACCTTTAGGAGGAACCAGCAACAGGCCCTCACCATCCTCATTATGATGTTCATTAGTGAGACCAGTAGTTGCCTCTGGAGACATATCCAGGAGGATAGAGGTACCGCTACCTAGACAGAGAGCCCACTATTCAATCCAAGTGCCTGTCTTGTTTCCTTTGGCTAGTTACAGTCTGAGTCTTCAAATGACCTCTTCCCTCCACCCCTTCCACACTCATGGTTGAGGATACCCCTTGACTGGTGGATCCAGACAGAATGGGTCCTTTAATTCAAAAGGTCTTCAGGCTCTAGAATAGGTCAGTTTTGCTCTCTGTCCTTGTGATGGGGACTGCCAGCCTGTCGGGGTGTCACAAGAATGTGGGACCCTGACAAAGAGTTCCAACCCCTAGAAATGTTCCAGAGATGGGGTTGCAGGACCAAAGACACCTTAGTAAAGAAGGCCAAACCCTATGGAGAGAGACAGGCACTGCAGGAGGAGGAGGAGGGGAGGAAGGTGGCAACAAAAATTTTTAGATCCTGAAAGACATTTGAACATGAAGAGTTTTAACCACATAAGGGGGGGTCATGATCACCCACTGCTCTTTGAATTACAGGCAACACCTTACAATTCAAATAGTCATAAGGCTCTTGGGTTAGGCAGGATTGCTTGAGACTGAGTAACATGTAGTTCATGTTCAACTGTGAACTTTGGCTTGTGCACACTCTATCCCTTCTATGAGGACTGCCACCCTGTCAGGGTGTCACAGGGATGAGGAGCCCTGACAGAGGGTTCCAACCCCTTGACATGTTGTAGGGACAGGGTCCCAAGATCAAAGGCACCTTAAGGAAGACAGCCTAAAAGCACAATAAAAGACAGACAAAAGCAGTTTTTCCTAAGGAGGAGAGACATAGCCAGACTGAGACCTGCACCCAGTATAGCCACAGACTAGTAATGGTTGAAACACTGGGGCACAGGGTCCTCCTACATTTTTGAAATACAAGTATATGATGTGTGCAATTTAGCACTTTATTACAATACTTGAATCCAGAGGGCAGTTTTTGTTTGTTCTTAATGTGTTGGGGTGCACACCCCTTGCTGCACCACAACTGGTATCTGAGATGTGTTGCTTCTAGTTTCTAGGGACAACATTTGTGACAACTCAGCTACTGCAATGGAAATCTTAGTTCAGGGGAAGCTTTTAGTGGAAGGGCTCTCTTTCTATCCTTGTTTTTGTGTTAATACTTTTTATTAAGTTTTTTTTAAGAATATATCAGTAAGACAAGATACATCAATAATCAAGAATACAGTTTACAAAAACAGGGTGAGAGAAAAGCCATATTGTACAGTAATACAAACCAGTTCTGTTATGAAAGTAGATAAAAATTAAGGATTAGTACCAACCAGGAGTGGGTCTAAATGACCCTGATCAAGTGGACTTGGCAGCTTTCCACTTCCTGTGGCAGCATCTCCAACCTGATATGATTATATAAGGAACATACACATACTTAGTGAACCAGATATGGTTGTATTGACACATCTAATTATTACAGTCAACTGTAATGTGGGCACTACCAGCTATCAGGTCAGGATGTCTACAGCTTAGTTTAGGGAGAAAGAAGAATTAGATACCAGACTGGATGAGGAGGGTACTCAGCCTATTCCGATTCTTGGTTTCCGATGTGTTAAGAAGGGGGCCCAGCATGTATAGAACTTGGGAAGAAAGTCAGCAATGACATGTGACACCCAATCTAGGGATGCTAACTTATGAAACGAGGTGAGAAGTTCGGATATGGAGGGAACCTTATCTGTTCTCCATCAGCTTAAGATCCGCCGCTTTGCCTGGAGGCTAAGGAGGGCGAGCCAGTGCTGCTTAATTTGAAATAGTGTCACCTTACCTGATTAGATGCCTAGAATCCAGAAGAGAGGGTCTTGCGCTAATCTGCAGCCTATAATATGAGAAGCCAGCTTGATTACTGAATTCCAAAATGAGAGAATCAACTTACATGACTTAAGAATATGAATCAGGTCCCCCCATTTGAGTCTGGAGCCTCCAACAGAGATCATTGTCTAGGAGCTTGCATTTATGGAGAACCTGTGATGTCCTATACCAATGGTGGAGTATTTTGTTTTGGATTAGCTGGCTCCTCGTATCTGGGTAGGCAAAATGGGCCTGTTGCCAGCATAGTTTCCATTGGGTGTCTGTGATAGTGGTCTTCAGTGCTGTTTCCCACTTGATCTTTGAATTCAAGGATTGGGAGGGAAGCATATCTTGTAGCTCGGCATAAATTGTGCTAGCTTGCTCTTTGGTGAGGGAAAGCCACTGTGTTAGTTTGGTTACAGGAGAGCGTGTCCGGGAAGAGATTTTCAAGAAGGCTGCAATAGAGCTGCAGAGTTGCAAGTACATCCAGAAATCAGCCCTTCCTAATCCTTTCTCATTGGACAGATCTTGGAAGGACTTTATGATCTGTCCTTCTCCCTGCAGAACATCCCCCAAAGTATGGACAGCATGTTTCTTCTAATGATCCCAACAAATGGGCTTTTGCTCAACTAGAATCTGTTCATTGCTCCATGGGGGGGTCCAGGCAAGGAGAGTGGATCTGCCCACAATTTTGCATGCACCTTTTTCTAGGTTTTAACTGCTGGGGCTATTGTCGGGTGATCCCTCAAGTTCTTAGGAAAGGGATTTCAGCTCAAGAGTGGCAGGCTAGAGACTTGAGCAGATGCTAACTCCATGGAAACCCACTGTGGGGAATGTGTTCCTCTGGGGATGAACCATTTCAGTGTCTGTGCAGTGGAGTAGACCCATTTATATCCTTCTAGCCACGGCAGGCCCCAATCCCCTACCTGACAGTATGACCTCAACTTATTCCGACTGTGTCTTGGCATCTTATTGTTCCAAATGAACTTACAAAAAGGACATTGATGGTAGCAACCCATCATGCTGGGAGTTTTAAAGGAATGTGGGAGATGAGATACAGTAGCTTAGGAGCTGAAACCATTTTAATCGCCTCAATCTTTCCTACTAGTGTGAGGTGCAGGGAGTGCCATCTTTCCAACTCAGTCTCAGGTTCTGCCACCATTGGTCATAGGCTAAGACCCCATAGCTTGGTGAGATGAGGGGTAATATGGATGTCCAAGTACACTAGTTCTTCAGGGGACCATCGCAGCCCAAAAGGGATGATAAGGGCATAGGTGCACAGGGTATTCAAGGGGAGGGACTCAGTCTTTGACTGATTAATCTTTAGGCTGGAACATGCCATAAAGTCTGTCAGTGGAGAGAGTAGGGTTGGGATGGAAGCTGGGGTGTTTTCCAGAGGGACCAGCAGATCATCAGTGTACAGGAGAGTTCTGTATGAGGTATCCCCAATAGTAAGTCTGTGTATGCTGGGATGCTGCCTTACAGCTGTTGCCAGGGGCTCTGCTGCTAAAATGAATAGCAGAGGGGAAAGGGGGCATCCCTGTCTCGTACCTATGCCCAGGGGGAAGGAATCTGACAGGGTAGAGTTGGTGAGGACTTTGGCCACTGGTCTATGATATAGTGCCAAAACCCAGCTTCTGAACCATTTGCCTAGGCTGAAATGCTGCAAAACCAATGCCAGATACTCCCACTACAGGAAGTCGAAGGCCTTCTCAAAATCGATGGCCACAGTGTGACCGCTGGAGTGGGAACAGTCTTGGCATGGTGAAGCAGGTTCAATTGAGAGCAATATGATCTTTGCTGTATCAACCAGGCACAAATCCTACTTGGGATGGGTGAATAAGGGTTGAAAGAAGGGGACCTAAGTGTGCTGCCATTATTTTAGCAAAACTTTTACTGTCTGTGTTAATGAGAGATATTGGGCGATAGCTAGAAGGAAGGGTGTGATCTTCCCCCTTTTAGGAAACACAGTAATAATTGCTTCTCGGAGGGTAGGAGGGAAGCACCCTTTATCCAGTGCCTCATTATATACCTGACTAAGGTGGGTGGTGATTTGCGAGTGGACAAGCTGCCAGGCCTCTACCGGAAAACCATCCCCTCCAGGAGCCTTCCTGGGGTTAATGCTCTTAAGGTCCTGTTCAGCCTCTGCTGGAGAGATGGGGGCTTCTAGGTGAGCACTATGTTGAGGAGATAGTTTAAGGAGCGTTAGGGAAGCTAGAAACTTTCGCACCACTTCTTGGTCCATAGACCTAGAGGATTTATACAGGTTGGCATAAAACTGCTGCATAATATTGTTGATTTTGTCTGGTGATGTACAGGTAACCCCATTACTATCTTTCAATCCAGCTATGTGCTTTTCAGCCTGCTGCTTCCGTAATCTATAGGTGAGCAACTTACTCCCTTTTCCCCTCTCTCCCAAAATTGATGCTTAAGGAGGAGGAGGACCACTACTGTACCTCAGCCATACATGCTAACAAGTAATTTATTTCCATTTTATGGCTGACAATTTCTCAGCCGAGTGGGGATTGATGGTTAAAATGAGGGGGTTGTTTTGCTTCTACTTCTTTTGCCCATAGCTATTCTTCTAGATACTTAAGAAGCTGCTCCCTTTTCTTACACTGATTGGATACAACACCCATAATGGCACCCCTGAGAGTTGCTTTCAGAGCTTCCCAGGTACTAGCAGGATAGGTACCAGTGGGCAGGTTATCAGCCAGAAAGTGGGAAATTTCCTGTGCAAACCACATTTTAAAATCAGGATCCCTCAGGAGAAGGGGGTCCAACTTCCAAGAGGTGCAAGGAGTAGTCTGGGGTCCCCAAAGAGTGTAGAGGTGTACCGGGGAGTGGTCTGAGATGACCATCTGTGTGATCTGTGATCCAGAGGCAGCTTGTGCAATGGAAGGCAAGACTAGCCAACAATCTAATCTACTGTATGACTATGGACTGCTGGAAAAAAAGTGCAGTCTCTTTCACAGGGGTGAAAGACCCTCCAAATGTCTTGCAAACTAAGGTTCGATATAGCTTGTCTCAGTGCCGTTTGTGCTTTTGGATGACAGTCTTGTGTGGCTGAGCTGCGGTCTGTCAGGGAATCAAGTGGGATGTTAAAATCTCCCCCGTTACTATTGGGGTTGAAGGCTGGGCCAAAGCATTCAGCGCTTGCGCCACTTTGTGAAAGATCCCTGGGGCTTCCTCATTTGAACCATAAATGTTAGCTAAGAGAACAGGACCTTCTGGGGTGTCTAAGGAAACTAGCAGCCACCTCCCCTGTGCATCCTGTCTAAGCTGGACCGGGATCCAATTCAAGGTTTTGTGCAGGAGAATGGCAACTCCTCTTTTCTTTTAGGGGGCAGAGGAGGAAAATACCTGCCCCACCAAGTCCCTAGCAAGCTTGTCATGGTCCTGTTCGGTAAGCTTTGTTTCTTGAAGGAAAGCTATGGTGGTTTGAAGTAGTTTCAGATGTGATAACACCTGCTTATGCTTTATTGGGATGTTGAGGCCATGGACGTTCCAGGTGTAGGCATGTAGGTCACCCATTATCCTGGTGGGGCTGCATATTAAAGTGAAGGAGCATATAGGTAGACACCCCAGAGACTGCAATCCACCATAACATCCCACTCCCACTCTCTCTATTATGTGTTTCAGGCTGGTGCCATAGATACCATCTGAACTCATACAAATCAATGTAGTGCATATTTACCTGGTTCATATCTACCTTATACAACAAAACAGAGGAAACAGCCACAACTATTAAGTTACTATGAACACTAACAGAATTATTAACATGAAAAAAAACACATCTGAATGAGGAGGGAGATAGAAGACCGGCGACAAGCCTCCAAGGTCATCTCCCTTTCTCGTGGGGAGGGGCAGACATCCCCTTTTCCAGAGGAGGTCAACCACTCATGGATTCGGCCAGGTGAGGGTCCTTCGGACACTGAGATACTAAAGAAAAGAGAGGCAGTAATGGCTAGAAGTACTAGTGGAGAGTGGGAGTGACTGCTTGGCCCAATCCTATTAACTCCAACAAATAGGGGAACATCCCATGAAATTAGCCAGAATAAAAGGGGGGTCCGCATAGGTCATTAGGAGCTCAGCCAAGCAAGGAGGGAGGGAGGCAGATGTGCAGAACTGGCCCTTGTAGTCATACCAGAGTGCAAATAGTGCCCCCAAGCCTCAGTTCCTGCACCACCAGTTGAGGAGCAGAGAAAGAAACTGGTCTGTGATTATATGCCTCAGGGAGCATGAGACACAGTAGTACTTCTTACATTATATGAAGGGAGGCTAATACATCAGTAAGTGAGAGCTTTCAAGCAGAGACCCCAATACAATTACATGAGTTTATGTGCTAACCACAAGTTCACAACCAGAATGCCGCATACAGAGTTGTTTGGGTCCACTGATCTGCATAGAAACACAGACTCTGATGGCAGATAAGGACCGCTTGGCCCACCTATTTTGCCCATTTCCCTACCTAATGCATAGGCTGCAGATCCTAGTTAACCAACAGCTTACTTCCTCCTACCCCCTACTACAGTTGCCTTATGTCTGTCCCATGCATTCTTGAATTCCCCAACTGTTTTTGACTCCACTACCTCCTCAGGAAGGCTGTTCCATGCATCCACAATCCTCTTCATGAAAAAAATACTTCCTCATGTTACCTCTGAGCCATCCCCCTTCTATCTTCAAATTGTGTCCCCTTGTTCTTACACATCTTTTTTCCTGAAAGATGCTACCGTCTTGGACTCTGTTGATTCCCTTTATGTACTTTAAAATTTCTATCATGTCCCCCCCTCTCCCTATTCGAGTGTATACATACTGTACTAAGCTTCTTTAATCTCTCTTCATAAGTCTTCTTGTGCAGACCCTGCACCATTTTAGTTGCCCTCCTCTGGACAGCCTCCATCCTGTCTATGTCCTTGCGGAGATGGGGTATCCAGAACTGCACGCAGAACTCCAGATGGGGTCTCACCAACTGTCTGTACAGAGGGATAACAACTTCCTGTTTTCTACTGGTGATGCCTCTCCCTATGCATCCCAGTATCCCCCAGCCTTCCTTACTGCCTTCTCACATTGCTTGCCCACCTTAAGGTCATCTGATATGACTACCCCAGGTCCCTTTCCATTTCTGTTGTTGTTATTATCTCACCCCCCCCATTGCGTAGTCTTTCCCTGGATTTTTGTTTCCCAGGTGCATTACTTTGCACTTCTTTGCATTGAATCTAAGCTGCCATACATTTGACCATGCCTCCAATCTTACCATGTCCCTTTGCATCCTCTCCATCCCACTTTATGTATCAACCCTGATGCAGATCTTTGTGTCATCTGCAAAGAGACATAATTTTCCTTCCTGTTCCACTGCAATGTCACGTATAAAGACATTAAAGAGGACCGGTCCCAGTACTGAACCCAGTGGTACACCACTAGTAAACCCCTTTCTTCAGAGAAAACTCCGTTTACTATTATCCTCTGTATCCTATTGTCCAGCCAATTTTTTTACCCAGGCTACCACCTTGGGAACCACTCCAAGCCTGGCTAACTTGTATATTAATCTTTTGTGTGGGACTGTGTCAAATGCCTTGATAAAGTCTAGGTAGGCCATGTCCACAACTCCTCCCTGGTTTACTACATTGGTTACCCAGTCAAAGAAATCTATTAGATTAGTCTGACATGACCTTCATGTTGTGAATCCATGCTGCCTTGGGTCCTGTGCCCCACTGGCCTCTAGGAACTCAACAATTCTTTTCTTTAGAAGTGATTCCATCATTTTCCCTACCACTGAGGTCAAACTAACAGATCTGTAGTTGCCTGCCTCTGTCTTGCTCCCACTTTTGTGAAGGGGAATCACGTCTGCCCTCCTCCAGTCCTCCAGTACCACACCATCCTCCCATGATTTGTTAAGAAGTGAGGTCAATGGTTTCACTAGTTCTACCCTTAGTTCTTTTAGAATTCTTGGGTGAATTCCATCAGGCCCCATTGCTTTATCCACCTATGGTTTTAAAAGTTCTTTCTGAACCCTTTCTTCTCTGAATGGACAGGTATTGACCTCCCTATCCAGAGTGCTTCTGTTCTTTGACTTAGTTACCTCTCCCCTCCTCTTCTTTTGTGAATACTGAGCAGAAGTATTCATTCAGTGTCTCTGCTTTTTCACTGTCATCCTTTGCCCACCCTCCCTTCCCTTTAGTAAGCCTCACTATCCCTTCCTTCATCTTTCTTTGCTCCCTAATGTACCTATAAAAGGTTTTATCCCCCTTCTTAACTGAGTTGGCTATCTTTTACTCATGTCAGCAAGTAAGAAGACAGAGGTATGCAGATATAATCCCGTTCAGCCCTTTTGGAGGTGGGTAGAGAGGGCGAGGGGAGGAGAGTGAAGGGGTGGAAGATCAGTGGTGGTAAACTGGACTGCAGCTAGGCCCCTACAAGACCCCTTATCCCCATCCCAGATCCAACAAGTCTTTTCCCTACCCTTATATCAAAAAAACAAATAAAGTGTTTAGCCGGATACAAGTCAGGTGGGAGACAACTATGCCTGGGCTCCCGCTTCTGCAAGGGATTGCTTCCCATAATTACTGTCCATGTGGGACGCACCAGGGGGTAAGCACTCAGCAGGGCCATTGGGCATTGTAGCAGGGCTGGCTGCAGTAATCTCAGCACAGGATTTAGTACAGGCTGGGGAGGGTGAGTGAGCTGGAGTGTGAGGAATTAAGTCCACAACAACGGGTTTGCCATCCGGTGAAGATTCTTCTTGCAGAACCACAAACCTATTTGGTTATAAGAAGGCTTGGAGGTCCAGGGTTTCTGTGCTACAGAGGGGGGATCCATTCTTCAGGCTTTCAGTTTGAGTTCTCTCTGCAGGGTGGCTTTACCTCTCATGCTTGTGGGCAGTGTGCCACTTCTTTGATCCAGGTAGATGGGCCCCTTCAAAAACATGTACTGCTGCAGGTCCTGATTGTAGCAGCATAAGTTTAGAGTTGTCAAGCAGGGTTGCCTGTGGCGGGGAGTGCCCCAACCTTCCAGGGCTTCTCGGTGACCAAAACTCCTCCATGTATGTTTTACAGAGGTAATCTAGCAGATTGTCTGGCTGGGCAAAGAGCAAGGGGGTTCCATTGTTGATGATTCGCATTGTAGCAGGATACCTCAGCGAGAACAGTATGCCCAGCTTATGCAGAATTTTGTACCCCTCAGTATATGCTTTATGGTGTTCCAAGAGCTTTCTTGAGCAGCCTTGGCAGATTTGTATTTTATGCCCCTGCCATATGAGCTGGCCTTTGTCCCTCACTGCTGTGGAAACCTCCTCTTTCTGTGGGAAGTCCAAAAAGCAGGTCAGGAGTGGTCGAGATCTGTCTCCAGGTCAGGAAGGGGGTGCGAGTGAGCGGTGTGCTTGCTTGATATGCAGAGTACTGCCAGTGGGGAGGCCCAGCAGCTATGGGAGGGTGGATTGAAGGAATTGGATGCAGTCATTTTGTTCAGCACCCTCCGGGAAGCCAACGAACCGAAGATTATTGTGTCAGCTTCCATTCTCATGATCATCCACTTTATCCTGCAGGTATATAATAGCCCTGGCCTGCTCCCACATAGTTGCAGTCATTTGTTGTAGTGCCACATCATGAGAGCCGATCTTGCCCTTTGCCTGAAATATTCTGCCCTCGATTGCTTGTAAGGCTTGAGCATTGTTTGTAAGGCTTGAGTACTGTTATTTACAGTGACAGTCAGGTGAGACATTTGGTGCAGGAGCTGCTGGAACAACTGCTTGGTTGTAGACAGAGCTGTTGACCCTGGTATGGAGGAGGCCATATTGCAGGCCCAAAGAGCTCTCCAGATGTAACTAGAAAACAAACTTCAGGTAGGGGAATTAACACCAATACAACAACAATGTTTAGTTGCAAGAAGTATTGTACTTGCAGACGGCATCCCCTATGACTAGAAAGGAGACTTCTAGACTGCAGAATGTTGACAGATATTCTGTGTCTGAGGAGCAGAGAGATTAAGCAGCCATTTAGGTTCAGAGCTAGGCCACATCCCCTCTTTCAATCCTTCTAATGGAAACACTGCATGGGAGCCAATGAGCCAATCTCTGCAGCTACAGGAAGTCCCCCATAAAGGAGACCCCCCCCAAGGTAGAAAGGAGAAGAGTAATGACTGCTGAAAGATGCCTAACTGGCCACCAACAAAAGGAGGCCTAGGGAGGAAGCCAAACCTTGAGGGGAAGGCATAGACTTGAGCCCTCGAGGGACAGAGAGTTGTGGTAATTGTGCAATCTTTGCCATGAGGGGCAGGGGATGGGACATATGTGGAGACCAAATGATCCTTAGGCAGTTGTAGGGAGGAATAGCCATCAGAGGTGCTACTCACATGATCTGCACAGCTAAAAGAACCCCAGGCTGTAGATGCCCCATATTAAGGTAGCTGAAGTCATAAATACTCAGTTCAGTTTAATTCAATTCATTTTGGAGAAAAGCCTTCAGGCAACAAGTGCCTGTTTACAAAGATGACCCAGCCATACTCGAATTGACATGAAATGTAAAAAGACACAATAACAGTATAAAGATACGTTGTCAATAAATAATACAAAATATTCAAATGCAGTAAAATTACTGAAACCAGACACATTATGCAAGTTCATTTATGTACAACTTTAACCCATTTTCAAATTCCCAATTGGCTGTCTATTTATCAGTCCCAAGTCTGATTTCTAAATGCTTTTTGTACCAAATTTGTTCTGTAACTAATTAGTTCCAGTTGTTAGTTATTTGTTGAGCTAGTATTATGTATGTTTGAACTTTTTAAACCAATATATTTTAAGTCTCACAATAATTAATTTATTTATGAATTTCCAATACCACATACCATCATAGTATGATATTTGAGTTAAGGACAACCATCCAGCCTGGTCATAGAGATCACAATGATGTAGATCCCTTTTCGCTTGCAATACAAATTTGCAGGTTTGATTACTTGCCAATCTCATTCTTGATAGCACACTATCAATATTTGAAACATAGATAGGTTGCCCATGCCAATAACAGAAAGTATCAGACTATGGGCTACCAATCTTTGGGTATCCTGATCAAAATTTATGTTGTTACTATACAATAGGCCCCATCTCAAATTAGTCTTTTTAACAATATAGTCTACATGCTTGGCATAGGACAGTGTGCTATTAAGAAAGATGCCTAAATATGTAAAAAGCTGTACCTGCTCTAGAATTTGTCCCTCAATTGTCTTAACTTCTAATAGACTACAGTTACCAATCCTTTTAGAGCTAGAAAAGATCATTGATTCTGTTTTCTTAACATTGATTGTTAAATTATTAGAAGCTAGGAAATCCCCTGAAACTGATTATCAAGGGCAGAGAACAACTTACTTCTCATTACCAGGACTGTATTGGCTGCATATGACTCTGCAGTCCTGTCAACCCAAGGTAAGTACATTCAAAAATAGGTTGAAAAGTAGGGGTCCCAATGTGGACCCTGTGGGACTCCTTTGTTAACAGGACTAAAAGTAGACATAGTATTTGCTAACTTCATCATCTGTAAACTATTAAACAGATAGTTTTGAAACCAGATACTTAATGTACAATCTTTGCTAAACCAAGACCAAACAATCTATTTACAAACACCTTATGAACAGGGCCACTAGAAAATTATGGAAAAAGTTACCCCAAATTGTGGAGCTGTTTGCAAAAATTGCAGGGAAAATGTGGGAGTTCTAATGTAGACCCTGAGTGCTTCACAATAAATCATTTAATGTTTTCTGCAAAATGTATTAGTCAGTATAAACTGCTAAATGAATACACTGTCACTTGAATATGTTTTAAACATAAAGAAAAGCTTATTTATTTAGTTTGTGTTTACCGTGTAGGTGCACTAGCTAAAAAATGACTAGTTTCATGCACGACCCGGGAGAGTACAGAACATTATGACATACAGAACATTTCAAAGTGCATGATAGCATAACATATTGCTTCATTTAAACCAGAGCACAAGAGAACAACAGCACATCGATATCAGAACAGCAGAGAAAAGTACAGGCAACACATAATAATGGCATAAGAGACATAGTATTAGAGACTCAGGCAAATGGACAAATGATGGTACAAGTGTAACACTATAGAAAGATTGGGCCCTCACAATAACAATACAATGTGTCAGAGTATATAAAATACAACTTTATTATATAACACCAAAGGATAGCAAATAGAAGATACAGGGAGGTAGGCAGTATGCAACCAATAAGGAAAGGAGGAGGAGGAGATTTGGGAATGACAAGTGCACTAGGAGGGGTGGAAGCAGGCCTAGGTACAAGCAAGAAATTAGGTCAAAGGCAAGGGCCAGGAAAAGAGGTATTAGCTGTCATAAGTGTTGCCTATCTTTCAAAATTTAGAAACATTCTGCTTCATACAGTATTAAATAAATTCCATAAAGACAGCCACAGCAAATCAATATTAAACAAATCCAGAATAAACTATTTTTCTGTTTCTGGGTGTAGAATAATGAAGCCTGATCAACAGTTGTTTACTGTGCTCTGTCAGCCATTCACCCACATTGGTACAAGAGAAAATAAACAGACAGAGTGGCGAGTAATTGTATTTTAGTAAAATGTTAGAGTGTTTAATGTTCATAATTTTCACTGTAGGTACTGTACACTATTTTTGAAATCACATATTTAAACATTAAATCTGGGGGTTATTGGGGCTGGCGGTATGGCTTGGAGGTTGGGATAACAAATTGTGAATGAGTTGGGGACACAAGGAGACCTGGGTTTGATTCCCACAACCTCCACTGGCACACTATATGACTGAATAAGTCACGTCATCTCCTCAGTGCTCCTGGGTTGCCCCTGATAACAGGCACTTGTGCCTAGTGGGCTCTACCCGGTTACCAAAAAATATCAATACATTTTTACTGCATCATATGGTAGTCAGGGTACCCTGTAATTTACCTTTGTTTTACTCTGGCTGCAATGATTTTGTTTAGTTAAAGATACAGTAAATGTTCAGATACAGTTTGTGTTTTTTAAGCTTGTTTTCAGTCTTTAGTCAGGTTTATATTGTAGTCTTTGCATGTGAGCATCTAGGTGGTAGATTGATAAGAGTGAGATCACTGTTACCAGCCAGTTTATACAAATTTATAATCATCCATCCCATCCAAAATCATCAGCTGTTTGAATCAAAATTAGTTCTGAATAAAAGTATGTTCACAAGAAAAAAACCTGCCCTACTACTTACAAAAAAGCTTCATAGTTAGCACCCCATTTAAGTGACTGGGATAATTTGCACCTTTCTCCCATCTTTTGTCTGAGTCTCTGCTCTGTGGCAACAAAAAGTTCTCTGATAAACTACTTTAACACAAATCAAATATTAAGTGTTTAAGTATACTTACTGTATGTTTGGCCAGTGAGTTTTGAAACCAAACAAGACAAGGATTTAAAAGAAAGCAGTATCACATATAACCATTCCATTAACTTGCACTGTATTGTTTCGGGGCAAACCCAAGTCTGCATGCAAAATTGTCAATATATTTGAAAGTATTTTATTTAAAATGTTAATACTGTTTACACAGTTTAATGTAAAAACTTAAAAATTGCAAGAAATAGTGGAACATGTCAGATTTTGTGGAAAATGGTGAAAATTGCAGATTCCACAAAAATAATTTCAGGTGCAATTTTCCAGCGGCCCTGCTTATGACTGAATAAAGCAAACACTTTCATTAGATCAATATACGCTGTCCCAGCCATGTCCCTACTATCCATTGCCTCATACGCAACATCTGTATAGTCTAAAAGTGCAGTGTCAGTGGCTCAGTAGGTAGCACACTTGCCTCTGAGGCTGGGAGATCAGAAGGCTGTGGGTTCAGTTCCCACTTCTGGCACTTGGTTTAATATCCCAGTACTGACACTGTAGTGCAGCATGAGAGGGATGCTGCACTTCTCTGAGGTGCCGTCTTTCGGATGAGACATTAAAGCGAGGTCCCATCTGCCTGGATTGGTGGTAGTTCAGGTGGATGTTAAAGATCCCATGGCACTTATCAAAAAGAGTAGGGGAAGTTTTATTGAAAATAAACATAACATCACAAAAGAATACAAAAACAATCAGAGTATGATATTATACAGGATGAATAATAAAAAACAACATTAAACAAAAAGAAAAAAACAGTATTACCAGAATTTATACATAAATGAAATTTTGCCAAAAAGAATCAACTTTAGTTTTTGAGAATTTAACATCATCTCTAGATTTTACAGAAACTAACCCATTCTCAAGCTGCAAAAACATGGCACTAAATAATACTGTTTGCTGCTGCAGAACAAATTGGCAGTGAGCGTGCCATAAATAATATTGTGTGAAGGAAAAAAAAAACATTCAAGGTACTTTTATGATATAAATGCCAAATCCCTGTATAATCTTTGATATGAAATACGAGCTAAAAAGGGTAAGTTCCAATATATAGCAGCGTCCTGCCAACATTTTGACTGAAGACACAAGTAACAAAAAAATGAACCATAGTTTCTTCACAGTTTATACAGGTAGGCCATAAGCAAAATCTTTCTGTGATGGGTTTATATTTCAAGTTACCTCTGACCCCTAACCTTCCTTGCATAGACAGCCTGACAATATCCCAAATATGTGGGGGAAATCCTAAAATCTTTTAACTTCCTGAGAGAAAAAAACATTTTAGAGGGCACACATTCTGGAAAGAGAAGAACACTTTTTTGAACATCAAAGACAATGAAATTGTAAAAGGGTTTTCTGGAGAAAGTAAGTAAGTGCGGAAAATAAATTTTCCACTGCTGTAGTTTTTTCAAAGTAGCAATACCATAAGATGGCAAGGAGTCAGACAACAGAATTTTTGGAGGTAAAAGAGACAATTTATCCAGATACCTAGACCATGAAGACTGTGACCATAACTGCCAGGACATAGTGGCAGGAGACCAGAGATAAGAAAAGGATTCAAACAAAAACAAGGAGTGGTCAAAAACAATGGGATTAATCATGGCCAACTCTCCCTTATTAATAGATAGATAAGTAATGTCCCTACATACAGGGTTCAATCTGTTACCCCATAGCATCTGAAAAAAAAACTAAAGATTCTGGTTTCCAGATGAAGAGGGGGTTGAAATACATAACTTAAATATAAAAAAATAGGTAACAAAAATCATTTAATAATTGCAACCCTTTTTTCTTCCCAAATTTCCACCCTTTCCAGTGATGAATCTTAAACTATCCTATGTATAGTTGTTTCTCCCAATTATAGGAAGCCAAATCTCCCACCCCAAACCAAATACCTAGAATTTTGTGGGGAGAAGAAACAACCGGAATGCCCCTAATGTCAGATGGAACTGAAAGTGTAGGATGTAAGAAAAAAATAAAACTTTTTTCCATATTGAGTGGGGCTCCTGATAATACACCAAAATGAGAAAAAATTTGTAGTGCATTGGTTAAAGAAGGGATATCTTTAAGTAATAAAGTAACATCATCCGTATATGTGGTGACTTTCTCAAGTGGTAAAGTAGAGGAGGGGGCTAAGCCAATAATACTAGTGTCCCATAAAATTTGTCTAATTACAGGATCCAGAACAAAAGAGTAAAGAAGCAGACTTAACGGGCAGCCCTGTCTTACTCCAACAGAAATAGGGATATCTGTACCAAAAGGCCATTAACCATGGGGACAATAGTAGCACTCTCATATAAGGTAGAAATCCACATTACAAAAGGTTTTGGGATACCATACTGCAAAAGTAAGGAGAATAAATAAGCATGTCGAACCTTATCAAAGGCTTTAGCCTGATCTAAGACAATAATATATCCTGAAATTTTACCTGCATGACTGAGCTCAAATAAGTCCCGTAAAAGATATAAATTATGTTGAATGCGCCTGTTAGGAATAGCACAAGTTTGAGCCGGGTGTATAAGATAATCTGCTACCAATAATAATCTATTGTTGAGGATTTTAGCCAACATTTTGTAATCACTATTCAACAAGCTCAAAGGCCTTCAATTAGATAATAAAGTTTCATATTCTGATTTATATAAAAAAAAAAATTAAAGAGGTACTAAACCCCGATTGGGAAGTAGAAGAGAACAACAAAAAATTAAATACTTTCGGCAAAAAATAAATCATGTAAGAAATAAAAAGTTAATAAAAATCATTAGGGATACCATCCAACCCTGGCGAAGTACCTACTTAATTAAGTAGATGGCTGCTAGCAACTTCCTGGGAAGAAATAGGTTGGATTAATGAGATTACTTGAGAGATAGGGACTTGAGGAAGCGAAGCAGTGAAACTAGAAAAATCAGGCAAAGGTTGGTCAGACCTATCCTGAAAAGAATTGCCAACATACCGTTGAACTAGTGCTAACATTTCTAAATCCTTGTTAACCAAAATTCCAGTGGGAGAAACAGGCTGAGTCATAAGGGTATTCTCTAGCTGCTGTTTACAGGCCTCAAAGGGATCTGAAGCTGGTGTTTTCCTGGTTCCAAATTTAAATTCCAGTTCTAAGGATTTAGCTCTATCATATTGATGAGATTTCATCTGTTCTTTTAATGCTAGAATTTGAGAAGTAAAATCATGCCTATTGCCAGGAGGAAAGGACAGTAACTTGTATAACTGGTTTCGTAAAAGAAGGTATCGCAAATAATTAGAGTTAGCCTTAGCTTTACCAAAGGAGAGTAGAAGCTTCTTTAGTTCCCCTTTGGTATCTATCCACCAACTCAATGAAGAGGTGTAAGCACAAAAAACAGACTCTCTATTAGCAAAAAAGACTTCAATTTGTGAAAAAAGGGAAGGATTATCAAAAAGTGACATATTCAATCTCCAAAGATTATATATACTGAAAAAATCTTGGGAGGAAAAGAATGCAAACTGAAGGCACAAAAAAGAATATTATGATCAGGAAATTCTGAAGGCTGAGATTTACAATGAATGGGATGTAAATATTGAGAAAAGAAAAACATATCAATTCTCGTGGCATAAATAAATCTGTGATAGGTAGCTCCATTATCCCTGGGATGCAGTGGACAATAAGCATCTTTCATACTGGTTCCAGAAAGGATTTGTGACAAAGTATTAGAGTCACAATATATTTTTTTTTTGGGTGACTCCAGACAAGGAAGTATCCAAAGTACAATTAAAATCCCTTCCCCAAATAGCATGCATTCTAGTAAAGAGAAATGGCTTAATCTCCCCAAATAATGCAACCCGAGCCGATTTAGTTTGCGGGGCATAAATATTAATGAGACGAAAGGAGAAATCTTCAAGGGAACCATCCAGAATTAGGGCTCTACCTGGACTAATATCAAGAAGTCTAAATATATGAAAGTGGGTGGATTTAAAGAGAATGCCAACGCCATCTGCAGGTTCCAGCCCAAAAGACCAAAATGAAGGCCCCCAGTGCCATCTCTTTTTTATTAAGGTCCACCTCAGCAAGTGAAAAAAGACGACTTTCCTGAACAAAAATAATGTCAACTGGAAGGGTTGCAAAAAAAGTCAAAATAGATATTTGTTTTTTATATGACTTTAAACTGCAAACATTAAAGGACAATAGTTTTAAAGTGGCCATGAAAAACTAATGTTCAGCAAAGTCCTCCTTTCAGACTGTTACTGGCCTTCCTTTTTTTTTTCCTTTCTTCCCCTTTTTGTCCTTAGACAATTCTGTGGATTTACTTTCTTCATCCTCAGTAACTATTTCTGATCTATGTGAAGCATCAGATTCTAAATCTGAGTCTCCAAGATCATCTAGTAAGGGAGGAAAATATTATTGGTAGGGATAGGACAAGGAGTAGGAATTTTCAGTGAAGATCTAGTAAATCTTTGCCCTTAACAGTTTCAAAAATGGGGGTGGGGGGTGGGGGTATAGTGGCCTGTCAGAAACAACATTCTTTTCAGAATCCTGATCTGGGATTTGAGAAGGTCCAGAGTCATCCACAAGGATACTGAGTCCATCACTACCGAAGTGGAGTATCAGGAACTGGTGCAGATTCACTAGGGACAGGGTTTTGTAGTTTGACTTGAGCCTGTATCACTAACTCATCATGATCCCACCCTTCAGCTCTATTTCTTTTAGCCCAGGGGCATTGATGAAAGGCATGCCCTTTGTCATCACATAAGTTGCATTGAAAAATATTCTCACATAGGTCCATCGAATGCCCATACCCCTCACATAGTGAACATTTCATCATGTCACATGAACTACTAATATGGGTTCGTGAGCCACATTTATAACAGGCCCTGGGTTGACCACTATAAAAGCACACTCCTCTATCTTTACCTAAAAACAAAAACTGTTAGGGAGATGAATTATATCAGAATTCACCTGAAATAATTTCATTTTGAATTTCCAGCCCCCAGTCCAGATACCTTCTAAGTCTAATAAAGCCTCAGGGGGACCAAGTATATCACAGCGGTTTTGCAACCAATGGTAAATGTCACTTACATTTACCCCTTCATTCCTGAACATGATAGTGACAAACCGGATTTGGGGCCTAGTCAGAGGAATGGCCAAAAAGGGGAGCCACAAAGGTGTATTTTTTAAAAGAGAATATTTCTCCCAAAATTTTTCTAGGCTTTGATTAATTCAAAAACTAACATCGAAAGAATCCTCCCCAGAAACATGTATTAGAGCAAACAGATCAGAAGGAACAAATGACATAGAGCCCTTAAGCAAGGTGTTAGTTACATAGTATCTATCAGGATGAGTATTAAGACCACCTCTATACCTTAGTCTGACTGCATTCCTCCTGGGATCTTGTTCAAGTTTATTTTTGAACAAGTCAGCCATAGGAACACGATTAAAGGGTTCAGGGCCCTTATCTTTAGTAATCCTATTACGTGATGTCAAAGTATCCCTTGACCCTTCCCTGGAGGACGATTTGCAGCCAGAAATGCCTCAGAGTCCATCAACAATAGGTGTGCACCATCAATATTACAGTCAGCAGAAGAACCAGTGTTAATACCTGAGCTCAGGGAGTTGACATGCTTAGAAGTGAGCAGTGTAACAGGTGTCCAGGCAGGGTCAGGAACCCAAGTCCCCATGGCATTTTGAATCCATCCAGCTTTGGATAAGGAGTCCTCCGTCGACCAGTCCTTAAAACTATCTGAATCCTTTGATGCCAAGCTGAATTGTTGCCTCAAAACCTGAGACGTAGAAGTGCGTTGAGCTGCAACAGTTCAAACCTCCGAAGCTACCAAACCATCCGATGCCATATCCGGAAGCGCGTCTTGCGAAAACCCGTCCATAGTAACAACAGCAATGTCCGAATCAGAAGTTCCCACAGCAGGCAGTAGATGAACAGGACTCAAAGAGAAAGCAGAGGATACCTCCCAAATCGGCAGTTCACTGATCAGCTCCGGAACGACAGGCAGCATCTCCAGGTCAGAAGCCCCATTATCAGAGGCAGGAACAGTTGCTTCCAAAATGGTTTGCAAAGCCATGCTAGCAGGAGCCTCCATACTAGCGTCCATCCTCATACCACACTGCAAAGCCTCTGCCATGCAGCAGAGCTAACACAGCCCTCTACTGGCCACAGAGCGCCAGCAGAGATGGGGAATTTCCTCGGTGTCCTGGCCAAATTTCCCTCATTCACTAAAAATACCACCAACAGCTTAATCTGGTTCAAGGTCAGTTGGCATTCATCTGTATCCCCCTCCCCCGGGTCGTGCCTAAAAATAGGCAGGATTTGTCTAGTGCACTTACCCGGTCAACAAAAACTAACTAAATAAGTAATAATGCAGTTACTGTACTGTCGTTTTTCCAAAAAACATGCTGTTGTCTCTTAAAATGTTATTTTCTTCAATGTAACTCACTAGCTGAGCATACAAAATTCTTTGCAAGGCATTGGACAGTAGGGACAGGACTGAGATCAGTCTATAATTACCTGTAGATGTAACATTCCCCCCCCCACACACACACATACACCCTTCTTGTGTTCTGGTGCTACTACTGCTTGCTTCCAAAGTTTGGGGAAATTCTTTTGTGCACTAAGGAAGTTTGAATATTTTCATTATCAGAATTGCCACATCATCTACAGTCAATTTCAACAGTTTGATGTCCACTCCATCACTCACTGCCCATCCTAGTTCTGGTGTTCATTATGTTCAAATATTTATACTTTTCTAGTGACCATTTCAAAGTAAAATTCCCTATCTGCACTCCTAGTCCCATCATCAAGTGTTGCCCATTTGTACTTGTTGCATATGCTGACATAGAACTGAAAACTTTATTAAACTCATACACTACACCAAGTGAATAAACCAATAAACCATCATTATTGTACTGCAAAACAGTAGGTGCCACTTTCTTGTCCCTCCCTAAAATATGATACAAATTATTCCAAAATTTATCAGGATTCATTGCCTCCTCATTTTATTTCTTCCAAAAATATTCTGCCTAGAAACTTTGAATATGCAATTCATAACCATTCTGGAATGGTCTGTAGATTATTCTGTCTCCGTAGATGATTTTACACACAGGCGAATACAACAAAATGAGGATTACCAGTGTGCCACCATTGTACTCTGTTCCATTTGTGGTTCACTTTACACAAAAGGTATTCCACCCCTCCCATCTCCATTTTCAATATTTTGTGTTTTGGCTCCCCCATGGAGTGTGGTGCTGTATGGCTGTTTTTGCATTGCTGCCAGAATGGCTGTTTTACACAGCCAGATGAAACAGAACACATTGGGATGAACCATGGAAGGTAGAGATTGCGGTTTGGGCGAATGTTCACCAGGGGAATGGAACAGATGCATTTTAAACACAGGGACTGTAACAGTCATTCTGTTACAGAAACCTGTATGTAAAAGTACCTTTTGAAACCCACTACCACTAAACGTACACCATACTCTGTCTCACTTTCCCATCAGTCTCCTAATTTCTCTAGTAATCCAATTTAATTCCTAGCTCTTTTTCTTATCCTTCTCACTGGTGCACATTTATCACACATTTGGTTGAATTCCACAATAAAATAGTCTATGGCCAAATCCACTGTTTGAATATAGTCCAAAAAGGACCAATTATTATCACATAATGCTTATTTAAAGGCCCCTATCCTGTTATTTCCTAATATTGATTATTTGTGGTTTAGGCCTATCCATATTAACCAAACAGAGGCATGAAACAAGTGAATGATCACTCAGATTATCTGATCATTCTTTCATTAGGTGACATCTCCAATTCGGAAGTTGTCGATCACCGCATTCCACTTCCCTCAGTCCATACCATGTTCAGAGATTCAATTTTTTGTTGTGTTCCAGTCCACTCTACCACATTGCCCATGTAATTTGTTCTCCTCCATCCTCTGGATGGTTTTCCTTCTGTCTTACCCTGTAATATAAGTGGCAGTAGGGTGTCCCTGAAAGATTGTCTCATGACATGCCACAAAACTGCATATTCTTCCAGGCTACCATAGTGACAATGTATACTCTGGCCAGAACCATCCTCTGTAATATCTAACTGTTTTGTACTTTTTTTCATCCAACTAATTTTCAGCATGTTCCTGTAAAATCAGTATTCAATGGCCTTGATATGTCTTTCGGCATCATTCTTGAGGGTCCAATACTCATACCCATAAAAGATTATCAACCATACATAGAAATTCAGCTGATAATACATAATTTTTTTTACATATACACAAGTTGTTGTTATTAACCAGTCCAGCAGTGTACCAGTATTTGTCTCATAATTCATCCTTGTTATGTTTTGTACCATCCCAACTAAATGTAGCCTCTATTCTGTATCTTATTTGTCTTTTTCAACCAATCATTATTAAAGTCCCCAAAGAAAATGTTTTATGATTAATATTCGATTGTGCAACATATCCTGAAAAATAAACAACCCCAACCTCACTGAATTTTGGAAGAATATACACAGCCCAATAATTAACTTTTCCCCACCAACTATTAAATCACTAGCCATAAATTCACATTCTGGACTGTGACCTACAACATCAATTTGTTACACAGCCAAATACCCTGTAACACAAATCACACAACTGTCTTCCCTGATACCATTCCTAACATTTGAAATAAAGAAAAATGTTCCATTACTACCACTGAGTCCTCTATTTTAGATGTCAACCATATTTCAGATAGAATGATAACATCTATTCTCACCATGTGACCGAAGGCACAGAATTCAGTAAATTTTGGTAACATACTACCTACGGTCAAGTGCACAATATGCAATGGAGTTTTCTTTCCATTGGTTATATTCCATCTGTTTCTGTATCAGGATTTACATGAATGTTCCCAGATGTTATCAATAGCAAATTAACAGTCACACAGAAAATTTCCATTCCAGTTTTTACTTTTTGCTAAAACTCATATCATACATTTATTTGTGCTCAGCATTGTTCAGTATCAGTCTCAATACTTCACTACACTTCCAATGAGACATTGGAATATCAGTTGAACAATAAAATTGCCCCAACAGCCCTGCATGAACCTGCCTACTTTATCAGGTATCATGTGAGTGTGCACCTTCATTCACCTTGTATCCCTCACAAATAATCCCGAATAGTTCTGTTCCCTTTGCTATGTCATCTCCTTCAATTGTTACTTTCCCAAACAGACTGCAAAGTATAAATAAATAGCACTAACTAATATAACGCATTGTTTAAATAAATATACCAGTACTCCAACTTATAATCACCACCAACCAAATTACTCAAGGGGTAACATTTTGTGCCTTTCTCCCCATCTGATACATCTGACTCTTGCAGACTCCATACTCAGCTGGTAAACTTAGCTGCAGCTTAAAAGATGTTGCTGCATCCTGCTAAATTTAGTTATATAGCTCACAACCCAATCTATAGTAGCCCTGCCACTGTAGCTGATTGTGGGATATGGCTAGGCACTGACTCAGGAAGTGTCAGGTAATTATGGAATCAACAAGGGAGAAGGCAGTTCACAGGGGAAACAGCTAACAGGTAGTAGCTGGCCACAGTCACAGAGTCAATTCAGTGCAACCAGCAATTCAAAGAAGCAGGAAACAGGCAGTGTCATTAAATACGCAATAAGGAAACTAACAGTCAGTATAAAATGCCAGTAGAATAAAGTGGTAAATAATTAGCAGCTTGTAGCCTCAGATGGATCACTGAGTGCAGGGCAGCTGTTGATACTCTTGGACCCTGGGATATTGAGAAACAGAGAGGGATTTAAACATAAAAGACAAAACAGCAGGGTTTCACAATAGGTCCAGCACTGGCACAGTTCACCATAGGGCAACCAGGATTACACACAATCCACTAAGGTAATCAGTTACAGGCAGGGGTTCTAGGCAGATCACATACAAGCACAGTTTATAGTAGTGCAGCCAGGAAATACAGTTCAAGCTGCAGTTGTTTGAAACTGCTGCCTTAGTGTACCCAGTGGACTACAGAAATGGGTGGGTGGGGGATGGCTGACTTTCTAACTCACTGGCTAGTTTAAAGACTCTGAATTACAAATGGACAGATGTACTACTGGAGACAGCCACTCACCCACCATGCTCTGCCATCATATTCAATCAGAATATTCAGCCACTGGTCAAAGATGGCACTGCATCGTAATACTACATCAGGAGGTGCCAGCAAGTCAAACTGCATGGCTAATGTTTTCCCCAGAGCATAAGATATTCTCACCCAAAGTGTAAAAATAGAAGGACCCTGCCTGAGTTTAGGACCCACCCTCAAGATGTGGACTCCATGAGAGCAGAGTGAGACTGTTGGCCAC
Organism: Neoceratodus forsteri; assembly: GCA_016271365.2. NCBI lineage: Eukaryota > Metazoa > Chordata > Ceratodontiformes > Ceratodontidae > Neoceratodus > Neoceratodus forsteri. The sequence continues at coordinate 1,211,209,905 of CM057453.1, read as the reverse complement.
CAGGGCAGGGATCCCTGGAAGCCATAATATGGTTGATTGTAGGTGGTCAATGGTGAAGCCTTATGGCACTGGCTATATGCTAAAAAGAAACATGGCACAGCTCAATGACTGACTGGAGGCAAACACAGATTGAAGCATGTCATGCTGACTAATTACATGCCTAATATTGAATGGATGGATGTAGAACAAGTGTAGACACACTCCAACCAATTCTGCGAGGAAAGATAGTAGGTACTAGTTGCAAATAAAGCCAGTTAGGTTGAAAACATGTGCTGAAAACAGGGTTAACTGTAGAGGCTAAAAATACATGCATGCTGATCTGAAGTGGCCGAATGGCACCATAAGCTCCTGGGATGAGATGTACCTTAGTACCATAGCTGGCTGCTATAGAAACTGGAGAGCAGTGTGCTGCTGACTACTATGAAGGTATGCCATGGTAAACAAGGTTGAGCAGCACAACAGGGATTTTGCTATGGAGACATTGGAAACTGGAGAGGAAAAGGACCCAGAAGTCCGTCAGAGCTAAATCTGGCATAGCAGAGAGCTGGAGAGGCCCAGTAAAGGATGTGGCAGGCAGAATGAACAAGAATGGGAGGCAGGTACTGAGGGCCAGAAAGAGAAGCAACAGCAGCTAATGAGAGGGAGCAATGTGCACCACATTGCAAACTGGCACCAGACCCCAGTTGCCACTAGGAAGCAGGAGGGAGCAACAGGAGTCCACACATAGCCAGGGCCATACAAGGAGGAGGAATGCTAAGGGAAAGCTGTGTAGCAACAGAGGTACAGGAGGGATGGCAGGAGATACAAAGCTGCTACATGGTGGCCAGAAAGAAAAATTACAACTTTGAGCATCTGAAGGATGCTTGGATATGCAGGATTTTAACAACATGGAGGGAGCATGGCGTTGTCACCAGTAGCCCCTCCAAACTACAGTCAGAGCCTTACAATTATCAGGGGACATAAGGTACAGGATGCTCTTGAAACTCACATTTCCTGAGCAAGAACATTGCTAAAGCTGTGCAGGATATTGGAGGATAAACCTTAGTTTGCAGATGGATCCTATTATCAAACAAGGTTTTGATTATGTTCTTGAGGCACAGCAGTTGGTTTTCTTCCTGTATGAGCCCCCTCAGGTTTGGTGGGAGGACACAAAAAGTAATATCTACCTACTGACAAAGCTCTCTGAGCTGCACCCCCCATCGTCAGCCCTCCCCCGCGGGACCTCCGATCAAGTCAGCTACCCTTAGCTGCCTATACTGAATTTGTTATTCGAATTTGCTGTTTAACTCACTGTTGTATCGCGAACCTGATTATCTGAATCTGCTGTTAATTCAATGTTATGTTCCCCCTATACCTATAATCTGACTGTACCATACTGTTGAACTGTACTGCTGACCTGCTACTTGTCTAGTGTATGTTATCCAATCTTTTGACAAGGTAGCTTTGTAAATGAGCCCCTGGCTCAAAGGTTGTTAAACTGATGTTAAATAAATAAAATAAATATCCAGGATTACAGTACTTAAAACAATGGGGAAATTAAATGGGAAAATGAAAATGGGCCAATTTAAAGGATTAAGGAATCAACTCTATAATTAATTCTCCTTGCAAAAGGAAGGGACATGCAGTTATACTCAGATCAAATTAGGGAAATAAAAATAAGAAAGGCGGCTATCCAATACAACAGAATGAAATCACTAGAAACAGAGCAAAGATTTGGGAATCAGGGTAAACAAGCAGAAATGAACCCCCTAGAAAGCTGTATGAAATGATGGCAGAATAAAACAATTAACCAAATTATACGTCCTGATGGTAACATCCTGAAAACAAAAACTGAAATTTTGATAGGAGTGAACAACTTTATATCACAGATCTTCCAGGAAAAAAACATATCAACTGAAAAAATAGTATCCTTGTTATAAACCTGTTTGGTACCACATGTTTCCACACAACATAAAATATACTAATCACTCCTATAACTAAGAATAAAGTCTTAGGGATAATTACAAGTCTTATATCTGGTAGTGCTCTGGGGAAGGACAGTCTACCTAATGAAGTTTACAAATATATTTTCACAAAATTACTGGATGAATTGTTGTTACTATTTAACACCCTTTTACAAACAAACCATTTGCCCAACAGCATGAATAAGGAGTTGGTGATTCTGTAATTTAAATCAGGGAATAAAGATTTATTAACAAACTGGAGACCAAAAACTTTATTAAATGCAGATTTCAAGATTTTTACTAAATTATTAAGTAATCTGTTAGCATTAGTGTTAGGAGATATCATCCACCCTACTCAGGCTTGTGCTGTACCAGGAAAAAAGATATTTGATATTTTAATTCTAGTGAGAGAAATTTCAGACCAAGGAAATGGGGATGAACTGCTTGGATATTTGACTAGTCTTTATCAGGCCAAGGCCTTTGATCAGATTTTTCCCTCCTACTTATGGGAGTATATGGCAGCCTATCGATTTCCACAGCCATTTATTAACTGGGTAAAACTCTGTTATAAGCATGCAACAGTTGTTCTGTACATTAATGGGTGGGTTGGTAAAGAGTGTAAAATGGGTTTGGGTATAAGGCATGGGTGCCGTTTAGCCCTTTGTTCTACAATCACTCAATCAATCAATCAATTAAACTCTATTTAACCAGGCATAACACCATTGAGCAAGCTCATTTTCAAGGTGGTCCTGGACATAATAAAATAAATCACAGGCAGGTACAAGGCAGGAAAATAAACACTATACATATGAGAAGCTAAGACAGGCCTATACAGCAAGGACTAACGCAGTTAAAAGCTAGCTATAGCACACTAAACAAACAAGTGTAGTACATCTAAGGTTAGGACAGTTCAATCCCAGGCCCTTGCTAGGATATGTAGCCTGTGGTTATTCTAGTATGAGATTGGGAGGAGGAGGGGTAGGGAGGGTGGAGGTATAGGAGACAAGGGTTAGATAGGGTGATGTTGGCTGGGGAGGTTGAGAAAAGAGGTTGCAAAAATGCTGGGGCCATACTAATAGGGAAGGTGGAAGCTGCATGTTTCTTGAGTGTCAGGGGATTCTTGGGGGTCACCCAAAGAATAAGGGCACACTGGTCACCTAAAACAGTTGCAGGTTTCCTTCAGGTACTCTGTAATCAGTGCTTTGAAGGTGAAGGGACCGGGGATGGTTTAGAGCTTTAGAGATCTTTGCATAGTATTCCAAATGGAAGGAAGGGAGAAACTAATTGCAGCCGAGCCATTAAATGATCTTACTCTAGGTACATGAAAGCAGATTATGGAGAAGTGTCTTAAGCCATACAACCCCTTGGCATGCTCAAATAAGCTCAAGATGCATGCTGGTAGCTTATCAGACAAAGCCATATATATCCAGAGGAAGGCATTTCTTTTCCTCCTTTTAGTAAGCGAGGTCCATCCCATCTCTTGGTACAGCAGGCAGTGGTGGGTGCGAAAAGGCAGATTAAGAATGAACCTAAAGGCCCGGTGATAAAGAGTGTCAAGTTTACAGAGCACTGAATAAGGGCGGTTGCTGTAAAGGAAGTCAGCGTAATCCAGTAAAGGCAGGAATGTAGATTGCACTAGTCTCTTTCTAGCTTCCTTGGTAAGTAGATGTTTAACGTGGTAGAATATACCTAAGCGTTGTCTTAATTTTTTGAGAGAGCGTGTTCAGGTGGCACAGGAAATTAAGCTTATTGTCCAGCCAGAATCCCAGGTATTTAAAGGTATCAACAGTTTCCAGGGGTTCACCTACTGAAGTTAGAATCTTAATGCTGCATGTTGGTCCTGGGGTAGCATTGGGTGAGAGGATCATGGCTTTGGTCTTTCTGGCGTTAAGCAGAAGCTTATGCTTCATAAGATTAAATTGAAGAGAGATAAAATCTCACTGTAAATCCTCATAGGCCATGCCAGAGAAGAGTTAACGGTGTAGAGGACTGTATCATTTGCAAATAAATGCACATTAGCTGTGCGCAGGTGTGAATCAAGGTTTTTTTTTTTAATTCAAGTATATTAACATCTCTCAGGTACATCTTTTTTGCACATTGAATTAATATACATTCATATCTCTTAATTAAAAGTCTTTCTTACATTATTATGTACAGTCTGTCTCAATCATCTCAGTACAACATTAAGTACTATATTATTATTATCTATAGCAGCAAGGACTTCTTTATTTTTTATGTCTCCAGTAAATCAAGGTTTTGGATGTAGATTGCAAATACAATTGGGCCCAAAATAGAGCCCTGAGGGGCACCTCATGGTAGTGTTTTTAGTGGGGACAGTTCTTCCAGAGCTTTGACTCATTGTAGTCTGTTAGTAAGGTAGCTGGTGAACCATTTAATGGCAGAACTATCGAGACCAATGTTACCCAATGCTTTAAGCATAATGTTGTAATCCACAGTATCGAAGACCTTACTAAGGTCATGGAAGAGGGCAAACACATGCTTCTTAGAGTCCAAGGCAATTTGCCAGTCAGTGGTTACTTTAGCAAGGGCAGACACTGTGCTATGTTTGGCTCTGAAGCCCGACTGAGTGGCGTTTAGCAGTTTCTGTGAATCCAAGTGCTTCCTGATTTGGGTGTTAACGATTTTTTCCAATAGTTTTGAAAGGGAAGTTAGTATAGAAATAGACCGATAGTTATTCTGGTCGCTAGGGTCCCTGGACTTGAACAAGGGGATGATGTGAGCAGTTTTACACAGCAAGAGTAACTCACCCAGAGTTAGGGAGATGTTGAATAAATTGACAGTTGGAGAGGTCAGATAATAATGGCCTAATTTTAAGAAAAAAGGTTCGATGAGGTCAGCACCAGCACTCTTTCTAATATGTAATGACAGTAGGAGGTTCTCCACTTGCTTGAAGGATACAGGATGGAAGCTGAAGGGGGAGGAGTAACTCTGGTTGGTGTCAATGTTGAGACTTGTGGCATCAGTGGCATCCCTGTGTGGGCTGATCTTACTGATTGGAGAGGTGCTGAAGGCCAGCTCCGCAGTTGTGAGGTGTTCATTGAGTTGTTCAAGTATATCTGCTCTATCCATGAAAGTGGTGTCCCCGGACACTAGTTTGGCTGGAAGGGAGGCATCGGTGGTATGATCTTCAACTTCTTTGAGGATACTCTAGAATTTGGCAGCATTGTTTTTGTTGTCTTCCAGGGCTGATTGGAAGTATCTAGCTTTTTCAGTCCTAATTAGTTTGGTACAGGCATTTCTAGAGACAAGAAAAGCAAGCCAATCAGCATCAGATTGTGTCTTCCTAGCTCTTTTCCACCAAAAGTCTCTATCTTTGAGGGCTTTCTTTAAGAAGGGGGAGAACCAGCCAGCAGATCTTTTCTTGGACTTGATCAGCCTTAGGGGGGTAAGTTTGTCTAATAGACCCACTAGAAGGCTATGAAAGATGTTAAATACCTCATTGAGGGAAGGGGCTAGGTAGAAGTCTTGCCATCTGATGTTGCTCAGGTCATTTAAGAAGACATGCTGGCAGAACTTTTTCAAGCACCTTAAGCTTATATTTGAGGGCTGATTTTATTTGGGGAGAGTGTCTGATGCAGGCAATGGCACAATGATCACTTAGGTCATTGAAAAAGACCCCAGCATGCAAAATGTTGTGAGGTTTGTTAACTAACATTAGATCCAGAAGGGTGCTTCGCTCTGGGTTTTTTCTGTTGAGTCTGGTGACTACAGGGGTCATCTGAGCCAACCTACACATATTACAAAGGTCCTTAAACTTCTTGGAGCACTCATCATTCCAATTTAGGTTGAAGTCCCCCATTATAATGCACTTGGAGTTAGCTGTGTCAATTAGACTTTGAAGATGAGGTAAGAGGGCCATGCTGCCAGAAGGTGGTCAATAACATGCAGCAATGAGGAGTACCTTTTCATTGGAAAGTGCCAGTTTTAGGGTGAGACATTCAAATCCTTTAGCCTTGGAGGTACAATCAATGACTGTGACAGCAAATTTGTTCTTAACATAGATTACACCCCACCCCCACTGGATGGTCTATCACACCTGTAGGTAATGTACCCCAGTATGTTGATAGTTTTGTCTGGGATCGGGACATAAGCCAGAATTTCTATATCATAAAGAAGTCAGGGGATGTGTGTAATGTCCATGTCTGAATCAGATCAAGCTTCTCAAGTAAACTATAGACATTCATATGAAGGAAGCTGATGCCCTTGTATTGGGGAGGCCTGCATGGGGAGTTTAAAGAAGCAGGTGGGCCTGGATTTAGTTTAACATTTCCAGAGCAGAGTAAGAGAAGCAAAAGTATTTTCCTAAGGCAACTTATTAACATACTGAACAAAAACCTATTATGCCGCTTGGCATAGAGAGGTTTTAAGGAGGCTGGGTTATGGCCACTAGAGTGGTTGGTTAAAAACAGAGCATATATGACTGTTTTAACTGGCAGGTTCAAAGGCTTTTTATCATATTGTCTAGTCAAAGCCTGATGAAAAGGTATGCAGGGCATGGAGGAAGTCACCCCCGGAGTATGGAGCCATGTCCTGTTATGAAAGTGCAGAACTGGGTGTCCATCTAGAAGGGAGTACTGGTCTTGGTGTGATTCAGCAGCTGGTGTTTGATATGGCATGTGGATTAGCAAGAAGGAGCAACTGAGCAAGAAAATGACCTCCCTTGGTGTCATTTAGGATGATATATCCTGCTGAGGGGCAGGTTAGGCAGGGATGGCAGAATCTATGTGGAAGGAGCTAAGAGAAGGAGGCAGAGCTAGTTAGGGGTGGAGGTTTGTTTTAGGTGAGACTAATTGTGCGCCAAGCAATGGCAGGACTAAGGGGTTGGCCTTGCTCTTGAGGAAAGAGTATTTAATAGAGGCCGGGGTTGGGGCGGGCCCTGTGGGACAAAAAACAGGTCTGAGTGTAAGGCGAGCGGCAAGGTGCCAGGAGAAAGAGGGGAAAAGAAGAAAAGCCATGGAGAGCAGTAATCTCCTTGTGGCCAATTCCAGGAAAAGTCGTACCGGCAGCAACCAATTGGTGGAGTCCCAGTGTGTCTTCTGTCAATCAGGGTCATTCTTACTTTGGATCCACTATTATGGAAAATCAATATGAATCCTAATATATTAGGTTTATCATTTTCAAGTTCAGACACAGAAATAAAATCAATTGCATATGCAGACAATGTTTGTTTATTGTTAGCTGATACCACTTCTTGTACAAAAGCAGAAGAAGAGTTGGAACTATTTTCTGCAACAATTGGATCTATTATTAATTATGACAAAAGCAAAAGTTTTACTACTGGATTTGTGCTCAGGAACTCACTAGTATCATGAGAATCTCAATCACAGAAGAACCATGCTATGTATTAGGAATTTATTTTTGCAAAGGGGATATGGCATACTATAATTGGGAACGCATGATAGACAAAGCCCAAAAGAAAGTGCAATATTGGAATAGATGGAAAATGTCTAAACTTAAGAGAGTATATATGGTTAAGACATATTTATTGACAATGTTTTTACACTTCGGCTGTATCTTCCCTCTACCAAAGCAACTGGAGACTTTTGTTTACAGTTGTTTTTTCCAATGCATTTGGGGAAGCCATTTGAATCCTATCAAATGAGGGGTCACTTATCTAGAAGATGATAAGAGTGACCTAGTCTATTTCTTTCTCCATTATACCACCCTTCTTGGGAATGGGGTTACCTGCTTACCTTAAGGCGGCTTCAGTAGATCCTTCAACAAGTCTGGGGTATTGACAGATTTCTGGTTCAGGATGAACTAAAGGTATTGGACCCACACCAAGTGATATTTATGGGGTGTCTGTAAAGAGATGTACAGCTGCCTCGACTTACTGGCTAACCCTTCCATAGCTTTATACCATTCTGCAAAGCTGGGTGGAGTCACCATTCTCCATTTTACAAGGATTAACCTCTTTGTTTCAACCATTGCCTGCAGAAACCATTGTAGCTGCCCCCTTTCATCTAAGGTTCAGCTGCTTCTGTACCTAGAAGTATTAAGGAAGGGGGCATGGCATGGCTAATTTTACCTGCAGGATGTCTGAGCAAGCCTCTACTGCCTGTGACTAAAAGGGTTGAATGGATGGACAGTCCCATAATACATGGAACAAATTTGCCCCTGGACCCCTGCATCTCCAATATTTGTCACATGACATTAGCCCCATTTTACAAAGCACTGTGGGGGTTCAGTACCACAGATGCATAATCCTGATCTGTTTCAGGAGACTTTTCTGATCTCTGCATGCTTCGTTTGCCAACCTCCAGCATCCTCTCCACTCCTCTTCACTAATTGTGATGTTTAACATGGCCTGCTATCAAATAACATTATTTGTTAAAAAGTTATATGGGTTTTTCACAACAGAACCGCATGCAGTAATTCATAGAATGTTTTTTCCTACCCCCCCCCACTTGGAATCATTTGTTAACTTACTGACATGTCTGTCCCATGCTGTTCTGAACTGCTTGACCGTCTTTGCCTCCACCACCCCCTGAGGCAGTCCATTCCATGGGTCCACCATTCTTTTGGTAAAAAAGAAATTCTACTATTACTCTGAAACCTACCACCTCTTAGTCGCATGTCATGCTCTCTTGTCCTACTACAACTGCTAATCCAGAAGCGGTCCTGTGATTGTACCTTGTTGATACCCTTTAAATACTTAAAGGTCTCAATCATATCCCCCCTTCTCCCACCTTTGGTCCAGGGAGAAGAAGTTTAGTTCCCTCATGTATTTTGCTGTACGTCTTATGGTGTAGGCCATGAATCATAGTTGTTGCCCTTCTCTGCACTGTCTCCAACCTATTGATGTCCTTTATGAGGTGGGGCCCCCAGAAGTGGACACAGTACTCCAGGTGGGACCTCACCAGGGACCTATACAGTGGCATTATTACTTCGCACCTCCTGCTAGTGATGCCTCTCCCTATATAACCCAGGAGGCCATTTGCTTTCTGTGCCACCTTCTTCCATTGCTTCCCCATCTTTAAGTCATCAGAGATGATGACTCTCAGGTCATGCTTCTGCTTTTTAGCTGTTAGCTTCTCCCCTTCCAGATGGTACTCTGCCCCTGGATTCCTCTTTCCCGTATGCATCACCTTGCACTATTTTGCATTAATCTTCAGCTGCCAGTCTCGTGACCATCTTTCCAATCTTAACAGATCTTTTTTTCATTTTTTGCAACCTCTTTAGTGTATTGATTCTACCGCAGAGCTTCGTGTCATCTACAGACACACCTTTCCTTCCAGACTGTCAGCAATGTCACTGATACACATTGAACAAGACCGGTCCCAGCTATGACCCCTGTGGAACCCCTCTTGTCACCATCCCCTTCCCTGACAATGCTCCATTGACCAACATGCTCTGTGTTCTCCTATTTAGCCAACTTCTAAACTCAGGTTATTATTTTGTGCCCCACACCCATGTGCTCAAGTTTACTAATCAGTCCTCTGTGGGGGACCGAGTCAAAGGCTTTGATGAAGTCAAGATAGACCACATTGACTGCACCCCCCAGTTCACTGTTTTAGTGACCCAGTCAAAGAATTTGACTAGGTTGGTTTGGAAGGACCTTCCTACAGTAAAGCCATGCTGCTTTGGGTCCACCTGTCCGCTCCCTTCTGGAAAAGACAGAATTCGCTCTTTTTGAAGGGATTCCATCATCTTACCCACTATCAAAGTGAGGTTGACTAGAAGGTAGTTTCCAGCCTCGTTCCTCTCCTGTTCTTGTGCATTGGCACCACTCTAGCACTTTTTCAGTCCTCTTGGACTACCCCACTTTCCAGAAATTGTCAGGGGAGACAATATTGGACACTAGATTTCAAGCCCTGAGATCACTAGAGAGGTTTTGGGTCAAGTATGATAAAATGCAGAATTCTACATTGTGCTCTCAGTTTATTGCAACCCCCTGTCCAAACATGCTATTAAGACCATCACTAAACTGTTTTGAAATGACGGCATTAATATATTTTATATTTTGCACTGGTTGTGACAATGTATGATGTCCTGGATAAAACAAGCCACATTATGAACAATGAACAAGTTTGGACAGGGGGATGGTAATTCTAGGTTAAGCTAAAGCAGACAAATACAAATGAATGTCATTTGCCTGGGAGGTTTTGTTTGGGGCAGGGGGAGCTGGAGAGACAGGGGTATGTACTTCTACTAAGGCAGCCACGTTTATGCCACAAGTGTGGCTCCAGAATTTATTTACTCTCTGCATGTGACATTAATCAGTGTAATATGTGCTTCAAATATAGACATGTCAGCAACAGGTGTTCTAATCCCTTCAAGTGTAATTTGTGAGAGATCAGGGGTACTCATATTGATAGTGCTTCTGGGCCTCCCATAATAAGAGAGATGATCTGAATCAGGAAGAACTGATTATAAAAGGCAAAGCATAATTCTTAGCATAAGCATCAGTGTAAAGGGAAGTCGACAGAGCTCGTGCAGAAGCTGCTAAGGAAGCACAAATTACCAAAAGACCCCTGAATCTACAGATAAGAGTCCTCAGGTACTTGACATCCAGAAGTCAGTGGTTCAGAATCCCTCAAAACAAGAAGTAGGAACATAGTTTCTGAAACCTGAAGGACTCTGGAACCCAGGCAGGATCAGGTACAGCAGGAGTGGTTTTAACGCCAGAAGCAGGAAGCCCCTCCCCTCCCTCCCTCCCTATTTTTCAGCCAAGCAGTGAAATAAGCCCTATAGATACCCAACTAGTTATGCCAGCCCAAATTAGAGACAGAAATGGAAGTGATCTCCCAAAGGAACAGGGGAAGACAGAAAAGCTTAAGCCAGGGCAGGTAAATCTATATAAACCCCTGTAAAGAATAGGGTTGGTGTTTTAGCTAAAAAAAAGAATATGTTTGGTGCTTTAGCCTAAAAAAAAACTCTTGCCAGAGCCAATAGGGCTGGATATAAAATACTGAAAACATTTTTTTGAAATATTTTTACACCAAATTTACGTGATGACTGAGTCGCTCTGAAAGTAATGCTTCTCCTGGCCCATGCCAGGCATCACCAGAGTGAATTACTCTGATGATGCCTGGCAGGAGTCAGGAGAAATAATGGTTGCAGAAAGGCTCAACCTCCACTTTTTTATGCTCACTATCTGTGGGTGCACTATGCACTTTAGTTAAATAAAGGACTTTGAATAATATTTTGGTGGTCCTGGTGGTTTCTGCATATGTGGGTACCCCTCATCCTTTTGCTTGTCCCTGTGGAACAGCAGGCTGAGATGGAACATGAGCTCAGTCTTCCCACTCTCAGGGGTATTGACAGGACTGAACATATGGATATAATCTCCAGCAGGACAGAGACATGCTCTGAAGGTCACAGATGGCAAGTTTAGGGGTAACATTAGGAAGTATATTTTGTCCCAGAAGGTGGTGGTCTTCTAAAACGACCTGCTACTAGAGACTGTGGACATGAAGACAGTTGAATGGTCCCCAGTGTTATCCATCCCTTAGCTTTTGCTAGGACTGAGCCAATATGGCTGTGGAGAGCTTTTAGAAGTGGCAAGAGTGTTGAAAAGAATATGCCATGCACTCCCCACATAAGAGTCCGATGTAACTGATACTGCTGTGATTACAGAACTGCACATGCATGATACTCGCTCATGCGCAGTCTGCACCGGAGTCAGCCATAACACGGCAGACCTGACATGACTACATATGCGTGATTCTCACATATGCATAGTTTAAGTCAGCACCTCCATGTTGCACAAGGTGGCCATTAGTAGCTCAGCACATCTGTCTTGTGTCAGTACATTGCACGCAGATGTAAACATGGGTAAAAGTAAGAACCCACTGAAAATGAGATACTGCATCTCAGCCAAGCTATGCTGTATCAGTACACTGTAAAAATGGGTAAAATTAGGACCCCTTGAAAATGAGATACTGCATCTCAGCAAACCTATCCTGTGTCAGTACTATGCCAAAATGGATAAAAGTATGAGTCCATTGAATATGACACACTGCATCTCAGCCAGGCTATCCTATGTCAGTACATTGTAACAGGGCTAAAGAGCACATAAAACAGCCTTAACATTTGTTATAGTGATTTCACTGACAGGCATAATGAAGTCAGTTGTGTACATGTATTGATTTGAACATACAGGAAAATGTACAGGAGTTTTGTCCCAGTTTTAGGTGGAAAACACCAGGAAAATGAGGTTGCCCTACTGGGAAATGCTTTGCTCAGTCTGGGAACACTGCAGTTGACACCCCTGGGACTTCTTTGTAATCCCCTATGATACCCCTTGAAACCTCTGAACCTCCATTAAAATATTAGCTGCTTAGCATTTACCCTTCCTAGAAATATAAAACCATAAGAGTTCCAATGCTACTTAATAGATAGGTCCCTGAAAGGGTTGACATAAATCAATGGGAAAACATCAAGTAGCTTACAGGTGACCTTACTAAGCTCCCCCCCCCCACTACTTAATGTTGATGGAACCCCTTCAATGGACCCTAAGACTATTGCAGATACATTCAACAAAGCATTTACAGACTTAAGTCCTGCCCCCGGACTTCCTTGAACCCTTGAAGGATAAACCTCGCTCAGAGGCCCCAGGGACATACCAGGGCATTTCACCTCCTTTCTACTTAAAGATTGTCACCCCAATGAAAGCAAAAAAATACTTATTAAAATCACTCTGCAACTGCAGGGCTAGCAGTGACTCCCTAGATCTCAAGCTTGTTAGGCTTGCCTTTGATATTCTCCTTGTCCTGCTAACCAAAATTTTAAACCTTTCCCTAACCTCTGGGAAATTTCCTGCTCTATGGAAATCCACAATAGTCACACTGATTCATAAAAGTGTGGATCACACTAACCACACCAACTACAGGTCTGTTTCAATCCTCCCACCCCTCTCAAAAGCACTCGAGTGTATTGTTGCAGGTCAGTTAACACACTGTTTGGACAAATATCAGTTGCAGTGCCGACAGCAGCATGGCTTCTGGAAGGGGCACAGCACCTCTACTGCTTTAGTTGAGTTCACAACACCCTAGAATGAGGGCTTTTGGTGGGGCAACCTATAATGACCTCACCAAAGTCTTCGACACCGTTAACCATGAGCTGTTACTAGACTAACTAACCCATGTTGGTCTCTCGCCTGGCTCACTTGCGTGGTTCAGCAGTTACCTCTTGGGGAGAGAACAAAGAGTTAAAATCCAAAACATCCTCTCAGATAGCAAACCTGTAATATCAGGGGTTCCGCAAGGCTCCAGCCTTGGCCCTCTTCTCCATAGCTTGTTCCTTAACCAACTCCCGTCAGCAATTAATGACAACATCCTTCTGTACGCAGATGATACAGTATTTTTTTAAGCCACCATGACCCTATGATATTAGAAAGTTAAATGCAAGCCAACTTCTCTGCAGCTGAGCAAGGGTTCCTCAATTTGAGGCTACTGTTAAACTACAAAAAGATGAAAACCATGATATTCACATCCAACACTAGTAGACTCAAGTCCCTCCAACTACAAATTTACAACAAACTTGATTGCCCCCTTGAAATGGTAAATTGCTTAAAATATCTGGGAGTAACCATGGACAGCTCGCTAACAAACTTGCAACACACTGACCTAGCACCTAAGACAGCAAACTCAAGGTTAGGACTACTATATAAAAACAAACACTGTTTAACCTCTGAAGCCCTGAAAATGGTGGTCACTAGCTCAGTGCTATTGGTCATCGACTGTGGCCTAGTAGTATAGGGATCGACAATCCCCACGGCCCTGCAAACATTTGAAAACTTCACCAAACAAAGCCTGTGGGCTCATTCTGGGTGCTACCCGGATAACCCACACTTGCGATCTTTATGCCCAGACTGATTGGCTTAACCTAGATTGCAGGATACACTATCATATTTGTCTGTTTGCAAAGAAGTTTACCCTTGGACTTACCCCGATGGATATCAAAAACCTCCTTAGCCCACCTGACTCTACAAGAAGCTCTAGGAATATAAAAAAACACTTCCCCAAAGTCCCTTTCAGCCACATGGCACAAGGCCAGCAGTCTTTTGAATACCAGGCCCCCTCCTGGCTCAACTCTCTCAGATTAGACATACAAAATGAAGTTAGGCTCAGTCAGTTTAAGACTAAACTTCACTCTCTACTTGCATCTGCTAGTGGATGGGATTGTGGGTCCTAGGCCCTCACCTACCATACTAGTGGATGTGCTTGTGGGACCTAGGCACTTTCCTACCCTTTCACTCCCTGCTAGCCACCTCTCATCCTCGGGCATCTCCCTGCATAGCACACTGCTATCCCCTTACTTACAGCCCCCTGCACTGTTCTCATGTCTACCCCCTTACCAACTATTCAGACTCACTCCCCCCAATACAAGGGGGTTCCTTCTTCTCCCTCAGTTTTTCCCACCTTCTTATATCCTCCCACCCTCCTGTCCGACTTCCCTGCCCTATGGTCTCCCCTCCCTTCCTCTGACCATTGACCTCCCCTGCACGCCACAGCACCTACCCATGTTAGAATACAGTTACTTGCCTTCTCTTTCTACTTTTCTGCCATATCTCCCTCTTCGCTATCCTCCACCCCTGACACTGTAACCTCCCCCTTCTGCCTCTTAACAAATTCCTCTGTCTGCACTATTGTAACCCCTCTGTACTGTACTTAGACGAAAGAACCTGCATTTCTCTTCAGGTTCTGATCTAAACCACTGCACAGGTAAATTTTAACAAAACTAACCCTCTATAACTCACTGTCCTCTTTATATTGCTGTAATTAGAAATAGGCTGTTGGTTAACTGGGATCTGCAGCTTATCCTGTAGGTAGGGAAATGGGCAGACTAGGTGGGCCAAGCGGTCCTTATTTGCCGACAAAGTCTATGTTTCTATGTAATTATCTCTCAGCTCTCCCATTTTGTGTTCCAGGAATAATGTCCCACCCAAACTCTTGTATTAGCTAGTCTTGTACCAAATCTGTATAACAGAATAATTGTTGTCATTCTGCCCTGTATGGTAAAATATCAGTGCTTTACATTATGTTTTATGATGTGGAACCTCTGTAAAAGAGCCTTTGGCTCATAGGTATTTCTGAAAGCAAATAAATAAAAAAAAAAAAACTTTTCAGAGGAAATATTGTAAATCATTGCTACACACATACACACATTGGGAGAGATGGCCAAGAATGTAATTTTGAAGTGCTCTGTAGTTAGATGCTGTAGCCTGTGTTGGAACTCAGACATGGGTAAAAGTAAGTACCCACTAAAAATGAAATACTGCATCTTAGCCAGGCTAACCTTGTATCAGTACATTGTAGAAATGGGTAAAATTAGAACCCCTCTGAAAATGAGATCTTGCATCTCATCAAAGCTATGCTGTGTCTGTACATTGCAAAAATGGATAATAGTATGACCCCACTGAATATGACATACTGCATCTCAGCCAGGCTATCCAGCTGTGTCAGTATATGATAACAATGCTATAATACCATCAAGAGGCTCAGAAAATATGTGAACATTAAGAGCAAAGCTTGAGAGATTCCAACATTTTTCCAGAGCCTTTGTGATATGTTGCAAGTGAGTTTTACTATTTAAAATAAATAAAAACAGCCTTAACATTTGTTATGGTGATTTTACTGACAGGCATAATGAAGTCAGTTACGTACATATATTGATTTGAGCGTACAGGAAAATGTACAGGAGTTTTGTCCCAGTTTTACATGGAAAATACAATGAAAAGCAGGGTACCTTACAGGGAAATGCTTTGTTTAATCTGGGAGCACTGCAGTTGACACCGCTATGGTTATATAATTCCCTAGAACGCCCATTGCAACCTCTGAAAACCCCTAAAATCTTAGCTGCCTAGCATTTATTTGCCATTCCTGTAAGTATAAAACCATGAGAGTTCCAATGGCACTAATTACATAGGTCCTGAAAAGGTTAACATAAATCAGCTCTTCAGATGAAATACTTTAAATCATTGATATACACACACACACACACACACACACTGGAAGAGATGACCAAGCATGTAATTTGAGACTGCAGTTGGATGCTGTTATCTGTCTTGCAGTAGCTCTAAAAATGTTGTTTACCAAGTTGGATTAAGAAGAAAACATGTTTCTTTTGTTCACTGAAGCACTACAAGGCTGCTGAAAGAACTAAAATGAATCTATTTGACTGAGCTCTGGACAGATGTTCAGTTTGCAGCACTGCAAAAGTTAAATTAAAGGGCTGCAAAGACATGGAAGGATCATTGGAAAACTCAATGGAAGTGTCCCAAGGTCTGAATCAAGTAGCTCATTTTTAGAGCTGATGTAGGAGGGCAGCAGGCTCTGCCTACCTGCAGCCCTAAAAATAGGGGACACTGAAGAGGATGAAAGAGGCTCAGAGGCCTTTTCTATTACCTCCTCTATTTAAGACCAGTCCTCAGACTGAGATGAGTCTGTCAGAAAAATCAGCTGCTAAGAAAAGCCTGTGTCAACAAAAGTCTCAGACCAGAGAAGCTGCTTTCCACTGCAACATAATAATGTGTATAGCATCAACAATCTCCCCAGTTCACTTAATGTAGGTAGTACAAAGACCTGTAGAAAGAGAATGTCTACCATCACATTGCCCTAATCCCTGCAGGATAATATTTATATTATTCATCCAGGACACCCTCATTAAGACCACCTTTGAACTTTCAGCAGCTAAAAGATAATAGACACATAGAACATAATTTTCGTCACATAAATTAGAAACGTGATCGTATAAGAATTCTTCTTTGAGGTCAGCTTTTCTGGTTAAAAAAAAAACTGGTTGAAATAGAACCTTGAAGAGCATTAATGGAGGATATTGAACATGGGTTTCATAATTTTTGTTTGATAAATGTACATACTTCGCAGACAAAAACAACATGAGTAGCATTTTTTCAGGAAGTTTGACTGTATCTGCATGCTTGCTGACTGGTTATGTTAGACAGGGACTTTAATTATGGTATATCTTACAAGATGGGGGGACAGCAATAAAACTATATTGTGACTCTGTGAATTGAAACAATATGGTAAAGAAAGCAGGTTACAGGATGGTTTCCCCTCTGGTGCCACAGGAAATCCTGCCACATTCACAAGAGGGCAGCTAGCAACCAGAACAGATTTTCTGTTCATGCCACTCAGAAGTTAACAAAGGGAGTGCAGCATGGACTGTTGCTGTGTAAACTTCAGACCATCTAGTGGTATTATATAGATCTGATCATACAGCATCTAAGCATCCACCTAGATTGACACAGTGGAAACTGAACAGTAGCCTGCTTGAAAAGATGAATATTCATGTCAGATGTCAGGAGTTGTTCAAGGCACAATATTCAGTACTGGCCACCTAAAGTATAATGGCTTACTCAGTGGTGGGAAGATTCCAAACAATATTTTAAGTCCATTTTCATATCACAGTGTAAAAGACACATACAAAGCAATATTTGTACAACTTAAGTTTAAGATCTCATTTGCACAAAGTAATATCTTGAATAAATGAAAACAATATTGATCTTACGGAAGAAATAGGGATAATCAAAGAAAAAATGAAGGCCCTTCATTATGAAAGAACTTCATCACTAGAACAAGAGTTAAAATTTGGAATGCAATGTTGGTCTCAGCACCTAGATAAATTTTCAGTGTGCCAAGAAAGAGTACGGAATATGGTTTTGAGAGGCTTGACTTGGAGGCCGTGGAACCCTGTAGACACACCTCAGGTAGGAATCATGGACATTGTACAGGAGCATGTAGTACATATATTTGGCACTGAAGTTGACACAGCTTGGGATTCTGAAGCATTATCTGCACTGTCCATTCCTGTTATTCCTGAGAATATAAGATCTCAGTTGACATCTCCAATTCACCTACAGAAGTGGATTAGGGTAATACAATGATTAGGCAATAAAATAGCCCCTGGCACAGACTGATTGTCAACAGAATATTCTTAAACTTGTTCCACCTTTTTACACCCTGTTTTACAGATATTTTAACACAGTTACTAGTATTAGGGAAATTACCTCCATCTGTGTCCACATAATTGTTGGTATATACTGTATTTAAAAAATGGGGACATGACAAACTTGAGAAATTGGAGACAATTGAGTCTATTGTACACAAACCAGAAAGTTTTGTTCAAAATTCTGGTATATAGACTGGCTTTAGTTGCTCCAATGGTCCTAGCACCTACTCAGACATGTGCCATGGCAGAAAGAACAATATATGATAATTTAATAAATAGATGCACAGATACATAGATACATAGAATGTGATGGCAGATAAGGGCTGCTAGACCCAGCTAGTCTAGCCAATTGTGGTTTCTTTATATGTCCTTCATTTTTAGGGCTGCAGTGAGCATAGCCCAGCAGTCCTTTTGCGATTGGTGCATAAAGGAACTCCACATTCCTTCTGAAGATTTAAAGAACCCGGATTGACTTCCAAAAACAAACCCTCCTGCAAATGCTCACTGTGCACTGTACTGCCCCCATCCATCCAGGCCAAATTCATGCTACATACTGCAGTACAAAACAAACCCTCCTGCTACCGCCCAGTGTGTGCTGCACCGCCTCCACCCCTGACCTAAGCTAAGGTGGCTCTGCTCTGCCCTCCCTCCCTATTCTAAAGAAAAAAGAGATAAACATGGGGATTTTGAGTGACCCTGGGCAGGCTGCAGCCCAGCTCACCTGTGTTCCTGCAGGCAATGCTCCTTCCCTTGCCAATTGCCAGGCTGTTGGATGGGCGACCAAGGGTGCCAGGTGGTAGCCATGTGACTGGATGGGCAGCCAAAATCCGGGCCTTCAGACTGGAAAGGAAGTTTATGGCCACAACCCAGGTAGTATTGCCTTCCGAGGCTGGCAGGGGGTGAGAGATCAGCGGTGCCGCAGACTGATATACAAAGAGGCCATCTGAAGTGTGGAGCTGGAGCCCAAGTCCTCCAAAGCAGTAAAACAGCATCCCAAACTGCTGTGTGACTGAGAAGGAGAGCCAGCAGCCATGGAGGGTGGGAGCGAGGAAGGGATGGAGAGGGGCTTGTGTAGTGTCAGCTGACTTCTCTCCCTGTCTCCGTTTTCTGTCTTTTGCAGAGGGCAGCAGCAGCTCAAAGAGTGATCTGACATCAGCACAGCCTGGCTAACATATTGCAGCTCCCTGCCAATCGGTCCCAAAACAATGGACCTTAAGACATCTTCAGAAAAGCTAGAAATTATAAATTGGAAGTCCTCTGTTGTCCCAACTTTTCCAGACATTCTCCAAAATCTCTCTCAATATGCTTCACTGGACCGACTATCTTGTGTTATATCCGACTGATTCACTATGTATGATAGTTGTTGGCAGGACTACCACAGATTTATCAGCAGTAAAGTTAATTCCAGACTTCGATAAAATGCTATTTGGATATTACCTTAATCTTTATCCTCTTCTTACACCTATTTTATCTTTTCACCTTCACTGATGTATCTCATCTTCTCCTTCTTCTATTTTCTTTTCAATATCTTTCTCACTTATTCCTGATGTTTTCACTTTCTTCTCAGTACAATCTCTCCCTCTTACATTCTCCTTTATTACAAAGCAATAATGAATCATTACTAGTGCATCATTATACATTTACTAGGATGTTTGTACAAACATTGTTAAATGCTCCAGGACATGCTAGAATATGTAACCATTTTTTTTATATACTTACTCTTTTATTACTGTGTATAATGTGATTATTGCATTTCATGTGGGAGATGTAATTCATTGTTTGGATTGTTCCTTCTGTCTTGTTAAACTGAACTCCAATTAAAAGATAAAGTCGAAGAAAAGCTAGAAATGCATGTCTGCTGCAGGATGCATTGCACATGTTTTTCTTATAAATGATCGTTCTTAACATTGATGTTTTATGCTTTCATTGTTTGTTTATCTCTTAGCCCCCCTCCACAGACACACACATTTCCCTACTATTCTTCATTCTTCCTACTTTTATTTTAGCCTCGTTTTAAGAGTTTGTAAGTATTCATTATGTTGAGCATTTACAAAGGCAGCAATGGATCCCTGTTGATTTGAGATGAGATGGCATTTAGCAACTTGTAAAGTAATGTTATTGCATAGTTAATCTAGAAGGCTTTGTGTCCGGATATAACAGTCTGACAAAAAAGCTTTAAATATATAGGGGTATTATATAAAGCTATGGGTCTGCTGTTTTGATTGTATTCTTTTCTATTTCTTAACCTCTCTTTCTTCCCTGCCCCCTCCCTGCCCTCCTCCTTCATTTCCATGGTATTGCCTTTCTTTTGCCCAGCCCTACTAACCCCAGATGCAGTCTCCAGCGACAAATGGTGAGAGGAACGCAGGCTCCCTGTAGCAGCTGAAAGCAGACTTTTGTTATATTAGCTACAGGCACATTTTATTTTCAGCATTCCCAGGTAAACTATCAAAAAAGGGTGGAAGCTTTGAGGACTAGTATATATGAAATGAAATACTAAACTAGCTGTCAAAATTAGATGTTAAGGCAACAAAGTCATGCGCAGACTAAACATAAAGATCCTGTACTCATACATAAATCCCTTTTTGATGTCATTCGATAAACTGTAATATTACAGTTTACAGAATTACATCAAAAATGGATTTATGTGTGAGTACAAGGATTTTATGGTTAGTCTGTCTATTATTTCATTGTGTTGTCATAAAATTGTTAATATTACAGTTTTTATAATGATATCAAAAAAGGGCATTATGAGTGCATATAGTACCATTATGGTTAGTCTGTGTACTACGGCTTTGCTTTGTCATCCAGTTATCATAGCTAGTTTGGTAATTTGTTGCACATATTAGTCCTCCAGGCTCTTGCCCTGTTTTGATACTTTTCCTGGGAGCACTGAAAATAAAATGTACTCATAGTTAAGGTAAAACAAGTGCTTCATTATTTTATTGCATGGTGATTCATTTTTCATATTTGATTGTGATATATTTCACAAATAATTTATACAACCATTGAGGCTTTTTGTGTCATCAAAATAAACCAAACATCATCCAATTTGTTTGTCCCACACTGGCCCTGCCATATAATGAGATTCTTGTTCACGGCTTCCCATTTTATTCAATACAGTATAAGAAAGGTCTCTAATTTTAATTATCATATACATTTTTAAAACACACTTCAGGGCTCTGAAGTACTTCCAATGGCAATTATATTTTTAAATGACCCCCTCCCCCACACACATACATACACTTTCAAAATACTGTCAGCAGCAAGACAACACACATTAAGTTAATGCATTAGCAGCCCTAGTGGCTCTACCAGACTTTGTAGTTTCAGACCTTACTTGATACATGGCACAATCTCTTCTTCCCACTACCTTACCCCTACAATTCCTTGTGCCTCTCCCAGGCCTTTTTGAACCTAATC
Source organism: Neoceratodus forsteri (assembly GCA_016271365.2). Taxonomy (NCBI): domain Eukaryota; kingdom Metazoa; phylum Chordata; order Ceratodontiformes; family Ceratodontidae; genus Neoceratodus; species Neoceratodus forsteri. The sequence continues at coordinate 1,211,188,603 of CM057453.1, read as the reverse complement.
ACTGCTTTCACCCCCACTACATCCTCTGGAAGACTATTTCAAGTATCCAACACCCTTTCTGTGAAAAAGCACTTCCTCACATCCCTCTGGAATTTACCACCCCAGCTTCATAGTATGCCACCTTGTGATAAAGCATGTTTCTCTGAAATATGTACCCCTCCTTTACATTTTTAACCTCTGTGAGGTATTTAATAGTTTCTATCATATCCCCTCTCTCCATCCTCTCCTCCAGGGTGTACATATTTAGCTCCTTTAGCATTTCTTCATAGGGCTTTTGTTGCAAACCTTGCACCATTTTGGTAGCTGTCCTCTGGACTACCTCCACTCTATGCCCTATCTGAGATGCAGTCTTCAGAACTGTGCATAGTACTCAGGGGGGGTCTTACCGGTGACTTGTATAGGGGCAGAACTACCTCATTTTTCCTGCTAGTGATACCCCATCACACTAGCCTTTCCAACTGCCTTATCAAACAGCCTGGCCACATTTAGGTCATCCAATATGATTACCCCATGATCTCTTTCCTGTTTGGGATTTGTTAGTATCAATTTGTCCATTTTATACTCTGCTCCCAGATTTCCATGGTCTAGTTGCATTATTTTGCACTTTTTTGCATTAAAACCTAACTGCCATACCCTTGACCACTCTTCCGGTCATTTCAGATCCCTGCACATCCTTCCCCCACCCTGCCGCTGGAGTGTTCACTCTGTTACAGATCATGGTGTCATCTGCAAAAAGACAGACCTTCCCTTACAGTTCCTCTGCTATGTTGCTTATAAAGACACTGAAGAGGACCAGTCCCAGCACTGCTCAGTGAGGTACCCCACTGGTCACCCTCCTTTCCTCAGAGTGAAGTCCTTTTACCATTACCCTCTGTGTCCAATCTGCTAACCAGCTGCTTATCCAGGCTACCACTTTATTATCCACTCCCAAATTATTCAAGTAGCTTACCAGTTTCCTATGTGGAACTGTGTTGGAAACCTTGCTGAAATCCAGTTAGGTCACGTCTACCTCTCCTCCTCGATCTAGTTCCTTGGTCACCTAATCAAAGAAAACCTATGACCATCCCTCTGTGAAAACATGCTGCCTGAGGTCCTATAATCTGTTACAAGCAAGATATTCCACAATCCTTTCTTCTAATATTGTTTCCATTAACTTACCCACCACCGATGTCAGACTATAAGGACTATAATTGCCTTCTTCTTCCGTGCTATCACTTTTATGAAGTGGGAATACATCTGCCATTTTTCAGTCTTTTGGGACCACTCCAGTCTCCTGTTTTCTGTTAAAAAGGTCAGCCAGAGGTGCAGCAAGTACCTCCCTGAGTTCCCTCAGCACCCTTGGATGTACCCAGTCTGGTCCCACAGCTTTTTCTACTTTCAGATTAGCAAGTGCTTTCTGGCCTTTCCCCACTGAAAATGGACGAATGTTCATTTCCTTCCCCTCAAAGCTTCTGTCACCTTTTTGTGGTCCCCCCTTTCCCTTCTACTGTGAACACTGAGCAGAAGTATTTGTTCAGGGTGTTTGCCTTTTCTTGATCTCCCTCCATGCAGTCACCCTCTCCCTCTTTAACTGTACAATTCCTCATTTTGTCTTCCTTTTTCTGCTAACACACCTAAAAAATGTCTTATGCCCTTTTGATACCACCTGAGCTATTCTTTCCTCAGGTTGTGATTTTGTTCTCCTTACTGCTCTGCTTGACTGTCTATCTGTTTTCTCTGATACATTTCCCTATACTCATCTCTTTAAGTCTCCTTGTACCTTCTGCATGCCACTCCTTTAGCTATTACCTTTTCTGCTACGTCATTTGAGCACCAAATTGGTCTTCTCTTTCTTTTACTTTTGTTTACTTGCTTAACACAGAGATTTATTGCCTTCACTATACCTTCTTTTAGTCTGGCCCACCTTTCCTCCATCCCCTCTGGTCACCTCCCCCTGTCAGGTCATTCATGAGGCATTTACTCACCTTCGTAAAATCAGCCCTTCTGAAGTACAGGACCCTCATGTTAGTGTGGCTGGATTCAGCAGAGGTCCTTATGTTGAGCCACACTGTACAACGATTACTTGTCATCAGATATCTACCTACCCTGACATCTGCAACACTATCCCTGTTAGTAAATAAGTGGTCGAGCATTGCCCCATCATGAGTGGGTTCACTGAATAGTTGCTGGAGGAATGCCCCATGCAGGGAGTCCAGGATGTCTCTACTTCTAGCTGAAGCAGAATCAGGGAGGCTACAATCTACATCCAGCAGATTGAAAATCCCCACAAGCAACATCTTCCCTTTTCTGTCATTTTGCCAGTTTTTTCTATCATTACCTTATCTAAGTCCTCCCCTTGCACCACATACCTGTAGATCACACCTGTCTGAACAGTGTATTGTTTTCCCAAATCAAGGCTAACCCACAGTATCTTTGCCTCTCCCTGACTTACCTATATTTCTGTTGCGTTTATGCTTTCTTTCACATAAGACAACACTCCCCCTCTTTTCCTTCTTAGCCTTTCCCTTCTGAATAACATGTAGTCTGGTAAGACCATGTCCCAGCCATGGCTGTCAGTGCATCATGACTCTGTAACCTTAAGAGAATTAATGGAGAGTGGTGAAAATGGTTTACAGTCTTTTTTTTTATTGATTGATTAAGAAAAAGCTTTTTATTGTGTGTCACAAGCTTTTTTTACTGAATTATCACAAACCTTACAGTATTATTGATTTATTTGTGGATTGGATAGCTGTCATACAACCAATAGTTAATTCAGAAGTAGGGGCATGAATACAGGTGAGGAGAGGTGTGCGTCAGAGAATCCCCCAAAGTCCCCTGCTATATGACTTCTCAGTAGACCCCTAATTAAATTAATTAAGCAATGCCAAGAAGTGAGTGGTGTACGTTTGTCACCTGATACTCCTGAACTAAAAACATTGGCCTATGCAAATGATGTCTGTATTATCCTATGGGATTAGGAATCTAGAAATAAAGTATAATAAATATTGAATAGCTTCTCAGATATAACATAGACAAATAGAGACATAGAATTTGATGGCAGATAAGGACCACTTGGCCCACCTAGTCTGCCCTTTTCCCTACCTAACAGATAAGCTGCAGATCCTAGTTAACCAACAGCCTACTTCCTCCTATCCCCCACTAGAATTGCCTTATGTCTGTCCCATGCATTCTTGAATTCCCCCACTGTTTTTGACTCCACGACCTCCTCAGAAAGGCTGTCCCATGCATCTACAACCCTCTCTGTAAAGAAATGCTTCCTCACATTACTTCTGAGCCATCCCCCCATCTTTAAATTGTGCCCCCTTGTTCTTGCACATCTCTTTTTCTGAAAGATGCTACCCTCTTGGACTTTCTTGATTCCCTTGAGATATTTGAAAGTTTCTTTCATGTCTCCCCTCTTCCTCCTTTCCTCAAGGCTATACATCTTAAGCTCATTTGTTCTTTCTTCATATGTCTTCTGGTGCAGAGCCTGCATCATTTTGGTTGCCTTCCTCTGGACAGCCTCCATCCTGTCTATGTCTTTGAGGAGATGGGGTCTCCAGAACGGTAAACAGTACTCCAGATGTGGTCTTACCAACTGTCTGTACAGAGGGCCAACAACATCCTGTTTTCTACTGGTGATGCCTCTCCCTATGCATCCCAGTATCCCCCAACCCTCCTTACTGCCTTCTCAGATTGCTGGCCCAGCTTTAGGTCATCTGATATGACTACTCCCAGGTCTCTTTCCATTTTTGTTGTCGTCAGTATCTCACCACCCATTGTGTACTCTTCCCCTGGGTTTTTGTTTCCCAGGTACCTTACTTTGCATTTCTTTGCATTTAATCTAAGCTGCCTTACATTTGACCAATTGTTCAACCTTGCCAAGCCCCTTTTTATCCTTTCCACTCCACCTTGCATATCAACTCTGTTGCAGATCTTTGTGTCATCTGCAAAGAGACATATTATTCCTTCCAATCCCTCTGCAATGTCGCTTATAAAGACATTTAAAAGGACCTGCCCCAGTATTGAACCCTGTGGTACCCCACTAGTAACGCACATTTCTTCACTGTGGACTCTATTTACTATTACCCACTCTGTCCTGTTGTCCAGCCAGTGTTTTACCCAGGCTACCACCCTGGGACCCTTTCCCATGCTGACTAATTTGTTTATTAATCTTTTATGTGAAACTGTGTCAAATGCCTTGCTAAAGTCTAGGTAAGCCATGTCCACAGCCCCTCCCTGGTCTACTACTTTGGTCACCCAGTCAAAGAAATCAATTAGATTTGTCTGACATAACCTTCCTGCTGTGAATCCATGCTGCCTTGGGTCCTGTGCTCCACTGGCCTCTAGGTACTCAACAGTTCTTTCCTTCAGAAGTGATTTCATCATTTTCCCTACTACTGAGGTCAAACTGACAGGTCTGTAGTTTCCTGCCTCTGTCTTGCTCCCACTTTTGTGAAGGGGAATTACATCCACCCTCCTCCAGTACTCAGGTACCACACCATCCTCCCATGATTTATTAAAAAGGGTAGTCAGTGGTGTTACTAGTTCTTCCCTTGGTTCTTTTAGAATTTTGGGGTGAATCCCATCAGGTCCCATTGCTTTATCCACCTTCAGTTTTAAGAGTTCTTTCAGAACCCTTTCTTCTGTGAAAGGACTAATATCAACCCCTATCCAGAGTGCTTCTATTGACTGGATTAGGTACTGTATCTCCCTCTGCTCTTCCATTGTGAATACTGAGCAGAAGTATTCATTCAGTATCCCTGCTTTTTCAATGTTGCTCACTGCCCAACCACCTTCCTCTTTATTCAGCCTCAGTATCCCTGCCTTAGTCTTTCTTTGCTCCCTAATGTGCCTATAAAAGGTTTTATCCCCCTTCTTAAGTGAGCTTGCTCACTTTTCCTCAGTTTGGGCCTTTGCTATTCTGACTGCCTTCCCCGCTTCCTTCTGCTTTAACTGGTACAGTTCTCTGTCCTGCTCTTTCTGTGGTTCCTTATACTTCCTGAATGGTATATTTTTCTCTCTAACCTTCCCTGCCACTTCTTTTGAGAATCGTAGTGTTTTTTTTTCTTTTGTTTTGATTTATTTGCTTCACACAAAGGCTTGTTGCCTCTGTGATGGCAGTTTCAATGTTTCCCCATTGTTGCTTCTCCCCACCTTCTTGCCTGTTTGCTAGTGCACTCAAAAACTAACTATGCCAAAAGGTCTGGTATAGCCATAAAAGCGATAGACCTCCCAGAAGGGAATGAATAGGAGAGACAGGCCTCCCAGAAAGGAATGAATCTGTTGCTGGCATTGATGTTAAAGAAGAACCTATTAAAATATGAGGTATATCTTTTGCATATGGTGAAAGAACACTAGAAAACTGGATAGGGAGCAGAATCAGAGCAGAAGCTAAACTTACTATGTGGAGGAATGGTTCTGTGATATATATATATATATATATATATATATATATACATATATATATATATATATATATATATATAATAACTTTGCAACTGTTCAAAGAATTTGCATGAAATTTGAAATACACTGTCCCATGAGGTAGATATTTTGATGTACCAAGTTTTGTGTTTTTCAGATTGACAGATTGTGCGCTGAGCATTGTGAAAAAACGCAAACATTCTCCTTTTTTGGCTGTTCTTTTCATCAATGTGCTGTGCCCAAATCATTTATAATTTTGGTCTGAAACTTTCAGGGTAGAAAGAGCTTGCCCCAGGGAATAAGCCAGCATTGGTGTGGTGAAAAACTCTTAATCTGTTCCAAAGTTAATACATTTTGAAATGTTGGGTTCTGAGCATGTTCAGTTTAATCTTTTGGATGTCTGCATGGAACGAAAAAGGACTTTGGTCTGAAGAAAAAGGATTTTGACAGCTCTTGAAAAAAGATCCGTAGAATCCCTTTTCATGAGAAAAAAATTCCTTTTTCGTCAGCCACCATCTTGTTTTGTTTTTTTTCAGTGCAAACAAACTATCATAACTCTGCCCAGGGATGTCTTCTGCAGACATCCAAATATGTATCTTGTTCGTCAGGATTTCCTTTATTGTTTTGTGAATTTACATTCATTTTATGTGGCCTCAGAATGCTTAGTTTTATGTTTTAAAATCATTTTCATGACTCACTTCTGTTCCATTTTTGTGAGGAGTCAAAATCCTTTTTCACATCACCAAAAAAGGATAAGGATATCTCATGAGAAATGTTGACTTTTCTAAATTGTTTTTCATGAAATAACCAAATCATCTTTTGCCAGCAAATTCCTTTTTTGTGAGATGACATAATCCTTTTTTCATGATGCAAAAAAGGATTAGGACTTCTCCAAACAGATGGGCCTGCCAGTAATCATTTTTCAAGAGATGTCATAATCCTTTTTCCTGATGCAAAAAAGGGTTTTGATACCTCATGAAAACAAATTTGTCTAGTGAAAAAGGATAACTTTGGTCCATAACTTTGCCATCTTTTGAGATTTTGAGACCAAATTTTCAACATGGCCTTTTGGGGATACCACCTTATGAGCAAAATAACTGTCATTATGCAACTCTTTCCCAAAAAATGATTTTGCAGTCAGCTGGTAAATTCCCCTGTCAGGCAGGATTTGCATAACAACAGTCCTGTTGTTTATGAGGAGGGGTCCCCAAAAGGCCATATTAAAAATTGTGGGTCAAAATGTCAAAAAATGGTGGAGTTTTGATGGCTTGTTGAAATTGTACAATACAGTTTCATAACTTTGTCAATTTAAAATACTTGGACCCCAAATTTGAATCAATTAGTTCTTATAATAATTCTTATTAGTGTCATAATATGTCATATATATATATATATATATATATATATATATATATATATAGCAGTGCAGAAATGGCATTATATATAAATATATATATATATATATACACACACACACCACGTAACCACTGATACTGTCTTATAGCAGTGTCAGTGGCTCAGTAAACTATCATGCCTCTGAGGCCTGGAGATTGGAAGGCTGTACGTTCCGTTCCCATATCTGGTACTTGGATTAATATCCCAGTACTGACACTGTAGTGCAGCATGAGAGGGATGCTGCACTTCTGAGGTGCCGTCTTTCAGATGAGATGTTAAACCGAGGTCCCACCTACTTGAATTGGTGGTAGTTCAGGTGGATGTTAAAGATCCCATGGCACTTATCGAAAAGAGTAGGGGAATTTCCCTGGTGTTCTGGCCAAATTTCCCTCATTCACTAAAAATACCACCAACAGCTTAATCTGGTTCAAGGTCAGTTGGCATTCATCTGTATCACCCTCCCCCGGGTCATGCCTGAAAATAGGCAGGATTTGTCTCTTGCATTTACCCGGTCAACAAAAACTAAATAAAAATTAAAAATAAAAATTACTCCACCAACTGTAGGCCACAACTGTCATTTTTCAAATCCTGGCTGAAATGAGTTTTCACACCTGCAGCGCAGAAATGGCATTGCAGTTGTGCAGAATTTATGTTTCAGTGAGGAAACATAATTTAATTTTTTCACCACTGGGTACATCAGGTGGAGTAATAATATGACTATGATGACAATTGTATCATTCTTGCCTATAAATAGAAGTGCAGTTCCCAGAGGGCCCTGCTGTTCAACAGGTAAGTACACATATGCATCAATGGAAGAATGGTGCCCTGTACTCCCATAGCTATATACATATATGCTTCTATGGAGGAAATACAGTGCAGGGCCCCCCAGGCCCTGCGCACTGACAAGCACATTAGAGTAGGATTACACTATCTCAAAAATTAATGAAATAAATTGCAAAAAAAGTCATTAATGCATCAGTTAGGGTTAAAGTGATAAGAGCAGGGAAATGTGGCATTAGGGTTTCCAACCCTAACACCCCACCCCCCCACCTTCACAGATGATGATTCATTGGGGTGGTCAGCCCTAATGCTAACCCCATTCTACTATGCTGCCTCCATCAAGCTTATTTTCTAATGGAATGGGGTGAGTGTTAGGGTTGATGACTCTTATGCCATCCCCTGATGCCTCATTGTCTGTGAAAGGTGGGTGGGGTGAGATGTTATGGTTGAAAACCCTAATGCCACATTTTCCTACTTTAGTCACCTTAACCCTAACTGATGCATTAACAAAGTTTTTGGATATAGGTATGTGGACAGTATTCAAGAGACTTGGGTGTGTACTTAAAATAAGGTCTGTATTTTATTCATAATTTATTAAAAATACAGAATTTGTGCTCTGTACCATTGCCAGTATGGTCAAGAAATAGTGTGCATAAAAAATGGTGTATGTATTTTTATTTTATTGTGGTAACATTTTAATAATGAAAATAGCCTTAAAAAAGGCAGCCATTTTGTGACATGGCTGTGCTACTCATCTTGGTGGCCATTAAATTTACTGTATTTAAAGCACAGTACTAAAGTTTTCTTTTTTAGTGGAAAGAGTGGATGTGTAACTGTCCCCTAGTGATTATTGATTTTATACAGATGTAATTACATTTACATGACACCACATGAAATTTATTACTTTCGTGCATTACTGTGGTGTCTTATATAGCTGCATAATTTATTTTGTGTATTCTGCCTTTATGCTTTGAGTTTTTTTTTCAGTGTCAGTTCACATTGCTTAATGTGTTTCCCCTGCACAAATCTGCAGTCTTGCTGCAGTGGTACATAGAGCCTGCTAGAAGCAGTAACATTAGAAGCTGTTGCTCTTGCTGTCATGTCCATGTTATCCATATGGATGATGATGATGCTGGTATTGGTATAAATAGCTGGGACCTGAAGGTGCCATCAGGCATTCAGTTTTGGTACTCTGTCTGTAAACAAAACTGTTCTCATCCCGCTACTTCTCCCATTTACCATTCTTAAAAACAGGTAGAATGAAGTGCCATCCATTTTAAATCTGGTGTGCTGCACAGGAGTTTAAACAGATCTCAGAGGTCTCCAGTCACTAGAAAACATGATCTTCAGCATTCTGCTGCAAAACAGCAAGTTAAAATTCTGGGATGCATATTAAATAGTGAATAGCTAAAGTGCAGCAGTTATTCTGTGTCATTTTGGGGACAGAAAAACTAAACTATTCCCCTTAAGACTTTGTGGTCATACTGTTTGTGAAGGGCCCCTCTTCAAAATAGAGGATGATTGGATTAGTGTGCTGTGCAGCACACTAAGTATATTTAAAAGTTTTGTTTGAGAAGTATATCAGCAGCACTTCCCTCTAGTTCTGTGTAAATAGGGGCATATTAAATAGTATAGTTTAAAGTTGCGTATGGGAAGTATATCAGCAGAACTTTCTTCTGGTGTGGTTAGTGTTTAAATGGGGCATATTAAATTGTATATTTTAAATTTTAGTTTGGGAAGTATATCAGCTGAACTCTTCTCTGGTGCTAGCACTGTTTAAATAGGGCATATTAAATACTATCTGGCCATAGAGCAGTAGTTGTGTTCTATCATCTTTGGGGGCAGAAAAGTTAAATGTGTGTGTTCTCTCATGGCCCAGCTGTTTGTGTAGGGCCCCTCTTCAAAATGGGGCTGTGCATATATGTGACCAGTCTAATCAAATAGAGTTTTGTTTGAGATTTGTAGTTTTTGTTTTTAATCCATCCAGCAGGTTTTCATTGTATAATTTGATTTCTTCAGAATATTGCTAATATTGGTAAACTTTCCCCTGGTGGTGATTTTAATCATGTTTAAATGGGGAAAAAACAACACCTGTGGGGTTCCTACTGTTAAATTCTAAGAATGTGTATTTGTCGAATGAATGTTGCACCTGTTGATGTGATGATGGGTCTATTTTAAAAGTGTGTATGTGGAATGAATATTTTAGCTGCACTCTTAAAATGTTTTGAATAAAAATAAATGCAATTTATGAGAGATGCTTGTTATATTTGGAAAGAAGGGTGATGCTGGCTCTGGTTAAGGTAGGTGTGTTTGTGATTGTGTGTGTGTGTGCATACGTGTGTGTGTGCTGTGTTATTTTAAAATGATAAAGTTGCCTTTCCTGATGTAAGATCATAAAAGAGCATCATTATATTGACATACTGAACTAGGGGATCAGGTGAGGTTGTTGCATAATATATTGGAACTGTTTGAAATAAAAAAAACTACAGCAATGGGACCTTCCTCAAAAATGCTTCTTATGACATTGGTCAGTTCATTTGAGGTTATGGAGGGGTTACCAGATGTAGGAATGAGACTGCTTCTAAATAAGACATTAAGTGGTGGCTTAATATGTATGAACTGTTTAAAAATAAAAAAATACAGCACTTGGGCTTACCTCAGAAAGGCTGCTCATGGCATTGCCTAGTACATTCAGGGGTATGGGAGGGATACCACGTGTAGTACTGGAATCTGATCATTGCCTGGGTGTACTAGTGCCTGTTGGGCAACATCAGTGGTTTGGATTCATCTGGCAAAAACATTTAGCAGATTTATTTACAATGAGACTGCCTATAAACTAAATGTCAAATGCTGGCATAATATCTTGAAACTATTTGAAAATAAAAAATACATCACCTGGGCCTGACTCAAGCAGTTTGGATGTGACATTCCATGTGCATTACAAGAACCCTGCAGCACTGGTGTTCCTGTGATGCACATGTGGTGAGCACAGGGTAGGCCTGTGTGATATTTTACCATAATTGTCCCCATAATGGCTGGCACTGGGTTACCAGGGGACACCATGCAGTACCTGCATCTGCAGTTATCAACATCAAACAGCTTACCTGAGTGCTTTCTAGTTGGTAACTGTGGTTGGGCCTGCCCTCAGTTTGACTGTATGGAGATATAGTGATGTCAAAATGACCTCTGATGTGGCTCAAGCCTGCTGTGTAACATCCAGCTGTCTCTTGCCTTGCCTTTGCTTGTTCATGGTGAACTTTGGTGTATTGTTTTGACTTGTAGAGTAGTTTGGATGTGGCATTCCATGTGCAGAACAAGAACCTTGCTACAGTGGCATCCTTGTGAAGCACGTGGTGATGAGGTTAGGTTGGGCCTGTGTGATATTTTGGCATCATTTTCCCCTCAAAGGCCAGCACAGGGTTGACAGAGAGCATCATGTGACACTCTCATCTATAGTTATCAGTAGCAAACAGCTTGTCTGGGTGCTTTCTGGTTGTTAACTGTGGTTGGGCCTCTCCTGTTTGGCTCTGCAGTGCTACAGTGATGTCAAAATGGCCCCTGATGTGGCATGGTACTTATCAGTCTGTATTGGCTGTTTAGTTGATAATAAGCCATTATTAAAAGTTGTACCATGTTTTTCACATGTTGCATTGCTACTGTGGTGTCCGTGTAACCCACAGTAGTTTTATGCAACAGAGATGGTCACATAATAAATCAAGTACAATAAAGTGATTTGTTCATGTTTATCTTTCTACTTAATGTCCAGCTTAAGTGTGAAAAGCATGTAGAATGGACATAAACAGTATAAGCCTGAAGTAATGAAACTTTGATAACCACCTGTTTGTATTTTTAGTGCTGTCTACAATGGAGGATAGATAACAACACATATGTATGGAAGAACATTAAATCATTAGAAGTTGCAAATGAATACACTTAAATAGAAGACAGAGACACTGCATTTAAACATTTTATTTATTACTAGAAATGGAAAATAATGCATAATGGACACCGAGTTACCCACGAAAGTAGTTTACATGTCATAAATAACTGCGCCATTTTCCCAAACTTAGAAATACAGAACTATCTTTATATTTTGTATTATGCAACTACCACATATATGCATTAAAATTAAGGCTGAGTCATGCCTAATTATAAAATTTTTTTTGAGTGTATGAATGTCGCACTTTGTCTCTCGAATACTGTCCACACAACTATCTGTATATATATATATATATATATATATATTCTGCTCCAATGAGCCCCACAGTCCCCAGTTTCCCCAGGACTTACTGACTAGCCTGTGTTTCCCCAAGGCTTCCCTCCATAATGGAGTCAGAAGAGAGAGGTCCATCCCCCCCCTCCTGAAGTCCAACAATCCAGTTCTGGTGCTTGGCATCCTGGTGGTGAGGCTGGTGAGAGATCAGTGGGAAGGGCTTCATGAATGACTTCCCTGACACCATTTTCCCCCAATTTCTCTCCCAAGCTCATTGCTGGGCTGCAGTCATTGGCATGTGCACATAGAGGTATGCACATGCTGCACTTCTGTGGCACCTCCCACTTCTGCTTCTCCTGTCCTGCACAGCCATGAGGTCCCCACCTGGTGTCAGTCATTCAGTAGGGCCAACAATCCTCCCTCCTAAAGAGAGGAGAGTAGTCCCTGGGACACTCGATCCCCTCCCTCACTGGCCAACCCTGATGTCCCATGTTCGTTTTTGAAAAAGGGTCTCCAGAGTAGAGTGAGGTATGTTATTCAGTGCCTCAGCCCTCAGTGCACTGGCCTGGTTCTGCTTCTTTGCTTTTTATATATGAGTATAATGTACCCATTACTGGTATATTTCAAAGCCAGAGTGTGCTGTCTCTTTTTTCAGGGTCTATGGGGGAGTAAGCTCAACCACTTTAAGAGGGATTTTATGACAATGTTCTCATTTTCTAATCTCATTCTGGTGTTTCAGGGTGATGGAGAGACTCTGGACCCTTTTAGTAGAGGATTGTATCATCCCTTGGCTTGAAGGATGGCAATGAGTGGCCTTGATGAATTTAACTAAAGGTTACAAACATATTGCACCCCTGTAGATCTATTTAGCTTTTGAAAAAATTGAAATGTGGACACTGATACCAAAAGAGTGATGGGTAGTTCCAGGAGATAACTGTGCATATAAGGATATACTAGAGCAGGGCTTCTCAAATGGTGAGGCCGGCCTCCCAGGGGAGGCCACAACCTGTTTCAGGGGAGGCTCAAGTAAGCTTAAAATGTACTGTATTTAAATGTCAAGTTATGGATGCTTTGTTTGAAAAGATGCAGCAAACTGAAAGTGAATAATGGAATGCAAATGTACTGTATATACAAAATGGGTTTCCAGGAAAGTCATGCTCAACAAACTCTTGTTTCCTGGTATGACATGGGGGAATGCTGAATGGAGAAAATGCAGTTCTTGGAAACTGCAAAACAAAATGCAAAATAATACAAATGAATAGGAACAAGGTAACAATTGACTCATTATACTGGCTGCAGAAGAGCACAAATACAAAGGCTAAGTGGAGAAGCACTAAGAGCAAGAGCAGGACAAAGCAAAATGGTCCCTGGGAAGGTGTTTAAGAACAAGGAAAAACTGAGAAAGAAAGCAACCTGACTCATGGAGGTATTGCATCGAGGGGTAAATAGGGTTCAAAACTCAGAAGTGTGGAGTGGGTAGGCTGACCTGGGGGGGGGGGGCGATATACAGAGAGAGAATAATAAGTTCAATAAAATGAGAATAAACTCAATTACTCAAAGAAGTGTCACTGTGTTTCTTGTATACTATGCAAAATATGGTAGTTGTTCTAACTATGGGGAGACCCAACATTATTTCGATATTAGGGGAGGCTCAAGATCTTTTCCAAGGCTTGGGGGAGGCTCACTATGACAAAGTGTGAGAACTGCTGTACTAGAGACTCAACAGCACTTGCTATTGGATTGCCCATTGGTTTTTGAATTTTGGAATATGCATACATACAGTATGTTGGTCTCATCCTTCTCCAGTCAGTTAGAACTGAAACTGTGTCCAGTAGGGAAAGGAAGCCCTGTAGCAATTAGAAAACCATAGACTCACAATATATATGTGGGATATCTACTGGCTAGGACTGCACAAGAGAGCGGTTGTTAAGGATTCCCTAAAACACAAAAGAGTGGACAAAAGGGAGACACATGTAGGGATATGCCAGAGAATCAACAGCAATTCCTATTGGATTGTCCCATTTGCTTTGGAATTTTAGAGTGTGTTGAGACACATGTGAAAAGAGACGCTATTCTCTAATATTACATATCAGGAAGTAGTGTTTGCCTCTTTTCTGGACCCTGGGCAATTTCATATGTGTACTTTATGAGTGTGCATAGCATGCTGCAAATGCTTCGTCTAACAGAGCTACATGTGCTTTAACTATGCAGCAAAAGTATTCAACCCCTCAAACTATAGCAGCAATTATACACACAGTAATAAGGAAAATTTATGCAAATGAATATGTTGCCTTCTCAAAATGTGGAAAATTATGGAGAAACTGTATTCAGGTCTTATAATCTCTGACAGATTGGCATGCCTGTTGCAAGTTTCTTTTATTTTCTCTTCGATATAAGCAAGGACTAGTGTGCATATGATGTGAACAAATTTCTTTGATAAATTTTTAAACAGTGGAAATGTATTGATGAAATTGTTTTTGTTATGTATTATCCTTTTTCTTTTAATAGAAATTCTTCTACTCTTACATAAGGTATCTTGGGTTCTTTTACTTCCACCTGGACAGCACCAGAGATGGGAAGTAGGGACCTCAGTTTAACATCCCATCCAGAGGACAGCACACCCCAATAGTACAGTGCCAGCTTATTCTGTTATTGTATGACATATGAATTTATCCTGAATTTGAAAATTATAAGTATGTACATGGATTTTAGTGGCGTGGTAGTGCCAGTATAGTTAGGGTTAAGTAGACTGTTTAATGTTCAATCCCTAACTTTGCACTTTAATAGCGTCACCTCCATTCAAAGTATCTGCACATAATTTTGCATACATAGCCTGAGGGGCAAGTCTCTTGATGTGCCGAGTTTTGGATGGTTGATTGGATGTGTAGATTCTGAAATCCATATAGTGCCTTTTTTTTAAGGAAACATCAGTTTTTTTGCTGTTTTTTTTGTCATCACCTAGCACCCTGGTTTGGAATGTTGGTGTGAAATTTTCAGGGTATAAAGGGCTTGCTCCAGAATTGTGCCTTTCATTAGTTTGGTGAAAAAATATTAATCTGTTACAAAGTTATAAGGATTTGTAATTTCCATTCTGAGCATGCTCAGTAGGGTCTGTTGAATAGATGTTTGATACCCTACTGAGCATGCTCAGAACTAAACTTTCAAATCCTCATCACTTAGGGATTAATTATTATTCTTTCACCAAACCAATAAAGGGCACAGAGATTTCAGATCAAAATTCCTAACCATCTGTTCTGTAATATAGTAGTGTAACCCCCCACCAGCACCTTTATTTAACTAGAAGGCCACCGCTCACCACCAAAACAGGTCTAGGGGTAGAAAAAGAGAGGGGTGTGGGTTACATATGATTAAACAACAGATACACAAACTAGAAAACTGTGCCTGATTACCCAACATAGACAAGATGGGACCAATGCAGACCACAACCAGGTGTGGCACAAAATACCTGGCACACACCTGGTTGGACCGATGCATGGCCAACAACCCAGGTCCCGGGGAGAAACATTTGCTCAGGTCTATGCTAGGTTTGCACTTCTGGACAGGGGTACCTAAAGTAATACCACAAAGGGAACAATAACATAAATGTCCAAACCAGATTGGGATTCTAGAGTGTGGCTTTATTCCATAAGACAGTAGGAATAACACAAAGCGAAGATGGACCCCAAAGGGTTACACACACTGTAAATGCAGTCATCTAAGGTGCAGAACTCCAAGAATTCCTATTTAGCTTTGAATAACAGTAGAACTTGTGGTCTAGCCACCAGTAGAACACACACAAGCAAATGTCCCTCGACTAGGCACACATGACCCGTACATGGAAGTGTCATATGGCAGGAGATAACTGAAGAAAAAATGTGGAACTAGCCACTGGTGAACACACTTGTTTCTCTGAAAATGGCACACATGGCCAGTACTTGGTCACTTCCCATATGGCATAGGATAAGTTGTGGCACACAAAGCAGAAAACTGTACAAAAGGCTCCACACTCACAGAACCCACATACAAGGGGTAAACTGGTGAACAATACCACTCACTGGGGTAAAACTGTTTCTTCAGGCATTATCCACATGCACTGATAGAAAACACAGGTGCCCTTCAGAACCTGTAGAGGTTAACTGGTCACTCCATATTGGGGGGGTCTTCCACTTTTGTTTCCTAGTTCATACTAGGCCGTTCACCTGGTAAATACACCTCACACACTGTAATAACTGTAGATGCTGTCTTGAAATGTATATTGCACTTAACATCATACAAAAACACCTCTGGAGTGTCAAAGGTAAAAGTTCTGTTCACTTGGATGGTCACATACTGGACTCCACAGAGGACAACCACATTTTAAAACTGTTTAGGGTGAGAGGGTCCCTATGTCAGAGAATCCACCCTTAAAATGCAGGTACTCCTGGGCAGTTTCACACAAAACAAAAGTACTCACAGAAAGTTGTCAAACAGAGGCAGCTTCTAAAGTCCAGGGAGGATCACGGGATTGCCCCTGAAATCCTCAAGTCCTGCTCCATCCCTTCTGGGATGAAGCACAGGAAAATCCAAAGGGAGATGGTTTCCACCACTTCAACAAGCTGGCAAAGCTGTCCTCCACTAGGGTGAGAAAAGAAAACAAACAGGAAAAACTGCAGCTCTATATCAGAGATGCTTGAGGAGCTGCAGCTGCACTCTGCAGCCTCCTCCATGAACTCCACTATAAGACTCCCACTTCAGACTGGCTCAAACATTCTGTCTTCCTCACTCACAGTTACTAGAGTGTGTCTTATGCTGCTGCGAGAGTTCCAACTAACATCACCTCCCTAGCTCTCAGCTGTGACTGACAGCAGAGAGGGAGACAGAGTGAAATCCATTTAACTGGCATTTCACTAGCTGCCTTCCCTGACTACCACTAATTCTAACTGGGATTCTAGTAATCCCTGAGAACAAGGGGTTACAGTAGCACAATATGGCCACTATAGGTAGGGTTGAATAAGCTGTTTAATGTCAAATCCCGAACTTTGCACTTTGATTGCTTTGCCCCTGTTAAATAGATTTGCAGAAAATTTTGCATGTGTGGTCGGGGGCAAGGTCTTTGATGTTCAAGCAGTCAGGTGTCTGGATTCAATACGGCTAGTAAAAAGAAAAAAAATCAGGGTTTTGGCTGTTTTCTGGTCATTGCCTCTCCCATTTAATGTATATACTTCTTTTTTAACTGAGGTGGGCTCAGCTAAGCACCAGTTCCTGCACTGCCCCATCCCTAATGGGTTTGCTGACTACCTGCCTGGGAAACATCTCCTGTAAGAAGTCAGGGATGGCCCTGCTCCTTGCTAAAGCTGCACCTGAAAAGCTCCAATCCACACTGGACTCAAGTATCTGGTTTGTCAAATGTCCCCCTTATTTGCCATCCTGATGATGGCTTCCCAGAGTGCCTTGTCCAACTCCTGTCCCTGTACTGGAGGTCTGTATTGAACCCCTGTACAGATACTGGCCCCCTCCCGTCCCCAAGATGACCCACAGCACTTCCAGCTTTTCCTTCTTCTCCAGGTGCCCCTAAATTTCCATAACCTTTAACCCCTCCCTTACACGGAGAACAACCCCACCTCCACTCCTCCTCGTCCTCCCTCCCCTCCCTATCATTCCTGAACAGAGAGTTGAGTGGCATGGCCATGTCCCAGTCAGGATTAAGAGTGCAGCATGACTCAGTAATGGCCACCAAGTCCAGGCTAGCCTCCCGAATGATGGCCTCCAAGTCCAGAATTTTATTTGACAGACTCCTTGTGTTGGCAAACATGGCTTTCCTATATCTTGCTCCCTCCCTGCCTACAACCCCTCTTCCCATGCTTTCTGCCTGTGCTGCTCCTTGTAGTGCTCCCTGACTTTCCATCATCAACCCCATTTCTTGTCTCTTACTCCTCTCTTCTTGCATTCTTGATTTATAACCCCCCCATCCTCTGCCTTGTTTTCACCCCTTTCTTCTCGTACCCATGCCCTGCTGGAGCTTCCTCACCTCAGACCCTCCCTCCGTGTTTCTTCCTCATGTGGGAGTGGGCAATTTTTGCCTCCCTTGGTGATACAACCTCCCCAGGTAGTATAAATGATCATCCAGTTAACATTCAATCCTCCTACAAAGGACTGTGATCCCACTCATAGAAAGATGCAGGCTGTCACACTTACAGAGGCCCATATCCTCCCAGCTGGCCCCTGTCCTCAGTGTAGCTGAAGTCCTCCTTTCTGCACCATGCTTTCAATCAATTGTTGAAAGTCCTAGTGCAACATGCCCTATCCTCCCCTTGGCTGTACACAGCAAACACCTAGGTGATGGCCAACATGCATACTACCTACTTAAAGCTCCCTGCTTCCCTGAAATGACCCTGTACTTCCCTATCTCGATGGATTTGAAAGATGCATACTTCCATATACATGTCAGACACTCCTACAGAAAATACCAAAGATTCAGAGTAGGAAAACTGCAGTATCTCTTTGCCACATTGCCTTTTGGGCTAATCTCAGCCCCAGGCATGTTCACAAAGTGCCTACCTAGTAGCAGTGGCTGTATTTCTGAGAAGTAATGGGAAAACAGTGTATTCTATCCTGGCTAACCTGGATGAATGGCTAGTCACAGGAAGGACAAAACAAGAGGCAGTCTGCTCCATTACAATGGTGAGAAACACCATAGAAAGCTTGGGCAGTCTACTAAATAAAGAAAAGTCTCAGCTGGAACCCAGACAAATTCTGATTGTCACCAGAGCAAAATTCATGGACACTACTCTGGGGAAGACATTCTTGTCACAGGCAAGAAAGGAATGCATGTTGCTCTGTGCAACATGTTACAAGCCAGGTCAGCCAATGCCAGTAATAAACTTCTTGCAGTGGCTAGGGCACATGTCCTCAGCAAAAGCTGTGGAGCCGTGGGCCAACTTACAGATGAGAAATGTTCAGTACCATGTAAGAATAGAGATGGACAAAGTCCACAAAATTCACTTGCAAATTAATGTGTGAATTTCATGGAATTTGTAGATTGCAAAGTGTGGAAATTCACCACAAAAGTGCAGAATTTCACACGCCAATTCCACACTTCACAGCAAAAACTTTACGATTTGGGCAAAGTCAAAGTTTCTCAGGTGTGAAGAAGCTTTGCAAAGCTCTGTGAAGTGCAAATTTTCAGCACTTTCCCCCGAACTTCACCCACAAAGTTTTACTTCACAACATCTCTACTTAAAGAAGACACTGGCACAAAGTTCAAACATACAGAGCCAACTAATGCCAGTCATTGCAAGTCTGGTCAGGTTTTCAGAATGGAGGGAGGAAGTTGCCAATATTGGTGATAGAATCCCATTACAAAAAATGTCCATAACGCTAACTCTAATAATAAATGCCTCCATACTAGGATAGGAGGGCATAGGGACAATCACACAGTAAGTGGAGTATGGTCTCCACAAGATTAGCAGGAGCACATAAACCTGTTGGCACTCAGGGCTGTACTTCTGTCTCTACCGCAGTTCTCAGACCTTGTCCAAGACCAGACAGTTCCATTCCAAACAGATAATACCACCACAATGTACTATATAAACTTCGCAACATCGCTACTTAAAGAAAGCAGTGGCAGCAAAGGTCAAACATACAGAGCCAGCTAATGCCAGTCACAGCAAGTCTAGTCAGGTTTCTAGAATGGTGGGAGGAAGTTGCCAATATTGGTGATAGAATCCCATTACAAAAAATATCCACAACACTAACTCTAATAACACATGCCTCCATACCAGGATAGGAGGGCATAGGGACAATCACACAATAAGTGGAGTCTGGTCTCCACAAGATTAGCAGGAGCTCATAAACCTGTTGGCACTCAGGGCTGTACTCCTGTCTCTACCACAGTTCTCCGAGCATGTCCAAGACCAGACAGTTCTATTCCGAATAGTTAACACCACCACAATGTACTATATAAATGAGCAAGGAGGCAGCAGATCCACAAAACTATGCACAAAGGCAATGAGAGTCTGGAATCTGGCATACTCCTAAATCACAGAAACCACTGCCATACACCTAGTCTAGCAGGAAATGGCAATATTCTTGCAGATTCATTAAGCAGGATAAGTTAGGAAAATCATGAGTGGTCACTAGACAACTAGGTGGTTCAAACTTTATTGAAAAGAATAGACCATCTGAAGGCAGAAATTATGTTTTTGCAGAAGACGCATTTGCTCAAGAGGGAGGCTGACACAATGAGACTGCAACAAATTGGGCAGATGTTTGCATGGGAGGGTATGACCCACAGTAGAGGGGTCATGATCCTTCTCCATAGGTCAGTTCCTTTCAAACCGCTTCAAGTTATATCCGACCCTTCGGGCAGATTCTTGTTTGTAAAAGGCAGATTGCATACCCTGGACATTGTCCTGGGTGCTATCTATGGTCCTAATGTAGACTCCCCTAGCTTTTTTGTTCGGATAATAGATACCCCCTTACCCCCCTGGTCATAGGGGGCGATTTCAATCTCGTTTTTTATAATGCTTTCGACAGGCCGGGTCAATCCCATCAAAGTCTCTCTCCGGCACAAAGAGCCTTCAGGGATCTTATGGACTCCATAGGTCTTCGTGATACATGGCATGTATTACATCACAATGAAAGGGAGTACATTTTTGTTTCCCTGGTGCATGCAACTTCCTTGAGGACTGATTATATCCTAATTTCTCAAGCCCTATTACCAGGGGTTATAAGTTCTAGTATTGTCTCAGGGTCCCTGTCGGATTACTCTGTGGTCACCTGCCTAATAGCCCTAGCTTCATTGCCAAATAAAGGGGGCAGGTAGAAATTGAATAACCAAATTCTGAAGGAGCCAAAGAAGGTTCAGTATATAACATCCCAAATAGAGCAGTTTATTGTTTCTAATTCAAACTCCATGGGGAAGCCTGATATGAAATGGGGTGCCTGTAAAGCATATTTAAGGGGGGGATTATAATTGGCCTAACATCGAAAAGGAAAAGGAAGAGGGCATCTCGGATTTCTGACCTTCTCTCTCAAA
This sequence comes from Neoceratodus forsteri, assembly GCA_016271365.2. NCBI lineage: Eukaryota > Metazoa > Chordata > Ceratodontiformes > Ceratodontidae > Neoceratodus > Neoceratodus forsteri. The sequence goes on along the minus strand of CM057453.1, from coordinate 1,211,167,793 downwards.
TTAGGAGTATGGAGACTGCTCTTTCTCTATCTTCTTCCGAGACATTCAAACAACACTTAACGAAATTGAGAGAAGCCTACCTAGCAATGCTAACGAAACAAGCCGAATTTGCAATTTTTAAAACAAAAGCGGTATATACTGATCAGGATGAGAAGGCGGGCAGAATGCTTGCGCTGCGTATTAAGTAACAGAAATTCGCCAGACTCATTCCTGCTATCCATTCTCCTAACGACAGTTCCATTAAGGTCTTGCCCTCGGAGATAGCGGAGGAGTTTACAAAGTATTTCCAGGATTTATATGGCTCTATGGCCAATTCCCAATCTAAGGAAAGACTTTATGAATATCTGAGTGATTTACAGTTGCCAACTCTTACACAATCCCCGAAAAAAATTCTGGAGTCTCCCATTTCTGAGGGTGAGATTGAAAGATTAATCAAATCTCTCCCATCCGATAAATCTCCGGGCCCTGATGGGTTTACTTCCAATTTTTATAAGGCTTTCTCTAAACAACTGATTCCCATTTTGCTGCCGCTTTTCCATGCTATTCTTTCTGGTCAGGTGTCTGATCCCTCCCTTTTTGAGGCACTGATAGTCTTGTTGCCCAAACCAGACAGACCGTCGGATCAGGTTTCAAGTTATAGGCCGATCTCCCTACTTAACCATGACATTAACATTCTGGCAAGATTACTAGCTGACCGTGTGGAGGCAGTACTTCACTTTCTAATCAGGGCAGTTCAGATTGGTTTTATGAAAGGGAGATCATCGGTTGACCATCTGAGGGCTCTGTCTTACGTCTTCCTGGCATCCAAGGATGCTCCTCATCCAATGGTCTTGATCTCGCTGGATGCCAAGAAGGCATTTGACAGAGTCCATTGGGACTACGTATTTGTTACGATGGAAGGTTTCGGTTTTCCCATGGAATTCTGGAATTGGGTTAGTTCTTTATACAAGTTTCCCTCTGCCAGAATTTCATGTAACGGGGTTATTTCTAGCTTCTTCAAATTGCATGTAGGGACCAGACAGGGGTGTCCCTTATCTCCCCTTCTCTTCAACATTTATTCAGAGCTGCTTATCAGGAGGTTATCAGGTGCCCAGGGCATATCGGGTATCTCTCTAGGGGAGCAGACGGTTAAAGTGGTAGCCTATGCAGATGATCTTCTGCTGCAGGTAACACACCCACTCACATCTATTCCCGTTATCCTAAAGCTAATAGAGGATTTTAGTAAGGTCTGAAACTATAAACTTAATGTAGGAAAGACTGTGGTTTTTCCTCTTAACCATAGGATTTGCAAACAGGATATTATTGCGTTTGGACTCACCTGGAAGTCTGACTATATTAAATACCTGGGGCTTCTTTTAACAAGGGATACAACATGGCTCAGACAATTAAATATCGATGCACTGGTACATAAAGTAGATCTTGACCTTCGTAGGCGGACCCTACTTCCCCTCTCTCTATGGGGCAGAATAAATTTAATCAAAATGAAAGTATTCCCCTCTCTGTTCTACCCCCTCAACATGTTAAATATATGGCTTCCCCTGTCCTGCGTTAAAAAAGTGCATGGTATAATCTCCACTTTTATATGGGGCAATAAGAAAGCCAGGATGGCATTCCATAAATTAGCAGCCCCGAAGGCCAAAGGAGGTGTAAGACTTCCCCATATCGGGCTGTATTACTGGGCCAGTCAGGCCAATAAATATCTCAGATGGCTGACCGTGGATCAACTGTTCACAGCTGCTACATACATCCTGACTTGGTTAGCTGTTGAGTCTGCTTCCATTAAAAAACACGTTCTTTCCCCCACTGCACTGTTATATACCAAGGTTAGTTCCCTACCAGAGCCTCTACGTAGTTCCCCTGTAGCTGTTTCAATCAGGGTTCATACTCAGTTGTGTGCATTTCTGAGATATAAGAATCTCAAGGACTTATTTCAACCCGTAATAGGTAATCCCAATTTTCTATTAGAAGGTAAGCCTCTCCCAGCCACCTAGCTTCCTCAGATAGGAAAATTGTAGTTTAGAGGAGTTCGTGTCACCCTATAGTCAATGGTATTCTTCAGCCGATATTATGTGTAAGTTTACCATACCTCATACAAGTATCTTCAAGATTTTCCAGTTTCGTCATCTCCTGGTTAAGGTAATGGGTTTGACCTCCCCCCCCCCCAGCTCCTTATATCAGTTTTCAAGTTACCTTAACGGAGCTGACGGGTCTGCCTCATGCCATATCTAAAATATACAGTGCTCTCTTTACCTGGGCCTACCCTGACAATTATGGTCCCATCTCCTTTTGGGCCTCTCTCTTTCAGGGCAGAGATCTGGATTGGTCTCTCCTGTGGCAAAGTTGCCATAAGTTCCTCAAGCAGGATAGACTCAGATTAATGCAATTCAAAATCTTGCACAATATTTATTATTCTCCTTAGAAACTTGCTAGGCTTGGTCTTGTGTCCTCTCCCCTTTGCACAAGATGTCAGTCTCAAGAAGGAGATCTTCTCCATATTTTCTGGAGCTGTTCTAAAGTTGTCCCACTCTGGACTGCGATTAAACAGCGTGTTGATCCTCTGTTGGGGCTCTCAGACTTGTTCACCCCCCATATATGCCTTCTTGGAGAGTTCACCTCCATTTCAGTGGCGAACAGGAGGTATCACATAGCCCTGATGTTGATGTCTGTTAAAAAGGTGGCGTTAAGACACTGGAAGGATACGAAGGTACCAACATATGTTGAATGGCTTCAGGAGCTATTTGCAAACCTCATAACTGAAAGGACTATTGCCAGTCTATATAACAAATTTAAGAAGTTTGATAGGATTTGGGGCCCACTGCAAACTCTCTATGCACTTCAAGTTTAAGCACTATTAGGTTATACTCACAGGTATAGTGTTAAAGGTGTAAAGAGGCACTGGGTTGTTTGGGGTGGGGTTGGGTTGGGTGGGGCTGGGAGGCGAATCATTCTGCATCTTGTATCAGATGTATGGGGTCATGTTATATACTGTTTTGATTCATTCTCTGTATTGGAAACTTAAATAAAATTTGAATTGAAAGACAACTTTATTGAGAAGATGGGACATACCAAAGGTGGACTTGTTTGTCTTATGGGAGCATCACAAGTTACCACTGTTCTGCTTCAGGCCACTCCACAGAAGGACTCTACCCCAGGATGCTTTGACTCTAATTTGGGAAGGAAAATTCCTCTATGCATTCCCTACCCAATTCTTAAAGTTCTGTGGACATTGTGAAAAGATTGAACAATGATTCTGGTGACACTCAATTGGGAGAGACAGCCATGGTTCTCTCTCCTACTGTCCCTGTCAGACAGGAATCTCAACCCTCTCCACATGTTACATAACCTTGTGTCTCTGTCTCAGGGCAATGTAAATTGTTAAAATTCAAAACAATGAGATTGAAGTCTTGGTTCTTAAAGACCTACAATACTCTGGCATGAACCTATCAATCACTACTAAATATTCTGAAAGTTTCAAGGAAACAGTTTACAAGAAAATCATATTCCTCAGAATGGTAATGATTTTTAATTTGGTGAACGGTTGAGGGAGTCTCTTTCTTGGAAGCTGATTTAAGTGTTCCAGATTATTTTGAACATTTACACACAAGTAGATAGTAATTCATTACTGAAAGTCCACTTGGCAGCAGTATCACCTTCCTATCTTCAGGGAAACCAAAATCTCTAGCCTCACACCATGTATACAGATTTTTCAAGGGTCTCATTCACCTGTAATCCCCAGTTGGAGAACTTGTTCCCCCAGGATCTAAATATACACTAGGCACAAATAGTACATGCCCCATTCGAGCCCATGGTCTCTGTGGACCTCATGTTTTGTGACATGGAAGGCACTCTTCCTTATAGTTATAAACTCTGTTAGGAGAGTCAGTAAGCTTCTAACTCTCTGCACAGATCCTAACTGCATTATCATACACAGGGACAAAGTTGACCTGAGGATAAACAAAATATTTAAGCATAGAAGCATAGAAATGTAGAATTTGTCAACAGAAAAGAACTGCTTGCTCCACCCAGTCTGCTCAGATGGTCCCTACCTAGTCTATCTCCCCAGACCCTAACTGTTTTTCAGCGACACTTCCGCCTCTCTACGTAATTACTAATATTCCCCTTTATCTATTCCATACATGCTTGAAACCCCTTACTATTTTTGCCTCTGCCATTTCCACTGGCAGGCTGTTCCAGGCATTCACCATCCTGTCAGTGAAGTACTACTTCTTCATATCCCTTTTAAACTTCCCCTCTTCCAGCTGCATTGCATGCCCTCTGGTCCTTGTGCCCTTTCTCATTTAAAAGAGACTCCCCTGCTGTACTCTGTCCACCCCTATGATGTATTTGTAGGTCTCTACCATGTCCCTTCTCACTCTCCTCTCCTCTTTTCCAGGGTGTACATGCTTCTTAGAGCTTTTGATGAAACTGCTGTACCATTTTAGTCATCTTCGTCAGGGCTAAACTGGACACAATACTCCAAATGGGATCTCACAAGTGATACAATAGCAACACCACCTCCTTCATCTTGCTGGATATAGCACTCCCTGTGCAATCCAGCATCCCACTGGCTCTATCCATTGTTTTGTCATACTGTCTTGACACTTCAAGGTCATCAAATATGATAACCCCAAGGTCCCTTTCCTGCTTAGTGACACTTAGTATCTCACACCATTCTATACTTAGCTCCTGGGTTCCTATGCCACAGGTGAATGGTTTTACACTCTTTAGCACTGAACTGCAACTGCAACATTCTTGGCCACTCCTTGAGATTCACAAGATCGCTATGCATTCCCTCCACTCCCTCTTGTGTGTCCACCCTATGACAGATTTTGGTGTCATATGCAAAAAGGCATACCCTTCAAGTTTTCCTGCAATGTCACCTATGGAAACATTGAAGAGGACTGGTTCTAGTGCCAAGTACTGTGGCTCCCCTGCAAGTGACTCTCCTCTCATTAGAGTGAGTGCTGATAACTACTACACTCTGTAGCCTATCCATTAACAAGTTTCTTATCGAATTCACTACTTGGGAACACACCCCATGGCTGGCCAATTTCTATATCAGTCTCATGTGCAGCACAGTGTCAAAGGCCTGCCTGTCTGTCCCTGCCGCCCACCACCGCAGTGAGGACTGAGCAGAAGAACATGTTCACAATGTCTGCTTTTTCTTGGTCCTCTTCTGTGCAGTCTTCCCCTGCCACCCTCCTTATCCTCACTATCCTTTCCCTTGCTCTCCTTTTCTCACTTATGAACCTGAAGGGAGTCTTATCTCATTGAACTACCTACCCCCCCCCCCGTTATCCCACCATTTGGGGAAGTTTCTGAGGCTGTCTCACATCTCTTAAAAATTTGCTCTCCTTGTTGGCCCAGTGGTGTGGAGGGCTGAGGTGCTGGAGAAGCACCTTACCTCCTGCCACACTGGCAACCTAGGTATGGGAACAGACTTGGGTCATCTGGAGTCAGCTTGGGGAGGGAAAGGACTGAACATTTGAGGGACTGCTGTCTTCTCCTGGGGAAGGGATGGCTTGTTGTTCTGACCTCTGCTGCCCTCAGGTGGTGGACTGAGGGCAGAGTAGGTCAGGGAAACAAAATATAGGTAGGAACAGCAGTGATACATAGATACGCGTGCCTCCATGTGTGAGTTCTATGCTCTGCAGGAGGGATGGGATAGGAAAAAGGCAGAAAATGGACATTGGGGGCTTCATGAAGCCCAGTCCTGCCATCTACTCATCTGTGCCACCACTTGGTGAGCGACCTGGTCCACCTCTGACTTGATGTACTGAGGAGAAGGATGGCCCTCCTTCCTTGGTCCTGCCACAAGAGTGGAACTCGTGAGGAGAATCATGACCAGGTGCATACCAGGAGATGCAGAGAGCCAGCCTGGAGAGGCTGGGGACCAAGTTGATGCAGCTTCCTCTTAGATGTAGGAGGACAGAAAACCTATATATAAAAAAAAAATCTTCCCTCCTAAAGTCCAGGACTCTCATTCTCATATGTTTTGCCTTTGTTCCCATTTTAATGTTAAACCCTACTCTATAGTGATCACTGGTATCTAGGAGACTGCCTACTATGACCTCTGCAATGCCATCCCTGTTTTTTAAGCACCAGGCCCAGCACTGCTCTATCCCTATTTGGTCCCCGAATGAGCTGCCTCAGAAAAAACCTTTATATGGAGTAAAGGATGGCCCTCCGCCATACCAAAGCTGCAGTTGGAAGGCTCCAGTCCACACCTGACAGACTGAATTCCCCAAAAAGGAGCACCTCCTCTTACTTCTCATTCCGACAATGGCTTCCCAACTGCCTTATCCAACTCTCTTCCTTGAGGTCTGTATACCACCCCTGTATGGACAGCTGTCCCAGTACTTATCTCAAGGATGACCCACAGCACCTTCCACCTCCCACCCTTTTTTCCCTCCTGAAGCCCCTGTACTTCTGTGGCCTTGATTTCCTCCCTCAGATATAGTACACATGTTCTTTCCCCCTCTCTTCCCCATCCCTCCTGAGCAGACAGTAGACCAGTATGTCCACATATCAGTTGTGTCCGGGCACCACAGTTGTGTTATAGTGTATGGTGGAACGTCGATCTCCACCGAAATCCATCGTTTTCAAAACCTTGTAGTCACACACTAGTGATGTTTGCAGTGTAACAGAATGATGTTTTGTACTGTACTGAGAACGTCACACTGTGTCCTCTAGCAGCATTTGACAGTTAGGGCTCACTCCACAGACAGGACACATGGCGAAAGCAACAATGTTGGCAGCAGTACTAATGTTTAGCGTTAAAACGTTCACAATGTAAAGTTCTTAAGCAGTTAAAATGTCAAGCGTGAAAACATTCAAAATGTAAAATTCTTTTTTCCTTCTAGTAACTGATTTTTTCCCCCCAAAAAACGATGTTCCACCATACACTATAAAGAAAAGTGCATTGAGAACAGTTGACAAGGGCATCTTTCACCTCGTTGGCACTATGATGACGGATTACCTCTTGAGCTGTGCTCTCAAGGTAATCAATCCATCGTCATAGTGCCAACTCGGTGAAAGAATAGCCCTGTTGTCAACTGTTCCCCATGCACTATCCTATATATGGCCACCACATCTGGCTTACCTCTGCTATGATGGTCTCCAGGCCCAGAATTTTATTCCCCAGACTCCTTGCATTGGTGAACATAACCCTTCATACCTTACTCCCTCCCAAAGTCCCTGATCCCCCCTACTTATGCGGTGTTTTCTGAAGCTCCACCTAAACCCCTCCTTCCTGTGTTATGTTCTCTGCTCTGTCTCCTTTACTCCTGTCTTCATTTCCTTATTTATCCCTCCCGGTCCACTGCCTTGTCCCCACTCCTGTCTTCTTGTGCCCGTACCCTGAGGGATCTTATTCCACTTGTGCTCTCCCTCACAGCTGTTTCATCATCTGGGAAAGCAAATTTCTCTCCAAAGTGGTGTCAGAATTTTACATTAACCAAAAGTCCCTCTGTCTGTGTTTTTTCAATCTCATTAAAAACCCAAGTGAACAAAAACAGCACTGTTCGGATGTCAAGAGAGCACTCAACTATTATCTTGAAAGAACAAAACTTATAAGACCTGACAACATTCAGCTATTTGTCACCTATGGGGAGGCTGGCAAAGGCAAACCTGCTGCAAAAAAGATACAATCTCTAGGTGGTTTGTCTCTTGCATACAATTCTGATAAAGAAAAGCAGGTAAGCAGCCCCCACTTAGGACTTAGAACGCATTCCAAAAGTTGCACTGCAGGCTTAGTGGCAGCCTCAAGAGACATCCCTCTGGAAGATACAGCATCTGCAAAGCAGCTGCCTGGAAAACCATGTACACTTTTACTAAGCACAATTGTCTGAACTTTCTCTCTAGAAAAGATGTTAGGTTTGGGACAACATGTCTTGCAGAACTTTTTTTCTAAATTGGCTCCAGACTTCCCAGCTTCTCAGGGTACTGCTATGTAGTCTGCAGTTTTTGTATGGCATAACTATTTTTATTTATTTTATTTATTTATTGGAGAGATCAGTTTTACAACCTTTGAGTCATGGACTCATTTACAAAGGTATCTCGTCAAAAGGGGGGGGAGACAACAGTAGAGTGAGGTTAGGACAGGGATGACGTACAGGTGAGATACATAAAATACACACTTGGAGAGTACAGACAGCAAAAACTATACTGGTACAAACTTGCGTAAGGTACTAACATTGTATTGAACTGATGATGTTAGAAGAAAAAAATTACTCACCACATAGTAATGACATTTTCTTCTAATGGGACCAGTAGTGAGCTAATATAATCCCATCCTTATCTCCCCTTGAAGAATCTACTCAGAAAAAAGGTCCTTAAATATAATATGGATTCTGCCATATATTCTGCCCGAGAATTTGAATAGGTTCACACATTTTATATTTTAAATATGTCTTTTAAAATATTTATATCATAGTTACTTAATTTCTAAATTGTAAACCTGCTTACAGTATTTGCTGCTGTTTAGCTTATTGTAAGCACCGCAGTTAGTCTAGATAATACTGCTGTCTTCTGCTCTTCAGCATAAATCTGCTGTTAGAACACTAGGGAGAGCATCTTCACACAGCAACATTTGAACAGAGTTCTGATTCCACAGTAACATTCTAATCTTTGAGGCAACATCTCAGAGTGGAGATGATGCAGTTATTGTACAGGCTCGCTATTGGACTCAGTTGAAGAAACATTGTTACTACAGTGATTTTTTTGTTATTATCCCCCTTCCTTGTACCCCTTCCCCTGGGTCACATCTGAAAACAAGCCTTGGTTCAGTATGCTTTTCCCAGTCAATGAATATTATATAAATTAAAAGAAAATCCCAAATGTTAGGTACCCTCAGAAACAGAGCAATTCTTCAAAAATAAGAAGCTTAACTTGAATATTGTTTCAAATGTGTACTATTTTAAAGAGCTCCTGAGGCCTTTAAAAATGTTTTGCATTTAGTGACAGTGTAGCTTTGCGGTGCAGTAGCACCACTTTAGTTAGAGTTCAGCAGAAGTTTCTATATAAACCCTTGCATCCTGGAAGGCTGTTTCTTGTTCTTAAAGCAAGGAACCTGAAACTTTGTATGTAGATCTTTTTAGCAAGGGCTGAGAAATCCATAACATTTGTACAAAAATCGCACAAGAAGATATTTGTTTCTCTCTCTGGAAACAAACTGCTTCTGAAAGGTGCTCGATTGACAGCACTGGTTACTGAAGCCCTCTGTTTACTGCATGACAGGTACAGCAAGGGCAGGAGGGGTCCACATTGAAACCATATCCCCTAATTCATTCATGATCAGTTACTGATGCTCAATATCATTTAGTGGGAACCATTTTCCTACTCTTTTTTTCCTCCTCAATTAAACTTTCTTTGCTGGCTCTATCCTGCGGTGTAACTATTGAATGATGTCCATAGGAAAATATTCTTATTTATCAGGCCTGCAGTGTATGCAGTAAATATACTGAAGACAAATACCTCCGGTATCAGCTATTCTGAGAATACTATACAGGGATTTGTTTCTGATAACAGTAAGAAGTAAGCATAGCACAGCATGTATAAATGGCTGAGCCATTGATGTGGAAAAGCTTTTTTAAAACCATTGCCTTAAAGTGTTCAACTCATTTTTGTCATCTAAAACAGTGAAAACACTTCAGAATAGAGGATAGAATTGACTGGAAGACACAATGCAATGTGTCAAAATATTTAAAATAATTTCCTACCAGTTATGAAAGGCAGCTCCACTTATCCAACTGTCCTCCCAAAGTCTGTACTCTCAATTTGTGTTTTAAGGCAGCAAGATAATTTCTTTTTCCATTAAATGGCCCTTCTGATGCTTTTTATTAGCCCTTTGTAACTTCTTTTGTAAACTGCTCTCCATTTTCATCTTAAGGCAGTAGCCCACTTTCACACCTTGCCTTACCTCTGTAATTGGTTAGCAAGACCAGACACATTAGCATTGAAAGAGTGGCAGAAGCACATTGCTGCATGCAAGATTGTGATGGGCAGCAGCTTGTAATGTAAGTTGCAGAGTAGTAATAAAAAGCATCAGAAGAAGTTTGACACAAATCCCTCACCAGGGACTTCAAGTTCACTGCCACCACCATGGGTTTTTACCAACAGGTCCCAGGGAACCTGTTTTTTACCTCCTCCTTTGCACAAGGTCAAGAAGGTCACAACAATAACTGTGGATAGAGTGCCCCTTCACAGATGGACTACAGATAGAGTCCAGCAGAAACAGTAGAATTACTCTTTAAATAAAACAGGCAGTCACTGATTCTATAAAAATAGCTTTACTAAATTACTACAAGTATTTACAACAGGAATTATCTACAGTCAGACAAATGGATTACAGTTTACTAGAAATTAAAATAAATGGAAGTTATACTAGGCAGGCTGTAAATAGAAGAATCTGAGCTCTTCTCACTTTAAAACTTATGTCTTTGTTAGTGATGGGTGAACGTTCCAATTTCCGCTATTGTGGATGTTCTGAGAAATTCTGAAACTTTTGAGGAATTTACCACTCTACTGCCTGTGGTGGAATTCCGAACGTTCACCAATTTTCTGCTGATTTTCACCTAGTACTGCATTATTTTTTGCGAACTGCGGACATTTTGTTATGAAACATGGAAATAAAGTGTCTTTTGCCAATTATTTTACAGTATCATGTAATTATCCACAGTTTTCAATGTGATTCTGCTTTTTTTTTCACTAGCAATGTGTCCATATTTCTTTTTCTACAGGTAGTATTGTAAATGTTAAGGTCACATACTGAATTTAAGCACCTAGCCCAACGAGCTCCTTAACTGTGGTGCCAGCAAGTAACCTGTTAAGTGTTTTTTAATTGCTATGCTTTTTCCTCATTTCCTGGTTTTATTTCACTTTTCTTTCTTTTGAATTCTTCAGAACCCAATAATTGCATTAATTTTAATTCTGCACTATATGAAAAATGTTGCAGTTTAGCACAGAAGTTCCACAAAAAGTTCAAATCATACCACATGTAGCTCTAATCACATGCTGTGCAGCTCTGCAGTCACATGGGGTGCAGGGGGAGGCATCAGGTGATAGCACACATTTCTTACTGCATTGCTACTAACTCATTAATGTTTTCTGAAGAGGAAAGAGCTCTGTTTGTTCTGCCTCACAGAACAGCCTTTCAGACAGTGACAGTCTGCCACTATTTATGTTCAGGAGAAGAAATAAATGCTGTTATCTGTAGCTGGAGTGCTGAGGCAAAGATATTTCAGCAGTTTTGTTGATATTTTTGATCATATCATATCTTGTGTTAGTCTGAGTTCTGCAGTCTGTAGTAGTGCTGAATTGTTTTTCAATACTTGCTGTTTTTTTTAAGAGTTTAGTAAAGCACAGACAGTACAACATGTCAGGCAAAGGCAAGGGGAGGCATGGAGGATGTTGAAAAAGTAACATTGCTACTGGATCGATCAGAAGGGTGTCATGAGGAGGTGGAGAGGGTGCTAGGGAAGGTGGTAGCAGCAATGTTTCTGGAATTGCAACTTCTAGTGGCAGTGCAATGCCAGCTGTGCCACATATTGTGCCAGTGTCAGTTTCACTGGGAATCAAAGCTTCTAGCTTCTTTGGAATGTAGCGCGGTGCTGCTACTTCCAGTGTAGCTGTAGCTCATCATTCAAAAGAGTCAAAAACATCTGCCATGGATGTTGCCGCACTACTGTGTGAGTCCCTAAGGTCTCAGGAGGAGTAGAAATATAGTGAAAAGTCTCAGTCACTGGAGACCCAGGAGTTGACTCAGGAGAAGCTAGGGACTAAGAGTGAGAAGGGTTTGGGTCTAGTGTCAGGCAGTATTAGAGATGATGACAGTAAGAGCTTTGCAGAACCAGTTACTGTGGGGGGAGTACAGAAGGAGCTACAGCTTAGACAGCTTCAAAAGGTGTCCAAGAAGCAAGAACATCCTCGGAGCAAACATACTGCTAGTGCCACTGTTCATGTGGCAGAGAAGGTTACTGAGGGAGAGGAGGTGAGGTACAGTCAGCCCTTATTGTCTCATCCAGAAATGTCAGAAAGTAATGAGAGTACTAGTGATGAGGGTGGTGAGGGCAATGATGTCCCAGTAGAATACCTTAATTGGCAGTCACCCCTTCCTCAAGCAGAAACCACAACTGTCATTGGTAAAGGGCAAGCAATCCCTTTTACATCACTCGACAAGCAGCAATCAGTCAGGGTAAAGGGACAGCAATTGGCAAACATGGGATATGAGGATCAGCAGCAGCAGGAACATCCAAAGAAAACAATTTCACCCACCCCTTCGTCCCTGTCCCTATCTGCCCCACCCAGGAAAATCCAGTGTGCTGGTGGACATTCACTGTGTGGGATTTCTTTGTAATCAATAAGCCTGATGACAGTGTGACTGCGTACAACATCTGTAGTTCCAAAATTACCAGGGGTAAGCCATGTTCACATTATGGGATGACCGGTATGCACAGTCATAAGCAAAGCAAGCATCCCATTAAGTGGACACAGCATAAGTGGTTGGCATCCATGCCCAGTTCTGATACTTCAGCACACTCTGAAAGAGAGGGTCCCCAGCCTGGTCATGCTGTGGTAACATTTGATCACATATTGTGTTTCATCCCTACACATGCAGCTACAAGTGGAGGTAGTCAAGCTGATCTGTCCACTGCATGGATAGAGAACTTTTTCCAGCATGTCTCTGCTGGCAAACAAGGCAGTCAAAGCTGCAAGACCATACCTGGCAAAGCCAAAACACCCCTCACAGTGTAGTACACTATAAGGTTTAAGCAGCCAGATATCAAATCGGTATTAACCAAGCACACCAAATATCATCAGAAACAACTGGTAACAAAAGAGCTGAACATGGCTGTTGCCAAGATGTTGGCAACAGACCTTTTGCCATTCTCATTTGTCAAGAATCAGGGTTTTATAGAACTTATGGAGAAGGTTGCACTTAAATATAAAGTGCCCAGTCAAATTTACTTCAGCACTAAGGCTCTTCCAGCAATGTATAATGACCTCCCATGTATGGTGTCACATGCTCTGTCCCAGCATGCAGTAGCCAGCATCCACCTCACAACAGACATCTGGACCAGTGGCCCATCATTATGTGTTAGTTCTATGTGCATTACTGCACACTGGTCCTATTTCCCTTGGATATATGCCTTGCACCCCTGCCCCGAATCTGCTTGTCCCCCAGCTACTGGCAGCAGTACTAGTGGTTGCCGACAGCATACCACATTGAGTATGCAGAGTATGTATGGGTCACATACATCCAAAAGAATTCTCACCCACGTCAATGAGTCCATTAGACAGTGGCTAAAGCCAAATGGATTCCAGGCTGTGTATATTACATATAAACATAGAAGCTGATGGCAGAAAAGGACCGCAAGGCCCATCTAGTCTGTCCATTTCTTTTTCTACCTTATGAATGTGCCATAGGCCTTTGATCTGTCAATGGCCTATCTATTCATACTCATCTGTATTGCTCCCTTCTGCCTATCCCATGCCACTTTGAAATCCTGCCCTGTATTCATATCCATCACTTCCTGAGGTAGGCCATTCTGTGCATCCACCACTCTTTCTGTGAAAAAGAACTTCCTCACATTACCCCTTATTCAGCCTCCCTCTACCCTCATGCTGTGTCCTCTTGTCCTGCTATTTTTCTTATATTGAAACATGTTAGACACTTTCACCTTGTTAATGCCCTTAAGGTGTTTGACAGTTTCAATCATTCTTACCAGTGACAATGCCCAGAATGCCAGCAAAACAAACACTGATGGCTGCTTTTATCATGTCCCCTGCTTTGCTCATGTGTTGAATCTCATTGTGAATGCCTTTCTAGATCATGAAGCAGTGAGTACCATGTTGGCTGTCAGCCACAAAATCTACAGCCATTTCAGTTGCTCTGCATTGGCTGGAGCAGGGATCAGGGCTCTATAGATGGCCAGTTATGTACCACAGCACCACTTGAAGCTTGATGTGCCAACCAAATTGAATTCCACACTCTATATGCTTGAGAGGCTGTATGAACAGTACAAGACACACAATGAGAATGTAATGCACATGCGTGATGGGGACACACAGTCAGACATGTCGCTGAGTACATCCCAGTGGTTTTTGATGGACAGTATTATCCAAGTCCTCCATCAACTTGAACAGGTGACACAGGCTGTGAGCACATAAAATGCATGTTTGAGCCAGGTAATACCATTGCTGTGTGTTCTCCATCAGGCACTGAGCAATGTAAGCGGGCAGTTTGAAGTGGCTTCAGACTGTGTTGGAGTAGAGCTGGCTGATCGTATCATGCATTTGTGTGATAATGATTCCAGGGTCATACACGTTAACAACTCAGAGGCATACATCCTGGCAACCCTGTTTGATCCCAGGTACAAGCATGGCATAATGGCACTTCTTCCAGGTAGGAAAGCTGATCTTGATCACTATATAGTCATCCTGCATGGCAAGGTCAAAAACTGGATGAGTCAGTGTGAGCAAAGGGTGAAAAAAATCATTAACAGTAGAGAAACCTGAAGCAGCAACATCCTCTCGCCCACTGTCCTTCTCATCCACTAGTACAGTGTCTGCACCTTCAACCTCATCATCCCCTGGTAGCAATGATGCCACAACCCCCCTCTGATCCATGCTGAAGGTCATTGGTGTCTCTACACGCCAGCCACCTGAGGGCAACACAGAACTGCAGCTGTTTGCAAACAATATGGTGCAGTCTTATCTTGATGACCCACAGCTGCTAAGCATTGATGATGAACCCCGAGTATTGGCGAAGTAAGCTGGAAATTTGGCCTGCACTTGCTGCTATCGCCATCAGGTATCTCACCTGCCCCATGCCAGTGTACACTCGGAAAGGGTTTTCAGTGCTGCTGGTGCAATTGTGACTGACTGCAGAAGCTGCCTGTCAGAATGTAACATTGAGTACCTAATTTTTGTCAAAATGAACTAACATTTCCTCTCCAAGCAGTACACTGTGTTGACAACTGCAAGATTATGTGATCCTGCCAATGAAGGTGGTGAGCAGCAGGACTCATCAGAGGATGAGGAGAATGTGACAGTGCCCTCTGATGAACACACAGCTGAGGGGTTTGAGTTCTCCTGAGTAGGAGGCAGAACATGTGTGGGTGGTGTGAATAGAAATTGTTATGTGAGGTACCCTGCCTGGTACCTTTTTGTAACAGCAGTTACATTATTAGAACAGAGACACAGGGTTCCTGGAGTCTGTGTGTGCATTGCATAAGTCATCAACTGCTGTGTTACAAAAAGAAAATTGGTGATAAGCAAATGATTACTACATCATGATTATTGCTGAAAATTCACACTGACATTACCTGCACTTCTATAGTTATAACACTGCAGTATTTTTAAGTTTCTCAGCTGGCCTCTGTTCAGCCCCCCCACTCCAAAAAAAAAGAATAAAATAATAAAAAAAATGCTGTGGACATTGTTCTTCTGCTGAAATGTTGAGTGTTTTCAAAGTTGGCCAACATCCCCCCAAAAAATAAAATAAATAAATAAATAAATTGCTGCAGGCATTGTTATTGTCCTGAAATCTTGAGTGTTTACAAGTTTCCAGTTGGACACTGTTCAGGCCCCCACCCCACCCAAAACAAAAACTGAACCCTGAAAGTTGAAACCCAGTAAATAGAGTCATGATAATGAAGACATGTCAAAACAGATAAAGTTTTATATTTTTAAGACAATATCAAACAACATACAACAACCATGAAGATAATAACAAGGAAAAGACAACTATTTAAGTGGAATGAAACAACAAGTCAGTAACAGATTCTAAAAAAACTATTTACATGGAAAGATTGAGAAGCAACAACACAAACACATAACAGTCAGAAAACAGCATAATGAAAACTATTTGCAAGTTTGAGAAATAACTCCTCAAAAAAACTTAATGAATGATGGCCTTGGTGACCAAGCGATGGCCCATTTTGCGGCCTCCTCCTTGGAGTCCTCTTTTTTAAGAGCTGCAGCATCTTTTCCTGGTTCAACTCTATTCTCACCAGGTGAGCCTCCAGTGCCACTACCTTTTTTTAATAAGTATTATGGCCTTGTCCCTTCCTACCTTTGGAGGGCTTTCAGTATGCTGTGTGGCTGCTGGGGTGACAGCTCCTTCTTAGCCACAATGTGCTGCAGATTGCGGTGGCCCTGTTGCCACTGCCTGTGATTGGCCAGGCTGCTGCTCCTTCTTTTTCTCTGCCAGACTCACAAGCTCCTGCTGAATCTTCAGTACATGTTTTTTAGTCCGTGTGCTGGTTTTCGTCTGCTGGGGCTGGTCCTGCTTTTTCAGTGGTACGGGCACCGGTGGTGGTAGTGTGTCCGTGTTGTCTGCAGTGCAGAAAGAGATATGCAGCTTTAGCAGAATGTACTGTGCAAGTGTGTGTGACTGTCAGATTAATGTCATCATTAGTAGTTGTGTACACTACTCTATCCAGTATCCAGTGTCACATCATTGCACCCTGACCTTCTGCTGATGCAATGGTTTACAGTCTCTGTATTCATTCACCTACTCTCCATGGTCACTATTGTATGTGTTACACCACATCACACCACACCACACCAACAGAGTTTGGGAAGTACAAAGGCCATGAGAGTGTGAAAGCTGAGATCTAAGCAATGTTTGAACAGCGCCCACATGTTGCAGTATACTGTCCCCTCCCCTCATGTCATGTGCCCCTCAACCACTGTGTCTCAAAGACGATGGTGTAACACCTATTAGAAGCCCCCTCCCCACACACACACACGGTCATCTACATTGTGTTTTTGCTCACACTGAAGTCCACATATATGTGAATGGGAAGATGTCACAACTCTGTTTAGCCCATTCTGGAATGGGAATTTGTCTCTGTAAACAGCATGTAGCATAAAAAAAGAGCAAGAATCCTCCTTTCCAGCATGTGACGACTATCTGTTTAGTGTAAAAAATAAGGGAATCGTACCATGTGCATGGTGTGGTTCACTTGACCCACAACTAAGTTAGAATACTACTAAACAGTGTAAACAGTGTATGCTGCAACATATACAGCGTGTATATATATATATATATATATATATATATATATATATCCTCTAGAGTACCCCCTAACTGTACACTGTACACAGTATTATAATCATGCTGAAAGGTGTGGTGGTGTTTGTCAGAGGTTGTGTCATGTGTTTGACATGTGAAATAAAAATGAATCAGCAGTAGGCACTAGTAGCAGTGAAGGGCCACGTCAAGGGACAAGTACCACTACTCTGCTGTGAGGGAAAGACAACCAAACATGGCGGCTGATGATCAGTTTATACACAAGCGGTTCTGTAAAACATTTTCTCACAATACCAGGCTGACATTGAAGGACAAGAAATTGGTACAGGGTTTACAAGTGGCCCCTGCAATGATAACTGTACTTCATGTGGGGATATGATACAAAGAACCATATAGACACCTCATGGGTTAAAACAAGGTACAGGGAGGCAGTGCATGTTTCAAAGGAAAATATGCACTACTATGAGGGCTCCCACAGTCTCACTATGACATTAGAAGGCGAGCAGTTCAGAGAGAATGTGAGGAAGCATTTCTTCACTGAGAGAGAGGTGGAGGAGTGGAACATCCTACCAGCACAGGTGGTGGTGTCAGAAACAATTACAGGATTTAAGAAGGCATGGGATATGCACTAGAGTATATTGGAAGTGAAAGGGCGGGAGAGGAAACAGTCCAGAGACAGAGTAGGGTGTACAGTGACACAGCAGTATAAAAGAGAAATGAAAGGCAGACTGGTTGGCCCATGAGGCCCTTATCTGGTGACACCTACCTTCTATGTATCTCTGTTTCTACATATCATTGATACAGCAGGCCGGGGTTTCATTGATACTTTCACAGCCTCTATTTCAATTACAAACTGTGTTGCCTGCCTTGACCAACAGACTGAACCTACCTCTGCTCTGTGGTCACACTTGTGAGTCACTTAGACAACTACAGCAGCAATACTGCACAGTGGCCCTCTTACTTACCTGTTTCCTTACATAGAAATATATAGATGTACAAACACTGGGGGCTATTCACAAAGGCGCGGAGTTGGTACGCACCTCATAACAATGGCATGTATCCCACTTGCACCTGCCTACACCCTCCTGTAGCCACTGCACCCCCAATGCAGTATGCTGCTACCAATAATGCCACCTCTACACACCAGATCCCTTGGCTGATCATGCAGCTCTGCACCGGGGCAGGCTGGGGGGCCATGTCAGCACTCTGCGTGATTCGCTAAACCACGGAGTGCTGCACATCATGTGCCAGTGGCTATGCCAATGAAGGGGCAGCCATAACCCTGGGTAGCCAGTTACACGCCCCCTGGGGATACAGCCACCAGCTGTGGCAGTGACGGCAGGGGGCATTGGCCCCCCCGACAAGGATGCCACCACCATTGGGGCACACTGGAGGGCTGGGGAAGTCAGCTGGAGTATCCCCCAATGTTGTGGCAGGTGTCCTACATGCCAGCGGTCAACATGGCACCCCACGGGCATAAGGGATCCACTGTGGGATTAGGACCAGGCAGCCGATTAGCTGTCATCTGGATCCATTGCTCTGTACCTGCCTGCCCCCCTCCCCGCAGACCTGCGCACTGGGGAGGTGGGGCCACTTAAGGGAGCTGGTTGGGGGCTGGTGTCTGTGAATGTGATCCCCGTGCAGATCTCCCAGGGGTGTGAAGCTGCACGTGTGGGATACATGTCTTTGGCATGTATTTCCCGTCTGTTCCTGAATAGCCTCCAATACTTTCTATCATGATTTAAGTCTTGTTTGACCTCACCCAGTGATGGCACTGCTAACACTCTCACCCTGACAGCAGGTTCTGCTGAGTAATTGTACTTATCCACCTGATGGCCTGTCATGGCCCTTCTATTACATTTTGTCACATTGTGACCACTGCGCCATAATTCTACCGACCAGTGCCACACACCGCCTCAACTCACAATACATTCACTCTTCACATTCACAGTTTTGGAGATGACACCTTGCACTCCACGGGGGAAGGAATGACGCATTGCTACCAGTGCCTACTGCGATGCTGCAGTTTAGTCAGGTGGACATGGTACTCACAAGTGATGATTCATAAAGATTCTAAAACACTGATTGGGGCAGTCAGGGCTATGCCACTTCTCAAAGTGGAATTGCATTGGACATGGAATAAATTACAGCCCCCCTGCCCCTCTTCTAGTAACCATGTAGCCACACTGGTAGTCTGGTTGACATGAACTAAACTGCAAAGGCACTGAATCATTTTAACAATTGTCATTTGATATTTTGTTACCAGTGTAAAAACGTATAAGAATCATATAGATTAACTAAACACCCAATCCCATATCCTGGTTCCTGCCTGATCTGTCCTGGTTGTTAATCACACACATACCACCAGCATGATCAACAACAGTGCATGCCACTACCACCCTACTGCATGTACTACTGTACAATGCAAGTGTGTTCTGTGAAATTCAAATGACTTTTGCCAGTATTTACACAGGGCCACATGAGGAATATCAGTGGGTTACTCAGCACGAGGAAAGGAGAAGGGGTCGGGCAACCAGCTGTTCCTTAGGACTAGGAGCACTTCAATTTCACAACACAATACATGAAAACGTTTAACACTGGTGCTGCTTGAATATGGTGCACACTAGCTGCAGGTCATGTTCCACTGGTTTGCAGTGATGAAACACAAAAGATGGTAGTTTGTCGATTCAGTTGAGTTCTTCAATACATTCAAATTAATTTGTTAACAATATATATAGCTTAGCAGACACTGGTGCTCCACTGCTCCTGCTTGGTCCTCCGGCTCTGGCCACACTGCTGCTGGAATCCTCGCTGATGGCAGCAACACTAGACCTTCCTGCAGCACCTGTTACAAATGAAGAGAAATAATACACATAAGTGTTAGAAGTTGGAACACATAGTAGTAAAGCAGCACTGCAGTACTCAAACACATTCCATCCTGTGGGAAAAGCAAACTGCCAACTTGACCATAGAACACAACAGATAATCACATGAAGGGTGGTGAGGAGGAACCATACTAAGGGGTCCACTTCCCTTACAGAAAATTACACAACACATATTCAGATAAGGAGTGCTGTTGGAAATGACCAAGATGGAGTGGCATGACAGTTCAGGGTGAGGATGGCAAATCCAGATACGCACAGTACAGCACATATATGCACTGGATGGCACAGCGCTGCTCACACTCTGCTGCAGGGGATGCCATGAGGGGATTTATGGAGCAGTGGGTACAGGGCAGTCCTGCCCACTGACCAGACCACCACTCCCACTGGATAATTTGGATAAGGATGCCGATGGTAGGAATGACGCACATGGCAAGTCACATATAGCCACAATGGAGACAGCTACAATGCACATGATTGCAGACACAACTGTGTTACATTAACAATGTTGTGGTTGGACAACAAGTTAACACAACAACAAATTAGAAAGCAATCCAAAATGGATGCAACATCCTCTCAGTTCCTGCACCTGTCACTGAAGATGTATTTGTGAAATATGACAATGCTCTGGCACGCACATGTGATTTGATGGCACTGTTACAGACAAAGTACGTCTGTGTTATGACACAGACACACATCCATCACCATCAGAGAGGGGTTGTAGTCAGCTTAAGGGCATATATCATGCGTGATACCACAGGCAATTATGGTAACAAAACACAGAGCTATTTTCTGTTCTTCACATTTTGTTATCTCCATGGAATTATGAAAAAAAGGCTCACATTACATGCAGTGTATCAGGGTAACAGTTTATCTTTAACTTGTTAATGACAGTCATCGTTGGAATTATATGGGGGCAGGGCTTAGCCCCCACATAAAACATAACTGTGCAGTAAGCCACAATAGCTCAATCTCAAGGCTGGAGCACTGCTGTTCAGTGTCTAGAGTTATAATGTGAAATCTGGGCTGTATTTCACTGTCATGCCTCTGTGAGACAACCTGGCTCACCGTAAAAACAATCATATGGTGTCATTCAAACACAGCCTGCTGAAAACAATAACTTTTGAAGAAGATGACAATAACTTTGAATAATAAATTCAGTATACTAACTAGTGCAAGGGGGCCTGCTGATGCAATGGTAGCGCTACTGCTTGCAACGCCAGTGACCTGAGGTCAGGAGCAAGCTTGGGTTGCTGGAGGGCCAGCCAGGGGGAGGAGGACTGAACACCTGAGTTGCTGCTGTCCTCCTCTGGAGAGGGTGGGCTGCAGATCCTGTCACTTTACCACCACCTGGGTGACCACATGTGGTGGTGCAGTGGGGCCGCAGAGCAATTGGGAGGGGAGGACATTGGTCGGGAACCAGATTGGAGGCATGTCTCAATATGCCCCACCTTCTTGGCTCCCCTTGTGTGCTTCCATTCTCTGGGGAAGGGGTCGGACCAAAGGAAAAACCTAGTTGTGGCAACTGGTAGATGGGACCTGGCTTAGCCAGATAACCGTGCTTCCAATGGGGGACCACTGGACCAATTGATGCTCACTCTTTTTTTTTTTTTTTGCAAATAACTTTATTTTATAACAAATAACCATACAATAGATAACCCCCACCCAAAGGGCAATGACCCCTTTACAAACTTCCAGACTGTAGATTATCATAAGTTGTCAGATATTAAGGCAGAAATAAAGGGGATGCCCTTCCAAACCCTCCCAACCCAACCACCTTCCCACTCCCCGACCCACAGGCAGCATTCCTTTTAAACCAGAAAAAGAGAGAGAGAACTTGATAATATAGACCAGAGTAAGTTAGCAACCTCTGCATTGGCTAACCAAAGCAAATACAAATTGCTTAAACCTTAAAACAAAAAGTGTTCGACCTAAGTGTCGCCAAAGGGGGAAAGAGAATATACCTTTTAGTCCAGAATGTTTCCAGACATCAGTATAAGAAAGAGGGAAATATGTTAGGCATATCAAGATCAGTAGCATGTCCAAGAGGGAGGAAACCTTCCCCACTAATAACCATACTTGACCTTCAGACTCCTCGAAAGGTTATCCCAGTTCTTATTAAATTTTTTCCTTGAATTGAGAAAATTTGCCACGGACCTCTCCGCATTTAAAGCACCAAGAAACTCGTCCCACCATTCCTTATAGGAAGGAGATCTATCAGTGTGCCAGTAACGGAGAAGGAGGAGCTTCATTACCAAAACCACCAGGGCCACTTGATATTTCTGAGCTACCATAGGTATGTGAGAAAACTTACCAAAAATACAGACATCGGCATTAAAGTAGTCCGAACTGTTAGCATAGGGGCCTATCCATAGCTTCACTGACTCCCAAAGTTTAACTGCTTGAGGGCATTCCCATAATTTGTGATAAGTGGTACTAGCAGGGTTGTCACACATCTTGCATTCTGGGGAATTAAGGTTATATATTCGGGAGAGTTTAGCCGTGGAGAGATACAAATTATGCAGAAGGTTAAACTGTAGACCCCTTAATCTATCCTGTTTGACATATACGTATAGGTCTGACCAAACCTTATGCCAATCTTCCTCAGACCAACCCAGCGAGAGGTTTGCCTCCCAATAATAGGGTATTGGGGAGATATTAATGTCTTCTTAGCTATAATTGCTTTATATAATTTAGAGACTGGTTTGCCAGATAACGTCAAACTCTCATTTTCCTTAAAACTCCCCAGCTACGTCCGATCCTTTGTCTTCTAGATGGGAACTAATGCATCTATGAATTTGATACATGCTGCAATCGTTCGTAGTGTTCCACCTTGAGCCCCTCCACCAATACAGAGGCCGAATAACTGGAACCTTCTGAAATGAAATCAGCTATCTTTGGTTTAAAGGGGAAGTTACCTACACATCTCCTTATCGACTGTTTCCCGACCAAAAGGTTAGGGTTCTTTAGGATGGGCTGCATTACATCTTTTGCATATGGGATACTCAGAAACGAATATAGCTGGTGGAGGGCCCTTATATCCCACCCCACCGGGGAATCTCTTACTTTGGCAGGAACTTTAGACCACGGAATGTACAAGCAGGCTTCAAGGTCTAGATTAACACTATGTGCTAACGACCAATCAAGCTTAAGCCCTCCGGGCTACCCCCGCCTGACACCCATAAGGCTGCCCTAGCAACGTGGTTGGGCAGATAGTGGATATAAAAATCCGGGAGTTGTAAACCCCCTAGCATCCTTGAACGGGTGAGCTTGCTGTAGGCCCTGTGTTGAGGTTTCTCCTTCCATAAAAAATCGGTACAATATTTATAAATCGGGTTAAAGAAGGACCTGGGAAGGTACAGATTAAGATTGTACAGGGAGTAAAATATTTTTGGTAGGATCATCATTTTGATTGTGTTTATTCTCCCCCAAAAGGATAATGGAAGCTTTGACCACCTTTCCAGGTTCTCCTTGACCGACCCAAGTAAAGGTTTAAAATTTAAATCTACCAGATCAGTTAAGTCCTTGGAAATTTGAATTCCTAGGTACTGCAGGGACTTAGGCTGCCATTATAAGCCCAAGGATGCACACCAACTTTGTTGCAGGAAGGGAGAGAGCGGATGGACCATAGTTTTGCTTTTGTTCAAATTGTAACCCGAAATTTTATCAAAAACCGAAATAATTTGAAACACACGGGGAAGTGATTTCCGGGTGTTGAGGAGATGTAGAAGTATATCATCAGCAAAAGATGATAACTTATATTCAGACCTCCCTATGCAGATCCCTTGAACTTGCTTGTCATTATTAATAACCCTGATTAAAGGTTCCAAATACAAATTAAACAGATAGGGGGAGAGGGGACATCCCTAACGTGAGCCCCGGAATAGGGGTAAAACTGATGAGATCAAGTTGTTGCATTGAATCCTTGCTGAGGGACATGTATAGAGAACCCGAATAAAGTCCAAAAATTTCTCTGGAAAGCCAAATTTAGATAATACCTGAAACATAAAATTCCACTCCACCCTATCAAAAGCTTTCTCTGCATCCAGGACACCAGAGATGCTTCCATATCTGGGCTCGAGGATGCAGAGATTAAATAAAACAGTTTTCTAAAATGGTCCCCTGACGAACGCCCCACCATGAAACCAACCTGTTCCGGACTCACTAGGTCCAACCACGAGGATTTGATACGAGTGGCCAAAATCTTGGAATAAATCTTAACATCGATGTTCAATAGTGAGATTGGTCTATAGTTACCGACCAGATCTAATGGTTTACCCGGTTTAGGTAGCAAAATAATTCTCGCTTCAAAAAGGGATGGGTCTTTGACCCCATGCTCCTGCCAAAAAACCAAAAGTTGCTGTAATAATGGTACCAAAAGATCTTTGAATGACTTGAAGAAAAGGGCTGTAAAGCCATCCGGCCCCGGGGCTTTATCTATCTTTAGGGCTTCAATAGCTTCCACGATCTCTTTTTGAGAGAAGGGAGCCGCCAGCCTCTGACTACTCTCTTCCGAGAGTGAAGGGAAAGGAACCCTTCCCAAAAACTCCCTTATCATAGTGTTCCTGTCCAAAGAAGGGGGCATATTAGAGTACAGGTTTTTGTAAAAGTCAAAAAAGATTCCTAATATGCCCTCTGGATCGGAAACAGTGTTGTTTGTCTCAGGGTGTTTCAGCCCTGCCACACTCTTAGCTGTTGCTCTCTGCTTCAACTGCCAAGCAAGAATTTTTCCAGCTTTACTACCTTGTCCTATATATAAAGCCTTTAATTTAGAGGCTCGATTCTCAACCCCTTCCCGTAACGTGCCCTTGTACCAGGCCCTGAGTGTGGCTAATTCTTGATCGTGACCCGGTAGATCTCACATCAGCTCCCAGCAGCTCTAGAGCTCTAATTCTTTCTAAACAATTAGATAAAAGATGCGTCCTATTCTTTTTATGAACTGATGCTAGTCTAATTAGCTCGCCTCGCCACACGGCCTTCAGGGCCGACTATGTCTGGTCCACCGCATTGATAGAACCCCAATTAGATGTAATTGCAAAGGACATAAAAGAACGAAAGTGACCCAGCAATTTGGGATCCTTTAATAAAGAATCATTTAAAGACCATGAGTAAGATCTAGGTGGAGCAGACAGTGGACGGCATCGAAAACTTATGGGTGAGTGATCTGAAATTACCAGACTCTCTATAGTAACTTCATAAATAAAGGAAAGAACCTGGTAACTAATCAGGAAAAAATCAATCCGGGAATAGCTTCTGTGTACAGGGGAGTAGAAAGTAAATTCTTTGGCGGTGGGATTAAACATTCTCCACGGGTCAATTAGACCCAAGGAGGAGGTTAATTCAGCCAACGCCCTCTGGGATGAAGACAGGCCTGCAGCTCTGCACCATGAACGATCAATACGGTTGACTGTACCTGATTCCAGTCTCCTCCTAAAATAACGGGACTATCTGCAAGGGGAGCTATTAATACAGCCAGCTGGGTAAAGAAGGAGGGTGACTCCTGATTCAGGCCATAAATAGACCCCAGTACTATACTGATTCCCCCCAGCTTCCCTGAGACTATAACATATCTACCGTTGGGGTCAGAGAGGGTCTCTGTGGGGAAAAAGAGGATTCCTTTTGCCACCAAAATGGCTACCCCTCTTTTGCTGGAGGAGATCCCTGCTCCAAAAACCTGACCAACCCACCTTTTTCTAAAATGATGGAGCTGCTCTTGAGGTGTATGAGTTTCATGAAGAAAAACAATTGACGGATCCAGATGTGCCAGATGATTTAAAATAACATATTTTTTCTTGTTATCCTTCCCCCCTTTTATATTCCAAGAAATAATATTCAGGTTACTAACCATATGGTATTTTAACAAAAAAAGATAGGATCATTTGGAAGCTGCCTGCACCCACCCTAGTATCCCCCACATACCCCAACTTTAAAAAAAGACACCCAATGAAAACCTCCTTAACCCCATCCCAACCTCCCCTAAACACCAACCTCCCGGCCCATGGCTGACTCCATAACCACTGGACCATGACGTGCACTGAAGTGCGAGCCCTCCTCCCCATGACCAAATGAGGATAAGTATCACATTCCAAGCTTAGAGAAAATTATGGAACCCCTGATTAAGCTTAACTCCTAAAAGTACATTAACAACAACCTTGAGAGAAAAACAGTAGATCCACCCTGTAATATCATTTACACTTGTAGATACTAGGTGTCAGAGTATCTCTCATTGAGGGGCAGGAGCGGCTGACACCATTGGTGTTACAGCAAATAAGTGCCCCAGATTGCAAAAAGTAAACCTAAGAAACCCAGAACTTTGTACAGCAGTTCCGAAAAAGGAAACGTTGAAAGTCCCTTCTGTGCACCCAGTTGATATGTTAACAAGTTATTATATCATAACGAATATTACCCATAACATAGGTATCCCAATGATACAAATCTCATACTGGGACTGGCCGAAAAATAAATCACCCCCAGAAGTCCTGGATATTAACTAAAAGAGAAAAAAAGAACTGAGGGCATGCGGTAACTCGCACATGTTTACAACGGTTGCCAGCCCTGTCAAGCGAGTAAGAAACATGTTATTAGGGCAACCCCTCTTTCCAAACATGCCATCCCTCTATATAAAATAAATATCCCCCAGTTCTTAAACTATTAAATATCCATAGAAAGGGTCCATATATAGCTACATCAAAAGCAGCTTTAGCGCTAAAGTAAGCAGTCTCTCCATAATCCTTGCGAATAGAAGGTAGAGGAAAAAAAGTGTCCCGACTGCAGATCTATTCACCCCGTTGGGAATAAGTCAGGCATCATCTTGCTAAGGTATTTTAAGGACTCCTCCGGTGTATCAAATCGCTTTGGCCCATCCTTAAGGGAGATTTCCAACCTAGCCGGGTACAACATGCGGTGTTTGACTCCTGCGGCCCACAGTTTGGAAGTGATGGGTCGGAAGTTAGCTCTTGCCAGGCGTATTTTCAGCGTTAGATCAGGAACCACCCGAAGCTTCTTGCCCTCCCATAATATTGCAGGTAACTTCCTCGCCTCCTTCAAAATATGCTCCCAATTGAGGAACTTTAGTAGCTTGAAGATTAGAGGCCTGGGGGGGTCTGTCGAAGGTGGTTTTGCCCTTAAGGCCCGGTGGCCCCTTTCAATGATGTATTCCGGCCCATTAGTCGAGGGCCCGACTGTTTTCTTTAAAAATTTCTGCAAGAACAAAACTGTATTCGAGCCTTCTTCGCCCTCTGGAAGTCCTAAAAGGACCAAATTGTTGCAGCGATTCCTTCCCTCGAGATCATCAAGACGATCTTCTAATTTGGCCACAGCTCTCTTGCACTCGACCATGGCTGGGTCGAGTTTATCAGTGCTTCTTCCAGCGTCATCTAAATTCGGGCTTCGCATCAGTGACTCTCCGAGCAAGCTGCGTTAGTGCAGGTTTGAATTCTGCTACGTCTTCTATTAATTTAAAGAGGGCTTCCTTTATTGTTGAAAGTTCACCATAAACCCGGGTAGGGGTTAATTCGTCCTGAGGATCTGGTGGGGACGAGCTGCACCTAGGCCGTTTCGCCTTGAGCTCCTGTGGAGTTTCTTCCATTCTCTCACCCGATCGCCAAAAGGCGTTAAATATAGTAGATCGCTGCTGTTAGAGTGGGTTTAACTCAGTAAACTGCGTTAGAATGTGAAAAATAAAGTAGATTGTAACACCGGAGCGGGGAGAGTCTCAGAGCAGCTGCTATTCCTCCAGGCGCATCACGTGACTCCTCACTTGATGCTCACTCTAATGGACTGGGAGGGGGATGACCTGGGCTTCCTTCCTCCCTGCCGGGGGGGGTTGGTCAAGGCAGGATGGGAGAGCAGGTCTGGTGCTTCTCCAGGAGTTACCAGGGGTGAGACTAGGGGACACCCATCCTAGGGATCGCTGAAGAGTAGGTGTCGCAGTGGAGAGAAGGGGGCTGAAAAAAAGTAAATAAAAGAAATTATACTTGCTAGTGTTGCTGTCCTCCTCCACCCACATCCTCTTGCCTTCTACATATCCTGTGGTGATCTCCTTATCCGGCCTTGTCTTCATCTTCCCCTGTTCATGGATGATCAGTGCGTCACCAAGTACCTCCAGAACTTGGGTAGCTCTCCTTTGGAGGCCATCCCACTTATGTTTTGTTTGGCGTATAGTACGGACATAACTCCCCCTCCTTCAGCATCAAGAGTGGACTTTATCAACGTCCACAATTTCACAGAAAATTCCGCAGATCTCATTGGAGTACTGTAAAAAGATGCAGAATTATTTTACCGCAGGACCACATAAAACGGAAATACGTCACATGTGGAAAATGTGCACACAACCATGGGATTCTGAGAAAAATTACATTTCTTAAAATTACATGCACAACATTCTCTAAGATGCAGAATCATAATTATGCCATATTGAGCACGGTAGGAGATAAAGACAGATTAATATACAAATTATTTTGCCTTTTTGGAGAAACTGGACAATTTGGACTGCAGAACTTTTTTTATGACTAAAAAAAAAAAGTTGCAGAACATACAAAAAGGCCACATCTCTAAGCTAGAAATTCCATGAAAGCTAGCAAAATGTTTTCCAAACTTTTGAGGAAGCGAAATTCCGACTTTTGCTGAAATCTCACCAGTGGAATTTTTTTTGGCACATCTCTTCTTTATCTGCTGTTGTCTGAGGAAAACACTGTTCCTTAAGCTGCCTTTCTTACAAGACTTCTAGCTGTGGGGCTCTGGCATTTTTAGATATTCCAAGTCTAAGAGAAAGACCCTTCTTACAACCTCTCAATATATTTCACACTCCCTGTGGGGAGAGGTCTTATTCACTTTGAGTGACAGTTTCATGTTGTCCCAGCCTTCTTTAAGAGTGCGTGTGTGTGTATATTTGCATGTCCTCACCCATCAGCACCTCCTTGCTAACATTATGACATGCACATGGGTCATTTGTCTAACATGGGGACTGTCACAAACCCACTCAGCAGGTCAGGCCATCTGCTCCCACAGTGCCAACCTCCGAGCACAGTCTTGTGAACAGGAAACAGAAACAGGGTAACCCTCCTGTCTGTTTTGTGGGTTCAAATCACTCTTTGGTCTCAAGTCTTGGAGGGATTCAAACTGTGAACCTCTTGTTAGCAAACCCAATGTACAGGCTCAGATAATTCTGCTCTTCGGGGGGGGGGTCAGATATCTTTCACCTACAGGCATCTAACCAGGCATACAAAATGAACCCTTAAAACTCTATTAAAGACCTCAGAATAAATTCTTACCTTTTCCCAGTTTGATAAAACCAATAAGCTTTGTACAGTGTCAGCTTTAACCATGTATGCTTCCCTTGTCAAGAAAAATAATTTCAAAGGCACACAAAGTAGTCTTTAAAGTAGAGGTTTACTTCAAAATAGATAAAAAAATGTAAAATGTAAATACAGAACCATATATCACAAAACATACAAATCACTTAAAAGAATAGGTTTAAAAAAGTGCAGATTCCTACCACTAATACACTTAGACTTGTCTGTTTTAAGGTATTCTTATCTCACAGTGCTTTAGATGTTTCTTTTTCAGAGTCCAAACATTTTATGTTTATGGAAAACAGAATACTGTTTAAAAACTGGCTTTGCCAACCTCTTTACTTGAGGTCAACTAGCTCCTCCCTGTCAGAATATGAAAAAAAATATATCTATGCAAAACAGGATGTCTTATCAAAGTATTACATTCTGTGACCTCAGCAAAACTCATTTTCTCATATGACTTTCTTTGATCTTATGAGCAGCTTCCCCTCTTCAGGACATCAAAGGACTTGTTATGTCTCGCTGCCAGATCTCTCGGAGGTGCAACATGCTTTGTATCACCATCTGAATATTAACTGTGTTTCCTCTGAATGTCATAAATGTTTATGACCTTTCTTGGCAGTTGGCAAGCTGGAATTAGTCACATAGACAGGAGATCCTAAATTTTAAGTCTCTTTTAACCTGTAATTATCTCTTGGCCTCCCAGGTAAAATGTTGTAGCTAAAACCTGGGAAGGGGGTGTCTTTCCACAGGCTGATTCAGCATGTATCATGAGAGACACTCAATAACACATTTTTATATTACAAAAGTCATAGATTAATCAGAACCAGCTGTCTGTCACAATTCCTCCCCACCTAGACTGAATTTGGGGGCTCTATCCCCTGCATGGGATGAGCTTCCCAAATCAGTTCACTCCTCGTACACATGAGACAGCCTATCAGAGTTCTGATTTTTGGTTCTAGCCCTATGTAGAATTGTCATAGCATACCCTTGCAAAGCAAGACTCCATCTTAGCAATCTACCATTGTTTTTCCCCATCTGCTTCATCCAAACCAGGGGGTTGTGGTCAGTCTGTACCCAAAAATGCTGCCCGTACAAGTATGGCTGTAATTTCTTTAGGGCCCACATTATGGCAATACACTCTTTTTCCACAGTGGAGTATGCCTGCTCCCTGGGAAGTAACTTTCTGCTCAGGTACACTACTGGGTGATCTCTCCCTTGGCTGGATGTCTGACTCAGTACTGCCCCAATACTCATGTCTGAGGAGTCAGTCTGAACTATAAAGGGTTTGCTATAGTCAGGACTTGTCAACACAGGAGCAATGCACAATGCCTCCTTTAGTTTGGAAAAGGCTTCCTCACAGGCTGGGCCCCAGGTAATTTTCTTGGACATCCTTTTCTTTGTCAGGTCAGATAGGGGAACAGCCAAGGCACTGTAATTGGGTACAAATTTCCTGCAGTACCCTGCTGCCCCTAGAAAACTCCTGACCTGCTTCTGTGTTTCTGGTCTGTGCCATGCCTGGATTACCTCTATTTTTATTTGGTTAGGATGGAGCCGTCCAGAGCCAGCCCGCCAGTGCAGCAGTTGGATTTCCGCCAGACGCTGGCGACCGGGTTCGGAACGGACTCGGGTCGTTGGAGGGGCCGGCTGGGAGTAGGATCGAGCATCCACGGACAGCTCTCTTCTCCGGGAGGGGTGGGATAGCAGGTGATGCACGGGGACCCTGGTGGAGGCCGGACTCTCCACGAGACCGCTGCTTGTCAATCCCATTGGAGGCGGGCGGATGGTGACATCACACCCACCCCGCCTCCCCGAAGTGAAAAATGGATGGAGCCTGCCCGCCGAGAGTGAAGCCACGCCACGCCCTCGATGTGCTCCCAGGCCGGGCCCCGACCTAGTCCCAGTGCCTGCGGCATATGGGGTGGTGTCGCAGGCCCCACCGCGGGGAAAAGCCACGGGCATCGGGGGCAGAGGCAGGCGCCCATGACCGGGCTGAAAATACGGCGGCAAGGCAGCTCGGGAGTAAAAAAAAAAAAGGATGGAGCCATCCAAGGCCTACCACATGCTCGAGGTCTGCCACTTCTCCCATGGCCACCTGGCACTTCCTGGCTTTGACAGTGAGCCCGGCCCTCTGTATCCTGCCCAGCACTTCCCTAAGGTGGGATAGGTGCTCCTCCCTGCTGGTACTAAAGATGGCAGTGTCATCCAGGTACGCCACGGCATACTCCTCAGCACCATTTAACACCTGGTTCACGAAGCTTTGGAAAGTGGCCGGGGTGTTCTTCATTCTGAAAGACATTACTTTAAATTCAAATAAGCCTGTCAGAGTGATGAAGATGGACCACTCCCTAGCTGCGTCTGTCAACTCTACCTGCCAATACCTCTTGGTCAGGTCAATTGTTGTAAGGTAGGTCGCCCTTCCCAACTTGTCCATGAGTTCATCCATCCAGGTCATCGAGTGGGCATCTGACTTCGTGACTGCATTTAGTCCATGATAGTCCACACAGAAATGAGAAGAGACATCTGGCTTAGGCACAAGGACTACAGGTGAGACCCAGGGGCAGTGGGATCTCTGGATTACCCCTAAATCCAGCATCTCCTCCACTTCCCTCCTAATGTCCTTTTGGACAGCCTCTGACACCTGATATGCTGTCCACTGTATGGGTATCTGTGTCTCTGTCTCCACATCATGAGTCATTAAAAGGGTTAGTTCAGGCTAGGTGCTAAACAGTGGGGCAAAGTCTGCTAAAACCTCCCTCACTTCCTGGGTCTTGTCCGGGGCCAGCAGGAGAGAGAGTTTTACTGCCTCCACAGAGGACTCCCACTTACTTTCCTCCAGCAAGTCCAGAAGGGGGTCTCCTTCATCTGTCCCCTCCCCAGGGCTACACATTGCAAACACCATGTCAGCCCTATTTGCATATGGCTTCATCATGTTGACATGGTACATCCTTTATGTCTGTCTTGGGTCAGGTAGCTCTACAGTATAGTTCATGGCATTTACCTTCCTAACCACTTTGCATGGTCCTGCCCACTCTGATTGCAGCTTGTCTTTCTGGACCGGAATAAGGACCATGACTTCCTGACCCACCATGTATGAGTGAGCTTGGGCTCTGCAGTTGTACCACACTTTTTGTTTCTGTTGGGCAGCTGCCATGTTGCTCTGGGCTGTCCCCATAAGCTCCTTCAGCCTTTCCCTAAACTTAAGGACACAATCCACTATGGGAGTTCCCTAGGTGGCATGCTTGCCTTCCCAGTCCTCCCAGATCAAGTCTAGGGGCCCATGTACCCAGCGTCCATATAAGAGTTCAAAGGGGGAAAATCCTATCAACTCTTGGGGCACCTCCCAGTAAGCAAACAACAGGTTGAGAAGGTATTTCTCCCAGTCCCTCCCATGCTGTTCAACAAACACCCGGAGCATTGACTTCAGGGTACCATTGAATCTTTCCACAAGCCCACTGGCTTGTGGGTGATACGGTGTTGTGCATCTCTGCACCACCCCACTCTTCTTCCATAAACATTTCTTCAAGTCCAACATGAAGGAACCCCCTTGATTGGTGATAGCCTCCTGTGGAAACCCAACATGGGAGAAAATCCCAAGTAAGGCATCTGCCACTTTGTCCTCAGAGAGGATTGGGTGACTGCCTCTTGGTACTGGGTGGCATAATCCACCACAGTCAGTATGAATCTCTTCCCGAGGAGCTGGGGGTATTTAAAGGCCCCACAATATCCATTCCCACCCTCTGGAATGGCTCATTCACTATGGGCAAGAGAATTAGGGTGGCTTGGGTTTTCTTGCCCGCTTTCCCCATTTCTTGGCACTGATGACAAGACCTGCAATACTCTTTCACCTGCTGGGTGAAGTTTGGCCAACAGAAATTCTGGGCCAGCCGCTGCATCATGTGTGTGATTCCCAGATGACCAGACGAGGGAATATCATGTGCAATCTTGAGCAACTGCTCATGATACCCCAGGGAATGACAAGCTGCCTGCCTAGCATCCCTCCCTCTGTCTGCACAGCCTGAGTATACATCAGTCCATTTTCCCAATAAACCTTATGTCTGCTATCACCTCCCTGTGCGCTGTCCGAATCTACCCAAGCCCTCAGCTTCTCTAGACTAGGGTCACTTCTCTGAGCAGCTGCAAATTCCTCACACATTCCCAAGGCATGGGACAGGTCCCCTTCAGTCACTAAACTAGGGTCGCTAGCCCTAGAGTCAGGGCACTCAGGATCACTGTCAATCCCAACCCTCTGGCAATGGGTCACCCCTCCATCCTCGGAGTAACCCTCTGTAGCTGTGTGGTTCCTTGCTACTGGGGAAATTTCTACCCCATTTTCATTAGTCTCCCCATCTAGAGACACAGGCTATGGAACCAGCCTCCCAGTGGTTTCCACAATGGCTTCTGTGGGGTTCAGGGAACAACAATTCTCCCTTGTCACTTGGCTACAGGTAATTGCACATACCATCCCCTGTTTGAGATTGTTGCCCAGGATCACAACCACTGCTAAGGTTTTGGCTACAGCCACCTGTTGCACAGTCCCCCCTGTTTCACCCCTGTCTAGGAGAACACTAGTGAGGGGCAATGTTTTTGCCTCACCAGTAAAGTCCTGTACAGTGACATATATATTGGGTATAAGCTGACTAGGCTCTACTAGAATCTCTTTTGCCAATGTCAGGAATGTCCCTGTGTCCCTTAACCCTTGTGTTTGTACACCATTCACCATGACTTGGTGCATGTGTTCCCTTATGTTCACAGGCATGCTTCCAGGGACACACAAACAACCCACTTCCTTCCTAGCACCCTGTTGTGTATTGCTTTTCTTTTTGGGACACTGTCTGGCAATATGCCCAATTTCTTTACACAACCAACATTCATTTCTTTTCTCAGAGAAATCTTTTCTCTGGAACCTGGGGCTAACTGGTTTTGGTGGAGGCAGTGAGGGTTTTAGCTGCACCGAAGGCACTCTTGTCCCTTTCTGTGCTGCCACGCCTGCCCCATTCACTCTTTTAGAGCAGGTCTGCTCTTGGAATAGTGGTCTGAGAGTTCAGCAGCCTCTTGCACTGTTTTGGGATTTCGGTCCTCCAGCCAGGTTTTCAGATCTGCTGGGCATGCCCAGAAAAACTGTTCTAACAAAATCACATTTTCAATTTTGTCAACCGAGTTTGCTCCAATTCTTTCCCACCAACATTTTAAAAACTGATGTTGTTTCATGGCTAGCTCCATGTCAGGGCTTCTCCTGAGCTTATGGAATTTAGCTTTGTTTGATTCAGCAGTTAATTAAATTTTTTATAACAGTGCAGCTTTTAGTTTGTTGTAATCATCACTGTCCTCATTGTCCATTTGACCCAATGCATCCCGAGCTTTCCCGGTAAGTAGTGAGGATAGCTAGAAGCTCCAGGATGCTCTAGGAATTTTAGCCTGAATACAAACTTTTTCAAAAGAATTTAAAAAGGCATCCAAATCCTCCCCCTCTTTAAATCTGGCTATCAATTTGGAATTCAATTTGTAACCCAGTCCTGTAGTCCCAGTTAAATCCAAGCCACTTACCTGCTCTGGTGCTGCTGGTTGAAGTCATAACTTCTCCAGCTCATGTTGCCTCTGGTGCTCACACTCCTCATGGTCTTTATCTCTTTGTTCTCATGCTGCCTCTCAGCATTCTCACTCCCTCTTCTCCTCCTCTGCAGCTCGCTGGTGCTCATTTTCCTCACGGTCTGCCTTCTACTGTTCCTGGTCCCTCTCCCTCTGGAACTCCAGCTCCATTCTGTACAATTCAGTTTGCAGCCTGAGAACTTCTGTATCCAGCATACTGGTGACCTTCCCCTGCTGCTGTGGCTCTTCACTGACAGTGGTCCTGCTGTCATCCTCACCAGATCTGGATATGGCACTGGCTGCTAGCCCAGCCACATTCAAGGTTTGGTCCTTTACAGTCACTGTCTATGACTCGGTGCTCTGGGTATCTGCTACCATCAGGGCATCCGTGAGGTTCTGTTTGCTGACTTTCACCTTGAACGGGACTCATCTGTCCCCACACAACTGCTTTAAGCAGTCCACAGTGTGCCTGCTGTAGTTGGAAGCCATCTTCTTCCCTAACTATGGCTACTCTGACTTGCACTTTAGAAAAAAAAAATGGGTAGGAACTGACTGTACATCAAGTGACATAGTTCTGTCTCCTTTTTAAAAATAAATCACTCAAGTTGACACACTGAACAATAAAAGATTGTAATACCAAGCCTA
Organism: Neoceratodus forsteri; assembly: GCA_016271365.2. Lineage (NCBI taxonomy): Eukaryota > Metazoa > Chordata > Ceratodontiformes > Ceratodontidae > Neoceratodus > Neoceratodus forsteri. The sequence goes on along the minus strand of CM057453.1, from coordinate 1,211,132,346 downwards.
TCGCACCACTGCCAACCAATCTTTCACAAACCCACTCAGCAGGTCAGGCCCTCTGCTCCCACAGTGCCAACCTCTGAGGGCAGCCTTGTGAACAGGAAACAGAAACGGGTAACCCTCCTGTCTGTTTTGTGGATTTGAATCAACCTTTGGTCTCAAGTCCTGGAGGGATTCAAACTGTGAACCTCTTGTTAGTGTACCCAATGTACAGGCTCAGATAATTCTGCTCTTCAGGGGGCAGATATCTTTTGCCTATGGGCACCTAACAAGCGTACAAAATGAACCCTTAAAACTATATTAAAGACCTCAGAATAAATTCTTACCTTTTCCCAGTTTGGTAAAATCAGTAAGCTTTGTACAGTGTCAGCTTTAACCATGCATGCTTAACTTGTCAAGAAAAATAATTTCAAATGCACACCAGGTAGTCTCTAAAGTAGAGGTTTACTTCAAAATAGATAAAAAAAATGTAAAATGTACATACAGAACCATATATCACAAAATCTACAAATCACTTAAAAAAATAGGTTTAAAAAAGTGCAGATTCCTACCACTAATACACTTAGACTTGTCTGTTTTAAGGTATTCTTATCTCACAGTGCTGTAGATGTTTCTTTTTCAGAGTCCAAACATTTTGTGTTTATGGAAAACAGAATACTGTTTAAAAACTGGCTTCGCCAACCTTTTTGCATGAGGTCAACTAGCGCCTCCCCGCCAGAATATAAAAAATATATATCTATGCAAAACAGGATGTCTTATCAAAGTATTAAATTCTGTGACTTCAGCATGACTCGTTTACTCATATGAATTTCTTTGATCTTATGAGTAGCTTCCCCTTTCCAGGACATCAAAGGACTTGTTATGTCTCGCTGCCAGATCTCACAGAGGTGCAACATGCTTTGTATCACCATCTGAATATTAACTGTGTTTCCTTTGAATGTCATAAAAGTTTATGACCTATCTTGGCAGTTGGCAAGCTGCAATTAGTCACATGAACAAGAGATCCTAAATTGTAAGTCTCTTCTAACCTGTAATTGTCTATTGGCCTTCCAGGTAGCAAGTTGTAGCTAAAACCTGTGAAGGGGGTGTCATTCCACAGGCTAATTCAGCAAGTATCATGAGAGACATTCAATAACACATTTTTGTATTACAAAAATCATAGATTAATCAGAACCAGCTGTCTGAGTGTCAGAGGAACATCTCCAGGAAGGTCTCCCCACTGGGGTTATTGCTTTATTTTGTCCTCCCTAGCTGTCCTGTTAACTTTCTCATGAGAACATCAGTCCCTCCACCCTGGCTGACATAAGCTGTCATATACTACTTGATCATGTGATCTTGTAGCTATCTTGAACCTAAAGCAGATGCTTATTTAGAAAAGAATAAATGAATCAAAGGAATACATAGTTTTGGTTCCCCTTTCTGTCACAAGTAGCTATTAAGGTAAAAAAAAAGCCTTACTACCTTAAAACGTGAATCAAAAGTTAGCTGAAGAGGGTGGGCCACACTGATTCATATTGTTGTCCATAAATAAAAAATTGAATTAAGTAGACCATTTCAAAACTTGAGAGTTGTATTCAGAAAAGGGACACATATTTTATTGATTTTGTTTTTGCAAGCAATGCTGCAGTGTCCAATGTGTCTTGCTTTTCATGGATTTGCATGATGTCTCCTGCTCTGTATGGTGCAGAACTGATGGACCTGCAATCTCTGGCACACAGAAGGTAGACCAGAGGTCCTGAGGGCAGAGACATCCCTTACTTCTCTGTGGGTTTAATAGTGAATAAAACATTAGAGAGGATATATTTTATAGGCCATATTAGAGCTCTGTAAGTAGATATATTAATGCTAGAATACCCTGAGTAACAGGCTATTCAGTATTTGTGACTGAATAGTGAATAGTATTCACTATTCAGGGGTATTTAAAGTAAGGAATTAAACCTCTTCTTAAACAGATCAGAGATGACCTTAACAGGTGGTCCCAACTGCCTCTTTCCTTTTGGGGAGAGCGAACACCATCAAAATGATAGTTTTGCTGAAACTAATTTACTACCTCTTTAATCTCAACATATATTTGCCCAAGTCTTTCTTTAATTTTTGCCACAAATACTGTACCGATTTTATTTGGAATGGCAAACCCCCCCCCCGTCGGGCCTATCGTAAACTCACCCGTACGCAGGGAGGAGGGGGCCTACAGGTACCTGATTTTTACATTTATTACTTAGCAAGCCATATGGCAAGGTCGGCTAAGTGGGCGTCCCGACTGCCAGCATTCTTAGCTAATGGCGCTGTAGACTAATTGGTAGCCAAAACTGTCAGGGTGGATCTGAGGTCTCCTTTCACCACCTGCAGAGTTCCAAAAAATTAAAGATACCCTATTGGGATGGGACATTAGAGCCCTTCTACAGTTTTATACACTATTAAATATCCCTTTTAAAAGGACTTATTACAACCCCGCTTAACAACCCGAATTTGTTAATTGCGATCGCACGATAAAAGGATGGTGGGTGCCACCTCCGGCAAACCTAGGATAGCTGACTTTTTATCGGGTGGTCACCTGATTTCTCTTCCAGATTTGATGGAGAAGTTCTCAGTCAACCCCAAGGACAGTTACCGGTTATATCAAATCAGGAACTGTATTTACTCATTCCTCAAAGATGCTCAGGGGCAAGATCAGGCGGGGAATCTGGTAGCGAAGATAAAAGCTATTGCCGTGTCTAGCAAAGCGGTCTCTAACATTTATAAGCTTATTCTTTCTCTTAGGGAGGCCAAGGCCTCCCCTGCTCCTCACTACTGGAAAGCGAACTTATTTCCAAATTGGTCAGATCAGACCTGGTTGAGAGTCTGGCTGGATTTATACAGTTATGTCAAGCAAGATAGACTGAGGAGTCTACAATTTAACATCCTGCATGATTTGTACCTTTCTCCAGCCAAGCTTTCACGCATATACAGAAATAGATCCCCTGTATGTCAGGACTGTGGTTACCCATGGGCCACCACTTTACATAAACTCTGGGAGTGCCCTAAGGCAACTAAATTCTGGGGCTCCATTCATTTCTGGATGACCCCGTTCGTTGATGTAGTGGCATTTTTTAGTCTAGAGACTTGTGTTTTGGGTAATTTGGCGGATATTCCGTCCATAATGCACAAATGTCAATTAGCATTAATATCTTTAGTGGCTAAACTGTTACTTCTACGTTACTGGTGCAGAGAGGGTGCTCCCTCCTGTAGGGAATGGTGGGACACCTTCCTAGAAGCCCTAAATGCAGAAAGAATGGTTGCCTTGATGTTTAATTCAGGTGAAAAATTCGGAAAATGCTGGGGCAACATAACTCGATTATTTAAGGCTGACAGGGTGACTAGTTTATCAGTTGGGTAATTTTGCTCAGGGCTCCTCCCAAGGGGAAAGGTACCTCATCCCCGTAATACGTAATACATAATGCGAATTAAGGCACTTAGTTATGAGGTTATTTGAAGTTTTGCTATCTCTCCTCCAATACAGCTGAGGTTGTTCTTTCCCTATTATCCGTTTTCCTTCTTCGTATCAAATACCTCAATCCGCCCAGAAGATTTCTACTAATTATCACTCTTTCTGGTTATCTCCACTTGGGGGGCGCCAATCAGGTTCACGCTCCTTCCATTTTTTTTTGTTATCCTTCCTTCCTTGTTCTCCATATATGTGATCCCTTCTAGAGTTTTGTGGTAAAATTATTATTCTCATTTTTTTGCCGGGCTGTCAGACCTTTGGGTGGGGGGTTTGGGAGGGCTTCTTAAGGTTGGTTTTAGTCTTTTACCTTGTTTTATCTTTTTTTTGTTATTGTACTGTATCCAATTTTATATCCTATTGTAAAGGTACTACGTGTGTCTGGATTATGTACAAGTTGTTATTGCTAAAGTTGTTCGTGCAATAAAGTGCAGTTATTTGCAAAAAAAAAAAAAGTAAGGAATTAATAAAGCAAACAAAAAAGTCACATGACTAGAAAAACACCCTTCCCTCTCTTTCAGGTGGCAGGGATAGTCCCATGACAGCCCCAGACTCATCAGCGGTCTTTTATCTACCACCTCCCTTGCTGGCACCCCATACAGCATCCCATCTTAAAGATGTGCTGCTGGAGAATTTGCATTCAGTAATTTGGCACTTGTATCTTTGATTCAGCCTTATCAAACTTTTAAAGCTACTTCAGGATCACTTTACCTTCAGCCAATAAAAGCAGAAAAACACTTTATACCTCCCCAAATGACCAGGGTTGGTCCCATGACCACCCTTTCACCAACCTAGTAATTTCCCTCCTCCTCCTCCCATCCCCACACATTTTTAAAATAAAAAAAAAACAATTTCTGGATCACTGCACTGTGCCAGATGCTACTTTGTGTTGCTAAATCTGACTAGAACACCAGGGGAGGGTGGAATAGGTTGGGACTGGCTGGGGTTGGCAAGAGGTTGTTAAGGGTGGGCACGGACCTCTACTTATACCCTATTAAACCCCAATAACAAGGATCTGAAGTGTTGTTGACTGATGTGTTGAAGCAGAACTGAAAACACAGAGTCAAAATCAAAGCCAAACTAATGTTGCTAAATTTCACATTCTGTCAACCTTACCTCACTTGACATTATGTTTAAAAAGTGCCTCCATCCTAACCCAACCTCCCCTAGTCCTCATCATTAACTTGGACATTTTGCCCTCTAATTGTATAATACCACCAACTTCCTATATCCTTGATTTATTATGGGGGTGGGAGGTGACGTGCATGACAAATGTGAATTTTTAAAACCCTGTATCATATAGCTGATTGAAATGCCAGGACATCAGTTTACCTGACATATCTTGAGATTACTTCCACTCTACTCTAACCAGACTCATTCTCCCTGGCCTAGTTACCTCTTTGGATTAAAAGTCCAAATTATAAAGTCTGCACCTATAGTGACCCCCAATTCAAAATGGGGATGGGCATAGTGGCAGTCTTGTGTGGTACTACCATTGATCTCCTTAGCACAGTATAGACTGACTTCTACTGCAGTTTTGGGAGGGCTTGTCCTGAGGCTGTATCTGGGAAATAGCTCTTCCCACAATTTCTACGTAAGCTCTCCACTAACACACCTTCTTTACTTAGGGAGTGTTTATTGTTCCCTGGGCTCCCTGCATGGCTCATGTAGCTGTGCTGTTCTCTGTGCTCCTGCTGCTCTGTTTTTCATGCCTTGTGTGTCCCCTCTTCCGTCTCATCATTCTGGTTTTCCCCCTTTTAGTGTTCTTGTTTGCCTTTTTTCCTCGTGTCCTGCTGGTCTGTCAGCAGCTCCATTCCGCCTCCCACCAACCTTTGCTCATCTCCTTCCCTCTTTGTTTCCTGGGGTTTTCCCCTGAATTCCCTTTTGGACTTTCTGCCTTCTTCCACTCACCCTCTTGCTGTCTGCTGCAGAAGTGTCCCCAACTCCTCTCCATTTCTCAGAGATAGCCTCCAACTCTGCACCAGCTGCACCCCCACTTCATTTCTGTTCCATGCCTTAAAACTCTGTGTCTTCCTGGCTAGTTACTGTTTTTTTATACTGAGAAGTTTATATCCCAACTGACTCAGGCTGCTAGGAGATTCCCAGAGCCACAGTCTACTACTTGATGCTGTACGGACCCTTAATCTTAGAAAGCCAAGCAGATAGTACTAATTGCAACAATAATTGGGAAAGTCTGCAGAAGCTAACACTACCATCAACCTACTGTGCAATGGCTACTGTCAGGTTGAGGATCTGGGTCTTTGCTGGCTGCTGTCGGTCGGGGATCCAGGTCAGTGCTGGTTGCTATGGGACCATAAGGAGCTGATTACCTCATCTCTTTCAGTTCTGGTCCCCAGCCAATGCCTCAGTTCTGTTTCACTCCACTCTCAGTCCTATGGTCTATAAACTCAGATGCAGAGCCAACGGAGTTCTCACATGCGGCAGAAATAAACACTAGACCTCGACTCTGCTAAAACCCTTGTGGCTTGCTGCTGGAATAATTCTTAGGCTGGCCTTCAGTCTCTCCTCATCTTGGCCTCCTTGTCACATATGAAATTACTGGTGCAGGCCCAGTTTACATCCCCAGTAGCTCTGAGCATCAAAGGGATTTCAACCTGCCTATCAGGCAAAAGAACAGTGCCTACAGTATGTTTTGCCAGCCAACAGGTACTACCCTTGCATTATTGCACTGCTTCATATCCCTTCCAGCAACACATTTTACCACCCCTTTAGAGTGCAATCACTAGATCTGTTCTTCCCCTTGCTAACTCCTGAAACCTAACAACATTTCAAACAATGACAAAGAACTGCCACTCTTCCCACATAGAGACTATTTTCCATATGAAACTTTTTCAATGTGTTTTCAAGTAACTTTTCATGCTATACTGCAAAATTCCTGCAGCCATAATCAGCCGTTGACCTGCGAAAGCAGTTCCACATTTGCTCTTAATTCATTCAGGCCTAGATACGCCTGTAGGTGGCATCTGAAAGCATCGCCACTCAGGCCAATAACGATTGTAGACATACTCAGCTGACTTTCACTCAGGCCTGGAAACATCTGAGGAAGTCAGCAGTTTTTACTTAAATATTAAGCAAACCGAATCACTTACAATTGATTGCATAGCATCACTAGAAAGGTAATTTTGTTGCTGAACAGTTTTTCTGCCGATATTGTGTGTCTATCACCTCTACTTTAGGGGTTATTTGCTTAAGGTATAGTGTGCCTCTCATGCCTCACCTAAGCACCTTGAAAAAATCTGAAAAAACACAGTTGTTTGGTATTTCAGCTAGTATAAAATAAAAACCAAATTGATTACAGTTGATTGCATGGCACCATTGGAAAGGTAATTTTGTGCTCAACAACTTTGTTGCTCGCACTTTGTGTGTAGCACTTACGTTTCAAGAGGTATTCACCTTTGTTTGTGTCATGCTGATTATGGCTTGATTTTGCTTAGAAAGGCCCAGGATGCAGTGCTAAGAGGATACAAGGCACAAGTGGTGGAAGTCTCAAAGAGCTCTTGTGGTGTGAATGAGTTAACGGGGCACCTGTGTTCAGAATGGATATTTGGGGAGCTCCCACTGCAGTCCCTCCTCCAGGCAGCTGTACTCAGTCCTGTCACGTTATTTCCACTCTGTTTGCTCCTTGGTCCGGGGGGGGGTTGTCTTGTCAGCTATTTGTGGTCCTCGTCCCTGCCCAGGACTATTTATGCTACTTGTCTCAGGCCATCAGGGGATGGGGGTGTGGGATGAGTGCCCCCATCTCTGTCCCTAGTTGTTTTAGCCTACCCTCTCCTACTGCCTACTACCCCAGTCACCTGCATCCTCATATTCCTTTTCCCTTGTTCCCCATTCCTATCATGCTACGTATGTTCTACCATACTTGACTACTGTCCATCATGCCTATCTCATTTCATTCCCTACTCCTCTCTCTTTCTACAGCAGTGTTCTGTACCTTCAGCCAGCTCATATCAGCAGTGACTTGTACCTGCTGATGTGCTGAGTGAAGTTGGTCTTCCCCTGTCTACTTGGGATGGGATTCTGTTACAATCACTATCTCCTGCTACTTACCAGCTGACGTCCTCCATCTTTAACTCTGCTTGGCAGCATCGAGTGAAGGTTAGCTCACCCTGACTCACAGGGATGGGAGTCATGTCTGCAAGCTATTGAGTCTTAACACGCTTCTCTATCTTATTCCATTTGTCACTTCCCTTCGGGAATGGAACTTTTTCACCCTGCGCCCTCCTCATCCTACCTATGCCTAGATGCCTCAGGTTAGGATCATCCTACCTCAGCCATCACTGATGGGTGTCTGAACCTCCATTCCACAGCTGCAACTTTCCATATTCTCAGCTTGATGCCTGGACACTGCTTCCCTTCAGAAACATGATTTTGCCTGATTTGCCTTTTCTTCCCACCTGGTCAGTAGCCTCGATTCCTGGTCTCTCCTACTGACTTCCATGGCTGGGTGCCTGAATCTGTATTTGATTGTTTTCATCGTTTGTATCCCAAACTTAATGTGGGTTGTCACTTCTGTTCGTGAATGGAATGTAAAAGATTAATAATCAAATTAACCAGCCTGGGAGTGGGTCCCAGGGTGGTAGCCTGGGTAAAACATTGGCTGGACAACAGGACACAGAAGGTAATTGTAAATGGAGTCCACTCTGAAGAAAGAGGGGTTACTAGTGGGGTACCACAGGGGTCAGTACTGGGTCCAGTATTTTTAATGTCTTTATAAGTGACACTGCAGAGGGACTAGAAGGAAAAGTATGCCTCTTTGCAGATGATACAAAGATCTGCAACAGGGTTGATACACAAAGAGGCATGGAATGGATGAGAAGGGACTTGGCTAGGTTTGAGGAATGGTCAGAAGTATGGCAGATTGGATTCAATGCAAAGAAGTACAAAATAATGCACCTGGGAAACAAAAACCCAGGGAAAGATTACACAATTGGGGGGAGGTAGTAACAACAACAAAAATGGAAAGGGACCTGGGGGGTAATCGTATCAGATGACCTTACAGTTAGCAAGCAATGTGAGAAGGCAGTAGGGAGGGCTGGGGGTACTGGGGTGTATAGGGAGAGGCATCACCAGCAGAAAACAGAAGTTGTTATCCCTATGTACAGACAGTTGGTGAGACCCCATCTGGAGTACTATGTCCAGTTCTGGAGATCCCATCTCTGCAAGAACATAGACAGGATGAAGGCAGTCCAGAGGAGGGCAACTAAAATGGTACAGGGTTTTCAAGATAAGCCATATGAGGAGAAACTAAAGGAGCTTAACATGTATATCCTTGAGGAAAGGAGGGAGGGGGGGCATGATAGAAACTGTTTAGTACTTCAGTGGAATCAACAAAGTCCAAGAGGGTAGCATCCTTCAGAAAAAGAGATGTGCAAGAACAAGGGGACACAATTTGAAGATAGTAAGGGGGACAGCTCAGGGGCAATTTGAGGAAGTATTTTTTCACAGAGAGGGTGGTGAACACATAGAACAGCCTTTCTGAGGAGGTTGTGGAGTCTAAAACTGTGGGAGAATTCAAGAATGCATGGGACAGACATAAGGCAATTCTTGTGGGGGGGGTTAGAAGAAATAGGCTGTTGGTTAACTAGGATCAACAGCTTATCCTGTAAGTAGGGAAATGGGCAGACTAGGTGGGCCAAGTGGTCGTTATCTGCCATCAAAGTCTATGTTTCTATGTTTATATTCAACCATGTACTCTCATCATCCTGCCTCCCTTAGCTGCATGCAGTCAGGATCATCTCGCCTCGACCGTCATGTCTGGATGCATGAGCTTCCATTCCGCTGCTTCACATGTGTTCATTTTCCACCTGCTATTTGATGCCACAACCCTTCTGGAACTGGACCTCCTCTTGCTAATAGTCTACATTTCTCCTTGCCTGTAGCCTTCCCTCCAGCCTTATCACACTACTTTGCCCGCTCCACAGCCTATGCTTGCATAGCTATTTTCACTGTCTTCTTCCTCTACTTGATACAGGTCGCTGCTTCCCTTAGGGACCGGGACCATCACACTCCACCTGCCTTATGTCCTTGTCTTTGCCTGTTGCCATTGATTGCACATCATCTCATCGACATCATGGAGTTGTACCCTGTCCCTTGATCCACTGGGTTGTTTTCTCCTCTGTATTCTGCCCGGTTTCCACTTCCCGTTTGAAGACCTCAGTTCTTCATTTGCCTCCATCCTCCTACCTCTACCAAGTGATATCACAAGCTAGTTCTCTGTCTCTCTCTCTCTCTCTCTCTCTGTTTACCATGCCTGGAAGCTAATTTCTACAATCAACTGTTTCCATCATTCCTACACTCCACCAGACTGTCAATTGCTGCTCCCTCCTAGACCAGAGCATCTCTCAAATGTGCCTTCACCCTTACCGTTATCTGGAGTGTCATGCCCTTCATCTCACCTCACATACTTTGGGTAGGAGTCTGCGTCTACACCCGCCAGTCACTTCTTATTCATTGTCCATTTCCTACCTCATTGCCTCTCTCTTCCAGTCTCGGGACCCATTTGCTCCTACTAACGTCCTGCCTTCCTCACTACTCGTCATCCAGTTCATTCATGGACCATCATCCTTCATCCCCTTGGTCTACTTTCCCTCATGATTTGGATCTTGCCAGCTGGTCCAGTATCCATCTTGATTCAGTTTGACTGCCTCTGGGACCTCCTTGCTGCAGCTCACCCATCCAGTTGATGTCCGAGTTTAATGTCTCCTTCAAGATGAGGGAACTTCATCCTTCTTCGCTCCAGCACCTTCCATACCTTCACTGGTTGGTTAAAACCTTTGTCTAATGTAGGACCTCTGTACCTCAACCTCATTGCTCTTTGTACTTCACTTCACTCCTTGGTCCTCCATGGATCATCTTCTAGTGACTGTACAGCCTTCCTGAATCCTGCTGCCATTCACTGAGGAGCCAACCCGGTCCTGTTCCTTCCTGCACAGCATATCATCCAGCTTCATTCACCTCGACACTGTCCTAGGTCAGTCCTTCAGTCCATCAGGATTTCACTCTAGACTTTCCTCCTCCTTAGGATGGTGACATTTCCATCTCCACCTTGCAAGCTTGGGGCTTCATCCTATCTGTTGTAGCTCTTTTGGGCTTCGTACCATATCTCAGGCCAGTAGTCCTACTCAAGTATCTACTACCCTCACGTATCCATCGCATAATCTCACTCTGGTCATCTTTACAGCTCACATCCAGTAATCGAAGGATCTCTGGTCATTTCACTTGAGGAAATTACTGTAGCTTGCATTCCTTGGGGAACATGCCTTTGAAGCTCTTACATTAATGTAAAGTTTTTCATGCTACCCAATTAGCTCCCCTCGATCACTCTGGACTCTCCTTTGACTGGACACTAGAAACATACCCATCTCTCTACATCAGATACTCCCTATGAATCATGCCCATACATTCTCTGTGGACTTTTCTGTCTAACATGCCTCATAGGCCCTCCTCTTGCTTGGTAAGGATGCAACTTCTTCTGTTATGCTGTGACTTACTCTCTGTCTTTGCTCCTCCAGATCCTGGGACTCGCAAGACACCTCATGGCATCTTGGACATTACCTAGTTTTATTTCACAGCTTCTTACCATCACCAAATTCATTGTCCATGATATTAGACTCTTACTTCCTCAACAGACATTGATTGTTCAAAGACCTTCAAAGCTGACTTTCAGAATATTCATCATTGGATCTCTACTGCCTAGCTGCTTCTTAATGCTACTCCATCCAAACCATCATTTTTAGCTCCTGAATATCACCATTCCTCATATAATCATCTGTGCTTCTTCATCTAGTATCTTCAGTCGAATTAACCATCCTTCTAGCAGACTCTCCAGCCTCTCCTTCACGAATTATCTACATTACTCTCACCAGTAAAGACTATCACCAAAACACAGGCTCTTCCAAATTCCATCCAGCAATCTGCAACAGTTAAGGCCAATTCACCAACCTAGTCTTGTCTTCCAACAGGTCTTAATCAGCCATAGCGCCAGGATCCTCTGGCATCCCACACTACTCGACCTCACTTCCAATTCTGCCTATAGACTCTTCCATACATCAGCCTCCAAGCATCTCCCAAGTATTTGGCATTGGATTACCTGTAAACTTAACTCACTTTGTGCCACCACATTGCGTCTCTCGGGCAATCATGCCACGGCAATATCTACATTTACTTCAGCCAGTGTACCAGTAGAGCATATACAAATATAGTTTTGACATCATGCCCAAATAAGCCATCCAATTCCCTATACCAAACTTCCAATCATGTTATATATATATATTCGGTTACCACCTGGACTGCATCAGCAAATCTTCCTCTATTTGTCTACTATCAGTTATGACAGTTCTCCTATCAGGCACCCAAAGATTCTCCTCTACTCATTTTCTACTTTTTGGATGCTTACTTAGCTACTCATTGCTCATCACTAAATCCCCTTGGAACTCCAGAATCAGTTCACCCTTCTTCAACTGGATCTGTTCCACACTTATGATTCTACCGCTCCTTCAGAAAAAACCTACTCTCCATCCTCAGGATCATCAGTCACTCTGCATCGCCAATGGATTGATGATGGACCATCATCTCCAAGGCACTCAAAGACTGTCTTCTACTCATTTTTCACTTCATGGATGCTTTCTTAGCGACATCTCACTCTCTACTGAATTCCTTGCCTCCAGACCTTACCTTGAAAGTCAAACCGTACACAAATTCGATCATTCACCTATGGCTTCTTGTATCATAGCAAGTCCACCCTCCACTGTCTAGTAATTTATTGATCGATTCATGCTCTCTCTCTCTCTCTCTCTGCCCATTACGTCCATGCAACCTCCTATGGTCAGGCATCCTTCATCACCTCAGAAATCTGGACTTCATTTGCCTTTCCTCAACTGAATCTGCTTCACACTTAGGATTCTACTACTCATGCAGAAAAGACCTAATCTTTGAACTCCAGATCATCATTCAATCTGCATCAGCCATGGATTAAGGATGGATTATCATCGCTTCAAGAAGCTCACCTTCCTTAAATTAGCTATCGTTACTAGAACCTGGTCCTTCTTCTCTTAGTGTGCCCAGAGGATGGGCAGACCTATGGCCATGGGTCCTCAGAGGTTTTCTCCACCTGGGGTTTTTTCCTCTCCTAAGTACTAGGGGGTCATACTCTCCATGAGATGGAGGAGGTATCTTTTTGGGCCTTCTATTCCCTACAAATTACTACCTACATACCTACTACTCAAGGGTGGGAATAGAGTAAAGGCACAAAATGTACTACAAGTTACACAAGCACTATATACCCCATGCTATTCCACAAACATTGAATGGGCATGGGAGGGCTTGGCCCAAGGTTCAATGTGGGGAGTAGCTCCTCCCACAATATCTACTTAAGCCCTCCACTAATGTACTTCCCTTGTTTAGGGAATGTTTTTTGTTCACCACCATCCCCTCCTCCTCCTCCTCCTTCTCTGGCACTTTTCTCACACTTGTTCCTGGGCATTCTATTCCCTACAAATTACTTCCTACATACCTACTACTCAAGGGTGGGAATAGAGTTAAGCCACAAAAAGTACTACAATTTATACAAGCACTATATACCCCATTGCTATTCCACAAACATTGAAATACTGTCAGCTGACAGGTTCAGCATGCCAAGTTTTGGGGGAGAGGGTTGGTGATTCATTGATGCTAAGCAGAGTTTAAAGGGAAAACAAAAAAGACAAGCACTAATGCACAGCTATATACTCTGCAGTGCAGGTCCCAACTGCAGAACAGACAAGAATGGAAAAAGATAAACTTGCACTCTAGAAGTCAGTGTCAAAAACAATGTTTATTTGAAGTGCATAAGAGCAGCCCTCCATGCCACAAACTCTGTTTGTGAAAAACAATGTTCATTTTAGGTGCATAAGCACAACCCTCCATTCCACAAACCCCATACATGAAAAACAATGTTTATGTAAAATGCCAGAGTGCAGCCCTCCATGCCACAAACCCCATGTATATTCAGAGCCACTGTTCCCTTGTGAGGGTATGGAGCTCTGAATGTGATACAGACATTTTATAGGACTCTGGGTCAGCAGCATCAGAATAAATTAACATAATACACATATTATCAGTCTTTTTTGTTAATATATTGTATTAACACTGTCTGTGCATACCATTTTTGTAATAAACTTCACATTAAAGAACAATCACAGTGTTTGGTTTTCCTTACTTATAGACTTTCACCAGATCAGTGAAAAGAATACTTCTGTTGCCTATCACCAGCCCCCTGCCCTACAGTACAGCATGTGGGGAGGAGAGCCAGTAAGAGAAACAACATCTCAGGATTAGATGGTACACATGGTCTTGGTATTATAGTCAATTAAAAAAAAAAAAAACTTGATACCATGCTGGGGAAACACTAGTGTTTTCTTTGTTGTTGTTACGATCCAAGTCCTACATTCAGATAGTATTAAAAGTAGGGGGTATTCAGGGGACAAAGGAGGGGTCTTGGAGCATAATGTATAGTATCCATTTTGTTCATCTGGAAGAGCACAATTCCTCTTTGTTATTAAGGAAGTGAGTAACTTTTTCCATTTGGTAAATGTAACTGGCCATGTGTCTCCACATGCTGATTGTAGGAGTTTTTGAGATCAACCAAAGTTTAGTCATTTTTCCCCCCTGCGGTGAACAAGATCCCCTATAAGAGGTGGACAAAAGCTGCCAATTCTGCTTTCATGGAACTTCCACGAAAATTCAGAAATGTGGCAGAGTTTTCTGAATTTCTGCCATTGGCAAGATCGGAATCTTCCGAATGTGTTAGGTAGATTTTTGTTATATTCCACAGAATTATTTGGCTGAACTGTGGAAAAATACACATGAAGTGTGGAATAACAGTTCTGAGAATTTTTTTTCTGCAGTTTGATGAATTATTCTGCAATACATGTAATTATTCCACAGTTCAGTGGTCAGTTCTACGGACTTTTTTCTCCACAGTTTAATAAAATAATCCACAATTTAAACATTTATTCCGCTGTTCTAAGTTGGAATTTCCATGAACATTGATCATTTGATTTCCACACTTTTGGGGAACTGAAAATCTGATTTTCATGGAAATTGCACCAGCGGAAGTTTTTTTTCACACACCTCTATCCCCAGTAGGTATCAGGAGAGGGGATCACGGAGACCCTGGGACACTGGAGCAAGAGGAAGACTTTCATAGCTAAAATAACAGGGGGGAAGGGGACTAAAATGCTTCCCCTAGCTCCATTCCCAATTCCCAGAAAAAGGAAAGGAGGTAGGACATGCACAGTATATATGGGTAATCTGTGTCATAGATTCACCACATTGTCTCCAGCATGTGGTGTCACAGGTTACTGAGTAATGTGATGTGATTACTGGGGTCCTAAAGTACCAAATTTGGTACTTCCAGGCATATGCTCTCCACTGGTGGGAGCTTGTGACATTCATGGTAAGTTGGCAAGCTTTATGCCAGTCCTGATCTGGTATAGGGATGTTGAGTACTTGTTCCCAACTCATGATGGTGTTAAGTGGAGTATGGCCTGAACAGTCTAAAAATGATTTATAAAGGTGTGCTATCATGTGATCCATGGCCCTGTCTGCAGGAACATGAGGAACATGGAAGTAATGGACAATAGATGGGTAGGTGTCTAAGGAATGGATGCCTAATTCTGTACTTGAATTTGTTCTGTTTCTTCGATTATGCAGTCTGTAACTACCTGTCTGTGTCAAAGGACCTCCCTGTGAATGAGTTTGCTCAACTGAGTTTTCCTACAATAAACTTGAACTTAAACTAATGGCAGTGTATCCACTTAATACCAGAACTGCAAGTATCTATAAAAATCAAAGTGATGGAGCCAGCCCGGTGGTGCTGGGGGTTGAGGCGCTGGATGCCAGACCTCATGCCAAGCCGGAGACCCATGATTGGGAATGGACTTGGGTCATTCAGGGGTTGGTCGGGGGAGGTGAGGATTGAGCATATGGAGGACTGCTCTCATACCTCAGGGAAGAGGGGGACAGCACTGTATGCTTTTGACTGACACCTAGCAGTGGCTGGGAGTCAGCACAAGGAGCTGGCCCATGTCCAGGGCAATTGGCTGCCTCCACGGAGGTGGAGACAGTCACCCTGCCCATTGCATAGGTGTAGGGTGTGAAAGGAAAAAGTGAAGGAAAAACAAAATGGGACCTGGCAGGACCTGTGATGGCCCCAATCATTCCTGTGCGTGGCAGCCCTCAATTCTGGATTGCTGTTCCCAGAGGGGGGGAAGTGAGCCAGCACTCCTCATCCTGGCCCACCACAGGGGGAAGCCAAGGGGGAATTTAATGGGGCAACCATGCTGGAGTGGTCAGAGAAACCAGAGGATCTACCTCTCAGAGGGAGGGTTCGTAGCTCCTCTTGTGTCCGCAGAAGTGGAGAAACAGGTCTAATAAAAAAAAAAAAAAGAAATCACACTGATGAAGCCTAAAGCATGCCTGAATCTCCAAAAATGATTTAATTGTAGATCTAACTATAAAATGATACAAATATTGAAGGGAGTAATGCTCCCAGGTATTCAAAGAGTCTATACGATTAGGAAGAAAGTGCTCTAACAGCTATAGGAAAAGAAAGAGACAAGTATAATGGCAGGAGAAAAGTTTCCTTTACAGACTGCCATGCCTTGATCTGACCACAGAGCCAAAAATTTAGTGAAGGCTTGTCATCATCCATAGACTTCTGGCGATAACAGGGGTCTTACAAATGCTGGATTCAGAAAAATCTCCTGATCCATTTACAGCCATATAGTGTGTTCGTGTGTACAAATTAGCAAATATATATATACCTCATATGGGAGGACCAATAATAGTGCTTCAAGGAGGGAAATGCCACACCTTCTCATTCTTGGGGAGGTGGATGGTCTGTAGTTCTACTCAGGGTCTCTGGCCAGCCCATATAAAATGTAAGATTTCCCTATTCCTCTGCTGGAAGATAGAAAGATTGAGGGTATTAGGGATGTTTTGGAATAGGTACAGGGCTCTTGGTAGGGTTATAATGCAGATGACTTCTATCTGTCGTGTTAAAATTAAGGGGATCGTACTCCAGCTGGACAGATCCTGTGTCGTTTGGGCAGTAAAGTGTAGATAGTTTTCTATATAGGAGTCTTCCAGACATCTAGTAAAGTTACCTCTAAATATTTTAATTTGGAAAGGTCCCAATGGAAGGGAAAGACCTCCCTGATGTGTTGAGGTGGTGAATAATTAAAGCAGAGTGATTCTGTTTTAGTGGTATTAAGTTGGTAACCAGAAATTCTACCAAAGTTCTGGGTGATTTTAAACACAGTGGGGAGAGATTCATTCAGGTACTGTAGCTCAGATAAATCAGGACATCATCCTCATATAAAGCTATGCAGTATTCCTCACCCTCTGCCTGCACACCATGAATCTTCAGGGCATCCCCAATGGCCTGCACTAAGGGCTCTATGTAAAAGGCCAAAAGCAGAGGGGATATGGGACACCCTTGTCAGTTACCCCTTTTCATGGAAAATCTGCTGATAGATGACCATTTATTTTAACACAGGCCTGAGGGGAGCTATAGATGGCCTGTAAAATGCCAACAAAAAGGGCCACGAATCCTAGTCACCCCAGTACAGTGTACAGAAATAGCCAGGAGACCCAGCTGAAAGCCTTCTTGGCATCATGACTTAACAAAACGGATGCAGAAGATGATCTCTGCATATCATGCACTACATGAAGAGTACCTCATGTGTTGTCCGTTGTTGTATGCGACCACACAGATCCTGATTTTCTAGGCCATGGGGCAGCTGCCAGTCCAGGCAACGAGTTAAGATTGACCAACAGAACTTACAGTAGGCATTAAGAACCGAGATTGGCCAGTATGAGGAGCAGTGTAGTGGATGTTTTCTGGGTTTAGGAATGGCAGATATAGCTGTAAATGACCAAGATGGGGGGAAGGGTACCTCCTGAAAGGACATCACTCATCCTGGATCAATACAGGCAGCACTTGTTGTTTATTGTCTTTATAGAATTCAGAGCAGTAATGATCCAGCCCTGGGGTTTTCATTGTCTTTGAGTCTCAATTTACTGAGTCTATTTCTTCCATCATGCTTGGTGACATGAGTTGTTTTCCCTGCTTGGTCAAGAGAGCAGACAATGTGAGGGGTTCCAAAAAGGCCATAATCTCCACAGTTAACACCTCCCTTTCTAGGGTGTATAATTGTTGATAGTGTGCAGAGAATGCTCATGCAATTTCTTGTATTTTGGTTTGTAAGACACCAATGTCTGGGTGTTGGAGGGATGAGAATGTGGCCATTCTTTACTGTTTGTGCAACTGGTCAGCCAAAAGCTGGGATGCTCGAGGACCCACCTCATAAAAGTGACATCTTAAGTAAGCTTAGCACTAGTTTAATTTCCTGCAAACACAGGGAGTCAAGTTTGGCCCTGATCTGATACAGTTGAGGGAGAACAGAGCTGTCTCCCTAGTGTCTCATCAAGGGTGCACTGAAGTATACTGAATTATGTGACACCTCAAGACCAGTTTCAAAACATCCCACTGAACAGGGGATAACACTTCACCTGAGGCGTTATCCTGGAGGTAGTTCTCTATTTTCTCTTTTGTGAAGTTTCAAAATGCAGGAGATTTTAAATAAAATTATTTAAAACACCACCTAGTGTCATGTCTCTCAAGACCAATGTGCCAATAGCTGGATCCTGGAGCATGGTTAGAGTGTGCAATAGCATCAAGTACTCATCTTGCCATGTCATCAAGATTTTCAGCTTTAAACATAGAAACATAGAAAGTGATGGCAGAAGGGGACTTTATGATCCATCTAGTCTGCCCATTTGTAAGCTACCCCCACTCCCTTATAATGACTAAAACCTTTCCCCTAGTTGCTGCTCACTGCAATGATGCCTTTATATTTATCACAAGCAT
Organism: Neoceratodus forsteri; assembly: GCA_016271365.2. Classification (NCBI taxonomy): domain Eukaryota; kingdom Metazoa; phylum Chordata; order Ceratodontiformes; family Ceratodontidae; genus Neoceratodus; species Neoceratodus forsteri. The sequence continues at coordinate 1,211,113,939 of CM057453.1, read as the reverse complement.
TCATGAAACTTTACTGTCCTGGCCCCCACCACCTCATGGGGGATGCTGTTCCATGCATCCACCACTCTCTCTTGGAATAACTTCCTCATGTTGCCTCTAAACTTGCCGCCCTCCCATTTCCTGTCATGCCCTCTTGTTCTTGTGTAACGTCTGCCTTGAAACAGATCCTGTATCTATGTACTGGTAGTTCTTTTCAGATATTTGAAGGTTTCTATCATGCCCCCTCTCTCCCTACTTTGCTCAAGTGAGTACCTGTTGAGATCCCTCAACCTGTCTTCACACAATTTTAGATGCAGTCCCTGTATCAAGTGTGCATGCCCTGGGAAACATACAGTTAGAGTGAAGCAATGATCAAGGTGTGAGTATGTGCCATTGATGTTAAAGTAGTGCGTGTGTGTCGTGAGTATGTGAATTAAGGCAGCAGCATGCATGTACCCATTTTACATCCCAGATAAATGTCTTGAAGAACTTGTGAGATGCTGGTTGTGCTCACAGAGAGGGATGGGTAGACTCGAGACACAGGACTGGAGCTATATTAAAATCTCCTGCCAGCATCAATACACCAGTGGTTCAAGTAAGAATTTGCTCTAGGAGTTTCCTCATTACAGGGGTGTTCATCCCCAGGGGAATTGTGTTTTTCCAAAGTTGGGACCCATAGATATGGGTCCTGTATGACTGGGTTAAGAAAGCTGTGAGGGGGGACTGGCCTCTATTAAGGGGCCTCCTGATGCTAGGATCATCTTAGAGCTGGGGGATTGGGATTGATGTCTAAGCCTCATCCAGGGACAGAGCCCTCAATCTGAAATTGGTAGGTTACCCAGGTAATAAGTAACTTTGCAGGAAAAAGGAAAACACGCTATAATAATACTGCAGTGGGACGATTAGGGGGATACAGTAGGCAAACAAATCATGAAATATAGGATGGAGGGGGCAGCAGATGACTATAGGGGGAGCACTTAAATGTGGTGAGACAAGGTGGGAGCCACCCCTATTGCACACACAGTGAGGCTCTTGGCAAAATGGGGCCAATCAGGTTAGCACCCTGTGAGCACTGCAAGTGTACATGCCCTGGGAAGCATAAAGCTAGTATACACAAGGTTAGATCACAGGTTCAGGAGCAAACTCTGAGATGGAACAATAGTGGAAAAGCCCTGCACTGTTTGAACTCTGATGCTTACAATACAAAACATTAGAGTGTGATATTAGAACTGGATGATGCAAACTAAGTCCCAGATAGTAAAGACTTATGTACAATAGCCTTACCACCTCCCCATATCTCACCAAATGCACCCCCCCCCAGTTTCAAAATGAGGAGGGACCAGGTTTATAGATTAGTTGGTTTGAAGGAGGGATTGTCCTTGAATTGTTACAAAAACTTGATGTAAAAATTACTATATGATGAGCAGTCTCAAAAACTGAAATATACCCAGCCATTATATTCTCAATGGTGTGATTGAAGAGAGGCACAAAAAACAAAATGAAATGCACCCCATGTGCAGGATGGGGAGATGGAAACTTGCAATGGGCAAGCAGCATTATAACAGTCCATGTAGTCCTGGTACCACAGAAGGTTAGATTACATTGGTCCCTAGTAAAGAAAAGCTGCCACTGATTAGATGCACCGTTAACCCATGTAGATTGCCAGCAGACAAAGTCCTACAGGAAGTCCAGTCCAGTTCCCACTTTCAGGCACCACTCAGCATATGTCCTTTCCCTAAGCCCATACCTCTCCCTTGTACTAGGTCAATATGCACCTGCTAAAACAGCACAGCAACAACCGTGCTCTGTATAGTGCAGAAATATTTAGAGTGACTGGGGTATAATAACGATAGGGAATTACTGATACCCCTGTCACTGTGTGCTTATACTGGGAAGGGATCCAGTTGCCGTGTGGTGTGGTGTGCGGTCGAGCTGCCTCCTAGGTGGAGTGGCTAAGTCACCAGCACACAGCAGGTTTGGAGACCTGGGATCATGGTTCAGTTCACCACAGGTCTCCTGATGTTGCTAGTTTTTTTTTTTTGTGAAAAAAAGGGATCCCCCTGAGATTCTCACCATCCCCAAAGTCTACGCCCCCTCAGAGATGATTATTTTAAGTCCAGGGGGAGGGGGGCAAAACCCCCTGCAAAATACAAAAAGTATCATTGTTCCCTATGATGTGCAATGTTTTTCTACGGTCGGTGTTTTACTCAGCCTTATTTCAGTGCATGGCATTTTGCTTGCAGCATTCATTGCCATGCTGTTTTTGTTGCTGATATTATGACCCCATGCCCCTCCCCCACCCACCCAGACTCCCTACCCACTGCCAAGCCCCCTACAGTACATTGCCAGAGCCCAACCAGCGTTCATGGCTAACACTGCACCATTCCAACACTACTGGACATCCCAGCAGTGACTGTCCCCTGATATACATTAAAGCATGGCTGCAACCCCCCTCCCCACATCAGACTGGATGGGCCTTGTGGTCCTTATCTGCCGTCAACCTCTATGTTTCTATGTAGACCAGAGAATCCACGCCTAATCCCAGTCTGTTCAGCTATGCAGGTGAGAATTGGTAATCCCAAATTTAGGCTGCACCTAACAACCCAGGCGAATATAAAAAAGGCTGCAGCTCACATGGCTGCTCCAAGTGTAGACTGCCAAGTGAGGCTTTCCCAGTTAGGTCAACTGAATGGCTAAAACAATCAGCTCACCAAGCCAGGCATGGGACTTAGTCTTAAAGCTTAAGGGCAGCATGTTCTCAATAAGGAACAGTGCCATGTTAATAAGAAAATAAATGCCAATGCAAGCTGGAACTCCTGTATATAAATAACCTATTGTAAACAACTATATGAAACAAGTGACGTCTACCTCATCTTTATCACCCATGCACTCCAGGCACTTGTAGAATTAAGTTCCATGCAGGACATTGTTATTAAGCTGGTGGACAAGGCTGGTAATGTTGTGGTCATGTAATGTGTTCACTACAAACAAGAAATCATGAGACTATTGGCTAACCATGATAACTACAGATCCCTTGGAGGTGATCACACATCTGCATTTAAAACCATTGTATACTACATTGGTAAATAAAAGTCTTGTGGAATGGCCAGCTCAGCAATAATGAGATGAATTTTATCATGGCTAAAAAGCCTGTATGCCCTACTTTCTACTTGTTGTCAATGATTCACAAGTCTTTGCCAGCCGATCTGGACATTGTATTGTCTCAGGGTTGTGCTTGGTGTCCAAGAATTTGCTATGCTATGTTGATTTTTTCCTGAAAGAATGATTCTTTTGGATGCCTGCCCATACTATGGATGTATTAAATAGGATTCAAGATTTGTGCTGTTGAGAAACTTCTGCCTTTGGGACTGTAGATGTCATTTCGCTCTATAGGAGCATTCCTCATCAACTTGTCCTTGAGGCAATACGCCATTCTCTCAGAAGACAGCAAGGAGCAGTTCCAGTAGTGCCATCTGATTGTCTCCTCCAGGCTGTAGATTTCATTCTGCACCACAGTTATCTTCTTTTTGATGGACATTTCTACCTCCAGGTCCAGGGTACTGCAATGGGGGCTGCTATGGCCACCTCATGTGCACATTTTTACCTGGCCTGGTAGGAGGAACAGATAATCTTTACTGCAGTGTGTAATCCACACCTGAGGGGGATAGTCAGATGGCTCTGTTTTATTGATGATACCTTTTGGTCAGGTCCCATTGAGGGTGTAGACAATTGCATTTCATGGTTAAATAACAGTTTTAACCAACGTTTTTTTACTCACACTGTAAGTCACACTAAACTTGAGTTTCTGGACTTATGGTTTTATGCTGATACTTTAGCTGTGGTGCAGAGTGATAGATTTAATAAAACCACAGCTAGCAATAGTCTCCTCTGAGCAGAGAGCAGTCTCCCATCTGGCTTCGTCAATTGCATCCCTGTGAAACAGTTCCTCAGAATTAGGAGCAACTGCCCAGGAGAGGAAACATACTAGGAGCAGTGAAAGGAACTAAAAAGCTACTTCAAAGTCAGGGGCTACTCAAGTAGAGAGATCAACCAGGCCTATAAAGGGCCAAGGGAACACATAGGGCATTGTTATGATTCCCTAGGACAACTGAAGTTAAAAAGAAACCTCCATGGACATTTGTCACTAGATTCAATACCCTGGCATTTAAAATCATGGAGACAGTATTGAAACATTGGACATTCTTAATGTCTGATCACACTTTGGCCTGAACTGTGGGACAAAAACCCAAAATAACTTTCTCTAGAGGTCCCATCATAGGCAGTATGTTGACACAAAGCCATTATTTGGAGGCTAAGCCTGAGAATTGGCTTCAAAACAAACCAGTTGGCTTTTATGCCTGTAAATCAATTGACGCTGCTCTCCAGATGTTCAGTGACAAATTCCTTCAAGTTTGGAATCTACATGCTCCCCTACGTAAAACCAGAATCCGGGGAAACCATCTACCCTGGGTATCACCTGAGCTCCTATCCTGTCAAAGAGCTTGTGACACTGCATGGCGTAAACACAAGGCAACCAACTGTCCCAGGGACCTCCAACGCTACAGGGAGCTACAAAATAAAGGCACCAAAGATATTCATTTGGCCAAAGCAGAACACTACCAGGCTACCTTCCAAGCAAACACAAACAATCCTTCTAAGTTTTGGAAAGTTGTCCAGTCCCTCTTTCCCCTTCTGCCAAACCCTCCACTCCTGCCTTTAAGCTAAATCACTCAGTCATCTCAGAACCCATGGCAGTCGCTGAATGCTTTAATACCCATTTTACATCCTGTGCCTCTGTGCTCGAAGCTGCCCCTCCACTGCCCCCACAGATTTCTGGCTCCCCCCCCTTGGTGGCCACCTGTCCACTTGCTCCCTCCTCCTCTCTCCCTACAGCCCCTCCCTCATCAACTCCCTTTCTTTTCACACACATCTCCCCTGCTGCTGCCTTAAAGGCCCTCTTGTCTATCGACCCTGCCAAAGGCTCCTTGCCGGATGGCCTGGACCCCAAGCTCCTCTCTCTGTCTGCTCCTGCTATTGCCTACTCTCTCTCCCTCTTATTAAACCTCTCCTTTGCCTTATCCGCTGTCCCAGAAGCTTGAAAACATGCTACAGTTCTACCTCTCTCTAATGGAGGTGATCCTTCCTCCCCTAACAACTGCCGCCCTATCTCTGTCCTTCCCACCCTCGCTAAACTCCAGGAACATATAGTTCTTGAGCAACTCTCCTCCTATTTTACTGACTCCACCTTTCTCACTCCTTTCCAAGCCAGTTTTAGAAAGCACCACTTCACTGCCACATCCTTGCTACGGCTGACTGAAGCTATCGCTATGGGCATGGACAATGGCCTCATAACCTCCACTATTGTTATAGACTTAGCAAAGGCCTTTGATACGGTCTTGCACCCTTTACTCCTATCCTGTCTCAGATGGGCTGGTCTTTCCCCAAAAGCCACAGACTGGTTTAAGTCTTATCTGTCAGGCAGATTCCAGTCTGTCCGTATGGCTGATGCCATCTCCCCACCACTTCCCATTACTACGGGAGTCCCACAGGGCTCTGTACTCTGGCCCCTCCTTTTCTCTATCTTCCTTAATGATCTCCCACTGGCTTGCACAACAACAAACATACACATGTATGCAGATGACACGGTACTGTACACAAGTGGCAAATCAGTCCCTGATGTCACCAACCAGGCTCCGACTGGACTTCAACAATATACAATACTGGTTTAAAAAACACCACCTCATCCTAAATGCAAAGAAAACAGTCTCTATGACTGTTGAAACTTGGCAGAGGCTAGTCAGGCTCTTCTCCTTACCCACATTCCACACCTTAGATGGTACTGTACTAGAGGACACCTCCTCCTTCCGATACCTCGGAATTTGGCTGGACAGAAACCTAAATTTCTCGGTACACATCGATACCATTCAGAATAAACTCCAGCCTAAGCTAGGGGCCCTAAACCAAAACAGTAAATGTATCCCCCTTCCAGCAAGACGGGAATTGGTACATAAAATGATTATGCCAATTTTTGATTACTGTGACTTAGTTTATGGAGCTGCCCCCCAATCCTCCTTATCAAGGCTGGACCCTCTTTTTAACTCCTTCTGCCAGTTTGTCCTAGATGCTCCTGCCCAGAGACACCACTGCATACTCTATCGCTCTCTGAACATTCTCTCCCTTGCTGATAGGAGAACCATGCATGAGGCAAACTTCACCTCAAAATTTTGGCTAGGTACACTCCCTGCCTACCTCTGTACATCCATAGCTCCCCCTCTTCCCTCCAAATACACCCTCAAATCTGTTGACTCACATTCCCTGAATATACCCTATAGAAGCACTATGTCAGGCCAAATGGCTTTCTCACATCGACTACCTAAACTTTGGAATCAACTACCATCCCAAATCCGATACTCTTCAGCCAATTCTCTCTCCACATTCTTAATAAACTATCTAGTGACAAACTGCAATTGCACCTAGTCCCCCTGGACTGGTGTCTGCTGAGGGTCTATTTCTCCCCCACCCTCCAGCAGAACCAACTAAGCTGTTTCCGATTTCCTAAAAACCTCCTGCATCCTAACCCCCTACTCCACTCCTCTTGCTGATTTGTAAATATTCCACAACTTGTGATCTCGTTGTAATTGTCTATGTACAGTGAAACTATTTCTTGCTGATTTGTAAATTTGCTCAGCCTGTGATATTGTTTAATTGACCATGTACAGTGAAGCTATTTTTTCTATGTGCTGTATACTGATGTACTATGTAAATGCTCCCTCTCCGCCTTCCCCCAGGATGTACCGTGAGACGAGCATCTTGTTGCTCAGTGTAATTCTCCTGTTAAAACTTTTCAATAAATAAATAAAAGGTGTATAGCACATACATTTGTCATTAATGGTAGATGGTCAGTGGTAGGGGACATACAAAACAGTGTAGGTCCATCAATTTGCCATCAGCATTTGTGAGTATGTTGTGTATGCTGCCTGGTGGTCTTGCAAACAAATGTATGTGGACAGGACCACCTGGCAGCTCAAAGTGAGAATTATGGAGAATGTAGGGGCCACACATCATTGTTCAGACAAATGCAAGTTAGGGGCACATTTTTGGGAACAGCATAACCAGGACCCCTCATGTTTAAGATTCATTGCATTAGAGTATGAGCCATGATTATTTAGAGGGGGTGATAGGTTGCAACAACTGCTTCAAAGAGAATCTTTGTGGATATTTCATTTGAACAGCTTGTCCCCAAATTGATTTAATGATATCCCAGCTCTAAACCCATTTTTGTAAACTTAGGAGGATGGTATGGTTATCTGTACGACCTTTTTCTTTCTTTTTTGCTACAGCTATCAGCGATGAGATCTGAACTGACTTTTTGACCTTTTGATCTACTAACCCTGATACTAAACCACTCTATGCCTCTTTGAAGCACTAGGAGTTGTCTGTATCTAATAGATTCAAGCTTGTCCAAGTAACTTTTATGTGACTGGAATTTTTGCACAGTTTTTGTGTATTGTAATATTTGATCTAAGAATCTGCCCATAACTTTTGTACATGGAACATTGTTTTTAAATTAGGTTAGATATAGTCACTTGTTTCACATAATTGTTTGGAACATGTTATTTGTATGCAGGGGTTCCAACTTGCATTGGCATTTATTTATCTATGTATTAACACAGCACTGTTACTTATTGAGAACATGTCGACTTTAAGCTTTAAGACTGATAATACTGAGAATAATGTATGTTCGGTTATCAGTAACAGGCTTGTGTTGCCACTGAGAGGTTGCCACGGTGACCGTTTAAACCTCGTGAGTGAAGCTCGAGAGGTTTCAGTCATCTTGGCAACCTCAAAATGGCAACACACACTTTGTTACCAATAGTGGACCATACATTATCTTTTATGGTGTTTGGTCCACATAAAGAATAGAAAAAGAGAGGCAGGATCTATGCTTTGAAGCTGATTTTTAGTCACTTCCACTCTGTCCTGGATCCAGCTTTCACTGCCGTGGCCAGTTCAGGAAGTCCTGAGCATAGCATATTGTGCATGCATGAATGTGTTCTATGTTGTTGTACTATCAATGTGACATCCCCACAATGGTATAACAACATCCTGACATCACATCGAGGGTACAAACCTGTAAAATTCTGGATTTTTACTGATAACAACATTTCATCATACATTACATATGTATGTATGCTAATTTATTCTGATTCTGCTGACCCAGAGTCCTAGGAAATATATGTATCACATTCAGGATTCCACCTCCTGATAAAGGAGCAGTGGCTCCGAATGTGCATGGGGTTTGTATCATGGCAGCTGTACTTCATTGCTTTTCACACTGCCTTCTGGGTGTTGGCATACCCTTTTCCATGCTAGGCTATAATGGGGAAAGAACTGTAGTGCTTTGATACTGTATACAGGCATTTCTCTCCATGCTTCCCCAGTGTACCTAAGAGGCTGTCACTGACAGCATGAACTAGGAGTCAGTATGCATTGCATGTAAGTGGTTGGTCAAAAGAACATAGTGGACTGTCACTATTGCCCTCAGTCAGGTGGCAACAAAGATTTCATGATTTGCACATTTGCCTCCAAAAGTACCATTGACGGGGGGTTGAGTTAGGGAAGGTGGAGTAGGCATAACCAAACAATATGCTGGATGTAGGGAGGAACAGGCAGTTGAACTAGACATACTGTAAGGATGAACCCACATTTGTCAATCCCCATAATAAACTGTGGAATCAGGGTTTTTTGTAATGCAATAATAAGACCACTTGCTGCAGTAAATTAGAGGACTGGGACTTGAATTAAGGAGGTGGGATACTTTATTAAAGATGATGTCAGTTGGGATCTGGTGATTACGGGACCAGTTTATTTGAAGGTTTGGAATGACCAAAGATGGAGTGGGACAGCAGTAGCACTGAGGTGGGTGGGGGCTGGCCATAGTACTAGTCACATTAGAATGACAACATTTTTGTTTTATTTTAATCCATGTTTTTGCCTGATTAGTGGATAACTAATAGCAGATCTCCAAATACAAACATCCAGAAAATATTCAGGGGAATACATTCACAAATGTCTAGGATTTATTTAGTCTGTGATAAGCAAGATGTTTATGTATACAATGTGCATATCAATGGAACCTCATTATAATTTACTAGTCCAACGGGTGTCTTTTTAGGAAAGCTTAGGCAACATAATTGGAATGATTGTTGCAGCTTAATAGGAATGATTGCTGAAGGTACTGAGTAAGACTGTAACATAGCAGTTAAAGGGTAAGTCAGCACAATGGGTCCTCCACTCAAGTGCAGGGTTGGTCCCAATGTGCACTTTGTGTGCAAAAACATTTTGGTTTACATTTAATGCAGTATAGTCGATTTTGGACTAATTTTACTTACTTCTAGGCTGCAATCTTCTGTAACTACAAATCCCAGAATCCCCTGCAGCTGGCATCAGAACACTAAAGCAGCAGTGGGAAATTTAATTAAAGATGTTGCAAAGTTTTACTTCACCAGCGGAGTTGCGAAATTTGCTTTTGGGAATTACTTCATGATGTTCCCACTTCGCAGCTTCATCTAACTTGAATTAACTTCACCTAGAAAAGTGGCTAAGTAAGGCAAAGTTAGGCAAAGTTACTTGAATTTAAGTCAATTCACCTAGAAAAAGGGCAACTTCACTTTGAATTTCACCAACTTTGTGAATTAATTAGTGAAGAGAATGTTATTCACTTCTCCCATCTCTAGATTTAATAGCCTGCACTGCAACTTAGAGCTTTTGTAACCTCTGATCAATTGTTTTCCAGTTGTGCTTGTCTCCAGTGGCTGAGTACAACTCTCTATAACTGTAATTACCTACAGGAGGACAGCAGGACAAGCCGCTCACCTCCTGGCCACCACCGGGATCCACACAAGTGAATTCTGAACCCCTGACAGGGCTGCATTTGCCTCGAAGGCGTGGCCGTGGCTACGGACCCTGCCGCTCCACCGCTCACCTCCTGGCTGCCACCGGGATTCACACAAGTGGGTAAGAAGTCCTCCTTGGACTGGGGAAGCTATGTGTGCTGCCATTGGCCCAGCGAGCTCAGGGCTGTATCCTAACTGGACCCTGCCTACTCTGCTGAGCCCTGACTGACTGCAGTGCCTCACTGACTTTTAGAATTAGCCCAGGACTGTCGCACCCATTGAAATCAATGGAGCTTTGCTGAATTTTTTCGCCCACCCCACCACCTCCACCATTTATTAAATAGACTCCTCGCCACACCCTGTCATACTTGCCCCTCCTCTCTCCTACTCCCATTGGTCTCTCGATCCCTGCACACCCCCTCCCCCTGCTCATCTGCTGCTGTTGCTGCTGCTGCTGCTTCTACTGCCTTTCTCCATCTCCTTATTCCTTTCTCTCCCTTTTCTCTTCTATAAGCATGCGTACCCTCACCACTATGCCCTACCTACCTGTTCTACTCCTTGTCCTCGCCCCACTGCTACATCTCCCCACAACTTGTTTCCCCTTCCCTTTTCAAAGCTACAGGTTGAATTACTCTTATAGCCAAACTGGCACCCTTCCAAATGAAACCATCTCGAACACTAGGGGTCATCCACCCACAATGTACCCTCACCTTCGTCTCAGGGTACAGTGGGCACTGCTGTCTCCCCAGCTCACTACACTCCTTCTGTACCCATATAAAACTATCTCTACCTACTCCTCTTCAAAAAATAACTGCAAGCTCTCCCTTAGGGTATTACGTCTGGCAACCTTGAAACTCTCACTCCTCCTCCTGCTGCTATCAGGAAACATTCACCCCAACCCTGGCCCAAAGTCAGCTAGGATCTCTAGCCAAACCCAGTGAGCTGGCACCCTCTCTATTATCTGCCTGAACATCTGCAGCTTACTACCCAAATTTGACCAACTGCAAGCCTTCGTGAGCGCCCACCATCCTGATATTCTGGCTGTGGTTGAAACCTGGCTCACCCCCTCAGTTCTTGATCACGCTATCTCCCTCCCAGGATATAATATCTTCAGGCTGGATCATAAATCTAAAAGAGGAGACGGATGTGCCCTGTATCTAAAAGACAATCTGAAGGGGCACAGTGTCCACATTGACACACCAACATCCAACACCCAACTAATGCACATCAAAATCCTACTTGCACAGAATAAAGCCTTATCAACCATCACAGTGTATATCCCTCTTAAAGAACAGGGACCGGGCCTCTGCATGGTATTGGATTACATCAAAACACTCCCGCCTAACTCTGAAACTGTCATACTTGGTGATTTCAACATAAACTGGCTGGGTGCCAATGCTGGAGCTGCCAGGGACTCGATCACATCAGCCAACCTCACCCAGATACTGGACTTCCCAACTAGAAAAAAACTACAAAACTGGCACCAGCACCCTATTGATCTGGATCCTGATATCTCACCCCTCCCGGATTACAAGATCCGCTGTTCTGCCTGACTCCCTCAGTGATCACTCCCCTGTCAGCTGCACCTGGTCAAATAAATTGTGCAAACCACCTCCTAAAGTCATCCTCAGCAGAGTCCTACACTGGGGACAGCTAATCAACCTAAAAACACGCCTACTTAATCAAGACTGGTCCACCATCAACTGGGCTACTGACACAAACACAGCACTGGACCATTTCATTCGCATCTTTAATGAAGCCTGTAACATCTTTGCCCTGCTAAAAAAATGCAAAGTTAAATCTTTCTGCAACCCATGGCTCTCAGGCACACTCCTAAAGAAGTTAAAATACAGGGACTACCTCTGGGAACCGGCCAGAGCAACAGGAAATCAAGCAGACATCCAAAAATATAAAACAGCAAGAAATGAATGCACAAAATCCATTCACCAACATAAATCTGATTAGTACAAGAAAGCACTCACTGACTCATGGGGAAATGGGAGAGCTTTTTGGAATAACATAAAAAATGTCACAGGACAGGAGACCAAATCACCCCCGACTGTTCTCAAAATAAATGGGAGTATTACACTAGACCATAAAGTCATTGCCAATACTCTCAGCAATGCCTTTACTGACCTCAGCAGTGTCCTCCCCCCAACTATTTCAACATCAGCGACACTCTTCTTCCTATCCATCAGTCTCTACCCCCTTCTATTTCAGAAGAGTTAACAAACACACAGTCAGGAAATACATCTCCAAAGCCATTAGCAACACCAGAGCAAGTGCTGATACACTGGACCTCAAGCTTCTGTCACTCACGCTAGAGGAAGTACTGGATCCTCTCACCAGGATCTTTAATCTCTCCCTCTCTCTCAGCCAGTTCCCAGATAAATGGAAGTCAGCAACCATCACTCCTATCCACAAAACCAGTGACCGGACCACTTATGGAAAATATCACCCAATCTCTATCCTCCCAACCCTCTCTAAGGCCCTGGAACGGATAGTAGCGGACCAACTCACTGACTATCTGAGCAAACATAACATCCTTTGCCAGCAGCAACATGGATTTAGAAAAGGGCATAGCACTGCCATTGCCCTTCTTGAGTTCACTGGTGCCATCCACAACTCCCTAGACCACGGTCTCCTAACTGGGGCTATATTCATAGACCTGTCAAAGGCATTTGACACCATCCACCATCACCTCCTGCTTCATCAGCTACTGGTCACTGGTCTCTCAACTGAAACTGTGGCATGGTTTGACAGCTACCTTAGAAACCAGACCCAATGTGTAAAAATAATGGATGTACTCTCAGATACTAAAGAAGTTCACTCTGGTGTCCCCCAGGGCTCCATCCTGGGCCCACTACTATTCAGCCTGTTCCTCAACACTCTCCCTGCCTCCAGCCCACTACAGATGATACTCTATGCAGATGACACTGTGATTCTTGCCTCCCATCAAGACCCTTGCCACCTACAACAAACCCTTCAGCATGGTTTCACCTCGGTTGAAAACTGGTTCAAAGAACATAAATTAATTCTTAACCAGAAAAAAACCAAGACCATGATCTTCACCAGCCACCAAAACAAGCACGAACATCTCCAACTCTCCTTGAACACCTGCTTAGGTAGCCCTCTGGAGCAGGTGGAATTCATTAAATATCTAGGAATCACCTCAGACTCCCACCTGTCCTATGCTACCCACATAACCAATGTTGCAAAAACTGCGAACTCCAGATTGGGTATACTATGGCGGCACCTGACCAAAGAGGCCCTCACTGCCGCTGTTCAAAGCTCCATCATCTCCCAGATAGACTATGGCCTTGTCGTCTATGGCGCCGCCACTCGCACGGCACTCCGAAGGGTGTCCACCACCCTAAACAAAGCCTGCTGACTAATCACTGGAGCAAAACGCCTCACACACACCTGCGATCTTTACTGTCAAACAAACTGGCTGCAACTTGAAAATCAAATTATTTACCAAACCTGCATGGTGGGAAAGAAAATCCAGTTAGGGATTGCCCACCCGGAGTCTACACCCTTCTCCAAACAAAAAACAGTTCTAGAATCACCAGAGGATCAAAGACTCAACTGTTTCAGATCCCTCACTGCTGCACAAACCAAGGCCAATGATCAATCGCATACAGGGCCCCCACCTGGTTTAATGGTCTAGCCTATGACACTATCACCACCACTGGTCTTGGTGCCTTCAAATACAGGCTCCAAAACACCCTTGTTGCCTCCAGCACCTGTGATTGCCTTGGCTAATTACTTCATCTCCTGAGCCTGCAGTACTCACCGCTGCCGGGCCCAGTGTCCCCCGCACTTGCCCTCCTAGGGCCGCCTTCTGCCCTGCACTTGCCAGTGACAATGCCTCCTGGCTGCCTCACACTCTTTCTGACCCCACGCTGTCCCACCCACCAACCCTTCTCTCCACTCTGTTCCTCTCTCACCCTGCTACTGCCCTATTCCTTCCTCCTCCTCCCCATCCTCTCTTCATCACTTGTCTTCTTTTTGCAATATGTGTAAACCTTGTAACCTATGATGTTAAACCATTGTTATGACGTAGAACCTTAGTAAAAGAGCCCTGGGCTCAAAGGTAATTTCTAATCCTAGAACAAATAAATAAAAAAACAATAGAAAAAAGATCAGAGCTTATATCAGCTCTAAAATGCACTGCAGGCTATTGAATCTCCCATTAGTGTAGTACTGTTCTGATGTCAGCTGCAGGGGATTGTGGGATTTGTAGTTATGGAAGAAGTCAGCCTAGAAATAAATAAAATTAGTCTGATACAATTAACTATACTACAGTTAAAAACAAGTAAACCAAAATGTTTAATGCACGCAAAGTGGCCTATGCAGCAATTTAGATCAAGAACACATGACAGTCATGTACCCGGCCTGCAACCATCCACACCTGTAGACAAGCGAACAGGGCACTCCACTAATGAATGCTGGTCACCTGTCCATGGTCTCTCCCCACTGGCACATTGGTGAGCAGGGGACAGACCAGTAGACACAGGCAACCATTCAATCAGATGACAACCCTGGCAGCAGACTGGATCCCCTGCTCCAAGCAAGCAGGGGATTGTGGGACATGGCAGGTTCTGGAAAATCAATACTGACTGTGCAAGTCCCCACTGGCTGTCCCCCACCCTCTCTGCATGTCTGGAGAGCTGAGGCTGCATGGTAGGGGGGATTGCTTGCCTGCTGTGGCCAGTGGGCGTGAGATGGAGGTGGTACACAGCCGCTAAGGCAGGGTCCATGTTTGCATAGCCTGCAATCCTGTCTACCAGCACGCCACATGTTGGTGCATGTTGTGGAGTGCAGGAACATCCAATGGACACTCCCCCAGTCCATTATCATGCAAAGATATGTGGACAGATATGGGACTGGATGCAGAAGGGGTCTGTGCCCCTTCCTTGAATATTGTAGAGATTTGCCGAACCCCTAATGTGCAGCAGCGAGACTTAGGGATGCCTATGCATTGTGCATATATGGCATGTAGGCTTTATGTATGGACCCCAAAGTGCACACTGGGACCAGCCTAACCCTTGGATGAGAGACCATTGGTGTTGATTGTTGCCTTTTTAAGAAGCACTATCCATTCTACAAAAAAATTTCATCATGTATTTTAGAAAAAAAATATTTCTGAAACCAATAGATTTATCAGTAGTATATTCTGGATTTGTTCAAATATGTTTAAAATAGAGTCTATTACTAAGTTTGTAATTAATGACTCAATTTCAATAAAAATAGCTGGCACTGTCAATTTAAAAAAAATCTGTTCCTTCGAGGTTACTTTTTAACTGTGCATACTAGACTACTACTTTGCATGCATTTGTACAGTGCTAGTACATGTTTCCGAATGTACACAACACATTACAAGATGCTTCATTTATTCACAGTGGGTGAGAAGGCTACCTCAACTCATAGCAAAATTATTTATTTATGTATGTTTTTGGTAAACAGGTAAGCAAGCTGATCCAAAGGACCATTTTCAGTTGTGACCCGGGCCAGGCAGTGGCATACAATACAAGGCTGAAGCAATAGACACAGGTTACAATACAGAAGGAGCAATATACATTGAGTAACATGACATCAACACCAGTGATACATTACACAAAAATGTAACACAACAAGTTTCATAATAAAAATGAATTGCATGCCCAACATGAAAATATTCAGGCATTACAATGTAACTTAGTGTAAAATGCAGGGGGCTTCATCACCGCACCCTCTATGTGGGGGGGCTTTGCCCACCACACCCCATAACCAAAATAACCAACTCCAATGGGGAGCGGACTCTGGAGTAAAAAAATAAGTGTTACGGGGGTTTGTGTTCCCTAAAACGACATGACCCAGACAAGAACCCGGGTCTGAGGGAGTGCGCTGGCAGAGCTGCTGGTGTTTTAGCCCTGTACACCACCGGAGCAGCTTAGCCAACTCCCTGAAACAACTGTCCCTTAATGCACTCCAACAGCAGTAAGGTAGCAACCCATCACATCCTCTATCTTACCCCTTTTGAAATCCATCAGATATACTTTCGAATGGATGCTCACTGTTGGAACACTACACCTATCTGGCAATAGTGCCTGGGCAAGTGTGTGTCGGGATAGTGAGCCACAGGAAGACATAAGGGTACCTCTCAGTCATAGTGCGAAGTCTCACCCCACCAACCCAATACTCCTTCCTGGGGGTTCTTGTTCCCTTTGTGCCTTACTTTGCACTTTTGTGAATTGAATTTCAACGCCAAACCTTAGACCACCCTTCTAGCTTTCGTCACTCTGCATTCCCTCATCACTATCCACTCTCACACAGAGCTTATTGTCATCTGCAGAGAGACACAGCCTACCCCAGATATTCTCACCAATGTTGCTAATGAATATATTGAAGAAGGGTGGTCCCAAAACAGATCCCTGTGGTACTCTACTTAGAGTCATGATCTCCCTATCTACTGACTTGATTCCATTGACTACAGCCCTCTGCTGTTTCCCATTTAGCCAGTTACCTACTCAGTTTACTATGACCTTAGCCACAATCAGATCCTCTATCTTCTTCAGCAAGCATCTGTGATGCACCGAGTTGAAAGCTTTGCTGAAGTCAAAGTAGATCAAAACCACAGCATGGCACCTATCCAGTTCCCTTGCCACCCAGTCAAAGAGAGCTATCAGGTTATTTTGAAAAGACTTCCATGCCCTGATTCCATGCTGTTTACTGTCCTGGAGCCCATTGCTTTCCAAGTACTCCATGAGGTCCTCTTTGACCAATGATTCCATTAGCTTCCCTACAATAGAGGTAAGACAGATTGGACTGTAGTTCTGCACATGTTCACTGCCCCCCCTTATCACATGACATTACAATGTCCTTTGGCCAGGAGGATAGGAAAACCTCTGCTTGTAGAGGAATCCTCTGGAGTTCCATGGCCTAGGTCTGCATCTCTTAAGGCTTAGGGCTAGTTTTATTGCAATCTAAATAGGTCCAGCAGTATAAATATGACTTGCAGTTTCAGCTAAGAGGATACCCAGACTACAACTCACTACCCACTGCTTTGGATTTGTAGGGAACTATTGCAGACCTCTCCTATTGTCTCATGTAGGAGATATCCACTCTCATAAAGGAGCCAGAGGACACAGCTCTGTGATAAAGAAGCCCACACTCGTGAGAACTACTGCTTTTAAGGTTGAAAAAAGAACTAACTCAAGATGACTTGCAGGAGCCACAAGGCACAACCCAATGAAGAAGGAATGCACAGTTTTAAATATTGCCTCGTGGAGGTGTCCTGGCTAGTGCTAAAGGAATGTCAATGAAACAAAGACAACAAGAAAATAAAAAAGGCTGCAACATTGGTGCAATGGGGTGGCTTCATTTCCAGAGCTTATAAAATGTTGCTAGGACAGAACAATCAAAGTTTAGTCACATTAAATCTCAGTTGGAATCAGAGTCTTGCATAACACTTTCACAGGCAGAATAGTTTGGGATATTGGGAACAGGGTTGAAGAGTCACATCCTTGTGACCTTGGTGGGAATTCAGGTAAAAGACCCTGATCTGTTTCTTCCACAACCCAACCATCTCAAAGTATTTTGGAGGTGGCAGAACTGACCTGTGCTGGCAGGGTTGTGGTGAAGTTAAATCCAACTTTCAGATTTTTTTTGTGCTGCCCCATAGTGCAAACAAATTGGAAATTGGTGAATGGAGATTTCAAGTTTGGAGCATATCAATCACTTTTACCTTTCAGCACTAAATTCTGGTGTCTCCCATACCAATAGTTGGGAAATGTGACAAACAGATGCTATTTTGCATCTTCTGCTTGGTTTCCCTGAAAGGGATTACCAGTTATTTACTGAAGGCAGCCAAACAATCAGAGGTCTGAACAGAGTGACTAGAGGAGTTACAGAGGATGAAGATTCCCACAGCTTCCATCAGATTAGTGATGGATAAACACATAAACACTTGGCAGGTATGGGAGGTGCACTGGTCAGGGGCCCCTTAGTTTCTCCAGCCTCACTGGCTAACCATGACCATGTGGGGCTTAGGGGAGGTCAGGGGGTTTTTGAGGGGGATGAAACCAGCCATGCCTTTTGGGGGGCTGGTTGTTGGTTTTTTTTTTATCCTCCCTTGTGTCTTTGCTTCCTGGGGATAAATGGGAGACCAGATAAATCTTGAAGGACTCCAGCGATGTTATAGGGTGGAGATGGCACCTGGCAGGCATTTTATCCATACTGGATCACCATTAAGAATACAGACTGTTTGGCTGAGGTGACCGTGTTATATGTTCAGTTTCATGATTCAGTGGTGGTTAGAAATTTTAGTTATTTGATAATCCTTTTGGGCTCTGTTTATGATGTATTCCTCAACTGTGAGCACAGACAATTGTATCTGAATATCATTCTTGTCTGTATTAAGAGTGTATAATTCTGACCATATCTGTACTTCTCCTGCATTGCCTTTGAATAAAACTGAGATTCTAAAAAAAAAAGAAAAAGCTTGGATTGCATAGCTGATTCAAAAACAATTGCCTTGTTTCTCTCCTCTGAGTTTCTTGCTTACAGAAATGTTAGAAATTAATGATGGAGCCTAACCTTTAGTGTCAATACCTGAGTCATATGAAGATAGTAATGGGGGAGGGAGGGAGGTACTAAGTCCTTTAAGGGACATTTTGGGGCAAGAGTTTGATAGTTATTTGGGCCTGTGTCCGATAATCACTGGGTTATATGCCTGGTAGCTGTTGAGCAAATGCTCAAAGTGTGCTCCTGATGAACTTCTTCAATACCCCTGCTCCAGGGGTCAGTGAGAAGACCCCAGTATGACCAAACCGGTCACTCTTCCATTTCAAACTGGTCTCTGAAGCAGCTGCTAGAAAATACCTTGAAAAAGGCCTTGGCAAATCAAGGCACAGTGGGGACTCACTGAACCTAAAATTTGTTCGACTAACACTAGATGAAGTACTTGGTCCACTGAAAAAGATAATTCATCTATCCCTCTACCACTCCAAATTCCCCCTAATCTTGAAAGCTGCCACAGTCACCCCGGTACACAAAAGTGGTGACCGGTTTCTTCAAAACAACTATAGACTGATCTTTATACTCCCCCATCTCTCCATGGCCCTTGAAAGGATTGTGGCTGACCAGCTGGTGGAGTACTTCAATCAATAACAGCTCTTATGCTCAGAACAGCATGGTTTCCAAGCTGGCCATAGCACCATCACGACTCTCCTGAAATTTACCAGATTCTTACATAGTGCTCTTGACAAAGGGCACACTGTAGGGGTGGCCTTTGTTGACCTATCAAAGCCATTTGACATGGTCCATCATGCCCACCTCTTTGAACAGCTCTCAGACATAGGGATAGCCCTAGAAACTGTAGCATGGTTTAGTAGCTACCTTAGCCTGCAATCACAGCAAGTAAACATTGGGGACATCCTATAAGAAAGTTGACCAGTCAGATCAGGGGTGCCACAAGGATCTTTACTCAGTCCATTACTCTTCAATGTCTTCCTAAACAACCTCCCAGCTGCTTGCAATAGCCGCATACTTCTCTACTCAGATGATGTGGTTATCTTTACTAGGAACCTCTACCCCACACTTCTGGAATGCGACCTCCAGAGCGGCTTCGCAGTGTCTGAAGAATGGTTCAAATAGCAAAAACTGGTCATGAACTACAAAAAGACCAAGACCACGTTCTTTACCACTGCCCAAAACAAGCGAAAAGGTTATCCCCTGGCAATTCAGAATGACTCCGGTAACACCCGGGAACTAGTCCCCCATTTCAAGTACCTGGGAATCATACAGGACACTGCCCTGTCTTACACACATCACATTGACATCTTAGCCAAAGCATTTAACACTGTGATTGGAATCCTCTACAGGCATAGACATTGCCTGACCTATGAAGTTCTGCACCTGGCAATTAACAGTTCACTCATCACCTTGATTGACTATGGCCCAGCTGCCTATGGCTCCACTACCGACACAGTGCTCCAATATCTCTCAACAGCCTTAAACAAAGCATGCCACCCCGCTCACTAATGCCCCAAAAGTCACCCACATCTGTGAGCTTTATGTGCAATCTGGCTGGCTTCAAATGAAGGACAGAATACTTTATCAAACCTGCCTACTCGCAAAAAAAATTTCACTAAACTTACTTCCTCAAGGAATTATGAGCCTTCTATCACCACCTATACATGTCAGACACACCAGGATCTCAACTACACAAGTTTTCCATATGCCCAGGTGCCGCACAATTATGCCCAAGCAATTCTTTGCTCACCAGATCCCTCTGTGGACAAATGGTCTACCACCTGACATCTCTGGAGCCACAATCCTTGGTTCCTTTAAGCGCAAACTCCATCAGCACCTCACCGACAATAGTACCTGTAGATGCCCCCACTAGTCGGCGCCCGCAGCTTTTGTCTGCCTCAGCACTTTCAACTCCTGGCCTGCCAGGTTAAGTCTTTGCCCAAGCACTTGCCTCCCACCCCCTTTACCCTAGCGCTTGCCTCCCACCCCCTACCCCTTAGCTCTTTTCTTTCCCTCTGCCCTCCCTCCCTATCCCAGCTCCCACCACCCCTCACTGCCCTTCCTCAGCTCACCCTAACAGTCTGTCTCTGCCTCTCTCTCCCACAGGACACTGGCATACCACGTACAATGCCTTAGCACAATTTGTGTACTGTTTGTCATTGCAACCCATGTACTGTTGAATTTTTTGTACTCTGTATGTATAATTTACTGTAACTATATTGTGTCCTCTTGTGTTAATGTAGCTGACATGCAACCTCTCAACGAGCATTCGCTCACAGGTGTCATTTAGGAATTCAATAAACAAAAACTGCTAGTATGAACATACTGTATAGAACAAAGCCTAGTATAAGTAGATTTTATGAGTGCTGATCCCCGGGAAGAGGAGCTGGGGAAAAGCCTGGTATGGCTGGTGGGTGGCAGCCTGAATGAAAAACAGCAGACTAGGTGCAAGCCAAAGGAGAGCAGTGATCAAAAGTCTCAAAAACACTAGAAATGCAAAGCATGGTCACAGCAACAGACAGCCAAGGAAGAAAAGAGTGCTGAGGAGGGAGCTCCAGGAAGCAATGGTTGTAAAATGAGCAGTCAAAGTGTACAGCTGCGGCATGACCAAGCAGGGGCCTGATAGGCTGCAGGAGAATTAAGCATTTCAGGGGTACTGAGAACAGAGGCAAGATACCCATGTTCACTGTGGCATATACCCAGTAGATGTGGTACCTATGCCTTGTAGTCCTAGGGCAAATGCCCAGTGGGCATAGTGGTGTATGCCTAAGTATGAAAGTAGGTAAGTATGGTTGTATGTATGAATTGGGAATAACCCAGATGGAGGAGGAGATGAGATGAGATAAGATGAGCAACTACAAGATACAGAACAGTCAACCTGGCAGAAGGGACAGGAGAACAACAGCCATCCAACTGTAGCACAAGCAGGCAGGGGCCAGGGAAGCTGTAGAACCATTATTCAGAAGAATTAAGCCACTGACGGGTATAGAATATAAAAGATCATAGACCACAGAGGTGAGACACCACATTTCATTCAGGGGCACATACTGTACCTGGTAGTCGTATGCCCAAATAGAAAGCAAAGTAGATACAATTATAGCAGTATGGACTTAAAGTGCATAGCCCTGTATAGAAGCATGGTAGGAAAGAGTACAGCAGTATGGTGCATAGGGCATAGCCCTGAATGGAAGAGATGGCATGCTAAGGGAGAGTATTCCAGGCTGCAACCATGCGATATGGAGCACTCCAGTTGATAAAGGGGCAGGAGAAGTGGATGCACAGCTACAGCATGAAACAACAAATGTACAGGGCAGGAGCAAGACAGGTGTAACTGAGAAAAGGCCCAGTCCAGAATGTGGCCAAACACCCTGCAGAGCAGGAGATGCTGTAAACATAGACTTTAAAACAGATGGTCATAGTCAATTCTTCTAAATCAGAAATACGCAGTGAACAAATAATGGAACAGGCTTCCACTTCTTTTAGAGCTTGTACAGTATCTCTTTGTTTCAAGATGTGTCCCACAGAATGAGCAGTAAGAACACGTAGCTGACAACAGAGTATAACAGAAACCCCAGACCAGTGAGAAACACCAGGAACAAGCCATGGCAGCAAGCTGTGGCCAAGGAACTGGAGCAGAAGTGAACAAAGCAGTTGGGAGCAGAGTAGGACTGTAGCAGAGCTGTCCAGTGGTAGGTAGGGCCACTGAAGAGGGCTGATGTAGTAAGGAAAACGGAAGGAAAAGTGAAAACATGAAGCACAGCTACTGGCAGCAATGAAATAAGCATCTAAGGGACTCTTGAACATGTATGGCTTAATTACCACTTGATGGGGGGATGCAGTGGATTGCCTGTTGGCCCCAAATGACAGATTAAAGACTATAAAAGATCATGTGATGGTGTCATTGTTCTCGCTACACTCAACTACAAAACCAGTCAGCAACAATACAATAATGTAATAGCCCCAGTGATACAAGGATGATAAAGTGTGAGTAACACTGTGCAGGATTGAATGTAATAGATTGTAAAGTGCCCCTAGAGAACAGAGCTTGAGAGTATTATATGATGTCAATTACACAATAGGATGCAGTGAGTATTGTTGTTACATAAAATGTAGAGAGCACATTTTAAACATTTCTAAACGTATTTATTCCACAGAGGATCTTTTTAACTTTCTAGTAATCTCTTCATTGCTTACCCTCACTGGATGTCACTGCTCCCATTTGAATTTTGGCATTTGAAATGTTCCACTTACCAGTAGGGGAACCCCAGCATGCATGTACAAGATTCAAATGTTCTGTTCTTCTATGGAGGTAACCTTGAGTCCCACTGAGCAGGAAGGAGATCTTAAATGTCTGAATTCTACTGGGGAACATTTGTGAGTGGATATGGCATGTTACATGTCCTCTGCTACTGTGAGAACCTTGGAGCCCAGCCAAGTTGGCAGGAGATTTAGATGTTTTCCACACCTGTGAGAGGGAGGACCAAAGAGCCTTAACAAATGTGATAGCCAGGACATTTAAAACATTAATCAATAGAGAGACAGGCCTAGGGAAACATAGAAATATAGACTTTGAAGGCAGATAAGGACCGTTTGGCCCACCTAGTCTGCCCATTTACCTACCAATTGGATAAGCTGCAAATTCTAGTTAACCAACAGCCTACTTCTTCCTACCCAGCACCAGAATTACCTTATGTCTGTCCCATGCATTCTTAAACTCCCCCACTGTTTTTGACCCCACAAGCTCCTCAGGAAGGCTGTTCCATGCACCCACCACCATCTCTGTGAAAAAATACTTCCTCATATTGCCTCTGAGCCGTCCCCCATCTATCTTCAAATTCTGTCCCCTTGTTCTTGCACATCTCTTTTTCTGAAAGATGCTACCCTCGTGAAGTTTGTTAATTCCCTTGAGGTACCTGAAAGTTTCTATCATGTCCCCCTGTCCCTCCTTTCCTCAAGGGTATACATATTAAGCTCCGTTAGTCTCTCTTCATATGGCTTCTTTTGCAGACCCTGCACCATTTTAGTTGCCCTCCTCTGGGCTGCCTCAATTCTGTCTATGTCCTTGTGGAGATGGGGTCTCCAGAACTGCATGCAGTTCTCCAGATGGGGTCTCACCAACTGTCTGTAGAGAGGGATAACAACTTCCTGTTTTCTAATGGTGATGACTCTCCCAATACATCCCAGTATCCCCCCAGCCATCCTTACTGCCTTCTCATATTGCTTGCTTACCTCTAGGTTATCTGATATGACTACCCCCAAGTCCCTTTCCATTTTTGATCTTGTTAATACCTCCCCCCCGCCCCACTGTGTACTCTTTTCCTGGGTTTTTGTTTCCCAGGTACATTACTTTGTACTTCTTTGCATTGAAGGCAGCAGGTTGCAGTATTTAAAAATATGTAGCAATCTGCATCAAATCTCTGTGGCAAAATGAACCTGGTAATCCTGTCAGATATCTGAAAAAAAAAACCCAGCAAGGACATAGCAGAGTTTGAAACTACAGCAGTGTTCTCCATTTCCATACATTATTTACAAATATATGTATCACTAATACATCTGTTCAAAAAGGGATAACACTGATAGCAATATACATTATCACTATAGCAATTTTTTTTCATAATAATTCATCTTCAACATTTCATTTATTTTCAGGTCATTATCGTAACAAGGCCATGCCTTCCGCTGGAATACTGCCATGGATACAGAGCATTCTATGTAACATCAACAATCCTTGCCTTAATTATCCTAGCCCAGGAGAGGCCCCAGGGCAAGTAAACAACTTTGAAAAAGCACCGTGAGTATGCTCCCTCTTCTCTCCCTTATTGATGTCTACT
Organism: Neoceratodus forsteri; assembly: GCA_016271365.2. Taxonomy (NCBI): domain Eukaryota; kingdom Metazoa; phylum Chordata; order Ceratodontiformes; family Ceratodontidae; genus Neoceratodus; species Neoceratodus forsteri. The sequence continues at coordinate 1,211,089,716 of CM057453.1, read as the reverse complement.
TATTACTAAAAAATAATACTGTACTGTATATTCATTTATCAGGAGCTGGTCTGAGGGCACTGTGAGTCAATTACCTCTGCATTCTTTGTAGGGAATAGTATTTTCTCTATAACTTGCTGATTGTGTGGTTCCATCTTGCACATTGGACTCATAGCTAAAGAAAACTGTACTCTTGGAAACACTCTGGAGCTCTAAAAAATGTATTGATATTATGGTAGTCTGCAATCTGCAGTAAACACTCTGCAGCATCTTGTGGAGACCCACAAACAGGAATCAGCCCTGGAGACTTAGCATTTGAGTTGCTTGCTCTAATTTTTTACACACTGCCTGATTACTCCTTGAACCAGAACTACACTGATAGATAGACACAGTAATTTATTATGCGCTCAGAGATGTGTGGATAATCAGGTGTTTTTTTTTAGCAGTCTTGTATAAATTAGGAAGGCAATGATTACTGGTTGACTGTTAATGTATAAATTAAAGATTAAATTGGTACATGTCCATGTTTCCTAAACAATTTAATATCATTATAGGCAAAGGAAAGAGTATTTTCTTTTATCCTTGATTTGTAGATGATGTTCTGAGCTAGAAGATTATAGTACTGTAAAATACAAAAATCATTTTGAACCAAGCAGGGTTGTCGCTAAACATTTCAAACACTCATGATCATAAGAGTGTCTCCCACGCACACACTTCTAAAATTCAGACAATCCAAATTCAGTTGGTATATTCCATTTCCCATACAGGGGTTGCTCTAATTTTCTACAAAACAAAACAAAAAAGATTTAACATTCAAGTTCCATTTATTTCACCAGTGACCTGGGTTGGGGAATGGACCGGGGTTGTCGAGGGTTGGCCGGGGGAGGGGGAGCAGGAGCTGGATTGAGCCACCATATGGCAGCTGTCTTTTTCTGTGGAGGGCTGTGGGGAGTTGTGTGACTGGCACATATGCACCCCTGGCAGAGACCAGGGGTTCTGTTACAAGTGGTGCCTGGAATCTCCTGGGAGATGTGCCAGACACTGATGCTCTGCATCACCTGTGTCATTGCACGCCACACCTCCCATCCACAACAACTGAAAATAGCAACTGTCTCTATGATGCTCTGCTCTCCTGGTTCTGGTCACCCACGGCATCACTCCAGACTGTTGACTTATTCTGCCTACCAGTGTGGCTGGCCAAAATCCATATCCTACCCTGGGAAGTAAACCAGGGAGACAATGCTCCCTACCAGAATCCTTGTGTGGGTTTCACACCAGTGCATTGCCCCCCCCCCCCGGGAGGTGCAATCCAGGGGCTATCCTCTGCCTGGAGTTAAGTCCCAGGGATGAGGTGGGGGTCTGGAATGGGCTGGGGCAGAGCCTTGGTGCTGGCAGGGGGAAAAGTATACTAAATAAAAAAATGTAGGTCCATTTATTTTTTAATCAGGAGTCTCTAACATGATTGATAACATGTTTAAATATACACTTGTTACATTTCTTATGGTTAAAAGAATAATTTTTCAAGCCCTTTGTGTGCCATAATGAATGTTTTCTTGATGTTCAGCTTGGAATGGGTTGTTTCTGAAACATATCCACCACTCTGATGTCAGAGGATCCCTTGATGAAGACCAGAAATGGCAGCATTGCTAGTGTTGCCGGAAGCTGTTTGAGACTGTTGAGAGCTACTACAGGGTCTCATGTTCGCAAAGTTTCAGTCACCTTACTAATGTTCCATAAGACCACATATTCTGGCTGCCTTGTACCTTCTCACTTAATGCCTTTCATAAACGGTTTCACTATTGAGTGTAGCACCATGTATTTCACATTGATTTACAGGTGACCTGGTAATATATCAGACCTACTATATATATAGTATATCAATCAAGTTTTAGTGCTTACAATTTGTGAACAATAAAAATAAGAACTTAATTACATGGGTCAGATAATGTAATTTGTGCAATAAAAAACTGATATTAAAGCAACAGTGCAACAAAAAGCATTTTTTCTTATAAAAAACTATTTTCAGCTACATTTAATCGAAATATTAGCATAACTGTCAAATCCACTTTTCTAGTTACCCCCTATGCTGCATATCATTACTTTCTTTTTTATTTTGTCAGACCTTATCCTTGCCAGGTATACAATGCTAGTTCTAAGCCAAATGTGGTGGCCAGCTTTTTTTTAGGAAAAAAACTAAGTTAAAATATTTATAAAATATTCAAATGTTGGTGGAACTAGAAAGTTTTACTACACAATAAAATGGGAAGATGATTGGAATCCTTTATAATTGAAGAAAAACAAAATAAAAAAGAAAGGTAGGGTAATTTTTTCCACAAAGTTGTTGCTCGTGTTTAAATACCTTTACAGATTATACTACAAGACTTCATGTAATATTTCTTCATTTTCTATTTCCTTCCACTGTTTCTTCACAGGCTTATGTAAAGAAAAACATCGACTAACCAGTACAGGAGTCTACTTTCTCATGATTCTTTGTTCTCAATGTTCAGCTCAAGGCTGCCAAGGTTTTTCTCTCCCTCTCCCTGTCTTTCTCTTGTGTTGCAGGGGGAGACCCCATGATTTATCAACTTAAGTGCACACTATGCAGTAACATGTACATGAATTATTAACTCTGACTCCACCAAAAGCATCCCATGCCACTGTACAGGCTTTAAAGGGCTTTAAGAAGGGCCCAACCTAGCCAGATAGGAGTGTACAATTTCAAGTCCTTCCAGCAACTGTGGTTCAGCCCTGTGAAGACAAAGACCCTTCATCCCTTGCTGGATGATTGGTGAATAAGATGGTCATACCATTACAATTCAATAATTTACACATTTAATAGACTACATGCTGGCTCGCCAGTGTAATGCTACCACCTGCAAGGCTACCAAAAAATTCTGGAACAAACTTGAGTCAGTGAAGGGCCAGCCAAGGTAGGAAGATTGAGCATCCAGGAGAAAACTTTCCAGCACTGAGCTTCTGCAATCTGATCCTGGGAATAGCTACATATTTCACCTCCAGCATGGTGCAGACTGGATTAAGTGGTGGAGTCATCGAGGAGCAGAAGGCAACCTTGTCCTCGAAGACAAGTCGGAGGTGGGGGGGGGGGCTCAGCCTATGCATTGCAGGTGGTCAAGAGCTCCAGGATTTAGGTAGGAAGCCTCAGTGGACAGCATGGGGGTGCTGGTGCTGGCCAAAGGAGGCTCAATTCAGTGTGCAAGGGGGCTATTAATACAAAGATTATACTGTAGTTGCTTCGCCTGTGTTTCTTTTTCAACTTTTTTTTAAAGTTAACTTTTTTATTTCTTTATTTTTGACTGGGAAAGGCACACTGAGAAAACGCTCATTTCCAAGTGTGCTCAATGAGCATAGGGAAGTTAAGTAGAAACATAAACAATGATGGTTAATCCCATTTGTCTTTACAGAGGTTTAGCCCACACTACCCACCCCCCCAATGCTCCCCATTTTACTGTTGCCACCCTGAGTTTAAGCACTTCACTCTATCCCAACCATGCTTGAAACCATTAATGGTTTTGGCACCCACTTCATCAGCTGGCAGACTGTTCCATGATTTAGCCACCCTCTCTGCAAAATAAAGCTTTCTCACATCTCACCCTAATCTCCCCTCCATGCTAGTTTCTACTCATGCTCCCATGTTCTTGATCTGCTATGGCTGTACTGTTTCATTATTCTTTGCAATCACCTTGATCATTCCTTTCAGGAACTTGAAGGTCTCTATCATCTCTCCCCTCTGCTGTCTGGTCTGTAGTGAGTACATGTTCAGTGCCTTAAACCAGTCCTTATAAGTGTAACCCCCCTCTGGGAGCTTACCTGCTGTTTTCCCTGTTTCCCTGTAAGGGAAGGGATCAAAGCAATATAACTAAAGAATAAACAGGGAGCAGATGAGGCACTCTGGGTCACCCTGGAGACAGGAAATGGCACCACAATCTGCATGGGGGTTGTATATAGAGCCCCATCTCAGGGGAAGGAATGGACAAGGAAATGATAGAAGGCATCTTTAGAATGGCAGAAAAAGGGAGAAATTGTTGATGGGGGACCTGAATATGCCAGATGTTAACTGAAGCACCTCTGCTGCAGGCACATCCAAGAGAAGGGTCATTCTCGATGCCCTACATGTGGCATGCCTCAGACAGCTAGTATTGGAACCCACTCAGGAGGGAGCAATCTTAGACCTGGTACTCTCAAACAGGGACAGAGAATGAATCTCGGATTTAGAAGTGGGTAGCCATCTGGGAACAAGCGACCACCAAACAGTGTGGTTCACGATAAACACAGACATAGAATCAAGTCATACAAAAGCAAGAGTATTGGACTTTAGGAGGGCTGACTGTGGGAAAATGAGAGACGGCCTCAGAAAAACACTAGCAAACAGGCAAGAAGGAGGGGTGGAGGAACAATGGGGAGTAATCAAAACAGCCATCAAAGAAACAACAAGCCTTTGTGTGAAGCAAGTCAACAGAACACAACAAAGGAAAAAACTGATATGGTTCTCAAAAGAGGTGGCAGGGAAGGTTAAGGAGAAAAGGACAGCATTCAGGAAATATAAGGAAACACAGAAGGAGCAGGACAGAGAACTTTATCAGTTAAAGCAGAAAGAGGCAGGGAAGGCAGTCAGAATAGCAAAGGCCCAAACCGAGGAAAGGATAGCCAAATCTGTTAAGAAGGGGGATAAGACCTTTTACAGGTACATTAGGGAGTGAAGAAAGACCAAAGGAGGGATACTGAGGCTTAATAAAGGGAGGGAATGCGGGCAGAGGGTGACAGTTAAAAAGCAGATATACTGAATTAATATTTCTGCTCAGTATTCACAAAGGAAGAGGAAAGGGAGATACCTAAACCAAACAAGAGAAACACTCTGGATATAGAGGTCAATACCCGTCCACTCATAGAAGAAAGGATTCTGAAAGAACTAGTAAAATAGAAGGTGGACAAAGCAATGGGGCCTGATGAGATTCACCCAAGAATTCTAAAAGAACTAAGGGTAGAACTAGTGACACCACTGACTGCTCTCTTTAACAAATCATGGGAGGATGGGGTGGTACCTGAGGATTGGAAGAGGGTGGATGTGATTCCTCTTCACAAAAGTGGGAGCAGGGCAGAGGCAGGAAACTACAGACCAGTTAGTTTGACCTAAGTGGGAGGGAAAATGATGGAATCACTTCTGAAGGAACGAACTGTTCAGTACCAAGAGGCCAGTGGGGCACAGGACCCAAGGCAGCATGGATTCACAGTGGGAAGGTCATGTCAGACTAACCTAATAGATTACTTTGACTGGGTGACCAAAGTAGTAGACCACGGAGGGGCTATGGACATGGCCTACCTAGATTTTAGCAAGGCATTTGATACAGTCCCATACAAAAGATTAATATACAAGTTAGCCAACCTTGGAGTGAGTTCCAAGATGGTAGTCTGGATAAAAAATGGCTGGACAACAGGAAGCAAAGGGTAGTAGTAAATGGAGTCCACAGTGAAGAAAAGAGGGTTACTAGTGGGGTATCGCAGGGTTCAGTACTGGGTCAGGTCCTTTTTAATGTCTTTATAAGTGACATTGCAGAGGAACCGGAAGGAAAAGTAGGTCTCTTTGCAGTTGACACAAAGATCTGCAACTTGGTTAATACACAAGTTGGAGTGGAAAGGATGAGAAGGGACTTGGCAAGATTGGAGGAATGGACAGATGTATGGCAGCTTAGATTCATCACAAAGAAGTACCAGGTAATGCACCTGGGAAACAAAAACCCAGGAGAAGAGTACACACTGGGGGATGAGATACTGACAACAACAAAAATGGAAAGGAACCTGGGGGTAATTATATCAGATGACCTTAAGGTGGGCAAGCAATGTGAGAAGGCAGTAAGGAAGGCTTGGGGATACTTGGATGCATAGGGAGAGGCATCAACAGTAGAAAACAAGAAGTTGTTATCCCTCTGTACAGACAGTTGGTGGGACTCCATCTGGAGTACTGTGTGCAGTTCTGGAGACCCCACCTCCGCAAAGACATAGACAGAGTAGAGGCTGTCCAGAGGAGGACAACCGAAAGGGTGCAGGGTCTGCACCAGAAGACATACGAAGACAGACTAAAGGAGCTTAATATGTATACCCTTGAGGAAAGGAGGGAGGTGGGGACATGATAGAAACTTTTAAGCATCTCAAGGGAATCAACGAAGTCCAAGAGGGTAGTATCTTTCAGAAAAAGAGATGTGCAAGAACAAGGGGGCACAATTTGAAGATCGAGGGAGGACGACTCAAAGGTAATGTAAGGAAGCATTTTTTCACGAGAGGATTGTGGATGCTTGGAACAGCCTTCCTAAGGAGGTCATGGAGTCAAGAACAGTGGGGGAATTCAAGAATGCATGGTATAGACATAAGGCAGTCCTAGTGGTGGGTAGGAGGAAGTAGGCTTTGGTTAACTAGGATCTGAAGATTATCTATCAGGTAGGAAATTGAGCCGACTAGGTGGGCCAAGTGGTCCTTATCTGCCATCAAATTCTATGTTTCTCCCCATATTGCTGGCTCCCCCACATTCTTTGTATCCCCAGTGTATTGTTTTCTGCCTTTTAGGGTATAACTCCAGGGCTGCGAGCTGCCGGAATGTTCTTCTTGGCTGGCCCTGACACATGCTGTCTTGGCACTTTGATGTGCTGCCTGCCATTGCGGTCTGACAACAGGGAGTTTCTCCGTGGTCCTGGTGCCCCTTCCAATGTCCTTGGGGACCAGAGACCTGAAGGGGATCAGGCAAAAGCCCGTAGTGGGGTTAAATTAAAAGATTATACAGCGGGGCTGCTTGGGGGGGCATGAATATTAATGAGCAGCTCTATTAATATTGATGAGTGCTGCCTGCTGCCTGGGGGACAGAGTTTTAGCAGCAGTGACAACTAAAATGCTGGGAGCACCTTAATCAAAGTGGGCTCATCTGACAGGGGGCAGGTGGGGCTATATTCCAGTGGGGTGTTTGTGTAACTAAACTATTGTGTTGGACTGCAGTTGTACAATGAAGGTGGGGAAATGGTATGGACTCCATAGATATGAATGGGAGCTGACATGTTTGTGACACTTAATCACGTTGCTACAGCCAATCAGTGATCTAGGCACCCAAAACTTGAACAGAGGGACTCCTGGGAAAAGGAGGGGACTAATTCAGGTGCCTAGATCATGTCCCAATAAACCAGCAGGAAATATTGATCTCTATGGATATCAAATATTGATAGGCTCCATCAGCCAACCAGGATGCTGGGTTTTTGACTGAAACAGTGTGAACTTTCTAGGATTTCTTCAGTTTGTTCCTGTGCTCTGGATGAGTCAGAACTATTCTGTGAGGGTGGACTGTGGACTCCATGGGTGTACTTAGGCCCTATTTGAGGACTGCTGTTGCTAGACTTGGACTGAGAAGGGAAAAGAGAGGAAAGAGATTGAGCTGTGATTCTGATTCCCCAGGTGCTTGTTGCAGGACTTAATTGTGAAAGGAAAGAAGGAAAGAGACTGAATGGTGAACCTGTTTTCCCCAGATAATTAGAAGTTGCTTTGCTATTGTGGGAAGAAAACTAAATATTGCAGAAACCCTGCACTGGGAAACTGAACTAGCTGATAAGACTGTGCAGATTATCAGTAGTGCTACAGTTACTGCTGAGAGGTTGTTTGCTTGTGTGGGACTGTAATCGCCATTCTGAAGAGGCAGAGTGTCTTTAGTCATCGGGGCACTGGCCGAGAACTGTGTGTCCTTTGTGAACTGGTTAAAGTGACTGAGAGCTGAGGCCCGACTGCAGCCGAAGAAAAGGGTTGGACACTGCTTAACTGGAAAGTGTGAAATGGTGTCCAGGGGCCTGTTATTCCTGGGTTCCCTCCTTTTGGATTGCACTTGTGCTTTTTGGAATAGAGGCTAGCACCCACTCAGATTTTCACTGGACTTTATTGGAGTGACTACTTGAAAACCTTACTTGCTTAGAACTCAGTACAGGGACTGCAGAAGAGCCCCCACCATTTGGGAGTCCTCAACTACAGCCAGGTAGGGAACTTGCTAACCCCTCCCAAGTGGGAGTCACTGTCTCAGGGAGTCACCAGCGCTTGATGGGATGCTAGGGCACCTGTGACTCATCAGGGGGAACTGGGCTGTGGAGCCACTCCTGGGTCTGGGCCTTCTGGAGCTGGTGTTGTTCTGCCACTGTGCTCTTCAATGGGCCAGAAGCAGCTGAAGGTGACAAGTGGCCAGAACTACAATCAAGGTGACCAGCTGCAAGATCCTTGAGCAAGTTCCATCCAGTCTGAGGGATCCAGGCTGGCCTGTTTCTGTTTTGCTGCACTAACCTAAGGAGGTCCATTTTCCCTGGTGCTGAGATCGATGAACCATGAGTACCCAGGACCTGGTTCTTGGGAGGGGAAAGGGGAATTAGTCTGTTTTTCAAAGTCTAAGTTTTCTACAGTATTTCAGGGCCTCAACAGCTGTCCAGTCCACAGCATCAATCAGGCCGACACCTAATGGGTACCCCTAGAGACAATTTGTGGTAATTGGTACCAGTGAAGGTGGGCTTGGCCTGTGTGCCCAAATGTTTATTATTGTTGTCCATTTCACTAACTTTTTCCTTTTTTCACAGCCACTCTGTCACGGTATCCCTTCCCTAGTACTTACCCCCTGAATAAAGCTGTGAATTTGTTTGTTGAAACTGCTGTGTTAGTGAAATTCCATGCATGTGCTTACTGCTGAGATATATGGTTTATGGTGAAACAAGATATTTGGGGACACAGTGTGCAGAGTGGTTGGTTGAGGAGGTGGGTAGGTACAGTATCCCAGAGGGCTGTACCAAGCGGATACCTGGTCCACTAATACTTTACTCGGGGGTGGAAGCACCACTATTATCAATATTTCTGGAAATGAAACCCCAGTTGTCACCATAGCAGGACCCATGCCCCTTGCCTAGTATCAGGGACAGCTGGCGGGGGGGGGGTAGCCTACTGCCATATGGCGCTGTAGCTGCATATGATCTGCCCTGCTGGCCCTAAATCCTTTTGGTTATCCTACATTGCACTGTCCCTATGTTGCCCTTATCTTTCCTCAGGTGAGGACTCCAGAACTGGGTGGAGTACTTCAGGTGCGACCTCACCACTGAACTATACAGAGTTAGTAATGCTGCCTTTCTTCTGCTGTCAGTACCCATTCCGGTGCACCCCAGTTTCCTGTTGGCCTTACTGTACATCTTGATACATAGGCTAATTTGTTTAAGGGAGTTACTTATGATCACTCCTACAGTAGGTCTCTTTCCTCAGAAATAGTAATCAGCTTAACCCCTCCCATCCAGTACTCTAAAGGGGTCCTTGTTCCATATGTGTATCACCTTACACTTTTTAGTGTTGAATTTCAACTACCAAACCTTGAGTCACCTCTCTAGCCTTTTTAGGTCCCCCAGCTTCTCCCTAATCCCCTCCTTACTGCCTACCCTACCGCAAAACTTAGTGCCGTACATAGATACATAACATAGATATAAAGAATTTGTCAGCAGATAAGGACCACTTGGTCCACCTAGTCTGCCATTTATCTCTATCTACAGTGTCCCCCGTAGACCCTACTTAATCTTCTGTTCTTTCCTCGGTCCCCTGTTCTTTTCCCCAGATATTCTCTTGTGCCTATTACAAGCTTTCTTGAACCATTCCACTGTTTTCACGCCAACTACTTGGCTGGTAACCTGTGTCAGGAATACACCACTCTTTCTGTGAAGAACTTTATTGTATCTCTCCTGACTTTACCCCCTTCCAGCTTCATGTCATGCCCCCATTCTTGAGCACATATTCCTCTGAAAAATACTCCCAATATGTACCTTATTTATCCACTTTATGTATTTAAATGTCTCTATCATATTTCCCTCCTCTCTTCTTTCTTCCAGGGTGTACCTATTAAGTTCCCCCAGTTTCTCTTTATAGGTCATATGTTGAAGACTCACACCATTTTAGTTGCTCTCCTCTGAACCGCCTCCACTCTGCCTATGTCCTTTCATAGATGTAGTATCCAGAACTGTACACAGTATTCCAGATGAGGTTTCACCAGTGACCTATACAGAGGTAACACAGCCTCCCTACTTCTGCTGGTTATTCCTCTCTCTATACAACCCAGCATCTCACTAATTTTCCCAACTGCCTTGTCACACTGCCTGGCTACATTTAGGTCATTCAAGATAATTACACCTAGGTATCTTTCCTTCTTGGCTGTTGTCAATATCATTCATCCCATGTTGTATTCAGCCTCCGGGTTCCTGTACCCCAAGTGCATTATTTTGCACGTTTTCACACTGAACCCAAGTTGCTACACTCTAGATCACTTCCAGAGCCATCTGTGAAGAGGCACATCTTGCCCTGAATTTTTTCTCCTATGTCATTGAAAAGGACTGGACCCAGGAACAATTCCTGTGGCACTACACTTGTGTCTTCCCTCTCCTCTTATTTAATACAGTTTACCACAGCCAATCAATCAATCAAACTTTTTTTAACCAGGCAGTTACATTATTGAGCAAGCTTATTTTCAAGATGGTCCTGGATGCAGAGGACACTTGTGCTTACAGTAGACAACACATCCTACAAAAGTAGACATCAGTACAGGCAATTACAATATACAAACTCAGTACTTGGATGAATCAGATGTGTAAAGCAAGTGCAAATATAGACATTTAAAGTGCAGCGTATAAAGGTTGTAGCTTATAGAATACAAGTGAGGAGAGGGAGGAGGGAGGAGGGACATAGAGAAGGGCAGTGGGAAGAAAGGGTATCAGACACATAGTAGAGAGGGAAAATAGGGCAGCCTAATAGAATGAGGCCCCCCTGCAAAGTTAATTGATGAGAGGGGGGAGGTAGGAGGTGGGGGGATGGTTGACCTAAAGGGATGCTGTCCGACACAGGAAATAGGTGGCCCAGGATTACAGAGGTTAAGGGACTCCGCTGAGTGGGGTAAGGCTTTACCTGAAATAATCACATGCCATTTTCATGCCTCTATAGAGCAGCCCCTAAATATAAAATGGCTGGGTAGCAGGGAGATTTTAAGTAATTTTTGCATGTTATTCTAAAGCACTGGTAAAAATGAGCTAATGGCAATTGAGCCAAGACATGTCCTTGTTCGTGGTAGCTTAAGGAGGACAAAGGAGGAGTTCCATAGTCCATAAGCACCCTTTGAATGTTGAAACAGGTCACAGATATAGGGTGGTAGTTTGTTGGACAAAGCCCGGAATAGCCACATGAGGGCATTTATTTGCCTCCTTGTGGAGAGGAACTACTAATCTAATGCTTGGTACAATGAGCAGTGATGAGTCTGCAAGGGCAAGTCAAGAACAAATCTCAATGCACAATGATAGAGTGTATCCAGCTTTTGGAGTGCATACTAGGGGCATTGGCTGCATAGGAAGTCAACGTAGTCAATCAGGGGAAGAAAGGTTGTTTGAACCATCCGCTTTCTAGTTTCCAGGGTGAGTAGGCATCTTATGCGGTAGAAAATACTGAGGCACTGCCTTAGCTTTTTTGTTAACTTGCTTAGATGGACACCAAAGGTGAGTTTGTTATCCAACCAGACTCCCAGATATTTAAATTTATCCACTAACTCTAGTGGTTCATTAAGAAGGGTAACAATCTGTGGGGTCCCAGGCATCCCCGTATTGTGGGATGGAGAGATAATCATAGCTTTTGTTTTTTTGCATTTAACAAGAGCTTTAGATTCAGCAGGTTGTGCTGGAGGATGATAAAATCCAGCTGTAGCTCCTTGTATACAATATCCAAGGAGGGGTTGGTCATATAGAGGACTGTGTCATCTGTGAAGAGGTGAACGTTTCCAGCAACCAGGCCAGAGTCGATGCCATTGATGTAAAGGGCAAAGAGGATAGGTCCCAAAATGGAACCTTACAGAACACCTTGGGGCAGTAGTTTTAGTGGGGAGAATTCCCCATGGGCTATAATTTGCTGTTTACGATTTGTAAGGTAGCAGCGGAACCACTTTACTGCAGCAGAGGTTAGACCGATGCTGCTCAGGGAATCAAGAAGTATGGCATGATCAATTGTATCAAATACCTTGCTGAGGTCAAGGAAGAGTGCATAGATGTGCTGTTTACTGTCCAGGGCTTTTAGCGAGTCATTTGACACTTTGGCAAGAGCAGACACGGTACTGTGCTTGGGTCTGAAACCTGATTGGACTGGATTGAGGATTTTCTCATGATCCAAGTACTTTAGCTGTTCAAGTCAGTGGGTCTCCTGGCTTGAACAGGGGGATAATTTGTACATTTTTCCAACTAGGCCGCAATTCCCCTTGAGATAATGAGCTGTTAAAGAGATGGGCAATTGGAGCTGCCAAATAATAAGAACTGGCTTTTAAGAAGAAGGGTCCAAGCGAATCGGCACCAGTGCTCTTTTTGGTGTCCAGCGCGAGGCGCATGTCCTCCACCTGTTTGTAGGAGACTGGCTGGAACTTGAAGAGTGGGGTGGTCATTTAGACTGGAGAGAGTAACCCTCTGCTCTCTTCAGTCCAACCAGTTTCCCACCCATTTAATTGTGTCATTTTCTGCAGCTAAATTTTGTAGCTTCAAATCCATAGCATAACACTTGCCATAACCTTTGTTACTCAGTCAAAGGATACTATCAGGTCAAGTCTGAAAAATCCTCCCTGCCATAGACCCATACTGTTTACTATCCTGGAGTATGTTTTTCTCCAGGTACTCCACTATGTCCTCTTTGACTAGTGTCCCTATCAATTTACCCACACTGGGGTAAAACTGACAGATCATAGTTAACTGATTGCCCCACCCTTTTGGAGTGGAACTACAGCTGCTGCTCTCCAGTCTTTTGAAACTACCCTGAATTGAGCTACTGAATAGCTCTACCAGGAGTCAGCTAGTTCAATGCCAATTCCTTCGGCACTCTAAGATTCATCACATCTGGCCCTGAAACCATATCCATTTTTAAGGCTGTTTGCCCTCTTTGGACCCTCTCACTAGAAATACTTGCTGCCTCATCTCAGGGATCCCTCTTACTGCCACCCTTATGTCATTTTCTGGCAGTGACCCACTTAGTTATGCAGTAAGTAGCTCAGGATCGCATAGTATACATGTGATAGTTGCAGGTTCAAACCAAGGTCTCTTCTGGGTCTTCAGGTTCACAGCTTGCTAAGTAGCTAGCTAGCTAGATAGACAGGCAGACAGAAAATTTAAAAACAGCAGCTTTCTGTAAAATAAGGTGCTTTTCAGTAGAAGCAAAATAGAAACTTTTTTTTTATCCATGACAACAATCAAATCTTAACCTTTAAAACAAAGGAAAATTATATGTTACAGATAAAATAAAGAAAACAGTGCAGATACCCATGACTATTTCAGTCCCCTGCATGTACTCTATTCCGCTTTACTGTAACTGTGAACTATGTCAATGCTATGTAATTGCATTTAACAGTGTACAGTGTCCATGGTATGTATTTGCCTCCCCTGTTCCCTTCACCTAAATTGCTCCTGGAAATTATCCTTGTCTCAGTGTGCCTATTCCAGTAACAAATTTTCAAATAAATAAATAAATAGGGGATATGCAATGGGGACAAGTTAAATACATGGTTTATCTGAACAAGAACAGTTTGACCTTGGATAACCTCATGGTGGTGTAAGCCACTAGTGAGTCTCTGAGAATCAAACTGTGAGAACCTGAATAAATCACATTCTTAACTTGTACCTATTGCATATTCGATTTATGCAATAGGCACATAATTTTATTAAGTGTTTTCTATGTGTTTTTTATTTGGTTTTTATGTTTTGTTTTATTTAAAGAGTGAGGATTTGTTTGTGCTCTGCTGAGCGTTATTTTGTTGCTCAGTGGTGGTTGCAAGAGTAACTGGCACGGTTGTTACGGCATGAATGTGCCCACATTTATAGTGTGCTTTTCCATTGGCTGGTAATCATGATTGGGCTAGATTTTAAAGAAAAAACATGGCAGCGTGTTTTTTCCTGTTAGTGAGGAGTTGCTTTTGTAAGAACCATGATGGAGTGCATGAGGTTCTGGCAGTCGGGACATGGTGGAGGAGCAGAATAAATCAGCAATTTATGATTTCTGATTTAAGAGGTTTATTTTTATGTTACCTGCTAGCTGGAGAAATGAAAAGACAGGAACAGAGCAGTATGAAGAGCAGCATTGGAGGGAGCAGGTGTACAGGCGAGTGAGCGGGCATGTAAGTAAGCAAGTGGGATGGCAGTATAAATGAAAACAAAATAGCAGCAAGTGCTTTGTGTTAAAGAAAAGCTCTTAAGTTCCATTTCAGTGGAACAGGAGTGGCAGAATTAACATTCAGTTGAGAAGTATATACTTGAAAGCGGCTGGCATCTGGTCAGGTGAGGAACGGAGTGAAGGCATGCAGTACCGCAGTGAGGAATGAAGCAACTCTGAGAACTGGAACATTTTGGAGATGGGGCAAAAAACACCTAGTAGTAAGCAGTAAGTTAAAAAGGTGGAACTGTGGAGTGGGTACCGCTTTTGTCTGTGACTGACAACATGATAGGCTGTTGATTTTGTGCAGGCTGACAGTTCTGTGGGTGTTGTGTGTGCCAAGGTGACTGTTAGTAGTAGAGAAAAAGTGGTGCAAGTAGTGTTGGCTGGTGGGGGGCAGGGGGATGATTGATGGCAGGGTGTTGAATAAACAGTGGTTGATTGATGTTAGGGTGTTCGGTAAATCTTAGAACCACCATTTATTCAATACCAGTGAGAATAAATGAATTTATTTAGTGGTTTATCCACCAACACGTATTGCATAAATACATACATACATACTGTACATGCATACATACATAAACACATACATAAATAAAGCCTGTCTGAAAAGCCATGGCTTTAGTCTACTTTTAAAAGTGGGGACAGAAGGGGCAATCCTAATATACATGGAGAGGTTGTTCCAGAGTAGGGGAGCAGCTACAGAAAAATGATCTATCCCCAGTTGATTTTAATATTGATTTATGAACATCCAGCAGGTCACTACCAGCAGAAAGTAACTCAAGGATATCAGCGAAGGTTGTCAGAATCTCCCAATGGTACTGGATCCGGGTCCATTTAGATTCTTAAAGGTCAGAAGAAGGATCTTAAAATCCATCTGCCATCTCACTGGAAGCCAGTGCAATGAATGCAGCACAGGAGTGATATAATCACTTATAGAGTTGACAAGTATGGCTGCTGTGTTTTGCACCAGCTAGTGACAGCAGATCTAACCCACTGGAAGGTCCCAGTAGAGCAGTTTACAGTAGTCAAGGTGATAGACCACAAAAACATTCACTAGTGTTAAGAGATTGTATTGGTCAAAGTAAAGGAAAAATTCAGCACCAATCATCAGATGATAGAAGCCACTCTTGGCCAGCCCAATGGTGCTGAGGGTTGAGGCGCTGGACGCCACACCTCGCACCATGCTGGTGACCTGGGTTCGGGAATGAGCCTGGTCCAACGGGGGTCAGCAGGGGAGAGAGAGGATTGACCATCCGGAGGACTGCCCTCCTCTCTTGGGGAGGGATCCAGGGTTAGCCCAGTGCAGCAGCAGCCCCCAGTGGAGACCGGAGGCACTGCAGTATGCAGGGCTCACAATCAAGGGTAGACACTGAGTGGCTGTCTTCCAGACATGGGTGGGAGCACTCACGTTGCGGGCTGTACAGCATTGCACGTCTCACATCTGGGGCATAACTAAGAAATCCCCCTTATCGCTGATAGGAGAAGGCACCTCCCCCCACGGACCACACTCCCGCATACAGACTTGGCTCTTGGGCTTCCCCTGTCCTCTCCAGCCGGTGTCTCAATACTAAAAGAAAGAGCGCCCTGGGTTGGGGTGGCCCTTCCCTGGAGGGTAGACACGGGGGATGCACAGTACCGGAGAGGAGCCTGAGTCGACCGAGCCATGTTGGGAGGTAGAGACTGTGGATTAGGAGCTCACCGGAGAGAGTTCGGAGGTAAGAGGTGAAAAATAGAGTTCAAAAAAAAAAAGAAGCCACTCCTGACCACAGTTGACACTTTAGGTACAAGGGATAGCTCATGATCAAGCGTAACCCACAGATTGCAAACCACCTGCCAAGCCTGGAGTCTGTCACTCCCAAAGATAGGGAGGTCTAGGATCTCCAAAATGGATGACCCAAATCAATCTGGTCCCAACAGCAGTAACTTGGTTTTACTGGGTTTAAGCTTCAACCTGCATAGATCCATCCACCAACTGATCTCAGATAGAGCATTCTCAAGCACAGCCACTTAGGTGTCTTGTTTGGGTTTAAATGAAAGATACAGCTGAGTATCATCAGCATAGCAATGACAACTCAGGGTATACTTGTGGAGCACTTCTCCGAGCTGGAGCATAAACACTGCGAACAGAAGGCAAGAGAAATTGTGGCCCTGAGGGATGACTGAGGGAAATGATCAAAAATTCCCTAAAATCACTATCTAATGGCTGTTGGTCAGGAAGAACTGAAACCAGTACAGCAAGACCCATACCACTCCAACAATCCTCCTCATATGCTCTACTAGTTTCCCACAGTCTACAGTGTCAAATGCAGAAAACACATCCAAAAGGACCAGAAAAGGAATCCTTCCACAGTCCCCTGGCAAGAAGCAGGTCATTCATACATAAGGAGATTTTTCATTTTGTGATTCCCTTGGAAGAGTGGACATGCACTAAGTTCATGGCACATTCCTGTGGTTCCATGCTCTGCTGCTTATGGTGATGCTTTGCCCATCCTCTCACAAGCATTGATCACCATGCTCACCTACTTTAAGCCATTGCTTGGAGCAAGCCCAGAGATGCGCCTCCAAAAGATAAGTGTACAACAAGTAGATGTACATGAGTGTCCACCCACAGGCAGGCTGCCATAGTGCAGCTGACAGCATGGCAGCCTGCCCATACTGGCAGTCCAGTGGTCCCCCCCCTCCCTGCCAGTATCCCAATAGTGGCAAACCAGTCACCAAGTTTCCCTGATTATGCAGTGGAGCTCCACACTCTTCCCTGACCTGATCCCATCCCAAGTGGCATACTACAAAGTATCCCTGGATGTCCAGTGGTCCCCCCCCAAGCATGACTCCCCACAGTAAAATGATATCACCTGGTAACAGCCCATTCAGTCCAGTATAACCCCATCCTGCCTGTGTCCCCAGTACTAGTCATGAAACTGCAGCGGAATCCCTGGTAGTCTAATTGGGCCCCCACCTCTGACCGGTGGCACCAGGAATACAGTCTTAAAGTCTCCTGGTGGTCCATTCTCCTATACTGTACCCATTTCAGCTATTTTATTTATGGAATGGAGAGCATTAGGTGACAACCCCAGGCACAACTAGCATGTTGGTGTGTGCAGGTGGGGTGGGGTGTTAGGTGGGAAATCTAGCACCACTTTTTTTTCCTACTTTTGTGGCTTTAATCCTAACTAAAGCATTAATGAAGTTTTTCTTTGCAATAGCTCGAGCATTGATGAAGTTTTTTTGCACACACATATATATATATATATATATTTTCATTGCAAAACACTTTGTTACTGCATCAGTTAGGGTTGTTACTACAGCGACAAAAGTAGGGAAATGTGGTGTTAGGGTTTCCTATCCTAACACCCCACCCTGCACAGACTGACAGGCATTGGGGGTATGCCTTGGAATAGTTACCCTAACACCCTTTCCATAAGTAGAAGAAGAAGAAGAATTAGCATTTATATAGCGCTTTTCACACACAGTGTATCCCAAAGCGCTTTACAAGCAATGCTAGACTGGTAGTGAAGTAACTGAATGTGTGGTGGCGGCCATATTGCACATCATCACCCACACACAGCCTAGATAATTGCATGAACCGGTTTATGGGAAGGGGAATGTTGGCCAGGACACTGGGAATGTTCCCTACTCTTTGAGAAGAATGCCCTGGGTTCTTTTACTTTGACCTGGACACCTACCAGGATGGGCAGAAGGGACCTCAGTTTAATGTCTCATCCGAAGGACGGCACACCCCAGCAGTACAGCACCCTCCCAATACTGCACTTGGATGCCAGTGATTTTTAGGTGCAAGTCCAATCCCGGTGTGGGATGAGAACCCACTACCTTCTGGTCCAGAGGCGGATGTGCTACCAACTGAGCAACGCTGACACTATAGTAAAATAAATAAGCTGAGATGAGTACAGTATAAGAGAATGGGGTGAGCATTAGGGTGACTATGACAGGGTTGAATAAGACCCTGTCCCATTTGTTATGTAGAAAGATTTGTTATGTAGAAAGAGTTAAACCCAAGGATCTGTTTTATCCTCTTCTGTTCTGTCTCTTGTCTGTCTGACTGTGCAGTCAAATTTTCTTGTGAGACCTAGGAACTGGCCATGCCAACAGTCTCACTACCCCCCCCCCACTATCTCTCTCCCTTCACGTGCTGTTTCTATCTTCCCCTCTTGTGTATCTGAAGTTATAAAATATGTGTGAATCATTATGTGAAACTGGGATCTCTCAGTTAGAAAATGTATATGGTTATATTGTTGAAATGACTGCAAAAAGCTGTTTGGAGCTCAAGAGGATTAACCTGAGATGCTGGTTTGCAAACTTTGCAGAGCTGTGAACAGGAGCTCAGTTCTGGGACACAATGTACTGTTTTGTTGCATGGCAAGGAAGGAAACTGACAAGAACATTTTCTGAAAAACAGGATGTCTTCTTAATGATTTCCCAGACAAAGACTTATAAAAAGAGTAGCAATACGTTTGCGAGAGAGAGAGAGAGACAGAGGGAGACTGACAGCAAGACTGAAACTTGGAATTAGAGATATCTTCAGATGAAGGGCTTTGTTTTCTGTGTTTGTACTGCCTTTGTTAATAGTTATACTGAACATTTCTTTTTTTTTTACTGTTATTGGAAAAAAAAACGCTACTTGCGAATGTTATACCTGCTCCTGGTCTTTCTATGCTTCCTGACCTGTGCTTCAGCAACAATGATGACTTCAAGGCACACCCACGATGCCTGTCAGTCTATGCAGGATGGGTTGTTAGGGTTGGAAAGTCTAACACCACATTTCCCTGCTTTTGTCGCTGTAGTAACAACCCTAACTGATGCATTAATGAAGTTTTATGCAATGAATTTCTTTACTTTTTCTGATAACATAATTATATCTTTATTTGTCTGTGGGAGCACAGTGCCTGGTAGGCCTGCGATCCCATCCCTGCATAGATACCTATATGTATATAATCATGGAAGCACATTCCATTCATAATACAACAGTTACCAAATTGTCAACATAGCCATATTATTACCCCCACTACATGTATGCTGGTACAGAAAATTGTCAAATCCACACCAAAACATTATTCTGCACAACTGCAATGCCATTCCATGCCACAGGTGTGAAAATGCATTTTAGGCAGGATTTGAAAAATGACAACTGAGACATACATGAGGTTCGGTAATAATCAAAATATTTAAAATTTCCAACGTTACGAGAGGGAGTACAGAAATTGCAATAAATGGTCATAGCTTAGGCATTTTTTCATATTTTGACCCCAAATGTTGAACATAGTCTTCTTATGACCCCACCTCTTAAACCTTGTAGGTTAAAATGTTCAAATCTGTGCCAGAACGCAATTCCATGCCACAGGTGCATAACCATATTTCAAGCAGGATGTTAAAAATGACAGCAGTACTGTTCATGAAGTGGTGTGAAAAAATGGCTGTGTTGAAAATTTGGAGTCAAAATATTTAAAATTACCAGAGTTATGGGCGTGCATAGAAACATTTCAATGACCGTTCATAACTAGGCCATTTTTAATCATTTTCCCCCAAAATTTTCAACATGGGATTTTTGGGACCCCACCTCATGAACACTTGCACTGCCATTTTGTTAATCAGTTCTGAAAGGTGATTTTATTCAGCAACCCCCAAATCATCTTCTGAGCCCAATTACCGAAACAACAGTGACGGTGTTCATGAAGTGGAGTCCCAAAAAGCCCATGTTGAAAAGTTGGTGAAAAAATGCATAAAAATGCCAGTTATGAACATAAGTTGAAAATGCCATTGGAATGCATTATACAGCACTTCGTAGTAGTAGTAATGATTTTTATTAATTTATAAATTAACAAGGTAGACAAAATCCCATTGAGTGCAAAAATACACTCATTTTCAAGGGGCACCTTATAAAAGTACATAACCTGGTTACAGTCTAGGGAAAAATTTGTCAAAGACATACAAATTTACAAAACTACATATAAATATTAAATACATTTTTACATTTAAGATATCAACCAACAAGAGCACTAATTGCCCTGCTATCAAAAATTAACCATTTTCTAATGCTGAGCAACAGTCATGCAGTTGATCACTTACCTTGATTCCTCAGTTTGTGCTTCA
Source organism: Neoceratodus forsteri (assembly GCA_016271365.2). NCBI lineage: Eukaryota > Metazoa > Chordata > Ceratodontiformes > Ceratodontidae > Neoceratodus > Neoceratodus forsteri. The sequence goes on along the minus strand of CM057453.1, from coordinate 1,211,069,415 downwards.
GCTTTGAAGAGTGCAGACGTGTACTGGTCCACAGAAGATGACAACGGATGACCTCCGGAGGTGAGCATAGGGTAAGGGGGGTGTGGGGAGGTGGGTGCTCAGTGGAAGGGTTGGGATGGGGAGGGGGATGGTGGGGTAACGAGGGACAATTTTCTTTTTTTCAAGTTTAAAAATAAAAAAGATGCCAGGAGACTGTTTTCTTTTCACAAGTTTTTATAAAAAAAAAAAAAACCAACAACATATTTCATGACACTGGTAGTGGGTTCCCCAGTATCCCACACTGTGGGGGAGATGGCTTCTAGTGGTAACACGGGGATTGTGCACCCCGATGTCGGCAAATTGCACAGGGGTCTTGGGGGGATTATTTCAATAAAGGGGACTGTGGTGTAGATGATTAGGCATGGACAGCAAACCAAAGAATCCTGTGCTGGAAGCCAGTCCTCCCTCATGTTTTTCCCAGGACTCTTGGGTGTCCCATTCCTGTGCCTTGCCCTCTGTACCACAGAGGAACTATAAACAACATGGTGTTTTTTTCTCTTAGTAAGAAAATGACTCAATCATTCTTCATTGCAAGTGGATTACTTTTGCACATACCACATTTTCAAACATGAAATATCCACTTGTGATCAAGGATGAATGAGCCATTTCAGTGGATATTTCATGTCTGAAAATGTGGTATGTGCAAAAAGAAGTGATTCCTATTTTTGCACATACCATATTTTCAACCATGAAATGTCCACTTCAGGTAAGTATAGGGTGGGTGAAGGGGGTTGTGGTGTGGTGTGTGCTCAGTGGGAGGGTCAGGATGAGGGAGGGAGATGGTGGGAATGACGAGGGACCATTTTCTTTTTTTCAGGTTAAACAAGAAAAAAAGATGTTGGGATGATTTTCTTCTTTATGGATAAATAAAAACAAATAAGAATTTCAGGACACTGGAAGTGGGCTCCCCAGTGTCCCACATTGATGGAGGGGGGCTTCTACTACTGACTTGGGGATTGGGCCCCCCCATTGTCAGAAGAAAATAAGAGAAGGAACTGGGTGGGGGGGGATCTGACACTGGAAGTGGGCATCCCAGTGTCAGAATATAGAAATAAATAAATAAATATATGTCAGTGGGAGGGCCGGGGTGCCACTAGACACTAAGGGAAAGACAAGGAGAGTACAGCTACACAACAGGGATAGGGGACGGTGATCGGTGGGTGGGGGGGTGCCACTAGACACCAGGGAAACAAGGCGGCTCAAAGCTGACTCTGCAGCCGGCAGCATGAATTCCAGCTGTTGCTGCAGAAATCAAGAAAACCCCACTGTTCTCATGCAACGAATGTAGGAGAAGCAGTCCTCTCATTAAGATCAGCACTCGAGATTTCGGGTGCCCAGGAAAGGTGTTTCTGGCAGCAATAAAAAAAATCAGAATGTAGTTAAATGGGTTCTTTTAGCTATGTTCTGATATATATTTTTTTGTATTACATTAATTTTGACATGTTTTCTTTATTTTCTGTCTCTCGCTAATGGCAAAACAACATGGCGGACTCAACAGAGCTCTACAAAAACAACCTACGCTCCATGTAACCCTGCATGCGAAATGACAGGAGCGCCTGAGAAAACAAAGGAGCTCTGCAAAAACAAAGTAGGATCTATGTGACCTACTTTCAAAAATGGAGTACCTCCTGCGAAAACAAAAATATTTTCATGCGGAACATCTAACTTCTTCCATGACAAATAATGGGAAATTTCAAAATTTTATAACTTTTGAATGGATTAATATTTTTTCACCAAACCTTCAAAAGACGTATCTGTGAGGCAAATGCTTCCTCCCCTGACAATTTCAGACCACAATCTAAAGCCGTTTCTGAGAAACAGCTATAGGAACAAAACAGCAAAAAAAATGTACATTTAGGCTTGTTTGACACTCTGTATCTCAAAAGCCACATAACGGTTTCAGATTAAGTTTGGCACATCTAGAGACCTACTCCTGGAGATCCTGGAGATCCTGGAGATTATGCCTGCTAAATGTCGTGCAAATCTCTTGAACAATTCCAAAGTTATAAAGGTTCAAACATTTGGCTTTAACATAGACGTTTGCACTCAACTCTAACTAGAGTGGAGCTACTGTGCACTATAATAAATATATATATTTATATATAGTTATTACAGTATTATGATATCCTTGTACTACATAGCATATATCTACAATAAATTTAAATTGAAAATTCCAATGATTATTGTTAATGGATTGTTTAAGTGTGTACACTGAAGATGGTATAAGTAGTGAACTGGTGTGAGGAATACATTAACTCCCTGAAGAAAACCTTAGTCAAAACCAGTTTGAGTAGTTTCAGCTCAGAGATGCATTCCTGCTGTTTTTTGACCTTTGTGTCATGGCACGTTGTAATCATTGCAAGTGTTTAAAGCTATTGCCAGCTTCAGCAATTAATGCATTTAAACCCAATGAAGTTTTCTTGCAGAGTGAACAATTTGAAGTGCTAAATCTGATGCATTATATGGTACTCTAAGGAAGCAAACTGTGCTGAACTATATAAATCAGTGAATTATGCTAGAATATTAAATGGATTCCAAATATCAGAGAAGCTAACTGGATGAGAACAGCGAACAGGGAAATTCTGCCTTCTACATCCTGCACAATGTCACTGATGATGATACTGAATATGATTGGTTCCAGAACTCATTCCTGTGGCACCCCTCTGATCATTCTTCCCTCTGTGGACTGACAGCCAATTACCACCACCCTCTGTGTCCTGCCACCAAACCAATTACCCAATCACTGCACTGCTGTCCTGATGACTTTCATATTTCCCAGTTTGTTTAACAGCCTTTTGTGTGGCACAGTATCAAAGGCCTTACTGAAGTCTAGATAGGCCACGTCCATTGCTCCCCCCAATCCACCTCCCTTGTCACCCAGTCAAAAAATTCAGTGAGGTCAGTCTGGCATGACCCCCCCCCCAGGAAACCATACTGCCTTGGGTTCTGTAGTCCATTGGCAACTGGCTGTTCCACCAATCTCTCCTTCAGTGGTGCTTCCATGATCTTCCCCACTGCCGAGGTTGGGCTGGCTGTTCTGCATCCTTGCTTCATCTTTGTTCCTGCTTTGGTATAGGGGGACAGCATCTGCTGTCCTACAGTGTTTGGGTGCCTCTTCTGTTTCCAGTGATTGGCTAGACAACAGATGTAGTCACTTGCTTGAGACCCCTCCCCAATTTTCTAAACTCTTCCTGAACTTCCATAGGCTTTCCATTTGCCAGGTCATTAGTTTCTGGTTGGATAATGACATCCAGCTCTACCTCCCGTCTTGCCTTCCCAGCAATGGCCAGGATCTTCCTCCCATGCCACCACACCATGGCAGCTGTTAGGCACCTTACCTCCCTGTCCTCCCCCTTGCATGTTTCTAGCTCAATACGCCATGTGATAGAGTCCCTCACCAGGATTTGCTTCCTCCTCCTCTGGGGTCCACTGCTCCCCCACTGAGATCACCTCCTCAGCTGACCACATCCTTCCCTTCCATTTCTCTGGGTGCCTCTGGCTTATTGTCCTCAGTTGCTAGTGCAGCATATGAGTTCTGGAGTGGAATAAGATTTGGGATGTTCCTCTGCCTGACCATCCTAGTCATCCCTGAGCCCACGGTTGTCCTAGTGCTCCTCATTCTTGGCATCCTTTGAGGCAGCAGCATTGGATCGGGTGGCCTGTGGATGGGGTGAAGCTACTCAGCACCTTAGTGTTCAGAAGGTCTGCCTGAATTTGACTGCCTCACATCCACTGCATTGTACCACTCCCCACATTATTCTGCACTTATACAGCTATTACAATATTTGTGTAATTACACTATTAGTCTGTTAACTATCACACTAGTTGCCTGTTTCTGAAGTCCTCTTTTTAGTTCCCCCTAGATGTGTAGCACTCCTTCTAGGTCCCTGTGTGGGTTTTTTTGCAAGTAATTTTACTTGATGTCAGTTTTTTTTTCCAGTAATTTATGCTACAGCAGCCCCCCTAATTGACTGCACTTCTACATTACTACAACTTGTGCCGTGGGTGGGCTTACTCCCCCTTATGCCTCTCCTACTCCACAGTCCCTGCTAGTCATTGTGCTTGGCTCCTGTCCCATTCTAGCCTCTTATGAGAAGCCAAAAAGCAACCTGCTACTACAAACCCGACTCAACCCACCTCCAGTTATCCTGTAGCTGAGGCCCAAGGCCAAACAATTAGCATCCCTCCCCCAAGCTACAGGGCTAGACAAAAATCAGTTCCTGCACTTTAATGTTAATGGAGTAAAAAAAAACAAGATAAGCTGAACAGTAGCCTAAGTGGAATCAACAACAAGCACCAACAATAAGTGAAAAAAGCAAGGAAATAACAACTCCACTTAAATCACACCAAAATAGGTTTCACATTTTCAACAGCAAGAAAAAACAGCAAGGACATAACAGCCCCACTTAAATCACAACAAATCAACAAACACAAGATGTAAAAGTATTTATATTCCATGATTTAGCATGTGTTGTGTATTAATGACTTACTCTTGTTTATTATTGTCAATTATTATTTATTGCATTACATCAAAATGATAGATCCTGACAGTTACTCTTTTAATACTTTATATCCAGGGTGTCTACTGCATTTCTTGAGCTTCAGAATCTGATGCCAAACCAGTCCAGCAAAGGCCTTTATCAAGCACTCTGGAAGGATGTGAATGAGTGGCTTAATATACTTAACCAAGCAAATGTCACAGCAGGTAAAGGAGGAATTCATTGCTATTAATTATCCAATAATGCAGGTAGTGCTTCAGGAGTATAACACGAGGATGAGAGTTGAATAACTTAAAGTTACTCAATGCAATGATTTTAACACTGGATATGCTGCAGAGTGGTACTTGGGCTGGATTTTCAAAGGGGTGTCCAAGACTTGCAGCATCTTTTTACTGCAATTGTGCAACCTGTGACAAAATATTAGACCACATAAAATGTGGCAGTTTGCACACAGAAAATGAAGCATGCATCAAAAAATGTTGTATGAGTCACTTTTTTTCCATAAAGTGGGTAAATCATCACAAATGCATCAAAATATTTGCAAATAGCTTTCAAACATTTCTGCACACTTTGGATGATGCAGGTGCAGCCCAAAATTAGCAACTGTGTCTACAAGGAAACATAGAATTTGATGGCAGATAAGGACCACTTGGCCGACCTAGTCTTTCAATTTTCCTGACCTACTGTAACACTGCAGACCCTACTTGATCTTCTTGCTTTACCCCCCCACACACTTTTTTGCCACTGAGGTTCCCTTATGTCTATCCTATGTATTCTTGAATCTCATTACAGTTTTTGCCCTCACCACCTCTGCTGGGAGGCTGTTCCAGGCATCAACCACTCTTTCTGTGAAGAAGAAGAAATTCCTCACATTTCCCCTGAGTCTACCCTTTTGCAGCACTGTATTGTGACTCCTTGTTCTTGAATATCTTTTTTTCTGAAAAATATATCCATCTTGAACCTTATTTGTACCTGAGAGGTATTTGAAAGTTTCTATCATATCCCGCCTTTCCCTCCTTTCCTCCAGGGTGTACATATTGAGGTCCTTTAGCCTCTCCTCATAGGATTTTTCATACAGACCCTGCATCATTTCGGTTGCCTTCTTCTGGACCACCTCTACCCTGTCTATGTCCTTCCAGAGCTGTGGTCTTCAGAAGTGGACAAAGTACTCTAGGTGAGGTCTCACCAGTGATCTATACAGCGGTTTCACCACCTCCCTCTTTCTGCTGCTCATACCCCCCCATGCACATTAGCATCCCATTACCTCTCTCCACTGCCTTATCACACTCTTTGGCTATCTTTAGGTCATCAGATATGATTACCCCAGGTCTCTTTCCTGTTTGGTGGTCGACAGTACCACTCCCCCCATTTTGTACTCCACCCTGGATTTCTGTGACCCAAGTGTATGATTTTGCACTTCTTTGCATTGAATCTTAGTTGCCACACCCTTGACCAATCCTCAAGCTTTCTTTGATCTCTATTCAATTTTTTCCACACACACCCATGGAGTGTCTAAGTTATTGCAGATCTTGGTGTCATTTGCAAAAAGATATACCTTCCCTTCTAGCCTCTCTTCAGTGTTGCTAAGAAAGACTTTAAAGACGGCTGGTCCCAGTACTGGTCCTTGCAGCACCCTGCAGGTCACCATCCCTTCCTCAGAGTGAACTCCATTTACCACCCCCCTCTGTTGCCTATCTCCCAACCAATTTCTTACCCAGTTTACCACCTTTGTACCCACTCCTAGGCTGCCCAGATTTTTTATGATTCTTCTGCATGAAACAGTGTTGAAGGTCATACTAAAATCTAGGTAGGCCTCATTCACCACTCCACCCTGATCTAATTCAGTGGTTACCCAGTCAAATAAATTTCTCAGATTAATTTGACATTACCTCCCCCAAGTGAATCCATGCTGCCTCAGGTCTTGTAAGCCACTGGATTCAAGATATTCTGCAATCCTTTTCATTCTGTATTTATTCCATTAATTTCTCCACCACCGAAGACAGGTTGACTGGCCTGTAATTGCCAGCTTCCTCCCTGCTACCAGTTTTGTGAAGTGGGACTACATCTGCCCTCCTTCAGTCTTCTAAAATCACTCCTGTCTGCAGTGAGTGGTTGAACAGGACTATCAAAGGTGCATCCAGCACTTCTCTGAGCTCCCTCAATATCCTTGAGTCTATCCCATCTGGCCCCGTTGCCTTGTCCACTTTCAGATTTGTGAGTTCCTTCAGGGATCTCTCCTCTGTAAATGGACTAATGTCCACCTCCCTTCCTTTGATGCTCCTGTCACTTATCTGTGGTCCCTCACCTTCCCCTTCCTCTGTGAACACTGAACAAAAGTACTTGTTCAGGATGTCTGCTTTTTCCTGGTCCCACTCCACACATTCTCCCCTTCCCTCCTTAGCCTTACAATTGCTCCCCTGGTCTTTCTCTTTTTGCTTACATACTTGAAAAATGTCTTGTCCCCTTTCTTTACTGTCTGGGCTATTTTCTCCTCTGTTTGTGCCTTGTGCTCCTGACTGCTTTCCCTGCATCCCTCTGCTTCTTGTGATACACCTCCCTATCCTCCTCCCTCTGTGTCTCCTTATACCTCCTGAATGCAAACTTTTTTGCCCTTACCTTCCCAGCCACCTGTTCTGAGAACCGTAGTAGTGTATTTTCCTCTTGCTTTTGCTAACTTGCCTGATGGCAGAGGTTTGTTGCCTTCGCTATACCCCCTTTTATTTTTGCCCACTGTTCCTCCACTCCACCCAAGTCCCCGCCCCCCACCAGGGCATCTCTGAGGTATTCCCCATCTTTATAAAATTGGCCCTCCTGAAGTCCAGAACCGTCACCTTTGTGTGATTTGATTCTGCCACAGTTTTTATATTGAAGCACACTGTATGGTGATCACTGGTCCCCAGGAAGCCACCCACTGTGACGTCTGCAACACTGTCCCCGTTGGTGAGTGCAAGGTCTAATACTGATCCCTCATGAGTTGGCTCGCTTACTAGTCACCTGAGGAATGCCCTCTGCAGGGAGTCAAGTAAGTCCCTGCTCCTACCTGAAGCTGGTGCTGGGATTCTCCAATCTACATCTAACAGATTGAAGTCCCCCACCAGCAGCACTCCCTCCTTATTTGTCATCTTTTGAATGGCTTCCACCAGAACCTTATCCATCCCCTTCCCCTGTACTGGAGGTCTGTAGATTATGCCAGTGTGAACAGCAGCTCCATTACCTGTCTCATGGGTGGCCCACAGTACCTCTGCCCCTCCCGTATTTCCTGTACCTCTGTTGTTTTTATGCTATCCCTCAGGTAAAGAGCCACTCCTCCCCTTTTCTTACCCACCCTCTCCTTCCTGAACAAAGAATAGCCTGGTATGGCTATATCTGAGTCATGGTTCTCATTGCACCATGATTCGGTAATGGTGACAATGTCCAGGTCAGCCTCTGTCATAATCATCACTAGATTCAAGATTTTATTTCCCAGACTTTGAACATTTGCACACATGGCCTTCCAAATTCTGCTACCACTTGCTTGTCAATCCCCATTTTCCCTTTTGCCTTCTCACCTTATCCCCTCTGCCCTCATTCCCATCCCTCTTCATTTTTACCATTTTGTTTTTCTTGGTATTAGGTGAAGCTTTCCCTCCCTTAGGGTTCTCCCCACTGACTACTTCAGCTTGTGTATGGGGGAACAGTTTATCCCTCCCTGCTTTCTTCCATCACTTCCATCCACTAGTTTAAATGCTCACCAGTGTAACATTTAAACTAGAGGTGTACAAAACTGGGGAGGGTTTTATTTTGCCAAATCACCTATGGTTTTGGTTCTGGTTTTGGTTTTGGATTCATGGCCAGTATTTACTCAACATAAATGTGGCATGTACCTTCATTTTAAAGTAAATATAAAGTAGAACAGGTTAAAGTCTATAGAAAAACAGTTTAATAGCATGGCAGCTAGCAAGGCCCAGCTGTTAGTAAGTTCACAGGAAATTATGTAACTTGTAAGATATTTCGAGCCAGTGCTAAAGTTGAATAAGCACATAGCGTCATTTGCTTGCAGCTAAATTCATAGCAATAAGTGACAGGAGACAAGACGCACTGAATGCAGGGACATAGGCTGAGGCAATGTAACAGTTGAATATAGAAGTATAGCCTAGAGGTTAGAGTAATGAACTGTGACTGAGCTTGGTCCAGCAGATCTGGGTTTGATTTCCCACAACCTCCACTTGCATACTGTGTGATTCTGAGCAAGTCACTACTTAACCTCCCCAGTGCTCCCGGGTCATTCACAAAAATAAGCACTTGTGCCTGGTGGTCTCACCTGGTTATCAAAGAATAACACACACACACACACACACATATACACACACAAAGTAACCCCTGGCTACCTTGTTTAGTCTGTTAAGCAAGTTGTGCACTGCTAACAAAGTGACTTTCTGAGTCAGATGTGAAACCTTTTTGGAGGGGAGGGGGCAGCTCTTGGCAGTTGTATAGTAGTCCCAACTTGTAGTCTTGGTAGTTAACCAGTTCATATCCATACCTTGCCTTGAGACGTGCACTAAGTACGCATCATCATTAGCACCTATTTCCCCAAGGTGACTGATGATGGTAGTATGGTTAGGTACCGCTTTTTTTCTTGGAAGGGAGCTGGCTTCATTAGTCATCAGCAACTGTTATTTAAAATAATGATGGAAGGGAGTAGGCCTGTGAAACAAGGTTCCAGGACAAAGACAGCAGTTCAGAAGAAAAAAATAAAGTCACATAACATAAAGTGCTTCTTCTACTGCAGTAGGTGCATCCTCTTTACCGACTGTAGCTTCCTCATGCTCCGAGTCATCGTCTTCTGACATCCCATCATGTTTGTCTGCTGCTCCAGGTGATAACCAGTTAAGAAATTCAGGACAAGTAAAAGGCAGAAAGAAAAGCTTGGGTGATAAATCGGCAGTTAAGAAAAGTAGATTTTCACCCAGAGGTACAGTTATAAAAATAAAGGCAATTGCAGGCACAACATGTAGTGGAAAGAAAAGAATAAGCACACATGCATACTTTGTGCCACTTTTTCAAGATTCTCCCATTCCTCATTCCTCTGTGAGCTCTTCAGAGTCAGACCATGTGGATAACAGTGGCTGTGAGTACATTCCTGAAGCAGAGGCAGTGCATGATGGGAACTCAGGCGGTGGTGGCTCGGAGCCAGAGGAACCTGTGAGATGCCAGAAAAAAAAAACCTGGGGAAAGGACATCAGAAGAAAGGTCATTAGAGGCCAGTGAAAAGGACGTCATGCCTGGCTTGTGTGTCTTCTCTGCAGAGGGCAGGCCTCACATTCAGTCATCCAGTGAGGACATTGAGGAAATCAAAATTTAGATATTAACATGGATATGCCAGATGATGATTCAGAAGTTGCAATGCCAGGGACAAAAACGAAAAAGGCGTCTTCTTCCATTTTGAGTTTTTATTCACCTTGACCCAAAGAACAGTATGCGAGCAATATTCTGTTTATGTAAGGCCTCTTTCAATAGAGGAAGACAAGCAAGCAGCCTTGGCAAATCAACCTTAATAAGACACTTACAGCAAATACATCCACTTCAGTGGGCCAGGAATAAGTCACAAGGTGACGTGGCAGAGAATGTTGCACAAGTTAATGCTGGGACTCACAGTGGTGGTATAGCACATACTGCGTAAAACCCCTCAGACACTGAGCAGAACTTTAACTGTATCATCCCATTTTTCTGCTAGGTCTTTATCAAAATAAGGAAGCGCCCCTATTGAAAACAGAATGAGTTCTTCTCTGTCTCCTTCAGCCTTTTTAAATGTGCCAGTCGAAACGCAGAAACAGTTAATGATGCAGCAGGCTTTTGACCAGAAAACTAAAAATGACCAAAGCCATCCAGCTGCTCAGCAGTTGAATAAAGCAATATCTAAAATGATTGCACTGGACATGCACCCATTTTCTATTGCTGACTCTGCTGGGTTTTGAGAGGAGAAGAAAATTGCTGCCACTCAATATCATCTGCCATCACGGACATATTTCTCAGGAAAGGCTGTGCCAGCTCTTTATGGGGAACTGTGCCAGAGGTAAACAGAGCCTTGCACTCATCATCTATTGAAGAAATACATATAACAACAGATATATGGATGAGTGGCCAAACTGCAGACTAAATGATGGTCACCACCCAATGGGTATCATTTTCCTCTACAACATCCTATGGCACCATTAGAGACCGACAAAATCCTCACAAACAGGCCACCCTCTGTATTGCAAGCTTTGACAAAGAAAATCACATTGCTGAGAACATCTTACAGAAGCTAAAGAAATGGTTCTCAGAATGGTCTTCCCCTAATTGCCTTTCCCTAGAATTTGTGGTTGCAGACAATGGAGCTAACATTTTGAAAGCATTAAAGGATGGTGGGTTTCTGCATTTACCATGTTTTGCACGTACACACAATCTTGTGAGCTGAAACTTCCTCAGTGAAGAAAGGAGTATGCACGTAAGATATGTGGTCACTTTAGGCACTCTGCAAAAGCTTATAAAATTTTGCAGGAACTGCACAAACAGAATAATTTACCAATTCACCAGCTAAAGGAAGAAGTTGCCACTAGGTGGAATGTCACCGTTTACATGTTTCAGAGGCTCCAAGAACAATGCAAGGCAGTGTACCAGTGCACCATGGACCATGCAGTAAGGAAAGGGGATGTTGCACTCACCTCAGTGCAGTGGAATCTTGTATCATATTTATGTCAGTTGCTACAGCAATTTGAGGAAGCCATATGTGAAGCAAGTGCTGACAATGCAAACAGAGAACTATCCTCTTTAGTACCTTTTTTAGCGACATTGCAGAGGGGCTTGAAGGGAAGGTATGCCTTTTTGCAGATGGCACAAAGATCTGCAATAGGGTAGACAATCCAGGGTGGTGGAAAAAATGAACAGAGATCTAAAAAAGTTCAAGTAGTGGTCAAGAGTGTGGCAACTATGTCTCAATGCAAAGAAGTGCAAAATCATGCACTTGGGGCACAGAATCCCAGAAGCAGAGTACAGGATGGTGCGAGTGGTACAGACAATCACCAAACAGGAAAGAGACCTGGGGTCATATCTGATGACCTAAAGGTGGTCACATAGTGTGGCAAGTCATTGAGGAGAGCCAGTTTGATTCTAGGTTGCATAGGGAGGGGTATCACCAGCAGAAAGAGGGCAGTGGTAATAATGCTGTATAAATCATTGGTGAGACCTCATCTAGAGTATAGTGCCCAGTTCTGGAGACCAAATCTACTGAAGGACATAGAAAGAGTAGAGGTCCAGAGGGGGCCAACTAAAGTGTTGCCGGCTCTGCAAAAGCCTTATGAAGGGAGACTAACAGATCTCAATATGTACACCCTGGAAGAAAAGAGGGAGAGTGGGGATATGATACAGATTTTCAAAAACCTCATGGGTATAAATAATGTGTGAGAGGGAAGCATCTTTCAGAAAAAAAGATGCTCAAGAACAAGGGGCCATGCTATGAAGCTGGGAGGGGTAGACTCAGGGGAAACGTGAAGAAGTACTTCTTCACAGAAAGGGTGATGGATGCCTGGAACAGCCTCCCAGTGGAGGTGGTGGTGGCAAGAACTGTAACAGGTGTCAAGAATGCATGGGATAGGCATAAGGGAACCTTAGTGGTTAGTAAAGGGAGGGTAGAGCTGGAAATCAAGTATGGTTTGCAGTGTAACAGTAGGTAGGGAAAATAGGCAGACTAGGTGGGCCAAGCAGTCCTTATCTGCCATCAATTTCTATGTTTTTCTACGTTTCTATGTTTCATAAGTCAAGTCATTCCATTGTTACATCTTCTCATGCAGAGAGTGGAAAGATTCAGAGAAAGTTTGAAGAGCAAGGTGCAATCACAGGTGTCACCTTTGCTGAAAAGATGTCTTTGTGTTTGGAAATGGACCACAGAATTGCCATGATTTTGGAATCTGAACACTACTGTATATGACAGCAGCAATGTTGGATTTGTGTTTCAAAACCAGTTTGACAGGACTTCTCCAGTCTGGTAGCTTAGACCTCAACCATTATAACTGCTCATTAATAAAGTTGTTCTAAAAATGACAAGAGAGACTCCAACTAGAAGTGCTGCACCTGATGATCATAAGAATAGCCATGCTGACTTCCAAGAAACAGATCCCAGTGAAGGCAGAAGAATAAGAAAACCATTGCATTATGAGTTAGAACCCAGGAGCAATTTGTGTGGTGCCTCCAACGGCAACACTTGGACAGGACTGGATGACATAGAGAAAGACAGTGCTGTCACGTCTCCCATCACAAGCTACTCAGCAAACAGTATGGTGGATGACTTCTTAAAGTATCCAGAAAGATAAATGTTTGAGATGACCCACTTCAGCATTGGCATTAAAAGGGTGTGGTCTAGCCAGCATTACAAAAAGTGTCACTTTACTATTTCAGTTGCTCAGTGATAAGTGACTATTTAGAAAGAATATTTAGAACGGTTGGCTATGTTGCTAGAAATGGGAGGAGAACTCCTTCCAGAAAAGTTGAAATTCTAACTTTTATTAAATTAAACTATTGTGTATTTTCAGGCTACTCAGGGGCACTTCCAAAAATTGCTCAGACAATAGCGATGATGAGCCTATTGACAGTGATGCTGAATAAGAATAGTACTACTGACCCAGTATTGGGGAAAGGGAATGTTGCTTCAGCCTGTCTGTTATGCCATTCATGTCCTGTCTCCTTGCCAGTCACCATTTTGTTTCTTCCACTGAACTGCTGAGTAGCAAAACTACAAAAGCTGGGGGCTGCTCGCCGACTCTATGAAACATATAAAAGAATTTCACTCTCACATTTTTTTTTTCAATTTTTTATTTGCAAGATTAACTTAAATTTGTAAATGATTGTATTGGTTTCTGGTAGATGTCTTCCAGTTAAGTACCCTATGCCAGGTCTCTGTCTTGGATAACATCTAACCCCATCTGAGTTCTGACTGATCTGCTGCTCTTGAATGAGTAGTCATCTATAAAAAAAAATAATTATAAAAACACAACATAAAGATGGGTATTCTGTTTCACAAATCACAATGCTATCTCACTCTGTCTACATAATTACTAGTTTCATTTTCATGGTATTGTACTGCAAAAAAGTAATAAATAAATTTTAAAAAATGTAGTGTGCATGTGCATCCTAACTGAGAAAAAAAAAACTGTGGGGGCCCATCACTGGCAACACAAACAAAGTTGGCTTATCAAAAAAAATACATCACTTCAAAAGGGTGGGTGGGAGGATCCAATATATTCTTTGTGCGCATGCTGCTACCTTTTTTAAAAAAAACTCCTCTCAGACCATCACCTGTCACTTACTGTGTCCTACTGTCCTGTTACCCTCCTTCAGTCACCAAGTTACAGCCCCCTCCCTCCAAAAGGTTTCACACATCATGCAAGCCTTTATTTTACAGGACTACAAACATACACAAAACAAAATATGGTCCTATCCCTACTCCTGCTTGTGTGGAAAATGGCTGGTTTTTGGCTTGTGTGGAAAATGGCTGGTGACACTGCAGACAGAGGCTACTCAACTGCTGGGCTGCCCCTTCCTCTAACATGTTTCATGCATGATGCAAGGCTTTATTTTATAAGACTACACAAAGCCAAATTATGGTCCTGTACGAACTCCTGCTTATGTGGGAAATGGCTGGTGACATTGCAGAGGCTATGCAAGTGCTGGGCTGCTCCTCCTTCTAATACATTTCACACATGATGCTTACCTTTCTTTTATAGGACTACACAATTATATGGTCCTGTCCCAACTCCTGCTTGTGTAGGAAATGGCTGGTGACACTACAGACAGAGGTTACTCAAGTGCTGGGCTACCCCTTCCCTCTAACGCATTGCACACATGAAACAAACCTTTATTTTACAGGACTACACAAAAAATATGGTACTGTCCCAACTCCTACTTGTGTGGGAAATGGCTGGTGACACTACAGACAGAGGCTACTCAACTGCCGGGCTGCTCCTCCATTCAACATGTTTCATATGTGATGCAAACCTTTATTTAACAGGATTACATAAAAAAATAATATGGCCCAATCCAGACTCCTGCTTGTGTGAGAAATGGCTGGTGACACTGCAGACAGTGCTGGGCTGCCCCTTCCTTCCAACATATTTCACACATGACACAAGCTTTTATTTTCCAGGACTACATACACACAAAAAAACGGTCCTGTCCTGACTCCTGCTTGTGTGAGAACAGCTGGTGACACTGCAGAAAGAGGCTACTCAACTGCTGGGCAGCCCCTTCCTCCAACACGTTTCACACGTGATATAAGCCTTTGTTTTACAGGACTACACACAAAAAAATACGGTACTGTTCTGACTCCTGTTAGTGTGGGAAATTGCTGGTGACACTGCAGAGGCTATGCAAGTGCTAGGCTGCCCCTCCTTCCAACACATTTCGCACATGAGCAAACCTTTATTTTACAGGACTATGCAAAATAAAATATGGTCCTTACCCGACTCCTGCTTGTGTGGGAAATGACTGGTGACACTGCAGATAGAGGCTGCTCAACTGCTGGGCTGCTCCTCTCTCCAAAACATTCCACACATAATGCAAGCCTTTATTTTACAGGACTACACAAAAAACAAGCATTTGTGAATGCCGAAAGTTCGCTGTTGGTAAGGCAATGGTTTTGTATTGTTTCTTCAGATTTTTACCCAATAGTTAGGCTAACAATTTCAACACAGCACAGAGACAAAGCCCTATCAACATAAGAACCTTACAATGTTCAGGATTTCAGGCTAATGATGCATTGCTGTTATGCACAAAGAAATGTCACAGATACACAACTGATGTGATATGTGTCATTTCTTGTGCATTTGTGTCTCACACTTGCTTATCACTCTTATTGTAGCGCCTCCCCCAACCCCACATAGACAGAACACTGAAATCTCTACTATGCATGTGAGCTTGTTTTATCAGCATGTTACTGTGTCTTATCTGTTGGAGCTGTGGTTCTCTTACTTGGGAGTTCTGTCCTTCAACACGTTTGCTTTTCTACCTTTGCCTTCCCTGTTTCTTTAATACTTTGGCACTGTGATAGTGACAACACAATTTCAACGACAACTCGCACAAAACTTGTTTTGGGGGGGTATACATGACCAAGCTCTACAGTAATCCCCATTTCCCTCACTGATCCCAACCCCAACATGTCATTTTGCTGCTGATCACCATGACGCTCTCGTGCATGCTGAGGTAAATACACAGGCAAACAGAGCCACAGGGCACTGCCTTGGTCGCACAACTGCCCTGATTGCCACACATCTGTGTGTCTCCTGAACATACTGCTCACTCCCCTCACTGATCCCAACCCCAACATGTCACACCTGTGGCTGCAGTACTCTTTCTGTGACCCCTTCTGTCTAGGCTGCACAGCTACATCTCCTGAAAATGGAACGCAGAACTCTGCAATGTACCTGCTCTGGATGGGGCCATACCATCATGCTCAGCTGCAGCCTGACACTTTCTCTCTCTCTCTTTCTCTCCTTCAGAAGGGGAAGGCAGGGATGGCATCAGCTGATTCTGAATGGGTGCATGGTTGAGGCTCCTAGCCACCTGATAAACATCACCTCCCTAGAGACAGTAACAGAAGCCCATTCAGCGGAACAGCAGGTACAGCACAATTACATGTTATGCCAGTCGCTCCTCCATTGTGCTCCATTGACTGTGTGTTGTAAGCATTGGGGGGGGACACAATGCTAAACTTACAGACCCACCAGAAAGGGAGAACAGGGGATGCATCCTAATGCGTCCATCTGCACAATCGGAGCAAAGAGAAGCATGAGAGGGATGAAGCAAGCGAGCTGTCCAGAATTACAGAGCAATACCCAACTATGTGAGTCTGTCCCTTGCAAGCTACTACTTCTATGACATACCCTCTCTCTCTCTGTGGGGACACTACAGTGCCTCAAATTGACCAATGATGTCATCTATTTGACTCTGTCTCCAATCTTCTCTCTGCAACTCCTCGACGGGGCCTCCTCCTCTGCTAGTTCTTCTTCTGTTGGCTGTAGCTCCTTGTTTCTCAGCTCAGCCTGTTCAGTGGGTGGTGCACATGGGGCGGCAGTCAAGAAGGAAGGGTCAAAGGACAGATGGGCTGGAGTGAGTGGACTGAGAGCAGCACAAAATTGGGGTTATCACTCAAGGAAGGGCAGCAGAGTGGTGAGCGGGCAGGAGTGAAGCTAGCGAACTGCCGACTCTGGGGTGGGCACTCAGTGTCTTGGGCAGCACAGAACAATGATGGGGGAGCAAGGCCTTAAGCAGCTAAGCTTTTCCTTCATGAATCCCTCCCAATTTAGAGTTCCTCATGCACACACGTCGGTTAATTTAAAGCAAAGCTGTGGGGGGCAGGAGAGAGAGATGTAACATCAGCTGGGCTGATCAGCTGTTTGCTGGACGGTGTCCTGCAGATGAAAGGAAAAAGCCACAGTATGATTGGTGCGGCTTTTTCTTTTCAAGTACAGACCACTTCAGGCAAAACAGCATCACGATCAGTCTGACTGATGATTGGTGGATACTGTTGAGCCCCTTGCAGAGCACTCTGCATTGGACAGACAGTGTCACACCCCTCAAAAGTCACTCGTAGCAAGAAGTCCGTCATGCATGCGCAAACTTAAAAATGGTCCTGATCTGACTCCTGCTTGTGTGGGAAATGGCTGGTGACACTTCAGATAGAGGCTACTCAATTGCTGTGCTGCCCCTTCCTCAAGCACATTTCACATGTGATGTAAACCTTTACTTTCCAGGACTACGCAAACAAAATATGGTTCTGGCCTGACTCCTGTTTGTGTGGGAAATGGCTGGTGACACTGCAGATAGAGGCTACTGAACTGCCAGGCTGCCCCCCCATTCAACACTTTTCACACGAGATGCAAGCCTTTATTTTACAGGAATACACAAAAAAAAATATGATCCTGGCCCAGCTCCTTCTTGTATGGGAAATAGCTGGTGTCACTGTAGACAGAGGCTACCCAACTGCTGGGCTGCCCTCTCCCTCAAAAACTAAATTTCATAACAGTCTTCCACAGTTACCTCATAGGAACATAGAAACACAGAAGGAGATGGCAGATAAAGACCGTGTGGCCCATCTAGTCTGCCCCCTTTCCCTACCTAATGCAATACTGCAGACCCAGGTTGATCTTATCATCTCTTCCCTATTGTGAGAGTACTCTTACTGTGTCTATCCCATGCATTCTTGAATTCCTGTACCATTTTTTTTTATTCAAAATTTTTATTAAGGTTTTCACAATACAGAGGGTAGATCCATCACATAACAGAGAAGTGCAGTTGAACAATCATAGACATGTAAGATCTATCCTCTCCCCCTTCTCCCCACCCCTTCCCCTTTTCCCAAAATGCAGCCCCCCACCACCCTGCACAGAGCAGTATGCTGAAACCTTAGTCTATGAAGAGCACTGTAACTCTGACAGTAGATTATAAAGAGTAACAGTTTGCAATGGGGCCCATACTCTGTTGAACTTTTTAAGTCTGTGGTAAAGGCAGGCTATGGATTCTTTTTGTTCTCAAATTTGCCAGAAGCTCCTGTAATCATTCTGTGTAGGAAATATCTAAACTGTCTTTCCAATGCTTTAATACCAGCTTTTTCACAGATGATGAAATCAGCGTTATATAGTATTTATGGATAGGTATGGATATAGAGGAGTAATCCCCTAATACGCATATATCCAGAGAAAATAAGTCAGTCAGACCTAAAAGGGGATCAGATCTACTCTTGATCATGGCCCATAATGGAGTTATTTTCAGACAGGTCCAAGAAATAAGAAAGAGATTGCCTTCGCCTTGTAAGTATCGAGTGCAGGTAGAAGAGGGTATATAGCCCAGTTTAGCAAGTTTTTGAGGGGAATAATAGAGGTTATGCAGTATATGAAACTGCATAAGTCTGAGTCTGTCCTGAGAGAGAAATTTGTGGCAGTTTTGCCGTAATAAAGGCCAGCTGAAATTTTTGTCAGGAAAATAAGAAGTAGGGCCAAAGCTCTCCGGACAGATCCAATCAAAAAGAGTGCCATATATCTTGGAGACTGCTTGGGGAAGGCCCACTATGGGACCTAATTCTGTGAGAAAAGAGAACTTTGGAGGTTGTGGGGGAATAGCTACTATGGCCTTGATCAAGAGGTGACGCAACTGGAAAATTTGGAAAATCTGGTTGTTAGGAATATTTGCTTTACACAAAATTTCAGCGGAGGAGAGCCAGTTCCCTGTTTCAGACACAAAATATGAGAGCAAACAGTTTCCAAGCTGAGGGAGCCACCCATTGGGAAGAGGTTTACCTTCTCTTTTAAATATTCGGATTATACCACAAGGTTTGGGTGATGTCTCTTGTGTGGTTGTATTTTTTAAAAGAGCATAACTGGATATGGACTCTTATCGATGTTGCAATGGGGGGAACTTGTAGATGAGAGGGCAATGATTTCAGTTTAGTGAATAAAAGTGCTGCTGGGGAAATACCCTGTTGTTTAATCAATTTCAGCTCAATGTTAAGCCAGACAGGGTGAAAGGAAAAAGGGTCCTGAGATGGTTCAGTAATCATCCATTTAAGATACCAGGATCCAGCGAGGGTCCTCAGAGGTTGCGAGGGCTGGAAAGCAGGCACCCTCCACCCCCTGAGACCACCAACAGTTTATACCAGGATCCAGCAAGGGTCCTCAGAGGTCGCGTGGGTCAGATAGCAGGCACCCTCCCCCACCCCCCGAGACCACCAATGTCTTATACCAGGATCTGGTGAGGGTCCTCAGAGGTCATGAGGGCCAGATAGCAGGTGTCCTTCCCACCCCCCGAGACCACCAACAGCTTATACCAGGATCTAGCAAAGGTCCTCAGAGATCGCGAGGGCCAGATAGCAGGCACCCTCCACCACCCCCCCCCAAGACCACCAACAGCTTATATCAGGATCCAGTGAGGGTCCTCAGAGGTCACGAGGGCTGGATAGCAGGCACCCTCCCCCAACCCTCGAGACCACCAACAGCTTATACCAGGATCCAGTGAGGGTTCTCAGAGGTCATGAGGGCCAGATAATAGGTACCCTCCCCCAACCCCTGAGACCACCAACAGCTTATACCAGGATACAGCGAGGGTCCTCAGAGGTCGCGAGGGCCAGATAGCAGGTGCCCTTCCCCAGCCCCCAAGACCACCAACAGGTACAAAAAATGGACCTCGGCCACACTGTGGAGCCACAGCACTGTGGAGCAGTTTGAACTTTTGTTTGCTTATTTGGCACCTTTTTACTTTGAAATTTATGTCAGCCCAGGAATGGAGATAGTTTCTCTCACCTAGATTTCAATCACTTTTAACATTAGCCACCTGCATTAACAAAAATGTACCTTAAGAACCTTTAAGGAACCTTCTACTGCTTTACTAGCCTGTGTATAATATTTTATTTGTAAAACTGATCTCTCGATGCTTCGCTGCAGCTGTAGCAACTGTTCCCAAAAAACAATAAAAAAGGAGAAAAAGTAGCTTCTACATATTTTCTGCATCCACTAGCAAGGCAGCATTTAATGCTTAAATTTCAACATCGGGAGTTTCTTATGCCTGTAGCAACTAAAATCAGTTTCTCAATGTTGAATGCATCAGGGACAAAAGCAAAAGAACAATACTAAGGCCTCATTTGTGAGGGATAGACATCAGTAATTTGCTTAGTGAACCCCTCAGCTCAGACTATTTAATCTCTCCTACCTGCACTCCACAGCTTATACCAGGATCCAGAGAGGGTCCTCAGAGGTCACGAGGGCTGGATAGCAGACACCCTCCCCCAACCCCCTGAGATCACCAACAGGTGTGAAAAATTGAGCTCGGCCATGCTGTGGAGCCACAGGACTGTGGCACAATTTGGACTTTTGTTTGCCCCGTCGATGCTATGCATTGGCTCCCCACCGCCTCCACCACCACCCTTGGTCGATGCTCTGTTATATAGGGCTGAAAGGAACCATTAGTAGTGAGACTGACTCCTGAGCCAATCAGCCCACTTCTCCCTTTGCAGCTTATAACAGATCACCACTTGAGGTATCACTGTACCCCTTCCACAATCACTGATTCCCCTGTGCTCTGCAAAGCACATTTATATTATTATCCACA
The DNA here is from genome assembly GCA_016271365.2 of Neoceratodus forsteri. Taxonomy (NCBI): domain Eukaryota; kingdom Metazoa; phylum Chordata; order Ceratodontiformes; family Ceratodontidae; genus Neoceratodus; species Neoceratodus forsteri. Next base: position 1,211,048,770 of record CM057453.1, on the reverse strand, counting down.
GTTCTTTCTTTCCACACTCTCCCCCCTACTCTCACTACTAACTGCCCCCCTTTACCCTCTGCTTCTCAAATCACTGGCATCTCCTCTCTGTGCAGCACACCAGCAATAGAATGCTCATTTCACTCCTTGCTTTTGTCATCCTCCTCTAGGGATACCCCAGCCCTTCGCTAGTGGCTCTCCCCCCGGCACTCCCACAACACAGCACCGGCAAGTACCTACTGTCCCTCTCATGGCAGCTCTACCACCCCCCCACTCATCTCCCAGCTATCTCCTCCCACCCCCACCCGACATGTCCCATTACATGCCTCTCTTTCCCTACTAACAGCTCCTTGGCCATCTCTTGCTCTGGCGGCACCTCAGCCAAGAAGCATCATATCGACACTGGCAAACTGAGACTTCTGGCACTACTCAGAATCATTGCACTATTGCTCCTTATCTCAGGCAATTTTCATCTCAATCCAGGTCCCATCTCACCCAGTCCAAGCGCCTCACACCATGGACTAAGTATAGCTGCTATGAATATCTGCAGCCTATGCAAAAAGTTAGCTCAGTGCTGGATGCAGCAGTATCAACTGGATATGCTGGCACTCACTGAAACCTGGCTGTCAAAGAAGGTCCAGGACTCCTCTGTTGCACTCCCAGGCCTCACGCTTTATAGAGCAGACAGAATTGGCAAACGAGAAGGGGGGGTGTGCCTTTTACATCCGAGACTCACTACTATGCCAAAACCTTCCGACACCCTCCCTGAACCACAGGGCGCAAGCTCTGACATTAAAGCTAACACCAGACCCTACCAGAGCCCCTGTAACCATTACAGTGGCTTACATCCCACCATGAAACCAAGCTCCTGCTTTTAAATCCCTGGCTGACTATATCGCCAGCTTCCCACCGAAGACAAAGCACATTATCGTGGGGGACATTAATGTGACCTGGTCATCAGGCTCGGCCTCCCCTATAAAAGATACCCTTTCTGCATGAGATCTAGCCCAGTTAGTTAACCAGCCAACCAGAGTGAACCCCAGAAGTGGTACTGCCACCCTGATCAACCTCCTACTCGCCAGCCACCCAAACAAAATCTCAAACCTAGCTGTACTCTCAAATTCATTAAGCGATCACTCCCCCATTCTGTTCACCTGGTCATGTCATCAGCAACCTACTCAGCCTAACAGCTTTACCAGATGTCGTCTTCAAACTGGAGGCCTCACTAAACTAAGGGGATACCTTACCCAGTGTGATTGGTCCCCCATCAGCTATGCACCCTCCATAGATGTAGCTCTTGACTACTTCACACACACTTTCAACAGTGCTTGTGATAGATTTGCCCCCTTCACAAAGGTTCAATCCAAAAAATGTAATGCCCCCTGGGTCTCACCAGCACTGCTTCAGCAACTAAAGAACCGAGATGATCTCTGGCACAAGGCAGTTGCCTTGGGTGGGTCGGTGGACAGACTTGCCTATAAAGTGGCCCACAACAACTGTACCTGGGCTATTAGGGTGGTCAAATCTAGCTACTGCAGATCCACACTCACCTCCTCCTGGGGAAATGCCAGACAATTCTGGGACAACCTAAAGGACCTGAACGGAAACTCCAGGAAGCCACCCCCCCCTCCCAGCTAACTGTCAACAATAGTATTACCTCGGATTCACTCACCATCTCCAGTGTCCTAAATGCTGTATTCTCCGATCTAAGCACAGTTCTTCCAAACAACTTCTTTGACCCCCACCCCTGAGATTCCCGAGCCTAGCAACACTTACCCCCCCTTCTACCTTGGGATTATTACTATGAATGAAGCAAGATCATACCTAGCTAAAGCCCTAGGAGGCTCTAACTACTACAAAGACTTCTTCGACATGAAAATCCTTAACTTGGTACTTGATTCGGTGCTCTACCCACTGACCGATCTCCTTAACCTCTCTCTATGCTTCAGGCAATTCCCAACAGACTGGAAGATGGCCACTTCACACCAATACTAAAGAGTGGGGATCCCACCCTACCCAGTAACTACCGGCCTATCTCTATTCTCTCTCTCTCCTCTCAAAAGCTTTGGAAAAAATCATTGCAACCCAACTCACAGACTACCTGCTTGTACACGACATACTATGTAGGGAACAGCATGGATTTAGAGCTGGACACAGCACAACCACTGCCCTCACAGACTTCTCAAACTCTCTGCACAATGCCCAAGACAAGAAGCAGCTAGCTGGAGCTGTCTTCATAGACCTATCGAAAGCGTTCGATATAGTCTCCCACGCTCTGCTCCTAAATACTCTTCGCCACACTGGTCTATCCCCTGGACCGATCGTTTGGTTCACAAGCTACCTCACAGATAGGTCCCAATGTGTGAAGATAAACAGCACCCTCTCACCTACTCTACCAGTCCACTCAGGGGTCCCCCAGGGCTCCATCCTCAGTCCGTTATTATTCACCATCTACCTGAACACCCTTCCCCTTCCTAAATCCTGCCCAAGTAACCTTCTGCTCTACGCAGATGACGTGGTACTTTATGCCTCCAACTCACATCCAGCAATCCTTCAGTCCTCCCTACAACTTGCCTTCAACCACGTGGAAAACTGGTTCACTGACCACAGACTGATGGTCAATGTAAAAAAGACTAAATCAATGCTCTTTGCCCACCGACAGAGCAAGTACTACGATGCCCAGCTAACAATCTTATCTAAAGCACACCTCCCCTGGAACAGGTTTACTCCTATAAATACCTGGGCCTTACTTTCGATCCCAGCCTTTCATTCCACCCACATATCAGTAATCTGTCCTCTGCCATAAATATACACACAGGACTACTGTATCGGCACAAAGCCTGCCTACCACCAGAGGCCCTAAACATTGCTGTTGCCTCCTCTATTCTCTCGCTTGTAGACTATGGACTAACCATCTACTCAGCTGCAGAAGCCACCACTCTAAATAAAATCCACCTGGCCAGCAACAAAGCCTGTAGGCTCCTCACTGGAGTAGATAAACTTACCCACAGTTGCACACTGTATGCCCTAGCAAACATTCTCACATTAGACGAAAGAGTCCGATATCAAACTTAAACTAGGCCTCACCCCAACTGGAGTTTCTGCCTCCCTCCTCACTGCACAGACCACTATAAATACGTACACGGCAGATAAATGGATATGGGCTGCTCCCAGGGTCACAACCTCCTTAGCCCAAAGGTCGTTCTCATACAGAGCGCCTTTATGGTATAATGAACTCCTTCCGGCCATTACCTCTATCTCCAGACTAGGCTCTGCCAATGCTCTGACTACTAAGGGTAACCGCCTAAAAACAGCGAGAACTCAAGGCTAAATTCACCGTATTTCCCACTTTTTTATTATTGTATTGACTACATGTTTCGGACAATGTTGGTATCCCAATGGATCACGCCACATGAAGGCACTTAAGTGTCACCCTATCCTTGCTTTTACTGCTCCCTAACATGCACAAAAGACTTGTATAGCTACCAAACTGTATAGGACTATCTGTACTGTTTCACACTGTATAGGACTATCTGTACTGCACTGTCATACCCCGCTGTTGTGTTGTACCCTGATTGTTATTGACCTGCATTGTACTGTGATGTGGAGCCTTTATAAATGAGTCCCTGACTCAAAGGTTGAAATCTGATTCCTTAAATAAATAAAAATAAAAAAATAAAATAAATATTTACTGACATGGTTTGCCCAATAGTACAGGCCTATGTGGGGTAGCCTCAATCCACGCTTCAATTTGGGGGAAGCTAATTTGTGGAATGCCAACCTTGTTTTTTACCAGCTTATATTAAGTCAGTAATGAGACTATGGACTTACCTGAACCATGCTAGGGGAAGCCATATATTCAGACGATTAAGAGGGTAGAAGAGGTGAGGGAAGATGTTCATTTGACCAGGTTAATTCTACCCCAAAGGGAAATGGGAAGGAGGGATCATCTTTTCAAATCCTGACTGATCGTGTGAACAAGGGAATCTAAATTTAGTTGTTGAAGGTAAGCAGGATTCCTTGTAAGGATAATGCCTAAATATCGGAGGGTGTCAGACTTCCAGGAGAGTTCAAGGTCAGAAATAGAAGATTTTTGTGTTCTGTAATTAAGGGGAAAGACTACTAATTTTTGCACATTTAACTTATAGTTAGATACGGTGCTGAATTCTTCAACAATTGTAAGCATGGATGAAATAGATTCTACCGGGTGGGAAAGTTGAAGAAGCAGGTCATCTGCATAAGTGGAAACCTTGACAATTTGATTTTGAATAGTAATGCCATGAACCTCCTGTGAGTCTGTCAGCCTGCATATCAGGGGTTCTAAATATAGATTGAAGAGAAGAGGAGATGGGGACAGCCCTGCCTTGTGCCTGAATAAAGAGGGAACAATTCAGATATTACACCATTGCTGGGTATCCGGGCAGTTGGAGATTTATACAAGGAATCAATCCAGCTTTGAAATTCAGGAGGAAAACTGAAGGCTTTTAGGGTGTGCAGTAAGTAGCACCAATTGACCGTATCAAAGGCCTTCTTGGCATCCAGGGATACCAAGACCGCTGGGAAGTTGGCATCCCTGGATGTCAAGAAGACATGAGCCAGAGTACGTAAATGGTCCACTGAGGACCTCTCTTTCATGAAGCCAACTTGCTCGGGTCCTATAAGGAATGGGAGGACCTTGTTCACACGTTCCACCAGGATTTTGGGCAGAATTTTTATGTCCTGATTTAGGAGTGAAATTGGTCTGTAACTTGACACTCTGGGCTCTTATCAGGCTTTGGAAGAAGCACTAGAGTGCTTCAGACAGGGACTTCTCTATATCAGCTCCCGAAAGTTTATGTTGAAAAAGAGGCAAATGGATGGGGGATAGTTGCTTCATGAATATCTTGTAAAAATTAGAGGAGAATCCATCTGGCCCAGAGGTTTTGTCAGAGGGAAGATCTTTAATAATTCTCTCCAATTCAACCTGAGAAATGGGGATAGTTAAGGGGCCTTGTTGGTCTGCTGGAAGAGAGGGCAAGTGCGAGTCGGATAAATATTTATCGAGCTCAGGTTCAGAAGGTGGGTTCACCACAGGACCATATAGATGAGCATAATAATGAGTGAACTCTTCGACTATGTCCCCTGGGACTGTTTCTAGAGTGTCATCTACCGGAGAGTGAATTGACAGGGCTGACATATGACCGGCTTTTTCTCACTGGTCAGTGTATGAAGCTTTGGTTTTCAGAATTGTAAATTCATCTCTCTCTCTCTCTCTCTCTCTATCTCTCTCAGTAACCTGAGGTAATCATTTTTGGTTTTCACTAGGTACAATCTATGCTGTTCAGGAGACTGAGGAGAGAGTTTAGATTCCAGCTCTCGAATACAAGATAGGAGAGTCAGCATGAGGTTATCCCTGTGTTTCTTTCTATGGGTAGCCAAGCAAATTAGTATCCTTCATAGGAAGGCCTTCAGGGCACACCAAACCATGTCCAGTTTACTGGCAGGGGTACAGTTAACGGAAAGAAAGAGTGCTGTTTGGTCTGAGATATGTGAGACTCTCTTGGGGTCTTGTGGCATTTGGTTATTATTCTTCCATCGCCCCCCAGTTTGGGGGAGGAATGAGAAGGTTACTTGACAAAGAACCACTGCATGGTCTGACGGAGGACCTGAATGAACTGAGGAATCAAGGACCCTGGGAAGAAGGGATTGGGAAAGGAGACGGTAGTCAATGCATGAAGAGGTTCCATGCACTGGAGAGCTAAAAGTATATTCTCTATCAGATGGGTGAAGGACTCTCCAGATGTCTCAGAGACCTGCCTGATCAATCAGGTCTCAGAGTGCCCTTTGAGCCAGGGAAAGACCCATATGAGAAGAGCCCGACCTGTCCATAGATGGGTCAAAGGTTAGGTTCAGGTCCCCACCTATTATTATTGGGATGGCAAGGAAAGGGATCAACTTATTAAGAAACTGCACAAAAAATTCAGGAGAGTCGGTGTTTGGCCCATATAAACTACTCTAAAGGACTTTCTGAAGTATGGAGCTTTCCATGAACCAGGAGAAGTCTACCTTGTGGGTCACATATGGTTTGAATTGGGGTGAATGGAATGGATTTATTTATTAAAATCAGGACCCCACAACTTTGAGTGTTTCTTGCAGCTGAGAAGACATGCCCTATTTGTGTCTTCTTATTTGAACTGACTCTGCATTTAATAAATGAGATTCCTGCATAAACATTATGTCTGCTTTCATTAGCCCTAAATGTTTCAAGATTTTGTATTGTTTTATCTTTGTCTAATCCCCTTTACATTCCATGTAATAATCCTTATTTCCCTAGTCATATTTCTTGCTTAGGATAGCTAATAAACATTCTGTCAGATCCAAAGAAAGATACAGATATGACGCTGCTATGTACACAATCTCTGTGCGTCCCGGCCCCCTCCCCAACTACAACCTCCTTCCCCCTTCCCACAACCTACCATTGTTAGAATAATAAACATGCATAACAGTAACTCCTTCCCCTCCCCTGCATACCAGCCCTCCCCATCCCCGTTATCATAGTCTATGATATACAGACCACCAAGCCCAGCCCCTTCCCCCCAGCCACCCAACCCAATCCAATACCACATAAACATATTTGTAATTTATATATATAACTACTTATTTATACCCCTAATTCTAAAATTGCAACTACAAGGTAACTGGGTAGAACCCTGAAACAGAAAAAAAAGAAAAAATTAACAGTCTTTGGTATAGTACCTACCAAGAGCCTTCAAACCCTGAGGCTACAAATATGCTGAAAAAAAAGGATAAAATTGGTAAAGAAAATGAGGTAGTATAACAACAGCAATCAGGGCATTTCCTAGTAGCCTGATAGTAATGCTGGCCCTATAAAAAGGAAAAGGAAAAAGATAAGCATTCCCCTCTCAAACCCCAAGGGGATTGCCCGCTTTCAATAAGTTCTATAGAAGCTTGCAGCAAACAAATACAAAACCATAGGGCAGTGTCTGTCAGCATTCAGTAGTTAAGTCTATAATCTGGTGTTGGAAAGCCTCAGTAAACAGTCAAAAAGTTAAGTTTGTGGGAATAAGGCAGCTTTTCTCTAAAGCCAGTAGTGTAACTGAGATAAGACCTTAAAGGGGAAGTCTCCCATAGTTCCACACCAATATTTTCCCAACTCCTTGTGTGTAACTGTTGTGTGCCTCCTCCAGTTGTCAGCAGTCCTATTGCTGTCCAAATCTAGATAATAAATAAAAATATACAGCCCCAAAAGTTATCAATGTGTTTGTCCTCCATTTTACCATCAATGTTGCTGGAGGATGATGTCATCAGAGCAACAGATAATGGTGCTGCACTAAATGCAGTTCCACCAGTAAACCAAACCCACAATGTTTGGTTCCCCACTTGAGTAATGGAGGAACCCTTTAAGTGTTGTGCACATCCTGAAGTGCAGGTCTAATAGGGACTAGGACCATGTGAGTGTGATGCAGGACTGATTTGAGGTATATACAGTATTCATACAAGGAAGTGCCTGTATGTGTTGTGTTACTGTTTCTGTTAGCAAAAACAGTTTACCCAATAAATGAGTCTGGGTACAACAAGAGTTTTAAGTGGTATTATACAGCTGTTGTATTATGTTGTGTATGTGTTAACATTCTCTGTTTTGATTGATACCAGCAGTGAGAAACAATCTTGCAAATAGGCCCCTTTCCCTTTGTAACTAGGCAGTCAGTGATTGGATGGCTGCTGTACTGCAGTAAAGAATTCAGCTATGACAAGGAATAGATTACCAGGAAAGCATCAGCTTCAGCATATGGAAGAAGGATAATCTAGTGGTTAAAGCACAGGCACAAGCACTGGGGGACTCTGGTTCAAATCCTACTAGAGTCCCTTACTCTCTAACCCTCAAGAAGTTCCCCTAACCTCCTTGGAAACTGTGATGCCCCTCAGGTTGATGACTTTAAAAGTGCCCCAATTTCAATTATAAATCATTAGCAGTGATGTGAGAGCTACAGCACTTCACTTTAGAGGTACTAAGGATAAGCTGTGGCAGCCCACCCCCCCCACTTTGTAATGCCAGTAGTTGAAGTAGGATGTCCCTCACAAAACAGATGCTACACCTCAGCTGTTGAGGTAAAGAAACTAATCAGTCTCAGTGTTTGTAGTGCTCTGTATTTGCTTAGCTCACTCCTCCCATGTCATATGCATTCTGTGTCTTGGTATTTCCAGTCAGAAACTCAGATTTAAGGAGCATTTGAAATGTAAAACAATACACTTTATAAAGTAAATGATCTAGCTCTCCACTTTCAGGCTGCTGAAAGGGGATGTGTATAAGTCAGTCTTGTGTGATCCTTTGGTAAACTGCCCAGGCTCACCTTGTGATGAATCTTCTCAAGGGTGTTCACCTGGTTCAATACAGAGTGACTGATTGACTGCCTGATTAAGTGATTGGTTGGTTGATTGACTGATTCAGTCTACTGCTTTCCACAACATGTTATAACTGTCTCACAGAGAGAAATGAGCAGTACAAAGAAACCGCTTTTGTTTCCTGTGAATTAAATACTATTAGATGTATTATTTGCTCTACACATACAGTATTAAGGCTACAAGTACTATTCCCTGTGTGAGTTGCATGAAAGAACTGCCTTAAGCCATTTCAAACTTAAACTAAAATTAGGCAAGATAACATTGATACCCTTATGTTTTGTTCTGCACTGTTGCTGCAGTGACATCAGGGAATGGGAGGGGCTATATTACAAGTGACTCATCTGCATGTAAATGGAGTCTTGCTTGACATTTTACTACCTTATGTCAGAGCCTCAAACTCTAGATATGTGTTGCAACAGAAGAAATGGCTGATCTCTTATTGACATATGTACAGTACTTGATGTAATGTGTAATAAATACATCAAACATATCCAAATCATAAATATACAGGAGTCTTCTCCTTTAATGCTAGTTGAGAAGCAGAACGTGGTGCCCTCTAGTGTCCAAAAACATGCAACACCTCATTCGAGAAGGCTCCCATTGCACCACGAATATGCGAGTGCTGCAGAAGTTAATTACATGCTGTAACGGAGAGGTGTCCGGGAAGGTCTGTTTGCTCTGCTGCCAATGTGGGGAATAAGTCCAAGCCAGAAGTGCTTTTGTGTTTAAAAATTGGAAATAACTTCTGACACGTTGAGTACTTCCAGGTTGAGCCCCAGTAATTCTATTATTTATATGCATAATGGGTCAGGTCTGCCAACTTCTGTACTACGAGCCATTACCAATTTTGGCAAGGCAGAAGGGGAAAGACAAATTATTTCCTACCAGTACAATCACATATAGGCAGCACACATCTTGTTAACCACTGCAAAGTGTTCACAGGTTTCTGAACAGATCAGGAAAAGCAGCCTTAAGACCAGCTGTTGCAGCGTCCACAGCCTCATAAGTTACCCATGAGCCTGAGATTAGAACTTGGAGCCTGGCTGGGTACCCCATTCGAAACTTGACCCCCGCAGCTATTAGCTTAATGACAAGTTGGTGGAAAGTGGCTCTTCATTGTCGCACAGAGAGTGGGAGGTCTTGTGCCACTTGAATCGTTGCCTCTTCCCATTTTAGCTCTTGTACTTCTCTGACTTTCGAGATGAAATGTTGGCGGTCTTGAAAGTTCATGAACCGAAATATAAAGGTGCATGGTGGGGGGGGGGTGCCTGGGGCTGGAGTTGGATGAAGGGCTCGATGGACTCTTTCTATTATGTATTTAGAGCTGAAGAGGGATGGGCCGGCCACCTTTTCAATGAACTTTTGGGCGAATGTTACAGAGTCGGGTCCTTCTTCCATCCCTGGAAGCCCAATCAGTACTGCATTGTTATGGCAGCTGCATCCTTCCAGGTCCTCAACCTTATTTTCCAGTTTCGTGATCCTTTGATGGGTTGCTACCAGATCAGCATTAAATTTAGCTTGCTTGCACTCCGTGAAGTGGATCCGAGCTTCATTGTCGGACGTGCGGAGTGGTTACATCCTCCAAAGCTTGGGCAAGTACCTTAAATTCTCCCAAAATTTGCTGTAGTTCTTCCTGAAAGGGTTTGAATTCCTCGAGGAAATGAGCCAGTGTCAGGGTTAGAAGAGAGTGCTCCTTGGATATATGCGGCAGATTCGGCCTTGGATTTCTTCGGGGCCTTTTCGGGCTTGGAGGGTGAAGTGTGTTTTGGCAGCATTATCCTTATTTCACCCTCCATAAATTGCTCTGGAGAGTAGCTAGAGTTAGCGGTGGGAATCAGGTTTCAATTCAGTCCCACACACCACTAGAAAAGTAGATTTTAAGATGAAATAGACGGTTGGATGGCTGGAGCTAGCAGGGAAAGCTGTTAGCTGGTGCTCTGCATCATGTGATCTCCTTCCCCTACCATTTTTAACCCACCACCTCTGCAGGGAGACTGTTCCAAGCAACCACTACTCTTTCTGTGAAAAAGTACTTCCTGACGTTGCCCCTAAGCCTACCCCCCCAGCCTCATATCATGCTCCCTCATATAAAAGTATTTCAGGTTTTAAGAATCAGCTCTTAAAAACTCTAGATAGTTGGTCTGAATTTGGTTGTTTTTTTATGTACTGTTATACCTAACTGTATTGTTTGTAATGATGTATTGTTCATTTTTATGGCTGTGGGTGGAGACTACAGCCATTTGGGGATAGATCGTAGCTCACAAAAATGGCCGATCGTGGAACCTTCCATTGGACTTTTGGAAGTATCCTTCTGATAGTCCAACAGAGCTTGAAACATTCACCACGACCGGCCACTACGGAATAACAGCCACACTATTTCAGCTGTTACTTCTGCATTCTCGGGCCAAAACTGCACATGCGCAGCTCACGTACATGTACAGTTCTGCTGGCACTGCCTTACTGTGAATGGCAACATACCATTCACTGCAACTATGCATGCATGAGTGCCGCAATGCACAGTTGCATCATAGCTGCCATCTTTCAGATGGAACTCCTCCCACACCCTACCACTGCTCCTGTTCTCCCTGTTCTTTCCCAGCACTGGCAACAAAGAATATCCTATCACACCCTACACCTGCTGCTGTCCTCCCCACTCCCTCTGTTCCCCATCCCAGCACCAACATCGGGGTGCCCAATCCCATGTCAGCATTATGTACCCCCCCAACTCATGTGGCACACTGGGAGCCCATCCCAGTGTGCCCAAATGTATGTGGTCCCCATGCCAACATCAGGGTGCCCAAACCCTATGTCAGCATTATGTGCCCCCCAACTCATGTGGCACACTGGGAGCCCACCCCAGTGTGCCTAAATGTATGCTTTCTTTTCCCTTTGAATAAAGAAAACTGTCCCCCTGACATGTGTTTTTCCCTGTAAAAAAGAAAACGGTCCCTCATCGTCTCCCCAGTCCCCCCCTCTCATCCCCACCATCCCACTGAGCACCCACCTCCCTGCACCCCCCTTACCCCATATGTTCCTCCGGAGGTCAGCGCTGTCATCTTCTCTGAAACAGGACACGTCTGCACTGTTCAGAGCTAAACCAGGAACTGAAGAATCAAAGGTAAGTGCCCTATAATGGCAGTCAATGGGGGTTCAACTTAGAGTGATAAATCAGCCATTTTTTTGAATTTTGGCCTCAAATTTTCAACATGGAGTTCTTGGGACCCCACCTCATGAACACTGTCACTGTCATTTCGTTACTCAGTCCCAAAAGGTGATTTCATGGTTGCTTCACGGAATCACCTTTTGGGACTTAGTAATGAAAGAACAATGCCACTGACCCTGAGGTGGGGTACCAGAAAGACCATGTTGCAAATCTGGTGAAAAAATGACAAAAAATGACAGCGTTACGAGCATGTGTTGCGCAGTTTCTATGTATGCTCCTTATTTCGTTAATTTTTAATATTTTCACTCCAGATTTTCAACATTGCCATTTTTGCACACCTCCTTATTAACAATACAGCTGCCTTTTTTCACATCCTGCCCAAAATGTGTTTTCACACCTGTGGCACAGAATGGCATGGTCGCACTGTGAAATCACCTTTTGGGACAAGTGAACAAAATGACACTGGCACTATTCATGAGGTGGGGTCCCAAAATAGACATGTTGAAATTTGATGCAACACCTCCAAAAAATGGCCAAGTTACACCTGTGTGTTCAGTATTTTCTACACACATGTGTACCTTTGGTCATTTGGCAGCTTTTATTTATTTATTTATTCAAGTCTTGGATTACAGCCTTTGAGCTATAAGCTCGTTTGCAAAGGTTCCACATCATAATGGGTAAAAATACATACTAAACACATACAGTCAATGTTCCACATCATAATGGGTACAATACATGCTAGACATATACAGTCAATGTTCCACATCATAATGGGTAAAAATACATACTAAACACATACAGTCAATGTTCCACATCATAATGGGTACAATACATGCTAGACATATACAGTCAATGTTCCACATCATAATGGGTACAATACATGCTAGACATATACAGTCAATGTTCCACATCATAATGGGTACAATACATGCTAGACATATACAGTCAATGTTCCACATCATAATGGGTACAATACATGCTAGACATATACAGTCAAAGGGTAAGAATACAAAGATCAGGTAGGATATATTAATGCTAGGCATTTAGCATTGACAAAAATTATCAGCATACATACATATTGGAAAAAACAGACATGGGTATGTAAAGATGCTTGTCACAGCTGTATCTGCTATGGCTAGAGTTTGTTGTATTTGATATTTGTATGTAAACTGGTTGGATATGAAATGGTCAGTTATGTTCATATGCTTATCTGTATGAAATGAAATAAAATTAATTCACTGGGTCTGAGCCATCATTTTGAATTAAGGTTAAACAATGGAATCCTCAAACTTCAAAAAGCGCTATTGGAGCCAGTGAGTTTTAAATGAAAAATGAAATGAAATATCAATAGCACTGACCTATCTGGTGGCCTAGATTATGTAACAATTTGTATTTGAATGGCCATGCAATGACATGGAAAGTAAACTAAACCATAATCAGTGTGGCAATATCCAAAATTGTTTGACATATCATCTCTTGGAAAAACTAATTCACATACTCCATAGGGCAGCAGAACTAGGGTTGGACTCAGCATTACTAGATTTTACCACACTACAGTACGTGACTTGAAAAAACATAAACTAGAGGTGAGCAAGGATTCTGCCTATGAGTTCCTCCTGTGCTTATTAGAAGGTCTACTCATTTTTGAATATTATGGCCTAGAGGGTAAAGAATGAGAATTTTAGAACTGAATCATAGGAATTCTAAGAATTGTTACAAGTTTATTAGTGCTAGCCATTGTCAACCTGGTCCTTAGATTAAGTTTAAGTCTGATATACTGAAAGCCCCATGTGTTTATCTATTGCTTCTTTAAACAACTTCATTGTTTCACTCTCTACAGCTGTGTCAGGGAGTCCATTCCATACATTTACCACCCTCTGTGTAAACCAACCACCTCTAAAATGTTTCCTATAATTTTCTCCCTTGATCTTTTTACTGTGGCCTCTTGTAGCCACAAGGTTAAATCCTTTTTGTAAGCCTACACATTTTCAAATGTCAGGGTTTGCAAATGCTCCATAAACACAGCACATGTCTCCTCTGATTCGTCTGTATTGAAATGAATACGGCCCCAAAGCCTCCAGTCACTCCTCCAATGAGTTGTCCCTAATGTCTACCACCAATTTTGCTGCCCTCCTCTGACTCCTCTCAGTCCTTTTGCAACTGGATTTATCGGATGGAGCCCACACCTTGCTACAATACTCCATGTGTGGGCAGACCAATGCTGTATACAGGAGCATTACCACCTCTCTATCCCTGCTTCTAATGTTTCTTTTTATAGATGCCATAATCCCATTTCCAATCTTTCCAATTTGGGAGCAGTGTTTGTTAAAATTCATATTTTTGTTATATATACTCCCAATTATTTCTCCACTTCTGTAACACTGTCATCCTGTCCCTCTAGAGATCGCCAGTTAAATGAGGAGAGCCACAGGGTATTAAATTAGCCTCCTTTTATTTCTGGTATTGACTTATGACATTTGGACAAAGAAGTAACCTGTTACTTATGTGCATGACACTATACAGAATTCATGAATGAGGGAGAGAAGGAAATTTACAGGAAGATTGAAATTTAAAGAAAGATTGGGCAAAAAAAATTTTAGAAGATCAATAGAAGAAAACCAAAAGTCCATTTGTTTTGCTAAAGATAGTGAAATTTGAACTTTTTTCTGGATTTTGAAAAATTAGAAGTGATATAAAATGCCACACTGTTAGGAGTAATTATTTCAAATATGATAATTTAAAAATAGGGCTACAAGAGGATGAGGCATCTAGTAAATCCAATAAAAGAATTGACTTTATTAAGTTACTGTATTAAAAAGAGTGGGCTTGTTAGTGGATGAAATGTTGACAGTTTACAACAGTTTTGCAAGAACAATTGTGGAGCATGAATGCTTGGTATAGCACTCGGGTAAATAACAAAAGAGGTGGAACAATTAGAATTTTTACAAAGAAGAGTTAAAAATGTAATAAAGGAAGATTTGCATGATGAGAGGAAAGAGATGCTAGGCTTGGAATCATTAGAAAAGAGAATGGAGTCTATTTGCTTAATGTGTTCTTAAATCCATTCAAATGCCAGACTATAAAATTCCATGGCCTGACTTGAGTTAAATCACACAACATATTTAATACCAGGGTACACAGATAGGGAAAATGAAAAATGTTTCATGACAGTTTTATGTCCTGCACAGTGATGACATTTGAGTGATCCTCCTTAGGTTAAAACAGTTTGGACCTCTATTGTAGTACCAGTATTAGTATTAATATAGACATTTTTGGGACAAGTTTGGGGCTTTAGTTTAAATGTAAGGTGTGTGCAATTTATAATCATGTTTTGTGTAATATGTGGGATCTGTACAATTTATAATCCTGTTTTGTTTAATATGTGTAATCTCTGTGATCTCTATGTTTTATTTGTTTATGTGTAATAATAATATATAAATTCAGCTTTCCTGTTTAAGTTGCAATAAGTGCTACTATTACTACTACTGCAAGAAACAGTTATAAATGCAAAATGTACTAATTAGCCTACTGTACTTCAGGCTACAGATTTTTGTGAAACACATTACAATGACAGCTAAAAATCTGTTTCCATTAAATCACTGTCGATAACATATTTATTCTGGTTACATTAGTAAAACATTGCTCCAGTCATTGAAGTTGTTCCTGTAAAAAACTAAAAATCATGAAGCAATGCCAATGTCTGGAGCAATGCCTTGGGAACCTCTGAGTGATGAGGGTAGATAATGATCTCTAACACCAAGTAGCTTTTTCTATGACTATAATCCTCATAGTCAAATGACCACAGATGACCAATTCACAGCCCAGCTTGCCAGTGTCAGGAGGTCTAAACCTCACTTTCAGGTCCTTGGCAATATTGGGAATACAAGTAATCACAGACACATTGCATTAGAGTAATAAACTTGTTTATTACTACCAAAAGGATAAAATCACAGTTGCCTTAAGCAGTTCTTACCAATATGAACTGGGAGCCAGTGCTAAGCATTCCCTATACCTCGAGGTTTCTTTGTATCTCTTGGGATCTCCGAAGTACAAGACGTAGTGTTTCACATTATATACCTATGATAATTACTATGGTTACTGTAAGATAGAAACATTTCTAGTTACAGAGATGCGCCCTATTGGCTAAATTAGAGGAGGCTCCATGGTCCAAGATAACATTATACAATTTTGTAGTAGTCATCAGTTTGTGAAACAAAAGAGTACGTATACAGAGTCTTACATAACTCAGTGTAGTGGTACAAATCATCGAAAGGTGGCAATGCTGACTTATATATCATAATTATTACAAGGACACAGGTGTCCTAATATCTTATAAGTAAGAAATACACAGAAAATACATAGAAAAATATATATGTATTAGCAAGCAGAGCGTATTACAATAACATGCGCTAAACCAGGACCGGAACTGGAACTGGAGCCCAGATCATGGATGTAGAGTTGGTAGACTCTCTCAGTTTTCCGAAGGATGTTGGCAAACCTGTCCATGTTGGGATAAGTGGTTGGCTCTACCTTTTGTCTTACTGCAGGAATCATGTTCCTAAGGAACAGGGTCTTGTACACAATAAGATCTACATATGTGTACATATTCTGACATCTACTCTTATAAGGTAGATGCCCTTAGCCCTATATGTTAGTACAACATATACCTAAGCACTAGCTGTCTATGGTGTTCCTCTGAGGGTACCAATGAGGGTGCAGGGACCTTGTATAATATTGCCCCCTTGTTGCCTCCAAGGGCAACACAGGCAAAACCAGGGAAAGGTCAGGGATCAGTGGCCATTTACAAACCTGATGCATGAGCTTTGTAAAGGAACTCGATCTGCTCACAGTGTTGGCACAGTGTGCGCCGTAGGAAGCATAGCATAATAATCAAGAAAAATATCAAAAATGCTTGTATAATAACAAAACCTTTAAAAGTAATTTCTAACCAGGTGTTAGTTAATGCATCATTTATATCACCATCATTAATGAAATGATAGCATCATTGGCCTTGGTCATATTATTGCTGATGTGGATGAGGTGGGTGTCTTTCCTGTCTAAAAGTGATTTTAATGTAAGTGTAAGTGGATCTATGTGTACATTAAAATATGGTAAATATTTAGAAAGTGTGAGCAGATAATAGGGGTTACCATCAATAATGTCTGCATCGATAAGGGGGACGGGAGTTATAACGGTATGGCCAATAACAGTTTTCTGGTGTGGGACAAAACAAAAATTGGGGGTATCAATAACACATGTTTCAGATCCATAAGTATAGCTTTTGAAATTAGTAACCATGCAATACTCTCCATTGGAATTATATTGAGATCTAACAGTGGGGAGTCTCCACTTTTGCAACTGTACTGGGCAGGTGTAGGTCGTCTTGGTAATCCGGGTTGACAGGCGATGAACCTCCTCACAGTAAGATTGGTAGAGTTTATCCAGAGCCAATGCTGAGTCTGAGAAATCTGTGCCATTTGTGCTGATGTCATCATCCATGGGAAAAGTCCAATCAATACTATCTGGAGAATAATCACATTCAGGTTTAATAACATCAAATACATCACATCGACACAAGTAAATATATTGTTTCTTCGCACAGCAGTCTGTATGCGGAGTGACCCAGGCATCCAGGAAAAGATGAAAAACCAGTAGAGGAGGTAGATCCAGGCGTTCTCTCTAGATGTCTTCATCAAGGTGCCCAATAGAGTGTACCAGTGCCAGTTTGTCGAAAAAAGCTGTAGTGGGATCAAAGCGTGGTAAGGAGACAGTAAAAGAAACAAACATAGTATCTCTTATAGAATATTTCTTAGAAGTAAAACAAGGACCAGTATTAGGGTGTCTGGTCACAAAACCCAGGTTTCTAGCTGTAGAGGGAGGAATAGTTAGAGATTGTTGCATACACATAGCAGTACAGCCAGGGGTTTTACATCGTGGACAATACCATTTGGAAATGCATCTGTCATGTATGATATCAGGGAATCTTCCTGATTCTAGATCACAGAAGAGATTGTTGATGGTAGGGATAATGTATGAGCCATAGGCAGAGCAGAAAATTTCTCTAGCAATGTATTGTTTATCTGCTTCTTTGTTATTCAGTGCAATTAGTGCATTAATCTTCTCTTTAGAGTCTGTAAATGCCTTAGCAATGTCGTGCATATTGTATACAGTGTATCTTTTTTCCTGACTAAGGCCATCCACACCATGCAATAATGGGGGTAGTATATTATTCACCAAACCAGTCTGAAATTTGGCAGAATGAGATTTGATAGCAGCAATGTCTGCCTTATTCCAAATAGACATGGCCGTACCAAAGAGACCTGTGACAGTATCTGTTGCACCAGTGACATCAGAACTGCCAACTTCACCTATATTACATTTATGACTTTGATCATCAGGATTGGGTTTTCTCCTTAAGTTGCCTCTATATTCAGTAGTATGGACCCCGGCAATAGGGTCTTGAGTACAAATCTGAAATGCAGCTAAACTATCAAGCAATAACGTACTATAAAATGCTGACGTATCAGTATTGTGACTCATACCAAATTCTTTCATATTCCAATAAGTAAGATTAAATAATACAGGTATATGCATAAATTGTAAATTGTTAATCAATGAACCAGGGAGGGCAGTAGCTGTTAGACCACTGCAGGGATCAGGGGTGTGCTTTGGACATTCCAAAAGCTGTTTATCAATGGGTGGTAACACAGAGGGGTACATGGCAGTAGAAGCCATGTTGTGTGCAGCACAAAATTTCCGAGCAGAATCCTTAGACAAAGAATTACAATATGAAGGATCAATTAAGGCAGTAATATTGTATAAACCAGAATGCCTAAGAGCAGTTTGCAGCAAGGACAGAGAACCATTTGGGAATAATTTAGCATTAGGCCAACTCTGGAAAGTTTCTTTGGAGAGTTTGGCTACAGGGAGAATTTGTCCTTGCAATGTGGTTTGCCACTCAATTTGTAGGGTGGATTGATCAGGAGTGACAACCAAGGCAGTGAGGTAAGCAACGGAACCTTCCTGGACAGTAATCAGACTATCGGGTATTTTGATGGATACTCCCTCTGAAGGAGATGCTGGATGATCAAGGTGTGGTAGGAGGTTTGGTACCATGCCTTGGATGCAGTGGATAACTCCTGAGATGAGGAGATAATGGAACAAGATAGCCATCTTGTCAGTGTATCTGAAAAGCAAAATCAAACATTAGTAAGTCAGTACTATTCCACCCAATGGGGTGAGGAAAAGTAATTAAGCTCCTTCATACAGTTTCAGTTGGTTTGCATGTAACCATTTGTCAGTCAGTTTATTATTTTGCAGGAGTCTAATTTGATAGACTGCTGTACTGAGCTTGTTGACAATGAGATATGGGCCTTCCCATTTATTGGAGAAGGAATGTGTGGGATGTGCAAATTGGAGGACCATTACCTGATCTCCAACCTGCCAATCCACTTCTTGTGCATGCTTGTCAAATTGTATTTTGGATTGTTGCTGGGCCTTACCCATGCAGTTAGCAGCATACAAGTGTGTGTGTATAAGGTCTTTTCTGACTTTTTCCACATATTGATCTACAGACACACGGTCTGCAGTGGGAGTGTGCAGGTCAAACAATAGGTGTTCAGGTAATCTCATCTGTCTTCCAGTCATCACCTCAAAGGGTGTGAGCTGGGTAGTGGCTGAGGGTGTGCCCCTAATTGCCATAAGGAGTAATGGCAGTAGGGAATCCCAGGTTTTGGGATTGTCCTCAATGAATTTGGAAAGCATTTGCTTAATCCATCTGTCGGATCTCTCTGCTTGTCCTGAAGATTGGGGGTGGTAAGGTATGTGGAACTTTTGTTGAACTCCAAGGAGTTCAAGGGATTCTTTCATTAACTCACCTGTAAAACTGGTTCCTTTGTCAGAGTCCACCTTAAGATGTAGGCTCCACCTGGAGAAAATTTGCTCCACCATGATTTTGCCAGTGGTTTTAGCAGTGCATGTTTTAGTGGGGAAAGCTTCAACCCACTTAGAGAAGAGGTCAGTTACCACAAGAGCATACTTGTTATTTCTGCTGGTATTGGTTAAGGAACCAATAAAATCAATCTGTATGGCATTCCAAGGGCCAGAGTGTCACTGTGGTAAGAGTTTGGCATTTCATTTGGTGGGGATGGGGTTGTTTTGTGCACAAGCAAGGCAGTTATCTATGTACTGTTTGACATCTTCGGTGACACCAGGCCACCAGGCTGTGGTCTTAAGCCTCTGGAGGGTGTTTTCCACTCCTTGGTGCCCACCAGTGGGTGTATTGTGCACTTGGTGCAACAATTCAGACCTAAGGTGTCTGGGAACCACCCACAACTTGGTGGTGGAATCATCTGGCTGGTACCAGATGAGCTTGTCATCTGGTGACAAGTGACAAGTGTAACTTACCTTCATGCCTCCGGTAGGGGTTATGTGTGGGAAGTTTTTCTTTGGTACTCTTGTCAAGGAATCTGAACACTTCTTTGAGTTCAGTATCAACTTGTTGGGCTGCTGAGAGGTCCAAGGGGGAAAAGGGTTCAGGTTTTTTCCTAAGTGCTGCAATATGTACGGCCGCATTGGCCTCTGGATGATCCATCATCCATGTGTTCCCCCCCTCGGGCCCCTTCCTTGGCAAGGGTATCTGCTGTATCATTGAAGGCATGATAGGGATCATGTAGGGAATGAATCTTAACTTTGTGTACATAGAGTTTGTGTGCAAATTTTTGTGCCAGTGAATGTATGTATATTACCAGTTCCTTGTACTTCACTGGGCTGCCGTCAGAAGAGAGGAAGGAGTTTTTCTGCCAGAAAGGAAGGAATTCTGTAAGAGAACAACAAACCCAATTACAGTCTGTAAAAATGATGATATCCTCGGTCCCATGTTGGATGAACTCGAGGGCACAGGCCACTGCTGCCATCTCTGCATACTAAGATGATGCTACACCGCAACGCTTAGAGATCTTAACAGTGTTACCATAAGGGTATATCACTAGAATGCCCATCCCTGCAATTTGCTCTCCCTGATTGTAGGAAGCTGAACCATCAGTAAAAATATGACACAAAGAGGTGTTGTCAAGTATTTGTGGCGTGGCAGGGAGAAAAGGGCCTGGATCTGGAAGATCAGGTGACTGCAGTGTACAGTCATGGGGTTCTCCTTGGAAAAGGAGTCCATGAGCCAGCATAGATGGAATTTTTGTTGGGTGTACCTGTATGTCTCTATCCTGGAAAAGAAGTGACCAGTGTGTCAGCCTAGTATTAGAGACTGACCCGTCCTTCACACTGTCTGAGAACAGAAAGGTAGTTGGTGTGTGGTTGGTGTTAATAATCAGTGGAGAGTACCCAATGATATACATAAAGTGCTTGACAGCCCAGTAGGTGGCCAGAAGGTTCCTTTCACAAAGGCTGTACTTCTGTTCCACCGGGGTCAAGAGCTGTGATGCATATGCAATAGGTGTCAGGGTGCCATGAACCTTCTGGGCCAGCACTGCTGACATGGCAATGTCAGAGGTAGCACATTCCAGATGGAACGGTAGTGATGGATTGGGGTTAGCCAGAGCTGGTGCGGAGGCCAAGGCCTGCTTCAGTGACATCACAGCCTGGGTATGTATAGGGCCCCAAGTCCATGGAATGTCTTTTTTTAATAGCTCATACAGAGGAGCTGCTTTCTGAGCAAAATCACAGATAAAATCTCTAGAGTAGTTCACCGTACCTAGAAACCGTCGAAGAGTTGCCATGCTGGTAGGCAATGGCAAGTCTTGCAGTCCTTGTATCTTCTTCCAGGTAGGGCTTTGGCCTTGGTCAGTTATTTTTAGACCCAGAAAGAGTACTGCTGCTGTGCTTTTGCCGGATTGCATTTTAGGCCTGCTTTCTGAATGAGAGTCAGTAGTTCATCCAAGAGATCCAAGTGTTGTTCCTGTGTGGCAGTTGCCAGCAACAGGTTATCCACATACTGCAAGAGACATTGGGGAGTAGAGAAACCCATGATATGCAGATGGAACAGGGACGGGCTGTTATGGAATCCCTGTGGTAAGCAAGTCCACGTATACTGTCTTCTTTCAAAGGTGAAGGCGAAATTATATTGACTCTTGGGAGCCAATGGTAGTGACCAAAAACCATTGGAGATATCCAGGGCACTGAACCATTTTAAGTTAAGGGTCAAAATTCGTAGCACATCAGGTCCGGATACCACAGTTGGAGTACAACTGTGGGTGATCTGGTTCAGTTTCCTGTTGTCAATAGTAAGTCTCCAGGCACCTGTGGGTTTTTTCATGGCCGCACTGGGGAGTTAGCAGTAGAAACACATGTTCTGATTACCCCTTGCTTGAGAAGTGACTTTATTGTTTCTCTGAGAGAAGACAAGGCCTCAGCTGGAAAAGGATATTGCCTTTGCCTCTCATGTGCTGGGCCTGGCACTGCGATGACAGTGTGCATTCTGCCACAGTCATGTTTGCTAATTGCAAATGCTTCCAAATGCCATTGCAAGATGGGGAGAAGCTTTGGGAAAAGCTCATGGTCTTTGAACAAATCTATGACGTCATACTGTTTGTTGTTAGCTGATATTGTTGCCACAACATGTGAATCAGGGATCAAAATAGTGTGGTATTGACCCTGAATTTGTATCAATAACATGTTAGCTAAATCCACCACACAGCCGTGTGGTGCAAGAAAATCAATTCCTATGATACTAGGATGATCATGCAATACCATCGGTTGGAAGGTGTGTGAGGCCTTTAAGTGGCCTAACTCTACCTGCAAGGGTAGAGACTGATATGCAGGTAATCTAGTACCATCTACTCCTGACATGTTGGTCCTCCATCCGGTGGACCAAGGAGATGTGTCTGGGTGGTCATCATGTAATACAGACCAGCCGCGCCTGTATCTAGTAACACTATAAGTAGGCTTCCCCCGACCTCGGCTTCAATGCAGGGCCTTCTGTTTGTCTCCAAGACCAGCTTGTTTACAATCCAGACTGGGGCCTGTAATTGTCAATCTGTATTGCTGGGAGCATGGAGAGATTGGGTCTGGCTCCCTTTAAACCACTTCACCATGCTGCACTGATGCTGTATAAGGAGGAGCTTCTGGGTTCAGGCAAGTATGGGTCTGAGGGCCTGTACTTCCAGTGTCGCCATGGCCCATCGGGGTTTGGGTCACCGGTTGTACAGCCGCAAGGGACTGAGCAAGAACAGCATCTGCCACAGAGTGCAGTTGCCCCAGGAGCTCTCAGAATTTCTGATTTTCTTTGGCTATCTCCCTATACGAAGGGTCTGTTCTTTGTTGTTGTTGTCTGCCCTTATTCTTGTGCTTCTTATTCTTATGATAGTTTCGGTTCCCACCTCATTGCTGCTGTTGCTGTTGTGGTTGTTGCTGTTGTTGTTGAGCCTGTTGGGGGTGTTGGTTGTCTGAGGGGAAGGGCTGTTTGTGTTGGGCCTGCCCTTCCACAATGTAGTGCGTCACGGCCTCTTGAGTAGACTCCACGGCGGCTACTTTCTTGGAACTGGAGCCCAGATCATGGATGTAGAGTTCGTAGACTCTCTCGGTTTTCCGAAGGATGTCAGCAAACCTGCCCATGTTGGGATAAGTGGTTGGCTCTACCTTTTCTCTTACTGCAGGAATCATGTTCCTAAGGAACAGGGTCTTGTACTCAATAAGACCTACATCTGCAGCTTCTTGTGCAAGGTGCTTTGCTGCTCGGTAGGCCATCCAGAGTCTCTGGTGGTAAGTAGTGGGACTTTCCTTTGCATTATGTTTTGCAGGGTATGCAAGCATCACTCCTACTACACCTGGGCTGTGTGCAGAAATAAGCTCAGCTGCAACCACATCAAAGGTGGCATTGCTGTCCTGGTGGATGGCATCAGGGAGTTTGGCCTACAAATTAGGATCGATGGTCTGGCGTAGTATCTGGACCTGATATTCTGCAGTGAGGCTAAGCATCTTGCATTTAGAATGCAACTTTTCCAAGTGGCAGCTGAGGTTGTTGGACGGATTCATCCAACCGATACTGTCAGCTGTTTGCTGAACAGAGTAGGCCATTTGTAGGGGATTATTGGGCCGATCAGGTGGAGATAGGTTATCTTGGGCACTGTCTAGGGCAGCCCGGGCTGCAGCCTCGGCTGCAGTATGAACAATGCCATCCTGAGTGCCAGCCTCTTGTAGAAGCTGCTTGATTTGGGTTTTAATGGCCCGTTTACTTCTCTCAGGAATAGGTATATTACCTATTGCATTTTCAATCATTGTTTCTATCTCCTGCCTGTCTTCCACATTAATAATGGCTATTGGTGGTGCCGTCAGGACCAGGCTTGGGCCTGCTCCCCCCCCATCATGGGGGCTGCCATGTTGGCATCTTCCATGATGGGCATCACGACGTCGATGACGTATGACATGGTGTGGGTGGAGTGGGTACCCACCATGCTGTGAATGGCTGGGTGGGGTTTCTGGGCCATAGTAGGTGTGTGACTGGGCTTTGTACTGAGAGATGTCATCATCTGATACCTCCCCCTCGGATGACGTGTGTAAGGCAGGGGCTATGCCTCCCATTGCCTTAACATATCCAGCCAGAACCTCCCGCTGATGGCGCAGTTTTGCCATCTTGGTTTTACATTCAGCATGACTCACAGTTGCAAGATTCATATCAACCTCATCTTGCATTTGCTTTTGCAACACTCTATATGTGGCACTCAATTCGCAATTGTCCCTAGTTGCCACTTCTAAGTCACTACGTACCTGGTTTATCTCGTGCTTTAGCTCTCCCATCTCCTCACTCAACTGTGCATTTGCCGTACTTAACAAGTCATTCATATGCAATGCCTGCCCCTTATCCTGTCTCAAACTTTCACACTCCTGCTTCAACATATAAAGTTCCTGTTCTCCAGCTTGTGCTGAATGATGCAAAAGTGAATCCTTTTCATTTCACAGTGTTTGAAGTTCAGACTCCAAATTCTGCTGCAGTCTAATACATTCCATTTCCTGCAAACCCATCTCTTGCTTAAGAGACCAAATATGCAGATCAAGGGTTCGAAACCTCGCTTTGGAGGCTTCCAGAGCAGTGTAGGGAGCCATGACCAGCAGCCCTTTTGCATGCCGCTGATTGTCTCATCTCTGTGTACTGGGTTGAAATCCCCAGTATAGGGTTTTCGGATTGATTTGCATCCTGCGTGAAGTCAGCCCATCTTCCATGGGAGGCAAGAAAGTTAGAGACATCGAGTCTCAGTTCTGCGCAGATATTTGATACAGTGCTATTGTGTGGAAGGGAATGAAACATCAAACTGTGAAAAAGGTGTCATGCTATGTATCGATCCACAGCAGGAGCATATTATACACAGTCGGGCTACTGTAGAATTTGTAGGCTTACAATTCAAAGCTGCTGTGGAGTGGGTCAAGTCTGCATCAACAACACCCGAGAAAAACAGTCAGACTTTGTAAGTGACTACAAAGTGGTGTGAAAATGGGAGAGGTGATACAGAAATGTACACCTACTAGCCCCGTTGGGAAGGGGAAAAGTCATAGCAACTAGTGAAAGCTTGCAAACACCAAATATTGCCTGCACGCAGTTGTCAATTGTCAGGAAGTCTCAACCTCACTCTCAGGTTCTTGGCAATATTGGGAATGCAAGTAATCACAGACACGTTGCATTAGAGTAATAAACTTGTTTATTACTACCAAAAGGATAAAATCACAGTTGCCCTAAGCAGTTCTTACCAATATGAACTGGGAGCCAGTGCTAAGCATTCCCTATACCTCGAGGTTTCTTTGTGTCTCTTGGGATCTCTGAAGTACAAGACATAGTGTTTCACATTATATACCTATGATAATTACTATGGTTACTGTAAGATAGAAACATTTCTAGTTACAGAGATGCGCCCTATTGGCTAAATTAGAGGAGGCTCCACGGTCCAAGATAACATTATACAATTTTGTAGTAGTCATCAGTTTGTGAAACAAAAGAGTATTTATACAGAGTCTTACACAACTCAGTGTAGTGGTACAAATCACCGGAAGGTGGCAATGCCAACTTATATATCATAATTATTACAAGGACACAGGTGTCCTAACATCTTATAAGTAAGAAATACACAGAAAATACATAGAAAAATATATATGTATTAGCTAGCAGAGTGTATTACAATAACATGCGTACATATTCTGACATCTACTCTTGTACAGTAGATGCCCTTAGCCCTATATGTTAGTACAACATATACCTAAGCACTAGCTGTCTACGGTGTACCTCTGAGGGTACCAATAAGGGTGCAGGGACCTCGTGTAACACCAGGAAAAGGGATTCCTTATTATTATTGCTTAGTATATAGTTTATGAGTTATTTTTCTTCTGCTGTTTTGAGTGTGACGTGTTGTACCATTGTTTTTTTTTTATTAGCATGGTTATCCATTTTGATTGCCACAAATTGTTGTATTTTGTTTCAATGCTGCTGTTTTAAACATGATTTACTATATACCTTTATTGTATTAATTTTATTACTGAACTGTAATGTTCAATATTCCCCCTTCACGTGATGAACCTGGAAATGAGTTGCTACCAGCTCAGCATGATTTTCCTGGTAAAACATTTGAAATAAATGAATAAATTATTAACATCTCACTTTGATGCAGTCCACAGTAAGTGGGATAGCAAAGCAACTAGGTGTCTGAATGTCAAGCTGTTTATCACACTTCTGTTTCATTTCACTTAAAAGGTACTCTACCTCACTCTTTTCTCCCTCTGGTCTCTGTAAGGAACTGTACTCTAATTATTATCTTCCAGTGCTTTCACTGCCTGTAAAAGCAAAGAAGAGTAGGGGTACTACTGTAGAAAATTACTGTTTTTAAAATGATTAAGGGCATAAGCTGAATGAAAATGAAGTTACACACTGCACAGTTCCAAGTTAAATAATGTGTAGAATTTCTCAAATTCAGAATAAGTTAAACAAATGTAATATATGGATAGGCCTCAATAATACTATACTAAGTTATACAAAAATTTCCCAGTAATACATCACTACTCTCAATAATACTATCCTAAAAAGTGATAATACTATCATTTTTGCTGATAATACTACAGTTCAAAGGTCATCTCCAGCTGTAGAATTATCAATGGATCCATATATTACAAAAAATAACAGAAAAGTAAGTGTTTTACAAGGCAACAATATCATCTCGAGGTTTTGGGGACGTTAGGACCTCTCGAGCTTTGCTCTAGAGGTTCCATGTCCCCAAAACCTCTCGATGGTATTACTGCCTTGTAATACACATTTCTCTATCTATTATTCTATTTATATTAAAACAAATTTTAAAACAATCCTGCTAGTTGATGTATGGATATAAAACAATAGCATCAATATATTCTGTCAATACAATGAATAGTAATAATATTAGGTCTACGTGTTTGGTTCTACCAAAGAAGTGAACATGTCAAATTTTGGGATTTTGATTCTTTTGGATGGTGGAAAAATCTTAGAGGAAGCAGGTGAACTTTTGGCTTGACTGGTTCAATCTGGTTCAAATGTTTCAGACCAGTCTGATCAGTCGAACCATGAACCGCAGTTCACACCTAAAAAAGTTTACTAGAGTACGATGTGAATTACAGGCTACAGCCTCATTTTGGAGCTAGATTCAGCTCAACCACTTGAGCCAGTGTGAAACCTCATGCACACACTCGTCGCAAGGCTGTTAGGAAGCTCAGGCAGGGCTCTGATTAATTTCTAGTTAGATTACCTAGGAAATTCTTCAAAACAAAATGAAAATCTCCAAAAGATTGACCTACTAGTCTTGCAACAGCAGAACATTGGAAGGGGTGCATTTAGGAGGAACAAGGAAGGAAAAAACACAAAAAAGGCAAGCTGAGCATCAACAGCAGTGTTGCAGGCTTGTAGCAGGCCTTTGGCATCAGGGGCTTACCTGAGAGGGAAGAGAGGAGAAAGAAAATGTACTCTGGACTGAAGGAGGAGTGTGATTGTGGCTGGGCAGTGGGCAGATAGGGCTTGAGGTGGCTTTCTGCTTGTGCTCATTTGTTGCTTCATAAATTTCAGCTCACCTGTGCAGATCACATTTTGTTTTTTGAAGAACTAGCATTTTAGCACGGCATTAAAAATACAAACCAGTTTTGACTGAAGCCCCTGGCATAAGTCTGATGGAATTTGTTTGAGAGTTCCTTTTATGGTATTTAGTAATTTTATGGGGCAGTAAGTGTGTGCCAGCTGGCAGCAGGACAGTGTCTGGCCACTGGTAGTTGGCACCTTGGTGGTATCCCATAATCTTCATTCTTGTTTCTTTTTGTGTGAGTTTCAAACTCTTTACAGCCATTAAAAAAGTAAAAAAAAAAAAACTAAAAGAAAAATGAAAAAAAAATTTCATATCTCCTAAAGTTATTAAAGTTCCTTCTTCTTCCTAATCCTCTTCCTGAGTCCTGAAGCAATATGTGTGCATGTGTGTGTGTGTGTGTGTGTGTGTGTGTGTGTGTGTGTGTGTGTATGTCTGTGTAGAGATCCTAAGCTCTGTGTTGTAGTGTGATTTGGGCAGTGGGCAGCAAATGTGTGCCAGATGGCAGCATGCTATGCCTGGCTCCTACTAGTTGTCACCTTGGTGGCATCCCATTAAAAAAAAAACATTTCTCCACCTTCCCTGAAGTTACTGAAGTTCCTTCCTCCTCCTGCTTCTCCTCCTCCTCCTCCTCCTAAGTCCTGCAGCAGCCTATGCGTGTATCATCCTGAGCTGTGCTGTTGCAATGTGATCTAGGTAGTGGGCAGCAAGTGTGCATTGTCTGGTAGTGAGTCAGTGCCTGACCTCTCATAATCCTTGTTGGCATCCCATTGATAAAACAAACAAAGAAAATCAAAAAATAAAATAAAAAACAATAGAAAAAAATTAAATAAAATAAAGTCTTATTCTTCATCATTCATCACCCATGTGACTGAGTCCTGCAGCAAGCTTTAGAAAATGAACCAGCAGAGATATCAAGGAGATGGTGGCATGGGATTGTCCAGTCACAGAAGAAAAAAAGCAAAATAGCTGTGGCCTTGGTCATAGACCCTCTGCCTCAGTAGGAACTACAAGTGCAGAGGAAGATGACAGTAGTGATCAAACAGTCCTTAAAGTATCACACATCATAGGAACTACTCGCAGTGGAACTTCAAAGACTGCATCATGAGCAATCATTATAGAAAAAAGGAATAAGAAAGGAATGTGTCAAGTAATGACACAGACAGAGGAGGAAGAGCAAATTGATTTGGCCAAGACTGGGGACAGAGATACAGATTGTGATTATATACTCAATAAAAGTGATAACAGCAGCAGATCTAGGGAGGAGGAGGAGGAGATGGAACAGGTGGGAGTTTGACTTGGGGCAGGTGCACATAAGAGATAAAAAAAGACCAAAAGTAGCGGTAAGACAAAAAAAAGAAAGGCCGAAAAACAACAAGGGGAAAAAAACAAGAAGAAACACGTGAAATGACTGCAGATCAATAAGACACAGACAAAACAGTTGGCCCAGGACACATGGCAGAGGAAGCAGAACCATTCTCTGACACTGAAGAACTGATGGAGAAAGAGGAGAAGGTGATAGAGTAGAAGCCAACAGCCAAGAGTGCCAGCGTGAAAAACCAAAGCAGTAAGGTTCGTGGTGTGGGATTTCATTTGAGTGGTCAAAGAATCATAGACACATGCAGAGTATATTTTATGTATACAGAGAGGCTGAGTCGGTGTAAGGAAGGAACAAGGCTGGAAATATCTACCATGAAAAGGCATTTGCTGAAGTTCCACATGTCTCAGTATGAGAAGACATGCCAAAGCAGTGTCAGCAGCAGCACCACCAGGCAGTAAAGGTGATGATGATGATGATGATGATGATGATGATGATGATGACTGGAGAAGGAGAACATTAGAAGACCAGGTAGCGAGGATGAGGAAAACATTCTTTCAAGTGGTAGCTGATGCAGAACTACAGCATTCTCTATTCATCAGTCCTTTAGCCCATTGACTCCCACACCTCTGCGGGGTCACAAATCCTTAGCCACTTTCACCCCTGGGGTTGGCAACAATAGTAACCAGCTATCACATCGAGGGAAAACAATCACTCAGCTCTCATTAGTTCAGTCCCTGTGAATATGCCAGTAGTATAAAACCAACAGACCCGTGGCAAAAAATTTAACAAGAACAAATGTGAAAATGCTAGCCACTGACTTGCTGCATTTCACTTTTGTGATCAGTGTTGATTTTCTATCAGTAATGCAAGTTGCAGTGCCAAGGTATCAAGTGCCCAGCCATACCTACTTTTCCACAGTGGCTCTTCCTGACCTGTATAAGAAGGTATACAAGACTGTTTCACATGCACCAAAACATTGTTTGTTCCAGCCATTCATATCACCACTGACATGTGGACTAGGGGTCAGACTACTGATTACATGGCACTGACTGCCCATTAGTCCAGTTTCCCCTGTTCATTCCCCTCCTTTTCTTCCTCCTCCTCCTCCTCTGGGTTAGGTGCCAGCAGCAGCAGCAGTAGCCACACACCACCAGGGCCCCCCAAACTCCAAAAGAAGGCAGCTTTATGTATTGCTGCCTGTGACAATGACCATCATGCAGAGGACTTTTTACCCTTCCTTAAACAGAAGTTTGAAGAGTGGCTAACATCACACTCATTAACACCGGGATGTATAATGTCACATCACACAAAAACATTGTAAAGGTAGTTAACTATGGCAATTATACACATTAAACATAAACACATAGAATTTGACATCACATAAGGACTGCTTGGCCCACTCAATCTTCCCATTTTCTCTACCTACATTATCACTGCAGTCTCTACTTGATCTACAGCTCTTTTGTCCTTCCCTTCCTTTCCACTACCATTACTTGGTGCCTATCCCATGCTTTCATGAACCCACCACTGTTTTCACCCCCACCACCTCCACTGGAAAGCTGTTCCAGGAATCTACCATGCTTTCTGTGAAGAAGTATTTCCTCACATCTCTCTGGAAGCTACCCCCTCTATCTTCATACTTTGTCCCCTTGAGTACCTTTCTCTAAATTTAATTTACTTTATTGCTTTTTCAGAAAAGGGGATACAAACCATACAACAAATGCATAAAAATAACAACAATCACAAAGAACAAACAACAAATCCCCCCCAGAAGTGTAACAATCCTATAGAAAGTATTAAGGAAGTCAGAGAAGTAGTGCTAGAAGTTTGAGTGGTAGTGGCAGGAAGATGAAACAGCAATGCCAAAGATTATGACCTTGCAGAAGATATGGACAGGAGTGTGTAAAGTGATTCCCATCTGCTGTGGAATTGGTCAGGACATTTCTGTAATAAAGCAATCTGTTTCTCAACCATAAGTGCTGTCAAAACCTCTTGATGCCATTCTTTGCATGAGGGAACAGAATTGTCTTTCCAATGACAAAGTGTGATTAATTTTGCTATGGTTGAGATTAATACCATTTGGGCTTTGCAGTTACAAATTAAATCTTGAGGATACAGACTCACAATACAAATATTTGGAGTGAAAAGCTCATCCAAACCCAGAAGTGGGTCTAATGAAGCCTTTATGGCATTCCACATGAGAGTCACCTTTATGCAGTTCTACAGGACAGGCTTGAGATTACTTTCTATGAGGCTACATTGAGAACATATGGGGGGACAAAAGCTTATCCATTTTATACAGTTTAGATGGAGTGTAGTATAGAGTGTGAATAATTAGGAATTGAGTCAGCCACATTCTATCTTGCTTGATATATTTAGATAGATCATGCCAGACTGAATGCCATACTTTAGGATCATCTGGGAAGCCCAAATCCTATGTCCAATAACAGCAAACTCCATTGGGAGCATTGGTTTCTAACAACTAGAAACACCTGTATAATCTGGACACAGAGTGTTGTTGCGTCGCAGTGGAATAAACAGGATTGGGGTAGACTGTTTCAGCAGTTTCCATGGTTTGGGGCCCCAATATGATGAAGATGTATGGGTCATCTGCAAATATTTAAAAATAAAGGTTTCAGAGAGTTGAAGGTGCTCACAGGTGGACTGAAAGCTAAAAAAACCTGTTCCCCTCTAAGAGGGAGGCTACTGGTTCAGCTTGGAGTTAAAAACTAAAGGAAAGATGTGTAGGATGGCCAGCAATCCTAATATTAGGGTTACCCAATATAGGCGGTGTCAACCCTTTGTTCCAGTCCAAACCTAGATAAGATCCAAGTTGTCAGAGGACTTTCAGGGACCAACCAATGAGCGTAGTATGTAAAGAGAAGGGTATCAGAGATAATTTAGTATTAAGTAGGCTGCTGAGTTGCCATCCAAAATTGTGACAAAGGGAGAGCTCAATTTCTAGCCAGAGAGGTGTGTAGGTAGTCTCCGACCACACACTTCCAGGAGTAGCTCCATTGAAAACATTTACTGCTGTGAAGGCACAACAGTACAAAAATATATTGGGGAGATGTAAACTGCCATTAAGTTTTGGTGCCGCTAGTTTAAAATATGATCGGAGGGTGGACTGGCCCTTCGATAAAAAGTTATTGAGCGTACTTTGCAAATGAACAAAAAAAAATTTGGGGAGGAATGCACCAAATATTCTTAAGGGGTAGAGTAAGTGCGGCAAGACTTTCTTCTTAACTACACTAACTCATCCCCAAAGGGAAAGAGGCAGGGATGACCACCATTGCAAATCTAATTTTAAAGTACAGAGTAAAGAGGTAATATTTTCCTTTATCAAAGTAGTTAAGAAATGGGAGAGATGCACCCCCTAATATTCCAGTGGCTGAGGTTCCCAAGACAGTCCCAGGCTGATAATCTCCTGCTTATTAACTAGATTATTTAAAGGTAAAACTTTCATTTTACTCAAACTGGGCTTGTAGGAGGAAATTGCAGAGAAACGGTGGATTTCTTCCAAAGCAGCCAGGATTGAGGTGGAGGGTTCTACAAAATGGAGTAACAAATCATCTGCATAAACCATTAATAAATACTTCCTTCCCCCAACTGAGATTCTCTTAATCTCTTGATTTCTTTATAGACTGCAGATCAAGGGTTCTAGGTATAAATGAAAAAGAAGTGGGGAAAGGGGCGACCTTGTCGTGTTCCACGACGTAATGGGAACGGATTTGCCAATATCCATTACATCATATACGGGCAACAGGGTTAGTATAAAGTAGTCAAATCCAGTGACTAAATTCAGGGGGAAGACCAAATTTCTGTAGAACAGAGAAAAGATAAGGCCATGATACACAGTCGAATGCCTTCTCTGCGTCTAGGGAGACCAGGGTCACTGGGGACCCCCCTCCCTGGACCTAGGGAGACCAGGGTTGCTGGGACCCCCCTTCCTGGACACAGAGATAAGGTGGTGGAGCTTCTGAAGAAGATCACTGGATAATCTATCTTTCATGAATCCCTCCTGATATGGGCTAATCAGGGCATCCCAAACCGAGGCTAACTGATTGGCTAAAACTTTAATCAAAATTTTTAGATTGGAGTTGAGTAAAGAAATCAGGTGGTAGCTCTCTGGTTGTAGCTCATCTTTTTCCAGGTTCTTTATGAGCGTGATGTAGGCTTCTAAAAAGGAAGCTTCTGAAAAACTAAAGGAGTACAAAAAATTATACAGATGAGTTAGCATAGGAGCCACTTCTGCAAGACAGGCCACATAAAACTACTGGCCCATGTGCCTTGTCAAGGGGTAATTGTTTTATGGCCTTCTGAACCTCAGTGAGGGAGATTGGGCAGCTAAGCATTTCTTTTTGCAAAGGGTCGAGGACAGGGAGAGGGAGGGAATCAAGATAGGATGAGATGTGGTCATCTGTAAGTGAATCCAAACAATCAATGGTATACAATGTGAAGTAATAAGAACAAAACACTGCCACAATAGTGCGGTATTGAGTCTTGATATTTGCATCAGGAGTAGGTCTGCTTCTGGGAATATTTTTGGAAGTCTCAAGCTGGAGAAGTCAAAGAGCCAAGAGTTTCCCAGCCCTTTCACCAGATTCCAAATATCTTGTCTTTGTTCGCTGCAGAGCCAATTTGGCCTTTTGTGCCAAGAGATCTGCATATTGGACTCTTAAAATGTTTAGTCTAGACCAAACATCGGTGGAAGTGTTCTTACTGACAGTGTGTTCTAAGCATCTGATGTCATTCAAAAGCTGATTAAGGGCTGAAGTGTGCTTTTTGGAGCATATAGATGCTAATCTAATACATTCTCTGCATAGGGCACACTTTGCTGCTCCCAAGAGAATGTCAGATGCAGATACTGAACCGTCGTTCTGCAAGACAAAATTGCTTAGAAACTCATTTATCAGGGAGAAAGTATTTAAATCTTGCAGAAGCTGAGAGTTGAGGCACCATACTGAATCACGCCCCCACTGCCCTCTCAAGATGTGATATAAACTTACTGGAGCATGATCAGATATAACATTTTGGTGTATTATTGGCAAGATTAGGCCATGAAGATTTCCCTGATTAATGAG
Organism: Neoceratodus forsteri; assembly: GCA_016271365.2. Taxonomy (NCBI): domain Eukaryota; kingdom Metazoa; phylum Chordata; order Ceratodontiformes; family Ceratodontidae; genus Neoceratodus; species Neoceratodus forsteri. The sequence continues at coordinate 1,211,014,792 of CM057453.1, read as the reverse complement.
GAAGTAATCTATTCTAAAAAAAATTCCGTGGGGGGGAGTAGAACGTGCATTGTTTCTCAGAGGGGTCAAGGAAGTACCATGGATCATTGAGACCCAAATTGTCCATCAACTCATGAAGGCCCCATGGCCCTGGAGAAAGATCCCACCAATTCAAGCCTGATTTATCTAGATCTGGTTGATAAACCAAGTTCCAATCCACTCCAAGAAAAATGGGGAGGTTGGAAAATGAAGCCAGGAGAGGGGACAATTCAGTAAAAAATGTAGGGGGAATCAGAATTTGGGCCATAAATGGAGCCCAACACAATTTGGGAAATCCCCAATTTGCCATGTAATAGAATGTAGCATCTCTCAGGGTCCCAGTACTCTGCAATCAACTGAAAGGGGACACTCCCAGCAATTAGAATTGCCACACCACCCCATCTAGTGGTATTACCAGCCCCATAAATCTGTCCAACTCATTCATGCCAGAAACAATGTATATCCTACTGTTTAAGGTGGGTTTCTTGCAAGCAGGCAATTCCCATCTGAATTTTTTTAAGATGCCACAGCACCTTATGACGTTTACTCTAATCTTGGAACCAATTGATATTCCAAGTTAGTAATGTTTAAGGACCTGCCATACCTTTATATAGAGGAAAGAAATATGTATACTACTCAAACCTGAACTAGCAAACAAAATCTTAAAGGAGTTGCCGAGCAACAAAACCACCCTCCCTCTCCCCAACTGTCCACCTCACAAAAAAACAACCAGAACATTTACAAACAAGTTAACCTGCCCAATCCCGTACAATGAAAAAATGAACTCCAACAAGAATAACAACCTTTCCATACTCTATACACTGATAAAGATATAATGCCCCCCTGATTCTACTGACAGCAACTCCAAATTTCCCAGGTCCATGATGAATTATGAACACTCATCAAGTAACCCTGCTCCTCCCCACCCCCACCACATACAAGCACATCCCTATATCAGATGATACAAAAGAAAAACAACCTGCTGAAACCCACAAGAGAGGTAAATAGAAGGAAGTGGAGATACTTGTGAACAATGTAAACAAGAAATAAATCACAACATATGTACTCAGTCAATTGTACAGTTGCAATGATCTATGGTGGACTGTATAATCAAAATAAATTATGGCAAAAATGTCCAGGAAAGAAATCAACCTTGGTGAACAAAACAAGGACTATAATCCTTGATAACAATGAGGGTGGTAAAACATCTAGTTATATAATATATAAAAAATGCATAACAAATATAACCAGTCATTTTGTAGTCCTGACATAAATAAAAAGAAAGTCATAGTGCCCTTATCTGGCATAAAGAATTAAACAGAAAAAATTGCACGTCAATGTCACTTTGATATATCCATTAGTCCTTGATACCAGGTGAGACGGTAAAAGAAAATGAAGTCCCTGAAGTCAGAGTATGAACTGATGGTAACCAAGGTGTGGGTCTTCCTCTCCCAGAGCATAGATGATATTGAGAGAGAAGTTCTCCAGTGACAGCAATACCTGGTCTGAGGTGAAGAGAGTCACCGAGCATAATCATCTGTGTTCGTACTGTATGCATGTAGTTCAACTGTAAGAAGGCTGATTCTCCCCCTCAAGCAGGGTCATGCTCTAAAGCCATAAAGCACAGGATGGGAGGCCTCAAGTTAAGGTGTACTTAACATGTGAGTAAGGCACAAAATGAAGTGAATTAATTACCCTGCAGACATCTCACATAATAGAAACTAGTCACTTTACTATGGCCAAAAAACCCAACACACCAGGGGAAACACCCAAATAAGTTTAGAATCACTTTTGTAATAAAGTCCGGGAGTGTAGCTTTTATTTAGCTGCAGTATATACATAGTCCTCCCCAGGTGCAGGTTACAATAGTACAATAGGAAGATAGAGAAACAATCCTCCTTGCACCGAAGAGGTGAAAATCTTACCACATGTTAGAGATCAAGGACAAGGACATGAATAAGACTCTCTCAGTCTACAGTACCATTGCCGATGCCTACCACCATCCAAAAACAGTTTACAATCCAATTAAGAAAAGGGAGTGTAACTTACTTCCAATAGGTGGCCAACAGGAGAAAGGAGACACAACACTATGCTATCAGGTCGAGGATTTAAACAGTTCAGGGAACATCTTAGAAAGTTCAGTGTGAGCTTGCTCCTAGGACTCAAAACTCTTAAATGTCCCCTGGTATTTCACCTGCAGTCTAGCTGGGTAGCACATGTGAAAGCCAACCTGTGCCACCAGTAGTTTAGAAACAATCAGCCCATATGCTGCTCTCTTCAAGCAAATGGAGTGAGGGAGGTCTTGGACAAACCAAATTCTGTTGCCCTCCCACGTAATTTCTTGGAGACCCTTGATTTTATTGAGCAAGTGTTGTCTGTCTGAGTAGTTTAGGAATTTAAAAATCATGGGCCGATGGTTCATTCACGGTGGAGGTGTTGGCTGGAGGGTTCTGTGGACCTGTTCTACAATATAAGAAGGGCCATCGGAAGAAGGACCAGCAATTTTTTCACAAATGTTCTGAGTGAACAGGGTCGCATTCAGCTCTTCTTCACCCTCCGGTAGACCAATAACCACAATGTTGTTCCTGTAGCTACGCCCTTCTAAATTCTCGATGAGGTCCACCAGGCAGGTGAGCTTCTGTCTTAGCGATACAGTCTTGGGGTCCAGTTGGCCACACCAGTCCTCAATTGAACTAGTTCTTGCTTCCGCATCACCAATCCTCTGATTTAGTGCTTCAGTCATTAAATGAATACCATTTATTTCTTCCATGATTGTTTGCAGGGCTTCTTTTAGTTGTGTAAGCTCCTGTAAGAAACTGTCCTCTGTTAGTGTGATTGGGGTAGTAGATGGATGAGCAGTAGTTGGGGCCTGGGCCTTGGAATGTTTAGAGCCCTTCTCCCTTTCTGGCATGTTAAGCAGTGTGTGATGCATAGTCGCAGGCTTCATTTCGGCATTCATCTTGCCCCGAACCTTCACTGAAAAGACTGACCTGGACCTTTCAGATGGTAAGGAAAACAAGAATATCATGGATGTGCATAGCTTAACTGGAGAAAAAGCTGAATAAAGCTGAGATGGCGAGCGGAGCGGTCAGCCCAAACTGCTTACTCGGAACATGCATCGCGTAACTCCTGAGCACCTTTTTTCAGAAAAATATTTCCCTCTATTGCCTTCTTTACCTCATGAAGTATTTAAAGATTTCTATTTCCCCCCTTCCTCATTTCTGCCAGGGTGTACAACTTGAGGTCCTATAGTCTTTCCTCATAGGGCTTTTGATGCAGACCCTGCACAATTTTAGTTGTCCTCCTCTGGACTGCCACCACTCTGTCTATGTTCTTCTGGAAATGTGGCTCCCAGCACCGGACACAGTACTCCAAGTGGAGTTTTACCAGTGATCTATACAGAGGAAACACCATCAACCTCTTTCTGTTGGTGATACCCCTTCCTATGCACCCCAGCATCCCACTAGCACTCCTAACTACCTTGTCACACTGCCTGATGACCTTAATATCATCAGATATGATTATCCCCAGGTCTCTTTCCTTTTCAGTAGATGTCAGTACCACTCCACCTATTTTGCACTCTGATCCTGAGTTTCTGTGTCCTAAGTGCATTGTTTTGCACTTCTTCACATTGAAACCCAGCTTCCATACCCTTGATCACTCATCTCACTTTCTCAGGACTCTACTCATCCTTTCCACCCCACTGGAATATATACCTTATTGCAGATTTTGGTGTCATCTGCAAAGAGGCAGACCTTCCCGTCCGGCTTCACTGCATTGTCACTTATGAAGACATTAAAATTAACTGGTCCTGCTTCACTTCATTTTCACTTATGAAGACATTAAAGAGGACCAGTCCCTGTGCTGATCCCTGGGGGACCCCACCAGTCACCCTCCCTTACTTGGAGCAAACTCTATTTACCACCAGCCTCTGTGGCCTATCCTCTAACCAAATTCCTATCCAGTTTATCACCTTTGGATCTGCTTCCAAACTACCCAGCTTGAGTACTAGTCTACTGTGTGAAATGGTGTCAAATGCCTTACTGAAATTTAGCTAGGCCACATCCATCGCTCCACCCTGATCTAATTCCTTTGTCACCCAGTCAAAGAAATCTATCTGATTCGTTTGACATGGCCTCCCCCATGTGAACCCATACTGCCTCAGGTCTTGTAGCCCACTGGTTTCTAAATATTCCACAATCCTTTCCTTCAGCAGTGATTCAATTAACTTTCCCTCCACCAATGTCAGGCTTACCAGCCTATAATTGCCAGCCTCCTCCGTGCTACCACTTTCATGAAGTGGGACTACATCTGCCCTCCTCCAGTCCTCCAGAACCACTCTGGTTTCCAGTGAGCTGTTAAACAGGACTGTCAGAGATGTGGCCTGTACCTCCCTGCGCTCCTGTCAATACTCTTGGATACACCCTGTCTGGCCCCATAGCTTTGTCACTTTTGGATTAGTGAGTCCTTTCAGGACTCTTTCCTATGAAAAAGAACTAGTGTCTTCTAGAGATGTAGTGAAATTGAATTTTGCCAGTGAAATTACTGCAAAATCGGGAATTTTTCCCTGTGACACTTTTTGCTAAAATTCATGCATTTCACAGGATATTTCATGGGTGCAAAATGCAAATTCCACCAGTAAAATGCATAATTTCACCCAGGAATGGCAGAATTTCACCAGCAGGTGGCGAAATTCCATATTTTGCCAGTGACATTCCCCATTTTGTGGGCAAAATTATGCATTTCGCTGGCAGAATGTCACATTTTGCACCTGCAAAATATTTTGTGAAATGCACGAATTTCGAGAAATATTTTGTGGAAGAAAATTTTCCAGTTCCTCCCATCTCTAGCGTCTACTTACCCTCCAATGCTTCTGTTACTTTTCTGTGGTCCTTCTTCCTCTCTGAACACTGAACAAAGGTAATTGTTCAGGATGTCTGCCTTTTCCTAGTGCCCGTCTGCACAGTCCTCCTGTTCCCTTTTTAACTTTACAATCCCGCCCCGGTCTTCCTCTTTTCACTTACAGTACACACCTAGAAAATGCCTTCTTTTTGTTAGCTTCTAGGCTATTCTCTCTTCAGTTTGCACCTTTGTGCTCCTTATTACTTTACCTGCTTCCCTCTGTTTCCACTGATACACCTCCCTATACTCTTCCCTTCATGTCTCCTTATACCATCTGAATAGAACCCTTTTAGTCTTTACCTATTCTGCCGCTTCTTTTGAGAACCATAGCATCCCTTTTTCCTCTTACATTTGCACACTTGCTTGACACAGAGGTCTGTTGCCTTTACTATGCTCACTTTTAGATTTACCCACTGTTCCTCTACCCCACCCAACCCATTCCTCCTCTGCCAGGTTATCCCTGAGGCTTTCACCCATCTTGATAAAGTCTGCCCTCCTGAAGTCCAGGACTCTTGTCCTTGTGTGGTTTTATTTTGCAGCTGTCCTTATACTGAACCACAACAAATGGTGATTACTGGTCCCCAGGTGGCTTCCCACCTTGAAGTCCGTAACACTGTCCCTGTTACCGAGCACTAGGTCCATGTTCTGAAGGACTTACCACACATGTTCCATGTTTTGTTGACTTTGTAAATCTGGTAGTTCAGGAATTCCTAGATGAGGAAGTCAACTACTGAGCAGACACGTTTAGGTCTGACCAAAAATGTTTGTGGTAATTTTAGCCATTCTGTAAAGGCACAGACACTGTTATGAAACATTCAACAGCAGAAACACCTTTCCCTCCACCACCTGAAACAGGATGTGTCAATAAAATGGAATTCCACATATTACATAATTGAAGGGCTCCTAGAGCAACAGAACGCTGTCCACCAGTATACCATTTATCATGATATTGGCAAGGGAAATGCAAACAGCCCAAATCAGGATGCCTGATGCAGACCTATGCACTGTGCTAAAGCCCTTTGAGGAGCCACAAGCAGGCCTGTATGCTGGTCATAAAAAGTGCTGGGGGTTATTTTTTGGTCAAGGTGGAACTGGGGGAAGCACAACGTGCTGACATGCGAGGGTATGAATGAGAGCAAGAGGGGTTTTGAGTCATGCTTGATTTTATTTTAACTTTTTTATTAATGTAGTCATGCAGAATACATCACAGAGATACAAGATAATGAGAGAATCATAATATCATAAATGACAAAATATCACAAAGCATAGGTTTAAAGTTCTGGTAAATATGAAGGCCTGTATGTTCTGTGACAAAGTAGGAGCCCCAATAGATTCCGGTCCAGCTCAACATAAAAGGTAACATGAAAATAAAATACCCATGGAGCCTTCAGACTCTAGTGCCTTCAATATGTTTGAAAAACAGAACATTTGCAGTTGGTGCTATTTTGGTTTTTAAGAGAAAATACCACAGGTAATATAACAAGGAAAGTAAATTACAATGTAAGAAGTCCACACCCAAGCTATATCCATTAAAATATTATAAACTTTTCAAGAGGGCTTCCAACAAACCATTCAAAGAGTGCAATGAGATAAGTAATAAGACTGTAATATAATATATTTACTATTAGAATTCACATATGCAATGCTTTTTGGTTTCATAACTTCTCTGTAGTGTTTGTCTGGCATACAGAAGAAATAGTGGTCAGGCAAGGGTTGGGGACGAGCATCCCCACAAAGCAGTAAGACCAGATGTAATGCTGAGAACCATAGCTTTAATGAATTGCATTTAAAATGCATCACAGGTGGATTGTCAAACCAAATAAGCAACAGTGTCCTAATAGTTATAGTTCAGATATGAACACAAGCTGAAAACTGGGCATCAAAGCCTCCTGGAATATGAATGCAGATTATCTCATTAGGCATCAGATTTGAGAATTAGCAAATATGTTTTCCTTAATTAATAATGTGTACCACTGTCTCCCTTTAATACTGTGCAATTTACAGTTAAATTTAGAATAACCTGAGGATGAACAACATTTAAAATAGCTAAATGTGTCCTGCTGATAGGTGGATTTTACTATCCAGAACTCAATTAGGCAATTTCTCTCAGTAAATCAGATAATCTGGACCCCAAACCAAAGTTTTAACTTGATGGGCAGAGAGCATGTTATGTAACAGGAACGCAGCCAATGTATACCAAATCAAGGAAAGATATCTGTTTATATTAATAATAACTTGGACCTTTGGGGTAAAGTGGAGCATCCCCCAACATCTTGAACCTCTGAACAGTAGGTTAAAGTATCTTGCATTGCACTTGTGTCTGTGGACAGTTGCCTGTATAGAGAACCTAAGAGTTATTATAATGAAGTGCTCCTCTGAGACACATTTGCTTAACCACCAGTTCTCTGTCCGATTCCAAGGCATTAAGAACTCTATCAATACTGTGGCAGGTTTTGAAGAATGAGCAATGGCCTTACATATGAACATACGAAGAAGCCAGCAGGGCCATTTTGTCTATCAAGTCTGCTTGTATTGTAGGGTCCACAGCTTGAGCTATTGTCCCTATCCTGCCCTGTGAAACTGATGTTGAGAAAACTGTTAGACTCCATCATTATGTCTGATGCAATCACGAAGTGAAACTAAAACAAACTAGAGTGGACTCCACTCACCTGGTGAACTGCTGAACTTGCCCTGCTTATGGGGCCAAAGCCTCACCTCAAATGCTACCACAATGCAGGAGGTTGCCTACACAGTACCTCAGGTGCTCACACTTGCAGTTTAGCAATAAAAGCAAACGCTGGACACTGTGCTGTCATTAAGAAAGTTATTGACCCGATGAGTGGTGACAAGTGAGTGTGACGTGATCAACAGCCAGTGGCAGGCAGACTGTGTTATAAAAGTTATTCCTTGATGTTACAGCACGTGATCTACAGTGGCAGAAAGGTGAAGTGTGTGTCTGATGCCACAGCGAGCCGATGCTCCAAGTCCGTCCCTGTAACTGCCGTCATTGACTTCTGGGTTTTACCTTCATTACATAAAAATATAAAAACAATCAAAAATAAAAACTTAAGGCTGACCAAGTGGAACTCAATATATCTTGTTGGGAGGGGGGAGTTCTTCGCAACCCCCTGAAACCCCCCAGTGTACTGGCCAGCAACAAGGGTGGTAAGTGCTGATGAAGCTGGTCTAAGCCAGGTACTCACCCTCATTGCCCCATTACTTGCATTATCTTTGTATGAAAATTCATTTTGAGGAAAAGGAAGATATCATTGTTTTTCAATCTAGCAGAAAGGATAAGATTATGTTTCTGGAATGACACACATTTCTAAAATGTGTACAGATTACCACAGCAACCTGGCCACTCTCTTTAAAGAGGACAGGAAATTATTTCTAATCTGTAGCTGTTTATGATGTTCCCATTTGTAGAAATTATATCCAGAACTCTAAATGATCCATATGTAACTCTACCTGCATAAAAGGTGATGAGAAAAACTACATTTTCATTGTTTTGTTTTTATGGGCAGCATTCTGTTACAGTTCTCTTCACAGAACTGGTGATCTGGGATTTTAACTATGACACGGTTTGGGTACAGAACTCTAAACATGATTTTGATAGGATAATAGCTCATGTTTAGCATTCTGTACTCAAACCATGACACAGTAAACACTCCAAATTACTGGTTCCGTGAAAGGAACTGTGCCGAATATTGACCATAAAAAGGAAACAACTGAAAATACAATTTTTCACATCAGTGTTTATTCAGGTACAGTTCAATATGGCTCATTTGGAGGCAAGTCTTTCATTTCCGTTAGTAGTAACATTACTAACATCTGCTAAGTGGCTCAGATTTCCTGTCCCCCTTAACCCTCTGTTCAAAGACACATTCGAGACATTCTTTGATGCACAAGAATGGGGTAAGGATCAGCAGTCCTATAAAGCCTGGCGTATCTACAGCATCTGGTCTCTGTACATACTGTATGGCACAAAACAAGAAGAGGAACACAAATCGAGCTGAACAACACTCATCATCATCCCTTGCTGCAATCTCACCGACAGGCAAGGGGGAGGAGAGAGAAGAAGGAGGATAGCAATGTGTTTCCACTGCTACTACTGAATGTCACAGAAGTCCCTCCTTTTTGTCTCCAAGTCAACCTGCTACTACTTCTGCTGCTGCTGCATCCACAGAAAGACAGCCATTGATGACAAACCTCTGTTGGATCAACTGCCAGGCTATGACTTGATGAAAAAGCACAGCAAGTCATTTTCTGAGACAGCGGTGCCTCAGATGCCAGCAAACAAAATGCTGTAGGCTAATCAGGATCAGAACATGCCACTAGCAGAAGGAGAAGAGCTTCTATTGTACTGGTACCAAAAAGACCATTTTGTCCTCTTTGACACAAGTAACTGTTAAACACATCAGCTGCTCACCTACAAGTCTATACTCAGAGAGGAATTTCAGTGCTGCAGGCAATATTGTCACCAACAGTAGAACATGCCCTTCAACCCAAAATGTAGCGATGCTTACTTTTTTTAAAAATTACCCAGCCTCCTTTTCAAAAGTCCTTTTTTCCACAGTTTATAGATGATGAATCTCTTACACTTCCCCCTGGGTTAGAGACACAGGAAGAGGATGAGGTGGATAGGAAGGGCTTCTGTGTCCATCATTTTTTTGTTGTTTTTGAACCAGTAGGTTATTCACACACTGTGCGATGCTGCACTACTGTCGTCACTCAGTCTTCTTCAGATTAATGTTTAGTGACTTTTTTGCAGGTCTACATAGGCCAGATTAATAATCTTGGGGGCTATATTGCCAATGAAACCAGTGTGTACAACATTTATCCGTGGTATAATGGGAACCCTTGTCCATGTGTGGCACTGTCCTATTGGGTACACAATTTTTGGAACTAGTAGCCCACACAGTGGGGGGGCTGCACTGTTGTCTTCACTCAGTTGTCTTCAGATGAATGTTTGGTGAACTTTTGACAAGCCTACATAGGCCAAATAAATACATTTTTGGCCAACTTTGACCATGAAACCAATGTGCACAACACTTATCCATGGCAGAACCGGAAGTCTTGTCCATGTGTGGATTAATGTTTGGTGAATTTTCTACTCAGGCAGAATATCCATGGCAGAACCAGAAGCTTCACTCAGTCTTCTTCAGATTAATGTTTGGCATTGTCCCAATAGGCACGCAATTTTTGGAATCATTAGCTTACGATATTGGATTCTGTACTGATATTTTGTTGGCCCGCATAGGCCTTACAATTGCAACCATTTAATTTTTTATTTGAACATTGTTAGTTAGCCATATTCTCTTGTTTATTACTGCTAGCATTGTCCATGTTTGGCATTGACTGAATGGACACATTTTTATGTTTGCTTGCGCGCATAGCACACAAGAAACATTTTGAGATGAGTAAAGCATTGCAAAGGTGTAGCAGTGTTTGGTTAATCCAGTGAATGCTTTCAGGGGCACGTCCCTTGTCCACCAAAAAAAATGGGAGGCTGCCGATAATAGCAGTTTCAGAGCAAGCGCCAGACTTGAAAGAAATCTGCTGCTCCAATCATGGACAGTTTCATCATTGCAGCGGCAGATCTCTCCTCCCTCTTCCTGCCAACCAGGCACATTCCAGCCATGAGCATTTCAGTGCACAGTAATGGTCATGGCTGGACTTACAAGCAACTCATTTGCTCAGTGTGCCATTCCCAGTGAAATAAATAAATAACCCCCGCCGTGGCTTTGCATAATTGGTGGCTCCTGCAGCCCACCACACACTGTCCACAAAGCCAACATTGGGGTACCTAATCTCTGTGTCAGCATGCCCACCAAGCCCAAACATATCTTTTGCCAACAACAGGGTCCCAAATCCCCGTGTCGGCATGCCCCCCCCCACTATTGTGGCACACTGGGAGCCCACTCCAGTGTGCAAAAGTAATTGTTATCTTTTTCCAACACCGGGAAGCCCACTTCTGGTGTCAGATGTTCCCCCCATGCCCCCTTTTTTTCAGCTGACCTTGGGGTGCACAATCATTTGGTCAGCATTGATCCCCACCCTCCACTAGTCTGGCACACTGGGAATCCACCCCAGTGTGCTGCAATTTATTTTTCATAGTATTTCCCCTGTAAAAAAGAAAACTGTCCCCTGAGGTCTCTTTTTTTAAAACCTACAGAACAAAAAAATGGTTCCTCGTCATCCTCGCTGCTCTCCCATCCTGACCCTCCTTCTGCACACCCCATCTCCCTGCACCCCTTTCACCCATATTTAACTCCAGAGGTCTGGCACTGTAATCTTCTGTGAAATGGGAACACATCTGCACTCTTCAAAAGCTGACTGCAAAATGAAGAAAATCACGTTAAGCCCTATAATGGCAATCAATTGGGGGTTTCAACTTAGGTTGATATCTCCGCCATTTTTTGTAGTTTTGTTCCCAATTTTTCAACATGTGGTTCTTGGGACCCCACCTTATGAAGACTGGCACTGTCATTGTGTTTCTCAATCCCGAAAGGTGATTTTGCGGTCACTGCGCTGAATCACCTTTCAGGACTGATTAATGAAACAACAGTGCCACTGCTCATGAGGTGGTATCCCAAAAAGCCCATGTTGCAAGTTTGGTGGAAAAAATCCAGAAAATGACTGCATTACGAGTGTGCATTGTGCAGTTTGTATGCATGCTCATAATTTTGCCAGTTTTTAATATTTTCACTCCAAATTTCCAACATTGCCATTTTTTCACACCTCTTTATGAACACTACAGCTGTCATTTTTTGCATCCTGCCTGAAATGTGTTTTCACACCTGTGGCGCAGAATGGAGCAGTCACTGTGCGAAATCAACTTTTGGGACAGATTAATGAAATCACAGTGCCACTATTCACGAGGGGAAGTCCCAAAAAGGCCTTATGGAAAATTTGATGAAAACATTCCAAAAAATGACTATGTTACAAGCGTGCATTATGCAATTTCTACGCATGCTCATAACTTTGCCACTTTTGCATATTTTCACTCCAGATTTTCAACAGTGCCATTTTTTCACACCTGCTCATGAACAGTACAGATGTCATTTTTCACATGCTGCCCAAAATGTCTTTTTGCCCCTGATGCACTGAATGGTGCATTCACTGTGTGAAATCACCTTTGGGGATTGAGTAACGAAATTATAGTACCACTGTTCATGAGGTGGGGCCCTAAAAAGCCCATGTTGGAAATTTGGAGTGAAAATACCAACAAACGCCTGGGGCTTTAGGGTTTCCAACCATAATGCCCCACCCTGTACAGACTGACAGATGTCGAGGTGTGGCTTGGGGTCATTGGCTATAATACTCACACCATTCCCCCCCCCACCCTATAGCCACTGACAGGCATCGAGGTGCACCTTGGGGTCTTCAGCCCTAACATTCACCCCATTCTCCTATATTGCACTTATCTCAGCTTATTTCCTTATGGAATGGGGTCAGCATAAGGGTTGAAGACCCCAAGGCACACTGTGACACCTGTCAATGTTTGCAGTGTGGGGTGAGGTGGAATGGCGTGAGCATTTTGGCTGATGACCCAAAGACACACCCCAATGCTTGCCAGTCTCTGCAGGGTGGGAGTGGGGATTGGCGTTAGTTCAATACTTCACAGCCATTCCTATTATGCATCTCTCTAACTCATGCAGTACCAATGCCAACACAAGCAAGCAAACATTCAGCATTGACAAATGCTTGTTTGGAACCAGTATCCCTCATTGTGGTCTACTGCATCATCCTGCTATTTTGTGTGCGTCATCTGCCCAGTGCACTATATTATTTCTTTTTATCCCATATCTTAATGCTTTTTAATAATCAAACCAGTGCAAACTAGTCCACTGTTAACAGAACTTTGGCAAAATTTATGAGATTCAACAGTCAAACTTCAGGTGGTCAATCTTCAGGAGGTTGCACAGCCCTTATTGATACAATGTGTTTGCCATTTTTTTTTTGTCTGTTTCAGCTATTGATAACACACTCAAGAAAAAGTTTAAAAATAGTATTGCTACATACAGAATTTTACCACCACATACAAAAATATATGAATAGGACCGATTCTCAATGACCTAACTCCAAGCTTTCAGGAAAAAAAAAACATTTCTAACTCTAGTGGTTCCAAAGTTAGACCTTCCAAAACATAAACTGACATACTGTATACCTAAGTGAAATTTTCAAAACTCTTAGTTAAGTCCAGTTTAGTCCAGTTTACAACGCGTAGTTATAAATGTGCCTGGACACAATTGTTAAACTGAGCATAACCTGCTCTATCATTTACATCAATGTGTAGCATTTTGTATTCAAATCTGGATGTTAAGTAACAGCTTGAAGTGCTTCCAAAAAGTCCAACCATTTAAAATAGCTCCAATAAGATAAAACATGTTCTTGACATACCAGGACAGTTCCTGACAATGACGTAGCTGGCAGCTGCATTCAGTTTATGACTTTTGAAAATCCAGCCCTGTACAGTATTTTTTCAGAAATGGCTGGCAGTGTAGCCTAGAAGTTAAAGCAGGGCTTCTCAAATGGTGAGGCCAGCCTCCCTGGGTGGGGCCTGACCTATCCCCGGGGGAGGGCTCAAGCAAGTCTTAATAAGTACTAGATTTAAATTTTGAGTTTTAGATATTTTGTGTGAAGGGACCAGGCAAACTGAACGAGGATAACAGTAGATGAGTTTATGTATTTATTTACAAATTGGTGACCAGGAAAGGCACACTGAGCCAAGGTTCATTTCAGGTGTACTGAAGGGTAGGGAGTGAATACAGTTCAAAAGGTAACTGCAAAGCAGCCAAGCAATACAAAATGAACAATAACGCAAACAAATAGGAACAATGAACAAATAATGGGAGGTTACAACTGACCAATTAGACTGGTAGCATAGCAGCCCAAATACAAATGCTAAGCGGAGAGGTAGTAGGAGCAAGAGCAGGAGGGAACAAAAGAATCCCTCAGAAGTTGCTTAACAGCAAGTTACAGGGGAAGAGGCAGAGATGGGCAGGAAGGTTATTCTATATAAAGATGAAAAAGATAGAGAAAGCAGTCTGACCTATGAAGGTATCGCAACAAGGGATAACAATGGTTTAGCAATCAAAATTGAAGAGCAAGTAGACTGGGCCGTGGAGGGGGTTACAAAGAGGGGGATTTCAATAAGCTGAATAAAATGAGGGCCAACTACTCAATGCAATTCCACTGTATTCCTGATGTACTGTGCAAAGTATGCTATTTTTCAATGGAGATGCCCCAAATTATTTCAATACTTGAGGGAGGCTCAAGATCTTTTCCAAGACATAGAGGAGACTCAGTATGACAAGTCTGAGAACTAATAGGTTAAAGTAACAAGCTATTAAAGAGCTTGGTACATCTAGAAGACCTGGGTTTGATTTGCACATCCTCTGCTTGCATACTTTATGACCCTGAGGAAGTCACTTAATCTCCCAAGTGCTCACGGGTCCCCTTGAAAATAGGCATTGTGGGGGGGGGGGGGTGGCCTGGCCCTGACTCAGCATGGATGCCTAATGTGCTAGCTCCTAGAACACAGGGACTAATTTGTTTAATATCTGTCACATCAACCCTCTATTTCTGCCTGAATCTAATACATAGCAGAGAGGAATCCCCTGGGCACAATTTTGTGAGCTTACATCGGAAGTGCTTACATTCTGAGACCTACCACTTCTCTCTCTTTATGGCGGATCTGCAGTGTGGCCTTCACCATGCAGGCCTCTGAGGACATATCAAGAACAGAACTGATGTTCGGTCAGCTCATGACCCAAATGGCACAGCTAACAACTGCAGTTAATGCCATGATACAGACCCTGGAAGGGATCAAGGTCAGGATCTTCTACAATGAACAGTGAATCTCTTCCCACGATGCTGCCCTCCAAGAAATAATGGCTACTCTGAGGGAACAGACTAAAATCATTCATACCCTACAAAACAAAGTTGATGACCTTGAAAACTGCAGTCATCACAATAATCTGCGGTTCGTGGGTTTCCCAGAAGGCGCAGAACAGAAATCAGCCATTGAGTTTCTACCGAAAACCCTCCCAAAGCTGCTTAACTTACCAACAGATCTCCACCTTCAGATAGAGCGGGCCCATTGTTCTCTTGCTTCGGTGCCAAGGCCTGGAGAATGGCCCTGACCCCTTCTAGCTAGATTCCTGGATTTTCGGCAAAAAGATTCTATAGCAGCGGCAGCCAGATCTGCAGGGAAAATAGTCTGGCAGGGACATCACGTTCAAATTTTTCAGGATTATTCCAAATAACTTTCGGATCGCTGGAAGGCATATACCCCGGCATGGAGACTGCTACAAAAGTTGAATTACTCCTACTCCCTGCATTACCCAGCAGTAACAGACATCACATCAGCCCCAAGCAAGTCATAATAGACCCTGACATGTGGGCCTTTGAGGCATCTTTACCCCTGAGGTCAAGAAAACAGCAACTCTCCCATCGACATGCCCGCCAACAACACCCTGATGATCGAGCTGGATCCCCAAGGCCACAGAATACCCAGACCAACCCCTGGACCAGCAAGACTCCTTGGATTTGCAGACTTTCTTCACTCCTAACCCTTACATGATTTTGCAGCCTGAGCTACAGGATCCACCTATCTCATAAGATGCACAGGATGGGACAGAGACAGAATCGGCAGCAGTGGAGGCCTCAAGACCTGCACTTTCCATAGCTCAGAGTAAATCCTGGGCTCACATAGTTGCCAATAGCCCATGCTCTGTGACCAACCCACCTACTGTGGACTCACAAGACGACAATATGGACACTGCAATGAGCCTTCCCAGACCTGGGTCAGAACCCCCGGACTGATGACACTATTTAGATAACTGGGTCTAATTAAACTGGATCAGTGTCTCAGGTTGTGGTACCGCAAGGGGGAAGGATGGTAGGGGCTCTCTCTCTTTTTTTTTTGTATTATCTCCTGCCTCAGCACAGATTATAACTATGGCTGAGGGTTATCAAGCACATATCTCTTTGCCCCTCGCCTAACTTCCTAAATGAGATACATGGTAAGGGATGTCCCACTACCTATATTCCAGGGATCTATAGTCTCAGTGGTGATCTCGTTATACGGATGGTAAGGAGGTCTATGTCTTAGTTCTGCTCCCTGCTAGTATGGGCAGGATGTTTTGGAAGTGTTTACTTTGACCCCAGGCCGTACCCCCATGGATACCAGAGGATGTCTTACGACTTTGGATACTGACATAATACCTCTGGGACTCCCAATGGCTGTAGATTGGTCAGATTTTTCATATAGTTTTTTAAATGTTATTACAACTCATTACTGTTTTAAACAAGTTGCAATAGTGTATTGGTATGTCCAGATCATGATCACTTTGTGCTTGGGGGGGGGGGGTTCACCCATGTACAGGGAGCACTTCATCGGCTGTGCTCACTTTAAATTCTGCAGCTCTTCTGACTAGGAAGAAATGGGGCTGCCTGTCGTTCTCAGACTTTGTTACTATACATAGCTTGTTCCCTAGTAGATCAGAACTGCTACTGCTTTATTATGGCTGAAAATCACTGTATCACCTGGAACGTGTGGGGGCCTTAATACCCATATGAAATGTTCCCAGGTGTTGAACCACCTTAAAAGACTGTGAACACAGGTAGCCCTGCTCCAAGAAACTAAGCTGAAAAAAATGGACCATGATCGCTTGACAGGCGCTTGGGTGGGACAGATTATCTCATCTTCAGCTCCCTCCCATAAACGGGGGGTAGCTATTTTACTCCACAAATCCCTCCAGTGGACGCAACCAAAAGTGCACGAGATGGGGATGGCAGGTGGGTGGCAGTTTTTCTTGATACTCTGTCAGGTCCCCTGGTGGTAGCCAATGTATACGGCCCTAATGATGATCAGCCAAAGGTTTTCCACTCATTGGCACAAGCTTTAAGCTCCCTAGCCTCCCCACATGTCCCCATAATAATGGAGGGAGACTTTAATCTCCCCTTGGATCCCCTTTTAGATCGCACTTCCCTTAGTCCAGACCATCATCAGAAAGCTCGCTTCTCTCTCAAACAGCTAATTTCAGATATGGGGCTACAGGACCCCTGGCGTATTCTACATCCATGGGATAATGATTATACTTTCTTTTCCCCAGTACATAATTCATTTAGTAGGATGGACTATTGGTTTGTATCCCCTTCAATTATGTAGGGCATCAATGATGCTGTGATTCACCCTGTCCTTATGTTGGACCATGCCCCGGGTCCAACTCCACCTGTTACATAGCCCCCCCAGTCCCTTGATCTCAAAGCTGGTGCCTAGACCCATTACTTCTGAGGGATCTGGCTTTTCCTCAGTGGCTTTGGACATAGGTCACCAACGCCCTACAAGACCATCTCACTACCTCGGTTCCCTCAACACTGGTCTGGGTGGCATTGAAAGCCACCATAAGAGAAGCTATTATGGGGTACTCCGTCCATTGCAGGCAGCAGAGAGAGCACCAGCTCAAATCATTAGAATCTCGTCTCACAGAGTTTGAGGCTAAATTTTAGAGTATACCCCATATTACCCTTCATTCCCTGATAAACAGGGAGATCACTCAACTATGTCATCAAATGCATCACCTACTTGCCAGGAAAGCTGAACTGGCCCTCCTTAGACTAAGGCATAAGTACTGGGAGGGGGGAGGAGAAAAAGGTGGAAAAGTGCTAGCCTATCGACTCTGGAAATAGAGGGCAGACAGCCATATTCTGGGACTTAGGAGACAAGGGAGCCCATGCAAGTGCAGCCAGAGCACATCAGTGAAATAATGACAGACTTTTACAAAAGGTTATATACTTCATCCAGCACCATTGATGCCTCATAAATAAGCACCTTTTTGAAGTCCCTTCCCCTCTGTCATTTAACTGCTCAGCAAGCGGCCACCCTGGAGAGTCCCATCACCCCCCAAGAGGTCACAGAGGCACTCCAAAATTTAAATCATGGGAAAGTCCCGGGTGGGATGGTTTTCCCCCTGAAATGTGGAGCCTAGTTGCACCATTGATAACCCCCTTGCTCAGTGACGTCTTCAACTCGGCCCTCATTACTGGATCCCTTCCCCATCCTTTAGGGACGTGACCATCACTGTATTCCCCAAAAGAGGGAAAGATGCCACTCTCCCATCCAGCTACCACCCTATTTCACTTATTAACTCAGATAGTAAAATCTTCACAAAAATTTTGGCCTTCAGGTTAAACCCTTTACTTAACTGTCTCATTCATCCATCTCAGGTTGGCTTTGTCCCCGGTCGGCTCAGTAGAGACCATATCCACTCATTGATAAACATTATCTATGGGGCTGGCAAATAGCCCACACCCTCTGCTGTGGTAGCCATAGATTTTGAGAAGGCTTTTGATTCTCTCGAATGGCAATATCTTTAACAGGTGCTGGAAGCCATGGGTATCAGCCACAACTTTAGACATTGGGTAGCAGTTCTATATTGTTGCCCTACAGCTCAGGTCTTAACTAACTCCACCCTGTCTGCACCCTTCCTGCTGGGTTGGGGTACGAGGCAAGGTTGCCCCCTTTCTCCCCTATTATTCATACTTGCAGTGGAACCCCTTGTGACAGTCATACATCATTCTCCTGATATTGTAGGATTCCCTATTGGTGACAATACCTTTTCCACATTTATGTATGCGGATGATCTGCTAGTTCCACTAGTAGATGTCCCCACCTCTCTCCCAGCCTTGCTCTCCCTCCTTGCAGTATTTACAAGCTACTCCGGCTTGAAAATTAATAGGTCTAAAACGAGTACTGTCCCTAATAGTCTCTGCACTCCTGACAAGATAACCCACCTTGGCCTTCAATGGGCTTCACACTCCCTTGTATATCTAGGGATCCGTCTTACCGTAGATCTTATCAAACTCTGGGATCTGAACCTTAAACCCCTCCTCAAAGAAATCAAAATGGAGTTTGCATGCTGGATTAGTCTTCAGCTTACGCTGGCAGGCAAAATCTCTGCGATTAAAATGGTGGCAACCCCTAAACTTTTATATGTTATCTCGCACCTTCCTCTTGCACTGCCTGCTCCTTGGGTCAAAACCATAGATCAGGCCTTTTCCAATTTTATCTGGGAAGGTACTAAACCCCGATACAATAGGAATAAACTTAGACCACACTGGTCACAAGGAGGCTGTGGCCTCCCTTGGTTAGAGGGATACAAGTGGGCTTTTGCTGCTGCCCAAACCCTAAATTGGTTTCTCCCACAGACCTCTGAAAGACTGCAATGGGTGCATATGGAAGCATCTATGGCCCAGACCCAATCATTGGCTGTCCTACTCTATAACCCTCTCCCCAACAACTGCACCTTTGCCCCATTAGCAAGCTCTGTCAGATATGGCACCTGGTGCAAAAGAAACTGGAGGCAGATCTCTGTCCTTCCTGGCCACCTCTATATGGGGGAACATATCCTTAAAGGTGGATGGCAGACCTCTGCATTGGTCTTTATGGCAGAGTAAAGGTATCCTTGCACTGAAAGACTTAATGGTGGAAGACAGCCTCAGTATAAAATCCTTCTCAAACCTAGATCAGGAATTCCAATTAGGCAAGCAGGCCTTCTGGCAATATTTGCAGCTTAGGAGCTTATATTAAACAATATCATACGAACATACGAAATTTGCCAGCAGATAAAGGCCTAGAGGTCTATCAAGTCTGCTCGAATGTGCAACTAGCACCCCTTATTCTGCAGCTGCCCCTCCCTTCCACCCTTCCCCTTCATTAACTCTCCCCCTTGTCCTGTCCCATCCTCGTTTGAAGCAGTCCACTGTTTTACTGCATACCACTTCAGCAGGTAACACATTCCACCCAGCCACCACCCTCTCTGTAAAAAGTGTCTCCTCATCTCCTCCTGAACCTTCCTCCTCCAGTCTCTATCATGGCCCTGGTGGCCCTCCCTCCCTACTTTGAACAGCCCTCTGTACCGGTTTTGTTTATTCCTTTCATGTATTTAAAGGTTTCAATCATGTCACCCTGTCTCTCTCTCTCCTCCAGTGAGTACATGTTCAACTCCTTCAACCTCCTCTGTATGATAAGTCCCCCAGCCCCTTGATCATCTTTGTTGCTCTGCGCTGCACCCTCCAGTAACTTAATGTCCCTCTTCAGATCACGGATGCCAGTACTGCACGCAGTACTCCAGGTGTGGTCTACCCAATGACCTATACAGTGGCAGAATCACCTCCTCCCTCCTCGAGGATATACCTCTGTAATACAACCCAGCATTTTGTTGGCCTTGCAGCTGCCTTCCTACATTGTGCCGAGTTGTTCATTGACCCTGTAATGAGCACACCCAGATCCTTCTTCTCCTCTGTCTGGGCTAGCTGCACTCCCCCTAGCTGGTAACTCCTCCTTGGGTTCTTCATCCCAAAATATGCAGCACCTTGCACATTTTGGCATTGAAGCCCAGTTGCCAGGTGTCTGACCAGGTTTCAAGCTTTGCCAGATCATCCTGCAACCCCTGCCATCCCCCTAGGTCATCCACAACCATGCCTACCTTGGTATCATCAGCAAACAGACTGATCTTGCTCTTGATGTCCCATGATATGTCTACAATGAATATCCCAATCAACACTGGTCCCAACACCGAGCTCTGTGGAACACAGCTCGTCACTGCCCTTGGGTGTGAGAGCTCCCCACCCACCACCACCCTCTGTTGCCTTCCTGCAGCCAGTTTCCTAGCCATCTCACCAGCTTTGCACCCGGCCCTGTGCCTACTAACTTCCTTCCCAGCCTTCCATGTGGCACTGAGTTGAATGCCTTACTGAAGTCCAGATGCAGGACATCCACTGCATGGCCCCTGTCCAGTTGCCTAGTTACCCAGTCATAGAACTCGATCAGGTTGGTTTGGCAGGATCTGCCACGTATGAAGCCATGCTGTCTGCTGTCCTGTAGTCCTTTGGCCTCTAGGAGGGCCACCAGCCTCTCTTTAAAGATGGGGGGGGGGACGGTTCAGGGGTAATGTGAGGACATTTTTTTTCACGGAGAGAGTGGTGGATACATGGAACAGCCTTCCTGAGGAGGTTGTTGGGTCTAAAACAGTGGGGGAATTCAAACATGCATGGGACAGACACAAGGCAATTATAGTTGGGGGTTGCAGGAAGTAGGCTGTTGGTTAACTAGAATCTGCAGCTTAACCAGTAGGTAGGAAAATGGGCAGACTGGGTGGGCCAAGTGGTCCTTATCTGCCGTCAAAGTCTATGTTTCTATGTTTCTATGTTTCTATGTTTCAGGATAGTCTCCATTAGCTTACCCACGATGGATGTGAGGCTCACTGGTCTGTAGTTTCCCGGTTCATCCTTGGGGCCACTCTTGTGGAGGGCACCACATGAGCCATCCTCCAGTCCTGAGGTACACACCCCGAATTTAGTGAGGCATTAAATAGGTCTGCCAAAGGTCCTGCAAGGACCTCTGCCAGCTCCTTCAGTACCCTGGGGTGGATGCCATCTGGGCCTGGCACCTTGTCCACCCTCAGTGCCTTCAAACCCTCTCGAACTCTGCTCTCCATGATTTTCTCATCTGTCACCACTTCCCACCCTGCTTCTGCCATTTCTCCCACCCTGGGTGCCCCCCTCTTCTCTTTAGTAAATACTGAGCAGAAGTACTCATTTAGTGCTTCCGCCTTATCGCACCCTGCTTCCACCCAACCCCCCTCCTTCCTAATCCTTACTATGTGGTCCTTACAGCTCCTTTTCTCCCTGATGTACTTAAAGAAGTCCTTCTCCCCCTTCTTAATGCCTCGTGCCAGCATGAGTTCCGTAGATGCTTTGGCTCCCCTTACTGCCCTTGTCACCTCCTTCGATTCTGTCAAGTACTCCTCCCTGTTCCCCCCCCGTTTTCTTGTACCTCCTAAAGGCAGCTCTTTTCCTCCTTACCTTTTCCATGATCTCCTTGCTCAACCAGATCAGTTTCTTAGCCCTAGCCTTCTTGCTCTGGGCTTTGCAGCAGGTTTTGGTTGCCTCCACTATCCCCTTCTTTATGAGCTCCCACCTCTGGTTAGTGTCCATACTAGACTGAATTCTGGCCAGGTACCCTTTTACCACTTTTCCCATCCTCCCAAAGTTGGCCCTCCTGAAGTCCAGCACTATTGTGCCAGATTCCACTCCTTCCTTGCCCATATCCAATGTGAGCCATACTGAGTGGTGGTCACTCCCTGACAGCGGTTCCTCCACTGTAAGTTCTCTCACAAAGTCCCCATTTGCCAGCACAAGGTCAAGGGTATTCCCTAACCTGGTTGGTTCACTGACCATTTGCAGCAGGAAGCTGTCCTGGAAGGCATCCAGCAGTACCTGCTTCCTTCTGTTCCTGGTTGTTGGGGTGCTCCAGTCCACTCCTGGCATGTTGAAGTCCCCCACAATCACCACACTACCCTTCTCGCAGGTCCTCCTGATCTGTCCGGCTAGTTCCCTGTCTAACTCCTCCGTCTGAGATGGTGGCCTGTATACCACTCCCATTCTAAGAATCCTATTCTTGGAATCCTGGATTTGCATCCAAAGTGACTCTGGATCATATGGTGGACAAGGCAAGGCCCTCTCCTCTGGCTAAATGGCTGACCCATAAGGGTGTTAAAGCTAGCCTTATATATGCCAATCTTAGGAATCACCTCCTCTCACACTCATCCCAAGCTAAGTGTAAGAGGGAGCAAGCTCTCCAACAACCCCTCTCAGAAGCTCAGTGGAAGCTCTGCTGGAAATACACCCACTCTATGTACCTAGATGTGAGAAGCAGGCTCATACAAAACAAGATTCTATCACACTGGTACCACACCCCAGTGGTCTTCCGTAGAATGCACCTAATGGGCAACAGTCGATGCTGGCAATGCCTGTCCGGGAGTGGGAGACTTCATGCACTTACTCTGGCTCTGCCCACTTCTCTCCCCTTTCTGGATGGCCGTCTCAGGTCTGGCTCAACAGTCCTTAGGCTCCGGTCTGACTCTTGACCCTTTGGTCTGGATATTGGGCCTCCATCCCATGATGAGGGCACTCCCCCGTCAGCAGCATAGATAGCTGGGACTACTTAGTCTCCAAGCTAAGAGGCTTATTCTCTGCTGGTGGAGAACCACAGTGATACCCACTATTTCAGAACTACTGTATATAACGCCCTGTCTAAGGTGGCCACGCTGGATCACTTATCCCACTTAGCTTCTAACACTCTCCCACAATACCATCTTACCTGTGCCCCTTACCTGGCCTATCTCTCTCCACGTGCAGGGATTGGCTGAATCCCTCCCCCCCCCCAAGTAGAGTGATCTGGATTATTACAAGATGGTTACCTGTATACAAGGGTTAGAACCCCGGTCCTACCCCCTGGAAAGGATTTTCTCTATTCCTTGACCCCTTTTCTTTCTAGGACAGGATTTGTGATTTGGACTTTAGTGTTTGTTACTGTGTTGGTTTCTTTTTTCCTTTAGGCCTTACCCAGGTACCAGGATACTCCTCTGTTGTCTTAACTGCACTGATCTCCTTAGTTAATCTTGATATGGCTGGCACTTATGGCCTTTCTATCCTTTCTCCCTTTCCTTGAATTATTTCTACAGTACAATTTAATGCATGGCACTTCGTCTACTCACTCAGCAATCTGCTTTCTTTCCTTTACTTGCTGTACTTTGCTTATTGTATAACTATACTAGTCACCCCTGTTGGGGTCACCATGGCACTCCCCCAGCCCTTTGGACCTCACCAGCCCACCTTGAAGCCAGCAAGGCTCCTAATCATCCCTGTTTGGGTCACTGCGGCACTCCCCATGGCCCTTTGGACCTCATCAGCCCATCTCAAAGCCAGCAAGGTACTGTAGCCAGCAGGTTCCATTTCAAGTCTTCAGGCAACCTAGCTTTGAATTCTGGCACCTTTTCTAAGTGGCTCCCTGCCTTCCAAGGTGTGGCTGAATTTCTACCTCAACCTACCTCTGCACTATTGCAGACTAGAGGAGACCGCAACAACCCCTGTACAAGACTGACTTAAATGTGCCTCTGTTCAGTCGAGATGTAAACTGAATTTGTGCCTGGCATTGCAGCTCCCTGGTATTTATGGCATTTCTGTGTGCACTGCAATCTCAGAGTTTATGGCGCTGTTTCTGATTTAATTGTATGCTCCTAGCCTGTTTTTCTGTGAGAGACACTGAAGTCAAATGTTCTCCCTCCCCCCACCCGCTCCCCCACGTCTTATTAAATGTTTGTTCCTTGGGGGCGGATGTTCTTTTTTCCCTCAGTGATTGGATCATTTCTTCTGGGGTGAGGATCTCAAGGCAGCTAGCTTATGAATTTCATTGTTGGATTGCCCCAGGAACCTGGTGAATATCTCCACACTTAGCAAAAGCCTTTATAAGGTTTCTACTTGCAGCTCTATATCTCTGCCTGCTAGACAGTTTCATCCTTGGACTTAGTTACTGTCTCACTCCTGCAGTCAACTGCACATTTGCTTCAGTCCCGTCTCCAGTCCTGAATTCGCTGCTTTCTCTCTTTTTCCCTAGTTCTGTGTTCCCTTCTTTTCCCTACCAGTGTACACTATGAGGGTGATCTCACTTCACTGCAGCTTTGTAGGAGTATTTTCCCTTCTGCTAGCCCTCCAGCTCTCAGTAGATCTTCTCTGCCAGCCATCTACTGACTCTGGCTACTCAAATAAAGCTGAGGACTGAAGCTATTTTTTTCTCAAACCTAATTATCAGGGGTAATAATTCTATCCCTGAAACCTGGCTCCTAAAGCTTATCCCATTTGCTAGTATAGCTGACTACCTAAGCCATTCCCCTTTTCATATGCCATTTGAGGGCAAACTCCAAACCTCTCTCCTTGAGACCTGGGTACCCCATGTCATCTCTCGCTCTCTCCGGTGATATTGAACCTAACCCGGGCCCTCCTGATGGCATCGCTCCCAAGAACTCATCTTACTGGGTCACAGAAAAGGGGCTTAGGTCTGCACATATGAACATTAGAAGTCTGTCAGCTAATTTTGCACAGCTTGAAGCCTGGAATGCTCACAGCTCCCCTGATGTCTTAAATCTAACTGAGACTTGGTTAAAACCCCATATACCAGTTTCATTATGTAGGATCAGTGGATATAAACTTCACAGATGTGATCGCCCAAATGCTAAAAAGGGTGGTGGTATTTTGTTTTACACCAGACAGGACCTTAACATTACGGTCCTCCCAGTCAGCACTACCTGTCTATGTGAAACTATTCATATAGTTATTACCTTAGGTCTCACTAAGAAGCTAAATGTAGTGTGAATCTATAACCCTCCTAAAAATGTACTAACAGGCCTGACTAAGGTAATTGACCATCTTTCCTCGCTAAAGGGTAGACAAGAGCTCATTGTTATGGGGGACCTCAACCTGGATTGGCTAGGGAAAAACTCTAATCTCTATGATGCTGAACTCAGCAGGTTACACCTGTCTCAACTGGTCACTCTCCCGACCAGACAGGCTAGTAACAGCAGTCTCCAGTCTCTTCTAGACTGGGTCATCTCCAACAGGCCTGAGAGGATCAGTGCTGTTGGAGTTTGACCACTCCCCAGTTTACTGTGTTTGGAAGGCCCCAAAACCATCCCCCAGAGAAATTCTTTTCAGGGATTTTTCAAAAATTGATAAGAGAGCCCTAATCTTGGAGCTACAGAACACGGACTGGGCGCCTCTATATAATACTTGTAATACGGAACGTGCTTCTCAATACCTCCTTACCACACTTTTGAACTTCAAGACAAATATATTCCAGTAAAAAGGCACTGTATCTGGGGATCTGCTACCCGCTGGTTAAATTCTTCACTCCTGTCCTCTCTCAAAAAGAGGGATAAAGCCTGGAACAAAGCTAAGCTAATCCAGTCCCCATCGGACTGGGCGGAGTACAGAAGACTCCGAAACATATGTAAGATTTCCATCAGATCTGCTAAGGGCAATTACTACCGTCAGCTTCTTAGTACCTCTGTCAGTGACTCTCGTGGTTTTTGGAGTCATGTTAACACCATCATAGGGAAAAACAAGTGCAATACCATCTCTGATATGGTCGTGGATGGTTGTAATTGCAATAACCTGCTCAATATCGCTGAGGCTCTTAACTCCAGATTCACTGACCTCTCCTCCTATACTGCACCTCCTGGGCCTTTATCTGTCACTCCACAGGATAACCTTAAACCTTCCAACCCATCTTTCACCCTTCGCCCAGTCTCTGAGAGTGAAATCTTATGCTTACTTAAGTCCATCTCTTCTGCTGGATCGGCAAGGGCAGATGGACTCTTACCAAAATTCCTAAGAACCGTTGCACCATCTATAGTCTCTCCAGTAACTAGACTTTTCAACCTGTCTCTTCTTACAGGACATGTCCCTTCCCTCTGGAAGATTGCTTGAGTTGTACCAGTCTACAAAAAGGGGGACACCAGTAACCTGGTTAACTACCACCCTATTGCTATCCTCTACACCCTCTCTAAAATACTGGAGAAAATTGTTGCTACCCAGGTCTCGGATTACTTGTACTCCTTCAAACTCCTCACCCCTGACCAACATGGTTTCCGACTTGGGCACAGTACATCCACTGCTCTCAAACAGTTTACAAATGATGTCAGACTCACAATGGACAAAGGCTTTCTCACTGGGGCTACTTTTGTTGATCTTACAAAAGCGTTTGATTTAGTTGACCACCCGCTGCTCCTATCAAAGTTGTCATCCCTAGGCTTCTCACCCTCTGTCACCACCTGGTGCCAAAATGATCTTTCAAAGCAGCAACAATTTGTCCAGATCGGAGATGCTAAGTCCCCTCTTGCTCCTACTTGGATTGGAGTGCTCCAGGGTTCGATTCTTTGTCCTCTCCTGCTTACAGTCTTCATAAACTACATCCCACCGCTCACTGGTGCTTGCTCAGGTCTGCTATATGCAGACGATCTTGTTCTTTACTCATCCTCCTCAAACCTCTCAGATATTAACCTGAATTTCAATAGTAACTTCAATATCTTTCAGAGCTGGCTATTGCAAAACAAGCTTGTCTTAAATAAAAATAAAACGGTGATTATGCTCTTAGGTTCAGGTTCAAAAATTTGGTTCTGCACCCAGCCATTAAGTATCAGAGTGCATGATGGCTTTCCCCTTAACACAGTTACCTCTTTTAAATACCTAGGAGTAACCCTTGATGCCGCCTTGGATCTTGACCTGCACCTTGCCTCAGTCATTAATCTGTTAATATTCAACTTGGACCGGCATATAAGGTGAGACATAGCCTAACATCCACTATGAGGATGGTCAATTCACAGGGGATCCTGAGACCCAAATTGGTGTATGGGTTACTAGCCTTTCTGGCAACTACTGGAGGGCTCCTCCGAAAGTGGGATGTCTGCTACAACAGAATTTGCCATTTTGCTTTGTCTTTGCCCAAACTTACTCACCGATGCGCAGTATACTCCAGTCTGGAATGGTTTACCCCCTCAGCCTTCTGACAGTTAACTTCCTACTGTTTTATAAAGAATATAATCTCCTCCCAGATACATGACAAACTGGCTCTACTGCTCAAACCTGTGACCTCTGCCTACCCACTGAGATCAACTGACAAATCCCTTCTTGTCCAACCGAGAAGTAAAACCTAAATGGGGGAGAATGCTTTCTTTAGCTGGGCCCCTAAACTATGGAACTCCCTTCCACTAAGTCTAAGAATCTCCCCTTCTCCACACAGCTTCAAACAGGAGCTTCGTATGGCTCTTCTAAGCTCTGAACCCTGCTGCTGTCCTCTATCCACCCACTCCTGTACTGGTTCCTCCTAGTTGCCTACCGGCTCCGAACTTTACTACTCTCAAATCTGACCGGAAATCTTGTTATTTCCTCTCTTGTAGCACTTACTCACTATTTGTATGACTTATGACTGTTAGTTATTTGCACTTGTATTTTTGTTTTGTTATGACATATAGATTCCTGCAAATGTACTGTCATTGCTGAAAATTTTGTAAAAGTGTACTATGTCTGACTTCTACTTGTTCCCATGATGTTTTCTTGTATCTACTATTGTCTACGTACCCTTTGTTGTAATCTCCCGGGTCGTACCTGAAAATAGGCAGCTATGCTGTCAAGTGTACCTACCCGGTTAACAAAACTAAATAAATAAATAAATACTGCAGCCAATCTGTATACACAGTTTGTCACACTGTAGTGTATGTACCTGGTTCTGTCTGATGTTATATCTTTAAAAACTCTTAATACAAATTATTAACCAAAAAAGAGAAAATAGTCATTGTGCCTAGTAGGCCTTACCCAGCTACCAAAGAATTAATGAACTGTCAGCATATATCAGTCCAAAATATTGGTTCACAAATTGACTCTCTAGCTGTGCTTGGAAATATAAAGTCTTGTAAATAGTTTATCTCTTATGGAGGTCTTCAACCTACATTGTGTTGAAAAGCAATTCATTTTAGCACTTGTGCAGTAGTTGGTCCATACAATGGTACTGTTTGATGTGGTTGGCAAACTACAGTAGCTGTTTTGGTGACTGTCCCTGGTTTATGGTAATTCCAACCCAAAATATGTTTAAAAGATCAGAGTCCATCATTACATTCCAGTTATGCCTAAAGACATTGGGCCGGATTCTCAAAAGGATGGTGCAAGTTGCACCAAAGGTGACTTGTGCCAAATGCTGATGCACCAGAGACCCTCTGCCCAATTCTCTATCAGGCAGGGTCCCGGCAGCCAAATCCTGCAACTTGCGGTAACCTCAGCCATGCACCAAATGGAGGGCACACCTGAACAGGTTGCTGCAAGCCACAGCATTGCCCAGGTACAGGGTGTAAGTGCCACCCCAGCCCTGATCCCGATATTAATTGTAATCAGCCCTTATGGGCTAACAGACATTCCCCCACAGCCCCAATCCCCAAATCTTGAATAATTAATGTCATTGCTTCCACAAAAATTAAAAAAAAAAACAGATCCACTGTAGCACTGGTGGTCTAGTGGCCTCGCACTCGGCAGTGCCAGACCACCTGCTACCCCCTGCCCATACCCAGCAGGCAACTGGCACAGCCCACCTCTCACCACTGTGGCCAGTGCCTGACTGAGCTCTTCTATGAGCGCTTACTGTAAATAGTATGTGCTCAGTGAATAATAGCAGCTGTCATTCACTGAGTGCATACTATTTACAGTATGTGCTCATAGAAGAGCTCAATCGGTGGCTGGCCACGGTGGTGAGAGGCGGGCTGTGCCAGTTGCCTGCTGGGTATGGGTGGGGGAGCAGGGTGGTCTATCACTGCCATGTGTGGACTACTAGACCACCAGGGCTACAGTTGATCTGTTTTTTTATTTTTGTGGAAACAATGACATGATCATATTTTGAGGATTGGGATTGTGGGGGAGGGGGATCTGTTAGCCCATAAGGGTTGATTATAATTAATATCAGGATTGGAGCTGTGGGGGAGTTCTACTAGCCCATAAGAGCTGATTATAATTAATAATGGGGCTGGGGGGTCCATTAGCCCATAAGGGCTGCTTACAATTAATACTAGGATCGGGGCTGGGGGAGTCCACTAGCCCATAAAGGCTTCTTTTTTTCAGTACTCAGGGATCGGGGACAAAGGGGGACAGTAGCCCATGAGGTCATATTTATTACTACAATGGGGGCACATTGGCACAACACCCGGTGGATGGCAAGATACACTTACATGAGCTCATTGCTGGAGTAAATGTACTTTGATGGATGTTCTCCGGGGGTTGTTTCAGAATCCCAAATTAGGGGATGTGGCAACTGCCCTTACAGAATAAGGTGCAGCTGCTGCCGTAAACCCCCTTGCGCCATGTCGCAGTGGGGTTCACAGCACAAATGGTGGGGTAAGTGCACTTTGGTGCAAGCAGCCTGTGTCATGTCGCAGGCTGCTTTCCAGAATCCTGCATGTCGCAACTCTTGGTGCAAAGTGGTACTTGTGTTATTCCCGTTGGTGCAAGTTACTTTGCGCCATGCATAACCTTTGTAGAATTGACCCCATTGTCCTGGGTGATCACAGGTGGATGTGCAGTTGGAATAGCCTGTGAGGGGGAGGACACTGACAGGTACCGTGGCTGTGCATGCACCTGCATGTGAATGCCCACATAGTATCCTAACTGCAGAAATCTTGTGGACTTTGAGAAACCTAAGGAAGGAATACCAGTAGTGTGGCAGCATGCCACCGGCACTCTTGGGCTCCACCAACTCGATTGCCCAGCACCTTCCACATATGACAGACCTGAGGGATGGCCAGCCCAACCTGTGACAGATTACACCACAGAAACCAGGAGGAAAAGTGGGACTCCATGGACACCATGGACCCCAAGAAAGTGGGAAAATGACAGAGCAGGGAAGAAAAGGACTGGGAGGGCTAGGACAAGTAGGGCAGCTCTGATACAAGAGAATAAAGAAGATACATAAAAATATATAAACAGAAATAGGTGGTCCAATTGTTTTAAATTGCTCCTCCAGTTGCTGACACATCTGCCTGGATTAGTCTTTAAAATAATCCCTAAACTAGCAGCACAAAGAGCCCGGTGGTAGCACATTGTGCTGTTGTGTAGATGACCTGGGATTTGGAGTCAGCTTGGCTCACTGCAGTTGTATGCCCACTGGTCAGCTTGCGTTTCTGATAGCAGAGATTTATGGCCAGTGGCCTGGTTCTGGTCTGGCAGTGATGATGGCCCAAGAAGGTGGTTCCTACCTCCTCCATATGTACAATGCAGCTATGAGTATTGTGTTGGCATGCAGTAAAGGTGGTGGATGAAGGGAGAAAACAGGCACAGAACTGATACACCATCTGCATGATGCTCATTGGTCTCTGAGGCCCAGTGCAGCAGTTATAACTATGTAACGGTGCAGGAACTGTGAGACTGCTGCATGTGGCATGATGGAGTAGATGCCTAATAATGGAGGGTAGAAAAACTTCCATCAAAAAAATATGCCCTAGGCCAACACTCAGTAGCACATTATTTCTCTTTTGCCATGTTTCTGGATGGAATATTCAATGCTGGATTTTCAAGCTGCCTATCTTGTATAGGTCATCTGTTGTATTCCAATAGTGGTCATCACCATGCATTACTAGGAAAGGGAGACATACTGTATAGCCATAGTTATTTTTTATGTCATTGTTATTTACCAGGTAGGCACACTAGATAACCATTTGCTTATTTTCCGGCATGACCTGGAGGAATCATAAAACAGGAGGTAAACAGAAACATTATACTGTAGGGGATACTGGATGAACATACACAATTGCTGATCTATAAGCATAGAAATACCCAACTGAAGAAAAAAAAATATATATAATAATATATAACTGCAGACAAAGTACAGGGTATAGGGCAGTAAAATCAGCAGTACAACACAGTAACAATCTCAAAAGTGATTGAAAACACAATGGCAAGCTCTGAAGGTTATAAACTTAGAGTTTATGATGAGCAGAACAAATGAGACAACAATGCCAAGTATTACTTGTGGGTCTTTCCGTGGAGTGCCAGATGATGAGCTTCATCAGAATGCTGTGTGTGACATACTGTACTGAGGTTTGGGGGTCCAAAGACTAAACATTCTCTCCTGAGAATGGTACTATATGTGGCCCCTGTCAGCCTTCTACCTTTCACATGTAACAGATGTGAGGGGAGTCCTCACCTCACCTGAGGAAAAAAGAGGACTGGCTAGAGACGGGGCAATGTAGGGCAACCAAAATGATTCAGGGTCAGCAGGGCAGCTCTT
Source organism: Neoceratodus forsteri (assembly GCA_016271365.2). Classification (NCBI taxonomy): domain Eukaryota; kingdom Metazoa; phylum Chordata; order Ceratodontiformes; family Ceratodontidae; genus Neoceratodus; species Neoceratodus forsteri. The sequence goes on along the minus strand of CM057453.1, from coordinate 1,210,983,201 downwards.
ACAAAGATTAACTTAGGCACTGAACATGTACTCACTGGAGATCAATGGGAGAGTGGCGACATGATCAACACCTGCAAATTCCTGAAAGGAATGAACAATACGAACTGTGACAAATTATTCAGCAGGAATGGTGAATCAAGAACAGCGGGATATGAGTAAAAACTAGAGGTGGGAGGTGTAGGAGGGATATGAGAAAGTTTTATTTCACAGAGCAGGTAGTTGAGCCATTGAACAGTCTGCTAGCTGATACAGAGGCACCAGAACCATTAGTCGTTTCAAGCACAGTTGGGATTGAGTGAAGGGTGCAGCAGTTAATCAGGTGGTGGCAGGAAAAAAGGGAGCATGGGGGGGATAGTGTGGGCTAAAACCCTGTGCAAACCTAAAGCGTCGGGGTATGATTGGGTGTTGGGAGCAGACTGGATTGACCAGTAACTGCTTTATGTGGCATTGTCTACGTTTTTATAAATGGGGAAAGACAGAAAGGACTGTGAAACTGGATGTTGGGGGTTAGTGTTCAAGATAAATCTGGACAAGAGGATACATTTGGAATTGAGGTTGTCCTGTAATATGCAGTAGGAAGGCGGTGGAGGAGAGAAATAAAAAAATAACTCTGGGCTATTGCCAAACCCATTTTCTGCCATTGTCCACTGGTATCTTATAACTGGAACAATTTGAATCATGGCTTGAGCCTGGACTCCACAGAATCTAACATATCTGAATGTTTTGTGGATCACCTGCTTCAGCCCTAAACATAACTAAATTACCATACATAATATAGGATTGTCTTTAGAAGGAATTAAGTATATAGTTAGGTGCCTTGCAATTTTCATGCAGAAAAGAGATAGCAACTACTGTATGTGTTGTTTTTCTAAAAGGTTACAGTAAAATTATAGTTGTCAGTGGGATTTAACTCAACTTCTGTTTGATGCTGAGCTCTAATAATCTTCCTCTAGAGGTAACAAACTCAAGTATGCATATTTTATGTAAGGAATATTAGTTTTCTCTGTCTTTATGAAAGCAAGCGAGTGATTGTTTATGGAGTAATCTGCATAATGAACCAAGCACTCATTAATCTTAGGTGTCTATTGTGGGTTGTAAAGCATCATACAATGTGATACTATCACAATTTTACAACGGCACTCCAGCCAAATTAATCATTCTTGCATCATTTAATGTTTTAAAAAATAAAGTATCCTAAATAAGTTAACATACAATTTAACAATATAATTTGCTATTTAGAAATCTAAAATAACCTGATCTGTACTGAATATATATATTTCTTTTCTTCAGGGTATGGATGTAAAGTGGTCGGATGATTACATTTTTCTGGTGGAATTGTTTAAATTCTATGTATATTGATTTATTGTGGTTCTTGACTTAAATGTTTTAGGGTAAATGTGGCAGCTTGCTATACTAATACTCAAATACTTATATGTGTAGCTCAGATAGCTTTATAAGTCATGAGCCAGCCCTTCAATGCAGAACAGAGTTAAAGAGCAATTGAAATGTTTTTAAAATGCTTTTGTAATATGGTATTAGTTTACCATGAGAACAACCAGTCCATATATATTGCCTTTAAAGTGCAGGAACTGTAATTTATCAAGTCCCAGTGCTGTTGTAATGCATGTATTTTTTGATGGTTTCACAGAAAATCCCTCACACATTTTCAGTCCCCCCTCCCTGAGGAAGGAGAACTGTCCTTGGGAAGCTCACTCCTCTTTCACCTTGCTGGCCCCTAAGTGACTCTGGTCCATTCATGACCCAGAGTCACTGGTGTGGCAAGATATAAGGTGACCAGGTTCTCAGCTTGCCATATCACTGAGCCAGCTCAGTTGAGCATTTTTTTTTTATTCTTCTCAGTCCAATCACAAAAGTAGTAGTTAATCTTAGAAATATAGAAACATAAACATTGCTGGTAGAAAAAGAGCAAGGGTCCATGCAGACTGCCCCCCCCAAATTCTTACCTTACCCTTTGACCAAATGTCTTACAGTCGAATCAAGCCCTATTGCCTACCCAAGCCACCATCCTCTGAAAATCTCTCCAAACTCCTTTTGGTACTACCAGCCACCTGAACCTGTCTCACCCACGTTTAAACCTATTCATAGGCCCTGCACTCACCACCTCAACAAGTAATTAGCTCCATGGCTACACCACCCTTTTGGCAAAGTAGAATTACCTTATGACTCTCTTGAAACTTCCACAGATAAGCCTTCTTTCATGTCCTCTTGTGACTGCACTCCCATTCCTGGTGAATAGGTCTTTGCTGCTCAGTTTATTTATTCCCATGAGGTACTTGTAAAAAGTATCTGTCATGTTTCCCTCTTCCTTCTGCCCTTCAGTGTGCAAATGTTAAGGGCCACCAGCATAATCTGTCCTGTTGGCATTGAAAACTCTAGGTGACCCTGTGCTGCACAGACTCCAGACTATCTTTGTCCTTTCATAGGTGTGGGCTCCAGATTGGGCACAGTACTTCAGGTGGGGTCTCACCAGAAACCAGTACAAGTTGCAGTATTACCTCCTTCCAACTATTATCAAATCATTTCCCAGTGCATCCCAGCTTCCTAATTGCTGAATACATTGTTGCATTGAATAGGCAGTTTGAGGGCGTCTCTAATGATTTTAATGACCCCCAATCATTCAATGCTCTGTGTTTCCCAATGTGCATCATTTTGTACATTTTGGCATTGAACCCCAGATACCCTTCCCAATGTCACTAATTAACATATTAAACAGGACCAGTCCCAGGACTGACTCCTGTGGCACCCTACTTGAGACCCCCCTATCTTCTGACTTGATCCCATTTTATCACACTGTGTTTTATCTCACCTGGCCAGTTCCCTATCCACCCTACTAGTTCTTTCCCAGTGTCAGATTTTCCAGTTTCTACAGCAGTCTCCTGTTTTGTATGGAATAAAAGACCTTATTGAAACTGAAGTATAGTATATCTACTACTTGCACTCTATCCAGCGTAATTGTGACCCAGTCATAGGCTACTAATAGGTCTGATATGATCTACCCACCACAAATCCATATTGTTTGTAGTCCTGCAACCATTTATCTTTTTGGTTTTCTACCACAGTTGCTTTATTTGACTAGGGTCTACATCAGCTTACTTACAATATACTGACCAGCCTGTAGTTTCCTGGGTCTGCCCTGTCTATCCCATTATCCTACTCTGGAAACAGCTCCTTTCACTCCTACAGTTGTCCCCCTCTCTTTCCTCCCTAAATACCAGCTAAAACTCTCTCTCCAGCCATCTTGCTCTAGCTTCCCTGCCCAGGCTCCCAGTTCATAGCCCCTATTCCCTCTTTACCTGGCTGGTGCACCCCTCCAAGCTAGCCTTCTATCCCTAAGTTCAGTGTATACCTGAACTTCACTTCCTAAGGTTTATCATTGCATAAATCCTTCCCCCATCTCAGCCCACCCATCCCATGCATTCAGTGCTCTTTATGTCTGCTCATTCAATACAAAACATGTTGTTTTCCCTTATTATTCCTTGTTATGCAACTAGAACATGGATCTTTTGTTCATGTAACTGTTTTTGGATTGTAAATATCTATATATTCTCCACCAGTTGTTTGTTCATTGTAACTGTTTTTGGATCATAAATATCTGTATATAACTCTCTTCCCCTTCCATCAGGTTGCACCTGGAGATGAGCTCTGGCTCAGTGTGCCTTTTCTGGCTACCAACTTTTAAAAAAAATAAATAAATTACATAGCTGAATCATATCCTCAAACCTCCTGTCTCCTCGTACTTCACCTGTTTCCAGTGAGCAACTGAACAGCTTGTCCAGGGTCTCTGCCAGTTCTGATCCTAATGACAAGGCAAGGCAAATTTTATTTAAAAAGATGCCTATCCCAGAGGCTCAGGGCACCGAACATATTAAAATTTCATACAAAACTCAATCAATAAATCATATATACACAAATAACACAATATTAGACATAAGTATACAATACTACAACAATTATTATAACATTTATAAATACTACCCTCAACGATAGCTAGTAACTCAGAAATAGCCATGGACCAGTTAAGATGTAAAAGTCAGAAATCAAGATAAGGCTATAAAACACAGTCTGGGAAGGCCTGATTATACAAGAAGGCCTCGAGGCGGGCTTTGAATACATCAACAGAAGTGGCCTCTCTGGGCCGGCCCGTCAGCACAGCGGTGGGATTTCCGCTTGCGACGCCGGCAACCCGGGTTCGGGAACGGATCCGGGTCGTCAGTGGGCTGGCCGTGGGGAGTAGGATCGAGCGTCCGATGGGCAGCTCTCCTACTCCGGGGGGAGGGCGCGGGCAGCACTCGGTGCGATAGGGACCCCTGGTGGAGACCAGGAGTTCTACGCAACCGACGCCGACGTGGGGAGGAGGCTGGGTGGATGCTGGCGTCATTGCACATCCCCCCCTCTGGGGAGAAAATCTGTGGAAAGAAGGCGGCAGGACCACCGATCTATGAAGCCCTCCTGGAGAGCCTCACATTGCCGCCCGTCGCTGCGGGACCCCGACCAGTTACAGTTCCGGGTCACGAGGTGGCCCGCGGCCCCACCCTCCGGGGGGCAAGCCGGGGTGACTGTGGGTCCCCAGCAGCAATTGACGGAGGTAGAGGTCTCTGGGGGCCATGACCAGGGCGGATGGCCCTGGTGGTCCTGCCAGCAAAAGGGCAAATAAAAAAAAAAAAGAAGTGGCCTCTCTAACAGCTGGAGAAAGCGAATTCCACAGGATGGGGTGGTGACTCTAAAAGCTCTGTCACCTGCTGTTTTTTAGCCTCATTCTGGGAATCACTAGGATGCCCCTAGAGGAGGAGCGGATGGAGTGGATTGAGACAGCAGGTGTAAGAAGGTCCTTCAGGTAACCAGGGCCCAGGCAGTGTAGGGCCTTAAAGGTGAGCAAATCCACCTTGAAGTGGACCCTCCACCTGACCGGCAGCCAGTGCAATTCACACAGCACCAAGGCGATATGACAGTACTTAGGCTGTCCTGTCAGCAACCTAGCTGCCATGTTCTGCACCAGTTACAGTTGGCGAAGGGTACTCCCAGAGACCCTGAGATAGAGCATATCACAGTAGTCAAGCTTGGATGTCACGAAGGCATGAACCAAGGTGGGGAGGTCCCGAGGCAGAATTAGGGGGCTTTATCCTGGTGATATTCCTCAGATAATAGAAACTGGTATAGACAATGGACGACACCTGAAACTCAAGCGTCAGTCCGCTGTCAAGAATAATGCCCAGATCACACACCACAGAGGAGGCCTGCAATGGTACAGAGCCAAGAAAAAGCCCTATCTCTGCACCAGAGGCCAACCTATTACACCCTCTGTTCAACTCCACCACCAGTACCTTTATCTTATTGGGGTTCAGTCGGAACCAGCTGGAGGCCATCTAATCATTGATCTCAACAAGGCAGCTGTTATACACTTCAACTGCACAAGATGCTCCCGGGGCAAAGGAAAGATACAGCTGGGTATCATCAGCATAGCAATGAAAACCCAAGCTGTACTTCCTAATGAGCTTTCCCAAGGGCAGAATGTACACTGTGTACAACATTGGCGACAAGACCGAACCCTGGGGAGCTCTGCATGACAGGAGGCTAGGGGGGGAGGAGGAGGAGAAATTCCACATCACTTCCCTTTACCTCCTGTTTGACTGAAAAGACTCAAACCAGCAGATGACAGTGCCGGCGAGTCCACAGAATTCCCTTAGGTGGTCAAGTAACACACGATGGTCCACCGTGTCAAATGCTGAAGCGAGATCGAGGAGGACGAGAATTGTCCCCTTCCCTGGATCTCTTGCCCTGAGGAGGTCATTATGCACCTGAACTAACACAGTTTTTGTGCTATGCCTCACACGAAACCCAGATTGGAGTGGCTGATATAGATCATGGGCCACAAGGTGCTCCTCAAGCTGAAGTGCCACCATCTTCTCCACTATCTTATCCAAGAATGGAAGGTTGGAGATGGGATGGTAATTTGCCTTGACGTCAGGGTCCAGTGATGGTTTCTTCAGAAGTGGTCTTACTAATACCTCCTTCAAGACATTGGGAAAGACCCCCTCTAACAAGGAACACCAGACAATCAAGGCAAACACTGGGCCAATGGAGCTGACACATCCCATTAAGAAATGAGTCGGCACCAGGTCCAGTTCACAAAAGGTGTGCCGTATCTGTGAAGCAACCTCAATGACCTCAGCCACCTCCACCAGTCTAAACTCACTCCAACCAGGTAGAGTGATCTCTGGAAGCCCATGGTGACCACTGTTGGCTGAACTATGGCTCACTGGCAGAACCCCCTGATTGATGATAGACACCCTATCCGAGAAGAACCGAGCAAATTCCTCGCATAATGTAGTCAAAAAAGATACTTTCAGTTGTAGACAGGAAGGCTGAAGAAGCCTGTCTACAGTCTGAAAGAGCACAGTTGGTCGGTTCCTCCCAGAAGCAATCTCCCTGGACAGGAATTCTGCCTTCTTACGGTTCATTGCTCTCTGGTACACACCATAGTGTGCATGCAGTGCCAGTTTGTCCACCTCCAGACTTCCGCCAGCAGCGCTTTAATCTCCGACCCACAATCTTCATCACCTTGAGCTCCCCCTCATACCAAGGGGACCTCAAGTGAGAAGATTTGGGTCATATACAGACTGGTGCAAGGGAGTCGAGTGCACCAGACATCACCTTATTATAGGGATCAACTGCCACGCACACACCCCCAATGCATGCACTATCCACACTAGATAGATCAGCCACCGTCAAGAAACCCTTGGGGGTCAACCCGCTCAAAGGGTGGTAGCTGACCATCTCAGCAGGGGGAGGGCTCTCAGGGTTGGCCCCGAACAAGAACTCCTCCATGCAATGATCAGACCAAATGACCCAATCAATCCTGAGACTATTTATCTCAAGTTCCAGTGAAAACAAAAGGTCCAACATGTGGCAGCCCTGATGGGCGCAGAGGAAGCTACTTGCATCAGGCCCAGAGATTACATCATTTGGAGGAAGTTGTAACTGAGCCGAGAAGATTCGTCATCGGCCCAAATATTGAAGTCCCCCATCACTAAACATCTGGGGGCCTCCAATGTTTCACCAATGACGAAATTGGCTATCTCCTGCAGGAAATCTCCCATCACCCCAGAAGAGCAGTAAATCAGAAGAATCCGGCAACCTGTGCCCGGACCCCCACGGATGGCCACACATTCAAATTAACCCAGTTCTCTCACTGGGTGCAGGGTGAAGCCTAGCTCAGATCTAAAACAGATGGGTACCCCCGGCCCTGCTTTCCACTCTGGGGCAGTGCACTATGGTACACGAGAGCAGGACGTCGGCTACTAAAACCAGGCCAGCATCATCACTGATCCAGATCTCTGTGATGCAAGCCAGATCGGCTGAAGAAACCAAGTCTGCAATAATTACGTTCTTGTTTCTGACCAATCTGGCATTGCAAAGCACTGCCCTCAGGGGATTGGTGGACAGTGCAGCCCCTCTGGCTACCTGTCTATCAGTCTGGTGGAAAGCCTGCTGATGGGAACTAAACATGCCTGGCCTCTCTCCAAGACCCATCTAACCCCAGGGCACCTTCTGCACCCAACTGCCTCAATCCTACCACCCACTGCAGTGCATGGGACACCCCAACCCGATCGAACAACATGGTTCCTCTTTATTCCAACCTCCCTACAGTGCCTTGCTGTGGTGACAGAAACTCGGAGGTTGAAAAAAGGCCATAAATCGAGAGCTGGGATGCCCCATACACTATCTTAGCCCACCCCAGGCTCTCACACCTTCCCAGACACATCCCTCCTGACTATGCAGTCCCGGACCCACAAAATACTAATCCCACAAACACAAACACACACTACTAACACACTACAGCAATAAAGAACCCTATACCACACACTCTACACACACATACAAAAATTAACTAAAACCCAAAACAAAAATTATTTAAACCCAATAAACCCCCAACACCCCACCCCCACAAGGAAAGTGATAGCAAAACCAGGAGAAGTACTTGAATAAGGAAGTAACACTGACCGCAGCTCAACATAAAAGTCCTACAAGACAGGACAAATTAAAACAGTAACATACAAGTAATTATATTAGCAACTTGTGCCATTAAAAAAAAAAATAAAGTTTCAGCCCACTGCATAGGATCTGAGGGCTCTCTCACCACTCCCAGTCACCGCAGAATGCTGAGTCCATTCACAGTACCAGTCATGCAGGGTAAAATTCAGGATATATACAGCACTTCTCCCACCAGTCCTGGGAACATGGATAATATAGCCACCAAGCCAGGCAACTGACCCCTAAATGATAATCCAGTGCGGCACACACACAAAACTCAGAGCCACGGGCACACAGACCGACCTCAGAGGCACCAGAGATCAACAGTCACACCATTCGACGCATTTGCCCTGAGAGACCATACACAGAAGTGCACTCTGAACCTCGTACTCCCAGGAATGCAGTCCAAGTGGCAAGCAGGATCCTATCATGCTGTCAGCCCTCTTGAAAAGGTGTTGAAGAAGCACCTTTGGGGAAATCAAGGGTCCACAACTGCTGTTGGATCTGCAGGCGCAACACTGGTGTTGATTAAAAATGTAGACCTCAAGCCTCGGCACTGACTCCACAATCCTCAGCCCTTCTTGTCCAGAAAGCGATTCTCTGCCACAAAGGAAAACCTTGCATATGGACTACGCAAGTCTGTTAATCTAGAAGCGCGACTCTGCTTACTCAAGTCGGATTGTTGAACCGCCAGGGAGCAAAATCCCAGCTAAATCATTGGGTTCCTAGGCAGTATTAAACCTGCAGGATAGGTACCAGTTAGGCGAGCTGTGATTTTTTAGGATACTCACTAAAAACAAGAAAACTAACTCGCTGGGCTAGCTCACTTACCGGCCATGCCTCATACTAAAACCCTGACTAACTCCCTAGCTAAGCATTAAAATATACTTTTGGTAATCTAGTCATCCACAAAGCAACCAGAAAACTCACACACCAAATTTATGGCTCTCCAGATAGAGAAATAGCCAGAATATTCACTTTATTTAGAGGCAGTGCTCACAATAAGGAGCTTACAAGCTGTAGCTCAACATTGCTGCCATCTTGCTTCCTTGCTCCTCCCCTCCATTCAAATTCTTAAGCACTCTTGGGTATAAATATAGAAACATAGAATTTAAAGGATGGCTAGACCCTCCCAGTCTGCCCAAATAGTCCCTGCACGGTCTGTATCCACAGATCCTAACTGGTCTTCTGCAACCCTCCCTTCTCTCTGCATTTTCCTGATATTCCCCTATGTCTATCTCATGCATGCTTGAAGCGCACTACTATTTCACCTCCATCACTTCCACTGGCAGCCTATTCCAGGTGTCTACCACTCTTTCAGTGAAGTAGCGCTTTCTCACATCCTTCTAAAAACTTTCCTCATCCAGCTTCATCATCTGCACTCTGGTTCAGGTGCTCTTCTTCATTTGAAAGAGACTCCCCCTTGCAACCTGTTCACCCCTGTGAAGTACCTTTAGGTATCTATCATGTCCCCTCTTATTTTCCTCTCTTCCATGGTGTACATGTTGAGATCCAGTGGTTTCTCCTCATGGGGCTTTTTGGTGCAACACCTGCACCGTTTTAATTGCCTTCTTTAGGACTTCCTCCACCCTGTCTATGTCCTTTCTGAGGTGTGGCCTCCAGAACAGAACACAGTAATCTATGTGGGGTCTCACAAGTGAGTGATATAGTGCCAACAACACCTCCCTCCTGCTGGAGATACCTCTCGCTATGAATCCTAGCATCTCACTGGCCCTACCCACTGTTTGGCAAACTGTCCTGCCACTTTGAGGTAATCACATATGATAACCCCAAGGTCTCTTTCCTGCTTAGTGCCTGACAGCACCTCCCCCATCCCATACTCAGTCCTTGGATTCCTGTGTCCTAGGTGCATGATTTTGGAATTGAACACCAACTGCTATGCACTTTACCACTCCTTGAGATTCCCAAGATCCCTCACATTCTTTCCACCCCTTTCTTGTTGACAAAACTATTACAGATCCTGGTAGCAACTTCAAAAAATGCATAACTTCCCATCCAGTTCATCTGCAATGTCACTTATGAAGATGTTGAAGATGACCAGTTCCAGTGCTGAGCCCTGTGGCACCCCACTGGTCACTCTCCCATCCTTAGAGTGACTGCTATTAATCAACACTCTTTGTTGCCTAACCAGTTTCTAACCCAATTTACTTCTTTGGAACCCACTCCTAGGCTACATAATCGGTCTCCTGTGTGGCATAGTGTCAAAGGCCTTGCTAAAGTCCAGAAAGGCCATGTTCACTGCCATCTCCCCATCTTTTTCCCTGGTCATCCAGTCAAAGAACTCAAAAAATATTCTTCTGGCATGACCTCCGCCCATTAATCTGTTCTGCTTTTGATTATGCAGCCCATTGGATTCAAGATACTTTATCAAACTTTCCTTTAACAGTGTTTCCATTAACTTCTCCACCACTGAGGTGAAGTTCACTGACCTATAGCTACTAGCCTCTGAACCACCCAGTTCTGGTGCCTTGTCTGCCTTAACAGCTACAAGCTCTTTCCTCTCACTGTCAGCCATGACCTCTAGCTGTCCCATTCCTTGTACCTCCCTCTGAAAGGATTTATATGACTTTCTGGTAGTGGCACCTTGTTCTCCATGGTGAATACCAAGTAAAAGTAATTTATCAAAACATTTCCTTTCTGTCCTTAATCCTCCTCTATCTCCCTCTGATAACCTAACAATTTCCCCTTTTTTATCTTTGTTCTTCGCTAATATACCTTAAACACTCCTTCCGTTTACACCTTCAACTGTGTACAGTTCTGTGTCTTCTTTTGCCTTTCAGACCAGTCCCTTTGCCTCTTTTTGTTTTCAAAGATATTCATCCCAATCCTCCTTCCTTTGCCTTTGTTTTTTATCTCTTGAAGGCACTTTTGCCCTCACTGCCTCCCCAACTGCTTAGAAAACTAAACTGGTCTCCTGTATGTATTCCTCTTTGTGACTTTCCTCACACATGAGCAGCCACCCCTAGTATAACCCTTTTTATTTTATCCCATTTAACCTCTGCTCCTTTAAGCCCCTCCACTTACACAAGTTTTCTCCCTGATCCTGTCCCTCATTTTGTTGTCATCTGTCCTTCTAATATCCTGGACCATAGCTTCAATTTAGATATGCAACGTAACACGTCTAATTTAAATCAAATAGTGTTGTGGACCCTAGGCCCTAGTGGCTCTCTCACCACCACTCCATCCACTACCACTAACTTGGAAAGAAGCAAATCAAGGATGACTTCCTGTCTTGGTGGCTCACAAACCAGTTGCACCAAGATGCAGTTCTGCATTATGTCCAGAACTGATTGACCTATTGCCCTCTTCACTGTTAGGGTATCTGTATCAATGTCTGCCATATTCAGATCACATACAACCCCCACCTCCCCTTCTGCCTCCTCCCTCTTAATTTCCAGCCCCAATTTTCTTCCCCTGTCTTTCTGCACTTGTGGCCTGTAAACTACTCCAATCATTATCTTTTCTCTTTAATCTGTTCTCAGCTGCACCTAACTGTCTTCACTCCTCCCCTCCCTTTTAATAGTACAATCCTATGTAGCCTTTGTGTCCTCCTTAATGTAAAGAGCCACACTGCCCCTTGCCCTTATGGCTGTACCTCCTGAACAGAATACTAATGTTTCCATTATAACCACTACAGTATGTCTAGGCTGGCTTCTGTCACAATTGCTTAGAGCTGACTGATTTTGTTTCCCAAGCCCCTGGCATTCAGGCATGCCACCCTCCACCCACCCTTTTCGTTCTTCCTTTCAGTTTCCGTAGTGATGTTCCTTAGTGGTGGAAAACTGGTACAGATTTTAAAGGTGACACATTAGTAGTCATGAGTGAAGATGAAGTGAATGTCAAGTTCTATGGCGAAAGTGGTGGGAAGTACGAATCTTTACACTATGCATAGCAGGCGAAGTTTCATGACTTCACCCAACTTCACATGACAAAGTTATTTTTTTAAAAAATGAATTAATGTCAAACAAACCATCCCCATCCACCTACATTAATTCTCACACACCTCTCCAACTGGACCTTCAAAAAAGAGTGCCGAGAACCCCCACCCTCACAGCACCAACCTCTTCCCCCAGATAGTCCCAACAGAATTGATAGTATATTCAATAATCCATTCAGTAAACCCTTCCCCCACCCCAGGTGAATAATTAGAGTCATGCACCACCTGTCACCCAACTGACATACTCCTTCATTATATATACCCCTACCTTACCAGTTTTGGCACCCACCACCATTCTCCCTCCCTCACACCAAAAGATACAGTATCTCCACACAATCTCTCCCTGCTGAAACTGGCAAGCTTCCCTGTTCACTGGCTGTTGTATGAATTAATCAGTTTCTTTTTTTTTTTTTATTCTGGCAATTAAAGTTTTGTAACAAAAAAAATCAAGAACCTGTAACAAGATTTAATGTCACAATGCCAGTACATTTTAACATTTTATTATACACTGAGATGTTGCTATATTTAATAGTCCACCAATGAGCATCAATGCATATGGCAAGGACCATGCATTAACACTTTACCAAACACATAACTTGACACACATGTTTATTTGATTGTAAGTCCAAAAATGGGCACATTCAATTCATCCCTTAGATCTTCAGTGCATCCGCTTACATTACACATTACTATACACCATACACTTTAATCAAAGTCTTTACCATTTGGTAAATTAGCCTCCAATGAAAATTATTGCCTGTTCAATGGGGGGCAATGAGAAAACAAATGGTCCTCCCTGGTGTTTAAACTTTTCTGACTATCCTTTCAGTGCATGTGTCAGATATTTCAAAGACAGCACTTTAATAAGTAGTTCTTTCCACATTTGCTTGGTGGGCTTAGTTTGAGAGATGCAGGTATTCTGGATACATTTTTTTGCTATTAGTAACACAACTATAATGGCCCTGGGGTACAGGTCCCATTCTTCTTGATACCTTGCCTCTACGCCAAACAGGAAAGACCAGCATTCATTTACTATATGTAACTTGGTGACTTGCGAGATACATTGTGATATTTCTGACCAGAAGGGCTGAAACTAACCACATGCCCAAAAACAGTGCATGTACATGCCCCATTCTGCATTGCACCTCCCGCATAGCAGGAACACTCCTGCATTGAACTCAGTATACAGTGACATGTAGAGCCTGTGTAGGATTTTATATTGTACCTCCTCATATTTATTGCAGTGCAACAGGCCCATATGGGAACTGCAAAACTCGCCCCACACTTGCTCCAGTATTTAACACCCCATGTCTCATTCCCATGGGGCTTTGACTTTCAGGGATAGTTTATAGAATCATAGAAATCTGTCAGCAGAAAGGGACTCCATGGCCCATCCAGTCTGCCTTAAACCCCCTCCTCTAGGAAGACCCCCTGCCCTCCATTCCCAGCCTGCCCCCTGCCAGTTAGGCCTATATACATATCCCAGGCTCTTTTGAATTTGTCTACTGTATCCACCCCCACCACCCATTCTGGCAGTCTGTTCCATGGCCACACCACCCTCTTGGTAAAGAACCTCCCCCTGATGTCCTCTCCGACTCTCCCACCTCCAGCTTGTAGGCATGCCCTCTAGTGGAATTGCTCTTACTCATTCTGGAGATGCTTTCAACCCTCACCCTGTATATACCCTTCAAGTACTTGAATCTCTTCACCACATCCCCTCTGCCTTCTCTCCTCCAGTGTGTACAGGCCCAGCTCTTTCAGTCTCTCCTCATATGACTTCCCCTGTATCCCCCTTACCATTTTGGTTGCTTTTCTCTGGACTCTTTCCGGCCTGTCCTTGTCCCCTTGTAGGTATGGCCTCCAGAACTGGACCCCATATTCTATGTGTGGTCTGACCATGGTTTTGTATAGTGGCATGATCCCCTCCCTCCTCCTGCTTGTTAGTCCCCTCCCTATGCATGCCAGCATTCTAAGTGCCTTTCCTGCTGCTCTGTCACACTGACTCCGGACTTTCAGGTTGTCTGAAATAGTGATCCCCATGTCTCTTTCCTGTTCTGTTACCACCAGTACCTCCCCCCAAGCCAGTCTTTTGCCTTTGGGTTATTGCTCCCTATATGCATAATTCTGAAATTTTTTGGTATTGAACTGCAGCTGCCACCTCTCTGACCACTCCTCCAGCTTAGCCAGACCCTCCCACATATCCTTCACCCCCTTCTGCTGTATCAACCCTATTAATACATATCTTCATGTTGTCTGCAAACAGACACACCTTCCCCTATAGACTCTCTGTGATGTCCCCTATGTATATGTTGAAAAGTATGGCTCCCAACACAGACCCCTGGGGAACCCCACTAGTCACCTGCTCTTCCTGTGAGTGCACACCATTCACCACAACCTCTGTGTCCTTCCCACCAACCAATATTCTACCCAGTTTGTAGGCTTGTTCCCCACTCCTAAGCTGCCTACATTGCTTATCAGCCTCCTGTGGGGGACAGTGTCAATGGCCATCCTGCCTTCTAGGTTAATTAGGATGGACCAGGGTCTATCTGCTATATTAAAGTAACGTGCAAAATACAATATGCTATTTCCAGCCAGAAGGGTGGCACCTAGCCACATGCCCAAAACAGTGTATGTATGTGCCCTGTTCTGTGTCATATTTCCTACATAGATGGGACACCCATGCATTGAATTTACTGACAGCATCTGGTGGCATGTAGAACCTGTGTAAGAATGTATATTGCTCTTCCTTATGTTTATTCCATTCCAACAGGCCCATATGAGACTCACAAAGCCCTCCCCACGCTTTCTTTGGTATGTGGCACCCCATGTCTCATTAACACAAGTCATTGACTTTAAGGGATAGGTCTGGGGTACTTTCTTTCAAACAATGGTAAACCTTTGCCAGGGCTCACTTAGCATTAACCCTTGCCTGCAGGATACAGCTTTCTAGACCATGCAGTATGGATTTCAGTGGGTTAAACCTCCTCACCTAGCAAATCTAGTTCATGGCCTGAAAATACTGGAATCTGTCTGTCTGGGGTACCCCAATTTGTCTATGATCTGTCAAAAGGCCTTAAAACCCTGACTGTTAAAGAGGTCCCCCAAGGCTTTCATCCCTCACTCTTCCCATCACTGGAAACCATCATCCTTCAGCCCTGGGAGGAACTCCAGGATGCATGCACAGGGGCAAATAATGCACCATGCCACTGATCCCTTCCATTGTCTGTGCAGTGTCCGCCAACCTCCCAGTAGCATCTTTATCAATTCACTACCCATATCTTTTCTCCTGTAAGCTCTTCATCCCCCTGGGTTTAAAGGGACACTGTCAACCTGTTTTTCATCATATTATTTCTAGTTAAAACCCTACGTTTTATGATTCTTACCTTCTCTAAAATTCATTGATGTTGCTATTTGTTTTGTCTGTCTTCTTGTTTAGTAGAACTGAAATGCATGGCAATGTATATTTATAAACAGCCTTGTTTTGTTTACTATCCTGGATCTGTTCTTACTGCATGCTTCCTGAGAATTAGAAACACACTCAAACAGTGCAGTCACTCATGAGACAGTAGCCTCCTAAACTCCCACTGCATTATGAGTGACTAGACTGTGTTGTGGGTGTTCCCAAGTCCAGGAAACATGCAGTGGGAGCTGAACAAGGAATGTGAACAAGCCTGTTTTGGTGTAGTAACACCAGTATGGTGGACAGTCTGTTTTTCTCTTTTTTAAAGAAACAAAGACTCAGAATCAAACTATCAGGTGCATCAGCAGCCTTTACAGAATGTTGGCAATCATAACATATGTTTTTTAAACTAGGGACACTTTGAGACCTAAGGGGGTTGACAGTGTCCCTTTAAGTATGCTGTTACCTGATGGTCCAGTGTCACTCTATCCAGGGACACATAATGTGCTCCCCTTCTCTTCACCCATTCTGTAGCAACCTAGCCTGTGTTACCAAATGGAAGGGCAAGACGTCCAGGCAAAATATTCCTTCCTTACCCATCGGTCTTTTGAAACTATTTGGACTAATTCCAGAGAATTTTGTCCTCCATATGAATTCTTAGAAATCTTCTCAATTATTTTCAAATTCCTTTTGTTGAGCCCTTAAGGGAGTATTTGGATAGGGTAGAACACCATGGGTAAAAAATTCATTTTGATCAGATTTATTCTTCCCATCCATAAGATGGGTAGCCCTTGCCAATACTGCAAGTCCTCTTTAATTGTATGTATTAAATATGGGTGCATAGTTAAGGTTGTACAGTGAGGCCAGTGATCTCCCCACCCTATTACCTAGGAACATGATGTGTTTGGGAAACACCTTATACTTAACTCCACCTGCATCACCGAGGCAGACATACCCACCTCCAACAGCGCCAATTTTTCAGAGTTACTCTTTTATCCTGAAAATTAGGTGAATATCTCCAAAACTGTAGTTGCTGCTGGAAAGGATGTCTATGACTGGGTCAGAAATAAGAGCACATAATCAGTGTAAAGAAATAATTCATGTTATTTCCTCCATGCCTCCTCTGTTCCCCTGACATATACATCTCAATGGATAGCATCTGCCAATGGCACTATTGCCAATGTGAAAAGGAGCGGTGTTGGGGGAAGCCCTGCCTCATCCCTCTGTTGAGTTCCAAATTCTCTGTGTGCTCCTAATTCACAAGTACGTTAGCCCTGGGCTTTTTATGAAGAAGCTTTGCCATTTCTACAAAGAGATCTCCCAGCCCAGACTCTCCCAGTGTCCTTAACAGATACCTCCACTCTGTCAAAGGCCTTATTGGTGTCCAGGGAGTGTAAACAGGCTCCTTCCAGATGCTGAGAAGCCAATTCCATCATCCCAAGGAGATGTCTGATATTGTGGCAGGAATGCATATTCTTACTGATCCCCATTTGATCATCTACCACTAGCACCAGTAGGATGCTCTCAAGCCTCCTAGCTGATATCTTTGACACTACTTTGACATCACTGTTAACAAGAGATATAAGCCTATAGGTCAAACACTCAGCTGTATCCCTACCTTCCTTGTGAATCAACATAACTACAGCCAAATTGCAAGTGACTGGCAATTTCCCATTCCCTCTTGGCTTCTTTGAACATACTATGCATATGTTTCAACACTGATTCACCCACAGCTCTGTATGACTCTATCAGCTTTCCATATGGACCTGCCACTTTGCTTTTCACAAAGCTTGCTACTGCCTCTCTCACATCATCAAACAAGATTGTCTTCTCCAGTTCCTGAACTTGTTCTTCAGTAGCCTTATGGAGATTCCTGTTCTGCAAGAAAGTTTCTACCTCTCCCTCATGTGACTTACCCTCTCCCCTGTGTAGTTTGGAATAATAATCAACTAACCTGTTAGGTATTGCCTTGGCTTGTTGGGAGGGTAAACATCTCTTATTTCTAATAATGGAAGATACATTGGACTTGCTCCTGCCCCATGTCAGCCAGGCTGGGAAGGGACTAGAGTTGTTTCCTCATTTGTAAAAATGTTGATTTGTATACAACAGAGCTGCTGTTACCCTCCCCCCAATAAGCTTGCTGTTCATGGCCTCCCGGGCTGCCCTAACTGAGCTTAACGTCTCATCTGTGGGATCTGAGTATGCCCATAGTCTGGGTAACAAGCTTCCTGAATTAGTGGCCTTGATGGAGGAAGAACATCTGGATATCGTGGCAGTCACAGAAACATGGTTCACACAAAACCATGACTGGGACATAAACATACCAGGATACACTGTCTACAGGAGGGACAGGGAGGGTAAAAGAGGAGGAGGAGTAGTTCTTTACATAAGGGAAGGAATAAAAGCAACAGAACAAAAAGGTACACAGGGAGGAGAAGAAGCACTGTGGGTAAATTTGGAGACAGGCAATGGCACCACAATACGCACAGGGGTTGTATACAGACCCCCTTCTCAAGGGGAGGAAATGGACAGGGAAATGATAGAAAGTATACTTAGAATGGCAGAAAAAGGGGAGATATTGCTGATGGGTGATCTGAATATGCCAGATGTTAACTGGAGTGCAGTTGCAGCTGCCACTTCCAAGAGTGCAGTTATTCTAGATGCCCTACAGGGGGCATGCCTTAGACAACTAGTACTGGAGCCCACTCGAGAGGGAGCAATATTTGACTTGATTCTCTCAAATGGAGATGGTGAGAGGATTACAGATGTAGAAGTGGGTAGCCATCTGGGAACTAACGACCATCGAACAGTATGGTTCATAATAAACACAGCAATAGAGTCAAGCCATACAAAGACAAAAGTACTGGACTTTAGGAGGGCTGACTTTGACAAAATGGGTGAGTGCCTAAGGAACGCACTAGCAAATGGGCAGGAAGGAGGGGTGGAAGAACAATGGGGAATAATAAAAACTGCCATCACAGAGGTAACGAGCCTTTGTGTGAAGCAAATAAACAAAACAAGACGATGTAAGAAACCACTATGGTTCTCAAAGAAGTGGCAGTGAAGGTTCAAGAGAAAAAAAGCATTCAGGAAGTACAAGGAATCGAGAAGGAGCAGGACAGAGAACTGTATCAGTTAAAGCAAAAGGAGGCTGGGAAGGCAGTCAGAACAAGAAAGGCCCAAACCGAGGAAAAGATAGCCAACTCAGTTAAGAAGGGGATAAAACCTTTTATAGGTACATCAGGGAGCGAAGGAAGACCAAGGGAGATTGTGAGGCTTAATAAAGGGGAGGAGGGTGGGCAGAGGGGACTGTGAAAAGGCAGAGATACTAAACAAATATTGCTCAGTATTTACAAAGGAAGAGGGGAGATACATAAAACAAACAGTAGTAACACTCTGGATACAGAAGTTGATACCGCCCATTTACAGAAGAAAGGGTTCTGAAAGAACTCTTAAAACTGAAGGTGGACAAAGCAATGGGGCCTGATGGGATTCATCCTAGAATTCTAAAAGAACTAAGGGTAGAACTAGTGGCACCACTGACTACCCTTTTTAACAAATCATGGTAGGATGGGGTGGTACCCGAGGACTGGAGGAGGGCAGATGTGATTCCCCTTCACAAAAGTGGGAGCAAGGCAGAAACAGGAAACTATAGACCTGTTAGTTTAACCTCAGTGATAGGGAAAATGATGGAATCACTTCTACAGGAAAGAATTGTCGAGTATCTAGAGGCCAGAGGGGCACAGGACCCCAGGCAGCATGGATTCACAGCGGGAAGGTCATGCCAGATGAATCTGATAGATTTCTTTGACTGGGTGACCAAAGTAGTAGATCAGGGAGGGGCTGTGGACATGGCCTACCTAGACTTTAGCAAGGCATTTGACACAGCCCCACACAAAAGATTAATATACAAGTTAGCCAGCCTGGGAGTGGGTCCCAAGATGACAGCCTGGGTAAAGAATTGGCTGGAGAATAGGACACAGAGAGTAATAGTAAATGGAGTCCACTCAGAAGAAATGAGGGTTACTAGTGGGGTACCGCAGGGTTCAGTATTAGGACCGGTCCTCTTCAATGTCTTTATAAGCGATATTGCAGAAGGACTGGAAGGAAAAGTATGTCTCTTTGCAGATGACACTAAGATCTGCAACAGAGTTGATGCACAGGGTGGGGTGGAAAAGATGAGAAGGGACTTGGCAAGGTTAGAGGAATGGTCAAATGTATGGCAGCTTAGATTCAATGCTAAGAAGTGCAAGGTAATGCACCTGGGAAACAAAAACCCAGGGGAAGAGTACACAATGGGGGGTGAGATACTAACAACAACAAAATGGAAAGGGACCTGGGGTAGTCATATCAGATGACCTAAAGACGGGCAAGCAATGTGAGAAGGCAGCAAGGAGGGCTGGGGGATACTGGGATGCATGGAGAGGCATCACCAGTAGAAAACAGGAAGTTATTATCCCTCTGTACAGACAGCTGGTGAGACCCCATTTGGAGTACTGTGCAGTTCTGAAGACCCAGTCTCCAAAAGACATAGACAGGATGGAAGCTGTCCAGAGGAGGACAACTAAAATGGTGCAGGGTCTGCACCGAAGACATATCAAGAGAGACTTAAGGAGCTTAATATGTATAGCCTCGAGGAAAGAAGGGAGAGGGGGGACATGATAGAAACTTTCAAGTACCTCAAGGGAATCAACAAAGTCCAAGAGGGTAGCATCTTTCAAAAAGAGAGGTGTGCAAGAACAAGAGGGCACAATTTGAAGATAGAGGGGGTGCGGCTCAGAGGTAATTTAAGGAAGTATTTTTTCACAGAGAGGGTTGTGGATGCATGGAATGGCCTTCCGGAGGAGGTTGTGGAGTCAAAATCAGTGGTGGAATTCAAGCATGCATGGGATAGTCATAAGGCAGTTCTTGGGGGTGGGGGGTAGGAAGAAGTAGGCTGCTGGTTAACTAGGATCTGCAGCTTATCCAGTAGGTAGGGAAATGGGCAGACTGGGTGGGCCAAGCGGTCCTTATCTGCCGTCAAATTCTATGTTTCTATGTTTCTATCTCTAAATGCTATCAGCTCTAAGTCCTACATTTGTTTCTTCAGTTCTAGCAACCTTTCCTTCTTCTGTTTATGCTTTCCAGCCATGATGGCCACCACCACAGTCCTCATCATAAATGCCTTCCCTACCTCACAGAATGCAGAGTTAGAGGGGTACTCAGGCCTCATTTGTGCTCACATATATCGCCAGCATCTGGCCAGATTCTCTGTAAAATGCTCATTGCCCAACATATATGTCAGCAGCCTCCATCTTCTTTTCAGTCAGTGTAATTGTTTTTGTTCACACTTTACAAGGACCCATGCATGATCTGATACCATTATGGGACTTACAACAGAGCCAGCCAGAATGCAATGCAATAAATTGCAGTAAATGGCATGTCTCAAAATACTGCATTAAAAAGGGCTAAATTGCTATTGAATTACACTGTTCCCTGCAACATACTACAGCATTTGGTGATATGCTGCAGCATTATTATGTTGCATTCTGGCTGGTGCCATTGTATGCCCACGTTAAAAACCCTCTAGTACCATGCCCTTGGAATGCTTAAGTAGTCAATATGTGAACAGGATTGGTTGGGGTTTGAATAAAAGATAATTTCCTCTGCTCCTGAGTTGGTCTTCCCCAACCATCAATCATATTGAGTTCAAATAAACCCTTTCTTCATCTGCCAATAGCAGGTTCTAATCGGTACCCCGCTTGATTTGTCCAGATATGGATCCAATGCACAATTAAAACCACCACCTAGGATCAGGTTCTGGAATTGTTCCTTGTGAAGAATGACCAGTCCCTTGTCATAATATATCGGATCATGATCTGCCAGTACATATATATTGCCCACATGACTGGCTCCCCACTGATCTTACCCTGCACAAACATGTACCTCATATTGGTTGGGTCAGCAAGCACCTGCTCTTTGACAAAGGGTAGACTTCTATATAGAAGTATCACTATCAGTAACTTATGACTGTTAAAGGCTGCAGCAAAGCACTGCCCTGCCCATTTTCTGGTGCACTTACCATGTTCCACCTCTGTCATATGTGTTTTCTTGTAGCATTGCTATCTGCATCCCATGACTTTTAAGTACAGTGTATATCTTTTTCCTTTTTACCTGGGAGGAAATGCCCTGGACATTCCAAGTGCACACTGATAAGTTCTTCAACATTTTATATTGTTTTGGGGCTCTGGTAGTGGGCACCCCAAGCCTAACACATGTCCAGAGCTTCCCTAAGTTCTGTGTCCCTCTCCTTACCTGCATATGCAGTGCTCTGGCGCCAATTAGACCAAAGTGAAACATACCATTTGAGCATTATGCAACAATCATTTCAAAAGTTCAGCAGGCTAACTTTATCATCACTGCACTGCCCCCACAGAAAGCTAGGTGGTGGGGCTGTCCCATTCCTCGAACCTCCGACCTTTGAACTCCAACAAATGCTGGTGCACATTTCAAAAACCTTTCCTTTTCACCAGCAGGATAGAATCAGCCCCCCTCCTCTGGTTATTATTTGTGGTCACTTACCCCCTGCAGCAGCGGTGAACATTATTTAAACCCTTGTTTCTCATTTTTCTCAGCATTCTTGTATTTTACTTCTCTTCCAGCACAATTCTTAGTTACAAGACTCTGTATGCCTCTGCAGACCTGGGATAATCTTATCATCAGATCTTCTTAATTAGACTAACAGACCATTGTATAACCCTACTCATCCATTACCCCCCCCCTACCAACTGTGCCCTCATGACAACCTAGGAACCTCTTTGTTCTGCCCTTCCTCCCCAAGCCACACCATTCTAACTGTGTAAGTTTACAGATAGTTGCTTTTGCAGTTCAGATTAACAGTTCATCTTTAAACTGAATATGATTATTGTGAACCTCTTGCAGCCGCATTTGTGCAAACCTTCCCCTCACCCACATCTCACCCTCACTGACACTTCTCCTTTCTACTGCAAAGACAAGAAACACATGGTTACATAACTTGATCTCATTCTGTTCATATATTACAGTCCATAGGCAATAAAATAAGCCTGGAGTCTATTCAAGTCATTTGCAGGGTGCAGCTGATGGCAGCAAAATCAACACTTGACAGCGCAAGAGAAGTTCATGGGAAGGATATTCCCCAGTTGAGGAAGTCTCAGTCCTGCATGTTTACCTTTCTACATTCCAACATCACCATCTCTGAGCAAAAGTCACATCATCCAACACAAACCTGGCCTTTGCAACATTCGTGCAGTAAGCTTTATGTGCACTTTTCCTTTATATAGGCAGACACTAGTGAAACACCCCAGAAACAATGGTCCCAGTGGTGCAGACCAGTGGACAGAAAAACAGTGTGGGCCTCACTGCCACACGTGGTGCACATGGTGCTGGGAGGAAAATTCCCTCTGGACCTACAGTTCACGTATGCAGAAAGTAGTCAAATTTAACATAGCATCTTGCCTTCCAAGGCAGCCCTCACTTCACCAGTTTCTTCTCTTTGCAAAATTTCTGGGCTTTCTCCAAATCCTGGAATGTGAATGACTGCCTCTCCATTCAAGCAGTGAGCACCACAGGGTAGGCAAACCTGAAGTCAATCTCTTTCACCCTCAGCATGTTCATCAGAGGTGCGAAAACTTTTTGTTTTGTGTTGAACAGTCTTTGAGAATTCCTGGAAAAAGAAGATTAGGTATTTTCCAGCTTTCGCTGAGCCAGCTGTACAATATACCTCCAATATTTTCTGTTTATCCAGGACGTTTTGCAGTTGGATAACAACTTGCCCCAGGTGGGTGTTTTGTGGTGGTTAGGGGCCTACAGCACTATGTGCTTCATTAATTTTCACATAACCCTTGAGACAGTCCAGTTTTAAACTTTAAGGAATCCACTTGGGCATGAACTTAGCCATGTCCTGATTCTCCTGAGAACTGAGCTGTTTCTTCAGGACTGAGAGTTCTTTTTTTCAGGTTTCACCACACATCCCAGCAGCACTGCCACCTCATTCTCCAAAGCTGATATCGTGCCCTTCACCTCCATGAGCCTGCTAGTGTGGTCTTTATACTTCACAGCCAGAGCATCAATTTTTTTGACTTTAGTCTCAAGCTTTGGTGACAGTGCAGCCAGGACTTGGGCAGAGATGATCCGACTTAACACCTTCATTGTCTCCAATGTGGCACCCTGACCAGTGTCACCACGTGCCACCTGGCCCAACCCCAGCCCTTTTAACTTCCACTTTACATACTGCTCTCTGGTGGACTTTGTACTTTGCCAACATAAGATAAGTGTCCATGATGCCTGGATTTATCATTCTTGCTCTCATCTGAGATGTTTCAAGCAAGGATGGATGCCAATTTTAGTATTATTTGCTGCAGTGGATAGTGAACATTCAGTAGGGTAACTAGCACCATAGTTCATGTATGCACAGTCCATCAGTCCATATCTGATGGTGTCCTAGTAACAGGTTATTGAAAACCAATCAGATAGAACTGCACTAGGCCATCTCATCAAAAGGTGATTCATTTATACAAGAGCCAGTGAACAGGGAGGTGGGTCAGGCTTTGTGGCGAGGGGCATTTTTCTCTTTTTAGGTGTAAGAAAGTATCCTTTGGGTGAATGGGGGAAGAAGGGTGATAGGTGCCAGAAGGTGCAGAGTGGGGGTATATACAATGAAGGAGTAAGCTGGGTATTGCTAACTATTCAACTAGGAATGGGCAGTGTTTACTGAATTAACTAAATACTATGAAACTTCGCTGGGACTATTAGTGAAAGAAGGAAGAGGAGGAGATTGCTACAAGCCCACCTAAAGTAGCTTGTCACTCTATTTTTGAGTGCATCTCCCACATCTCTTCCCTCACAGATAAGGGTGAGCTCATCCTGCTCAGTGATTTCAACCTGGACTGGCTCTCCCCATCCTCCAAGTCCTATACCCTACAAACTGAATCACTCAGCCTCACCCAATTGATCTCAGAGCCCACACGCTTGAACCCCAAATCCCCTAACCACACCATACTCGACTGGGTCCTATCCTCCTACCCCCCACCACATCTCTGAAGCAGGCACATTCCCAGATGCCCTTACTAATTACTGCTTCACTTTCTGTATAAGAAAAACCTCTATTCCCCAAGCTTCTCCAAAATATATATGGTATGGCCCACTCCATAACCTAGGCTCCTGCTGCCTTCTTCAGGACCTATCCCAAGCAGACTGGTCCCCTACATACTCAGTTCCTGATGTTAACACTGCTCTTCAGCAGTTTTCTGACATCCTTATCTGTATCTGGGATATCCACACACCAATAAAAATGGCATATGTTAAAAGGCACTCCCACCCCTGGATAACTCCAGACCTCATCACCATGTGTAGAATCCTGGACAAACTATGGGCAAATTTCAAGGCTTCTCTCCTACCCTCACACTTAAAACTTTACAAGACCATTATAAACTCCTATAAAAGCCATCAGAAATGTAAAATCTAATTTTTTCAGATACCAGTTACAGGTGACCACCAACTCTTCCTCAACCTTCTGGAAAGTTATCTGATCCTCTTGTCCCATCTGTCTCACAAGCTGCCATAGTCCTAAATACTGAACATGGTACAGTTTCAGACCCTGCCTCTACTGTCGTCTCCTTTAACACCTTTTTTACAACCTGTGCTCTCCCTTACCATCCCAGTCCCACTTCTGTAGAACCTCCTTACACACACACCCAGCACCTGTTCCATCTTCCCCCATCTCCTCCAAAGAAGTCTACTATGCACTTATGTTACTTAACCCCTTCAAAACCAGCCCAGATGGCCTTCAGCCCAAGTTCCTTCACATATCAGCACCTGCAATTGTGGCCCCTCTAACCCATCTCCTCAACCTCTCCTTTACAACATATTTGGTCCTACAAGCATTGAAACTGGCCAAGATGCTCCTCCTTCATAAAGGAGGTGATCCTACTTCCCCAGGCAACTAAAGTCCCATATCCTTCCTCCCCACTCTTGTCAAACTCCAGGAGTCCCTTATCTACTTAAGGCTTCTGGAACATCTTACAGCCTTGGATCACCTCTCACTTTTCCAGTCAGGATTCAGGAAACAGCACTTCATGGTATTCTCCCTGCTTCAAGTCACTGACCACATCCATTCAGCTATGGACAAAGGACAAGTCATTGCTGCCATTTTTGTGGATCTGGCAAATGACTTTGACTCAGTCTCCCATCTCCTTCTAGTTCACAAGCTCCACTCTGCTGGTCTGGCTCTGCCTGCAGTTAACTGTTTCCAATCCTACCTTCATAACAGACAACAATCTGTACCAGTTTGTAGCATCACCTCCCCCCTCCCCATCCAAACTGATTTCCCCAAAAGATCTATCCTTGGCCCCATTTTTTTCTCCCTATTCATAAATGGCCTCTCATCCTTCTGCTCCCCTTCCCAAATACATATTTACACAGAAGACACTGTGATTTACCACTCTGGTCCCTCCACCGCTGACGTGGCTTCCCCCCTGCAGCATGATTTCAGCAAAGTGCAGCACTGGTTTCACCAAAACCAGCTAAAATTAAACTCCAGAAAAACTGTAGCCATGTACTTTGGTTGTAGAAGAGACTGTCAAATTCCAAGAACTTTCCTACATTTTCTACTCTGGATGGCTCTCATTTAGATACAACCCATTCTTTCAAATACCTTGAGATCTGACTGGATAGCAGTCGTGACTTCTCTGTCCACATTGACTCCATATGAGCCAAACTATGACCTAAACTCAGAGCCCTCTATTGTCACAAGGACTGCCTCCCCTTATCAACCCACTGAGATCTGGTCACCAAAACCATTCTACCTGTATTTGACTATGCTGATATTGTTTATGGCTCAGCTCCAGCAACTTCCCTTGCCAGACTCAACACTTTACTCAGCTCATTCGCAGGTTTGCCACCTCCTTCCCCCAACTCACTCACCACTGTCTCCTCTACTCCTCCTTTTCCCTAACCCCACTACCTGCCAGAAGCCAGGTCCATAGCCTCTCTTTCATTGCAAAATTCTAGTTTAGGACACTCCCCTCCTACATCATCTCCTGTCTCCCCCAGCTAGCTCATCCAGGTACTTGCTTTGTTCTAGGGATGCTTGCATCTTCTCCCTACCCCACTCTTAAGCATGCTCAGGGCAGGCAGTGTTCTCTTACTGTCTCCCGTACCTGTGGAATCAGCTTCCCTATGACATGCACCCCTCTTCTACTCCATCCTCCCTGAAATCTCTACTCAAATCAGTTTCTGCTGCCACTTGCTCTTGTCATTCTGCTGCTCCTGTTTCCTTCCTGCATCCCCCAGCCCACCACCCCCTCTCCCTTTCCCTCTCTTGGTGCCATCTCCATGCTGTTTCTCCATGAATGCACATATTGCATTAATCCTTGAAACTCTTATACTCTGTGTATATATCCTATAACTGTACTCATTACTTTATGTTTTATTTAATCCTTGAAAAGTTTACACTCACTCAATGTATATATACTGTAACTGTGCGCATGTTATAATATGTTGCCCATACCCTGTGCTAAAATGTAACTATCCAAACATACCTGTATGTGGTTACCCCTGTATCGCACCTGGAAACATGCTTTGGCTCCGTGCACTGGTCCCGGTAACTAAAATTTAAATAAATAAATAAAACAAACAAGGCTAGAGGAATATGAGGCACTTAGTTTTATGAAAACACAATGGGAGAAGGGTGGAATGATAGATTTCTGCCATTGGGAGGTAGTGGTTTGAGTTTAGATAAAAAAAAAAATACCCACAGTGTAATTTGTTGCTGATGTACCACTATGCATAGTCTTCACTTGGTGAGATCATGAAGAACTATGTGTGACAGGGTTGAATAAGGCCCCTCTCCCATTTATTATGCAGAAAGAGTTTAAATGCAAAGATCTGTTCTTTCCACTCCTTTTCTGTCTCTTGTCTGTCTGGTTGTACAACCAAATTTTATTGTGAGACCTAGGAACTGATCACTCTGATGGTTTCACAATTCTCTGCCTCTCGTTATCTCTCTGCTTGATCACTCTGACACTTTTTTGTAATTCTCTACCTCTAGCTATCGCTCTGCCTTCCCTTGCTATTTCTGTCTTTTCTCTCTCCTTGCATATCTGCAGGTATAAAAACATATATTAATCTTTATGTGGAAATTTCACTGATACTAGGGATTCTTTGTTTAAAACTGTAAATAGTTATGCTGTTGAAATGATTGCATAAAGCTATTTGGAACTCAAGGGGTTAACCTGAGATTCAGTTGTTAAGCCTTTGGCAGAGTTGTCAACAAGAGGTCAGTTCTGGGACACCATGTACTGTTTTGTTGCATCTGCAAGGAATGAAACTGAAAAGAACATTGTGCGAGAAGCAAACTCTCTTAATGAATTCCCAGACAAAGATGTATAAAAAGAGCAGCAATGCTTTTGGCTAAGAAGACAATGATAGTGATGTGCTGAGAGACTGAAACTTGGAATTAAGAGGTACTCTCAGAAGAAGGATTTAGTTTTCTCTGTTTGTACTGGCTTTGTAAATAGTTATGCTGAATAATTTTTATTTTTTATTTTGCTGGTATTGAGAAAAATAAAATGCTATTTGGGAATTTTGAAACTGCTCATGGGTTTCCTATGCTTCCTGACCTGTGCTGTAACAACAGATGGTGTCAGCCTAAGTGGGATTTATGCTGTGCATACGCTAAGCCAGGAGTTATGTGAATGGGTAGTAGGCCTGCTACCAGGGAAGCAAAGAAAAAATGTATGAATTCTGTAGCAGCAAGTTCAGCGGTGATTACCAGAAGAATGGCAGCCAAACTAGAAGCAGAAACAATCTGTTACATCTTACATGTGTGCCCTGAGAAAGAAGCTGGCAAAATATGTTGAAATACCCATAGTAATTAGGAAAAGTCCTCAAACCAGCAGAAGGTATATTATGACCATGAGGTAAAAAAAAAAAAAAGTTTTTGAGCCATATGAAAAGGTCTTGCTACTATTACACACTTCAGAAAATGAACTGTTAATGAAGTAGCAAGGAACTTATAAAGTTCTTAGATGTACTGGCACAGTTAACTATGAAATTGAGAACCCTTACAGGAAAAATCCTACTAAGATATACCATGCTAACTCCTCAAGAAGTGGGTTGAAAAAACACCAAAAGCTGTTTTACTGGTTTTACCAGAAACTGATGAAGAAGATATTGATATAGCTTATGACAGACTGGAACAATGTTAGATGGAGATTAAATAGAATGTGTTGGAAACGTGTTTTTGTAAAACAGATTCCAACTTAAAGAGGAGGGTATGTGATAGGGTTGAATAAGGCCATATCCCATTTGATATGCAGAAAGAGATTAAATGCAAGGATCTGTTCTTTCCACTCCTTTTCTGTCTCTTCTTGTGAGACCTAGGAACTGATCACTTCGATGGTATCACAATTCTCCGCGTATTGCTATCTCCCTGCCTTCCCTTGCTGTTTCTGTATTTTCTTCCCCCTTGCATATCTGTGGGTGTGAAATCTTTATGTGGAAATGTTACTTATACTGGGATCCTTTGTTTAAACCTATATATAGTTATACTGTTGCAATGATTGCAAAAAGCTATTTGGAAGTCAAGGAGTTAACCCGAACTGCAGTTTTTAAGCCTTTTGCAGAGCTGTCAACAAGAGGTCAGTTCTGGAACATCATGTACTGTTTTACTGCACCTGCAAGAAACAAAACTGACAAGAACATTCTGTAAATTTACAAGAACATTCTGTGAGAAGCAGGCCCTCTTAACTAGTTCCCAGACAAAGACTTATAGAAAGAGCAGCCATGCTTTTGGCTAGGGAAACAAGAAGAGTGAGAGACTAAGACTGAAACTGAAACTGAATCTTGGAATTAAGAGATACCCTCAGAAGAAGGACTTAGTTTTCTCTCTTTGTACTGGCTTTGTAAATAGTTATGCAGAAAATGTTTTATTTTTTATTTTGCTGGTATTGAGAAAAATAAAACACTATTTGCGAATGTTGAAACTACTCCTGGTTTTCCTATGCTTCCTCACCAGTGCCTTGACAACAGGTGGTGTCAGCCTAAGTGGGACTTAGGCTGTGCATTCTCTAAGCCAGGAGTTTTGTGAGTGGGTACCAGACCTGGTACCTGGGAAGTATAGAAGAAATGTATGGATTCTGCAGCTGCAAGTCTAGGAGTGATTACCAGAAGAATGGCAACCAAACTAGAAGCAGAAACAATCTTTTGCATTTTATATGTGTGTCCTGAGAAAGAAGCTGGCAAAATATGTTGAAATCACCAGCAGTAATTAGGAAAAGTCCCCAAACCAGCAGAAGGTGTATTATGACCATGAGGTAAAAAAAAAGTTTTGAGCCATGTGAAAAGGTCTTGCTGCTCCTACACACTACAGAAAATAAACTGTTAATGAAGTGGCAAGGGCCTTATAAAGTGCTTAGACAGACTGGCACAGTTAACTATGAGATTGAGACCCCTAATAGGAAAAATCCTATTAAGATATACCATGCTAACCTCCTCAAGAAATGGGTTGAAGAAACACCAAAAGCTGTTTTGCTGGTTTTACCAGAAACTGATGAAGAAGATATTGATAAAGCTTATGACAGACTGGAACAATGTTAGATAGGAATTAAACAGAATGTTTTAGAAACCTGTTTTTGTAAAACAGATTTCCTCTTAAAGAGGGGGCTATGTGACAGGGTTAAATCAGGCCCTGTCCCATTTGTTATGCAGAAGGAGTTTAAATGCAAGGATCTGTTCTTTCTGCTCCTTTTCTGTCTCTTGTCTGTCTGGTTCTGCAACCAGATTTTCTTGTGAGACTTAGGAACTGATCACTCTGATTATTTTGCAATTATTTGCCTCTCGTGCTCTCTCTGTTTGATCACTCTGATGTTTTTGCAGTTCTCCTCCTCTTGCTCTCTCTCTACCTTCCCTTGATGTTTCTGTCTTTTATCCCCCCTTGCATATCTTTGGGTATAAAGATATATGTGAATCTTTATGTGGAAATGTAACTGATACTGGGATTCTTTGTTTAAACCTGTATATACAGTAGTTATACTGTTGAAATGATTGTAAAAAGCTATTTGGAACTCAAGGTGTTAACCTGAGATACAGTTTTTAAGCCTTTTGCAGAGTTGTCAACAAGAGGTCAGTTCTGGGACACCGTGTGCTGTTTTACTGCAGCTGCAAAAAATGAAACTGATAAGAACATATTGTAAACTTACAAAAACATTCTGTGAGAAGCAGGCTGTCTTAACTAGTTCCCACGCAAAAACTTATAGAAAGAGCAGCAATGCTTTTGGATAGGGACACAAGGAGAGTGAAAGAATGAGAGAATGAAACTTGGAACTTGAGAGATATCCTCAGAAGAAGGACATAGTTTTCTCTGTTTGTACTGGCTTTGTAAATAGTTATACTAAATAAGTTTTATTTTTTTATTTTGCTGGTATTGAGAAAAATAAAATGCTATTTGCAAATTTTGAAACTGCTCCTGGTTTTCCTATGCTTCCTGACCTGAGCCTCAACAACACTGTGGTATGAATAGTGGCACCTTTTCCCACAACTCACCACTACATGTAGACTTAACCTGGTGAACTTTGTACTTTACAAGTGGAAGAACTACATGAAATATGCATTTGCACTGCTTCAAGTTGGGAAACCTTGTGAGGGGTCTCCATTTCTCACATCTCTAATTCTAATGGATTGTATTTATGGGGATATTCAGAAATTTACAAGTTAAAAACCTTTAAAGTTAAAATAAAAAAATATCTGAATAAAACTAGATTTTGAATACTTCTGCAAATGCAAAATGTTTGCATCTGCATTTGAGTCGCTTTCACATTTGAACAGTTTTTAAGTCATCTTGGAATGTCCAAAGTGAGACAAAAAGTAAGTGACAGCACCACGGAAGGGATTTAAGAATTAATAATAATTTAGTGGTTATAATGTGCCAATTGCTGTGCCTGATAGGTCAGCAGTTTTACATAGGCCTGCAAAGAGTCATTTGCAAAGTACACAATTGGGGATGTGTAGGGCATATTCACAAAGTGAATGTGGACATTTCACAAAGCAGGCTATATGCTTAGAGGTTTATACTGTACATCTTATTTTTTTAAAAGTAAGGGAATTAATTACAAAAAAAAAACCCTGCATTAATAGATTGGTTTGAAGTACAAATATAAAAAATAGGATGGAATAAACAGAAGGGGTGGGGGTGTCCATGCAGCTTTTGTGAATCTGCAACGTGCTGATCCTCCGAGTTTGAACACTCACCAAACTTAGCATTGATGTTACTCTATCTTCACCTCTCTTGCCAGACAAAGTACAAAACTGACATACTAATGCTTGCATAGAAGGTGCTAAAGTTAGGATGAAGCCAGTGATGTTTTGCATGCTTATTCAAACTTCAAGGAACAGCACACCAAAGATTCACAAAAGACCCATGGACTTTTCCCATAGCTTTTTATGCCCTACTTTGAGTGTTTTGTTCTTCAACCCTAAAAAATTCAGTAAAGTATTTTTTGCAAGGAATATACATGTGACCTTTTGATGCATATCATTATTTTATTAAATTCTTGTAACAGTTATGCATTCTGTGTCTTTTTTCCTGTTGTGGATCTTTTCGATACTTATAGTTGTATTATGTTTGGTTATGTTCAAAGCAATTGCTGTGATGTTCTCGTATAAGAGGAAACTAATAATGGAATCCAGTGCGACTTCAACATATCCAACATCAGGCTTGTTAACAGCAGAGCCAATCAAGCATGGAAATATGTAGAAACAAGGAACAACAAGCACAACTCAATAATTACAAGTGGAGGACGATGATTTTTTACCTCAGCCCAAGTCTTCTCAGGAGAATTATAAAGGGGTGCCTGATTATAATGACTTGGAATTTGGTAGTGTTCAGGACAGAAAAGGGTATCTTATCTTGCAATAATATTTTGTATAAGTCTTTATATGGGCTCTTCTCTTCTGTAACTTTGCTGAGTAGTACTGAAAAATAGAATAGTATTTCTACTGCCATGTCAAAGTTCCCCTTTTCTATAAAGCTTCTAGGATACACTTCTAGTTGCCTGAGCACAATATGACCTGACTGGGGAAGAGGATCTTTGGGAGATAATTCAAGGGCCCTAGATAACCATTCTATCCCCAGACCATTGTCCTTTACTGATAAATGAAGGCCCTTCATAAAAGCTTCTCCATGAGTTGTGAAAGGCCCACTTCCAACATTGCCTCTCCAGGATACAAACCATCTGAAGGTTGTTGTGGCAGCTGTGACTCTCTAAATCAACTAAGTTGGACTTCATTCATTTAATTTGTTTTTTGTAATCCATACCAATCTCTGTATTAGTAAGCAGCTAGCCTTCCAAAGTGAGGATTCCAGTTTTAGCAATTTATAATCCTGATGAGAAACAGCTTTGACATCTCTTTTTATGTCACCCAGAAACATCTATAGGAATCTAAACTTGCAATTCATTGTAGTTTAGATCCTGGTTACATCTTTCATAAGGATCTTTTTCTCAGCCTGGCACTTTTCTTCTCATCAACTGCTTGCTTGTCAGCCTCACTGCTTGCTAAACTTTTTACATTACATGATAACTGAAATACATCCCTTGTCACTTGGTTTTTACTTCTTTGCAAGCTACTTTGGCCCTTAGAAGGGCTGAAAACTTTGGAATATATTTTGTAGACCCCTCCACAAAGGTGGGGATCTCCTATCCATGGGAACAACTGACCAATCTCAATCCTCCCCCCTCATCCAAAGCCCTAGAAAAGGTGGTGGCTGACCAGCTAACAGCCTATCTAGACACTCATGACCGACTTTGCAGCCAGCAGCATGGTTTCCATGCTGGGTACAGCACTACCACGGCCCTCCTGGACTTCTCATCCCATATCCACGCTGCACTTGATAAGGGACAATTAGCAGGATCAGTGTTTGTAGATCTCTCCAAGGCTTTCCACACAGTCAACCACCCCCTCCTACTGGACACCCTCTTCAAAATAGGTTTCTCACAAGGTCCCCTAGACTGGTTCTCCAGCTACCTGACGTCACGGATGCAGAGTGTCAAGATTAATACAACACTATCCCTATCCCACCCAATTCACTCAGGAGTCCCACAGGGCTCCATTCTGGGGCTGCTGCTCTTTAATCTCTTTCTCAAGGCCCTCCCCTTCCTCTGACCTGGAAAAATCCTACTTTATGCCGATGACGCCATCCTCTACAGCACCATGCAAACCCAACCAGCCTGCAGGCCTCACTCCAGCACTCTTTTGGCTGGGCCGAACTGTAGTTCAGTGAAAACAGGCTGGTTATAAACTTGAAGAAAACTAAGTTCCTGCTATTTGCACACCATCAGAGCAAGCTAAAGAACTCACTCATCCACATTGTCTCCAGCTCACTCCACCCTCTAGATCAGGTCTACTCCTACAAATACTTACGGATTACCTTTGATCTTGCCCTCACCTTCCATGCCCACATTCACACATTCACATCTGCAGAGAACACCCGCATAGGCCTCCTCTATCGACACAAGGACTGCCTACTCCTAGAAGCATTAAAGCTAGCCATCACCTTATCAGTCATGTCACTAATAGACTATGGTCTGCTAATCTACAGTGAGGCAGATGTAACGGCTCTCAACAAAATTAAAGTGCTCTAAACAAAGCTTGTAGACTCCTAGCAGGTGTGGCATGGATTATGCACACTTGCACCCTCTACTCCCTAACGCAGATCCTCAACTTTGATGAGAGGCTCCAGTATCAAGTCTGTCTCACAGTCAAGAAAGCTCTTCTTGGGCTAATACCACCAAGAGTATCGGCATCCTTTTCTACCAAAGAACACCCAGTAAACACTCGTAGCTCTTGCACTGCCTCCATGCTAATCCCCAGGGTCAAGACAATCCTAGTGCAGAGATCTTTTAAGGTCGGGGTCCCCGCTTTCTACAATGCCCTCCCCCAATCTGTCACCAGCCTCACCAAACCGGGTCCCTTCAAGACAACCCTTAGAAACCATCTTCTCACTTCCCACTCCTGCAACTGCCCATAGCCGTACTATTCTGCTACCGGATAGCATGAGCCTCTAATCATACGTACTACTTGCAAATATTGATTTTGACAAAGTCTGATCTCTCCTGACTGCACTGTTTTCCTTCATGTTAAATGACTAGTCCAGTGTAACAGGGATACTTATCTATTTGTATAGGTTGCATCTTCCTGAGTTACTAACATATTTGTATCTATGTAGCTATGCTCCCCCACCCTGCTTAGCTAACTCCTTGTATAGGCCACATCCCCCTAAGGCTAAATGTACACCCTGCAACTGCCTTAATGTCTTGTACGCTGAAACTGATGTGGAGCCTTTGGAAATGAGTCTATGACTCAAAAGTGTGTAATTCTGATACCTGAATAAATAAAATAAATAAAATAAAGATGACAACACTACTTTATGTGGGGTGGAGAGGTAGAAAAAAGAATCACATAATGATTGATTTTGAGTGGCATCAACTGAATGCTTTCCACAAATACTTATCATTTTGACAAGATTTTAATCTGTTAAAAATTGTATGGATTCTGTTAAGTCTAAAAAACTGTGATATCATGTATGCTAATTAACAATTACATTTTTTAATTAGGAAAACCAATTCAGGTCAGAAGGATTTTAAAAGACAATGAAACATTTACCAGCTATCTTCAAAAGAACCTGTCAGTTCCAGCCACGGTCATTGCAAGCATAAATGCTGGATATCTACAACCAGCAGCGGTAAGATCAGTGACTGTAAAATATCAAACAATTGGAATGTGTTGAATGTGGGTACAGCCATTCATTATGAGACTTTTAAAATGTTAATAATTTGCCAGATCGTCGGGGCAGTGGCAAGGCATCCACATCCCGAGTCTGGGGACGGATTCAGGAGTTAGAGGGCCGGCCGGGGAAGGGGGTAGGAGGATTGAGCATCTCAGGGATGGCACTCCTTCTCCAGGGGGAGGGTTATGTGTGTCTGGTGCATTACGGACTCCTGGCAGAGGCCAAGAGTTTCACCTCAACCAGCACCTGCTTTGGAGGAGATGAGACTGACGACGGATTCATGCCCCACCTTCCAGGGGGGCAGCATGAAAAGAATTGCTGACAGCCCACTCTATGATGCCCATCTCCCGGTTCCCATTGCACTCATCACCACTCCTGGCTGCTGCCATGGAACCACCCATGGGGGTATGCCTTGAATGCTCTGCCAGCAGCAGTGATGCTGCTGTTACTCTGGACATGTTTCTGTGGGGTGGGGTCATCTTGGCAGCCCCGCCATGAAGGGAAAGCTAGAGTGGTTGGTGGTTGTGGTGGTCCTGGTGGGTGGATGGGTTCGAGGAGGTCAGGGTGGAGTCACTGGGGATGTCAGCACAATAAAAAAGTTCATAGTTTGATTCCTAATTTCAGATGAC
This sequence comes from Neoceratodus forsteri, assembly GCA_016271365.2. NCBI lineage: Eukaryota > Metazoa > Chordata > Ceratodontiformes > Ceratodontidae > Neoceratodus > Neoceratodus forsteri. The sequence continues at coordinate 1,210,947,361 of CM057453.1, read as the reverse complement.
ATAATTGACTTAAGGCACTGTAAGGAGGCACTGTTTTAGGACTTTCATGGCAGTGTTTTTCACATTGAGTTCTATAGGTACTGTAGGTGGAGACAGGCTAGAGTGCATAGTGACACTGGCTCCATTGAAGCTGCACTTTCACCATATTACTGGGGGATTGAGCTGCCGGAAGATAGCAGGAACCACATGGTGTGCAGTGGGTGAGATTGAGAATGCTGTTGCCAGAACCCAGAGGTAGGCTGCTCCTGTGACTTGCTCCCTCTCACCCAGATCCACAAAAATTGTATTGATTGACACTTAGGTAGCCTGCACCAGCACACTGATCTGACGCCAATCTAAGTAGGGCACTACTGATCCGTTTCTGTAAGAAGCACAAGTGAAAACATGGAAATGATGAAGCAGATGCACATTGTGGTGAAAGAAAACAAAGTATGCTCATTTTTCTTTTGCTTGTGTAAGAAGTGCCTTACTTGGATTGGTGTAAGACCAGTGTGCCGGTGCTGGCTTCCTAAGTGTCAATCAGTACAATGTCTTATGTATCTGGGTGAGAAAGAGCACATTACGGGAGCAGGCTACCTCCGAGGTCTGGCCACAGCATTCTTGTTGTCACCCATTGCACACCATGTGGTTCCTGTTATCCTCTGGCAGCTCAGTCCCCGAGTAAAATGGTGGATGCATGGTTTCAATGGAGCCAGCATCACTCGGCACTCCAGCCTATCTCCATCTACCTATACAACTCTGGGGAGTTTCAGTTGGAAAGCTCTTCTACATTCCCAGGTGGGTGTTTTGATTGCATTAGGTGTGCTTTCTGGTGTAGTAAGGGAAATAACACTTGACCCACCATTATTACATCCCAGGCTACCAATGTATGGAAGTTGTTACATTTGCATTTAACTGACAAATGTTTTATTTAAGTGACAAACTGACAAGAAACTGTAAATATAGTGGAGGAATGATTTATAGTATCACACATTTAGGCGATTCTAGGGATGTTATAGGGAAAGTGAAGTGAATAGTGTTATTTTTGACCTTGTATTAACATAACACCCCTACCCTATTACCCTACTATACTCCATAGGCCTTGTGCAACTCTAGTGTCCATTGTGAATGGTTTTCGACATGTATATTACTGTGCCAGGATTCCATTTGTGATATACCCCTTTTAGACATGTTAGAAAAGGCAGTCTGTGCATGATACTTAAAAATGCCATTACTGTATACATATCATCCATAGCGTAACAACAATGCATCATTAAATTAATTCCATGGGAGTGATGAATGACAATGCAGAATAGCAAGTGATATTTTTGTAGTCGTTCAGCTGCAGTAAAAATAATATGTTATTTCCTCTGCTGTTATGCTATGCTACTAGTAGAGGCATCTCAGTTTAATTCAGATATTAGTCAGTGTGAATCCGGGCCCATGGTATGAGCAGGACATTCCATAATGCATCCAGGAATAAGCTTTTTATTCAGTATAAATTGCTGTCAGCAGCTGTGCTCTAACACTTATGGCCCTTATTCACTCTGCCTATTGCTGCCCAGCAGCATTGCTGGCACTATTTCTGAGTGAATAACATTCTTGCTCATGGATGCTCTATGGAATATCATCTATTTATACAATGATAGTGAGAATAAAAATTGCCAAATAATGCATCACTATTGCACAGATAGTGAATAATGTTACAGATACAGTGTACAAACTTATTACAATTTATTTTGTAAGATATATGGCTCATGAGTTCATTATGCAAATAATATGTATATTATGTTAATATCTGATTCAGACTGTATCCTGTGATATGGGCTAGTCGCAAGTGGGGGCCTGAAATGGCGACTGCGGGCATACCGAGGCGGGGAGTGGGAGGGTGACCAGATGGGAGGGTTCGTGAATGGCGACGGGATGTCGCTATACATACATATGCATGGGGGGAGGAGTGAGCATGCTGAGTGAGGGGTTGGAGGGTTTGTGAGCGGTGGTGCCACAGTCAGCTACTGAGCTGGCTCTGTGGCATGGTGAGTTGGTGCTGACCTGGGGTGGCTAGGATGCAGGGTTCAGGTCCAGGTGAAGGTATGTTTTGTTGCACCCAGCACAAGTAGGTAATTTTTTTTTTCACACTGTTGTACCCACCCTGACATACACCCCCCCTGGAGTTGAGAATCTAATAGTAGGGGGGTGTGGGGGGCCCAGCTCCCACCATAACAGTACATTTTAGTGTCCCTTGTGCTGTTTTCTTTGTCTCTGGGGGTATACATCACTGAAACTGAATTTCAGCGATGTACACTCGCCATAATGACGATCACCTTTCCGCGATCGCCCTTATGACATAGAACCGATTCAGACAAGTAGCCTTAGGTAACTTCCAAAAAATACCTTTGAAGTTTTAACTGTTTTCTTTCTTTTTATTATAGGTTGTTAATTTCCCAAATGATGTAAATCTCCAGGAAATCCTCTGTAGTAAATCACAGTTTGAGAAGTATGTGAAAATAAATTCCTCCGAACACCAAGAGATCATTCAGAATATTAGCTGTTCACTCACAGCAGAACAAATACAGGCTACTAAGGATCAGTTTTTGGAAAACATAGACACCATGAAGCTCCTTACAGCTGTAAGTTTCTCATACTATGAAAAAAAAATAGTTGCTTTATATCAGGATTCTCCAGTTTATTTTTTTCTGTTTAAACTAATTGGTAATGACATTCAGTATGTTAGTATTATTGGAAAGAAGCCTAAACTGCATACCAAGAAAGGTTGTTTGTCTGATGATTTCCAACGCCCCCCCCCAAAAAAAAAGAAAATTAGGAAATTGAAAAGTATGGAGAACACAATGTGGAGAAGAAGTAAGTAGAAAAGAAAGAAAAAGAAGTCAGTTTTATGTAGTACCGTTCATAAACATCCCAATGCTTCATACATCTGCTAATAGCTTGGCAGAAGACACCAAGAGAAAGGACTGCTGTGTGACTGGACTTCTCTGCTGGGACTATATTGCCCTCCTTCGCTCCCCTCCACCCCCCCACCCAAAGGTAGTTCTATTTTTATAGGCACAGGATTTGACTGACAACAGAAACTTCCTGTTTGGGAGCAGGAAGTGAGTGATCACAGAACCACCAAAGATCCACCATCCTAGAAGGGCAAGAGTAGCTCTCCGGCCCCCTCTAGCTGCTGGAGGTCTGCCTCTGAGCAAGTAAGTGGTCTACTGAGAAATATAGGATATTCTTGTCTCAGAACAGGACAATCAGGAGCTTAAAGGGCACACAGGCAGAAAGTAAGGAGAGAGAGAGAGAGAGAAAAAAACAGAGGAAAGAGTAAGGATTGCAAACAGTTAAGGGGCCAGAAATAAGACATGATTGGAGTGCTGCAGTGCAGTGGCTGTGGAGCAGCAGTCTTCCGGGAGATGTTCTGGAGGATGCGGTGTTGTCCCATCTGCAGGCACCTCTCTGGGCTGAGGGAGGAGGTTGCTCATCTCCAGGCTGAGTTGGCCAGGATTTGTGGGACCTCCTCTTCCATCCAGGGACCACCAGTGCCACTGCCGTTGCCTCAGAGGTTGCCAAGAAAGAGGAGCGGTTGGACTACAGTGGGCTCAGGGAGGGTGAGGGTGGTGAAACAGAGGTGCATCCCTCCAGTGGTACCTCTCCACAATTCCTATGCCATTCGGGCAAAGTGTGCTTCCTCTATGGAGGCACCCGCAGTGGAGACCAAGGAGGATGCTTGGAACCTCCACAAAGGAGACCCACAGGAGGGTGGCAGGAGACCCTGCAGGGGAAGGAAACAACTCCTGGTGGGGGACTCCATTGTTAGGAAGGTAGAACTGGGGGAGGAAGGAGAGAGAGGTAAGGTGCCTGCCTGGCGCCATGGCTTGAGGACAGGGAGTGAATCCTCAGGATTGCCGAGCAGCTGCACAGGGAGGGAGCTTGATGTCATTGTCCACCTAGGGACAAATGACCTGGCTAAGAAAGGATTAGAGAAGTGCAGGAAGAGTTTGTGGAATTGGGGAGGGCCTTAGTCAAGTAGCATGCACGGTAACCTTCTTGGAGGTGCTGCCCATCTATGGCATAGGAGAGGCTAGGGTGTTCCACACCATGGGATTCAATCAGTGGTTGAAAAACTGGTGGAGCTCAGGGATTTGGCTTCATTGGGGACTGGGGGTCCACCTGGAGTGATGCAAGCCTATACTGGCCTGATGGTCTGCATCTGTCCGGGGGGAACCAGGATCCTAGGTGATAGGTTTAAATGCTTCATTGGCAAGCTTTTAAACTAGCCAAGGGGGGAGGCACTGGAAAGGAGCAGGGAAATCCTAGCCCCCCCAAAATAATCATGGTAGTAAGTGCAGCAAACACCAACATAGAGGTGTCGATAGGGAGAAGGACAGGGGTAAATGGAGAAAGTGACAAAGGCAAGAAGGACAGGGATGGGGCAAAAGGGAGTAAGGCAATCAGGAAATGGAGGGTAATGAGTACCAGTGCCCATAGTCTGGGCAACAAGCTCCCTGAGCTGGTGGCCATGATGGAAGAGGGATGCCTGGTTATCGTGGCAGTCACAGAAACATGGTACACAGAGAACCATGACTGGGATGTTAACATACCAGGGTACATAACCTACAGGAGAGACAGGCAGGAGAAAACAGGGGGAGGAGTAGCTCTCTATGTAAAGAAAGGGATAAAAGCAACTGAACAAAAGAGTAAACAGGGAGGAGAAGAGGCACTGTGGGTCACCTTGGAGACTGGAAAGGACACCACAATCCGTACAGGGATTGTGTACAGACCCCCATGTCAGGGGAGGGAATGGACAAGGATATGATAGAAGGCATTCTTAGAATGGCAGAGAAAGGGGAGATACTGTTGATGGGAGACCTGAATATGCCAGATGTTAACTGGAGCACATTTGCTGCAGCCACATCCACGAGCAGGGCCATTCCTGATGCCCTACAGGTGGCAGGCATTAGACAGCTAGTTTCGGAACCCACTCATGAGGGAGCAATCTTAGACCTTGTACTCTCAAACAGGGGAAGTGAGAGGATCTCAGATCTAGAAGTGGGTTGTCATCTGGGGACAAGTGACCATCAAACAGTGTGGTTCACGTTAAACGCAGCTACAAAGTCAAGCCATACAAAAGTGAGGGTACTGGACTTTAGGAGGGCTGACTTTGGCAAGATGGGAGAGTGCCTCAGAAAAGCACTAGCAAACAGGCTAGAAGGAGATGTGGAGCAACAATGGGGAATCATCAAAACTGCCATCACAGAGGCAACAAGCCTTTGCGTGAAGCAAATAAACAAATCAAAATGAAAGAAAAAGCCACTATGGTTCTCAAAAGAGGTGGCTGTGAAAGTCAGGAAGAAAAAGATAGCATTCCGGAAGTATAAGGAAACACAGAAGGAGCAGGACAGAGAGCTGTACCAGTTAAGGCAGAAGGAAGCAGGGAGGGAAGTCAGAATAGCAAAGGCCCAAACTGAGGAAAAATAGCCAAATCAGTTAAGAAGGGGATAAAACCTTTATAGGTACATCAGCGAGCGAGAAAGACAAAGGGAGGTATAGTGAGGCTGAATAGAATGAACGGTGGTGGGCAAAGGGGACAGTGAAAAAGCAGGGATACTGAACGAATATTTCTGCTCAGTATTCACAAAAGAGGAGGGGGTAGTGCCTAATCCAATTAACAGAAGCACTCTTGATAGGGGGGTCGATCCCAGTCCTTTCACAGAAGAAAGGGTTCTGCAAGAACTCCTAAAACTGAAGGTGGACAAAGCAATGGGTCCTGATGGAATTCACCCCAGAATTCTAAAAGAATTAAGGGAGGAACTAATGAAACCACTGGCTACTCTTTTTAATAAATCATGGGAGGATGGTGTAGTACCCGAGGACTGGAGGAAGGCAGATGTGATTCCCTTCATAAAGTGGGACCAAGACAGAGGCAGGAAACTACAGACCTGTCAGTCTGACCTCTGTGGTAGGGAAAGTGATGGAGTCACTTCTGAAGGAAAGAATAGTTGAGTACCTAGAGGCCAGTGGAGCACAGGACCCAAGGCTGCATGGGTTCACAGCGGGAAGGTCATGTCAAACGAATCTAATAGATTTCTTTGACTGGGTGACCAAAGTAGTAGACCAGGGAGGGGCTGTGGACATGGCCTACCTAGACTTTAGCAAGGCATTTGACACAGTCCCACACAAAAGATTAATAGTCAAATTAACCAGCCTGGGAGTGGATCCCAGGTGGTAGCCTGGGTAAAACATTGGCTGCACAACAGGACACTGAAGGTAATTGTAAATGGAGTCCACTCTGAAGAAAGAGGGGTTACTAGTGGGTACCGCAGGGTTCAGTATTGGTCCAGTCCTTTTAATGTCTTCATCAGTGACATTGCAGAGGGACTGAAGGAAAGCATGCCTTTTGCAGATGACACAAAGATCTGCAACAGGGGTTGATACACAAGGAGGCATGGAAAGGATGAAAAGGGACTTGGCAAGGTTGGAGGAATGGTCAGAAGTATGGCAGCTAGGATTCAATGCAAAGAAGTGCAAAATAATGCACCTGGAAAACAAGAACCCAGGGAAGAATACACAATGGGTGGGAGGTAGTAACAACAACAAAAAAGGAAAGGGACCTGGGGGTAATCATATCAGATGACCTTAAGGTTAGCAAGCAATGTGAGAAGGCAGTAGGGAGGGCTGGGGGTATACTGGGATGTATAGGGAGAGACATCAGCAGCAGAAAACAGGAAGTTGTTATCCCTCTGTACAGACAGTTGGTGAGACCCCATCTGGAGTACTGTGTCCAGTTCTGGAGACCCCATCTCCGCAAGGACATAGACAGGATAGAGGTAGTCCAGAGGAGGGCAACTAAAATGGTGCAGGGTCTGCAAGAGAAGCCGTATGAGGAGAGACTAAAGGAGTTTAATATGTATACCCTTGAGGAAAGAAGGGAGAGGGGGGACATGATAGAAACTTTTAAGTACCTCAGTGGAATCAACAAAGTCCAAGAGGGTAGCATCTTTCAGAAAAAGAGACTTGCAAGGACAAGGGGACACAATTTAAAGATAGAAGGAGGGCAGTTCAGGGGCAATGTAAGGAAGTATTATTTCACAGAGAGGGTAGTGGATGGATGGAACAGCCTTCCTGAGGAGGTTGTGGGGTCTAAAACTGTGGGAGAATTCAAGAATGCATGGGACAGACATAAGGCAATTCTTGTGGGTGGGTAGGAAGAAATAGGCTGTTGGTTAACTAGAATCTGCAGCCTATCCTGTAGGTAGGGAAATGGGCAGACTAGATGGGCCTAGAGGTCTTTATTTGCTGCCAAAGTCTATGTTTCTATGTTTCAGTCTGAGAACTGTCGATATTACCTATTAGGTGCAGACAGAAAGGGTAGAGGGTTATGTTACTGTACAGAGAAAGACTGAATTAAAACACTGGGAGCTTAAATGACTTGTTCAGGGTCACACAGTAAGTGATAGGACTCAAACTTGGGCCCCCAGGTCACAGTTCTGTTCTCTAACAATTAGGCCACATTGCCTCCCAGAAAATGGAATCCCTTCATTTTTCTGAGTTTTGTTGGAGGTGCATCCATGACAGCATGTCAGGCAGGAATAGCCAAATCCCTCCACCATTCTCTGCAGACATATTTTGTGTTGCTTTTTGCATTCATTAAGTTTGAAGGTTCAGAGAGAGGATTTAACTAATACTCTTTATCTTTATTGTAATTCTTCCCCTGATTTCCATACTTTTGACAGTCAGTTCTGTACTGCCATGAAGGTAAACCTTTAATGTTACCACCCATTTTTTATGTACATTTACAATTAGACATTTCCACATCACATCCCCAACTCTGTGGCTTAGTTACCTGGTTTCCCTAGAGGAGGAAACCATTGAAAATGGAAATAAATTCAGGCTATCCTGCAAATTTCTGTGACCTATCTAGTAGCATAATGTAGATTAAAAAAAAAAAAACAGTATACCATTGGCTATCCCCCCATCTTCTGGAATGACAAAACTGGCATCCACCTCCCTTCCCTGCCCAAAGCTGGCTGCCACTGGTATCCACCAGTCCCAGCCAATCCTCCACAGGCAAGGAAACGGTTGCTGGTAATCCCACTTAACCAGTTGAACTCCAACCAAACCAGTACCCACTAATGCTTAACATTTTTGATAGATGTTCAACGATTCCTGCCCTGAAATATTAAGGAGAGTTGTTGTTCCACAGAAGCAGCTGGTATGATGATTAGATTCATTGAAGAGACAGTGGGGGAGTAGTAGTAGTTGTAAATATGTTTATTCATAAAATCACAGAAAATTAATGCCAATTGATCCTAAACTAATTTTCAGTGGGATCAGACTATCATTCACACCGTTACATGAGTTAAAAATACAAATATTAAATAATATTACAAACATAATATGAAAATAAAATGTATGTCAAATAAAATGGTGGGGCAACTGCAGTCCAGCACACATAGCACTCAGTGACTTAACTTGGTAAAGTACAGCTACGTAAGAACTTACCGTAACAGTAGATCTTCGAGAGAAGCTCTTGCAGCAGGTAACACAATGAGGACTAACGCCACCTGATGGCAGCTTTCAGTAATTCTTTTCTCCAGCAGTACCAATGTGGAAACGCACCCCACTGACGTCGGCTCCACCCTGACGTCGCCCTGTATAAGGGAGGAGTTCCCCATGTGCTCTAGTTCTTGTACGCCCCCCATCAGGCAGAGAGATGGTAACAGGCAATAGTCAGAAGTATGATTCAAAAACGTTCTCCTCACAAGGAGGAAAGGCCAGCCTGGAAAAAGCCTGATCCCTGTGGGAAGGAGGGTGGGAAATACACATGCTGCAAGAGCTTCTCTTGAAGATCTACTGTTACGGTAAGTTCTTACGTAACTGTACTATCTTACTTTGAGAGGAAGCTCTTGCAGTAGGTAACACAATTAGGACTGATTCCCAAGCAGTATAAATTTAAAACAACCCCTGGGAAGGGGAATGGAATGTAAAGAGACAGCAGGAACTGAGAGGGTCCCTCAGGAAACCAGGCCCAGCAAAACTGCAAGGCCAAAAGTGGCTCTGTGTCTGGAAATGATGTCGAGGCTGTGATGCCTGATGAAGGTATGAACAGAACTCCATGTAGCGGCAGCACAAATGTCCGCTGCAGGGACCAGCTTCATCACCACAAAAGAAGCAGCAACAGCCCTGGTGAGTGAGCTTTAACTGGTCCTGGAGTAGAACTGTTATACTTCTGGTGACAAAAAATAATGCAATGGACCAACCAGCATGACAGAATCTGTTTGGTAACTGGGAGACCTAAGGACCTTTGAGCAAAAGATACAAAAAGTTGATCAGATTTCCTGTCCTGTTTGGTCCTGGCCAAATAACATTGGAGAGCCCTGTGGATGTTCAAGGAGTGAAGCAGGGCTTCCCCCTATTAGAATGTTTTGGGCAGAACACTGGAAGCTGTACAGATTGGTTGAGGGTGAGCTCTGAAACCATGTTCAGTAGAAACTTCGGTTTAGTGCGAAGGTAAACCCTATCCTTATGAAAAATTAGGTAGGGCTCCTTACACATAAGGGCTTGAAGTTCTGAAATGCGCCTCCCAAAGTAATAGCTACCAAAAGCAGAGTTTTCCAAGATAGGAAATGAAACTCGGCCTCCATAGCTTTTTCGAAGGGGGGGGGAGCGTAAGCTTCTCCAGTACGAAAAGAAGATCCCAAGGGGGCAGAGGATCCTGGATGGGAGGTCTGATATGCAGAATACCTCGCAGGAAGGCTTCAGAGACCTCCACTGGAGCCACCATCTTATCCAGCACTGGTACGTGATAAATGGAGATGGTGGCCAGGTGTACCTTGATGGAGGAGTAACTGAGACCTGACTCCGAAAGTGAGAGAAGGTATTCTGAAACGGAGTTAACCGGAAAGACCAATGGGTCCCCCCTCTTGGCTGTGGCCCAGATACAGAAACGTTTCCACTTCATGGTGTAAGTGGCCCTAGTGGCAGGTTTACACGCCTCAACCAAAACTTGTGCTATCTGATCAGACACACCAAATCTGGCTTGACTTTAGCTAGGTCCTGAGGAGCCAGGCATGCAGGTGAAGTGAGCGCAAATTCGGACAGATCAGGGACCCCCTGTCCTGGGACAGAAGATGAGAGGAGAGTGGAAGAGGAAGTGAAGGCTCTGCCGCTAAACGCTGAAGCAATGGGAACCAAATCTGTCGAGGCCATAGCGGTGCGATCAGAATGAGGGTGGAAGGTTCTGACTGCGTCTTGAGGAGAAACTTATGCAGTAGTGGGATGGGAGAGAAAGCATAGAGGAACCTCCCATTCCAGGAGAGGGACAACGTGTCATGCCAAAAAGCTCCAGGCTCTGGACCTAGTGAGCAGAAACTGGTCAGTTTTGTGTTGAATTATGACATGAAGAGATCCAGCTCTGGCATCCCCCACCGGCAGAAGATGTGATCTGCGACTTCTTGAAGCAGCTCCCATTCATGAGCCTGCAACTTTGTCCTGTTGAGCACATCGGCTAACACATTTTGTTCTCCTGGAACATATACCGCCATTAAAGTGAGCTGGTGCTCCAAAGCTCAATCCCACACCCACATGGCTTCCTGGCTGAGGGAATACAAGTGAGTGCCACCCTGTTTGTTGATGTAGAAAATCACCGAAGTGTTGTCCGTCTGGACCAACAGGTGGCCAGGCACTAGGACCGAGACCAGGGCTTGAAGGGCATAAAGGACTACTCTCAGCTCTAGAACATTGATATGCAGATCTTCCTCTATTGGGGACCAGGAGCCCTGAGTGCGAAGTGTCCCCAGGTGGGCACCCCATCCCGAGAATGACATGTCCATGGTCAGAATCTGGGACGGTGCCCCTGTGCAGAAGGGGATACCCACCAGCAAATTTTGTGATGACATCCACCAGCCTAATTCTCAGTGGACTGGCTCCAAGATCTGGATCGAGACATCCATGCTGTGTAGCTTTTGATGCCACTGAACTCTGGGTGACCACTGGATGGTTCTCATGTGTAGTTGCGCCAGAGGGACCAAAACTATGGTGACTGCCATATTCCCTAACAGCCTGAGGAGAAGTCTTGCAGGGACTCTTGAGGCTGAAGAGATCTGGTATGCTAGGACCTGAATCCAGCCTTCTCTGTTAGGGGGAAGAAACACTTTCCCGAGAGTGGTATCCAGAAGAGCTCCAATGAACTGGAGGTTCTGGGATGGGAGAAGATGAGACTTGTCCCTGTTGACAGTGATTCCCAAGTGCTGAAGCAATGAAATGGAGTCCCTGATGGTATCCAACAGGTGGGACCTGGAGGGATCCAGGAGGAGCCAGTCATCCAGATAGGGGGACACGAAGGGACCTGTCTCCACAGTGCCACGGCAACCATTGCCAGGCACTTGGTGAAGATTCTGTTGGCTGAAGAGAGACCAAAGGGAAGGACTCGGAACTGATAGTCCTTGTCTCAGAACCTGAACCTCAGAAATTTTTGAGGACCCCTGAAGATAGCGATATGCAAGTATGCGTCCTGCATGTCTAAGTATGCCAGTCAGTCTCCTGTCAAGATGAGGAGCCAGAGAGTGGGGAAGGAGACCATCCTGAATCTCTCATAGGAGACCCATTGTTTCAGATCACTAAGGTCCAGAATGGGCCTGAGGTCTCCCGACTTCTTTGGGACTAGGAAGAAGTTGGAGAAGAACCCTCTCTCTTGTTTGGCTGGAGGTACTGGCTCGATTGCATTTTTGTCCAAAAGGGATAATATCTCCCTCCTGACCAGCGCTCAGTGTTCCCTTGGATAACGGGATGGGGCGGTGGTCTGTCTGGCAGAAGGGAGTTGTACTCGATGGAGTGCCTGAACTCCACGAGCTTGAGGACCCACTGGTCGGAGGTCACTTGACTCCACTCATCTGCATAAAGGAAAAAGCGGCCTCAGACCTGCTCCCCAACAGGGTGTCTAGGGAGGAGGGTGGCCTGATAGTCAGACGGTGGGGGAGGAGGGTGGCAGTGGCTGCCTTGGCCTGTCTAGAAGAGGAGGCAGAGGATCTTCTGGCGCAGCCCCTTCAACTGAAGCAGCCTCGTGGCGGGTGGGACTGGAGGTGAGGCTGCTGAGGCTGATGTCCCCCATGGCCATGAAAATGAGGCTTATGAAAACACCCCTGTTTCAGGCTGTACATGGACTGCATGGTTCGGATAGTTTTGCCGGAGTCTGCAGCCTGGTGATGATCTTCTCTATGTCCTTACCAGAGAGCATGGAGCCCTAGAAGGGAGCATCCAGAATGTTCGTCTGAACATCTGGATGGAACTCAGAGACCCAAAGCCAAGCATGGCGATGGAGGCAAATTCCAGTGGCAACCACCCTGGAAGAGGTGTCCGCAGAGTCATAGCTTGACCGCAGAGCTGGACTGAAGCAATTTTGCAAGCTCTGCCCGCTGAGGGCAATCGGGCATGCTTTGAACAATGTCCAATCCTTGTTCCCAAAGGGCATTTTGGAATTGGACCATGTGGTTCAGGAAGTTGAGACTCCTGATACTGCAGGTGGCAACAGAGTACACCTTGTGCCCATGGAATCCAGCTGCTTCGACTCCCTGTCAGGCAGTTAGGTGTTCAGGTGTTTGGGCCTCTGTGAATGATCATGAGCTGCCGAAATCACCACTGAGTCCACTGCGGGTGGTTCGGCCAAGAATGGGTGGTCTTTAGGGGCCCGATAGAGCCGATGAGCCTTCTTGGGCATGGCAGATGAGAAGTGAGGATGCTTCCAGGTTGCCAACATGATGCCCTCAAAGGTGTCGACCAGGGAAGGGATGACCACCAGCTTTGGGTCTTTTTGGCAGAGGTATTTAGCCAACCACAGTTGCTCTGGGTCCAGGGCCTCAGTGTCCCAACCCATGTTGGCCTGGATGTGCCTCATCACCTCCATGAAGCTGGGGGCATCTGGAAGAGATTTTGGGTGTTCCTCCATGCCCCCTAAATCTCGGTCAGTGTCAGAGTTCATACAGGAAGTGTCGGAGTCCACATACGAATCTGAGGCCGAAGAGGATGGGGACCTATGCCACATCCTCTTATGCCTCATATCCGGAGATGGAGATTGGGAGGAAATGCTGGACCAGCTCTACAATCCCCAATATCCCTCAGGTATGCAGCGTACCACATCCCCAGTCCTCAGGAAGGCTATCCTAGTGCTGTGCCACACAACATTCGTGGTCCTCCACCAGTATACACCATTCCTGATGGTAGAGTTACAATACCCCTACTGCCTGCTTACCATAGATCTATAAGCAGGTGATGCCACAAAACTCTTTGGCTAAGTTTACAAGAGACACCATGCATTATGACTAGCTATGTGGGCCATTTGCATGATGATCCTACACCTTCTCTTACGTGGTTGTAATGTAGTTAGCAACCATGCTGGAAAGACTTGCAATCTCCATTGTGCCCAGTGCAATGAGGCACAAAGACACCACAGTAACTAAGCTGTCTTAGCAACTGTTTACTTCCTGGCCTTTGTGACTTTTTATGGCAACCAAAGTTTGTAATACTGTACTCTGAACGATACACATGCACTTTGAAGGAACTAGCCTGACCTAAAATGTTACTTTACAATGCACAAATTAGTCCTGTTGAGACAATGGTAAAGTTATAAAAAGCCTAAATCTGGACACCCCCAAAATATAAACTACAATTAGGATTTTGTATTCAAACATGTGTATCATGGTTATAACCCACTGACTGCAGATGTGGATGAAGAGACATTCTAAAATAGCAGTTTTTTAAACAATTTACAATATTATGTTCTGATGCCTTTGCAGGCAAAGCCTGCTAAAACAAAGAAAATTTGGTACTGATGGGGGAGGGATAAAATGTTTGCAATGAGTATATATATATATATAGCCCAGTAGGGCCAGTATAGTTAGGGTTGAGTAAGCACTTTAATGTCAAACCTCAGATTTTGCACCTTAATAACTTTGCCACTGTATGATGGATTTGCTTGAAATTTTGCATGCATGGTCTGGTACCATAGATCTCTGGATCTGGAATGTTGCTTTATGGTTGGATGTATGGTTGTGGAGCTACAGAATGCCAAAAAAACACAAAAAAGGACTTTTTGCGTGTTTCTTTGCTCACATCCACAGCCTGCACAATTTGTCCATTTAGTCCAAAATCTTCAGAGAAGATACAATCCGTGTCACTGATGTGCCTTTCGAAGATTTGGTTTAAATATATCAAACCGTTCGAAAGTTATTCAAAAAAAAAATTTCCATTATAGTCAATGGGGGAAAAATATATGTGCTTCATGAAAGTTTTGCAAAAGCACTTTTACTTTCGCAAATGTCCCTTTTACTTTTGTGCTTCGGCCATCTTGTTTTCAGTTAGTGAGAAAGAAAAATGCCTGGTGTTTAAATTTGGGACCCTCTAGGTAAACACTGTTGGGTTTACCTAGTCGGGTCCCGAGGATGTCAGCCCTATCTTTTTTTTTTTGGGGGGGGGGGTAAACCCTCCAGAAATGCCATTTTAAACTTCAGGGAAAACATACTTTCACACATCATGAAAGAAATGGCCAAAATACTTTTTGTAAATGCGAAAGTTTCGTGCTACATTTTGCTAAACTTTTGTGATTTGTGAAAGTATATTTTTTTAAACTGCAAATCTTTGCCATCCTCCTGCATCAAAACGTTTGGGTCTTTTGGGCTGAAATTTGCAGGGTGACAAGCCCTGGTCACACAGATGTACCTTTTGGTGGTTTGGTGTCAAATCATTCAATGGGCAAAAAGTTACAGCATTCAGAAGTTGAGAAATTTCCCATAGGATAACATTGTGGCGTCTGTTATGCTTTTTGGCACCCATATCTTGAAAACAAAGCGAGATTCACAGTTCTCACTACTGGCAGCTTAGTCTGCAGAAAGAAGTTTGGGAATCATAGATGACACCTGCAGTGGAATTTTTTTCTCACTTGCTACAGTTACAGAGATATTGACAAAAACATGTTCCAAGGGTGCCTTTTCAGTGCATTTTGGTGTCCGTATCTCAGAAATGATGCAAGATACAATTTCAGTCAATTTACATTTTTGAAGTACTCGCTATCTTGATTACACCAGAACTGGAATTTTGTTTCTACCTGCTACAGTTGCTGAGATATTAGCAAATTAGTGTTACAAGGCTTCCTTGTCCTATAGAGTTGTTTGTATGACTCCATAGTTATGTATATACATACACATAGCATCATGCAACAAATGGACAATGTGAAGGGAGCGCAGGGCCAGGAGGGCCTGTGCTCCCACTAACACATACCACTTACATTACACTTTCTCAAAAGGAAGGGAAATTCATTGCAAAAAAACTCCATTAATGCATCAGTTAGGGTTAATAGTACAGCAACAAAAGTTTGGAAATGTGCTGTTAGGGTTCAATACCCTAACTCCGCATTCCTCCCCACCCCACCCCCACACATACACACACACATGTAAGACACTATACCACTCTGTCACATCTGCAACCACAATAACTACAACACTGTACTTATTTCACCTAACACCATGTAATGAAAAAACAAATATAGTATCGTCGACTCTATACTGCCAGCACAGTATGATGACACATTATTGCTGGCATATCTTCTTCATACAATGAGACTTAGTCTGTACACATTTTCAAAATATTGATTTTTATGTGTCAGTATTCAACAATTGCATTGCTGCAGGTATTGATTCTACCACATGGGCATGTGGTAGCAGGAAAGATAGAGATGACACATAGTACTTTTAAGATACTGCTCAGGTATGAAACTAGCACCACCACATGTTGTTTTACTGCTGTGTTACCTGGAAATACTCATTAGCAGCATGTTATTGTTAGCTTTGGATGGAGGGGCAAGGCCCATGGTTATCTTCCTAGCCATACTATAGGTTTGATATTTTAGGCGATTGTAGAGTTGAAGCTAGCCAGTTTGTGCATATAGATCACACGTATGGGTTAGTCAATGGGATCCTGTAGTAAGTCGACAGATGTTGTTGAGTGATGTAGAAATGCGTCTGAGTGCAGTTGACGTAGTCAGTCCATATATGATGAGGCCATAGTCGATTATGGAGACAATACCCAATATTTCCTTCTGGTTTAGAGATGTTGCGAAATAAAATTTCGCTGGCGAAATTGCTGTGAAATCCAGCGAATTTTAAGCCCGTAATATTTAAATGTGATTAGCGATTGGAATAGCAAAATTTCACCCACAGTTTCACCTACAAATGGGCATCTCCTCCTGAGAATCCCACTCCCTGGTGTCTAGTGGTTCCCCTGCCACTCACTGGCCAAAATTTAGAAAAAAATTATCCTCTCCCTGATGTCTAGTGGTTGCCCCCGCCCCTGCCGATCTCTGGCTGAAATTAAATTAAGCCCCTCCCAAAGTTACCCTCATGTCCCTCCCAAGTCCTCCCACTCTCCTTTAGTAAAAAAAATAAATAAATAAAATGTCCAACTTCCTAGCATCTACTGGACCCCCACCCTGTCAGCAGACAGTGCCCACCCCGCTCCCCCCAAGTACCCTGATTAGGCCACCGGCACAGCCCTCCACCCACTTCCACAACCAGCAGCCTGACTGAGCACTTCAATGAATGAGCACTACTGAGTGCTTCAATGAATGAGCGCATGATTGTACAGGCAATGCTCATTCACTTAAGTGCTCAGTCAGGCTGCCAGCCATGGAGGTGAGTGGAGGTACAGGGGGGAAGCAGGGTAGGTGCTATCTGCTGACAAGGTGGGGGATAGGGTCCACTAGACACCACGGAGTTGGACATTTTATTTATTTATTTATTTTTACTGAAGGAGAGTCGGGAGGACTTGGGATTTGGGAGGGACATGAGAATAACTCGGGAGGGGGTTTATTAAATTTTGGACAGAATCAGCCATGGAGGGCAACCACTAGACACCAGGGAGAGGATCTATATATATATGTGTAAATATATATACATATATATATATATATATATATATTTTTTTTATGTTAGCCAGTGAGCAACGGGGGAGAGGGGGGAACACAGTAGACACCAAGCACTCAGGGAATGTTAGTGGCAAGACTGCAGAATTTCACCCCCAGGTGGTAAAATTTCACCCATGAATGGTGAATTTCTCCGGTTCGAGGGCGAACGTTTGCTCACTCCGTGGGTGAAATTTTGCATTTCACTGTGTGAAATATTTCGCAGAATGAGTGTATTCCATGAAATATTTTGTGGGGCTAAATTAGTCAATTTTGCACAACACTATTCTGGACATATGTAAGGGGAGGTACTGTAGGAGCAGGTCCAAAAATCAAAGGCCTTACTCATACTATGACTACCCTCATCAGAGGTGTTCCCCAAGAGGTAGAGGCAGGAGATGTACAAGACAGAAGAAAGCATCAGCTCTTATGCCACAAGAAAAACAAAATGCCTGACTCTGTGTAGGCCACCATACAACCCCTAAGTTGGAGGCCACCTGTCTCATTACCTCCAAGAGTGGAAAACTATCAGACAGACAAAGGGGTGCTGGACGTGGGGAGTCAGGGTTTAGCTCTTCAGATCACAGGCCTTCTAAAAGTTAGGAGCCGAAAGGTCTTTTCTCTACTCCAACCTCAATAAATATCATGTTAGAGCTGGAGGTAAAGAACTTGCTAAAGATAAATGCCACAGAAAGGGTACCTTCCTTACAATAGGGAAGAGGCCTCTTCTCAAGGTACTTTCTCACATGAAAAAAGACAGGGATTGGTAGTTCTTTCTGGATTTAAGATTCCTGAACAGATATGTTAAAAAGGAAAAATTCAAAGTGATAACATTGGAAACAGTTATACCATCCCTGCAGAAAGGGGAGTGGCTGGTGTCACTGGATCTGAAATATCTATTTTTCCATATCCTTGTGAGACACTCCCACAGACAACACCTAAGATTCAGATTAGGAAAACAGCAGTATCAGTTTACCACACTGCCATTTGGCTTAACCTCATCTCCAAGGATGTTAATAAAGTACTTGGCAGCAGTGTCTGCATCTCTGAGAAGAAAGCATATAAGAGTGTATCCTTACCTGGATGACTGGCAAGTCAAAGGAAGGACAGAACAAGAAGCACAGTGCTCTATTGCAGTGGTGAGAAATGCCCTGGAAAGTCAGGACTTTCTACTGAATATCAAAAACATCCCAGTTCAAATCCAGCCAAGTGCTGGTCTTCATCAGAGCAGAGTTGACACTATTCAAGGGAAGGCATTCTAACGACACAAACAAGCTTGTAGAACATGCTTTCCTGTGCAAAATCTTACAAGCCAAGTGAACCAAGGCCAGCAAGGGACTTCTTGAAGCTGCTAGGGCACATGTCAGCAACAACAGGTGTGGTGCACTGGGCCCACTTACTGATGAAAGATGTGCAGTACCACTTAAGAAGGCACTGACATCAAAGTTCAAACCCAGTGAGCCAACTAGTACAAGTCACAGCAGGCTTGGATAAGGCTTTATAGTGGTGGGAGGAAGTGGGCAATCTCAGAGAGGAAATCCCATTCCAGAAATTGTCCACAACACTCACTCTGACAACAGACGCCTCCCCTCCCCAGTAGGGAGCCATCTGACAACAGATGCCTCCGTACTAGCATGATGACGGACATCTGGGCCATCACACAGTATGTGGAATCTGGTCTTCAAAAGCACAGCATGAACATACAAACTTCAGTATCTCATGGCTATACTCCTGTCTCTACAGCACTTCTCAAACCTGGTACAAGATCAAGCAGTTCTTTTCAGAAGAGACACTACCATCACCATGTACTACATAAACAAGCAAGTAGGCACCACATAAACAAAACTTTGCACAAAGGCAATGATAATCTGGAATACGGCATACTCACTAAACATTGAAATCACTGCTGCACATCTACAAGGGAAGGACAATGTCCTGGCAGATTCACTAAGCAGAATAAGTCAGGGAAACTATAAGTGGCCACTAGACCACCAGGTGATTCAGATTTTATTCAGAAGATGGAGCATACAAGAGGTGAACTTGTTTGCATCATGGGACAATCACAGGTAGAGATGTAACAATGTTTTAATTTGCCAGTGAAGTTGCCACAAAGTGGCCAAAATTCGCATTCATGAAGTTTTTGCAAAGTTTAACCTGACCTCAGCAACTTCAGCTATGCCAAAATCATGAAGTTTTCAATGTGAAGTGCAGAATTTTGCTGGGAAAGGCTAAGTTATGCTGTTCGTGGGTGAAATTTTGCCATTCGTGGGTGAAATGTCACACTTCACAGGCAAAACTTTGCACTTTGCAGATCAATTTGCACTCCGCAAATTGCACTAAATTTGCAGATTAATTTGCAGAGCAAATTTTTACAACTTCGCCCATATCTAATCACAGGTTACCACTATTGCACTGCTGGCTACCCCATGGGGGACCCTTCCCCAGGTTGCTCTAACTCTCAATTTGGGAGGGAACATTCCTCTTTGCATTCCCTTCATTCACTCTAAGTTACAGACTACTCTAGAAACTGTGGAAAGAGTCAGCAACAATGATTCTGGTGGCAAAAGATTTGGTGAGGGAGCTATGGATTTCTCTCCTATGATCCCGGTCAGACAGAAATCACATCTCTTTCTCTCTAAGACACAACCTTCTGACTCTGTCTCAGGACAGGATAATATTTCCAAACCTCAGAACATGGAGGCTGAAAGCCTGAGTCTTGAAGACCTAAAACCCTCCAGCATGAACTCTCAAGCATAGTACTACATTTTTTGAAAGTTTCAAGGAAACAGTCCTCAAAAAAATCCTGTTTGTCAAAATGGAAAAGATTTTCAATTTGATACTCAGGGGAGTCTCTTGACTGGAAGCTAATTTAACAGTTGTTCTGGATTACTGAGAACATCTGCACACAAGTGGTTGGATGACTTCATTTTTGAAAGTCCACTTGGTGGCAGTATCATCCTTCCTATCTGCAGGGAAGCCAAAATCTCTGGACTCACATCCTGTGTTCAAGAGAGTCTTTAAAGGCCTCTTTCACCTGCAACCCATAGTTAGGGAACCTGTTTCACCACTGGACTTAAATACATGCTTGACACAATTAGTGGATAACCTGTTCAAGCTCATGGCCTCTGTGAGCCTCAAACCTGTAATATGGAAAACATTCTTCCTTATAGCTGTGACCTCTACCAGAAGAGTCAGTGAGCTCCAAGCTCTTTGCACAGAGTATAATCACATCATCATGCACAGGGACAAACATTCCTCCCTAAAGTGGTGTCAGAATTTCACGTTAACCAAACAGTTACTCCACCTGTGCTTTTTCTCTCCCATTCAAATCCAGGTGAACAAAAATTGCACTGTTTGGATGTCAAGAGAGTATTCAGCTACTATCTTGATAGAACAAAATATATCAGATCAGAAAGCATATAGCTGTTTGCTACCTGTGGAGAGGCTGCCAAGAGCAAACCTGCTGCAAGAAAGACCATTACTAAGTGGTTAGTCTCTTGCATACAATTCTGCTGTGAAAAAGCAGGTAAGTAGCCCTCCTTAGGGCTAAGAGCACATTCCACAAGGGACACTGTAGCCTCAGGTGTGGCCTACAATGTGGCTTCCCAGAAAACCGCACACCTTCGCCAAGCACTAGTGCTGGGCTGAACTTAGAAAATCTGTTTCACACACTGTTTTGCAAAATTGCACCACCATTTTTGTGAAAATTCATGCGTTGTCATGAATTTTTCACAGCATAAAATACTGTGCACTTTTGAAAATGTGCATTTTATAAACCTTCATCTGTAAAGTTCCATAACTTTGCCCATTTTGCACAGAATTCCACATGTTACTGTATAATACTGTACAATGTACAGTAGCTGTTTGCAGAAAATGAGTGAAATTACCCGAGTTTACAGATGAAGGTTTATAAAAATGAGCACTTTTGAAAGTGCATAACATTTAAATAGGAATACCAGTGCAGTGTTACCACATAGTGCTTTATTGAGGAGAGAGCTATTTTCCCATGATTTCTGGTTGACTTATACTAGCATACTCAAGTGTAGAGGAATCTGTCAGAAGACTTATATCTACAGAGCTGCAATCATGAGCAATATTCAAATACACTTTGAAATCTAAGTTTTCTTTTGCAATCAGAAAGAAATTACCTGGCAATCCATTTTTAATGTTATTTTTGCAGTGCCTTAAGTTGGTAAGGTGTATTTAGGAAGTTTTAATGTTACCATAGCAAAGCAAGCAAGGAAGGAAGGGACAGTTTTGTTCTGAGCCATAAAATTTAGCATAGTTCCATAATGAGGTCCTGAGTCATGCATCTAAGCATAGACTTGTGTAGTGCTTTAATTCTCATCCGTCAGCACTGAAATTTGCAATATAATAGCAGCGCCAGTAGAAACTGTACAGGGAAATTATGCTTATAACTGTATATTAAAAAGGAAACAAAATTTTTTTGGGGGGATCAGCCAGTAACACTACAATTGCCCTACATAGATAGGGGTCCTGAATTCTATGGCACAGAACGGTACCTGTGCAGTGCTGTTATCCTCATGCATTAGCACTGAAGTTCATTATATTTCTGTAGCACCATCAAAAATTGTACAGGAAAATTGTGCTAGCAGCTGTATATTAAAAGGAAAATTTTATTTGTTTTTTTTTTGTGCTCAGCCATTGGCATTGTTTTCTGGAATTCCACATTTTTAAGAAGTTGCGTCTTTAAAAATTTGCAATTTGGGGTGAAAGTTGTGCTATTTCATGAAATTGCTCATTTTTAAGAATGCACATTTTTAATAATGTGAAAGATTGGGGAAAATGCACACTGTTGGGAAAGAACAGAAAGTGAAATTATTTTAGATTTTGATCCAATGTTTTGAAAATTGTGCAAATGCAAAAACAGGAATTTCATGCAATATCGCAAGTGTACTAGAAATTTCACCAAGCACTACTAAGCACTACTGCCTGGACATTCTCTCCAGAAAAGATACTAGATTTGGATCAGCAGTCTTGCAGAACATTTTTTCTAAATGGAGTCTAGTCTTCTCAGCCTCCCAAGGCACTGTTGTGCAGTCTGAAATTTTTGTATGGCATCACCATTTGACTCATGTTGTTACAAGAAAATTATTCACCATAGTAAAGACATTTCTTCTAATGGTCCAGGAGTGAGCCAGTACAATTGCATCCCTACCTCCTCTCTAGAACCTAATCAGAAAAAGGTTCCTAAATATAATATGGATTTAAATATTTGTTCTGCATGAGCATTTAAATATGTTTACACACTTTATATTTGAAATATATCTTTTAAAATATGCATGATATATGTACTTAAAAATTTGTAAAGATAGCGGCCGACCCGGTGGCACTGAGGGCTGAGGCACTGGATGCCTTACCTCGCATCACGCCGGCGATCCGTGTTCAGGAATGAGCATGGGCTGCTGGGGGTTGGCCGGGGAGGAGAAGGATTGAGCACCCAATGCCACTCTTCTTCTCTGGGGTTACCTGCATGCTCCTGCTGTAATACTGCCACCTAGGGAAGCCCGGGTGGAAGGTGCAGTAGGAGGGAGTAGCAGCATCAGATAGGGCAGACGTCGGCAGAGGGGCAGAGCAGGAGGCATGTCTGTGTGCCTTCATGCTCCTTAGCCCTCACTGCATGCCAACGTCAGGGAATGAACAAGGAAAAACACCCTCATCTCTCCTAGGTGATGATTCCTTGCTGTTTGTGTGGGTCCTCAGGCTCATCGGGTGGACTCCGCTGTACCAGTCCACATCGCAGCATGTATGGTTCAGAGGAGGTAAGAGTGGGAGAGTGCCTCCTCACCCTACCCGTGGGTTATCCAGGCACCTAGGTTAGTGAACTGTGCACTCTAGGGGCAGACTCTGACGAGGAGAAGGATTGCACACAGGTTGAGGTAGTCTGAAAGAGTGGAGAGAAGGGGGCAGTCAGGAGGAGCATAAATATAATAGTAAAAAAAAATTTGTAAAGATTTTAAGTCTGCTTATTTTTTGCTATTTAGCGTAGTAAAAGCACTGCAGTTTAGCAGTTAGTGTAGTAAACAACAGCACACCTCAGTTGCTTCTTATCAGGCTTTATTCTTAACATCAACTCAGCTCAGCTTCTGCATATGGTCGCTGATCAGTCATCATTTGCCTCCTATCTGGGTGCAAGTGTCAATAGACAGACATTTTGTGGATATGGAGGTTGGCACAGGAGACAGGGAAAGGGAACATTGTTTAATCAGGACGGAGTAGCACACTAAGCCGAAGCTTGTTTCCAGATGCGACCTGGGAGCACAAGGAAGTTAAGTGACTTGCTTAGAATCACACAGTATGCACCTAGGTGGCTGTGGGATTCAAACCCAGGTCTCCAGGTCTGCAGCTCAGAGTCTTAACCCACTGCACTATACTGCTAAGGCAGTATCAGGTTTCCCCTAAAGGGAGTATCTCTAAATATCACTATTATTATATGGTGAACACTAACTAGGGAACAAATAATTATGACAATATGCAGACCACTTTCTAACAGTACTGCTCCAATCTGCTCATCTGCACAGATCCGAAGTGAAAACATTAGAGGGAGAACCAGCACACAGCAACTTCTTTGAATGGAGTTCCGATTCCACAGCACCATTCTATTTCTTTTTTTTTTATATAACTTCTTTATTGAAATTTTAATACTGAACACAAACAGACATATATCCCGGGTTATGCCCCCAGGCCCACATCCCAAAACTGGATGTGGTAACTATATACAATCACAGTTACCAAATCTAATTCCCGTACCAAACACTCCACTTCCCTCTAGGATAGGCTACCAGTTCCATTTTCATGCTCAAGCTTGAACAAACCTAGATTCTGGTCCAGATTAATAATTCAAATTATCAGCCCAACCTATAAGTAAAAATATCCGGCCCACCTTCAGGTAACTGTGTCCCTAGGAAAGAGAGAACCCTTGTACCCAACCCAGCAAATGACTGTTACGATCAGGTAAGCCCCTATATGAGGGAGTAATAGCTGAACCTATACATAAATTGTCCCACAGCCAAGAATCAAATCCAGACCTCAACAAACCCTTTAACCTCATGTAATAAGAATCTATCTCACTGCTCATCCTCAGACAGACAGATCTGAACCCAAGGACTTTTAACTGAATTGCATAGACTACCTCTAAAGTCCTCCAATTCCGTTCATAAATTTCTTTTTTCCCTTCCATCAGCATGTGTTGTTTAATTCTCTCTAGGACCTGCAATAGGTCCCTCACCCAAAGATCATAATCATAAGCTATGTCCTCCTTCCAGTGTCTTAGAACAAACGCTTTAACAACAGCTGACATCAGGGAAATATGATATTTAGCTCGACCCACCGAAATCCTTCCCAGATCCCCCATTATGCATATTTCTGGACTAATGTAATCCGAGTAGTCCAATACCGGGTCCATGTTTTTAACCATTAGACCCCAAAGTGGTTGAATTCAAGAACACTTCCAAAATATATGCAGGAGGTCCCCTGGCTGCATGCCAGCAAAAACAAAGATCTGTCTGTCTGAGTTTTCTAGAACACAGTTTGGCAGGGGTGTAGTAGATGTTTGAGAAAATAAAAAATTGCATCATATTATACTTCGGTACAGGCAAATATTTCACATGTTTCCAAACTTCAGACCAATTTGGTCTCAGGGGGAATAAGGCTTTCTCCCAATATACAATACGAGACTCAGAGTTTGTATCCACATAGTCTAGCAAGACCTTATATACTTTGGATAAAGGGTGCTGTGAAAGATCAATTTCCCTTAAGCTATCCCATGTAAGCACCTGTTTTCCTCCCCTATCCTTAAAATCCCACACAAACTTCTGGAGTAAATTAGTAAGCTGAATCCTTTTAAAAAAATCCCACTCCCAGCCTGTATTGGTAAATGAACCTTATCAGAGACTATAAAGTCAGCCACTCTGAGTCTTGCAGTAGTGATACCCATTGACCCTCAAACACTATTCCCAGGCGGAAATTAGGATTCTCCACTAAAGGTTGTTCTCCTGCCCTTCTGAGCTTTCCTCTGGGCTGAAGTGCCACTCCCACCAGGCCCTGACTGATTTGTATATCGGGGATTGCTTTCCTATGCCTGGCAGAGTCTCCGGGTCCACATGTATTAATGCCCCTGGCAGGAGTCTTGTATCTTCAAGGAGCAGCTGCTCAATTCACAGCCATGTTGGAATATATTCCCCATCTCCCAGACGGTGATCCCATCGTCCCATATATCCTAATTGCCCTGCTACATAATATGTTAGCAAATTGGGAAGCTTCACTCCGCCCCTTGAGTAGGGAAGACGTGGAATACTTTGCTTCCTCCTAGGGGGTTTCGAGTCCCACAAAAAATCTGAGATGATCCTTTGAATACTGACAAACCTAGCTTCGGAATAAAATAGAGAGAGACAGATCGGGTACAGCAATCGAGGCAGAAGGTTCATTTTAATAAGACCCACCTTGGCCGTGAAATTTAGGGGAAGCCTCTTCCACCTTTCAATATCCTGCTTAATTCTGACTACAATATTACCAAGGTTCTCCTCCACCCCATCTTCTGATCTGGCCATGACCCAAATCCCCAGGTACTTGATTTTTCCTGAGGCCCAATTGAGTTGAAACTGCTCAAAATCTCCCCTATGGGTATGAACTGTGAGTGGGAGGACTTGTGTTTTGGCTAAATTTAACTTATAGTTAGCAACCCTGGAAAACTTCCCAATAATTTCCAGGGTTCACTGAAAGCTCTCAGATGGATTACTTAAATGTAGTAAGATGTCATCAGCAAAAGCCGATAACTTAAGCTCTAACCCCAGAACATCAATCCTCTGAACCCTTGTATCCTTTATAAGGGACCTTAACAAAGGCTCGAGGTATATATTAAATAAAATTGGTGATAATGGACACCCCTGCCTCGTTCCGTTTTTAAGAAGAAACTCTTTCGAAAGATATCCATTACATAAAACTCGGGCAGTAGGGGCTTCATAGAGATTTCTGAGGCCCCTTAGGAACTCCCTGAAACCCCATCTTTTCCATAGTGAGGAACAAAATTGGTGAGAACGCGGTCGAATGCCTTCTCGGCATCTAATGCAATTAAAGCCATAGCCGATTTGAAAGAGCCGCCCTCTCCAAAATATGATGAAGTTTCCTTAATGCATCCGGGGCCCCCCTCCCTGGCATGAACCCAACCTGCTCTTGACTAATCAAACACGGGGCAACTTTCAAAACCCTATTAGCTAGTATCTTGGTAAGGATCTTAATATCTTGGTTTATTAGAGCTATGGGCCTATAATTACCTGGCAAATGTTTGGGTTTATCTGGTTTGGGAATCAAAGTGATATAGGCCTGATACAGTGGGGGGTTGGGAATCCCTTCCTGCATGATAACTGAAAAAAGCTTTTTCAGCAAAGGTATTAAAGTCTCCGCATGAACTTTATAAAATTTGGCTGGAAGACCATCTGGGCCTTGTGCCTTCCCATTAGGCAAATCCATAATAACCTCAAAAATTTCCTGCTCCAATATTGGGGCAGCCAGGGCTCGGGCCTGCTCCAGACTCACTTTCGGCAGAGAAATTGCCTCTAAAAACCCCTTAATTTCTGCCACCGGGCACTGCGCCCCTTCCTGGTATATTGCCGCATAATAGTCGGCAAAGGCATCTGCCAAACCTTGAGGGTCCGAGATGAACTCTCTCCAAACTTCACTGGTAACTCATTCTCTCCGCTTCCGCCTTTTTGATCCTATGGGCCAAAACCGCCTGGCAAATCCCCCTGCAACAAATATTTGGCGTTCAATCTCCCTAGCCAGAAATCTACCCTATAATTAAGGATACCCTTATATTCCTCCCTTAAATCTCTAAGCTCCCGATCTGTCTCTTCAGAGGAGCCCTCTAATGGCGCCAATGATTTAATGGCCCCCAATATAAACTCCTCCCGAGCCCTATTCAGTTTATTCTGCCTGGCAGTATATTCCTGAACCCATCCCCTATACAGCACTTTGCAGACAGACCAGGCTAAGTTCCTATCAACAAGAGTAGGAATTTGAGTCTGGATAATTTCCTTGAGTTTGCCCTTCAACCTGACTAGTATCTTATCGTTCGCTAAGACCCTTTCATCCAAGTCAACGAACTGGCTTGGGGAGGATATTGTCTATCCTCCATATCAACTGTATTGGGGAATGGTCAGAAAGGATCCACTCAAAAGTACACATACCTGTGACCCCCCTTAGGACCTCCCGATTAACCAAAGAAAAAATCGATCCTGGTATAAACCTTATGTGCTCCAGAGTAAAAAGTCATCTCAGTCTCTCCCTTTCTGCAGATCCGATATGGATCAACTAAAGCAGTAACCTCCAGGAATGTATGCAATGCCACCTGGGGGGAGCTAATAGCAATGCTGGAAGGGGGACTCCTGTCTACCCTATTATCTAAGCAAATGTTCCAGTCGCCTGCCAAAATAAAGGAGCCCTGTGGGAGAGTGGCCAGATCAGCCTCCAATGAGGCAAAAAATGCTGATCTAGGAGGAATGGGACCATAAATGGAGGCACACACCAGTGGATATCCAAAGCACGATCCCACTGTGTATAGTCCCCTACCATCCTCCCTCGACCTAAAGCTCTCAATCATGTATGGGCATCCTTCAGAATTAATAATGCCACCCCAATTCAGTTTCTCTGTGATTCCACTTCCAAGTACTTTGCCAACCCATCCTTTCCTAAGCAAATGTAATTCGTCCATCAATAAGTGGGTTTCCTGTAGTGCAGTGATATGGACCCCCCATCTGATTAATATATCTAAGAATAACCAATCTTTTCCTCCTTCCCCTGAGACCCTTCACATTCCACGACAAAATTCTAAGTGACCCCATCTACCACATCCACGCCTTGGACCCTCCCTCTCTGACTATTAAGTTCCCTTAGACCACCTGTCATGGTTTCTCTCTCTTTCCTGCCCTCACCATAAACCCCCCACATACTACCCCCGATCCTTCAATCGCCCTCCTAAATCGATCTGGACCGTGTATGAGCCCACTCACAAGACGTCCCCTTTCAGCCCCCAAGTCCCCCTATAACCCTTAGAAACCCTCATTCTCCCATATCGTCTGGTACAGACCAGACAGCCAAACAACGCATCTAAGTTAATAATGGGAGAAATTATATCTCGATAGCCAAAACCATTATCTTCATGGCTTACCGCTCCCACAACCTGTGCAGCAGGGAAAAAGAAAAAAAAAAAAAGGGGGGGGTGGAGATGGGGGTTTTACCCCTTCACAAAACTCACTAACCTATTATAAATATTCATTAAGAGAAAAATACAAACAAGTACAATTCAATAACAATCAAGTAATCCCCTAATGAGTCCTTCGAGCAGCATAACTAAAACGCTTTACAGATTATCCTGTATTCACTGTCCAGTCCCGCCTTTGCTCTTAAGTAACTGATTTGAATAAATCAGGTAATTCCACTTTAAAGCTCTCCAAGGCTTCTTCTGCCGAGAGGTATTTTCTGTCCCCCTTTCACCAACTTGACCACCAGAATGGCAGGATATTGCAGTCTAAATTTCAAACCTGCCATGTACAGTTTCTTTTTAATGTCCGCGTACTCCTTCTGTTTTTCCCTCACCGAGGGGACCAAGTCCTGAAACAACAACACCGAGGTCCCATTCCAGTGGAGATTTCTATTAGCCTTGGCTTTCATCAGTACATGGGATTTTTCCTTGTAGTTAAGAAAACGCATTATAATTACGCGAGGCCGCGCCCGGGTTTTCAATGCCCGATGGGCCCTCTCAAGATTATAGGATTCACCAAACGGCGTGGGCCCAAATAACTTAAAAAGGAGATCTTGCATGAAGGCAACACAATCTGAGCCTTCCATTTTCTCGGGGAGCCCAGCCATTATTAAATTATTCCTTCGGCTTCTTGCCTCCTGATCTTCCAGACGATTTTCCATTTTTCTCACTTGCCTTTTCAGGTTGACTATATCCTGATTCATCGACACTTTTTCTTTCTTGTGACACCATTCTGACCTCCAGATCACCCACTCTTCTGGGTGAGAGCATGTAATGCAGGTTTTAATATAGTGAAATCAGCGACTAGCCCTTCAGGAGCTGCTTAATTCTAGGATGTCCTCCGATGTTGATTGACCTCCAGGCCCTCCCCTTCCAGACCCTCAGGCTCTGCCTGGGACCGGGAGTGGGGCTTGAGTGTTTCACCGCCGTGTTCTCACCGCGAGGGCTAGGCTGTTGATCCTTCTCGGCCATTTCGCTGCCGAGTTGCTCCTAATTTGCTGCAACCTTTTCGCCCACCAAACCTGACCCAAAACGGCCTCCCAGCTGCACCACCTCCTGTAAAACAGCGCCTCACTCGCGATCTACCGCGGAAGCCAAAAAATAAACTATTTTTAATTAATTAGCTTTTGGGACTCGGGAGCCTCAGAAAAGACGTCTACCTCGCGCTAGCTCATCAAGTGACCTCCCACAGCACCATTCTAAACATTGAGGCAACACCTCTTAGTAGAGATGATGCATTTTTTGCATTGGCTCACCACTGGACCCATTAGAAGAAACATCATTACTATAGTTAATAATTGTTTTCTCTACCTGCATCACACCTAAGGAACAGTATTGATAATATACTGAAAACACGGATTAAATGGTATTGATTTATATATAATATTATCGATACATAAAAATAGTATCTTCAGAGCTAATTTTAAATGGCTAGACTCCAAGCTTTCAAAAGAAAAATACTTTTTTTGCCCTAACAGTTCCAAAGTTAGACCTTTCTAAAGATAATGGGCCATGTCTTCAAAGTTCTGAGAATCCAGCAAACCCCTGGTAGGCTGATCGTTTGACGCACAGTGCTTGCAGCATTCTCCCAGATTTTCAGTTATGTGCACCAAATTCCTCAACTGAGACCAGCTTTTCCTTGGTCTAACTTCAAGCATTTGGGGGACCCTTTTTACTGGGCTTGCACCAAATATTTGGTGCAAGCTGCCGTAAACTGAGGAAACTATTCTCAACAATAGAAAATCGGGTGCAGTTGCAGCAAAGGAGTTTGGTGCAGCAGTGCCAAAAAATGGCTTTGATGCAGGGCTTGATGCAAGCCAGGTGTCAACCTTTTAAAATCTGGCCCAATTTCTTTAAAATTATATAACATAGGGCTACAGATATTCTTGAAATAATATAACATAGGGCTACAGATATTTTTGAAATGAAAGACTGGAGTCAGCAGAACAGATGTATTGATAAGATACTACTACAGCAGCAATATATCGATGTATGTTTTATTCATTTATTTTACTTATCACGTCTAGGATTACAAATACCTTTGAGCCAAGGCTCTTTTACAAAGGTTCCACCTCAGAGAAATACAAATTATGGGGAACATCAAGACAGACATTACAACAATGTGGACATTGCGTACAGATTACAAGTTAATACATTTCAAGGGTAACAATTGTAAGCAAAGCAGCCAGCATTTGTCAGAGAAAACAGACAATAGATAAGAAGTGCCAGTGTCGTAGCGAGAAGGAAGAAGGGTGGGGGGAGGGGTGGAAGAAGGAAGAAAGGTAGGTAGGGTGGGGAGATGGTGAAAAAAGTGCAGCATTGGGTATACCAAGATGTGAGGGTAGAATTCTGTGAGGAGAGGAGGTGGGGACCACTAAAGCAGGCAGGGAGGTGGAGAAACAAGGTTAAGTAGGGCAGTCACAGGAGCTGTTGGCAGTGAGATAGTCCCAGAGCCTAGCTTTAAATGTACGAATTGTCAGGGCAGAGGAAATGGTGGGGCTAAGGTAATTGAACCAGAGTGGCGCTTGATAAACAAAAGAGCATTGTCCCTGTGAAGTGTGACAGTGGGGGACTTTCAGTAGCAGTAGCATGGATCTCCGAAGGCACCGTTTGTTTGTTCGGAGTTGTAACAGAGTTGAGACCCCAGAAGGTGCTAGGCCAAGGTAGATTCTTTTCACCATGGTGCAGGTGAGAAGCATTATGTGGTTTGATAGTTGGAGCCAGCCTGTCTGGGAGTACAGGTCACACATGTGGGTGAGACGGTGAGCACCAGTGATAAGCCAATATGCCTTATTTAAGGCAGTTGAGAGGCGTCCAAGGGTTGTGGTTGTGGCCGAGCCATAAATGATGAGACCATTGTCTATTACAGAGATCATGGAGCTCAGGGCAGCAATCTTCAAAACTTCTGGCATGAGGTGTTATCTGTGTTTGTAGAGGAGACCAAGCCATGTTATTAGCAGCTCTAGCTACATTATCTACGTGCGGTCCATAGGAGAGATTAGGGTCAAGCTGTATCCTTAAGTATTTGAAAGACCTCACCTGATCTAGAGTATTCCCCTGGGTGGTGGAGATAGCCAAGTGGTGTAGCTTGTGTGGATTATGAGAGCTGCAAACGACCATAGATTTGGTTTTCTTGTCATTGAGGACCAGTTTATGATTAAGAAACCAAGTCTCCACAGAACTAAAGCCAAGTTGGAGGTTGTGTTGAAGAGTTGCAGGATCCTTGTGAGTGGAGAAAACAACAGCATCACCATCATATAGTATGATCTGCTCAGAGCAGTGGTAGGGGAGGGAGTTTAAGAAAAGGCTAAAAAGGAGGGGGCCCAGTATTGATCCCTATGGGACTCCCGAGCGAACAGGCACGGTATCAGAAAGAGCGGCAGCAATTTTTACTCTCTGCGACCGGTTTTCTAAGTAGCTTTTAAACCAGAGAGAGGAGTCAGGTGATAGCCTGGCATTCAGTAGTTGGTCAATTAGTAGTCCATGGTGTACTGTATCAAAGGCCTTGGAGAGGTCAACGAAAACGGTCCCTGTGAGAAGGTTGTTGCCAAGGGATTTGTGCAAAGCTCCAGTGAACTCAAGAAGGGCTGTGGTGGTGCTGTGACCTTTCCAGAAACTGTATTGTTGTGGACAAAGACTATTGTATTTATCCAAGTGGTCGGCAAGTTGATCAGCTACGATGCACTCGAGTGCCTTAGAGAGTGGGGGCAGTATGGAGATAGGGCGATAATTTGAGTGGTTCGTCTTATCCCCAATTTTATGGACAGGTGTCATGGTGGCTGTTTTCTATAAGTCCGGGAATTTACCACAGCTGAGAGAGAGGTTTAGGACTTTTGTTAATGGATGAATTACCTCATCGAGGGTGAGCAACAGAAGCTTAAGGTCCAGGGTGTCGCTACTAGATCTAGATTTGGAGATAGCAGCAGTAATATAGCAGTGAGCTTCATTCAGTCTTACCCCCCTGAAGTAGAAGAGGGGATGGTTAGACTGTGGGGCTGGGGTATTAGGGGAGTAGACCCTGTTTTTGAAAAAGTCATGGGGTAGGACAGCGCTAAGGTCTGAAAAAGCCGTGTTAAAGATGTTTGAGATCACCTTGGGGTCGAGGGTTGAGGATCCATCAACCATTAACATGGCCAGAGAGGTTTTTGGCTGCTTTCCCCATGACATCCTTGATATTGTCCCATAAAGCACGATCATTTCCCCATGTATTGGTAAGAACGTCTTTGTAATAGGTGGATTCGTGAGCCAGATGGCTTTTGTGCAGGCATTTCATTCTTGTTTGTAATTTTGGATGTCCAGTTGTTTGCCAGTGGCCCTGGCAACTGCCCAGAGGTGGTCCCTTAGCTTCAGCTGTGAGAGAAGAGCCGCGGTGAGCCATGGGTTAGAGAGCGATTTTGTTTTCCACCTTTTAGCAGGGGAAAAGAGGTCACAGACTTTGTTGAAAATTGAGATGAAGTGATCAAGAGCCAAGTTAAAATCTGTTGCTTTGTAGATGGGTAGCCAGCCTTGTAGAAGCAGGTATTGTTTGAGATGTGGTGGTTTTCAATGAGGAAGGACTCTTCTAGCAATAATTTTGGGAAGGGGCTTGAGGAATTTGTTAGACCATGCACATATAACTGGGGAGTGGTCACTGAGAGAGTCTGGGAGAATGGTAGTATGAGAAATCCTTGTCAGGTGAGTTGTGAGGACCCAATCCAGGAGGATACTGGTGCCAGTCTTGTAGTTTGTCCTAGTAGGGAAAATTACCATTTGCATGAGGTTAGCAGCTGAGATGGCGTCTTTATAGGCACTGGTGCGCGATGCTAACCAGTTTCTGTTGAAATCCCCTAGTAGAATAAGTTCAGCTTCAGGTGGATGACAGTTGATAAAGTTTAAGACGTCATTGAAACCATGTTTAGGGTCCCTGGGCAGAATGTAAACAGAGACAATAGTCAGGGCTTTATGGTTGGAACCTAGGCCGATTTTTATTGGCAGAATCTGGGCCGAGGCAGAAAGTGATAGAGTTGCAATAGAGTGCCATGACAGGGAGTCTTTGATATAGATTGCGCAACCACTGCCTTTTTTGGATATTTGGTCCAGTCTATGGACATTGTAGCCCTGTATTGTTACTGCTGAGTCAGGAACTTTAGGCATCAGCCAAGTTTCCAGCACTGCAAGGATGTCAGGTTTGTGTTGGCATATGAAGGCTTGGAGTGCATCCAGCTTTGATAGTAGGCTGCAGATATTAATGGTTGCGAGGATAAGGGCACCTGGCAATTTTGTGTGGCCTGAGCTTCTAGGGTGAGGGCTGGGATGGACACTGCCTGAGATGAGAAGGAGGAGGAGTAGTAGTTTTAAGGAGCAGAGTTGCAACTCTTTGAGAGATAGTTTTGATCGTTGTTTCCGGGAGTATAGGTTGCGAGGTTCCAGACAGTATCCCATATGGACTGCAAGGTGATACAATGTAGAAAGGTGGCCACACTTGTTGAGAGTAGGTTAAGTGGTCAGGTTAAGTAACCAGGAATATCCAAACGGTGGACCAAGCACAAGTCTCGAGTGGAAGTGGAGGGTGCCCTGGGAGTAGCAGTGGACACCAGAGTAGAGGGAGACAGGGGCAGGGGGTTGGGTGGCTAGGACCATGGAGAGAGAAGGAGGGGCAGGGTAAGAAGGAGGAGGAGGAGAGGAGAGAGAAAGGCAGAGAGAACCCGAATGGTTTGCATACTAGCACCGTAGGGATGGGGAAGCGAGTTGAACAGGAGGGAGTAACTTGGCTAGCAGAAGGCAGATAGAAAGAGAGACTGCAAAAGAGAGCACCTCAATCAGTAGACACTACTTGGGATGAGAGAAGGGGGATGGGAAGCATAGGTAGAGCAGAGGAAGCTACAAGAGTTGGCCAATAGACAGAGGGAGGCGGGGTATGTAAGAGGGAAGGCGAGGTTAGAGGTCTATTTAACTAAGATGGGGGGGCGGGCTAAATTTTGCAGCAAAACTAATGCAAAGTCAATGGGCGCAGTGCCCAGAGAGCAAAGCAAGGCAGTGAAGACAGGGCCAGCCAATCAGCTGCTGTTCAAGAGGCCGAAGGCCAATCAAGTGTGAGGCAGGAAGCACTGCAACCAATGGCAGCCTCTCTTAGCTTCAGCGGCTCCAGGCAGGAGTCTTACCCAGCAGCACAGGTCCCAAAGGCGGGTGGGCGAAGGTGTCTCATCGGCCCTGCTAGTGAAGCCACGTCCACTCCTGCGGTGATCCGTTGGCCCGGTTCAAAGGCTTGGTCTACGGGAGAGAGAGAGAGGAGAGGGAGATTAGACATAGGTGGGGTGTGGTGGGGGGTGGCAAGAGAGGTGATGCAGAAAAACAAATCAGGGGGCGGAAGTGGCGTGAGAGCAGTGAGATAAAGAGAGTGTAGACACAAAGAGAGAGAAGTTGTGGGGGGGGGGCAGCCAAAGACAAAATACAAAAAAGAGAATTGGCATTGGCCCTGGCGCCAAGGGAGGCAGGGTGCGAGACAAGGGTGAGCAGAGGCAAAGAGGGGGAGTTACAGGCTAGAAGCGAGATTCAGGACAGCAGAGAGGTACAGCAAGTGAGAACAGTAGTATCAGTACAGTTATAACAGAATTATCAAAAAACACAGCAAAACAGAGCAATTACAGTGTAATCCAAGCAGAAAATGAAATTTTGTGGAAAAACTAATGCAAAGTCAATGGGCGTAGTGCCCGGAGAGCAAAGGAAGGCAGTGAAGACAGGGCCGGCCAATCAGCTGCTGTTTGAGAGGCCGAGGGCCAATCAAGTGTGAGGCAGGAAGCACTGCAACCAATGGCAGTCTCTCTCAGCTTCAATGGCTCCAGGCAGGAGTCTTACTCAGCAGCACAGGTCCCAAAGGCGGGTGGGCGAAGGTGTCTCATCAGCCCGGCTTGAGAAGCTGCGGCCACTCCTGCAGCGATCCGTTGGCCTGGTTCAAGGGCTTGGTCCAGCAGCACAGGTCCCAAAGGTGAGTGGGCGAAGGTGTCTCGTCGGCCCAGCTAGTGAAGCCATGGCTGCTCCTGCGGTGATCTGTTGGCCCGGTTCAAGGGCTCGGTCCAGCAGCACAGGTCCCAAAGGTGGGTGGGCGAAGGTGTCTCATCGGCCCGACTAGTGAAGCATATAAAAAGCAATATTTCATATCGATATTAAAAAAAAAAACATAAAACAGTTCATTAAATGTTTAATGTCCTGCAGTTTTCAATGGCATACTATATCAACATGTATAGACATGTAGTAGCACAGAAAAGTGTTGTAAGGCTCTATACTTGGATTGGACTCCAAGCGTTCATTTAAAAAAAAAGTGTCTACATTAGCAACTGTTCAAATTTTACAGCTTTCAAACTATAATTTCAAGCATTATAAAATGTATTAAAATATTTTGGGGTGAAATACTCAGAAGATGCCAGTGTTTGGTTTAAGAATAAACACGTTATTTTCTAGTTTGTCACTAATTCTTATAAGTGGCACTGAATATAGTAGATAAGAATTAATGCTGAAATGTTCCGACCACAATTAGTTGCCAGCAGAGGTAATTGGTAGCCTGTGGTTTGACATGATGAGCAGCAATTCTGATTGCAGCAGCTATACGATATCAGGTTATTCTGTTTGCATAAAACAGGTGCAAGGCATTGCTACGTTAGATATGACAGCCCACAAGGGAAAATTCAGCTGTAAATTATTTCATTATAATGCTTGAAAAACATTTGAATTAATGTTTATCAGTCATGTTAATTGATTTTGTTCAGTTCAGGAACCTTTGAAATGCATAATATTTTGACATAATTCAGTTCACATATTATAAATTGGCTGCATTTTCTTCTTTTTGTTCATTATTACTAGGTTTAAAAATGGGTCCTTGCTGTCGTGTAGTTCAGCAGTAGCAGTTCTGCTCATTATGCCAGAGACCCTGATTCAGGTGTGGACCTGATCACCAGGGCCAGCCAATTGAGGGAGGATTGAATATCCCAAGGACAGAGCTGCTCATCTTGGGTGGGTGGGAGGGCTCACTGTTTTCTGCTACTTCACTGACACATGTTGTAGGCTAGGTGGCAGCACAGCAGATATGCACCGAATGAAATAGGGACAGCCCCCAGACATGTGGCATGCATGTGAGCCCTTGCACACATGCTTGCATACATGGGTGTAGCCAGGCATACTCCAAGTACTCCATGGTGTGCAATTTTATTTAAGGGGGTAGCAAATAGGCTCTGAACTGCTTCCTTTTTCCATGAAAACTAACAAAAAAATTGCTTAACCTTTCTGTAATTTTATTCATAGGAGTCAAACCTAGAAGGACTGGTCACTAATACTGTCTTTTGCATCCCAGGACAATACAATTACAGGCTCTGGGCTGGTAAGGGGTGGGTGCCTTGGGAGCAATGAATGGTGTTTATATTTATCCATAGATGGCAATAACCATTGTCATGAGATACAAAAGTTGTATTTATTATGCCAAATGAGACAACACACATGGTCCTGGTGTACACTTGTGCATTGTCTGGCTATACCCGGGTGGGGGGGGGTAGCACACCCTAACAAGTGGGGGAAGGGTAGCAATGAGTCCACTTGGTGTGCAGATCTGAAATCCCTGGCTACACCCCTGCTTGCATATATACACTTCATTGCATGCCAGTTGCTTATAGGAAAAAACAGAGGATGAAATCCATGATCTTAATGATAATGCTGGCTCCCCCTGCATGCCCATACGCACATGACTAGGCAGGTCGCTACCATATCAGTGGTTCTGGGTTGGTGGTGATTAACCTGTAAGTGCCTGAGAAAGTCAATGATGGGGCTAGGAGTACCATCAGGAGGGGGAAGACTGAGGGCTGGAGAAAAACTCGTGAAAAAAATGGGCCCTGGAGTGTGCACTGATTTGAGGGGTGTGACTGGATAATGAGACTGCAGAAGGCACATTATTGTAATCTCCAATGACTACTATATTCTGCTCATTTGAATATTGGTGTAGTTACTAACCATTGGCCTGGCTTCTTTAAAATGCCTGATAACATCACAGGCCAGCTCTGCTGCACGCATAAGGGAACAAACTCAGAGAAAACAGTGAAACAAACAGTAAAGCAGCAGTATTTGTACATTTTTTCCTGATTCAGTTACTTAAAGCAGCAGTATTTGTTAGTCCACAAAAAAATTCACCATAGTTTTTTTAGCAAAAATGTATTTTTGACATCCTTAGAGTCGTCCTCAGAGTATTTTTAATTTTCTCAGATATTTTAGAACTGCTTCTATAGCTATTTTTTTAATTAATGCCTCACATCTTTAAAGATGGTTGCCACATACAGTTCTTAAAACTCTCTTCTGATTCATGGTGTGGATGTATTTGGATGGTGCTACCACATGTTTATGATGATAAATAATGCCACATTGTATTAAGTTTAAAAGCTCCAGTGCCCTGCATATTACTTTAAGAAATTAAAGAAAACACAATGGTATGTTGATGTTTTTGCCAGAAAAGCATTACTGCTGAAAAAGTACACGGTGACTAACAAATAATGCTGCTGTAACTACAAAAGCTATTCATTTCATAACCAGGTCAGTACACTTCAAGCTGTGTAGCCACTGATACAGAATATACACAGGTGCCAGGTGCTGGTTGAATTTAGCAATTGGCTTCACGTAAATGCACCTGCAGTGTGTATATATTTCAGTATTTCTGCACGTCCTTCTGTGTTTTATCTCTTACTTAATTTGTGTGTCCAAAGTGGGTGACTTGATACCATTTATTGGACCAATAAAATATTTACAGAATTGTAAGCTTTCGAGCTACACAGAGCTTCACCAGATGGATGGCATTAGAAAAATTTGTGTGGAAACATGATCTTCTCCACTTGAGTTCAGAATTCTTCTGCTGCTTTCACTTTTGCTGGAGTCATACTCTTTGAAATCACAGTTTGCTGCTGTGGAATTAATTATGATGTAACAGAGGAGTGTAACATCAGAAAAGGATTAAACAATGGATGTAGAGCCACTGTAGGTGGCAGGGATATTTTGCAATGCAAACAGACCTAATAATGAAGAATAAAATTAACAGAAACACACACAAAACAAAAACCTATAAACAATAAGATGAATTGTGCCTGTCCTGCTCTTCAAGGTTTTCCAATAAGTGTCAAACTCTCTTTAAAGTACAAAGCCAGATATTTAAAGAACCATGCTAATAGGATTAGCACCACAGCAAGCGTGAAATGAGGAACACTCAGCCCATTATCAGGGCTGCTGCTATATTGAAAATCACACATAGCTTAGCACTAACTGATCCCCTGCACCTACTGTATGCAAATGTGTGCATACAGTGTGTGACATGGTATATTCAGTGGTTCTTGGAAGAGCTAATGTGCTGCTAGCACAGTACTATTTAATGCTTCCAAGAACCTGTTTTAACAGTGCTATTATTGTTATTACTACTGGCTGCTAGTAATATTAGCTGACAATGCTGAGGAAGTGTCCTGAAATGTCCACTTGCACAGCACAGTCTGTAACTGCAGGCAAGGAACAAGGACAACTCATACCATGTATCCGTGTGGAAGACCTACTCCAAAAGGTATATCTACTTTATGCCCGGATCACTCTACACCATCCTGAAATCCTAGCCATCATGGAATCCTGGCTGACAGACATGTCCTCAGTTTATCATCTCATGCAAAGGTTGGCACCTCTACAGTGCAGTACCACACTCATACTGTACAACAGTGTCAGTTATGGGTATTAACCCTAGTACCTGATATGGGTCTAGAACCTACATCTTCTGATCTTCTAGCCTTAGAGGAGAGCATACTACCTCCTATTTATCTAAAAACTACTGAAGTGGATACCTCCTCGTTACATGCGTAAGGCCATATCAGGAATGATAAAAATATAACCTTGAATGTCTGCTTGAATAGAAAGTAAAGATAGAGATGATGTTATAACCATGAGGTGTTCACTAGAAATAAACTGTAGTTTAAAATGTTAATATAGTTAGTGAAGCATCTGTATCAGAAAATTGTTTTGTTACAGGTGAACATCTTATCAAAATATTATTCTGAACTTAACATACTAACATACTAATTGCCAGCAGATTAGGCCTTACGGTCTGTCGAGTCTGCTCAAACCTCAGATCCCTAGTAGGCTACCGAGGCCCTCCCCCCCTTGTGTTCCAGAAACCCCTATCATCCATCTCCACCCCAGGCCAGGCCATCATCTGATACATCTACTTTCTGTGTCTGTCTCATCCCTCTTGAAGCCCTCCACTGTGGATCTCTGAACCAGCTCGCCAGGCACTGCGCTCCAAGGATCCCACCACCCTCACAGTGAAAACCACCTCCTCTTTTTCCCTCACCCTTCCACCTTCCAACTTTAAACCATGCCCTCTGGTGATACCTCCTGCTTTAGTCTAAAGATCCCTCCATGTTTACCCTATTTATTCCCTTGAGGTACTTGAAGACCTCAATCATGTCCCCCTGTCTCTCCTCTCCTCCAATGAAAACAGGCAGAGCTCCTCAAGTCTGTCCTCATACGCCAAATCCCTAGTCCTCGCATCATCTTAGTTGCCCTCCTCTGTACCCTCTCCAGGAGCTGTATGTCCCTCTTCAAGTGTGGTCTCCAGTACTGTACACAGTACTCAAGGTGTGGTCTAAACAGTCCATTGTACAGTGGCAGAATCACTTCCCTGCTCCTAGAGGTGATCCCCCTTACGATGCATCCTAACATCCTCTTTGCTTTGCTAGCTGCTCTCCAGCACTGCTCAGACCCCTAGGTCTTCTTCCCCTGTTGAGGCCTCCAGCACCTTCCCTCCCAGGGTGTACCTGTGTTTTGGGTTTCCCCACCCAAGATGTAACACCTTGCACTTGGTGATACTGAAATTTAATTTCCATGTGTGAGCCCACCTTTCCAGGGTGTCCAGGTCCCCTTGCAGGGCCAGCCTTCCCTCTTCCCCCTCAACTACTGCTCCCATCTTGCAGTTGTCAGTGAAGAGACTCATTTCACACCCTATACCCTCCCTGATGTCTGATATGCTATGTATGCATTAAACAGGATAGGACCCAGGACCGAGCCCTGCGGTACCCCACTACTGACCTCTCTAGGGTTCGAGAGCTCCCCACCAGCCACTACTCTCTGAGTGCATCCAGCTAGCTAGTTTTCAATCCATACGACCATCAAAGAGCCTACTCACAACCCCCATCAGTTTCTCCACCAGACCATTTTGGGGGACAGAGTCAAACACCTTGCTGAAGTCCAAGAATAATACATCCACAGGCTTTCCCCTGTCCAGTTCTGATGTTACCCATTCATACAACTCCACAAGATTGGTTTGACACAATCTACCTGGCACAAACCTACGTTGCCGACTATCCAGACCTCCCACCTCCTCCAAGTACACCCCCTATAATTCCTTTAGTATACTCTCCATTAATTTACCCACCACCAAGGTCAAACTGATGGGTCTATAGTTACCTGGTACTTCCCTCGACCCCCTTTATGGATTGGCACCACATGTGCCTCTCACCAATCCCCAGGTACCCTCCCTGTCTCAAGTGACCCATTGAAGAGCTCCACCAGGGGTGCAGCCAGTATGTCCACCAATTCCCTTAGCACTCTGGAATGAATGTCATCTGGCCCATGAGATTTATCTTTCTTTAGAGCCTTAAGGGCTAACCAAACCCTTTCAGTGGAGATAGCATCATCCATCCCCTCCACCTTACTGGCCTTTTTATCCTTATCCTGAAGTGACACCCCTGGTGTACCTCTCTCTCCCTCTTGCTCCATTTCTGTTGCTCCCCTGATCCCACTCACTACCGCTTCTATCCCAATTGTGCCTTGCTCTGTAGATATCCCATCCCCCTCCCTAGTGAACACAGAGGTGAAGTACTTATTTAATGCCTCTGCCTGGTCCCTCGCCTCTTACACCCACCCTCCTTCTGATCTCAATCTGCCGAGATGGCCCTTAGTTTTTCTCCGCTCCCCAATGTACCGGAAGAAACCCTTTTCCCCTCCCTGTATGCCCTGTGTCAGCTGTTGCTTTTTACTGGACTTTGCCCCCCTGCACCATCCGGATGGCTTTTCCAGATGCAAGATGGTACATTTCCTTTTCCCTATCCCCTCTCATTATTTTATATTTTTTGTAGGCATACTCAAGGTCTAGACATAACACCCTTTAGTTGTTTGTAGGTACTTTATATCAGCTATATTTTCACAATTTGCTAATTCTGTAATGGAAGCAGAATCTCTGTATAGCACCTGATGATCAGGATAAGGGCCAAAGGGGGAAAATGGGAAGGGGTTAGACATGGATATACAGTATAGCCTCTCAGTAAGCAGAGCTTCCTAATAATCAGGTTTATTTAACATTCATTTGATAAGCTGAGAATATTCAACTCTGATTTTTGTGAGAATGATCTGCCAGAAAAAAATCTTTGAGTAAGATGAACTGTCCGCACAATACCAACAAAATTCTAACTGCATAGCAGCTTTGTTGTTTTAAAAGAGTGTCAGAAGCCATCCATACTCCAGTAAAGTTACTTTTCAAAAATGTATGACACTTGTTTTGAAAAGCAAGCAGTATTACACTGTAAGATGTGCATGCCATTGTGACTTTGCTTTTCTGTGTTTTCAACTCCAGGCCCCTGAAGCAGCAGGCATTAAACCAACAAGTTTACAGTTAATGAGTAAATCAATGTTGGACATTATGGCTGTTATGCAGCAGGTTAGTACATGTGGACTGCATGAAAATAATAGAAGACAAATTAAAATAAAGTTGTATGTTGCATTTGTAAACTACATTTCAAAATGTTTTAACAGTTGTTTTTTTGTAATAAATGTTGCTAATCTTGAGTAGTGCCAGATCCCTTCACTACCGCCACAGGAGTGACAGAAATTTCAAATGCACCAGATGCTTTCTCTTTGGAGTCTACAGACACTTCACTTGCTGCTCCTTACTTTCCATTGCTCCCTAAGCTGCATTTTGGAGTTAGGCCACAACCTGTGATCTATACAAACTTGAGGAGCAATACTGCACAAAAATCTTCAATTTGGGTACATGGTAGCACTCTTGCCATCCTTCACAAATCACAAAGTTGCTTGGGAGTGGAGGAGGACCCCAGTGGTAGCAGCTTATGAAGGAAGGATCCCATCCAGGGCCCACAAAATGCCAGTCATCTCTTTTTGTTTATTAAAAGAAATTGGTCCACTGGGCCCTCAGGGAAAAAGAGGTGTGAAAAAGCTTTTTTTTTTTTTGGGGGGGGGGGCTAGCAATTTGCATGGATCTTGTTAGAGTATTGTTTGAAAAATGTTGGTAATTTCTGAAGAGGCTCATCCCAGGTCTCTATGGAAACCATTTCTTCATTTTCTTTCTTGTTTTTCATATTCTTTAAAGACATTCTTCATGGATCTATGTTAAAAAATTACTTTTCAAAATTGCCATCAAATTGGGCTAATCATTCAATATATTACATCAGTGACATGGGGTAACCTTCATGTAGTTCTATCTTCTGAAAGGAGCAGGGGGTCAACAGTTAGTATAATATGGCCAGGATATTCAAACTGCGCCAGGCTGTGGCGCAACCCTGGGTGCAGCTCAACTTGGTTGGGCAGGGGTGTGGCCTAGACGATATTCAAAGGAGCTGCGCTATGGCACATGGCTTTGAATATGCACCTGGCCACCACTGTGCATGGCGAGTGGGCACTGCACCAACGCAGTGGCCAGAGTGGAGCATGGAGATGCGCTTAGTAAGTGCCATTGTGCCATGCACAGCACTCTGCGATATTCAAAAGGGGACATGCAAATGGGGCCATAATTTATGCAAGGGCACATGGGGCCATTTGCATGTCATCATCAACCCATTGCATTCCATTAGCATGCAGGTTCGCCGATGCCCGGCGACTTCAGCCTGGCGCCTGTCAGGCAGCAGCCGTCGGACCGACGCCCCTGCAGCCCATCACGGCATTTGTCTAAACAAAATCCTCCTAATATCCCTGGTGGTCCAGTAGACCGCTATGTCGCGATCACGGACATTTGTCTAAAGAAAACTCTCCTGGTGAACCAGTGGATCGCAATCTGTTGATCATGGGCATTTGAATTTATTATTTGAGGTTTCTTCTTCACCGCTCGTTTCTTCGGTCCCAGCGGCGACACTGCCACTGCTGCTGGCCCACCGATGCCGGTTGCTGAGCTCGCAGCATGAGCCACGGCATGCAGCCTATGGGCAGATATTGGCCAGATATGTGAATGAATCATTCACATATCTGGAATGTGTAGTATGGTATGGCTGCACGCCCATTGGCCATGCTGTGAACCAATGGGCATGCAGCCCTACTGAGCTGTCAGTCGGCAGGC
Organism: Neoceratodus forsteri; assembly: GCA_016271365.2. Taxonomy (NCBI): domain Eukaryota; kingdom Metazoa; phylum Chordata; order Ceratodontiformes; family Ceratodontidae; genus Neoceratodus; species Neoceratodus forsteri. The sequence continues at coordinate 1,210,903,828 of CM057453.1, read as the reverse complement.
AGCGGGGAGGCAGGCGGGTGGGGTGCTGCAGCTCGCCGGCTGACCGGGTGGGGGAGCGGGGCAGTGGGGCTCAGTGGGCAGGTGGGGAGGGGGGTACACTAGACCACCAGGGTAATAGGTCATTTTATACATTTTATAGATGCCCGCGATCAGGCAGAGTGCGGTCCACTGGACCACCAGGGATATTGGTGGGGGGGTGATTTAACCAGATGCCCGCTATCGGGCAGCGATTGGTCCACTGGACCACCAGGGATATTGGATGGGGGGGTATTATACCTATGCTCGCGATCAGGCACATAGCAGTCCACTGGACAACTAGGGATATTAGAGGGGGATATTTCTTTTAGACAAATTCCCGCGATCGGGAACATAGCGGTCCACTGGACCACCAGGGATATAGGACAGGGGGGTGTTTTATTTATCCAGATGCCCACGATCTGGCAGCACTCGGTCCACTGGACCACCAGGGATATTGGAGGGGGTTATGTACACAGATGCCTGCTTGGGGCATGGGGGTGCCGCCAGGTGCGGCAGGAACAAGGGTGGCACCCACAGATGGCAGCTGCGTGATGCGCCCTGCAATGCGGCAACTCACCTGTGGGTGGCCATCATTTGTTCCTTTTTTTTTGGCTTAACTTTGTGCAGGCGCAAGTAGGGGTTGCGCATGCATGGCTCTGCACATCCTGGGCTGAATATCGGGCTGTGCAGGTTATGCATGGGCACGCCCCCCCCACCTGTGCCTTCATACATTACTGATGCAGTCCGGCACATCGGGATTTGTGCGACGCATTTTTCCCTTTTGAATATCGCACCGGAGCGAATCAGTGGGTGTGCATGGTGCAACACTGTTGTGCCATGAGCAACCCTTTTGAATATCTGGGCCTATGTGTATAAAAAACAAAAGTAATAATATTTAAATGTAGAAGCCAACAAAAAGGTAAAATGATTACATAGAAGATTAATTTGGGAATCAATTATGAAACAGTAAGACTTTTCAATTTTTATTGTGGACCACCTATAAAGTGTTTTAACTAATATACCAAATTAGTACAGCACATAAATGCAGCTCCTAACTTTATTCTTTATTGTTCCAGGTTCCTAATTTTAAGACTCTCAGGGATTTTCAGACAGCTCTTAATTCATCAAATGCAGGAAATGGTACAAATTCATTTATGCAGCTCTTCGGCTCTCTAACTCTCTTTTTATGTGGCAGTACTAACCCAGTGGGAAAGGGGATGCCTGGCCCATCAGCAAACAGTGCAAATTTGAGTACCAATGCCACTGGTAACAGCAACAATCAGACTTCATCTGCTAGCAATACAACCAGTAAGTAGCTACTGCAGGAATTGTTCCCATTCAGAGTTATGGTTTAAGTAAAGTTTTTATAGCTTAAAACCAGTCTTTCTCCAGAACAGAATGTTTTATTTACTTGTACTGCCAGCATGTACTTATTTATTGGGTTCTTTCTGTAATGATACTTATACATTCAGGGGCATTGACATCCTGCCCCAAGGTCTCAGATTGTTACTTTAAAAAAAAAATGATGATTGCTCAGTTCTTATAGGGTTTTCTAATATAACTAATTGGTTTATATTTGCTTCCTTATTTAAAATAAAAATGAAAAACTAGCTGTCCACAATACTAGCATTACTACACAAAAATATGCTTGTTTATAGTTCTTGAGCTACTCCCATTGCATTCCTCCTAAAACAGTTTGTTCATATATATTTTTTTCCTGTAAGCACTTTATGCACTGGAGCTCTGGCAGCTGGCTACAACCCTTCAAATGGAGGGACTCTGTCTCTCTCTCTCTCTCTGGTCCCGCTGCTCCCATGCTAGGCGGCCCCTGGTAGTTCCTGCATGGATTGCCCCCTTCGGCAGGGCCAGGAGGAGGTTGATGGCCCCCCCCCCGGAGACCCAATCCAGAATCCAGGGACCACTCCCAGGAGCAGCAGACCATAATCCAGCATGCCAGGCTCATTTTTCCATTTTCACCCAGCCCCCACCTTCCAGCGTAAGGACATCAGATCAAGCCTCACAAACTCTACTGCCCTCCAGCCAGTGCACCAGAGGGCAGCCAGCAAGCAAGACGACTAGTCCCCCTTCTCCCAAGAGAGAAGAGCAGTTCTCTGGACTCTGAGTCCTCTCTCTGCCCCCCCCCCCGATGACCTCCGGTGGCCTGGATTGTTCCTGAACCTGGGTCACTGATGTGGAGCGAGGTGTAGCGACAAGTTCCTCAACCTCCAGTGCCACCGGGCCAGCTCTTATTTTTTATTTGAAATGTATTTCACTAGATAAGCAAACTGAGAACCGAATTGTCTAATTTAGAGCTGTGAGTGACATGAAGATGGGGAAGGGGAATGGAAATAATAAGAGGAGAAGGAAGGAGGATACAGTCATGATGAGAATTATAACAGTATTTTATTTAGTTAATTTTTATTCACCAGGTAAGCACACTAGACAAATGCAAATGTCAGGTATAACCCAGGAGGTTACAAGGTAAAGAAGTGAACATGTTGCTACAGTATATAAGATGAAAATAGACATTCAATATCTACAATAACAGTATAATCAAAATTACAATATATAGAGACATATAACAAAAAAGTTCATGGTCATAGCCCTGAAAAATAAACCAGGATAATACTACAGTCCACAAACAATAATTGTGGGAAGAGTACTAGTAACTTTGTACAAATGCAGTCTGAGTCACTGTATCTTTCAGGTAATTCCACAGGGACCTTCTGAAGAGGTAGTGAGAGGAGACTCTATGAACAGAAGTAGTAAGGAGTTCCAAAGCCTGGGTGCACAAACAACAAAGGCCTGGTATCCCATCATTGTACAGGTTTTTGGGGACAGCAAGCAGTGACATTTCATTACTCCAATAGTGGGAACTCAGGTTGACAACCCTTAGCTGCTCATTCAGAGTAGGAGTAGCAGTGTTAAACACTGTGTGTAAAGCGGGTTGCAAAGAGGACAGCTCAGCAGACATTATTATAAACCACATCCCACTGGACAAGGAGGACTTTGCAGTATGGGCAAGGCATGCTGTTGGAGTGAGGATATGTTTAGCCCTGTAAACCATTCCAAGCTTATTATTAACTACTCTACACAAATCCAGGATGAGCATAGAGAAAATGAGCTGAGGATAAAGGGTAGCTCCAAGATACTTAATGGACTAGTTAGTATTAATGGAAGAATCATCTGCTCTAATCACACCCAAGGGCTCAGAACATGATCTATTTTTAGCCCATGAGCCAAAAAGCATAATTTGCATCTTCTGTACATTAAGGACTAACCTGTTCATATTGAGTCAGGATTGAATTTGGAGGAAGTCAGCATTACATTGGGTGTTAATAGCCTTGATATCCTGGGAGCTAAGTAGTAACAACAAGTCATCAGCATTAATGGTAGAACTGCAGTGAGCAGGTACCTAGGGGAGGTCATTTGTTAAAAGGGAAAATAAGATGGGTCTCAGGATAGAACCCTGATGGACACCAACTTCAACAGGAGTCAGATCTCAAAGCATCCTGTTGTATTTTACTATTTCCTGTCTACCATGCAGATAGTTGGCAAACCAGGTTAATGCATGGACAGATTGTCAATCAATCAATCAAAATATTTATTTAACCAAGTGATATCCATTGAGCAAAGCTAATTTTCGAGGTGGACCTGGGTTTGTCAATAAAGAACATTATACATGGGTTGTGACACAAAATAAAATAAAATACAATAGAATACAGTATATACAAAAGTATCAGCAGGTAGCATTGACAGTAGAATATGTGTGGATCAGAAGATACAACGGGTTTTGGATAGGACACAGTTTTAGCATTTATGTAAAAATATACAAGTCAGAGGGCACAACAAGCATAAATAGAACATAATGTAAAAAAGGTATATGGTGATCCAGTATAAGTGACACCTTGCTAAATTAGTTTGTGACTTTTTGACGGAAGGGATTTGAAATGTTTAGTGTTATGCGGGCAGAGGATAGGGAATAGGAAGAAGATGGCTTAAGTATAGACAGCCACAATAGCTAGAGATAGGATGGTTCAGACCTAGATGGGGTATGAAAGGGTAGGGGAAGGAAGAAGGTGTAGAAATTTAGGGCTGGCACTGGGAAGAAGGGGTAGAAATCTAGGGCAGGGGTCAGTGGGGTGAGGAAAGGACAGATGCAGGGAGCAGAAAGGGGGAGAGGGAAGAGCCAGTTATTAAGTGTGACCAGTCTTTTAGCAACAGCAAATTTGGAGTACACTGGGAATTTTGGAGTCATGAATTAAGGGAAATAGCCACAGGATTCCTTATTATGATGTAGATATTGTGATTTAAAAAATGCTAAGCTGATACTAGTTAGTTTCAAAGATTTTTGCAGCTTATTCCACAGTTGAGGAAGCTCAAAGCTAATGGCTGTTCTGCCAAAGTGTGATTTTGCCTTGTATACATAAAGGCAGGTATATCAGGTACTTTTCATGGCATACTTTCCAAGAGTGCAAAATGATAAAGAGACAGATATAATAGGGTTGTTTATTTGTGATAGCTTTGTAGGTACAAACCGCAGCATTTTTTTGTCATCTATGAGCAAGGGATGTCCATCCCACTGCCATATACAATGCACAGTGATGAGTTGACCATGGAAGACCCATGATGAATATTATAGCTCTGTGAAAAAGCATGTCGAGTTTAGATAGGGTGCCTGCAGGTTCTTGACTATATAGAAAATCTGCATAGTCCAATAGGGAAAGAAAGGTAGTTTGAACCAGTTTCAGCTTAGTGTCTCTTGTGAGGAGATTATTGATCCTACAAAACAGGCAAAGTATTTGTCTAAGTTACTTTGCTAACTCTTCTAAGTGATCTGTGAAGGAGAGTCTGTTGTCTAACCAGACCCCCAGATTCTTGAACTTTGTTACAGATTCCAACAGCTCACCTAAGATGGTGGTGATCTGCGGGAGTGTCACAGCAGTAGCAGGATTTATTGAATGATGAAGGGGTGAGAGGAACATTGCTTTGTTTATTTTGCATTTAGAAGTAGCTTCTGGTTTATAAGCTGAAGTTGCAGTAGATTAAATTCATTTTGAAGGGCACTGCGGGCAGCATCAGGGGTGGAGCTAATTGCATAGAGTACTGTATCATCTGCGAATAGGTGTATATGTGCTTCTTTGATAGGGGCATCCAAGTTGCTACTATAAATGGCGAAAAGCAAGGGACTGAGAATGGAGCCTTGCGGTACACCCCTCAACAAGGGTTTTAATGGAGCAACTTCTCCTTCTACCTTTACTTCCTGCAATCAGCCAGAGAGATAGTTAGAAAACCATTTAAGGGATAGGGAATCCAAACCAAAGTTCTGGAGGGATGACAGAAGCAGCCTGTGATCAACGGTGTCAAATGCTTTGCTTAAGTCCAAGAAAACTGCACAGACAGTTTTTTTTTGTCCGGTTCAAGTTGCCAGTTGTTTGTCACCTTGGCTAGAGCTGAGATTGTACTGTGCTTCGCCCTAAAACTGCATTGTAACGAGTTGAGCAGTTTTTCTGATCCCAGATAGTTCTGAAGCTGAGAGATCACTATTTTCTCCAACATCTATGACAGGATTGGAAGTAGGGAGATTGGCCTGTAATTACTAAGGTCACTAAGATCTTCTGATTTGAACAAAGGGACCACAAGTGCATTTTTCCAGATGGGCGGTAGGTCACCCTGGGACAAAGATAAGTTAAAGAGATGTGTAATTGGAACTGCGAGGACACAGTGGCCAATCTTTAAGAAGTATGGGTCAATAAGGTCAGCTCCAGCACTTTTCCTGGTGTCTAACTGTAGGAGAAGATCTTCAACTTCTTTCCGAGAAGTAGGCTGCAGAGAGAAGGATGGACTGGGGATAGGTTTTTCTTGTGTTTCTAATCCAAGTTGTTGGCAGAGGGTATTGGCAAATGAGGAGTGGAAGGCTAGCCCAGCAGTAGCAAAATTATTATTGAGAGAGTCAAGGATAGATGGTCTGTTGGCGATGACGGTGTTGCCAATCAGTAATTTAGTAGGTAGGGAATTACCAGTGGTATGACCTTCAATATCTTTGATTGTTCTCCAGAATTTGGAGGAATTTCTTGAGGAGTTCTCCAGCTGTGGGCGATAGAAATTAGCTTTGGCTTCTCTGATCATTTTGGTGCAGAGGTTCCTGGCCCTCTTAAATGAATTCCAGTCATTTGTAAGATTCCTTTCTCTGGCAGTTCTCCAGAGTATGTCCCTACTCTGCAAAGCATCTTGCAGGTCTTCCATAAACCACTGTCAGGATTTGTTTCTGGCTTGAACTTTTACTAGGGGAGCACGCTTGTTGACAGCCCCTAGCACAATTTCTGAGAAAATGTTGTAAGCTGTAGTCAGGGACTTAGCTAGATAGAAGTCCTGCCAGTGCAGGGAGTCTCTTAGCTCTGAGATATACTCATAGGGATTGAAGTTGTGTGTGCGCCTTTTATTGGAAAATTTTGGTGCAGTTGTAGTTTTAGAGGTAGATCTTACACATGTGATAAAGCAATGATTGCTAATATCAGAGAAAAAGACACCAGCGTTGGAGAATGAATGGGGTTTGTTAACTAAAATGATATTCAAAATAGTAGTTATTAGGGTTGATCTTGTTAGTATGAGTGGTTTTGTTTATTAGCTGTGACAACCCTAGGGAATCACAGAACATTTTAAGTTGGGTGGATGCACTGGAGAGCTAGTCTAAGTTGAAGTCCCCTATGATGATATACTCTGAAGATACAGGACCCAGGATGTTTCTGAGACATTTCAACAACTGCAGTCCATCTGACAGGGTTCTGTAGTGTTCTATTATATTTAATGAGACACTGGTAGCAATTTCAATCCTTAAGGACAGGCTGTTGAATACTTTTGGGACAGAAATTGAGTCAGTAATAGAGACAGGGAATTTATCCTTGATGTAAATGGCTACCCCACCACCTCTTGTCTGCCTGTCAGCTCTAAACAAAGAGTAAGAGGGGATGTTAACTTCATTGTTACTGGTAGCCAGTCAGAGCCAGGACTCCATAATCACCAGGACATCTGGAGCAGTATGACATACCCAGGCCTGTACCGAAGTAATTTTTTTTAATGAGCTGCATACATTAACATGCAAGAAGCAGAGCCCCTTGAGGCTTTGTAACTCTGCTGGGGATTCCATAGATACCAGAGGCCCCGGATTAAGCTCCACATTTCCTGAGCACAGAAGTAGTAGGAGCAAGAGTTTCCTGCAGAGTCCTGGGAGGAGTATGGATAGCTGAGTCTTCTTTCAGTTGCGTTGTTCATCTAAGGCAGTAGAGGGAGTCCTGAAACTAGTTCCTAGCTTGCCTGATGCTGCATATAGTAATACCTTGACCAAGAGAGCCAAGAGAAGTAGAAAAGAGTATGCAGAAGGTGGTATACCCCTATGGGCTGGCTCTAGTAGAGTTCCTGTATGCTGAGGCAGATGAAAGACCAACAGCGGTCTAGGGGAAATTAAAACACATACAAGTTCTTCTTCTTGATAGCAAATGTTCAGGCAGGCTGACTTAAGAAAACGGCCATTCTCCACTCTTAGAGATATATTTTGATTCAAATTTGAGTCCAAGGCACATAAGATGAGCAAAGACAAACATGAAGGCAGGTAATATGCCCTCATTATGAGACTATCACCCAATGGGCTTAACAGTAGGAGGGATTGTCAGATGAGAATAAATTCTTATTCCCTATAGAATAGTACTAGAAGCAGTGGAGCTTACATAGAAACATAGAATTTGATGGCAGATAAGGACCTCTTGGCCCACCTAGTCTGCCCATTTCCCTACCTAACGGATAGCCTGCAGATCCTAGTTAACTAACAGCCTACTTCCTCCTACCCCCCACTAGAATTGCTTTATGCCTACCCATGCATTCTTGAATCACCTCCCCATTTTTGACTCCATAACCTCCTCAGGAAGGCTGTTCCATGCATCTATAACCCTCTCTGTGAAGAAATACTTCCTCACATTACCTCTGAGCTGTCCCCCCTCTATCTTCAAATTGTGCCCCCTTGTTCTTGCACATCTTTTTTTCTGAAAGATGCTACCCTCTTAGACTTTGTTGATTCCCTTGAGGTATTTGAAAGTTTCTAGCATGTTTCCCCTCTCCCTCCTTTCCTCGAGGCTATACATCTTAAGCTCCTTTAGTCTTTCTTCATATGTTTTCTGGTGCAGACCCTGCACCATTTTGATTGCCCTCCTCTGGACAGCCTCTACCCTGTCTATGTCTTTGTGGAGATGGGGTCTCCAGAACTGTATACAGTACTCCAGATGTGGTCTTGCCAACTGTCTGTATAGAGGGACAACAACTTTCTGTTTTCTACTGGTGATGCCACTCCCTATGCATCCCAGTATCCCCCCAACCATCCTTACTGCCTTCTCACTTGCTGGCCCACCTTCAGGTCATCTAATATGACTACCCGTAGCTCCCTTTCCATTGTTGTTGCTGTCAGTATCTCACCCCCCCCCCCCATTGTATACTCTTACCCTTGGTTTTTGTTTCCCAGGTGCATTACTTTGCACTTCTTTGTGCTGAATCTAAGCTGCCATACATTTGACCATTCCTCCAACCTTGCCAAGTCCCTTTTCATCCTTTCCACCCCACCTTGGGTATCAACCCTGTTGCAGATCTTTGTGTCATCTGCAAATAGACATACTTTCCCTTCCAGTCCCTCTGCAATGTCACTTATAAAGACATTAAAAAGGACCAGCCCCAGTACTGAACCCTGTGGTACCCCACTAGTAACCCTCCTTTCTTCACTGTGGACTCCATTTACTACTACCCACTGTCCAGCCAGTGATTTACGCAGGCTACCAACCTGGGACCCACTCCCAGGCTGGCTAATTTGTTTATTAATCATTTGCGCAGGACTGTGTCAAATGCCTTGCTAAAGTCTAGGTAGACCATGTCCACAGCCTCTCCCTGGTCTACTTCTTTGGTTGCCCAGTCAAAGAAATCAATTAGATTCATCTGACATGACCTTCCTGCTGTGAATCCATGCTGTCTTGGGTCCTGTGCCCCACTGGCCTCTAGGTACTCAACAATTCTTTCCTTCAGAAGTGATTCCATCATTTTCCCTACTGCTAAGGTCAAACTGAGAGGTCTGTAGTTTCCTGCCTCTGTCTTGCTCCCACTTTTGTGAAGGGGAATCACATCTGCCCTTCTCCAGTCCTCAGGTACCGCAGCATCCTCCCATGATTTATTAAAAAAGGTAGTCAGTGATGTTACTAGTTCTTCCCTTAGTTCTTTTAGAATTCTGGGGTGAATTCTATCAGGCCCCATTGCTTTATCCACCTTCAGTTTTAAGAGTTCTTTCGGAACCCTTTCTTCTGTGAAATGACTAATATCAACCCCCTATCCAGAGTGCTTCTATTGACTAGATTAGGTATCTCCCCCTGCTTTTCCATTGTGAACACTGAGGAGAAATATTTGTTCAGTATCCCTGCTTTTTTACTGTCGCTCTCTGCCGAACCACCTTCCTCTTTATTCAGCCTCAGTGTCCCTGCCTTCATCTTTCTTTGCTCCCTGATGTACCTATAAAAGGTTTTATCCCCCTTCTTAACCGAGTTAGCTATCTTTTCCTCAGTTTGGGCCTTTGCTATTCTGACTGCCTTCTCTGCTTTCTTCTGCTGTAACTGGTACAGTTCTCTGTCCTGATCCTTCTGTGTTTCCTTATACTTCCTGAATGCTATCTTTTTCTCCCTTACCTTCCCCACCACTTCTTTTAAGAACCATAGCGGGTTTTTCTTTCATTTTGATTTGTTTATTTGCTTGACACAACAGCTTGTTGCCTCGTGATGGCAGTTTTGATGTTTCCCCATTGTTGCTCCACCCCATCTTCTTGCCTTTTTGCTAGTGCTTTTCTGAGACACTCGCCCATTTTGACAAAATCATCCCTCCTGAAGTCCAATACCTTCACTTTTGTATGGCTTGAATCTACAGCTAAGTTTATTATGAACCACACTGTTTGGTGGTCACTTGTTCCCAGATCGCTACCCACTTCAAGATCAGAGATCCTGTCTCTATCCCCATTTGAGAGTACCAGGTCTGAAATTGCTCCCTCCCGAGTGGGTTCCAAAACTAGCTGTCTGAGGCATGCCACCTGTAGGGCATCGAGAATGGCCCTGCTCTTGGATGTGGCTGCAGCAAAGGTGCTCCAGTTAATATCTGCCATATTCAGGTCCCCCATCAGCAATATCTCCCCTTTCTCTGCCATCCCAAGGATGCCGTCTATCATTTTCTTGTCCATTTCCTCCCCCTGAGATGAGGGTCTGTATACAACCCCTGTGCAGACTGTGGAGCCATTTCCAGTCTCCAGGGTGACCCACAGTGCCTCCCCTCCTCCCTGTTTACCCTTTAGTTCTTTTGCTTTGATCCCATCCCTTACAAAGAGAGCTACTCCTCCTCCCCTTCTTCCCTCCCTGTCGCTTGTGTACCCTGGTATGTTGACATCCCAGTTATGGTTCTCTGTGTACTGTGTTTCTGTGACTGCCACAATATCCAGGCATCCCTCTTCCATCAAGGCCACCATTTCAGGGAGCTTTATATCTAGACTACGGGCATTGGTACTCATTACCCTCCATTTTTTTTATGGCTTTATTTCTTTTTGCCCCATCCCTGTCCTTGCTGCCTTTGTCTTTTTCTCCATTTACCCCTGCCCTTATCCCTATCGACTGCTCTATCTTGGTTTGTACCTCACTAACTACCCTGATTTTTGGGGGTGGGCTAAAATTTCCCTTCTCTTTTTCAGTGCCTTCCCCCCCTTGGCTAGTTTAATTGCTTGCCAATGAAGCATTTAAACCTATCACCTAGGATCCTGGTTCCCCTTCTGGATAGATGCAGACCATGGCACCTTCATAGGCCAGCAACCCTCCAGGTGGAGCCCCAGTCCCCAATGAAGCCAAATCCCTGAGCTCTGCACCAGTTTTTCAACCAGTCATTGAATCCCAAGGTGTAGAGTACCCTAGCCTCATCCATGCCATAGACAGGCAGCACTTCCGAGAAAGTTACTGTGTGTGCTATTTGTCTAAGGCCCCACCCCAACTCCACAAACTCCTGTTGCACTGTTCACTTTCCCATTCTCAGCCAGGTCATTCATCCCTAGGTGGATAATGACATCCAGGTCACTCCCCCTTGCAGCTGCTCCCATGATCCTGAGGATTCGTTTCCTGTCCCTCCAAGCCATGGTGCCGGGCAGGCACCTTATCTCCCTTTCCCATCCCTCCCCCAGTTCTACCCCCTTACAATTGAGTTCCCCACCAGGAGTGGTTTCCTTCCCCTGTGGGGTCCTGTGCCACCCTCCTGTGGGTCTCCATTGTGGAGGTTCCCAGCATCTTCCTTGGTCTCCACTGTGGGTGCCTCCATTGAGGAACCATGCTCCACCAGAGTGGCGAATGAATTGTGAAGAGGCACAACTGGAGGGATGTGCCTCTGTTCCATCACTCTCACCCTCCCTGAGCCCACCGTGGTCCAACCACTCCCTTTTCTTGGCAAACTCTGAGGTAGTGGCTGTAGCCAGGGTGGTCCCTGTGTGGGGAAGCAGGTTTCCTGAATCAATGCCAGGTCAGCATGGAGATGAGCAACCTCCTCCCTCAGACCAGAGAGGTGCCTGCAAATAGGGCAGCAATGCCATTTCCAGTATGTCTGGTGGAAGACTGCTGCTCCACAGCCAGTGCATTGCACCACTCCCCACATGTCTTTGTCCTTTCCTATTACAGATGCTTTTCTTTTGTTGTTGTTTTTTTTGTTCTAGTTTTAGTGTGTGCAAGCTTGTGAGTGTCTCTACCCCATTCAGTGTGCTGTGCCTTTAAGGATAAGAACAGGTGTATGTTGGCCATGCCCCCCCACCATGAGACCAAAGCAGGCCACACCCAGGACCATGCAGCCAAGCACACACACACAACATAGGCACACAGGGAGCCCACACAGTAGGCACTGAACGGGCCAGGATGCAGGCAGTGTGGCAGGCCACATGGGACAGGCCACACAGTGCCAAGCAGAGGACCCCAATACAGTGTGTGGACAGCATGCGAAAAATGACTATGGCCGTGTGCCACCACCATGCACACACCTGCCACACACCCCCCCTGACTGCCACCCCATGGGCATCCCAATGCACAGCCACTGACCCAGGTGATGGACACCACCACAGTGGGACACACCACAGCACACAGCAGGGAACCACAGAAGCACAAAACACGCCCCTTGTCATGCACAGAACACGGACAGACACTGGGCCACTGCAGCATGGCTCCTCATGCCACCTGCAAAGCAGACACAGACACAAGCAGGTATGGCAGAAAATATTTGTCTGAAACAACTATTTACAATTAGAACAGGGGCTGGGAAAGGGTAGGTACAGTGAGGGAAGGGGGGATTGTACAATGGGAGGGGGGACAGTAGGAGAAGGTGCAATAGGGGAATCAGGGGAAAATAACAACAACATCAACACTAGTGTCATCCCCGTCGAGCTTCCCCAGCAAGCCGTCACTCCCTCCTCTCCTCCGCCGCCATCATGTGCCACATGGCAACAATGACCTTCAAAATTCTGGAGACCACCAACAATGTCTGTCGCATGAGCCTGCTGAGCATTCATCTTGGTGCTTACCACGCTGGATGATGGACAACTATAGCAAGGGACAGAACAAGTGATCAGTGCAATGGCCCAAGGAATCATGGCCACCCACAGTGCGCAATGGGCAGCGGGACCACACACCCCCCTGGAGGGCCCGGAACGGACACCCGCCGGAGGGGGGTGGGCCAAAGCCAGCCAGCAACATGGCGCACCATGACACTGCACAGAAGTGGTCCCCACTGCACAATGGCCACATGACTGTACAGTGACAGCCACAGGGCACACTGCACCAGCAGCACCGCAGAAACAATGGTGGCAGCTGGGCGCATGATCACCCCACCAATAGCCTGCACACATGTCCAATGGATGTGCCACAGTGACATACACCATGCACAGTGCGATACACACAGATGCCATGGCACATGACATAGGCAGCCATGCCCGCAGCCACTCCCCACTGCCACCCCCCATGTACAGTGCGAATGACCATGACAGTGCTTACCTGCCCCCTGCGGTGCTACTTGTACAGGTCCTCCCCCATCAGGTTGTGCCTCCCGGAAATGAGAAAGAAGACAGGTGTACATCAGCACCTGACCACAGCAGCTGCCCCCCTCAGCCCTCTGTGCACAGATCGTGCCCCTGCCTGACCCGTCCTACACGCTAGCATGGCTGCATCACAATGCAAAGTGGCAGCTGGCACTGCCACTCAGTGATGCACATGATGACAGTGCACCCCACTGCAGGTCATGCCAGGCAGCAAAGCCAACACCACAGTACAGCACCAGGGCAGACATGCAACATGGGATGACTTACCTGGCTGTGGCACCACACCATGCCTGACACATGCCTGAAGCCTCCGAAGCCGGTCAGGGTCCCATCACATCAGGTCACTGTACTGGTGCCTACACTGCTCAGCCATCCTGGGCACCCCGGTCCTCCTCTCCAGGCTGACAGCTATGTCCTGCCACACACTGCCCCATGCCTGCTGCAAGGGCAAATAGCCAAACAGCTGTGGGCTGTAGGGCTCCACACAGATGACCAGGTTGACCACCTCCACGTCTGACCAGTTAAAGGCACGGCGACTCTGACTATGTGCCATGGCTCTTGCTTGGTTCAGCAGCAAAATGGCGGGTACAGGTGAATGTGGCCACCACAGAGCCGGATGCGCGATGCCTGGGAGAATGCACAGTGCCCAGCCATTGCACAGTGCTGGACATGTGCAGAAGGCATGGCTCAGTGGGTCATGGGGTCATGGACAGGACCCAGGGGTCAGAGGTCAGTGACTAGTGCACAGTGCGCATGTGCACAATAGGGAACATGCCATCATGCGCAAAATGCTCATAGCCAGCCGTGCGCAGCTTGCACAGTGCTGCTGTATCATGCTGCTCGTGTATCTTGCACAATTGACACCATGACAGTGCAGTGCACATACGCACTGCAGGCCCGCACACTGTGCATGAGTGGGTATTGCGCCACCACTTGTTCCAGCGCAATACCATTGCGCACGGCACAACATCCCGATATTCAGGTGCAGCATGCATGTGAGCTCATCAGCCAATGTGTGGCACAGTGCGGTGCATTGGCATATCATTATTTATTTATTCAGCTTTTGTTAACTAGGTAAATACACTAGACAGAACATATGCCTATTTTTAGGTATGACCCAGGAGAGTACAGGAATTAAAAGAACATACAGAGTGCAACTTGAGGCAAGTAAGGCAGATAAACTGAAATCAGAAAAAGCATAACATACATAGAAGATAACACAGTTTTCAACAGCGGTACAGTCAAATATAAATCAATACAGAGTCACTGTGACATTGATCAATGCAGTATATACAGATAAATACAAGAATTTACACACATTTAGCACAGGGCCACACCCAGATGGACAGTCAACACAGCGGGACCGAAGCCAGAGGTACAGGAGATGATATGCTCAAGTACAGTACAGGTGACCAAGGTCATCAAGGTAATCAGGGGAGTTTAAGACAGTCACATACCCAGGCGAGCTTCAAGTGTGTCCACAGGGAGGTTCGTAGACATGCCTCGGAGGGAGAGGACCGGATCTGGAATTGCAGGAAGTTCTAAAATCTGGGGGCACATTACACAAAATCCCTGTCCCCCATTTGGGTGCGCTTAGCAGGAATCTTGAGGATAGTGGGGCCCAGAGACCTTAGGGAGTAGACAGGGGAGGGAGCAGGAACAAGGAGCTCTGACAATCCAGGGGGGGTGCCTGAGCCCATAACCTTACCCGTGAAGCAGCCCAAAACAAAATTCATTTTAGTTGGACAGGGAGAGCCAGTTGAGCTTAGCATATAGATTGCAATGGTGAGTGAGGTGAGGGGCTGCTAGTGCAAAATGACAAATGTTATTGTAGGCAACAGTTCTAGTGAGATGTACTTTGGAAGTACAGGTGAACAGAAGAAGCCCATAACAGAGAGATGGTAGAAATACACCTCTGGCCAGTGCAAGGCGAGCAGCCGAAGTAAGATTATTCTTTGCCCTGTACGCCAAACCTAACTTCCAGTTAACAGCTCGACACATAATGTGGATGTGGTGACCAAGATCAAGCTGTGGGTCAAGTGTCACCACAAGGTATTTAACGGAGTTGGTGATGAGAACGGGAGCACCATCACTACCCGAGATGCACAGAGGAACAGGGGAGGCCTTTAGCTTAGCTAGGGATCCAAACAGCATGGCCTGAGTCTTTTTAAGATTTAGGACCAGCTTGTGAGATGATATCAAGGATTAGATACTCCTAAAGTCCTCACTCAACTGGTGGTTAATGACCCCAATATCCTGGGAATAAGTAAGAATAACAAGGTCATTAGCGTACAGAATGGACCTGCAGGAGGCAGCAGAGGAGGGAAGATTGTTGATGAACACGGAGAAGAGCAGGGGCCCAAGGACTGACCCCTGTGGAACCACTGAGGACACTGCGGTGGCATCCGAGAGCACCTTACTATATTTTGTAAGTTGCTGCCTGCCCTGAAGGTAATTGGAGAACCAACTAAGAGCCGGAGGGGACAGGCCCAAGGACCTACCATGAGTGCAAAGTAGACCATTGCACACAACCTCATTTGCATGCATTGCGCCTCATAAGTGCCACAGAACAGCACAGGCCATGTACTGGTATTGCAACCATGACAGGTAGGTGGTGGATGCTGCAGCAGCACACTGGGAGCAGATTGCACTGCAAGGTGGGATGGACCAGGGAGATGCTGTCACTGACACACTGTGATGTCCATGTTCACAGGAGGCAACATGTTGGCACAGGAGAAGGGCGAGGAGTGGGGGCCTGCATGGTAGCGCAGGCCCAACTTCATGAAGGGAGAGACAGATGCCCTGTTTGAGGCCTACCTCCACAGGGAGGCCCTGTTGAGCAGTGCCATGGACACACCACAGGACAGGGCTGCTGGATGGGAGGAGATGGTGCCCTAAGTGAACCTTCATGGCAGCCACCAGCGGTCATTGCAGGAGTGCCACAAGAAGGTCGGGACCAAGAGGTGGTGCATAAAGGAAAAGGTGGCAGCCATCAGAGTGCCCCAGAATGCAGAATGCCACTGGAGGAGGGCCAGAGGATGTACCCACACTGATGCCAATGGAGGAGTTAGTGGCAACCACCATCCACTGCACTTCAGTGGAGGGTGTGCCTGGAGGAGGCTTCCAGATGGGTGGCAGCCCATCACTGCATGGTGTGTATGTCAGCCGCACACAGCTGGCAGCCCGGAGGGTGTGTATACAGGTGTGCAGTCGTGCAGGCGACCATTCTGTATGTCAGGTGAATGTGTGTGCACCCACATGCATGCCATGCTGCAGGACACATGTGGCAGCAGTGTACTGGGGGGCACATGTGGGCACTGCATCACTGACACGCCATCCTTCTCTTGCAGCACCAGCATGCTGTGAAGAGGATGGGGATCTGGCAGTGGCACTGGCAGTGGCAGTGGCACCCTTGGATGCCGGCACATCCCAGAGGATGGACCATCAACATCCATCAGCATCCGGGGGCCTAACAGGCCACGGATCTGCACCACAGTGCCTGTGGCTGTCCTTAGCCTAGGGTCAGACGAGGCCCTGGATGTGATCCTGCAGGATGCAAGCCTTGGTGTCTTGTGTGCAGATACATAGATCAGGGTGGGGTCTGAATCCGATGAAGACTTCACACACCTCCTGGACAGTATGGGCAATGTTGTGGGCGTGTTGTCCCTGTTGGCAGAACAGCCATATACCACACCCAGCGCACTGCCAATGGCGGGACAGCTGCCTGCCACCACTGTGGGTGAGGTGGTGTGCATTGCCATGGATGTACCCTGTGTTGGTGGTGGTGGTGGTGCAGTCGTGCAGGCGCAGGACAGCGAGCAGCTGCTGGAGGGGTGATGGCAGCAGGCTGCGGGTGCCTCCAGGCAGCTGGACACAGGGTCCACCACAGGTGTGCCTGCTGTACCCATTCCCCCTGTAGACCCCACTGTGCAGCGTCCACCAGAGAGGAGGGCTGTGCAGCATGGCAGGTCACCCCTAGAGGATTGGCGTCCCACCTGGGAGCCCCAGGATGCGGACCGTCTGGCTGAGCACACCAGGCTGCTGTGGGCATCCATTCAGCAACAGGTGCTGCTCGCAGCTGGGGGGCATGCACTGCATGCAGAGGTGCACCAGTCATCTGAGCAGCAGGACAGGGGTACTGCGCAGATCCTGGAGGGGATGCAGTGCATGCAGGAGGCCACGACTGAATCCTTGGATTGCATTGTCAGTGCAATTGCGGATGGCTTTGCATTGCTGACTGCCACAGGGCATGGCCGTGCACAGGAGACCCCCAACAGTGTGCTGTCCATCCCACGGACCCAGTGTCGGGTGACCCCATTACAGTAGACACCAGGCTCAGATGTAGGCATCCCAGGCATGCCCAGGGTGAGCCTGTTTGGGTGCCTGCACACCTCCGTGAGGACATGGTTGTGGTCCCACGCTTCCACCTCTGGGGGGCTGTTGGACACCCCCTTGGCTGATGTGCAGCCTTTGGCTACCGATCGGCCCCGGCGTGGCTGCCCGCATGGCTGTGGTGGCCATGATACCATGTGGCTGCCCTTATCTGCATGCTGCCCTGACCGCAGTCTGCGGCTGTTGTCCTGTGCACCTATGGACAGTGTGTGTGCACCATACAGATGGTGGTGTGCCTGTGTGATGTACTGTATGCTGCCTGTGTGTGTGCATGCCTGGCCACAGGACCATTTGGTGTGGGCATGATAAGGGCAGTCTAGCACCGATTGCGCCTGTGCACCGGTGCCATGCATCTGATCCATGCCACAGTCCAACGCCTGGGTGGGAGGGTGCATGTGTGTGTGTGTTGCTGTGTGTGGGTTGGTGCCACTGACTCCACCCCACATCATACCTCTGTGTGTGCATGCCCCTCACCATGCATGTCCCTGCATGTGTGCTGTACTTGTCTGTGTGGCCCATGCATGTGTACCGCACCACCTACCTGCGTTCCCTAAAGTGTTCTTGTGTGACAGTGTCACGGTGGCATCATGCCTGCTGTTGTAGCCTGGGGTCCCTCTGCCCAGGGGGTGGCTGTCCACCACCCTCCAGCCCAATGTCTCCCTCGACCCCACTACTGTTGCCCACCTCTGCCTTGACAGCTATCCCATGGTCGATGGCCATGTTGTGCAGTATGCAGCAAACTAGGAATAGGCCACAGGCTTTTGAGGGGCTGTACCGTAGGGCACCCCCTGACCTGTCTAGGCAACAGAATCATACCTTCAGCATAGGAGGGGGGATATTAGGGACAGAGGACCCTTAGATAGGGAAGTTGATGCTAAGGGGAAAGCGTACGGGGTGAACATTCTGAATACAAAGAGACTGGAGGGGGAAAAGTCAGGAGGGGCTGTTGTGCGGAAGCCTAAAACAGCAGACTGTGGGAAGGGAGCTCCTAAGGTGAACAGTGCAAGAGAGGAAGAAGAGGCCAGTTTAGAGATGCAGTCAGGGAAACTCGGGTTACTTGATGGAGGCTGACATAGAGTGTCACAATAAATTTGAGCTACTAAGCAACCTAGAGGGGGAGGAAGGGGTTGGTGGAAATGAGGAAACTTATACAGAGGCCGGGGGGAGGGAGTCGGATACCCATAGGGCATCACAGACCAGCTATGGAAAGGACAGACATAGTCCCAGAGGGAGAAGGGGAAACATATATGTTAAGCAAATGGGGGAGATGCAACATATTCCA
The DNA here is from genome assembly GCA_016271365.2 of Neoceratodus forsteri. Classification (NCBI taxonomy): domain Eukaryota; kingdom Metazoa; phylum Chordata; order Ceratodontiformes; family Ceratodontidae; genus Neoceratodus; species Neoceratodus forsteri. Next base: position 1,210,885,013 of record CM057453.1, on the reverse strand, counting down.
GACATGAGGGAGGAGAGCATGATTGGAGAGAAACTGGGAGACAAGGAGGTGGGAGAGGAGCCCCCCTTCAGCAGGGAGGTCAGTACCAAGGATGGGCCCTAGCTAAAGGGGACCCACAGAGAGCCTCTGGAGGCAGGGGTACTATTACAAGGGGGGAGGATGGTGGTGTGGGGAAGGGAAACCATCAGGGCCAGGATAAATTGTTCAGATAAGAGAGGGTTAAAGGGGACACCTGTTCAGAGGGGGTTTGAGTTAAGTGGGCAAAATAGCAAGGGAGGCAGAAAGGGGAGGGTGACAAGGGGGTCTCTAATAAGGCAGGAAGACTCCCATGAAATTGAGATCATGAATAAAGGGGGAAGGGGGCTGAGGGCATAGTGGAGGTAACCATAAGGATGATGGTGTTAAGGTTCTGTTACTGGGAGACTCGATGATTAGGGGTATCCATTGGGAGGGACAGGGGTGGATGCCATAGCCAGGTGAAGGTAGTGAGTATCTCTGGGCTGACAGTGCACAGAGCAAAGTTCTTTGTGTATGAAATGGTTAGGGATTGTGGAGGGAAACAGTTCCTGGTGCATTTGGGAACTAATGATCTAGAGGAAATAGCATTTGGAAATCCAAGCAAGGTTCCAAGAACTTGCCAGAGTCTGTCGGGATAATGGATGCAACATTCTTTTCGAGATATTGCCAGTACCAAAGGCCTCAGTGGAGAAAAAAGAAGCTTACAGAGGTTAATGACTGGCTCAGGAAGTGGGGTGAAGAGAATGGATTGGGGTGTTAGGGAACTGGAATGAGTTTGGGAGGATAAGGGACTATATGCCAAGGACAGGTTTCATCTTGCCCCATTAGGAATGAAGTCCTTAAACAGGGGATGGCTGACTACATACAAGAAAGGTGGGTTTAAACTTGTAGGGGGGAAGGGATGAGGGAGGGCTGACCAGAAGCCCTCCTCCAGATGAGGGTAGAGTCAAGCCCAAGAGGGGAGGGGAAACAGACTGGAGGTGGAGGTTTCAGGAGGAGCAGGGGATGGAAGTATAAGGAATCTGGGTGGGGTTTGACAAGAGGATCAGGATAAGGGTGGGGGTTGGTGTTAGTAAATGCCAGGAGCTTGGGAAACAAGTTGCCGGAGTTCCAGGCCATGCTGTTCGAGGGGTGGATGTGGCGGTTGTCACGGAGACGTGGGCCAACAAAAACCATGACTGGGACCTAAATGTACAGGGGTACACTATGCTTAGGAAGGATAGAAAGAAGGTCAGAGGGGGTGGAGTGGCTATGTTCATTAGAGATGATATAGAAATTGCTATGGTAGAAGAGGCAGAGGGAAACGTGGAGGCCTTATGGGTCACCTTACGATCCCCAGCAGGAGATAAGGTCAAGCCGGGAGTAGCATATAGGCCCCCTGGGATGAGTGATGTTCTAGAGGATGGTTTGCTGGACAACATCATTGCCCAGTGTGGTCCAAAAGGGAAGGAGTGGTGTTGATGGGGACCTTAATATGCCAGGTACAAACTGGGGAACCATGTCCTCTAAGGTGGCCAAGGAGCAGAGGCTGCTGGATGGCTTCCAGGATGTGTTCTTAACACAGCATGTGATGGAGCCCACAAAGGGAGGGCATGTCCTGGATGTGGTTCTGGCAGATGGGGATCTGGTAAGGGACATAGTTGTACAGGACCCCTGACTGGGAGTGACCACAATACTGTCTGGTTTCAAATAAGCATGGGGAGTGGGGGTGAGATCTAGGACACTGGCAGTGGACTTCAGGGGCAGACTTTATGGGCATGGGAAATATTCTCAGGATCACTTGAGGGGATTACCTCAACGACAAGTGTGAAAAGGAGATGGGAGGTCATAAGCAGGGACTTCATGAGGCAGTCAGGATCTGCGCTAAGTTGAACGTGAGGAGCAAGGTCACGTAAACCATGCTGGTGGTCCAGTGAGATACAGGTAGCAGTCAGAGAAAAGAAGGCGCCTACAAAAATATAAAACAACAAGAGGGATAGGGATAAGGAAATGTACCAGCTTGCATCTAGAAAGTCACCGTATGGTGAGGGAGCAAAGTCCAGTAAAGAGTAGCGGCTGGCACAGGGATACATGGAGGGGAAAAGGGGTTCTTCCGGTACATTGGGGAGCGGAGAAAAACTAAGGGCCATCTCAGCAGATTGAGATCAGAAGGAGGGTGGGTGGAAGAGGCGAGGGACCAGGCAGAGGTATTTAACGAGTACTTTGCCTCTGTGTTCACTAGGGAGGGGGATGGGATATCTACAAAGCAAGGCATGAAGGGATAGAAGCGAAGGGAGTGGGATCAGGGAGCAACAGAAATGGAGCAAGAGGGAGGAAAAGGGTACCCAGGGTGTCACATCTGGATAAGGATAAAAAGACCAGTAAGGGGAGGGACAGATGATGCTATCTCCACCAAAGGGTGTGGTTAGCCTCAAGGCCCTAAAGAAAACAAATCTCTGGGCGGATGGCATTCATCCGAGAGTACTATGGGAATTGGCGGACATACTGGCTGCACCTGATGGAGCTTTTCAGCAGGTCACTTGAGACAGGGAGGGTACCTAGGGATTGGCGAGAGGCACATGTGGTACCAATCCATAAAGGGGGTCGAGGGAAGTACCAGGTAACTATAGACCCATCAGTTTGACCTCGGTGGTGGGAAAATTAATGGAGAGTACACAAAAGAACGGTTGGGGGTGTACTTGAGAGGTGGGAGGTCTGGACAGTGCAACATGGGTTTGTGCCAGGTAGATCATGTCAAACCAACCTTGTGGAATTCTATGAATGGGTAACATCAGAACTGGACAGAGTAAGCCTGTGGATGTATTATTCTTGAACTTCAGGCGTTTGACTCTGTCCCCCACAATGGTCTGGTGGAGAAATTGACGGGGTTGGGAGTAGGCCATTTGATGGTCAGATGGATTGAAAACTGGCTAGCTGGACGCACCCAGAGAGTAGTGGTCTGTGGGGAGCTCTCGAACCCTAGAGAGGTTGGTAGTGGGCACCACAGGGCTCGGGTCCTGGGTCCGATCTGTTTAATGCATACATATCGGACATCAGGGAGGGTATAGGTGTGAAATGAGTCTCTTACGATGACTCCAAGATGGGAGCAGTAGTTGAGGAGAAGAGGGAGGGTGGCCCTGCAAGGGGACCTGGACACCCTGGAAAGCTGGGCTCACACATGGAAATTAAATTTCAATATCACCAAGTGCAAGGTGTTGCATCTTGGTCGGGGAAACCCTAAACACAGGTACACCCTGAGAGGGGAGACGCTGGAGGCCTCAATAGGGGAAAAAGACCTAAGGGTCATGGTGGATACATGAATGAATAACTCTGAGCAGTGCAGGAGAGCAGCTAGCAAGGCAAACAGGATGTTGGGATGCATCGTAAGGGGGATCACCTCTAGGAGCAAGGAAGTGATTCTGCCGCTGTACAATGGACTGGTTAGACCACACCTTGAGTACTGTGTACAGTACTGGAGACCACACTTGAAGAGGGACATCAGCCCTGGAGAGGGCTACAGAGGAGGGCAACAAGATGATACGAGGGCTAGGGGATTTGACTTATGAGGACAGACTTGAGGAGCTCTGCCTGTTTTCATTGGAGGAGAGGAGAGACAGGGGGGACATGATTGAGGTCTTCAAGTACCTCAAGGGAATAAATAGGGTAAACATGGAGGGGATCTTTAGACTAAAGCAGGGAGGTATCACCAGAGGACATGGTTTGAAGTTGGAAGGTGGAAGGGTGAGGGGGGAAAAGAGGAGGAGGTTTTTCACCGAGAGGGTGGTGGACCCTTGGAATGCACTGCCTGGTGAGCTGGTTCAGAGATCCACAGTGGAGGGCTTCAAGAGAGGGTGGGACAGACACAGAAAGTGGATGTATCAGATGATGGCCTGTCCCTGGGGGGTGGGGATGGATGATAGGGGTTTCTGGAGATCAAGGGATGGGAGGGTCTCGGCATCCAACTAAGAATCTAGGTTCGAGCAGACTCGATAGACCGTAAGGCCTAATCTGCTGGCAAATAGTATGTTAGTATGTTAGTATGCCAAACACATGCTGGATGATGTTGCACATGCTCACGTGTGCCTCATTGTGCCATTCTTCTGCTGAGGACAACGGGTGTCAGTAGGGGATGAGCAGCCAGGGCCTCAGCTGGTATGCGCTGTCAACTATGTGGAGAATGATATGGTTAGCCCTATGATCTGCTGTGCTGTGCACCTTGCCTGTGCCTGGAGCTCACACCACCATGCACACCCTGCCCACCCCCAGCCATGATCTGCTCTGCCCATCACCCCTTGCCTATGCCATACTCACCCACTAGGTGGCCTGAAGGGATTTCCCCATGTTCAAACCTGTGGCAGACCACAGAGCTGTACCACATGAATGTGTCATGTGCACTCCCAGGGTGTGTGGCTCCCCTTCCTGTTAATGTATGCCACTTCCCTGGGGCCAGGTGGCATGTGGATGCCCACATGGGTGCAGTCAATGGCCCCAATCATGCTGGGCATGCATACCACCCTGTGGAAGTCCTGCATGTTCGCTGTAGGCTCCACCTGTGTGCTGGGGAAATGGATGAATTCTGAAGCACATGGCAGCAGGGCATTGAGGAACGGTGTGAGGAGGAGGGATGTGGCCGACTGGGTGATGCCTTTGATGTCCCCTGTTGGTCATTGGAAGGTGCCCGTGGTGAGCAGGCACATGACGGCGGTCACCTTCATCTCCATGGACATGTTGTGCCTCCGTCTCATGGGCGTCTGCATCTCTTCACTACACAGCTTGCAGAGTTGCCTCAGAATGGTCCTGTTCAGGTGGTACTGGCCCACGATCTTGGTGGCACTATCGTTCTCAAAGGTGATGTGGGCATGGTACCATCTGTGTCAGGCATACCACTGATGGGCCCTTCGTCTGCCACATAGCTGTTCCTCCTGGCTCCTCACACCCCTCATTACTGCCTCCATCAGGAAGGGTGCACTATCCATCTCTCCTGCTGTCCACTGTCCCCCTGGGTTGTTTGTTGCTGGCTGTGTGCCACACTGGCACACTGTTTCTGTGTCTGTGCATGTATGTGTGTGTGTCTCTCTTTCTCTCTGTCCCTCTCTCCCATGCCACCTCTCTGTCCCTCTCCCTCTGTGTCTGTTCATGTGTTTTTTTTTTCTTATCTGTCTGTCTGTCTCTCTCTCTCTCTCCATCTCTCCTTCTCACTCTCCCTCTTGGCACAACTGCTGTCTGCGTGTTTGCGCCCTGTTTTTATAGGAACAAGTCTGGTCAGTGCAACTTTGATTTGCTCCACACTTGCACCGTGGTTTGACGGTTGAATATTCTGTTGCACTGGATATTCATGGGAACACCTCCTGCCTTTGCATCGCATGCATTATAGTTGCGCATTGGCGCAATGGATTTTGTGCTGTGCAATGGCTCCCTGCTGAATATCGCTCCTTGGCACAGTTCTGTACTTGCGCTGGTGCAACTGCTCTGAATATCTGGGCCAAATTGTTTACCAAGCATCAACGTTTGGCATTGACAAATGCTTGTTTGATGATGGAAGTGTGGCTTGCTATGTAAAATGCTATTGCAGAAGTAAGTCAATGAAAATATTACAAGTGCTAAGACCAGAGTCTATACTAGCATGCATAAAATCAGTAAGCCTTAAGAGGGATGCTGTAATGGAAGGGGTTAAACAGAATCCTGATTGAAAGAGGGTGAGAAAGCAATACTTTCAGGTAGTAGAAACTGGATGGCCCACCAGTTCACTAAAATTTGGATTTCTTTTTCGAAAAGTCAGATAGCAGGAAGATGATAAAATAATGCCCAGGGTTATTTACCGCTCCACCTTTGTAGCTGAGTATTACTGCTGCTTGCTTCCAGATTGAGAGAAAGGAGCTTGAAACAGTGAGTGAGTAAAAATACAGGTTGCATGCTTACGCTATATCAGAGGCACTTAGCATGAGAAATCTGGATAAGATTCCTTCTGGGCCACAGCTAGAGTTATGGTTTAGTGATGCTAGCCCTAGAAAGACATCAGCTACCTTTATGTGGGAGAACAAAAGAAGACATTTGGGAGGTGTGGCAGCCCAGGGTTGATAAGAAGTTGTGGGATCACTAGGAGCAGGGATATTGGCAATGGTTGCGCTAATGACAATGGGGTCTATTCATGAAGCCTACGCACCACATATATATGGTACGTGGATTTTTTAAGTACCAATGCCATATATCAGGGGTCCTATTGACCTCCACTGTATCCACAGAAGAAAGGGGGTCAGGCTCCTTCCACACCCAATCCGCAGTCTGACTGTGAAGCTGTGTATGCTTGGACCAGAGGAGTGGTCAAGGGGTGTTTCTATGCACCACACCATTCAGCAAGGTGAGGAGTGCTGGTGAAGGCCTTTTAGAAATGTAAGTATCAACAAAACCGCCATCACATCTCAGTCTGTTTATACAAAAGCTTCTTTGTTGATTAAAAGATTTCGCCACTCACACAACACAGAGGGTGGAATGGATCCCCTAATGGTTTCGCATCTGCTGCCTCATCAGAAGGCAGCAGATGCAAAACTGGTAGGGGATCCATTCCACCCTCTGTGTTGTGTGAGTGTGGCGGAATCTTTTAATGAATAAAGAAGCTTTTTTATTGACAGACTGAGTTGTGCTGGTTTTGTTGCTACTTCCTTGGACCCATTTATCAGGCATACTCTATCGTAGTGGAGCTGTTTTGTTTGTTCTCCTTTACAGTATATAAAAATACAGTATATAGAGAGCTGGGAGCAATCATTGAGGCACTCGCCCGTACATTGTAAAGTTACTGGGACCCATGGAGTCCCACAGTCCCCTGCTTTGTGCAAAGCAAAGGATCTGCTGTGCTGCCAGGGTGGAAACTGACTGGAAGCCCACCTGTGTCGGTCAGTCTGCCCAAATGCACTAACCTGCTGGTGGGGTAAGGCTGCAGACAGGTGGTCAGCATTAGAGAATAGCAATCCCTGCGCACCTGTCCATGGGTACGGTTGTGAGCTGGCTGGGTATGTGCTTGTTGCATCTACCCAGCCTACATTAGTGCATCGACCCCATTCGCATAGACGTGGCAGTAGAAGTTGTGATATTGGTACAGTTGGTTGCTAGGTTTAGTAAGCAACAACACATAACAAAGTGTGTGGTAATGCTAAATTACCGCATGCCCAAGGTGGGTTGTGAGGCATGAGGCACAGCAGTGGCCTTCAACCACCTAGTAAGTGTGGCAATTTATGGCATTACTGAAAACCCTGGAGTGTGTTATTGCACCCATAAAATAGTTTAAGAGTTAAAGCAGGAAAAATAAAGTAAAATTTGAGCTGTGTGAAAACTGAAATTAAAGGATGGTCACATGATCAGTTTTGACCAATCAGATTGCCTCTTTCAAGCCATTTTATAAAACAGATTATGCACAGTACTCTAGAATTTAGACTGGTTAGTGTGAAGTGCAGGAATTTATTTTAGAAATGTATTGCTAACACTACCTAGTAGCCCAGCTGCAACTGTTGTGGAGCCTGTAATTATACAAATCTATCAGTGAGCTGAGAACGTATGCTTTAATCAGGCGAAATCCCTAATCTGAAAGAGATCAATATGGTGGTTAGATATACAAGGAAGATGAATGCCCCTTACTACTGTTCTTTTCTATAGAGAATACTTGTTACAGATGGATCCGAAGAAAATTTCACTTGAGTTCCAATCAGCTTTTCCCAGGTTATCCAGAAAAGCATATACAGTACTTCAAATTATTTGGAAAAATCTGGCCTTGTTTTATAAATAGGGGCCTTACGGTTTTTGAGTTTCCTCACACAAAAGGCCATACCATTGATATTGAAAATATCAGGAAGTGTTCCTGCAGACAGAGTCCTTTGTGAGTATGAAGAGAGGGCATAGTCAAGCAGGGCATGTTTGGAAGAGTGGACATTATCACTTGGGGCCCGTGATTACTTAAGACAGTTTTAGGGCTTTAACTTTAGCCTGCAGTGTTTAAGAGCCTGTGGTGCTTTAATACCCCACCCAGACCAGTTCACTTTAATGCCACCTAATAAGTGGTGGTCACATATGCAGTAAGTCATCTTATTAAATACATTTGAAGTTATAGCTGAGAAATAGTCAAAGCACTTACCAGGAATGCTGTAGATTCATTGTATTATTATGGACAAAAAACTGGATGGGTTTGTTTACAGTACTAGTGCGACATTCTTGTTAGTTAGTTGTGAATATTTGAAACTTGGAGAAGTGAAGTTCAAGAAATTAGCCCTCCATGTTGTCTCATTTTACTGCCTACAGCTTTTGTACACAGAGAGGGTTATGCCGCAAAGTTATCCTTAAAGCTAGCCTTATACCTAGCCATGTTAGTGAGATTTATTGCATCAGGTATAGTTTCCTGTATCCACACTCTAACTGCTGTACTATAGATCTGTTTTATGGAGGAAATGTTTAGAGTGGAAAATAAGTAGCAACCAAACAGCAAGGAAGCTCCACTCATAAGTTGTGCCAGGTTAATTGCAATTATCCAAGAATCAAAAGAAAACTGGCACCAAAATCAGGCATGCAAAGTAACTTATTTAAATTCCAAAGCAGTGTAGAAAGTACAAGACAAACACTCACTCGGTACAGACAAGCAATGTAGGAAGCACAAGACTGAGTGCCCCAACTGGTTTTGTGCATCAGCACTTCCTATCACACCATTCTCTTACCAGGGTGTCAGGTTGATGGGTGACTGGGGGGGTTGGAGAGCCACTAGACACATAGGGTATGTCACATTACATCGAATGGGTGATTGGGTGAAGGGTGCCCTATACACCAGGAATATGTCACTTTACTTGGAATGCTTGATCAGGAGATGAGGTATGCCAGTAGACGCCAAGGATATGTCACATTACTTGAAACAGTGGTCAGAGGGTGGAGGGTGCCACTTGACACCAGTGATATGTCACATTAATTGGAATGGGTGATTGGGGGTAATAGGTTCCACTAGACACCCAGTATATGTCACATTGTTTGGAATGAGTGATTGGGGAGATGGAGGGTAGCACTAGACACCAGGGATATGTCACATTACTTGGAACAGGTGATCAGTGGGTGGGGGTGTCACTGGACACTAGGGATGTGTCACATTACTTGGAACAAGTGATTGTGGCTGGGGATGCCACTAGACACCAGAGATAACTAAACTGACTGCGGAATGGGGGCTCGGGGTGGCTGACTGTCTTTGGGAAAGTGGGGGCACACCGATAAGCTGTGGTTTTCTGCAGTGGTAAACAGCACTACTTTGGAGCCTGTTTACCACTGCCAAAAGGCTTTGAAGATACCACTGTGCTGGTATGGCTAGGGGGACCCCATCATCTGCATATGCGCAGTGGCATTATTGCACTTTGGCACTACCAAATTTTGCTGGCACTCCAAGGGTTTCTGAATATGGGCTGGCTGGGAGTGCCAGGGAAATTCCTGATTACAACACCACAAATCCTATTTGAGGGGTTGCTAATCTTTGAATATTGGTCCCATTGTGTCTTGCTTACCTAGGCAAAATAAATTGCTCTTATGTAACATGACCTTTTCAGAAATAAAAGCAACTACCATTAGTTATTTTATTCACTCATTAAAAGCAAATAAACAGAGGTTTCAGTTAAGCAGAAGAGGTGGGCCTGATGGGCTATCCAAACTTCTCCCATACAAAATACTTTCTATACTCTTATGAAGATATCACATGCCTCTGTGAAGGACCTTTCCATCTAACTGGTCCTTTTTTACAATATCAGATATCTCATATTTCATATTTCTATGACTGATTATTAGTCTAACTTGACTGTTTTAGATATTGCCGTTATTTTCTGAACAAGTATCACTTTTCTATTTTGAAAATGTTGCAGTACTTCAGTTGGAAACCCGATGAACATCATCCACTTGGAGAAGCCAAGCTCAACATAATATTCAATTGTCTGTAACAAAATGTTCAGTATTAATCAAGACAGAACATCACTTATGTCTTTGTGACGTTTACAAAGGTCCTTCTCCTATTCTTTAGAATTGTTCAAGGGTATTGCCTAGGCCTTAGTCCTGTGTTACTCAGATCATCTGCTTCCTGGGTATTTGACATAAACGTTAGACTGCCTCTGTCTTCATTTTAGTGCATCACTATAGTGAAGCACACATACTGTAGGTAGTAAAAGTACATCACACCCCAGTCTAGCAAACCGTTTTATATCAGAATGCCCTGTCTAAGAAATAGAATGTGTCACCCATAGTTTACAGAGTTTTACAAATATCTACTTCGTTTACCTGCTTGCTTAGTTACTTAATTATTACACTTAGATGTCCCTGTGGGATATGAAACAATTAAGATGATTGTAGCTTCTGAGTGCTCCATGATTTTTTATTGGTAGCCAGATGTTTTGTTTGTTTTGTTTATTTAAAATCTGGAAAGTTCATGGGCCAAAGACCAATTTTCATGGGCAACCAGAACATGTAAGCAATAAGACATGATGGGGTGTGCTTTGAACAGATATTACCAAATGCCCAGTACATAGTGAGGCACAAGGCAGTGGGCCTAGTGCCTTCAGCACCTGGAAGTGTAGTAATATCTGTTCAATGCACACCCTGAAGTGTCTTATTATACTTATAAAATGGGATAGATTTTTGTTTTACATTTTATAGTCAGAAAAAATCATGTTTTTATGTAGAATAAACAGATTTGCTCATGGGAATTTAAAATAAATGAGTCCTTCTGTCTATTAGATAATGATGTCATTGTGAATGTGAAGTTTGTCCTTAATGGCATCAGTAGTAATGATTTAATTATGTTCCATTTCTATCTTGTTGCCCCCACTGGATTAGTGTGCAGTTATTTTTTTTTTATTTTTTTGGGGGGTGGGGGAGTGGGACAGACAGGACAGGAGAGAGAACTGCGTGTTTATTTATTTATTTATGAGAACCATGACCGATGGCGGCATAGCAGGAGCAACTAGAAAAACATGTACTTTGGCAATTAGAAAAAAAAGGTGATTTTTCAATGCATGTCCTAAAACCATTTAATGAATTACTAACATGGGATAAAGATTGTGATAGTGAATTAGAAAAAGGATGGCCGATTATAAAACATTGTTTTTGTCCAACCGAATTCCTCATCCTGGGAACAGAAAATTGAAAGTTTAAAGATAACGGGGTTGAAACAGTGCTAGAGCACAGTTTTAAAATAGTATGAAATGAAACTGGAACTCTATCCAAAATTACTTTTTTAGCAAGGAAACCTAATTGGAATAAATACCCCTGAACAAGTGGAAGCCATCCTGCATGTTTATACAAATCGCAGTGATGGATACGATATGGCAAATGAGTAGCAAATCTTGCTATCTGATTTAATAAGGTCCTCACCCTGGCCAGCAGCCCCTTTCCATCAGAATGATAAAACTGTGTCTCATAGTCAGTAACAGGAAGGAGAAAGCTCTGGGACAGGAGCAACCTAGTCAAGAAAATAAGTAGTGAATTTGATCTATACAGTGAACCTAGTCTTTGGTGAATTGTTTTAACCATCAGGTTTATATGTTGATCATAGGAGAGGGAGCTGCCCAGGGTGAGGCCAAGATATTTACATATCTTGACTTGTTCTGTTTCCACCCCTTTAAGAGTACATAGTGATAGAACAGGTTCAACAAGCAATTTCTTTCTATGATTATAAAAAAAAAACAAGTGTTCATGTACACCTTGGAAGCTGGGGCTGCTGGTGAGGATTACTGTGTCATCAGCATAAAGAAACATTTTGGTGTTATTGCAAACAGAAGGTAAAGTGCTCAAAAATAAACTAAATAAAAAGGGACCCAAAATAGAACTTTGTAAAACACCCGGTGACACAGGGGATGCAGGAGAAAGGTAACCTTTTAATTTTAGTGTATTGTTTTCATCCAAGAATGTAGTTCTGACACAAGTTAACAGCTTCCAAGGACATGCCCAGTTTAACAAACTCAGGCCAGAGCTGATAGGGCTGCATAGCAGGAATGTTGGGTTAAAATATTGAACATTACCACAGTTATGAGCCTACATTAGTAAAATGTAATGTAGGCTCATAAATTTATTTGGTAATATTTGTACACTAAATTTTCAACATAGCTTTATTGTGACGCTGCCTCATGAAGAAGGGCAAAGCTAATGTTCGACTCCTGCCCGAAAGGTGATTTCGTGCTGAGGCTGCAAAATCAACTTTCGGGACACAAAAACACATTTTGGGCAGAAGTTGAAAAATGACAGCATTCACATTCATGAGGTGCTGTAAAGAAATGGCTATGTTGAAAATTTGGGGGTAAAAATATTGAATATTACCAAACTTATGAGTCTGCATTTGCAAAACTCAACATAGTGTCATAACTTTTGTGTTTTTTAAAACATTCTTGCAGCACATTTTGAACATTTAGTTTAGTTTTAGTTTATTAGTCTAGGAATTAATACCTTTGAGCCAGGGCTCTTTTACAAAGGTTCCACATCACAAAGAACATTTAACAAAGCACGATACACATTACAGGTAAAACCAGACAGGAAAGTTACATCATAAATTTGCTATTAACAGTTTAAGGCAGTAACGTTTTTAAGTTTCATAGAAAAACAAGCTATAACAGGTTCAAGCGAGTAGACAATTTTGAGGTTAAGGAAACTTCCAGGGAGAGGGTGATCATTAGGCGCCAAAAGGAGGCTAGAGAAGAGGGAAAGGTGGTGAGTGGGAGAGTAAGTGAGAGGGGACAGGAAAAAAAGGGGGGGAGTGAGTTTGGGTGGGAGACAGGAAGTAGTAGAGGTACCAGAGGGTTCATTAGTCAGGGGAGGAAGAGGCCTCAGATGTGAGGATGGACATGAGGAGTAGTAGTCTTTATCTAGCGCAATCACCATTGCTAGTGGTGGTGAGGTGGGCATAGAGCATGGATTTGAAAGCTTCAAGCGAGGTTGAGGATAGAGTAGGTGGACTAAGTGCATTGAACCATGTCGGAGCCCTGTATGCGAAAGATCTTTGTCCCTGTGCAGTCCGGCATCTCGGAACCAGGAAAGGTTGGCGTTCAGATCTGGTGGAGGGTCGAGCCAGGATTCAGTCGGAGTATGTTTTGAATACATAATGGAGTCAGTTCAAGATAGATTTTTGCCATTGTGCAGGTGAGATAAATAAGATGATTTGATAGGTTCAACCAGCCTGATTCATAGTACAGATCACGCGTGTGAGTCAGTCTTTGAGCCCCGTGAGGAGCCGGCAGGACTTATTTAGAGTGATTGAGATCGCCTTAGAGCAGTGGAGGTAGCTGAGCCATAAATAATAAGGCCATAGTCAATGATTGAGATTATGGAACTCTGTATAGCTATTCTTAATGCCGCTGATTTAGAAATTGATGGTTACGAATAGTATCCAAGGCGTTGGTTCACTGTTTTCGCGGTGTTGTCAATGTGGGTTGCAAAGGTGAGCCCTTGGTCAAAAGTGATGCCAAGGTATTTGAAAGTATTTACTTGGTCCAGTGTAATTCCCGCAGAGATTTGTATGGTGAGTGGAGTATGCCTATTTTTGTTTTGGTGATTGGAGAAGAGCATGGCTTTTGTTTTATTGTGGTTTAGCACAAGTTTACTATCCAGGAACCACCTTTCAACACTAGAGAAAGCAAGTTGCAGGCTTTTTCATAGGGAGTTTGGATCCTTGTGGGAAGAGAGAATTACAGCATCATCAGCGTATAAGATTATTTTCTCCTGGCAGATATCTGGGAGGTAGTTAAGGAACAGGCTAAAGAGGAGCGGTCCAAGAATTGATCCTGTGGTACACCTGAGAGAACTGGTTTGAAGTCGGAGAGTTCATTAGAGATTTTACAGCCTACGACCGATTGGACAGGTAACTTTTACCCAAGCACAGGACCTTCGCCAGGCCTAGGCTAGAAAGTAGGGAGGTAGCAGGCCATGATGGACTGTGTCGAAAGCTTGTGTAAGATCGATAAAGACTGCACCTGTTTGGCACCCTTTGTCCAGGGCTGAGTGGACTTCTCCAGAGAAATCAAGTAAGGCTGTTGTTGTACTATGTCCTTTCCTAAAGCCGTGCTGTTGATTACAGAGTAGATTGTATTTGTCAAGGTAATCAGAGAGTTGGTCTGCCACTATTCATTCAAGTGCTTTGGAGAGGGGAGGTAGTATTGATATTGGTCGATAGTTTCCTGTTGAGGTTTTGTCCCCCCCATTTTGTGCACTGGCGTAACTGTGGCAGATTTCCATTTGTTGGAAAATTGACTTTGGCAAAGTGACAGATTAAGAATTTTTGCAAGGGGGTGAATTACTTCATCCAGGGTGAGAGACAGGATTTTTAGATCTAGCGTGTCACTACTTGTTCTGGATTTGGAGCAGGCCTTCTTATGTACTTGTGTGCTTCGCACTTTGATTTTCTTGAAGTAAAATTGTGGTTTGTCACGAGGGGTGTTTTGTGATACTAGGCTAGGCACAGGTAAGTCCGAGAAGAAATCTGGGGGGGGGACCCCACTAAGGTCTGTGAATGTCTTATTAAGCGCATCTGCAATAGACTTTGGGTCAAGAGTGGTGGATCCATCGACTTTCATAATGGTAGGTGACGATTTTGATTGTTTACCCATTATGTTTCAAACATTGCCTTCTTATGACCCCATCTCATGGACAATGGCAGAGAAAATTTGCAACTCCTGCCTGAAAGGTGATTTTATGCATGGACCATGAAGGATCTGAAAAATGACAGCTGTCACATTCATGAGGTACTATAAAGATATGATTATGTTGTAAATGTGGGGTACAAATATTGAAAATTACCAAAGTTACGAGCCTGCATTCACAAAATTTAATGTAGGCCCATAACTTTGTTGTTTTTTAGTATTTTTATACCAAATTTTCAACATAGCCATCTTATGACCCCACCTCATGAACAATGGTGGAGAAAATGTTCAACTCCTGCAGGAAAGGTAATTTTGTGCAGTGACTGCAAAATCACCTGTCAGGACAGATTTACCTAATGTCATTTGTATTGTTCATGAGGAGGTGTCTCAAAAAAGATATGGTGAAAATTTTGCATCACAGATATTGAAAAATGGCCAAGTTATGATACTAAATTCAAAACCCCATTGATATACATTGAACTGCATACCTGACTTCCTCAGATCATGGTCTGACATTGAAGAGTGAAGATGTGTCTGCAGTCCAGAAAGGATTACGGCATTGGATCGCCAATTGGTAAATAAGAGCTTGGGGGGGGTGGCTGCTGAGTGGAAGGGTTGGGTGGGGGGAATCTCGGCTGCAAAATACATTAATGGATGATTTTCTTTTTACAGGCACAAAAAAAAAAAAATGACTGAGGATTTCTGCACTGGGGGACACCCCGTGTCACTATTACATTTCTTTGCAGGGGAGTGTGGTGGTGGGTGCTGAGAGAGAGGGTCAGGTGGGGGATTAAAATCTTTATTGTGACATTGGGGATTGCACACCCCAGTGTCATTTTATATTTCTGGGGGGCTTTGGTGGTGAATTCAGAGAGGAGGATCAGGTGGGGGAATATGGAAAAAAAAAGACCTCAGGGGCATCTTGTTTGTGACACTGAGGGGATTGTGCACCCCAAGTGTCACTCATGTTTCTGGGGCTGAAAGCAGGGTGTTGGGTGCTGAGAGGGAGGGTCAGGTGGGGGGATATCTAAAATTTAAAAGAAAAAAAATGGAGGTCATGGCACACTCCTGCCGTGTTCAACATAGCCACCATGCACCACTGTACATGCGTGGCTACTAGTACGTGTACAGTAGACTGTGGCACCCATGTTGGACATGGCAGAGTGTGCCATGACTGCCAATTTTGTTTCTTTAAATTATAGATATCCTCATCTCTACCTCCCTCTCAGCACCACCACCTTGTGACTCCCCTAGAAATATATGAGGATGCGGGGTGTCTAATCCTCCAGTATTGTGATCAGGACATCATCGAGGTTTACAGAAAAAAATAGTGCAGTGCCACTTGAGAAAAGGAGCGGAATGCCCCAGGTGATGCCAAGGACATGAGGGCAACTCTGATCTGTGTCCAACATGTTGTTCTGTTGGAAGGCATGCACTGAGTCCTTTTTCATAGCAAGAGGTCTGCAGGGCAAGCAGTCAGGGAGTTTAGTAGTCTGAGAATGGGGGTATAGTCTGGAGGGGATCAAAAACAGAGTGAATCCCCTTCCAGACTTTAACGCGGGCTTAAAGGGGAACCTTTATGAACAGTGGCAATCAATGATTTGAAAGCCCATGAAAAACAGTTTTAAATGAGTATAGGGCTTACAGTTAACTGTAGCTGGCAACAGCCCAGAGATATTGGTGGCTATGTCTGCCCTATATTAATACAATATTGCTGCCATTTTATAACTTTGTTGTGAAGGTGTGTTTAACTACTGTCTGACTAGGCACAGATTCATTTTTAGTGAGAACACAAGGTTCTAAAATAGTGGCAATGTTACTTCAGTATACTGTAGGAGAAACATCTAAAATAGTGGCAATGTTACTTCAGTATACTGTAGGAGAAACATCTAAAATAGTGGCAATGTTACTTCAGTATACTGTAGGAGAAACATCTAAAATAGTGGCAATGTTACTTCAGTATACTGTAGGACAAACTTCTCGGGACTGCTTCCAGATGCAGGTGAGCCCAATATACTGTATTATATAAAAGAGCTTTCATGGTCTTTCAGACAGTGATGGCTCTTGTTCATACATGCTCCCATTTACATTACGGTTATTCTGAAGGTTTATTTATTTCAAATGTTTTACCAGGAAATACATACTGTGCTGGTAGCAAAACATTTCCAGATACTTCCTGAGAGAAGAGGGGGCGGAAAGAGTACAGTGCAATTACAAAATACAATGTTCACAACATGCAGTAATATGTAAATAAGTACAACAAAAAGGAACAATTCAAAGGCGATGCTTCTGGGCAGTAAAATGAAATACATTCGAAGTGTGAATGAAGAACAGTATGAACAACATGCAGTGTGCAACAATGCAAAACTAAGTAGGGATGTGGGTAATGGATAACAACTGGGGAAAGGCAGGCTATACTAAGAGTAGTACAAGATGGAGGGCAGATGAAAGAATCCTGGACCCAGTGTCAGGGGCAACTGCAGGAGTGGGTAGTGAAATCACAGAGGAGAGATTTCAGAGCATGAAGGGGAGGAGAAGACTTAATGAGAGGAGGGCGAGAACCCCAGAATTTAAGGAATTCTATATTCTGAAAGCACAAGCTCCAAAGGTCTTTGACCCTTGGAGGTCTCAATATGAACGTGTAACAGGGTCTTAGGCAAGTGACAAGAGCAGAAGGCTCCACTTACAGTAAGCTACAACAAGGATGGCCTTAATAAGATGTGAGCTAAGAATGATATATTTTTCCATGTTACAGTAAAGAACAGTTTCATAAATTTCACACAATCTAAAAATGATAAAACTACAATAGAAATGAGTGTGTTTATTCTTTGACAGAACAAACACTAATATTTTCCAGCCATTACTTCATCAATGACTTTGTATGCTGTCATTGGTATTCTGATTATTTCAAAAACATAGGATTGTATTGTGTCATACTAATTAACTTGCATAGCACTGGACTAGAAATAAAAATACAGAAACAGATATACAGAGATAAACGGTTTATTGAAATAAAAGCAGATAGAAGAGAAATGGTTTATTGAAATAAAATATTTATATTTGCTGGCTGGCTCATGTAAACCAAATAATAAAAACAATGTACATACCACAAATGTAATGAATACGAAATACTGAATAGCAAGTCATTATGGATTACTTCAATTAGAACAACATAAAAAATGAGTAATGACACATAATATACAATGCAGTACATATTTACTAAGAGACTTATTACAAAACATAAACATTCTCATGGTTCATTCATATACATATTAGCATAACTGTATAACACAATACATTTTGTTCTCCCAAGAAATATACATTTCAAAATACATTACAGGTATGTAACATGCAGAGGTAAATTCCATTCCTCTGGTGATATTGTTCTCATTTCAAGCGTTTCATCATTTGCTTTAATTTTACATTTCAAGTGTAATACTCAAATTTTCTTCTTTAGAAACAAAGCATCTTAGGATGTCCAGTTCCACCCACCAAATGCTAACAGGCATGAGTTCCAGCACTGCTACGCTGCGCCAATAAAAAGCAGTTGAAATCCTTTACCTGGTGTCTTCAGTACACACAAGTTCTTCAGAGGTTTTGCAGAGGTGATGGGATCAAAAAATTAAAAAACAAAAACCAAAAAGAATATGCAGGCTTCCCAGCAGTTAGATCTCTCTCCTCCAGTCTCACCGAGAGGCTCCTCAGGGATGGGCAGCCACATGGCTGACTCCCCACAAGCTCCCACATAGCCAGAAACCTTAGATACATCCAGAACACTGATTTTAGCTGAACTGCAGAACTTTTAGATGGAGGTCTGACCTCTGCTGAAAACCTTTTACACTGAGCTCCAACAGGTACAAGGTGAACAGAAAAAATTGCAAACTGCACTCATGGCTATCACAGAGAAAAATGGACCACACTGCCGAATTAGCCTTACTCTTGTACTGCAAACTGCTATAGTAGGAGGAGAAGAACACTAATTGAGGGCCACTTGAAAAGAAAAAATGTATACATTCACTGTGGACTGCCAGAGGGGAAGGAGGGGAAACATTTTGCAACCTACATAGACAGACTGCTCTATGAAGCCCTGGACTTGCCTCAAGACATGCAGTTGCAGATAGAATGAATTTGTAACGCTCTGTGCCCCAGACCTGCCCTTAATATGTGACCTAGAGCTATAGAGTTACAGCTTGTCAGCTACTGAACCAAAGAGCAGGTACTGGCAGCAGTATATAACAAGTTATGCCTCTAAGTTCAAAACCCCATTGAAATATATTGAATGATGTGCCTGTTTCTTCAGTTCACAGTCGGGCTTTGAAGAGTAAAGGAGTGTCTGTGGTCCAGAAGGGATTACAGCATTGTATCCCCGATGGGTAAGTAAGGGCTTGGGGGGGTGTGGGGTGGTGGATGCTCAGTGGCAGGGTCAGGTGGGGGTCTGAAACAGCACAAAAGACATCAATGTACAGTTTCTTTTTGAAGGCTAAAACTAAATTGAAAAAATTAAAGGACCGAGATGCTGATCATGACACTGGGAGATTGGGCACCCCCACTGTCACTGTTATGTTCCTGGGGAGTGGGATGGTGGGTGCTAAGAGAGAAGGTCGGGTGGGGAGAGGGAAAAAAATGAAGTAAAAAAAAATAAAAAAATAACCTTGCATGCTCAGTAGTGTGTATGTGTGTGTGGGGGGGAGGCCAATAAGGATTCCTGCACTTGGGGATTGGGTACCCCCCCCAGTGCCACTGTTACATTTCTGGGGGGTGCTAAGAGGGAGGGTCAGTGAGGAGAGAAAATTTATTACTGAGGAAGTTCCCACAAAAACAGAATCTTTATGGCTTAGAGTTCATCTGCCACTACAGCATATTCCTAACTTACTCTGTGTTTTAAAGGCAGAAGTAGGCATTAAACCCATTGAGACTGCCTTCCCCACACATTGAAATGCTAATCCTCTGGTGTGACATCACGGTCTATTGCCATGGTAATAACTGTGATTTCACAAGCAGAGTATTATGACATCATGTAGGGAATAAGCAATAGGAGCTAATAAACTCTTAAGGAACAAAAATCCTATTTTAATGTAAATTACCTCAGTAGTAAATTATGGGGAAATGAAAGACAGAGCTAATCAGAAATACAAGTAGCATTGCATCCAGACATGTTTTCCAAAGTTTCCCTTGAGGCATTGACAGCTCTTTAAGGCATCTCTGTGCTTAAGTGCATCTTTCCCAGACCAGATTAAATGCAGGTCCCCCAGGACAACCAAGTCACATTTTGTTGGGATGGTCCTTCTGTGCGCCCAAATTACATTTAAACCTTCTTCCTGATAACCAGAAGGGGCATAGATAACCGCTAGTGACACAAATTTATTATGACCCAGAACCAAAGTTATTGGTAGGAATTCACAAGATGAATAACTATTAAAAGTCTCATCCTGAGTCACTAGAAAATGATTCTTAACATAGAACATGCAGCCTCCCCCTCTATGGTCTACTCTATCACATTGAAAAATATTATATCCTTCCAGCTTAATCATAGAGTTCAGTATCTTATTTGATAGCCATGCTTCAGAAAGTGCAATAAAGTTAATTATACACTGGCAAGAAAGAATGCTGGGCTCTGATTGGTCAGTCTGGGACTGGACCAGTGAAGTTATCCCAGCATAACATCACAGATATAGTCCCAGCACCCACATGACCAAATTACATGAGAAACAAATCCCTGCACATGGCATGTCCAACTTGCCTATAGCTGGCATATGTGCACTCACAGTAGTAATCACAATAGTAAAATTGTGAATTCTTCCCTCCTGCACTAAGAAACCAGCAAAAGTGAAACATAGAACCCTGACATGTTCCCCCATTTACCTTAAGTTTTGTTTTCTTAGTCTAAAAAAAAACAAAACACGAGACAAGTGAAAGTCTTCTTTGCGATCGGCTTCACAGCAGTCCTGCTCCATTGACAGTCTCTGCCCCAGCTCCACTTACAATCTCTGCTCCACAAACATTTTTATTTCATTTTCTTTTTGTTAAAAAAATCACTCTTAATGCCATTACATCAGCTTTACAAGGAACCACCTGAAACTCTCCAGACCCTCCTCCCGCTCTCACTACATAATCTCCAGTGCCCTCGCACTGTCCACTGCCAAGTAAGTGAACGTGTGAGTCAGACTGCACTTCACTTACCTCATCACCATTTTCAGCCTTCTGTAGAGGATAATGTCCATATGTGCTTTCCCCCATTAATGTCCTATTATTTATTCCTCTTTCCTTGTTTGCCATGTTGCAAAAAAAAGTGAGCGATTCCCCAGAGCACTGTCCATGAAACCAGAAATACACTGACCCCACCCCCTCACACACAGATTGGTGTGGGGGCAGCTGAAGCCAAGCAAACTAATGGCTTCATGGCAAAGTCCCAGGTATTTTCCCTAAATGTGAATGTAATGTGTTCTATCACATCACACAGTGAAAATACAGATGGGGGGGCAGAGACCAACAAGTGGGCACTAAGGAAGGTGGGGGTAGGAGGCACAGACAGTAATGCCACAGCAGCTCCCCTTGTTGGACAGAAAAAATGATCAGCACTGTTTTTTTTAATAAGTACTCCTACCCTATCAAAAAGTGACAGAAAATGTACTATAAATAAAGGTTTTTATATTTATTCTTATTTTTTTTTTTGTAAATGAGCCATTTTATACTGCAAATAATGCACACCAGGGTGTGTGTCGTGCTGGGATAATGTCACTTCTCAGGTGTTGGACACACTCAACCTGTGGCTTCATGCCCAACCACCCGAGATGTGATGTTATCCCAGCATGACACACTCCCTGTCGTGCATTATTCCTTTAATTGATAATGGTGTATCCAGGCTACACAGTCATCCCATTTGGCCAAAAGACTCTGCACATTTAAATGTACTAAATTTACTGTATGACTAGGAAAGTGATTTGAAGGTGTAGCATTAGAAAAAGGTTTAAGACTAGGGTGCATTAAATCAAATTTCTCTCTAAAATGGCAGAACATTTATTAGATTTATGGGAAATTACTCTGGAATATCTATAAGATACTTGAAAACTGAAAAAAGATTTGTAGAGAGTTTGCCAGAATATGAGCTCCTTAATGTAATTATTTGTGTGTAAAAAAAAAAAATCACAATGTGTTTTAAAGTATAGAAAGTCTGAAATAACGAAGTTCTTGCCTTGTGGTCTCAATATGTAAATGAACCTGAAATATTAATGGTGTCAATTACTTTAATAATTCCCACTTCTGAAAAACTAGAGTTGGTTAATGAATGTGGCCCAGCCTATATGATGAAACCCAGTAAAATCCCGAGATGAAACATGTTCAAAGTAACTTAAAAGTAGAAGCACACGCCCAACTTAAATTTAGGTCAATAAATCAAATAAAAGACCACTTGACTTTAAATCCAGTTCAAATGCACCGTATCACCGAACTGCCACTTGTGTGACAGAATGTCCACATAACAAAAGAGAAATCATCCTACTGTGGCATTTGAGCACCTTAAGGGTGGACAGAGTGCAATGGGTTTGTCAAACAAATTTTGGGTTGGTAAATCAATGATAAACAATATCAAAGAAGCAATGGAATAATTTGAATACCTCACAATGATCACTGAGGGAACTCCGGGGATGGATCAGCAGAAACACATGAGGAAGTGTGTGGATGATGACAGAGACACTGCCATCTAGCTTTAATTTCAAAAAGAACAATATCAGGGTATCCCATTCTCTGGCTGTGTCTTAACCCTTTGTCTGTGGGTGCCAAGTATACTCGGGGCACTATTGCTACATCACAACCGAGGGTGCCGAGTATACTCAGTTTGTATAGGAACTGTCAGTTTGCCTGAATTTTGTGCTTGTTTCTATGGTGACAGCTTTCTTGTGACACATGGCCACATGTGACCTGTCAGTTGAATGTCATGTGGCCATGTGTCATGCAACCTAGCCTTTGTAGTGACGTCTACAAAAGGCATAGGTGTAGGATGTCACCATACATTTTGATGTGGTTTTACTGAATTCAGTAGCTTGCAGTCAGCGCTCCTGAGCACATCTTTTAGCGATCAACAAAGTTCTTTCTAGCAGTGTAATTCACTATTCTGCTCCCTGCTTATAATTTCACATAAAATAAATGGAAACCCACTTGCTAATCTAAAAAAAAAATAAGCTAAATAAAGCAAGGTCCACACTTGAAAGTCGTGTCTCTCTGTCTGACAGATGACTCTTTCATTCAGCACTCCATGTGGCACTTCTAATTTCAGTCTTGTTCCTTACTGACTTCATTCATCTATGCTGCCTTCAGGTTCTTTCAAAATAAAATAAATTAAAACCTGCTTGCTAATCTAAGAAAAATATGCTAAATAAAGCAAGATCCACACTTGAATGTCAGGTCTCTCTGTCATTCGTGTGCCTCACTGACTTTGTTCATTCATGCTGCCTTCAGGTTCTTTCTGAATAAAACAAATTCTGGTGAAAAAAGGCAGCACACACTGTAAAGGAGGGCAATCTGGATGATTTGCAGACATCAGTAAAAAAGTCAGTCTGCAACATGAGGTGTCATTTGAGAAAGCCAGTGTATGTGCAGTTCTAAGTTGTATGACATCCTGCATCATAAGATCAAATTGAAAAAAAAATATATATACATTATAAAACTATACACTAAAAAGCAGTCTACTGTAGACAAAGAGAGTTCTGTCTAGTGTTGTAACCACAAGGTGCCTCCTGTATATCTTTATTTGACTACATAGATACATAGATACATGGACAGTGTCGGCAGATAAGTTCCTGTGGCCCACCCAGTCTGCCCATTTGAGCTTGTAAGTTCAGTTTATGTTTTCCTAGAAGTCTGTTGCCCCTTACCCCTGACCTCCAGAATTCCTTTATGTCTATCCCATGCATTCTTAAATCCTGTGATTGTTTCAGCCCCCACCACTTCCTCTGGCAGGGTGTTCCACTTGTCCACCACCTGTTCTGTGAAGAAATTCTTCCTCACGTTTCCCTGAATCATCCTCCCTCCAACTTCATCCCATGCCCTCTAGTCCTGGAACATCTTTTTCACCTAAAAATAGTGTATTCCTGCACCATGTTCCTCCCTGTAAGATACTTGTATGTCTCTATCATATCCCCTCTCTCCCTCCTCTCCTCCAGGGAGTACATGTTCAGTTCCTTCAACCTGTTCTCATAGGACTTGTGATGCAATCCATGCACCATCTTTGTTGCCCTCCTCTGAACCTTCTCTACCCTGTCTTTGTCCTTATGTAGGTAAGGTCTCCAGAACTGTACACTGTACTCCAGGTGGGGCCTCACTAGTGTCTTGTATAGTGGAATTATGACCTCCCTTTTCCTGCTGGTGATGCCCCTGCCTATGCATCCCAGCATCGTATTTGCTTTACCTGCTGCCTTGTCACACTGTTTCCCTACCTTGAGGTCATCAGAGATGATAACCCCAAGATCCCTTTCCTGTTTGGTGCATGCTATATCCTCACCCCCCAACTGATATATTGTGCCGGGGTTTTTGTGCCCCATATGCATTATCTTGCACTTCTTTGCATTGAATTTCAACTGCCAAACCCCTGACCATTCTTCAAGTTTCTGCAGGTCCCTTCTCATTCTGTCTACACCCTCTGATTGTTTTTGTGACCTGAAAAAAGCAAATTTGAGCAAATAAATAACATGTAGTCTGCTGTTTATCTTATAAGCCAGTAGACACAGCACCATTTACAGGTTTTATTTCTGACAGAGAACACTGTTCCTATTTTTAGAAAGTAAATATCTAGCCTGGTGTTTATCTTGTTGGCATAAGCCAGTAGGCACTACTGACAGATTTTACTTCTGACAGGGAAAACTGTCCCTATTTTTAGAAAGTCACTCGGAGCAAATAAATATCTAGTCTGGTGTTTATCTTGTTGGCATAAGCCAGTAGACACAGCACTACTGACAGATTTTACTTCTGACATGGAAAGTTGTCCCTGTTTTTGGAAAGTCACTCGGAGCAAATAAATATCAAGTCTGGTGTTTATCTTGCTGGCATAAGCCAGTAGACACAGCACTATTGATAGATTTTACTTCTGACATGGAAAGTTGTCCCTATTTTTCGAAAGTCACTCGGAGCAAATAAATATCTAGTCTGGTGTTTATCTTGCTGGCATAAGCCAGTAGACACAGCACTATTTACAGCTTGCATTTGTGACAGGAAAAACTGTCACCATTTGTGAAATGTCACTTGGAAAAACTGTCCCAAACTACATGAAATCAATTGGGTAATATAGCAAACATCTATCCAGGTGTTTTATTTTTTCATGTAGGCTAATCAATATATATTGAACACTCCCCCATTCCTACCATCTCATGCAACTGGTGATGAACCTCTCCTGACTGAGCTGTTAGTGGCACTTTACTGCCTCTCAGCTAAAGCAATCAGTGTATAAACACAAGGGAGTCATCCATACTGTTCATTTGCTGTCCATCTCGATTGTTGGAACATTCCGTGTAAAATTGAGTCTGCCATGTTAAGAAAAAGGTTCACTGTGAGTCATGCATTAGATGAAATATTTTGGACAGTGACTCCACTGGGGTCACAAGCAGTGACTCAGAGTAATGCTCATCAGACTCAGACACCAAATCTGGGCTACCAGAGAACTGCACAACTGGATGAGGCTGGGCCAAGAAATGCAGCACAAATGTTACAGGACAAGGCAGGGAAATGTGAGAGGATGAGGCAGGGTATGCAAAAATAACACAGTTGTTAGAAGTGGAAGGGGGAAAGGCAGGGGAAATAATGAGAATGTTGCAGAAAGTGCAACATGTTAAGACAAGCAAAATAAAGATCACAAAACAATCCCAGCTATAAGAGGTAGAGGCAGCCTAACTAAACATTTGAGCAGTACTGAAAGTGACAGGGGATGAGGCAGTCAAAACAATGTAAGAGGGCAAAGCACAGTACGAGGCATAGATCAACAAATTGCAGTTGACAGTTGTCCAACAGTGTCTACCAAAGTGAAACAAATGGCATCAAGGGAAACAGTAGAAGTAACATTTTTAGATATCGATATGCACACTGTTAGGGAAGAAAGCACAGATGGTGACAAAGAAGAAAGCGCAGACAGTGAATGAGTACGGGACTCCACAAGTGAAGAAGAGTCAGTCTCAGTAGAGAGGAGGAATGAGGTAGCAGGAAACAAGACTAGGGGTAAAATAAGCATCCGAGGGAGAGGAAGAGGCCATGGAAGAGGAAGAGGCAGTGTATAGGCACAGATAAATTTAGCTACAAATACTACTGGGTCTAATAGGAGAAGTGCGGCTGAAATTATGAGGCATGAAAGTGAACAGCAGGTAGAACCTTTTGAGTTCACAGGATCACCTGTTATTAATGTTCCTTTGTTTGATAACCCTACACCACTGGAATGTTTTAAAATGTTCTCAGAGTCAGGCAATAATGGTAATGACGGCATTATACATTTAATGCGTATAGAAACAAACTGATATACCTAACATTTATTAATGAATAAAAGCCAGTCTGAATTCTCCATTCTTCTTCTTGGAAACCTGTCAGTCATTCTGAGATGTATGTGTTCCTTTGTATTTTCATGTTGACTGGGCTGATGAAAAAAACACAACTATCAGATTACTGGTCCACTAACCCGTTCCTCTCCACACCTATTGTGCACTCACTCATGAGCAGGAAATTCCTACATTTTGTGGATAATGATATATGCATGGAATCACTAGACAAGCTAAGGAAAATATGGAGTGTATTATATTTCTTACAGAACAAGTTTATGACAGCATATACCCCTGACCGATACATTAGCATTGATGAATCGCTTCTATTATTCAAAGGTCGTCTAGGATTCAAACAACATATGCCCTTGAAATGGTCAAGATTTGGCATAAAAATATAAGAATTGTGTGAAAGCTACTCAGATAATGGTGGGATGGGAGGGTATTTGTGGAATTTCATGGTGTACGCTGGTAAAAACGTACAGGATGTCCCAGTTGACAAGACCATCAAACACAGTACTGTAGAAAATTTTGAACTGAATGTTCATCCACTTTCTTGTAATAATCCTGATGTAACAGCAGAGGTCAGGAATACTGCATCAACTATAATGACAGGGCAAACAACACATGACATTGTAATCAAGTTATTGGGAGAACTTGCCGGTCAGCGGTATATATTGTTCACAGACAGGTTCTACTCTAGCCCTAAGCTTGTTTGACACCTACAGGATCTCAAAACTGAGTTCTGTGGAACTGTCAACAAAGCCCGATTAGGACTGCCACAACAGTTTTGAGAGGCACAGCTGGATGTAGGAGACAGTGTTTTACTCATTGCGGAGGACTGTCCTAAAATGAGAGCCATCATGTGGCATGCAAGGCCCAAGAAAACTCAGAGTGTACACATGTTGACTACTGTGCATTAGGGGGCTATGGTGTCATCTGGCAACAAGCATGATGGAACCCCAAAGATCAAACCAGATGCTGTACTGCAGTACAACAGTAAGATGGGAGGAGTGGATGTTAGTGACCAGATGCTCAAAAATTATGCTTGTGTCAGAAAAACAAGAAAATGGTACAAAAAATGTTTTTCCACTTAGTGGATATCTCAATTTTCAACTCATTTGTGATCTACAAGCATAAGGGTGGTAAAGGCACTCACTATCAGTATGTTGCAAAGCTCATAGAACAGCTTTCAGAAGGTTACCTGTGTAATGCTTCTGCAAATGTAAAATATGTGCTGAGTGCAGAGACAGAGGTACGCCTTACTGGCCAGCACTTTCCTGCTAAAATCCCTCCCACACCAAAAAAGAAGAACCCAACCAGACTTTGCGGGGTTTGCTCAGCCAAGGCCTCATGTGCCCTGACAGCCAGTGGATCTAAACGTAAGAGAGGATCACAGGGTGGCGCATCTGAGAGTCGCTACTACTGTCCCGACTGCAATGTCCCACTTTGTGTTGGAAGGTGCTTCAAATTATTCCACACAGAGAAGGATTACGGAATTCCAGACAAAGAATCGTCTTTGACTTCAGAGTAATATGAATAAGTAAAGTTCAGGACAGTAAAAAATGAAATTTTACTGATGTTATCATATTCAGTGCCTTTACCAACCTTACAGTAGGCCACACCTGCAACACACATTTGCCTTGCATTTTACATTGTGTTGTCTGCCTCTGTCCTTGTCACTTCCAGTGCTGTTTCAGCCTATGACACAATTTCAAAATTTGCCTGATTTTTTTTCATAAATACATGCAATACAGTGGTGAAGTGAGGTGCAAAAATACATAAATATTGGGGGGGTGCTGCTGAGCAGCTGAGAGGAAGCAGTAAACTCCTGAAGCTCCCAGAGAAGAATTTTAAAAAACTATTATACTGTAACTTAAACCTTTTCTTTTCTAAAATATCAGAAACTGCTCTAGAGTGCTTGGATTACCTGTAATTGACAAGATGGGCAAAACTAAAGCTGGCAAATTTTTTGCTCTTAAAAAGCAGAACAAGGAGGAGAGGCCTGATCAGTGTGGAGAAGCAGGGGACTCGACTGATAAGATACCAGAGGAGGCCTCACTAGCTTCCATACTTTCCACACTCCATCAGCTCATGAAAACAGTGCAGGACTTAGATAAAAAGTTTGATACTCTCACTCCAAGAGTATCTACTCTGGAAACCAGAATGAAGCAATGTGAAGCTATTGTTCAACTCTCTGAATCTTCCATCCTTAAAATGACAGACGTCACTACTAAATTAATGAAAGAAACCTCGCACCTTCGTCAAAGGCTGGAGACAGTAGAGAACCAGGTAAGAGAGTGTAATTTATGAGTCATCGGACTGTCAGAGAATGCTGAAGGGGGGAACAGCCTGATCTTTGCTAGAATGTTTTTGCCGGCCATACTGGGGCTTGATGAAGCTGAACCTGCTCTATCCCTGGAAAAGGCTTACAGAATTATCTCTAGAAGAGCTGCAGTGGATTCATCGACTCCAAGAACCTTCCTAATAGTGTGCCCAGGAATTGGGGACAGAGATCAGGCTCTTGCAATTGCCGGGCACTGTAGGGTCCTGAAATATAGCAAAGATGAAGTCATGCTATTTCTGGACCTCTTGTTCAGCACCCGCCAATGTTGCAAGGCCTTCGATGGGCTGAGGAGCAGGCTGCGTCAACTTAAAGTGCAGCACCAGCTACTTCTCCCTGCTAAACTCCAGTTAATGTGGAATGGGCAGCAATATTTATTTAATGAACTGCAGGACACTGGCAAGATAGTCCGGAAAATTGAATTGGAGCTGGAAGGGGTAGAAAAAGAAGGAACCTCGTCTGACGGCAACTGATCATCTGGGGTATCCGGGTAAAGTAGACTCATGCTGTGGGGACTGGGCCTGTGGTAGTTAATGGCCTGTTTTTGGAACTAAGAGCATCATGTATAGACTGTTTATTTTGGACTATAATCCTAATCCCGCCTTGTGATAAATGCAACTGTTAAGCTAATTTTGATTCGTTTTACTATTTCACATGATGCCACTGGTCTTCACTCCTCTGGGGAAAATATATGTAGGGCTGTTATTACAGCAGGTTAAGTTCAGTTCCACTTGCATTTGTAATACGTTATAAGAAAATGAGGGAGATGTTATAGCTAGTTCTTCTATTGCTGTTCTTTTCATGTTGGGAGTAAAAGGGGCCACATGAGGGTTTAAACAAATATTTTACTTAACTCCTTTTCAATGCTGCTGGTGCTTAATAATGATTCGGGATCTGTCTGGTAAAGGGGAAATTAATATTTAATTTCTCTGGGAGTTTTGGGTATAAGATTGGAATACATATATAAGTAGACTGAATTGGGGGAATCAGTAAGACTTTATAGTCGCTTTGGTACTAGGGAAAAACTATTTGCTCAATCTGTTAAGATTCCTTGTTGGTCTTCCTAGCTGCATGCGATGGGTGAAATTATTCAGTATATGTTTTAATTTTGGAATTCCCCCATGTTGTACTGCAAAAGGGGGTGTCGTACTTAAGATCTTTATAAGACTATATTGTCCGTACTGTAAACTTTTATGCTGTCCTCCTATGTACAATTTTGCTTTGTAAGTTTTACTTGCAAAATCAATAAATAAATAATAAAAAAAATACATAAATATCAGGGAAATATAACTCTAATTTATTTAAATAACATCCAGACTATTAAATAAACCTTCATGTGACCTTCAGTTAGCTTTTATTCTCAACCTTTGTCTCATGACATATCAATAGGAAACAAAAAAAAATTGAAAATGGTTTTATTTTAGCTAAATATGCAAGATTTAGTTATTTAAGTATCATTAACAGTGGAAAAACAAAATTAGTACTGGGTTTAGCTATTGTCCCTAACATCATACACAGAAAATTTCATTAGGATATCTCATACACAAAAAAATATACAAGACTGTACTTTCAGGGTCCAAATTCCTGCAAAATCACCAGCAGCAGGGGGTCAGAATTACTAAAAGTGACCAGCAGTTAAAGGGTTAAGAGAAAACAACCTCCTGTTTCATGAAAAGCTCAAGAACCACACTAATTTCATGGGCAGTGATGAATGGTTGCACCATTTTGAAAAGTGGCATAGTATTTAACAGCACTGCTTACGTGGAGAAAAATTAAGTGTACACAAATAATTTGTTCAGACCTTTATACAGAAAAAAACAATTACACGAGTCATTATTTATTTTAAAGCAAGCAACATATTTATGTGTAACTTGCAGCACATGGGGCAAAATATTAGACCGCCTCTTATGGTATTGAATACTTATGTCACAGGTAACCTAACTGTGCTAAAAACGTGACACGACTCTTTTGAAAATTCAGGCCAGGGTCTCCACCGTTGGATGTGTGAACGTTGCTAGGAATCACAAGCTGTGGTTTTTGCTGGTTAGAGAATCAAAGGAGTCAAAGTGTCTGTGAAGTGTCAAAACATGCAGATTTTGCCAATGATGTACAATAGTCAGTGCAGTACCTGGAAGGATTGAACAATCTACCTGTGATGTACAAAGAGGAATATTTTTCTCCATGAAGTGCTTTCTTCATTTCCATGCATTACCTTTAGAGCATCCCTTCTGTTAAGACAATTCACCCATGTACCAAAAATGGTGGCTATGCAGACACCTGATGGCACAATTTGGTGCATATTCTTATTGCCACCTGTCTATGTCAGTTCTGAGGTTCGGCCTCCAGAACTGGACACTCCCACCTGATGTATTGTGTCCAGTTCTAGAGGCCACGCCATAGAAAGGACATAGACAGGGTTGAGGCAATCCAGTGATGAGCAATTAAAAAGATACAGGGGCTGTATCAAAAGCCCTGTGAGGAGAGATGGTGGGATCTCAGCATTTATGCCCTAGAAAAGATAAGAGCAGGAGAGGGCATGATAGAGACCTACAGGTTCATCATGGGGTGAACAGGGTGCATGATGAGAGTCTGTTTCAAATGAAAAAGAGCACAAGGACCACTGGGCATGTTATGAAGCTGGGAGGGTCAAAAGTTATGAAGGTGTACTACTTCACTAAAAGAGTGATTGACACCTGGAACAGACTGCCAGCTAAAGTGGTGGAAGCAAAAACAGTTGGGGGCTTTCATGCATAGGACAGACATAGGGGGAATAAATAGGCTGGAGGAGGTAGGGCTACTGGAAACCAGCCAGGGCATGTAGAGACAAACTAGTCAAGAACCATCTGGGCAGACTGGGTGGGCCAAGTGATCCTTTCCTGCTGACAAATTCTCTGTTTCTATGTTGCCACTCATTACCACTTCTAAGCTACAGCTGAAACCATGAACATATTGAAATCTTCAAGCAGAATATAGTGTAGGTATTGTGTAACATTTATAAGTATTTTTTTAGTACTATGTAACCTTTTATACCTAAATAATTAAGTTCTTATACAGGATAGCATTGAAATGAGCCCCAAGTAAGTGGTTTGTAACATGAGTCCTTGATTTTTCAGAAAAAAATTTGAAAATAATGAACTAAAGAAAAACATTTCTTTAAGCAGTCCTAGATGAGACCAACCAGTCATGTTCACTGCAAGAAATCTTCACGTGCCTCAGATTGAAACATGTGATATCATGGTGCTGAAGCTTGTGACATTGTTCTGCTGGAGATAATCAGCAAAGCATGGTTTGAGGCATGAATTAGGCTTTTTCTCTAATCTGAATAGGATCTGGAGCCTGGTAAATCCTGAAAGATCAAAAGAACTGTGCACTGCAGACTCTAGGGACATACAGTAGCTGGAATGCAAATTAATGTTAAAAGTCAACAAGGAAGTGCTCATAGACTGGGTCATCTGTGATCATTAAGAAGGAAGGTAGCCACATGCACCTAAATAATGATGTAAGCAATAAGGTATGACTAGGGGTTAAATTAACTGCCTGTTAGTCACCTCTTAGGGATATAATATGGCACAAGGCACTGCCAAGTGCCCCATACCCATAGGGGTGAATAGCTGACAGTTAATATAACCCCTGGGAATACCTTGTTGCTTTTATAGCAATATTACCACCATTTGTAAACTGTAAGCTGTGTTGTTGATGTTTTCACACATAGAACTACCTGATTTCTAATGAAAGTAGTCCATCCGTTGTCTGACAGGTGTGGCAATTGCAGTTACTCAGTGACAGTATCTGGCAAGGCATCTGAAATCTACAAGAGAAAGCACTTTCCTAAATCATGCTGCTGTATTAGTGTTTAGCAAAAATTGTGATACTGTACATAGTTTTATGGCTTCCATTCACTAAATTTCTATACTAACAGAAAGTGAGACATGGGATGTAAGCACTCCTATTACCAGGTTCTTTACTGATAGTGTTGTAAGCGCTATTATCCCCGAGGTGTCATTGTAAGTGTGGAAGAAGCACAATTGTCATTGTAGTCTCTGTAACCACAACAATAAATGCGGTTTTGTGCAAGCAGTCTTATTATAGTGAGTCTCTGGACAGGAAGGAAGTCTGTCTCTCATGGCAGCTGATACATAAAAAGCCATGTTGCCCTGACAGTGCCGCATGACCAGAGATATTCTAATCTGAAATGAGATTTGTTAATGTGATTGCCACAGCACTATGATGTCTCTTTTAGTCTACATTTCATTGAAAAGTAATTTGAGGTGGTGTTTATCTACCTACAACTGATCATAGAAGGACAAGAGTGCTCAGCTGAAGTGAGTGAAAGTGAAATCTTTCTTTATTGAATTGAACGTTGTGGCTGCGTCTGTAAGAGGAAATTGTCTGGTTGACAATCGCAGTTTGCTAAGGTAAGATAAGGCAAGGCAATTTTATTTATATGGTGCTCAATCCCAAAGGCTCTGGGTGCATACAATAAAAAGTACGAATACAGTAAACTCATTTAGAATAAATATAAATAAATAATATTACACAGTAAATTAGTGGCAGACAGTAATGATGGTCAGTTCATTCTGAATTTTGATATAGTGAGTATTTTAGGATGGACTAACATTTCTGAATCTTGGGGCTGGTTGTGAGGCCCTATATGCCTACTCATTAGCGCTGTATGACATCGAAACTCATCCATTGCTTAACCCAACCCAACATGGCCATCAAGGAAGGACTGAATTTTAATCAGAGATTATTGTAAAGCTGAGCTTGGTGATAATAGCCAATCAAACTGCAGTACTGAAACCACCATTGCAATAACTGATTAATTGCAATAACGGATCATTGATGTGGGATAAAGAGCATGGAGGGTGCAGAAAGCACTGATTCTAATGAAATCACCCTACCCAACTCTATCAATAATGCCATGGAAGAAAGCACCCACTGTGACTGGAAAATCAAGCTGACATTAATTAACTACATCTAATGCTTCTCAAATCTTATCAAAAGCTGCCAGATGTCATGCTGTGAGTATGCATCAGAAGTCAATTAAAGACTTATTTAAATAATGTTTTTAAATAATGCTAATAACGTTCATGTTTTAACAGCATCGGCCACAATGCAGTATAAACTCCAGTAGTTAAACACTGACTACACCTCTTGCATGCTCCATCGCTCTCCATCTGAGTACAGTATATTACAAGTACTGTTCCAGTTTTCCTTGAAAAGAATCCTACAATAACAACCATACATTTAGCCTAACAAAAAAGCTGTTGTCCAAGCAGGCTAGATAAGCAAAGTTATATTGTACCAAGAAATGTTCCTGCCAGGGCCATTTCCCTACAAGAACATTTCTTTCCCACACAAATTGTTGTGCATAACTAAATTTATTTTCTGAACATTTACTATTCCAACTACACCCCCCCAGGAATCACCACTCTGGTAGAATTAGAATTGAAAATGAATGGCTGACTTTATGGCACCATACAGCATGGGACTGTCAGGCATAATGTCAAAATGTCAGAATGAACAATAGTAGAAGAACCACTGCCAAAGCAAACAGGATACTGGGCTGCATAGCCAGGGGAATTATGTCTAGGAAGAGGGAGGTGATCCTCCCTTTGTACAATGCCTTGCTCAGGCCACAACTTCAGTACTGTGTTCAGTTCTGGAGACCTAATCTGAAGAAGGACATAGCACTGTTGGAGAGAGTTCAGAGAAGAGTGACCAGGATGATTCAGGGAATGGAGGGGAGGACCTATGAGGAGAGATTGAAGGAGCTTGGGACATACACACTGGAGGAGAGGAGGGACAGGGGAGACATGATAGGAGTCTTCAAGTATGTAAAGAGAATAACTGATAGTGGAAATAAGGATCTGTTTAGGCTAAAAAAGGGGGGAACAACAAGGGGACATGAGTGGAAACTTGAGGGGGGAAATTATAGGGGGAACATAGGAGGCATTATTTCACTGAGAGGGTGGTGGGGATGTGGAATGCGCTACCCAAGAGGCTGGTGGAGGAAGGTACAGTGGAGGGCTTCAAAAAGGGGTGGGACATGTACAAGGGGATTCTAAATCCAATGAAGACCCTCTTGGAGGCTGGGGGGGGTGGAATAGCAAGCAACCACTAGGTGGCTGGCAACCGAGCAGACATGACAGACCATTAGGCCTATTCTGCTGGCTTTTAGTATGTTAGTATATTGTTATAGCAAACATGAAACCAGGGTTTGTATCCTGCCAGAAAATTTAAACAGTTTATAATCCAAGTTATAACATGGGTTCTAAAAAGAAGCAAACCCAGTTGGTTAAACACCATCACCTGACCATTGAATAAGTGTGCTACTTAATCAACACTTGGTGTAAATCACTCTGAAGCAGTAATCCGGGTCAGAGCTGCACTCATTATCAGGTGGAAAAATGACAGGGCCAATGCAGCCATTTACAAATCCTGAAGCAGCACTCCACATCGTGGACAGCGAGAGAGAGAGACATACAGTGGCAGCAAGTGAGAGGAATTTCCCCCAGTCATTTGCATGAGACAGAGAAAGAATCAGAGTCCTTATGAGTGCATCAAAGAGAGAGAGAGAGAGAGAGAGAGAGATACAGGAGAGGGTTCCCTCCTGCAAAAGTGGGCAATACAGTGCAAAGCAGCACTCCTCAGTCAATGAGAGAGAGAGAGAGAGAGAGAGAGGGGGGCAGTGACAGTGAGTGAGAGGCACTTCCCCCAGTTATCTACACAAGACAGAGACTTAGAGACCCCAGGAGTGCTTCAGAGAGAAAGAGAGAGTGAGAGACATGGGAGACGACTCCATCCTGCAAAAGTGGGAAATACATTGCAGAAGCTCATCTTGAGCTGCACTCATTGGTCCTGGCTGCCTGTCCTGCATTGGGCCCCCCCCCCGATGATATCTGCTCCCCATGCTCTGCTCACCATAGTGCAGAGATAGTCTGGCAGCTCATTGGGAAAGAAGGAGTGTGAGGTAAGGGGAGAGACCAGGATGTGTAGTTCAGCACTGTTCCCTCTGTGCACTCCAATTTCTGTGGTGTCTCCCTCTCTCCCCCCCTTCTGTGGTTTCTGGCTGTTGAGTTGCGAAGTTCACGGGGAGAGAGAGAGAGACAATCAGTTTAAGTGCT
This sequence comes from Neoceratodus forsteri, assembly GCA_016271365.2. NCBI lineage: Eukaryota > Metazoa > Chordata > Ceratodontiformes > Ceratodontidae > Neoceratodus > Neoceratodus forsteri. Next base: position 1,210,849,408 of record CM057453.1, on the reverse strand, counting down.
TGAGAGACAGAAGAGAGAGAGAGAGAGAGAGAGAGACTGGAGAGAGTGACAGGCACACAATGAGCTGAAGAAGATGAAACTGCACATTAGTGAGTCATGCATATGTTATTTATTTTCTGAACATAGAAATGTCAGAAATCAGTCAGCTCTCTATTTCTAGCATTTGTACATTCATAAAATGTTTAACATATGCATGATATCTGGGAACTACTTTGCCAGTTTGCAGGATACAGTCACATGTTTTCTATTGCAAGAGGGGAAAAAACACCTTTGTGGCTTGAATTTTTTTGTGTACCTTCGTAGCCTGCAGTCTCATGCATCACATTGCACCCAGGGTGTGGATTAATCCCCAATAACCCCATACCTGTTGTGGGTTATTGCTTACTAAAACAACAAGGTTTAGTTCATTATAGGCACTTTCATATTTTCTGACAATTTATTTACATTTTTAGTTTCATTAAAATTGTGCTACATTGTGACAAGGGTTACAATGGTAAATGCACTTAAAGGAATTTATTTATCAGACGAAATATTGGCAAAGGGCAAAGTGTAAGCATTAACATTTAGTTTTTTTCAAAACTTTATTTAATTTCCTAAGTCTCCAGAGTGGTGATCTGTGGCAGTGTAGAGTTATCACAGTACATCTATGCATAATAGTCAATGGGAACCTAGAAGATATTTATTTTATTTTTTATTTAAAATGTTGGTGAACAGGTAGGCCCACTGAGACCATTACAGTCCCTTTTTCAAGGGCGACCCAGGATTAATTACAGGCTACAGGAGAATAAACAGGGGGAATAACTCAAGGTAAATAGAGTAAACAGACATTACAATCAGGACATGTTTTACGATTCACAGGCAGGTTAGGTACAATTGAAGATCATGAGGAGTAAAACAGTTTCACAAGAATGACAGTCACACATTGTTCATTGAAATGGAACAGTTTCAAAAAAATTACAGTTACAAAGGACTCGTCAAGCGTTAAAGGTCCCAATATGGGAGTAAAGGCACACCAGGCGGCTGATAGCAGCTACAGAGGTAGCCCTATGGAGTGTTCCGATCTTCAGCTGTAGCATGCACAGAGGCTTAGCCCCAACAGGTAAGTCTTGAGGCCTTTTTTAAAGCCGCCAAGGGAGCTGCAGTCTTGGAGATTATTAGGAAGGCCATTCCAGAGGGATGGAATGTAAGCCATGAAAGACTGAAGGCCTTGACCTGTCCGGACTCTGGGGACATGGAGGAGTTGCCGATCAGAGGACCTTAGGGTTCTTTCAGGCCGTTTAAGCGTTAAGGTGCAACTCAAACTAGGGGGGGGCATTAGTTTGTAGAAGCTTGAAGGCCAGACATAGGGAAGGGTACATCAATCTGCCCTCAAGGGAAGGCCAGTTTAGTGAGTGCAGTACCTTACAGTGGTGTTCTAGGGCTGGAGCACCCAGGGCAAAGCACCCGACTCTATGATACAATATTTTCAGTTTTTGCATCTCCGTGTTTCGCAGTGAGTGTAACACTGGGGCCCCATAGAACAGGGTGGGCAGGAGAATGCCAGTGGCTACCCTTAGCTTAGATGTCTGGGTGAGAAAAGGGCTCAGACAATATAGGAGACCAAGCTTCTGGTTCAGCGTCTTGGCTAGTTGATCAGCATGAACCTTGAAGAAACAGTCTTGATCAATACAGATGCCTAGGTATTTAATGCAATCCACAACCTGTATAGGAGAACCACTGAACAGGCAGGGGAACAATAGGCATGATCTATCAGGGCCTAGCCTTTTGGGCCCAAATAGGATGGCCTTGGTTTTTTTCACATTGAGGACTAGCTGATTAATCAGGAGCCAGTTTTCCAATATGGAGAGGTCCTGTTTCGGAAGTTGATTTTGCTGTGCTGCATCCGGAGCTGACCTGTACAACACGGCATCATCGGCATAAAGGGTCACCTTGGCGCCTCCACAGTGCTTAGGCAAGTTATTGATGAATAGGGAGAATAGAAGGGGCCCCAATATTGAACCTTGGGGGATCCCTTCAGAGATCGAGCGTTTGTCTGACTTCGCCCCCTGCCATCTGACTACTTGAGATCTGCCATCCAAGTAATCTGTGAACCACTGCTGGTTATCCAAATCCAAGGGATCTGAGCTGCGAGATGAGCAGCTGGTGGGCCACCAGATCAAAGGCCTTGGTAAGGTCTATAAAGATCGCACCAGTTAGTTGGCCGTTGTCTTGGGCTGCGAGGATGTCTGACGTAAGGCTAACCAAAGCGGTATCTGTGCCATGTAATTTTCTAAATCCGTGTTGTCGGGGATTAAGGAGGTTATGTTGTTCAACATATTCCTGGACTTGTTGGTACACAATTCTCTCAAGCATTTTGCTTAGTGTGCAGAGTATGGAAATCAGTCTGTAATTCTCAACCAGCTCACTTGGCCCCCCTTTGGGGATGGGGGTAACCAGGACAGTTTTCCAGGCTGTGGGAACGTTACCTTCCACCAGTGACCTGTTGAATAACCACATGATTGGTGTGCCAATTTCTTGGGCTGTTAATCTGAGTAATCTGGGTTCTAGTCTGTTGCACCCTGCAGAACCAGTGACCTTAATGTTCCTGATCAGCTTTAGGACCTCAGTTTTAGACACCAACTTAAGGTGGAAGTTAGGTGATGAGGGAGGATCCTCTGTGTCATCAAGGGATGCCTGGCTAGACCTGCAGGGGTGAACCTTATATTTGTCAAGATCAGTGAGAAACACATTAAAGGCATTAGCAGCGTCTTGTGGGTTCACGTGGCGTACACCACCCGCAACAATGTAGCAGACATTTTACATGTGATGTCCCTTTAGGATCATATTAATTTGAGACCAGAATTTTCTGCGGTCAGAGAGATTTTTTGTTTGCAAGTTCTTGAGGTTTTGTTGCTTGGCCTGTTTTAAGTCTTTTTTGCATTTGTTCCTGAGCATTCGGTACAGGACCCAATCATTGGCCAGTTTAGTGGATTTGAACTTGCCCAAGGCCCTGTCTCTTTCCCTCATTAGCTTTTTTAGATCACATGTCAGCCACCTAGACTGTTGTCCTTTGACCCTCATTTGCTTAAGGGGGGGCGTGCTTATTGGCAGCAGAAAGTAAATTCTTGGTGAAAAGGTCCAGGGCTATGTCAAGACTAGGGGCAAATTTTATCTGAGCCCAATCCACTGCCGATAAGGTACCTCAGAAGGAACTGGCGTCAAATTTAGAGTAGTCACGCGTCAGAAAGATTCTGGGGGGAAGGGTTGGATGATCATTTTTCCATATACCAAAGATAGGGGCGTGGTCACTTAAGGAGTTGGTAAAAGTGCAGGCCACCTTGAATCTACTGGGATTGGACACCAGGATCCAATCCAGAGTGGTGTGGTTACCAGATTTCAAATTCAGTCTAGTAGGTTCCTGGATAAGCTGTGTCAGGTTGATCTCTTGCAAATTGATCTTAATATCACATTTAGTCGAGGGGATCCAGTGGAGGTTAAAGTCACCCAGGATTATTTTCTCACAGGAAGGTAGATCAGGGATAAGTTTGTTAAGGGCCTTTAGTGCTTCCACTGCAGTCTTGGGGGGGTTTGTATACACAACCTATTAGTAAGGGCTTAGCACCGCCCAACAGGAGTTTAACAAATAGTGCTCACAACCCACGTCAACCAGGAGTAGGTTCGCTACTATAGAAACTGCTAGTGATGCCTTAGCGTATATGATGACCCCTCCACCCCTTTTCCCAATTCAGTCCTGCCAAAAAGTTTTGAATACAGGGATCTCAATCTCGTGCTCTAAGATGCTAGGTTTAAGCCATGTTTCAGAGATGGCCAATACATCAGGGGAGTACTGGTCAACCCAGGCCTCAAGTTCTTGTAGTTTAGGTCTGAGGCTATTTACATTGATATGAACCAGTTTCAGTCCTTTTGTATTGGCCGAGCTGGGCAAGGAGGAAGTTACATTTGGGATATTGGTGCAGGGAGGACCTGGATTACTTTCAACATCCCCTGCTAGCAAAAGCTTTAGAAAGACCCATACCTTCTGGAATGACTGGAGTGGGAGATGAAACAACTGACGTTTGTGTAGTCTCAGGTATACAGTACACACATAGCAATTTCCTCCTTTCCTGAGACTATTCAAAGTAAGTAAGCTGGGGTAGGAGACTAGATGGGGTAGACACATGGATAATGGGCTAGTGTGAGATCAGGTGGCCAGTTATTTTCCACCCAAGAGTTCATCAACAGCTGGTCGGTGCATAGAGTAAGCAGGAGATAACTACTCCCCAGGAATATACCCAGAAACATTTTCCAGCTAGAATGGCAGGCAGTTAATGTATGGAAGGGGCTTGGTGGGAGTAGCAGATGCTTAGAATTGAGCAGATTGAGCCCCAGACAAACAGATTGAAACAGCAATGCTATTGCCTGGTAGGAAGGTGGTGGAGCAGCAGCAGCACAAATTAAAGCACTCAGGTGGCATGGGGGAGAAGTCTAGCGGTTGTAAACTAGCAATACTCATAAAAAGCACAGCAATAGCCCCTAAGAGTTACTAAAAGTTACTATACTGTCCCATCTACAGAAGAATGATTATTCCACATTGTCACCCAGAAGAAACAAAACACTAGCATAAAAGAGTCCCCATTAACTTGTTTCTTCCAGCTCCTGCCCCCTCCGGATGGGAGAGTCCTGCTGGAAGTGGCTACACAAGACCACTTAATTAAGGTGGGGGTGCGGGGTGGGCAGGTGGGACGAAAACCCTGCAGAGATCAGTCCTGTTCGGCTGGGTTCTGCTTAAATAGCCCAGCCAAGAAGTTTGTTTTTCGCGCCCAACAACCTGTTGCTGATTGGCTCCTGTGGGAGCCCACCGACATCAGTCCTCGGCCGCGGATGCGCACCGTATTGCTGACTAACCTGACCGCCGGGTCCGGGGCAACGGCCGCCCTCTAATTACAGCAGCAGCCAATGAAATTCCTGCTGCTGATGCGGCCAGGGGAAAACCCTGCAGAGATCAGTCCTGCTCGGCTGGGCTCTGCTTAAATAGACCAGCTGAGGAGTTTGATTTTCGTGCCCAACAACCTGGCGCTGATTGGCTCAGGCGGGAGCCCACCGACATCATTCCTCGGCCATGGATGTGTGCCGTATTGCTGACTAGCCTGACCTCTCAGTCCACGGCAATGGCCACCCTCCAATTACAGCAGCAGCCAATGAAATTCCTGCTGCTGATGCGGCCAGGGGAAAACCCTGCAGAGATCAGTCCTGTTCGGCTTTTTGCTTTATTACCGCAAATCAATACCAGCCCAGAAGGATCCTTTGTACTTCAGAGAGCACTAGTAATGAATGACAGTAGTGGGGGGAACTCTGGAAGCATAACTGGAGAACTGCAGGTATCATATGTACAGGGTACACCATTGAAACATTGAAACCTATACAGAGAAGACCATTACAGTGACAGAAATCGACAGTTCACTGTAATTGTCCTGCTGTAGACTGGCACTGCATCTCCTGGTGTTTCACATACTCCCCGTAACAACTCCAACTTGCCCCCTACAAAAAACACATTGATTTACCAATGGCACGATGCCGACTGTTAGCATTGTGTCTGTCGATGTAATGGATGTCAACAATTTGTTGTCGATGCAGCTTGGTGGAACCATATGTACAGTACCATTTAATATGTTTTGCATCTTTTAAGAAAAGCAGAACATTCACCCTTTCTGATTTCTATTTTTTTCTAAATCCAGTACTCATAGTCAAATGTGCATTGTGAATATCTTCAGCTGCTTTGGACATACAAAATGTGTTTTTATACATATTTTTAGTTCAAAAACGTGATTTAGTGGCAACAATTTATTTATCCACATCAGTTAAGGAAATGCGAATTCTAATGATAGAATTTGTAATGAGATCACATGTGCAGCGCAGCATGAACTTGTACTGGGACTCATATATGGGTCAGCACTTATGTGAACAGCACTTCTACAAATAGGCCATTAAGGGACTTGGCTTCTTCTCATAGAGACATAGACACTGACGGCAAAAACAGACCAATGGTTTATCCAGTCTGCCCTTAGTTTCCTATCAAACCCCAGGACATATTGTCCACACACGGTACTAGCCCCCTCTATCCATCCCCTGTTTCCCTCCCTACTATTACTGCCATGAGTAACAAATATACCCTTCACCAACCAAGACTGAAGCAATTTATGATTTTTTGCACCCACAACCTTGGCTGCAGACTGTTCCATGGTTTCACCACCCTTTTTGTAAAATAGAACTTTCTTATATCCCTCTTGAACCTTCCTGCCATCAGTTTCCACTCATGCCCCCATGACCTTGAACTGTTACTCATATTAAATAGTTTCTTGCAGTTCACCTTGTTTACTCCTTTCAGTAACTTGAAGGTCTCCATCATGTTACCCCTTTCTCGCCTGGTCAGTGCATTGAGCGAAAGTTTAGGTTGGTTATGCTTTGAGCAGGAATACGTTATAAAAGGGCCTCACATACAATCTGCAAAGGCTCAGAACAAAAGACCTAGACACACGTTTCGTCCTACTCATGACACATAAGTGTGTCCCATCTCTTCTTTTATGAAGACAAACACCCTATCCTTAATTACTAGCACCTAAAGTTTCTTGACATACAGTAGCCCTGAATGCAGGGTTACATATTACATTTGAAGTGTTTATTTTTTATTAATAAGCTATTACTCATTTTTAGTTTACAAAATATTATACAAATATAAACTCCTGTTTCACTGACTGAGAAATGGATACTAATATTGACATTGTAATAGGGATTGTATATTGAGTGTGGGATTTAAACCTGGGTTTCAGTGTGGTAAGAAGAGCATTTACCACAAGTCCATGAGATAAACTAACAAACCAACCTCTACAATAGGTTTACTGAGAGTGTATGAATATGTTTCTCTGAAAGTAAATGTGTGTGTGTGTGTATTTGTGTTAGTGTGTGCATATCAGTAATAATACATATTAAATAATGCAATACTTTAGTGGTACACCATAGTAGTGTGCTAATGTGGGTGTTGGTGTAGGACTGTGCGTTTGTGAAGATACTGACTAATATACAAACACAGACAAAGGCCCAGCTAATTCTTGTTTTAGTCCATACACATTGGGCTGGCAGTATAGCCTAGAGGTTAGAGTAGTGAGCTGTAAATGAGCTTGGTACATCCAGCAGACTAGACCTTGGTTTGATTCTCACAACCTCCACTTACTATGTGACTCCGAGCTAGTCACTTAACCACTCAGTGCTCCCAGGTCGCCCCTGAAAACAGGCACTTGTGCCTAGTGGGACTTACCTGGTTACCAAAGACAAAAATAAAAAAATATATTGATAGACTGTGCATGACTGTATCACAAAGTAAGGGATAGAGTATGTATTTTAATGATATAATCTTTAATGAAAGTTATAATTGTTATGGTATTTTAACACTAAACCTTCACTCTAAAGCCCAACTCCAAAGCCTCAATGTTAAAGAAGACTTATTAAAGCAGACCTGAATATAGCAGGGTTAGAAAACCCTTGTTGCATCCCAGTCAAGTGAACATATTAGAGCTACACTGAAGTTGTGAAAAACATTTATTGAAGTATTGCCATAGTAGCCCCCACAGCTCCTTCCTTGAAATAAACACATAAACACAGGTCTTGGAGAAAGTGGCCACAGTCATACGTTCATTTTCTTTACAATATTGGAGTAGCATATGCAACCCGGAGGCTATGCAAACTCCTCAGGACCCCACACCTGTCATTGTTGGACGGGTCAACCCTTGTGTGAGCCCGAATAGCTGATGTACCTCTTGGGTTAAAATAGAACCCGCAAGAATTGAGCAATCATGAAGCCAAGTGGCATGTGACTGACGCTCCCCATCCATTGCCGCCACCCTTGCAGGTTACTCCTGAGGAGGTCAAACTGTGCCCCCCCAACTGGGTTCATTTCATGATGTCCCCTAACCTCAAGCCGACTGGAGGCGATGAGCCCTTTGGAAAAATTTGACTCTACTCATTTCCCCTGTACCTTCAGTCTGCTATACTCCCAAGCTACCTTTACATGACTGCAGCAGTTTAAACATTTTCATCCTGCCTAGGTTTTATCCCCTTGGGGAAGGCAAGAAAAGAGGAGAAAGAGGGAGAACTGCTGATCCTGAGCTCTTTTGAACTCCTCTCTCTCCACCCCTCTCTAGACAGCCACTGTCCTGTGAGGAGCCCTTGTGGTACCTCCTCCTGAGGTACTTACAGGGTATGCTCTCCAGGAGGAGGATCCCTACTACCTAGCCCCCAGGTCTGGAGGAGGGGCAGACAAATGGCCAACTGAGGCAATCCGTTTGCAGCCTCTCTTTTACCTTAAATACTACATAATTAAATCATAGTGCAGGTCTGGGGTCATGCCTGAAGAGTTTACTTCTCTGTGTACAACACTACATCAAATACTACTCCTATGTGGAAACTGTGGGACATTGTCCTAAACCTGTAGCATAAAGCAGCAGGCCCATGGGGCATGGCCCCACACCTGTAGCTTGGCCTAAATTCACAAGGTGAAGGGATTGGGAACGGAGGCCTGTTAATATTGAGATTTCTAATGCCACATTTAACTCCTTTTGTGGTGCTGTAACTATAATGAACTGTCTGCATTTGTGACCCCTGTGACATCACTCATAGCTTCACCACTCATCAGGTCATTTATCTAGCTATTTGAAAATAGGTAGTCGGAAGAGGCATACTGAGCCCAGACTCGTTTCCAGGTGTGACGTGGGGGAGGAGGAGAACAGGAAAGACCAGTGCAATACATGAAGCAAGTTAATAGAACACATTTGATAAATACATTTGTACAAAAATGATTAGGTACAAAAATGAGTTAGTCAGAGAAATAAAGTGTGGACACAGCACAATATGAGACACCAGTTCAAGTGCAATGAGAAAACAACAAACCATAGTGTGTAGTACTAACTGACTACAGATGAGAGAGCTGAGAATGAGCTTATGCCCAACCCTGTGGTAGATGTAAGAGCAGTGGAGGTGAGGAAGTGCAGTTATTAGGCACGTAAAGGAGACCCATCCGGAGGGCCCAGCAGAGGCATTTGAGGTACAGCTGGGGGGGGGGGTCAGGCAGAGGATAACAGGAGCAGGTGGGGTGTAGCTCGAGTTTCAGCTGGTGCCTGAGGGAGCCAAGGAACAAGAAGAAGCAGAGGGAAGGGGGAGTTTGTTCCGAAGTTGGGAAAATAGATGGGAGAAGGGAGATTGCCCAACATGTGAGCAGCAATGTGGAGTGGAGAAAGTGTATGATTCCTGGAGCAGAGGGAACACAAGGCAGGAGGAGTTGGGAGAGGAGAGAGGAGACAAAGGAGGGAATAGAACCAAATCAGTATTTGAATATGAAGGAGATACAATGAGCCTGGTGACATGAGGGCAGATAGAGGAAGAAGAGGGAGGAGTAGAAGGAGCAGTGGTAGGTATAGGGGTTGAAGTCTGTAGCAAAGACATAAATGGAGTTGCAGAGAATGTCCAGTCTGGCAAGAGAAGTAGAGGGGTGGAGTCATAGACTGGATGCATGGAACAGCCTTCTGGAGGAGGTTGTGGAGTCAAAAACAGTGGTGGAATTCAAGCATGCATGGGACAGTCATAAGGCAATTCTAGAGGGTGGGAGTAGAAAGAAGTAGGTTGTTGGTTAACTAGAATCTGCAGCTTATCCATTAGGTGGGGAAATGGGCAGACTGGGTGGGTCAAGCGGTCCTTATCTGCTGTCACATTCTATGTTTCTATGTTTCTATATCTGCAGAATCGAACACAGGAAGCACTATTTTGGTAACAAGCTCCCCGTGGTTCTGCAGCGGCATGCAGTCTTTGTTGCAGTATAGGGCACTGACCTTGAGATGGAGTTTGGCATTTATGGCATCAATGTGGGCTAAGATGTGAAACTTACTATCGAGCCACACACCAAGGTACTTGAAGGACTGCACAGCTTCAAATGTGTGCCATCTAGTGTGGTAAACTCTGGTTGGGTCCATGAGTCTGACTATTTTTTCCCCATACATGTGTACAGTATATGTCTCCTGCATCCAGAGGGGCAGTTTTTCAACCCAGTCCCTGGTCCCCCACACCAGCTATCTACTGTGCAGTCACCTACCTGGTAGGAGGTTTCTCAACAAGCTTCCTTCTCATGGCAGGCCAAGTAGGGAGGGCTGTCCCCTTCCAAGTAACAAATCTAAGGTGGACCAAAGTAGGGACATTGTGGCAGCGATGACATGGGTGCTGCTTCACTGGACTTCATTAAGCCCCTTCAATGCTGTTTTCCTCTATTTGCTTCCTGTCTCCGCTGCTGAACGTTATTCACATGCATGGAGGCACACTTGTCTGCAGTACCCCAGTGGTTTCCTCCTGTGCATTCTTCCCTGACACTGTTTTTCCTTTGGGTCTCTACCTGGGGGCAGCCTTGGCTGGACTGACAGATCTCCCTTCCCCAGGAAAGGAGAGCAGTCCCTCGGATGCTCAATCCTCTCCCTCCCTGGCTGACTCCAAATGACCCATGTTCGTTCCCAAATCTGGGTCGCTGCCATGGAAAAAGGCAAGGTGCAAAGCACCTCAGCCCTCTTTGCCACAGGGCCGGCTGAATCTGGACAGTTTTTGACTAGTTCCAAAGGCCATGGGTACCGCTTCTTTTAGTGTTGACATGGAGTTGGTTTGATTGGAACCAGTGCAGAACATTATTGAAGTCCTGCTGAAGCAGGTCTTCAACAGCTGTGGTAGACGGATCAGAGGTGAAGGGGACTGTATCATCAGAATACATGTGAATATACGAGCTGGCACAGACTAACTGGAGGTCATTCAGGAAGATGGAGAAGAAGAAGGGATCACGGATGGTGCCCTGAGGAACCCCAGCCTGGATGGGTAGTGGAGGTGACAGGATATCTCATACCTGAACCGATTGTTGTTGGCTTGTGAAGTAGGAATGGAACTAATCAAAAGCAGAAGCTGAGAGAGCTCAGCTTTCCCAGGAGGAGTGGATGGGACACCGAATTGAAGGCTTTGGCCAGATTAATGAAGATGGTGGCCATAATGTGTCATAATCCATCCTGTAGAAGATGAAATCAGTGAAATGCAAAAGGAAGAAAACAATGGAATGGTGCTCAGCCAGGCAGGAAGAGGGAGAGAAAGCTGGAGGATGAGAGTTAGTTGAGAAGTCTGGAATAGACCAGTCTCTCTTGCAGTTTTGAGAGGGATGGGAGGAGGCAGATGGGGCAGACGTTGCCAGGGGAGGAGAAGTCACGCCCCTTAAAGAGTTGAATAAATTTGGCCAGCTTTCAGGACTAAGGAACAGCACATAGAGAGAAGGACAGGTTGAGCAGATGAGTAAGGGGAGCAGTGATGACAGGAGCTGACAGGTGGAGGAGCTTCAGGTCCAGCCCCTCAGAGCTGGACTTAGATGGATTGAGGGAGGAGAGGGCAAGCAGACTTTTCTGGGTGGTGATGTGGGGGTGGGAACCCAGAGAGGGGAAGGGAGGAATGGGGAACAGAAGGGGAAGGAAAGGTACCAGGAGGGGGAGAAGAAGGGAGGGTGCAGGTTGTGAAGAGCATGTTGAAGTGAGCAGCAACAGAGAGAGGGTCAGACACAGGTGAACCATATACTAAGAGGGTTGATGGAGTGGCCTGAGCAGAGTGGTCAAAATGGGAGTTGATAACCTTCCAGAATTTAGCTAGTGTGTTAAGGTTTTCCTGGAGGTTGTCCTTGAAATAGTGTGATTTCATGACCCAGACAGCCTTTGTACAATGGTTCCTCAGAGCCCTAAAGAGAGGAGATCTGGGAGGGAGTGAGATCATTTATAACAAGCACATACAAGAACATAGAACTTGCATAGTTGATGATTGCAGAGGTAATTTGGAATAAGCTTCAGAAATATATGACATTAAGGACCTTTGTCAGTCTTGCTGTGTTCAGCATCTTGCATGTCAAAACTGTCACAGAAGAATGTCATTGCTACCTCCGCCTATAGCTTGCTCTTGCCTGCTTATTATCAACAACCGTTTTCCTTTGTTCTGCCCACATCAAACATTACTACTTAAGAACTCTATATCCCAAATCCTCCATTCTCCCTGCCCCTCCTTGCAAGTACCCAGCTTGTAAATCCACCTCTCCTTGAAGTGTATATTCCCTGCACCATCCCCACCCATGCCTGCCTTACTTCCTCTACCCCTTGTTACCTGTGCATTGTGTTAGGTTTTGTTAATCTGATACTGCATATTCTTCTTTATGTAGCTCCCTTCCCACCATCCTCCTTTTTCCTTGAATAGGATATGTACCTACTTAGAAATAGTGTACCATGTACTCGAATACTACACCATTACTTTTAATTGTTACCTTGCTTGATTTTATTATGTATATACATGTTTGTTTTCTTGCCTGTACATAAATGCATTGTTTCTGACCTTGTGTGATGCAGGTCCACCTTGTAAATGAGCTTGCTCAATGGTGTTCACCTGGATAAATAAAGATTTGATTGATTGATTGATTGAATTAAGTGATGTTGGGAAGTTTTGAACCTGGACTTCCTGATAGGGGAGTACTTGTCACAGACCGAAGAGAATATGGAATGAAATTGGGTGAGGGCTGCATCAATGTCAGAGTCAGAGTGGATGGCAGACCCATCTGTTGCAGCGAGATCGCTCAGGAGAGCATTGATGTATAGTTCTCATAGAATGTTATACGCACAGGAGGTCAAAAAGCCTATAAAATGCTTGCCACCTTACACAAGGGGGAATGCTGAGGTTCAGGATGCAAAATAAGCATCTAACTTGACCCTGAAGTGTTCCATAACTTTATTGCCCACCACATCAGGGGGAAGAGCATTCCAGACTGCAACTGTTCTCTGGTTAAACCAGTGGGCCCTGCACTGGGTGTTACAGGGTTCCCCTAGGAGCTGCAAGTCATATGCTCATGTACTATAATTCTGTATCTTTACCTCACAGCCCACACAGTCCCATAGGTCATCATTACCTCACAGCCCACACAGTCCCATAGGTCATCATTACCTCACAGCCCACACAGTCCCATAGGTCATCATTACCTCACAGCCCACACAGTCCCATAGGTCATCATTACCTCACAGCCCACACAGTCCCATAGGTCATCATTACCTCACAGCCCACACAGTCCCATAGGTCATCATTGATAAGTGTTGCAAACAGCAAACAGAGGTCGCCTCTCAGCCTTCTGTACAGCCACCATAGGGACCTGCACCAGATGTATTTTGGGGAAGGGGGGGACACTGAATTTTTCAGACACAGAACTTCATGCAGTGGTCACTAAATGAATCTTGCAATATACCTATATATATGTACATACTGTATATGTGTTTATACAGTATATTGCAAAAAATCTATGATAATGCAGACATTAAGGCAGAAGAAGACAAAGCAGGCAAAGTAAGGAATTGAAACATTTAAAGTATAGAGACTCAGGAGTCTTGAAAAATTACTGATATAGTGTTCCTTTGGATTTTCAACCCTAATGCCCACCTCCGCTCCATGTCCCTTGCCTTGTGACCCAATGACAAGCTACAGGTCCAGGCCTATTCCTATAGTTCTAGTGCTTGTGGCTTTACAGCTGTGGCTCTCCAAATGGGTACCACATAGCACTGTGTGGAATACGGAATTCTGCCAGCAGAATTATTGCTGAATGGCCATTCCACTGGTGGAATTTCCACCAGAATTTCACCGGTTCTTCAGTAGAATTCCACCTCCTGTGATCCACAGAATAATATTACATGGAAAAGCAATTTTTTCATGGAAAATTATTCCACAACAATTTCCTTGGAAAATATTGAGATCTGCGGAACAGCATTTTATCCATGAAAAATCATTCCACAACTATTTTCTACCATGGAATTTCACCATTCTGTTTGCGGCAAAATTTGGCAGAATTTTAGTGGAATTTTGAAAATTCCACAGAATTTCATTTTTCCGGAATTTGAAAATTACACAATGCACTAATATCACAGAATCAGTCATAACTTTTATCACCCAGGATCTGGAGGGCCCTGAAAGAAGGAGACCACTCGTAATTCTCTTCACTCGAAACATGAGATCATTCATTACTTTCTTCATATAGTCACAACATACCCCACGACCTGCACCTTGTCCTTGGGTCACAAGGGAAATGGGGTGGCCATTATGATTGAAAACCCCAAGGAATACAGCACAACTGATTTGCCAAGACTCCTGAGACTCCAGCCCATTAGTTTTTTATTTCCGTACTTTGTCCATTTTTCATTCATCAACCCTACCATCCGCATTAATGTTGTCTTATACAGATAAATTTCTTTTCTTTTTGCGATAGTGGATTTATTTCCTCATTCCCCAACCTCAGGACCTGTACAGAAAAGAATAAACAAAATATTTGACATATTTTAGTCCTCTATCACCAACCACCTTTATACCAGGATGTGCAGGGCCCATGCATAAAAAAAAAAATACATAAGAAAATGACCCTACACGACAAAACTACAGCAAGCATGCCTGACTTGGTCAATAAAAAAAGCTTTCAGAATTCTTTTCTATAACACTCATAACCCCACTGCAAAAAAAAAAAAAAAAAACTCAGAAAACCATAATATGTCACAAAATCTATCTCACAAAATCAAAAACTTGTTTTTAGTTGTATTAGTCATGCCTGGGCAGATTTCCTGTTTTTTGCAACAAAAAAATAAGTCACCCACACAACAAACACTGTCAAACACATTAGAGACATGTAATCCACCTTGATTTCAAACTATTACTGCACAAGTAGTTACCAGCATTTCTATATAATCTTCAGTTTATTGCCATCTACACCAGTTCCCCCAGCTCTGTCACCTGCCTTCCCTGGGACTTACCTTGCTTCTGTGTTTCCTCAGTACAGGACCTATTCCGGAGATGCCCAGTCATTGGTGTGGTGCCTGCAGGGGTACTGGGCCACTGAATGTGACTGGGCCATCGCTCAGCTGCAGCAAGCGTTTTTTTTTTTCCTTCAATTTTTGCCCTGGGCCTGTATGCATGAAATGAAGCAATGTGCATGCTCCTGCTCCACAGAGAAGCCCCTGGCATCTGGGCATGGGTTCCCTTCTCATATAACTGCAGTCCCTCTGTGCTGCACCCAGGTTCCTTCAAGTGGTAGCTGACCAATCTGTTGCATGTTCCACAGGAGAGCTGTCCAAGGGATGCTCAGTCCTCCTACCCCAGCCAGCACTGTGAGTAACCCAAGTCTGTTCCAAAACCTGGGTCACTGTGTAACGAAAAGTGCCACAAATTCTCTAAGGTTCAGGCGACATTCTACAATAACATTAAATATTCATTGTGTCTGAAGGACCTCTGAGTTCAAGAACCCTTTTTTCAAAAGTGTCCAAATCTATCAAGTTACATTTGACAGCATAACAAGTTACATTCAACAGCAAACCAATACATTAAACAACAGACCAATACAGTAATTAACAGGTATAACAAGAATTATCATAGCATAAAGGGCAGTCTGTTAACAAAGATTTCCACAATTGCAGGAAACATTAACAATGGGTGCAGGCTAATTCAACTAGCAGAAACAGTTTAGGTGCACATGCAGTGCAGTTTCTGGAAAAGGTGGGTGGTGACTTGGGTCTTAAAGGGGGACAAGTGGGGGAGAGCAGTGGTGGCTGTGGGAAGTGACTCCTAGTCTTTGACTGCTCTATAAAGGAATGTTAGCCAACAGTACTGTAGTTGTTCTGAATGGTAGGAGGAGTTTTCGGTACCTGATTGAGTGAGCTCCATATTTGTTCATGACTGGAGAGAAGAGGTTGCAGACATCCAGCGGCATTTGACCAAGAAGTGCAACCTTGCATAGAAGGGCTTCACTGAGGTTAATACCCAGAGATGGAAAGGAAGCCAGCTGGTGGTGAAGTATAGGTCACAGCAGTGGCAGTCTGGTTTCATACTGAGTACAAATCTGCAAGCTAGGTTGAACACTACTGAGGTTCTTTCAAGAACAGTGTTATTGGCTGCAAAGTAGATGTCTGCACCTTAGTCAATTCTCAAGATGATGAGGCTGGATACTAGGAGTTTTTTTTTTCCTTCAGGGCTAAGGTTGTGCTTGTTTCTGTATAGCAATGCAAGGCACTGGTGGATATGTTTGACCACTGAGTCAGCATGAAATGCCAAGGATGGGATTGTGTCAAGTTGTACACCCATACACTTGAAGACCTGCACCTGTTCAATGGGGTCCCCATCTGGTGTTGTGATGTGCAGCTCAGGGCCACCCTGCATGGCATGGGTGCTCCCAAACAGAAGACATTTGGTTTTCTTGGTGTTAATGACTAACCTGTTAAATGTGAACCACTTACATGGCCTTGCTGAAGTCAGATTGTAGGTTGCATTTCGGTGTCTCCAGGCTGCGGTGTGAGGTGATGATGACTGTGTCACTGGCATACAGTAATGCTTTGGAGTTGATACAAACTTCTGGGACCTTATTGATGAACAGGCTGAATAGCATGGGTCCAAGCATTGAGTCTTGTGGGACTCCATGGGTTAGAGGTTGCAAGCTGGAGAACACCTCTCCATATCTAGCCTTTTTTGATCTGTGGACTAAGTAGTCAGAGAACCACACTGTGGCCTCATCTGATAGTCCCAAATCTCGGAGCTTTGTGGTTAGGAGGTTACAGCTAACTAAATCAAAGGTCTTGGAGAGATCAAAAAAGGCTCCACCAATGTATTCACTTTTGTCTAAGGCCTTGTGGAGTTCAAATAGCTCAGTTAGGGCAGTTATCACCCTGTGCAGCTTTCTGAATCCATGTTGTTCAGCAGCAAGGAAGTTGTGATCTGCGATGAAGGACACCAGTTGGTTGCTGACAATCTTTTCTAAGACCTTAGAGAGCAGGGAGAGGATAGAGATGGGCCTATAGTTATAGACCACCATGCTTTCACAGGATTTAAAGATTGGGACTATGCTGATTTGTTTCCAGATGTCAGGGAAGGAGCCAAATTGGAGGGAAAAGTTGAATATTTTTTAAGGTCTGTTCCTCAATGGCAATTTTAGTATCTTCATGTCCAAGCAGTCAGGTTCAATTCTTGTTTTAGCTGATGAGCGTAGCACATAACTTTTAACTGTATTAGAAACATAGAATTTGATGGCAGATAAGGACCGCTTGGCCCACCTAGTCTGCCCATTTCCCTACCTAATGGATAAGCTGCAGATCCTAGTTCACCAACAGCCTACTTTCTCCTTCCCCCCACTAGAATTGCATTATGTCTGTCCCATGCATTCTTGAATTCTCCCACTGTTCTTGACTCCATGACCTCCTCAGAAAGGCTGTTCCATGCATCCACAACCCTCTCCATGAAAAAATACTTCCTCACATTACCTCTGAGCTGTCCCCCCTCTATCTTCAAATTGTGTACCCTTGTTCTTGCACATCTCTTTTTCTGAAGGATGCTACCCTCTTGGACTTTGTTGATTCCCTTGAGGTACTTGAAAGTTTCTATGATGTCCCCTCCTCTCCCTCCTTTCCTCGAGGGTATACATATTAAGCTCCTTTAGTCTCTCTTCATATGTATTCTGGTGCAGAACCTGACCGTTTTGGTTGCCCTCCTCTGGACAGCCTCCACCTTGTCTATGTCTTTGCGGAGATGGGGTCCCAGAACTTCATACAATACTCCAGATGGGGTCTCACCAACTTTCTGTACAGAGGGATAACAACTTCCTGTTTTCTACTGGTGATGCCTCTCCTTATGCATCCTAGTATCCCCCCAGTCCTCCTTACTGCCGTCTCACATTGCTTTCCCACCTTTAGGTCAACTGATATAACTACCCCCAGATACCTTTCCATTTTTGTTGTTGTCAGTATCTCACCCCCATTGTGTACACTTCCGCTTGGGTTTTGTTTCCCAGGTGCATTACTTTGCACTTCTTTGCATTAAATCCAAGCTGCCATACATTTGACCATTCATCCAACCTTGCCAAGTCTCTTCTCATCCTTTCCACTCCACCTTGTATATCAGCCCTGTTGCAGATCTTTGTGTCATCTGCAGAGAAATACTTTTCTTTCCAGTCCTTCTGCAATGTTACTTATAAAGACACTAAAAAGGACCAGAACCAGTACTGAACCCTGCGGTACCCCACTAGTAACCACCCTTTCTTCACTGTGGACTCCATTTACTATTACCCTCTGCATCCTGTTGTCTAGCCAATGTTTTACCCAAACTACCACCCTGGGACCCACTCTCAGGCTGGCTAATTTGTTTATTAATCTTTTGGGCGGGACTGTGTCAAATGCCTTGCTAAAGTCTAGGTAGGCCATGTCCACTGCCCCTCTCTGGTCTACTACTTTGGTTACACAGTCAAAGAAATCGATTATATTTGGCTGACATGACCTTCCCACTGTGAATCTATGCTGCCTTGGGTCCAGTGCCCCGCTGGGCTCTAGGTACTCAGCAATTCTTTCCTTCAGAAGTGATTCCATAATTTTCCCTATCACTGAGGTCAAACTGATAGGTCTGTAGTTTCCTATCTCTGTCTTGCTCCCACTTTTGTGAAGGGGAATCACATCTACCCTCCTCCAGTCTGCCGGTACCACACCATCCTCACATGATTTGTTAAAAAGGGTAGTCAATGGTATTACTAGTCCTCCCCTTACTCGGTATTACTCAGTATTGTAAAGATGGACGAAGACAAATAGTCCATCAAGACCGTCTTTCCCACACACATGGGGCCTATGTTACACTCTGCCCAATAATAGTTTATCTAATTTATTGTTGAAATCATCAAAGTTTTGTAAGTCTACCATATATTGTGGAAGTGAGTTCCAAAGTATAGGGGCCCTTACTGTAAAGTAGTGTCTACGTCTATTTCCAAAGACTCTTGTAATCCTGACTTGTCTATTGTGGCACCTTAGATTGATTGTTTTTTCTGCCATAATAATATTGCATTCCTTGGTTAATGTGAGGTCTTTTAAAATTTTAAATAACGTGAGTGGATCTCCTATATCCCTTCTAGACTAGAGGTCATAGAGACCCAATTCCTTTAACCTATCCTCATAAGGCAGTTTTTTAACCCTATGGACCAATTTGGTGGTCCTTCTTTGCATGCTTTCAATGATTTTTCTGTCATTACATAGATACGGGGCCCAAAAGGACACTGCATAATCAATATAGGGATGTATTACACAATGGAATGATGCCATTTTCATTCCTAGTAACACATTATCTTTTTATTGATGCTAGTATGTAATTGCCCTTTTTTTGCCACTTGTCTGCACTGATCCCTACTTGAAAGCTGATCTGTAACTATTACTCACAGGTCTTTCTCAGAATTTGATGATTTTATAGTTTTCCCAATCAATGTATAATTAGTTCTTGTATTTCTTATTCTGAGATGGATCACAATACTCTTCTCTGTATTAAAGACCATTTTGTTTGAAATTGCCCAGTTTTCAATGTGTGCTGGGTCTTATTGCAGCATACATTGTTATATGGCTGTAGCTACCTCAGAATATATTTTTGCATCATCAGCAAACTTGCTGACTTTATTGTAAACACCTTTGTGCAACACACTTATAAAGATACCAAAAAAGACCGGTCTGTGGCCCGACCCTTGAGGCACCCCACTACTCACTCCTACTTCCTCTGATATTACATCTGTTATTTTTACAGATTGGGAAAGATCTTCTAGCCATGATGAAACCCATTTAACAATATATTTGTTAAAACCTAGCTTCACCAATTTACAAACTATTAAATGATGATTTACCAGGTCAAAAGCCTTTTTAAAGTCCAGGTAAATAACAGCCACAGGGATGTTGCTGTCTAGAGTTGTACTGGCCCCTCATAAAAAAGTTATAAGATTTGTTGTAGTAGATCTCCCCTGACTAAAGCCATGTTGAATAGGGTCTTTCAGTTCTTTAGAATAAATCTTATTTTTGATTCTGGTTTTCAGCACTTTCTCAAATAGCTTACAAATGATTGAGGTCAGACTTATTGGCCTATAGTTCATATTAAGTTTTTTATCATCTTTTTTATGAATTGGCACTACTACTGCTTTCCTCCAATCTGCCGGGACTTGAGCATTTAAGAAGGATTTATTAAATATAATAGTTAATGGAATTATTATGGATTTAACCACATTTTTTATAAACACTGAATTCATCTGATCTGGACACAGAGCCATATTATTTTTTAAGGTTAGAATTGCTTTTTCTGTTTCATCAGGCATGATGTCTAGATATGGGTCAGTAGAATAGAACTGATTATTTAAGTTGTTTTGACAATCTTTCTCTGAGAAAACTGACCCGAAATACGTATTGAAAGAATTAGCAATTTGTTTTCTGGATTTTAATTTCACACCATTTTCATGTATACTTCCAATTGCATTATCATTATCCTTATTTGAATTTACATAAGAAAGCCTTTGTGTTACCTTTGGTTACAGTTTAAATTCGATTTTTTTTCCTCTCATTATTATGCATGAATTTAGTTTTTTTTTAACTTAAGCCTGTATGCATGGAGGATCTCATCTGACTTTGCTGTCTTTAATTTCTTAAATGCCTTCTCTTTCTTTTAAATTTGTTTAATAATACTGCTAGTCAACCAAAGTAGTAATTTACCCTTACTATTCCTTGTTTGCTTTAATGGATTATATATGTGAATTCCAAATCATATATTATTTCCTTACATGCCAACCAACTTTGCTCTGCATCAAGATCTAACATCATGTCAGACCAATTATAGGTAAGTAATGTATTATTTATAGATTGATAATCTCCCTCGGCATAATTATACTTATAGGTATTATCCTTAATAAGTGTGGTTTGCATATTTATAGGTATTATCCTTAATAAGTGTTGTTTGGTAATTCAATGAAAAATAAACAATATTATGGTCACTATTGCCAATGGGACTGGCTATTGTTGGCTGAAAAATATTCAACGCACTATTAGAAAGAACTAGATCTAGTATATTATTATCCCGTGTTGGTTCAGTGACCATTTGCTCTAAACCTAGGGTAAGACACATGTCAAGATAACATAACTCAGTTTTTGATGACTCAGTCAAATTACTCCAATCTATCCCCAGTAAGTTGAAGTCTCTCAGAATTAGTACATCTTTATTTTTGTTGACTAAGTCTTTCATGGTTCTTAATAAGTTGTCATAATCTTCCCCCACAGCAGGTGGTCTATAGATATTCCCCACTGTTAATCTTTTTTTATTATCATGTTCAATATTTATGTAGCAACCTTCAATGTTTTTCTGGTAATCTCCCAATTCTGCTACCTCTACTGATTGTAATGAATATTTTATATAAATGCAGATTCCGCCCACTCTTTTATTATGTCTATTCTTTTTATAGAACTTATACCCTGGGATGTTATTATACCAGTTAGACGTATGATCCCACCAAGTCTCCGTGATACCAGCCACATCAATATTATGCTGTATCAGAAGACCTGCCAGTTCACTTACTTTATTTAAATTTGGGCTTCTAGCATTACCCAAAAGAAATTTAAGATCAGCCTTAGACATAATTGACTTCTCATATACTTTCCCTGTTTGCCCCTTCCTTGTTAGTTTAAATGTTTAGATATTTCGGACATGAAACTCTTCCCTAAAATGTGACTACCCCTTTGCTGAAATGTAGCCCATCCCAACTATACAATGAAGGATTATTGTCAAATTGTTCGTAATGAGTGATGCAATTTTAATTTTTTTTGGTGCACCACTTCCTTAGCCATTCATTTATAGATTTTATCTTTTGAGAGTGATTTAGTGTGGCTCGGAGCACCAGAAGAATTTCTGATAGGCAGATCTCACATCCTATTTCCTCTAGTGTTTCAACTAGGAATATATAACTATTCTTAATGTCTTCCCCTGTAAATTTAACCGCATCATTAGTCCCCACATGGATAATTACCAGAGGAAGTAATAAGAGCACCCACAAAAATCAGACAGCACAGGACTCTGATGAAAAAAATGAAGTCATTTTATTTAAATACAGGCATCATCAGAGTGATTCACTCTGATGATGCCTGACAGTGGTCGGGGAAACGTTAGTGTTGGTACAGCTTTTACTGCTTATTTTTGGGACTTGGTGCACATGTAACATGCAGTTTTGTATTTAAATAAAAGGGCTTCATTGTTTTTATCAAAGTCCTGTGCTCTCTGATTTATTACTTCTTCTGTTACTTTTGTTCAAAATGACCACCACAGTAAATTGCCTGGTGCTCCACTTCACTGTTTTTCTGATGGATAATTACCAGAGGATTTACTTCAGCATTTTTTTAAAACTTTAGGAACTTCTCTCTGGATGTCTCTAATCCAGGCGCCTCGGTAACTAGAGCATGTTCTATTTAATTTGTCCTCCTTATAAACAATACTGTCCACATATTTTGTAATGGAGTCCCCTAAGATAACAACCTGTCTTGCTATTCCAGGTATAGGATTGTCTTTAAATTTATCGTGGTCCATGTCGTAAGTGCGATCCCTAGCGATTTGGTCATCAGGTTCACTGCAGTTGATACTGGCTGATTTTGATGTGTTTATAGCCCTGTCTCCTATTTTCCCCAGAATTGGAAAAGGCTTTTGCCTGGTGTTCAGTAGCCAAGCAGCCAGCTATTCCCACTTCCTGAGCTATATAAGCAGTTCCTCTCAGCCTCATTGCGAAGCATTTTTTCTTTGCAGCCAAAGGCTCTGTCCGTCTGTCCTCTGAGCTGATTGGGGCCTACCCCCCCCCCCCGCTGCTCCTGCTTGTCTACTGGATTCTGTGTTTTTTTCCTGCTTCTAGTTTGTATTTTGCCTTCGGCTGTGTGTGCTTCTTCTGTCTTTGTTCCCTGTTTTGTGTTTGTGTGTCTTTGTTTTGTTTTTTTCCTTTTGGGGAGGCATTGTTTCTAAACTCCTGGCACACTGCTGCTCCAGAGCTCATACTACTTACTTTCAGTTACTCACAACTCTAATTGCTTTCAGTTACAACACTTAAATGCCTTGCAGTGCAACTGAAAACATTATCTGTGTGTTCAGCTCAGCCATAGCTGTTTTCCATGTTGCATACTTAATTGCTTTCACCTGATTCTGGCTCACACTGAACCCTGGCTATACAGCTGAATCATGCTCAACTCATTCTAATTGCCTCGTTACTGCAGTTCATTGCACTGCCTATGACAGATGCTTTCAGAGTATTGTGCCTCCTTTGTTTTATGTTTATTGCAGTTTGCAACTTAGTGTACTCAATACAGATGCTGCTTCTGTTTTTACACCTGCTTCAAGCTCTGAACCTTGCTATGCAGTTCAATCCTGTTATTCCCTTTGTACACTGCTGTTCTACTCTTAGGTTAGCTAAAGCTCCTGCTGAGGCTATTAAATTAGCTTTAATATCTGCATGTGGTTCTCGACCATTCCATCACTTTCTTGTTTGTCCTATGGCGGGGACTGGGAGGTGTTTGAGGGGTCATGGCCAGTGTGGCTAATTATTTCTGTTCTAAATCCTGTCTTCGTCAAAAGCTAAACACCACTCCTAGGCAATTAATTCCTTAGTTCTTTTAGAATTCTGGGGGGAATCCCATCAGGCCCCATTGCTTTGTCCACTTCAGTTTTAGGAGTTCTTTCAGAACCCTTTCTTCTGTGAAAGGACTGAAATCGATCCTCCCCCCCCCAATCCAGAGTGCTTCTATTGACTGGATTAGATGCTTCCCCCTCCTCTTCCTTTGTGAATACTGAACAGAAGTATTCATTCAGTATCCCTGCTTTTTCACAGTCCCTCTCTGCCCACCCAGCCTCCTCTTCATTCAGCCTCAGTATCCCTCCCTTTGTCTTTCTTCACTCCCTAATGTACACATAAAAGGTTTTATCCCTCTTCTTAACTGAGTTGGCTATTTTTTCCTCAGTTTGGGCATTTGTTATTCTGACTGCCTTCCCCGCTTCCTTCTGCTTTAACTGGTACAGTTCTCTGTCCTGCTCCTTCTGTTTCCTTATACTTTCTGAATGCTGTCTTTTTCTCCCTAACCTTCCCCACCAAGTCTTTTGAGAACCATAGTGTTTTTTCTTTCTTTTTGATTTGTTTATTTGCTTTACACAAAGGCTTGTTGCCTCTGTGATGGCAGTTTTGATGTTTCCCCATTGTTGTTCCACCCCTGCTTCTTGCCTGTTTGCTAGTGCTTTTCTGAGGCACTCTCACATTTTGACAAAATCAGCCCTCCTGAAGTCCAGTACCTTTACTTTTGTATGACTTGACTCTACAGCTGAGTTTATCATGCTGTTTGGTGATCACTTGTTCCCAGATGGCTACCCACTTCTAGATCTGAGATCCTCTCTCCATCCCCATTTCAGAGTACCAGGTCTAAGATTGCTCCCTCCTGAGTGGGTTCCAGCATTAGCTGTCTGATGCATGCTACCAGTAGGGCATCGAGAATGGCCCTGCTCTTGGATATGGTTGCAGCAAAGATGTTCCAGTTAACATCTGGCATATTCAGGTCCCCCATCAGCAATATCTCTCCTTTCTCTGCCATCCTAAGAATGCCTTCTATCATTTCCTTGTCCATTTCCTCCCCCTGAGACAGGGGTCTGTATACAACCCCTGTGCGGATTGTGGTGCCATTTCCAGTCTCCAGGGTGACCCACGGTGCCTCCTCTCCTCCCTGTTTACCCTTTAGTTCCATTACTTTGATCCCTTCCCTTATGTAGAGAGATACTCCTTCTCCTCTTCTACTCTCCCTGTCCATCCTGTAGATTGTGTACCCTGGTATGTTGACATCCCAGTCATGGTTCTCTGTGTACCATGTTTCTGTGACTGCCTCGATATCCAGGCATCCCTCTTCCATCAAGGCCACCAGTTCAGGGAGCTTGTTACCTAGACTACGGGGATTGGTACTCATTACCCTCCATTTTTTGATGGCCTTACCCTTTTTTCCCCATTCCTGTCCTTACTGTCTTTGTCTTTTTCTCCATTTATCCCTGCCCTTCTCTCTATCGACTTCTCTATCTTGGTGTTTTCCTCACTAACTACTCTGTTTTTGTGGGGTGACTAGGATTTCTCTTCTCCTTTTCAGTGCCTCCCCACTTGGCTAGTTTAAATGCTTGTCAATGAAGCATTTATACCTATCACCTAGGATCCTGGTTCCCCTCCTGGACAGATGCAGACCATCATGCCAGTATAGGCTTGCATCACTTCAGGTGAACCCCCAGTCCCCAGTGAAGCCAAAACTCTGAGCTCTGCACCAGTTTTTCAACCACTGATTGAATCCCATGTTGCAGAACACCCCAGTCTCACCCATACCATAGACAGGCAGCACCTCTGAGAAGGTTACCACGCATACTACCTGTCTAAGGCCCCTCCCCAACTCCACAAACTCCTCCTCCTCTTGCACTGCTCTGATCTCTTTCCCAGCCAGGTCATTTGTCCCTAGGTGGACAATGACATCCATTGGTGCATACCCATTTAAAATAGAATTTTGATCTATTTGTGCTCTAGGGGACTGAGGGACTATGGGGGACAGGTGTGGTAGGCTGGATGCCAGTGGGTAGGTCTTTGCCCATGTTTATGAAGAAAGAATTAAACACCTCTGTGATGGCTTCAGGGTCGGTGGTGTTCTCTCTGTTAATATTAAGGATGTTGGGGGTGAGGTAGCGTTTCTCTCCAAGGACTTTGTTGATGGAATCCCAAAAACTCCTAGAATTGTTACCTGTTTCAAGGATATCTCTACTTTTTATGCTTTGCGCACATACCCTAACCCCCTGGAGTGCCACTTCTTTGGGCTCTCCAAGCTTCAGACCCTCGACCGATCATCCTTAACCATGCTTCTGTCACCTGTCTCCAGACCTTCAAGCTTTGCTGATGCCATCAATGGTCCAGCTTATCCCAGCCAGGGAGACCCCCCCCATTGCCACAGGAGAGAAGCTTCTTTTGTTACTGGGGGTAACAGTCTGGGGCACAAGGATGGTGCATTAGGAGTATGGCAGTGTAGGGGACTCCACAGGGAGGCCATCATCCAGCACCCCAGGATGAGCTAGTTTCCCATTTTCTCCCTCCATCTCTTCCTCCTCCCATGTGACGACTGCATGCTTGAGGCATCCTGGGAAGTATGCACAGCGGTATGTAGTCATCCATGCTGCCAAATGCACTTCCATCGGCTGACCGCAATGAGTCATCCAAAGAGCAGAGCAGGCCGAATCCTCCTTCCCAGGGAGGAGATCATCCATGTTGATGCTCTTTAACCCTCCCCGCCGATCTCTGCTCCAGTCTTTTTGGGTGCAGAGTGTGGGCCCAGGTTTCCAGCATACTGCATAGGTACCTTACCACTCGACACCACAGAGCTGGCCTACTTTAAAAAAAAAAATGTAGAATAAAACACGCTTACAACTTTGTACTGATAAGGAGTCCCTTGACTGACAATGTTGGCAAATGGTAGGAATTGTCTGTACTTTAAATGACAGTCTTTAGATTGACAGTGCTGGTTGGATAGTGTTAATTCCAAACAGTTCACAGTTTTAATGACAAACGGTCCAGTGACAATGCCCTAATATTTTTTTTTTGCCTTATGTATTTTTTACCTCCTCACTCAGGTGCTGGCCAGCATCCCACTCCTTGTGGCCATCTACACATCACACTGCCCATCAGATGCACCCCTCACTGTAATAAAGAGTCATTCCAGATCTCCTGCTTTTGCATCCTGGAGACTGGCATGTCCCTGCTGAGGTCCACCTCTTTTAGTGCATGTGGAGGTGCAATTTCTTCTCAGACTTCCTTCTTGGTGCAAGTTTGCCACTGATGGTCCTCTCATGGACCTTGTAAGGAAGCTCAATGCTGGGAAGCTGGCTGGAGGGACCCTGCCATGGAGCACAAGGGGGTCTATTGGCATGGTAGGGACTGGCAAGGTCATTTGTTGTACCAGTGTGCCATTTCTGCCTTTTTATTCCCTGATTCTCATTGCCTTACACATGTTGAGGCTGGCCTAGGGGATGCCTGATGGTATGTGGTATGCCTGATAGTATGCCTGATGGTATGTGATGCTTTTCTGTCTGCCTCTGGCACCTCCCACTCTGATGTGGTGTCTAGTTTCCAGCTAGACTTTGATAAAATCCAGCTCTGGTTTTGGTCAAATCAGTTGTTCTTCAATGCCAAGAAGACAGTCTCCATGACTTTTGGCACCCGGCAAAGCTCTCTTGGCTCACTGCCACACCATCCTTCCACACCCTTGATGGGTCCACGTTAGAGGATGTCAACTCCTTCAAATACCTTGGGCTTTGGCTTGACAGACACCTCAACTTTTCTGGACATGTGGATGCCATCCACAAAAAACTACACCCCAAAGTAGGTGCTCTGTTCAGACATTATGGTTGCATCCCACTACCCCCCTGCCGTGAAATTGTCCAGAAAGTGATTCTCCCCATTTTTATGTTTGCTTGTGCACATGCGCAAGAAACATTATGCAGCAGCTTAGGAGAGAAGCAGGTTGTGGAGGTGTGGCACTGTGGCAGCCAACGGAGGCACTGCATTTGGGGGCTTGGCACTGGTGGACCAAGGGAGGCACAGTGTGATGATTACACTGGTTTTCAAAGGTGCCACCCAGTTGAAATGTTTTCGCTGCTGCAATGAGGGGCCACCTCATCATTGCAGCATCAGCCATTCTGCTGCAATGAGGGAGCAACCCGTCATTGCAGGGCAATCACTACTCCTAAGTGTTACAATTTAAGTAAACTGATGGCGTGACTTGCAACCCTCTCAACTAATAAGCCAAATGGGGTGGCCAGTCCCTTATTGACAGCCCCTGACCCAATTCATTTGCCACGGGAGCACTCCCCATCAGCATGATTCAGCCCCCTCTCCATTTGTTGTGTGCCAAGGGGGTGCCCAATCACCCTTGGCATCGTGCCCCCCAAAACAGTCATTATTTGCTGATGGGGGGCCCAACCGTCATCGGCTTGAGTACCCCCACCCCAAAAAAGACAAGTGGCACACTGGGAGCCCACCCCAGTGTGCTGGAAGCATGCCTGGAAAAAAAAACTCCCCGCAATGTCTTTTTCCTTTATTTATCTCCCTGAAACAAAGGAAACAGTCCCACGCCGGTCGTCCTCCCCCCAACCCGCACCCCCCACTGCACACCTACCTCCCCACACCCCTCACCCCATACTTACCTCCGGAGCCTGGCACGATGATCTTCAGTGGACTGGGAACATGTCTGCACTCTTCAAAGCCGACTGTGAACTGAAGAAATGCTGGTAAGCTGTATAATGGCATAAATAGGGTTTTTTCAACTTTGGTGTATATCTCAGGCATTTTGGGGAATTTTGGCACCAAATTTTCAACATGGGGTTATTGAGATCCCTCCACACGCTCGTAACTTTGCGAATTTGTAATATTTTTACTCCAGATTTTCAAAATCGGCATTTTTCCACACCTACTTATGAACACTATAACTGTCATTTTTCATATCCTGACTGAAATGTGTTTCTGCACTTCCGGCGCAGAATAGCACGGTCGATGGGGAAATCAGTGTTTGGAACACATTAAGAAAATCACTGTGACACTGTTTATGAGCAGAGGTCCTAAAATGCCTATGTTGAAAATTTGGTGATGAAAGTCCATAAAATGACTGTGTTATGAGCATGTGTTGCGCAGTTTCCATGCACGCTTGTAACTTCGTGAATTTGTAATATTTTCACTCCAGATTTTCAACATTGGCATTTTTACAAACCTCCTTATGAACAGTACAGCTGTCATTTTTCACATCCTGGCCAAAATGTGTTTTTGCACTTCTGGCGCAGAATAGCGTGGTCCCTGTGGGAAGTCAGTGTTCAGGACAAATTAAAAACAAATCACAGTGACACTGTTTATGAGCAGAGGTGCTAAAATACCTGTGTTGAAAATTTAGTGCCAAAAGTCCATGAAATGACTGTGTTACAAGCGTACGTTGCGCAGTTTCCACGCACCCTCACAATTACATGCATTTGTAATATTTGCACTCCAGAATTTCAACATTGGCATTTCTTCATACCTCCTTATGAACAGTACAGCTGTAATTTTTCATATCCTACTCGAAATATGCATTTACACATCTGGTGCAGAATAGCATGGTCGCTGTGGGAAATCAATGTACTGGACAGATTAGGAAAATCAAAGAGACACTGTTCATGAGCAGAGGTCAGAAAATGCCAATGTTGAAAATCTGATGAGAAAAATTCCACTAAATGACTGTGTTACATGCATGCTTTGTGCAGTTTCCACATAAGCCCAGAAGTTTGAGTATTTTTAATATTTTCACCACAGATTTTCAGCATCGCCATCTCTTTGCACCTCCCAATGAATAGTACAGCTGTCATTCTTCACATCCTGCCCGATCTGTTTCGTACATCTGGCACAGAATGGTACGGTCACTGTGGGAACTCAAAGTTCAGGACACATTAACAAAATCACAGTGCCACTGTTCATGAGAAGAGGTCCCAAATGCTTTCATGAGGTGGGGGTCACAAAAAGGCCATGTTGAAAATTTGTAGTGCAAATACCAACAAATGCCCGGGGCGTTAGGGTGTCTAACCATAACATCCCACCCTGTACAGACTGACAGGCATCAAGGATGTGACTTTGGATTGCAGACTGTAATGCTCATACCATTCCACCCCCACCCCACCACCCTGCAGCCAGTGACAGGCATCGAGGTGTGCCTTGAACTCTTCGGCCCCAGAGTTCACCCCGTTCTCCTATACTGCACCCATTTCAGCGTATGTCCTTATAGAATGGGGTGACTGTACAGCTGAACACCCCAAGGCGCACCTCAACACGTATCGGTGTCTGCAGGATAGTGTGAAGTGAAATGGCATGAACGTTATGGGCGATGACCCAAACGCATACCTCAGTGCCTGTTCATCTCTGCAGGGTGGAGGTGGGGTTGACGTGAAGTTCAATACTTCACTGCCATTCCTATTCTGCATCTCTCTAACTCCTCCAGTATTAATACCAGCAAGCAAACATTCGGCATTGACAAATGCTTGTTGACTATGGAGACACAGTATAGAAGTGCAGCCTGTAAGTCCACCCTAACCAGACTGGACACCCTCTTCCACTCCTTCTCTTGGTTTGCTCTTGACTGTCTGCCTGGTACCCAACATTGTGACCTGTATACCTCTCTCTCCTTCCCCTCCCTTGGCACCAGATGCCTTGTCTACTGTTTCTCTTTTGTTGGGAAGTATTGGCTTGGCTCCCTCCCATCTTACCTCTCCTCCCTTCTTTCCACCCCTCCTTCCTCTGACTTACTCCCTCGGTAACTCTGCCTGCTGGACCTTTGCTCTCCCTGCTAGGACAACCACTTTAGGTTAGTCTGCCTTCTCCCATCACTTCCCTAAACTCTGGGACTCACTTCCCTTAGCTATCTGCTTTGCCCCGTCCCTTCAATCGCTATCCTCACTCCTTCACAATTTCATTTCCACTTCCTGCAACTGTTCCTGACTCTCTTCACACATATTGCCTTTCCCTCTTCCACCCTCCTAACTGTTTCTTCCTACTCCTTGCCCTTCTCCTCTCCAAACCTTCTACTGGCACGCCTGCAAACTAGTACATGGAGTTGGTGTGTCATCAAGGTGTGTCTGGCCCTTGTGAGGTTTGCATCCCAGAGGGACAAAGGCTGTCTCTCCTTTCCACCCTCTTCCACCCTCCTAAATGTTTCTTCCAACTCCTTGTCCTTCTACTGGCATACCTGCAAACAAGTACACAGACTTGGTATGCACTGAACCATGTCCGGACCATGTGGGGTTTGCATCCCAGAAGGGTTTGCATCCCAGAGAGACAAAGGCTGTTGCTCCCTTCCACCCTTGTCCACGCTCCTAACTGTTTCTTCCTACTCCTTGTCCGTCTCCTCTCCAAACCTTCGCCTGGAATGCCTGCAAACCAGTACATGGACTTGGTGTGCATCAAGCCATGTCCAGCCCTTATGGGATTTGCACCCTAGAGGGACACAGGCGTGCCACTCCCTTACTACCCTGTCTATCTTCTTGCAGGCCTGGAAACCAGTACACAGACTGGGTATGCATCCAGCTGTATTTGGCCCTTGTGGGGTTTGCATCCCAGACTGATGAAGGTCTGCTTCTCCTTCCCTACCTACCTACTCCCCCCCCCTTCCTCTCCACTTCCACACTAGTTTTTTATTTTATTTATTTATTGAAATGTTTCACCAGGAAGGCACACTGAACAAGTTGCTTGTCTCCCAGTGCAACTTGGGGGAAGGGGTACAGAGTAATATACAAGCAAAAATACAAGGAAAACAATTTCACATACAGTATTGAATAGTACAGTTTTTACAACAAATATTATGATTGTAGCAATAGTACAGTACAGTAACCACACAAAAACACAGAAACAGAGAGAGGCCCACAAATGCAACATAGTGTACAAACATAAGTGCTATAACAGCAGAAGTTAGGCAGCCCAGGCCAGCGAGGGGATCAAAAAGAGAGGTGAGTGGCAGTATTAGGTTTGTGGGCTGCAGGTGCAGTTAGAAGAGAAGAAGTTCTGAAGTGCATTGGTGAGGGAGCGTAGGGATAAAGAGTGCTGGGGTTGAGGAGGGAGGGCATTCCAGAGCTTAGGGAAGTGGTAATTGAAGGCTGACTGGCCTGTCAGAGTGGAGCATTGAGGGAGAGCGAAGATCCTAGAGTCAGAAAACCTTAAAGTGTGAGTTGGAGGCAGGTGGGTAGAGAAAGAGGAGAATCGGTAATAAGGCAATGACCCAAACCAATATTTTGAGACAAGTGTGGTGCTGTGGGATGGGGCCGGTTTGAGAGTGAGGGGAAGGAAAGAGAGTGGTATAGGTCACAGTGGTGAGTATGTGCTAGGGATTCAAGGGTGAAGCAGCAGAAGGAATTGAAAAGGGGATCCAATCTGGATAAGGTGCATTTGGGAGCAGCACTGCAGACTACGTTGCAGTAGTCGAAAATGGGGAGGACCATCTCATTTCCCCATCTCTTCTGTCTCTGCTCAATGGGTCATGCTCCCCTTGCGTAGTTCATTTATTAATATTTTTCTTAACGTGTGTTGGTCTGGAATCCACAGTTCCAATCTGTACAGACCTAGTCATTGTTATTTTTAATTTACTGTATGAAGTTTTATTTTATTGTATTCTTTGTTATGTACAGTATATATCTATTGTACATTCCATCTGCCCCTCCCCGGGAAGCATCTGTAAATGTGCTACCTTCGCTCAGTATGCCTTTCCTGTTGAAACTTTTCAAAATAAAAATAAAATAAATGTGGTCACACATGCCATCAGCAGCACCTCCACCTTGCCATCCCCAGGGGCCACCACAGAACAATGAGTCAATAATCCCTGCCCTCAGGAGAGCATCCAAGAGACACTCCAGACTTTCCATGGTGGCCTCCGTTCCCAGTGTCTCATGTTCAGAGTTGAACCCAGGTCGCTGGCATATCAGCATTATCCCCTATCACTCAGCACCTTGGAGCCTGCTTCCCCAATGCTTTTAATGACAAACTGTCCCTGTACTGACAATGCTGACCTCATTACTTTTAATGGCAGACAGTCCGCATATTGTCAGTGCCAGTCTTCAGTTAGCATTATCAATGCAGTACTTTTAATAACTGTGACAGAGTATCTGTCTCTCATGCTCCCTTCACCCGACAACATTATCACAACCCCACAGCACAAGTTTTGCCGGGGGTTGGGAGATTTGAACCAAGCTCTTCTTGCTTTAGAGTCGGTCTTTTAAGATTTCAATTACATGCATGTTCTAGTTATTGGTTGTCACTCAGGGAGAGGGGGAGTTTTAACAAACAGCACCTGGATCAATTAAATGGGGCGAGGGAGCAAGGGGAGAAATAAAGTTGTTATTTGTTTTTGGGGGGAGGGTTGAGACAGAACAGAAGGGATGAGTAATGCTGACTGCATGCTCTTTGGATTCTATTGCTGAAGTAAAGCAGTTTTCTTTAAACTGAACTGATGTTCAGAGTGTTCTGTGAATGTTCCCCTAAGAGCCACCAGGTTTGCTACTCTGTTAGAATAATATACAGTCCCTGGAAAAGATTACTGTTAACAAATACATGAAGTAAAATGTTCACAAATGGAAATATGTCAGTGGTTACCATTAGAGATGGGTGAAGTTGCTGAGTTTCACTTCACAAAGCAATTCAAATGGGGCCCGATTCTAGAGGTGAGAGATACGTCGGACATAAGTTATGCAAATGCTGAACTTATGCACAAGCAGTTGCAACATACGACTTGCTCCCCATTCTACAAACATTGCGACTTATGGCAAGAAAAATCCTGAATGTCGCAGACTGTGATATATGGTCTATAAAAGGTTACAAACCACAAGACAGGCATAAACAATGGCAAACCGCAATGGCACAGAACCGTAGAGCACAAGCCAACTGGAGTATAGCGCAACAGGCAACAGGGGGCAGAGGCATAAAAGGAACTTCACCCATGATGAGGTAGACATCCTGGTAGTGGAGATGGACAAGCACCATGTCCTGCTTCTGAGCTGAGGTGGGGACAAGGCCAGAAGGGACAAATGGATGAAAACATGGGACACTGTGGCCAGGAAGGTCAATGCTGTGGACCCCCCAAAAAAGATTGGTGAGGGACCTAAGGAAGAAATACAATGACCTGAAGCAGATTGTGAAACAAAAGCTGGCACACAACTGCTGCTGTGCCCCAGCCACGGGTGGTGGCCCAAGTCAGCAACAGACCCTAAGCAGCACAGAGAAGAAGATAGCCAGGCACCTGTGCCAGCAGGGCATTAGAGGCGACACCAATCTGAACACAAACAGGTGGCAGGGTGGCACAGGTATGTGGAGTGGTGGGAAATGCATGGAATGTAAATGTGCGCATGGAATGCTGAGTATGGCACCACCATGCTGGACAGTGTCCATGCATGTGAAGTGTGCTGTGTGGCCATCCATGTGTGCAGTGTTGGACAACACACCCCAGCGCAAGGATGTGCAGCATGTGTACACCCACAGGGGGTTGGGGGCATGGCTCTGTAACATGCAGATGCCCAACTGGGGGGGGGAGAGGCAAGGCTGTGCAACATGTGAAATGAGTGTACTGGTGTCTGTTGAACAAGGAAAGCATAACCTGAGGGAGGAACAGGGCCCTGCAGCATGTAGATGCCCACAGGGGGTGGAGGGGCAAGGGTCTGCAACATGCAGGTGCCCAGCTGGGAGGGGGAAAGGGGCAAGACTGTGCAACATGTGAATTGAGTGTACTGGTGTCTGTTGGACAAGGAAAGTGTAACCTGAGAGAGGAACAGGGCCTTGCAGCATGTAGATACACACAGGGGGTGGAGGGGCAAGGCTCTGCCACATGCAGATGCCCAACTGGGGGGCAAGGCAGTGCAACATGGAGATGCCTGCCTGTTGTGGGATGGGGTGCTGACAATGGTGTGCTGTGTCCCGCAATTACTGATAGCATGTCCATTCTAGAGGTACCGCAGCAGCGACAGATGACAGAAGGACCAGTGGTGATGGACCTAGTGGAAGCCAGCAGCATAGTGGGGACAATGCAGACTCTGATGATGACAGCAGCAGCAGCACCACCTCAACAAGCAGCAGCACCACCACAAGCACATTATCTCCAGACACACTGGTGGACATGGAGGAGGCAGCTGGCAATGATGCCAGTGTTGAGAGAGTTAGCGTGGAGGGCGACACCGACAATGGTGCAGACAGTGGGGAGCAAAGCACCCAGGCCAGCCAGGGTGATGGTGACAATGTGGATAGCCAAGCAGCAGATGGAGGTGATGGGACTGTGGCTGGTGAAGGTGACACTGAGACTGTGGCGGACAATGGACTGGGGACCATGGCAGGGGACGCAAGCCCCATAATTAGTGCAGAGCTAGAGGCACCGCTGGATGATGCTGTGTGCAAAATGCAGGACCAGCTGTCCCCACCTGCACACAACGGCAACTACTGCCACTCAGTTGTGGCTGTCCAGGGGGACATGACACAGGAACTGACAGCCATACAGCAGGTCCTCAGGGAACACCATCAGAGCCTAGATGTTCACCTGTCGTTCATCAGCAACAACATGCTTGCCACTGCAAGGGACAACATGGCGGTGATATCTAGCATGGTACAGGCATTACATGGCATAAGGGACTGTGCCCAGGGACAAATGGGGGCCATGGAACACTGCACGTATGCCATGGAATGTCTAGTGGCACAGCATCAAAGCCACAGTGAGGCAATGGCCACTGCGATGCTGTCCATAGTGGGCAGCCTATGTGCTCTGCACAACCAATCACCCATGTCACATTGGTGAGCCCCACAGACCACCAGCCAGGTAGAAATGCATGCACCTGCACGCACACCCCTCCAGCCAACGTTTGCAATGGCAGCATCACAAGCTGGACCGGAACCCCACATACACATGGCTGCCCATGTTACCCACAGCACAGTGGTCCTGGACCATGCAACCAGAGGACCTGTCAGCACACAGACTGTGACAATAGCCTGTGCTAACACTGTCATGGTCGCTGAACAACAGGTTCCCATCACGAAACACACACACAGGCCCTGAGGCTACAGCACAGTACCAAGCCCTGTGCAGGCTCAACAGCGCACACATCCAGGGTCAACGGCCACACTAGAGGAACAGTCTGCCATAATGGGCCCACCTGTGGATGGTGGTCCAAGCATGGCTGGCTCCACACTGCAGATGACCATGGTGCCTAGGCAGAGTAGGAGAGGAAGGAAGTGGAAAGGTGGGTCTATGGAGGGGATGGACACAGGGACGCAGGACAGTGTCCCTACTGAGACCCTGCCAGGGGATGGGTAGAACACCACCATGGTGGCTGCTACACAGGATCACGCGATATCACAGGCCGATGGTGTCAGGACATGGTGAAGCCATGCCAAACAGTAATAGTGTGCAGGACAGCATGCTACAGTTGATGATATGGGCATATGCCCATGTGTATCTAGGGACATATGTTGTACTATGTACTGTATGGTGGGAGGGGGTGGATGCACATTGCACTGCAGAGGGTGTATTAGTTGGTGTGTGTGTGTGGGGGGGGGGGACACAGGTTACTACAATGTATATAATACCACTGTCACCACCTACCATGATGCACTGTGAATTAAATAGCACTATTCTGACATTGTTGCCCTGTGTCATGTGTATCAAACATATGCACCTCAACAGCTATGGCCCCACACATGGGCAGGCCCCTGCTGTGACTATGCAGTTAACCATGGGTGTGAGGGGTCAGTACAGTAATGTACCACCGGTGCCAGGTACATCACAGGGATTGCTGCAGCATGCACAGATGGCCATGTGTGCATCACCCGGATGCTGTGTTGTGTGGTGGGCATGGGTGGTGGGTGGAGCAGCACCATGCATCATGCAGTCACTGGAAATTGTGTGGTCTCCCATGGGCGACCATGTCCAACACTCTGCTGTTGCACATTGACGGGATTGATGGTATGGGTCATGTACATGTGTATGGTGTGTGCAGCAATGTTGTTGGGGTGGCTGGAGATGTGGCCAACAGCACACAGCTGATGGTGTGCTGGGGGTAGGGCATCCATGTGCACCACCAGAATACTGGCCACTGCGGAGGCAGCATGCGTACATGTGCCATTAGTAGCATGGTGGTGAAAGCCAAGTCCATCACCATCCATCCAAACAACATTGGTGACAATGTCATTGTTGAACCCCACACACCCAGACATATTGGAACAAGCACCACACAATGCGGATGGAACACCATCCGCAGAATACATCAGTGGCATTGAAACAAAAGGGCAGGGATGTACCAGCACACCCATCCCAGTTGCACTGTGTCACAGCATCTCATCACTGTGATCCAACACCAGCCTACTATCCACCCTCACCTACTATCAGGGGCAGTACATGCCCAGTCACAGACCCTGTTGTGCATGATGTCCATTACTGATTGGAAACAGGTCCACCCCACGTTTCTGTGTGTACAATGCACTCGATAGCACCAACATACCATGTTGCTGTAGCCACCAGGCATCACATACCAGCCGTGGCCACTGGCTTATGTTCACAATGTTGCCATGACAGGTGTGCAGCATCAGGAGGCATACCTCTGTTGTTAGACTGTGGCATGCACAACCATGACAAGGTGCCATGGTGTCACCTGCAGGTCAATGGATGCAGGCAGGTGTAGTGGTGCCATGCAGGCCCATGGGTAGCACAATGTACCGTCTCACACATTGACAGGGCATGGGTACATAGCACACCACAGTGCACTCTTGTCAGTGCATTGCAGTGTGTTGCAATGTCCCATTGTGCAGTGCCAACAGCTGTGTATTGTACAGCTGGCACTCATTTGCCACATATGGGATGTGGCAACACATACAACAGCACTGCAGTGCACATGCATGTGCTCACATGTGTACAATGGCAGCCACACATGCAGTACAGATAGTATGGACAGTCAGATAACATACAGGGACACAGTGGTTGCATTAAAAGTGAAATAGTTTAATATCAGCCAGCAACAACGATGTACACATACATACATTTCCCCCCCCCGCCCACAGTACAACGAACATGATTACAATAGGTGACATGAACAACCACAAGACCCCCCTTAGGAGAACACAACCTATGCATGCATAAAACAACCCCTCCCACACAGCCCCCTGTACATTGCAACTACAGCACAGTCTACTAACATCCCCCCACCCCCACACCACAGTAAACATAGGTAACACAGCAGTAACTCCCGGGACATGTAGGCCCAGTACACATGTATGTCCCCCACCACCCCCACATCGCACAGCCAATCAAGCCGTTCACACGGGCAGCGTGGCCACCATTCACATGGGTCCAACATTATTCCTCCCCAACCCCGGAGCATTCAACAACAGTGAAACATATTTACATTCCCTCACATGCAGCCCCCCCCATACAGATACCAGTCCAGCACTATGCGTTGGTGACCCACACACTAAACACACTAGTCCCTATTCCCGGAGTGTGGTGAGCAGGGCACAGAGAGACCCATGCAGCCTGGATACATCCACCATAATGGCCTCAACAAGGTCCGCCAGTCACCTGTCCTGGTAGGCAGACTGTTGTACCTGGCTGGGTCTGTTGCCCTGCGTCATCCACTGCTACTGCTACTGCTACCACCACAGCAACACCTGCACTGCTGGAAGGCCTGTCCACCATGACAAGTCCTGCCACATGCTGCTGTGCCTCCTGCCCCTCCATGTCCTCCTCCTGCCCCGTCCGTGTGTTGACAGGTGTCCAATGTCCCCCACTGCATTGTCTCACAGGTTGTCACCATTCTGACCCTCAGTCTCTCATATGCCTGCCTCCACAGCTGCACCAGTATAGTCTGGGACAACCATGTTTACTGTAGCCTCTGTTCCCTCCATGTGCACCTCCTCTGCCTCTGCAGCCTGTGGTGCCATAGGCTGTGGGTGTGTGCACTCTTCTGCCTCCTCCTCCTCATCATCATCCAAAGAGTCTGGTGGCAGCGGGCAGGCTGTCCTCCTCATCTGCCTTGTTTGCTGGGCATACACAATGGCATCCCATTCCTTTTGATCCGCCATGGCACTGAGGAGGACCCTGTGTGAGGCGGGTACTGATGGGTGCTCATCTGTTTCAGGGAAATGTGACATGTAAGTCTCCACTGTCAGTGGTCACTCTGAGATGGTGCAAATGCTGGCAGGGTGTAAGTGTGGCATGCTGCAACCATTACCACATGGGCTACTGGTCCACACTTACCTTGATGGTGTTGTCTGTGCAGTCCCTGTTGCCACCCAACAGGCTGATCACAGTCTGGATGTCCTCCTGCCGCCACCTGTCTGGTACTGCTCCATCCTGTGGCATGACAGGTGTGACATATGTCAGTCAACATTGAACATGCACACTTACATGTAGCTGTGATGCATGTCATTGCACAGGCAGGGTGCCATACTCACATTCCCTGAGTCTGCCTCTACCTCTCATGTCTGCATCACACCTTACCGCCATGTTCATGAGGTGCCCCAATATATCTCTGTCCCTCCTGTAGAGGGCCTGCCACTTATGCTTTAACTGCCTGGGAGTCCTCCTGACACCTAAGACTTCCTGCACTTCCTGT
Organism: Neoceratodus forsteri; assembly: GCA_016271365.2. Lineage (NCBI taxonomy): Eukaryota > Metazoa > Chordata > Ceratodontiformes > Ceratodontidae > Neoceratodus > Neoceratodus forsteri. The sequence goes on along the minus strand of CM057453.1, from coordinate 1,210,810,369 downwards.
ACTAATGGCCCCTCCACCCACTGTCCCTCTCCCTTGGTGGGTGTCCCCTGCACCCTGGTGGTAGTAGTGTGGTGTGCCACTGCTGCACCAGGTTAACAAATTGTGCAGTTTCAGCTGCACTGAAGTTGGGTACTCTCCCATGCAATGTGGACATTTTGATGGCCCTGACACTTCTGAACACACACAATACAGGATGTCTGTGTCCTCTTTTAGCTGTGCAGCCTCCCCTGTCCCTGTTCAGGCCTATGGCATTGTTACTATTTGGTCATACTTGTCTATCGCATGTGCAGCAAGCGTGACACGTGCAGGCCGCATAAGCATATGAAATCTACGCATGCCGCATACGCGTATGGAATTTCAACATGCCACATATGCGTATTACTATACCACATATGCATAGAAATTGTCGTGCAACTCCTTGTTTATTTTATAAGCAAGTGCAAAATATTATTATTGCATTCCGATTCACATTGTAATGCACTGTGCGGCTGTGTCTGCGGGTGCATTTCCCATGCATATGCGACATGCATCACTACTGTACATGTAGTGCATGCCACCATACTCCAGTTCTGACAGTGCTGGTGTTTCCATGTCCTGCACTCTGTGTGACACACATATGTGTGCAGGCCACATACTGCACAGTGCCTAGCACAGCCCCTCCCCCATGTGTTGCTGTCCTGTGGGGGAGTCATGCAACCACATGCCTGTTCTGCTGGTGTATGTGTTCCATGTCCTGCTGTATGTGTCACACAGTTGTATGTGGCTACATTCTCTACAGCACACAACACTGTTACTGGTGCTCCCTCCCCACATACGATGCCACCCTGAACACACCACCTCTGCACCACATGGTACCAGTCACACATCATCATCCCTGTTGTGACATGACACAGCCACCACTGTGTGGCCCATGTCAGTGGTGTTGCAGGTTCTGCGCTGGGTTGCCATGCTGGTTTTGCATGGTCCCCATACCCTGGCAACTCTGGGGGACATTCACAGTCCTCCACCTTAGGCACACTCCACTGTCCATGTGCATGCTGTGTGCACTGTCCCCTGGACTTCTTCCATTCCTCTGTCCTTCAGTCACAGCTGTGTGTGTGTGTGTTGCACTGCCGGGCACTGCCACATCATGTGGACACTGTTGCCAGTATACAGTGTCACTGTGTTCGATATCCAGCACCAGGCGGCATTGCTGTGTGGTGGTATGTTCACCATGGCTGGGTGGATGCTTGCTGATGGCCCCGCCTGCTGGTGCTGTGTTGTCCTTTAGTTGAAGTGCTGTGCAATCAGCTCATGATGTGCCTCTTGCCCTGCCTGGGCCATTGCAACCTGGTCTTGTTGCTTTCTGCCATGGTCATGTGGGACGACATCCTCCTCTTCCTCATCCTCTTCCACATCCATGTCTGGGGGTGGCACGCGGTTCTGTACTGCAATGTTGTGCAGCATGCAGCACACCATGGATATCCTGTATGTTGTCTCGGGCTGTACTATAGTGCACCTCCTGATCTGTCAAGGCACCAGAACCGTGACTTCAGGATAGTATAGCCTAGAGGTTAGAGGAACAAGGTGTGAACAAGCTTGATACATCCAGCAGACCAGACCTGAGTTTGATTCTCAGAACCTCCACTTGCATACTGTGTGACTCTGAGCAAGTCACTTAACTGCCCAGTGCTCTCAGGTCACCCCTGAAAACAGGCACTTGTGCCTAGTGGCCTTACCCGGTTACCAAAGACTAAAATAAAAAAACAAATAAAAAAATACCAAAGGTACACTCAATGACACACCTGTTGCAGCTGTGTGCGTCATTGTAACTGGTCTCAGCCGTGGTGCGTGGGTGGCATAATGGTGTCATGACCTAGGGAAGTTGTGGGTAGCCACTGTCACTTGTGGACAGAATGGCACACTTTTAGTCTGCTTGTTGTGTGTTGCACATGTTGGACCGTGGTCAGTGTATGTACACAGCTGTGCTGCTGTGTACTGTTTGAATGTACCTAGTAGCCATCCACCTGGGTGGTGTCCCCTCTGGAATGCCTCATGTAGGCTGCAATTGTGGAAGAGGAATGCATCATGGGTGGAACCAGGGTACTGGGCTACCACATCCTGTATGCAGCACTGGCTGTCACACACTATCTGCATATTCATGGAGCGGTAGCCTTTACGGTTCACATATACATCCGCCTCTCCTGGTGGTGCCCTGATGGCCCCATGTGTGCAGTTGATGGTGCCAAATACATGGGGGAAATGTGCGACATCATAGAAGGACTGCTTCACCACCTGCTGTTGCTGTGCATCCTGGGGGAAGACAATGTACTCCCCCATTTGCCCCACCATTGCATCCAGGAACTGCCAAAGGCACCTGGACACTGCAGGCTGCGAGATTCCTACAGTGTTGCCTGTTGGTGCCTGGAATGTTCCCATGGCAAGGAAGCACAGTGCCGCACTGACCTTCACTTCCACAGGTACGGGGTGCTCCCCATGGGTGGCACCCTGTAGGTCTTCAAGTAGGTCATCACACAGTCCTGCAGTGATTGCCTTTGGCAGATGGTAGTGTTCTATGCACTGGTCATCTGTGAGGTTGAGGTAGGATGTCCTGGCTCTGTACACTTGTGGCACATGGCGTCTGGCGGCTATGTGCTGTACTGGTTGCTGCCTGTTCCCCTGGTTCAGCCCATTGCATCGACTGCAGTGCCTGTGCCACCTGCCTAGTAGCACTGCTGAAAATATAGCTGCGGGTGCTGCCATCTCTCTTAGTCTATCTGTCTGTCTGTCTCTATCTCTCTTTCTGTGACTTGTCCTCACACTGTTGTTCTACAGTGTCTCTGCTTCCTACCTGGGAAGCCTTCTTTTATATTGTGTGAGTAACACCTGCCCTCACATGGTGTAAGTTACACCTTTTGCCTTCAGCGTATCAGGCCCATTGGAACCTGCTAGAATCCTGCCATGGTGTACTTGGCTGCATTTCTGGGTGTAACTCAATTTACGCAATTGCGTATCCATGGGGCTGTTGCAACTGCAGCATACGTCTGCTTGGATGTAGTTGATTTATGCTACGGTGCATGTCACTTTCTAGAATAGCGCATGTCACAACTATGGGTTGCGACATATTATTTGTCACAACTGCATTACGTTTAGGCGTATGTTTTGTAGAATCAGGCCCAGAGTTCACAAAGTAAAAGCACAAATTCACAATGTTCACACTGCAAAGTTGGTTTATAGGTGATGTGGCTGATATTCGCCTGAGAAGTGATTGAAATTCACCCCCCAAGTAGCCGATTCGCCCACTTTGCAGTCTAACAGCATGAATTTCTGCAGTGTCAATGTTGCCGAGGGCAGTGGAAACTGCACAAAGCTTCACAAAGTTGAATCTTGGCCACTTTGTAGCAACTTTGCCAGTGAAGTTTAACTTCTCTGCATCTCTAGTTACCATTCCCGAAGTTATGACCACAATTTTCGAAGTATTCTGTCAATAAAGCATTGTTGATCACACATGGATGGAACAATCAGTTACAATTAGCATTACTTTTGTGGTTAGTAAAGTAAGTTGCAACAGAAAATTGCTTTTGTTTTTGCAGTATACATGGTGACAATAAAGAGGTGCTTATTTCATGACACATGTGTACTGAAGAAACTTTACAAATTTCAATCACAGCCTACAGTATTTTGTTCCCAATTTGCAATTTGTGTTCTATGTACTTTTTTGCAAAGTAAAAGAATTACATCACACATATATTAAACAATTACAATAAACAATACTTTGAATTGTAGTGAGAATGTGATCTTTTCAATATACATGTGTGATGAACATACTGTAGCTGTTTAAAAATTTCTGCAATGGGCTTGTACACATGACAAGCCAGCACATAAAGATAATTGTGCTGAGTGCTGCAGGTGTGATCCTCACAAAGTGGCAAGCTCAGCAGCAAACAGGAACAGACAGGACAGAGGGCACAACCAAATCAGAGCTCACAGATGATTACGAAAGGTATGTAACTTTCAAACATTTACTTGCAACCCAAAAGTGTCATAATCAAAAAAGAGCACTTACAGAAGACAGACATAACAGTAGACTTACACAATTCTCCTGCAGCTTTGTCCCACACTGGGACTTCATCAGGGAGTGGAGTTCAGTCCTCTGTAATGTGTTAAAGATTAAGTGCTTCAATGTTAAAATAAGAGCTAGGCCTTTAAGAGTCCAGTGTAAAAACTGACGAGTGAGTTCCACCGCCTTACAGTCTCTGGGGAACCCCAGAAGGTCCAATGGGAAATTAGCCTTTCAGTGTTATCCGATGCTGCCACCCTGATGTGAGCATCAAAGCAAAAGGTCCTCTGAATCCAAGTAAGTGTAGGGGGTGCAATAAATGTGCTGTAGACAGCTCTTGCATAGAAAAGTATTCACAAAGCTTTATTCTTATTCCAAACGGCACAAAATCTCTCCACCCCCTAATGAAGCCCCGCTGTGGCATGATGCCACTGGGGTATAATGGGAGTCCTCTGTGTTGTCTGTATGCTATAAGTACTCTTTTGGAATTTGACACTTTTGGGTCCCAAATAAATATTTGAAAGTTATATACCTTTGATAATCATCTCTCTACTCTTTTCTTGTTGCATCCTTTATCCTGTCTGTCTCTGTGCACATGCACCCACATCAGACATTTTAGTTGAGACACAATTTAATGAATCTGAAAGTTTCTGGTTTAAAAGATTAACTATTTTTAAGCTATATGAGTGTAAAACAGCATCTAGATTTTCATATTTTATCTGTTTTATATAGTTGTTGGTCTTACTATTGAAGAGTAAGGGAAAAAACAACAACAGAAGAACCAAAGCCAATACTAATAGCAGTAGGGCATCGACGAGAATAAATATTTCACCCTCACCGACACACACACTTGATGATCATCATCATTTTTCAGTATAATTAGTATATTTGTTTTTTTTTTTACCTTTATTCAGGGCTAGATTCATGTGGGGAGTAGAAGTTACTTAGTGACTAGGTGGGTCAAAAGGTCAGTTCAAATTGATTTTTTCTCCCTTACCGCAGGGAAAATCCAGATCAAACCTCTTTGCTGTGCCTTCTGCTGCTGCTTAGTACTCCCAAAAAGCAGAAACACTGTGGTCAGTCTTCAGGGTGCCAAGAGAAGAGACAACAGTTATGTTTTTTCCAAGTAGCTGACAGCCGCCTGCAGCCCATCTGAACTGGATCCGTTGAGCCGCTGTCCCATACAAAGAAAGAAAAGCCGCCAGCCTGAAATATGGCCTTCTTATACCAAGCACACCCAACCCAACATTCCTTGGCCACTCTAGCCAATTTGGCGCCAGTGGATTTTGAACTCTAAATCCTCCACTGATTGGGGAGGATGCCAGGTTCAGCATCACCACGTCATGTCTATGAATGACAGAATGTGACCGGGAGAAAGGGACATTCATCGCTGAGGGGGGAGGGGACAAGAGAGATGACTCTGAGCAAGCATTTTTTCTGCAGAGATGGGGGGGGAGGAAGGGAGGGAAGGGAGCCAAAATGCCAAATGATTTGATGGTAGAGGGTGACAGCTGGATACACAGGCTGTTGTTTTTTGCTAGAGGCAGACTCCACTCTGCCACCACCACTTAAGTTATCATTATTCATCACGCTAGTTAAACCTGCTCAGCAGACTCCAGCAGTGCCAGTCCAGCAGCAGAGACAATGAACAAGCAGCAGCAGACAAAAAAAAAATTTCTTAATTAGTGCCTTATATTCCCAGGCGCCCCTAAACAGCCAGCGCTCCTAGGCTGCAGCCTACTTAGCCTATGCATAAAAACTGCCCTTAGGTCATGCTTTATTGTTTAATTGTACCTTTTTCATTAATATAGTGGTGTGGTAGCTTCACTATAGTTAGGGGTTGGAGTCACATCTATGTTAAACTTCAGTTTTCAGCCACTTACAACTTGACCTTCCTGGGAACTAGGGATTTGAAATTTAATGTTAGCAAGGTAGGGTGAGATCATTAGCAAGTATAGGGAACAAGAAGATGGTTATACATGGCTTTCTTGAAGATATTAACAGTTCTTGAGTCTTTTATGATATCTTGAAGTGTGACTGAGTCATCAACAGTGACGACCTTGTCTCCAATGACACCTGAAATGCTGTTGGCCAGCATTTATATACAGAAACTGCACATCATTTTAGGGTATGTCTCTGTGCTTCCTGCATGTTCAAATGCATTTCCGCTGGAGGGAGTGGTGGACTAGTGAACATTTGAATGTTGGGTGCTCCCTCTACCTGCTTAAAAATACACAAATCTGCCTTTGGGCTCTTAAAGGATCTGATTCTGCACTTCAGGCCCTGACATTGTAAATGCCATCAGTTTCCCGCAAAATATCAGAACTGGCCATCGCTATGGGACTTCCACCTGGGGGGGTCAGTGCGGCAATGACAGATCTTAATTATATGGGGTGGGGTGCCACTGGGGTGCACCAGTGCAGGTAAAAGCAGTGTGTTTGCATGCTTACAAAATATGCCTACACTGGTATGCATTCCAAGCAAAACAGGAGATGCTCTGAACCACTACCAAATGCCTTGCAATGCTCCAGCAGCTGTTTACGCTAATGGATTTTCACCAGTATGACTCATCTGCACTGCTGGCAGTGGTGCAAACCCAGTAGTGTAAACACAGCTCTAGAGACATGAGACCCAAATTGGTTTATAGGTTAATAGCCTTTCTTGCAACTACTGGAAGGCTCCTCCAAAAGTGGGATGTCTGCTACAGCAGCATTTGCTGTTTTGCTCTGTCTTTACCCAAACTTACTCACTGATGCACACTATACTCCAGTTTGGGATGATTTATCCCCTCAGCCTTCCATCAGTTTACTTCCTACTGTTTTATAAAGATTATAATTTCCTCCCAGATACCTGACAAATTGGCTCTACTGCTTAAACCTGTGACCTCTGCCTACCCACTCAGATCAGCTGACAAATCCCTTCTTGTCCAACCGAGATTTAAAACCAAAATTGGGGAGAATGCTTTCTCTAGCTGGGCCACTAAACTATGGAACTCCCTTCCACTGAATCTTAGAATCTCCCCTTCTCCATGTAGCTTCAAACAGGAGCTTCATATGACTCTTCTAAGCTCTGAACCCTGCTCCTGTTCTTTAGCCACCCACTCCTGTACTGGTTCCTCCTAGTTACCTACTGGCTCCAACCTCTACTACTCTCAAACCTGCCTGGAAATCATGCTATTTCCTCTCTTCTAGCACTTATTCATTAGTTGTATGACTTATGACTGTTAGTTATTTGCACTTATATTTCTGTTTTGTTACTACATATAGATTCCTGCAAATGTACTGTCATTGCTGAAAATTTTAAGTGTATTATGTCTGAATTCTACTTGTTCCCATGATGTTTTCTTGTATCTACTATTGTCTACATACCCTTTGTTGTAATCTCCCGGATCATACCTGAAAATAGTCAGCTATGCTGTCTAGTGTACCTGCCCGGTTAACAAAAACTAAATAAATAAGGTGCGTGGAGGGAGATCTATGCTGGTACAGAATGTAGAGTCCATCCTTGTTAATAGGTTACTGGGATAATCAGGAGAGTGACCATGAATACATTTGTAGATAAGGGAGACCCACTTTTGTACTTTTTGTCTTCCAGGTAGTAGAATACCTAATTTGTTGTAAAGCACACAGAATTGTTTCAGCCTGTCACAACCCAAGGCAAATCTACATATACTGTTGGATGCCACATCAATGGTCTGTAGCACGTTGGCATTTGCCAGTTTCTACATATTTCACTCCTACACTGTGGGGCAGGAAGGAGCAGCTGGTAGTGTACCAATGTTCTGGTGTTAAAGTCAAGGCAGTTTAAACTGCGATATATTAATCCAAGTGTTATTGCTACTGTGCATTGAATAGATTTGGCAGTGTGGCTATGGAAAGATAACTTTATAACTAACCATACCCCAAGATAATTGTAACATGTTGGTTGGGGGGGACTGAAGTTGTAGGAGTGATGCATAGGGAGTTGGTGTGTAAAATGGTTTTGTGGTAAAGAGCACTGATTTCATTTTAGTTCCATTTAGAAGTAGTCCACTTGTGCACTTTCATTTCTGAGTCACACTGCAGACTGTCTGGAGGGTGATGTTGCTCTCCATGATAGATTTAGCCTTAGTGCACAGTAGATAATCCTGTCAATGACAGAGAGGTGTAGGTTGGTGATGGAGTTTTTATAACTGCTGTAAGTGGGAAGTCATTGATAAGCAAAGAGAAAAACAGAGGTCTTAGAGTGGAGCTCTGGGGAACTCTCAGGCAAAGAAGCATTAGGGATGAGGTAGTTCTACTGAGATTTACTGCTTGGAATCTATCAGATAGGAAGCCTTTAAACCATGACATTTCATTGTAAGATAGCCCTAGCTGATGTAGTAGGAAGAATAGTTTTTTGCGATTTACAGTATAAGTGCTTTAGTGAGATTGAGGAAGATGGCTCCAGTATATCACCCACCACAAATCAAAAACAAAGCCTCCTTACACCTACTGGACATCTTTCTAACTGTGACCAAAAAAGCTGTAATATGCCGGCCTGGTGGCACCGAGGGTTGAGGCGCTGGATGCCACACTTCATGCCGGTGACCTGGTTTCAGGAACAAGCCCGGGCCGACGGAGGTCAGCAGGGGAGGGAGGGAGAGTATTGAGCATCCGGAGGAGAGCTCTCTTCTCCCAGGAGGGAGGGGGGTCCTTGCTTGGCACTTGACTGACCTCTGGTGGAAGCCAGAGGCAAAGCAAGTACCAGCATCCAGCAAGGGGGATGGGAGAGGTGACATCGGCAGTGATGCCATGAAGCTAGGGCATGCCTCTCCCTCATGGAAAAATGGAAAAAGCTCTCCAGCCTCCAGGGAGTTGGAGCACCAATGAGCTACCCCTCATGGCCTCGCACCAACCTCCCTTCCAGCTCCTGATGAAATCTGGATTGTTGGGGTGTAGCTGCCCCACCTCATCCCTACCCGGGGGAAAAACCGCGGCTCCATGGGGCGAGCGAGAAAAGTGAAGGTAGGTGGTGAAGGTGGGGGCAGTCTCCATAAGTGCTCCTGAGGATGTGGAGCTTGGGTAGAGGGGGGCAGATAAAAAAAAAAAAAAGCTGTAACATAAGTCTTGCTTAAACTGGACCCCTCTGCCTTAGCACACTGGCTAGACATTATTAAGGATATGTATAAAATGAAAAAAATGACTTCTTATTTGCAAAAAATTGTGGAACTCATGTGGAATAGATGGAAACCATGGCTATTACACATTATGCTAGTCAGACCACATATACTTTCTTTTGAGGTACCTGAAGATTAGTTATGCTGTTGGCATTTAGTTGTAAATAAGGGAATCTCACTGTATACATTAGGATGGAATAATAATAATCATATAAGAAATATGTCATATTTTAAGCTATAGCAATGTATTTGAAGTGCAGATGCCAACAGATATTACTTTTGTGTGTGTGTGTTATCTATTTTTGCCTCTGACCCTAGCCTCCCAGCCCACCACTCCTTCAGGCTATACATGCCACTGATGGCCGCCAGTCTCTCCCCCACTTCCAGCTTCTGCCACCTGGCTCACACATTACTGGTGTCCGGAAGGTTCCAGCTGAGCCCTGCCAGGGGCCCCCCACTCCCAAAGGAAAGGACACATGGGAGAGAAGTAGCAAACTCTGATCCCTCTGGAACTACAGGCATGGGGGGAAGGAAGTGGTGCACCTTGGGGACTGTGGTGTAGTGGGATGGGCAGTCATCATCCAGCCAGCTGGGTCAGGCATTTTTCTGTTTTCTGACCCACCCACCTCCAACTAATGCATGCAGCCACAGTGGTGTCCTGTGGCTGGGACATCTAGCAGCATGTGGTCACCCACGATGCCAAGGACATCACCACAAGCTCCCACCAGGATCCACTGCAGTAGCAGCATGCCCCCCCTTCCTTGGGAAGGAAGCATCTGAAGAGCACTCTGAACTCCCTCCGCATCAGCCTCTGCTCCTGATATCCAGACTTGGGGCATGAACCTATTTCACCAGCATGCCAGAGTGATGCTCTATTGCTTAGCATCATGGAGCCAGCAACTGATACTGTTAAAGTGAGATACCCTGTCATGCTCAACGTGTCGGTAAAATGTCACATATGTATGATCTGTTTCATCTCTCTGTAAAAAATACAATAAAAAATTAAGTTTAAAACAGAAAAAGATGACTCCAGCAATGTAGCCATCATCCTATGCAAGTGTTATATGCATGTTTATTTTTCTATCTTCTGTAAAACATTAGGCCTTTCACAAAATGCCTAGCACTTGCTCTGATTTCTCCTTTTTTTCAGTGACAATTATTTTTCCTTCTCAGGCAGAATGCCCCCCAGTCTGGCTTCAGCCTACAACCATCCTAACCCTCCACTCTCTACCCTGCTCCAGAAATCTCCCAAAGTTGCCCTCTGTGTGGGGCCATTACAGAAGTGTCCCTCTCCTGTGGTCAAGGATCCCAGTCTGCAGAGCTAGTATGGAGCTTGGGGTCCAAGTGTGCTAGCACCTTCATCCTGCTGGCTGCCATTTGTTTCTCCAGGTTAAGCCTGACTCTTGACCCTTCTATGACCTTAATGGTGCAGCACACTAACATGAGTGCATTGGATGCCTGCAGGCAACATCCTGAAAAGTAGCAGTACCCCATGACTTTAGTGACCGCGATTGGGCGCCTACCGAAAGGGCGACTCAATCGCAGTGCCTGTCATCGGGGCAACTGGGGAAGATGGGTGACCAGATGTGGGGGTGTGTGAAATAGCGACATCCTGTTGCTACATGCCTATGCTCATGGGAGGGGGAGCGAGCATGCTGAGCGTGGAGTGGGAGGAGATGGAGGGGTTGTAGGGGGTGGTGCCACAGTGAGCTGCCAAGCTGATTCTGTGGTGTGGTGGGTGGGTTCAGGGCTGTGGCGGGAATGGTGCTGGGTTCAGGTCTTGGCACAGGTACTTTTGTTGTGCCTGGCACAACATTTTATTTTAGTCACAGCTTGCACCCCCCGACATGTACTCCCATGGAGTTGAGAATCCTTGTTGGGGTGGGGGGTGCAGCCCCTCATAAAATGTAAAATCCCATCTCCTGGTGCCATTTGCTGTGCTGGAGTACACTGCTGAAATATATTTTCAGCAATGTGCAGTCTCCCTAACAGCAATCACCCATCAGTGATCACCGTTATCACATAGATCCAAAAGTAAGAGTCCTTGGCCCACTGAAGGGTGCTGCTGCAGTGGTGGAATGCAGATTCAGCCCTCCCAGGGCTGAGATATGCTGCCTACATAAAACTTTTTATAAAGGACTGTGGTAGAAATTATTAGAGACCAAGGACTTAAATTACATCATCAAAGTATCATAGACCTAACAAGTTGAGAAAGGTGCCACATAAAAAAAAAAAACAGCCACAACCCTATCAAAAGTCTAAGGAAGTCTTCTTTCACCTAAAATACCGGGGGACTTTTTCCAAAGGGTTTGGATCCTAGTGCATGCTGCACCTATGTCTGAGTCCATCTGCTTGCAAACAGGCAGCCCTGCTGCTGTTTTCAGATGCTGCATCCATTTATGACAAAAACTCACAATTTACAGTAGAAGATGGATGCAGTTGTGAGTTGCAACCAGTTTTGATGCCCTTGCATCTGTTTTTGGATGCAAATTGTGAACACTGTTAGGCCATCAGATAAACGGTCTAACAGATTTGGATGCATTTTCCTTCTGAACATAGCTGTGAACTCAACCTGAACAGATCATTTGAAAATCATGCCCAGTATCTATTATCAATAGATACTACCAGTACATATAAACACATCTATATTTTAAATTTCTAATTTCTTTAAAGTGCATTTTTTATCCATTATTTACCTATGATAGCACAACTGAAATGAAACATCTTATTTACCATGGGGTCCTGCTTCTACCCATTTTTTTTTCAGTTGGGTGGCTTGAACTTTGGGGGCAGATCTTTCTCATTCCAAGAGAACATTACCTGTATCAGTAGCCTGCCTTCTGGGTAGGTTACAAAAACAGTCTGCCTGTATACCATTGTTATGAAACTGTTTTTATTATTGGTTTATTTCACAGAGACTGTGCTGGTGTGACATACTGTAATCTGCACTGCAGCAAAATCAATATTAAACATACATGAGCACTCTGACTAGGGTTTATATACAATAAACATCTCTGAGGAGGTTTGAAGCCCTAAATGTCAGATTAGCAAAATATAGATCAGGCACACCATGAAAATGCTGAGTACAGTATATGACACTAGCACAGAGGATAATGGTATTGGGATATACATTAGACTCATGTGGAGCTTGTATTATTCCCTCAACAGTGCTTAAACAGTAATGATGCACGTTGCAAGAAGACACGAGATGAGTTTTATGTGTGCTGACATGAAGCTTTACAACATTTTCAATATTTGTGTATTTCAATGATTCCTTGTTTCTAGTTGTTAGTAATACTCTATGATGGTATGCTTTGGCAGTTTTTCTACTTCAGAAAATATTTACTGCTTTTCTAGTGCTAAAGAATATGCTTTGCATTTTGTCCTTTTTGGTGTTTACAATGTCTGTTGTTATGTTTCCTAGACTTACTGTAATATCAGTTTGCACTGCTTAACAATGCCATCTAATCAGTGGGAGACAATGTGAACTGACATTAAAGAATGTCCAGGAAATACTGGAAAAGAATGTTGCAGCCAGGTCCCTGGGATTCTGTGACTCTATGGCCATAAAACTGGCTGCAGAATTCAATGCCTTGCCACAGAATACCACATACGTTGTGGCTCATAATTCATTATTTTTGGTGATGTTTCTTTAAAATATAATGATTTCAATGTGCCTGGCTCCCATCTACTAGGTGTCAGCGTGGCTCAGTTGGTAGCACATCTGCCTCTGGACCAGAAGGTCGTGGGTTCTCGTCCCACACCAGGATTGGACTTGCACCTAAAAATCACTGGCATCTGAGTGCAGTATTGGAGGGTGCTGTACTGCTGGGGTGTGCCGTCCTTAGGATGAGATGTTAAACCGAGGTCCCTTCTGCCCATCCTGGTGGGTGTCCAGGTGGAAGTAAAAGAACCCAGGGCACTCTTCGCAAAGAGTAGGGAACATTCCCGGTGTCCTGGCCAACATTCCCCTTCCCATAAACTGGTTCATGCAATTATTCAGGCTGTCTGTGGGTGATGATGTGCGATATGGCCGCCACCACACATTCAGTCACTTCACTACCAGTCTAGCATTGCTTGTAAAGCGCTTTGGATGTATGAAAAGCGCAATATAAATGCTGATTCTTCTTCTTCTTCTACTCCTGTATCCAAAAGCCCATTCTCTATACATGTGATGACACTGTTGACATCACATAATATCCATGCCAACAGCTGGGCACCATCCTCTCACAACAGAACATAATCAATGCCCTTGTGTGTTATGCAGGGACCCCTGAGTCCACTGTAGGTCAGGCAGCAGAAAAAGGGGTTGCCCAGAACCACTACCACTTGGTGTAATGTGAACTGTCAGTCTTGCCCGAAATAGGTAATTCCTAAATGAACGTGTATTTGTTTACTGGAATTATGAATAACTAATTTAGGACTAAGCCTAGGTTAGATCAACTGTTGGGTTCAATGACTGAGTTATGACTGTACTGTTTTCTGCTGTTGGTAAGGAAATACTGTACCTGAGACCAGAAGAAGCAGTGTGTACTCACAAGATCTTTACTGGAACAAGTGCTAGCATCTCAACAAATTCAACAGAACAACCTAATGTGTAAGGCTAACACTGTGTAAGAATTTCTTGCAAAGAATATTTACTTTGACAAGTAATAGCACCCTCTGGTGAAACCTTATATTATCACACACACATATATGTAATAAAATCACTGTGGCTACCCATTTCATTATTTATCTTATCTAAAAACTGTTGCTGTTATTTGTTTGTTCACTTTTATTGCATACCCTACTCCAGGACACTATCAGTGACCAAGTCTGAGTACCCCTGTTTTATGTCCTACCTGCAAAGACTGCAAGGCATTAAAAAACATGTGTCACCACTGTTTCTGCAGCTTAAGCTGTGTGTGACATTTTCTGTCCTACCTGGAATGCTGGCTAGAATTGGGGAACTAGAACAGAGGTGACTGGGGACTGTTGTGTACCTCACATGTTAATGGGAACATGGAGTGGTACAGGACACTAAAAGTTTAGATTTGCAAAAGAATGCTCCCAACAGTTAGATCCCTTGTATCTGGGGTTGCATGATAGAGACCTGTGAGTACCTTCTGGGAATGAACAGGGTAGAGGAGGGGAGTATTTTTCAGAAGAGAAGGTCCACAAGGACAATGAATCTGAAAGGGGGGAATTTGGGAGGTATGTGAGGAAGTACTTCTATACTGAAAGAGTGGTGGATGCCTGGAACAGTCTGCCTGTGAAGGTGGTGGGGGAAAAACAGTGGTGGGCTTCAAGCATGCAGGGGAAAGGCACAATGGAATATTAGTAGAAAAGCAGGGGCGGGGGGACTTGCCTGAAATGAGGTAAGGTCAACAGTGACAGTATAGGCAGGGACAAACTTGGCAGACTGGGCAGGCCAAGTGGTCCTTATCTGTTGAAAAGTCTATGTTTCTATGTTTTTGTACTTCTATTTCCATCAAGGAAGAAATACAACAACCCTGGTTCAGCCACGCTCACATCTTTGGGGAAGTTCCAAAGGTCCTAGTTTACAAAATGGTGCAGAAACTGGGACCCTTGCACTACAAGATGGAGGATATTATTGGAAACGTTTTTGGTTTTGTAATAGGTATTCCAATATAAACAACGTATGCATAATGGAGAGGACAATGTGGGACATGTGTGTTCCCGAAGAGTGTTTGAAGAAAGTGGAGGTTCTCGAGTGGACCATGTGTGTTGAGTCAACAACCAGAAAGAACTTTGGGAGTAGGTAAAAACATTAGAAAACTGTGCAATCACAGTATCCATGGGAGAATGATTTACAATATATGCCCTGGGAGAACTTTGATTGGGGAAGCAAGATGGTGAGAATGAAGTGAAGACTGTCTGTATGTCTTTTGGGCATGTCAGCCAGTGCCTTACCCCTCATAACGTATCTGTCACTTAAAGACTGCTGCTCATGCATAGCGAGAGAGTAGAGGCAGGCTCCAATAGCCATGCAGTGGATGTCTGGGCTGACCAGACCATCTGGAAAGCCCAGCTCATTACTGAGTTGGAAATCATCCAGAGAGAGGTATGGAAGCAGCTGGATTTCCTATGCTGGGTATAGATGGGCAAAGTCCACAAAATTCTCGGTGTGAATTCATGAAACTGGAGGATCATAAAGTGTGGAAATTTGCTGCAAAGTGTGCAAAGTGTGGAATTTCACCCCAAATTCCTTCACGGGTGAAATTCAGCACTTGTGGCAAACACTTTGCAATTTGAGTGAAGTCGAAGTTTCCCAAGCGTGGGTAAGCTTCACAAAGCTGTGTGAAGTGCAAATTCTTAGCACTTGGCCTGAAATTGGACCACAAAAGTTTACTTCTCAACATCTCTAATGCTGGGTGGTAGAAAAAAATATCAAGATCAGGAGACATGCCTCATCAATGTCCCTGGCTCTGGAATGGAACGCTTACTGTCTTACCTTAACAGGAAGCCTTGTGTCCACAGGGAAGCAGAAAGGATATGGAAGGTCTCCCCATTGGAATTTGTAGGGTGTGGAGCCTCAGTGCTCAGAGACCCAATGGTCAACAGCATTGCTCAGCAATTTTGGTAGAGTCCAGCTCTTTGTTTTCCTGGGAAGACGGTATGAGACCACAAACAACAATTACCAGAGACTATGCAATGCTACCATCGCTGATGCTAAGAAGGAAGAATGTAAGAGGTTAATGAGAAACAATTGAAGAAATGGATGTTCCAGACACTCCTGTGTATGTAGCTGAGGTTCTGGCCCTGGAGTTAATGGTGACTGAAGTAGATGTGGTCATCAAGAAGGAGCATAATGAGGAGAAGCCCAAGAGTTTGGCATCAAGCCACCTGTAGCTGCTGCTTATACAGTGGTGATCGTACAAAAGTTTATCAGTACTGAGGTATACTGTAGCTCGAGGTACCTCAGGGTACCACTGAAGCACTCAAGTTCAATTTGCATTGACTGTAATGTGATCCTGCCTCAGTACCACTGAGATATACCTTGAGGTATACCTTAGTGCTGATAAACTTTTGTACAATCATCACTGCAGGAGGAGGAGAGCTCTGTAATAGGCCTGGGTGAAATGATCAAATTCCAGTTTCATAGAATTTTCACAAAATTCCTCAACATTTTGTGAAATTTTGAGAAATCATGTGAATTTTTTGGAAATTCTTTAATTTGTCATCCTTGGCTGGTATTATAACAAGAGATCTGGGCCAGATTCTCAAAATTTCATGAGATTAAGTCTCACTCTACAACTCCAGTTGCAGACCAAAATCTCTGAAGCTTCAGAAATTGGTATTCTCAGCTACTAAAGCTGCAAAAGATGTTATGCAGGGTCCCACTGGCCATAACATTTTTCTGCAGTTGTGGGGAAATAACACCCGCAAGTTGCCATAAATCATGGAACCAGTCGTAAACCAGTTCCACTTTTGAGAATACTGTAGCTGCAGGAAAAACTATTTTTCTATAAGTGGCAGCCCATTTGTGCTAAGTTTTTCCTGAAACTGTGGGATTTGAAGGGGCTTTAAGAATCTGGCCACTGATGTTTGGCATGTGTATTATTTGGGAAGGTCCTTAATTGGATGCAAAGTTTCATATCATTTGGATGAGGGCCAGAGATGGACCCTAACTGGATGCCAAGTTTCATGTAATTTGGATGTCGCACACAGAAGTTATCAATCAATCAATCAATCAGTCAGTGTTTATTGGTAGGCAATTAAGAGTAACATTTCTTTTACAATTGCATCCAGACATAAAACAGTACATAACAAACAGTGCATATATAATTTGCTTCTGTATACAGCAGTATAAATCCTAAAATCAGTAATGTTCACCTATAACAATCACAGTGACTACAAAGCAACTTACCAATAATTGACTAAAAATGATAAATAAGTAAAAGTGAAGTCAATTTTGTCTTTTTTCTCTTTTTCTGCATCTCAATCGAAGTATGAGGTACAGATACTTTAAGGGCCAGCCATCCATATTTTGTCCAATATTTTGGCACTAAATAATAGGAGAAAGCTCCTGATTAAAGGATGTGTCTGTTGGGTGGCTTAAATTGCAACAAGCTCAAAAGATAGGAGGGGAACAAACCCCAAATAATATTGTACATGTATACATTCCAGTGTAACTGCCGTTGAGCTGATAAGGAGACCCAACCAACCACAGCATATAAACTGCAGTGATGTATTTTCCAGTGGAGACGAGTAATAAATCTTAGAGCACTGTGATATAAAGGGTCAAGTACATCTAATTAGGCAGAGTTAGCTTTCTCATACACACACAATCTCCATAGTCAAGTTGTGACAAAAATAATGAATTAATCAGTTGTTTATGAATTAATAAACTGAAGTGTGCCTTGTAAAAGAAAGCTATTATTTTTTTTTAAGTATAGTTGATAAGTTTTGAATATGAAGGTTAAATGAAAGTTAGTCATCTAAGAAAATTCCTAGGTAGTTATAGGGGGCTCTAAGTCTGACAATTTATTTTTCACGTGAAAATTTCCAAAACTATTTCTATGCTTACAACTTAGCCACCTTCGGAGCTAGGTGACGGAACATTTATATGTATATTTTGTTGGAAGTCACAGAAACTACTGAATAGGGAGGTAGTTAATTGTGTAAATTGTATTATAAGTTATAGGAGTTCAAAAGTTAATTTTAATAATTTGTTAAATTATGCAAAAATGTTCAGAATACTTGGCTATTTACTGCTCCACTGTTGTTGCAGATACAAACTGAAGATTAATCATGCATACCAAAGTAACTATATCTTGAATTCTAATTAAGCTAAATAAATGTGATTTAGAAGGTTTAAAATGTATTATGGATGCTTTAGACATTATTAATTGGCAACATGTGCTCACAAATTCATGGTCTTATAATAAGTAATTGCAGTAGAATTCTACTTGTGGAATTTAACTTTCACAAAGTACTTATCACCAAAAATCACCTTACTTGCACTAGCATTCTGCTCATACAAAGCCCCTTCAAGACTCCTGCGATAGTGATGCCCAGCATCATGCTCCATCATGACTAAAGATATCCAGATACTTCTGTCACAATTGCCTAAGGAGCTACTAATTGTAAGGTTTATGGCTTAGCGCTACTTGGTACCACCATTTTCAAACAGTAAAAATATACATGGTTATCTGCAGCATTGTTAAAGACTCAGCAGGTGGCAATGTACAGAAACAATGTTGCACGTGCATGTGGTCCCACAAGTCATTAAGTATGTGAGCTCTGGTGGTTATTTGGCATATTGCAAAAATTCAATCTAGTTCACAGCACTGTCCTTGACTATTCTTCATGGCTCATCACTCAAGATAGTGACCTGGTACATCACACCTCTATACTTTTTTTACAGAGCCTCCTATGAATGCTACCTTATTCCCACTTTACCCAACATTTACCTTCCTCTACAATGGCAACTCAAGTGTATAACTGGGCAAAACATATGGACATAGCCTTTTTGGGGGGAAGGGCATTATTTACGGTCCCGAACCCCACCTACTGCTCCACCCATCTCCAGGCTTTCCCCCCTGCACATAGTCACTGGGCGGGTGACTCCTCCATGAGATCGTGGGTCGTGAAGCCCTGGCTTGCCCCCCAGGGTGGGGTCATGGGAGCCATCAGTCTGAGCGGGGAGTGGCAGCAGAGCGGGGCCATCATTTATGGCTGAATTATTACTGTGGTTTTTCCCTCCATGGGGCGGGGATGTGCAATGATGCCAGCGTCCACCCCGCCCCCTAAAGCGTGAGGTGCTGGCCGAACGGGACCCCCAGCCTCTGCCAGGGGTCCTCATTGTGCTGGACACTCTTCCCCCTTCCCCCCAGAGAGGGAGAGCAGTCCTCCAGATGCCTGATCCCTCTCCCCCCTGGCCGGCCCTCCAACTCCCGGGTCCATTCCCAAACCTGGGATGTTGGCACCACAGATGGATGCCTTGTCACTGTGCTGGTGGGCCAACATATAGACATAGCTTTAACAAAAGTATCACAACATTCCACAATTTTACAAAAGCTCATGAAATTCAACTTTAATTATGTATGTTATTTTTTGAACCTTTGGTTGCTTATAACTTGGCCAGCCTTTGAGCAAGAGATTAGAGAGTTGACACACACAGACCCTTTTTTCACCATATTAATTTTTCTCCCAGCCATCAGCTCGTCTTTCAGGGATATACCCTGATCAGGCTGAACTTAGCCATCATTCATTTAACTACTGACTTTTTCTCCAACATTTTTTCCCTCTCATGTACCCTAGTGAGGGTGGTGCTTCAGTCATCCTCCCACGGCCACGGCTTCCCCTGTGGCAGGCACAAGCTCCCTGACCCAATCCCAGGGGTCACTGTGTGTTGTTGGAATCTGCCACCAACACTCTCCAACTGAGATGAACTGCTGAGTGCCAGCTGTCTTGGCCATGGTCTGCCTTTTAACATAACTTCCCAGACTCACTTCCAAACTCAGGTTGTCAACATGTCAGTGTAACACTCTGCTGCTGGGCCACAGAGGTGGCCTCGAAGTCTAATATTGGGGTCAATAAATCTTACAAAATTGCTAATATTCCATTCTCTGGTTTTAAAGTTGTAGGGGCTTAAATTTCTGTGGTTTACATGATTGTGAAATATAATTTCAAAATTTTCAAAAGATTTGGAGGCATTATAACTCAGCTACCTTTTAAGATAGAGAATTAAAAACTTGGTTCACATATGTATGGACATTGTTACAGCCATCATAACAAATGTGGTGCAATTTGGACAAATACTTTTTATGGTAGATGGACATAACTGAAATCTCAATTTTGACAAAACGCTGTAGAACATTCATGAAAATTTTGAGAAATTTCATGAAAACAAAATCAAAATTTGGTCAGAATTTCACTGGGAGAAGATACACTTTACCCAGCCCTACTCTGTAGGGATCATGGCACACATAGTTTGACAAGGTTTTCCAGGACCAGCAGCACTGAGTGGGAAAGAGAAATCAGTGAGTAGAGCTGTAGAGTATACCACCAGGCCACCCCTACAAAACAGACATCAGGGAGGCCAGATGGGAGGAGTGAGAGGTGCCAAGCTGTGAGGTAAGACCTACCTACGCATGTCCCCAAATGAATGGTACAGCTTATTGATGAGACTTGGTGGAGATGAATCCAGGATCACTGAGGAGGATGTACCCTGGGATTTTACACCCACCACTATGTACACTGTGACCTTCAGGAAGATGTGTTATATGGTAGCCCAACTGAAGATTCAGGAGGAGTGTGAAGATGCATGCTGTAGTGTACAACCATCTTGATGGCACTTGGAAGAGGAGCAGTGTTAAGGTGGCCCTGCTGGATGACAGACTGGTGAGCAGGCCTGATTATACCCATTACTTGTGACTTGTACTCAGTTTGTTTGCTACCATAACCTCATGATGATGTGGCCAGTCCACTTAAACTTTCAACAGCTTAAGGAAGTTGGAAAGCCCAAGTGGCTCGGTAGCAACCAACCAAGGTGGCAGGGCCCGGTGTGAGACTGAGTATGACTCAGCCCACAGTGTGAATGTCAGCCGCACATTAATATGGCTGCCAGCCTCTTTCTCCATATGATAGCAATGTCCTATGATGCCATACAGTGAAACGTTTGCAACCCAATATTGCTGCCTAAAACAATAGGGTGTAAAGTTAAACTGTAGTGTAGATTGTTTTATGCCACTGAATTGTAACTGTTTTATAGGGCCTCTGACATTTAAATCACACATTAAAGATTTGAAATGGTTGACTAGGCTATTTTAATTTCTCGTGGCTCTGGTGTAGGTATCCATTGAATCTGTTGAATGATTCCATTTTTTAATTACAGTTTTAGTTTTTCTCACAGATGCACTACTGTAGTGCAAAAGAGGGGTGGACTGGAGTTTCTCTACAACTGTGGAAGGGTTTGCTTTTGATTTTATTTTTGTTGTAATGTACATTTTTATTTTGAAGTTCTGTAGTTTTTTCCCGTACTGTATTTCTTTAGAATAAATATTTTGGATGTGATAGTGATTTTTATTAAAGGTTTGGCATTTACCCTTTGCTCATTCCCTTAAGATCATATTCATTCCCAACACCACATGAAGGCTATCAGGAAGCAATAATTTCCCTTTTTTTAATCACTTGTGTCCTAGTAAGTTAGCAGATGGTGTTGGTTTGCATAGTTCTGTGGGTTGTGTGTGTACAGTGACAGCCATAGACATGGTCAGGTACTTCCTGAAGTTTCTGTGATGTCTCTGGAGAAATGTCCTACCTGCCTGCAGTATCACTATATGTCACCAGAGAGAATATCTTTAGATATATCTTGAAATATCTGAATGTATCTATGGCTGCAACTCTACTATGTGAAATCAAGAGGCAGCAGTCTGCATTAGAGCAACTGATTTATTGACCTTGTTCTGTGCCCAGCCCTGGCCTTCAAATTATTCTCAAGATGTGTGCACTGAGTGATGCTATAACAGAAAGAGCATACAGAACCATTATGGTAACTAACTGGGAGCCTACATGCCTCCCTAACTGTAATCCAGTTCCTGTCCATGACCTCACACATCATACTGTGCTGCATGAAAGTCATACACTAGACCATATTTTCATAGCGCATAAATGGTCAGAAACAGTTGTCAAGGCTGAGTCCGAGTCTGTCTCTGTTGGGCAATAAAACAGGAAAACAAAACTGTGATGTGTTCTACAAATGTATGTTTTGTAAATGTGCTTGCCCAAATGAATACCACCATGGAAAGGGGTAGCAGGTGCACCAAAGAAATCTCTTTAAGTGTAAATCTCAAAGGAGTTATGGTAGTTCTGGCTGGCTCTAGACTGCCATATCCCACAATCCCCTGCCCATTCAGAGCAGGAAATACAGTGTTGACCTGATATGGGCTTCCATGTGGAAACCTGGCATTTGGCTAATCTGCACCACCACCACCCAGCTGTGCCAGGTTGTGGCCATTGTTACTGAATGTATCCAGGAGCCCTTGTTGACAGGGCAGCATAGGCATCTGAAGCAGTACAGGTTAGCTATAAGTGAATCACATACAGTATATATCAACCCACTGTGTGAATAGGGCCCCAAATGAATACTGTCATAGTAATGTAAGGATAGAAAGGACTCCAGGTCTATAATGTCTGCCTCACACCCTACCTAATAAGCAGACACAAAATAATGGAAGCAAGAAAAACCTCAGCACTCACTTCATTCAGCTGTAGCAGATACTCATACACTTGTTGCAGTACAGTACCTGACTTTATTTAGTACATAAGGGGCAAGCAGATTATGTAAACTGGAGCACTAACCCCAGTAATAGTATCTTGTACAAACATACACCAATTTACAGGGATTCCCTCCCCACTCTACTACACGTGGCACCCAGTAAATCCATTGGTAAGCACACATTTGTTCAGGCATAACTTAAAATCCAGTCTGACAGTAGAGCAGGCAGGGAATTCTTATAAATTGATGCTTGCTTGACAGCATAACCTAAATTACTATGTTACTGTGCATTTGACTCCAAACATTGTGTCTGTTTGGACACTGCCAAATGTGGATGAGGCTTCCTGTTAATAAACAATATTTATTTTTAATGTTTTTTTATTATTTGTATGCCCAGAACATGTGATTCATGACAGAGGAAATTAACTGTTCGTAATACAAGGTGATGACTTAAATTGGTTAACATTCAAAAGACACGAATGCAAAGGCCCACAAAGAATAAAGGCTATAGGTTCCAAATATGATGTCCATTCTGACCCTGACAAACATGAATGAGGCTTCCTGCTATGCCAAGGATAAGTGGTGTACTCAGAGTATTAAAATGTTATATCTGCCATGCCTTAACAAAATGGCTAAAATGACAACATAATGTTTTTTTTTTAATTACACTTTATGCTGCATTACTGACTCAACCCCAGTTCCCAAGGTGAGCCTAGCTCTGTGTCCCTAGCATATACCTTCTTCACCTTTAACCAAGAACTTCCACCCCATAATGGGGCTCGGACAATTCAGATAATGAAATGGGTCTATAGAATGCTAAATCCTGATTGGCTGGGGGGTGCTTTCAGCTGGGCCATTATCCTAGCACAACAGCCCGGCTGAATGTTGCCCCCACACAATCAGGACTTGGCTCCTTTACTATAAAGTAATCTGCCTGTTGGGTAAAATGCTGGCAACTAACATTGCGGCAGTGTGGCAACCATCCTGATTTGAAAGGGACAGACCAGGATTTTCTACTGTCCTCCATATGGCAGCTGTTTAAACAACAACAACAAAAATGCCTTTACCTTAATCACCAAACACAAATAAAACTGAAGGCTCCAGATAGCACTCAGCCTCCACTGCCTGTCGCTCACACCCATTATTCACCCAGCTTCACAAGCCCCTGGTGGTGAGTCTAGCTACTGCTCTGCTATTGCCCACTTGCTATTGTCCCAAGTCCTGACCTGAAAATAACCTGCTCTGCTCAACAAGATGCTGTGCATTAGCGGTCACAGTTTCCTTAAACTATCACATCAATACATTTTTAGTGGCCTACTCTGCTCTGACTCAAAGCCACGCTACAATGTGAAGCCACTACCTGTCCTCACTAGTGCCTTTACTTGCACACTGAAAACAAACAATGCTTAAATGAAGCATTGTCGCCACCTACTGGCAACTTGGCCACACTACACTGTCCACACTGGACTATTTCTATTTCTTTTTAGACATTTACTGAATGTTTTTTTAATCTTTTTCTGGTAAATAAAATAATGGAGATTAAGAAATTAATTTATTACTAATAGGGAACCAATTTCATAATTGCAATAAGGCACTCTAGGGAGTGTGTAATGGTGGGCTAACAACCCTTCTGGGGTGGTAGACACACTCAGCTTTGACACATGCTTCAACCCACCTAAGGTGGGCCGTTATACCATCATAACGCACCTCCTGATGTGCCTTTCTGCTTCAATCAAACCTCCCAAATCATCCTGGGCATGGAGTCAGGAAAACCATAGGCACTGGAAGAATCCTCTGGTTGGTGGTGGAGCACAGACATGCTTGAAACCATCCCACTTATGCCAGGTTTCTTCCTTCTGTTGCTCCTCACCTCAGGATGTTGATAGGCTAGGGGCTTCCAAGACCTTGCATGCCATGTATGTTTGAGTGCAGCCTGACTGACATGCCCCCTCCTGACTGTATCTCCACTGCACTGACACTCCTGGTCACCCAGGAGACAGTTTTGTAGTGGAGGTGACAATCCTCCCTCCTTGGAGGAAGAGAGTATCTGCTGGGAAGCCCCATCTTTCTCCCCCAGTCAGTCCCCAGTGACAGGCTTATTTCTCACTGGCATTGTGAGCAGTAGCATTACCACTTTGCTGATGGGCTTGCATGACCACAGACTTTTTTAAGCCACACATAGTGTGCATAAGTCTGACACGCTACACAATTGTGCCTTCCCTATTAATGGTAGGAATCAATGAACTAAAATATTTAAGCAGTATACAAAACATGGAACATGCATATAGCCCCATCTTGAACTGCCATTACAATGTTCTGTATTATCTGATACTATAATACCTGACATTAACGAATCTATGTCACTGCCAGTCTCTCATCAGTTATCTGTCAGAAGCAATCCAGAAGGTTTTCTGCATGGTGGACATTGTCAAATCCACAGATGTATAAAGCTTCCTGTTTGTGGAGATTGGAGGGCTCTGTTGACCTTGGTCTACTGCTTCTGCTGTTGGACAACATAGTGGAGCAGAAAGAGAAGGAAGAGGGGAAATATACCCAATGGGCAGTCACTACCATGCAATTTGTGGTCTGACTACTTGCACTCTAAAGGGATGTGTGAGATGGGGATATTGGCTACTTCAGGTCAATTTAAAGTTAAGCCCATGAATTTGACAGACTTCAAGAATTAGACTAACCCCAGGCCCAACCCCTTCAGCTTCCAGCACAGCAATTAACATAAAAACATAGAATGTTGTGTGCAGAAAATGGTCTTGTAACAGTTCCAGACTGTCCATCCATCCCCATTGTTACTTATAAGGGCCCTAATGGCCCTTCAGTCCTCTCTCACACCCTACCTTTTGGCGAAAGCTAAAAGCACTCTACAAATAATAAGGTAAATTGCAATTGGGCCAACAAGGACTTATTACTGTAGCCTACATGTGGCATGTGTTGCTGGCATGCCACTGCTGGAAATTGGTATGACAGTGTGTGCAAGCCACTAAGACTGCTTCAGCCCTGTGTAGAGCTACAGTAATAGGTAATATTCATTGCTGATGTCAAGGCCAGTACTGTACCCTTTCCATAATCTCTGCTTTACCTCCATGCCATAGAATTTATATTCTCACTAGCCTCATCAATTTTCAAATTAAATAATGGTTTACTGTACTACCCTACACATTTCTATTTATACACCAAGAAAACATGATTGAAGTGCTAACATTACTGCATGCACCTGGCAGTACTTTACCAGATCTGACCCTTGCTGTAGAAGGAATGAATGTGTGCAGACTGAGGGTCACCCAGCTATGCAACATCCATTCCTGCAGATGCTGCACTTATGACAAGTAAGATAGAGGCAGTGACCAATATCTGTTTCACATCCTAATGTGGCTGCAGCTGATACACCTCATGATCCTGTCTCTGACTTCACATGTAGTAGGCCAGAGCAGGACCTGTATACCTTCTGTAGCTCTTATATATTTTTTTTACTTTAATTTTATTTATTACTGTTTATATAACCCACCCTCCAGTGGTGTCCAGGGGTCCTGATGGTAAAATGCTCGGGGGGGACACAAGCCAGGAAAACACCAAAGAGCCAAACAATAGCATAAATAGCTTGGCCTACCTTGACACCGAATTCATATCGTCAGGGGAAGATGCATCTTCACAATGTGGCTGGATGAAGGATTAGCTAGTTACACCGGGCAGATAAAGCACTGGAGCTGTTCTGGGGCAAGCTGGTTAGTGGACAGGCAGCCAAAACAGATGTGACAGGCAGAAGTACTGAATTTAAAAGAATAAAGATTGAATTAATTAAAATAATGGAACATAAAAATCAGCTCCATGGTGCTGGAGGCAGAAACAGAGACAGGCACCAGGATGTCAGATCAGTTTCTTTTTTTTTTTTTTTTATTTAGTTGTTTAACCAGGATCAGCACACTAAGCTGAAAGCTTTTTTACAGGAGTGACCTGGGACCACAGGGAAGTTAAGTGACTTGCTCGGGGTCACACAGTATGCAAGTGGAAGCTGTGGGATTCAGACCCAGGTCTGGTCTGCTGGATGTCACCAGATTTGCAGCTCAGAGCCTTAAACCACTATGCTATACTGCCTCAACGACAGCAAAAAAGAGCTGTGGCACAAAGCTTAGGCCTAGGCAGGCCAGTGAGTGAGCTCCACTTAGATGGACATGAGCCCAGAGGCTCGGAAATCAGGACTGCAAACACACCAAAGCTTAACTCGCACCAGGGATCTCCAAACATACCCCTGTTCAAATTCTGGCCTGGTCAATCTTCTGTGCACCCTACAGGCCCTCAGGCACCCATGGCAGGGAGTTCTCATAAAACCATCTCCCTCAAAACTCCATACATCCTGCAGCAATGGGCTTTTCGCCAAGGCTCACCCTGGTCCTGGACTAAACTCATCACTGGGAAAGGTGGGCCCAGCATCTCTCACTCCAGGCAGGCCACCAAAGACTGAAGGCAGTGTGCCATGCAGGTATGACCCACCTGGTACTGCCATAACCAGATTGGCCATGTTGTGGTTCTGCCACTACCATGGCACCCCCACTGCCTCCCATACCTTACATAGACTGGTCTGACCTGCCCTGGTATCATGGAGCACAAGCGGGTCAGACACAATTCCTCTAGGCTGCGGCTCTACTCCATGGGGTTCCTGTCCCAATGTCTGTTTCCCTGCACACCTCCCCAGACACCCGAGCACCGAACCAGTGCCGCTGAGCTAGGCCACAAGTCCCTGGCCAGGGGTCTGACCCCTGGCCCACGATTGTGTTCAACAGTCCCATTGACCTCTCTGAGCTTCCTCCTCCTCCCAATTTATACCCTAAGGGGCAGGATCACCACACCCAAGGGGTGGGCACCATCCAGGGCCTACTTTACCTAGCGCCACCTACAGGAAGCAAAATGGGTAAGTTTTAGTAAGCCCCCGAACTGGGGGTTGCACTCTCCCCCCATTTAAATCCATTCCTCTCTGGGGAATGGGGCACCCAGCCATCCGTGGGAAGGGTGCCAGAATGGATATGTGCAGTATCTATCTAGCTGCCATCTGCCCATGGGACTACCACACAAAGAACCCAGGGGACCCTCTAAATGGAAAACTCAGAGAAAGCTAGGTGGAGCCCACTTAATCCTGTAACATTTTCCTGCCCCCCCCCCATAAATTACATAATTTATAAATGACAAGCTTGCCAGGACATTCTTGAAACAACAAACAGTATTAAGTCACCATGGTTACAGCAGGGCCCCTAGTGCTCTGCGGCAGAATTTTCTCATTTCTGAGGCAGTGCTCCTTGGCTTCTGCGGCAGCATTTTCTGGTTTCTGTGGCATGATTTATTCAGTCCTCTGGCAGAACACAGTCCTGTCATTGACTAAACATGTTGTGATGTCATCAATGACATCATATGCTGAGCATAGAAGAGGGGCTTCAGGATAAACGGGATGGGAAAGAAAGCCTAACAATATGGAAAAACAGTATATTTTAATGAAAATTCACCAAAAACAATGAATGCTACAGCACTATGTATATTCTGCGGCATGATGCAAATTCTGAGGAAAATTCCGCAACTGCAGAATCGCAGAATTCCCGGGGCCTTGGGTTACATTAACTAATTTAACATTCATACCAAAAACCTGCTACCCACTCACTCACACACCCACACAAACCACCAATGTAACCCACTTGCCATTGACAACCTCACTCACCCAATGCTTCTACCACTAATAAACAATACAAGAAATTATGTTTCAGACCACTCCACTCATAAACCACCGATCTTTTACAGGGGGGGACAAGCTGGATGTCCAACTTCAAAAATTTTTTTTTCCACAGAAGTAAGTCAAAAAAGTCCCAAGCCATGAATGCACAGTTTTTTTTCAGGCCATACTCCTGGTCATGCCTTCTTGTTCAAACAAGCATTTGTTAGAACCGAAGCAACACAGGAAACAATCAGTTTAACTCACCAAACATCAACAGTCCTGGCAGCACAACCAAAGTTCATAAAGACACTCCTGCTTAGATGATGGATCCAGCACCACGGAAATAGTAAATAATGGGATCAGGCTTTGTAGTTTCATTGGAAAATGAGTCCACGGCTACGATGTTGTGCTTCATACAACTACCAGTCACATCTTGCACCAATGCTTAATGCTGAAATAAGGTTAACCAGGTCCAGGCTGCAGCATAACAAAGGGACCTGGCCTTCTAGATCACCTCCTCTGAGGGGGGCTCCTGATTCATTGTTCCACAGCTGAAGTTTCTGCACCATACCTTGGAACACCCAATTTCTTCTTTTCTCTTCCACAATGTCCCAGAGGCATTCAGAGACATATGGGTAGTTGGCATATGGATACTCTATGTGGATTCTGTGTCATACCCAGCATTCCACCAGTGATCATGCTGGCACCTACCTTACACTGGTACAGTGAACTTGGCCAGGCTCCAACCAAACTCTAGTTCTGTAGGGAACATTTAGCGGGACAGAATTTAACAGTATGTCCATCTTCACCCTAAGTGCTTTGCTCTGCACCGGTAGGCAGGGGATATTGTCGGGTAAGGTCAGGACTGTACTTTTGTAGGGTTGAGAAATGGCCTGGTACACCTTCTGGTCAAGGAACAGGTAGCTGCGTGGTGCCTGGCCAGGGGGCCAACTTGGTGGCTCCCAGTATTCGGCCTCAGCTTTCACACCTGCTCCCTCCTCAATTGCTGGTGACTCCTTGCCTGAGGCCTCTTCACGGGTGGCAATACTCTTCTCACCACTGCCAGGCAAGGAATCACAGGCAGGCAAACTGGGCCCTGTGGGATCAGCAGGTTTAATGGATATTCCTCGCCTTCTCCGTCTGCCATGGGGATGGTCGGCAGGCAGTCGTGGTGAAGAGCTGGGCAGACTTTGGTGCTGTCACTCACCATAGCAGTCATCCTCCTTCACAGACTCGATCACCATGTCTAGGGCATAAGCAGGGGTCTCTACACGGGGAAGAGCTGACTGGGTCACCACCCGCAGATCTAAGTTTCCCATAGATATCAGAGAGTCTGAACCCACTGAGGGCACTGAAGAGCAATTTCCAGATAGTAGGGTAAGGTGGCAGTGCATACAGCCCATACAGTGGACCCCTGGCACAGGTTGCAGATAATGGCAGGTGAACAATACCAATACCTTGATAGTTACACCTCACAAATCATTCTTCAGCAGCTCCACGCCTGGTGATTTTCCAAAGCCAAGAGAGTATGGAGGCAGGTACAAGAGCCTGGGGGTCTTTGGTGGGAAGTTTCTCCACTGTGGCAAATACTCAAGCTCTCTCTATCCTTGATGCAGCTCACATGAAATGGTGGCCTCTCAGGTAGATCCAGCATGCTTCATTCCCCACCAGCCAATTAACATAGCTCTACACCACCTTGTGGTCACCACTAATAAATATTCACTTCCTAAATCAAAGATAGTGGCTCTCACAAGGTGCAAATCTCAGCCCACATGGTGCCCCCCCAAATGGCACAGATTAAAAAAATAGGGACCCCAAAAGGCTGCTGGGCCCCAAAGCACAGGCCACCTGCCCTCCCAAGCAAATTCAAATCCCAGAGGAGCTCCCACATTTGTAACCCACCATCCAGCAGTGTCTATGGTTCCTGATGGTAAAATGCTAGAGGGGGGCACAAACCAGGAAAACACCGGAGATCTAAACAATAGCATAAATAGCTTGGCCTACCTTGACACTGAATCCATACCATCAACGGAAGATGCATCTTTGCATTGTAGATTGATGAAGGATTAGCTATGTGCACAGGGCAAGTAAGGCACTGGAGCTATTACTGGAGTAAGCTGGTTAGTGGACAGGCAGCCAAAACAGATGAGAGAGGCAGAAGTACCGAATTTAAAAGAATAAAAATTTAATTAATTAAAATAGTGGAACATAAAAATCAGCTCCATGGGGCTGGAGGCAGAAACGGAGATAGGCACCAGGATGTCAGATCAATTTCAGTGGCAAAGAGCTGTAGCACAAAACTTAGGCCTAGACAGGCCAGTAGTTGAGCTCAAATTAGATGGACATGACTCCAAAGGCTCAGAAATCAGGGCCCCAAACACACCAAGGCCTAACTCACACAAGGGCTCTCCAAACACACCCCTGATCACACTCCGGCCTGGTCAGTCTGCTGTGCACCCTACAGGCCCTCAGCCACCCACAACAGGGAGTTCTCTTAAAACCAGCAATCTCCCTTGAAACTCCACACATCCTGCAGCAACGGGCCTTTCGCGGAGGCCCACCCAGACCAAATTCACCACTGGGAAATGTGGGCCTGGCATCAATCTTTCCCAGCAGGCCACCAAAGACTGAAGGCAGTGTGCCACTTGGGTATGACCCACCTGGTGCTGCCACCACCAGATAGGCCAAGCTGCAGCTCTGCCACTGCTGCAGCACCCCCACTGCCTCCCATACCTTACATGGACAGTCCTCTATCTGCCCTGGTACCACAGAGCACAAGGTGGGTCAGAAACAACTCCTCCACTCCACAGCTCCACTCCATGGGGGTTCCTGTCCCAGTGGCCACTTCCCTGCACTCCGCCCCAGACACCCAAGTGCCAAACCAGCGCCGCTGAGCTAGGCTGCAACTCCCGGGCCAGGGGTTTGAACTCCATCCCACATTTGTGTTCAACAGTCCTGCTGGCCTCTACCAGTTCTCTCCTCCTACCAATTTATATCCTAAGGGGCAGGATCACCACATCCAAAGGGGCAGGCACCACTCAGGGCCTGCCTTACAAAGCACCAGCTACAGGGGGTGAGAAGGGTAATTTTTAGTAAGCTCCCCTAACTGGGTGGGCTTGCTTTTATATTTTATATGCTTAGAAAAAAGAACATGACTTGTGACTTAGGATTCATGACTTGTAACACATGATTCGTGACTCACGACTCATGATTTGTGATTCATGATTCATGACTTGCAATTCCTCTTACTACTTATATGTGAGTCACCTAATTTTTTTATTAAGTAGATGTAATTGGACAAGCAGTCATTTTCTGTCAGGGCCACTAACTGGTTAAATGAACTGACTGATAGGCTGCTGAATCTGCTCAAGATTAATCGGTTTAGTAGGTCTTTGTGGTCTACCCATGCAGTCCAGTGCAACTGTAACCATCAAACTGTTTTATTTGGTTTCTCTCAGAACACATCCTGTGACTTTTTATGCAATTATGTATATGGATTTTTTCAAAACTGTATGTACAGTATCTGATCTGTCTCAAGTGCTTTGAACCTGACTTGACTGCATTTCCTCTGGAATTGATTTCTGTACTTGTTTTTTGTGAATCTGTAAATGATGTGGAACCTTTGTAAATGAGTACCTCTGCTCAAAGGCAATCTCCAGTCCTAACTAGATTTCTCCATTGCAACTTGCTTTGGTGATGGTGCAACATTCTTGCTTTGTTTTGTAGAAATGCAGGATAGGTGATGATATACCTTTTCATGCCTCCCCATACTTCTATGAACATCAGTGCTTTTTTCTCTGGTGACAACATGACATTAATGTCTTAGACCATGTCAGACACAGACAAAGTGTCACCATCTGCACACAGTGACTGATCAGCGACAGTGGACTGTTCCTATTGCTAGAGATGCGTGATTTGGGGGCTTGGATCATCACATGGTGGTTCAAAATGGACTGGAATTTGTCACTCTCCCAGACATATGAGAGGCGGTTGTGGTAGCTGCTGTATTATTTTTATAAGATGGACGGGGGAAAGCTTGCCGTTACATTTCTGTATGGATCCTTTCTACACTGGGTAGGGAAATATGAGCATGTGAAAGAGTCACAACCCTTGAATTGTGTCTGTGAATGGTACCTACAGAGTGTAATACTTAGACAGCTTAATCAGTGCTTGCCACATTTTCTGATGGGCTTTGGCTAACATAACTCTGTTTTCTTCAATGTTCACTACTTGTGAATGATCCCACTCTACCCTGTCTCTTTCTCCTGTCCTCTGCTCAATTGGTGCTTCTCATTGCTGCAGGTCCCCAGCCCACAATTACTTAATGCCTACTGCACAGGTTCTCAGGTTAATCACAACTCAGCCTGAACAAGAAAATGCTTTTAAAAATGACTGTGACAAATGTATTTTTGTTTTTTATTTTCTTTCTACAAGGGAAATGTACCAGCTACTAGCTGTAAATGGTAAGATACCAGGCAACACCCATGTGCTGACTACTGCTCATTACTGAGGCTCCCAGTTTCTCCTTATACTGTACTCTACAGGTCAAGCACAATTTAGTATGTGACACACACACACACACACACACACACGCTGTACTCATGAAAAGTGTACGTGAAAAAAAACTTTTTTTTTAAGAATTGCGTTAGTATTAGATAAACATTTTTTTATTTTCAATCTGCAAAGAAAACAATACCAATTGGTAGTGGGCACTTTCAGTGACAAACCACCATCCAGGCTCCCCAGTTATTCCCCTTCACTTTACACCCATGTCTCAGGAGTTTGCACTGCTCAGTGTGAGACACAGTTCAATGGCCTATGCAACCAGTATAATGTTATGCTTGTGCAACTGTATTACTTTGTTTTGGCCATTTGCTCTCTCTGTTCCATGAGGAATTACCACCTTGTAGGGGTACCAAAGGCAAGGAACCCTCAAAGAGAGTTCCACCCTTAGAGGAGCTGTGGGAAGGTTCCCTTGGCTAAAGGTACCTTAGGAAGAAACCCTCTGAGAAGAGAGATGAGTTACTGGAGGAGGGGAGGATGGTGGGGCAAAGAAAAAGTGCTTCAGAGGGAGGCTGGGAGGAACTGCTTATATAACTTAGGAAGGGGGCATGGCTGGTTGCTTACGCATTGAACTTCAGGCATAGCCCTTCAATTCAATGACCTATGCAACCAGTACGGTGTTATGCTTGTGCAACTGTATTACTTTCTTTTGGCCATTTGCTCTTTCTCTGTTCCATGAGAAATTACCACTTTGTAGGGGTACCAAAGGCAAGGAACCCTCAAAGAGGGTTCCACCCTTAGAGGAGCCGCGGGAAGGTTCCCTTGGCTAAAAGTACCTTAGGAAGAAACCCACTGAGGAGAGAGATGAGTTGCTGGAGGAGGAGCGGAGGATGGTGGGGCAAAGAAAGAGCGCTTCAGAGGGAGGCTGGGAGGAGCTGCTTATGTAACTTAGGAAGGGGGCATGGTTGGTTGCTCACCCATTGAACTACAGGCATAGCCCTTCAATTCAATGGCCTATACAACCAGTACAGTGTTATGTTTGTGCAACTGTGTTACCTTGTTTTAGCTGTTTTCACTCTCTTTTCCATGAGGAATTACCACACTGTAGGGATTCCAAAGGCAAGAAATCCTCGAAGAGGGCTCCACCCCTAGAGGTGGAACAGGAAGGTTCCCTTTGCTAAAGGTTCCTTAGGCAGGAACCGCCAAAAAGAACATTAGCAGTGATCATTGACTGTGAGATAGAGAAGCAGACTGACAGCAACAGGCAGCTTGATGAAACACAAATGAGCTGCACAGGTTAGCAGCATAGCACAGATAAAATGGATTACATTGATGACATAAGGGCTTCCTAAGGAGAGTGGGAATGGTGAGTAAGGTCACCATCCACCTCCATCCAACAGCTGAACCTACCTAAGTAAACTAGGGAATACTACTTAAACTAAGTATTATGATCTTCAGCACAGAGCAGAGGAAAAAACTCTTTGAGGAGGAAATCTCTTGGGATCTAAGGCCTGGGTCACCTTCCCTCCAGGCTTGGGGTATTTATTTTTAGTGACAGCTCGGCTACTGCGATTTGAAATCCAATTCAAAGGGGGTGGAAAATGTTCCAATGTGGAGGAAGTCTCTCATTCTGTCCCTCAAATGGGAATGATGTGAAGGATTGTGAGGGGTCTCTGCAACAAGCTCCTCCAAGGCGGGAGGTGCTCATTTGACCTACCGATCTAAAAAAACAAACCAGGAGATCCAGAAGCAGTTGAAGGAAGAATAGCTAGAAGGCACTACTGAAGCAATTGACTAAGTAAAGGAGCATCTTTTTAAGCTCAGGCCCCCACCCCTTTTAGCTAAGTCTTAAATTCTACATCAGGAGATGCTGCCAATACACCTGCATGGCAAAAGCTCCTCCCAGAGTGAGGACATCCCCATTATGGGCCAGATGAGAAGGACCCTGCCAAGAGGTTCACACTCTCAAGATGTTGACTTCAGGAGTGCAGAGTGAGACCGTTGACTGCAGGGCAAGTCCTGAGCCATAGTAACTAATGGACACAGTTAGCTTGCCTCTGAGTAAGGATGAGACAATATAAGATGAGAGCTTAAAAGAAGTGTGAGCGCTGTAGACCCTCACGTAAGTCACACATGTGTTATAGCAAACACAAAGCAGACTGACCCCCAAAGGCAGTGTAATCAATGGTCAGGCCTGCATGTTGGTCTCTGAAGCAGAGCATAGCAGCAATTCAGCTGACTTGCAGGGAAGGTAAGCCAACCAGTTCCATTAGGGAAGCCAAATTACTGTGAGTATCAGAATTATCAGATTATCCAGCATTAGCCAACATAGCAATTAGACAAAGCAGTAATGAAATACATACAATTCTAGATAGCCATGAAGGCTGCAAGGGACATATATTGCTTGTCATTGATAGCTGAAAATCCAGGAAGGCAAGGAACAGCACATAAACAGGAGATTCCGTTAACGTACTTAAAGCATGCTCCTGCTGCTAGGGTCATGATGCACTGCCGATACACCACAGTCTGCTGCTGTAGAAATAACAGGGAGCCAGGAGCAAGGCAACACGATACCAGGCAGCCATGAAATAGCAGAAAGTGTAAGTATATCAATGCAGCATTAGTCCTGCTAGCACTGAGTAAATCAGGAGTGGGGCTGTAAAAAAGGGAGTAGCTGCTAGCTGAGCAGCAGAGCCAGGACCAGGTGCAATCAATTATAGTGGAAGCACAGGAGGCAGCAACTGCAGTGGGAGCTGAAACATGCAATAACAATTGTAGAAAAACTGAGATTTGGTAGGAGCCTGAAGCACAGGCACATCTTAAACACAGTGCAAACAAAGGGCAACAATATGTTAGGAAAATTAGAAGCCCAAAAGAAAACACAAACCAAAAACACAAACACTGGAAAACAGAAAAACAAGCACACAAGGAAGCACACAGCTGCCAAAGCAAAACCTAACCAAGGTAAGAAAAATACACAAACACAATCCAGTAGAAACCAAGCAGAGTCCAGAGCACAAGCAATGCCGTTGGGGGCGGGGCAAGGCCCCAAAGTAGAAGACAGACCAACAGAGCCTCCGACTGGCAAAGAAAAGTGTTTTAGAGGGAGGCTGGGAGGAACTGCTTATATAGCTCAGGAAGGGGGCTTGGCTGGTTGTTCACCCATTGAACTACAGGCATAGCCTTTCAATAATCAGCAACCTGATGTAGCAAAAATTGCTTGATGTCTTTATTTTTTTAACGCAAACATAAAAATGATAGTATTCTAGTAGGCACTGCCAGCAATAACCCACCTGATTGTTTCCCAGTGCCCAGGCTCCTCCAGTCTCTCCCTTCACTCTAACACTACATCTGAGGGTAATGCACAGCTCAGCCTGAGACACAGAACAATTAGCAACCTGCAATAGCATGAAGAAAAAAAGGTTGCTCGATTTGTTTCTCTTGATTTTTTTTGGGGGGGTGATGCCATAAAAGTGCCAACTAGCAACTGCCAAACACAGACAAACTGCTAGATTGGACCCATTCACTACCACTGCCCAGAAGGTGAGATACTGACAACAACAAAAATGGAAAGGGACCTGGGGGTAGTCATATCAGATGACCTGAAGGTGGGCAAGCAATGTGAGAAGGCAGTAAGGAGGGCTGGGGGATACAGGGATGCATAGGGAGAGGCATCACCAGTAGAAAACAGGAAGTTGTTATCCCTCTGTACAAACAGTTGGTGAGACCCCATCTGGAGTACTGTGTGCAGTTCTGGAGACTCCATCTCCGCAAAGACATAGGGTGGATGCTGTCCAGAGGAGGGCAACCAAAATGGTGCAGGGTCTGCACCAGAAGACATATGAAGAGTGAATGAAGGAGCTTAATATGCATACCCTCAAGAAAAGGAGGGAGGGAGAGAGGGGACATGATAGAAACTTTCAAGTAGCTAAAGGGAATCAACACAGTTCAAGAGGGTGGCATCTTTCAGAAAAAGAGATGTGCAAGAACAAGTGGTACAATTTGAAGATGGGGGGACGGCTCAGAGGTAATGTGAGGAAGTATTTTTTCATGGAGAGGGTTGTGGATGCATGGAACATTCTTGAGGAGGTCATGGAGTCAAAAACAGAGGGGGAATTCAAGAATGCATGGGACAGAAAGAAGGCAATTCTGGGGGGCATAGGAGGAAGTAGGATGTTGGTTAACTAGGATCTGCAGTTTATCCATTAGGTAGGGAAATGGGCAAACTAGGTGGGCCAAGTGGTCCTTATCTGCCATCAAATTCTATGTTTCTGTGTTTCTATGTTACCATAGCACAGATTACATACATAGATGCTACAGAAATGTCAGAAAATTGCAAACATGAAGATTGAAAAAATGCAATGATTTTTATGTTTTTTCTTTCTTTTCTTTTTTGGGTTTGATGCCATAAGAGTGCCAACTAGCAGCTGCCTGCATCGGCAGGCTGCTGGCTCACCCCCACTTTCTGTCTACTGCCCAGTTCCTTCTGAATTTAGCCCAAGGCCTCTAGGGTCTACAAAGCTTCATCTGCAAAAATGAAATCTGTGAATCAGCAAAAAACGGCTCCTGTCTAGTACTTATTTTTCCAATTGACAAAAGGAAGTCTTTTTTTCTGTTGTGGGCAGTTGGGCATTGGCAGGCTGCTACCACTGTTCCCTGCTGCCCAAGCAGAAACAAACTCCATCTCCTCTCAGCCCAAATACAGGCAGTGGTCCAATAGGCCTGATGCAGCAGTGGCAGTGCACATGCACAGCTCAGGTTAAAAGTTAAACAGCACTTTTTCTCCTCCCCAGCTATATGACCCTCTCTGCTACCTTTTTGCTTCTGTTTCTCTGCTACCAATAGTTTTAGTTTCTTCACCTCAAGTTTTTGGTAGAAGACATTTTTTTCTAGCTAAGCTAGCTAAAATTGTGACTGGAGTAACTACAGTAAGCTATCTCTTTGCTAGTATTGTGCGAAATTGAAAAATTTCACCCGGCAAAATATTTTGTGGAATTCTCGCATTTTGCAAAATATTTCGCTGGGTGAAATGTTAAATTTTGCCCAGGGAATGAGCAAAATTTCTCCCCCAATCCACTGAAGTTCACTTCTTGCGGGTGAAATTTCATCACCTGTGGGTGAAATTTCACTATTTGCTTCATTTAGAAGCTCCCTGGTGTCTAATGGACCCTGCCCCCTGCTGCTCACTGGCTCAATTTGAAAACAAAATTTCTCCCTGGTGTGTAGTGGTCCCCTCCCCATTGGCTCACCAGCTCAAATGTTTTTAAGAATTTATTTCTCCCTGGTGTCTAGTGGCCCCCCCCCCAACCAATCACTGGACAAAATTGAATAAAGCTTCCCCCCAGCCCCAGTTACCCTCATGCCCTTCTGAAAATAAATCCCCAGTCCCTAGTGCTAGTGGACCCCCCCCACCCTCTCATCATTCACACAATGCCACCCTGCTCTCTGTCAATTGCAGTTAGAGACCCACCAACACAGCCCTCAGTCACCTCTAAGGCCGGCAGCCCGACTGAACACTTCAGTGAATGAATGCGTGCTTGGCCTAGCATGCGCTCATTCACTGAAGTGCTACTGAGCTACTGAGTGCTTCAATGAATGAGCACTAGCTTGTACCAGCACATGCTCATTCACTGAACACTCAGTCGGGCTGCCAGCCATAAAGGTGAGTGGAGGGCTGTGCCAGTGGCCCGATCGGAGTACTGAGGGGTGGGGTGAGCGCTGTGTGAATGATAAGAGGGTGCGGGGACCACTAGACATCAGGGAGTGGTTTTCAGACTAGCATGAGGGTAACTGGGGGCTTTGTTCAATTTTGGCCATTGATTGCGGGGGAGACCACTAAACACCAGGGAGAAACAATAGAAAAAATTGGACTTGTGGTGGCGGAGAGAGACCAGTAGACACCAGGAAATGAGATGTCCTTTGTGAGGGGAGGAATTGTGAGCAAAATTTCACTAAAAATTTCACTTGGCGAAATTGCTGATTTCGCGACAATTTCACTGGCAAAATTTTGTTTCGCAATATCTCTACTCTCTCTCTGATGCTAAGCATGTAAGTCAGTCATCTCACTGAATGCTAGTGATGAAGTGACACCAAACTGTGGCTTATACTATGTGCCTCACTCTCTGCCAAGTTTACGTAAACTGTTTAATGTGGAAACTGTGGTCTGTCTATTTGACAGGTCCTCACGAGGCAGATCAAAGCAAACCAGGCAAATGAAAAGTTTGCAGTTTTTCAAACAAGTTCATCAGAGTCCACAAGAGTTGAACACCCTGAGCTTGAAGTGTTCAATTCTTGGGTAGATCCCAACCTGTTCCTTTAGTGTAATATACTAAAAAATAATATTATGAGGGTATTCTTCCAACAAATGGGAATTCAAGGCTGAAAAGCAAACATATTATGCAGAAGCAATAAAAACTGTTTAGTTCACCACTGCCTGTTTTTCTGTCAGAAACTACACAGTGTTGTTATGTTGTCCATTCTTTTTCATTTTTGTTTAGCAGAACAGCTTATTCAATACAACAGTCTACACTTTTGAATAATCAAAATGGTTTATCTGTTTTCATCCTGTAATGCTTCACTTTGACTTCTGAAGAACCATAGGACAGAATTATTCAGTCTCTGAATGCAATACTTCCTCTGCATTGATGGTGTTGCCAGTGCAAATAAGAGAATGTCTCTATTTCTTATAGAGTTCCACTTTATGATATGTGAGAGTCATGCTGTCTGTTGGGGGCAAAATGAGTGCAGCAAAGCTATCACATGTCTACTCACAAAATGGGGTTTTAACTGCTTGCAAAATTAGCACTTGAAGAATGTGTCATTGTGAGGTTCTCTCAGTCATTGTACAGCATGGAGAAATTTCAAAACAGCAACGATTGCTCTTCATTATTCTAATGTGGGAACATGTTAAATGGCAAATACTTTTTTGAACTCAATCTAGTACTTATTAACTATTAGCATCTAAAGGCAAAAAAGCCCTGATCATTTCAAGCAATAAATAATAGCAATAATAGTGGACTAGTTTGATTACTTTTCTGTTTGCCATCATGACCGAGTCCAATATTACATTTTTCTCTGTTGTTGGAAATATTGATTTGACTTATTTTGTTAACCAGGTTAACTCACTTGAATATAAATTACTCTTACAGGAGTGGCTTGGGACACATTTGATAGCATTACATGTCAGAGTCATTATAATATGGAGAACAGTTATTCGGCCAAATTCAAGAGATAACTTAATACAAGCAAATTATACAGATTACTCAGATAGTAGGTTACAGTCATAGTGCAACTTTTCAGACAGATATGATGTCAACCCAGCTTTAAAGAGCAAATAATGTATTCAGTGATTTCTGGCAATAAGGAAACACATTCCAGACAGCAGGAGCACTAAAACTAAAGGAGTGTTGAGCAACGGTTCTCATGAAGCCAAAGCATTTGCAAGTACAAGTCATTACAAGTTCTGGAGCAATGATTACTATTGTAAAATTGCAGCTGATTGGCCACAGATACCAGAATAGTAGACAACATAAGCTTGAGGGTGAAAAAGCCTGATAACGTAAACAGCAAAGACTGAACGAGTCAGTTGAGGTCAAAGAATACAATGCAGTGGTGGTCATGGCTATGGACAGCCTGCAGCGTATTGCCGCACGTGAGGATTTTTTTCAGTGACCTCTACCCTGGCAACCTGAACTGGTAGGTAGCATAGGTTTGGCATCTTATCACTTCAGGGGAAGTCCAGGTGGGGCTGCCTACTGAGAGGAGGCATTGACCAGAGGGAAAGAGATAGGGACTTATGCCCTGCTAAGTCTCAGCTCTCCCTTTTGCTTTCTCCCAGTGGTCAGAATTGTACTGAGGCCAAGTACAGCAGCCTGGACTGGAGTCAACTACAGCAATCAGCATTTGTAGCTTAGGTAAGCAGCTGTCAGCTGGGCTTAAACAAAGAGGGTCCTGAGGTGGGCAGCAAATGCTGGGATAGTTTAATGTGTAAGTACAGGCTGGTTTTGTGCAGAGAATAGGACCCTGTCTGGTATATTTGATCTGCTATGGTTTCCCTGACTCCCTTTGCCTTTGTGAGAGGATTTGTTCACTGCCCTTTGTTCTCTGTGTCTCATTATGGCAAGCTGCAGTGAATA
The DNA here is from genome assembly GCA_016271365.2 of Neoceratodus forsteri. NCBI lineage: Eukaryota > Metazoa > Chordata > Ceratodontiformes > Ceratodontidae > Neoceratodus > Neoceratodus forsteri. Next base: position 1,210,769,620 of record CM057453.1, on the reverse strand, counting down.
GGAATAGCCATTTGGGGTCATGGTCCCATGGCAGCAGAGGTGGGTGATCAAAGGGCCACATGGGCTCACATTCAACTGTGCAATACACTCTCCCTTCCCTCACCTGGTATGCAACTAGCTTGGTTTTGTGTGAACCGTGGTAAAAGCTTACATGGTCTCAGCAGCCAGTTTGGAAAACAAATGGTTTCTGGAGATTGTTGCCTGCACCAGAGGTTGTGATCAATCAGAGGATGGGTGCATTTCACAGCATGAACTGCAAGGATCATCGCATCATTATTCATGTAGATGGCCTTACCTCAACTGCGTAGAGGGTCTGTTACCTGGGAAGACACCACCAGACAGGGTAAGGTAGGGCTCCTTTGGCAAATAGTTGCTAAACTGGCACCTATTCCAAGGGATGGAGAAAGTGAGCAGTCAGGAGCCGGAATGGAGAATTCACTTTTGTGAGAGGTATGCAGAGCCAAAAATACACAAGCAGAAACATTGACAGTCACTGCAGTCATGTGAAAGTATACCAAAAAAAAAAGGAAAATAAGCTAAATAAATTGTGCTCCCACACCTCTGCTATTCTCCTGGAAGTTGGGGGGGGGGGCACAGACCGAGAATGTAAGCCACATAGTGAACAAAATCTGGTCAGTGCCAATGCGGCTGCAAAATGATTGAATTGATGGTGGTGAGAGGTGTGTAGAGAAGATGCAGTAGAAGAATGATGGATGAATCAGTTAAGGATTGTTGTGATTTATTGAAATTATATTGCATCTTATGGAGATCCTTATAATAGTATCCTAAATACATAGAAATGTCCTGCAATTATAAATGCCTAGATTTCAAAGCAGGATCATAAATTCATGTAAATGTTCATAATAATGCACAGTGTGGAAACAGTGACTGAAAGATCACTGTAGCTAAAGCATGTAAGAAGTAATGTTTCCATTTGGTGGACATCGGTAATGGCACCCCATGGTTTATTATGTATGTACTATCATTATTAGTACACAATTACTTTAAACTGTAAATACAAGTAAGTGCAGTGATGGGGGAACAAAGACAAATGGTGCAGGGGAGGTCAGAGGGATATAATCATACTGAGAGTAATACATATTGACATTATTGACCTGTTCTAATAGGCATTTGCATATATTTTGCATCTTGCTGTACATTTTGGTCATTCATTATACTGTAGTTGCTGGATCTTTGCATGCATTTAGGGCACATAAGCTATTTTTATGGACAGTTTCATGAATTTAGGATCCTGCTTTGAAATTTGGACATTTATAATTGTGATACATTTGCATATCTTTACATTCTGTTTTGAACATGTGGATATTTATGGGCTTTCTGATTGAATATGACTTTTTGTGATACTAATTTATCACTATTTTACTCTAGGTTATTTTTGTACTCCTTGCTACTATTTATATAATTTTACTATCCTGCTCATTAACCTGCCCTGATATGTATCTGTGTATCCTGCATCTTGTGGCAACCCTTATAATAGGATCCTAAATATGTGGAAATGTCCTGCAATTATAAATGTCCAGATTTCAAAGCAGGATCTTAAAATCATGTGAATCAATCAATCAATCAATCAAATCTTTATTTATTCAGGCGAACATCATTGAGCAAGGCTCATTTACAAGATGGACCTGATAAGGTCAAGGTTCAATAGTTGATACACAGCAAATACATCATACGCTTTATAAGACAGTTATACATACAGAGAAAAATAATGTTTATAACACAATGATGTACAGTGAATTCACATGTTAAAACTCGGTTAAAGGAAGGTTAAGCTAATATCTACAGTATGTACAGTACATACATATCCCAATGGGGGCCATGACAGACACACAACATAATGAATACTAGGATGGTGAAGGTATTATTTGGTGCCATAAGCTGGGGGTGTCTGACTGGAAAGAATATGCCATATATGATTGGAAGCCAGATTTGTAGGATGACTAATCTAGCTCTAGTGGTAGCAACTGCATTTCTCTGTGAAGAAGGCTGTACAATGCTGTTTAAAGGATGCAAATGGAATGATAATGAACAGTTTTAGGGATTTTTGTAGGGTGTTCCATGCTATAGCTAGAGAATAGCTGATTGCTGCCCTCTCTAGTCTGGTGCTGACTTTGGGCAATTTGAGCAGGATGATATTGTTGCTTCTTAGGGCATAGGAGCTAGGAGTGGTCTGGTTGAAGCAGTCCAGGATATAGTTTGGAAGGTTTTTGATAAAGCTCTGTAAATCCATAGAGCTGCATTTCTGCTCCTCCTGATATGAAGGGAAACCCATCCAACTGCGTCATAAAGAGAGCAATGGTAGGTATTATATGGCAGACCTGTAATGAACCTTATTGCACTATGATATAAGGTATCCAACTTGTGAAGGTAGGAGATGGGGCAGTGACTATAAAGGAAGTCTGCATAGTCAATAACTGATAGAAAGATGGCCTGGACTAACCTCATCTTTGAGTCTCTGTTAAGGAAGGGTTTTAATCTATAGAGGAGGCCAAGCCTTTGGCGAAGCTTTTTTAACAGTTCTCCTAGATGTTGAGTGAAGTCGAGTCTGTTGTCAATCAACACACCTAGGTATTTGAAGTTTTCAACATACTCCAGATTTTCTCCAAGTATAGTGCATAGCTGGGGGAGAGTGATTGAAGAGGATGTGCTGGTGGAGTTTTGAGTTGTGAACATCATTGCTTTAGTTTTCTTTGCATTTAGCAGAAGCTTTTCTCGAGTAGCTGATGTTGTAACAAGGAGAATTCTGTTTGTAGGATTTCATGAGCAACAGGCGAAGGGTTGCTGACATACAGAACAGTGTCATCAGCAAGAGGTGTACTGAGGACTTGGTAAGGGTTGAATCAATGTTATTTATATAAATGGCAAAAGGATAGGACCAAGAATAGAGCCTTGAGGACTCCTCTTGACAGTGGTCTTAATGGGGATAGGTCACCTTCAGCTTTTACCTGCTGTGACCTACGGAGAGGTAACATCTGAACCACTTAGGGAGGGTGGATCTAGGCCAAGGGAGTGCAGGGATGAGAGTAGCAGCTCATGGTCCACAGTATCGAATGCTTTGCTCAGGTCCAGGAATACTGCACAGACATTATTCTTTTTATCCAATTCGATTTGCCAGTCATTTGTGACCTTGGCTAATGCAGTGATAGTGCTATGTCTGGCTCTGAATCCAGATTGAGCTGGATTTAATAGGTTAGCATTGTCAAGATATTCCCTTAGCTGATTACTCACTAATTTCTCCAGCATCTTGGATAGCACAGGTAGAATGGAAATGGGCCTGTAATTATTAAGATCCATAGGGTCCCCTGATTTTAGAAGGGGACCACTTGGAGCTGTCTTCCACAGTGTGGGAATAGAGCCAGAGTTTAGGAAAGGTTAAAGAGCTGTGTTAGGGGGACTGCAAGTACATGCACGCAATCTTTAGAAAGAAGGGTCCAGAGAGTCTGCTCCTGCACTTTTTTTGGTATCCAGATGCCATAATAGATCCTCAACTTGTTTCAACAGTACAGGTTTGAAGCTAAAGGAAGAGTCAACTCTTTGATCACCAATGTAGTGGGAGCTTAATTGGTCCCTCAGCAGGTTAGATGGGGAGGTGTCAAAGGCAAGGCCAGCCGTTGTGAAGTGGTGAAGTGTTGAATGCGTCCAGGATTTCCATTTTGCCAGTGATAGGGCCATAACTATTGTGTAGTTGAGTTGGAAGGGGGTTGTTAGCATCCTGTCCCATCATACCCTTGATGGTACCCCAAAACCTAGCAGGATTATGGTAGGAGGAGTCGAGCTCGGCCAGGTAGAATGCAGCCTTTGCATCCCTAACTTTCCTGGTGCATCTATTCCTGGCTTTCCTAAAAATCATCCAGTCATTTGCATTCTTAGTTTTTCTTGCCACTTTCCAGAGTTTGTCTCTCTCCAGCAGTGCAGCTTTGAGGTCAGCTGAAAACCAGCGACAGGATTTGTTTTTTATTCGGATACTAGAGATTGGGGCATGGGTGTTAAGGGCATTTATTATAATGCTATTTAGCACCTGCTGAGCTTTTTCTACAGAATGTGCAAGATAAAACTTTTGCCAGTGTGGAGAGTAAGCTAGATCATGCAGATATCCTTCAGTATTGATGTTTTTCTTGGATCTCCTCATGAGGAATTTTGCAGGATTTGTTGTTATGCTGGTGGATCTTACTCCTGCGATGGGGCAGTGATCACTTATATCACATAGGAGCACTCCAGCGTGTGTGAATAGATGTGGTTTACTCACTAGCATGATATCAAGTAGTGTGCTGTTACTACTATTCCTTGCATTTATTCTTGTTGGTTCATTAATTAACTGTGTGAGCCCATAGGTGTCACAGAATGATACCAGAGGTGTAGCTGCCTGGGTGAGCCAGTTAAAATTCAGGTCACCTAGAATAATGACTTCTTCAGTGCTGGGCTTGACCAGGTTCCCCAGGTGGGATAAGAGCTTGTGTTCAGCGGAGGGGGGTCTGTAGCATCCAATTAGTTGAAAAGCTGCTGTATTGGGGAGAGAGACTTTTAGAGATAGGCATTCAAACTCCTTGGGCATAGATGTTGCAAGCAGTACAGGATACAGCTATACCAGCTTTTGCATATATGGCTACTCCACCTCCCCTTGTTTGGCGATCAGCTCTGAATAGCTGATAGTTAGGTAGGTTAACATCCCTGTCCGCTGTGGTTGGTTTGAGCCATGTCTCAGTTACCACGAGAAAGTCTGGCAAGGTATGGGCAACCCAGGCTTGTATCAACATAAATTTTTCAACAGACTGCATACATTAATATGCAGGAAACTGAGCCTTTAATTGAGGTTAGGTCTGATGGAGGTGATACTTTCAAGAGGTCAGGGTTGATTTCCACATTACCAATACAGAGCAATAGAAAGAGCAGTAGTTTCATGAGGGCTGCCAGTGATAGGGAGAGGGGCTTTCTTTGGTCCTCCTTCTTTTATTCTGTTGCCACTCTTTTTTGGGGTGCTCCTGTGGTTTTAAGGAAGTGTGTCGGGATACCAAGTAGCAGTTTGTGACTAGGCTTGAAGGGATCTATATATCCAGCAGTGGAGCCTTGGCTGAAATACATGTGTGGGGTATATGTCTCTTTATGGTGATTATACCACTGTAGTCGATGCAAGCAATGGTAGAGCATATATGAGGTTTGAGTCTCAGCCAAAGGGATGGTTCAGAGAGACTGGGTGGATGGACCACTCTAAATTGTATGACAGGGACATCTTCTTTGTGGAACCCTATGGCTGATAGTGAAAGGAGTACCAGAATTAAGCTCCCATTCTGAAAGAGATATTGGTAGTTGGCTGTGGGGAGTAGTGAAGTTGCTGATTGGTTGGATCAGCAAGCTGGTGTGTACTCTCTGTTGGTTTAAAAAAATGCTGAGGGGCGGGAAGAGAGATTTGACTGGAAGATGCCTATAAATTAACACACAAAGAGGGGGAAGAAGCGGGTGGGCAAAAATTTTGCGCCTTTCCCGACTGCTCCCTCGCTGTTCCTCCCGGACTCATGGTTCCCTGGTTCGGCTAAGGTGCCGCCGACTGCCCGCTGGCGGAGCGAAGCCCCGGTGCTCAGCTGGGTGCTGTGGGGTGGGAGTTGCAGGCTGGAGAGAGACAGAGGAGGGTGCAGCAGTTAATAAAGGCAGTATCAAGCGTTTCTGAGCGTCACTGACTAAATCTGCACTACAAAAGGACTGTGGGGGGGGTGCTGTGGTGCCTCAGCGTCTGGCCCACCTTACACATGCAAAAAAGGAGCTGTAATTACAGTAAAGAGCAGTAAAATGGCAGTTTCCCCTTGCAATACAATAGTGGAAAACAGCACTTTTTAGGTAATTTACACAGTTAAAATAGAAGGAGAGTGGCGCCTCAGCGTCTGGCCCAGTGCTGCTAACAGGATCCAGCAGAATTCAAACAAAAGCAACAACAGATTCCCTCTACAGATGCCTCACAAGTTGGAAGCAGTTGGAAGAATATTCATAATAATGCATTATGTGGCAGCAGTGATTGAGAGATCATTGTAGCTAAAGCATGTAAGAAGTAAAGTTTCCATTTGGTGGACATCAGCAATGGCACTCCATGGTTTATGATGTAAGGAATCACTCCTACTCCAATGAAACAGTCCTTTGATACTGGCCGATTCCTGCATTCGAACACTCCATAGTCACTACACTATAAGGCTGCCAATGACGTCTCTCATTATGATTGGCACATGTCTCATAGTCATTTCCCTTTGCTGTGGATCTACTACATAATAAAATATTACATGTTGTACTGCAGCTACTGAAAAGTCAGAGTGATCCCCTCTGCCTTACTAAAAATTCAGTAACCAGAAATGAGTTACGTGAAAGTGTTACATCTTTTCACAGCAATATTTTCCTAACTCCTTTTCTGTTAAGTGGTGTATACCTCCTGCAGTTGCCAGCAGTCCTGTTTCTGTCTAAATCTGGTTTGTAAATAAAAAGTTACAGCCATCAGAAGTTATCATTGTGTTTCTCCTCCATTTTTCCATCAAAGTTGCTGGAGGATGATGTCATCAGAGCAACAAAGATAGTAGTGTTAAACAAAATGCAGTTCCACCAGTAAACTGTTGCCAATAAGGATCTCACAGAAATAATTTCTGTAAATATGTATATTTTCAACATTTATAATTATGTTCCTTTGATGTACTGTATTGCTGTGTATGACTATTATTTTTGTAATACTGTTAATTACTATTTAATTTTTCCTATTGTACTATACTCCATACCCCTTCCCCAGGACACATCTGCAAATGAGCTGCTTGTATATCACTACATACCCTGGAAAGAGCATATCATGGCTGTTTCACAATGCGTAATGCGAGTACAGTTATTCTGCAAACCTTGTGTCATGTTTGTGTGATAGGCCTCTAATATATGCCCACCTTAGTTACATGAACACAATTGGCTCTGCCTCACACCTCAGTGCATACCCATGAAAATGCATACCATGACTTGTTCAGTATGTACAAATGAGACTGCTCGTATTCTACAAACTTGAATCTCATGTTGCCTGATCAGCCTCTGATATATGCTAAAACACATGCGGCTGGATGAACAAATTGCATGTTTCAGCCAACATGTTCTATGTTTCTGAGTTTCACCATATAAGTCATAGGCCACGAGATTGGGGCCTACCAAATGAGTACAATGGATAAAGGTAGATATGATTTCACTTCTTGATGGGATGCAGGCACTTTTTGAAGGAGGCTTGGAGGGATTGTCACGGGGGAAGGCCAGCCCCAAAGCCCCAGAAGAGGCCTCAACCTCAAAGGTGCCACCAACCATAGCAGGGTCACAATGCATGGAGCCAATGCAGGTTGCTTTGGTGGAAATGACAGTCCCTCAAGAATACCTGTTGGGGGGGATCCAGAGCCCCTCCTGTTGAACACCAGCTTGGCAGCATCCTATCAGGATGTTCCCCAAGGCTGGGGGTCATTTGTGGTCTACCTAAATGGGTCTTGGCCACTCACAGTGGGAGCTACACATACCATCAGGCAGGTCACAGCTGGCAAGAGGAATAAGACATCAATCTAACAGAAGCTGGATGATCTGCTTGAGCACTTGGTAGGCAAGAGTCATAGAGGACACTGGAAGCCCTAGCTAGAACCCATCATGACAGCTAGGGATGTGTAAAGTTGGTAAACTTCACTTTGTGAAATAATTTGCAAAGTTTGCCACATTTGCAATGTGCCAACTTCCCAAAGTTTTTGGCAGGAGAAGTGGCACTTTTTCAGGAAAAGTTCTACAGATTCACTGATGATGTTGCAGCTTCACCTTAACTTTGCTTGGCTTTGCCTGAAAAAGTGTCATTCCCCCAGAAAACTCAGTGCAAAGTGAAGTGTGCAATTTGCAAAGTTATTCATGGGAGCACATTTCACAACTTCGCCGGAACCTTGCTGGTGAAGTAAAACTTTGTAACATCTCTAATGACAGCACCCAGTACAGCTGGAGTGCTTCAGGTCCCAGTTATGATTCTGGCAATCCATCCCTACCTGCAAAGTGAGCATTGCACAGCTCACATCTCATGGAGAAGGTGTGCCAGCAGATTAGGGAATAAGAAGTAGGTGGAGATGTTCTCCATCTTGAATTGGCCAAGGGAGCTGCAGGATGATAAGGACAAGGAGAAGGATAAGTAGGAAGCAGAGTAGAAAAGGATTAAGGTCTTTAGGAAATGGGACAAAAGTGGCATTCATCATATTTTCCAGTACCTTTGCCAGGCATCCCCATAATGTGTGAGGGTCTGTGGAATTGTTATGACTGAATAATGGCATTATGCAAGAGAGAAAGGGGAGTTCATGTGGTGGGAATATGACAAAGAATTGGGTACATGAAAAATCACCCAGGAGTAGATTGGATGATATTGGTTATGCCCCTCCTGATGGACATAGAGCATGGCAGAGGGGTTAATCACATGGATTGTGGTTTCCACTTAAGAGGGAATAGTTTTATAAGTGGGTGACTTCTAGCAGGGGTAGTGGGTGCTACTACAGCTTTAACATGGTATGTGCAAGGTTGAGTCACGCAGGTATAAGCACAAGTGCTTGAGTTGTGGCTTGTTTTACCCTCTATTGCTGTGTAAGTGTGCAGTGCAAAGGAAAAAAGGGAGTTGTCACCTCTTTAAGAAGAAGAAGCAGTCCAAACCATCTACCCCAATGAGGGTGAGAGGCTTAAGTCATGGCATGAGCCCTTCCTTAACAGGGAAGTTGCTTGGTCTCTGGTGACAGGCTTTTCATTAAGATTTAGGATGCTATATACAGGGATACCCATTAGGATGAAGCACAGTGTCACAGTGTCCTGCATAGCAAAAGGGATTAACTGCCAGTGAAATTGCCTTGTTTCCTGTAGTAACTCTGCTGCTGAAATCTTCAGAATTGAGAGACTTTGTGAGGGGCCTATCTGTAGTGGTCCCAGGAAGGGATATGACACCTTTAATCTGAAATCTACCAGGGACAGACCAGGCTTTTCCAGGTGATTCTCTAAAAAGGGTGTCTTTGGGGAGGATCAGCAGTCCTTATTCTAGCCTTATTATGATCAGCCTGTGAGCAACACCAGTTGTTCTTGTCCCCTCCCCCCCAAAAAAAAACCTCAGGTGGCATTCAGGATGATAAATTAACTATCGTACCCTTACAATACAATGCAGTACTTTGCAATAATAATGCAGAGTGCTGCAGTATGCTGCAGGTAAAAGTGTAATTCAGTGGCAATTAAGTCTTTTTGTCATGCAGTATTCAGTGATGTGCATTTAATGCAAGGTATTGCATTGTGTTGTGGCTGACTCTGCAGTACCTATAATGGGGTATCGATTGAACCAGTGTTGACCATAACTAGGAGCTGGAGCAGCACATGAATGCTGTGAGTAGCTCTGGGGTCTTTTTTGCAGGGTCATGGTGTGGTGCCTCATTGTTGGCATCATAGGTAGAGAACAGGTTGATAAGACAGGTCACCTGTTGGAGCTCTTTCCCATTGTCATGACACTGGTGATTTGGGACTCTGCCTTTGTGATAAAAAAATTGTCTTTAGGATGTACAGTATGGGGGTGCTGCATGCCATTAATGGGCAGTTGGGGCCAAGAGGCCCACTGGGTGACCTGATATAGGGAATTTTCCTCAGGTGTTTGGTTCCCAAAATTCACTTTAAGATGTTGCACGAGCGGGGTTAATTATAGTAATAGTGAATTGTCTTGTTTACTGTAGCAGAGATTCCAGACTTGGTACCCATGGCAGAGACCATCCACAGGGGGTTCCAATAAAACTGAAGGGGTACTAAGGGAGTACTAAAGGGCACAAGAAGGGTATCATTTGATTAGTTCAGGTCTCATCAAGTGGGCATGGGCTGCCTTGGTGCAGGTATGCTCAATCCCCTTTGATGGTCTTTATTTCGTGCAACCTTTTTGGTGGCCTTTTGTGGGATATGCAGAGTACTGGAGTTGGTGTGGCCTAAGAAAGAAACAGGAGCTATAGTAGCACTGTGAGACGAAGACAAAACCATAATGTCAGAAGGGGTCTTTGTGTAGCTGTGAAAGAGCAAGACTGACCATTTGCGTTTGAGTGCTGGAGCACACTGAGGGCACTTGTTGAGGTACAATAAGACCTTAAGGCCATGGTGCAGCAATATGTGACTCAGAGACCAATGTTTGGGGCAGCTTTCTTTCATCATGAGAATTGTACACCAGTGATGATATATCAGTTTAGATATTTGCTTAACAGGGTGGTGAAGATGGTGGAACTGAATTTCAAAAGAGTTCAATATACAATCCTTCCACAATGGGGCTGCAACCAGTGCACAAGTTGAGGAGCAGACTGATGGGAAAATAAAAGCTCTTGGACATTGGAGGTCTTTGGCATATGAAAGATATGTACAGCTTCATTTGCTCTAATGTCCTTTCTGTTTCACTAGCTGTTCTCCAGTATAGGGCAACACAGATTTGGATATGTGTTGATTACTTTGTTGGCAGTGCAGAGGATCAGGTGAGGTGATACCAAAGGCCAATAATTGGATTCTGTGATGGTGCAGGAGCAATGGATAGGCCAGCCACGGATGTGATTGCACTACATGTTGCTCAGGGTCACTTGTGAAGCCTGTTGCCATTGTCTCCCAGAGGTGTTGGTTTTGCATCTGGGGGGAGAGCAAGGTCTTGAGCCAAATGAAATCAATTGGTCTGCTCTGCAGAATGAAGGGTGACCTGTAGTTCATTTGGGATGCTCTGCTAGGTATTACAATTGTCTTTTCACACATTATTTGGAGACATCAATGGCACTATGCCCATGATCTCTGAGCACTGGAGAAAGCTCACTGAAGGGTGAATATGAAAATGCTCACCTCCATTGACTCTATTGGTAGGATGGTGTTGCACCACTATGACATTATTATGAAGTTGCCTCATCTATATACAGAAGATAGTGTACATTTGTTTGGGGTGGGATGTGATATGTTTTTTGCTTCCCTGTGTGGGGTCTTGGAGAATGGTTTAAGTGATGTGCTTGGAGGGGAAGGACATTGTCTATCCTATGGCAGCATAGGAGTCACGAGTCATGCAAGTAGGTAATGGGGAGCCCACTTCTGTATTAGGCATGTTCCTTCTCATATTTGCGTGAAGTGAGGTCCAGATGACCATGCTGGCTTGGGCGGTACAAACTATATCCTCATCAGGCTTGTGTAGTGCCCTCCAGATGGGAGATCGGCATCTGCCATTGGTGAAAATAATCCCACTGTTGTCTTTGATGTTAGTACCCTTCAGAAAGCCATACATTGTACGTGGGTCTACTTCATGGGTCCCTTTGGGTAGTAAAGGGACAGTACAGTGACAACTGTCTAAAATCTTGGTGACATTTTTGAGCTATACACATCACTTGGTATGTTATATGTAATACAGGTTCATAATTAACTCATGGCTTTGGCCATTTCTCTAACACATTTTGTGTGTAGTGGTTTGTGCAGGGTAAAGGTAAACACTATTAGTCTTTGATACAAATTTTCTAGTAGCTTTATCTCCCCTTTCTTCACTTTTGTTTAATTTATTTCCCAAGGCTTTAACTGGGAAAATTAGGAAATGATGGTTGGGTCCCGACAGCTTAAATTGTCAATATATGCTGATGATATCCTCCTACATTTAACAAAGCCTAGAACATCCTTACTGGCCATTTTGGACATTATACATAGTTTCATCTCTTTCTCTAAATATAAGTTAAATATTGGTAAAACAGAAATGATGTCACTTAACAATCGGACCAGTAGGGCTGATGTGGCTGACCTGGGGATTGTATGGGTACCTGATAAACTTAAATATTTAGCTATTTATTTAACTATATCTCCAGCAAAGCTACAAAAGTATAACTTGGACACTTTGCTGGATCAGATAAAACAAGATTTGGCTCACTGGGCTCATCTTACTCCAACTCTGTGGGGTAGGGTCCATATAGTTAAAATGAACCTTCTGCTGTGGGTCTTGTATGCCCTTAGTATGTTAAATTTGTTTCTTTCTCAAATGTGGTTTACTAACTACATAGCATCATTTCTTGTTTTATTTGACAGGGTAAAACACCTCATAAAGCCTTTTGTAAACTTACAGTTCTTAAGTTAGATGGGGGACTCTGCCTTCCTAATTTTTATATATATTGTTTGGCTCTCCAGAGTAGTAAATATTTTCAAAGGTATCTGGATGCTCTCAGAGAGACCTCTCTTTCCTACACCCCCCAATGGCTGGACATTGAATTTTCATTGTCCAAACAATATAATGTCAATATTATTTCTTTATTGCATTCACCCCCTTGCTGTCTCCCCTGCTTTCTGCAAGATACACCTATAGCAGTCTAATTGAGAGTCTACAGGCAGGTTTGCAAATTATTTTGCCTTAATACCACTCAGGATATATCACAGCCTATTGTGGCCAGTCCTAAATTTAAGGTGGCAGGTCAGGTTCTTACCCCTTCTTTTTGGCCTTACTCCGAAATTTCAACAGTAAAGCATATTACCTCTGATGGTGTTCTCTTAACGTTTACTGACATGCAGCATCACTATAATATCCCCAGTAAAGATTGTTTCAAATATATACAGCTCGTTCATCTTTTGCATCATCATTTCAGTCCTGGACGGTGGTCTAATGAATATGCTCAAAAATGTTTCTGCTGGTGAAAGGAGTATTTTCTTCTCATGTGGTATCTTTTTTGTATTCTCAGTTTCACACCTTGCTTCCACATAAGGCACAGGGCACAGCTATGTATTGAATGAAACTCTTCCTGTACTATAGGGGATATATGATTGGCCTGTTATTTGGTTGGATTTATATAAATATGTTAATTATGACAGATATAGATTTATGCAATTCCAGTTTTTACACAATATGTTCTATATTCCCGTTAAATTATATAAGAAGGGTAGGGTGCCATCTGCGGGGTCCTTATTCCACATTATGTGGGAATGCCACAAGATTGCTCCCTTTTGGGATTTAATTTGCTCAAGATTAGATCATTTATTGGGTTTGGATCAGGTGTTTTCCCCAGATATGTGTTTAATAGGTGATTATAAGGATAAACTACTGTCATAGGGCAGCAGAAAGCTCATTTAGCTTTAATCTCCACATGCGCAAAGAAAGTTATTTTGAGACATTGGTGTGATCAGTACACATCTGCATATGCTGGATGGCATAAGGAAATTTTATTCACCCTTTAGGTGGAGAAAACGATCGCCAGTATGGCAGGTCGTTTGGAGGCCTATTGCAAGAATTGGGAACTGTTGCATAGTTTGATGTTATTATCTCCATGATCCAAAGGGCATCCTAGCATAATTGAATTTATTATTTTATTAGTTGATTTATAAGATGTTATTATAGCTGAATTGTTTAACTATTATATAGACTGTGCTTATTTTTTGGTCATTGTTCTTATGTGTATACCTCCCTTCAGTATTTTATTCTACTCTCATTAGACTGCGCCCTGGAATTAGGGTGGTGGGGGTGAGGTTTGGGTTCTTGCTGTGCAGTTGTATGGTGTTCAATTAGCTGCAGTTTGTAGTTCTGTGTTGCTTATTTGGTTGTATTGTCTTGATCTCTGTTTTTGTTGTGATTATGATGTCTTTTTTCTTTCTGTATTTTATTACAAATTTTTTTAATAAAGTTTATTCAATTTAAAAAAAAATTCCAGCTTTATCATATAAGATTCACTTCTTCTTTAGTTCAGATTTGTGGGTCAGATTAACTATTATGCAGTAAGAATAGGAAGAAGACTTATTTATGCAATTTTCCGTCTGGAGTCATTTGTCAAAAACATCCTAAGACTATACGAGACTCATAAGTTTCTGATGCATTTCAGTTGTAAGTAAATTAAGACGGGAGGAATAGTTCAGTAATGGGTCCAGACGTGTGTCTAGTTATGTTAAAGGCGTAATCTATTTCAGTATTAATCCTTCACTAACAGGCACCCTTAGAACAGATTCAAGGCCTCCAACCCTAGATGGGATACCAAAAAAACAGGCTTTTTGTTTATTTCTGTTCAGCACTCAAATTGTTTAAGTTATACATGCAGGACCAAAAACAGCTTGTGGAGTTGGGACAATATAGGTCCTCCCCAGTTGCTATAAAATCAGGAGTGCACCCGGGCTCCATTTTGGGGCCCCTACTTTTTAATGTTTATGTCAACGCACTTAAATTCAATGATGTGGATATTTAATTCCATCTGTATGCTGATGATACAGTGATATATGTTGAGGGGAGTACTGTTGAGTATATTCAAAATAAGCTTCAGTCTGCATTTTCACTAACTCAACACTTTTTAAGGCCTATTTAATGAAGCTCTGTGTCAAGAAAACACAAACAGTATTATTTAATAGGATCCATAAATGTGAAGGTAATCCTATTTTGGATATTCAGACGTATGGTGAGACAAGCATCCAACAGGTCATACGCTATAAATATCTTGGAATGTGGCTGGACAGCTCACTAAAATGGGAGGAACATATTAGCATGATCAAAGGTAACATCAGCAAAAAACTAGGGATAATTTATTGCTTAAAACATTTTATGACATCAGAGGCAAGACTGAGAATAATTAATACTATGATCATCCCTGTCCTAGATTATGGGGATATATTGTACTCTGAGACTTTAAAAAATGTGGTTAGGTAAACTGAACATGGTGCTGAACAGGTTAGCTCTCTGTGTATTGGACACCTCATTTAGATCTCATCACTCTTACCTATATTGAACACTGAATTTGTCCAGACTGCAAATGAGAATGAGAATTACATATCTCACAGTTTATGTTTAAAGTTTGTGAAGGTAACTTTCCTAAATACATTGTGGAACTGCTTAAGAGTAGACCAATTAAGCAATGTTTAAGATCAGCACGAGGAATAGAGTTAAATGTTAAGAACTGCACTCTAGAGATACGGAGGTCCTCAGTTTCACACAAGGGTGCAATAATTTGGAATTCAATCCCCATCAAGATATGAGGTGCTAACAGGATGATAGAAAGAAACGCCAATATGCTATCTAAAAAATTGGTATACAGAGTTAGGAAATCACCCTATGCTTTGCTACCATATAGGAGTTACCTGAGGGTGTAATTCCCATCAGAGGCATTGTTATTAGTGAGATCCATGCAGGCATTAGTGAGATACTGCAGGCAGTAGGGAGTGTCATTAGTGAGATACCGCAGGCAGTAGGAACAAGGCAGGCAACTGTAGACTGGTTAGCCCCACCTCAATATTGGGGAAGAGGCACTACTCAAGGAAAGGATAGTGGGGCATCTAGAAGCCATCGGTGCTCAGGACCCTAGGCAACATGGGTTCATAGCGGGTAGGTCGTTTTAGACAAACCTCATAGACTTCTTCGACTGGGTGATGAAGGAAGTAAATCGGGGGTGCAGTAGACATAGCCTACCTAAATTTCAACAAAGCCTTCAACACCATCTCACATAGGAGGCTGGTTAACAAGATGGGTAGTCTAGGCATGGGAGACAAGGTGATAACCTGAGTTAGGAACTGGCTAACGGACAGGAGATAGAGGGTGGTGGTATATAAAGTACAATCTGGGGAGAGGAGGGTGACCAGCAGAGTACCTCAGGGGTCAGTCCTTGGACCAGTTCTGTTCAATGTCTTCATCAGTGACATTACAGAAGGGATGGAAGGAAAGTTCTGCCTGTTTGCGGATGACACAAAGGTCTGTAGCAGGGTGGATACTCCTGAAGGGGTGAAGAAAATGAGAAGGAACCTGAGGAAGCTTGAGAAATGGTCTGCAGAGTGGCAGGCAACTGAGGTTTAATTCAAGGAAGTGCAAAATTATGCACCTGGGACACAGTAATCCTGGGGAGAGCTACATGATGGGGGGGGGGGGAGTTGCTGACAGTCACCAAAGAGGAAAGAGACTGTGGGGGTTACTATTTCAGATGACCTGAAAATGTCAAAGCAGAGAACAAAGGCAGCAGGGAGGGCCAGTGGCATACTGGGGTGCATAGCAAGGGGTATCACCAGCAGAAGGCATGAGGTAGTGATGCTGTTATACAAAACCCTGGTCAGATCTCACATGGAGTACTTTGTGCAGTTTTGGAGGCTGCACCTTCAAAAGGACATTAACAGGCTGAAGGCAGTCCAGAGAAGGGCGACTAAGATGGTACAGGACTTGCACCACAAGACTTACTAGAAGAGATTAAGGGACCTCAATATGTACTCAATGAAGAAGAGGAGGGAGGAGAGAGGGGACATGAGAGAAACATTCAAGTACCTCAGGGGCATAAACAGGGTGCAGGTGGGGGGGAATCTTCCAACACAGTAGGAGTACAAGAACTAGGGGGCTTGGCATGAAATTGGAAGGTGGCAGGTTAAGATGGAATGTGAGGAAGGTTTTCTTCACAGAGAGGCTGGTGGACATATGGAATGGTCTGCCACAGGAGGTGGTGGGAACAAGCACTGTGGCTGGATTTAAACATGCATGGGACAGGCATAGGGGAACCATAGAGGTTAAGCGGGGGGGGGGGAGAGGATCAAAAGCTGTAATCAAGTACAGGATGGGCCTAGCAGTCCTTATCTGCCAACAATTTCTATGTAATTACTGTAGGTCAATCTGTTTTTTTTCCTCTTTTAAATGAATAGGTCTTTAATTGCATGTGTACTGTGTATACACGGTGATTTATAAATGTTAATAGTTATGATGAGCTGTATGGTAACATGAATGTAACATGGGATCTCACTGAAAATTAGCTCTGCTCAATTGAGTTATTTCCCTTTTATGGTCTATGAATAAAAGTATACTACTGCTACTACAGAGTTATTCTCTTTTTAAACATTCAGTCCATGATTTTATTAAAGTCCACCTCAAGCTGCAGCTTGATCTACTCCAGTGATCAATCAGCAGCATGATGTGGGCTTTAATAAAGTCATGGATGGGATGTTCATCATTTTTGCTAATGAACAGATACTTGGAAGAGAGCTGAAAAAAAAGAGAACACTGGTGTCCCTAAGATGAAGTCCTGTGGTACCCCTGATAACACAGTATTTACTGGGGAAAGAGACCCTCCAAATATTACTGCTTGAAATCTCTCTGCCAAGTAGACAAAAATAAAACAGCTCACTTAGGCCTGATCAAGGTCAACCATCTTCGACATTCATGGAGAAAAAGCATGGTCCCCTAGGTTCAACACTTTGGCTAGACCCATGAAGATTGCATAAGTGAGTTTGCCCAGGTTCATGACATGTTAGACATCATCTGTGAGTCTAGCCAAGGAACTCCTAGTTCCCGGACTCTGCCAAAAACCATGCTGACACCCATTTAAAAGTTTAAAAGTGGTGTTCTGATGTTCCACAAATTGATTATAGGCAATCTTTTCTTGCAATTTAGCAATGACAGACAGCATGACAATTGGTTTAAAGTTATCTAGGTTAGACATAGCACCCCTCTGTGAATTGGAACAACATGTGAGATTTCCCAGAGGACAGGCGACAGGCCCATTAAAATGGCAGATTTAGGATGTAAGCCACATGTTCTGTAATAAAAGTTGCATTTATCTAGTTGTAAACTTATGTAACAGGCCAACACAGTCCACTGGCTCATCTTTAATATAGCCTAACACGTTCAGATCTTCAGCACATGACACCTGCTTCATACTAAAAAGAGGCTCTGTCTAGAACTTCAGAATCCAACTCCAGAGTAGGGATACTGAAGAAACCATCAGCATATGAAGATAGGTTTGTAAATTTTTTATGTAAGACCTGAGCAATTTCTTTTGGGTCACCATTTTATTCTCCTATGAATAACATCATAGAGTCACTGGAGAGGGATTCAGGATATGTCCAGTTCTTTTCCAGTATTTCTTTGGATTTGCTAGATTCTCAGTTTGCTGTGGATTCAGAAGGTGACCTTCACAGTCAAAATGTTTGCCTTTTATTTGTTTTGCAATTGTCTGTATGAGAATCACTGTTCATTGGATTCCAGTTTCTTAAAGTTATCCATGGCCTTATCTTGCTGTTTCATTTGATGGACTGCCTCCTTGGTCACCAGAGCCCAAGCCACACACACTTCATTTCATCATAGGAGCATGCTGATTGAAAACAGCTGAAAACTCTCTTATAAAGAAATCACGTGCCAGATTGACATGTGCAGTAACATAGGGCTCAATTTTCAAAGAGCCCATAGAGTGAGGCAAGTTGCATCACTCTAGGGCTGCAGCGAACTCTGGGTGTGTCAGGGACCCTGCACCCAATTTTATAAAAAGGCGGGGTCCCTGTGCCAAAAACCTAGGAGTTGCTGCAGCTGCAGGCTAGTGCCAAACATTTGGTGCACTTGTAGGAATTTCCACAGGGATCCGACTACCTCCCTTCTTGGTGCAACACTAGAACGGCCGCAAGGGTTGGCGGGGAATCTGCATGCCAGGAGTGGGCCTGGGGCAGAAGGGGCTTGGGGTGTCCTTGGGGGCATCGGGGAGACAGTGGGCATGACAAGGAGTGATGTGGCACCTGTAGGGGGTGCTCTTTCCAGAGCTCTACAGCTGAATAAATGGGACTGCCTTGGGGGGAGGTTGCCAGGGCTGAACAGTGACTTAGCCCCAGGTGGGCACGGCTCTGGCAGCTCTCCCAAAGGTGCATAAAGTCAAAATCATGTAGATGGGAGGCAGCCTGCCACATTGTGGGAGGATGGGTACTAGAGAACTGTGGCGGTGCCCAGAGAATGGTCTGCCACCACCACTGGAAGCCCTCAACCTGCAGCATGAGCTTCCCGCCTACAGGGTTCTGCCTTTGTGCACCTATAGGACAGCTGCCAGGGCTTTGTCCACCTGGGGCCATGTCACTGTCAGTTAATCAGTTGTAGTGCTCTACAAAGGGCACCCCGCCAGGTGCCACATCACTCACTGTCAGGCCTGCTGTCTCCCTGAAACCCCCTAGGACACCCTCATTCCCCTTCTGCCCCCAGTCCCCCACTTTTGCATCCCCCCATTCACCACAGTGTGTGGCAGTGGCTCACGTCCCTTAAACCACCTATTGGCTGGTCTAAGTTGAGTCCCTTGTTGGGTCCATGGTGGGCTTCCAAAATAGCAAAAAAAGGGCATGTCGAAGCCTTGCCATGGTGCAAGCCCCCTTGCTACCTGGCGCATGGGCACTTCTGTCTCAAGGTGGGCACAGGGTGACTGGGGGCAAGGTATCTCGATTTTGATGTAACTTGTGTTTGAAAATCAGGATTGCTGCAAAGTTTGACGCAAGGTGCAACTTTCATCATACACCTTTGGTGCAGGCATCTTGTGTCAAACATAAGCTTTTGAAAATCAGGCCCATAGTGTCCAGAAGGGACCAATCAATTAGAGATAGGTTGTATAGATAAATGGACATGCTGAAGCTAGAAAGGTCCTGATACTCAATAACCTTAGAGGTAGACTGCTCCTCACTTTTACTAGATACAGAATACCAATGTGTGACCACTAACTGAGTAAGATAATTCACCCACCTTCTTCAGCCTGCCCTCCCCCCTGTTGAGGATCCTGTCTAGAAATAAATCATTTCCACATTTGTTATTTTACTGCTTGGGCCCTGAACTACTTGTTTGTGGTCATAGTTATTCAACAGATTTTTACAGCGATGTACTGTACCAATCCAGCTAATCAGTTTAAGTTAGTCACCTTAAACTATTAGTTCCTCAGTGCCCTGTCTTGAAATAAAGGACCATTTATATTATTTGTAGGAGGAATGTAGATACAGTACAACAAATTTTAAGTGTTCTTGTTTCCCCTATTATATCTTATATTAGAACTATTTCAAAGTACTCAACAGAATCAATATTCACCTCAATTTTAGGTGAGTCAAGAGGTATTTTTTTTTACAAAAAAAAAATCACCCCTCCTCCATGTTTTGCCATATCTATCTTTCTTATGACTAGGATGTTTTTTTTGTAAGACATTGTGGACAGAAAAGGTACACTAAGCAATATATTATTTTCAGGTCATTCCAAAAACACAGGGAGGTTAAGTTACTTGCTCAGTGTCATACAGTATGCAGATGGTGGTTGTGGGATATAAACCCAGGTTTCCTAGATCTCTAGGTTCACAGCTTGGTGCTGTAACTCTCTAGGTTGTACTGCCTCCCTAATATATAGCTGCATAGTTCAGTATTGTGGTCTCATGATTTAGAATAGTCTGTTTTACCACAGTGCAATGAAGGACATAACAGCCAGTTAATAAAAGCACATCCATGCTTCAGGCTTTGAGGATTATACTGCCAGTATTTGTGTGACCATTTTTAAAACCATGTGGGTAGTTCCAGAAATAGTCATTGTTGCTAGCCTTACTGAGGGAAGGATATGCAGAGCCCCAGTTTTTGTCATTATCTCCTGACAGTAAGAACATTAGCAAACCAAATTTTAGACCATTGCAGCTACTAGTAGAGACAGATACCAGCAGTGAGATGCAGACCAAGTGGAAACATAAGAACATACAAATTTGCCAGCAGAACCAGACCATAGTGGTCTATTAAGTCTGCCTGAGTGTGCCGTCCTGTTTAGGTCCCTGGAGCTCCCCCCCCCCTACTCTAATTGGAGTCGGCAATCCCACCCCTAGTACCCTCACCCCTTCTCCTCCCAGCAATAACTCCTCCAGCCCTAATTTTCTTCTTCAGCCTATTCCACCCCCCCCCACCTTGAATCTAGCCACTGTGTTCACCACAACCACCTCCTCTGGCACCTCATTTCACACTGAAACTACCCTTTCAGTGAAAAGGAGTCTCTTCATTTCCTTCTTAAATCTACTTCCCACTAGTTTCAAGCTATGACCCCTTGTTTCACCATCCTTCCTTAAGTTAAAGATGCACTCTGATCTTACCCTGTTTATGCCATGCTTCTTTCCACCTCCACCAACTAACTGGCTCTGTAGAAGACTTTTAAGGTGGAGAAGAAAAGTGCATGCTCTTAAAGCACCTCTCTCAGTTGGTTTATGCACACAGGCACAAGAGAAGTAGACAATAGCATGTTCTGTGGCTAACTGAGCAGCTTTATAATAATTCAACAAGTGGCTAAGATAACTAGAGTAGCTATCAATGATAGTGTAGGGAGTGTTATGCAGATAAGAAGACTAGTATCATTACATTTTACCTGCTTAACCACTTGTTTCTGAGCTGCTACCCTTTCACCAGATAAACTATAGGTAAAATAAGTGGTATCCTAGAACAGCACTGTACTTCAGTGCACAAGGGGAAGGAAGAAAGGGTGTCATTCTTCTCAGAGCAACATCAGCCTCTGGTCACTACAGTAGACAAAGGACATTGAATAGAGTAAGGGAGTCCAGAAAAGGCCACCATACTGATTAGTAGTGTAGGGGAAAAAGCTACAAAGAGAGACTGGATACACTCAAATTATCTAGGGATGAGAAGGGAAGGGATGAGAAGGGAAGGGAAGGGATTAGAAGAGAAGGAAAGGGAAGGGAAGGGAAGGGGAGGGGAGTGGAGGGGAAGGGAAAGATTAAGGGGAGTTCTGAATACTAAAGGCCACAGACAGTTGCAGTATACACAAATGCTCACGTGAGTGAGTGCAAGCAGAACTAAAGGTCATGCACTTTAACTAGAGATGGGGCATGATAAAGGGGCATTAAAAGGCATTAATTCATGCAGAGGGTAAGTAACGCGTGTAATAGCATATTTGCTGTGGCATTGAAAACCTTCACCGTTCAGGCTTTCAAAGCAGAAGTAGACAGGTTTATGAGGGAGAATCAGAGGTGGGCAAAAGTTCTTATTTCCACTATAACGGAACTTCTGCAAAATTTGACAACTTTTGAGAAAGTTTCTGAACTTCCACCTGTGACGGATCAGAAAACTTCCGAATGTTTTGGGTGAAATTTCACCCTGTTCTACTAGAAGGAAAACAAAACAAAAAACTTAACCCGAGTCCACTGCCATCTCCCCAGCCCTGGTTAAAATAAAAAAAATAATTCCCTGGTTGCTAGCAGACCCTTCCCCCACCCGATCACCCACCCTACATGTAAATAAAAAAACCCTGATGGCTAGTGGTTTCCACCACCTGAGCATCCACCTAATGTTTAATAAAAAAAAATCCCTGATGGCTAGAGGTCCACTCCACCCACCCAATCACCCACCCAATATGTCCAGTGTAACCCTCAAAATCCCTATCCCTCTTATAGCAATACTCTATATTATAAACATTTTTGCCTGATGGTCTAGTGAACCCCCTCATGTACCTGCTACAGTATAAAAACGTATTCCCTGGTGGTCTAGTGGACCCCCTGCCCCTCCACCTCAGCATGTAGTGTCCCACCACCCCACCCCTCCATCCCGAAATGAGCATGCGCTCATTCATTGACAGCTCAGTGGGTGGCCAGACATGGAGGAGAGTGGAGGGCTATGCCCATCTCCTGCTCCATTTTGGGATCAGCGGTATGGAGGAGTAGGGTGGTGGGACACTACCTGCTAGTGTGGGGAGACGTGGGGTCCAGAAGACCACCAGGGAATAAGTTCTAACTTCTCATACTGGGGGTTGGGGATAGGAAGAGGTGGAGGGGGGCCTCATGAGACCAAAAGGGAAAATTTTTTTATAATATATTACTATACGAGGGATAGGGATGGGGCCCTTTTATATTGGACACATCAGGCAGGTGATAGGGTGGGGGAGGGACCGCTAGCCACAAGGGATTATTTTATTAAACGTTCGGAGGGTGATCAGGTGGGAAGAGGGACTGCTAGCCACCAGGGGATTACATTGTGCTATTGAGTGGTGATTAGTGACCTGCTTGGGGGGGGGTGCCATTAGACACCAGAGAAGTAATTTAAGTAAATGGTACTGTTAGGGTGCAGGGCAGGTGTAATTTCTGTAAAAGTCTGACTTTCGCTTAAATTCCACCTGCATATGTTTTTTTTTGCGCTCCTCTAGGGAGAATAGAATTAAGGCCTATACAACATGAATAGGAGAAAAAACAAAACAAAAAGGTCATATTGGGGAACTGGATGGCTCAACAGATTAGTACTGGGTTAAGGAGCCTTTCGCCTCAAGGACGATGCTTTAAATCCAGTATAGGTCAGTAATGGCCAAAAGCCATTGTCACCTGAGGGCTGTTCAGTGGCCTATGTGGAATGAATTGTGGTGGTCCCAGTCCAGTTTCCAGTGAGCAGGTGTTCACATCACAAAACCGCTAAAGCAACTGGCACTAATTCAGCACCCTTGTTGGTAGTCTTACATGAGAGGCAAAGGATTGAATAGGCATGCAGTATGAACTACCATCTCACCTACCTGGTTGTCCCTCCTTGGTAAGGTTGAGGCACATTGGTGAGGCAGTATGGACAGAGCTTGCACTGTGCTCACCCATACTGTACCTGTCATGTGGAAAAGCAAAGGATTTCAGGTTCCAGAGCTGTCAATCCATATATTTTGCAAGCACTAAAAAAAATTCAAACACAGAAAAAAACTTAAAAAAGTAATATTAAATGAAAACTGAAAAAGGAAAACAGAGTTAGAATCAATGTTTTGACCTTAGGTCTTCTTCTGGAATTACTTAAAAGAGAAAAAGCAAAGTTAATGATGGATAGAGGCAGCATTCTGATTGATAAGGTGCAGTAATTAATTTCTAGTGATGCCTGTCTTTGCTGCAGTGGCCATACCATAGGGTGGATATTTTTGAACCTTTGTCAGTTTCTGTTGTGAAAAGGCTCAGAACAGTCTGAGTTTCTGGCCAATTCCTTTTGTTTTAATTACTTTATAATTTATGGAATGTAAAAATCTCACTGAGCTGTGGCTCATTTTCAGGTGTGACACCGTTGGAGGGGAACTAAAAGGAAAGGACAAAGTCAGCATAATAAATAGTGAAAATACAGAGTACTATAGAAATCCAGAAACCATAAATAGACAGAACACAGAAATGTAAAGTTTAAAGAACAAAAAAAAACTAAAGAAGTGTAGCCCCCCCCTCCAATGTCTAGAGATATGATGGAAAATCCGTGGGGAGGGGGGTGACCACAGCACCAGACACTAACCCAGAATGGCTGTGTTTACCTGGTTCACTGATCTTCTTCAGGGAGGCCCAAGGGTCACAGGGTGCTACAGCTTAAGGGAAGAAAATGATTAGTCCCAATACTATTTAATAAATAAGTCCATTGTCCACACAATGAGTATACGTTCATAACATGATTTAAGTTCGGTGGGGGCAAATCACAAATCCACTCAGTGCAGCATTAGGGTGAACAAAGGCTGCAGCTACTTCCAAGGCACACAGGTACCTTAACACAGTGGTACACTCATGATCATGAAAAACGGAATGAGGCTTCCGTTTTCCTGGTGGCTGCAACATTCTAGGAGGCCAAACCAGGCCTTAGACACTTCTTGGCAGTTCAGTTTCTCCCTTTCTTCACTCCTGCTCAAACTTCAATGTGAATTGGAACAAGACCCACATGTGACAGACCGCCAGAGTGAACTCTACTACTCCCCAGCCTCGGAATGAGACAGGCACTCGATGGGACCTGAACCTCCACAGTCTGCACCTGCAATACATCTTCCATGGCCGACACACCACAATTGTCTATCCATCATGGCCTCTGGGCACCATGAACATGGGCAACATGCTGGGCATACTGGACACACAGCAGGGACAACCACACATGGAGCCACTCGGAGAGACCTATGCCCAGGCTCCTGGCACTATCTGCCTATTCCCACCCACTCCTCACTTGGCTCTCTGGTGTTGTCTTACAATCAATGGGGAGGGATGGGACAGGCTCTCACCACTGCCCTGCTGCCTTTTCTCTCTCTGAAGCATGGCTGAGCATGTTACTGGTAAACTTCTTCACCATGGCCATTCTCCCTCCACGGAATGCTCCTATACTTGTTCCCTGATGCTGCCATGCTGCTAATAGCTGTGGGCCGGGGTGGCAACCCCCCCTCCTCACCCTGGCCTGAGCCACAGTCCTCTTCCTGGACCGGGCTCCTGACCACCTCCCTTCATGCCAAAAAAAACCTCAATTTATACCTCCCGCAGTAACTAGGCCTCCAAATGTCACAGGAGTTAACCCTTCCAAAACTTGTAAGCCCCAATAGGAGCTTACATAAGTATTACCGAGATGCAACAAATTATAAAAAAATGTAAAATAGTACAACAAAGTGCAAGACAATAATGACAAAGGCTGCCAGAGGGAAGAAGCGGATAGTATATCTGGCAAGAGACTACCAAAATTGGGCACAGTTGCGGCAAAGGTGTTTAGCGCAGTTGTGCAAAAGAAATGGGTTTGATGCAGAGCTTGAAACAAACCCTGCATCGCCCTTCAAAAATCCAGCCCAAGGTCTTCACTAAATATGGACATATGAAGAAGCCTGCAGAATAAGGTCATATTGGGTGTGTCTAGTCTGCTTTTAGCACAGGGTCCTCAGCTTATGCTACTGACCCTTCCCCCCACCCAACCTTCCCTTCCCCCTCCTTCTGCCCCTCCCTTGACCCTTATTCTGCCCTTAACTCTATCATAGCCTCTCTTGAAGCTGCCCACTGTCTTCAAAAAAACCACCTTCTCTGGAAGCATATTCCAACCCACCACCAGTCTCTCTGTGAAGAAGTGTCTCCTAGTCTCTCTCTTAAACCTGCCCCCTAACTTGAGAGTTTGTCCCCTTGTGTTTCAGTTCCCACTAAGCTTGAAGAGACCCACTGTATCCACCCTATTTATTCCACTCAAATACTTGAAAGTCTTGAGCATGTCCCCTCTCTCTCTCTCTCTCTCTTCTCTCCTCTCCTCCAGGGAGTGCATGTTCAGGGCCTCCAACCTCTCCTCATACATCCTACCCTTCTGGCCCATGATCATATTCATTGTCCTCCTTTTGACCATCTCCAGCAGGTTAATGTCATTTTTATGTTTGCTTGCATGCATGTGCAAGAAACATAGTGACACCATACGAGTTTCCATAGGTGTGGCACCCTCACTTCCAATGCCCTGGGTTTTTTTGCAGGCACAGCCCCACCGCACCAATGAATGTCCCAGCTGTCTATGACAGCAGTTAAAATGGAGTGGCATACAGTTCTAAGCAAATGACCTCTACAATCAGCGGTGGTAATTTGTAGGCAATTAGCATACTGCCGTGCCATCAGCAGTATGCAAATTGTCTCACATGTCACTACTGCTGAATGTAGCGATGGTTGTATGCATGCCCCACCCCATTTGCTGTGTGCTGAGGGGGTGACAAATCCCCCTCGGCTCCTACACACACTTCCTCCCCAAGCACTCTGTAACTCTGATGGGGTGCCCAATCCATTCGCTCCAGTGGGCCACCCCAAAAAAAAACTTCCAGGTGCCACTCTGGGAGCCCACCCCAGCATGGCATAAGTCCAGCGTCCTCATGGTCCCCCCAACACTGTATGGCCAATTGGGTGCCTAATCCCAATGGCCCGCTGCCCTGTGGCTCCAGGTGCCGAGCTCCACCCCAGCGGCAAAAAGTCCCATTGTCTATGTAAAATTAAAAAATCCTTTAGCAAAAGGAAACAGTCCCTTGTTGACTCTCTTGTCCCCCCAACCTGCACCCACCTTCTGTATACCACACCTTCCCACACACACCCTCACCCATACTTACCTCAGGAGGCTGGCGCGACAATCTTCGGTGGACCGGGAACACTTCTGCACTCTTCAAAGCCGACCGCGAACTGAAGAAATGCCGGTAATCTGTATAATGGCATAAATAGGGTTTTTTCAACTTTGGTGCATATTTCGGTCATTTTTTTGAATTTTTGCACCAGATTTTCAACATGGGGTTCTTGGGACCCCACCTCATGAATTCAGTGACTGTCATTTGGTTATTCCGTCCCAAATGGTGATTTAGCGGTCACTGCATGGAATCACCTTTTGGGACCGATTAATGAAATGACAGTGTCACTGTTCATGAGGTGGGCTCTCAAAAAGCCTGTGTTGGAAATTTGGTGAAAAAATTCCTCAAAATGACTGTTACGAGTATGCATTGCTAAGTTTCCATGCACACTTGCACATTCATGAATTTGTAATATTTTCACTCCAGATTCTCAACATTGGCATTTTCTCACACCTCCTTATGAACAGTACAGCTGTCATTTTTCACATCCTGGCCGAAATGTGTTTTTGCACTTCCGGTGCAGAATAGCGGTCACTGTGGGAAATCAGTGTTCGGGACAGATTAAGAAAATCACAGTGACACTGTTCATGAGCAGAGGTCCTAAAATGCCTATGTTAAAAATGTGGTCACAAATGTCCATAAAATGACTGTGTTATGAGCATGCATTGCGCAATTTCTATGCACCCTTGTAACTTCACAGATTTGTAATATTTTCACTCCAGATTTTCAACATTGGCATTTTTCCACACATCCTTATGAACAGTACAGCTGCAATTTTTCACATCCTGGCCAAAATGTGTTTCGCACTTCCAGCGCAGAATAGCACAGTCGCTGTGGGAAATCAGTGTTTGGGACAGATTAAGAAAATCACAGTAACACTGTTGATGAGCAGAGGTCCCAGAATGCCTCTATTGAAAATCCAGTGCAAAAAAAATTCCCCAAATATTTGCATTACGGGTGTGTGTTGCGCAGTTTTTATGCACTCTAGTGACTTCATCAGTTTTTTTTTTTTATATTTTCGCTCCAGATTTTCGACGTTACCATTTTTTTACACCTTTTCATGAACAGTACGGCTGTCATTTTTTATGTTGCTTGCACGCATGTGCAAGAAACATAGTGCCATGAACGGAGATTTCGGATGTGTGTCTATCCTCCTCCAATTCAGGCACTGGGCTGGCGAAGTAGCGGCCTATGTAAGCCAATGCATTTTGGAGCTGTCTATGACACGCTCCAAAATGCCAGTAACGCCAGTTGAAGGGAAGCTACGCTTGAGTGAGCAGCGATAAGATGCTGCTCACGCGAAGCTCCCAGGCGTCGTGATGCTCCCGCACGCACTGTATAGCCGACGCAGTGCCCAATCCCCGTCGGTGCTGCTGTCGTCCCCCAGCTGGTGCCACGCTGGGAGCCCACCCCAGTGTGGCAATCACTTATGTAGCTGACGGGGTGCCCAATCCTCGCCGCCAAACGCCCCAAAGTGCTTGTGCCACACTGGGAGCCCACCCCAGTGTGGCAAACGGTCCCACGTTGTCTTTTTTTTTTTCACCTGAAAACCAAAAACTGTCCCGCGGAGCTTCTCCCGACCCCTCCTCTCACAACCCGCGCCCACCCACTGTGCACCCAGCCTCCCCACGCCCCCCCTCACCCCATACTTACCTTCAGACTCCGGCGCGACGATCTTCGGTGGACCGGGAACACGTCTGCACTCTTCAAAGCCGACCGCGAACTGAGGAAATGCCGGTAAGCTGTATGATGGGCTAGATAGGGGGGTTTCAACTTTAGTGCATATCTCAGGCATTTTTGGGAATTTTTGCACCAAATTTTCAACATGGGGTTTTTGGGACCCCTTCTCATGAATGATGTCACTGTCATGGCGTTATTCGGCCTCAAAGGGTGATTTCATGCAGTGACTGCACAGTCACTGTGAAATCACCCTTCCGGCCTGAATACCACCATGACAGTGACATCGTTCAAGAGAAGGGGTCCCAAAAACCCCATGTTGAAAATTTGGTGCAAGAATTCCAAAAAATGACTGTTTTTCGAGTGTGCATTGCGCAGTTCCTACGCAGGCTCGTAAGTTCGCGAAATTTCAATATTTTCACTCCAGATTTGCAACATTGCCATTTTACCACACCTGCTTATGAGTAATACAGCTGTCATTTTTCACATCTCACCCAAAATGTGTTTCTGCCCATGGAGCGCAGAATGGCGCAGTCAATGTGCAAAATCAATGTACGGGACAAATTAAGAAAACCACAGTGACACTGTTCATGAACAGAGGTCTTAAAATGGCTATGTTGAAAATTTGGTGAAAAAATTCCTTAAAATGACTGTTGTACGAGCGAGCGTTGCGCAGTTCCTGCGCAGGCTCGTAAGTTCGCAAATTTTCAATATTTTCACTCCAGATTTTCAAAACTGCCATTTTACCACACCTCCTTATGAGCAGTATAGCTGTCATTTTTGACATCCTGCCCAAAACGTGTTTCCACCCATGTAGCGCACAATGGCGCAGTCGGTGTGCAAACTCAATGTATGGGACACATTAACAAAATCACAGTGACACTGTTCATGAGCAGAGGTCTTAAAATGGCTATGTTGAAAATTTGGTGAAAAAATTCCTAAAAATGACTGTTTTACGAGCGTGCGTTGCGCAGTTCTTAGGCACGCTCGTAAGTCCGCAAATTTTCAATATTTGCACTCCGATGACTTCCAAATACCTAAACAGCACATAGAAGCAAGCAACATTCAGCATTGACAAATGCTTGTTCACATCATGTTGAAAATGTGTTTTCGCACCCGTGGCACTAAATGGCGCAGTCACTGTGCAAAATCATCTTTCGGGCTAACAAACTGATAGTGTCACTGTTCATGTGGTGGGGTTACAAAAAGCCCATGTTGAAAACTTAGAGTAAATATACCAAGACACACCCAGGGCCTTAGGGTTTTTGACCATAATGCCCTACCCTGTAGAGTCTGACAGGCATCCTCCCTACCCTGTAGGGACTGACAGGCATCAGGGGTGTGATTTGGGATTGTTGACAGTAATGCTCATGTCATTCCACCCCCACCCCCACCCTGTAGCCATTGACAGGCATTGAGGTGCACCTTAGACTCTTTGGCCCCAGAGTTCACACCATTCTCCTATACTGCACCCATTTAACGCATATTTCTTTATGGAATGAGGTGAGTGTAAAGTCTGAACACCTCAAGGCACACCTCAACACTTGTCAGTGTCTGCAGGGTGGGGTGAGGTGAAATGTCTTGACCGTTATGGGTGACAACCCAAAGGCATACCCCAATGCCTGTCCGCCTCTGCAGGGTGAGGGTGGAGTTGGCATCAGTTCAGTACATCACTGCCATTCCTATACTGCATCCGTCTAACTCCTGCACTTCCACTGCTAATGCCAGCAAGCAAACATTCAGCATTGACAAATGCTTGTTTTTGTATGTGCGCCAGTACTGTACACTGTGCTCCAGATGTAGCCTCACGAATGACCTGCACAAGGGCAGTATTACTTGCTCTTGCCTGCTGCTGATCCCTCTGATGATGCAGCCCAACCTTTTATTTGCCTTTGCTGCTGCTTCTGTACATTGTGTGAAGTGCTTCAGGTCACTAGTGATCAGCACTCCAAGATTCTTCTTCTCCTCTGATGCAGCTACCTAGACCACTCCCAGGCTGTACTCAGTCCTCAGGTTCTTGACTCCAATATGCATAATTTCACAATTCTTTGCAGTGAAGCCAAGCTGCCAAATCCTGGACCACCTCTCTAATTTTTCCAGATCCTCCTTTAGGTCTTGTATCCCTTCTGCTGTGTCCACACTCACACAGAGCTTGGTGCCATCCGTGAATAAGCAACTTTTGTCTACAATGCCATCCATAATATCACTGATTAAGACATTGAACAACACTGGTCCAAACATTGAGCCCAGTGGGACCCAATGGTAACCTCCCTGGTGCTAGATGGTGCTGGTGGTGGGTTTTAGCTCATGCTTCCCAACCTTTCAATTCTGTACTTTCTCTGGACACCAATGCAGAACAGACTCTTAAATGACCATTCATAGACCCCTACCTGCTGTTACTGGCAGGTGTATGGGGCCCAAAAACTTCCCAAAGGGCCACGCCAGTCAATGCCATCCATGCACTCCCACCCTTACCACATGCAATATGTCCTTTCATCCTAATCTGAGGCCAGGGGATCAGAAGTCTGTGGGTTCTAGCCCCACACCAGGCACTTGGGTTAATATCCCAATACTGACACTGCAATGCAGCATGAGGGGGTACTGCACTCCTGAGGTGCTGTCTTTCGGATGAGACGTTAAACCGAGGTCCCATCTGCCTGTTCTGGTGGTAGTTCAGGTGGATGTTAAAGATCCCATGGGACTTCTTGAAAACAGTGGGGGAGTTTATTAAGGGAAAAATCATACAATAACCACAGCACAAAATACAGAAAATGAAAACAAAGTAAATACTGAAGATGTCTGATACATAAATCAATGAACAGTAAACTTAATACATTCGTTAATGGCATAATTTCCAAAGAAACAAAAATTAATAATCTGAACTCAATTCTATTCATTGTGTAAATGTAGAAAAAGGGAAAGAAAAGAACTAAGAATAACATTAAAGCAAAACTTCTAATATAACATTCATCCAAGTAAGAAAGCTTTGACTCCTAATCATAAACCTGAGATACAAATAAAAGAAATGGGGGGATGGGGGGTATAAAAGCCTATTGTAACTGTTGTGACACCGTATCAATACAATTTATAATATATGCTATATGTCCTATCCGATTTTCTTTTGATCTCTTATAGATAATAGGCACATCTGAATCTTATATCCAGGGCATTTTTCTCCAGATACTGAGCAACAATCTGTTTTGCATTTTTTTTCGCATCCTCATGATGCAAGGATTGCAATTCATCAGTAATTTTCTGTATTACTTCCTCATGAGATACTGTATACGTTTTTGTTGTAATGCAAATAAACATCTACTATTCCACAGGAACCATTTAATTACCAGAAGGACCCTATGCAAGGTATCTGTATGCCATTGATTCCCTTTACTTGTGTATTTACCAACCATAAGTGCTTCCAAAGTGACAGTCTTGAACCACGGGGCCTCCCTCATACTGGCAAGTGTAGCCCAAAAAGATCTTACGTATGTACAAGAAAAAAACAAGTGTTCTATTGTTTCTAACTGCTGTATGCATCTTGGTCTGATGCATATGTGCTCTTCCAGCTGCTGGTGCTTATGATTAGCTTTAATATTAATTCTATCATGGCAACTTAGCCAATGAAAATCCTTGATTTTCTCCGGTATCCTAGGAGTTTCTAATAAATGCAATAAGGTATCTTTAAGTTGATTCGGACACCTTGTAAATGTGTCCACTTCTCTAAACTGTGTCATCAGTACCCACTGATAAGTTTCTTTTCTCTATTTGGACAACAACATGTGACTCGGTATCTGCCATATTTTTTCAGATAGACAAATGTCTGTCTAATGTAGGTGGGTACATTCAATGATCTTTTTAAATACCTAGACTCCACCATCCCATTGTTTATACCATGTTTCGCATTTTAATGAAATTAAATGAACCCAGCTCTGATCCAAAAAAAATTAGCATAGGTCTAAAATGTGCATACATAAACATGCTATAATAGAATAGTATAGGATTCACCATCCCTAAATCACCTTGGTCTAAGGGAAGATAAACAATATTTATTTTTATGGGGTTCAGTCTACTGCCCCAGATTGCTTGAAAAGGAGGCTGTAAATCATGGATTCTAATTGTCGAGGAGGGGGAAAAATGTAACTAATATATAAAAACATGGGTATTAAGAAGGTCTTTGTTAAGTGCATCCTCTTTAGTTTGCCCAATTTCCAACTATTATATTGTGCTACTAAGGCTCTGCCTTGTTGTACACGGGGTTGCCAGTTCATCATACCCAAATCATCTGGTCCAAATATAACACCTAGAATTTTTAGGTGGCTGGATGAGACATATCCCTCCAACCTCTAAAAGGGGCTGTGTGGATGACACGATTTGTGTACCTACACATTTGGCAAGGTTCAGTGCTGCACCTGAATGTGTACTTATAGTTCTCACAATATTGGACAGCTTCCCTGACTGATTCTCTATCTGCCACTAAAATGCAGAGATCATCTGCATATGCCAGGGCTTTATGTCTAACGAGAATCATATTTCCCAAAATGGGTTTGAGCAGTATCGAGGTATTAAGCAACCTCAGTAGAGGATCAATGCAAAATGCATACAGTCGGGGGCATAAGGGGCAACCCTGTCTGACTCCTTTCAGTACTGCCAACACTGGTCCTTTCCATCCTTTCACTACTGGGGTAATAGTTGCCGTCCTGTATGAGCACTGGAACCAATTTATGTACGGTGTGGGGAATGCCATACTTTCCTAATATTTTCCATAGGAAGGTATGACTAATAGAGTCAATAGCTTTTTTTTTTTATCTAGAGAGAGTATAAATCCATCAGTTCTATTTCTATTGCTATGTTCAAAAAGTTCTCTAAGGAGAATCAGTTGCTCTGTAATACTTCATCATGATGGCACATGTTTGAGCTTGTGAAAGGATGTGTTTTGTAACTTTCAGTAATCTGGTGTTCAATATTTTATCCAAAATTTTAAAATCCATATTTAGGAGCGATATTGGTCTCCAATTATCAATATTCTGCCTATCACCTTTGTTAAAGATATGGGTTAATATTCCCCATGTCATTCATAAGGAGGGAGTCCCGATACTTAGTACTGAGGTGAATACTGTAGCCAATTCTGTATGTATTAATAGTCCCATACATTTATATAGCTTCCCAGTTAGCCCATCTCCACCTGGTGCTTTATCTGACCCTAGTGCACTAATGGACATTTCCACCTCATGAGGTGAGATATCTAATGGCAATTGATAGATCTGATCCATGGGGATGCCGAGGGAAGGTACTGAATCAATAAAGGCCTCTAAGGTATCCTCCGCCATGTGGGGGGTTCAAAGAAATGCCTCGTATGCTGTGTAACAATATCTAAAATGCTTTGGGGGTATGTGCACAAATGTTTTTTTGTATCAAGTAGGCAATTCATATTTTTGTTCCTATTCCTTGTGTTATACTCTTCATAAGGGCAAATCTGACCCTTATTCCCCTGGGTAAAAATATTATGTTGGTATTGAAGACTCTGTGCTTGTTGTACCTGAAACTGAACCATTTGTTGTTTAATGAAGTGTATCTGAGGGATTAAATCTTGTTTTATGGTAATTGACATGGATAACAGATTTTGGAGTTGCTGGCTGTGTGGTAAATATGCCCAATAAGCACTATCATGGGTTGTTTTACCATGAGCTTGCAATACAGAAATCATATCTTCAATTGTGTCTTCCTACCATACAATGGGATCCTCATACATAATCAATGCTGATTTTCTTGCCTGAATGAAACATTGCAAATTTTGTTGTGCATCTGATTGGCTCAAATGTGAAGCATTAAATTTCCGGTACCCCGGACCATGAGGTGGTGTACTAATATTACTCAGTTGTAAATGTAAAATGCTATGGTCTGAAAATTCAGCCACAAGGGTTTTGGCCTTAGCAATCAGAAAATTAGGAGAAATAAAGAAATAGTTTATGCTGGTTGCTGAGGATCCCCTATGAAAAGTGGGATCCGCCTTACCTGTTTTTTCTAAATATGCATCCCTTAAATTGGTGTTTTCAATAATTTTGTACAGAAATGTCATGTCACAAAAAACCTTCCGTGTAGTAGCATGTCTTCCTCTGTCCCTGAGTTTCATCCCACAGTTAAAATCCCCTCCCAACATGACATTTTGTGCAGAGTATAAGTAAGGTTGAACAAGCTGAAACAATTTTATTTATTTTGCCTTAGTTTATCCTGCATAAACATTGATAAGGTGGAAAATCACATTCTGAATTTTAATGTCTAGGACAGGCAGGAGATCCACAAGTTTAAGAAAATGGACATCAGTGTTTTTAACCAATATGGCCACTCCAGAACAGATATCTGTTTCAGTTGACCAATATGAAGGCCCAGAATACCAAAATTGTATGGCATGTTTTAATCCCATTGTAGTGTGCAACCTTGTATCTTGAAGAAAAAAAATACCAGAAGTGAATGATTGTAAATGCGAATACACAGCTTGTCATTTCCTAATACTTTTAATATTGTTCACATTACTGGAAAATAAAGAAACCAAAGCCTCCATAGCAAGAAAGAAGTTGCACACCATGAATCAATTTGTCTGCTCATGGTGGCTTCGTAGTAGAAGCTCTTGTGGTTCTTGTACTATTAAGTTTGGCTGAGACCTTACAGGGGGCTGAGGGGGATCAACCACTTCCTGTAGGGGGTCCTCTAATTCAGAGCCTGGGTCTGGTAGGGAAGACACAGCTGAAGAGCCATCCGACTCATCCGCTGATCCCACTCCTTCAACTGATAATGGTGTAAGCCTATTCTTAGTGGAAGTCTCAGAAGTTTTGGGGATCTTAGAAATAGGTTGTTGCCAAGTTTGTCTTCGCCTAGTATTCCTCACTGCCTGCTCCCTGGGTGGTTGTGGGATGGGCTGGGGTGGGGGCATACCCTCATTATTCTTTTGTGTTTCTAAGGGTTCCTGCTCTACCCTATGTGTATAATCCACCACTAGGGGAATATTCTCCTGGAGTAGTTCTGGTTGAAGTGGTATAACCTGCACTGCGAAAATAGGGGCCGGTCCTGTGGGTTTATTTACACTCGACCCTGTGGCCCTTTAGCGGGTGTCTCTGGGCCTGGATGCTGCATGTTGAGCACTATTACATTGTGCAAGACCATTTGTGACTCTTTGTTCATCCCAATCTGCCTAGTCTGCCTGATTATGAGCTGCTGAAGGGCAAGAGTGGTAAGTGTGTCCCTTCATATCACATAGATTACACACCTGGTCACTTTTACAGAGGTCTGAAGTATGTCCCAGCTCATTACAGTTCACACATTTTAGTCTATCACACATGCTACTTAGGTGTCCAGTAGAACCGTAGTAGTAGCAGGCCTTAGGCTGTCCTGCATGAAAAAACACCCCTCTATCTTTCCCCAGAAAGAAACAATTAGGCAAATGTAACAATCCTGTGTAGGAGTATTTAAAATCACCTGAACCTTCCACCCCTCAGTCCAAATGTGGTCCTCATCAAAGATTGGCTCTGGATTACCCTGGACAGTAGATTTTTGTTTCAGCCAGTAGACCAGGTCTGTGACACTGACCCCCTCATTTTGAAATAACTCCGTGATCATACTATAAGCGGGTTTAGTTAATGGGACCACTTCAAAGGGGGACCACCAAGGTGTAGCTTTCAGAGACTGATGTCATGACCAAAATTTCTGCAGACCACTGCCCTGCATGAAGCTGATATCAAAAAACTGGTTCCCCTGAAACATGAATTAATGCATATATTTCCACTGGGGTGAAGTGCATAGAACCTTTTAATAAAAATCTAGCTACATGTTTGCAGTCTGGAAACCTGTCCAAACCCCCTTTATATATCAGTCTGATTGTGTTATGTCTTTTTGCTGGAAAAAGAGGGGCACTAAATATAGAGGCATAAGATCTAGCACCATCTGTATTTCTGAGGTCATTCATATCATTGTCCTGGTTGTTTGGCCGCTCAGTGCGACTGTCCATTTGCTTTGTTTGCTGAGGAAGGAAATCAGATGTTTGCTTCACAGCCAATGTTGGATTCTGAGTCAAGTCTAATCCTTCTGAGCTGTGCAGTGGGGAAGAAACATCCATAACTGAACCCCAATCTGCTGGTGTTCGTTCAGTTTCATGGGAGCTTTCATCATCAATATGCACAGGGGTGATAGGTTTAACTACTGAAAAGCTCATAGGGCCAGATTCCCAAGTTCCAGTAGTTAAAGATTTCTCCCAGCCAACAGCTCTAAGCACATTGTCCATAGTCCAAGCCACTGGGTCTGAGCTATTTTCATTCTGAACTAACGATTTCTCAGAGCCTCATCTTAGGCAGGACCCTTCAGTGCCTATAATAACCACTCCTGGTGAGGCTCCTGAACATGGATTATTTTAGTTACCAGCAAAAAAAAAGAGGAGATTGGCTTGTACCTGTAAAAAATGAAAAAGGCTGTTGTACCTCCTGCAGTTCTTCGAGACCACTGCTCACTTCTGCTGGTGGTATTGTCTGCTGCTGTGCTGTTAAGGGAGCTGCCATATCAGCATTTGACAG
The DNA here is from genome assembly GCA_016271365.2 of Neoceratodus forsteri. NCBI lineage: Eukaryota > Metazoa > Chordata > Ceratodontiformes > Ceratodontidae > Neoceratodus > Neoceratodus forsteri. Next base: position 1,210,732,819 of record CM057453.1, on the reverse strand, counting down.
CTGTACCTCCACCTCTGGCTTCTCGGCCTGTGTCATTTGTTCTTGCCACTGCACTACTGCAGTAGTGGCCTGTAATTCTGTCTGTCTCGCTTTAAAGTGAGTTTCTTCTTCTGTCAGCAAAAGCTGCAAATCTTTTGACACATCCTCCATTTTGCTTTTCCTTCATCTAAGTCTGTTATGGTATCTGTGTGTTTTAAGCCATCTTTTTGTAGCTGGGTTTCCTTAATTTCTTCAGTTATTTCTTTATTTTTCCTTTTTGAGTCATCATTTACCATGTCCATTCCATTTGTGTCAAAAAAATACTTCTGTCTCCATGTTAGAAATAGCAGAGGCTGATACCAGCTCCTCTGCCTCTTGGACCTCCATCTTGTCCAACCAATTCTCCAGAGTGATAGTTGGACAAAGGTTCCCCTACAGGTGAGTAGGGGATTTTCCCAAGTGCCCTAGCCAAATTTCCCCCGATTCACTAAAATACCACAACAGCTTAATCTGGTTCAAAGTCAGTTAGCATTCATCTGTATCCCCCTTCCCCAAGTTGTACCTGAAAATAGGCAAAATTTGTCTAGTGCACTTACACGGTCAACAAAAACTAAATAGATAAATAAATAAATAAAAGCAATGCTTTGGTGCATGGATGGTACAAAAATAAACCTTACTGCAGTAAATAACCTGAAAGGTTAGAACAGGAATTCCTGGATTGTGCAGATCTTCTAAGTGGAAATAGAGGTGACTGAGCTTTATGCCTGGGTAGTTTCCCCTGAGTTGATGAAAGGACAGTGATGTTATGAATATAGTGGTAAGGAAAAACCTTGCAGATTAATGCCAAGAAGACTAAGACACTTTTCCCTCTTTGAGAAAATCTGTCACCTTAAAAGCACAGTGCTTCAGTTGCTAGCAAGCTTTGTTGTTGGATATTAGCAGAAGAGCAGTTGAGACCCAAAGCCACGAGTGGGCTATTTTCATATGCTGAGGAAATTGGCTGATTAAAAAGTCTGCAAGCAATCAAACTGATATGATGTTACGTTTTAATGCTTCTTCAAAACCTCATTAATGCGGTAGTTAATAACAAGAAGAAATGGAAAAAAAGTTGAAACTGATCTTTACTAATATTGTTGAAACAAAGTTGCAAAGTTCTAAATTAGGAGTCCATAATTTCAGACTAAGTCCTGTGATGGAGGAATGGTGTTGACTCATTTAAGCAGTAAAGCATGCCAGGGTGTGTGTGTCATGATGCAATTATGTCACACGTTAGGTGAGGCATGAGGCCACAGGTCTAGTGCATTCAACCACCGGAGCAGTGATGTTATTCCAGCAACACACACCCTGAAGTGCCTTATTTTGATTATAAAATGGAATTATATATGTGTTCACCATCACAGGTAGGCTCTTTTTTGGGCACTAGTTATACCTGAGGTTGTGATGGGATCAAATCAATGGTGAAACTGGCTCCCCACCAATTAGTATTCAGAATTTCTTCTACCCTTTTATAATTAAGTAATAATGCTTTACATGAGGTAGTTTATCATGAGATATCATCACAATAAGGGTGCAGTGTGAGTCATGAGGTCACAGGCCTAGTGACACATGGATCCAAGAAGTGATGAAATGACACACCCTGGAGTGTATAATTGCTGTTATACATCAAAAAAGAACACCTTAAACAGTCATAACTTTCAATTCAATAGAGTTTATTTGAGAATAAATACTCCCAAGTTTAATAGGTTAAAAACTTAAGTTAACAATTTAATGGGTCCAGGGACATCTATGTTTTGGGCTGGCAGTATAGCCTAGACAGAGTGAGGAGCTCTGACACATCCAGCAGACCTGGTTTAATTCCCACAGCTTCAGCTTGCATACTGTGTGACTCTGAGCAAGTCATTTAACTACCCCGGATCCTGTCAAGGGCGTGTGTCAGTAAGAGTGCAATAAAAAATGTGCAGAGAAAACAACATTCATGAAAACAGCTACAGGGAAACTATAGCACGGACATTATAGCGCTATGCCTGTAGCTGTTTTCAGTTGGGCTGAGCACTATAAGTCTGTGAGTGTGTGCTGAGTTAGTGTGCCGGCATTGTGGTGTAACGGTTAGGGTAACAAACTATGAATGGCTGTGGTATGTGTGACTGTGGTTCGAGCCCAGCATTCTACTTTGACATCATTGCACTTTTACTTTTTTTTTTCACAGTGCCTATCTCCCCAATAATATTTTCATTGTGTAGTGGTGATTTCTTCAGCTGTGGAGGATATATATATATATATATATATATATATATATATATATATATATATATATATATATAGAGAGAGAGAGAGAGAGAGAGAGAGATGTCTGGGTGGTGAAGCCCACATGTGGGGTGTGAAGCCCCTCACCTAAAATTTTCCAACACACCTCTACCCCCCACCCAAGTTGCCTGCCATGCGGAGTTCCATTATACGATATACCACCCTCCAAGATCCATGTGTCTCTCAGTACAAGTGTTCAATCTGCCCACCCCTGACATTCACTCACTCTGACTCTCATCACTATCAGTACCCTCACTGTTTTTCCTCAGCACTGTTATGTTTCCCACTCTTTTCCCTTTACAGATTTTGACTGCACTATTTTCTTCTTGCTCTTTTGACCTTGTCCACCCAGTGCTCTTGGGCTGCCCTTGAAAACATGCACATGTGCCTAGTGGGTCTTACCTGGATACCAAAAAAAAAAAATTGGAATCCCTTTGATGCTGTGAGTATCAGTCATGTAATGAAAATCCACTGAAGAGAATGGCAGTTTAGTGATTTATATCTCATGTTCTGAAGTCTGTGACTGGAACTTTTTTGAACTATTACAATGTTTGTGGTTTTATAATGGCTGTTAGCCAATCAAGTTTTTTTTTTATTATTATTTAAGATCATTGTATAATTAGGCATGTTATAATTACAGTGTAATGCAAGGGCTAAAGTTCTCCTATGTGAACATAATAGGCCTATAATGGTATAAAGGGGTTCTGTTAGTAATTATAAACCACATGTAAGAAGCAGGAGTGATTATATATATATATATATATAATCTGTTGCCAGAACCCCAAGATGCAGTTATATTAAGAATAATGGATCGGGAGGTGTTGTACATTATGAGTTTTTTTATACACCCTTAGTGTGTGATACCAGATAAAACTGAATGCAAAGCACAAGTGGTTTAGGAAGGTATTACACATTCAGGGTGTGTAAAAAAAAAAAATGAATAGTGTAACACCTCACTTTTTATTTTATATAATTGCTGGTCGGTTGAAGGCTGTGTGTTAGAAAAAAAGAGAAAACATCCATTTTCCTTTCGTTTCTGTGAGCATGAGCCAGAGGTGGCTTTCACTTTTTGTTTTACTAGCTGACACTCATGCTGTATAACCAGGTTCCATTCTGTAATGACTGGCAGGTTAGTATGGAATTACAGTGGGGCAGGGGTCAGTCTAGTGAATAAATGGACTCACCAGTAAATAGATTCCTGTTATATACACTTTGATATATTTTACTTATCCTTTTTGTTCATTATCAGTCTACCTAGAGGTGTGCAGGATGCGGAATTCTGCCAGCTAAATTCATGTTGAATCGCAATTCATCTTCCAAAATGTTTTTCAGAATGTCTTTTCAAATTCTACGGTATTCTAAAAAGCATTTCGATGTAAACTGAGGAATAATTTTCTGCAAATGATATAAACCATGGACTGCAGAAAGGAAATATGCAGTTTATTTAAACCATGGGTTGCTAATCCCTGAAAAACATTTCACTTTCAAACTTCGCAATTTTTCCACTGATGTAATTCTACGGAATTAGGTGGAATTTTCCAAAATTCCACAGAATTCATTCTGTTGGAATTTAAAAATTCTGTTCAACCCTAAGTCCATCTTTAAGAAAAATAAATCTGCACTCAGGAAGAAGCACAACACTCAGAGGCAGTATTTGCAAAACAAAAGTAGTTTATTACAACAATGTGTAAGGATGACACTAAGTCCTGTCACTTCAATCATCAACTGGTCTTTGTCGGGCAATGTCCACATCTATCTCCCTTCTAACACTTGAAGGTCTTTTTGTTCCTCATTTATGTTTAAATGTTTTATTACTTATGTGCACAACCTGTCACCCAAATTCCACTGTATGCTTTTCTGTTTCTTAGAATATATGTATCAGATCACTACGTATACTGTATGTCTTTTGTTACCAGAACTTTATATTCTTGCATTTGTATTGTGTTGTAATTAACAGGACCTCCTTTTAAATGAGCTTGCTCAATTGAGTTTTCCTGGAAAATGAACTTGAACTTGTTACTTCTGATGTCAGTTGGTATGCAAGGCAGCAGTGATATAGGAGCTCATTATTTATAGCTTTATAAGTGAGGCTCTTATGTCAGAAACTAGCTTATGATAAATGATGTTGGAACCCATTCATTGTAAGGATGCAAACACTTGGGCTGGGAGTTTCAAAAGAGAGGACACAGCACTCGCACCCTGCATCCTGACAAATGTGTCGGGATGCTTGTGTAGGTTTTTCAAATGTCCCAACACATCTGTGATGCTTAATGTGATTTTCAGAAAAAAATGATTCATGCATCAAAATGTTTACATCTGCACCATTTTTGGAGCACAAGTTGTAGCAACCACACTCAGAAGTTAGACTACCTTTTAGGTAGTCTATCTGAGCAGATGTTACAAGGTCATGAATAAAAAATGGACGCAGCAGTTTAAAAATGGCATCCTTGTTTATAAGGAATATAATGCTGTCAAAATTACAAGTCTATAAAAAATGCAAACAATCGAGACTTTCAACATTATAAAATATAGTTGTACTAATGGCAAATGATGGTGCTGTCTTCATTCTTCATCAGTTCAAATATTACAATACAGCCCCACATATTATGAAAATAAAACAATTGCAGTGAATGTATGTAAAATACATATTTGAATAGACAACTGATTCTTTTTGATTCTAATGTTTCCTGTTGCTAGTATATCTTTACAGGGGAGGTTCATTTTGCCAGTTGTTGTTGTTGTTGTTTAAAATTTATTTTTATACAGGTTTATCTGTTGGGAAATTAATCCCCATTTTCAACAAATACCTGTGTTGTCATACAAAAACATCAAACATAACAAAAACACACAATACAATAACAACAATTAATAACAATTACAACTAACATTTAAATAATGAAACAATTCATGCTTAAAAGTATACAAGTCAGAAATTTCAATAATTTCACAAGACAAACCATTCCATGACCTAGCTACACTATTCTGTAAAACCATATCTCCCATGCGATTTAAATTTTGAATTGTAGGCAATTTTCTTGTTGATCTCCTAAACATATCTAAGTATTTAGTGTCTGAATTCAAACAAATCAAATACCTTAAAGAATGCATATTTGAATGTATCAAACCATGACATATCATGAGCACACAAATTCTCTTGAGCTGATGGATATAACCATCCAAGTTCTTGAAAGACTATACAATGATGAACTCGAGATTTGTTATTCAGTATATAATTCCCCAATCTATAGTAGATCTGATCCAACTTTAATAAAGATTTTTTATAAAAATGTTTATATAATGGAAGACCATATTCTAATACAGGTAACAACAGTTGTTTTATCAATTTAGACTTTATAGCCTTATTCAGACATCCTGATACCCTTCTTAATACTCCCAATCTTTGATTTACTTTTTTAATTTGTGATGTTATGTGGTCAGAAAAAGAAAAACGATAATCCACCATAACTCCTAAATATTTATAGGTATTAACCTCTTGAACACATGTACCATCCAAAAAACTAATCTTTAAATCAGTAGAATTCTTAGTTCTAGATCCCACAGAAAAAGTCATACTCTGAGTTTTCCCAGAGCTTATTAAAAGTCCAGAATCTCTAATCCAAGACTCAACATTAGTAAAGTCTGTCTGAAGTTGTTCTCAATTATGTTTTACTCAGTAGAGATGTTATACCTGTAGCGGTCTGCCACAAGGCTATGATTACTTTTCTGTTTCATCCACAATTAATCATAATAATGAAACTGTTTATATCATTTGAATGTGTGCGGCCGCACCACGATGATGTAATTGCAATGGAAACAGAAAGGTAATGGCATTCTACTGGTAAAGCAGTTCAGACTATGGCTTTGTGATATTTTTTTTTCACAGACAAAATCATGTGAAAACACACTTTTGCTCAGTTTTTTTCTGTATTCAAGGATCATTGGATTTGGCCATTTTAACTGAAAGAGAGAAAGCAGAGTAAAATCACACAGAGTCAGAAAATACTGTTTTTGTGGAACAATTGCATTTCTGTCAACAAAACAATGTGCAGGAACAATTTTTCATAGAAAAGGGCATGTTTTTGCATGGCAGTTGGGATTTCTTACATAACTGTTTCCCACAACAAAGGATGGGATTTTCACAGAATTTGCCACTTCCACAAAATGTATGAGCCAATATCAATCAGCCCTAATATAAACGGAACATCTACAGAGATGAGCAGTATATAACTGAAAACAAATGTGTATATAGAACATAATACTTTGCAAGCTGTGGAACAATACTGTACATATGGGTTTGTGTAGCTTAGCCTTCCTTTTTAATTTAATAAATTTGCTGACATCACCATTTTATTAATTATATTGTAAGACTGTTATATTGTGAATAATGCATATGCAGGTGTGTGTTATGAGTTTTTTTTTCACACTCCCAAGGTATATGATAATCCATAAACCTTGAGAGGAAAGCTCTAGAGGTTTATGAGAGTATCTCATACCGAGGGTGTGTAAAAAGCCTCATGACACACACACCTGCAAATGTTTTTTTTTTTTTTTATAATTGATGCAGGGTGTGTTTCAAGGGAAAAAAAATGTAATTTTGTAGAAGTGAAAGTAATTTCTTTTACAGTAGTCTGCTAAAGATTAGACAACAGGGGCCAGATATTCAAAGCTTTGCACAGGGTGCAAATCCATTACACTGAATTTGTGCCCAGCTGCAAAATTCAAAAGTTCAGTTAACGCTGGTGCTGTGTGATAGTGCCAATGCTAAAAGTTAATGTATGCAGGGGAGGGAGGGTGGGAGGGGCCATTACTGCTGGTGCACCGGCATATTCTAAAGAATAGCACTGCGCTACAGGTTGTTGCCCCTCCTATAGTGCGGCACACAATATCACCAGCATATAGCATGCAGTACTGTGGTGCAACCAGGGGGGAGGTAGATCTCCCATTCACCACACAGCACACCTTGGGCCCCCCATCCTGATCCTGGTCACCCGTGTCCTAACAACCATTACTTTCCCTTATAGTTTAGTGCCCCCCCATCATGATCCCCATCACCCATTGCAAACAAACACATTAACTTCCCTGGTAGTTTAGTGACCCCCAATCCCCCATCATGATCCATGACACCCATGCCCATAATCCCAGTATTGTCTTTTGGTAGTCTAGTGGTCCCCTCCCTCCCTCCCAGCAGTGCCAATTACTCTGCTTCCCCCAATCCCAGAATGGAGCTGGCGGCTGGCTCAGTCCACCGCTCACCTATGTGGCCAACTGCTGACTGAGTTATGAATGAACGCATACTGTATACATATGTGCTCATTCATAACTCAGTCAGCGGCTGGCCGCGGAGGTGAGTGGTGGGATGAGCCAGCCGCTAGTTCCATTCTGGGATGGGGGGAGTAGGGTGATAGGCACTCCCAGGTGGTGGGCCACTAGACTACCAGGGAAGGCAATGTGTTTGGTTGTAATGGGTGATGAGGATCCTGGTAGGGGTGAGGGACCACTAGACTACCAGAGAAAGTAATGTTTTTGTTTGCAGCGGGTGACGGGGATCGTGATGGAATGGGGGGATCCACTGGTTTACCAGGGAAAGTAATGTTTTTGTTTGGAATGGGTGATGGGGTTTGAGATGGGGGGTCACTAGACTACCAGGGTGAAGGGTGTACATATGTTTTCTGTTTTAAAATGTTGGCATTGATAGGATGGAGCTTGTACTTCACGTACATCTGCATTCCATTATATCTTAGCAATAAATTTCATAGCTTGTCCGTTACTAATATATTTGTCCAAGTCCATGTACATTACAGTTCTATCCTACTCCAGTGTATAGTCTTCTGTTTCTGATTGGCCTTTGAATTTGACCTATAATACCACTTACACTGTTACAACATCTGTGTCTCTCTATCTATATGTATACGTATATATATATATATATATATATATATATACTGTATATATATAAACATAGAATATGACGGCAGATAAGGACCGACCAGTCCACCTAGTCTTCCAATTTTTCTACTTGGTTTGGCAGTTCCTACCCTTATCTAAACTGCCATTCCCCTGCTCTGCTGCACAGCAAGGTGCCTTTATGTTTCTCCCATGCACTTTTGAATCTCTGTACTGTTTTTGCTTCCACCACCTCCGCTGGTAGGCTGTTCCACAGATCCACCACACTCTCTATGAAAAAATATTTCCTAGCATTCTCCCAAGCCTCTCTTCCTCCATATATATGTATATACATTGTGACATACCTCTACAGTGTCCCTCACCATGGGGCTAAGTGTCTCTCAGCGTCCCTCAGTCTGAGCATCTGTATCCCTCATTACACTGTGGTATGGTTGGGAGGTATGCACTGTGTTATGCCTTCCAACACATGCTGCCTGCAGCTAACAACCTGTTTCTGAGGTCTGACATACAGGTAGCACTGCGTCCACCATGGAACAGCACTGGGCAAACTACATGGAAATGTTCGCTAAGCAGCTCCAATTGAGATGCAAATGTGGCTGTTTGCACATGGATTACCTTAGTATGAGCTTTGAATATTGCAAACTTTAGCCCCAGGCTAATGTGTTAGCCTGGGGCAAAGTGCTAGTGCTGGGCTGATGTGTTTGCTCCGGGCTAACCTGTCACTAGCACAGCACAGTTCTGCTGTGTGTGGCCTGCATTGACTGTTTCTGTTGTTGCACAATGCTCCATTAATATCTCTCACATTCGCCTGCTACTGCAGCTCTGCATTCCTTCCCCCATCCACTGAGCTGCTGTTACAGTTTGGCCTTCCCTGTTGCTATATTCAGAGCTGTCTTATTTCCCTGGCTAATCTTGCACTGCACTCCCAGCCCTGTTTGCACTGCTTCCTTTGCACCGTACATTCACCAGGTTTAACACTGGTGCTATTCCTTTAAATATAGCGTGCTAATGGTTCTGGGCTAATTTAGTATGCCATGCAATGCTAATTTTGCCCTGGGGCTATGTTTTGCATATCTGGCCCCAGATATTTCAAGATCATACAATATGTTCAACACTTTTTAACTGGCAGTGAATTAGTTAATAAGTATTTCAATAATGAATTAATGACAAGTACTATTTTGATAGATACTGCTCGTTTTGGATTTCCTCAATGTGGGTGCAGCTGTAACCTTACTGGTTACCATTTTTTAATCACACAACAGTCCTATTTCACTGTGAACTTGGTAAAAACATGACTATTTTTAAACCGAAGTGCACTTTTTTTAATTGTGTCTTGTTCGATGGTTATACTGTGGGTCAGTCTGGTTGCTATGGGATCTGGGGTGAAAGTGCAGGGTTCTTTCCCCCCACTTGTATAGTGAGTGAGATAAACGATGTAGCAGTGCAGTGATAGTGCGAGGACAAGAGTGCCATCATAACCCAGTATTGTGTAATTATGGCATTTACTGGGTTATTACAGCATTTTAAAATCAGTGTGCAGCAATTTATAACAGGGGGTCACCAGTTATTGTAAGCACATTCAGATGTAGACATAGTTTAATGGTTTTTGACTTCCTCCAGATAAAAAAATCATGAAGAAGAAGTTATACTGTCATCCTCTCAAGTATGAGCTTACTGTAAAATTTACATTGATGCCCCAGGTTGGTGTGTAACTGTTTACATAAATTCTGTCTTTACCTACTGACCCATAAACTATTATATGTTACTTTCAGATGATTTCTGCCAATCCATAATTCATACCATGGAGAATACTACATCCCTTAAACTTTTTTGGAACACTTTTCGTCCTCTTCTCATGGGAAAAGTTCTTTATACTCCTGTCAATCCTGCAACATCGCAAATTGTGAAAGAGGTAATAAGCCTTTACAGTGAAACATCCTTTTACTCTATATAAGTTGCACGGAAGTGTACATATTTTGCTTTACTTTGTAAACAATGCATGCATGACAGATAACAGTAACAGAGGCAGCATCAAGTTATGGTTCCAGAGATGAACACAATTCCTATAATCTCCTAGAAAGTTAACTATTATATACAATCAAAATGCCACTTCAGAGGTGGTGCTTCATCAGAAGAAATTCTGATGATCATTCGTGTGTGCTGTAGGCTTTCATGATTATCCTTATATGTCAGCCGGTGGCTCAGATGATATTATCAAATGTTGCCAAATTAATCTGCCTGTCTCAACTATTATACAAAGCATTCAGCTGTTTCTTCTTTCAGAGACTCTGTGTACCTTCAGAACTTGTTTAAGATGTTTTGGGAAAGCACTGCCTTTTTAAAGGTTACTGTTGTTGTAGATGCCATTTTATGGGCTGTTGGAAGATCACATTGGCAAAACTACCTTTAGAACTATACTTGCATATGTTAAGCACCATCATTTTTTTTTTTATCAAATAAAAATATATTATGTGTGATTATTTTGAATTCTTTTCTTTATATACATTGATGTTTTAATGAGAAAATGTAATGTCCCTCTTATGAGCACAGAAATGGCAACTTGTCTTTTGGAAGTCTAAGATTTCTTTTCTCAAAGGCTCTTGCTTACAGCAGCAGACATCAAGAAAGTTCAAACATGTCAAGTGCTGAAGAGTAAGCTCTTGAGAGTGAAGATGCATTCTTACGTTAACATGTTATGTAACATGGAAGCTAATGGAAGAACATTTATAACATCAGTTGATAAATCCTCGTTTATGCTGAAAATTGATAAAGCAGTTTCTTATTATTTTCTTTAACTTGTATTTAGTTTTGCTTCAATTTTTTTTTTTATTACTGTAATTATCATCTTCATTATATCTAGTTGCAGGATATGCAATACCAGAGAAAGGATGTGTGTATGGGAACCCTATGTCCAGCTATGTGACCCTGCCACTTAGTGGTTAGAGCACTGGGATGGTATTCTGGGAACCTGGGTTCAATTTCTAATAGGTCACACTATTTCTTTCTAACTACAATTTGTAGTTTAATTGCTTGGCAGTGATGAGTACTGCACCCAAACAAAAAAAAAATCTAATTGTCATCTTTCATTTTTTTTCTGCTGTTAGACTCTACATATTGGTTCTGCATTAATGGTTCAGATGATACTAAACTTAGGTTCTAAATTTCATAGATGGTGTTTCTCTCAATAGTTTCTATGCACCTTCCCCTGAATAAACACACACACTTAAGACCTTGGAGAAATGGTCACAGGCATAATTTTATTCAAGATATTACAGTACTAGAGAGGCATGCACAGCTGGGAGATTTTTGCAGACACCTCCATCCTGGCACCCCCCCTTCCACTGAAGGGCCAACTGTTATGTGGGCCAAGGCATAGATGTACCTCCCTGGTTGGTACTCCACCCCAAGAGTTGAGAGGTCATGTGGCTGAGTGACAAGTAACTGCACTGTCTGTGGCACCACAGCACTCACAGAAACAGTGGAAGAGGGAACTATGGCCATGGCAAGAAGCCTTGAGGGCAGGCTAGCCAGATGAGGTTGGACTGTATCCCCCCTAACCAGGGTCCAGGTCTTGCAGCCCTCCAGGCCTCATGCTGATCAGAAGCAATGAGCCCTTTGGGAGAATTCAACTCATCCCCCCATTTCCTCTGTATCATCAGTCTGCAATTCTACCTCCAGCTATGTCCATATACAACTGCAAGGCATGGCTGTCCACACTGATTGGCCACATAGAGATGCTGTTAAAGTGGGAAACATATGTCTGCCATACCTACAGGTCCTCTCAAAACCCTTCTGGTACTCAAATTCAGTGATTCAGATTCTGAGCCCCTGTCCCCAGCTTCCACCTTAATTGCAGGAAGAACCTTCCTATGGGAATGACCCGACAGGCAAAATTGAGATGTCCCACTCTCTGTTTTAAGTTCCACAGGGTTATCCTCCTGGACACTATGGCCTTGCTCAAAACAGACCTCAATGTGTCTATCTTGTCATGAGTCAAGCATCACTACTGTTTCACTGCATCAATTTCTATGCCCAGGAACATCACCACCAGGGGCATGCCAAAGAGGTCACACAATTCTATGAAAGTGCCTAGCATTTTCCCTCAAACCTGAGAGTGCTCTGGACCCACAAACAGAAAATTGTCAAGGTATTGTATGAAGTCTTGGTTCCCCAAAGCCAGAGCTGTCATCCAGTGTAAAAAGGTGTTGAAGCTTTCAAACACCATGCAAGCTACAGAGTAACTATTGAGCATGCAACTGTAGACATAGTTCTTCCCCTCAAGTCTCATCCCCATCAGGCCCTGGGCAGTTGGATGTACTCGTAGTAGCTGGAAGGCCAACTCTATGTCTGCCATCGACATCTGACCGTGAGACCCCACTGCCTGAACCACATCAACTGCCCTATCAAACAACTTGTATTGAACTGCTGTAAAACGGGAGTCAATGTGGTTGTTAACTGAATCCCCTTCCAGGTGTGACAGGTGGTTAATAATCCAAAACTTCTCCAGGACCTTTCTGGGCACCAAACCATTTGGGGACACCTTGAGATTTGGCAGGGGAGGAGCCGAATATGGACCACTTAATCTTCCCATCTGCACCTTCTTCTCCAGTTTATCCTGGACCACTAGTGGATGATTACTGACTTACTTCAAATTCTCTGCCTCATACCCCTGCAGAGATCTGTGTATGGGATTCCAATGTCTTCTGAGAAACCTGGGTAGCCACATGGTCCGGGTACTGGTCCAACCAGGGACTAAACCTGTCCACCCTTTCTGGAGTGGCTAGGTTTGTTACCCTGGGATTTATTAAGTTTCTTGCAGAAGGTGTGCTTGTCTCCCTTGGGTGGCTTCAGGGAGGGGCACTGTATGTGGATGAGATGTTGCCTACAGGTGACACATTCATGCTGAAACCTGCAGTTATTTTTGGTAAACTGCCCTGATTATAAGTGAAGCACACCTGGGAGTAGGGCTTCATGAGTTCTGATCCCCGAGGTTGAGGTGTCCTAATAGGCAACCCACAATCTATGTGGATGCCCCCCTCCCTGTGCACCATGCCTATCAGGAGAGGCATGTCCAACATGCTCCAATCAAGCAACATGCCTGCCTGCCTCTGCCATCTGAATTCTTCATCATATTTTAATGAAACCATCCTCCCTTGAGCCTATGCACTAACATAATTTATTCAAATTGTTAAATAGGCCTAAATATTGTTCAGGGGCTGGTTGGATTATGGTGGTATTGAAAACAATGAACCCTTCCAGTCAGTTATCGAAAGTGCATGCAGGTTTCATCTTCTTCTTCTTCTCAGGGTCCTCATTATTGTCTTTTTTAGCCCCCTGCTCACCCAGAAAGTTGAGCAGGGAAAACATACCAACATATTTCCCACTGTAATAAGATAATAAAAATGTTCCCCAGCAACAATTTTAAATTTTATTCCACTATTACTGGAGACTGAAGTATTTGGAATCCACACAATGCTAAATTTTTCACAGACAGTGAGCTTAGAAAATTTAACTTTTGTACCTGGAATGATTGGCTTATAGACAATACCTTTATAATCAAAATTGAGTTTTTGTTTGGATGCTCACTGCACCAAATTCAGTCTGCATGGCTTGAATACAATATACTAAATAATAAATTTATTAAGTTCATTCTTCCCAAATCAAAAATAGAATTGGACATTCTACCATTATATCAAAATATCAATCCTAAAAATAAAGTAAGCATCTTGGCCTTTTTCTACCAACATACTGTAACTAAACATCTTAGAAAAATTGATACACAATTTCATAAATCTAAGTCCAAATGGGAAGCTGAAATAACAGACTAATGGGATACTAAGATATAGAAACAGATTCAGGTTAATGCAAACAAACTATATATTAATGCTAAAAATAAATCCATTCAGTTCAAATTTATGGATAGATCCTGTAGTACGCCCTATAAACTATCACATATGGACTCCACATACTCCAATCTCTGTTGGCATAAATGTACAGAGAAGGGGAAAAAAATAAACCATTTTAATTTGTTGTGGGAATGTGGGTATATAAATGACTGGTGGACACAAACTAGAAATGAACTTGAGAAAATTTTTCGAATCCATATTCCCCTTTATTCTAGAATATTTCATTTAAATGATTTTCATACATGAAACCTCAGAAAAGAGAAAATTAAGATGTTTGCCTTAGCAACAATGGAAGCTAAGAGAATTATTCTTGAACACTGGAACACCACCAAACTCCCCTCCTTTGGTAGCAACAAATGGAGTAATATTTTTAAAACTACGTTGCTCTATGAGAAGTTGATTGATCATATTAATAAAGAAGAGAATCACGTAAACATTTCTTGGCATGATTTACTTAGGTGGCTTTCTCCTCTATTACAATTGTAACTAACAGTTTCATCATAGTTACTCAGTCCAGAAGATACAGGTTTTTGGGTTAGGGTGGAGGGAGGGGGGAAGATAGTATTCTAGTCCTTTTGCTTTCATATGTTTACTGTACAACCAAATGTTATCAAAACAATATACTGTATATTGTCTTAAAAAGAAACAAATATGTTTGGTTGTTAACCATTATGTGCTTTAATAAAAAGGATATTGCAAAAAATGAGACCATATTCCCCAGCTCTGGATCAGTTGCCAGACCCTTTCCATCATTTGTGAACATACTGGTTTAACCTCACTGATGTAGTGAGTGGGGCTGCTCTCCATCACCACTGGATTCTACACTGCACTGGCACATACTGCACCCATAGGCACCTGGTCTACATTACCCTTTGTTGCTGACCCTGTACTAACATAGCAGCTTGTCCAGCTTTTTGTCTATGGAGGATCTCTTTTTGGTCTCTGGCCCTTTTAAAGCTGGGTCTGAGTGAGTGTGGTCCCCCGATGCCTGTTCAGACATGTGTGGGACTGGAGCCTCCAGCTTCCTGTTCTCTGGCTCCGAGCCCAATGGGACCAGTTTCATAGGTACCGCCTGGGGCTCAGGTGGGGAGCCTTCTGCATGGAACACTGCTGAATGCCCTAATATTTCTAAACCCTTCTTCTGATATCTGGGAAGCCACTGTTTGACTGTTACCTTCTTGAGTTTTCTTGGGTACCTTCGGTTGGAGTGCTGCTGGCTTTTTTTGCTGACCATTTTGTCTTCATCACTGCTCTGGTCCTTCTAGGAGTGCTGGTCCCCTCCAAGCAGGCTTCAGCCTTTCACGCTCATTCTTCTTATATATGTTACATAGCAGCGCCTCCAGGGCCACATTCACCACTTCCTTCATGGTGGTAGTCTTCTTCTTGCAGGGAATTGTTCAAGCTAAAGCCATAAACTGTTACTCCCCCAAATAAAGAGACAAATTAGTAATGGTCTACTTTGTAACTGTGGCACACTAGAGGGAGGGTCTTGCTGCGGCTGCCTGACTGGACAAAAACACTTCCTCCCTGCACCCAACATGTTTTTTTGCTATTTTTTTTAACCAGTTATGCAGGGTCCTAATGGAATGCTGCCCTCAGTTCAGCTACCCTGCCCCCAGACACTGGAGTGGGATATGGCCCCATCCCCACTGCTGTAATTCCCTAATAATGTTATCAGTGGTGGTTTCCCTTATTTACCCTATGGTACTATTGACATTGGCCACAAAGCGCTGACTGCCTCCCATAGTCCTGCTAGGCCAGTACCCTTTATAAGTAACTACTACTATTAATCATGACAATGGGTGGGAGGGGCATGAATGAGGTTGGATAGTACCCGGTGCAAGTTTCAAAGGGTAGGCAGGGGGAGGTCCGGAAAGATCCTTGTGCCAAAAGCCCAAGCCCCTCTGATTCTAAAGATCAGCCACCATCTCAGGGAAGCCATGAGTGAGCCTCACTTCACCTATTTATTACTCGCACTTTTACCATTTCTTTTTAAGAATGCCCAAAAATTCAGTTCCCTGCTGCCAGCAACCCCTTCCCCAACCCCTGCCTGGTATGATTACCTTCTTAAACTGCCTTGCTTCTAGTTATTTCACATTGCTTTAAAACTTGATTCTTGCCCTATGAGAGAAGTACTGGGGGGTTCTGAAGCTACTTCCACCCACCCAGCCCCAACAATTCCATACCACAATCCCCCCCCCCATCTGGACTCCCTGCATCTGTGCCAGAGGGGAACTGCTACATGCATGCCTAAAGGGAATGTATTGGACTTCCCATTTCAGTTCCAGCGCTGCACCCCTGCCAGACCAATATGTCAAGTCAGTAAGCATTAGTCAGCAAGCTAAGATGAATGTTCAGTTGCTTCTTAACAGCAAATGGAGAGTATAGCAAGAAAGACCCAAATTGGCTCATTTAGACATGAACACAGAAAATTCCAAATAGGGAGAAAATTACAATGTAACTTGCTTGAGCCAAAACCCTGTGATTCAATCCATCACATGCCTTCTCCTTTATTTATATTTTGCTCTTGACTGCCCTCCTGAAGCAGGTTATTATCATGGCCTTCGTAATGATCACTGATCATGCCCTTGCACTGGTCCATGTATGATCCAAATCCTCTCACTTGAGGTCTCCGTGGTTTGATGGGGAGCTCAAGATGATAAGGATAAGGGATCTGAAGTTAGAATGCTGCTGGTGGAAGACTGGTCTTGTGGAAGATAAACTGGTCCTGTGTACTCACTACGGTGAGTATCAGGGGGCAATCAACCATAAGAAGGCAGAGTTCCTGTCCATGGAAATTGCTGCAGGAAGGAACTGACCGGCTGTGCTATTTCAGACTGTGGATAGGCTACTACACCTGGTCTGCCTACAGCCGAAAACAAGCCTTTTCTGATTCTTAATGTGAAGAGTCTGCGCTATTCTTCTCCTCTGACAGAGTGTACTCCATCTTGTAGGGAATTTCATCAGTTGGCTGGAGTATGGCCTGCAGTGATTACCATGGGCATCACAGAAGTAATCCGCCTGTTTGGGGTGCATTTTAACCGGTGGAGGTGGCCGAGGTCATTGAGGTTGCTTACGGGCTGAAGCACTCATATTGTGAACTGGACCCAGTGCAGTCGTGTTTCTTGATGGGATGTGTCAGTTCTGTTGCCTCTGTGTTTGCCATGATTTTTCAGTGTTCTGTGTTGGAGGGGGACTTCACAAATTCCTTGAAAGAGGCTCTGGTGAGACCCCTTGTGAAGAAACCATTTTTAGACCCTGACATCTTGGCAAATTACTGATCTATCTCCAACCTCCCTTTTTTGGGTAAGGTTGTAGAGAAGATTGTGATGCAACAGCTTGAGGAGCACCTTGTGGCCTTTGCCATCTATAAGCCACTCCAGTCTGGATTTCGTGTGAGGCATAGCACCAGAACGGCGTTAGTTCAGGTGCACAATGACCTCCTCAGGGCACGAGATCAAGGAGAGGGGTCAACTCTCATTCTCCTTGATCTCTCCTCAGCATTTGACACAGTGGACCATGTTGTGTTACTAGATCATCTTAGGGAGTACTGTGGGCTTGCCGGCACTGTCATCTCCTGGTTTGAGTCCTATCTCGTGAACAGGAGGCAACTGGTGGTGATGGAGAAATTCTCCTCCTCCCTGAGCCTCCTGTCCTGTAGAATACCTCAGGGTTCAGTCTTGTCACCAGTGTTGTTTGCTGTGTACATGCAGCCCCAGGGTGAGCTCATTAGGAAATACAGTGTGGGTTTTCATTGCTATACAGGTGATACCCAGTTGTATTTTTCCTTTCCCCCTGCAACATCCAACGCTGTAGAAGTGCTTAATAGCTGCCTGGCTGAGACTAATGACTGGATATCCTCCAGCTGGTTGTGACTGAATCCTAATAAGACAGAGGTACTGGTGGTGGAGCTGAACCAAAGGCATGATAGGATTGCCTCTGGCATGGCAACAGGTCTTTTTCTGGGGGCTACATCATTGCTGGCTTCCTCTAGGGTGCACGATCTGGGCATGTTCCTTGATGACAGACTGACATTTGAAACCTAGGTGTTGTCCATTGTCCAAAGCAGTTTTTTTCACCTGAGGAAAATCACCAGGATCAGACCCCTGGTTCTGCCTGAGGACCTCCCTCCCTACCTTGGTACATGCCTTTGTGGCATCCAGGCTTGATTATTGTAATGCACTCTACCTCAGGGTCTCTGGAGGTGCCCTCCACTGGCTGCAGCTGGTGCAGAACGCTGCCGCCAGGTTGTTTATGGGACTTTCTAAGTTCAGTCATGTTACCCTGGTGTTGTACAAACTGCACTGGCTACCTGCCAGGTGGTAGGTTCTCTTCAAGGTGGGCTTGCTCACCTTTAAGGCCCAACATGGGCTTAGCCCTGGCTATTTGTTTGACCTCCTTGTACGTGCCGCTCCTGTCTGCTCCCTGTGTTCCTCCTCTAGGGGTTTCTTCGCAATTCCTAGGATGAGATTAAAAACTGCTGGCAACAGGACATCCAGTGTCGCTGGCTCTGTCCTGTAGAATTTGCTGCCACCAGCTGTTGGGGAGGCCCCTTCAGTTGAGGCTTTCAAGGCCCACCTAAAGACCCGTTTGTTTACTCTGACATTCCCAGTTATAGAGCTGTAAAGAACTATTATTTGATATATCTGTAATGCCTGCCTTTTTCTGCTCTCAGCTTGTTGTTTTATATTTATTTTTTAGCTATATTTATGCACTGTTTTACTTCTTTGAATGTTTGTATTTGTAAAGCACCCAGACCCTCCAGATTGGGAGCCTAAAAAATTAAAGTTGCCTTGCCTTGATTACTGGCTATCCTGAAAAATGTACTATTTGCTAGCACTTGCATTTTCTGAATTTAGCAGATCCCTGCCCACTGGTAAGAATTAGTGGAAGGGAGGAGGGGAGTCCACCACGTGGTAGATGTGGTGAGTCTCACTATTGAGTAGTCCTCTCCCCTCACCACTAACTCACTGAGTAAAAATTCTTAAAACCAGCCAGCCAGGTGCAGCTGTGTGAACAGGACTTTTTTCAGTCCCTTCCACTGCAATTCAAGCTGGCTCACTCTTTATGAAGTGGGATCAGGTACCCCATCCTCTCTTGCCATGTATCTGGCAGATTAACTTCCACTCTGTGTGTTCCATTGCAGGACAAAGGAACCCCTCGCCACTTGAGCTTTCCACATGGCTGCACAATCTGTGTGAGACCATGCCACATTGGTGGCTGCTGCCTCGTGGTCCATTAGCGCCACTCAAAGAACTCGTGAACTTGCCTCAGATATTATGCCTGCAAAGCCTTGCACATTTTTTACATTTTTTTAAAGATATATGTCTAAAGGGACCAGTCCAGGGCTCTGGTCTCTGCCAGTTGGAGGGTAAACTCCTGCCCTTACTCCTACACAAATGCCTTCCCACAGCTAGCCCACTCATTGACCTCCCCCCCATTTGAGATCACCCAGTGTTGTATAGAAATACTAATCCTTTTATTCCCTAGCAGGGCTCATCCTAAGCCTAACAGAACAATTATTTTCTTCCAATTACCTCACCGTAAAATAACTGTTGGGAGAGACTAGATGCTGCCTTTGTACTGGTGATTGATCTGAAGAGGGAGGGAGGCAAAAAAGATGGGGAACTGCTGACTTCAACTCTTTTTAACCTCTGTCTCCCCTCCCCATCCCGATGGCCACTGCCCTGTGGGAGGTTCCTGTGGTTCCTCCTCTGGGGGTGTTGCCAGGGTCTGTAGCCCATCCCCAGGTGAGGGACCATACCTACCTGCCTACTCGTTATAGAGAAGGGGACAAAGACAAATACTCAGCTGCTGCAATACTTTGACAGACTTTCTAATGTCCAAGATGTCCCTCACAAAACTCACAGGATCTCTCGGAAATATCTTCTTTACATAAAGACCTCAAATTGTCAGATCTTTGGCAAATCAAAAGAGTCAAAGTGCTTGAAGCAGTATGGAACTATAAATAGCAGAACTAATGTTCTCCTGTCCTCAGCTTTGCCATCACTACCTCTTCTTTGATGGTCATTTTATGTTTTTATTTTCTTTTTTCATCTTTCTTCTTGGGATCAATTCCCAGTATCAAGCAAGACTTCATTTTGGCACTATGCAGCATAATTGATGAACCAGGGCTGTTTCCCTTCAAAAAGTATCAGTAGTGAACCTTGAAGTTTGACATACTGTATAATTTGTTACTGCCTTTGCTTCTTGGATATTGATTTTAATAAAAAAAGAGGTCCAATGAAGGACTTCCTCCAAAGCAGTATAATTATTTTCAAGGCTTGATAGAAATAATGCCACATCCATTTACACTTCTCTCCCTCTGCATGGAGATGATATTACATAGTTTTCAGAAAGGATTGCCAGAGTGTGAGATTACAGTCCATAACACTTGATGTAGCCATGAAAATTCAGGGTTCTACCTTGTTTATCCTACCATCAGCCAAAAGGGCTGACAAAGGTATCTAGTACTTGAGTATCTCTGTGTAGTCTTCATATACTTATGTATTTTTATCCTTATTTCCTAGTACTTCAATTGCTTAGTTATTATTGCTTTGCTGGTAGAACAACATATTTAAGCTAGGTAAACTGCTGCCTCAACCCTGACTATGGGCCCTATTTCAAATGATGTTTTTTGTGATGTGCCTTTTGCAAAAATGGCCTAGTAATATAGAAATCCAGAAACTGTGGAGAAGAAGCTTGAAGTTTCTCCTATACTCATAATAGGTGAAACTGATTTCCAGTCAAACACAGTTGACTGCAATCATATTTTCAGTGTCACAATGTGTTGCTGCTATATGGGGTTTTCCACCAAAAACTTCATGGGGTTTCCATTTACTATGGCCAGGATGTCATATATTGCAAAGAGATGTGCTAAGTTGGCAAACTTCATATTGTAATTTAAATCACAAAGTTTATAAACTTCATGAAGCGCAAAGTGCCGACTTTGTGAAGTGGCATTTATTCAAGCGAAGTCATACAAATTGCTGGGGAAGATGCCACTTTGCCATGACTTCATCTGAAAAAATGTCACTTTGCTAGGGAAACTCATTGCCAAGTGGTGAAGTGTGAAGTTTGTGTGAAGTGCGAACTTCACAGAATGATTCACGTAGGGGAATTTTGCCACTGTGCTAGAATGTCAAAGGTGTAGTAAAACTTTGAACACCTTTAATGGTACACCTGTGTACAAATGATTTATCAGTCTATTTTGTTTCTGCCTTTTAACTAGGCGTCAATCAAATGCATCTAGGATTCTGAACTAAAATTCTCTGTGCTCTTTGGTAAATTGTTGCTGTATGTTGTCTTGGAGGAGCAGATTCAGAACAAAAACAAATGCTTGTATTTACTGTTTAGTTAAGGTTTGTACTGCATTTCATTTATTTGTGAAGCCTTCTGAGCCTCTGTTAGCTCTTTTTAAAGAGTGGTCCTAATTTTATGTGTTGTGTTTGTGATTATTGTTCAGAGGATTGAGTGGTGTGCTGCAGAATAATTTTCTTTTTTCAAGAGATTAACACAGCCTAGTGGTTAGAGTGCAGAAATGTATGTGAACCTGAGGACACAAGTTCATATCTCACTGATATCACTTATTTCATTTGCGACCTGTAATAAGTCACTTAGAGTAATTTTCAGATTTCCAGCACAAACATTTACAGTTCATTTCAGAAACACTCAGTAGCACACGATTTTCCTCCCAGTTTGAATTTGTGGACATTTAATGTTCTTATTACAAAACAAATTGTGGATAAATCTGGCTCTTTAGACTGCATCTGTCCAAACTGTAATTCCTGCCTTGAAGTCTCAATACTCTTTTCTGACATTAGAATCTTTTGGGGGGCAATAGGCAGTGATGGTGAGACATACTAACTATATCACTATGTGGCTTTTAAAGTATTCATTTGGTGAAATTCAAAAATCCTTTATTTGCCCATTGACCAATTGTGTATTTTGCTGCCTTTTGGTGCCCGCTGGTGTATCTGGTGAATTCTGTTCTGTGCATGCACTTTTTCCTACAGGTTATTTTTTCCTTTTTCATTCACATGAGTGTTTCCCCTCATCATCCCAGAGTATAGACAGACACAGTCTTCCCTCAGTCCTCCCTGCACTGCAGAGAGAGCGCACCACTGGCCCAAGGAGGAGTGATGTTGCCAGCCTGTAGTTGCATTAGTGATTTGGTACCTGTGGCTCAGCTGTTTTTGGAGCAGCAGCAGTCATCACATGAGGAGTCAGGTTAGCACATCGGAAGCTGCACTCATGGGCCACTAGGTGGATGTGAGAAGTTTTTTTTGCTTGAGGATGATTGCCTTAGTCATAGTGGTGTGGATGTGCCTGCAAGAGTGAGGGAGTAGTCACAGTTATCAGCAGACATTGGAGGCGGAGTCCAGGCCTGCATATCAGTCAGGAGTCAGGACTCAGTAGGAAGAAGAGACAAGCATTTGTCAATGCCGAATGTTTGCTTGCTGGTATTAGCACTGTAAATGTAGGAGTTAGAGAGATGCAGAATAGGAATGGCAGTGAAGTATTGAACTTCACGCCAACCCCACCTCCACCCTGCAGAGATGGACAGGCATTGGGGTATGCATTTGAGTCATCGCCCATAACATTCATGCCATTTCACTTCACCCTATCCTGCAGACACCAACATGTGTTGAGGTGTGCCTTGGGGTGTTCAGCTGCACAGTCACCCCATTCCATAAGGACATACACTGAAATGGGTGCAGTATAGGAGAACGAGGTGAACTGTGGGGCTGAAGAGTTCAAGGCACACCTCAATGCCTGTCACTAGCTGCAGGGTGGTGGGGTGGGGTGGAATGGCATGAGCATTATAGTCGGCAATCCAAAGGCACACCTCTGATGTCTGTCAGTCTGTACAGGGTGGGACATCATGGTTAGACACCCTAATACCCCGGGAGTTTGTTGGCATCTACAAAACAAATTTTCAACATGGCCTTTTTGTGACCCCCACCTCATGAAAGCATTTGGGACCTCTTCTCATGGACAGTGGCACTGTGATTTTGTCAATGTGTCCCGAACTTTGAGTTCCCACAGTGACCATGCCATTCTGTGCCAGATGTATGAAAACACAGATTGGGCAGTATGTGAAGAATGACAGCTGTACCATTCATAGGGAGTTGTGAAGAGATGGTAATGTTGAAAATCTGTAGTGAAAATTTTAAAAATACTCTAACATCCGGGCTTATGTGGAAACTGTGCAATGCATGTGCGTAACACAGTCATTTAGTGGAATTTTTTCATCAAATTTTCAACATAGGCATTTTGTGACCTCTGCTCATGAACAGTGTCACTATAATTTTCCTAATCTGTCCCGAACATTGATTTCCAACAGGTATCATGCTATTCTGTGCCAGATGTGTAAATGCATATTTTGGGCAGGATATGAAAAATGACAGTTGTACTGTTCATAAGGAGGTGTGAAAAAACGCCAATGTTGAAAATCTAGAGTGAAAATATTACAAATGCACGTAATTATGAGGGTTCGTGAAAATTGCGCAATGTACACTCATAACACAGTCATTTCAAGGACTTGTGTCACTAAATTTTCAACATAGGCATTTTGGCACCTCTGCTCATGAGCGCTATCACTGCGATTTTTTTTTAATTTGTCCCGAACACTGACTTCCCACAGTGACCGCGCTATTCTGCGCCAGAAGTGCAAAAACACATTTCGGCCAGGATGTGAAAAATGACAGCTGTACTGTTCATAAGGAGGTGTGTAAAAATTGCAATGTTGAAAAGCTGGAGTGAAAATATTACAAATTTGTGAAGTTACAAGTATGCGTGGAAACTGTGCAACACATGTTCGTAACACAGTCATTTTATGTACTTTCATCACCACATTTTCAACATAGGCATTTTAAGACCTCTGTTCATGAACAGTGTCACTGTGATTTTCTTTAATGTGTCCTGAACACTGATTTCCCACAGTGACCGCGCTATTCTGCGCTGGTAGTGCAAAACCACATTTCGGTCAGGATGTGAAAAATGACAGCTGTACTGTTCATAAGGAGGTGTGGAAAATGCCAATGTTGAAAATCTGGAGTGAAACTATTGCAAATTCACAACGTTACAAGCATACGTAGCAATTGCGCCATGCATGCTCATAAAACAGTCATTTCTTGGATTTTTTTCCACCAAATTTGCAACATAAATTTTTGAGAGCCACCCCTCATGAACAGTGGCACTGTCATTTCGTTAATCAGTCCCGACAGGTGATTCCACGCAGTGACCACAAAATCACCTTTTGGGGTTGATTAACACCACGACAGTGCAAGAATTCATGAGGAGGGGTCCCATGTTATAAATTTGGTGCCAAAATTCCAAAAAATGACTGAGATATGCAGCAATGTTGAAAAACCCCTATCTATCCCATTATACAGCTTACCGGCATTTCCTCAGTTTGCGGTCGGCTTTGAAGAGGTAGACGTGTTCCGTCCCCGAAGATTCTAAGCAGCCAGATTCGGAGGCATGGGTGAGGGGATGTGGGAGGTAGGTGCACAGAGGTGGGCACGGGTTGGGGGCAGGGACACCGGACTCAATGTGGGACTGTTGTCTGGTTTTCAGGGTAAAAAAAAAACATTGCTGGACAGTTTTCTACTTTGACAGGGACATTTGGCATGTTGGGGTGGACTCCCAGCGTGCCATCCGACTGTTTCTTTCGGGGGGGCTGTAGCCGATGGGGGATTGGACACCCCCATCAGCACACACGAGTGGTGGCGTAAGAGTTGAGGGGGACTGGGCACACCCTCGGCAGAAAGCAACAGTTTTGTTTTGTGGGGGACATTATGCCGATGGGGAGTGGGCTTCCCCGTCAGCAAATTAAACTTGGCCAGGGATGGGACTGAAGCCAATGGGGATTGGGGCCTCCGTCGGCAAACAAAGATATTTTTTTCATGGGGGGTGCATGATGCCAAGGGGGATTGGGCACCCCCTCGGCACAAAACAAATGGGGGTGAGGTGGTGGCAATCCACCGCCATGTTTAATTTATTGTTGGACTTTGGGAGGTACTGCCCTGTAATGACGGGTCACTCCCTCATTGCAACAGACTGGCTGATGCTGCAATGATGAGGCGGCCTCTCATTGCAGCAGCAAAAACGTTTGCACTTGGTGCACCTTTGGAGACCAGTGTCATCGGCACACTGTGCCTCCATTGGTCCACCAGTGCCAAGCCCCCAAATGCAGTGCATCTGTTGGCTGCCACCATGCTACACCTCCACAACCCACTTCTCTCCTAAGCTGCCACATAATGTTTTTTGCTCATGCGCGCAAGCAAACATAAAAAGGAAGGACTAATGAGTCAGTACTAAGGAGATAAGGCAGAGCCACTGGCCTGTGTATGAACTGAAATGTCAGAGGTATTATTTGAAATCATCTGCAGTGATTGCAGGTCTGATTCTGACATCAGAGGTCCATGTTAGATGTTGCAAACATACTGTAGCATGGGCAAATAAAGTCTTTGACA
Source organism: Neoceratodus forsteri (assembly GCA_016271365.2). Lineage (NCBI taxonomy): Eukaryota > Metazoa > Chordata > Ceratodontiformes > Ceratodontidae > Neoceratodus > Neoceratodus forsteri. The sequence continues at coordinate 1,210,707,246 of CM057453.1, read as the reverse complement.
TTTCAATCCCTATGTAGCCAGGGACATACTGCATAAGGAACACTACTGACTGAGTCACTGGCTCACATGGTACAGCCAGGTTTGCTTACTCTGACCTCTGGAGTACTTAATCAGCTGCAGTTACCATTGCACTAGAACTACAGTATATAAGAGACCCTGTGATACATTAAGCTCAGCAGTTCCATTTTCACAAACCATAAGTATATACTCTTTTTTTTTTTCAATTATTTTTCCCTCCAGTCATGGTCTGCGGGGCCTCTCTCAGGCATCCTGCCTATTTCTGCCCTGCCTGAAGTCCTCCAAACTATGCCTCCTCTCTCCTCCTCCTCATCCCACAGTTGGCACCCCCAGGTTAGCCCCTCCAGGGTGGGGCTACCCCTCCTCTTGGGCGCTCTTTTATAGTCAGTCTCCAGCTGTGGGTGAGGGCCTGGGCAGAGGAACCTGGAAGGCCAGGCAGGATGGACCCGGCCGTGGGTATGGGGGCAGGTGCCATCACCTAGCCCGCAGATCAGGCTTTTCCATGTTCTGGTGCTCCCCCCCCATGCATGGTGCACATCCTGATCCAACAGTGCAAGACAACCCTGTCAAGCATCAGCCACCATAAATATGTGCTGCCCTGTGTGCTGCAGTGCCCCTGATCTCTATCGGGAGCCACTGGCATGTGGGCGATCCCCAGGACTTCTCTCCCAGACAGGAAAACAGCCCAGTGGGTGCTGAATCCTCTACCCACCCCTGCTAACCCCCAGCACCCAAACTCGCTCCCAAACTTGAGTCACCGGTGTATCGCGCGGTGTGGTGTCCAGAGCCTCTACCCTCAGTGCCACCAGGTCAGCCAAAGTATGTACTCTCCACAAATATTGGAGCCATATTTCATAATGTTTCTGTACATTTTAAATCTTTGTTTGGAGGCCTCGGTTATCCTTTAAATAAAATCTTTCTTGAAAAACTCTATTGTGAGGCCTGGGTAGCTAGCTGCCATGGGGTGAGGGGAGTGGCAGCCGCTACAGCCTAAGTTACAGCTTGTGTCCAGGATCTGGCAGTCTTAAGCAAACTTTAAGTTTATTATTGAAGTCATATTGGGAAAGACAGCAATATAATTGAAAGGATATAGCCTGTAGTTCAAGTGGTGGTGAATAGCTCCTCCCACATCCTACTTAATCTGCAGCACTCCTGCACAGTTTCGAGTGTTTCAAAACATTAAAGTTCGGCTAAGTGGCTTGAGGCTTTTTCCCTTGTACCCTGCCTGCTTCTTTTTCCCCTGCACTCCTTGTCTGTCTCCCCCTTTTTGTTCCTGCTTCCCCCCTCACATGTCTTTGTGTGTCTGCTCTGTCTCCTCCAGCTCCCCTGCCTTGTATCTCCTGGTGTTTTGTCTCCTCCCCACATGGCTCCCTCCCGTCTGCCACCCCACCCTGTTCCCCAGTACCTCATCTTTTGTTCTGTTGGGTTTCTGGTTCCAGCTGCCTTGCCAGCCATCGCTCTGTTCCTAGCCTACTGCCACTCGGCCAACTTGCTCCTGTACTTCCTTTGGTCAGCGCTTTTGCTCTCTTGGTGTGCTGGTCCTTTGCTCTGTCTCCTCTCCTCTGCCCAGCTGTGAAGCTGACTGGGCAGCCGGGGGAAGATGTTCGAGTGTGGCCGTTGGATGACTTTCGTCTGTTTGTACCTGGGACTCCTGTGGCATGCATTCCTTCCTGCCTGCTCGCTCCTGGACTGTGCTTGTCAGGGGCAGTGCTTGCCATTTCCATTGTTTACCAATGGCCCCTGACCTGTGTGCTGCTCCTGGACTTGCCCCACCATCTGCTGCCTCCTGGGTGGGCTGCCACCGGGCTTTCCTATTTGGAGCTCCTCTGTTTCGCAGTGGGGTTTCCCTGGACCTTTCCCCATGTGCTGGACTGTTTCTTTCTGGGCTGCTCTTTCCTAGCTTGTCACCTGTTCTACTGCTGGATGCTTCCTGCCATCTGCCTCCGCTGCCAGTTCAACTTCACCTTCTGTCCACTGGTGAACTGGCTTCTGAACTGTGCACCTGCTTTCTCGGCCCGCAGCCGATCTGCATTGGCTGATCCCTTCTTCCTTCTCTGACTCCAGGACCAATGCTCTACCTTTCCATTTTATTTTTTGGGGCCTGAGAACTGAGCAGAGCATGGATTTATGGGGAACTGGTGCCATTCCTGAATGATGTGTACCCCTACCTCTCCACCTTTTGTCTCTGACCTAAGGGACACAGACACTCCAACTGAAGGACATTCATACGGTGGGCCACATCCTACAACCTGGAGATTCAAACTCTGAACACTGTGGATACCTTACATTTGTACCCTGTTTATTTATTTTGCAGCATCTTGACATATTCTTGACTTCTGCTTCAGTGTCCAACTTTACAGTGCTTTCATTATGTGCAGCACTTTCCTTGATGAACAACTGCGGGACTGGACACTTTGCAGGGTAACTCGTAGGATGTCCCCTGTACTGAGGGACACTTGAGAGATCTGTTTGCATCCACAGGGATGCACAGCACATTTACCACCAGGGCTTCAAGACCTGTCTTTCCTTATTATACAATCATGCCCATGAGAGGACACTGCTCATTGTTCAAAGCATCTTTCCATCTCACCATGGCAGACCCCGGGGGGAAGGGGTCTCACCTTCCTTAACTTGGACCGTGCAATTTTATGGTGATGGCAGACACGTGTGGGGAATCTGCCACCCCAAATGAACATGCCCAAGAGGAGGACTACTCCTTGCTCAAACATCTTCTTTAGCTCTACAGGCAGACCAATGTGGGGGTCTTGCCATCCCTATTCTGGATCATCCAATAATGTGGCGATGGTGGACCACATGAGGTCCCACCGTCCCAGCCAAACAAGACCCGCAGGGGGTCCCACTATCTCAAGTGAACATGCCTCAGGAGAGGACCTGCTCATTACTTGAATATACTTCCATATCACTAAGGCAGACTGGCACCTGGACCTCACCCACCTTACCCTGGACTGTTCAATAATACGGCAATGGAGAACCCATGTTGGGGTTCCGCCATCCCATTCAAACGTGCCCCATGATGGGGCATTACTCATTGCTCAAACATATTTCTATATCATCTACAGGCAAACTCACATGGGGTCTCACCCTTCTTACCTCGATTCATGCAAAATTTTGGCCATGGCTGACCCACATGGGGGTTCCGCTATCCGAAAACCAAACATGCCCCACGACGGGGCATTTTTCATTACTCAATCGTATCTCCATTTTCACCAAGGCAGACTTACGTGGGTGCCTCGCCTTCCTTATCTGCCGTCCTGGGACCTACTCTACAATTTGCTTATCAGAACTCTGCATACAAAGGACCTACATGGGGGTCCCATGCTCCAGCTAGCCCTCATTCAAGCCTAGCTTGTTACTTCATCAATTTATTCACTTCCTTTGCTGCATTTCAGTTTCCTTCCTATTCCACTTCTGCCACAGGTTGTGTATGCAAGACATCTCTGTGGAGCGTACCTCAATTCCTTGGATGTTTGGGACATTGTCTACCTTCCTATCAGGGTACTCGATCATACTCTAATGTTTCAAAGGACTTATGACTACTTTATGCAGGCCTTCCAAATTGCATATACTCCAACCATACGTACATGGCACCTTTACCACTCTCGGAGACTACCTCATCACCATTTCTCATCCTGCCAACACTCCCCAACCATCTCACTAACTATGATATCTATGTCCCTCAAAGATCTGCATCTTTGATGGACATTCCACTAGTGGAGCAGTCTGCATATGTACATTCTACATCTTTCTGGCCACCTCTCGTGAGGACATCATCATCATGGGGTCTGGCCAACCCTCTGCCTTATTGCTGGAGGGGGGGGATCAGATCCCTACCTCTTAATGGGTGCGTAACCTGGGAGTGGTACTTGACGACGGGCTGACTCTTCATCATCAGGTGTCAGCAGTCATTAAGTCTGCATTTTACCATCTTAGAAACATTGCCAGGGTGAAGCACCTTGTTCCATCCAGTGATTTACCCATGTTGGTCATGCCTTTGTGACCTCACTCCTTGACTACTGCAACTCCCTGTACTTGGGGATTTCTGGGGTTGATATCCACTGCTTGCAGCTAGTGCAGAATGCTGCTGCAAGGTTGTTGACAGGGGCAAATAGAAGGACACATATTACCCCTGTGTTGCGCGATCTGCACTGGCTGCCTATACAGTGGCGGATCATCTTTAAAGTAGGTCTTTTGACCTTCAAAGCCCTGCACGGACAGGGCCCTGACTACTTGAAAGAGCTTCTGATTCCTTACCACCCTGTACGACAGCTCCGTTCAGCCAACGAGGGTTTGCTAGAGGTTCCGAGGGTTACATTGAAGTCTTCTGGGGCCAGGGCTTTTGTCTTTGTGGCCCCAACCCTCTGGAATTCTCTGCCTCATTGGCTTAGGGAATGCACGACCATGGAATCCTTTAAGCAGGATTTTAAGACACTTTTGTGGAGTAAGGCTTTTATGAATTGATGTTGCTGAGAATATTGATTTTATATGTGTATTTTTGTTTTCAACATTCATTTGTACAGCGCCTTGGTGCTTGAAAGGCACTTAATAAATAAAGTTTTATTATTATTATTATCATCATCCAGCCTATCTCCATTGATTGCCTCTCTCACAGTTCCAGTTAACTATTCCAGTCATCCCACATGGGATTCTCCTGGTTCAGTTCAGCCTCTGTGGGGACCTCAGAAAGCTCCCATTTTGTCCCATGCTACTGTAGCATGGCACCTCTAACACTATGTGTCTCTTCCCTGCAATTCAGCCTCTTCTTCAGATGCTTCTGCTCCAATACCTGCTATTTCAGCCTTCAACAATTAACATCTCCAGCATTCAGACTGACATCCTACCCTACCCTACCTACATAGAGGTCCTGGTTAGCACCATTTCAGGGCTCCGCGACAGACTCTCCTACAGTATCTGGCATTAATCAAGGCCTTTTCACCAATTATCAGTCAGGGAGATAATAGCTAATGCTATCATCCCTAGACTTTTCCCCCTGGATGTATCTTCATGTTCAGTTTAATATTCACTAAAATACCACCAACAGCTTAATGTGGTTTAAAGTCAGTTGGCATTAATCTGTATCTTCCTCCCCCAGGTCGCACCTGAAAATAGGCAGAATTTGTCTAGTGCACTAACTCAGTCAACAAAAACAAAATAAATAAATAAATAATATACTCTTCAGTCCTGTTCAGCTATCTTGGACATGGATTAACCATCTTCTCCCATCTGGGTATTCATCCAAATTGGACTCCTCTTCATCTGCTGGAACCTTCATTTTCCAGAATTGACTTTCCTGCTCATCATCAGATTTGAGATATGACTCATCCACCAGCAAGTTTGAGTTTCCTCCTTGGACAGACCCAGAACCATAAGTTCACATTTAGGATTATTCTCCTCTTAGTATGCCCAGAGGATGGGCAGGTCAGTAGTCATGGGTCCTTGGTTGTTTCCCCAAAGCAAGTTTTTCCTCTCCTGCATGCTAGTGGTCACACCCTCCAGAGCTGGAGAAGTTAATCACAATGTTAAGAATCTTTTTGGTACTTAAATCCTACACCTTCCCAGCATTCCACCGAGGATGGGAGACAGAAAAAAGGCAAAATCTAAGACATAAACATCAAGCACATAACAGTCAAGCTCCTAAGTATACACAAGCATTGAGCTATGTACCAGATATTGAATTGAAAGGCTATATCCTGTAGTTCAAGGGGTGGGGGATAGCTCCTTCCACATCCCCTACTTAATCTGCAGTGCTTCCGCTACTCAGTTTCAAGCTTTTCAAAACCTCCCACCATCCTCCCCTGCCTCCACCTCCTCCTCCGTCACTCTTCTCACACCCTCTGTGCTGGGCCTTGAATCCTACACCTACCCAGCATTCCACCAAGGAAAGGAGACAGAGAAAAGCCAAAGTCTAAGTCATAAACATCAAGCCCATAACAGTCAAGCTCATAAGTATACACAAGCACTGAGCTATGTACCACACATTGAACATCCTTAGCCCTATTTAACTAAGCTTGATTTTCAGATCACTTGACTTAGTAGATGTCTCCATTGTGTGTATAATTCTTACTCTGCATTTCAGTTAGGTTTAGGGGTAGTGTGGTTGTCTCCTCTCTCCTTTTAGTCACCTTATTAAGTCATTTTTCCTTTGCTAAATGGTGTAGAACAGCTGAACGTTCTTAAAGTGAATAGTCTTACATGTATATGAGCACCCTGAATCCATGCAATGTTTTTAGGAAGCTATGGAGAGTTCGCATGGGGCCATAATGTCACAAGACATTATGCCACAGCAATATACCACTCTACCAATACAGTACAATATATTGCATGTGGCATAAGTCTTGTTTTTGTGGAGGGCTTCCGCTCCCCGCACCCAACACACACAAAGTGTGAAAAAATGAAAATTCCATGCATCTGGGACCTGGGATCAAACCTGGTCCCAAACACACTGCCTGCCTCCCTCGCTGTGAGTAGCTCATCCCTTCAAGCCACGGCAGCTGCTCAGTGGGTTCCTGTCCCAGCAGAGGTCTTATCCTCTGCCTGGGAGAGCGAGAGGGTGCAGTACCAGGCACAGACCAATTCGAAGTATTGCACCCTCTTGCTTTCCTATACCACTCTGTTTCTGTTTTTGGGTTTTGTCGTATGCTATTAAGCGTATGATATATTGACCTGGTAGGTGGCGTGTCTGATCAGTAACAGGATAAGAAGCTGAAGGCTATAAATTACTACTCTGTTCTAGTTGATGAAAGCACAGACACACTGTATCTGCAGAACTCTGTTTATTATTTGCATCCAGTATACACTTAAAGCCATATGTGCAGATATAGTTATTCCATTGGTTGGTGTCACAAATCATGATGCAGTCAATCTAAAAGATGCTGTAACAGAAACCTTGCAGAAAAATAGGGTTAAAGATTGAAAATTATTGGGTTTTGTAGTGATGGTGCCTCACTTTTCACTGACATAAGGTCAGGTTAGTTGCCACAAGCTGTAGAGCAGCATTCCTATTTTTGCTTTTGATGCGCTTGTGAACAAAACGACTTGGGACAATAACGGGAAATGAGAGGTGTGTCACTGCCAAGCCAACACAGCTGAAACTGCAATGGGTTTGGCAGTGTGCACCAATGACCAGGCACTCTGGTCATGACAGCAGTTCAGCTTTGCTGACGTTGCATGCCCTGGGCTTAAAAGAAATGCACCACTCCAGTGGAAGTGCTTCATTTCTTTCTGTAGCCTGAACTCCAGCCATGTGCAATAGAGTGCACACTAATGCACATGGCCACAGTTATGGCCCATCTTCGCTTCTCTGACCCAAACCCCAAAAGCTGAAATGTTAATCGCGGTGTGACTTTCTCTCCCAGTGCTCACTTCTCGGCCCCCACCCCCTGCCTCAACAGTAGCCATGGTGCGGCTTTCTCTCCCCTCTCCTCCTGGTGCTTGCTTCTATGTGCCCCCCCTCAACATTAACCATGGTGCAACTTTCTGTTAAAGCTGACATCAGGGTGCTCAATCTCTGTATAGGCATGTAACCCCCATTAATGTGGCACACTGGGAGCCCACCCCAGTGTGCTAAAATAATTTTCAGTTGTGTTTCTTATGTTTCCAACACTGGGATTCTCACTCCCGGTGTCAGATGCACCCCCCCAAACATGTCTACATCCTTTGCCGACACCTGGGTGCCGAATCCCCGTATCGGAATGTCCCCCCTACACTGTTGTGGCACACTGGGAGTTACCCCAGTGTGCCTAAATGTATTTATATTTTTTTAACCTGTAAAATAAAGAAAACTGTCCCCTGATGTCTTTTTTTTTATCTGTTAAAAAGAAAATGGTCCCTAGTAATTTCAGTCCCCCCATCCCCACATTCCCACTGAGCACACCTCCCCACACCTCTTTACCCCATACTTACCTCTGGTGGTTGGTGCTGTCATCTTCTCCTGACCGGGACATGTCTGCACTCTTCAAAGCCAACTGGCAAATGCAAGAATCAGAGGTAAGTGCTGTATAATGGCAGTCAATGGTGGGTTTCAACCTATGTTGATATCTCAGTCATGTTTAGGAATTTTGGCCCCAAACTTTCAACATAGGGTTCCTGGTACCCCGCCTCGTGAACACTGTTACTGTCATTTCATTACTTAGTCCCAAAAGGTAATTTTGTTGTCACTGCACAGAATCACCTTTTGGGACTGAGTAACGAAATGATAGTGTCACTGTTCATGAGGTGGGGTCCCAAAAAGCCCATGTTGCAAATTTAGTGAGAAAAAAAAAAATGACTGCGTTATGAGCGTGCATTGCTCAGTTTCTACACACACTCGTAACTTTGCCAATTTTTTATATTTTCACTCCAGATTTTCAACATTGCCATTTTTTTTCACACCTGCTTATGAACAGTACAGCTATCATTTTTCAGATCCTGCCCAAAACGTGTTGTTGCACCTGTGTCGTAGAATGGTGTGGTCGCTGTGCAATATCAACTTTTGGGATGGATTAATGAAATCACAGTGTCACTGTTCATGAGGAGGGGTCCCAAAAAGGCCATGTTGAAAATTTGGTACAAAAATACCCCAAAATGCCCAAATTACATGTGGTTGTTGAAATTTCACTATGCATGTGTGTAACTTTGGGAAATGTTTATATTTTCACTCCAAATATTCAACATTGCCAGTTTTTCACACTACATCATGAACAGTATAGCTGTCATTTTCCACATCCTGCCTGAAATGTGTTTTTGCACCTGTAGTGCTGAATGGCACAGTGGCTGCACAAAATCACCTTTTGGGACTGAGCAACAAAATTATAGTGCCACTGTTCATGAGGTGGGGTCCCAAAAAGCCTGTGTTGAAAATTTGGAGTGAAAATACCAACAAATGCCCGAGGCGTTAGGGTTTCCAACCATAATGCCCCCCCACCCTTTAGAGACTGACAGGCATCAGGGGTGTGACTTGGGGTCATCAGTCATAATGATCACACCATCCCAACCCAACCCTGCAGCCAGTGACATGCATTAAGGTGTGCCTTGGGGTCTTCAGCCCTAACATTCACCTCATTCTCCTATGCTGCATCCATCTCAGCTTATTTCCTTATGGAATGGAGTGGGTGCAAGGGCCAAAGACCCCAAGACACATTGCAATGCCTTTCAGTGTATGCAGGGTGCGGTGAGGTGGAATGGTGTGAGCGTCATGGCTGATGACCCAAAGGCACACCCCCAATGCCTGTTAGTCTCTGCAGGGTGGGGGTTGGATTGGCATTAGGGTTGGAAACCCTAATGCCTCAGTAAGGAATTAAATCAGGGAAGGGCGATGGACATCACCTACCTTGATTTCAGGAAAACCTTCAACACCGACCAACATAGAAGGCTGATTAACAAGATGGGAAGTCTGGCCATAGGGCAGAAGCTGATAAACAGGGCTAGAAACTGTCTGATGGACAAGAGGCAAAGGGTGGTGGTAATGGAATCCAATCCATGGAGAGGGTGGTGACCAGCGGGGTACCTCAGAGATCAGTCTTGGGACCAGTCCTGTTCAATGTCTTCATTACAGACATTGTTGAAGGGCTAAAAGGAAAGGTCTGTCTGCCTGTCTGCGGATGACACCAACATCTGTAACAGAGTGAATACTCCAAAAGGGGTGGAGAAAATGAGCAGGGACATGGAGAGGCTTGACAAATGGTCTGAGGAGTAGCAACTGGGGTTCAATACAAAGAATTGCAAATGATGCGCGCCTTGGAAGAGGGAAAGCTGGAGAGAGTTACAGGATGAGGGGAAGGTGCTGACTATCACCAAGAAAGAAAGGGACCTAGGAGTTATCAGTTCTGATTACCTAAATGTGTCAAAACAGAGCACAAATGGTCCAAGGAGGGGCCAGTGGCATGCTGGGGTGCATAGGCAAAGGTATCACTAGCAGAAGGCATGAGTTGGTGAAGCCATTGTATAATGCACTAGTGAGGCTTTACCTACAGTGCTGTGTGCAGTTCTGGAGGCCACAACTGTGCAAAGACATTGACAGGGTGGAGGCAGTCCACAGAAATGCAATCAAGATGGTATATGGCTTGCAACACAGAACATATCAGGAGAGATTAAAGGACCTCAATATGTACTCATTGGAGGAAAGGAGGGAGTGGGGGAACATGATAGACACATTCAAGTACCTCAAGGGCATAAACAAGGTGCAGGGGCAGACATCTTTCAATGCATCAAACATTTGGCATTGACAAAAGCATGCTAATTCAGTGTCATATGAGTTACAACTATGTGCCTCTGGAGCTTCAGAAGCCATCCCATATATACAGAGGAGTCAGCAAGGATGCAGTGTAATACTGCAGCATACTGCTGCAGAGTTACTGCACTAAGCATAGCAATTTCAAAGGCATTTAATCCCTTTTGCTATGCAGTGTCACAAATAACTGCATTGCATCCTGGCCGGCTCCACTTTACAGTATCTTGTTTCGAAAGTGTGTAAAAAAAGATAAATAAATAGTTTAAAATCTCACCAAAGTGGCAAGTATCTCTTAATTCTGTATGAAAAGGCATTGGCGATATCACTGAAATCTGTTGTTCTCTGTATCCAAGAGGAGGATTATCATAATAATAAAATGAAGATACATTCCAGGAAGCATTCCTAATACAGCGGGTTGAGAAGCCTATAGGTTAGGGAGCAATCCTAGACTTACTGTAGTTCTTGTGAAAAGGGACAGTATAGTAGATATCACAGTGTAGGACCCACTGGGAGCCAGTGATCACCAGACTCTGTGGTTTAGTATCAATTTAAAAATCAGAAAGGAAACAGGCACAGAAAATAGTACTGGATTTTGGAAGAGCAGATTTTGGCAGGATGTGGGAGCTGTTGCAGGAGACACTGGTAGATGTAATGTTATAAAGAAGTGAAAACGAAGTGGGCATTAATAAAGACTGCGATATTGGAAGCCATAAGTCTCTGTGTATAGGTGGCAGGGAAAGCCATGAATGATAGAAAACCACTGAGGTTCACAAAGGATTTGAGGGAGAAAAAGAAGGCCATCAGAAAATACTAAACCAGCCAGATGGAGGGGGATATGGCAGAGTTTCTAAACAGGTCAAGGGAGGTTAGTAAGGCTTTGGAGAGGGAAAAGTCTGATGTGGAGTTGAAGGATGCTGAGGGCATGATGAAGAGGGAAAATGTTCTTTTATTATATAAGGGAGAAATACAAAACAAAAGAAGGGATTGTCAGATTAAAGAAGTGGGAAAGGTGGGAGGAGGGGGTCAAAATGGAAAACGGACATATTGACCAGTCTTTGCATGTATCTATGGTACAGAATAAAAGGCATTGTCTTACTGTATCATCAAGGCAAGGGGGAAGGGGGGAGAGTATCAGTGAGGATCCTATTTCAGAGGCAAGGCTGTTGAAAGGATTTTTACTGAAGATGGAAAAGTCAATCAGCACAGATGGGCTGTATCCCTATGCGCTAAAGCAAGTGGGGTAGGTTCTAATCATGCCTCTAGCTGAGCTTTTCAACAGTTCACTAGAGATAAGGACAGTACCTAGAGACTGAGGGATGGTAGATGTAGTTCTGTACAAAAGCAGATCGGGGACTACAGACCAGTCAGTCTGATATCCACAATGGACAGGCTACTTTAGACCTTTGAAAAGGAGAGGCCAGAGGGCTTCCTGGAGACATAAAGACTTCAGTACAGCAGACAGCAGTGATTCACAAATGGGAATTTATATCAGATGAACCTGATTGACTTCACTGATTGGGTGATGAAGGTGGTAGGTAAGGGTAAGACAATGGACATACTGTACCATAACTTCAGCAAAGTCTTTTACTATTTCATGTGGACAGTTGGTCAAATTGTTGGGTGACCCATGGTGGGGGGAAACAGTCACAAAATGGGTAGGAAATTGGCAAAATGACAGAACCCAGACAGTTGTCCTTAATTGGAAACTCTCAGAGGTCAGTGAGGTCACCAGTGGCATGCCAAAGTAACTGGTCATGGATCTAGTCCTCTTCAATATCTTCATTTGTAATACTGGAAAAGGGATCCAAGGGAATGGATAGTGATTAAGGGGTAAGAAATATGAGAGTTCCTGGAAAGTCTAATAACTGACCAAAGGCCTGGCAGTTGAAATTCCATGTTATTAAATGCAAGGTAATACACAAAGCAGTAAAAACTTCAAAAACAAAATATATAATAAAAGGTTAACTTGGAAAGCAGAACCAAGGTGAGGAATTTGGGGTTAATAATATTGAACAATTAAGAAATATCAGCACAGTGCAACAGGGATATAGTGAAGGAAAACAGGATGTGGGTATGTATAGGAAGGGGGATCAGTAGCTGGAGGAGTGAGGTGATTCTGCCACTGTACTTCAGTTCCCTGGTCCACCCTTACTGTACTTGGAGTAGATTTTGCAGTTCTGGGGCTCACAGTTAAAGAATGATAAGAACAAAGTGAAGGGGTGCAGTGGAGGGTAACCAAAATGATCCAGAAGTGTTAGGAAAAGACTTACAAAGAAACATAGACATTGACAACAGAAAATTACCATTTGTCCATCTAGTTTGCCCATTATACTCTATCCAACTACCGAGAACCAGTGCCTATAGAGGATTTACACCTACCCTACCCACTTCCATGTTCCCTGCTTTGCTGTTACCCCCCCCCAGTGAAAATTAACCCCTTAACTCTATTACAGCAATGTTTGAAGCTGATTAAAGTCTTGGTGCCCACCACCTCGGCTGGCAGGCTATTTCTTGGCTCAGCCACTCTCTGTATAAAAACATTCTCAAATCCCTCTTGAACTTCCCTCCCACCAGCCTCCACTCATGTTCCATATTCTACATTTGCTATTTGTCTTGAATTGTTCCTCACAGTTTATCCTTTTCATTCCTTTCAGAAACTGAAGGTCTTTATCATATTGCACCTTGTCATTGTGACCTATAGAGAGCACATGTTCACCGCTCTAAGCTGGTCCTTGTCAGATCTGTCCTGCAGGCCATGAATAGTTTTTCTTACTCTATGCTGCACTGTCTCCAGTCTATCCCTGTCTTTCCTCAAGTGAGGGCTAAATAACTGGGCACAGACTCCAGCTGTGGCTTTACCCTCATCTGGTTAAAGTTTGTTGTAATGAAAATTCAGAACTTCAGCCTTTGATAAGGGTATACTGGTGCCTTGAGACAGTTTGAACCATATGGTGTTATAGTCACTGAACCCTAGTGGTACCACAACCCATACTCTGCCTACCATTTCTGAGATTGTGATCACCATGTCAAGAGCTGGAAGCCTGCCTTGTGGGTTCCCTGACCAGCTACACCAGCAGGCAGTCTTTCAACATATCTAACATGGCCTGATCTTTGGTGCTCCTACCTACTTGAACGTTTCAGCCAATTTCTGGCAGGCCTATAGACTACCCTCCTGTGCAGTTTCTTGCCTGATGCCACTGAGAACTGAACTCACATTGATTCTGGTACCCCATTACTTCTCTGATGGCCTGCTTTACCACCTCAGTGCCTTCCATGACACAGAGGTCTACTCCTCTTCCTTTGCCTATCACCCATCATGCCTATACATGATATAACTTGAAACCATGAGGTACCTATCAATATTTCCTGTGGTCCATGTTTCTGTAATGGTTACAAGGTCCAATCCCACTGCTACCACCATTGCCTGAGCTCATTATTTGTATTTCCCAAGCTCCTGGCATTAAGAAAAACAACCTTCAGTCTTGCACCCAAATGTTTCCCATCATTTATAGACCCTCCCCTTCATTGTCCATCAATCTTTTTTATGTCCTGATTTACCTATTTTTTGCCAGATTAGCACCCTATCTCCCTGGTTTCCTTTCTTAGCCTGTTATGAACATCTGCCTTGCTACTTCCAACTCCAGTTTTCCTAGCCCCCATTTCTGGGGGACACCCAACAAGGTTTTCTACTTCCTCTCCTTCCTCAGTGGTTTACTCAATCTCAGTCTCCATCGCAGTGAGTTTAACTGCCTACCAATGTAAACATCAAAGTTCTGCTCCAGCACATGTGTCCCCTCTCTTATTAGATGAAGGCTTCAACTTTTGAAGATTCTCCTCTCCTATAAGCCCCCCCCCCAGTCCTCTACAAAATCATACCTCTCTTGACACTATCCTTTCAACCACCAATTAAACTCCTCAGGCTCCTCATTTCTCAGCCTATCCTCCCCATACTCCCTATTCCACCCAGGTAGGATCTCAGAAAAGGCCAGGGAAGCTGAGTGCACATGAAGTCTGTCTCCTAGAGTTCAGAAGTGGTACTTCACTGTCTTGATAAGCTAGTATGCTAAATTGTTGATACCCAAATGTACATGCATCCCCCAGCTCCCCCTTGCCTTCTCCTCTACCAATTCCATAACAAAGCCAAGCACTATTAGAGTGCAGTGTTTAATGTGTGGCAGGTAAAACAATTATAGTACAAAATCCTTGATTTCTCCTTCAAAATGGTTCTTCTTCAGGTTTATTTATTTATTGAATTTTGATGACTGGGTTGGCCCACTGGGCCCCGAAGGTTCCTTTTTCAGGGGTGACCCAGGGAACAGAAGCAATACAATACATACAGTCAGGTGATACAGGGTTACGAGAAGTAGACAAGATAATGAGGATAACAGTACAGGCAATTATTCAAATCGTAGACCATAAGTGCAACACTTGAAAGATTTAAGGATTTAAGGCATGATTTAATGTAGGTTAAGGTGAGAAAAGAGGAGGGATGGGTGTTGTGTTTAGGATCGGGGGTGATTATCCTATACCCTCACAGTGGCATGAGCTTGTCCCGAGTAAATGGGACTTAAGCCTAGTGTGAAAGATTGGTAATGAGGGGGCTTCCTGCACTAGAGATGGAAGAGTGTTCCATAGTTTAGGGGCTGTGACAGCAAAGGAATTGCCTCCCTTGTGAGTCTTGATTCTGGGGATTGCCAGTAGGGACCGACCCGAGGTCCTGAGCATTTGAGGGTTAGGCTTAGCCATGATTCTTCCTGTTAGGCTTGGTGGGGGTGCTGGGCTCTGCAATTTGTATGCATGGCAGAGCAGGGGATACTGTAGACGAGCCTCGAAAGAAGGCCATTGCAGCCGGCCTAGTGAGATGCAGGGGTGGCTTCTTGGTTGACACATTGTTGCAAACCTCATGACCTTGTTGTACAGGACCTGAAGCCTGCTAACCTTGCCCTTTGCCATGCCCTGGATTACTGGGGCAGCGTAGGTTAATGTGGGTAGGAGGACACTGGAGGTGATTGCTTGTCTAGCCTCTGGGATAAGTTGTTTTTTTTAGCCTGTACATGGTGCCAAGTTTGAAGTGGATAGACCTTGTTACCTGGTCAACATGGGGCTTAAAGGTGAGACCCTGGTCAATAGTTAGCCCTAGGTATTTTATGTTGTCAACTACGTCTATTCGTTTATCTACAAGGGTAGTAAGGTTTAGAGAATTGGTCCAATCCTGGCCAAGGGATCTAGGACCAAACAGCATGGCTTTAGTTTTTTCTGTGTTGAGGATCATTCTGTTTGATGTGAGCCAGACCTCGAGTGTGTTTAGGTCCCTTTGTAGGAGAGGGCCCAGATCATGTGGTGTGGACCTGAAGAAGGTTGCCCCTGAAGAAGATCCATTCTTGATTTGAAGCACCAGGGATTCTGTACCATCTTTGTTATGTCTGCCACACGTTGAAGCAATGCAATTTAATTACACTTTACAATATCAACCTACTCCATTTAGAGGATGTCTATGATCCCTCACCCTACCTACTATTCTGGTTTCAAGCTAAAGTACCAGTTAGCTGCACTGGCAGAGTTCCCTGGAGAACTGAAGACTCACCTGTAAATGCCTTGCAGATCCACACTGTTACTCTGGAGCACTCACGTGATGGGACACAAACATGATGAGACACTTGAGCAGGTTCAGATATAAGGCCTCAACCCTTACTTCCTGCTGCCCCACCTCCAATTATTACACAGCTGAGCCCCAAGGTCAGACCATTCTCACCCAGCCCTCAAACTACAGGGCAAGACACAGCTCTTTAATATGGTCCTTCAGTGTTGACAACTTTGGTTATTTCAGTTTACTCTATGTGCAATTATTAAGACTTCTTCAACAAGTTTAGCCCACTAAACCTGAACAATGTTGTCAAAGGAGAAAAAAAACTCTTTAGTTCCTGCCTTTGCCCAGACATGTAGGTGTTGTGGAGTTGAAATATCTCAACATGTACACATTACAGACAAGAAGAGAGAGGAGGACATGATTGAGATGTACAAATACCTCCACAGGATAAATATAGAGCAGAAAGGTTATTCATGCTGAGTGGAAACACAAATACCATGGGAAAGACAATGAAGTTGGTGACTGGGAGATTTACAAGGGATGCCAGAAAGCAGCTCTTCAGGGAGAAGGTAGTAGAGGGGTAGGATAGCCTACCAAGGTAGAAAGACTGTGTAAAATCAGTAAGGGTGGTTTCAGTAATGGGTGGAAGAGTCATATGGGTCTGGCAAAGATAATGGCAAAAGGGAAGGTGGTAAAGAGGAGTGAAGGGCCACTGGGGCAGTCACAATCAACAGTAGATAGGTACGGCTAGACAGACTTGATGGGCAGCAGTACCTTTCTCTGCCAATAACTTCTGTTTCTACGTAGCACAAGCATTGCTGAAGTTTACTCAGAATGTCAAGTTCCTTGAAACTCTGCATTGTATGGCTGATGTTATAACATTAGGGCATCATTGTGCCTTGAGTTTCAAAAAAGAGATATAATCATTCTTGTAATAATCAGAATTGTCAACAGAACAGCTAGTGCACTGCTATTCTCAATAGTTACCTGTGGTAGTTATATGCAGTCTGTGCATTAAAGCCCTCAACAGACTGGAACCCCCATACTTTGGTGAGCTTCTTGCACCTGCCTGGATGTCCATGAATTACATTCCAATGAAATTGGCCAGTTGGGTGTTTCTAAATTGAAATAAAAATCAGCTGGGGATAGGGCCTTTTCTGTAGCTGCCCAGTTACGTTGGCATGGTCTTCCCACAGACATTAATTTTGCCCAATCTGTCTCCACTTTTATAAGTAGATTATAATCATGACTGTTTAGACAGGCATTTACAGAAGTCGTAATAGCCATGTTACCACTCCTGATTAATTTGTATCTAAAATGTCTGATATCTAGTTACATAAATATTTGATTTTGTTTTCTGATTTATTTTATTATTTGTGAAGCACCTTAGTTTTAGAAAGGCATTTCCCAAACTATCTATCTATTGATGTAAAGTCAAACACCATCACATTTGCCTGAGAATAATTTCCATTCAAAACTTTCACATCGTCAGATTCAGATAAGTGGCTTGATAAATTCAATAATTATGAGTTTATGCCATTGATTATACCATTGACAACCCTATTCAAGGCCTCCAGAAGAAAAGCCTCTGTCATGATGTTTTTCCATATTTGAACCATCTAATTTTCTAAAACAACAATCACAGTTACTGACTGATAGAGACAAGGAAATAACAGCAGTACTTGAACGCTTTGAGACAAAAAAGGAAATGGGTGCTGATAACAATGGCAGTGAAGATGGTGCTCAGTGGGGCCTTAATCGACATTGGTGAGTACAGGTATGAATGGATTCTTGGAGAGTATCTTTGTAGACACAAGACATTTTATCATCAAAATGGTTTTGTGGCATTTAATCAGCTCTGAGTCTGCAGAGTATGAAAATACTGTAAAATTAGTTGACATATCCCTCTATCGTCCCCTTAACATGGTAGACTTTGAACATGGATTCAGTGGGCCAAACTTAACAAAAAAAGTCTAGTAACCTGTTTCTGTAAACACTTAAATACACTAATGACTGTTAAACTGAAAAGTTCTAAACAAGAGTTTTTTAATTTTACCACATTAGCAATTAACTTGTTTCACATGAAGCACAGGTGTACTGTTAAACTTAAGCGTAATTAGTCACACCATCAGTAAGTTAAGAAAACAAAGAGGCTAAGCTCTTTGAATGTTATACTTTGGTGTTACTGAGCCCACATCTCCTGTGGTTACACAAAGTAACAGAATCCAACAACCACTCATTGTAACATTTCAGCTATTATCGTCCTCAACACCACTGCCAGGAAGAGGATTTTAACGGCCAATGGCAAAGTGATGCTAGTGGGTGGCTTCCGTTTGCCTGTGGATTGCAGGGGACATGCCTCAAGCAGCTTGTGGCAGAACTCACCAGAGAATGAGCAATATTGGACCTGGTACTCGCCAATGGGGATAGAGTCGCCGATGTAATAGTGGGTAGCCACTTGGGGTCCAGTGATCATTGTACGGTGTTGTTCAATGTAAGAACAGTGTAGGAGTCAAACCACATGAAAGCAAGGGTCCTGGATTTCAGATGGGTTGACTTTGAAAAAATGGGGTATGTCTCAATGAATCCCTAGCAGGGAAAGAAGAAGGGGGGGATGTAGAGAAATAATGGGCTAACCTTAAGGGGTTCATAAAAGAGGCAACAACAAGCCTTTGTGTTAAGCAACTAAGCAAAATGAAGAGAAAAAAAAAAAACACTATGGTTCTCAAAGGACATGCCTGGGAAGGTAAGAGAGAAAAGGAGGTACAAGGAAACACAGAGGGGGAAGACAGAGAACTGTATCTGGAAAAGCAGAGGAATGTGATGAAAGCAGGCAGGAATGCAAAGGCAAAAACAGAGGAAAAAATAGTCCCAGCAATAAGAAAGGAGACAATACCTTTTTTCAGGTACAATAGTAAAAGAAAGAAGACCACGGTTGGGATTGTGTGGATAAAAAGGGAGGAGGGGTGTGCAGTGATGGACTTACAAAAAGCAACAATCTTGAACAAATATTTTTGTTCAGTATTCATGGAAGAAGGGGAAGAAGAAGGACCACTATTGTGTGATAGGAGCACCAGTTGGATAGAGGTGGACACCAGTCCATTTACTGAGGAAACAGTCCTAAAGGAACTTGAGAATCTGAAAGGGAACACGGATATGGGGCTGGATGGGATACATCCCAGAATATTACAAGTACATAAAGAGGTGCTGGCAGCACCTCTAATGGCCATATTCAATAACTCAATAGAGAGAGAGGGTTGGTTCCAGGGGACTGGAGGAGGATGAAAGTTGTCTCTTTCCACAAAAGTGGGAACAGGGAGGAGGCAGGTAACTACGAGCCAGTCAGCCTGACCTCGGTGGTGGGGAAATTAATGGAGTCACTGCTAAAGGAAAGGACTGTGATATTTCTTGAATACAGTGGAGCACAGGGGATGTGTGGTAGCATGGATTCACAGTGGGAATGTCTTGTCAAACAAATTTGATAGATTTCTTTGATTGGGTGACCAGGGAGGTAGATCATTGAGGAGTGGTGGATGTGGCCTACATAGATTTCAGCAAGGCCTTCGACACTTTCCCACATAGGAAGTAGATAAATAGGTTACTCAGCTTGGGAGTGGGCCCCAAGGTGGTTAACTGGGTCAGAAACTGGTTGAGTGAAAGGACACAGAGGGCGGTGTTAAATGGTGTTCAAACTGAGGATGGGGGGTGGCCAGTGGGGTGCTGCAGAGATCTGTGCTGGAGCCAGTCATAGAAACATAGAATCATAGAAATTGTCAGCAGATAAGGACTGCAAGGCCCATCTAGCCTGCCCAAAAGCCCTAACCTAGTTTGTGACCTTGGATCTTACCAGGTCAATGGCTTTTCACCCCTCCTTCATACCTCCAAGGTACCCTTATGCCTGTCTCATGCATATTTAAAGCCCTCTACAGTGCTTGCCCCCACCATCTTCTGTGGCAATCTATTTCACATGTCAGCCACCATCTCAGCTTGCCACCTGCCAATCAATATCATGCCACCTCATTCTTGTACAACTCTTGTATTGGAAGATGTCTCCTCCTCTTCCTTATGTATGCCCATAAGGTAATTTAATGTTTTTGTCATGCCCCCCTGATCCCTCCTCTCCTCTAGTGAGTACATATTGAGGTCCTTTAGTCTCTCCTCATATGTTTTCTGGTGTAAGCCCTGAACGATCTTAGTTGCCCTTCTCTGGACCACCTCCACCATGTCACTGTCTTTGTAAAGGTGTGGCCTCCAGAACTGCACACAGTATGCTACATGAGACCTTACTAGTGTTTTATACAATGGTATCATCTACTCCTGCCTTTTGCTAGTGATACGTCAGCCTATGCACCCCAGCATGCCATTGGCTCCCCTGCAGCTCTTGTGCACTGCTTTGACGTCTTTAGGTCATCAGAAATGATAATCCCCAGGTCCATTTCTTCCTTGGTGATCATCAACACCTCCCCTCCAACCTGTAGTTCTCCTCAGGATGCCTTCTTTCTAGGTGCATTATTTTGACTTCTTTGCATTGAACTTCTGTTGCTACTCCTCCGACCATTGTTCCATCTTCCCCATGTCCCTCCTTATCTGCACCTCTTCCAGATCAGATATGATTACCTCCAGGTCCCTTTCTTGACTGGTGGTTGTCAGTAGCTCGCCCTCCATCTTGTACTCCTCCCTTGGATTTCAGTGCCTCAAATGCGTACATTCTTTAACATCTTCATAAGCAACATTGCAGAGGGTCTGGAGGGGAAGGTATGCCTCTTTGCAGATGACACTAAGATCTGCAACATGGTCAACACTCCAGGGTAGAAGGGGTAGAAAAAATGAGAAAGGACATAAACATGTTTGAGGAGAGGTTGAGAGTGTGGCAGCTAAGATTCAATGCAAAGAAACATGTATGCATGCATTTGAGGCACAGAAATTCAAGGGAGGAGTACAAGAAGGAGGAAGTTCTGATGGCCACCAATCAAGAAAAGGACCTGGGAGTAATCATATCTGATGACCTAAAGGCAACCGAACAATGTGAGAAGGTTATGAGGAGAGCCAGTGGGATGCTGGTGTGCATAGAGAGAGGTATCACCAGTATAAAAAAAGGAGGTGGTTATGCCACTGTACAGTTCACTAGTTTGACCTCATCTGGAGTACTGTGTCCAATTCTGGAGGTCACATCTCTGGAAGGATATAGACAAAATAGAGGAGAAGGGCAACAGATATAATGCAAGGACTGTACTAAAAATCATATGAGGAAAGACTAGAGGACCTCAATATGTATATTCTGGAGGACAGAAGAAAGAGGTATGATATGACAGAGACATTCAGGTACCTCAGGGGTATAAACAAGGTACAGGAGGGTAATATATTTCAGAAAAGAAGGTGTACAAGAACAAGGGGGCATAATATGAGGCTGGGAGGGTAGACTCGGGCAAGGTTAGGAAGTATTTTTTCACATAAAGAGTAGTGGATACTTGGAACAGACTCCTTGCAGAGGTCGTGGAGGCAAAAATGGTAGGGGTCTGCAAGAATGTATGGGATAGACATAAGAGTACTCTCATAATAGGGAAGAGAGGGTAAGCTGCAGATCACCTAGGGTCTGAGGCACTGCATTAGTTAGGGAAAAGGGGCAAACTAGGTGGGCCACACAGTCCTTATCTGCCATCCCCTTCAATGTTTCTATGTTTAAGAAGACATAGATCATAACACAGTACTAGATTTAATAAATAGTGAAACAGAGTTTAGTGGGTTAACACAAATGTTACAGCCCTTCTACTCTGCCAGCGTTGCAACATCAGCTACTGCTACAGTTTATTTAGATAATACAAGATGTAATTATAATAAAATTTCTCAAATATTATGTATTTATTTGTTTGAAAATTGGTGACAGGGAAAGACACTCTGAACCAAGGCTTATTTCTAGATATGACCCAGAAAAAGGGGACAGGGAGAACATAATATACAACACAGACACAGTTTACAGCTGACAATAAGGTCCAGTCAGAATAACATGAGTAGTACAGGTGTAAGTGCAGCATGAATAAGCTGGGCAAAAAACAACAGTTATTCAATGGCAGGGAAAATCCCTGTGCTCTGACTGGTCAATCTGGAGGTAGATTTGTGATGTTATCACAGAACAACATCACTGATCTTATCCCAAACATACATGACACCCATTAAATGTTAAAATGAATCATTCCACAGCCCATGTTCAGGTTGCCCACACTTGGCATGGCTAAAGTGAATTTTGCCAGTACTTAACTGTTTTTTTGTAACTTAAATCCCTTCCACGCACAGCACAAAAATGTGTTGAGCCCCACACCAAACACCTTCTCATAATCCCCAAATGCACTTCCTCACAATAATATAGCACTTGTTTGCACAATAACACAAAATAAAACACAAAAAAACTCATCACTGTGACTGGCTTCATACACAACGGTGAGCACAGTCTGCATTCTCACCCTGAAGACAAGTCCCATAGCATGTCATCCTCTCCGCATGCAGAACACAAAATCCCCTCCCACAATCTCCAAATACATTTCTTACATTAATTCAACAGTGTTTGGACAATAACATAAAAAAAGAAATTAAAAAGAAAGCTGGCACTGTGATCAGTTTCACTTACGCTGGTGAGCACAATCCCTATTTTTGTCCAGAAGACCTATCCCATAGTGCATCATCCTCTGTGCATTCAGCATGATCTAGTAATAGACTGCAGCTCTTCCTTCTACTTCTGGTACAAACAGTGACTGTACTGGGGAACCAGATACAGCCCATGATACCACAACAAACAGACCAATGGAGGGGGGGCATAGAGAGTTTGAGCAGGAGGCAGGAGAGAGGACCAGAGAAATCAGTAGTGTAGAGAGTTCTAGTGAGAGGGGACCAGAAAGATCAGTGGATCCCAGATGGCATGCCGAGAAATCTGTAGAAGGGGTGGTGGAGACACACATTACTAGACAGAAAGGAGACAGGACTGAGAGCAACATTTAATGTAATTAGAGAGAGGGGCAGGTTGGGAGGGTGGCAGACACACTTACACCACAGCAGCTCCACCTACTGGCAAAAATAAATCAGCACTACACTTTGTGCAAGTGTACCTACCCATGAAAAAAACAGAAAGAAATCTAGTTTTAAATATACTTTGTAATCTTTTTTAAAAATGTTATTTTTACAAATGAATCATTGTATAATCCCAATAATGCACTGCAGGGTGTGTGTTTTGGTGGGGAAACTTCACTTCTTGGATGTTGGATACACTCAGCCTGCAGCCTCTTGCCAGACCATTCAACACATGGTGTTATCCCTGTACAACACACAAGCTGTCATGCATTATTGCTTAATTATGAACAGGCTAGAAAAATTCCAGGAAGCTGACTGGCTGAGAGGTATTTGAAGCTATGATTAAATCCAGCAACATAATCACAGCTTCAAAAAGCCTCCAGCCACCAGCCTCCTCACTCCTGAGAAATTCCTCTGATGGCAACGCCAGCACTAAACTCTCAATGGCAATGGTGAGCCTTAAGTTTTGACTCCCCCGGACCAGGAAAACACAACAGCCGCTCATGGGAAAATGTAAACCAACATTCCCTTATATACAACTGTCTCCCACTGACTGAAAGAAAAAAAAAAAACTCTGTCACACACAGCAACTGCTACTGACTGCCATGCTAACCACACATTGACCTGCCCACACCTCTCACAGACTGCATGAGTAATGGTCCTGCTTGGATTTCAGCAGCTGGACTGAAGTTGTGGTCGTGTCAGTAGCAATGTCGAAATGTTTTTTTGCTTAATTTTTATTAAAACAACTTATTATCCTTCATGTGAATTGACCAGATGACTAGAACAAATGGTGGCTCAACCAGCAGTTTTGTGTGGATGGGACAAAGTAAGCGGAGGAGCAATTGGCAGTCTCGAGTGAGTGACACAAAATTAAACCTTGTCATACTGGCTCATTCTGAAACCGCTCCACGTGGCGTACTCTAGACTCTGTCCCTCACCTGATTAGCAAGAAAAACAGAGAAACACAGGAAGCCAGTAACAAAAAAAAGCTCCTTTTCTAACCATGAATCAACAAACCGAGCATTTTGGTTGTTCAGCAACTGCAGAGTTCAAATTAGAGGCACTGGCTACACTTACCAAACTTATTTCAGTCCCGCTGCTTCATTCTTTTAGTAAAACCAACTGAGGGGGGGCAACATGGAGAAAAATGATGGCAGGGGGGTGCAACACCAAGAAAATGCCATCTGAGAAGCAGGAGGCAGAGCTACAGCAGAGGCCAAAGGGATAAGTACAGTGTAAGAATGTGAACAAATAACTAGCAACAGCACTATCTAATGTAGAAAATACAAATTGTGGACTTTTTTTTAAATACGTATACCTACACGTACATTCTCCTTGTACCAACAATCGTTAAACAAATTATTTAAACCTTTTTTATTTTAAATTTGTACTTAAAGGGTTCAAGTTCATAATAGTAATAATGCACTCCAGGATGTGGCATATCATGGGATAGTGTCACTTCTTGGGTGAATGAGGCATGAAGCCGCAACTCACCCAAGGCATGACAATATCCCATGATGTACCACACCCTGTCATAAATTATTGCTTAATTAAGCACCCCAGCCACACCTACACTGGGGTTAGATCATTTCAGGTGAAATGTCAGGGAGAGCGAAAACTTGATCAGAGGGAGAAGGAAAGGAGTTTCAGCTGATACCTGAGGGAGCTTGGAACAGTAAATCAGAGGGAGTTAGGGGAGCTGGTTCCAAAGATGATAAGAAAAGGCAAATTGCCCAGCAAAGAAACAGGGATGATGAATGGTGAAAGTGTTAGGATTCCTGGAATGGAGGGAGCAGGAAACAGAGGGGATGAGGGACAGGAGTAATAAAAAGTAAGAGGAAAGGGATCCAAAGCAATATTTGGATAGCTGTAATGGTAAATATTTTTATTTGTAAACTGGATAAAACACATAGGACTTGGAGGCCCTATTTATGAGGTTGTTCTGTGAATAAGAAGGAGGTACAGTGGATCTGGCAATGTGAGGGTAGGGGGAGAATGAATAAAAAGAAGTAACATGAGCAATGACTGGTACAAGAGAAGAGAGTTGGTGGCAAAAGGAGATGCAGAGGATGTCTAGCTGGCTAGTCTGGCCAGGGAGGTGGAAAGGGTGGTGACATAGACCACATCTGCATAGCGGAATACCAGGAGCACCGTTTTGGTAACAAGCTCTTCATAGACATGCAGAGACAGTCTTTATTGTGGTACAAAGCACCAAGTTTCAGGCAGAGTTTGGCATGGATGGTGTCACTGTGGGTAGAGTAGTCAAGTTTTCTGTTTAGTCACACGCTGAGATACTTGAAGGATTGAACCACTTCTAGGGGCAGCCATCTAAGGTGGAGAAGATAGGCAGAGTAGGGAGTAGGGAGTCAGGCCAGTTTCTGGCTTGTGCCAAAGGTCATGGGCATAATTTTTTTTGTATTGACCCAGAGTTCATTGGATTGGAACCACTACAGGATGTAGTGGAAGTCTTGCTGGAGCAGACCTTCCATGGCTGTAATAGAGGGTCCGAAAGTGCAGATGACTGTCATCTGTATACCTATGAATATGTGAGTTGACACAGGCAGAGGAGAGGTTGCTAAGAGAATGGAGAAGTGTATGGGACCTAAGATGGAGCCCTGTGGGACCCTTGCTTAAATGGAAAGCAGGGGTGACAGAGCACTACCAAACTGTACTGACTGTAGATGGCCCATGAGGTAAGAATGGAACCAGTCAACACTGAGAGCTGAGAAGCCAGTAGAACTCAGATTAGCAAGGAGGAGTGAGTGGGCAATGAATAAAAGGCTTTTGCCAGGTCTATGAAGATGGCCACCCTGATATACCCCAGATCCATCCCTTAGAGGATAGAATCAGGTACAAGGAGCAAAGATGAGATGGTGGAGTCATGTTTCCAGAAGCCAGACTGGAATGGGGAAAGGAAATTGGTGGAGCACAAGAAATCAGAGAGTCTTGTGAAGACAAGTTTCTCTTGCAGCTTAGCAAGAGAGGGGAGAAGGGATACTGGCCAGAAGCTACATGGAGAGGAAGGGTGACCCCTTTTTGAAGTGGAAGAACTTTGGACAACTTCCAGGACTGAGGAACAGTACTGAGGGAGAAGAAGAGATTCAAAAGCTAAGTAAGAGGAATTGCAATGGAAGTAGCATGGATGTGAAGGAGTTTAGGATCCAACCCGTCAGAGCTAGACATGGAAAGGCTGAGGGAGGAAAGGGCAGTCGCAGCTTCTTGGATATTAACTTATCTCAAATAAGTAGTCTAATTTTCAGTAATTTTCTTATCTTAAATAAGTGTTTCTTCTAGTCTGATTTGTCACTGGTCTTCAACTGATGATGATGATGGCTATGAATTCAATGGGAGTTCAGATTCTAATTTTAATGGAACTGAAAATTGTTAACAATGAACAATTACATGAAGCCACTTGGTGCGGACTTTTGCCAGAAATGATTAAAAAAATGCTTGATGCGGTTGAGCGAGGAGGAGGAAGGAGAAGGTGAAGGCATGATGGAATCATTTTTTTTTTTAAAAGACTGTGTCTAGCAGTGTGGGACTGAGTGGGGAAATGTAAAGCTGGCTTCAGGATGGAATGGGCAGGGAGGCATTTCTTTTAATGGTATACCGTCATTTATGTGTCTTCTCTAGATACAGTGATGCTATTATCAGGCAACTTCACTGTCTGTAGGGCATGGCAGCCAGTCAGAATGCCATTTCTGTGAGTACAGTAGCACTCAACCAATTCCAGGAGCTACACAGCATATGAGAAATTTGGTAGTGTTATGATAGCTGGGCTGACTGAAAGGATATTTCACATACCTGCACAGGCTTGGCACAAGATAAAAAAAACAAACCTTATTTTAAAACATTTAAAAAACAGCAAAGGCACCTCCTGCCACCACCAGTGATTCACATCAAATCATATGCTTTGTCAAGTCATAATTCATCCATTTTGTGTACCAGCTTTTAAATCCCACCTTTAAACAAACTTGTCCCATATTTCAATCCCATTAATTCAACCCCCAACATCACATAATCAATCTGTGTACAATTATCATAAACAACAGGTCAGCAAACATGAGGACATACAGTGTTCCTAAAAAGTGGAGGGTGGGGAGTCCAATACAGTGGCTTGGGGTCATTATGTCACATGGCAGAATGCCGTGTGACTGTCAGCGTTAATGGATTTCTGGCAGTTTTGTTCTGTGGGGGTCACCGCTACACCCCCCTGTTAGGGGACTGCACCCGCCGGACCCCCCCCACTAAAGATTCTCAACCTTGGTGGGGGCCAACTCAGAGACCGCACAGGTCCAGGCTTACCATAATGTTGTACGCTATTATGTGTGTGACATTATGACCCAGTACGTAATAACAACTAGTATAATATGTACGATATTTACAAAAAGTATATACAAATGTACAATAAAATCAGTGAAGTAAAACATAGTTTATACCTATTGGTACGATCCCAACTGAAAGCGTTCATTCGCTCCTACTCCATCATCCGCTCTTAATTTAAATTGTCAAAAGGTTTCCCTTTGCAATAGGATTTTATAAAGATCACCACCACAGGGTCCCAGTGTAACCTTCTCAATACCAAAAAATGTACACTTACTGTATGTTTCCTGTTTGTTGACAAAATATGTAAAGCTAAAGCATTCTCTCTAACTTTGTCAGAAATTTTCCCCAGATGTTCTCCTATCCTTTATTTAAATTTGAGACTAACTTTTCCTGCATAAAAACTATTGCAAATACATTTTGCTAAATACACCACCAAAGTGGTATTACAATCAATATGGCTGTTAGATTTAAACACTGTATTTACATTTAACTCAGACAATTAATCACCCATCATGATATGCTCATAAAATTTTCAGTTTCAACATTTCTGTGTCCCATTTGACAAATAACTGGTGCCAACCCTTGTGTTATCTCTATAACAACTATTTGTGATCTTATCACCTATATTGGTGCCTATCCTACCATGGACCCTAAGATGTAATGTGTGCAAGTTTACTCTCCATGTGCAAAATGTGCTAATTATTCAGAATAATGTTGTTTAATAAATGTGATTGTGAATTATTAGTTGTATCAAAAGACACAGTGATGGTATTATTAAAATCAATGGGCCTTATGCAAGAAAAAAAGTGGAGTGGCTACACGCCCATATCTAGGGCACGTAGCCACTCCGCACCCTATGCGCCGCCCTGTGCAGGATGCATGAAGGGGGTGTGTGGAGGACTACATGTCCAATCCTCACGGTATGTGGTCCACACCATGCTGGGGGTGGGCTGGGGGCATGACAAAACTACATGGCATGCACAACACCACATAATGCTGGCAGCAGGGATGTGGATGGGTGCACAGGCTACGCCAGGGAGAACCCTGCCATAAGCCTGATAAGCATCCCCCTGTACCCATCGGTGGAATGGCCACCCACCCCTGGGATCATGGCTGCCTTGGCCCCCCCATGCCTGCCAGGTACCGCCTGGCCCAACACACAGGTGTGCAGCCCCTTTGAGGTGCACCCCCACACAGTGACCCAGGGGTGCAGGGGCATTGACTCATGAATGGTGCCCCCTCCCAAACTGCACCTCCATCTCACCATGACACCAGCCCCTTTGGGAATATGGAGGGATACAGTTCCCCCCCTCCAGGCACATCACTTTGGTGCCCCATTGTGGACGAGCTGGCAGCATACCCACCTCTCTGCCCCGCAGCTGCCAGGCCATCAGACATCCATGGGGCACACTGCCAATGTGCACTCCATCGTGAAAGGAATCCAGTGCGGGACCTGATCCAGGCATCTGACTGGTGCTTGATGGGACCTGCAACCCCACCCCTGGGTGCACTGCAGAGTCCTGCATACTGGGGGGGGGCAGGCCACAGACAGGTGGCCAGCAGTCATGATTGCCACCAGTGCAAACCTGTCCGCAGGTGCAGAGCTCCGCGGGTGGGTAATGAGCCTCCGGCACTTATTACCCACTCATTGGTGCATTATGACCTTATAGCTTATTTTGTAGGAAATCATCCCTATTCATTTCTTCAATTGCTCATTAGGCTTTTCCAATTCACTCTTCCCTATAATCATGCTCTAAAAATGGTGTCTTTAAAAACTGTGTACATTCTTAATATGTCCCACATTTGCTACAATTTCTCTTAAGCCTAAGAAATTGGCCTTTTGGTATATTCTCAGTTATACTAACTGGATGAATTATGCCCTGACAAATTGCATGATTTGGCATGAAATGTTAGTGGCAGCAGGAGGTGCCACTGCTGTTTTTCAAATGTTGTAAAATAAAAGTTTTTTATCTTGTGCCAAGCCTGTGCTAGTATTCATTATTTCCTTTCAGTTAGTCCAGCTATCATGACACAGCCAATCAGAATGCTAAGATTATACTTGCCATTGTATAATTTGCTGTGTTTAACTACCTTTTGCATTCCATAATCTTTTTATCTCTCTCTTACAGTCTTTCTGTTCCTTTTGAAATTATTATTTGTGCCCCCTCTCATCTGTAATCTGTCTGCTTATGCTGAACTCCAGCCCCATTACCCATGTTCCCTTGGTGCTTGCCTCTGCCTCTGACCAACAAGGATTACCTCCATAGCATGCCAGTTGGGGTGGGATAAACCCCTCAGGACACCACGTCTAGTTGAGGAGGGTGGCACAGTCAATGGCATGGAGCCTGCAGTGAACCATTTTCATCCTGCAGTGGCTGTGTTGTTTTCAAGTTCTCTGTGCCATCCTTTAGGATGATACTGGCAAAGAACATCAGGGTATACATATTGGCAAAAAGTGACAGCCTCCCTCTCAGACAGTTCCAGGTGTACCACCACCTGTAGCCATTTGGGTTGCAAAAGTGCATTGAAGTTCACTCCCCTCCCCTCCCGGGAGGAGGAAAGCATATTCTGGGGTGCACAGTCCATTTCTCCTGTTCTGCCCCCAGCACTCCTGGCCTGTTCTCGAACATGGGTCACCAGCATCACAAGTGGTAATCTTATCACTGCACCAACAGGCTGACTGCTTTTTGTCTGTCTAATCTCCCTCCTCCTACTTCTCTTTGTCTCCCTGTGTTTGTCTAATGGCTGAAGAAACTCTCCATGGCTTAGAAGGCAGTAAGCTTTCAGTCTGTATGAATGGCACATTATTGAACTAAATTCCTGTATTTTTCTGCTGCAGTTTTTCTTCAGAGACATGCCTGCCTTAGTGGTTCCAGTTTCCCAGGCCATCCAGCATACATTATTGATTTTTCATTTGAATGAGCTACAGCATTTTGGCCCAGTAATGGAGGCACTTTACTACTAAGATTCAAGGGGTGAATCTGCTCTGACATACCGTCCATAGGTGTCATTTGGAATTCCCTAAAACCTTCTGACCATCCCAACACACATATAAGTGGCACTCATAATGATCATTAGCAATTTAACATGTACTTTGTTATTTTCATTGCTGAGGTGTTGTAAGCAGCATATTTTTATTTTTCAAAAATAGTATTAAAATGTACCACTTTGCAATAGTTTTTCCATTGCTTACTTTCTCTCACTCTCTCTCTCTCTCTCTCTCTCTCTCTCTCCTTCCCTCCCTCCCTCTTTCTCTCTCTTCCTCTCTCTTCCTCCCTTCCTGCCTCTCTCCCTCCTTCTCTCTCTATCCTCTCTTTCCCTCCCTCCCTCCCTCTCTCTGATATGGGAGCTGACATCCACAACATACTAAGGTAAACAGCATGTTATTATTTTTAGTTACAGCATAATTTTCCCCTGCTAAAATCAGACATGTTGAACCCCCTGTCCCTGCATGTTAAATGGATTATTTAACTAAAAGGTAAATATACTTATTTTTATTTTTTAAAAATAAAATACTTTTGATAAAGGATTTGGAGAGAAAGAATTATTCCAAGGACTAAAATAACATAATCAGAATTAGAGCTGTTTGCTAAGATTTAATTTGCCGGCAAAGATAGTGTGAATTTGTGAAAATTCAGAATTGGCAACATTTGCAAATTTCATGGCACATGCACCAACTTCAAGCATGATTTTTTTTAACCTGGAATTTAAAAAAAATACTTCCTCCTCATTCAATGTGTTATAATATCACCTCCCCCCACCTCCCAAAACAATTATATTTATGATGATATGACCATCCCCCACTGGCACTCTCTCCTCCCTACCCCCCCCCACCTTGATGGGGTAGCTACCTAGCAGCAAAAAATAATCAAGTTAGGTAAAAGTACAGATTTGACACTTCTGAGGAAGATCAGAATAGCTAGTGAAGTAAAGTTCAATCAGTACCCATCTCTAACCCTACTGTGCCATACCCACATGTTGAATATACTCCCCCACCTGAATCCCACTGAGTAAGTCATTACTCACATGTCATCATAAGCACCTCCACCCAACCCCATTTGGTCCCACTACCATCGTCCCCCTATCATCACCCAGAAAAACAACTTGTAAAAGAAAACAGTCCTCTGTGCACAGTATCTGCTCTGTTCAGTGTCCATCTCATGACTGAGCGAAAGAGTGAATTGTGAAGTCTTTGCTCCTAGTAGAATCTGATTGTCTGAAAATTCAGCCAATTACACTTCATGGCTAAAAATACAGCCAATGATGTTTTACTAGGAGCAAAGATGTCACTACTCATTCATTCGCATTATGAGATGGACAGTGAACAGAACAGTTGCTCTGAACAGATGTACCATTTTCATTATTACAGGTTGTTTTTCTAGGTGCTGGTGGGGGGGGGAGGATGTTGGTAAACAGAAAGGGTTGCATGGGTATGCTTATGATGATGAGTGACTAACTCAGTGTGACTCGGTGTTGGGTGAGGTGGGGGAGTGTGTTCGGGTGAGTGTGTGGGGAAAAGATAGGATTAGAGATGAGTATTCAATTGACTGAATTTTAATTCAGTAGCTGTCTCGGTCCTCCTTGTACTCAATCATCAGACTGTTACTTTTAATTTGACTACATTTTGCTGCAGCCTGCAATTCACCAGGGTGGAAGGCTGCCATTGGGTGATTGGAGGGGGTATATATCAATGAATATAATTTTTTTGGGTGGAGGGAGAGGGACATAGAATGAAATTCACATTATTATTTACTCACAGATCAGCCATTTACATAGATTCATCATGTGAATTTGGTCAGTTTGCCTGGTGAATAGCAATGTGAATGGAGTCATCAGCTTCCTAAATCTGCTGACATTAGTGAATGTTTCCATGAGGCAAATTTCAGCAACTTCATCCAGCATTATCAGAATACAACAGGTATTAGGAAAAGCAGATGCAGTGAGAAATGTAAATGGGTGCAACTCAGTGGTACATCTTAGAATTTTTTATTAGATGCAGTTTGCATTGCTAGTGCAGGCTACTAGAAAAATTAGTATTAAAAACCAAGAAAAAAACATATTTTACATTTCCAGTTATCTTTAAAGAGAAGATATCAACAACCTTTACAACAGTAGTAAATTTAAAAATAAGAACATGAGATCCCCATGTTTGAGTTACTCGGTTTAATAGTTATGGAACATTTTGTAAACTTGGTTTCTCTGCTTATTAAAAAAAGCTACATTCAGTGAAGGGATGCTTATGATGTCATGTGATGTCATTTGGGGCAGCCATAGCCAATTCCTCACTGCCAGTAACACTGTATGAACTGATTGATACAGGATTTACACCACCAGTAACTAAATGTGCACCTTTCATCCCTCCTGAATGTGGCATCTCACAATATTCTCATGTGACCAGCTGCCCCCAACCACACACACACATCTGTGCAACATAAACTTGCTAAACATAGTACAATACAGTTCACACCTCTCAAGATTTGTGCTCACTGCTGGACCAAACTTTGTGCACTGTACCCACTTGAATTTTTTCTACTGCACCCACCACAAGTTTCACAACTAGTGCTCCATATACTTAGCCCCAGGGGTGTTAGTGCACAAAGCTCAAGAGGAGTGGTACCTAAATTCCAGAAGGATTACCGGGCACAAACTTTGGGATGGGGTGGGACATGCATTTTGGGAAATGTCTGTGGCATATGTTTCAGGAAGGGTATGGAGGCACATTTTGGGATGGGTAAATGGCACAAATTTGGGGAGTGGAATGGGTTGCAAAATATGTGGTACATGGAGTAGAAATTTCAAGCAGTGAGTCAGGCAATAATGTCAGGATGGAAACTAGTCACACATTTCCAGGAAGGATGTGGGCAAAAATCTTGAGTGGAGTGTGGGACACATATTTTATTAGAAGGGAGGAGTGCAATTTTTGCAAGGGATATGGGGTACAAATTTTAAGATGGATGTGGGGTCAAATCATAGATGGTGTGTGGCAGCAATTTTGAGAAAGGCATGTTTCTTAAATTTTTGCTTTTTATTGGAGGGGGTGCAAATTTCAGGAAGGGAGTGAGCTACGAATTCCAATATGGGTAGAGAGCACAAATTTTGGTATGGGTGCTCTGCCCAGATTTTTTGAGAGGTGTGGGGGCATAAATATTTGGAGATATGGGTAGCAAACTTGAGGATGTGAATAAGGCACACATTTTGGGAGAATAGTAGAGCACAAATTTCAAAAAGGGTGTGGGGCACAAATTTAAGAGAAGTACCGAGTACAACTTTTGGGAGAGATGAGGGGTGCACATTTTGGAAATGCTGTAGAAGCTTATTTTGTAAGGGGTGCAGGGCACAAATGTAGATAGAAGTATGGGGGTATATCTTGGAAGAGGCACTGTATGTGACATTGTGGCGGAGTTAGGCTACACCCTCGGCTATGACTGATGGACCACTTTTATATCTCATTTCCTAGCAACAACTATCACTTTTCTCTTTGCTTTTCTTCATTTTCCCACCTACTCTAGGTTGGCCACCTAGCTTAGCTCTTTACTTTCCATACTAAACTTCCTACTAGTTCTCTCTTTTCATTCTTTTTCTATTTCCATCCATCCAGTCCTTGGAATGATGCCAAACACCCAGAGAGGTGTTGTGTAAAGTGCATAAGTGCATTTTGTGTACGAAAAGCATGAAGGCTATTTTAAATAGGAATGAATACAGTTAGTAAAGACTTTTTTAAAGAAAAAGGAGTCAGAAGTCATATAACACAATGATAATGTCATGATTAATACAGTTATAAGAAATCCTTATGGTATTTTCATAAATCCACACTATAAACCTGTTACTGTATAAGGTTCTATGTATGAGAATGTGGTACACTTTATAAAAGTGCTTAGTCACTGTGGAGCAGAGATATAGAGAGTCAATATCTGTGGAAATATATATTGCACCTTTAACTGAACTAGGAAATCCCCTGAACCCCTCCCCCCTTGGTTTTGAAACTACATGTCAAGACTTGTAAATAGAAAGGGCTTAATCAGGTGATCCCCATCAAAAGATATAAATACCTCTTCACAGAGTTTACTTCAGTGGGGCTCAGTCCTGACAGAGGAGGAGAGAGGTTCTACTGCTACTGTAGGTAAGCTGTTGAATGCGGATGAGAAGGGACTTAGGAGCTCTA
Source organism: Neoceratodus forsteri (assembly GCA_016271365.2). Taxonomy (NCBI): domain Eukaryota; kingdom Metazoa; phylum Chordata; order Ceratodontiformes; family Ceratodontidae; genus Neoceratodus; species Neoceratodus forsteri. The sequence continues at coordinate 1,210,672,866 of CM057453.1, read as the reverse complement.
AGATCCAGGACTATATTTCATGAGAAACTACTGACGTTAGGTAGTGATTTTCCATGCAGTTTTTGTTGTTTCCATTTATTATTTTTCTAACCTTTGAAAAATAAATATCACATCATGATGTTTGAAACCTGTAAATTTGCCTCTTCTGAAGTTTATTCCCACACGCTGCGACAGACATGCATTACAGGATGGGTGCATGGAACAAATTCTGGGAGGAGCGTATGATGCATATTTCTTGAGGGATGGGGGAGCACATTTTTAGGAGTGGTGCAGGGTGAGTAGTACAAATTTTGGGATGAGTGTGGGCCACAAATTTTGGATGGGATGCTGGTCACCAATTTTGGAAAGAGGCACAGAGAGAAAATTTCAGGAGAGTTGCATGTTGCAAATACTGGAATATGTAAAGGCCACAGATTTTGGGAATAAAATAGGTGTAAATTTCACAAGAGATGCTAATTGCAAATTTTAGGAGTTGTGTGGGCATTCATTTTTAGGATGGTAGGTAGTGCTGCGGTGTTTTTGGAAGGGGTGTAAGTCACTTTGGGAGAGTAGATCACAAAATTCAGCAATGGTGTGTGAATTTTGAAAGAGATGAATGGCATAAAACCTCAGGACAGTTTGTAACACTAATTTTGAGAGGGCTGTAAGGTTCAGTACATAATACTCAAACAAGATGCAGTCTTCAAATTCTGAATTGTTGCTGGCATACATTTTTGGACAGGTGTGGTGTGCAGTTTTTCTAAGTGGTGTTGATGCAATGTTTTGGAGGGAAGCAGTGTGCAGAATTCAGGAAGGGTATGGGTCACAAATTATAGGAGGTTTGTGTGGCTTTGATGTTAGTGTTGCTATGGGGCACAGACTTTGGGATTGGGAAGGATGTGGTTGCAAAATGTAGGACGCACACAAGGCACACATTTTAGGAGAAGAGGGGTACATATATTTGAAGTAGTGCAGATTGTTCATTTCTGGAGAAGCACAAGGCATAAAGTTCAATATTTGGGCTTGGTCAGGAAAAGTCTACATGAGAGAGTGGCCATAAGTGCTGCTAGCAGAGAGCATATAACTGTGATTACCCTGACATCACCTGACTAAAGCTGGGCAAAGCTGAGAAACCTCCCTTCATGAAAAATCACTAGGAATGCTGTTACATCACATAGCATGAAGTGGTACATTGCGTAGTTATTTTGTGGTGAAGTCAGCATATCACTGAGCAAAGACTTCACACAGTAGTATTTTGCTGTTGAACAGCCCACTCTGTGGAGCACTCTGCCTGGTGAAATACCTACTTCACTCTGCAAAAGACAATTTACCAATTAAGTGCCACTTTGCATAGTATTTGTGATACTAGTAAAATAAAACAAAAAAGCAGCATCCAGCCTCTCAGTACAGTGGTATGGTTACAATTTTCAATGCGGACTACCTGGATTGGGGAACAAGCTAGCGTCATTGGGGACTGGCCATGGGGAGAGGGACGGATCATCCCATGGGATGCTCTCTTCCTCTATAGGGGGAAGGGAGCTTTGTTCTGCACTGCTACTGCCACCTGCAAACATATGGATGCAGAGCACTCAGGACACAGGGAGGGAGAGATGCTGTGCCATGTGTTGATAGAGTGTGTGTTAGCATGCTCACATTGGGGATCTTGGTCCCAAATACTGGCATTCCTACATGAACAGAGGAGCACACAGAATGCAAAAATGGGGCACAACTAAAAGGGTAACTCCCCATTTGCCCATAGGTCCATGAAGGCTGGTAATGCACCATGCTAAGACAGGAAGAACAGAAAGTATAAGTAAACAAACAAACAGAAAAAAAGCACCTCTATCCAAATTGTTTTCCCCAGCTTCAACCCTTAGAAGCAATTCCCTATCCACCTCCCTTGTAACAGTTAATTCTCCCCAGCCACAGCCAAGTTATGTTACATCTATTGAAAGCATAGAACTGAGAAAAGCATAACTTTCCCCCACCAATACAGCAATACCAATCCCACAATCCTTACACAGCCCAATATAGTAAAAGCCAGGAATTTATTTAGTTTTTGTTGACCGGGTAAGTGCGCTAGACAAATCCTGCCTATTTTCAGGCATGACCCGGGGGAGGGGGGAATACAGATGAATGCCAACTGACCTTGAACCAGATTAAGCTGTTGATGGTATTTTTAGTGAATAAGGGAAATTTGGCCAGGACACCAGGGAAATTACCCTACTCTTTTCGATAAGTGCCATGGGATCTTTAACATCCACCTGAACTACCACCAACCCAGGCAGATGGGACCTCGGATTAACGTCTCATCCGAAAGATGGCACCTCAGAAGTGCAGCATCCCTCTCATGCTGCACTACAGTGTCAGTACTGGGATTTATTAACCTAAGTGCCAGTTGTGGGAACTGAACCCACAGCCCTGTGATCTCCCATCCTCAGAGGCGAGTGTGCTACCTACTGAGCCACTGACACTGAATCCCCAAATTCTACCCCCAACCGCAAGGAGCCAAATATCTGACTCCTTTTCCTCGTGCTACCCTTAAAATGGATACTAATAAAGACTGGCAGAGTACTGTGAGTGGCACAAAGATGCTCCCATCTCCTTGCTTGGGCACCTTCTGAATGAATGAAAACGTGTGCACCCATATTAGTCATCTGTTACTACCAGATGGCAGGATTTTTCTTGTCCATTTTATAATTACCTTTCATCATTACTAGGGCACACTGTTCATGGAAGACATGAAATGTAAAAGGGTTATTCAATACAATATTTGTCAGTAAACCCTGCAGTGTGGATGGGAGTGTTGCTATACATATGAAGCAAAATGGTTCAGCTTGGCACTGCAGTATACAAATGTAGTAGCCTTGGAAAAAAATTAAAATTACATAACACTTACCTGAGAGTCACATAGTTTGTTTCTGTGTTTGTCTTTTTTCCTCTGCAGACATCCTATTTCATTCTTTTGAGTTGTGTGTTTTGTCACCTGTTCAGGGAGTGCAAAAGCAACTTAAAGTGAATTAACACAGCACCCGAGTCAGACACAAAACAGAGGTGCTGGTGCCACTGCAGGAAATACCACCTGAAGTGCAACACAGCAGAGGAGTGCACTCCGTTGTCTGAAATTATCAAGCAAAATGCACATAGAATAGAAAATTCCCTCTGGTTTATGATGCAAAAATATTATGAATGGGGTGACAAAGCAGGTAGGCTTGTAGCCCTCTAGTTACACAATCAGGAAGCAGACAGGTATGTCCTGACAATAATTTAGGATCATCTTCCATACGTTTCTTTGACCGACCCTACACAGATAGCGACAGCATTTCATGACTGTTAAATCCAACTATATGCTAAAGAATATGATCCAAATCATAGAGCTCAGATTGACCACTTCTTGTGACAGGCTGACCTCCCAGTTCTTATACCCATGCAGCGGGAGTGTCTGCAGGCTCCATTTATAGAGGAAGCACTTACAGATATTATTAAATCTTTGATGTCAGGGAAAGCTCCAGGCCCAGATGGCTTTATAGCTGAATTCTATAAGATGTTCATTTCAGACTTGGGCCCATTTTAACCAAAGTTTATAATTCTGCCCATGAAGAGGGAGCTTTACTTGTCTCCTGGGGGGAACGCTATCATAACCGTCTTTCCTAAGCCTGGCCAGGATACTATAAAATGTGCCAGTTTTGTCCTATCTCACTTGTAAATCTAGATGTCAAAGTTTTTACAAAGGTCATAGGGCTTCTGCTACAGAAGATTATACCCTCTCTCATTCATCATGATCAAACAGGATTCATACCAGGGATCCATATTGAAAAAAATATTCAATACCTGTTAAAAGTTCTGCTGGACTGCCAAAAGCTGTCCAAATCCATCCCTCAAGCAGTTGTTTGGATCAACACCAAGAAAGCATTCAATTGCCTGCATAGGTCATTTTTGAATGCTACATTGCAAAAATTTCAGTTTGGGATAAATTTTGTTGTTAGCTTTTGAACTTTTATGACAAACCAACAGCCCGTGTGTGGGTCAATGGAACCCTCTCTCCCAGATTGCATATAGAATGGGATTGCATATAGAATGGGTACAAGGCAGGGGTGCCCTTTATCACTGCTCCAGGTGCCCTTTATCACCTCTCCTTTTTGCCTCTGCCTCGAGCCATTGGCAGCATTAGTGTAGCCGTCGGCAGTCTTTCAAGGTATGCAGATTAATGGGGAGGACCTTCAGGTCTCCCTGTATGCCGATGATACCTTGCTTTATAGCTTTTACCTGGCTCACACCTTACCAGTAGTGCTTGACCTTCTACAAAATGTTTTTAATGTATCAGGTTTTAAAATAAATTATTCTAAAACAGAGGCCTTGCTTTTAAGATCTCAGCCAGACCAGCTCCCTCCAAATTTTTGCAATTTAAAATGGGTTGCTTCGGGATTTAAATATTTGGGCATTTGGATTTCCCTGGATGTCAACCATTTATTTCAGACTAAATATGCGAACAGTTATCAGAAGTGCAGGCAAATTGTAAACAATGGAAGTAATTGCCTTTGTCGGGGGGGGCAGATTGAGACGGCACATATGAATAGCCTGCCTCATTTTCTCTTTGTATTTTCATCTTTACCACTATGTATTTCTCTTTCTTTCAGGAAGATTCTTCATCACACTTTGTTTAAGTTAATTTTTTTTTTTTGGGGGGGGGACCTAGTCTTGAATGGTCTATACATATGGTATCCAAATTGAAGGGGTGCATGGGTGTTCCAGATTATTTCTGGTGGCTCAGTTACAGTCTTTTCTAATTTACAGGTCCACTATTGATCTACTGAGTTGGGTATCTTTAGAACAGAATGCCCTGACAGGGGTGCAGATGGCAGATGTGGTTCTCATGGACTCTGCCCACTTGAGTTCCTTGAATATCCCCCACCCTTGGGAGGAACTGGCCATCTGTGTTTGGGAGGAAGGCTGTTCCTATTATAAGCCAGGCAGTGGGCTTAGTAAATTAATGCCCATTTGTTCTTGTGTAGACTTCCCCCACTAAGACTAGATCATAGCTTTAAGAGGTGTGAGAGGCAGGGCCTCTCCAGGATTAGTCAATTGGTTGATGGGGACACGCTCAAATTGTTCTATTTGGTCCACCTTCTCAAGATCTTCTCTGTTATATGCAAATTTGCCACTACCTGACTGACTAGCATAACACACAGCAGTTTTCTGGGGAAGATAATCCACTGCATTCCCTTTTAGTGTCCTTGTCCTCAGAAGTTCCACTACCCCAAAAAACAGATTTCCATTTCGTTGCTGGATAGTGGTACACTACTGCCGCATGCCAGTCATCTCCAAACATTTTAGAGCAAATAGGTCAGATCTTTGCTGGAGAGGGTGTGGTGAGAGAGGAAAACACCTTCACATCTTTTGGGACTGCCCAATGATTAGGAACTTTTGTGAGGGGTGGTTTATACTACAGGTCAGATTTTAGGAATCTTTCCTCCCCTTCATTTCTAATCTTGGATTTTGGGGCTCCTCCCCTAGGTTTGTTGCACAAAGGGAAAAAAACATTTATTTCATATTTTAGTGGCAGCAGTGACTAAAGTTATCAAGCAGTTGTGGCTGACTCCTACTCCTCTTTCTGAGGATCTTTGGCTGAAGAATTGTAGTAGAATTCAAGAAAAAGAGAAGGTGACAGTTGAATTGCATTTACAGCTTAATAAGTTTGAAAGTTGCTGGCTCCCTTTCTTTCATCTTTTAGCAGAGAAAGAAGGCTGACCTGTTCTAGATATTCTGGCATCATTATTTTAATTGTTGGAGAGGGTAGATGCCCCCCCCCCAGAGGTCTGAAATGTCTTTCTTTTCAGGTTTTGTGGTTCACTAGACCCAAATACTTTTATTTAACTAATTGTGGTTTCCAGTAAGCATATTTACATTCATGATTTTATGCCCCATTTTATTTTACCCCCCCTTATATTGTTAGTTCTTTTGTGGGTTCTGGTTGTAGCAATTGATCTATACTGGTTTTGTTTTTCTTTGATGTTTTGTGTGGCACTTGGAGGATTACCTAAACATTGTTTTGTATTGTCATAAGTGATCTATATTTTTGTTCTGTTTTTTTTTCTTTTTTTGGTGCTGTTCTTGTAACTTTTTCAATAAACTTTGATAAAAAACAAATCAAGCAAAACACAAAACATGCTCAAAAATAATTTAAACCATGTGTTTGAAAGTTCTCCAAGAAACAGTGAGGTGCCTTGCCCATACTATCTGCATTATTAGCTTTCCTTGCTCTTTAATAAATTATTCAGCAGTTGTTTCTATATTTTGTTTGATTATTTGGGAACACAGTGTGCTACACTTCACTGTTTTACTCAGGCTAAAGAGAATGACCCCTTTGGTGTTAAAATACTGAACTCATAAATTTCCAAAGAGAGCAGACTAGTTTATATTCAAGAGGAGTGAGCTAGTTGACCTAGTGACCTGCCCACTCTGAACAACCCTATATTTCCTTATAAAATAAGATTGTTATATATGCAAAAGACTCCTTTTTAATTAAATGTTTGGCTAACTATTTTTCAACTGCATCCAAGATAAGGAAGCAGAAATGTGTGCAATAGTGATAAATGTATTAATATTGCCATAAGAAAAACTTTACTTCTGTTCTGGTATGATGGAATGCTTTATTTATGTATTATCTATAACCTTTGGCACTATTTATTAAGTGCATCTAGAAATATGTTGTTTTTTAATTACATTAGTTTTTAATAATGTATAAATTGTAATGACTTTCTTTGTTGAACAATTACCTTTCTACTATGAAATGAGTTGGACATTTTAAAGTTTTGAGACCCATGTATTAAATCCCCAGAAGTGCATTGGTTGGAACAAGTTCAGGCAGTGAGGTCTGTAATTTGGGCAAATCACATACAGAATTCATGAACCATTTTACTCATCCCAATTGCCACTTAAAAGATGGCTGCCACCTTTACTCACTGAAAACTTTCTGCAAGGACCTAAAAAGTAAAACTCCCTTTAATTGTTTTAAAAAATACACAAACAATTAAACATTGTTTCCCCTCACGATGCCCTCCTTACACACATATACAAATAACAAAAAAGTGAAGTACTGTTTATAGTTTTAAGTCCTGGGGCTCAATTCTTAACTGAGTTAGAATGCTACAAGCCCTGGGTGTGCAGAACTCATAGCACATGGGGCTTGTGACATTTCCAGGTCAGCCATTGGGATCCTCAGTCCCATGTGCCACATGCCATGAGTTAGACTAGCTTTTGCTGATCTAACTTTGGGGACCTTTTTATAGGAGTTGTGCCACATATTTGGTGCAAGCCAACATAAAGAGGGTAAAGTGCTGCAAATGCGTGTTATGCAGGTCTTGTTAAAGCCCTGCATCAACCTTTGAGAATCAGGCCCCTGGTGTTGCTTTGGCAACCATTTAAAATCCTTCTCCCCCCGCTTTACCAGCATGCCAGAAAAAGTTCTGCTGTTTACCCTGCCAGAGATAAAATTGAGATCTTAGCCCCTTAGAAGGCAGTATGCTGTGTGGGAGGGTTGACTATAGTATTTTGCCACAAGAACTCTGCAAATGTTTGAATTTCTGTGCTTCATAATAAACAAACATTCTATCTTTTGAAATGTGGAAAGACTGATGATTGACAAGTGGGAAAGGACTATTTTTGCTTCTTACATTTAACAAAGCAAAATACTTTTTATTACTAAAAATTGTACATTTTCAGGCTGTTTGTCTGTTTACCTATTTTACAAGTGCAATAAGACACTCCTGGTCATTGGCTGCTAGGGGTTAATACTCTTTATTGTGTTGAAGGTACTCGACTCAAGCATCTTGTGCCACACCATACACCCTGGTGTGTATTAACCCAAAACACACAGCACTTGTTGTGTTTTATTTCTTACATATAAGATTAAAATAAATTTTGTATGTTTTTACAGTATCCTAGTATTAATTTTTGGGGGACTATTTAAAATACTATAAACAGAGGAAAATGTATGGTTAACATACAGTACACATAATACATGACCAAAATAGTTTATATAGCATGCATGGACATTTTTGAATATATATTTTCATATACTGTATGTGGGATATGTTTCCCTTTATGTCATATATTTAAAGAAGCAGTGCATGTTACAGGAAAAACAACCTATGTTTTATTTTTCAGGTTGTAATTGTCCTGTATCTCTTTCCTTCTAAGACCCCCTTTTTTTCTTTAAATCAAATATTTTTAGCTCCATTTTTTTGTTGTATTTGAAATAACAAAATGAGAATCAATTTCAATATAACAATTCTCAGGGTTTATCATGAGGTCAGGGACCAGTATCCGCTGCACCTCAGTTACCTTTAGTCACAAGAAAAGTGATTTTAAATAAAGGGGTGCTCAAAAACAGCTGTTGATACTGGTTAAACCCTTGGGATTGCCATTTTAAAAAAGCAGGTTTAATTTAATTATTTCAGTTGTGAGAAAACATGCTAAATCAGATGCAAACTTGAGGAAAATGTGTATGTTACAAGACAGGAGATGCAGGGAAATCTAAAATATTAGAGAATGAAAAAATATAAGTCACAATTTTCATCATCATGCAGCGCTGCATTACATTATCCCCCAGTCCAGCAACAATTGTGATGTTAATATTCAGTACTTTTTTCTATATGCTGTACAGTATAGGTAATATGTTTTTTTTCAGTATGGATTAAAAAGCAGATTGCATATAAAATAAAATGTTCTTTTTGTTACTTGAGGAGAAAAGCAATGCACAACACAAAATAGTTTTTTTTAAGTTGCCTTACGGTGCTTTATGTTTTGTTTGTACTATTTATAGAAGACGTGTTCAAAAAAGCTACATAGTTGTATAAAGGAAAAAAGGTTTAAGAGCAGTTTTACAGCATTTAAGATGAGCTTCATTTACATTTGTATCCAAAACAAGAGTAAAATACATTTGTTGAATGTGAAGAGACAAACGAGAGCTTTATGCTGAACAGTGTTAGCTGACAGGTAAAAATTGTGCATGCAATTGGTAAATCAACTCACTTAAATAAATGAATCAGCCATATGGTCTTTAAAGATAAGGACGTGGGATATTCTGATTTCACATGAGTGCAGATAAATTTGGGCTACCTACTCTCCTTTATTACTATCAACATTTATTAGATGTGGAACAAACATCCCTGTTTATTACACATCTCATTTTCAATATAGCAAATACTATCTAAAGGGTGACTTTGCTTTGACTAAATCATATGTAAAAATACATTTTACAACACTTTACTTCCAAGCCTTCAGGCTGTAGTCTGTTCTATTAATAATGCTCTATGGTGCCATGCTAGCTGCTTGTTTTGCTACATATTACAAGAGTGTTATAACTCAAATAAATGTTACAATGATTGCTAAGTTTCATGCTAAGTCTCCCCATTATTATGAGTAATGTCATTTATAAACTATTCATATTCTTCTGCACACTGAACATATTGTCTGTGCATACTGTATATTGTGCATTGTATTGTTTAATTTGCATATATATATATATATATATATATATATATATATTTCCTCTTAAACTACTCCATCCTTGAGACACAATTGTATAAGAAAGTCACATTCTCATTTTGCCTTCCAAATAAATGTTTAAATAAAATAATGACTGTGAGTTCATTAACAATGTGGTAAAACTAAAGTATTTTATTTATTTATTTATTTGAAAATTGCATAAATTGCAGGATAAGTTCTATGAGAAGCTAGTCTCATTTACTGAACATCCTGAGTCAAATAAAATAACAATAAAGACATAAATAAACTGATATACACAGAATCATTTAAACAAGTACAGATAGATTGTTCCTGCAACAATATTATTTTTAAGTGATGTTTGAAAATATCAGTGGTGGGTGAAATTCTGAGCTGAGGAGAGAGGTTGTTCTGTGAAAATGGAGCAGGATAGGAAAACATTCTTCCTCAAAGTGTGTTTGAAACTTAGGCAAAAAAAAACAAAAAAATATGATGAGACAGGTCTCCAAGGCTGTATTAGATGGTAGGCAGTATAAGTCTTTCACATAAGTAAGTGGGAGTCTGGTTATTCATGATTTTGTAAATAAGTGATAGCCAGTGGAAAGTGCATAAGGCAACCAATGTAATTGATGCAGTAGTTCACAATGGTGATCATCCCATTTAGATTTGAAAATAAATCATAGTAACTGATAATATTGATCATGTCTTTCCTAGATCATGTCATTAAGCGAAAAAGCATGCAAGAGCATGTGCCATGCTGAAATAATGTAATGAATTAGGTGTGTTATGAGGTATGAGGACATGGGCCGAGGGCCTTCGACCATCTGAGAAGTAAATCACAGTGACACATGCCCTGAAGTGCCTTACTGCGATGATAAAATGCATCCATTTATGCATGAATGGTCGTTAACATGGCTGTTTTGTGAGCACCAGTTTCATCCCTCAGTTTGTGCTGGGATAATATCATGGGGGGAACTGAATCTCCACAAATCATCTTTCTGCACTGTGTCTATCCATTTAATAACAAAACAAATGATAGCTCCATGAATTCCCTGTATTTAACCAACATAACCAAAATAAATATACTATGTTTTAGGCAAACAGTACTTTCAGAGGACTAGGAATGCTGAAGGAGTTTGGTGAAGCATGGGAGCAAAATGGACCATTGATTTGGAAATTCTTGCAAAACAGCTCTCAGGTCAATGGATTAAGGGTAAGCAGTTTCACATTAATCTTTGTAAAAACATTCAGTTTAAAAGTGAAGCTTTTTAGTAACATTACCAACTAAAACATGTAATAGAGTACATGGACTGCATATTGGATTTAATAGAATGTCAGACATTAAAAGTATTGTAAAACATGATGTATTTTCTTACTAAATGTGTTCAGACTAGACACAAGAACAAAGATGCAAATTTATTGGAATTATTTCTTCTTGTCCAGGAATTTTTAGCAATAATGCATTGGTTGAGGAAGTGCGCTGCATTTCCAATCTTTAAAAGGCAGGGTCCTCATACATAGTCACTGTGGTGGAGGTATAAGTTCAGGGTGCAGTCATGCACCCTGTTGCACCACCACCAAAATCTGCAATTCTCAGCAGGAATACTTAGTTGCTCAGGGGATGAGTCCTCTCATGTGATTAAGTCACATAGCAAGTGATGGTTGCCAGATGTCAGTGGTCAAAAGCAATGTTTTTGACTACTAATTTCTGAACCATCACGGACTTTGTGCATGTGTTTGATCCAGGTTCAAGGCATTATGGCAAGCTCATCATTGTGTGGTGATGGTGATACTGTCATAGTCTCCCCTCACTCTACAACTTCAGGTTAGCATCTGGTCTGGTGAAACTTCTTCTTTGTTTTTGTCTTCTTTCAATCTCTGGTTGTCTAGTTGGCCCCTTCCCACTGTCTCTCAACCATGTTTCTTTTTGAGCAGTCAGTGGTAACCTACACCCTTCTAGATGCATTCTCCCACATCAAATTCTTCAAAATACAGTACAGTAGGTCAGCACCAGTCTCAGTCCCCCAAAGACTAGCAGTCCAGTGTTACATAACTTGATGTCTCCTGCAAAACTATTTGTAGCAATGTGGTGGCCTCTAACCTGGCTTTACGTCATTAGCTTGCTGGCATCCACTCTTTCACTGTGCATTCCCATAAATGAGTTTGACTACACAGGGAACGGCTTCCAATACTATTGTGTATAATGTATCACAACTAGGTTAAAAGTAGAACTATAGCCCAAAGTGGTCCTTTCAACTGCTTTGTACCATAATATTGTGACTTTGTATGAGGCCCCGGGTAGCCACTAAGATAAATTGTTAAACATCTCTGTGCTTTTAAAAATTGCATTAAAAATGAACCTAATCTAGGTTTTTGACTTCATCTTATCATAAGTCTTTTAAATATGTTACATTATTAAGTGATTATGTTATCCATTTCAGACAGTAAATATTTAACTGTGGCCAACTGACATCACAGTTGGGGTGTTTTGACATCACAGTTCTTGAGGAAGAAAAGCTTTATTGCCTGCTCTTTCATTTGAGTTGGAAATTTTAAATGCAGATTATTTTATGATCAGTTGGATAATGTGCTGAACATTGCTCAGTGTAGTAGTAGTAGTAGTAGTTGAGATGTGATGTCAAAACACCCCAACTGTGATGTCAGTTGGCCACAGTTAAATATTTACTGTTTGAAATGGACAACATAATCACTTAATAATGTAACATATTTAAAAGACTTATGATAAGATGAAGTCAAAAACCTAGATTAGGTTCATTTTTAATGCAATTTTTAAAAGCACAGAGGTGTGTAACACTTTATCTTAGTGGCTACCCGGGGCCTCATACAAAGTCACAATATTATGGTACAAAGCAGTTGAAAGGACCACTTTGGGCTATAGTTCTACTGTTAACCTAGTTGTGATACATTATACACAATAGTGTTGGAAGCCGCTCCCTGTGTAGTTATATGTGAGGCTCTCCCTCACTACTGACTGCTCCTCCCTCTCCCCTTACTCTCTCAATTAGTATATTCTCTCTCTCGAGACTTTTTTTCCCATTATCTAATGTTGTTTTGTTTATGAATAATATATAATTTTTTATTTTCTTTCTTTTCTCCCTGTTTCTGTTACCTGTTTTCTTATATTTTAATGTATTGTGTTACTCCTCCTCAACTGTGACAATATTCAACTGAATTGCCTGCTTTGTAACTACACTTGTATTGTACCCAATTGACATGGAACCTTTGTAAAAGAGCCTTTGGCTCAAAGGTATTAATTCCTAGAACAAATAAATAAAAGTAGTAGTAGTAGTGGTAGTAGTAAACATTTTATTCATAGAAATGTATAATCAGGGATAAAACACCAATGAGTAAGACTTATTTTGATGAAGATCCCTTAATTACACATTTTGGTTCCATGTGAAAATCGCGAAAAAATAATTGCAATTGATTTAATGGCCCATACATTACAGCGAAGCAACAAATAGCACCTGCACAAAATTGCCATTGTAAATATAGCACTGGTGTAAATATAGCGATCATTGCAAAACTAGTACTCACCTCCCACTGTCTCACCCAGTACCAGCAATGTAGTCTGAATGGTAATTTGAGCAGCTAGTTAGCTCAGTTACTGTAATTACCAGCTGACTCAGTATCTGTGGCATTTTTTCACATTACTGTGAATGTGCTGAGTGAGGGAAATCTGTGCAATGGTAAAGTAAGGCTTATGTTTATTGATGCCAGAAATTGGAAAGACAAGCACAGTAAGTAAACAGCAAGGTCAGCAGATGAAATGGACTACCAGGTGAAAGAGAATTTAAAGTGCAGCAACCTCGTAAGTGATAGCCTGCATTAAGTCAGGTGGTAATTACAGTAACTAAGCTGACTACCTTATACCTTATGCGAAGATAGATCATTTTCCCCCTTTTTCCAGTCTGCTGATTGCAGCACCACAAACTAAAAATGAGGTGCAATTGCCTCCTCTCATGCCTGTCATAGGCTTGCATTATACCTGTCCCTGCTCCGTTTGTTGTCCTTGCTGTCCTGCATCCAGCATCTCCCGGTTGTCAGCTCCCTCAACCCCCATTGCAGTTCTGGTGTCCAAAACAGACGCAGCAACAGCATGATCTACCCAACCGGTATCCTGTGATAATAGTGATGCTGATGGAGAACAGGATAGTGGGAGACACCAAGAAAGCACGGTAAAAAAAGATTCACGATCGCGATTTAAACAATCAATGTTTTTGTAAAGATGTATACAGCAGTATTCGCTGTTATGTCTGGGTGCTGATATTTTGCTATCGCCAATAATACTTTCACCATATGTTATTCGCATTTTTGTAGTCATGATTATTTACTCACTATTATCACGGGATACCCACTTTTCATGTTACACATAAATACATTAAAATAGCATAGAGGCAACAATGTCAGGATATATAGGGGATACATGATGGGCAGGAGTGGGTTATGGAAAATATTCTCACTCCAGTAAAGTGAGCTGTGTATTCTTATGAGTGCCTAAGGCACGAGTGAAAATACACAGCTCACTCTGCAGGAGTGGCAATATTTTCCATATCCCATGATCTGCCCATCATGTGTACAATTTATACCACAGGGGTGAGAGCTCTAGGAACATTTTTTTCTGTTTCTGTGTGTTTCCTGCTCATTCTGTGTGTGCTGTCAGTGTGTGTGTGTGTGTGTGTGTGTTTTCTGAATGGATTGAGAGTCAGAAACACAGGTGAGTGTGTTTTGCAAAGCTAATTGAGTGAGTCAGAGGCTCAGTGAGAAAGACAAACTACTGCAGGTAGCACTCAGCAACAGAAACTGCTTTGTAAAAGAGTTTCATTTAGAATTCAGTTGTTTTGAAGCTGAGATCAGCACGGTAATGGGCTAGGAATGTTAGAAACACAATAGGACATAGGTGAGAGTCTTTTGCAAAGCTAGTTGAGTAAGTTGCAGCTTCAGTGAGAAACAGAAACTGTTTTCTGAAGCAGTTTCCTTTAGAATACAAGCTGCAGTGCAGTTATCCTCACTCTGATGACATCAGCAGAATATGCATAAATGTCGATATCCTCACTCTGCTGATGTCATCAGGATTTATCCTCACTGCGGTGGAAATAACACATGATATCCTACTGAGAAAGCTCTCACTCACGTGGTATAAATACAGTTACTACAAAGACAGTCAAAACCACATATAGCCTCTACGTATGAAGGTTATACAGTATCCAACTTAGTCATTGATTTTTAAAGGTCTGGATACAGCACTTGTGGCAGTTGTACTGCTGCATCTGTATCTGCATAAATGTACCAGAGGTTTTTGTAATATTTTCATGTGTTCTATTGTGTTTATAATACTTTGCATATGTTATTGCTGAAAAATGTCATGCATGTCAAACATTTGCATGATCAACTCACAGCAGTTGCAACCAGAGACTTGCCTCAAGTACTGCAGGTGTGGCCAAATCATGCCCCAAATGGCAGAAAACTCAGCCCCAAAAGTTTAATTAGAAATCAAATACAAAATATCCCCAATCAGTGGTTTGCTTTCATTAGATATTGTATTTGTCTCTGTGTTAATCAGAATTTTAAGCACTTTTATTCATTCGCTTCCCCATTTAGGGAACATTATTGTCTTGAGCACATGCAGTTTTTAAATATACTGTAAGTATTATCTTCCAGTGCTTTGACAGGTGAAGCCTACAAGAGCAAGGAAGAGTAGGATTTAAGAGAGGGGAGGGTGAAATGTTTTAATGCGATTAAAGATACTTGTAAGATGAGTAAAATATAAGTAGCAGACTACACAGTTTCTAATCACAGTGCTTTATCACAGAAATTGTAAAAAAATAAAAGTAATAAACTCTCGTTTAAAATCACCATGTAATTTTATACTATAAAAAATAATGTGTGCTGCAGTCGTGGCCTTAAAAGTAGTATTGACGCTGTGGGCTGGATATTCAAAGGTTGCGCCATGCGCAGCCAAAGGGTTACACCTGTGCAAGTCCAGAATGCGCCATTCTGCAATATTCAGCAGGAGGCAGTTGCACCCCAAGTCATGCTGAGCAGCAGTGCAACGCTAATAAAGGCATGCTCAACCCGGAAGGAGGAACGATAATAAACTGCACAGCCGATGATTCAGCGGGCTTGTAGAGCTGTGCAGGCGCGAACCCCACGTGCTCCTGCACAACTTTGAGCCCCCAAAAAAGGATTGTCGAGGCCACCTACAGGTGAGCTGCCGCATTGCAGGGTGCAACACAGCAGCTGCCACCTGTGGTGGTCCTCACTGTTCCCTGTCCCCCTGCAGCCGGATCGCGGGCATACGTGAAATCTCCTCGTACTGGCCCATCATGGGCATAATATAAAGACAACCCCCACTGGCCCGATCGTGGGCATAACATAAATGAACCCCCACTGACTGGCCTGATCGTGGAGCTATATAGTAACCACCCCCCACTGGCCTGATCATGGCCAGAATGGAGTTCACCCCCAAAGAGCAATATCCTGGTGGTCCAGTGGACCCCAAAGCCCGATCATGGGCATAGTCACAACATATTCTCCCACTGCATAGTAATGAGAGGCTGTGTTTTCTCCACTACATAGGCAGCTCCCCCCCCCCAGCTAGGCACTCGGGACAATCAAGTAACTGAAGCAACACAAGCAGCTCACCTGAGTAGCTGAGGAAGCCAAATCTCCAGCCTGATAACTTTCGAGGTAAAAAGAGCCTCTTCTCTTCGTCTGGACGCCTGCAGAGGGGTGTTAGCCCGATGGCGCTTCGCGCCATCTGCCCCGCCCGCCCAACCACCCTCCCACCCAGGGCGGCTGTCAATTTAAGGATCCACCCGTGACATCACATCCGGTGACATCACGTCCTCTTGCCCAGAACCTATCTCCCACTTTCCCATTTGCAGGTTATACCTGCTGGCCACTAGAGGGACCTATGCTCCTCACTACTTCCCTACTCCCACCTGTACAGCACTACTTCCCTGGGATCTTGCTCACCACAATGTATTGGCCTCTGCCTCACGCTCTGCCTGTGCCTATCCCCACTAGCAGTGCACTTGCCCACTTACCCATCTGCTAGTCCACACTGTGCCTTCTCTCCTCCCTCCCTTGCTCCTGAACCTGCTCTCCTGCCCCTTGGGACTCTGTGTGTCCCCGTCCTCCCCTCCCTCCCCCTAGCTCTTCACCTCAGGCACATCTGGGTGTCTTCTTATTCTTGCTTTCCTCCTGTACCTCCCTGCCCACCCCTGCTCCCTTAGCCTCCCTCCCCCATGTCAATCGTAGGAAAACCTCTCACCATATCCCAGCCAGGGTGTTAGTCATGCTACTACTCCTGTCGGGGAACATTCATCCAAACCTGGCCTGGTTCCCAGGAGCTCCCCAACTGCAGCACACAGGCCTATGCATGGTCTCCATGAATATCTGTAGCCTCCTAAAAGTTTGACTCACTACAATGCCTGGTCACATCAATTAACCCTGATGTCATCACCCTGGTTGAGACTTGGCTGTCGAAATCCTCCTTGACTCCCTAGTCTCTCTTCCTGGTTTCACCCTTTCCGGTCTGACCATGTTGGGAGATCGGGTGGGTGCAGCTATTTATGTCAAGGAATCTCTCCTGTACTAGCCCTGCCCACTCCCATCCTGACTCCAGGGCCCAAGCGCCACGCTGAAACTAACCCCTGACCCTTTAAAGGGACCCCTTTATCTGACTACTGCATACACTGTCCCCAGGGACCAAATGCAGGCCATTGCCTCTTACAGAATACCTTACCTCTCTACCTCCTTCCGCTGATCAAATTCTGGTGGGTGACTTAAATGTCAACTGGCTCAGCCCTCCTCCTCCTCCTCTACCGAGACTCCTTTTCAGCAATAGACCTAACGCAACTAGTTACCCACCCTACCAGGACTAACCCCAAGAGAGGCTCCAGTACCTGCTTGATGTGGTACTCACCAACCGCCTCTAATCAGATCCCCAATGTACAAGTCCTCCCAGACCCTCTCAGCTATCACTCCCCATTCTATTCCACTGATCATCCCAAGTCCCCAAACCCATAGCACAGTCCACATCAGTCAAGGCTAATACCTGGTGGACTAATAAAACTTAAGGAACTTCTTGTCCCAAATTGACTGGTCTCCTATACAGGCAACTCCTGACATCGACATAGCTCTCCTTCTTTACCCAAACTTTTAATAATGCCTGTGATATCTTTGCCCCAATGTTGACCCGCCGTTCTAAAAGGAAGAATGCCCCCTTGGTAACCCCAGCTTTGATCCACCAGCTCAAACATAGGGACAACCTATGGCACCGTGCCATTGAGACTGGCCAGCCCAATGACAGGCGGTTATATGCTGCCACCCGAAACAAGTGCACACGGGCCATCAGAAAGGCCAAGTCTGAGCACTATCGGTCCTCACTCACTGCCTCATGGGGGAACCCCAGAACCTTCTGAGATAACATTAAACAGTTAAATGGGAGTGCACACTCTCCCCACCCACCCAGATCAACATTAATGGTGTGATCTCCTCAGACCCAGCCCTCATAGCCAACCACCTCAACACCTCATTCACTGACCTTAGCCCTATCCTCCCTACAAATTTTTTTGACCCTCGTCCCCCAGCACCTGCCGTAAATCTTTCTCGCCCTTATTTTCTCCTCCACCATGTTTCTGCCCAAGAACTTAGGCCGCACCTTGTCACTGCCCTCAAGAGTAATAGTACAGGCAGTGACACCCTGATCCGTGTATCCTCACGGTCTGGTCTTAGACACAGTCCTTACCCCGATCACATGCCTCATCAACCACTCTCTTTGCCTGGGGAGGGTTCCAACTGCCTGGAAAGTCACCACTGTCACCCTTATCTTTAAAGGTGGTGATAGGACTGTGGCTGGAAACTATCGACTGATCTCCATTCTCTCTCTCCTCTCTCCTCTCTCCAAGGCCTTGGAAAAAGTGGTGACCTCTCAAATCTCTGACTACCTCTCCACCTACAATGTCCTTTGTCCTGAGCAGCATGGCTTCCGAGCGGGCCACAATACCAACACAGCCCTCCTAGAGTTCTCCAACTTTCTCCACTCCTTCTTAGACACTGGTTCTCTGGCTGGTGCTGTCTTCATTGACCTCTCGAAAGCTTTCGACACTGTCTCCCACCCCCTCCTTCTTGATGCCCTTAGTCTCTCTGGTTTTGCTGCTGGGCCTATCTCCTGGTGCACCAGTTATCTGTCTGACCGCTCACAGCGTATAAAATTAATGGGACCTACTCAGATATCTGTCCCATCTTTCTGGGTTCCCCAGGGCTCCATTCTGGGCCCTACTATTCTCCCTTACCTTAACACCCTTCCACGCTCTTGCTCGGGAACATTCTATTGTACACTGATGATGCAGTCATCTTTGCCTCAAGTCTAACCCTATTGCCCTCCAGGACTCGCTGCAGAAGTCCTTCACTAAGCCGAGGGTGGTTCAAGGAACATAGATTGGTGATAAATCTTAAAAACAAAACCATGTTCTTCACTCATCCCCAAACAAGTCCTGCAATTTCAAACTCCTCATTCACTCTGGGTCCTTCTTCCCACTCAAACAAGTTTGCTCCTATAAATACCTAGGGATCCATTTTGACCTCCTCTCCTTCCATGGACACGCATGCTAGCCACTGCCACTAATATCTGTTGGGCATCTTGTCAGTTATAAACACTGCCTCCCCGAGGCTCTTTGATCACAGTCACCTCCTCTATCCTGTCCCTAGTGGACTATGGACTGCCGGTGTATGGTGCTGCTGATCAGACCGCACTCCATAAAATTCGTTTACTCCTGAATAAGGCCTGCAGGTTAATTACTGGAGCACCTAAGGCTGACACACACCTGTTCACTGTACGCTAAAGCGCTGGTACTTGATCTTGACAAGCGCCTCAAATATCTGACCTGTACCCCTACAAAAAGACCCTCCTTGGGCTATCCCTACCAGGATTGACTACCACCATCGCGCTCTGTCCCACTGGTTCATACTCGGACCTCTGGGAAAACCTCTCTTGTTATCCCTAGAGCTAGGACCTCTCATGGCCAAAGAGCCTTCAGCTTTAGGGCCCCCTCCTGGTTCAACACACTGCCCCCCTCCATCTCCGAAGCTCCAACTATATCGTGCTACAAAACTTCCTTACGTAACCACCTTATTAACACCCGATGCTGTAATTGCCACTAATCAAAAGCTGTACTCAATACTTATGACAAAGCTTATTACTAAGCTGCTAAGAACAACATAACTCTGGTATTGTTTGCATCCATCCTACCTGTACCAGCTTGTTTGTATCTATGTCTTAATTTACTGTTATACTTATGTGTTGTACTGTTATACTGTGTATTTTCGCTTGTCTTACTGTGACAAAGTACCTTTGTAAATGAGCCTATGGCTCAAAGGGTTTCCAAACTGCTGTTTAAATAAAATAAAAAATAAAATAAATAAAGAGTCAAATCCCCCAAAGTCCATTTCCTGGTGGTCCAGTGGCCCCCACCCCACCCACCCATGGAACCCCACCTCCCGCTCTCCCGTCAGCCGGCGGCAGCACCCACCTACCTGCCACCCGGCCGCCTGCCGACTGACTGCTTGGTAGGGCTGCATGCCCATTGGTTCAGAGCAAGAGCCAATGGGCATGCAGCACATACCGTACAAGGCAGTCAAGATATGTGAATATGTGGTTTCATGGAGTAGTCATACATATAGAAAGATATCAAGTTTCTTATCAGCCTGGGCCAGGATTCACAAAGGGAGATCAAAGTGGGCACAAAAGTTTGTGTGGCACTTCCCAGCTGCACTTGTGGGCATTTGAGCTATTCACAGATAGTCCATTGGGCTAGACAATTGTGAATAGGGGCTAACGGGGACAGTGCTAACGCAGTTAAAGCAGTGGAACACCAAGTAGCGCTGCCCCCACAGCCAGCCAGAAAAATGGCCCTGCAGCCAAAAGTGCTCAGGCACAAAAGTGCAATTCATTAACGGAGCCATGCAAATGAGCTCATTGGGCATGCAAGGCACTACTGGCCATTAGCATGCCCACTGTGGGCTCATTTGTATGCCGTTAGTGTGGTGGTTTCCCCTCCACAGCCCAAGCCCCAAGCAGCCGCATTCCCCCAAAGTGTGGTAGTGCCCTTCCCCATCCCAGTCATGGACCTGACAGTAAAAGAAAAAACATATTTCCATAGTGTAGGGTTCCACCCTGACTGCCTAATCACCCACCCATAAATGAAAGACATATTCCTGTAGTGAAGGGTCCCACCTCCCATAGCCCAATCTCCCACCTGATAGTAAATTTATAATTTTTGTGGTTTCCTGTGTGCACATGCAATGTCAAGAAACACGTTGCATCAGCTTCCTTCACAAGTGGGTTGTAGAGGCATGGCAGTGTTGTGACGAACGGCAGCAGTCCGTTCTGGGGCTGGTCTGTTTCATGAAATTAGAGGAGCCTGCTGCAGTTAATGAGCATGCCACTATGCTCAAATGAATTGACCACTGCAATCAGGGAGTGCCTCATCAAGGAACAATCAGCTGTGATGGCGGGGCATTCCTGATTGTAGCAGTCAGTGTAAGAGAATGGTCTACTGTTCTGCAGTTTTTCTACATACATGAGTTGGGGCCAGCATTGCTCTGTCATCATGACCCTTACAAGTAGAAACAACAACTTACACAACAGCCCCAATAATGCTACTAGCATTTGCAGCCTGTGAAGCAAGCACCACCCTAGCCCTGTTGGTAGCAACAGCCCATACCCACGGTACTGACTGTATACAAAATGTAAGCCTCCTACAGTTCATTCGCCCTCCCCAGTTCATTTGCTGATGGGGTAGCCCAATCCCCATTGGCACACGATACCCCCACATCTGTTGTGCCAGGGGGGGATGACCAATCCTTCTCGTTCTTAAACCCAATCCCCAACATTCTGCCAATGGGGGTGCTCAACTGTGCTGTCTGCTGCAGACCTCCCCACGAAACACTCAAGTGGCATAATGGGAGCCCACCCCAGCCTGCCAAAGTACCTGCAAATGCAGAAAATCTTTCCTTGTTTTTTTTTCCTATAAAAGAAAAATGGTCCATCATTGAGTCTGGTGCTCCTAACCCAACCTGCACCCACCCTCTGCACACCCCACCTCCCCCCACCTCTCCTCACCTCATACTTCCCTCCGGAGCCCGGTGTGACGATCTTTGGTGGACCAGGAACACGTCTGCACTCTTCAAATGTTTTTTTTTTCAACTTATGTGGAAAGCTCAGCAATTTTTTTGAATTTTTGCACCAAATTTTCAACATGGAGTTCTTGAGACCCCATCTCATGAATTCAGTGACTGTCATCTTGTTATTTGGTCCGGAAAGGTGATTTCTCTGTCACTGTGTGGAATCACCTTCCAGGACCGATTAATGAAATGACAGTGTCACTGTTCATGAGGTGGGCTCTCAAAAAGCCTATGTTGCAAATTTGGTGAAAAAATTTCAAAAAATGACTGTGTTACGAGCATGCATTGCACAGATTCCATGCACACTCGTAAGTTTGCAAATTTGTAATATTTTCACTCTAGATTTTCAACATTGGCATTTTTTCACACCTCTTTATGAACAGTACAGCTGTCATTTTTCACATCCTGGCCGAAATGTGTTTTCACACTTCCAGCGCACAGTAGCATGGTCGCTGTGGGAAATCAGTGTTTGGGACAGATTAAGAGAATCACAGTAGCAGTGTTCATGACCAGAGGTCCTAAAATGCCTATGTTGAAAATTTGGTGACAAAAGTCCATGAAACGACTGTGTTACGAGAGTGCATTGCGCAGTTTCCACGCACCATCGTAACTTCACAGATTTGTAATATTTTTACTCCAGATTGTCAGCACTTGCATTTTATCACACCTCCTTATGAAAAGTACAGCTGTCATTTTTCACATCCAGGCCGAAATGTGTTTTCATGCTTCCGGCACAGAATAGCGTGGTAACTGTGGGAAATCAGTGTCCAGGACAGGTTAAGAATGTCACAGTGACACTGTTCATGAGCAGGTGTTCTAAAATGCCTATGTTGCAAATTTGTGAAAAAATTCCAAAAAATGACTGTGTTATGAGCATGCTTTGCACAGATTCCATGTGCACTCATAAGTTCGCAAATTTGTAATAATTTCACTCCAGATTTTCAACATTGGTATTTCTTCACACCTCCTTATGAACAGTACAGCTGTCATTTTTCACATCCTGGCCGAAATATGTTTTTGCACTTCCAGCGCAGAATAGCGCTGTCACTGTGGGAAATCAGTGTTCAAGACAGATTAAGAAAATCACAGTGACACTGTTCATGAGCAGATGTTCTAAAATGCCTATGTTGCAAATTTGGTGACAAAAGTCCATAAAATGACGGTGTTACAAGCATGCATTGCACAGTTTCCATGCACCTTCATGACTTCATGAATTTGTAATATTTTCTCTCCAGATTTTCAACATTGGCATTTTTCCACATCTCCTTATGAACAGTACAGCTGTCATTTTTCACATCCTGGCTGAAATATGTTTTCGCACTTCTGGCACAGAATAGCACGATTGCTGTGGGAAATCAATGTTCGGGACAGATTTAGAAAATCACAGTGCCACTGTTCATGAGTGGACGTCCCAAAATGCCTATGTTGAAAATCAGGTGTAAAAAATCTCCCAAATAATTTCATTACAGGTGTGCAGTATGTCATTTCTATGCACGTTCGTGACTTCACCAATTTTTTGTTATATTTTCAATCCAGATTTTCAACATTACCATTTTTTACACCTCCTCATGAAGAGTACAGCTGTCATTTTTCACATCCTGTTCGAACTGTGTTTTCGCACCTGTGGCACCAAATGGTACAGTTGCTGTGCAAAATCACCTTTCAGCTCATGAACTGATAGTGTCACTGTTCATGCGATGTGGTCACAAAAAGCCCATGTTGAAACCTTGGAGTGAAAATAGCAAGATTCGCCCAGGGCGTTAGGGTTTCCAACCATAACGCCCTACTCTGTAGGGACTAACAGGTGTCAGGGGTGTGACTTGAGATTGTCGACAGTAATGCTCACGCCATTCCACCCCACCCCCTCACTGCAGCCAGTGACAGGCAGCGAGGTGTGCCTTGGACTCTTTGGCCCCAAAGTTCACCCCATTCTCATATGCTACACCCATTTCAGAGTATTTCCTTATGGAATTGGGTGAGTCTAAAGCCCGAACACCCCAGGCACACCTTGACACTTGTCAGTGTCTGCAGGGTAGGGTGACATGAAATAGTGTGAGCATTATGGATGATGACCCACAGGCACACCCCAAAGCCTGTCCATCTCTGCAGGGTGGGGGTGGGGTTGGTGTCAGTTCAATACTTCACTGCCATTCCTATTCTGCATCTGTCTAACTCCTGCACTTTCAATGCTAATGCCAGCAAGCAAACATTCGGCATTGACAAATGCTTGTTTCATAGTGTAGTGGTCCCCCAAACCCTCCAGCCACACTGGTAAGCACATACTACCCTGCTCCCCCTGCCCCAACATGGCCGCCAGTCAACGAGCAGCACAGCCCTTCTTACACCTCCACAGCTGCCCACCAACTGAACTGTCAGTGACAGCTGACAGTATGCACTACAATCCCATTGGCGGTCAACTAATGGGGTTGTAGTATATACTGTAGGCTGTCATTGACAGTTTAGTTGGCGAGCAGCCATGGAGGTGTGAGGAGGGCTATGCTGCTCACCGATATGTAGCCGTGCTGGTGAGGGGGCAGTGTGGTGGTATGTGTCTACCAGTGTGGATGGGGGGTTGGGAAGACCACTACACTATGGAAAAACCATAACTTTACTACTGAGTGGGAGATCGGGCTATGGGGTGGGATCCTTCACTATAGAAATGTTTCTTTCATTTACGGAGTGGGTGATCAGGCAATCAGGGATGGGGTGAGATGACTACGCTGTGGAAAAATGATAACTTTATTACTGGGTAGGAGATCGGGCTGGGGATAGGACCCTTCACTATAGGAATCTGTCATTCATTTAGGGGTGGGTGATCGGGCGATTGGGGACTGGGGTGGGACTGCTAGACTATGGCAAATATTTTTTATATTACTGGGTGGGTATTCATGTGATTGGGGACTGGAGTGGGACCGCTACACTATGGCAACTAACTATATTTAGTACTGTGTGGGAACTCTGGGGATTGGGGTCTGGGGAGGGGGTGGCAGCCACAGTACCTCTCCCAGCCACAAGGGTTGCATGGATTACTACCAGTTTTTTTTTGGGTGGTAATTTTACTCTATGCAAGGACCTTCACAAAGGTCCTTGGGTGTAACAAATTCTTTGTGTATGGGTTTGCGGAGATAAGCAGGTACCCACCCCCTCATTTGAATTGAGGACCCCTCTCAGTACTTTGCCTGAGTGCAGACTGGGCTTTGTGAATACCAGCTATTCCCAAAGCCCAGTTTGCCCTGGGTTTGTGCCCGAGCAAAGCTTTGTGAATCCTGCCCCTGATTCCAAGTTTTCATTTCAAAAAGTTACATTTTGAGCCCCCATAGTTTCAAAGTTAGAGCTCTCCAAATATTTTTTTTTTTAAAAAATAAGATAACTTTTGAACTGTTAGGTCAGCTAAGTATATTTATAAATTTATCATGTTGCTACAGTGCACCATCCATATATCAATATCAAAAAAATGAATTTGTTCCAACAAAGGCATTAATCCTTTTTGAACATCATATATCGACATTGACATGTACAGTATCAACACGTGAAAAGTGCATTGCTTTGATCTGTTTATGTAGATAAGATACCATGCTTTGTTTAACATACATAAAAAAAAACCTTTTGTTTCTATGCCTAACAGTTCAAAGGTTGCAGCTTTCAAAATATAATTTCAAGCATAACATAGAATTTTCTTATCTTATTGGCACTAGGAAATGAGGTACTCTTTTTTAAAGTTTCTATGTCTGGAATGGTTACAAAAATGAAAATACAAGGCAGTTAATGAAACAGTACAAAGGATATCAAAGTGCCATGAAGCTAACATTGAGACATTACAAAGGCTTTCAAAAAATAAAAGGGTGCTGGTTTGCTGGCACAGGGGCAGGTTGCCCACGTGTGACGCTTGCGACCCAGGTTCGGGAATGGACCCGAGACGTCAGAGGGCTGGCCAGGGGAGAAGGAGTGAGCATCCGACAACTGCTCTCCTTCTCCAGGGGGGAGGGAGGGTAGAGTGTTCGGCATAACATGAACACCTAGCAGAGGCTGGGTGTACAGAACACGCTGACACCAATTCGTTCAGGGAGGCAGGGTGGATGCTGGTCATCATTGCACATCCCCACCCCCACACATCGGGGGAGAAAACACTAACAGCCACCCTTGATGAAGCCCACCCTCAACTTCAATTAGCTCTCAGGCCAGTTTCCTGACCTATCCTGTCTGTTGCGGCACTATAGGGCCGGTGCCACAACCCCGCCCTGTGGACTAAGCCAGGGGTATCAGGGAGCAGTGTTCAATATGAGAGAGTGGGAGCAGCGGGTCCATGACTGGGCTGAGGTACTGAGCGGCTGGAGGCAGAAAAAGCACAATAAATAAAAAAAAAACATATATACACATGGGGCAAAATACGGGTTTACAAAGAATACTAGAATACAAAGGAAAACCAGAGTGTGACTGATCCTTAGGTACAAGAACAGTGAACTTTCTTAGTTAGACATGAATGTAGTGAGTTTTAAAACTGACTTACAATCATATTATAGAGCATGATAGGAAGGTCATTTTGTTTGTGTTAAACATAGCTACTTTTCATTTCTAAAGATATGCAGTAATTTTAAAAATGATTTAAAACATTAAACTATCCTTGCTATCTCAGTTCAAATTAAAACTGAAGGCAAGTAATTCTGTTCTGCAATATAGTTTTATGGGCCCAGTTGACACTCACTTGTGCACCCCTTATAAACAATGACTTGTAGATTTCAAACATTTGTACTCAGTCTGTGCTCAATTTAAAAGTACTCAGCTACCACACACCTTTAACTGATGGAGTGTTCGGCTTTCTCAGTACTCGTGGCACAACTCAACTAAGATACAGTTTGAGTTGCATATACTGTAACTTGATTGCTAACAGGTCATGCTATTTACCTGGGGCCAGATTTTCAAACTCCCAGATATAGGTGCTACTTCTTATTCCCATTCCACTCCCTATGCTCACCTCTCTCCCCACCTCCTCCTTCAATCTTGGCCCCAATCCCCTGTACCTCCTTCTTCCGTCCTTCTCTCCTGTCACCCTCCTCCTATTGCCACCCACGCCATTCCTCCTTTCCCTCCTCCTCCCCGGCCACATATCACTTGATTCCTTCCCTCCTTTGCCCCATGTCCTCTCCCTCTCCTCTCTCATTCTGACCTCCTCCCCAGCTACATACCACCTGCTTCCCTCCCTCCTTGTCCTATATCCTTCCCATACTCCTCCCTCTCCCTCTCTCTTCCCCCCCTTATGCCCCACTGCACTTCTGTTGAATGCACTGTATGACAATGTCTTAGTTCTGTCAGCTTTTCTCCATCCTGTCTCTTTCCACACTGAACACTGCCATGATGCTCATGGCGTTCACCTAAACCCCATGCAATTTTGCTCCTCAGACTCCCTCCTTGTTGTGCATCTCTTGGGATATGAGTCCCTGTAATCTGATATTATTGCCTTCTGAACCAAGGGTACCTACTGTTAATGCCTCATGAGATGTTACCTTTAGTCTGTGTATTACCACATCTCTGTATTTTTGAACCTGAATCAACTTGTATCCTATTGTAGTGTACTGTATCTACTATTTTTACTGTATGTTTTACAATATTTAGTTTTTCCCTATTTGCTTGTTTTAATTCATACCAATGCAGAATCTTTGTAAAAGAACCTATGGTTCAAAGGTATTTGTAATCCTAGTATTCAATAAATAGAAAAATAAATTAAATAAAAGTTGCACAATTGGGTCTTCACTTGCAGAGGCTCAGTTTTTCCTGCAGGCACTGTATTTTCAAAGTTGGAGATGGTTTATGCTTCCCTCCATGGTTTATGACAGCCTTTTGTCATTTTTTGGCACAGCTGTGCCGAAATGTTTAAGCCTGGTTGGACCAGGCATCCCCCTGCAGCTGCTCTTGCTACCCATGTGGAGCACGGGTTGAAGATACAAATGTCAACAGGTGCAGAGAAGTTGGAACACAGTGGTGGCTGTGGCATGGGACTTAGTCCCAGAACGGCTGAAAATTGGGTCCCTGGTCTGTGGGGCACAATGTCTGCAAACTTAATAGTAGCTCTTATTAGGCTGCCAGTATATTTAGAATGTACTGTACAAACCAGGCATACTCTCTCTCAAGGTAACAGCTCTACCCATTCAGCTAAAGGGTAATTCCCCTCACAATAGCTTACCTGTTAGGCTGAGCTCTTGTACTTCACATGTGTAAATCTTAACTGTCACCACCAAGTGACATTCAGCATTTCCTAACTTATCTGTTTATCTGTTTACTTACTATTTTTTTTGTTAACCAGGTAAGAGCACTAGCCTATTTTTAGACACGGCCTGGGAGGGTACAACAGATTAAAGTCAACAAGCAGCATGTACAACACAATAGGTATAGAAAAACAGATGAGAGTAACCAGAATACAGTATATATCTATAGTGTATAGTTGAACGTTATTAGGCATAGAATTCCATACCTTTCAAAATGCTGTTGTACCACAGTTCAAAGGTCATGGAATGTGATTGTACCCTTCTGTTATACAACTCCATTCTGATACATCTAGAGACTGCACAAGTCAGTTTTGTTCTGAAAGCAAAGAACAACTGCATGGACATGTCACATAATACTATATACTATAAAAATACAGGATGAGCAACCTTTTGCACAACCAGTGTGTTCTGCCACCTCAGGTTATGATTCCCACGGACATCTCTAGCTTTGCTCTTGAGGTCAGAGGGAATTAGAACCCCTCTGTGGCAGAACACACTTGTGTATAGTTGCCATTCCAGTATTCTCTCTGTCTATATAGATACAGAGTACATGATATTATAGTTCTTGGGAAACATATGAACAGAAATACGTCAACATAAATAGCTCACCTAGTGAGGCATAAACATAGCGGACATATGTAGTACAGACAAGTGAGCATACATTAGGTGCATATAGTTAGTCTTCAAATTACACACAACCAGACATTAGCAAATAAGCTATAGCAGGCAGTGGAATATACTGATAACTTGAGGAGATGACTGCAGTATCCCTTGATGAAGGTGGACACAGCTGATTTTCTGCTTCTATTACTGCTTCTGTATGTACTGAACAGAAGGCTGCTAGTTTATTATCAAGTTAACTTTTTGTTATGTGGGAGCCTGCTGTTAGAGTAACCACCATGTTGACAGTGTACTGTGAAGTCAGAAAATCCCAATGAAAGCATTATGCATTAATTTTTTGGATCAGTAAGCAAAAATGTAGTGCAGAGAACCTAAATATTAGAAGACAAAATTAAAAAAAGAAAATATGTTCTCTGGGTAATTGTAGTACCTAAATACAGAATGCTTATGACAAATAAATGCCGCCATGGACAGTTACTCTTTAATGAATCTGGGGAACAATTCTCCACTGAATAGGCTAGCATCACAACATGGGGGTAAAACTGTTGTCACAGTGTTGTGCCACCCTTATGGGCTATTCCTGGTCTTGCACACTGGTGAAAGGGGAAGTGTCCCTCCTGCAACTTTGTCATGATAGAAATGATTTTGCCAGATGTTAACGAAAGTGTATGGTGTGTGCACCGACTAGCATGCTAATTGGCAGCACTCACAATTCATAGTAGCAGTCAAACAGTGCTCTGCCATTCTGTGACTCTGACAGACTTTACGTTCTTACGAAGCCTGAAAGTTGCCCCCACCACTTCCCCCTTTACATTAAGACCCCTGCTAGGCCAGTGCTTGCATTTGGACCACTGGCCATTTCCCTGTTAGTTAGTCAATTGCCCCCACACGTACACACACACACACACATATACAATTCACAGTTCATTGGTATTCCAATGCTCACAATGCCATCTTGGCTGCATCCTATTGGAAAGGGTATTACCTGTTGGCCTAGCTGCTGCCTGGTGCATTTCTGTGACACCCATATCACCTTTTTTAAATGTTCTATGAGGGGGCTGCAGGAGACTGCAACAGGCAGGCATGGCTGCAAACAGCTTAGCAAACATGCAGGGAAAGGTTGTGACACCCAGTGTGCATACCATAATTGGGTGGCATAGTTGTGACTGGTGCTAAACAGTTGTAGTGAACCATTAGCATCAGCAAGTTTTACTCTGAAGTATACACTATTGTTGTAATGCTACTTGCTACTGTACCTTTCTAAGTAATTCTTAGGATTTAGTTCAGAAATGACCCTTTCCATATACCAGGACTGACTGATCAATTTGTGCTGGCAGATAATGCTATGAAGAAAAGTATTTTTCTCCTGCAATCATGGTCTTCATGCAGAAGCCTAATGAAACATTAAGTACATAGATAATACAGGATGGGCAGCTATGCACAACCTGTATGTTCTGCCACAGAGGGGTTCTGATTCCCTCTCACCTTGAGAGCAAAGCTCAAGAGATCCATGGGAATCTGAACTGTGAGGTGGCTGAACATACAAGTAATGCATAAAGTTGCTCATCCTGTATTTTTTATAGTGTATAGTATTATGTGAAATGTGCACTTTGTGTTTTTTTTTCTCTTTCACAATGAAACTGACTTGAGCAGTCTCTAGAGGTTCTAGAATGCTGTTCTACCACAGAAGAGTATAATCACATTCCATGGCCTTTGAACTGTGGTACAACAGCATTTTGAAAAGGACAGATTTCTTTACAGAACAACACTCTACCATACACTATATGAGCTGTTTCACTTTTTTTTTCATTCCTCAGTCACTGGTTCCTAATAGGCTGTTTGTCATACTACCCTTACTTGGTAGTTTGTATAGCCCAATCACAGGACATGATTGCAGTTAGTTGCCCTCATTTTTTTGGCCAGGTTATCTAACCTCATGTTAGTACTTTATCTGACAGCAGACTGCCACCACATGTGTAAGTGCTACAGTATCAAAGGGCCTCGACACATAGCAGCTGCATCACTCTAAACCGGTTTTATATTGTCCCAATAACTAACATGTATTTCTCTATTGTATGATGGGAGTGTGATGCCCATTACTACCACTGCATTAGACCAATACCAATATTCAAATGGGACTTCCTTTGTTTGTATAATGTTTTAGTATTAGTACGATTAGACATGGGGAAAAAAAAGGGATTCTATGCACAGGATAGGCTGCCTTTCAGCAGCGAGGGTACAAGGACTTTGAAACGGGGCTGGAGAATTACATTAAAACTAAAATAACTTTAAACTGAGGAAGGGAGGGTCAGAGGGGGACTGCAAAGAGGATTCACCAACTGGGGAGACTGGAAGGCCCCCCTCCAGATAGGGAGGAGGGGAGAGAGGGAAATCTAACATGGAACAAAAGTACGGGAGAGGGACGGGAAAGGAGGGGCAAGGCACATGGTGGACTGTAGTACCCTTGAATGCAAGAAGCTTGGCAAACAAGGTAGAAGAATTCCAGGCAATGATGGTGGTAGGGGAGGTAGATATTGCAGCCATCCTGTAAACCTGGGCCACCCAATACTATCACTGGGATCTCACAATCCCTGGTTACAAGGTGTACCACAAAGACAGAGAGGGTGAGAAGAGGAGGAGGAGGAGGAGTGGCTATCTATGTGAGGGAAGGGATACTGTGCACCAAGGAGGAAGGGGAAGCCAGAAGCCATATGGGTACTGTTCCAAAACACCAAAGGTAAGAAGATTGGGATGGGGTGGTGTACAAGCCACTCTCTCAAAATGAGAAGAATGACATGGAGTTGGGGGAGCAAATCAGGAAGGCCAGCAGCAGAGGGAGTACCATCATAATGGGTGACTTCAACCTACCTGGGATTGACTGACCAGCCATGACTATCACAAACACCAGGGAACAAGTATTGCTTGAGGCCATCCAAGACAGTTACCTAGAGCAGGAAGTGTCAGAGTCCATCAGGGAGTGGAACATACTGGACATTATGTTAGCATGTCCAGGATGTAGTCATTCAGAACCCACTAGCAGAAAGTGGCCACTGCTCAGTGTGGTTCTCCCGCAACACAGATAGGGAGTCAGCCAAGACAAAGACAAGGATGGTAGGCTTCAGGAAGGCAGATTTTGTTAGGTTAAGAAGCACCCTGGGGGGGGGGGCATCTTGCTGGAATTTGCTCAGGGACGGATGCTGAACAGAAATGGTCTATCATTAAGAAGGGTCTGATAGAGGCCACAAACATGTGTGCCAAGTCTCAGAATAAGCAGTCCAGGTCAAAAAAAGCTAGCTGGCTCAGAATGGAAGTGGTGGAAAAGGTGAAGGAAAAGAGAGTGGTCTTCATCAGGTACAAGAAGTCTGGGCAAGAGGAAGGCAAGTAGGTGCACTTGAAGAAATCTAGAGAAGTGAGTGGGGCAGTCAGGGCAGCTAAAGTGGCAAGGGAGCTGAGATTGGCTCAAGCACATAAGGGAGAAGAGGAGTTGTAGGGATGAGATTGTCAGAATCAAGAGGGAGGGGGAATGGGTGGAAAAGGGGGAAGAACAGGTGGAAGCACTCAATGGGTACTTGTGCTCCGTGTTCACAAAAGCAAAGGATGAGCCAATACCACAACAGAAAGGAGAGAGAGGTGGGGGAAGGGCATATATAACGGACTGGGTCATCCAGGAAGATAAGGTTCTAAAAGGCCTTATGGCCTTGGAGGTGGGCAAGGCACCGGGACCTGATGGTGTACATCCAAGAGTCCTGAAGGAGTTGGCAGAGGTATTGGCTTGCCCTCTGGTAGACCTGTTTAACACCTCCTTGGAGACAGGGAGTGTACCCATGGATTGGAGGATGGCTCATTTGGTGCCCCTTCAAAAGAGTGGGCCCAAGGATGAACTGGGCAATTACAGACCGGTAAGCTTGATGTCTGTAGTGAGGAAGGTGATGGAGACCATTTTGATGGAGAAGTTGATAACCTTCCTGGATAGTAATGGACTCCAGTATGAGAGACAGCATGGGTTGGTCATGAGAAGATCATGCCAGACAAACCTGGCCAACTTCTTTGACTGGGTAACAACAGTAGTTGATGAGGGCCATACTGCGGATGTCCTGTATCTGGACTTCAGCAAAGCATTTGACTCGGAGATTACCTATGCCGATTCAACAACACTGTTGTCGAGGTTCAGCATAGTGACATCTCCAATGTTGACAGATGAATTTTCACCTGTCCAACATTGATGTCTTGCACTTGGGGGGCTGAGCCCTCGGCGCCAAACCCTACATGCAGGGGGGCTGTCCCCCCCCCTTCTAACAAATATCAACTCTGAGTTGGAGTTGATTGGGGGGGCCAAACATGGTGAAAGGGCAACTTTTCACCTTTGGGTCCCTCACAGTGACAATCTCAAAACCTGTCAAGACTGTCACTGTGAAGGATTTTGCCATTGGTGTTTCGGTGTTTCACTGTGCGGTTAGCACACCTTGACATGGTGCCACACAGAAGGTTATTAGGCAAGTTGAGGGACCTGGAGGCAGGGGAAAAACTAGTGGAGCAGGTTAGGAGATGGCTTCACAGCAGACAGCAGAGGGTAGTTATAAGGGAGGGAGACATCCAAGCCAAGACCTGTGACTACTGGAGTACTGAAGGGCTCAGTGCTAGGCCCTGTGTTACTCAATGTCTTTATAGAGAACATTGCAGAGGGGGTCAAGTGTGAGATCATCCTGTTCGTTGATGATACAAAGATATGTTCAAAAGTGGACAGTGAGGAAGGGAGGCAAGCACTTAGGGAGGATCTACTTAAACTTGATCACTGGTCAGATGTGTGGCAGTTGGGGTTTAATGTTAAGAAGTGCAAGGTCATGCATCTCAGAGCCAGAAACCTCAGGACAAGCTATTGGCTGGGGGGACTGCAGGTATCAAATTCAGAGGAGGAGAAGGACTTAGGGGTACCAGTTGCAGGGAACATGAAGGTATCAGCACAGTGCAAAAGAGCAGCAGCAAGAGCCAGTTGGATGCTGGGGTGAATTGTCAGGGATATCACCTCCAGGAAAGAGGAGGTCATCTTGCCCTTGTAAAGATCACTAGTAAGACAAAACTTGGAGTACTGTGTGCAATAGCAGTGCCCTTACCTAAACAAACTCTAGCCAGAGCTGATACGGCTGTGGCGAGCTTCTGAAGTCAGCAAAGGAGCACTGCAGAGTGCCGACAAGAGCCATCTCCAAGATGGCAGCAGCGATGCAACTATGCATGCATGACACTCTTGCATGCATAGTTACGGTGAATGGCATTCTGCCATTCCCAAGATAGTGGCACCAGTGGAACTGCACATGTGTGCAAGGCACGCATGCACAGTTCCTGTCTCAGAATGCAGAGGTAACAATCAAAATACTGCGGCTGTTTCGACTGTTGCTCTGTAGTGGTTGATCATGGCAGGGTGCTCTATGGTTTGTTGGACTTTCGGAAGGATACTTCCAAAAGTCCAATGGAAGCATGCCACAGTCAGCCATTTAGGAGCCAAGGAAGCAAAATGACTGTAGGATCCGCCCACAGCTGTAAAAAGGACATGATATTTCTGGAGGGGGTGCAGTGTAGGGTGGCAAAGATGATCATGGGGCATGGGGAGAAGCCATATGAGGAAAGATTGAGGGAGCTCAACATATACTTCCTAGAGGACAGAAGGGAAAGGGGGGACATAATAGAGACCTTTAAATACTTAAAAGGTATAAACAATGTCCGAATGGGAGGATTGTTCTACCCAAAGGGGGGGAGGGTCATGAAGGGGCACAGTCTGAAGTTGGAAGGGGCAAGATTCAGGAGGAGAGAGGAGGCACTACTTCACAGAGGTGGGGGCTGGGTGGAATGCACTGCCAGAGGAGTTGATCCAGCTGAAGACAGTGAACAGTTTTAAGCAGGGATGGGATAGAGTCAGGGCAAGGTAAGTACAGACAAGAACAAAAAGGGGGGAATCTGGGGAGAGGGGGATAATGGGAAGGGAATGGGTGGTGGGTTGCAGCTGCAGGAGTATTAAAGTGTGAGCTGCACAATTGGGCAGACTTGATAGACCTATGGTTCTTTTTCTGATGGCGATTTCATATGTTCATGGTACCTTATGTCTGAGGCATTTTGCTGGTGTCCCTCCCTACACCAACATGAAGAGTCATGGTACATAAAAAGAGTTGACACTGTATCCATTTGCCTGAAAATGTAAGGGAAAAGAAAGGGTTAGGCACTACCCAACTTTTATTGTGTTTGTTAATACTTCATCTGTGTCAGAATTGTGTGCAGTCTCTTTGCAGATCTTGTTAAGAAACATGTCATAATGTGCAAGGTCTTACGAAGACTCTAATATTTACAAAAGTGGGGAACAGTATTTCAGTTAGAACTGTTGAGCATTCATTCATATTAATTTAAGACATACTTTACCCAATCAACAAGCAGAGCCCAGGAGACTCACTTCCAGTTACGACTAGGGAGAGGGGGCATGACCATAGGGAAGAGTACATTCATACATGTTGTTCTTAACATAAATACAGTACAAAGACAAAGTGATACAGCGACCCTTGTGCAAATAATTAGGTTACAGTAAAATCCCCCTGTTTATCAGCAGGATGCATTACATACAGAAAAGCACAGTGCAGGTAGTCTTGATTTACAATAGCAGAGACAAAGTCACAGTAGCAGGCAGAAGGCAATGTCTAGCATGGGTGTCTCAAAATAAATCAGCAGGAGCACAATGACTCAAGCACCCAGATGAAATGACTTGGGTATTGAGCCAGTCCAGTGAAGGACTGGGGTATTGGACCAGCCAAATGAAGGACTGGGGTATTAAGCCAGTTTAGTAAAGGACTGGGATATTGAGCCTGTCCAGTGAAGGACTGTGGTATTGAGCCAGCCTAGTGAAGGACTTGGGTATTGAACCAGCCTAATGAAGGACTGGGGTATTGAGCCAGCCCAGTGAAGGACTGGGGTATTGAATGAGCCCAGTGAAGAACTGGGGTATTGAACAAGCCCAGTGGAGGACTGGGGTATTGAGCCAACCTAGTGAAGGACTGGGGTATTGAGCCTGCCCAGTGAAGGACTGTGGTATTGAGCCAGCTTAGTGAAGGACTGGGGTATTGAACCAGCCTAGTGAAGGACTGGGGTATTGAGCCTGCCCAGTGAAGGACTGTGGTATTGAGCCAGCTTAGTGAAGGACTGGGGTATTTAACCAGCCTAGTGAAGGACTGGGGTGTTGAACCAGCCCAGTGAAGGTCTGGGGTAGTGAACCAGCCAAATGAAGGACTGGGGTATTGAGCCAGCCTAGTGAAGGACTGGGGTAGTGAACCAGCCCAATGAAGGACTGGAGTATTGAGCCAGCTTATTGAAGGACTGGGGTATTGAGCCAGCCTAGTGAAATACTGTGGTATTGATCCAACCTAGTGAAGGACTGGGGTAGTGAACCAGCCTAGCGAAGTACTGGGGTACTGAACCAGCCCAGTGAAGGACTGAGGTATTGAACCAGCCTAGTGAAGGACTGGGGTATTGAACTCGCCTAGTGAAGGACTGGGGTATTGAGCCAGCCTAGAGAAGGACTGGGGTTTGGAGCCTAGCCCAGTGAAGGACTGGGTATTGAGAAAAGCTTCAGTGAAGGACTAGGTATTGAGCCAGTCTAGTAGGACTGAGGGTGCTGAGACAACCTTGTGAAGGACTGGGGTTTTGAGCCAGCTTAGTGAAGGACTGGGGTATTGAACCAGCCTAGTGAAGGACTGGGGTATTGAGCCTGCCTAGAGAAGAACTGTGGTATTGAGCCAGCCTAGTGAAGGACTGATTATTGAACTCGCCTAGTGAAGGACTGGGGTATTGAGCCAGCCTAAAGAAGGACTGGGGTATTGAGCCAGCCCAGTGAAGGACTGTTGTATTGAACAAGCCCAGTGAAGGAC
The DNA here is from genome assembly GCA_016271365.2 of Neoceratodus forsteri. Lineage (NCBI taxonomy): Eukaryota > Metazoa > Chordata > Ceratodontiformes > Ceratodontidae > Neoceratodus > Neoceratodus forsteri. The sequence continues at coordinate 1,210,636,385 of CM057453.1, read as the reverse complement.
TGGGGTATTGAGCCATCCTAGTGAAGGACTGGGGTGCTGAGTCAACCTTGTGAAGGACTGGAGTTTTGAGCCAGCTTAGTGAAGAACTGGGATATTGAGCCAGCCAAATGAAGGACTGGGGTATTAAGCCAGCTTAGTAAAGGACTGGGATATTGATCCTGTCCAGTGAAGGACTATGGTATTGAGCCAGCCTAGTGAAGGACTTGGGTATTGAACCAGCCTAATGAAGGACTGGGGTATTGAGCCAGCCTAGTGAAGGACTGGGGTATTGAACGAGCCCAGGGAAGAACTGGGGTATTGAACAAGCCCAGTGAAGGACTGGGGTATTGAGCCAACCTAGTGAAGGACTGGGGTACTGAGCCAACCTTGTGAAGGACTGGGGTATTGAGACAGCCTAGTAAAGGACTATGGTATTAACCAGCCCAGTGAAGGACTGATGTATTGATCCAGCCTACTGAAGGACTGTGTAATTCAGCTAGCCCAATGAAGGACTGGGGTATTGAGCCAGCCTAGTGAAGGACTGGGGTAGTGAACCAGCCCAATGAAGGACTGGAGTATTGAGCCAGCCTACTGAAGGACTGGGGTATTGAGCCAGCCTAGTGAAAAACTGTGGTATTGATCCAACTTAGTGAAGGACTGGGGTAGTGAACCAGCCTAGTGAAGTACTGGGGTACTGAACCAGCCTAGTGAAGGACTGGGGTATTGAACCAGCCTAGTGAAGGACTGGGGTATTGAGCCAGCCCTGTAAAGGACTCGGGTATTGATCCCACCCAGTGAAAGACTAGGGTATTGGGCCAGCCCAGTGACAGACAGGAGTATTGATCCAACTCAATAAAGAACTGAGGTATTTAGCCAACCTAGTGAAGGACTGGGGTATTGAACCTGCCTAGTGAAGGACTCGAGTATTGAATCTGCCCAGTGAAGGACTGGGGTATTGAGCCAGCCCAGTGAAGTACAAGAGTATTGAGTCAGCCCAGTGAAGGACTGGGGTATTGATCCAATCTAGTGAAGGACTGAGGTGTTGAACCTGCCTATTGAAGGGCTGGAGTATTGAACTAGCTCAGTGAAGGACTGGGATATTGAGCCAGCCCAGTGAAGGACTGGGGTATCAAGCCAGCCCAGTGAAGGACTGGAGTATTGAGCCAGCCCAGTGAAGGACTGGGCTTTCGACCCAACCCAGTGAAGGGCTGGAGTATCGAACCTGCCTAGTGAAGGACTGGGATATTGAGCCAGCCCAGTGAAGGACTAGGGTATTGAGCCAGCCCAGTGAAGGACTGGGGTATTGAAGCAGCGTTGTGAAGGACTGGGATATTGAGCCAGCCCAGTGAAGGACTGAGGTATTGAACCAGCCTTGTGAAGGACAGTGGTATTGTACTAGCTCAGTGAAGGACTGAGGTATTGAGCCAGCCTGATGGCATGGTGGTAGCACTATCACCTGCCATGTCGGTAACCTGGGCTCAGAAGTGGATTTGGGTTTCCAGGGGTCAGTCAGGAGGGAAAGGATGAGTGTCCACTTTACTGCTCTCCACTTTCGGGGGGGGGCTTTGTTGGCCCCACCATCAACTGCCACCAGGTATTGGTCTTGGAGTAGTGAAAACAGGACAGCACGAAGAAGGGAGGGGCCACCAGTTTGGCATGATGCATGTATACCTCCAAATGACACGCACCACTGCCTGTCCATGGTGATGAAGTAGACATGAAAAACAGTAAATGGGGGCTGTGCAGGTTAATGAAGCCCTGTCTGCACTTCCTTGGCTCAGATCACCAACTGCCTCTGGAATCTGTATGTGTACTCGGAGGGGGGGGTGGGATGGCCCTCCTCTCCCTGGCCCCAGAGGAGGAGAAATCTGCAGTGGATCTGGTGGTGTTGTGGATGGTAAATGCTGGTCTGAGGACACTGAAACAGAGCTGGTAGCCCTCCAGCACAGCCTCAGTGGGAAAAAAGCTGGACAGGAAAATAAAAGGACTGGTGTAAATGGATATCATTGCAATGCTAAAGGTTCACTGTGTTTGTATACACGTGTCTGCATAAGCAGTGAAATTTGGGACGTGGGTGGTGGGGATAGAAAAAAACACAATCACATCACAATGTTATTTAGCTCTGTTGAAGTCATTTTAAAACCGTTATAGAGTACACATACATTGGCTGAAGTATAACCAGAAAATGTATGCATAATTTTGTGTTTTCTTTTCTTTCTTAAACTTTTAAATGGAAGCTACATTATCTTGGCTTGAGATTTCTCTTGAAAACTGCCTACCCACTGTTATTAAGTATGCACCATCTCTAGGTCAGAAACGCATATATTATTATCTGTTATAAAGCACAAACAAGTTCAATGTTACCTTGTGTATGAAATATTTTGCATTATGATGCGCCGTTGTTAGCCAGTTCTTTTTCTTGCACATTCAGTATATTCTATGATAAAATCTGAAGTACTATGAGCAAACAGCTTTCTCATTATCCTGCATTTCTGTTCCATAACAGGACATGCTGAAGAACCCGCTGATAGCGGCAGTAATTGATACCCAGCTGGGTAATACTGGATGGAGTGCCAAACATCTTTCAAATTTTATGTACAATGGGCCACGAGAGAATCGTCCTTCTGGCATGCCAGCGTATGACTGGAGAGATTCTTACAATTACACTACAAGTGCTATTAAGACTTTGACACAGTTCCTTGGGGTTTGTATAGATACATATTTATATTTTGGTTATTGTTTGCAAAAGTCCTCTTTTTTGTGCTTTTATTATCTTTTGTGCTGTACAGAGGAATGTGTGGAGTAAATCGTCACTGTATTCACTTGAATGTATGCAGTATGCTACAGAATACAAAACAGTAGATATTAGACTAAGTGTATAGGCATGTTCCAACCGTGCATTCTGATAGCATCATAAAACACAAGAGCGAAGTTCGGGTGGTTTATAATGTCATCAGAACCCCAAGATGGGACAACACCTCCCTTCCTTTAATGCCCTTGTCCATTATCATTGGCCCATCGCCTACCCCTTCCTCTATAAATACTGAACAAAAGTAATTGTTTTATATGTCCCATTCTTTTGGGGGGGCGTCCTCTTCCTCACAGCTCTCCCCTTTTCCCTTTTAGCCTTACTGTTCCTCCTCTGGTCGTTCTCTTCTCACTTATATAGCTAAAGAATATTGAAAGGTCTTAGAACACTTAGCTTTTTGTTACCTGTAGGGAGGTTGACATAGGTAAACCAACAACCAAGAGGTCTATCTCTCATCAGATAGTCTTTTGCATTATGTTATGTTAAAGGGGCACTATTAACCCCCTTAGGCCTCAAACTGTCCCATGTTTAAAAATCCAATTTTGTGATTGGTCATAGTCTGTAAAGATTGCTGATGTTGCTAGTTGTTTGATTCTGATTCATTTTTTCTTTTTAAAAGGGAAGAACAGACTACCAATCAGACTGGTGTTACCACACAATAACATGTTTGTTTACAGTCCCTGATCGACTTTCACTGCATCTTTCCTGGACTTGGGAATACCCTCTCACAGTCTAGCCACTCATGATGCAGTGGAAGAAGAGCAGACTATTCCATCTGAGCAGCTGCACTGTTTGGGGGTATTTTTCATGTTCAGGAACAATGCTGTTAAAACTGATCAATGATTTAAAAACAAAACAAGGCTGGGTATAATTATACCATTACCATACATTTCAGTTCTACTCAGAAAGGAAGGAAATAAAACATCCAGCAACATCAATACATTTTAGGGAAGGTAAGCAACCAAAAAATGTTGGTTTTCAACTAGAAATTAATTATCCAAAAAGGGTTGACAGTGTCCCTTTAAGAAAAATCTGGGAAAATGCCACTCAGAGGCCTAGAGGCACACTCCTCAAGGGTCACCTCTGCCTCTGTGGCATCAACAAAGGGCATCCCATTTTCAGACATTTGCAAAGCAGCTACCTGGAAAACAGTGGACACCATCTCAAAGAGCTATTGTCCAGACATACAGTCCATGGGAGATGCCAGTTTTTGAACTTCTGTCTTGCAGAACCTTTACCCTAAGTAGGTTCTGGACCCAACCTCCCAAGGTACTGCTATAGAGTTTGCCTACAGAGTTAATCATAAGTGAGGGATTCCTGGTGTTAGAAGAACAAATTACCATAGTAATGTTGTTTCTTTTCAGGGATCCCTCACTCTGAGTTATACTCCCTAACACTATCTCCCCTTCCAGAACCTAAAAATAGGTTTATACAAGAATCAGTTCTTTGAATAAGGTTCTTTAGCATTACTATTGCTGTCACTTCACAATTGTATTTTTTATCTAAATATTTCAATGTCTTTTAATATTTTACATGTCTCCTTCAATTTGATTGGTGTTTTTTGAAACATTTTAGTCAAAACTTTTATATATAAATGCTGATGGCCTTTTAGCTGATTTTGGCAGTCACAGCCCCACTCTGTCTACAGAAACACATCTGAGGTAACTGTTAGAGGGGGTTGTGGATGCAGAGTCTGAAACAAATTCTAAATTCCATCATTTAAATAAGGTTACGTCTCTGGGACATCTGTCTCCATGGAGCTAGACGCATACAGTGTAAGTCATAGTGAGGTATCCCTGAAAAGAAACATTACTACAGTGAGTACTTTCTTTTTAATTGTCTAATGATTTTGGCCTTGATTTTCTGCCATGCATCAGGGACTTGGACCAAGAACATGGCACAATCCCGATGGCTGCATTGATATTTTATACCACCCAAACATGGTCTAACAATTGTGCATATCTGCCATGGCTTGTGGTGATTTGGCTGCCTTATAACGATGTACAATGCATGCAAAATTTTGTGCCGTAAAGCTGTAGCAACTGCTATGAATGTGTCAAAATGGTTTAAAATAGCAACCAAACAATTTGGTGCAGCCAGCCCAGTGGTGCTGAGGGATGAGGCACCCGCCTTAGCTCGTGCCATGCCAATGATCTGGGTTTGGAGGCATACTTGTGGCACCGACGATCGGCCAGGAAAGAGAAAATTGAGCATTCAGAGGACTGCTCTCCTCTCCTGGGGAGAGTGGGCTGTTGATCCCAGACACTTAGTGGCTTCTAGTGTAGATTGTAAGTGCTGCAAATGGGGGACACTCAGACAGGGGTGGAGGTGATGGTGGACATCCTGTGGGTGGGTGCAGGAGAGTGCTGACTGCACGCTGATGTCATTGCATGTCCACGCCTTCATGGGAACCAAAAACAAGGAAAATCCCCTGCCCCTAGAAGGACAATGACGGACCCTGCAGTTGGTCCCCCCATGCCCAATGCCGGACCCTGCCCATGTCAAGGCCTTCAATTTCTCCTCCACTCTGCATGTCAACTAGATTCTGAGAAAGGACACCAAGAAGGAGTGGTGGCCCCACCTTGGGGGGTATACAAGCCAGGGGGGTTGGCAGGCTGAGGTGATGGTAGGAGCTCCAGGGGTGGGGGGGAGCCTGACGTGGAAGGATCTCAGGTGGGCAGGATAACAACCGACTGTCAGTTGGCCTCATCCAAAGGGGTTCCCAGTGGGGCCAGTGACCGGAGGAGAAAAAAAAGCGTTTTGGTGCATTTGCTCTGCCACAGGTGCACATCAAAATAAAGAATTACACCTGTTGTAGGAGCTCTAAAAATCCAGTCCTTATTGTTCACATTTAGAAAACAGCTTCCGAAATCAAATTCAGGGCCAGATATTCAAAACTTTGTCCCAGAGATAAATTGGTACTGGCCGGCGTGCAAAATTAGCCCAGAATCAATAGCCTGCTATTTTCTGAAGGGATAGCCCCGGTGATAAACCTGCTGAATATAGCATGCTAAAGAAGACAGGCAAACTGGGCTGGGAGTGCAGTGCAAAAATAGCCCAGGAAATAAAACAGCTCTGAATATAGCAACCAGGAAGTGCAAACCACAACAGCAGCCCAGTGCACAGCGACGTGAAGGAAGGTAAAGGTGAACTATGTGACCAATGTATGAACTAGCAAAGGACTGGATTCATTAAAGCTGCAAACACCAGCGCATGTGAAATTCTGCAGAAATGTACCATGTTTCCGAAATGTTTGCATGGCGTAGACACATTTGCGCAGGTTTTGCATGGAGCTAAGATGTTTGCCCTGTGCTATCATGTTTGCCTGTGGCAAAAATTTGCTATATGCAAAAGTGACATGCAAATTAGCCTACTTTGGCAGTTCATGGGCAAACATCCAGATTAGCATCTCATTATGGCCTGATTTGCAAGCAGTTTGCCCAGTGCTATTGCAGGGTCCCACAGCTCCACCTGTAGGTCAGTCTGGAAGTACAGGAGTTGGCTGGGTTTGCCAACAGCTCCACCTGTAGGTCAGTCTGGAAGTGCATGATGGTAGCTGCAGTCTACATTTGTACAGAACCACATAGAATATTGTGCCCAGGGGACTACACAGCACAGGCACAGGTGGTGGTGGTGCTGCATGCAATAGTCAAACTGTAGTTTCTGCTACAGTGCACAGCTGACACTACAGTAACCAGGGGCAGTAGTGTGAGGGACACAGCAATGCCTATGGTGTGTAGGGCATCAATGACTGCTGCACTTTACACAGTAACAGGCCCATCTTGCAGGTGTGTACTGACAGTGGATATTACTGTTATGCTGTTGTGTGACCCACAGACGCTGCACCACTGACATGGGATACTCACAGTGACATATACATGGCTGACTGTGCGTGCTGTCTTGTCTACACAGATGTGCGGTATATGGCTGGGGGGGGCACATACCATCAGACAGGCACACTGGTGTTGGGGTATTCCCTACACTGGACCATTTGCACTGCATGGATTGTCCCAGCCTTGTGGCAGCACCCAGTATGTGGTGCAGCCTGGCCACCTGTACACCCTCCCCTCAACACCCTCCATGCCCCCAGTGCTGCATGTGTGTGCTGGATTCTGTTGGTGTCCACTGAAGGGTGGTCTGCAGGTGTGTGCAGTATGGACACACTGCCATGGTGTCCACTGGCTGCTGGGTCACCAGTTAATGCCTGGCATAGTTGGGACCTGTGGCAGATGATGGCAAGATAGGAGGTGCCATCCATGTGTAGCATGTTTATACCCTGTCTGGTGCCTGTCTATGTTTATTTATCACCTTGTTGTCTGGGTAAGTACACTGGGCTGAGGCACAGTGCCCGACACCTCCCAGAGCCACAACATGTGCAGGTGGGATGATACAGAGTACACTAAACATAGACCATTAACACAACACATAATTCACACTGTGCAACATATTGTCACATCGCAAACCAATACTACTGCTGCAGGTGCCGTTTCAGCATAGTTCTATCACTGACTGGCTGGTAGGCTTCTAAACAATATAACTGCATTGTATTCCACAGTTTGGATGCCTGTGCTAAGTCGTGGAACAACACTTTTCACGATTTTAATGCACTGAATATAGCAATAAGCCTGTATTCATGTACATGGCCCCTCTTTTTGCCCCTTGCATGCATTATACTTTTGCCCAGTGCTAATGCAGCTTGCCCATGCTATTTGGCACTTTTGAATATAGCTGACCTATGCAAACCCAGCGCAAACCAAGCTCAAAAGGTTTGGGCCCAGCTCAAAGTTTTGAATATCTGGCCCTCAGTGTGTTATGTTATGTCTACCTAACTGTCTTCATATTATTACATAAGTGATAACATGTGACATGGTGTGCGATTATTGTGTCATTACTGCACACCCCGCACTCCATGGGTTAGAGGGGAGTATGGCATTTACCCAGTAACCACAAGCCCTGGAGTGTGTTATCATGTTTACAAAATGGCACAAAATAATAAAAAAACAGAAAACCAAATAAACCTTTAAATTAAGAGTAAATAAAACTTCATCCCTGGTAAATCAGTTCTGACACCAGACAGCTGCATTTGCTCCATCAGAAAGTACTAGACACTGACTGGCAAGTAAGTGACTCATTCAGTGGTGTCACCACATTGATTTTGGGGAGGCTACAGCCCCACCAATCTAAGTTAAAGCCCCCCCCCGACTCATTTTCAGTAAATATTAGTAAATAGCAGCCATATACTTTTTTTTTATTGACTGTGTGTCTGACAGTGACTTCCTTACAAGTTGCGACTCGCTACTGAAGTCTAGGAGGAAAATATCTGACTCCCAAGTAGTCCCGTCTGACTCAAGGAGGTGGGACAGAGTAGCGAGCAGAGCGAGTTGCAGTCTTGCACAGTCACAAGATAGCAGTGAGAGCCCTAACTAAACAAGTTTCTGAGAAACGCGTAGCTTGTTGCCTCGGAGAGAGCTGCTCTGCTCACATTGAGCTGAGCTGAGCAAGCTCTCTCAGAGTCCGACTCTCCAATCCTTCATCCTGGACTCCTGTCCTAGTCTACTCTCTCTCCTCTGCAGTGCTCTCTTGGCCCCAACATCAAAAAAAAAAAATGTAAGAAACAATGAATGTACTACTGAATAACATTTTTTGTAAGAGTCTCAGTCAGTCCGTTTAGATGATGAATGATCTGATCATCTGTCTGACTGTCGTGTGTTTGGATTAATATTATGATATGCATAGTGTGTGTGTCTGATTAAGAACACAGGGCTGATGTGAATGATAAATGAAATGTCCTTGCAGACTGCAAGAACATTTCATTTCACTCATTCATTGCCAACTGCCTTGTGTTCTTAATCAGACACTATGCATATCCATATCATAATATTAATCCAGACAGACAGAAGTTGCAGAAAGAGGGAGAGCAAGTTGCTCTTGCAGTTGACCAAGTGGACGGACACTAGTCTATCTATCATCACAGATGCTGTTCTGACAAAAAATATATTTTTTTAACTTGGGTGCCCAACTACTGATGCTTTCACTTGAAACACAAACTTCCTGTGCTTGATGGAGTCAGACATCGACCCTGCCGTCTTTTTTCCAGTCGGGTGGGTCACATCTAATCTTGGCATCGGCGTCCCGCTGCTGGCTGCCTGGCAGGGAATTTTCATGGCACTGGATAGCGGCTGGCCTGGCGGCAGCTGCAGGCAGGCAGGTATATCTACTATACAACTGTGTGTGGCGTGGGCTTTGCTTGGCTGGGGGGGTGGTGGCAAGAACAATATTTAATGAAACTGAAATAAGTTCTAAGCTTAGGCAGTAGTGAGCAAACAACAAACAAAGGGTAGGGCACTGACTGCAGAGAGTACTGTAGACTAGGGCAGGCAGGCTCAACTTAGACTTGGTAGTCACTCAGCAGCACTGAAGCAGTTTACATTGCAAGGACTACTCCCAGATTCATGTCATCTCATCAGACATGATCAAGGAAGGACAAGTCCTTGCAATGCGAACCCGCTTCAGAGCTACTGATGATTATCCAGTCTAAGTTGAGCCTGCCTGTCCTAGTGCTGCACTGCTGACTTGACTACCATTTTAAACAGCATCTGAGTTGAAGAGAAGGACTGGGGGGGTGAGAGCGAGGACTGGACGGAGGGAGATGTCTGGCTGTTGTGTTCTGGTCTCTTATTTGCTCTTGGGTCCTGCTGTAACCTTCTCAGCAGATCTGCTGGGATAATGACTGTTCTGGTCTCTTATTTGCTCTGGGGTCCTCCTGCAACCTTCCCAGCAGATTTGTTGGGATAATGGTGTCTGGCTGTTGTCTTCTGGTCTCTTATTTGATCTGGGGTCCTCCTGCAACTAACCCACTAGATCTGCTGGGATAATGGTGTCTGACTGTTCTGGTCTCTTATTTGCTCTGGGGTCCTCCTGTAACCTGTCCTCGGTGGACCAGTAACCAAATTTTTCTACATGTACCATTAAATAGCTGGCTGATAACTAGGCTTCTCAACCATATTTTGCACCACCAAAATGCAGGAAAAGCCACCATTTGAAGATAAAATTTCAAAATTTTATGAGGGGGGGGGCATGCCCCCGGACCCCCCTAGCTTTGTTAGGGTTTCAACTAAGGGGCATTAGCTCCCCCAACTTTGTACCCCTGGTGACGCCCCTGGACTCATTATTAGCGGAATCTTTTTTTTTCCCCCAATTGTCACAGTTACTGAGAATTCTGAAGCAGTATAGTGATAATTCTATGTAGTTAGGTCAGCCTAGAAACCAGGTTCCAAGACTTGCAAGGCACTCTCCAGACCCGTGCCTTTATTGGTCAATTACCGCACAAGTCTGGACAGCTATTGACCAATCAGATCACTGGATTTATCTTATGATGCTGCTTTGCCCACCACATGAAATCTCATCAGGTATGGAGTTCTATATACGCACAGTGGAGCACCACTTTAGGTGCCATTTTCAAACCATGGGCTGCTCCATGTGAGCCTTTCTTCAGCTATTGTGCAGTCTGGAAAGTGGTCAAAGGATTTAAGTCGGCGAAGTACTACAGACTGTTTTTTCACCTTGATTTAGCTAAGAATATGTTTGCTTTTTACATAGTTATCAAGGGAGCTTTAAAAATTGTGCTATGAGAATTCTTATGTTCAGAGGTGGTCTAAATAACTCCGTTGGGCTAGGAGCACTGTTAAACAGTATTATAGCTTGTTAAGTAACTATAGACTGTTTGTTCGCCTTGATTTAGCCAAGTAAATGCTAGCTTTTTATATAGTTATCAGTGGAGCTTTAAGAATTGTGCTGTGGGGACCTGGATAAGTAACTGTAGTGATTGTTAATTAACTTAATAATAATTGTTAGCAGTGCAGAGCTTGTAGTGGAGCCAGTCACAAGGAATCCGAGCATTTCCAGGGTGATTTCTGTATGATTCTTACAACTGCAATGTATTCTTCAGCTGTAAGTTTCTAAAGACTAGCTCCAAGGAAATTAAACACTTGCTTACTCCCGGCACTCTCACAGTCCCCTACCCCAAGCTACAGGTACTAAACATCCTTACCCTGCTCTTCTGTTACAGCTTCCCTTCTGGTTGCAAGGGCCAACCTCGGCTGCCCTCCCCAAAGCTGCGTTGCCCACTGCAAGAAATCTCATCAGGCACAGAGTTCTATATACACACAGTGGAGCACCACTTTAGGTGCCATTTTCAAACTGTGAGCTGCTCTGTGAGAGCCTTTCTCCAGCTACTGTGCAGTTTGGAAAGCGACTGAGGGTCCCCGCTGACGTTAACGCATCGGCTGCCCCACCACCTCCACCACCACCCTTGGTGAACGCATCAGTTTATAGTGTGGCTCACGTGACTGCCGAAATCCTATCAGGTCATGTCTCCCTTTGCAGGTTATTAGGGCCCACCACTAGTGGCCACTGCAAGCTGTATTTATACTATACCACCTACCAGCAGTTTCAGCATGCTGCCTCTATGTCTTCTGATAGTCACCTCTCTTACACTCCTAGCTTCCCTACCTCCCTCCTCCTACCGTAAGTCACCGACACTAAGCCCTTTAATTGACTTCCTGGACCTTCCCCCACATAATTCTACTACCTCTACTGCCTGGTTACCTCCCATAGGTCCCAGTTTACTCAACTGATTGGTCCCAGTATTCTACCACCTTCTTTTTGTGCTGCATTGCTAGCGCTGAAATTCTCAGCCAGAGACACTTCTGAGCTTCTCTATCAACCCACTGCCACAGATCGCAAACCTCTGTGGGCCTTTCATAATCTCAAGCTGCTACTCACTCTACTACTACTACTACTACTACTATCAGGGGATGTAGAGACAAACCCTGGGCCAAATATACTGCATGGCTCAATCTTTTCCACCACCTTCCACTTACCCTGGGGTTTAAAAATTGCACATCTAAATATATGCAGCCTCCCACATAAGATAACCCTGCTCCAACCCAATGTCCTAGCTCTAAAACAGGTTGTCATGATTATATCCAAAACCTGGCCAAAGCCGCATCACCCTGATGCTGAATTATCAATTCCGGGATACACCATCCATCACCATGACTGACCAGGAACCAAGAGAGGTGGTGACATGGCCATGTACATCTCCTCATCACTACAGTTCTCCCCCATTCCGGTACCTTTGCCAACACAGACCATTGATGTGTTATTAACAAAAATTGCTCTCCCACATTCAGACCCTATATTTATAGCTGGCTCCTACTGCTCCCCTGACTCTCCTACATCCTCTATCCTTTATCACCTGGCCGCCCTGAAATCTCACGCATCTTGGGGTGAGATTTACATCTTAGGTGATTTCAATTTGAACTGGCTTTCCAGTGCCAACTCTACGTTTTGCAATCAGGTGGCCTCTCTAAATCTATCCCAACAGATTACAGAGACCACCCACCTGAACACTAGATCCCTGAACCACTCCCTTCTTGATTGGGCCCTTATCTCCCACCCTCATCATATAACTGCCTTAGCAACCACCACATGATCTACCTGGTAAGAAAAATAAGCAGACCGAAGGCACCTCCCCTCCAGAGTAATACTTACTAGGTCCTTTAAATCCCTAGACCTTGCCTTTCTCTTATATGATCTGGCAAATACTGATTGGTCCCTTATCTCCCATTCCACATCTATAGACTCGGCCCTGAATTATTTCAAATCACGGTTTTTGGAGGTCTGGGATAGCTAAGCACCTCTCAGGTGGGCTAGTGTGAGGGGCGCCCATCTACCCTGGATCTCAGCTAATCTTATGGATCACCTCAAGGCCAGGGACCAGGCATGGAAGTCCTACAAGGCCTCTGGTAATCCAATGGATCACCTAAAATATCATTCTCTCTGAAATGCCTGCACGAGACTAATATGACAGGCAAAAGCAAATCATTTCAAAGCCTCTTTCAACACTAATATAACCCACCCGTCTAAATTCTGTAATGTGGTTAAATCGATTTTTGACCCCTCTGCCCAACCTCCCACCCCTGTCCTCGTCATCAGTGGCTGCTCATTTTCCAACCCTCTTGTAGTGGCCAACAAGTTTAATGCATTTTTAGCTAACTGTGCATCGGCACTTCTATCTACCAGTCCGACAGTTCCACCAAACACCATTAACCCTCCACCCCATGCCCAATCTCCTGCTACTTCACCTTGCTTCACCTTTTGCCCTCTCACCACGTCCTATGTACTTGCAGAACTCCTCTCTCTTAACCCCGCCAAAGGGAAATGCCCTTCGGGTCTGGACTCCAAAATGCTCTATTTGTCAGACTCCGCCATCGCAAGCCCCCTGACTGCTCTTTTCAACCTCTCCTTCTGCCTCAGTTCCATCCCATCAGAGTGGAACTACATCACAGTCATCCCCCTTCCTAAGGGTGGTGACCCCTCCTCTCCTTGTAACTACCGCCCCATCTCACTCCTCCCTGTATTAACTAAGATGCAGGAGTTTCTTGTCCTCTCCCAACTCTCCTCCTTTCTTGACTCTTCTTCCTTCTTCTCTCCTTACCAGTCTGGTTTTAGGAAATCCCACTCCACCTCTACCTCCCTCTTAAAGCTCACAGATGGCATCCTTACAGGTATGGATAAAGGTCACGTAACTTTTGCTATTTTTGTCTATCTGGCAAAAGCATTCAACACTGTCTCCCACTCCCTCCTCCTAACTAAGATCTCTCTTGCAGAGCTCTCCAGCGAGGCCACCAGCTGGTTCCACTCCTACCTGGCAAGCAGGTCCTAATCAGTGAGAATTGGCAACAACACCTCTGCTGCTTTCCCGGTAACCACCACTGTTCCACAAGACTTGGTCCTTGGCCCACTCCTGTTCTCCATTTTTCTAAATGATTTGCCCTCTGTCTGCCCAAAACTTTGCCATTCACATGCATGCGGACGATACTGTACTGTATACATCTGGACTCACAAACCCTGATGTGGTGACCAGACTACAGAAGGACTTCGACAATGTCCAAATCTGGTTTCACTCTAATCAGCTGTTTCTCAACGCCAAGAAAACAGTCTCCCTAACCTCTGACTCGAAGCAGAGACTTTCTCGGCTCCCCTCCATCACCTCCTTCTACACCATGGATGGGACTTCTCTGGAGGCATGCTCCTCTTTTAGATACCTCAGGGTCTGGCTTGACCAGCATCTTGACTTCTCTGTACATATTAAAGTTATCCATAGTAAGCTACATCCCAAGCTGGGCGCCTTATACTGCAACCGGGGTTGCGTTCAATTGTACAGAAAATTATTCTCCCAATCTTTGAGTACAGTGATGTAGTCTATAGTGCTGCTCCCAAGTCCACCCTATACAGATTGGACTCTCTTCCACTCATTCTGTCATTATGCCTTTCACTGTCCCCCCCTCCACTCATCATTGTGCTCTCTATCACTCTCTTGACCTCCCCTCTCTTGTGAATTGGAGACAATCCCGCTGCATAAGTTTCACTGCTAAATTCTGGTCCCAAACCCTTCCTCCCTTACCTCAGGGTTGTACTGTCAGCATGAGCGCCTCCAATGTATACTGTCAGAAACTTTGACTCTTGCCTACTGTCTGTCCCACTCATGTCCACTGCCACAGGTGAGTCAGCCTTCTCATCTCAGATGCCCAAACTGTGGAACCTCCTTCCTGAGGCTATCTGGCACTCTACCTCCGCTCAGCACCTTAACTCCCTCCCTAAATTACACTTCACCATGAACTGCACATGCACCTGAACAACTCTCAGAACTAGGGCCAAAGTGTATATGCGTACAGTTACCAGCTACTGGATCAACTAGTTACTGCACTATGTTTTGCCCGTAATCTATCCAACTCTATATTTGCACTATGTAAGGTATTTACTGTTGCTATTACTAATTTTTATAGTGCACCTTAATTGTATGTTCTGTTTATTATTGTATTCTTGCCCGTAATTGTCCAACTGTCTATATACACTATGTAATGAATGTACTGTTCTAATTATGTAATGTTCGTACTGTTCTATTATGTATTCTTTACGGTGCACGTCAATTTTATTTTCCCCACCCCATTCCCTCAGGACGCACCTGGAATCGAGCAGTAGTCTGCTCAGTGTGCCTTCCTGGTTAAACTTTTAATTAAATAAATAAATAAATGTTGCCCATTTTATAAAGTATGATATGTTTTGATATGATGCAAATTATTAATGTTAGACGTGTTTTTCATAATCAGTCTTGTGAGTGGATAACAAGTCAAAATAACATTAAATGTGCTTTTTTTTATCCATTAACCATAATGTTATTTCCTAGAAACATGGAATGTGATGGCAGATAAGGGCTTCTGGGAACACCTGCTTTGCCATTTTTGCTAACCTTCATTTTTTGCTGCAGATCCTACGTGATCTATGGTGCAATCTGCCCCCTCCCTTCCTTATCCCTGTGATTCCCTTGTGCCTGTCCCAGCATTTTTGAATACCGCCACAGTTTTTGCCCCACCATCTCTGCTAGAAGATTGTTCCATCTGTCCACCACCATTTCTGTGATGAAGTACTTCCTCATGTCCCTCCTGAATTTAACACCCTCCGGCTTCATATCATGCCCCCTTGTTCTAGAGCATTTTTTCTCTAAAAAATACCCCCATAGTACCTTATTTCCCTCTGTGACATATTTAAATGTCTCTGTCATATCCCCACTCTCCCTCCTCTCTTCCGGGGACTACATATTTAGCACCTTTAGCCTCTCCTCCTTTTGGCTTTTGATGTAGACCCTGCACCATTTTCATAGTCCTCCTCTTGACCACCTCTACTCTATGTCCTTCCTGAGATATGGTCTCCGGAACTAGTCACAGTACTCAAGGTTGGGTCTTACCAGCAATCTGTATAGGGGCAGCACCACCTCCCTCTTCCTGCTAGTGATACTCTTTCTTATGCACCCCAGCATTCCACTAGCCCTTTTGATGGCCTTGTCACAATTCCTGGCCATCTGTAGGTAATCTGACATGATTACTCCAGGTCTGTTTCTTGCTTGGTCTTTGTCAGTATCACTCTGCTCATTTTGTACTTGGTTCCTGGGTTTCTATGGCCCAGGTGCATAATTTAGCACTTTTTTGCATAAAAACCTAGCTGCCGTACCCTTGATCACTATCTTCCAGTCTTTTCAGATCCCTGTTGATTCTTCAACCCCCCCAACCTCCTCCCCGTGGTGTCCACACTCTATTGCAGATCTTAGTGTCATCTGCAAAGAGGCAGACCTTCCATTCCAGTTCCTCTGGTATGTCACATACAAAGACTTTGAAGAGGACAGGTCCCAGCACTGATCCCTGAGGTACCCTGCTGGTCACCCTCCTTTCCTTGGCGCAAACTCCATTTACCACTACCCTGTGTGTCCTATCTCTAACAAGTTTCTTACCCAGGTTAGCACCTTATTACCCATCCCCATGTTTCCCAACTTGCTTACCAGTTTCCTATGTGGAACAGTGTTGAAACCCTTACTGAAGTTCAGGTAGGCCACATTCACTGCTCCTCTTGATAAAACTCCTTGATCACACAGTCAAAAAAATCAATCAGATTTGTCTGACATGACCTTCTTTCTGTGAAACCATGCTGCCCTGGGTCCTGTTATCCATTGGGTACAAGATATTCCACAGTTCTTTCCTTTAGTAGTGTTTCCATTAACTCATCCACCACTGATGTTAGGCTGACCAGCCTATAATTCCCTGCCTCTTCCTTATCGCTTTTGTGAAGTGGTAATGCATCCACTCTTCTCCAGTCATCTGGCACCATGCCGCTGTCCAGTGATCTGTTAAAATAGTCTGTCAGAGGTGCAGTTAGCACCTTCCAGAGCTCTGCTGGCAACCTTGGGTGATCCTGTCTGGCCCCATTGCCTTGCCCACCTTCAGGTTATCGAGTGCCTTCTTGACTCTGGCTTCAGGAAATGGACTATTGTCCATTTCCCTCCCAGAAAAGTTCCTGGCACCCTTATGTCATCTTTCCTCTCATCCTTCCTCTTTCTCTTGTGCTGTAAACACTGAGCAGAAGTATTTGTTTAAGATGTTTGCTTTTGCTTAATCCCCCTCTGTACAATCACACTCTCCCTCTTTAACTATACAATCCCACTCTTTGTTTTCCATTTTTCACTAATATATCCAAAAAATGCCTTGTCCCCTTTTGATACTCTTGAGCTATTCTCACCTCGGTTTACACCTTTGCATTCCTTACTGCTTTGCTTGCCTCCCTCTGTTTTCCCTGACACACTTCCCTACTCTCCTCTCTCTGTATCTCCTAAACCTTCTGAGTGCTACACTCTTAGCCTTGACCTTTTTTGCTACCTCCTTTGAGAACCATAGCGGTCACCTCTTTCTTTTACTTTTGCTTATCTGCTTAACATAGAGGTTTGTTGCTTTCACTATGTCCTCTCTTAGTTTGGCCCACTTTTCCTCCACACCCCCGGTCATCCCCCCCCCCCGCCAGATCATTACTGAGGCATTTACCCATCTTAATAAAGTCATCCCTGGGTAGTTGGATTCTGCAGCTGTTCTTGTGCTGAACCACACTGTATGATGATCAATGGTCCACAGATGGCTTCTCACCTTTTTGTCTGCAACACAGTCCCTGTTAGTAAGCACAAGGTCCAGTATTGCCCCATTCTGAGTGAGTTCACTGACTAGTTGTCTGAGAAATGACCCTTGCAAGAAGTCCAGAATGTCCCTGCTTCTAGCTGAAGTTGCAGCAAGGAGGCTCCATTCTATATCTGGCAGATTGAAGTCCCCTACCAGCAACACCTCCCCAGGGCCAGATTAAGGCATAGTCAACATACACACTAGCCTAGGGTCCCCACCTGCCAGGGGGCCCCAAAAATCTCCAAAACATATTTACAACATACCAATTTCTTTCTGCCTGAGCTGCATTTTTTTGTAATGCGCTTGTCTGCTGAATAATCTGAACAAGGCAGGAGCTGAACTGTGATGGGAATTTCACCTCCCAGATTAGGTGTTAAGCAGGGCCACTGGAAAATTGCACCCATAATTTCTTTGCTGAATCCGCATTTTTCACCATTCTCCTCAAAAACTTACATGTTCCACAATTTCTAGCAATTTTTGAGTTTTTACATTGAATTGTGTAAAAAGTATTAACATTCTTCATAAAATACTCTCAAATATATTTACAGTTTTGCATGCAGTCTTGGGTTTGGCTAAAATAATGCAGTGCAAGGTAGGGCAAAGGTTTATATGACACTGCTTTCTTTTGAATCCTTGTCTTGTTTGGTATCAAACTCTACTGCCAAGCATAAGTACACTTAAACACTTAACATTTGTTTGTGTTGAAGTAGTCTATCAGAAAACATTTTGTTGCCACAGAGACTGAAACTAAAGATGGGAGAAAAGGTGCAAATGATCCCATTCACCTAAATGGGGTGCTAACTACAGTATGAAGCCTTTTTGCAAGTGGTAGGATAGGTTTTTCCTTGTGAGCATGCTTTCATTCGGACTAGTTTTGGTTCAGATGGCTGAGGATTTTTGGATGGTCCTGCTGATTTTAAACTTGAATAAGTTAGTTGCTAACAGTGATCTCTCTCTCTCTCTCTCTCTCTCTTAGCAATCTACCCCCTAGATGCTCACATGCAAAGACTACAAAAAACTGACTAAAGTCTAAAAACAAGCTTATAAAACACATGAAATGTATCTGAACTTTTATCTTTTAACTAAACAAAATCATTGCAGGCTCAGCCAGAGTAAAACAAAGGTAAATTACAGGGTACCCTGACTACTGTATGATGCAGTAAAAATATACTGGTATTTTTTTATATTTTTTGGTAACTGGATAAGGCCCAGTAGGCACAAGTGCCAATTTTCAGGGGCAACCCAGGAGCACTGAGGAGATAAAGTGACTTGCTCAGAGGCACACAGTATGCAAGTGGAGGTTGTGGGAATCAAACCCATGTCTGCTATATGTCCACAGCTCATTTACAATGTATTACTCAAACCTCTAGTTTATACTGCTAGCCCCAATAACCCCCAGATGTGATTTCAAAAATAGGGTACAGTAAATACAGTGCAAATTATGAACATTAAACACTTTAACACTTTACTAAAATTCAATTATTCACCACTGTCTCTGCTTATTTTTTTTTTATTGTACCAAAGTGGGTGAATAGCTGGCAGAGCACTGTAAACAGCTGTTGATTGGGCATCATCATTATTCTACATCCAGAAACAGAAAAATGTATTCTTCTGGGTTTATTTAATATTGATTTGTTGTGGCTCACTTTAGAGAATATGTTTAGCACTGTATAAGGCAGGTGTCTTTACATTTTGGAAGATAAGCAATGCTTACGACAGCTTATCAGTTTAGTTTTCATTTTAGGAACATAAACCTTTCTTTATGTTTTAAGCATATTCAAGTGGCTGTGTTTTCATTTAGCAGTTTATACTGACTAATACATACTCCAGCAAACATTAAAAGATTTATTGTGAAGCACTCAGGGTCTATAGTAGAACTCCTACAATTTTCTCGCAATTTTTGCAAAAAGCTCCCCAATTTTGGGTAACTTTTTCTGCAATTTGCCAGTGGCCGGAGTGTTAAGTACAGCTGATAGCTTCAGCGAGCTTCAACCAGACTGACCTTTAAGGTGTATACAGAACTGTTTCCTTTGCTTTGTCTGCTGGAATGTGAATCACACCTCTCTGATTAGGTGTTAAGTACAGCTGTTAGCTTCAGGGGGCTCCAGCCAAACTGACCTTTAAGGTGAAAACAGGTACTTTCCTTTGCTTTGTCCCCCCCCCCGGTAGCCAGAAAGAGTCATGCCCACCAATTGGTGTTCCTGATAGGGAGAGTGACTGTTGCAAATCTTTAATGGGAGCCCTCTGCAGTTGTTTGTCCACTACTTGCCTCATCTTGTGCATTTGAGGGGGGCCCCATCATTCATACCAGAAGGGCTGGAGAGCCAGCAGAGCCCACTTATTGGAGAGCCTATTCCTAGTTCCAGATGCCTCTCATTAGCACATGGATGTTATGTTATGTGACATGCCATGATCCTGGCTAACACAGTATGCACGCAGAGGTTGTGGTTCACAAATCCATGTGTTGTGAGTCTGCATGTTTTCCAGGTTCTTGGCTTGGGACTGTAGCTACTAGGGTATAACGCCTAATGTTTTAAATTATTTTTTACACTCCTTGACTGGAATTGGATTATCATTGTTAAATGCAATTCTCCTCTCAGGGTAAATCAGTAGGAGGGCTCATTGTTGAGTTTGGATTGAGGTGATGAGTGTCATGAAAATTACCAAAGTTATGAAAAAGAGAAAAAAATTGGGCTGACGTTTCTAAGTCCTTTAACAATACTATATTGCAACTTGCAAACAGTATGTCTAAGCCTGATCTTTAACACCACATACAAAGCCACAGTTTAATGACACAAAGTAGCAAAGAGACTACAGTATTTTTGGTATACTTACAATGTTGTCAAGGGGAGTAGTGGCCTTTAGATCACATTTGTTAAATTTGCAGACAATTATATGTGATGGAGCTATGTACATGCAATACTACACCCTCCCCATTATATACTACTGCCTGCAAAGTGAACAACTAATATTTGAAGGCCCCCACTAATTCTGACCATTCTATCTATAGCACTACAACCCCTTCCCTATGTTTTTTTGTGGGTGAGGCTGTATCAGGAAGTAGGAGTTAAGTAGTGTGAGAGAGGTGGCAATCATGTATGCTGAGAGTAGTCTTGCACATACAGGTATCCCTCGATTGTCCACCAAATGTTTGTACAAAATGATAGGTATTCCATTACTCCTTATTATCTCACCCTTGATTATCCACCCAATTTTACTTGTACGAAAACGGGTAGATAATCAAGGGCGTACTGTAGATTATCAGACTGAAATCAAACAGTATGTGACACTTGGGGAGGGGAAGGCAGACTACAGAATTTTGTGCACTGTCGCTGATATGATTTTGAGAGAGGGGAGCAGAAGGGTAGGAATTTTGATTTGTATTCTGTTGCCTGTATCCCTTTACATACCAACGGTATCTTAACATGAGGTACAGTTTGCATGTAAATGGATTCCCAAGGTGCCTTACAGTCTATGGCAGGGTCCCTTTGTGGCAAAGGGGCATGGTCATGGTGAGAGGGGGCGCCAGATTTCTCTTAGGCCTTGGTCCCCAAGTTATCTAAATCTGGCCCTGCACCTCCCCTTTTCTGCCATCTTACCAATTGTTTCTAACATTTCTTTGTCTAAGTCCTGCCCCTGTGCCAGAGGCCTGTAGATCAGACCTGTCTGAATCTTGGTTCTGTTTTCTGACTTGAGAGTGACCCAAAGCACCCCCCCAGATTCCCTGTATTTCTGTTGCTTTTCTGCTTTCCTTCACATAAAACACCATTCACTTTCTTTCCTTCCTACCACGTTCCTTCTGAACATCATGTAGCTTGGCATGACCATGTCCTAGTCATGGCTGTCAGTGCACCATGACTCAGTAATGGCCACAGTATCCAGGTTGTCCTCCAACCTGATGGCTTCTAGGTCAGGGATCTTATATTCCAGACTTTTAGCATTAGCGCACATGGCCTTCCAGATTTTGTTAGCTCTAGTCTTGTCACGTCCCCCAGTTTCTTTATATCCCCCTTCCTCCCTCTTTTCTTCTGACAGCTTTATTTCCCCCTTTCCTCCTTTGCAAACCTCCTCCTTCCTTAATTAACTTGCACAGAGGTGGAACACTCTCCCCTTGGGATCTCCCTACATTCTATCTCAGCCTGTGGGGGGGCAGTTTCTGCCTTCCTTTTTCTTACATCCCCCCTTTGCTAGATTAAACATTCATCAAACTAACGTTTAAACCATCCACTGAAAACTGCTGGTCCCCTCCCAAATGGGTGCAGCCCATCACCTCTGTATAGGCTCTGATTCTCCTAGGTTGGCCCTGAGTCCCCTATGTAACCATTCACCTCCTCACTGGACCATTCCTTCAGCCATGAGTTGAGAGCTCCCTCTCTTTCCCCCTATTGTAGACAGGCAGCACCCCTGTACAAGTTACAGAGTGTGCTACCTGTTGAAGACTCCTTCCCAGCTCCCTAAACTCCCCCTGCACTGTTCCTGCCCGGTCCCTAGCAAGGTTATTTGTTCCCAGGTGGACAATGGCATCCACCTCCCCCTCCCATACTATTGCTCTAGCGATCAATCGAATATGCTTCCCTTCCTTCTGGGCATTTACTCTAGGTAGGCATCTGACCTCCCACCCTGTCCCCTTTACTATTTCCAACTCTATCCCCCTGACAAGTCAGTCCCCACCAGAAGCTGTTTCTTTCTTCTCTGAGGTTCTCCTCCACCATCCCTAAGGCCTTCACTCGGGAGGGCTTCTACCATCCTCTCCAGCCATTGCCAGGGGTACCTATTCTTGGGAGTTCCGCTCCACCAACATGGTGCAGGAATTCTTTAATGGTACTGGTTGTAGTTGAGGAATGTGCCTTGCCTGCAACCTAACTCCACCAACCTTCCAGATCCCACCACCTCCTCCTTCTTCCTTGAGCCCACTGTAGACCAGCTGCACCTGGAAATGGTGTCAGACTTGGTGGTCACTGGGTGGGAGAACAGGTCACCTGACTCCTAGTCAATGCAGCCCTGAGTTTAGTAACCTCCTCCTAACTTGCAATCAGTGCAGTCTTGAATCTGGGGACCTTCTCCGCCAACTCAGAGAGGTACACATAGATGGGGCAGCATCCATCTCTAGCCAGGTCATTTTTCCCCAGGAGGACAATGACATCCAGCTCCCCCTTCCTTCCTACTGCCCTAGCAATCCATGTGTGCATGCATGCCTGTGTGTTTGTGTGTATTAATACATAGACACAAATTTTACATCAAGAATAAAACCAGTTGCAGTTGATTCTTTTAGCATCAAACATGCTGGGTACTTATGATAATTTCAGGATATGAATTGTGAAACAGAGAACCTGAAAAGGTTATTATCCTCAATATCAGGTCAGATCTGGAGACTAGAGTGGAGAGGGGATGGTAAGATAGGGACGTATAAATACACTTGGGGGTACAATAGGATGGACTAATCACATGCTCTTAGAGGGGAATTTTAAGAAAGACACCACAAAGCATTTTTTCATAGAGAGAATGGTAAACAATTTGAACAAGCTGATCACCAATGTGCTTAATGCAGAAATCATAAATGGTTTCAAAACAGTGGTAGACTTTAAAGAACAAGTGCTTGGTAAGGATATATATATCTTAAAGAATGAAGGTTTGGGGCCTTTAGATGCCTCTATAATTATTTTGTTTGCTTTTATTTATTTCTCTAACTTTTCATCCTATTATTTGTATTTTGCCAACTACTAGTAAAAAAAGAATCCAATGGAATTCATGTATTACGTTGTCAGAAATGTGTTACTGGCAAGGTTGGCGGTGTAGTCAATGAAAGCTACAAATCTGTTCTCAGATTTTTACAGAGAAATAACACTTTCCACCACCAAAATGTAAATTTAATAGAAGTGTGTGATATTTGCTAACATGTGGTCATCTTTTATAATTTAGCTGGTGGCATTTTCTTCATTACAAGATTTTTCTTGGGAAGAAGAGGAAAAGTTAAGCCAATTACCGTTTTAAAAATTGTGACTCATACTGATGTACCACAGTAGTGAAAATATATAAAAGGCAAAGTTTGTTGCTGAAAGACATATCTATTTCTTTTTAAAACTATGGAGAAAGATATCTAATTTCTCATTGAAATGCATTGGGCTCCTAAGTAGTTGGCAGTTGCAGGCATCACAGCTGCTGATTTCTTTTTACTAGAAGTGTGAAAAGCAAAGGCGAAAACCCACTTGTTTCACTGCACTAACAAATATTTTATTATAAAAGTCGAACTTCATTACTAACACATCAAAATACAGTACATAAAATACTTAGTTGTTTCTTATTAGAAGTAAACAGCTAGGGTCTGATTCTCAAAACTCAGGGCAAGCCACACCAAAGGCAGCTTGCACCTATCATCAGTGTGCCACGGACCCTGTGTCAGATTCTGTATTGGGCAGGCTCCCAGTGGCAATGTCCTGCAGCTTGCAGCAATGGTAGTGGTGTGCCAAACAAAGGGCTCACCTAGACAGTTTGCTGCAAGCCACAGGCGGCCATGAGTCAATGTCTCCAAGTAGTCCCTTATAGTCTAGTGCCCCCCCCAAAGCCCGGATCTCCTGTTATAATAATTACTAATATCCCTTGTAAACTAGCAGCTACCCCCAAGCCCTGATCTCCTGTTATGATAATAATATCCCTGGTAGTCTAACATCCCCCCAAGCCCCGATCTCCCATTATAATATATAGTAATATGTATATGATAATTATATTCCCTGGTGGTCTAGTGGACTGCCCCAGCCCCAATCTGCCATTAAAAGAACTTTCTGAATTCCTGGTGGTCTAGTGGACCCCCCACCCTGCAATGCCCAACCACCCTGTGACAGTGATTAACAACTGCTGTCAATCACTGAGCACATTCTATATACAGAACGTGCTCATTCAGAGCTCAGTCGATGGCTGGCCATGGTGGTGAGTGGTGGGCTGTGCCTGGCTTGTTATGGGTTGGGGGTGGGGTGAGGGCATTGAAGGGTGGAGTCCCCAGATCACCAAGAACTTTGGAAGTTCTTTTAACAGTGGATTGGGGCTGGTGCGGTCTACTAGACCAACAGGGAACATAAATATCATATTATGCATATTACTAAATATTATTTTTTTGCAATTAATCTTTTTATTGAATCACGGAGATATGCAATACACTGTTGGTCATAACATCAGTTCACATTCTTAGAGCTACATACCTTTTTAAAGCAGTGTTATTCATATTTATATAGTAGTAGTAAACTACACATAACATAGGTGTTCCAGTGGGTAGACTGAGTACCTTCATCTTTGTCAGAGAAGACCTTTCTTTTTTTTTGTGAGAGTTGTATTCTTGTGGCTTGCTTGGGCCATTGTGCATGGAAAGTTTGGGGTCGAGGGTGGTTATTTCCCACCTGAGATTTTTACAAGGTTGGTTGTGGTATACTACCTCACTGAGGCACATGTTGTCATCTTGGTGGGAGGCCTTACTTTGTGTGCCCACTAGGCCTTTCAAGGGGGTTAAGCATGTCTTTGCTCTGTGGGGCCCCTGGCATCTTTGCCTTGGTGAGTATGTATTGCATGAATGAGGACCATCTTACTAGAAATGTCTGGCTGTTGCTGACAGCAAGTTTTGTCATTCTTGTGAGGGTAGCTAGCTTTTCCATGGCCATAAGTCACTCTTTAAAAGTCAAAATTTCTGTGGATTACCACCTTATCAGAATGAGTCTCTTAACTTCCACTGTGGCCTGCAATAGCCACAGTTTCTGCTGAGTTCTTAGGGGGAGATCTGTAGGTGCAATACCCAATATCAGCAGGGCTGGTGATGGAGGGACCATGTACCCTAGAACCTCTGAGCAGCATTTAATAATCCTGTTCCACAGTGGGTGGATCATATGGCAATGCCAGAGAATATGCAGTAGCTCTGCTCCTTTGGCCTTGCACCTCCAACACTCATCTTTCTGCAACAGTCCCATAACTCTGAGTTGGGCTGGGGTGTGGTACCACAAGGGCTATATCTTATTTTGGATCAAGAGACTAAGTGGATCCTCACATGCCTTTCATGCTGATGTCCAGCACGCACTCCATTCCTCCTCAGTTATGGGACTAGTTAACATAATTTGCCATTTTAATTTGGCAGCTACAGAAGGGTCAGGGGCTGCCTCCCTCAGCTGCCTGTATATAACTCCCACCAGGCCCTTTGGTTTCTTTATCCATGTACTGATGGGTAGTTTCTTACCAGTGTCTGAGCCCTTGGATTTGCATCTAATACACTGGCACCCCCTTTTGGCCCATCCTTGGTACAGGTGTCTCAGATGGAGGTATTTACAGAAGTCCCTTTTGTGCAGCTTATACCTTTCTTGCAGGGAAGCAAAGGGGTCCAGTGTCTGCACATCAGCTGACAGGACATCTTTTAAACTACGGATATGTTTCTCCCTTCACTCTTCCCAGAGAAAAGGGCATCTGTCTATATTCCAGTGTGGATTGTTCCAGAAGCTGGTGTACCTCCCTATCCCCAGGTATGAGTTTGGTGATTTGTCCAACTTTGTACCATGGTATGTGTACTGTCTTCACAGTGAGCCATTTCCTAAAGGGAGTCAACAACAAATGGCTGAGATATGTGGTAAGGTCAGTTCCTAAGAGTACACTCATCTCAATGTTAGTCCAGATCAGTCTGTTGGGGCTGAGTTCCTGGAGCATTCTGACAGTTCTGGCCATGGGGAAGGCATATGCATACTGTTAGAAATGCAGAAGGCACCCTACCCCCCACTGTTCCAAGGGGCCCTTAGTTTAGCCCTTCTGTATCTTGGGATTGCATTTCCCATCAAGTCTAGCTTTGGAAACCACTTCCCTGGTACCTCTATCGGGATGTGGGACAATAAGTAAAAGACCTCGGAAGCAATCATCATTTTGACTGCTGCTACTTTCCCTGGCATGGAGAGGTTCAGGTGTTTCCATCTGTTCATCTCTGCTTGCATATTACTGATCAATGGGGTAAAGTTCTTATCTGTTAATGTGTGTACCTTGGGAGGTATGTAGACTCCTAGGTATTTGATTTCCCTCTTAGCCCATGCTAGGACTGTTTTAGAAATTATCCCTGGGGTGGAATGAACATTGAGAGAAACTACCTCTGCTTAACCCCTGTTTACACGTAGCCTGGATATAGCCACAAAGGAGTTCAGAAGTTTCAGAATATGTGGGGCACTCACCTGCACATCCTTTGTTAAAATAAGTCAGTCATCTGAATATAACATAGCGTGATAGGACCCCCCCTGCCCCCCATCTCTATGCCTTGTATGTCTGGATGCTTCCTTATTGTGCTTTCCAAAGACTTGATTGCCAGCACAAACAGCAAGGGGGAGAGCAGGCAACCTTGCCTTGTTCCCTTATGTAAATTAAATGGCACAGAGATTTATTTATTTATTTGCTTTTGGTAACCAGGTAAGTGCACTAGGCATAGCAATGTTTATTTTCAGGCATGACCTGGGAGGATACAGGGTAACAGAGATAACAAAACAGTATGTGGAGAACAACAAAAATGGGTGGAAGAACAATGGCTACAGATTGGTACAGTATCAAGCAAGCTTGCGGTACATCCAAGTCAACAAATAGATAACAATAAGTAAAACATAAACAGTAAGCATCATAACAAGTGCATGTTCACCCATCTAAGGGATACAGACTGGGAGAGATAGCTCTGCTAGGCACAGATGTGAAGTCAACTGGGAGAACGTGGTTGGAACACAAAATAGACAATCAGCTTTATGAGAATCCTGGTAGTGGGGTCCTTATAGAGTGTTTTCACCCAGCCCTTGAGTGTGTCACAAAAATTACACTGTTGAAGGATAACATAAAGAAATTCCCATTCTTGAGGATCAAAAGCCATCTCGAAGTCCACCAAGATGTCTGCTGCTGGGGTGGAAAGAGAGGCTGTGCCCTGAATCAGTGTGACCATTGCTTTCTGGTGGTCTGCACTCACCCTCCCCTTAACAAATCCCACTTTTGAGGAATGGACCAATGCTGAGAGGACCTTTTCCAGGTGAGGTGCCAAGACCTTCACCAGTGCTTTAGTGTCTGAATTAATGAAATATATAGACCTGTAGCTCACTGACAATGTGGGGTCCTTCCCTTCCCTTCCTTGGGAAGTACTGTAATAACTGACCTTTCTCATGCTCCCTGGCAACCTTTCTTTATCTAAAGCATCTTTTAACATGTCCAGCACTGGAGAGATAGCTGTCTTCTGTATTACATTGTCGAAGTCTGCTGGGAAACTATCTTCCCCAGGGGCCTTTTGTGGGGCCATGCTCTTAATAGCTGTATTCAGTTCTTGTTTGCTAAATGGGGCATCCAAAAGCAGTTTCTGGGAATCAGAGAGTTTTGGGAGTTTGAGGCCTGCCAGAAAACCTGAAAATTTATTTTTATCCCACTGTATATGTGAGCTATACAGGAATTTACAAAAGTCAAGCATGACTTGATTAATTGCTCTGGGTATAATTTGCCATTCTCCTTTACTGTCTTGCAGCTATACAATGTGCCTTTTGACCTTTTTCTTTTTGAGTCTAAAGGCCAAAAGTTTGCCCGATTTTTCTCCATAAGCCCAATATTTGTGCCGTGTTCTTTGTATCTGAAGTTCAGCTTTTCTGGTGGCTAAAGTATTTAATTGTATTCTTAAAGATATTGGGCTGGATTTTCAAAGGCCAGAATGACGCAGGATGCTTGAGTCAAAAACAACTGATGCAAGGAGAAGGATGTGTCAAACCTTGCATTAGTTCTGATTTTCAAATGGTGCCTGCATCAAAAACAAGTCTGCATGCACCAAACTGGCTTGCACCATGCTTGCATCAAAAAAAATGCCTGCCCCCATGTCGGAAGTGATGCCTGCATTATCAGAATGATGCACCATCTCCTTATTTGTGATTTTCAAGGAATATGAGTCCTGTCCTTGTGGCTAAGATTCATGATGCTGGTAGACCAGACAGAGCTGGTCTAAGGGACACTAGAGCATATAAAGAGGCCCACAGCAAGTGGACAGACCTGACTATACTATCTTTAGAGACCAACATTCTCCTGCAGGACTAGTTTAGAACATTTTGTGGGCTTAGTCTTGGCCATTCCATCTGCTGTATTTTTTTTTTTAATTTAGAAAGCTTTATTGATTATATACCAGACACAGCATGACATGGAGGCAATGAAGTAATATCAGTGTCTGGATGTCCCCCCCACCCAGAGGCACACAGTCCTCCCCACCTCCCTCCTCCACCTCCCCACCACCCCCGGAGGCATGCCAGCCTCTCCCCCTTCCCTCGCCCAAGGAACAACCCTCTAACTAACCCTATGGGAGAGTATGGGCTAACAAACACCATGAGATTACAAGTGAGAGGATGTACTGCAAAGCAGGCCTCCCCTGTATCCACCTGATTCTAAATGCCGCTACATCCAATAGTGTACAACGTATACAGTTTACCCCACTTCCTGCCATATCCCTTGGGGTTATGTCACAGACAAGCAATCATACACTCAGTCTATAAACTGGATAGTAGTTCTTGTACCCATTCATTATAAGAAATCAAGGTTTGGTCTAACCAATGTCTAAGGACCACTGTTTTTAATGACAGGGAAATCATTGCCATAAAATATCTGCACTTATACACCGGGATCAATGCCATGTCCTCCAGTACACAAGTTTCTGGCTGGAACAATACCTGTAACCCCAACAGAGGGTCAGCTCTACTCTCTATTGTACACCACAGTGGAGCTATCTTGGAACAGGACCAGAAGATGTGCAGGAGGGAACCCTCCTCTTCTTCGCACCTAGTACAAGCGGGTGAAGGTAACCACCCCATTCAGGCCAGTTTCTGCAGGGTATAGTACAGGTTATTCAAAATGTTGAACTGTGTCAGCCACAGTCTATCTTGCCCCACATAGCGGTAAGTGCTTTTCCAAATACCCAGCCACCGTTGCAGGGAGAGGGAGAATATTTAGTCCCAATAAGGAGAAGAGCCATCCATTTCAGGAGCATATTGGGAAAACAGTACTCTATATAAAGAGAACACTGCATGTTTTTGGGAAACCTGGGAAAAAAGTACAGAAAAAAAGGCAGGAAAATCAGTGGTCCAAGACCCCTGGCCAAACCATTGGATTAGCGCATGCCTTAGCTGAAACTCCTTAAATATATCTTTCTGACCTAAGCCTAGTTGCCTAATAATTGCATTCGAGGACTTCAACACACCAGTAACAAGCAGGTCTCCAACCATCTAGGGCCCCAAATAAGGGATCCAGTCCCCTTTAATGTGACGTCCCCCTATTTTAAGATTCAAATTGTGGAAAATGGATTGGGAAATGTCCTTTCAGATGGTAGATTTCACCAGTGTCCAGAATTGGGAGTACACTTTAAGTGAGACACCCATGACTGAGTCCTTAACCCCTACGGGGAGGCTAGACCATGGAATATAACGTAAGAAGGACAGCTCCAGCCCAGAGTGATGTAACAAGTATATTTCCAAATCCAGTCAGAGAGGCCTATACTCGATAGAGGGGCCCACAGAGGAAGGGAGGGAGGAACCACTGAAGGAGCTTACTAAATTGGCTGGAGAGATAGTAAATCAAAAAATTGGGAAGTTTAAGGCCACCCATGTATTTTGGAGCTGCCAATTTTTTATATGCTCTTCTCTGGGCCTTATCTCGCCAGCTGAATTTTGTAATAATTTGATGTAAGTTCTGAAACCATTTCAGCGGCATCCAAAAATTAAGCATATGTAGGGGATAAAACAACCTTGGAAGCACATTCATTTTAATGACTGAGATACACCCCAATAATGAAAGTGGTAGAGCCTGCCAACGAGTTAGGTCCTACTGGACCTGGTGCACCAAGAATTCTAAGTTAAGTCTGCGCATAAGGGAAGAATCCTTAGCTACAAACAGTCCCAAATATTTAAGTGAGTGAGGAGACCATGTCAGACCCAGAGATACCACATCATGCTTGCTAACCATTACCGTCTGGGGAAGGACTTCTGTCTTACTAACATTGAGCTTGTAGTGAGAAAACCTACCATAATCTTCAATGATTGCTAATGCAGCAGGGAGGGAAGTGTCCACATGGGAGAGGTGGAGCAAGATATCATCTGCATACACAGACATCAGGAACATTTCAGGGCCTACCTGGATACCAGTCACTTCAGGGGATCTGTGAAGGCTTCAAAGTAATGGCTCCAGGTATAAATTGAAAAGGAGAGGCAAGATCGGACAGCCCTGACACATGCCCGATCCCAAAGGTATAGGGGTAGAAAAAACTCCATTACAATAAACGTTCACAGATGGGGAAGAGTACAGGATCTGTACCCACAAAATAAAATCCTGCAGAAAATTGAAGGCCTCGAGAGTCAAGAACAAAAAGGACCAATCTACCCTGTCAAAAGCCTTCTCTGTGTCCAGGGAAACCAGAGCCATAGGAGTGTCTGTTCCCCTGGATGCAGAGAAGATGTGCGACAGTTTCCAGAAGTGGTCCAAGATAGATCTATTAGGGACAAACCCCACCTGTTCCCGAGACAGGAGACCATCCAGACTCGAAGTACCCTGGAGGCCAGGATTTTAGCCAGGATTTTAATGTCACAATTAAATAAAGAGATGGGTCTATACAGTAGTTGCCCACAAGTTCTGGAGATTTATCAGGTTTTAAAAGTACCACAATAAGAGCTTCAAGGAGCCCTGGGTCTGAAATACCAACTTTTTGGATATAAGCAAAAAAGCATGAAAGAGGGAGTAACAGTTGCTCTGCAAAAACTTTCTGAAAATTGGAAGTGAATCCATGCAGACCTGGGGATTTGTCTGGGGACAGAGTTATTATAGCCTGTCGGATCTCTAATGCAGAGATGGGCTAGGTAAGCAAGGTCTGCTGCTCATTTGTTAAATGTGGGAGAGCACACTGCTGGAGATATAGGAGGATATCTGAGTGAGATTTAAGGGAAGGTCAGGGTCCATGTAGTTCTCCATAGAAAGTGGCAAATTCCTGGGCAGTTTTCCAGGGACAGGACAAAGTAGCCCTGTGTGCTGCTGTAAGGGCTATAACCAACCTGGAAGATTCCACCTGTTGCAAACGGAGCGCCAAAAGGTGACCCCACCTTATCCCCCTGATCAGTATATTTTGCCTTGGTTTTTAAGAGGGCATACTCAGCTTGTTCTTTTAGTCAGGCTGCATATTCATTACACAAAATGGTCAGTTCCTGTCAAATATCTTCTGGGGTTTGAGGGGAGAAGGTGTTTTCAAGAGCAGAGATCTGATGCAAAAGGTCTGCCGTCCACGTTGCATTGACATTTTTTACGTTTGGATGCCAAATGAATAAGTTCTCCCCTGATATAGCATTTGCAAGCAGCCCATTCCAGGTCTACCTTCCCCACTGAGCCCAAATTCTGTTGGTCAAACAGGGTAATTTGGTCCCTGGTCCATTCAACCAGAAAGTTATCAGACAGCAGTTGGTTTTTAAATTTACAGATCATGTCCTTTTTCTTATTAGACAGAGGGATGAGTGTGAGCCACACCTAGGAGTGGTAGGAAATGACTCAAGGACCAATTTCAGCCCCAATTATCCCTGAGAAAAGAGAGGAGCTAATGAGTGCAAAGTCCAGCCTGGAGTAAGATCCATGGGCAGGGGAGTAGCAAGTGAATACCCAGTCCTGCAGATGCAGGAGCCACCAGGGATCACATAACCCAAAGGTCTGGACCATGTCAAGCAGGGAATGCTGCTCAGAGGATAGCTCCCCCTCTCTGGACACCCGACCTGTCTAGGTCAGTCATTAGGGTAACATTCCAATCCCCCCTCTATAATAAAGGGAAGGTAAGGGAACCTCAAAATTTGATCTGTGAGATCCATAAAGAAAGAGGGATCTAGTTGGTTAGGACCATAAACACATCCTAGAATAAGCTTAGTATGGTCCAGTAGGCCTGTGATGAAAACATATCTACCATTAGTATCTGCGAATATTTGGTGATGTTGAAAGGGGACCTGTCGGGATACTAAAATAGCCACTCCTTGGCTTGCTGAGGCGCACCCAGCACCATACACCTGCCCTATAAACTGTCTTCTAAAAAGATTGGTCTCCGAGGCTAATGCATGTGTCTCTTGCAGGAAGGTGATCTGACACTGGAGCTGCTGCAAATGCTTAAGAATTTTAAATCTTTTAGGGGGAGACCTTGCTTCCTTCACATTCCATGAGTCAACCTTTAATGGGTTAGCCATACTTCTGGTTCAGATATACCAACAAATATTCCCTTGTTTGTCGTGTAGTGGCCATATGTACTCCGGGTGCTTCAGAACTACTCCCATCCAGTCCCCCCACCCCATCCCCCAACCTCGCCCAAACCCACCCCTCAAAGTAAACCCCTGTAAAGCCAAAACACCCCAATGAAAATCTCTCCACTGAAAGATCCCAAGTAACTCCAACAGAAAATCCCCAACCTGTCCGGAGAGAAGCTGGGGGAAGCTCGTGCCAGCCTCATTAGCTTACCAGCATAACACTCCCCATGCCCTCCCCCCTCAGCAGTCCCCAAAATTCAAACAACAATGTATATAACAATAGTTAACAAACAGGGTAACCAGAACAGATAGCACCCAAAATCCTATGCATAAACAGTTGTATTTAGAATGCTCTAGATCATTTGGCACACATTCAAAAAAGAAAATAGCTCCCTTGGGAGAGCCGAACCAGCAAAAAAATAAAGTCACAGAAACAAGCAGTTATTGTAGCTACCTCCCCCTGCATATGTGAAAAAAAAAAAACCTCTACTTGAGGGGTTAACATGCCCAACGGGCCAGAAGTTCACATAGCCCCATATGGAGGATAACAAACCAAGAATGAAAGTAAATAAAAGAGGAAGGAGGGAAGATCATAATGTTCCTTTTTTTTTGCTCAGTCCATACAAACTAATTGAGTCCTTCTATGATATACCAACAAGTAAAACCCACAAGCATTCCGGGCCCCACTTGGGACAGTTCAAGGGGCACTGAAAAGCTCTGGTAGTAAACGCTGCACTTCCCCAGTAGCCTGTTCCATGCTCTCAAAGGAATGCCAATTATCTTTACAAAATACTTGCAGTTTAGTAGGATATAACATCCTGAACTTGACAGAGGCTGCTAGTAACTTTGTGACCACGGGATGAAATGTGACCCTTTTCTGCCGTACTGTAGCTGGAAAATCTTGAGATATACGAAGGCGCTGACCCTCCCAAGATATTTCCTTCAGATCCCTGCATTTTTGACAAACGTGCTGCTTCTCCAGAAAGTTCAGCAGCTTTATTATGAGAGGCCGTAGCGGTGCAACTGGTTGCAGCCTGGCATGTAAAGAGTGGTGAGCCCGCTCCACAATGTAGCAAGTATGGTTGGGTGAGGGCCCTGCAATCTTTTCTAACAGCTTTTGAGTGAACAGCACTGGAGAAGAGGTCTCAGCATCCTCTGGTAGTCCAAAAATAAGCAAATTGTTGCACCAACTTCTACCCTCTAAATCCTCTAATTTCTCCTCCATCTTGGCCAGCTTTTGTTTTAGCAAGGTGATCTGTATGTCAGTTCTATCTCTACAGCCTTCAACTGATGTTATTTGAGCTTCTGCATCACCCACTCTCCTTGCTGTTAGGTTCAAATCCCCCCCCAAGGGTTTTCAACTGCTCCATAAAGTTATGCACAAGTTCTCTGAAGGGTTGCAGCTCAGCCAAAAAACGCTCCTCCGTGAGCAGTGAGGGCTGCGAGTGTGTAGTGACAGTGTGAGTGGAAGAAACGCCTTGCACCTTGGCTTTTTTACTACCTTTCTATGGGGCTGCAGGCGGTGTGTGCAATGGTAGGGCCTGCCTCATCTTGGCATCCATCCCAGAAAAGCACTAGCGAAGAGCAGGATGAATCAACTACCGGATGACACCTGGAGGTAAGTTTGATTAATAAACAGCGCAGTAGCAGTAGAAAATGCCCAAAAAGCTGCCGGTAACCAAAGGGAGAGGTGGGAGTGGTTCAAGCATGCAGTCACTAGCTGTAAGGCATCACGTGACTCATCTGCTGTATTTTTTGACTTAGCTTGCATCATTCTCGTTCTTTGCGTCATTTGTGACTCAACTTGCACCATTGACTCAACTTGCACCATTTATTTGACTCAGCTTGCACCATTTTTTGTCTCAAGTTGCATCATTTTCGTTCCTTGAGTCATTTTTTTGACACAGTGGACCTCTTGCCTCATTTTGGGGGACTTTGCCACAGAGAACACTTTTCTTGCAAAATATGGCACACTGTATTTGGAGCACCTAGATCTGATGCAAGCTGGTTGTTTTATGCAGCTTGCCTGAATCTAAGGACCCTTTGAAAATCCGGCCCATTTTCTCATAAACCAGTTCCTGATTATTTAGTCTGCTTGGATCTTTTTTTATACAGCTTCTCTTTCCCCTCTTAACTTCTCCTCCAAGGATGCTGCCTCCTTTTCTCTTTGTTTTCTATGGTGTGAAGCATAACTAGTTATTTTGCCTTTTATAGTTGCCTTGAAGGCTTCCTATTTGGCTGCCAGAGATTCAGATCTTGGTGGGTTATCCTGGAAATAGTTTTGGGTTTCTATGGAACACCATCCCCTGAATTCCTCCTCCTGTAGAAAAAAATGGTCCGGTCTCCATTTTAATGACCTGGAGTAGAGGGTTCTATTGCCAGGGACATGGTTGGGTGGGGGGGGGGACATGATCTGATTGGAATAATGGAGCTATTGTGGTATCTGTCACCTGAGAGGCAAGTCTGTCCCTTTCTGTTGGATGGTTTTGACACCAGGCATTCTGCAGTCTGTGCAGGGATACTAGCTCCTTCAAGGTCTGGATGGATCTTACATGAGGCTTGGGTTTGGAATTGGACTGGTTTAAGACATAGTCCATAGCCAGATTGCAATAGCCCCCGAGGATGATGACCATATCCTCTGCTCCCATATCCATCATGGCTTGGAAGACTTGGATAAAAAATTCTGGAGTCTTCATTTGGTGCATATACAGTATATTAACTAATAGGAGTAACCCCTTGGATGTATCCACTTTAGTTAAGACCCATCGCCCCTCTGTCTCTGGTTAATGTTCCAGGCACTTCCATTTTAACAACAGTGGCAGAGTATGGATACTCCTGTCTTTGACTTCTCCGCTGTGCTGTGAACCTCCCATCCCACTCATTCCCTGGCTAGTTTCTGTGCCTCTGTTTTTGTGAGTTTAGTTTTCTGTATAAAAGCTATTTGCGTTTTCAGTTGCTTTAATCTGGTTTAAACTTTTTTCCTTTTTATGGGTGAATTCAAGGTCCTCACATTCCAGGTGGTGGCCTTCAATATCTCTAGCTTAGCCATCACTGTTTTCTTTATCAATGATATGTCCCTGTATGTCTTTACTTTCTGTTTTAAGCCTTTCTACAGGAAACTCTGTCTCAGTTTGCCCCTTCTTCATCCCTGCCCTCTCTCTTGCTCTATTCTTGTATTCACTTTGTATTATCCTAAGTACAACCTCAGTGATGTAGCTCATGCACTGTATCTCTGTAAACATTTTCTCTTGTGTTAAACAGTATGTAGACCTGTTCCAAGGGTGGCCCTTAGAACACCATTTCAGATGTCCATTAACACCAGACTTTAACCTTGGGCCAATTGTTTCTATTGCTAATAGCTTTCCCCAAACACAACTTATAAAATTTTGAACATTTGTAAAATATGTAGTAACACAGTATTCTAGTTTCTTCATTACAACTGAGGGGTATTCCCATAACAATCCTGCTGATGCAGCTACTGTAAGCCAAGGGTCTAGAAAGTCCCCTGTGGTAGGATCATCAATAACATTTGCACTACTCGGATAATGCTATCCATGTTAGGTGGCTATAACTTCTTTTTAACAAGTATAAACATTTCCAGCATGAGGCCCCTTCATGTATTTAACATCTTTATAATGCCAGAACCATGCCTTGTGGGTCTATCACCCAGATGCCCTACATTGCTTTATTCAGGACCTAAGGGGGGGGGAGCTACTCCATTCCATCCCCTGCACCTGCATGAAGATTATAGTCCTGGCATCCCTTGCCAAGTAATAACCTTCACCATTAATTGCATAATCCAGGGCATACCTTAGTAGTCCCCTGACAATCTACACTGTCTACTTCTTCCCATTACCATTCCTCCTTTTAATTTCAGGTCTGTTTGTAAGATAAGGGAAGTATATCCTGTTATTAGCTACCTTGCCTTGATTCAGCCTGCTCATTATTCTCTGTATGCTTAATCACTATTAATTAGCACCCATGCCTTATCTGACAGCCCGGCATTCATTCAGCATGTTCCTTTAAACAGTTTTTTATACCATGTTCACATGTCACTATCAGCCAAAGCCATGGCCTCACCTTTTGGTACAGGCACTATATCCATTTATCCAGCAGCCACATATTTATGCCAGATAGCAACCAGTTCTCTGTGATCGTGGGAGCGCCTGTAGCTGTGATGGCTGTAATGTGCAGTTGGTCCTGTATACTTAAACAGCCAGCCATGTGGGTAGAGGATGACTAAAGTTAATTAATTAGGATTCCTCCTGTCTCTTTTCATCCCTCACTCAGATAGAACAGGGACTTCTAACTTTGTGTTTGGCTCGCTTCTCCAATTGGCGTTCTCTGTATTAGTTTAGATGAGTTCCCCCTACTGTATGTATGCCTTTTGCAGCATCATAAGGGGACACATATAGAGAGATACAGTAGTTGCCTGCATCCATTGTCTCAGTCCTTAATGTAAGACTAGCCAAGCCATAACGCGCTCACAGTCGGTGCATCAACTTCAATGTTTGGCCGACATGGGCTCTTGCAAGGCATGTTTTAAATCCTCACCTACTGTCTCCCCCATGCATTCCACCCACTCCTGACACAAAGGCACCCAGTCCAGCAGTATTTCTGGTTGTGGGGCAGGTTCACGAGGGGTGTTATCTGACTTGTTAAATAAATTGAGTGCTGTTGGGATTAGTGCCCCAAGGATGCAAAGTGATTAGAGGTCTTCACTGGCGTGTCTCCCAGTGAGTTATTGCTAGCATCTGACAAGTTCTGGAGATGATGTCTGCTCCTGGATCTATTTCTCAGAGAGGGGGATTTCTTGTTGGTGGGATTTTTGTTGGTAGGGTTTTTATTGACTTTTTTTACTCTCCCTCTCAGAACTTTGTTCCATGATTTCTCCTTCTCAGCTTCTTGTATGGCTCCCGGCTATGTTGTATGCTCCCCCTCTTCAGTAACCTCCATTGCCTGCTATGTGGTGCCTCGTGGTGTTCATGGAAGCTGACATGACACCTTCGCTGCACCCTGAATACTCTGTAAAAATCTTTTGACCTCCTCAGGAGTATTGAACATTAGAAATTCCTAATTATGGTGCACCCTCAGCATTGCAGGATATCTTAGGGAAGCAGGAATATTTATTGGGTACAAGTGGTGTTTAATCCCAGCATAAGCCCTTCTTTTCCTAGATAGGCCAGGGGAATAATCTTGAAACATTTGCACCGGATATCCCTGCCAGTTAACTTCTTTCCTTTCCCTCGCTGCCCTCAGGTGCAGTTCTTTAGTGGGGTAGCATAGGAATTTATTCAGTGTGGGATGGGGGCAATCCCCTGGTTTGGGCTTGGGCTATGGTCTGGTGAGCCCTCTCCAATCTGGAGGGAGCTTGTTGTTTAACTCCAACATATCTGGCAGTACATGCCTCAGAAAGGCCAGCATATCCCATGTATTCCACAGCTATGGAATGCCTTGCCAGCCGATATAAGACACTCACCCAACCCCCACCTCCTCAACTGCCTACTCAGCACCCATTTCTCCTCAAGCTGCTCATGCTTTAGCTAGCGTCCACTATGTACTAGTACTATTGGTTTTGTGATCTCTGTAACACTATCCCGTGTATGTTCCCCCTCCTGTGTTCCTGTATCTATCTGCCAATTGTCTGTATGGTGGGTGGACCCCTCACTGTGCTGTTAATCTACTGCTCCTGTAATTGTACTATTCTTTTGGGACTTATCCCCCAGGTCGCATCTGGAATCAAGCAATCCCTGCTCAATATACCTTCCTGGTTAAACTAGTAAATAAATAAATATAAATAAATAATATCCCTCCTTTCCATACCTTCAGGGATTCAAATGATTCTAATATTTTTCTAGCGGAAAATGATTCTCTATGTCTTCCACCTTAGCCAAAAGATATTGTATGTGCCCATGATGTTCTCGGATCTGTCCCTCATGTTGGAAAATCTGGGTGGCTTGCTGTTGTACCATGGCTTTGGTACCAGACACTCTTACTGCCAAACCTCGTAGATCTGCATTAGTTTATGTGGTAGTTATTTTCAGTGCAGCCTTATGCTGCAATACTTTGCTGAGCATCAGAGTTATTTTTTCCAGCTCATTGGTCTGTGGAGAGCGGGAGGCATCATTCCTAGCCATCTTCTACTGTCTTGCCCCCTCTTGTGCCACCCACTCATTGTACCTTCTGTGTGGTCTAATATTTCACCAGATGTCTGGTGTTGACAGGGCCTGCCAGGAAGGGACCACGTGATTGTGCCAGGCTGGCTATCACTCAATGTTTCTCAGTATTTGGGTTGATTTGTTGCCATTTCTTTCCAGTTGATTTATTATTTCTTAGGCTCTTCTAGAAGTTAGCGAAGTGGACAAATTGCCGTAAATAGTATTACCCCAGTCTCCTCTCTGAAATCTAGTTAGCCACCATTTGGATGCCAGGCTCCGCCCCCCCCTTTACTAAATATTATAACAGGAGATTGGGGCTTGGGGAGGGGCCACTAGACTATCATGGATATTAATAATCATTATAATGGGAGATCAGGGCTTGGAGGGGGGCTGGCACATTGACCCACCCTCCCAGAGGATTTCTAAGTACCGTTAGACCAGCTCGTGGCTGGTCTAATGGTACTCAGGCCATTGTCCTCTGGGAGGATTTTGAGAATGTTAACTGAAGGGATATGGAAGGCTGTGTCTGCTGCAAGCCCCCTAGTGCCATGCTGAAGCCCATTTTGTGGCACAAAGGCTGTTACAAGCCCCCTTTGGCACATGGCTGCTTCTGAGCATAGCTTAGGGTGAATTGTTTGATGCGAGGTGCCACTTGCATCATTTATGTTTGACGCAGGCACCTTGCATCAATATAAGGGCTTTGAGAATTGACTCCTTGCTCCTTAAGGGAATCATGGGGCAGGTCACTGGCAGAAGAGAAGTGGACAGAGAGGGGAGCAGTAGTGCA
Organism: Neoceratodus forsteri; assembly: GCA_016271365.2. Lineage (NCBI taxonomy): Eukaryota > Metazoa > Chordata > Ceratodontiformes > Ceratodontidae > Neoceratodus > Neoceratodus forsteri. The sequence goes on along the minus strand of CM057453.1, from coordinate 1,210,596,828 downwards.
GGGAATTAAAGTAAGGTAGGGCCTCAAGGCAGGCTTGATGGATGTTAACTATTTTTCTGTCTTTTCTGTCTATGTTCCTATGTTTCTATTACAGACTGGGTCAGAGTTATAATAATTTGTCATTAGTGTAACTCCTAGGGGGCACGATCCCAAGGGCTACTTCCCCTGTCTGCTCTGACGTTAACAGGTTGAGGGGCCTGGATCCGATGTCGGGTGCCTCCACCCAGAGGTTGGGGTTGGAACAGTCTGATATGACCGGGTCACAGCGCTCTGGGACACTGCAACACCCCTTTCTACCCACTAGTGGCCCACTCAAGTAAACAACAGTATCCTTGCCATATACACTTACCCCCAGGTTTGGTTCAATCAGCTTGCTCTGGGGACCCCCTGAAAAGTAAGACGCAGTTACACAGTAACTTCTGTACAGTAATTCAACATAGACACACAGCTCAGTCAGTATATCTTTGCAAAACAACCAATCTGATTTATTTAGGGGGAGATAACAAGGACTGGGGGAAATCAGGTTAATTAGCTTACCACTCTAATATATATATGAATACCTAGGGCACTGTGCACAGGCCTAACCTGTAAGTCACTGTCTCTGGGTACCCAGGCTATAGGAGGCTAGCCTCTCGATGCAGCTGGTTGGGGCCCTGACACAAAAAACAAGCATTGATTCCTATGAGGATTAAGTAGAGCCAGCAGGCTCAGTTCATGTAGCCAGTAAAGCTGCAGACAAATCCTGCCCACACTATGACCATCTGACAGGGAGCTACCCTGACTTAGTACTCACGACTCCAGCAGAAAGATCGCTCTCACACCACTTGCAGGGATGAGCCTGGGATTCAAACACTCCTCCACACATTTATATGAAGAGCAGAGGGGTACCATACCAGGCAGCTGCTGTATACTCCTGATCACTTTCACTTCAGTAAACCGGGCCCAACGACGCAGCTTCACTTGTCCTGACAGACCTAGTGCGATTGAAGCAGATTCTCCAGTCCTCTACAGGGTGAGCCTGGTAGGTAGCTGCGCTTTTGCACAGCCTCCTCTGACCGCTACCTAGCGGATTTAGTCTGACACTTTGTGGCGTTCGAGCCGCCCGACTCTGGCCTTCCACACACACTTCCCACACGAAAACTCAACAGTGAAAGAGCCTAGAGCTCCTTCCTCACTCCCAGCCACAATGACTCTGCCCCTTGGCAGTTTGGGCAAGGACTCTCAGTTCGGGTGCCACCCGATCCCATTGGTGGGCTGCAGATACCAGGCACTTAAGTCTGTCCCCATTGGTGCAAAAAGGGTGCCCTAGCCCAGAACTTCATTTCCCAGAATTACTGGCTGTACCCCCTATGGCCAGCTAGCTCCAAAATGAGTCCTGGTCCTGGTTGGCTCAAAAGTTCTCCATTTTAGTCACCCCTCACTCACCATTGGCCCAGTTCAATAGTCCAAGTCCAAAATGGAGTGGTCAAGCACACAAAGTCCCAACTGCAAAGGAAGCAGGTTAGACGAACTGTAATTCCACTAATACTCTAACTAATTATAGCCAAACAGTTACATCTATCAAAAGGGCTCCCATTGCACTTTTCAGTGACTACACAATGGGAGTGATTTCACCGCAGCTCAGGTGGGATTCTAGTAAGGAAACCCCGGTCCCCCCTGTACACACCACTGAAGCCTGCGAGCAGGCAGCTCTTAAAGGGAACGTACTGGAGGCTTTAAAACATTCACAGCGGCCGCATTTTGGCGGCATTGAGCCGAACACCAGTTAGGCAAGGAGCTCCTAAGCAGCTCTGGGAAGGCTTTTAGGAACCCCCATTTGTAAGGGGGTTACATTAGATTATTGTAAATTTGATGGTTTTGGCTTCCATTGACATGACTTATTGCAAGGTCTTAATTGCCATTTGAGAATACTACTATTGAAAAGAATTCTAGGTGATTTTGATGAATATGTAAAAAGTTAATTTAATCACTTCCATCTTTAGCCAGCTTGCTGGCACAGCATTAGAGCTACTGCTAGTGATGCTGATGAGCGGGTTCTGGAATGAGCCTTATGTATCAGAGGGCCAGAAGGGCAGGGGAGGAATAAACATCCGCTGGATTGCTCTCCTCTTCTGGGGAGTGAGGCCTGCAACATCTAGCAAATGCCTGATCCCTAACAGAAGCTAGAGGACAGTCAGCCTTGGGATCACAAGATTAGAGCAGAGGAGTGGCAGACATTGACACACACTGTGCATATAAACATGCATAATTACTTAGGAAGTCATTGCACATCTGCTCCTCTATGAGGAAATGAAAAGCAGAAATACTGCAATCAGCCAGGAAGATAATGCCCTGCAATCCCATTAAGTCCATACTGGGCCCTTACCTTCCTCTTCCATGATCCTTTTCGCTATATCTCTGCCGAGGTCACCCAGATTGCATTGGAAGTTTGCCATGTTGCATAAGGCACCCCTGTCTCTGAAGTGATCCAAAGGAGCATGGTCTCAGTATATTATTGGTGACCAACAGTACCAGGATGTCAGGTAGGTGGGCCTCAGGTGGATGGGAAGGTTGCACAGGCAGAGGACTGACAGATACCCTCAGTGGGGGAAAAAGAGGATATAAAGAAAGTAAAAAAAAAATCCATCCAGAGGATGGACATATACCCTCACTGGGGGCAGGGGAGGGAGGGGTGTATAAAAGAAGTAAAAAAAAAGAAAACAACTCCATCCATCAGTCATCTTACCACAGCCATCCCCCACCCTTATTTTACTTGGGCAACATACAACTGGTACCCATCTGCTACTGACAATGGCAGCCTAAGACATCTTCCTTTGAAGTGTTAGTTTGGTTGTTTATAATGTTTCCTCCTAGTAGTACTTTATAATTTATGCAAGCCCCTTATCAAGTCAGGCCAAGAATATCAATGTAAGAGGAACAAAGAGCTCCAGATTCAAACTTTCCATTTAAACACTGATCCTCATTTGGGGATCAGTTCATTCCATAAATGAGTTTGGAGCACCCCCAGCCCAGCAGCCAGCATCTACTGTAGCCCCAAGCTTTGAATCATGAAGTACAGGCAAGGGATAAAGCAGACAACAGAGCAGCATCAGAACCACATTCAAAAGCATAAGAATGACAGTTTGGGTCAAAACTGAATATAGACTTTCTCACAGTCTGCTTTACATGCCTAGAGGCCTGGCTCTGTAAATCATAACCATGATCCTGATTTTTTCTTGCCCCCATCTGGAACTAATTTTGATGTTTTGATCTTGATCAAATTATTTATCTATAGTGCCTGACCCTGGACAAGTTTGAACCTGCTCCTAGTGAATGGGATTTGGTCAACAAGTCACTTCAGCTGATTGAACAAAAGAAGTTTTGGGCTGGAATCGTTTTTCAGAACGTTGATCCTCAGGCCAGTGATGTTCCTCCTTTCATTAAATACAAAATCCGAATGGACATTGATGATGTGGAACGTACAAATAAAATTAAAGAGAGGTAAGACAAGAGAACATGCCAGTTTAAAGTAAACAGCGGAAAGATACATTACTAAAATTAAAGGCTTACTAGTGGTAGGACACAGCTTTTTTCATATCTAGATGCCCTCCTTTTTTTCTTTACATGTCTATCAAATCTGCTGATATATTTTGACATTTTTTGTGAAATTAATAATCTGATTATTTTGCCTTTGTTAGCAACCTAAATACCTCTCTCCATAGCAGTTGATGCTCTCTCTTTTCATACTGCCTGAACATTATATGGCATCAATAATACCAGTCCAGGTGATGGCATGGAATTATTGATATCATGGAATGTCTTAGAAATATGAAAAGAAAGAGCAGTAGCTGTGGAACTCTATGCTGGTCTGAGGACACTCAAAAGCTACATTATGCAATAAAAATTGTTAAGCATATCAGAATGCATTCAGAAAGTGGCTTGGAAAGGAAAATGGAAGGGCAGCTAACTATGTGACAACCATTTCCTTCCTCATTTAAGGCTGTTGGGGATTTTTTCTGAAAGGGTTGGTGTGGACGAATATGTGTGCTGTGTCTGCATCTCTGTTTAGCCAGCTGTGTCAGAGCAGCACTCCTGCTATTTTAAAAAGATGTATCTATTTGTGACAAAAATGGCACCATTTATAGCAAATTTGATGCCAACAAAATTTACATAATTTTTTGCCATAACTGCATCTTTTTTTGGATTCAAAGTCTGGACACCCTAAAACCATGTAATAGATGGTCTAAAAATTTGGATGGATGTGCATTTTGAAAATAGTGGTGGGCTGATTCGTGGCTGATCATTTCAAAAATCTCCCCAATTATATTTACAACAATAATATTTAAGTTAATACTTTCTATTTTTTAAATAATACTGTTATTAGTCTTTTAAATGTTTTAGATGACGAAGTAGTTTACCGCTGTATCTTTCAAACAGCATCTGTCTATCCTCAGCTGACCTCACAGTTCCTGTGTTTGTGTGACATCACAATCTAATGCTAATGTCATTAAGCTGAATATGCTCTGTTGTATATAATTTCTCACTCTAGGTATCACTGCATTGTATGTAACTTGCACCACTCGCTCTAGTGTATTTGTTTTCTCTCTGTATGTTCCCCTGCACTCTGTGTAACCTGCACTATTCACTCTGTTGAATATGTCACCTTAATGCATGCACCCTTGTACCCTAAGTAACCTGAGTTGTTTTGTTTAGTTATGTACTGTACTAATCAAATCTTAGCACCATGTTAATGTTTCATTTTTAAGTGTAAAACCTTGCCTTTGTAAACCTCCCAGGTTGTGCCTGAAAATAGGCAAATGACTGCCTAGAGTACCTTACCCAGTCAACAAAAACTAAATAAATAAATAAACAAATTATCATTATAAGCACAATGATGTGATTAATGGAGGCACTATGAGGTCAGTTGAGCATAAGTCAAATAATTTGTACCAAGATACATTATAAACTCTGAAGAGGAAACAGATATTAACAAAAAGACCTTTAGTTTTATTTATTTATTTATTTATTGAAAATGTTTCACCAGGAAAGGCACACTGAGCAAAAAGATGCTCGTCTCACGGTGCGACCTGGGGGGGGGGGGGTTTACAGAGGGGACAGATATACATACAGTAGTTGAACTTACAGTAGCACAATATGGATAATGCACATAGTTGGGAGGGATTACATTTGAATATGATACATGGCAAAGCAGTACAGCACAGCAAATACAGGTTGTACAAATCGTGGTTACCCGGCAGGGTAATAGCAGAACAGAACATGATCGTAGGGCATAGTATACAAAGCATGGGTACACATCGAGGCAACACAAGAAATACATAAGTGTCAGTTTATAGAACAGAGGTAGCAGTAGCAGAACTTGAGCCAGTGGCGGAAGTTGAGCTACAGGGAGAAGCAATCAAGTAGGAAGGAAGGATTTGGAGAGCGGGGGGGTAGAGTAGGAGAGGGAGGAAGTGTAGATGAGGGGTTAGGTGAGGAGGGAGGGTGGCTGGGGAGCTTAGGTAGAGGGGAGAGGGAGAAATTGGGAGTGGGAAGAGTAGGTAATAGAGAGGGAATAGTGCATAGGGTAGTATATAAGCCAGACAATTAGGCGAAGGCTGGGCCGCTGGTCAGGCACAGGGGGGAGCAGGGGAGGAGGAGCTAAAGGGAGGGTGGTCAGGGGCAGTAGCAATTAGGTGCAAGGAAGTTAGTGAGGGCATAGGAAAGGGAGAGTTTGGATGAAGAGTGACGGATCTGGGTGGGCAGGCCGTTCCAGAGTTTAGGGAAGAGGTAAGAGAATGCAGATTGGCCAGTGGTGGTCCTACAGTGAGGGATGAATAGTAATCTGGGGTCAGCGGACCTGAGGGCATGTGAGGAGGTAGGTGGGGGGGATAGGGCGGATGCGAGATAGGGTGGGAGGGAGCCAAGCCGGAAGTTAGAAGTGAATTTTGCGATATGAATTAGGTGACGGTTACTCAGAGAAGGTAGGGACAGGGAACGATAAAGCAAGCAGTGATGTGATCGTGGGGGGGGCATCGAGGGCAAAGCGGCAGAAAGCATTGAACAGGGGGTCTAGTCTGGCTAGGGTGGTCTGTGTGGTGGAGCTGTAAACTACATCACAGTAATCAAAGGAAGGTAGAATCATTTTCTGAACAATTTCACTTCTGACAGGAGGTGGGAGACTAGTGCAGTTTCTATAGACGGCACCAAGTTTGGTGAGTAATTTGGAAATGATGGCATCGACGTGAGTGGTGAAGGAGAGGTGGTGGTCAAGCCAAACCCCGAGATACCTGAAGGAGGGAACTTCTTCGAGGATGGTGTTATTTAGGGTGTGGAATCTCAGAGGGGAGGAGAGTTTGGATAGGCACTGTCTGGTGCCAAAAGTCATAGAGTTGGTTTTCTTAGCATTTAGGGAGAGTTGGTTGCTACTGAACCAGTGCTGGATTTTGCAGAAGTCAGTTTGAAGTTTGGAGGTGACTTCTTCAGGGGTCCGGCCGGAGGTGAAGAGGACTGTGTCGTCTGCATACATGTGGATGGCGGAGGAGGAGCAGGAGTTTGGCAGGTCATTTAGTAGGATGGAGAAGAGGATGGGGCCAAGCACTGAGCCTTGGGGTACACCAGTGGTGATGGGGGGGGGAGATGTGGTCAGATATTTTAGTTGATTCGGTTCTATTTAGCAGGTAGGCACTGAACCAGTTTACGGCTGATACAGCTAAGCCAGCTTCCAAAAGGCAGGATAGTAGAAGAGAATGGGATACAGTGTTGAATGCTTTTGTGAGGTCAATGAAGATAGCAGCAGTGATAAGCCCTTTGTCCATCCCAGTGAGGATGTGGTCTGTGAGTCTGAGCAGGGAGGAGTTAACTAATAGCTGAAACATACAGGACAGCATATTGGAACTGAGCACCAGCTCAGTCTCAGTGGACTGTAAGCAGGTGTAAATGTGCCCCCAAGACCAACAGAGGGTATATTGGAAGAGGCACACTATTAAATTTCCAGGGATTAATTGGTGTCCCATTAATCCCCCACATGAGCAAAATGAAGCAAAGCACAAAGGTACATGGAAGTGCAAGCCACAGCTCCAACTGTATCACAAGCTGCCTGACAGGGATCTCACTGTGATCAAGCTAGTCATTTTAAGAGGCACAAACCCATTAGCTCTGTGACCACTGGTGCTGTCAGGCCCCCCACATTAAATTAAAGCTGAGCAATAATCACTGGGGCTGGAAAATCTGTGGTTGTGCTCTGAAGGGGAACAGCTGTGGTGCTAGGTGGAGAAACACCTACAATATATACCATATCCAAATTGCCCCTGATGTTGTTGGGACAGCTCCAAAAACTTAATATTTAAACATAATTAACTTATAGTTCACCATTTTTTTGTAATTGTCACCCTTATTTGTCTATTACTAAGGTTGTTTGCATGGAAACAGGATCTCCACCCTATTTGCCTTGTCTGCTTGTCTGTGTCTGCAGTTGGACTTCTGTTTATGACATTCCAATCTCTTTCTGTAGAGATAATTGTGATGTCATAATCAGGGCATTATGAATTGGTGTCATGTGTAGATAAGCAGCCAACGCTATTAAAGTTCAAGGGACAGTAATCTTGTTTTTGTCACTTTCCTTGGTAATAAAGAACAAGCATTTGTCAATGCCGAATGTTGTCTCGCTGGCATTGGCATTGGTCGTGCCGGTGTTAGAGACGCATAATAGGAATGGCAGTGAAGTATTGAAGTGACACTAACCCCACCCCCACTCTGCAGAGAGTGACAGGCATTGGGGTATGCTTTTGGGTCGTCAGCTGTAATGCTCATGCCATTGTACCTCACCCTACCCTGTAGACACTGACAAGTAGCATGGTGTGCTTTGGGGTCTTTGGGCATTATACTTACCCCATTCCATTAGGAAATATGCTGAGGTGGGTGCAGTATAGGAGAATGGGGTGAACTTTGTGGCCGAACAGTGCAAGGCACACCTTGATGCCTGTCACTGGCTGCAGGGTGGGGGTGGGGATGGAATGGCATGAGTATTATAGCCGATGATCCCAAGTCACACCCCTGACACCTGTCAGTTTCTACAGGGTGGGGTGCTACAGTTGGAAACTGTAACACCGTAGGTGTCTGTTGGTATTTTCACTTCAAATTTTCAGCATGGGCTTTTTGTGAGCCTACCTCATGAAAAGCGGCACTATCAGTTTGCTAGCTGAAAGGTGGTTTTGCACAGCGGCTATGCCATTTGGTGACACAGGAATGAAAACACATTTTGGGAGTATGTGAAAAATTACAACTGTATTGTTCATGAGGAGATGTAAAAAAATGGCAACGGTGAAAATCTGGTGTGAAAATATGAAAAATTGATGAAGTTATGAGCATGCATAGAAACTATGCAACACACTTCCATAACCCAATTATTTTTGAGATTTTTTTAACCACATGTTTAACATAGGCATTTTGGGACCTCCCCTCATGAACAGTGGCACTGTGATTTTGTTAAGTTCTCCGAAACGTTGATTTCGCACACTGACCATGCCATTGTGCGTCACAGGTGCGAAAACACATTTAGGGCAGGATGCAAAAAATGACAGCTGTACTGTTCATAAGGAGGTGTGAAAAAATGCCAGTGTTGAAAATGTGGCATAAAAATATTGCAGATTTGTGAAGTTACAAGGATGCGTGGAAACTGCTCAATGCACATTTGTAACACAGTCATTTTATGGAATTTCATCACCAGATTTTCAGCATAGGCATTTTAGGAGTTCTTCTCATGAACAGTTATTCTGATAGGACCATGGGCCAAAAATGACCAGTTTCCATGGGCAATCAGTGAACATATAACAATTAAGCACAATATAAAATACATACATCTTGAAAAAATACAAATGACAATAAAGGAATATACACATACCGATACATTTAAATATGTCTTAATATCATCATTTAAAACATTTACACTTGCACTCAGTAAAAAGATACTCTTTCAACCTATGCCTAAAAGAGCATGAGGAAAGGTTCACGCAGTCAAAAACAGATTGTATTGTGTTAAAAAAGCAGCTAACATGTAAGATAATGCCTTTTGTCCTAGAGAAGTACACATTCTTGGAATGCAAAGAGAAAAATTATCTGTTGACCATGTTTTAACACTAGAGTTCTGTTTTTTAACAATTGAAAGAAAACAGTCTGGGACTCTTAAGTGTCACCTTTTTTGCCAGTATACCCAATTGGAGTTTATATCTTCCTACCAGAGGAAGCCAGCCCACTTGCCCTAAAAGATTGCAATGATGGACCCTTTGTGGAGATTTTACTACAAATCTAACAACTGAGTTAAGTAACACTTTCACCTTGGATAGCAACCCCTCCCATGCAGTATAATAAAACAAAATCCCAAAATCAATTAATGGCAGTAAGAAACTTTGTGCCAACAAAAATCATGTGGAATCAGTAAGTAAAGAGATAAAATATATAAGGCCCCAAGCCACTATTGTGTCACCTTCACCATTTGAAGTATATGAGGTTCATAGGAAAGAGCCTCATCCATTGTTGCCGATTGTTCCCGACTGTTACTTGGAGAAGGATGATCCACGAGAGGAGAAGTCCCCAGGTAAGACTGTTTCTGACCTTGTGCATCCTGGGGTGAAGACTCCAAGCAACTTGGAACAGGCCAATAAGGCTGAAGGGACTTTCCTATGTTGTGAACCCTCTACCATAAAACCAGAATGTTCTCCAGAACCTGACTGGTAAAAGTTACAGGGGAGGGACCCTGAAGTTATCTGTTTAGAGGAATTCATCAAGGTTAAGGAAGTGAGAACAGTCAACGGTGGTATAGGAGACAGGCTATGGTGGTATGAAAGGAGACAGGGAGTTCTCTACCAAATGAGGCCTAAACCCCATACTGGCCAAGTGAATGCAAGAGTAGTGGTGCCCCTAGCCTATAGAAGGGAAGTATTGGAGACTGTTTACTCCAGCCACTCTAGACCCCTGAGCCATGGGGAAGTCCTAGAAAAATTAACATTGACTTATTATTGGCCAGGGATGTACCGGCAGGTGGCTGCCTATTTAAAAACCAATACTGTGTGTCATGAGGTACCTGACAGATGTGTAGGAGGTGTAACCCAAAGGAGGGAGGACCAGAGTAGATGGCACCCATGGAGAAGGGGGAGACACCCACATAGGACCAGGTGGTAGTCATCATCTGACCATGCACTATATGTTTATATGTCACGTCACCCCAGAGATTTGGTGGAAGTAGGAACAGGCTGTCCAGTATTCTGCATTAGAAATTCCAAAAGTTGCCTTTAAAGGTGTCTGTTGAGACCCATCTGGGATAGGAGGACTCAAAGTTGGGGGGGAATAAAAGTTTACCTTCAGGTGTCAGAGTATATACAATGAATTTGGGAAGGTAACATAAGGATACACTTATACACTTAAGGAAAAGTTGTAATGTGGGACTATTTGGATGCCCAACTAGGTAAAGGAAGACAGAAGTAAAACTGCTGTGGATAACTTCCTCAATTATATGTAATAATATCTCTCAGGGTTTATATAGCATAATGAGCAGAATGAATCTGCCTATTAGAAATGCTTAGAAAAGTGTTTTGATTTAAGGGACCCTGAGATGGAGCTTATGGAGAGGGCGAGCCATAGCTCCATCTCCTTAAAGAGAACGGGAAGGTGGATACTTCCTGCCACAAAATAATGGACCATGTTTTGCTAAGTTTATGAAAACTTCAGTCATGACAGACTTTGCTATCCTGTTCTCTATCAGCTTCATCTTTTCAAGTCTGATAAGTTGGCCACCTTCAGGCAAATTCCTCTCCTCTTTTGATCTTTTTTCCTTTTTCTTCTTCTGGTCCAGGAATAGGGAGGTTACAGAATTTGACCTCCAATAGAATATCAGGTGCACTTTATTTAAAAGGTGCCTGATATTGCACATGAAAGAACTGGATGCTAGTATCCAGAGTATTATGCTTATGGTGAAACCAGTATTGCTGGTAAAAAAAAATGAATACAGTAGGCATTGCTAAAGTATACTGTATGCTGAATTATTCGTTAGCACCGGGGTCAAGTTATATACGTATTGTTATATTACAGAGCCATTGCATGCTGAACAGTGCTGAGTATAGCAGAGTTAAGGGACCTTGGGGTGGAGCTCTATGGTGAGGGTGGGCCAGAGCTCCACCACACCTCTGTAGGGTACTTAGGAAAGTTTGGACAACCATAGGATAGTTGACCTCTTCAGCAGGGGAATATGTGACAGGATGATCCTGTCTTAGGTTTACCCCCCCAGTAAAGAAAGAAATAATGAGTGCTGTGATGTATGCCCTACAATTGTAAAATGGTTACAAAATGAGTATAGGTACAAAAGAGTAAACAGGGAGGAGAGGAGAGGAGGCACTGTGGGTCACCTTAGAGACTGGAAATGGCACCACAATCTGCACAGGGGTTATATACAGACCCCCATGTCAGGTGGAGGGAATGGACAAGTATATGATAGAAGGCATTCTTTGGATGGCAGAGAAAGGGGAGATACTGTTGATGGGAGATCTGAATATGCCGGATGTTAACTGGAGCACATTTGCTGTGGCCACATCCAAGAGTAGGGCCATTCTCAATGCCCTACAGGTGGCATGTCTCAGACAGCTAGTTTCGGAACCCACTCGTGAGGGAGCAATCTTAGACCCCTTACTCTCAAATGGAGACAGTGAGAGGATCTCAGATCTAGAAGTGGGTTGCCATCTGGGAACAAGTGACCATCAAACAGTGTGGTTCACGATAAACTCAGCTACAGAGTCAAGCCATTCAAAAGTGAGGGTAATGGACTTCAGGAGGGCTGACTTTGGCAAGATGGGAGAGTGCCTTAGAAAAACACTAGCAAACAGGCTAGAAGGAGGGGTGGAGCAACAATGGGCAAACATCAAAACTGCCATCACAGGGGCAACAAGCCTTTGTGTGAAGCAAATAAACAAATCAAAATGAAAGAAAAAGCCACTATGGTTCTCAAAAGAGGTGGTAGCTAAAGTCAGGGAGAAAAAGATAGCATTCAGGAAGTATAAGGAAACACAGAAGGAGCAAGACAGAGATCTGTACCAGTTAAGGCAGAAGGAAGCAGGGAGGGAAGTCAGAATAGCAAAGGCCCAAACTGAGGAAAAGCTAGCCAGCTCTGATAAGAAGGGGGATAAAACATTTTATAGGTACATCAGGGAGCATAGAAAGACAAAGAGAGGGATAGTGAGGCTGAATAGAATGGGTGGTGGGTGGGCAGAGAGGGACAGTGAATAAGCAGGGATCCTGAACTAATATTTTTGCTCAGTATTCACAAAAGAGGAGGAGGGGGAGGTGCCTAATCCAATTAACAGAAGCACTCTTGATGGGGGTCGATCCAGTCCTTTCACAAGAAGAAAGGGTTCTGATAGAACCCTAAAACTGAAGGTGGACGAGGCAATGGGGCCGATGGAATTCACCCAGAATTCTAAAAGAATTAGGGAGAACTAGTGAAACCACTGACTACCCTTTTTAACAAAACATGGGAGGATGGTATGGTACCTGAGGACTGGAGGAAGGCAGATGTGATTCCCCTTCACAAAAGTGGGACCAAGACAGAGGAAGGAAACTACAGACCTGTCAGTTTGACCTCTGTGGTAGGGAAAGTGATGGAATCACTTCTGAAGGAAAGAATTGTTGAGTACCTAGAGGACAGTGGGGCACAGGACCCAAGGCAGCATGGGTTCACAGTGGGAAGGTCATGTCAGATGAATCTAATTGATTTCTTTGACTAGGTGACCAAAGTAGTAGACCAGGGAGGGGCTGTATACATGGCCTACCTAGACTTTAGCAAGGCATTTGACACAGTCCCACACAAAAGATTAATAGTCAAATTAACCAGCCTGGGAGTGGATCCCAGGGTAGTAGCCTGGATAAAACATTGGCTGGACAATAGGACACAGAAGGTAATTGTAAATGGAGTCCACGCTGAAGAAAGAGGGGTTACTAGAGGGGTATGGCAGGGTTCAGTGCTGGGTCCAGTCCTTTTTAATGTCTTTATAAGTGACATTGCAGAGGGACTGGAAGGAAAAGTATGCCTCTTGGCAGATGACGCAAAGATCTGCAACAGGGTTGATACACAAGGAGGCATGGAAAGGATGAGAAGGGACTTGGCAAGGTTGGAGGAATGGTCAGAAGTATGGAAGCTTGGATTCAATGCAAAGAAGTGCAAAATAATGCACCTGGGTAACAAAAACCAGGGGAAGATTACACAGTGGTGGGGGGGGTAGTAACAACAACAAAAATGGAAAGGGACTGGGGGTAATCATGTCAGATGACCTTAAGGTTAGCAAGCAATGTGAGAAGGCAGTAGGGAGGGCTGGGGGTATACTGAGATGTATAGGGAGAGGCATCACCAGCAGAAAACAGGAAGTTGTTATTACTCTGTACAGACAGTTGGTGAGACCCCATCTGGAGTATTGCATCCAGTTCTGGAGACCCCATCTCTGCAAGGACATAGACAGGATAGAGGTATCCAGAGGAGGGCAACTACAATGGTGCAGAGTCTGCAAGAGAAGCCATACGAGGAGAGACTAAAGGAGCTTAATATGTATACCCTTGAGAAAAGGAGGGGGGGGCATGATAGAAACTTTTAAGTACTTCAGTGGAATCAACAAAGTCCAAAAGGGTAGCATCTTTCAGAAAAAGAGATGTGCAAAAACAAGGAGACACAATTTAAAGAGAGATGGGGGTGGTTCAGGGGCAATGTGAGGAAGTATTTTTTCACAGAGAGGGTGGTAGACACATGGAACAGCCTTCCTGAGGAGGTTGTGGGGTCTAAAACTGTGGGAGAATTCAAGAATACATGGGACAGACATAAGGCAATTCTTTTGGGGGGTAAGAAGAAATAGGCTGTTGGTTAACTAGGATCTGCAGTTTATCCCGTAGGTAGGGAAATAGGCAGACTAGGTGGGCCAAGCGATCCTTATCTGCCATCAAAGTCTATGTTTCTATAGGTGCTTATAATGTCTGTAAAATGGCTATCTTGCCAAACTTATATGCTGTCTGATTAAATAAATTTCTTATGCATATATAAACTACCTTGCCAGTGCTTTTCATGCACTGAATTTATTGGTCTGCTTGGTTTGTTATCCTGTCTATCCCAGCCCCATCTACACCCCTCTTTGTACCTGATCTCTGTGAGTCCTACTACATCATATTGTACTGTACTGTACTGTACTGTAGCTTGGCTCAAGAAACATAAAAACATAGAAGATGATGGCAGATAAGGACCATGTGGCCCACCTAGTCTGCCCCTTTTCCTTACCTAATGCAATACTGCAGACCCTAGTTGATTTGCGGCTTACTCTCCCTTCCCTATTGCAAGAGAACTCATGTCTATCCCATGCATTCTTGAATTCCCCTATCATTTTTCAGATTTGCCTTTCACATCATCCATTTTGTTATTTGCACTGTTCACATTTGCCGCTATATTGCAAAGTATTAAGTTACTCCTCCTCTCTTCTGTGGGCCCCTTATAGCTGACATTTTATCCCTAAGTACCTTGCTGTCTCCAACACCCACCCCTTCCCTAGTTTAATGCCTCCAACACAAGTTTGTATATCCTGAGTGCCAGCACCTCCACCCCATCTGAGATCAGGTGCTGCCCATCCATAGAGTATAGCTGTGGGGTCTAACAAAATCCCTTTACAACAGCGGCATTACATGCATCCCTCTTGTATGCAACATCCTACAGTATTTGTAGTTTTTGAAAGTTGATGTGCCTTAGCCCCAAACCCTAAGGAACCTGTATATTATGACCATTAGATCCCTGTATTAATCCATTAAGTTCTGTATTATCAAAGTTAGTCTATAACCCCGGTGCTTGTTCCTTGTACTCCAGTACTTTACATTTCTTCTTGCTGATCTGCAGCTATCTACATTCCAGTCAGTTTCATTACCTATTTACTGTAAGTACTCATTTAAATTCATTAAGTATATTTATTATTATTGGTACTATGGTTTTGAGCTGTCATGTGCTGTCAGCTGGATTCAAACCTTTTTCTTCCAGTTCTGTGATACTGACAATGTTGCAACTCAAAAATCAGTGTAACGCCACTTCATTTCTAATCAACTTCAATAGAGATATTGTGAAAAAAAAAAAAAACGTTGATAGTAAAGATTTGTGAAACTGGCAATTTCACCCTTCTTGAAGATGCTGCAAAGTGGCAGCAAATTTGGCACGTCACCCAAACCTGTATGTTGTGTGTGTAAGAGCCCATTGCCAATAAAGCTTCACTTCGGTTCACACCCACCAGGCCATCTGTCAAATGCATTGGACCATATAGATGACTATAGTTGCAAAGCAGTTAAAAAAAACTGTTAAACTTTCACCCTTGACATTTTTACACTCTATTTCCTATCTTCCCTTTCCTTGGCCCAAGTAATAAACAGTGTCCCTTCCCAAACACACCTAGCATCCAATCTTCCACCATCCTCCTCCTTCATGGCCCAACGTAAACAGAAGTAAACAGACTGACTTTAATTTATTCAGACAGGGCAAGGTTATGCATGGAGGTCTGTTCAAGTCATAATGTCTGGACCCAAGTTTAATTTTTTGAAAACCTGTGGGAGGAGGGTAGGTTGGGGTGCTAGGTGGGTCAAAGGTAAGTGGGATGTCTGGACTGTAATTTATTTTTTTTAAACCTGGGGTAAGAGGTTGTGTTGGAGTGTTAAGTGGGTCAAAGGTAAATGGGTATTTAATTGAGCATCAGGTCCAAAGGCAGGGTCAAAGGGGGAGTTGGGTTCTAAGTGGGTTTGGTATTGGAAAGGTGGGATGTACCTGTGTATTACTTGGGCTACAAGGTGAAGGAAATGGTTTGCAAAGTGTGCTGAGAGGAAGAAGTGTCATTTTCTGTTTTTTGGGCCATTGGAGATGGAGGGTGGGAAGCACATTTTGACAAATGTGAGAGAAGGCTTTAACATTTTGGGGTTTTAATTGTCATTTTTTCACAACCACTCCAACTGGGAAGTGCTAGTGAAGAGGGGCTGGCATTTCACTAAGGGTAAACTTTGCATTTTTTTTGGTTTTTTTGTTTATGTGAACTTCCATTTTCATGATTTTGTTTTTTCATTCTGTTTATTCCCCTTCATCTCTGGCATTGGTCTCCATCATTTGCTACTTACAGTACCTGCAGACATCCCTGGCCGCCATATTGCCATGGTAGCCTCACCCAGAAAGTGTCGGAGGATGCTAGGGACCCTTCCAAAAGAATATGTGTTTTAGGATCTGTGGGACATCCCTGTCAAGAGTAGATATATCAGGGCTGCTAGCCCTCGATGCCAGAGCTGTTTTTCCTGTTTTCCTCCCCACTTGGATGCTACCTTGTGGGACTACAGTGTGTGCATGGTCACTAAATGGCTGAGTACAAGAGTCAAGCATGCTCCTCCCTATGTCACCCATCCACTGCACTTCCACCTGTGGTCACATAGGTGGCAGTGTAACAGTGCAGAGTGTCCTCTGGAATGACTGCTCCTCTTCCACTCCATCATCCCTCTGAAAACCCAGGCTCGGGGCAGAAACCAGTGTCACTGTTGTCATTTGTTACACCATTCGAATGCTACTATGCTTATACCTATGCTGTGCATGCTAAGCTATATTTCTTTTTTTTTTTGGTTTCCAAATCGACCTAATCTCAAAATGTTAATAAAAGATGCTACAGTATGTATCTAGTCAGCTGTTAGTAACCATGCTACAAATGTTAACTCTGTTACAATAGTTCAAATATTTAGTCATTTCCTATTGCTGACCATTGACTGTAATGTTTTCATAGGTTATGGTATCCAGGTGCAAGAGCTGATTCATATAATGATATGCGATACATCTGGGGAGGTTTTGCCTATCTCCAGGATATGATAGACCATGGCATAATTAAAGTGCACTCAAACAGTTCACAACCACTAGGGGTATTTGTTCAGCAAATGCCTTACCCGTGCTTCGTGGATGATGTGTAAGTACTATGCCTTTACCTATCTCACTGCGGCAAAGCATGAACAAAACATATTACTGCAATAAAAAGGTTGCACATCCAGGGAGTTGTGGCTTCTCAGCCTTGTATTGATGAAATGTGCTTTCATCAGTCATTTACACCTCTTCTGCTACCTTCTCTGACCACAGCAGTAGTTTTCTCTGTAAAGATATTAATGGTGAAGTCAACTGTTTATTTTAAGACACTTCTCAAGTGGGAATGATATGAGATGTAATTATGTAACACTTGGAATACCTTTAGCTGTTCTTTGATTAATCACTAATTTTACAAGTTAAGTTCCTGGCTATTCTGCAGGTCATTACTTCACATATTATATTTAAGAAGTGTGCATTAAAGCCTGTCATATAATGGAGACACCATCCCCGACCCAAATGGCTCCATAAGCCATATTCAAAAGGATTTTATAAAGACAAGGAACAAATCCCTTGGCATCTTAAGCAGATGGGCTATTAATTATTCGAGATAGCATGTTTGTAAAATGACATTATCATATTTTGTTCTGCCATGTTAAGTTTTATCTGTAAACATATGGTTCAAATTGAAGAAGAGCAGCCGAAAGCCCAAGACTGTAACCTTTCTAATTTAGGACTGGTTTTCTCAAGTGAAGAATATTAAGTCTATGATTGGTACTTGGGAACGGTCTAAAGCAGTGATTTCTAACAATGAAAGTAATAGCATTATTATCATAGCAGAAGAAGCCTTGTTGAAAGCTGTGTAAAGATGCAATCTGTCCTTAGCTGAAAGTCAGCTCCGTCATCCAAAAAGATTACTAGACTAGATAGTCACACATTTTAATTGGTGATAATAGTGTTGTGGTTCTATCACATCTGGAAAAAGGGAAGACAGAATCCACCAGAGGACAGCAGAATGCTCTGCTTGTGTTACTGTAATGTTAATGTCTGTGACAATGCTTTAAAAAGGGTCTTGGCTGTTGCATTTAGTGTACACATTTAATCATCCGTACTGCATGTTCTAATGATGGCAAATGTGTACATTTTCTGCAGGTGCTTATCCTGCTAGTTTTGCTTAAATTGAGTGCAATAACAGATACAGTATATAAATGGAAATGAAATTTGTAGCACACCTAAATCACCTTCAATTTTTTTATTACCAAAGACATTTTAATTAAAACAGAAGTTTTTCTCTTTTTGACTTGCTGTGTTCACATTGCTCATATTTGTTATGAAGTCCTAATCATCTGCTTATGACGTCATTGCCTGTTGTCAGGAAATGATTCTGAAGTCACATGTAGAGGATTATGACTTTCAGGCAGCAAAAACCATAGGAATACAGGAAGTATTTGGGGCAAGAAACCTGTTTAGTAATAAACAAGCATTTGTCAATGCCGAACGTTTGCTTGCAGGTATTTGCAGTGGTATTTGGCATGTATGGTGCTTTACCCAAATGCCCTGTGTGATTGCTGGTATTTGCACAATAAATTGTCAGCATGACCTTTTTGTTACCCCAATTGTGCGCTACATAGGCGGAAACACGTTTTGGGCAGGATGTGAAAAATGACAGCTGTACTGCTCATAAGGAAGTGTGGTAAAATGCCAATGTTGAAAATCTGTAGTGGAAATATTGAAAATTCGCAAACCTATGAGTGTGCGTGGGAGCTGTGCAACGCACGCTCGTAAAACAGTCATTTTTAGGAATTTTTTCACCAAATTTTCAACATTGCCATTTTAAAACTTCTGCTAATGAACAGTGTCACTGTGATTTTCTTACTGTGTCTTATACATTGATTTCGCACACCGACTGCGCCATTGTGCACTACATGGGCGGAAAGACGTTTTGGGCAGGATGTGAAAAATGACAGCTGTACTGCTCATAAGGAGGGGGTGTGGTAAAATGGCAATGTTGAAAATCTGGAGTGAAAATATCGAAATTGCAAACTTACGAGCTATATAGAACTACAACGCATTTACGTAAACAGTTATTTGTAGGATTTAATACCATTTAACATAGCCATTTTAAGACCTCTGCTCATGAACAGTGTCACTGTGATTTTCTTAATGTGTTCCATACATTGATTTTGCACACCGACTGCGCCATTGTGTGCTACATGGGCGAAACACATTTTGGTGAGATGTGAAAAATGACAGCTGTACAACTCATAAGAAGGTGTGATAAAATGGCAATGTTGAAATCTGGAGTGAAAATATTGAAAATTGCTAAACTTACGAGTCTGTGTAAGGAACTGCATAGCATGCGCTCGTAAAACAGTCATTCTTTGGAATTTTGCGCAAATTTTCAACATGGGGTTTTTGGGCCCTTCCATGAATGATGTCACTGTCATGGTGTTATTCAAGGCCGAAGGGTGATTTCGCACAGTGACTGCGCAGTGCCTGTGAAATCACCTTTTGGGCCCAAATAACGCCATGACAGTGACATCATTCATGAGAAGGAGTCCCAAAAACCTGATGTTGAAAATTTGGTGCAAAAATTCCAAAAAATGGCTGAGATATGCAATAAAGTTGAAACCCCCCTATCTAGCCCATTATACAGCTTACCGGCATTTCCTCAGTCCGCGGTCACCTTTGAAGAGTGCAGACCTGTTCCTAGTCCACCGAAGATCATCGCGCCGGAGTCCGGAGGTAAGTATGGGGTGGGGGTGTGTGGGGAGGCTGGATGCATGATGGGTGGGTGCGGGTTGTGGGGGCTGGGAGACACACAGGGACTGTTTTTATTTTACAGGTGTAAAAAAAAAAGATGACGTGGGACCGTTTACACACGCTGGGGTGGGCCTCAGCATGGCACAAGATGACTGGGGGCAAGGAGCCAACGGGAGATTGGGCACCCCGCCGCAAACCATGAGGGGGGCTGAGGAGCCGACGGGGATTGAGCACCCCATCGGCAAAACAGAGGAACGCTTGCCACACTGGGGTGGGCTCTCAGCGTGGCAGCAGGATGGTTTAGGGGCCATGGAGCCGACAGGGGATTGGGACACCCGTTGTCAAAACAAAGTTTGCAAGATGGGCGGCGTACGCCGGGGCAAAGCGTGATGCGCAGGGGACGCCATGATGGCAGCACTCAGTATGGCTGTGGTGCTTCCTTTGAAGCAGAGGAACACCGCCTGTCACACTGAGCTCCTGCACCCATTGGTGCAGGACCGTCACGCCTGCTCAAGGGAGCAGTTCATTGGATGGGAGAGGCACACCTCCAAGTGTGCTACTCTCCCAAAACGTTCCTTGCACATGCACGCAAGCGAACATAAAAATGAACGGGTAGAAGAAAGTTTGGACTCACCCCTTTTCAGTGAAGGAGATATTGAAAACTAGAGCTTTAATTTACCTGATATTTGTGTTCGGTCATAACCATGGTATTCCAGTTTATATACATAACACAGTGAGAGTGAAAGTGACATTTTAATCATAACATAATGTTTTACCACACTGGTTAGAGCAGTGGAATCTGGAACAATTGTTATTCTGCAGCAAAATAAACTTTGAAATGCTCCTGAACATACTGTAAGGAAGTTTCTATTGGAGATAGATAGATAGATAGATAGATAGATAGATAGATAGATAGATAGATAGATAGATAGATAGCAAGCCAAAAAAGTTTCCTGCATACACTAACCTGAAAAAAGGGACACCAAGCAAGGTCTTCTTTAGAAAAACATTTAATCAGACACAACCAGACTCCAGCCTGACATGTTTCAGACAGGGTCCTTTATCAAAGGCTGACTAGAATGGCTACAACACTTATATATGGTTAAAAGAGATCATGTGATCTGATGACACCCTTGTGACACTAAAATCTGTGATTGGGTAAAATAAGTGAATATATACAACTTTATTCAAAATATGAAATATTAAAGGTGCTACACTGTGCAAACTAACTATGAGTTATTCATAGATAGATAGATAGACAGACAGACAGGTAGATAGATAGAGACACAGAGAGACAGAGAGACAGACAAGATTTTTATTTACAGTATATAGCACCTTTCTTGAGCTCAAAGTTTTTAACAGAAAAATAAAAACAAAATGTTTACAAAATACAAACAGAAGCCATACATTAGACTCTGGACATACACATATACAGTATATATACTCCCACAGTCTTATATGGGCTAACAATTTGTCCTTAGAATACATCAGTATAGGATGTTTAAAACTATAATCTCAGTACTGATCGTATATTCCATCTGTCACTGGAAAAAAACTATACTCAGCTGTGAATTTTCTGATTAGATTTAAAAACATCAGTTGAGGAGACAGTATGAATAAATCTAGGAATGGCATTCCAGAGACTCAGGACAGTAACTGAAAATGCTCCCTTTTCATCAGATTTCAGTCTTGCCAGAAGGGGAAGGAAACATATTCAATTCAGTGCTTTACAGTAACTGGTAATTGTTATTTTTCTTTTAAACTTAGATTGTGAGCTTTTAGTGACACTGTAATTTATTTGCTGTCTTTACTTAGAATTGTTTTTGGGCTGTTGAAAATTTAAAACATAGTGGTGGTGTATTTCTTTGCTGTCTTTAATTGCTGCACATTTTCGCCCCCCTCCCTCCCCTTCCCCAACTCTTAATTATATGCCCTGTTAAATCTGGTTGACAGGAGCTAAACACAGGGGATAGTAAGGGGTGTGGAGTAGGAGGGCATAAGGGGGAAGAAGCCCACCCTCAGCATGACAAGTGTTTTGACTCATTTATTTATTTATTGGTTTATTTTCTTTTTTTAAAAAGAAAAGTATCTGAGGATCAGTGGCAGGATTTTTAGGACAGTAAATTAATAAAAAGGGAACTAGGAGAGCTTCAGTAACAGACAAGTAGTGGAATAGCAGTATAATTGCAGTATAATGTGGGGAGTGGTGCAATGCAGTGGCTGTGGGGCAGCCATATTCAGGCAGACCTTCTGGAAACTGAGGTGCTGCCCTATCTGCATGCATCTCACTGGACTGTGGGATGAGGTAGCCAGACTCAGAGTGGAAGTAAACTGGGTCAAGAGTACCATCACCCCTATCCAGAGACCACCCAGTCCAATGCAACTGCCTCAAAGGATGCCGAGAACGAGGAGCACTTGGGTGACAGTGGGCTCAGGGAGAGTTAGAGCGGTCAGGCAGAGGCACATTCCAGATCCTATTCCACTCAAGAACTCATATGCTACACTGACAAATGGGGACAACCAAATAGAGGTACACAGAGAAGTGGAGAAAAGGATGTGGAGGTTAGCCAAGGAGGTGACCTCAGCGGGCAGAGCAGTGGACCCCAGAGGAGGAGGAGGAAGCAAATCCTGGTGGGGGACTCCATCATAAGAGGGATCCAGCTAGTAACACAGGAAGGGGAGGACAGGGAGGTGAGGTGCCTACCAGGTGCCACGGCATGGAGAGATGGAAGGAAGATCCTGGGGATCACTGGGAAGGCAAGATGGGAGGGTGAGCTGGATGTCATTATCCACCTAGGTACTAATGACCTTGCAAATGGGAAGCCAGAGGAAGTTCAGGAAGAGTTTAGGATATTAGGGAAGGGTCTCAAGCAAGTAGCTACTTCTGTCACTTTTTCAGAAGTACAACCTGTGAGAGGCAAGGTAGAGCATAGGGCTGCATGCATCAGGAACTTTAACTCATGGTTGAAGAACTGGTGCTCTGAGGAAGGGTTTGGATTCATTGGTGACTGGGGACCCACCTGGAGGGATGGAGGTTTGTTCAAGCCTGACGGCCTGCATCCATCCTGGAGGGGAATCCAGGCACTCAATGATAAGTTTAAATGCTACATTGACAAGCATTTAAACTAGCAAAGGGGGGTGGCAGGCCAGCAAGGAGGGTACCTACTTGCTCACCCCCCACAGCTAGCAGTGGAACCAGTGAACCGGAGGAGTGGCTATCTCTACAAAGCAGTATGCAAAAGATGGAGATTAGCACCCAAGAGGTGGATAGGCAGAAAAGGGTCAAAATTCAGCAGAAGGGCAGACAGCAAGGAGAACCAGGGATAAAGGACAACCAAGGAAGGGGCTGGAGTAGAACAGCGAAACAGTCTAGGGAGATCAAATCATGGAAAGCCATGTGTGCCAAAGCCAGGAGCCTTAGCAACAAGATCGAGGATCTGGAGGCTGTCATGGTGCAGTCAGACCTGGACATTGTGGCCATCACTGAAACCTGGTATAATGATAACCACGACTGGGAGATGCCCATACCTGGCTACAACATATTCAGAAGAGACAGGGCAGGTAGGAAGGGAGGAGAAGTGGCACTGTAAGTGAAAAATGACATAAGGGCCACAGAGATCCAGGAGGAACAAAATGGGGGAGAGATACTGTGGGTTAAGCTGGAAAGGAAAATGGGGCCAGCCACCCGCACAGGTGTGATCTATAGACCACCAGCCCAGGAGGAAGAAACAGATAGGGACCTGATGCTAGCCATCCAAAGCAGTAGCGGCTTTAGCCACAAATGGTTACCAGGGCACAGCTGGGGCACAACCGATGGCAGCCAGGGCACTGATATATTGTTACTATGGGGTAAGCTTTGCACCATATGGGGCACCAACTGAGGCACAGCATTTTTTTACCGGGGCACGTGCCCTGGTGGGCCCTGGTGTAGAGCCACCACTGATCCAAAGGATGGCAAACAAGGGTGAGGTAGTGCTGGTTGGAGACTTCAATATTCCAGACGTGGACTAGAGCATCCCAGCAGCAGCATCAACCAGGAGCAGATTTATCCTGGACTCCCTTCAGGGTGCCTTCCTCAAGCAACTGGTCATGGAACCAGCTCGGCAGAAGGCAATACTGGACCTTGTGCTCACAAACAGGGACAGTGTGATGGGGGTAACAGTGGGGGAGCACCTGGGGAACAGTGACCACTAGTCATTGTGGTTTGAAATCACAGAAAGAGCAGAACCTAACCACACAAAAACACTTATCCTGGATTTTAGGGGGGCAGACTTTGGGAAAATGGGGAGATACTTGAAAGAGGCATTAAGGGGAATGGAGCAGGAATCAGGGGTTGAGGAACAGTGGGCAGTATTTAACATGGGGATTACAAGAGCAACAGAATTATGCATTAAGCAGGTTAGCAAGCGGAAAAGGAAGAGGAGACCATTATGATTTTCCAAAGAGGTAGCAAAGAAAGTGAAAGCCAAAGAGATTGCATTCAAGCAATACAAGAAGACACAGGCAGAAGGGGATAGGGAAAAGTACCAGGAGAAGTAAAGGGAGGCAGGGAAGTCAGTAAGGGAAGCCAAAGGTCAGACAGAAGAACACATTGCAAAATCAATGGGTAGAGGGGACAAAACCTTTTACAGGTACATAAGTGAAAAAAGAAAGGCAAAGGGAGGGATAGTGAGACTGAAGGGGGAGGATGGAGGCCATGTGGAGGATGACAACAGTAAAGCTGACATATTGAACAGGTATTTCTGCTCAGTCTTTACTGAGGAAGAGGAGGGTATTGGGTCTAAAGGGAGTACAAGTGGTGAGAATGTTGCAGAAATGGACACAAGTCCCTTTACATGAGAAAGGGTCCTGAAGGAACCCGAAGTAATAAGAGTTGATAAAGCAATGGGACCAGATGGGGTGCACCCCAGGGTCCTTAAAGAACTAAGAGAGGTGGTGGCTGAACCTCTGGCTATCCTGTTTAGCCAATCAATGGAAACAGGAAGGTACCCAAAGACTGAGGACAGCAGATGTAGTCCCCTTATACAAAAGTGGGAACAAAGAGGAGGGGAACTATAGACCAGTCAGCCTCACCTCAGTAGTGGGGAAGATCATGGAAGCACTACTGAAGGAGAGACTGGTGGAACATCTGGTTGTCAGTGGACTACAGGACCCAAGGCAGCATGGTTTCACCAGGGGGAGGTCATGTCAGACCAACCTCGTTGAATTTTTTGACTGGGTGACTAGGGAGGTGGATCAGAGGAGGGCAGTGGACATGGCCTATCTGGACTTCAGCAAGGCCTTTGACACTGTGACACATAGAAGACTATTACACAAACTGGGGAATATGGGTGTGGGCAGGGCAGTAGTATGGTGAGTAGGTAACTGGCTGGGTGGCAGGACACAGAGGGTGGTGGTAAATGGCTGTCACTCCACAGAGGGAAGAGTGACCAGTGGGGTACCACAGGGATCAGTGCTGGGACCGTCCTATTCAGCATCTTCACAGTGCGACACTGCAGGTCCAGAAGGCAGAATTTCACTGTTCGCTGATGACGCAAAGCTCTGTAACAGAGTAGACACACCAGAGGGTGTAGACAGAATGAGAAGGGACCTGCAGAAACTTGAAGAATCGTCAGGGGTTTGGCAGTTGAAATTCAATGCAAAGAAGTGCAAGATAATGCATATGGGGCACAAAAACCTTGGCACAATATATCAGTTGGGGGGGTGAGGATATAGCATGCACCAAGCAGGAAAGAGATCTTGCGGTTATCATCTCTGATGACCTCAAGGTAGGGAAACAGTGTGACAAGGCAGCAAGTAAAGCAAATAGGATGCTGGGATGCATAGGCAGGGGCATCACCAGCAGGAGAAGGGAGGTCTTAATTCCACTATACAACACACTAGTGAGGCCCCACCTGGAGTACAGTGTACAGTTCTGGAGACCTTACCTACGTAAGGACATAGACAGGGTAGAGAAGGTTCAGAGGAGGGCAACAAAGATGTTACATGGATTGCATCACAAGTCCTATGAGGACAGGTTGAAGGAACTGAATATGTACTCCCTGGAGGAGAGGAGGGAGAGAGGGAATATGATAGAGACATACAAGTATCTTACAGGGAGGAACAGGGTGCAGGAATACACTATTTTAAGCAAAAAAGATGTTCCAGGACTAGAGGGCATGGGATGAAGTTGGAGAGAGTACGATTCAGAGGAAACGTGAGGAAGAATTTCTTCACAGAACGGATGGTGGACAAGTGGAACACCCTGCCAGAGGAAGTGGTGGGGGCTGAAACAATCAGGGTATTTAAGAATGCATTGGATAGACATAAAGGAATTCTGGAGATCAGGGGTTAGGGGCAACAGACTTCTAGGAAAACATAAACTGAACTTACAAGCTCAAATGGGCAGACTGGGTGGGCCATAGGCCCTTATTTGCCTACACTGTCTATGTATCTATGCTAGAGGACTCCTTAAAAGCCACTGAGCATCTGAATGAAGAACTACAGGTATACCACATCCAGATCTTCCTGACAGGTTGCTAGTAACTCTTGAATGTAATGTGTGGCCCATCCCACTTATGATCTCATACACCAGCAATAGTATTTTAAATTCAGACTGTCATTTCACTGGTAGCTAGTGTTGTTCATAAGGAGCCGAAGTTATATGTTTATATGTTAGTACTTCTGTTAATAACCTTGCTGTAGCATTTTGAATAAGCTGAAGCTAACAAAGCTGAAAAACTGAAAGGCCGTAGTAGAGCATATTGTAGTAGTCAGTTTGAGCAGTGAAAAAAAGCCTGCATTTCTTTGTGCAGATCACCATGGTCAAGGAAGGGGCATAGCCAGGCTACATTCTTTACATAATTAAAACCACCTCAGATGACAGCCACTTGTACAATGAGTTGCAAACCTCTTCCCTTATCTGAAGCTTCAAACCTGTCAATATCTGGAAGCTGAAGATGTTCCTTAGCAACAGATACCAATTGACTTGGGCCTACCAGAAGTGACTCAGATTTGCTGGGGTTGAATGTCTTTCAATTGGCATTTATCTAGTCACTGATCTCCAAGACAGGATTCTCAACCACAGTTATTAAGAGTTCCCTGCTTGGATTTTAACAAAAGATAGGGCTGAGTATCATCTGTACAGCAGTGAAAACTCAAACCATACCTTCGGATCACATCACGCAATAGAATTATATAAACCATGAACAATATTGGGGAGAGAAGAACGGAGATTTGACATGCACAAAATCCTTATCCTCAAGTCACAGAAATAAAACTGGTTGCTGGGAAAAAAATTGCTTCCAATTCTTTCCTTCCTTGAGAGAAAAAACAAAATATTGCTGTCAATCACTGTCCTTAAGTTGCAGAGATAAAAACTCTCACATTGCTGAAAAGAACTGTCTCATGTAATGGAAAAAATGCTGAAAACTGCAGAATTTCACAAACTATGTCTGCATTTCACAAACTTTGGCAAAGCAAACTCATGTATTCTTCACAAAGCTCCACTGGGCAGATTCTGATGCATTACTACAGAATTCAGTTTACAGTATATTGCCATTTAATTCTACAAAACTGTGAATCTTCTAGTAAACTAAATGTCTGAAAGGGATAGCAGACAAAGACAGGCCACTACTCATTAGATGAAAGATAAAGTACATTAGCAGAAAAGTTTGGATAGGTTTCCACTAATGATATAGTGTAAGATTTACTCCTGAACTAAGGATTATGATTGGGAATGAGCCTAGGGAGTTAGAGGGATGGCCAAGGGGAGGAGGCTGAGATTCTCAGGGACTGCTCATCTTCTCTGGGAAGGGAGGGGGGGGCAGAGGCTCAGCACTTGACTGACCGCTGGTGGAGGCCCAGGATATGGCATGTAGCTAGCCAGTCACAATGGAGGGACGTGATGGATGTCAGTGGCTATGCCTTGATGTCAGGGTACACATCACACACATGGAACAAGGCAAAATTACTTTCTAGGCTCTGAGAAGATGGAGCGCTTGGGCAGACATCATAAACTTGCACCTGCCTGACCTTGCCAGAACCCGATGAGACTTGAATAGTTCGGGGTGGAGCAGCCCCACCTGGGGGAAAGAACAACAGCTCCATGGAGGAACTGAAGAGATCCAGGTAAGGTGTTAGAAGCAAGGGCAGATACCATAACAGCCCCTGATGATACGGGGCTTGGAGAAGTTGAGAGAAGGAATAAACTACAATTTCAAAGAAAAGAACTAAGGATTATACATGAGTGCAACACATTCAATATCATTGTTTTATTGAACATCTATGACTCACTGACCTACAGGAGCAGATCTGAATTTAATGATGGGCCAGTTGTCCTTTTCTTCTCTTGAATAATGCAATTGGAGTGCAGGAGCAGAGCAGCAAGATGGCCACAGAGCTGCTCTGCTCCCTGCAGCACCTTCTCTGAGTGGCGTTTCCAGTTTTTTGCTCAGTTTGTTCACTGTGGAAATTAGTGTTATCTTTATTTTTTTATTAAAATGGTGAATGGGTGAATGAAACTAGGGTTGATTTTAGCCCCATTATTTGGATATTGCACTAATTTCTGTGTTTCAGGACTTCAATATGGAGTTTATTTATTTATTAAAAAGTTTTACCAGGAAGGCACACTGAGCAGAGTACTGCTCGATTCCAGGTGCATCCTGGGGGATAGGGACAGTGGAGAACAGACATGTCACAAATACAGAATACAATTAGCGCTGACAATGAATATAACAGAGAACTGTGGTAAAAATTGCAGAACAATTAAGTAGGTACATTACAACACATGTAGTACAGAGGCAAGGTAATTGTGAGGATAAGCGAAACATCTAACAAAAAATGAACTAGGCCATAGTGTGGAAACAGATTCTTCTTAACTGCAGGCACAGGTGGAGAAGAAATGCACATTGATGAGGGAGTTGAGGTGTAGTATTGGAGGCATAAGACTTATGTCTGTGGGGAGAGTGTTTCACAATTTGGGCATGCGATGTCTGAAGGCTGCTTGCTCAGCCGAGGAGGACATGTGTGGCACAGCCAGGAGACGGGTATAAAAATTTCTCAGAGAGTATGCTGGAGTGGCATGAGCTGTTAGGGCAGAGGAGAGATACGTTGGCAGGGACTGAGACCAGGACTTGGCCGTGAGCCTCATGCAGTGTGACTGTCTATCATCGTGGATTGAGGAGAGCTTGAAAGTCCAGTAGAGGACACAGTGGTGGGTGGGCATCCAGTGCGAAACAGCAAAAAGAGTGGAAAACGGGGTCCAATCTGGCCAGGGTGGACTTTAGGGCGGCACTGTAGACAATGTCCTCATAGTTGAATATAGGGAGGATCATTTTCTGTACAAGTGCACAGCGAGCTGGCAGCTGGATGCTCCCACGGTTGTGATATAGGGCACCCAACTTGGGGTGGAGTTTTTTGTGGACGGCATCAACATGTACAGAAAACTCTAAGGTGCTGATCAAGCCAGACTCCAAGGTATCTAAAGGAGGAGCAAGCTTCTAGAGTGGAGCCATCCAGGGTGTGGAAGGAGGGGGTGATGGGAAGCTGTGAGAGCTTCTGCCTCATACCGGAAGGTCATTGAGATTATTTGCTTGACATTAAGGAAAAGCTGGTTGGTGCAAAACCAGAGCTGAACATCATTGAAATCCTGCTGTAATCTGGTCACCACTTCAGTGGTCGAGAGGCCTGATGTATACAGTACTGTATCATCCGCATACATGTGTATGGATGTGTGTGGACAGGTGGTGGGCAGGTCATTAAGGAAAATGGAGAACAGGAGAGGGCCGAGGACCAAGCCGTGGGGGACTCCTGAGGTGACTGGAAGGGGGTTGGAGGTGGATCACCAATTTTAATAGATTGGGACCTACCAACCAGGTATGAGTGGAACCAGCTGGTGGCCATGGTATAGAGCCCTGCAAATGAAAGTTTGTCCAGGAAGAGGGCATGGGAAACGGTGTTGAATGCCTTTGCCAGTTCGACAAAAATCACTGAGGTGTTGTGGCTTTTGTCCATGCCATCAAGGATGGAGTCAGTGAACCGTAGAAGTGAAGTGGCAGTGGATTGGGCCTTCCTAAAGCCAGACTGGTAGGGTGAGAAGAAGGAGGAGGGGTTTAGAAAGGAAGAGAGCTGTGAGAGGACAAGGTGTTCCTGGGGTTTTGCCAGTATGGAAAGGAGTGAGATTGGAAAGTAGTTGCTTGGGGCTGAGGGGTCACCCCCCTTTGGAAGTGGGATAATAGTTGCGTGCTTCCATTCTGATGGGATTTATGCTAAGGAGAAAGAGAGGTTGAACAGGGTGTCCAGGGGGGTGGTGATGGTAGCTGCAGCCAGGTAGAGCACCTTAGAATCAAGCCCGGAAGGGCATTTGTCCTTTGACGGATTTAGGGAAATCAAGGCATTGTAAACTTTCAACGGGATGACTGGGTGGAAGAAGAAGGATGAAGCAGTAGAGGCCAGGGCAGGGGAGCTGATTTTTTGCTGTTATTGGGGGAGGGTGGATAGCAGCACTGAGGTACAACTTATAAAGAAGGAATTGAATTCTGAGGCTATTGAAGTAGGGCCGTTAGGTCAGTACCACCTATGTTTAAGACAGGGGTGGGCAGTTGGGAGGGTGGGGAGAATAGGGATTCTACCACCGTCCAGAATTTAGCTGGGTGATTTAAGCTGGATTGAAAGGAAGCTCTGAAGAAGTTTGTTTTAGCCTGCTGGATTAGCCTAGTACAGGCATCGCATAAGGAACGATAATTTGAGTCATCTGTGGGGGAGCTGGAGGCTTTGAGCATCTTCCATGCCTGATCTCCGGTTCTGATGTGGGACAGAATGTCAGCTGTGATCCAAGGCAGGTGCGCGCCCCTCACTGGAGCCCATCTAATTGAGACATAGTAGTCCCATGCAGTGAGGAACTTGTCATTGAAGTACTTCAAAGCGAAGTCAGCAGAGGTTGCATGGGGGATAAATGACCAGTCTGTGGCAGCTAGGTCACATCGGAGTAAGGCAAGATCCAGGGAGTTGTATGACCAAGTGAGAATGGTCTGGTGGGGGGGCCTTGGGCCTGAAAGTCTTGTGTACCATGTATAGCATGTGGTGGTCACTTAGGGAGTCAGGTAGGAGGCCTGAGGCAAATATCTGGTGTTGGTGAGAGGTAAGGGACCAGTCCAGAAGAGAATGGTTCTGTGATTTGGGGTACAGATGTATAGGTTCAGTAATCAATTGCACCAGGTTTAGAGCAGCCACCTGGTTGCAAAACTTGGATGAGGCAGTGGAGAGCCAGTTTAAGTTGAAATCCCCCCTGGCGGTGCTAGTCTTCTCCTGCTCACTTCCTTCATATCCTATGGACTTGTCCAACCTTGGCAATCTTCTGGATGCTAGTCCTAGGGGACTGCTCCAGGATAATTGGTAAGCCAATCCAGATTCATAATCACTCCCTCCTATAAGGGGATACTTCAGCACTAAATCCACTCTCTCCCTCCAGTGCAACATGGGTTCTGGTGGCTTTGATGGAAGCCAAAAGGGCCATTCTGATGCATTGGAGGCAGTCAACTCCCCCAACAGTTCTGCAATGGCACTCTGCCATGTCCAGGCTGGCTAATTTTGAAAAGCTCTCAGCAGTGGCCAAGGGCCAACTAGACAAGTACTACAAGAAATGGGGAGCCTTTCTGCACTCTCACATCTGCTCGGTGACACCCGCACTGTTCCAAAATCTCCCCTGAGCATAGTTGTTGACATAGCCATTGGTATAACCTTCTTATAGTAAACTTCGAGCATTTGCGGCTGTGTGGTTTTGTCTCTGCTAATAACTCATACTGCTTTTAATCTTTATTGTTATGTATTTTCTGGACCTACCTATGGTTGTATTGACTCTGTCTGTTTCAACCTGACGGGCAACTTTACCTTAACCCTTCTAAGGGTCTTAGGGTGTAGCTGCTAGTTGGTAGAGGTGTATACTAGTAGATGGCGAAGGGTCATGCCTCGAAACCCCGTCACTAAGCTGCCAAATTTTGTTGGTTTTAGGCAAAGGGGTTATGATTACTAGCCTCTTCATTGTGTGAGCCCCATTCCATCTTGTTCAAGAGGGTCTGCACTATGTATCCTTCATCAGGAGAACCTGGTTATAGAATATTATAAGTGTTCTATGTTTAAGGATAATATGTTTTGTCCTGAAGAAAAGATGTGTTGTATTGAGCATGTATGGCTAGGTTTGTACATATGATGATGTATAAAGGCGTCTTGCACGGCTCTGGATAACTGATAATCTCAATAAAATTTTACATGTTAAAAAAAGTTAAAATCCCCCAGGATATGGAGCTCACCCCCTGAGGCACTGGATTTCAAAGTGCTCAGATGGTCCAGGATAGAGGGCATACGGGAGTCAGGAGAGCAGTAAGAGTCAGTTATAAAAACTGGGTTAGTGTGGGGAACGGGGAGTTTAATCAGCAAGGCACTGATGGACTGCAAGGGCAGAAGTAGATTGACAGGGGTAAACTGGAAGGCATATGAGATATAAATGGCTAGGCCCCCACCTCTTTTGTTGCCTGGGTGGTCATGGCGGATAATGATAATTATAATTATAATTATAATTACAGTTTAATGATAACGGATAATGGATGGCAATTTCAGTGTCTTTGTTATGAGGCTTTAGCCAGGTTTCAGAAATAATAAATATGTCAGGTCTTATGGATAAGACAGTTGGCTGCAGCACAGCTAGTTTACACAGTAGGCTGCAGATATTAAGGTGCACAAATTTTAGGCCCTGTGGTAAAAGGGGGGGTTGGCCCAGGGTTCAACTCAACATCCCCAGATAGTAGGAGCAGTAGCTTTGCTAAGAGTTTGGTGACTAGCTTGGAGTGCTGGAGCTTGCGAGTAATGTGCTATGGCTGTATGGCTTCAGTGGGGGGGGGGGGTGCTGGGAGGCAGAATTTAGGGCTATGAGTCCACCATGGAAATTGGGTGGTAGGACTGAGGGGCCAACTGACCATTTGATCAGCTGGGGGGCAGGGGGAAGCCCAACAGATGAAGTGGTAAAGGTTGGTGACAGGGCTGGCATGATGTAAAGTGTTAAATTAATGCCCTGCTCCTCCAGGTACATGGAGGGAGGGAGGGAGTCTCGCGACAATATAGCGGCAAGTAGAGCAAGGTAGAGAGGCAGCATGGTTGTGTTGATTGTGGTAGGCAGTAAGTGCAGGATTAAGTAAATAGCAGCCACTAGTGGGGGAATATGATAGGCTGCAGATGGAGATGGGAAAATTGGCTGATAGGTTATTTCCACCACGTGAACCTCCACTATAAAGTGACTGGATCACCAAGGGTGGTGGTGGGAGTGGAGGGGTAGCCGATGTGGAGAATCGGCCGGGCAATCATCAGAGATGTCCGGAGCACAGTGGAAACACCGTACTTTTCTTGGGTGCTCCAGGATTCGCGGGAGGGCAGCTTCACTAGGCGGCCCTCACAACCTCGAAGTGGGAGCAGGGAGCTGTGGACAAAAGAAACAAGAGGTAAGCAATTTATTAGCAGGTATGTGAGCTGGCTTAAAAAAGCTGGTGGGACTGTGCACCATCTGTGGGCTTACTTGAGTCTGCTTCTGCAATGCTAGTCCCTGCTAACCAGTGAAACGAGCCAAAATGGTGCTGGTGCTAGAGTTTGTAAGCAGACCTAGATTTATTATTTTTTTGGCAGGCTGGCTAGGTAGCAGTAGCAGGGCTTAGTTAATTAGGAACACAGTTGAACTGAGAATTTTAATTAAACAGTAGCACAGTGCAGTTTTCACGGGCTGGCCCCAGATCTCATAGCAGGGATTAAACATTGGGTACAAATTTATACAGCAGCAGTCATTTGTTTAAACAGTATTTAGCCCAGCTTGTTAACATTTACTTAATTAGAAACTAGATCTAAAACCCTGGGTTGGCACACAATTTACAGTTGCATCACCGAATCAAATCCTAACCTGAAATTAATTAACAGATGCAGTTTCCTGCCTTGGGCTGAGCTTTAACCTAGGCTGCTACAGTGCCACACGATTCTGTGTCGACTCTTGGAGGCTCAACAGCTGTACAGAATATGATGCCTACCCCATGTCCAGAATGGATGAGACCTTGGAATGGCTGAGGGGAGCCCTGTTTCTTACCATGATAGACCTGACAAAGGGCTACTGGCAGGTGCCCTTAACCCCTGCAGCCAGGGAGAGGTCTACTTTCATTACCCCATATGGCTTATTCAAATTCAGAGTAATGCCATTCGGGATGAAGAATGTGCCCACAACCTTCCAGAGACTTGTGGATCGCATCCTCGCTGGGGCAGGTTAATATG
The DNA here is from genome assembly GCA_016271365.2 of Neoceratodus forsteri. Classification (NCBI taxonomy): domain Eukaryota; kingdom Metazoa; phylum Chordata; order Ceratodontiformes; family Ceratodontidae; genus Neoceratodus; species Neoceratodus forsteri. Next base: position 1,210,562,933 of record CM057453.1, on the reverse strand, counting down.
CACTGGCTTACATAGACGACATTGCCATTTACAGCCAGACATGGGAAGATCACATCAGGCACATGAGGGAAGTGTTCTGCAGACTGAAGTCTGCAGGGCTGACAGTTAAGGTGGAAAAATGCCAAGTAGGCATGACTGAAGTGTCCTACCATGTGCATTGGGTGGACAGTGGATGCATCTGACCAGACACAGCTAAGGTTGATGCCATCCAGGCCTGGCCCACCCCTGCCACAAAGAAACAGGTAAGGGCATTTCTGTGAAGTTGCAACTCCATATGAAATCATGAGCTGATTTAGTTTGGAAATACGGTGTCCTGTCCAGAGCTAGTACTTAAAATAATTTGATTACCACAGTGTTACAGCAAAAACAGCCAGTGTAGCATAAACCATAAATACAATAACATTAAAGTCACCCCAATGAGTCGCTTGAGCTGCTTAAGGCAGCCTCAGTGGTTAGCAGTACAATAATTCAAATTAGAAGCAAAATAGCACTAAATAACCCTAAGATACCTTAAAGCAACCATGGACATTTGCTAGCACTGAAGATTTTACAGAATAACATATACTGTGAAAAACTACCTGCAGTTCCATTCTGACAAATTTATTTACAGTAGCAGTCCTTTGTTTAAAATTTAAAACTGGCACCAGAAATCAATCCTCAGAGATGTCCGTGGCACAGTGGAAATGCCATACTTTTCTTGGGTGCTCCAAGATTCGTGGGAGGGCAGCGTCACTCAGAGGCCTTCATGACCTCAAAGAGGGAACAGGAAGCTTTCTTGGGTGCTCCAGGATTTGGGGGAGGGCAGCTTGTAGTCAGTAATTGGCATCCTGATGGCACTTGGAAATGTCAAGTTCAATAACTCCAAAAGCAGAAACAGCCTCAGTTGCTCAGTGAGCCGCCAATAGAATTGGACGCTGGAGAAGATTATGGATATGGACAGCAGCCAGAGACCAAGGGGAAGATGTCTGTGGAGATTTTTAAGAAAAAGGTTTCCAACTGCGATGGCCTATATAAACATGGAGTGCTGTATTAGCACAAGTTGTGCTGAAATGCTTGAATTTACTGTGAAGAGGTAGGCTACCATTGCCTAGGGCTGGGGGGTCCTGCCTTGATATTCGATATATAAAATGTAGTACTCTCAGTGAAGCATTTTTCTTTTTGTTTTCCCTCTTTCCAGTTGACCACAGCCCAAAGTTGTCTGGCTTCGAGAGTAGCACACGGAGGAGAAACATGGCCTAAACTGGAAGAAATTATGAATCGATATGAATATTGGCAAGAGTATTATTATTATTATTTTTTTTTTTATTGAAATCTAGGATTACAAATACCTTTGAGCAGGAACTGCTCATTTACAAAGGTTCCACGTCGAAGGAATGGGGGGTATACATACATACAAAGGTCAACATTATAATACATAGTTACACAATAACAAGAAGTAAGAGACTGAGGCTTAGGAAATTCCAGTAATTCAAAATGTGTCAAATGTTAGGTAGCATGACATAACCAGCCAAGGGCAATCTTGGAAATAAGCACTGCAGGTGAGAGGTAAGGGGGTATGCAGGCAGGAAGGCCATTGTCGAAGGGTAGAGGGTGAGGGTAAGAGCTCTAAAGGGGAAGGAGAGGAGGGATAGAAGTCAGGAAATGCCCCAGGGGAGGAAAGGGAGAGGGGGCAAGGAGGTATTAAGCACTTAGAATTGGAGTACAGAGTTATGATTTACTAGTTAAAGGACTATTGGATGAAAAGTAGGAGCCTTTGCTTTTGTGCAAGTTTAAGGTAACTTCGTTTCTTGCTTGTATACGAAGAACGCTGACTCTGTGATAAAAACTCTTGGTTTGAGGGCACGCTTTTCAGAGGTATGTTGGATGTTCTGTAGTATGCCCCTGATACTCTTGTAATGTACCTTAATGCATTCATATCTACAACTGGGAACTGGAACGTTTGACTATTAGTTTTTATTGATGGCTAAGCGCAATTATTGTCTACCTACCTTGTAATATATTGTTTTGTACCAATAAAATGTTGTACTTGCTTGTAATGTAATGCCTTGTATGTAATGCTATGCGCATGTTCACTTTCTTCTTGTAACTGACATGGAACCTACAAATCAGCATCCTCTCACAGGTGTTCTCCAAGATATCACTAAATAAAATAAATGAATAAAATTACTATGACTCTCAGTTGCCTGGGCTCCAGGACTCCCGGTTGGAAAAGGCTGTTGGCTTGATTCAGTTACCTTATTTGCAGGACTCCTGTTTGAGGAGCCAAGGTGTTGAATGCTTTTTGTGTGTGTGGTGTTTGAGGAGCCAAGTGCTAAGGCCAGGGGACCTCTGAAATGTTCCTTATTATGTCTGGATATATGAGGATCCCAAGGAAAACAGAGAAAGATACGTTATACTAATAGAAACATAGAAGGTGATGGCAAATAAGGACCGCAAGGCCCATCCAGTCTGCCCATTTCTTTTTCTACCTTATGAATGTGCCATTGGCTTCTGCTCTGTCAACGGCCTATGTATTCATACTTACCTGTATTGCTCCCTTATGCCTATCCCATGCCTATTTGAAGCCCTGCACTATATTCGTATCCACCACTTCCTGAGGTAGGCTGTTCCATGCATCCACCACCCTTTCTGTGAAAAATAAATTCCTCACATTACCCCTTAACCCATTGTACCAATTAGCACCATATGGTGTCAGAACCATCCATTGATTAACCTGACACAAAATGGCGGCATCAGATAGAATGAGTTAATCAGTCTCCCTCTAATCTCATGCTGTGTTCTCTCTTGTCCTGCTATTTTTCTTATATTGAAACATGTTAGACTCTTTCACCTTGTTAATGCCCTTAAGGTGTTTGAATGTTTTGATCATATCACCTCTCTCCCTCCTTTGCTCTAGGGTATACATATTGAGCTCCATTAATTTGTCCTCTTATGTCTTCTGATGCAGTCCCTGCATAATTCTGGTTGCCCTTCTCTGGACTGCCTCAGTTTGGTTAATGTCCTTGTGAAGGTGTGGCCTCCAGTTCTGCACACAGTACTGCAGGTGGGGCCTAATCAATGTCTTGTAAAGAGGGATTATTACCCCCCTCTTCCAACTTGTGATACCCCTACTAATACACCCCAACATCCCTCTAGCCTTACCTACTGCTTTAGTGGTCTGCTTGGATGGTTTCAGGTCATCAATGACGATGACGCCCAAGCCTCTTTCTTCCCTTGTGACTGCCAACAACTCCCCTCCCAGCCTATAGGTGGCTTCAGGGCTTCTCTTCCCTATGTGCATGATCTTGCACTTCTTTACGTTAAACCCTAGCTGCCACTCTTCCGACCATTTTGCTAGTTTATCCAGATCTCTTCTCATTCTGCCCACCCCATCTGGATCATCTACTCTGTTGCAGATCTTGGTGTCATCTGCAAACAGACAAACCTTACCCTCCAGTCCATCTGCAATGTCAATGATGAAGATATTGAAAAGGACTGGCCCCAGAACTGATCCCTGAGGTACCCCACTTGTGACTTGCATCTCTTCTGACTGTATACCGTTTACCACCGCTATCTGTTTTCTGCCCGTCAACCAGTTTACCACCCAGCTGACCAACCTCTGACCCACCCTGAGCCTACCCAGCTTTTTAATCATTCGTCTATGCTGAACAGTATCAAAAGCTTTGCTGAAGTCAAGGTAGACGACATCAACTGCTCCCCTTGGCCCACCACTCAGGTTACCCAGTCAAAGAAATCTATGAGATTAGTTTGACAGGACCTTCCTGTTGTAAACCCATGCTGTCTTGCATCCTGTGCTCCTATGGATTCCAGGTGTTGCACTGTCCTTTCCTTAAGGAGTGCCTCCATAATCTTGCCCACTACTGAGGTAAGACTGACTGGTCTGTAGTTCCCTAACTCCTCCCTGCTACGACTCTTGTGAAGCGGGATCACATGAGCTGTTCTCCAGTCTTCTGGGACCTCTCCTGTGCTCAGAGACTCACTAAACAGTTTTGATAATGGCTCTGCTTGTTCCACGCTTAGCTTCTTTAGTACCCTGGGATGTATGCCATCAGGTCCCATTGCCTTGTCCACCCTGAGCTTTTTGAGCTCTTGTAGGACCTTTTCTTTTGTGAAGGCACAAGTGCACACCTCCCTCCCCCCTGTGTCCATGATGCTGAGCTGTGGGCCCTGCCCTACCTTCTCTTCAGTAAAAACTGAGCAGAAGTATCTATTTAGGATATATGCTTTTACATGGTCCTCCTGCTCCCATGCCCCCTTATCCCCTTTGAGCTTAGCAATACCCCTCTGTACTTTCTCCTTTTACTAATGTATCTATAGAAAGTCTTGTCACCTTCTTTTCCTGTTTGTGCTAGTGTTTCCTCGGTTTGGGCCTGTATACTGAACACTTTTTAAAGTCCAATGAAAATTATTAGAATGTCAGTATAACTTGACCTAAGACTGTGGCTTCTGGCACATGATTCTTGTAAATAAATATGCAAACTCTTAAGAATATAGTAGTCATTCAGGCTATCATTCCTTTCTACAAGACATTGGACTCCTACAAACAATTGGAGCCTTGCAAAACCTCTATGTGACTGTATACTATTTTAATATTTCTTATCTGTTAAAGTTTCTTCTCATGTGGACTCACAGGATGCCAATTTTAGGACCTTGGAAAAATCCCTACTGGGTCAATATGTCAACATCTACAGAGCAAGACATGACCTCATAGTAGGAATAGCACAGTACGGAAGAGCGAGAGAGTGCAAAACCGTGAAAGGATGTATGCGCAGTAATGCACCCTCTCACTCTTCGCTGTACAGGATAAGGATCTTGCTGGGATGAGGGTCCACCGAGCAGCTGCTGTGGCTCAATGGGATGAGCCACTGCCAGCAAGGGAGGCAGGCAGTGCGTTTGGGACCAGGTTTCGATTCCCTGTCCCAGATGCATGGATGTTTACATTTTTTGCACTTTGTGCGATTTTCACTGTTAACCCCCCTGCCCCGGAGTTAGATATTTTAGTTGGGGGGTTTGGAGGGCACATCCCCCCTATAACAAGGGGTGCAGGGGTGAAACCCCCCACCAAAAATAAGACTTAGGCCACTAGCAGTATATTGAGCTATATTGGCAGCACGGTATATTGCTGCGGCATAATGTCTTGTGACATTATGACCCCGTGCTGGGAAAATTTCACAGATATCTTTATTATTTTGAATTGTGAACTGTTAAGTATAATAGCATGTTTTTAAATCCAAATAGAGCTTGATTCAACATAACGTCTGTCGAACAGTTCATTAATTTGATAGTGCTTAAGTATTGCAAATCAAAATCCATTCTGTTTACTCATTTTATTTAGGAGCTACCTAAGAATTTGTTTATTTGGAAGCTCTAGTCATTCATTTTAAAGCCTCCTAAGTTAAATTGATTACTGAGCAGTTGTCAGTAATAATTTGGTTAGGAAAACAGCTAACAGGGCTATGTGTCTTTTAGTGGGGATCAGGGAAATTTTGTGTGAAGTGTAAGAGGTTACCCTGGGTCTGAGGGGTCTGCTCTTGCATGGCGCTGTCAGTCCCCGCTTTGTGGCTCTGAGATGGGAATGCGGGATGGGCGATGCCTGGTGGATTTTCCCTTTTGAGTTGGGATGGAACCAGTGACTATCTTGTATTCTGTTAGCTACCATGTTCTCTGGAGTCTTCGCCTAATAATGTAACCATACCAAGTGGCCCTAAATGGCAAAATGAGTTCCAGTATTTGTAACTCATCTGCAGATAATGGGATAGAATATCAGGAGATTGTGCTTTTAGCATTTCTGGGCCATCCCTGTGGAGCTTGCTTCCTGTGTGCCTCAAATCGCATATTCAGGAGGAAATATATTACAAGAACTGCCTGTCATTTCCCCAACATCCAACTGAAGCACCTCAACTGAAGAGGGTATTTGGTCTGGGAGGCTGGCAGGTCGTTAGGAGGGGCTAATCAGGTGCCCCATCACTCAGTGCTCATCAACATATCACCTCCACAAACCATATAAAAATTACAAATAGGTGTCTGCCTGTATGTCCGAAATCAAACAAAGGGGCAGAGGATACTGCAGAGCAGAACACTGCAGCACAGGAGCTAGCACTACAAAACTCAGCCAAAACAGGACCAAAACAAAAAAAAAAGCAAAAAGGAAATCCAAAACACTTCTGATCATAGGGAACTCCATGATTCTGTGAGTTGATACCTACCACCAGCCTTTGGTAATGGTCAGATGTCTCCCAGGTGCATCAGCGTGGAGAGACACTGACCACATTGCTAAAATCATGCAGGAAGCAGGAGAAAACACAAATGTTCTGGTACACATAGGGACTAATGATCTCACCAGCCGGTCAGTTGTAGAGACCAAAGAACACCTGATCAGGCTGGGAGACAAACTGTCATCCATTTCATCTGGCATCGCCTTCTCTGAGATCCTGCCAGTCTGTGAGAGGGGGAAGATGGATGCAAGGTCAGAGAAGGGGAGATAGGAGAGCTAAACATGTGGCTCAAGGGCTGGTGCCATGAAAATGGACACAAATTTGTAGATAATTGGCAACAATTTTGGGAACGAAACTTCTTTAAATTCGATGGACTACATCTGACTAAGGAGGGAGTCAGTGCATTGGGGCAGAAGTTTGATGTCTTTGAAGAATATTTAAACTAGCAAATGGGGAGAGGGGTGCAGCACCCGATACATTGCATGGGAAGAACACCCCTTCCCCCTCAGCTAGTGATCAAACAGGAGTTCAGCATGTTTGGTGTTCATTTGCATCACCAGGTAAGGAAAAAGGACAGGTTCCCCATATGACATGCCAGGGAAAAGCCGAACCTCGTCCCACAACTAGTGCACCAAAATCTGGCCAATGGAAAATCATGTACACTAATGCCCACGGTCTGGGAAACAAGATCCCAAACCTGAAGGCAACAATGACGGAGGTTAATCTGGACATAGTAGCCATTAGCGAGACATGGTTCACCAGTAACCACACTTGGGAGATGTCGGTACCCGGCTATGTACTGTTCAGAAGAGATTGAGCTGCAAAAAAAGGGTGGAGAGTGGCCCTTTATGTCAATGAAAATATCAAAGCTACAGAAATTCAGAATACACATAAGGAGTCAGAAGAACTGTGGGTCACCCTGGAAACAGAAAATGAGACAGCCATATGAACTGGGGTTGTCTACAGGCCTCCAGGCCAAGGGGAGGACATAAACACATTACTGTTAGAAGATATACAAAACATGACAGCTAAAGGGGAGGTTCTGATAATGGGAGACTTCAACATGCCAGATACAGATTGATCAATACCAGCAGGAACATCCACCAGAACTAGACACATAGTGGATTCCCTCTAGGGGGAGGGCCTCAACAATTGGTACAGCAACCCACAAGAGACAGTGCTATCCTGGATCTAATACTGACTAACACAGAAAGGATCACAGATCTCCAGGTAGAAGGGCACCTGGGGGCCAGTGACGATCACATGGTATGGTTCAGTTTGGCCACTACAACTAAATCATCCCATTCCAAGGCAAAAATATGGGACTTCAGAGGAGATGACTTTGATAAGATGGCCAACAGAGTTAAGCTAGCCCTGGCAAGAAGAAATACAGGTGAGGGGGTACAGGCAAAGTGGGCAAGCATTAAGAATGCAATACTTGAAGCAACATCCTATTGTGTTTGGGAGAAAAGCAAGAGGAAAAGAAGGAGGAAACCACCTTGGTTCTCAAAAACAGTAGCAGAAAAGATCAGAGCCAAAAGGATGACCTTCAGGAAATGTAAAGAAACACAGTGGGACAAAGATAGGAAAGTATACCAAACTTCCCTAAGGGAAGCAGGAAAGGTAGTAGGGCAGGCAAAGGCCCAAAACAAGGAAACACTAGCATGAACAGTAAAAGAAGGAGACAAAACTTTCTATAGATACATTAGTGAAAGGAGAAAGTCAAGAGGGGGTATTGCTAAGATCAAAGGGGATAAGGTGGAGTATGTGGAGGAGGACCAAGGAAAAGCATCTATCCTAAATAGATACTTCATCTCAATACTTACTGAGAAGACAGTAGGGCAGGGCCCACAGCTGAGCACCATGGACACAGGGGGGAGGGAAATGTGCACAAGTCCCTTCACAAAAGAAAGGGTCCTACAAGACCTCGAAAAGCTCAGGGTAGACAAGACAATGGGACCTGATGGCATACATCCCAGGGTACCAAAAGATCTAAGGGTGAAACTTGCACAGCCATTAGCAGAACTGTTTAGTGAGTCTCTGAGCACAGGAGAGATCCCAGAAGACTGGAGAAGGGCTCATGTGATCCCGCTCCACAGGAGTGGCAGCAGGAAGGAGGCAGGGAACTACAGACCAGTCAGTCTTACCTCAGTAGTGGAAAAGATTATGGGAGGCACTCCTTAAGGAAAGGATAGAGCAACACCTGGAATACATAGAAGCACAGGATCCAAGACAGCATGGGTTTACAACAGGAAGGTCCTGTCAAACTAATCTCATAGATTTCTTTGACTGGGTAACCAGAGTGGTGGACCAAGGGGGTGTGGTTGATGTTGCTTACCTTGACTTCAGCAAAGCTTTCGATACTGTTCCACATAGAAAGTACTATTGGTGATGCTAGGAAAGGAGGGCAGGATGGGAGGAGGGGGAAAGGGTGGAAGGTGGTAACCCTTAATGCTAGAAGCCTTGGGAGGAAAACTGCAGAGTTGCAGGTTCTCATGGCAGAGGGAGAGGTGGACATTGCAGCCATCACGGAAACATGGGCCACCCAATATAATGACTGGGACCTGTCTGTACCAGGGTACAGGTTATTTCGTAGGGACAGGGTGACTGGGAAAGGAGGGGGGGGGGTGGCACTATATGTGAAGGAAGGACTGAAGTGTGTAAGGGAGGAAGGGGAGGAGGGTAGTACAGAGTCACTTTGGGTGCAAATCCAGGATTCCAAGAATAGGAGTCTTAGAATGGGAGTGGTGTACAGGCCACCATCTCAGATGGAGGAGTTAGACAGGGAACTAGCGGGACAGATCAGGAGGACCTGCGAGAAGGGTAGTGTGGTGATTGTGGGGGACTTCAACATGCCAGGAGTGGACTGGAGCACCCCAACAACCAGGAACAGAAGGAGCAGGTACTGCTGGATGCCTTCCAGGACAGCTTCCTGCTGCAAATGGTCAGTGAACCAACCAGGTTAGGGAATACCCTTGACCTTGTGCTGGCAAATGGGACTTTGTGAGAGAACTTACAGTGGAGGAACCGCTGTCAGGAGTGACCACCACTCAGTATGGCTCACATTGGATATGGGCAAGGAAGGAGGGAATCTGGCACAAGAGTGCTGGACTTCAGGAGGGCTGACTTTGGGAGGATGGGGAAGTGGTAAAAGGTACCTGGCCAGAATTCAATCTAGTATGGATACTAACCAGAGATGGGATCTCATAAAGTTGGGGATAGTGGAGGCAACCAAAACTCACTGCAAAGCCCAGAGCAAGAAGGCTAGGGCTAAGAAACCGAGCTGGTTGAGCAAGGAGGTCATGGAAAAGGTAAGGAGGAAAAGAGCTGCCTTTAGGAAGTACAAGAAAACAGGAGGGGAGGACAGAGAGGAGTACTTGACAGAATCGAAGGAGGTGACAAGGGCAGTAAGGGGAGCCAAAGCATCTACGGAACTCAGGCTGGCACAAGGCATTAAGAAGTGGGAGAAGGACTTCTTTAAGTACATCAGGGAGAAAAGGAGCTGTAAGGACCACATAGTAAGGATTAGGAAGGAGGGGGTTGGGTGGAAGCAGGGTACGATAAGGCTGAAGCACTAAATGAGTACTTCTGCTCAGTATTTACTAAAGAGAAGAGGGGGGTGACACCCAAGATGGGTGAAATGGCAGACACGGGGGAAGTGGTGACAGATGGGGAAATCATGGAGGGCAGAGTTCGAGAGGGTTTGAAGGCACTGAGGGTGGACAAGGCACCAGGCCCAGATGGCATCCACCCCAGGGTACTGAAGGAGCTGGCAGAGGTCCTTGCAGGACCTTTGGCAGACCTATTTAATGCCTCACTACATTCCGGGTGTGTACCTCAGGACTGGAGGATGGCTCATGTGGTGCCCCTCCACAAGAGTGGCCCCAAGGATGAACCGAAAACTACAGACCAGTGAGCCTCACATCCATCGTGGGTAAGCTAATGGAGACTATCCTGAAGGAGAGGCTGGTGGCCCTCTTAGAGGCCAAAGGACTACAGGACAGCAGACAGCATGGCTTCATACATGGTCGATCCTGCCAAACCAACCTGGTCGGGTTCTATGACTGGGTAACTAGGCAACTGGACAGGGACATGCAGTGGATGTCCTGTATCTGGACTTCAGTAAGGCATTCGACTCAGTGCCACATGGAAGGCTGGGAAGGAAGTTAGTAGGCACAGGGGCGGGTGCAATGCTGGTGAGATGGGTAGAAAACTGGCTGCAGGGAAGGCAACAGAGGGTGGTGGTGGGTGGGGAGCTCTCACACCCAAGGGCAGTGACGAGCGGTGTCCCACAGGGCTTGGTGTTGGGACCAGTGTTGTTTGGGATATTCATTGCAGACATATCATGGGACATCAAGAGCAAGATCAGTCTGTTTGCTGATGATACCAAGGTTGGCGCGGTGGTGGATGACCTAGGGGGATGGCAGGGGTTGCAGGATGATCTGGCAAAGCTTGAAACCTGGTCAGACACTTGGCAACTGGGCTTTAATGCCAAAAAGTGCAAGGTGATGCATTTTGGGATGAAGAACCCAAGGAGGACTTACCAGCTAGGAGGAGTGCAGCTAGCCCAGACACAGGAGGAGAAGGATCTGGGTGTGCTCATCACAGGGTCAATGAACAACTCGGCACAGTGTAGGAAGGCAGCTGCAAAGGCCAACAAAATGCTGGGTTGTATTGCAAGGGGTATATCCTCGAGGAGGGAGGAGGTGATTCTGCCACTGTATAGGTCATTAGTTAGACCACACCTGGAGTACTGCATGCAGTTCTGGCGTCCGTATCTGAAGAGGGACATTAAGTTACTGGAGGAGTGCAGCGGGGTGACAAAGATGATCAAGGGTCTGGGGACTTATCATATGAGAGGAGGTTGAAGGAGTTGAACATGTACTCACTGGAGGAGAGGAGAGACAGGGGACATGATTGAAACCTTTAAATACATGAAAGGAATAAACAAGACAGGTACAGAGGGGCTGTTCAAAGTAAGGGAGGGAGGGCCACCAGGGGCCATGATATGAGACTGGAGTGAGGAAGGTTCAGGAGGAGATGAGGAGACACTTTTTTACAGAGAGAGTGGTGGCTGGGTGGAATGCGTTACCTGCAGAAGTGGTATGCAATAGAACAGTGGACTGCTGTAAACGAGGATGGGACAGGACAAGGGGGAGGGTTAATGAAGGGGAAGGGTGGAAGGGAGGGGCAGCTGCAGAATAAGGGGTGCTAGCTGCACATTCGAGCAGACTTGATAGACCTCTAGGCCTTTATCTGCTGGCAAATTTCGTATGTTCGTATGTTCGTATAGAAGATTGATTAATAAGCTGGGTAGGCTCGGAGTTGGTCAACTGGGTGGCAAACCGGTTGGTGGGCAGAAAACAGAGAGTAGTGGTAAATGGTATACTGTCAGAAGAGATGCAGGTCACAAGTGGGGTACCTCAGGGATCAGTCCTGGGGCCATTCCTCTTCAATATCTTCATCAGTGACATTGCAGGTGGACTGGAGGGTAAGGTTTGCCTATTTGCAGATGACACCAAGATCTGCAACAGAATAGATGATCCAGATGGGGTAGGCAGAATGAGAAGAGATCTGGAAAAACTGGCAAAATGGTCGGAAGAGTGGCAACTGCGGTTTAACGCAAGGAAGTGCAAGATCATGCACATAGGGAAGAGAAACCCTAAAGCTACCTATAGGCTGGAAGGGGAGTTGCTGGCAATCACAAGGGAACAAAGAGACTTGGGCGTCATCATCACAGATGACCTGAAATCATCCAACCAGACCACTTAATCAGTAGGTAAGGCTAGAGGGATGTTGGGGTGTATTAGTAGGGGTATCGCAAGTCATAAGAGGGAGATAATAATCCCTCTTCACAAGACACTGGTTAGGTCCCATCTGGAGTTCTGCATGCAGTACTGGAGGCCACCTCTGCACATGGACATTAACAAAATGGAGGCAGTCCAGAGAAGGGCAACCCAAATGGTACAGTTACTGCATCAGAAAACATATGAGGACAGATTAACGGAGCTCAATATGTATATCCTAGAACAAAAAAGTGAGAGGTGATATGATCAAAACATTCAAACATCTTAAGGGCATTAACAAGATGAATGAGTCTAACATGTTTCAATATAAGAAAAATAGCAGGACAAGGGGACACAGCATGAGATTAGAGGGAGGCCGATTAAGGGGTAATGTGAGGAAGTTCTTTTACACAGAAAGGGTGATGGATGCATGGAATGGCCTACCTCAGGAAGTGGTGGATATGAATACAGCGCAGGGCTTCAAACAGGCATGGGATAGGCATAAGGGAGCAATACAGATGAGTAAGAATAAATAGGTAATTGACAGAGTAAAGGCCTCTGGAACATTCATAAGGTAGAAAAAATGGGCAGACAGGATGGGCCTTGCGATCCTTATCTGCCATCAACTTCTACGTTTCTATGTTTCTGTCTGCAGTCTGGGAGGCCCCCTCAGTAGAGGTGTTTAAGCAGAGGCTGGAGGTTCACCTGTTTAGCCTGGCTTTTAATAATCTCTGAATTTTAACATTTTCTTGCTCAGTCCCTGATTATGACATCCTAAAAGCTTGTAAACTGATTTATATTTTATTGATTTAAAATTGTATTAATGTCATTTTATTGTTTTAGTGCATATTTTATTGTATGTTTTTGTAAGGTGCCCAGAGCATCCAGGACTGGGCACCATATAAATAAAATTTGCCTTGCCTTGCTGAAGATTGGGGATCTGCGTGTCTGAGCCCTTATTGGGTTTCATGTGTGAGATGGGGTTTGGCAGTGTGCTTTGCGAAGAAATTCTTTCTTAGACTTCAGGGTGTTTCTAAAATTACCCTTCCTGGGATTGTTTGCACATAATGGAATTCAATGGGGAGAGCCTGGATTTAAAACCTGGATGTTTAATTGATGGAACATGTAATGAAATTGATAGCCCAAAGACTAATATGAAAAGCACTTTATTTATTAAATTCATGGAAGCAGATGTTACTGCATGTCTGGACTGGGTGCTAACTTTTTCAGATGTTGGTGATGTAATTGTAATATATTTTCTGTGATTTTGTTAATGTTGCAATGGTTTTTGACCAATCACAATAAACAGACTTTGAACGTCTCCAGGATAACCTTAATCTGTCCAAGAGTACTGTGTGAACCATATTCCTGTGCTAATCATGTGAACTGCAGAGTCTATTCATAGAAACATAGAAACATAGAATTTGACGGCAGATAAGGACCGCTTGGCCCACCCAGTCTGCCCATTTTCCTACCTAACAGATAAGCTGCAGATCCTAGTTAACCAACAACTTACTTCCTCCTACACCCCACTAGGACTGCCTTATGCCTGTCCCATGCATTCTTGAAGTCCCCCACTGTTCTCGACCCACTTACCTCCTCAGGGAGGCTGTTCCATGCATCCACAACCATCTCAGTGAAAAATACTTCCTCACATTACCTCTGAGCGTCCACCCTCTATCTTCAAATTGTGCCCCTTGTTCTTGCGATCTCTTTTTCTGGAAGATGCTACCTCTTGGACTTTGTTAATTCCTTGAGGTACTTGAAAGTTTCTATCATGTCCTCTCTCTCCTTCTTTCCTCAAGGGTATACATATTAAGCTCCTTTAGTCTTTCTTTTCAGATGTCTTCTGGTGCAGACCCTGCACCATTTTGAATGCCCTCCTCTGGACAGCCTCCACTCTGTCTATGTCTTTGCGGAGATGGGGTCTCCAGAACTGCACGCAGTACTCCAGATGGGGTCTCACCAACTGTCTGTACAGAGGGATAACAACTTCCTGTTTTCTACTATTGATGCCTCTTCCTATGCATCCCAGTACCTTCCTTACTGCCTTCTCACATTGCTTGCCCACCTTTAGGTCATCTGATATAATTACCACTAGGTCCCTTTCTATTTTTACTGTTGTCAGTATCTCACCCCCCATTGTGTACACTTCCCCTTGGTTTTGTTTCCCATGTGCATTACCTTGCACTTCTTTGCATTGAATCTGAGCTGCCATACATTTAACCATTCCTCCAAACCTGCCAAGTCCCTTCTCATCCTTTCCACTCCATCTTGTGTATCAACCCTGTTGCAGATCTTTGTGTCATCTGCAAAGAGACATACTTTTCCTTCCAGTTCCTCTGCAATCTGCCCTGAGGGAGGAAGTTTCCCATCTTCAGGCCGCACTGGACAGTGGCAAGGGAACCTCCCCCATCCAGGGAGCACCAGAGCCACCACCACTACCTCAGAGGTTGCGAAGAAAGCACAGCAGTTGGACCACAGTGGGCTCAGGGAGGGTAAGGGTGGTGGAACAGAGGCACATCCAGTCAGTTGTTCCACTCCACAATCCATACACCATTCTGGGGGAGCATAGTTCCTCTATGGATGCACCCACAGAGGAGACTAAGGAGGGTGCAGACAACTGTCACAAGGGAGGACCTCAGGAAGGAGGCAGAGGGCACCACAGGGAAAGAAAGCAGCTCCTGGTGGGGGACTCAATTATTAGGGGGATAGAACTGGGGGGAGCAGGGAAAACTAAAGTAAGGTGCCTGCCTGGTGCCATGGCTTGGAGGGACAGGAAGCGCATCCTTAGGATCACGAAAACAGTTGCACGTGAGTCTGAGCTGGACGTCATTGTCCACCTAGGGACAAATGACTTAGCTCATCATGAGATTAGAGCAGTGCAGAAGGACTTTATAGGGTTGGGGAGGGGCTTAAGACAAGTAGCACACGCAGTATCCTTCTCAGAGGTACTGCCTGTCAGTGGCATGGGTGAGGTGAGGGTACTTTGCACCATGCAGTTTAACAAATGGTTGAAAAAATGGTGTGGAGCACAGGGGTTTGGCTTCATTGGGGACTGGGGTTCCACCTGAGGGACACCAGCCTATACTGGCAGGATGGTCTGCATCTGTCCAGGAAGGGAACAAGTCTTTTGGGCAATCGGTTTAAATGCTTCATTGGCAAGCCTTTAAACTAATCAAGGGGAGGCACTGATAAGCAGCAGGAAAATCCCAGCCTCCCCCTACAAAAACAGGGTACTAAATGAGAAAAGGCCAAGGTAGAAGGTCAGTGGGGATGCCGCTTACAGAAGGTAGAGCCATCAAAAATGGAGAGCAATGAGTACCAATGCCGTAGTCTGGGTAACAAGCTCTCCTGAATTAGTGGCCTTGATGGAGGAGGAAGATCTGGATATCGTGGCAGTCACAGAAACATGGTACACACAGAACCATGACTGGGACGTAAACATACCAGGATACACTATCTACAGGAGGGACAGGGAGGGTAAAAGAGGAGGAGGAGTAGCTCTTTACATAAGAGAAGAAATCAAAGCAACAGAACAAAAGGGTAAACAGGGAGGAGAAGAAGCACTGTGGGTCAATTTGGAGGCAGGCAATGGCACCACAATCTGCACAGGGGTTGTATACAGACCCCCTCTCAGGGGGAGGAAATGGACAAGGAAATGATATAAAGTATACTTAGAATGGCAGATAAAGGGGAGATATTGCTGATGGGTGATCTGAATATGCCAGATGTTAACTGGAGTGCAGTTGCAGCAGCAACTTTTAAGAGGGGGTTATTCTAGATGCCCTACAGGGGGCATGCCTTAGACAACTAGTATTGGAGCCCACTCGAGAGGGAACAATCTTAGACCTGGTTCTTTGAAATGGAGATGAAAACAGGATCAGTATGGTTCACAATAAACACAGCAATAGAGTCAAGCCATACAAAGACAAAGGTACTGGATTTTAGGAGGGCTGACTTTGCCAAAATGGGTGAGTGCCTAAGGAATGCACTAGCAAATGAGCAGGAAGGAGGGGTGGAAGAACAATGGGGAATAATAAAAACTGCCATCACAGAGGTAACAAGCCTTTGTGTAAAGCAAATAAACAAAATGAAATGAGGTAAGAAACCACTATGGTTCTCAAAGGAAGTGGCAGTGAAGGTTCAAGAGAAAAAGAAAGCATTCAGGAAGTACAAGGAATCACAGAAGGAACAGGACAGAGAACTGTATCAGTTAAAGCAAAAGGAAGCTGGAAAGGCAGTCATAACAGCAAAGGCCCAAACCGAGGAAAAGATAGCCAACTCAGTTAAGAAGGGGGATAAAACCTTTTATAGGTACATCAGGGAGTGAAGGAAGACCAAGGGAGGAATAGTGAGGCTTAATAAAGGGAGGAGGGTGGGCAGAGGGTGACTGTGAAAAGGCAGAGATACTAAACAAATATTTTTGCTCAGTATTTACAAAGGAAGAGGGGGAGGTACCTAACACAAACAGTAGAAACACTCTGGATACAGAAGTTGATACCAGCCCATTTACAGAAGAAATGGTTCTGAAAGAGCTCTTAAAACTGAAGGTGGACAAAGCAATGGGGCCTGATGGGATTCATCCCAGAATTCTAAAAGAACTAAGGGTAGAACTAGTGACACCACTGACTACCCTCTTTAACAAATCATGGGAGGATGGGGTGGTACCTGAGGACTGGAGGAGGGCAGATGTGATTCCCTTCACAAAAGTGGGAGCAAGGCAGAAGCAGGAAACTACAGACCTGTTAGTTTAACCTCAGTGGTAGGGAAAATGATGGAATCACTTCTGAAGGTAAGAACTGTTGAGTATCTAGAGGCCAGAGGGGCACAGGACCCAAGGCAGCATGGATTCACAGCTGGAAGGTCATACCAGACAAATCTGATAGATTTCTTTGACTGGGTGACCAAAGTAGTTGATCAGGAGGGCTGTGGACATGGTCTACCAGACTTTAGCAAGGCATTTGACACAGTCCCACACAAAGATTAATATACAAATTAGCCAGCCTGGGAGTGGGTCCCAAGATGACAGCCTGGGTAAAGAATTGGCTGGAGAATAGGACACAGAGAGTAATAGTAAATGGAGTCCACTCTGAAAAAAGGGGGTTAGTAGTGGGGTACCGCAGGATTCAGTATTAGGACTGGTCCTCTTCAATGTCTTTATAAGCGACATTGCAGAGGGACTGGAAGGAAAAGTATGTCTCTTTGCAGATGACACAAAGATCTGCAACAGAGTTGATGCACAAGGTGGGGTGGAAAGGATGAGAAGGGACTTGGCAAGGTTAGAGGAATGGTCAAATGTATGGCAGCTTAGATTCAGTGCTAAGAAGTGCAAGGTAATGCACCTGGGAAACAAAAACCCAATCTCCGCAAAGACATAGACAGGATGGAAGCTGTCCAGAGGAGGGCAACTAAAATGGTGCAGGGTCTGCACCGGAAGACATATGAAGACAGACTTAAGGAGTTTAATATGTATAGCCTCGAGGAAAGGAGGGAGAGGGGGGACATGATAGAAACTTTCAAGTACCTGAAGGGAATCAGCAAAGTCTAAGAGGGTAGCATCTTTCAAAAAAAGAGGTGTGCAAGAACAAGGGGGCACGATTTGAAGATAGAAGGGGGGCGGCTCAGAGGTAATTTAAGGAAGTATTTTTTCACAGAGAGGGTTGTAGATGTATGGAACGGCCTTCCAGAGCAGGTTGTGGAGTCAAAAACAGTGGTGGAATTCAAGCATGCATGGGACAGTCATAAGGCAATTCTAGGGGGTTGGGGTAGGAAGAAGTAGGCTGCTGGTTAACTAGGATCTGCAGCTTATCCATCAGGCAGGGAAATGGACAGACTGGGTGGGCCAAGCGGTCCTTATCTGCTGTCATATTCTATGTTTCTATGTTTCTATGTAATGTCACTTATAAAGACGTTAAAAAGGACCGGTCCCAGTACTGAACCCTGCGGTACCCCGCTAGTAACCCTCCTTTCTTCACTGTGTACTCCATTTACTACTACCCTTTGTGTCCTGTTGTCTAGCCAATTTTTTATCCAGGCTGTCATCTTGGGACCCACTCCAAGGCTGGCTATCTTGTGTATTAATCTTTTGTGTGGGACTGTATCAAATGCCTTGCTAAAATCTAGGTAGGCCATGTCCACAGTCCCTCCCTGGTCCACTACTTTGGTCACCCAGTCAAAGAAATCTATCAGATTTGTCTGGCATGACCTTGGGTACCATCCCATCCTCCCATGATTTGTTAAAGAGAGTAGTCTGCGGGTGTCACTAGTTCTACCCTTAGTTCTTTTAGAATTCTTGGGTGAATCCCATCAGGCCCCATTGCTTTGTCCACCTTCAATTTTATTAGTTCTTTCAGAACCCTTTCTTCTGTAAATGGACTGGTATCGACCCCCGTCTCCAGAGTGTTTCTCTTGTTTGGTTTAGGTAACTTCCCCATCTCTTCATTTGTGAATACTGAGCAGAAATATTCGTTCAGTATCCCTGCTTTTTCACTGTCACCCTCTACCCACATTCCCTCCCCTTTATTAAGCTTCAGTATCCCTCCTTTGGTCTTTCTTCGCTCCCTAGTGTACCTATAAAAGGTCTTATCCCCCCCTTCTTAACAGAATTGACTATCCTTTCCTCGGTTTGGGCCTTTGCTATTCTGACTGCCTTCCCAGCCTCTTTCTGCTTTAACTGATAAAGTTCTCTGTCCTGCTCCTTCTGTGTTTCCTTAAATTTCCTGAATGCTGTCCTTTTCTCCTTAACCTTCCCTGCCACCTCTCTTGAGAACAATAGCGTTTTTTTCCTTTGTTGTGTTTTATTGATTTGCTTTACACACAGTCTTGTTGCCTCTGTGATGGCTGTTTTGATCACTCCCCATTGTTCCTCTACCCCTCCTTCTTGCCTGTTTGCTAGTGCCTTTCTGAGGCACTCTCTCATTTTCCCAAAGTCAGCCCTCCTAAAGTCCAGTACTCTTGCTTTTGTATGGCTTGATTGTATGGCTATGTTTATCGTGAACCACACTGTTTGGTGGTTGCTTGTTCCCAGATGGCTACCCACTTCTAAATCTAAGATTCTTTCTCTGTCCCCATTTGAGAGTACCAGGTCTAAGATTGCTCCCTCCTGAGTGGGTTCCAATACTAGCTGTCTGAGGCATGCCCCCTGTAAGGCATCAAGAATGACCCTGCTCTTGGATGTGCCTGCAGCAAAGGTGCTCCAGTTAACATCTGGCATATTCAGGTCCCCCATCAACAATATCTCCCCTTTTTCTGCCATTCTAAGAAAGCCTTCTATCATTTCCTTGTCCATTCCCTCCCCCGAGATGGGGTCTGTATACAACCCCCATGCGGATTGTGGTACCATTTCCTGTCTCCAGGGTGACCCAAAGTGCCTCATCTGCTCCCTGTTTACTCTTTAGCTGTGTTGCTTTGATCTCTTCCTTTACATAGAGAGCTACTCCTCCTCCTCTTTTACCCTCCCTGTCCCTCCTGTAGAGTGTGTATCCTGGTATGTTGACATCCCAGTCATGGTTCTCTGTGTACCATGTTTCTGTGACTGCCACAATATCCAGGCAACCCTCTTCCATCAAGGCCACTAATTCAGGGAGCTTGTTACACAGACTATGGGCATTGGTACTCATCACCCTCCACTTTTTGATAGCCTTTCCTCTTTTATCCCCATTTCTGTCCTTACTGCCTTTGCCTTTTTTACATTTAAATCTGTTCTGCTCCCTAATAACTTCTGTACCTTGGTGTTTACCTCTCTACTCACCATGTTTTGTGGGGGGACACTCGGATTTCCCTGCTCCTTTTCAGTGCCTCCCCCCTTGGCTAGTTTAAATGCTTGCCAATGAAGCATTTAAACCTCTCACCTAGGATCCTGGTTCCCCCCCTGGACAGATGCAGACCATCGCACCAGTATAGGTCTGCATCCCTCCAGGTGGCTCCCCAGTCTCCAATGAAGCCAAAACCCTGAGCTTCACACCAGTTTTTCAACCACTCATTGAATTCCCTGGTGAGAAGTGCCCTAGCATCTCCCTTGCCATAGACAGGCAGCACCTCCGAGAAGGTTACCATATGTGCTACTTGTCTAAGGCCCCTTCCCAACTCTACAAACTCCTTTTGCACTGCTCTGATCCCATTCCTAGCCAGGTCATTTGTCCCTAGGTGGACAATGACATCCAGCTCCCTCCCTCGTGCAGCTCCTCCCACGATCCTGAGGATTCGCTTCCTGTCCCTCCAAGCCATGGCACCAGGAAGGCACCTTACCTTCCTTTCCCTTCCTCCCCCATTTCTACCCCCAATGATTGAGTCCCCCACCAGGAGTTGTTTCCTTCCCCTGTGGGGTCCCATGCCACCCTCCTGTGGGTCTCCTTTGTGAAGGTTCCCAGCATCCTCCTTGGTCTCCACTGCAGGTTCCTCCATAGAGGAACCACTATCCACCAGAAGAGCAAATGAATTGTGGAGAGGTACAGCTGGAGAGATGCAAATCTGTTCCACCACCCTCTCCCTCCTTGAGCCCACCCTGGTCCAGCCACTCCTCTTTCTTGGCAACCTCTGAGGTAGTGGCATTGGCCCTGGTGGTCCCTGGGCGGGAGGAGGTTTTCATCAACTCATATATCTCTTTTTCAATCAATTTAATGGCTGTGTGGCAATTCATATTAATTATGGAATGCATAGAGTAATAGGCTATTTGTTATTCAGATCCAAATAATGAATATGAGACCCTTTTTGGAGTATTGAATACTCTACTTGCAGCTCCCCTAACAAAAAAAGTATGTTAAAAAATAAGAAAAGTTTTCCCTCTCTTCCATGGAGCCACAGCTAGTCTCATGGCTGCCCACCCCCTTCAGCCATCTTCTAACCCCCCACAACCCTCCCTGCTCATCCCTTAATGTATAACAGAGTTCTGGCATTCTAACTATTCCTCCACTATGAGACATCTTTTTTAACCCACCTACTTTCCTTACCCATCCATACCTATCCTCCTTTCTGGTTATCTCAGCAAAATCAATTATTCCCTCCCTCAACTCCTGACCTGTAATGGGTATGGGTGCATTAGCTAAAATCCTTGCCGGTAAGTTGAGTCTTCTTTCCCTCATTGTCAACTGACAGCTCTGAGACACTCGGGGGGGTTAGTCTGCGTAGTGTCTCAGAGTAGTGTTTGGCAGCCTGTAGAAAATAATTAACTATGAGGCACAAATAGCTGTAGACCTTGAAGGATTAGCCCCACTTCCATGGCCAGAACACTAACACAACAATGCCAACCATCGACCGGCCAGCCACCCAGGTTTAAATGTATTATTTTTACATAACTAGCCATTCTAGCTACCCCTTCCCCTACCTTCCTCCTAGCTGTCTAGTCCTGCTGCCTACCTTATATTGGAAGGCAATAGAACCCATTCCTCTGCTGTTGTCTGGTCCACAGCATTTACTGTCAGTGGCACGGTGGCTTCATTTCATCTCCCAGCTGACCCGCGAACATAGTTACTGTAGATTGCACTAAAACTCAGCCTAGCATTATTTGTGGGGGAGTGGGACTGTAATAAGTACATCCTATGTTGGCATGAATAATATGGTTCTTCCCATGCAACTCCGATTGTGGTGGGCCAACTTTTGAATTTTCAGTGGGCTTTCTGTGATTGACACAAACTGGGCCTGCACCTTTTGAAACTTGAGCCTATTTAGTGAAAAGACACTTCATGCAAAAGACCTAATTATTACAACCAGATTAACAATAGAGCATATACAGCACATGGATATAACAGTTTTCAGAGAACATTATGTAGATTTTAACATTTGCAGACCATTTATTGCTCTGCTTTGGTCAATAAAATGCATGCCTAGAAAAACAGTGCTGGCATTAAACTATTGCCAGTTAAATCCTAATGTGTCTCCCACTGACATAGATACTAAAAAAAGTAAATTTAGAGTGTTGCCCAAGAGATGTTGGGATTGCATTAAGCTTATTTACTGTAGCTATAATTGATGGTATATCGTAAGAACCATCAATTTATGTCTCTCTCTCTCTCTCTGTCTGGCTTTGTAATATTAGCTCAGAGCAGAAACCAGCAATGGATTAACTTGGAAACCAGTACCGGAAAGTATGTACTTAACTCTAAGCCTGTATGATTATGTTGACTGAGAGCTACTTCTTTCAGCCACCAACATAAACTACAGAATTTACTTGCTATTGAAAGTTCAAACAGAATTGCTTCAGAAGAGTGAAATCAGTCCCAAATACCTTGTTTTATTTAACATAAAATGAGTTTACTCAGGCAGCTGGTATTGCTTCAGCTTTAAAGAGCTACTTTACAGCCTAAAAGAAATGTTAATTTCAAAAGCAGTGAACTATTACTTCATATAGCAGAAGTAATTTTCCCTTTTCTTTTTTAGATTAAATTAGAAGGTATTCTGCCTGAAATACTTGGTGTGATATGTGGAAGCGAAGTCTAATTCAAGGCTGACATTGCTAGTTCTGTTCCTCTTCGTATATCATCAGATCTGTGACCTCACTATGACATCACAGCTGACCAATTAGAGCCAGTTACTTACTTTAAAATTGTTCCCTTTTGATGTCATAGTAAGAAAGTCATTTTGCTGATAAGATATGAATAGGAATAGAACTAAATATGTGAACATCAAGATTAAGTACTGCTCTCTACATACGACCTAATACTATCATAAAGGAAACCTTCTAATGAGAATATGGAAAAAGAAAAACATGTTAGAAATGAAATGCAGCAACTGACTCAGTTTAAAATTAACATTTCTGCCTGTTATTTATTGTGCTATTAGATCTCAAAAGAAATGCATATACATACATATATATATATATATATATATATATATATATCAAAATGCACCAGTTAGAGTTAAAGCAACAAAGTAGTGAAATGTGATGTTAGAGGTTTTAACCCCAACACTCCACCCCTACCCTACAGGCAGCAACTGGCATGGGGTGTGCCTTGGGGTTGTTAACTTTAATGCTCACCCCATTCTATGAGTAAATAAGCTGAGATGGGTACAGTACAAAAGCATGGTGTGAGCATTAGGGCTGACAACCCCAAGGCACACCCCTCCATAGATGTGCATATATATGTTGCCATAGGAAAACAGGGTCCTCCAGGCCCTGTGCTTACAATTTTAGCAAAACTGCAATCAGATTGTCACCATAGATTTCTTATTACCCCACTTTATAAATCTGGTACTGAAAATTTCCAGATTTCCAGTGTGATTCTACACCTCTTAAATGTCATTCCATGTCACAAGTTCCAACAGACAGTTTGACCAGGATTTGGAAAATGACAGCTGTAATGTTCATGTGGTGGTGTAAAAATATGTCTGTGTTGAAAATCTGGTGTCAAAATATTGAAAATTACCAGAGTTTTGAGCAAGCATAGCAAAATGTCAACACGTGCTCATAACTTTGCCATTTTTACATATTTTAACCCAACTTTACAACATAGTCTTCTTATGACCCCACATCATGAAAAAGGGCAGTGAAATTTTTCAAGTCCTGCCAGAAAGGTGATTTCTCCAAGTGGCTGCAAAATTTCGTTTTGGGCCAAATTTGCAGACTTCCACTGACATTGTTGATACGGTGGAGTCCCAAAAAGGCCATGTTAAAAATTAGGTGACAAAATATGCAAAAATGCCCAAGTTATGAATCAAAGTTGAAAACCCCACTGAAATACATTGAACCACATTTACCTTAGTTTCTCATATTGCAGTCGGCAGTTCTAGTAGCAAGAGATGTCTTCAGTTAGAGAGTGGATCTTCAGCCAGTGAGCTGTTCAGATGAGTGAGGCAGTGTGGAGAGTGTGGGGGGGAAGGGGCTGGTGTTTTCTCAGTGTGAGGTCAGGGTTACGGGGTGGTCAGATCGGCGAGGGACGTTTTATTTTTTACAGATTCCACAAAAAAAATGAAATGACATTGAGGGTTTGTTTTTTTTGTTAAAGGTCTACCAAGAGAGGGGGGATCATATGGTGGGGAGGATACCACTGGACTCCAGTGAGAAAAGTAAATATTATGGGGCTGGTGATTTGAGTGTTGGGGGTGCCACTGGACAGCAGTGACCATAAAGAAACATATTATGGGGATGAGGATGACGAGGAGGGGAAGCACCACTAGACACTAGGGAAATAAAAGAGTAATTATTGGGAGGCAATCGGAGGGTGGGGGGTGCCAATAGACACCAGGGAAATAATCAATAAATACAGGGGCAGTGATAAGACAGTGGAGGTGCACTAGACACATGGAATAATAAAGAAAAAAAATTGGGGGAGGACAATCAGAGGGTGGGGGTTGCCACTAGACACCAGGGAACAGATGGCAGAAAAAGAAAGACAATGTTTCCCTCACAAAAAAAAAGATTAATATTTTTTCACCAAACCAGCAAAAGACACATCTGTGGGCCAAGCCATTTCTACACTGACAATTTTCAGACCAAAATTTCAAACTGTCTGTGCACTAGGCAATGACAGAAAAAAACAGCAATTTTTTTTTTTACATTTTTTGCTATCCACATCTCGAAATCTGCACATCTGAAAGGAATGAAACATGGCACATTAAGAGATCTACCCTACGATACCTGTGAATGCAAAATGGCATGCAAATCCATTGAACGGTTGCAGAAATAATAAAGAGCAAAATTTGAGGTTTAAGATAGAAACCACTGCTTAACCCTAACTATAGTGGCACTAACATGCCACTATAATTAATTTCTTTGCCCCCGTTCAACACAGTTGTACTAAATTTTGCATGCACAGTCAGGGGCAAGGTATCTTGATTTGTCAAGATTTGTTCTAGTCAGACATGAGGATTCCAAGACTCGGATAGTGTGTTTTAGGAAAATGTATACTTTTTTTTTTTGTCATCACTTACAGCCCACACAGTTTGGAATTTTGGTCTGAAATTCTCAGGGTAGAAAGTGTATGCCAATAATGGTGGCTTTGAATGGTTTGGTGAAAAAAATATGAATTCCTTCCCAAGTTATAATCTTCTGAAAAATACTTCCCTCCTGCATGCCAGCATTCCAGTTCCCTTGCCCACCAGACTGGAGACCTAGTGAGAGAGAAAGAGAAAGAGAAAGAGAAAGAGAAAGAGAAAGAGAAAGAGAAAGAGAAAGAGGACTGTGCAGCTGCACGCTGTTTATGCTGTGGAGAAGCAGAGCAGCAGGGATGTTGAAACACCTAACCCCCTTTTAGAACAGGTATGCCACTGTTGCCTGTGTAAAGGGAGAAAACTTGAATTTGAAAGTTTTATTTTTCAACATTTTTTTCCAGTCCAGCTTGTGCTGCAGATTTTGGTTGCCCTAAGTCCTTCAAGATTTGTATTTTTTTTCTTTCTTAACAATTGATATGTTTTTTTCTTAAAGTTATATGCATTTGACATTTTGATTCTGAGTAATTTCAATAGGATTATCAAATGTCAGTCCAAAAGTCCCTACTTAGCATGCTCAGAACTGAAATTTCAACTCTTTTTAACTTTTCAATGGATTAATATGTCTTCGCCAAGCCAACAAAAGGCAAATCTATGGGCCAAGCCCTTTCTACCCTGAACATTTCTGACCAAATTCCAAACTGTCTAGGCACTAGATGATGACAAAAAACAGCAAAAAATTGCAATTTTATTTTTACTTTTTCACTATCCAGATCTCAGAATCCACAAATGCATCTGGAAGGAAACTTGGCAAGTCAAGGGATCTAAGCTACAAAACCATGCATGCAACATTTCGTGCAAATCCATTGAACGGTTGTGAAGATATTAAAGTGCAAAGATGGCATCTCACGAAAAAGGCTTTTTTTTTCACAAAAAAGGATTGGCCCCTCACAACAAATAATCCTTTTTCCCATGAGACCAAATTCTTTTGCCATTCCAGGAATCTATCCAAAAGACTGAACTGAGCATGCTCAGAACTCAAAACATAAAATTAAATAGCTTTGAAATGGATTAATTTTTTTTTCACCAAGCCAGCAAAAGGCATTTCCATTAGGCAAGCCCTTTCTATCCTGAAAAGGTCCAACCAAAAATCCAAACTGTCTGGCTGCAGCAAGATGACAAAGAAAGTGCAAACAACTGAGATTTGTAATATTTTAGCACTATGCACAGCTCACAATCCACAAATCCAACTAAAACAAAATCTGGCACATCAAGAGATCTACTACACGTGACTGTGAATGCAACATTTCATGCAAATCCATTGAAGGGTTGCAAAGTTATTAAAGTGCAACATTTGAGGTTTAACATAGAAACCCCTGCTCAACCCTAACTATAGTGGTGCTACGCCACCACTGTAATATATATCTATATGTATATTAACTGGTAACCCCCTTTAATGGACTGATTATCAATGTGATTAAACCCTTCTATTATGGTGTTTGTTTAATTGCACTTTGCTGTTCTAGCATGAAACCATCATGTGCCAAATTTCAAACTGTCACCTAGAGATCATAATTTCTTTCTGACACTCTGATAAGGAGCAGGATGAAAATATATTTCCTTACTGGACTGTGGACTTTGTGCAAAATACAAACAGAAATAGCCCAGAACAAAGGGGTCCTTAGCAAGCTACATTGGCAGCTACTACCATGCCAGTCCACATTTTTCATTAAATTCAGTATGTTTGCAGTGTTCAGCTAGAAGTCCACTCCCTGATTTAGGGACAAAAACATTTCAATGTTACTTGCATGTAGGGAACTAGTTTAAAAGTTTAAATTATGCTACTTCTCTGAGCCACCAACGCTAAGGGAGAAACTGCTGGGTGGTCAGGGAGGAGAACACAGTTTTTTTGTTAAAAACACCTTGCACCACTTATTAGAAAAATAAACAAACAATAAAGCATGTGTAATTGTGTGCCTATGAGACAGTTTGTTGCACTGGCCAAAATAATGTCATCAGCATTGTTACAGTGGCTGTCTCATTGATTCAGTATTCCACAGTGGTGCCAGTAACCTTAACAACATCCACTGTGACAAGAGCAACAACACATTTTTGATATCTTGCTGTTACTGATGTCACTAGTTAATATGTACATTTTTTATCTTGACAGTTATACCCCCACTCATCTTGTATGTATGCATATATTTTATAGTGGCATGGCATCACCACTATAGTGAAGATTAGTATGGTGTTTAATGTTAAAATCCAAACTTTGCACCTTAATATCTTTGTCCCCAATCAACACAATTGCATAAAATCTTGCATGTGCAACCTGGGGCAGTTTTATTATGGTTGGATATGTGGATTCCAAGATCCAGATAGTGACAAAATAGGATTTTTTTTTTGCTCTCAATTACAGCCCAAACAGTTTAGAGTTTTGTTCTGAAATATTCAGGGTAGAAAGTGTTGTCCCTAGAATGGTGTCTGTCATTGGTTTGGTGAAAAAAATATGAATCCATTCCCAAGTTACAAGGATTTGAAATTGTGGTTCTGAGCATGCTCCGTAGGGTCTTTCAGATAGATGTTTCATACGAAAGAAAACATTCCTGCTTATGAAAGAAGATGTTTGTTTCATGAGCCAAAATTCTTCCTTTGTGAGAAAAAATATTTTTTCTTATCGTGACCATCTTCTTTCCTTTTCTCCAAAAGCATGTTTTTGAAAACCCATACCAGTGATGACCTGGAAAGGCACAAATACATGAATCTATTTAAATGGGACTTGTTTAGCTAAATTCTGGTGCTAGTTTTTTGAAAGACAGCCCCAAAATGTGTTTTTGGGACATCCAAAAAACCCTAAATGGGCTTGTTTTGTGAACCAATGTTATTGTTTCATGAGGTTTACGAAAGAGGAATACAGCCTCACAAAACAAGAATTTCATCTCATGAAACAGGATTTTAGACTTGGTTCTTTCAGACTCTTATTTCTTTAAAAGGCATCTTGTTTCTGGAGCTCACAAAAATCTCATGAAACAATATTTTGGATTATTTTAACGTTTTTATTTCTAGAGAAGGCATCTTGTTTTGTGAGATGACAAAAATATCACAAAACAAGATTTTAGACTTAGTTTTTTCACGTTCTTGTTTTGTGAGAAGCCATCCTCTTTCATCAGCTCATGAAACTCTCACAAAACAAGAAAGTGGACTCACAAAACAAGATCATGACCTTAGTTATTTTTATAATATTGTTACATTAGCCAAAAATCTTCTTTTGTGAGCCATCACAAAACAAGACAGCTGACTCGCAAAACAGAAATATTGGCTCATGAAAAAAGCTTTTTATATTCAAAGAATCAAGAATTTCACTCATAACTGTGCTGTGTTTGAAGATTTCAAAGCCCAAATAATCACAAGTGCATTTTATGACCCTACCTCATGAACAATTGTGGAAACATATTTGACACATGCTTGAAAAGGTGCACATGTAACCACATGGAACCACAGGACCCCTTCTGTACCCAGACGGGCTCCTGCATGTCTGCATCTGTGGTAATGCAGAAGCACAAGGTTCAGAAGGCACTCTGCTTCCATGCCCACATGGACTCCTCAGTTGGCCCATGGCCTGCAGTGCCCTGTGTGTCTGCATTTGTAGCTGCTCAGAAGTGTGTGGCCCACAGGGTCCTGCACACCTAGATGCAAGGAAGCACTGGTCCTGGAGGGCCCTGTACTTCCATAGCCAAATGAATGTGTTCATGCCATTCCCAAAGGGCTCTGTGTGAATGAGGATATGATTCTACTAACTCAAAAAGAAATGAAATTAATGGCAAAAAAACTGCTTTGATGCACCTGTTAAGGTTCTGCTTAAAGCAACAAAAGTAGGGAAATGTGGGATTAGACTTTTCAACCCTAACTCACCACCCCACCACCCAAGCAGCAAATGAAAAAAAACATTAGGGTTTTTGACACTCCTGAGTCTAGGCGAATCAATGATGGGGTTTTCCTTGGGGTTCTAAACCCTAATGCTGACCCCTCTCCCCCAGCCTCTAGCCTCTTTCCAAACCACAAGGCACATACTCATTCATTAATGCCTCATACTCATACACTCTTCAATGGTACAGAAGTATGTCTTGCCACATGTTGTCAACAGTGTGTGAGCCCTGCCAGAAGAAAACAGATCACATCTGACCTTTTTTGCTCAAGAGAGGTGATGAACATAAGAGTTGAGAAACCCAACAAAGACCCCAGCACTGATACTTTAAGCTGAGCCCTAACTGGTGCATTAACACATTGTTTCCTATATATAGATTCAGTAGATAGATAGATAGATAGATAGATAGATAGATAGATAGATAGATAGACAGACAGACAGACAGACGGACAGATAGATAGATACAAGCATATGTACACAATATATTACTACAAACTCAAAGAACCTCAGCAGAAAAGCAATGAGACAAGAGCTTCCCAAAGAGCATTGACAGCAAAGCCAGGTTTCAAAGAAATACAAAATCACACATACCCCACTGCTGCAAAGCATCATAGGATGGATATGCAAATCACTATGGAAATGTACATTAGAGCATGATGTCAAATGACCTCGAACACAGAAGTAGCACAATGTCTGCTGTATGTTTATACAACATACAGTATGCGTGAGATAATGTGGTAGATAAAAACTGTAATCTCAGGCACTGTGAAAAGACATTAATATCTTTTCAAGATGCATTATGTCATCCTGATATCTTCTCTTGTTGCACTATATCGTAGTGCATTCATAAATGGAAGTAGTAGCAGATCTCAGAACTAGCCAATCACAAACAAGAACAAATAAAATGCTGCGATTGGCTAGTTTCTGGATTTTACTTCCCAGATCCCAGTCCTACAGCAGCTGTAAAGGAAGCAGACAGTTAACAACATATTGCAAACTCATAAGCACATGTACACATTTCCAATCATATTATCCCCAAAACTTAACTGAAGATTTCTATATTTGGATCTCACACTCTCTCTCATATATATATATATATATATATATATATATATAAAATGGGTTGGTAAAAATCATAGAAATTCCAGTAACGATTGGATGGAATGCATCACATGACTATGCATTATTTCCCAATGACCACACACTTCCCATTATGACCGCATGCCTGAACTACTTTCCAGCCCACAGAACTTTCTCACCAGCAGTGAGATCACTCCACAACTGGCACACATAGGCTGCCACACAAACACACACAGGCTGGCACCCACAGCAGTAACTAAAATGTGCTGTATATAGCTGCCCCTACACAGCTCTAACTAAAGTCTGTATAGCTGCCCCACACTATGTACAATTATCTGGTTGATTGTGCCATAATTGTTAAACAAAAACTCTTAAAAAAAAGAAAACTTATGTAGTTGATCCTGCTATTTTCACGCTGTATCATGGTGGAATCATTTTCACTTTTCTAGCTCAAGAATACACTGACCGAGCAAAGTTAAAACTGGCAAAGAAATTGCTGGCAGATGTTTAAAACAAGTAATGTTGTCTCCCAAAAAACTATGTAATCTTTGTTTGTAAGTTACTGTTATTCTTTTTTTTTAAAGAAGTCTCTGACTGTAATGGGGGCTAAACAAGCGAGTCGTCCATCTCTGTATTGTAACGTGACCGAGTGGTTTTATTGGCAGTTCAGAACGTGCTGGCAGAGCTTAAAAATAAGGTATTTTACTTCCAGACACTGTGTAAACTCCTTTTTATTTTAGGGTTCCTCACATTTCTACAAAATGAAGCTACCGACTGTAGAGAGTGGACAGCAAGCAAGTCGCTGGCTTCAGAAGGGTAGATGGAAGCGTGAGCGAGAGCTGTTCCATCACCCCTTCTGAAGATGCTGACTCACTTGCTGTCTGCTCTCTATAGTCAGCGGCTTCCTTCTGCAGAAATGTGAGAAACCTTAAAATGAAAAGGAGTTTATGGTCGTGCTACAATACAGAGATGAATGACTCGCTCGCTCAGCCCCCATTACAGTCAGATTTCTTTGAAAAAATAAAAAATGAATAACAGTAACATAAAAATGAAGATTACATAGTTTTTGGACATAAAATCCCTTGTTTTTTAAAACTCTGCGAACAGGTCTTTAACTACAGTTTATACTGATTGATCACACTACAGTACAGAAATAAAACTGAAAGGGATTGGAGTGTAGCACACTCTGACAATAGCAGGATCGACCAGATACATATTTTTAGCACTTTTTTTTAAACCAAGGCAGAATCAACCAGATAAATACCACCTTAAACTTCAAGCCCATCATAATTATAGCAGGATCAGCCAGATAACCTACTGTAAATTAAACATTTATCTCTGCCAGACAGGGACTACTTTTTGTACCTCCTCCCCCTGCCCAAATATTTTTGGCTATTTTGTAAGATAGATAACCCACTTTTAGGTGTGAGGTCAAGTTCTGATATATGCATGCCTTGGGTGGTTGACCTAAGAGTGGGTTATGTATTATATATATATATATATATATATATAAACATTTATATATATATATATATATATATATATATATATATATATATATGTGTGTGTGTGTGTGTATGGATAGATACATTTAGATACATACTGTGTGATAACATTTTGTCTATGCAAGTGCTGTTTGATGTTGGGTAACCAAATGAGTAGTGTAAGCCATGAGTGAGATGCCTGGGGTCAAACAGCATGCGTATAGATAAAACAGTTATCACACAACATCCTCGTTGCAAATTTTATTTATTGCATGCTGCGGGTTAGGAGTTTGAGTGGTAGGTCTTTTTTTATTACAACCCTTCAAAGTTTGTTGGCTTATTTTATAAACCTGTGCCTTTGTATGCTGCACTCCTCCCAGTTACTATGGCAATTGTCATGGATGCTTTATGTGCTAACGAACTGATGCTGCATGATGGTGTACCATCACTGCAGTGACTCCCCAATGGCGAAGACTACCACAGCGACATGAATCGGGCAAAATTCGCCTGTCACTGTGGTGGTCTGTGTGCCAATCGGGACTGTCTCGCTGGGTGATTGCCCCTCCCGGTCCAACTCCGACTTGAAGTTGGAATCCTAGAGATCAGGGGTGGGGCGAGGCCCCTGTCATGATGGGTTCAGGGGTGCAGCCCTCGATTGTGAGCACCAACATCCCCGTGGCTACAATGTCGACAGTTGGCATTGTAGCTATCACTGTAGGGGATGTCGGCACTAGCATTGTCGAAGCGCTATAGGTAAACTGCTGCATGACAGCCAATTAGTGGAACAAGTGAGCTTTGTACAAGTTTTTTATGCTCCTTTGGGGGCTTCTCAGGCTGCTTCAGCTCTCTGTGGAGAGCTCAGCTCAGCTCCTCATGGCATCATCTAGCCTGTGGCATCCCTCACTATTTTCCTCTGTTTTTTCTCCCCTTCTGTTCTGGGGTCCCTGGCAACTGTGAGTGTGCAAGCACATGAAGAATCTGGTGACAACCCCTTCCCCCAACCCTGCATATCACCACTTCTCCTGTATGGCTTAATGCTGCACTAAGCCTTCACTCAGTGGCAGCCAAGAGTTAAGGAGAAGTTGTCTTCCTCCCCAGGAGAGGATAGCAGCCTGTTGGCTGCTTATCCAGATCCCTCCCTCCCTCCCCCAGCCAGCTCCCAGTAGCCTGGGCTCACTCCTGAACATGGGTCACTGATGTGGTGAGAGGTGTGCCATCTGGTGCCTCAAACCTCAACGTCACCAGGCTGTGCTTTGCAGAATTTTCAGAACAAAATCATGTCATGCTTTAGTGAGAGACTAGTACAGCATGTGCGAAAAGTGAATTATTGTAAGGCATCCTCAGCCATTTTTAGTCTCATGGCAATTTGTTTAAAATGAAAAATAAAAGAACTTTTTAGTGTTTATTCTGGCCTGGTTTGGGTTCTTACAGTGGGAAACAGCAACTTAGAAAGAAGAGATGTAAGTGTTCAAAGTGGCAGAAAGTACAAATAGGAAGATGAGCAGGAAGTTTTTGTTTTTGAAGCTGAGAAAAGTTTTTTTTTTTTTGTAACCGTGTTGTGAACGACTGAAGAAGCTACTGTTTATGAGTAATAGCAGTTTAGTACAGCATGGGTTCTGAGTTGAGTTTATTACAAAAGTGAAAGTAACTGAAAGCAGCTCCACTTGGGGGGGGTGATGACATGTCTACTATATGTCTAAATGGAGCATGACATGTCCAATATGTATATAAATGCACAATTTTACATTTATACCCATAGTAGCTCAGATAAATGGATTTGTTACACTCTGTTTTTGTCCACCCCTACTGCCTAAAGATATAAATATATCTATTTTGGTTGAACGGAAGGGCCACTATAGTTAGAGTTGAGTAGGCTGTTTTATGTTAAACCCTGACATTTCACCTTAGTAGCTTTGCCTCCTTTCAACAAAATTGCATGAAAGTTTGCATGCTTGGTTTAGTGTGGAAAATCTCTTGATTTGCCAAGTTTCGCTCCAGTTGGATGTGATGTGTGGATTCCAAGACCTGGATAGTGCACTTTTATGAAAAATCAGGGTTTTTTTTGCTGTGTTTTTTTTTGTCATTGCCTACAACACAGATGGTTTGGAATTTTGGTCTGACATTTTCAAGGTAGAAAGGGCTTGACACAGAATGGCACTTTCATTGGTTTGGTGAAAAACTATTAATAAATTTCCAAGTTATAAGGATTTGAAATTTCAGTTCTCAGCATGCTCTGTAGGGTGTTTTAGATATACATTTGATATCCTACTAAGTATGCTCACAACAAAATGTAAAATCCTTATAACTTCAGAATGGATTAATATATTGTCACCAAACTAATGAAAGACACGATTCTGGGGCAAGCCCTTTCTACCTTGAAAATATCGGAACAAAATTCCAAATGATCGGGGCTGTGGGTAATGACAAAAAACAGCAAAATCCCTGATTGTGCCAAAAAATTAGAGATTCAGCGAAGTTTAATTTCACCAGCGAAGTTCCATTGAAGTCGAAAATTTCGCCTCGTGAAATATTTCATGAATCTCATGCATATTGCAAAATATTTTGCAGGTGCGTAAGTGCAAAATTCTGCCCACGGAATGTGTCATTTGCAGTCAGCTACATAATTTGCAATCGCATCTTGATAAACACAATCACTAATAGTTTGCCTGTGACACTAATGCAAATGCACAGTGACAAGTCATAATGGGTATTTTGAAACCATAAACCATGGTGTTCATTTGGCCATTTGAAGCTCACATATCAGTGTTGTGGGTAGTGAACTATGGAGCAAGTTTGGATCAGAATATGGGGAGTTCCGGTCCCGCCTCGTGTAGGATTTGGAAATGTGGTTGACATCTGTCAATGAATATGAAGTTTGCCATGAACATCAATCAAAACAAAACAAAAAAATATTACATCAAGTGACAGGCTGACAGCTTATTTTTATGTTGAAAAACTCATTCAATTTTGCACGGTCTGAGAATTAATAAGATTGATACTCCTCTCCAATCCATCCGGCAATAAGAAGGTGCCTGCTCAATACCAAACCTAAAAATACACGAAAATGTTTACAGTCATGTAGCCACAGAAACACAATGACATTCACATACAGAAGATTCATAAAAGGGAGCACACATGCAAAAGTCAATCCGAGACAATGAGCACTCAATGTTTTCTCTCTTTCTCTCTCTCTAAATAAAACTGAATCAAACATTACAGAGTAAATAAAAGAGCAGTTTGTAGGAAAATGCCACCCAACACACAACAAACAAGTTACCATTATTATCTTATCTTTCTTTCCTTTTCATGCTGCGACCAGGGTCAGGAGGGGTAGTTAGACAGGTTATCATCTTGTGTCCGATGGGGTAGTGGGTCAGACCTCTGTTCCCCTGTTTCTGTGGTGTGATGTGTGCGTGACACTACTTACTGACAGTGATCGAAGTGGCGTGTATTTTTTTTGTTTTTGTTCCTACATGGTTCAACCACTATTCATCTGACTGGGATTGGCATCTACCCCATGTCCCATTACCTGCTATAGCAGTCATGCTTGCACTCTGGATCATCCTCGCAGGTCTCTTTATCCCATTGTTTATGTATGAGTATTGTAGCTGTTCTTTCTCAAGATGGTCTCTACAGAGTGTCTGTCAAAGATGGACAGAAATGGGAATGTACCATGTGTCTTTTTGATTCTTTGATGTCTTACTTGAAGTGACTCTCTATTTTCAGCAATGTACTGCTTTGTTAGTGAGCATGTGCAGCACACCATTACAGATGTCTGCAATTCAACTGAGTGCTGGGGTGGGGGGAAGGGATAGATGTAAACAATAGAAAAGCATAAAGCACATATGGGCTACAGTATCATGTCATCCGACATACTGCTCAGCAAGACATTGAGTAAAGCACTTCCTATCTGTACAACATATCAAAAATGAATGGAACAATGAATTCAGAAGTAGCTTAAAATGCACTGGAAAACACAATAACAATTGTTAATATGAGCTTTACCTAGACCTGTAAAATGCATATGTCAGTATATGAGGAATATTTTGTTTCTGACTGTTGATATATATGTGATATATATGTGACTTGGTCTTCTTTTAAAATGTCAGTATTTTTTTATTTATTTCTTTTTCTGTCATGACAATTTTGTGATGTTTATGTATGAAAAGGAGACCACTTTCAGTTCAGAACCATTACAGTTCCATTCACATTGTCCACACAAGTCATGAAGCGCTGTAGCGTTCTATGATGGCTCTAGTTGTGTAGTGGTTACTTGATGTGCAAAGACAGGACTTTCACAATCTACAGAAGTGCATCTTATGGTCATCAAAGGTACCAACAGTAAAACAAAATTTCTAGTAGAATTTCATCTGCAAATGGTGAAATTTCACCCACAAGTGTCGAAATTCTGCTGTTTGCAGGCAAAATTTTGCCATTTGTGGTGAAATTGTGTCATTGGACTCTCATCTGGAAATTGACTTTTGTCGACTCCTCCCTGTTTCTGCTGATACATGATGGTCCATCCCCTTCCCAGGTCCACTCTGAAGATGGAGCAGAAGTACTCATTTAATATTTTAGCCTTTTCTTGATCTTCTTCTGCACAGTCAACCCACTCTCCTGATCCTGACTGTCCCACCTCTTCTTTTCCTCTTTTCACTCACATACCTGAAGAAAGTCTTATCCCCTTTTTTGACCTCCTTGGTGATCTTCTCTTCTGTTTGTGCCTTACCTGCCTCACCCTCCTTCGTGCCTCCCTTTGCTTATCTAGATAGGCTGCACTGAACCTCCCTGTCCCTGACCCTCTGGGTCTTCTTGTAGTTCCTTAAAGCTGTTTTTTCTCCCTTTCTGCCTTAGCCACCTCCTTTAAGAACCATAGTGGCTTATTTTTCCTCCTACTCCTGCTTACTTCCTTCAAACAACCTGCTGTTGCCTTAGTCATTCCCTCCTTGATCTTTTTCCATTGTGCCTCCCTTTCTGGCCACCTCCCCCCCACCAAGGTATTTATGGAGGCAGTCTCTATTTTTTTTTTTTAAATCTGCCCTCCTGAGGTCCAAGACCTCCACTCCTAGTGCGTTTTTTGTCTTGCCCAATCTGTA
This sequence comes from Neoceratodus forsteri, assembly GCA_016271365.2. NCBI lineage: Eukaryota > Metazoa > Chordata > Ceratodontiformes > Ceratodontidae > Neoceratodus > Neoceratodus forsteri. Next base: position 1,210,526,483 of record CM057453.1, on the reverse strand, counting down.
TGCCAAACCACACTGTACGAAGATCGCTTGTTACCAGGATGACCTACTGTGATATCTGGAATGCTGTCCCCATTTGTAAGTACGAGGGGTCCGGCACTGCCCTATCTCCTGGATTCTGTAACCAGCTGCCCGAGCAATAACCCCTGTAGAGAGTCAAGGATGGGCTTGCTTCTTGTAGCTGGGCCAGAATGCTCCAATCTACATCTTGCACATACCACTCAACCTTCTTTCTTGCAGATCAGGGACTGGGCTCAAAATAATCAGGGACAAATTATTAAAATCAGGGACACATCTCACAACAAGCATTTGTCAATGCCAAATGTTTGCTTGTTGGCATTAGCATTGGAAGTGCAGGAGTTAGACAGATGCATAATAGGAATAGCAGTCAAGTACTGAACTGACGCCAACCCCAACCCCACCCTGCAGAGACGGACAGGCATTGGGGTGTGCCTTTTGGTTGTCACCCATAACGCTGATGCCATTTCACCTTTCCCTACCCTGCAGACACTGACAAGTGTTAAGGTGTGCCTTGGGGTCTTCAGGCTTTACACTCACCCCATTCCATAAGAAAATATGCTGAAATGGGTGCAGTATAGGAGAATGGGGTGAACTTTGGGGTCAAAGAGTCCAAGGCACACCTCGATGCCAGTCAGTGGCTGCAGGGTGGGGGTGGGGATGGAATGGCATGAGCATTACTGTCAACAATCCCAAGTCATACCCCTGATGCCTGTCAGTCCCTACAGGGTAGGGTGTTATGGTCAGAAACCCTAATGCCTCTGGCATTTGTTGGTATTTTCACTGCAAGTTTTCAACATGGGTTTTTTGTGACCTCTCCTCATGAACAGTAGCACTGTGATTTTGTTACTCTGTCCCAAAAGTTGATTTTGCATCGCGACCATGCCCATTGTGCGTCACAGGTGCAAAAAACATGTTTTGGGCAGGATGTGACAATGACAGCAGCACTGTTCACAAGGCAGTGTGCAAAAATGGCAATGTTGAAAATCTGGAGTGAAAATATAAAAAAATTGACAAAGTTACAAGCGTGCATAGAAACTGCGCAACTCATGCTGGTAATGCAGTCATTTTTTGGAAGTTTTTCACCAAATCTAAAAACATGGGCTTTTTGGGACCTCTCTTTATGAACACTGTCATTGTGATTTTCTTAATCTGTCCCGAACGTTGATGTCCCAGAGAGACTACGCCATTGTACGTCAGATGTGCAAAAACACATTTCTGGCAGGATGTGAAAAATGACAGCTGCACTATTCATAAGGAGGTGTGGGAAAATGGCAATGTTGAAAATCTGGAGTGAAAATATTACAAATTCTCAAAGTTATGAGCATGTGTGGGAACTGCACAACACATGCTCATAACAGTCATTTTGGGGAATTTATTCATCAAATTTGCAACATAGGCTTTTTGGGAGCCCACCTCATGAACAGTGACAGTGTTGTTTCATTAATCAGTCCTGAAAGGTAATCCTGCACAGTGACAACTAAATCACCTTTTGGGACCAAATAACAAAATGACAGTGACTGAGTTCCTGAGGTGGGGGTCCCAATAACCCCATGCTGAAGATTTGGAGGCAAAAGCCACAAAAATGGCCAAGGTATCCACCTAAGCTGCCCCCACCATTGACGCCATTATACAGCTTACCCTGATTTTCTTCAGTTCATGGTCGGCTTTTGAAGAGTTCAGACATCTCCCGCTCCACCAAAGATTGTCACACCAGGCTCTGGAGGTAAGCATTGGGTGGGGGGTGAAGGGAGATGGGGTGTGCAAAGGGTGGATGTAGGTTGGGGGAAGGGGCGTCATGACCACGAGGGACCATTTCTGTTTTACATGGGGGGAATGGAATGTTGTGGGAAGTTTCTTTTTAAAGGTTTACCAGATACATTTTGGCACACTGGGGTGGGATTCCAGTGTGCCACCTGTATTTTTTTGGCAGGAGAGACTGAAGCCGTAGGGGATTGGGCACCCCATCAGCAGAGACAGTGTGTCTGTGTTTGGGGAGGCATGATGCTGAGGGGGATTGGGCACCCCCCTAGGCAGACAAATAAAACAAAGGGGATATTATGCTGATGGAGATTGGGCACCCCTATCGGCAAACAAACTGGGGAGGCGGCATGCCAACAAGGGGATTGGGCTCCCCTGATGTTGGCTTTCTAGGGACTGTGAGAGGTGGATGGTGGGAGCCACTGCCAAGTTTACTGAAATGTTTCACCAGGAAAGGCATGTAATGGAGGTGTATTAGATCTGCTGCTGCAATGATGAGCCTGTCCCTCATTGCAGCGGTGGCTTTCTTTCAACTTGGTGGCATGCTTCTCAACTGCTATCATAGACAGTGTGCTCATTCAGTGGTTCCACAGAGACAAGCCTAAAAAGGCAGTGGCAGCATTAACTACAACACTGCCTCACCTCCACAACCTGCTACTCCAGCAAGCTGCCACAAAATGTTTCTTGCGCATGCGAACAAGCAAACATAAAAAATGATGAGGAAGTGTGAGTTACAAGGTGGCAATTAAATATTGGGGTTTAGGGAACATCACAATGCACTCAGCCCATTATAATATTCTTTATTTTTATTATTTAATAAGCTTTATCATTTTGAAAAAATAGTAACATCCAATACAGACAACATGATAATGCTGGAACAAAGTTCGATTGGTAGAATACAAATACATAAATATATAGCATTCAGTGATGGATTACAGTATAGGAAAACCTATAGCAGGTTATAGTTGTCTGCATCCCACCCTGCACCCATCCCATCCTCCCAACCCACCCAGTCTGCCACTTGCTGTTGATTAAGGATGGTTGTAAAAGAATGGAGTGATGAAAGATGGGTTTGGGGATTTCACCAAGGGTATGTAACTGTCTTGGAAAAAGGAAGTATGAGTGACAAAGATCTACAGAATCGATATAAGAGTATACAGTGGCTCTCATCTTTGTTTGTATTTACCCATTCTGTTAGTAGCTCCTTCAATGATGAGCTCTGCTTGTAAAGCAAACATGATTTCCGTAAAACCATTCCACAAAGTTGGGGGTAGTCGATTCCAACCAATGCCTCAATATTACTTTCTTAGCACAGGTTGAAATTAAGGCCATGTGAGCTCTCTGTTGGCACCCTTGTAACTGCGCATAATCTCCCAAGATGCAAATTTCTGGGTTAAAGTTATCAGACAGTGTAAGTAATGGGTCAAGACAATTTTGAATACTGTGCCAGAAAGAACTAATTTTATCACAAGACCCTAACATATGAAGTAAATCAGCAGGTGCTTGTTGACATTTAGGGCATTGGTTAGAAGGTAATCCTCCCATTTGGTGGAGTTCAAGCAGTGTATAATATAGATTATGATTAATATGAAATTGCATGAGTCTGTATCTATCCTATTTAATATACCTATATAAGTGATTCCAAATATTAGACCAGATCCTGGAAGGGAGAGTGGTGGTAAGATATTATCCCACCAATAGAACCTCTGACCTTCTAAAATAGCAACATTTGATAAAAGGATTTGTATGAGTAGGATATTAAATGAGATGTGGGAATGGAGCTGATATACGGGAGCAGAGTAGACATAAAAGAGCTGTCCCAAGCCCCTGAACCAAAGTGGTGTGTCAACAGGTGGGATATCCGAAAGTATTTGAAAACATGAGTAGTAGGCCAGTTAAAAAGGTGACGGGCTTCTTTAAAGGAGAGCAATTTTTGTTCCTGAACCAAATGGCCCACTCTTTCTACACCCATATCTGGCCAAAAAAGATGGGGTTTAATTATCTTACCTGAAATTAAGAGATTAGAATTTGAAAACAAGGGTTGGACAATATCTCTATATGCATCCGTTTTAAGGAAGGTGTTTAGTTGATGTTGTGTTTGAAGCAGAGAGCTTAATGGTGTATCCTGGAGGGATTTAGAAATGTTCTTTTTGATAATGAAAGGAAGGGCCTTGGGATCAATGCCTTTTTCCAAACAGAGAGCATGTTCAATTCTAACCCAGGAGGGACAATAAGCGGAGTCTAGAATAACCTCTGAGGGTTGTAACTAGTATCTAATTCTGGCCAGGTGAATAGCTAAATAATATATGTAAAAATTAGGGCTTGAAGACCACCATCACTTTTTTGACGTGTAAGCTTAAGGTAATTCCATCTAACTTCTTTCCCCTGCCATATAAAAGTGCTGAGAATTCTATGTATTTGTGAAAACCATGATAGCAGGAAAGCCTACCTGAACATTTCTAGGGGATATAAAACACAGGGTAATACATTCATTTTTATTATACTCATACGTCCCCACACAGAGAGAGGTAGTTTTGACCAGCATTTAAAATCATCTGTTAATGTATTAACAAGAACATCTAAATTGAGCTTTTTCATAATACGTGGGGGAAGGGTGAAGGTGAATCCCTAGATATTTGAATTTATCGGTGTTCCAATGTAGTCCCAGATGATCAATATTGATCCTCAATGTATATTTATTGAGGGGAAGGACCTCCGTTTTTCACATGTTTAACTTATAGTTCGAGATTGCCTCAAACTGGGATATGACTTGAAAGGCAGCAGGAAGAGACTGAGTAGGGTTAGAGATATGCAGGAGTATATCATCTGCATAAGCAGAGATTTTGTACTTCGTGTTACCTATTGGTATACCAGATACAAGTACAGAGTTTTTAATTTTCCTTATAAGGGGTTCTAGATACAGATTAAAGAGGAAGGGGGAAAGGGAACAGCCTTGACGGGTACCCTGAGATAAAGTAAGTGAGGTAGAGAGAACACCATTACGTTGAATTTGGGCTGTTGGAGATGTGTACAAAATTTTAACCCATTGTATGAATTCCATGGGGACATGATACCTAGATAGTAACATTAAGAGATAATCCCATAAGACCCTAACAAAAGCTTTTTCTGCATCCAGGGAAATAAGAGCCACAGGTGCAGAAGAGTCCCTGGACACAGAAGAAAGGTATGCTAATTTCCTAAGGTGGTCAGATGAAAGCCTCCCTTTAACAAACCTAACCTGTTCTATACTAATGAGGGATTCCCAAACCTGGCCTAGTCTGGAGGCGAGGAGAGGATTTTGGCAAGGATCTTGAGAGCCACATTGATCAGTGAGATTGGTCTACAGTTGGGAATAAAGAGAGGGTCTTTGCCAGGTTTAGGAAGAACAATTATAATGGCCTGGGTCAGAGAGGTGTCAGATATCCCTTTCTTAAAGATGTAATGAAAAGTGTCTAAGAGGATAGGGGCAATTGTCTCTTTAAATATTTTATAAAAGTTTGTTGTGAATCCATCTGGGCCAGGTGATTTCTTTCTGGGAGAGGGAGTCTATGGCATCACAAACTTCTGTTAAAATAATAGGAGTTTTCAAGATATTTATCTGGGAGTTAGATAGCACTGGGAGATCGATGTCTTGAATGAAATTGTTGAGTTGTTGGGGCAAGGAGGGGAGTACAGAGGCTGAATATAGTAGACGATAATAGTCTTGGAATGTATTCACAATATCTGGGGGAGAGGTGAGAAGATCACCCAAAGTTGAGTAAATAGCGGTGACTATTTTGTCAGCAACTTGAGTGTGAAGAAGAAGAGCCAGTAGTTTCCCTGCCCTTTCCCCGTGGTCAAAATAGGATATTTTGGAACGGAGCATGAGGAATTCAGCCTTTTCGGCTAGTAGTTGGTTATATTGGGCACGGAGAGATTCCACTTTTTCCCATTCTTCTCTAGGGGCAGAGGGAAGAAGATGACTTTCCTGATCTGCTATCTGGGCCAAGATTGAAGAGAGAGCTGCAACTCTCTGCTTCTTATGCTTAGTCGCTAGGTGAATTAATTCACTTCTCAGTGCACACTTCAGGGACCCCCACAGAAAATCTATTTTGAGCATGGATGGGGCATTGAATTCCATAAAATTAGATATGAAAGTTTGGAGGAGTTGTACTTGTTCATCAGATTTCAAAAGTTGATTGTTTAGTTTCCAAATTCTATCTCTATGTATATTGGGTGAAAGATCCAAGTGAAGGTGGGCAATATGATGGTCTGAAATGACCTTAGAAGAGTAATAGGCCAGGGAAACACCTGGAAAGTGGTCAACAGTCATAAGAAAATAGTCTATATGGGAGAAAGGGTGATGGGGAAGGGAGTGAAATGAAAACTCTTTACTGTCTGGGTGCATGAGCCTCCAAGGGTCAGTGAGGCCAAGGGAATGCATTAACTTATGTAGAGCTTTTTGTCCTGGTGATAAACGTTGCCTGACCTGACCAGTTCTATCTAGTATGTTAGATAATACTTGGTTCCAATCCCCACCCAGAATTATTGGAAACATGGTCCAGGGGGCAGGTATGGTCATAAGGTTAGCAAATAATTCTGGGTCCCCACTGTTAGATCCATAGATGGATCCTAATACCAATTCAGAATGGCCCAGAAGGTCCCTCAGAATAACAAATCTACCTCCTGGGTCAGCAGTTTGTTGCATGAGGCAAAATGGAATTCTCCAGGATATAATGATGGCTACCCCTCTTCTGCGGGAATCAATACCAGAACCAAAAACCTGACCCACCCAGTTTCTACATAAATAATGAGTTTGATTGGCCAAGAGATGTGTTTCTTGCAAAAAGGCTACATTGATTTGCAAGCTTTTAAGGTGGTGTAGAACCTTGGTTCGCTAGGCTGGAGTCTGAGCCCCTTTTATATTCCAAGAACAGTATTTAAGCCCCGTCGTACAGATTAATAAGGTGTAGGAGAGTAAAATGTGTGTTATAGGGAGACAACCAGTCCTGGATATATAAAATAACAGTAACTAACTCCCTCCCAGTGGCAGACATCCCATTTATTGTAACCCTACCTACCCCCGCTCCCCGATACAAGAAACTTAAGTCCGTGTAGCCAAATCTCTAAAGACCCAACCCTAAACCCCACAACATACATTTAAACACTAAGGTGAGAGAATTCCCAAACTGGGATAATGGTGCAGGAAGTTCAAACCCAAATGTCTGATTCAAGACTGCTTCCTCAACAACTAGACAGTCATGTGCTCCCCCCCCAACCCAAGCCAGTAGTTAAATATTGAATTAACAGTTGTCAGTTGACAAAATTGAAAGATCGGGTACATTAGTTAAACTCAGTGCCTACACACAGTCAAAGAACTATAAATTTTACTATAAGAATAATGCTAAAACTATACTACCACATATAATCATTAACTAAACACTAATTAGTGAAAAGCCGTCTGAACCAAAACAGCTAAACCTGTATAGTCTAATGGTGCATAAAGGAGCACTTAATTGAGGTTCTTAACGGTGATGTATCCTGGCAAAAAAGAAAATAATATTAGAAAAGTCAAGCATGAACTAGGGAGGAAAAAAAAAGAAAATCTGTAAGGAACTAAACTCAGTTAGGCCAACCTATGGTACCATATCCATAATTGTAGGCATGCCAGGAGAAATTAAGAAACACCCTGAACTATTAAGACTAAGGTCAGTAATGCAAACTATTAATTGAACTTGTGTAACGTTAGTGAAAACTAAATCAACAGTGTGAGCCATATACGAATATGGTTCAGGCAAAAGCATGCCCAATTTATGTGTTAACCTCTTTGAGAACTGAATATGTGTAAACGTATATAGATTCTGGACGTATATATATGTCCACAGTCTTCTAAGGGTTAATGAAGTTAATAAGGAAGAAAGTGAAAACAAAGCCAAAAGAAACATTCCTAATTAAAATTATTAGGTAGTACTCAGTTAGTGAGAAAACAAACTCTATTGCTGAATGAGTGTTTAATCCTAGCTGAAGGAAGACTTTCCGTCAGTAATGGTACGCAGCTGCAGTAATTCGCACAGTCATGTGGTAAGTCTGTGATTGTGTGCACATTCGAGCAAGTCATCTAGACGCATACCCGCGTAGATTGATGAATAAAATCAGATACAGGGCTACAATTGGAGAAGCTAGGATCTCTGGCTAAGCATTTCTAACTGGATAATGTCCAGGAAGCCAAGCAAAAGTTTGGAGAATCGGGAGCCAGATAAAAGTATGCAAAATTAGCTCCCAGGGAAAAGGAGCCTAGAGAATGTCCAGGACTACAAACAGTAACGGCAGTTCAATTATCTCCAACCTGAGGGGTAAGGCCAAGAGGAAGGAGACCAACAACAAAAAAAGTAAGAAAAACCCTTAGGTTGTATTGAAGATAACAGTTTCAGCTCATATTGGGAACACAAACCAAATAATCCAATAAAGCTTCTGTTGTATTGAAAACACCGAACCATTCGATAAGGTAGGATCAGCGCTGGCTGAATAAATCAGGAAACAGAACTGTGAGGTCTCGAGCAGCGTAATCAGCATTATCAAAAGACTTCCAGAGGCCTTGATGTAGTACTGATAGTTTAGCCAGATACAGCATACGAAATTTAAATGCCAGCAGTAATCAGTTTAGTAACGCTGGGATGATATTCAGCTCATTTCTGGCAAGTGGCTACTGGAAGGTCTTGAGAGATTCTAAGATTTGCATCTTCCCACTTGATTCCTTGTAAGTCTTTAACTGTAGACAGGATGTGCTGGTGGTCAATATAGCTTATGAGGCATAGAATGAATGGCCTAGGCTTAGATCCAGGAAGTGGCCTAGGTCTTAGGGATCTGTGGGCCCTTTCAACGATGTAGGAGGCAGAATGAGGTGGTGGGCCTGCAGTCTTTTGTAACAACTTCTGGGCAAAAACAACTGGAGAGTGCCCCTCAGCATCTTTTGGAAGGCCAAAAATTACCAGGTTATTACACCTGTTTTGGCCTTCCAGATCTTCCAATTTGAGCTCCAGTTTGCTGAGTTTTTGTCGTATTGTAGAAATGTCAGGCTCAACCCAGGATTGCCATTTTTCAAGGGATGTAGTACAAGTTGAGACATCGGCGAGAGCCCAGTTAGTATCTTTTAATTCTGCCTTGATAGATTTTAAGTCTGAAGCAAAATCCAGGAATGCAGTTTTTAACGGAGCTAATTCTGCCAGAAACTTGTCCTCTGAGAGTGGTGTTGTGGCAATCGGAGGCTGTGAGGTCTTGCCAGAAGCAACATTTTGTGTCTTGGCCACTTAAACTGTTTGTCTGGTGTTACAGGTGATGTACGTGCAGGAAGGGCCTGTTTCATTTCAGCCTCCATTCTTCTGGTATTTTTCAGTTTCTCTGGATAACATTAGCACCGGAGATATCCTAATGCTGTTAGCAGATGATAAGCATGAAGTAGGCTGGTTAGTGAGTGAAGAAACATAGGTTTTAAGTAGATTAAGAAGCCTTGAAGTGGGAGCGAGGTATACAAGTGTCTGTTTACAAGGAAGGCATCACGTGATCCGCCCCATTATAATATTCCATGAAAGACTCGACTAAATTATCACCTTGTCACTCAAGCATCCCCATCCTTTATTCTTATATATAGTGCCCACCCAAAGTGTTAACACCCATCTTTATTCAGCGAGCGAGTCAGTTAAGGCTTGCTATAACTACTGAAGTTAAGGAAGAGGGGGACTTACATAGATACATACATAGATACATAAACAGTGTCGGCAGATAGGGGCCTGTGGCCCACCCAGTCTACCCATTTGAGCTTGTAAGTTCAGTTTATGTTTTCCAAGAAGTCTGTTGCCCCTTACCCCTAACCTCCAGAATTCCTTTATGTCTATCCCATACATTCTTAAATCCCGTGATTGTTTCAGCCCCCACCACTTCCTCTGGCAGGGTGTTCCACTTGTCCACCACCCGTTCTGTGAAGAAATTCTTCCACCGTTTCCTCTGAATCGTCTCCTCCAACTTCATCCCATGCCCTAGTCCTGGAACATCTTTTTGCTTAAAAATAGTGTATTCCTGCACCCTGTTCCTCTCTGTAAGATACTTGTATGTCTCTATCATATCCCCTCTCTCCCTTGTCTCCTCCAGGGAGTACATGTTCAGTTCATTCAACCTGTCCTCATAGGACTTGTGATGCAATCCATGCACCATCTTTGTTGCCCTCCTCTGAACCTTCTCTACCCTGTCTATGTCCTTACATAAGTAAGGTCTCCAGAATTGTACAGTGTACTCCAGGTGGGGCCTCACTAGTGTCTTGTGTAGTGGAATTATGACCTCCCTTTTCCTGCTGGTGATGCCCCTGCCTATGCATCCCAGCATCCTATTTGCTTTACCTGCTGCCTTGTCACACTGTTTCCCTGCCTTGAGGTCATCATAGATGATAACCCCAAGATCCCTTTCCTGTTTGGTGCATGCTATATCCTCACCCCCCAACTGATATATTGTGCCAGGGTTTTTGTGCCCTGTATGCATTATCTTGCACTTCCTTGCATTGAATTTCAACTGCCAAACCCCTGACCATTCTTCAAGTTTCTGCAGGTCCCTTCTCATTCTGTTTACACCCTCTGGTGTGGCTACTCTGTTACAGAGCTTTGTGTCATCAGCGAACAGTGAAATTCTGCCTTCTAGGTCCTGCGCAATGTCACTGATGAAGATATTGAATAGGTCCTGTCCCAGCACTGATCCCTGTGGTACCCTGCTGGTCACTCTTCCCTCTGTGGAGTGACAGCCATTTACCACCAGCCTCTGTGTCCTGCCAACCAGCCAGTTACCTACCCACCACACTACTGTCCTGCCCACACCCATATTCCCAGTTTGTGCAATAGTCTTCTATGTGACACAGTGTCAAAGGCCTTGCTGAAGTCCAGATAGGCCATGTCCACTGCCCTCCCCTGATCCACCTCCCTAGTCACCCAGTCAAAAAATTCAATGAGGTTGGTCTGTCATTACCCCCGGTGAAACCATGCTGCCTTGGGTCCTGTAGTCCATTGACAACCAGATGTTCCACCAATCTCTCCTTCAGTAGTGCTTCCATGATCTTCCCCACTACCGAGGTGAGGCTGACTGGTCTGTAGTTCCCGCTTCCTTTGTTCCCACTTTTGTGTAAGGGACTACATCTGCTATCCTCCAGTCTTTGGTACCTCCCTGTTTCCAGTGATCGGCTAAACAGGATAGCCAGAGGTTCAGCCACCACCTCTCTTAGTTCTTTAAGGACCCTGGGTGCACCCCATCTGGCCCCATTGCTTTATCAACTCTTATTACTTCCAGTTCCTTCAGGACCCTTTCTCATGTAAAGGGACTTGTGTCCATTTCTGCACCATTCTCACTCCTTGTACTCCATTCAGACCCATTACCCTCCTCTTCCTCAGTAAAGACTGAGTGGAAATACCTGTTCAATATGTCAGCTTTACTGTTGTCATCCTCCACACTTGGCCTCCAACTATAAAGCCACAACCCATAGTGCAGGTGACTGACGTGACTGTTTATCCAACTCTTTAATAGGTACCTTCCCCTTTTCTTGAGTAATACACACTACTGAATTGGAAAGCGATTTTAGGGAGGGTGTACAGAATGGAATAGTTCAGTGACCTTTGCTTTTAATGCAGGAAACATCGCTTGTCAGGAATTGCTTTCCTTTGTTTTATTACAGTGTGGATATGTATATTTTACAGGATTGCACACTTCTGTATTTAGAACACACATTTCCACTACAGCTGTTGGTCCATCACAACCTTGTTTTTGAAATGGTGTGTTTGAATGTTTTGATTCCATGTGCCATTCCTGATCAGGGACAGATACAGAAATGGGGCGGGGGGTGTGAATATCCACCCTGGGAAAAGTTTGAAGAAAATCCTCTTTAGTGGTGTCACCCATATCTGCCACTGACTGAAGTGAGTTTGCGATCCCCAATTTTCACCAATGACCATTAAAAAAAAAAAGTCCTGCAGCTCATGCCATAAAACTCCCAGCGATGAATATCTGACATGCCAGTAAATCTGCCAAGTAAATCTCCACCTAAGAAAAAGAAAATGCTGTTAACTTGATATAAGAAAGGAAAGGAACTTGCATGTGTGTGTGTGTCTCTCACCCGAAGGCCAGCAGCTTGCTGCTAACAGTATGCATGTGTGCTAACAATGTATTTGTAATTACTGGAGTGCTGCACTGTCGGATGCTGGGGGAGGGTGGGGGGCGGCTTCTGCAAGGGGAGCGAGGTGACATCACCCAAGAGGCAGCAGTGGATGGAAACCAAGAGCCAGGAGCAGAGTTACTCAGTGGAGAGACTTTCGTGAATCTTGAGATATCACTAAAGAATGAGAGTCTGGAGGACCCATAGTGAGTGAAGACCGGAGCTCTGCAGCTCAAGATCACCACCTCTTTCTGTCATCGTCCCTGGACACTATCACCGCAGTGCAGGGCCAGACTTAACCATTCTGTGGCCCTGTGCAAACCCCCTCCATAGGGCCCCTCTGCTACATTCCCTGTAGCCCCTGCCCCACCACATCCATTATTTACACCTCTCCTGTAGCACAGTTCTGTACCATATCATATTAAAGCAGCAGTACAACATAATCAGGAGTGAATTATCGAAATCCTGCTTTTTGGCTGGAAGCATGCGGCCATAGTTCCAATTTCCATATCTGTAAAGATTTTGTTTCAGTCATCTTTAGTTTTTCAGATATTTGCAATTTATTTGAACTGATGTGAATCCACAACAAATATGGTAGCTGACTAATTTTCGGTTGTGCTCCCCCCTTCAGGTCATATCCTGTCTTTTGGTTACTGCATTAGAACCCTGTGCTGAGCTGTCCCGATGTCCCTGAGTAGTACTGCCAGTCACAGACATGTGCAACTGGCAGCAGAGGGGATTCCAGTGCAATATGCTGGGTGGCGGAAATGTAAACACAAGCACAGGAAAATGGAGCAAATTACTCAGTGATAGTACAATGCCGGCAGGAAAGAGTAACAGGGAAATGCTCAGCAGAGCACAGGTAATAAACTGTTGAAAAAGCACAGATTTGTTTTACATTGCACTGCTGCTTTAAGACATGCATATTGAAGTATTATAATTTATTGTCTTATACATAAAGAGAAAGTAAGTGCAGAATGTTGTTAAAATTTATTGTATTTATAATAACTGGGTCTTCCTTTCTGCCATGCAAAAACTGTGGTGTCACCTGCCATAATAAAGGAGTGTTTATTATGGCAAACATGAGCACGGTGTCCCTTGCTCTGCACATGCCACAGCTCTTCCTCCCGGACCGCTGGCAGCCACGTCTTTCCACCAGACATAGAACCACCTCTGGACTTTGCAGTAAATGACTGCCTGTAACAAAATCAAGAAACTGTAACACCAAAAGCCAACATTTTGGTTCCAGACAAAAATAAATAAATTAAAAACGCTTAGATAAATAAATACAAATCATTGTGGACCACCCACTCGAACCTCACTGCAGGTGCTCAGAGCACCGGCATTATGTGCCGGACAATTAGGGTGCCAAATCCTGGATTTTCCACCCCCTTCTTGAGGTCCACCCCGGAGTAGGAATCTATAGTTGGGGGGGTGGGGGGCAGAGTGATCGGTGATGTTACCAATTGGCACCCTAATTGCACAGTGCTGGAACGCTGATGCATTCCTATGGTGAAACTGTCAAATCTAAGTGGGCCACAGCTGCACAGGAACATCTTTGTTATTTTATGAAATTGCTGTGGCCAAAAAGGGAGACCAGAAATTATATGAAATAAAATATGGGAACAGTGTGTGTAAACTCGAAGTTGAAAGGGCCGATTTTGGGGATGTTTGAGATGTGCGATGGGAGGGAGTTAAACCAGCAAGGTGCTCTGTAGTGAAATGCCCTTTGGGTGAGCGAGGTCCTGGCTCTGGGCACCTGGAAGGTGGTTTTGGCAGTATTGCGGGTGATGACCAAGGGGGAGGCCCGTTGAAGGGGAACAGTGACTCCTGGGGGCAGAGCTCAAGTAGAGCCTTTTTTGCCAGTATGCAGGTATGGTATTGCAGTCGTTCATTGAAAGTGAGTAAGTTCGAGGTGGAGTAGAGCTGGCATGTGTGAGTTCTGCTGGAGGTGCCAGTGAGGAACCTGCAGGCTTTGTTAATAGAAGTCCAGACTTTGTTGAGGGCAGTGGGGTCAGCAGCTGCATAGATCGTGACTCCACAGTCCACCAATGACAGGATGGAGGAAGTGATAGCCAGCCGTAGGGCAAACTCAGGGAGGCAGTCTTTGTGGCGGTATAGGAGTCCAATCCAGGCATTCATGGCAGAGGACAGATAGTTAATATGGGCATTTAAGGAGAGAGCTGAGTGGTGATGCCCAGGTATTTGTATGTTGATACCTGTTCAAGGGAGTGGAGGGTGCTGGGAAAGATGTGAAGGGGAGCATTTCTGGAGTGGCTTTGGCTGTGTGCAAAAATCATAGATTTTGTCTTCTTGAGGTTCAGAACCAGACTATGGTCGAGGAACCATTTCTCAGCTTGGCTGAAGGTGAGTTGCAGGGAGCTCTGGAGTGTGAGTGGGTCAGGGTGTGAGGCGACGAGGACTGCGTCGTCGGCGTATAGAAGCATTTTGCCTGTGCAGGAGATGGGGAGGGTGTTTAAAAAGAGACTGAACAATGTGGGGCCCAGGATGGAGCGTTGAGGGACCCCGGAGCATACAGGAAAGGGCAGCTGATAGGATACCATTTAGTCTGACCCATTGGGATCTATCCCGGAGGTAGCTGGAGAACCAGGCCAGAGGGCCAGATGAGAAGCCCAGCTGATGGAGGGAGTCAAGCATTAGGGGTGACACACAGTGTCAAAGGCCTTGGATAGGTCAATGAACACTGCCCTAAAGATCTCCCCAGTATCAAGTGCAGAGTGTATTTGGTGGGAGAACTCCAATAGGGCTGTAGTGGTGCTGTGACCAGGGTGGAAACCATGCTGCTCTGGGCATAGTATGTTGTACTTGGATAGGTAATCCACGAGTTGGGTGGATGCTATTTTCTCCAGGGCTTTGGGGGGGGGGTGGAGATAGGTCTGTAATTGTTTGGTAATGTGCAGTCTCCATTTTTATGTATGGGGTAATTTCTGCCAGTTTCCATACGCTTGGGAATTGGCCGAGGCATAGTGATTGGTTGAGAAGGTCAGTGAGGGGGACTAACATGACATCAAGTGTTAGGCGAAGTATCCTGGAGTCAAAGGGGTCACAGCTCGGGTTGTGGGAGAAGAGGGCTTTTAGGAGGAGTGGCTGGGCATCGTGGGGAGAGATGGTCCTGAGGGGAAATGGGGGATGGCAAATAGGTGGGTGGTTGGCTGCAGGGATGGGGTCAAAGAAGTGGTCAGGAAGGACTGCACTTAGGTCAGAAAATGTTGTGTTGAGGCAGTCAGCAACACGTGGTAAGTCAGTATTAATTGTGCCGTTGATAACCATCTGGGCGGGGGGAGCGGGTCTTCCCGTTAAGCTCCTTTATGTTATCCCAGAAGGCTCGGGTAGAGCCCCAGGATGAGGTCAAGCTGGTTTGATAGTGATGGGCCTTGGCTTGTCTTATGGCCCATGTGCATTGGTTGCGAGTGGCATTATAGACTTGCCTGTCAGCTGTCCTGCCAGACTCAACAGCAGTGTGCCACAGGTTATCCCACTGCTTCAGTTGCTGGATCAGCGTGGGGGAAATCCAGGCAGCATTATGTCTTTTGGAGTGGGCATTGGTGACTGGGCCAAAGATGTCACAGGCCCTGCAGAAGGCTGAGGAAGGCTAGGGCAGTATCTATATCCATAGCGCAGGAGATCGGGGACCAGTCGAGCTGAGCAAGGTACTGCTTTAGTTTATTAAGGCCCCCAGGGCAGAAACAGCGATGGGGGGTGACTTTGTGTGCAGATTTTGGCATGGGAAGGACTAGATGCAGAGAATTGGTGAGTGGTCGTTAAGGGAGTTGGCTAAGATGTTAACAAACTTGATTTTGTGTGGGCGGTTTGTGAGTACTATATCTAGGAGGGAGCTGGTCCCACTTGATTGGTTAAATCTGGTGGGACGAGTGACTAGTTGAGATAGATCAAGGGATGTGAAGTTGTCCTTAATGTGTGTTGTAGTGGAGCCAAGCCAGTTTATGTTGAGGTCTCCTAGGATGATTTGTTCAGCTTTGTGTGGCAGGGTAGAGAGATAGTCAGTGAGAGAGCAGATAGCTAGACTTTGTGCCCGCAGGGGTATGTAGGTGGTGGTGAGGTAAAGAGGGCCACGGCCTGGATCCGGGGTGATTTTTATGGTGATGACAAAGCCCCGTGGTCGAGCTTGGGGGTAGGTAGCATGTGCCCCAAGAGGGAGTCATGTAGGTAGACTGCACACCCACTGCCCTGCTTACCCACATGATCTTCTCTAAAAAGGGTGAAACCTGGGAGGAAGACAGCAGAGTCAGGAGCTGAGTGGGAGAGCCAGGTCTCCACTATGACAAGGATGTTGGGTGTGTGTTGGGAGACCCAGCACTGGAGTGCAGCCATCTTCCTAGGGAGACTGCAGATATTCATAGAGGCAATGTGGAGGCCATGTCCAGGAGGGGGCGATGGTGGGGTAGTGGGTCCTGGTCCTGAGATGGGGTGGACATTCCCAGAGAGCAATAGGAGTAAGGTGATGAGGCGGAGAAAAGGACTGCGGCGGTTGTGGTATAGGAGCTTGGTCAGATGCGAGGATCTGGTGGGGACAGCGCAGGGGATGGGTAGGGAGTTAAGGGCAGTAGTAGCTAGGATGGAAAGGGACCACCTTGCACCGTGTGCTGAGGGCCGGGGGGGGTGGACATCAGTGGAGGGTGTTGGGGGGCGGTAGGGTGGCCTAGCATGTGAGGTGCATTAGAGGTGAGCAGAGAGCAGATGGGAGGGCAAGGAGCAGTGTGGGGATGGACCCAAGGAGGCTGTGGTTCTGATAGAGGTGCACTTACAGTGGTGCAGGAGAGATTTTGTACAAGAACGGGGAAGGGGGGACAGGATCATTAAGAGTAAAACAAGTACAGAGAACAGTACTAGAGACATGTTGGTGTATGTGATGAAGATAAGTGTAGGCAGGCAGGATCCCCCTAGTGTTCAAGGAGTATAACCTGCAGGTGGTAAAGTGGGTTGATTGGTTCTGCAGCCTCAGCAGCCTCATGTGACACCATGTATACATTAGAGAGCCGGTGGTGGGGGGGAGGTGGGGAGCCGGCACGCAGCACTGGTGGGGCCGACAAAGCACCCTTGTGTAGCAGGATGGCGCTGCTTCTGCAAGCGCCTTTTTCAAACTCCGTACCTTTTCATTTTTGCTTGGTCCTGGGGGGGTGGGGGTGTCTTTGCAGTGAGGGGAGGGCAGGCACTCCTATGCCCTTGCGACCCTCGGAGCTTCTGCAGAGGAAACAGAGAGGAACAGAGGGTTAAAAGCTGGTTTCTGGAGGCGGGGCCAAGGTAGGGAGAGAGCAGCCGAATGTTAACACAGTACTATAATATAACAACTGTATCACTGTATGCTAAGCTAGCAAATGTTTTAAATTCTTAAAATACTTGGCAAAAAACAGTTGAAAGTTGAGGCTGTGGGAGGAAGCTCAGCGCAAAAAAGCTATCTGTAGTGCTGCGCCGACCTCCCGACTCAATTAAAGGCAAACTGTTCGTTGAGTCCTTTCTTGGTAAATTCAAAGAGCTGTTCTGTCGCCAAAAAGACAAAGCACCCTTGTGTAGCAGGCTGGCGCTGCTTCTGCAAGCGCCTTTTTCAAACTCTGTACCTTTTCAATTTTGCTTGGTCCTGGGGGGGTTGGGGGCATCCTTGCAGCAAGGGGAGGGCAGGCACTCCTACGCTCTTGTGACCCTCGGAGCTTCTTTTCATTTTTGCTTGGTCCTGGGGGGTGGAGGGCATCCTTGCAGTGAGGTGAGGGCAGGCACTCCTATGCCCTCGCGACCCTCTAACTCTTCGGGTATATGTAAACTTCTCATTACACATACCATCCCATACTTTATTCTGTATATTATGCAACATCGATCACAAGTTAAAAAAAGACATTGGAATGGTCAGAAGGGACTCTAGTAACATCAGCACCCCCCCACTTCAAATGCACGAATAACCCTGTGATGTTCTATTGTAGGTCCAGGAGGTCAAGTGGGCTATTTGGTGCTCCTTGGTTGGTGTCCTAGTGGGTGGTGGAGAGGATCCCTGAGGTTTAGTGGGACCACAGTCCACATTTTGTCTTAATGTTATCTCTGATAGTCTATGTGGGTCCAGAAGGGATGCTTCCTTCCCAGGCTTCTTCCTTGTATGTTTGCCACTTCCCAGCCGCTTGTGTGCTGGGGGAGTTGGTTGAGATAGTGAGCTCCACTGCACTCTTTCGGATACTCTAGGTGAAATCACAACTAGAGTGCACATCTGCCACAGTGCCACCAACTCCAGCCCCTACTGAGCTCAAGCTGGGGCCTGCTCCATAGCTAGGTAGGAAAGGGAGGATGGGAACCAGCATGGGTGGGAACCCCTGAGTTTGATGCTGGTCCTGTGGCTGGATCTAGACTGGTCCCCCACCCTTGTAGGTACAGCAGACAGTAGTGACACACCACTGACACTTCTATAGCTGCCTGTCTCACCCCCACCAAATTTCAGTGTACAATATAAAGTTAATATATCTATGCAGCTAGCATTTCACCACTGGAGTCACAGGTTCAAATCTGACTCTGGTTCTCCTATAGCTGCCTGCCCCCCTACACACACACACACCAACTTGTTCAATCATGTACAATACAATGGCCGAGGGTGGGGATGGAACTGAAAGCAGCCAATGTTTTATGGGATGGGAATGGGACAGGCAGATTTGAACACGGATAGACTGATCATGTCAGCCGGATATACATCTATTAGTCTGGTAGTCACATGGCTAAGTGAAGGCAAGCAAGCACAGCCTCTCTAAGTTTTTCTGATTTATTGTACCATTTTAACCATGCTGCACTAAGACTGAGATTGTTGCTTGCCTGTTTCCTTGCAAAAATGGTACAAGAAATCAGAAAAACTCAGAAATGCTGTGCTTGCTTGCCCCTTGCAGTTGCAGAAATTCTACAGTTTTCATTTTCATGTAGCCATGTGATGCAACTCCCAGTTTCAGATGCATATCCGACCACTGACCTGATCAATCTCTTTGTGTTCAAACATGTTTGTTTGTACGGGTTGTCCCATTCTTCCTATAAAGTCTGGGTGCTCTCAGTTCCCCACCCAGCCATTGTATATACCTGAACAAGTTGGGGGGGGGGGGTGCAGGCACATTTAAGAGAACCAGAGCCAGATTTGAACCTGTGGCTCCAGTGGTGAAATGCTAGCTGCAAAGCTATATTACTTCATATTAGCCACCTGACAGTTTCATTTCATGTCTAACAGAACTAACTCACTGCTAGGGAAAAGGTGGCTAAATATTGATGAAGAAAAAACAGTGAATTTAACTGGCATTTAGAATAGATCCAGGCTTTCCCTATAAGGATTTACATAAGGGTCCAAGTGTCTATAAATGGTTCACAGGATGCAGGCAAAGAAATGCTTGTCCTTGCAGTTTTTTTTTTTTTTTAAACTTGCCTTCTCTTTTTGACATTAAATTAGCATCACAGCAGTGAGATGCAGTGCAGTACATTTGCAATGCATTCTGTTCAGTTTTTAGTTACATTTAATGTCAGAATCTGTATAATAAAATACCCATAGTTGTAATAGAAGGATTATACATTAAATAATAAATACATTTATTGATTTAGCTTATATAGCATATACATACATACATACATACATACAGTAAAATCTTGCTAATTCGAATATGCTGGGGGACAGAAAATCATTCGGATAAGCGGGGGACCATTAAAAATGTTGTACAGTGCAGTCAAAGATGACTGGTGATGGCAAGAAATGGTCTGTATTTAATATACAGTAACAATGTGCTACTTAAATTAAAACTATGCACTAGTAAAGTACATAAAATGCTCACTCTAATTTCAAATTCTGCTCCCAACAGCCTGCCACACAGCTGGATGCGTAAAGTGTGCACTACAGGACTACAGTTCCAACATTTGTACAAAAATTATTGAGCGCTTGAGCAAAATATGAAACAGGTGGTCTACACATGACCCCAGATTATAAGCATATCACCTCTGAAATACTGTTTCAGATTAATTTGCCAAAGGTGGAAGTTGCAGGTTCACATGTAGAACTCGGACCTTTCGCATCTGCCTTGCCACTGTCAGCATGGACGTGAACGTCACAAATCTACTGTACATACTTTCTTTTCCTCTTCACGGCATGGTTTGGTGAGAGTTGTGTATCTTTCTGAGCCAATGTGAGGGAAACACCACTGTCCAACTGTGAAAGACAGTTCATGCTACAGGCTATAGAAGAAAAAAAGGCAAAGGACCTTGCAGAGTTCATAGGCTTGGAATCATCGTTTGTACTCATTTGATAGTTGTGAGAGTATAAAATAATAGGTCAACTGGTATTTAATACTTTCTCTTTACATGTTTTGTGCTGCTACTTAATTTAACCAGCCAGATAAACAGCAATGTCAATGTCACTCTGTAAATAACGTTTTAGGGCAGCGATCAAATCAGCAACCCCCCAATATGCTGGCTAGCCTCAGTAGCTTGAGCCTCATCACACTTCATGAATTAATAGAACAAGCTGGCAACAACAGGCAGCAACCCTGTAAGCAGCAGCACATTGGGTGGTGGGCAGGCAGCTATAGAACAGCCAGAAGCAGGACATTTTCACTGACCTATATCAGCACTCCTGATCAGACTCCTGATCATGGGAGAGAGGGGGGGCCGTTGGGAGACTGACACTGGCTGCTGTTTTATTCTGCTCAGCTGTGATGATGATGAGATTAACAGACACTCTGACTGTCTGAGAGCCTCGAGCCGACTGATGCAGTCAGAACCTCAGAAGAGAGACCAGAAGTAAGTATGGTAATGGCGCCTACCACTACCATAATTACATTTTCTGTAACAAAGGGTACCCTTACTTGACTTCTCACTTACTGCCACTGTTGAACTTCAGTAGGAGGTGTGGTAGTGAGAGAGTGGGCACCACTTAACTTAATCGGAGGATACTAATTTGTCCCCTAGTGGCTGTGTTGGTGGTCCAGTTAGATCTTTTGTTTAAATTGGGGGTGTGAGATCTGGGCACTTAATTGGACACCAATTCATACAAACTCAGATCAGGGTGGTGGAAGGCAGCCAAACAAAGGAAAGGATGCTACTACCCGATCGAGTGTCCATTAACGTTATGTGCCTTATCTAGCAGCTAGCTAACAAACATTGCGAAAAATAACACATTATAGTGTATAGTGGAATGTTGTTCTGTATAGAATTCCATCCCGTTCAAAATGCTGTTCTACCACAGTTCCAAGGTCATGGAATGCTGTTCTACCCTATTGTGGTAGTACAGCATTCTAGAACCTCTAGAGACTGCATGAGTCAGTTTCATTTTGAAAGGAAAAGAACTCACAAAACACATTTTTCACACAGTACTATACACTATAAAAAATACAGGATGGGCAACTCTATGCACAACCAGTGTGTTTTGCCACCTCGAGGTTCTGATTCCCATGGACCTCTTGAGCTTCGCTCTCAAGGTCAGAGGGAATCAGAATCCCTCTGTGGCAAAACACACTAGTTCTGCATAGTTTCCCATCCATTATTCTCTATATCACCACAGTACTGTTCCATGACGGTGATGATGATGGTGGTGGCCAGGGGGGGGTCTTCAGGGAATGCAGGCTCTGTCAGTCAGAGATGGGTGGAAGGATGACTTATCAGTAACAGCTAACCAAGATTGCTTATTAAAAAAAAAAAAAACCAAGCATGGTAGTAGCTTTCTGGGGGCCCCTGCAGTTGGGGGCCCAATGCAGGGGCACAGTTCGCACAATGGTAAGGCCGGCCCTGATTGCAGGGGGAGAGACAGCACCGGCAAACACATAGCCCCGGGCTCTGCCATTTGGAAACTAGTTTAGATCAAAATAACTAATCTGCAACAAAAAGGAAAAAAAACTTTTAGAAAGTGAAAAACATTTAGGATTCCGCTGAGGAGGGCGATATATATAAACACCACAAAACACAAAAGATGCGCTTTTCTCTTCTACTTTTGCACTGAAATTGAAAAGTAAAAAAAGTTTTCTGTTGGAGTTTATCTAAAGAGGACTCATGAGTTGGCTTGGAAGGAAGGAATGCAGAGAGAACAACACAGGTAAATATTCCTAGTTCCTAGAGCTCAAGTTGTAAGTCAGCACAGCCCTGCCGTTTGTGTTAGCACCCTTACATTCTTTGACCTTGCAGGGCATCACAAGTTTGTTTTTCATTTTCTTTTCTGTGTTAAATGCCTTTACTTTAGCATTTTTGTGCTGTCAGTGGGGATTTGAAAATCCAGTTGTTTTGTAGCAAATATCACATCGTCGCTAGATCCTAACAAAACAGCTGGACTGAAATCTTTGTACCTTTCTGCCTCTGCCCATTTGCTCGATCATAGCCTCATCACTGAGTAACTGAACAGCAAGTAATGGAGGCCTGTTAGATCAGCCACCGCAATTATGAGCCTGTCTCTAATTGCAGGGGCTGAAACAATCAGGGACCGCCCACCATCGCACCATCAGCCAAATACAGAGATGAATGGCTGAGGCTACAATGATGAGGCTGCCTGTGATTGCTGCGGCCAGATCATTTCAAGTTGGTGGCACTTTTGGAAACCAATGTCATCAGCACAGTGAGCCTGCATTGGTCCACCAGTGCCAAGCCCACAAATGCAGTGTGGCCATTGGCCGCCACAGTGCTGCACCTCCATAACCTGCTTCTTTTCTAAGCTGCCACCAAATGTTTCTTGAGCATGTGCTCAAGCAAACATAAAAAGGAAATATCCAGCCATGAAGCCTGTTATATTATGGGGCTGGGTGTGAAAAGCATTTTCTGAAGGAGAACTGGATTGTAGCATTAATGTCTGCAGTAATGTAATCTTCAGTTCCCTACTTTTTAGCATTAAAAATGCTAGAATTAGGAGGGACTGGTGAAATATTTTAGTCCAAATCAGGAACATCCCTGAAAATCAGGGACAGTTGAGAGGTGTAGTATGTCTGGCAGATTATTGTGCCCTGTGATCAATACCTCCCCTTTGTGCCAGTGCTGGCACACAGAGGATTTCAAAAGAAACATTTAACCATAATAGACACAGGAACTGGACTTGTTAAGTATGTTGATTTTTTTTTAATGGAACAGGAATTTAAAAAATCAAAACCTTCTACTTTACAAAAAAGCAGAGAAAACCTTGTGTGGGAAATGCCAAATGAACTTAACAATTGTAGAACTACTTGCATGAGATACATTCTTATCATTTTATGAGTACCTGTTGTTTTGAAATAATTAGTGCTGAGTAAAGAGGTAAGACTCAGCTGTGTAAACTGTAGTCCCATGCAGAGTGATTCGGTCATGGGAAAGAAATATGAACTGAGCTGTAATAAGGCTGCAAATACCAGGTTGTCATGTGAATGATCTGGCACCTAACCATCCATCAATAGTGTTTTAACGAAAGGCAGGGTGTGGCATTTAACTAATAAGGTTTCTAGATTCTCTCTTTCTATGTTATAAAGGTAAATATTAATGCTGATTTGTAACCAGCAATAGTAGTACCTATTCCAAATGTAAAATACTTTATGAAATGGCTTGTATAAATGGAGCAATCTGATTGGTGGATGAATACACAGAAACATATGTGTACAATACCACCTAACTCATGGATTAGCACATGTCTTCTAATCAGTGCAAAGCACTGTAGCAAGAGCCATATATTGTACCACTAAACAGAAATGAGCACAGGAATTCTAATTTTAAATTGTCAATAAATATTAAAAGTCAGTGACTCCCCCAGTTTGAGGAATGGTGAAACTGATATGTGGACAGCACACCCAGGTTTCAGGGGTCAGATCAACCCACCCAACTGCCTGAGTACCTCCTCATATGGCCATAGTGGAGAGCAAGATATTTTAGGGGACCAGACAATGACAGTCCTTCTCTCAGAGGTCTGGAACTTTGGACCACTGTAGTGGTCTGGGGATCCTGAGGATGCAGAGCAAAAGATGAAGCCATGATACAGGGAAAGACATTGGGGAGGGATGGACCCAGAGTGGTAGGCTGAGCACAGAAGATGGCCTGGGCTCAGAAGAAATGGGGATAGGTTCCATCATGTCTTGTTCCTGTCACAAGGGAGTCCCTTGGGAATGAGAGACAGGTAGCTAGAGGACACGCTGTTTGTACTCCTCCTCTTTGGGCAATTCTATGTAATACCAGATTACTGAGTACAATAACAGCAGTAGTGTTAAATTTCATCACCCATTCCTCTGCAGACCTGGTGTGTATCATTTAGAGCCTGTCTGAGTGGCAACTTTGGGCTTGTACAGCAGGAGGCAGTCCTGAATGGTTCTTAATGGTTCACTGCCTTGGGGGGGTGGCCATCTGCTTTAGCTCCAGCTTGGGGCTCACAGCATGCCCAGTGAGAGAGACAAGGGCATATGAATGTGTGACCTGTAATTGGTTGGGCAGGTGTGGATGCAGGATTCTCCTAGTTTGCCTCCCTTAGGGACAGAAACTGAATTTCCTTCAGGGATTTGCACATCTCATTGTTGCTCTTGCTCTGGAGTTCTGCAATTTCTTGGGTCAGGGCACTTTTTTCAATTATGGTGTTTTTACTCCTTGCTACCAGCTTGCCTTTATTGTCCCTGGCCCACCCAGCTCCATCATCTAACTCATCTGGGACTTACATGGCTCCATTAATCCACCACCAATTTCCCTCAGAGCTGGACCAGGGGGAGGTGGGTCATCATCCTCCCTCACCTCCTTAGCACAGGCCAAATTGGAGCCTTGCTCAGTAGGTTTTGAGAGGTCTGCAGGGTACAGGCAAGCTCCAAGTTACTTAGGGGTTGTCTTTATGCATTTTCTCCATGGGGTTGCCAGAGTACAATGATGTGCATGCATGCATGCATCATGCATGTCTCCTCACACATGCATTATTGCATCAATGGTGCTCTCCCAGTGATTAAGGTGACCGTTCTTTCACTACTGCCTGTCTCCATCAGGCAGCAGCCTAAGACTGGAACACCAGAACCTGCCTACCCAAGACAGGAGAGCTGTTCCTTGGATGCTCAATAATCTCTCCCCTGCCCGACCACCAACCAACCACAGTCTGCTCCAGAACCCGGGTCATCGATGAGGCAGGCAGTAGCACAATCACCACACCACTGTCATGCTGATTCTTTGAGACTTTAATGCTTCTGTTGATGTCAGTACCTTGCATTATGCTGAGCAGTTCCTCTAATTCAAGACAGCTCTGGGCCTCGCACAGGGACTTACCTCTGCTACCCATGAGTTGGGCCATGTCCTAGATTTTGTCTCTTCACTGGGTCTAGACATCTTAAAAGTTAGGATGGATCCAGTCAGGTAGTCGACAATCATGCTGTGGAGTTTATTGCTGGGTCCCCCCAGATGTTGCCTCTCCTTGTGGTTATGGTTCATTGCTACCCAAAATGTAATATTGAGCTTGGGAAGCTCATGGCAGTGCTATATTCCTCAGTTATGGGGACAGCATGCAAGGAGAGTACTGAGGCAGCTGTGGATGGTTATAATCAGGCTATCTTGGTGGCCCTTGAGTCTCTTGGATCAGTTTGTGTCCATCTGCTGACCTCCCAGTTCAGCTATCCATGGTATAACATGAGTTATGCCACTTGATGGTAATAGATCAGAGGTTGGAACATTCTTGTAAGCAGTCCATCCTGGTGGACAATGAACTGGCTCTGAGATCTCATTACAAACAGTATTAGAGGGCAATCACACCAACAATTTAGAATTCCTGTCACAGGTGATTGTTTCAGGTAAGAACCATCCATTTAGCTTATCTGCACTGTGGACAGTTTGCTGCATCTGTCTTATCTATGATCTGGTGGAGCCTTTTCAGAGAGAAGTGTGAAGAGTTTATTTGCCTCTTCCTGGACAAACTATCATATTTAAGGAAAGGGATTTCTACACATGGTCTGACAGGAGTTAGTGGTATCAGATCGATAACTATGGAGAGCCATCCATGATCCTGGATTGAGTTTCAGCCAGTTTCAGTTGAAGATATGTGGGCTGTGCTCCACTTTCTGTTCTATGGACCCTGGTCCAACCAAACTAATGGTGGACTGTTGGGAGGTCCTAGGCTCGGTCATTGCAATGGCTGTTCCATGTTCCTTGGAGGAGGGCTGTTTCCATTCCATGGCTGGTTGCCGTCTCATGAATGAGCACTTTCATTCATGAGAAGGTGGCCAGCCATGGAGGTGGGAGGGTTGAGCCAGTGTCCTTCTTGACTTCTTTTGAGAATTGGTTGCTAGTGGTTGGGATTAGGGTTGTGTGCTGTAGCGGGGGGGGGGGCATAAATTGTATTTTTTTCTTAAGTGTAAATGAACAGTTTACATTAAGGTGGTGGCCAGATGGTGAGGCAGGCCTGTTGAGCTGGTCATCCATCGGGGCATCTACTGTATTTATTTAAATGTATGAAAATAACCTTTGGGTGTGGGGGAGCAGGGGATTGTGCTTTTGATAGACGATGGGGGTTACATTTTATTTGTTTTGGGGTCTAAGGAGGAGAGAGGGCCTATTTCATTTTTTTTTCTTTTGAAATGGCCAAACACCCATTCCTGAATACCAAATACCAGAATATTTCAATGCTGAATACCGAAATATTTAGCTGAATATTCAGGAAAGATATTCACACAGCCCTACAAACTGGCTGAGCTTAAAACTTCACAAGACAGAGATACTGCTAGAGGAATCAGGTCTTAGTGGGTTGGCAGTGACTGGTGCTATGCCAATCATCCCATATTTAAATAATAGTCCCCTACAAACAATGGATAGGGTTAAGAATCCAGGTATCATATTTTGTAATGCACCTTGGCATTTGAAAGGCACAAATAAATAAAGATTATTATTATTATTGTCATTGTGGACAACAAGATATGCCTAAGACAGCAGGTGGTAGCTGCTCTCTGCATGGATTTCTATAATGAAGGAATATCTGAATCAAACCCTATCTAGTGCATGATAACCTGGTGACGCTGGTTTATGCTTTCCTGATGTGTAGACTCAGTTTCTGCAATGCTCTGTACTTAAGGCTATCAGGAAAGTTGGTGCACCACCTGTAGCTGATGCAGAATTGTCATAACTTGGATTGATTGATTACTAGAGTTAAAACCTCTGTCGTGCTTGAACTGCAATTGCTGCCAATTTGATGGTGCACACCTTCAATATTATGTCATTTTGAGATCCTCAGGGGGCAGTTTTTTGTATGTTTCTGATTATTATAGGATTGTACTATCTCTGTCTTGTTACTGTTTTATGTTAATTTGTTTGGTTTATTATGTAAATTGTTTTATGTTGTGTCTATGTCTGAGATTTAATTGTGCAATGCCAGAACTTTTGAAATTGGGCACTATATAAATAAATTTGCCTTGCCTTGTGGGAGGGCCTGCAGAGGGACGTGGGAAGGATGATAAAGTCAGTACTTTTTCCCTCATGTTACTGTGCCCTTTCCCTCACCCATCTTCCCCACCTACACCAGCCTGTCAGTCCTTGTCCACTGGGGCCTCACCATGGGATGTGGGGTTTCTTGTAGGATAGCTCACCAGCAGGTGGAAATAGAAGGGGGGGGGTTGGTGTTCAGTGAGGTGTACTAACAAGAAGTGACAGTGGCAGCTGATTGTGGTAGGGTAAGCAAAGCAGGGAGATGGAGACTGGATGTAACAACTAGAAAGTAAACTATCTTAAAAAATTGATTAGTTCTAGATGTAAGATGTAGTATTAGTTCCAGATCTAAGGTATACTCCCCAGCCAGCTTTTGCAATTTATGATCTCACCAGCCATTTACACAAGTTACATCTTGCCCAAGTTAAAAATACAAACCCTTACACTCCCTCCAAAATTTACACCTTACCTCTCATGGAGTTTGCACTTCATTATACTAGTGCCACAATTTACAAAACCAACATACCATGAACCTGCATTTCAAACTTACACTTTTCACCGCTGTTACCAAAATGTAATTTTGTTTTATTTCTGTGTTTCCCTTGTTCTTCAGCAGTTATGAATGATAAGGGGAAAGTGTTTAAAAACTACAACATTTGGAGAGGTTAACCATGTACATGACTCCTTTGATTAGAGCAATGTCATACTCCATTTGTCAGCATCACCCCATGTTATGTGGTATTTTCTTTTTTTTATTTACTGTATTTTGTATGCCTCATAACTCAGTCTCAAGCTCCCTGCAGCATATCCTTCCAGATCCATCACCCAGCTTCATTGGGATTTACTAGAGCCTTCTTTAAACACCATGGTATCCTCTCCATGGCAAGGCCACCAGAGAGAACCAAGCCTTGTCGGGATTGAATCCAGTATGGAGGAGGAGCAGTCTGCAGTGTGGAGCCTGTAGAGGATATGTTTCATCCTGCTGAAGGCCACTGTTTTCACATTCTCCCACCCCTCTCCAGAGTATGGATGCCACATGTCTCTTCAACCCACACATAAAAGGCGAAAGGAGTCAAGTGTACTTGGGAATGCTTCTGATCCCCTACCCTCTAGCCCTATGATAACCTAGTCCAGTACCCAAGCCAGGGTACCAGTTTCACAAGCAGCAGCACCAACTCTGCACTGATCATCCACCCTGAACATGTAGTATTTAGTGGTAGCAATAATGGATTCATTCTGTTTTTTCTGAATGTTTGTAGTAGAATAGAAAATTCAATCATATTGAAAGACTTACCCATTAGAAAAGGTGAACTTCATTGGTGGAATCGAGTAACCCAAGAAGAATCTGAATTCCATTAGTGAAATTATGTTAATTCTCCCAGAGGTATTGGTTTACCAAATCAATAGTTATTCTCCCCTCATCTCTGCAGTACAAGTACTGTAGAACAACACAGTAGATAGACAGACAGACAGAGAGACAAACAGAGTCAGGGAGACAGATGATAGAGAGAGAGATAGACAGACATATAGATAGACAGAGAGACAGAAACAGGCACAGGTAGACAGGAACGTAAAAAGATAGATACCTTTTTATTTAGATAGATCCATATCTTGATTTCAATTAAATATGACAGAAAATAGCTTCTTAAATTCATTGTAGTTATTGTTTGCATGTACAGTACTTGCATATCAGAGGGCAATTGCACATCACAAAAATGCTAGCATACAAGGGGAAAGCACAAAGAAACATATAGTCCTTAACTGATCAGATTCATTTTTTTTTCAGATACAATCTACTTGACATGGTCCCCTGGTACCAGTCTAAATTTTTAATGTTGGAAGTGGTGATTTCGTCTCTTAATAATTTAAGAGATCACTGATTGTCCAATTTGTAAAAATATATTGGAGTGCAGACACAAGCAGACACATTTCTGCTGATGCATAGTAGAATATTTGTTAAGCACAGCAAGACAAGTTATAACAATTGCATTCAGACCAGCAGCAAACTGAAAAAAAGTGCTTTGGGGATTTATATTACTCTGACTGTGTCACTCCCTCAGTCAAAGTAAAACATCAACATATTTTCTAGTATCTACTTTACAGTGTGTTGGTCATTCTGTCAGTTGAAATTCATGTGATTATCTATCAGCAGATAACGCTAAACTAAACTAATATCATTTTAAGTCTTCTTTTTCAGTCAGTGATCCCTAAACACAAATGGGAAATATTACACAATTTTATGTACATTGTGCACATACTGCAAATTCTCAGTGTATTGCAAGTTCCCAAATAACTTTTTCAGAATGAGGAAAAAAGTCATATTTTAAATGGGATCTTCTTCAATAGATATGTTCCTTTACATTTAACTCATCTACAGTATGCTTTGCTTCATTAATACAGCAAATAAGTCCTTTAATTTGACAAAAGAATCACCCCTTCCCATAATTTGTACAGGATCTTCCTAACAAATTCCTTTTAATATCTGGAATGGAAAGCAGCTATTCCAAATGCGTTGCTTTATGATGGTTAAGGAGTACAATAATGTGTGGAGACCTCACAAATGTGAGCTGAAGTTGTTTTAAATGTTAAAAGACAGTAATAGGCTGGAGTACTTAAGGAATGTCATTGGTCCTTAGCCATGATTATTTCTGCATCAAACCCACATCAAAAGGTCCAATCTGCCTTGTTCCCCACATTAACATCCCTATGTCTACTTCTCAGAACTTTCAATGCCATCTTAAAGGTGATAGGAAACAAGTTTTCCAACTCTTGATGCCCTCCAGTTGTCCTTTTAGTGTCCACCCAATATTCTGATATGTTTTTGGCATTTTTTGTTAAATTAATAATCTATTCTTTTCCCTTTGTAACTACCCTGAATCCCTGTCTGCTCAGCAGTTGCTGCTCTCCCGTGTTGTCATGCTGCCTGAACACTGTATGACATCAATAACATAATTTCAGACCATTCAGATGAATAGCAAGGAATGCTGCTAATGATGACCTAGAATGTCTTAGAACTATGAAAAGAAAGATCAGTAGCTGCTGAGGAGAGTAGAACTTATATAGATCTGAGGGAACCTCAAAGTTAGATAATTTATCAAAAACTGGTAAAAGAAAATCAGAATACATAACTGGCAAGTAAAGGAAGATGGAAGGGCAGTTAACTATGTAAAAATCAGTCCCTATCTCTTTTAAAACTTTTCAAATGGCAGTCTTTTTCCCTCACTAAAAATCTCTTATTAGGCCATAAAAAACTAAAACTCACTTACATTAAGCAAGCAATAATACCCGCTAGGGTAGGTGGTAGGGGGCTATACAGGACCACCCAGTGTCATAATGAGGCCCAACACTGCAGGCAGAGGGCCTTATAGCCCATGGAAGGTCCAGTATAGTCCATATGCCCACCCTGGAGGCTACTATTATACTTAGAAAATTGGTATTTATGAACATTTAAATTAAGTATTGAAACAGCTAAGTAATCACTTTAAAATGAATAGAATGAATAGGAGAAAAAAACTGGTAAAGTAGTCCCCCCATTTGTGTGCTGTTCTATCCCTTGTTGCCCCCCCCCAAACACACAACGGCATTCTTGTCTACTAACTCTCCCCCCCTCCACCACACACACACATGCACACATTGCAGGCACCACATCAGCCAGGGCACTATTTTGCTGTAGCATGTTGTACCCCCTGCCCCAGGCACAACACAGCTTACATGACCAGAAGTGCTCAGCTTACCTTCTTGGAGACCTTCCACATATTCTCAGAAACAATCTTCTACTGCACCTTAACCCAGTGTACAGATTCAGTCCTGCTTCTATCCCATCTGCCAAATACTTGTACGGCTACTGTGAATTCAGCAATGTTGCCCCCTTTACCCAAGACATCCAGATCCCTCTAAATTGAATTCCTCTTCAGGCCCAAAGCCCAGTAGGCAGCATACCTTGATTGGGTACCCACTGGGATTGACTGTCCCACTCTGAGATTTCTCTAATGATCAGAATACTTGGACCATCTGGTTTGACTCCTTCTCCAATCCTTGAGCTGCGGAATGTCTTAAGGGCCCAAGATCAGGCCTGGCTTGTACCAACCCTGTTGATGTACTGTGTGATTCCCTCGTCAAGCAAGTTAATAGGACCTTGTGCTACCCTCTAGCAGTAAGAGAGACAATAACTTGCTTATCGTGGTGGAAGACCCCAACAGGAATTGTGCATCTCTGACCTGTGTCATGAGCCAGTCAATTGATGAGCCACCCATTGTGTCTGTACTGCCAAGAGCATATCAGTACCCCTCTTGCACCTAGTCACAAACTGGCATGCCTTTGTGCCCTCCCTCCAACCAGCTATCACCCTAGCATGAAGCACACTGGTCATCTGTGTCCTGAGCGCTCTCATCCAGTGAAGGCACCTGAAATACATTGCCTTCTTTCTTACCACAACCAGGCTACCTCGATGATTTTCTTCCTGCTGCTGCAACCCTTTCCAATATCCCTTGGAAGGTGATACACAGACACCCAATTCCTCTATCAAGCACAGAAAATAAAAACCCTGCCCCCTACTGTAGGGAGGAGTTGTTACAAGTGCAAAACAAGTTCCATCTAAAGTTAGGAAACTGTGGGATGAGATAAAGGCAGGGTTGGCTAACATAAGAGAGGGTAAAAATGTGAGGAGAAAGAAGAGGGGAGGGCAGAGAGAGCTATGCTTGAGCGTATAGGAGAGTGGAGAGATATAGTTTTAGATACAGGTGTGAGCTGAGATTTTATGGAGCAGAAATTTGAAAGCATTGGACAGAAGTAGCATAATAAGTTTGGGAAGTTGTCCCAACGGTGGTGGAGGCAGAAAGAGACTGCAGCTTGCCCTTCTGATGTTTTTCAACAAGAGACTAAGAAGAATGAGAGTTAGAGGAAACTCGAATTTGGAGAGGAAAGTTTCACAATTGGAAAGGTGTCTGCCTTCAGCAGAAGAGATGGAGTGGAATAGTAAAAACATTGGTGAGTCCAGAGTGGCCAGTATAAGGCAAAGCATGGAAGGAGTGTGAGAAGTTATCAAGTCTGGCAGGGTAATTCTAGGGGCCACACTATAAACCAGAATCACTAGAGCACCATTGAGGGACTTATCATAAGAATACTCTCTCAGCAAACTGCATGGTCAGGATGCTTTTATTGTGATATAGTGCACCAAGTTATTGTCAGTGTTTCTATGGTTTCCAGCTGGTATACCTGATTTGATATTTTAGATCAAACATTTTATAGTGATGCAGTTGACATTAACTGTTTTCAAAGTCAACAAACAGAATGAGAAATGCTTAAAATCACAGTTTGTAGAAGTATAGTGCATGTGTAAACCTTCAGGCTGCATGACTTTGTTCTACCCACAGAGCTTAAGGGAAATAAAAGGTTGGTTTTATTTACTGACTGCAAAGACTATCACTCAAATATTTGATTCTGATCTCTGCAAGGCCAACTGTAACATGAAACCACAACTCTTGTGTATTTAGTAGTTCAAGATATTTTAGTAGCTGTGCACAGAATAGAGTTATAGCAGATAGCACAGTTTTGCCGTTATGCACAATTTAAAAGAGTATTAAAATGAAAGTCTGTTTGTTTAAAACTCATTTCTTTAATTAAAAGATGAAAGCCATTTTATTTTAGGTTGGTTTTTGTTCAGTAGCTTTGGCATTTACCTAATTCCTTGCATTTTACAACAGCTTCACTCAGTACGTTGGAAACATACTCCCCATGTTCATGACCCTGGCCTACATATTCTCTGTCTGCATGATAATTAAAGGGCTAGTGCATGAGAAAGAGCATCGACACAAGGAGGTTTTAAGGATGGTAGGTGTGAGGAACACCGCCCTGTGGCTGGCATGGTTCGTGGATAACATTACTATCCTCATCATATCTTCAGCACTTCTTTCAGTGGTGGTGAAGGTTAGTTAATATTGCTAACATTACATTTAGCTTTGAAAAGGGCAATCATCCCTGTCCAATAACTGACAGATTAAACTAAATTACTGCATCTAATCAACAAATTTCTGCATGCAAATTATATCACCAGATCCAAATATTTTAAAAATATACTGATGATCATAGCAAAATAAAATACATTTTAATTCTTGGCATACATATTTTTTTGCTCATGTGTGTTTTCTTCAAGTACTGCACTAATGTACAAATGCAAGTTGATGGCTTGTATTGTTCTTTAGAAACACATATGATAAAAAAGAAGGTAAGTATTTTAAGTTCACATTTTGATGCTATTTCTAAATATTTCTTTACATCTTAAATCTACTATATAACTTTTGGATTGTCATCTCATGTTACAGAATTGCTAAGAAAAAAGTCAGAAACCTTATACAAATACTAGCACCAAAACAGTGTGTCACTCCTCCATCCAGTGTTTAATTAAAAGTCAAAAGTAGCTCATTAAATTGTAAATTAGTCCTTATGCACTGGAATCATTGAGCTCTCCACATTCTTATCATCTGGTGGAGTTCTCGATGTGATTAATGGTGGTAATACTATGCACCATAATATGGAAACAGCGCTGCATTGTTTTAAATTCAGGACCATCAATTACTTATTTATCTAATTATTGATGGTTTCAGAAAGAGCAAAAACTGAATGAGTGAGAGATATGACTAATGTCTGCCAAGAGAACTACTATTGCATTCCATGGAAAAAACTTTCATGAAAGTGCTGAAGCCATAGTCAAAATTGATAGCTATTTGTGGCACGTAATATCTGAGTGATGGATGATGGTGATACTCAGTAGAAAAGTTAGGCAAAGTTTTATAGAACAAAGTTACAAGGGATTTTTAATAAAGATTACCCCCAGACTGTATGTACGAAAAAAGTGCAGTTTCCATGGCTACATGCATTGTCAGCCCAGTGTGGCATTTCCTCATTCATTTAGCAAGCAGAGGTGCTCAGATTTAGAAATGCAGTGAAGTTTTACTTCGATTGCAGATTTTCAATTAATTCGCTGAATTCGCCTATAGGGGTCAGTTTGCGAAGCTGTGGCTGACAAATGAGAGTTGGTCATTTGTAACTATGCCTTGCTTTGGGATTTTTTTAAGTTCAAATTGCACTTAAAAAAAACAAAACCAAAGAGAAGTTACAAATTGCCAATCCCCTAAATCCCTGGTGTCCAGGGCCACTCTTCCCCCATCAATCACCGGCCCCAGTGCATATAAAAAAATGATCATCTTAAATCCCTGCTGTCTAGTGGTTCCCCCCACCCACAACCACTGATCACCAGCCCCAATATAAAAAAAAAATAATCTTAAATCCCTGGTGTCTAGTGGACCCCACCCCTCCACCCCTTCAGGTAGTGCCTCCCAACCCACCCATCCTCATCCCAATGTAAAACACATATGATAAATCCCTGGTGTCTAGTGGTCCCACCCCCTTCCACTGATCACTGGCCCCAATAAAAAATAATCTTAAATCCCTGGTATCTAGTGGACCCCCCACCCTGTCAGGTAGTGCCCCCCACCCCATTCCCCCCACCTGACCCTGAGTGGGACACCGGCACAGCCATCTACTCACCTACAGAGCCAGCAGCCTGACTGAGCTCTCAATGAATGAGCCATGATCGGGGTCAGGTTGTGGGTGGACTGAGTTGGTGGGGCACTACCTGACAGGGTTGGGGGCCCACTAGACACCAAAAATGTATTTTTTTTTTATGTAAGGGCCAGTCATTGTTGGGGGGGGGAAGAACCACTAGACCCCAGGGATTTACTGAACTTGTTTTTTACGTTGGGTTGGGGTGGGCAGCGGGGTGGGATGATCTGGCAGTACCTGACTGGGTGGGGGGTGGAGTCCACTAGACACCAGGGATTTAACTATAAATAGTAGCAGGCAAAATGCGAAGTTTGACCTCTGCCTTCGGAGCTGCCAAACTCTGCATTTTACAGAGTTTTATCTGTGGGGGGGGGGCATAGCTGGACTTCACACACCTGATTCACTCCATGAAGTGGGGAAAATCCACAAAATATTTCACAGAGTGAATTTTCTCCACTTCGCACATCGCTACTCAGGTTTTGGTTACCATGACAATGCTGAGAAACTGAAACTGATGTCACTGTTAATTTTCATGTGATATCTGCTATCAGCAATGTAGAAATGAATGTTTTTATGAATGGCACCTTTTTTCTAAACAAAAAAAAAAAAGAAAACCATTAGGATAACTCTCTTAAACCACAATCACAACATGGGGTATGAGCAGTACCACTAAATGAAACTTGGCAATGTTGGCTTTTGAAAACTATCATTTTATGCTAGAGAATACTCAAAATCAACATTCCAGCATTCCATGAACATGATCAGACTTCAGCTGTGTAATCCTACTGCTTGTAGACTGGCTGGGCAGGTACATAATCTAGGATTAATGTAACCTCAATGGGACACTTTCAGATATTCAACTTTCCGATATTTATTTATTTCGTCATTCAGACATAACCTTTGAGCAAAATGCTCTTTTTCAAAAGTTTCACGTCTTGACTGACGGACAACACAGAAAGGTAGTTACAAAGTATGGGTGCACAAGTGCAGAGACAAAAAATACAAGAAATAAAAACAATTGGTCTGACTAGTTACAATTGTAAGCTATCTCATATAGAGGTACAGCATATTCCAGTCAGTACAGCCCAAGGTACATGGTGAGTGCTGTGGGTTTAAGAAACTAATTTAGCAGGAGTTAAAGCAGCCAGGGAAGGCATTGTCATTATTTCATATAAAGCCATGGGGAGGGGAGAGACTCAGTATAGGCTTTCACACCCTGTATGTTACTGTAGCCAAGAGGAGGCTTTGTCATTAATTCTAGTCAAGGGTGCGGGGTGGGGGGGGGTGATAATTTTCTGTGCAGGACTGACCTAGCAGGAACATACAGTATATGCCACTTGTAATGGATTACTTTGTCCAGTAACAATTCATCCCTTACGACCAGCGTCCACTACATCCATTTAGAAACAACAAAACATTAGCATTAGCATTTCTCACTTGATGCGGTCATCTGCTTAACACATAATGCATGACAGTGATTTACAGTTCTTTTCAGTTAGCTTTTTTTGTTCTGGCAAGCCACACCAGTCAAAACTTTATTAAAGCAAAACAAAAAAAAGTAAATAAGAAAAAAAAAACACGATAAAATAAAAAATGCTGTGCTCTGTACCATGCTGTCATTGGCTGTGTAATTCAATTTGTTCTACCTGCAATTAACTGCGATTACTGAGAGGGGCTAATGAAATCTTCAATGCTTGTTTGCTTTGAGTTTGCTCTAGTGTACCTCTTCCACATGGACTCTGTCAACGAAAGCTGGTCCCATTTCGGAACAATATCGTCCCTCTGCTCAACTGCACAATGTAGAGTGAGCAAAGCAATCCTCGCATCAGCTGGTATCACTTGGACGTTCTCCTCTTCCTCTTCTTGAACTCCCTCATCCTCTGACTCCACATCAGGTAGCATACCATCGACAGCCTCGTTGATGTCATCTATGTCAGACTTAGGTGTTTCGTCTCCTAGGTGACAAATCGCTCCTAGATCCTCAGCAGTCAGAGGATTTTGATTGTTTGAATCTTCAGGTAAATCAAGCTCCACAGGAATAGTGCCAATTGCATTGTCTGTCACAAAACCTCCTTTTCGAAAACAGGCCTGAATTGTCTCCATAGAGACTTTGTTCCAGACATGTTGGATCATGCACACAGCATTGAGCAAGTTGATCCAGTGAACACAAACTGAAGTTGTGATCTTCTCATCTTCATCAAGCAAGTCCAGTAACCTGCCTCTCATCAGGGTCACGTAGTGCTACTTAAAGCTATAAATCACACCCTGATCAAGTGGCTGCATGATGCTGGTTGTGTCTGGGGGCAGAAAAATAAGCTTAATGTTATGAAGCCCAGTGACATTAGGGTGGGAGCTAGTTACCCAGGAGAAGGGCAATCTTGCGTGACAGTAGACTGCGGTCCCAGTTTCTTATCCATGCTGTAAAAATCTCACCTATCATCTATGCTGTCTTGTTGTTTCTGTAGATGACTGGGAAATTTCAAACACCATGAAAGCAACGCAGCTGAGTGCTTTTGCCAATGACAACAGGTGTCTGCTTTTCCGAACCTGACATATTGTAGGTTAACAGCACTGTAATTCGTTCCTTTGCTTTCTTTAGCCCAAGTGGTGCCTCAGAACGGAAAGCTAAGGTGCCGTAACTGACACATCTAAAGTACAAACCAGTCTCGTTGGTGTTAAAAATATTTTCTGGACTGTAACCTGACAGTAGCTGTGGCAGCACATCTTTTAACCATGCATCTGCTGCACAGCTGTCAGCGTTCAACTTTTTGCTGTGGGTTAGACAAAAGCAGATGTTGTGGCATTGCTTCCATCTACTGAGCCACCCATCTGTTGCTTTAAACCCTGTTTTTCCAAGGGCAGCAGCAAGGCTATTAGCCTTCTGAAGCAAGAGAGGCTCACTAATCAATGTCTCCCTGCTATGAGTATTACTGAACCACCTGAGCAGCGCCTCCTCCACATCCGTATCTTTGCCATCTCTTTTGTGCTTATGCTCGGGGTTCCGGTTACTGTGCCAGTCTGACAGCAATTTTTCTTTATTCTTCAGCAAGTCTGAGATTGCAGACTTGGGGATTGAAAAGTGTGAGCTTAAATCTCTGACACTCAGCTTTGGCATTTTTTCAATCGCATTTAAGAGCTCAACTTTCTTAGCTAGTGGTAGACAGGTTCACTTACCTGACAGCATTTCACCAAACAGCAAGGCACAGTTGCACAGCAAAAAAAGACACACAGAACTAGACTGTGGCAGAACGAGGGTGTTTTAAATAGGGGATAATGACTGTTTGATTGCTTCAATAGGCTCCATTATACAAGGTGCTAACTGCTTTGGTGTTGCTTGTAGCGGATGTCACAAGCGGAATGACATGTCTGTTTAAGCCATTAAATTTAACATTGTGGCAATAAGAAATGGCATTTGGAAAGGGAAAATTGTCCATTTTAACTGAATGTCTGCTACAAATGAGTCTGTTAAAAGTGGAGCATACTGTACTAGAGAGCAATGTGAGGGAGGACCATACACAGAATAAGCTGGGGGGAAGACAGGTGCTTTGAGACAATCACATTTGTGCAGGGTCAGTAGCAGGGGGGGACTTAAAACAGAGTCCCAGCAGGATGACTCCAAGCTACTGGGTGATAGTGCTACAAGTTACCTGCTGCTACAGACCTCAGCCTTGGCCAAGTGACATCTTTGTTCCGCCTTGAAGATGAGGAAGACAATATTCTTGCAGCATTACTATAAACTGGGAATTATTAGGTGGAGGAACTCTCACCTCTAAATTTGTGTGTATGGGGGGGGGGGCTGTCCCAGTAGGTTGAACTCTCCTGTAGTAGTCAAAGTAGAAAGATGACTGAGGTGCATTAACTTGTATAAAATGTTGTAATAGGTGGGAAACTGGAGTCCTGTGAGTTCCTGCAACATTAACCCCTGACTCTAACCCTTTCTCTAATAGTGGCATACATTTTTTTTCACCAGTTTTTCCCCTTGGCATCCCTCACTTCCCTTGCCACAATGATCAAGATCATAATGGCCAGACACTTCCTCTTCCTGTACAGGCAAGCCAAGTTGATGCCTTCAAAGCCAACACCAATGCCAGGGGCATGGAAACACTGTGCAGCCCAACACTCATGACCTGGAGGCCAGACACTTGTAGATGAAATACAGTCACTAGTAGGCAACATTACACTAACAGAACTCACCTGTGCTATACAAAAATTGACACCATGCAATACTCCAGGGGAAGATAGTACACTGCTAGACTAACAACTGTGGCAATTCTCTAAACCCTCATTTACATGTATTTATTTGTTTATTCAAGAGTTTCACCAGGAAGGCATACTGAGCAGTATAGTTCATTTCCAGATGCATCCTGAGGGGAGGGGAAGATGGAGCTTACACAAATAAACAGAACATGGGTACGTTTGTGGTACAATGGACAATATACATACTAAGCAGGTTACGGTAGGGGAACAGTAAGTACAATGTGATGGGATACAACCAGATATTGGGCAATAAATTACATCTTAGATACTGTATATAACAAATAATTATGTGCAGAGAACACTTAGTACATACATTTAAACATGTGCTGAGAAGACACTCAATTGTGAGCAGGAAGGTGCTTAAACTACTTAATCAGCTCCTGTCACTAAAATCCTACTGAGAAACCTTTTACAATGCAAAATGTCCTGGTCTTTAAAAAAAAGACAAAGATACCCAGAAATGCTTATAATTTAGACCTATCCATCTCCTTTACAGTGACCAAAGAATATTAGCTAAAATCTTAGCCACAACTCTTTTTTGTAATTTACATTTTATTCAGAAGTTTTTGAGCACAAAGATGCAGGCAGCATACCATTGACAGCAGATAACAAAACAGGTGTGTAGACAGAATTACACTTAAAATTTAGATGCAGTTCTATACAGAGTACTTGCAATCACATGGTATTGTACTTTGGAAATCATAGCAAATTCCATCCCTCCACCCACCACCGCCACCACCACCAGACTATCAGTCATAACAAACTGGGCATTTTTCCTTGTTTATGGTACAAAATCTTGTCTATACTCCATAATATGGATGACCTAAGCAAGCTAGGTAATGTCTGTTGACTGCATGCCAAAAATTCTTCCACTATGTATATATGTACTGCATATCTGTCTATCTATCTCTCTATCTCTCTAAATATATATTCTATGCAAAAAACCTTGTTAATGCATCATTTAGAGTTAAAACATAAAAAGTCAGGAAATGAGACCTTTAAGTTTGCCCCCGATGGACCATACATCATCCCGAGATTGACAGCTGACTGGCTATGTCATTGGGGTTGTGAGGTCTAAATGTCATCCCATTGCAAGAAGAATGGGGTGACATTTAGGCCTCACAACCCCAATGACACACCCCATCAGCTGTCAATCTCGGGATGATGGGCAGGTCCATGGGGGGGAGGGGGCAACCCTAAAGGTCTCATTTCCTGACTTTTTGTGTTTTAACCCTAAATGATGCATGTTTAGGACACATTGTGATAAGCCTCTGTGCCTCATCAAGGTAGCCAACCTTAAAGAAATCATTAATACCAGCACTCATGCATACATACTTCATTGAGTCACTCATATAATCATGGTCTCTAAATTTAGCACCCACACATCTTCCATAGATCATTTACAAACATACACTAAAATATTCAAGGAGAGAAAAACAGCTCTCCAGGTACATCAGTCTCTGTTTGTGTTTGTTGCCCTGGCCTGAGGCTCATGTTGCCCCTGGATTTTCCAGATTTTACTGTACTCAGCAAAATATATTGAGTATGCCTGCCGACACCCATGGAAGTAGGAAAAATGAAACATTAAAGGCATGAGCTGAGAAATTAGCTTTTTTCAACTGGCCATCATGTCCTTCACTCACGATTAAAGATCATGGTCAAACAATCTCACGATCAAAGAATTTGCAGGCTCGAGATCAAAGAATTTGCAGGCTCATGATCAAAGAATAAAAAATGGTGAAATTCAAATTTTACACAGAAATACATGAAACCACCAGCATGGTTCAATAAAATGAAGCCCACTGAGCAAAACTCACCCTCATTTGTGTTAATAACCCACCCCTGAGCTGAGAAATGAAATTTTTCCAACTGGCCATCTTGTCCCTTGCTCACGATCAAAGATCGCAGTCAAAGAATCTCTCGATCAAAGAATTTGCAAGCTCATGATCAAAGAATAAAAAATGGTGAAATTCAGATTTTAGACATAAATATATGAAACCACCAGCATGGTTCGATAAAATGAAGCCCCCTGAGCAAAACCCATCCAAGTTTTACTTCAGGAGTGACCCCTGAGCCAAGATATTTGAATTTTCCCAGCTGGAAAGTGAAAACAAGAAGGCGGCTGTCAGGATCAAAGAATTTCTCAGGGTCAAAGATTCTTTGATCGCTAGCCTGAAAATTCTTTGATCATGAGGAGGGACCAGATGGCCAAAACCCCATTCTTCATTCGCAAAATAACCATATAAATGTTCCCATTGACTTATAATGGGAACTTAAAATTTTAATAACTTTTGAATGGATTAATATTTTTTCACCAAACAAAAAGCGACATGTTCCTTGACCCAAGCTCTTTCTGATGAGCCAAGTTACAGAGCAGCATGGTACACAATGGCCGCACAGCACCATGGACAAAATCCAAAAAGTTGCCCACATAACTGGTGAAAAGTGCATATTCAGCGTTTTGGTGAGCAGAAACCGTAAGTCTGAACAAAACAAAATTTGGTAAATCAAGAGATCTCCAATGCCCCACCATGCATGCCAAATTTCCTGCAAATCTGTTCAATGGGTCCAAAGTTATTAACATGCAAAATTCCATGTTTAACATAGAAGTGCCTTCATAACCCTAAATATAGGGACGCGACCGCGCCCCAATAATATATATGTGTATATTTTATATATATATATATATATATATATATATAAATATATATATTTATATTTTTGTCCAGCTCTTTGGCTTTCTCCTCATTGCTACCTCCCTCCTCAGCAATGGGAGAGGCACATAGCAGCTCTGGTAGGTGGCTCCAGACCCTCCTTTGAGGGGCTTGATCTCAGGATCCAAACCTTCCTGATCTGACCCACTAGCAATCCCCCATGGGTTACCCCCTGTGGCAGGGCTGAGGGCAATGGTGTCAACTTTCTTCACCCCAGAGACCAACATCTAGACTCTGGGGGGCCTCACTCTGGTGCTGTGGGTGCAGTCATGGAGCCTACCAGCTCTGAGTTTTCTCTGTTTTTTCTCTCCACCTTTGCCATGGTTGTCTGCTCACGTGTGAAAGCACTCACACGCAGTGACCCGTGAAACCATTCCTGCTTGAGTCACTCCCCAACTGCACTACCACCGGGCCTCCAACAGGTGTCTGTCTGCAACAGGAGTGACTGGATCCCACCTGAGAGTGGAGAGCTGCCCGCAGCCTCTCAGTCCAATGTTCAGCCTCCCCCCACCAACCCCCAATGGCCTGGGCTTGTTCCTGATCCCAGGTTGCTGGTGTAGCATGAGGTGTGGCTTCCAGCACCTCAACCATCAATGCAACCGGGCTGGTGTCTATATATTTATATTTTAACAATATCCTTCCACTGTTACTGTGTTGGTATTGTCCTCTGCAGAAGAAATCCTGAAATAGCTTTCTTGGATGCTGTTTTAAGGATTCCTAGCAACAACTTGTGGACTTTGGGAAACAGCACAAAGGGGTGGTTCACTACATAATAGTGTGCACTTTACACTGGAATGTTTAATTATAGTAATGCACAGGTGCTCCATTCTGTGGGGCAAGAGTCATCACTGATCAAAGAAGGCTATATCTTCAATGTAAACAACTTTTATTAAATAGATACAAAGGTGAAACAAAAGGCTGTAGCTCACCATGGTGAGCTACAGCCTTTTGTTTGCATCTTTGTACAGTATCTATTTAATAAAAGCTGCTTTGCGATGAAGATACAGTGCCAATGTCTACATCATCACTCTGTGGATGCTTCCGTGGTGGGAGTCAGTTATGATTCTCTAGGCATCCCTTGCTCAGTGCACTCTGAAAGGTTAGGAGGTGCCATGTGAGCAGTGGAATGAGCTCTGGTAAGAATCTGAAGCTGCATCATTGGCAGGAGATTGAAGAAATTATAAAGTGTTGTTTATGGATCGAAGTAGGCAGCGGTGTAGCCAGGAATTTCAAGCTTGTACTTGAGAGTTGACAGACTATTGCCTCCTCCATAAACACAAACCAACGATGTGCTGCCCTGCCACACAAACATTGCCCCAGCCCCATTTCAGTCAAGCAACAACAAGTAGTAAGTCAATGATCCTAATAGATTCATAACATTTTATTTTAACACACACTGTCAATCAGACAGAAGTTCACTGACTTTTAGTCACAATGTTTAGGACACATTGTGATAAGCCTCTGTACCACATCAAGGTAGCCAGCTTTAAAGAAGTCATTCACACCAGCACTCAAGCATACATACTTCATTGGGTCACTCGAATAATTATGGTCTCTAAATTTAGCACCCACACATCTTCCAAAGATCATTCACAAACATACACTAAAATATTCAAGGATGGGAAAAACAGTTCTCCAGGTATATCAGGCTCTGTTTGTGTTTGTTACCCTGGCCTGAGGCTCATATTGTCCCTGGATTTTCCAGATTTTACTGTACTCAGCAAAGTAAATTGAGTATTCCTGCCGACACCCATGGAAGCAGGAAAAATGAAACAATAAAGGCATAGTACATTTCGTGACTGGAAATACTTAGACTGAAGTTGAAAGAGAAACATACATTTCAAACAGTGAGCTTGAGCATTTGATGTGTAAATGCATAGACTGGAAACCAGAAGTATAATAGCCACGATATAAGGACGCACTTTTTGAAATGTAAGAAGAACATCATTTGAAAGTTATTGTAAAACACTAATACTCAGATAGAGTGGTCAATGGTTCCTGTGCACCTTGTTTCACCCTCAACACTCCCCTTCTGGAAACAGAGGAGGAGGATGAGGAGGAAACAGAATTTATGGACGTAATGGGGCTAGCTCCTACAAGAGGTTTCTGTCCCTCATTCTCAAATTGTTACAATGGGCCACTTCTAAAATCATGTTTGCACCTACCTCAGTTGTAGCTGTAGACAAAAAGATTGAAAAAGTATCAAAATGACAGATAGGGTGAAATACCTATATACTCCCCCTGATCACTGAGGTGTAGTCCAAGTGGCTGTAT
The DNA here is from genome assembly GCA_016271365.2 of Neoceratodus forsteri. Lineage (NCBI taxonomy): Eukaryota > Metazoa > Chordata > Ceratodontiformes > Ceratodontidae > Neoceratodus > Neoceratodus forsteri. The sequence continues at coordinate 1,210,482,386 of CM057453.1, read as the reverse complement.
GTGAGGGGGTTAAGATACCCTTCTCTGCATTGCTATCTGAAAAGGACTCTAGAAAACTGAATGCTATAGCCATAAGGTTTACTCATCAGCATCACTGCTCATCAGGCAGGCAACCTACTTACCTCGTAGAGTTAAGTACCAGACGGCACTGCTGAATACAGTTGGCACTGGCTGAGAAGGCTGATGGTGAATTGGCACAGAACATGCCTGTTACAGCAGTCAGCCTTGGCTGCCACTAAATACCACTTCCACACAGCTGTGGACACTAATAACACTACCTCAAGGGTCTTAGCTCATGTAGTGTCTCTGAGGAACTTCTCCTGGCCAATGGCACCCATCCTTACTGAGGACATTTAGATCAAGGCCATGGATTTCCAGTTTGAGGGAGAGTCTCTTTTTTTTATACTTTATTTTTATTAATCAGAGAGAAATTAATTTCATTACATACCACATCTCAAAAATCAAATTCAAATAAAGCAATTCCAAAAAGTATAAAGAATGTTTTTGAATTTTTGTGGGGTCTCCAGTTTACTTCTTTATAGCTGAAAATGAGAGCCCATTTAACTAAATTAGGATAGATAATTGTAACTTATCACATACTCCAAGCTTTAATCATCCCATCGAAAAAGGAAAAAAAAACATGTTTCTAAAGCTTATCATTTCAGACAACTACCAGTGTCTTGGGTGGAGTATTGATGCAGTTATTCATGCAGTGTCAGTGGCTCAGCAGGTAGCACACTCACCTCTGAGGCTAGGAGATCAGAAGGCTGTGGGTTATATCCCCTCACCAGGCACTTGGGTTAATATCCCAATACTGACACTGCAGTGCAGCATGAGGGGGGGTACTGCACTCATGAGGTGCCATCTTTCAGATGAGATGTTAAACCGAGGTCCCATCTGTCTGTTCTGATGGTAGTTCAGGTGGATGTTAAAGATTCCATGGCACTTCTCGAAAAGAGTAGGGAATTTAGTTTTAATTCAAGAAATCATACTCAACTGTATGGAAAATGTTTGCTTACAATAAAAATAAAAATTAAAATGCAAGTCTTTCAAATAAACACTCCACAATTTATGCTATTAGTTACTTACTAAATTATAACAATGCAAAGAAAAGAAACAAATTGAATCATTCAAGTAATTGGGAAATCATTATTAGTTAACCATGGGAGTCTCCTCCACATTCTCTGAACATACTGAGTGTTTCTCAAATACATTTCGGTATGATAAATGTTCTTCAATTCTTTCAGAATTTTCAATAATAACTCCTTGTAAGAGGCATTTTTCTTTTGAAGTGTAAAAAAACACCTCACATTTTGAAAGATACCATTTAAAAACAGCAAAAATAATATTTAAAGTATTCTTTTCACATTTCTTGCAGGGATCAGTATATTTACCATAAATTAAGCAAGCAATAATACCCGACAGTGTGGGTGGTATTGGGAAATACCAGACTGCCCAGGGGAATAATGAGGCCTGATGCCACAGGCCGAAGGCCTTATAGCCTCTGGAAGGTCCGGTATTGCCCATACCAACCACCATGGATGGTATTATTGCACTTAGAAAATGGGCTTACATTATAATTTTTAAAAATTAAAATTTCATACAAAAAGGAGTGTAAAATATTAATAAAAACTAACAGAAACATCAGGCTGTGTAAAACAGTCCCTTTACTGGTTTAGTGACATTAGAGGGTGCTGCAGTTTGTGAGATCCTTTTTGGTTGTTGCAGTGCCAGGAAATCGTTAGCAGAAACATCCCCCCATCCATGAGTATTCCGTTCAAGTTATAAATAAATATTTTGGTTGGTAGATTGTGAGCAGGGAGCGAGCAGCTGAGCAGTGGAGTTGCAATTAATGGTGCAGTGTTCTGTCAGAGGCGATCAGGGGACAGAGAAGTTGGGTGAGAAACTACAGAAGGAGGTACTCTGCTTTTTAAAAAAATATCTAAAGAGCCCTGCTGTGGGGTCAATGTATTGCACTTTGGTACTGCAAGAGAGACAGTGTCGGGGACAGTGTAAGGCAAACAGCATGGGTAAGCAGCAAAAGCAAGGTTCTCTGCTGCAGAGAGGCATGTGCTGTCATTTTGAAAATTTGGCAGCTGGTGACGTGAAGCCGGTAAGGCTGTTGGCTTCTTTTTTTTTTCCTTTATTTTATATTTTTTTAATAGGTGTAGGTACTATTGACATTATTTAAACATGGGAGAGGGAGTTTGCTCAGAGGGGATTTGTCGGCCAGTAACTCAGTCCCTAACTCTCTCGCAAAGCGAGAGGCAAAAAATGGCGGCTGATGATGCTGAAAATTCAGGGTGCCCATGGATAGCCTGAGTAATGTGGCATCCTGAATAGGCACTTGTTCTAAGTGGGCATCTATCAAAACTTAATGTACCCCCCTGTAGTGTCAGTCAGCCAGTCAGAACTTGAAGAATCTTGCCCATTTTCTAACACCTTATAATTTACTAAAGAAAAAATGTCTATATCTCACTGCTCTGCCACATAATCCCAGAAGGTGAAAATATAGGAACATGTAAAGAACAAATGTTCCATTGTTTCTAGTTGATTCTGACAATTTGGTCTTGAACATATTCTTTCCTCTATCCTTTTATGTTTTTGATTTTCCCTCACATTTAGATATTCACGGCAACATAACCATAAAACATCTTTATATTTCCCCGGTATCCATTTATCTGTAAACAATGACTGTAAGGAAGAAATACAGTCTTGTGGCCATTTTGGGAATACCTGTCATTCTGAAATGCATGTATCCAACATTTGTGTATACACATGGTTCTTAGTTTTATTACTGACCAAAATACTCAAAATATGCCATATTTTTATTTTTACAAAAACATCTCTGAGATATACTGGAACCATTTGATCTGTTCTAATAACCATTAAAATCCCAGTCTCCCATGCCTTAAACCAAGTTGATACAGCAGAGAAAAAAATATCCACCCAAAATTTCCCAGTATTAATAAGTAAGAGTTTTATGTTAATGAAGATAAACTGACAATAAAAAAAAAGAAGTGGATTAATCATATTGAGGCCTCCCTTGTTCAAATGGAGGTATAGTACATTGCTTGTTATAGGGTTCAGCCTACTTCCTCAGATTGCCGGAGAAAATAGACTTAGTATGGTTGCTTCTTTATGTTTGGGGGAGGAGAAAAAATGTTGCTAACAAAAAGAAACAGTGGTAACAGGTAGGTTTGATTAAATACTGTATACTCTTTTAGATTTACTCATCGTCCAGTTATTCCATTTTTTAACCATTTGGGTACCTTGCTGAATTTTTTTCTCCCAATTGAAGATGTATAATTGTGCGGTGCCAAACTCTGTTCCTAACAGCGTGATTGGTTCTCTAGTTAGTTTTATTTCTGCTATGCACTCCTGGTAGGTTTATTTCTTTCCTAATTCTCTGCCTACACATTTGTAGTCATTAAGGGTTGCCCCGAAAACGGCTCCATACTGGGAACAGATTTCTATTGCCATTTCTGCAGAAAGAGTGTCCTTCATAAGAAGATAGATATTGTCTGCATAAGCCATTGCAGAAAAGGGAACTTTTTTTGCTGAGGCAATTGTATAGGGGCAATATCTAAGCAGTCATTTAATGATTGTAGCAGTGGATCCAGGCTAAAGACATACAGAAGAAGGCTTAGGGGGCAGCCCTGCCTAACTCCTTTACCTATTGGCACCATAGGGCCACAAAACCCATTCCCTTGTGGAATAACTACAGCATTTATATATAGTGTTTGTAGCCAGGATATAAAAGCTTCACAAATTCCATATTGTTTTAGTCTATAATACAGAAAATCATGACTCATAGAATCAAAAGCCCTCTGTTCATCGATGGATATGATGTATCCCTCTAAACCTGATAAATTGTCCATCTCTATTAATTCTCTTATTAAAATAAGCTCATCAGTAATAGCTCTGCTGGAATCATACATGATTGAGCTGACGTAAAAAAAAAAAATATGGGGCTACTGTCAATAGACGCTTATTTAAAATTTTTGCCAGAATTTTAACATCTACGTTAAGAAGGCTAATCAGCCTCCAGTATGACAAAAGTGCTTTATCTCCCTTTTTATGCAAAAAAGCGAGGATTCCTGTTGTCATTCTTTAAGGTAGACTAGGTTGTGCAAGAAAGTAATTATACACTTGTGCTAATTTGGAAATAATTTCGGGGCCTATAAATTTATAATGCTTGGCTGTAAGCTCATCCTTTCTAGGTGCTTTCCCTGTATTTAAGGTTTGGATTGCTACTTCAATTTCAAGTGATTCAATTGGTTTAATAAGATTTTGTAGTAAGTCTGCTGGACAGTCCAGAACAGTAAATTTCTGAAAAAAACAAAGGTGTTGCTGACGTAACTTTATCCTCTTCTTGAAATAAAGATTTAGTGTATTCAGAAACTGTATTTAAAAAGCCTTGATTAATGGTTTGCAGAATATTTTCTAAGTCGTATACTGCTACCATAGACTTTTTTTAACCCTATCACTGCAACTTAAAAAGGGACATATAATGTCTGATTTCACCTGAGTATCATAAACTTGTTGCATTTCCAGTGTAGAAGTTTGTTAAACATGGTAATCCTGCATTTTTTTCTTTGTATCTTGAATTTGTTTTGTATAGTCATGCTTAGTAGTTTGAGCCAAACTCATCAAATGTTGTAAGTGTTGCCTGTTCTTTTGATATTGAAAATACTCCTCATCTCTGTTTAATTTGCTTAAAAAGTGTAATAATTTCTGAAGCTCTTTTGGTATCTTCCCACCATAATACCAGGTCTTTATAAATGTCAAACAAGGACTTTCTGCTAATCATAAAATATAAAACTTGTTGTCTAATGTTTTCTTTCTGCAATAAGAAAGAATTAAACTTTCATAGTCCTGGCCCATGAACAAACGGTTGTGGCCCCAGGACTATGAATAACTCCTTGTGGTCAGAATATTCCACTGATACTACATCAGTTGATAGTACAAACAGATTTTTACTTAGAAAGAAAAAATCAATTCATGTAGATGAATCGCCTTTTTGGAAAGCTGGATCTGCACGCACAGTTTTTGCATAATAAGCACCTACTAAAGCAGCTGTCTGTATAGTAGTGTGATGAAAAGACATATCACAATAAATCTTTTGAGTGACTGTATTACGAACCCTATCTTGCTTAAATAGCCCACAATTAAAATCACCTCCCCAAATGACATTTTGAGAAAAAAAAAGATACAGTTTTATTTTCCAAAAACTTCAACTTTATCTGCTTTTGTCTGAGGGGCATAGTTGTTTATCAGCCTATAATATTTATCACATAACTTAATATCCAGTATCAGGACCCTGCCCGGTATGAGGTATTTGATTTTCAAGACTTGAACTTCTACGTGATGAAAGAGGATGCCCACTCCAGAGCAGGCTTCCATTCCCATTGACCAGTATGAAACACCTGTATACCATTCCTTCATGGCTTGAGAAATTTCCAACACTATATGAAGCCTGGTATCCTGTAAAAAAGTGAGTAACCCCCACCCTTTTAATATTAATTTTTATACTGTTGTCATTAACAGTAACTAAAGTTAAGGGTAACTGCATACAAAGAAGAAAGAATAAATACTTGACATCTACACAATATACCACCATTTATTGTCTGAACTAGGGCGGTTTTGCCCTTTTATTCCTAGCACCTGTCCCCAACTTTATTGTTTTTTTTCTTTGTCTTTTTTCTTGGTACCGTCCACTTTCACATTCTGAAGACCTTCTGATTCCCTGATTTCTGCTTCAGAATGAGCTTCTGGCTGACCAGAATCTATAGAAGAATTATCACATTCATTTCCTGAACCTTCTGTACTCTCTGTCAAAGCTTGATACTTATTGGATGTACTGATAACAGAAATGTTTGGCACCTTAGGTGCTGGTTGCTGCAATGCTTGTCTCCTTCTAGTAACTCTTCTTTGTTCTACCTCTTGTGGGAGGTGGGGGTGGAGGCATAATGGCAGCGTCTGCTAACTCTTTTGTTGGGACACCAGTGGGTTCCATTCTTTTTCTGGAACTTCTACTGATCTTGGGGTTGTGATATCCAATGTCTGTAACTCCACCTGGGTGTCTTCTACTTCTGCAACTGTCTGTATCTCCTCCATAGAAGAGGCAGAGAGGACCTATTCCTTTGATAAAGGTAGTGGAGAGGTTATAGACTTTCTGAGGCCTCCACTACATCATTAGAATGTGTCTTCTGTGCTAGTGTTACCAGCAATCTTTTCTCCTCAGTGTCTGTATAATCTGAGGCATTGTGGGCAGCTTTTGAACATTTCATATGTGTCCCTTTTTCCTGCATAACTTACAAATTGCCTCACTCCTACACTGGCTACTTGTGTGTTCTAATGTATTACATAGGTTACATCTCAATCTATCACAGGTACTGCTTATGTGACCTGGAGACCAGCACTTATCACATGTCCTGGGTTGTCCTTGATAGAAAAGGACCCCCCTGTCACCCCCAAGGAAAAAACAATTGGGAAGATGTCGTAGTCCTTGTTCATTTGTGTGCAGAATTACTCTAATTTTCCACCCACCCATCCAGATACTCTCTGACTCAAAAATGGCTTCAGTGTGACCTACTACTGTCCAACACTGTTTTAACCAAAAAGTGAGGTCAGTGACACTCACACTTTCATTACGAAAAAGAACTGTAACAGTTCAATGCGCTGGCTTGGTTAGGGGAATCACCTTGAATAGTGTCCATGGGAGTGTATTCCTAACCATCTGGTTGCTGGCCCAAAATTTCTCCAGACCACTATTAAGTTTGAAGCTTACATCAATAGAAGCTTCACCTGACACATGTATAAGAACATAAAGCTCAGTAGCATGAAAATGCAAACTTTCTTTCAACAGGTTCCATCCCACATACACCATGTTACGAAAAACATCCAAACCCCCTTTATACAAAATGTGAAATGCATTATGTCTCTTTGCCAGGTAAACGAGCCTGTGAAAAAAAAGGACATGTGGGGTCTTGATTGCCACCTGTCCCCTGCACCAGAAGGTCTACTTGAAGTGTCCTCTGAATTACTCTCATTCTGTTCTGAAGTTATTTCTGTACTTTCTGATATTTCTGCAAATACATCCGAAATGCCTTGTTCCCTTTCAGTCTTTTTTTCCTTTTCAGCACTGTTCAGGGTAGCATCTACATTACTAGCTGACAGTTTTAAAACTGGGTTCTGAGTTAAGGACACTTCTTCAGGCACAACAAGTGGGTCATCAGTACTTTTACTATTCACATCCTGTTGTTTTAACCCACACTCTATATTTCCCTCCACAGCTGATCTTTCTGTCATTTGCCCAACAGTTTTATCAAAAGTTAATATTCCCTTATTCATCAGTTTGTGTTTCTCCATGCTTACCTCCGGGATACAAATGGGAGCAAAATCCAATATCCAGTTTCCCAATTCAGGCAAACACACCCATTCTGCAGATTCTAAATATTTTGAAACTGTCCAAGGCTCTTCATCATGCTCCAGCTGATCCACCCATGTTTTCCCTGATGGTATCACTTTCTTAAAAGTTTGGGGTTGGGTTTTGTCCATTTTCGCTGAAAGGAAAAAAACGTGGCTTGGTCCTGGTTCTCCATTATAGTTTGAAATATGATTTTCTCTGATATCTCCTGCATCGGTGTTCTAGAACTGCTATACTGCGCATCAGCTGTGTCCAAGTCAGTACCTCCATCTGTGGTTCGGTTGCTATGAGGGCCTCCTCAACAGGTGATGCTTAAATGCCAGCCATTGCCATACAAAGTTCTCATTTTCTCTTTAAAAACTTCTCTTCTTCAAACAACAAATCCTGTAGTACGTCCATGGAGTGAGTATCAAGGTTTTGTACCTCTGATGTTGTGAAAGACTTCCCGCCCTTCTCAGGTATGTCCTCCTCATTAATTGGTACTGTACTTTACTTTGCTATCGCTGTATGGAATTCTGGTATCCCTGTAGCATCAGAAAACTCTTCAATCTCTAGGATAGTAGCAGTTGGGGAGGAGGCTGACTCCCCGACCACCCACACTTCCTGCTCCATTACTGTCTACCAACAGACTGAGCTGGCCATCCCTCTCACAGAGAAACAGCGCCCCCTGCAGCAACAGTAGGGTTTTTTTTTAATTTTAATCACATCAAAAAACATACAAATTTTACATCAGGTGCAATCACAAACATTTCATTAATAGCATAAGCGGTTTCCAAATACATCACATAGTCAGGGAAAAAAGTCATACAAAGTTAACAATTTAAAGAACTCAAAATAGATAGAAAAGCAAAAAAGATCCAGGCATCTAACCAGCAAATATTTACATTCCTCATTTATCCCTTCACCAGATGGAAAAGAATCAGACCAATCTATTGGTCCTATAAAGTGTTCTACTTTTGTACTTGTTATTGTTAAATTATTAGTGCCATATCCTAGATCTTCAGTTTACTTATACTTAATAAACTTAAACAACCCTTTCCACCATTTCTGTAACTTATAGTCCAGGGACTTTATAACATCCTTTTGGTAAACTGAGATCATTGTTTTTTCTACCATCACACTATAGGTTTGTTATGACATAAGTTTCTTATATAAGACCCATTGGCATCTGGCCTGACATAGATAGAACTTAAGACAACAAAAGAGTACCTCTAGAGTACTTTCATCATACTTGCTTAACAGCTGAGGGTAGTGACCAAGTATCATTATTTTGTAGGTTAGAGAGTTCAACCAATCAAGCTGCCATCTTTGCCCCACAAATGCCCATAGTGGCTTAACATATGAGTATGAGAAGAGGAAATATTCCATGGATTCTTCCATGGCTTGGCATGAGTTATATGGGCATAATCTGTCCTCTTGGGCCATATGCTTTAAATTCCCCCTAATGTTGAGTCTTCCCTAAACAGAAAGCCAAAAAATCTCCCATATGTGAACTAGGATTCTTTCATTATTTAGTTGTCGTAGCACCCCAGGGACTGAAATCTGAGGGCAATTTTTGAATTCAGGTTCTGAGGAATAAATTTTGATCATGGCATAGAAACATAGAATTTGACGGCAGATAAGGACCGCTTGGACCACCGAGTCTGCCCATTTGCCTACCTGATGGATAAGTTGCAGATCCTAGTTAACCAGCAGCCTACTTCTTCTTACCCCCACCCCCTAATGAGTATAAAGTTTAAGACCAATGAAGATGGCATATTTGTGCGTTGGACAATTTCCATTTAAATATTTTTTGTAAAGCCAGTTTTATGAAATATGGTGTTTTGAGGTGAGGAAGGAGCTTTGGAGACTCCAATCTGGTCCACATCTGCAGATAGGCCTGAAGAGTGTTACAGCTCCATATGCAGTAAAGAGTGGAGGCTGGTGTAAGTGCTACCTTCATTGTTTGAGAAATACATTAGGTATAAAATAAAGGTGAGGGGGTCAACCATCCCCAGACCCCCTTGTGCCTTTGGGAGATAGAAGAAACATTACTTAACTGGATTTAAGCTGCTCCCCAAGATCATTTGGAAAAAAACATGCGTATATTCTAGATTCTAATTTTTATTTTTTGGGGGGGGGGGGATCATGGCCACGTAGAGCAAACAAGGAAGTAAGAATTTTTTAATAATATGAACCATTTTATTTTAGATAGTTTCCAGTTTTTCCACCTTGTAACTTTATTTTCTATATTTTGGATTGCTCTTTCCCAGTTTTCCATTGGCAGGTTTTGTGGACCCAACAAAATCATCAGAATCCTCAGGGGACCTGGGTTCACTTTAATGCTATTAAATTCTCCCTGAACCTGGGATAGAGGGCCAATAGGAAGTTCTCTGCATTTTTTCACATTTAAGGCTGAATTCGAGACTTTGGAGTAAGTCTCTACATGGCTACCTAACATGGTAGAGGTTTCTGAAATCTTTGATATAAAATTGCACACATCGTCTGTGTATGCCTGGACCTTTAACTCATTCTTCCTGGAGGTGCCAATAAGCCTTGCCAAAGGTTAGAAGAACTTGGCTTTCTCAATAAGGGGTCTAGGGAAAAGATGTATAACAAAGGGCTTAAGTGGCACCCCTGTCGTACCACAGTTTGAATGTTGATCCCTTTTGAGATATTACCTTTTATGATTGGGTGCACTGTTGCTGATGAGTACAACTTCTTTATCCATGCTATAAAATCCTCAGGTATGCCACAATGTTGCAGGGTTAGAAAAAGAAAAGCATGGTCCACTCTATTGAAGGCTTTACATTGGCCGAGTGAAATTATGAGGCTTTTTTTTTTTGTTTGTTGACTAGTGTTCTATTACATCTCAGATTAATATTAGAGCATACTATATTTTCCTATTAGGTAACCCACAGAATTGAGATGGGTGTATTAGTTTATTTGTGATACCTCTTAGTCTGTTATTCAGAATTTGTGATAGGATTTAAAGTCTGAATTTAGAATCGTAATGGGTCTCCAGTTAGAGATATTATTCCTGTCACCTGCTTTAAACAGAAAACATTAATAACCCAGAAGTGAAGTAGGAAGGGATAAGTTGGGAGCTTAAAAAATATGTATATACTATCTGCAGACATAGGGCTAGTTCAGCCATGAAAGTTTTATAAAATTCATATGGTAGCCCATCTGGGCCAGGGGATGTCCCTAGTTTCAGTTTATTTATAACTGTTTCTATTTCAGAGACCTCTATAGCTGCATTTAGGTTGTTCAAATCATTTTTCGAGACTTGCATCTTAATGTCCTTGCGATGCTCTTTGATTTTTTCTTGCTGGAAGGGGTCTGACGTGATGTCGGACTGGATTAAATTGGTAATCTCTACATGAAGATCAGCCTGTGTATATATTACTTCCCCCTCTCATTTCTTAAACTTTGTAGTGACATAATGTCTTTCCTAGCTTTAAAAGCTTCACAAGGGTCACCAAGGGGGGGTTTATGGGTCCCATACTGCAGTTCTGCCCTCATATTGACAGCCCTGTCATATTGGAATTCTTTCATGTCCTGTTTCACTTTTTCAATTTGGGAATCATGATTATGCCTAGTGGTAGCATCCAAAGTATAAAGGTGCTGAAGGTGATTCCTTAGTTTTAAATACTGAAAAAAAATGTTACCTAGATTTATTTTTCCCATAGTTCTGAAAACAAGATGCTGTATCTGCCTTTTTATCTGCCTACCATTCTCCTATATTATCATAGAGATCACTTACCTATGCCCTGGCCCACAAGACAGATAATATTCTATTCTGTACAGGGTATGCATTAGACAGGAGGGATTAAGCCTCCATCTAGTTTTCCTTTTATTTAAGGGAGATTAGACAGAAACCTGAGCATCAATAGTAAGTGGTCTGACAGTGCTGTGGGAAAAGACTTTATCTGGGATTTAGGTAAGCTTCTGGAAATAAAAAAAGGGTCTGTTGTTGAGTTTATGTTTGGGAGGGCTTGGCCTGAAGTTCAATGTGGGGAATAGCTCCTCTCACAATCTCTATTTTAGCCCTCCACTAACGCACCTCCCTTGCTTAAAGAGTATGTTTTGTGTACCCTAGGCTCACTGTGTGGTTTGTGTGGGTGTGCTGTTCTGCTCCCTGCTGCTTCCTATCATTCTTTCCCTGGCTTCTGTGTCCCACCTTCCCTCCCATTGTTTTCTTTCTCTGTCTTCCGTTTTGTTTGTGTCCTGGCTGCTTTTCCCTTTTCTGTGGCCCATTCTATCTCCCCGCTCCCTTTCTTTATTTACCTCCCTTCCTCTGTGTTTAGATGCTCCCCTTGCTTTGTTTCTTTTGGGCTTCTTGCCCGCATCCCGTTCCCCCTACCGCCGACGCTAGTGAGCATCACCAGCTCCTTTCGCCTTTTGCTGCTGCCTCTTTTGCCCCTGCTGATGCTCACCCTCTCTAGTTATCCCTGTGGGCATCCATTTACCTCCTTGACTCCCAGCTGCTGCTCGCTGCCTCCACAAGGCACTCCTGTTGGAATCCATGTCACTTCTATGTGACGCTGTCCGCAGTAAGTACATCTGTTTCCACCGCCTCTGGCACGCATGTGAACCAGGTTGCCTTCCACTTCTCCCACACGCACTTTACTCCCCTCACAATCTGCAGGCAACCATAAGGACTCCAGGTGGCATACAACATTGATTCTGCACCTCGCTGACCCTTGCATTTATCCCTGTGTACCAAACAACCTCGTACATGCATGACTCTCCTGTGTGTCCTTGCATTGGACTTCCACAACTATGCTATCCATGATATCCTTGTGCAGTCTCTTACTTGAACTACAGCTCCAGTTTTCATATGCAAACCTCATGCATTGTACCTTCAGCTAATGCTGTGTACTCTGATTGCCTCACACCTGTGCCACACCATACAGTCCTACTCTGCTCTGCTCTCAGTGGCCTTCACTGAATCCCCCAATCCTCACCAGCAATGAGCCCCTTGCATTACCCTATATGCTAACTACCTGTGTTGCTAAGAAAATCAGTCTGGTCACAGACCCATGGGTGCTCTGCATCTTAGAAGCCGGCAAGGAAGTCTGTCGATGAAGCTCTTCCCTGAACCAGGTCACAGACTCACGGGCGCTCCATGGCTTAGAAGCCAGCAAGGAAGTCTGCCAGTGAAACTCTCCTCTGAACCAGGTCACAGACCTGTGGGTGCTCTGTGGCTTAGAATCTGAAAAGGAAGTCTGCCAGTGAAGCTCTCCCCTGAACCAGGTCACAGACCTGCACGCACTCCATGACTTAAAAGGTGGCAAGGAAGTCTGCCTGTGAAGCTGTCCCCTGAACCAGGTCACAGACCCAAGGGCACTCCACAGCTTAGAAGCTGGCAAGGAAGTCTGCCGGTGAAGCTGTTCCCTGAACCAGGTACGCAGCCTTAGGATTCAAGTTGCTCATTTCTGAAAGTCTACAAGCTGCCTACAGCTGAGTAAGGCACCGCTATTGGTTGCAGCCACTACCCTGCTTTCCCCTGATTGCAGCAACTTTCAGCAGTATCAGCATCTCTAGCACTCGTTTTTCAAAGGACTCAGTGCTATAATATTTGAACTGATCCTGCTTTGTTGCAACTACACTTTTCAGCAGCACAATGTGTAAAACCTGTTTAACCTTCTGTAAACTAGCTACCATTTCTAAATTAATTAGAGCAATCCTATACAGTCATTGTGTTTAAAATCCACATGGTTCAACTTAAGCTACCTATTCTAGCTATTTTCAGCATTCAAAATCACTAGACCCATTTTTTATTTATTTATTGAATTTTGTTGACCCGGTAAGCCCACTGGGCCTAGAAGTCCCTTTTTCAGGGGTGACTCGGGGTAGGGAGATACAGATGGTATGCAACTGAAATTGAACCAGATTAAGCTGTTGGTGGTATTTTTTGTGAATGGGAGAAATTTGGCCAGGACACCAGGGAAATTCCCTTACTCTTCACTGGGGGACTTTCTGGTCATCTATCAAAGATGGCCACTTCTCCGGGACACGCAGAGTGGGAGGATGTTACTGGGACAGGAGTTTGGGCCTCTGCTTCTGTCCTTTGTACGCAAGAGGCTGTGGATCTTACCTTGGCTGTGGCTGATTTTTCGAATACTGAACAAGACTCGGAAGATATGGAGGTAACGACTGACTCTACTGCATTGCCTGAAATGTGTTCAAATGCTGCTGGTGATCGTATTGAGGATTCCATGCATGATCAGGGGGCAGTCACTTGGAAGTGTGCTGCTCTTCTACAATGGAAGTGGGACTGGTTAAACAAAGTGAGAGAAATTGATGAGGAAATTATGGCGCTGACAGCTGGCTCTCCCTCAGCGGCTGAGTATTTCCAACAGCTGGAGCAGACCCAGGAGCATGTCGATAAGATGCCTGCTGCTGTCAACTCTCACACTCCTGCTGGACTAGTGGAAAGTGCTTTCTGTGTGGCTGGCAGTGAAAACAGTGCTGACCCCATGTGCCAAAAGCTTACTGGTGTTCTTAAGGACGGACAGAGTCGCCAGAGAGACAACACAGGGAAATCTCAGCTTGAAGTAGGCTGGCAGGCTTTTGATGGACTTTGCAAACTGAACCAGACAGTGTCGGAATCAGAAAAAACTTTTTCTTTTAGTGATCGGAAGAAAGAAAAAGCCTGGAGTAATCTTGTTGAGGATTCAAACCCTTTGGACTCTGTTCATGCACAGAAGCTACATGATGACTCTTGGTCACCGGCTACTGCCTTGGAAGCTGCAGGCTGTATTAAAGACCAACTGGGACGGTGGTCTCCTGACCACAGGGATCCCTCTTGTCAGAGAATGTGTGCATCTTCTACTGCTGCAGTGGCCACCAATGTGGTTTCAACGGAGGGCTCCACCGAACCCCAGGGTAATAACTTTACTTTTTCAAATGCTGATTTAGATAACGCTACTAACACAGAGGGTTTTGGTACCAAAACTGTACAGATTGAGGGGAATGACCAATCCACAGAGTTTTGACTAGGGTCTAGTCCTGAGGCCTTGGGAGAATATCAAGAGGGGTCTTCTATGGCTCCCTTGTTTAAGCTGGCTGATCTCTTTCACTCTAGTGGGGAATCTGCTCCTAGGAGGAATGCGGTCAGGCTGCTGTACAAGGGAGGGCTGGAAAATCCTCCAGACAGGTTATTTATTACTAGAAATTTATTGAAATCAGCTATGAAATTCTTTTCCTCAGAAATTTTTGCTTTGATTTCTTTGAGTAATGGGAATTTTGATATTAGTTTTAAAAATGTGTCAAATCTAGATAGATTCTGGGCCCAGTACCAAGCACAGAAAAACAACCCGCTTTGGATTCCTTTCCAGGCAATACTCCTTACTAAGCCTTTGATCAAGACCATTACTGTTATGTTTAAAAGCGAGGGTGTCAATGTAGAGGACAATCTTTTCTGGTTGCATCAAAGATGTGAGATTTTGGGGAGGCTCACGCCGTCCATGGATAGTGAACAGATTTGGGATGGGGGTTGGAAGGTTAAAGTGAAACTTCTTTCCACAAATTCAGGCCCTGTACAGCTGCCTAGTGTGTTCTTTTTGGGGAGGGATAGAGGGTCAATCTTTTATGTAGGACAACCCAGGTCATGCTTTAAATGTTGGTCTTGGCTGCATCTTAGCTCAGCCTGTGATACCACTACATGTAATCACTGTGTGGTGTATGAGCACTTGGCTTC
The DNA here is from genome assembly GCA_016271365.2 of Neoceratodus forsteri. NCBI lineage: Eukaryota > Metazoa > Chordata > Ceratodontiformes > Ceratodontidae > Neoceratodus > Neoceratodus forsteri. Next base: position 1,210,467,267 of record CM057453.1, on the reverse strand, counting down.
GGCTTGCCTTAATTTGTTTAAATGCAATCTTTGCAAACAAACAGGGCATGCCTATGGTCGCTATCCTTGGGCATCTCAAAACCAAGAGGATTGTCCCTCTCATGAAGGGATAATCACTCAAGCCCAACATGCCCTGGTGAAACAAGTTGGAACTACACTACCTAGCCATCAGGAGCCAGAGAAGGTAGACACCCCTGATGTTCCCTGTCAGGCTGACGCCCTTGAAACATCAACCACAGTACTCCAAACAGATAGTATAACAGTTGAGCAAGATGTTCTACAGAGGAACCAGCCAGAAGTAGGTGAGGCAGTACATACGGAGAATGATATGCCTCCCCCTCCCCTTCCCTCCCCCAACTGAAGCCCCATTCAAGATAGTACAACCAAGGAAGCGTAATAGACATGGGAAGACGATGTCTTCAGCAAAAAATGTTTCCAAATCAGTACTTCCTCAGGATGCAGTTAGGGAATCTGTTTACTCCCTTGGAGGATGATATGGGGGGGGGACTCAGAGGATGATATTGATACCTCCTTTGTCATATTTACTACCGATGCTGAATGTAGGCCTGAAGATTCTGTTGCCAAACGGACTAGATGGAGACGAGTAGGTAAAATCCCATAGGGTTTGTTTTTTCATCTGTGTTTAATAGTTTCTCTGTTCCTCTCTCACCATTATGCACTCTTTAGTCATTTCTACTTTAAACATTAATGGGATTAAGAGTGAGAAGAAACATATAGGGGCCTTTTCTGTCCTTAAAAACTTCCGCTCAGACATCATTTGTTTACAGGATACCCGGTTAAAATTTCATATAGAACTTCAGCATGCTGTCAAGTGTTGGCCATTAAGGCCCTCTTTTTGGTCCATTGGGGAGGAACTCTGTGATGGGATAGGAATTATTTTTTCTAATCCCACCCTCAAGGTTTCCAAATTGGTGGATGTTGACCCTGGGAGAGCTCTTTGTTGTCTCCTTCTTTTCAGAAAGGTTTCGGATTATTGCTGTTTATGCTCCTCAAACTAAGGCCAGAGAATAGCTTTGTTTCAGGATGTTCATCCCCTCTTACATACTTCTCATTTAGTGGTTTGGTTGGGAGACTTTAATTGTGGTCTGGCTCAGGCAGATAGAGGCCTTCAAACCCAGAAATGTTTCTGTGATTCAATAACCTTAAAGCAAATGGTTTCTACTGCTAATTAGGTTGATGCTTACAGGGAACTTCATCCTGCGGGAGGATTTAAGTATTTTAGGGGTACACTCAAGACAAGGATAGATTTTAATTTTTTATCTAAGATTATTAAAATTCTACAGGTTTGTACTAGGCCAATAGAATTTTTGGATCATGGGGTTCTTACGGCTTCTATTTCTTGGGAGGGAGCTCCTAGATGTAAAAAGAACAGATAGAGATTGAATGAGAAAATGTTGGATGATCCTAACATTAGAAAACTGTGGTTACCGGATTGGGCAGCAAAACTTTCAGTCTACGAATGCTATGACACAGTTTTGTACTGGTGGGAAGATACCAAACAAGGGGGGAGCCATTTATTCCAGCAACAGGCCCATGTTAAAGCTAATAAAGATTATTTGGCATACTTGAAACTTAGACATCAATTACAGCATTTGATCTCATCAACTGAAACTACAAAACAGGACTATAGTCAGTTGATTTCAACAGTAAAGAAACAAATGGTTTGAATGCAGTATATTAGGGGTAGATCTTTAGACTAGGAATTGAGATTTGTGACAAAAATGACTAAACAGTCTTTAGATCCATTTAAGGAAAATAAGGACAGGGTTGATTCCCGGCTTATTACAACATTAACCACAGAGCAGAAGGACAAACTGTAGGTGATCCCCAACAGCTTCTGCAGGTAGTGGAGCAGTATATGACTAACATGCTAACAGCTGCACATATTTTGAAAGATGCAGAAATACAACAGTATTTGAATGCATAACATTCACCTAGCTTGTCTGATGCTGATAGGATTATTCTGGAAGCTGACATTGTTATAGAAGAAGTTCATATCGCCATTAATAGTTTAGCCTCTCAGTCGGCTCCTGGATCTGACGGTATTGGTGCAGGGTTTTATAAAACCTTCTTGACTGAATTAAGTCCTGTATTGGTCATTTTGTTCAACCACATATTGCAATCAGGTAGTTATGCTGCTTCGATGAACGAGGCTATTTTGATATTATCATACAAAAAAGGTGATAAAAGCAACCAAGGGAATTAGCGCCCCCTAAGTCTTTTAAATTCAGATTTGAAAATTTTTAGCAAAGTTTTGCTAGCCAGACTTTCTAAAGTCACTCTACTGCTTATTTGCTCTGTTCAGACTTGTGCCATACAAGGGAGGAAGCAGCAAGATAATCTTATTTGGTTGAGATAAATCTTTTCTGAAGGGGAATTAGAACAGTTACAAGGGATCATTCTTGAATTGGATCAGGAAAAAGCTTTTGATCGGGTTGCACATAAATTTTTATTTCTAGTGTTAACATCCTTTGGGATTCCTGATAGGTTTGTAGGATGGATAACTTCAATGTATTGGGGGGCTGTCATTATACCACACATGAATGGATGGTATGGACGGAAAATGTATGTGGGTATAGGAGTACGTCAGGGATACTACCTGAGTCCCACGCTTTATGCCTTTATGATAGATATTTTTATCAGAATGTTACAATTCAATACTGAGTTACAGGTTATAGATGTCTCTCCATCTCTTCCACAACAAAAAGTCCTTGCTTATGCAGTTGATTTAGTTGTGCTTTTAGCTCCTCAGTTTTCGGCCTCAGCTTTACTGGATACTATAGGTAGTTTCTAGAGTATTTCTGGTTCCAAGATTAATTATAGCAAAAGTATGGGGGTGGTCATAGGGTCCACTCCGGTGCCACCCTTAGGTATGATAGTGGGAGTTCCTGTTTCCAGACATCCTATTACAACCCTAGGGGTACAGTTTGGACCTGGAGACATGGCAGGCAAATCTGGGAAATAGCCCTCAGTAGGGGGAACTGCTTGGTAGGAGGCTGGAAGGGACAACAGCTTTCCAAAAAGAAAAGGGTTATGCTAATTAAAACCATTCTTACTCCAATATTTCTGTATGTAAGTTACATCTTTCTGTTGCCCTTGCATGTCAGGACTCAGCTGTTTAGTATCTATTTCCAGGCATTCTCGAGGTCTCGGTTGAACCCTATAAAGAGAGAGTTGACCTATCTTCCTATTTTGGAAGGGGGGTTACATATGCTTAACCCTGTTGCATTCATTTTTTAGTATTTTCTTGATCTATAATTTGGGGTCAGTCCTGAGGCCTGGAGATATTATATGAAGACCTTTAATAGAACAGTGGTTGCACCCATGTATGTATAGTTGGCAGGAAAAGAATCCCAGATTATTGACTAGAATCCCTAATTTACCGTCTTATGTAACTGATTGTATGAAGCAGGTTATTAAGTGGGACATTACCCCTCATCACTTACAGACCTTGGATAGGAAGAGGGTGTATAACTATATTTTGTCAGTTGAACAGAAGGTGGAAGTTGTGTTTCCTGACTGTCCTAATAATAGAAAGTCTCAGATATTAGGACACCTTAGGAATACAAGGATCCTCCCATATGCCTGGGATTGCATATGGTTAAGTAGCTATGGGAGGTTGGGAGTAATAGGTAATAGTAAGCACAAGCAGTTGTCGGAAAGATATTGCCCTAGAATTGGATGTGGTCAAATTTTAGAAACCCAAAGACATTTGTATTTAGAATGTGAGTATATCAAGTCATTTTGGACATTCTTGGCTGCCCATTGGATCGAGGCTGAGTTTAGGGGTATTGATTATCCCACTATAATGTTTGCACCATTGGAAAACACATTTGTGAAGTATAACAATGACACTATTTATGTGATTTTTTTTTTGTATCATAAGGTTTTATATTTGGCAGTCTAGATTCATGTGGATTTTGCAACAGAAAGATATCTCTTATGTTGAATTATTTTCCAATATTTGTAAAGCCATTGAAAGACTCATGAAATATGATTCTGAAACAGGTTCATATGAACTAACTAAGTCTCTATGGATCAACTGCACTGCCTGGACTAACTGATGTATTTATGTTTTCCTTTTTCTGGTTATTCTTGTGTATGGATTTCTGGATATTGCTTTCCTTCTGATGTGCCTGTAATGAAGTCCAATTTCTCAATAAAATTCCCCTACTCTGTAGACAGGTGATGCTGTGTCTATGGGGAAATTCCTCAGTCAGAAGGAGGAGGACAGTGGAGGCAGATGTGCTATGGATAGCAAGCCTGCAAGCCTGAGTGGGGAGAATGGTGTGGCTGGGAGGCACCCTCTGGGTGGCCAGCTTTTCGTACCTCATCCCCAGCTTCTAGCTGCAGTGGAAACAGGCAGATGATCCACCAAAAATAGGTGATTTTCTGATTCCCCCACCACGCTCTTACCTAAATCTTCAAGATGTCCTGGTGCAGGTACTAAGCCTGTAGCAGAGGATGAGGATTTTGACGACATGGTCTGTTTGAAATAGGATCTCTTGCTAAAGACAGAAGCGGATTACAAGGCTGCTAAATTACATGCAGCACAAGAAAAGAAAAGGAAGTGTTCAGTATGTGGTTCGCCATCACCTACCTTGGAATTTGCAGTGAAAGTATTCGTTGTGGCCCCCCAGACACAAGGAGTCGTAGCCCAGGATTTACCGCAGACGGAGACGGAGACTGATACTCGCTTACAGCAGGATCTTCCATGGTCCCCTTAGTGAGCTTTTGAACAAGCCAGCTGGCTTCAGACAGAGACAGGTCAGTGGGTTGTGGATCCCAAAATTCCGCTTCTGGATTCGGGTATTACTACAGGGTTACCAGGGGGAACTGAGGATAGCCTCCTCCACGTCAAGGGAGGTCAAGATGAAACCTTGCCTAGCGTTGCACAACATGGACTGAATTTAAGCCCTGCTGTGGGTCCCATTCCACCATTAATTGCTACAGCAGATGCAGTGCTGGTTGTTTCAAATGTTTCTGATTCTATTCCTGACTCTATTTCTTTTTCCCCTGCGCTGACTTCCTCACAGCAGGGGCTCCTTGAAGCTCCACATTTGGATGATGGTTTACTTCAGACAAGAGGGGAGTCAGTTATTCTTCCTGATGTGCCTCCTGATATTGATTCAGTATCTCCAATTTTAACTTCTACTACTTATGCCAGTCTTTTTCAAAAGCCTGTCTCCTTAGCTAAATGCCGCAATGCTGTTCGGCTGCAGTTTTTGGGACCTGTTGACAACATGCCTGATCATTTGTATGTGGGGAAAGTTTTATTGAAACAGATGCTTGATTTTTCTCCCTCTGAGGTGTATGCCTTGATTCATACACCAGGGGAGTCTACCTATGACATTAGTTTTTGTTCCCCCGACATCCTCAATAGTTTTTGGATGAAGTGTTCTCTCTTTAAAACAAATTCTGCCTGGGCCCATTTCCAGACCATACCCCTCACAAAATGAACCTTTAAAGTGGTTACAGTCTTTTTTAGAAATGAGGGGGTGAATATTGTGGATATTACTTACTGGCTAGAGAAATGTTGTCAAATTCAGGGGAACCCAGAACCGATTTTTGATTCAGAAGGATTTTGGAATGGGGGATGGAGGTACAAAGTGACTTTATCACAGAATGCTGAAGGGCTTCAACATCTTCCCAGCTGTTTTTATCTGGGTCGGGATAAAGGCTTTATCTTTTATCCTGGACAACCACAACATTGCTACAAATGTGGTTCCAGTAGACATCTGAGCAGGACTTGTGACATGCTGAAGTGTGCACAATGTGGAGAACTGAGGCACATCATGATTGGTTGCCATCACTCTCTAAAATACAGCCTCTATGAAGAGAATTATTCTTCATAGACTGCCCTTGGGCAGCTCACAATACTAATGATAGAGATTTTACTATTTGGGATTATTATTTGAATGTGGCTTTGGAAACAGTTTCAAATCAGCATGCCCCCCACCCTCCCCATTTGGCAGGATACCTTCTGAAATGCCCACTGTTCCTCTTTCGGAGGTTTCACCTGCTACACTTCCATCTTCTGAACCTCAGGAGGCTCTGCTTCCTGGCTTGCCTCCTACTGGGGATGAATCAGTTGTTTCTGAGATACCCAAAGACATGGGCACTATGCCTCCCCCTCTCCCTCTGGAAGGGCCTTTACCATAGTCAACAATCAAAGAAGGAGTTTATGGAATAACTCTGTAGCCTCCACTTCAGATGTCTTCCAACTTCCCCTGCATAATACTTTTTCCACCTTACAGCGCAAAGATCCCAAGGTAGGAACTGAATCGGATTCAGTCTCGGTTCACTCCTCCCAAGCTGACGGGGGCTCTGGTACAGAACGTTCCACTGAGGACTTAACCACCCTTTCAAAAAATAAATCCAGAATGGGTTCCTGTAAATGGGTTCAAAAGAAACCTTGATACTTTTCAATTTTCCATTGATAATTTAATTTCCCTGAGTTTGTTTTTTTACGGCCCTGTCTCTCTATTGCTATGAATGAGTTGTTTGAAATTAAAACAGACTCTTTGAATACTAATAGTATTCAATCTGAGAAGAAACAGCTATTGATTTATGCTTTGTTCGAATCTGCCTATTATGATGTGGTCTTTCTTCAGGACACCAGGTTGTATACCAGGCAGGAGATGGATAGAACCTCTTTGGGGTGGAAATGGGCGGTAGCCCAGTGGTCCATTGAAGATGACCTTTGTAATGGAGTCGGTATTTGTATAAATTCTCCCTCTGTGAAATCTACACACTCTGTAGATATCATTCTGGGATGTGCCCTGCTGTTGCATGTTACTCTATATGATTTACCCTGTCGGTTTATCAGTGTGTATGCTCCACAAACAAAAACAGCCAGAATAGAGCTTTTTCATCTCATACAACCATATATATTTACCGCTCTATATGTTTTTTTAAGGGGTGATTTTAACTGTAGGTTATATTTAAAAGACAGGGGCCCCTGGACCCAAAAACTTTATTGCGACACAAATTGTTTGGCTGCTTTGATATCTCAAACCGGGTTGATAGATGCTTGTGGCCAATTTGGAATGCTGGATAAGACCTATTTTCAGGGCAGTCTTGCTCCTAGAATTGATTTTTGGTTTATATTTCCTTCTTTAGAGATTAAACATGCCAAGACCATCCCTGTTGCTCCATCTGATCATGCTATAATAGAGTTGTCAGTCTCTAATTATGATGGAATGCAGCAGGGGCCTGGATACTGGAGGCTGAATTTGGAACTTTTGTCATTTCCGACTGTTAGAGATAGTCTGATTTCTTTACTTGAAGCACACAAATCAGTAAAAATTTTATACGACACCTCACAGGAGTGGTGGGAGGAGACTAAACTCGATATCAAAAGATATTTCCAGCATATTGGTAGATTGAACGGGAAATTCAAGAGAGGCCAATATCTGCTTCCTAAGACACATTTCCAGAATTTGGTGTTTCAAGCTTCCTGAGGTAATGTGCAGATTCTTGCAGATCTGGCGGAGACTAAACAAAAAATGAATGATCTACAGTACAGCTGACTTAGATACTTGGAACAGGAACGCAAGTTCGCAATCCAAGGCTCATAGGATTTTATGACTACATATCAATTTTGTGCTCAACAGCAATATTGGAAACAGATGTCTTTAGTTAGGGATGCTAAGGGACTTCTTTGTACTACCAAACTTGATATTTTAACAGCTGTGGAGGATCATGTGCGTTCTCTTTTTAGCACTCAGAAGTCCTCTCCTGATGCTCACAAGGCATGGTTGGATGGTTGTTCTCTACCACAAGCTTTATTATCAGATCAACAGGTACTTGTGTCACCATTTACACAATCTGAAATAATGGTCACTTTGGCGATGGTTAAGGATGGTTCTGCCCCTGGGATGGACGGGATCCCTTATGAACTTTATAATGTAATCTTGCAATATTTGCTTCCTGAATTTTTAGAGTTATTTCAGGACATGGTTTCTTCTGGGAACTTGCCTGACTCCATGGGAGACGGGTTAATAATCTTTATGTATAAATCTGGTGACAGGACAGATCTTTCTAATTGGCGCCCCAATACATTACTTGACGCTGACTTTAAATTATTTACTAAGTTGTTACATAACGGCTTTTGCTTTGTACATCTTCACTTACGCATCCTTCTCAGACTTACACTATTCCTGAATGGAGTATTATGGATTGTTTAATGTTATTGAGGGAAATTCTGCATCGAGGGGAGTCAAGGGAATTAACTAGGTTTACCCTTAGCTTAGACCAGGCCAAAGCCTTTGATAAGGTAGATCATGATTATCTTTGGGACTGCCTGGCCAGGTATGGGATTCCAGCTACTTTTATATCCTGGATACAATCATGCTACACTAATAGTAAGGCTCAAGCTTATGGTAGTGGGTGGATTGGGAAGAAATTTGAGGTCACTCGGGGAGTTAGACAGGGATGCCCTCTTAGTCCCCTTTTGTATCTTTTTACGCTGGATCCTTTACTTCGTCGTATTAATAACAATGCTGCTATCCAGGGGGTTTCTTTTTCTAGCACCACAGAGGAAATAAAAAGTATTGCGTATGTGGATGATATTTGTTTTATTGTAGGAGATTTGCCATTGGCAGTCTTAGTGGGGCATACACTCTTGGAATTCACAGACTCCATGGGGGCCCAAGTGAATTACGTAAAAAGCAAATGCCTCCCCTTTGGCATGGTACAATTTTCAGAATCTACCTTAATTGGGATCCCTATAGTAACAGAGACTTGTACAATTTTAGGACTCACTTTCGGTTCAGGGGATCTGGCTCTCTTAAATTGGACTTCCAAATTGGACATAGCACAAGAGAAGGTTTTACACTGGAACAAGTGGAGATTGTCTAAATTAAGTGTGTGTATATGGTTAAGACCTTTTTGCTTCCCATGTTTTGTACCTTGCTGCAATTTTTAGCCTGCCCCCACAGCTGGAAACAAAATTGTATGGTTGTTTTTTTTTTTCCTTGTATTTGGGGTAGCTGACTGAATCCCATTAAGAGGTGCTTATTGTTTGAAGATAAAAGATCAGGAGGGCTTAAAATGATTAACCCCATTGTATTTTTCTTTACAATATTTGCTAATACAGTACTAATCTAAGACCGCTGTTGTTAGATTCTGGGAAGATTTGGATTCCATGGGCATGGGACTCTCTTGCTGGAATACTGCCTTTTTGGCTTCCACACTCTTGCATTCATAAACAATGATCTCTGAACAGTATCCCTGAGACATTACGGGTGTGTTTTTGAAAAATAAAACTCTGGAGTTTAGTAACAGAAATTTTTTTCCAACATGATCGGAAAGCATTATATGCTCACCTTATAACAACTTTTTTTCGAGATATGGCCTTTTTTGATTCCAAACTAACTTCAGACAAATTGCTGATTGGGAAAATGTTAACATCCCCCCGCATTCCTGTCTATATGTGGGATGTTATGTGGCTTTCATTACATGGGAAACTCAATGTTAAAGGTAACCTTAAACATAAAAGTGTGGAACACCGTTATTGTCCTAGAGATACTTGTTTGGATACTGTGGAAACAATGGATCATTTATTTTTATTTTGCCCCTTTATTCAAAACTTCTGGAATCTTTTACGGCACAAAAGGCCTACATCGCCCTTTTATGATTTAACCCTAGAGATTTTAAATTTAGGAATTCTTCCTTTTGTGTGGACTAAACATGACAGGGTTACACTCTGGCTTTTTTATTGTTTGTTTTAAATTCTATTTATGGCATGTGAGATGTAGGCTTACGCTTCAACAAATATGATATACTGAAGAACAGCTCTTTCACATGATATCTACTGCAGTTCAAAATCACAGACTTTTAGAAAGTAAGTCAGTGCTACCCGAAGTATTTCAGTCTTGGTGGCAAAATATTGACTGGCTCTAACTGATATCGTGGACTTGGATCATTGTATACATACCACTGTTAGTATTGTTATTCCTAATTGCATCTGGGTATTGTATTTCCCACATTTCCCTACCCCTTTTGTATGGTGGGAGGAAGATTTCAGTTTATGAGTTTTTGAGTGCTATCCATTTATAAGGAATGGTTAATTGACTTCGCATTCGTCTACTACTTTGGTAGAGAGGGAGATATTTAGTTTATTTATGATTTCTATTTAATTTGGGGGTTACATAGAAGTCAGATTTGTACATAGGAGCCCAGATATTCAAACTGCGCCAGGCTGTGGCGCAAGCCTGGGCGCAGCACAACTTGGCTGCACAGGGGCGCTGATCGGGCGATATTCAACGGAGCTGCGCCATGACTCAGCATAATTGAATATTGCATCCTGGCCACCCGCAGTGTGCATGGCACAGTGGCACTGTGCCAGCACCAGTGGCCAGAGTGGAGCATGGGGATGCGCTAGCGCAAGTTCCATTGCGCAAGGTGCAGCAACTGCGATATTCAAAAGTTGACATGCAAATGGGGCCATAATGTATGCAAGGTGCACATGGGGCCATTTGCATGTCATTATGGTCACATTTGTATGCAGGTGCGCCGATCCCCAATGACTTGCGCCTGGAGCTCTGCCAGGCAGCAGCCGTCGGGGACTGATGCCTCCTGCAACGCGGCAATGTGCTCCACAGCTCTAATGCGGGCTGCAGTAAAAAATAGAATACTCCTAAAACCCTGGTGGTCCAGTGGACCACTGCCTGCCCGATTGCGGGCTAAGTAAAAAATAGAATACTCCTAAAACCCTGGTGGTCCAGTGGACCGCTCCCCGCCTGATCGTGGGCTAAGTGAAAAATAGAATACTCTTAAAACCCTGGTGGTCCAGTGGACCGCTGTCTGCCCGATCGCAGGTTAAGTAAAAACTAAGAATACTCCTATATCCCTGGTGGTCCAGTGAACCGCTGACAGCCCAATCGCAGGCTGAGGTAAAGGAAATCAACTTATTTCCCTGGTGGTCCAGTGGACTGCTGACAGCCCGATCGCGGCTGAAGTAAAGAATAAAGAAACCCATATCCCTGGTGGTCCAGTGGACCCCTCCCACCCGCCCACTGATCCCCACAGCCCTGCTTCCCCAGTCAGCGGTGGGCAGCAGCACCACCCGCCTGCTGCCTCGCTGCCCACCGACTGACACCCTTGGTGAGGGCTGTACTCCCATTGGTCCACAGCATGAGCCAATGGGCGTGCAGCCCGTACCATACTAGACAATCCAGATATGTGAATGGATCCATTCACATATCTGGAATGTCTTTTACAGTATGGGCTGCATGCCCATTGGCTCACGCTGTGGACCAAAGGGTGTACAGCCCTACCGATGGTGTCATTCAGCGGGCGGTGGAGCAGCAGATGGGTGGGTGCTGCCACCCGCGCTGACCTGGGGGAGCAGGGCGGTGGGGATCAGTGGGCGGGTGGGGAGGGGGTCCACTGGACTGCCAGGGATATGGGTTTCTTTATCTTTTACTTCAGCCCATGATCAGGCTCTCAGCAGTTCACTGGACCACCAGGGATATAGGAGTAATCATGTTTACTTAGGTCACAATTGGACAGACAGTGGTCCACTGGACCACCAGGGATATGGGTTATCTAATTCTTAAACTTAAGCCCATGATTGAGCAGGAAGTGGTCCACTGGACCACTAGGGATAGAGGTTTAATCCATTTTGTACTGAAGGCCGTGATCAGGCGGGCAGCGGTCCACTGGACCACCAGGGATATAGGATTGATCTATTTTCTACTGAAGCCTGCGATCGGGCAGGAAGCGGTCCACTGGACCACCAGGGATAGAGGTTTAATCTGTTTTTTACTGAAGCCCGTGATCAGGCAGGCAATGGTCCACTGGACCACCAAGGATGTAGGATTTCATTCTCTGTTTCACTGATGCCTGTGATCGGGCATGGGGGGGTGGGCACCACCACAGAGGTGCAGCTGCTCAGGTGGCCACCCACAGGTGGCAGCTGCCGTGTTGCGCCCTGCAATGTGGCAGCTCACCTGTGGGTGGCCATCCATTGTTCTTTTTTTTTTTTTTTTTGATCAACTTCGTGCTGGCGCAGGTAGGGGTTGTGCATGCATGGCTCTGCACATCCTGGGCTGAATATCAGACTGTGCAGAGTATGCATGGGCACTCCCCCCCCACCTGCACCTGCATTCATTACTGATGCACTCCGGCACATTGGGATTTGTGCCAGGCAGAATTCCTGTTTGAATATCGCACCGGGACACATCAGTGGGTTGTGCATGGCACAACACTGTTGCGCCATGCACAACCCTTTTGAATATCTGGGCCAGTAAGTATATAATAAAAATTTGTAGTATGTTTATTTTTGGTTTGGAGTCAATGGAAATTCCCCCACTCCTTTGGTGGGGGGGGGGGATATTACTTAAGGGTTTTTTTGGGGTGGTGGAATATTTATTTATTTTATTGTTTTCTTTACTATGAACTTGTCTGATATACTACTGTATTATGAATATTTCATATGTTTTTATTTAATGAGGATGGGGGGGAGGGTATTTCAATTTAAGATTTTATTTTTTGGAGTTCCACGCATAAGCCATAAGACACCTAGACATAGTAAGATTATAGTACTTATTAAAAAAAAAAATTATTTTCAGTTTGTTTCGTGTGAATTTAACACGGTTCATTTTTGTTTGTTGTTGAAAATGTAATATACATTCCTTTATCTTTTTTGGCAGGGAAGGGGAGGGGGTATACCTTTAATACTGTATTTGGTTTAAGTATGACTACAATCTTCATTTGTGTTTAGGTTTTTTTTGTGTGTTTTCCTTTTCTTGAATCTGTATAATGAAATATTGATTTGTTTCTATGTTCTTTTGATGACATGAATAAAAAATTCCCCTACTCTTTTTCGATAAGTGCCATGGGATCTTTAGCATCTAACTGAACTACCACCAATCCAGGCAGATGGGACCTCAGTTTAATGTCTCATCTGAAAGATGGCACCTCAGAAGTGCAGCACCATCCTCATGCTGCACTACAGTGTCAGTATTGGGATATTAATTCAAGTATCAGATGTGGGAACTGAACCCACAGCCCTCATATCTCCCAGCCTCAGAGTCGAGTGTGCTACCTACTGAGCCACTGCCACTGTTTTTAAACTTACTAAATTCATTAGAGCAGTCTTATACAGTCAGCGTGTTTAAAATCTGCATGGCTGGATTTAAGGTACCTATTCTAGCTATTTTCAGCATTCAGAATCACTAGACCTGTTTAATTAATCCATATGGTAAAGTGTTAATGCAGAGCTTTTGTATGCATTTTTTCTTTATTTTCTTTCTCACTGTGAACCTCTTTCCTGTGCTCCCAGTACGATCCTCCTAAAATACTATATTCTTTAGTTAATCCTGCCCACTTGGCCCGAACCCTGTCCTGAAAGCATGAACCCCGGCTTCACTTACTGCTTTCAACTTTTCAAAACAGGCTTTTCTCACAAACATAATTTATTTTTTCTTCTCACCCCCTGCTCACTCTAAGAGCTCCTCCTCGGCACCCCTCCCCCCTGTTTCCCATTGCCTTATTAACTCAAAAACGTATCTCTCTCTCATACCCCTACCCTGCTACTAATTTAAATCTCTTTAAGTATTTGGAATAGATTGGCGCCATAACCTGTGGTGCCCAGAACCTTTCCTGTCTGATTCTCCAATGTGTTTTCTCCCATCCCTCTTTCTCAGTAAATACCCCTTATTATTATTGCCCCCTAGTCCAACCCCTCGCTCACCCTCCTGCCTTCTTTAACTAATTTCCCCCTCCTTGTGCTTCTCCCTTCAGGTCACGGACCCGCAGATGCTCCATGGCTTAGAAGCTGGCAAGAAAGTCTGCCAGTGAAGCTCTCCCCCGAACTAGATACACAGCCTTAGGATTCAAGTAGCTCGTTTCTGAAAGTCCACAGGCTGCCTACAGCTGAGTGAGGCAGCACTATTGGTTGCAGCCACTACCCTGCTTTCCCCTGATTGGAGCAACTTTCAGTGTGAGCAGTATCAGCATCTCTGGCACTCACTTTTTCAAAGGACTCAGTGCTGCAATATTTGAACTGGTCCTGCTCTGTTGCATCTACATTTTTCTCCCGCCCACCTGCCCCAACCCCAGCCAATATTAAATACTACTCCTCCCCCACAAGGCACCACCTACTTAGCTAATCCTCCCTGTTTTTCACCCTTTTTGTATACCTCCCTTACAGTAACTTCACTAGCTTATCCTAGTCTCCCTGCCTGCACCTCATACCATAGGCACTCCTGGATAAGCTTTCACTTGATACTAGCTGCAACACAGTCTATGTCCCTGTAACTTACTACCACTCTCCCTCTAGCTACCACTGTCACTTACTGTTGTTAAAATGTATCTGCCTACAATGCTACCCCTTCTATGTTTTTTATTTTACCCTCATTCCTCACTGTGGCACCCCCATCATCACTGCCTACATGCATCATACATATCAGAGACATCCCATCAAGCACACTGTGCTCTGACTTTTACTCTGATGGGCTACCCACTGTGATCTCCACACTTGTGTGTATATGATCCACCCTTTAGAATCCTGCAATCTCCTATTACTGCTCTCCCCTGTCAGCAACACACTTCCTGATAGAATTACCAAATGGCATTGGCTTAAACACAACAAACTCCTTGCCTGATATCTACTTAGGATTATTCTGCTTTTATTACTTCTTTCAGGAAATATCCACCCCAGCCCAGGCACCCAAGCAGCACCCTCTCACTCATGTAATTCCCTAAATTCCCTCACATTAGTCTCAATTAATATTAAGAGCCTGCTGCCCAAACTTTATCATCTCCATGTCTGGGTATCCATATGTAAACTGGACATCTTAGCACTCAGCAAAACCTGGCTATCACCCAAGGTGCCAGACAATGCAATTGCAATCCCTGGCTATGCCATCTTCAGGCTTGACTGAGTAGGGAAGCGAGGAGGTGGCTGTGACATTAATATGTCAGAATCCCTCACAAGCCATGTCCTCCCAACAGCACCACTAACCAGCTCGTCCCCAATGCTTGCAGTCAAAATCATCCTTGGTCACCAAAGAAAATCCTTCACAATCATATCCATCTATATCCCACCACGGGATCAGGCCTCTGGCATTAAAATGATTACTGACTACTTCGGAAAACTCTTCCTGAGACAGCAATGTTGGGGGATTACAACATTAACTGGATTGCTCCAGAAGCTGATTCACTTAAAGATGATCTAGCTTCAACTGACATCTCCCAAATGGTTACCTGTCCTACTCGAATAAACATCAGAACTGGGTCCAGCTCCTTACTGGACTGGATTCTCACCATTTATCCCAGTAGAGTCTTTAACGTCTGTGTCCTTCTCGACACATTAAGTGACCACTCCCCTTTACTCTGTAAGCGTTCCAATAAAGCGCTCAAATCTAAAACCAAGTTTGCCTACCATTGTATTCTAAAAAAGGGAAGCTCACAGACTTTTTAAACAAACTCTGGATGATTGATTGGTCCCCCCCTTAACTACATGACCTGCATTGATAATGCACTAAACTTCTTTATCAGCCATTTCAACTCAGTGAGTGTGACCAGTTTGCCCCCCTTAGGAAAATAAAACCTAGGGGAACATCAAACATATGTCTCACCCCTGCCCTACTAACAATGATGAAAAATAGGGACAATCTTTGACATACTGCAATGGCATCTGGACTCTACACTGATATGCAGCAGTACAAAACTGCCAGAAACCAGTGCACTCAAGCAGTGCGGAGAGCTAAGCAGGTGTACTATAAAGGTGCACTAACAAACACCTGAGGCAATAGCAAACAATTTGGGGAAAAAATTAAAAACCTAACAGGAAAACCCAATGAATCCCCCCTACAATGTTAGAGGTCAATGGCACACTTACTCAAGACCATAAGTTAATTGCCGACTCCCTTAATACTGCATTTACTGATCTCAGTGGAATACTCCCTCGTGATTTTCTCACTAGCTCCTCCCTGCCTACTGGCAACATAAATTCTACAACTCCTCACCAGCCAACCCCTTCTCTTTCAGGAAGATATTCCTACATGAAGCTTGTAGATACCTATGGAAGGTGCTTTGTAAATCCAGAACAAGTAGTGACACCCTCAACCTAAAACTTTTCCGCCTTGCACTTGAAACTGTCCTATATCCCATTACCAAACTCGTAAACCTCTCACTCACCCTCAGGCAGTTCCCCCAGGCTTGGAAATCTGCCACTGTTATGCCTGTGCATAAAAGCAGAGACTATACCCAGCTCTTCAATTTCTGACCCATATCAATTCTCCCCACTATCCAAAGCCTTGGAGTGAATAGTAGCTGACCAATTGATGGAACACCTGGATAAGCACAACATCCAGTGAAAACAACAGCATGACTTCAGGAAGGCACATAGTATGACCGCTACCTGCTTGACTTTATGACTCACCTTCATAAGGCCTTTGACGCCAGCCAGCCACTTGGTGCAGTGTTTGTAGATCTAACTAAGGCGTTTTACACTGTTAATCACCAGCTACTCCTGCATTCACTCTCTGCCCTAGGACTATATGCTGATGTCACTGGCTGGTTTGAAAGTCACATGGTGGGTTGGCTCCATTGTGTTAAAATTGGAGACACACTCTCTGACTGCCTTCCAGTACACTGTGGGGTACCCCAAGGATCCATACTTGGTCCACTGCTTTCTAGCCTCTTTTTAAACTATCTCCCTGCAGCATGTAATGCCAATATGATCCTCTACATGGATGATGCAATCCTTTTCTCCACTCATCATAGCCCTGGCCAACTATCCTCCAAACTACAATCCAACTTGAACACAGCTGAAAGGTGGTTCAATCAACGTAAACTGTTGATGAACTAGAAAAAAACAAAGGCCATGTTGTTTGTCAAAACCCACAGCAAATACAAAATGGGTGACCTACACATCCTGAATTGTCAACGCCTCCTACTTGATCAAGTTCAGGAGTTTAAATACCTTGCTGTCACTGTGGACAGCCTGTTCTCCTACACTACCCATGTAAAAATAATCTCTGGAGCTATTAACTCCAGAATAAGAACTCTCTATTGACATCGCAACTGTCTTACTCAAGAGGAGATGCTAGCTGTAAACAGCTCAGTTATATCTTTAATCGATTATGGTCTAGGCATCTATCAAGCGGCCATGGACACCACTTTAAATAGAATCAGGACAGCCCTGAGTAAAAGTGCTGTCGCCTTGTGACTGGTGCTGGTAAAAGAACCCACACCTGCGAGCTCTACAAGCAGTCAAGCTTGCTGCACCTTTAGTTCAGGATAACGTATTAGACATGCCTCCTGGCTAAGAAAATCAGTCTCAGCCTAACTCCTCCTGTCACACATGGCCACTTGTCACCAACCATAGCCACACACTGCACCTGCAAGTCAGACAAATTCATCTTCCAGATCCCCTTCTGTCACACAACTCAAGCACAGCACACCTTTTTCACTAGGGAACCAACCCTAATGAACTCTCTACCTCCTGAGGTCCTGTCCAAGTCTAGGCTTGGCCCCTTCAAACAAAATCTTCACCAGCACCTTAGGAGTGTCAGCCACTGTGGCCACTCTTACTAGCCTCCCTCTGAGTGCCTTCACACTCTGTTCTCCACTTGCCTTCCCCCTTCCTCTCAACTCCCCCACCCTTTCTTCTCCATTTCCCCCATTCCCTCTCTCCCCTCAACTACCTTATTTTGCCCTCTATCTTGCCACCTACCATTGTTTTTCTCATATCCTCTCCCTACTATTGTTATACCTGCACCATGCCCCTCACCCATATCATCTGTTCCCCCTTTACCCACCACTAATGACCAACATTCCCCTGCCTCTATCACTCCCTCCACTGCCTTATATCTCAACAGCACTTACCTCAGACACCCATACTTTATGACAAGGTCTACCTCAGGACCGCCTCCCTGTTTTCTAACCCTCTGATTCTATACCCTCTTTATTCTCCCTAAATCAATGTAATATCCTCTATCCTCTAAATCACTGATTAAGTTTAGAAACTGTATTGGTCAACTTAACCTTTGCTCTTTATATTTTGGAACTCTCTGTACCTTGCAGCTGTTATTATTTGCTATAGTTTGTCCTTCTGACATGGAACCTTTGTAAATGAACCACTGGTTCAAAGGTATTTTGTAATTTGAGATCTCAATAAATAAAAAATAAATAAAAATAAATAACTGGGAACCCATGAATTTAACCCATGCACACCTCCTTGGCATTCACAAATGGCATGCTAGCACGTTGTGAGATGGATCCCAGTGGTGGCCACATGGCTCCTTGCCAGGGGTGTGATGGGTGTGCCAGTGGGAGTGCCAGAGCTGTGAGTATGCACTAATGCACTTGTGTGCTGGGTCTGGGAGAACCTGTTCAGATTCTGGACTTCATAGGTACTGAACTGGATACCTTGCAAGGGAAAGCTTTCCTCCTTCAGAGGATGGTAGCAACTGTGATTGTCACAGCAGAATTCTTCTCAATGGGCCAACCAACTACTTGGCCACATGGCAGCTTCCACAGCTGTGGTTCCATGGGGCATGTTTCAAATGACAGACGTGAAGTACAGGCAATTCCGTTTGTATGCATTAGCATGGGAATTTGTGCATAGAAATGGAATGGCATACAAGCAGGAGTTGCCTGTGGAAATGAGAACTGCTACTCGGAAACATTTAGATATTCACAGAAATGCACAGAATAGGAAAATAACATTTTATTGTACAGTATGATATAAAATGAAAACTTCGTCAAGCTACAAAAAATTTATGTACTGCACTGTACTTAAAATTAAAACAAAGTAGTGTTCTGACAGGGGCAGCATTAAAAAACATAGTGTCTCAGAGCTGCTCTGCTTCAGCTACAAAGTCTCCCTGCATGACATTGCTGACATTTTCGTCTCCAGTACTAGCCAGCAGGCAACTGACATTTATTTTGTCCCTTTGCTTGTAAGCACTTCAGTGTATTTTTCAAAAGCATAAAACCAATTGTTGTCAGCCTGCTCCTTTGTTTCCACAAACTGTCCAATTTTTCTTATCATCCTCCATACCTCAGCATTTGAAAGGGCACATATTGATTCCTCCTCATCTTCTTCATCATCGCCGGATGGGTTGTTTTGCATGAGAATGTCCTGGCAGATTTCGGCTTCTGTCACTTCTCGGGTTGTTTGTTCTTCCTGATCAGTGGCTACATACTGTAGGTAGTGAACTCTGTTTGCTGCATTCTGATTGGTGGTAAAACAGCTTCCTCAGTGGCTAGGTCTTCACACTTTAAGATGCCAGATTTTATGAAAACATTTTTTATGGTGTTGGCTTTCACTTCAGTCCAAGTGGAGTGAATAATGTGAATGGTAGCCAGGATAGAAATTATCCATGCTGTATTGCAGAACATCTGTGAGGAACTATCAATGTCAGATAGCAGCCTGCTGACAATGCTTTTTCGGTAATGCAGTTTAAGGTTGTGAATGATGCCCTGATCCATAGGCTGGATCAGTGCTCTACAATCTGAGGGGAGAAAAATTAGATTGCTATTAGACAGGGAGAGGGGCTTGTGCGCAGGACAGTTATCCACAGTCATCACTATCTTTCTGCGCTGTAGCTGCATTTTCTTATTCAGGTCCCAGAACCACTCATGGAAAATGTCCGTGGTCATCCATGCATTCCCATTGCTGTTGTCTTGAATCAATAGGGCAGTGATGTTTATGCCTTTAAAACATCTAGATTGGTGGAACTTTCCAATAAATACAAGAGTGAGTTTCTTAGTGCCAATACTTTTGGCACACGCTGTGATTATGACCCTCTTCTTTGCCTTTTTGTGTTCTGCAGGGGTTTGGTTGCTGAATGCCAGGGTGCTGTCTGGGGTCACTCTGAAGAACAGAGTTATCTTGTCTCAATTGAAAGTGTCACAGGGGTATATTCACTTAAAATTGTGGGCAGTACAGTCCTTATCTATTCTTCAGTGGCACTTGTGTTATTTTCAGCCTTCTCTCCATGAATTCTGTGGTAGCAGTTGTTGTTCCTTTCTTTCCACCAGAATAGCCATTCTGCCATCAGCTAAAACTGCATCCCTAAAGACTGGGACAAGCTGCAGGAGTTTTCCATGAGAATGTTGCCTGAAAGAGGCAGTCTGCGGTTCCTGGCTAATGTGAACCACCGGAGCAGTGCCTGTTCCACTTGTGGGTCCTTTCATTCTATTTTTCTTTTTCGGTTCACATTGCCATTACTGCTCCCCTCCTGTAGGATCTGTTCTCGGTTCCTTACGAACTAGTCAGCACTTGACACATTGACCCAAATTCTACAGCAAGCTCCTAGCGTGACACTCCAGATATAGCTACCTTTTCAATAAGGTCAACTTTTTCTGAAAGTGACAGGATGTGTCTTTTACCTTTGTCCATTTTGGATGCTTAAGCAGATACACCTATGGGAACAACAAACTCTGTGGACCTTTAACAGCAATTAAGCACCTGATACCTGTTTTCACACATAATTGAACTCAATACATAATCTGTGAGGTACTACATTAAGACAATATGGCAATCAGTACCTCATTAGCACTTACAAATAGGCATACAACAGAAAAAGCAAAGCCATACAAGTGGACAATATAACCTTAGGGAGGTAGTAAATAAATCAGGACCAAGCAAAAAATGGCATACTTCTGAATGGCATATAAGTGGAATTGACAGTACCACTTGAGACCATTGATTTCAGATATGAGACTCCCTCTAAAAACTAATACCAGTAACAAAAGCATGGTCAGGGCACTAGAGCTGTGGAAGGAAGAAAATAACCTCAGAGGTGGTATTTCCTTCCTCCACTAATCCCCCACCCACTGTTCTCACAGCAAATATTTTACTCCTAGGGTGAGATGCCCACCTGGAGGACTTCACAGTAAGTGTCATCCAGAGCCCACAGGAGTGTCAGGAACACACCAGTCTCTTGGAACTTAGGGCGGCATTTCTAGCAATGCAAACCTTTTCTTCCCAGTTTCAAGGTCAGTTTGTCCAGATCAGAACAGACAATACCACAAGAATGTATTACTGTATAAAGACAAGGAGGTAAAAGATCTTCAAGACTGTGCACAGAGGCAATGAAGATCTAGGACCTGGCTTACTCCCTAGATGCAAAAATCTCTACAGCAGTCTTGCAGACAAAGACAATGTCCTGGCAGACTCCCGAAGCAGAATCAGCCAAGGAAACCATGAATGTACCCTGAATCAGCTAGGGTTTGGCCACAGTTTTCAGAAGATATGACACTATAGAAATAGACTGGTTTGCATCCTGGGAGAACAGTCATCTTCCAAAGTGTTTTTGCAGGTTAACAGCCAAGAGCACAGTAACAGAGGATACCCTAGCTCTAAGGTGGAAAGGGAAAGTTTCTTTATGCCTTCCCACCATTCCCACTGATACATAGAGTGCTTGTGAAACTCGGAGGAGAGCCTGCAACAACAATCCTAATAGCCACAGACTGGGCCAAGCAGACCTGGTACTCAATGCTCCTGTCCCTGTCCTGCAAGAATCCAATCAGCCAGCCACTGAAATGCAATCTGTTCATCCTGTCATAGGGCTGGATAACCTTCCCAGACTAAAGAATTTTATGCCTGGGGGCATGGATCTTGAAAACCTAGAGTGTTCTTGATTGAATCTGTCAGATGAGGACCAGAGGGTGGTTTCCAGGAAACCAGCATCCATGAAACCATACTCTTCTAAGTGAAAGAAACTCTCATAGTGCTGCATTCCCAGAAAGGTAATCCAAATACAGTCAGAAGATATGCATTTGCCAGCAGATGAAGACTGTGTGGTTTATCTAGTTTGCCCAGGTTTTCTACCCCTACTATCAATCTGTCTTGCTAAAGTGACTATACTGTCAATCCCATGTTTGTTTGAATTCACTGACCATCTTGTCTGCCACTAACTCCAGTGGCAGGCTGTTCAGGGTTCCCCACCCTCTCTGTGAGAAAGTACTTCCTAACATTTGTTTTGAATTTATCTCCCACCAGGAGCATGTTGTGTCCTCTAGTATGTGTAGCCTGTTTTCCTAGAAGAGGTTTCTGGTTTGTACTGTGTTGATCCCTTTAACAAATTTAAATGTCTCAGTCATGTCTCTGTCGTTCTTCCTCTGCATGAGGGAGAATAACTTTAGCTGGCTGAGCCTAGCTTCATACCATTATGGTGTCACGTCTCTGTACTGTTTCCAGATGGTCTATGTGCTTTTTTAGGTGAGGTCTCCAGAACTGCTCACAGTACTCTAAGTAAGGTCTCACCAGGGACCTGTACAGTCGGAGGATTACATCACACTTCCTACTGGTGATACCCCTACCAATACATCTGAGGATACTGCTTGCCTTTAGTGCTGGCTCCCAGTGGAGGTTGGGAGATTGCAGTGGATGTGGAGCATGCATTGGGGGTATGAGAGTTTCAGCGGACATCCTGTGGGCTAGTGCAGAAGTGCACCTGTGCTGCACTAGACATCATTGCAATCCACGCTCCCAGGGCAACTGAAAAAGGAAAATTCCTGGCGCCCAGCAAGGTGATGGTGGGTCCGGCGGTCGGCACCCACGTTCACAGCTGGTTCTGCTTCAGGCCTGCCTCCGGATCTCCTCCTCACCACAGATGCCTCTGCTAGAGTCTAGATAGAGCATCAGCAGGAGGTGAGGTGGTCCCATCTCAGAGGGCTCAGAGCTGGGGGGAGATGGGGGGATTCACTGGTGAGGTTGGTACTTTCGAATTGGAGGCATGGCATGGAAAGACTTCAGGTGGAGCTGGAAAGTGAACAGTTCCCGAGACTACACCAGAGAGAGTCCTAAGGGACCAGTGTAAGAAGGGTAAATAAAGTCCACAAAAAACATCCTTTCATTGGGAGGTATTGGGCCCATCTAGCTAACCAAGGATATGCTTCAGCTGTGCAGCCTTAAAGTAAACAGAGCAAGGCCAATCCTCCTTTGTTTTTTACCAGCTGTAAAACTCTGTATATAATTCCAGGACAAAGCCCCGGCTAGAGGAAACAGAATAAATTCATGTTCCATAAACTGAAATTCTCTTTAGAAGAAGTAACTGAGAGAGATTGAAAGAAGTATAATAACCTTTAGGGGGTGTATCTTGGATTAATGATGGGTGGACCCGAAAAAGTCCTGACCCTTATTATCAAGACCAGAGTCCAAGTAATAGTCCTGATTGGTCCTGATTTAGATTAGAAACTTTAGGAAATTGATGTTAACACTTGAAAAACATCATAAAATGCACTAAAAATAGAAAGTGAAGTATTTTTCTTACCCAAGGGTGTTGCTATTTCTTTCTGATTCCATTGTTTATATTCTTCTGCTCTTTCTCCTTGCTTTTTCTTGGTGGTAGAGAACCCAAGTATGCTCCTTCCCCTTATTATCTATTTGGGGGGGGTGGTATCACTAATTAACACATCTACCCCATAAGCTCTGAATTAATCCCATTCTTTGGAGCAGCTGCCCCAAGCTCCTTTCTCACAACTGCACTGATTTTAGTACGTCAAGGTAAGTACAGTTGCAGCACTTTCCACATTTCATGGCAGCTTCCACCAAATATTTTGCATAAGTCCCATAAAAATGGTCTGCAGAATTCCACAAGTTAGACCATGGAGGAGCTGGTCTAACTTGTGGCATTTGGAGCACTGCAGTGAAAATCCTGATCGGCGCTCGGAGAATGCAGCATGCCCTGAGTGCCATATGATTGGTGTACCTGGGGCTTGCAGCATTCTCAGGGTTTTTGAAAATTGAGCACTCTGTCTCCAGATTGCTTAAAACAAGAACAAGGGACATAAAGCAGGCCCGCATCTCTGGAGTGAAAGTGGGTGAGTACTACTACCTAACATTCAGCCTGAGAACAAAGTATGGTTCTAGTGGAGTCTGTACTCCAGATGTGATTCCCCTTCACAAAAGTGGGAGAAAGGCAGAAGCAGGAAACTACAGACCTGTTAGTTTTACCTCAGTGATAGGGAAAATGATGGCATCACTTCTGAAGGAAAGAATTGTCGAGTATCTAGAGGCCAGAGGGGCACAGGACCCTAGGTAGCAGGGATTCACAGCGGGAAGGTCATGCCAGACAAATCTGATAGATTTCTTGACTGGGTGACCAAAGTAGTAGATCAGGGAGGGGCTGTGGACATGACCTACCTAGACTTTAGCAAGGCATTGGACACAGTCCCACACAAAAGATTAATATACAAGTTAGCCAGCATGGGAGTGGGTCCCAAGATGACAGCCTGGGTAAAGAATTGGCTGCAGAATAGGACACAGAGAGTAATAGTAAATGGAGTCCACTCAGAAGAAAGGAGGGTTACTAGTGGGGTACCGCAGGGTTCAGTATTAGGACCGGTCCTCTTCAATGTCTTTTAAAGTGACATTGCAGAAGGACTGTAAGGAAAAGTGTGTCTCTTTGCAGATGACACAAAGATCTGCAACAGAGTTGATGCACAGGGTGGGGTGGAAAGGATGAGAAGGGACTTGGCAAGGTTAGAGGAATGGTCAAATATATGGCAGCTTAGATTCAATGCTAAGAAGTGCAAGGTAATGCACCTGGGAAACAAAAACCAAGGGGAAGAGTACACAATGGGGGGGGTGAGATACTAACAACAACAAAAATGGAAAGGGACCTGGGGGTAGTCATATCAGATGACCTAAAGGTGGGCAAGCAATGTGAGAGGGCAGCAAGGAGGGCTGGGGGGATACTGGGATTCATAGGGAGAGGCATCACCAGTAGAAAACAGGAAGTTATTATCCCTATGTACAGACAGCTGGTAAGACCCCATCTGGAGTACTTTGTGCAGTTCTGGATACCCAATCTCCGCTAAGACATAGACAGGATGGAAGCTGTCCAGAGGAGGGCAACTAAAATGGTGCAGGGTCTGCACCGGAAGACATATGAAGAGAGACAAAAGAAGCTTAATATGTATAGCCTCGAGGAAAAGAGGGAGAGGGGGGACATGATAGAAACTTTCGAGTACCTCAAGGGAATCAACAAAGTCTAAGAGGGTAGCATCTTTCAAAAAAAGTGGTGTGCAAGAACAAGAGAGCACAATTTAAAGATGGGGGGGTGGCTCAGAGGTAATTTAAGGAAAGTATTTTTTCACAGAGAGGGTTGTGGATGCATGAAACGGCCTTCTGGAGGAGGTTGTGGAGTCAAAATCAGTGGTGGAATTCAAGCATGCATGGGGCAGTCATAAGGCAATTCTAGGAGGTGGGGGTAGGAAGAAGTAGGCTGCTGGTTAACTAGGATCTGCAGCTTATCCAGTAGGTAGGGAAATGGGCAGACTGGGTGGGCCAAGCGGTCCTTATCTGCCATCAAATTCTATGTTTCTATGTTTCTATAACAAACAAAAAATGTTGTTCCTGTTAAAATATAATACAAGCACACAAAATGCCCCAAATAAAACTGATCAATGAGGCCTTTGCCTAAACATATGCATGCACTCTATATTAATAAAGAATGGCTTCCATGCATAATCAGAAAGTTCCTATCATAACTGAATGTAGTAATAGTTTATCATAAAATAATCTGTGCAGAAATCATCATTCAGAAACTACCTAAATGGGAATTCTTCTGGTTTCCGGACCTGCTGCAGCATTTTTCATTCAGCTGCTGGAGTTTTGTTGTGGACTCTTTCAAACAACTGTTATGATGGTTCTTTTTGCACTAACGACTCAAATAATTTGTTTATGGAACAATGTTGAAAAGTCAAGCAGATAAAAAAGAACCTTGCACAAAAATACACCACTAGCTTTCTTTTACTGGTGATGTCGGGGAAGGCAACTCCAGTTTGGCTTCAGCCTGGGGCAATCATGTCGGGGATGGCCCTATACAGTGCTGTGCTACAGATGTCAGAGTAAAACAGAAGGAAATCACTCTTGAAAAAATTACTTTGGCATTCCTACACAGCCTGATCACAGACTTTCAAATGTAGACATTGTTGACCACGTCTGACCTCAAAGAACAAATTATAAAATTCTTATCTTGAGTGTCTGCACTGCAAAACAAACAAGATGGTCTTGAGAAAAGACTAGATGCCTCAGACACTATAGGTGTGGCTGTAAATCAGCATCTTTTAAAAACAGAGGCAGCAACTACAGTTTTACTACATAACCAAAGTGTGACTAAGACTGAGAAACTAGAAAGTACCTTGCATAAAAACAAAAGAAGGGGCTGACCTTTCCTCAGAGTGTGCTGAGAACCAAGAGTTTAAACAATATTTTGATCAAGCACTGTCTTCAGTGTTCTCTCCCAGAACTGGTTTATTTGAAATCTGTTTATTTGGTGAAACTAAAAGCACACTTTGGAAGATCTTCTTGTATTATCTACTGCAACTAAGGCTGCAAATAAGCATTCTCTTGTTATTATACTATTACCTCTCTGTCTGGTAGAAATAAAGTCTTACAGTTGGCCAGGGACAGGAAACAAATGTATTATGAGAGAAAAAAAATGAATACATTTTTATCCTGAGGTCAGCTTGGCCACATAAAAAGGGAGAAAGAGATGTTTTGCTATGAAGTCAGAGTTTACTGAGTTTGATGTGCCTGACTCTGTGCTCTTTCCTCTGGCCTTGAGCGTTATTTTCCAAGACAAGCATATACCATATACTTTGAAGATGCAGACAAAGCCTGACAATTCTATGACAAAAAACATCTGGCAGCACTCAAAATGAAATTCAAAGGATAAGGACGAACAGGAGGATGTTGACTTAACAGAAAATATTCCAGTGAATACTAAAGTTTAAATGAACATTAATGTCCTTAAATGCTGTACATCATATTATCATTACAACACATAGTTTTAAGGACACTTCTGAGAATTGCTGAATTGTTCTATTGATACAATAATATATAAATACTGTTGTGTTCCTAAAATAATTTTGCACGTCATGTTGAACTGGGTTTTCCAAACAGCTTCTAGTTTATCCTTATTCTTTTTTTCTTTTCTAAATGAAGTGTTGCTTCATAAATTCATTTACATAATCACTCTCAAACAGTAAAAGATGCATTAGGATCAGGGGAGCGTAATATATTGCCTATCTTTAAATCTGTGACCATATTATTAGCTCAGTGATCTACTTTACTTTTCCCAGAAATTATGCATTTTACATTTTGATTGCTATATGTTTTCCATTTTGTTTTTGATGTATATCATTACTGTTTTCAGTCAATAAAAATTATAAGTATAAAAACAAATTGAAAACCTACCTAAACATCAAGTTAATGTCCATTACAGATGGGAAAGACATAAGCATAATCATCCAAGAAAAAGTTCCAGCATTTCTTATTAAAAATGTTTCTTGAATTAGATGACACTTCAACGCTGGTTGATAGTATGAGATGCTATAATAAACTTCAATTGTTAGCTGATAACAAGATGACTATTAGAAATGCTAGGAAATAACACAATTGGAACTTAATATTTGAAACTAAACTTGCAGGGTGTAAAAATAAACTTGTATTCCAAACTCAATAGGATTTCAAGTGTATCTGTTACTGTAGGTTCTACAGTACATACAAAAATCAAACCGCTGTCCAAAAGTGTTGAAATAAATCAAACCAACACAGCCAATTTCCTGACATAAATAACAAAGCCAAGAAGTAGTTCTAATGACTTGATAAATCCCTAATGTGCCTAGCAGAGGTGAAAAAACATATTCATATAAGTTGGCACAAAACTGACAGAGGCAAGGCAAGTAGAGAACAAGCATTTATCAATGCCGAATGTTGTCGCGCTGGCATTGGCTTTTGTAGTGCAGTGCAGAAACACATTTTGGCCAGGATGTGAAAAATGACAGCGGTACGGTTCATAAGGAGGTGTAAAAAAATAGCAGTGTTGAAAATGTGGCATGTAAATATTGCAAATTTGAACGTTACAACGGTGTGTGGGAAATGCGCAATGCACACTTGTAACACAATCATTTTATGGACTTTCAGCACCAAATTTTCAACATAGGCATTTTAGCACCCCTGCTTATGAACAGTGTCACTGTCATTTCCTCAACTGTCCCAAAACGATATTTCACACAGTGGCCACGCTATTCTGCGCCGGATGTGCGAAAACACATTTTGGGCAGGATATGTAAAATGAGAGCTGTGCTGTTCAACAAGAGATGTGGAAAAATGCCAATGGTGAAAATCCAGAGTGAAAATATTACAAATGCACAACATTGCAAGTGTGCGTGCAAACTGAGCAACGCACGCTCAATAACACAGTCATTTTATGGAGTATCGTCACCAAATTTTCAACATAGGCATTTTAGGACCTCTGCTCATGAACAGTGTCATTGTCCTTTTCAAAATGTGCCACAAACACTGATTTCCCACAGCAACTGAGCGATTGTGCGCCGGAAGTGCACAAACACATTTCAGCCAGGATGTGAAAAATTACAGCTGTACTGTTCACAACGAGGTGTAGAAAAATGACAACGTTGAAAATCTGGCATGAAATTATTGTGAATCTGTGAAGTTATGAGCGTGCGTAGCAACTGCGTGATGCACGCTCATAAAACAGACATTTTTTGGATTTTTTCCACCAAATTTGCAACATAGCTTTTTGACAGCCCACATCATGAACACTGCCACTGTCCTTGTGTTAATGGTCCCAAAAGGTGATTCCATGCAGTGACTGTGAAATCACCTTTTTGGAATGATTAACATCATAACAGTGCCAGAATTCATGAGGAGGGGTCTCAAAAACCCCATGCTAAAAATTTGGTGCAAAAAATCCAAAAAATGTCCAAGATATGCATCAAAGTTGAAAAAAAAAACCTTTTTATTCCATTATACAGCTTACTGGCATTTTCTCAGTTCACGGTCGGCTTTGAAGACTGCAGACGTGTTCCCGGTCCACCGAAGATCGTCATGCCGAGTTCCGAAGGTAAGTATGGGGTGAGGGGGGGGAAGGCAGGCATGGATGGGTGCGGGTGGTGGAGGGGGAGGAGACTATGAGGGACCATTTTCTGTTTACAGATGTTAAAAAAAAACATTGTAGATGGTTTTCTTTTTACTGGTGTTTCTTTGGGGGATACAGTAGTTAACGGGGATTGGGCACCCTGTCAGCACATAGGAAGTGGGGACACTAGCTGAGGGGATTGGGACATCATGCCGATAGGAGTTGGCTCCACATCGGCATATTAAAGTGGGAAAGGGGGACTGATGCTGATGGGAACTGAGCACCCCATCGGCAAACAACAAAAGCGGGAGGGAACATGAGCCAAGGGGGATTAGGCACCCCTTGGCAAGCAAAAAGGAAGGAGGACACATTATGCGACGGGAGTGGCTCACATTGGTACACATACATGAGGGGCAGGGTAAGCCGAATGGAGATTGGGGCACCCCTAAAGTCGGCATTTAGCTGCCACTGTGCCACCATGTTTGTAGCTGGCAAAGCACATAGGAAGGTCTGCTGCATGTGACGAGCTTTGCTCACATTGCAGCAGACCTTTCCTTAGATGTGCTCACCACATTATGTATGCATGGTGTGTTGCCAGCATGCAGGCCGATTGGGGAATGAGGGGCACACCTACTGCTGCACGCCCTGCATTCGCCCAACAGTGACTGCACCTCCAAATCTCCACTACCACAAGATGTTGGCTGCGCAGGTGCGCCAACATAAAAAGGTACTGTGTGTTCAAATGTGATTGACTGAAACAAGCCTACATTTGATTACTTCATTGAGAAGCACCAGTTGCAGCACTCCAAATGGCTGTAGAGTGATGCATTATTATAAGCAGAACTAAACTTGCAGGGTGTAGAAAGAACATTCTAGACAATCCAGACCCCATAATGAACATGCCTTTGACATCTCACTGGGCATTGAAACTAATAACCTCAGGACTGATCTGGTCAGTTGGTCGGATAACTGCACAGTCAAGTTATTTCTCTGGGCTCCACCCATGTAGTCTGTCCCCAGTGGAGATAGTCTGATACTGCCCTTTAAAGGGTTTGTCCCAGAAGGACTACTGGCAGTTATGGACCTCACATGTGTGATGACTGCTTGATGGACAGGATTGGAGGAGGCAGTGGTGGTCTATAATAAGGTCATTACCTCAATGTTTAATTGAGTTGCAGCAGTGCATGATGATTCCAAGCCTCGGGCTTGATATCTTCATGGTGTGACAGGGAGCTCAGGGAAATGAAGTCTGTGGGGCAGAGGTTGGAGTGTTGCTGTTGGAGGTCTAGGACTGATGAGACCAAACAGGCTTTGAGAACTCACTACGGTGAGTATCAAAGGACAGTCTCGCATGAGAAGGCAACGTTTCTGTCCAGGGAAATTGTGGCATGCAGGAACAGACCAGCTCAGCTCTTCCAGTCTGTGGATAGGTTACTCCATCATGCTTGTCTACAACTGGTGAGTGCTGCAGCATATCATCCGCCAAGTGAGAAGAGATCACTCAGTTCTTCTCTGACACAGTGTCTTTAATTTGGGAAGGAATCTTCCCAGTTGAGTAGTTACAGCCTATCAGATGTGAGCTGATTGGCAAAAAATGCCTTCAACCCATCTGGGAAGAGTTTAGATCAGTTTCGGTATAAAACATTTGTGGGGTGATCTCAGAGCTGCAGCCCACTTTTTGCAAACTGGACCCATGCATACAACATACAAACATATGAATTTACCAGCAAAAATAGGCCACCTGTTCTAGCAAGTCTGCTCAAGTGTGCAGCTAGCACCCCACCTTGCAGCTACCCTGCCCCTTCCCAATTACCCCCTCACCTTGTCCCATCTCCTTTTGAAACTTCCCACTGTCTTGTGGGCTACCATCTCCTCCAGTAGAGCATTCCATTCTGCCATGACCCTCTCCGTGAAAAAGTATCTCCTCATTTCTGTCCTAAATCTTCCCCACTCCAATCTAAGGGTCATGCCCTCTTGTGTCCCTCCCCCTCCTCAGCCTGAATATCCCTTCAGTACCTGCCTTGTTTATCCCCTTTATGTACTTAAAGGCCTCAATCATATGCCCCCGGTCCTTTCGCCCTTCCAAGGAGTATATGTTCAACACTCTCAGCCTTCTCTTGTATGGTCTGTCCTCCAGTCCCTGGATCATCCTTGTTGCCCTTCACTGTACCCCTTCCAGTAATTTCACATCCTTCTTCAGATATGGGTGCCAGAATAGGTGCCAGTATTACACACAGTACTCCAGGTGCTGCCTGACCAGTGCTCTGTAGAGAGGCAGGATCACCTCCCTGCTCCTGGAGGAGATCCCTCTCGTGATACAACCCAGAATCCTGTTGGCTTTTGCTGCTGCCCTCCAACACTGCTCTGTATTGATCATCTTCCCCATTATAACCACCCCAAGATCCTTCTCCTCCTCAGTAGAACCTAGCTGCACTCCTCACAGCTGATAACCCCTCCCTGGGTTCTTTGCTCCAAAGTGCAGGACTTTGCACTTTTTTGCATTGAACCTAATTGGTATGCTCCAGCCACTCTACCAGTTTGGTCAGGTCATCCTGTATCCCCTGTCAATCTGCTGTATCATCCACCACCACCCCCAATTTGGTATCATCAGCGAATAGACTGATCTTATTCCTGACACCATGCGACATGTCCACTATGAATATTCCAAACAGCACTAGCCCCAGTACTGATCCTTGTGGCACTCCGCTCATAACAACCATTGGAGATGAGATTCCCCCCTCCCACCACTACCCTCTGCTGTCTTCCCTGCAGCCAACTCTCAGTCTATTTAATCATCTTAGTCCCCACCCATATGTACAGTGTCTCAACGCCCCTCCCAACCTCCCATGCAGCACCGAATCGAAGGCCTTACTAAAGTCCAAGTATATGACATGCACTGCATGATCCTAGTCCAATTCCCTCTTAACCCGGTCATAATACTCAACTAGATTCATCTGGCAGGATTTTCCAGAGACAAACCCATGCTTGGGCCTGTCCTGGAGCCCATTGTCTTCTATAATGGTCAGCAGGCTTTCCTTAAGTATTGTCTCCATCAGCTTCCCCACAATGGAAGTTAAGCATATGGGCTTGTAATTATTCAGCTCATCCTTTGTTCCACTTTTATGGATGTGCACCACATGGGCCATCCTCCAGCCATGTGTCCAGGGAGGTATTGAATAGTTCCGCCAGCAGTCCTGCCAGGATCTCAGCCATTTCCTTCAACACCATGGGGTGGATGCCATCTGGTCCTGGTGTCTTATCCACCCTCAGAGCCCTTAACCCCTCCAATACCCTACCTTCAGTGATCACCTCATCCATTACACCCTTCCTCTTTTCCCACCCTGCCCACCCCCTGCAGTAGCTGCCCTCCTTTCTCCCTCATGAATACAGAACAGAAGTACTCTTTCAGTGCTTCTGCCTGATCCACCCCTTTCTCTGCCCACCCCCGTCTTTTCTAACCCTCACTATCTGGTCCTTGCAGCTCCTTTTCTCCCGTATGTGTCTGAAGAAGTCCTTTTCTCTGTCCCTGATGCTCTATGCCAGCCTCAATTCCCTGGAGGCCTTAGCTGCTCTGACTCCCCTGATTACTTCTTTGGACCTCTTCACATTCTCCTCCCTATCCTCCCCCTTCCTGGATTTCTTGTATTTCTTGAATACTGCTTTTTTAGCCCTCACCATTTCTAAGACCTCTCTACTTAACCTGCTCATTTTTTAGCCCTTCCCTTTTTTTCTGCAATCTCAGTACATGTCTTAGTAGCCTCCAATATCCCCAATTTGATTTTTTCCCCATTTCTGATTCACATCCCAGTGTGGCTGTATTCCTTCCAGATGCCCCCTTAAGATTTCACCCATCTTACCAAAGTCAGCCTGTCTGAAGTCACCACCCTCGTCCCAGTACCCACTGCTTGGCATAGCATGCCTTATAGTAAGCTGTATTGGTTTTTAGGGTTCACTGTTCACTGAGATAGCTTGTTGCTCCCTCTTGGAGTGGACCTTTCTGAGCACATTGAAAGATATGCCAGTGAGGCCTTTTCTGAAGTAACCATCACTAGACTGAGATTGCTTGGCAAATTATAGTCCAGTCTCTGGTCTTTCTTTTCTAGGAAAAATTATTGAGAAGATAATGGCTCTGCAGCTTAAGGCACACCTCACAAACACTGACATCCATAAGCCTCTCCAGTCTTTTTTCAGATCAAGGCATAATACAGAGACTGCAGTGATCAGGTGCGTAAAGACCTTCTCATGGTGAGAAATAGAGGTGAACATAGGGGATTACCTAAAAGAGCTCCTGGTTCCTAACCGCCCAGGGCGATCACTCTGCTCAGTTGACAAAGGGTTGCTAGAGATCCCGAGGGTGTATCTGAAATCCTCTGGGGCCCATACATTTATGCATGTAACCCCTACCCTCTGGAATTCTCTACCCCATCAGTTACAGGAGTGTGCGACTGTGGAGGGATTTAAAAAGGCCCTGAAAACATATTTATGGACACAAGCGTTTAGTGAGTGAATTTGTCTGCCTAACTGTGTTAGCTGTTTTAAATATTTTAAGATTTGTAATGCTTTTTTTTTTAATTTTGTAAGGAGCCTTGATTTTTGAAAGGCGCCACAGAAATAAAGATTATTATTATTATTACTAGAATTTGTGTTCTACTCCATCTTTCATCAGCCTTTGACACCAGGGAACATGGGCTGTTCTTGGACTGTCTCAAGGAGTACTGTGCACTCACTGGCATGATCATCAAATGGTTTGGGTCCTTCCTCTGTGAAAGAATGTAGATGATTGGGGAATTTATCCTTACTCTCAAAGCTCCTGCTCTTTGGCGTACCCCAGGGGTTTGTCCTGTCACCTACAGTATGTTGTTTGCAGTGTATATGCTGGTGTACTTGGTCCCACCAGCTTGGTAGCTTCTGCTAAGGTGAAAAATCTGGGGGCCATTCTGGATCTGAGGCTGACACTTGAGGCTCAGGTTTCGGCAGTAGTCCGGAGTGGTTATTACGATCGCCTTGATCCCCCGAAGACCTGCCACAAACATTTATGACCTACAGACATGACTACTGTAATGGTCTTTATCTCTGGGTTGGGGAAATGGCCTACAATGCTTGCAACTGCTGCAGAATGCAGCAGTCAGGTTACTGATGGGCCTCTCTAGGTCCTGTCATGTGTCCCCAGTCTTGCGTGATCTGCAATGTGCATCACCTTCAAGGTCTGTTTGCTGATCCGTAAAGCCCTATACAGACTGGGCCTTGATGACCTGAGAGATCTCCGGACTCCCAATTGTACCTCTCACCCCCTCTGCTGCTCTGAAGTGGGCATCCTGGCTGGTCCCAGGGCTAGACATAAGTCATCTGGAGATTGTGCTTTTGAGGTAAGTGGTCTAGCCCTGTGAACACACTTCCTAGATCCTTGAGGGAGGCCCCCTTGGTGGATGCCTTTAAGAGAGGCCTGAAGACCTTCCTTTTTAGGGAGGCTTTTGGTTCTAGTTAGATGCTTCTACAGTTTGGTGCCAGTGTTTTATCACATTTTAGTTGTTGCTGCAGATATTTATTTATAGTTATAAATTGTTTTATTGATTAGATTTTATGTTGTAAAGCTATCTAAGCCCCCAGTAGTGAGTGTTCAACTAACAAAAATGCTACTTCTAAACTTTCAACATCATTATGCCTTTACTGGAGCATGGATGTGCATGATTTCTACCCCACCCCCATGTACATGTCTCTTCAAGGAACACTACTTAACCTTAATTGAGTGGGTGCAAATTCTAAAAGGACACAAGGAAGCTCTTCTTAATGGAGACAGTGGTGGATACGTTTAATAGTTAGCAAGAATGGTGGTCAATGCAGGCACCATTAATCAGGTTCAGAGACTGCTGGGATGCCTTCTAAGAGTTTATTAATGAAAAAATGATGGGTTATAAATGGGCAGTATGTAACCCCCCTACAAATGGGGGTCACTAAAAAGCCTTCCAATTTAAAATAATTTGGTGATAGTACCTAATGCCTCCATGTACTGTCACTTTAAGGGCTGCCAATCTGCAGTATAATTAATTTGAACTAGGGGGGACTGGGGTTTCCCTGCTTGAGTCCCGCCCTGGACTGCTGTCTGATAGCTCAGTTTTTGTGGTAGCTAGGAGCGCTGAGGGAGCCCATCTGAAAGATATAGTTGTTCCCTTAGGAACAAGTATAGTATGGGTAAAATAGCAGTTTGTCTAACTCCTTTTTAATACAGCTGGGACTTTGTGTCGTGCCCCTCCATATTGGACCTGGACTGTGCTGAAGGGGTCCAGTAGTAGCTAGGGGGCACCGAAATTGGTGTGGAGGTGACCCACCAGGAATCAGGACTCTAGATGGAGCCGGCTGACCAATGGGGACACAGCTTGTAATTCTAGGAAGTAGCATTCTGGGCCATGGTGCCTTTTTGCACCACTGGAAGCAGGACTAAGTGACTGGCATCTGTAGCCAGCCAATGGGATCGGTTGGGGCCAGAGTGGAGAGGATGGCCCCATGCTGTCGAGGGGCAGATGCGTTGTGGCTGTGAGTAAGGGAGAGCTCTGAGCTCCTGCACCATTGAGTGTTGGCGCGGGAAGCACGTGAAAGGTCTGAGTCGGCCATTTACATTGCCAGGGTTCCCGGACTAAATCCACAGGGCAGCGGTCAGAGGAGGCTGTGTACCGGCACAGCTACCTACCAGGCTCAACCTGAAGATGACTGGAGAATCTGCTAAATTGCGCTCAGTCTGTCAGGAAAGTTGAAGCTGCAGTGAGACTCCCGATAGCTGTGAGTTCGTTTGGGTCCAAGGAGCAGCTGCCTGATATGGTACCCCTCTGTTGTTTTCCATATAAACGTGTGAGGAGGCCTTTGAAGCTCAGACTCAGCCCCGTGAGTGGCAAAAGTGTGGTTCTGTGTTGGAGTTGTGATTACTGCATCAGGGTAGCTCCCTGTTAAAGGTCACTAGCAATGGCAAAAATTATCTTGTTGTGTTGCTGACTGAACTAGTTGAGCTTTCTGGCTCCATTTAAACTTCTCAGGAATTAAATGCTTGTTTGTGGCAGGGCCCCAACCAGCTGCATTGAGGAACTAGCCATTAGGGCTTGGGTACCCATAGACAGTAATTTATAGGTTATGCCTGTGCACAGAGCCATAGGTAGATTCTCATACATTATAAGTGGTAAGCTAATCAACCTGATTCCCCCTGGTCCTTGTTATCGCCCCTTAAATATATCAGATTGCTTGTTTTGCAAAAGTACACTGGCTAGCTTGTGTATTCATGGGGAAATACTGCACCGTGAATGTGGTGTAACTGTACCTCACTTTCCAGGGGGTCCTCGGAGTGAGCTGATCAGTTCGAGCCAGGGGGTAAGTGTAAATGGTAAGAACACTGAAATTGAACTGTGTGGGCCACTAGTGGGAAAAAAGGGGGGGGGGTTGCAGCAACCAAGAGGGCTGTGACCAAGTCAGTCTCGGCTGTTCTAACCCCGACCTCTGGGTGGAGGCACCCGACAAAGGATCTGGGCTTCTCACCCTGCTGCAGGTAAGGCAGGCAGGGGTAGTAGCCCTTAAGGTAGTGCCCCCTAGGGGTTACAAGAAGTTTTAAGGTAAGGCTTCAAAGCAGCCTACATGGACTAGATGGACTAGATTTTAAAATGATGGTACAGTGTGCAGCAAACCACCACCTGGACAAACTTGGGTGTGCCAGGGACACTGCAAAGAATAGGGGTCCTAGCACCAAACTCCCTGAGTTTGCCACATCTGACCTGTGCACTGGCCAAACAGCACTTGAAAGCAGACTGCCACAAGGTGCAGTGCAGGCTTGCAGTATCCACGGCCAAGGATGGCGACCCATTGGCAAGACACCCTAGTGACTGTCTGGTCATTCAGAAGATGCACTGACTCACAGGGATAGTGGATGGGAGAGAAGGGACCGGGGGGACATGATAGAGGTCTTCAGGTACATGAAGAGGGTAAATAGGGGAGGAACAGCCAGGGTGCTTCGGAGGAAGGAGGAAGGGGCCACTAGAGGGCATGGGTGGAAGCTGGAGGGGGGAAGATTCAGGGGAGAAAGGAGGAGGTGCTACTTCACTGAGAGGGTGGTGGAGCCATGGAATGCACTACCTAGGGGCTGGTGGAGGCAGAGACAGTGGAGGGGTTCAAGAAGGGGTTGG
This sequence comes from Neoceratodus forsteri, assembly GCA_016271365.2. NCBI lineage: Eukaryota > Metazoa > Chordata > Ceratodontiformes > Ceratodontidae > Neoceratodus > Neoceratodus forsteri. Next base: position 1,210,430,225 of record CM057453.1, on the reverse strand, counting down.
ACAGATACAGGGGAAGGGTTCTGGAAGCAAAATCCAATGCAGCAAGAATATCCAGAACTGGGAAGGGAGAAGCCAGAGAGGGCGAGGGGGACAGCAAGGTCAGCACCCAGGGTGGGGGCTGACCAAACAAGCAGACACGAAAGACCATTAGCCCTATTCTGCTGGCATTTTAGTATGTTAGTATGTAGTATGTTAGGTCCAGCTGGGGGGAGGGGTGACAACAGGGAAAATCAGGGACAGAGCAGATCCATAGGGGATGCACCAGCACCCCCCATGGTGGGGGGGGTTGAACTCTCACCTGCCATAAACGACCAGCTACTCCAGTGGTGGTCTGGCAGGTGTCAGAGGCTGTCTGGGTATCTTTCCCAGGGAGGCACAACAGGGTAACCCACCCCAGTGAGGGCTGCAGCAGAGGTATACAGCAGCTTAGACTACCTCTGTGCTAGTCTAACTACAGGGCTTGTGCATCTCTAGGTGGGACTTGCAAAATGACAATGTAGGGGATAGTAGAGCCCTTCCGTATTGCAAGCCCCTTTCTACCATGGTTCATAGGAGTGGCTATAGCAAGGATGACACAAGCCCAGTTGGCACAGCTGGCTCCCCAGTGATGCACTGTCCTTTAGAAAATCAAAACATGAGCAAGTATCAGCACAAGAAGCCCTTTGTAACATTTCTCCTTGCTGCAAGCCCCTTGCGCCAGTCCCGATCCTTTGAAAATTGGGACCCATGTCTTTATCTACTCATACTGTACTTTGCTATGTTTCTATGGTAATAGTATTTTTTAATTTTTGACTTTTACATTGATCCTAGTGCTATATAAATCCTAAAAATACATTGTGTGGGTGTGTTCATCTGTACGAAAATACGCTGTGTGTGTGGTGCACATGGTAATAGTTACATAAATTATTGGAGTAACTCATTTCTCCAGGACATACTAAAGGGACATATCTTTTAAAGTACTGAGACCTGGCCAGTGACTTAGTCTCATGTGTAACTCACCGGTAGCGGAAATACAAGCTCTGTGCTGGTGACCCACAGAGAAACTATGACAGGTCACACCAGAAATATAATGTGCAAAGAAAAATGGCTTCAAGCTGTCATACAATGGGGAAAAAGGCTGAGAAAAGGCACCTTGTGTAAAACTTGTATACATGTAACAGGGTTGGTGGTAACACATACGCCCTTCCCCAACTGCACACCTTTACACGCTGCATGTGCAAACTTTTTTTTTTAACCCTCTGAGAATTAGCCCCAGGTCCTTGCAGTTATTCTTCAAAGAGTAGCTGTAATAGAGTTAGTTCTTTGTTGAACTATAAGAAGCATACCTTTTTACTTTGGTGTATCCTCCCTTTGTGGGAATTAGACTGAACAACTGGTTGCAGAAATAGTCAAGTGTAGTCTGGTCCTTATTTCATTAGTTTGCATTTCAGCCATTAACATTCTGTTTCTCTGTTCAAACAAGCCTTAGTTTCATTTTCTTCGGAACTGAAAGCTCCCGGGACTGTGGAAGTTTTTGAGTTATGTGATTTTTCTGACATTGTCAACATAAATTTAATTACCAGAGAGGAATGAATCATTCTACCTCATCTATAATGAAATCTTGAAATGATACTATCATTGCCCAAGCGTTTTTCTGTGCAGCTAGAAAAGCATCTTAATAATTTTTGATGGCTGAAACAATTGAATCTGTAGCCTTGTAACTTAGTTGCACTAACAGCTTTTCTTCCCCAGCAGTACTTCAGAATTACATATTGTTGTTATGGAAGTGTCAGACATGAATTCTAGATTGCTGTGTCTTAAACTTCAAACTCTTAAGTATTATATCTGACACATAATGGTGACTGCTGGCCACTTTGGATACTTCACATCTGTCTGTTACCGACAACTGAATATTGTGTTAAACAGATGCAATTTGATGGGACGATATAAATTATGTCTTTAGTCCAACTATTTCCGTTTCCCTTGAAAGTCACTCTGTACAGTATCTTGACAAATTTGATATGTGTGGGTCTAGCTGATATACAGTATACTGCAGGTTATTTGGTATGCTCACCCTGATATTAACAATGAAAAATAAATGTGATGACTCAGTTGTCGACTTAACTCTATGGCATAGAAGACTGTCTTCTATTACTTCAGCAGTGTTAGCTGCACCATGCTATAGGGTGTGATTTCATGTACACTGTATTTGCTATAACAGCAAGGCCAGGTTTCATTTTGCAGCTCCTCCAAACATGGAGATTAGATCACCTTACAAGCAAAGTCCCATTTTAGTAGGTTACTTTTATACTGTATATGCCAATGTAGTTTTCATGTGTGAAATAGTTTCCTCTTGCTATTATATGGCATACGAACATACAAAAAGAGCCAGCAGAGGAAGACCACCTGATCTAACATGCCTGTTCCATAAATGATGCAGGGTCCTGGCCTTACAATTTATGCCAATGACCCTGCCCCACCTACCATCCCTCCCTCTCCCCCCTCCCCTTCCTTGGTCCCAAAGGTTACCTTTGTGTTTGCTCCAGGCCCTCTTGAATGCTCCCACCATCTTTGCTGATATCACCTCTTCTGACAGCTCCTTCCAGGCGGTCACCACCCTCTCCATATAGAAATGCTTCCTTACATCCCTTCTGAATTCCCCCCCCCCCATCAATTTTAGGCCATGCCCCTGTGTGGTGCTGTTGTCACTAAATTTAAAGGGAGCCTCTCTTTTCACTCAGTTAATTCCCTTAATGTACTTGAAGGTTTCTATCATACCTGCCATCTGCCTTCTCTCTTCCAGGGAGTGCATCCTTAGGACTCCCAGCCTCACCTCATGGGACTTATCCTGTTGCACCTCAGTCATCTTGGTTGCTGTCCTCTGGACCCCCTCCAGCACACTGATGTCCTTCTTAAGGTATGGATGCCAGTACCTCAACCCATATTCTAAATGTAGTCCTACCAATGACCTGTACAATGGCATATTATGCCTCTTTCCCTCCCATTCCCATCTAGCCCCAACAATATAAGGATCTCATCATGTATTTCTTCTATTACAGTATGCTTTTTTGAAATTTTGAAAAAAGATACAACAGCATATTTGAAATAAAACAATGTACAAAAACAGCAATAAAAAAATACCAAAATACAGATAACATTACAACAAAACCACTTTCCATCCTCCTCCCCAGGAGTGCTACACCCAATCTATATCCCCGTCGAGCTGCAAAACTAAAAGATATAAGAGCACATTTTGATATATTTGTGTATATACTACATACTATATATATATATATATATACACACACACACACACACACTATTTTATTCTTTTGGTAACTAGGTAAGGCTCACTAGGCACAAGTGCCTGTTTTCAGGGGCGGCCTGGGAGCATGGGGGTAGTTAAGAAACTTGTTCAGAGTCACGTAGTATGCAAGTGGAGGTTGTAGGAATCAAACCCAGGTCTGCTGGATGTACTAAGCTTATTCACAGCTCATTACTCTAACCTCTAGGCTATACTGCCAGCCCCAATGTATATTTTATATCTATATGATACTAAAGCAGTTTTAAACAAGATATAGCAAAATATGCAGGGGGCCAACCTATTCTGATAAGAAGTATACCTATGGGAAAGAACTGCAATATGACAGTCAACATTCAGGGCAGTCAGAATCTCAGAATGCCATTCATCCCAAGATGGTTTTCTATTGTCCATCCAGTGACATAACAAATTTGGCTACAGCTGCAATTAAATCAAAGTATCCCTTACACGGCCCAAAAGCTTTATCCTTAAAACAAACTTCAGGATGAAAGGCATTGGATAATCCCAAGATGGGGTCCAAACAGTGTTTGATCTACTCCCAGAAAGGGAATACAGTATCTGTTCGCATTCCCATAACATATGAATGAGGGAACCCTCTGTTTTTTTCACATTTGGAACAGAGAGGATGGCCCTGCTTGCACATTCTAGGAAATTCTGGGGGGTGTCAAATCTAGATTATGTAAAATTTAGAATAGTATTTGTTGGTGTCTATCCTGTTTCACAAACTTATTAAGGTTATCCCATACCCTTTGCCATTTGGCTACTGTTCAGTTTAGTCTTAATGTCACCTGCCAGTAATAACAAATCCCTGATAATTTATTCAGGTCTAAGGTCTGAAGAGTTTTCTGTAGCATGGAAATAGTGTGAGGGGAGTCTCCAGCAGCTACCAATTGTTCAGCTACCTCATCTCCAGATTTAAGCCATGGCTAAGGTCCCAAGTGGGCCACAATGGCACGGGAGAGCTGTAAATATTTAGATAAAACCTGAGATGACATGGCGAATCTAGCTTGGAACATGGGAAAATCCATGAGAAAGCCCCTTATAGAAAGCTGATTCATAAAGAAATGCAAAGGAAGCATAAGAAAACTCTCTGTGATTGGGTGATGTGCAATTCCAAAATGAGAATTATGGAAAAGTGCCTGGGAGGGGTCTCAAATCAAGGACACATGGAAAAAAAAAACAACAGAGTGTGAGCTTGGAGAGATCAGTAAATATGTGTATTTTTAAGAGTACATTGGAGGAGGGAGTCACGTGATGCAGAGCGACTGGTGACAGCCTTTTCTGGAGCTCCCACCCGCCACCCTATTAATTGCTAAATTTGCCCTACTTATAGCTCGAGTTTACCAAGGGGCTCTCTTTGGAATTTGTCTCCTCTGTCTGGTGGTGCATACTACCCCATTTCTGTGGATATCCAAGTGCAAGGAGGGAGATTTGTGGTACGATGGATGCTGAGATGAAGCAGGCTGGATTGAGGCATACTCCGCCTACTACACCCGAGAAGAACGCTAAAAAGGCAAAGAGCCAAAATTTGGGACAGCCACCCAAACAAAACCCCCCTAATACCTCGGCTAATCTGCTCACGGAAGATCGGTTCCTACAAGAGCTGCTCCCGTTTCGTGAAACCCTACAGGATATAGCTACGGAGGTGAAAACCATCAGGAGTGACCTCGGGGCTCTAACGCGCAGAGTGGGGGATATGGAGGTGAAAACGCCTCACTAGAAAGTTGGAAGGGGAAAACTGACCCGGAGATTGTAAGACTTAGGCAACAAATGCATAAATTACAACTCAAGACAGAAGACCTAGAGGGCAAAGTAGAAGAAATAATATCTTGATCCTCGCCCCGAATCTGAAGAAGGAGGGACATCATATCTTTCATCCAGAAGCTGCTAAATAAAATAATTGGCCCTTCACCCTTAACCAGCAGTATCATATCGAGAGGGCTCATCGCTCATTAAAGCCTAAACCTCAGCCTGGTGCCCCACCTCGTCCCATCATAATTAAGTTTCTCAGTTTTCTTGAGAAGCAGCATGTGCTGGTTAAATCTAGGGAGCTGGAGTCGATTTATTGGGAAAGGGCCAAACTTCGTATAACCCAGGACCTGCCCACGAAACTCGTCAAAGAAGAGCTGCATTCCACCCCATTGTGAAAAAGCTTATAGGGGCGGGGATAAAATTCAGAATGAAATATCCCACTAGACTGATGGTCTCCTTGGAGGGTGTCTGGCACCCATATGAAAATCTGGATCAAGCAATGTCAGATCTCACTCTGAAACTTCCTAGTCTTTTCAAACGGGACTGATCCTGTTGTTCAGAACTTTTGCTCCACTGGGTCTTCCTACTTATATAATGACTGTGATGTTTTCTTACCTGTTAGAGGTTGTTTGTTGGTGACCTGGGGTTTTGTATGGGCGGGCTGAGAGTGAAGGTCGGTTCACGGCCTGGTAGGCCTATGTAGGACCCAGAGGCCTGTGGTCTAGTCCCGTGGGAGGTGGGGGCGGGGACTAGCTTTTCTGGCCCTGTGTTTTTTTTTCCGGTCCTTTTTGGGGACGGACCAGTGGGTCCTTTTCCTGGTTCCTCCGCTCGCTACTTCCTTTACTGTGCGAGTCTCGATCTGGGCAATGGACCGGCTGTTCAAGGGGGGGCTTGTGTCTGACCCAGTTTCTGTGTGTTGGGTCTCCGGAAAGAAGGTAGATACCACTACTTAAGAAATGTTCTGCCTCCTCAAGACTATGTTGTTAGTTATAATTTTGTCTCAGTCTGTATTAACACGGGGATACCATTTCTTTTGTGGGCTCATGCAGCTCTTGAGAGCGTGTTTACTTTTTCCCAGGATCACTGTGCTAAGAGTAAGAGGGCATGACGCTTATTTGTTCTTTCGTAATTGTGGGTGGTGGGGGGGGTTAGGGAGAGGATAAGAACTGGAGGATTTGCCTCACGGCCTTGATAAGGGGAGTTGGGTTACTACGTCCAGGAGTCTCATAGCTGGGTGTTTGGCTTTCTGTATTTGGATTTATAGCTTCGGGGGGTTTGTTCCCCATGGATTGTATTACAGTTTGGGCTGGTTTACTCGTGGACATGTAACCTTTTGGGGGGGGTTCTTACTAGCTCTGACTCGGTTTTCGGTACTTAATTTCTCGATATTACTGGTGCTTGCTGTATATAGTTTAAGGGGGACTGGGATAGGTGGGGTTGGTATGGGGGTGGGTTCGGAGTCAATTCGTTACTTGCAGAGTGTTCTTGGTTATCTCTGTTATCTAATGCAGTCATTAGTTTGGTACATTTAGATCCTCGGATAAATAGGGTTTGGTATCATAGTATTAATACTTGGGGGGAGGGGTATCTGGAAGGTGTCACTCACTGACTAGTCGGAGGAAGTGCTACGGTCTTTCCTTTACCCCTTTTCCTTTTATTATTTGGCTATGAGGCCTATTAAACTGGCCACCTGGAATGTCAGAGGTATCAGAGATATTGTTAAAAGAACTCAAATCTTGTTAAATTGCTCCCTTCTTGACATTGACATTTTATTTGTACAGGAAACCCATGTATTAGCTTCAGAGGTTAAGGGACTACGTCGCCAGGGGTTCTCTCAGGTCTTTGCCTCTGAAGGTACTACAGCTAGCAGAGGCGTGGCAATTTTGATAAAAGACACTTCATTTGTGGTTGAGGAATGCTCTACAGATCAAGAGGGCAGATTTGTGTTGGTTAAAGGTCTGCTTAATAGTGTGAGGGTAGTTCTGGGGGCAATATATAGTCCAGTGGGAGGGACCCTAACTTTCTCATGCAACTGGTGGCCAAACTGGTCATTTCTGCCGTCTTTATTCATCTTGGGGAGACTGGAATATCGCCCCAACTCAGGAATTAAATAGAACTTACAGACCTACTAAACCTCCTTCCCCTTCCCAAATAGCTCTCAGTGATTTCATGAAATTAGTAGGTTTATGCGACCCTTGGCGTATATTGAATCCCCAGGGCCGTAGTTACTCTTTCTACTCCAAAATACATCGATCCTGGTCCAGAATCGATTATATTTTAATTAACACCGCCCTCTTGGCAAATGTTTCCCATTTAGGTATAGAACCAATTGTTATCTCTGACCACTCCCTGGCTTGGATCAAGTTGTCTCCAGGTCCACCTGGTCAGAGAGATACCTCTTGGAAGCTTAATACACAGCTTCTGAAAGATGACCACACAATCTCACATTTCAAATCCCTGATCTCATCCTTTCTTGAAATTAATCAAGGCTCCATTACCAGAGAGGATTTCATTTGGTGTTCCCTAAAATGTTTTATTAGAGGCGAATTTATAAAGTTGGCCTCTAGGAGAAAAAAGTTGAGAGAAGCTAAAATTAGTTCTTTATCTGATCAAATTAAGGCGGCTGAGGATACCTTCTCCCTCTCTAACTCTCAAGCAGATCTGGAGGGGCTATGCAAGCTTAGGAATGAATATGAGGACCTGATTAAGGAAAAAACAGAATATGTTATCCTCAAAACTAAAGCGAGCTACCTTGACCAAGGGGAAAAACCCAGTAGACTGCTTGCCCTTAGGTTAAGGGAGGCTGAAAATTCAAGGTTGATCCCTGCCTTAAAAGCATCTGATGGTTCAATTAAAACTTCCCCAAGGGACATCGCGCAAATCTTTGAATTTTTTTACAAAGATTTATACGGCAGTGAGTCCTCTCAGATATCTCACCCTGCTGTGGAAAACTTTTTGGATGGCGTCTCTCTTCCTCGCTTGCAGGAGCACCATTGTGGTGCTATCCTCTCCTATCACCTTGAGTGAGATAGAAGAGGTCATTAGAGGTCTACCTCTGGATAAATCTCCAGGTCCTGATGGCTTCTCCCAAATTTTATAAAACTTTTAGTAGCGAGATTTCCCCTCTCCTTCTCAGGTTGTTTAATTACATTCTCTCTTCAGACTCCCTTGACCCTTCGTTGTTGGAGGCTACAGTAATTTTAATTCCAAAACCAGACAAACCCCAGCTGGATCCGGCTAGTTACCGACCAATTTCATTATTAAATTATGGTATTAAAATCCTAACTAAAATTCTTTCTTTGAGAATTAAACAGGTTTGGCAAACCTTGTTGAGTCCCGAACAGGTGGGGTTTGTCCAGGGTAGATCCGCGACGGACCACCTGCGTACCCTCTCCCATATCTTCCAAGCTGCACAGGAGTCCCAATTCCCCATGGCTAGTTGCTTTAGATGCTGAGAAGGCTTTTGATCGAGTTAATTTGGACTTCCTGTAGGTACACTAGAAGAATGGGTTTCCCAGAGATTTTTATTCAGTGGATCAGAACAGTTTACCATTCACCCTCCATCAGGGTTTACTGTAATGGTGTTTTCTCGTCCGTTTTTCCCTACACTCTGGAACCCGGCAGGGATGTCCCTTGTCCCCTTACCTATTTCATTTATATTTGGAACCTCTTATACTTAGCATTAAAGCCTCGCCCCAGATCACAGGTTGCATTATCTCCCAGAAAGCCCTGACCCTCTCTGTTTTTGCAGATGATATCCTTTTGCATCTCTCGAATCCTGAAACCTCATTACCGGTGGTACTACAAATTATTAATCAGTTTGGAAGTGCATCCAACTATAGGCTAAATTTGTCCAAATCAGTTATTTTCCCCCTTAACCCCCTTATGTTTCAAGCCAACTTTTCTCAGTTTGGCATGAAATGGGCTTCGACCTCTCTCAAGTATCTGGGCATACATTTGGCCCGTGATTTGGAGGTCACTAAAAAACTCAATTTGGATGATCTACTGGATAGAGTCCAGAAAGATCTTAGTAGATGGGACAGCCTGCCGTTGTCCGTATGGGGACGTGTCAATATTATTAAAATGAACATATTACCCCGTATTTTTTATCCCTTGAACCTTCTTAATATTTGGCTCCCTAGAACCTACTTCCAACAGATACATTCTGCTTTATCCAACTTTATTTGGAGAGGTAAACACCCCAGGAGAGCCTTTCTCAAACTTAGTCTACCTAAGGATAGGGGGGGTCTTTGCCTCCCTAATTTTTGGTTCTACTACTGGGCAAGCCACCTAGCCAAACTTGGGCGTTGGTTTAGCTCTCAGAATGAGTGTTATAAGCCCATTTGGTTGGATTTGGAACTCAAACTGCTGGACAAACATAATCTACGCCCTCCCCGTATTTTTTATTATAGTTATTCCTCTTTACTGGAGGACATTCGAAACTCGACCATAGGACTTTCCATTAAAATCCTCTCTCAGCGCTGGAGCTTTCTTAAAATCCCATACACTAAAGACGTGGCACAACCACTTACTCTCAACCCTAATATCAAAATTGGTGGTTCACTACTACCTCCAGATCGGCTTCCACAAATTCATGACCGACCAGTAGATGACTTCTACCCTCAGGGTTCTCTCCTCTCCTCTATTAGTCTGCTAGCTGAATTGAATATTTCACAGAAATACATATTCAAGGTCTTCCAGTTGAGGCGCCTTTTAGAGAAGAGTTTTGGGACTGTGAGGGTACCTTCCCAAACCAGGCCTTTCTTGGAACAGGTTCAGGAATGTGTTTCCAGGCCCCATGGTATTGCCCGTTTATATTCTTATCTTTTGATCACTAAATATCCTGACCCATTATCTGGCTCCAAGATATGGGCTTCTCTCATACCTAACTCTCTTGCGACTTGGAACCAGATTTGGCGTGATACGTATAAATATCATACATTGGATAGAAATAGGCTTATTCAATTTTTTTATTCTGAATAACTTGTATTATACGCCAACTAGGTTAGCTAAATTGGGCAGGCTAGGGTCAAATAACTGTACAAGATGTGGTGCGGATGAAGGGAATTTATTGCATATATTTTGGTCATGTCGCAAAGTGGTCCCATTATGGAATACAATTCGAGTTAATATGGATCCAACTCTGGGTTTAGGGGAGTTATTTACAGCTGAGATATGTATACTTGGTTTGTACTCGGATATTAGAGTTAAGGAACGAAAATTCCATATAGCCCTAATTTCAGTTGCAGTTAAAAGGCTGGTCCTGAGACATTGGCTGGATCAATCTGATATTTCATACAACAAATGGCTCAAGGAAATCTCCTTTTGCTTTAAACTGGAAAGATTAATTGCTAGCTCCCGAAATGCTATGTCTTCCTTTAATCAGAAGTGGGGGAAATTGTATGCTTTATATTTACATTAATTTTTTTACTAGTGTTACCTCTGGCTGCAGTATTATATTTGGCCTTGTTTTTCTTTCTCTGAGTCCTGTTCACTGATGGGTCCATTGCACTTCTTTTCCTCCCATATTGGTTGGTCCGGGGTTCAGGTGACACCTTCCAGTGGCCGGGGGGGAGGGGGGGTTATATGGCAGTCTGTTCCAAGTTGTTATCACAACTCTTGTTCTTTGTTTTGTCATGTTATAGCTTTGGGTGGTAACTGTAACTCATGTTTGGTTTGCTGTGAAAACTTAATAAAGAAGTTGAATTTCAAAAAAAAAAAAAGAGTACACTGGAGGCTAGCAGGCTTAAGAAAGAAGACTCTGCAGCCGAATACCTAGCAGGATACAAAGTTTTCCTATCTTCTTTGCCACTACATTCCTCCATCATGTATTTGCACCTGACCCACCTTTCTTTCGCTGCCACTCTCTGCCCTCTTTCTGTTCTATTTCCACTGCTCTACCCCTTTCTACATCTCCCTAGACATGACGATAAGCCCATAGCATTAGCTGGGTGTTCATCCCCCCCACCCCTTCACTCCTCTTCAATTCTTCCCTTTCACAGTCTCATCCTACCCCCTCCCATCCCACCTTTGTTCCCAACCTCCTCCCTCCCTTACCTCAAGACAGCTACATCCTCATGACACTGGCTATGCGGGCATCATGCAGCCTAACCATTGTGACAACCCGCTCCAGAGTGTTCACAGTTTTCCTCCCTTTTATTTCACCCCCCTCTTATATGCCAGTATTCTGTTCCCTAATTTATCCCTCAATGCCCCTGCCAATCCTCTTGCAGGGTATGCATCCCAGAGGGGTGCTAAAAAAGCAAAATACATCTGTTTTGAAGTGTTTGCATGTATGTATATGATTATGTATATTAGGTACAAGTAAGTGTGTGTGTGTGTGTGTGTGTGTGTGTGTGTGTGTGTGTGTGTGTGTGTAAAACATATATGTTTTTATATGCATAATGCATATATCTACTATATATACTCTATATCTGGATGGCAAGTACTGCCTGCCTAGCCCACAGAAAATTTTAGCATAGCTTTAAAATGTATTCAGTTGTATATACATGACTAGTTCTATGCATGTTTTTGTTTGGAGCTCATATTCAAAATTGTATTCCCTTTTTCTCCCTACCCCAGGACACATCTGTAAATGAGCAATTGTAGCTCAGTATGCCTTTCCTGGTGACACTTTTAAAAATAAAATAAACAAATAAATAAATAAACACATTCTGTTCTAGTCACCACCATTGATATTCATATGTCTCTGAATTGGCCCTCTTCATGTCAAGTTCCCATTTAAAACACTTACTACCATTCTGAGATAAACAATACAAGAAAACATTGGATGAGCACAGGCCTCCTTATTTCAAAGGGGGGATAAGTTTGAGGTACAAGTACCTGCCACATTTGCTATGCCAAAATAAGTTGTTCAACAGCGTCTGAAGCTGTATAAACCACATTTTTGGCAGAATTATATTCAACATCCCAGATAGATAGAATATCCATGGCAAAATATTAATTTTAATAATGCTAATTCTGTCCCACAGTGAGTGAGGTAGGGCCAACCACTGATGGAAATCCTGCTTATTAACCTGCGTTAAGGGATCTAAATTATTTCTCTTAGGTTAGCTGATATGTCTGTTCACTACAGTGCTCAAGTATGTTAAGGACTGGGTTCCCAATGTAAGCCTAAATCTGCTATCTCTCTCTTATGAGCCAGATTATTTAGTGGCATAACATTTGTTTTAGTCATGTTAAGCTTATACTTAGTGACTTTACTAAAATAGTCAGTTTCCATCAATGCAACAGGAATTGAAGTAACTGGGTGCTCCAAATGTAATAGATGGTCCTCCAATTATACTCAGTATGGCTCACCATAATATCCTGCACAAGAGGATTAGATTTCAGACATCTCACCAGTGACTCAAGATAAAGATTAGACAACAGGTATGAGAGGGATACAGCCCATGTTCTATTCTAAGAGGAAGGGATTGGACTCCATTGCAATTAGTGTTGTGCAAAATTGAAATATTTCACCTGGCTAAATTTTTCGCGTAATTCCACAATTAGGTGAAATTTTTCACCTATGCGAAATGAAATTTCATTTGTTTTCTTGATTTTACATAACGGTTAAATTTCACTTATCATGTCAATTTCACCCATTGATGATCCACATTTCGCCATATGGTGGATTTTCACCATTGAAACGTGATTTCAATGCCAAAATGTTGGTACAAAGGTGAAATGTGCAATGCATGTGGGTATTAGGTCAAAAGTCATGTGTAGCTTGTTTCCAGCTCATTCTGCTGCATGTTGAGTTGGAGAGCAGTGTGTTGTGGTGCATCAGAGCCAATAAAGCCTTTAAAAACATAGCTGAAACTTGTTTTTGAGAGCTAATTGCTGCAAAACAGAACATTTTTTCTAGTGCTGCTGTGCTGATAGTGCCTGGTACTAGGGAAGATTTTCTAATTTCCTGAATTTTTGTCTGATACATAGTTTGAAGTAGGTTTACTTTTCTCAGCTGTCTTTGAAAGAGTTGTGTGGGGTAGGGTAGGAGAGTGAAGCAGTGCAGGCTATTTCTAGCCAAGCAGATTGATATATTTACTCACAATTGTGAGTTATCTATTTACTGTTATTTCTCTGTAATTTTGTTATATTTTGCAATTTATGTTCTCTGAAAAGTTTCTCTGTCCTGTTTGAGAGAGTCCCTGCCATTAGCTGTGTTATATATACCATTCTTCTGCTCTTAGTTGTGAATTAATTTTGAATTCTAAAGTTTTAATCACACAGAACTGATACTTTCTTTTATTTTTTTGTGGTTAGTTCTGTTAGCTGGAGTGTTAACATGTGTGTTACTAAAATTGTGAACACCAATAGCTGTAAAGTACTTCTACTCGATCACTTGAACTTGTCTATTACAGTCATACTGCATTGTTGAATTGTTCCCCTGTACAGTATGTTACTGCTGGAGCTTGACTCTGCACACTGCATGGTGTTCCTGTTTTAGTTAACTTACATACATTACCCTTTCTCTGTTATAGCATTGTTTGTGTCTCACTTGACGCATGCATTATAAAACAGTATATATTAAAATAGTAATTTTCAAGACATTTCTTGTTGATCCATCCCATCCAGATCACTACCATACTGAGTGGTACTAATTTCCTTTGTTGGTATTTTATGGTTGTTTCTGCCCATTTATAAAAAACAAATTGTAGTACTGAGTAACATAACACATTACAGTACATTATTTGTCCAGAGACTGAGAGACATGTGTGAGCTGTATTTAAAGTGTGCCACGTGTGCCCTTTTCCCGTGTGTGTTTCTTTAATTCCTTCCTGTTTGGGGGAAAAAAGTTACCTTTTTATGTTTGCTTGCACACATGTGCAAGAAACATAGTGCCACCATATGAGTTTTCTTAGGTGTGCCTCCCCAACTTTCAATGCCATACTCTCTTTTGCAGGCATGGCTGCACCACACCAATGAATGACCAAACTGTCTATTATAGCCATTCAGATGCAGTAGCACATAGTTCTAAGGAAAACCCTGCCATAGACAATTTTCATACTGCTGTCAGCAGTATGAAAATTGCCTATGTTGGCACTGCATCTGAACTGTCATAGACAGTTCTCCCCCCCCCCACTAACACATACTTGCAAGCTGGGAGCCCACCCCAGCAAGCTCATGCACTCCCCCCATACACTGTATGGCCGATGGGAGTGCTCAATCCCCTTTCGGATCTGCGGCTCCCCCAAACACACTTCCAGGTGCCAAGCTGAGAGCCCACCCCAGCGTGGCAAAAGTCAGAATGGAAATGGGGTGCACAATCACCCGTCAGTTCCACTGACCTACCCCCAACAAAAACAGACTTCCAGTTGCCACGCTGGGAGCCCATCCCAGCATGGCAAACATCTGTATGGCTGTCGGGGGTGCCCAATACCCTGTTGGCTCCTCTGGACCCCCCCAAAAAATACTTCCAGCTGCCACACTGGGAGCCCTCCCCAGCATGTCAAAAGTCCCATGTCATCTTCCTAAAATGAAAAAAACACCTAAAAACAAAAAAACGGTCCCTCATTGATTTTCTTGCCCACCCTTCCCCAACCCATGCCGACTCTCTTTACAACCACCTCCTCACACACCCCGACCCCAAACTTACCTCCAGAGTCTGGCGGAATGATCTTTGGTGTACCAGGAACATGTCTGTACTCTTCAAAGTCGACCGTGAACTGAAGAAATGCTAGTAAGCTGTATAATGGCATAAATGTTTTTTTTTCAACTTTGGTGCATATCAGGGCCATTTTGTGGAATTCTTTTCACCAAATTTTCAACATGGAGTTCTTGGGGCCCCACCTCATGAACTCAAGTCACTGTCATTTTGTTGTTTGGTCCCAAAAGGTGATTTCATGGTCACTGCATGGAACCACCTTTCGGGACCAAGTAACAAAACAACAGTGCCACAATTCATGAGGCAGACCCCCAAAACCCTATGTTGAATATTTGGTGAAAAAATTCCAAAAAATGACTGATTTAAGAGCGTGCAATGGGCAGTTGCTACGCACTTTTGTAACTTTGCAAATCTGTTAGATTTTCACTCCAGATTTTCAACATTGCCATTTTGCCATACCTCCTTATGAGCAGTACAGCTGTCATTTTTCATATCTTGCCCAAAATGTGTTTCCATGCATGTAGTGCACAATGGTGCAGTCGATGTGCGAAATCAACATTCAGGACAGATTAAGGAAATCACAGTGACACTGTTCATGATCAGAGATCTTAAAATGGCTATGTTGAAAATTTGTGACAAAAGTCTGTAAAATGACTGTGTTACGAGTGTGCATTGCACGGTTTCCATGCACCCTTGTAAGTTCACAAATTTCTAATATTTTCACTCCAGATTTTCAACATTGCCATTTTGCCATACCTCCTTATGAGCAGTACAGCTGTCATTTTTCATACCCTGGCTGAAATGTGTTTCTGCACTTCTGGAGCAGAAATGCTCAGTTGCTGTGGGAAATCAGTGATCAGGACAGATTAAGAAAATCACTGTGACACTATTCATGAATAGAGGTCCCAAAATGCCTGTGTTGACAATCTGCTGTAAAAAATCTCCAAACTAATTACTTTACGGGTGTGCATTGCGCAGTTTCTATGCACACTCATGACTTCACCAGTTTTTTTTATATTTTCACTCCAGATTTTCAACATTGCCATTTTTTACACCTCCCCATGAATAGTACAGCTGTAATTTTTCACATCCTGTTTGAAATCAAGCTGACTTTTCCTACTGGCTCCCTCTCCTATGGAACAGCCCCCAACCTTCACCTGGCCCCTCCTATCAGCCTTCAAACAGCTTCTAGGCTTCTCCTCCCACCCCCTGCCACAGCTGTATACCCAAGCCCTCCATATATGGTCCTAGCGCTACCCTAAATAACCTCACCAGGTAATAAAAATAAACTCTTCACGCCAGCCCTTACTGCTAAATCACCCCCCACCGGCACCCTCTCCCCGAAAACTCAATTTTTCGATAAATCCACTACTGTAAATATGTAAATAAATACACGCACCTGAGATTTAAGGTTATAAATGGTCTAGAAATGAAATGAAGTAATTCTTTTTTCAACCCTGATGTTCATTCTAAAGTGTAACCTCTCCACCAAACTCCATGTAAATGTACCATAATGTATCACTCATCTGTTACTTGATAATCACTGTGTTTGTATTTTCCTGTATACCACCTTGTACTACATGTACCCAGGTCACACCTGGAAACGAGCCTCAGCTCAGCGTGCTTTTCCCGGTCACCAATTTTAAATAAATAAATAAAATGTGTTTTCACACCAGTGGTGCCAAATGGTGTAGTCACTGTGCAAAATCAGCTTTCCACTAACAAACTGATATTGCTACTGTTCATGAGGTGGGTGTCACAAAAAAAAAAAAGTTTAAAATCTGGGGTGAAAATACCAACAAACACCTGGGACGTAAAATTTTCTGACCATAATGTCCCACCCTGAGGAGACAGACAGGCATCAGGGGTGTAACTTGGGATTGTCGCTTGTAATACTCCTGCCATTCCACCCCCACCCACATCCTTCAGCCAGTGACAGGCATCGAAGAGTGCCTAGGACTCTTTGGCCCCAAAGTTCACCCCTTTCCCCTATACTGCACCCATCTCACTGTATTTCTTATGGAATGGGGTGTGCATAAGGCCCAAAGACTCCAAGGCACACCGTGACACTCGTCGGTGTCTGTAGGGTAGGGTGTGATGAAATGGCATGGCCATTGTGCCTGATGACCCAAAGGCACATCCCAGTACCTGTCAGTCTCTGCAAGGTGGTGGTGGGGTTGGCTTCAGTTCAATACTTCACTGCTATTCCTATTATACAGTTCTGTAACTCCTACACTGCCAATGCCAATGCCAGCAAGCAAACATTCAGCATTGACAAATGCTTGTTGTGTTTTACTACACTAGGCTGCCTGCCATATATGGTATTAGTTCTACTGTAAGTGCTAGTACCTGTCCTGACTATTTTTGGACTTTTAAGGAAGCCAGTACTGTAGGTGTGTGACAGTGTGACGTCATCATTCACGTGTGAGTTATTATTCTTACATTTAGTAGTAGTAATGCATCCTTTCTTCAAATATGCCCAGAGAAAGGCAAATCTTTGAAGCAGCAGTAGGCAAAAATGCCTGGTAAGAAGCAGCCAAGTACGGGGGGGACACGGCAGGGGGGTGATGGAGCTAGGATGTCTGCTGAAAAAAGTGCAATTTCAGTTTCAGTTCCCCATAGCAGTGAAAACACAGGTATGTCTGCATCACTGTCTTCAGGTTCTGATGTGGGACCTGGTGGTGCGGCAGGAACCAGCAAAGGAGTTGGTGGCCAAACTGGGTCAGGCATACCTGTGTCTTACTTTTTTAAAGCTCAAACTGTTGCAGCCATGCTAATGGGGAATGCTGACAGTGAGAAGAAGGGAGGCACCGATATCAGCACAGGAACAGTGGTCCAGGACTCGGAGGATGTTGGTAATAAGTCTGTCAGTGTGACTGTCCATGTTCCTGCAGGAGTTGGTGATGATAGTGTTCAACTAGAGTCTGATAATCCTGGAGATAAGGACAGTCATCCCCCTGAGATAGTTGTAGAGAAAGAAAAAGGTGCTGTCCTCCAAGAAGACAGTGATGGGGGGACAAGGAGGAGGAAGACAAGGACATCATTGTTATTGCTGCTGGTGGTGATGATGATGACTGGGATGATCCCACATGGAAGCCCGAGTTTAAAAAGGTCAAGGGTGATGTAGGCCATTTACATGTACAGTCCTTGGGTCAGTCTGTCACCAAGCCTATAAACACACCTCCAAACAGTCAAGTAACCACCCCTCCCAAAAGTAGTGTCATGGAAGTCATGTTAACAGCTTAAAAAATATACACTTCCACATCTGTTTCTGAATCATTCCAGTTCCAGAAGCATCTGAAGTCCAGAGGTCAAATGTCCCTAGTTTGGGGCTTTTATGTGCTAGATCCTGCTGATGAGACCACAGCAATATGCCAACTTTTCAAGCCCATGTTAGTCGGTGGGGAGAAGCCACATAGGCACTGGTGGGCAACACACCCACCTGGAAAACAAGCACTCACTGAGATGGCAGCAATACTAGAAGGATGCCAAAGCTGTTGGTAGCAAGTTACATGTAGTAGAGCAACAATATGAGGAGGGAGGGCAGAGTGGGTCTGTGGTGGAGGAGGAGAGTGAGCAATCCTTTGCTCTCTCTAATAGTGGGCATAGCAATGGTGGTGTGAGACCCAGTCCCATGAGTCTTAAAAGTACACCACACCCACACCCACAAGCAACCAAAAAAACTGATTTCATGCAGTCTCCACCACCCAGCTAAAAGTCAATTGTTACTCCTAAAAGAAAATCATTGCTGACACAAGTACAGTGTTCTGGTCAGGCAGCCCACTCTGAAGGCCATTCCTGAGTGGCAGACAAAGTACCCACCCAATTATGCTGCTGCATGAGAGTTAAATGCTGCCACTGCTGAAATGCTGCCCATCAATCTGTTGCCATTCTCATTCATAGAGAATGCTGGTTTCCACAGGTTGATGGCCTATGCCTGTCCCAAATGGCAAGTTCCATCGCGAACCTATTTTGGAAAGCATGCCATGCCAGAGCTGAACAGTAGAGTTGTTGATTACATTAGACATGCACTGAAGCATAGTGCATCACACTGTATCCATCTTAGCATTGATATGTGGACCACTGGACAAACAGCAGCGAGCTTGTATCTGTGCATAATATCATACTGGGCACAGTTGCCTGGTGCGGTACTTGAATTTGGGCCTGGCAAAACATGTGTGAAGCAAAATTGTGGTGGTAGCAACACACCTGGTATTCAGCAGCATGAAACCCTGACTATGACAAGTGTCACAGGTTCACACACGGCTGTGAAAATGCTTAATGTTCTGCTGGACGAGATTGATGGGTGGCTACATGTACATTCACTCATAACAGGATTCATCGCAAGTGATAATGACTCCAATGTAGTGAAGTGCATTAGCGATGGTGTTTTTTTCAGAGTATGGCACACTGCCTTAATCTTGTTGTTCAGCAGTTTCTCAACCATGCATACATTAAGGAAATGGTTACTGTTGCCCGTTGCATCTGTGTCCACTTTGCCCATTCTGCAAAGGCCTGTGACCATCTACGTGAGCTACAGAGCAATAACAATCTGCCTCTGCACCGGCTGAAGCTTGATGTTGTCACCAGGTGGAACTCCATACTGTACATGCTTGACTGGCTGTATGAACAGTATAAGGCTGTGTCAGAATACCTGCTTTCACACCACCCATGACAGTGCTGGAGTGTCCTTCGCTCTAACAACAGAGCAGTGGTGCCAAACTGATGGGCTAATACACATTTTCCATCCATTCGGGTATGCTACACAGGCAGTGAGTGGGGACACTGCTTGCATAAGTCAGTCCATACCTCTCATACGTGTGCTGAGGCAGACAATAGTGAATGTGTGACACCAGACAGAGGCAAGTGGGGATCATGGCACTTGTGATCTAATGGATCACATGCTCCATGTGCTGGACACAAATACTCATGTATCTGGCATTTTATAGTCAGCTGAGTTTGCAATCACCACCATGCTGGATCCATGGTAGAAACGTGGCGTGCCCTCTATAATTGAAGGAGGTTGTCAGCGAGTATAGCAGTTGACTGATAACCTCATTAGATTGGTACATGCTGCACAAATGAAAAATGCACGCACTGCATCAAAAACAGGTGTTGCTACCACCACCAGCAGCTCACTGGGAACACAATCAGTGAGAATGGATAAGGCAGAGCAGAAAACAGCAAGCAATCCCATTTGGAATGTTCTCTTTCAGGTGGGACTGGAAGATATGGAGAAAAAAAAGAGGAGACAGATGAGGCAGTCGGATAGCAAAACTAATGGCGGAAGCCTACATGGGAGACCCAAAGCACCTTGCCATTAATGATGAGCCACTGCTGTACAGGAGCAGTAAAATGACTGAATGGCCAGCACCAACATCGGTTGCTGTGAAATACCTGAGCTGCCTACCATCCAGTGTCACTGTGGAACGAGTGTTTAATGTGGCTGGGGCAATTGTAAGTGACCGTAGGACCAATTTGTCACCGAAGAATGTGTCCATGCTAACATTCATCAAAATGAATGAAAGGCACATTCCACACAACACATTGATGTCAGTGGTGTTGCCACAGAAACAGTGTCTCGGTGATGAGAATGATGACAATTCCTTGAGTAAGGCAGCCACTGGCTATGAGGTGGATGAGGCAGCAATGCTGAGAGAATTCCCACCTGATGAGAACTCCAGTCTTGAAGACTTAGAGGGGTGCTTCTTGGATGATGTGGAATTGGAAGTTGAAAAAGGCTGAGTTTACTCCAAGGCCCCCCCCCTCCCAACAACAACTTTCAACTCAGTATGGTTGCTGGGGTGTGTACGTTACACCTTACTTCTAGCTATGTACCACTGGATTGGTTATGCAAATATGTTGTATATGCTGTAGCCTGCAGTGTGTATAACTTTCATGTCATCACTCTTTTCCATAACCCATTGATTGGTCACCTCACCACCTCCACCATTCCCCCAAGGTCACAAGCCTATATAAAGCAGCAGCAATGTAATTACCATAACAGTAAATATTTTGCAATTGCATGATTAATGTTTTTCTTCAAAAAATATATTACTGTTCATGTTGACTACATGAACACATCATCATCTAACAGCAAGATATGCTGTCTTGATGTCCTTAAAAGTGCCCAGGATGGCAAATTCCACACTGCCCCACTGCCCCCTCTCATCACCTGATCTGACCTGACACACCCATGCACTCCATGTGACTGAAAAAAAATGTTTTTGCCACTTAGTATTGGTGACATGTACAAGAACCCTGGCACCTAGACAAATGTAAAAGTAGCTTATGAATGTAGCATGCTAATTCAAAAGTTAACACCAAGTTGAACACATTTTGAAAAATGGTGAATGGTGGCCATCTTTAATATGCAAATCATTAATTACAAAACTAATCATGAAGAGGCTTAACAACATACAACATCAAACTCCCCCAAAAGGTTACTTCTACAGTACCAGGTTAAGGTACACCAAAATCACAATGGTTCCTGGGGGTCAACTCAGGGCAGGGTGAGTGTCCTGCTGTCCTCACTTTGAATGGACTCAAAATGTTCATGATTACTGTAGCTATGCAATCCCCATTGAGTAGACAAGACATTAACCCCCTCCACCTAATTATTTACTAAATACCGTATCAACCATCTGTGTTCACATATAGTTCCTCCCTGTATGTGTGTGGCAGTGGTGATTACTCATTAATGGTAATGGTATGGACACCAGTCCAGTGGCCAACATCGCAGTTCAAGCAACACTCCTGTCTTCCAGTGACACAACACAGCTCCTGCTCCTGCATGGCCTGGATTGATCATGTGTCATCAAGATATGACACACTGAAACCTCAACAGAGAAAAATGACCTAAGCAAAAGCAAAGATAAGAAAAAATGTTGGATACTAATCAATCTGCATAACTGCTTTTACCTGACAAGTTGGAAGAAGAAGCAGAGAAAAAAAATGTATACTTACCATACCCTGTGATGCGATGTCATTCAACTGAGAACATTCCCCACAGGAACATGTTGTGTGGTGCACATCATTACAATCCAGACAAGGTCCGACGAACCACAATAGTACTAGCAGGCATTCCTCTTCCCCTATCAGCACTGCATACCTTGACATAAGAAAAAAATTAAGAACAAAGTTTGGTGATTGTTGAAAATTCTTCTCCACCACCCGTGATGAGTCTGACCATCCATCTCTCTCCCCCACCCCAGAGAACCATAAAATATGAAGACATACTTACCTCAAGGACTGTGAAAGTGGAACCATCATGCAAGGGTGCAATTAAATAAACCCCCAGACCTGGTTCGGCCGCCAGCAGCAGCAGCATGATGGAAAAATACTTAACTTCATTGGGGACTGGGGCTCCACCTGGAGGGATGCAGGCCTATACAGGCACGATGGACAGCATCTATCCAGGAGGGGAACCAGGATCCTAGGTGATAGGTTTAAATGCTTCATTGACAAGCATTTAAACTAGCCAAGGGGCAGGCACTGAAAAGGAGAAGGGAAATACTAACCCCCCCAAAAATCAGTTTAATTAGTGAGGTAAACACCAAAATAGAGCCATCGATAGGCAGAAGGGCTGGAGTAAATGGAGAAAAAGACAAAGGCAGTAAGGACAGGGATGGGGCCAAAAAAATAAAGCCATAAGAAAATGGAGGGTAATAAATACCAATGCCCGTAGTCTAGGTAAAAATCTCCCTGAAATGGTAGCCTTGATGGAAGAGGGATGCCTGGATATCATGGCAGTCACAGAAACATGGTACACAGAGAACCATGACTGGGATGTCAACATACCAGGGTACACAATCTACAGGAGGGACAGGGAGAGAAGAAGAGGAGGAGGAGAAGTTCTCTATGTAAGGGAAGGAATCAAAGCAACAGAAGTAAAGGGTAAACTGGGAGGAAAGGAGTCACTGTAGGTCACCCTGGAGAATAGAAATGGCTCCACAATCCACACAGGAGTTGTACACAGACCCCCCGTCTCAGGGGGAGGAAATGGACAAGAACATGATAAAAAGCATCCTTGGGATGGCAGAGAATGGGGAGATATTTCTGATGGGGGACCTGAATATGCCAGATGTTAACTGGAGCACCTTTGCTGCAGCCATATCCAAGAGCAGAGCCATTCTCTATGACCTACAGGGGGCATGCCTCAGACAACTAGTTACGGAACCCACTCGGGAGGGAGCAATCTTAGACCTGGTACTCTCAAATGGGGACAGAGAGAGGATCTCTGATCTTGAAGTGAGTAGCCATCTGGGAACAAGCGACCACCAAACAGTGTGGTTCATGATAAACTTAGCTGTAGAGTCAAGTCACAAAAAAGTGAAGGTACTGGACTTCAGGAGAGCTAGTTTTGTCAAAATGGGAGAGTGCCTCAGAAAAGCACTAGCAAACAGGCAAGAAGGTGGGGTGAAGCAACAATGGGGAAACATCAAAACTGCCATCACAGAGGCAACAAGCCTTTGTGTGAAGCAAATAAATCAAAATGAAAGAAAAAAACACTATGGTTCTCAAAAGAAGTGGAGGGGAAGGTAAGGGAGAAAAAGATAGCATTCAGCAAGTGTAAGGAAACACAGAAGGAGCAGGACAGAGAACTGTACCAGTTAAAGCAGAAGGTAGTCAGAATAGCAAAGGCTCAAACTGAGAAAAACTTGGTTAAGAAGGGGGATAAAACCTTTAATAGGTACATCAGGGAGCAAAGAAAAACTAAGGCAGGGATACTGAGGCTGAATAAAGAGGAAAGTGGTTGGGCAGAGAGTAACAGTGAAAAAGCAGGGATACTGAACAAATACTTCTGCTCAGTATTCACAATGGAAAAGCAGGGGGAGAAACATAATCCAGTCAATAGAAGCACTCTCGATAGGGGGGGTTGATATTATGCCTTTCACGGAAGAAAGGGTTCTGAAAGAACTCTTAAAACTGAAGGTGGATAAAGCAATGGGGCCTGATGGGATTCACCCCAGAATTCTAAATGAACTAAAGAAGAACTAGTAACACCACTGACTACCCTTTTTAATAAATCATGGGAGGATGATGTGGTACCTGAGGACTGGAGGAGGGTGGATCTGATTCCCCTTCACAAAAGTGGAAGCGAGACAGAGGCAGAAAACTACAGACCTGTCAGTTTGACCTCAGTGATAGGGAAAATGATGGAATCACTTCTGAAGGAAACAATTGTTGAGTACCTAGAGGCCAGTGGGGCACAGGACCCAAGGTAGCATGGATTCACAGCCAGAAGGTCATGTCAGACAAATCTAATTGATTTGTTTGACTGGGTGACCAAAGTAGTAGACCAAGGAGGAGCTGTGGACATGGCCTACGTAGACTTTAGCAAGGCATTTGACACAGTCCCACACAAAAGATTAATAAACAAATTAGCCAGCCTAGGAGTGGGACCCAGGGTGGTAGCCTGGGTAAAACACTGGCTGGAAAACAGTACATAGTGGGTAATAGTAAATGGAGTCTACAGTGAAGAAAGGAGGATTACTAGTGGGGTACCACAGGGTTCAGTACTGGGGCCGGTCCTTTTTAATGTCTTTATAAGTAACATTGCAGAGGAACTGGAAGGGAAGGTATGTCTCTTTGCAGATGACTCAAAGATCTAAAACAGGGTTAATATGCAAGGAGGGGTGGAAAGGACGAAAAGGGACTAGGCAAGGCTGGAGGAATGGCCAAACGTATGACAGCTTAGATTCAATGCAAAGAAGTGCAAAGTAATGCACCTGTGAAACAAAAACCCAGGGGAAGAGTACACAATGGGGGTGAGTTACTGACAGCAACAAAAATGGAAAGGACCTTGGGGTAGTCATATCAGATGACCTAAAGGTGGGCCAGCAATGGGAGAAGGCAGTAAGGAGGGCTGGGGGATACTGGGATGCTTAAGGAGAGGCATCACCAGTTGAAAACAGGAAGTTGTTGGCCATCTGCACAGACAGTTGATAAGACCACATCTGGAGTACTGTGTGCAATTCTGGAGACCCCATCTCCGCAAAGACATAGACAGGGTGGAGGCTGTCCAGAAAAGGGCAACCGAAATGGTGCAGAGTCTGTACCAGAAGACATATGAAGAAAGACTAAAGGAGCTTAAGATGTATAGCCTTAAGGAAAGGAGGGACAGGGGGGACATGATTGAAACTTTCAAATACCTCAAGGGAATCAACAAAGTCCAAGAGGGTAGCATCTTTCAGAAAAAGAGATGTGCAAGAACAAGGGGGCACAATTTTAATATAGAGGGGGGACGTCTCAGAGGTAATGTGAAGAAGTATTTCTTCACAGAGAGGGTTGTGGATGCATGGAACAGCCTTCCTGAGGAGGTCCTAGAGTCAAAAACAGTGGTGTAATTCAAGAATGCATGGGACAGACAGAAGGCAATTCTAGTGGGGGGGTAGGAGGAAGTAGGCTGTTGGTTAACTAGGATCTGCAGCTTATCCGTTAGGTAGGGAAATGGGCAGACTAGGTGGGCCAAGTGGTCCTTATCTGCCATCAAATTCTGTGTTTCTATGTTTCTATGTAACTTCGCCTGAATTCCCGATGTTGAAAAAAGCAAAAATATAACACAATTACTATCATGATCAGACAGCCATATGGCAGTAACAGACATACCTCACTTGTATGACAATTCCAATACTTACTGTCTGCGTTGGGAAATTGGGAATATCCATACATCAGACATCCCTTTCCCTCATGGCCTGGCTTGATGATGTCATCCTCAGCACACTGAAAAATAATGTAAGAGCAGTACAAGCATATTAGAACTCAAGATGCCATAATACCAACCCAAGAACACCCTTACCTTGCACAGGAAAAACAATGAAGACAGATACTTACATGTTCATCAGCAGCAGTATGGACTTTGTGAGGATAATCCACCAGGCATCAACCATCCAGAACAGTAGTTCTTGTGGCAACTTGGAAAGTAGTAGTCATAGACATCAGTAGGCAGCAAGCTGCAGTGCACCAAAATTTTTTTCACTACCCCACCACCAGGCAAGGTGCTACCACAGAGACAGTCAGTCAACACATCTAGACAACAGTACAGCAGCACAAGGATAGGGAAATGATAGTTCTGCATTTCTTTGTCAATCAATTGAAATGTAGCAGCAGCAGGAAAGAATTGAAAGTAGCAGCAGCATTTTGTAGGAGGAATTCATTTTCTCTGCATGTTGGCACCCTTTTCAGGACCCTGAGGTGATGAGGCACCATAAAAGATAAGGATTGACAGCACATTTCAGTCTCAATTTGATGTCACATTTTTGAGTAAACATTTATGGACTTGTAGGCCCTGTTTGGCACCAGCAGCAGTGAGTTTCAGGCAGAAATATTGTGTAAACAGGCCCTAAATTAGTTACTTAATGTCTGGGTGGTGGAGGGGGCACCCTAAAACATAATGGCTAAGACCAGATTCCACTTCCAATTTAATGTATCATTTTCTCTTCAACATTTTTGGACATTTACTGCCTGTGCTGCAGTGGCAGGAACAAGATAGGGCCTAAAGACAATTGTAAAAGTGGACCAAAGGCCATTGTTTGGTGGTCGTGGGGCACCATAAAACATGGCTGAGACCTGATTTCACTCTCAATGTACTGTACAATTTTTTTGGCAACACTTCTGGACATGTGGGACATGATTTGAATGTGCAGCCACACACTTAGGCCCAAAAAGCATTTAAAACGTGCAGAAAACAGCACATTTGGGTCAGCAGGGTGGGTGTGAGTCTGTAACTTCGCGTCTCAGACCTGATTTCACTTTCAGTGTACTGTGCAGTGTTTTTGGCAACATTTCTGGTCATGTTTTGAGCCAGCAGCAGTGAGTTTCAGGCAGAAATATTATATAAACAAGCCCTAAAAGAGCTACTTAATGTCTGGGTGGTGGGAGGGGGGCACCCTAAAACATAATGGCTGAGACCGGATCCCACTTCCAATTTAATGTACCATTTTTTCTGCCACATTTCTGGACATTTACTGCCTGTGCTGCAGTGGCAGAAACAAGATAGGTCCTAAAGACAATTGTAAACGGCAGTAAAAACAGCATTTTAATGTCTGGTTTCTAGTAGGGCACTATAAAACATCAGGACTGGCAACACATTTCAGGCTCAATTTGATGTCACATTTTTTGGAAGCATTTCATTACCTGAGGGCCCTGTTTTACATGAGCAGAGCCAAGATTCACTCTCGCATAGCTTTGGAAAATATGTTTGTTCACAGTAAAGTACTTATACTTGACATTTGTAGATAGCATAGAAGGAGCAAGGAGGAAACATATAAAGGAAAATGGAGTTAAGATAAAAGTAGGAAGGTACACGATTTATGGGCATGGTACTACAAGAACAACAGGAGACCGGGGAGTGGGGACCTGCATGATCAGGAGGAAGACAAACTTACTCATGTTCATATATGAAAGGGGACGGGAAACAGAGGGAGCATAAATCAACTGGAAAAGATAAAATAAACAAGAGGATATAGATCAGAAGACAAAGAGGACAGAAACAAACAAACGGATATAGAAGAAGAGGACAGAATATATATATTTTTTTTCATTTTTTTTTTTTTTTTTGTTATTTTTAGAGGGTGCAGATGAGGGAAGAATGACAGTAAGAAAGCAAGGACAAGACAAAGAAAACAAAAGAAAAAAAAAAGGTTGCTGCCAGTGCAGCGCTGACTGGTCTGGAGGCTGACCATTACACTGCACTGGCGTCAGGTACACTTTCTGATATGCCACCACCACACAGCTCCTTCAGAAGCTCACACATTTTGTCTTGCTCCTGAAGTAGTTTCCTTAGGTCCCCCCGACCTCCTCTTGGAAATAATTGAACTCACTGCACAGAGCTCCCACCTCTCTGCGCAGTCCTCTCAGGTCATCACTCACTGCTTCTGGTGCTGGCACTGGGGTGGCTACAGGCTGTGCTGGTCCATGAACCCAGTGACACCTCTGTTTCTGGGGTGAGGGTGATGGGGGCTCTGTACCTGCCTCCTGTTGCTGCCTTCAGCTGTGGTGCCTATGCCCACCACTGGCCCCTGCCTCCTGCTGGCCCCCTTCACCTTCTACTACCAGCTCAGCAGCACCCCGGGCCCCTCTACCTGCTGCAACCTCTTTTTGTTTTTCAAGCCAATCTGCAGCGTGGTGGTGCTGCAGATGGCTCCTTTGCCCACCAGTCCCAAAATGACCCCCAGTCTTGCCCTTTCTCACTGATCTGCCACACAAGATCATGATGGAGCTGTCCTTTGGGTTTTTCCTAAATAAAAAAAATACAGTAGATGACCCTGTCTGTGGGGGCAGGGGCAACAGTTGATGCCCCAGGGCCGGTGGGCACATCGTGCTCCTGCTCAGAGGAGGTGGGGGGTGCATGCTCCAGCTGGGGGTGATGGCATCTGGAGGTGCCTGCTGCTGCCTGGGGGTGGGGGCCACAGGAGGATCCTACTGCTGCTGCAGGAATGGGGCAAAGGCTCATGCTGCTCCTGTAGTGTGGGGGCTACATTCTCCTGCTGGGTGGTGGGGGCAAATGCTCTGCTGATCAAGGGGCAGAGACATAAAGGCCTGCCTATTAATATGGATACTGGGTCGGATGGGCCAGTTGCCTTCTTCCCATTCCCACTAGTCTCCATCACTTTTATCTCTATCTCCTCCCCCCCCAAAAAAGAAAGGAGACTTTTACACACACACACACACACACACACACACACACACACACACACCGCAAAAGATAGATAACTATAAAAATGAAGAAAAACCACTAACTGAAAATATTAACTTTTTAAACTAATGGGGAACAGAGATCAGAAATCAAATAAGCTGCAAATGCAAATACACACACACACACACACACACACACACACACGCACACGCACACACGCACACAGTCCACTAATTTTTCACTGAAGTTAGCTCTCCTAGTCTCTCTCCTCTCCTACTTCCTAGCAGAAACAGCTCGAAAGGAAGTAGATTTAGTCTGGCTTCCTGTCTAACTGCAGTCACCCATGTGATCAAGGGTCTGCAAGAGAGAAAGTCATATGATAAGCTTTTTTCCCCCCAATTTCACCTGACACTTACATGCGGTGAATGTGCAGTTGAAAGGTAAAATTGACAGTGACATTTTGCCGAAATTTTGCCATAAGGGCACAATTACGCGAAATTTAATTTCACTGCATCTCTAATTACAATAGACTGTAGCTGAGGGAGTTAAATATAACACATTTACCCAAGCCATGAAATCATCAAGATATTATACTCTTTAAAAGCTTTAAACAAATAGGACCAGGAGACCTGATCAAATGCTTTCTTGGCATGTAGGGAGATGTAGGCTGAAAAGATCTTGCACCCAGATGCCGAGACAAGGTGATATAATTTACACATATGATCATTTGAAACACATATAAAGCCAAGCTGTTCTGGGTTAATAAGGACAGTCCTCACCTGTTCAAGTCAGGAGGCTAAAATTCTGGCAAGAATCTTAAAGTCTAAATTAATTATGGAAGCAGGGCGATAACTGCTCATCTGAAACTTGTCTTCATCCAGTATAACTAGAAGTGTAATACAAGCATCTGCAAGGGTACCATTGGGTATCCCCTCAGTGTGCAAATAATTAAAGGTGTCTACTAGAACCAGGGCCAGTTCTTTCATAGAAGTCCTATAAAAGTTTGTGGGAACGCCATCTGGACCCAGTGCCCAGTCAAAGCTAAGCTATCCTATTGCCTGGCAAGCCACCTATACTGTATTGGGTCCCTTAAGTAAGCTGCTTTGCTCGTCCAAAAGGTTGGACAGGCTGGCACCCATAAGAAACTCCAAAATAGATTCCAGTAGCTGAGAGTCCAATGGGTCACTTGTATAAAGTTGTTCATAAAATCATCTAAAGGCATCCACTATATTTCTTGGTTAGCTTATAAGGTGCATCTCTTTCCCCACCCTCAAATCTTTGACTACCTGCATTGCATCCTGGTGACATAAACACAGAGCTCATAATTTTCCAGCTCATTTGCCTTGCTCCAGATACCAAGCCTTAGCCTGAAAAATAGCCAGCTCCAATTTCTCATTAAGCAAATTGGCATACTGGCTTCTAAGGGAACTAAGTACAATTCAAATCTGCTCTTGGGTATATGGGGCAAGACAAGCCTTAATAATGCACATCTGATGCAACAGGTCCTCCAATTTCTTTTGTCTGTTCCTATGTTTGTTAGTCGCTATCCTAATGCACTCCCCCCTAAGGACACACTTTGCCACGCCTCATAAAACATCAAGTTGCTCAGTTGATCCTCTAATAGTGTCAATGAATTGTGATATATAGTTTTTCAAACAAGCAACCATATCTTTATCCCGTAGGAGTTCAGTATTAAAATGCCATATGGGATCATTCTCCACCATATGAACATGCAAAAATGCCAGCAGAACAGGCCTCACAGTCTATTAAATCTGCTCGATTTCACAACTAGCCCCTCAGTTTGCAGCTGCCCCACCCACCCCTTCCCTGTTTGTATGACCCCATCAATACAAAGAGTCGTACAAACTGGAACATGATCAGACAAAGTGGTCTCTCCAATCTCACAGCTAATTAGTCCTGAAAGATATTCCTGGCTGAAAACAAAAAAAATCTATACAGGAAAAGGAATTCTGGAGAGTCAGTCAGAAAGTATTACAATGGTTCATTGGGTGCAAGACCAGACATAGGTCAGTCAGTCCCACCTGGTCCAGCAGTTCCTGAAGTCTCCACTGCTCCAGGGAGAGACCTTTCTCATAAGGAAAGGGGAAATTGTTTAGCCAGGAAAGGCACACTAAGCAGGAACTTGTTTCCAGGTGTGAACTGGGAGTCATACTGGTTTACAGAGCTCTCCATTGCATGTTCCACGTGCAGATCTCCCAACTGTGCCAAGAAAATTAACATATGTCTGTCAATCAAAACAAACAGTTCACAGGAATCCAACATAAAGAAAAAGGGAAAGACAGCTCTATGAAGCTGTAGCACACCTCATTCTATACAGAAGGCATCAAGGCATCCATAAATAGAGACTGTTGACACCACAAAAAGGACACTCCTTGTGTAGGACATGTTATGCAAACAGGCAGGATTTACCAGGCAAGCATTACTGAAGGTCCCAGTTAGCATGCAGTACTGTACCATCAAAGCTCGAATGGAAGAGCCAGCAGCCATCCAAAGAATGTCCTGAGAGGCCAGAAGGTGAAAATGTGATATTAAGCACAAATGGATTGAAACCAGGTCTGAGACAAGAACTTGCAGCCACACTATACCAGCATGCAGATAAGGTACAAAGGGCAATACATCGGACTATATAAATTTACAGACCTGGGCACACAGAGCAGACACATCCCAGGAGCAAGTGAGGATGTGAACAGCATAGGCAAAACCAGCATAGTAGATTACAGGCAAGAGCAAATGGTAAACACTGAGATTCTGAACAAAAAAAAACTGCTATCAGGCAGTCTAAGCAACCACTCCACCATGATGTTGTTGAGATCAGGGCTTTTCAAATAGATCCAGAAGGAAGGTAGAGTGCTCCTCTTTGGCTTGTTCTACACTGAGAAAATATATTTGTGCTCCAGAGACAGACACAATCAATTTCACAGGGTAGAGCACATGAAATTTAATATTAGCAGCAGAACGTTTAGCTGTAATAGCCTGATAGGCTGCCCACTTCTCTCTCACTTGTGGCGGTAGATCTTGAAGTATGTATAATCTGCGGCCTTCCCATGTAACTTCATTCAGCTCCCTGATCTTGCTCAATATCTAAGTTTCATCTAAAAACAATTCAATAACTTGAATATGATGGGTAGCGGTTTTTTTTTCCATCACCAGGTGGCAGCTGAATGGCCAAATGACTGTGTTCTATGACATACTGTGGACTATTTGGAGAAAGGTCACCCCAGAATTCTAAAAGAAATAAGGGAAGAACTAGTAACACTACTGACTACCTGTTTTAATATATCCCTTTTTAATAAATCATGGGAGAATGGTGTGGTACCTGGGGACTGGAGAAGGGTAGATGTGATTCCCCTTCACAAAAGTGGGAGCAAGACAGAGGCAGGAAACTACAGACCTGTCAGTTTGACCTCAGTGGTAGGGGAAATGATGGAATCACTCCTGAAGGAAAGAATTGTTGAGTACCTAAAGGCCAGTGGGGCACAGGACCCAAGGTAGCCTGGATTCACAGCCGGAAGGTCATGTCAGACAAATCTAATTGATTTGTTTGACTTGGTGACCAAAGTAGTAGACCAGGGAGGAGCTGCGGACATGGCCTACATAGACTTTAGCAAGGCATTTGACACAGTCCCACACAAAAGATTAATAAATAAATTAGCCAGCCTAGGAGTGGGTCCCAGGGTGATAGCCTGGGTAAAACACTGGCTGGACAACAGGGCACAGCTGGTAATAGTAAATGGAGTCCACAGTGAAGAAAGGAGGGTTGCTAGTGGAGTACCGCAGGGTTTAGTACTGGAGCCGGTCCTTTTTAATGCCTTTATAAGTGACACTGCAGAGGGACTGGAGGGTAAGGTATGTCTCTTTGCAGATGACACAAAGATCTGCAACAGGGTTGATACACGAGGTGGGTTGGAAAGGATGAAAAGTGACTTGGCAAGGTTGGAGGAATGGTCAAATGTATGACAGCTTAGATTCAATGCAAAGAAGTGCAAAGTAATGCACCTGTGAAACAAAAACCCAGGGAAGAGTACACAATGGGGGTGAGATACTGACAACAACAAAAATGGAAAGGGACCTGGGGGTAGTCATATCAGATGACCTAAAGGTGGGCCAGCAATGTGAGAAGGCAGTAAGAAGGGCTGGGGGGATACTGGGATGCATAGGGAGAGGCATCACCAGTAGAAAACAGAAAGTTGTTGTCCCTCTGTACAGACAGTTTTTAAGACCAACTGGAGTACTGCGTACAGTTCTGGAGACCCCATCTCCGCAAAGACATAGACAGGGTGGAGGCTTTCCAGATTTGGGCAACCAAAATGGTGCAGGGTCTGCACCAGAAGACATATGAAGAAAGACAAAAAAGAGCTTAAGATGTATAGTTGCAAGGAAAGGAGAGAGCAGGGGGACATGATAGAAACTTTCAAATACCTCAAAGGAATCTACAAAGTCCAAGAGGGTAGCATCTTTCAAAAAAAGAGATGTGCAAGAACAAGGGTGCACACTTTGAAAATAGAGTGGGGGACAGCTCGGAGGTAATGTGAGGAAGTATTTCTTCAAAGAGAGGGTTGTAGATGCATGGAACAGCCTTCCTGAGGAGGTCGTAGAGTCAAAAACAGAGGGGGAATTCAAGAATGCATGGGACAGACTTAAAGCAATTCTAGTGGGGGGGGTAGGAATAAGTAGACTGTTGGTTAACTAGGATCTGCAGCTTATCCGTTAGGTAGGGAAATGGGCAGACTAGGTGGGCCAAGTGGTCCTTATCTGCCATCAAATTCTATGTTTCTATGTTTCTATGGGTCAGCCACCCATTGACAAAGCCACTGTACAAACAGGATGGTATATTTGCCCTCACTCTTCTCAGGGAGACTCACTATTATCAACTCATTTCTGTTGCTTCTCCTTTCTTGGTCTTCTAGGCACTCTTCGAGGTGGATGATTTTGCAGCAGATAGCCAGGACTTCTGGATCGAGTTAACCAACCAAAGAGCTCAACTAGTCCTCTACATTACCGACTGTCTGGGTGAGACCCTCAACAGTCGAGTGTGTGGCTTTAGTATCTCTGCAGAGCTCAAAGATGGAGTATTTATGTGGGGCTAGCTCCATCAGAAATGTCTCCACTGTTAAGGCTTCTGCTGCTTGGTTAGCACTCGTCATTGGGACCACACTTGACTTCATGCACTTAGGTCCTGGGTCATGCTCCGGGATTGAAAGCAGTGAATATTTAACTGGGAGTTTTTCTGAGTCAGTACCCTTCTAGTCTGCCATATCATGTCCAGAAAAGGTACCTATGGTCAGGAATCCACTATGGGTTGAAACTGTGCAGAAAACAAGCAGATCACTGTGAAAAAATGACATTTTTAGTTGGAGTGTTCAGAGCAGCACAGAGGAGGAGGCACTAGCTCTGATGCATTACGTGACCTTCCCAGACCTCATAATTTCTTGGAAAAGAAAAGTGGGCTATATCCCAGATTGTCATATTGGGGAATCACAGTCATACCCAGTAGGGATGGGTGAAGTCTGTCTGCTACACTTCACGTAGTCTTCATGGCAAAGTAAGAAAACATTCACATTTTTTCAAACAATGACTACAAAGCAGGGGTGGGGGGATTTTTTATTGTCCTACTACGGTGAAACTATTTGATGAAGTCCATCATACTTAAAGTGCACACCAAACAACAGGTCATATGACTGATTTTCTGTCCAACATGCTGGTCACATTGTACAAGTTGCAGAATGACATTTATCACTGGGCCCCTTTGCACAATGTGCAGTTCTGCAGTGCTGGGAGAAGGAGCAAGAGATTCTTATTGTATGTTGAACAGAGACACTCTTACTTAGGTTGAAAAAACTCACTGTTGGTGCTGAAATCTTTGCTCAGATTGAGTGATGAGACACTGTAAAAGGGAAAAGCTTTTCTTAAGAAAGAAAAGCAAGGATTTTTGAAAAGATTAATTTGAGATCCATCTATCACTGTTTTCTAAAAATAAATCTGTCCAAACTGTTAGACCTTCTATAAGATAATCTTACTGCATCTGAATGTAGCATAAAGAAAGACACAACTGTGCAAAAAATTGACACAAATTCCATTTCCATCATTTTTTTCCCCACAAATCATACCATCTTATACAAATGGATGCAACTTTAAAAAAAGCAGCAGGCTGCATGATACAGTCAGTTACATGTGTTTTAGTGATCTCTGCTCTGACTGAGAGGGTACCACGTCACTTTGGTGAATCAAATACAAAGAGTCAACTTCAGCGAGGCAAATACAGTGATAACAACTATCGCAATCGGTAAATTACAGCAACTGGCAAACACAGTGATCATTCAATTTCTACTTACCCTAGTGTCCATGAGTGGCATGGCGTTAGAATCCTAGAGATGGGGGTTTGGAGGGGGTGCAGCCCCCCTTGTATATGAAAGGAAACAAATTAAGTGGCTGCAGGTGCTGCGGCATAGGTGCTCTCTGTGTGGTTGGGGACATGAGAGAGAGAGCCAGGAGC
Organism: Neoceratodus forsteri; assembly: GCA_016271365.2. Classification (NCBI taxonomy): domain Eukaryota; kingdom Metazoa; phylum Chordata; order Ceratodontiformes; family Ceratodontidae; genus Neoceratodus; species Neoceratodus forsteri. The sequence goes on along the minus strand of CM057453.1, from coordinate 1,210,395,409 downwards.
AGTAATGAGAGCACTACTTAGGTTGTGCTGGAAAGTGTGGCACCTGCTAGTGGAGCTGTGGCAGGGACATTACCTGATGTAGGGTTTTTGTGCCATACTGTGCAGAGGATCAGACGGAGCTAGAGGAGTTATCCGGAGATGCCTACTACTGTTGTCAACTTGATTATTCCAGCAGAGTACAGCATGACAGCTATAGGTGAGTGTTTCCTCATCCAACGATGATTGCCGTATCAGTCACTGTAATGTACTGTGATGTACCTCGCTATGTTGCAGTCACTGAAATTGTTAGTCGCTATCATTGCGTCACTAAGATGACATGGTGCCACTGAGAGTTGCCAATATTGGAAGTAAAAATTTTTTTTGCCAAACTAGAAATCAAAAATATCATAAGAAAACCATTTTTATTTTTATCAGACTGCTTTTAGTTGTATAGGGCTGGGAAGCAACAGTCCTCTTGTGCAGATCAGTGCTTACTTAGGCAGCACACAACAATTTATTTCTCTGAGTAAGTAAGCATAGAGAATAATCGTTACTCACCTATTGGTAACAAGCTGGTTAGTGCATCGATAGGTTGCCTTGGCGACCGCAGTAATCTCAAGGGTGAAGCTCAAAAGGTTCGGTCACCAATGGCAACCTCAAGACGCAGTAACCAAGCTTGTTACCGAAAGGTGACTAGCAGTTGTTTTTTATAGTGTGTGGCCTTTTCTGTTGTGTTTTTTTTAAGGGGAATGCCAGCAGAACAGGAGTGGATGCCAGTTGGGTCTCTTGTTGCTCCGCCCTGACACTCTGACGTTAGTCATGTCCCTCTTGCTGGCAGAGCTGCCACTTGTTTGTTTTTTTTCTTATGGGCATGTTATATTTAAATAAAACAGGGCTAAACAGAGAGAGCCCTCACAGCATCTGCAGGATCCCTCCTAACAACTGCCTATACTGGGGACTGCTGTTTACCTGACTGCTGGCACACTGTGGGACCTGCTGAAATATTTATTTCAGTAAAGTTTTTTATTTCTTTTTAAACTGTACAGTGCAAGAGGGAACATGTTCCATGTTGTTATGCTGCTGTGGCTAATTAGCTAGTGCAGCACAACAGCTATGATGACATAGCTACTGCAGCATAACAACATTTAGAAAGTGGTGGATTTTCATTAATAACAACGTTCCATCATACACTATATAAATATTACAGACTAAACATTTTTGGGCCTGTGTGAGAGAACAAGTATCTATTTAGGGCTAGGAAGTAAAATTCCAGTTGTGTATCTCAGTACTGATCTCACATATTCCGTATGCATGGTTGTATATGATGAGGGGGTTGTACAAAGAAAGAACAGAGGTAAAAAAAAGTGAGGGGTGCTCATCACCAGGATCAGCAGAGATAATCTCCAGTAGACGTGTCAGGTACAGCGTTAGCTGTCCAGCATCATGAGGGAGAAGCAGAGAGGCAGCAGCTGATTTAGCTGCTATGACTCTAGAAGAGGAAGGCAGAAATGATGAGCTCCAGCCTACTCCCCAACAACACATCTTCCCCCTAAGGAATGGAGGCAGTCAAGGAAAGTCATATCAGCAAGGATGGAAAGGGAGAGTCCAGTGTAGAAGTAGAGGAGTAGATTAAGGTTGAAAAAGAAGTAACAGATGCTCCACGGAGCTTCAATCCAGAAAAGCAAAAGTCCGCAAGTTCAGTCTCAACAAGTATCTCATCACACTATTCAGCATATGGGTAAAGGTCCTAAAAATGTGAAATGAGACACTGACTCTGAGCAAAGCTAGTCAGTCTAAGATGTCCAAAAACCAAAAGGCAGCCATACCCATAAGCCACACAATCAGAGAAAACAATGGAGGGATCACACCTCAACCAACCATTACAGTGAGTTACCACTGCCCAGCCATATCCTTTGTGTAGAAGTGTTTTATTATTTATCCGTCTGCTGAGGCTGCTCCCATTTTTTTAAATTAATTGATAAAATAATATTTACAATAATAATAATACAGTGATAAATCACTTATGAACAATGAATCCACAGTTTGTCATGTCCTCACTTTTCATCTTTTTTTTGTGCTGATGCTATGTACTGTTCCAGTACAAGCAACAGTACTGCACAACAGCTGAGGCAGATCCTAATTTTAGAATACAAAGCAATAAGTGTAATATTTACAATAAAATAATATAATTACTACTAGTAATAATTATAAATTACACAGCCTGTAAAGGAAATCTTGAATCAGGCAACCATTATTCTGTGGCTACTTCTCCTGACATGTAAACAGGTCTGGACAGCCTGGGTGAGGTGGGGCAAGGGGTTGGGCCCAAGGAGAGGGGTTAGGTTGGAAGCATAGGTCCACCAAGTAAAGGGAGGAGTCTACTGCCAGAAGAAAGAACCAACAAGGGTATATCATCATCATCATCATCATCATCATCAAATCTTTATTTATTCAGGCGAACATCATTGAGCAAGGCTCATTTACAAGATGGACCTGATAAGGTCAAGGTTCAATAGTTGATACACAACAGATACATCATACACTTTATAAGACAGATATACATACAGAGGAAAATAACGTTTATAACACAATGATGATAAAACTCGGTTACAGAAAGGTTAAGCTAATATTTACAGTATGTACAGTACATACATATCCCAGTGGGGGCCATGGCAGACACACAACATAATGAATACTAAGATGGTGAAGGTATTATTGGGTGCCATAAGATGGGGGTGTCTGTCTGGAAGGAATATGCCATATATGATTTGGAAGTCAGATTTGTAAGATGACTATTCTAGCTCTAGCAGTAGCAGCTGCATTTCTCTGTAAAGTAGGCTGTACAGTGCTGTTTAAAGGATGCAAATGGAATGATGATGGACAGTTTTAGGGATTTTTGTAGGGTGGTCCATGCTATAGCTAGAGAATAGCTGATTGCTGCCCTCCCTAGCCTGGTGTTGAATTTGGGCAATTTGAGCAGGATGATATTGTTGCTTCTTAGGGCATAAGAGCTAGGAGTGGTCTGGGTGAAGCAGTCCAGGATATAGTTTGAAGTTTTTGATAAAGCTCTGTAAATCCATAGTGCTGCATTTCTGCTCCTCCTGATATGAAGGGAAACCCATCCAACTGCATTATAAAGAGAGCAATGGTGGGTATTATATGGCAGATCTGTAATGAACCTTATTGCTGTATGGTATAAGGTATCCAGCTTGTGAAGGTAGGAGATGGGGCAGTGACTATAAAGGAAGTCTGCATAGTTAACAACTGATAGAAAAATGGTCTGGACTAACTTCATCTTTGAGTCTCTGTTAAGGAAGGGTTTTAATCTACAGAGAAGGCCAAGCCTTTGGCGAAGCTTTTTTAACAGTTCTTCTAGATGATGAGTGAAGTCGAGTCTGCTGTCAATCCACACACCTAGATATTTGAAGTTTTCAACATACTCCAGATTTTCTCCAAGTATAGTGCATAGCTGGGGGAGAGTGAGGATGTGCTGGTGGAGTTTTGATTTGCGAACATCATTGCTTTAGATTTCTTTGCATTTAACAGAAGCTTTTTCTCGAGTAGCTGATGTTGTAACAAGGAGAATTCTGTTTGTAGGATTTCACGAGCAACTGCAGGCGAAGGGTTGCTGACATACAGAACAGTGTCATCAGCAAAGAGGTGTACTGAGGAATTGGTAAGGGTTGAATTAATGTTATTTAAATAAATGGCAAAAAGGATAGGACCCAGAATAGAACCTTGGGGGACTCCTCTTGACAGTGGTCTTAATGGGGATAGGTCACCTTCAGCTTTACCTGCTGTGACCTACGGTGAGGTAACATCTGAACCACATAAGGGAGGGTGGATCTAGGCCAAGGGAGTGTAGGGATGAGAGTAGCAGCTCATGGTCCACAGTATCGAATGCTTTGCTCAGGTCCAAGAATACTGCACAGACATTATTCTTTTTATCCAATTCGGTTTGCAAGTCATTTGTGACCTTGGCTAATGCAGTGATAGTGCTATGTTTGTCCCTGAATCCAGATTGAGCTGGATTTAATAGGTTAGCATTGTCAAGATATTACCTTAGCTCATTACTCACTAATTTCTCCAGCATCTTGGATAGCACAGGTAGAATGGAAATGGGCCTGTAATTATTAAGATCCATAGGGTCCCCTGATTTTAGAAGGGGGACCACTTGGGCTGTCTTCCATAGTGTGGGAATAGAGTCAGAGTTTAGGGAAAGGTTAAAGAGGTGTGTTAGGGGGACTGCAAGTACATGGCACACAATCTTTAGAAAGAAGGGGTCCAGAGAGTCTGCTCCTGCACTTTTTTTGGTATCCAGATGCCATAATAGATCCTCAACTTGTTTCAACAGTATAGGTTTGAAGCTAAAGGAAGAGTCAATTCTTTGATCACCAGTGTAGTGGGAGCTTAACTGTTCCCTCAGCAGGTTAGCTGGAGAGGTGTCAAAGGCAAGGCCAGCCGTTGTGAAGTGGTTATTGAATGTGTCCAGGATTTCCATCTTGCCAGTGATAGGGCCATAACTGTTGTGTAGTTGAGTTGGAAGGGGGTTGTTAGCGTCCTGCCCCACCATACCCTTGATGGTGCCCCAAAACCTAGCAGGATTATGGTAGGAAGAGTCGAGCTCGGCCAGGTAGAAGGCAGCCTTTGCATCCCTAACTTTCTTGGTGCATGTATTCCTGGCTTTCCTAAAAATCATCCAGTCATTTGCATTCTTAGTTTTTCTTGCCACTTTCCAGAGTTTATCTCTCTCCAGCAGTGCAGCTTTGAGGTCAGCTGAAAACCAATGACAGGATTTGTTTTTTATTTGGATACTAGAAATTGGGGCATGGGTGTTAAGGGCATTTATTATAATGCTATTTAGCACCTGCTGAGCTTTTTCTACAGAATGTGCAAGATAAAACTTTTGCCAGTGTGGAGAGTAAGCTAGATCATGCAAATATCCTTCAATATTGATGTTTTTCTTGGATCTTCTCATGAGGAATTTTGCAGGATTTGTTGTTATGCTGGTGGATCTTACCCCTGCGATGGGGTAGTGATCACTTATATTGCAGAGGAGCACTCCAGCGTGTGTGAATAGATGTGGTTTACTCACTAGCATGATATCAAACAGTGTGCTGTTACTGCTATATAGAGGCAAGTGCACTGAAGAATGACCCCTTTTGTTCCTGCTTTCTGGAGAAGTTTCCCACCTGTCTACCCACATAAAAGCAGGGGAAAAAATGGCTGGTAGGTAGGTATCCCTGTTATCCCAAGAGGGGGTAAGGGATTGAAGAAGAAGTTTCCCATTTTTCCCACAAGGTTTTCTGGGTTTTTCACCTGCTCTGGCAAAGAAGTTAATGTACAGTATTTGCATATGTAGCCCATGATGCTTTGCATTATGGGGGTATGTGTGATTTTAAATTTCTTTGAAAACTTGGCTTCCTGGCCTATGCCCTTTGGGGCTAACCCCTACTTCACTGCCTACACACTAAGATTCTTTGTCTTTGAGCTTGTTTTTTGGTTTTATTGGGCTCACCAGAACCCAAACCCAATAGACCAACTTAGGGTAGCTGGTTCATTTCACTGGGATGCCTTACAGATGAGGCACACTGATGAGTCCTGGTAGGATGAAACATATTTGTGTCTTCTGTTGGCACCCTTTGTAGATTGTGCGAGAGGCCTTTTGGCATCATGCATTCCTGCTGAGAGTTGAACCAGCATAACATTTTATGGTGATTTGCATATACAGCCCATGATGCTTTATATTAGGGGGGTATGTGTGATTTTATATTTCTTTTAATGTACAGTAGGTGTTAGATCAGCATGTCACAGTCATGTAATCTTGGTGGTACGGTAGTCTATCAAGGAGTGTACAAAACAGGTAAAGAGGGAATTTGCTTCTGTCACACATGGATTCCTCCTCAAGCTAGCAAGAGGTAAGGGCCTGATGACTGGGCATGATAGAGCCCAGTCAGGATATAGCCGCTTTGGGAATGGCTTGTGTATGATGTGACATCTGAACAGAGATGGGCATATGTCACATGACTCTGAGCCACCCCTTATGCCTTGTAGGCTGTTTTCCCTCAGAGGCAGTACTATTTGGAAAATAATGGGTCCACATTGATCGTCCATTGGGGGAAGGGGTAGGACTAGCTGATGGTGCTAACCACCCTAAAAACTTGCTGCTACTCCTTACCTGCACATGTCATGCTACTTATGTAAGGTTGTTTTCTCAGTAAATACCTAGTGACGGCTGTTTATTTATTTATGTATATATTTATTTAAAAATTTGTAATCGAGGGATGCACCTGTGCCAAGTCTCATTTCCAGGTGTGATCCAGGGAAGGGGGAATGGAGATATGATAAAAAGCATACAGAGTATCAATGAACAGTAAAAAGTAAAGTGCAAACAGTGCACAGTTTGATATGGCACAAGTGCAAATAAAAAACAAGTGGAGCAAAGCAAAGGTGCCAGGAGCAGCTATGATGTGCAAATAAAGAGTGCAGAGCAGGAAGAATGCTGGTAGTGCAGTTTTAGAATGGCAGGAGCCTCATACAGGCTAAGGTAGAGCCCAGGAGAAAGCACAGGACATGGTCAGGGCTCCAAAGGGAGAGGTCAGGGAGAGGGCAAACAGGAGCAGGTAATGGTGGTGAGCAGTTTCAGCTGGTGTCTAACAAGGATGGGGAAGAGGAGAGATGGAGAGAGGGAGGGGAGCAGGTTCCAGAGGGAGGGGAGGCAATAGGAGAATGCTGACTGCCCTGCAGAGGAGTGAAAGTGAGGAAGGTAGATGGTGCACATATCCTTGGAACAGAGGGAGTATGAAGCAGAGGGAATGGCAGACAGGAGTGAGGATAGATAAGAGGACAGGAACCCAAACCAGTATTTGAAGATGAAAGATGCTCAGTGGGATTAGTGACATAAGGGTGGGGGGAGTATGGATAGGGCGGAGCAGAGGGAGCATGGTGAGTTCAAAGGGGGAGTAGGCAGCAAAGTGGAAGAAGGCATTGCAGACAATGTTGTGTCTGGCAAGGGAAGAGGAGGTCACCCAAAACCAAATGGGCAATGGCCCAAAAATAATGTAGTCAGCCCAAGTAGAGAGGAAGTTCCCATGAATATGCTGCACATCGGTATATTCAGTGGCAATCTGCCCTACAATAACCCAAAATGTGCCGTGTAGAGATTGGCAGCAAAAAAGCTGGCCTAAATCTGCCAGCCACGCACAGGCAGGCTGCTGAAGTGCAGGCTGGTGCACAGCAATCTGCCTGCCATGGCAGTCTAGTGTCATTCACTTCCCCATCCCCGAACCTACCATACAGCCCTAATCCCTGTGCCATAGAGTAGAGCTCCCCCCTTTGCTTGAGCCTCGATTGACAGCGAGGAATCCCCCGACCCCTGTCCCACAGCATAGGAACACTCACTCATGCCCAGTCGCAGATCCCAGTCCATATGTGTGAGACACCCCCACCTGGCTCCAGTCCCCGAATGCAAGGGACACACACTCTCCCTACCAGACCCCGATGACTGCAGTAAATGACTCCCCCACATTTCCATAATGTAGTGACCCCCCTGCCCTGTCAGGACCAGAACCCCAATCCCCATACCTCTCCACCCCACTGGAGCCAGAGACTGGCACAGCCCTCTGCTCACCACCATGGCCAGCCACCCACTGAACAATCTGGGAACTGCACTGAACAGAATATGTGCTCAACCAAAGAGTGTGTATGCTGAACAGTGCAGTTCCCAGACTGTGCAGTCATTGGCTGGCCATGGTAGTAAGTAGAGGGCTGTGCCAGTCACCAGCATGGGAAGAGGGAGGTGTGGGGAGGGGTTCTTGCCTACTGGATGGGGTTGGGAGGACACTACACTATGGAATGAGGGGCAGGGGTTATAATCGACTGGGGGATTTTGCTGCTTGATAGGGGTGGGGGGTCCTCAGGCCTCGGCAACCAGGAGGTGGGATACTTGTGGCAGGGTTATGGAGCGTGCAGGGAGTGGGGATCTTGGCACACTAGCGGAGGTCATTCTGTGCATATAACATGACAGTGAATCTGGAAGGGGGTGGTGTACTTGGCTTTCTGGGGAGTTTTACTGCAGTTGCAGCCTGTCTGTAGTACAGATGGAGGGTGCCTTGCCCAGCACATCTGGTTGAGCATAGGCATACAGATGAACCTGTAATGGGCATGCATGAGGGCCGTTTGTGCCATGCATGCCTAATGGGCTTATTTGCATACCCTGCTGAATATCAACTGTGGGGGACTGGCTCATCCGAGAGGCACCAGAGCATCCACCATAGACAGTATTCAACCCATCCCTGGGATGCACTGGGCGCATTAGCAGCCCCCCTCCTTTTGCACCACCCACCTTGTCTGCAATATTCATACAGGATGTGCTATCCACTTGGATCGTGCATCTTGTTTGAATATTACAGTCAGTTGCACCATCCCATCTTATTGGGTGGTGTATCTGGTTGTGCCAATCATCTCCCCACAGCTGAATATGGGGGCTCAATTCTTTCCTCATGCCATGTTTTGACCCTTAGGTTTTTCAGTGCATGTTTTGCCTCTCAGTCCTTTAGCTCTCTGTGTAGTAAAGGTCAAATTATCTTTTAGGCAGTGTCTCTCCTCTGGATTCTTTTTTCCCTTTTTCTTCTTGGAACTATAATTTATCAGGCAGATGATGCAGCAATGTGGACATGTACTACTGTTTGACACTTGATTCAGTAAATGGAGATGGTCTTTAATCTATTCATACATTGAATTACTAGCAAGAAGTATCTAAAGTAGTGTGTTTTTGTTTCACTTGTTTATTTATTAATCATGTTGTCCCCTCTGTTTCCCTGGTTACCCACTGATGACCAGAGTCAACAAAGTTGCACCCTTCATCCTGCCAACAGGGGGAGGTAAGCAGCAGCCTTTATAGTAAATGGCAATTTAAAACACATTGGTTGGTCAACAAGGGGTGCACCATCCCTGCTCCAGCAGTCATGCACCTTTGTTTCATGATACACTTAACCCTCAATCCTCAGCTAGCCCCAGAGTGGGATTCTGGAGACTATGCCCATATTACAGTCCCTTGGATGGCAGCCAGTAAGTCATTAACTCAGGCTTCCAGATTTTCCCAGGAAGTGCATTGTAGACTCCCTTTTCTAAAAAACATTGTTTGGACAAAATAACTTTCTCTACTGTGCTATAAAATGTTGGAATTATCTTCCAGTCAGTGCATAGAATACTCAATCTGACTATGTTTTTAAATATGCATTGAAAAAAGTATTGTCTAGCAAACTGTTTGTAAATGCTTTGAATTAGCCTATGCCTACTGTACATATTGTAATCTGCTGTCTTGTTCTACTTGTTACGTCTGAGCTGCTTATATGATCCTGGCTCATTCATTAAAAAATGGGCATTTATGCCCATGGGTTTTGCCTGGCTGCCACATTTTAAATAAAATAACAAAGTAGACCTATCTAGGTTGACTTAGTTAGATTTTATGATATTCTTTTGTTTCTCTGACTCTAGATAGCAGAGATGTGTGAACCTTTAAAATTTTAATGATGAGAGTGTTGCAATTCAACATTTTGAACAAGTATGAATGCAGTTTAAATTGATTTATAATATAACTCGGCACTGGAATAACAATTGGGAGTATGGGTTGGGAACATCCGTTTAAAGATTGATGTGTGTGCTGGTAACAACCATGTGAACTTTGATTGAAGTTCTGATCCCAAAGTTTCTCTCTCATCAAACAAAATACACCCCTCATTTCAGCTCTATAGGAGGCACACAATGTAAGGTTAAGAGACATTGCATATTTTGTGTGCCTAAGTCTCATAACCAATAGTTTATCAGGTTCTTCAAAACAATCATGTTGGTTTGAGTTTCTTCAATTATTTCACCTGCTGGTGTTTAAGAACATTGCAGTATCACCACAAAACCTTTTTAATATGAAACAATGCAAAAAAAAGGAAACTTTCACAGTTTTCAGTTGACCACGAATCTGCATGTTTTCCTAGAAATTAATTAAAGAAAATGCTTATTTGGTTGGGTTTTGTGATTTCTTTTTCCTTTAGATGCATGAAGAACTGGCCTTAAAGAGCTAGTGGTACCAAAACAGGCAGACATGAAAATAATACTAATTTTAAGTAGTAGTCAGTTGTAACTTTTTATTTCTGAAGTATTTTTGTTTTTCCTTTTGCTCATCAGAGTCTTCTATGTGATAATATTGTGCTGGATGTGTGGAACAGCTCTTAGTCTGGCAGATGACACGTCTAACACTGCTGCCCCACACTACAGCATCAGCATTATGATCTCACTGACAGTGACATCACAGGTGAATGACCTGGCAGTCACTCACTTGCTGTTCCTAAGTAGCAGTAATGTCACAATCAGTGAGGTCGCAATCCTGATGATGTAGTGTGGGGCAGTAGAGCAAGATATGTCAGCTGCCGGGCTAAGATCTGTTCCACACAACAATCCTATACTGTTTGTGTTAGCAGGGGCATTTCTAGAAACCCCAGTATTGATATGTTTGGCACAGTGACTATAGGTTAGGATTTGCTGTACTACTGAAGGTTTAAAGAGCATATTGCTTTTGGTTGTGCTTAGGGGGCAGACTGCACTTATTGGTGGAGCAAGCTTCATTGGTTGGTTAACTTTTATATGAGGGTAAGGTATCAGAGAGCTGGGGGAACCATGGGCAGAACTAGAAAAGGTGGTCGGAGGGGTCACGGGGTGGTATGGGCATCCTTTTAATCAAAGGGAGAGGGGGCACTGGTGGGCAAAAAATGAGGCGGGAAGGGTGGTAGGCTGCAACAACTGTGGAGCGACAATCTTTCTGAAACTTGCGTGAAGAGTGGGAGGGTGATTGGTGTGCAGACAAACAAGGCAGCTTAGAAACAAGATCAATTGTTTACAAATGGAGCTTAGGAGGGGAATGTGGGCTGCAATGGAGGACAACTCAGCAGCTGAGAAGGGAAGGAGGGTAAATGAGGAGGGAGGACAGATTAAAGGGGGGAGTGGGAAGAAGGTGGCAGATGAGGGAAGGAGAAAGGGAGGCCCTGTTCAGAGGACAAACAAGCACAGGAAAGGGGAGGAGGAATCGTAATAGTCTCAGAGTCAGCAGTGGTGGGGTGGCAAGCAGAAGGAAGAAGGAAATAGGTGGCGGTGAAAGGACATTGAAAAATAGGTTCGCAGTACTGGCAGGATTGGGGGATGTGTTAGGGGGAGTGCTGGGTGGAGGAGCTGATGACAGACCAGACAAGAAGGGAATGGGAGGAGGGGCCAAGGGGTTGTAGGGATATGGTATGGGGATAGGTTGAGTAATGGGGGTTGTAGGGAAGGAGGGAGGGGAGGCATGCAAAGAAAGGGGTATGGATGCATCGGGGCAGGAGGCAGGTGGATCCCAGTGGAGAGAGGAGGGAAAATCAGAGGAGAAAGGGGAGAATGTGTGCAGAGCAGAGACAGGGGACATTACAACAGGTGTGGAAGGGGGGACAACTGTGCTGGAGGAGGAGGAGGAGCAGGAGTGGAGAGGAAGGGGATGAGATAAGGAAGGACAAGGTGAGTAGAACATGAAAATGGAGGTGGGATCCTAGTGCTGGGAGACTCAATCCTGAATGGGATCAGATGGGGAAGCAAGGGGGAGAGGTATAGTCACATATGGTTGGAAGCCATGCCAGGCATGACAGAGGAAAGGGTGGGTCAATCTGTTCTGAAGTATACTAAGAGGGATAAGGAGAAATATTTCACAGTTTTGCATTTGGGAACAAATGACCTGGTTGGAAATACAGTAGATGTAGTCCAGAGGAGGTTTGAGGAGCTGGGTCTGGTTTGTGAGGAGGCAGGAAGATCAGTTACTTTCTTGGAAGTGCTTCCAGTACCCAGGGTGAGCACAGCAAGGAACCTTAGGATAGAGGATTTAACACATGAATAAGAGAATGGTATTAGTCCAAAGGGTATGGGCTGGTGGCGGGGTGGGGAAGGACCTGGGAGGGCAGTGATCTCTATGCTCAGGACAGGCTACACTTAAGTGAGGAGGGAAGGAGGGTATTGAAACATAAACTGGGAGAATACTTAGCAAACAATGAAAATTTAAACTAGAAGAAGGGGGTGGCAAGTGGGCAGGAGTCAAGCAGGATCCACAGGTAGGGAAGCCAAATAATCCCAGCAGCAAGGGACTTAAGGGGAGGTCAGGAGGGGATGTTAGAAAGGGGGAGCAAGTATGAAGACAGGGGAAGGAAGTGAGGTGGAAGGTGGTAACCTTGAATGCTAGCAGTCTAGGGAACAAAACAGCAGAGTTATAGGCTCTCATGGCAGATGAGGAGGTGGACATGGCTGCCATCACCGAGACATGGACCACCCATATCCATGACTGGGACCTGGCAGTACCAGGGTATAGGATATTTTGGAGGGACAGGGTAAAAGAAAAAGGAGGAGTGGTGCTTTATGTGAGAGAAGGACTGAGGTGTGTCAGGAAGTAAGGGGAAGAGGGCAGCATGGAGTCAATATGGGTGCAGCTCCAGGATTCCCAAAATAGGACCCTCAGGTTGGGAGCGGTATACAGGCCATCCTCTCAGACTGAGAATTTAGACAGGAAACTAGCAGAACAGATCAGAAGGACCTGTGGGAGGGGCAACACGGTGATTGTGGGGACTTCCACTTGCTGGGAGTGGATTGGGGTACCCTAGCCACCATGAATAGAAGGGAGCAGGTATTTCTGGATGCCTTCATGGACAGTTTCCTATTGCAGATGGTCAACAAGCCAACCAGGATAGGGAACACCCTAGACCTTGGGAAAGCATTGGTGAGCTTATGAGGGAGCTGGGGGTGGAGGAACCGCTAGCGGGGAGTGATCACCACACAGTGTCATTCACGATAAACATGAGGAAACGGGGAGTAGGAATGGGCACAAGGGTGTTAGACTTCAGGAGGGCCGACTTCAGGAGGATGAGGGAACTAGTACAGGGGTATCTGGCCAGGATCCATCTAAACATGGACACTAACCAGAAGTGGGAGGTCATTAAACTGGGAATTGAGCAGGCAACATAACATGTACAAAGGTCCAGAATAAGAGGGCTAGGCCCAAGAAGCCTAGCTGGGTGAGTAGGGGGTCATGGAAAAACTAAGAAAGAAATGAGCTGCCTTTAGAAGGTACAAAAAAACAGGTAGAGGGGAAGACAGGGAGGAATACTTGAAGGAGTTGAGGGAGGTGACAAGGGCAGTCAGGTTAGCCAAGGTGTCCAGGGAACTCAGGCTAGCACAGAGCATCAACGAGGAGGAGGACTTCTTTAGGTACATTTGGGAGAAAAGAAGTTGTAAGGACCAAATAGGAAGGATAAAGAGGGATGGGGTGGGTGGAATCAGGGGCAGAACAGGCAGATGCATTAAATGAGTACTTCTGCTCAGTATTTATTAAAGAAAAAGGGGGACCTGTACCCAAGGGGGGTGGGAGGATGGGCACAGAGGGGAGGGGAAGAGGTGGTGACAGATGGGAAAATCTCAGTGGGCAGTGTACTGGAGGGCTTGAGAGCACTGAGGATGGACAAGGTGCCAGGGCCAGGTGGCATACACCCCAAGGTGCTGAAGGAACTAGCAGAAGTCCTGGCAGAACCCTTGGCAGATCTGCTCAATGCATTCTTGGACTTGGGAAGTGTACCTCAGGACTGGAGGATGGCACACATGGTACCCTTCCACAAGAGCAGCCCCAAGGATGAGCCAGGGAACTACAGACTGGTAAGCCTCACGTCCATCGTGGGAAAGCTGATGGAGACATTCCTGAAGGAAAGGCTGGTTTCCCTCTTAGAGGCTAATGGGCTGCAGGACAGCAGACAGCATGGGTTTGTTTCAGGCAGATCCTGTCAGACCAACCTGGTGAAGTACAATGACTGGGTAACCAGGCAGCTAGACAGGGGCCATGCAGTGGGTGTCCTGCACCTGGACTTCATGAAGGCATTTGATTCAGTGCTGCATGGGAGGCTAGGAAGTAACATGGAAGGCACAGAAACGGACAAAGATGGTGGGATGGGTAGTGAACTGGCTGCAAGAGAGATGGCAGAGGGTAGTGGTGAGAGAAGAGCTCTCATCTCCCAGGGCATTGAAAAGCAGGGTGCCATAGAGCTCTGTACAGGGGCCGGTGTTGTTTGGGATCTTCACAGCAGACATCTCAATAGGCATCAAGAGCAGGATCAGTCTGTTTGCAGATGATACCAAGATGGGAGCAGTAGTGGATGACTTTGAAGGGTGGAAGGGGTTGCAAGGTGATCTGGCAAAATTGGAGGCCTGGTTGGACACTTGGCAGCTGGGGTTCAATGCCAAGAAATGCAAGGTGCTACATTTTGGTGCAAAGAAATCAAGTAGGAGCTACCATCTAGGGGTAATTCAACTAGCCAAGACGAAAGAGGAGAAGGATCTGGGGTGGATGCAGGAGCAATGAACAACTCAGTACAGTGTAGAATGACAGATGCAAAGGCCAACAGGATGCTGAGTTTTATTGCCAGAGGCATATCCTCCAGGAGGGGGGAAGTGATCCTGCCACTATACAGGTCACTGGTTAGACCACACCTGGAGTACTGCGTGCAGTTCTAGTGACTCTGCCTGAGGAAGGACATTAGGGTACTGGAAGGGGTGCAGCTCAGGACAACAAAAATTATGCAGGGGCTAGGGGGCTTACCCTACAAGAGCAGGTTGAAGTAGCTGAACATGTACTCCCTGGAGGAAAGGATAGAAAGGGGGACATGATAGAAACCTTCAAGAACATGAAGGGAATGAATAAGACAGGCGTGGAGGGGCTTTTCAAATTAAGGAGGGGGAGGGACACTCGAGGGCACAATCTGAGATAGGAAAGGGGAAGGTTCAGGAGAGATGAGGGGACACATTTTTACAGAAAGGGTGGTATCTGGATAGAATGCATTGCCAGAGGAAGTGGTATCCTGTAGAACAATGGGCTGCTTCAAAGGGGGATGGGACAGGGTAAGGGGGAAGCTCACTGGAGAGGGGAGGGGAGGGAGGGGCAGCTGCAGTATAGGGGCTGCTAGCTTCACAATCGACAGACTTGATAGACCATAAGGCCTTTATCTGCTGGCAATTTCGCATGTTCATATGTTCATACTAACATCAGGTAAACAATATTCTAATTAAACAAGGGAAAGAAAAAGTATCACCAATATAAAAGGTGATTGTTGGTTGCATTTAAAATTTAATACTAGTTTTAGGCAGTACACTAGCTCTTTAAGCTCTTGTCTTGCTGTTGTTATTTCTCAATGGGGCTTTCTTCTGCCAAAAAAAAATGATTTTCCTTTTAAAGCAGCAGTCCATATTTAAAAAGCCAGTTCAAAACAGATTCACTGCCCCCCCATATTGATCCCTGTTTGCAATTTATGTGTCCAGCTCCATTCACATGATGATGTCCTATGTAATGTAATTTTTTTACAGTATTGCCATGTTAGAGAATAACTTTTGTTTGCTTTTTTGTGTGACAGAGATCCACAGTGTCCCATATGGCTGGAAAACTGTGTATGTTGCCAACTAGTCCACTCATTCACTTAAACAGTGACACCAAGCAACAGGCATTCCAGAACAACTGCAAACACTATTTGCTTATATGCATACTTGGGGCGGTGTCTTATAGAATAAGAATGTTGTCTTGTTCTGCTTGGGTGAGAGGATCATGATGGTGAAATAAGAAGTTATTTCAACCTAAAGTATGAGATAATGTCATTTTCCTGTAAGAACCCCCCCCCACACCACCAAGTATACATACTGTATAAACACATTATGAATCAATAGAAAGCCAAATTCCCCAAAATTAAATGTTGTAATGCGATTTGAAGAGGGAAAAGTACAATTTAAATGGTATGCAGTCCATTTGACCTTCACAGTTATCTCTGTAGAAGGTTTAGTCTGTCTGTGTCCTGTTTATTCTTGACTGGACACAGGAGTGAGCAAGACAGAGAAAACCATTCTAAAATCTCATCTACATGTTTATTGCAATTCTGTTTATATCATGCGTGTAATGTGAGCATGATGACTGGAGATTAATTTTTAAAAGTCACCATCTTTTTTAGCTGTCAGCAGCACAGATGCCTAAATGATCAGGAGGGACAGTGGAGAAAGAAGCCAGTTGCCTTTATGGCAGTTTCATGCATGTTAGCACATCTGTACCAGGAATAAGAGGTACATAAGGATAGCGCTCTGGTTGGCTGATGGCTTTATAATGATTTATAATGCTGTAAAGCTAGGAGCACCCTTAGAATATATTGAAAAATAAGTATTGAACATTAGTTAAAACCAACACAAAAAAAAAAAATCCTAGCTGAGTTGATGTAAAAGAAGGATAGCTGAGAAAAGAAACAGTTGGGTAATCTAAAATGCAGCAAACATGTAGGGAACATTTCAGGTATAACATGGACTGCTGTTTTAACAGCTTTGCACAGCTACTTAGCCTGATCTATTAATAATAAATCAAAATGTTTGCTGATTACTATGTGGCTTTTTCCCATTGCTTGCCATTTAGGTTTTTGCGTTCACTTGCTCGCTCTTTACCGATGTACATGACACTGGCATGGATCTACTCAGTAGCCATGATTGTCAAAGGCATAGTGTACGAGAAAGAGGCCCGGCTAAAGGAAATGGTGAGAATGATGGGACTGAGTAATGTCATCTACTGGTTGAGCTGGTTCATCAGCAGCATCATCCCACTCATCATTAGTGCCTTCTCTCTTACTCTCATTCTTAAGGTGATCAAAATTTACTTACAGCTGATTATCCCTGTTGATTTAAACTTTCTCTACATTCTAGGGTGTCACAACAGGCTTTTCAGAAATGCTAAATAAAGCAATGATTCTTTCTCTACAATCAAGAAATTAAATGTGTTTTTCATGAATCTGGGTTCTAGTTAATTAATCTTAGTATATACCTGACCAGTGCTCGAGTTTTGCCAGGTCCTCCCTGAGATCTTGCCTCCCTTCTTCACTGTTCACTGTCACAGAGATCTTTGTGTCATCTGCAAACAGGCTGATCTTAATCATGATCCCTTCTGCTATGTTCCCAATAAAGATGTTGAATAAACTGGTCCAAGCAACGAGTCCTGAAACACCTCACTGGTCACAGGTCTTGGCTTTGATGACTCCCCCATTACAATTACCCTCTGATGACTATTTTGCAGCCAGCTCATGACCCACCCCATTACTTTCTCCCCAGCCCCCTGATTTGTACAGCAACCTCCTGTGTGGCACTGAATCAAAGGCTTTGCTGAAGTCCAGATACAGGACATCCATTGCATGGCCCCTGTCGAGTGCCCTTGTGACCCAATAGAAAAAGTCATTTAGGTTGGTCTGACAGGATCTCCCTGAAACAAACCCATGTTGTCTTTCATCCTGGAGACCATTATCAGAAAGATTGCCAATCTTTCCTTTAGAAGGGTCTCCATTAACTTCCCCACAATGGAGGCAAGGCTAACTGGTCTATAATTACCCATATCATCCCTGGGGCCACTCTTGTGCATGAGCACTACCTGAGCTATTCTCCTGTCCATGGGTGTGCACCCTGTCTCTGGTAAGGTGTTGAACAGGTCCACAGCTGGGCCCACCAAGACCTCCACTAACTCTCTCAGGACTCTTGGATGCACTCCATCTGGTCTTAGGGCCTTGTCCACCCACAGGGCTTTAAGGCCCTTTAAAACCCAATCCACGTGGATTACTCCATCTGTTACCCCTCCTCCTTCCATTCCCATCCCTGTTTTCCCTTGTGACATAGGTCCATCCTTTTCCCTGGTGAACACCAAACAGGAGTACTCGTTAAGTGCTTCTGCCTGGTCCACTCTCTTTTCTGCCCAAACTCTATCCCTCTTGATCAGGACAATCTCATCCTTACAGCTCCTCTTATGTACCTGAAGAAATCATTTTCTTCTTCTCTGATCCCCTGTACCAGCCTTAGCTCCCTTGAAGCTGTAGTCACCCTGACCGCTCTGCTCACTTCTCTGGATTTCCTTGAGTGTTCCTCCTTGTCCTCCCGACACCTAGTTCTCTTGTACCTGACAAAGGTCACCCTCTTGTCCCTCATTTTCTGTTCTACCAGCCAGCAAAGCAGCTCAGTTTTTTGGTCCTGAACTTCTTACTCTGGGTCTTGGCACACATGTTAGTGGCATCAATCAGATCCAGCTTGATAATGGACCATTTCTGATCAGCATTCATGCCTGGGCAGATTGTGGTAAGATGCCCTTCTAGGATGTTACCAGTCTTGCCAAAATCTGCACTTCTGAAGTCCATTACTCTCGTCTTGGTCCTGACTGCTTCCTTGCCCAAGTTAAGGAAGAACCACACTGTGTGGTGATCGCTGCCCACTAGGGGGTCCTGCATGAATATATCCTGGACATGGTCCCCATTTTACAACCCAAGGTCGAGTATATTACCCTCCTTGGTTGGCTCTGTTATCCACTGCATGAGGTTGCTGTTCTGGAAAGCCTCCAGAAGTATCTGTTCTCTAGCATTAGAGGTAGCCATGGTGCTCAAGTCCACCCCAGGCAGATTGAAGTACCTACTATGACAGTGTTTTCCTTGCCACTGAGACTTCTAATTTGCTCCTCCATCTTCATGTCTGTTTCCTTATTCTGTGAGGGTGGCCTGTATACCATCCCCAATGTAACTTTCCTTCCTTTAGAGTTTTAGAGCTGTGCCCATAAGGCTTCAGGCTTGCCCTCCTCCCTGGTGCATAGTATCCCATCCCTTACAAAATAGCCCTTTCCCCAACCCTCTGTCCTTGTGGTGCACCCTATACTCAGGGATTATGAGGTCTCAGTCATGGCATTGGTGGCCCAAGTCTCTGTGATGGCCGTAATAACTATCTCTCCCTACGCCATCATTGCCTGGAACTCTACTGCTTTGTTCTCCAAATTCCTTGCATTCAGGGATACTACCTTCCAACATGACCTCTGCCCCTCCATTTCCCTTCCCAACCCTCTGCTTCCCCCTTTAGTGAATTCCCCTTCCTCCTCTGCTGCCTTCATAGGGAGGGAAGGCTTCCAGTCTCCCTTATGTGGTAACTCCAAATTGCACTCACCCAATTGCCCCCCCCCCACCTTAAATTAATTTTAGTCACTATGTAATCCTCTAGTTTCTGTTTCAGGAGTCCAGTGCCTCCTTATTTAAATGCAGCCTATCCGAGCATAATGTTCCTTGTTATCCCATATTATGCCCCCTCCCCACCCCAACCATCTCATGCCCCATGGTCTCACATCATACTCCCAAGCATTTATTAAATTCATTGATTCTTTGTTTCCAAGTGGAGCTTGCCCTAGTTACTGGGAGAACCTTACAGAATGCAATCTTTCTCCCCGCCTCACTACAGATTCTTCCAACCTCTCTGAACCTGTCCTGCACCTCCTCCACCCTCCACCCTTTTAATGTGATGCAATCAAAACACTCAGCATTTGCAATTTGATTTTTTTTGAAGCAATTCAAATGCTCAACATTTGCAATTTGATTGTTGTTACTAACAGCCAATAAATCTAATCCATCTTATTAAAGCTCGATTGGTTTTCCCATCTAGATCTTTCATAGTCCTGAATGGCACATTTATAGACATATTTTTACAAACTGAGCTTTTTTTTTTTTACTTATTCTCTACCATTTTTTTGTACAGTGGAGTCCACCAGCATTGGATGCCTGAACCTTCAATATTCTGCAGGAAACAATAAACTCCAGTGGCAGCTGTCATGCAGAAAGCTATGGCACACTGTCATACTGTGTTTAATCTTGGTGGACACCTTTGCATCCAGTGGAATCACTCAGAATACAATGGTCTTATCAAAATGATATCACTGACATGACACAGAACACTGTGGGAATACAATGTAATCTAAAAGGCAATTATTTTAAATTGCCTGAAAGTGTGACATGCTTGTCATAGCGCTGCATCCTGGCTGGTTCCAGTGTGTATCAAATCTGGTAAAAGAAATGCCCAACAGCACAAGTTACAGATGCCTGAACAGATACTTTATTATCAACAACTTTATTTTTAAGGAGTTTGCATGGTTCACTGGATTGGCAGTGGGCTCCAAAGCCACTAGTTGGAATATGACTCTGGACAGTAGTGACCCAAATCCATAATCATCAGATAGCCATTTGGTGACCTATGTGAAATGAGCTTTAACTGAGTCAGTTCCATTTCTACTGGCCAGGTATGCATATCAGAGAACTACTGTATGCTAGTTATTGTCAGCAGAATTATCATCCCTTGTTGACAGTCTTACATGACAGACCAAGGTCTGAGCTGACAATAACTCTGAAACACCCACTCACCAATTAGAGATGATTCCATTCATGAGAGGGTTGAGGTATGGTACCCTGGCCAAGTACTGTACTGTGAGAAAGCTTGAACTGTGGCTGACCCTTCTGTTCCATTTATCTAACAGTGGACATTGGTCTCCAGTGCTGTCAAACAGGCAACACTCATGGGTTCTGAAGTTTACTACAATGCATTTTAAAAACAATGATCTTTGATTTACAAAATAATATCTCATGATATTTGATATACCTCCTTAAACTTGTAATACACTGGGACAGAGTTTTACATTCATTTTCATCAAATGTACTAGAAAGGAACTAAAATATTAACTTGGCAAAATCAAATTATTATCTTATCTTTAAACAGTTTGGAAAAATCCTGCAGTACAGTGATCCATCGGTACTGTTTGTCTTCTTAATCATATTCTGCATCGCCACCATAATGGAGTGCTTTTTCATCAGCGTTTTTTTCTCCAAAGCCAATCTGGCAGCTGCCTGTGGTGGAATCATCTACTTCGTTCTTTATTTGCCTCATGTCCTCTGTTTTGCCTGGCAGGATTACCTGACATTTCGAATAAAGATGATAGTGGTAGGTAATTTGTTTTGTTTATATTTATAATCATTCTTTTTTTCCAATTGTTTGTTTCTTTGCTTCCAGCATTGCTTTGCAAAAAGTCCAGCTCCTATAGTCTAAATATGACAATCAGGAATGCTTGAGTTTCTTCAGGGGACATCTACAGAGTTTTATAAATCTGTTTGTGATGGGGCTTTGCATTAGCTCTGAAGTACTCAAGGCATTTTACCGAGACTACAAAAATAAGTGAAAAGGCCACATAGAATATTAAATGGTACATACATACATTCATGGTTGTTTCTGTACAGATGCAAGGAGTTCCAAAATGAGAAGTGTAGCATTTTTAGTTAAATAGGCAAATATATACATTTGGGGTAGCAGTTGACCACACATATCCGGTAAGGAGAAAACCTAATTAAATACCCCAAGTACATTCTATAATTTTTCATTTATTTGGGAAAAGTTAAAGCTGAAGCAATCAAGCTGTTTCTTGTCTTGTTATAGTTTTCTTCAGTAAAGAGATGTACAGTGTTTCTCATACTGGAACTTTTTTTTGCACTTCTCTTTCCATTTCCCTAACTGTATTTTTTAGTGCATTTCTGTACACATTATAACAATATTTTGCCATTCTTATTATCTGGTACTGATTTGAGTTTTATTCAGAAAGTTATTAGAATGAACACAATGTCATAGATCTGGGTCCTGATATCAAGTCTCAAAATCTTATAATATTCTCTCCACCCATTTTCTGATTCTCATTCACAAGACTGTGTGCATTATCTGTTCTTTGCCAGTTTCTAACTCTGGTATGTAGTGCTAGGCAAAATCTGTATCATTCCGCTGAAAGAACACAAAATTGATAGTTTTGCATTTGCACAGTTTTCATGGAAAAGTACCACTGTGTCTCCTCACTTGTGATTTTTTTTATTCAAATAGTATGAATTTCCTCCCAATCTGTGCTTTTTTAAAAATCTGCTACTTTTTAATAAATGCTAATTTTAACAAATATCGCTATTGTTTTCAAATTGTGCGTCTTTAGAAATTAGATTTTTTTTAAATGCTGCACTTCAATAAAAATTGTACATTTTGAGCAATAAAACATGATGGGGTTTGGATATGCTATAATGCACACATGTTTAGGTGTGTAGTGATGCATGATGCAGCAGGCTGGGTGGTTACTGTCCCCTAGTAGTATATTTATTCAATCATAATCAACACCCCATTGCACTTCTAAAGTGGGTTTTATGGCTTAATTAGTTTAAAAAATGTATGAAATCTAAAAACATTAAAATGCTGCTATTTTTTTTTAAACAAATAGGGCTAGATTTTCAAAGGTGGATGCAAGGGTTGCATGAAGCCCTGAATCCACTGCAGTGTTTGGTTCAGCTGCACCAAACAGTTTATCACAACCTGTGCCTGATTTTAATACCTCAGGCGCAGTTGCAGCATTTCACACAATTTACGTCAGCTTGTACCAAAGCCTTGGCATAAGCCCTGTAGAAAGACTCCTGGTTCAGCACAAAGTTAGACCGGGGGGAGCTGGTCTAACTTTTGCCCCTTGGCACCGGGTACTGAAAATAGCATTCTGTGTTGGACGGATGACACAAGTCCCCTGCACCCTTTGTTCAGCACACTGGTGGCTTGCAGCATCCGCAAATGATTTGAAAATCAAGCCCATAGTCTCTCTTAGGTTCATGTCACTAGGGACAATATTGTGTATTATTCTGATTTTTAGTTTTTTATAGACTTTACTTGTAGACCATTTTTAAATTATAACTTTAATAATTTTCACTTTTTTACCTGCTGACTAAGTGAGTGAGCGCTGCTGTGTAGTGTCATCCCAAGCATCTCTGAACAGTGTAAGTGCTGAGCCAAGGGGAGAGCAGTGTCACTGAACAGTGTGAGTAAGTGCTGTGGCACCAGAGGATAAGCCAGAGTGAGTGGCTTGTTCTCTAGCACGTTCTTGGTGAATGCCTGGTGTCCTCTCTAGAGTGATCATGTTGACCACTGGAGGCCTGGAGGGAGCAGGAGGGAGAGTGAGAGAAAAAGAAAAGCAAGAGTGCACTGCAGACATACTATGAGCAAAAGTGATTGCTCACAAGTGCTTCCTTTTGAAGTGCTTCTTTTTTCTTGTGTTGTAAAGATGCTGGGTAACGTGAGCAGGTAGCAGTGACAAAAAATGCTGACACTGATAATTTTTCAACTTAATCCTGTGATATTGGACTTACATGGTAAACAGCACACTAGGACTTTTTTTAATTATTGCCTAGTAAAAACCAAAAGTATGGCTGATCTGGTGTCTCAAAAAATCAAATTGAAGGACTGTCTTTACCATTTTATAAACTCTTCTAATTTGTGAAATTGGTGCACTTTCATCAGGTCAGAACATAATGATTGTTTTTCTAATTTTGCTACCCCTACTGAATTGGCAAGTCTCTTTATCAAGATCTTTTTCCATTTACCGCTACTTGTCTCTGATGCTGAAAATTTGTTACAGAAAAATGCTGGCCGCAAGAAAGTGCTACTTAATTCCCTATTGCCAGAATTATGACTTTTATTAAAAGTAGACTATGCTCACCTGTACAGTGAGGTGAGTTAGTCAAAATGCATACTGTAACAGCTCATGGGGTGAGGGTGGCATAAACATTACAATGAAATCAAAATAAAAAAAAATATGTAAATGCTACATTAGTAGGGCCCAAATATTGAAAAGGTTAGTGCAAGACTAAAATAAATAGTGCCTCCCTATGTGATAAAATAATGGCCTATAGCCTGTTAGAATGGCTGCTGCTACTGTACAGTATATTGAAAGAGACACTCAGCATGGTGCTAGTGTGTTAATGTGTTAGTGCTAACACATAGCAAGCACATATGAATGCATACGGTGCACAGTAGTATATTCAAAAGTTCTGGGAAGTGGTAACAGGCTGCCAGCCCCATGCTTGTAAATTCTACAACAGAAACATGTTTTAATAGCATGCTAATGATAGTTTTTTGTCAAAACATGGACCCTGGAATCATTCCTCACTCTGGGCCTAATACTCATTGTAAAGAGTATTTTACTGCTGTATTCACAGGTCATCTGGAGGTAGAGGAACGAGGGATACTGGATCAAAACAAATACAGGTGTTTCTAAGGTATCTAGAAAGACTGGACTTCAACATCTGCAAGCTAGAATCATTCCTCAGCTGGAGAGGAAGTTTGTTGTTGAGAAAGTACAGAAAAAGTATATGGTTTACCAAATGAGTAGTGGAGGCAGTTCAAGCTAGGAGGGCAGCATTCAGAATGTACAAGGGAAAGTCGAGTGGAAGCAATAGGGGAGAATATTTTCAAAGTCAAATAAAGCAGCCCAACAGGACAAGACAATCAGGAAAGTGAAGGCAGTTATAGAACCAAGAACTGTAGAAAGGGTCCAGGAGGGACAGAAAGACTTTTTTGTTGTTGTTATGCTATGTTATGTTATGTTATGTTATGTTATGTTATGTTACGTTATGTTACGTTACATTACGTTACGTTGCATTACGTTATGTTATGTTATGGAAAAGTTGAAAATAAGAGAGGTAATTAGCAGGTTAAAGAGTAGGCGTGATGGATGGAAAATGATAGAAAAAAATGCATACTGTATATTCTGAATAAACAGTTTTGTTCAGTGGTTACAATGAAAGAACATGGGCTGCTTTCAGATTGTGAGATTAGAGCCCAAAGAGCACAGGGATGCAGACTGGGCAAAGGAACACTGTATTACCAGAGGAAAGAGTGTTCAAGGGACAAATAGGCCCTGAAAGGGAAATAGTAAAGTACTAGCTGCTAGCTAGGCATACTGGGAAGACTGGGTGGGCCTGGCAGTCCTTTTCTGCTGTCACTTTCTATGTCTCTATGTTAAATCACTGTGATCCAACATTATGCACCCTAGGGTGTTGGGAGAGATGAGACAAATACTGGCAGCATCACTGGCTGATCCGTTTAACTGCTCCCAGGAAACAGGGCTTGTGCCAGTTGCTCATGGGTAGTTAATATGGAGCCACTCCATAAGAGTAGGGACAGAGATAAACCTATAACTATTGGCCACTAAGCCTGACCTCAGTAGCAGGGACTAGGGAAGCTGGTGGAAACCATTAAAAAGTATTTGCTGCTGGAGTTCCTGAAGGCTAATGAACTACAGGACAAGAAGCAGCATGAGTTCATAGCAAAAAGATTCTACTAGCTTAATATAATGAACTTTTTTGATTGGGGTTGCAAAGGCAGTGGATGGGTGACAAGCAGTTGATGTGCTATATTTGGTCATCAACAAGGCCTTCAGCACTGTATTGCATATAAGGCTGGTTAAAAAAAATGGAGGGCCTGGGAGTTGGAAACAAACTCACCAACTGAACAGACAGCAGGTTAAAGGAAAGGACTCAAAAGATGGTATGTAATGGGAAATTCTTAGGGTCCGGGGGTTAGCAGTGCAGTGCCACAGGGTTTGGAAATGGGGAGCAGTGTTGTTCAACATCTTCATATGTGACATAGGGTGTAAACAAAGCAAGGTCTGTCTCTTTGCTAATTGCACCAAGATTTGTGGAGTTGTGGACACAGAGGAGGGAAAAAGAGACAGGAAACATGATTTAGAAAGGATTGATGCCTAGAAATGTAAGGTTATGCAGATCTGCAGGAAAAAACAATATAATCAATTGGAAGGCTATCAGCCTGTGATTCTGTGGTGGGGGGGAATAGATCTTCCCCCAACCACTGTTTAGCCTTTCTTGGAAAGCCCCTTCTGCTTAGTGAGTCATACTCACTCCGTGCTGTGTGGTTGTGGGGCTGGCTCTTCCCCTGTGCTTCCTCTGCCCCCCTCTCTCCCTCTCATGCCTTTTCTCTGCCTCTCATCTTCGTCTCTTGTCCCCTCGTTTCCTTGCTCCTTCCCTCCCCGGTCTGTACCTTTTCTCTGTTCTCCTTCCTGGGGTTCTTCTTTACTTCCCTTCTGGCCTCCTTGTCAGCTGCCAGCCCCGAACCTCAGTGTTGCTCCCAGTCCGTATTGGCCTGACTGCTCCTCGCACCCTGGACTCCACCTCCTCACAGCTGCATCTACCCCATGGCTATCCTACAGTGCTTTGTTTTTCTACCTCGCAACCGCAAGCCGCTACTGCTGCTCCTTCAGTCAGCTCCTGCAGCTCTTCCCTGGACCAGGGAGTTGTTAAAGCCATGCTTCTGATTTGCGGCCGGCAGGCCGCCACCATGCTTGTATACCCCACCCCATACCATGCAGTTCACTGGGGCAGGGACCTCTGGAGTCTTTTTTCTCGGTGTCATGTGCCTGCTGACTACGCGACTGTGCATTGATTTTGCAGAGTTATCCTCAGCCATTAACCTCGGGCCATAATTTTCCATCGCAACTCTGCAAGTTTACTTTCCCATATCCATGTCTTCTGTACATCATCTGCCTGCAGGAGCAGAGTAGTTACTAACATCCATATTTGTTGGTTTCATATGCACATTTGTGAGACTTTACATGCAACTAACAGACACTCTCATTGCTACACTACAACTACCTCTAGATTATCTTTTGGACTGATCTGTATAGCCGTACTTATTCTCAACCGTTCTTGGACTTAATTTATTTAGTCAATCTACACTTGTCCAGCATATGGTGCTGCCTCTCACAGGTTGCTATCAGTGATAAAGACCATTCTGCAGCCTCTGGCCACTGTGCTTTCACCTCTGCATGGCCCTGTTTTGTGTAACACAGTACCAATTCAGGAGGCTAGGATGCCTCACTATCTTGATCCAGGCACATCCTCTGGCATTCCAGGATATATACGCCCTACTGATCTGCTCGACTACTTCCATGATATTCTCCTTCAGATCTGTCTCGACTACTTCCATGACATTCTCCTTCAGATCTGTCCTGCAGCTTCCTTCCAGCGTAGCCAGAGGCAGCCATATTGTCATCCTTACTCTGCGGTCCAGCCAGCCTACGGGAGGCTATCTCGACTCCCTCACTCTACTCATCTGGCGGACCTATGTGGAGGTCTGGCTGGTCTAGTTAGCCTACTTGGAGGCCTAGTTCGACTACCTCACTTCTGCCTCTCCTCAGGCATACCTACATGGGGTTCTACCAGTCTAGTTAACCTACGTGGAGGCTTGGCACAACTCACTCTCTCCACTCAGATGGACTTACGTGGGTTCCTCCCATTCCAGCTCACCCACATGGGCCTCTGTTCACTACTCTAGCTCCTTACCTGTCGTCTTCTGCTGAACCTCCATAGAGTCCCCTGCTGATCCGACTGGGAACCTTCATATTGCCAGTCATGTGCTACCTCATGTCTTGCAACCCTGCTGCCATGCTGGTCACCTGCACTCATCTTCCACATCTGCCTGCTATGCCTCGCGCTTCTGCACAGTCTAACTACATTGGCGGCCTTCGGTCCTCCATGCAACTTATCCAGTCATCCAGCACTGAATCTTCAGTCTAACCTGCCTCTGTGGCACCTCGGACAGCCTTCCCTTCCTCTACACTTAATACTGCAATGAGGTACTGCAGACGTCCCATCATCAGACATCTGTGCCCACAGGAGGGCATTTCCCTTCACTCATACCTCCATTTCACATGTGGAACTCACTTAGGCTCTTTTCCTCATTATACTGGACCTTGCACCACTAAGTCAATGGCAGACCATGGGGGGGTTCCGCCATCCATTACTCAAAATGCACATTACTCATGATGGTGGATCACGTGGGGTCCCGCCATCCCAAACTTACTCACCCCACACATGGGACCCTTCTCCTTGGTTAACATACTCAGTCACTACAGGTTGAGTACAAAGGAGTTCGCCTCCCGCTATTTTGGCATACCATGCCATGGCGATGGCCAACCCACATGGGGGTCTCACCATCCCCAATCATCGAGCCTCAGGAAATTCTCCTTGCTCAACTGGCTGCCATTGAACAGTGTGAGTAAGTGCTGAGCGAAGGGGAAAGCAGTGCCACTGAACAGTGTGTGTGAGCGCTGTGGCACCAGAGGATAAACCAGAGTAAGTGGCTTGTTCTCTAGCACGTTCGTGGTGAATGCCTGGTGTCCTCTCTAGTGTGATCATGTTGACCACTGCAGGCCTGGAGGGAGCAGAAGGGAGAGTGAGAGAAACAGGAAAGCAAGAGTGCACTGCGGACATACTATGAGCAAAAGTGATTGCTCACAAGTGCTTCTTTTTGAAGTGCTTCTTTTTTCTTGTGTTGCAAAGATGCTGGGTAAAGTGAGCAGATAGCAGTGACAAAAAAATGCTGACACTGATAATTTTTCAACTTAATCCTGTGATATTGGACTTATATGGTAAACAGGACACTAGGACATTTTTTTACTACTGCCGAGTAAAAATAAAGAGTATGCTTATCTGGTGTCTCAAAAAATCAAATTAAAGGACTGTCTTTACCATTTTATAAACTCTTCTAATTTGTGAAATTGGTGCACTTTCATGAGATCAGCACATAATGATTTTTTTTCTAATTTTCTACCCCTACTGAAATGGTAAGTCTTTGTCAAGATTTTCTTCCATTTACCACTACTGTGTCCCTGCTCCTGTTAAGTCTGTCCTCATGGTATGTTTGTCTCTGATGCTGAGAATTTTTTACAGAAAAATGCTGGCCTCAGGTAACTGCTACTTAATCCCCTTTTGCTCAAATTATGACTTTTATTAAAAGTAAACTATGTTCACCTGTACAGTGAGGTGAGTTAGTCAAAATGCATACTGTAACAGCTCATTGGGTGTGGGTGGCATAAACATTACAATGAAATCAAAATTAAAACAAGCATTTGTCAATGCTGAATGTTGATTGTGTTGGTCCGTTGAGCTCACTCAGTGGCCCTCTGTCAGTCTCTCATTGTGTTTCTCCTGGTGCTGCAGGCTGCTGTTTAGTACTGGGCTCCTGCCTGCATTGGTACCCTTTTCTGTATACAAAGAAATCTGCAGCTGTCCCAACAGAGCTCCCTTGAGGTGGGTCACTGCCCCTCTCTGACTTGCTTATTCTGTTTCTCCTGGCGCTGCAGGGTGGCCTTTTGTACTGGGCTCCTGCCTCTGTTGGTGGCTTTTTCTGCCCACAAAGAAACCTGAAATAGTTCCAACACAAGTCTGTTGAACTTGCTCATTCTCCCTCTGTCACTCGCTCATTCTGTTTCTGCCAGCATTGCAGGCTGACCTTTTGTACTGGGCTTCTGCCTGTATTGCCGCCTTCTTCTGCCCACTAAGTAAACTGCAGCAGTCACGTTAGAGCTCCATTGATCTCGCTCACTCACTCCCCCTCTCTCACTCATTCATTCTGTTTTTCCTGCTGCTGCAGGCTGCTCTTTTGTACTGGGCCCCTGCATGCATTGGCACCTTTTTTTGCCCACAAAGAAATCCGCAGCTGTCCTGACAGAGCTCTGTTGAGGTCGCTCACTCCGCCTGTCTCACTCGCTCATTCTGTTTCTCCTGGCGCTGCAGGCTGCCATTTTGTACTTGGCTCCTGCCTCTGTTGGTGCCTTTTTCTGCACTCAAAAAAATCTGCAGCAGTCCCGACAGAGCTCTGTTGAGCTTGCTCACTCCCCCTCTCTCACTCACTTGTTCCATTTCTGTCAGCGCTGCAGGCTGTCCTTTTGTACTTGGCTCCTGTCTGGGTTGCCGCCTTTTCCTGCCCACAAAGATATCTGCAGCAGTCATGATAGACCTCCGTTGAGTTCTCTCACTCCCCCTCTCTCACTTGCTCATTCTGTTTCTGCTGGCACTGCAGGCTGGCCTTTTGTACTGGGCTCCTGCCTGCATTGCCACTTTTTTCTGTCCACAAAGAAATCCACAGCATTTATAATAGAGCTCCGTTGAGGTCACTCGCTCCCCCTGCCTCACTCGCTCATTCTGTTTCTCCTGGTGCTGCAGGCTGCCCTTTTGTACTGGGCTCCTGCCTCTGTTAGTGCCTTTTTCTGCCCACAAACGAATCTGTAGCAGTCCTGACAGAGCTCCGTTAAGCTCACTCATTCCACGCTGTTACTCATTCGTCCCGTTTCTGCCACCGCTCCAGGCTGGCCATTTGTACTGGGCTCCTGCCTGCGTTGAGCCTTCTTCTCCCCACAAAGAAATCTGCAGCAGTAACGACAGAGCTCCGTTGAGCTCATTCACTCCCCTTCTCTCACTCGCTTGTTCTGTTTCTCCCACTGCTGCAGGCTGCCCTTTTGTATTGGGCCCCTGCATGCATTGTTGCATTTTTCTGCCCACAAAGAAATCTGCAGCAGTCCCGACACAGCTCTGTTGAGCTCGCTCACTCCCCCCTCTCACTCGCTCATTCCATTTCTGCTGGTGCTGCAGGCTGGCCTTTTGTACTGGTCTCCTGCCTGCATTGCTGCCTTTTCCTGCCCACAAACAAATCCGCAGTAGTCACAATTGAGCTCCATTGAGCTCGCTCACCCCCCCCCCGTCTCACTCACTTGTTGTGTTTCTCCCGGTGCTGCAGGCTGCCCTCTTTTACTGGGCTCCTGCCTGCATTGGCACCTTTTTCTGCCCACAAATAAATCCGCCACTGTCCTGAGAGAGTTCCATTGAGGTTGCTCACTCCCCCTGTCTTACGCACTCATTCTGTTTCTCTTGGCGCTGCAGGCTGCCCTTTTGTACTGGGCTTCTGCCTCTGTTGGCACCTTTTTCTGCCCACAAAGAAATCTGCAGCAGTCCCGACAATGCTCTGTTGACCTCACTCACTCCCCCCTCTCACTCGCTCATTTCGTTTCTGCTGGCGCTGCCGGCTGCCCTTTTGTACGGGGCTCCTGCATGTGTTGCCGCCCTTTTCTGCCCACAAAGAAATCTGCAGCAGTCACGATAGAGCTCTGTTGAGCTTGCTCACTCCCCCCCTTCTCAGTCACTCATTCTGTTTCTTCCGCTGCTGCAGGCTGCCCTTTTGTACTGGGCCCCTGCGTGCATTGCTGCCTTTTTCTGCCCACAAAGAAATCCGCAGCAGTCCCAACAGAGCTCTGTTGAGCTTACACACTCCCCCTCCCTCACTTGCTCATTCTGTGTCTCCTGGCACTGCAGGCTGCCCTTTTGTGCTGGGCTTCTGCCTGCGTTGGCGCCTTTTCCTGCCCACAAAGAAATCTGCAGCAGTCCCAACAGAGCTCAGTTGAGCTCAGTCACTCCCCCTCTCTCTCTCACTCGCTAGATCCTAATCTGTCCCAAACAGTGATTTCCGACAGTGACTGCGGTATTCTGTGCCAGAAGGGCAAAAACACATTTCAGCCAGGATGTGAAAAATGATAGCTGTACTTTTCATAAGGTGTGGAAAAATGCCAGTGTTGAAAATGTGGCATGAAAATATTACTAATTTGCGTAGTTACAAGGGTGCTTGGAAACTGCACAATGCACGTGTGTAACACAGTCATTTTATGGAGTTTCATCACAAAATTTTCAACATAGGCATTTTAGGACCTCTGCTCATGAACAGTGTCAGTGTGATTGTCTTAATGTGTCCTAAACACTAATTTCCCACAGCAACTGTGCTATTGTGTGTTGGAAGAGCGAAAACACATTTTGGCCAGGATGTGAAAAATGACAGCTGCACTGTTCATAAGGAGCTGTGGAAAAATGGCAATGTTGAAAATCTGGAGTGAAAATCTTGCAAAGTTGTGAAGGTACGAGCATGCGTGGAAACTGCGAAATGCACGCTTGTAGCACACTCATTTTATGTACTTTCATCACAAAATTTTCAACATAGGCATTTTAGGACCTCTGCTAATGAACAGTGTCACTGTCATTTTCATAATCTGTCCCGAACACGGATTTCCCCCAGCAACCGCGCTATTCTGCATCAGAAGTATGAAAACACATTTCGGCCATGATCTGAAAAATGACAGCTATACCGTTCATAAGGAGGTGCACAACAATTACAATGTTGAAAATCTGGAGTGAAAATATTATAACTTCACGAACTTACGAGCGAGTGCGCAAACTGCGCAATGCACGCACGTAACACAGTCATTTTATGGAGTATCGGAACCAAATTTTCAACATAGGCATTTTAGAACCTCTGCTCATGAACAGTATCACTGTCATTTTTGTAATCTGTCCCAAACACTAATTTCTTACAGCGACCGTGCTATTCTGTGCCAGAAGTACGAAAACACATTTTGGCCAGGATGTGAAAAACGACAGCTATACTGTTCACAAGGAGGTGTGGAAAATGCCAGTGTTGAAAATCTGGCATGAAAATATTGCATATTGGTGAAGTTATGAGCGTGCATAGCAACTGCGTAACGCACACTTGTAAAACACTAATTTTTTGGATTTTCTCTACCAAATTTGCAACATAGACTTTTTGAGACCCCACCTCATGAACACTGGCACTGTTATTTCATTAATCAGTCCCAAAAGGTGATTGCACGCAGTGACCCTAAAATCACCTTCCAGGGCCGATTAACGCCATGACAGTGGCAGAATTCATGAGGAGTGGTCCCAAAAACACCAGTGTTGAAAATCTGGTGCCAAAATTCCAAAATAACTGAGATATGCATCAAAGTTAAAAAAAAAAACTATTTATTCCATTATACAGCTTACCGGCATTTCCTCAGTTCGCGGTTGGCTTTCAAAAGTGCAGACGTGTTCCTGGTCCACCGAAGATCATCGCGCCGGGCTCCAGAGGTAAGTATGGGGTGAGGGGGAATGTGGGGAGGTAGGATATGCAGTGGGAGGGCGTGGGTTGTGGGAAGGGGGTGCAGATGGCGAGGGACCATTTTCATCATTTTAGGAGTAAAAAAAAAAAAGATGTCGCGGGATTTATTTTTTGCAGGTACTTTTGCCACACTGGGGTGGGCTACCAGCATGCCACCTGAATGTTTTGGGGTGGGGGACACTGGAGTCGATGGGGATTGGACACCCCTATCAGCACATACTTGGGGGGGCTCATGAGCTGAGGGGGATTGGGCACCCCTGTCGGCAAACACAGAAGGAGGGAGGACATAAGCTGAGGTGGACTGGGCACCCCCCTCGGCACACAAGAAATGGGGGGGACAAGCTGACGGGGACTGGGCTCCCCGTCAGCAACAGCCCTGCAATGAGGGGTTGCTTCCTCATTGCAGCTGATGACGCTGCAATGACGAGGCGGCCCCTGATTGCAGCGGCTAAAAACTTTAGAAGGTTGTAGCATGCTGGCTAAACTAGAGTCAGCAGCAGTGTGCCACATCATTGGGATAGCGGGCCAAGCCTTTAAAGGCTGTGGTGGCATTGGCCACAACAGTGCCGCACCTCCACAACTTGCTTCTTGCAAAAGCTGCCACAATATGTTTCTTGTGCTTGTGCGCAATCAACATAAAAATATGTAAATACTACAATACTAGGGCCCAGATGTTGAAAAGGTTAGTGCAAGACTAAAAGAAATAGTGCATCCCTATGTGATAAAATAATGGCCTATAGCCTGTTAGAATGGCTGCTGCTACTGTACAATATATTGAATGAGACACTCAGCATGGTGCTAAAGTGTTAACATGTTAGTGCTAACATATACCATGCACAAATGCAAATGAATGCATATGGTGCACAGTAGTATGTTCAAAAGTTCGGAGAAGTACTAATAGGTTGCCAACCCAGTCCTTGTAAATTCTACAACAGAAACATGTTTTATTCATGTGCTAATGACAGTTTTTTGCCAAAACATGGACCCTGGAATCATTCCCCACTCTGGGCCTAATACTCATTGTAAAGAGCATTTTACTGCTGTATCCCCTGGTCATCTAGTGGTAGGGGAACGAGGGATACTGGATCAAAACAAATACAGGTGTTTCTAAGGTAACTAGAAAGACAGGACTTAAACATCTGCAAGCTAGAGGCATTTCTCAGCTGGAGAGGAAATTTGTTGTTGAGAAAGTGCAGAAAAATTATATGGTTTACCAAAGGAGTAGTGGAGGCAGTTTGAGCTAGGAGAGCAGTATTCTGAATGTGCAAGGGAAAGTCGAGTGGGAGCAATAGGGGAGAATATTTACAAAACCTAAAGGAGCCCAACAGGACAAGACAATCAGGAAAGTGAAGGCAGAACTAAGAAATGTAGAAAGGGTCCAGGAGGGACAGAAATACTTTTTTTTTTTATGTTATATGTTATGTTATCTCATGTCATGTCATGTTATGATAATAACTGGTGACCCCTGATATCAACCTGTTTTTGAGACTTGTAAAAAGTCATATCAACCTGCGACTTGATATGGCAAACTTCATATCAACCTGCGAGTTGATATGGCTTTCACTGTCTCGTGCCAGGTTGTGTGTACCACGCTAAGGTACTCACCGACTCGGAAAATTGAACCGTTTGCAGTTTTTTTTAACTTTAAACAATGAAGAAGCAATTGAACCTTCACCTTGTCATCATAACAACCAGCATGCCATGGAGACCATATAGAGGTCAAATCAGCAATGCAGGAAGCACGTAATGCTAAGACTCTGAGCTTTGTTTACTTAGCACCAGTCATTATAAAAAATAACACATATGGAGGTGTATGATCTCGAGGTTTATATATTATCACACACCTACATATGCATTATTCTCCATTTATGTTATGTTATGTTATGTTATGTTATGTTATGTTATGTTATGTTATGTTATGTTATGTTATGTTTTGCTAGCTATGCTATGCTACGCTATGCTCTGCTCTGCTGTGCTATGCTATGCTATGCTATGCTATGCTATGCTATGCTATGTTATGTTATGTTATGTTATGTAAAAGTTGAAAATAAGAGAGGTAATTAGCAGGTTAAAGAGTAGGAGTGATGGGTGGAAAATGATAGAAAAAAAGGCATGCTGTATATCCCGAATAAACAGTTTTGTTCAGTGGTTACAGTTGAAGAAGACGGACTGCTTCCAGATTGTGAGATTAGAGCCCAAAGAGCACAGGGATACAGACTGGGCAAGGGAACACTGTATTACTAGAGGAAAGAGCGTTCAAGGGACAAATGGGCCCAGAAAGGGAAATAGTAACATACTAGCTGCTAGCTAGGCATACTGGGAAGACTGGGTGGGCCTGGCAGTCCTTTTCTGCTGTCACTTTCTATGTCTCTATGTTAAATCACTGTGATCCAACATTATGCACCCGAGGGTGTTGGGAGAGATGAGTCAAATACTGGCAGCATCACTGGCTAATCCATTTAACTGCTCCCAGGAACAGGGCTTGTGCCAGTTGCTCGTGGGTAGTTCCTCTGCATGGCCCTGTTTTGTGTAACACAGTACCCATTCAGGATGCTAGGATGCCTCACTATTGTGATCCAGGCACTTCCTCTGGCATTCCCGGATATATACGCCCTACTGATCTGCTCGACTACTTCATGACATTCTCCTTCACATCTGTCCTGCAATTTCCTTTCTTCTTCCAGCCTAGCCAGAGGCACCAATATTGTCATCCTTACTCTGCGGTCCAGCTAGTCTATGGGAGGCTGGCCCTACTCCCTCACTCTACTCATCCGGCAGACCTTCGTGGAGGTCCAGCTGGTTAAGCTAGCCTACTTGGAGGCCTAGTTCGACTCCCTCAGTTCTGCATCTCCTCAGGTGTACCTACATGGGGGTTCTGCCAGTCTAGTTAACCTACATGGGGGCTTGGCCCAACTCACTCTCTCCACTCAGATGGACTTACGTGGGGCTCCTCCCATTACTGCTGTCCCACACGGACCTCTGCTCGCTACTCTAGCTCCTTACATGCTGTCTTCTGCTGGACCTCCGTACAGTCCCCTGCTGATCCAACCCGGAATCTTCATATTGCCAGTCGTGTGCTACCTCATGTCTTGCAACCCTGCTGCCATGCCGGTCACCTGCAGTCACCTTTGACATCTGCCCGCTACGCCTCATGTTTCTGCACAGCCTAACTACATTGGTGGCCTTTGGCCCTCCATGCAATTCAACCATTCATCCAGCACTGAATCTTCGGTTTAACCTGCCTCTGTGGGACCTCGGGCATCCTTTCATTCCTCTACACTTAATACTGCAACACGGTGCTGCGGAGGTCCCATCATTGGATATCTGTGCCCACAGGAGGGCATCTCCCTTCGCTCATACCTCCAATTCACATGTGGAACTCACTTAGGCTCTTTTCCTCATTATACTGGACCTTGCACCACTACACCAATGGTGGACCGTGGGGGGTCCCGCCATCCATTACTCAAAATGCACATGGCTCACGATGGCGGATCACGTGGGGTCCCGCCATCCCAAACTTACTCACCCCACATGTGGGGCCCTTCTCCTTGGTTGGCATACGCAGTCACTACAGGCTGAGAAAGGGGTTCACCTCCTGCTATTTCGGCATACCATGCTATGGTGATGGCCAACCCAAGTGGGGGTCTCGCCATCCTGAATCGTCAAGCCTCAGGAAATTCTCCTTGCTCAACTGGCTGCCATTTCTTAAGCAGCCCGGGGTCTCATCTTCTTTCAGCAGACCACCTGATGTCTACTCATTTGCTTGTGCATTCACACGCTGCTACTCTGTACCTCAAGGATTTATGCTCTAACTTGCCTGTCTCAATTCTTGGACTTCCGCAGATAATTTCCCTTCTGATAAGGTACTCAACTGTAGCCTACTATTGCACTGGAATTCTTGCTTCAAGTGAGCTCCCGTTCTCTTACACTGCTATCTCATCACTGTTCCCTGCTTGCTTCTGCAGCCATTTCAACTTCTATAATTCTTCGTCCTCACAGATATTTCCATTGGCATCATCCCCAACCATACCGACTTTATATGAACGTTTAACTGCCATTTCGCTCACAGTTTCCTTGATCATGGATTACCTTCGCCCCTTGCCAAGTCATCATTCCTAGCTGGATCTCCATCTGCCAGACACTTCATGTTCAGAATTGACTTCTTGCTTATCATCAAATGGACACTAGGATCTGGAAATCTAACACAGAAATGTAGCCTTCATCTACTTCTATACATTCTGTGCAATCACAATTACCTTGCCTTCTTGCCAGACTGTACCTAGTTCTGCTGTCCATCTAGGACAACATTACCAGTCCTACATCTGCTCCCATCTGACTGCGTCGAAGGACATCAGTCATCATATGGTTCCCACCTCAATGGCCTACCGCCATGCTTCTGGTTTCAGTGTTTCTCTAGAATATCACTCTGCTGCTTCTTCACTCCCCAAGAAAGATCCTAACACTTGCTCTACATATTCCATTTTCAACTCGTCTGACCT
Organism: Neoceratodus forsteri; assembly: GCA_016271365.2. Lineage (NCBI taxonomy): Eukaryota > Metazoa > Chordata > Ceratodontiformes > Ceratodontidae > Neoceratodus > Neoceratodus forsteri. The sequence continues at coordinate 1,210,358,444 of CM057453.1, read as the reverse complement.
ACAGGAAGTTCCCACCTTCATTCACAAACCTACACCAGTGGACCACTTGGGGGCCTTCCATCTCCTAGCTTTGCCTGCATAGATTTTGACTGCCTGCTCAACACACTCCTACATCATTCCTCAAAATAATTTATATTGCTTGCTAAACATATATCTGCTTCAGCCTGCAAGGGGGCCTGGAGGTTTCTATCCACTTCGCCTGCAAGGGCCTGGCTTCACGCTCAATGCACTCCTACTTGCCCTCAATGGGGCTTACGCTGCTCTATGTATGCCTGCTTCACTCCATGAGGGAGCCTGGAAGTTTCTACCTGCTTCGACCTCAAGGGCCTGGCAGCTTGCACTCAGCATCCCTGCTTTGCCTCACAAAGGGGCCTGAAGATTTCTATCTGCTTCACCCGCAAGGGCTTAGCTTCACGTTCATCGCACTCCTACTTGCCCTCAGTGGGGATTACACTGCTCTACACATGCCTGCTTTGCCCTACAAGGGGGCCTGGAGGTTTCTATCTGCTTTGCCCTCGAGGGCCTGGTAGCCTGTACTCGGCATCCCTGCTTTGTCCCGCAAGGGGCCAGGTACTTTTCCACCGGAACTATGCTTATCAGATCATGTGGGATCCTCAGTCTCCCTACTCTGCCTGTATGGAGGACTAAATGTTTGCTCTCTGTAATCCAGTACATCATTTGTAATGGACTTCTTTCTTCTGCGCAGTCCAGGATTGACCTTCAACCACTTTTGCATTCTCGCTCTTCCAAGATGTGATTAAACGAATAGCTATTGACAGAGCTGACTGATATGCAAACTCTTTATCTTCTACACCTCTTGACATAATGGACTGGGATTCACTAACCTGTTACGCTACCATCCTTCCATGGTGGACACTTATTCGTCTGTACCATATCTTCCAGGATTACTTGCTTGCAATCGAACTCGAGCTCTGCTCTTCAACCTAACTCGGATCTGTTAAAAAGTCAGCTTATTTATACTTGCTTACCTTAGGATTATTCTCCTTTAGTATGCCCAGAGGAAGGGCAGGTCAATAGCTATGGGTCTTCGGAGGTTTCCCCAAAAGGGGTTTTTCCTCTCCTGCATGCTACTGGCCACACTCTCCAGAATTGGAGGAGGAAATCGCATCAGTTATTGCATTTCTTTTGGGCCTTCAATCCTGCACTTAACTAGCATCCTGCCAAAGGTGGGATACAAAGAAAGGCCAAAAGAACAAGTTCTGACATCAACTATGTCTCATCCAGTTCAATGTATCTGAGCACCAACCATATCTCATCCAATTCCTACGTACGACAAGCACTGACCTATGTTCCTATCCAGTGCTAATGTATCTAAGCACTAACCATATATCACCCAGTTCCTACATACTACAAGCACTGTCCTACGTACCATTCCAGTTCTAATGTATCTATGCACCAACCATATCTCATCCAACTCTTACTTATCAAAAGCAATGAGCTATGTACCACACATAGAATTGGAAGGCTGTCAGCCTGTGGTTCTATGGGGGGAGGGATAGCTCATCTCCCAACCACTGTTTAACCTTTCTTGGAACGCTCCTTCTGCTTAGCGAGTCACACTTGCCCTCCATCCTCCCCTGCCTCCTCATCCTTCTCTGGCACTCCTATATCACCTGGTTGGGCCTTCAATCCTACACTTAACTAGTATCCCACCAAAAGTAGGATACAGGGAAAGGCCAAAAGATCAAGTTCTAACAACAACTATATCGCATCCAGCTCAAATGTATCTAAGCACCAATCATTTCTCATCCAGTTCCTACATCTACAAGCACTGTCCTATGTACCATTCCAGTTCTAATGTATCTATGCACCAACCATATCATCCAGCTCTTACTTATCACAAGCACTGAGCTATGTACCACACATAGAACTAATGGATGGTGGAGTGAGGGTACTTAACAATACTGAAAAAAGGAACCTGGGAGTCTTTATCAATGACAACCTTAAGTCCTCAGCACAATGCAGCAAGGCATGGGGGGGGGGGGTAAAAATGCTGTGATGTTTACGTAGGATGTTACTGTTCACCAGCAGAAGAAAATATGTGATATCCCCCCCTTACTGGTTAATGGCGAGATGGAACTTGGAGTAATGGGTCCAGTTTTGAAGTTCTCATCCTAGGAAGAACTACTTGAAGAGGGTTTAAAGGAGGAGTAGGTCTATGACAATGATTCAGGGGCAGTAGGGGAGGACCACCCCTTACTGCATATTGCAAAGCACACATTCATGGTAATATTATAACATCACAAGCAAGCCAGAATCTGGAGTACCAAAACTAAAGGGTTTTACAGCTGCTGAGGCTGTACTGCATGCAGATATGCAGTAAGGGATAAGGGCTAGCACACCTGATATCAGACAAGCTGTAGAGGTCAGGAAATGTTTTAATTATTAAAGCACTTTTATTATTTATGCCACCTGCATAGCTTTAAAAAAAACTATATATCGAGAAAATTATAGGGGAAGCCAGAACAAGGATCATTGGGCACCTTCTTGCAATAGGGAAGGCAGGGGAAATTGTTTAACTAGGAAAGGCACACTAAGCCAGAACTTGTGTCCAGGTGCAATCTGGGAGCACAAGGAAATTAAGTGACTTGCTCAGGGCCACACAGTATGCAAGTGGGGGATGATGGGATTCAAACCCATGTCTCCAGGTTTGCAGCTCAGTGCCCTTAACCACTAGGCTACACTGCCTACTTACTCCAAGAAAAATGCAATAGTGCAGTTGGTCAGCACTTTAAAAGCACACATAAAGGAGATACAAGTTTTAGGTACAAGATCTTTGAGGGAGCTCCAACAATGCAATGAGACAGGGACTGAGGGGAAAAAGTTAAAACAAACTGAAACACATTGGATATACTCTAGCTACAAATGGTTTGAACAATGATTTGAACGTTTTACTCCATTTCTATAACATGTTTTTATGCCTGATGGGATCTAGTAGTACCATTACTGTTATGAAAAGTAAGTTCTCTGTGGAATAGTGATACTGTATGTTTGCCTGTGAATGCATTTTTGAATTTTAAAATGTTTTAGTAGCTCTGTTTTGAAAAGCTGCAACTGAATCAAATTCAGGTCTTTGGTTGTGAATGGTAGCCCTGTCTGGGAATCTTTTTACCAACAACCTTCCCTCCCCTCATCTTTTTAGAAGGCTGCAGCCTATGGTTCTATGGGGGGGGGATAGCTCCTCCCCCATCCTCTACTTAATCATACCAGTAGCGCACCCTCTGCTTAGAGAGAATCTCACTCGCCTTGCTACATGGCTGGCTTCTTCTTCCTCTGTGTCTCTGGTTCCCCCCCGGGCCTTTCCTCATCCTTGTCTTCATTGTCCCCACTTCCTTCATTTGTTCCCTCTCTGCTCTCGCCCCCTTTCTTGGTGCCTTGCTCCATTTCCCATTTTCTTTTAGGCTTTTTCATTCTCGCCAGCCTCTGGTCACTGGCACTGCTGAGTCAGCCACAGTGTAGCTCCGAGGGTCCAGCTCAGCCCTGCCACTCCTCGCTCCAGGACTCCTTATATTCTGTCATCTTTGAGTCGGTTATCTGCACTTCTCATGCCACCTCTCGCAGCAATCGCATGCCACACAACATACCTGCTCATGGACATTCACCATCCTGATGTTTGCTTCACTGTCACATCTTGCAGTAAACTGGACTTTTACCGTGCGAGTACTTCCACAGTCTCTGTGACTTTCAATGTTTGCCTTCAGGGTACATTTCCTAAAACAGTCCATGTCACAGCACAAGTTTCTCTGGAGCTGAACTCATTGGCCTTCCCCTACTACAGTCTGTACTGCTGCTTTTTCTTTGTGATTTCTTCTCACTGATGGAGCATCCCAGGCTTCTGTACCCTAAATTGAGGCTAGCATGTTGCTGGCTTCCCTGCTACCACCGGGGGAAAAAACCCTGGATTACTTCTTCTGCAGTCCTACCATGCCAGTTTGGTGACTATGGCCACTTGGATACTTCTCGGTATCTGGATTCTGCTCTCCTTCCTGCTTCTCTCCATTCGCATTACAGTGCCCTGCAGGAATATCTAGCTCCCAGGACTTCTACCTCATAATGGGGGAGTTCCTTCCCCGTCCAGACCAGCTTCCAGTCCGCTACTGTCTCATACGGATCAGTTCCTTGTTACATGTCTCTCCATGATGTGCCGTTACCACAGGAGACTCAGTGCACACTTGTTCCTACCAGCCCTTGGGGCCTCTGTACTCACCTGTCCTACGTACATTTGCTCGTTGTAGTCTTACTAATGTCTGGACAGCCCAGGATATCATTGACTGCAGCCTTGCTACTGCCAGTACAGCTAGCCTACGTGGTGGCTAGCTTGACTTACTCCCTCTACTACCTTCGGTAAACCTAAGTGGAAGCCTACCGGTCCAGCTTGCCTATGTGGAGGCTCAGCTCAACTCCTTCACTTCTCTCTCCTTGTGCAGGCCTACATGGAGGTTCTGCCTTTCCGGCTACCTCATTCTAATCTACACTTTGAGGCAGACCTATGTGGAGGCCAGCCAGTCCAGCTCACCTACGTGGAGGCTCAGCTCAACTCACTCAAGTCTATTCTTCTTGTGCAGACCTACGTGGAGGTACTGCCATTTCAGCTACCTCACTCATCCTACTTTGGGCGGACTTTCATGGAGGTTCTGTCATTCCCGCTAGCCTACTTGGGGCCTAGCGCTCTACCATATTCCATATCTGCTGTCCCATGACAGACCACCATGTTGTCACCTCCTTGACACTGCCATGACATGACGTCATATCTAGCATCCTCATGGATTCCTTACCCAATCATCTCCAACCCTGCTGTCTGTACATGACGTTTAATTGCTGTTTGGCTCCTGCTCCCTCTCTAGGATGACCTTCGCCCCCACTCATTCATCATCCCTAGCTGGATTCCATCTGCTGAACTTTGTTTTCAGCACAACTCTCTGCTCCCCATCGAATTGGACAACAGGACCTGGACATCGAACAAGGACGCCTATTCTTCATCCGCCTCTGTACATTTGTACTGTAGAAATTGTCTTGCCTCCTGCCGGACTGTTTTCTTGTTCTGCTGTCTGGCTGTTGGGACAACTCATGCTGATCTACATCTGCTTCCCTCTTGTCTGCATTGAAGGACTTCCTTCTGCATATGGATCCATTTCAATGGCCTACCGCCAAGCCTCTGTTTCAGCATTTTCCTGGATATTCCCAGTGCTGCCCTGCCTGCTCTATGCATACCTGCTTTGCCCCACAAGGAGGGCCATGAGGTTCTATCTGCCTCACCAGCAAGGGGCTGGATAACTGATCAACGCATTCTTACTTGCCCTCAATGGCCTATATTTCTTACTCTACACATACCTGCTTCGCCCCACAAGGGGCCGTGGAGGTTCCTATCCACTCTGCCCACAACGGGCCTAGCTGCTGTTCAACGCACTCTTACTCACCCTCAAGGGGCCTATATTGTTTACTCTACGCATTCCGGCTTTGCCACACCAGGGCCTGGAGGTTTCTATCTGCTTCACCCACACTGGGTCTGGCAGCAAGCACCTGCATTCCCGCTTTGCCCCAAAGGGCCTGGCACTTTAACAGTAAGTCTACATATCGGAACACTTGGGATCGTCATTTTCTCCTATTCTGCTCTGCACAGGTGGGCTAGCTGTTTGCATCATCATGATCCAGTGCATCCTTGGAATGGATTTTTCTGCTTCGCACTCCAGGATTGACCAGCAATTAGTTTACAATCTCGCCCATCCAATATGATTCCACAAACAGCTATTGGCCGAGCTGACTGTTTTGTAATTCACCTTTTACATCCATAAATATAATGGACTGGGACTCGTTAACTCGATAAGCTACAGTTTTCTTGCTGGACACTTACCATCAGTGCCGCCTTTTCCAGGATTCCTTGCTTGCAATCGAATTCAAGATCTGCTCTTCGATCAAACTCAGGATCTGGTTGGCAGACAACTTACTACATGCTGACCATCCATGAATGTTTCATGTCTTTTCGCTCAGCGCTTCACTGATTGGATTAATCATCATCCCTCATCCAGATGCCACTCATAGCTGGAGCACTCCATCCACTAGAACTTCATCTTTAGCATGGACTCCCTGCTTGTCATCGACTTAGACAGCAGGACTTGGACATCTAACAAGGAATTCTAGCCTTCATCTGTTTTTCTACGCTAATGATCCGAGAACAGATTTCTACCTTCTCACCAGACTGTACCTAGCTCTGCTCCCTGGCAAGGAATACATTTGCCGATCCTATCTCCGCTTCCTTCTCGACAGTGTTGAAGGACATCCATCATCAAAATGGGTCTCTGCACGATAGCCTACCGCTCCGGCTTATGCTCTCAGTGTTATCCTGGACTATCTTTCTAATAGCCACTTCATCACACCAGCAGGCCCAGTGCTTGCTTAAAGCAGTCCGTATCACTTTAGGTTACTTACATGAAGTCTCACCTTCATACTGTAACATATGCACAGGTGGGCCACATGGGTCCTCCATGTATCTGGCTTCGCCCTCATTGGGGCTGGCCATTGCTCTCCCCTATTCTGTCTCCTTGGCCAACCCACATGGAGATCTTGCCGTCTGTAATGAACCTCGGTCATGGTGGACCACGTGGGGTCTGCCATGTCCCCAGCTTTGCTCCGCAAAAGGACTGGCTTCATAATGACTGCACTCCTACTTCAATCTCAGTGGGGCCTATATTGCTTGCTCTACACATTCCTGCTTCACCCTGCAAGGGGGCCTGGAGATTTCTATCTGCTTTGCCCACAAAGGGCCTGGTTCGTCCTCAACACACTGCTAATATCCCTGTATGGGGCCTAAGTTGCTTGCGTACACATTTCTGATTCGCCCCACAAGGGAGGGGGAGGTTTCTATCTGCTTCGCCAGCTATGGGCCTGGCTGTCTGTACACTGCATTCCTGCTTTGTCTCGCAAGGGGCCTGGCGCCTTTTCTACTGGAACTATCATTTCAGATCACGTGGCATCCGCCATGCTCTCCTACTCTGCCCCGCTAAGGAGGACTAGCTGTTTACTCACCATAATCCAGTACATCTTTGGAACGGATTTCTTCTTCTTCTTCGCATTCCAGGATTGATCATCCACCAGTTCTACATTCTCATCATTCCAAAATATGATTCGCAATCAGCTGTTAGCCGAGCTGCCTGAAATGTAAACATCTCACCTTCTACACCTAGAGATATAATGTTCTGGAATTTTCTACCACAATATGCTACTGTCTCTCCATGGTGGACACTCATTTGTCAGTACTTCACCTTCCAGGATTACTTATTGTAATCAAACTCTAGATCTGCTCTTCAATCAAAACTCAGGATCTGTTCGAAGACAACTTAGTAATACTCGATTACCTTAGGATTACTCTCCTTTAGTATGCCCAGAGGACAGGCAGGTCAGTAGTCATGGGTTCTCTGAGGTTTCTCCCTAAGGGGGGTTTTTCCTCTCCTGCATGCTACTGGCCACACTCTCCAGAGCTGGAGGAGGTAATCACATCAGTTATTACATTTTTCTGGGGGCCTTCCATCCTGTACATAACTGGCAACCCGCCAATGGTAGGATACAGAGAAAGGCCAAAAGATCAGGTTCTAACAACAACTATATCTCATCCAACTCAAACATATCTAAGCACCAATCATATCTCATTCAGTTCCTCGTACTACAAGCACTGACCTATGTTCCTATCCAGCTAACATATCTAAGCACTAACCATATTTCATCCAGTTCCTACATACTACAAGCACTGTTCTATGTACCAATCCAGTTCTAACGTATCTAAGCATCAACCATATCATCCAGCTCTTACGTATCAAAAGCAATGAGCTATGTACCACACATTGAATTGGAAGGCTGCAACCTGTGGTTCTATGGGGGGGGATCGCTCCTCCCCAACCTCTACTTATTCCTACCAGTAATGCCACCTCTGCTTAGAGCGAATCGCACTCACCCTCCATCCTCCTCTGCCTCCTCCTACTCCGGCACTCTTATTTCACCTGGCTGGACCCTCCATCCTACACATAACTAGCATCCCACCAAAGGTAGGATACAGAGAAAGGACAAAAGATCAAGTTCTAACAACAACTATATCTCATCCAGCTCAAATGTATCTAAGCACCAATCATATCTCATCCAGTTCCTCATACTACAAGCACTGTCCTATGTACCAGTCCAGTTCTGATGTATCTAAGCATCAACCATATCATCCAGCTCTTACGTATCACAAGTACTGAGCTATGTACTACACATAAAACCCCTAAGAATCAACTGAAAAGAATCTTAATCATTGTTTGGTAGCTCGACTCTGACAATTCAGTCATTCATTACTTTTTTTCCATGAAAGATTTTATTGGTTTTTAACAACAGTGGAGTATGTGAGTACCCCAGTGGCAAAATTATGCTCTACATCATAGCATAATACAAGTGGAATCTATCATGGCAGTAAACTTGGAAAATTGAGAAACCTCTTCATGGAAGAAAAAATATAAAAGCTTCTTCTGTAAGAACAATACATTACAGTGATATTAATATTTTGTCTCCATTGTGTTCTCACCATGCTCTGATTGGTGCAACTGGGTGAGTTATGTTTAAGTTTGGCCCAATGCCTCAGGCTTTCTCTGATGAGTGGACTAATGTGATGTTTGCCTAACTAAGATCAGGCCTGAAATGTTATTGCCTAGTGACTTAAACTGTTTAGGGGTAGAGAGTTTTGGACACCAACATTTCTTGTGCCAGTGCAACTTATTGGCTCGGGGGAGGGGGGTCTCAAACTGTCAGGTGTGGGATAGAGAAGAGGGCCAGATTGCATGGGGTCATGTCACTGTAAACAAAAGCTGCACAGTAATAAATTTCACAAGGAAAACAGCGGCCTCACAAACAATGTCGGGTACAAGAGCAACCCAACAACAACAGCACAGCCCCATTGAAAACAATGGGACTTTTTTTTTTGGAGGGTGCTCCTCCACCCACAGCCCCCAGCATGGGGGGCTTTGTCTGTCACACCCCCAGACCTAAAATAATCAACTCTAGTGGGTCATGGACTTCAAGGATGGGGAGAAAATCAGGAGGGGGGAAATTATTTTTTCCTAAATAAAGTTGCAGCAAGAGAAGACATGGTGGGAACAGAAACACAGTCCCAGGTCTCCTGCTTTGCCGTGTGCTGGTGCCCCAGCCACTTTACCATGGGAGCGGCTTGACCAGGCATCCCACCACATGGCAACTTAATCCCACTACAGGAAATCCGAAGAGCCACGGGGTAGTGGTAATTCTCTACCGGTATTATACCCTGTCGCTCTAAATCCTTTTGCACTTTACACAGTGCAGTTCTTGCAGCACTCTTCCTGGTGCATTGTTTTGACCTGGTACCAGACAGGACCAGGAGAGGGGGAAGGGAGGAAGAAAGTAGGGATTATATGATGGGAGTGGCAGGAGGGGGAGTACAAGGGAGGAGAAGAGAGGACAGAGGAGAGGGATAGATCAGAGGTCCCTTTGTTATTCAAGTGTGAGGAAGACATTGTGATATCTTACCATGCCAATATTGTGCACTTAAAGAAGGAAGCTTGAAATGCTAATTTGTATCTGAAAGGGAGTGATCACCTGTGAGAGGGAAGCTCAGGATTCAAAATGTGTTTCTGAGGTAGGTAGGGGTCCCAAATCTTGTCATAGGTGGAGACTTTGCCAATAGCAGCATGAGCTACTTTTTCATATCATGCTATGAGGGAAAGGCATTTGTTCCCCCCACAGTATGGGGGAAGTTCTGAATTTCTATAATGGTGAAGGATGACTCTTTTAGCTGCTATTAGTGCCCTCATTGCCCACAATATTTGTGTAGGGACGAGAGATGAATCAGGTGGCAGAAGGCCTAGTAATGTAAGATGTTGTCTCTTGCTCTGGGTAGTGGAACAACATACCTGCAAGTGGTTCAGATTCTTTACCAGTATGTGTCTAGTGCTGGGCAGTACCATAGAATGTGAGACAGGGATGCTTGTGGGGGGCGGACACTTCCAGCAGTTACTGTTTGATGTGAGACAGGACTTGTATAGCGAAAGAGGTGTCCGATAGGACTGTGGAGGTTTTTGTACTGGAGGGGCTTGGCGTGAACCTTTCCAGAATATTTATATATAGTGGACATGACCACAGGCATTCCAGTCTTCTTGAGAAGTGGAGAGGTCTAGTTCACTTTCCCAGACTCCATAAGCAGACTTGGTCCTGCTTATGAAGTGAGACCATGCAAAGTAGACTGTAAGAACATGACGCACGGAGTAACTCTCTTTAGGGATTGCAGTGTCTCCACCCATTGTTCCAGTGGAATGGGAAGAGGAATGATGTAAGTCCTTGAGGCTTTCACCCATAGGAGATCTCAGAGCTGCAGGTACTTCCAGAAGTGCATTTTAGGGATATCACATAAAATAATGAGTTCAGTGAATGAGTAAGGTATTCCTTTTTGGGGGTGATAGAGGTCTCCCAGGTAGATAATACCCACTGCTTGCCAATACTCCCAGGAAATCAGATTGTTCTTAATTCTGAGGTATGAGTTATTCCATAAGGGCACTAGGTGATAATGTTGAACACAGAAAAGTGCTCTCAAAAACTGCACAGAAAAAAAAGCGAAGTCAAAGGTAGCACTTAGGAAAAACATCAAGCACTACCATGGCTAAACAAAAGTAGCTACTATGACTGTTTGCAAGGGGGAGCCTGCCCCCTGTACCTCCCTTATGGGGGGCTTTACCCCAAGCCCCCAAGCTATGTATTTAATCACCTCTGGAGGAGGAAACTCTCAGACAGGGAGAAACCTTGGGGTGGGGGTATCATTGGGGGTACAAGTCACAGGGGAAGAGGGAACACAGTAGGACAACCAGAGATGGGGAGCAAAAAGTGCAGGGTTGGGGGAGGACAAATTAAAAAGGAAAGTCACTACGGGGAGAAAAAAAATATATCAAAAGTCACACGACTGGAACTCAAACCCCAGTCCACCAGTGTTCTGCCACCTTTCCGTGGCTGTGGCCCTACCCTCTGTGCCACAGCAATTGCTCAGCAGCACACCACCCAGTGGAGCCTTTATCCTCTTTTTTCCAACAGCCAATAGCTGAAGGGGTAGCACTAGCATACCTGTTCTATTCTATCCCTGTAGCTGTATTGTCTGTCACTATTTATGCCATGCAAATTGTACAGCGCTATAATCCACGCAACATATTGACTGGGTAGCTTCCATAAGAGGTGGTTTGGGGATGTGCAGGGCTACCATCCCAGATTAGTAACATATTTCATTAAGACCCACCTCATGTGCTTGGCACAAGGGGAGAGGAACTGTCTAATTCCTCACTCCATAAATAGCAAAGAGGGAGGGGTGGTCCCTTTAGGCTAGTTTAAGGCACAACCGTCTAGGAGGATGAGAGGCAAGACTCAATTTAAGGTAACATAAAACTTCAAACACACCTCCAAAACTGTGACTGGTCATCTTCGGACGCTGCACCTAATGTTGATCAGGCCCTCGATTACTTTATTTCCCAATTCAACACTGCTCATGACACCTACGCCCCATATAAAAAACTTACGATAAAAAGTGCTAACAACCCGTGGATCGCCTCCACACTACTAAATCAAATGTCCAGTAGGGATCACCTATGGCACAAAGTAAGGGCCACTGGAAAACCAGCTTACTGGCAGCAGTACAAGGTGACCAGAAATGTATGCACCCAATCTACCTGCCTAGTCAAAGCTGCCTATTACATAGACACTCTAACCAATTCTGGGGGAGACAGCAGGAAATTCTGGGACAGTCTCAGGGAACTGTCAGGGAAGCCCAGCAAATCCCCTTTCTCCTTACGTAATTTAGATGGTGCAACCATTCTGGACCCAAAACGCATAGCAGACACTTTCAACTCTGCATTCACTGAGCTAATTTGTACTCCCACCTGATTTTTTGACACACATTCCAAACTTCGTGACCCTCAGAACTTGATCCCACCGTCACTTAACCCACCTTTCCAGTTCAATAAAGTCTTACTCACAGAGTCCAGAAAATACCTTCTTAGGGTACTCTGCAAGGCCTTCTTTAGTAGTAACTCACTGGACCTAAAGCTCCTGCACCTCACACTGGATGCTGTGCTTCTGCCTCTCACATAAATTCTAAACATGTTACTGTGTCTTAGTCAATTCTCCATGTTATGGAAAACAGCATTAGTGACCCCTATTCATAAATCTGTAGAGAGGGCAGCTCCCTCAAACTATCACCCAATTTCCACCCCCCCCCAACTCTCCAAGGTACTTGAACATATAGTCATGGACCAGCTCACTGACAGCCTTTCCAAGTACAACATCCAATGTCCTGAACAGCATGACTTCAGGACTGGCCATAGTACCACATCTGCCCTCCTCTAGTGAGGTCAGTGTACATTGACCTCACTAAGGCATTTGATACTATTACTCACCCCCTCCTACTCAATTCCCTTCTTGATTTTGGTTTATCAATGGATGCAGTAGCTTGGTTTAAAAGCTATCTAGCTGGAAAGTCCCAGCAGTTCAAAATAGGTGTCACCTTCTCAGACAGCCGGACAGTTATCTCTGGTGTTCTCCAAGGCTCCATACTAATGCTGCTGTTTTTCAGCCTCTTTCTAAACTCCCTCCCACTTGTCTGCACCAATAATCTCCTACTATATGCAGATGATGCCATTATATTTTCCAACCACTTAGATATACTCCTATTAGCCAAAAGCCTACAATGCAGTTTCTCAACTGTGGAGACCTGGTTCTCCAAGCACAAGTTAGTTATGAATTACAAAAAAATAAAATCTATGATTTTTGCCAGCCCTTGTAATAAACAAAAATCTGCACCACTAATCATACGGAGCAACCTTAATGTCCGCATAATACAGGTCTGTACCTTTAAGTACATTGGAATAACCCTTGACAGTAGCTTATCTTTTTGTGATCATATCAGTAATGCCTCCAAGACAGTTAACTCAAGACTAGGGATCCTTTACAGGCACAGATAGAGCATGACCCCTGATACCCTTCGACTTGCTGTTACTAGCTCTGTGCTCTCCACAATAGACTACAGCTTAGTCATTTATGGCTCAGCCTCTGAGACATCCTTTAAAAGCATACGTACGGCACTCAACAGTTCCTGCTGTCTAGTCTCAGGTGCACCTGGACATCCGCATACATGTGACCTCTACACCCTTACCAAATGGCTGAACCTCAGTGGCATGACTATTTATCATGCCTGTCTGCCCCACAAAGTAAATCTCACTGGGGCTGACCCCCACCATCCTCTTGACAGTTCATCATGCATGCTCCCAACCGGTGCTGCATCAGGAATGCCTTCAGACATGCTTACCTGATCCCTTTCTGTTGGACCATGCAAGCCCAATGGTCCTTCAGGTTTCATGTTCCTAACTGGTTAAATAAACTCCCCATCAACATCCTAGAAGAACCTAAGCTGGGCCCATTCAAACAAAAACTTAGACAACACCTCACTGCTATTAGCAGCTGTGATTGCCACACTTAGACCCTTTTCTGCTTCACATGTTGCCTCTCCCTGCACCCTCACCATCCTGACCTCCCCCCATTCATTGTCCCACCTCTTCTGCCCCTCTCTGTTTCCCTGTTGCTGCTACTTGTCCCTCCTCTCCCTTCCCCTCCCTGACTCTACCTTCCCTTCTCCCTTCCAGTGCTCCATCCTCTTCTTGCACTTCCACTCCAAACACTACTCACAGACCCTGCCTGCCCTTTCTTCCCTACCCCCACTGTCTTACTTCCACCCCTATCTCCCCTCCCATCATCCACTACACTCCCTACCAACCCTCTGTACTCTCTCTCATCTCCCAATTCTTTGCTTGACAATGTCAAATCCTGACAGCATCCTTCCCTTCTCTCTCTTCTTCTGAACTCCTATGCCAATGTCAGATTCCTGACAGCATCCTTCTCTGCCCTTCCCCTGTGTACATCAAGTATCAAAACCTACTGCACTTCTTACTGAAACCTGAATATAAAAGTTTAACTAGATTGTAACTCTTGCTGTAACCTGAATTGTTAACTCTTTACCTGTCTGTAACTTTTATGAATGATTGTACCCAACTTCATGTATCGTGTATTCCACTTGTCTTGTATTTAGTTCTTTGTTGTGTTGTCTTTACTCTGACCTGGAACCTTAGTAAAAGAGTTTTTGACTCAAAGGTACATTAATCCATGACTTGATTAAATAAATAAATAGCTGAGGGCCTGTCTAAGTACTACATGGTTGTGTTATCGCTTTAGGTTAAAGAGTCTAAATCCCCTCTCCCTCCAGTGCCTCATCAAAGTCAGAAGTTTCGTCTTGTTTTTTTTCTACTGTTCCATGTGAACAAGGCCCCAATTTTTCAGCGATGCCACAGCCGCAAGATTGCTGCAGAATTTAATGTAAATCGTGGAAAATCCATGGAATATTATTCCGCGATTGACATGAATTGCAGAATGTTATTCCACAGATCACATGAACTGCGGAATATTATTCAGCAGTTTACATGAACTGTGGAATATTATTCTACAGTTTACACTAAAGAGTCAGTATTTAGCCAGCCTGCTGGCACAGCAGTACTGCTTGAGATGCTGATGATCCAGGTTTGGGGGTCCAGCTGTGGGGCAGAGGATCGAGCATCCTATGGACTGCTTTCCTTCTCCGGGGGGGGGGGAGATGGTGGGAGTCACAGGTGTTGAGGTTACCCCTCGTGGTAGCCTATGGTATGACAGCTGGGATGGACTACTTTCAGGAGGTGTGTCAGATGTTCAGAATGCTGCCCAAACTTCAGTGCATGACATGCCTCCCGGGAAGAAAATGGGAAAATGGAGGTTTCACCGTCGCATGATGCTGTCCGCCCCCATGTTGCAGACCCTGCACCACTGACTGGGCTCTCACTCCCATTCTACTATTCAATCTCAGTCAGGGAAAGGGGGGTGTTTGTGAATGAGCTGTGTGGTGGGGCTGAGCATGTGTAGATCAGACCTATGGGGGCCGGCGGATGAGGTAACAAAGCATATTAAATAAAATAAAAAGATGAAGCATCAGTATTAACTGTGAGTAAAATAAATCTGCTGTTTACATTGACTCTGACCAAGAAAAATTATTCCATGGATCATTTAAACTGTCATTATTCCATGGATCATGTAAACCCCGGAAAACTATTCTGCAGTTTATATTAAATTCGGCAGAGTGCTTTTTGGAATTCTATGGAATTTAAAAACAAAATTCTGAAAAACATTTTGGAACAGCCTCTGACCATTTGTTTGTCTGCTAGGACTTTACCTTAAAAATCAAAACAGGAAAATACCCTCCCATCCAGTTCAGCCCTACCACCCTCCCTCCCACCCTGAGAACCTTGTTGAATCCCTTTGTTTGAGGTAAAAATATTTTTATCAGGTCTCATACTGTGCTGCAGTTCTCATCCTTCTAATTTCCCTGCTGGGTTAGAATTCCAGTTTCATGTCCCTGAGTGTTTTAAGCACAGCGACACAAAGAAACTGGCATTCTGGCATTGTGGTAAAACTAGAAGGATGAGGATCACTGTGCAGTGTGATAACTCCTAAAAATATTACTCATTCAAATTTGGTGGCCCTGGGGACTCTCAGGCTGGGGTTGGGGATGGGGCTGAGAAGGACGGGGTGGATTTTTTACTTTCTAATACTAAGAACTCAGGAGTTAATTGACATCCTTCTCTGGTTTGTAGGTCGCAGTCCAAAAACTAAAATTTTTCTCTTCCTGGATGCTTGGTGGGAGTTGCTGACTGCTGCCGAAGCCCCACACTACTGCCACAGAATTTCTGCAGAAATAGGAAACTAATGCTGCAGATGTTCTGTGGCAATAGAGTGACTTGCTGCAGAATTTAGACTCAAAATGCTGCAGAAAAATCTGGGCCTTACATATAAATGTAAAAAAGAATGCTGGTATTTGGACAGGGAGGTTAGCTAAAATATATTATATCTTATATAGGGCACCAACTTGAGGGCTTTCACTCTACCTCATTTGGAAAGCATTGCTGTTTTCCAAGTGGTCAGATCAGCCATGAGTTTGTCAAGAATAAAGCCAGTACTGGCTGATCTGTTTGCTTGTAAGGTTGGGCTGATCTGGACTCCAAGGCACATTTCTCCTTCTGGAGATAATTGGTAGTAATATGAAGAAGGGGGTATGACCTTTGATTTGGTCTCATATAGATGATACACTGATAGCGGGGTGTATTCTTGAATGATAGTGGATAGAGTCATCAGAGAGTTACGGATGTTAGTCAGGAAAAAGGTAATGTGATCCACAAAGATGGCTACCTTGTGTGGGACATCAGACACAGTATTTCAAAGGAACATACCGGAGGCATGTATTCTGAGAGCTAGGTGATCTATGGCCAGACAGAAGAGAAAGGGGGACAAAGGACACCCTAGTCTAGTTCCCAGGTGAAGAGAAAAGGGCTGGGAGATCACAAAGTTCATAAGAACTGCTGCAGTGGGGCCTACATATACAGTAAGTGTTTGACAAGGTCTACAAAACAGGTGGGAGTTCAGAACAGGCCACAGCACCAAAGAGGTATGCCTGCTCCACCTTGTCAGTGGCCTTTTCAGAGTCAAGTGACAGGGTGACAGTGGGATCTAAGGATTCTGTGACCTGCCAAAGAAAGTCAATAATGCACTGTGTGCTGTCAGACACCAGGTGGCTGGAAACACCTAGTCAGGATGGATTAGGGGATACATAATGGGCCAAGATGGTGAGTCAGCACTTTGAGAAGACCTGGGCATTGATATTTATTAGTTATATGGGCTGGAACTGTGAACATAGGACACTATCTTTGCCATTTTTTATGTTTGCCATGTGTGTCTGCACACAACAAGCAAACATCTTCCGAGGATAGTGGCTTTTGAGGGGTGTGATACTGTTCCTCCAATGCAGAGCAGTGTTTAACTCATTCACACCATGAAAGCTCTTTGAGACTTTCACCACTTGTGCCTATATACTCTTAGCACTGTATCCTGGACCTTTCTAAGCAAAATCAAGCCATAATCAGCATGCCACAAACAAATGTGACTCAAAGTATCAGTGGCAAAGTTGTTCAACACAACATTACCTTTCCAACGGTGCTATGCAATCAATTGTAATCAATTTAGTTTTTATTTTATATCAGCTGAAATACCAAACAACTGATTTTTTTCAAGGTGCTTAGGTGAGGCGTGAGAGACAAATGTCAGCCATGCACATATACTTTAAACAAATGTGAATAACTCCTAAAGTATACGTGGTAGACACAAAGTATTAGAGGCAAAATTGTTCAGCACAAAATTATCTGTCTAATGGTGCTATGCAAGCATTTTTAATCCATTTAGTTTTTTATTTTATAGTAGCTGAAATACCAAACAACTGTTTTTCTTTCAGATTTATTCAAGGTGCTTAGGTCAGGCTTGAGAGACAAATGTCAACCATTCACATCATACCTGAAACAATGCGAATAACTCCTAAAGTATACATGATAGACACAAAGTATCAGCAGCAAAATTGTTCAGCACAAAATTACCTTTCTAACGGTGCTATGTAATCAATTCTAAGCAGTTCAGTTTGTTTAATATATAGGTAACAACTGCTGACTTCCTTAGACGTTTCTAGGCATGAGTGAAAGTCAGCTGAGTACATCTACAGGCGTTATTGTCCTGATTGGCTATGTTTTCAGACACCACCTACAGGCATATCTAGGCCTGAATGAGTTAATGGACAAGTCTGTAGCAGACCAGTTATCAGCCAGTCTAAATATGACAGAGTTTTAGATTGGTGGGAGGAAACTGCACCTACTTCAAAACAAAAAGCCAACCCAATCATGGGTTTGCTGTCTCCTTTGATGTAGCTGCTCAGCATGCTGACCTTTCCATATCAGACTGGCTTAGGTATTCCAAGCATCCACAGACACCAGCTGTTAAAAATAATGTGAGTACGTCTTTCTTTCTTTTTCTTTCTTTCTTTCTTTCTTTCTTTCTTTCTTTCTTTCTTTCTTTCTTTCTTTCTTTCTTTCTTTCTTTCTTTCTTTCTCTCTCTCTCTCACTGTTGGCAAATGCTGTTTACTCAGTGGTAAAGGTGATTATCCCTGCAACCTTTATGATTCAACATGCCTCAGTAACATCCATGCTATATATTTATATCTGTAAAAGCATTTATGCACTTCATGTTATAGCGAGTAGCATGCAGTAGCATGCAGTATCCCTTTCTTTTATAGTTGTTGCAGTGTAAATCAGAAACTGAGTCTTTAAGTTTCAAACAGCTAGCCTTGTGTTTGCAATTATCTCATATCTCTCTGTCCCAGCTCTGACTGGTGCTGGAGTAAGTTGTTTTTTTTTTTTTTGTGTTTTTGTTTTTTACAGTGGTCTGTTCATATGTACTTTTTCATCTTAAAACATACCATGCTGTTAGATTTTCTTTTTGGGATAGTCAAAAATCTTTTTAAGTAGCCTTGAGGGCTTGTACCAGAAAAGTTAATATTTCATTAAGCACATCAGCTGGCCAGCAGAAATGTATGTGGGGGTTAATGGATTTTCCAAGTCACTAGCCCTGCTGGCTAGTGGCTGCAAAATGTAAAGGGCTAGTGGAGCCAAAGCAGACAGACAGGAAAATAATACAAATTTTAAGTAGTCAGTTGTAACTTTTCATTTCTGAAGCAATTTTCTCTATTCTTTTGCTCATTAGAATTTCTTCTTTGTGATAATTTTGTGTTGGATTGTGGAATAGCTCTTAGCCTGTCAGCTGACTTATTCATCTGTATCACCCCCTTCTACGTCATCCGCATGGTGATCTCACTGAAAGTGACATCACAAGTGAATGACCTGGCAGTCATTAAATGGCTGTTCCTAAGCAACAGTAATGTCACAGTCAGAGAGTAACAATGTGATGATGTAATGGGGGCAGTAGAGCTAGATATGTCAGTTGTCAGGCTAAGAGCTGTTCCACATATCACATCTACTAACATTAGGTAAACAATCTTCTAATTAAACAAAGGGAAAAGGACCTCAGACATAACAGGTAATGGCTGGTTGCTTTTAAAATCTAATATTAGTTTTAGGCAGTACACTAGCTCTTTAATTTCAACCCCTGTATGGGTCAGCCTGAGATGGGATTTCTCTTTTTTTATTCTATTTATTCTCCCCTAGCTGATAGTTCTTTGCCACTAGGTCCCCAGATACATCAGCCCTCCACACTACTTGATGGGAGACAGCTGTAACCTGTACAGTGGGCCCCTTTATGGGGATCATGACAGGTCATAGAGAGAGTATATCATATGTATACAGAGAACAGTGTACTCCAAATCCCTGTCAAGTTGGTTGTGCTGTCCATTTATGTGCCATCACCTAGGTGACCACATGTTGTGATGCAGGAATCTGTATGACAAGTTAATGTTTTGTTGTTACCTGTTGTCAACAGGGTGCATCAGGTATGTACAATGATGTTGTGTGTTTGTTGGTTTTTTTTTATTCCTGTCAATTTTCTTAATTCTCCCTTACCAGACAGCCCTGACATGCAATGGCACCTACCAGCCAGCTAGTGTTCCCCATGGTTCCCCACCTCCATTGGAGCAGTCATGTTTCTCCAACTTCCATTGCGCATGACTAAATAGAAGCTTGTGGAATTAGGGTGAGATTGTAGTAAAAAAAATTGTGAAAACAGCAATTTCATAAGGACATGACAGATGCACATCACTTTTGTTACATCACATGTTACATTTACTCTTTGTGGTTGTTGGTTTTGCTTCTGTGTGTACTTTAACAGCATGTTTACTTCTTTTCCATTACCTCTTTTTCGTTTATATTAGGACTCCTGCAATCATTATGCTATCATGGACACAGCACTAGAATGTTTATGCTGCTGCGAGGTGAATGCTATATTGGCCAAATTTACATATGAACATATGAAACTGCCAGCAGAAAAAGGCCATAATGGTCTATTGAGTCTGCTTGAGTGTGCAGCTCAGTTACTTCCTTGGTGTTGCCCCTCCCAACTCCACCCAGAGTTATCTCTCACCTTCCCAGTCCCCTCTCCTAATACTTTCCCAGTAGAGCCGTCTTCAGTCCTAATCCTCTTCATCACCCTATTCCACCACCTCTTGAAACTGGCCACCGTCTTTGCTGCCACCACCTCCTGCCATAGCTGAGGCCACTGCTTCACCAAACTTTCAGTGAAAAAGTGCCTCATTTCCTTCTTGAATATACCCCCCACCAATTTAAGGGTATGTCCCCTTGTTGTACCCTCCTTTCTTAAGTTAAAGATGCCCTCTGTACCAACCCTGTTTATTCCCTTAAGGTGCTTGAAGGTTTTGATCATATCACCCCTCTCCCTTCTTTCCTACAGGGTGTACATGCTCAGTTACCTCAACCTCTCCTCATATGTTTGTTTACGTACAAATTACACTGGGCCAAGGAAAGAAATTTACCATACGCTAGGTCTAACTCCCCCCTAATCCCCCCATCCATCTCTCTCCCTCCCTCCTCTATTTCATCTTGGTCAGGATCAGGAGCTGGTACCACTCACACCTCTATATCTGAAGCCCACCTATCTCAATTAATAACTGAACCCACTAGGCTCAATATTAAATCTGGCAATTATTCCCTTTTAGACTGTGTCCTTACCAATAGCCAGCTATGGAAGAATAAACAGAATAAAAAAAATCCAATCTCAGGCTGATCCATGCAGGGGTCAGATTAAGTTTTGGAGCTACTAGCCAGAAGGGTACTGACTTGCAAAAGCCACTAGTCTCACAAGCTTTTATACTGTCCCAGCTGATCTACATACTGAAATATTACCCTTTCCAGTACAAGCCCTCCTGGTATTTAAAAAGATTTTTCACTATCCCAAAAGAAAATCTAACAGCATTTGGACTGGTGCCAGTTTTGACCCTGTCCATGAACATCCACATGTGGTCACACAGTTGACAGTACAGGAATGAATGGCCAGGACCACGCTCCCAGTACACACACACACACACACACACACCATGGCAAACAACCAACATTGACAAATGCTTGTTTTATCAATGTGATATGAGATTGCAGAAATGAGAGTGGGAGTGCCCCTTTACCCAGGCTTCTTGAAAAGATCTGAGACAGTCAAGGTGCCAATATCTCTGTAAAAGTATCTGGGATTTTCCTTGAGACATGTGACAATGGCTTCAGTCACCTCCAGGATAGTAATGGGTACAGTCAGTTGCTCCCATGCTTCTACCAAGGCCTGGGGAGGCACAGAAGTTGTTGAGAGTCTCTTGTGAAGGTGCTGTTTTGGATGAAGAAAGGGTTCGGTGGAAATTCCAAAACACTTCATTATTGATGTTTGTGGATGAAACAGTGATTCCATCTGATTTATGGATGACTGGTATATGTCACTCAGCCTCCCTGGCCCTGATGTGATATACCAGGAGCTTTCCTGGCTGCTCCCCTGCCTCCCAGTAGTATTGGTTTAATTAAGGCATATGCTTTCCAGTGGTGATTGAACTCCTCCAGTAATACCCTGGCTTCTGCTATCTGGGTACATAAAGTGTCCTTCTGATGAGGTAGGGTCTGTAAGTCATGCTGTAGTCACTTAAGAGCCCCTTCCTTCTGTCTAGTGAGGTAGCTTCACTCTTTGCAGAGTTCAGAAGTATAAGCAGTGAGTTCCCCGAATGGTGACTTTCATCGTCTCCCATTAAACTGCTGCACAGGTATCTGGCATCTCATATTGAAGAAAATAGACTTGCAACTCTTAAAAAGCTGGTTCCTGAACTGTGGGTATTGAAACATTGCAGTATTAAACTGCAACTTGTTCCTAGGATTTGACCTTCTACCCCAGACAAGGGACAGAAATACCGGGGCATGATCTCAGATTAGTATATTGTCAGTGGAGGTATTCCAAGTTCAGGATACTAGGTCGTGGGCCACAAAAATGAAATTCAGTCTACCATGTGTTTCATAGACTTGGCAGTAGTAGATATAATATTGCTTAGAAACGTGAAGAGTCCAAGATGCATCATGGAGATCTACTACACCAAGTGCTGCAAGGATGTGTACAGCAGTATGAGCTTCTGTTTTTCCTCTTGGGCTGGTTCTGTCTAAATATAGGTAGAGTGCCAAGTTTAAGTTGCCCCCAAGAATGATGCTAGCTGGGCCCCCTGCTACTGCATGCAGTACACTGTCGAAAGATGGGGGTCTGGAGCATTTGGGGCACAGGCTTTACCAAGAATAATGGACTCCTCGTGAAAGGTGCGCTAGGCAAACACTTGTTTGCCCTCAGTGTCAGCATGCTGATTAGAAATCCCCAGTTGTAGTCCTTTTTGCAGAGGATAGCCACCCCTCTTTCCCAAAGCAAGAATGCACTATGGTAAACCTCCCCCACCCAGGAGCAGCAGAGTGGGTAGTGTCCCCAACAGAGAGGCGGGTGTCCTGTAGCAGTGTGATGGCACACTGCATGTCTTTGAGCTTCAGTAAGACTTTACAATGCTTCAAAGGAAAATTCAAACCCTTAGTGTTCCAGGAAATAATTTTTAAAGATTCAGATGTTACCATATTAGCCAGTGCAATATAAGACAAGATCCCTATGCCCTAAGTATCCCCCCACTCCCCCACCCTACCTCTCGAAGTTCCTCACAACCACACCGTGAAACCACCAGCCTAATATAAGCAGAACAGCATGAAGGCTATACTATTATTCTGTGTAACAACATCTTCCCTGTAAACACTGGGGACATGCTTTCAGTTAAAATTAACTGTATGCACCTGAGACTAAACCAAAGTAGAACACAAATAATGTAGGTTTAAGTGAGTCCAGTTGGCAAAGGCTCACCAGCTGTCATTACCAGTCAGTGACAAGGAAGGCTTGTAAGAGCTCGCTTCCACGGAACCTGAGAACAGCCAGAGGTGAGCTCAGGCCAGCCCCAAGTTCTGCCCTCCTATGGTGTAACAGAGCTCTGGGTTCTGACAGCTTGTGAAGGCCATAGGAGGGAGATGTTAGGCTCATGTACCTCAGGCATTATGTCAGGTATGGACCACAATACAAGGAACAAAACAAGTTAATCAGCACATCCTGGGTTTCCCACGGCAGGGCCGCGATAGACAGTCAGAACCAGTATTCAAGCAGAAAAACTAAAGAACTGCAGTCAGGAGTTAAGTTTTGTTTCTAAAAGAGCTCAGGTGCACTCCATACAGCACCTTATTCAACAAGAAGTCTGGAAGACGTTCACCCTGGTGCTTCAGCCTACAGTAGGTCTTTGTCAGGGGGCTGTCCCTAACACAGTTACAAGCAAGGCTTACAAGGCCAGATCTTAGAGGTGCAATTCACCAATAATAATGATTTGTCATAGTAACATTGTTAAATTGGAAGCATAAGTGATAAAACATGAAACAACCCTTCACCCATCTTTTCAAAAAGTTTACCACTGTATATATTATCATACGCATAAACCAATTCATGATTTCACATTCTCAAGTAGTATGAAATGTTTTCAAGAGGGAGGTTGTGGGTTGCTGCAGACAAAGAGTAGGTAAAATCTAAAGGGAAAGGATACAATGCTCTATTTTCATTTCACACATACCTCCCAAAAATATTGTTTTTGTTATGTTAAATTATTAGTATCTCATAATGCTTATTATTCTAAAAATTCAGAAGTGGAAAGTGAAATCATGAATTTGTTTATGCAAATGATAATATATGCAGTGGTGAATTTATTGTAAAGGTGAGTTTTATATTTTATCACTTATGCATCATGTTTAACAGTGTTACTATGATTATTATTGATCATCTGTACCTTTAAGATCTGGCCTTATAAGCCTTTTGGGTAACTGTGTCAGGGAAAGCCCCCTGACGAAGACCAACTGCAGGATAAAGCACCAGGGTGTAAGTTCTCCAGACTTCTTTTTCAATAAAGTGCTATATGGAATGTACTGGAGCACTTTTGGGAACAACTTGACTTCCCAGTGCAGAGTGCAATGTAGTAGCCATGGCTAGGTGAGTAGGATTTGGAGCTGCTATATCACCTGGCCTCAATGAGTAATTCTGATAGACAAGTACTAAATATAAGAGAGACTGAGCTGTAAATGGTCCCCTGGCATTTCCCACCTCATCGCCCCAATACTCTTGAAGCATATGAGTAGCAGGATACTAGTAAAAATACTAAAAACAACTAAAGCTGGTCAGCAACAGTAAAATAAGAGAGTCTCATTTAGTAACTGCCCTGGGGTGGTCAGCAAACCTTGAAAAACCCTACTTCTTTGTCCCCAGAAGAATCTGAAGTGGGGAAAGGTGAGCATGGGGGGACTGTTTAGTCTTCAATGACAAGAAGATGGAGCTTTGCCTTCTGATGTAAAAAAAAAAAAACAAATAGAAATGTTTTCCAAGCTGCAGCAATGTAATCCTCTGAAGATATAAAGTCTGCAGTATGGTTAGTCACTTGGGGTAATTTACAGTGGGCAGACTAGTCCATATTGCATGACAGTGGTGGGAAGGCTCACTAGCTCAAGAGGTTTAAATAAAGTCACAGTTCAGCCATCAGCTGAAGAAAGCCTATGTTCAGTGTGTCCCCCACTCCCACTCACATGCCTTCAGTAAACCCAAGAAGTGCTCAAAGTGTCTCCAAAGAATGTGCAGCCAGTGCTGGTAGTCAGAGAGGTAGCGGTTTCACAGATTCTGGTTGGACAGTCAGTACGCCAGGTTGAGATGCCGGAAATGTTGTGAACCCAGTTGTGCTTGATAGAATTGATCCACTTCATCTGGAGTTGAGAAGGTGAGACGTTTCCCTTGAAAAGTAACTGACAGCACTGTAGGGAATAAAAAAGAGTAATTTAGTCCTCAGTTTCTAAGGCCTTGTTTGACCTTATCGAAAACCTGCTGCCTCTAGAGTGCACTGGTTGATAATCAGGATAGAAGGAAATTCTCTTGTCTCCCATTGCAACATCTTTTAGGTTTTAAGGTGAATGTAGAATAAGGTATTTGTCCTTGTACCTCAACAGCTTTAAAATGAGTGGTCTTGGCTTGGAAGAGGTAGAAGACTGGGCTGCACATAGAAACATAGAAACATGGAATTTTATGGCAGATAAGGACTTCTTGTCCCACCTAGTCAGTTCATTTTCCTACCTAATGGATAAGCTGCAGATCCTAGTTAACCAACAGCCTACTTCCTCCTACACCCCAATAGAGCTGCCTTATGTCTATGCATTCTTGAATTCCTCCACTGTTCTTGACTCCACGACCTCCTCAGGAAGTCTGTTCCATGCATCCACAACCCTCTCCATGAAAAAAATACTTCCTCACATTACCTCTGAGCTGTCTCACCTCAATCTTCAAATTGTGCCCCATTGTTCTTGCACATCTCTGTTTCTGAAAGATACTACCCTCTTGGACTCCGTTGATTCCCTTGAGGTACTTGAAAGTTTCTATCATGTCCCCCCCTCCCTTCTTTCCTCAAGGGTATACATATTAAGCTCCTTTAGTCTCTCTTCGTATGTCTTCTGGTGCAGATCCTGCACCATTTTGGTTGCCCTCCTCTGGACAGCCTCCACTCTGTCTATGTCTTTGTGGAGATGGGGTCTCCAGAACTGCACACAGTACTCCAAGAGGGGTCTCACCAACTGTCTGTATAGAGGGATAACAACTTCCTGTTTTCTACTGTTGATGCCTCTCTCAGTGCATCCCAGTATCCCCCAGCCTTCATTACTGCCTTCTTACATTGCTTGCCCACCTTTAGGTCATCTGATATACTTACCCCCAGGCCCCTTTCCATTTTTATTGTTGTTAGTATCTCACCCCCCCATTGTGTACTCTTCCCTGGGTTTTTGTTTCCCAGGTGCATTATCTTGCACTTCTTTGCATTGACTCTAAGCTGCCATACATTTGATCATTCCTCCAACCTTGCCAAGTCCCTTCTCATCCTTTCCACTCCATCTTGTGTATCAACCCTGTTGCAGATCTTTGTGTCATCTGCAAACAGACATACTTTTCCTTCCAGTTCCTCTGCTAAGTCACTTATAAAGACATTAAAAAGGACCAGTCTCAGTACTGAACCCTGTGGTACCTCACTAGTAACCCTCCTTTCTTCACTGTGGACTCCGTTTACTACTACCCTTTGCGTCCTGTTGTCCAGCCAATTTTTTATCCAGGCTACCACCTTGGGACCCACTCCAAGGCTGGCTAACTTGTTTATTAATCTTTTGTGTGGGACTGTATCAAATGCCTTGCTAAAATCTAGGTAGGCCATGTCCGCAGCCCCTCCCTGGTCTACAACTTTGGGCCCCCAGACAAAGAAATCTATTAGATTCTTCTGACATGACCTTCCTGCTGTGAATCCATGCTGCCTTGGGTCCTGTGCCCACTGGCCTCTAGATACTCAACAATTCTTTCCTTCAGAAGTGATTCCATCATTTTCCCTACCACTGAGGTCAAACTAACTGGTTTGTAGTTTCCTGCCTCTGCCCTGCTCCCACTTTTGTGAAGAGGAATCACATCTGCCCTCTTCCAGTCCTCAGGTACCACCCCATCCTCCCAAGATTTGTTAAAGAGAGTAGTCAGCGGTGTCACTAGTTTTACCTTAGTTCTTTTAAAATTCTTGGGTGAATCCCATCAGGCCCCATTGCTTTGTCCACCTTCAATTTTACTAGTTCTTTCAGAACCCTTTATTCTGTAAATGGACAGGTATTGACCCCTGTCTCCAGAGTGTTTCTCTTGTTTGGTTTAGGTACCTCCCCTCCTCTTCCTTTGTGAACACTGAGAAATATTCAGTATCTTTGCTTTTTCACTGTCACCCTCTGCCCACATTCCCTTCCCTTTATTAAGCCCCAGTGTCCCACCCTTGGTCTTTCTTCACTCTCTAATGTACCTATAAAAGGTCTTAACCCCCTTCTTAACAGAGTTAGCTATCCTTTCTTCGGTTTGGGCCTTTGCTATTCTGACTGTCTTCCCTGACTCTTTCTGCTTTAACTCATAAAGTTCTCTGTCCTGCTCCTTCTGCGTTTCCTTATATTTCCTGAATGCTATCCTTTTCTCCTTAACCTTGCCTGCCACCTCTTTTGAGAACCATAGCATTTTTTTCCTTTGTTGTGTTTTGTTGATTTGCTTCACACAAAGGCTTGTTGCCTCTGTGATGGCTGTTTTGATTACTCCCCATTTTTCCTCCACCCCTCCTTTTTGCCTGTTTGCTAGTGCTTTTTTGAGGCACTTTCTCATTTTCCCAAAGTCAGCCCTCCTAAAGTCCAATACTCTTGCTTTTGTATGGCTTGACTCTATGGCTGTGTTCATCATGAACCATGCTGTTTGGTGGCCGCTTGTTCCCAGATGGCTACCCACTTCTAAATCAAAGATTCTTTCTCCATCCCCATTTGAGAGTACCAGGTCTAAGATTGCTCGCTCCTGAGCGGGTTTCAATACTAGCTGTCTGAGACATGCCCCTTGTAGGGCATCAAGAATGACCCTGCTCTTTGATGTGCCTGCAGCAAAGGTGCTCCTGTTAACATCTGGCATATTCAGGTCCCCCATCAACAATATCTCCCCTTTTTCTGCCATTCAGGGCCTCCTGTACTGCCTGAATGACTAGCTCATCCCTGAGTTAAGAATAACCACAGCCTACAGTCTCCTCCTTCCTACACTGACCTTTGCTGCCCCTATACTTCAGGGTTGGCTAAACAGGAAATGAGCAGACTGCAAGTTCTTTACAACAAAGTAGCTCGGTTCGTGTCCCAGTCTCACAAACAAAGGCACCACTGTGATCTCCTTGCTTTTCTACAAAGGCCCTCACTAGACAGTCACCTTCAGTACCCTCTGCTTTGTCATACCTACAGCTCCTACACTGCAAATCCCCAGATAGTCTGTCCAGTCTCCTGGTCCCGAAGTGCTCAGTGTGTACCCTTCGTACCTCTGGCATAACCTCCTAGAGAAACCCAAGGTTCGAACCACTGCTAGCAGCAAGTCATTTGCCACCTCTGCCCCTGCCCTATGGAATAAGCTTCCCCCCTCCTTCAGGAAGCCTTCTCCCTTGGAATTTTCCACAAGGGACTCCGTGCTCACTTGCTAGAAGTGAGCATCTGCTCCTGTCTATAAAGGGGAGTACCATATCTCTAACGCTACAGTTATGATCACTACATTAAGCATTACCTTTCCCCTGCACTGCTATCCTTGACTCTTATTGTAATAGTCTTCTCCAGAGTGTAGTACTGTTACTTTTTACATAATGTCACTCTCTTCGCCTGTAACTAACTTCGCCTCAATGTCTGCACTGTTTTTGTACTTGAATTCTTCTTATTGTACTGATGTGTTCTGTTCCATTATTGTACCTGTATCTTTCTGTAACTTACTTCAGGTCGCCCCTGAAAAAGGGACCTTCGGGGCTCAGTGAGCCTACCCGGTTACCAAAATTGAATAAATAAATAAATTCTAAGGATGCCTTTTATCATTTCCTTGTCCATTCCCTCCCCCTGAGATGGGGGTCTGTATACAACCCCCATGTGGATTGTGATGTCATTTCCTGTCTCCAGGGTGACCCAGAGTGCCTCATCTGCTCCCTATTTACTCTTTAATTCTGTTGCTTTGATCCCTTCCCTTACATACAGAGCTACTCCTCCTCCTCCTCTTTTACCCTCCTTGTCCCTCCTGTAGATTGTGTATCCTGGTATGCTGACATCCCAGTCATGGTTCTCTATGTACCATGTTTCTGTGACTGCCACAATATCCAGGCATCCCTCTTCCATCAAGACCATTTAGTTCGGGGAGCTTGTTACACAGACTACGGACATTGGTACTCAATGATGGACTTACCCCTTTTAGCCCCCTCCCTGTCCTTACTGCATTTGCCTTTTTTGCATTTACCTCTGTCCTGCTTCCTAATGACTTCTCTACCTAGCTGTTTACCTCACTAATTACCATGTTTTGTGGGGGGAGGCTGGGATTTCCCTGCTCCTTTTCAGTGCCTCCCCCCTTGGCTAGCTTAAATGCTTACCAATGAAGCACTTAAACTTATCACCTAGGATCCTGGTCCCCCCCCCAGACAGATGCAGACCATCGCGTCAGTATAGGCCTGCATCCCTCTAGGTGGCTCCCCAGTCCCCAATGAAGCCAAAACCCTGAGCTCCACACCAGTGTTTTGGCCATTCATTGAATTCCATAGTGTGGAGTACCCTAGCATCACCCTTGCCATAGACAGGCAGCACCTCCGAGAAGGTTACCGTATGCGCTACTTGTCTAAGGCCCCTCCCCAGCTCTACAAACTCCTCTTGCGCTGCTCTGATCCCATTCCTAGCCAGGTCATTTGTCCCTAGGTGAACAATGACATCCCGCTCCCTCCCTCATGCAGCTGCTCCCACGATCCTGAGGATTTGCTTCCTGTCCCTCCAAGCCGTGGCACCAGGCAGGCACCTTACCTCTCTCTCTCCCCTTCCTCCCCCACTTCTACCCCTTCTAATGATTGAGTCCCCCACCAGGAGTTGTTTCCTTCTCCAGTAGGGTCCCGTACCACCCTCCTGTGGGTCTCCTTTGTGGAGGTTCCCAGCATCCTGCTTGGTCTCCACTGCAGGTGCCTCCATAGAGGAACCACTATCCACCAGAACAGTGTATAAATTGTGAAGAAGTACAGCTAGAGGGAAGCACCTCTGTTCCACCACCCTCTCCCCCCTCCCTGAGCCCACCTTGGGCCAGCTGCTCCTCTTTCTTGGCAACCTCTGAGGTAGCAGCAGTGGCCCTAGTGGTCCCTGGGTGGATGAGGAGGTTTCATGCATTCTAGCCAGGTCAGCCTGGAGATGGGCAACCTCCTCCCTCAGACCAGAGAGGTGCCTGCAAATAGGGCATCATCGCAGTCTCCAGAATGTCTCCCAGAACACTGCCACCCCACAGCCATTGCACTGCACCACTCCCATCATGTCTTATTTTGTGTCCCCTCTCCTGTTTCTCTGTATACTTACGCTCTCCTCTCCTTACAGCTCTCACCCTTCCTGTTCTGGGACAGCAACTTCCTGTATTCTTCAGTAGTCTTCTTCTTCCTTGCTTAGAGTCAGACCACCTGGGGGGGGGGAGAGAAAGAGCTACTTTTTTCCTTCAGGGTTGACAAAATTAATGTTTCTCTATGATCCTTCCCTTCCTACTGCTAAACAGGAAGTTCCTGTTGTCAATCAAATCCAGTGGCTATAAAAGTAGTACTGGCTTAGGGTGGGATGGAGGGCAATTAGTAAGAAAAATGGTAGCTTTTTTAGTTAGCTGCTTTCTGCTCTACAAGCAAGATTTATGTATTCCACAAGCTATCAGAAGGAAGCTGTAATTGGAGTCACCTGCTTTTCTACTGCCTAAGCCACACCCCCAATTAACCTCTCTCCCCTCCTACTGATTTAACAAAGTAAGTTGATACAGTACTCTTCCCAACACAGAAACACACATTGACTTTCTTTCATTTTTTAACCCTAAATGAGACCCCCTCTACTTCTAATAAAGTATCTGTTTGCTCAATCCCAACAGGCACTGACTCCTGCTGAGATAGAAGTGTTAAATTAGTAAGAAAAATGGTAGCTTTTTTAGTTAACTGCTTTCTGCTCTACAAACAAGATTTCTGTCTTCCAAAGCTAACATCTCACGTGATGGGCTCTATCTATGTCAAAGCCATTGATGTTTGGGTCTAAATGGAGCCAGAGAGGTAGGTTGGTTCTGAGAAATTGGACTGGGTCAGTGCCTTTCATACCCTCTATGAGGCTCAGAATCCTTAAGTTGTTGCACCACCCACGCCCCTCCAAATCTTCTATCTTCAGTATAAGCCAGGCAATCTGTGTCTCATCTGCCTCCAGCCTTGTGTTGTGTTGCTTCTGAGAGGGCTGAAAGCTGTGTCTCAGTTTGTACAACCCAACCTGTGCAACTTTTGGTTTGGGCAACTTGGCTTAGGTTATCCAACCTGGGCAAACTTTCTATGCTGATTTGAGTCTCCTTAACAGCGTTTTTATTATTTCCACACTTGCTGCAATTTGCTCTAGGTGGGTTGTTGGGAGTGCTAAAAGGCTCTCAAGCAGGGAGGGTTTGTGCTCACTGGCTAATGCTGCCCTCTAAGATGCTGGGAGAGCTTGTGTGGGAGGGGAGACTTTGATGGTCTTTTTTCACTTTGTAAGGGTTGTTGGCTGTCAAAAAAGGTTTCATGTCAATAGGCTGCCAGAAATCTCATCATGGTAAATACCAGTGTGGTCCTTTTGCCTCAATTAATTGGCATGCATCACAATTTCACTGTAATTCAAATTAGTTGTGCTTAGATGCTTTTTTCATGCCACCCGTTAGGCTTCATTTCACCTATATTTGAAACTCAGCCCCCCCACCCTGAAGGACACAGAGTTAGTTATTACCTTTCTACTGTCCTGAGCCAGTTCTTGATGTGATGGGTTACTGTGGGATGACATAATGAATAAATGAGGGTTTTCCCTTTACAACCAGGCTTCCGATTATTGTTACATGCTCGCTCTGTGTCTGTAACCAGTGACCTGCATGTGTGACATTATAATGTAGGTTACTATAGGGCATGTATTCTCAACAATTACAACCTGCTACAGCTGGACTATGCTTTTAAATTCAGACCACAAATTCAGCACTGGTGACTGCAGAAAACATTGTAACAGTAGTAGAGATGGCTCTGGAGTTTGTTGTTAGTTAGCATAGACAGCAGTTGCTGTCTAACGGGGGGGGGGTATTTGTACTGAAACGACAGAGTTTATGGCAAGAAAACTTATTGGAAGTGTGCAAAATATGACTCCTAATGATGTACAGCTAGGTACATTTAAGCAATGATGAGATAACAGTATTTTTGCGCAAACATAATCACATGTCTGATGCCAGGTCAATTGCTGTATGAATGGTCATAAGTCAAATGAAAGAAAAAGCTGTCGTGTCACTGGAGGCAACACACCAAATTGTAGCAGAAGCAACAAGCAGTATTAATCAGGCAATAACAGAAGAATTGCCATCTTTCTCCTATCTTAAACATACTGCCCAATGTGCTAGTCAAAATGTTTCAGTGGCCCCAGTGTTGCCAACATGTCTTTCAGACTTACATATCCCACATGAATACTGCAAAACTGACCATGGTGATCCTTTTTTATTTCATGATAATGGACACAATGATGCAGACAGATTTCTCATATTTACTACGATGTAGAATCTGCAGTATATGAAGGGAAGCAGCCACTGGTATGCTGATGGTACTTTTAAGGCCACACCACTATTATATTTTCAGTTATACACAATACATGGAGAGCACTTCAGTGCAGTAATCCCCAGTGCCTTCATATTAATGTTCAGCGGAACATATGCCAGCAATGTGAATGTACTTACTGCAGTTAAAGCCCTATGTCCACAGCTTGCCCCACAGTCAGTAATGACTGATTTTGAATAGACAGCCATAAAGGCTTTCTTGGCATAGTTTCCTGGTTCAGAGACAAGGGGGTGTTTGTTTCATTAGTGCTAGGCCATCTGGTACAAAATTCAGGACATACCAGATATACATAAAAACAATATTGTTGATGAGGATTTCACTTTACACATTTGCATGCTACCAGCATTAGCATATGTAGCACCCGCTGATGTAATGTCTGCATTTCAGAATCTGAGATCTGGCTATTTTTACTCACACCATGATGACCTCCTTGCCCCATTACGGGATTATTTTGAAGATACGTGGATTGGGTGACCAGTGGGTCACTGTGTGTGGCAGATACCATTGTTCCCTCCAGAGTTTTGAAACTGCTACAGTGATGTCAAAGAAGGCCTCAGTCACACCATAAATGCTGTGGAGGGATGGCATAGAAGCTTCAATAACCTGTTGAGTGCAAGCCACCCAACCATCTGGAAGTTCATAAAGGCACTTAGGACATACGAACATACGAAATTTGCCAGCAGATAAAGGTCTAGAGGTCTATCAAGTCTGCTCGAATGTGCAGCTAGCACCCCTTATTCTGCAGCTGTCCCTCCCTTCCACCCTTCCCCTTCATTAACCCTCCCCCTTGTCCTGTCCCATCCTCGTTTGAAGCAGTCCACTGTTCTACTGCATACCACTTCTGCAGGTAACGCATTCCACCCAGCCACCACCCTCTCTGTAAAAAAGTGTCTCCTCATCTCCCTCCTGAACCTTCCTCGCTCCAGTCTCATATCATGGCCCCTGGTGGCCCTCCCCTCCCTTACTTTGAACAGCCCCTCTGTACCTGTCTTGTTTATTGCTTTCATGTATTTAAAGGTTTCAATCATGTCCCCCCTGTCTCTCCTCTCCTCCAGTGAGTACATGTTCAGCTCCTTCAACCTCCTCTCATATGATAAGTCCCCCAGACCCTTGATCATCTTTGTCGCCCTGCGCTGCACTCCCTCCAGTAACTTAATGTCCCTCTTCAGATATGGACACCAGAACTGCACGCAGGTGTGGTCTAACTAATGACCTATACAGTGGCAGAATCACCTCCTCCCTCCTCGAGGATATACCTCTTGCAATACAACCCAGCATTTTGTTGGCCTTTGCAGCTGCCTTCCTACATTGTGCCGAGTTGTTCATTGACCCTGTGATGAGCACACCCAGATCCTTCTCCTCCTCTGTCTGGGCTAGCTGCACTCCCCCTAGCTGGTAAGTCCTCCTTGGGTTCTTCATCCCAAAATGCATCACCTTGCACTTTTTGGCATTAAAGCCCATTTGCCAGGTGTCTGACCAGGTTTCAAGCTTTGCCAGATCATCCTGCAACCCCTGCCATTCCCCTAGGTCATCCACCACCGCGCCAACCTTGGTATCATCAGCAAACAGACTGATCTTGCTCTTGATGTCCCATGATATGTCTGCAATGAATATCCCAAACAACACTGGTCCCAACAGACAGAGAACAGAGCAAAATATGAACAGGTTGAAGCTAGAGCAATACCTTGCTGGGCAAGATCCATCCACACCATGCCGCAAGCATAGAGATACAGCAAAAAGGATCAAGGCAGTGGTGAATGGGTACAGAACCTGTTCAGAAATGGATTATCTCTGTGGAATTGCCCGTAATTTCCAACTTCAGGTTTAGAAACTAGATGGCGCTATTGGTTATTTATACTGTTTTTATAGTTTGACTATAGGCTTTTAAACTGAAATAAAGTTGAAAATGTAATATTAATGAAATATTACTTTGCTGTGACACTGGATTTATCATGCAACACACTCTTGCTCTATCTTGCTTTGTTTACAACTGAAAGGAAAAGTGGTTCTGGGGGGCCCCGCTCCCCTGCCCCCAATTTGTCTGGACTGTGACAGCAGGTTTTTCATGTAATATTTGCTGTGATAGTTTTTGTTATAAAATTTTATGTGTTTGAAAGGAAGGAAAGAATAGTGCCCTCCAAAAATCACCTGCACAGTAAAGGTCTTTAACCAATATTGTCTAATCGCTGTATTTGTTTTGAACATATATGTCTGTGTGTTAATGTTTGCACTGTAACTGATGTGCGCTGTTGACGTAATACCATCCAAAAACAGCTTTGCCTGATGACATGTTATCTCCCTCTTTCTTTCTGACCAGGTACTTTGAGCCACCGTCTCTCTGTATAAATCAATGGATGGCAATGGATTCCCTCAGAGGTGGCCTGTACCTATCATATTAGGTATCCATCTTGAGCAGGCACACACCTGAACCTGGGTCATTCATTATTTGAGGTTTAACTTTTGGAGCAAATGCTTCACTTTGAAGTCTGCTTAGCTGAACTCTGGTCTTATACTTCAAAATCTTTTTTACATGTTTTTCACACTTTTTTACTTTTTTCACAATTATATTTATCAATTTATCCATTTAATTATAAGATTAATGTGTACGCATGTGACTTTTTTGTTACTTGTTTATGACCTGCCATCTAAAAATATGGGGGAGTCAGAGTAGTTCCATGTTAAAATGTTAAAGTTACATTATATATATATATATATATATTGTTTTGAACTGGCAGCTGTTCTTTGGGGCTTTTTAAGAAATTCATCAGCCTTATTTTCAGAGTAAGAGTCTGCTTATCTTAAGTCCCATGATGCAATTTTGTTGGTGGCTGGGCACTATAAAAGTGCCTTCCCCTGTTGATCTCATTTTCGTCATGAAGCACTGGGTCAATCATTCTACCATCTCTGTGCCATTTGGTTGTCTAGCACCTTCCACAAGCTGTCCAGATTTTTATATAAGATCACTGTAACATTGTGAGTGACAGTATCATTTTAACATCTGAAGAAAATTGTTTGCTCTGTGACCTTGTGGTCTAATAAATCACCTATGGTGTTGATATATGGAATCCTGGTGTGGCATGCTCCTACTCTGAGGCTGATGTAAGTCAATGACTATGAAGAGGGGCTGGAGAATCTGAACACGTACTTTGTTGAGGCCAGAAGGGAGAGGAGGCCCATGACTGAGGTAATATCATGATGAATAGCACCAGGGTGACTGCAGCAATTTATTCATGAGGAATGAAAACTTTGCAACCATGGGACATACAGGATGTGGACGATATATAGAAACACAGAAAAACAGAATTTATGGGCAGATAATGACCACTTGGCCCACCTAGTCTGCCCATTGTTCCCTGTCTATAGTATCACCACAAAGCCTACAGTACTTGATCTCCTGCCCACTCAACCTCCCCTCCTTCCCTTTCCCTAGGATTCCCTTATGCCTATCCCATGCATTCTTGAGCCCAACCACTGTTTGCGCCCCCACCACCTCCATTGGAAGACTTTCAGGAAGCCACCAGTCTTTCTGTAAAGAAGTACTTCCTCACATCTCTCCTGAATCTATGCCCCTCCAAATTCGTTTTGTGCCCCCTTGTCTTGAGCACCTTTTTTGTCCTGAAAAATACCCCTCCTATACCTTATTTACCCTCATGAGTTATTTAAAGGTCTCTGTCTCATCCCCCTTCCCCTTCCTATCTTCCAGGGTATACATATTTAGGTCCTTATGTCTCTTCCTCATAGGGCTTCTGATACAGACCTGCAACATTTTATTTGCCCCCTCTGAACTGCCTCCACTCTCTGTGTATCCTTCCAGAGATATTGTCTCCAGAACTGGACACAGTACTCTGCTGTATGTGGGTCTTACTAGTGATCTATACAGAGGCAATACCACCTCCCTCTTTCTGTGGAGATATACATCCTATGCACACCAGTACCCACTAGCCCCTCCCAGCTGCCTTGTTACACTGCTTGGCCACCTTTAGGTCATTCAATATGATTACCCTCAGGTATCTTTCCTACTTGCTGGTCATGAGTACTACTCCTTCCATTCTGTACTCTGCCTCTGGGTTTCCTTGCCCCAAGTGCATTACTTTGCACTTTTTCATGATGAAAACCAGGTGCAATACCCTTGACCAATCTTCGAGTTTTGTTAGGTCTTTGCCATCCTTTCTACCACCTCTGAGTGTCCACTCTGTTGCAGATTTTGGTGTCATCCACAAAGAGAAACACCTTCATTTCCAGCAATTCTGCAACATTACTTATAAAGACATTAAAGGGGATTCATCCCTGCACTGATCCCTGAGGCATCCCACTGGTCACCCTCCCTTCCTCAGAATGAACTTCATTTATCACCACCTTCTGCTGTCTATTTCCTAAGCAATTTCATACCCAGCTTACCACTTTTGGATCCACTCCAAAGCTACCTATTTTGTTTACTTGCCTCCTATGTGGAATGGTGTTAAAAGCCTTACTGAAATCTTTGTTGGCCAAATCCACCATTAAAAGCCTTACTGAAATCTTTGTTGGCCAAATCCACCATTCTACCCTGCTCGAATTCTTGACCATCCACTCAAAGAAATCTATCAGATTCATTTCATACCCCCACACACACACGCACACCATGAATCCATTCTACATTGGGTTTTACAACCCACTGGATTCAAAATATTCTACAATCCTTTCCTTCAGCAGTGACTCCATTACATTTCCCACAACCAATGTCAAGCTGACTGGCCTATAATTGCCAGCCTCTTCCCTGATACCACTTTTGTGAAGTGGGACTACATCTGCCCTCCATTCCTCTGGAACCACACCTGTTTCCAATGAGCTGTTAAATAGGACTGTCAGAGGTGTAGCCAGTACCTTCCTGAGCTCCCCCAATACCATTGGGATGCTCCCCATCTGGCCCTGTTGCTTTGCCCACTTTCAGATTATTGAGTCCTTTCAGAACGCTGTCCTCTGAAAATGGACTAGGTTGGTGGGAGAAAATTCAAAAGAGATGTTAGGAAATTATTTTTAACTGAGAGGGTGGTGGACACCTGGAATAATCTACCAAAGCTGGTGGTAGAAGCCAACTCAGTGGCTAGTTTTAAACATGGATAGGATAATCACATGGTGATAGTAAGAACTAAACTGAGGGGAAGAACGGCTGGGAAGGGGGCACTGGGACACAGGAAGGCAAGAGGCCAAATAACTGTGGTCCAATGTCCAGTCAGATACAGAGTTAGGTAGGAAATGGCCAGACAGAATAGATTGTTTCTTTCTCTGCCATCAGAACATATGTAATTATGTAGTAATCCCTGGTAGTCTACTGGTCTATGCTGCTTATATGTAGCACAAGCCTGTCCCAGTCAGTCATCCACCATCACTGCCAACCTAACCCCCACAAATGTATGAAGTAGGACTCCTGCTCTTACTCCCCCTCATATCTAACTAACTGCTGAGACCCATTACCAAACTACTGTATCCTTCAGGTGTAGTTTAAGTTCACCAGCCTCCATGACTGTGCTTCAACTCTTTAGCAGCAGCAGTGTCCTTAAGCTACTCATCTATCCTGTCCCACTGCCTTATCCATAACAAGTTACATGAAGTGGAACTTGCTTTGCAAATTTACATACAGTAACTCATTATGTCAAAAGCAATGGGATAGGGTGGGGTTTTTTTTTGTCACTGCTGCAATTAAGAGCCTGAAATTAAGTTGTGGAAGCCATGGGACTGGGGAATTTATGGTAATCTATGTTTTAGCTACAACAGTATGTTTCCTTGGGGGTCTAGGATGTCTGCATCCTATTCAACCAAAATATTTTGTCTTGGGTCATCCAAAAAAGAGAAATTGAATCAGTAATATGTTAAGCAGGATGAACTCCACTCATATAAAGTCCTCATTTCATCTCAAGTTTTTATTCATTACATCACATGACTCTGGTGATGTTTTATGAATGTACGTCGCCACTGTGCTACATTTTCTGTTAAAAAACACACACACAAAAAACCTTAGTATTAACCTTCCAATTAATTATATCCAATAAACACACCTACAGTATGTGCACCACTCCAGTAATTCTAATCATTTTTCAACTGTTTATGGGTCACACCAACAGTGGTGTTGACTTTTCATAGCAATTTGTTATAATTTTTTGTTGTTGTTGTTTCCCTGTTCCATAATTGAATGAACATCCACAAGTATATTTTTACCCAGTTTTACAATGTCCAAATGTTCTTGTCTTTTCTCTCATGTGCTGGTTATTATAAATAACAAACATATCATGGGCATCAGACATTTTAACACATAATTAATATTATAAAACTCTACCCTGCACTTCAAACTTAATTTACCCTCTTCTTGTTCATGTATATCACCTTCACTGGTTACCGATATCTTAATGAAGCAAATTCTGACCACAGCCAATATGGCTGCAGCTGAGGAATTTGGGGTAACAATATTAAAAGTTTTTTTGTAATATTTCTACATCAAATTTTCAACATAGCCTTGTTATGATGCTGCCTCATGAACAATGGTGGAGATAATGTTCAGCTTCTGGCCTAAAGGTGTTTTTGTGCAGGTACTGCAAAACCAACTTTCAGGTAATACATTTTGGGCAGGAGCTGAAAAAATGACAGCTGTCACATTCATGAGGTGCTGTAAAGATATGGCTATGTTGTAAATTTGGGTTAAAAATATTGCCTTCGATCGCAAGCTTCCATGTAGGCTCATAACTGTATTGTTTTTTAGTATTTTTACACTACATTTTCAACATAGCCTTCTTATGACCCTACCTCATGAGCAAGACAGAGAACATTTTCAACTCCTGCCCAAAAGGTGACTTTGCACAGGGAACGCAAAAGCAGCTTTTGGGATATAAAAACATTTTGGCCAGGATTTGAAAAATGGCAGCTGTCACATTCTTGAGGTGCTGTAATGATATGGCTATGTTGTGAATTTGGAGGGAAAAAAATTAAAATTACCAAAGTTATGAGCCAGTGTTCACAAAATTCAATGTAAGCACATAACTTTGTTGCTTTTTAATATTTTTACAGTAATTTTCAACATAGCCTTCTTATGATCCCACCTGATGAACAATAGCGGAGAAAATTTTCAACTCCTGCCTGAAATATAATTTTGTGCAGGGACCATGAAATCACCTTTTGGGACAGATCTGCTTAATGAGAATGCAATTGTTCATGAGGTTGGGTCTCATAGAAGGCATGTTGAAAATTTGGGGTAAATATATTAAAAAAATGTCTAAGTTATGGCACTAAGTTCCAAATTCCATTGAAAGACATTGAACTGCATACCTGTTTCCTCAGTTCGCTGTCTGGCTTTGAAGAGTGAAGACGTGTCTGTGGTCCAGAGAAGATGATGGGGTTGGACGCCCCCCCGTGAGTAAGTAAGGGTTTGGAGGGTTGGGAGGTGGACAAGAATGGCACAAAAGACATTGATGGAAGGTTTTCTGTTTTCAGGTTAAAAAAATGCTCAAAAGACATTGATGGATGTTTTTTCTTTTTACAGGGTACAGAATGTTAAAAAAGGAACAAAGATTTGTTTGCAACACTGGGGGACTGGGCACGCCAGTGTCACTGTTATATTTTGGGGGGTGCTGAGAAGGAGGGTCAGTCTGGATAGACATCTCATAACCATTGCAAGGCTTTCTTTCCCTCACGCATACTCAGTTGCATTAACTGGCATATTCAAGAAGATTCTGCCAGTGTGTTTCCTTATTTGGGGAGGCAGTATGGTTTTAATCAGTTTACATTTCTCATGTTCTTGAATGCAAAAAGCAAAATTCACCACTGTCCACACATTCCTCCCTGGCTGAAATAGAGTGTACCAGTAACATTCGGCCATAGATGTGTTTTTTCCCCTCACATGTCTTTAGATGACAAAATGTTTAATACAAGGATCAAAAGTGAGTAAAAACAAATGCCTTCCAATTCACCTGCAGCAGCGCAAACAGTGTTGCAACGACTTGCAAACAGTGGCGTACTGTGTGGGGACTGCAGTTTTTCATTCTTGTGTAGCCAACCCCAGTAATGTTGAAATGTTTGCACACAATGCCTACACCATGAACTACATTTCTCATAACGCTTTGCTGCGATGTCCCGCTAGGGGTCAGTCTTGGCTGCCTCCATGGCAGAAATTAGTTGAAGGTGTTTATTTTGTTGGGTACGGACCAGGAGCATTGGGAGTGTCATTCTGAAATCCTGGATTAAAAGAAATGTGCAGAAATCTGCAGTCCATTACCAAGTCAAGCATCAGACAAAAAGAAAATGGTAGTTCTGTTAATAATTTCCTGTGGAGGCCTCCTAGCAGTTCCTAGGTTGAAGTTGAGATCGGTTGGCAATAGGGCATTTAGTATTGCTGCTCCCATCCTATGGAACTCGCTTCCCTCTAGGGTTAAGGAGGCCCCCACCTTGGAGGTTTTCAAGGCCCACCTTAAAGCTCTTCTATTCACCCAGGCATTTTTAGATTAAGTTATTGATTTATGATTTGAGTAGCATGGTCGATGTTTTGTTTTTATAAATAAATGTATGTTCATAACTTTTTCTTGTGTTTTATTGATGTACAATGAATATGTGTTTATTTATCTGTACGGTGCCCAGAGCCTCCGGGAATGGGTGTCTTTAAATACATTTTTACCTTACCTTACCTTATGTTAGTTTATCCCTGACTGTGTTGAGTTTTGGCTGTGTCAGAATGTCTAAATAGTTCTACTTTCATAATAAATGTGAATTTTGTTAAATTTACTGCTGTCTGCAAAACCTGTTTTCAGTTTGTATGTATGGGGGGTGGAGAGGGGAGTCCTGATGAGCCTTCTGACATGATAAGAATTGTACTGGAGATGTAAGAAGGACATAATGAAAACTACAATTGATTCTGAACCAGAATTAGTCCTGAACTAAAACAATTCTGGTTCAGGACAGCCGTGATTTTTTTTTTTATAAAGAAAAAATAGTGCTTTGCGAGCAGACGGCTCCACAGATGCAAAGGCGTCTGTGAATATATTCAACAGCTTGTTCAGTCAGAAAGAATGCAAAGATTGCAGTGTCCTTTTTTCTGAAAGCAAAAGAACTGCAAGGCTCTGCCCACTGCAGCCCTAGAAAGGCATCCTTTCAACTTGGCATCAGTTTAATCTCTTTAGTTCTTGTTCTTAAACCAACTGACATTTTTCAGCCTACTGAAACTTTATATTCCTGTCTCATTTTGGTATGCTTATTCCTGACTGGATAGCCACATCTCTTTTTCTTTTCTATTGCCTTTGATTCTAGTTTATAGAAAAAAAATGTTGAAAGCCGCATCTACTCTAACTGAATCTGTGCCATTCTGTATTATTGTATACATAAATGCTGGGTTATACATACTTTCTGTGACCAGGGTAATGTCCTGCTTCCAGACCAACTCCTAACAGATACTGGGAGTGGCTGGACCACCGACATGAGCTGTTCTTATACTGAATTGCAGTGTGGTGGGGGGGGCAATGATGTATAGGATAGTGCAGGGGGAACAGTTGACAACAGGGCTGTGCTTTCACCGAGTTGGCACTATGACAACGGATTACCTCGAGAGCGCAGCTCAAGAGGTAATCCGTCATCATAGTGTCAACGAGGTGAAAGATGTCCTGTTGTCAACTGTTCCCCATGCACTTTTCTTTATAGTGTATGGTGGAACATCATTTTTTTGGGGGAAAAATATCACTACAGCATGTTTCTGCTTCAAAACATTTTTACTAGGTTACTAGAAGGAAAAAAGAACTTCACATTGTGAATGTTTTCATGCTTGACATTTTAAATGTTTAATAACTTTACATTTTGAATGTTTTAATGATAAACATTTGTACTGCTGCCGACATTGCTGCTTTCCCTGTGTATCCTGTCTATGGAGTGAGCCCTAACTGTCAAATGCTGCTCGAGGACACAGTGTGACGTTCCCAGTGCAGTAGAAAAAAAGTTCTGCTGCACTGCAAACGTCACTAGTGTGTGACTACAAGGTTTTGAAAACGATGGATTTCGGTGGAGAACGACATTCCACCATACACTATATAACGAATTATGTCATGTCAACACACCACGCATCTCAGCTTCCATAGGGGCATGAAAATTCATGTCTGAGCCTTCCACCAAGACAGTTCAGTGTGCAAGAACAGGCAGAATGCACCAGAACCCTCAGAGAGGCCAGCCACAGTAGTTCCTGCCCCCCCGGGCTAAAGTCTTCAACATTCTTATTCATTTCCAATAGTTTATAACTACCAAATTA
Source organism: Neoceratodus forsteri (assembly GCA_016271365.2). Taxonomy (NCBI): domain Eukaryota; kingdom Metazoa; phylum Chordata; order Ceratodontiformes; family Ceratodontidae; genus Neoceratodus; species Neoceratodus forsteri. The sequence goes on along the minus strand of CM057453.1, from coordinate 1,210,316,003 downwards.
AATTCTCATTTAACATTTTAAAACCTCTGTTGGATAGTTTTTCTACAATAGAATATTACTAGGGAACAGATTCATAGGAACGAGTGAGAAAGATCACCTACAGTCATAACCCTTAGATGTCTATACTTGCATTCAAATATACACTTTTAAAGTATACCTAATGAAGTTTATAATCTCCTTATACCACTGCATTCTCCAGTTAATGCTGTCCTGATTATTGGAGAGGACTGACTATTGCACCTAACACACAGTATAACTGTGTACTTCATATTACCAGAAGAGAGCCCAATTAGAGTCCTCATTTTGGCCCACTTCTGGTTTCAAACAGTCCATAGTATTGAACCAGTATACTGTATTTCTCGTCATGACAAAAGAGTGTCCCAATCATTGTCCCTCTGGGGTTTCATCACATGTTCTACTCCCCAGAACTGTAATGATGCAAATGAATGGTCTGCGTTGTCAAAGTGCCTTGCCACTACTGAATTTATGTCTTTACATTTAAAGTCACTCTTATGTTCTGAAATCCAAACTTTTAATTCTCTTGTAGTCTTTCCAATGTACAGTTTATCACAGGGGCATTGTAGTAGGCATATAACATGGTTCGTAGTACAGGTTATATGTTGCTTGATCCAATGTTTTATAGTCATTTAGGGGTCCTCAAATTCTACTTTTTTACTAGTGTTTCTACACTGGAAGCATTGCCCACAGAGGTAACTACTGTAGCTTCTCCCAATGGTCCAGTATTAGCTGCCTTTCCTCCCTTTGTGGTACAAAATGTGAAGTATGCACTATTCTGCCCTTATTGTTTGATGTTTTTTTTTTTGGATGTCACTAATGGTGGATCCCCAAACCTGGTATCATGTCCTTCCCCCACCTATATTATATGCCAATTGTTCACTGCAGTACTGTCCTTCTGATATCCTTAGTTAAATGGCTATATGCCATTGCAAGCACTTCCCTTTATCTTCCTTCAGTTTCAGCTTCAAGGCTTCTTCTCTGATTAATTCTGTGTCTCTTTTTCAATCAGGGTCAGTAGGTTTCCACTGTACCCCCTATCCTTGAATCTATCCTGCATTTCTACCTTCAGCCTTAAAAATTCTATATCCTCACTACAATTATCTCTTGCTCTTAAGTTCTGTGCCCTAGGGGTGCTGTTTTTTAACATGGGATCATGATAGCTGTGGTAACAGAGGGATGTATTTCCATTTGTCTTTTTCCTAAATAGTGTAGTCTCCAGTCCTCTCAGTCCCTTGTAAATTATTATGTCCAAAAATGAATGTTTTTCTTTTCTGTCAAATTAAAAGATAAATAATTCTTGTGTTCAAATACTGGTAGAAATCCACTAGTTCATTATCTGTTCCTTGCCATGTAAGTAGAAAGTCTTCAGTAAAGCATTTCCAGTAAATCACCTTTTCCTTTTATGGTTTATTGTGTCTGTCCAATATATATAGAATAAAGTATGGGGTGGTGAGTGTAATGAGAAGTTTACTCACACCCAAAGGGTTAGATGATACATAAACCCCGAAAGTGAAGCTCAAGGGGTTTGTGCAAGCATCTAACCCCGAGGGTGTATGTAAACTTTGAGTTTACACACCATCCCGTATTTTATTTTATATAATTGCTGGGTTTCCCCTTTTCACCACAGCAATTATATGAACTAGCAGAGGTTCTGGCCGAGGGAGGCTGCACTCTGTTTTCATCCGGTGACAGTGCCCGTGGTTTTAAAATGTTTAAAAAAGGCAATAATCCCCATAAATGTGGAATGTGACCAGAATTTAAAAATATATATAACTTACTGCCAAATTACTGTGGAGGATGGCAGTTGATTTTTTGTTGAGAGGGCAAGCAGTGCAGTTGAGAAGTGATGAACTGTGGTGCACACCTGCGCAGAGTGAGGGAAACTACGTGAACGTTTGCCATTATAAATGCTCCTTTATAACAGCAAATTAGGCCACAGTTTCCCTATGGGAAAAAGGGGAACCCATATATTATATGTTATCTTTTAAACTCTCACATGAAAAGATTAACATTCGCAGGGGCCACTGAACTACCCATGGCTAACCCCATGATCTGCTGATAATATGCACCCTCAAATGAAAAATAATTCCTTAAAAGTACAATCTCCACCAGTTGCTCTAAAAACTCATTTGGTGGATATGGATCCTCTCATAATCTAAGTGCTGTTAAGATAACTTTAAGTCCTTCCTGATGGGGGTATGCTGGTGTATAAATTATTTATGTCCAGTGTCACTAAAGTTGCCTCATTCCACTCTATATCTATTTCATTTAGTTCCTGTATTAGCTCTAACACATGAACAGTATTTATGCATGTGTCCATTTTTGGAACTTCCTGCTGTATATAATAATTAACATACCATACTTAGAAATAGGCTTTAAAAAAGAGATTATTCCAGATGATATTGGATGACCTGCTAGACTCAGATCATCTTTATGTATTTTTGGTAATACATAAAAAATAGGTTTCCTTGGATTTAAGTTCTCCAGCATACTTTTAATGTCCCCTTTTCACCATGCCATACCAACTATCATATTTAAAAGAAATTCAGTTTCCCCTTTTATATCTTCTGTCGGATCTTCACTCAGTAGTAAGTATCTCTCTGTGTCACCCAATTGTCTCAAGCATTCTGTATTTTACTTTTCATAATTGCAATGGACTATCCCCCCTCCCCCCCAATCAGCAGACTTTATCATTTATCATTTTAAAACTATGTTTAACTGAAAAGTAGACTGGTTCTGTATCTTGGCAACTGAATGACTGGGGGGGGGCTTTTCATACTGTACTTCACTGTGGGTTGGGGTCAGAATCATAGAAGACAATAAGTTACTGACAGGAACATGCTTGTGCAACGTGTGAGGTGCTGGGCTACTAGACTGCCAGAGATAAAAGTGCTGGCTGTTCAGGATGAGAAGGAGAGTTGCATGGACCCTCTCTGCCACCCTTCCTCCCTGACATGGCTGACAACTTTATCTTTGGAGTGAGGAATATGGTAGGTCTCCCCTCTTGCTCACTTCCCTTTGCTAGTGCAAAGTAATTGAAAGGGATATACAAGGTGATGAAACTGCATAATTCACCTACATTGCTACATTTGTTTTTGGTTTTTTTAAGTAAAGCATGTAAACTTCACACAGCACTATTATTTAGCTCAGAGCAGGTTGAACATCAAAGTGTTCCATGTCCGTTTCAGCTGAAGGACTCTGTGTCTGATGGATGTCCACCAGGACTCTGAACTTTGAAGCTTCCTATAGTGTATGGTGGAAGGTCATTGTGTATGGACTTCCATACACTGTAAACAGTTTTTCGACTTTAGTAGTGATGTAGCTACTAACATAGAACCACTATTCATTCTTTGTTAGTAGCTATGTCACAATGCAACTGCACCCACCAGTGCTATTTATAGGATAGGGGGTGGTTGGCAAGTCATGTGTCGAGCTGGCCGGTCAGCTGGAGAGACGAGGAGTACGTGAAAAGTCGTAAAATCTAATTCAAGCTGGGTTTGAATTTTAATCAAGGAACTGGCTGCTGGTGCCAACATTGTCTTCTCTTTTTTAGAGAATCAATAAATCAACATCTTTATTTAACCAGGCAAGCACCATTGAGCAAAGCTCATTTTCAAGATGGACCTGGGTGATTTACTAGGTCATGTGTACATTATATTTACAAAAATCAAGGTTCTCTACAATTACAGAATTCAAAGTAAATGGTAAAAACAGTAGCACACTGAAACAGACAAGCAAGTTCAGTGCAATTTAGCGGCTAGAGACTATATACAGTATATACACAGGAAGCCCAAGCCAAGTGAACAGTGCAAGGGTAACAGATTTCAGTGGGAGGTAAACAATATGCCCACAACGAGTTAGAGAAATTCCAACAAGACTTAGAAAATTCAGGGATTGGTAGGGGTACTAGTCTGGGCCAAAGCGAGGTACTGGGAGGAGAAGGATTGATTTAATGGGGAAAGGGTGGAGACCAATGAAGAGGAATAAAAGAGGCACAGGTGCAAGGAGTACATATTCCTAACAAGAAATAAGTGCAGCTCCCTATTTTAATGGGAGAGGAAGGCAATCATAACGAGATAGTGATTGTTAATGAACGAGTATTTGACTTAGAATGGCAAACTGTGTGTTCCCCTAAGGTTCTTTTACTATATTACTTTGTCTCTTTGGTACTTGCAGGTGTGGAAACCTGCCATAAGATGTATGTTCGTGTGTTAAATCTATGTGGTACCTTTGCAAAGATGCTAATCTCTGTGGCAGAACAGAAAAACAACCAAATCATACAGTAGGCTGTGGAAACACTTGAACATACAATACAAATAGTTATCCAGTGACCCATTGAACTTAAAAATAGATTGTAATACAATCTGTACTACTTTGAAACTCAGACATTTTCTGATATGTATTTCCTCATAGAGCTGAGCAAAAGTAATTTACCTTGCAGGTGTTTTTCTGCCTTTAATTAAAAAAGTTCTTTAACAGGTGCAAGATCAGTTAGTGCCAGCCAGCTCATGTTTAATCATGTAAGTGTTCAGAATGTCTGGGAATACTTCCAGCATATTATGAACCTACTTTAATTTTTTTCTGTAGAAACTGTTCTATAAAAGATTTGAACCACCTTGAGACAAATGCAATCAAAGAAGCAGATATCAGTCATTGTGCCATTAGTAATTCTGTGCCAGCCGTAATTCTACATAGCCTAGTCACATGATGTTCCCTACAGAGCTGCTGACCTTAGAGCAGCTTAATGGGTGAGATTTGAAAATGAGTGCATTTTTACTCCACTCAGATACAGTGCTGATCTCTTTCTTTTAGAAGTTATGCAGCATTATACTGTGGTTATAGTAAATGAATCTCATTCTGACTCAATGAAAGTAGGCAGGTGTGTTGCTAGCAGCACTGCATGCTTCCTGTTGTGCCACAAATGAAGTGCCTTCTAGTTATGTACAATATATTGAACGGAAGTGCTTTTTACTCCTACCCTAGGTAAAAAATAATTATAAATTCCAGCGAGGATAGCATTCTAATGGAGTGTTATATTTACAGGTATTCCAACAATGCACTGCGCAGTGCTGACAGGAAAAGTATTTCATGGATTTATTAGAGTAAAATGCATCTGTAAGAATGGCTCATTTTGCATTACTTTGATCACTGTGATTTAAGCTGGATTGCACTGATGTAGCATTTATTTTCCATGATTATTCTAAAGGTACATCGTCTGCCCACTTCCCCTCTTTGAGACACCCTCCATGACAATGACAAGCAGGGTCACATATACTGATGTTGGAACTCGCCCACAGCTTAATTCACAAAGTAATGTAGTAAAAACAATAATTTGGCATCAGTATATGGTATATGCAGAATACAGTTCAACAGTGTATAATAATACATTATATACAGGTCAGTTATACCCCTACTTTACATCCTAACTAATAAATCCCTATTCATATCCTCCAAATTCCCAACCAGACCCACATCTGTGAGTAGAGATGTGCCAGCTGGTGGTATAGTGATGGAACAAACCATTACCCCATGTGAACCAGGCCCCCAAGAAATGGCAAGATCCTATTCCAAACCAACCATCGTTTGTGTGACGCAAAGCAAATCAAGACCAGTGCAGCCTGGAAATGACTGAAATGTTCTGTGGGCCTCTAGAGCCTCGATGCAAACTGACATCAGAAGCTGCCTGTGCCATGACCCAAATGTCATCCTGCAGTCATCCATGAGGCCAACTAGTCCAACATTCTCGCTTACTCAGGTAGGCCTCCACCTTCCATCAATATAAGGTGCTTCGGTTGGGAAGCTCCTTGTTGGTAAGGCTCCTGCAGGGAGAAAGACGGCATCTTCAAATGTTGCAGCAGCCTATATGGGAGAAAGGCTCATCCCCTAAATTAAAGTCAGTCTTCACTGCAGGCTATGCCCATCCAACTTCATTATTGGGCAGCCCCAGTGATTCACAGAGGTAGATGGGAAGTTAAGGTCCACTCCCAGCCTTCTGGCCAGCTGGGTGTTGAGTGCAGTCTGGGACATCAGATGTCAAACATCCTGCTGTGGCGGGGACATTCCAGAATGCACTTTTAAAAAAGGAGGGTGATGAGCTGTCTGGCTCCTCCCAGACTTTAAACCAGACTTTCTATTGGAGACCCATGTGAACCAGGGTCACAGGAAATGGCAACATGCCAGAGTCATCCTAGAATGCACCTTTAAAGAAGGAGGGGGTGAGCTGTCTGGTTCCTCCCAGATATGAAATTAGGCTTCCTCTTTGAGACTCAGTATGCTGTCCATCCCCTTCTCTCTTCAGCAGCACTCAATCAAGTGAGGCATTCCTAAGCAAGGTATGGCAGCTCATAGCTACTCCTCGTCAAGATAAGGTCAAGTAGGGAAAAGGTGGGGTAGATACATCTATTCTCCAGATGCCTCATTTTTTGAAATGGGGCTATCAACAATACTGTGCTTGGTATGAGTGCCAGCTGCCTTTGTCTGCCCACCTTCTACCTCTGAGGCATCCACCCACCCACCCACCAGTGACAACTAGTAACACATGAATTGAAGCTTGAAGTTGTTCACAGCTTTGTTTGTATAGTAACATAGTAAAAATCAGTCATTCAGCATCTACAGTATATATAGCATACAGTTCAACAATGCATAATGTTGCATTATATGCATGTCAATTATACATATATCCTAGCTAATAAATCCCTCATGTTATTACTCACTGAATTCTCAACCTGCACCCCCCCCCCATACCTGTGACTAGATTAGTGCCTCTTGGGAGTGTAGGGGTGCCACAAACCAGAACCACTGCCCCAATACAAAGCAGGGTCCTAGGAAATGGCAAGACGTTGCTATGAATCAGGCATCCATTACCATGCCTTGATTGCAGACTAAGAATTGTGCCACTCAGGAACAACCTGAATGTTGTCCTGTGGTCCTGTGGTCCTTTAGTGCCTTGATGCACATCAAGGTCAAAAACTGCCCATGCCATGACCTGAATGTCATCCTGCAGTCATCCATAAGGCCATCTCTATTCCCAAATGGTCCCACATTCTCTCTCATCTGAATAGGCCACTAGCCAACCTCTAGTTCAAGCATTGGAAGGTTGGTATCCCCAAGGGACAGCTGAAATGTAATATATCTTGATGCCTGAACAAGTCGAAATCCACATCCCATAGCTGTACACCCTTATTACAATATCAACTTTGGCCATCAAAAATGATATTCAGTTGGCACAGCATCAGTCCCCCCACAGCTTTGACAGCAGCCTGCACCTTCTGATGGAGGTTCTTCCTGGTCTTGTTTGCAGCTTTCTCACAATTAAACTGGTTCCAAGCCCTTCTCAGAATCACCACTGAACAACCCAGCACCACCCATGGCCATCTGCTTTTCAGATGGTGCAGATCATTCAACACTTGCAACCATATGAGTCACCAGATTATTCCTTTCAAAGTGCACAAGGATCACATCCCAGGCTCATTTTTCCCTTTGCTCAGCCCAGAAGTTCACAGGGGTTACAGCCACCCCATGACCTGAACCCCCAATGTTCCCATTCATATTACTATTGGGTTGATGCCCAATTGCACCTCCTCCTTGGGCATGCCACTGCTCAGTTCCCAGCCCAGAGCACAAAGGAGTGCCCATATTTTATTATTTTTTGGTAACCGGTAAGGCCCACGAGGCACATGTGCCTGATTTCAGGGGTGACCCAGGAGCACTGGGCAATTAATTGACTTGCTCAGAGTCATACAGTATGTAGGTGGAGGTTGTGGGAATCAAATCCTGCTCTGCTGAATGTACCAAGCTCATTCACATCTCATTACTCTAACCTCTAGGCAATACTGCATATCCAAATCATCCATTGCTATCCATAAGATGGGGGGGGTGGGTGTAAGAGATTAGCCAAACGTGTAATTGTCTGACACATGATTTATATCTGGCAGGGTGCCACCTGCCTATCCCCATCATATGCTGTATACCTAATCCTACTGCTGCCACTTTGCATGCTTCCCCAACCCAATGGAATATCAGCTGTAAAGGTGGGGTCCTCACCCATGAAGGGGCTAGACTTTTTAATTTTGCATGATCTGTGCACCTTGGCTGAGACGTGGTAGGCTCCCATGTTCCCTGCCCAATGCCCACACCTCTCCAGCATCTCCGTAGGCTTACCTGTTGGAGAGAAGCATGGATTGCACCCAATGATGGTATCAGGAGAGGAGGTCTGTTCCCCTTGAAGCCTTAACCCAGTCTTCTGCAGGTCCTGATGATGGGGCAGGTGAAGCAGTGTGCAGGGCATAATGTACACTAACCCCGCTGAACCTTTTTCCATCAATTTCATTCTCCCCGTCCCTTCAACAGTCCATAGTGTAACTCAGGCAGCACATGCACTTTAAGGCATGCTTGCATCTCGGGACCATGGCTCCCTCACCTAACCAAAGTGTGCTGCTTGTGCCTCCCATGGGCTACCACCAGGCATCCACCTGGTGACAGTTAAGAGCTGAGATGGCACACCACCCCAGTCTGGGAGATGAGAGCTGTCAGGTGGCTGCACAATCCTCTCTCATCCCTCCCCCACCAACTCCCAGTGACCCGAGCTTGTTCCTGAACTCGAGTTACTGGCATGGTGAGAGGTAAGGCTCATTGCGACTCAGCCCTCTGTGCCAATGGGCTGGCTATGGGGCTTGGTTTCTTGACAACAGCTGACACCTGATGCTTTGACAGTGAGTTCCCATCCCCATGGAAGGGGACGGGGTCCATGGAATGCAGCCCCATGGCAAGTAATCCTCCACTTCACATACAAGACTGGGGGTGCTCCCTTCTGGTAATCTGAACTAAGCAGCCCACCCTGGTTTGAGCCATCTTGGATCTGTGCAGGATGATGGCTAAGACCACTGGGCCCACACCCATATCCCCAAGGGACAATACCCCCTCTGATGAATATAGGTGCTATATTCAACTGTTACCTCCCATTTTCAGCATGCCCCATAAACACAGCTGCAAAATAATTTGTTTGAAATCATCAGGCTTTTAGCAAGGAGGGAAACACACTGTTCCACTACTGGACCATGTCTCCCAGTAACTGGGTGAATTTGAGCAGGAGGTTGTCATGGTCTTTCCCTTTCACTGAGCTCAGTCTTGCATGATCTTTACTGACCTCCACAACATGCCCAAGGTCTGGGATTCCCTTAGGCTTGCTCATAAATGATATGGCCTTGTGCTGGGTCAAGCCTAGAGTGTGTTTCACCTTCTTCTCCAGCTGCACTATAAATCTGATCACATTATCCACCAGTATCTGCTTACCTTGTCTGCTGGTTGCACTGCTCCATAATTTGTAAAATGCCCTCAAGGAGGCTTCCATGGCCTTTTATTATCAGTTGATCAGATTTGTTCAAGGACATCCCAGCTCTCACCATCCTATCTTTCTCAAGTGAGGTGGTACCTGGCTCCTTCTACCTGTTCAAGAGAGGCCATATCCATAAATCTGGATAGCTCAAAACAATAACCTTTGATGTGTTTTTCCAAAAGAAGAGGTTCAGCTCCCAACAGCATAGTACTATGACAAGAGGCAGCCTGGTGGCCCTTTCAGAGTATGAAGCTGCCTATTAGTTACCTCTACCCTTGTTACCAGACCTAAATTTGATTTGCCTATTTCAGAAGGGATCCTCCCCAGATACTCATGGCCACCACTACAGGGAATAGCCCTAAGAAGGTGATACTCTTGCTCAGGCCTATACTGACCGACTGCTTTCTGTGGCTAGGGTTCTCCCACCAGTACGCTAATCAAGTTTAAACACCCAAGTATGTCCGAGTCAGTATGAAATGTCCTGATTTAGGTTTGTTATAAGGGGGTGGAAATACTAAGTACACAAACCATGGGTATGGGCTTGGTAAGCAAGCTATGAGTAAGCTTCAGTAGGATCTCGTAGTCCATACTATATTCTAATCCACCAAAAAAGTAAAGTTGAAGCAAAGGTAAAGCAGAACATTTTGGGAGGCAATATGAAAAACAGGGAGAACGTATGGAAGGGTAATTTCTGGTTTCCTGCTTCATAGGCTGTTATGGAAGGTTTAAAAGAAGATAGAATATCACCAACAATGACAACGACAACAACAAAAATGACAAAAAACACTTTGTTGCAGCTCCTGGGGTTTATTTTTTTAGCTATTTCCCAGTTGATTTTTCCCAGAGTAGCCACACTTAGATCCAGCATCCCATTTCCAAAGTGATCCTGCTTCTACCCATTTCCACAGCTGAGTTGACTGAAGCACTGAGAGGTTAAAAGACTTGTCCAATGACTTGCAGTGTATATTTGACTCTAGCTCCAGTAGGTCTGAGCCTATAATCTTCTTGTTCCAAAACCAGTTCTCTAACCACTAGACCATACTGTTGCCCCCTCTAACTACAAGACCACACTGCCACCACTCTAACCACAGAACCACACTGCCTCAGTTAAATTCCTGTGTGCAATCTCCTTGGTAGAACCATGCTATTTATACTTTCCAAACCTCTCAACAGCTTATTTTGTTATATACCTGTGAAAATATACATACTGACCTTTCATTGGTCTTCTTTTGTGGTTGTTGCTGTGGAGGCTCCTGAAGTTGTGGTTCTTCTTGTCTCAGCTACTTAATTTCCTTTCCGTGGCACTCAGCTTCCAAATTGTTTCTGTTGCCTCTAAACAAGACTAAGGTGGGCTGCTAAGGTTCTTCTGCTGCTTTTTTCTTTTCTGCTGTTTTATTTTCTCCTTTCTGTGCATTTCAACACTGTTCCAAAAAAAGATCTGAGTAACAAAAAATACTGTGGATCCTCACTGCTCCTGCTGCTCCTCCAAATCTTTTGCTGCTGGATTTCTGAATACTTTCTGCTAGAGCTATATGTCATAGAGTCATAGAAACATAGAAACATAGAAACATAGAAACATAGAAGTTGACGGCAGATAAGGACCGCAAGGCCCATCCAGTCTGCCCATTTCTTTTTCTACCTTATAAATGTGCCATCGGCCTTTGCTCTGTCAGTGACCTATCTATTCATAGTCATTTGTATTGCTCCCTTATGCCTATCCCATGCCTGTTTGAAGCCCTGCACTGTATTCATAGCCACCACTTCTTGTGGTAAGCCATTCCATGCATCTACCACCCTTTCTGTGAAAAGAATTTCCTCACATTCCCCTTAATCGGCCTCCCTCTAATCTCATGCTGTGTCCTCTTGTCCTGCTATTTTTCTTATATTTAAACACGTTAGACTCTTTCACCTTGTTTATGCCCTTAAGGTGTTTAAATGTCTCGATCATATCACCTCTCTCCCTCCTTTGCTCAAGGGTATACATATTGAGCTCCGTTAATCTGTCCTTATATGTCTTCTGATGCAGTCCCTGCACCATTTTGGTTGCCCTTCTCTGGAGTCTCTGTAGTTTGATGGAAAGAAAGACTGTTCTTGCTGTAAAGGCTGCCACAGTGAAATAGAGGACTTCCTCCAGTGTTGCTGCAGCTTATATATTAGGAAAACTCATCCCCAAAATCAGAGTAAGCCTTTTCTACTGGCTATGTCCCAGCTTTGCTGTTAATCAGCCCTAGTGATTATCATTGGCAGGGGGGAAGTTAAGGCCTGACCTCAGCCTCCGTGCAAGTAGGGTGTACAATGGAATCTGGTGGTGGTGGTGGGGGGGGGGGACTGCTGACAATGCGGCACTTGATATGAGTGTCAGTTGCCCATATAATCCCTTGCCTACAGTTGAAAAATAAAAAAGAGTTTCACTGGTTGCAGTCTGCAGATCATCTGACATCTATAATACTGAGTCTTTCCAAGTTTAAAATGGTTGCATGCATTGCACTGTGGAATGATTTTCATTACTGCGTTGGGATTAGGTAGTGGAGAGGTGGTGGTCAAATGTTGGATGCAGAAGGATACTTTATTAAACTCAGGGGTAGGGGTGGGATTTGGCAGTGGGGAAATGGGTGTGGGACTTCATCACACTCAGTGATCCAGGAAAAAGAGAGCAGGATTTCATTACACTCAGTGATCAAGGGTGTGCTTTGGTAGTAGGTAACTTGGATGGGAATTTCATAACACTTAGGGATCAGTGTGGGTGAGATTTAACAATGGGTGACATGAGTGGAATACACTTCATTACTTTTGGGGACATGGGGTATTCATTTCATGTGGTCCATGGTGTTTATCTCCCTGTCTTTCAGTATTATATTTATACCATTAAACCGCTTGTTATCCATCAGCAATTTATATATGTGTATTAGTTCACCCAATTCCTTTCTAGCCCAAGCAGTATAAATTGAGCTTTGATTTTTTTATCCTCAGCATTTTTTTAGCCCCACCCATCAGATTTGCAGCCCTCCCCTGCACTGTTTCTACTGCTATAATAATGTGGTACCCAGAACAGACAACAGTACTTTTCCAGGTGAAGCCTAACCTGAGGCCTTTACACAGGCAAGATGATAACCTCTAACGATCTACTCATAAAGTTCCTTTTTAAGCCCCAGTTATTTGATCTTCTTTTGTTTATTTGTTTTCACTGTGCTTGCTTCAAAAAATGTGTAATGACTACAAGATCCCTTTCTAGCTCAGTTTGTCCAGGTTTCCTCCTTTTCTGTTAGAGCTCTGCTTTGTTTTATTTTCCTCACCTTGGTGTGTTAGCGTGCTCATTTAATACCTTTCTCATATTTCCCATTCATGGACAGACAGACAGCTCAGATCGCTATGTACACGTTCTACATTTTTTTTTGATTCCAGTATACCCCCACCTTATTGTCATCTGTGAAATGTTATATCCCGCACTCCAGATCCTTGTCTAAAACACATACAAAAATGGAACAATTTGATTCTATTGCTCCACTTGTGGCTTACTCCAGTTAGATGTACTGTACAGTATATCCATTTAATTTAACTTTGTGTCTGTCTGTTTTTAACATGACTAAGTATTTTGCATTAATTGCATATCCTGGTCTTTATCCATTACCAACATTTAACACAATTAAGAATTTTTCCATGATTGCTTTAGTTTCCAATTTCTTTGGTGGCTATGGTATCTATAGTGTATGTAGGACAGTATCACAGGCCATATTTTAGTTCAGGTAGACTATGCTCAAATGTTTAGGCAATGTCCAATATCTAACGGTGTGCCGACCAAAGACTGAAACTGTCAAGACGAAATCCCTGACAGCGACAATCTTGACTTGTTTCAGGACTGTCACAGTGAGGAACCCGAGGCAAAATTTTACACTTTCGCTGTGTTTCACCCCCACCTTCAAATCAGCTCCTACTTGGAGTTGGTTATCTATAGTAGAGGAGTGCGGGGGTGCAGCCACCAAAGGGAAGCACACCAATATTGGACAGGTGAAATTTCACCTGTCAACTTTGTGGATCTCGCTATGCCGAACATCGACAACAGTATTATTGATTTGGCATAGGTAAACCATATATAACTTATCTGTTTCATAATATTTTCAACAAGTGCAAATTATCTCCCCTGAAACCATGTTCAATCTCTACTATTTGATTTCCCCTTATACTAAAACATTGTATGGCTGCCTTTGAAATTCATCAGTTTGCAGCCCTTCCCTTCTGTTTCACCTAAGCACCAGAGGTATTCACAAAGTGCCTAGCCATGGTTCCAGTTCACCTTAGAAGACAAGGTGTGGTGGTTTTTCCCTACATAAATGACTGACTTGTCTCAGAGAAAACAGAGTAAAAGAAAGGTGCTCCATTGAATAGATAAGGAGAACTCTAGAGAGGCTGGGATTCCCATAAATTTGCAGAAATATCAGATAGAACCAGTTAAGGTGCCGAATTTCATAGCTGCAGAGCTGTATACCCTTCAGGTAAGGCTTTCTTTTCACGGGAAAGGGTATACAATCTAATTGCTACTGTAGAATCCTTCACACTGACCATGCAAGGCCTGCAAGGGATTTTCTGCAGTCACTGGATCACATGGCCTCATCCAGAGCTATGGTTACATGGGCCTAATTTTAGATGAGGGGCATTCAATACCATCTAAGAGATCACTGGTCCCAAAAGTCAGATTCACTGTCCAAGCTAGTGCCAGTCACAAAGGCCCTTGTGTAATCACTAGAGTGGTGGAAGGAGGAAAGTGACCCCAGAGGGGGCATTCTTTTCCTCCAGCAATCCCCCCAAATTATTCTCATAGCAGATGCTTAATTCCTAGGGTGTGGTGCCCACCTGGAGGATTTCACAGTAAGTGGTGTCTGAAGCTTACAGCGATTGATGAGCACATAAATCTCCTCAACCTCAGGGCAATACTGTTGGCAATCTGTTTCCTCCCAGTACAGGATCAGTCTCTTCAAATTTGCAGAGACAATACTACAACAAGATAAGTTTTAAACAAGCAGGGAGGAACAAGATCCTCAAAACTTTTCACAGACGATATGAGGAACTGAGATCTGGCGTATTCCCTTGACCCAAAGATTTCTTTACTACATCTGCCAGGCAATGACAATGTGTCCTCTGTAGAATCAGCCAAGGAGACCACACAAGTGGACATTGAATAACATGTGCTGACCTCAGTCTTCAGAAGATGGGGTACTCCGGAAATAAATCCATTTGCCTCTTGGGAGAACAGTCAGTTCCAAATGTTTTGTTGCAGGCAACCAGAAAGGGGCACAGTCCAAGAGGGTGCCCTAACTCTGGATTGAATAGGTATGTTCCTGTGTGTCTTCCCACCATTCTCACTCATACAAAGAGTGCTCATAATGCTCAGGAGAGAACCACCAACAGTGATCATGATAGTCTCAGACTGGGCTAGACAGGTTTGGTACTCAATGCTCCTGTCTTGTCCAGCAGGACCCCAATCACTCCACCACTGAAATATAGCTTACTGACACTACCTCATGGTAGAATAACATTCCTGGACCTCAGAACACTATGTCCGAGGGCATGGTTCTCTACTTTAAATCTGTCAGAGGAGTTGCTGAGGGTGCTTAAGGTTTCCAGAAAACCAGCAACAAGGAAAGCATAATTCTCTAAGAGGAAGAGATTTTCATACTTGTGTGCTCCCAGTAAAATAATCCCAATGCAGGCAGGGCTGCCTAGTGCTGGACTATCTTGTCCATTTACAGTCTGTAAGTTTGGGGGGTATGCCACCCTAACAGTGACATTTCTACAGCGACATGCATTGATATTGACAACAGCACCATGCCACCGTAGATGTGCCACTGGAAGGGGGCTACCACTTCCCCCGACTAGCACCCCCTCCCCAAACTAACTCAGCCCTGGATTTAGAATCCTTTAGTTTGGGGGGTTCAGGGGCGAAACAACTTGATGTAAAAAATAGATCCAAACTGTGCAGCTCCATGCCGACTGCTACTTGTGGTCAACATGGACCCCATCACTGTAATGCTGGTGGTGATCTTTTTTATAGCACAGGCATGCTAGAACCAAGTTTGGAACTTTCACACCTGAAGGTATACCTGGCAGCTGTGCAGGTAAAGACAAATTCTTGGCCTCAAAATTTGTTTTTAAAATGTTCTTTAAAGGCCTCAGTCATATGTATCCCCCTGTAAGGGACCCAGTCCCTTTACAGGACTTAAATATCTGTCTTGCCCAGTGAATGGGAGGCTCCTTTTGAGCCCATGGTTACAGCTGATTTAGAGCATGTCAAATGGAAAAAAAGTTTTCCTGATTACCGTGAATCTGCCAGAACGGTAAATGAACTGCAAGCCTTCTGTATAGATCAAAATCACATAATCTTCCACATGGATGAGGTATAGTAGTCTGTCGGATCAGTATGAAGTTCCTACCTAAGGTGGTGTTAGTTTATTACCATTCCTGTACTCTCTCATGACCATTCCAGTACAGGTGAGAAAACCTTGCACTGTATGGATGTAAAAAGGGCACCAGATGACTCCATTCTCTGGAAAAGGGATGTCAGGTCCTAGAGCATGCAGCTTTTTGTTACCTATGTAGAGGCTGGTTGGCAAAGGTAAGCCATCAGCTAGGAGAACTATCTCTCATTGAATAGTCTACTGCATATAGTTCTGTTATTAAATATCTGGTAAAATACTTCCCAGAGGCCTAGGGGCACATACTGTAAGGGTCACCACTGCTTCCAAGGCAGCTACTAGGGGCATCCCACTTCTAGAAATTTGTAAAGCAGCTACTTGGAAAACAGTGCACACATTTACAAAGCACTACTGTGTGGACATTAAGTCCAGAAGGGATGGCATTTTTGGAACTGCTATCTTGCTGAACCTTTTTCCTAAACAGCTTCTAGATCCATCCTCCCAAGTTTGCACTTTCATAAGGCATAATTGATGGATTCCTCTTATTTGAAGAAACAATTACTCACCATAGTAGTGTTGTTTCTTCTCAGGGATCCACCAATGAGCCTTACAAACCCTGACCCCACTTCGCCTTCCAGAGCTTGAAAATAGGTTCACACAATAATTATTTATCTTAAGGTTGCTTGAGCAATGCTTATTGTATTTCCTAGGCAACTGTTAAAATGTGATCATTTTAATTGTACATGATGTCTGCTCTAGTTTGGTTGGATGTTTCAAAATTTGAAAGACAATTTTAGAAAAAAAATGTAGTAGACAATTAACTAGTTTTAGTGGTCATTGCTCCTCTGGCTATAGAAACAAACCTGACATTGGAACAGCAGGGGGAATGAAACCTCAGTGAAGAGTTCCAACTTGTATTCTAAATTTTAAAATTAGCATGAAGTTATACCTCTGAGTCATCCCACTCTGGCTGCCTGTGATGCTGTTTTTGTAAGGCTCGCTCTGAGAAGAAACAACACTACTACAGTGTGTAATTTTTTCTTCAGGCCCAGGCTAATACCAGTTGTCTTTCTCAATTCTCTAGACCCTCACTATCCTTTTGTGTGTACGTACATACATACATACATATGGCGAAGCCAACAGAATAAGGCCATTAGGTCTATTTAGCCTGCCCATAATGCAGGTCACTCAGAGTAAGTTACTGACACTGCCCCCCTCCCCAATGCACCCTTTCTCTCCATTGACCCTGAGTTTCCCCTTAACTCTATCCCAGCCTCTCTAGAAGCTGTGTACTGTTTTCAATGAAACCACTTTCTCCGAAAGTATATTCTAACCCGCTGTCACCCTGACAGTGAAGAAGTGTCTTCTAGCCTGTGCTCTAAACTTCCCCACTCTAACTTGAGACTCTGTCCCCTCATGTTTTGGTGCACATTCAGCTTGAAGAGACACTCTTTGTCCACCCTATTTATTCCTTTCAAATAACTGAAGGTCACAATCAAGTCCCCTTCCTCTCTTCTCTCCTCCAATGAGTACATGTTCTTTGCCCTCAACCTCTCCCCATACATCCTATCCTGTTTGCCCATGATCATTTTCACTGACCTCCTTTGGACCATCTCCAGCGGTTTCATGTTCTTTTTAAGGTATGGGTGCCAGTACTGTACACTGTACTTCAGATGCAGTCTCACTAATGAATTATATATTGGCAGTATTACTTCCTCTCACTTACTGCTGATCCCTCTGGCAATGCAGCCCAATATTTTATTTTAAAACTGTGGTGGGGTTCAAGAATGTATAGGATAAGCACGAGGGAATCATAGTGGAAAGGAAGCGGGGAGGGAGAAACAGCTGTGGATCAGGAACGGCCTAGAGTAATAGTGTAGACAGGGAGAAATGGGCAGACTGGATGGGTCAAGCAGTCCTTATCTGGCATCATATTCTATGTTTCTATGATTCTATGCCTTTCTTCCTACTTGTCTACATTTTGTGGAGTGCTTCAGGTCACTAGCTATCATCAGTCCCAGACCCTCTCCTCCTCTGATGCAGATACCCAGATCCCTCCCAGGCTGTACTCAGTCCTCAGTTTCTTGGCTTCGATGTGCATAACATTGGTTTTCTTTGCAATGAAACCAAGTTGCCAAATTCTGGACCACCTCTATAGGTTTTTCATATTCTCATTTAGGTCATCGATCCTTTCTGCTGTGTCCACCCTCCCACAAAACTTGGTGCCATCTGCAGATAGGCATATGTTGTCCTTATTGCCTTCCTAAATATCGCTGATGGAGACATTGAACAGCACTAGTCCAAGCACCGAGCCCTGTGGGATTGCACTGGTGAACTCCCTTATGCAGGAGAGTTTTCTTCCCACCACCATACTCTGGGTCCTACCCCTCAGCCAGTATTGCACCCACCTGGTCAACTTCTCACCAACTCTTACATCTGCCAACTTCCTGATAAACCACTCATGGAGTACAGAGTCAAATACGAACATACGAACATACGAAATTTGCCAGCAGATAAAGGCCTAGAGGTCTATCAAGTCTGCTCGAATGTGCAGCTAGCACCCCTTATTCTGCAGCTGCCCCTCCCTTCCACCCTTCCCCTTCATTAACCCTCCCCCTTGTCCTGTCCCATCCTCGTTTGAAGCAGTCCACTGTTCTACTGCATACCACTTCTGCAGGTAACGCATTCCACCCAGCCACCACCCTCTCTGTAAAAAAGTGTCTCCTCATCTCCCTCCTGAACCTTCCTCGCTCCAGTCTCATATCATGGCCCCTGGTGGCCCTCCCCTTCCTTACTTTGAACAGCCCCTCTGTACCTGTCTTGTTTATTCCTTTCATGTATTTAAAGGTTTCAATCATGTCACCCCTGTCTCTCCTCTCCTCCAGTGAGTACATGTTCAACTCCTTCAACCTCCTCTCATATGATAAGTCCCCCAGACCCTTGATCATCTTTGTCGCCTGCGCTGCACTCCCTCCAGTAACTTAATGTCCCTCTTCAGATACGGACGCCAGTACTGCACGCAGTACTCCAGGTGTGGTCTAACTAATGACCTATACAGTGGCAGAATCACCTCCTCCTCCTGAGGATATACCCTTGCAATACAACCCAGCATTTTGTTGGCCTTGCAGCTGCCTTCCTACACTGTGCCGAGTTGTTCATTGACCCTGTGATGAGCACACCCAGATCCTTCTCCTCCTCTGTCTGGGCTAGCTGCACTCCCCCTGGCTGGTAAGTCCTCCTTGGGTTCTTCATCCCAAAATGCATCACCTTGCACTTTTGGCATTAAAGCCCAGTTGCCAGGTGTCTGACCAGGTTTCAAGCTTTGCCAGATCATCCTGCAACCCTGCCATCCCCTAGGTCATCCACCACCGCTACCAACCTTGGTATCATCAGCAAACAGACTGATCTTGCTCTTGATGTCCCATGATATGTCTGCAATGAATATCCCAAACAACACTGGTCCCAACACCGAACCTGTGGGACACCACTGTCACTGCCCTTGGGTGTGAGAGCCCCCACCCACCACCACCCTCTGTTGCCTTCCTGCAGCCAGTTTCCCACCCATCTCACCAGCATTGCACCTGCCCCTGTGCCTACTAACTTCCCTTCCCAGCCTTCCATGTGGAACTGAGTCGAATGCCTTACTGAAGTCCAGATACAGGACATCCACTGCATGTCCCCCGTCCAGCTGCCTAGTTACCCAGTCATAGAACCCGACCAGGTTGGTTTGGCAGGATCGGCCACGTATGAAGCCATGCTGTCTGCTGTCCTGTAGTCCTTTGGCCTCTAAGAGGGCCACCAGCCTCTCCTTCAGGATAGTCTCCATTAGCTTACCCACGATGGATGTGAGGCTCACTGGTCTGTAGTTTCCCGGTTCATCCTGGGGCCACTCTTGTGGAGGGGCACCACATGAGCCATCCTCCAGTCCTGAGGTACACACCCCGAATGTAGTGAGGCATTAAATAGGTTCGCCAAGGTCCTGCAAGGACCTCTGCCAGCTCCTTCAGTACCCTGGGTGGATGCCATCTGGGCCTGGTGCCTTGTCCACCCTCAGTGCCTTCAAACCCTCTCGAACTCTGCTCCATGATTTCCATCTGTCACCACTTCCCCTCGCGCTCTGCCATTTCACCCATCTTGGGTGTCACCCCTCTTCTTTAGTAAATACTGAGCAGAAGTACTCATTTAGTGCTCCGCCTTTATCATACCCTGCTTCCACCCAACCCCCTCCTTCCTAATCCTCACATGTGGTCCTTACAGCTCCTTTTCTCCCTGATGTACTTAAAGAAGTCCTTCTCCCCTTCTAATGCCTTGTGCCAGCCTGAGTTCGGAGATGCTTTGCCCCTTTACTGCCCTTGTCACCTCCTTCGATTCTGTCAAGTACTCCTCTCTGTCCTCCCTCCCTGTTTTCTTGTATTTCCTAAGGCAGCTCTTTTTCTTCTTACCTTTCCATGACCTCCTTGCTCAACCAGCTCGGTTTTCAGCTTCCAGCCTTCTGCTCTGGGCTTTGCAGCAGGTTTTGGTTGCTCCACTATCCCCAACTCTTTATGAGCTCCCATCTCTGGTTAGTATCCATACTAGATTGAATTCTGGCCAGGTACCCTTTTACCACTTCCCCCATCCTCCCAAAGTCAGCCCTCCTGAAGTCCAGCACTCTTGTGCCAGATTCCCTCCTTCCTTGCCCATATCCAATGGAGCCATACCCGAGGTGGTCACTTTCCTGACAGCGTCCTCCACTGTAAGTTCTTCACAAAGTCCCCATTCTACAGCACAAGGTCAAGGGTATTCCCTAACCTGGTTGGTTCACTGACCATTTGCAGCAGGAAGCTGTCCTGGAAGGCATCCAGCGTGCCTGCTCCTTCTGTTTCTGGTTGTTGGGGTGCTCCAGTCCACTTCTGGCATGTTAGTCCCCACAATCACCACACTACCCTTCTCGCAGGTCCTCCTGATCTGTCCCGGCTAGTTCCCTGTCTAACTCCTCCATCTGAGATGGTGGCCTGTACACCACTCCCATTCTAAGACTCTATTCTTGGAATCCTGGATTTGCACCCAAAGTGACTCTGTACTGCCTCCTCCCTTCCTCCCTTACACACTTCAGTCCTTCCTTCACATATGTGCCACCCCCTCTTTTCCCAGTCACCCTGTCCCTACGAAATAACCTGTACCCTGGTACAGACAGGTCCCAGTCATTATATTGGGTGGCCCATGTTTCCGTGATGGCTGCAATGTCACCTCTCCCTCTGCCTGAGGAACCTGCACTCTGCAGTTTTTCTCCCAGGCTCCTAGCATTAAGGGTAACCACCTTCCACCCTTTTCCCTCCTCCCATCCTGCCCTCCTTTCCTAGCATCACGCAATAGTTTGCCATTTGTCCTTTGTCACTGTTATGGGGAGTAAGCTCATATGATTTCCCAACCTGTGGTCCCTGCATATCTCTTCCCCAACTGCCACCCCCACTCCTAGTTTAAACCCAAACTTCCTCTTATATTCTTCCATCCTCTGCTTCAACACTTTCTTTCCTTCCTCACTCAAGTGTAGTCTGTCCTTGGCATAGAGACTACTGTCCTCCCAGGTCCCTCCCCACCCCCAACAGCCCATACCCTTTAGCATAACACCAGGTTCTTAGCCATCTGTTAAATTCCTCTATTCTCAGCTTTCTTGTTGTGTTTGCCTTTTGCACCGAGTATCTCGGAAAAGTTACTGATCTTCCTGCCCCCACATAATTGTGCTAGTTCCTCAAACCTCCTCTGGACTATATCCACTGTCTTGTCAGCCAGGTCGTTTGTCCCAAGATGTATAATTAAATGAGGCTTGTCCCTACCCCTTCTAGCATATTTCAGAACAGACTGTCCCACCCTTTCCGCTGTCATTCCTGGCAAGGCCTCCACCCAAATGCGACTATGCCTCTCCGCCTTGCTACCCCACCTAACTCCTCTTAGTATTGAGTCCCCCAGCACTAAGATTCCACCCCTCTTACTCCCTGCTTGCTTCCTTTCATCGCCCTCCCTCATTTCCAGCTCCTCTTCTTCCTCCTGCACATTATTATGCCCTTTTACCCCTGTTGCAGTTCTCCCAGCAGAACTTCCCCCCGCTCCAGTTTGGTCCAGGCATTTATCAATTACTCCTCTAATTTCATCCTTCCCTCCTCCACCTTCTTCCTCTCTAGCAGTGCAAACTATTTTCTGAAGATCCTTCACAAATGCCTGCCTCTCTCTCTCATAGTAACCTGTTCTCTCCTTTCCACTCCATGACTTTTGCCACTTCTTCGTCTCCCTCACAGTCCCTATTGCCTCCTTCCATTTGACTTTTGTCTCCTGACCTGGTTTCCCGGCAATCGTTCTTCCTGGCCTGGGCCCCTTTGTCTCTGCTTCCCTTCTTCTGAGCCTCTCCTCACCACTGTTGGCTTAAATTGCCCTCCTCATCTCCCTTCCTCCTCCCTCCAGTATTGGGCTAAGCCACCCCAATCTGCCTTGCCTGTCTTAGTTCCTCCTGCAGACCCTCAATCTCCTTTCTAAGTTTTTCTATGTGGTTGCACACTAAACATCCTCCTACTCTCCAGGCAATGTTTAGAAAAATTGGTGCACCGCAGTTGTTGCAGCCTACCACCCTACCCATTGCTGTCGTTGCCCACCAGCGACCCCCCACCCTTCCAGATGCAGGATACCAAACACTCCCCCAAGTCCCCTCCCCCCCTCTATCAGTGCAAAACATTCTTTATGTCCCTTACCTCCTTTGTTGCACACGTTTAGATATGTTGAGCAACTGCTTTGTATATTCTATCCTCACTCAAAAATACTTTAAGTAGCCATTGCACACCTTCTTCAACTCCTACTCCCCTTTACCCAATGCAATAACTATGGTAGTAGTAATAATGAAAGCTCCTAGATTTGCATTTCACTTCCCTTCCACTGAGAGAGCCGTCCACCTCTTCACTTGCTGCAGTTCCTTTCCTGGATGTCTGCTTCTGTTATGACAGGTGCAAATCCTTTGCCTGTTTGAGGAAGTGATGTCAGAACCCCTAGTACAAAGGGAATAATTGACCAGGGGTGAGGGGTTTGGGTGGGTGGCACCAGCCCAAGTCCTCTGGAAACAATCAGGTAGCTGAGGCCTCTAGTCAGACAATTAGCACCCTTCCCCCACTCAAAACTTTGCAGCTAGTGAAGCCAGCAACAATGAATAAATTCTACCCAAAGAAACAGGACACCAATTCAAACAGCTTCACCAACAATACATCAAAATAGGTTTGGAATTATAAGATATAGGTCTCCAATTCAAAGAAACAGACCATTTAAATTACACCAATTATGTTTAAAAGAGAAGAAATAGGCCTCTACAAATGCAGCCTGCCACACCGTAAACCAAACAAATGAGCCCACTTTTAGCTACCAAAACAGGTTTCAAAATTCCAACAGCCCCAAACAATACCCTGCTAGCCCCTTAGTAGTAAGAAAGAAAATAAACATTCTACCAAGTAGAATCCATGAAAAACAATGTAAAACAAGAAGCTACTGTACTGTAGATCTGATCCTGTCCCCCTTCCAGTTCCTTGCTTGGCATCTGTCCACTGTTTTAGTAACCCAGTCTTAGAAGTCAATCAGATATGTCTGGCACAACACCCCTCTCATAAACCCATGTTGCCTCTCATCCTAGAGACCATTCTCTTCCAGATACTCTATTAATCTTTCCTTAAGTATGATCTCCATGGGCTTGCACACAGATTGAGATCAGACTGACCAGTTTATAGTTCTCTGGGTCATCCCTGGATCACTCTCATGGAAGAGCACTACATGTGTCTTTCTCCAATCCTGTTGTATCAGGCCTGATTCCAGTGAACTATTGAACAGGTCAGTCAAAGGATCTCTAAGCTCCTCTGCCAGCTTCCTCAGCACCCTTGGTTGTATGTCACCTGGGCCTGGGGATTTATCTACCCTCAATGCTAGCAACCCTGCCCTCACACTGTCAATCTCTATCAAAACGTCTGTTGCCCTTGCCCCTTCTACCACTGGTGGCATTGGTATGATATACTTTTCTTTGTTCAGTCATTTAAAATCGATCATTAGAATATTTTTAAATTATAAATTTTAATTAAAATCCAAGTTACAGACATAAAATATAAAAGTTTGTGTAGATATTAATAAACAATTGTTCTATTTCAGTAAGTTTTAAGATTTAAAATCATCCTTCTAACCTTCTGTGTGGTTACTAAGTAGTTAGTAATGCTGGTTATTGTTTTATCATCTTCAGCAGTAAATAAAAGCAGCAGAATCATTTTTTTCTTCAGTGTTTTGTATGGAGTTCACAGGAGGGTGAATCCATTTCCTACTAGCCTTATCATACCAGCTGCAATGTAGTACAACGTGTAGTAGAATGTCTTTTGCCCTATTGTTACAGTGACATGATTCTATTTTAGTGTGTAGGCTTTACTAAATCTAGATTTAAGGATGTTAGATTCAAACATTCCTATTTTAAATTTAATGTACTGTAAGTTCTACTAAGGAGTGGATTAATCAAAATGTCTAAGTAATATCTGTACTTAAATTTACAATAATTTTCGCTGTACTGTAGCATCTGGCAAATCTAGCTTCAGAAATTGCTTCAACATCTTTGTTCTTGTAATACTCCTTCATTTTCTTAATGATGTACAAGTTATATTTACTGCTTATAGCAATGTGTTTCTCTGCAAGAGTTAGAAGTGCATCCATACTGTTTTTACACAAAAGATTGTCTACACGGTCTAGCCAAGAAGAAGTCATACACCCCATCTTTTTATAGGACTCTTTCCCTAGGTCATTTTTTAATCATTTTCTGCTCAGAAACAGCACCCATTTTGATCCCAAAACTGATCATTCTGCTTTCAGCATGGGCCTGTATACAGGTTAAGCCTAGCTCTGCGTTAACCATACAGCTTGGAGTTGATTTATTAAAGCCAAGGGCAGTACACAAAATTTGAATTGCTGCCTTTTCCAATTTGTCAGTTTCAGAAATAGCTCAAACTTATTCAGTCACAGAGTATTATCCTACTGCTTACCTGGCTAGTATATTCAGTTCGATACTATTTGGCCATCATGTTCCGATCTCTGCTTCTACAGACATATGTAACAGTCTTTAAGATCTTTGCAATGTATCTGACTGTTTTAATGTTTGTATCGTCTTAATAAGTCAAATCAATAAAACTCATCAACCACAAAAGAAATAGCTCAAACTTCTGATCCATGTAAGACCTGATGGCACTGGTCCATCTCTGTCTCTCTGCTAAAGATAGAACAAAAATATTCATGTAGTACCTCTTCTTTGCCGCCATTCTCCTCCACCCACCCATTCCATTTCATGAGCCTAATAATCCCACCTTTCTTGTCCCTTTTCTCACTAATATAGCAAAAAAAGGCCTTCTCCCCTTTTTAATTTCCTCAGCCAGCTGCAGTTCCTTCTGAGCTTTAGCCTGCCAGTTTACACTACCTGCTATGTTGACCATTTTTAGGTAGTCTTCCCTGTCTTCCTCCCTCTGGCTCCTCTTGAATTTCTTATGATTTTTTTCCCTTACTTTCTGGGTGACATCAGTGCTAAACCAGAT
Organism: Neoceratodus forsteri; assembly: GCA_016271365.2. NCBI lineage: Eukaryota > Metazoa > Chordata > Ceratodontiformes > Ceratodontidae > Neoceratodus > Neoceratodus forsteri. Next base: position 1,210,290,678 of record CM057453.1, on the reverse strand, counting down.
GGGAGCTTTGGCCCTTGAGTTCTTCCATTTGAGCCTAACACACTCCCTTTTGGCAAGCATTTTTCCTTCCTTGATGATGGACCATCTTTGGTCCACCTCCAAGTCCACTCAAATGCTTGTCAAATGATTCCTTAGCAGCAAACCCACTCTTCTGAAGTCTGTCTTCCTGACATCCAGGATTTTAGTCTTAGTGGGTGCCTTTTCCCTGCCCATATTCAACCAGACCCACATTGTGAGATGGTCACTCCCACTGAGGAGCTCCTTGACCCTCATATCCTGGGTGTGGCCCCTGTTAGTCATGACCAGATCAAGGATTTCTCCTGCCTGGTGGGTTCTGTGATGCCCTGTTTCATCTGCATCTAACAGTTCTTCCTGCACTGTCTATATAAACTCAGTCATTGACTAATCAGTGGTGAAGACTACAGTATCTCAAGCTAACTTGAACTGTGTACCGTCATAGACTATTATTTAAATAAGGCTTCACTAATTCACAACAAAATCCTCATAGCTGAAACAATTTTTTTCTGTGGTGTTAGCATCAGTGTTTAGACAATGGAGTACACCAGAAATAGATATGTTTTCTTCCTGGGAGAACAATCAACTCCCACACCTTTGTTGTGAGCCCCCAGCAATGGAGACAGTCCTAGAGGATACCCTGTGTTTGGACTGGACAGGGAAGGTCCACTATGCATTCTCTCCATTTTCTTTCATGAAGAGACTGCTCATGAAGCTCAGGAGAAAACCAGCAACAGTGATTCTGATGGCACAAGACTGGGCCAGACAGGCTTCTTACTCCATGCTCCTAGCCTGCCCAGTAAGTCTCCAATGAACCTGCCACTATGGCACAACTTGATTACCCTTTTCCATGGCAGTATAACATTACCAGACCATAAAACCCTATGTCTGAGGGCATGATTCTTGAAGAGCTATAGCATTCTCTAGCCTAATTTATCAGAAGAAGTAATGAGGGTGTTGAAGGTTTCTAGAAAACTATCAGCAAGTAGAACATGTGCTTCAAAATGGAAGACATTTTCATTCTGGTGTGCTCTCAGAAAGATAATCTTGAATTACCTTGTGCACCTGCAGTCCCCAGACCTGAGGCCATGTACCTTGAAGGTGAATTTGGCTGCAGTGTCAGATTACCATCAGCTGTCAAAGGAAAGTCTGTGGGCTTACAATCTATTTTCAAAAGGTCTTTAAAGGTCTCAACCATTTGCACCCTCCTGTGACAGCTCCTATGTGTCCTAGGGACCTAAATGTGTGCATTCCACATCTGATGAAAGCTGTCTTTGAGCCTATGGCTACTGCTAACCTTGAATATCTCACTTGGAAAACAACATTCCTGCTGTCTATGATACCTGATAGGAGGGCGAGTGAGCTCCATGTCCTCTGCACAGATCTGAACTACAAGATCTTTCATAGGGATAAGATCTTTTACAGGATGAATAGGAAATTCCTCCCTAAGGTGGTGTCAGAATTCCACCAGAATCAATCAATTGTTCTTCCTGTGTTTTCTACCAAGCAGTCCAGACAGTACAGGGGGAAAAATACTTCACTGCCAGGAAATAAGAAGGACACTGAACCACTACCTGGACCACACAAAATATGTCTGGTTCAACGACTCTCAGCTTTTTATCACCTGAGGTGAAATTGGGAAAGGCAAACCAGCAACTAGAACTGTCTCACACTACATAGTCTCCTGCATTCAGTTATGTTATGAGAAAGCTGACAAATAGCTCCCAAGAGGTCTGAGTGCACATTCTACAGGGAGCACTTCTGCCTCTGAGGCAGCAGCAAGGGGCATCCTCCTTCCAGTGATTTGTAAAGCAGCTACCAGGAAGACAGTACACATCTTCACAAGACATTACTGTCTGCACATGTAGTCCAGGAGAGATGCAGCTTTTGAACTGCTTTCTTGCAGAACCTTTTTCATAAATAGGTCCTGGACCCAGCCTGCCAAGGTATTGCTATGGAGTCTGTTGTTTGTAAATATACAGTATACTGATGGATTCCAGGGGTTCGAAGAAAAAAAAATACTCACCTTAGTAATGTTGTTTCTTCTTAAGGGATCTATCAGTAATTTTCACAGTCCCTTACCCTGCCTTCCATTCCAGAACCTGGAAATATGTTCAGACAACAATCAGTAGTTTTTTTTCCATTGACTTGAACTTTACTTATTACAGTGTGTTACAGTCCTGAATAAGTGGTCTATGCAGAAGTCTGCAAAATGTTGTTTGTGTCAGCATTTAATTGTTTATTATTTTTCAAACTTTTGTCAAACCTTTGATTATTTTTTGGTAGCAATTTAGCTAGTTTTAGTGGTCACAGCTTCCTCTAGCTTTAGAAGCAAATCTGTCGGGGGTGGGGGGGGCACGGTGCAGAGTTTGAACTTGATTCTAATTCTAAAATTCCATAATTAGCATAGGTACTCTCTCCGGGAAATTCAACCTGGTGGAATGATTGCTGTTTCTGAATATTACTGAGGGATCCCTTAAGAAGACACAACATTACCACGGTGAGTAATTTTTTCTTCAGACTTATACAGAGTGAAGTAAAGCTGGTTGGTAAAAATAGCCTAACTGGTACCACATTGCAATCACCTGATTGATTGGGCAGTTTTTTTGGACAACCAGTGGGAGTGGCTGACAAACGTAGCACAATGTGGTGATGAACCTGTGAAAGCCTCTAGTGCCAGTAAAAACAAACTCTTGCCACAACCAGTAGGGCAATGAAGGGCTACCAAATGACCAAAGTACACATGTGCGTAGAAATTATTTAACGTCCAGGTGTAACTTGGCCATTTTTTGGAGGTGTTGCACCAGATTTTCAAGATGGCCTTTTTGGGACCCCTCCTCATGAAGAGTGCCAGTGTCATTTTGTTTACTTGTCCCAAAAGATGATTTCACAGAGTGAATACACTATTCTGTGCCACAGGTGCAAAAACACATTTTGGGCAAGTTGTGGAAAATAACAACTGTACTGTTTTGAAGGAGGTATGCAAAAATGACAATGTTGAAAATGTGGAATGAAAATATTAAAAGTTGATGAAGGTAAGAATGTGCATAGAAACTGCGCAATGCACACTCGTAACAGTAATTATTTGGAACTTTTTCATGAAATTTGCAACATGGGCTTTTTGGGACCTCACCTCATGAACAGTGGCACTGTCAGTTTGTGAATAGGTCTTGAAAGGTGATTCCGCACAACAACTGCAAAATCACCTTTTGGGAGCACGTAACAAAATGACAGTGACAGTTTTCACAAGTTGGGGCCTTAAGAACCCCATGTTAAAAATTTTGGGGCAAAAATTCCAAAACATGGCTGATTTAGCAGTGTAAGTTGAAAACCCCATTGAATGGCATTATATCATGCTTTCCTCTGATTCTTCAGTTTGCAGTTCGGCTTTGAAGAGTGCAGATGTGTCCCAGTTCAGAGAAGAAGGTGGTGCTGACCTCTGGAAGTAAGTATGGAGTAAGGAGGGTGTGGGGAGGTGGGTGCCCAGTGGGAGGATGGAGATGGAGGATGGGGAGTGGAGCGACCACGAGGGACAGTTTTCTTTCCTACAGGAAAAAAAAAGAAAACATTTGGGAACACAAGGGTGGGCTCCCAGTGTGCCACATGACTGGGGGGTTGTATATGATGCTGACACAGAGATTGGGTACCCTGATGTCGGCGAGGGTTGTGGGAAGAAAAAAAAACTGTTAGGCACACTGGGTTGGATTCCTAGCATGCTGCATGAGCGGAAGGGGGGTGCACATACTGCCGACATGGGGATTGGGGACCACGATGTCGGCGGGTATGATGAAAAATTTTGGGCACATTGGGGTGGGCTCCCAGTGTGCCACATCAGTTAGGGAGGCCACAGAATGCAGCGGAGCTGGCAGCAGGGACACAACTGTGAATGCACAGCACTCGCACATGCGCAGTTGCTGGGAATGGCATTTTGTCATTCACAGCATGATGGCGCTAGCGGAACTGTACATGCTTGCAAGTCCTGCATACACAGTTCATGCAGCGGAATGCAGAAGTAACAGCCGAAATAGTGTGGCTGTTATTCTGTAGCGGCCAATCGTGGCAGAGGATTTCAAGCTTCATTGGACATTTGGAAGGATACTTCCAAATTTCCAATGGTAGGTTCTACATTTGGCCTTTTTTTAGAGCTAGAATCTGTTCCCAAAATGGCTGTAGGCTCTGCCGACAGCCCTAAAAATCTGACCTGTGCCTGGGTTGGTGTTCACATATACATAGCTCAGAAGAAACAGTAAAAGGCATTGCTTCAATGACTGATTTTGCATTGATGACTGGATTGTGAATACCTGTAGATCATTACCCCAGTCATCAGTAACTGAACATTTTAGGGTGTTAGTTTTGATGTATATATCTGTCTGCCTCTATCTGTCTGTCTGTCTGTCTATCTGTCTATCTATCTCTCTATCTATCTATCTATCTAGCTAGCTATCTAGCTATCTATCTATCTACACATAGTGGAGCCTGACAGGAAGCAACTCAGTGTCATATATTTTTACGTGACAAAAGGGATTAACTGCCACTGAAATTATGCTGTTTCCTGTAGTAAATCTGAGGAACTCTTTAGTAATCTGTGTTGCATCCTGGAAGACTCATAGATATATATATATATATATTAGAGGCAAAAAACTAGGTTTAATGCATTAGTTAGGATTGTTCCACAGTGACAAAAGTGAGGAAATTCGGTGTTAGGGTTGAAAACCCCCCTTGGACCCCACAGCCCACCCCCAACCGGCATTGGGGTGCGCATTAGGAGTCATCAGCCCCTAACTCTCCTCCTCCATGTGTAAAGCAGCAGAAGTTATAGGAGAATGGGGTGAGAGTTAGGACCGACGACCCCAGTGCGCACCCCAGTGCCGGTTGGAGGGGTGGGCTGGGGGGTCCAAGGGAGGGTTTCAACCCTAACACCGAATTTCCTCACTTTTGTCGCTGTGGAACAACCCCAACTAATGCATTAAACTGAGTTTTTTGCCTCTAATTTCCCTTCTTTTTGAGAATGATAATGAGAAATAGTGAATGTAATGCAGCGGCGGGAGTGCGGGGTTGGAGGAAGGAGACTGGTTGCAGTATTGGGCACCCACCATCAGTAATTACCATTTAAACTGCATGGAAATTTGTGGTGAGGTAGAGAACCCACCACTGGCAGTACAGCAAAGCAGATGGCATCATTAGAGGATAGGTGGGTAGCATGGGTGCCCAGGAGGAGGGCAATGGTGGGGGTAATGTAATTACAATGGATCAGGTAGGAAGAAGTAGACTGGCATTGGGACTGGGCACCTACCATCGTAACTCACTAAGTCTGTGGATACCAGCAGTGGGGCTGGGCACCCAACAATGGTCAGGACTCACTAATGAGTGATGGAATAGAAACATAGAAACATGGAATTTAATGGCAGGCGACCAAAGGTCCATTATGTCTGCCTTACTATATTACTGTACTTCACCTACTGTACTGGTGGGCTGTTATTCACTCTCCCATCCCTCAGACCCATGTTGGTCCCCCTTGGGGATGATGAGTCCCCTTGCTCTGCCAAAACCATGTTTAAACCTGTTAAAGGTAGCTGGTTCCACCACTTCAACTGGTAGTCTGTTCCATGGTTTCACCATCCTCTCAGTAAAGTAGAACCTCCTCACATTCCTCTTGAATTTGTTCCACACCAACCTCCAGTCATGCCCGATAGTATTACAAATAGGTCCTCACTCTTTACCTTTTTATACCCTTGAGAAACCTATATTTCAGTTATGTTCCTTAACTCTGGCCTGACCTCCAGCCAGTATATATTTAGGGCCTCCAGATGATCTTCATAGAACCTGTCCTGCTGGCACTAAATCATCTTGGTGATCAGTAAGCTGGATATCGTATTTAAACAATAATGTACAACAGAGTGTAGTATGGGATAGCGTCATGACTCAGGTGTGTGTTGAGGCAGGATGCCGCAGGCCGAGTGTCTCATGCACCTGAGAAATAATGATATCCCATGATATACCGCACCCTGTTGTGCATTATTGCTCTCATGAATGGATCTGAAAGTTTTTTTCAGTAAAAAAAAAGAAGTATTAAAGTCTTTTGAAAATGCATCTTTTGGGATGTCGGAGGAGCATCTTTTAACAAAACAGTTCCTGGAGGGCTCTTGGCAGCAGGTGGTGCTGTTGTAAGTGATCTGGGTAATCTGTCACACTCTGTAGCACCATTGCACTTGATCCAGTTCCAGTGCCTGCTCTGCGACCGGGTGAAGATTTCCTGTTTATTTTTAGTAGTTGGCGGGTTGGAGCTTTCCTGTGCCATGACTGGTTTTCTTTCTGTTTTTTTTTTTTTAAACAAAAGTCGAATCTTCCTTCCTCCCCCAGCCCATGAAGTGATTGACAAAACTTTGAAATGCTCGCACTGTGTGTGTGATTAGTTACAGTAACTCTCTCCTTAGAATAAAAAATTAACATTCCCCCACCCACGGTAAGTAGGGATGCCAGCCCTCATCCCCCTCCCTGGGACAACTTAGATCCCACCATTCAAAATAAAGCCCCACACAAAACACCTGTGACCTCCCCATTTGGTGCAGTGACCAGGTTCACACCCCTGCTTGGTGACTGTACAAGGCACACCTGGCTGAGGGGTTTGTGTTCGTTCTTTCTCCTGCAGTATGGGGTTTGTTCCAAAACAGATAACAAACAGTAAATAGTGTGGTGCCTCCATCCAGAGAGAACACGTGGGCCAGATATTGTGTGCAGTACAATCCTCTGGGATGTAATACCTACCCATCTCCCTACAATGGTCTGTACAACCCTCTGGGGATCACAACAGTTATTACTTTCACCAATAAGCACTTCTGTTACAGCATACAAAGTGAGGGCACCCACAATAGTGAAATTCAAACAATTAACAGCATTTTTATTTGGTTCTACAGGCCTGGCATCTGGCAAAAATGGAAAGTTAAATGACTGCAAGTCACCTTAAGCACTCCCCCCATGTATCAATACAACCTAAGGACCTCAGTACTGTAGGCCAATATCACCCTCTCTGACCCCACAGAGTTGTGGGTACACCTGTCTAAGCAAGGGACACAAACAGATAACTTAATTTACGCAGGATGTGGTATACTCTTTTACTGGTACCAGTAGTAGAAGTATAGATTGAAGTATAATACAAATACCAAACTCTGGATCCCCAAGAGATACACTAGAGCCCTGGTGCAAGCCTGTTTTTATGTTGCCCAGGTTCTGCCAGTGATGCACTTGAGGAAAGTTAGCCAGCTTGCATATTAACACCCCCAACAGGCCATAGTGTGCTAGCACAATTTTAAAAGAACTTGAAATTCTGAAAGGCTTGCTCGAAATGTCAAAAGGCTTTTGAGACACAATTGTAATGCAAAGAGGGAAAAGTACAAAATCAAGCCAGCTATGCCAGCACTCATGTGGCCCATGGATGCAGCAGTTCAGACAAGGTGGGTAACAGCACAAAGGAGCCAGTCAACAGCAAACAGGAGCTTTGGATTCTCTTGAATGTATTACAGTACAGCAGCACAGCCCTTTTGGACCACACTTCTTGGGATGCTGTTTTTCTAGCTCACCTCTCAAGACACTGCCTTTTTGGCTCAACTATCAGCTTGCAGGAGCACTAGGCGTGGCTTCCTGCTTCCCAAGGAGCCCAGACTCTGGGAGTGACCCCACAGTCTGACTCCCCAGTGGATCTAGAGTACACCCATATTTAGGCATGCACCTGTGGCTCCCTGTTCCCCAATCCACCCCACTAGATAAGGCTAGCAGGCCCCTTACCTGGCTCTGGAGTAGTCTGGGCAGGATGCAGATCTCTGTGCATGCTTGGATCAGCTCCGTAACTTTTGAATGCAGCAGTGACCCACTGGTTCACACTTTCAAGAATTTCTCCCAGACAGGGCTCATCTGGAACAGTCTCTGAATTTGATGAAACCAGGGCAAGGTTCACAAGTAGTTTACTGACTGATCCTGGAAAGGGCTCGCAGGGTTCACTGGCCTGGCTAGGCCTCATGCTGTCTCTCACCAGCAGCGGGTATGCACCCTTCCCAATTCCTCTTGGACTGTTCTCAGCTCCTCAATAGCCCAGCAGCATCTTTCCCTCCATTCAGAGTCTCATTGGACAGACGGGGCTGTCAATCAGTCATTTTGCCCTATTCTGCCCTCAGATTAGCTCCTCACAGCCCACCAGTCCATGTGGGAGGATCCTATTGCATTACTCCCCAATCCTCTGTGGGGCTAGCTGCTGAGATCCATGATCTCTGATTGACTGGCAGCAAGGTGATGGGTAGACAAAATAGTGGCTGTATTTTCAAAAAGCAATTGCTGCAGTTAAATGTTTATTTTTATGGCACAACCATTCTGCTTTTCCTTTCATTGGCCCCATGGTCTGGCAGGCACACCTGTTGCCTTAAATCTAGTGATGGTGTGGGGTTCATAGGGGCAATGTGCCCCCCCATCAGGAGCTCCGTTGCATGTTGCCCCCTTTCACAGGCAGTTTTTCTCTTTGGCTGTTAGTCTTTTGTTTTCTTAAAGGCACATTACACCTACATCACAGGGTCCACTCTCTCCTTCTCTGCCCTTCCTAGTGCCTGCATGCCCTTTGATGCTGACTGGCATCCCTAGGGCTGCAGCACCCTAAGGGAGGTGCTGTGGCTGGCTGCCGATGCAGTCCTTGTTGCTGCACAGCAAGTGCTCCCAGAACGGAAAAACGGTCGAGCTGCAAAGTCAGCTTGCAAATTCAGGCAAGCAGCTGCTTGAATGTGCGCACATTCTCTGCATGAATGTGTGACTATCTTCATCTGGTGGCTCCCGTGGTCCCTTTCAAATGCCAGTCCTCCTCCTGCCTGCCTACAGAAACTGTCAACATCCTGGTCTGCAGTCTGATAACCAAAGGAACTACTGAACATAGAGAGATGCTGCAGGTGTAATGAGTGGTGGAGTTTGCTACTTTAAAAGAGCAGCCACACCAGTTGTTCTGTGTGCTCTAGCAAGCCAGCAATACTGCATGACAAAGACACCTGCTTCAGTGAGCCATTTTCTAGTTCTGCTGTGCCCTGTGACGAGACATCTCCTTTTGCCCACCTACAGAGACTGCCAACATCCTGGTCTCTGGTCTGGTAAGGGGGGGGCTACCAGACATAGAGAGGTGGTGCAGGTGTAACTAGGAGTGGAGTTTGCTACTTTAAAAGTGCAGCCCTGCCAACTGTTCTGTGTGCTCCAGAAAGCCGACAATACTCCATGGCAAAGACACCTGCTTCAGTGAGCTGCTTCCAGCTCAGCTGTGCCCCGAGAAGAGACATCTCCTCTGGAATCCATTTTGTAATATTTCAATTGAAAAAAAGAAAACAGTCCCACACGATGTATTTTTTTTTTAAACCTGGTCATTGCTGCCGGCACCCCTTCCCCCAACCTGCACCTTCTCCCTGCGCACCTCCACCCTCACCCTCCTCACCCCCAACTCATACTTACCTCCGGAAGTCGGGAGCAGCAATCTTCTGTGGACCAGGAACACATCTGCACTCTTCAAAGACCAACCAGGAACTGAAGAAATTATGGTAAGCCCTATAATTGCTGTCAATGGGGGTTTTCAATTTAGGTTGATATCTCAGCCAAATTTTGGAGTTTTAGTCCCAAATTTTCAACATGGGGTTCTTGGGACCCCACCTTGTCAATGGTCACTGTGTGGAATCACCTTTCAGGGCCAATTAACAAAATGACAGTGCCACTGTTCACGAGGTGGGGTCCCAAAAAGCCCTTGTTGCAATTTTGGTGAAACAACTCCAAAAACTGACTGCGTTATAAGCGTCCATTGTGCAGTTTCTACGCACACTGGTAATGTCATCATTTTTAAAATGTTTTCACTCTAAATTTCCAACATCGCCATTTTTTCACACCCTCTTATAAACAGTACAGCTGTCATTTTTCACATTCTTCCCAAAATGTGTTTTAGCACCTGTGGGGCAGAATGGCGTGGCCGCTGTGTGAAATCAACTTTCTGGACAGATTAATGAAATCCCAGTGCCACTGTTCATGAGGGGAGGTCTCAAAAAGGCAATGCTGAAATTTGGTGAAAACATTCCAAAAAATGACTACGTTACGAGCGTGCATTGCACTGTTTCTATGCACACTTGTAACTTCGCCACTTTTTCATATTTTCACTCCAGATTTCCCACATTGCTATTTCTTCACACCTCCTCATGAACAGTATAGCTGTCATTTTTCACATCCCGCCTGAAAAGTGTTTTTACACCTGTGGCACCAAATGGCACACTCGCTCTGCGAAATCACCATTTCGGATTGAGTAAAAAAATGATACTGCCACTGTTCGTGAGGTGGGGTCCCAAAAAGCCCATGTTGAAAATTTGTAGCAAAAATACCAACAAACGCCTGGGGCATTAGGGTTTCCAACTGTAATGCCCACCCTGTACAAACTGATGCGGCATCGGGGTCACTTGGGGTCACTGGCTATAATGCTCACCCCATTATACCCCCAGCCCCACCCCCACCCTGCAGCCACTGACAGGCATCAAGGTGTGCCTTGTGGTCTTCGATCCTAACGTTCACCACATTCTCCTATACTGCACCCATCTCAACTTATTTCCGTACGGAATGGGGTGAGCGTAAGGGCTCAAGACCTCAAGGCACACTGCAACACCTGTCAGTGTCTGCAGGGTCGGGTGAGGTGTAATGGCATGAGTGTTATGGCTGATGACCCAAAGGCACACCCCAATGCATGTCAGTCTCTGCAGGGTGGGGTTGGCATTACTTCAATACTTCACTGCTATTCCTATTATGCAGCTCTCTAACTCCTGCACTACAAATGCCAATACCAACAAGCAAACATTTGGCATTGACAAATGCTTATTTACACCGGAGTCATACAGATCCTGCCTCTGTTAGAGTGCTTGTGATCGATGCTACCGGGTGGCATGTCTGGGACCTTTCTGGGTTTTTCTGTGTCTCTGCTCCGGCTGTCACAAAAGATTTTATTATTAAGTCAACCCACTGAAACCCTGAGACTAGGGAAGCATATATGGATTAAACATTGGTCCTGGTAGGTACATCTCCACAGGGTAGATTTGCTTTTTGTGAGCTGACACTTGTATTAAGATGGCACTCTCCCCCACCATGAGGATTATCCTGGGGATCATGGGTATCAATGGAGGGAGTCTCCATTGCTAGTCGGACAGCTAAGAACTCCTGGTAATGCTGAGGGACTGAAATTCACTATATGTACAGGCAGTTTTAAAGCAAGTGCACTGTTTCTTTTCAGGAAAACCTCAGTGTGCTTACCAGCCCAGTGGCGCTGAGGGTGAAGGCACTGGGCACCTTACCTTACACCATGCCGGTGACCCGTGTTCGAATGAACATGGATTGCTGATGGTCAGCAGGGGAAGAGAAGGATTGATCATCCAAGGGACTGCTCTCCTTCTCCGGGGCCGGATTTGGCATAGAACCATTCCTCATGTGTCACTGTGGTGCAGAGCACTGATGCTGTAAATAAGGGGGCAGATAGGAAGCAGATTCCTGGTGGAACGTATGCAGATGTGTGCACACTCCCTCCACTGGCATCCTGCATGCCTCCTCTCCGCAAGGAGAGAAAAACAGGAAAAATAGAGTGGGCCTTGTTGCGCAGCTTGATGGTCATTAATCAGAACACGCACCTCTAGGGGACATCACCTCACATACTGGAGCCGGTCCTGGCAGAGAAGATGAGGGGTTCCTTGCCACCCTGCCATGGGGGGGGGAGTAAGCAGTGATGGTCCTAATGTGGAGGTGTGGGGATGGACGGCAGCCAGAGGACAAGGTTGCCCAGTAGATCCAGCCAACCAGGTGCCAAAGGAGAAACAACACCAACTAAAGAAAAAAAAGCATAATGTGTGTATAGAGCCGATTAGTGATGCTCAGTCAAGTTGCACATGCTCCTTCTCCTGTTTTAATGATGTATGGGGGGGGGCAGTATAGCATTGCACTTGCCACCCCTGCTTGGTTGGAGGTGATAATGATTATAATGCCATCATATATCCTGATAGTTAGTACCTTCTGGATTCCAGCTCTCCCCACTGTATAACTACTCAGCTGGGATGCCATTGTTGGTATTAACACTGAGGGCAGTGAGCAGAAGCTGGGGCTGGGACCTGCATGAAATGGTATCCAATGGTATGGTACCAAATGTTAAATGGTGGGACACCTGGGGTGCACACTGTGGGGAAGATGGCTTGTTTAGTCATGTTCATGGGTAGTTACTCCCCAGTTGTTGGGAAATGGTGTCAGTGCAGTGGGCATACACAACGGGAACATAATGTCACATGGAAAGATGGCCCTTCCATCTATTTTCTTCACACTGTTTGAAGCCTCTTTGCTGGGTAGTGTGGTGCGACACACTTTACTGTCAGTTTAATAATTAAATCGTGCCTCCACCTCATTATGGGTGCGGATGTTTTTTATGCTAAGCTGTTATTATGAGAGTTTAATGATGTAGTATAAAGGTGCTCCATGCACAACGATGGGCTATTAAATCCACCAGTTGTTCATTAGGGAAGTTGTACCGGGCTTATACTAGTTCAGTTTGGGATGAGGTGGGAGGGGTGAATGGTTTCACTACAATGTTTGTGTTGCTTGTTCCTTGTTTTGTTAAGGCTGTTGAAAGGAGGGGATGGGGGGGTAAGCTTAAAGTTAAAAAAAATGGAGATAATGTTTTCATTACTGTTTGACTCATCTAATTGAGAAGGTCGATATAATAATAAATGAGATTAAGGTCCTGTAGGGATCTATAATTGAGCGATGCATCAAGCTTCAATATGGATGATAGATAGAATGAACATAATTACTTAGAATGTTAATGGTCTAGAGAGTGTGGTTAATTGCAGGAGGGTGCAGGCTAGAATAAACAAACTAAAAAGGGATATCGTTCTACTGCAGGAAACACACATGACAGAGGGAGAGCTAGATAAAACAGCTAAATGGCGGGGTGTCACTTGGCATGGAGCATACTTCAATGCCAAGGCAAGGGGTACAGCAATTTGTACTAAGAGTAACTTCCTGGGTGAAATCTAGAAGGTAAAAAATGATCCCAATGGCAGATACACTTCTATATATAAAAATACATAATGGATTGGCATTCTCCATTGCTGAATATATGGCCCTAATATAGCTGATCCTTCTTTCTATACTAAGCTGCAACTTGACATGGTGGTGTTCTCTGGCCCTTGGATGTTAGGAGGGGATTTTAATTGTGTGGTTGACACCTTACTTGATAGATCTAATCCCTTCCCTGTGACTGGCACAAGAAGCGACAAATCCCTGGAAGCATTGATGCATACATATAACCTAATGGATTGTTGGAAGCACGCTAATCCTGTGAAGCATGAGTGTAGTTACTACTCCCATGCTCATGCTTCTTACACCAGGATCAACAAACTGTTGGTCTCCACATCTTTTTTGGGCATGATCAATGACAGTCAGAACAAACAGATCCTTGTATCAGATCAGACCACTATGGATTTCTGTATTGGTGAAGGGGACATTGTAACCTCCTAAGGGATGGAGCTTAGATCCTATTCTTCTGAAAAAATCATCAGTACCAATAGGTCATGAGGTGGGGATAGTGGACTTTTTAATACACAACAAGATATGGGACACTACCCATTCTACTAGGTGGGAGGCCCTTAAGGCTGTTATCAGAGGGATGTCAATCTCATTTTCTAGTCACCATAACAAGTTGCAGAATGCTGTGCAGGTATAGCTCAAGGCAAAAATAGCAACTATGGAAAAGGACCATATGTGGAACCCTAACAGATCCCTTTACTACAGATTGCAAAGATTAAAGTGGCAGTATAACACCCTGGCAACTAAAATGATTGCGAGAGCTATCATACCCTCACAGCCAGGGCAATATTTTGATGGGGATGGGGGAGGGGTTAGATGTTGGCTGGTCAGCTTAACAGTAGAGAAGGAATAAGGGCTATATCACAAATTCAGAATGGAAAGGGAGGAATCAGTTCTGACCTGAGGGAAATTGGAGAAGAATTTTGCAAATTCTATAAATCGCTTTATACCCAAGAAGCACACCCTTCACAGAAGTAATTAGATGATTTTTTTGCTAAAGCCCAGATCAAACCCATTGACAGCTACACATCCTCTGGTGTTAATAGAACAATAGAGAGCTCTGATATGACGGATGCCATATGGGCACTCAGGGGAAGGGAGGAAAGGCTCCTGGCCCTGATGGGCTCCCTATTGATTTCTACAAGACCTTCTTACCAGATGATATACATGATTCAAGAGAGCTTAGATGCAGGGACCTTATCCCCCTTTCATGCATGCTGTCACTATTACCGTGCTTCCAAAACAGGATAAGGAACCTCTGAAGTGTGCCTCTTACTGGTCAATCTCGCCATTAACAGCAAACTATAAAATAATAGCTAAAATGTTGGCCACTAGGCTGGAACCTATCTTACAACAAGTGATCCATACAGATCAGACGGGCTTTATTAAAGGTCATCAGTGGAAATCTAATGTTCCTAAATCCTTCAGTATTATACATAAATGGCACAGAAATTCAGCATTCCATGGGGCAGTTGTTCTTACCTTGGAAGCTGAAAAAGCCTTTGACTGCGTGGAGTGGGGGTGTCTGTTTGACCCCATAAGTAGATATCAGTTGAAAGACCAGTTTAGTAAATGGATTGCTGCCCTGTATCAAGCACCGCAGGCACAAATTCTTATCAATGGAGATCTGAGCGCATCATTTCCCCGACCCATGACACAAGACAGGGCAGCCCATTATCCCCACTTTTATATGTGCTATTTCTTGAACTGCTGGCAGAGGCTATTAGGCAGCACCAGGTGATTCAGGGGTTTAATAGAGGGGCCCATGACTAATATAAGTAGGCTCTATTCACTGACGATATTCTCCTATTTATGCACAACCCAACTGAGGGCATATCCACACTGCACAAGCTATTGGAGGAATATGGTAATTTGTCAGGCTGTAAAGTTAACTGGTCAAAATGTGAGCTCTTGCCTGTGGGGAGAAGAAACTCTGATTCCCTTACCCTTAATCCTATGTGAATTCCAGTGGTCCCATCTATAAAGTACCTAGGTGTTCATCTGTCTTGCTGTCTGGCAAACTTTTATTAGAGCATTTATAAGCCTCTACTTGACACACTCAAGGCAGTTAGTGCCAGATGGTGTAGCCTCCCCTTGTCAGTGATGGGCAGTGTTAATGTGGTCAAAATGTGTATCTTGCCCAAATGTCTTTACTTGTTCCAGGTCTTGCCAATTCATGTACTGCTAACCTTTTTCAAGGGTTTTGATGCTCTGGTGCATAGGTTTGTCTAGAATAACAAGCCAGCTAGAATTAAAAAATCTATTTTATGGAAACAAATACAGGAAGGGGGCTGTGGCCTCCCCCACTTTCGCTTTTACTATTGGGCTGCCCAGTTGCCTTCCTTCCCCCTTCTGATGATCTATGCAACCCTGATTGGTTACAGTTGGAGGAAGTTGATATGGGCATGTCTCTTTTATCACTGGCACTGTTTGGTGGATCTGCTAACCCTTTTATTAAGAATTTACATAGAATCTGGCCACAGGTACACAAATTATTACACCACTGCACCTTGATGTCTCCCTTTGCCTCATTGACTAGTGTGTTTAAAAGTTAGAAGAATTACCATGTGTTTTTTACGTGAGGTCCTTCTAAGGTGGTCGCATCTAGGGGTCTGTACAGTTAGGTTCCTGCATGATAACACCCAGTTAAACACTTTTCTGGAGCTGAGGTCTAACTAAAGTCTTCCTAAAGGAGATTTTTTGTATACTTGTGACTGCGTTGGTAGTTGACTGTTGTAGCCCCTAGGGAAGTGAGTGATGATGCTAGCTCAGTGTTTAAAGAATTGTTGATTATCCACCCCAAAACTGTAAAACCATCACCGTATTGTATAAAATCTTTATTGATCAAGACCCGCTGCCCACTGCAGAGGTCAGAGTGAAATGGGAAAATGATCTGGGTCTACCTATAACTGATCAGGTGTGGAAAAGGGCCTCTTGTCACTACATGGCGGATTCCACCAAATACAATTGTTTTTCCTTCACTGCTCCTACATAACTCCCCCTCAAACTTCAAAGATTCAATGCAGGCAAATCTTTGTTGTGCCCTAAAATCATTGTTGAGGTTGGTGACTTCTTGCACATGGCTCTCACATGTATACATGTGCTGGGATTTTGGTCAGAAGTACATAGGATAATGCAGATAGTGCTATGAATCCCCTTCTCCTGGGAACTGGTGGAGTTGATGCTTGGAGGTGCCCTTAACTTCTGCATCCCCTCTAAATCAAGGAAATTGTGGGAGCTAGTCATATTGAACACACAAAAAAAAAAAACAATTGCACAAAATTGGCTAAGCGTAAATCTCCCTACCATTGTCCACTGGATCCAAGATCTCTTACAGTGTTTGAAGCTAGAGAAAGCACAACAAATGGAAAATGGGAACCACAGGGATTTCTATGAAATTTGGAAGCCACGTGTGTGTGCTATAGAAAAAGAGGAATTCCTATCATAGTCTATTTTGCCAAGTGCGAGAGAGAGTTGGGGATGGGGCATTTTGGATGGGACTGATATGTACTGTCAGTGCGCCAAATCAAGAGAGAACCCTGCTCTAACTGCCAGTTACACCTTCTAATTGTTCAGTCTGTAGCTGTTTGTTAAATTCTCATTAAAAATGTATGTTCGTGTTTTGCCTAAATGATTTTTTTGTCCACAGTCTATGACTTAATAACTGTGTTGTTATGCGTACTTTGTTAAATGACTTTTACGATACAGTGTATATACATTTCTCCTCCATGTTATAAATAAAGTTTGCAAAAAACAAAAAACAAAAAAAAAACCATTAAATTGCCTACTCAGCTCTAATATACAGGTGCTACAGCACCTGAATTATATCTATATATGTGCATTTATATGTATATCTATATCTATCTGTATCTTTCTTTATCTATATATTGTAAAAAAAAAACTGTGTTAAGGCACCAGTAGGGTTCCACCATAACAAAAGTAGTGAAATGTGGCACTAGGGTTTCCAACCATAACTCCATCCCTCCCACAGCAAAATGACAATACCACACAAGCAACCACAGTCTGCCATCATCAGGTAAGGCAAACACTATACAATTGTTTCCAAATGACACAAATGCAGTGTCACTGATGCACTACCTTTGTGGATTTGGATCTGTGTTATGCACACTGCAAGATATACACACTTAATTCTGGCTGCAGATAGAAATCCACAATACTCAAATCGCAACATTACTTCTATGCGCAGAAGCACAGGCACCTGTAGCCACAGATATAGATTCACAAAACCCAAATGGCAAGAGTTCTTTTGTCTGCAGAAGTGTATGCACCTATGGGGCACAGTGCCTCTGTAGCAACAGGTACTCATGCACACTGTAAGATATAAACACAGTTCTCTCTGCAGAAGTGCAGGCCCCTGAGGGCATGTGCTTCTGCAGCCATGGGCATAAAGCATACACACCAACCTCTAGCTGTAGAAGTGCAGGGCCCAGAAAATCTATTATAATAAAATGACATCTTTACCTACGGATGTAAGGAATGCACATCGACTTCTGACTGCAGATGTTCCTGTCTCTGTGGGTCCAGTAATTATACAGCCATTTGTACTCTTGCACACTGTAAGATATAAACACACAGTTGTGGCTACAGAAGTACAGGCCCCTGTGGCACTTGCAGATACAAATCCACGATGATAGCACATCAATGCTACTGAATTTGTGTCATATGGAAACAGTTGTATACTGTTTGTCTTACTTGATGATGACTGTCTATTGATTCTTGTGTAGAATTGTCTCTTTGCTGCTTGGGGGTGGGGAGTTAGAGTTGGAAACCCTAGTGCCACATTTTCCTACTATTGTTGCAGTAACTAGAATCCCAAGTGGTGCATTAACGTAGATTTTTTGTAATGAATTTCCTTTCCTTTTTAGGTAGTGAAATTGTTTCCTCCTTCACCCAAGTCTCTTTGGGACCTATGTGAACAGATGCAGATGAACAGGGTCCTCTTGTCCCTGTGCCAAGGGAATAGTCTGTCTGGCAGTGGAAGTGCCAGGCCCTTTGGGCCCTACAGTTTTTTGGAGCCGCAGATGTCAAGATTTGTAGGCCAGTCCGGTGGGTTGCAGAAGTACAGGGCCTTCTGGCCCTGTGCTTCCATGTTTTACAGATACAGACACACAGGGCAAACAGTCCATCTGTCAGCTGAAGGGCAAGGCCCTGTGGCAGTGATAGATGCAGAGTTGTGGGGTCTTATGCCAAGAGAAAAGTTATCTTCACTATATGGCACATGGGTCCTTGTGAGCAAACCTGCACCTTCTGTTCCCAGGATGGGGAGTGGCACCACATGACAGCACTGTACCCCAGCCTTGCCCCATCCTGCTGGTTCACTAAACTCACATCCAAGCTCAGCTCTCCCACAGGGGATCATAAAGCTGTACCTGCTGGGCCAAAGGCTTACACTGTAAACAATGTCTGTTAATTTTTTTTTTTTATTTTAACCTGAAATTTTTAACATAGTCATTTTCATACTAGCCAAAACATGATTTCATGCCACAAGTGCAAAAGCACATTTCTGCCAGGATTTGAAAAATGACACGTCACATTTATGAAGATGTATGAAAAATGGCTATGTTGAAAGAATGGAGTCAAAATATTTAAAATTACCAAAGATATGAGTGAGCATGGAATATTTTTAATGAACGTTCATAACTTTGTATTTTTTTTTATATTTTGATTCCAGTTTTAAACAAAGGGCCAGATATTCAAAAGTGCGTCCAGTGTATGCACAATGGATTGTGCAGCGCAATGTAGATGTGCCATAGGAAATGGATGCCATATTCAAAGGATGCACCACAAACATGCGCTGGTGTGCAAAGTACACTGAATATAGCAAAGGTGCACCACCGCGCAAACAGACATGCACCAGAGCAAGCAGGATTGCACAGGAGCATGCAAGTATGCAATAGCCAGCAGGCTGAGCAAGCACAACAGGCAAAGGTGATCACAGGCAGGGCAGCACAAGAGCAGAGTGGCAAGCCAGCAGTGGCAGACCAAAACCACAAGGGCGCACTGGCCAGGATGCATGGCAGAGGCACCGTGCTAGAGGGCAACAGAATATGCCAGTTGACCAACACCAACACATGTTGCAGAGCACATCAACCCACCCACCCTGAAGGCAAGCCCACTGGCAGGCCCATGGCAGTGCACCACCACCACCATCACCACCACCCTGACAGGCAGCACCGTATGGGACAGTGTCACAGCCATGGTGCAAGGTCGCCAGGCACACATAATGGACTGATGGAAAAGAGATAGGGATGCACAGGGGAAAAAGGGGCAAATGGCACACAAACAGGCAGGGACACATGGCACAGCACTGCACTGCACACCAGCACTGGCGAGGGCAGCACGGCAGGTGGATGGCAGGGCAGCACAGGCAGACATGGACAGAAGGTGGTGGACCACGGACAGAGCAGGGGGTCACCCAAGCCCATAGGCATGCAAGACACAGGAACATGGCATACAGGACCCGGCACACACAGCAGCACAACCCAAAGGGCACAGCACTGGGACAGGTGGGGACATGCCCATGGTCTCGACACAGCAACTACAGCACAGTGCAACAGGCTGACTACAAAGGAGACACAGACACAGATGTCATAAGAAAATAAAGCTTTATTTGAAAATATACAATAGTGGTGTGCCAAAAGGGCATGCAGGTACAAACATGCAGGGGAAAATGCAGGGAGTGGCAAAGCAAGGTACAAGAGGAATGGGACCGGGAGGAATCACATAGGTGGAGAATGTGGAACAACAGAAGTGGAGGAGTGCAGGGGAATTCCAGGGAACTGCAGGGATGGGGGATGGAATCAGTGGTGCGTGCACTGCAGCATGGTCTGCAGGCGGTGCACCTCCTGCACCAGGGTCTCTGTGGCCTCTAGATGGTGATGTCCCACTCAGAGCAACTGATTTGTCCAGCCAATGCCCTGCCGCACAAGCTGTTGGAGGATAAGCAGGCCCCTCATGATCAGCCCCGGTCTCCATCTTCAGGCCCGTGGCCCAGCCTGACCTAGGAGAAGGAACAGAACAGGCAATAAGTGCTGTGCGTCAAGGAGGCCAAGCCCCCCCCCCACATGTGCACATTGGCGAGCTGATGCAGCCATTGGTGGATGGAACCCACAATGGCACGTGCACGGTGGACTGCCACAACTGACCCTGACACACCCCACAGCCAGACTACCAGGCCCCCCAGGGGCAGCATGCACCGACACCTCCGAAGCGTACTCCACAGTGCTGGTACAAGGCCCCCTCAAGCAGGTCAGTAAACTCCCAGCAGCAGTCACACACCATGGGGGATGTGTGCACAGACTCACCCCACTAGGGAGAGCCCTGGGCGCCACCACACTGAGGCTACGTGCATGGAGCTGCTGCAAACTGTACAACATGACACAAGTGGTGGAGGCTGGCACCTTCCCAAGCAGTGACCATGCATGTTGGCAGTGCCCATGACTGGACCACACCATCCAACCCAGCCCCACACACTCCATGTACACCATGCCGCACACACTCACCTGCTGTCCAGGCATCGGTGCAGCTGCAGCACCACCATCACACACTGCCTGGTCTGCCTGTAGCCTACCTGGCTCTCCTGTGGTCCTCTGGTCCTGTGGATGGACAGAGATAGAGACAAGGACATCAGTGGCATGCCATGAACAGCCACCCTAGCACCAACACCATGCACACCACTGTCACAGCACGGGCAGGTACACTGACCCGTGTGTGGGTGCATGCATCTGGCCCACAGCACCACACACTGCACAGGTGTGTGGTATAGCACTGCAGGACATGCAGCACCCACCAGCGCTGTGAGTGCCCCCCTGCAGCTGCACATGCAGAAAACCTGTCAGCACAATTATTGGTCAATGTGAGCATGCACAGTGCTTGCAGACACCTACCTGGCTGTGGCACAACCCCCTACTGCACCCTGGCCTGCAGCCATTGGAGGCAGGCTGGATCCTGCTGGCGTAGTTCGCCATACCGGTAGCAGCACTGCGGCCCTATGTGTGGCAGACCCATATGCCTCTCCAGCCCTACCACCACCCTGTCCCACAACTGGGAGCAAGGCCCCTGCAAATCAGCTGCCCCAAACAGCTGGGCTGCCACAGGCTCAACCAGGGCCACCAGGTTGCACATCTCAACCTCACTTCAGTTGATTGTACGGTGCGAACTGGACCAAGAACCCGACATAGTTGTATGTGAGCAGTTGAAGCGCTACCTCGACCACTGTGGTCTATGAAGCATACACGTGGAACTGCCCAGGTACAATGCACAGTAGAGGGCCATGAACCACAGTTGCGCAGCATGGAGATGTGTGATAGACATGCGCAGTAGAGACCTTTAGCGCAGTACTGCACATGCACACAGCAGCATGGCAAGGCAGGAGTAGGGATATGCTATACTTTTCAATGCCATTTTTTGCACAGGAATTTCTGTAGCCCACATACGTGCCCTGTGTGACCCTGCACAATGTTATGCATGCACCAGTTGCACAGTGTCTGGCAATGGTTGCGCAATGGAGCCAGGCAGCTCAGTGGCCCCAAATGCCCAGCATGTACACAGTGCACTTGCGCAATGAGGGAGCATTGGGAAGTGCACGCAGCTGTGTGATAGGCCACTGGATGGGGTGCCACTCATGGTGCACATGTGTGCTGTGCAGCAGCGCACTGTGCATGCATGGGGGATGCACCAGTCAGTTGCTCTGGTGCATTCTTATTGCGCATGGCACAAATCTGACATATTCAGCCAGCATATGGGTGTAGCCTCATGAACCAATACAAGGCGCAGTTTAGCTCATTAGAATCGCATTACAATTGTGCTGGAGCTCATTTGCATGTATTGCTCCATAAAAGCACCGCAATACAGCACAGGACACTGACAAGTATTGCAGCCAGTGAGGTAAGGAGCAACACACATTGTGAAATAGCTGGCCATGTTGCCAGTGCTGCACTGTTCCAGGTTGGGCTGCCAAGTTACTGATGGGCCATTGTCTGACTGTCCACAAGTAGCAACATGTCTGAGATGGAGGCAGCTGAGGAACAGGGGTTTGCATGGAAGCACAGGCCCAACTACATGAAGGATGAGCAGCAGGCTCTTTTTGAGGCCTACCTCAACAGGAAGCAACTGCTGAGTGGGGCAATGGGCACCCTGCAGGAATGTGCCACTGGGAGGGAGGAAGTGGCAACCTACGTTAATGCCCATGGAAGGCATAATAGGAGTACACAGGAGTGCAAGAAAAAGATGGGGTAGACCGTTGATGCATCAAGGAGAAGGTGGCCACCATCAGGGTGTCCCACAGCAGGACGGGACGAGGACCCGGCACCACCACTGTACTGATGGCGGGTGAGGAGATGGTGGTGGTGACCATCAGCCATGCCACCACTGAGGACATCCCAGGAGGAGGATTCCAGATGGGTGGCAGCCCCTCACAGCACTGTGAGTCAGTGGGTGTGGATGTGGGTGCCGCCTGACACCCTGCAGCCTTGACAGCTGCAGCGTTGCATGCTCCTTGCATGTGCGGCATACAGGAGTACATGCTGCACATGGGGCCACTGTGCATGGCATTGTCCACCTGTGTGCAGTGGGACAGCAGCATGGGCACTGTGCTGTGACCAAGACACCTGCTCCAGGGTGTGCAGTGCTGCTGGCCAGCCCCACTGTGCTTCCTGCACAGTGCGCCAGTGGCATGGCATGGGCCACAGGGGCACAGGCAGCTGCACAGCACAACACTGGTGTTGACACCCTTGGGGGGCATGTGCCTGCTAGCCACGTGTTGCTTCATCACCATTTGCTGCAGCCACCCACCATGGCTGGCCTGGCATGGGCGCCATCAGTGGCATGTCCATCCTGCTGTTTGATGCTGCACAGGCATACCATGTTGCATGCTGGCACAATGGTGGTGCACATTTGCCCATTGCATTGGCATGGCTTTGCATGCACATTGCCATCTTCATCACTGATACCACTCTTCTGTCTTCCAACACCATCATGCCTGAAGGGTGAGTTGCAGAACGCCACTGACGATGTTGGATCTGAAAAGGAGCCATCCACATCCACAGACATCTGGGACAGTGACTGTCAGCAACAGGGCAGTGTGGGGCTGCTGGACGTCCTGTGCCTGGGCGACGATGACACCCTGTTGGACCTCCTGCTCACTGAGGCCCTACCCGTGCTGGTATCAGGGACACAGGAGGGTGCATCATCTGACCCAGATGATAACATTACACTGATCCTGGACAGCACAGGCCTGGACATGCCACCCATGGTACAGGGCCGTACACAGGCAGTGGTTTCCACCAGTGGCATTATGACACCTGTGCAGCTGCACCCTGACCTTGTCCACACAGTGCTGTGTGGTGCTGCCACCAGCCATGGGGGAGCACTGTTGTAGATGCCAGTGCCACAAGGATGGCCCAGCAGGCAGTTGGGCAGCAGCAGTGGGCTGCAGTGGCCACCATGCAGCACACCACAGGGGCCACCAACAGGGCACCTGCAGAATCCCCACCCCCTGCGTGGTTCCCTGTGCAGCATCCTCAGGCATGGAATGTTGAACAGCATGTTCTAACACCCCTAGCAGGTCACTGCCAGCCCCAGGATGTGCAAGGTGCTGACAGGCTGGACGAGCACACCAAGATGCTTCGGTCATCCTTGGACAACCAGGCAACACTTGGGGCTGAGATCCATGCACTGTGGGTAGAATTGTGTCACCTGTATGAGCGTGGGGAGATTGGACGTACCCAGATGATTGATGTGTTCCGGCAGCTGCGGGAAGCCATGACTACATCGCTGGACCACACTGCCGGTACCATTTCCATTGGATTTGCATCGCTGGTGTCCACTGGTCATTGCAGGGTGTGCAGAACTCCCCATACTGCTACATCGATACCATGCACCCGTCGTGTGGTGACCCCAGCATGGCTGATGCCGGGCTCTGACATGGCCATCCCAGACATACCCGGCAGTACTCTCTTTGCCGGGATTTTCATGCCAAGGACCCAGTAGTGTTCTCAGGCCTCTACCTCCACTAGTGTGTTGTTTACACCTCCAGTGGCTGTTGAGCAGCCTGTGGCTGCCACACAGACCGGGTGTGGCTGCTCATATGGCCGTGGTGGCTGGGGCACCACACAGTAGGCCTCCTGGGTGTGCTGTCCCATCCTGCTGCCAGCTGCTGTTGGCTGGTGTGCACTTGTCTGGGTGTGCCCATGTACATGTGGTGACATGTATGTGTGGCATGTGGCACGTCCTCCACATGTGCATGTTGTGCTGCTGGGTCATGTGACATGGGCATGATGAGGGCAGCACTGTGCTGATCTTGCCTGTGTGCCAGTGCATTTCCTCTGATCCATGCCACATCCAGCTGCACATGTGTGTGTATGTGTTGCCACAGTGCCCACCACTTCTGATTGCACCATCGACATGCCCCACTGTGCTTAGCTGTGTACCGTGTGCTGGTGCTGGTGTTGCTTGTGCAGATCATGTTGTGGGCAGCTCTGTGTACAGTGCAGGGCCTGCGCATGTGTGTGTGCTCCCATGCCTGTGCACTGTGATGTGGGCATGTGCCTGTGTGTTTGTGCAGTCCCTTTGTATGCTGTATGTGTGATGGTGTCACTGCATGTATCCCTGTGTGGCTGTGTATCTCTGTGTGTGAATGTGTGTGTGTGTGTGTGTGTGTGTGTGTGTGTGTGTGTGTGTGTTTGTGGTGGTCCATGCATGCACAGCTTGTGTGTCTGGTACTCACCAGCGGTTCCAGTAGTGCTCCTGTACAATTGTGAAACAGTGCCTTCTTGCCTGTATGGCCATCCTGGGGTTCCTCTTCTGCATGGGTGGCTGCATACCCCCATCCAGTCTGTCATCCCCATCCTCATCACTGCTGTTGCCCTTATCCACCTGGACAGCTATCCCATGGTCAATGGCCATGTTGTGCAGCATGCAGCAGGCCAGGAATAGGCCACAGGTTTTCATGGGGCTGTACTGTAGGGCACCACCGGACCTGTCTAGGCAACAGAACCACATCTTGATCATGCCAAAGACTTACTCGATGATATTGTATGTAGCAATGTGTGCCTCATTGTACCTCTCCTCTGTAGCATTGGATGGGCGCTGAATGGCGGTGAGCAGCCAGGGGCACAGGGGGTAGGCACCGTCACCTATGTGGGTAAGACATGTAGGTTAACACATGGCATTGCTTGTTCCCCTTCCCTCACCCCTACCACCTACAACCACCCTCTCAGCCACTGCTGTGTGTGGTGTGGGCCTATGCCCCCTGCACAGCTGCCCATGTATCCCATCCCTTGCCATGCTCACCTAACAGGTGACACATGGGGATCTCCCCATGATTGATCCTCTGGCATAGGATGGAGCTGTGCCAGATGAATGTGTCATGTGCACTCCCAGGGTGGGTGGTGCAGACACTGGTGATGCACCCCATGGCATTGCACACCACCTGGCAGTTGATCGATGGGTACCCCTTCTTACTCATGTAGGTGGCACCCTCTGGGCCAGGTGGTGTGTGTTTGGTCATGTGAGTGCAGTCTAAGGCCCCAAACACACCGGGCATGAGTGCCACCATGTGGAAGTCCTGCATGTTTGCTGTACACTCAGCCTGCTTGCTTGGGAATCATATGAACTCTGAAGAGTGTGGCAGCAGGGTGTTGAGGAACTATGTGAGGAGATGGGATGTGGCCGAGTGGGTTATCCCAGAGGTTGCCCCCACTGGTTTCTGGAAGATGCCTGTGGTGAGCAGGCACATTGCTGCTGTCACCTTGGTCTCCATTGTCATGGCATGTTTCCTTCTGGTGGGTGCCTGCAACTCATCATGACACAGCTCACAGAGCTGCCTCAGAATTGTCCTGTTCAGCCGGTACTGGCCCATGATCTCCATGTCCCCATAGTCCTCAAAGGTGAGGCAGGCACAGTACTGTCTGTGTTGGGCATACCACAGACGGGCCCTTCCTCAGACATGTTGGTGTTCCTCCCTCCTTCTCACGCCCCTCATTACTGCAACCATCATGAATGGCCCTGCATCCATCTCAGTCAGTATCTCTGGCTTGCGCATCTGTTGTGTGTGTGTGTTTGAACCTCCTTTTATATGTTCAATTCTGTTTGGCCGATTCTGTGGGTTGCTCCTGACTTATGCCTTGCTTTTCAGCTGAATATGCCACTGCGCAGCTTATTCATGGATACACCCCCTTGTACTTGAGCCGCATACATTACTGTTGCGCATCTGCACATTGGATTTTGAGCTGACATTCACATTGGTCGAATATGGCTCCGGGGCACATTTCTGTGGTTGTGCATGCACAACTCAGTTGCGCATTGCACAGCTCTTCTGAATATCAGGGTCAGAGTCTTCTTTTGACCCCATGTCATGAACCTGGTAAGAGAACATTTTCAAATTCCACCCAAAAGATGATTTTGCAGAGCGACTACAAAATCACCTTTTGGCACATATTTGAAAAATGTCACCTGGCTTGTTCATGTGGTGGGGTCCCTAAAAGGACATGTAGAAATTTTGGTGGAAAAAATATTCAACATTAGTGAAGCTATGAATGAATGAATGTTGAAATATTTCAATGCTTATTCATAACTTGGTCATGTTACCATATTTTCCACCATGTTTTCAACATTGTCTTCTTATGACCCCATCTCATGTACGCGGTATGTAAGCATTTTCAAATTCTGACCGAAAGGTAATTTTGTAACGTGACTCCAAAATCACCTTTCGTGACAGAATTGAAAATTTCACCTAATTTGTTCTATGGGGGGATCAGAAAGGCAATGTTGAAAATTTGGTGGAAAAATATTTAAAATGCAAAGTTAAGAGTTAGAGTATACAACAAATTGAAACCCATTAACTTGACTTACCTTATTTCCTCACACTGCAGTCATAGTTCTTGGAGAAGAATGTCTTAGAGAAGAATGTCTTTCAGATCAGAGAATGCATTTATGATGGTAAACTGAATTTAAGTAAATGAGGTGTGTGGTGGGGTGTAGGGTAGTGGGTGCTGAATGGAGTGTTGGGTGGGTTGGGTGAGGAGCAGAGATTATCAAGAGATTGTTTTATTCTTTTCAGGTTTAAACTGAAAAAGAATATCAATGATGAACAGTTTTCTTTTTGCAGGGTTACTGGACCCAACACTGGCACTGAGCACCACATTGTTGGTAGTGCATTCAGCAACACCAGGAGTGGGCACCCTGCTGTCTCCACCTATGTGTTTTTTTGGGAGGGCATGGATGATGTGCAGGGGAAGGGGTTGTAAGCAGTATTTGGGGTAGACGACTTAAAGAAAAAATATAAATCAGCATCTAGAAGGTCAAGGGAGGGCTGGATCAGCTGGCAGGGGAGGGAGCGTACATTTTAATGATAGGAAAGGGAACATTGTTTAACCAGGAGTAGCACACTAAGCCGAAGCTTGTTTACAGATGTGACCTGGGAGCACAAGGAAGTTAAGTGACTTACTCAGGATCACACAGTATGCACCTAGGCAGCTGTAGGATTCAAACCCAGGTCTCCAGCTCAGAGCCTTAACCCACTATGCTATACTGCCTCCCTTAGAGCTTTAACCCACTGTGCTATACCATCAGGAAGGATGAGGGAGGGATGGCTGAGCTGGGAATGGGAGGGACAACATGGCATGTGACTTTCAGTGTTTGTAACTTTTGTTATTTTGGGTTGGAGTCGAAAGTTCTGTTGCAGCACTTCATGGGCAACAGTGGAATTATTGGCTCTTGAACTCAGAAATGGCTGCTCTTGGTCCCTATCCCTATTATATATTCTATTGCACTGCCAAACTATATCACCTTTCTGATCAGAAGTTCTTATATTTTGTAGGGCAGTCTGTCCACCTGAGATTATCTTTGACCCTTCCCTCATTCTTTTGGGCATTGTCTAGAATGTGGTGCCCAAGAACCACCCTTTCCTCAAATGGGTGACTGCAGCTACAGTCCTGGCCAAGCACCTGCTCCTTAGATGGTAGAGCACCTCTGTTGTACACTCATTCCAGGAATGGCTCTTGACCATGGATCATGCCTCCTCTCTGGAAGGCCTCTCCCACTTACAGTGGGCAAACTCAAGGCATACCAGGCTGTATAGGCCCCTTTCATGGCATTGCATGTACCTCCTGGATCTCCTTTACATGCTACCATAGACAGAGCCTTCAGATTCCACCTGGAAACCACCATTTGGGAGCCTTGGATAGTCTCACCCTTCTCTGGGACCACTCACCTTGGCTATAAGCACTTCAGCTACCAATAATGCCCCCAGTTAGAGTTAGCCCATGGGAACAGGGTGTACACACAATGTCAAGATTACCTCTGTATATATCCATATAAGATCTGTACCAGAACTGCTGTGTGTATTGTAACTGTTCCATATCACTGCACTGCTAGATAGACTTTGAACAGGATCAGTTCTTATTTCTTTGCATAAATCTTGTTGTTAATATCGTTTTTTCATGTTTGTTTGTTGAAAATTTTCAATAAAAAGTTTTATTTAAAAAAAAGGTTACTCTCACTAAGTTGGGCATCCAGGATATTGGGATGCCCAAAAAAAACATATCTAGGCCAAACTGGAAAAAATAAACACCAATAAGGGCTGACAGTATAGACTAGAGGTTAGAGTAATCCACTGTGAATGAGCTTGGTACATCCAGCATAGAAACATAGAAACATAGAAACATAGAAGTTGACGGCAGATAAGGAACGTAAGGCCCATCCAGTCTGCCCATTTCTTTTTCTACCTTATAAATGTGCCATCGGCCTTTGCTCTGTCAGTGGCCTATCTATTCATACTCATTTGTATTGCTCCCTTATGCCTATCCCATGCCTGTTTGAAGCTCTGCACTGTATTCATAGCCACCACTTCTTGAGGTAGGCCATTCCATGCATCCACCACCCTTTCTGTGAAAAAGAATTTCCTCACATTCCCCTTAATCGGCCCCTCTAATCTCATGCTGTGTCCTCTTGTCCTGCTATTTTTCTTATATTTAAACATGTTAGACTCTTTCACCTTGTTAATGCCCTTAAGGTGTTTGAATGCCTCGATCATATCACCTCTCTCCCTCCTTTGCTCAAGGGTATACATATTGAGCTCTGTTAATCTGTCCTCATATGTCTTCTGATGCAGTTCCTGCACCATTTTGGTTGCCCTTCTCTGGACTGCCTCAGTTTGGTTAATGTCCTTGTGAAGATGTGGCCTCTAATACTGCATGCAGTACTCCAGATGGGGCCTAACCAGTGTCTTGTAAAGAGAGATTATTACCTCCCTCTTACAACTTGTGATACCCCTACTAATACACCCTAACACCCCCCCCCCAGCCTTACCTACTGCTTTAGAGGTCTGCTTGGATGATTTCAGGTCATCAGCGATGATGATGCCCAAGTCTCTTTCTTCCTTTGTGACTGCTAGCAACTCCCCTCCCAGCCTATAGGTGGCTTCAGGGTTTCTCTTCCCTATGTGCATGATCTTGCACTTCTTTGCATTAAATCCCAGTTGCCACTCTTCTGACCATTTTGCTAGTTTATCCAGATCTCTTCTCATTCTGCCCACCCCATCTGGATCATCTACTCTGTTGCAGATCTTGGTGTCATCTGCAAACAGACAAGCCTTACTCTCTAGTCCATCTGCAAGGTCACTAATGAAGATGTTGAAGAGGACTGGCCCCAGGACTGATCCCTGAGGTACCCCACTTGTGACTTGCATCTCTTCTGACTGTATACCATTTACCATCACTCTCTGTTTTCTGCCCGTCAACCAGTTTGCCACCCAGTTGACCAACTTCTGACCCACCCCAGCCTACCCAGCTTATTTATCAATTTTCTATGTGGAACAGTGTCAAAAGCTTTGCTGAAGTCAAGGTAGGCGACATCAACTGCTCCCCCTTAGTCCACCACTCTGGTTACCCAGTCAAAGAAATCTATGAGATTAGTTTGACAGGACCTTCCTTTTGTAAACCCATGCTGTCTAGGATCCTGTGCCCCTATGGATTCCAGGTGTTGCACTATCCTTTCCTTAAGGAGTATCTCCATAATCTTGCCCACTACTGAGGTAAGACTGACTGGTCTGTAGTTCCCTGCCTCCTCCCTGCTACCACGCTTGTGGAGTGGAATCACATGTGCTCTTCTCCAGTCTTCTGGGACCTCTCCTGTGCTCAGAGAGTCACAAAACAGTTCTGCTAATGGCTCTGCTAGTTCCACCTTTAGCTCCTTAAGTACCCTGAGATGTATGCCATCAGGTCCCATTGCCTTATCCACCCTGAGCTTAGCAAGCTCTTGTAGGACCCTTTCTTTTGTGAAGGGAGTAGTGCTCACCTCCCTCCTCCCTGTGTCCATGGTGCTGAGCTGTGGGCCCTACCCTACCTTCTCTTCAGTAAATATTGAGCAAAGTATCTATTTAGGATAGATGCTTTTACATGGTCCTCCTCCTCACATGCTCCCTTTTCTCCATTAAGCTTAGCAATACCCCCTCTGGACTTTCTCCTTTCACTAATGTATCTATAGAAAGTCTTGTCACCTTCTTTTACTGTTCGTGCTAGTGTTTCCTCAGTTTGAGACTTTGCCTGCCTTACTGCCTTCCCTGCTTCCCTTAGGGCAGTTTGGTATGCCCTCCTATCTTCATCCCGCTGTGTTCCCTTATATTTCCTGAAGGCCAGCCTTTTGGCTTTGACCTTTTTGCTACTGTATTTGAGAACCAAAGTGGTTTCCTTCTTCTTTGCACTTCCTTTTCTGTCTAACACAATGGAATGTTGCTTCAAGTATTGCATCCTTAATGCTTTCCCACTTTGCCTGTACCCTCACCTGTGTTTCTTTTGCCAGGGCTAGCTTAACTCTGTTGGCCATCTTATCAAAGTCAGTCCTCTGAAGTCCCATATTTTTGCCTTGGAATGGGATGATTTAGATGTAGTAGCCAAATTGAACCATACCATGTGATGGTCACTGGCCCCCAGGTGACCTTCTACCTGGAGATCTGTGATCCCTTCCCTGTTAGTCAGTATTAGATCTAGGATAGCCCTGTCTCTTGTGGGTTGTTGTACCAGTTGTTTGAGGCCCTCCCCCTGCAGGGAATGTAAAAGGTAAAAGCATGTAAAAGAATGTAAAAGCAGCCCTGGGTTTGATTCCCACAACCTCCACTTGCATACTGTGTGATTCTGAGCAAGTCACTTAACCACCCAGTGTTCCCAGGTCACCATTGAAAACAGGCACTTGTGCTTAGTGGGCCTTACCTGGTTACCAAATGAATAAAAAAAAAATCTACCTAAGTGAATCCCATTTACTTAGGTTCAGTTTTTTTTTTTTTTTTTTGCGAAACTCATTTTTATGTATTTTCCATCTGTTTTGGGGGAAAAATCCCAAGATGCTGTCCATCATAACCTGAAAAACATTAATTTGTATGAAAGCAAAATGCTCATGAAAGCAACAATTTAGTGTTGTATCAGAGGGTTATCCTAAAACCCTACCGAGCATGCTCAGAAAAAAAACAACCTTTTACATTCTTGTAAGCCTGGAACAGATTAATATTTTTTCACAAAATCTTCAAAAAACACTGCCTTGGCACAGGCCCCTTCTATCCTGAAAGTTTCTGAAAAATTCCATACCACCTGGGCTGTAGGTGAGAGCAAAAAAACAAACAAACAAAAAACAAACAGTTTAACAAAGGAGAAAAAAGTGGGATTTTATCAATTTTTACACACAGTATCTCAAAACCTGATTAACTGAAAATCACAGAGCTTCCCATATCTCAAGAATCTGCCACTTAGACCATGCATAACAAATGTTGTGTGATATCATTGAATGCCACCAAAGTTATTAAAGTGCATAAATTCTGGTTTAACAATAAACGGCCTACTCATCCCTAACTATATTGGTGTTACTGTGCCAGTATGAGATATATTAAAACATAGCATTGACGTTACTTGGTACTGTAGCAACATTTATTATTCCAATGAGGTGATACAGTGTTACAAGAATACTTTGCTTTATACATGTGAACTTTGTGCACTGTGCCAAATAAATGTTTCCATAGGGAACTGATATGTGTTATGTTCTTGTGGCAGTAGCAGTAATAACAATAAATCTTTCTGGAGCCAAAATTTGAACCCAAGATAACAGGTTGAATATAAACTGTTTTATCTCCCATTTATAAACACCTATTTACTCCCTTCAACACTTTTAGTGGGCCTAAAACCGAAAAGGTGACGGTATCCCTTTTATTATACTTAATTTGCTGGCATGTGGATAAAAATAGATATATCTATTGACATCAGTGGGCTTTCTCTTTGTAGCTAGCCACATTATAAGGATACACAGCAGAGAGGCCTTTAGACAACTTCATAAATCCTAATGGGGAAGTCTTGCCTTTTCATTTGATGCCCTCAAAATGTTCTATTTTAATTCCTGGACTTTTACCTGTCTATAGAGATCTACTCAGAGTATGCAACTACTGCCTGTGTCTAATGTAACAAGTTTGCAACTTGTATTTGTAGCAACTGACATGGACAGGTATTTCTTGAAATTTATGTGATATCCTTGGAGAAATTCCCTGCCTACTTGCCCACAGTAGCACAGTAGGATCACCAGAAAGAATCTCTTTAGAAATATTGTGAAATATGTATTATTCCTCTGAAGGACAGCAGTGTCATCATTGTCTTCCTTCTGCTCATTGTTTAAATGTTAATTGCACACTTTTGTGTATTGTTTCTGTTGATGTCTACACCCCCCCCCAAAAAAAGTAAGGTGTCACAACTCACATGGCAACCCAGACAACTATTCTTTTTAATATTTATAACCATAATTAGGCATAAATCAATGTAATGATGTTGTTGAGGAAGACAAAGAATTTAGGATACACATTCAAAAACTGATTAATTTAAAATACATTTCTGCCCTTGCTTTGGCAGAGCCTTCTGTCAACAGTGGCCTTTGGATTTGGCTGTGAAAATGTATCACTTTACTAACAGCAAGGAACTGGACTCCAGTGGAGTAACATTCATCTCAGTCCTGCAGATGGGGAACGCTACAGCTTTCTAGTGGCAATGATAATGATGCTGTTTGATGCCTTCATCTATTGGGTTCTGACATGGTACATTGAAAATGTCTTCCCAGGTATAGTTTTATGTTTTTTACAAGGAAAAGAAAATGTTTTTTTTTTGTTTACTAATTTAAATCCTTCCGCTACTTTTATTTATTTATTTCAATTGCAGATTAATACCTTTGAGCCAGGAAAGCTCTTTTACATAGGTTCCATGTCAAATGGACGAGAGACAAAATTTACATAAACAGGTTACAGAACATTCAGAGTACACAACTGGTTACAGGCTGCACAGGCAGCAAACAAATATGCCAATAACAGTGTCAGAATTGTTACAATAAATTAGAGTGCAATTTGCCATTCTAAACTGATCACATTAAAAAAACAGGAAAAGGAGTCAATCAGATAAGAACCACATAGCAAGGTGGGAGCAGCCTGTGGGGGCTTTGTCACAGTATAAGGAGATTGTGGTGAGGGGAAGAGCAGGGGTAGGGGGCAGCCTCCAAGAGGCTTTGTCAGAGCAGGGGTTGAGAGAAAGGAGTGGGGAGGAAGGAAGGGGGAAGGTAAGCAGAGCGGTGAAAAGTTATGATGGTGATTAGTCATAGGTATTTATTAACTGCATTCACATAGGTTCTTTTGGGTCAGAAGGGTTAGCAGTTCTCTTTTAAAGGGTCCAATTTTGTGTGTGTTCCAGGGTGGTAGGAGGGAGTTCATTAAACCAGGTGGGCCCAAAGTAGGAGAGAGAGAACGATGTGCAAGGCTGGTTCTTTAGAAAGGTACATGGAGCACACACTTAGCCAAGCTCCTGGTGACTTTTGAGGAGTTGGAGCACTGGAACAGAGCTGCAGTGGAGTAGGGAGTGAGTCCAAGGAGGTTTTTTTTTTGCCTATTAGGCAAGCCTGATACTTCGCTGTTAGCTGTAAGGGGAGTCAACCAGTAGAGGAGTAGAGGGTCAGGTAAGGGTTCAATGTTTAGCCCCCAGGACCAGGCAGCAAGCCTTGTTGAATAGTACTTTTACTCGATTTAGGGCTGAGTCTGTGGCAGCACTGTAGATGACAAGGGCACAGTCAATGACCAACAGAATGGAGCTTCAAGTGACTAGGCTTAGAGCCTCAAGGGTCATGGCTTGCCTGTAGAGAATTCCTAACTTAATATTAGTGGATTTGACTACATGGTCTATATAGTGCATGAAGGAGAGGGTGTCATCTATACAGTATGTACTCAGAGATATTTAAAGGTGGAGACTTGTTCAATGCCATCCCCTTTCTGGCTATAGATAGTCAGGTGTTCAGCATTCCTTTTGGCATATGGCAAAGTTAGGTGCATAATTTTTGGTTTTTTATAGTTTAAAAGGAGTCTGTTTTGGGTGAACCAGTTCTCAAGCATAGTAAAGCAATGCTGTAGATTTTGTGCTGTTTCTGATATGTGACTGCCAGGCACTGAGATAACTGCATCATCTGCATACAGTAGCATTTTAATGGGACAGACTTTGGGAATGGAGTTAATAAAGACGCCAAAGAGAAGTGGTCTTAAGATCGAGCTATCAATACGATGAGAACAGAAGTAATACTTTTCCTTTCTTTGTCAGTCTTGGTTATATGATAATTAGGTTATCTACTTTCCAGCAAAAATATCTATATAACTGTTACACAAAATATCTCCAAATTGGAATTTCAGAAAATTCTCATTTTATTTCTAAAAAGCTTTTCAATAAAATAGGATTGATTCCCCGTAGACTCATTTGGTCACATTGATTATCCCTATTTTGAAGTCATAATCCTTTGCATATGACATCACAACCTGTTGCTGCAGAAGTAATTCTGATGTCACAACCGAGGATTATGAAATCATGGCTGGAAAAGCATCAGAAACAGATGAATTCTAAAAGGCAAGGAACCTGTTTCCATACAAATATCTTCAGCCGTAATTTGTGTTACACGCACACCCTAGAATTCAAAGTGGTTTGAAATGTTTCAGGATTTGAGAGCTAATTCTGCAGACTGTCATCCTTTTCATGAAACAAGTGAATCCCTTTAAGAACAGGGATTGTCTGGCATCCTTTTTTAACCCCTTCACTGATAAGGAAATGTTTCTTGAAATACAGGTGACTCAAGTTTCAATAGTACCCAGTTTCTTCCTATGCATTTGTATGTTGCACAGTTTAGTTCCTTACTCTGTAGTGCCATCTTGTGGCACATGTTTCTCTTCCTTTTAAAAGAAAAGCACATTGAGTATTAAATTAGATGTGTTTTGTTTTCTTAATGTAGTTTTTTTCTGCTCTATCGAAATTCTGATGTTTTCATTATGTTACTTTTTATATGATATCCAGTGTTTGTATAGCAACTGATTTTACATTAAAAATAACCAGTGTAAAACAATAATATATGAAAAAATTTCAGGATGCACAGAGAACATCCCTAGGCACGTAAGGGGGGCAAAGTAGGTGGAACTGATAATTCTACAGCAGGCAGAACAGCACCACCTTGTCTAGCCTCAGTGCTACCAGTAATGTGAAACATAAAAGCAGTAAAAGACTTGTAATATTCAAGCAAACATAGCTATTTATTAAAGGCAATACTTGATATAAAATGGTTGAAACCCCTCACAGAGACATAGTTAGACAAATAGCACAAAAAAAAACTATGACCAGTTTAACTAAGGCACTTTTAAGGGGTGTAATTAGCAGCCCTGCTCCACCCGAATTTAAATTCACATATTATTTATTTATTTTATTTATTGAGTGATCAGAATTACAACCTGTGAGCTAAGAGCTCTTTTACAAAGGGTCCTCATCAAATAAGGAAGGGGGAAATACATGAGTAAGGGAGTCAGTAGCAGATAGTAAGGCATCGTCAAAGACATCAAAACAGCTGAAGTAATCAGTATCAAGGATAACACAGTATAAGCATCACACAGAAAAATCATCCTATAACATATTAGGAGCTTCACAATCTCCTAGGTTTGGGTACATTAAAAGCAAAATATTTGCCGATGTATGGGTACAGAGAAGGTGGAGATACAGTTAGCACAAATCCCAGGTAAAGTGCACAAGTTAGAGCAAGCAGCAGCATAGGGTACAGTAACATAGCCAAATGCATCACATAGACCATGGTGAGGGTAAGCGTACATGGGGATATGGTTTACCCAGAGCCCAGAATTATTACAGGTGCCCTAACCAGGGTTATATGCTGGATAGTGTAATCAGAGGTTGTAGCTATATAGAAGCAGGAGCTGAAGCATACAGAAAGAGCAATTTCTAAAGGGTTATAAGCCAGCAGCCAGGGGAATAGGTAAAGCCTTAGAAGTCATTCAGGATCAGTAGGAAAGATCAGGATAGGTAAGAGGAGTGAGCACAGAAGAGGGGCAAATATGGGGCAGGAGGTGGGCTCATCGAGGTGGATCAGGAGAGTAGCATAGTAAGCTTGTGTTGGGTTGATGTGGGCTTGACAAGGAAAAGGAGATGGGATCATGGGGGAAGGTGGGCAAGCAGGGGCAAGAGAAAAGCAGGGGGCTATGGGAGGGCAGTCCTAGTGTCTAAGGGACTTGTTACACCTGGGTTAAGTATGGCAATAGCAGTACATTGGAGGGTAAATAGCCTTCGTAAGCTCAGACTTGAAAGGACCGAGGCACGTAAGGCTTGTGGTGGCATGCAGAAGCTCATTTAACCAAGTGGGGGCCCTTACTTCAAATACTCACCTTCCTAGTTCAGTCCTTCTGAAAGGCACTGCTAATACTTGCTTAGAGACACTTCTTGTGCTATGTTCAGCTGGGACGGGGGGAGTAAGGCTTGTAGTGAGGGGAGGTGCAAGTCCAAGTAGGGCCTTCTTTTCCAGCAAGCAGGCTTATTGTTTAATGTGGTCCATTAGTGGGAGCCATTTAGTCCTAATATATAGGTTGCATGTATGCGTTAGTTGGTCGGTACCTAGCATAAATCTGCAGGCTTTATTGAGAGAGGTGAGTACTTTGAGCAGGCTTATATAAGAGGCAGCACCATACACTACATTCCCATAGTCTAGGATAGGCAGGATTATACCTCTGACTACCTGAACCCTGGCCTCGGGTGTGAGGCAGAACTGAAGCTTGTATAGGGCCCCTAGTTGCCTGTTGACGACAGTAGTTATGTTGCGTATTTGTTTGTTTAATGACAGTGACTCATCTAGTGTGATACCCAGATACTGGAACAAAGGCACCTGCTCCAAGGTGGTGTGAGAGTTGCAGATGATTGAGAGAGGTACAGTAGATCTCTTCTCCTGTCATCCAACAAAGAGCATTGACTTGTTTTTTTTGCCATTGTGCACCAGCATGTTGTCCTTGAACCAGTCCTGTAGGAGATTAAAGTTGTGTTGCAAATTCCTAGTGAGCACTTCTTGGCTAGTGTTTCAAGTGAAAACTATCGTGTCATCTGCATATAGAAGGATCTCAGATATGGGGCAGGTGTCTGAAAGTGGTTCACAAAGAGGCTGTATAGGATCGGGCCCAGTATAGACCCCTTTGGGACCCATACATTAACCTAACAGGTGTTAGAGATGGCATCATTGATTTTTAGTCAAAGTCAAAGTCAAATTTATTTAAAAAGATGCCCAATCCCACAGGCTCTGGGCGCCGCACAAAAACTGTACAGTATTTCATACCGTATACATTATACATTAAAATATAATACACATAAAAATTTTATTCCCCAATAGCTTGCACAAATAGGAAGGTCTTTAGGCGACTCTTAAAGGCCATTATAGTGGGGGCCTCTCTCACTTCAGACGGCAAGGAGTTCCAAAAAGTGGGAGCAGCGACTCCGAAAGCTCGGTCCCCCGCAGATTTTAATCTCACTCACGGAACTGTAAGGAGGCCACCACTAGAGGAGTGGAGATTTCTGACAGAGGTGGAAGGTACCAGAAGATCAGACAGGTAACCAGGGCCCTGCCCGTGTAGGGCCTCATAGGTGAGAAAATCCACCTTGAAAAGTACTCTCCATCTGACAGACAGCCAGTGCAATTCGCGCAATATTGGAGTAATATGACAGAATTTACTTTGTCTGGACAAAAGCCGGGCAGCAGCATTTTGCACTAGCTGCAGTCTGTGAAGAGAACTTCCAGAGACCCCGAGATAGAGGGCATTACAGTAGTCAAGCCTAGAAGTGACTAAAGCATGTATCAAGGTAGGGAGGTCCAGAGCTGGAACAAGGGGCTTAATCCTGGCAATGTTTCTAAGATGGAAAAAACAGGAATGAACCACAGAGGATATTTGA
Organism: Neoceratodus forsteri; assembly: GCA_016271365.2. NCBI lineage: Eukaryota > Metazoa > Chordata > Ceratodontiformes > Ceratodontidae > Neoceratodus > Neoceratodus forsteri. Next base: position 1,210,252,279 of record CM057453.1, on the reverse strand, counting down.
CCCTCCATGGACAGGTTCCTGTCAAAAATCACACCAATCTTTCACACCCATGGGGAGGCCATCAATGACACAGCTCCTAGCACAAGGCCAGTTGCAGAATCAGAGGCCATCCCATCACAAACTCTGTTCGACTCCACTACCAATACCTCAGTTTTGTCGGGGTTCAGTAGCAGCCAGCTGGAGGATATCCAGTCATTAATCTCAGCCAGACAGATATTCAGCACATCCACTGCATTTGATGTTCCTGGGGCAAAGGATAGGTATAGCTGAGTATCATCAGCATAGCAATGAAAACTCAGACCATACCTCCTAATGATCTCCCCCAAGGGCAGCATATATACTGCAAACAACATTGGGGCCAATACCGAACCCTGAAGGACTCCACACGAAAGGAGGCAGGGTGCAGATGAGAAATTACCCATCACAACCCGTTGCCTCCTATTAGTAAGAAATGACTCAAACCACTTGATGACAATACCGGTGAGTCTGCATAACTCCCTCAGGCAGAAAAGCAACACACAATGGTCCACAGTATCAAATGCTGAGGAGAGATAAAGGAGAACAAGAATTGTCTTGTCCCCCCGATCTCCAGCCCTAAGGATGTCATTCTGCACCCGAACTAACACAGTTTCATTGCTATGTCTGGCCTGAAAAGCTGACTGGAAGGGATCATACAACTCGTGAGTCATGAGATGTTCCCCCAACTGAATTGATACCACCTTCTCAACAATCTTTCCCAAAAATGGAAGATTGGAGATAGGAAGGTAATTTGCCCTAATCTCCGGGTCAGAGAAGCTTTTAAAGGTCTCACCAGAGCCTCCTTCACAGCATCTGGAAAGATACCCTGACTCCAAGGAACACCGACAATCAGGGCAAACACCAGACCAACAGTGTCAACGATACCTCATTAAGCCAGCGATTGGCACAGGATCCAGTTCACAAAGTATGCTAACTAATTTGCACGCCACCTCAATAATCCTCACGAACCTCCACTGGCCTAAACTCTCTCCAACCAGAAAGAGTGCTCTTAGAACACAACTGATGACCACTGACAGCAATGATATTACTAGCTGAGGAAACCTCCTGCCGGATCACAGACACCCTGTCCGAGAAAAAACGAGCAAATTCCTCACAATCCTCATTTGAGGAGACTCTTCCGGGCTGAAGACAAGATGGATGAAGAAGTCTGTCAACAGTCCGGAAGAGTGAGGCTGGTCAGCTTCCCCCAGCAGCAATCTCCCGAGACAGAAATGCTGCCTTCTTTTGGTTGATTGCCTCCTGATATGCGCATGTGGTAATACTTTCTAAGCTCACCCAGACAGATAGCTGGTGGACCACTTGACCATGACAGGTGACAGTCCTAGGCCACTTAATCTGATAAGTAGCATTTGGTGGTCCACAAGGTAGAAAGCCTTGATAAGGTCAATAAAGACTGCTCCTACCATCTGGCCCTGGTCGAGTGCCTTGTGTACATGGCTAGTGAAGTCAATTAGGGCAGTGGTGGTGCTGTGCTGCCTGCTAAATCCTTGGGGAGAGGAAGTCATATTTGAGTAGATGGTCCATGAGTTTGCTGGCTATGATTTTTTCAAGTGTTTTAGAGAGTGGTGGTAGAATTGAAATGGGTCTGTAGTTCAAGACAAGAGACAGGTCACACCCTTTATGTACAGGTGTAACCAGGGAGGTTTTCCAGATGGTGGGAAAAGTGGAGAGGTGGAGTGATAAGTTGAACAGTTTGTTGATGGGTCCAAGGACCTTGGGTAGTGTGATAGAGATCAGCTTTATATTTATGCCATCACTACCCATCCTCATTTTGCCAAGGACTCTAGCAAGGTATTTTCTTGTTTTATTAATGGTTACCTGTCTGAAGTAAAAGGTAGGACAGGACCTAGTGTTGGAAGTTTAGGGTGGGACCTCAGTGGCCAGAGTAGCAACTGGGTATGAAGCTGGTTTTTGGGGGAGGACAGCACTGTAATTCCAGAATGCCTTGTTAAAAACATTGACCATGATGTTCTCATCTAGTATTACTTCATCATTGTGGTGAAGCATGGGGGGGATCTGTCACCATTGCCAATGAGTTTTTTTTTTTTACTTTATCTTTTTATTGAAATTTGAGTATATAAGAAAGCACACATCTAATACAATAGAAGACTATCCTCCATGTAAGATATAAAAAATCACTTAACAAAACACAGTATTTAGGGTAAACATATTGGAGAAGCCTTATATACATGTATTGATAATAAAACACAAACCTAGACAGGATGTAAGTGGAGAGCAGAAGGGTTACAATCAATAGGGTATTATAGGATCAGAAATAGACCATGTACGAAATACATGCAAGGGAAGGCTATGGCAGGGCATTCAGTAAATTGCAAAAAGTGATAAATATGGTAAAATGAAAAATGTTCAGTAATGGAGAGGTGAAGATAAGAGAAAAGTGTGCAAGGAAAGAAAGAAGAGAGAAAAAGGCAAGGAAGAAGGAAAGGAGAGAGGGAAAAAACAGGGATGAAGGGAAAAAAGAGGAGAAATCTGTGCACAAAAGTTTCTAGAAAATCTACTCTGACAGCAAAATAAGAAGGAGGGCTAAATATCTCTAAGAATTAGGGTCTAGAAGAACTAGATTCGATGTACTTGAAGTAATCCTGCCAACATCTGTCATATACAGTGAGTCAGTTATGAGTAACATGAGATAATCAGTCTAGGGAGGCATACTGAGAGAGGCTTTGAAGAACATCTGAAAGAGAAGCACCATAGTTTTCCATTCCATAAGAATCAGACGTTTGACCAGAAGAGAAAGTATGTTTAGCCACCTAAAATGTGCATGTGAAAGGAAAGAGCTATTGGGGATAAGGATGCCTAGAAGGAATAGCTTGGAGTCAAAAGGTAGATTTTGTCCTGTTACTCTGGAGGCAAGTAAACAGACTTTATGCCAGAGCTTATTAATCGGAGCGCAAGACCACAAGATATGAAGTAGATCCCCGTTGGCCAAATTGCAGTGCCAGCAATTATTATTATTTAATAGGCCCATTTGTTAAAGCACACAGGGGGTTCTATACCAAAGATGTAGGATTTTAGTTTGTATTAAAGAACTACGGGCATCTTTAAAGGTATTATGTGCAATACACCAACAATTACTCCATTGTGCATCTGAAATATTGTAGTTAAGAAGAGTACTCCATGTATTTTTGGCCTGTATAGACTGATCAGGTAGATTATCAATAATGTCTTTGTAAATGGAGCTATTTAATTTTACTGATAAATTAGTCCAGTGCGATATGTATGGGTATGTATTTAGAAGAGCATGCCTATACACTGAACTAGAGAGAGAGTTAAAAGCTGCCTGAATTTGTAAAAACTTCCAGAAGTCCTGTTTAGGAAGTTTCAATGTGACCTGCAAATCTGAGAATGATCTAAGAGTGAGTGAATTCTGGTCCAAGATATCTCCGAGAAAGAAAATGCTTTTGTTCCTCCATGTACGACAGAAAAATGGGTGATCTTCTACAGTGAGCAGTGGATTGCCCCATAAGGTGACATAAAACCAGGGTGTTGGATTGGATTTCAGGAATTTGTGGGTTAGTTTCCAATAAAGAACAGAGGATGAAATAGTTGGGTGAGATTTTAGTTTAGAGGAAATGGGATTAAACATGAAGGAAGTGGGAACTTCTCCTGGGCATAATGTGGATTCCATTGCAACCCATAGTGGAGAGTGAGGGGAGGGTTTCTGAAACCATTTAATGGTTTGGGCCATTCGGAAAACCCAGAGGTAGCCTTTGACTTTGAATCCCCCTTTGTCCAATGTGATCGAAGTTTGTTGTGGTTAAATCTTGGGGGTTTCCCATCCCAGATAAAGTTACCTATTAATTTATCAATTTTAGCAAAAAAGGAGGATGGTAAGACTAAAGGAATATTGGCAAAGAGGTAAAGAATCCTGGGAGAAATGGACATCTTCATGGCTGCAATTTTCCCTATGAAAGAGAGATTAAGAAGCTTCCATCTGTCCAGAGTTGTTTTGATGTTATCAAATAAAGGGTTAAAATTAATGTCCCATATCTTCCCTAAGATACTAGTAATTCTGATTCCTAGATATGTTATACCCTGTGTTGATCAGCAGAATCCAAGAGGTATGTTCATAAAGGCTTTACAGTGGTCGTTAAGGGGCATTGTTTGTGATTTGCCATAATTTAAAGCAAGGCCAGAAATTTTAGTAAAATAATTAAGCAAATCAACTAACAGGGGCCCAGCCTCATTCAGATTTTCGAGTAAGATTAAGAGGTCATCCACGTAGGAGAGAGAAACATATCTTGAATTGCTCACAGGTATGCCCATAATGCTAGAAGATTGATGTAAACAAGCAGTCAGAGGTTCCATGGCTAAAATAAACAGGGAAGGTGACAGAGGACCGCCTTGTCTAGTTCCCCTTGCCAGGCGAAAGTAAGAAGAAAGGGTGGAATTAGTAAGTACTTTAGCAACAGGGGAGTTATATAGTAGCTTGATCCAGGAGCAAAAGGTATGAGAAAGACTGAAATAAGATAAAACTTGATGAAGGTAGTTCCAGTTTAAGGAATCAAATGCCTTCTTGAAATCAATAGCTATGGCTATAGCTGGTGTCTTGAGGGATTTGGCTTTGTGAATTAAATTAAATAAGGAACGTAGGTGTTCAGAACCAGATCTATGTTTAATAAAACCAGCTTGCTAACAATGAGTTAGCTTGGGAATCAAGGACTCAAGTCAAGAATTTAGTAGTTTAGCAAATATCTTCCCATCTGTGTTTAATAAAGAGATGGGTCTGTAACTTGCGGGATGAGTAGGGTCTTTTTCCTTTTTATGGATTAGGGTTATGATTGCTTTGGTGCAAGATGGGGGAAGCTTGCCAGTATTGGAAGCTTCTTGATAAACATTAAGAAGAAGGGTACATAAGGTGTCAGGAAACATTTTATAGAAATCGACAGGGGATTTGCCAGATTTCAAGGAAGACAAAGCTTTCTGGATTTCCTGAAGCAGGAAGGGTTCATCTAAAGAATTTGTTTCAAGATTAGAAAGATGAGGAAGATGTAACAATTTAAGGAACTGTTGAATTTGTAAAGTAGATGGAGGATTTGTGTTAGAGTACAGTTTTTGATAAAAGGTTTTCATGATACGATTTATAGAGGGGTTGTTGGAGTGAATCGTACCCTGTTCATCTTTTAGGCTTAGGATGTGTCGTTCCATTTGTTGTGCTTTGAGCTGGTAAGATAGGAGTTTCCCAATTTTAACACTGTGTTCCCAAAACTTATATTTAAGTTTAAACAAGGCCAGTTCAGTTTTACGATAAATTAATTTGTTAATTTTAACTCTAAGTTAAAGAATTTCAAGATGAAGTTGAGAATCAGGACAGTGCTTATTAGAAGAAAAGTATAAATTCTCTTCAGCCTGAAGAGATTTTTCTAAGTCAGCCAGCTGTTGTTCCCTTACTCTTTTCCTATGTGCAGCATAACTGATAATTTTCCCTTGAATTGTAGCTTTAAGAGCTTCCCATACAGAGGACACAGAAGATTTGGTTGGGGTATTGTGAAAGAGGAAGTCCTGAATTTGTGCTTTGATCATGGGTAAGAAATTGGGATCCTTGAGAAGGAGAGGGTCCAGCTGCCAGTAAGAAGATTTAGGTGCTAATGGGCCCCACAAAAGTTGCAATTTGACAGGAGAATGGTCCAAGATTATGATGGGAGAGATGGATGAATCAATAGTTTTTTCCATTATAACAGGAGAGGCTAACCAGTAGTCAATTCTACTGTATGTCTTATGTAGAGAGGAGTAAAAAGTAAATTCTCGATCACGGGGGTGAAGGAGGAACCATACATCAGCTAATCCAACATCTTTTATTAGTAATGAGAGGGCTTTAATACTTCTAGGGTGGGCCTCGGTAGTGAGGCTACTTTTGTCAATGCTGGCTTCTAAAGCTAAGTTAAGATCCCCTCCAAGAATAACTGGTGTATTATCAGTGTTAAAGGATAGAATCTGTTGAGCTAAATTATGAAAAAACTCCGGGGAATCGGAGTTGGGTGCATAGACATTAATAAGCAGAAGAGGGCCAGAGCTGGTATTCAGTTTGACCATCACTCATCTGCCATCAGTATCAGAAACGGAGTTTACAAGGGACCATTTGAGACTCATATGAATAAGAATAGCAACTCCTCTTTTTTTTGAGGTATAGGATGATTCGTAGATCTGATCGACCCAATCTTTTTTAAGTCTATGAACATCTTCTGCTAATAATTTTGTTTCTTGAAGGAAAGCAATTTGGTTTTTATGTTTTTGGAGATGTTGTAGAATTTGCTTCTGCATACAAGAAGAATTAAGTCCCTTCACATTCCATATATATAAAAGTATGTCACTCATATTGTTAGTGTTAAAGAAAGGGAATAATCGCTGGAGTGTAAAGGGACAAATAAATGAGGCAGCGCATGATTAGAATACAATATAGGGAGCTTACGTATATGCAGAGAGTGGCAGTAACATTCAAGCCAAAAAAAGTGAGCTGTATGATACATGAGTAGCACAGATATCTTATTAAAGTTAGAATAGAGATGGGGAAGGAGAAAAGTCATTAACAACAACAACGATACTAGTAAGCTAAATAACAAAGAAAACGTTTTATGGGTGTGAGGAGATATGAGTCAGCCAACTGGCTAAGATATTCTTTCACCACAGTCTGGGGCATCGATGTAGGGAGGAGACTAGGGAGGACCGGTTATAAATATCAGCCCAAACCTAAGTCTGATCCCAGTAATATAATAAAGTAAGTATTCCTGATAAGCTAAACTGAAAGGGAATAATACCAAGAAAGGCAGGGGACTGTAATAACCTCAGCTTAATTCTAAGCTAACAGGATAAGTTATAAGGATAAAGCTAAACACCAGAACTTATTTATAAACATTAGTAGCAATAGTACAAGATATACCAACTCGAAATAACAGTAAATTAAAGAACCATATACGAGATGCCAGTACAGCCTAGGCTCATTACCACATTAGAGTGACTCTGAGTATACTTTGCATTGCAACAGAATAAGTACATAATAAATACAATATTGAGGGGGAAAGAAGAAAGGGGAGGTCAATTAAAGCCCTTACGCCCTTAGCCAAATGCAAATCGCGATTATGTGGAGAGCTATAGGCTTCGGTGATAACTGTAGACAGAAGAGATAGTCATAGTAAAGATCAGCTCCGATTACATGAAAATCACCTAAATAGGTGTTATATGGGGTGACTAGGTCTAGAAGACTAGACCCAGTGAGCCCCAACACAGGAGGGACCACAAAGCAGTGGATTTCTATAATATCTGTAGGCTTCGAGTAAAATAAGGAGCATAAGGAAGATATAGATTGATAATTCTTTGTAACAGTACACCAAGCATAGCCCGCCTCTTTGAGTGCTAATGATAGTTCCATATTGTAAGCAGGAGGTAGTAAGAATAATGGAGCGTAGGGAAGGAGATAGATTAAATGTAGTTGCCAATAATACTTATGAACCTGTCATCAGGAGAGGGAAGGGGTAAGTTGCCTTGTAATATATAATAATTCACATATGAAAAAGAAAAGGCAATAATCAGGATGCATACCGATTGAAGATATGCAAATGAACAGCCAAAAGACTATAAACCTGATGCACTTCTAAACTGAAGAGTAAAAGGCAAGATACAGAGAGCCTGTTTAGTGAGGTAATGTATAAGATCTAACACTAAAATAATGGGTTAGAAAAGCATTGCTGATATACCAAAGTTCCCTTGAAGACCTTTAAGCTGCTCGTTTAAACACTGCAACAAAAGTAAATTGATTGCTCCGCGTTGTACTGCCTTTGCTTTCTGCACCCACTGGGAGCGAAAGCAACCAGATAGCATAGACTATAGAGTAGACGGCTAGGCAGAAAAAGTATACTGGCACTCCCTTTAAGTATCCTGGAAGCAAAACCTATCAAGATATAGCAACTGTGACCATATTACTGACCATATAAGCTCATAACACCTTAGATTTTTTAGCAGGATTGTGACTATTGATGTTCTTGCTATTGGTCTTTGCCCTACGTTCCTTTTTGGGCAGCTCTAAAAATTTGAGTGGGGAACTTGCAACAACTTCTGCCCATGAAGTATCAGCGGAAATACATCCTTGAAGCACAGGTCCCAAATTAGAGGGATGTTCGTCTGAAATTTGCTGGGAAGGATCCTCCTGCGAGGAGTGCATGTCATCCTCCAAGAGAGCAAACTTATTGCTCAAGGGAATAGAGGGGTTGATTTGAAGGTGAGAGGCTGCAGCTTGGGGTGTTTGGGGTGAAACCTTGCTAGAACAGCATGAAAGTCTTGAAGAATAATGCCCTGGCAGAAGCTTCTCTTGCAACTGTGTTGATTGACTTGGGGTCAAATTAGTTGCAGTGTTGCTGCTTGAGGCTGCGAGTTCTGCAACTCTTTCCCCACATTCCTGTACCTCGTCGTCCACCCTCTGTGTGGATATCAAAGCTGTGTTTGGGTTGCAATTGCTGCTGAACCTCCCAGGGTAAGATTGCAGAGAGAGACCTCCAGATAGTTGGCTAAGGCGTCAGGGGTTTCAAAATCCTTGAAGGAAGAGCCTGAGAAAAGGTGTAGTGTTGCGGCGTAATATAGAGCAAATTTAATGCTTCTTTGGTGGAGGATTTGTTTATGTGGATTGTAGGCTTTCCTTCTGATGGTTAAATCTTTTGAAAAGTCTCAGTAGATGGAAATATTAAACTCTTGCCAGTGAAGTTTCCCCATTTGTCTGACTCATTTCAGTATTAATTCTGTGTGGGAATAGTTCAAAAAACTAGCAATGATAGGCCTTGGTCGCTGGTCTGATGTTGGCCTGGGATCCAGAGTGTGGTGAGACCGCGCAATGATTAATGTTAGGTCAGGAGGCAGTTTAAGCATTGCAGGCAGCACATGTAATAAAATCACAGTAGTGTCTTCTAATTCTACACCTTCAGGGAAGCCAAAAAATTGTAAATTGTTGCATCAATTATGATTTTCAATATCGTCAATTTTGCTTGTAGGGATTTAATAGTTCGACCTTGATTGCGGACAGTAGCCTAGAGGTCATGAATAGTAGTGGTGTTACAGGCCATTGCTTTCTCATTAAATGCAATTTTCTGGCTATAACTTTTAAGAGTTGTCGCATTCTGTTGGGTGGAGGTTTTTAGATCATTAATCTCAGCCATCAGTTTAGAAAACATTACTTCCACTCTAGAAAGTGAGCTTTGCTGTACTTGGAGATCTGCCATAATGCTGAAGGATGAGGCCTAATATGCTGCAGCACAGTGTAGAATAATTGAATATGAGTAGATGGTGGATCAAAAATGACTTACAAACTGTGTCAGGCAGTAAGATTACAGGATGGTCACAGGAGTTGGTACCAAAGAAAGGTCTGGTGAAGGCTGGATGAAGTTAGATTGCAGTCATTCCTGCAGAGATTCTGAACTATGCTGCCATCTTCTGCCTGATCAGGCCACGCCCCCCGCGAATGAGGTTTTTAATAGAGGCCCAGAAATTCTTACCATCACCCCAGCATTGAGATTGACAGTTCTTGTATTATGTAGCCTTGGCCATTCAAATTTCCCAAGTACACCTATTTCAGGCCACCTTATAGTTTTGGACATCCATGGCAGTTCCTGTAACCCTAGGCTGGTGCCAAAGTTGGTCCCGTTGCCACATTAAACTAAGCAGTTGAGAGGTGATCCAGTCCATGCGGCTGCCTTTTATCATCTTCCTCCAAAATGGGGTGAACTTGTCTACTGCTGCATTGAAGTGGTTAAGGAAGAGTTGAAGGGCAGTGTAAGCCAAGGAGCACAAGTCAAGGAAGCTCCAGTCCAGCACTTTGAGGTGATTCCTAAAGTCGACCGTAGAGCTATTTTTAATAACTCTACTCCTGATCATTCTTGGGGGAAACTTGGTCTGTTTATTCAATCACTCACACTGGATGGGTGACTGGTCACTGAGTGCATCAGGGAGTACTTGGACATCCTTTAGTTGCTCAGGATGAGTTGTCAGCACCCAGTTAATCAGTGTGCCTATGCCAGTGCAGTAATTTATGCATGTGCAACTCTTTACTGTCTGCGTTAGAGTCCTGATACCAGGTCTGTGTGTGTGACACTGGAGCTGGCAAGTCAGTTAGAGTTGAAGTTCCCTAGTATGATGGTTTCCTTATTCTGGCTTGCCTGGGAGCAAAAGTTAGCGAAGGCTTCAAGCCCCGCTTTTTGTCAACCTGGAGGGATGTATACTGCCTTGACAACGAGGCCTTTACCCCATTTTCCTATTCGGATTTTTATAGCTAGGCATTCACAGTCATTACTGGCTGCCGGCAGCTGGACTCTGTGGCAGTGCAGGTTGTTGCGAGTGTAGATAAGGCATCCACCTCCTTTTTTCCCAACCCAGTCCAGTCTGTACAAGTTGTATCCAGATATGGCAACTACAGTGTCGGGTGTGCATGCTGTGAGCCAGGTCTTGGTCAATGCGATGACATCTGGCTGGATGAGAGCCACCTAGGCCTCAAACTGTGTCAGCTTGGCTAACAGGCTGCAGATGTTCAAAGCCACAATCCTCAGTAGTTCATTCACCACTGGGGTTTGAGCAGGAGTTGCCTGGGGACTTGGATTGGGGTGGATGTTTCCAGACATTAGCAGTAGGATTAGGATGATTTTACTACTTATTTATAGAGAATGGAGCTTTACTTCTGATGTCTGGCATTTTTGGCAGTTGCCATTAGTAGCCTGGGATCTAAGTGCAATGCTAAGTTCAGGAAAAAGCCATAAAGCCATGAATAAGGACCCTGTAGTTGTATGGGACCATGACAGTTGTCCCATAGGGTGAGCAGGAGGGAGTGCTCTACTGTGGATCTCCCACTATGCTGGTTTGATATATTAGAGGGCTTCAACATCAGTGAGGTGGGTGCAGGTCATTGAGGCAGGGTGTTTTGCGTCCCAGTAAATACAGCAAGATAAGGAGCAGTTGAAATGAGATACCTTTAGACACAATGGGTAAACTCCATTTGGTGTTCATTTTTATGAGGTGGTGAGAAGTGTTCCTTCCAGTGTACTCCTGGCAGACTAGAAGTCCTGGTTGTCTGCACTATGTATAATGAGGAGCCTTTCTTATAAGCTGTGCACTTAGCAGCTTTTGCTTAGCAATAGGAGCCTTTCAATGCACTCCTGTTACCTTTGTAATCCTATTAGTTAATATTGAGAGTATTAGAGAATTGTGACTGCTGCTTTAAGGGGAGGTCCCCACACAGGGGTTGTAAACCAAGAGGAAGGGAATAGGGACAGTCCACAAGGGTAGAAGGAGTATTTAATAGAGGTTGGGGTCAGGGTGAGTGGGTTGGCCAAAACGTAGAGCTACAATACAACAGCTACAAACATCAGCCCCTGATTACAGAAAAGCACCATTCTGAAATGAGCGCCAGCCTAGTTCAGGAGACAGCCATCCAGTGGGGAGCCATTTCTCCTCCTGAAGCACCAGTTCAAATCTCGGCTTTCAAGCCAAGCACCTCCTGGGAGCTATGGTCGTACCTGTGATCTTGTGGGGTCTGGCTGTTGCCCAGGTGGTGGCTTGTGGCTGGCAGGGGTTCAAGCCAATGAGCTGCAGAATGCCTAGTTAGGCAGTTCTGTAAGGGAAGGGGAGAGAGTGAGAGGTCAGGGAAAAATACTGAGCACAAATCCATGGGAATGCCAGCTGGCAGAAACAAAAGGACATGAGCGGGAATGCAAGAAATGGAAGTGAAAGGCTACAAGACCAGCTAAGCAATGTCTGGAGTTTGGAGCCTGGGGAAAACAAAATAACAGAGCATAAGGTTTACAGGAAGTGGTGCCAAGGGAAGCTTTGGAAGGGCCAAGGCACAGGAGTCTGTGTGACACTGCAGGAGGTCTTGGGGTGTAGCAGGAGTGAGTGCAGAAGCAGGTTTGGGAAGAGAACCTTGGAGTGGGGGCTTGGCACAAAAAAGGGAAAGAGCTAGAATTTAAGAAAGGAAAATAATTCAGTGCAGACACTGGACTAAAAGGAACGAGGCTTAGAGATGATCAGTTCAAACAGTTGACTAAGCCTCGAGGTTAGTAGAGGGAAGACAAGAGGGGTTCAAAAGGAAAAGTTGGAGTTCAAGAGAAAAAAGTGTCTGGGGCAAGGAGAAGCAGGCAGAGACAGTAGCAAATGTGGGGAGATTGCTCTATAAATTAATGAGCTGCAGAACCTAATAAATCATTTATTGTAGACTGCAATCTGAAGCTAGACAATAGCAAGCTAAAACTAGGCAGCAACACAGATTAATGAAATAGAGCAAGGCAGGACTCTAGCAGGCTAATATTAGGCAACAGTTCCGATTAAAGAAGTTGAGCGAAGCAGTACATAGTAACTGCCTCAAGCTGTACAGAATCGATGCGATTAAACAAGTCTTTATATTTGGCTAAACAGGCTGTGGTAGACAGAACAAACAGTTGCTCTGGTTAGACAGATGGGGTAAATTAGCTCAAACAAAAATGAGAGCTACAATACAACAGCTACAAGCATCAGCCCCTGATTACAGAAAAATGCTATTTTGAAAGGAGCACCAGCCTAGTTCAGGAGATAGCCATCCAATAGGGGGCCCTTTCTCCACCTGTAACACCAGTTCAAATCTTGGGTTTCAAGCCGAGCACCTACTGGGACCTATGGTCATATTTGGGGTCTTGTGGGGTCTGGCTGTTGTCCAGATGGTGGCTCGTGGCTGGCAGGGGTACAAGATGATGAGTCGTGGAGCTCCCAGTCAGGCAGTCCTGTGGTCTTGTGGGGTCTGGCTGTTGTCCAGATGGTGGCTCATGGCTGGCAGGTGTTCAAGTCAGTGAGCCATGGAGCAACCAGTCAAGCAGTTCTGTGATCTTGTGGGGTCTGGCTGTTGTCCAGATGGTGGCTCGTGGCCAGCGGGGGTTTGAGCTGGTGAGCCACACAGTGCCCAGTCAGGCAGGCAGTCCTGTGGTCTTGTAGGATCTGACTGTTGTCCAGATGTCGGCTCGTGGGTGGCAGGGGTTCAAGCCAGTGAGCCGTGGAGTGCCCAGTCAAGCAGTACTGTGGTCTTGTGGGATCTGGCTGTTGTCCAGATGGTGGCTCGCAGCTGGCAGGGGTTCGAGCCAGAAAGCCACAAAGTACCCAGTCAGGCAGTTCTGTAAGAGAAAGCGAGAGAGCGCAAGGTGAGGGAAAAAGCATCAAGCACAAATCAGTGGGAGTGCCAGTGGGCAGAAACAAAAGGATGTGAGCTGGAATGTGAGAAGTGAGAGTGAGAGGCTACAAGACCAGCTAAGCGCTGTCATATTTATATATGTTTAAACTGACAGTGCACAGAAAATCACACATAATAAATGAACATACAAATGCATCAAAAAAGTAATCCAAACCCCATGTGAAACAATCTAAAGTGTAATAACTGCATAAAGGTGCATAACAATGTGCAAATTAGCAGCTTTGGAGTAAGATGGCAAGTGCAGTCCTGGTTTTGGTAGCCCCTATATATTATTTCTACAGTTTAAGTTTTCACACTGCAGTATGTGCAACAATTCAAGTGTCAAAGATACTCAAAAGACTGCAGCATACCTTGTACATATGAATTAGAAAAAAAATAGAAGGATTATATTTCATTTAGATAAATCAGTACTAAGGATGTAACTAATCGTGTGTCAAGGAAATTTCATTTCTTAGTAAATCAAAGGAATAAAAATTAAAGGGATTTCCTATAGACTGTCACAGTTGCTTACTGCCTCACATTTATGTTGTGCCTCTACTTCCAATTGCCAATGGATACTAGGTAACAGCATAAATAATCACTTGCCAAATGGACTCCAATTTACCAAAAAAGCCCTTAGTTCTATCTTATGTTATCATTCAGTCATGTTTCTATTTAAGAGCCCCCAGCTGGAAAATCCTGAAACACTCACTTCTAGATAGCTTAGTCTCATAACCCCCTGCATGAATCAGCTGGCTAAGCAGTGCATTGTGCTCATCCCTATTATGTTTGGCGCTAAGATGTTCCCCTATCGGTACTTTAAACATGTGTTTCATCCTTCCCACATAGAATGATTGACAGGTACATGTTGCCACATAAATAACCCTGAGTGCAATTAATAAACCCTGTAATATCATCAGTCTTCTGGCCATTTGATGAAAGAACTTTCTAACCCTCATAGAACCCAATATTTCCCCTTCTTAAAAATACAAAGAAATCATCACCTTCCCCTCACAATGTGTAGTACTCAGTCTCCCCCTTCCCAGTGTACTGTAGAATGAAATTCAACTCCCCTTTCCCTAGACACTTATAGTACCCAGCCTCCATCTCTCCTTTATATGGTACAAAAAAAAATGAAACACATTATCCCAACCCTTGTACCACTTGATCTTTCACCTCCCAAATGGGTTCACTCACTGAAAGAAACGCATGTGAAAAAAATATGCAGCTGCAGCTTTGAATGACAACCAGCACCAACCACTCCTCGCATGGCTGTCTGCCATCTGAATGGATGTGCTCTCTTATTTATTTAGATGGCAGTCAGTTGACATGGTCTGACAAGTGTTTTCTCTGTCTGAAATTAGAGTTGTGTATCCCTTTTTTTTACTTTTCTCCACCAATGGGGAGACAGAGAAGGGAGATAGAGGGCTATGATTGTTGAGGCAAGGGGTGATTTATTTGCAACTTTAAGGTGAGGAAGGTGATAGACTGGGTGTCACATGGGCGGGGAAAGGGGGTATTTACTAGAGAATTAGATGAAGGGTCACACTACGGGAAGTCTGTCTTCAGGAAAAAGTTGAAATAGAAACTTTATAAAATATTGTCATCAGGCAGCTGGACAGGCAACCATTACAGATAAAAGGGGTTATACCTGATGCTCCAGCTACCAGTCTTAGAGCACCTTCACCTCCTGACCATGTCCCCTACCCCAAGTCACAACTGGAAATTAGATGTCCCTTTCCAGAGTCTGCTTGCATACCTAATAAAACATGTTTCAAATAAATAAACATATATTGAAAAAAGTGAATAATAGAGCAGGAATGGCGATTCCATAAATGGATTTTCATTACCAAAGGATTACACTGCTCTTTTACCACAGTTAGCAAGTCATTATACCCCAATAAAACAACTCTAATGGACACAAAATGTTGGGTTTCTTAATTTGTGGCTTAAAAAATATTTCTAAATAATAAAGGAAGAACAAATGCCATCAGTTGTTATGTCTAATAATCTTAAACATTACCACAATAACATTATTTCTAATAACCTCATTTTGTATTGCTGACCTACAGCATAATTCAACTGGTAAAAGGATTATATTGTACATATAACTAGATCGTGTAAATTGAATTTTTAATTACTCTTTGATGTCTATACAGGCAGTCACAGATTTAGGGTCTGATTCACAAAAGACAAGTCTTCTCCCTACAACTGCAAATGGGCTTAAGCAGCCATGGAATGAACTATGTAAGTAATAATACCCGACAGGGTGGGCGTTATTGGGATATAACGGACTGCTCAGGGGCGTAATGAGGCCTGACGCCGCAGGCGGAGGGCCTTATAGCCCCCTGGAAGGTCCGTTATATACCATAATGCCCACCCTGGAGGGTATTATTACACTTAGATAATGGGATATAGATGTAATGTTTTGGAAAACTATATAATAAATATTTGTATATAAAAAAATAAAAAAATAAGTGTTCTTGTAAAGTAATCCCTGCAGTAGTAAATGACCACAGGAGGGCGCTGCCGTGTTTCTATGAGTGCCATAAGCTTGTGTTGCTGCTTTCGTTTCCACACAGTAAGACAGGAGAGGTGGTTCTTCAGCTTGTCGGCTCAATTTCTGTCTCGTTTGTCCCTAAGTCACAGACAAACAGAGATGAGACCCGTTTATTTGAATTCGAATTGCCTGCTTCTAGGTATTTTGAGATAAGTACCTCTACATTTTTCTGTGACATGTGGCGCCTCGGAACTTTGGAAGTCAGTGTACAACTATTTTGAGAGGAAGTGTGACCGCGCTTAGTAAAGAAATTTCAGTAATTAAGGGGAAAAAAAAACATTTAGTATTGTACATTTCTTTTGGACTGAGCTGCAGATGACACTAAGCGAGCGGGGGAAAAATGACGAGTGGCAGGTTTTGATTTCGGGGTGCTCAAGGATCGTGTTAGTTACAGGGTAGTGGCAATTGGAACTTGTTTTTCACGGGGCCATTGTTGAGAAATAACAGCCCGGGTGGCAGGCTGTTTTAGCCAATCAGGATGTTCGTTTTGTTTTACCCATTATCTAAACACACATACTACATAGTGCTCTCTCCAGAAACTAGGAATGCATTTAAGCACTCCCTCTGCACCAAAACCTAAGTCTTCTACATTTGTACATGCATGGCTGGGTCAGGACAAGCTTGTAGTTAGGAATGCACTTTCCTGAGATTCTCATGCCAACTTCAGTGCTGAGGACAAAGGTGAAGAGGGTGCAGACATTGGATGAGGGGTACTCTGTAGTAACAGCCCTCTGCTGACCTCATAATTCCCCATTAGTCCTCCCCAGATCTTCCTGGGGCTCAAGTGGTGCCCAACTTTGGCTTCTCCAGCCCTCTGAACAGGCATGGAGGGCCGGGGGTTACTTTATGTTCAGCATGCTTTTATTTAAAATTGGTATTGTTTTTCTTTAAGAGATATAGTTGTCTTCTACCCCATTGATATCCAATAACCTGCAAGGGGTAGTGCATCTAGGTTTGCACTGACACAGGTGGATGGCCACGGGCCAGTTCCATGCCACCCCTGACATGCCCCTTGCACTTCTATCTGATTTCCCACATGCATGTGGTGGGAGGGGGTCATGAATGCTGTGGCTTATGTGACACTCTGGTCTGTATCTGGGCTACATTTGGGGGATTGGGCACCAGATGCCTATTTAAAAATCTTTGAATCCAACATAAAGTAATGATGGAAGTTCAAAGGATGACATGTGAGCTATACTGCACTTGAAAGACTGTAGAGGAATGGTGATTATTTATACAGTAATAGACATATATCGCATCTACTTTCTTCATTTATTTATTATACTCATTGACTGTGGCTTATGTGACACTCTGGTCTGTATCTGGGCTACATTTGGGGGATTGGGCACTAGATGCCTATTTAAAAATCTTTGAATCCAACATAAAGTAATGCTTTTTCTCTGATGGAAGTTCAAAGGATGACATGTGAGCTATACTGCACTTGATGAAAGACTGTAGAGGAATGGTGATTATTTATACAGTAATAGACATATATAGCATCCACTTTCTTCATTTATTTATTATACTCATTGACTTGACAGGTCAATATGGAATTCCAAAGCCATGGTACTTCCCTTTTACTGCAACCTACTGGTGTGGAACGTCAGTCAGCTCTGAAGACACAGATCTTACTAAGCAGAAGACAGAAAATCTGGACAATGGTAACACAAGTCCAAAGATTTGTTTAACCTCTAAGCACTTCTGATAGCAATTATATTGGACTGTAGCATATACCCAATTTTAGTTGTGGAGATGTACAATTTTTACTATCATGCACTAATACATAATCATTTCTTTTACACATTTGGTCAACAGTTTACTTGATTAGGTATTCAGATACAAGCTTTTTAAAATCCATGCATGGTGACACCTGGCTCTTCCAACTACTACCATTTTGGTTCCTTGGAATGACATTAAACCATTGGAAATAATTAAATATGCCAGTGACTCAGGAACAACAAACCTTAATAAGAAGTGAATGGGTGTGGCTCTTTCCTTTAATCAAAAGCACTATTGTTAGTTTCAGTGCTGTCCCCAGTTATTTATAATAGACATTATTATGTGCATTTCTTTTGGTTGAGAGAACTGAAGTTCAAATGTTTTGCCCTGTCAGCGGTGGCATCATAGACGGTGAATTCTCTAATCCCACCCCTTCACCCAACATACGGTATATGCATGCTACCCATGCAATTGCTTATAATAGTATCCCAAGTTGGATATCTATGGTCAAGAAAGCCAGGTGTCTTCATGGCAGTCAAATTCATTGCTGTTCCACCATTAACTTGGCAGGGAGATGTTTCTTGTCTGAGCATCATTAGCAACAACTTTTCCAGGTTGTATGCAGTCTGTTACCATGGATCAGGATAATTAATAAGATCTCTGTTTATGACAAGCCATTTGGAGTTTTCCAGGCTTTTGAGTGGTTTCTGGGAGTGGTTTTCTCCACTATTCCAACAATGTAGCAATTACACATTTACACAGCTCCTATGGGCATATCAGTGAAAAAATATATCTTACATTGAGTTACATAGATTGCTCAAAGTATACTTTGTGGACTTTGCACAGTCTCAAAGAAAAACTGCATCTGTAGTTTGTTTATATGTTTTTACATTCACACTAACACCCACTGCCAATACTTTCCTTCCTTCCTCCAAGCTCATTCATTTTAGAAACATCTCCCCACCACCTGGCTTTACTACAACCCCATCCCAGCACTATAATTAGTGGGAATTATCATTATTTGGCTTCTGAGTTCCTGACCTGGGCCTTCCTTCTGTTTTCAGTATCATTGTTTTGGTGCCTACACTATGTGCTAACTTATATTTAAGTGGGACACAGACACACCTCTTAACCTGCCAGGACTCAAATGAGGGACACTGGCCATTATTATCAGGGACAAATGCTCAAAACCTGGGACACCATTTTTTAATTGATGTATAGCACAGTGCCGCAGTTGTTTGTTACATCTATTCAGATGCACACCAGCACCTGCCCTAAGGATAAAACTGTGCCACTACCATTAATACATACAGTACTGTCCTGTAAAAGGCATGCATAGGTAAACCAAAGGTAAATTGGTTGAACAGAATTTCACAAATAAAAATGTTGACTTAGCAAGAGCTTATTCTTAATCTTATGCTCTAGACAATCCCAGAATATTAATTATCTTGTCTCTGATACTTGATGAGCGAGAAGAGTCAAAACTTGGAATATTCAATAAGACACTGTACGAGCACAACACATTCATGGTTTGAAATATGTATCATTTTATAACAAACATCAAAACACCATAATCCTGCTGGCAATTAGTTCTGCTTGGGCTGCTGCAGCATGCTGCATGATGCTGCCTTAGCCAGCAGAGGTGGGTCTTTTGCTTCACCCAGCTAACATCTTCCATTGCCCAAATGGGCAAGGCTGCTGCACCGTGTGTCATGTACCCCATCTCACAGTAAGGGCTGCTATACCCTGATACTCCTTGTGTCCTGCCCCACAGTCACAGCTTCTGCACCATGCTGTCTCTATCCCCTATCACCACAGACAGGGCCGCTGCAACCTGATCCTTTCTACACAGTTGTGCCTGCTGTGGCATGCTGTGCCCTAGATCCCCATGCCTCTGCAATTTGTGCTGCTGCACCATGCTGCCACTTGTCACAAGATTCAGGGCATTTGCTGCACCCTGTTGCATGCCTCCACAGTTGAGGCAGTTGCACCCTGCTGTCCTCCTGCTACCAGAGTCAGATCCTTTGCTACACCCTGCTGCCCACATCCCTTGTACCAAACAGGTATGGCTGCTGCACCCTGACCCACAGTTTGGGCTGCTGTATCCTGATGCCATCCCTATTTCCTGCACAAACATTCAGGGTTGCTGCACCCTGCTTCCCTCTGTCCCCACCCCCACATTCAGGGCCATGGCAACCTATTGCTCCCTGCTCCTATATCCACAGTCAGGGCTGCTGTGCTGTGCTACACCATAGAGTCTCATGACCCATGCCTCCACAGTTGGGACTGCTGAACCCTACTATGCACTTCCATTGCCTCAAGTGGGCTGTGCTTTTCTGCACAATGTGCACCCTGTGCCACAGTCAGGGCTGCTGCACCCTGATGCCCACCTGTGTCCTGATCCACTGTCAAGGCATCTGCACCATGCTGTCCTCTATCCCCTTGCACCACTGTGCCCTACTGTACCACAGAGCCCTTTGCCTCCATAGGCAGGAGACAGGGTACAGCAAATGCCTGTCCCTGTCTCAGCAGGATGTAGTAAAGGATCTGACTCTGGTGATAGGGGGACAGCAGGGTTCAACTGCCTCAACTGTGGAGGCCTGCAAAAGGGTGCAGCAAATGCTTGGAATCTTGTGGCAAGTGGTAGCATGGTGCAGCAGCACTAACTACAGAGGCATGGGACTATATGGCACAGCAGGCCACAGCAACCCCAACTGCATAGAAAGGAGCAGGGTGTAACAGTCCTGTCTGTGGTGACAGGGGATAGAGGACAACATGGTGCAGAAGCCTTGACTGTGGAGCAGGACACAGAGGGCATAAAAGTACAGCAGCACTGGCTGTGAGATGGGGTACACATGGTGCAGCAGCCTGCCATTTGGGACAATGGAAGATGGTAGCAGGGTGCAGCAAAAATCCCACCTCTGGTAGCTAGGGCAGCATGGTGCAGCAGCCCCAGCTGTGATGGAAGGGAACCTGGCATTCCTGGGCTTAGCACAGCACAGCAGCCCTAACTGTGGAGACAGGAACAGGGGACTACAGGTGCAGCATCCCTAATGGTGAGGGTGGGGGAGAGATGGCAGCAGGGTGCAGCTACCCTAACTGTTTGTGCAGGGGTCAGGAGAGTGCAGTAGCCCTGATTCTTTAGACAGGGGATGAGGGCAGCAGGGTGCACAATCCCTGACTGTGGGAGAAGACAGTGGTCAGCAGGATGCAGCAGCCTCAAATGTGGAGCAGAAGGCAGAGGGCATATGCATCAGGGGACAGGTGGCAGTAGACTGGAGCTGCCTCATCTGTGGGGCAGAGACATGGTGCATCAGGATGCCATATTGTATTTCTAGTCATACACATACATGATATATTTTTCACACAGAAAACACCAAAAAACTGAAATGTGTGACTTCAGACAGTATATGTGCTCAAAATACTGTAGCAGAGTGTGTCAGGTGCCTGTCTGTCAATTTGACATACAAAACATGTTTTACACTAATTGGAAGGATAGGCCTGTAGTTCAGTGAACAAGCAGCTAGCCACTCCCACTTCCTGAGCTATATAAGCAGTTCTTCTCAGCCTCATTCTGAAGCACATTTTCTTTGAAGCTGGAAGCTCTGTTGGTTTGTCTTCTGAGCTTGCTGGGGTCTACCCCCCTCTCCCACCTGCTGTTTCTGTGTGTCTCTGCTGGACTTCGGTGTTTGTTTTCCTGCTTCTGGTTTGTATTTTTCCACCGACTTTGTGCTTTCCAGTGTTTTGTGTCTCTTGTTTTTGGGCCTTGTTCCCTGTTTTCTGTTTTGCTGTGTTTTGGTTTTGTCTTTTTTGAGGCTTTGTTTCTAAGCTCCTAGCATACTGCAACTCAGAGCTCATGCTACTACTTTCAGTTACCTACAACTGCAGCCACTGCTACTGTGTACTCTAATTACTATTGTACCCCACTGCTTGTGTTTTTACACTGTTGCTCACCATGCTCAAACTACTGCAATGCAACTGCAATCATTATCTGTGTGTTTCAGTTCAGCCATAGCTGTTCCATGTTGCATACTCAATTCTTTTCACCTGACACAGGTTTACTCTGACCCTAGCTGTGCTGCTCATTCTTGCTCTCATTCTACTTGCAGCTTCATTGCACTGCTTGGCTACACTTGTTTTCAGAGCATTGACTCCAAGTTTTATTGCAGTTACAACTCTGAGGTAAGCCAACTAAGCTCAAGCTGAGGCTGTTAATATAGCTTTATTACTATTAAATCTATCTCACCGCTGAAAATCCTCAGAGTATTTGTCACCTTGATTTGACTATTCATGTCTGGCTGGCTTGCCCCCATTCAGTATTGTTTCATTGGTATATGTTATGCAGAAGTCCGTGCAGGTCCACCTATCACTACTACAGTTTATTGACCTACATACAGGTCCACGCTTGCTTACGCTATCATTGCTCATTGCTTACGCAGATCATTGCATTATGCCTACTGCCATCCCCTCTGCTTCAGCCTCTGGGGATCTGCTGCACTCAATTCTGCATTCCACCTTGCAAGGTCTCAGCACTCAATGCTCATTTTGATCTCAGCATGCTGTGCTCATTCAGCTCACCAGCTTTTCAGCTCTCAATCAGTTTTGGGGCATGCCAGCCATTCTGTTCTGGTGCAGGGTTCCTGCAACTGGCGGTCTTGCCCTGCATTTAGTCTGCATCTTGAACGTGTCCAACTTGAGGCAGGATCCTTCTCACCCAGTCCATAGCTGGAATGTCCTCGCCCTGAGCTTGGCATTAGCTGCCTGTTATGCAACAGCAGCTTCAGGTGTAGAATTTAAGACTAGTGGTGAAGGGTGGAAAAAGTTACATGCTTTGACTCTAGTGTTCCACTATAATGGTTAGCCATTGACTTTAGTGGTTTCCCTAGCAAGTCACCTTCACCACATTCTCTGCACGGCTCCCTCTGGTTCACCTGGTTTGAGTTTAGGGTGGGTAGGCCAGGTGAGTGCCTCAGCAGTTTTTGCTGTCCTCCTGTGCCTTGGATGCATGTATTGTTGCAGAGTATTCTCTTAACCTTCCACGGCATTCCCGCTAGAGGGTTTGAGTGAGAGCCTTCCTCCAAACTGGAATATTTTCCACCTCCCTTTAATTGGGTTTTCCAAATTGCAGCCTGGAGGGAAGGTGACCTAAGCCTTGGTTCCCTAGAGATTTCCTTCACATAGGGTTTTTTTTCTCTCATCCATTGCCTCAGGTCATAACTGTTAGTTAGCACAGTAGTGTCCCCTAGTTTCTTTAAGTAGGTTCCACTGTTGGATGGAGGTGGAGGATGTCCTGCCATTTCCTCTCTCCTTAATGGACTCCTTAATTCTCCCTACAAACCATTTGTAGTATACTACACAAACCTGAGCATTTCATTACATTATCAAACTGAGCATCTCATTACAGTATCAAACTGTCTATGCTTCTCTACTACTACTATGTCACAATTACTGCTACTACATCACAATTACTGCTTGCTCATATGCTTCGTGTTGTCTCATTCTTTTGGGGTATGTTTGTACTACATTTCTTTTGGGGATTCCTAAAGTACCTTTAGCCACAAGAATCATCCCGTGGCACCTCTGGGGTGGAACCCTCTCCCAGGGTTCCTTTCCTTTTGTACCCCTACAGGGTGGTAATTCCTCTGGAATAGAGAGTGCAAACGGTCAAAACCAAACTAACACAGTTGCACAAGCATAACACTATACTGGCTGTACAGGACATTGAATTGGAAGGCTAGGCCTGTAGTTCAATGAACAAGCAGCCAGCCACTCCCACTTTCTGAGCTCTATAAGCAGTTCCTCTCAGCCTCATTCTGAAGCACTTTTTCTTAGCCCCACCATCCTCCCCTCCTCCTCCAGCGGCAGCACGTCTCTCATTAGGGGGATTCCTAAGGTATTTTTAGCCTTGGGAATTGTCCTGTGGCACCTCTAGGGGTGGAACCCTCTCTGAGGGTTCCTTGCCTTTTGTACCCATACAGGGTGGTAATTCCTCTTGAATAGAGAGTGCAAACAGCCAAAACCAAACTAACACAGTTGCACATGCATAACACTGTACTGGCTGCGCAGGACATTGAATATATTTATGAAGACTACATCAAAGATGAACTGCTTCTGTGATTGAACAAAATTTCGATTAATTTTATATTCATTAAACACCCCGGAGTTATGGAGTTAGAAAAAAAAAATCAGAGTTTTGATTAGAAAGAACTATGAGCTGTGATATAGACAAGCTGATTTCTCACAAAGAACGATTTCCACCACTTTAATTCGGCACTGAACTGAAATGATCAGCTTTTTATAAGACGATAATGATAGATTTTAAGCTGACCTATCTAAACACAAACCAGAGACTGGGTTTGTAAGAAACCTGGAGAACTCAGCAAACCATTAACTCTACAGAGTACTGCTCTGAATGGAAATCTGAAACAGCAAGCTACTCCAAAATGATGTCATCACTCTTTAAGCTTCACTGAGAGACACAGAAATAACTCCACTGTTTTCAGCCACTGTAGATTAAGTTAACACATGCTGATTTAAAGAAAACCACAAAACTAAACAGCATGAAATTTTCAGGAAACATTAATCATGACATTGACTTGAATTCCAGCTTTTCAAGCTTTTTTTTAAAAAAAATATGTAAAAACCATTGCATATGATCATTAATACAAAAAGGTCAAAGTTCCAGCCACTCAAGTAGTTTTTCAAAAATTCTTTCTTTTTATTTCCATATATTTTTTCAAATAGCCATAAGATCCGTGTTCCCGATTTTTCACCTGTACATCAGGCTTCTTCAGGGGAGGATCTTGTTTAGTAAGTGTTATCACTTTTCTGGGATCTTTTCACTACACAAGCTTCTCAAGCTTAAAAGATCAGTGCTTTACTTTTTGTTGCTGCGTCACAATGTGCTTGTAAAATTTTAACATAACACTTTCTGTCTCAAGGTGTGTGTATCTGTCTGCTACCCTCAGGTCTGCCTAGCTTAGCAGACAGATGCACACACCTTGAAATAGAAAGTGTTATGTTAAAACTTCACAAGCGCATTGCGATGCAATAACTAAAAAGTAAAGCACTAATCTTATGTCTGTAAGAATCAGGTGTAATGAAAAGGCCCCAGAAAAGTGATAACACTTACTAAACAAGATCCTCCCCTGAAGAAGCCTGATGTATAGGTGAAATATCGGGAACAAGGATCTTATAGCTATTTGAAAAAATATATGAAAATAAAAAGAAAGAATTTTTGAAAAACTACTTGAGTGGCTGGAACTTTTACCTTTTTGCATTGACATTTTCACCCTCCTGGCCCTTGAATTAAAACGCTACTTATATGGGAAGGGAACCCACTTATCCAGCGAACTGACTCAGTATTACCTTGCCACACAGCAAGAGCTGAAAAAAAGGGGGCCATCTGTCCACAAAGCTCCAGTTCAAGCTACAATATCTAAGATTTTGCTGTGCTTTGAAAAACAAACTCGAAATTAATGAGTTACATGGCTCATTTTAGTGTGGCTGCTGGCTCTCTCATACACAAAGGTCTGGCTAGAGTGAAAATATCACAAACGTGGTGGCTTACTTTGTAACAGTAATAGAGAGTACACATACCAGAGTTTATTTACTAAATACTCAGTGACCAAAAATCCCTGTAGCAGACAGGACAGCACCTCTTAAAATAAACTTAAATTGTAATTTGGAGTTGGCTTACTGCAGTAATTCACAACTAAAGCTCATAGTAAAAGCAAAATGTCCCAGGAGTCTATATTCACACACTTGTTTGTTTCCTAGCATGTTTTATTTCCAGCTTACAACTTGCCACCTGTAACAAACATGCAGACCATCAACCTTCCTGGACCAGACACACTGTGCTAGCAAGAAAACAAGTATGTGGTGTGTCTGGTCCAGGAAGGTTGATGTTCTGTGTGTTTATTACAAAAATGCAAGTTGTCAGTGAGGAATTTAAAAACTGCAATTATTTGACTACACTAGCAAGCAAACAAGTATGTGGATGTATACTTTGGAGCCATTTTGCTTTTATTGCATTGTGAAATAAATAAGTAAATACAGGCTGAACTGTGAGCTTTGGTTGTGAATTACTGTGGTGAACTGACTCCCAGTTACAATGTAAGTTTATTATAAGAGGTGCTACAGCGGTTTTGTTTATGAAATCTGGTTAGAGTGCTTTGCAGGACAGGTCAAGCCAATGACAGGTCATGGAGCAGGACAGGGGATTGTGCTGTGGATTTCACTCTGTGGTGCTGCTGTGGGTCAATGACTGCATTCTCTTTCTCCCTCCATCATCCGTCTGTCTCCATATCACAGTCCTGGACTCAGGCAGGTTGCTAATCCTGAGTGGTGCTGTAGCACTGAAGTTGGATCAAGTAGGAAGGAATGATGGCTTGGCCCAGGAGGTCCTCAGCTCCTTTCATATTTTGGATACAGATCTAAGGAGGGGGTGCCCTAATCACATTCACAGTGCTCACAACACGAAAACAGCTAATGGACTTTAGAAAAAAAAAACTTATCATCCCAGCATATAGCTCCACTCTTATTGGCTGCTCCCATGGATGCATGATGTCAGACGTCAGTGGGTGTTTTTAAAAGGAAGTAATTGTTGTGACTGATGGAGGCAATGCTGAGAACACTGGCATTCTTTAAATTTGGAAGCATTTGTAGGCTGCTCAAGATTTCAGCACAAGGTGTCTGAATTCAGGAAATCCTGAAGAAATTGGGAGAGTTGAGTGATATGGACATAGGCACTCAACTAACATAGAGGGTGCTAGCTGTGATGGTGGGGGCAAAAAAGCAGGAGCTCTGAAGATAATTGCAAATTTCTAATAATAATTGTACTGGGAGAGAGTAGGACAACAGTTTGGTAATGGGTGTGGCGGGATCTTTTGTATTATAAAAAATTGCTGGAGGGGATGACATTGGCAGTGGGAGATTATGGTTGGAGAAATCTTAAAAAGGTAGAGTTCTAACTAGCCAGGTCAACTGTCTAGATTCCCTCAATCCTGCTGATCCAAAAAGAGCAGGCACAGACATAGAAAATCAAGCATGTGCAATTCACTTTGCAGTCCTCCATTACAGTTTTAATCACAACAAGAATGGTTTTAGAGAGCAATAGGCACAGAACATACACAGGCTATTTTTATTTATTTGTTTGTTTTTTTGTTTTACTTCTGAGAATAGTACATCATACTTTCTTTAAGTGGTTACTTGCTGTCTGCTATTATAGGTGTGATGGCTTTGAATTGTACTGCTCTATCCTGGATTTTGGTGAAACTGGTAAGGAATGAGCCTAACACTGGCCCCAGGTTGATCACCCCCATCCCATCTAACACCTCCACCAAGACAGCATGTTAAGGGACTCAAAACTGCCCACTTAAACATTGGAAACCTAACCCATAATATAGGTAAGCTCAGAACACAGGTTAATCATTGTAATCCTGGCACACTGGGTATCATGGAAATCTGATAGCAAATATGCCAGATAACATTTGTCCTTTACCCGGATACAAAATTACAAGAGATGACGAAACGACTATTAAAAGAAGTGGTGGCACTATGATTTGCTATAAAGATCATCGACAGTACATGTTTCTGCACCAAGTTGCTTAACTGTCTTTGGATCTCAATTGGAACTTTGCCATGCAGTCCTTCTGGGGAACTCCAAAAAAACTACATATCTTCTGCATGTATATTTCCCTACTGGCAACCAGCTGGCCTTTCCTAACTTTACTAATGACATGGGCCTTCTGGTTCCAAATAACACATTTCACCTCATTGATGACTATAACACTAACATGCTCAACTGAAAAAATTAAAATGTTGAGCTGTTCCTTAACAAGCTCTAGTGTCACCAAATAACTTTGGAACCAACCAAAAGGTCTAACAATGGTCAGAGTGCCACACTTATCTACTGGATGTTTATGCCTAGACCAGACAGTCACTTGTTCAGGACTACTTTCTGATGCAGTTAGTGACCACTTCATAATTTACAGCATTGGGAGGGCTAAATTTCCAAAGGTCC
This sequence comes from Neoceratodus forsteri, assembly GCA_016271365.2. Taxonomy (NCBI): domain Eukaryota; kingdom Metazoa; phylum Chordata; order Ceratodontiformes; family Ceratodontidae; genus Neoceratodus; species Neoceratodus forsteri. The sequence continues at coordinate 1,210,224,754 of CM057453.1, read as the reverse complement.
CCCCTGAATCATTCATTGCCATAATCTTTTGCATTTTGATCCTGCACAATTTAAACAGAAAGTTGCATTTGAGGATTGGTTGCATTTATGGAACACAAATTATGCTAATCTGACCCTCTCCTTTTTCAACCAAATCTTCCAAATCTTCACAGGCCTCCATAAGAAATAGAAACAACATAAAATGGCACATTCACAAGGAAATAATTAAACTTCAATGAAACTTAGAAATCTGACATATTTTATTTCTGGGACACACATCAGAGATATCACTGGACATGATAAATATGCCCCCAATCTACTCATTGAGTATGCGACCCAGCCACAAAGTGGTTGGTACAGGCCTTGATTGAAGAAAGGGATGTTTGTTGGTCCACCTCTAAAGTCCCTAAGGCTGCCTCTGACTGAGTCCAAAAGGGCAATTTGCAAAACAAAAATCTGCACAGAAAGTTGCTTTTTGATGACTTTACTGGTAACTCAGACAAGTTCTGGAGATGAATAAACAAGCCCTGTGTCAAACTGATAACTTCACACCCAAGGACTTACATATCAGTCAGTCAATTGTAATAATCTTACTGTATGATTACTCTATTATATATTTACTGTATTACTAATGAGAATGCCTTTAAGCAATGTGTTACTGATCTCTCAGCCCTTACTGGATCCCTCCCAAAAAATCAGCCCCTCTCCACCTCTGATAATAGCCACCTGTGTTACCCCCCCTTCTTCTTCGAGATTTCTGATGTGTGTAAACATGTTAAGCAGATTCCTGTAACCATATTTGCTGGCTATGATGAGATTGAACATAAGTTACTTAGGGTTGCTGCCAATGAACTTGCAGCACCAGTCACGAGAATGTTTAATCTGTCCTTAACCTCTCAAACTGTGCCCGACCCATGGGCGATATCATATACTGTACCTGTATTCAAGAAAGGCAACAGTAAAAACATTAGTAATTATAGGCCTCTAGTGAGCCTTCCTGTGCTTAACAAGATTCTTGAGGAAATGGTTGCTTATGAACTCACTGATTACTTTACCACCCATAACTTCCTTTCTTGACCCAGCACAGTTTCTGGAAAAATCGAGGCACTATCACTGGCCTTCCATCACTTACCAAGAATGTTGCCACTGCAATGGATAGGGGAAAGTTAACAGGTGCAGTCTTCATTGATCTTACCAAGGCTTTTGATTTGATAAACCACTCCCTGCTCTATGAGAAGCTTAGCAGCCTGAGCATTTCATCTACAGCTCTGCCTTGTTTTAAAAGCCACCTGGATAATAGAATCTAATGGGTTAGATTTGGATTCTATTACATTACTTTAAATTATATTTTTTTGTAAGTAATTGTGAACCAATGTTTGAACTTTAAAAAGCTAGAATTTATATGACAGTTATAATAATTTGAATATAGATAAGTAAAGGGATTATAAAGTCCAAACGCACCTTTGGGTAAAGGAGAAAATGTTTATTTTACAGTCAAGATGGGAAGGGGATAAATTACTTTAGACAAAATGAAAATAAAAATAGGGTAATGAGAAGTTATTATAATTCAGGATCAGTTGAATGTAATGGTATCTGTAATATACAGTTAAGGGGAAGTCAGGGCATGTGGTCAGGAAGATTGGTGGGGGTGTAATGTTTGTGGTTCAGTAGTATGTATGATGATGTTGTGGAGGCTGGGCATTTGTCCAGTATGCAAAAGGTTACATAATATGGAGAGAGCAAGAAAGAGAGATCATTCAGTTGAATAACCAGTTATAGACCTTTATTGTAGGATGGAATACTTTTGGTCCATTTAAGCCTAAAAATATGAATAGGTGGGGTATGAATGTTGAGATGGGATGGAGCAATTCTGGAGTTAAACATCAGAGGATGGGTATAATGGGACAAGGGTGCGGGAGAGTTTATAATAAGAAGGGTTGGAACTGGAGGGCTAGAAAGGATAGAGCAAATAACACATTTGAAATGATGAGAAAGGAAAGAATGTTTTATGGAGGTGGTGAATCAAATCTGGCTGGAATTATAGCAGAACGTAATGTACAACCAGGAGAAGGGGTAGTGGAAATTTCAAAACAGGGTAAAACTGAGAGGGGACACAGTAATGTTCAAGATAAGAAAATAATAAGAACTTTGATGGGGAGAATGAGGAAGTGGTAAGGCAGAAACGTGATCATAGAAATTGTGAAAATCTGGTTAAGGAAAGAGGTAACAAAATAAATGGGTTGCAGATCAGTACAGAAACAGAAGTGTTTAATTATAAAGAGGAAGTGATAGAAGGGGGAAGGATCTTGAAAAATAGATATTTACCATTGAGAATCTTGATGGATGTAGATGAAAATGAAAATATGGGGTTAAGTGATCAAATTGATATGTTGGGAAAACAATGGTGTGATTTGAAGGAAAACAAGGAGAGAACTAGTGAGAGAACTAGTGATAATTATAAACCTTTTGACAAAGTTGGAACAATGATTGTAGTTGGGAAAATGTAGGACACCTCTGATATTAAGTTATATAAGGATGATGAGAGGAATATGATGAAAAGAAGAAGTTTAAATGGGAGAGACATAAGAGAAGTAGAATTGCAACATGAGGGAAAAAAGAACTTTATTACTGAGACAGGAGAATTAGAAAATAACATAAAGGATGGATGAATTGTTGAATCAAGAGGGGGTGAAGCTGCAAGTGTACAAACTTCTGGTGTTTTGTCAGATAATAATGAAACTGGAGTAAGAGGGATTCTTGTTCTGGGGGATTCCATTATAAGAGGAATTCAATGGGAAAAGTTGGGGGATGGAAATAGAAATATTAATATTGAGTGTATGCCAGGTATGACAGCTCTTAAAGCCTCAAAAGTAGTTTATTCTTTAACCCGGAAGCATAGAGAGATCACTCACATAATGATATATCTGGGTACAAATGATATATCAAACTGTAGTCTTTTAGAAATGCAAGCCAGATTTCAAGAATTATCAAGAGTTTGGAGGATGCATAAGAAAAATCTGATTTTTTTAGAAGTTCTGCCATCGCCAAAGGCTAGTATGGAAAAGAAGGAGAAGACTGTGGAATTTAACATTTGGTTAACATGGTGGTGTGAACAACATTTTGGTATTGTGGGGGGATTGGGTAGGGTATGGGATAATGCAGAACTACATGTCAATGAAGGAGTACACTTAAGTAGGAAGGGCACAATGGTATTAAGTGATAAGTTAGATAAATATGCAAGGGAAGAGTTAAATCTAAACTAGTTAGTGGGGGGGTGGGACAGAATGGAACAGATCAGTTAGTGGTCCCCCAAATAAGAATGAGGTTATGAAACTACAGTCTAGTAGGGATGAAAATGACATAAGATGGAGAGGGATGTATGGGAATGTAAGGAGTCTGGCAAATAAGATGGTAGATCTGGAATCTGTGATGGTAGATGAGTGCCTTGATATTGTGGCAATATCAGAGACCTGGTGGACTGAAAACCATTAATGGGAGGTAAATGTTTCTGGTTATATGTTATTCAGGGAGGACAGAGTGGGTAAGAAGGGGGTGTTGCTTTATATGTAAGGGAAAGCATAAACACTAATGAAGAGCAAGTTAATGCAGGGGAGGTAGAATTTATGTGTATTGCATTAGAAACAAGCATTTGTCAATGCTGAATGTTGTCTTACTGGTATTGGCATTGGTAGTGCAGAAGTTAGAGAGATGCATAATAGGAATGGCAGTGAAGTATTGAACTGACGCCAACCTGACCACCACCCTGCAGAGACTGACAGGCATTGGGGTGTGCCTTTGGATCGTCGGCTATCACACTCATGCCATTTCACCTCACCCTACCCTGCAGACACCAACAAGTGTGGCGGTGTGCCTTGGGGTCTTTGAGCCTTACACTCACCCCATTCCATAAGGAAATATGCTAAGATGGGTGCAGCATAGGGGAATGGGGTGAACTTTGGGGCCAAAGAGTCCAAGCCACACCTCAATGCCTGTCAGTGACTGCAGGCTGGGGGTAGGGGTGGAATGGCATAAGCATTACAGCCAAAAATCCCAAGTCACACCACTGACGCCTGTCAGTCTCTACAGGGTGTGACGTTACAGTTGGAAACCCTAATTCTCCTGGCATTTTTTGGTATTTTCACTCCAAATTTTTAACATGGGCTTTTTGTGACCCCACCTCATGAACAGTGGCACTATCAGTTCATTAGCCGAAAGGTGATATTACATAGTGACTGTGCCATTTGGCACCACAGGTGCAAAAACACGTATTGGGCAGGATGTGAAAAATGACAGCTATACTGTTCATGAAGAGGCATAAAAAAATGGTAATGTTGAAAATCTAGAGTAACAGTGACTGATTTCATGAGGTGGGTTCCCAAGAACCCCATATTAAAAATTTGTAGCCAAAAATTAAAAAATGGCTGAGATATCCACCTAAGTTGAAACCTCCCCCATTGATGCCATTATACAGCTTACCGGCATTTCTTCAGTTCATGTTCAGCTTTGAAGAGTGCAGACATGTTCCCACTCCACCGAATATCACGGCTTTGACCTCCGGAGGTAAATATGGGGTGAGGGGGGTGTGGGGAGGTGGGTGCATAGGGTGGGTGCAGATTGGAGGAGGGGCACCGCCAACAGCGATGGACCATTTTCTTTGTTTCATGTACTTTTTAAAAAAAAGGAACACTGTGAATAGTTTTTTTCTTTATATGTGTAAGAAAACAAATGTTGCACACACTAGGGTGGGCTCTCAGGATGCCCCATGACTTTGGGTGATGCTGCCCACACTGGGGTGGGTTCCCAGTGTAACATAAAGGGTGGGTGGGCAGGAACATGCCAATGCAGTCGACTTCTGAACACACAGAGGCACACTGGGGTGGGCCCCAGTGTGCCACACAATTTGGGGAGAGCAACATGCTGACAGGGGATTGGACACTCAAGTCAGCTTTAGGGATTGTGAGAGGCGGACGGCACAAGCTGCCGCAATGTTTATTAAAATGTTTCACCAGGAAAGGCACATAGGGGAGGCATGTTGTCTGTGCCACTGCATGATGAGCTTGTCTCTGATTGCAGTGGCAAGTTTGTTTCAAGTTAGTGTTACTGCATAAAACTTGTGTCACCGCTAGCATGCTCTCTAATTGGCAAATGAGAGACAGACCTAAAGCATGCCCTGCATTCACCAAAACTGACACACCTCAACATTTCTCTTACTACCATCTCCTACTGCTGCAAAATGTTGCTTGCACGTGTACAAGGCAACATAAAAAAGTCAGGGAAATTAGTAAGAATAGGGGTGCCAAACTGCAAATGGCGATAGTGTGGAGGAAGTGGTAGTGGGTGATTGCTTGGGAATAAGTGATCATAATGTACTAAGTTTTAAAATTCAGACAGGGAGAATAATAAATAAGATCAGTATGAAAATTTGGGACTTCCGAATGGCTGATTTTGATAGGTTGAGAAAGATCTTTAAGGAACAATTAAGGAATAAAGATAATACATTCGAGGTTGAGGAATTATGGAAAAATATTAACGGTGCTTTGCTAAAATCTATGGATTTATGTATAAGAAAGATGGGGGAAAATAAAAAAGGCAACTGGTTGAATAGGGATGTGGTTAGGGCAATAAGAGATAGAAAAGTAGCATTTAGAAGGTATAAGAAATCTCAATACGTGGGATATAAAATGATATATAAAGAGAAGCTGAGATAGACAGGAAAAGTAATAAGAAAGGTAAAAGCAGTAACAGAGGAAAGAATAGCTAAAAAGCAAAAAGTGGGGATAAGACAATTGTTTTAGATATGTGGGGGAGATGATAGGTGGGAATAAGCCCTCCTTGGGGGTTTTCCCCTTCCAAATAAAGGTGGAGATTAGCCCATGGACCTTTTGAAACCAGGATAATGGCAGAAAAATATTAAGGGAGTGAAAGAGATACAACAGCCGGGAAAGAATATTCATTTTGATAATACTAATTCATCTGAAAACTGAAAGGGGGAGATGATCCTACCTAAGCAGATCTTGCTGGTGGTACACCAGTAGGTCATCAGGATTCTGTTTCTTCTTTTGGGAAACATTCCTAGTCAGCCAGATTCCCAGATATTTGATGCAGGACACCCAGGAAAGCCACAGAGCATCCATATCTGCCTTAAAACACCGGATGTAAGGGGCATAACCATGGTTTTATCAAGGTTGAGCCTGTAATTAGATAATTCCCCAAATTCTTGAATAATATTTAAAGCAGCAGGAATGGAGACAGTGGGGTTAAGTACATGCAATAAAATATCTTCCATGTAGACAGATATTCAGAGGTCCATATTGCAAGTGAAACACTTTGTATCACAGGGGACCTCTTGAGGTGAAGGAGTAAAGGCTCTAGATATAAGCTGAACAGAAGTGGCTAGAGGGGACAGTCCTGACAGGTTCCAAAGTGTAATGGGAATGATTGGGACAGAATTCCATTACAATAAATCTTTGTCGTGGGGCAAGAGTAGAGGGACTTTATCCACTTAACGAAAGTTGTTGGGAAATCAAATGCATGTAGGGTGAAACATGAAAATTCCCCAATTTTCTCTGTCAAATGTCTTCTCTGCATCCAGGGACACCAAGGCAGCCAGAACTGATGCATCCCTGAACGCAGAGAAAACATGAGATAATTTTCTGAGGTGGTCAGCTGAGGAACGCAACCACATAAAGCCAACTTGTTCTGGTCTGATTAGGGTTACCCAGACCTGCATGATCCTGGAGGCTAATACCTTGGCATGGTTTTTAATATTCTAATTCATAAGTGATATTGGAAGGTAGCTGGCAACGCAGTCCAAAGGCTTCCTGGGTTTCAGCAAAACAACAATAGTGGCTTCTAGTAGAGTACAGTCCACGGTTGGATTATCACAAATATAGTTATATAGCCTATGCAGCATTGGAACTAGTTCTTTAGAAAACACTTTATAGAAACATGGCAGAAAGCCATCCGGGCAGGAAGCTTTATCTGGAGGCAAGGACTGAATGGCCTCCAGGATCTTGTGCTGGGAAATCAGCTGACTAAGAAGCAACTGCTGGTCTGTAGTCAAATGTGGAAGGGAGTATGCACCAAGTACTCCCAAACCTCAGATGGAGAGGGCATGGGAGATAGTGGACTATATAGAGTATGATAATATTGTTCAAATTCATGGACAATATCCCATGGAGATGTTTTAATGGAATCACCCCCCAGAGACTTGATGGTAGGAGTTATTCGGGATGCCTCGAGCTTGCAGAGGCATAGCGCCAGCAGGTGCCCAGCCTTCTCCCCTGGTCTTTGTAAGTAGATTGCATTTTCAATATAGAGTATTCAGCCTTCTCCTGTAGCAGGTCGACATACTTCTCTCAAAGTATAACCAGTTCCTGATTGTTTTAAGGCCCATTTACATGGGGAAGAGCATGTTGAGGGAAGTGATATGCGTCAGTAAATGTAAGGCTTCAGCCTCATGTTTGTTTTCTGGTGGCAGCCAGTCATATGAGATCTCCTTGAAGAAAACATTTAAAGGCTGCCCATTCAAGATCAAGTCTATCCACTGAGCCAGTATTGTGAGTCAGGAATAGGTCAATCAAATGGTGGAGTCTGTTAAGTATAGCATTCTCTTTGAGGAGTTGAGTATTCATCCTCCATATAGTATCCCACTGAATGTTTGGGGAAATAGTTCCTTTGAACCAGGTAAGGGAGTAATCAGATAATACCTGGGGGGGGGGGCTATCCAACTGTACAGAACACTGGGCATGAGTTGGTGGCTAATCAAAAAGTAATCAAGATGAGTATAAGAACTGCATGCCATGGAGAAAAAGGTAAACTCCTTAGCAGATGAGTACAGTATTCTCCAATGGTCACACAGTCTGACAATCTCCATCATGTCCCATAGGGAACGATGCACAGGGCAACCCTGACGGGGCATTGTAACTATGGTCCGGGTCCTTATTTATTGTAAGGTTCCAATCACCAGCCAAAATAATCATCAGTGAAAAGAAAGGGGCCAGTAGGGAAGATAATTTGGTAAAAAAAATCCAGGGTAGTCCACAGTAGGACCATAGATGCTACCAAGCAGTATTCTATCCGGTCCAGTATACCCTTTACCAGGATATAGTGCCCCTGTGGGTCAGCTATACTCTGTAGAGCTTGGAATCTAATTGACCTAGATATCAGGATGGTCACCGCATGCCCAGCAGTACTATTGCTGGCAGCAAATACTTGACCCACCTCCTGCCTACATAACCAAAGCCCTTCAGAGGCCAAGAGGTGGGTCTCCTGCAAAAAGACTATGTGGGAATGCAAGGTTTTAAGATGTTTCAAAACCTGGTAGCATTTGATCCTGGAAAGGGCACCAGGTGGTGTATTTCATGTTAGTCTAATTGATAGCAAAGGGGGATGGTAGCAGAAGGTCCCATCAACAAGTAGCAATAGAAATAGATAAAGATTAAAATGGATCTGCTTCCCCAAAAATCCCTTACAGTATGGCCCCCTGGGAGCAAACCCTTGACTACAAAAGTACAACACAGGGGAAAAGTCAATGATCAACCTAATGTAAGCTGAGGGTGATCGTGATATGGATCAGAATTGGAAACAAGGGGTTGCTCCCTGTATCCCCCACCCACAAACCCACCCCCCACCAAAACCCCACAAAATATCTAAACATAGAAACAACCAAGTAACAATCCTCACAATAAAAAAAGAGATATATACATGTAGAGCTCTAATATAACAACCCTCTCATAAGAGATAACAAAGACAAAGATTATCCCAACAGACAGCGAGGAAATACCCATAGCCCTCCCCCCATTGAAATTCCCATATAAAAACAAGAACAACAACAAGATCACCAATCCTTACAACTCGCCTCCTAAACCCTTTCAGGCCATGATGCTATCGATCTCACTCGCAGTACGCAACCCCCTTCTGCCAAAACAGGAATGCATACAAAAGTCCAGGGATCAGTCCATCATTAGAAACATAAAAGGAGAACCAGCAATCCAGAAATTAGTAGGTATTATATAAATGTAAAGAAGCTCCCTTGACAGATAGTGACCAGAACTATGCACTTAACTAGTCTATGTACATATATATATATATATATATATATATATACAGTGCTCTTCTATTACCCGCCTAACTTTGTGCCACTGTTTTCATGAGTAAGTGAGGGTGTGTATAATACAGGGTGTATGTTAAATGATGGCACCTGTAATATTAAAAAATGTTAAACATCATATCAGGGTGATTTGCTGGTGTATATAGTGTGCATATACTTTTAAACCCTTAGATATACTGCATTTGCAAAAATGTTATTTTATTTTGTGATATGTTTTATTTTATTCGGTGAACAAATTATTTATTAAAAACATGCTCGCACATACAGTACAGTGGAGTGGGAAAGGGAGTGGGTGATCCAGGAAGAATGTCCCTGTACTTGTTAGTTATTCCAGTAGGGGGAGGAGGATGTACGTTCTGTGATTTAAGGCAGGGAGGAGCTGAGTACTGTGAGAGTGCTTTGTGTCCAATTATGAACCCTCTAAAACCCTCTAAAAAGATCAGGTTGACAGCGTTGTTGAGCGCACCAAAGGGATTCAGGTGCCTCAGAGGAGGGACAAAATAGAGAAAAATAATGTTTCATGCAGGTTAGATGGGCATACCATTACATGCCACATTCACTTTACACACGCCGACCAGCCATCGCATCTGCCACTGACTTCCTGGTTCCCACTTCTGCATAAGCCACACCACCAGCACCCCACACTACAAAATATATGATATCCCTAATAAGGCCAATGCAGATCAGAAGATGTACAGACGACCGATGGGATTGCAGGGAGTTATGGAGGAGGTTCACATACTGTACTGTACAGCATAGCACTCACCCTTGTATGGCCAAGAGGCTCCTACAAAGTTATTTTTTTCGATAAGAACACAAATAAATTTGATTTAAAAACATCTGCAATTTTCAAGCCCATTATGCAGTGTGTGTGACGCAAGGCGCCAGACGGCTTGGATGGCAGAAGAAGGAGGGAAATTACAATGGGAGATATAGCAGTTGGGCTGAATAAAATGCTGGTGGATGGCGGACACAGAGGGAGGCGGATGAAAGTGGGAATTAACATGGGGATCTGTCGGGACATTAGGTGAGACTGGCAGTAACAGAGGGTGGTGGATAATCGAGGGGTGGATAAGTGAGGGAGCACTATATATATATATATATTATATATATATATATATATATATATATATATATATATATATATAATTAATTTATACATATATATATATATATATATATATATGAAGTCCAACAATCCTAAGGAGCAGGTGAGGGGAATAATTAAGTAAATTAATGACTACAGTGTCACAAACTCCCCCCAAGCCACCCTAACAAATAGCAGGTTCACCTCATTGTTCCACTCACCGGCAAAACTGGGGACATGCCATGGGCACTGATCTGAATAGCTGTATAGAGCCCCCGGTACCAAGGATGACTGTTTAAAAGAGTGTGGATTCCAGTTACAGACTGAGAAAACAGCCATGGCACAGGTCATACCGGGGAAAGGGAAAAAGTCAACTGTCAGTTCTTTATCAGGTCCACTGCTAGAGGACAAAATGCAGGGAAGCCAGGCCGGGTGTCAAAAACAAGAAAAGAGCTCCTAAAACCATGCTCAGAAGTGACATGCAGTTCCCAAACTATGGTTGTCATGGTAGATCTTGAAGAAATCCCAGGAATCTCCATAGCCATTTTAGTAATGCAGAGGTAATCCAGCATCTATAAAGCATGAATCACTGAGGAGTTAGGTGGGGAGGAGGAATCTCCAGAAAGATCAAAATTGGAGCACAAACGGAGATTGGGGGAGCTGAAAAGCACTGAGGAAAGGTGGATAGTAACAAAGATAAAGTTCCAGTTAAGTATGAACATATAAATAACTGAGCGAGTACCCAAAAAGGGATATTCCTATGCTTGGTTATGCTACTCCATTATTACCGGGTGCAGACAGGCAAATATAGGCAGGCAGTCACTTTATCAGGTCCAGGAATAGTTTTCTGAGGTTGGCAGTCACTGTCTCCAAAGAGTCATAGCTGTGCCATTGGCCACCATGGTGGATCAGTAGAATAGAGGGATAGTTGATCCAATAGCGTATCCCCATTGCAATCAATTTAGAAACTAACAGGTGCAACACGGATCTCTATTGTTGGACTGTTTGGCAGATCTTGGACCAGTCTGATCCACTTCCCCTTCCATTGCAGCTCCTTAATCTCTGATTTTATTTATTATATGCTGTTTGTCTAGAAAATTAAGGAATCGGAACATCAGAGAATGAGGAGGAGAGCCAGGTTGTGGCACCAGATGTAGCGAACGATGGGCTCGTTCCACAATACATGTATCCCTGTTCGGGGAAGGGCCGGGAAACTTTTTGCACAGCTTCTGGACAAAGATGATGGCCATAGAGCCCTCTTTATCTTCTGGAAGACCCAGCACAACAAAATGATTTCACCTTGACTGCCCATCAAATCAAGGTCCTCCCTGCGGTCCTCTACTTTTTTTAAGCCTTTGTCGTAAGGCGGTAACTTTGGGGTCCAGTCTAGAGCACCAGTCATCTAGGGAGGAGATACGGGCCTCATTATCTTCGGTATGCCGGGCAAGGGAATCCACTGAGGTACTTAAGTTTTACATTTCAATAGTCAATATTTGCAGTGTTTCTTTTATTGGAGACAATTCCTCCATGAACTTTGCTTCTGATGATGCATCCTTGAAGGTAGAGCTATTAGACACTGCAGTGGCCTTCTGCTTGGCCAACCTAGAGATCTTCTCCCTCTCCAGGGCTGGCAGTGGTGTATTCCGAGGTAATGCAGCCTTCATTTCAGCATCCACAGGGAAACAAATTTGAACTCCAGCTGAAACAGGCACCTGTAGGAAAGCTTAGTAATCCACTAGGGAGCAACAAAATTGTAATGAGGTGAATTTGTTTGGAGAAATTTGGTAAAAGGTCAGGAGCTAGCAAGCAGCATGTCCTTTCAGGCTGCCATCACGTGAACTCTACCACAATCCATGTGGCCTTTGCCTGCAAAGCACTTATTTCTGGATTGGGGCTCTCCTGCAAGGTCAGAAATAGCCTCACCCCCAAAGTTTCAACTGCCATAGCCCAAGACATCTTACTCCCTGAACCACAATATGGGATCTGTTTTCTTTTCAGCCTTCAAAACAATTCTGAAAAAATGGAATATGGCTTATAATAACATCTGCTGATTTGCTTTGGTCTCCAACTGACATACTCACCACTGTACTTTGCACTCAAAACTTGGATTGCTCCCCCATCTGCCCTATGTACTGTACCTTCACTTTGGGAAGTGTCATTTATAACATTATGATTAAACATTCTCCCATGCCCCTTGCCTCGTTTCTACTACCTGGCAGAATATTATATCCCCTAAGGCCCTCTGATCCTGATCTCTTTTTCATATCAAAGAAACATGGTACACAGAGAACCATGACTGGGATGTCAACATATCAGGGTACACAATCTACAGGAGGGATGGGGGTAGAAGAGGAGGAGGAGGAGTAGCTTCTGTGTAATTGAAGGGATCAAAATAATGGAACTAAAGGGTAAACAGGGAGGAGAGGAGGGACTGTTGGTCACCCTGGAGGCTGGAATTGGCACCATAATCCACATGGGGGTTGTATACAGACCCCCATCTCAGAGGAAGGAAATGGACAAGGAAATCATAGAAGGCATCCTTAGGATGGCAGAAAAAGGGGAGATACTGTTGATGGGGGACCTGAATATGCCAGATGTTAACTGGAGCACCTTTGCTGCAGCCACATCCAAGAGCAGGATCTTTCTTGATGCCCTATAGGGGGCATGCCTCAAGTAGCTAGTGTTGTAACCCACTCAGGAGGGAGAAATTTTAGACCTGGTACTCTCAAACAGAAACAGAAAGAGGATCTCAGATCTAGAAGTGGGTAGCCATCTGGGAACAAGTGACCACCAACAAGTGTGGTTCACGATAAACACAGCAGCAGAATCAAGCCATACAAAAGTGAGGGTACTGGACTTTAGGAGTGCTGACTTTGTCTAGATGGGAGAGTGCCTCAGAAAAGCACTAGCAAACAGGCAAGAAGGAGGAGTGGAGAAACAATGGGGAAACATCAAAACTGCCTCATTCTGCCTCAGTACACCTAAGTATACCTCAGTACTGCAAAACTTTTCTAAGACTACCATTGTAAAGGTAAACAAGCAATGTAAGAAAGCAGTAAGGATGGCTGGGGGGGATACTGGGATATATAGGGAGAGGCATCACCAGTAGATGACAGGAAGTTGTTATACCTCTGTACAGACAGTTGTTGAGACCCCATCTGGAGTACAGCATGCAGTTCTGGAGACCCCATCTCTGCAAGGACATAGACAGGATGGAGGAAGTCCAGAGAAGGGCAACTAAAATGGTGCACGGTCTACAACAGAAACCATATGAAGAAAGACTAAAGGAGCTTAATATGTATACCCTTGAGGAAAGGAAGGAGAGGGGGGAACATGATAGAAACTTTCAAGTACCTCAAGGGAATCAACAAAGTTCAAGAGGGTAGAATCTTTCAGAAAAAGAGATGTGCAAGAACAAGGGTACACAATCTGAAGATAGTGGGGGACAGCTCAGGGGCAATGTGAAGAAGTATGTTTTCACAGAGAGGGTGGTGGATGCATGGAACAGCCTTCCTGAGGAGGTCGTGGGTCAAAAACTGTCAGGGAATTCAAGAATGCATGGGACAGACATACGGCAATTCTTGTGGGAGGTAGGAAGAAGTAAGCTGTTGGTTAACTAGGATCTGCAGCTTATCCAATAGGTAGGGAAATGAGCAGACTAGGTGGGCCAAGCGGTCCTTATCTGCCATCAAAGTCTATGTTTCTATGTTTCTAAGATAAGAACTAAATTAGGTGAGCTTATATTCATGTACTCTATTCCTAAACTTTAGAACTCCATTCTAGCTACGATTCTATAGTGTCCTTCTAGCCAAAGCTTTTGCAGTAGTTATCACTCCTACAGTACTTGTTAAAGTCTACAACTTGCTCTTGCCCCCAGTTGGTTTATACCTGTTTTTGGATTTCACTGTTTTGTGGCTGATATCAGCTTTCATTGACATGAGCCTTTCTGCACTTGCCATTATTCTGTATACAAGTTCATAATGTATTTAATTTGCTTTATACATTGTTTATCAACTCCAGTACTTCACTATGTATTCTGTTTTCTATATTGGACATTTGTAATGGCAATCACTGCGATTTATTGTCCACTATTGTACATTTTCCCTTGTGCTCTCCCAGGTCATCTCTGGAAGCAGGCAACTGTTTGTTTAGTGCATCTACATGGTACAGTAAGTAAAAATGAAATAAATATCTTAAAGATGTGTTCCTTTCACAGAAAGAGAACAAACTAATGTGCAAGCTGTGTTTCCCCTAAGTGTTGTGGATCTGGTATTCTGGCCACAAGATATTGGCCAGCATTCACAGATTACCAGAATTAGAAAATCCATACTGACTTCTCTGCCCATTACAGCAAGTGAATGTCTCTGCACACTGTTGTGAGTCATGCACACAAAAGGGAAAATAGAACAGAATAATGGTGGGAAGGAGTGAGGAAATTGTTTACCTTAAGAATTCAGGAATTGTATTAAGAAATATTATCAAGTTAAATTTCATTGTCATTGTGGTATTTTAATAATTGTTATTTTACATATTTATGCAGCTTACATGGAGTCAGAACCATCTTCACTGAAACAAGGAGTTTCTGTTAGGAATCTCGTAAAGATCTATAAAACTGGCAAAAAGCTTGCAGTGGATGGGCTCACTCTGAACTTCTATGAAGGACAGATAACATCGTTCCTTGGCCATAATGGAGCTGGAAAAACTACAACCATGTATGAATCTTATTTGATCTTTTAATGTAGGCTATATGACAGTTTCCTCCATCTTGCGTGTCACTGACTTTATCCTGAGGGGGATGGATAACTGTCATGTATCAGCTGCCATCTTAATTGACCTGGCTAAGATGTTTGATTCTGTTGCCCTTGATAAGCTGGGGTGTGCTGGGCTCTAAGCATCAGCTGTAGGCTGAATCTGTAACTACCACTCTGGTCTTAGCCAGTGTGTCCAGGTTGGAGAATCTGTGTCAGCTCAATTCCCCATATCTTTCTGGAGTTCCCCAAGGCTCAGTTCTAGGCCCTATCCCCTTCTCTGTGTTTCTGAATGTCTTTCATTTGGCCTATGTCTCAGATAATATACATAGGTATTATGATGACACAGTCCATTATGGCTCCGAACCTCCATCCCCCAGTTGGAACAGCCTTACAGTGTGACATTGATAATGTCCAGTGCTGGTTTTGCACAAACCAGCTCTTGTTTAATTAATCATTAAATACACGTAACAGGGTAATTATACTGTAGTTACATGTTTGTTGCTTGCAACTACATTGCAATTGCAGTGCAATTACAGTGTACTTAACCAACACTTAAAATAATGTGTAATCAAAAAACTGTTTCCATGCTGTTCGGTTCACACCACCAGCTTAGTAAACTTGGCCAGGTCACTGTTTTCTCTGCCCTTGATGACACTGCCCTTGAGTCAGTCCCCTGCTTCAAGTACCTTGGTGTGTGGCTTGATAGTAATCTCAATTTTTCAGTCCACACTGGTGCATCCTCAAGAAATTCAGCCCCAGACGAGATACCATTTAGTGGAACAAATCCTGCCTTCCACTCGAAGTTCAGTGTGAGATTGTTCTGAAAATGATTCTCCTGCTGTTTGATTTTAGGGATGAGACCTTTTGCATGTCCAAATCTGCTTTATCCAGTCTGGATCCTATCTTTTATTCTTTCTCTCAGTTTGCTTCTTGCTCTCCACCTCTTACCCATCACTGTGCCCTGTATCAACTCCTCACCCTTCCCTTCTTATCTTCTCAGTGCCTATACCACTGTTAGTATATCTTGGCCAGAATGGAGCAGGAAATGGCCATAATGGAGCTGGTCTGTTCTGTCTAAGCACTAGTTTGCATCCTTTCCCTCCTACCTGTCTCACCTTCTTTCCCCCTCTGCTCCTTCCTTGCTCCCACAACTTTCCTAACGCTCTTTCCTTTAATATCCCTCAATGCTGTACCTTAGCTGGTCAGTCTGCTTTCTCAATAAGGCTACCTTTTCTCTGGAAAGCCCCCCCCCAAGGTCCAATTTATCTTATTCATGCTCCTGTCATCAACCCTTAGGAACCTGATCCAGCCTCTTCTCTGCTTTCCTCACCCCCAGTGGTTCTCCAAGATTGTTTTATTCACTTTGTAAGTTTCACATTTATTACACACACCTGTTTTAGATTTTGCTTTATTTCTATTTACTATGTTTTGCTCACTCCTATGAGATATCATATTTTGTTGTAACTTACCGAGCTGTTTGGGTTGCTGCCCTACCACTATCTATAGTAGGCTTTGGTTATTACTTTTGATTGACTGTCCACTACAGTATTACTGTTCTCCCCTGTTTCACTTCTCCCAGTTCATGCCTGGAAATGAGCCTTGGCTCAGTGCTCCTTTCCCAGTCAACAATTTTCAGACAAATAAAACAAATAATATGATTACTTAAAGCTATAAAGTGTGCCAGTCTAACATTAATGGAAAACGTGAAGGACTGGAGTCACTGTTACAAACCTAAGAAGGCAAATGAGGCTCATGCAACTGTACTCAGAATCATAATTCTGCATAATGCAGTGTCAGTGGCTCAGCAGGTAACACACTCACCTCTGAAGCAGAAAGATCGAAAGGTGGTGGGTTCTAGCCCTACACTGGGAATGCAGGATAAATAAATCCCAATACTGACACTGCAGTGCATCAAGTGGGAGTGCTTCACTCCTGATGTGCCACCTCTCAGATGAGATGTTAAACCGAGGTCCTGTCTACCTGTTCTGGTGGCTGTTCAGGTGGATGATAAAGACCCTATGGCACTTCTTGAAAAGAGTAGGGGAATTTTTTATTGCAGTAACATCAAAAGCACATTGAAAAACAGTAGAAATGTACAGAAAATAAAACAAGGGGTTAAAGATCAAAAATCATGTACAAACCAAGAATTTGTTTCAACAAGGAGCTCTCAGGAAAATAAAAAGGGTAAAAAGAAGGAAAAAAAACCAAAATCAACTGAAATACATAAAACAAACACCATAAAGTTAGCATTACAACATACCTAAAGAAAATTACAGACCTTCATTTATATTTAATGGAACTACTAAAACCCTTCCACCAAAAAAAACACTTTTTGTGAAGAATTATGAGCAAAATCGTCCATATAAATCTTAACCATAGCTTGAGAAACTAAGACACGAACAATGTCATACTGTATGGCATCATCCTTTGGTGAAGAACCCCCTTGGCACCTACTTTGCTACAAATAATATTTCAGACAACATAAAAACACTGATAAGGTATCTGGATGAAACAATGAATCCAATGGAGTATATTGGCCTAAAACAAGGAATTCATATGACATTTGGGTCAACCACAGCATATTCTAGTGCTGAGCAAAATAGGACCATAATGGCCTAACCTAAGAACAACAAAAAGGTAGTGATCAATGGTTTCCTCCAGGTTAATACAATCCATATATGGACAATTTCATTCCTCCAACATCTTATGTTTGGCATTTCCACGTACATTTATCCTCTCATAAACAGAGAGCCACAAATGTTCCCACTTATGGGGAGGAATCCTAGGATTAAGCAACTGAATCAGCACAAATTTGTTATGTTCAGGGGAACAATTTTTGAAAAGGGGTTCAGTGGGTGAAACCATGACCATAATGGAAGAACAGAGTTGTCGGCGCAAACTTTGTAAAATCAATTGTTTCGAAATACCCCATTTATATAATTTAGATGGAGCAGGCTAGAAAAAAATCAGGTATATGTAGATGGGGAGATACCTTGGGAGAGGTTATTTGCCAAACAAGCAAATATTTACATACTAACATACTTATTAACATATTAAAAGCCAGCAGAATAGGCCTAACAGTCTTTGGTGTCTGCTCGGTAGCCAGCCCCTATTGGAAGCTAGCTCCTACACCCCTCTTTGCCTCCGTGAGGGTCAACTTCTGCTTCAGTATACCCATGCACCTGTCCCACCCCTCTTAAAGCCTTGCACTGTGCCCTCCTCCACTAGACTCCCAGACAGTGCATTACATGGCCCCCCACCCTCTCAGTAAAGTAATGCCTTCTACGTTCTCCCCTGTAGTTTTCCCCTCCAACTTCCACTCATGCCTCCTGGTTGTGCCCCCTTTCTTTAGCTTGAACATGTCATTGGCTCTGCTCCTGTTAATCCCTTTCACATATTTGAAGACCTCAGTCATGTCCCCCCATCTCTCCTCTCTTCCAGTGAGTACAGCCCAAGAACTTCCAGACTTTCCTCATAGGTCCTTTCACTTATTCCCTGGATCATCCTGGTTGCCCTCCTCTGAACCCTCTCCAGAAATGCTATGTCCTTCCTAAGATGAGGTCTCCAGAACTGCACGCAGTACTCAAGATGCTGCCTGACCAAGGCATTATATAGAGGGAGGATCACCTCCCTCCTCCTGGAAGTAATTCCCTGGGCTACACAGCCCAGACTCTTGTTTGCCTTTGACGCAGATCTTCTGCAATTTTCAGTGTTATTCATTTTGGTGTCTACCACCACACCCAGGTCCCTGTCACTCATTGTGGCTTGCAGTGAGACCCTTCCCAGGGTGTATACGTGACCTGGGTTTCTGACTCCCAGATGCAGCACCCTACACTTCCCTGGATTAAACCTCAGTCCCCACCTTTTTGACAAACCCTCCAGGGTATCCAGATCCCTCTGGACTGTCTCTCTCACTTTAAACGAAGTAAGTCGAATCCAGTCATTATGTGGTTCCTGTAAGGGAACTAATCCATATTTTACCATCTGTGAAAGAAATATCACATGAAAAAACACCACAGGATAGATCATAGCAAGACCACCTTTAGTTCTGGGAAGGTAAGTAGGACACTGCTTAATAGGGTTTAATCTATTACCCTAGAGCATCTGGGGAAAAAAAGGCTATACAATTTAACATCCAAATGTGCGGGGTGGGGGATAAATCATAACCACGTAAAGTAATATGGGAATAAGAAATCATTTAATAATCTGGACCTGTTTGATCTTAGACATTTTCCAGTGCTTACATTGAACAACTCTGGATTCCACCTTCTGTAGCCCAATCATCCAAATTCACTAAAGGCAAATTCTGGGGCCCAAAAGTTATCCCCAAAATTTTCATGGGATCCGAAGAAAAAGAAATACCTTCTACAGTTAAAGGAAGAGGAGCACCGGAACCTACAAATAAACCCCTACTTTTAATGACATTTATTTTAGAAGTTGATAAAAGGAAATAGTCAGTTATATCCTGAAGGATATAAGGCAGCTGGGCATAGTCCAAAACAAGAGACCGACATCATCAGCATAAGCCTGAAACAATAACTTCCTCGCAGAACCTGCTGCTGTGATGCCTGACCATGTCGGAGAGTGGATCAATTTCTTTAACAGGGGATCTAAAGTAAAAATGTATAAAAGCGGGCTGAGGGGGCACCCTTGACAAACACCCATAGGGACCTAAAACCCATCAGTGATTTGTCATCTAATTACTGGATGAACTACAGTGGAAGAATACAACAATTGGAGATGGTCAAATAAATCTTCGGGGACACCATAAGCTTTAAGTGTGAGGAACAAGAAAGGAGCATGTACCCTATCGAAGGCTTTTTCCTGATCTATTGAGAGGATGCAACCAGAGGAACAATTTAAGGAAAGATAGTCAATCAGGTCCCTTATCACCATAAGACCATGCTGAATTTTCCAAGAGGGAAGGCCACAAAACTGATGGGGGGAGATAATCTGGGAAGCATAATATTTCAACCAATTATTTAATATTTGGGCCAAAGTCTTATAATCTGAATTTAAAATAGAAATTGGTCTCCAATTATGTAGAAGAGATTTATCTCCAGATTTATATAAAAAAAATTAATAAGCCTTCCAAGAAGGTGGTATGCATTGTTCGGGAAGTGAAAAAATAATTGAAAACAAATGCCAAATATAAAGCAAGTTCAGAGGAAAAGCATGTATAAAATTTGAATGGCAATCCTGCAATTTCTGGGGAAACACCATTTTTGTGAGACTTAATAGCTAATTAAATTTCTTCATGCCCAGTTGGTTCCTGTATAGTGGGGGTATCCACAGAAATATTGGGGGGGGGATCAACTGAGTTCAAATAAGAATGAATAGATGTGGATGAAGGTGGGGTGATTGGAATATGAGAATGGAGGAAACCTTCAATAGTATGATGAATGGCCTCGGAGGAATGAACAGTCCTCCCATTCTTTTTCACCAGGGAGTCCATCATAACATCATGCCACAAAGTTTTACAAGCAGCAAAGGGGTCACCAAATGGAGAGGTCTGAGTCCCATTTTGTAATACAGCCTGTAGTGTATGAGCCCTGTTGTACTGAAAGGACTGCATTTCCTTTTTCAAATTTAGAATTTGGGAACAGTAATCATGTTTAGTAGTAATTGCTCAAGTAAATAAACAGTTGTCGCAAGGAAAGATATTTCAAGAATTTATCATTCACTGATTTTTTCCCAAACTTCTAGAACCAGGATTTAAAGACAGCCTTTGAATCTATCCACCATTCTCCAAGGTCAGAGTAGAGAAAACTGACTGAACATCTAGCAGCAATTAACCCCAGGATTCCTTGCCAAACCAAGGGGTCAGTAAGTATAGAGGTATTCAGCCTCCATCAGTTTGATAGGGCAGAAATCTCTGGGGAGCCTTCAACAATAATTAACAAAAAAAAAGTGATCTGAGAATTCAGTTGGCTGAGTGTGAAAAGAAAAAGGTGCAAAGTATTAGAAACAAACATGTGATCAACAGAGGAAAATAAATCTGGTCACAAGAAAACATCCATGTTTCCTGAAGAAAACAGAAGTCAAACCCAGACATGTGAATAAAATCAAATACAGACTGACACTTCAAGGGGTTTAACAGACTATGTATATTAACAGATCCCACTTTTAAGGGGGAAACAGCTTTAAGATATTTTTTTCTCTTTTTCTTTTTGCCTCTATACCCAACCAAATCAGAATGCTGAGGGGCATGAAGAGATTCAGGAGGCAAAGAGTCAGATTCCTCTTGGTCCATATCAGAGTTCCCATTCTCAGAGTCTACAACCTCAGAGGGGTTCAAAGATTCAATTGAACCCTGGAAGGAAGCAGATTTAGAGAGTAGGTTCCTAGAGGAACGTCTAGGAAAGATCACAGAGACTGCAACAGGAGGTTCCAAGGGAACGGGGTCCATATAGCACACTGGAATCATGGAAGAAATTCTGGTAGATTCCACTCCAAGGGGGAAGGGAGGGGGTTATGAAGAGCATCACCACCCAAGGACATTTCTGCAGGAGGAGGGGGAGGGGGCACCGGTTTAGGAGGAGGGGGAACAGGAAGGGAAGGAAGAGACACAGGGGGTTGGGGCGGAAGGTCAGAATTAGGTACCAAATCTTGGGCATGCTGGATTAAGAGGTCTGGGCTCATGCACGAAGCCTTATTTTTTGCAGCCCATGGGTAGGCACCAAAGACGTGACCAATTTCTTCACAAAGGTCACACTTTGTAGGGGAGGCACACTGAAAAGCTATATGGCCTACCTCTCCACAATTATCACACTGCAACTTATCACAAGAGTTGGATATGTGAGTCCTAGACCCACAATTATAGCAGGCATGGGGCTGCCCCACATAAAAGCACACACCCTGATCTCTGCCGAACATACCAGAGTCAGACTGCCAAAGCTTAATTTTGTATTTCCACCCTCCAGTACAAAACATTTCGGCATCCAGGATGGCCTCAGGGTCACTTAAGATGTCACATTTCTGGGAGAACCGATAGGTGATGTCATCCACGTGGACCCTCTCATTCCAAAACATAATGGTAACAAACTTAATCAAAGGTTTGGTAAGAGGGATAACCAAAAATGGGGTCCACTTGGGAGAAAACTTCACCTGATTATACCTCTTCTAAAAGAGGTCCAGAGCATAGGAGGTACAGAAACTGACCTCATAGTTATCTTCCCCACTAATATTAATAAATGCAAAAACCTCCCTCAGGGAGAAGTGAAGGGACTCTTTGAATAAACATTTGCCCACAAAATGTCTATCTGGCTGAAGTTCGAGGCCCCCCTACATAACGGATCCAGACCACATTCCTTCGGGGGCAGCTTCCTTCTTGATTTTGGAGAATAAGTCAGATAGGAGAGGTTTCTGTGGTTGCGGGGTATCCTGTTAGTGGTCATCCTGGGCTATGACAATGACCTCCTGTGTATCGTGAGTCCCTGAACTGGCTGGTCAAGCAGGAGGAACAGAGTCCTGGAGCTGACACCACTAGAGAGGAGTAGAAGGCTGAGGGAGCACAGGATAGGGAACAGAAGTAGTCCCCAATGGCAAGCAAGCAGAAGGCTGAGATTTTGGAAGTACTGTACTTTTGGGAGCTCTTTAGGGAACCATGAAGGAGGGTCCAGGGAGAAATTCAATTCTGGGTCCCATTCAGGGTCAGGGATCCAAGAACCTGTAGGAGATTGTTTCCATCCAGCCTCACATAGAGCGGTCTGTGGGGATCAGAGTTCATGAGGAGGTGGCTGCCTCTTTTCAAGAGAAAAGGCAGCCTGTAATACTTCAGCAGTGGTTTGACCCATCGTAGGGTCAAGAGACACAGAGACAGATGAAACACTGTTTAACCATAGTGGGTGCTGAAAAAATATGCCGGTTGGCGGTAGTTAAAGCAGTCCTGATCCCTTTAATATCACTCTTAGACCCAAACGTGGAGAACCCCTCTTTAGAGCCAAACCAAAAAATAGTAGCCCCGTCTTGCACATCAGGAGAACACTGGTAAATCACAGGAGGAGAAACAGATACTACATTTGGGCCACATAAAGAAATGTTCTTTAAGAAGAACCCCCAAGACTCTAGACAGAGGCAGAGGAGTAAGGGAAGAAGCAAGGTTTACTGTGCTATAATCTTGAAGTCTCATTTGTGTAGGCATCAAAACCTCAGGAGAAACCAGCAAGGAAGCAGGAGAATTCCCAGTTTCAGAAGCCGACGGCTGTAGGCACCCGCTCAGATCAGCGGTGAAAGTGCCAGCCAAAACATTGAAAGAAACAGGCGCAACAGCTAAAACATCATTAGCATTCTTGAGGGATGACTCACCTGACCCCAGAGAGGCTTCTGCATTTGATGTTGCTGCATCACAGTCAATCTTGACAAGCTGGAGGAAAGCCGTGACAGCAGGAGCTTCAGTCTGCAACAGCATGAGTTTCTTCTGTAACGCCTTCTCTGTAGCCAGATGTCTCATAGTTTCACTCTGGAGTTGCTGCAAAATTGAAGTTTCTGCTTCGGTCTGAGTAGAAGTAAGCACATTAGAAACCTTCATGGGAGTGTCAACAACTTGACTCAAATCCTCTGTCAAAAGATAAGCCTCTGGAGTTTCCCCTCCAGTCTGCTGAGAATCCATAATATGAACAGTAACTGGGTGAGCCTCTAGATTCAGACAGGTAGGACAGAAGGCCAGCTCCCCCACACCAGAGACATCCATCACCTCAGGAGGATTGCTGGAAGTGGCCATCTCACAGGCCAGAGGTTCCCCCTATAGGAGAGTAGGGGAATTTCCACAGTGTTCTGTCCAAATTCCCCCCATTCACTAAAATACCACCAACAGCTTAATCTGGTTCTGTAAATCAGTTTCCATCTGCACAAATATTCTCCCTCCCTTGCCCCGGGTCACACCTGGAAATGAGCGACAGCTCAGTGTACCTCTCCTGGTCACAAACTTTCAAATAAATAAATAAATAAATAATTCTAGAACTCTTTGCTCCCACTCTTTTATTAAAATGGGACTTTAAGTGGTCATAGTAGCCTAAATACTACTAGAAACTTAACTGAAACTTATTTACTTTAGTATGTTTAGTGGGGTCTTAGTACTAATGTTTTGGTTCCTACAGCCCCAAGAATGTATTTACAAAAGTGGTCACACTATAATGATTAGACTTTTGTCATTAGAGCTAGGACTTCATCAGTTCCCATCCACTCCATCCCCAAATACCTTCATTGGTTTTCACTTTAATAGTCTCAGGTGTCCAGGGTTGGATTTCCCTTTCCTAGTGGTCAGTTGTAGAGGTCAATATACATCTGTTTATGGACTATAACCCCTGTGCCTGAAGGACTGAAGCTATCACATCTACGCTTTGAGCATAAGCAATTCCCCCAGACCACTGAAGTCCTTGCCCCTTCTTCAAGTCATACAACCACCACGTGTAACCTCTGTTGCTTGTGACAACCAAGCAGGTGAAACTCAATATCAATATAAAAACATGTTTGAATTGCAAGAGTAAAAATGCTATTCAGCTTAGGAAAATTTCAGCAGAAGATTTTGTCTATCTAGTCCTTAGACATTTGTAATGATTAGTTTAAAATAGGAAGCTGAACAACAATCAGTTGTAAGGCAGACCAGTAATGGAGTAACTAGAAGACATGCTTGCCATGCTGGCAGCCTGGTTGCATGCTCATTGGTACAGGCTGGCATCCTTCTCAGGGTGGCATGATCAAACCAGTACTTTGCAGTGATACCTTCCATTGTATGGGATGACTGCTGCAGGAAGCTGTGAAGTTTGACGTACAGATGTGGAGACTTTGGGGAACTATTGTATCAAGAGTGAAGTGCGAGTGTAATAGTGTTTCCTACTTGCACCCATTCAGATTCACGCACTGTTTTGTTCTGTAAAACAAGAAAGTAAATGTCCTATCAAGAATCATATTCAGCCTAGTTAAAAGAAACCTAATATCTGTTCTTATTTATTTTTTTTTTTTACTCTAGGTCAATATTGACAGGACTCTTCCCTCCAACATCTGGCACTGCAGTTATATATGGGAAAGATATAAGGACTGAAATGGACCTTATCAGAAAAGATATGGGGATGTGCCCACAGCATAATGTGCTCTTTGATCAGTAGGTGCATTTCCTATAAGTCTTTGAGAAAGGTTTGTGATGTCTTTTCTAGGATTGATATCCAGGTATTTGTAGCAAATGCTTGTCTCTTTTTTAAGAACAAGTTTAAATGCCTCACATATGTTCAGCACAGTAAACCAGAAATTAAAAAAAAATGCAGGAGGGGGGGCTGGGTCCATGGAGTCCCCTCTCATACCTCACAGTCTCCCACTAAGTCTGTTAAAGTCCACTGTTGAGTGTACATACATATTAACAGTGTCTGTGTGTAGTCTGACCTGTACCTACTTGTCTATTACCAGAGCTCTTTTGTACATTGTGATATGGATTCCCCTGTATACTAAAAACATTCTTTAATAAACTTTAAACTTAAAAAAAAAAGCTTGGGAAGTTTGCTCACCTACCTGGAGGAAAACCAATGCATGCATACAGTAAAATATGCCTATTAAAAACTGTATATTATGGGTATCATAATAGTATAGTAAGTGTTTAAACCCTTTGATCTTTCACAATGTTTGAAACATTGGTGGTTAATGTTTAATGTTGGTGGCCACTGCTTCCCTTAAGTTCCAGAAAAATAAATCTCATGTTAGAACAGCATAGGGAGAGTGACCACAGTGCTGTGTTTAAACAGAATTAAAAATTCTCTTAACATCCAGTTCTATCTCAAGGACAACATCTCTGGATGGAGATGATGGAATTTTGTATGACTCATTGCTGGATCCCTTAGAAGAAGCATCATTACTAAGATGAGTAATTGTTCTTATTTTCCTTATAACCTTATGCAGTCTTTGCCATTTGACTGGTAGCTTCATTTCCTTACTAGATAGAAACAGAAAGACCTAGTATCCCATATAAAACTAATTTAATTGGGATGCCTTTTTTATATTGTGCGCTCTGAGCGTACCGAGCTGGCAACATGTTTTCATTTTCCAATATATCCAATAGAGATGTGCATGCCACATATTTTAATTCCAAATACCACAAATAATTGGGCACTTGGCACTTGCATGCAAGTACAGAGCACTATTTCCTATTCAAGGATATTTGGGGAGGTTAAAAAAGTTATCCTTGCACAGATGATCAAAGCTAGTCCCTTGGTCACTCCAGTCATTTCCTGCACTCCTTCCCCTTCCCAGTCTCCAAAACACATGTAAAAAAATAATAATAATTGCAGCTCCATGCCTTGTGACAGGAACTGAAATGTCTTGTTATGACTGTGGGTGAAGCCTACAGCCATATTGTTTCAGCTTGAAAAGGGGTTTCTGTGGAACACATTTTTTTAGTAGTTTTCAGTGTATCCTTCCATAACACTGCAAATCCCTATGGCAGTTAAAAAAAATATTCCCTTCTTTCTGTTTAGAATAATGGACACAGAACTCAAAGCTGCTTTTCTCTGAAAGCAAATGTGCACACCTTCCAAACAAATCTAAATATCTTTAAAACTATTCAAGGTGTGCAAATACAACTGTGTGAAAGTTGATCAGGGCAAAAAGACCTTTCACATTAGGGTAGTCACTAATCTGATTTCTTTATATTTTGTAAAATATGGTCTGCCAAACAACCTCATTTTTTTTCTCTCTGAGTGAACACAGTAGGAGTCATGCCAAACAAATGTAAATATCTTGGAAAGTATATAAGTTACCAATATATAACCAACATGAAAGATGTTCAGGACAAAATTACCTTTCAAATAAGGGTAGTCACTAATCTGAATTCATAAGATTTTTTTTAAATATAGCCATCTGAAAGGTGAAAATTGTGAAGAAAAATGAAAATTCAGGTAATCAGATGGCAATTAGTGCAGCTTAATGAATAAGCTCATTTGAAAGGTTGTTTTGTCTTGAACAACTTTCATACTGATGGTTTATGGGTAATTCATATACTTTTAGAGATATTTATATTTGTTTGCCATAACTCCTACTGAATTTATAACAGCCTCATTTCTCTAAAGCACTATACCACTTTAAGTGAAATGAGACCTGACCATCTTGTCATGCCTAATTTAACAGTAGATCATCATGACTTACTAGTACTTCAGTGGAATTCTTTAATGCTTGTCAGCTTAAAACAAAATGATTTGCTTATTGGGGTCACATTAGATCTTTCAGGATGGGATCATGTTAAATCTTTTCAGAACAAAAGCAGCCAATTAATTTTAGAAATTATTAGCCGGCAATATCCTATGAGATCTATATGTGAAGCTGTCACTGACCAGATAGGAGGAAGAAGGAAGACAGAGAAGGAAAACAATGTCTGTCTGTAAAACCTTTAGGCATCTATGCTGCAACACTGATTTTTTTTTTATTTATTATGTCCTCTTTGGCAACTTCTATTATTAAAATGCATTAAATGTATAGTTTACTAAATCTTGACCTTGGGATAACTCTTGAATGACTCCTAAATAAATGTTAAGCCATTCCCTTCATGGGAGGTCAAGGCCTGTGCAAAAGGTCAAGTGTTATTTTTCATACTTTTTTACAAATTTCCACAGTAAAAATGTGGAGAAGTAAAAAAGTATGTATAACTAATCTCCAATGCATTTTCAACTCAGAGAGAAGTTAATAGTTGTGCAAAATCAAACCTAACGTTTATGCAGTTTTGTTCAAGAGTTATTTTATTCTAAATCTTATTGGACTGTTGAGTGTTATTTTTTTTTTTTTTTTTTTTTTACAAATTTCCAAAGTAAAAGTGTGGAGAAATACAAAAGTATGTACAACTAATCTCCTATGTATTTTCAGCTTAGAGAGAAGTTATTATTTGTGCAAAAACAAACTCAAAGTTTATATAGTTTTTGTTCTAAAGTAATTTTATTCTAAATCTTATTGGACTATTGATGAACTGGGCAAAGAAATGTTTAGAAAAAACAAATTGAAGACTCCAGGATTGGGAGGTCATTAAAACTGCAAAAGGTCAAATTATGAAACCTTAAATGAACTCATTAAGACCATTCTTCTTAGTGTGTAATTATAATGAATTAAAGCCATTTGAATATAGACGTACAATTATACAACCATTGTGATACATATTTTTATGATCAGAGGAATGGTGCAAGGCTGCCAAAATCATGGTGATCTCATTGCTTCAGTGCTTCAGTGTGCGTGGATCAAACTAAAAAGAGTCATAGTAAAAGCTTCTATCTTCTAAAAAAAAAATATATATATATTCAAGGAGAATTGCTCCCCATATGCAAAGGAGGCATGGAGGGGAAGAAGTGCTACCCTTGTGTGGAGGTGGTATGAGGAGGAGGGACAGTCACTTAATGGCCATCATCCTAGACCCCACTCCATCCTGTGTGTGAAACATTTTGGAATGGGCACAGTTTATGATGGGGCAGATATGCAATCCACATCTCTTCTCTGGCTGCTGTAAAATATTGGGTTGATAGGTGGGGTGCAAGATGGGGCACCAGTCACTCAGGAGCACACACTGTATCCCCCTCCACCCACCCAGCAGAGTGGGAACAGTTGTAGAGGGGGGATACAAGATCCACATTTTTATATCTCAGTACCTCAGAGTGCTCCCCATGGGTAGAGCACATTAGGTGGGATAGCTTCTGGCTAAAGCAAAGTGTTCTGCAAGTGTAGAGGTGTGGCATAGGGTGAGGAAGTGCAAGTCCCCCAAATCCCACTCCAATCTTCATGCTAGCTCTGGTGGAGCAGGGATGGGTATGAAGGGGCAGATGTGCAACTTGCATCTCTATCTCTGGCTGCTACAGGGTGCTACCCATGTGTGGAGGTGGGATGGGGCATCATTCTCCTGAACCCCCTCCTGGAGCCCACCCAATGCCAGTGCCAGCTTTCATGAAACTAAAATGGGTGAAGATGGAGAGATGTGTGAACCACATTTTTCATTGGCTCCTGCAGAGTGCTCCTAATGTGCAGGAGGTGGAATGGAAGGAGAAAATGCTTCACATGTGCAGAAATGAGGAAAGATGTGTTGGGTGCTGCCATCTAGGCACAGGTCAGGAAGCATAGGAAAACCAGGAGCAGTTGAAAAATTCACAAGTGTTTGATTATAACAGTAAAATGAAAAAAAATCAGTATAACTATTTACAAAGGCAGTATAAATACAAAAAGTACATCTGTGTTTCTTCTAAATTCCAAATCTCAGTCTCAGTCTCTCTCTTGAAAAACATTGCAGCTCTTTTTCATATGTCTGGACAACCCCCGCTCGTTAAGACAGCCTGCTTCTCACAGAATGTTCTTGTTAATTTTGATGCAGGTGCAGCATAACAGTACAGTGTGATCCAGAACTAAGCTCTTGTTTACAGCTTCTGCAGAAGGCTTAAAATTGCATCTCAGGTTAACCCCTTGAGTTCCAAATAGCTTTGCAATCATTTCAACATTCTAGCTATATACATTTTCAAACAAAGGGATCCCAGTGTCAATTACATTTCATCAAAATGATTCACATATATTTTTATACCAGCAGATATGCAAGGGAGGAGAAAACAAACAACAGCAAGTGAAGGGATAGAGATAGTGAGAGGCAGAGAATTGCAAGACCATCAGAGTGATCAAGTCCGAGGTCTCATGAGAAAATTTGGTTGCGCAACCAGAGAAGAAGCAGAAAAGGGGAGAACAGAACAGATCCCCGCATTTGAACTCCATCTCCAGAACAACTATGAAAGGGCCTTTTTAACCCTATCACATACCCCCCTCCTTAAGAGGGAACCTGTTTTACAAAAAGAGGTTGACAAAACTTTCTTTAAATGCTCCTTTATCATGACAGTAGCTTATAATCTTTATAGTTCAGTGCATATGCAGCATGTCTGAGGGTGATAAG
Organism: Neoceratodus forsteri; assembly: GCA_016271365.2. NCBI lineage: Eukaryota > Metazoa > Chordata > Ceratodontiformes > Ceratodontidae > Neoceratodus > Neoceratodus forsteri. The sequence goes on along the minus strand of CM057453.1, from coordinate 1,210,194,938 downwards.
GGGAGGTTCTAATGGCAGTGATACCTAGTAGTCTGTACAGCTCCTTAAGTAATGAAGCACCAAAATTATTACCCTGATCAGTAATGATTTCTCTAGGGATGTCCGCACTGCTAAAAATGTTGGCAAGCTCTGCTGCCACTTTTGGGGCTGTGACAGTATGCATTGGAACTGCATCTGGGTATCGAGTAGCATAGTCACATACTACCAAAATGAATCAATTACCCTTTTTACTTTTGTCTAAGGGGCCAACCACATCCACTGCAATTCTCTAAAAAGGCACATCTATCAAGGGTAGGGACACCAGGGGCACCTTGTCTTTTTTAGTCAATGGAGCTACTTTCTGACACTCAGAACAGGAACTGCAGTAGACAGCAACAACTTCATGAATTCCAGGCCAGCAAAATCTATACAGCAATCTGGCAAGGGTGCAATCCCTCCCTGAGTGACCAGCCATAGGACTATCATGTGTTTTCTGTAACAACTCAGATCTATACTTTTGTGGTATAGGCAATTGTTCTGTCTGGTCCTGCGTCTGAGGCTTAATCCAAACTCTATATAGTAACCCATTATATTTTTTAAAACATAGGTTCACCCTGTTTTGGTTTCACCCCCAGCTGCTTAAAATAACCTTGGAGAGAAACATTGTTAACTTCTTCTGAAAGAAAATCACAATCAGTGATCAGTTTAGTTTCAGCATTTTCATAGGCTAACTCCTTATGTCCATCAGTGTTTTGCTGCCACTATTTCTTCAGGAGTAGTCTTTCTTTACTGGACTTCTGTCTCTTGGATTTGTACTCAAACAAGTCTGAATCAGAATCAGTGAAAGGAAAAGAGTCCCCACCATCTGAGATTCTCTTTGCCAGAGCTTTTGTCACCACTGTTGCTGAAACATCAGGATTTACTCCCTCTTAGATTAACTCTGTAAATCCTGGAAGGTCATTTCCAGTAATCACAGATACAAGTATCTTAGGTACTACCCCCAGTTACATTTGGTGTGACACCCCATTAACAGTGACAGTCACTTGGCTAGCAGGATAGTATCGAGTGTCTCTGTGGATGCAGATGACACCAGTACCTGGTCCTTTTAGACACTGTTTTCCCAGCACATCAGTATGTACCAGAGTCTGTTTGCTTCCCAAATCTATAAGTCCCTTTACAGTCTTGTCTCCCACCTTCACATCTGTTAAGTACTTGCACCAATTTGCTAAGAACAAATCTGCTCCAGTGTCACTCTTCTTACTACAGCAAGTTCTTGCAATATGACCTGGCTTATTATAGTTGTAGCAAATAAAGTCTTTGGGCACAGATTTGTTACCCCCACCAGAGTTCTTATTAGACTTGGAGTTTAAATGGGAAAAAGAATGTCTTACCAGTGCTTGGCTGATACCTCACTGCTGTGGCATTTGTCTAGCCATTTGGTAGTCTTCGGTCAAATAAACAGCCTTTTCCCCACATTCTGGTTAGTATTTCTTTACTCAAAGCTGCACATCTGTAGGAAGGATGTTGATGAATTGCTCCATTTCAAATGTGTTGATATGTGGGACTGTTTTGCTCTCTGGTTGGAGCCATTTTACCAGGAGTTCTTTGAGTTGGGTGAAGGCTTATCAAGGATTGCTGACTGAGTTGTACTTCAGAGATCGAAATCTCTGCCTGTAGGTCTCTCCTGATATATCATACCTTTTCAGGATTTCACTTTTCACCAGATCTTAGTTTTCTGACTGTGCAGTGTCCATACTGCCGTAGGCAAGTTGTGCTTTCCCTGTCAGGTAAGGTACCAGTCTGATTGCCCATTGCTGCTCTGGCCACTGGCAGGCTGCAGCAACCCTTTCAAAGTTGTCAGGTATGCTTCAGTATTATCCGAGTGACACAACTTTGTAAGTTTAATGCATTTTAAGTTGTTAGTGTCTTGTTGCTCTGCTGGATCAGTGCCAGATCCTCCAGTTTTGATAACTTACAAGACATCCATCCATCACTGAATCTATTCTCTCCTTTGCTGCTCCTGTCGCTGCATCTCTTCTTTTCTCTGCTGTTCGAGTTGTATTTCTTCTTTTCTCTGTGCTTCTAAATGTTGAATCTCTTTTACTTTCTGCTTCTCTGTATCTTTTTGTTGTTTAGCCCACCATTTGAAAAAGGCAGTCAGGCTTTCAGGTTCTGTCACTGCCTGTTCTTTTTCTATAACTGGTGCTAGCTGTACAATCTCAGCTTGGACTTCTGTCTCTGCAAGTTTGGCTGCCATTCTCCTGTTAACCACTCCTGGGCTTGCTGCTGCAGAATCCATACCTTTCTTCTATGCTTCCCTGATACCATGATACCAGGTCTAGTACCCGTGCACAAAACTCCTGGCTTAGAGTATGCACGGTATAAATCCCACTTAGGCTGACACAATCTGTCATCAAGGAACAGGTCAGGAAGCATAGGAAAACCAGGAGCAGTTGCAACATTCACAAGTGTTTTATTGTAACAGTAAAATAAAACAAAAATCAGTATAACAATTTACAAAGGCAGTATAAACAGTGAAAGTCCATCTGAGTTCCTTCTAAATTCCAAATCTCAGTCTGAGTCTCTCTCTTGCAAAGCACTGCAGCTCTTTTTTATAAGTCTGGGCTACCCCTGCTCGTTAAGACAACCTGCTTCTCACAGAATGTTTTTGCCAATTTAGATGCAGGTACAGCATAACAGTACACTGTGATCCAGAACTAAGCTCTTGTTTACAGCTTCTGCAGAAGGCTTAAAATTGCATCTCAGGTTAACCCCTTGAGTTCCAAACAGCTTTGCACTCATTTCAACATTTTAACTATAAACATTTTCAAACAAAGGGATCCCAGTGTCAATTACATTTCATCAAAATGATTCATATATATTTTTATACCAGCAGATATGCAAGGGGGAGAAATGAAAGAACAGCAAGTGAGGGTATAGAGATAGTGAAAGGCAGAGAATTGCAAGACCATCGGGGTTATCAGGTCCTAGGTCTCACGATAAAATCTGGTTGTACAACCAGACAGAGAAGATACAGAAAAGGGGAGAACAGAACAGATTCCAATATTCAAACTCTTTTTCCAGAACAACTGGGACAGGGCCCTATTCAACCCTGTCAGAGGTGTCAATGACCTCAGACCACCCAGTGGATCTGGGCCGCAACCCCATTTCCACCCACCTGACACCCACCAAGCTAGATAGAAACAGGTGTGGCAAGGCAAATGTGCAGCTCACATTTCTGTCTCTGGCTGGGGCAGCCAGTGTGCAGTGGTGGGATGGTTATGAAGGGGACACCAACCAGTAACCTCTGCCATGCCACAGTCCACTATTTTTGTTGGGCTGCCCACCTGGAGGTCACCTTGCCACTGTGCCAACCTGTGTAGTAGAATGGGATGGGTGTGGAGGAGAAGATGAGCAACCTACATCAGTCTGTGACTGCTGCAGATTGTTCCATATGTACTGATGTGAGCTGGAGGTGTAGGGGGCAGCAACTACCTAGGGGTGCCCATCCAGTGTCCACCTTACACTGTGCTAGTCAGTGTGAAGGGGTAGATATGTGACCCATATATTTGTCTCTGACTCTGTCTGGGTGCTCCTTTTCTGTAGTGGTGGAATACTGTAAATGAACCAAGTTTGTTTTACACTGTGCCTCTTCTAGTTTCTCTCTCCCTCTCTCTCTCTCTCTCTCTCTCTCTCTAACATCTGCTTCCCACAGGTGAAAGGAAAACTCTGCAGCACTGCTCTCTGTCCTGGTTATGGCACTCTTGCTGCCACTTTCTCTGCCTCTATATATGTGCAGTCTGCTTCCACTGAGCTTGAGAAAGGCAGACAGAGGTTTGGACCAACAGCAAGGTGCCAGAAGAGTGAGCAGAAATAAAATGGATGGCAACTGAGCTTGGTCTCACACTGTACTTCACTTCTCTGTTTGGGGGGGGGGTTGACACCATCTCTGACAGGAACAGATTGGACCTGCACATATATGCTGCACTTGAAGCAGCTCTCACTGTTGTTGTGTCTCTCTCGGCAGGTGGAGATGGGAGGGGGATGGGGGAGGCAGTAGACACTGCTAGGGGGTAGGCCACCCATTTAAATGAAAGTTTGTTCAGGTGCAGGTCTGGGAGCTACCGGTCATCATGGTTATGGTCGCTACATTGCACTGCCCACAAATTCATACTGCCATGGTGGCGCTGCAATAGTGACAGCCTGTCACCTGGCAATCACTTTAATTCTGCTTACTCACCACATCTCAACATTTTACTGTCATTGTTTGGGGGCTCTCTCTCTGCACTGTCCCTGACACTGGTGCCACTCACCACCTCTTTTGATCCTGCATTCTCTTTCGGGGGGGGTGCTGCTGCCTCTCCTTCTTGCTGTGTATCCCTGCATCTCGTGTCTCCCTCTCCCTGCCATCCAGGGTTAAGCTACAGCTCTGCAGGCAATGCTGCCTCACTTCTCAACAATCTTGCTCCTTGTATTGTGTGGCGGGGTGGGGGGAACACTGAGGCAACATGGATACTAGGAGATCCATGGGGTGAGTCAGTGGATACCATCACAGAGAACATCACTGAGGTTGGGCATTGTGGCACACATAAAGCACCAGAGAGAGAGGAGCTCAGGGACAAGAACACACACTGTCATTCACACAGAGACTCGAACAAGTTCAATGCGTACATCTGTCTGGGTAAGGATAAACAATATTTATTTGTTCTTTACAGCTAGGGCTGTTTACTGCTTGTGGCACAGAGAGTGTGGGATGCAGTGTACGGTTGGGTACCTGGACATCTTCAGGATGGGTGGGGAGACAAGCAGTAAGATCAGTATGGGCATGAATGAAAGGACTGAAGCACTCTCATTTGAGTACTTTATTTCCTTCAACTAGAGAACGGATTTCAGATGTGAAACTGTGACTAGTGTCACAGTCTGGTCTGCCAGGGACAGGCCCACTGTAGATCGCTGTGCATTGGACTTGTCCCTGACACACCTCTGAAATATTCTTCTACCACAAGATGTTTCTTGCACACATGCAAGGAAACATAAAAAACTATAAAGAATTTAGATTAGTGACTACCCTCATTTGAATGGCATTTTTGTCCTGAACACAAAAATTTAAAATAATGCACTTGGGATACAGAAATCCAGGGGCAGAGTACACATGGGTGGAGTGATATTGACAAATTTAAGAAAGCACACATTAAAAAAAAAGAGCTTTTTCATACAGTTGATTACTGTTTAAGAATTCTTTGCCATCTATGGCTGCCACTGAACATCTGATGCAAACACATAATGACGTTCCTCACTTGAGGCAAAAAGTGGGGTTGGAGGCTATAACTGACTCCTTGTTTTTGTGTAAAAGGGATCAGTTTCTTTACAGCAAAAATAAGGAAAGGCATCATTTCTTAAATGTGCAGACGAGCAAGGGGACCACTTTTTCCAGAGCATGCCACCATTGGCAGCTACCACTTCAAGACTGCTACTACATGTACCCCCTCCTAATACAACTAGGGGGAAACCAGAAGTAGTCTACCAGCACTGACATCAATATAGTTAAGGCACATTTGCTAGAAATTACTGCTTAGAAAAGAAAGAGAATGTGACTGTGATGACGAGCAAGTCCCAGACCTGATCTCTAGTTTGTTAATAGACTCCTGGGTCTGATTTGTATGGCTGCATGGGCCAAGTTCCACGGATGTTATGCCATCATTAGATTTGTATAACAGCACTGTGGAAGCACATAACTGGACCACTGTCTGATGTGCTGCCACAGTGCTCGGACATAGTTTCCAGTGATTCTGTTTATGCAGTCTTTCCCCTCCACAGGCCACATAATAATTGCTGCAGTATTATTTATGGCTGACTCCAGTGCAGCAAATGCACCGCATATTCTTTTCCATGCTCTTGCCACTTCTAAAAGCTCTTCACAGCCATATTGGCTCTGACCAGAACTTGTCTATCACCCTACTGCCTAATCCCTTCCCCAGTCTCCAAAATGTCATTAGTTAGTAGGGGGTCCCATCTCAATCCCAGATTTATGATGGGGAGCTATACAAGTCCAAACATCTAGGTTAACTCTGTGTTCCTCCTGCCCAAACACACATGGAACCATTACTTCTCTACATTCTAAATCAGGCAACTGATACTATAGATCCTCAGGTGCCCACCATCGATGGTGGAGGGGAAGGGCAGAATGACATACTTTATTGATAGATTGACCAAGCATGGATCAAGGTCAGGAGGGGAGCGCACTAAGAACTATTATATTTTGGGGGCTGGAGTGTCAGGCTAAAGTGGGGGATGTGAAAGAAAATATTGGATAAACTCCTTGCAAAGTGTCATGAACTTGCATTTTTTTAAATTTGTGTGGCAGAACAGGGGAGAGGTGGAGGGTTAAATAATCACCCATATTGTAAATAATACATGTAGCAGGAGATGGAGTTTGTCCATGTTTGCTTCATTTGAATTGTGAATGTATGAAGCTGCACAGCATGCTGTTGAGTCATAAGTTATTTTATTAAAATGCTCAAGCAGACCATGTATACGAAGGTGGTAAACTAAGGTGACAGATTTGCATTTCAACAAAACATAGTAAATGACCAAGAAGCAACCAGCAATGGAACTGAATTTACAGAATCAACTTTTCTAGAAGTTTCAGTTCAAGCTGTTTCTAGAATGGCTGCTGGTGTTACAACATACTGTATGTGCTGCAACAGCAACTCCTTCTGTTGCTGCTGCTGTGGGAAGAGCATCTAGGGATGGATTTTCAAAAGGGAAAGGGGACTTGTTTAACTATGAAAGACACACAAAGCTGGAGCTTGTTTTCACGTGCAATCTGGACGCACGAGGAAGTTAAGTGACTTGCTCAGGGTCACACAGTATGCAAATGGGGGCTAATGGGATTCAAACCCAGGTCTCCAGGTTTGCAGCACAGTTGCCTTAATCACTACATTGTACTGCCAGGCAAATGTGCATGAGTGACAAAAAGTTAACACAAAGAAGGGTTCTCGTGTGCAACCCTAAGTTCTTTGCCATACAAGCCATTATTTTAGGGGGAGCCATGTTGCAACCATCTCTGTAATTTATGGCAGCTTGCAAACAGCTTCAGTGTGCAGCTGCACCAAACTGCTACACATAGTATTACCAGGTGTAGCATTCCTGTGCACCCACACCTTCCAGAATATTGGCACCAGTGGCACGGATGCTAAAATTAGCATTGCTGCCGGTGCTGAGATTTTTTCTCTGCACTGGCAAGTTGAGCATGGAACTGATTCCCTGATACATGTCAGGCCATTTGAAAATTGGACACTTGGGGCTCAAGTTTCAAAGAGCCTGCAGAGAGACGCAAGCTGTGCTGCTCTGGGGATGCAAGAAACTTGGGGTGCACCAGGGACCCTGCACTTGATTTCAGAAAAATCAGAGTCTGGCCCAAACTCCCCAGATTTGCCCCAAGCAGACAGCAGTGCCAAAGAAATGGTGTACCAGAAGGGAATGCCTCATTCGCAAATGGGCTTGCAGCAGCTGTGGGAGGGATGGTGACCCACAAGCTGGGCACCTTGTTGGCTGACTGGTCACTGAAATGCAGCCAGTTTCAAATGGATTTGCAGCAAAACTAAAAAAAAGAGAAGCTTTGAATTACACAACTGCAGAGACTAGAATTCTAATAAGCAGAACAGAGATAAAACTCTACCTTCAATAATAATGGTCCTGTTTCTCATCTGGAGTACATATTATAATCACCAGGCTTAAATGACTGGGATTGAAAGAAAAATGTCACTAGTGGTGAAACGGGGCAGAAAACATTGTGAGCAGTATAGGAAGAGGCATATTACAGGGTGAATGGTTGAACAAACACACAAAATAAAATGTAGGATATTACTGACACTGTCACATTTCCAACAAATGCTGCACTTACTCTGTCTTCCTCATGCCCCCTGGAGTACCCAGCTTGTGATCTGTCTGCCCCAGGCTCCTTCCTGACAGATCCCCGCCACTGTCAGAATTGTTCCACATTGACACAGGGCTCTTAGACCACTTCCTGGCTTGTCTAACTGGAACCCTTTGCTATGTCCATGGCGGGGCTTGCAAAATCAGAAAAAGGTAGATGTTGCAGCCCCGTCATAGTGCAAGTTCCATTGTGACATAGCACAGCCCTCTTTATGGTGCAAGGGCTGGCACAGTGCCACTTTTGTGCAATGGCTCTCCTTTTCCATGCAGACTGTGATTGAAAAATGGGATTGCCACATCTTTTGATGCAAGGTGCCACTTACTTCATTTATGTTTGATGCAGGACCTTCCATCATTCCCCATGCTTTGAAAATGTATCCCCTGGTGTTGTTGCTGTTAGTCTTGTACCTGTTGCCATAGCTGCTGCTGTCCCTCTTTAGCTAAAATTTCTTGCAGTTGTTGCTGTTGTTGGGCTAGAAGCTGATGGTAGCAGAGATGTGCAAAATTGAAAAATTTCGTTACACAAAGTATTTTGTGAAATTTACCAGTTTTGTGAAATCGTTCTTGGAAGCAAAATTCAGAATTTCACCTGTAGAATGCAAAATTTCACCAATGGAAGGTGAAATTTTGCCAGCAAAATGAAAAAAATCACCATTTGCCAGTGAAATTTCACCACTTTCCTGGCAAAATTTCACATTACACTGGTGAAATACCACATTTCTCACCCTGCTAAATATTTTGCATAACGGATGAATTTCATGAAATAGTTCATGCAGCGAAATTGTGGATTTCATAAGAGTTTCACCAGTGAAATATTATTTCTCAACATCTCTAGCTGCTAGAGAGCCTTCAGAATATCTCCATTTTTGTTCTCTAAAAATATTTTCTTTCTGTTGGCATTTAGCCCCTTCCTAGCACTTTACTGACAAATGTATTCAAATCTAAGGGCAAGAGCTGGTGGCCATTGGTAAATTGAGTTTGGCTTTGATTTGGCCCTCTGACTTTGATTCAGCTTAGATAATTATTCAAACCTCACTCAAAGTAAGTAAGCAGGAGAATTAATATAATAGGAAGTTTGTGTAAAACAGCCCAATGACTTTCTATGGCCCTTCTGAAAGTACCTCTTGGCCAGTCAAGATCCAGAATTATTTCTACCCAATTCATAATTAGGAAGTAAGGCATGACAGGGTGTGTGTTATGGTGGGATAATTGCCAAATTAGGGTGGGTTGAAGCACAAGGTGAAGCTGAGTGCTTCCTCTACCTGAGAAGGGCTGTTAGCCCACTTTACGAAATGGGCTCCATTTTTTTGAAGATTTTGTTTGCTAGCCATGTGCTGAAAGTGTCTAGTACTGTACATGGCTAGCAATGAGTCCAGGTAAGCCTCATCCTAGGCTGTCACCCAATATTAATGCCCATGTGGAACGTTCCCACTGCCAGTTGCCACCATTATCGCTTACCACCACACAAACAAAAGCTGCATAGGTAAAAGTTTCATTTACTATGAGGGAATATACTGTATTTTTCGAAGTATCCCTCAGTGAAGAGCAGCTTTATTCTTTTGCCTACAACAAAGAAAACAAAATGTCCAAGTCCGCCATGATCTCTCTCCCACCCACCCACTCTCTTACTGCCCACCCACTCCCTTGCTCTCTTACTGAACTTTGAGCTGCTGGATATTCACCCTAACTGTTTCCTTTTCTTCTGATTTTTTTTTTAATTAATAAACAAGCTCGAAGCAGCACATTAAACAACAACAAAAAAAAATGCCTGCCCGTTCACTTTCTCTCTTCTTCCTCAATGGTCAACCTGTCGGTTGCTCAGGAGTTTCCTCTTAGCCCCTCACTTTTCCATTTTCCTCTTTTATTCAGTTAAAAACTTTATACTGTTTCCTTCAAACATGCTGCCCAGATAACTGACATACTGCTGTGCTGTTCCCCATTCTAGTTCTACACCTGTTTCCCCCATCACACTGAAAAACATTATTGGCGCCTCTTCCATGGCACTGCCTGTTGTCATAATACATAGAATTCATCATAATTAAAAAAACAGAAAGGCACCTTTTTTACCCCCATCTCCAAATGGTGGATTTGCACTACTAAACCAAATGGGAGTGGTCCTAGTTGAGGGTTGGTAGTGCCAAGACAACCACATGAATAAACCACAACTACAGAAGCTTTACAAGGACTAAAGTCCTGAAGTAAAAAAAAAAAACACAGTAAACTGACGAATGTGGAGGAACTATATTATTTAAAATTAAGACAAAGATTTAAAATTTTATTACTTAATCCGATGAACTTTACTTTTCACATGCATTTACAATTAGGAGGCCTATTTCATAAGCACAATAAGAAACTCTAGGGGTGTACACTAGACACTTCTAGTGCATGACCAGGGACTGAAGGCAATTGACCTATGGCCTGTGCCTCACTACACCCCTGGCTGTGTGCTAGAAGTGTCTATTGCACACCCTGTCATGTTTTATTGTTTACATAACACACACCCTGAAGTGCCTTATTGTGATTATGAAATTGATCTTTTTCAGTATATTAGATGCATTTTATTTACATATTTTTGTCAAGCAATTTTCAGCATGGTTGTTATGCTGGGATCATGGCCCTGCTGAAAGTACCTCTTGACCAATGAAAAGCCAACATTCTTTCTACTCATTTCATAATCAATTTAATCAATGCTATGCTCTCTACGGAACTTTTAAATGTTATCCACATCATTGATTACAATATTTTACTATTTATTTTATAGTATCAATTAACAGATTTTCTTTTGTTTTTAATTTTCATAACTAGCCTGACAGTGGAAGAACATATTTACTTTTATGCTCGTTTAAAGGGACAGAGCTCAGACAGGGTGAAGGAAGAAATAGAATCTATGATTCAAGATGTTGGGTTACCACATAAACGCAAAGACCTTGTGAAAAACCTTTCAGGTAATGAACATGTACAGTATGACCTACAGAATTGTAATTTACAAAATGGATGGAACCCAAACTTCTTGTTCTATTACCAGTATTCTGCATATCTGTTTTTAAACAAAATGTTTACATGAATATAATTAGATAATGGGAGTTTCTGCCTTTTGGGGAAAACTTTGAAAAACATGATATTTACAAACAATTCAGCTCACAGGTTTTTACTTTTTTTATTAGCTTTTCACATATACAAAAGTATAAATGAATCTTAGTTCTTGGTTCTGAGTTCATACATGTGATGGACAACATTTCATTGTCCGGATTACAGAATCTCCTTATCCTTTGCTACAACTCATAGGGCCATTTAGATAAACTTAAAAAGTCCAGTTAGACGTTTCTTGATAATTGTCCCATAACTGACCCTTGCACCAGTGAACATGGTCATAATGCATTAATAAGAGTCTGAAACTGTCATAAAGTGCCCCCGGCACTTGTGAAACGCCACTGTTAGTAGTGATTGGCTCCATACTGAAACCATTGCATGATCACTTCAGTAGTATAAATGTAAGGCAGCAATATGGAACATACCCTTACAACAACTACTCTTTCTAAGAATAAAACACAGTACATATGTTTCAAGCAGTGCTAATGTCTAGTATATCATTAGTATGGTTAGCAAAGAAATGTCATCATGCAACAATAACTTCTTATAACAACTACCTCATTAAAAACAATAAAGTGAACATAATGCAGCTTGTTTAGTAGGTTCCATTTCAACTTAGATTTCACTAACATTTCTGAGGCAGCAAATCAAGCAGATTCATGCCAGTTTCCTGGGAACTAGCCTGCTGGATCTAATTGCCCTTTGACCCATGCTAGCATGCATGTAGCATAGCTAAACAACCATGAGGCAGGCCTCATTTTGGAAAAGTCAGTTCACTTTGCTTTCCAGCAGGTCATCACTGGTAAGCACCAAATTACATCTTTGTTCAATATACTTACAGATATCAAGAATCAGAACCCACAGCCATACTTCTCTATGACTACATTCTGCTGTAGCAGTCAGAACAATTTATTCAGACATTAACAGTTAACACTGATACTGTACCAGCATTTCAAGTTTAAGCTGGTATACTTAATATTTCAATTACCCCCCCAGAAATACAGTCTTTGTGTAAAGTCCTCTTCAATGAGTTCCCTTCATCTGCAATTGAGCTCAGTGTAACCTGTGCCATCCAATACTCTGTCCTATTTGTTTGTTTGTTTGTTTTTCTCTAGGTGCATAACCTTGAACTTTTTAGCATCAAATTTCAACTGCCAAATTTTAGACCACCTCTCTAGCTTTTGTAAATCCCTCTGCATCTCCCTGATCCTTTCGTCATTACTTACCCTACAGCAAAGCTTTTTGTCATCTGCGAAGAGACACAACTTCCCCCAGATGCTCACACCAATGTTGCTGATGAACATATTGAAGTGGACAAAGAGGACAAGACCCAGGACAGATCTCTACAGCACCTCACTCATGACCTCCCTCTCTTCTGATTTGACACCATTTACCATGATCCTCTGCTGTCTCTCCTTCAACCATTTTCCTATTCATCTAACAATGCCTTAGCTGCACCCCGGTCCTCTAGTTTCCTCAGCAATCTCTGATTAGAACTGAGTTGAAAGCCTTTCTGGAAATCAAAGTGCAGTAAAGCTGCAGCATGGCTTTTATCTGTCACCTTTGTTATGCAGTCAAAGAAACCTATCAGGTTGTTCTGACAAGCCCTACTTGCCACAGACCCATGCTGTTTACTATCCTGTAGTCTGTTGCTCTCTAGGTAGTCCACAAGGTCCTTTTTGTTCAGTGACTGCATCAGCTTACTCATTACAGAGTTAAAGCCAACAGGTCTGTAATTCCCCAGTTGCTCTTTGGCCCCCATAGTGTAGTGGGACTATGCCTGCTACCCTTCAGTATTTGTGAATTGACCTATTGAATAGCATTAGTAGGGGTTCAGTCAGTTCTGAAGCCAATTTTCTGAGCACACTTGGGTGCATCCCATCCAGCCCTGGGAATTTATCCACCTTTAGGGCTTCAAGTCCCTTCTGGATCCTTTCTCTGGTAAATATTGACTGCCCTTTTTCAAGAGTGCCCCTGACAGCTGCCTTAATGCCACTTTCAGGCTGGGGCCCACTGTTTTCCCTTGTGAAGACAGAGCAGAAGTAATCATTAAGGTTGACTGCTTTTTGTTCATTTTCCTATTTTACCTCCCACCCCGTAGCCTAACAGTACCTCCTCCCTTCCTCCCTTTTTCCTTAATATATCTGAAGAATTGTTTTTTCTGACCATTGACACAATCTACAATATGCAGATCTGTGTCTGACTTTGCCTCCCTGACCTATATAAGTTGATAGGTCCTCTGAAGGGTGTTTCTTATGGTATAAGAGATTAAGAGCAGTGTCAGTGGCTCAGTAGGTAGCACACTCGCCTCTGAGGCCGGGAGATCAGAGGGCTGTGGTTCAGTTCCCACATCTGGTGCTTGGGTTAATATCCCAGTACTGACACTGTAGTGCAGCATGAGAGGGGTGCTGCACTTCTGAGGTGCCATCTTTCGGATGAGATGTTAAACCGAGGTCCCATCTGCCTGGATTGGTGGTAGTTCAAGTGGATGTTAAAGATCCCATGGCACTTATCGAAAAGAGTAGGGGAATTTTTTATTGAAAAATACATAACATCAAGTACATGAAACATGAAAACAAAGTCAAAAGCAATAAAAAGCATATACTGAAACATTTGAAAGATCATTGAAAAAAATTTTTTTTGTACGGGTTAAGGAGAAAAAAAATAAAGAGAAACAGTGGATATTCTCAAAGGCTGTCATTTCCAATCAAATCAAAAAGGTAATTTCAACCCAATAAAGAAGCAAATTGTGTAGGAGAGACATTTCATTTCTGATTCTTGTAATTTCAAAATAGTAGTCTCAATACATTCAATAATAGCTAATGGACAAGTTGGTACTGTTGCAAAACATATTTACATCTAGCTTGCCACATATAATATTTGCATGCAGCAAACAATACTGTCAGAGTGCTGGGGTGGAATGTATTCCAGACACCAGAAAAGATTCCCAAAATAAGAACTGGATATGTGATCCTACTTAGAAAAGGCCATTTCCACTTGTTCGCTAGTGTTTTCCAGAACAAGAGAGCATCTATACAGGAAAAGAAAAAATTTTCTATTGTTTCTTCGTTGTCAATACACTGTGGTTTGGGGCAAAACCTATCTTGCACTGATTTGTGTTTTAAATTTCCTCGAACCTGTAGTCTACCATGACAGCATAACCAAGACACATCCCACATATGGGCCGGGATTCTTTTATCTTTGAGGATGTTTAATGCAAACATTGTGTGGGATGGAGAACAAAGTGGAAGCTGTAATATTGGTTTATCTAACTTTAAGAAACAACCATATAACTGTTTCCTAGTGAGATCTATTATGGAAGATTTACTAATTTTCCAGGACCTAAGGGTACGGATGCTATCAACAATATAAGATGGAGCAGTAGGTATGCGGGAAACAATGGGTGGAAGGTCAACCCATGCTAACATTAGGGAATTCACAGCTTTAGTACCAGGAGTCAGAAACAGTAGACATATATTTATGGCTCTGAAAATGTGATATAAAAAAAAGAAAGAAAAAAGGACATTGGGTTTATCATTCCTAAACCACTCTGGTTCTGGGGTAAATATGTTATATGTCTTTTCACAGGGTTTAAGCGACTTCCCCCATAGTATTTAAAAAAAAAGGCTAAACAGTCTGGTTTCTAAATGTTTAGGTGGACCATAGATGTGACTTAAATATAAGAAAATTGGGGATAAAAATCTTTTTATCACCATAACCCGTTTCTTCTTACACAGTCTCCATGTTTTCCAGAGACGGACTTTATCTCCTAGTGCTAAACGCTTTTCCCAGTTATAGGTAGCATCATTCGGTGTATTAAACCATATCCCCTAGAATTTTCTGTGGTGAGGTGCATACCCTGATACCAGAAATTACTGTTGAGTCAGTAGAATTGTTTCGTAATGGGATACATACACTTTTCTCAAGATTTAGTCTACCCCCAGATATTAGTGTAAATGATTGAAATGTTTGTATAGCTCTTGTACCTGAAGAAAGATCTAGGCAGAATAAAACTATATCATCTGCATAAGCAGAGATTTTAACAGGTTGTAAACTGGGGTGAGGAGTAATGCCTACAATACCGGAATTCCATTGAATCTGCCTGATGATGGGATCCAGGGCAAAAACATATAGTAAGGGGCTAAAGGGGGAGCCCTGACGAAGCCCTATTTTTTGTAAAAGGGTTGGGCCATGAAATCCATTTATCATTGGGAAAAAATAGGCTAAGGAGAGCATGTGAGAAATCCAGGATACAAATTGAGCAGGAATATCATACAGGGTTAAGATACGAAATAAAAAATCATGATGTACAGAATCAAATGCTTTTGATTGGTCTAGGACAAAAAGATATCCAGGTAACTTGTTATACTTTTTTGTTTCAAAAAGTTCACGTAAGAAAAAAAAAGATTTGTTTGGATGTTTCTACAGGGTATGGCACAGGTTTGAGCCATATCTATCAGATCCAGTGCAACTATTCTTAAAAGCGAACAAAGAATTTTAGAAAAAATCTTATAATCTGTGTTTAGAAGATGTAATGGTCTCCAGTTGGCAAGGGAGACTATGTCTCCTTTTTTATACAAGAATTTTAGAATCGATAGGCCAAACCCAGATGCTGTAGCCATATTGTCTAGAACATAATTAAACACCTGAGTCAGGATTTCCAACAGATTCATTTGGAATGTTTTGTAAAACTCATGTGTCAGACCGTCCGGCCCTGGAGAAACCTTCAATTTTAAACCAGAAATTTCCCTAGCAACCTCTTCCTGAGAAATTCTTTTGATCAGGTCAAGAATTAAATGAGCTGGGAGTTTAGGGAATGGGGCTTGTAAAATATGGGACATATCATGAGGGGAACTAGGGGTGGTGCAAAATTTAGTCCGTAAATAATCAGAAGTAATCGATAACATATCAGGGATAGAGGATAATATAGTACCATGAGTGTCTCTTAACCCATGCATAACTGTTGATTGAAGTCTGTCTTTGAAAGCATAAAAGGGATCAGCAGATGGGGAATTATTAGTGCCAGTTTGCATAATGTAATCTAATGTTCGAGCAGTGTTGTATTGGTGAGAAAACATGCATTCCTTTACTTTGGATATTTGTGATGAATAATCCACTGAAGATGTGGCTTGAAGAGACATTAACTTATATAACTGGTTACAAATGTGAGGTATGTAAGATAACCTTCTCTGACAGTTTTTTCCTAAAGCCTGAAAAAATGCTCAGATCTTTTTAGTGTCTTGCCACCACTCCCACATAGAATCATAACAAATTATAACCGAGAGTCGTGCTTGGAAAAGAGAGTGTATATGAGTTTTAACAGATGTCGGGGAAAATAAGGAATTATTTAGTTTCCACTGGGAATGATATGAGATTGACACAGGAGGGGAACCAATGAAGAAATGACCAATAAAAATACAATGGTCAGATATCTCATTAGGAATTACTGAAATATAGTGTGGGGTACAGTGACGAGAGACAAAGAAATAATCTATTCTAGTATGATATATTGATCTATGATATGTATGTCCTGCATCAGAGTGGAGGAACGGTATGCATCTGTTAAACCTGCATCTTTTATTAATGTGGACAAGGCTAGGGAATCACAATATACTTTTTTCCCTGAGAAAATCCTGTCTTTAGTATCTATTGAACAGTTGAAGTCACCACCCCAAAAAATGTGTTTACGTGTACATAAAAATGGTTTAATTAAATCTAACAAAGCTATACGGGTTGCCTTGGTTTGTGGACTATAAATAACTATAATCCAGAATGAGAAAGTGTGTTTGGTGCAATCAACAATAAGCGCTCTACCTGGGTGTATATCTACTATGCGAGTGATGGAAAATTTGGATGAAAAAAAAAGAATAGCTACACCATCTGCTGCATCATCCCCAAATGTCCAAAAGAGGGCCTTTAAACCAGCCCGTTTCAATTGCTGTATGTCATGTAAGGTGGAAATGTGAGTTTCCTGTAATAATAGAATATCAATTGGAGGAGCTGGCATAATGCAAAAAGCTGTTCTCTTCTAAAACCCTTAAACTGCAAACATTGAGAGAGGCTATGTGAATATCCATTATTAGATTTGACTAGGCTAGCCACTCCCATCAGTCACTGTCATATTTTTCCATTTCTTTCCTCCCTTTTTAGTTTTAGTCAGTTTTTTCCTGGCAACATCAGGGGATTTAAGAGCCGGGGTATCTATATCAGATGGAATGGCAGAAACATCTGAATCCCCATCAGAATCTTCTCGATCCCCTTTTAGACAATCGAATGCATTGGACAGGAGAATATCAAGAGGTTTATTAGATTTTCGGGTTGCGGCCCCAGTAACTCGTCTACCTGTTTGAAATCCTCTTTGTCAACATGAATAGTGCAAGAAGGTTGAGACAACATAGTCTCATTAGGAGTGTCAGTGGAGGCTTTTTGTTGGGCAACCTGATCCAGTTGTGGTGCAGAAACCAGAGGTTCTGAGGTACAGAAGGAATAAGACCAGACGGTTCGGGGGGGGGTAATATGGAAGAGTCAGAAGCAGCGGTTGGGGCAACAATATGTTCTTGTGCTTTAGCTTGTGCTTTCTGTACCAAGGCTTCAGAGTTCCAACCCTCAGATCTATTTTTGCTAGCCTATGGGCATTGGTGATATGCATGCCCAGTTTCATTACATAAGTTGCACTTAAATACATTTTTGCAGGAAACACTTGGGTGTCCATATCCTCCGCAGAGACTACATTTTAGTAGGTCACATGTACTACTCAGATGAGTGGTAGCACCACATTTATAATAAGCCCTAGGCTGGCCTCCATAGTAACAAACCCCCCTGTCTTTCCTGAGAAAAAAACTATTAGGTAAATGTACAATTTCGGAATTTACTTGAAACAGTTTTACTCGAAACCTCCAGCCACCAGTCCATAGACCTTCATCATCCAGGATAGCTTCAGGAGAGGAAAGGCCATTACAGTGATTCTGTAACCAATGATAGATATCGCTGACACTAACTCCTTCATTTCTAAACATAATTGTAACTGTACGTATTGTGGGTTTGGATAAAGGAAAAACAGAAAAAGGGGCCCAAATGGGGTTAGTCTTCTGAGAAGTGTATACATGCCAGAAATGATCTAGTCCTGTAGAGGTTTTAAAACTGACATCAAAAGTCTCTTCTCCCGAGATATGAATCAGGGCATAAATATCTGAGGCTTGAAAGTGCATCATGCCTTTTAGAAGAGTCCGAGCCATGTAATACCTATAAGGAAACTCAGGGAGACCACCCCTATAGCGGATGCGTACTGCATTCCTGCGGGGGGCTTGTTCTAGTTTATTTTTAAATAGGTCAAAGAGAATGGGTGTCCGACCCAAAGCTTGTTCAATGGGGTTTTTATCCAAATTAGGAATCAATGATGTGGATGTGCCAAGCCCAGGGTCCTCCACCGGAGAAATAGGATCAGGCTGTGAGTCTAAAATAGTAAGAGGGGGGAAACAGTGGGGCCTTGAACTGCACCCAAGGGGAAGATATATGGGGAGGGGCAGCAGGTGTGATATTTAAGGAAATGAGTGGTGTCACTCTGGCATCTGCACCCTTTATGGTGTTTGAGTAATACCCTGATCAGTAGCATCCATGATATCCCCCCAAGAATGAACATTTAAATTAGTATTTTTGACAGTTTTGGTTGTATTTACAATAGCAGCTGGTACCTCGTTGGAGCTCATGAAAGTGGCAGGCCTGGTAGGGGGAAAATAACACCCCATGTTTGGTTGCGTCCCATGTAGGATCCGGAATCCAAGTTCCTAAAGTCGATTGTGTCCAACCTGCCTTGGGTAAGGCGTCTGATGTGGTCCAGAAAGACTCTCCGATGTCCGGTCATTTAGGTAGTCCAAAACGTGAGCGTAACAGGTCCGCAGCAGAGGGGGTTGTAGAGGTGGTAGTTTTCTGGAGGTTTGGCTCTGCGAGCCCTGGAGGAGAAAAGGGGTCCATACTTTGAGAAATTTGGGCAGCCCGTGTAGCTCCTGTCTCGGCGTCCGTTGGTAAGCTAGATCCGGAAGGTAGTGGGGGAAGCAGCGGTGTCGCACACTCTGTGCGCAAAGAACTCCGTTCCGCAGTAAACACTGGTGGCGTGAGTGGAAATTTTAGTTCATCCGGCATATTTTTCGAAGGTCTGGAAACGGAAGTCTGTAAATTCTGGTAAGGCTTGCACCTGGGGTTGTAATTCCGAATCGCAAACAGTCGGCTCCACTAACGTGCGACTTGCATTTTCTTTCAGCGTTGGTGAGAAGCTCAGGAGGAGGTCTGCATCGCAGTCAGCCTGGTTCCCAACTGAATCCTCCATCATGTCGGCGGATGGAAACCCCACCTACAGAGTAGGGGAATTTCCCTGGTGTCCTGGACAAATTTCCCTCATTCACTAAAAATACCACCAACAGCTTAATCTGCTTCTAAGTCAGTTGGCATTCATCTGTATCCCCCTTCCCGGGTCGTGCCTGAAAATAGGCAGGAATTGTCTAGTGCACTTACCCGGTCAACAAAAATTAAATAAATAAATAAAATAAATAAATAAATAAGAGACACCAAGCATGGAGTATGGGTGAAAGGGCTGAGAAGCAAAGTTAAGTGGTTAAGTGGGCCCTAAATTCTAAAGAAAGGGGGCCCCAGCACTCGCAAGACCTCTAACCTGGCTCCTCAATCATTTCATCACCGAAGGGGCCATCCCTGGAAAATTAAAACTGGCTCACGTAGTCCCTGTCCATAAGGGAGGTACGAGGGAATCACCCAACAATTACAAGCCAATCTCCCTACTCTGTAGCCTTGGTAAGATCCAAGAGAGATTGATATACGGACAACTCCGGGACTACCTAGAGATCCACCAACTACTTTTCCCCTCCCAGCATGGATTCAGAACCAATCATGGGACTGACAGTGTGCTCATCAAGTTCTCTACAGATGTACTCAGAGAACTGGATAAGGGACCCCCACTGGGGCTGTGTTTATAGACTTATCCAAAGCATTCAACTTCATCAATCACAACCTGCTGCTCTCCAAACTGAGCCATGTTGGGCTAGACAGCCACTCCCTGTCGTGGTTCTCCAGCTACCTCACTGGGAGATCACAGAGGGTAAAATGGAAAGACTTCCTGTCAGAGCCTCTCCCTTTAACAGAGGGGGTGCCCACAAGGGTCAATACTTGGCCCCCTTCTCTTCTCTTCTCTTCTCTTCTCTTCTCTTCTCTTCTCTTCTCTTCTCTTCTCGCTCTTCACCAATGATCTCTGTAACCACTGTGGCGTGAGCTCAGTGGTACAGTATCTGGATGATACAGTCATCTACTGGCCCTCTACCAATCTGGGGGAACTCTGCTCTGGGCTCCAAGATAACTTGGAATCCCTAGAGGAATGGCTGGTCTCCAATAGAATGGTCATTAATCCGAACAAGACTAAGGCCATGCTGTTCAGCCCCAGTACCCTCAGTCAAGACAGAAGCCAACTCCTCCAACTGATGACCACCTCAGACAAGAGGCTCGAGGTGGTCGCATCTATAAAATACCTTGGCCTCACCTTGGATCAGGGCTTAACCCTCAAGGAACACATAGACCAGGTAACCCAAAATATCCACTCCAAACTCGGGACCCTTTACAGGTTGAAAGACCAGCTGATAGCAGCAGCCCGGGCATCCATCGCCACTAGCGTTCTGCTCCCCACTATTACCTATGCGGCCCCCATAGTCCTGGGAGCAGCTAGACAAGAGCTAAACAAGCTACAAGTTCTCTATCATAAGGTGGCATGCTTCACCACATTATCTGGCCCTAGGACCCACCACTGTGACACGCTGTCCCAATTAAACTGGCCCTCCTGGGATGCCAGGCTCCAGTACCCCCCACTCTGCCTCACCTATAAACTACTCAACTTCTGCCCCCCACCCAGCCTCACTGGGCTCATCGCCAACAAGAGGAATCCTAGGCACCTCCGTACGACCGACTGGACTCTCCTCGCTGTGTCCAGGGTTAGAACCAAGGTAGGTGGGAAATCGTTCGCCTTTACTGCCCCCACCATATGAAACTCCCTGCCCCCTGGTGTCCAGGAAGCTACCTCCCCCAACACCTTCTGCACTATGCTCAAGGCTCACATGATGGCCTCCACTAAGTGCAACTGTTAAGGTACAGTACTCCCAAGTGTAAGCCGCACACTCCGTGGTCCAAGTCCAACACTGTTGTTATCTGATGAATTGCTTCTATGTTTACCCTGTTATGTGACTATGAGACTTATGTAATGTATCTTGCTGTATACAATTCCTTGTAAAAATCTATGTAACCCCCGGGTCGCCCCTGAAAAAGGGACTCTCAGGGCCCAGTGGGCTCACCCGGTTATCACAATTTAATAAATAAATAAATAAATAAATACATAAGTGGTTCAGTCTCACCAAACCTCATGAGAAGTGTCTCTTATACAATAAGAGACACCCCTTGGAGGCCTTATTACCTTATTATAAATCACTTGATTTTAGCCTCAAGTGATTTATATTAGGCTTAAAGATTTTTTTAAACTTTACTTATGTCATCCTCCCCCAGTGCTGAAGTGGCATGCTGCCCCTAACGCTCCTACATGAGGGCACACTGTACACAGGATAAGAAGTACTGTTCAGTGACTGCATGCTAACTGGCTGAAATCAACTTAGTGATTTGTAATAGAGTACATAGAGAATACTGGATGAGCAACTATGCAGAACTAATGTGTTCTGCCACAGAGGGGTTCTGATTCCCTCTGGCCTCAAGAGCGAAGATCGAGAGGTCCATGAGAATCAGAACCCCGAGGTGGCAAAACACACTGGTTGTGCATAAGGTTGCTCATCCTGTATTTTTTATAGTGTATAGTACTGTGTGAAATATATGTATTGTGAGTTCTTTTGCTTTCAAAATGAAACTGACTCATGCAGTCTCTAGAGGTTCTAGAATGCTGTTCTATCACAGTAGGGTAGAACAGCATTCCATGACCTTGGAACTGTGGTAGAAAAGCATTTTGAAAGGGATGGAATGCTTTACAGAACAGCACTCCGCTATACACTATAATACATTATGCTGCACTCTAGGGTTTATGTGTAGCTGATATTTGTCCCAAACAGTACAGAGTTTATTGAATAACATTAATACTTAGCTTCACTTCTCATTTGTTTATATTTTTATTAATTTAGATTTTCAATTGGAATCGTAGTTAATGTTTTTTAATGTTTTCTTCACTTTTTTTAAGAATAAAAGATTTATTGCATTTGTTAATAAAGGTCAACAACAAATAAATGGGTGTTTGTTAGCGGCTTACAATTCAGGGCCATCAGAACCTGAATGACTGATACAGCGAGGGCTGTACCGCTTTTTCCCCCTTGCAGCAAATTTTAGTTCTCCCTCATGAACCGTACTGTAGCGAAATCCCTGTATTAGGCATTATCTTTAATTTCTGTCAGGCAAGGGGCATCATTTAGAGGTCACCAGCGGTCACATTTGGGATCCCTATGAATGTTTGGCAACCCCTATGGTATGTTTGTGACCCCTGGCACTTGCCCACCTTCTAAGTGGGGGTAGATTTTCTGTCTGACAGGTGCAACTAGCCTTCTAAAGTGCCTGGCAAGCACCTTGTGTGTTTTTGAGCCTTTCCTTGATTAGCGTGGGAGTGAAGGAGCAGGCAGGCAAGATGGTCAATCTCGGGACATGAGTGATCTTGTGCATGTTCCTGCAGCATTTTGAGTGGGGTATTGGGTGACTCTGAAACTGTTTCAGCCAGCCAATACCCCACTCAAAATCCCAAGGGAATATGTGCAAGATCACTCTATCTTGATCTTAGGCATCTTGCTTGCCTGCCCCTTCATTAGCACCAATTAAGAAAAGCATACTACTCAGAAAAGTAAAAGAGGAAAAGGTGCAGTTCTATGATCTCCAGTTCACCAAAAGCCAACAGCAGCAGCGGCGACAGCAAGGTGTGCTTATAGGACTGGATGGAAAAGATTCCTGTGGGGAGGCAGTAATCCTATCTATCACATGGGAGTCCTCCATTCATATGTTTGGCTTGGGAGAGTTGGAACAATGAAAGCAGAGGATGAGTGAGGGTGGGCAGGTGAGTCAGGTACAGCACCAAAAACTGCAGATTTAAACTCTCGCTGTTAAGCAAACAAGATCCAAAGATTAGCACCAAAACTGGTCAAGTAGAAGTCTTACAGCTAGGTAGCCAAGTTTTCATAACATTCTGTAGCTGGAAGGAAGAAGGAAATTTGGGCCCTATAACTCAAAATGGCAGATGATTGGGAACAATTATACAGGTCCTGGTGGGCTATTTCTTTTCAGAACGTGATGCAGTTTAGTTGCATTTGCCTAAGCAGTGGCACCCCTGGATTCTGTCTGACAATAAAAATCTGTTTGAATCCTTGAGTATGACAACAAACATTACTTTGATAAATCCACCATGACTACTTCTAGTGTGTGGAAAGGCTTGGAATATTTTATTCTCTGGGGAAAAGGAGGAATTACAGTATGCATACTTCTTGTACAGCTACAGATTCCACTTGATTGACCATGAGTTCTGATTAAAGCAAAGGCTATTGAGGAGTTCTGTTCCACTTTAAATTTAACCCTGACTGATGTATTTCAGAGACAGGCAGGATAAAGTTTTTCTCTGGCTTTAGACCTCAGCTGCTGAATGTTTTGGGTGTGGGGTGGAGCTTCATTCATGGAGTCAGAGGAAGTACAGGCAGGGTGCAGAAAATTACAACTGCAACCTGCCCTCGCATTTTGGGACACCCAGCATGTAATCCTGTCCAATATTCTAATCATTACCTTAGGGTGTGTGTGTGTGCGTGTGTGTGTGTGTGTGTGTGTGTGAGTGTGTGCAATTATATAAGTTGATGGGTCCCAGGTATTAGCAGAACAGAAACTGGGCGACTTTTTTATTTCTGGCAGAATGAAATGAGAATCCTGCATAAACTGAACAATACTAAAGTAACTATTCAATAAAAGCCCCAAAACTCACCACAGAACATTTAAAACCCTAGAGTTTCTGGGGCCCCAGCCTTTACATAAAACTATTTCACAGGACATTGCAATAATGGCTCCTCATTAAGGATCCAAGCATACACACTGTTCCAACAAGAAAACTGCATCAGGAAAACTCAGGTGCCAAAATCTGCTCCCAGGTACATAAAAATATGCCCATTAAATTCACTTGATAGCTCTGCCCTCCTGATCGAACTAAGAAAAGCTGACAAACAACAGGTCTATTCAGCTGCAGATGTTGACACAGCACTTTCTTGATTCCTATGCATCTTCTTCAAGATGTGGAACTACCATACCCCCAAAATTAAATTCAGGGTAAAGAGGGGCCACCATCCATGGGTCTTTGCCCCACTTATTGCCCAGTGCACAGACCATCACATGGCATGGTCTCATTTCAAATCCCTTCAGACCCCACAAGTCAGGCAAGTCTTTAAGTCCCTCAGCAATGCCTGCACTAAGGCCATATGACATGCAAAGGAAGACTACTTTAGATTGCACCTCCAAAATGCACACTCTTCCTCCTTCTGGAAGGTGGTACACTCCTTGCTTGATTCCCCCACTTAATCCAGTACTTCTTCCCTGAAGCAAGATGGCCAAATTATCCCAGAAACTACTAACATTGTCGATAAGCTAAATAAATTATTCACCTCCTGTGCCCTCCTTGACCATCCTTCATCCCCCCCCCAGCAAAAAAACTCTCAACTCACGTAGCAACACCTTGTTTGCACCCATCTCCCCTCAGGAAGTTCTGGATGCCCTCTGCTCCCTAAACATCACCAAGTCCAGTTCCGATGAGATCCAACCTAAACTGCTTTTCTAATCTGCCCCTGAAATAATGTCACCTCTTAGCCACATTCTAAATCTGTCCTTATCTTCTGGCATTGTTCCGCACGCCTGGAAATTGGCAAGTGTAATCCCTCTAAACAAAGGTGGTGACCACTCAGTGCCCAGTAACTTCAGGTCGATCTCCCTCCTACCATCCAGCCCTTGACAAAATTACGGAATCTCTTGTCCTGACCAGACTACCTGAGTTCCTTACCGTACATCAACAAAATTCCTTTCCCCCTACCAATCAATCTTCAGAAAAAAACATTTCACAATCTCTTCCCTGTTACAAGTCACTGAACACATTCATTCAGCCTCTGACCAAGGACATGTAACATAGATACATAGATACATACATAGACAGTGTCGGCAGATAAGGGCCTATGGCCCACCTAGTCTGCCCATTTGAGCTTATAAGTTCAGTTTGTTTTCCTAGAAGTCTATTTCCCCTTACCCCGACCTCTAGAATTCCTTTATGTCTATCCCATGCATTCTTAAATCCCGTGATTGTTTCAGCCCCCACCACTTCCTCTGGCAGGGTGTTCCACTTGTCCACCACCCGTTCAGTGAAGAAATTCTTTCTCATGTTTCCTCTGAATCGTCCTCCCTCCAACTTCATCCATGCCCTCTAGTCCTGAAACATCTTTTTCGCTTAAAAATAGTGTTTTCCTGCACCCTGTTCCTCCCTGTAAGATACTTGTATGTCTCTATCATATCCCCTCTCTCCCTCCTCTCCTCCAGGGAGTACATGTTCAGTTCCTTCAACCTGTCTTCATAGGATTTGTGATGCAACCCATGCACCATCTTTGTTGCCCTCCTCTGAACCTTCTCTACCCTGTCTATGTCCTTACGTAGGTATGGTCTCCAGAACTGTACACTGTACTCCAGGTGGGGCCTGACTAGTGTCTTGTATAGCGGAATTATGACCTCCCTTTCCTGCTGGTGATGCCCTGCCTGTACATCCCAGCATCCTATTTGCTTTACCTGATGCCTTGTCACACTGTTTCCCTACCTTGAGGTCATCAGAGATGACAACCCCAAGATCCCTTTCCTGCTTGGTGCATGCTATATACTCACCCCCAACTGATATATTGTGCCAGGGTTTTGTGCCCCATATGCATTATCTTGCACTTCTTTGCATTGAATTTCAACTGCCAAACCCTTGACCATTCTTCAAGTTTCTGCAGGTCCTTCTCATTCTGTCTACACCCTCTGGTGTGTCTACTCTGTTACAGAGCTTTGTGTCATCAGCAAACAGTGAAATTCTGCCTTCTATATCCTGTGCAATGTCACTGATGAAGATGTTGAATAGGACCGGTCCCAGCACTGATCCCTGTGGTACCCCACTGGTCACTCTTCCTCTGTGGAGTGACAGCCATTTACCACCACCCTCTGTGTCCTGCCACCCAGCCAGTTACCTACCCACCACACTACTGTCCTGCCCACACCCATATTCCCCAGTTTGTGTAATAGTCTTCTATGTGGCACAATGTCAAAGGCCTTGCTGAAGTCCAGATAGGCCATGTCCACTGCCCTCCCTGATCCACCTCCCTAGTCACCCAGTCAAAAAATTCAACGAGGCTGGTCTGACATGACCTCCCCCTGGTGAAACCATGCTGCCTTGGGTCCTGTAGTCCATTGACAACCAGATGTTCCACCAATCTCTCTTCAGTAGTGCTTCCATGATCTTTCCCCTACCGAGGTGAGGCTGACTGGTCTGTAGTTCCCTGCTTCCTCTTTGTTCCCTCTTTGTATAAGGGACTACATCTGCTGTCCTCCAGTCTTTGGGTACCTTCCCTGTTTCCAGTGATTGGCTGAACAGGATAGCCAGAGGTTCAGCCACCACCTCTCTAGTTCTTCAAGGACCCTGGGGTGCACCCATCTGGCCCCATTGCTTTGTCAACTCTTGTTACTTCCAGTTCCTTCAGGACCCTTTCTGTGTAAAGGGACTTGTGTCCATTTCTGCACCATTCTCACCCTTGTGCTCCCTTCAGACCCATTACCCACCTCTTCCTTAGTAAAGACTGAGCAGAAATACCTGTTCAATATGTCAGCTTTACTGTTGCCATCCTCCACGCTGCTCCCATCCTCCCCTTCAGTCTAACTATCCTCCCTTTGTCCTTCTTTTTCACTTATGTACCTGTAAAGGTTTGTCCCTTTAACCACTGATTTTGCAATGTGTTCTTCTGTCTGAGCTTTGGCTTCCCTTGACTTCCCTGCCTCCCTTTGTTTCTCCTGTGTACTTCTCCCTATCCCCTTCTGCCTGTGTCTTTTTGTATTGCCTGAATGCAGTCTTTTGGCTTTCACTTTCTTTGCTACCTCTTTGAAAACCATAATGGTCTCCTCTTTCTTTTCCTCTTGCTAACCTGCTTAATGCATAATTCTGTTGTTCTTATAATCCCCATTTTAAATACTGCCCACTGTTCCTCAATCCCTGATTCTTGTCCCATTCCTTAATGCCTCTTTCAAGCATCTCCCATTTTCCCAAAGTCTGCCCCTAAAATCCAGGATACGTGTTTTTGTGTGGTTTGGTTCTGCTCTTTCTGTGATTTCAAACCACAATGACTGGTGATCACTGTTACCCAGGTGCTCCCACTGTTACCCCCATCACACTGTCCCTGTTTGTGAGCACAAGGTCAGTATTGCCTTCTGCCGAGTTGGTTCCATGACCAGTTGCTTGAGGAAGGCACCTGAAGGAGTCCAGGATAAATCTGCTCCTAGTTGATGCTGCTGCTGGGATGCTCCAGTCCACATCTGGTATATTGAAGTCTCCAACCAGTACTACCTCACCTTGTCAGCCATCCTTTGGATGGCTAGCATCAACTCCCTATCTGTTTCTTCCTCCTGGGCTGGTGGTCTATAGACCACACCTGTGCAGATGGCTGGCCCCATTTTCCTTTCCAGCTTAACCCACAGTATCTCCCCCATTTTGTTCCTCCTGGATCTGTGTGGCCCTTATGTCATTTTCACATACAGTGCCACTCCTCCTCCCTTCCTGCCTGCTCTGTCTCTTCTGAATATGTTGTAGCCAGGTATGGCCATCTCCCAGTCATGGTTGTCATTACACCAGGTTTCAGTGATGGCCACAATGTCCAGGTCTGACTGTACCATGACAGCCTCAGATCTTCCATCTTGTTGCTAAGGCTCCTGGCATTTTGCACACATGGCTTTCCATGATTTGACCTCCCTAGACTGCTTCACTGTTCTCTCAGCCCTTCCTTGGTTGTCATTTATCCCTGGTTCTCCTTGCTGTCTGCCCTTCTGCTGAATTTTGCCCTTTTCTGCTTATACACCTTTGGACACTAATCTCCAACTTTTGCACGCTGCTTTGCAGAGATAGCCACTCCTCTGGTTCACTGGTTCCATTACTGCTGTGGGGGGTGAGCAAGTAGGTACCATCCTTGCTGGCCTGCCACCCCTCTTGCTAGTTTAAATGCTTCAATGTAGCATTTAAACTCATCATTGAGTGCTTGGATTCCCTCCAGGATGGATGCAGGCCGTCAGGCTGAACAAACCTCCATCCCTCCAGATGGGTCCCCAGTCACCAATGAATCCAAACCCTTCCTCACAGCACCAGTTCTTCAACCATGAGTTAAAGTTCCTGGTGCATGCACTCCTATGCTCTCCTTGCCTCTCACAGGTAGTACTTCTGAGAAAGTGACAGAAGTAGCTACTTGCTTGAGACCCCTCCCAGTTTCCTAAACTCTTCCTGAACTTCCTTTGGCTCCCATTTGCCAAGTCATTAGTACCTAGGTGGATAATGACATCCAGCTCACCCTCCTGTCTTGCCTTCCCAGTGATCCCCAGTATCTTCCTTCCATCCCTCCATGCCGTGGCACCGGTGAGCACCTCACCTCCCTGTCCTCCCCTCCTGTGTTCCTAGCTGGATCCTCTTATGATGGAGTCCCCACCAGGATTCGCTTCCCTCCTCCTCTGGGGTCCACTGCTTTCCCCACTGAGGTCACCTCCTTGCCTAACCTCCACATCCTTTCCTTCCACTTCCCTGGGTACCTCTATTTGGTTGTCCTCATTTGCCAGTGTGGCATATGAGTTCTTGAGAAGGAATAGGATCTGGGATGTGCCTCTGCCTGACTGCTCTAACCCTCCCTGAGCCCACTGTATCCAAGTGCTCTCGTTCTCGGCATCCTTTGAGGCAGCTGCATTGGACTGGGTGGTTCCTGGATAGGGGTGATGGTACTCCTGACACAGTTTACTTCCGCTCTGAGTCTGGCTACCTCATCCCTCAGTCCCGAGAGATGCATGCAGATAGGGCAGCACCTCAGTGTCCAGAAGGTCTGCCTGAATGGCTGCCCCACAGCCACTACATTGCACCACTCCCCACATTATACTGCAATTCCACTACTTATCTGCTACTGAAGCTCTCTTAGTTCTCTTTTTATTTATTTACAGTATTAAAATCCTGTAACTGATCCTCAGATATATATTTTTAAGAAAAAGAAACCAATAAATAAATAAATGAGTCAAAACACTTGTGCTGAGGGTGGTCTTCTTCCCCTTATGCTCCTCCTACTTCCACCTCTTACTATACCCTGTGTTTAGCTCCTGTCAATCAGATTTATCAGGGCATATAATTAAGAGTTGGGGAAGGGGGAGGGGGCGAAAATTGCAGCAATTAAAGACAGCACAGAATTACACCACCACTATTTTTAAATTTTCAACAGCCCAAAAACAATTATAAGTAAAGACAACACAGAAAGAAAGTATAGTGTCACTACAAGCCTACAATCTAAGTTTAAAGAGAAAATACCAGTTACCAGTTACTCTGAAGCACTGAATTGAATATGTTTCCTTCCTTCACCTTCTGGCTTCTTCTGAGAAGATGAACTTCTGTTTGCTGCTTTAACTGTGACTAAGCCCCACCTCCAGTTATCACGTAGCTGAGGTCAGAGGCCAGACAATTAACACCCTTCACCCAGCTACAGGACAGTCAGACAAGCCAAGATAAAATTTGCAGCAATTAAAGACAGCACAGAATTACACCACCACTATTTTTAAATTTTCAACAGCCCAAAAACAATTATAAGTAAAGACAACACAGAAAGAAATTATAGTGTCACTGCAAGCCTACAATCTAAGTTTAAAAGAAAAATACCAGTTACCAGTTACTCTGAAGCACTGAATTGAATATGTTTCCTTCCTTCACCTTCTGGCTTCTTCTGAGAAGATGAACTTCTGTTTGCTGCTTTAACTGTGACTAAGCCCCACCTTCAGTTATCACGTAGCTGAGGTCAGAGGCCAGACAATTAACACCCTTCACCCAGCTACAGGACAGTCAGACAAGCCAAGATAAAATTTGCAGCAATTAAAGACAGCACAGAATTACACCACCACTATTTTTTAAATTTTCAACAGCCCAAAAACAGCAGCAGTTTTCATTGATCTGGCTAAGGCCTTCGAATCAGTCTCCCACCGTCACCACCTTATCAAATGCAAAGCAGCAGGCTTATCCCCCCCTACAGTCCAGTGGTTCAATTCCCACTTAAGTAACAGGCTCCAATCTGTTAAAGTAGGAAACTTCTCCTCTTCCCCTCTCCCTATCCTAGCTGGTGTACCACAAGGATCTATCCTCAGCCCTATCCTTTTCTCGATTTTTATAAATGACCTCCAGTTTGTATGCCCCAGTTCCCAGATACATACGTATGAGAATGACACCATACTTTTCTCCTCCGGGTCTGTCTTAAACAATGTTGAATCCAGCCTTCAATGGGATTTCCACAACATGCAGACCTGGTTCCAAACCAATCAGCTTAAAATAAACATCTCTAAAACAGTGATGTTTGCGTCTGTGAAAAAACTGACCAGATTCTCTCCTCACGCTGCCATCACCTCTTTGGATGGTACATCCCTTGACTCGGTGACAACATACAAATACCTAGGCATATGGCTGGACCCCCATTTGACTTTCTCATCCCACATAGAAACCATCACCTCCAAACTATGCCCCAAGCTCAGTATGCTCTACCACAACAGAGACCCTCTCCCTTTACCAGTCAGATGCAAAATGGTAGACAAGATGATCACACCCATTTTTGACTATACAGATGTGGTTTACAGCACTGCTCCTGCCTCATCCCTGTCCAGACTGGACACCCATCTAAATGCATTCTGCCACTTTGCCACTAACTCCCCTCTCAGAACTCACCACTGTTCCCTTTACTTCTCCCTTGGTCAAACATCCCTCTCCCATCGAAGATGCATCCACTCTATTGTTCTTATAGATGAGTACTGGTTCAATGTGTTGCCTTCCTACCTCTCTGCAAGCATATCCCCAGTAGATTAATCCCCACATGGCCTTAGATCCAGGGATGCCTGGACCTTCTCTTTCCCCCTACCTTCCTCCACTTCCAGCAAATCTGCATTTTCCTATAGGCTCCCCTTCCTATGGAATAAACTATCCCCCCTCCTAATAAATGCCACCAAGTTTTACACTTTAAAATAGCAACGTTGTGCACTTCCTCCCCCCACGTACTCCTGCCACCCTGGTTCCCAATCCCTACACTAAAGCTTTCATCTTCACCTTTCACACGCACAGCATACTTGAGTACATTAACTGCATCTCATCTGAATTGTAATTACCACACCATATTGGATTATTATTGTATTGCATATCCTGTCATGACATGATTCTGTGTTTATGTACAAAATATTATTCCACTACGTAGTCCATGAATTAATTGTATTGTATATCTTGTCCTGTTGTACTTCTGAGTTTCTGTACAATTTTTTGACTGTTTTATGCTTGTAACATGTCTGTACCCCCTTCCCTGGGTTGCACCTGGAAATGAGCCCTGGCTCAGTGTGCCTTTCCCAGTTACCAAATGTTTAAATAAATAAAATAAATAAAAAAAATGCTCATGGGGTGGATAGTTGTTTTATGGCATTGTTGAACAGCCAATAGCCCCCCTTCCCCAGTTGCAGCAACAGACTCTAAGGCCAATCAGAGTCTCCAACACCACTGACTCCAGGGGAAAAATATTTTTTTCCTTGAGTCATGGTTAGGAGAGACTCAACAAAAGTGTATTTCATCTTCAAAACAAGCCCCAAAACTCACCACAGAGCATCTAGACCCACAGAGCTTCTGGGGGCCTAGCGGCACACAGACCCCTGGCCTTCGTGTGTTGGATGTCTAAGTTATGGCATCACCACTTCCAAAATGCTTTCTATGGGCCTGGTTTACATTTTATTCATATTCAGTGATAAATTATCATTATACATGTTAAGAGCAGTAAAGAATACTTTAAAAACACATTGGCATTGGTCCCGCATGTAAACCTTTATCCTTATGAACATACATAAGTGAGGATTATCCTTTTTTGCAGGTGTTTTAAGAAACCTAGTAGCAGTTCTTTGACACATATCAGCTGCATGTACATTCTGTAGTGTAGGATGGTGTAGTACAGCACTGTGTAAAGTACAGTACAGTACATGGAAACTTTCTCCATGCCACAAATAACTATTGAATATCACACTACAGTAAGCAAACCACAATTTTCCACAAAGGCACAGGTAGATTAGATTTGATTTACTATTATAAAGTCTTGATTTTGAGATATGAGATAAAAAATTTAAAATAATTTTTGTAAGGTGCACAAACTAACTGCTGAAGAGAAATTAAACATGAGCCTTCCTTATGAAGACCTGGGGGTTCTTGTCTGTTTCTGTTTGACATCTTTTTTTCTTCTTGAAATAGTCAAATACCACAGATGTACAGAAAAACCTGTCTTCTGTGAGTGTGATTTGATTCTGAAGATATTATTTTTTTCCAGGTGGAATGCAGAGGAAACTCTCTGTAGCTATTGCCTTTGTTGGTGGATCTAAAACAGTTATATTAGATGAACCCACTGCTGGTGTGGATCCATATGCCAGGAGAGGAATATGGGAACTGTTACTCAAATATAAAAAAGGTAATTAACATTTTATTAAAACTGGTTACTTACAGGCTATAACCTGATCCGCAAAAATGACTAAGGTATTTTAATTTTTTATTTATTTGTAAGTTTTGATTTTCCGTGTGCGTCTTGGGGGTGGGTTACATGGACCAGTTTAATTGATAAGGAAATGCTGGTTATGACACTGAGAAATCCTCTAAACTCTGCTGTAGAAGGTACCTCTGGTCATCTTGTTCCATGTAAGGTGGCCGACCTGGAGGATGGAGGGTGTGGACATGTTTTTGCCAATCTGGCTGATCCTATTTAAAGAAGCATTTATCAATGCTGAATGTTTGCTTGCTGGTATTAGCATTGGAAATGCAGGAGTTAGACAGATGCAGAATAGGAATGGCAGTGAAGTACTGAACTTCACGCCAACCCCACCTCCACCCTGTAGAGAGGGACAGGCATTGGGGCATGCGTTTGGTTCATCACCCATAATGTTCATGCAATTTTACCTCACCCTGTCCTGCAGACACCAACAAGTGTTGAGGTGTGCCTTGAAGTGTTCGGCTTTACAGTCACCCCATTCCATAAGGACATATGCTGAAATGGGTGCAGTTTAGGAGAATGGGGTGAACTCTGGGGCCAAAGAGTCCAATGCACACCTCGATGCCTATCACTGGCTGCAGGGGGGTAGGGATGTAATGGCATCAGCTTTTCAGTCGGCAATCCAAAGGCACATCCCTGATGCCTGTCAATCCCTACAGGTGGGATATTATGGTTAGAAACCCCTAATGCCCCAGGTGTTTGTTGGTATTTGCACTACAAATTTTCAACATGTCCTTTTTGTGAGCCCCACCTCATGAAAGCATCTGGGACCTCTTCTCATGAACAGTGGCACTGTGATTTTGTTAATGTGTCCTGAACTTTGAGTTCCCACAGTGACCATGCCATTCTGCACCATATGTATGAAAACACAGATCGGGCAGGATGTGAAGAATAATAGCTGTACTATTCATAGGGAGGTGTGAAGAGATGGCAGTGTTGAAAATCCGTAGTGAAAATTTTAAAAATGTTCGAACTTCTGAGCGTACATGGAAACTGTGCAACGCATGCATGTAACAGAGTCATTTAGTGGAATTATTTCATTAAATTTTCAACATAGGCATTTTATGACCTCTGTTCATGAACACTGTCACTATGATTTTCTTAATCTGTCCTGAACATTGATTTCCCACTGCAACCGCGCAATTCTGCGCCAGATGTAGAAACACATACGTTGGGCAGGATATAAAAAATGACAGTTGTACTGTTCATAAGGAGGTGTGAAAAAATGCCAATGTTGAAAATCTGGAGTGAAAATATTACTAAAGCACAAAATTACGAGGGTGCATGGAAGCTGTGCAACATACATTCATAACACAGTCATTTTATGGACGTTTGTCACTAAATTTCAGCATAGGCATTTTAGTGCTTCTGCTCACGAGCAGTGTCACTGTGATTTTCTTAATCTGTCCCAAACACCGACTTCCCACAGCAACTGCGCTATTGTGTGCTGGAAGTGCAAAAACACCTTTCGGC
Organism: Neoceratodus forsteri; assembly: GCA_016271365.2. Taxonomy (NCBI): domain Eukaryota; kingdom Metazoa; phylum Chordata; order Ceratodontiformes; family Ceratodontidae; genus Neoceratodus; species Neoceratodus forsteri. The sequence continues at coordinate 1,210,160,616 of CM057453.1, read as the reverse complement.
CAGGATGTGAAAAATGACAGCTGTACTGTTCATAAGGAGGTGTGAAAAAATGCCAGTGTTGAAAATCTGGAGTGAAAATACTACAAATTTGCAAAGTTACAAAGATGCATGGAAACTGCACAACACACGCTCTTAACACAGTCATTTTTTGGATATTTGTCACCAAATTTTCAACATAGGCATTTTAGGACCTCTGCTAATGAACCGTGTCACTGTGATTTTCTTAATCTGTCCCAAACACTGATTTCCCACAGTGACTGCGCTATTCAGTTGTAAGTGTGAAAAAACATTTTGGCCAGGAATGTAAAATGACAGCTGTACTGTTCATAAGGAGGTGTGGAAAAATGCCAATGTTGAAACTTTGGATTGAAAATATTACAGATTTGGGAAGTTACAAGTGTGCGTTGAAACTGCCCAACAATGCTCATAAAGCAGTAATCTTTTGGATTTTTTTCACCAAATTTGCTACATAGGCTTTTTGAGAGCCCGCCTCATGAACAGTGGTACTGTGATTTCATTAATCAGTCCCAAAAGGTGATTCTGCACAGTGACTGCAAAATCACCTTTCAGGACTGACTAACACCATGACAGTGACTGAATTCATGAGGAGGGGTCCCAATAACCCCATGTTGAAAATTTGGTGCCAAAAGTCCCAAAAATGCCTGACATATCCACATAAGTTGAAAAAAATAAAACATTTACAGTATGCCATTATATAGCTTACTGGCATTTCTTCAGTTCGCGGTCGGCTTTGAAGAGTGCAGACATGTTCCTGGTCCACCAAAGATCATTGCGCTGGACTCTGGATGTAAGTATGGGGTGAAGGGGGGTGTGGGCAGGTGGGGCATGCAGTGGGTGGGCGCGGGTTCGAGAAGACTCAATGAGGGACCATTTTCTACTTTAAAGGTTTAAAACATTTTTTTATAACATCATGGGAAAGTTTTCTTATTTACAGGGACTTTTGGCACACTGGGTGAGCTCCCAGCTTGCCACCTGAGTGCATTTTTTGGGAGGACTGTAGTTGATGTGGATTGGGCACCCCTGTCAGCACATACTGAGTGTTGGGGGGCAAGAGCCAAGGGGGATTGGGCACCCCCCTAGGCACACAACAAATGGGGGGAGCAACATTATGCTGATGGGGAGTAGGCTACCCCATCGGCAAATGAACTGGGTCAGGGGTATGCCGACAGAGGGATTGGGCACCCCATCAGTCATCTTTCATGGGGCTCTGAGGCAGCGGCATAAGCCACTGCCATGTTTAGGGAAATGTTACACCAGGCAAGGTACTGCCCTGCAATGATGGATTGCTCCCTCATTGCAGCAGAATGGCTGATGCTGCAATGACAAGGTGACTCATCATTGCAGAGGCCAAATTTTTTGAAGCTGGTGGTACTTCTGCAGAACCAGTGTCATCAGGACACTGGGGCCTGCATTGGGTGAACAGTGCCAAGCCCACAAATGCAGTGCCGGCATTGGCTGCCACAGTGCCTCACCTCCACAACCCGATTCTCTCCTAAGCTGCCGCATAATGTTTCTTGAGCATGCGCACAAGTAAACATAAAAATTATTCCTCTGGGTAAACACCTGTTGAAGCATTGAAAGCTTCCAATTTTCTGAGTTGGACAGATTAATGAACATGGACATGGAAGTTGAGGAGGGGGGTGTTGCACCTCCTTTCTCACAGCATGAGTTTTTACTCAGTTTATGGTGGATACTGGCCTCAGTCATGGGAGAGAGACTGCAAGAAACTCAGCTGAGATGCTTTTGGTAGAAGGGATTTCTGAGAGAAGAGCTCTGCTCCTTCAGTTGCTAGCCAAGAAGGATGCAATGCTTTCTGCTATGCATAACAAACAAGGGATGCCACCTGAGACAAGCAGATAAACAGATTTGACTGGAACTTGTTCCACTTCCAAGGATATTCCTGCAAAGTTGCCCAGGAAGGAAAATTAGCCAAGCCTGAGAAAGGGCAGACTAGCAGCTACACAGAACCCTCATTCAGACTGGTCAGTGGAAAAAGTTCTTCTGACAGCTGGCTGGCAGAAAGCCCCAGATAGTTTGTGGTTGGTTTGCAAGGTCCCAAGTGCAACAGACATAATGCAGTCAGCAATGAAGGTTATCCCTATTTTACAAAGCAAACAAAGAGAAAAACTTTTGAAAACTGCACAAACTTTAAAAAGTTCTTAAAATGTTAAGCAGTCTAACACCCAGATTATCACTCTGTCTCAGTCAGAGCATCAGCCACAGAATGTAGAAAAACCGTTGAATCATGTTGGGAGCCCCAAGCCAACATGGGAGACCATGGGAGGTCAGAAGATAATCCCATGACCTTACCTGATAAGGAAACTAGGCCCAGGTTCCTAGTGTCTGATTTATTTAAAAATCAACCAGAACCTGCCAAATGCTGCAATGCAGTGCATCTGAGGTACAGGGGAAACTCAGGGTCAGTCCCAAGCAGAGTCCATGTGGCATGTAATATGTTAAAGAACTATTTCTGACCCAATATATTTATGCACTGATTCATATGTCAGGTTATTTCAAGCTTAAATTAACTCAGCAGGAGACATATTAACAAAGAAACAGGGCCTGGTAGTGGAAGTAAAGAAACAAATAAAGGAAACACTAATGAAAGATACCAGTGTACATCCGGGGGATCCACATTTCTGGCAACAGATAACTTGCCCAACAGTATGGAATGACACAGGAGAGGGTTTCATCAGTCCAATGCAACAGGGGAAATTTAGGAAAGCTATAAACTCGTTGACTTCTTGAATGGCTTCTGGCATTGATGTCTTAACTGGGGAAGTTTATAAATCACTGCATGAAGTTCTAGTCTCAGATTTGACAGAAGTTTGTAATACCTGCCTCAATGACAACAGGTTTCCTGCACAAATGCAAGAGTCAGTCTTAATCTTTTTGTTTAAAAAGGGCAATAAACGGTCACTGTCAAACTGGAGGCAAATTAGCCTATTAAAAATAGATGTTGAAATCATCATTAAGTTCCTGTGTGCTAGGGTAAGTCACATAATGCCCTTCATTATTTATCCCTCACAATCTTGTGCCATAAATGGGATTAAAATTCAGGACGATACTACTTCTCAGAGAGATTTGAATACAAAAAGGGTAATATGTTATGAGGATCTGTGTTATCTCTTGACCAAGAAAAGGCATATGACAGGCTGTCACATGCCTTTTTGCACACAGTAATGAATAATTATGGAATTCCTCCCACTTTCTTAATGTAGATTTCAGAGTCTTATGATGGTGCTATGGAATGTCCACATTTTAATGGATGGATAGGCAGCAGAACCCCAGTTATGGCAGGTGTTTAACAGGGATGATCCCTCAGTTCCCTTTTATAAATACTGGGCTTTGGTCCTGTAATAATGTGTATAAACTAAAACAGCAAACAGAGAAATAAGTATTGGTGGAAATTTGGAAGCCCCCAAGACTTCTGCATATGCATATCACCTTTGTCTTCTTCTTGGGGATGAGGAGTTCATGTCAAGAATGTATTTCAAATGTTTTACCAGGAGAGACATACTGAGTTGAGAACAGCTAATTTCTAGATGCATCCTAGGGGTTGAGGGGAGAGGAGAAAAGGTACAAAATGCAATGGACAAGAACAGTATTTATGAAAAATTTGAACACAGAATACTGTACAAGTAGAAGAGCTCAGACATGCCAATTACAACATAGGAACTATATATGCATATACTGTACTATACATAGTGTAACTAAAAACTGCAATAGTGCATTACACCCTACGCAAGCAAGTGGGGCCTTGTTAGGAAAGGGAGAAACGATCAGTGATAAGAGATAAGGAGAAACAGCAAGGGTGAGAAGGAGGGAGGCAACTTAAATGGGAGAATAGGTTTGAGTAGTCAGGTAGGACGTATGAGAAGAGGGCTGAAAGAGGGAGATGGGGAGGGAGTATTAGTAGGTAGGGTTTGGGAGAGAAGAAGTGTAGGGGGAAGTATACAAGCTGGGGAAAAGCAAAGGAGAATGTGTGGGGGTCAGCTGCAGATACAGGAGGGATAGGTGAAGTTATATAGAAGGGAGAATAGCGGTTGAAGGGAGAAGGCAGAAGGGAGAATATAGGTTGGGAAAAGCTGAGAAGAAAGCATGGGAGCCAGTTACAGGGACAGGAGGGAGAGGCGAAGTTGTGCAGAAGGGAGGATAGAGATTGAAGGGATGGAGCAGAACAGGTGGATATGGGGAGGGAATTCCGAAGTTTAGAGAAACGGTATGAGAAAGCAGCCTGGCCTGCTGAGGTAGTGCTGGTGGAGGATGGAGGGGGAGAACAAGGAAGCAACAGTTGGAGCTACAGAGGGCATAAGAGGAAGGGCATGCTGTGAGATGACAGTGGTGAGATAAGAAAGGAGAAAGTCAAGTCAGAATTTGCCTGAGAAAGAGGAGCAGTGAGCTAGGTGTCTGGCTTCAAGAGAAGGGAAGGAGAGCATGGTGTAGAGAAAGCAGTGGTGGTGGGTGTGAGGCAGGCAGTCAAGGGCAAAATGACTGAAGGAGTGGAAGAGGGACTCCAGTCTGGAGATGGTGGATTTAGGCGCAACACTGTAGACTATCACCATAGTCAAATATAGGGAGGATAATTTTCTGAAAATCAGCTCTGTGGCCAACAGAGGGATTCAGCTGCAGTTGCAGTATAGTACTCCTAATTTGGAGTGCAATTTTTTATGAATGGCAACCATGTGTTCTGAATAGTCGAGGTGTCTGTCAAGCCAGACCCTGAGGTACTTAATTGTATTTGCAATTACCAACTTTTCTCAGGAATCTGGTTCTAAAATAAGCAAAAATAGGTTCTAAACTGGTTATATTTTACATAATACTGAATCGTCCAGATGCCCTAAATTACTTGCAGGCGTTTCAATTGTGAATTGTATCAGACCCTAAAAAACTCCTGCAAATTCAGTTTGGCAGCCAAGATTACACCAAATTGACCTGAGACATTAAGGTGGCTGAAGATTCTCAGAAAGTGGCCAGGTGGAAATATGTCAACTGTCTAAGAACAGACATGTAAATATGGCAAAATCATTTATAATCCCTAATGATGTGTAAATATGGCAAAATCTTTTATAATCCCTGTCTTTTTGTACAAAGTTATATTCCCCCCATCTGTAGAAACCACCATGTACAGCATTTTCTCTCAATTGATTAGGGGGAGTAGGTTAAACCTCATAAAAAGGAACAATGCATATTTAACTGGGGGGGGGGGTAAACCTGATAAATTGGATTGCATTAATTTGCAGAATTTTTATCCAAACAAACTTGGAAGATTTGACAAACACTGAACAACTTGTCTGGTTCCAGTGGTTAATGGTATTGCTTAATCCTTTACTGGCATGAGAATAAACGTAGATGGCTCAAAGCTTGTAATTTAACTTTCTATTCTTCATATATAAAGAATACCATGACCAAGCTTTGCCAATGGGGTGCCACCTTTTCAAGTGTTACCACAGGTACACAAAAGGGTCTATAACAGCATATTATGAATTCATTCTTTTCAGCAGAACCCGAGTTTATGAATTGTCCAAAAACAAACAAAAAAATGGCAGTACAAAGAATATCAATAGATAACAGAGTACCAGCAAGGATGTTGGATGTAATGTGGTTTAGTTGACATGGTAGATTAGAAGTCCTGACAACAGAAAGCACAAGGGGGTAGAGAAACATTATTGCCCCAGACCAGGATGTGAATGCATTTTGGAAACTCAAGCACATCTATTTTTTCAGTGTCCGCACATACAAGCCTTTTAGAATTATGACCCTAAGACATGGAAATAACTATTGTTTTTCTCTCTGTTTCCTATGATGGATTGGTTTTCTGTCATGTAAGATCAGAATGGTTAAAATACCAGCTTAGCTCATTAACAGTATGGTTTGCTGTCACAAAATTTTGTATCTGGCACGTTTGTTGCCAATGGGTCCTTAAGCAAATAAATAATATATTACTGGATTTAGAATGAATGATTTCCTCAGCTGTGCGGAATACATAAGAGAGGAATGAACCTTCTTTTCCTGTTGGTGTAAGGCAACAATACTGACAAATGTAACCAAATGATCATATAAATAATCCAGTAATGAAATCTAGCTTTTTTTTTTAGACATTAATTATCGCTGCTGTCGGGGAACTCTCTCAGACATCCCAATGCCTGAGTGCTCTACCTCCTACCTGAAGTCCTCCTTCCATCCTACTGCAGCCAGACAGACCCCCCCTGCTCTGCACACCCTGAGGTGGGGCTGCCTTATCCTCCCAGAATGCTCTATCTAGTAATCCAGTGTGCCCAGCCTAGGACATAGGACAGTCCCGGATCTGGAGTGTGGCACTTCAGGACAGGGTGCCATTGCCTAGCCCCTTCAGCAGGGTTTTTTTGGTTATGTTGCCTCCGGGCTCAGACATGCAATGACATCCTGCTTGGTGTGTGCAAGTACCTGTGTGTACCCAAAAGATATCCACTGCAGCCCAATCCCCTTGATTCTGCTGACTGGATAGTGCAATCCCCCAGCCACTCCCAGGGGTTGCAACTGCACCGGCTTGGGTGAGTCCCCCCTCCACGAGGAAGGAAAGCAGTCCCTGGCATGCTCGATCCTTCCCCATCCCCCTGACTCCTGACAACCCATGCTCGTTCCCAAACACGGGTCTCCAGTGTGGCGTGAGGTGTGGCGTCCAGTGCCTCAACCCTCAGTGCTACCGGGCCGGGCCTGAAATCTAGTTGTTGTTGTTGTTTTTTTTTTTTGGTATACATTGCACAGCAATAGTTATAAAGTGAGGTATCCTGAGTTTGAATTTGTCTTTTCCTTATTTCTTTTCTTCTTTTTGGTTATCTGCCACAGTTTCTTTTGGGTTCTCTTCTTTTGTGTCTGATTTACACATTTTTGTGTGTGTGTGTTAATAAAAATTTACTTTGATTGGAATTAGATGTGAACAAATAGTTATTCTATCTTCGTTTTGTTGTTATGTTTATTTTAATAAAAAAAAAAATCTCCCACTCTTCATTAATAAGTGCCAGGGGATCTTTTACTTACACCTGGACAGTAACCAGAAATGGCCAGAAGGGACCTTGGTTTAACAACTCATCTTCAGAATTGCACCTCAGCAGTGCAGTACCCACCATACTACACCACATTGTCAGTTACTGGTATTACTCTAAGTACCTGGTGTGAGCTATAACCCAGGACCTTCTAATCTTCCAGCCTTAGAGGTGAGTGTGCTAACAAAAGTGCATATCCAGGCATGGATACTCTGCAGCCATGGATGGCTATGCCTTTGGCAGCATTCACAGCCCCTGGACTTCATGCCCCACATCTGTAACATTGCATGGTGGCTCTGGGGGCCTGTTCAAGGTTGTACCAGTTTGGGAAACAGGCATCAGATAGGATACCAGCCCTGGCACTAACTTGGATCCCCTGACCCTTGCAGGGCACAGGATTGTGGGACATGAAAGTTCTCCAAGGTGTACAACATCCATAGCTATAGAATAGGACAAATATATGAAACTGGTTGCCCTACAGCCTTCCATTCCAGTTTGGAAGGCTGAGGGCAGCTAAAGGAAGGCTTACTGGAGCCTGGGAATGTGTTTGGATGGTCATGGGGGCCTTATGCACTGAGTTTGCTGGTGTTACTGCTAACCCCTGGGTCACATAAGGATGTCACCCTCCATGCCACTGATATCCAGTAGAACTCTTGCTGTGGATCACAGGGATACATATTCCTTCTTGTGCCCACCCCTAACCCAGTCATATATGTAGGTTGCATGCAGAGGGCTGTGTGCAAGTTATTTTTCAGATCCAGCGTAGTGCCCTGAATATGTAGGGGTTGCACTACATGGCTACGCAAACCTGCTCAGGGGAAGCTAAGCACTGGGCCTGCTGGTGTTACTGCTGTCCCCTTGATCACATAAGGATATAGCCCTCCATGACCCTGATATCCAGCAGAACTCATGCTGTAGATTACATGTATAAGTCTTCTTTCCTGTGCCTATCCTGACCCAGTCATGCATGTAGTTTGTGTGCAGAGGGGGGTGTGCAATTCCTTTTGCAGATCCTCTGGAGTACCCCGAGTATGCAGTGGGTGCACTACATGGCCATGTAGATCTCTTGACTCCTGGGAAGGGACTACTTTGTTCTATGGATCAGACTTCTTGTAAACATGGTTGTCATGTGGAGATAAATTCCCCAAGATCTCTTAAGCTTTTCCAAACCCAGTTCTCTAAATTATTGTCAGCAATTAGCACAATGTTCATTCTCTGTCCACCTTTCCTGCTGTTTGAATCACACTACATTATATGGAACTCTATTTTTTATTTTCCACATAGAGATCATGTTCTTGTTTCTTTTAAGATGGTCAGAATAAGATTATTTAATTTTTTACTAGACTTTTTTTCACAATTGGATAGCTCCATTTAGGTGAAACATTTAGTTTGCAAGGGGGTCCTTCCTGGGGAGACCGAGCAAAAGCAGGGTAGCTATAAAATAGAGTTGCAAATTCAGTCATACAATGATAAGCTTTGCATAAGGTAGGAGACCATGCTTGTAAAACATAATACAAAATGAAATGCTACTGTAACTACACAGAATAAAGAATAAATGCATAAATGGACATGTATACTCCTCTTACCTAAAACCATGGGGATGTGAAGTGATTCAGGACAGTTGGTATATTGGCAGAATTACAAAGGGTGTAGCTTGCAACTAGATCTACAAGAGCACATACAAGAGGAGGAGAGAGAAGCTGTAAGTCACTACAGAAGGAGAGAAAGACAGGGAGAGAAGAAGATGGAAAAAAAGGGTTAGGAGGGGAGGAATATCAGTAAGTACCTGATGATGCAAGGAGTGGTGCAGTGCTCTGGCTTTGGTGCAGTAGTCTTCAGAAAAATATTCTGGTTACTGCGGTGCTGCCCCATTTGCAGGCACCTCTCTATGCTGAGGGTGGAGGTTGCCAGTCTCTGGGCCGAGCTGGCAGGAATACTGGGGACCTTCCCCCCACCCAAAGGCCACCAGATCCCCAGCCAATGCCATAACGGCCACCCAGGCAGATGGCAGGATGGACTATGGTGGGCTCAGAAAGGTTCATGGGAGGGAGTCAGAGGCACACCCCCATTCAGTCCAGCTCATGAACCCCTACACAGTGTTGGAGGAATGGGACAGCCTTGCAAAGAAACATGAAGCTGAGACCAGGGAGGAGGTGAAGGTCCTCCAGCAAGGGGACCCAGTGGCAGGAGGAAGAGAACCCCATAGGAAGAAAAAGTTACTCCTGTTGGGGGACTCAGTTTTCCAGGGAATGGATTTGAGCACAGATAGTAGAGAAGAAGTGGAGTTAAAGTGCCTTCGAGGAGGCACAGCTCTGAAGGAGGAGCGCATCCAGAGGATTGCTGAACTGTGGCAAGGAGGAGAGGGCTGGAGGTCATTATCCACTTGGGGATAAATGACCTATCCAAGGATAAAGCAAGCTTGGAGCAGGTGAAGGAGGACTTTACAGTGGTAGGAGGGTGCCTGGGGAAGATAACAAACTCTGTGACATTTCTGAGGTGCTGCCAGTCCACTTTGGTGGTGGGGGGGGGGGGATCTTTGCATTAGTAACTTCAACACATGGTTGAAATGCTGGTGCAATGAGAAGGAGAATGGCTTCATTGGGGACTGGTGACCCACCTGGAGTGATGCAGCCCTGTACAGTGGGGACGGACTGCATTTGTCCAGCAATGGGAAGGCAGCCCTCAATGGACAGATTAAATGCTTTGCTGATGAGTGTTTAATCTAGTGGGGGGGAAGGGCAACAGGAGTAGGGATACTCAGGCAGCCCACCCCCACATGGTAGGACAAGCAGAACAATGGAGCAGGAAGAGGAGCTGATATCAAGGTCATAGGGGGTGGGCAGAAAGACAGTAGGAAAGGAATCGGGAACATAAGAGAAAAATATCAGGAAAGGGGGAAGATGCAGGGGACCAAAAATAGGAAGAGAGAGAAGTCAGGCAGTAAAACTTGGAAGGTCATGGTGACAAATGCACACAGCCCGGGAAATAAAGTCCCAGACATGGAGACTTTAATAACTTGAAGGTGACCTGGACATAGTAGCAATAACCAAAACTTGGTACACAGCTTATCATGAGTGGGAAACAAATGTACCAGGATATATTGTATTCTGGAGGGATAGGGAGAGCAAAAAGGGAGGGGGAGTAGCCCTGTATGTCAGAGAGGATATAATGGCAACACAGGTACAGGGTAGGCAGGCAGAGGTCGAGGCACTGCGGGTCAACCTTCAACCCAGAAATGGCACAGCAATATGCACAGGGGTGACATACAGGCCTCCAGGACAGGGAGAGAAACTGAACAGGGAGCCAGTGGAGGAAATTCACAAGATTGCAATAAAAGGTAAAATTCTACTGCTGGGAGATTTCAATATGCCAGATGTAGATTGGAACACCAGTGTAGCTGCTTCAGTCAGAAGTAGAGGCATCCTTGATTCACTCCAGGAGCTGAACTCTGAACTCAGGCAGCTTGTGCTTGATCCCACCAGAGACAGGGCAATTCTGGATCTGTTAATGACCAACAGGAATTGAATCACAGATGTCCAGGTAGAAGGGCAACTGGGATCCAGCCATCACAGCATTGTGTGGTTCAGCATAGCGACAGAGACTCACTCAAGTCATACTAGGATAAAGGTTTTGGATTTCAAAAATGCTGACTTCACTGAAATGGGGAGAGGTATCAAAAGAGTCCTGGTGAGAACAAGGGCAGGAGGGTGAGTGGAAGAACAGTGGAAGCATCTAAAGGAAGCCTTACTGGAAATAACAAACCAGTGCATCAGATTGGTATCCAAAGGCAAGAGAAGGAGAAAGCCACTGTGGTTCTTGGGAGAGGTGGCGGTAAAGGTCAGGGCAAAAAGGAAAGGATTCAGGAAATATAAGGATACCCAAAGGGAGGAGGACAGGGAAGAGTACCTAGAGTGTCTAAGGGGAGTGGGAAAGGCTATAAGGAGAGCAAAGGCATGAAGTGAAGAAGGTTTAGCACAGTCATTTAAGAAAGGGTACAAGACATTCTTCAGGTATATCAGCGATAGGAGGAAAAACAAGGGGGGATTGAAAGGCTCAAGGGAGAGGGATGGGAATGCATGGAGGGTGACATGGAAAAGGCAGAAATACTGAATAAATATTTCTGTTCAGTATTCACAGAAAAGAGGGAGGGACAGGGGCCACAGCAGTTGCCAAGTGGGTAAAGAGGTGGACAATAGTCCATTCACAGGGGAAAGAGTCCTGCAGGAGCTCACTACATTGAAGGTGGGCAAAGTGATGGGACCAGATGGCATACACCGAAGGATAGTAAGATAACTGCCAAGGGAGATAGCAGAACCTTTGGCAGCTATGTTCACTGAGTCATTTAACAGGGGTGATACCAGAGAATTGGAGTAGGGCACATGTGGTCCCTCTACAGAAATCTGGCAGCAGGGAAGAGGTGGGGAACTATAGGTAGGTCAGCCCCACCTCAGTAGTTGGGAAGATCATGGAAACATTACTTAAAGAAATGATAGTGGGGCATCTAGAAGCATTCAAAGCCCAGGACCATAGGCAACATGGATTCACAGCAGTGAGGTCATGTTAAACAAATCTGGTTGATTTCTTTGACTGGGTGACAAATTAAGTAAATCAGGGTGGGGCAGTGGATGACGCTTACCTTGATTTCAGCAAATCCTTTGACACCATCCCACATAGGAGGCTGATAAACAAGCTGGGTAGGCTGGGGATGGGGGATAGGGTGGTAAACTGGGTTAGAAACTGGCTAACAGACAGGAGGCAGAGGGTGGTGGTAAATGGAGTGCAGTCTGGGAAGAGGTGCGTGGTCAGTGCAGTGCCTCAGGGATCAGTCTTGGGGCCAGTCCTGTTCAATGTCTTCATTAGCGTGATTGCATAAGGGTCGCAGGGAAAGGTTTGCCTGTTTGCATATGACATCAAGATCTGTAACAGAGTGGATACCAAAGAGGGGGTGGATAAAATGAGGAGAGACCTGGGAAAGCTTGAAAAATGGTCTGAGGACTGGCAACTGAAGGTTAATTCAAAAAAAGTGCAAAATTTTGCACCTGGGACACAGAAACCCTAGGGAAGGCTACAGGATGGGGGAAGAGTTGCTGACAGTCACAAAGGAGGAAAGGGACATGGGGTTATTATTTCCAACAACCTGGAAATGTCAAAGCAGAGTGCTAAGGCAGCTGGGAGGCCAGTGGCATGACAGGGTGCATAGGCAGGGTTATCACCAACAGAAGGGGGGAGGTAGTGATGCCACTGTATAAAACCATGGTCAGGCCTCACATGGAGTACTCTGTGCAATTCTGGAGGCTGCACCTTCATAAGGACATTAACAGGCTGGAGATGGTCCAGAGAAGGGTGATTAAGACGGTACAGGGCTTGCAACACAAGACTTTTGAGGAGAGGTTAAGGAACCTCAATATGTACTTGCAGCAAGAGAGGAGGGAACGAGGGGACATGATAGAAACATTCAAGTACCTCAAGGGTATAAGCAAGGTACAGGGGGAAGACATTTTCCAATTCAGGAGGAGCACAAGAACAAGGGAGTATGACATGAAATTGGAAGGTGGGAGGTTAAGAGGGAATGTGAGGAAGTTTTTCACAGAGAGGCTGGTAGACACATGGAATGGTCTGCCTCAGTAGGTGGTGGGAGTGAGCACTGTGGATGGATTCAAACATGCTTGGGACAAGCATAGGGGAACCATAGAGGTACAACAGTGGGTGGGTCACAAGCAGTAATCCAGTACAAGGGCTTACAGGCAGACTAGATGGGCCAGGCAGTCCTCATCTGTCAACAATTTCTATGTTTCTATGACAGGAAAAATAAAAGCTGCTACATATGGATTAGTGGAGAGGACCAAGCTTGAGGTGAAATGAAATATATATATATTGGTGGGGGGGGGGGGAGAAGGAACATTGGGAGATGAAGTTGAGTGAACTAGGAGAAACAGAGAACAGCAGCACTGTTTCCTGATATGGGAGAACATGGCCTTTTTAAAGTCTGTGAGATTTCTTGATGTATTCATGTTATCTGCATAACAGCTCCAGCTGACTGGGACAGAGGCAGCATCAGTTTCTTGTCTCTGGGTTTTAAAGTTCTTGGAATACATAATACAAATCTTACCTGTGACCTTAGCTAGTAGACACACCTGGTTTTGTTTTGTTGTTTTGTTGATAAACTCATAAAACATTTGCTCCCCTTTGCGGTGCTAATTAATTACAGTAGCTTCAGTCTGGCTACACTCCTCATGATTGGTAAAACTGCAGAAGTGATCAGTGAAAACAAGTTAATGATAACAGTAATGAGTCCATTTCAGGAAAAAAGTAATTAAATCCACTGCTTTCTATTGACAGCCTGCAGATGTCAATAACTACTGATTAGTTTTTTTACTACTTGGCCTGTAGCATATTATATCCTGTGCAGTTTACATTTCCTTTCCAATAGAACTTTTTGTAGTAGTAAGTTGTTAAAATGCCAATATGCATCTTTGTTCTCCCTAAGGCCTCCTAGAGTACTCAATCCAGAATCCAATCTTGTACTTTATTGTCTTATCTGCAAATTTGATGCCGACACCTGTCACATAAATTTCTAACTTAGAGTCCACTGTGCCATTCTTATGAAAGTTATGACCAGGTTAATAGTAGTATGGTCATCAAAAGAGCTTGTTCAGACTATGGATTTCAACAGAGATAAAGATATAGTGTGACCTTCCTGGTCCGTGCCACTACTGTACGTCAATATCAGCAAGAAAAACAATTACTGTAGGTAAATTACAGCAATTAAACATGTAAGTGCCTTGTTGGCTTGTAAAGGGTCTGATTGGTGCTGCTGATAAAATCTAAACCTAATATAAAAATGCAACACAATACCTGACAATTTAAATTTCTTCTGCAGCAAAAACTATTTATAATCAGCAGAAACTCAAGAAACAAATTGCTCTCATCAGTATTTTCAGTAAAATCATTTCTTATTTGAAATGAATCAGATGCAAACAAAACAGAGTATCTCTCCAGCAACACAATCTTGTTTTTGACTTCATCTTTTTATTCAAACATTTTAGGAATACAAACAGACTTCCTAATACAGATATACTGGTATGAATGTATATAAGGCACAGAAAGTATATTAAATGACAGAGTCTTATAAACAATAAGGTTATATTCTTTTTTAGCTAAATCTGGTTGAAGAAAAACTATCAGTTATATTTCTCTCAGCTAAAAAGTAATACACTTCAGTAAGTCAAAACTGTGTTCTGATAAGAGAGAGTTATGGAGTATAAGCATATTGTGAGTGGAAAAAATACATTATTTACTTTCTGAGTAAGGCTTTGGGAAGTATCACTTACATTTCTACAAAAAAATAACAATTATATAAAGACATAAACAGTGTCTAAAAAGAAATAAAAAGTTTCTAAATAAAGAGAGACAGCATCAATTCTAAGGAGAGGTCATAACAGAGACTGTTATAAGTATCAGAAGGTGTTTCTTTAAATGTCTGTTACATATTTGCATTGTGATGGTAGTTAAGATAGTCCTGCCAACATTTACCATATTCATTAAGCTGATTATGGGCGGCGTAGGTAATACGTTCCAGAAAGGTACATTGGGAAAGATTTTTAAGGATATCAGAAAAAGTGGGGATATTTGTTGTTCTACAAGACATTAATATGAGTTGTTTAACTTGCAAGGAGAGTAAGTTAAGCCATTTATACTGAGCTTGAGAGAGAGAGAGAGACATTAGAGAAAGAGGGAATTCCAAGTAGGGAAAATTTAGGGGTCAAAAGTGACAGTATGGCCCATCACTTTAGATGCAAATTGTTGAACTTTAGACCAAAATTTGAGAATGGGGTCACAGTACCATAATATATGAAGTAAATTCCCATTAGGTTTGTTGCAACGCCAGCAGTTGTTGGAGTTAATTAAGCTTATATGGTATAGAACAGAAGGTGTTCTGTACCAGAGGTGAAGGATTTTTGTCTGGATTAGAGAATTAAGAGTATCCATGAATGTTTTTTGGATAAGGAACCAGCACTTATGCCAATGGGAGTCTGATATATCATAGTTCAGAAGTTGGCTCCACTTAGTTTTAGCTTTTAGGGATTGGTCTGACAATGTATTTCTGATATCCGTACGTATGATACTGATAAAATTAGAGGTAGAACTGATCCATGAGGTAATATGTTGGTCGTGACTATCATGTGTATGTAAGTGTTGGAAAAAGGTGTTGCATGCAGTACGGAGTTGGAGATATTTCCAAAAGTCTTGCTTGGGGAGTTCCCATTGAATTCACAGTTCATTGAAAGGTTTTAGGATGACAGTGTTTTTTATTAGGATATCCCCTAAGAAGGATACAACCTTGTTATGCCATGAGCGACAAAAGATGGGATATTTCTTGAGGGCAATATTTAGATTACCCCAAATAGGAGCATAACATAGAGGAGTTGGGTTAGATTTTAGCTGTTTATGGATTTGTTTCCAGTAGTAAACAGAAGACAAAATTGTGGGATGAAATCTTAGCGTAGGAGGAAGGGCATTATAGATAAAGGTTGCAGGGCATTTACTTACGCTGAGTGAGGTTTCCTTTTTCACCCATAGTGGCGTATGGCATGTAGGCTTGCTAAACCATTTGATGGTTTGAGTGGTGCGGAAGGCCCATAGGTAAGCGTTAAACCAGGGCAATCCAAAGCCCCCTTTAAACCAGTGCAGATGCAGCTTAGTGCGACTAAACCTCGGAGGTTTCCCCTGCCATATAAAATTACCAATAAGTTTGTCAAGTTTGTTTAAGAAACTTATAAGAAGAAATAAAGGGATATTAGTGAAAAGATAAAATGTTTTAGATGCAATTTTCATTTTAATAGCTGCTATCTTTCCCCAGTAACACAATTTTCAACTTTAGTAATTGTCATTTATCTTGTTCAAAGTAGTTCACTGAATATGCACAAAATCATCACAGTGGTGATTCAGTTGTATTAATTTCTGGAAATGTATTTATTTATATTTATGTGAAATTTTGTAACTGGGAAAGGAGCACTAAAACAAAGCTCATTTCCAGGTGTGACCTGTGGGGTACTAGGGACAAAGAGCTGCATACAGTAGTGAGTACAAATCTTTTGCATGGTAAATTAATGCCAAGAGAAACAAGGCAAATTTCTGGTTAATTTGTGAATAGAATATACAAATCAGCAGTGATACACTAGTATAATAAATGATATCAGAGACTAGTAAAAAGCAAATACATTAGGACTCTACATAAGAAATATTGATTAATTCCTAGTCATGTATGCCAAGAGGCCCATAGGCTGAAAAATCAGAAATAGTTGAAGGTAACTCTTAGAACTAACACAGAGCAGAGAATTGGAGCAAAAGGAGGAGGGGGGCGTGAAGTAAAATGGTAGAGATTTGAAAGCTAGATAGGCAGAGGAAAGGCAAATGTAGATTGGGAGTTTATTACAAGTTCTAGGGATCCAAACAGAGAATGCAGTTTGCAGGGTCAGTTTAGCATACAGGGACAGAAAGGATTCAAGAATCAGAAGAGTTGAGGGGATAGTTTGAAGGGGAAGATGTGATAAAAGAAGTAAAATACAGGAGAAAGGGGGGTGGAGAACCAGAAGTTGGATAGAAAGGGGACACAGTGTAGCAGATGCTGCAAATTGAGAGCAGGGAAAGAATGAGGCTGATACAGAAACCAGTGATGTGTATTGGGGGGGGGCAGGTACAGGTAAATTGGCAGAAAGTGTTGAAAAAGGGGTTAAGCCTGGCAGGGGGGTGGTTTAGAAGTTGCCCAACAGACCACACCCACTTTGTCAAACACTGGTTATCCTTTTAAGAATAATCTCATGGTGAAAGGGCAGTGGTTGCAGAAATCCAAGCTGACAACTGTGCACTCGGAGTTTGGGACCTGATTATGGAAAACATTCTGACACTTAGGAAGGCTTCCAGGCACTGAATTACTTGGCAATACTGCAAATCATCTAATGAATCATTTGTCCTCCCTCCCAGTCATACAAACAATGTACTACAGCAACTCCAGACAAATAGTGTAGGAGGGACATTAATGGGGAGAAAAATTGAGGTAAGCAAGATAAGTCAAGCTGCCTTTTCTGACCATGTCCCTTCCCTGTGGAAAATGCTCCCCTCCCCTGTCCACCTCTTCCCTTTTCTCCCTGCCTTTAGACACCACCTCAGGCAAATTCCTGCTCCTTCCTCTTCCTGTGTTCCCTGTCCCTAACCCCATATCCTCTCCCTCAACCTCCTCCTGCACAGCCCACCAGCTTGATGTGTTTCTTTGTTTTACTCCTTCCGCAGCATGCACAATGCACCTTGCCTCTCACTTGATTGCCCATTATTGATTGCTGTATAACAGCTGTTTATGCTAGATCATTTACTGATGCCCCTGTGTGTACCTGTTTTCCTGTAATGTAATTTATGCATTTGCATACGTACTGTAAGTTATTATTCCCTGTATCCCCTTCTTCAGATTGCACCTGAAAATTTGTCTTAGCTCAGTGCGCCTTTCCCAGTTACCAACTTTTAAATAAATAAAATAAATAAAAGGGTTAATAAGTATATAGTACATTAAGGTCTGCCACCCCAGCTTATAGAAAAAATTATCATTTTGTTAAATGCCTTCCCAGAGTCTACCCTTATAACCAGTAGCAAGGATTAACACTATGTTAGAATACCTGTTTCTTTAGTAATTGTAAAACACTGCTTAATGCTAGCATAAACTAGCATACATGAGGCTTCATAAAAGCATAGCAGCAGCACTGGCCCTCACCATCTCCTATCTTCAAACACTTGTACTCTGCAAACATGTGCTGCTGGGTCAACATCAAAGGTGATAACTGCTGCCCAGTCATAATGAACATTGGAATCATTTTTAGAGCTCTTTGTGTGATGCCCCTAATCACATGAGTGGATTCTGACGTCAGACAAAGAATAAGGAAGATTACCACAGCATATTAATTGTAATCAGGTAGCAGTTGCTATATATATATATATATATATATATATCTATATATCTATATATCTATATATATATATATATATATATATTAGTAGCCAGAGACATTGCCAGCTATTTCCAGATATTTTGCAAAATTTCTAAAGAGTTTCTCTCTGCTGCCCCTACTGTAGAAATGGAGAAAGCATTAGATGTATCTGGAAATATCACAGACATTTCGGGAAATAGCTGGCAGTGTCTGTGGTTGCTACTTTATATGTGTGTGTATATATATATATATATATAAATTGTTGAAAGAAAGCTCCACTAATGCATCAGTTAGGGTTGATTTCACACCAACAAAAGTCTGGAAATGTGATGTTAGGACCACCCCGCCACCTTCCACACACCAACAGGCATTGTGGTGTGCCTTGGGGACATTAGCCTAACACTCACCCCATTCCATGTGTAAACATATTGAGATAGTACAGTTTAGGAGAATGGGGTGAGAATTAGGCCCGGCAATCCTAAGGCACCCCCCCAACGCCTGCTGGTGTGTGGAGGGTGGGGGTAGGGTGGATGTAGGGTTGCTAACCCTAACATTGAATTTCCAGACTTTTGTTGGTGTGAAATCAACCCTAACTGTTGCATTAATGGAGTTTTTTTGCAATGAATTTTCCTTCTTTTTGAGAAAGTGTAATGTTACTCATATCCATACTGTATATGGGAGTGCAGGCCCTCTGGGTCATGTGCTCCCACCTATCCAAAAGCATACAGACATATTACAGGAGGGCTCTGTGCTCCCATTTCTGCATCATGGTATTCATACGTCAGAGTACAGGCCCTCTGGGTCCTGTGCTCCCACCCACCCATAAGCATAGAGACATAGTGCAGGAGGGCCCCTGTGCTGCCAGTTTTGCAAAATGATATCCGCAGGTGGTAGCATGGGCCTTCTGGGCCCTGCACTCCCACCTACCCATAAGGCTAGAGACATAGTGCAGTAGGGCCCAGTGCTCACAAATTTGCATAATGATATCCATATGCAGAAGTGAGGGTCCTCTTGGCCCTGCCCTCCAACACACCCATAAGTATAGAGACATAGCACAGGAGGGCCCTGTGCTCACAGCATTGCAAGATGGTATCCATAGGTGGAAGCATGGACTCTCTGGGCCCTGCACTCCTACCCACCTGTAAGTGTAGAGGCATAGCCAGGAGGACCCTGTGCTCCCAGTTTAGCATACACAATATGCATAGGTTGGATCACGGGACTTCTGGGCCCTGCGCTCCCACCTACCCATAAGTACAGGCCTAGAGACATTCCATGCAACCCTTGTACTACAAATCTGGAAATAGCTCAGTAACCATAGCAACTATGGAAAAAATTCCTTTGCAGTTGTATTCATGACCTGGCCACTTCCACGCATGCTTAGTACACCTAAAAGTGTATTAAGCTGTGCTTAGCGAAAAATCTGTATCTTGAACCATTTTCGAGATATAGTCGCCCAAAGGCACTGTGACTGCCACAATGTTATCCTATAGGAAAATGTGCAACTTCCGAGTGCTGTAACTATGGAACTGGTGTCAGTTTCTTCACCAAACCAGCAAAAAGCACATCTGTGGGGTAAGGTCTAGCCACCCTGCAAATTTTAGCCCCAAAATCCTAACCCTTTTTTTTGGCTATGAAGTGACAAAGAAACTGTTTTTGGGGGGTTGTTAACCTGTGGTACTTTCACAAAAGTTCTGCGGACTTTCACAAAAGTATCATTGATTTAGCTGGGGGAGCTTTCACAAAAATACTATGGAATTTTCATGAAAGTCCCGCCATATTAGATGGAGGATTTTCGCGAGAGTATCTGTGGAACATTCACAAAAGTCCATGGTATTTTTGTGAAAGTTCCGCAGCTAAGATGGCATCAAAATTTTAAAAACATATTTCTGGGCATCGTAGAGTAAAACTAATGCCAGGGACATGTTCCTTGGGCCCCAATTAGGTACACCCAAGTATTGGTGTTTACCAAGGGGCAGTATTTTTTGAACTGCAATGTTTTTTTCCACCTCGCTAACTGAAAACAAGAAGGCAGCAGCATGAAAGTAACAAACCCATTTGCAGCACTAAAAAGTGCTTTCAAGAAAGCAAAAATTGCTTTCTAGTGGAACATATTTTTTCCCCATAAGCTAAAATGGGAAGCTTTAAACTTTAATAACTTTTGAACAGATTTATATTTTTTTCACCAAACCTTCAAAGAGCACTTCCCTGATGCAGTCCCCATATACCCTGAAAATTTCAGGCCAGACAGACAAACCGTTCGGGCTGTGGAGATGAGCAAAGAATTCCACAAAATTTAGGATTTTTCACACTTTATCACACTCCGCAGCTTAGCAACTGCAAATCCGACCAGAACAAAACTTTCCAGATCCAGAGATCTATGGTACCAGACCATGCATGCAAACTTTCAGGCAAATCGGTTGAATGGTTGCAATGTTATTAAAGTGCAAAATTTGAGATTTAACGTTAAAGTGCCTACTCAACCCTAACTATACCGACACTATCGTGCAGGTATAATATATTTGTTTTGCAAAAGATCAGATGGTCAGAGCTGCTTACCCTGCTACCATCTGAGAAGACAGAAACACATTCTTATTTTTCTGTTTTTCCACTTATGTGCATGTCTTGGTGATGAGCCCAGGCGGGCATGTGCTCAAGTAAACAGAATGACTTTATAATGTATTCAGGAATCCTACAGATTCTAGCCTACTGTATATCTATGCTCTAAGTACATTATACTCATGAGCATACCATAAGCGGTGCAAGTGCATGTGGCACGAGCCAGCACTGATACACAGCTGGTATGGAGCCTCTGATTTTTTTTTGTAGTAACTAAAAATACGAGTTGATTAAAGGTAGCTTTACCTCACATCTCTTTGCTTCATTGTTACTACAATTTACAAACAGAAAACAAATTCTGTATTTCAGCTGAAAAAGAAAACTAAAAAAAAGCTAGTCAGGCAGTGAGATTCCACAAGGAAGGCAAGAAGAGCACTCCCGACCCCTGAAGGTGCTGCTGTCCACACATAAACTTAAGCAAAACAAAAAAAACTGTGCACACAACATCCTGTTGACATGGATGCATGAGAATTCCTGGTCAACTGCTCCTACTGTATGTATCACCACTGCTATGTGACATTCTCAAGGGGGAGATTCTTTGGCAAGGCAAGGCAAGACAAGGCAACTTTATTTCTAAGGTGCACAATCCCCGAGGCTCTGGGCGTCTTACATGATAAAAACAAAATACAAAATACAGAAATAATATTGGTATAAACAGCAATGTATTTAAAACAGCATTCTAAAAACATAAATATAAAATATGTAATGCAATAGCTGAGGGGAGGGTAGGGGCAGGTGGCTTAATCGCCAAAAGCCTTGCAGAGAAGATGGCCCTTAGGCCCCTGCTTAATGACACCAATCGAGGGGGTCTCCCGGACTGCAGCTGGAAGCGTGTTCCACAGGATCAGCCCAAAGGCAATAAATGATTGGTCACCAGAGGAGGGACCCTACGCTATGGAAAATACTTTATTTAATTTACGAGTGGGTGATCAGGTGATCAGGGACTGGGGTGGGACTGCTACAGTATGGTAAAATATTTTTATTATGGGATCGGTAACTGGGGAGGCCACTACACTATGGAAAGCTGTCATTTGACAAATCGGGTGGAATCAGGCAATGGGATGGGACCCTACACTACGGAAATATATTTTTTTACCATCGGATCCACGATCAGGGTAGGGGGCACCACTAAACTATGGGGGAATGTGGCTGCTTGGGGCTTCGGCTGGTGGGTGTCTGCACACCGCCACACTAATGTCATGTGAATGAGCCCATAATGGGCATGCTAATGGCCACTAGTGCCTTGCATGCCTTCTTACATGAATAGCACTTTAGTGCCTGAATGTTACTGGCTGTGGGGCCATTTTCCTGGCTGACTGTGGGGGCAGCGCTACTGGGTATTCCACTGCTTTTCCTGGGTTAACAATGCCCACGCTGGCCCCTATACACAGTTGGATAGCACAGCATGCTATCTGACTGAACAGCTCTGTTGCTCACCAGCGCAGCTGGAAAGTGCAGTGCAAACCTTTGCATCCACTTTGCATTCTCTTTGTGAATCCTGGTCCACACCTACTAACATCAGGTAAACAATGTTCTAATGAACTAAAGGGGGTTGGGGAAAGTACTTCAGATATAAAAAAAAAGTAAGGGCTGACTGCTTTTAAAAACTAATATTTATTTTAGGCAGTGTATTAGCTCTTTAAGTTCATTGGCAATTTCTAGTGGGGTCTGCTATTAACTTTGTACAATATCACTAACACTTCAATAAAAGGAATTTCAGCATGGATTCCAGTTGCCCACATACTGTTTGGGGTGGTGAGTGCTACAAATGTGTCTTTGCATATCCTCTTTATGTTCATTATAAAGCATTATTTTGATATGTGTTACTGGAAGAAGAGACAATTAGTCATCTTTAACCATTTCAACCTAAAGCGGGACTATTTCATCTTTTATAATAATAATACATTTAAAATGTGGTGCAGAAGATCCCTAATAAGCATTAGAGTATGACAGCATTCAGATTTTACCCTTTTTTTAAATGTTTCATTTATAGTTTTTTTTTTAAAGCAGAAGATAGTGTACACAATAAAATATACTGTCCTATATAGGATATAAATATGGAATAATTTTACAGTATGGTCCCCCAGCCCTGACAAATTGATAGGTTAAATATTGGGAATGGATGAAGTCCACTGACTATGCTTCACATACTGTACTATTTGCTGCAGAGGAAAATAATTGTATTTTTGCTTAGTCTTTGCAAAACAGAGGGAGGTGTGACTTAATGTTGTCCAGCTAATTTGAAACTTTGCTTGTGAAGGACATTACACTTTACAAAATGCACAGTAGAAAGCAAGCTGCATGGCTGATTTCCTTTGCAAAATGACAATTACACGATCCATGTAGTAGCAAGAACAATCTGCAGAACAAAATCAGTCTTATTTATGTAGAAAAAAAATAGTGGGGACATGTGTGCTCAGTTTGAGTACTGAGATTTTGTCAGAATGATTTGAAAATATTTTTTTTAGAGAGAAAACGTTTTAGAAGATATTCTGATAGATTTTATTGTGTTAAGAAGAGGCATAGGCAGTGTCAGCTGAAAAAGAACATTTGGTCCATCCAGTCTGCCATGTTATACTCTATAATACACTGAAACATATTGTTTGACTAGGTCTTTTACATTCACCTCACCACCTAGCCCCTTCACTACTGCTACACACCTGAGTAAACATTAGGCTCTTAAATGTGTCTCAACTGTGCTCAGAAACATTAATAGTTTTGGGACTCTCCACCTCTGCTGGTAAGTGATTCCACAACTCAGCCACTGTTTCCATAAAATAAAACTTTCTTACGTCTCACAACATCTTGCTTGTACAACCTTCCTGAATCTCTTCCACTCCCACCAGCTTCTATCTGTGTCCCCATTTTTACAAATCACAATTCATGCTGAACAGTTCTTCACATTCTACCTTTTTATTCCTTTCAATAACTCGAAGGTCTCTATCATATCTCCTTTCTGGCCTCCAGAAAGTTCATATTCAGAACCCTAAACTGATCCTCACAGGATCTGCCCTGTTGTACCTGAATTATTTTGGTTACTCAACACTAAACAGTCTCAAGCTGTCTTTGTCTTTGTTTAGGTGGGGTTCCAGAACTGAGCACGGTATTATTGAATGGGCTTCCCCAGTAATGTATAGAGAGGTAGAATTAACCCTTCCCTCTTGCTATCGTAACCCCTACTAATACAGCCCAAAGTTTTGGTTTCTTTGCTGTAGGCCTTGTTACATTCAATGGGTTGCTTTAAGGAGTCACTTATGAGGACTCCTGGATCCCTTTTTTTCAGAAGTATTGGCAAGCATAACCACACCCCAATCCAATATTCTGTTACGTGGTACTTATTACCCATGTCCATCATCTTGTACTTTTTGGTTTTGAATTCTAACTGCCAGACCTTGGCTCACCTCTCTAAGATTTGCAGGTCCTTCTGCAACTCCATTAGCCCCTCCTTACTGTATACCCTGCTATGCAACTTAGTGTCATCTGTGAACTGGCACATCTAGTCCCATAGTCCTTGTCCCATGTCATTGATGAACTCTTTGAAAACAACTGGTCCCAGGACTGACCCCTGAGACTTCCTACTCAAAACCTACCTCTCCTCTTATTTGACCCCATTTATGGCCACCCTCTGCTTCCCACCTCCCAGTCAACTACCCACTGAACTCAGTCCTTCTCTGAACTCAGACCTTCTAAATTATTTAGTAACAATTTCTGCAGCACAAAGCTGAATGTCTTGCTAGAGTCAAAGTAGAATAAAAAATCCACTGCACATCCCTTATCCACTTCCTTAGTCACCCAGTCAAAGAATGCTATAATGCTGGTCTGACAAGACTTATCTTACATGAACCCATGCTGCTGACTATCCTGGAGTCCATTCACTCCTTAGGTAGCCTACTACATCCTCCTGGATTTCAGTCTCCATCAGTTTACCCACCATGGAAGTAAGACTGGCTGGCATATTACTACCTGGCTGTTGCTTGTCTCCTCCCTTGGGAAATGGAGCCACATCAACCACTCTAAAATCTTTCAGAACCACCCCCTGGCTGTAGTGAGCTGCTGACTAGCCCTGCCAGTGACTCATCCAGTTTTGATGCCAAGTCCCTGAGTACCTTTGGGTGCATCCTATCCAGCCCTGGAGCCTTGTCTATTTTTGGGGACTGCACGCTCTTTTCTGATTCATTCACCTGTAAATAATACCAGTCGCATTTCTGTGATCCCTCTTACAGCAGTCTTTATGCCACTCTTCAACAAAGCTCTCTGTCCTCTTCTGAGAATACTGAGCAGAAACAAGTGTTAAGAATGGATACCTCTTGCTTGTCCTCCTCCTCCATTACCCTGCCTCCCTCCTTTATCCTAACAATTCCTGTACCCTTCTTTCTTTTTTCATTAATATGTCTGAAAAACTATTTTTCCCCTACCCTTGATCCTCTGTGCAATATGCAGCACTGTGTCTGACAGTGCATCCCTGACTACCCTCTTGGCCTCCCTTGTTTTTACTTGATAATCACTCTTTTTTTCATCTCTTTGCTTAGTTTTGTACCTGATGAAGGCCTTCCTTTTGGATTTCACTGCCCCCTGACCTTTTTAGAAAAACTAGATTGGTCTCTTGAACCTGTTTCTTTTGCTAACTGCCACAAGCATATCTTTTGTTGCTTTGAGAATGGCCCCTTTTATTTAACCCCATCTTTCCTCCAATCCCTTGACTCTGCTCACTCCAGTCAACATATCCTGGACGCATTTCCTTATTTAGTTAAAGTCTGCTGTTTTAAAATCAAGATGGTCTGTCTTTGACGAGGGCATACTGATATGGAGGAACAGTTAAAACCCCTCTGGTATTATGGTCATTGGACCCCAGTGGTTCTCCAACAGGCACTCTGCCTACCCAGTTTTGAGTTGGTGAGCACCAAATCGAGAATGGCAGTCTGCTGTTTGGGTTCCTTGACCAGCTACATGAACAAGCATTCCTGCCATATATCTAGCATGGACTATCTTCTAGTGCTGTTAACTGCTGGAATGTCCTGATCAATGACCGGCAGGTTGAGATCCAGCACTACCACCACCACCTCCTCTTTGCAACCCTTTCTCCATTTTTGACCCTAGTTCCCTATCACCAAAGTCTCCTGTCCCTGTTGTTTATATGTCTAATTTCTTACTTGATGCTGCGACAAGCTGAACCACAGCAATTCTGTTTCCCCATTCCCTTCCCAGATGAACCCAACCTCTACTGCCTCATTGCCTTCTCTGAAATAGAAAACACCCCATCTCTTTTACCTTTCTTTCTTTACCACCTATACGTGGTGTAGCCTGGGACCATTAGGTCCCAATCATGATTCCCTATAGCCCAAGTTTCCATAATTGATATGAGGCCCAACCCTGCATCTGCCACCATCACGTGGAGCTTATAAGTGTTGTTCCCAGGCTCCTGGCATTAAGAAAGACTGCTTTCCAAATTGTTCTTAAATCCCTACCACTTTAGCACAGATCCTCCGCCCTTCATCCTCCCTTAGACACCAGTTTCCTATTTTTCTTATTTGTTGCCATCTTAGAAAGCCCTCTCACACTTACATAAGCTACTGTCTTAACCAGTTTTGAATATTGACCTTGCTGCTGCTGCCTCCTCTCTATGTCCCTAGCCCCCTGTTCTTTGGAGCCATAGCAAGGTTCCCAAGTACTCATCCTTCTCAGTGGTTCCTCTAGACCCAGCCTCCCCACAGTCAGCTTAAATGTCCTCCAACATAGACATTAAACTTCTGCACCAGCATGCATGTCTCAGTTCTTGCTAGATAAACCTCACAATCCAAGAAGTCACCCCAGTCCCCCACAAAATGGTGACCCCTCCTCCAGACACCATCACTTCATCCACCCATTAAGCTCCTCAGTCTCCTCCATCCTGACTCAGTCCTTTAATATCCTCCCTACTCCATACATGGAGGACCCCATAAAGGGCAAAGGAAGCTGAATGTGCTTTCAGTCTGTCTACCAGCCGTTGGAAGTTGTGCTGTCTGTTTCATAGGCTGGTTCTCCAGATCATTGGTACACAAGTATATCAGTTTTCCACATCCACCTCCTCTGCCATCCTTTCTATCATATCCATATCGATGACTGATGTACCAGCAAGATATCTGACAACCCCCTTCCCTTTCCCCTCAGCCCCTCCACTTTCTCCACTGCTCTAATCATTGAGGCCCTTATGACTAAAATATTGTTTTCTATCTTTCTCCTTTTCTAACCACCTGCACCACTAGTCATCCTGCCCAGTTTTCCTGATTAGCTGCAAGACATCCTGACTGAGTTACATACTGTACCTGTGCCTTGGTCAAGGGTACAAAACGAGTGTTCATTTTGATAAAGGTACAGTACATGTTACTTGAATTTGTTAGGAAGAGACAGCTCATAGCTTCAGTTTAGTTTTACTGAATATTTTAAACTTTTTAACATTTGTTATTAGTGAAGATATTTTATTTAATTGTCCATGCTTTGGTCACTGATTGCAAGTGGTGATATCTGTCATGTTAGAAGTGAGATGAATTTTCAAATAGAAATTAAGCAAGGCATTTTATTTAGTGTCCTATATACAGAAAACTCAGAGCACTGCATACGTTAAAGATCAGTTCCATACAGAAAAGTATTCAACTCAAATGACATGTACATCAGAAAATATTTAAATGTTACTAAGTTGTTGAGGCAGACATTATACTAATAAATTAGAAGGTAACTTACAAAGATGACAGTTAGACCCCTTTTTAAAAGACTCCACTGAGGGGACTCCTAATGTGTTCAGGAAGTGAGTTCCAAATAAGAGAAGCTGTGTTTGAGAACATCCTATCACCTGAAACTTTAAGACACATCCTTCAGATGGGCAAATGAAACTCCTTGGTGAAGACGAATGAGTGATTGGGTCCATACTAGGCTGAGAGGTCTTTTAGATAGCTCAGACCCAAACCATGCAGCACCTTATAGGTTATTATGATCCTAAAGCCGGTGGTGCTGCTGCAGCATAGGTGTAATATGTTCTGAAAAAAGAGATCTAGAGATCAGCCTGGCTATGGCATTCTGCACCAGCTGTACGTGATGCATCAACCCTTCTGATAGCACCAAGTAAAGAGAATTAATGTAATCGAGCTTGATAGTCACAAACACACAAACCAGGGTTACAAGGACCTCTTGCACCAGGTAGGGTCTACTCTGAGAAACATTTCTTAGTGGTAGAAACTCACTGCAGACCATGGCTATCACATAATGTACAGGTGATAGCCTGGAGTTCCCAGTTATGTCCGGATTCCTAACCCTGTCCACAGCCACCACAGTTGAGCCATTTAAAGCTGGACACATAATGCCCCCAAGCAGCTGACCCTCAAGGACTGGGTTTCACTAGTAACACCTCTGCCTTGGCTGTGTTTAAGCTCAGCCAGCTAGAGGCCATACAGTCTGCAATCTGTTAATGGCAACACGCCAGAATAGACACTGCTGACTGCCCATCAGGTGTAAAGGATAAAAAAATCTATTGACTTATCCCAAGTGTAGCATGTACACCATGAATAATGACCCTTGTGAACCACAGAGTAGACCGTACCTGGCCATGACTAGAAAGCCCCCATCACAATCCTTTGCAATCTACCAGCCAGAAATGACTCAAACCATTTCTGAGCAGTCTTGGTGAGTTCCCCATATTCTGCAAGGCATTCCAGCAATATCCCATGATCCACAATGTCAAATGGTGATTAGAGATCATGGAGAATGACAATAAAACAAGCACCAATCCATTACCAGGAACGAGTCATTAAACACCTTTATGTGTGCAGTCTGTGCAGAGGTGGAAAAATCCTACTGTAATGGGTCATAAATGTTGAACTTCTCAAGGTGTGCCTTAAGCTGCATCACCACAGCCTTCTTAAAAACCTTCCCCAGAAAGGGATGATTCAGGATAGGTTTGTTGATTGCAAGCCACTCCTGGTTCAGAGAAAGTTTCCTCAAATATGGTGTCACCAAAAGTTTTTCTTAAGAACTTCAGGAAAACACCCCTCTAAAGAGAGCCAGTGAACACAGGTCCCAGTGCCTTGCAGCAGCCCACCAGCAGCTGCATAGGCTCTGGGTCTGATTCAGAGCATGTGGGATACAGCCCAGAAACCAACCTGTGAACATCCTTTACAGAAACTGTTCAAAACTCATCCCAGACATTGGGGGCCTCCATGCCTCTCATCTTGACCACTACTGGCCCTTTATAGGCCACTTGTAGTGATACCAGCTCTAATGGAGGACACTCAGTCCAGGACGTACTGGCCAAACCTGTCATACTTATCATGGGACAAAGCTCCCTGAACTGCAGTCAGGTAGGATGAATAAGCTTGCTTACAATGCAGAAAAGACAGGCCAGCCTGTTTTTTCCTGCAGAAATAACCTATGACAGGAATTCTGCCTTTTTCTGAGTTATTGTCCTCTGATAGTCTTTATAGTGAGCTCTCAGACCCATCCTACTGTTCATTATGTTGGATCTCTTTGAGGAATGCTCCAACTTCATCCTTGTTGCCATCAACCACTGAAGCTTATAATTATACTAAGGTCAGTGGGCAAACACAGATTCATGCAATGGTGTCTAGTCCCATGGAGATTGCCAAACTGTAGCCATCAAGGGCTGCCTGTGTCTCACTATGGCATGCTACTTCCATGCCTAAGGTGTCCAGCATGTCCAGGAGCTTCCCTTGCTCCAAATTACACAATGGATGATACAGGATCATCTCTTGGGGGGAGGCATGTTGAGGGCCCCTTCAAGGAATTAAACAGCATGTTGATCTGACTATCCCACTTTATCCAACCTGACATCTGAAATGTCCATCACAGGTGAGAAAATGAGGTCCAAGGTCTGGCCATGTTCATAGGTAACAAAGGCAACCAAATGTGTGAAGCCCAATGAATCCATCACTTGAAGGAACTGGTGAGCAAATTGTGAAGATTTAGCATTGACCCACACATTGATGTCTACTGGCACAATTAAATCAGAGGAGTTCCATATGAGTTAAATGATGAAGTCCACAAATTCCTTTAGATATTCCTGGTCACTCACTGGTGGTCGATAGTCCAGGAGACATCAACACTTCACACTCACATCACCCTTTGTGGCCATACATTCAAGCAACCTCTTTTCCATTACTGGAGATGCAGTCAGCACCAAGCAGGATCTAAAACAGGTGGCCACCCTGCTATCCTTATGCTCCATCCTTGGGGAGTGTATCACCAAGAGCCCATCATGGATGGCAATCTCCAGGACAGGCCCAGAATTATCCCCTAACCATGTATCGGTGAGACATACCAGATTCCTTTAGGAATCCATGAGCAAATCCAATATTATGCCTGTTTTATTCTCAGGGATCTAGTATTACACAACATGCCATGAAGAGGAAGAGCTAAGGAGTAGTCAGGCAATTTGTTACTTGTCCCTATTCCTAGGGGCTCTCTAGGAATTGGGATTAGATCTATTGTAGAGAAATAATCTTTCTTTACTGCACTAGACTGTAAATGTTGTGTTGATTAATAAATTTGTTTGGCACCTGATGATGAAAGGGCAAACCATCAACATAATTATTTTTACCAGATATGCCTTCCTTATTAAAAACACCTCCTGGCTAGGACAGGTCAAACTTCAAACTTGTTATTTTTAATTTTTATATCACTGTGAGCATCATGAGGACCATTTTCTTTTTTTTACCACTGCAAAGTAAATTTCTGGACCTGAGGTAGGAAACACAAAGAAAAATGTCCATGATAGAATTAAACAGATAGTTTTGATTTATTAAATACAAATATGTAATATATTAAAAACATAGCTTTTTATACTATAAAATAACTTAATAAACATATTTACAATTCTGCAACAAGACAGTAATGTTTGCATATAATATTTCCTTGCTGTTGTCTATAACTACTTGTTTACTTGTTGCACATTGTTAAGTTTATGTTCCTGACATGGAACCTTTGTAAATAACCTTCTAGCTCAAAGGTTGTTTCCGAAGCCTAAATACACTTAAAAACATAATAATAATAATAATAACAAAAAAAACTGTCATAATCAAACACTTATTTTTTCATTCTTGCCATGACTAATGCTATGACTACATGAAACTGTTTCATTTTAAACAGGAAACATACATAAACCTCCCTCCAGATAAGCAATGACCTAAACACTGCTTATGAAGTTCTTTGCCACCATGCTGGTATGATCCCACCCCTTCCCCCACCAAGCTTGTGTCATCATAGCTATTGAGTCCAGAATCCAGCTTATATCATGTATGAATTATTGAGCTATCTTAGTCAGTCTATTTAGCTCAGAATACTGGTTTTATGCCTCCCCTTAATGAATCGGTACAGTACCTTTCTGATGGCCAAACAAAATGTGTTCTATAGCTCCATGAAGAATCTGCACTCTCCTCAAAAGCATTGCCCAGTGCAGTAATACACTCTGTCACCTCTTGTGGCTGGTAAGACTACACCCTGGTTAGACTCCTTGCTGTCATGGATCACACTTTCTGCCAGGCACAGCTGTCATCAGTTGGGTCTCTATCACACCTTTGCCTCAAGAAACAGTGAAAATCTACAATCCTTTACTTATTTGAATTAACTGGTAATCTAAATTTGGTAGGACTCACCATACCTCTCAATCTTTTGTCACTGGAGTGAGGGAAACAGACGCTCAAAATGAAGGACAGTGAGTGGCACTAATAGGGATGGGCAAAATGAGAAAATATAGTTCTGCAAATTATTTAGCGTAATTCACCCATTTTGCAAAATATTTTGCGGGTGCGAAATGTGAAATTTGCACAGAAGAAATGCAGAATTTTGCCTGCAAAATGTAGACTTTCACCACCCATTGACAAAATTTCACCCTTTGTGGGTGAAATTTTGCATTTGAAGGGGGTGAAATTGCATGTATATCTTTTTTTAAAGTGTTTCCCCCCTCCTGGCCATAGCAGCCAACATTAAAGTAAATATTTTAATCCCCAGATCCCTGGTGTTTAGTGGTCCCACCCATTGGCCAATCACTGGTCCAGTATGAAGAATCTCCCCCCCACCACCACCGAGACTCATCCTCATCCATCCCCCATCCAAAATGTTAATTAAAAATAAATATCCCTGTTGCCTAGTGTCTCCCCCAACCGATCACTAGCCCAATCTGAAGAACGACCCCATCTGCCCCCCCCAAGATTCACACCCTGTCCCCTGTCCTCCATGAGTGCCACCATTCAGGCTCCACATCATCATTTCATTGTTTAATTAAAAAAATAACAACTTTCCCTGGTGTCTAATGGACCCCCCCACCCTGTCTGGTATTGAGTAGTGACTCCCTCCACTTCCCCCATCCAGGACGACAGTGAGCCACCGGCACAGCCACTCCACTCACCTCCATGGCTGGCGGCCCCACTGAGCGCTTTCATGAATGAGCCCAAGCTAACTGAGTGCTTTCAATGAATGAGCACATGCACTCATTCATTGAAAGCACTCAGTTGGCTCAGACTCATTCATCATAAAAGCGATCAGTGGGGCTGCCAGCCATGGAGGTGAGTGGAGGGCCATGCCGGTGGCCTGCAGGAGTCCTGGTCCTATATGGGGGTGGAGCAAGGGAATCACTACTCACTACTAGACAGGATGGGGGTGTGGAGGGTCCACTAGACATCAGGGAAAGTTGTTGTTTTTTTAATCAAATAATTACATGTTGTGGAGTCTGGACAGAGGCATTCATGTCAGGACAATGGGGGATGGGTGTGAATCTCGGGTGGATGGGGATCATTCTTCAGATTCGTCAGCGATTGGCTGGGAGGGGGACACTAGACACCAGGGATATTTATTTCTAATTAACATTCTGGATGGGGGATGAGGGTGAATTTTTGTAGTGGGGGGATTCTTCACTATGGGCCAGTGATTTGCCAGGGTGGGTGGGACTACTAGACACCAGGGATCCTTGGAATTTAAATATTTTCTTAATTTAATTTTGCCAGTGAAATTATGCCAACATCAGCAAATTTTGTGAAATATTTGTTCTCAACCTTTCCTTCCATGTAGCTCCTACTACTTCTCTCTCTCACTCTCTCTCTCTCTCCTTTTCTTTGTCTATATGCTTTACTCAAGGGACTCAATCTTCAAAGGTTGATGAAAGGCTTGCATCAAGGCCTGCATCAGCCCCATTCTTTGGTGCAGCTGTGCCAAATTCCTTTGACGCAACTGCACCCGATTTTACTACATCAGGCACAGCTGCGACAGTTTTCACACTTTACAGCAGCTTGTGCCAAATATTTGGCTCAAGCCAGGTAGAAAGGGTCCCCAAAATGGCAAAAGATAGACCATGGAAAACCTGCTCTAACTTGTGGCATTTGGCCCTCGGAATTAAAAATCCTGATGGGTGGCCAGGAAAATGCCACATGCCCCCTATGCCAAAAGCACCAGGGGCTTGAGGCATACTCAGGGCTTTGAAAATTGAGCCACAGATGTTTAACTGAAAAAACTGCCCAGTCTGCTGCATCAGTCCTAACCCCTAAATGATTTGGAAAACAAGCTCTGTATCTAGAAGGATCTGCATTTCAACAAACAGGATTACTAGTTAGTTTTTCTCCTCAGGTTGAAAATGATTCCTTACAAGACAATAATCAGATATTTAATCCATTTATAACCTGACAGAGAGTCTATGCAGCTCAATGCACCAGGACATTAGTTGGAGTTTCTCTTTCTCATGTAATATAGTTTTGCACTTTATTATCATCATGTGCACTTTATGTCTTACTTGCATTTGCTCTTTTGCCATAAAAGCATATTAAGCATCTCCAGTGGTCACCTGTAGTGCCCTCTCTTTTTGAAGACCGTTTGTTGTGCAGCTGACTTGGCTGTCATGATTCTGGATTTGGAAGGCAGGAAAACTGAGGCCCCCCCAACACAGTAGTTACAACACCTCTACACCTAATTGGGAGACAGTTGAGAAAACAGAGGATAATGATGGGAGGAGGAGAAAAAGGAGTATGCTAGCCATATACCTGCAGAATGTATGGTAAAGGTATACCGGACTGACTTAAAGAGCTAGAACACTGATGAGAAGCCATTTTGGAATGGGCCAGAATATTTCAGAATTCCCCTTTGTCATCTTTTGTGGCAGTAACCTCATTGAGCTGCCCAAAATTTAGTATCAACCCTGAAAGAATTTTCAGTTCATCAGGAGCTGTCATTATGGACAAACTGACAAATCTGTCACCCAGAACTGTTGAAAGACTCACATTCATAAAAATCCCATACAGCATCACATCTCTGATACCACAGACTAAACAAGAGTCTGCATTTGAAGTCTTGAAGTCCAATCAGGTTCCAAGTACTGAAGTCTGAGAAAGGGATTCCAAAATGAAGATGATCAAAAAAATAAACAACTGAATAATGACATTGTCCTTGATGAGTGAGTGCATCAACCTGCCTGTCTTAAAAAGTTATTTGTTTAAAAATTGGTAACCTGGAAATTAATTTTTTATTTAGAAACTGGTAACCAGGAAAGGCACACTGAGCTGAGGCTCATTTCCAGATGTGACCCTGGGGAGAGAGGAAGGGGAATACAGAAAGAATAAAAGTGCAAAACATCACAGTATGGTTAAATAGACAACATTACAGGTGCAAGAACAATATGGTGATCAGATAGGCAAACAACAGCATGTTTCATGACAATGATATGTGGACAAGTGTGTATGAATACAATAAAGTACACAGTGCCTGTTGGGGAAGGAGACAGTGCTATGAGGTATAGAATCAGACTGTGGGTGTAGTCACGATTAGCCTAAATTAGCCTGGGGTCATAATCATGGGGGGGGATAGAACAGGGGGGAAGAAGAGACAACAGGGGGCTTGACAGGGACAGGAGGGAGAAGGAAAGTGCCTTAGCTTGCATCAAAGGCCTGGGAGTGAGGGGGAGAGGAGGATGGAAGAGAAGCAGGTTCCAGAGGGAAGGGAGGCAATTGAAAAAGGCAGCTTGCCCAGAAGAGGAGTAAGGGTGTGGAACGGGGAAGATACAGGAATCCCTGGAGTGGTGAGAGTAAGAAGAGGAGGTGATGGGGGAGAGGAGTGAGGAGAGTTAAGAATGAAGGGACTCAAACCAGTATTAAGAAATGTAGGAGGCACAGTGGACTAGCAACATAAAGGTAGTTGAAGGAAGGAAAGTGAGGAATAGAAGGAGTTGTGATAAGTACAGAGGGGACAGTTGGTAGAGAAATGACAGATGGCATTGCAGAGAGTATCCGGTCTGGCAAGGGAAGAGGAACGGGCAGTGCCATAGACCACATCTGCATAGTCAACGGCCAGGAGAACCATTATGCTGACCAGCTCCCAGAGAACCTGGAGGAAAAGGCAATCCTTGTTGTGGTACGGAGCACTGAGTTTAGCGTAAAGTTTAGCGTGGATGGCGTTGATGTGGGCAAAGAAGTCAAGCTTACTATTAAGCCACACACTGAGGTACTTGAAAGCAGGGACAACCTCTAGAAGGGTGCCATGAAGTGAGGAGAAGATAGGTAAGAGCAAGAGCCTGGCCAGTTTCTGGCTGGTACTGAAGGTCATGGACACTATCTTCTTAGTGTTGGCCCTGAGTTTGTTGGTGTGGAACCAGTGCAGCACCTTGTGGAAATCATACTGGATCAGATTTTCTTTTTTTTTTCACATTCACATTTTTTTCATAGATTTCCACAGCTGAAGCCAATGAGCTGGAGGTGCAAATGACCACGTCATCCACATTCCTATGGATATGCTAGGAGACACAAGCGGAGGGAAAGTCATTTATGAAAACTGAGAGCAGAATAGGACCCAGAATGGATCCCTGTGGGACCCCTTCTAGGATGGGGAGGGGAGAGGGCAGGATGCCTCCCACCTGTACTTACTCTTGATGGCTCTAGTCAGCAGTGGCAGCTGAGAGGCCAGCGTATCTCAGCTTGTCCAGGAGAAGTGGGTGGGACATCAAGTCAAATGCTTTGACCAGATTGATGAATATAGCAATGGTGATTTGTCCCTGATCCATCCCAGGGAGGACAGAGTCAGTTACTCTCAGCAAGGAGGAGATGGTGGAGTGGTGCTTCCTAAAACCAGACTGGAGGGGGGAGTGTAAATATGTAGAGTGAAGGAAGTGTGCAAGTAAGTCTGGAGTAGATAATGCTGTCTTGAAACTTTCCAAGACAGGGGAGGAGTGAGATCAGTTGGAAGTTGCCTGGGGAAGAGGGGTAGACTCCTTTGTACAGAGACAGAACCTTTGCAACCTTCCAGGCCTAAGGGACAGCATTGAGGGAGAAGGACTGGATCAGAAGGTAAGAGAGTGAAGAGACAATGGCCGCATCTGAAATATGTAGAATTTTGGGGTCCAGTCCATCAGGGCTAGACTTAGAAGGGTTAAGTGAAGTAAGGGTAAGGAAGACTTCCATCAGGGGAAACAGGTGGGAATAGTAATCCCTCAAGTGAGTGGGATGGGAAGAAGCAGCAGAGGACAGAAGGGGACAGTGATCAGGAGATGAAGGAGAGGGTAGTGCTCAGGTGGTGAACAACTCATTAAAATGGTTTACAATTGATGGAGGGTCAGAGACAGATGACCCATCCACCAGGAGATGGGGTTGGGGGGAGTTGACTGAGCTGGGGGATTAAAGAGGGAGTGGATAACCTTCTGGAATTGTGATGGAAATAAATACTACTTAAGAGCACTGCAAATTTAGCCCATCCTCCTCTGCAACCTATTTCAATGGGCCTAGCTTCAGTCACTGTAAGCCTTTTCTGCCTCCTCCTCCTCCTCCTCCTCCTCCTCCACCTGCCCTGCCTCCTCAGGGGCATTCTTCACTGTGCCTAACTTAAGAAGCTCCACGCCTCATCCTTTTTCTTCTCTACAAGGGATTACTCCTCTGTGCCTAGGGTTTTTTTCACTACTTGCCTCCTCCTTCTTACATGCAAGACAGGCATATCTTTTAGAAAGAGTGACAGCCTTCCACATGGGTTGCTGTACCTGCTGCCCTGCCAGCATGGCAACAGTAAACATATCAGACAGGCAAATATTGTAGGAAAAGGGGTAGTCTTCACCTGGGAGCTGCTGTGTGTGACAATTATAAATCCAACATCACCCACCACTGAAAAAGACAAAATACCAAGCCACAAAATTGCAAGTGTAAAAATTTATTATGAAGCAATACCTCAGAGTGTCAGCCTATTTCAGAGATGCCAGCAGAATGCCAAAAGACCTCCAACCAGTTTTGCCTAAAGCATCATTAGGGAGTGAACTACTCTGCATACAGACCCAAAACAGGAATGGATTTTGGAGGTATAAATTTTACTACACAATAAACTGTGGATAGTGATAAAATAAGGAAAAATTTAAATAAAATTGGCACATTTAACAAAAGGAGATTTTAACCGTACTGGTCCTTGGAAGGACATCTACCCAAGACAAATTGACAGAAAAATAGAACATGCTTTACAAATATCATGAGCAAATCTATTGGAAATCAGGCATAAAAATCAAATTGATGGCACACCCTTAGTTGTCACATACAGCCCCGTGATGAAAACTGTTCAGCAAATCATTATAGAACTATAACCCATGCTGAGTGACGGTCAAAGACTTAGGGGCATCTTCCCTGAACCACCTGTCATTGCCTATAAGCAACTCCCTAACCTTTCTAAAATAATCGTTTGTAACAAACTCCCAGCAGATCAAAATAACTGGGAAGCAAGAGGGACAGCACCATGCAACATGGCAAGATGTAAGACCTGCACCCACATATACACACAGACCACCACTCAGGCAAGCCAGAACAGCACAGTAAAAATGAATGGATCCTACACATGTCAATCCCCAACAATGTGGTTTACCTAACTCAGTGGAAAAAGTGCACAAATGGGTGCCATATAGGGGAAACAAGGCAACCACTACAAACCAGGATGAACCACCACCGACACACAGTAGTAAACCTTGGAACAGAGTCGTAAAACCACAACCGAAATAGCGCAATGCACAATGCTGCACAGAAAACGCTGTGCTTTTAAATAACATGGGCAAAGAACAATGACCACAACAACAACAGCGCACACCAGCAAACAAAATAACATTCTCTGTTTTTTGCTTTGTGGGGGGCAAAGCCCCCCACACACCCCGTAATTAAAATAATTAACATTGAGCGGGTGTGGACTTACGGGATGGGGCAAAATTCTGGAAGGGGGAAAATTTCATTTTTAAAATAAAAAAGCCACAACAGTATGGGACCTGGGGAGAACTGAACCATGGTCCCAGGTCCCCCACGCCACCAGGGGCTGGTGCACTAGCCACTCCACCCCAGGAGCAGCTCGACCAGGCAGTGCACTAGAAGCCTCCTTCACACTTCTACATTACAGCGTACAGTGACAGGGGTAACGATTTTCCTTGTACACTAAGAAATCCATGTCACTGTATGGAGTTTAGCACTTCTTGCAGTGTGGTTATTCCTGTGCTGTTTTGGCAGCAACATTGTCTCCCGGTACCATAAACCAGATTATCAGCACACTAGTAAGACAACATTTTTCACAAACAGACCATTCCCTCTCTGGCCTATTTGCCCTGATACCAAGAGGCAACTTCAAAAACACACAGGAGAGAGGGACATGGGAACTGAAATATATCAAACAATTTAAATACTGTATAGCATTTACGGACTGAATCAGGACATTGGATTTATGATACACTATGGTAAACTGTAATTCGGTATGCTACTTTTTTTTTCACCCTGTGTATCTCAGGTTTTTCTGGTCTTTGTTTCTGTCTGGTCACTTTCTGATTACCTCTTCCAAGCATACTTTCAGCCTCTCCTACTAATATCTTAACATGTCCTGACATCCCCCACAGCTTTAGACCTGTTCCTTATTCATTGCCCACCAACCCCTCACCCCCCATAAGTTTTTCTCACATATCCTATCTTAATTATTTTGTAACAATACATCACAGTGTATACAGGCCTTACACTCTGTTTTTCTCAGGTCTTTGTTGTTCTGTGATCCTGTCATCACTTCAAAGCCTCCATTCAGCCTCTCCTACAAATGTCTTAACACTTCCTGCCAATCAACCCTTCCTGTTAAATTATTTTCAATGATTTTTTAACATTACATCACAGTGTATATAAATGTTGCTTATGTTGCTCAGTTTGTTATTCACTTGAAGAAGGGACCTGTGAGGCCCCAAAAGTTTGCGTATTATACCATCTCTGTTCAAGATATATGTTGTTCCAATAAAAGGTATGAAACCTTCCAGTGACTCACATTTTAGCAACTGACCCTACACTGCAACATGTTGGTAATAACCTTTGAAAGGATTGAAAGGATACATACATACTTGGTGGGGGGGGGGGGAACGGGACCTCCAGGATAGTTATAATTGTCAGTTATGTGTGGTTCATAGCTTAGTGCTTATGCTACATACTGTAGCTGAATGATGTAGGTTGTGCTTGGATACAGAGGCCAGACCCGTAAGTAGGGCAATGCTTACAAGGCATTAGTCGTATGAACTGATTAGTGCTTAGATACTTCAGCATAGAGATGAGCAAGTCAATGATTATAGAACATGTCAACTGGATACTATATAAGGTACTTAGATGCTTGGACTGATGAGTAACTTGTTATGACTTGATGTTTTGGCCTTTCTCTGTATCCCACCAGAGGACGGATGCTTAGTCGAGTAGGATGAGACCACCAAAAGAGAAAATGATATCATGCGATTATCTCCTCCAGCTCCAGAGAGTGTGGCCAGTAGGACGCAGGAGAGGAAAACCCCCCTTGGGGGAAACCTCTGAGGACCCATGGCTACTGATTTGCTCATCCTTCTGGGCATACTAAAGGAGAGTAATACTAAATTAACGATTTAAGTTGTCGGCTAATCCAAAATCCAAAATTGTAAATCCTGGTTCGGTGCAAGAAGGAAAGCTGAATGCAAGTACTGCCATTGAGTGTCGGTGAAGAAGATGACACCTCCTTCAAGTGAACTCCTAGTCCAAATCCTTGTCCAGGGTAGAATCTGATAGAAGATTGGAATCCATAGTAAAGCATAATAATTCAAAGCATCGAAAGTTGCATTGGTGAAGTGATCCAGAAGGCGAGGAAGTCTTCTTTGAGGAGAACCAGTTTCCAAATGGCTAAGTCTCAAGGCCCAGAGTATGAATACAGTTAGTTTGTTCCACTTGGCAATATTTGTAAATAAAGGCATTGGTGATGAAGCACAGGAGCTAGGTGGAGGCTGCGCGATCTGGAGAGGGCAGAGCAGTAGGAACCTCTGGTCTGAAGGGGGTGAAGAGGTAAGTGAATTGGGAATAGAACTTGGTGCGAATAGGTAGACACAAGTGAGATGGACCTCCAGGCCCGAGAGGCAAAGCAGGTCATAGAAAATGCGAGACAGTCTTTGATGAACCTCTAGGCCCTGCAAGGGCCAAGCAGGTATGTATGCATAGACAGTGTAAATAAGTGGACCTGTACATAGGTCAGCAGTAGTAATGGTAGTAGATTCAAACCTGCATGATGCAGACATAGTAACATAGGAGCTCAGCTAAGAATCCTAGGAGGAAATGGAGTGGCAGTAGATCCAAATGAATGAAAGATCCAAGGGAGCTGAATAGCTTAGGCCCATACGAAGGATAGGATGTGGCTGGACCACAAATAGGTCAGCTGGTGAAGTGAGTAGGGAGCATCAACTAAACCCCACGAAGGCTAGCAGGCCACAAAACCCTCGAGTAGGGCAACAAAGGAGCAGAAAAGTGAGCCAGGCCAGGCCCCTGCATGGCCGATGGGTACAGCCAGACCCCACGTAGGCAGGCAGAAGGAAAGAGCGAGTAAAGCTAGACCCCACATAGGCTAGCATGACCAGAGATGCCACCACGGAGGGCCGCCCAGTGCAACATGCATCCCAGAGGAGTAGAGGGAGCATAACTTAGGTAAATGAAGAAGGAGAGAATGGAGAGCAGCAATGGAGAACTGGAGTAGGTGAGGACAGTTGTAGATTTATCCGGAGATTCGAGGTGCAGTCCATGCCATCCGGTTCCCAGAACGAGGAACAATATTTTTATTTTTTTATTTAGAATTTGTTAACTGGGTAAGTGCACTAGCCATAAAATGACTATTTTCAGGCATGACCCGACTACACCAGAACACAGCCAAGTACTGATAGTAAGCAGTAAGATCCCAGATACGGTAGCAAGAATCCACAAGTATGGACTGAATGCAACTAGAGCAAGTGCCTACCCATCCACTGCTATGAATGCTGCATAGCACTATAAGCTTCACAATCAAATCACCCTTGCTGACTCACAGGTGTACAAATGTTCCTCATAATGTTAGAGGCATGTCTGGACATGCAGAGCATGAAAGTATTAAATTAGGTTGATAGAAACATTCCTTGTTACTACTATGGGGCCCACCATCAGTAGACATAGGTTTGTGTCAAATAAAGGGCAGCACATGCTGGCCCGGTACTATGCTGAGTTGAAGGTCAATGCTATGAGTAATAATTCAGAAAGGGGGAGAGCTATGAACAAGTGTCTCTGAGCCGCAGGCATGTCTCCGCAGTCCATGACTGCACTGCTGTTTGTGCTAAAAGTCAGGTGCCCAGAAAGTAGTGGGAGTGGAAAACAGTAGGCGGCCAGCAATCAGGTCTTTAAACATCTTAGTAATGAAGAAATCCCTCCGAAATTCACCTCTGTTCTGTTGATCTTACTTCTTACAGTTCGCACCTTATGGTATTGCTCTGGTGATGTGAGTTGAGAAGGTTAGTCCTTGTTTAAAGTTTGTGGAATAAACACAAATGCCAGTGTAGCAGGCTCTGGCAGGTGGCGCTGTGAGCATTGCTGCAGAGGTAGTCCAGGAGCTGTGGTCAGCAGTAAGAAGTAGGCAGGAGCCCAGCTCAGTGGAGGCTGAAAGGCTGCGGTGGAGGTGCTGAGCTGCGCAGCGCGGTACGCAGCAGCTGGCTTGGCCATGGAGAAGTCCCATCTTAGTAATTGAAGTAAGCTAGAGGCAAATGCCATGGTGAATGTATAGGACACGTGGCAAGAACAAGCAATGAAAGGTCCAAGAACTGCAGAACTGTCAGCACAAGCAAAGGGTTCCCAAGTAATGATGAACGCA
The DNA here is from genome assembly GCA_016271365.2 of Neoceratodus forsteri. Lineage (NCBI taxonomy): Eukaryota > Metazoa > Chordata > Ceratodontiformes > Ceratodontidae > Neoceratodus > Neoceratodus forsteri. The sequence continues at coordinate 1,210,118,867 of CM057453.1, read as the reverse complement.
CGGCAGCAGGGAGCGGTTGCTCGGAAGAGGACATAGAAGTGGCAGGAATGCAGAGCAATATGGAGGAAGCTGAAGTCCCCAAAAAGATATGGAAAAACAACCAGGAAGGGTAGGGGAACAGATGAAGGGGAAGGGGGGACACAGAAGGGCGGAGAAGGCAGCCGCACACCAGCACACTGAGACCAGCGGAAAGACTCGCCCTAAGCAGAGCGGCAGTTGCTTGTTAGCTTTAGTAGGATGTGGGGGAGGAGCTCTTCCCCCACATAACCACAGGCAAGCGCCTTTCAATTATGATTGTGTGTTTTGGACACCCAGCAGCATGGTAGTCTTGTTTGTTTGTTTCACTTGGTTGTTGTATGTCCCTACGTCATTTTGACAGTAAAATGATGCCCCTATCATAGCTCATTTCACTTCTAATCACATCTACCAACCCCGAGTCCTGTCAGGAAAACTTTCTGTGCAAAAAACGCTTTTGAAACACTGCTTACTCTCAAACAAAGCGCAGAGTGCATCACACTGAGAGTAAGCAGAAATATCTGTGATGTAACATGTTTTCTTTTTTACCTGTTCCATTCTTAATAACACCAAGGATCATCCTAAACCAAAGTATCAGAAAATAGCCACAGTGCACTAAATCAAGCAATGCTTCTGTTTTTGTTTGATGTTCTTCACAGCACAGTGGATGTACATTCTACTCCTTCCTCTAAAAGTGCAGGACTGTACACTGTGAGGGGGACACATGGTTACAGAATCACCCCATACATGTTCCTGTGTTTTTCCTTACTTACCTCACAAGAACAGACTAGAAGATTAATATAACAGAAACAGAATTTGTTGGCAGAAAAGGAGAGCTTGGCCCACCCAGTCTGCCCAGATGGTCCCTGTCTAGTCTGTCTCTGCAAACCTTAACCGGTCTCTGGTGGCCCTTCCTCCTTCCTGCCTATTTACTAATATTCCCTATGTCTAGCCCTTTATACCATACATGCTTGAAGACCTTTATTGTTTTCACCTCCAGCACTTCTGCTGGTAGTCTGTTCCAGACACCTACCCCTTTTTCAGTGAAGGAGTATTTCCTCAATTCCCTCTTAAACCCCCCTCCCCCTTCCAGCATTATTGTATGCCTTCTGGTCTGGGTGCTTGTTCTCATTTGAAAGGGAGTTCCCTCCTGTTCCTTGTTCAACCCTGTGAGGTACTTGTAGGTCTGTATCATGTTTTTATCATGTCCTGTCTCACTCTTTTCTCTTCTAGGGTGCACATGTTAAGATCCCACAGTTTCTCCTCATAGGACCTTTGATGCAACCCCTGGACCATTTTAGCTGCCCTCCTCTGTATTGCCTTCACTCTGTCTATGTCCTTTCTGAGGTGCAGCCTCCAGAATGGGACACAATATTGCAGGTGAGGTCTTACCAGCAAGCAATAAAGTTGTAACACCACCTCCCTCCTCCTGTTGGTGATACCTTTAGCTATGCATCCCAGTATTCCACTGACTCTACCCATGGCTTTCTCACACTGCCATACCACTTTGAGGTAATCAGATATGATAACCCCAAGGTCCAGTTCCTACATAGTGACTGTCATTAAATCCCCTCCCCCCATCCTGTCTTCAGCTCCTGCATTTCTATGCTTAGATGCATGATTTTGCACTTTTTGACACTGAACTCCAGCTGTCATGCCATTGTCTACTCCTCAAGTTTCCCAAGATGCCAATGCATTTTCTCTACCCCTTCCTGAGTATTAACACTATTACAACTTTTGGTGTCATCTGCAAAAAGGCATATCTTCTCTTCCAGTTCTTCCGCAATGTCACTTATGAAGACATTAAAGAGGACAGTGACAGTACTGAGCTCTGTGGCACCCCACTGGTAACCACCCCTTCATTAGAGTAAGTGTCATTAACCACCACCCTCTGTTGCTTATCCATTAACCAGTGTCCTACCCAGTTTATCACATTGAATCCAACCCCTAGGCTGTTCAATTTCTTTATCAGTCTCCTGTATGGCACAGTGTCCAAGGCCTTGCTAAAGTTTAAATAGGCCATGTCGGCTGCCCTACACTGATCAATTTCCCTGGCCACCCAACTGAAGAAATCAATCAGATGTATCTGGCATGAACTCCCTCCCTGCCCCCATGAATCCAGGCTCCCTTTGGACCTGTAGCCCACTGGATTCAAGATACTCTACTAATCATTCTTTAACAGGGTTTCCATTAACTTCTCAATCACTAATGTGAGACTGACTGGCCTATAGTTGCTAATCTCCTCCCTGTTGCCACTGTTGTGGAGTAGGACTACATTTGCTGTCCCCTAGTCCTCTGGAACCATGCCTGTTTCCATCCCCTGCTTTCGTCTTCTCACATATGTAAATGAAGAACGTCTTAGGTGTCCGTGTGGCTCAGTTGATAGCAGATCTGCCTCAGGACCAGAAGGTCATGGGTTCTTATCCCACACTGGGATTGGTGTCATACCTAAAATGCTAGCACTTGAGTGCAATACTAGGGAGGTGCTGTACTACTAGGGTGTGCCGTCCTTCAGATGAGATGTTAAGCTGATGTCCCTTCTACCTATCCAGGTGGAAGTAAAAGAACCAAAGGCACTTTTCACAAAAAGAGTAGGAGAATTTTGTTTTTTATTAAACCATAAAAAATCATACACAAAACCATGGTAACATCACATAGAAACAGCATAAATAAAACTAAACAGAAAACATAGACAGACTTTCCCTGGTGTCCTGGCCAATATTCCCCTTCTGATAAAACCAGTTCATGCAACTGTCCAGGCTGTCTATGGGTGTTGATGTGCAGTATGGCCACCACTACACACTCAGTCACTTCACTACCAGTCTAGCATGTCTTGTAAATCACTTTGGGATACATTGTGTATGAAAAGCACTATATAAATGCTGAATATTCTTCTTCTTCTTCTTCTTCTCCCCTTTAGCTACCCCTTTTGGCTATCCTTTCCTTTGTCTGGGCATTTGCTCCCTTCACTGCCTTACCTGCTTTCCTCTGTTTTACTTGCTACACTTCCCTGTTTTTCTCCCTCTTTGTTTCTTTGTGCCTCCAGGATGCCATCCTTTTTTCCCTCACCACTGTTGCCACTTCCCTGATGATGGCTTCCCCTAGAGCCCTTTCCAACTTCTCTCCCTGTACTGGAGGTCTGTACACATCCCTTTATGGATATAGTGCTAAAAGAAAATATTTATGTTGATTCAGGTTGTGGAAATACAGAGTAGCTCTATATCTATAAAATTCAGATTTAACAGGGTGATTCTTCAGTACTGTTTAGTCTATAGGAATAACTCATTTGTAATAACTGGGGGATGTTTTTCTCATAGGAGAAGCTGGTTATATTTCACTGTTATAAACCGTGGGTTGTAATGGTGAACACAAGTCAGTTTTTTCTTAGCCCTGCTCATGCTCACTCACTACAGCTCTCACACTATCATCAAACGGCAACCACAGAAACAATTCACCAGAACACCAGTCACAAAAAATTGCCCAAAGAAGTAAAAAGCAACAAAAAACTCTCTAACCTTTGGGAACACTCTCAAGCAGTTTAGGATCTGACAGTGTCTCAGACCCAGCTTCTGCTCTTTCCTACTTGCACTCAGTCAGCCATGCTGGTCTCAAAAAAAACTAGCAGTCAATCCCCAGCATTTCCTGGACACAAGAGAAAAATAATGCATTACCAAAAAAAAAAAGAACTGAAAAAACCCAGCTCCGAAGTCTATTTACTTACATTTTTCAAGGTTCCATGTCTGATTTCTCGTTGTCATAGCAATATGCAAATGAATATGGAGTTACAACTCTGAACATGGAACTCTGAACTTCGTTTTCATATCGCAGTGACAATGACCACCTGGACCAAAAAAAAAAATCTTAAAAAAACACTTGACAGTAAACTTTAAAAACTTGTTTTCACAATATTTTAAACTTCCAGCATAACAGCAACGCATTTTCTACTCTTCTGTAAAATGCTGTAATACAAAAAAAAAACAGAGACAAGACTTTACTAAAAACAGCATTCATTTTACTAAATCTGGATGGAGAAAAAACGTCCCCCAGCAATTACATAAAACAGTATATGAGGGGAGTACACAACTCAAATTTAATGTACAACCTCGGGTGGAATGCTTTGATAAAACCCTCGGGCTTTGCCCTCGGGGATTATGTAGCATCCCACCCCTCAGGTGTGCATTAAATTCTCATTATGCATCCCCCCATGTATTATTATATATGAACTCTTCAGTCAGTTGCAGTATTTCCTCTGCTTTCACTTTCATATGGAGGTTTTAAGTTAGTACAAGTATGGAAGGATGAGAGAAATAAGAATCATCATTACTTTGAAAACTTCTCAAATGCATGAAAAGTTTAGCTTTCAAACCATGCATTTCAGAAAAATGTAAATTATTGGCACAGCAGCACTGGGCATTGAGTTATACCCTCACATGTCCTTTGTCTGCCTTTGTTCACATCCACAGTCCTATCCTACCCACAGTTACTGACTACTATATGGGGCTGGATTTTCAAAGGGGATGCAGGACTTGCATCAAGCCCTGCATTGAACCCATTTCTTGGTGCAGCTGCACCAAGCACCTTTGCTGCAACTGCACCTGATTTTCCTTTCTCGGGTGCAGTTGAGGCACTTTCCTCACCTTATGGCACATTTCGCCAGATATTTGGCACAAGGCCTATAAGAAGGGTCCACTGAATGCCACAAGACAAACCAGGAAAAATCTCGATGGCCAGCTGGGAAAATGCTGTTAGCCCCGTGGACCATATGATTGATGCACCAGGGGCTTGTGGCATTCTCTGGGCTTTGAAAATCCAGACCAGACATTTTTTGCTCGTGTAGTAATTTCTTTTTCTTCTCTGTCTAAAATTATATCAGTGGTTAGGCTGCAGAATTTTGGTGTGAAAATGATCTCTACCTGAAGTGAATGTACTGTCTAATGTGAAAATGTTGACCAAAATCCTGCAATAACTTGTACCTCTTGCATTTATTGGAAAGCAATATCCAGTGATGAATAACTTGTATTTGTGCATATTTTTGATCATTACACATGCTTTTATGTCTATATGTCTATTTATGAATGTACTTATAATGACTCTAAGAAGTTTAACAACAAATCCGTTCTAGTAGACTGCATACCTACAGCACACTGTGCCATGCCTTCATTAGAGTATACACCTCTGAAGCAGATCTCAAATGTAGCCCATACCTCCCCTTGCTGTGTCCACTTTATAATGCCCAGTCTACTCTGCTTGTTACATACATTAGTGATATACATGGTTCTTTTAGTGGCTACAAGTCATTACGTATTTGCCTGGAACCCAGACACTGTCTCGATGCTACCCCCTTCCCCTCATTACTAATAATGTCACACTGACTAAACTCATAATTCTGATGAGATAAGAGGAGGAATAGCACTAGATATGTAGGCCTCCAGGGAATTTGATCATGTCACATAGAATGCACTTCAAATAGCAAATGAAAAAAGCATGTCAGAAACTAAACAATTACAACCACATTCTGTTCTTTCACCAATTAATGATATATTCAGTCTGCTATTGAAAAGTGAAGTAGTTTATCAGTATCCAGTTTTTCATGTCTCTTGTCTACCTTTAAAAATACCACAGTAAATGGGTGTATTTCATGCTCTGTTCGCATCGTCAGCTTGTGATTTCTTGTGCCATCAAGTAACCCTGTATTTCTTGTATCGCCTTTGATGTCATGAAAACAACTATTGTCACAAGTGGACAGGGGGAACTCAAAAAGTAACTAAAAGAACATAAATTTAAAGGATTTTTTTTTCTTTTACAAAAAACATATATAATGTCCATACTATAGAAACATCAGATTAAAACTTCACTGTACTTACACTGAATTAAGATATTTTTTGGAAGCATGCTGACATAGTTATTAGAATAGACCATTTGCACTCAGGGTCATGAAGATCTCATAGTATATGTGACATGCTGTATTAGGTAATGTATTAATGCCATTCCTAAGATATCCTTATAGGATTGAATTCATTATGAAAAAGTTCATCACAATAGGAAAAATAAATCCTCAGCACAGTGGCAGAGCTACTGCTTGCAACACCAGTGACCCGGGTTCGGGAACAGACTCCGGTTGCTGGAGGGCTGGCCGGGGGGAGGAGAAGCGAGCACCTACTGGCTGCTCTCCTCCTCTGAGGAGGGTGGGCTACCTGTCCCACCCCTCTACCGGCACCTGGGTGACCATGGGTGGAGGTGCAGCAGGACAACATGAAGCGAGTGGGAAGATATTGGCTGGGAGCTAGAGCAACAGCACGTCGTGATGTGCTTTGCCCCTTGGCTCCCCTAGTATGCTGGCATCCTATGGGGAGGCACCAGAGAAGCAGAAAAAACACACACCAGATGCCTGAAGACAGGACATGGCTGATCAAAGAAATCCACAACCAGGCTCCTCGTAGGGCCAGGGCAGACCACCAGATGCAAACTCATGAACTGGGGGAGACTAGGGTCCCCTTCCTCCCCCAACCAGGGGGTAAAGTGCAGCAGGATGGGGGCAGGTCTACCACAGCCTTGATGGAGTTACCTCGGGAGGAACTGTAGGAATGTGCACAGCCTAGGGCTCCCCAGGGATAGGGGTTTAGTGCAGTGAGTAAGGGGTCATAAAGAGTAAATATAACAACAACAAAACAATAGGAAAAAGAAGTCCTAATTTGCTTCTGTTTACATTCCTATTTCAGACCATACTATTATCCTTTCTACACACCACATGGATGAGGCCGACATCCTTGGGGATCGCATTGCTATTATCTCACATGGCAAGCTGTGCTGCTGTGGGTCCTCAATGTTCCTTAAAAAATGCTTTGGAAGTGGTTACTACCTCACCCTTGTAAAGTCAACAATGAGTGATGACTCTTCACTGAAGTCACAAACCAAGTCAACTAAGGTAATCAACATTTCTTAAGCAGTCATCAAAACATGAAAAGTGTCACTGCTTGGCATTTTCTTATAAGGCTAAATAAAACAGCTTTGCAGAGTCAAGTCAGTTAGCATCTCATATTTAATGAGTACACCATATATTATCACAACGAACTGAAATCTCAAGCAACTTAATGGTTTTACTGAAGAGTTCAAGTTTCCAAAATTGTTAAATTCCTTAAAATAGACTTACCAGTCTCAGCATTTGCACCTGCTGGATCGGTGCCCTACCCCTGCAAAATGATCCCGCTGCTGATATTTTCCAAAATATTCCAAAAGGTTAAAAGTTGCATCCCTCATAAAATTACCCTCACTGGGTCTCTCCTACTTCCCAATTTCTGTAGCTGCTCACTCTCCGCCCCCAAGCTCAGCAAAGTTATGACGTGATACCAGGTTGAGCGTGGGGATGAGCTCCATTATAGTCTGTGGGGGGCCGCTTTCAAATCATTTTATCTATTGCAGTGGTCATTTGGTGATTAAGTAAGGGCACCAGTCGACTAACAAGGCCCTTGTCAGTCAACAGGTTCCCTTACTTAATTACCAAATGACCACTGCAATAGATAAAATGATTTGAAAGCTGCCCCCCACAGACTATAATGGAGCTTATCCCCGAACTCTCTCTGGCATCATGTCATAACTTTGCTGAGCATGGGGACTGAGCATGGGTGGCTACAGAAACTGGGAAGTAGGAGAGACCTGGTGGGGGTAATTTTATGAAGGATACAACTTTTAACCTTTTGGAATATTTTTGAAAATATAAGCTGCAGGATCATTTCATAGGGGTAAAGCACTGATCCAGCAGGTGCAAATCCAACTTCATTTAAGTTGGTAGATCTCTTTAAACCTGTCTCCATGGTAGAACTGCCTTTCCTTAATTGTGCGTTGATCATGTTTATAAATGTATGATGCCACTTCCCCCAGATTTTGTCATCAATAAGTGTGCAAAAGAATGTAGTGTCAGAATTAAAATGCATGTCATAAGTTCCTAAGTAAGATTTTCCTTTATTTTACTTGTTTCATAATTGTCCAGAAGAAAAAAATAAATAAAAGAGAGAGAGTAACTCCTATTGAATTCTTTAGGTTCATTTACAGTATTTACCTAGGGAGGTAAAATGGTGATATTTTGGTACAATATGCCACATCATCTGGGCTGCAATGATTCCTGATCAATTGCTTGTACAGTTTATTGCACTTGTTGGGTAGTCCATGGTGCTAGATTCTTTATTTGCTTAGTCTTGATATCTGCTTACTAAGTACTCACTCATATGGATGCTAATTCTTTCATTGTTTCCTGTAGTTCATATATTTATACACTGTCAGTCATTTGGATCAGCTAATCTTGTACTGGGCATATCTTGTCTCCTCCTGAACTGTACTGTAACAGTCACCCTTACAGTTGCAACACAACCAGATACTGATATGGGAATGGGTTGCCCAAATCATTTGCAGAATATAAGAATCAGAAGATATCTAGTACAAGAAGACAATGAAATACAGTAATGATCCCGGGTGGTATTTTCCAAATTCTTTTTACTATTGCGCCCCCCCCCCCCGACATGTGTCCCATGCCAAGTCTGCAGGCTCTGCTGGCAGTTAAAACCTTTTATGTTAGATTGGGGCAGAACTGTTGAATCTGAAGTAAAGTTTAAGATATGAGCTACTAAACCTGCTACCAGTTCTGCTTGTGTAAATTGAATGACCACAGTAATTATTCATCTGCATGGCAATACGAATGCTACTTTTTTTTGCTGATGTATTCAGATATTTGTACTCATATACAAATAAGTTACTGTGGGTGCTTGCACTAAAATTGTGATGCTCATTGTACCTTGAAAATATGCTCCAGTCAGCCAGGGCTGTAGACTCCACATCCCCCCCCCTCCCCAATCTAGCTGGTGTCCCGCAGGTCTTGATTCTAGACCCCATCCTGCTCTCTCTCTCTCTCTTGCTTTCTCTCTCTCTATTTATTAACAACCTCCCATCTGTCTGTTCAAGATTCCTCATCCACATGTACATGGACAACATCATCCTTTTCACATCTAGCCCAGTTCTTAGTGACGTTCAATCATGACTGCAACATGATTATTACAACATGCAGTCTTGGTTTCACATAAACCATCTCAAAATAAACTCTTCCAAAACTGTTTCCATGACTTTTGGGTCTGCTCAAAAACTCGCAAGAATATCCTGTCCACTTGCTGTCACCTCCCTGGATGAGACCCCACTAAATGATGTCTCTACATATAAATATCTAGAAGTGTGACTCGACCCCCAGTTAAACTTCTCGAATAACATCAATGCCATCACATCGAAGCTCCCTCCTAAGCTAGGCCTAAAATACAGAAATCATGATGCCCTCCCACTATCCATTAGACACATATTAACAAAAATTATCACTCCCATCTTTGACTATGCTGACGTAGTGTATGGCACTGCCCCCATCTCCTTGTTATCCAGGATCAACTCCCTCCTCTATGCTTTCTGCTGCTTTGCCACAAATTCTCCTCTTAGAACCCACTACTGCATTCTCCTTTCTTCCCTTGGGATACCACCCCTATCACATCATTGCTTCAGCCATTCCATTTCCTTCGTATCCAAATTCTGATTTGATCTGCTCTGCTCCTCCCTTACTTGGCAGAGAGGATAACACCAGCTGCCATTTCCCCATACTCACTGCATTCAAGGGACTCCCATTCTTTCTCCCTCCTCAAATCTTCCTCACCCACTGGCAAATCCACCTTCACCTACAGACTCCCCTCTTTAGGAACCAACTTCCACCTCTTCTAAGAAACTCACCCTCTCACATCTGCTTCAAATACCAAATCCGACAACTTCCACTCCCCATGTGCACCTGCTCCTAGCCACTCACAGTCCCAGCCTCATGCAAAATGTTTTTCTGGATAGTAATCTAATCCTCTAATCCCTAACTTCTTCACTTCTCTTCCAGCCTATCCAGTTAACTAAATTGTTTGTTTGTTTTTGTTTTATTTTTAACCCTAAAGTAGATTGGAACATGCCCCTTTACAGCTATGTCTAACCAAACAAATCAAACATCTCCCATATGAGGAAAGACTAAAATCCTTAATGTTATACTCACATGAGTACAAGTTATTGAGGGGCAAATGTATATTTTATATATATATATATATATATATATATATAGATTGCCTTACGTAGTAATGACACACTTGATGTCATATGCCTAGAGAAACAGGATACTGCAAATAAAACTAGATTGCATAAAGATAAAATTAAATGCCCAATAAAGACAGAGATTTCTTACACAGAAGGTACCACCTGTATTGAATTCATTACCTAAAAATGTGGTTAATAGTGAAACAGTGTATAGATTTAAAATCTTATTTGATGACCATATGAAGGAAATGAAGTATAAATACCACCATTAAATGGTGACAAGTTCATTATAGGCCTTGGCCTTCTGAACTTGTTGAATAACCATGAAACTAAAATGTACAATACAATTTAAAATATTGCAATATTACAATTACAGTAACAAAGTATTAAAACATGCATCACATATGTCACCATAAACAGTAATGTAATGGTACGTCTAAGCACTTGCAAGCATGAAAAATAGCATAACATTGATTAAATGCTTTATGAAAAGCTGCTCCAGTGACGTAGAGGGCTGAGGCACTATGCACATTAGCTCTCACCAACAGTTTTGGGATGAGCTCAGGGCACCAGGAGTTGGTCAGTGGGAGAGGACTGAGCATCTGATGGACTGCTTTCCTCTCCCAGGGATGGAGAGGGATGCTGTTTTGCTCCCTGGCTGCCATTGTGGTGGAGGCCAGGTTGTTGCACCAGAGGCTGAGCGCTGTGCAGAGAAGGGGCTGCGGTTCTGTAGCATGCATGCTCCTCCACACATATGCTTCAGTGCTGCTGTGGCAAGGGGAAAGGGAGAAAACAGAAAAAGGGAAGGCCCTGACTTCATGAATCCTTGCCTGCATAAACTCTTGACTGGCTGTCATCTAATCCTCTTTACATCAAATGGAATATAATGAACAAGAAAAGTTGTAAACTTAGCCTTTCTGTTTCATTACTACATGCAGTTTGTGATAATGTGAATAAGATAACAGCTTCAAAGGAGGCCATTTGTGGGTGGAGCTGTGGCATCGCTGTTGTGAAGATTAATGTATGAGGAGGGTGATTCTGAACACCAGGGAGAGCCTTTGATAGGGAGGCCTCCGTATACTAGGGAGGGATTGGCATGGAATGGAGAAACAAAATGGGTGCCACCAGACATGAAAGAGTGCTTGGCATGGAAAGATTTGAGTTTGTGAGTGCCAGAGGATGACCAGGAGTGCTTTGGCTTGAGAGATGTAGGGGATACCATTAGAAGCTAGGAAGTGCATGGCAGCAGCATTGCTCGTGCAAATGATAGTGCATCTGTTATAAATTATCCTTTTTAAAAAGGATGGAAATTGATTGCAAAAAATATATTTATGCACTAAATAGGGCTGCAGCAATAAGCCACAAGATAAGGGAAATGTGACATTAGGATGCAAATCCTCCAGAATCTTGGTGAATGTGAGTTGTGATCTTCCAAGGGACTGAAATATTGCTTGAAGCAGAACTGGCAGTAACTTGTCTTTGGATCCAGCTTTCAAAGTATATGTAAATAATTTGTTGGAGTGTGAATAAATGTTTCTGTCTTAAAGTAGAGTATCTAGCTCAGGGTGGGGTCAATGCTATAGGGTAATTGTTCAGACCCTTGGAATACCACACTATTCAAGCACCAAGATGCAGAAGATGTGTTTACCCTGCCATCACATTTCCCTTCTTCTCAGACTTTGTGCTACAATTTTCATTGGTTCTTAAATGTAGATATCTGCAATAGCAGATAGTGTGCATGTAGGAGCAGTGCTGCACTAATTTAGTACAACGAGAATGTAAACGATAGAGACAGGAGCTGCAGAGTGCTATCAAACTGAGGTAAGCTTAAGTCAGCTCCAGTACTAAACTTAGCCCTACAATTTTACACACTTTCTGATTTTGGTTCAACATTTTCCTATTCACTGGTTATGTGCTATCTTGCAGTAATATGAACTATATATCTAATCAAACACATCTTTGCCCCCATATCAGACCATATGTTACTTAAAGTGTCAGTTTTTTTTCCTGCAAAAGCAGTGAAAGATAATACTAAAGGAAGAGATTATGTGACACCATTCATTAAGCAGTTATACCATAGATTAACCAAAAAGATTCCTTAGATACTGTAATTTAGAGAGGAGCAATTTCAGTACAGATGGCTTACCAGCAAAATCCTGTTTTAAAGGACTGACCCTTTTTGTGAAAGTTTGAATGCTGCTGTTTTCAAGTTTTCAAATGAAGATGTCCCTGCTTGTATTCCCAATTTGCTCCTTAGAGAATCCAAGGTACAGCTGATTATATTATGCAGGTTACCTTCTTTTAGTATCACTATTACAACAAAGCTAACCTGCTGACTTGTTTCAAGTTCAGTGGCATCAGAGTACCTCAGATGTACATAGTAACCCTGCTCAAGATGAAATACTGAGAAGAATATATACAATGATATCCCTGAGACAGAAAATATAATTAAGCAGATACACACCATTAAAAAACACTAAGGACACAACCAAAACATAATAAGGATTAGTTTTTCTTACATGCAAAAATAGCTTTTAACATTCAGGATGAGTTTTTGATAAGGCTCCTTCCTTTTCTCTGCACTGGCCTGGCTTATTCAACTATTGTACTACAAGGGATAGATGCTCTGGTAACAGTATACGAGAGACAGGATAGACACTTGTCACATTATACTACACAGTGCATCTCAAATCTAAAGGCACAGACACCTCACTTAGCTCTCAATAGATCTATTCTATACCCTTAATTGCAATCAATAAGATAAAATGAATGTAAGTGCAGCTTGACCAGAGCAACAAAACTATTACAATTTATCAGAGGCTAGGCATCCTTATTGAATAATCCATTATATTGAAAGCCAAGGTATACTACATCTGCCTGCCTTCAGGTCCCTCCTGTGTGATTATACAATATATAAATTTCAATTTGTCTGCTTATTCAACATGTTATATGAGTTACTGAGTATTAGTGCCTTTCTGTGATCACTGTCCAGTAAAAAATAATTTCATTTGCTGGGCTGTTTGTAGACATCTGAGTGTGGTTTAAGTAATGGTTTTAAGATCATATGAACTTAAGAGTTCTGAGAACAGGAAAATATCAATGAGTTAAAATAGACTGATCACATTTAGGCTGTTCTGGTTTTCCACTTTCCTGATTTTTCAGCATATCACTTTATTCCCACAGTATCCAGGAAATATCATGTTCTCTCTCAAACCCTCTTAAACAAACTGATTGAATTGTCCTTTCTTACAGTCTATTCCAGATGGTTATTGTCTTTTACATGAAAATCCTCTACTGACTTTCCCCCTTTATACCTACCATAGCTCCAAATGTTGTGATCACCTTTTGACTTTAACATAAACAATTCACATGGATCAAATGTATCAAACCCCATTAGATTTTAAGTAGTTCTATTAGGTCACCTTTTTTGTCCTGGAAGAAAATATGCATTTTCCTTTATCTTTGTTCAAAACTTTGATTTGATTCTTGTGCTCGGGCATTATCAGTGTTGCCCTGTTCTACACACTATTCATGCTAGTAAATATCTAATGATTTACTATAATGGTGAGGTAACACCACTGTAGTTAATGTTTAGTATAGCAGGTAGAATATGTTAATAGAGACATGGAGTTCTACGGAAAAAATCCAAAGATTTTCTAATCAAATGCTTATGTACACAGTTTTCTGAAAATAAGCTGCTGTGTTGTGAAGATTGTTTATTATGAACAGGATCAAATAAATACTGGAAGCTGATTGGCCAAGAGGTTTTTGAAGCAGTGATGATATCCCACTACATACTCATGGTTTCAAAAAGCCTCCGGCCATCAGTCTTCTCACCCAAACCAAATGCATCCAATAGCACTGTTAGCTATGTCCCTCAGTATGCTTCACTGTCTGCTACACACACACACGCCCAGCACAAATGACTGTGAGCAAGTCAGACTGTGAGACAGCCATTGTACAAAACCAGAAAAAAGGACAAATCCTCAAAAGTATGCCACATGTGCTTACAGGAATGAAACACCTGCTCTCTGCACAAGCCAGCAATTGCAGCTCACAATATCGGGAGGGATGGTGTGAGTCGCCTCTCCAGTCACTCCTCAAAACCAAAAAAAAAAGAAAACAAATGGACTGTAAAACAGAATATACTATGCAGATTATTCTTTTTAAAATCAGTTCTACAGGCCTGCCAACAGGTTCACCTGACAAGAACCATTCTGGTCAACTTACCAATTTTCAGTGTAAAAGTGAAACTGTCTACTTTGACATCACTCTTCTCACAGATCGGGTTGTGCAGAAAATAAATAAATAAATAATCACATATATCTTCACCCAGTCCCAGAACACACAGGGGGGACTGGGTCAAACATGGACAGAACATAGTTCACATCCAGGAGTAGCACTGTGAGAATGAGAAAGACTTCACAGCTACACCCCCCCCCCCACAATAAACTCGCACCACCTGCTTTCCAGAGCCTTCAGGAAATATTTTGTCAAAAGATACTCCTACAACCCCCCAAAAAGGCACTTTCAGAAGGTTTTAAATAATTAATTTATTTTTATTTTTTACTGATAAGACTTTTCAACCAGTTCGTAATAGCAATAATGCACTCCCGGGTGTGGTATATTATGGGATATCATCACTTCTTGTCTGTTGGACACACAGCCTATGACCTCATCCCCAGCCACCTAAGGCATGACGATATCCCATGATATACCACATCATGTCATGCATTATTGCTTAATTTGAACATTGCCACCAATGACTGCCATCTTCTCATGGTAAGATTATGTCTCATATGAGGGTGTCACTCCTTGTGAAACCATTCAAGATACACCTATGATGAAATCTTCATGAAGAGGACATTGAGTATTCCTTTTACATCAACACTGTTCACCACAGTATCACAAATGGTATTCCTCTCCTGTACACTGGTGGTTTTGTCTTTTTCACTGGCACCCAGAATGTTGTGAACATCAACTCTAACCTGTCTGTGGACTTACATGGCAATTCAAACATGGTTCCTGGAAAACAGGATCTTAATGTATCACACCAAGTCACATGCAATGATATTTGAGCTATTAGCACAAAGGCTTGTAATTCCGATTCTTAAATAAATAAATAAAATTTGGAACAGCACAAAGATTAAAGAATACTTCAACTCCTCTATCTGTGGCCTGAGACAACAGTACCCCTCTACCCATTGTCTCATCCTTTAATTACCTGGGTGTCACACTCAGTCCCTCCCTTGATTTTTCTATTTATGTGGCATCCACCTGCAATGCAGTCAATGTTAGACTTGAATTATCCTATAGAGCCAGCCATAATCTCTCTGTCTCAGCCCAATTTGCTATTGCCTGGGGTATTTTACTCCCAAATCTATCATGTGGACTTCCTGTTTTCCTAAAAGGATCTAACTCTACATTATGCAAAAGGAATGTAGCTTATAATAATATCTGCTATTTTACCCTTGCTAGTAACTGACTTGCCGATCACTGTCCCGTGTATGCTAAGCTTGGTTGGCTCCCTCTAGCAGCTCAGTGTGATCTCTCCCTGTGATGCATCACTCAAAGTCTAGTACAGAACTAGATGCCAGCATCTCCTGCCTCCCTCCTGCTGCCTTTCAAAAATGTCTACCCTCTCAGGTCCTCAGACCATGATCTCGTGGTCACACCTGGGACCAGGACCAAACATGGGGAAACAACCTTCTCTGTCTCTGCCCCAAAACTTTGGAACACAACACCCATTAAAGACAGACATTATTCTGTTGAGCAAGCTTTTTGGAATCAGTTCTTCTCCCATTCACAAAATCAGGGCTGTTTGCTCCTGTTCCTAGACCATAATTTGTGTGAACTCTTAGCTATGTACAAGAACACTCCTTGCGCTTGTCATTTTTAAATCCTGATACATAAATTTTACTCTAGCTTTATGACACTAGAATTTCTCTGCTTGTATTGTTACTATTTACATCCTTCCATTGATTGCCATGCTCTGTATTGCTCTAAGTTACTGTCATGAATTACATTGTTCTGTATTTGACCATTTTTAACTGTGTTGCTAAAGTGATTGTCATACACTGTATTGTCTATTGGTTTGTACTCTCCCATGTCGTGCCTGAAAATAGGCAAATGTTTGTCTAGTGCACCTTTCCTGGTAAACAACAACTAAATCAATAAATAAATTAATAAAATACTGAGATGCTGAATAAATTCCTTGCTTCACTATTCAGCAATGGGTGCCCGGTTAGGGCAGGTGAAGGGGGAGATGCTCGTAGTAGGAGGGGCAGTGGCATCAGAGGTAGCCACTGTGCTGCCAGAGTGCATCACACTAAGGAAGGACCAATGCCAGTTTGTATTGTGTGAATGTGCTGAAATTCTGGACTTTTACCTTTAACTTGGCTAAATAGAACATTTTGGCTAATTGGAAGCACTTTGATCTTCGGCCATATAATTATTAAAAAGAAATAACATGGTAGCTCTTCCCAGGAGGCCAGTGCAACTCCCATGGCCACCTCATCCCCACCCCAGTCACTTGCCTACCTACACCTCCCCATACATCTCCTATATAAAAGAAATTCAGGCTCCTTGCACTGTTCTAGGTGATGGCTAAGTTTCTGTTTGTTTTGTTTAACAAAAAAAAAAAATGACTGGAGGAGAAGGGAGGGTGGAAGAGAAAAAGATTGACAGGAGTATTTGAGTGGTTGTGAAGGAATGTGTCTTCCCCTATTTGTAGACTGCTAGACCCTCATACTAATGATCCAAAGTGTCTTTGGCCGAAGTGCTGAAGCTGCACCAAAGACAGGGGGTTCAAATCAAAGCAAAATCAAAGCTGCCAATTTACACATTCACTCACTTTTCATGACACCTGCCCTGGTAGCCCACTACCTGGCAAAGATCAAGCTGAGTAAATCCTAATGGGGTAGACAGTCTACAACCCAGGATCACTGTGGTCCACAGCAGTAGTATGTAGTCGTAGTACTATTTTATTCATGAAACATGAATAGGTATACAATCCCCTTGTAAATGAGTGTTGGCGCAAGAGGATTGTATACCTGTTCATGTTTCATGAATAAAATACTACTACTACTATCACATAGTACTACTGAGGAGCTTAGGGACCAATTGTTAGTGCTACTTTCTGTAATTGTTTAGGAGTCTGCCTAGGCAGGTATGTGCCAGTGGACATGAATGTGGTCAATGTGGTCTCCATCTACAACAACGTGGCAAATTTTGACCTGGGTTACCACAGGCCACTTAATCTGAAATCAATGCTGGGCTAAATACTGAAAGCCATTATCAAGGATTATCATGGAACAGCCTTTCCTGAGGAGGTTGTGGGGTCTATAACTGTGGGAGAATTCAAGAATGCATGGGACAGACATAAGGCAATTTTTGTGGTGGGTAGGAAGAAATCGGCTGTTGGTTTAATAGGATCTGCAGCTTATCCTCTAGGTAGGGAAATGGGCAGACTAGGTGGGCCAAGCGGTCCTTATCTACCATCAAAGTCTATGTTTCTATGTTTCTAAGGATTGAAAAATGGAGTACTTGGTTGAAGTCAAGATTCTTGTCCCCTCCCAGCATCACTTAATGAGGGGAAGATCATGCCAAAACACCGTGATCACCTTCTAAGAGTAGGTGCCCAAGGAGGTAGCTGGGGAAGAGACATGGATGTAGTCTATAAGGACTTCAAAAAGGCCACTGATGCTGTGGCACAAAACAAGCTTATGGACAAAGTGCAGTAGTGTACATGAGACATTCTCAAGGTGGGTTTCTAACTGGCTTAGGGGCAGGAAGCATAAGGGGGTGGTAGACAGGCATTAACCAAAGTGGGAGGTGTACACAGTGACTTCCCTCAGGGCTACATGCTGTGGCCACTGTTGGTTATCATTTACATTAAAGATCTGGAAACCAGGTTGTCTATCAGGTTGCTTTATTTCTCTAATGTTACTAACAATGTGGTAGACTAGGTTCTATGTTAAAAATAAATAACGACAATGTACGTGCATGGTGACTCCACAGGTGGCGACTGGACTATAAAGTATGTGGGGAGCTGTGCTCCCTGCACCCCCCTGCACATCTTCCTAACTAAAGACTCTCAACTCCAGGGGGGTGCATGTTGGGGGAGTGTAAAGCTTTAAAGAAAAATTTGGCCTCAACACAAAAAGCGACACCTGCCCCAGAACCAAACCCGACACCCTCCCAAACCCAGCAAGTCACCCTCACCACCACACCACATGGCCAGCTCGGTAGCCAACCGCCACAGTATCTCCCTTATACCCTCCCTCCCCTTTGGCCTATAGCACAGTGTGGTCCTTCCCCTCCATGCTCATGTATACTTCCTGTTGTCCTCCTTCGCCCACCGTGGTATCCTGTCACTACCCTGCCAGGTAGCCCAGAACACAGGTGCTGTGACTGAGTCACCATTTTAGCAGTTGCTCAAGTCACGGTCACCATGTTCACAGTAGACTATCTTGAGGATGGGACAAACTTTAGGAGAATCAGAACAAGCTGGGAGATTGGTCACGCTGCTGTAGCCTCTGACTCAATGTGGCCAAATCACAGTGCTACACATGGGGAGGAAAAACAGAGTAAGGAGCTACACACTGTGTGGGGCTCCTCTTGCTGTGCAGTAAAGGAGGAAAGGATCTGGGGTCATAATAAACATAGTGTTGATGCATGACAAGCAATGTGCAGCTGCTATCTATAGGACTGGTAGAATGCTGGAACGCATCAAAACAGGAGCCAGTATCAGAGCAGGGGAAGTAGTCCTGCCACTTGACAAGGCCCTGCAATGCCCAACCAGGAGTACTGCATGCAGTTCTTTAATTCTCAGTCCAAGCAGGATATTGAAGCAGTTATCAGAATGCAATGCAGGGCCAACAAAACAGTTGGGGGTGTGGGAGACAAAAGATAAGAGAATCTAGAGGCACATAACAAGTTCAAAAGGTTACAAAGAGAATCTTCTGAGATGCTCAGTTCTCCTCCACCTCTTCCTTCCAGTCCAGGATGTATATGTTATCAATGCCTTCAGTTTTGTAGATTTGTGGCTGTTAGGCAAAAAAAAAGCTTTGCATTTCTAAATAAGCTGTGGATCGTTTGATCATGCAATAATAATCACAGTTTTAAATGTGTAATAAGGATAACAGTATACAATATGATTTAATAGATCACAGATTATTAGAGTCTGAAGCCTACCATACAATTTATAATTAATGAGCTTTCCATTTATTAAGTATCAGTTATATTTTTCTTTTTCTTATTTTTGTTTTTAGAGAAAATAAATTACTGAATGAGCCCTTGTAGAATATTGGATAATTTTTAAAGTTTCCTGTGTCATTAGATGATAAAATACAAAAATCCGTACAGTATGTATAATGCAATATAATTCAAGCATGTGACAAGCTATATAACACAAAATAAAGTAGTTATCCTCACTTGTGCTATCACAGAATCAGTTACATTCAATCCAATTTCAAGGCAATTTTATGAAATCTTCATTTAATTGAAGACACAGTCAATAGCTGCAGATGAATACAATCCCTCGTTTTACTTTTGGACACTTTAATCAACCTGCCTGTATGTTAGGATCAATCAGTTACAGCAGTTGTGTTCATTCATCTTAGTCCTGCCATTCTTCCATTGGCAGCAAGCAGCACACTGAGTATTTGAGTTTAGTAGAAATCTAATACAAGGACAAACTGTGACATGCTGGGCATAATCAGTACTACTCTGCATTTCAGACACGTGTTTTTATGTTTGTTCTAGGAGGAGGATGGCGTGTCCCATTCTAGCAGTTTGGATGAGGGCATTGGCACCGAAAGTAGAAGTAATGAAGACCTTGCAGGTTTGTTTCCTCTTTCAGTCTGGTAGTGGTATACTATTCATAAAAGAAACAAATTGACAACATTAGGTAAAGATATGACTGCCTTTTTTGACAATGTATTGACTTGAATGTGCCTTTATATTCCTTACAGCATGTACTGGGCTATTAGTCCTGTTGGAACAAATGAGACTTTTTTTTTTTTAGAAAACTGGAAATTAAAAATATTTTTTAATCAAATTAATAGTACAGATTTAATCTTCTGGGCAGAATACTTCTCGAGTCCTCTTATATATGACACATACTCAGCACATGCAGGCACATCAAAGCATAGTCTCTCTAATGAGAACAGAAAACAGAACTCAAAATCCTGACTGTTGTAGTAAGGTTTATGTTACTGAAGCCATGGAAACAGAATGGACTAAAGCACTGTGTTTTTAATATATATATATATATATATATATATATATATATATATATGCAGTATATATACACACACACATATATATATATAACAAAAAACTTTGTTAATGCATCAGTTAGGGTTAAAGCAACAACAGCAGTGAAATTAGGTATTACGGTTTCCAACCGTAACATCCCCCAACCCTACCACCCCATCCCCATCCTCCACACACCAACAGGCATCGGGCTGTGCCTTGGGGTCCTTGGCCCTAACTCTCACCCTATTTCATGTGTAAGGAAGCTGAGAAGGTACAATATAGGAGAATGGGGGTGAGAGTTAGGCCTGACAACACCAAGACACACCCCGACAACTGTTGGAGTGTGGAAGGTGGGGGTGAGGAGGGGTTGTAGGGTTGGGAGTGTTAGGGTTGGAAACCCTAACACCTCTTTTCCCTACTTTTGTTGCTTTAACTCTGATACATTAACAAAGTTTTTTTCAATGAATGTCCTTACTTTTTGGGAAAGTGTAATGTTACCCTTATATACTTGTGGGAGTGCCCATCAGTCTATAGTGTGTTGTGGATGCACAGGACACTCTGGGTCCTGTGCTCCCATGCATGAATATTGTATTGACACTGTAATTAACCATCATCGCTCTGTACTCCCATCATGCTTCCATCACTCCAAATGTTATCCATTTGTGGCGCGGTGCAGGGTCCTACAGGCCCTGTGCTCCCATCTATCCATAAGCATAGAGAGAGATTGTAATGAACTCTCATCTCCCTGTTGCAGCATAGGGCCTATAGGGCCTTGAGCTCCCACTACTGCATAATGGAGGGCCCTACACTCCCATTACTGCATAATGGTATCCTAGAGGGCCCTATGCTCCCATCTACCAATAATTGTAGACACAGAGCAGGCCTAGAGACATTAAAAGTAACCCTTGTACTGCAAATGGTGCAATATCTCATTAACCATAGGAACATTGGAAAAAATTCCACCACAGTTGGAATCATGGATTGGAAACCTGCATTGCTGCTTCATAGACCTAAAGGTATACTAAGCTGTGTTTAGTGAAAAATCCATATCTCGACCCGTTTTCGAGATATAGGTGCCAAAACATACTGTGTCCACCACAATGTTATCCTATGAGAAATTTCTAAACTTCAAAATGTTATGATAACTATGGCAACGATGTAAATTCTATCACCAAACCAGCAAACGTCACATCTGTGGGACAAGCCTTCAACCTGAAAGTCCTAACCATTTCTTTGCAATGAAGTGACAAAGAAGCAGCAAACTTTAAATATCCTTTTCATGAGGTGTCAAAATCCTTTTTTGTATTTCAAAGAAAGATTTTGACGCCTCGCAAAAGAGGAATTTGTCTGATGGAAAAGGATCAAGGGCAGGGACATTTGGTCCCAAAAGTCCTAATCATTTTTCGTGATACAAAAAGGGATTTTGACACCTTGTGAAAAGGGAATTGTCTCACAATAAGGGATTCTGACAGCTTACGCAATGGGATTGGAGTTGTCAGACTAGATGGTCCCACTGGTAATCCCTTTTTGCGAGACTCAATTCCCTTTTCAGGAGCTATCAAAATCCCTTTTCGCATTACGGAAGGGGATCAGAAGTGAATCGCTAAAAAGGATTTAAAAAAATAAGCATTTTGAGGCCAGAGAAAAGGAAAGAAAAGGCACAGAACCGTAAAGGACATCCACACAAACAAAATACATACTTGGATGTCTCCAGTAGACATACTTGGGCAAAGTTATAACAGCTTGTTTGGGCCTGAAAAAAAAGAAAACACAATGGTGGCTCATGAAAAGGGAATATTTTCATGAAAAGGGATTCCACGGATCCCGTTTTGTGAGCAGTCAAAATCCAATTTTTATGAGCCCTAAATCCCTCTTCACACTATGCAGCTATCCAAAAGATTGAACTGAGTTTGTTCAGAACCAAAAATTTCAAAATTGAAAAACTTTGGAATGGATTAATATCTTTTCACCAAACAATTGCTGGCTTGTTCTTAGGGGCAAGCTCTTTGAACCCTGAACATCTCAGACAAAAATTCCAAATGGTGTGGCCACAGCGTGATGAGGAAAAAAGCAACCAAAAAAGGGCAAATTTAACTGTTTTTTTTCACTATTCGCAGCATGAAATCTGGAAATAACGAGTGAAACAAAACTTAGTAGGTCAAAAGGTCTACTCCACGGGACAGTGCATACCAAATTTTCTGCAAATCCGTTGAACAGTTGCAAAGTTATTGAAGTGCAAAATTTGAGGTTTAACATTAAACTGCCTACTCAACCCTAACTATAGTGGCAATACTGCACCCCTGCAATATATATTCATTGTAGAAACTCCATTAATGTATCAGTAAGTGCTGATTCCACACCAACAAAAGTCTGGAAATTCAACATTAGGGTTACTAACCCTACCCCCTTCAACTCCCAACCCTCCACAGACCAACAGGCATTAGTGTGTGCCTTGGGGTCATTGGGCCTAACTCTCACCCCATTCCATCTGTAAGGAAGCTGAGATGGTACAGCATAGGAGAATGGAGTGAGAGGCCTGATGACCCCAAGGCACACAGCAATGCCTGTTGGTATGTGGAAGGTGGGGGTTGGAGGGGATTGGGTTGGAAACCCTAACACAGAATTTACAGACTTTTGTTGGTGTGGGATCAACCCAAACTGATGCATTAATGGAGATTTTTTGCAATGAATTTTCTTTCTTTTTGAGAAAGTGAAATGTTACTCATATGGTATCTATAGGTGAGAGTGCGGGCCCTCTGGGCTGTGCACTCACACCCACCAATAAGTCTAGAGACATAGTGCCTAAAGACCCCATGTTCCCAATATTGCAAGATGGCATCCATGGATGGGAGTGTGGGCCCTCTGGACCCTGTGATCCCACCTACCTATAAGTATAGAGACAGCACAGCAGGTTCCTGTGCTTTTAGTTTTCCATAATTGTATTCATAGGTGGGAGCGCAGGCCCTCAGGTCCCTGTGCTCCCACCCAACCATGACTGTAGAGGCATAGTATAGGAGGGACCAGTGCTGACATAGTGCAGCAGATCCCTCTGCTTTTAGTTTTCCACAATTGTATCCATAAGGAGGAAGCGCAAGTTCTCTGAGACCTATGCTCCCACCCACCCATGACTGTAGAGGCATACTGTAGAAGGGTCCAGTGCTCCCAGTTTAGCATAAATACTATGCATAGTTGGAAGCGTGTTCCCTCTGGGCCCTATGCTGTCACCTATCCACAAGTACAGACACATAGCATAGGCACAGAGGCATTTCAAGTAACCCTTGTAATGATTGTTTAGTACTATCTCAATAACCATAGCCACTACGTAAATAATTATTTCACAGTTGTATTCATGACCTAGCCACTGTCATGCATCCTTTGTACACCTAATGGTAAAATTTGTAGCTTCATACTGGTGTAACTCTGTCACTGGTGTACATTTTCTCAGTAAATCAGCGAAAGAAACATCTGTGTAGCAAGGAGTTGCCACCCTGTAAATTTCAGCCCCAAATTCCTAACCATTTTATTTTTTTTTATTTTAGTCTCCAGTAACTGGGTAAGGCCCACTAGACACAAGTGCCTGTTTTCAGGGGTGACCTGGGAGCACTGGGCAGTTAAGTGACTTGCTCAGAGTCACACAATATGGAAGTGGAGGTTGTGAGAATCAAACTCAGGTCTGGTCTGCTGGATGTATCAAGCTTGTTCACACCTCATTCCTCTAACCTCTAGGCTATACTGCCAGCTCTTTGTCTTTCTTTTCTTTGCCACTTCATTGTCTTTCTATGAAGTGGCAAAGAAACTGGGCCTTTGGTGTTGTTGCAATGAAGTAGTTTTGTGAAACCTCCACATAATTTCACGAAAGTCCCATTGGTTTGCATGGGGAGCTTTCGGAGATGTTTCATGGACTTTTATGAAACAACTGCAGAGTTTCATGACATTACCATTGGTTTATATGTAGTACTTTTGTGAAAGTCCCACATATAAACCAATGGTAATTTCACAAAAGCTTTTAAGAAAAATATAGATTTTTTGTCCCATAGGCTATAATGGGAACATTTTTTTAAACGTTTATAACTTTTGAATGTATTCATATTTTTTCAGAAATGCAGATTGAATAACAGGTCCGCTCACCAAAAGTTCAATGTTCTCAGAAAAAATATTTTTAATTTTACATCCAGCCCTTAAAATCCTACATTTTGAGGAATGCTCTATCCACTTCATCAGGGAGTCTGGTCTAGTAATATCTACACATAATTCATAAAAAAAAAAAATTACTGTGATATTTCTTTCCTGACACTGTTCATTTTACCCATCATATTCAGATAGTTTTCATAACTACTTTTGCACTACAATGAGTGCTTCTTAAAAAAATAAAGTTTAAGGAGCACATGTTGTAGTGCAGAAGTGAGTATGAAAAGTATTTGAATTTGATGGGTAAAGTGAACAGTTTCAGGAAAGAAATATCACAGTAAATATTTTTTTATGAATTATGTGTTGATATTGCCACTAGACCAGACTCCCTGAGGAAGGGGATAGAGCATTCCATGAAACGTAGGGCTGGATATAAAAATAAAATGAATTTTTCTGAGAACATTGAACTTTTGGTGAGTGGACCTGTTATTCCAATCTGCATTTCTGTCAGATTAGCCTTGATTGGTCAGGGGTCTCTCCCACTACTGATACATGCTTTCCTTTAGTTTCACTTTTCCCTATTCATTGAGGTTAGCTGGGCCTGATTTCATCCCTTATTAATATTTTTTCACCAAACCTTCAAAAGGCACTTTCTTGTCTCAGTCCCCATATACCCTAAAAATTTCACAGCAGACTGACAAATCATTTGTGTTGTGGAGATGAGCAAAAGAATTCCCAGAAATTGAGGTTTTCTCACACTTTTCACACTTCGCAGCACTGCAACCACTAACCTGACCATAACAATACCAGCACACCATGCATGCAAACTTTCAGGCAAATCTTAAAAGTTTTCTGCAAGGAATTTTCCTTCTTTATGAGAAAGTGATATGTTACTTATATGTTATCTATAGGTGGGAGTGCAAGCCCTCCGGGCCCTGCACTCCCATTCACCCATCAGTGTATAGACATAGTGCAGGAGGACCATGTGCTTCCAGTTTTGCATAATGGAATGTATATTTGGGAGCGTGGGCCCTCTGGGTCCTGAGCTCCCACCCACCCATAAATGTAGAGACATAGCACCTAAGGGCCCCGTGCTCCCAGTATTGCAAGATGATATCCATTGGTGGAAGCATGGGCCCTCTGGACCCTGCTCTCCCACCTACATGTAAGTATAGAAATATAGCACAGCAGATCCCTGTGCTTTTAATTTTCCATAATTGTATCCATAGGTGGGTATGCGGGCCCCCTGGGCAATGCACTCCCACTCACCCATGAGTGTAGAGGTATAACAAGGGAAGCACCAGTGCTCCCAGTTTACCATAAATAGTATGCATAGGTGGGAGTGTGAGCCCTCTGGGTCCTGCACTCCCACCTACCCACAAATACAGACACATAGAACAGGCCTAGAGGCATTACAAGTAACTCTTGTAACACTTATTTGGCAATATCGCAGTAACCACAGCAACTGCAGAAACAATTCTTTCACAGTTGTATTTATAACCTAGCCACCTCCATGCATGCTTCACTTGGTGAAAAATCCATATCGCGAACCATTTTCGAGATATAGATGTCAAAAGGCATCATGGGCACCACAATGTTATCTATGAGAAAATTTGCAAGTTCGGACTGCAGTAACTCTGGAACCAGTGGAAATTGTTTTCACCAAACTAGCAAAAGGCACACCTGTGTGGCACAGACTTGCCACGCTGCAAATTTCATCCCAAAAATCCTAACCGCTGGCGTGATATGAAGTGGCAAAGAAAGTGATGTTTTGGGGTGTTGAACTGTGGAACTTCGCAGAACTTCCACAGGATTTTGTGAAAGTCCTATTGGTTTACATGGGGTAACTTTCATGGAAATTCCACAGTACTTGTGCAAAAGTTCTGCCAATGTAGATGCAGAACTTTCATGCAAGTACCTGCGGAACATTCAAGGAAGTCTGTAGAACAAAACTTTAAAACCATATTTCTGGGCATCCTGGCACAACGTAATGTCAGGGTCGTGTTCCTATGGCCCTGTTTAGGTAAACACAAGTGTTGGTGTTTACCTAGGGGCAGTACTTCTTGAATAGCAACATTTTCTGTGCCTCGCTAACTGAAAACAAGATGGCAGATTTGCGAAAGTACCAAAACCATTTGAGAAAGTTAAAAGTGCATTCAAGAAAGTAAAAAGTGCTTTCAAGCCTGACATACTGTATATTTTTTTCCCATAGACATGATGGGAAACATAAAACTTTAATAACGTTTTAACAGATTAATATTTTTTCACCAAACCTTCAAAAGGCACTTCCTTGACCTAGTCCCCATATTCTCTGAAACTTTTGGACCAGACAGACAAACCGTTTGGGCTGTACAGATGAGTAGATAATTTGCCAAAAATGTGTTGTTTTGCACTTTTTTGGTGCTGTGCAGCTCCACAACTGCACATCTGACCAGAACAACAGTTGCCAGATCCAAAGATCTATGGTAGCAAATGGCACATGCAAAATTTCAGGCAAATCGGTTGAATGGTTTAAAAGTTATTAAAGTGCATAATTTGGGGCTTTACATAGAAGTGACTACTCATATATATATATATATATATATATATATATATATATATTAGAGGCAAAAACTCCGTTTAATGCATCAGTTAGGTTGTTCTACAGTGACAAAAGTGAGAAATTCGCTGTTAGGGTTGAAAACCCCCTGGACCCCGCCACCCCAACCGGCATTGGGGTGCGCATTGGGATCATCAGCCCCAACTCTCACCCCATGACATGTGTAAATCAGCAGAAGTATAGGAGAATGGGTGAGAGTTAGACCCACGATCCCAATGAGCACCCCAATGCCAGTTGGGGGGTGTGGGGGTCCAAGGGGGTTTTCAACCCTAACAGCCGAATTTCCCACTTTTCTGCTGAGAACAACCCTAACTAATGCATTAAACAGAGTTTTTTCCTCTAATTTCCTTCTTTGAGAATGATAACAGAAATAGTGAATGTAATGCAGCAGGGAAAGGGCCCGCGCCCCGCCTACATGATGTTGTAGCATAGTAACAGGGACAGCAACGCAAACAGAAATGCTAACAGTGGTGCACATGGTAACACAAGCATGAATGAGAACAGAAAGGGTAACGCACATGGTGGCGTAGACGGGAATGGTCTGCCACGTGATGTATTGTCACATAGTAACATAGTGCCTGCAAACAGAAATGTCAATGGGCATGGTGATGTAAAGTGAAACAGTAAGATAAACAGTACTGTAGACAGAAATGGCAAAAAATAACAGAAATGCAAGCGTAAATGAAAACGCAGCGATAACGCATATGGTGGCGCAGGACGCCAATGGTAAGTGAACGGGTACAGATCGCAAGCGGAAAGGGCAACAGTAACAGTAATGGGTGCACAGGCTGGTTTTCCCAAAACCTGCATTGAGAAAGACAGTGAGTACAAATAATGTATGCAAAATAATGAGTATCGGTCGCTGAAAATGAGATCTTGGAATACTAAATACATTATATCTCAGGAACCGTACGACGTAGAAAAAAAATTTAAAAGTCATATTATTTACAACTGTCCTTGCTAATTTGAATCTTAGCCCCAATGTGGGGCTAAGAAGTTTTCCAACGAAAAGTCCGTATCTCGCACCGTTTCCGAGATACGGGCCCTGAAAGGCGTGGCGAACGCCGTAATGTTATCCTATGGGAAAAAAAGAAAGTTCGGAGCACCATAACTTTGCCTCCCTGTAATGTTTTTTCACCAAACTACTGAAAGGCACATCTGTGGGCTGTTGGCTGTCTTCCCTCCAAATTTCAGGAAAAATGACCAAACCGTTATTTTGCAGCAGGGCTCCAAATGATTTCTGTTAAGTGTCGGGCGCCGTAATGTTATCCTATGGGAAAAACTGTCAACTTTGGAGTGCCATAACTTTGCCGCCATGTAATATTTTTTCAATACAACACTGAAAGGCACATCTGTGAGATGTCGGCTGCGTTCCCTCCAAATTTCAGCCCAAAACTCCCAACGGTTATTTTGCAGTGCAGTGCCAAAGAATTGCTGTCATTTTCCCACAGACTAGAAAATTACTGTCGCAATTTGCAAAAGCTTTTGCAAAACTTTGCGACACTTTCGTGAGCACGAAAGTAATTTGCGAAAGTACTTTTTCCAGAACTTTGAAAAACATATTGCTGGGGTGTTTTACCACAAAATAAAGACATGGCAAGCATCCTCAGGGCCCGACTAGGTGAATACAAAAAAAATTAGATTGCTAGAGGGTCCCAAATTTAAATGCCAACCATTTTTGTGATCACCAACTGAAAACAAAATGGCCGATTTGCAAGTAACAGGCCCATTTGCGAAAGTAAAAATGCATTTGCGAAAGTGTTGAACTTTTTGTTAACTTTTCCCATTGACTTATAATGGGAAACGGTTTTTTGAATAACTTTTGAACCGTTTAATATTTTTTCACAAAATCTTCAATAGGCACATTGGAGACCCTGGCTGCATGTTCCCTGAAGATTTTGGGCCAGTCATGCAAACCTTGCGACCTGTAGGCGCGACCACAGAATTCCAGAAAAGCGTAAACGTGTGCACAGATCATGCTTAATAACTCCGTAACTGTATATCCGATCAGTACGAAACTTGGCAGATCCCAAGGCCTATGGGTCTTGATCATACATTCCAAATTTCAGGCAAATCCATCAAACAGTTGCAAAGTTATTAAGGTGCAAAATTTTGGGTTTACTATGGAAATGGCTCAACTCCTAATTCATGATAGCACTAATCGCTACCATAATATATATATATATATATATATAGAGGCAAAATTCCATTTAATGGGTTGTTCATTACGACAGGTGAGGTCTGCTGTTAGTTGAAAACCCCTTGACTACTACCTTCGCAGAGTTGGGCGAGTGATTGGGATCGCTAGCCCCAACTCCTCACCCCATGACATGTGTAAAGCAGCAGAAGTATAGGAGAATGGGGTGAGAGTTAGGACCTATGATCCCAAGTGCACCCCAATGCCGGTTGGGGGTGGGTGGGGTCCAAGGGGTTTTCAACCCCAATGCTATAATTTCCTCACTTTTGTAGCTGTGGAACAACCCTAACTAATGCATTAAACTGAGTTTTTTGCCTCTAATTTCCTCTTTGAGAATGATAATGAGAAATACTGAATGAATGGGGCAAGGGAGCGCTGGGCCTCTTTGGGCCCCTGCGCCTCCCACTGCATAATGTGTTGAGGGAACGTGAGGGGCCTTTGGGCCCCGTGCTCCTGCCACATGATGTGTTGTGGCATACTAACAGGGACAGCAACGCAAACAGAAATGCTAACAGTGGCGCACATGGTAACACAAGCACGAATGAGAACAGAAAGGGTAACGCACATGGTGGCGTAGACGGGAATGGTCTGCCACGTGATGTGTTGTCACATAGTAACATGGTGCCTGCAAACAGAAATGTCAATGGGCATGGTGATGTAAAGTGAAACAGTAAGATAAACAGTACTGTAGACAGAAATGGCAAAAATAACAGAAACGCAAGCGCAAATGAAAGCATAAAGGATACGCGCACATGGTGGCGCAGAGCGTCAATGGTAAGTGACACACGGGTACAGATCCGCAGCGGAAAGAGCAACAGTAACAGTAATGTAAGCGCACAGGCTGGGTTTCCCCAAAACCTGCATTGAGAAAGACAGTGAGTACAAATAATGTATGCAAAATAATGAGTATAGGCGCAGAAAATGAGATCTTGGAATACTAAATACATTATATCTCAGGAACCGTACGACGTTGAAAAAAAATTTAAAAGTCATATTATTTACAACTGTCCTGGCTAATTTGAATCTTAGCCCCAATGTGGGGCTAAGGAATTTTCCAACGAAAAGTCCGTATCTCGTACCGTTTCCGAGATACGGGCCCTGAAAGGCGCGGCGAACGCCGTAATGTTATCCTATGGGAAAAAAAGGAAAGTTTGGAGTGCCATAACTTTGCCTCCCTGTAATGTTTTTTCACCAAACTACTGAAAGGCACATCTGTGGGCTGTTGGCTGTCTTCCTCCAAATTTCAGGAAAAAGACCTAAACTGTTATTTTGCAGCAGGGCTCCAAATGATTTCTGTTAAGTGTCGCGCCGTAATATTATCCTATGGGAAAAACGCCAATTCTGGAGTGCCGTAACTTTGCCGCCATGTGATATTTTTCACCAAACTACTGAAAGGCACATCTGTGTACTGTTGACTGTCTTCCTCCAAATTTCAGGAAAAAGACCAACTGTTATTTTGCAGCAGGGTGCCAAAGGATTCCTGTAATGCTTCAGCGCTGTAATGTTATCCTATGGGAAAACTGTCAACTTTGGAGTGCCATAACTTTGCCGCCGTGTAATATTTTTTCAATACAACACTGAAAGGCACATCTGTGAGATGTCGGCTGCGTTCCCTTCGAATTTCAGCCCAAAACTCCCAACGGTTATTTTGCAGTGCAGTGCCAAAGAATTGCTGTCATTTTCCCACAGACTAGAAAATTACTGTCGCAATTTGCGAAAGCTTTCGCAAAAATTTGCGACACTTTCATGAGCATGAAAGTAATTTGCGAAAGTACTTTTTCCAGAACTTTGGAAAACATATTTCTGGGGTGTTTTACCACAAAATAAAGACATGGCAAGCATCCTCAGGGCCCGACTAGGTGAATACAAAAAAAATTAAGTTGCTAGAGGGTCCCAAATTTAAATGCCAACCATTTTTCTGATCACCAACTGAAAACAAAATGGCCGATTTGCGAAAGTAACAGGCCCATTTGCGAAAGTAAAAATGCATTTGCTAAAGTGTTGAACTTTTTGTTAACTTTTCCCATTGACTTATAATGGGAAACTGTTTTTTGAATAACTTTTGAACCGTTTAATATTTTTTCATGAAATCTTCGAAAGGCACATCAGGGACCCTGGCTGCATGTTTTCTGAAGATTTTGGGCCGGTCACACAAACCGTACGACCTGTAGGCGTGACCACAGAATTCCAGAAAAGCGTAAACGCGCGCACAGATCACACTTAATAACTCCGCAGCCGTATATCCAACCAATACAAAACTTGGAAGATCCCAAGGCCTATGGTTCTTGATCATAAATTCCAAATTTCAGGCAAATCCATCAAATGGTTGCAAAGTTATTAAGGTGCAAAGTTTTGGGGTTTAACATAGAAATGGCTCCTCAACCCTAACTATGGTAGCACTACCGTGCTACCATAATATATATGTATATATACACAAACATACACACACACACACATGTGTGTGTGTGTATTCATTCCAAGTTTGACCACTGTGTAAGGATATAGTGGGAAAGTATCGACCCCTAGGAATGAACAACTATTGTACTTGACAATTGTCATACTGCCTGAAAACAAAGTCTGGTGGCAATATGACTAATGTAAGGTAACAGTTTGTTCCAAGGGATTATTATTTTCCCACTGTAGCCTGAAATGACTCTAGTCAATATCTATTTTATAAAACCTTATGTAAATTATATTCCATATCCTCCCCAAAACTGAAGACATGTAAATGTATTGTCTTTATTTCCTGTGATTGATGTGGTGATCCAGTAATCTTATTCAATGTCTGCTTAGTTATTATAAAAACAAAATCCCTGATGGAGTACTAGTTTTGATTGTTATCATTCCTCCCTATGCACACACAAGTTTTATTTTTCCACTATTTGCACTTCCTGGTGCTAGTGGTCTCCCCAACTCAGCAACTGTATTTGTACCTGAAGTTGTGGGAGGGAATTGTTCCCTGGTAGTCTAATTGCTCCTCCCCTTCCCATGGGTGCAGCTACTGAGGGGGAAGAGGGTGTCCAGTCCTCCTCAACTTTTTAGGCCCTACAAAATGATCAATGACACTGGCATCAGCATGAAATGCTTGGTAGATCCATGCACTCCGATGATTTAGCTGTGGCTGCACCCATTTTCTCCCTGTTTTGATCCTGACCTCTCTACACACCCATGACCATCATAACATCACAGAGAAGGGAATTGGTTTCTCCCCCCACTGAATTCTGCTACCAGCCTCCATTTCAAGCAAGTACAGTAACATGCATCATTTTCATTTTTTGTTTACATCCCTTTGTATTGTCCCCAGTTCCATTTTTAATACCACCCTTCCTGCTAACCCCCTTCCCAATCCCAATCCAACTCTGATGTTCACATTACAGAGATAGCAGCTGCATTATCCTATAATCACTTCTGCTGCCGGTGGTTGTCTCACAAATGTACAGTGACTTGCATTCTTCAATTCACTTATTAGATAAAGTTAGCTCAATAACACAAGTCAGTGATCTTAAGTAAGGCAGTGCAGGAAGCGAAGGTGAGCAGAGGGTAATGCTGGCTTCCAACTCAGTAATATAACAGGTGGAGTCAGGATAGGGGTTGAGCTAAGGGTTGGCAGTAGTAGGAGGTCGATACTGAAAACATAATGGGGCACCACTAGACTACCAGAGATTTAAACAACAACATGAACATCATGCAAGTCACTGTACTGGCTCAAGATGACAGCCAGTAGTAGATGGTAATACCGGGCACCATCTCCATGCTATGAAGATGAGGGAAGTAGGGAGGCAGAGATCAGAACTGGGAAGGGGGGCCTCTAAACTGTCAGTAAATGTTTTGGTCAGACAAAGGGGAGTGAAATGGGGTAACCTCTAGTGCCAGGGAATTAGTTTAAAATCAGTATGAGGGAACCACTAGCAGCATGGGGAAAAAAACTGAAATGGCTACACAAGGATACAAGGGCTATTTAGTTTATCAACACACAATGACTGTTCTGGTATCAATTTACATGATCAGTTGGCAATAGTTAAAACAAATGAACTGTTGACCAGTTTCTTGTTCAGAACTGGCTAATAGTTTGAAAAGTGAGCATGTCATTTGATTGGCTCTGGACCAATCATAGCCAACCAATTTTTCTTAAGATTTTATAATATGTATCAATAGCGATATATTAACTGGCTAAAACTACAGTAATTGAGATAAGGGCTGCCACTCTACAAAACTCAAACCCTACAACATTTGGACATGTGCTATTACAGTTTTTAGTCCAATGCCCACACAGTTTGGAAGTGTGCTATTAGGTCCGTCAAGCCTAACTTACATCCTCTCCCCTCCACTTCCCTCAATAGCCAAGGCCATGCTACAGGTATGGAACCATGCATCAGTGGTGTGGTACCTCATACGGTGCCTACATATTCAAAAATTGTAAATAGCAACCATTATCTTCACCCTCCACCATCCCCTACCCTCATAACCCAAAGCCAAGCTACAGATCTGGCTCTATACTACAAGGCTATTCTAGTTCATGTGAGTTGTAGGTCCAACGCTAAGCTGCATATTTACTACACAGTTTTAAGTTTGCTGGTGTATAGCCTTGCGGACTCTGTGTATTATATAACAGCCATATAACAACAGCATTTTCTTTCGCATCTTGCCTAGTAGAATATGTGCCATCAACTTGTAACTTGTTTCATACATTTTCAATAAGACACTGCATAAAATAGTATACATGTCTTACACATGTAACTTGCTTTTAATAGTTCCACATTTGTGCCCTAAAAAAGAAAGTTACAAATGTGAAATGTGTATAGTACTTACAAATCTGTAACAAGTCTGCTGCTTTGTGCAGGGTCCACAGTATTTTGTGCAAAGTAAACTACAATATAAATGGATGTAAAACTTTTTAGCTATGCCCAGCAAGTATTTTAATTACAGACCTACAATTTGTAGGATGTATATAAAACTCCTGATCTGTGTATCATGACTTCAGACTGGTTGCTTGACCTTGTGTCATGAGAGTAGGGGATGAGTGAGGGAGTGGGAATTTGAAATGCTACTTACAAAATGTGTCTACAAAGGAACCATGCATATCGGCCTAAACAGCTGGTGTATGCAAGCTGGAAGGCACACAGTATGTTGAACTCCAGTCTGTCATGAGATGAGAGCTGCAACTAACAAAAGTGACTGCAAAAACGTTTTGCTTTTCATTTTATTTCTATTAATTTATTTTAGAAGCAGGTAAGCATACTAGAATATACATTTCTTTTTCAGGTACAACCTGAGGACAAGCTTAATGAAAAGTTACAGAAATGTTTAAGGATAATATTCCCTTGTCATTTATACAGTACAGTATACATGATTCAAACTACATTAACTAAAACAAGTTTAGACATCCAATTATCAAAAATATTGGTACACAGCAGAAGAAAAAGAGTTGAAGGAAAAAAAACAACATTTTATACGTGTGATAAATGTTTTCCAAGTTGACAGCACAAAACGCAAAAGTACATTGTCTAGCCACAGTATGAGAAATCAACAAAAAATAAACAAAAAAATAAATAAAATAGCAGAGAATAAGAGGTCTTTGGGGAAATGTGAATCAAAATGTGTATTATAGTTAAGCTGATCACTTTAACATCTAGGGACAATAGATTTTCTGAATTTTTAAACAGAGAAATAAAGGGCTGGATTTTCAGAGAGCCCATAGATTGCCACGATTTGTGGTGATTCAGAGCAGTGGCAAACTCAGGGTATATCAGGGACCCTGTGCCCAATTCTGTAAAATGAGAGGTCCCAGACCAAAGACCCGGGATTTGCCAGAGCTGCAGGGCTGAACCAAACATTGGGTGCACCTATGGTATTTAATGGAGGGGTCTGTAAAACCACTTCTGCATAAGCCTACATGAGCAACAGAGGTTGGGGGGGGGGATTCAGGCTGGAAGGCGGGGAACAGGGGCTGCTGGGATAGTAAGGGTGCCATAGGGTATGAGGGGGGTACAGAGTCAGTTCCAGGGAGCAGAGGAGGTACCTGGCAGAGGTGCCATATGGTGTATCTGACAGCCAAGGGGAGAAGGTGTGGGGTTGACATATCAATACTATTATGACACAGCCCCAGGTGTAAGCTCCCCAGGCACTCACCCCATGTAGGGGACTGTGGATCCTGTGAGGCATTCACCAGGGGTGCTTCCACCTGGGGCCATGTCGTAATGGTATTGCCATGCCAACCCCCCTTTCTGCTCCCCTCAGCTGTCAGATATGCCATATGGAACCTCTGCCTGGTGCCTCCTCCACTCCCTGTAACTACCTGCATGCTTCCCTCTTACCCTATGGCACCATCACTGCCCCAGCAGCCCCTGTTACCCAACTTCCTGGTCCCACATCTCACTCATCGACCTGCCAAGCAGTGGCACAGGCCCTTAGACCACCTCCTGGGTGGTCTAATATGAGAACCCTGTTGCAGCCATGGAGGGGCTCATAATATCCCATATAATGGTATGGCACAACCCCATTATAGTGCTCACCCACCCATGCAACCTGGTGCAAGGGTGCTTTTGCCATAAGTGTGGTACAGGGGGACTTTACACCAAGACATCCCGACTTCACTGCAGCAGGTGTTTGAAAATTAGGGATGCCACAAACTATGATGCAATGTGCCGCCTGCATCTTGCACTTTTGGCTCAGGCACCTTACATCATAGTTTGTTGTTTGAAAATCAAACCCAAACAGTCTGACATTGGATTGTGCACATACAGCCAAAATTGCCCAGGATGTTACAATGATGCATAAAATTTTGGACCAATAAGGTAACTTTGCACTGCTTTCCTGGCAAAAGTACTAGAAGGGACTGAGTCAGTCACAACTGAAGCATAGCTTAGTACCAGAAGAAGATTTTGATAAGCTCTTGCCAAATAAGTTCCTTTAGTTAGGAAATTGTATATTCTATGGTGTTTAATGGACGGGTCTGTAAAACCAGCTCCGCTTAAGCCTACATGAGCAACAGAGGTTGGGGCAGACTCAGGCTGGAAGGTGGGGAACAGGAGCTGATGGGATAGTGAGGGTGCCATAGGGTATAAGGGGGGTACAGAGTCAGTTCCAGGGAACAGAGGAGGTACCTGGCAGAGGTGCCATATGGTGTATCTGACAGCCAAAGGGAGAAGGTGGGGGGTTGACATGGCAATACTTTTATGACACAGCCCCAGGTGTAAACTCCCCTGGCACTCACCCCATGCAGGGGACTGTGGATCCTGTGAGGCATTCACCAGGGGTGCTTCCACCTGGGGCCATGTCATAATGGTATTGCCATGCCAACCCCTCTTTCTGCTCACCTCAGCTGTCAGATATGCCATATGGAACCTCTGCCTGGTGCCTCCTCCACTCCCTGTAACTACCAGCATGCTTCCCTCTTACCCTATGGCACCATCACTGCCCCAGCAGCCCCTGTTACCCAACTTCCTGGTCCCACATCTCACTCATCGTCCTGCCAAACAGTGGCACAGGCCCTTAGACCACCTCCTGGGTGATCTAATATAAGCACCCTGTTGCAGCCATGGGGGGCTCGTAATATCCCATATAATTGTATGGTGCAACCCCATTGTGGTGCTCACCCACCCATGCAACCTGGTGCATGGGTGCTTTTGCCATAAGTGTGGTACAGGGGGACATTACACCAAGGCATCCCGACTTCACTGCAGCAGGTGTTTGAAAATTAGGGATGCCACAAACTATGATGCAATGTGCCACCTGCATCATGCATCTTTGGCTCAGTCACCCTGCATCATAGTTTGTTGTTTGAAAATCAAACCCAAATAGTCTGAAGTTAGATTGTGCACATACAGCCACAATTGCCCAGGATGTTACAATTATGCATTCAGTTTTGGACCAATAAGGTAACTTTGCACTGCTTTCCTGGAAAAAGTACTAGAAGGGACTGAGTCAGTCACAACTGAAGCATAGGTCAGTATCAGAAGAAGATTTTGACAAGCTTTTGCCAAATAAGTTCCTTTAGTTAGGAAATTGCATATTCTATTGAGTGCCAATTTTTGAATGAATTTTTGAGTTCACTTTATCAAAACGTGGGCTTTAACTCAAAACAGGCTCTAAAATAACATTGAGATATTTGAAAGTATCTACACAGTCAAGAGGGGTACCATACAAGGCAAGGATTTTTAAATCACCTGCTTATTTTTAACCTTCTGAGCCATTATGAACAGCTTAACCTTCATTTTAAATTTATTTAAAACCAAATTGTTTAGACAGAGCAATTTCTGCACTATGCCAAGTGCCTGGGTAAGAGCTGAGTTTATCTCACCCAAGTATGGAAATGAGAAAGGAAAATGTGGGCGCACTGGAATTTGAACTCCAGACCTCTGCCAGAGGTATGGAGTTCAAGTCCTGGTGCACCACATTTTCCTTTCTCATTTCCATCCTTGGTTTAAAAAAAAAAAAACTATATACCTTGCAGGGGTTAAACTGCACTGAAAAGTAGTGGTATTTCTCACCCATGTAGGAACTGTAGAAGTATAGCATGGCATTATCCACATAAAGAAGGCATTCAGGTTCCCTGATGGCACTTGCTATGAGATACATGAACAACAAAAATAGTACTGGGCACAGTATGGAGCCTTTAGGAACCCCATTCTGATCCCGCTTGCAAGATTCTATAGAACTTCTGTAATTAGCACCTTGATGTCTATCACGTAAATAATCCCTAAGCCTTGGAAATGTTTGCTGCAGGGGAGGCAACAGTGAGTTGTGGTGAATAGGTTCAGATCAGTGGAAGGAGAGATCACCAGTAGAGTACCACTAGGAATTGTCTTGGGCCCAGTCCTCTTCTATATGTAGATCAGCGACACAGGAGAGGAAATCCAGGGCAGTCTGTGACAATTAACAGGTGACAATTAACTGTGGCACAGCTGACAATGTGGAAGGGATAAGGAAATTGCAGACAGACCTGCAAAAGCTAGAAAAGTGGCCCAAAGTCTGGCAACTGAAATTCAACTCCAAGAAGTGTAAAGTGATCCACTATGGAATAAAAACTCCAGAACAGACTATTTGATGTGAGAGATTCAGCTGGACACATCAAGCAACACTGAGGTGAACCCAGGTCTTTTTCCACTAATCACATTACTGGGCTGACTACTTCAACTCCATGCATGGTGGGTTTAAAACTGTACGTTTTAATGCCCAGTGTATAGCAACCAAGGTGAACAAAGTTGAAGCATGAATTACTAACTATGAAGTGAACATCAGGGCAATTACTGAAACCCAGCTTCATTTTTCAATACATAACAGTGAAATCCACAGTACCAAAATATCATATCTTTAAAAATGATTGAATTGGAGGGTGATTAATGCTT
The DNA here is from genome assembly GCA_016271365.2 of Neoceratodus forsteri. Taxonomy (NCBI): domain Eukaryota; kingdom Metazoa; phylum Chordata; order Ceratodontiformes; family Ceratodontidae; genus Neoceratodus; species Neoceratodus forsteri. The sequence goes on along the minus strand of CM057453.1, from coordinate 1,210,080,229 downwards.
TAGTAAAGAATATTTTGGTAGTTAATAAATATAATACCCATGCCTCCTTGGACTGCAGTTGTGAATATTCAGTTGTTTAAATTAGGTCAGGTGAATACATAAAGTTGAAAGTGTGTTGTGCTTATAGCTCCCCTGAACAAAGTGAAATGGGCCTCAGAGGCTTTGTAAACTTAATTTCTCATTTTGTAAATCAGAAACTAATTACTACAGGAAATTTTAATTTAAACTGGTCTGGGAATAATGTACTTAAATACAAAAATTCTCTACTGAACTCTAGGCTTCAACAACTAATTGAAATGCCTTCTCACTTAAATTTGAAAACAAATGATCATTCTTTGCATGATTGGTTCTTGACAAACTGGAAAGAACACATTGGCCCAGATATTCAAAATGCACCACAAAGTAGTGCAATAGCAGGAGCAGGCACAAGTGCAGTGTGCCCATGCACAACATGCACGATATTCAAACACAGTGCAGGCCAAGGTGCACTTGCGCAACAAAACTGAATATCACAACATGGCGCAACCAGGGATGCGCAGTGGCACAGGGCTGATGCACAGTAGCACAACCAGGGATGTACAGTGGAGCAGGATAACAGCACAGTAGCACAACCAGGGATGCGTAGGGACAGGATGCAGGGGTGCACCACCCATGGAAGACATGGGCAGAGGAGCATGCAGCAGACTAGACAGCCCCCCCCGCACCCCATGAACTGCATAACCTGTGGTGAGCTGGATGAACCATCAGCCCATGAGCACCATCACCGAATCCACAGCTGGGGCATGGTGCCCCAGCACACCCCCTAGCAAGCAGTGACCGCAACACAAGGAGGTCCGGCCACCCAGTGCCACCCCATCAAACCAATGCAGAGCACACCCTGCACAGCGATCCCCAGACACCCTGTCCAGGAACAGCTCCCAACAGTGCATGACACCATATGCATGCCACCACCCCCACTGTGACAATGCAGCCCTGTGCACCATGAAGCCATGCATGGCTGCCCCACCATGAACACCCCGCAGCAGGCAGCACCAGCCACCGATGCAACAACTGCAGACACAGTGCTGCCCTGCACATCCCCCCCATGGCACAACCGAGAGGTTGACCCTGTGTCAGTACCCGAGGTACCACGCATGTTACAGGGCCTGCCCTGGATGCCAACACCAGCAGGACAGCACCCCGTACACCCACCCAAGCACACACCCTGTCCCAGCACTGGCCCCAACAGCCAGCACAGATGCCCACGGTGGTGCATGGAGGCATGTGCCACAGAGGATGCAACACAGGGCACGGAAAAACACCCACCCAGACCCAAGGGCACCCCAACACAGGGACACAGTAGCAGGGCAACATTTCCCACTGGTGTGTGATCACAGCAGCCATGTACCCATGGCCAGGACCCCACCATGGCACAGGTGTACGAGCCACCCTGTGCATGCATCATGAAGCCGTCCACCACCAGCATGCACCCGGAGCACAAGTGACAGAGATCAGAGCACAGACCCTGCAAGAGACACCAGCGACAGTATGGAGGGAGGACAACAACAGCAGAGGCCACAGTGCCAACCGAGGCAGACATGCACCATACCAGTGACAGGAGGCAAGCTGCCATTGCGCCAGGTCCAGAGGGTGGTCAGCATGGACAGCCACCTCTGACATGCCAGCAGACCGGGCATAGCACAGACATGCAAGGGTGTCAGCAGCATGGGTCATGGACATACTGACAGGGGCACCATGGACACAGTGCATGCACCAGAGACCGCTGCACACAGGTGTCCAGTGCACAGGGAACAACACACATACCACAGACAGGGACCAAGTCCCCCACCCACACCATAGGCAGGTCCCAGCCAGACACACACATGCCCAGGCCTGCACCACCCCCATGCCATGCACACCACTGCAGCCAATCACCATTAGCCCACTGCAAATCAGAGACCACTACAGTTGCCATAACAAAATGGATACATTAAAGGTGTGTGAAATACAAAACATATTTACAACTATATACAATGGGGGGAAAGGGCCACAAACCAGGTGAGGGTAGCCATGGGGCGGGGTGAACAACTAGGAGAGGGATGAAGGGATGTGAGGGTTAGTCCAAGGAGGGAATACAAAAAAGGGGCATAGAGGGCCTATTGCCGGCCCCTCTCCCCACTTCTGTCCCTGTGCCGTCTTCTGTAGCGCCGTCCTCCATCCTGCTCCAGCCTCTGCAGGAGCTCGAGGGTGGCCCTTGCAAGCTGCAGCAGCTTCTGCACACTTCTTTCAAGTGCTGTCCAGCATTGCCCACCTAGGACAAGGGAGCAGAGTCATTACATGTGACTGGTCAGACCCCTTCAGCCCACCCATTGCACACGGCAAACAGTCGTGGGCCACGCCCCTGTGATGGCATGCGACCACCCACAGTGACCATGCCCACATGACCCACCTACCCAGGCACCCACAGCCATGCAGACCGCTGCACACACCCACCACCCATGTCACGCACAGCACCACCGTGGCCGTACAGTGACATGGCTATGTGGTGCAAAGGCAGTGGCACAACCATGTAGCCAGTGCATGCATGGACCACCAGCAATGCCCACCCACACATGCTGTGCCACAGAACAGTGAGGAGTGCACTGTGTGGCGTGCATGGTGGTGGAGCCAAGTGCTGGTGGCCATGCCCTGCCACCAACCCTGCAACACATCAAGCACAGATGTAAGGGGAAAAATGGCACTCACCTGCATCCAGGCCTGCTGGGTGCTGCTGGCCCATGACCCCTCAACCACGACCCTGCTGCAGCTGTGGCGCACCAACCCTGTCCTGCTCGGAATGGGCCTGCCTCGCCCTATGACGCTTCTCTGGGCCTAGGGTGCAAACATGGAGAGGGGAACATCAGTACAAACCAGTAGCAAAGCCCCCGTGTGCGCATTCCCGCACAGCCCAGCCATGCCGCACCACCACCACCACCATCACTGCCCCCACTAGACGGACCCCCCCGAGGGGTGGACATATGCACACCGCAATACTCAGATGGACAGACGCTACCAGTGTATGGATGGAGCACCTACCTGGCCGTGGCACGGTGCCTCGCCGGGCACGTGCCTGCAGATGCCCCAGTCTGTCAGGGTCCCTCCGCTGTAAGTCGCCATACCTGTGGTGACACTGCTCACCAGACCTGGTGATACCGGTGGCCTTCTCCAGGCTGTCAGTCACCTCCTCCCACACAGCACTGCATGGCCTGTCAAGTGGGTCCTGGCCAAACAGGGCTTTAGCATGGGGCTCAACACTGGCCACCAGGTTGGCCACCTCTATGGCGCTTCACTGCTGTGCTCACCTCCGTGCCATCGTGCAGTGAGTATCACTATCAAAATGGCGCTCTGTAGAGCACGTTCCCCATGTGCGGAGACTGCACGGTACTGCGCTGCCATTCCCCATCTCGCTGTCACCGAACTGCACGATAGGGGTGCACCCATGTGGATGCATGGTGCCTAGGGGCAAAGGTCAACCACAGGGTCAAGGGTCTGTCCGTGCACAGAGCGCCACAGCACAATTGGGATGCCCTGCGTGTAGCGCAGTAGGGTGCCTGTATGTGATGCCCTGCAGTGGATTACCGCGCTGTGGCTCCATGGTGTCTACAGTGCACAAGGGCACGAGCATCACAGGGGCGAACAGTGCCCCCTGTTGTGTCCCCTGTTGTGCCTTCAAACCCTAGTGACACTGGCACAGTGGTGGCTGTGCCCTGCACTGCCTCCCATGCACAGCACGTCATTAGAGCTGCACGCGTCGGCGTCAGCAACCCAGACATGCGCCGTGTGGTGCCTACTGTACATGTCACAGAGCTGCGCCATAGCCTGAGCTTGCTCTACAACATTACGCAAGGTACAACAGCGCAATGTTCAGCCAGCATATGCAAATCAGCTCATCAGGCATTCCATGGCACAACCACTGCATTAGCATCCACTTATAGTTGTGCCTCGCCTCATTTGCATGTGTTGTGCTATATAAATGTGACATTGGGCTGCAGAGGACATAGTTTAGTATTGCAGTCTATTGTGGTGGGTTGCATGCTGTTGGGATGTGGGGACTGTGGTTTGTGACGGCTGAATGGGACTGCACATTCAAAGGTAACACCTGTCATTTCCACAGGCTCGATCATGACCGAATGTGAAGATGGGGAGAAACAGGGACGGGGAAGAAGGAGGAGGCCCAACTTCACCCGGGCTGAATCAGATGCCCTGTTTGAGGCATATCTTGACAGGGAACTGCTGCTCATCAGACAGCAGGGAATGCCACAGGCCTGTGCTGTGGCGTGGGGTGAGGTGGTGCATGCCGTGAACCAGCATGGCAGCCACTAGTGGTCCGTGCAGAAGTATAAGAAGAAGGTCAGCATGGACAGGAGGAGGATCAAGAATAAGGTGGCTGCCATCAGGGCAGCACGTGCTGCCACCTGTGGGGGAACAGCCGGATGTGCCATGCCTGACACCACAGAAGGAGCAGGTGGCTGGCAGCATGTGGCGTTGTGCCATAGAGGGTGTTCTTGGTGGTGGCTTCCAAATGGGTGGCAGCCCATCACTGCATGGTAGGTCCTGTGCTGTCACTGTGTGGGTGGTGGGGGGAATGCCACAGGGCAGGGTGGAGCTACTAACACTACTGTGTTCCCTTACAGCTCCTAAGCATCTACATGGGTCAGCGGTGGTGGGTTTGTCCACCGAGGGTGATGCCCTGGACATGGAGGATTGCCCATCCACCTCCACAGGTGTCCGAGGGACTTGACCAGTGTATACCTGCCTGTCTGTCCAGACTGAAGAGGGTGGTGCGGGTGCGGATGATGCCCTTCCTGTGTACCAACATGACAGCTCCCACAGTCTCCAGCATGCTGGGACATGGATTGATGCCGGATCCAGCACCGATGATGATGGATCACAAGTCCCGGACAATGATACATGTGGGACGCAGGATGGTCCTACAGCAGGCAATGGCACGGGCGTTGCTGTGGGTGGTGCCACCGTGGAGGCCTGCATAACACACAGTCCCAGCCTGTGCCTGTATGCCCCAGTGGGGCAGCACTGGTGTGCGTCCAGGGTGTTGGGGCTGTTGCGGCTGCTGTGGCAGTGCTGATGAGCCCTGGCAATCGGCAGCTGGAGGGGCAGTGCCAGCAGTCGGCCAATGGCGATGGGGGACAGTGTCAGGTGGCAGTGGCAATGCACCACGTGTGGATGTGCCCCAGCATGGCTCTGGTGTGCAGCACCCATTGTCAAGGGGTGCTGCCCAGTAGGGCCAGGAACACCACGAGGGACAGCATGCCGGACTGGTGGATGACCTCTTTGACAAGCACAGCCATCTACTCCAGGCTTCAGTAGATCAGCAGTTGCGGCTTGTGACTGCAGTGAATGCACTCAGTGCGGTTCTGCACCAGGCAGAGGAGCGGTGCAGCAAAGACCACAGTCTGCTCCAGGCAGAGATGGCCTGGCAGCGGGAAGATGTGACCGCTGCCATTGACAAGCAGACAAATGCATTCACAGCTGTCATGGCCACATTGGGCACCCAGTTCAGTGCCCATGCACTGCAGACACTGTGTACTGTTATGTCCACCCCCCATTCCCGGTGTGATGCGACACCTGCTATGTCAATACCGGGTTCAGCTGTGGGCATAACGAGCACACCTGGCGTGGGCATGTTCAGTGGGCTGCAGACCCCTGTGCGAACACAGTCGCGTTCACGCAGTGACACCCCCCGGGGGACTGTTGGTACCACCCCATGAGGCCAATGGTCAGCCTGGCATGGCTGGCAGGTCTCGGTGGGGCTGCCCACACATCTGTGGTGGCCGTGGCACTGTGCCGCGTGACTGACCTGTCTCCCACCATGGCCACTGTGTGCCGCTTCCCTATGTGCAGTGTGGTGTGCATCATGTAACGCATGGGTGGGGTACCTGGCCCTGCACACACAAGGTCCCTGTGCACACCCTCCGGCTGCTGTCCACTGTGGCGTGTGCATGATGATGCCTGCATTGTGCTGTCTGCCAGCGTGCAATGGTGCCTAGCGTCTGCGGCACGCACAGTGACGGCCACTGGGAATGGTCGTGTGTGGATCTGTGTGGGGGTAGGGGTGGCAATTGGGGTTGGTGTGTCGTCTACCCCTTGTGCATGTCTTGTGGTGTGTGTGTGCGTGTGCACGTGTCGTAATCGGCCCTGCGCATCACTGATGCCATGTGCAGTGCCACACTGAGATCCATTCCCCTTACCGCAGTCCACCCCTGGAGTTCTTCCCTGCCTGTCTGTGGGCTGTGCCCTTGCCATTGGTGGTTGCACATGGCCCCGTGACCTACCTGTGTTGACCGAAGTGCTCTTCTGTAATGGTGTCCCGGTGCAGCTGTGACATCCTGATCAGGTGGGGGTCCCTTCGCCCAGGGGGTAGCTGCCCATCACCGGCTGGACCGGCATCCTCATCGTCCCCACCGCTGTCCCCCTCTTCGATCTCTACAGCTATCCCACAGTCATTGGCCATGTTGTGCAGGATGCAGCAGGCCAGGAATATCCTGCAGGTCTTCGAGGGGCTATACTGTAGGGCACCGCCAGATGTGTCCAGGCACCGGAAACATGCCTTCAGCATACCAAACACCTGCTCAATGACATTCCGTGTTGTGGCATGTGCCTCATTGTACCGTACCTGCGATGGGGTAGTGGGGCACCGGTATGGTGTGAGCAGCCAGGGACAGAGTGTGTAGCCACTGTCACCTGTGTGTAGAGGGTGGACATTAGTATGGTCTGCATCGCTTTGCCATGGACCAACAAGGCCGGTACCCATGGCACCTCTGACTATGCACCCCCCCCACGTCTGCTCATGTCGTCCTGCGTGATATGCATATTCACCCACTAGGTGGCCAGTGGGGATGTCCCCACTCTCAAGTCTGTGGCACAGTGTGGACTGGTGCCAGATGAAGACATCATGTGCTTCCCCAGGGTGCGTGGCACAGACATTGGTAATGCACCCCCTGGCATCGCACACCACCTGGCAGTTGATGCTTGCATACCCCTTCTGGTTGATGTATGACACACCAGCCAGGCCAGGTGGCATGCGGATGGCCACATGGGTGCAGTCAATGGCCCTGAGCACACCAGGCAACTGTGCTACCCTGTGGAACTCTTGCATGTGTGCTGTGCGCTCCTCCTGAGTGCTGGGGAAATAGATGTACTCCACAGCATGTGGCAGCAGTGCACTGAGGAATTGTGTGAGTAGGCATGACGTGGGTGACTGGGTTATGCCTGTTGTGTCCCCTGTTGGTCTCTGGAAGGTGCCCATGGCGAGCAGGCACATAACGGCTGTCACCTTCATCTCTACTGACAGAGCATGGCTCCATTGTGTGGGTGCCTGCATGTCATCACTGCACAGCTCACAGAGCCGCCTCAGGATCATCCGGTTCAGGCAGTACCAGCCCACAGTTTACGAACATATGAAATTTGCCAGCAGATAAAGGCCTAGAGGTCTATCAAGTCTGCTCAAATGTGCAGCTAGCACCCCTTATCCTGCAGCTGTCCCTCCCTTCCACCCTTCCCCTTCATTGACCCTCCCCCTTGTCCTGTCCCATCCCCTTTTGAAGCAGTCCACTGTTCTACTGCATACCACTTCTGCAGGTAACGCATTCCACCCAGCCACCACCCTCTCTGTAAAAAAGTATCTCCTCATTTCCCTCCTGAACGTTCCTCCCTCCAGTCTCATATCATGGCCCCTGGTGTCCCTCCCCTCCCTTACTTTGAACAGCCCCTCTGTACCTGTCTTGTTTATTCCTTTCATGTACTTGAAGGTTTCAATCATGTCCCCTCATCCCTCCTCTCCTCCACTGAGTACATGTTCAACTCCCTCAGCCTCCTCTCGTATGATAGGTCCCCCAGCCCCACTGATCATCTTTGTCACCCTGCGCTCCACCCCCTCCAGTAACTTAATGTCCCTCTTCAGATACAGGCACCAGTACTGCACGCAGTACTCCAGGTGTGGTCTAACTAATGACCTATACAGTAGCAGAATCACCTCCTCCCTCCTCAAGGATATACCCCTTGCAATACAACCCAGCATTTTGTTGCCCTTTGCAGCTGCCTTCCTACATTGTGCAGAGTTGTTCATTGACCCTGTAATGAGCACCCCCAGATTCTTCTCCTCCTCTGTCTGGGCAAGCTGTACTCCCCCCTGCCGGTAAGTCCTCCTTGGGTTCTTCATCCCAAAATGCAGCACCTTGCACTTTTTGCCATTAAACCCCAGTTGCCAGGTGTCTGACCAGGTTTCAAGCTTTGCCAGATCATCCTGCAACTCCTGCCATACCCTAGGTCATCCACCACTGCTCCTACCTTGGTATCATCAGCAAACAGACTGATCTTGCTCTTGATGTCCAATGATATGTCTGCAATGAATATCCCAAACAACACTGGTCCCAACACCGAGCCCTGTGGAACACCGCTCATCACTACCCTTGGGTGTAAGAGCTCCCCCCCCACCACCGCCCTCTGTTGCCTTTCCTGAAGCCAGTTCCCTACCTATCTTACCAGCTTTGCACCTGCCCCTGTGCCTACTAACTTACTTCCTAGACTTCCATGCAGCACTGAGTCAATGCCTTACTGAAGTCCAGATACAGGACATCCACTGTATGGCCCCTGTCCAGTTGCCTAATTACCCAGTCATAGAACTCCACCAGGTTGGTTTGGCAGGATCTGACCTGTATGAAGCCATGCTGTCTGCTGTCCTGTAGTCCTTTGGCCTCTAGGAGGGCCACCAGCCTCTCCTTCAGGATAGTCTCCATTAGCTTACCCATGATGGATGTGAGGCTCACTGGTCTGTAGTTTCTTGGTTCATCCTTGGAGCCACTCTTGTGGAGGGGCACCACATGAGCCATCCTCCAGTCCTGAGGTACACACCCCGAATGCAGTGAGGCATTAAATAGGTCTGCCAAAGGTCCTGCAAGGAACTCTGCCAGCTCCTTCAGTACCCTGGGGTGGATGCCATCTGGGCCTGGCACCTTATCCATCCTCAGTGCCTTCAAACCCTCCTGAACTCTGCCTTCCCTGTGTCTCTGTGTTAGAGTAGTGTTCAAAGGTGATGCTGGCTCGGTACTGCCTGTTCTGGGCATACTGCCGATGGGGCCTTCCACGGTCTCGCCCCCCTGCTGCCTACCTTCTCACACCCCTAATTACTGCCTCCATCTGGAAGGTGGTGCTGGCCATGTTCCTGGCTGGTGTTTCCCCCAGCGGCTGTTATCCCGTTCCCCCTGCTGCCCATTTCTGATGCTCCCCCTGCACTGGGTATACCTCCGGCCTTTGGCTGTGGCTGTCCTGCCTCCTGCCACTGCCCTCAGTCCAATGTGGCACTCCACTAACTATCCTGCACAGTGGCATAGGCTCCCCACTCCTATCCTGTTCCTGGCTCAGGTCAGGTGTGCCCTGTCCTGCTCCTGCCCAGTCCTGCTCACTGCTACCCTCTGTACTGCCCTTGTGTCTGTCACCACAGTCCCACTTGTGGCTTCCCTTAAGCGTTCTTGCACCCCTCTCTTGCTCCCTTTTATTTTGGATCATTTCCACTGTCACGCAACTTCCGCTAGCTCCCCTATTGCGCACGGCACATGCTGTTGAATATCGTACTGTGCATATTATTCATGGTTCCGCCCCCTACGGTTGCACATGCATTCAGTGCTATTGTATTCTTGAGCATTGCTACTTGCGTTGTGCAGCAGCCTCCTGCTGAATATCGCACAATGGCGCATTTCCATACTTACGCTGGCGCAACCCTTTTGAATATTCGGACCATATTGTTTTTGAGCTATTAGTGGATTGCATTAGTAACATCACCTCATTTTTAGTTGCTTCCAAGTGTATTCCCTTCATATAAGAGAGCTGGTGATCTTTGAAGAGGCCAGACAGGCACTCAACCATGCCTCGCTAGAGATGTTGCAAAATAAAATTTTGCCTGGCAAAATCAGTAATTTTGCCACATGAAATTCCACTGTACCACAAAATATTTTGCAGGGTGTAAACTTGTGAAATTTTGTCGTGAGATATGAAATTTCACCCGGGAAAAGTTCACCATTTCACACCTACAAAATATTTTGCAAAATGTGAGAATTTTTCAAAATACTTCACGTAATGAAATTTCTTAATTTCGCACCACACCATACCTCACATTCCAGGGTGTACCAAGCTCCTGTGACCATTCGATTGCTATAGTCATAGTCTGATCACCCAATGAGACCTGTCTCATCTGACATATTTGGGAAATCGTGTGGACAGATTATCGAGCTAAAAAAATTCAGTATGCAGTTACAGGAGGATCAAGATCTGGAAATCAGGCACCAAGTGGGATCATAGTGATATACTGACATGTCTGCAAATAGAAACATAGAAATTGATGGCAGATAAGGACTGCTTGACCCATCTAGTCTGCTCATTTTGCCTACCTACTGTAATACTACAGATCCTACTTGATCTCTGGCTTTTACCCTCTCTTTCCTATTGCTAGGGTTCCCTTGTGACTATTGCATGCATTCTTGAATTCCCTTATTGTCATTTCCCCCACCACCTCCTCTGATAGGCTGTTCCATGCATCCACCACCCTTTCTGTGAAAAAATGCTTCCTCAAGGTACCCCTGAGTCTACCACCTCTAGCCTCATATCATGACCCCTTGTTCTTGAACATCTTTTTTTTTGAAAGATGCTACCCTCTTGTACCTTATTTATGCCCCTGAGGTACTTGAATGTCTATATCATATCCCCCCTCTCTCTCCTCTCTCCCAGGGTATACATATTGAGGTCCTCTACAGTAGAAGTCACATTAAACTGTTCCTCCAACTCACTGCTCTTTCATTATTTTTTTTTGTGTGTGCCAACAACACAGTTGCAATTCTAAATGCTTAAAATACAAACTCTTTTTCAACTGATCATCAACTCACATGCAATCCACATGTAATGGACTTCCAGTCACTGTAAACTCCCGTCAGTTCCTATCCAATGTTCATGCAAAGCATTTTCAAATGTATGTGCAGTGCAGTAGTTACTGGCATTCATTCCATTCACCCAAGTGCAACTTGATTGACATTTCAATCTACCCAATCACAGGAAGAAGCTCACACTCAATTCCAGCCAATAGAAATCCTACATTAAGATTAAAAACCCTGCCTTGCCCACATTTTGTTTTTCCTGCTTATGAGGACTCAACTCATGCTATGTTATTTCTTCCCTTTTATTCTTTTATTCCCCCAAATGCCACAGTTTTTTGCTCCAACTGTACTGTAAGAGCTGAAGAAAACTGCTGCTGCTTGCTGAATTTAGGAATGGTGGAATTTCACCCACAAATGGCAGAATTTTCCCATGAACAGCAGAATTTCAACCGCGATCAGTGAAATTTTGCCGTGAATGGAGGAATTTCACTTGTGCAGGCATGACATGTCAGTCAAGTTGTACTACACACTGAAGTAGTGAAACTGGGTTCCAACTCAGTGGTATAGTATTTTTTATGGGTTGCTTAATGTGTTGTACTACATTGATAACAATTTCCTGAGAGCTGCAAAGTAAGCTAAAACTGAATATCAACTAGAAGCAACCAATTAGGAATCTTTTATTAATTCATTGCAGTGAGCAGTACACACATTAAGCAACTCATTGACAAATGCTAAATCAGTGAGTTGGAGGAACAGTTTTAAGTGACTTGTATCGTAGTCTCTCTTATATGACTTTTGGTGCAGATCCTGCACCATTTTTGTTGCCCTTCCATAAACTGCCTCCACTCTGTCTATGTCTTTCCAGAGATGCAGCCTCCAGAACTGGATACAGTACTCCAGATGGGGTCTCATCAATTGTTCCTACAGATATATCACCACCTCCTTTTTTCTGCTGGTGATACTTTTCCCTATGCACCCCAGCATTCCACGGGCTCTCTCCACAGCCTTTTCACAATGCTTGGTCACCTTTAGGTCATCAGATTTGATTACCCCCAGGTCCCTTTCCTGTTTGGTGGTCGTCAGTATCTTCTTCAAATCATGTTTTCCTCCCCTGAGTTTCTGTGCCCCAAATGCATGATTTTACACCTCTTTCCATTGAAACTTAGCTGCCACACCCTTGACCACTCCTCAAATCTGCTTAGATCCCTCCTAATTTTTTTTACTCCTCCCCGTGGTATCAACTCTGTTGCAGATCTTAATGTCATTTGCAAAGAGGCATACCTTCCCTTCTAGCCCCTGTGCAGACCCCAGAAATGATCCTTGTGGCACCCTGCTGGTCACCCTTCTCTCCTTGGAATACCACCACCCTCTGTGTTCTATCCCTTAACCAATTTCTGACCCAGTTTGCCACCTTGGGACCCACTCGCAGGCTACCGAGCTTGTTTACAAAACTCCAATGTGGAATGGTGTCGAAGGCCTTTCTGAAATCCAGGTAGACCACATCCACTGCCCATCCCTGATCTAATTCCCTGGTCACCCAGTCAAAGAACTCTATCAGATTAGTTTGACATGACCTTCCCACTTAGAATCCATGATGTCTAGGATCCTGTGATCTGCTGGATTCAAGGTATACCATAGTCCTTTCTTTTAGCAGTGATTTCATTAATTTCCACACCACCGAGGTCAGCCTGAGTAGCCTGCAAATGCCATTCTCCTCCCTGCTCCCACTTTTGTGGAAAGGGACTACATCTACCCTCCTCTAATCCTCCAGAATCACTCTCGCTTCCAGCAATTTGTTGAACAGCCAAGGGTTCTATAAATAGGGCAAAGAGAAGAGGCGACATGGGACTAGATTTTGGGGAAGTGTCTGGCTATCACCTAAATACCTTTAATTCTCAAGCACTAGGATGATGCTCATTAATATTAACACAGGCCTTCGGAGAGGAGTATATTTTTTGTAGGCTGTTTGAGTGTGTATGGTACGATACGGTTTCTGAATTACCTGAAATGTGCCTACAAGATCAACAATATGGGGAATTGGATTTGTCCAGTTTAAATATCGATAAAACTCTGATCCTCACAGGTGATACTGTTTCTGAATGACTTGAAATGGTTGTATGTGTGGTCACTGAAATAATTGGTAAATATATTGGAAGTTACTTCGTTCCCATGTTTGAAACAGTGATCAATAAGTTGTGGTTGAAAGTCCTCCAGTTGAGAAATTGGGCACAATAATGCTAAAAATGGAGTTAAATAAAAGATGTTATGAATGGATTGTCACACTTTCACCTGATCACTCAGCCATGGGCTCAATCCTCACGCTTGGTCTGGGGGAGTCAATTGATAGTACATGCACTGCACAAATTGAGAAAAGGGGAATCTCTCTCTCTCTTTCTCCATGTCAAGTCAGATGACCTGTCTGCCTCTTAAGTGATGATGGAGAATAAATTGCATTTGGTTAGCCCAGTAATATGACTGAACTTTCTTTTTGCCATGTGTGCCAGCAGTTGCTGGACAGGGCTACTGGAATATTTTGAAAGTGACAAAGAGCTCTTGGCAGTGTGATTATTCTGTCAACTTTGATTCTTTCAGACAGAGAGTGGTAGGGCCCCCCACATTTGAAAATCCCTAATCATGGCTTGGGTGAATGGGGTCCTGCTATTATTAAACATTGAGGTGTACCTATGGCAACATATATTCCCAGAAATTTTAACCTCTGTATGTCCCTATTGCAGTAGCGTAGCAAATTTCCAGAGGGCCTGGGTGCAAGGCAATGTTATAGGGCCCCTTCCCAGTTCTGAATAAACATAAAAATTATGATTTGGGCCCTTCAAAGCTCATGGGCCCGGGTGCCACTGTACCCCCTGCACCCTTGTAGCTACGGCCCTGCCCTATTGAATGGATATGTTGTATGCAGGGTTGTTGAGGGAATAAAATTAAAACATAGTGTTTGTAACTTAGAGGTAGTTAAGTGATAGCCACACACTTCCTCAGACTGAGTCATTATATCCATTACTGTCAGGAGCATCTCTTCTGAGTTTCCCAAATAGAGACACACATCATCTGCTTAAAGAGCTATGCAGTATTCTTCTCCCTCCACTGTTATGCCCTGAACTATAGGAGATGTACAAATAGCTTGTGCCAAGGGTTCTATAAGTATGGCAAAGAGGAGGGGTGATATGGGACACTCCTGCTGTGTGCCTCCTGTAAAGGGGGGTCTGCTGAATGATGCCAATTAATTTTAACACTGTGCTTTGGAGAGGAGTATATTTTTTGTAGGAGTTGAATGAATAAGTCCGGGAATCGTAGGCACTCCAGCACAGATAAAGAAACTGCTAGGAGACCCGGTCATATGCATTCTGAGTGCCTAGGCTCAGGAGGACTGACTGGGACTGAGATTGCTGCAACTGATGTATGACATGCAGTGAGCTGCCGATATTATCCTTTGTGGTGCATGTGCGCACAAATTCAGTTTGGTCTATATGTATAAGAGTGGGTAGGATTTTATCTACTCGTTTTGCCAAGACAGACATGAAAAATTTATAGTCAGTGTTAAGTACCAAAATGGGCCTATATAATTGACAACATGGAGGACTTTATTAGGCTTTAGGAAAATGAAATCGTAGCATAAGCCCATGAGGGAGGAGAGTCCCTGTCCTGAAGCTCTTTGGTATATGCTACAAATAATGGGGCTATGAAAAGTTTTTTTGTGAGCTTATAAAACTCTGCACCATAGTCATCCGGCCTGGGCACTTTCAAAGTTTTTGCAGTTTGGATTGTGAAATCCAGCTCCACTGGTGTATTATGGGAATGAAGTCTGGCTCCCCTCTCCAAGGAGAGGCTCGGGAGTTGCAGGTGTTGCAGGAAGTCATCCATTACTGCCTGCTGTGCTTCTGTTTCCGGAGTATAAAGTGTTTGATAATAGTGCTGTAATGCCTCTGCTATCTGCTGACTGCATTCTTCACTTAAGGGGTGCTTCAAGGAGGTGATGGTGACTTGCTTACGCTGCTTTTGCAGTTGATACAACAATAGTTGGGAGGATCCAGATCCCACTTTGTAAAAGCTTTGGTGTAAAAATGTGAGGGGTGTTTTGGTTTGTTCCAAGATTAACTTATCTGTATCAGCTTTAACTTTCTTGAGTTGTGAGAGAACAGAATGATCCTCCTGCTGTTGTGCCTGCTTTAAGAAGTGGAAAATATCCTCCAATGTGTGCCTATGTTACATTCAGGCTTTCTTCAGCTTTGAAGAAAATTGAATGAGTTGTCCTCAAAAGACTGATTTAACTGTGTCTCACAGAATGCATGTGATGTGTCAGACACAGGGTTGTCTCCCATGATTTCCTCTAACTTTTCATTGACAAAATTCTGGAATAGTGGGGATTTCAGAAGATAGGAGTTTAGGTGCACTTGTGTGTTTTTTACGTTGAAGTCTGCAGTCCCAGTAGGAGTCAGTTGGGGCATGGCCTGACTGAAGGATGTCTCTGATTACACAGTGGTCCACTTTGGCAAGGTGCTCCACCTGCATAAAACAGTAATCTAATCTAGAATACGTACCTTGGACCACAGATGAAAAGGTGTGGCTACATTGTCCAGGGTGAGACAACCTTTATACGTCTGCCCAGCCTATTTCTGACATAAGCCTCTTAAAAGATTTATAGGAGGCAATCCGGCTGGGGGGGGTACCTAAAGAAGTCCAAATTAGGATATAGAGTCATATTACGATTACTGACCATAAGGAGGATCCCCTTTACAAAGGGAATTATCCACTCTAGTAGTCTACGCAATGTTGGGTGTTAGCACTGGGGGAAAACCATATTTACCAGTGTTACTTCCTGGTCATGTAGCATGCCACTTGCTAAGACCATGCAACCTTAAGGATCTTGCCAAACCTGAAGCTCCACAAACTGAGTGTGTAGGCAGCAATATGGAGACCCCCATGTAGTGACCTCCTTCATAGGATGATGAGTATTCCTGTCAAAACCAAACTTGATCAGCTTGGAGTGCTTTAACTAGGTTAAGTGCATTTCTTGTAGAAATGCCAAGGGCTCACTTTTCAAAGGTTTGGGAATGCTGCAAGCTGCTTGTATCAAATATATATAATGCAAGGGACCACTATGCCACACCTTTCATCATTCCCAAGTTTCATTTGGTTCTAGCAGCACCAGTTGGAGAACTTGTGCCAGACTGCCTTGCACCGGGCTTGTGGCAGTCCGCAGGCTGCACCCTGGTGCTGAGGGGGCCTGTGCCACAGTGGGGCTGCACCATCCCATTATTTTGAAATCCAGAAGCCCTGCTGTGGTCACAAGAGGGGGCTGCCAATAGACTAGCCAGGAGCTGGTCTTAGGGCCCTGTGCCACTGCCTGGTAGGGCAGCAATTTAGTGGGCCATGGACGGTGGGGGTGATGGAACAGTGGGTATGCCATGGGGGTTATGGGGGTATGATGACAGTGAGCGGGAGCCGAGGAGGCACTCAGTGGGGGTGCCATGTTGCAGTGTAACAGAGATGATCAGCACTGGTGGGGGGGTTGGCACAGCTTGACTATCAGGACATGGTGCCCAGGTGACAACAAAACTGGCACTTACCCCACAGGACCCACAATCCCCAGGAGAACAGGTGGGTATTCGATGGCAGCCACAGCAGGGAGCTATGTACCAGGGTAATGTCACAGTGCCCACAGCATGTACCCATTCACTGAATGCATCCTGTAACCCTGCACCCCCCTGCCAGCCACAACTAGTAGGGGACTGTGGCTCCTCTGGGGCAGGTGGCAGGGCTGTTATGACCTGGGTTCCATGTCCTGATTGTCTAGCCCTTCCCAGCCCCCTACCAGGGCCGATCGGTTCTCTTACACTGCAGCATGGCACCCCTTCCAGGTGCCTCCTGAGCTCCCGCTCACTGCCGCTGTATCCCCGTCACCCACAATGGCACACCCACTGCTCCTTCACCCCCGTCCCCACTTCACAAGCATTTCAACCTCCACAACTTATCTACACTAGCACCGGGGGGGGGGGCTTGATGCGACCCTCTGACAAACCCATCAGGTGTGCCACTTGTTTGGCGCAACCCTGCAGCTGCAGCATCTCTTGAGACTGTGGTACAGGGACCACCATTTTTAGAGACTAGGGTGCAGGTTCCCTGGTACACTGGGAGGTGCCGCAGCTGTACTGTAGATCCACACTCCTTGTGCCGCTTTAAGGGCCAATTGAAAATTGAGCCCCAAGTACAGTTTCCCTTTCTCACAGTCTATATCTAGCCTCAGTATAGCACCAGGACATGTACATTGGAAACCAGAGCTAGTAATACCTCCATTCACATGGGATATCTATGGATGCTTCATGTCTACTCCCTGTCTCATACATCATCCTGGGACAGCCACAGGAGGTTGTGGGTGTGCCCTGTAGTTCAGCATGCTGATGGAAGGGAAGCAGGGTCAACCGGATATGAGCTGTATATTTCAGCAACCATAGGTTTAAAAAATTAAAATACTTTGCAAAAACCTAATCGGGCCATGCCATACACAGAGGCATGGGCCAATTACATATGGACATTTCCTCTTAAAAAGGACTGGTCCCAATACTGAGCTCTGAGGTACCCTGCTGGTTACCCTCTCTTTCCTGGAGTGAACTCCATTTAGCACCACCCTCTGTTGCCTACCCATTAACCAAAACCTTAGCCAGTTTACTACCTGTGGACTCACCCCATAGCTGCTCAGTTTCCTTATGAGGCTCCTATGTGGTACAGTGTTGAATGCCTTACTAAAATCAAAGTAGGCCATGTCCACTGCCTTACCTCAATCTATTTTACTGGTTACTCAATCAAATAAGTCAATCAGGTTTGTCTGGCATCTTCCCCGACCATGAATCTGTGCTGCCTCATGTCTTGTAACTGGCTGGATTCAATGCACTCTACAATCTTTTCCTTTAACAGTGACTCCATTAACTTCCCCACCACTGATATCAAACTGACAGGCCTACAGTTGCCAGCCTTTTCTCTGCTACTGCTTTTGTGAAGTGGGACTACATCTACCCTTCTCCAGTCCTCCGGAGTCATTCCTGTTTCCAGTGAGTTGCTGAATATGTCTGTCAGAAGTGCAGCCAGTACCTCCCTGAGTTACCTCAATTCCCTTGGTGTACCCTGTCTGGTCCCATAGCATTGTCCACTTTCAGATTTGCAGATCCCTTCAGGACTGTCTTCCCTGTAAATAGATTTGTATCTACCTCCCTTCCCCAGGATCCTACTTCTTTTATATGGCCCATCCCCCATCCCTGTTCTCTGCGATGGCTGAACAAAAGTATTTGTTCAGGATATTTGCATTTTCCTGATCCTTTTCTGCACAGTTCCCCCAACCCTGCTTAACCTCACAATCCCTCTCCTAGTCTACTGCATGCCCCTTGTCAACTATTCTGGTTGCCTCACCAAAGAATACTATTAGGCTGGTCTAACAAAACCTCCCTGCCACAGTCCTGGGCTTCTTACAATCCTGAAGCCCATTATTCTTAACTCATTATACCCTGGGCGGCCATTTTTTATCAGGAGAATCAATGGATGGTTCGGACTTCATACGGAGCTATTGGGTACAATGAAGGTATTCAGATAGGTCCTCTTTGACTAGTGTCTCCTTCAGTTTCTGTACCACAGAGGTAAAGCTGCTGAGTGTACAGTTTCCTTGCTACTCCTTGTCCCCTCCTTCATTTAGTGAAACTATGTCTGCCATCTTCCAGACCTTGGAAACCACCCCATGCTGCAAGAAGCTATCGAATAGCCCCTGGGGGTTAGCTAACACTGATGCAAGTACATTAAAATGCTCTCTTATGAGTCTCAATCTAATAATACTGTTTAGGGGATTGCACACAATTTTAAGAGTAGTAGAGAACTACAGACTACACAGAAGGACATCAATACTCGTTCTAGTAAATGTTTTATTATGTTACATACTAACATACTAAAATGCCGGCAGAATAGTCTTAACAGTCTCTTGAGTCTGCTCGATTTTCAGCACCCCCACTGAGGGCCGATTTTGGTGCCACCCCCTTGGGTTATACTGTCCCCAGTCCCAGATGTTCCACCTGTATTGGGCCTGGTCAGATTTACCGTCCCCCTGTACAGTACCTGTCCCATCCCCTCTTAAACCCATCCACAGTCTCCACCTCTGCCAGCTCCCTGGGCAGTGCATTCAACGGCTCCACCACTATTTCAGTGAAATAACATCTCCTCCTCTCCCCTCTGAGCCTGCCCCCTTCCAGCTTACACCCATGACCTCTCGTTGCCTCATCCTCCTTCCTTTCTTTGGAGCACCCTGACTGTGCCTCCCTTATTGATCCCTTTCATATACTTAAAGACCTCTATCATGTCCTCCCTGTCCCTCCTCTCCTCCAGGGTGTACATGTCAAGCTCCCTGAGCCTCTCCTCATAGGTCCTGTCCCCCAGGCCCCAGATCATTTTGGTTGCCCTCCTTTGGACCCTCTCTAGGGGTGTAATGTCTCTGTTTAAATGTGGTCTCCAAAACTGCACACAATACTTGAGGTGTGGCCTAACCAAGCAGTTGTACAGTGGAATGATCACTTCCACCTTTCTGGAGGTAATCCCCCTGGCGATGCATCCTAGCATCCTATTTGCCCTCACTGCTGCCCTCCTACAGGTCTCTGAGTTGTTCATTTTGACATCTACCACTACCCCAGGTTCCTCTCACCCTCTGTGACTTGAATCATGTCTCCTCCCAGGGTATACCCCTGGCCTGGATTTCTGACTCCCAGGTGCAGAACCTTGCACTTCCCCACATTAAATTTTAGTTTCCATTTTTCCAACCACCTTTTCAGAGCCTCCAAGTCCTCCTGTAAGGCCACCCTCCTCTCCTCCTCATCCACCACTGCACCAAACTTTGAGTCATCTGCAAAGAGACTCATCTCACTCCTGAACCCCTTCCTGATGTCTGAGACATAGGCGTTGAACAGGAGTGGCCCCAGCACTGATCCCTGGGGAACCACGATAGTAACCCACCTTGGGGATGAGGCTAATCCTCCAACCACAACCTTCTGAGCACGCTCAGACAGCCAATTTCCTATTCATCTTAACAACTGTCTCCCTACCCCCATTTCTTTCAGCTTAGTCAACAGGCCATTGTGGGGTACCAAATCAAATGCCTTGCTGAAGTCTAGAAAGAGGACGTCCACTGGCCTACCCTGGTCCAGGGCCCTCGTCATCCAGTCATAGAACTCAACAAGGTTTGTCTGGCACAATCTTCCTGGGACAAAGTCATGCTGCCTATTGTCCAAGTCCCCAGTTTGCTCCAGTAACCCCCCAAGCCTTTTCTTCATAATACCCTCCATCACATTGCAGACCACCGATGTCAGGCTAAAGGGCCTGTAACTTCCTGCCTCCTCTCTTGATCTCCCCTTGTGGATCGGAACAACATGAGCCCCCCCTCCAGTCTTGGGGCACCCACCCAGTCCTCAGAGAGATGTTGAAAAGCTCCGCTAGAGTGACTGCCAGGTCATACACCAGTTCCCTCAACACCCTGGGATGTATCTCATCTGGCCCAGGTGCTTTCTTTGTCTGAAGGGACCTGAGGACTTCCCTTACTCTCTCTCTACTGGGATTTCAGCCTCCATGTCCTCACCCTTTTCAACCTGTACTGCTGGCCCCCCACCTGTCTGTGGTGGCCACTCCCTTTCTCCAGACCCGTCAGGGCCCCTGCTCTCTACTGGTCCAACCCTTTCCTCTGGTTTTCCCCTGCTCCCCCTGCAAGACATGGCCCTTCATCCCTCCTGGTAAAACCTGAGGCAAAGTACTCATTTAGGACTTCTGCCTGTTCCCCCACCTCCTGTGCCCAACCATCCCCTATCCTTATCTTGCTGATCTGCCCCCTTACTTTCCTTTTTTCTCCTATGTATCCAAAGAACTCCTTGTACCCCCTCCTAATCCCACTGGCCAAGGACTGCTCCTTTTTTGCCTTAGCTACTCTCCCCACCCTGGTGACTCTCTTGGCTGTCAGCTCATATTCCTCCTGATCACTTTCACTCCTTGAGCACTTGAAGCACCTATAGGCTGCCTTCTTGTCCCTCACCACCTCCTGTACATCCTGGGACCACCAGCAGGGTTTTCTTGCCTTACTGAACTTATGTCTTTCCCTTGGGCAGGATCTGGTAACCTCCTGTATTCCCCTCCTAATGATCCCCCACCTGCTGTCAGCATCCATATCTGGCCTTATCCTGTCCAAATGATCTTTATGGATCCTTCCCATCTCCCTGAAGTCTGCACCCCTAAAGTCGGTTACTACCATCCTTGTTCGGCTTCTCCCCCCCCCCCAGGTCCAGGAAGAACCAGACTGTGGCATGATCTCTCCCTGCCAATGGGTCCCTCACCTCTAGGCCCCTAATCTGATTACTGTCTGCCAGGATCACATCCAGTGTCTGGGCCTCCCTAGTTGGTGCACCCACATGTTGTGTCAGAAATGCATCCTGGAAGACATCCAGCAGCTTCTGCTTCCTGGTCACTGGTGACGTTATAGTTCCCCAGTCTGTTCCTGGCATGTTGAGGTCCCCCATTACCACTACCCTTCCCTTTCCCAATCTACAGTGTCCCTTGAGATTCACCACCAAACTTTCTTCCAGTACCTCCACCGGTGCTGGTGGTCTGTATACTACTCCAACCTTTACTCTCTCACCCCCTGCATCAGCAGGGTGACCCAAATAGCCTCCACATTCCCTTCTGCCTCCTCTACCCCTTTAATATCCATGCCATTTATGACTAACAGTGCTACACCACCCCTTCCCTCCCCCCTATCTTTTCTGAACATAGTATAGCACTCCAGATTTAGGTCCCATTCATGCCCCTGAGTGGCCCAGGTCTCAGTGATTGCTGCCACATCTACATCCCCATCAATAAGCATTGCCTGGAGCTCAGGCATTTTATTTCCTAAGCTCCTGGCATTTATCAGGACCACTCTCCACCCTTTTTCCCTCCTCTCCTCCACCCCCCTCGAGCTCCTATTTCTCATCCCCTGCACCCTACCTGGTGACCCATTTCCATCTCTCCCTAGCCCCCTAGAGGAGTTGAGGCCATGTCCCTCATTTATCGTACCTGCTGGTACTGCCCCTTTTTTAATCCCTCCCCCCGTTTACAAGTTTAAACCCCACCTTTCGCTGATGAACCCAACTAGTTTCAGTTTAAGGATTTCCTTCCCCTCCAAATTAAGGTGTAGCCTGTCCCTAGTGTACAGCCCATTATCCTCCCAGTGCCCCACCAGGTCATACCCCAATTCCCTACACTCATCCCTAAGCCACTGATTTATCTCCCTAATCTTCTTTTTTTCCCCATTAGCCCTTGGCATGAGCAGGATTTCCAAAAAGGAGATCTTACAGCCAATGGAAAGGCCTACCCTAGCCAACTCCAGGAACCTTGCCTGAATTTCTAGTTCACTATTACCATTTATGTCATTTGTCCCCAAGTGCACTAGAATGTCCGGGGTCCCTCCCCATTCCCTTGCCAGTGAATACAACTCATGCTTGGCCTTGTACACCATCAGGCCTGGGTGGCGTTTGGGTCTGACCAGACAGGTTTTACCCTCCTCTGCCCTTCCCACTGGATGCCTCTGATCATGGAGTCCCCCAGTAGCAGTACTCTAACCTCCCTCTTGCCTCCCTGTTCACCTCGTGGGTTTCCCCTCCTTCCATGCCCCTCCTCATCCCTTCATCCAGGTTCTCCCCACAACTGGCTCCTCGCATCTCCCACAATCTGGGTGTCAAAGGTAGCCCCTTCACTATTTTACCTGGTCACCTCCTCTACTCATGTCCTGGCCTTCTTTATCCCCCCCACCTGAATATTCTTCTTTGTATCTTTTCCCCCACTCCCTACTACTCCATCCGTCCTATCCGTTTGCCTATTTGGCTTTCTGCTTGCTATCATCCCATTTACATTCTGCACCTTCCAGGCTGTCATGCTCCCCTGTTCCATACCATCAGCCTCCTCCTTGTTCTCCTGCTCTCCCTTTTTCTTCTCCCCCAACCCTCTTCCCCATCCCATCTGGGTTCCCCTCTATTGCTCCCTTGCCTCTTGCCCCCTTCACCCTTTCTAATCGTCCCTGCCCCAGCTTCACCAGCAGCATCATCATCATCCTCCTCCCACCCCCACACTCCCCTCTTCCACCAAAGGGCATAGGGGATTAAAACAATTTGTGAGCCTTAGCCCATCCCCCAGTGCCCCCCATCCCTACCGCCCCTCTCAGTTTCCTCTGGACACCTCCAGTCTCTTGCCTACTGCTGTGGAAATTTCCACCTTTTGGGCCCCACCTGCCAAGGTTCCCTAGAGCCCCCTGTGTACCCCTTCCCTCCTCTCCTACTGTGAGCACCTCTCTTCACTCCTCCCCCAGCATGGGAGGCTGCAGCACCTGCTGCTTCCATGTAGGTGACCGCCTGCCTCTTACCTCTCCAATCCTCCCCCCAGCACCCCCAGCTGTCTTCAGATCCCCTCTACCTTCTCCTTAAGCTGTGCCAGCTGGTAGCACACTGGGCATCCCCCAAACTTCCAACCCCAGTCCAGTATCATGGCCACACCGCACCCTGTGCACCCAACGACCTGCCCAAAGATACCTGCTCCAGTGATGTGCAGTCCCTTCCCCATCATCACGGCCATCTTTTCTTGGCCAAATTACCAACTCCGTGGCTCTACAGTTTCTTGTGCTACCAGTACCTATACCAAGACGATCCTCCCATACAGCATGCAGACTTTCGAACTTGCAATGCTTGAGTGGCTGAACTTTTCCCCACCTGACTATTAACCTTAAGAGTTAGCTCATAGGGGAAGTTTGCAACTCCCTAAGCTCCTCCCTCCCAGCCTTTAAACCCAACCCCCAGTGGCTCTTCTGTATTTAAGAAAGGCTAATACAAGGGTGGGTGGGAGGATTTCTAAAAGATTTAAAATGCCTCAGTGAGATTTATACAGATTAACTGAAATGCAAACAACCTTGATTGGCTGGCTATGTTACTGGCCACATAACCCTCCCCCACAACAATAGTCTCCAGAAAGCACAGAAAGATTTAAGATTCAAGGATTTCTGTCCCTCTAGCCACCAAAAGATTTTAAGGAGTTAGGCAAACTTTAAAACACACAGCAAAACTTACAAAAACTTATGACAAAAAAGGTAAATACGCTCTCCAAATTCCACGTTATGAGACCATATTTCATTGTGCTTCTAGAGAAACTCCAGCAAAGTTGTTACAAATGGGTTAATAAAGCTTAACTTGGGTTACCCATGATCTTGCTACAGAACATGAAAGCAGACCGCTGCTTCAGAAAATAGCTCTAGTTAAGCATAAGGTATGGTTTGTAGGGACAGTTGTTCCTGAACAACCTATTTAGCTTATAGTTAAGGTTGAGGGGACTATGGACAACACTGGTCCCTGGAACTGGAAGAAGTGTCGCGTCCTGTAACACATTTGGTAGGTTTGCAGGGTAAATAAGAAAAACCATAAACTAAATTATAATGTCCCATTTATAGTTAAGGTTGAGGGGACTGGGCAACATTTTTCCTTGGAACTGGAAGAAGAGTGCTGTGTCCTGAAACACATTTGGTTGAGTTGCAGAGTAAATAAGAAAAAAAAAAAAAAACATAAACTAAATTATGTCCCAATGATTCTAAGTCGACAGTGGGTAAATGAATACAGTGATTTGGAAATGTGAAAAAGATCACAAAATGAAAAGGGACATACAATTGTAACCCCTAGGTGGCGCTATCCGGTGGGCTACTACCCTTGCCTGCTTGGCTAGTAGCAGGTTAAGGTGCCTGGGTAATGAAACAGGTGCCTCCACCCGGAGGTCAGGGTTGTTAGTGGTCAAGCTAACCTGGGCACAGCCCTCTGGGGCACTGTAACCCCCCTCCTTCCCTTCTAGTGGCCTGAACAATATATAATAGTTACTTTCACAATGGCCCTTATTCACTAGGCAATTACCCACACTGTTTGCACTTACCACCAGGGCTGGTTCCTCTAACTTGACCCTGGGGACCCACTGCAAAACAAGGTTAAGCACAGCAAATAACAACAGTACAATACTCTCAGCACAAACTGGAACCACAGTCAGGTTAAATGCAAACAAAGTTATATCTGATTTATTCAGGGGACTTGAACAAGGGAGGGGCATAATCATGTTGATTTGCTTAAAAGCTATATTAATCAGACAGTTATGCATGCAGTTCAGAGTCCCTACTCAGTCACACATTCTGGGTTCCCAGGTAGGAAAACGGTGGTCTTGCCAGGAACGTTGCAGCTGGTTGGGGCCCTGTGATGGAAGAAAGCAACATGCACAACACACACTATTTGTAATCTGGAGCTGGAGGGCTCAGTTCATGAAAGAAAAGGCAACAAGACAATCAGATGGCAACACTTTTAGATTTAGCTGTTATTGCAGGGAGCTACCCTGATCTTTGCTTGCGGTACCCAATACTGGACACAGGCCGGATAAATTCGAGACTGCAGGCTGTTGAGCTGGAGAGCCTGGAGAAGCAGGGCCCACATGAATCACCGAGGTGTCATTCCTGTTCAAGGCGTTGAGCAGGGGTCTGATCCCCAGGCAGGTCTGTCATCAATGACTTTCTCTGCGTAGCAGGTATTCTGGCTGGGCCAGTGTAGCAGGGCCCAGGCAAATGGAAATGGATTCGGATTCAGTCTGTGGAGCTAGATACAGATTCCAGCAAGCAAAACACAGTTCAGATACACAGTGGGGAACCAAATCATGACCCACTATAAGCACACAGCACATTCACATGTAAGAAAATTCCACTGTACCAGGCAAATGGCTCTCCAATCACAATTACAGAGTCTCTGCACAATCCGGGAGTTCAGAGGTAGCTGGAAGTTCTGACAGGCTGATCGCATTCAGCAAATCTTCGGTCTTCTTCAGATTAAAGCCTGGTCACAATTCAGTGGCTTAATTCGCTCTCCAAGTTTGGATTCAGTCCGAAAAAAACACAAGTTCACTCTCAGGAACAGTAGGCAGGCATGCAGGCCAAACTCAGGCCTTTCCACAGTTCTTCTGCACAAATCCACTATGGATTGCTGCTAGAGCTATCTCGAGCTGTTACTTTTTCACTTCCCAACTCAGATCTAACTGAAACTGCAAGTAGTGTCAGACTTTCCCCAAGATCCAAAAGGTTCGGTTGGCTGATCTGTCTGTCAGGCACAACAGGGGCTCCCCCTCCAGGTTATTTTAGGTGCCAAAAGCCCAAAACTACAATTCCTACAAGTTTTGGCCCCACCAAGCCCCTGTAGGCAGGCTCCATTTTAGAGTCCCAAATGTACTGGTTAGCCCATTCTGCAGTCCAGGACCAAGATGATGGAAACAAACAGAACTGTCCATGCTGCAAAGAAGGCAGGTTAGAACAAACTGCAATATTATTACTATTCTAACAAATGATCAGCAAACAAGTACATCTTCTAACAGAGCTCCCTCTCAGATTAATTATGACTGCAATCCAGGCAGCTCTTAAAGAGACAGTACACAGAGGCTATACAGGCACTCTCTGGCAATACATTTAAACTGCTAAAACATAGAACACCAGCCTGGCAGTGAGCATTTAGGCAAGCTCAAGGAAGACTTTTCAGGAACTCCCATTTGTAAGGGGATTACACCCTTCCCTACCTGAAGAAAACTTGGCATCCGCATCAAGTCTGTACCATCATACATCAGTTAATATAAACTTATTACTTTACTATACATATTCACTACACTTCATGATACTATATCTATAAGGACAATACTTATGCATTTTCATACAGGTAATATGGATTCCACTGTGATTAACATACTTGTGACATCACAATACTGATTGATGTAATAACTTCTTGCACATTAAACAATGTAAGAGGGGGCCGTTCCCTATCAGCTAACTTGGGGCCGAATGGGGCAGGGGCACCATGATGAGAGGAAAAAACAAGTAACCTGGAATTGGCTGTCAAGCTCAATTTGGGCAGTAAGCTTGATGAGACATAAACCCCTTTGTGAACCACATTAAGAGACAAATCCACTAGCCTCCCAGGGGAATCATAACTAAACTGTAGTACTGTCTTGACAGCTGGGCCAGTCTTTCTGGGGGGAGCAGCCACAGACTCTGTACTTTCAGCACTAACTTTGGAGCTTTTGTCACTTGTGAGGGGTACCTCTGCATGGATGGGAATCTCCAAACTGGGAGCACTGTCAGCTCCTTGCTCTGTAGGCTCTGGTTCCACAACACTTTGCTAATTACTGTCTTCTGACGAGGGCCCAGCTGGCTCATTTTGAGAAGGTTTAGGCACAGTTAGGCTTTGTGGCACTGAAATGGGGCTGTTTGCACTCTCATACTGCTCTTCAAGTTCTGGTGTGTCACCAGGGAGACTCAGACCATCAGCCCTTTCTTCGGGCAATTCACACAGTTCCACAAAACACAGAGAGTCCACAACCTCAGATGTGATGCTTTGCACCTCACTTTCAGGGAACATTGTCTCCAAGGATGAAGCTGGGGGGTTAGGCAGTCCAGAAGGCCCAGCTTCATCCCCACAATTAGTCATAGGGTTACCTCGAAACAGCTGACTCAATTCATAGGAGGGGTACTAGGCATTGTCACACTTCCTATCGTCAGAGGTGGACTGACAATCACTATCATTCTGGGCCTGCTGCGGGGGAAACCTTAACTCTGTAACTACTGCAGTAGGTTGACTCTGTCTCTTTTTTGCAGCAGCATGAATCACCAGCCCAGGGGAGGCAAAGTCTGCTGGCTCAGCTTCAGTAATAACTTGGCCGATAGGCAGCAAGTGGTTACGGTGCATGGTCTTGACAGCTTTGGAGTTATTCTCTGGGTGTACCTTGTATACTGGTAAATCATCCAACTTTCCAACTACTACATGAGGAAGATGGTGCCACCTATCAGCAATTTTGTGCTTGCCATGTAGTCCCAAATTGCATAACAACACATGGTCTCCGGGCCATAGCTCTTGATCCTTTACTTTCTTGTCGTGCCTCTCTATGTTGGCGAGATTTCTTTTGGTGGCCATTGTCTGGGCCAGTTGATATGCATGGTTCAATTGAGCTTTCAGTTTCTCTACATACTGCAGGTAGTTTTTGGCTCGGACGCCATCTGGAGAGACCCCAAAACAGACATCAACTGGCAGGTGGATCTCCCTTCCAAACATGAAGCAGTAGGGGGAGAACCCAGTAGCATCATTTTTGGTGCAATTGTGTGTGTGTACCAAGGTGCTAATCTTCTGGCTCCACTTATGCTTGTCTTTTGGGTGGAGGGTGCCCAGCACGTCTAGAAGGGTGCAGTTAAAATGTTCTGGTTGATGGTCCCCCTGCGAGTGATAAGGGGTGGTTCTTGACTTCCACACCCCCCCACAGAGACAGCATTTCTTTGATTAGCCTACTTTCAAAGTCTCTGCCTTGGTCAGAGTGGATCCACTGGGGGGGCACCATAGTGGACAAAGAATTTTTCCACTAGCAATTTGGCCACGGTAGAGGCTTTTTGATCTTTAATTGGAAAAGCAAGTGCATACCGTGTGAAAGGATCCGTAACCACTAACACATTGCCAATATTCCATTGATCAGGTTCTAAACCTAAAAAAATCTATGCAGACCAGTTCCATGAGGGCGCTGGTAGTGATATTGACAAGGAGGGCAGCCCTCTGAGCCAGGGCTTTACTTTGGAGGCAATGACTACAGGTCTTTACATGGTGCTCAACATCAGCCCCCATCTTGGGCCAGTAGAATCGAGATCATACCAGGTCGAGAGCCCTGTCAGTACCGAGGTGCCCCATGTGATTGTGGAGGGACCTCAGTACCAAGTGTTTAAGGGCCGTGAGCAGGACCAATTGTTGCTTGTCTACTTGACCACTATGATCCACTGTCTCTCTGTATAACAACTGATTGCGTAACTTCAACCTGGGGCCTTCTGTAAACAATAGGGCAGTTCGCAAGTCAGGGAAACGCAACTTAGACACATCTTTCCCCGCACGCAGGACATGAAGTGTGGGTTGAATCATAGGATCTTGGGATTAAGCCCACTGAATACTGTCATTGTCAAGTTGAAGTAGTGCACTAATATCTAGAGCAGAGAACTGGCAATAGGCAGCCGGTATGCAGGTATCAGGAGGGCCCAAGCAATCTGCTAGACAGTCCACTGTGTTCGCAGACATCTGTTCATCTCTGCCAAACTTTTGGCACAATGCTCAGATGTCAGGTTCAGACAACCTGACCCAATCACTCTTGGAGACTGGCCTTCGTGACAGGGTGTCAGCATCAATATGGTTCAGTCCTGGCCTGTATTCAACAGCATAATCATAGGTTGATAAAGCAGAGAGCCACCTCTGCCCAACTTAGCTGAAGTCTGTACATAGGTTAATGGGTTATTGTTGGTCTTCACCAGTAATTTTGCCCCATAGAGGTACTCATGAAACTGGTCAACAATGGCCCATTTTAAGGCAAGGAACTCCAGCTTGTGCACAGGATAGTTTCGTTCTAATGGGGTCAACCTCCTGCTGGCAAAAGCCACTGGTCTCAAACCATCCTTATGGTCTTGATACAGCACAGCTCCTAGGCCCTGTAGACTAGCGTCCATATGCAGCACATAGGGCTTGGTAGAGTCAGCATAGGCAAGGATGGGGGCATGGGTGAGATGGTATATGACTTCGTGGAAGGCTGCTTCACATTCAGGTGTCCAGTGAGGCCCAAAAGGTTCACCTGTTCGGAAGTATACTTTCTCAGGTTCTTTGACAGCCCTTTCTTGTATTTATGGTTGGTAGGGGGGTAACCCCGCATGAGATTCAGGACCGGGTGAATCACCTTGGAATAGTCTTTTATGAACCTGTGGTAGTAGCCAAGGAACCCCAGGAAATGTAGTTCTTTTAAGTTATGGGGCTGGGGCCAAGTAGTCAGTGACTCGACCTTACTGGGATCATCTCTATCCCTTCTGCAGATACTATGTGCCCCACATACTTCACAGAGGTTTAAAAAAACTGTTATTTGTCAATGGACAGCTTGAGGTCAAAGTCTTTCACTTGGTCTAGGACTTTAAACAGTAGGGTCTCATGCTCCTCTAATGTGCATCTGAACACAATGACATAATCTAGGTACACTAGGTATTCCAACAAGTTCATATCTCCCACCGCATGTTCCATCAGTCACTGAAAGGTGGCTGGGGCACCCAAAATCCCCTGTGGCATTCTCAGGAATTCTTAGAACCCCAAAGGACAGATGAAGGTGGTTTTCTCTTGGTCCTCTGTGACCATCGGAATCTAGTAATATCCTCTGCGAAGATCCAATACTGAGAACCATTTGCTCCCATTCAAGCAATCCAGGGCATCTTGTATACGGGGCATGGTGTATTGATCTGGGATGGTCCACTGGTTCAGGGTTCGATAATCAACACACATCCTCACCAACCCATTCTTCTTATGCACAACCACAGAGGGAGAGGTATATGGGCTCCTTAATTCCTGTATCACGCCAGCAGTGAGTATTTCCTGCAGGTGTCTCCTCATATCATCTATGTCCCTGGGATGAGGCGTCAGGATCTCTCTCGAAATGGCCTGTCATCATGCATGTGCATGTGTATATGATGCTCTGCACCCTGGACATACCCCATTCTTTTAATGAAAACACTTTGTCTCTCTCTGGGCGAGTTTCATGTTAATCCTACCCTTCCATTCAGCTGGCAGCGGGGAATCACCAAAGTCAAATAAGTCTGGGGTCACTCTCCTTTTGGCCAGAGTACTTGTTATTAGGTAATACTGCAGTGTCTGTGCAGTGTACTGTAGCTAGAGTGCACCCTCTGTTCACCCTAACCTCCTGATCTGACACATTTCGAATCTAGACCATCACTCGTCATGCATAGGCATGGGCACGGCAGGCAAGATGCTGGGTTTAATCAATAATCCTTCTGGCAACTTTACATCACCTGGTGCATCCAACATTAATATTTTGTTCTTTACGTTTCTCTTTAGGCGGACTTCTCCATGGATTGTGCACTTGACATTGGGGGGCCAATATCAAGGAGTCAGGTTCCTTTTCCACACTATCCCCACTGGCTCATCTGGGTCCTCTTCATTGGGTTTCTGTTGTAAGTCATATGCCCTTTTTACTAAGGCTGGAATTCTTAGGGCCTTTCCAGTCAGTTGCCCTTGTTTCTCGTGGCAGAGTTTGCTAGTCTCCTAAACATGTGGGCGTTTGTTCCAATTAACACAGGAACCCCATCATACAGTCTGGTGGAGGGACACACTTGGGCCAGTCTCTCAACTTGCTCCTCTTACACCAATTACAGTTACAGGAAATGACAACCAGAGGCAGACATATCCTAGGTAGGAATAAGACTTGTCGCTCAGCACCCACACATGTAGGCCTTCCAGAGATTGTAATGGCACATCAGATAAGTGTTTGTCATACCAGTCCTGAAATACAATGGTCACTCGCGACCCACTGTCAAGCACAGCCCGCGTAGGAATACCATTCAGAGCCACAGCAGTCTTTATTGAAAGGCCCACTATTTTGGATCAATCTGGAGGGACAACAGCAGGGGCCAGGACAGATGAGAGGTGGTTGAGTTAGAATGGCCGAAGCCTTCACTGCGGTCATTTCGTGCACCCCTTGACCACTGACTCATTTTCCGAAGCTCTCCTTGAAGCTGGTTCACCACTTTCTCTAAGTCCTTCTGAGACTGGCATTCCCTCTTCATATGGCCATCCTTGCCACAATTGTGACAAATGACAGGCTCTCGGAGCATCCTTGGGGAGAACATAGCGGGGAATGCTGGAGCATTGACGGGAGATTGTGATCTGACTTCTGCTGGTAGTGTACCATGTCTCAAAAGTTCCTTTAGGGTGGCACTCAATTCCTTGAGGTCAGCCGAGAAGCCACTCTTAATAGAGGATGCCTGAGGGTGCACCCCCACCCCCATAACAGTCACGTCCTGACAGGGGCCAGGGTCTCTGTCAGCAGGAGATACCTCAGTGAATGCACCCGGTTGCACTTTTCTGACTTCCTTCAGCAACTCCTCTCCCCACCGTTTAGCCTGTGGCGGGACACTCATAGTGGTCTCCATTTCAGAAGGGCCATGATCACTTGGGCTGCACTCACGCCATAATTAGAATCTTCCTCTTCACCTTCTACCTCCCTGAGTTCTTTTACCTAGTCACAGAAGTCAGGTGGGTTGCCTTTCCTATACTGGAGCCTTAACTGGATGATCTGCAGTTTAGAATACTTGGCACGTTGCAGTATGTGCTCCAGTCTCACACTGTTCAAGTCGCTGGTGGCTACCCCACCTTTCCGGTAAGCTTTCTGCAGAGCTCTTTCTAGGCGAGTAACATACACAGATAAACTTTCCCCCCTTCCATTGTTTGGTACCTTGGATTTTCCACATCATGGTCTCTCCTGACTCAATGCTCCCAAAATTGCCTTCAAGTAAAGATAGGTACTTCTGAGCAGATGCATCAGGGTTCATGGACCTCAAAAATTTAATGGCTTCAAGGGGGGGGGCCTCAAACTTTCTGATTCTTTTCCGCTTCTCAGCCTCTGCACATTGCCACTCGGGTACCAAAAGGGCAACATAGTCGATCCAGGTCTCCCAGTCATCCTCCCCTGGGGGGTGGGGAAGGTGCCCAAGAAGATTCTCAGCCTTCGGTAGGAGTCGTGACTAATGGTGGGTACAGATAGAGGGGCCAGAATTGGCATGGGCACAGAAGGTGGGGCAGTAACAGGTCCTGGAGTGGGAGGGGCATTGGGGAAGGAACACTCCCAGGTGGCAGGAATAGTTTCTTAAAGTCCTGTACGGTTTTCCCTTCCTCCAGCAACAACTTAGCAAATTTCTCCTCAGAAGTCTCAGATAATGGTGGGAGCTCATCCTCCCTGAGGTCTTTACTGTCTTTTGTTATCACTCTCCAGGTGGCTAGGACACCTTCTGAAGCAATAGTCTGTGTCACTTTAGAGCTGTCCATGAAGTTACTACACTCTACCAAGGCTATGAAAGTTTGGGCACTCAAATCATCCTGTCGACCCACCACCACAGGGTTTTTTTAAACATTCAACTTTGGAGAGTGCTCCCTCTACAGTGTCCTTACTGGTATCCAGGGGAATATCCAGTATAAGCAGAGCATTTTGGGGGTCAATTTTCTGCCCTGTACACCACCACACCAACTGGTGTACAGCCATTTCTATTGGGGTAGCCATTAATCTTTAACAATAATTTGTAATTTTTGGCCACTAGAAGGCACAAAATCCCAGCGGTGAGCATCCAAGATGTAACTCCTAGGTGGTGCTATCCCAAGGGCTACTACCCCTGCCTGCTTGGTTAGTAGCAAGTTAAGGGGCCTGGGTAATGAAACGGGTGCCTCCACCCAGAGGTCAGGGTTGTTAGTGGTCAAGCTAACCTGGGCACAGCCCTCTGGGACACTCTAACCCCCCTCTTTCCCTTCTAGTGGCCTGAACAATATACAATAATTGCTTTCACAATGACCCTTATTCACCAGGCAATTACCCACACTGTTTGCACTTACCACCAGGGCTGGTTCCTCTAGCTTGACTCTGGGGACCCCGTGTCAAACAATGTTAAGCAGTCAGATTAAATGCCAACAAAGTTAAATCTTATTCATTCAGGGGACTTGAACAAGGGAGGGGCGTAATCACATTGACTTGCTTAAAAGCTATATTAATCAGACAGTTATGCATGCAGTTCAGAGTCTCTACACAGTCACACACTATGTGTACCCAGGTAGGAAAACGGTGGGCTAGCCAGGAACATTGCAGCTGGTTGGGGCCCTGTGATGGAAGAAAGTAACATGCACAACACACACTATTTGTAATCCAGAGCAGGGAGGCTCAGTTCATGAAAGAAAAGGCAACAAGACAATCAGATGACAACACTTTTAGATTTAGCTGTTGTTACAGGGAGCTACCCTGATGTTTACTCATGATATCCAATACTAGACACAGGCAGGATGAAATCAAGACTGCAGGCTGTTGAGCTGGAGTTCCCAGAGAAGCAGGGCCCATACGAATCACCACGGCGTCATTCTTGTTCAAGGTATTGAGCAGGGGGCTGATCCCCAGGCCGGTCTCTAGTCGATGACTTTCTCTGCATAGCAGGTATTCTGGCTGGGCCAGTGTAGCAGGGCCCAGGCAAATGGAAATGGATACAGATTCAGTCCATGAAGCTGGATACAGTCTCCAGCAAGCAAAACACAATTCAGACACACAGTAGGGAACCAAATCACGACCCACTATAATCACACAGCACATTCACATGTAAGGAAATTCCACTGTACCAGGCAAATGGCTCTCTGGTCGCAATTACAGAGTCTCTGCACAATCCAGGAGTTCAGAGGTAGCTGGGAGTCCTGACAGGCTGATCACATTCAGTAAATCTTTGGTCTTCTTCAGGTTAAAGTCTGGTTACAATTCAGTGGCATAATTCGCTCTCCAAGTTCGGATTCAGTCCAAAAAAAGCACAAGTTCCCTCTCAGGAACAGCAGGCAGGCATGCAGGCCAACCTCAGGCCTTTCCGCAGTTCTCACGCATGAATCTGCTATGGATTGTTGCTTGAACTATCTCGAGCTGTTACTTCTTCACTTCCCAATTTAGATCTAGCTGAAACTGCAAGCAGTGTGGGACTTTCCCCAAAATCCAAAAGGTTTGGTTGGCTGATCTGTCTGTCAGTCACAGCAAGGGCTCCCCCTCCAGGTTATTTTAGGCACCAAAAGCCCCAAACTACAATTCTTACAAGTTTTGGCCCCACCAAGTCCCTGTAGGCAGGCTCCATTTTAGAGTCCCAAATGCACTGACTGGCCCATTCTGCAGTCCAGGACTAAGATGATGGAAACAAACAAAAATGTCCATGCTGCAAAGAAGGCAGGTTAGAACAAACTGCAATATTATTATTACCCCAACAAATGATCAGCAGACAAGTACATCTTCTAACAGAGCTCCATCTCAGATTAATTATGACTGCAATCCAGGCAGATCTTAAAGAGACAGTACACAGAGGCAATGTATTTAAACTGCTAAAACGCAGAACACCAGCCTGGCAGTGAGCATTTAGGCAAGCTCAAGGAAGACTTTTTGGGAACCCCATTTATAGGGGAGTTACACAATATAAGCCTTATAATGGACAACTCTGTGTGAGGCACTGATGTCCATTGTAAGTGGCTGTCCGAACAAAACAAAAGACTGAATATCAGTTCTATTTTAGAAGCTGTGTGATGCTTTTTCAGTGTTGCAGCCTGCCTGCAACCTACCCCAGATCACTTTTCCCTTATCAACACCCAGTGTTGCTCCACTACATATATAATATAATACATGTTATAATAATGCCTGTTTTCAGTTTCCACCCACCTCCTAATAATAATAATAAGAACAGCAGTATTTCAGGACCAGCACTCAGGGTAGCATTCAAGGGAGACACAAGAGCATGCAGTTTCTCTCTCCTTGCCCAGTCTTATTTCCTCACGTAAAGAGTGGGTAACACTGTGTTACAAACAAGGGGGTTGATTTTCAAAAGGATGTTTAGATCAACACAAGCTGTGGCAATTGGCATCTTGCACCAAAGCCTGATGTGCCAGGGACCCTGCACCATATTTTAGTACGGGAAGATCCTGGTACCAAAATCACTGAAGTTGCCACAACCCCTCCCATATGTCAAACAAATGGCACATTGGAGTGGTTTGACAGAGGCTGCCTTCTTCCTATGGTGGGTGTCAATCTGGCCCAAGGATCCACACTGCACAGTCAGACCACAGAGCAGGTCACCAGTACTGGACGTCTGCACAGCCCCATGATGGACATATGCTGCTGCTACAGCAGACATTAGGGGAAAATGGAGCAGTGTCCACAAAGTGCAGTGGTATAGTGTGCCATGAGGTTGTTACCCCTGCAAAGGTTGATCTGCATGAACAAGCAACAAAATGCAACAGTGTGGTATCGTACTCACTCTACTGCTAACCAGTCACCTCCAAGCACTTCTGCTAGAAATGCCACATCACAGACCTCCTGTCATAGACTGTACATGTGTTGTCCTGTCAGCTGTGTTCAATCTACAGCAGCTGGTCTAGGGTAGTGAAATATTTGCATACTGTCATCACAGCACCCCAGACTCTGCAGGATGCCTGCGCAACAGTAACAACCTGCATGCGTAGTTGGGGGTGGGGACTGCCACAAAACAATGTTGTACAGTAGTAATGGGGTGTGGGGGATGGTATCTACTGGTGTTAGGTTGTGATCTATGCCTCTGTGGGACTTTCAGAAGTGGCATCTGTAGCATCCAATGCAGTGTATAGGTGCAATGCAACTTGGCACAATCATATCATCTTTCCTTACAGGTCCACTATCAACTGTTTTGGATATATCACTGGGTAGATACTGCATGATTGTCCTATGTATGTGTGTCTGTACAATATGTGCCCATGTATGCCAGGCTGCTGTTCACCCCCCCATGTCCAGATGTCTCTTGAGGTGTGGAGTACTGAGATATAGGTAGACACCCAATGACACATTCACCAACCTGCATTGTCACCTCTAGATGCACAGTCCTCCTTCCTTATGGTCATGGTCCACAGAACAACGAAGCATACACCACTGCACTTACCAGGCAGACCACTTGTGACCCCCCCACCTGATGTGACTATGGTCACTGGGGCATACTCCATTACCGCAGTCCACCCCACAGTGTTGTTCTGCTGTACTGTTCATTTCCCAGTCCTTGCCAGCCTCTCAGCCCATCCAGTGGCTCAAGCGGGTGGCAGTGCAACGTGCTGTTAGACCAGCTCTGGTACCTGTGGCCATGGGGGTCTTACAGAATGCCAACTTAAGGCATACTGCATCGATGGTGTGGTGCACACCCATTTCCACCAAGGTGCAGTAGTGCAGCTGCCACAAGCACAGTGCAAGCTGGGCTGGCACAGGCAGCCCACCCCATCAGGTGCAGGCACAGCTGAAAAATCAGGAATGATGCAAGGTGCAGCACTATGAGCCCCTTCTGTCATCTCTCTTTGATGCAAGCATCTTGCATCATTCCCAATGCTTTGAAAACTGAGCTCAAGGTCCTTTCAGTTTCACAGTCTAGCTAAAGAACAATGCAAATGCTGACACTTAAAGAGCTAATGTATTGCTTGGAATTACAAGTAACTTTCATAAGTAGTTAGCTAAAGGCTGGCCCATCAGCGCAGCAGTTGGATTTCCACTTGCGACGCCAGTGACCTTGGTTTGGGAATGGACCCAGGTCGCTGGAGGGCTGGCTGTGTGGAGAAGGATAGAATGTCCCACAGACTGCTTTCCTTCTCTGAGGGGAGAGTGGAG
Organism: Neoceratodus forsteri; assembly: GCA_016271365.2. NCBI lineage: Eukaryota > Metazoa > Chordata > Ceratodontiformes > Ceratodontidae > Neoceratodus > Neoceratodus forsteri. The sequence goes on along the minus strand of CM057453.1, from coordinate 1,210,043,027 downwards.
TAAGTGCCCAGTGGTAGATGGACCCCTGGCGGAGGCCAGGAGTCATGCAGCTACTGGCGCTCGCATGTACTGGAGGCAGGGCGGATGCTGGAGGTCATTGCACATCCCAGCCTCCTGGAGAAAAACTAAAAAGGGAGGGGTGGGTCCTCCATCTAAATGAAGCCCTTCACGGGCTTCAATTAGCCACCATCACCAGCAGTACTCCCAACTAGATACTGGTTCCACAATACTGGAATTAGGGGAACCAGTGCCGTGGCTCCGCCCTCCAGGGGGCAAGCCAGGAGTGACCGGGAGACAAGCTGGCAATTAATGGTTGGTGGAAGCCCAGGGGCTGTGACCAGGGCAGAACGCCGATGGAGGACCTGCCAGGGAAAAAAAAAGTAGTAGTTAGCTAACTCTTCTTATATCTGAAGTATTTGTTTCACTTTGTTGTGCTAATTAGAAGATTTTCTACCTGATAGAACTAAGGGTGATGTGTGGAATAGCCTAACACACGGAGGTTAGTTGGAAGATTGAGGGTGGTAGGATTGGGGGGAAAGGAGGAGGAGGTACTTCACCGAGAGAGTGGTGGAATGACAGAATGCGCTGCCCGGGGAACTGGTACAGGCAGCTACAGTGGAGGGATTCAAGAGAGGGTGGGACAGGTATAGGCAAGGGGTGAAGCAGAGGCTGGTTTGCCGGGGGGGGGAAGCAGGACTGGGGGATGGAGTAACAGTGGAAGGAGACAGATAGAGGGCTATGGTACCCAATCAGGGTGCTGAAGCATGAGCAGACTTGATAGACCAATAGGCCTACTCTGCTGGTGTCTAATATGTTAGTATGTTAGGTTGATATAATCAGTTCTGCTCCTCCATATCCATCATCAGCATTGTGACCTCACTGACTGTGACATCAGTAGTAATAAAGAAGAACCAATCTCCTGCTGTTTGACTGGTAACTTATGATACATTACCATTCAGATGGCAAGGCCTGTGATGTATCAGTGAGTGAGGCCATATGCTGATGATACTGTGGGAGGAATCAAACAAGATATGTCTGCATGCTTTTCACATCAGACTCAGGAGTGGTAGCAGCAAGTCTAAACTGGCAGAAAAGTAAGGGGATGATGATAGGTTCCCTGCACAGCTCCTGCTGAGGTTTCAGGGACTGATATTTCGGAAGGAGCAATGAAAATTCTTGGGATCCAATTTGGAAAGGGGGACATAGGGAGATCTTGCTGGAATATGAAGCTTGATTTAGCAGACCAAATGGTAACAGGGTAAAATCCTTGGCCCATAACAAAGAAGAAGAGGGTGTTTATGATCAAATCTTTTTGGATGTCCTTCTTCTTGCATATTAGTTATATCTTCCCTCCACCCAAGGAGATATAAATGAATCTTTTTAATATTTTTCAGACCTCTGTGGGGGTGCTGACTGAATCCATTAAAGAGCAACTACACTTAATGGGACCTCAGAGAAGGTAGTTAGGGTATGGGAAACTCTTTGGATTTTTACCATTGTCTCAGTTTTGATGCCTTTTTAAAACCACTCTGATCCCCATAGAAAAGGGGTAGGTTCCTTGGGCAGACTGTAGCATGCCCCACTACTACAACAGTAGGAGATAATGCCCGGTCGGTTCCATGTCATAATGGTGATTGCCAAATAGCGAGTGTGCATTGTTGAAAAACAAAAATGGTGATGTACACTCCCAGTGAGGCAACACCGGTGAAAACAAATGTATTTATGCAGGGGGTGTGCCCCTTCAGCCCCCCTTAATATAGATTCTGAACTCCTGGGGGGTGCATGTCGGGGAGGGGGAGAAACATGTAAAAAAAATGTATTCCTGCATGAAAAACACAAAATACTGTGCTCCTTCCCAGCTCTGAACCCTCCCCACTGTAACCAGCCACCCTCACCACCACACCACATGGCCAGCTCGGCAGCCTCTTGCTGCACTACCTCCCACATACCTTCCCTCCTCTGAAATTCCCCCTCCTGTTCTTCCATTCACCTTGTTGTTCATCCCTCGTTATCCTTTCAGGGTAGCTCACATAATGAGCACTGAAACGGAGTTGCTCATATCTGAGTCACTCAATTTCAGTCACCGTTTTCATTGGTTACCACAGTACAACATCCCATTAGTGCTGAACTTGGGTACCAGCATTTATAGAATGAGCCTAATCTTGGTGTGGGACTAGAACTCATTACCATTTGGCTCAGATTCAGATGTGCTACCAAGTGAGCAATGCCATATGGGTCTATCCACAGTAATAGGGGACATATGTGGGACATGACTGTGGAAAAATAAATGTTGCCATTTCTTTCTTCTTTCACCATCAATACTTTACCTTTAATGTCCTTTACTAAAAGTTGAAACAGGAAGATAATATAACTTGTGGTTTTCTGAGTACAGTCCCTAATGCTTAGAAACAGTATCCAGGTAACGTACGTAACAGGGAGAGAGAATATGTTAACTAGAAAAAAAGTTATGTATAAATATTTTTGAATCTCTACATGAATTTGCAGTACTTTAACTCATTTGTTTAATTCAATATGCAATGCCAAAATATTTGCATGCAAAAGAATGTGATAGCCATCAATCTAACGCGTGCAGAGAATTATGGGGCAGAGTAATTTCAAAGTTTTCCCTCACCAACATTTATTGGGTAGTCACAGATTAAAATGCATTCATACATAACTGGGGATAAGAGTAGATGATATTTAAAACTTTTTTGATCACTTTCAAAATTAAACTTCAAAAATCTGTAAAATTTGTTTCATTAACTTATGTGACAGGACAGAGAACAATTCAAAAACTTTATGAAGCCCCAGAAAACATTGTGGAAAAAAGAAAATCAGGCAGTTGGAGTCCTTATTCTTTTCCACTTTATGTTTAATGTCTAAAGTTATGACTCAGTTAGCATAACAGTTCTACAATTGCATACCATCACCACAAAGGAAGTTCATAATACAACACATTCACAATACTAACTAGAAATACCAGACATACTAAGTAAAATTAACTAAAACCGTAACCATAACACCACAATATACACACTGGCCCAGATATTCAAAAGGGTTGTACATGGCGCAACTGTGTTGCACCATGCGCAACCCACTGATGCATCCCGGCGCGATTTTCAAATGGGAAAAGTGCGCGGCACAGATGTGCCGGAGCGCATCAGTAATGTATGCAGGTGCAGGTAGGGGGGGCGTGCCCATGCATACCTTGCACAGCCCGATATTCAGCCCGGGATGTGCAGAGCCATGCATGAGCAACCCCTACCTGTGCCAGCACAAAGTTGATCCAAAAAAAAAAGGAACGAGAGATGGCTACCCACAGGTGAGCTGCCATTGCAGGGCACAACACGGCAGCTGCCACCTGTGGGTGGCTACCCGAGCTCCGGCTGCACCTCTGTGGTGGCACCCCCCATGCCCGATTACAGGCATCATTAAAAAGGATTTATCCAAACTCCCTGGTGGTCCAGTGGACCTGCCCGCCTGATCGCAGGCTACGTACGTAAGTAAGAATCCCCAAACTCCCTGGTGGTCCAGTGGACCTGCCCGACCGATCGCGGGCTACATACATAAATAAGAATCCCCAAACTCCCTGGTGGTCCAGTGGACCTGCCCGCCCGATCGCGGGCTAAGTAAAGAAATGATATCCTCAAACTCCCTGGTGGTCCAGTGGACCTGCCCGCCCAATCGCATGCTAAGTAAAGAAATAATATCCCCAAACTCCCTGGTGGTCCAGTGGACCGCTGTCTGCTCGATAGCAGGCATTTGTAATAAAAAAAAATATGTCGAATATCCCTGGTGGTCTAGCAGTACCCCCCCTCCCCACTCGCCCACTAAGCCCCACCGCCCCATTCCCCCCAGTCAGCCGGTGGGCGGCAGCACCCTCCTGCCTGCCGCCCGCCGCCCGCCAACTGACACAGTCGGTAGGGCTGTATGCCCATGGACCACAGTGTGAGCCAATAGGTGTGTAGAAGAATTATATTACACATTCCAGAAATGTGAATGGGATCCATTTACATATCTGGAATGTGTAGATAGTGTAAGGTGCACGCCCATTGGCTCACACTCAGGACCAATGGGTACAGCCCTACCGATGGTGTCAGTCGGCGGGTGGCGGGTGCAGGTGGTGAGGCTGCTCACCACCGGACGGGGAGCGCGGGGTGGGCTCAGTGGGCGGGTGGGAGGGGGCACCTAGACCACCAGAGATATTGGACATATTTATTTTTTTATTACAAATGCACGCGATCGGACAGACAGCAGTCCACTGGACCACCAGGGATTTGGGGGATATTATTTCTTTACTTAGACTGTAATCGGGCAGGCAGGTCCACTGGACCACCAGGGTGTTTGGGGATATTATTTCTTTACTTAGCCCACGATCAGGCGGGCAGGTCCACTGGACCACCAGGGAGTTTGGGGATATTATCCTTTACTTAGCCCGCAATCAGGCGGGCAGGTCCACTGGAACACCAGGGAGTTTGGGGATATTATTTCTTTACTTAGCTGGACCATGAGGGATTTCTGAGTTCCCTTTTTTTACTGCAGCCCACGATCGGGCTGTGGAGCACATTGCCGGCTGCAGGGGGTGTCGGTCCCCGACGGCTGCTGCCTGGCAGAGCGCCAGGCACAAGTCGCCGGGGATCAGCACACCTGCATGCAAATGGGGCCATAATGACATGCAAATGGCCCCATTTGTGCCTTGCATACATTATGGCCCCATTTGCATGTGCACTTTCGAACACTGCGGTTGCTGCGCATAGCGCAATGGAACTTGCGCTAGTGCATCCCTCTGCTCCACTCTGGCCACTTGCGCTGGCACAGTGCTACTGCGCCATGCACACTGCAGGTGGCCAGGATGCAATATTCAATGATGCTGTGCCATGGCGCAGCTCCGTTGAATATCGCCCAGTCCACACCCCTGCGCAGCCAAGTTGCGCTGCTCCCAAGCTTGCGCCACAGCCTGGTGCAGTTTGAATATCTGGGCCACTATATACATTGCTAATACAGACCTAATACTGCCAACAAATGTACATATATACATCTGGAAGACCCCATGTGACAGTGAAACTGAATCAACCGGACATGAGCATGGACACCGGCCTACAGTGTCTCACTCAAGCTGGTGTGCGCAGTACACCACTTGCAAACACACCAGCGCCCCATGAAAGATTGACCAGGGATCTGGCACACCACAGGTGACAGCGTAACTGAATCCATCACAGCAGAACATGGGTGCTGGTCTACAGTGACTCAATCTAGTAGTTACGTGCAGTACACAAACTGCACACCCACCAGGGCCCCATGAAGATTCATCAGGGCCCTGGCAGACCCCAGGTGATGGCGTAACTATACTAACTAGAAATACCAGACACACTAAGTAAAATTAACTAAAACCACAACCATAACACCATAATATACAAACTATATACCTTGCTTATTACAGACCTAATACCTCCAACAAATGTACATATGTACATCTGGCAGACCCCATGTGACAGTGTAACTGAATCCACCAGACATGAGCATGGACATCGGCTGACAGTGACTCACTCAAGTGGTGTGTGCAGTACACCACTTGCAAACACACCAGTGCCACATGAGAGATTGACCAGGGACCTGGTACACCCCAGGTGACAGTGTAACTGAATCCATCACAGCAGAACATGGGTGATGGCCTACAGTGACTCATTCTAGCAGGTGAGTGCAGTACACAAACTGCACACCCATCAGGGCCTCATGAAGATTGATCAGGGACTTGGCAAACCCCAGGTGATGGCGTAACTAAATCCACCAGATGGGAACACTGGCACTGGTCCATTGTGACTCAAGTCAAGCTGCCATGTGTAGAACGCCACTTGCACACCCATCAGGACCCCATGAAAGATTGACCAGGGACCTGCTAGACCCCAGGTGATGACATAACTGAATCCACTAGATGAGAACAGATGATAATGTGGGCACCCCACTGGATTGGAAACAAAATGGAGGCAGACACAGACACAACAACTGAATTGCAAACAAAATGTAGGCAGGCATGGACACAAGCACTGGATTGCAAACAAAATGGAGGCATGCATGACTGCAGCAACTGGCTTGTAAACAAAATGGAGGTAAGCATGGACACCCACAGAATTGCAAACAAAAGGAAGGCATGCCCGGACACCCACATGATTGCAAGTAAAATGGAGGCACTATTTCCATCCCCCTCCTGATCCATGTCAGCAGTCTCTGGGGCTTGGTAGACCATTTTATATTGTCATTGGCATTTGTACACTTTAAATTTAATAGGAAATTACTACAGCACCCAATATACAGTATCTATTGTTTTTAATCTCAGACTTTGCAGCAAACATTCCATTTTTAATTTGCTTTCGGATCAGCTAGCAGCCCCCTTCCCCCAAAGCATGTGGGTGACTATTTTAAAACAAAAGTCCTTTGTTGCATCCCCAAAACAAATGCTCAGTCAAAACAAACAAGTCTTATAGAATATTTTAATAATCACAATTAAAAAATAAGGTACCAATAGAAGTCCCATCCATTTGTATCAGGGACCACTGGTTTCCTGAGATCCATGTTACAAACATGACTGAACTTGGTTGTGGGCAGTTAGGACAACTTTTGAAAATGCTAAAACAGATTCCAGGTTTTTTTTTTTTTTACTTCAAATGCCTCAGTAAATGACTACAGCACCCACTACTTTAATATTTTAATCTCAAACTTTTCAGCAAACATTCCATTTCTAATTTACTTTTGGATGAGCTGGCAGAGCCCCACCCCAAAGCATGTGAGTGGCCATTTTAAAATAAAAATTCTTTGTTACACCCCCTAAACAAACGCTCGCTCAAATCAAACCAAAAAGCGTCTAACATCTCTTAATGATAACAATGAAACATAAGGCACCACCAGAAGTCTTGTTTGTAACAAGGACCACAGGTTTCCTGAGGTCCCTGTTACAAACATGATTGAACTTTGTTGTGGGTTATTAGGACAACTTTCGAAAATGCTGTTTTGGATTCCATGATTTTTTCACTTAAAATGCATCAGTACATGACTACATGACACAGTACTTTTATATTTTAGTCCCAAACTTTGCAGCAAACATTCCAGAAATAATTTATGTTCAGATGAGCTGGCAGCCCCCTCCCCCAAAGCATGTGAAAGGCCATTTTAAAACAAACATAATTTGTTACATCCCCCTAAACAAATACACACTAAAAGCAAACAAAAATCTCATTAAATCTCTTAATAATCACAATTCAAAATAAGGTATATCAAAATTCTTGTTTGTAACTGGGACAGAGATTTTCAGGAGGTCCCCGTTACACACATTAGCATGCTATCTCTGTCCCTGTTACAATCAGGACAGTACCATAAGACCACTAAAAATAGATGTTTGGAAGCCTGCAAAAGTTGTACATCCACAATGAATTACACAGCCTTACGCACCTGTTTGGCACATTACAAAACTGTGAAATTCACAGCATGTCTGGCATACAGAAGGCAGTTATTAGAGCCAAAAATAGATGATTTTGAACAATATGTTAAATACATGCCATTTTCAGACATAAATGGATATATTTAAACAGCAGTCATGAACCCCAGTAAAATACATTATAAATTCAAACTTTATTTAACATAATTAGCCATGTCCAGTAGCTAAATTCTGTTGTAACAGGGACAAATGTATTAACTCTATCCCTTACTACAAACATGACTGACCTTTTCTCTGTCCCCAGAGACCTCACTGAATGCCAGTCTGTGCACAGCACACTCCCATTTCATATCCAGCAACAAAATGCAGTCAGATTTATAGCAGACAGTATAAACAAATCATTATTTCACTGATACGTAGCCCCATTCATGTCTGCTTACATTTCTGACCAGTTTCCACATTCCTGTTTGTAACAAAGTTACACGTTTGTAACGGCAAGTTTGGAAGAGACAGAGAATGTTCTCATTTGGTGTTTGGGAAGAATATTGACTGATCTGCAGACAAAGCAAAGTTTAAAGGACTTAATCTGGTGTTATGATTGGCTAGAAATAAACCGAGGACACTGAAAAAAAGTCACACTCCTCAGGCATGATAAGCAGCTGTAACATACGTACATAGGGGTGGGACAGAGACAGACAGCCCAGTTCTACTTTTAAAGGAAGCCAGAGCATCTCTGCAGTTTTGAAATATTTTCTCAGCCAGTACAGCAAACTAACTGAGCCTCCTTCAGTTCCTGGCATCCAGTGCCCCGATCCGTGCACAGTTTCAAATTTATACCAGTCAATCCTGTATGTAACCTAGGGGGACAGAGAAGGTTATATACGAGATTGTCACTTTTTAACTCATTCTGGAAAAAAATAAAAATATATAAAGGCACACACACATGCTGATGTTACAGGGCTCTTTATGTAAAATGCATAGGGAGACTTATTTTTTCAGCACAGCATTTTGGTAGGTAGAAGGAAAGCACACAACATGTGGTGTCTTGAAATGTCCCACTTTGACAATACAAAAATCAGGGGACAAATCTGTAAGTTTAAAAAAAAAATGTATTCGTAAGTATTAGGTGGCTGAAGTTATTGATGTTATCCCACTAATTTCCGTAGTAGACAGCAATGCAGTTTTTAAATATATTTAAGCACTCTTTGCAAAGTTACTGAGTGTTAAAGTGCATGTGATGGAAATGTACCCATTTAGTATGGGCATGCCCATATCTAAATGTTTTTGTCAGGAGGGCTTCAATGTTTTTCACTGATGATCCCAAGGAATGCTCTGTGCTAGTAGAAATTAAAACTGTGGCTGCTTTAGTCAGCTTTCTGCATGACAGTCATCATCTGTGAGCTGCTTCTATGAACTTTAAGTTTCAAACAAAGTACAACAATCCAATGAGATTTATCACTTAAAGACACATTCCTCCACACAGTACAACTTTTGAGTTGCACACATGGTACAATTATTTAGTTTTATAGACTGTCTTTACTGCTCCCTATTAAACAAAAATAGTTTGCTCATTTTGTACACAAATACATCTAAACCTGACAAAAATCAGTGTACTATGTATGCCTTTATTTTTCAGATAAAAGTCCTTTCCTTACAAGACTGGTTCACAGACATGTTCCTGAAGCTCAGTTTTTGGAAAGCATTGGCCAAGAGATTACCTACATGTTGCCATATGAAGGGGCTCTGGATGGTTCCTTTGCTCAGCTGTTTAAGGAACTGGATATGGAGCTTCCCGGTCTCGGTATATCAAGTTATGGAGTCTCAGACACTACTCTGGAAGAGGTAGTGTATAGTTTAAAAAAGAAACAATTCTTAACTGCAGTTGTTTGTTTTAGTTGCAATACAGAGATGATGCAATAACACATCTGTATATTTAAAAAAAAACACGTTATTAATACATATCTAATTGCTGGACTATTTTACAGATATTTTTAAAAGTGGCTGAAGATACCGGTGTGGATGTGGAGAAATCAGGTATGAATGAAACTTTTTAAAGTATGAAGCTTTCTCAGGGGACTATAGACCCTGAATCCACTGCTATCAGATTTAAAGCAGCAGTGCAATGAAAAATGTTTTTCTAAAAAAGCTAGTTTTAGCTACAGTTAAGAAAAATAATAGTATACCTTTCAAATGTACTTGTCTCGGTACCTCCTATGATGTGCACCATTAGTCTTTTTTAATTTTTTTAATCCTAACTCTTGCCATACCTACAGTGCTATTTCTGTGCAGAAAGTGGTGGCCATCATTTTTTCTTGAGAAAAAATTCTGTTAAAACATTTATAATGTACTCAGATTTGGGTGGAATTAGAAAATTGTACCACCAAATAAAGCTGGAAGATGCCAGGAATCGTTTATAGTTAAAAAAGGGTATGGTCAAATTTGTTGTGCAATTTTGTTGCACTGCTACTTTAAAATCATGTTGTATTCTGCTGTGACATTGTTAGTGTCAGTTTTATAGTTTCCGTGAGTTTGTATTACCTAGCTTTGCAAGTGTTTTAAATGTCAGCTGAAGCTACAGACTACAATTTACAAATGTGTGTGGCTCTGATTTTTTATTTCAATGGAAACATCCCATTTGTGCCAAATAACACAACTTTACTTAGTTGAGCATTATCTGACATGCTATTATTTGCTGTGTAGACCATTGCCTCTGTGGAAATGAATCTTCTTTGAAGATCCATTTACCATTTTAATTAAAGAAAAGGTCACATTATTTAGGAATTATCTCATGTTTCAGTGAATTAGGTCACTGCCATGAATATTAATGATTTAGACTTTGAAGCCGTCATTGAGATTATTATTTAACGTGGCATCCACATCTGTATGCTATGACACAGGTAGAGGAGCATTTTTATAATCAATTGGAGAAAGATATGTGAAATGAAGCCAAAGTATGGTGGCTAAAATCGAGAGGAGGTTTAACACATTTTCCATACTGTAAACACATATTGTGCAGTTTTGCTTGTACTGTATACTTTTCATTTGACTTTGGAAAACATAGGGAACTTAAATAGTACATTAGGTTGAACAGTGCCAAATGCAAGCATGGTATATAATTATTTCACAAGACCATTAAATAAATGTTTAAATGCTAGTATTATAGTAATTACATTTTCACCAGTGGGATTTGTTGATGTATATTATACTTAACACACAGGCAGAACTAAAGGCTGCTCTGTGGTTACCATCATGCTGTCATAAACATAGCAGTAGAAAAACAACAAAACACTGGCACCAGTATCTGACATAGTCTAAATTATTTCCTGCAAAGTTATGATGCAGGTATAGTGCAATCCAAATAATTGATAAACTCTCAGGCCCCAGGAGACCACAGCTGGGACACCCTAGACCTCCAACCTGTTTCATACTAAAGTACTCCTTCAGGATTGGTACTGAACATCCATTTTAGGTTGTAGTTATGAATCATAAGTAAAGTGGTGATGGAGGATAGGGAAGCTTTCACCAAAGTTTGTTGAGACATGCATTTATTTTGGCCAAGTTAGAGGCCAAAGTAAAAACCTAATGAAAGTGAAGTAAGTCTTTGTGCATGCACAGTAATGTTTTTGCCAGCTTCATTTATTCTCAGACTGCAAGTCCAGTATCAGTGCACAGCACTGTATTTTGATAGAGGACTTGAAGGAGGCAGACAGTGGATGGCCTGGAAGGTGAGCAGAGTGTAAATGCTGGTCACCTTTGGGGGGTGAGATAGGGGGCAGGGGCTACCAGGAGGGGTGGGAACCATTGTAGTGACAAATGTCTGGCATCGAGCATCCTATATCTGGACTTCAGCATGGCCTTTGACTCAGTGCCTCATTGGCACCTTGTAAAGAAGGTGGAAGGCATAATGTGTCTCTATGCAGGTAACACAAAAATATGTGGCAGGGTGGATAGTACATAGGGATTATGGAAATGAAAGAGGACCTTTCTTGAGAAACTAAAACATTTGCCTAAGATCTGGCAATTTAAATGTAATGCCAAACATTTTCTAGGTATTGCACTTGGGGAAAAGGGGACCCAAAAATACAATATTGGATGGGTGATGTAGGCTGAACAAGACCTTAAAGGAGAGGGACCTGGGGGTAACATAAGTGCCAGCTTCAAGACCATGGCCCAGTGTAGTAAGGCATACTAGAATTAAAACCAACAGGATGCTACGTTGCATAGTTAGGACATTTCAAGCAGAAAGAAAGAATTATGTTTGCCTTCTATGCTGTAGGTTCCTCATGGGGCATCACCTAGAGTACTGCTGTATGCCATTTTTGAATCCTTAACTTAAAAAGGGCCAAAACTGTTTATAATCAGTTCATAGGATGGCAACCAGAATGATATATGGATAGAAATGGGAATACCTGGTAGAAAAGACTGTCTGACCTGAATATGTAATCTGAAAGATAGGAAGGAAAATGGAAATATGTCTAAAACTTTCAAATATCTTATAGGAATAAAAAAAGGGGAGTCGAGTGCCAGCAGCTGTTCCAGCAATGTGAGGGGTTTGAATCAAGAGGACATAATTATATGCTGGTGGGGTGGGAGGGGCAATTTATGAGTGGTGTGAGGAAATAGCTTTTCACTGAGTGGGTGATGTAAAGGTGGAACTGTACCCCGGAGGTAGCTAATGTCAAAAGGGTAATAGGTTTCAAGAAGGCAGCATAGACACATGGATATGTTAAACAAAAGGGAGGGGATGAGGGATCGAGTGAGGGTCACACAACTAGCAAAGTTAAGCTACTGTACAAGGGGGAAGCATTGCATAGATTGTGCCAATGCTAGACTGGTACCTACCAAGGTAGGGACCAGGCAGACATTAAGGACCAAGAGTTTTTTTCTGCCTGTAAGTCCATTCTATGTTGTTTCTTCTTCTTCTGGGTGTCAGGGTGTGCATCCATGTGTCATCGTGTGCATCTGTCTGCCTCTGATTACCTCCCTTGTGCCCAAGCATTTTGTGAGCTCATACTATAACGGCTGTCATTGTTAGGGGAATCCCCCACCAAAACAAAAAATAAACATACAGTGATGTCATCAGAATGCAGCCTGCACAGTTCAGACACTGTCTATCACTTGATTCAGTGGCAGATCTCAAGTATCTCAAGTGAAAAAAACTTATGTGCAGAGTATTTATCAGTATGCATCAATGTTTCCTCCAGTCACCGATCCCCAGTCTTTGTATAGGTCTTACTGGAAATACCTTCTGCAATGCCATCAAAAAGATCCCTCACCCCAAATATTGGTCTGCTGCCTGAATGCTGGATGGGGACCCAGCCTGCGACTGAATCCAGCAGCAAAATATTTGTAAAAAAACCAAAAAACTAGTTTGTATTGTGAATGTGTCAGTGTGCATATGTATGTTCAGTGTGTGTGTGTGTGTATACATGCATGCGGGCAGTGCAAACATGCGATATCAAAGAGCCAGAAGAAGAAGGCCATCTGGTCTCTTGAGTCTGCTTGTTATTGCAGGGTCTGTAACTTATGCCATTGACCCTGTTCTCGCCCCCAAAATTCCTTTCTACCCTGTCTGCCCCTTTGCCATGGTCCCATGGGTTTCCTGTTTGCCTATCCTAGGCCATTCTAGAGCTGCCCACTGTCTTCTCTTATACCATAAAAACATAGAATTTGATGGCAGATAAGGACCGCTTGGCCCACCCAGTCTGCCCATTTCCCTACCTAATGGATAAGCTGCAGATCCTAGTTAACCAACAGCCTACTTCTTCTTACCCCCATCCCCTAGAATTGCCTTATTACTGTCCCATGCATTCTTGAATTCCACCACTGTTTTTGACTCCACAACCTCCTCTGGAAGTCCGTTCCATGCATCCACAACCCTCTCTGTGAAGAAATACTTCCTTACATTACCTCTGAGCTGCCCCCCATTTTAAATTGTACCCCCTTCTTCTTGCACACCTCTTTTTCTGAAAGATGCTACCCTATTGGACTTTGTTGATTCCCTTGAGGTACTTGAAAGTTTCTATCATGTGCCCCTCTCCCTCCTTTCCTCTAGGCTATACATATTAAGCTTCTTAAGTCTCTCTTCCTATGTCTTCCGGTGCAGACACTGCACCATTTTAGTTGCCCTCCTCTGGACTGCCTCCATCCTGTTTATGTCTTTGCGGAGATTTGATCTCCAGAACTACACGCAATACTCCAGATGGGGTCTGGAGTCTCACCAGTTGTCTGTACAGAAGGATAACAATATCCTGTTTTCTACTGGTGATGCCTCTCCCTATGCATACCAGTATCCTTTCCCAGCCCTCCTTGCTGTCCTCTCATGTTGCTTGCCCACCTTTAGGTCATCTGGTATGACTACCCCCAGGTCCCTTTCCATTTTTGTTGTTGTTAGTACCTCACCCCCCACTGTGTACTCTTCCCCTGGGTTTTTGTTTCCCAGGTGCATTACCTTGCACTTCTTAGCATTGAATCTAAGCAGCCATAAATTTGACCATTCCTCCAACCTTGCCAAGTCCCTTCTCATCCTTTCCACCCCACCTTGTGTATCAACTCTGTTGCAGATCTTTGTGTCTTCTGCAAAGAGACATACTTTTCCTTCCAGTCCCTCTGCAATGTTGCTTATAAAGACATTGAAGAGGACTGGTCCTAGTACTGAACCCTGCGGCACCCCATTATTAATCCCCCTTTCTTCAGAGTTGACTCTGTTTACTATTACCCGCTGTGTTCTGTTCTCCAGCCAATTCTTTACCCAGGCTACATCCTGGGACCCACTCCCCGGCTGGCTAACCTGTATATTAATCTTTTGTGTGGGACTCTGTGAAATGCATTGCTAAAGTCTAGGTAGGTCATGTCCACAGCCTCTCTCTGATCTACTACTTTGGTCACCCAGTCAAAGAAATCTATTAGATTCGTCTGACATGACTTTCCTGCTGTGAATCCATGCTGCCTTGGGTCCTGTGCCCCTTTGGCCTCTAGGTACTTGACAATTCTTTCCTTCAGAAGTGATTCCATCATTTTCCCTATCTCTGATGTTAAACTAACAGGTCTGTAGTTTTCTGCTTCTGCCCTGCTTCCACTTTTGTGAAGTGGAATCACATCTGCCCTCTCCAGTCCTCAGGTACCACCCCATCCTCCCATTATTTGTTAAAGAGGGTAGTCAGTGGTGTCACTAGTTCTACCCTTAGTTATTTTAGAATTCTGGGATTAATCCCATCAGGCCCCATTGCTTTGTTGTAAGAGTTCTTTCAGAATCCTTTCTTCTGTGAATGGGCTGATATCAACTCCCATATCCAGAGTGTTTCTATTGTATGGTTTGGGTACCTCCCCCTCTTCATTTGTGAATACTGAGCAAAAATATATACCACTTCCTCTAGCAGTGCATTTCATGTGGCTACCACCCTCTTTGCAAGGAAATGCTTTCAAAGATCCCTCCTAACCTCCCCACTACCAATCTTAAACTGTGCCCCCTCATGATTCATTTGTCTTTTAGCTTGAAGAGACTCCCCCCATCCACTCTGTTTATCTCCTTCAAGTATCTGAAGGTCTCTAGCATATCCTCTCTCTCTCTCTCTGTCTCTCTCTGTCTCTCCTTTCCTCCAGGGAGCATATTCTCAGGCTCCCAACCCCTTCTCTTAAGACTTCCCCTGCTGACTCATGATCATCTTGGTTGCCCTTTGGACATTTTCTAGCAAACTTATGTCCTTCTTCAGGTATCGACACCAGTATCTTACCCCATATCACCAGAGACCTGTACAAGGGCATATGTCCTGCTTCACCCACTGCTGATTCCCCTGGCTATACACCCCAACATCCTCTTTACATTTACTGCTGCCTTTTTGCACTGCAGGGAGTGCTTCAAGTCACTAGTAATCACCACCCCTGGATCTTTTTCTTCCTACATTGCTGATATCCACCCCCCAACCCCCCAGTATTACTCGGTCCTAAGATTCCTGGCTCCAATGTGCATCACTTTGCATTACTTGGCATTGAAGTCAATTTGCCAGAACCCTGACCATCTCTGAAGTTTTCAGAGGTCTTCCAACAGGTCCTGTATCCCTTCCACCTTGTCCACCCTCCCAAAGAGCTTGGTGTCATCTGCAAACAGACACATCTTGCCCTTAATGTCCTCCCAAATGTCATTTATGAAGATGTTGAACAACATCAGCCCCAGCACCAAAGCCTGCAGGACCCCGCTGGTGATCTCTCTGGTGCTGGACAACTCTTCTCCACCACCATTCTCTGGGTTCTGCCCTCAACCAGCTTTCTGGCCACCTGGTCATTTTCTTCCCTTCCCCTATATCTGCCAGTTTCTTGATTAGCCTCTTATGGGGCACTAAATCAAAGACTGTGCTGAAGTCCAGGTTAATGATGTCCACTGCCTGCCTCCTGTCCACTGCTTTGTTGACTCAGCCAAAGAAGTCAATAAGGGACCTTTGACATGATCTTCCTCCCACAAATCCATGCTGCCTCTTATCCTGGAGACCATTCTTTTCTATGTACCTTACAAGTCTGTCCTTAAGAATGGTCTCCATTACACATGATTAATGTCAGACTGAGCAGCCTATAGTTCCCCTGGTCATCCCTGGGTCTGCTCTTGTGGAGGGGCATGACATGTGCTGTTCTCCAGTCCTGTGGTGTCTCTTTGGTATGACTTGCAGGCCATAATCAAGAGGTCCCAGTCATGATGTGTTGTAGCCCAGGTCTCGATGACTGCTGCTACTGTATGTCTTCCTTCCCTCTGCTAAGAGTGCCTGCATGACTGCCATCTTGTTACTGAAATTGCGAGCACTGAGTAACACCACCCTCCACTTTGATTATGTGCCTCCCTGCCTACTTTTTGTACTTTTCCTGACCTGCCCTTTCCCTGCACTCTCTGCTTCATCCCCCCTGGTACTTGGTTGCCACCCTTTGCCTCCTTAAGCACCCTCCCAATTATTACTGCCAGTGTGGGGGGGGGTTCACAGACCTCCTCGATCTGATGTTTCTGGGCCTGCTGGACCCTCCTCCCTCTCTCAGCAGTTTAAGCTCAGATTGTTGTCTGTGTATCCCCCTGCTTCTCTCTGAGTATGTTTGAACCCCCCCTAGAAAGGTACAGTCTATCTACTGAGTATAGCCTCTTCTCCGACAACGTGCCTCTCCAGTCCCCAATATATTTGAACCTTTCTTCCCTGCAGTAGCTCTTCATCCAATCATTAAACTCCTCTATCCTCTTTTTCCTGACTGTGCTAGCTCTGGGGACTGGAATAATTTCTGCAAAGGTCAATAGCTCACTTTCCCTGTAGACCCTTGCCAACTCTTTGAAGCTACCCTGCTCCACCCCCACCTCTTCCCCTGCTAAGTTGTTGGTTCCCAGGTAGATGACTAAGTTAGATTTTCCACTAACCTCCCTTACAAGTTCCCTTATTCTTGGTTCTGCCCTTCCTGCTATCATCCCTGATACACAAACCAGCAATCTTCTTGTTTTTGGGTCCCCCTTCCCCCCTCAATGGATACCTTTTAATTATGGAGTCCACAATGATTACCACTCTTCCGTCTTGAACAGTCATGTTTTCCAGCCTCCTGTCTACTCATAGTAAACCAGTTGCCTCTCTGCTCAATTGTTCTCTATCTGTTCTGATTGTCTTCCTGCCATCACCATCACTATCCCCTCCTTTTGCTTCTCCAACCCCCCTTGATCCCATTCCTCCCTGGCTAACCTCGCATGCTACCACTCTTCCTTCCCTATTGCATGCTCTAACTCCTTCCTCCCCCCCATCCTTTACTCCACCCCAACTACCCTTTCCTCCTTGCTTGAGCATTCTAACCTCTGCCCTGATTTGTTCTAGGCTCCTACACATTGGACAGCCCCCTGCTCTCCACACCATCTCCACGATGACTGTGGCCCCACATCCATTACAGATTGCCATCCTCCCTTCACCACCCTGGCTCCCGTAAATTCTTGTAGTCCTCCACCTCCACCCTTCCCAGCTGTCCTTCAGCCTGTACCCATTACTAGTCCTCCACATCCTCCCTACTCAGCCTATCCCATCCCAGCTATGTATTGCCACTGTTCCCTGGTCAGTGCTGTTTACAGTTTACAGTTATCCCCAAGCCTTATTTTATTAACTACCCCTCCTGCCTTGCTACTTTATTACAAGTTATTGCCCTGCTCACTTTACTTTCTACCCCCAAGCCCCTTTCTTTATTGCCCTATTCAAATGTAGGTCAACGTGGTTCTGCTGCAGCCCCCTATCCATTCAGTAGCAGATCCAGAATTGTTTTCAAGTGTTGCAATTTACATGGAAGAAAGACAAAAAGCTCACTTTTCAAACTCAGATAAGACTGAAACAGCTTCTGTTGTTCACCTGAAGGGGCCGCAGAAAAGGCTGTCGGTATCTTTGGAGAGTCCTTGTATGCTGGATTATTATTAGAGCCTGTAGGAGAGTGCCTAGCTTAGGTGGGACTTGATCTGGCCATTGCACCTTTTTGAGAACATCTGCAGGAGGGCAGGAGGTCAGCTGGCTAGGGCCGTGGTCCCTACAATGTTGACTCAGGGGGGCCATACCTCTCACCATTTTCATCCCCAATGTGTGTCAGATCAGACTGCACAACCACATGCCAGTAAACTATTGTTTCTTATTGTTGGAATGGATTTCCACATTTAGAATGCCTTAAATATAGTGCTACAGTATCTCAAACAATGAAATCCTGTGCAGTCTTCTATGCTTTCAGCAGAGCCCCAGGGAACAATAAAAGCTTAATTTGAAATGTTTGACTGTATACAGAAAAAAAATTTCAATAATCAGGTGCTATAATTTTATTTCTTGCTTTGCAGCTGAAGAACGACCACTTACGAGAGACTGGAAGAGGGCTTCAAGGGAAATGAAGCGTATGAGTATCTCAAGTGCTAGAAGCAATCCTGAATCAGTGAAAATGAATGCAGATAATGGTATGACTCACATAAAGAATACTTCTCCATGCTTTCATGGACCATTTACAAAATATAATTAATTATTGAGTACTTTGAATCAAAACAGCTTTCTTTAGTATGGGTAATTATGTCATGCACACACACACATAATGGTTATCGTGGGATGACAACAGAAACAGTTAAAAAGGGCAGCATTTGAAAATATGACAAAATGGTTCCCAATATACCTTATACAGATCTCTACTGCTCACCTAATGTATTTCTCTTGTGGCTGGTATTTATTATATGCAAAGGTATACATTAATGATTGTGCTCTATTTAGGATCTAGCTATGATAATTATTCCTTCAAGGTTGAATTATATATAATAGTTTATTTTGCCCAGAAGTTTAACCTTTTCAACCCATGAACAATTTAACTCCCACCTCATAATAGGTAGTGCCCTAGAAATCAACATCTATTATCTTCAAACACTAAATATGAATAATGATCTCTCTTAGAATATTTTTTACATTTTTAGTTACTCTCTGTATTCATGCCCTCTGGTCTGTACTTCTGCTGTACACCACCCTCTCCTGTCTTGGTTCTGTGCTTAATGGGGACAGGTACTTTCTGATGCAAAGGTCTCACTGCACTACACCTTATGTCATTCCAAGTTCAGCAACACAGCCTGAGTCAGTACGGGGACCACCTGTGCCAGTTGGATTTGCACTGACCCTGCACCTGACGTACCTCTTCCACATAGCAAGTGCGATCATGCACCAGTGCATGGCTGTGGCATCACAGTACTCAGAATTCAGAAAGGCTGGCCATCCCCACCCTCCCATGTTAGACCGCCCCGGGGCTGGTCTAAGGACCTTGCACCAAACCTGCATGAGAGAGAGAGACACAGGCTAGTTGGTGCCTGTGTGTTGCCCATGCTTGGAAAGTGTATACAGGGATCACTGGTAGTAACACTGTGGCCAATGGTTGCGATAGTGAATGCATGGACACAGAACAGAGCACTGCTACAGTGGACCACAGTCACATAGCCGAGGCATCGGTATTGTGAGCACATCATCCTTTGCACCTCTCAAAGGAGCTTAGTCTGTCTGGCATGCTGGCATGGCTGGGGGCTCATCAGTCCACTGTTGCTGTGTGTACTGTGCTGGTGCATTGTACTGACATTGCCACACTACCATGCCACAACTTCTGGCAATCCCCTTCCCCCATACACAATGTCTTTGGCACATAACCGCTGCTGTGGCAAATCTGGATTTTTTGATGCAGGGACCCTGCTGGTTTCTGAATCAGGTGCAGGGTCCCTGGCACACCCGGCATTGGTGCAAGCTGCAGTAAACACAGCTTGCATTGGTCTACTGAGCTGTTACAGAATCATGACCTGGCTTCCTCAAGGTTAGGCCCTTTTTCAAACTTGGCTGGAGTGTACTTCAAGGATAAGGCTTGCTGAATTGCTGCAGTGTGCTGTGAGGAGGGCAGTCCAGTCTGCATGCCTGGTAGATGTAGGTGAATGGTGGTGTCACATCCTGCTGCAACTAATGGAAGCCTTTTCTCACCTTGCATTTCTCCCTCATTGTTGTGCACATATTCGCGACTATCCGGGGGTTGGGATGCATTAAGACACATGGTCACCCAGTTCACCAGTAGTAGCATTATCACACCTTCACCAGGGTTGCTCAACAGTAATTCTACATTGCCACCCTCCCCTGGGGGGGAGGGTCCAAGTAGATGCTCTGAGTACTGTGTGCTGGCCCTTTTTTTGAGGACATCCCAGGTTCATGTCATAAACCTGGTTTGCCAGTGTACAAGAGTGGTTCCTCACTGCTCAGCACCACAGAATCTGTGCTTAAAATATTTATTATAAGACTACTTAGTTATTCATGAGCTTAATGAGGCTCCTGATTGGCTAGTAGATCAGACATTAACATCTTAGAAATGAGCATTCTAGCTGCCAACTGATGCTAAGCGAAACATGTCTGAAACATAAGACGTGCTCATGCTGTACAGTTCGCACCACACTTCTAAAAATGATAGAGTAAAAAAAAAAACTGTAACATGGACAATTGTTTTTGTGATTAGACTTATAATTGCAGTAAGAACTTTGAAGCCTGTCATTACCTTGGATTAATAACCGGCTGGAGGGAGGTGCCCCTTGGCTGCAACTCGGGCCACCCATCTTCCCAAATGGTCATTAAACCCTCATAAATGACAGCTTCTTGGTTGTTATTGCTCATTTAATGGTCAATTTTATTTAATATTTCATCTAATACAGCAGTGCTTGTTACTTATACAATGTTGTACCTCTACCTTTTAATCGTATGTTAAATTGCCTTCTTTTTGTCTGTGTTATAGGCTGTCCTTTCTTCTCTGTTTTGAGTCTACTTTAGCATTTTTTTTAGGTTGGAAATTCTTAAAGGGTAAGTTTAATTTTCTTGTCTGAGGTTATCCTTGATGTCTCCATTGTCACATATGGTCAAGGAGCAGCATCTGTTGCATGCGTATTCCTCTTAGTCACAACAAAGGTGATATTCAGGGCCTCCAATTCTCTGCAGCACTTCAGGCCTGATGTCTGAGGCTGGGCTCCTAGAATTCTGAAACATAGAAACAGAAGCTGTCGGCAGATGGGGACCGTACAATCCATCAAGTCTGCCCTTGGTTTCCTACCCTCCTACTTAGCTGCCTGCTTGTGTAGCCCAGTTCCCTTCTTCTCCATGTTTGTCCTGAAGCTCCTTCTCTATGCTCAGCATGTAATTTCACAGATGACATCACAGTATATTGTATCAAATGCTGGGACTGCATTCAGGTACCATCAGAATCCCAAATTTGTGCTGCACGATAGAATAATATTTGCTCATTAGTGCAGCGCAAATTTGGGTTTCTGATGGTACCTGAATGCAGTTCCAGCATTCGATACAACATACTGTGATGTCATCAGTGAAATCACATGCTGAGCATAAAAAAGGGGCTTCAGAACAAACATGGAGAAGAAGGGAACCAGCCAAGGTCAGTGAATTCTACGGTACTATCTATATTGTGGAGCATGAATCACATTCTGTGAAATACTCCACGGTAATGCAATTGCAGAATTCTGGGATCCTTGGTGATGTCAAACTATGGCTGCTGAAAAGCAGCTGTGTATATTGTTGAAAGCCTGGGGCAGCAATATTTTAACAAGAACTCCTTTTTTATTTGAAGAGTAAAACAAAAAGCTAAAGCACACTCAAACAAAAAATTGTATCTTAGAAGAAAAATGTGAAATCCTAAATGGAATGAAAGGGTATGGGTTCAAAATTTTCACCGTAACTTGCACTGCTGCTTTAAGATAAGTCAGTGGAAAACTATCACATGAGGAGATTTTGTGGCCTGAATATTAGTTCTTTTTTTTTCATGGCTAAAGATTTTTATTGTTTTCAAACTTTATACATGTATAACATACAGTGGAAACTTATGCAGCATGACTTTACAACAGTGTTCGATAAAACAGATAAAAATACTTACAAAACAAAACAAACATCTATATTTGTGAAAGAGCAGGTAAAGGGTAATTTAACAACAGACCCCCCCCATGTTTGGCTTACAGCAACTGCCAATTATCATCGAGTTGTGGGCGATCTCCTCGGGAGTACCTAGCCACAACAGAAACATTTCTGAGAGGGCCTACCTGGGGCTTCATGTAGTGATGCCTCTAGGAGCTGAGTTTCTGAATGGCTTCATGAGATACTAGGGCTCAGCAATTAAGGGCATACCTGCAATAAGAACAAACAGAGCACACATAAAGCATCTACTAGACCTAAACGGATATCTCAAAAACAATCTGGTTGTCCATACCATACTTTAAAATGATGCCTGGGGGTGCCCAGGTATCAGGTGAAAAACCTTCAGCCATGGCTGATGCCTGTGGTTGGGTGGAGGGAAGACAGAGACTTAAAGTGGCAGTATTCAGCCAATATCCTCTTTGGGTTTCAGGAAGGTTATAAAAGGTTGCCATAGAGTTATATTACCGGAAAGGGTTTCAGCTACTACATGTGTCGTTCTGGACAGGTTGGCCACCTGGGTGAGGGTGTTGAAAACGTCTATGATCATTGGGATCCTCCATCTGCAAAGCAGTAGTCTTTTAACCTGCAAACTTAGAATAGCTAGCCACTTTTACTCTTGGGGTCAGAGATATGGGAGGGAGGTGTGAATATCTAGCAGCAGCACCTCTGGTGCCAAGGACACTGGTTTATCTAGTAATTCAGACCCCAAGGTGCAGATTTTTATTTTTATTTATTTGTTTTTTGTTAACCGGGTAAGTGCACTAGCCAGAAAGAGTATTTTCAGGCACAACCCTGGAGAGTTGCAAACTACTACTACTTGCATACTGTGTGACCCTGAGCAAGTCACTTAACCTCCTTGTGCTCCCAGGTCGCTCCTGTAAAAAAGCTTTCAGCTTAGTGTGCTATACCTGGTTAAACAACTAAAAAAAAAAAAAAAAAAAAAAAAAAGAGTACAGGCACAATAATTCAAAACTTCAAGCAGAATATACATGAATACTAAACTTTTACATGAGGAAATATTCACATAACAATGGAAATTCTGACAACAGGTTTAAAAGGAGGCAAACAGTGCAGACAAAAAATGAAATAACAACAGTAATGTTACAAAAGGCAATACATCAGGTGATATTAAGGCAACACAGACATTTTAAGAGATAATATAAAGTGCTAATGGTGTGAATGTCGATAGGCAGAGAGAGATGAAGAGGGGCTAGAGAGATAAATAAGAGGAGTGGGGGAGGTGGCGGCACAGGCATTATGAACCATGATTGAAAGGGGGGTTAGAGAAAAGGGGAGAGATTAAGAATGTACTGGAAAGGGAAGGGTAGAGATAGAGGATGAAGGAGTAATTGATAGGAGAGAAGACTAAGAGGAAGTGCTACAAGAGGGGTGGACCACTAAGATTCTATAGTGGCTGAATTATCTGGCAGTGCCATAGTAAAAGGACTAAATCCCCTCGTGCCACCTGACACCTCCAGCAGAGGTCATCCTTGATCAGTTTGGCCTTGTGTAAGACTGTGGGGATCCTGTACCAGAAATGGATGACCTCTTTCTGTATTAATATGCTCCTAGTGTCAGGGTAGGCTGTGTGGGACAGCTTCAAACATGATTTCCATTCTTGGTCTGAGATCTGCAACTACAGAGCCAGTTCCCATTTTCTTTGGATGCCAGGGATGGGGAGGGCAGGCATGCCCTGAGACTTGAGTATATGAGGCTGGTATGGCCCTTTTCCATGGTTAGCCAGTTCTCAAGTGGGAGGTGGTCGTGTCAGAGGGTCACTTCCTGGCATAACCAGTAATGGCACTCCTAAGATGGAGGAAATGCCAAACGTCCTTGTGGGGGACCTCATGGCTGACCCTCAGCCCCTTAAAGGATTCTAAAGTGATAGTGCCTGGGATAAACAGATCCCAGAGATATTGTAGAAATGTATTCGCACATTCAGCCCAAGCGATGGTTTCTTTATCCACAGTGATATCTGTGTTGCCCCATAACAGGGTGAGGCCATAAGGGGTGGGGTCAGAGTTCAACTTTCCATGGAGCATGCTCCAGTATTCCATCATGGGGCCAGTCATCGAGTGGGAATGTATCCCCTTCGGGGACAGTTAAATAACATCAGGGTTAGGTGTGCCACCTTACTGGTCACCCTAGCCATACCTAGCCATTGTGAGGTGTCTTGGTCCAGAACAGTGAACCACTTAAGTGTTTGGGTGGCCTGAAAGGCCCATTTGTTTCCCTCAAACCAGGGGAAACCCCATCCCCACTCCGACCAGTGGGCCCGCAACTTGTTTCTATTGTACCTTGGCCTTTTCTCCCAAATAAAATCCCCCAGCATGGAGTCAATTTTTCTGTACCAAAGAGGAGGGAGTTTCAGAGGGATATGTGATAGCAGGCACATAATCCTGGGTGCAGTGATCATTTTTAAAGCTGAGATTTTGCCAGCTAAGGTAAGTAGGAGGGTTCTCCACTGTCCAGCTCTGTCCGAGTGGTGGTGAGTAGGGGTTTCAGATTCACCTCCCACAGCTTTGGCAGGTCCGGGGTGATAACTATTCCCAGATAGGTAATTCCCTCAGGTGACCAGCAGAGATTGCGTGCTGAGGGCATGCTTGGGATACACTTACCATTTAGGTGAAGGACTTCCATCTTCAGGTTCAGTCTCAATCCTGAGAAGGTGGTGAAGTCCAAGAGGATTCCTGGGGCGGGGGGGGTGACAGGCCTGGTCAATGTCTGCTACCAGGAGTAAAAGATTGTCTGTGTACATCGATGTGGTGTAATCATCTCCCCCAATATCCACGCCCTGAATGAAGGGGCTTAGTCTGAGAGCTGCGGCTAGAGGCTCCACAGCTAATACAAACAGTAGCTGTAGTAGTAGTAGTAGTAGTAGTGATAGAGGGCAGCCCTGGCATGTGCCCCTGCCCAATGGAAAGGTGGGAGACATAGAGTTGGTAAGGACTTTAGCCATGGAGAGGAGTAAGTCACCCTGATCCATGCTCTGAAACCTTCAGCCAACTCCCATTAAGGACAGCACCTGTTGTACGAAGTCCCACTCCAGGGAATCAAAGTCCTTCTCAAAGTCGATGGAGGGTCTTGGCTTCATGCATTAAGTTCACCAGCAATCTGAAGTGGTCAGAGCTGTAACGGCCTTTGACAAAACCCACCTGCGATGGGTGTATAAGGCTGGGAAGGAGTGGATTCAATCTGTTAGTCAGAATTCTGGCCAGAATCTTGCTATGTGCATTCAGCAGAGAAATGGATCTGTAGCTGGCTGCTTTTTGGGGGTCTTTCCCTTTCTTTGGGAGTGTGGTTATCACCACTTTCTGAAAGGAGGGGTGAGGGTGCCAACCTCCGGGGCTTCAGTGAAGACCTGTTGGAGTACTGGGGAGACTATGGGCTGCAGGAGTTGCCATACTTCCAGTGGGAAGCCATTCCCACCCTGAGCTTTCCCCTTCTTTAAGGATAACAAAGTGGAAGACACTTCTGCCATGGGTAGTGGGGAATGAAGGGCCTGGGCTTGTAGGTGCGAGATCATGGGGAGGTTGAGGAACTGTAAAAAGGGGAGAACCCTTTGGGAGTCAGGAAGTCTGGAGGACTTATAGAGTGTGGCATAAAATTCCACCATTGTTTGATTTATAGCCTCAGCCTTGATCTGGACAGTGCCATGCTTGTCCACCAGGGCTGCTATATGCCTCTCTGCGTGCTGCTTTTTCAGCCAGTAAGCAAGGACTTTCTCTCCCTTTTCTCTACTCTCCCAGTACTTATGCTTTAAATGGATAATAGAGACCTCAGCTTTCCTGGAGAGCAGCTCATTTATTTCCATCCTCAGGGCGGCCACCCGACAGCCAGTCTGGGACTGGAGCGGGGTAGTTTGGAGAGATTTGAAGGTGTCCTCCACCTTCTTAAGCTGTTTCTCCAGCTCTAAGAGGTGGAGTTTCCTCTTCTTTCTCCTCCTCTGGACACAGCCCATGATAGCTCCACGTAGGGTGGCCTTGAAGGCCTCCCATATGGTACCAGTGAATGTATCAGTAATTTGGTTATTTTGGAAGTAAATAAAGGCCTCACACTGGAACCATGGTGCAAACTCAGGGTTGCGAATGAGCAGGGGGTCAAGGCTCCAAGATGTGGAAGCTGGGGGGGGGGGCATGTGAAGGTCAGCCACACTGGGGCATGGTCTGAAATGACAGGGGGAAGTAAGCCAGAAGTCTATCTGACTGTGGGAGCTGTGAACCTGGGAATGAAAAGAGTAGTCACACCCCAATGGGTGGAAGATCCTCCAGATATCAGTTAGGGCCATATCCTGCTGCATTTACATGAGGGCCTGTGCTCCTCTGGAGAGTTGTTCAGTATTAGAGGGGCATCTGTCCAGAAAGGTGTCTGAGGTGAGGTTGAAATCACCCTCACTATCAGTGGGACATCCTCCGGGACCACAGCCTCTGGATCCTGGGCTAGCTTATGGAAGAACGATGGCAAGTCCTCGTTGGGGCCATATACATTACCTAACAACAGAGGAGCCTGTGCCGTATCCATGAGGGCCACTACTCACCCACCCACCAGGTCACTGACCTTCTTTCTGACTGACCAGCACAGGGTCTTGTGCAGAAGTATTGCCACCCCTCTCTTCCTAGTGGAGTGGAGGCATGAATAACCTGGCCCACCCAGTCCCTCTTAAAGAGCTAGTGTACTGCTTGGGATGAATAGTAATTTTCAGATGTAGTCAGCTATCACTTCTTATATCTCAAGTATTTTTTTCTTTTCTGTTTGTTAATCAGAAGATTTTCCATGTGACAGTACTGGGGTGATGTGTGGAGCAGTACTCTGGAGAGGAAAAAAAGTCAGCTCTGTTCCACCCACTACATCGTCAGAAATGAGACCAAACAGCTTGAGACACTGCAATCCTTACAGCCTGAGCAGTGACTCTTACAATCTACCAATCAAAATGCAGGAAATTGTGACATCACTAGTAACCAGGGGAGAGCCAGTGCCTGCTGCTTCATGTGAAAGTGAAACCTGGTAGTGAGAAATTGTTCTCACTGGTTACTAGTGATGTCATAGTCAGTGTGGACTCAGTGTTGATATAGTGGGAGGAACAGAACTGACTTTTTTCCCCCCAGACAGAGTGCTGCTCCACTCATCACCCCAGTACTGCCAGGTGGAAAATCTTCTAATTAGCAAACAGAAAAGAAAAAATACTTGAGATATAAAAAGTGATAGCTGACTGTGTCTGAAACTTACAATTAATTGCAGACAGTTTCCAGGCAGTATATTAGCTCTATAAGTACATCATGGTCCACGGTAGTTAGCTTAGTCTCCTGTAATAAAGCCACTCCTGCTTACAGCCTCTTAAGATGTGAAAGCACCTGCGTCCTCTTATTGGGGGTATTAAGCCCCCTAACGTTCCGTGTAAGACATATAGTGTTATCCATTTAAGATAAGAAGCCGTGTATACTTTGAGAATGCTGTATCGAGGAAATCGAGGCTGGGAGCAGGAGGGTGCCCCCCCCCGCAGGAGCAGCTTGGTATTGGGTGGAGTCTGGTATGTAGAGCGGTCAGAAGGTGGCATTCCCCATGGGCAACCTTTTAAGGTATGGAAATTACAGACAGGTACATTTGTGTGTGTCCATACAACTATAAACAATCTTTCACCAAACAAAACTATATACAACTTTTGGTTTTTAGATTCATGTAGGGGTTGTAGAGGCACATTGATGGCAACAGTATCCTGCTGATGGTCTGCCTCTAGTCCCTGGGCGCAATCACATGCTGCAGTCCACCATGGCTCTCTGTGATGGAGTCCGGGGTGAGATAGCCCACAGATCTGCAGTGATTCCATCTCCATGGTTTCTGGTAGGGGAGACAGAGACTGCCTAGTAGCCAATGAAGGGAAGTAGCTTGAAAGAAAATGTTGGCTGTGGGCAGATCTGGAAAAAAGGAGAGGAGGGGGTAAAACCCCAGTCCCTTGTTGAGAGTGACATGTGGGGGGTTTAGGAGAGGTGCTGCAAAGAGTGGATAAGCCCTTTATCCCCCTGCAGATAGTGAACTCAGGTTGCTGGGCATTGCAGCTGTCGCAGTGCTGAGAAGGGGGGATGAGGTAAAGGTACGGGAGCTGTCGGCAAGTTAGGGAGTCAGTGTGCTGAGGTTAGGGTGTGGGTACACTTATGGTCAATTACTCTGGGTGTGGCTTATGGTTGAGCCTACCCTGTGTACCCCAGCTTCTTGCAGTGATGCTTCCCTTTGCCTTTGCTACAGTTGCTAGCCTTGGAGCTGTGGCCTGTACCTCTTTATGGCCCTTAGGCCACTAATGTGAGCCCCCTCTCTGTGTCCAACTGTATCCTAGTTACCACTGATGGGAAAGCCTCAAGTAAGAGAAAGCATTTAACACAGTGTACATACAGTGGAACCCACTTAAGCAAAAAACCCCTGGAGAGAGTCAAAAAGCCCTTCGGTGATTGCAAATTGAGAGAAGAGGGGGTCGCTGGCAGAGGTAGAATAGAAACAGTGATGTAGCGTCCCTCTCCCCTCCCCTCATCTCAGACTGATCTCACAGATCGGGAGCTTCACCCTCAACAAATCCCTTCCAGTATGTGAGTGGTTCACACAGCATCAATAATCAAAGCCACCAGAGCGATGCTGGCTATGGGCAGGGGGGAGTGAGTGACTCCTAGAAAATGGAGAGCCAGGCTTGGTCTAGTGTAATAGCTCAGGTAGGCCTTCCATGGTGACATGCTCTTTCCCTCCAGGTCCCCTATCCTCCACTCTTCTGCTGCCTAGTCAGAGGTAAATTCAGGGATTAAATATATCAAGCAGGAATAGGAATGGGTCTTGCAACATCAATTCTCAAAGCCACCGGAGCCATGCTGGCTCTAAAGGAGGGGAGTATCTCCTCAAAAATTAAGAGTCAGGATTTGCCTAGTGTGGTAGTTTTGGTAGGCCTTTCACAGTGAGATGCTCCTTCCCCCAGGATCCCCTAACCACCACTAATCTACTGCCTAGCCAGAGGTAAATTCAGGGATTAA
This sequence comes from Neoceratodus forsteri, assembly GCA_016271365.2. Classification (NCBI taxonomy): domain Eukaryota; kingdom Metazoa; phylum Chordata; order Ceratodontiformes; family Ceratodontidae; genus Neoceratodus; species Neoceratodus forsteri. The sequence continues at coordinate 1,210,014,144 of CM057453.1, read as the reverse complement.
ATATATAAAATGTTTACTTATCTGACCCCAAAGCTTTGTCTTCCTTCTTGGTGGGTGATCAATGTTGATCTGGATCTGCTGGGTTTGGGCTGCGAACTGGGTTGCCGGCTTCAATGATTGGCACTTCGGCCAGAGCAGGATGCAAGCTCTCGGGGGTGTAGGAGCTGAAGGCAGCCATCACTGGAGTTGTCTCTGCACACAGTGGAAAATCCTGCTGGATGAGGGAATTTTGCAGGACTTCCCTAGGTTCCCCAGAGGTCTTCAGATGCAGTTCCAGGGATAGTGCTCTCAGGGCTTCATATCTGTTTGCCGTGAAGAACTCTTGAAGAGGGTCAGCAGTCACGGTGTTCATCCAGCCTTCTTCTGCAGGTTCAGCAGGGGTTCTTTCGCATGGGTGGTCTCTCCTGGCGTGCCTCTTAGATGAGTGTCTCTTCCTGTTACTTCATGGAGGGACTTCCCAAGGGGATTCAGGGGATTCAGGCCAGTCCTCCATTCTGACACTATGGAGAGGCAATCTTCTGTTCAAACCCTCAGCTTTCTCCCTGGAGTGAGCGAGCTGATAAGAAAGAGGACATACACTTTTGGGCCAATTCCTCCAGAGAAAGTCGTTTAAGGCTTCTGTGGAATCAATGTTAAGAGGGGCCCCATTGTGCTCTACCCTCATGGTCACAGGGTAGCGTAGGGAGAAGGATTGCCCGATTATATGCCTGGTGTGCCTGGCCTCCTTGTAGGCCTGCTGCCTATCAGATAAATCCTTTGAGTAATCTTGAAAAATGATGATGCGATGGGAGCACCAGAGCACTTGTTTAAGCTCCCTGGCTTTTGCCAATACCAGTTCTTTCTCTTGGTAGTCCATAAAATGGCCAGTTATGAACCAGGGTCTGTCCTGAGCTTGGGCATTGTCGCAAGGGAATAGTGGGCTCTTTCCACCTGGAGCAGCCGTGAGGAATCCAAAAGAAGCATGTCTGTGAGGGCTTTTTGTAGAACGCTCTCTGTATCCCTCGCTTCCACCCATTCAGGGAAACCCAGAAATCTCCAGTTATTGCGACAACCTCAGTTTTTGAGGTCATCAGTTTTAGTCCTCATGAGCTGGATGGTGCACTGCTGTTCCCAGAGAATCTCCACGATGTCCTGAACCTTAAGCTCCATGGCGTTTACCTTCCTCTCAGTTTGGAAAATGCAGGCTTCCAGTCTCCAGAGAACCTGGGTGTTGTGGTTAGTAGCTATGGTCACCTGTGACATCTGCTCAATTAGCTGGCCAAACATCCCTTTGATAGATGACTGTTCCCAGGTCGGCAGCTGCTGGTGCTGCACCATGCTGATAGAGAGGGCCCCACTAACTACCGCACAAGTTCAATTCCCAATGCCAGGTGTTTTAAAGCTTGTCCTGCAGGAATGAAGCTGGATTCAGTGTCCTTAATCAATGCTGCTCCACTTCTGCTTATTTTAGAAGGGTTGTGCTGCGGATGTTCGTTGGATGCCTTAGGTTTAGCCCTCAGGGCTACGGAGCTGATGACTATGCTGCCATCTTGTCAGGCGTCCCTAGTGGCAATGAATGTTACTTCTTAATAGCTGTGTTCATGTAAAAGTTTTAAATCACAGCAGTTTGTCATTACATGCATCTGATTTACTCCTTCAAAAGTTAATTATTTCTTGGCATCTGTTACACTTTATGGAACTGAATAACCACATGAGGCTCTTAAATATGATTTTATGATGTGTTTTGGAAAGTGTATTCCTTCCCAGCCATGTAAGATATCACCTGATGGGAGATACACTGTAGTTTTAGTTTTGCTTCTCCAGATTATATGGAATTGTTTTCAGAAAAATCTGTTCATTCAGTGGATTCTGTGAATGGGATTGCACAGTCTGTGGGATTAAAGGCTGTGAAGTTTCTGCCCAGCAAATGGCAGTTCATCTGGATTTCTGCCAGCATACTCATATTTCACAGTCCCTTACTGAGATGCCATGTAGTCAGTCAGTTGGTGCAAGTGAAGGTAGTCAGTATGTTGTAGGGAGACCTTTTTAATTCATTAGTACAGTTTGTTGTAAAGATCTACACTGGTACCACCAGCCTAGTGGCGCAGTGGTAGTGTACTGCCAGCCGTGCCAGCGACCCATGCTTAGGAGCTGACTCGGGTTGTTGAGGTTCAGCCGGGGAAGGAGAGAATAGACTGTCCAGAGGATTGTTCTCCTCTCCAGGGGAGAGAAGGCTTGTTGGCTCCATCCATGACTGTCACCAGGTGGAGGCCTGATAGAAGTGTAGTCATGAGTAGTGCTCAGTGGAGGAGCTGCTGGTTTGATGCAGTGTGTGTGTGTGTGTGTGTGTGCCTCCACAAAGCATATGGTGACATCTGTCCACCACAGAGGCTTAGTGAGCAAAGTGTATAAATGCCTTGACAGGCTTTGTGAAGCTCAGCTTGCTTGCCTCCAAACTGCACCACCACACCAGAAGATGGACCAGGAAACTGGATGAGTGTCTTTTGGTGGTGGGTGGGAGGATGTCCACCACCTCCTGGACCCACCATGGGGGGGGGGGTAATCTGTGGGGGACTCTGCAGGATCCAGTAAGTCCTGGGGAAGATTGTCATGAGTCAGGGCAGGATGGGATAGTTATGATAACCACCAGCACCAAGTCAAGACGAAATAGCTTTATAAATAAAAAAACATCTGAACCAATGCTACAAAGGATTATTTGATTTGGAGAATCTGAGGGATAACAAGTAATCACTGTAAAATGTGTTATTACTAACAGGAGGTATTTGCTTCTTAACTATAAAATGCCTTATATTACTGAAGGATTTGCTTATCACCTGTTGGTGGTTAGGTATCTACTTCTGTTTTCTGTAGTACAGTCACGAAGACGCAAGGCAGAACCCAAGGCTCTGCTCTCCTTCATTGTCCTCATTCCCAAAGCTAGTCTAGATTAATGAAAGAGTTTAGCTGATTTTTTTAACCTGTCCATATGGAATCCTCAGGGTAATGCATTTCTTGTGCAAAGATTTGCAAAACAAATCTTATCTGTAATACACAACTGTACAACAGAATGATTTTGGTGATGTGATGACACTAGAACTGAAGATTATGTGCGCCATTTAATTTTATCTGCTTGGAAAAAACAAGCACAGGTGACAGCTAGTTTCTTTAATGTGGAAACAGTTCATTTGTTACCTATTTTATAGATCCACAGTTCTAGGCATGCTTCACACATAGTTACTAAATGCCAAGTACTGCTATAACCATCATTAATATTAGGACAAAGAATGCCTACAGGTAGAAATGATTTTTTCAGCCACAACACAACAAGCTCGAAAAGTACTTTTCATTTCACAAATTGATTGTCTTTCTTTCTGCTTTCCACTTTGTTTCCTGTCATTTAGGTACTACAACATGTTTCAAGAACAGGGTCCAAGGTAGATATAATAAACTGTGGGCTGGGGTTAGTCTGCTTTTGTAGAGGCTTTGTCTAGACTGTAGCGCTTAGCATGTTTTGTGATGTTACAAAAAAGATTTTTGCCCATTTCGTTTGGTTAATTACGAGAAAACTAAAATGTGGATTATCTTTAGTGTTGCTCAGATAGTAGTTGACAGAATCTGATACTGCTATATACCATTGATTTTCGTGGATACTGGATGGCATCAGATGCCATTGGTATCTAATTACTGTAGCCTGTCTCATAGGATCCAATCAAATGACAGCTATCCAACGTGACTACCTGGGATCCGAGTGATCTAAAGCAGATATCTGACTTCGGATCCTACTATTTGACCTTGGATCCGAAATCTGAATGGGGTTGGATAGGCTTCCATATCATATGAGCGAAGATTTTATGGCGACTGACATTACAACAACTACATTTCACCGAAAACAATAAATGGTGATCAGTATCACAGCAACTGACAATACAGTGATGGCAGTATACATTACAACAGGGGAACAATGTACAGTTATGTTTAATGCTGGGGGCTATGCCCCCTGCACCACTCTTTACTGGGTGTGAGCCCCCTGTACCCCTCATATATAAATAATCAACTATGGGGGGGTGGACATTGGGGGACAGGGGAATACACGGGAGGGGGCTACAGTATGCAGGGAGATACCATGACTGGGAGCAACAAAGTTTGGGGAACAAGAGGACACAGAAAAGAAAAATAAAATCATAATAGCTACAACAGCTCAAAAAACATTTATCTACAGGCAGTCCTGAACCTGGGTCCATGACTTTTTCAGGTGGTGACTAGATCCACCATGCCAGGTGGACAGCTCAGCAACAGCATGCTGAATTCCTCCATTTAGCCCACATAACTCTACACTCCCCAGTCATTCGGCCTCTCTATTCTGTCCCTCCACAGTTGCTATTTGGTACTCTCGCTATTCTGACATGGTCGCTATTCCTTCAGGCGTACAAAGTGAGTCACTCAGTTTGCTTCGCCCATATCATGGGATACCGGTGGATAGGATCCCAGATCTGGAGTCAGATAGACTGATAATTCAGTGGATACTATTAGGATAGTCACAAGCACAATCAATTTTTTTTTTAACTCTGTTGATGCTCCCATTACCACTGGCTTCTCTCCAGTGTGGTCTCTCTGTTTGCTGACTCTGCCCATCCGGCCCGAAGCTCCGCCCATCAATTATCTGGTTGGGACCTCCCGACTCCATGCACAGCCTGCTCTAACCCCCTGGCTCTGAGTCCCCTGAGGAAGGACCACCTGTCTCCTACTGGAACTCTGTCTATAGTGCTGGAAAGCTGCTGTTGCTGGAGGAGGAACTGGAGCAGACGTCATGACGCATGGCGTAGAATGTGGGGCCACTGCCACTGGACCCGCCTTTGCCTACCAGTGAAAGTTTTTTTTTTCCTTACATTCCCTCCCCTCAGGTGTGGAATGTGCAGTGTCATCCAGCCCACTATGTGAGCACTCCTGCACATGTCCAGAGGACGGTCATCCTATGTTCCCCTGTTCTGACGTAGTCCTTGTGTCTATAGTGAACCTGATCTCCACTTGGTGCTGCTAACAGCATGGGACATCACAAGCACAATCTAAGCATCACTAATTACCTTGTATGTACTAATTAGCACTCAAGCTTGGGTGGGTTACAAAGCTAAAGGTTATAGTATATGCTTCTAATGTCTCCAGCTTCAGAATTGTTATTTTTGTTTTTAACAGGATAGTCATGTTTACATAAAATGGAGGTTTCAATAAGTCACTGAAGGCAAAATCCTTTATCAGCTGGGTCTGTGATACTGAGCAGTTGGGGACCACTCTGACACACTGGCAACCCAGGTTTACATCATAAGCCTGGGACAGCAGGAGCAGGAGCTGGTAGCTAGGATTCAGAACTTCCATGTGGATGCTCAAATTATTCATTTTATTATATGCAGAGTAGGTTAAGACAGTTTTTTTTGTGTACTCCTAGTCTGCCCTTGCTGAAGCACTCTGACAGACCCTTCCTAGCCCCATCACCTGGATTCTCTGGGACTTTACTGCCCTCATTATCCTCTGCCACAGGACTTGTGAGGGGTGCCCAGTAGCCAGTTCAGAGCCTACAAGATAACGGTTGTCATCCTGCCATTGGGGTGGTTTTCTATTAAGTTTTCACCCTTTAATCCATGGATGTGCATTGTGTGCAGTATGCAAGCTCTGCCTCGGTGGTGATAGCACCCAGTGCAGTGAACGTAGTAACTCTTCCATCTACTGTGTTTATGGGCTGCTTGCACTGCCACTCAGACACCTCTAGGTGGCAGACAAGCAGTGACTATGGCAACCTCCTTTCCGAGGGAGGAGAGCAGTCTTACAGATGCTCAATCCTCCCTCCCATGGCTAAACCCTGTGTGACCCACATCTCTTTCTGAACCCAGGTCATTGGTGTGGCAGGAGGTGAGGCACACAGTGCCATAGCTCTCTACGTCTCTGGGCTGGCCTAGTTAAAGACAGTTTGTGGCAATTCTGCATTATATATAGAATAGTTATTCTCCAAGTATGAGGAACAAGCCATTTCTCAGGCTGCTTACTAAGCTCACTTTGTTAATGCTTCTGTTCTCAGCCGGAGACAGTGAGAGTAACCCTGGCTCCTGTCTTTCCAATATCAGAATTACTTCCCCCTCAGACTCTGTCCGGTCTAACTATAAAGATCTTACATTAGTTCACGTAAATATAAATAGTTTAAGACCCAAGACTCGTGAACTCAAAGCCTGGGTGAATTTGTATTCTCTGGACATACTTGCTGTAACTGAAACTTGGCTGAAGCCACAGGTACTTATAAAACTGATACCTCTGGCTATAATGTAGATAGGATAGACCAGTCAGGTAAAAAGAAAGAAAGGGGAGCTATTCTTTACAACAAAACCACTCTCCAAGCCATGGAAGTACCTTTGCTCATGTCAGGCTCCTCTCCCTGTGAATCTGTATGCATTAAACTACTTTTTGGCAGTACCATGCCCTTGTATGTAGGCTGCAACTGTAGACCCCTCAGTAGTCAAGACTGCCCTGGATGAACTCCTGGGCTGCCTTGGGGAATTAGATCTCAGTGAATTAATTCTGTTAGGGGATTTTAACCTCAACTGGCTTTATCAGGGCCCCTGCTCATGCATTCTCGAAGCATCTAAGTTATGGATGAGAATGGTAACCAAAAAGAGCAAGTTTACGAGACTGTTATGGATTTCAGAAAGAGTCAGGGAATTAGTGAGGGCCACGAAAAGAGACCTTTTACAAATATAAAGAAAAGCAGAGAGAGAGGAAGAACGGGGAGAACATTTACTGAAAAATAAATAGGCAAAGGGGGCAGGTAAAGGGGAAAAGCAGGCACAGAGCTGCATATTAAGGAGTGGGTCAAAGGTAAAGAAGAAGAACAGTTCTTCTGATATATTGTGGAAAAAAAAGGAAGAAAGGAGGGAGAGTCATAAGTCCAGCAGTGGGGGGTAAGATGCTAGAGGAGGGCAAACAAAAGGCTGCCAATATTATTGATTACTTTCATTCGGTTATCACTAGGGAAGACAGTGACCCCATGCCAGAGAGAGGGGTATCACAGCAGCCTCTAAGGGGGTCAGGGAAATTACACCATCAATATTTACAAGTGAAAGGGTCTACAAATGGCTGATAGCCCTAAATATAGATAAGGCCCTGGGATCATATGAATTGCATCTGAGATTATTGTACATAGAGAACTGGCTCCAGAACTGGCTGAACCTTTAGTAGGTCTATTCAACAGCTTGCTAAGGACAAGGTAGATCTAAAGGATTAGAACATGGCAGATGTAGTTCCACACCATGGGGGACAAAGAACAAGCACAGAACTACAGACCTCTCAGTCTTACCTCTATCGTAGGGAGCTGATGGAGTCATTGATCAAAGAGGGCCTCATGGATTACTTGGAGAGCAACATTCTCCAGGATAGTAAACAGCACAGATTCATTGTGGGGAGCTCTTGTCAGAATAACCTGACAGTGTTGTTTGACTGGGTGATGGGGGATTGGATAGAGGCCACGCTGTGGATTTGTTCTACTTCAACTTCACCAAAGCTTTTAACCTGGCATGTCACAGATGCTTGCTAAAAAAGATGGAGGATATGGGTTTGGCTACAGTCATAATAAACTGGATAGGTAACTGGCTTTGGGAGGCAGCAGAGGGTTGCAGTCAACAGGGTCAAATCAGAAGAGAGGGAGATCATGAGTGGGGTACCATAGGGAGCTCTCCAGGGTTGGGTCCTCTTTAGTATGTTTATCAGCTACTTTGAGGGAATCTGGTGCAAGATGTGTCTCTTTGCAGATGACACAAAGCTCAGCGGGAGGGTGGATACTGGTGAGGGAATCAAGAAAATGAAAAAGGACTTACAAAAGATAGAGGGATGGTCTACGATTTGGCAGTTGAAACTGAGTACCAAATAGTACAATGTAATGCATCTAGGAAAAAAGAACCTCAGGACAGAGTACTGGATGGGTCGGGTGAGACTTAGCACAATGGCTGAGGAATGGAACCTTGGAGTTATCATTAGTGACTCTCTTTAAACAATCACATCAGTGCAACAAGGCATACAGCAAAGTGAGTAGGATGCTGGGATGTATTGGGAGGGGTATTGATAGCACAAGAGAAAAGGTAATACTTCCCCTATATAGATCGTTAGTGAAGCCATACCTGAGGTTAACTTTTTAAAGGGTTGTTAGACTGATACAAGGTGTGCCAAACCTCCACCTTGCATCAAATCCAGGTGTGCCAAATACTGTGTGTCATATTTTGCAAGAAAAGCATTCTCTGTGGCAAAGTCCCCCAAAATGACAAAAGAGATTTATTGCGTAAAAAATATGATGCATGAGATGAAAATGATGCAAGCTGAGAATGAGGCAAGCCAAGTCAAAAATACAATGTATGGAGCAAGAATGTTGCAAGCTGAGTCAAAAATACAATAAAAGGCATGAGAATTATGCAAACTGTGTCAAAAAATACACTTCTTGGAGCAAGAATGATGCGAGCTGAGTCAACAATTATGGCAGATGAATTGGCCTCTTTTAAGCAATATTTTACATGTTACAGTACTTGAGAAACATAAAAACATAGAACTTGACAGTAGATGGGAACCATATGATCCATCAAGTCTGCCCTTGGCTTCCTACCCCCCTACCTAGCTGCCTGCTTGTGTATCCCACAGTGTCTGTCCCTTGCCCACTTGAATTCCCCCACTGTCTTGGCTCCCACCACCGTTTCCTGCAGGCTATTCCATGGTTCCACAACATGCTCTGTGAAGAAGAATTTACATACTAACATACTAAAATGCCAGTAGAATAGACCTAATGGTCTTTGGTGTCTGCTCATTTGGTCAGCCCCCACCCTGGGAGCTGAACTTGCTGCCCCCCTCGCCTTCTCTGGCTTCTCCCTTCCCAGTTCTGGATATTCTCACTGCACTGGATTTTGCTTCCAGAACCCTTCCCCTGTACCTGTCCCACCCCCCTCTTGAACCCCTCCACCGTCTCTCTGCCTCCACCAGCCCCCCGGGCAGCTCATTCCATGGCTCCACCACCCACTCAGTGGAGTAGCACCTCCTCATTTCTCCCCTGAATCTTCCCCCCTCCAGCTTCTACCCATGCCCTCTTGTTGCCCCCTCCTCCTTCCTTCGAAGCACCCTGACTGCTCCTCTCCTATTTACCCCCTTCATGTACCTGAAGACCTCTATCATGTCCCCTCAGTCCCTTCTCTCTTCCAATGTGTACATATTTAGCTCTTTGAGCCTCTCCCCATAGGTCCTGTCCTCCAAGCCCCAAATCATTTTGGCTGCCCTCCTCTGGACCCTTTCCAGGAGTTTAATGTCCGTCTTTAAGTGTGGCCTCCAAAACTGCATGCAGTACTCACGGTGTGGCCTCATCAAGCAGTTATACAGAGGGAGTATCCTTCTGGAGGTGATCCCCCTAGCGATGCATCCCAGCATCCTATTGGTCTTGGCTGCTGCCCTCCTACAAGTCTCAGAAATGTTCATCTTGACATTCACCACCACCCCCAGGTCCCTCTCAGCCATCGAGACTTATAGCATTCCCCCCCCCCGGGTGTACACTTGGCCTGGGTTTCTGGCCCCCAGGTGCAGGACCTTAAATTTCCCTGCATTGAACCTCAGCTTCCACTTTCTAGACCATCTTTCCAGAGCCTCCAGGTCCCCCTGTAGGGCCACCCTCCCCTCCTCCCCATCCACTACCACCCCCAGTTTTGAGTCATCCGCAAAGAGACTCATCTCACTCCTGATACCTGTCCTCATGTCAGAGATGTAGGCGTTGAACAGGAGGGGCCCAAGGACTGATCCCTGTGGGACCCCACTAATGACCCTCCTTGGGGATGAGACTATCCCACCAACTACGACCCTCTGGGTCTGGTCCTAGAGCCAATTGTCTATCCATCTGATCATCTGGTTCCCCACCCCACTTCTCCCAGCTTATCCAACAGGCCCTTATGAGGAACAGAGTCAAATGCCTTGCTGAAGTCTAGAAAGAGGACGTCCACTAGTCTACCCAGGTCCAGGGCGCTCATCACCCTGTCATAGAACTCCACAAGGTTTGTCTGACATGATTTCCCTGGGATGAATCCATGCTGTCTATGATCCAGGCACCCTGACTTTTCCAGGTGCCCCCCAGCCTCTACTTGACAATGCCCTCCATCACCTTGCCCACCACCGATGTCAGACTGACAGGCCTGTAGCTCCCTGCCACCTCCCTTGATACCCCCTTGTGGATAGGCACTATATGTGCCACCTTCCAGACCTGGGGCATTCACCCTGTCCTCAGAGAGATGGTGAAAAGCTCCACCAGGGGTTTCGCCAGGACATCCGCAAGTTCCTTCAGCACTCTGGGATGTAATTTATCCAGCCCCAGTGCTTTCTCCTTCTTAAGGGACCTGAGGGCTTCCCTCACTCTCTCTGCTGTGATTTCCACCTCTGCTACCTCTTCTCCCTGCTTAGCCTTCCTCCCTCCCGCCAGTGATGCCTCCCGCTCTCCCCAAACCCACCGATCGGTAAGAGTCCCCCTTCCTCAGTAGCACTGTCTCCTCCCATGTATGATGCAGCACCCCCATTTTACTTGTTGAAAATTGAGGTGAAGTACTCATTTAGTACCTCAGCCTGCTCCCCCAGGTCTTGTGCCCATCTCTCCCCTGTTTTAATCCTGCTAATCTGACCCTTCACCCTTCGTTTTTCCCCATTGTATCTAAAGAACCCCTTGTTCCCTCTCCTAATTTCCCTGGCCAGGTTCAGCTCCTTCCTTGTCTTAGCCACCCTCACCACCCTAGTGGCCCTTCTAGCCATCAGTTCATACTCCCCTTGATCCCTTTCACTCCTTGAGCACTTGAATTGCCTATAGGCTGCCTTCTTTCCCCGCAACACCTCCTGGACCTCTCTGGTCCACCAGCAGGGTTTTCAGGCCCTACCGCATGTTTGTCTTACTCTGGCACAGGTGCTGGTAGCATCCTGCACCCCTCTTCTGATTATTTCCAACCTACTGTCATCGTCCATGTCTGACCCAATCACATCCAAATGCTCTTTAAGGATTCTTCCCATTTCCTTAAAATCTGCCCCCCTGAAGTCAGTTACCTTCATCTTTGTGCAGCCTTCTACCCCTCCTAGGTCCAGGCAGAACCAGACTGTGGCATGGTCACTGCCCACCAATGGGTCCCTTACCTCCAGGCCCCCAATTTGGTCACTGTCTGCCAGGACCACATCCAGTACTTGTGCCTCAGTGGTTAGTTCCCCCACCTACTAAGTTAGGAACGCGTCTTGAAAAACATCCAACAACCTCTGTTCCCTGGCCACCGAGGATGTCATAGTCTCCCAGTCTGCTCCTGGCATGTTTAAGTCCCCCAACACCACCACCCTTCCACTGCCCAATCTACAGTGTCTCCCAACTTCTATATTGCTTCTGAACTTTCCTCCCTTAAGTTTAAGGTTGTGCCCTCTAGTCCTGCTGTAGTCCTTTACCTGAAAGTGGTTCTGCACGTGCACCCTGTTGTTGCATTTAAGGTATTTGAATGTTTCTATCATGTCCCCATGATTCCTACATTGTCCTATGGAGTATAATTTGAAGTCATCAAGTCTTGCTTTGCAAGGTTTCTTTTGCACACCCTGCACCATCTGTGTTGCTCTTCTCCATTTTGAAAGACCGCCAGTAACCATGGTGCCAGTTGGAGGGCAAACTTTTTGTAAAAATTAGATGTGTACCCATCTGGCCCTGAGCCTTTGTCTGAGGGTAGATCTTTGATAACTCGAATTATGTCCTCTTCAGTAAAAGGTGTAGCTAGTCCCTCAACTTGTGTAGGGGTGAGAATGGGGAGGGAAGACTATCTAGATAATGATCTACTGCAGACTGGGATGGGTAGTTGGACATTTGTGCATACAGCTTCTTGTAGTATTGCTCAAATTCGTTAGCAATATCTTTAGCTTGAATTAAAAGAGGTCCTTAGGGGTCGCTTTGTATTGCAGCAATGCATTTCGAAGATTCTATTTTTTTAAGTCAGAGGGGCAAAAGCCACCTGGCCTTTTCCCCTTGTTCAATATAAGTGGCCTGCAACTTTAGAATTGCCCATTCAGCCTTTTCTCTGAGTAATTCAGAGTATCTGTGCTGTAACTTTATTAGTGCCTTCTTTTCAGAGTCTGCGGTTCTAGTAGATCAATATTTCTCCTTGTCTCTGATTTGATCTAGAAGTAATTGAGTCTCCCGAGCTTCTCTCCGCTTTTTTTAGTTACTGACATTTTGTTAAATGTCCCCCAAGATAGCATTTTAAAGCTCCCCATTCCACGGATGGGGAGTGGGTGGTGCCCTAATTAGTTGATTTAACAGATTCCAGGGAAGCTAATGTTTTCTATGACCTTTTTATCCTTCAGTAGTTGGTTATTAATCTCCATTTTTATCTGATCCCAATTAAGAGAGGGAGAGATGGCAGGTCACTATAGAGTGATCTGAGCTTACCCCTGGCTCCAATCTGTTGTCCATTAGTCCTTGTAAAATGGATTTACTCAACCAGAAGTAGACAGTTTGAGATGCTGAGCCATGGACAGCAGAACGGAAAGTATATTCCCCTTCTTTAGGATGCAATACCCTCCACGGGTCACAAAATCCCATATGGTCTACTAGGTCTCTGGTGGCTCTTTGGGCAGGGAAAAGACCCCCCCATTCTGAATCCCATTGATTTGTCTAAAAGGAGGTTGAAAGGAATATTCCAATCTCCCCCTAGAAGCATTGGAGTATCTAAGAAGGGTGTCAGTACGGAGAGAAGATCCATGAAAAAGGAGGACCATAGACACTGCCTAACAATATGGTGAATGACTGGAGTTTGCCTTTAACCAGCACATATCTGCCATTTTTATCTCTTATGCATTGCTCACAAGTGAAGGAAAAGCCCTTGTGAGCAGAACAGTTACCCCTCTACTGTTTCAACAGTCACCCACAGCACAGACCTGTCCTACCTGCTGTCTCCTCAATACAGTGCCTTCAGCTTCTAGTAGGTGGGTTTCTTGTAACAATATCACATCACAATGCAAGATTCCTAAGTGTTTAATCAGCTTCATATGCTTGAGAGGGTGTTTTGCCCCTTTTATGTTATACGTACAAAATTTAAAAGATTGTGCCATCTGCACATAATACCATTTTTAAGACCAATACCTGTGTTCCTAAAAAGAATAACCAGCTTGAGTACCTCATTTGATTTCTAAATTGGTACCATCCTAACCACTTTTTAAGAAATAAAAATAAAAGCCCCCCCATCCTCCCTTTTAGTCCCTCAATTTTGCCCAAATTCCCGCCTGCCAGAATTAACTCTGTAGCCAAGAAGGATTTAAAAACTAAACTATAATTCTTACTAAAACTTCCATTTCGCAACCTGGACTCTGTAAGGCAATAGTAAGAACCCCCAAAGCACAGGCCCATGGCAATCAGCAGACTGAAGTCCCTCCCTCCCCCTCGCTCACCCAACTGCAACAAAACATGGTGGCCCAGATATTCAAAAGGGTTGTGCATGGTGCAACAGTGTTGCACCATGCACAACCACTGTCTTGACCAGTGATATTCAAAAGGAAAAGTCGCTGCACAAATCCCGAAGCACTGGAGTGCATCAGTAATGATGAGGCACGGGTGGAGGTGTGCCCATGCATAACCTGCACAGCCCGATATTTAGCCGGGATGTGCAGAGTCGCTCATCTTGCCAACCCTGCCGCCTGCACAAAATATAAAAAAAAAGTAACAAGTGATGGCCACTCACAGGTGAGCTGCCACATTACAGGCATAACCAGCAGCTGCCACCTTGGGTGGCCACCCTAGTTCCTGCCGCACCTGGCAGCGCCCCATGCCCCCATCACTGGCATCCTGGAGCAAATCCTCCCCGTCCAATATCCTGGTGGTCAGTGGACCTCTATGTGCCAATCGTGGGCATCGGTATAGTCCCCTGCCCAATATCCCTGGTGGTCCAATGGACCGATCGCCACCAATCGGGCATCTGTAACACATAACAGATCCCTGCTACCCTGGTGGTCTAGTGTACCCCCTCCCCACCCGCCCACTTAGCCCCCACCTCCCCCGTCAGCGGGCGGCAGCCACCACCCGCCTGCTGCCCGCGCCCAACTGACAGCTCGATAGGGCTGCATGCCCGATGGTTCTGGCGTGAGCCAATGGCGCCACAACCATACCGTCTACTCAGTCCAGATATGAGAATGAATCATTCACATATCTGGACTGAAATAATACAATATGAATTGCATGCCGATAGGCTCACGCTGTGAACCAAGGGCGGCAGCCCACTGAGTTGTCAGTCGGTGGGCGAGCGGGAGGCAGGCGAGTGGGGTGCTGCTGCCTGCTGGCTGATGGGGGAGCGGGCGGTGGGTCTCAGTGGCAGGTAGGGAGGGGTACACTAGACCACCAGGTAGCAGGGTCTGTTATGTATTACAGATGCCTGCGATTGCGGCAATCGGTCCATTGGACCACCAGGGATATTGGACGGGGGATTATACCGATGCCCGCCGATCGGGCTATAGAGGTCCATTGGACCACCAGGATATTGACAGGGGGACTATACTGATGCCCGTGATTGGCACATAGAGGTCCGCTGGACCACCAGGGATATTGGACGGGGACTATACCGATGCCTGCGATCAGGCACATAGAGGTCCACTGGACCACCAGGGATATTGGATGGGGGACTATACTGATGCCCGTGATCGGGCACAGAGGGGTCCACTGGACCACCAGGGATGTTGGACAGGGTTTTTATTTTACGCTGAATGCCGCGTGATCGGGCTGCGAGAGGCGTCGGTCCCGATGGCTGCTACCTGGCAGGGCGCCAGGCGCCAAAATCGTGAGATCGGGCGCACCCTGCAGCTGCTAATAACGTAAATGGGGCCATAATGACATGCAAATGGCCCTGTGTGCTATTGCATAAATTATAGCTTCCATTTGCATGTTCCCTTTTGAATACTCGCAGGTGCTGTGCATGGGCGCAATGACACTTGTGCTAACGCATCTCCATGCTCCACTCTGGCCATTTGCGCTGGCGCAGTGCCACTGCGCCATGCACAGTGGGGGTGGCCAGGGTGCGATATTCAAAGCTGCTGCGCCATAGTGCAGCTCCGTTGAATATCACCCAGGCCACATCCCTGCGCAACAAAGTTTAGCTGCGTCCAGGCTTGAGCCACAGTCTGGTGCAGTTTGAATAGCCGGGCGGTTATGTTTTAAATCATTAGTAAAAATGAAAAATATAGAGCATCCCCATTTGAGAAATATTATAAGCTTCTTGGGGCCAAGTGGAGGATATCCCCGTGAATAACATTCAGGCTAGTGCTAAAAAGAACAACCGGTCTCAAAAATAGAGAGACAAGAGAAAGTTCTAAATCCCCCAAAAT
The DNA here is from genome assembly GCA_016271365.2 of Neoceratodus forsteri. Taxonomy (NCBI): domain Eukaryota; kingdom Metazoa; phylum Chordata; order Ceratodontiformes; family Ceratodontidae; genus Neoceratodus; species Neoceratodus forsteri. The sequence goes on along the minus strand of CM057453.1, from coordinate 1,209,998,790 downwards.
ACATTAACGAATTTGGTCTTGTTTGATTTAATAAAACAGCTTGATCACTTTAACATCAGAGACCTTAAGCGGGACAACATTTGCCCCTTATAAACAATCAAAAGATATTAAAGAAATAAACAAGTTCAGGCAGAAGCCGTAGTGGACTGAGGGAGTGTTCATTTCTGTTATTTGCTCCCCACATTTGTAATGACGAAGTTTCATTGTCTCTGACTGAGGGTAACCCCCCGAGCTTTAGAGAAATTGGTAAGGTACAACTCCATAGAAAGAAATCATGCTGCATTAAGTGGCGAGAGCATGGGGCCGGTTGGGGGTGTGGGCAGGGGAGGCCAAGGGGGCTTTCAACCCTAACACTGAATTTCCTCGCTTTTGTTGGTGTGGAACAACCTTAACTAATGCATTAAACAGAGTTTTTTGCCTCTAATTTCTCTTCTTTTTGAGAATAATAATGAGAAATACTGAATGTAATGCGGCGGCGGGAGCGCGGAGCCCTTCAGCGGTGGGATGTCTTGTGACATAGTAACATTGTGCCCGCAAACGCAAATAGTAATGCACATGGTGATGCAAAGCGAAACAGAAAGAGAAACAGTAGTGTAGACAGAAATGTTAAAAACAACGCAAATTCCAGTGCAAATGAAAACGCAAAGGGTAATGCACATGGTGGTGTAGACGTGAACGGTAAGTGAAACAGGAACAGAACCACAAGCAAAAACGGTAACTGTAACAGTACTGTTAGAGCACAGGCTGGTTTTCCCCAAAATCTGCATAAAGAAAGACAGTGAATACAAAGAATGTATGCATAATAATGGTTCCCGGAGCAGAAAATGAGGAGTTGGAATACTAAATTGCTTATATCTCAGGAACCGTACGACGTAGAAAAAAAATGTAAAAGTCATATGATTTATGACTTTCCTCGCTAATTTTGAACTTAAGTGTTTTCTGTGAGAAAAGTCCAGTATCTCGCTGTTTCCGAGATCACGGGCCTATTCAGCCCAGCTGACGCCATAATGTTATCTTATGGAGAAAAAAGAGAAGTTCAGAGTACCATAACTTTGGCTCCCTGTAATATTTTTTCACCAGCCACAAAAAGGCACATCTGTGGGATGTTGGCTATGCTCCCTTCAAATTTCAGCCCGAAAGTCTGAACCATTATTTTGCAGCAGGGCGCCAAAGGATTCCTGTAATGCGTCAGACGCTGTAATATTATCCTATGGGGAAAAGCGTCAACTTTGGAGTGCCATAACTTTGCCGCTATGTAATATTTTTTCAACAAAACACTGAAAGGCACATCTGTGAGATGTCGGCTATGTTCCCTCCAAACATCAGGTCAAAACACCAAACTGTTCTTTTGCAGCAGGGTGCCAAAGAATTGCTGTCATTTTCCCACAGCCTAGAAAAGTACTGTCGAAGTTTGCAAAAGCTTTCGCAAATTCATTCAACAGTGTCGCAAGTGTGACAGTACTTTGTGAAAGTACTTTTTCCAGAAATTTGAAAAACATATTTCTGGGGTGTTTTACCACAAAATAAAGACATGGCTAGCATCCTCAGGGTCTGACTAGGTGAATACAAAAAGAATTAGGTTGCTAGAGGGTCCCAATTTTAAATGCCAGGCATTTTTCTGATCACTAACTGAAAACAAAATTGCTGATTTGCGACAGTAAATGGGCCATTTGCGAAAGTAAAAACTGAATTTGCGACACTGTCGAACTTTTTAACTTTTCCCAATGACTTATAATGGGAACTTGTTTTTTGAATAACTTTTGAACCGTTTAATATTTTTTCACGAAATCTTCAAAAGGCACATCGGGGACCCCGGCCGCATGTTCCCTGAAGATTTTGGACCAGTCGTGCAAACCGTGCGACCTGTAGAGATGACAGTAAAATTCCAGAAAAGTGTAAACATGCTCGCAGATCATGCTTAATAACTCCGCAGCCGTATAAGTGACCAGTACGAAACTTGGCATATCCCAAGGTGTATGGGTCTTAATCATGTATTCCAAATTTCAGACAAATCTGTTGAATAGTTGCAAAGTTATTAAGGTGCAAAATTTTGGGTTTAACATGTAAATGGCTCATAAACCCTAACTGTAGTGGCACTACCGTGCCACTATTTTATGTATGTGTATATATATATATATATATATACATATATATATACACATATATATACACACACACATATTTTGTCCCTCTGGGGTGCACTATAAACGACTAGCTCTACCCTGTCCCTTCCACCCACATCCTTCTACTGTCCCTCTGGTACCACCGAGACCCACTTCTCCCATAGATTTTCACTCTGTGGTTGGGCCAGGAAGGGGAGAGACATCCTCTCCCCACCCAGCATACACAATCCAGATCAGGGCTTCAGTAATATGGGAGTGAAGCTAGATGCAGGCTGGCAGGCAGGGCTTCATGGAGCCTATGATCACCCCTTTTTCCCTCCATTTTTTCCTACATTGCCACAACGTGAGCACATGTGTGTGGAGGTGTGCACACACTACATAGCCATGCTCTTTGCTTCCCAATCTCTGATGCTGGCACCTGGCCTCCACCAGATGTCAGCCAAGGCACAGGACAGCTGATTCCCCTGCCCCTGGAGAGGAGAACAGTCAATTGGACACTTGATCCTCTCCCTCCCCCCTGTTGACCTCTGACAACCTGAGCTCGCTCCCTACCCTGGATTGCTTGCATGGTGCGAGGTGTGGCATCCAGGGCCTAAGCCCTTATTGCCACTGGGTCAACCTTTTACTTTCACTTTCAATGAGTGGCTGACACCAATACCATAATAACAGGCTGCTTTTTATGAAATGGAACTCAGTTATTACGGCATTAGAAAGGGGTGTCAATCTAGTCAATAAATGGGCTCACCAGTAGTTATTTTTTTATTCACAAGGGACATTGTGCATATAAGGAAAGTAATGCACTTATTTCTTTCTCTCTTCTGTTTGTCTGAGATCCATATATATATATATATACATATGCACACCACATTGCTGTAAACAAAACATGTAATTTTCTGTGCGGCTCCAGGTTATGCATTAAAGAAAGACTAAGGTGCTTTAGGAATTCCTAGGTTTCCAGTTACTTTGATGGCACAGCTGGTGACAGTGCAACAAAATTGGCACCATGGATTGAAAGCCTAGCTAAGGCATCTATTTCCTTCCCTCTTGTGGTTCTTTTGGTTCCACATACAGTATACTGTATGAACCCCTGTAAATAAAAATGTTAATAATTGTGTAGCACTAGGTTGTGTGTTAGATAAAAAGTTAGGTAATTCTGAGAGTCCCAGGTTTCTAGTTACCTCTGCCTACAGCTGGTAGCCCAAAAAACTGTATTCTAGGTGGCCTGGGTTCAAGTTCCAGTAAGTCACTTTTTTCATACTTTCTTCTGTTTGTTTGGGCACAAAAAAAAGCCCATGGTTATTTTCTAGCCCATCTCATGCAGTTGTGCACTTGCCACTCACTCTATTCTGCTGCAGCACTGACTCTCTAAATTCCCAGACTAAAGTGTAAATTTAGGACTTTAAAAAGTTTTCAAATTTTCAGCACAAGACAACTGGAACAAACTCTCTCTCCAGCAGAGAAATACCTATCTCTAACTCGCAATTCTTTAAATCCAGTCTTTCCTGCCACCTAAGACCACCTGTATTTGTTTAGGTCCAGTATCCCCCTTTTCCTGGCCATGATCATGTTACATACAAAAGCACTTGCTCATTATTTGCCGAAACCCCACTTTGCTAGCGTGCTATGATTACTGTGTGGATGTACTTACCTTTACAGTTTGTTTTTTGCCTTGTATGTTTTAGCCTGTATGTAACTATTCCTGCTAAACTATGGTAACCTGTTGACTGCTGTTGCCCTCCTGAAAATGAGGTGCTGCATCTTGTGGGGTTATCCTGCTTTGAGAAATTTCAAATACATACATACATAAATATATACATAAATACATTCATTTACAAGAGCTTTCACTGAACAAATCACTAATAGGAAGAAGGTGTTGATAAAGAGGATATCTCCCAAGACCTAGGATAACTGAGCAATAAGGTTTGTCTGAGGGTTATGTTATTGGCCTATTAATCACCCCCGGGGTTGTACTGTGGCATGAGGTAAGGCCAAGTGCAACATACCCCCAGGGTGTGAGCAATTGGCCATTAACATAACCCTCAGACATACTTTATTGCTAATAAAATATTAAGAATTAATTTAAACGTGTACCTTTTGTTTTCAGTTTTTTTTAATTTTTTCGCCTTAAGTTAAAAACAACACAAAAACAGTCCTTCTGCTTTTACTGCTGGTGTTATAGAGCATCATTCTGAGGAGACTGAAGTCTACATCACTGTCACTTTCTTTCTCAGTGGCTTGATGTTGCCTAGCAAGCAGCCAATGTCGGGATTATAACCCCAACGTAGGCGACTGGTTGCTATTGAAATGGGAAAAATTACTCTCATTGCAACCAGTCTCACATTGCATGGGAAGTCCAGTCTCAAGTTACACAATAGTTTTTAAACTGAGACAATAAATACATTTTGTAAATGTGTATGCCTTTTAAAACAAGAACCTTTTAAAATGCAGACTTTTAAACTTGAACCCACAGAAATTGTTTGGTCATGTGCCTGAAGGATAAAATGTTAGGCATCCTACCATAATAAGAATATAATTGTTTTTAACTTTTTTATAATATAATAGTGAATGTAAGTTAGAAACATTCTGTAACAAAAAATAAAAACTTCTTAAAGTATTGCAGTAACTAGAAATGTGCAGGCCCCCCACGCTCCCCTCCACACTTACATATGGGATTTCTTGATAAACCCACTTAGATATTCTTTCTCATTCTGCAGGGACAAGTCTGCAGCCTACAAGAAAGAAATATCAAAAAAAATCAGAAAGGAAGGAAGGAAACCAGAATCACTGAGCAAACGTACATCATATTGTGAGATTTACCAAGACATACCTGTGTGTGTGTGTGTGTGTGTGTGTGTGTGTGTGTGTGTGTGTGTGTGTATGTAAGGGGATGCTTGCACATTTCTAGTTATTGAAATATTTTAGCTTATATGGCCCAGATATTCAGACTGCTCCAGGCTGTGGTGCAAGTCTGGGTGCAACGCAACTTGGCTGCACAGGGGCATTGACAGAGTGATATTCAACGGAGCTGCGCCATGGCACAGCATTGCTGAATATCACACCCTGGCCACCCCCAGTGCACATGGTGCAGTGGCACTGTGCCAGAGCAAGTGGCCAGAGTGGAGCAGGGAGATGAGCTAGCGCAAGTTCCAGTGCGCTAGGTGCAACAACCACAATATTCAAAAGTGCACATGCAAATGGGGCCATAATGCATGCAAGGTGCAAAATGGGGCCATTTGCATGTCATTATGGCCCCATTTGCATGCAGGTGCGCGGATCCCCGGTGACTTGCACCTGGTGCCCTGCCAGGCTGCAGCCATCGGGGACAGACGCTGGCTGCACGTCATGGAAAAGTGCCCCACAGCCCAATCGTGGGCATATGTAGAACATCATAAATGTCCAATATCACTGGTAGTCCAGTGGACTGCTTCATGCCCAATCACAGGCTTAAGTATAAAAATTAAATGTCCAATATCCCTGGTGGTCCAGTGGACCGCTCGCAGCTGATTACAGGCTTAAGTAAACAAATTAAATGTCCAATATCCCTGGTGGTCCAGTGGACCGCTACATGCCCGATCACGGGCTTAAGTATACAGATTAAATGTCCAATATCCCTGGTGGTCAAGTGGACCGCTTCACGCTCGATCACGGGCTTAAGTATGAATATCAAACATCCAATATCCCTGGTGGTCCAGTGGACCACTCGCAGCCCTATCACAGGCTTAAGTATAGATATCAAATGTCCAATATCCCTGGTGGTCCAGTGGACCGCTACACACCTGATCACAGGCTTAAGTATACATATTAAACATCCAATATCCCTTGTGGTCCAGTGGACCACTTCACGCCCGATCACAGGCTTAAGTATACATATCAAACGTCTAATATCCCTGGTGGTCCAGTGGACCACTTGCAGCCCGATCATGGGCTTAAGTATACATATCAAACATCTAATATCCCTGGTGGTCCAGTGGACCACTTGCAGCCCAATCACAGGCTTAAGTATAAAAATTAAATGTCCAATATCCCTGGTGGTCCAGTGGACAGATGCCTATGATTGGGCATGGGGGGGCGCCGCCAGCCGGAGCTCGGGTGGCCACCCACAGGTGGCAGCTGCCTTGTTGCACCCAGCAATACGGCAGCTCACCTGTGGGTGGCCAGCTGTTGTTCCTGTTTTTTTTTGGCTCAGTTGTGTGCAGCACAAGTAGGGGTTGTGCATGCATGGGCTCAGCACCTCCCGGGCTGAATATCTGGATGTGCAGAGTATACATGGGTATGCCCCTCCTACCTGCGCCACATACATTACTGATGAGCTCCGGCGTATCGGGATTTGTGCCAGGCTCAATCCCCATTTGAATATCGCACCAGGGCGCATCAGTGGGTTGCGCATATCAGGGACTATATTTGTTACAAAATGCTCATCACTGACACTTATTATTCTGAATCAGTTCTACTGGCATTAGTGCTTGTATCTACGTTTGTCCTTGAATGATTCTTGGACAGCTCAATTAGGTACAGTTAGTGCAGGACCTACAGACAGTGACTCTTCATGGTCTATGTCTACAGCCTCAGTTACAGTTGACTCAAAACTGTCGAAGTCAGTGATGCCATCAAGTAACTCTTCAGTGGCAAGCAGTAGCAAATTAAATGACAGCTCCATTATTAAACAGCTGTCAGTGATTTTTTTCTATTTTTTTTACTGGCAAGTTTTTCACTTTTTAGGGACGTGGGTTTACTGTCAACTGATGCATGTGAAAGTTTTGCAATCGCAGTCATGCAAATTCAATGGCAGTATTAGGGAACTGTTTAGAATTTAGAAGTAACATTATTTTGAAAATGGGGATTGTGTCAGCTGATCTCGCTGCATATAAACAGCTCTGCTTGATTACTAATAAGAGATTAATATAGGGCTACTGGAATTCCAGTAGCCAATCAGAGGCCTCAATTTGTAATGCCCTTTTTATAAAATTTCAAGAAGGGGCTCACAAAATGCATGGAGAACTGCATAGAGATCAGTATAAAGGGTTTGGCACACTCAACCCCTGAATTTGTAATGCAACTTAATTAAATCTGTAGGGAGGCACCTAGTATGTGACCAAATAAAAGCATATAGTTAAGGTACCTGAGCTCCCTGCCCCTTTGCTGCCTCAAAGCCTGCATTTTTTTAAAGTAACTCTAATGTTCTTACTTGCCATACATTTTGGAGGGGTCCTTGGTTTCATCATTGAGCTGAATTATGATTAAACGACCCAGTAATTATATATAGAGTAATGGCCAGGGCCACTGGAAAATTGTGGAAAAGGTTACCAAAAATTGTGGAGTGTTTTGCAAACATTGCGGGAAATTGCGGGGGTTCTACTATAGATCCAGAGTTCTTCAAAATAAATCTTTTAATGTTTTTTGCAGCATATATTAGTCAGTATAAATTGCTAAATGAATACACTGACACCTGAATTTATTTAAAATATAAAGAAAAGTTTATGTTCCTAAAAAGAATACTAAACTGCTAAGCTATCATAAGCATTGCCTATCTTCCAAAATTTAAAAGCACCTCATATAGTGCTAAATAGATTCTATAGAGTGAGCCACAGCAAATCAGTATTAAATAAAGCCAGAAGAAATGTATTTCTTTCATTTCTGGCTGTAGAATAATGAAGCATAATCAACAGCTGTTTACAGTGCTCTGCCAGATATTCACCCACTTTGGTACAAGAAAAAATAGGCAGATAGAGTGGTGAATAATTGAGTTTTAGTAAAATGTTGTTAAAGTGTTTAATAGTCATAATTTGTACTATAGGTACTGTACACTATTTTTGAAATCCCATATTTAAACATTAAATCTGGTGGTTATTGGGGCTGGCAGTGTAATCTAGAGGTTAGAGTAACAAATTATGAATGAGCTGACTGCATCTAGCAGACCTGGGTTTGATTCCCACAACCTCCACTTGCATACTGTGTGAGTCTTAGCAGTCACTTAACCTCTTCAGTGCTCCTGGGTTGTACCTGAAAACAGGCATTTGTGCCTAGTGGGCCTTATGTGCAGGGACACTGGTTTACCGCATATGCGGTGATGCGGACGGAAAAGCGGAATTCTGATTGGTCAACGGAAAACGGCGCCAAAACGGAAACTGCCTTTGTTCTCTGGAGCTCCGGGAACACTACGCTATAAATTGCATGGCAGTGGTTGGAGTTCCTGTTTATGTTGTTGCTTCCCGCTCTTGCTTGACCCAATTTTGCTCCTGACCGTTCCTGCTCAGAATTCAAAATGTTGCTGTCCCGTTGCTCAGAAGGACCCACTGAAACCCGGACAGTGATCACCATACATCCATTTAAAAAAAAACAAAGTGAGTCTGCTTTTGTGTTGGTAATGGTATGTTGCTGCAGTATCAGGGAGGAAGGGTTTAAACTGCCAGAAGAGCTACGGTAATTTTTTTAAGAATGTGCATTTTGTATGAGCCTGATTTGCTCGTATACCCTCTCCTCTGACTGAATAAACACCTGATCTGTTTTTTGGGTTTTTTTGTTGCCCGATCGATCTGTAAGGTAAACGCTGCCATGTACAGTGAGGACTGAATGTTCAATCTGATCTATGACTAGAAATATAAATGTTTGATATACTTTCTGAACTGTTCCATACAGTCCCCAAGCTGCTTATGTATACAGTTTAAAAAAGAAAAAGAAAGTGCATTGTGTCCGATGTGCTCAAATGGGGGCTGCAGAACTTGCGACTGCAAAACCTAAACTGAATACAGTAAACACTTTATCTGCTCCTTTTTGTCTTAGTTCCCCAATATGAAACTGGGTTAATGCTGTAGTTCTGAAACTCCGTGGGGGAGGGAGTGAAGATCGGGAGAAGGACCAAGGCTGACTAAACAATTTATCTGCATGCTCTCAGCTATTTTTTTTTTTTTTCCTTTTTTTGCTTGCCCGATATGATTCAGTTTGATGTGATACAATGTGTGCTCTTAGTGAGAAAGACTAAAGTCTATTGTGGAGTGTTTGCATTTACGTTGCCCAAATGTGTGTCCTTACTGCTCCATATAGTCCCAAAGTTTGGTAGCGGACTGAAACGCTAGATCTGTAGAGCTCTTGGGTGTTTTGTTTTTTGTATGGTTGCCATATCTGAGAAAGTCCTTGTTTGCAGTCTGTGCTGGACAAATGTGTGCCCTTTATGTTTGGGGTTGTGAGCGAGTTCGTGCTGGTGGGTTGGCGTGGGAAGAGTGGCCATGCTGGTGGGTTGGTATGTGGAGCGTGGCCATGCTGGTGGGTTGGCATGGGGAGCGTGGCCGTGCGGGTTGGCATAGGGAGATTGGACGTGCTGCTGTGGTGGGGTGGGGAGCGTGACTGTGCTGGTGGGTGGGGAGCATGGCCATGCTGGTGGGGTGGGGTGTGGAGAGGAGCCATGCTGGTGGATTGGTGTTGGGAATGTGGTGATGCTGGTGGGGTGGGGTGGGGAGCATGATCATGCTGGGGGGTGGGGAACATGGCCATGCAGGTGGGTTGGCATGGGGAGAGTGACCATGCAGGTGGGTTGACGTGGGGAGCGTGGCCGTGCAGGCGGGGTGGCGTAGATAGAGTGGCCGTGCAGGTGGGGTGGTGTGGGGAGAGTGGCCATGCTGGTGTGGTGTGGTGGGGAGTGTGACCATGCTGGGGGTAGGGAGCATGACCGTGTAGGTGGGATGGCATGGGGAGAGTAGCCATGCAGGTGAGGTGGCATGGGGAGAGTGGACATGCAGGTGAGGTGGCGTGGGGAGAGTGGCATGCAGGTGGGGTGGCGTGGGGAGTGGACGTGCAGGTGGGGTGGCGTGGGGACTGCGGCCGTGCAGGTGGGTTGGCATGGGGAGAGTGGCCGTGCAGGTGGGTTGGCATGGAGAGAGTAGCTGTGCTGGTTGGGTGGGGAGAGGCGCTGTGCAGGTGGGGTGAGTAAGAGGGGCTGTGCTGGTGGGGTTGGGGGTGGGGAGTGGTTGACCATGGCACCACTGCTACATAACCACACCCATCAGTCAGGAACCGGATCTCGTAACTGGAGTGATGGGGATTTAAATGCACAGTGACTCACTCCAGTAAGGTTCAGCCAGCACCAGTGACCTCACCATACTCCAGCACTCAGCACACAAGTAAGTACAATGCATTTATCAGGCACCTAATTTAATCAATTTTTGTGAATAAAAATATTTTCTTTCAGTTTTTCTAATGATGTCTGAAACTCAGTTTGCTTATTGCACTGCTAGGCATATAACTGGTGACAGAAATATGTTGGTGAAGCTTGCAAATTAGGGACAGACTCGGGAGTGAGTGGTTGCAGTTTACCCCACCCGTAAGTAACATCTGAAACTGCTGCTGTACTGTACATGGCTAACCACTTGGTATTAGGTTCTAGCATATTGGGGAGGGTTTTTCTCCCTGCGCTCCCATTTCAGTAGGCTAAGGTATCTCATTTGGGGATTTACCCCATTCATTGGGGGCTTTTCCTCCTGCACCCTATCCAGTAGGATAAGGTATCTCACTCAAGTGGGAAATCCCATTTACCCCTCTCCATTTCCAATCAGTTAGCTTGATAACATTACTACTACTACTACTCCTCTGAAAGAACGATGCAGAAAAAAGTATGATATAGGTTCTAGCATAGTTTCATACTTCTAAACTAATATGGAGGAGCACTCGGTCACCATGGACACCATGCGAATACTACACCACAACAGAGTCTCAGAATTTACTTCCTGATGGGGTAAATGGCAAGCAGGCACAAGCTTAATATATTTTTAGTAAAGGTTGCAATATTTGAGAGGGAAGCCTAAACAAAATGGGAGGAGGGGACAAGTTAAAGATATATTTTTTTTAAAGTTTGCATATTTGGGAATTATTAATGCATGTCCTGAAGGAGAAACATCCAGCAGTATCAAGCACAAATCAAATGTACTCAAGCAAAATGGTATGGAGGGGTGGCCCATTGGTGCTGTGGCTTGAGGCACTGGACGTCACAGTTCGGGTCATCGGGGGCTGGCAGGGGAGGGAAGGGATTGAGCATCTGGAGGACTGCTCTCCCTTCCTGGGGAGGGATCCATGGTTTGCTCTGTTCCTTAGCGGCCCCTGATGGAAGTCGGCAGCAGATGTGGTAGCCACAACATGGGGCAGAGCTGCGGTGGATGTTGGCACACTTGTGCCATGGACATCATTGCACGTCCTGAACACTGGAGGGAAACAATGCAGACCCCCAGGCATTAGGGAGGCGACAAGGCACCAGGACCCACGCCCACATCCACAGTGCTGAATCTTCCCATCCCAATGGCTCCGGCCCACACTGGACAGACCTCTAATCTGCAGATAGGCCACCAGGTAGGTGAGGCGGGCCCTTCCCTGGGAGGTGATTAGGGGCTGGGGTCCTTGTGGGAGAGCTAGAGGACGGAGGGTCACAGGTGGGGGAGGTAGTAGGGTCAAGAGTGCACTCTGAGAGATGCTGTGGCATCTGGGAAAAATAAACAGATTGTAAAAAAAAAAAAAAAGATTCATGGAGGGGTGGTAGAAAAGGCTCACCCACCCTGAGGTCCCAAGAAAGGTAGAAAAGCAATAGCCAGCTCCTGGCACCTTGCCAGGAGCCGATAACATCTTTAATGACTTCACCTCATCCCTAGTGCTCGACTACCTCAACCTGAAAAATCCTACACATTCTGGGTCCCCTGAGCCAAGTCTTTGATTAGTGGGTGGGCTAGTGCCAGATATCTAGTCAGCCTCCCTCTGCTAAGCTCCTCAGCCTGCTAGACTGACTAAACAGCTCATCACTAAGAAGGTGGTGTGAGTAGGGCTGGTGTGATTGATGATGAGGGTGTGGGCCAGGATGGTATTATCAGTAGTGACACCAGGCAGTCTGACCAGTAAGACTACCAAGCATCACTACTGACACTCCTCCTCACGATTGTTTGTGCCGGCTCCACGCACTCCCTTTAGTGATCAGATGCTTAGCAAGTGGAACAGGCTGGATAGCATAACAGGTGTGTGTGTGTGTGTGTGTGTGTGTGTGTTTGGGGGGTGTGACTGGCTATTTGGCAGTAGCCCGCCCCCTGATCAATGACTGGGCTTGGTGGTACACAGGATGGTATAGCAGATTCTTTTAACTTGAAGTAGTCGGATACTTGGGCTAAGGAGGGGAATGTCATTAAAGGTGCAGTCAGTTTCTGCCAGCTATCACATTTGTTACCAGGAGTGGGAATTCAGAGAAGGAGTAAGTGGGTGGGCAAAAGTTTGGACTCAGGAGGGAAGGTGACCAAGAGACTAGCCCTGCATCTGGCCATCTGAAGAGGAGGAGGAAGACTTCTACTTCCTGAATAGTGAATACTCCTTGCTGAATACAAATAAAGACAAGTATTCTTTGCAGGGACAAATATTTTGAAGCCCCAAATTTTGGTATTCAGGAATTAAAATTATTCGCTACTCACACACATCTAGTACAAGGGACTGCTGAGCACTGAAGATACAGAAGTTTCTGTGTGAAGATTAGGGACAGTTGGAAGTTACAAAATGCTATACAAAAAGATGTAAAGAGCACCTTTCATAGCTCTGGTGCTCACAGCCACGAAGGACCCTTACCCGACTCGAGTTTGTCATGTTAAAAATAAAAAACATTTTTATATGGTGCCATTTTTGGGACAGAAGAGATGGTATTTTGCTTCGAGAGTGATCTCTTCTATTCGGTTTGAGACACGTCCCCATACTTTCCCATGCTGTTACATCCCAATGTGCTAGTGTGGTGGGGGTGCACCCATATTGCCTGTGGAGCGTGACCTCATGCTAGCATGTTGTGATGTAACAGTATAGGAGTGTGTGGGTGCGTGTCTCCAAACCAGAAGTAGGATCGGGGCCTGCCTTGAACTCGATACCATAGTTCAAAACTGGCCCCTGTTTACATAATTAGTCTCTATGCTGTTTTCCACTGTTCTGCTCCTTTAGTCTGGCCACGAGTCATTGTGGAGTGAGTGTGCACCGTTCCTAGAAGTGGCTCTGAACCTCTTGTGGGTTTAGTCAGCATTTGTTCCTCACCATGCCATATATCAACCTAGTTGCCCTTTCCCCGAGTCTGTGGTGGTGGTGTAGACTGAACCTTGTGCTGCAGCTGCTTGATCCATGTCCATATTTCTGGTCGCTGCTCCTCCTGAGGTAGGTCCATCATCACAAATATTAGTATGCGATGATCCAACTGGGGAAGCATGCTGATGTCAGTGCTGTGGGACTGCAGCTTAATTGCTTATGTCTGTGAAGAGAAAATAAAATTGCTTGCTGCCACAGTATGGGTAAAATCCCTCTACTGGGTGTTTGCTCCCCCACTGTGTGGCCTTCTCTAGTTTGTGCCCCCTTTCTGCTGCCCCCAGTGTGTGCCCACTTTGTGCCCTTAGCTAGCTGTGAGCAGGGGGTAGCTCCTGTCCATTTGTTTTCGGGGGGTTGATGTCCATGTTTGGTTTTGGCTGTGTCTGGGGAGGGGGTGTTGTGTCTCGAAGAGAGGGGTTCTGGCCATGTCTGAGGGGGATTCTTTCCATGTCTCTGGGGGGAGGGATTCTGGCCATGTCTCTGGAGGTTTGCTGACTCTGAGCTGGGAGGGGTCTGTCCATGTTTGAGTTCTCTTGACATCAGCTGGTAGTGGTTGCTGTCTGTGTTGGGGTGGGCTTTGCCAGTGGGGTCTCTGGGGGCAGGGCATCTGGTCCATCAGGGTGAGACTGGGGGGAGTGGTGGTGGTGGTGGTGTGGTACACGTGCTGGAAAATGGTTCTGGCCTCTGGCGATGGAGGAGAGAGGGTGGATGGGCAGAGTGGCACAGAACCATTTTTTCCCACATGTGCCAGTCCGCTGGGTCCGTGCTATGCTTGCCCCTCGTATAAGGACTGAAATGTTTCTGTATCAAAATTAATGACTGAGGAGGTATGAAATCCTACAGTGGAAACTATTTACAAAATCTTAATGTGTATGTTCATGTAGTTTCACATTATTGTGTGATTCGACAAGATGTTCTGTGGTCTGTCCTCCTCATTTAGCACCCTGGTCTGTGACTCCAGCCAGTCCCTCCTGGGGCAGGGGAAGGTACATTGTTTGGTGGTCTTGGGTGGTTTGCTGGGAATGTGTCTTAACTATAAAATGCATTACTTTATTTACTGTTTTATACTTCTTGGACCTGCTTCACCCTGTCTCCACCCTAAATATAAATACAGTTTCAAAAAGTCATTTTGGTGGTCTCTGTTTGTGTCTCGTGTAGAAGAATAGAGACGCACACACTGGACAAAAACTTTATTATGGGCTGGCAGTATAGCCTAGAGGTTAGATGAATGAGGTGTGAAAGAGCATGATACATCCAGCAGACCAGACCTGAGTTTGATTCTCACAACCTCCACTTGCATACTATGTGACTCTGAGCAAGTCACTTAACCTCCCAGTGCTCGTGAGGTCCCCCTGAAAACAGGTACTTGTACCTAGTGGCCTTACCCAGTTACCAAAGACTAAAATAAAATAAAAAATAAAATAAACCACAACAAGTCAACCATGTCCATGTTTCATCTGTGCCCTTCAAAACTGTTGGATGAGACAATTTTGAAGTAGTTGATGGTGGGGATCATTCACGGCAACCTGGGCTACCACAACCAGGCCCACCACACAATGTCATAGCCAGGTGATGCTAATAAAAACACCAACCAAGTACTTACCTTTCAGGGTGGGTCCTGCATGGCTGGTGGGTATCTGAGTGTCGTCCCCACAAACTTCCTGTGGTGTCCGTTCTCTTAGGTGGTGTGGTGGGACTGCCTTGGTGCCAGTGCAGTCCATGCTTGCTTGGATTGGGGAACTACAGAGAACACATCCCGGGAAGGGAGAGCAGTCTTCCAGATGCTCAATCCCCTCCCTCCCCTGCTGACCTGAGTAGTTCCCGAACCAGGTGTGGTGTCCAATGCCTCAATCCTCCACACCACCAGGCCGTCCATGACAATGAGTTTTTATAGGAGAACGACCAGCAGAGGAGAAGCCATGACTGCTGCACAGATGGGGGCTTCACCTCTCTGGTCCCACCTGAAGGCACTAGATTAAATAAATAATCTTTGTACCTGACACTCAAACTGGTAAATTCTTTGTACCCTGCATTTAAATTTTTAATGTTGACCCAACCTTGCCCCTTCCTCAATAGTGCCTTACACATGGAGAGTAAAGTTTATATTCCAATGCGCTTTTATATATCCCATGGGTATGCTCTAGTACCTTATTGCCTCGCCTATTGTATTGAGGAAGGAGCTAGGCAGCGCCATCAGCTTGCAGCGCTATGAGCAAGAGTGCTTCAATCATCATGTTCAATAGAGCCATAAAATGCCAGGTGCATCGGAGGATGTACCAGTTTGTACTAGTGATCAGGCACAAATATTAATTTTATTTATGTTGACTGCTGAGGGGATAGGAGAGATGAAGCCCCGATCTGTACAGTGGTCATGGCTTCTCCTCTGCCGGTAGAACTCCTTTCATGTCTTTGAGCGCCAACATGAAAACTAAGAGGCTCCATTTTCATGAAGACCAAGTCAGAAAGTGGCCAATGTACTGTGGGTGCTACTCCAATTGGTTTATTCTTGTATCTCTCCATTAGCATCTTCATTAATCACTTTTGGATTTTTAAATTGGATGCACTTTGTTTACAAATAAACCAATTCAGGCAGCTTAAATGTTAGGGACTGAACCGACGGAGTCCACCTTGGCGTCTGGTGGTTCGGCTTAATTCATGTCTGAGCTCTGGCAGACAAGCTTTGGGACATGGCATTGTACAAGTACTGTCGTGATGCCTCTGTGGCCATCACACCTGAGGCCGTGGGGGCTGCAGTGCTGCAGCTGCTGCCGTCATACCTGAGGGGTTGGGGCTTCAGTGCTGCAGCTGTCACACCTGAGGGGTGGGGGCTGCAGTGCTGCAGCTGCTGCTGTCACACCTGAGGGGTGGGGGCTTCAGTGCTGCTCCACCTGCCACCACACTTGAGGGGGGGCTGCAGTGCTGCACCTGCTGCCGTCACACCTGAGGGGTGGGGGCTTCAGTGCTGCAGCTGTCACGCCTGAGGGGTGGGGGCTGCAGAGCTGCAGCTGCTGCTGTCACACCTGAGGGGTGGGGGCTTCAGTGCTGCACCACCTGCCATCACACTTGGGGGGGCTGCAGTGCTGCACCTGCTGCCGTCACACCTGAGGGGTGGGGGCTGCAGTGATGCAGATGCTGCCATCACACCTAAGGGGTGGGGACTTCAGTGGTGCAGATGCTGCTGTCACACCTGAGGGGTGGGGCTGCAGTGAGGCAGCTGCTGCCATCACACCTGAGGGGTGGGGGCTGCAGTGCTGCACTGCCTGCCATCACACTTGAGGGTGGGGGCTTCAGTGCTGCACCACCTGCCGGACACCTGAGGGGTGAGGGTTGCAGTGATGCAGATGCTGCCGCACACCTGAGGGTGGAGTCTGCAGTGCTGCACTGCCTGCCCTCACACTTGAGGGTGGGAATATGTAATGCTGCTGTCACACCTGCGGGATGGGGTGGGTGCAGTGCTGTTGCTTCTGTCACACCAGTGGGGGGTATAGTGCTGCTGCTGCCTCACACCTGAGAGAGGGGAATGATTGTTGTTGCTACTATTGAACCTGAGGATGGGGCCATAGTGCCGTTGCTGCCGTCACATCTTGTACCTAAAATAACTTTTCATTGGTACAGGGATGGATGGCTGTACAACAGTGGAGGTCAAAACTGCTAAAATGCTTGTTAAGACAGTTAAAAATTGTTAAATAAAGTCCACAAAACAAAACACCGGTTAAAACGGATTTTGGCTTGGCAGACACCGGTGGCAATACCGTTTTTTACAATGTGCAAAACGGAATTTGCCCTTTCTCAATCACGGTAAACCAGTGTCCCTGCGTTATGTGGTTACCAAAAAATTTAAAAAAATACCAATATATTTTACTGCATCATACAGTAGTCAGGGTACCCAGTAATTTACTTTTGTTTTACACTGTTACAATGATTTTGTTTCGTTAAAGATAAATGTTCAGATACATTTTGTGTTTTATAAGCTTGTTTTTAGACTTTAGTCAGGTTTTTATTGTAGTCTTTGCATCTGAGCATCTAGGGGGTAGTTGCTAAGAGTAAGATGACTGTAGCAACTAACTTATTCAAGTTTAAAATCAGCAGGGTCATCCAAAATTCCTCAGCTGTTTGAATCAAAACTAGTCTGAATGAAAGTATGCTCACAAGGAAAAACTTGCCCTGCCACTTACAAAAAGGCTTCATAGTTAGCACCCCATTTAGGTGAATGGGATAATTTGCACTTTTTTCTCCCTTCTTTTGTTTGTCTGTGTGGCAACAAAATGTTTTCTGATAGACTACTTCAACACAAAACAAATGTTAAGTGTTTAAGTGTACTTATGCTTGGCCAGTGAATTTTTAAACCAAACAAGACAAGGATTTAAAATAAATCAGTGTCACATAAAACCCTTGCCCTACCTTGCATTGCATTGTTTCAGCCAATCCCAAGTCTGCATGCAAAATTGTCAATATAGTTGAGAGTATTTTATTAAAAATGTTAATACTTTTTACACAGTTCAATATAAAAACTCAAAAACCGCAAGAAATTGTGGAACATGTCCGTTTTTGCAGAGAATGGCGAAAATTACAGATTCCGTAAAATAATTGCAGGCGCAATTTTCCAGTTGCCCTGGTAATGGCAGGGTAGGTGGTTATAACGAGAATGTTACACGCACCCAAGATGTGGGATGCCACATACACCCCGAGAGCAAAGCTTGAGTGGGTTACAAACGCATCCCACACTGAGGGTGCATGTAAAATTCTAGTTTTATGTGCCTACCCAGCTTTATTTTATATAGTTGCCAGTGATTGTTTTTCCACCATGGCAATTATATAAAATAAAGGTACAGTGCAAGTAACATTAAACTGTTCCTGCAATGAGCTGCTCTAGCATTTCTGAGTTACATTAGTGTTGCATGGTCCAGCACAAAGCCCTGCACAAAATGTTTTTTAGCAGATAAAGTGCAGTTTTACATTGCACTGTGACTGGACTGCAGATGCATTCCAACTGAGTTGCAGAAACATTTTACAAACACTGCTGTTGAGCTGGTTAAGCACTGAAGCATAAAGCAATATGAGTTGCCAGTGCATACCCAGTTGTAAAAAAACATGATAAACTAACTCATTGATAAAACAGTTTAATGTGATTTGTACTGTACATCTGTTGTCAACCACTGTCCAATCGAGATGAAGTGCAGCAGTCCATGGTCAGAAGTGGCTGGAAACTTTCCTTTTTTTTTTTTTTTGTGAAATTCAAACACAGGAATTTAGCCCATGGCTGTCTGTGCACTTCCACACTCCTTCCAGTTGCTGTTGCTTGTTTTCTGCTCCACTCCCTCTCATTTCAGTAGCTCCTCTGTGGTTGACTGGCAGCTGTCAGCTCCACTGCAGCTGTCTGTCCTCAACCCATGGCTCTTGTTTCCTGGTCTTCCCTTCCCTTGTACCTCCTTTTGGGTTCTGTTGCTTTTTAATTTTGTTTTTTATTTAACTCTCCGCCTAGTGCGAGTTGTGGTGAAGTATCCGGCAGTAAGTTGTGGTGGCTGGTGGTTGAGGAAGGGGATACTGGAGGTTGGTGCATATGTGGAGCAAGGGAAACCCAATGTGTGTTTGCTGTTATAATCAGCTGGTTATAATGGCAAATTATAACCAGGTTTCTCTTAGAGGATAAAATGCTCCCTAGTTATTATGTATATTTTTTATGTTAATGCAATACAATTTTCAGATAAACCATATATTGACAAGGGTAGTGAATACAATATATATTGTCAAATGTTAACTACTGTATATGTTACTTACTGATTTCCCAATTCAGGTGAAGAAAGTTTGAAAGACCTCAATGGGAAAGGATCCTATGTGATCTCCGGCTGGAAATTAATTCAAAGACAGTTTCTTGCTCTGGTAATCAAGAGATTTCATCATGCGCGTAGAAGCCGAAAAGGGTTTATTGCTCAGGTATGTCAAAAGTATTATGACTTGAATCTTTTTTCCATTATTTATTTATTACCTTTGCATTTTTTAATAACAGCGTTTATTTGTTTTACAAAATACAGTACAGCAATGAACATAGAAATATAGAATTTGTTGGAAGATAAGGAATGCTTACGAACATACGAAATTTGCCAGCAGATAAAGGCCAAGAGGTCTATCAAGTCTGCTCGAATGTGCAGCTAGCACCCCTTATTCTGCAGCTGCGCCTCCCTTCCACCCTTCCCCTTCATTAACCCTCACCCTAGTCCTGTCCCATACTCTTTTGAAGTAGTCCACTGTTCTACTGGATACCACTTCTGCAGGTAACGCATTCCACCCAGCCACCACCCTCTCTGTAAAAAAGTGTCTCCTCATCTCCCTCCTGAACCTTCCTCCCTCCGGTCTCATATCATGGCCCCTGGTGTCCCTCCCCTCCCTTACTTTGAACAGCTCCTCTGTACCTGTCTTGTTTATTCCTTTCATCTACTTAAAGGTTTCAATCTTGTCCCCACTGTCCCTCCTCTCCTCCAGTGAGTACATGTTCAACTCCCTCAACCTCCCCTCGTATGATAAGTCCCCCAGCCCCTTGATCATCTTTGTCACCCAGCACTGCACCCCCTCCAGTAACTTAATGTCCCTCTTCAGATACAGGCACCGGTACTGCACGAGTACCCAGGTGCGTCTAACTAATGAACCTATACAGTGGCAGAATCACCTCCTCCCTCCTCGAGGATATACCCCTTGCAATACAACCCAGCATTTTGTTGGCCTTTGCAGCTGCCTTCCTGCATTGTGTTGAGTTGTTCATTAACCCTGTAATGAGCACCCCCAGATCCTTCTCCTCCTCTGTCTGGGCTAGCTGCACTCCCCCCAGCTGGTAACTCCTCCTTGGGTTCTTCATCCCAAAATGCGGCACCTTGCACTTTTTGGCATTAAACCCCAGTTGCCAAGTGTCTGACCGGTTTTCAAGCTTTTCCAGATCATCCTGCAACCCCTGCAACCCCCCCAGGTCATCCACCACCGCTTCTACCTTGGTATCATCAGCAAACAGACCAATCTTGCTCTTGATGTCCCATGCTAAGTCTGCAATGAATATCCCAAACAACAGTCTAGTGGTACACCCCCACCCTGCCCATGACCAGGATCGTTAGGGAAACTATAGTCTCACCTTCAGGTGGCTCCAGTTCCTCTATCTCACAGCCTGCCCACCCATCACCATCAGTTAGCAGTACCCACCTGCACATGCTCGCCACCCACTGAATGACAGCATATAGTGTAGAACAATGGGTTTACAACTCATACTGTACGTTGTCATTTGGCGGTGGTGAGGCGGTATGCAGGTGGGTTGCAGCTGCCTGCCAATGATGGAGGGGGTACTGGGTGGGCAGGGGGCCTGTGAGGGCAGGGGGCCACTGGACCACCAGAGAGATTGTAGACTATGGTTCATCAATGATGCTGGACATGGGTGGGGTGGGGGGTACCGCTAAACTACCAGGGATTAATACATATTATTGTACAGGTGGCACGGCTATGGGCGGGGTTGGGGGAACCGCTAGACTACCAGGGATTAATATATATTATTGTACAGGTGGCACGGGCTATGGGTGGGGTGGGGGTACCGCTTAGACTACCAGGGATTAATACATGTTATTGTACAGGTGGTACGTGCATGGGCGGGTGGGGGTACCGCTAGACTACCAGGGATTAATACACATTATTGTACAGGTGGCACTGCTATGGGCGGGTGGGGGTACCGCTAGGACTACCAGGGATTAAATACATATTATTGTACAGGTGGCACGGCTATGGGCGGGGTGGGGGTACCGCTAGACAACCAGGGATTAATACATATTATTGTACGGGTGGCACGGCTATGGGCGGGGTTGGGGGTACCGCTAGACTACTAGGGATTAATACATATTATTGTATGGGTGGCACGGCTATGGGTGGCGTGGGGAGTACCGCTAGACTACCAGGGATTAATGCATATTATTGTACAGGTGGCACGGCTATGGGCGGGGTGGGGGGTACCGCTAGCATACCAGGGATTAATACATATTATTGTAGAGGTGGTACGGCTATGGACGGGTGGGGGTACCGCTAGACTACCAGGGATTAATACATATTATTGTACAGGTGGCACGGCTAAGGGTGGGGTGGGGGGTACCGCTAGACTACCAGGGATTAATACATATTATTGTACAGGTGGCACGGCTATGGGCGGGGGGGGGTACCGCTAGACTACCAGGGATTAATACATATTATTGTACAGGTGGCACGGCTATGGGCGGGTGGGGGGTACGCTAGACTACCAGGGATTAATACATATTATTGAATGGGTGACGGGGTTATGGGGTGGGTATACCGTTAGACTACCAGGGTTTAATACATATTATTGTAGAGGTGGCACGGCTATGGGCGGGTGGGGGTACCGCTAGATTACCAGGGATTAATACATATTATTGTACAGGTGGCACTGGCTATGGGGGGTGGGGGTACCTACTAGACTACCAGGGATTAATACATATTATTGTACAGGTGGCACGGCTATGGGCGGGGTGGGGGGTACCGCTAGACTACCAGGGATTAATACATATTATTGTACAGGTGGCACGGCTATGGGCGGGGGGGGGTACCGCTAGACTACCAGGGATTAATACATATTATTGTACAGGTGGCATGGCTATGGGCGGGGTGGGGGGTACCGCTAGACTACCAGGGATTAGTACATATTATTGTACAGGTGGCACGGCTATGGGTGAGGTGGGAGGGTGCCCCCAGACAACCAGGGATTAATACATATTATTGTACAGGTGGCATGGCTATGGGCGGGTGGGGGTACACTAGACTACCAGGGATTAATACATATTATTGTACAGGTGGCACGGCTAAGCAGGGGGGGGCGCACTGCAGACTACCAGGCATTAATACATATTATTGTACAGGTGGCACGGCTATGGTGGGGTGGGGTGCGCTAGACTACCAGGCATTAATACATATTATTGTAAGGGTGGCACGGCTATGGGCGGGTGGGGGTGCCGCTAGACTACCAGGGATTAATAATATTATTGTTGTGGCAATGGCTATGGGCGGGGTGGGGGTGCCATGACTACCAGGGATTAATACATATTATTGTACAGGTGGCACGGCTATGGGCGGTGGGGGTACCACTAGACTACCAGGTATTAATACATATTATTGTACGGGTGGTCACGGCTATGGGCGGGTGGGGGTACCCTAGACTACCAGGGATTAATATATTATTGTACAGGTGGCACGGCTAGGGCGGGTGGGGTACCGCTAGACTACCAGGATTAATACATATTATTGTATGGGTGGCACGGCCATGGAGCGGGGGGTACACGTTAGACTACCAGGGATTAATACATATTATTGTACAGGTGGCACGGCTATGGGCGGGTGGGGGTACCGCTAAACTACCTAGGATTAATACATATTATTGTAACAGGTGGCACGGCTATGGGCGGGTGGGGGTATCGCTAGACTACCAGGATTAATACATATTATTGTACAAGTGGCACGGCTATGGGCGGGTGGTACCGCTAGACTTCAGGATTAATACATATTATTGTACAGGTGGCACGGCTATGGGCGGGGTGGGGGGTACCGCTAGACTACCAGGGATTAATACATATTATTGTACAGGTGGCACGGCTATCGGGGGGGTGGGGGTACCGCTAGACTACCAGGGATTAATACATATTATTGTACGGGTAGCACGGCTATGGGCGGGGTGGAGGGGTGCCTCTACACTACCAGGGATTAAAACATATTATTGTACAGGTGGCACGGCTATGGGCGGGGGGGGGTACACTAGACTACCAGGGATTAATACATATTATTGTACAGGTGGCTATGGCTATGGGTGGGGGCGACCGCTTAGACTACCAGGCATTAATACATATTATTGTACAGGTGGCACGGCTATGGGTGGGTGGGGTGCCGCTAGACTACCAGGCATTAATACATATTATTGTAAGGGTGGCACGGCTAGGCGGTGGGGGGTACCGCTAGACTACCAGAGATTAATACATATTATTGTACGGGTGGCACGGCTATGGGCGGGTGGGGGGTACCGCTAGACTACCAGGGATTAATACATATTATTGTACGGGTGGCACGGCTATGGGCGGGTGGGGGTACCGCTAGACTACCAGGGATTAATACATATTATTGTAATGGGTGGCACGGCTATAGGCGGGTGGGGGTACCGCTAGACTACCAGGGATTAATACATATTATTGTACAGGTGGCACGGCTATGGGCGTGTGGGGGTACCGCTAGACTACCAGGGATTAATACATATTATTGTACAGGTGGAACAGCTATGGGCGGGGGGGGGTACCGCTAGACTACCAGGGATTAATACATATTATTGTACAGGTGGCACGGCTATGGGCGGGGTGGGGGTACCGCTATACTACCAGGGATTAATACATATTATTGTACAGGTGGCACTGCTATGGGCGGGTGGGGGTACCCTAGATCTACCAGGATTAATACATATTATTGTACATGTGGCACGGCATGGGGTGGGGTACCGCTTAGACTTCCAGGGATTAATACATATTATTGTACAGGTGGCACGGCTATGGGCGGGTGGGGGTACCGCTAGACTACCAGGGATTAATACATATTATTGTACAGGTGGAACAGCTATGGGCGGGTGGGGGTACCGCTAGACTACCAGGGATTAATACATATTATTGTACAGGTAGCACGGCTATGGGCGGGGTGGGGTACCGCTTAGACTACCAGGGATTAATACATATTATTGTACGGGTGGCACGGCTATGGGGGGTGGGGTACCGCTAGACTACCAGGGATTAATACATATTATTGTAATGGGTGGCACGGCTATAGGCGGGTGGGGGGTACCGCTAGACTACCAGGGATTAATACATATTATTATACAGGTGGCACGGCTATGGGTGGGGTGGGGGTACACTAGACTACCAGGGATTAATACATATTATTGTATGGGTGACGGCTATGGGCGGGTGGTGCCGTCTAGGACTACCAGGGATTAATACATATTATTGTACAGGTGGCACGGGCTAATGGGTGGGGGATACCGCTTATACTACCAGGGATTAATACATATTATTGTACAGGTGGCACGGCTATGGGCGGGTGGGGTACCGCTAGACTACCAGGGATTAATACATATTATTGTACAGGTGGCACGGCTATGGGCGGGTGGGGGTACCGCTAGACTTCCAGGGATTAATACATATTATTGTACAGGTGGCACGGCTATGGGCGGGTAGGGGTACCGCTAGACTACCAGGGATTAATACATATTATTGTACAGGTGGCACGGCTATGGGCGGGGTGGGGGGTACCGCTAGACTACCAGGGATTAATACATATTATTGTACAGGTAGCACGGCTATGGGCGGGGTTGGGGGTACCGCTAGACTACCAGGGATTAATACATATCATTGTACTGGTGGCACGGCTATGGGCGGGGTGGGGGTTGCCCTAGACTACCAGGGAAGGTGTCTGTATTCATTACACAGTGATCACAGCATCAGGAGGGAGGGTTGTGCCACTGTACTGCCAGGGACTGAACTACATTTCTATTTGGAGATCGCCTACGGGGGGCGATACTGCTTGACCACCAGAGACTGCACCATTATGGTCCAGTGTTCATCAATCTGGGGGGGGGGTTCCACATGTCATCCTCTGGGGGCAGCGCATGCTGTGCAGGGTGCCAGGTGCATTTCGACAACCTGATCTGCTCAATGCATGCAAATGGGGCCATAATGACATGCAAATGGCCCCATTTGCTCCTTGAATACATTATTGTCCCATTTGCATGTCCCGGTCTGAATATCTGGGAATTGCACTCAGCGCAGCTACAGTTGTGCTGGAGCATTCCCAGTCCTACCTGTCTAGGGGATGTGCTGGCACATTGTATATGCACTCTGCGCATTCTGTGCTATATTGAGAGGTGATGCACCATAGCACATCTCCTTTGAATATCTCCCTTTCTTGCTACGGCACACCTCGGTTGTGCTGCACCACCACTTGCACCATTGTCGGGTGCATTTTGAATACTGGGCCCTTTGTGCCTATCTGACTATTATATACCTGTTTGCCTTAGAGGCCTGGAATGTAGACTGTTGTTTCTATTCCTTCTACAACTGGGTGAAAGTTGCACATTCCATTTCATTGGAACTTTCACGAAAGTTCACCAGCTTCACAGAATTTTCCAAACTTCTGCCTTTGGCAAAACTGAGAATCTTCTGAATGTGTTTGGCAAATTTTCACCCTGTTCCACAAAATTTTCTTGCTGAACTGTAGAATAATACACATGAACTGTGGAACTAATACATTAATCCACAATTCATGTAATTTATTCTGCAGTTCAGTTTTGTGCCATCGTGGTATAGGAAAAAAAAAACTTTACTTGGTGTCCACTGACACCCCCACCCTCCAGTCACCTGTTAACGAATAATTTCATGTTTCCCTGTTGTCTAGTGGCATCCCCACCCTCTGATCACCAGCCCCACAAGAATTTAATGTTTCTCTGGTGTCTAATGGCACCCCCACCCTCCGGTCATTGGCCCCATAATAATTTAACATTTCTCTGGTATCTAGTGACATCCCCATCCTATGATCACCAGACTCATACAAATTTAATGTTTCCCCGGTGTCTAGTGGCACCCCCTACCTCCAGTCACCAGCCCTATAATAATTTAACATTTCTCAGGTGTTTAGTGGAACCCCACACTCACTGGTCACCAGCTTCATAAAAATTTTACTTTTCGCTGATGTTTAGTGGCACCCCCTACCCTCCGATCACCGACTCCATAAGAATTTAATGTTTCCCTATTGCCTAGTGGCCCCCCCAACCTCTGATCACTGGCCCATAAAATGTAACATTTCCCAGGTGTCTAGTGGCACTCCCCACCCTTCAGTCACTGGCCCCATAATAATATAAAATGTCCCTGTTGTTTAGTTTCCTCCCACCACCCTCGGTTTGCCGGCCTTCTAAAATGTAATGTTTCCACGGTGTCTAGTAGCACCCACACCCTCTGATCATCTGCCCCATATTTGCCGATGTGCCTACTCTACTAACTCAAGTGCCTGTCACAGCTGCATGCTCACTCTGATTTCTTAGTCTTTACATTGCACGGTAGTCATGGAGACAGTTTACCAGTGACCGGAGGGTGGGGGGGGTGCCACTAGACACCAGGGAAACATGACATGTTATGGGGCCAGTGATCTGAGGGTGGGGATGCCACTATACACTAGGGAAACATGAAATTGTATGTGGCCAGTGATAGGAGGGTGGTGGGATCCACTGGACAGCAGGGAAATATTAAATAACTATGGGAGCCAGCGATCGGAGGGTGGGGGGTGCATCTAGATACCATGGAAATATTACATTATTACAGGTCCGGTGATCAGAGGGTGGGAGTGCCGATATACACCATGGATTAAACATTACATAAAGAGGGGTCCAGAGATACACAGCACATTTCATACAGCCATGCTGCAGTTCAGTGACTCACTGAAGAGTGGAATGAATATATGACTTGTGGATTAATGTATTAAACTGCTGAAATAAGTTCCACAGAACTGAGCTCTTACAGTGATCAGTTATGCAGAATTTTGTTCTGCAGTTTTATACATTAAGTCACAATTCATACATTTATTCCACCATTCTAAGTTGGAATTTCCAAGAATGTCACTAAAATTATTTCTGAACATTTGGGGAAATGAAAGTCCAACTTTTGTGCAAATTCCACCAACAGAAGAGTTTTTTTGTGCACAGCTCTAATTGCTGCTTTCCTTTGGAGAAAGGAGTAAATAATTGCAAGCTTGTTCATTCTTGACTCTGAGATGCTGTCAGGTATTATTTTTAGGGTGTTTCTCTACATATGCCAGCCATGGGAATTAGTTTGGTATTTGTGAAATATTCCGTTGTTTCTGTATAATATCCTGGGGTGTAAGGCTGTTCTGGTAACCCCTCGTTCCCGCACTATTATTGTAGGGGTTTCTGGCTATCTCCACTACATCAGGATCTGTCTTTCCACCTTTAAGGAAGCTGCCCCCAATAGTTCTTTCTGTCTACGTTCCTCCTTCTGTACTTGATGCATGTCCCCTGTATCCACACTAGAAGTAAATGTGGCAAGGGCTCACCTAAGATAAGTTCTAGTTTTTGGGTTACTGCATCCCAAAAGTCCTGCACCCGGGGGCATGCCCACAATATGTGTGTTATGTCCCCTGCACAGTGGCAGCAATTCTAGCATTGATCCAGAATTGGCATTTCAGGTATACTAGCTTGGCCGGTGTCCTGTGCCATCTTACTAAGATCTTTTTTTTTTTTTTGATCTGCTGGAACTTGGGATCTGGGGAGCCCCTGTGAACTATTGTTCAGTGGCATTCCTAACTTTCCATGGTGATCTGAACTCCCAGTTCTCCTTGCTACTTTTCTGTATGTGAATCCCAGCCTGGGAAGTTGTATGACTCAATATGTCTATAAACCATATCTCCCCTTCCCTTCTTATGATCAATGACCTATGTATAGTGTCTGACATCTTGTTTTGTTTTAGTGTTTGAGTGGGACCTAACCTTTTCTGAACTGCATGTTTTGATTGTAGGAACCTCCAATGATCAGTCTTTGGAAGGGAAAATTCTTCTTGTGATTGTGCAAAGGATTTTAATACTTCTGTATGGGGTTCGACTAAGTGGGGAAGGGATCTGATCCCTCATGCTTCCCAGTTGATTGGGCATTGCTCTTTTTGTAGGTTGGGGTTATTCCAAAGTGATTCATACAGTAAATGTCCAAATCTTGTAAGCTTTTGCCATGACTGTTTAGTGTACTTCTTGGGGTGGGTGGGGGCTCGTGCGTTGGGGAGAATCCCCTTAGTATGGAGACCAGGAGGGTGTTTTGAAACAGTGCTTGTTTGGCCGTTACCCAAATCCAGGCTCCTAAGCTCAATTTAGAAAGCCATTGTAAGGCTTATTTTACTCCGTTAGTGATAAATTATGCCCATAACCGGGGCAGATTCCAACCTTTCTTTGGTGAGGATGCCCTGAGGGTTTTCTTGAGGAATCTGAGTTGCTGTTTATCCTAGAAAAAGCTTCATATAAGCTCATCAGTTTGGTCCTGGATTTCAAGTGGAATATGTACAGACAAGTTATTCAGACGGTATATTAGCCTGGGTATTGGCAACATTTTAAGTGCCACTATATGGCCTGTAAGGGACAGATTTAGTTTTTGCTGCTGTAATAGACTCTATCAGAGAGAGAGATGTTGATGCTCACTTTGTGTTGGATCTTGGGCATCATCTGCATTCCTAGATAGAGTATTGGCTGTGGGGCCACTTAAGTGAATGCTGTCCCAGTTTAGCCCATTAGGGGTTTCCTCTTTGCAAGGGAAGAATCTCCATTTGTCACCAGTTTACATGAGGGCCTGATACATTGGCAAACTGTGCAAACTAGGGCTATGGGGATGGAAGACTCAGCATCTGTGATAGCAAATATCAAGTCATCTACATAGAGGAAAGTCTTGCTAGTATGTTTCCCCATTTAGATTTCTTTTATTCTCAATGTTGATGCAGGGCTGCATTAAAAGGTCCCATGGCTAATACAAACAAACATGGGCTTAGTGGGCAACCTTGACTAGTATCTCAGTGGAGTGGGAAGTCCTGCAAAAGGAAGCCATTTGTGAGTACCTTAGCTGTAAAGGAGGAATATAAAGTTTGCATCCAGGATATGAAGGTAGGTCCTACCCCTATCACGCTAAGTGTATTCCACAAAAATTCCTCTCCACGCTTTCTCTGCAACTATTGTCACAAGTACAGAGGAAATTCATATGCTTCTTTTTTGGTCTTGCATGTTAATGACCATGTGCTGTTATCAGCCCCTTTTTTGCCCTTCATAGAGCCTGGCTGTGAGTCATGTGCCATGAAGGGGAGTGCTTCCTCAAGTCAGCTCTCCATAACCTTCACTTGTATTTTTGCTTCCACATTAAGGCGTGAAATAGGGCAATATCTAGTACAGAGTTCTTTGTCCTTCCTGGGCATAGGAAGCACTGTAATAATGGCTTCCTTCAAGGTAGGTGGCAAGACTCCAGAAGATCTCACTGCCCTGGTCAGTCTGAACATATGGGGCACTAACTGTGTTTCAAAAGCCTGGTAGAAGTCTGCACTTGAGCCACCTGAGCCAGGATTCTTCACTTTTGCTAGTGCTTTTTCTACTTTTAATACTTTTTCTACATGTACCTCTGTGATGTAAAAAGGAGGTGATATCTCCTTGAGTAGCTTTGGTTGATGCAAACAACTTCTTGAACTCTTGAAGACCTCTTTGATATCCTCAGGGTCTGAGGTGACTATATCACGTACCTCTTTAATATGTGATAACTGAGCCTCTGTTTGTCTCTTCTTTAAAAGATATGCAAGCAGTTTGCCTGCCAAATCTGCATTTTCATAGTATTGTTGTTTAAGGAAGAAGAGGGGTCTTTCAGCTTTTTAATGGTGAAACATATTAAGTTTGTATTCATGGGCCACTGTAAGATTCAGGTCATGATATGCTTTATTGGGAGCTCTTTAATACTGTTCATCAGCCTTTTTTAACTTGACATTGAGCTCATCTACCTCTTTCTTTCTTTTCGGATTTGCAAGAGCTGCATAACTTATTATTTGCCCTCAAATACTTGGGGAATTAGCAACAGAACTGAATAAACTATTGGCTGGGCTGTTCAACAGCTCACTTAGTTCTGAGGAAGTTCCATGAGATTGGAGGGTGGCAGATGTTTTACCACTTCATAAGGTGGGTAATAGGGATCAACCAGAGAATGACAGGCTAAGGGAAGCTGATGGAATCACTAATCAAAGAGCACCTCATGGACTACCTAGACAACAGTCAGCTCCAGGATAATAGAAACATGTTTTTTTGTGGCAGGAAAGTCTTGTCTGACAAGCCTGATCATTTTCTTTGACTGGATGACCAAAGAAGTAGACAAGAGCCATGCTGTGGATCTGCTGTTCTTTGACTTCAGCAAGGCTTTTGATTCACTACTGTACAAAAGGTTGCTCAGAAAGATAGAAGACCTGGGTTTAGCTAAAACCATAGTGCACTGGGTGGATAGTTGTCTAGAGGGGAGGCAGCAGAGGGTGGTGGTCAATGGGGTTAAATCAGAGGAATGGAAGGTTATGATGAGGGTTCCACAGGGATCTGTCCTGGGTCAGATCCTCTTCAAAATGTCCATTAGTGACACTGATGAGGGAATCAAGGGCAGGCTGTGTTTCTTTGCAAATGACACAAAACTATGTGACAGGGTGGATAGTGAGATGGGAATAAGGAATATGCAGAGGGACCTACAAAAACTAGAAGGGTGGTAAAATATCTGGCAGTTAAAATTCAATGCCAAAAAGTGCAAAGTAGTGCACCTAGGGAAAAGGAACCCAAAGACAGCATACAGGATGAGTGAGGTGAGACTTAGCACTACATAAGAAGAATGGGATCTAGGAGTTATCAGTAAACAAATGAGCCAGTACAACAAGGCATATAGCAAGGCTATCAGGGTGCTGGTTGTATTGGGAGGGGTATTGATAGCAGAAGAAAATAGGTAATAGTTCCCCTGTACAGATCCCTGGTAAGGTCTCACCTGGAGTAGAGCATCCAGTTCTGGAGCCCTCACCTCAGAAAGGACAGGGAAAGGTTGGAAACAGTGCAATGCAAAGTAACAAAAATGATCTAGGGCCTACAGGGCAGATCCTTTGAGGAGCGCCTCAAGGCACTAAATATGTACTCACTGGAAACCAGAAGGGAGAGTGGAGATATGATAGAGACCTTCAAGTTCCTTAAGGGAATTAACAAGGTAAGCTGCACAGAATCATTTACCCTGAATACCAACTCCAGGTCACAAGGTCACATGTGGAAATTAAGAGGAGTGATATTCAGGAGCGATGTGAGGAAGTAATTCTTTATGAAAAGAATGGTGGAAACTAGGAACAGTCTATTGGCCAAGGTGGTGGGTGATGACACAGTCAGGGGATTTAAGGAGGCATGGGATAAAGTGAAGGGAATAGTGTTTACCTGGGCAACAAGATCAGGGAGAAGAATAAGGACAGGATGGGGAAGTTTAGTACCATGGAGGAACAACAGGTTCCAGGGAAGATTCCATGGATTATAGGAAATATGAGCAGACTAATTGGATCTCTGATCTCTATTTTCCATTATGGTCTATGTTTCTATGAATATATGCTTTGAACACCTCGCAAAGCATGCCCCTTGATATATCTGGTTGGTCATTGGTTTTAAAGTAAAACTGGATTTCTTTTGATAACCAATGAACTCAGCTGATCTCAATAACATTGCCTTGATCCTCCACCTGGATGATCTAGGGTGTGTCTGATCTAGTACGATTGTCATGGATACTGGAGCATCATCTGATAGTACAATCAGAAGAAGGGAGGTGTTAACTATTTCATGCAAGCAGCTTGTGCTCATTAGGAAACAATCTAGTCTAGAACAGGTATGGAATCACGATGATCTAAATATGTAATCTCTGAATGTAGGATGGTATAGCCTCCAACTATTCACCAGGGATAGTCCCTGGATCAGATGTTGCAGAACCCTTCTACCTTGTGCATGAGATAGGTTTCTTTTCTCTACCAGAGTTCTTTCTAGCATGGGGCCAAGCACTAGATTAAGCCCCCCCCCAACCACCACCAGAATTGTCACACCTGGTGTGCTAGGCTCCAAGATTTGATTTGCCAGTTGTGAAAAAAAAAATGGCATCATCTATATTGGGGGCATTTAAGTTTACTATTATAACAGTATTTGCCCGGTTTAGGTTACCCATTTCACCAACACCTACCTGCTTTCCTTATCAGCCACTGTCTTTTCAACCTTAATGGGTTTGCACTTCCTGATGAATATAGAATCCCCTCTCTTCTTTGCATTAAAGTTACTGAAGAATTCCTTCCCCATCAAGGTTCTGGCTAACTTGGTGGACTCCTTACTTAACAGATGTTTTTCCTACGGAAGAGTCACATCATACTTGGCTGACCTGAG
This sequence comes from Neoceratodus forsteri, assembly GCA_016271365.2. NCBI lineage: Eukaryota > Metazoa > Chordata > Ceratodontiformes > Ceratodontidae > Neoceratodus > Neoceratodus forsteri. Next base: position 1,209,966,583 of record CM057453.1, on the reverse strand, counting down.
ATAGCTTAAGATTTTCTTCCATTTTATGCGGTGCTTTATGCCCTGAATGTTCCAGGATATGCATCTCAACTCATCGTGTATATGGGCTCAGTTTTAAAAGCATGCAGTAGATACTGAAAACGTGCACCCTTACCTTGTGGTTGCATATCCTAAACCCAGCCTTGTAACAACACCGTTCAAAAGTTGCCTGGTTCAAATGCCCATGGCCAAATATATGAAGACACCTTGAGAAAGAGATGATAAAAACATGCTGGGGAACACAGGAGAAGACATCACATATGGGAATCAGGATAGTTAATGCCCTTTTGTCTTAGTCCCATTCCTGGGGGTCCCTGCATCATAGTGTAAAAAAATCCAGCACTCCAGACTTAGAAATTCAGAAATAGTAATTTTTAATTCACACTTAATACTTACAATGGTAAATATTTTTTTTATACACATATAGTGGATTTCTTCCACAACACTCTCCTGCTCTGCATCATAGCTTGCACCTAAAATCAGCATAGATTGTCATATGACAGCCAACAAAAAAGTGTTATGTAAACTATTTCTACCAACCTCATTTGCATTAGACTGGGGGAAATCTTCCAGGAGGGTGCTGTTGCTCCACCCAATCCCTGTTCCCCCATCCAAACATGCTACCTGAACCATTTTAGTGTCCCAATGCTCTGTATCAGAGGGGTGATGGAATGCCTAGCTCTAGCCATGTGGTCTGGTTCTAAGGTCATGTACTGAAGTGCGCTCGATTTGAGTATCCCATGACAGTGCCATTCTTCCAGCCTCCTTTATCTGTCTCAGCTTGGTGATCTGTGATGAAAATCTCTTCTGCTCAGGGTTTACAATCTCACTAGGCATTACTTCGCATTAGCTATAAAGCTATTGTGTGTAATTCTACTTCTAAATCAACCCCCAACCGAGGAATTAATGAGGTCTCAAGTTACTTAGGTGCTATGCTGTGTGGTACTAATTTCAGGCCCCTGTCTTATCGATAGGATAAAGTACAGTTAATACTGTATGTGTGAGGGGGACATTAATAGAATGTGGTCTGTATTAGTTTTCAGCCCCTAGCTGCTTTGATGCTGTGGACTGAGTGGGGTCATGGGTGAAAAACATTATAACCAATGAGTCGGGGGAGCTTCCATGTTACTGCTCAGCCATGCTTACCCAGTCAGCCAATCTAGATGCTGGAGTTCTGAATTTCTGTGACTCTGTAAGACATTCTGTTTTTTTCCTGCATTGACAATGTAAACTCAGAATATTGATTGGGGTAGCTTCCCATCTCTCTCGGTGTCAGAGTTCCAGAATTTACCTTGCTCAGAATAGCTACAGGAGAGGCTTTCAATATGCTGCTGTCTCCTAACTCATTCTCTCAAATACATACTGTTGGAGTAAGACCTACTGTACCTCTGCATGCATGGGTGAGAGTGATTTCCCCACCTCTTCACATACAATATTTGCGTTTCTCCCTTATCAAACTCATGCAGCACTTAATGTTGCAGCATATCGGGTGGGTAAATTTACAGTAATGCAGGGATTGCTGGTGTGAGTATGTCTTCTTGGAAGTGTCCCTTAGGGCTCTCTCCCAGGTTCAGTTTGTTAATCTCATACCGATATTTACAGTCAGATGAGTTATGCTTGCCACCATTAGCCTGCTGTTTTCTCTCATGTCCTGGTGGCTGTCCTACCACTTCTGGGCTTAGTCACAAGAACATTTTTAGTATTCTGAGAAGAATAAAACTGGTACCACTTTTATTTTCAAAAGATGCTCAGGGAAGCAGGGTATTTTAAGTTGTAGGGGATTTTCTGGTCAGCCATTTTCTTCTTAATGGGGGTAAAAGCTTTGAAGTGGCGTCCAGGTTTTTAGATAAGTCTGGGAAGAAACAAACTCTGTGGACATTCTAGTACAAATTGTTTTTTCTCTACCAATTTTTAGTATTAGGTCTTTTACACTGTACTTTGGGATGTACTGTAGGCTAAGATTAGCTGTTGTGGTGCCCACCTTCCTGTTTGTGGTGCCAGTGACTGGTGAGCTCTCTCCACCTCGAGAGGGTAGTCTCCATATGTAGTACAAAGTCTAAGGGATAAAAGACAGTAGGAAGGCACAAACATCTTTACCTTCTGCCCCCTCAGGAATACCCACTATCTAAAAATTGTTGTGACAAACTTGATTCTTGAAGTTGCCAACATTAGCCCACAATGATTGAACTTGTCTCCTAAGAATTTTGTTCTCACTCCTTGGTCTACAGTTTTAGATTCAACACTCATTGTGAAGTGTTCTGTGTCAGTGATTATGACTTCCATAGCTTTAGTGCATTCTTCAGCTGTTTAGACCAAATGATGTATCTCTAGGATGTCTGCGATGAGTGTCTATGGCATCCTTTTAATGTCTTATAAGTCTGCTAGGTCTACTGCTGTATACAATATTTGATTGTTTTATTTTATTTAAGGTTATACTCATTGAACATAAGCTCATTTACAATGGGGATCTATACAGATACAAATACAAATACATACAACCATACAAAAATATAAAAATAACACATACTATTTACAAGTTTAAAAACACTTATTCAGAACACGAACAGGTAGAGATGGGTGATTGTTTTCTTCTGACAGCAGAATTCTGGTGAAATGCTGATTTTTGTCCTATGAAATTTCGTGGAATTTCCATGAAAATGTCATGAAATGTCAAAAAAATTGTGATTTCAGTTATTTCCATCTAATGTAAATATTATTTGTCTAAATTGCGCCAATGTTTGAAGGTTGACTTTTCCAGTGCCCGTAAAGAAATGTACCAAGTTGCAGATCCCTATCTTTAGCAAGTTCTGGTCAGAGCCAATATGGCTGTGGAGAACTTTTGGGATGCTTTTACCCATTATTTCTAATGAATTTGCACAATGCAGATCTGCTGACAGGCAGTTTTAATGTGGTCTTCCTTTTACACATTTTTACAATGTATTTTCCTAGACTATGCCTGCTGATTGTTATATATTTAGCCTGGATAGTTCACAGAAGAAATGGCATCTTATTTTTAGGTGGTTTGGCACTGGCAGTAGGACACTGGAAAGTGTTCTATATAGGCGTGAGCTGTGTGCGGGTGATAAAGCCCAGTGGCCATACACCTCAGGCGCTCGCATGCTGATTGATCATCCCGGTGCTGTTGCACTGCTCAGTGCGGGTGACAGCCAATGCTGTACCCACTCAGACAGGTCCCAGAACAGGCATGTAACAGCCTAACTCCCATCCATTTGTACAATCAGGGAACCACAGATGCACTATCCATAGCCTGGAGCGTACACTGCAAATGGCATTGCAGGATACCACATCCCATGGCACCCAGGATATCTCAGCAGTCTGGAGGGTGGCATGTTACACAGAGGAACAGGGGAGATTGTGGGCCTGCAGCAGTGTATGACAGCAGAAAGGTACAGCATTGACAAGGCGTGTATTGTAGGTATGTCAATTCCCTGTTACGATTTGCCAGGGATATACAATGGCTGCATACACGCTGGTCTGCATCTGTTCATGAAGGGAACCAAGCTCCTAAGTGATAGGTTTAAATGCTTCCTTGGCAAGCTTTTAAACTAGCTAAGGGGGGGAGGTGCTGATAAGAGGCAGGAAATTTCAAGTTTCCCCACACAAAACATGACAGATAGTAAGGTACACACTGAGGTACAGAGCTCAACAGAGGGCAGGACAGGGGTAAATGGAAAAATAGACAAGGGCAATAAGAGCAGGGATGGGGGAAAAAGGATACAACAAACATTAAATGGAGGGCAATGAGTACCAATGCCCGTAGTCTGGGAAACAAGCTTCCTGAGCTAGTAGCCCTGATGGAAGATGAAAAATTGGATATTGTGGCAGTCAGAAAAACATGGTACACAGAGAACCATGACTGGGATGTCAACATACCAGGGTACACAGTCTACAGATGGGATAGGGAGGGTAAAAGAGGAGGTAGAGTAGCTCTATACATAAGGGAAGGGATCAAAGTTACAGAACTAAAAAGTAAAGTGGGAGGACAAGAGGCACTCTGGGTCACCTTGGAGACAGGGAAAGGCATCACAATCCACACAGGGGTTGTATACAGACCCCCATCTCAAGGGAAGGAAATGGACAAGAAAATGATGGAGGACATTCTCAAAATGGCTGAAAAAGGGGAGATACTGTTGATGGGGGACCTGAATATGCCAGATGTTAACTAGATGACATGTACTGCAGCCACATCCAAGAGCAGGGTCATTCTCAATGCCCTGCAGGGGGCAGGCCTTAGACAGCTAGTGTTGGAACCCACCCGGGAGGGAGCAATACTAGGCCTGGCACTCTCAAATGGAGAGAGGATCACAAATTTAGAAGTCAGTAGACATCTGGGAACAAGTGACCACTGCACAGTGTGCTTCACAATAAGCACAACCATGGAGACAAGCCAAGCAAAAACAAGGATACTGGACTTTAGAAGGGCCGACTTTGGCAAAATGGGTGAATACCTGAGGAATGCACTAGCAAACAGCCAAAAAGGAGGGGTGGAAGAACAATGGAGAAAAATCAAAACTGCTATCATAGAGGCAGCAAGCCTTTGTGTGAAACAAATAAAGAAAACAAAGCGGAGTAAAAAAACACTATGGTTTTCAAAAGAGGTGGCAGGGAAGGTAAAGGAAAAAAAGGCTGCATTCAAAAACTATAAGGAATCACAGAAGGAGCATTACAGGGAACTGTATCAATTAAAGCAGAAAGAAGTGGGGTAGGCAGTCAGAATAGCAAAGGCCCAAACTGAGGAAAAAATAGCCAACTCAGTTATGAAAGGGGATAAAACCTTTTATAGGTATATTAGGGAGCATAGAAAGGTTAAGGGATGAATAGTGAAGATTAATAAAGGAGAAGGGAGGTGGGCAGAGGGAGACAGTGAAAAGGCAGAGATACTGAATGAATACTTTTGCTCAGTATTCACAAAAGAAGATGAGGAGGAGTTACCTAAACCAGACAATAGAAGCACTCTGGGTACGGGGTTGACACCAGTCCATTTACAGAAGAAAGAGTCCTGAAAGAACTCCTAAAACTCAAGGTGGACAAAGCAATGGGGCCTGATGGGATTCACCCCAGAATCCTAAAAGAACTAAGGGAGGACCTAGTGACACCACTGACCACACTTTTTAACAAATCATGGGAGGATGGGGTGGTACCTGAGGACTGGAGGAGGGCAGATGGATTCCTCTCACAAAAGTGGGAGCAAGGCAGAAGCAGGAAACTACAGACCTGTAAGTTTGACCTCAGTGGTAGGGAAATGATGGAATCACTTTGAAAGAAAGAATTGTTAAATACCTAGAGGTTAAAGGGGCACAGGACCCAAAGGAGCATGGATTTACAGCAGGAAGGTCATGTCAGATGAATCTAATTGATTTCTTTGACTGGGTGACCAAAGTAATAGACCAGGGAGGGGCTGTGGATATGGCCTACCTAGACTTTAGCAAGGCATCTGACACAGTCCCACAAAAAAGACTAATAATCAAGTTAGCCAGCCTGGGAGTGGGTTCCAGGGTGGTAGCCTTGGTAGCAAACTGGCTGCACAACAGGACACAGAAGGTAATAGTGAATGGAACACATTCTGAAGAAAGGGGGGTTACTAGTGGAGTACCTCAGGGCTCAGTACTGGGTCCATTCCTCTTTAAAATCTTTATAGGTGACATTGTAGAGGGTCTGGAGGGAAAGGTATGCCTCTTTGCAGATGACACAAAGATCTGTAACAGAGTTGATACACAAGGGGGGGTAGAAATGATGAGAAGGGACTTGGCAAGGTTGGAGGAATGGTCGGACATATGACAACTTAGATTCAATGCAAAGAAGTGCAAAGTAATGCATCTGGGAAACAAAAACCCAGGAGAAGAGTAGACAATAGCAGGGGAGGTACTAACAACAACAGAAATGGAAAGGGACTTGTGGGTAGTCATATCAGATGACCTAAAGGTGGGTAATCAATGTGAGAAGTCAGTAAGGAGAGCCAGGGAGGTACTGGGATGCGTAGGACGGGGCATCACAAGTAGAAAAGGGAAGTGGTTATCACTCTGTACAGACAGTTGGTGAGACCCCAACTGGAATACTCTGTGCTGTTTTTAAAACCCCAACTATGCAAGGACATAGACAGGATGGAAGCAGTCCAGAGGTGCATGGTCTGCATCAGAAATCATATGAAGAGAGACTGAGAGAGCTTAATATGTATACCCTTGATGAAAGGAGGAACAGGAGGGACATGATAGAAACTTTTAAGTACCTCAAGGGAATCAACAAAGTCCAGGAGGGTAGCATCTGTCAGAAAAAGGGATGTGTAAGAACAAGGGGGCACAATTTAAAGATAGAGGGGGGACGGCTCAGGGGTAATGTGAAGAAATTCTTTTTCACAGAGAGAGTGGTGGATGCATGGAACCACCTTCCTGGGGAGGTTGTTGGGTCTAAAACAGTGGAGGAATTCAAACATGCATGGGACAGACATTAGGTAATTGTAGTGGGGGGTTGCAGGAAGTAGGCTGTTAATTAACTAGAATCTGCATCTTATCCAATAGGAAGGGAAATGGGCAGACTGGGTGGGCCAAGTGGTCCTTATCTGCCATCAAAGTCTATGTTTCTATGTTTCTGTGGTAGATCCACAGCTTGTGTAGCTCCCCAATGCATGGTACAGCCACTTGGGTCATTCTGGAGTGCAGATCCCTGGCCTGGGTTCAGTGCAGTCAGTGGCTGGCCATGGCAGGGTGTGGAGGGCAGTGCCAATCCCTGCAAAAGGTCAGATATGGGAGGAGTGGGACTGTCTATGTACCAAGGTGGTGGGTGGGAGTTCTCTATGTTATGGATATGGACCGTGATTTCCTCTTGTGCGATTGGCTCCAGGGAAGCCCTACACTATGGAGGTATTCTGGGATGGAGTTGGATCAATCAGGGATGGGAGGGGGATATCTCTAGTCCACCAGGGCTGTCAGGCTGCTGTGCACCTGGATGCACTTCCACAGCCCACCTGTGGGTGACAGGTTGGATTAGACAAGCTATTCATGGCCTAACTGTGGGCTGCACTGCTCTGGGCTGTGAGGGGTGCATTCCCACTGAGTATGCTGCAGTGCAGCATATGCATGGGAATGCATCCTTGACTTGCACAACATACTTTGTGTGTGCACCCCGGCCCATTCCCTTGTGACCAGCACATCCCACATGTTTGAATAGCACGCTGCGGTGCATTTCCCTTTTCTGCCGGGATATGCTGTGCATCTCCTTTGAATATGGAGGCCCTGGACTAGGCTACCTGAAGAAATACATTATCAAAATGGTCAAATCATGACCCCACTGAAAACAAGATATTTCAGGTAATCAGGGACAGCCTGAGTAAATACAGTGCAAAAATGTGTAAATGAAGATCCCTTTGACAATGAGGTGTAGCATCTCTCCTGCACTATCCAGGATACACAATATAGGATAAGACATATTTAAAGGAAATCTTTATTAAACTAAACTTCACTGTGTTCACTGACATAAACAAACAGTTTCTTTATTGTTTTATAACATATTAGAATGCAGTATTTATTTTTAATGTTGTGTCCATGAGGATGGTGTGTACAGTGTGTGTGTGTGTATGTGTGTGTGTGTGTGTGTTTGTGTGTGTATCCAGGATACAAAATATAAGATAAGAAATATTTAAAGGAAATCTACTCTAAACTGAACTTCACTGTGTTCACTGACATAAACATAAACTGAACTTACAAACTTAAATGGGCAGACTGGGTGGGCCATAGGCCCTTATCTGCCGACACTGTCTATGTATCTATGTATAAACAGTTTCTTGTTTTATAACATATTAGAGTGCAGTATTTATTTTGAATGTTGTGGCCATGAGGATGGTGTGTAAAGAGTGTGTGTGTGTGTTTGCTGTAGTTAAATATATTTTTTTCCCCAAAAAGCATAGTAGAAAATGCCTGCTGATTGCTACATATTTAGTTTGGGTAGTTCACTGAAGACCTGGCATATGTGTGGGACATTACTTATCAGATAGTGTCTTCAGAGATTAAAAAACAGTGTAAATTATAGATTTGCTGGGAAAGGGATGACATTTATGAGATATGAATCTTTCTTGAAAGACAGCACATTCCCAAGTGAAACTAGTAGTAAGAAACTGTTTAAATGCAAAGTATTTAAATGTGCAAGTCGCTGCATTCTGAAGGGGGTACACAAACATCCAGTTTAATAGGCAACCTATATTTAACAACTATTTAACAAGCTGTTTCAGTTTCCTAATGGCATCTGATAAACAGCTTGGAGTTATGTCTCCAACATTCTTCACAGAAAGAAGGGAGTATTTCATTTCAGTTAGCATGGAAGGATACATTGAAAAGTCCAAAACGTATGCTCCACGATACTCCATTTTCCAGGTACAGATAGCAAGTTGGCTGAGGTATAAGCCTCCAATCTTACAGAAATGTTAAAATTACAGTTAACAACTATGTAAACTAAAAGTGTTCATGCAAATTGCACCACATTTGGTATGCTTGCATTATCCACGTCCATACATAACTGTTCCAATTTTCAGATTTTTAACTTTAAAGATGACTGAGGTATAAGCCTCTGAACATTCAAAAATGTTAAAAGTTACATTTTACAGTTACATGAACTGCTGAATTTTAAGCCTTTATAAGTTTAAAGCTAGAGAACAGAATATCATCAACTTTAAGTTCATTGACACTAAATATTAGGCTTTAAGGTAACCACCATGTCCAGCATCAGAACATCATGCTGACATGCTGATGACTCGGGTTCAGTAACGAGCCCTTGGAATTTGCGTCGGGAGGCAGGTCATAGCTAAACCTTATAATCTCTATTTTAGAGTCTCTATTAATCTTTCAAAAAATCGTGCATCTAAGTTTTCAATTATCTAGCTCCAAAGGTGGCTATGTTCTAAGCATAGAAATATTTTCAGAAATGTTCACATGAATATTAAATTGCTAGACTTTGAGCCCTTATAACTTCCTCACCAATAATCCAAATGTCATGCAACATGGCACACTTTTACGGGCTATCCAAGACAATACAAATGCCTGATTTCAGATGCCTACCTTTATCAGTGACTGATTTATGACTAATTAAAGACATTCACAAAATTCTAAAAATGTTTCGTGACATTTCACAATCATTTGTGGAATTCCATGAAAATTCTGTGAATTTGGAATTTGCCAATTTTCCCACCTCTATGAACAGGTCTTTTGAGATGATATTAAACAGTGTTTCAAAATTGAAACTGATGGAGATTTTGTATATAACTTTCTAAATTCAGGAGAGAGTTTACTCCAGTAACTGGGTACGAGTTCACTAAAAAAATGCATGGATCTTTTATTTTTAGTACATGGTACCAATAATTCCAGTAAATGAGAATTCCTCAAATAAGAGTCAATATTCCTAAAACCAACATGTTACTTAAGAAGTTAGGAACTAGGCACAATCCACTTTTATAAGCAAAAATTCTTTTATGTAATTCCCTTCTGTCAGTTAAGGAAATCCAACCCAGTTTTGAATACAATTCACAATTATGCACCTTCCTTGGACATCTAAGGTTTAACCTGGCTTACTGACTGTATAATAAATCTAATTTGTGTAACTTGCCTTTAGAGACATTATCAAACAATACATCTGCATAATCAATCAAAGGAAGAATCTGTACCTGAGCTATGGTTTTTAAAGTTGTAGAATCCAAACAATTCTGGTTCTTGTACAGTAGGCCTACTCTCTTACTCACTTGGGAAATCAATTTATCGACATGTTTATTCCCAGAATCTGATTGTTCCAACCAAAAACCTAAATATTTATGATTCAACACACTCCAAAGCAGTTCCACTATTATCCAATATCAATTACTCCTCACAGTTTTTCAATTTAGCAAAAGACCAAATAGCATAGATTTAGTCTTGGTAGTGTTAAGTTTCAATTTAGAGTTTGTAAAGAAAGCCTGGAGTCAATCGAAACTGCTCTGTAGTGTTTCCTGAATCCCATGTACTGATGATCCAGAAACATAAATGAGTGTATCATCAGCATATAAATGGTACAAAGAGTCCCCCCACACTACTTCCCAAACCTTTTAAATAAATCAGAAAGAGAAGAGGTCCCAAGACAAAGCCCTCAGGCACATCTCTAACTAACGGCAGTGGGGAGGACTCAATGCCATTTACAGCAGTAATTTGGCAACTACAACTTAAATAGGAGCAAAACCAGTTTAGCACCTCCCTACGCAATCTCACCTCATAAATTCTTTGCAATACTATTTGGTGATCTACTGTGCCGAAGGTCTTGGAGAGGTCAACTAAGATAGTCTCAGTAAAACATGGGTTATCAATTGCCTTACCAATATCATCCAAACTCTTGACATGGAGACCACTGTTCCATGCTGTTTCTGGCATCCAGATTGAAGCTGATCAAACAAATCCTGTTTCTGAAAATATTCCACTAGTTGCTTAGCTAACGGCCTCTCTAAAACCTTACTAACAAGAGGAAGCAAAGAAATGGGTCTATAGTTGAACAGGTGACCAGGGCTACCCCCTTTAAAAATTGGGGCAACCCTAGCCAACTTTCAAGCCTGTGGAATAATACCAGATGAAACTGACCAATTAAACAAATACATAAGTGGTTTAACTACTTGAAAAGTTGAGTATTTTAACATAGTTGGAGTAAAACCATCAGGACAACAACTCCTGCTGGCTTATAATTCCAGTAACATTTCCAAAACTTCAAATTGTTCTTTTACTCTGAAGGAAATTAAGGGGGAGCCTTCCTTATCAATATCTCAAGGGTTCCATAGGGACTATACCAAATCCCCCCAAAATTTCCTGATTCCACAAAAAAATATATTAAACCTACCAGGAAGTGGAATACCATGGCCAAAGTTTTCCTTCTATGAAAGCTGAACAGTTTCATTAAACCTTGTCTGGCCATTTAAATCCTTAATAATGGACAATATTTTTGGGGATTCCCTGCAGGAAATAAAATAATATTATATATTATATATCAATACAATATTGTGTATGTATATATATATATATATATATATATATATATATATATATATATATATATATATGTATTATATATAATACATTGCCATGATCACATCTAACAGGATGACTGAGTGGTTTTGCATGTTCAATGATCTTTCTGCAATGAGGTCACAAAATAAAAAATTCAAGGTACTGGGTTGTTGATCACAAAGAGCACTACGGTGGTAATTGTATTGCTGTGGGTTACTTATTACCAGATGATTTAGTCAGATTAGTGAATGGATGTGATGAGCTTGGTGCTCAGGTGGACATATTTCTTTGTGGCCTCACGTGCCCTCTACATGTGCATTTTCTAAATGAAACACGTGGTTTAATGGTTAATTGAGACATTTTCATTTCAAAGATACTGATTTTAAATGATGTCAAGAAAGAAAATTAACAAGTGCCCCATGTGTCAGTTTTATTACAGCACATTATGAAACTTAAGCTCCTGGAAGGAAACTCTATTGGAATAAATGGACATTGGGTGAGGAATATTGGGCAGTTGAGTACTTTCAGTTGACTTAAGCAGTCACTAATATCCCCAAGATCTTGCTCACAGGTGCAGTGGTAGCACTATCACTTGTAGTGCTAATTACTTGGGTTCGGGAGCAAACTGGAGACATCACAGGTTCAGCTGGGGGGATGAAAACTGAGTGTCCAGTGGACAGCTCTCTTCCTCCAGGGAGGGAAGAATGTGGTGCCTAGTTCACACCTGACCCCTAGCAGTGGCTTTAGGTCAGGCTGTGCAGGGACAACAAATCTGGAGTTAGGAGGAGCAGCATTGCTGATGTCCTACATGCAGGAGCATGTATGGGGTCATATAGGCAGCTTTGCACATCTGTCCTCCCTGAGGATGAATAAAGAGAGATGAAAAAGGGGCTGGAAAGAATGACAGGACCAATCATTTACAAGCTTCACACCTGGCTATATGGCATGCCTCCTGTCCAGGATACATTTCACATCCATCAGGCCGCCCCCATCAGATGGGTGCCATGGGGAATGTGGGAGTTGAATGGTACATCCATAAGTAGCTGGGGTGACAGGACTTGGGAGGTTGGTCTATGATGATGGGGCCAGCTGGTTTTACCATTGCCACAGTGTCTATAAAGTTGCCAACATCCCCCACTGGGACAGAATGCTGCTGACATCCCTGACCTTGCCATGTCCCAACCCTGAAGAAAAACAGAGCGACACTGGTTGGAAAGCAATGCTGGGGGGCTCAGCCCCCCTGCATCCCCCATGTGAGGCGATCTGCCCCCTGAACCCCCCAGACTTAATGATTGTCAAATTGAGGGAGGTGCGGATTATGAGGGAGAGCAGCTTACAGCAGTATTACTGTAAACATCCATCGCTGCAACAACCTTTTCAACACTGTGGATGTCAAAAGGGTTGTTTTCACTTTGAGGGCGTCACTTCGGGGGGGTCGTTGTCTGAACGGCAAACCGGCCTGGCCACTGGTGAAGAATAAACAGCACTAATTGCAACATACTAATGTCCCCAAGACCTGTAAGAGCTCAGAGCAGCATATCTTGGCTTTTTTTTTTTTTAGGTTTGAGGCATAATGGAGGATTACACCAAAAACACATTTGAGGTCAAACACAGAATGAACAGCCAGTCACAGGAAATTGTGTACCTAAAATTGCAGGCAATAAAATTGACCTGGTTACTTCTACTTCTTTCTGGGAACATACACCTGAACCCTGGCCCACGTAATGCGGGCACGACCCCTTTCATAAGACAAAGGAGACTTACTATGGCCTCCCTCAATATCTGCAGCCTTATGGCAAAATTGGATCAGCTACAAGTCTGGACTGCACAACACCAGCCAGACATACTCTCCATAGTGGAAACCTGGCTTAACCCTAGGGTGCCTGACTTGGCTTTTCACCTATCGAGTTATACCTAGTACAGACTGGACAGGCTTAGTAAAAGAGGAGGTGGATGTGTTCCCTACATAAAGGAACAGATTAAAAGACAACTGTTACCTCCAATAATTACCAGAAATAATATCCAAATGCTGGCAGTGAAACTACTGTTTGGCTCAAATGGTAAAACAATTACGGTGGTATCTGTCTACTGCCCTCCTGATGAACTCCCCAACTGGTTTAAAGTAATCACTGACTATCTCACAGACTGGTAGCAGAAAGCTGAACTCATCATGATGGGAGACTTTAATTTTAATTGGGCATCATCTGATCTGGGTCCTTACAAAGATGAGATAGCCTCTGTTAACCACTCACAAATAGTAAACTCCCCTTGGCGTATAAACTACAGAACAGGGACTAGTACCCTAATTGACTAGGTGATCACAAACTACCCAGAAAGAATAACCTGCCAAACTGTTCTCCCGAATTCTATCAGTGACCACTCTCCCATCATTCTCACTTGGCCTAACAAACCTCTAAGGTGAAGATCAAGGTAATACGTACCAGAGTGCTAAAGAAAAGGAAACTGGGAGCACTCAAAGCCCACCTAAGTCAACAGGACTGGAATTTTTTAGATTCAGCAACTGACTTTAATGCTGCTCTTGAAGGCTTTATATCACACTTTAACGAAGCTTGCTATATGTATGCCCCTCACACAAAGTGCAGAATACGAGACATAAGCAACCCTTGGATCACCCCCCCTACTGCTAGACCTAATGAAACACAGGGATAACCTGTGGCACACTGCCAAAAGGTCTGGCTCCCCAGCTGACTTTCAGAAATACAAAGCTGTCTGTAACAAGTGCACCTGGGAAATTCAGAATGCCAAAAACCAACACTTTCAACACGAGCTGAAAAACTCATGGGGTGATAGCCATAGGTTTTGGGATAACATCAAGTCCCTATAAGGTAAACCGAGCAATTCCCCCCTCCGTCTTGTTTAATATAAATGAAACCCCTTCGCAGGACCCGCATCTTATTGTAAATGCTTTTAATGAGGCGTTCACTGACCTCAGCAGTGTACTCCCCTCTGAATTCCTTCTGCCTGCTGGGGTAAACAATCCTACTTGCCCCTCTGCAGATTGCATGAGGTCCTCCTTTCTACTTTAAACTAATCACCCCAACTGAAGCTAAAAAATGCCTTTCTCAGGCTCTAGGTAAGTCCAGAGCCAGCAGTGATCTGTTAGATCTAAAATTAGTTTCACTCACCCTGGACATCATCCAAGCCCCACTCACTAAAATTCTAAATCTATCCCTCACCACAGGAACCTTCCCTAGGCTATAGAAAGCAGCCGTGGCAACCCCAGTTTATAACAAGCATTTGTCAATGCTGAATGTTGATTGCGTTGGTCTGTAGAGCTTGCTCAGTGGCCCTCTGTCACTGGCTCAGTCTGTTTGTCCCAGTGCTGCAGGCTGCTTTTTTGTACAGGGCTGCTGCATGCATTGGCACCTTGTTCTGCTGAGGAAGAAATCTACAGCTGTCCGATAGAGCTCCATTAAGGTGGCTCACTCTCCCTCTCTCACTTGCTCATTCTGTTTCTCCTGGCGCTGCAGGCTGCCCTTTTGTATTGGGCTCCTGCCTGTGTTGGTGGCTTTTTCTACCCACAAAGAAATCCACAGCTGTCCCGACAGAGCTCCACTGAGGTCACTCACTCCCCCTGTCTCACTCACTCATTCTGGTTCTTCTGGTGCTGCAGGCTGCCCTTTTGTACTGGGCTCCTGCCTCTGTTGGCACGTTTTTCTGCCCACAAAGAAATCTGCAGCAGTCCCAACAAAGCTCCGTTGAGTTCACACACTTCCCTTCTCTCAGTCGCTCATTCTGTTCTGTCGGCGTTGCAGGCTGCCCTTTTCTACTGGGCTTCTGCCTGCATTGCTGCCTTCTTATGCCCACAAGAAATTTGCAGCAGTTACAATACAGCTCTGTTGAGCTCACTCACTCGCTCATTCTAGTGTTCCTGCAACTACAGGTTGCTCTTTTGTACTGGGCATGCATTGCTGCCTTTTTCTGCCCACAAACAAATCTTCAGCAGTCCCAACAAAGCCTGATTGAGCTCACTGACTCCCCCTCCCTCACTCGCTCATTCTGTGTCTCCTGGCACTACAGGCTGCCCTTTTGTACTGGGCTCTTGCCTGCACTGGAGGCTTTTTCTGGCCAGAAAGAAATCTGAAGCAGTCCTCAAACAGCTCCACTGAGCTCGCTCACTCCCCCTCTGTCAATCTCGTATTCCATTTCTGCTGGTGCTGCAAGCTGGCCTTTGGTACTGGGGTGCTGCCTGCATTGCTGCATTTTCTGCCCACAAAGAAATCTGCAGCAGTCACACTAGAGCTCCGTTGAGCTCGCTCACTACCGCTCTGTCACTCGCTCATTCTGTTTCTCTTGGTACCGAACACTGCTCTTTTGTATGGGGCTCCTGGCTGCATTGGCATCTTTGTCAGTCCACAAAGAAATCTGCAGCTGTCCCGACAGAGCTCCTTTGAGGTCGCTCAGTCTCCCTCTCTCTTCACTCATTCTGTTTGTCCTGGTGCTGCAAGCTGCCCTTTTGTACGGGGCTCCTGCCTGCATTGGTGCCTTTTTCTGCTCACAAAGAAATCCCAGCAGTCCTGATAGAGCTCCGTTGAGCTCACTAAGTCCTCTTGTCTCACTCGCTTGTACTGTTTCTCCCACCGCTGCAGGCTGGCCTTTTGTACTGGGCCCCTGCCTGTATGGACGCCATTTTCTGCCCACAAAGAAATCCACAGCAGTCCTGACAGCGCTTCGGTGAGTTTGCTTACTCCCCCTCCCTCACTCGCTCTCTCATTCCGTTTCTCCCAGTGCTGCAGGCTACCCTTTTGTACTGGGCTCTTGTGTTGGGGCCTTTGTCTGCCCACAAACAAGTCCGCAGCAGTCCTGAAAGAGCTCAGTTGAGCATGGTCACTCCCCCCTCTCACTCGGTCGATCTTAATCTGTCCCAAACACTGATTTTCCAGAGTGACCGTGCTATTGTCTGGCAGGTGTGCAAAAACATATTTTAGCCAGGATGTGAAAAATGACAGCTGTAGTGTTCATAAGGAGTTGTGAAAAAATGCCACTGTTGAAAATGTGGCGTGACAGTATTACAAATTTGCAAAGTTACAAGGGTGTGTGGAAACAGTTCAATGCACGCTTGTAACACAGTCATGTTATGACAGTCCTGACAAAGCTCTGTTGAGCTCGCTCACTCCCCTTCTCTCACTTACTCATTCTGTTCGGCCGGCGCTGCAGGCTGCCCTTTTCCACTGGGCTCCTGCCTACGTTGCTGCCTTCTTATGCTCACAAAGAAATTTGCAGCAGTTACAATACAGCTCTGTTGAGCTCACTCACTCACTCACTCGTTCTTTGTCTCCTGGCACTGCAGGCTGCCCTTTTGTACTGGGCTCCTGCCTGCATTGGTGGCTTTTTCTGGCCAGAAAGAAATCTGAAACAGTACCAACACAGCTCCACTGAGCTCGCTCACTCCCCTTCTGTCACTCTCACATTCCGTTTCTACTGGCGCTGCAAGCTGGCCTTTTGTACTGGGCTCCTGCCTGCATTGCTGCATTTTCTGCCCACAAAGAAATCTACAGCAGTCACACTAGAGCTCCGTTGAGCTCGCTCACTACCGCTCTGTCACTTGCTCATTCTGTTTCTCTTGGCACCGCAGACTGCGCTTTTGTATGGGGCTCCTGACTGTTTGGCACCTCTGTCTGTCCACAAAGAAATCTGCAGCTGTCCCCACAGAGCTCCGTTGAGGTCGTTCAGTCTCCCTGTCTCATCGTTCATTCTGTTTGTCCTGACACTGCAAGCTGCCATTTTGTACGGGGCTCCTTCCTGCATTGGCACCTTTTTCTACCCACAAAGAAATCCCAGCAGTCCTGATAGAGCTCTGTCGAGCTCACTAAGTCCCCTTGTCTCACTCGCTCATACTGTTTCTCCCACTGCTGCAGGCTGGCCTTTTGTACTGGGCCCCTGCTTGTATTGACACCTTTTTCTGCCCACAAAGAAATCCACAGTAGTCCTGACAGAGCTTCCGTGAGTTCGCTCACTACCCCTCCCTCACTCGCTCTATTGTTCTGTTTCTCAGAGTGCTGCAGGCTGCTCTTTTGCACTGGACTCTTGTGTTGGGGCCTTTGTCTGCCCACAAACAAGTCCGCAGCAGTCCTGACAGAGCTCAGTTGAGTTCGGTCACTCCCCCCTCTCACTCAGTCGATCTTAATCTGTCCCAAACACTGATTTCCCAGAGTGACCATGCTATTGTCCTGCAGGAGTGCAAAAAAATGTTTTAGCCAGGATGTGAAAAATGACAGCTGTATTGTTCATAAGAAGTTGTGAAAACATGCCACTGTTGAAAATGTGGCGTGACAGTATTACAAATTTGCAAAGTTACAAGGGTGTGTGGAAACAGTTAAACGCACGCTTGTAACACAGTCATGTTATGGAGTTTCATCACTAAATTTTCAACATAGAGATTTTAGGACCTCTGCTCATGAACAGTGCCACTGTCATTTTCTTAATCTGTCCCGAACACTGGTTTTCCACAGTGACCACGTTATTCTGCGCGGGAACTGTGAAAACACATTTTGGTCAGGATGTAAAAAATGACAGCTGTACTGCTAATAAAGAGGTGTGAAAAAATGGCAATGTTGAAAATCTGGTGTGACAATATTACAAATCTGCGAGGTTACAAGGGTGCATGGAAAGTATGCAATGCACACTTGTAACACAATCAATTGATGGGCTATCATCACCAAATTTTCAGCATAGGCATTTTAGGACCTCTGCTCATGAACAGTATCATTGTGATTTTCTTAATCTGTCCCGAACAGTGATTTCCCACAGTGACTGCTCTATTCTGCGCCGGAAGTGTGAAAACACATTTTGGCCAGGATGGGAAAATGCCAGCTGTACTGTTCATAAGTAGGTCTGGGAAAATGGTAATGTTGAAAATCTGGAGTGAAAAATATTATAATTCAATGAAGTTACGAGCGCTGCGTAACGCCAATGCACTTCTGTAACACAGCCATTTTATGGAGATCGTTACCAAATTTTCAACATAGGTATTTTAGGACCTCTACTCATGAACAGTGTCACTGTCATTTTTTAATCTGTCCTGAACACTGATTTCCCACAGCAACGACGCTATTCTGCGCCGGAAGTGCAAAAACACATTTCAGCCAGGATGTGAACAATGACAGCTATGCTGCTCACAAGGAGGTGTGACAAAATGCCAATGTTGAAAATCTGGTGTGAAAATATTATAAATTTGCGAAGTTATGAACTGTCATGTATTTCTTTGTCTGCGGCTCATAAAACAGTCATTTTAGGATTTTTCACTAAATTTGCAACATAGGCTTTTTGAGAGCCCACCTCATGAACACTGGCACTGTCATTTCATTAATTGGCCCTGAAGGGTGACTCCGCACAGTGACCGCGAAACCACCTTTCAGGCCCAATTAACACCATGACAGTTCAAGTATTCATGAGGAGGGGTCCCAAAAACCCCATGTTGAAAATTTGGTGAAAAAACTCCCAAAAATGCCCAAGAGATGCACTACAGTTGAAAAAACCCTATTTATTACATTATAGAGCTTACCGGCATTTCCTCAGTTTGTGGTCGGCTTTGAAGAGTGCAGATGTGTTCCTGTTCCACTGAAGATCATCACGCCGAGCTCCGGGGGTAAGTATGGGGTGAGGGGTGTGTGTGTGGGGAGGCAGGGTGTGCAGTGGGTGGGTGCAGGTTATGGGAGGGGCGCTGGGAGACTACGAGGGACCATTTCCTTTTTTCCGGTAAAAAAAAAAAAAAAAACATTGCCGGAACATTTTTAACTTTTCAGGGGCATGTGGCACACTGTGGTGGGCTCCCAGCATGCCACCAGAGTCTTGCTTTGAGGGGGCAGCTGTAGCCGATGGAGGATTGGGCACCCCCATCAGCAAACAACAAAAGGGCGGAATTCTTTTCTGCCGACAGGGATTGGGCACCCCCATCGGCAAACAACAAAAGGGGGGGTTCCTTTCTGCCGATGGGGATTGGGCACCCCGTTGGCAGACAATAAAACTGGGGGGGGGGATTACATTATGCTGATGGGGAGTGGGCTCCCCCGATGGAAAATTAACATGGGGGGTAAATATTATTTCTGAATACGGCAGCAAGCCACCGCCATGTTCACAAACAATATCAGGATCCTACATCCCGCCCTGCAATGATGAGTCATTCCCTCATTGCAGCAGATGGCTGACGCTGCAGTGATGAGGCGGCCCCTGATTGCAGCGGCTGATTTTTTAGAAGGTTGTGGCACACTGGCTGAAATAGTGTCAGCAGCAGTGTGCCACAGCATTGAGGGACAGGGGACAAGCCTTTGCAGGCTGTGGGGGCATTGGGCACAACATTGCCATGCCTCCACAACCTGCTTGTGGAGAAAGCTGACGCAACATGTTTCTTGTTCATGCACGCAATCAACATAAAAATGGGGATTTTACTAATGTTTCAAACTACTGCCTTATCTCTGTTCTGCCACCACTGTCAAAGGCACTGAAATGATTTGTGGCTGACCAATTAACAGACTATCTTGAGAAGTATAATCTGCAATGCCCGGAGCAACACGGCTTCCTTAAACAACATAGCACTACTACCGCCTTACTTGAATTCATGGGTTATACACATAATGCAATGAACAAAGATCATTTGATTGGGGCTGCATATATTGACCTCACCAAAGCCTCTGATGCCATCAATCACAAGCTTCTTTTGAACTAATTATCCACTATGGGACCGTCCTCTGAATCAGTAGCCTGGTTCAAAAGCTATCTCACTGGCAGGGTCCAAAAAGTAAAAATATCAAAAGCTATTTCAGATCACTATAAAGTCATTACTGGGGTGCCTTAAGGATCAGTATTAAGCCTGCTGCTTTTTAATTTATTCCTAAACCACCCTATCTCAAGTAACTGCAGACAACGTACTGCTGTATGCTAATGACACAGTTATACACTAGCCACCAAGACCCTACTACTCTAGAATCAATAATAATGGTGAATTTCTCTGAAATCGAAAATTGATTCCTAAACTCAAAAATACATGGTTTTCGCATCCCCTTAAAACAGAAACAGTGCATTCAATTTAAAAATTCACAATAACTGCAAATCCCCCCTTTAAAAGGTGTATAGTTTTAAATATTTAGGAATAATTTTAAATGGTACCCTATCCTTCTTCCAACATACTGATCAGATGACAAAATCATCTAATACAAAGCTGGGCCTACTGTACAGGAATAAACAGTGCCTTCCTAAGGAGGCTCTCAAAATTTCAGTATCTAGCTTTGTGATCTCAGTCATCGACTATAGCCTAGTAGTGTATGGGACTACAAACCCAACTGACCTAAAGCATCTTAAAACATCCCTGAATAAGGCCCGTCATCTTGTGCTAGGAGCTCACCAGCTTACCCACTCGTGTGATCTATAGTCACAAACCGAGTGGCGTAACTTGGACTCTTGCATTCAGTACCAAGTATGCATCCTTGTGAAGGAGTTCTCCCTTGGGCTCGCTCTTCTGGGAGTGCAAAACCTTCTCTGTCAAGCCCATCAATCTAGGAGCACTAGGGGAACAAACAACCACTCCCTAAAAAAAGTTCCTTTCGGTTGGACTTTTCCTTCCCAAGCCAGTGCTCCTATTAGTACCGTGCACAACTCTGGTTTAACTGTCTCAATGTAGATCTACATATTGAACTCCAACTAGACCCATTTAAGGTGAAACTACAAGCCTTTCTGGCCTCCTCCAGTAGATGCAACAGCTTACTTATCTCCCATCACAGGTGTTATCATCTCCCCTAAGACTAACCTTTATACCTGCATTCTATTTCCAAATAGTCTCTTATCCTCCTCCTCCCTTTCCTATTCTCACACTCTCCTCTAATCCTATATTTCATCTCCACCCATTTCCAACTTCTTTTATATAACTTTCTCATCCGTTCCAGCTCTGCCTCCTCTGATATGTATCCCTAGCCTACTTTCTATTTCTTCCCTCTACCCACATCCTCTGCTTCCCTATGTATCTTTTACCTTCTCTCACTCCTCTTCCCCACCCTCTCTTTACACCCATTACTAGCTCCCCTCCCATTCCCTGTCATTACCCTGTGGCTAAGACAGTTTACTCCTGTTTTTATTTCTGCATATCTCCTATTGCCACACTCCTATTTTCCCCTCTAATCTACCTCTCCCTCCTTCTGGATGAGGAGTAGCTCTCTGTGTAAAGGAAAGGATCAAAGCAACAGAACTAAAGAGTAAACAGGGAGCAGATGAGGCACTCTGGGTCACCCTGGAGACAGGAAATGGCACCACAATCCTCATAGGGGTTGCATACAGACCCCCATCTCAGGGGGAGGGAATGGACAAGGGAATGATAGAAGGCTTCCTTTGAATGGCAGAAAAAGGGGAGATATTGTTGATGGGGGACCTGAATATTCCAGATGTTAACTGGAGCACCTTTGCTGCAGGCACATCCAAGAGCATGGTCATTCTTGATGCCCTACAGGGGGCATGCCTCAGACAGCTAGTATTGGAACCCACTCAGAAGGGAGAAATCTTAGACCCGGTACTCTCAAATGGGGATGGAGAAAGAATCTCATATTTAGAAGTGGGTAGCCATCTGGGAACAAACGACCGCCAAACAGTGTGGTTCACGATAAACACAGCCATACAATCAAGCCATACAAAAGCAAGAGTATTGGACTTTAGGAGGGCTGACTTTGGGAAAATGAGAGAGTGTCTCAGAAAGGCACTAGCAGACAGGCAAGAAAGAGAGGTGGAGGAACAATGGGGAGTAATCAAAACAGCCATCACAGAGGCAACAAGCCTTTGTGTAAAGCAAATCAACAAAACACAAAGAAGGAAAAAAACACTATGGTTCTCAAAAGAGGTGGCAGGAAAGGTTAAGAAGAAAAGGATAGCATTCAGGAAATAAAAGGAAACACAGAAGAAGCAGGACAGAGAATTTTATCAGTTAAAACAGAAAGAGGCTTGGAAGGCAGTCAGAATAGCAAAGGCCCAAACCGAAGAAAGGATAGCCAACTCTGTTAAGAAGGGGGAATAAGACGTTTTATAGGTACATTAGGGAGTGAAGAAAGACCAAAGGAGGGATACTGAGGCTTAATAAAGGACAGAGAATGTGGGTAGAGGGTAACAGTGAAAAAGCAAGGATACTGAACGAATATTTCTGCTCAGTATTCACAAAGGAAGAGGAGAGGGATGTACCTAAACCAAACAAGAGAAGCACTCTGAAGACAGGGGTCTATACCAGTCCATTTACAGAAGAAAGGGTTCTGAAAGAACTACTAAAATTGAAGGTGGACAAAGCCATGGGGCCTGATGGGATTCACCCAAGAATTCTAAAGGAACTAAGGGTAGAACTAGCGACACCGCTGACTACTCTCTTTAACAAATCATGGGAGGATGGGGTGGTACTTGAGGACTGGAGGAGGGTGGATGTGATTCCTCTTCACAAAAGTGGGAGCAGGACAGAGGCAGGAAACTACAGTCCGGTTAGTTTGATCTCAGAGGTAGGGAAAATGATGGAATCACTTCTGAAGGAAAGAACTGTTGAGTACCTAGAGGCCAGTGGGGCACAGGACCCAAGGCAGCATGGCTTCATGATGGGAAGGTTGTGTCAGACGAATCTAATAGATTTTTTTGACTGGGTGACCAATGTAGTAGACCAGAGGAGGGGCTGTGGACATGGCCTACCTAGATTTTAGCAAGGCATTTGATACAGTCCCACACAAAAGATTAATACACAAGTTAGCCAGCATTGAAGTGGGCCCCAAGGTGGTAGCCTGGATAAAAAATTGGCTAGACAACAGGACACAAAGGGTAGTAGTAAATGGAGTCCACAGTGAAGAAAGGATGGTTACTAGCAGGGTACCGCAGGGTTCAGTACTAGGACTGGTCCTTTTTAATGTCTTTATAAGTGACATTGCAAGGAACTGGAAGGAATAGTATACCTCTTTGCAGATGATACAAAGATCTGCAACAGGGTTTATACACAAGATGGAGTGGAAAGGATGAGAAGGGACTTGGCAAGGTTGGAGGAATGGTCAGATGTATGGCAGCTCAGATTCAATGCAAAGAAGTGCAAGGTAATGCAGATGGGAAACAAAAACCCAGGGGAAGACTACAAAATGGGGGGGGGGTGAGATACTGACAACAGTAAAAATGGAAAGGGACCTGGGGTAATTATATCAGATGACCTAAAGGTGGGCAAGCAATGTGAGAAAGCAGTAAGGAAGGCTGGGGGGATACAGGGATGCACAGGGAGAGGCATCAATAGTAGAAAACAGGAAGTTGTTATCCCTCTGTACAGACAGTTGGTGAGACCCCATCTGGAGTACTGTGTGCAGTTCTGTAGACCCCATCTCCATAAAGACATTGACAGAGTGGAGGCTGTCCAGAAGAGGACAACCAAAAAGGTGCAGGGTCTGCACCAGAAGACATCTGAAGAAAGACTAAAGGAGTTTAATATGTATACCCTTGAGGAAAGAAGCGAGAGAGGGGACATGATAGAGACTTTCAAGTACCTCAAGGGAATCAACAAAGTCCAAGAGGGTAGCATCTTTCAGAAAAAGAGATGTGCAAGAACAAGGGGGCACAATTTGAAGATAGAGGGGACGGCTCAGACGTAATGTGAGGAAGTATTTTTTCACAGAGAGGGTTGTGGATGCATGGAACAGCCTCCCTGAGGAGGTTGTGGAGTCAAGAACAGTGGGGGAATTCAAGAATGCATGGGACAAACATAAGGCAGTCCTAGTGGGGGGGTAGGAGGAAGTAAGCTGTTGGTTAACTAGGATCTGCAGCTTATCTGTTAAGTAGGAAAATGGGCAGACTAGGTGGGCCAAGTGGTCCTTATCTGCCGTTACATTCTATGTTTCTATGTTTCTATTCCCCTCCCTAACAAACCCCTTCATGAGCCCTCTCTGGTCACCTTACCCCTCGCTAAAGCTTCTTAATTGGCAGTTTAGTCCACTGTACCCTTACCGGTCATACACAAATTTAATCTCCCGCTGCCCCCCCCCACCTTTCACCCCTTTTTTCTTGTATCTCTATGCACTCTTCCACACTACCTTCATTTTCCTCTGCCTTAACTCTTCTTCTCTGTCTATGCCTGCTTTCTCCCACCTCTAGTATCCCCTCTACTTCTAATAGTATGTACTTATTCTTTAGGTCCTAAATTGCCTAACCATTTGTTGTAAACCTGTACTACTGACAAATAAATGTTAATTCCATGTTACGCCTCTTATCTTATTGTATATTGTAATTGTCAACTACCATATGAAACATTCTTAGAGTACTGATAAGAATTGAACAATGTACCACTTACTGTGCTTGTAGTCAAGTCCCACCTGTCAATAAATGTTTAAGCTACTTTCATGTAATCTTGTTGTAGCCCTATTGTTCTGTATCTCATTCCTGTATTTACTATTTGTACTAATTTTCCTCACATGGAACCTCTTTGAAAAAGCCTCTGGCTCAAAGGTATTTCTGATTTTACAAATAAATAAAATAAAAAGGGTTCTTCTTAAATTGTATAATTAATGAAGACAGTAATGAGGCACCAAAATTCAAAGCTCCAAAATTAGGAAAGATATGTTTTGCCGAAGTGTATACAAACGTGATATTGCAAACAATTATTGAATGTCAAAATAGATTATTGGTTTTAAATCAAGGGTAAGGAAATGAAAGATGTAGTAAAGCATTTCAAAGCAAAGTATAGAACAGATAAAAGATATTGCTGAATTATTGAGAGCACTGCATGGAGCTATAAAATTTATCGGACTGTTACAGCAGCTGATCAACAGTAAGAGCCTGGAGCCCATAGCTGTGTTTGAACTGGAGAAGAGAGGGACAAGTGGCATGTTTGCAATACAGTATATAAAATTTTGAAGGAAATGGATAAGTGCTTTTTTAAATCATTATGTTTAGCTAAACATATGTAGGAGGCACTAGTGTATACTACCAGTAAAAATAAAATACCCTCTATTTAAAATGATCTGTAATCCTTTTTATTTTTACTGGCAGTATGTACTATCAATTCCTGCAATTCAAGAATGCCTACGCACTGCACAAGGGCAGTGCGTAGGCATTCCTGACTGAATGCTGAGCAGCGGTGCCCTGTGTCCTCCCCCAGAGCATTCACTAAGGGGTGCATTAGCACCCAGCACAATGGATCCCCAGCCAGCCGTGGGGCTCCACACCAAGAGTTGGATGGTGGGCATTCCAGAGGAGTACCCTGCTCTGTGCCCATGCACAATGGCACTGCATGCCATTCTATGCCTCATCAACAATGCAGGGGGGAAACTGGTGTAGCCACTGCACCCCACCTCCCGATACTGCTGTTGTCCATTGCAAATCATTGCCGGCCCCTTCTCCATGCTGCCCCAGCCCCATTGACCATAGGAGGGGCTGGGGCTGTGCATAGCTGTCCAGGCACTCGGTTTGTGCCCCAGCATGGACCCAGTCTGCAGATTTGAAGAACCCCAGATCCACTAGTGGAACAGGCATGGGCATTCTATTGGCTGCCCACCCATGTTCGCACATCCACCCCCACGAACTAGCATGCCTGGTGGGAGGGTCTGTAAATGGGAGACACATGGCAGCTGGTGATCGGGAATTATGGCTTCTGCACACCCATCTGCTGGTGCAGAGCCATGCGAGCAGATTATGCACGTTTCGAGCGGGTAACCCTCTCCTTCATGAATCATGGCCAATATGAGCAGCAGTACTTGTTAGTGATTTTTTTTTTGTTAGCAATCAAGGAATTCGGGGAAAAACATCACTTTACTGATTCTTTTTCCCCTTTCCTTCCTGAACCGAAATACATGATTTTAAAGTTATTAAAAGTTCTTATTACTCTGCAATGCCAAAGTTGTGTACGATGTGTTGCTACTTAGCATCAGAAACATTTGCACCCATCGCTGTAATACATCCACAGTATAAATCCAGTACTACTATTCAATACATACCCTCAAATATTGTGAGTGGAAGCCATATTTAATTACTTCAGTAATTAATTACAAATAATAGTTAAAAAGCTATCTTTAGATATCTGAGGAAATTTAAAAAAAGATATTTATTATGAACTTAAGGATGTCAGAAACATGTTTGCTGAAAAAAAAAATCTAATGCAAATATTTGCAGACTAACAATAAACTGTTGCTTTAAGTAAAAGAAAAGTTTCTTACACTTGCAATTGTGACAACATATCTTTTTACTGTTTCTCCTTCACTGATCTGTCAGGACCACAGCACTTGGATGAGGTAATTTCAGTCCTTGGTCTACAAAATATTTTCTATCCCAGACCTTCTTGAAAAAAAAGCTTCTTTACAAAAAAGTAAAATACACATCAACAGGGGCAGAATTCACTTCTAAGCAACACAGCACTAAATTACCTTGTGTTAAGGAGGAAGAAAATTGTGTTGCAATGAAAATGATATAATGTTTCTTACAAAAGGCTGTCTCTCTCAGAAATTAGGGCATTGAGGGTAGAGTCAAAAATTCAGATTAGTGTCACTCATCAACATTAGTTTAAATAAAGAATATTTTGTCATAAATGCATTTCAGCAATGAAAATAACACCAAGTACACTTTCTCATTTCCTTTAAGTGGAGCTGTGCAGGGAGCTGTCACTCATGATGGCACATCAAGTGACTCTCCTGGGTGAGACTGCTTCATTCTCCTAGCAGTAAGCCGAGCTTTGTTTTATTTACACTGTCTGCACACCTGTCCATGCCATGGCTCCAACTATATTCCCCTGAGTTTCTCATGTGTCTATAGTATAAATCAAGCCATGCTGGGAGGAGGCATGAACCTTGGCCTAAACAGAGTGCCCCACTACTGTGTGCTTGCCACTAGCTTCCACTACCTTGCCCAGAACAGACATATTAAAAATATGAACATATGGAAGGTGCCAGCAGAATAAAGCTTTGCAGTCTATTGAGTCTGCTTATATTGCAGAGTCCCCAGTGACAACTAAGGACTCCACCCCCCTCCCCCCAAATGATACTCCCTCACTTCTGACTATTCTCTTCTTGGTGGGTGCCTTGCTTTTTACTCCGTTCCATGCTCTTTTGGAGCCATCAACTGTTTCAAATAAAACCCCTTCCTCAGGGAGTCCATTCTACCCCGACACCACCTTTTCCATGAAGAAATTCTTCTTAGTCTCCCTCTTGAGCTTCCCTACTTCCAATTCATGTTTTTATTTCCCTGGAGCCTGAAGAGGCCCACCTTCTCCACCCTGTTTTTGCTTATCAAAAACTTAAAGGTCTCAGTCATGTCCTCCCTCCCTCCTCTCCTCTGGGAAGTACATGTTCAGGGCTTCTAGCCTCTCCTCATATGTTTTGCCCTGCTGACCTTTAACCATCTTTTCTGCCCTCCTCATGACTGCCTCCAGCATGTGAATGTCCTTCTTTAGGGAGGGTCATCAGTACTGCACACTGTACTCCAGATATAGGTGCATATGACTTGTTCAGTGGCTGCACCATTTGAATGCTTCAGATTGCTATTGGTTAACATCCCCAGCTCTTTTTCTTCCTCAGAATTGGTTACCAGAACCCCTACCAGGTTGTACACTGTCTTTGGTTCTTGGCTCCAGAGTGCATAACCTTATGGTTTTTCACATTAAAGCTAAGATGAAGAATTCTGGACCATCTCTTGAGCTTGACCAGATATTTTGTTGGGCGTAGTACCCCTTCTGCTATATCCATCCTTCCACAGAGCATGGTATCATCCATGAACAAGCAAAATTTGCCCTTTATGCCTACACAAATGTCATTGATGGAGACTTTAAATAGCACTGGCCCAAGCACTGAGCCTGATGGGACCCCACTGGTGACATCTGTAGCACCTGAGAGTTCCCCCACTCACCACCCCCTGGGTCCTGCCTTTCATACAGTTAGCTATTCTTCCAGTCAGTTTCTCTCCTACCCCTAGAACCTCCAGCTATTTGATCAACCAATTATTGGACACAGAGTCAAATGCCTTGCTGAAGTCCAAGTACAGGATATCCACTGCTTGTTACTTGTCCACTATTTTAGTGACCCAATCAAAGAAGTCAATCAGGTTTTTCTAGCATGATCTCTTAGCCATAAACCGGTGTTGCCACTCATCCTGGAGGTCAATTTCAAACTGACCAGCCTGTAGCTACCTGAGTCCAGTTTTCCCTGATTCATGAAGATGAGGACCACAGTGGTCACCAGTGGTTGGCCTTAACCTTTTTTTGCACTAGCCAGCAGAACAAGTCAGTCTAAAATTGCACTAGTCCACAGTGGTTTGCACTAGTCCACATTCTGTTCGCTGTGGGCATTTGCCAGACAATGAATAAGGACAAAAGCAGTGCAGTCAAAACATTAATTTGTTTCTATAATGAAATAGGACACAAACACACAATTGTGTTCAAAACGTTAATGAGTCATCATAATTTTATAAGTAAGGCAAGTTAAGAAATACAAACAATCTGTTGCCCCCACAACTGTCCCAATTCAATGTCCCTTTCAAGAATTGCAACATGATGATGCATCTGGCGAGTCTGGTTGATCCTCAAGCTCACTAATGTCATTAATATCACTGTTACAGTCACTTTGTGAGTCTGTTATATCCTCATCCTGATTTCGAGACACAGAAGTACCAGTCTGTGGGTGCCTTCTCCTTTCTTCCCCAGTGTTCCACAGCCCAATTGCTTCTTGGGATTGAAAGTAAGGCACACTTTGTGTCTCGCCTCCCCCCCCATCAGCCCCAGGCCCACACAACTTCAGTAACCTGCCAAAACAACTGGCACAACTTGATTGACTTACCTGCGCGCCTTGATGTGTGTTTGTACTTGTGTTCAACTGCAAATGAAAAAGAAAAAGCCACAGACATGCCTGCTCAGCCCACAACAAGCCACAGGCATCCTTTCCCCCAGGCAACAAAACACAGTGAGCAGAGCTGAGCAAGACAGATGTGCTGCAAAATCAAATTATTTAGATCAGGTCAGCAAAGCAGCAATTTACACCGCAAATGAGAAATGGTGCCAAATCAAAGAATGCCACTTTTTCACACAGTCACACAATCAGAGTCAGTCAGAAACACAGCATTTATTTACTGTTGGCAATCCAACTCCCAGTACGCTTGCCTTGCTGCCTGCTCAATATGAAGAAAACTGGTCAGACATGCCAGCCCAGACCCACAAGACCCAGACATCCATTCCACCCCCCCACCCCTAGTAATTTAATAAGCAATTTATGATCCTGTTTCCTGAGACACTCAGACTCTCCCCAACAATGCCCTTGAGGTGGGGTGTGTCAACCAGTGCTGTGCAGAACACCAGCCACCATTATTCAGTTTTTATTTTCAGCTCAGTATATGCCGTTGACAAAGCACTGGGCTGAGCTGAAACTACAGACAAAAGATTCAAGTTCAACCTCAGTCAGTCCACCATAGAGAGGCACCATGCAACACATACTGGTGGCACACAAATCAGTTATTTCAGTTCCTTCCCAGAAGTGCTACAGAAGTTGAACACTGAGCCATTAGTGAGGCAAGCATTTTTTTTTAAATGTGTTCAGTTCAATTGTCTTACCTGAGCTGGCGTTTTGTGATTTGTTGGACCCAGCTCCCAACAATATCCAACCCGAGTCCGGCTCTCAGCTCCTGATAAGCCAACCTGCTCTAAGATCACCATACCACCATGCTGCCACTGCATCTTGATGACCACCGAAACCAACAAAGCCACCAAAACTGCCAAACTTCTGATCACCCCTCGCATCCCAAACAGTCCTTCCTACAGCCTTGAAGCACCACAGCCAGCATCCAGAAAATTAAATCCTCTGCACATTTTAAGGAAAAACCAGGGGTTTAAATCTTCCCTTCAGCACCATAAAGCCCCGGCCCCTCAGTGCTCACTGCCAATCGCCACTGGCAGTCTGCCTCCTTACATGCCCAGTTATAGGTTTTGGGCCAATCCTGGAGAATCAGCTTAATGTCAACTCTTGTTGGCGATGTTGGCGCTTCCTGGCTTTTGCCACCTCCTGCCACCCCCCCGCCAACGTTTGCTGGCCAATCTTAGCAAGGTAAATGGTGAGAGACAGGCTGATAGCCCACATGCCTGTCCTCTAGGGGTGAAGTCCTTGTGAAATGATGAGGAATATGGTGGCAGTAGCACTTGTTTGGGTCTCCACTGCTAGGTCGGCTGATTTGCAGCTGCTCCATGGTTCCAGGGGCTCAGTGTGATTTTGCTGCTTCCAGTGCTATGGATGACTAGAAGCACTGCCAGCTCAATGAACTGTACTAGCCAACGCGGACAGGTAGGGTGGTATCTGCACTAGCCTGAGGTAATCTGCACTATGCCCCAGGCTAGTAAATGTATGTTAAGGTCGAACCCTGGTGGTCACTATTCAGTTCTCTGGCACCAACCCTTTCCAGACAGTCATATGAAAGGTTACAGAAAGTGGTCCTGTGTACTGTTCTCTCTTCTACACAACAATCATGGGGTTTATCCTAGCTCCCATTTGGGACTTACCTGAGTTGACCTTCACCACATCGAATAGTCAGCTATCTGTACAGATGTGATGTCCACAGTCTGCCTTATGGCAATTTATAACACCCTAGGCCACCCCAGGAGCACCCTTCCTGCCTGGGGAACCTTTGGTTAACATCAAAGCGTAATATACATTCAGCATCTCAGTTAGCAACCATGGTTGTTTCAGAAGTTTCTTCTTCTAGTTTTCTATTTTTAAGTGCAAATCCCCTCTTTCATGCACCTTCTTCAATTTATACAATAGCAGAAGACTGAGCTGTAAACATGGAGACATGGGCTTGAATCCCACAGCCCTGACTTGCATACTGTGTGACCCTAAGTCACTTAACTTCCTTGTACTTCCAGGTCACATCTGGAAACAAACTTTGGCTTAGTGTGCCAATGGTAGGATGCTTTCCAGACACAGACACTGGTACAATACTGCCCACCATGCCTGATAGGGGCCTTCCCACTCCATTTCAGGGGCACACTATACTGTATGTAGCCATATGTGTCTCTAACAGCAAATACAACTGTTCAGCACATTGTGGCCAAGTGCCCTGCTGTAGGCATGCCAGTGCACTGACTTGTACGGTGTTGAGGTGCAGAGGTGTGCATGCTGGTAGTACACAGTGTCACCAGGCAGACAGGCATGCAGAGGCAGCTGAGCATTCACAGACCACCCACCCACGTGATATGGGTGTGGCCGTCCCTTGGCACTGTGCACCACCGAATACCAACCAACCCTAGGGACAGTCAATCTCCTGCACTGATGGTGTCCCATGCCTCAGGGGTGCCTGTGGGATTCATTCTGTATGGGATTATCCTGGAGGCTGTGCCAGTCACAGTGTTTTGTGTACACATGGGTTGGCTGCATATCACACTTATGACAGGGTCCCCCACCATATCTCATGCACCCCATTGCTCAGCGCTCCTCACTTTTCCATGCATTTGTGAATCCTGCTGAGTGCAAGCATCCCCTGACACTCCCCTGGCTTGCCCCAAGTGCAGAGCACCACACATGGCTGTGGGATCCATTGTGCACCTTGCTAGTGCAATGATCATGAATGCTGCCAGATCCCTGCTGCATGGCATTCGTGTGTAGGGTTGTCTACACACCACATATCTACAGTGCATAGGCAATTTACACTTTAATACATAGGCTCTATTTTATTACTTGTAGCTGAAAAAGCATTTTTCTTTGCACCAGTGCTTTAAAGCATTTTCAATTATACATAAATTCTGGTTGAATTAGAAAATTATGTAGACAAATGACAATAGAAGATAGCTGGATTATGTCCAATTCAGTTCAATTTGTACTGTATGTTAACTGGGTGAGAACACTGAGCAGAGTTGCCATTACTCAGGAATTACCTGGACCGGCGGTACACGATAAGTAAGTACTGTAAAGATGAAAAAGTAGAGTTACGTTTTCTGCACTGCTGCTTTAACGATAGAATTTTAATTTCCAGATGGATATGGCTCTAGCAACCATTTTTCTTTTCTTTATCGTACTCCGTTTCTATAGCGTAACCACGTTTTCTTCTTTTATTGCTCTAGGTGGTGCTTCCTGCACTGTTTGTTTGTTTGGCACTCATATTCTCTCTGATTATCCCACCATTTGTTGAGTACCCCAGTCTGGAGTTACAGCCCTGGATGTATGGAGCATTCCAGCGAACCTTCGTCAGGTGAGTCAGTCAGCTGGTTTCATGATCCATCAGCTGTAATATTTAGCTGGTTGCAACTGAATATTGCAGAGGCTGTGGGGTGTATTCTAGACTGCAGACCAGGAGATATTAGCTTGAACCCTAGCTAGATCACTTATTCATGCTATATGAACTTAAAAAAGTCACTTGACCATTCTGTGCTAAAGTCCTCCAAACTGCAAAATTTAATTGACACCAGACTCCACTGAAAGTGAGGTCCGGTGACAAGTTGAGTTCTTTTCCATGTCCATTTTGTGTTTTTTATTGACATTTATATCTGTGTTGGCATTGGTTTCATCATGATATCATGTCAAAGCCCCTTTTATGAACATTATACTAAAAGTCTATCTCTGTGAAGAGAGACGTTAAAGTAAAATGCTTCCCTTATACTGTATGTTATTTTTTTCTCTTCTTTTCTGTTGCTGGGTAAGTGTTCAGGATTTCAGGATATCCAGCTGTGTTAAA
This sequence comes from Neoceratodus forsteri, assembly GCA_016271365.2. Classification (NCBI taxonomy): domain Eukaryota; kingdom Metazoa; phylum Chordata; order Ceratodontiformes; family Ceratodontidae; genus Neoceratodus; species Neoceratodus forsteri. The sequence continues at coordinate 1,209,933,905 of CM057453.1, read as the reverse complement.
AAACTGAAATAATAAAATTGCATTTGTATTTGAATAAGTTGTTTACTTTTAGGCATGTAGTTTTAAGCCTTCCATTATGATGTCCTGATTTCTGCAGTGCATTGTGACCATAAATAACTGATGTGTGTCACACAGATGATATAATTGTGTCATACATTTCCTGCATCAGTTACAACAAGTTGTGTCTAGTATTCTACTGTCTGTCTCTGCTGAAGTAGCACTCCTATGTAGTCTGTATTGAGTGTAATTTTATCATACACCATACACTTACTTCACTGATGCCCACCTGCCTATAATGAATAATAACGAGCAGACCTGCCAGCTGCCAAGGTGCCTTTACTGTGCATTCTACCATCATGCCCCAATTAATGCCTATTTGCTTGTTTGTTCAGTCCTGATTAACTCTCTGCTCATTTACATCAGAAAAGACTAACTGACATTTTTTGAAGCCTTCTGAGCTCCACCATAACTCTTCTTCCTCTACATGTGGGCTCTGTTGATTCATGATAAGCAAACAGTATAGCCATCTTGTTCCCTGAAAAAATGAACAGACTTGTAGAAGTGTCTGTTCCAGTGCTGGAAATAGATAAAATTGACTAGGGGAACCTATTACCTTTCACATAGGATTGAACATGCCTCATAAGGGTGAGGGGACACATTTCCTCATTATATGCTGCATTCTAACACATGATTTAATTTAGTTTTATGCCTTTTGATGGTTAAATGTTACACAGGAGCAGTCCTTCCCAATTGAACTACTGGAACAGAGTGACACTCTTGATTTTACTCCTGGAACTGAGTTTCTCCAGGCTCCTACTCCTCCATTTCCACCACTGATCTATTCCAGTGTAGCCAAGCAACAGACAGAAAATATACTGCACAAAAGACTCACTCACCAAAATATACAATGTTACTGATTTATTTACAACAGGTTTCAGTAAGCAATAACCATAGATCTGAAACTAGCAATGTTTTGAGAATTAAATAAAACTCTTTATTAGGGTGCACAGTCACTGAAATCTTGAAAAAAGGCATCTTCAAAATCCTTTAACTAAAAAAACAAATATTCAAATAAATTATTCTGGAAACTATGTCTCTCAATAACAAATGGTAACAGACATTTTTTTTTTTTTTTTATGTTAACTTGTGTATTTTGGTAAGCCTTTTGACAAGTATTGTTACTGATTCTATTATTCCTCCCTCCCTGTGTGTGGTGTGACCATAAAACTACACTGACAAAATAGTCTTATGCTACTACAGTGCCACCTCTACCTGGCCTATTTGGCTGTTGGTCTGCCTGCCAGTGTTTGTGTCACTTCTATTGTTCAACTGCACATACCTTGTTGGTACTTTAACACCATATATGGCACACTCATCAGTTTTGCTAATTAGTAGCCAATATGGCTGATATAGACGCAACAAGGATAACAGATAATAAACCCCAGATAATCAGACATTATCCTGAAAAATATGACCCCAAGTAGATGTAACCAGGAAAGGTCAATCTCAAGATAAATAAGGAATCTGCAGGAGTGTGCACATAGAGAATAATGGATATCGACTCATCAGTAACAAGCTGGTTAGTACATCGAGAGGTTGCCATGGTGACATTAAGAACCTCAAGAGTGAAACTCGAGAGGTTCTGCAGCCACTGGTTACCTCAAGATGTGCTGGCCAGCTTGTCACCAATGAGTCGGTCTCAATTGTTTTTTTATAGTGTATGATGCAACTGGCTGCCGTACATCTTGAGGAAAAAATCACAGACACAATTCATTAGCTTTTACTTACTTCTCCAACAGACTAGCTCTTGCTGTCGCTGCTGAGTAGGGAGAAGATGTGCAATCACGTTCTAAGTTGTCATGCTGCACTAGCTATGTAGCTAGCACAGCATAACAATGTTTTTAAAATGATCGAATTCAGTGCATAACAACATTCCATCATACACCATGTAAGCATTAATCACCGACAGAGGAGGGCTGTACTGGTGGATTAATGCCTGACTCGGGGGGGGGGGGCTTCCAACCACCCAGGGGGCGTTAATCCCCGGTAGAGCCCGATGCTGGAGGTGATCAATGAGCCACTTCTCTCATTCTTGATTTCCATCACTAACATATCTGCCACCTTTACTGGTATACAGAAATCTTCAACTAGGCCCTAAAAATAAAGCTCCCTTAAATTAAAAAATAATCCATAAATAATGGAATGTTGTTTCTATTCAAGATCCCTTTCTTATTCACTTAAATACTGTAAAAAAAATGCAATCACTATTCAGATTTTTTTTATTTTTGAGGTTTCTTTGATGGTCATGAAGAATCTTCCTCATAGCTTAACCAGTCTGACAGCAAACTGTGCGTAACCCTGCCCCATGTAAGCATTAATTCACTGACAGAGGAGGGATCTACTGGTGGATTAATGCCCGCTGGGTGGGGGGTTGGTGCATAAAGTCAAGGCTGAGTGCTTCCAACCATTCCAGCTGGCATTAATCCCCGGTAGAGCCCGACGCTGGAGGTGATTAATGCACTTGTAACATGGCAATTGTGAGTGGAATATTGTGCAGCCAGTATTTCAGTTCACAGGAGATGAAGGTTATGTCAGAGTACTATTGCTGCATGCTACAGTTTCCAGCACTTGTTTCACTACAGCACAGTGAGATGATGTGTAAATGTGCATGTTCACACCTCCCGATAGACATTTATTTAGATAGTGTCTGGTATTTTACAGTTGAGATGATGACAGTACTACTACGTGTCAGAGAACAACTAGGCTAGAAATGAGTGATTCATTGCAACAGTTTTCATGGTTACTGCTTCCCCGTGAGATCCCAATCGTGTATAGGAGCAGTGCACTGTGGGTGATTTGTTTGGGTACATACAGTGAGACTAGAAAATATACATATAGTGAGGTGTGACTGTGTCCGCGGCTATGTCTCCCAATTTTTCCACACTTGTACGTCACATAGAGAAAGAGACGTGGGCAGAAAAGGGATGGGTTCAGTTATTGTGTTTCTTGGGCGGCAGTTGGTCTGCTCTTTGTATGTGTCTACTGATTCTGGACTTCCCTATGTGACTTTGTCGTTGCATTCGGGCCAGTGTATTGGTTGATGGCCATGATGTAAAGGCACACACACTGTCATACAGAAACAGACATGAGAACAAGTACTACTTGTTTCTGCTCTACTTTTGCTTTTGCGCGATCCCGATGCCGACCGGGGTCTACGTGACCATGGCCTCTGTAACCTGCTGATTGCGTCCCAGTGCTGCACCATGTGGCTACTTCTGGTAGGGCGCTAACAGGCTCTACTAGTGGATTAATCACCGCTCGTTTTTGGTCAGGTGATGCGTTTACACCAATGTCGTGTCTCCATTTCACTCCTATCTTTAGTGACAAGTTACAAAGTGTTGTTAATGCACTATCAAAGCAACTTGCATACTGGATTGGTTGCACTATTCGTTTAGAACTCAGAAATGTATGAAATGAACATTTTTGTGAATAGTTCCTTTCCAACAGTTATGAAATACAACTGGCCTTACACTTGTAATATAAGAGTATAATGCAGTGTAAATTAAAAGTGTGCACTCTGTTACATCATCTTCCATATTACAGTGGTGCCCAGTGTCAGGTTCCATCGTGACTAAATGTATCTTAGAACATGGCCACGTTAAGCACTGTATTCTGATTTTCTATTGCCATTCCATTGGTATATGTTTATGTGCCAATACCACTTTGTAAAAAGGTCCAGCGTGTCACCTGGAATGTGAGCACATCATCAGCCACTTCCCTCATTCTTGATTTCCATCACAAACATATCTGCCACCTTTACTGGTATACAGTAATCTTCAACTAGGCCCTAAAAATAAAGCTCCCTTAAATTAAAAAAAATAATCCATAAATAATGGAATGTTGTTTCTACTCATGATCCCTTTCTTATTCACTTAAATACCATAAAAAAAATGCAATCACTATTCAGATTTTTTTTTATTTCTGAGGTTTCTTTGATGGTCATGAAGAATCTTCCTCATAACTTAACCAGTCTGATAGCAAACTGTGCTGCTAACCCTGCCCCATGTAAGCATTAATCACTGACAGAGGAGGGCTCTACCTGTGGATTAATGCCTGGCTGTGGGGGGGTTGTGCACGAGGCAGAAGGCTGAGTGCTTCCAACCACCCAGCGGGCATTAATCCCCGGTAGAGCCCGACACTGGAGGTGATTAATACACTTGCAACATGGCAAGTGCAAGGGAAGTATTCCTACAACTACAGTGTTACTGAAAACCAGATTTACATGATGAGTCATTGTAGTGGAGAAGTCATGTTGCAGGCTTGTACGTTTCAGTCGCTGAAGATGTATTGCGGTGCGCGTGCACATTGAACCCGTCACATACATTTATCTAGTGTAGAGCAATTCTGAAGAAATGCAAACATACAATTCCTGTGTCACACAGACACAACAAAATGTTTTTCTCTCATTCTCACCGACAATTTTCCTGTATTCGCCTTCCTTGTAACACTGCCGACATAGATCACTGTGGTGCACTCTGGGACACATGTGTTTCTTTCTTTGAGGCCAATGCTGATACTATGTGCAAATACTCCTATATTCCATCTGTGAAACTGCTTCTATGCTGCCTGCTACACTCCCATAACTGTACTTGCTCATAGTGAGTTCTATCGCCCTGAGCTGTAAGCCACCTGTTGCTGCTGCATGGATTTCTCTCACTCGTCCTGACAGTCGACCTGCTTCTCTCCCAGGTGCCCCAAGCTACTACAGCAGTTGGCGGCATCCCCACACTTCTTCTGTGACTCTTGCATGAGATGACCTCTACAGGTATGAATACATACCATCAGACACTGTCTCTCTGTCTGTGTCAGCCTTTTTAGGCGCGCTTCAGATTACTTGGATCTCTATCCTGTTCATTCCCACTGCAGTGCTGCACTGTGTGGCTACTTCTGGTAGGGCACCAGCGGGCTCTACTGGTGGGTTAATCACTGCTCGGTTTCGATTACCTGATGCATTTCGACCAGTCTCTGCTCTCCCTTTCACTATCATTTTCTATGCCATTTTACAAATAAAATTGAGCTTCTGGATGAAGCCTTTGAGTGTCTGTGCGAGTGTATCCCAGTGGAATTTTGCAGAATTTTGTATTCATGCAATCCATGTTAACATTTCATGTTGGGGCGGGGGGGGGATGTGACAGCAATCTATTAAAGGAATACTGCAGAATGTTGAATTCTTACAGTATGTTCCATGGTAAACAAACAGATCTCCTACTGCATGTGCAGAAAGATAAAGGACTTTATGTGTCTTTTTATCTTTGAGAGAATTTTTTCTAATTTGCCCAGCCTATTTTCTAAGTGCAATAAAACCCTTCAGGTTATGGGGTATTGATAGATACCCACACTTCCAGGGGCTGTAAGGCCCTCTGCCTGCAGCATGAAGTCTTATCATTTCCATGGGAGTGCATGTTTCCACCAATACCCCACACCCTGTCAGGTCTGATTGCCAGTATGTTACTACTATTGCAATGTTCTCCTTCACAACTAGTCATAATGCTTGGCATCACTGTTTTCCAATGCTACAAATATATATATCACTATGCGCAGCATTATTGAAGAGTCAGAAAGTGGTGATGTACAGAAACAGTGCTGTTCATATATGCCTCCACAAGCTTTTAGCATATGACCTCTAATGAGCAGCTGGCAAACTGCAAGAAGACAGCCAAGTGCAAAGTGAGAGCCTTGACTATTCAACAGTTCTTCATTCAAGATATTAATTGACAAGATCCTGGGAACTACAATAGCTTTGTTGTAGGGCTGGATATTCAAAAGGAGAACAATTGCACACATACGGGAAAAAAGTTTTGTACAGGAGGGTCCTCTTGCAGAACCCCAGCATTTTAAAAGTTTGACTTTTTGCAGCCTTTCCCACATTATTTCAGCAGTTTCCACAATTTGTTTTGGTGGAGCTTTGCAAAAATGCTGCACCTAGTACTACCAGGCATGTCATTTTTGCACAACTGATCAAAAAAAAAAGAAAGGAAAATACCACCTGTGCAAAAGAAATGCTGAAAACAGTATTTTCACCAGTGCAAGGATTTTTGCCCACAACAGTGAGTTGCACATGGGGACTCGGTCCCTGGAACATGCCATTCTTTTGAAAATTGAGCCTGTTTTCTTCTGCTAGTATCAGTAATGTTAATAACCACATTACTGTAGAGCGGTTTTAGTGAGTTGGCTTGTACAGCAATACAAATGCAACAGGTGCTGTACTAATAGCAAAAACTAGGTCCATAGTAAAATCAAAATTAAAGATAAGGAAAGTTGCTAAAATTTGCTTTGCGAATACATTTTCAAATTTTGGCACATTTGCTTCACCAATAACTGTAGTTCACATAGCTATTCACTTTTTTATGTCAACACTGTGTAAATAAATAAAAATGTCAATGCATTAGGCAGTATGTATAGTACTGCTGCGTGGCTTATGAAATTCGCCAGTTAAAAATACACAAGCTGTGATCCTTGCAGTCCTTATATTGCATAAAATAGCCCCCCCCCCCCACTGTGCTGTAATTCCACCCCTCCCACCTCTCAAACATTTATATGTATCATATTTCCCCACTGATCCTTCAACTAGCATACTCCTCCCCCCTCCCCACCACCATGGCAAATTTCACTGGTAAGCAGTATTAATAGGTATAGAGTATAGTGTGCATGATACACTTCAATGTCATATCATCATTAATATACAATTCCAAGCTGGCCACCAAACAGTCTCTCCCCCCCACCTGACAAGACTCAAATGATATAGTAGAAGACCCCCTACCAACCGATCTCTGAGCCCACCCCACCCTCCTACCCCACCAGTATCTATAAAAAATCATTTCTAATCAAACTGTAAAACAGTCTCCTAGTACAGATCATATGCTTTGTTCAGTCTCCATCTTGGTAATGGTGCTGGCACATGAACAAATGAATAAATAAATGGCGATATATTTGCTCCAAGTAAAACCTGATTAGCTGAACTTCTCCAACCACAGAAAAGCAAGGTTAGAGGAGAGGGGGAGATGGACACAAGTCCATTTTCAGAGGAATGAGCCCTAAAATGTCTTGCAGCTGTGGTGGTGGTTAAGGTGATTGGATACACCGCAGGGTACTGAAAAAAACTCAGGGAAGTGCTATCTGCCCTACTGACAGCCTCCTTCAACAGCTCACTGGAAACAGGTGTGGTTGTGGAGGATTGGAGAGTGTTGATGTGGTCCCTCTACATACTGTGGGTGTGGCAGCAGAGAGGAGGCTTGCAATTATGGGCCAGTCAGCCTAAATTCAGCAGTGGGAGAAATTAATAGAAATCCTACTGAATGAAAGCTGGGCTCAGCATCTAGAATCCAATGGACTGCAGGACCACAAGCAGCATTGATTCATGGGTGGAAGGTCATGCCAAGCAAATCTAATAATTTGTTTTAACTGGATGATCAGGGAAATAGACAAGGGAAGGGCAGTGAACATAGCCTATCTGGTCTTCAGCAAGGTCTTCAACACTGTGTCACACATGAAACTGGTTAGGCAGTTGACCAGCTTGGGGGGGGGGGCTCCAAATAGTTGAACTGGTTTCAGAACTGGTTAACATATAGGAGACAGAGTGTGATGGTTAATGGCACTCACTCTAAAGATGGGACTGTGACCAGTGGTGTACTACAGGATTTGGCACTGGTACCATTCATTTTCAGTGGCTTCATAGGGGACATTGCAAAGAGTTGCAGTGGAATGCATGCATTTTTTGCAGATTACATCAAATTTTGCAAATGGGTAGATACTCTGGAGGGAGTAGAGAAAATGCGTAGTGATCTAGGGAAACCTGAGGAGTAGTCAAAGGCATGGCAGTTGGGATTCAATGCTAAAAACTGCAAAATCATGCACTTATGGTATAGGAACCCCGTTGCTGAGTATAGGATGAGGGGAGGTACTGACAGTCACTAGACAAGAAAGGGACCTCAGGGTTATTATTCATACAGTATATTTATTCCATTTTTGTTGACCGGGAAAAGAAGTCTAGGCAATTCTGCCTACTTTTAGCCCATCATGTGGGGAGGGGGGAGTACAGATGAAAATTAACATGCTGAATGAGGCTGAGCTGTTGGTGATCTTGTTAGTGAATGCAGCACCTCAAGGTAGCAATGCAGTGTGACAAGGCCTTGGGCAGGGCTAGTGAGATGCTAGGGTGCATAGGGATTGATATCTCCAGCAAGAGGAGGGAAGTGTTGGTGCCACTGTATAGCTCCTTGGTACACCCCCCACCTGAAGTATGGTACCCGTTTTGGAGGCCACACCTCGGAAAGGAAACAGACAGGATGGGAGCAGTCCAAAAGAGGGCAAGTAAAGTGATGCAGGATTTACAGGGTAACCCTACAATGAGAGACTCAGTGATCTCAACAGATACACTCCAAGAGAGAGGTGACATGATTGACACCCACAAGTACCTTACAAGGGTGAAAAGGGTGTGGGAGGGGAGCCACTTCCATAAGAAGATGAGCACAAGGGGGCATGGGATGAAGCTGGGGGGAGGAGAGTTCAGGAGAGATGTGAGGAAATACTTCTTCACTGAGAGGGTGGAAGATGCCTGAAACACCCTGCCAGCTGAAGTAGGAAAAAGTAAAACCGGGGGAGGGGGCTTCAAGCATACTTGGAATAAACATAGGAGTACATTGAAGCAGAGGTAAAGAGGGTTGCCGGAGACCAGATATGGTCTGCAGATGCAGAATGGGCTGGGGACACTTGGTCAGACTGGATGGGCCAAGTGGTCCTTTTCTGCCAATAAATTCTGTTACTATGTTCATTAGTGTATGCTGCACTGCTATAAGAGGGGATCCCAGTGTATCACCTGTATGTATAGTATGCATATAGGAACAGTATACATAATGTGCATATTAACCTGGCCAACAAACAACCATCAAGATATGGTGCAAAGGAGAATTGAGGGACAACTTTAGCAGTAGCAGTGTACAGTACAATTCACATTAAACTGTTTCATCAATGAGTTGATTTAGCATTGTTTTTTGGAGTTGGCAATGTATTGCCAACTCATATTGCATTATTTTTCAATGCTTAATCAGCTAGCGAGCAATGTGTGTAGAATGTTTTTGCAACTCAGTTGGAATGCATCTGCAGTCCAGTCACGGTGCAATTCAAAGCTGCATTTTAACTCTTAAGAAACAGTTTGTGCAAGGCTTTGTGCTGAATGCAGCATCACTTATGCAACTCAGTCAGAAATGCTACAGCAACTCATTGGAGGAACAGTTTAATGTTACTTGTACAGTACACCTTTTGCCATGCCATGGACCAACCCTAACACTTTTGCTATCGAGCATGTACTGGTCAGACAGCCTACAGTATGTGCAACCATTAATATCCAGACAAGCAACCTGCATAAGTGAAGCCGTTCCACTGTCACAGAAGAAAATACTTCTGCACAAAATACCACTAAGTTGTGTATGGCATTTTCAGTGAGTAACAATAAAAGGAGCTCTGTATGGAAAATGACATCATCACATATAATAACAGCTGACTGGCTGCTTATCAGTCAGTCAGGTGTTATTACAGGGGAAAACATCATCATTTATTGATTTTGAAGCTGATGAAATGCCATTATGTGCAGATTTTGCAAAGCAAAGTAGGCACTAAGAACTATGAAAAGTGTCGCTTAATGTGTGATGTTGATCAACTTGAAAATATAGAAACATAGAATTTGTTGGCAGTAAAGGACTGGTAGGTCTATCCACTCTGCCCTATTTTCCGTGCCTATTACTACACTCTGGACCCTATTTGGTCACAGGTGACCTTCCCTCCTCCCTCTCCTTTACCGATTATAACCATGTGTGTATTGCATGCTTACTTGAAACTCTCCCCTGTCTTCACCCCTACTACATCTTCTAGCAAGCTGTTCCAGGCATCCACCACCCTTTCTGTGAAGAAGTATTTACTCACATCCCTCTTAAACTTCCCCTCCACAGGCTTCATAGTATGCCCCTCACATTCTACCTCCGAAGGAGACTCCCCTCTTGCATCTTGTTCACCACCATGAGACACTTACAGGTCTCAATCATTTCCCCTCTTGCTTTCCTCTTCTATAGAGAGTACATGTTGAGCTCCTGCAGCTTCTCCTTGTATGGGTTCTCATGCAACCCCTGGACCATTTTGTTAGCCCTCCTCTGGACCATCTCTGCCCTGTCAATGGCTTTGCAGGGGTGTGGCCTCTGGCACTAGACACAGTACTCCATATGGGGTCTCACCAGTGAATGATACAGTGGCAACACTACCTCCCCTCTCCTTCTAGAAATCCCCCTCTGTATGCACCCCAGCATTCAGCTAGCCTTGCTTACTGCCTTGCTACACTGCCCTTCCACCTTGAGGTTATCAGATATAATTACCATAAAGTCCCTCTCTTGCTTGGTAACTGTAGGTACCTCCCATCCCCATCTTATACACAGCCCCCAGGTTTCCCTACCCCAGGTGCATGACTAGGTACTTTTTGGCAATGTAACACAGCTGCAACACCCTATACCACTCCTCTAGTGTCCCCAGATCCTTTACATTCTCTCCACCCCCTCTTCTGTGTCCAATCTGTTGCATATTTTTGTGTCATCTGCAAAGAGACACACCTTCCCCTCCAGTTCCTCAGCAATGTCATTTATGAAGACATTGAAGAGGACAGGAGCCAGTACCAATCCCTGTGATACTCCACTAGTCACTATCTCATCCCTCCAGTGACTGCTGTTCACCACTACCCTCTGCCTTTTATCCTTCAACCAGTTTGATGTCCAGCTTACCACCTTCTGCCCAACCCCCAGGTTGCTAAAATTCTTATTCAACCTCCTGCATGGTACCGTGCCAAAGGCCTTACTGAAGTCCAGATAGGCCACATCGACTGCCCCCCCCAAGCAGCCTCCATGGTCACCCAGTCAAAATAAACCTATGAAAGTTGTCTGGCATGAACATTCCCCTGTCAAACCATACTACCAGTGGTTCTGCAGCCCATTTGCTTCCAGGTACTCCCTGAGTCTATTCTTCAGTAGGATTTCTAACAGTTTCCCTACCATTGATATGAGATTGACTGGTCTGTAATTGTTAGCCTCTTCTCTGCTGTTGCTCTTGTTGAGAAGAACCACACTGGCCCTCCTCTAGTCCTCTGGAACTAATCCTGTCTTCACTGAGCTACAGACTAGTGTTTCCAGCAGGGCAGCTAACATCATGCTCGGTTCATTTAGCACCCTTGGGTTAATCCCGTCCAGCCCCCTTAGAATGTTTTCTTTTAGGACTTCTGGTCCTTTCTTCTTCAAAGATAGACTTGTGTCCCTCCCCCCATCTCCCATTGCTTGCTAATACATATTGGTCTGTTCCTTCCCCCACCACTGTGAAGACCTAGTAAAAATGCCCGTTTAACATTTTTGCTTCACAAAGTACTCCCAACCTGATGTTTTGTGAGTTTTGTACATCTCTACCCCAATGACCATTGCTCATTCCTAGACCTGGTTTACCAAGGTATCAGCTGATCAAGCAGCATCCAAATATTGGATACAATTGCATGAATTTTCATTGGGGGGCATTTGAAAATTTTGCCCCAAGAGTTTAGCGGACAATGTCTCAATTGAACTTATGAGCCAAAAGAGAAGCCAAGCCATTCTTATTGCACTGAGAGTATTCAAACTCATCAACATTTTGGATTCTTTTATTTCCATAACAACATCCCTGGGTTTGGGCAAATAATTAATGCAGAGATGATTATAAACAAAGCCCCTGGAATAAGGCAATTCAGTTTAAATAAAATGTACTATCAGTACCATTAGATATTTTCCCTCTTTTTTCATGTGATAGAATTCTTAACATTTAGATAAGGTCCAGTAAAGTATATAGCTAGAGCACCCTGACTCTACAAAATCAGATGCAATAGGATGTCCAGTCTTAGACACTTTAACATAATCATGTCTGTGAGAGCTGTCTTTTTATAAGAAACTTTTGAGTCATATGAATCTCATCTGTTAGATCACAACTTCCTAATTAAAATGCATTCGATATCACATTTTGATAAATACATCATAGAAGTAAAGTTCATATCATTTATGAGCTGAGTGAGCCAGATACTGCACAAAATAATATAAAAATCAAGCACATCTTCTGTACAGTAAATGCATATTTTTCTCATAGCAAATATCCAGTGCTTTTAATTTCACACACTTAGATGTTTTAGTCAAATCTTTAGAAGTATATGGATATCTGCATGTATGATATGTTTCACTGGTTTCAAATTCATTTTGCAGTATTGATTCACAGTATAACATTCTTTTGCAATTTTTTTTTAAACTTCGGGTTTTTGTTTTCTGAGGGGAAGATAAAAACACCAGATATGTTTTTATGTAGCAGTTTCAGTAGTGAAGCATAAAACATCAAAGAACTTTTGGAGTCATGCTGACTCTAGTCGCCATGCCTCTAGGCACAATAATACTCAGCAGAAGTCTTTTTTTCTTCCCTTCTGTCCCTAAAACATTAAAAGCTTGTGTAAGTGGAATTTGAGAACCCAATTATGTGAATTGATTGCATGCTTCTTTATAGAGTTTGTGCCATATACAAGGAATTTGAATTTGATGAAAAATATTTGTAGCATGATGATCTGAAATTTCAGCCTGTGATTTTCTAAATTAATTGTCCTGTTGATGCGATTAAAGAGCAACCAATGCCCTTTTTACCTTGGTGCAGGCAAGTCAAACATAGAAACATGGGAAGAAAAAACAGAAAAAATACTTTGAGTCCATCAAGTTTGTTCTGAGGCCTTGCCTCTGTTCAGTCATTCTTAACATTTCCCATCACATGTCCCAATACCTTCTTTCCAGTGACTGACTGTTCTCCCCTTGTTGATAATTCCCTTTAAACTGTCACACCTTTGTCATAGTAGCACTACTATTAACCTTACTTATATGGCACCCTTCCCCGTTGGCTCTGGGCACTTTCCACAGAATGTTAGTATAATGCCAGCACAAATATAACATCCTAATAAACATCTTCTTAATAAATAAATAAAATACATAAATATATATAAAATATTGACATCAACAGCTAATAAGCTGACTAGTGAGGCCATCACAAGTATCCAAAGGCCTCATTACAGAGGTGAATTTTTAGACCCTGCTTAAAGGCCTCCTTCAGGGCCCTCAGTAACAAGTTCCAATGTACTGGACTGACCACTTCAAAGGCACAGTCCTCCTATGATTTAAACCTGGCCATGGTAACTAAAAAGGGACTGAACTGATGGAGTTTAGGGGGTGTAAGAACCGGTGTAGGGACAGGTGCTCAGTCAGATAGCCTGGTCCCAACCCATATAGGGTATTATAAGTTAGCAACCCAGCCTTGAAGTCAATATGCCACTTCTCTAGCAGCCAGTGCAATTCGCACAGGACCCTGATCACATGACGTAACCTAAAGAAACCTGTCATCAACATAGTTGCTGCATTCTGTACTAGCTGTGGGCAATGTAGAATACCTCCATTGATCCTGATGTAGAAGGCAATACTGTAAACAAGGCTGGATGTCATAGATACATGCACCAGCATTGTCAGGTGCTCAGGGGGGGGGGGGGAGCGTATAAGTGATGTAAGATGATTAATGTTCCTGAGATGCTAAAAGCCACCCTGGACTGCAGCTGATAACTGAGCATCAAATGTCAGCCTGACATCCAGAATGACTCCCCAGATTTTCACCTTAATGGATGTTTCAAGGGTGAAGTCAGAAGGCAGTATAGTGCAGTGGTTTAAGGCTCTGAGCTGCAAACCTGGAGATCTGGATTTGAATCCCACAGCCCCCACTTGCATACTGTATGACCCTGAGCAAGTCACATAACTTCCTTGTGCTCCCAGATTGCACCTGTAAACAAGCTTTCAGCTTAGTGTGTCTCTCCTGGTGTAAAAAAAAAAAAAGTACCTGAGCGAAAGCCCCATCATCACTTTGGAAGCTGCTGTTCTATCTATAGACTAGCTCAATCACTAGTACTTCAGGTTTAATTGGGTTGAGTCTCAGTCAGCTAGATGCCATCCATTCCTGGATCTTGACCAGATATAAATTTAGCACCTCAAACACGTCTGTCATCCAAGGTGCACTTGACAAATACAGCTGGGTATCTGTATAGCAGTGAAAACCCAGTCTGTACTGCTGAATATTCTTTCTCAGGGGAAGCATATACACTGAAAACAGCATGGGTGAGATGGCTGACCCTGGGGTATGCCATAAGGCAGGTTATGAGTGATGAGAAATTCCCCATCACTACCCACTACATCCTATTCCTAAGGTAGGAATCAAACCGACAGATGACATTGCCAGTGAGTCCACCATACTCTTTCAGTTGGACCAACAGCAACCCTTGATCTACAGTATCAAATGTTGAGGAGAGACTGAGGGGAACAGATTTACCATTCTCCTCTATCTCTTGCCCTGAGGAGGTCATTGTGCACACTGACCAACACAGTCTTGATCTTGACCTAAAACTGAAAAGGCTCATAGATGTCAAAGACTATCAGGTGTGCCTCAAGCAGCAGCACCACAATGTTCTCAATAAACTTGCCCAAAACTTTCTGTTGTTCATTTTTTGCATCTTTGAGGCATCATATATTTTCTCTGGCTTGTCTGCTCACATTTTGAAATATGTTTTTAACATTTTCCATATATGTATGAATGCATGTTGCACCTTGCCCGTTTATGGGTATTTGCACAATATGATGGCTATTACTGCACATTGTTGGCTATAGCTCTGAGATCTCCCCACAGACCTCTTCCACCATAACCAGCCTAAGTTCTTCCCAAGACAGAGAAGGGTGTCAGTGAAGTGCAGACTTAACCCTGCAGGATTGCTAGAGCTCACATGGTGACTTCCCAGACTGTATATAGGATGCTCTGTACGAGACAAATCAAGCAAACTCCTTGCACTTTACAGGTGAACCAGCCCTCACCAACTGCAGACAGGTCAGATGGAGTAGCCTGTCTACAGTTCAAAAGAGATGAACCACTCAGTTCCTCTCACCAGCAATCTCCCTAGACAAAAAAGCAGCCTTCTTCCAGGTGATTAATCTTTGGTATTCATCATAATGAACACTCAAAGCCAGTTTGTCCTCCACATGCCTGGATCTCCTCTGGCTGTGCTCTGACCTGACTTCTAGTCTTCAACTCTCTTAGTTCCTAGTTGAACCACTGAGAGCCCTTGAGTGGGACCCAGTGACATAAAGGGGCAGGTGCAATGGCCCCCTGATAAAGCCTTACTGGCAAAGCACTGGGGTTACATTTCTTGGGTGTGTTTGCTTAGTATATATGGTACCGGTTCATTTATTTTGTTAATAAAGAATTCAGTGTGCAGTACCATAAAAACATGTGGACAATGCCTTTGTTAGTATAAGAGTGTAGTGGCTTTTGGATTGCTGTGGCATCAATGGCCATGGAGATAACCCTGCTATAGTCCTCTACTGCCTCATCTGATCCCACCTCACATGTTGTCACACACCTGAGATGTCCAACACTGCGTAAAAATCCTCTGGCTAAAGCCCTTTTAAAGGGTAAAATTGCCCTGGGTCTGTCTGGAGAGGGGAGCAGGGATTGCTTTAATTAAAGCAGAGAATATCTATGTAAATGAGTGTTGGCACACGAGATTATCAGACAACAAACAGGCTACTTGCAGTTAGTAGTAATTATTTCTGGGTGGACCAAGCAATCCCAGAGTGTGAGATTCCCCAGAGTGTGCAAAATCCCTTAGAATATGAGGATGGTGTCTGATTGGGAGTCCGAGGGGCACCACAGGTAAGCGGGGTACTCCAACCAACAGGGACCAGATAGGGTTGGATGTAAGGAAACGTGAGAAACTATCAGGGATAGTAATGTATTGGAGACAGGGGTGTGGAGGGTAAGCACAGGTGACATGTTAGGCCAGAAGGGACAGGATTGGAGCTAAGATTTAACTAATCCTTATTTGGGGTAGGCCTGTAGAGACTGTTTAAGGGTAGAATTTAAATGCTTCAATCTACCTCTTATCTGGGTAAGCCCACGGGCACAGATTTAGGGATTGAGTGAACTACCTCTTATCTGGGGTAGGCCTGTGGCACACTCTGGGAGGCTGGGGGGCACGTGGTGTGCAGGAGGCTGTGGGCTAATAGAGCTGAGGTATAGATGCTTAGGTCAGAATTAAATATATTACTGATGAGTTAGAGAATGGAACTGAGTAGGACTGTAAAGTATCATCAGTGACAGGGGATAGAGGGACTAAACCAGCCACAAGGGGACCAGAGGGTAGGGATAAGTAGACCCGAAATAGGACAGAGCAACCCAGGGGCAGGGGATAGCCAGATAGGAGGTCAATGAGCTGCAGGGCTGTTGCTGCTTCTGCCACAGATAGAGTTTTGAGTGAAGGGGCAGGCTGGAAAACAGTTGGTTGAGGAGATGGGTGGAAGCAGGGCACTGAAGGAAAAAGACACCCGGTGGAGTGCCTGTACAAAATAGATACTTGTTACTCAGCTCCCAGGAGGAAGATATCCAGTATAGCATGAATGGGGACACAGGGGAAATGGCATCAGGGGGCATCAGGAGGACCATGAGATTAGACCTAAAGTGAGCAGGAAAATGAGTTTGGGGGAAGATTAGAGGGAAGTATCAGGTGAAGCCTCAAGGGGTGCAATAATGGTGAAGCCAGCAGAAAAAAAAATCCTAAACTACTAAAGGGAGGGTGGGACATGAGCAGGGGAGGTCTAAGTGCAATATTGTTAGCATGGTAAGTGAGGTACAGCAGGTGCAGGGACTGAGTGAGGGAAGAAATGATAGGGGGATGGTGGATCAGGAGGAATGAATTGGAACAGGTGGGGGAGAAGATATAAAGACAAGGGTATCCAGTGGGGGTGCACAAAAACCAAGGGAACCTAGCAGATTGATAGGGGACTCAACTTGTGAATGGAGTTAAATGGCACAGAGGAGAAGAGTACCACATAGATGGAGGATTGTGTGAACCCCAGGTGTGATAGCTAACAGGATCGTGACTATGGTGCACACACCTGTGCAAGGTTGAGGGGGCACAACTGATGTTATCCTCCATATGGTCACAAATGACCTGGCAGGGTATGAGGCAGGGGAAGAACAGAATATGTTTAAGGAGTTTGAGAGGAAAGTTAGGGAGGTGCCAATGTCAGTGGAATTTTCAGAGGTGCTACCAGTACCTAGGTCCAGCTCAGCTTGAAAGCTCTGGATCTCTTCAACTAGTGGCTAAAGCAGTGGAGCAAAGAGGGCTTTGGTTGTGTGGAGGACTGGGGAGGAGTCTGGGATGAGAAATCCCTGTATTAGTCAGATTGGATACACCTCGGTGGAGGTGGTGCAAGGTAGCATGTGACAGATTAAGGAAGTACATCCAGGACAACCTGAGTTAAACTGAGTGGGTAAGAACTACCTTGGAGCACAGGACCCTGGATACACAACAGAAGGAAACAAACTGACAACCATTAAAAGCTACTAGCAAAACCACCTGATGTGTACATTTATCAGTCAAGGAAAATAAACAGTAAAAAAAGCACTCACCACAGCCTACACTATCAACACATATTGTAGTTTAATGATACACACTACATAGTAAAAACAAGAAATTAATACTGTCCTTGCAAGAAAGACTCACAAATAACTGGCCCGGGGGGGGGGGGGACAACAGCAGAGAAAAGGAAATTGGGGGTGGGAGATTTTTAGAAATGAAAGAATGAAATAAAAAAGAAACAATTTATCAAGGTGCATATTGTGTAACACAATGAGAAAGCTGATACAATACAGTTGTCATTTAAAGGTCCATTGTTAAAAGAACAAGAAGGGCAAAGTGATATATATGCAAGGCTGGAACTCGCATAAAGCATGGAAAAAAATCAATACTTGCAGCATGTATAGAAGGAACAATACTACTAAATGTAACAGCTTCCCAAATTGATGATATACATATGGTAAGAATAAACCACAAAAAGACACATCTCTCAAGGCTGGCTTAGACAACTGCATCAGCATACAAAAATGAGCCAGTAAAAACAGTTTTTCCGGCAGGCACTTAGAAATCATTAAACTGTGATGCCATTATTAAATACAACAAAATAAAATGCAAAGCTATTAAAGCAGGATACATCATACCAATACATGAGAAACATCAAACTAGATACTCAATGTATCAGAGAAATAGAACATAAGGATATAAAAAAAAAAAGAATTGGACAGAACAGAAAACAAGATAAGGGGGGAATGTCCAGTGGCAAGGTGCATGTTGTCAGGTGTGGTAATAAAGTCCACAGTAAACAGAAGATTGATGCCTTGTACCATAACTGGCTCAACCTCACTGTTCATGCTAAATGCCTCATAGTGGCAAGCTCAGTACTGTGACTAGTTGGCCATGGCCTTCCTGTTGATGCAACTGGTTATGACTCAATTCTCAGCAGAATAAATCTGATCTATAATAAGGCTTGTTGCTTTGTGCTTGGGGCTGACAAGCACACTTAGAGCTCCACCCTCTACTCCAACACAAACTGGTTACCCCTACATAGTAGAATTAAGTTCCAGACATGTTTGCTAATCAAGATGGCACTACTAGTCCCTGACTCCTCCCAGCCCTAACTCACTGCTTCTGCTCTGTTGCCAGTCTTTACACCAGGAGCATGATTCAAAATGCCCTTGAAAAGCTTTTTCACCTTATTCAGCTGGGCTAGCTTTCATTCATTGTTAGGGCCACTGGCTGGTTAAATGAGCTGCCTGATACCTTATCTAATCTGCCTACGTCTGATCAGTTTAAGACAGCACTACAGCCAGCCCTAACAGTTCAGTGCAACTATAACTGCTAATCATCCTAAATCCCCCTTGTGTAGAGGTTTCTGGATGTGGTATGGCTTCTGACTCAGAATGACACCAGTTGTAACTAAACCATATACCTCTATCACCAAATATTTTGGAGGCTTATAGGTCAGGAAGCATGAGCAGTTCAGGAGAAGTTGTAGAAAACCCACAAGTAGTGATTTATTATACACAAAACCAAAATAAATAAACTAATTGGAAAATATCAGCATCTTTCATCTAGTCTCTCCAGATCAATCTCTCCAGCAGGAAATAAAGCAGCCTGTCCTCTGCTGAAAATCTCTTTCCTTCTCCTCAATGTGTGCAGGTGAGTCTCCACCCAGACACAAACTCAGACACAGACTGACACAGACTGACTAATTCAGTTCAGGGCATCAGATTATACAGACAGCATGATGTTACAATTAGTATGACATAATAACCAGCATTATACAATGGCAAGAAAAAATCCTGGTCTCTGATTGGCTGGAATGTCAAAGTACCCGTGATGTTATCCTGGCATATCATCACGGGTATAGTGCCGACCACATCAGAACCTGAACACCAGCTAAATATCATTACGCAACAGTTGACACACTGACAGCTGTCAGACACACATTCCAGCAATCAGATGTTCAAATTGCTGAGGTAAACTTTACTCTATTCAAAATTGAAAACGTCCAGCAGTGGTTTTCCTGTGAAAAAGAAAACACAGCACCAGCTGTCCAACTGAAAAAGAAAACAGAAAAACGAAGACACATTCAGCTCCCTGACGATGACCTTGACAAGCTAGAATGTGACAGAAACGAGCTGTCCACAAAACACCAAACAACATGGGCCATCAATGCCCTGAAGGACTGGCTTTCAGAGACAGATATAGAAATAGATTTCAGCACAATAAATGCATCTGACTAAAATACCCTGATTCGCAAATTCTATGGGTCAGTCTGTAACTCCTCTGGTCAGCCTTACGACATCAGCAGCTTTATATGTTTACGAATGGGCATCAACCGCTTCCTAAATGAGCCACCTTTAAGCTGAAATATTAACATTTTAACAAGTGCTGACTTTCAAAGCATGAACAATGTGTTTTCTGCCCAAATCAAAAACCTCAGGCGAGAGGGGAGAGATAAATCAAAACACCACCCACCCCTCAGCAATACAGACCTCACACAGCTCCGTGAATCCCCGGACCTAAGCACAGAGACTCCCAAGGGACTGCTGCGTCGTGTCTGGCTCAAACTCCAAATACACTTCACCAGATGCGGCTGTGAATGCCAGCGTAAATTACAAACCAATTCCTTCGAGTTCCACACATCTGAAGATGGGCTGAACTATGTCTCCCTAAGTTTTAATGAAAAAACCAAGAACCACTGAGACCCCCTGGAAGAGGACTGTGACGAGCACAGAGGAGCAATGTTCATGCTGCCAGGTCATCCCCAGTGCCCCATAGCAGCCCTGCAAAAATATATCTCGAAGCTCCCACCAAAGCTCCTTGCCTATACATGCACCCCTGTAGACAAACCATAAAGACATGGGAAAAGGAAGAAATTTGGTACAGCATGGAACCAGTTGGAATAAATTACCTTTCCACAATGCTGCCCAAAATCTGCCATACTGTAGGTCTTCCAAACAGCTACACAAATCATAGCCTGCGTGCAACTGCTATCCACATCCTCAGCAACGCAGGCTTAGAGAGTCGACAAATAATTTCAGTAACCGGGCACAGACAAGAGTCTTCCTTGAAGAGTTACTGGGGTCCGACTTTACAGGAACACTGAGAATGGAGTTCGATCCTATCTGGTGCAAAGCCAGAAGTCACAGGTCACCGCCGAACTGAAACAGTACCTCCCGATCTGAACATGCTTCAACAGCTACCGGCGACCTCTGCAAATGCTTCAACAGAACCCAAACCAAGACAAATGCTAGAAGAAAATAAAGAACAGTGTGTGAGCACCACAGCATAACTCCCTCAAAAGAAAAAACACAAAAGGAGAAGCAAGACATCAGCAACACACAGTTCTTCATTCAAGGCAACAGTATGTGTGTTTTCAATATCTACAAACCATAGACTGCAACAACCTAAATAACAATTAGTTCAGAATTTATCTGTTGCATTTAAAAATTAAAAAATAAATTTTTAATATTTCAACAGTTCAGAAATATTTATTAACTTATTTTAATATTTCTACAGTTTAGAAATATTTATTAACTTAATAACTTATTCCAAAATAACTTCTTGAGTTCAAATGTTATCTGTTGCATTTAAAACTAAAGAAAATGTTTAAATGTTTGAACAGTTCAGAAATATTTATTAACTAAATAACTTCTTCACTTGAAATGTAAAAAAAAGGAACTATTTAACCTTGTGGAAGGAAATTACTTCATTTTTATTCATTAAAAATGTTTTAAACCCAAAACAAAAAGTCTCTTTGTTGTTTATACACACAAGGGCTATTGTATTAGGAATATCAGATCTGGGTGTGTGTCGTGCTGGGATAACGTCACTTCTGGGGTGACATTATCCCAGCACGACACACACCCTATCGTACATTATTCCTTTATTATTACAGACACAGCTGCTGGTTGCCAGGCATATGATTGTGACCCATCTTGTTGCTAGACCTAACACTGTGATGCATCTTGAAGGTGGCTAGACCATTGTGACCGACTACATCAGTCTGATGTCACACTCTGTCATAGCTGCCTGTCTCAGCCATCATTTCACCATCTCTATGTTATGTATCAGGGAGTACACTTTGAACTGTCAGTGTCAGTGTCTCAGTAGGTAGCACACTCGTCTCTGTGGCCGGGAGATCAGAGGGCCTTGGGTTCAGTTCCCACATCTGGCACTTGGGTTAATATCCCAGTACTGACACTGTAATGCAGCAGGAGAGGGGTGCTGCATTTCTGAGGTGTCATCTTTCGGATGAGACGTTAAACCGAGGTCCCATCTGCCTGGATTGGTGGTAGTTCAGGTGGATGTTAAAGATCCCATGGCACTTATCGAAAAGAGTAGGGGAATTTCCCCGGTGTCCTGGCCAAATTTCCCTCATTCACTAAAAAAAATACCACCAACAGCTTAATCTGGTTCAAGGTCAGTTGGCATTCATCTGTATCCCCCTCCCCCGGGTCGTGCCTGAAAATAGGCAGGATTTGTCTAGTGCACTTACCCAGTCAACAAAAGCTAAATAAATAAAATAAAATAAATAAACTGTGTCAGACTGTGGCTCTGTGGCCTGTACCATTACTATACTCGTTTTACACTGTGTCTGTTTACCTGCCTTATTGTATAATTGTATGCAACTGATCTAGCCTATTTATTTGTACTTGTTCAACTATATTATACATGTTCGACTTCATTCCACTGGAACTGGCTTATTGTAGTTGTTATGTTGCCTTGTAATCTCATTTATTTATTTATGTCTTACTTATGCTCAAGATCCTTTAGGCAAGGCCTGTTTTCAAAGGATTTAGCATCAGAAAGTATGTTTACAGGTAGGTCAGTCAAAAGAACATTAGTTGAAACAGGTTGCACTTGAGATTGTACAGATTCAATGTCACATATTTACATGGAAACATATTTACAAGGAGATACAATGCTGCAGTTGGTAGATGTTACAATTGGAGTTCAATTCATAGTTAGAGGTAAATAGAGGTTAGAGAAGGGATTGCAGGAAGGCAAGAGAGGGTAGGATTAAGAAATCAGGTCATGTTATTGACATGGAACCTTTGTAAAAGAGTCCTTGTGCTCAGAGGTATTCTCTGAAATGTTTACTAAATAAATAAATTAAGTGGAAAAAGATAACCTTATGTATAAGATGACAATTGAATATAGCTATGTAAACCCAGGACTCAAAAAAACATTCACAACAGTACCAGTAATCCACACATTAAGTTGCACATGCATTAATAAAAAGATATATCTACAGTATATGCACATTCTGTATATTGAGCAGTACCATGCCTTATGCAGGTTTCTATAATAAACAATACCTTGCTCTTTTTCCAAAATGAATTAAGCATACCAGTTTATATTGTGCTGCACCTGTCATGGTCTAATTCTATGTTAAAATGCATTCAGTTACTTACAAGCAAGTCTGTGTTTTTGCAGGAATTTTATTAATTCTACTGTTCCTTTTTTTGCATCATTGAGGCATCATATATTTTCTCTGGCTTGTCTGCTTTCATTTTTAAATATGTTTTTAACTTTTTCATATACGTATGAATGCATGTTGCACCTTGCACTTTTATGGATATTTGCACAATATGATGGCTGTAACTGCACATTGTTTCTTTAAGTGACACTCTTAAAATGGTGTCCAACTTTCACTGCCACATTCCCTGAGGATGCGCAGCAGTGCAAAATGGTCAAGGGACCTTAAGCTCAGCAGTCTTCAGGGTTTATTACATCAAAGGGCTGCAAAACTGTCAGTTTTTTGTACACTATGTATGTAGTATGTGTACAGATATGCCCTCCAGGATGAAGCATAGTGTCACAGGTTTACTACTGCATGACAAAAGGGATTAACTCCCATTGAAATTGCATTGTTTACTGCAGTAACTCCACTGTAGAATTCTGCAGTGCTGCGCTTCATCCTGGAGGTCATCACTGTATGTGTCAATAAACTACAATATGTGTTGATAATGTAGGCTGTGGTGTAGTGCTATTTTTTTCTGTTTTTTTGACAACAAGATGAGGTAGGATGGTCATCCCCCAATCAGAGGGGACAATAAGTAAAAAGGGAAAGGATGGAGGATGTGAGGGGAAATATTAATACAATAGGGGAGGAATAGGAGGGAAAGGGGAGAGAAAAAAGACAAGAAGGATAGGCAAGCTAGTAGGACAACCAGAGGAAGGGGGACTGGGTAGGGAGAGGGTCAGGAAACATGGGATGGGGAGAGTGATAGACATGAATGCCAGGAGTCTGTGGAATAAAATGGATGAGAACAAGACCATGATGACAGAGGGCCAAGCAGATTTGATGGCAATCACAGGGTCCTGGGCAACCCCAAGCCATGACTGAGATCTGTAAATTCCTGGATACACCCTCTGTTGGAAGGACAGAACAAAGGGTAGGTGTCTAGGGATGGCACTCTATGTTAGGGAGGGAATTAAGGTCACAAGGAAGGACATGGAGAGACTACAGAAACACTATGGACACAGCTGCGTTCTTGGATGGAGAAGAAAATAAGAGTGGGGGTAGTGTGCTGACCAGCAATTCAGGATAAATCCACAAACAGGGAGCTGGGGGATGAGATAAGAAACACTGTTGGTGGGGAGAGATAATAATGAGAGATTTTAGCATGTCCAGTGTGAACTGGACCATCACAGGGGCCAGAAGCAGCAAGAGCCAAGCAATATTAGATGTATTCCAGGATGGTTTTCTGACAGAGGGTGATGGAGCCATCTTGGATCTAGTTTTGATTAATAGCAATCACATCAAAAGCATACAGATTGCTGAGCCCCTGTGGGGGAGTGACCACCACCAGTCTGTGTGGTTTCAGATAGACATGGGACATGATGTGCTGAACATTAAAGCATGAGTTCTTGACTTCAAAAGGGTAGAAAGGTATGCATGAGGATAATGATAGGGGAAAGACTGCTGATGAAATGGCTTTTCTGAGATACAGAAAGTTATTGGCTACAAATGTGGCTTTGATAGAAGTCAGTCACAAGGTCTGTTCAAGACTTAAAATACCAAATGAAATAAAACCAGCACTACAGTAATGATAAACCCATGAAGTGGCAAGTTCAGTGTTAAAACCCCTACCACTCTTGCTACAGAGTTCGTGTGGGTGAGAGGATCTGTTTTTTTATGTCTTCCCGTGTTTAATGCTTTAATAAAACATTTTGATATTAAGACAGAGACTGTGAGCCCTGAGCTAAAAATAATGAATTGGTGCTGACCTCACTACATTTACAAGTTGCCCCTGCATAGTGTTTGTTTCTTTTACCTATTTTACACTCTAAGGTATGTGCACAGATTCTGTGTGAGAGAGCCCTTTTCTATGTTCTAGGAGCTGTATTGTAGAAAGACTGAGAGAACTAAGCAAGGACATGTGAGTGGAGGATAGCTGGGGAGTAATTAGGGAAGGGGGTCCAGGGGGTAACTGCAGCCTGCATAATGCAGAAGGCTAAAAGGAGCAAGAGGAGGAAGCTGCTGGGGTTTACAAGAGGAGTTGGGCACAGTAGTGAGGAAAAAAGAATAAGGTATTGTTTATTATAGAAACCTGCATAAGGCATGGTATTGTTCAATATACAGAATGTGCATATGCTGTAGATATATCATTTTATTAATGCATGTGCAACTTAATGTGTGGATTACTGGTACTGTTATAAATGTTTTTTGAGTCCTGGATTTACATAGCTTCATTTAACTGTCATCTTATACATAAGGTTATCTTTTTCCACCCTTTCCCCCTACTCCCTTTTTTTCTTCTCTTTCTCTACAATATTATTATCTTGTTGTTCAGGCTCTTCGGATGGGTGTTGGGTGAGGGATGGTGGTGGGGATAAGCCATTTTTGAAGTATTGTGGTGATCGTTTCCTATTTAAGCAATAATGCATGACAGGGTGTGGGTTGTGCTTGGATAATGTCATGCCTTGTGTGGTTGGGCACGAGGCTGAAGGCCGAGTGTGAGCAACGGCAAGGCGTGACATTATCCCAGTGCAACCCACACCCTGGAGTGCATTATTGCTATTATAAAATGGCTTGGCTGTAAAAAACTAGATGTGTAAGTTTTATTTTTTTAATTTTTTAATGTATTATTTCTAGAAAGTGGTATGTAACCTTGCACTTCAAGAAGTAGTCCATGCATTTTTCTCATGAATATTTTTTTTTTGGCCAGTCGGCAGAGCTGTTGTAACTGTGTAGATCAGACACTGAACCTTGCTTCCATCCTGTACAAAACACTTCCTGTTTTGGGGTCTCCAACCCCCATCTTTATGTTCCCCTGTGTATGTTTATTTTTAGTTCCCTTCCGTTGCTTCGCTCTCTCTGAGAAGCTGAAAGCAGCTCCCCCCCGCCTCATTTTGGAGATCGCTTGGTGCAGTTGTAATTTTGATACCGGGACAAGTGAAACAAAGGAGATCATCCCAAAACTTCCCACTGAGGGTAAGTGTGAACCGCGATGTGCTTTTTAAGAGCCGTACTGAGTCTGTTCTGGGAACGCGGGGACAGCAGAAGCCGACCAGTCAGTCTGTTTGGGATGGCCGAGGAGAGTAGATTCCCACAGCAATGAGTAGCGTAGCACTGAAGGCAATGGGACTGAAGACTCTATAAATTACTACCTTTTTTTTTTGTTAATTGAAGCAGTATGCCACGAAACACATGCTTAGTTTCTGTTTGGGAGACTGCTTACTGTGTCTGGGATGGGCAGGGAGAGCAGAAGCCAATGAAATGCGCGACTGGCAGTTGTACTGACTCAAGCAGTTCACGGAAGAAATGGGCCTAGGAAGTCTATTTTTTTTTACTTTTTCTGCTGGGAGAGAAAAGAGTGACATAGTGGGAGGGCAGTGAACACTACACTTTAGACAGCTTCAGAGCGAGAATGATTGAAGTGGACTGGCCAGCAGCGATGATGACGGAAGCAGGGTGCAGTGGAGTGATTTCAGCAACAATTTATGAGATCATCTGTGTGCTGGGACTAGACCCATGATGTTGTACTGGGATAACATCACGGGTCCAGTCCCAGACTGACCAATCAGAGTCCATGGATTTTTCTTGCCATTTTATAATTTGCATTCATATTGTGGCTTCCACTCACCAGACTCACATTCAGCCCTGTTCTGTTACCTCTGCAGTCAGTTCCCTGTTTAAGTTAGAGGGTAATGGCTCCTTTATTGCACACTCTTGTTATAGCCAAATGTAAGAGGGTGACAGTTAGTCCTCATTTTAGTTAGAGAGGCTAACTCAGTAGTGTTTTTTTTATTTCTCCCACTACATAACTCACTTTTGGGGATTTGCTTAGTCTCTATCCTTGCTTAAGTTAGAAAGGTACAGCGCTTGTTAAATTAAAGTATATCAGTACCTCAGTATGACACATGACAGTTTCTCAGTACCCCAGTATGATGCTCGGCATAAAGGAGGATATCGCGGTATGAGACTTGGCAGGGAGGCGGTGATGCAGCAGTACAGTGTTCAATATGCTGTAAACTAGTGGCATATTAGCTGTCTAGATGCACTTCATAAGTTAACCACAGGATGGCAATCACCAATAGACCAAGAATCATTACTGTTCTGGAGTGTGACTGTGTCTGATTTTGTAATGGTATGCTGAATTTTTTTTTTTAATATAAAGTGTAGAAATTACAACCCTTTGAGTCAGGGACTCATTTACAAAGGCTCCGCATCATACATTGAATGAGGACAAACACAGAGTAATATAAGGTACAATAACTAAGTACAGAGACAAAATGGGATAATACATGTACAGAGCAACACCAAAGGTGCGTAATTGTGAAGCATATATTAGAATCAGAGTTTGTTTAGCAACAGAGAAAAAAACTAAGCCCTTATAGAGGAGTTTATGTGCAGTCACAGTAACAGTTGGATATAATATGGGTGCACAACACAGGTTTAAAGGCCCTAACCTGGGAATAGAGAGGGCAGTATCAGGGAGGGAGTTCATCCAGTGTGGTGCCCTGTAGTGGAAGGACCTTTGGCTGGCAGTGGTCCTTGCAAAAGGGATGTGAAAGGTAGATTCACCTGTAGATGTCACTGTTTCAAACTTTTAAAATTGTGTTACTGTTACTGACAGTTGTGGTAGACTTAGTTAAAATAATATATTCCACATACAGCAGAACACTCTACAAAAAACAGTAGGTAGGGATAATTTATGTGGAAGCAAAGAAACACTATAAATAGCAGCTACTGTACAACAATGGGACAGACAGATTTGTGAATTGCATGTGCCTATTTCACAGATATTTCCCTTTCCTTTTCTGGATGTTGCCATAGGATATTGTTTAATGTTGCGGTAGAATATTATAATGACTATCTGTATCATAAATCCTTTTGTCTAAAGGGAGAGTACTGTCCAGGTTTTACTTGCTCAATAACAAGAGTGCTGAAATCAACATGTTTTACTGATCCTGCAACTGGATTTATCATGAAAGTGCTTACAGTACTAAGCTCTAATATTCACTTCATTCAACTCTGCATTGACAGTAGCAGATGTCAGATCAAAAACCCGAATGATGCTGATCGCATGCAGTATTTTGAATGGCTACATTTCTGTATTACATGTACTGTGACATTGTTACACTGCCCACACAACACAATATTGCCAACATGACTGCTGAGGAATACGAGTGGTGACAGAGATTCAAGCCTGGTCAAATCACAGGATTTTGCTGACTCAGCTGTTCTGAATTTGTTTTAGCCTTGTGTACTGTCTTTTTTTATAGTCTAATAGAGAAACTGGTCAGCACAATTCTACTACCCAATTCACAACAAGTAAAATATGTTGTTTTTTAAACTTCGATCTAGAACAATGCAAGGTCAGTTTCATATCTGTTAAGACAGGGCATCTTAGTTTTTGATTAAATTTTTTCTCCTTATGGTGTCGCAGGTGCTAGTCTGTTTGCTGCACCTGACAGGTGCTATCATACAGTATGTTGACTGCTCAAAAGTCTGTAAGTGGAAGAGAAATCAAGTCTAGAAATATAGAAGTAAATGCACTGTTCCTTATAAAAGTGAAGCAGTGTCTGTATGATGAACTGATCAATTCTGTATCTGATAGAGGGGTCCATTTTTTCCAAGCTGGCTGATGCACCCACTACCCTCAATCCCCGTACTTCATAAACTAAGTAGGCACCTGTTAACCAGCTGTCTCTTATCAGCCTGGATCCACTGTATTGTGGTAGCTTCAAATAGCTCCAGTTTGGAATCTATCAGTGTCCTTGCAATACCGAGACCAGGTACAGACTAACAGGCACACAAACTGTCTGTACCTGGTCTCCGTATGTCTCGGCAGCACACTGACTCCAAACCAGAGCTGTTTAAAAAGCCTGCAGTATGGCAAGTCTATGGAGACACCCTGGCTGCTCCTGCCACACGCCATCACGGGACAACGCGGTGCGTAGGGCTTGACGGGAGGGTGTTGAATCCTAAAATGCTGGTGGGGAGGGTGCAGGATCAACCAGATATAAATCAAAATAATATAATAATCAGTAAGTGCCACATTTAATACTTTTTTTACATCTGCTAATCGGGTCCCGCTTCACACGGAGGTGGGGCTCGATGGGACATGGACGTTTCCCTTTAAGTAGAATGCCAAGCAAAGGTACCCTTTCATTTTGCTTGGAACATCTGGCATCACAATGAGTGTATAACAACTTGTATCATTACCTATTTCTTGAATAAATTTATGTTTTTGCTTTTCAGTTGTCTATTTTTTTATTTTTGTTTTAATCTGCTAAGCCACTATAATGAGTAAACATAGAACTAGTCTACACACATTTGTCTTCTTCATTGCCAGGTCTGTTTCAGCTTTTCTCCTTCAGTACTAATTTACGAGCTGACTTGTGAGGGTTACTGTACAGTTGTTGTGGAGCCCAACATTTATGTCCAGACAAGAAGTGGTTTGGATTTAATGGTTTATGGAATTATATGAGGCCATAGTAAAAGCTGCTATAATGATGATAATACTCAATTTCAGTAGGCAAATAATCAATGTGAATTCAGACCTGCAGTCGTAACTGCACCTACTTTCATCTGAATTACTGAATCTAGCACTGATGAATAACTGGAATGATGCATTCTAATTCTGAACCAGCATTACTAAACGGTTGGTGAAGAAACTATAAAACAAACAAAAAATCCCTGTTAATGAGGAACACAGTCAAAATGTGATTTTGGAAAAATTGTTAAAATAGCAATAAGGCACTCCAGGAGGTTCCACTCATGCCACATAACACCCCCTACTGGATAATTAACAGACTGATAATCTAAGCAGCGTTCATGCCTTCTTGCTTAATTATTTAGCAACAGTTTATTATAATTTACTAGTATCCTTATGTAGAAACATAGACTTTGATGAGTATTAAGCTCCTTTAATCTTTCTTCATATGGCTTCTGGTGCAGACCATGCACCATTTTAGTTGCCCTCCTCTGGACTGCCTCCATCCTGTCTATGTCCTTGTGGAAATGGGGTCTCTAGAACTGCACGCAGTATTCCAAATGGGGTTTCACCAACTGTCTGTACAGGGAGATAACAACTTCCTGTTTTCTACTGGTGATGCCGCTCTCTATGAATCCCAGTATCCCCCAGCCCTCCTTACTGGCTTCTCACATTGCTCATCTACCTTTAAGTCATCTGATATGACTACCCCATGTCCCTTTCCATTTTTGTTGTTGTTAGTACCTCTCCCAACATTGTGTACTCTTCTCCTGGGTTTTTGTTTCCCAGGTGAATTACTTTGCACTTCTTTGCATTGAAACTAAGCTGCCATACTTTTGACCATTCCTCCAACCTTTCCAAATCTCTTCTCCTCCTTTTCACCCTCCCATTGTGTATCAGGCCTGTTGCAGATCTTTGCGTCATCTGCAAAAAGACATACATTCCTTTCCAGTCCCTCTGCAATATCACCTATAAAGACATTAAAGAGGACCAGTCCCAGTACTGAAGCCTGTGGTACTCCACTAGCAACCCCTATTTCTTCAGAGAGGACTCCATTTGCTTTTACCCTCTGTGTCCTGCTGTCCAGCAAATGTTTTACCCAAGCTATGACCCTGAGACCCACTCCCAGGCTGGCTAACTTGTTTATTAATCTTTTGTGTGGGACTGTATCAAATTCCTTGCAAAACCTAAGTAAGCAATGTCCACAGCCCCTTCCTGGTCTACTACTTTGGTCACCCAATCAAAGAAATTGATTAGATTCATCTGACATGACCCTCCTAATGTGAATCCATGCAGCCTTGGGTCCTGTGCCCCACTGGCCTCTAGGTACTCAATAATTATTTCCTTCAGAAGTGATTCCATCATTTTCCCTACCACTGAGGTCAAACTAACAGGTCTGTAGTTTCCTGCCTCTGTCTTTCTCCCACTTTTGTGAAGGGGAATCACATCCATCCTCCTCCAGTCCTCTGGTACCACAACATCTTCCCATGATTTATTTAAAAAGGTAGTTAGTGGTGTCATTAGGTCTCCCCTTAGTTCTTTTAGAATTATTGGGTGAATCCCATCAGGCCCCATTGCTTTGTCCACCTTCAGTTTTAGAAGTTCTTTCAGGATCCTTCCTTCTGTGAATGGACTGGTATCGACCCCCCTATGCAGAGTGCTTCTATTTTTTGGTTTAGGTACCTCCCCCTCCTCTTCTTTTCTGAATACTGAGCGGAAGTATCCCTGCTTTTTAACTGTCACCTTCTGCTCACCCCCTTCCCTTTATTAAGCCTCACTATCTCTCTCCCTTGGTCTTTCTTCGCTCCCTTATGTACCTATAAAAGGTTTTAGCATCTTTTATCCCCCTTCTTAACTGAGTTGGCTATCTTTTCCTCAGTTTGGGCCTTTGCTATTCAGATTGCCTTCCCCCCTTCCTTCTGCTTTAATTGGTACAGTTCTCTGTCCTGGTCATTCTGTGTTTCCTTATACTTCCTGAATGCTACCCTTTTCTCCCTAACAATCCCTGCCACTTCTTTTGAGAACCAGTGTTTTTTCCTTCATTTTGTTTTGTTAATTTGCTTCACACAAAGGCTTGTTGCCTCTGTGATGGCTGTTTTGATTTTTCCCCATTGTACCTCCACCCCTCCTTCTTTGTATACGTTTAGATTGTCCTTTTTTAAGCAGTTGCCTCTGAGCCCATTTTGTATAAGCAAAAAGACGCAGAGATTGAATAGAATTCCCTCACAATCCTAGATAGATAAATAAATAAAGCTTTATAGTGCACCTGCTGATCCGTATGTTGTTACAATATTATGACTGAGATAGCATCGTAAACATGTCTCATGTTCAAAATGATCACTGAATGTGAAGAGCCAAACCATTACAAATGCCTGATTAGCACAAAAAAGAAAGATATAAAAGTGGATAACCATTAATCAATTGCTTGTTTAGTTGACCAATTCCCTCCCTTCAAGTTACTGTGTCTCCACTTGCCAGCACTGACCGTTTATCTGTCCACTGACTCCTTAAGTGTCTAGTTCATTTGCTGATCCCCTTACTCCCAGTTGCTTCATCCTAGACCTTGGATAGGTAGATTGCTACATTATTATAAGTATGCTGATGATTGCAAAATAGGTGGAATTGTCAATAACCAACAGTCAGCTCTAAAAGTACAAGGAATTTTGAAACAATTAGCATTTTGGGCTGTGGAAAATAAAATGGTTTTCAACAAAAATAAAAGCAAAGTTACGCATTTAGGTCTTAATAACCCAGGTGCCACCTACAAACTAAACAATATAATTCTACAAGTGACAACAAATGAAAAGGACCTGGGAGTTAATATTACCAACAACCTAACTTTTGATAATCATACCAAAAATGTAGTTAGGAAATGTCACAGCATCTTATGATGTATACTCAAAAATATCAAAAGTAGAGAGAGCCTGACGATATCATACCATTATACTCCAGCCTTGTTAGAACGCATATGGACTACTGTTATCCCTTTTGTGCCCCATATACAACAGGAGGAAAAAAAATGATCGAGAAGGTTCAAAGAAGAATGACCAAAAGAATTAAAAACATGCACAATTTAAGTTACAGAGAAAGATTAAAGAAACTTGACTATATTCTATGAAATATAGAAGGCTGGGGGGGGGTTACTTTCAAGGCCCTACAGGCTGACTTTACCATGGAGACTATAGCCTGGCCAGACATAATACAAATAGTGTCACAAGATTCCATAACCTTACGTTAAAAGGAGAAATGAATAACACAGTTAAAAGAAGTCACTGGTTTACACAAAAAATAATCGCAGCCTGGAATACTTTGTCCATAAATGTTGTTGAAAGTGACAATATAAATGTATTCAAAAAGAGATTAGATGAGTACATGAGTATTACAAAATTTGTTTTTCACAATTAACATTTAAATGGTGATGAGTTCTTTACAGGCCTATGGCCTCATGAACTTGTACTCTCCTGTGAACCTATGAACCTATTTGGCTTTACTTGTTTTCTCTCAAGTCAGCTAATGAATTTTGCTATTGTCTTTTGCTGTTATTTACATTAGGGCTGTGCATGGTCCGAATAGTATTTCCCGAATACCACGAATAGTGGGCTAGACGAATATTTGGATGGACATTCCGAATAGTTCACTATTCGGCTACTATTCGGGACGTACTATTCAGTGGGTGATATTTCAAAATCTCACAGAGCTTCGCTGGCCAATCAGAGGCTGTTTTTGGAGCTCAGAGCAAGGAACACCATGTGATCTCCTCACTCTGAGTGTGTAGATGAGAGGAGACAGTTGTTTCTCAGAGAGCTAGCTCTGTTTAGTTTACCATTTGTAACTTTTATAACTGTTTAAAAAATGTTTTGTGTGTGATCCAGTTTTTACATCTGATCACCTTGTGACTGCATCTGACTGCAGTTTTGTTTTTCATCCTCGAAACTGGGCTCAGTTTCAAGTAAAAGGAGAGTCTGTGTGTGAGTGAATCTGTGTGTGTACTGCTGCATGCTGACTCCCTTCCCCCACTGCTTACAGCTTCACAGCTCAACTGAAGCAGTGTGGTTTGATTTTTTGCTTAAGAACCAATTAGTTCTTATCAGGATTTTTTTTTTGTCAACAAAGTCCAGTTTGGCTTTTGCATGTAGTGAGTAACTGTTACTGGCTCAGTAACAGTGAATGGTTCAAGCTTTTGCTGACTGCCCCATACCAACTGCTGTGCTTGCTTAGCTTTTTGTTCCAAATCCACACACAGACCCTGTGGTATTTTCTTTTTCCTTTGTGAAGCAAATTGGTATTTTACTGTAATCAGGTTCCGGGCTCAGTTCCCTGCATAAGTGAGGTGTGATTGTCATCTGACTCCCTCTTATCTGGGTTGCAGCTTACCACAGCGCATACATCATCCTTGTGTGTGTTGTATTGTTGTTCTTGTAATCTGTGTCCTGCAAGTGCATGCACAGTTGTCTGCATGCATTTTTATGATATATAAAGCAGCGTATTTTTTTCCTCACTGGGTCAGGCTTGGCCCATTGAATTGTTGCTGACTGTAGTCTGGTTCTTGGCTCAGTTCCCTGTACAACTGAGTAAGGAGGGTTTCGCAGGTGACTCCTCCCTCCACAGCTCACTGCACCTGAGTGGCCTCCTGTGCATGTGAGTTTTTTTCTTTTTTGTGTGTCTTCACTACTGTGAGTGTGTACATGTAAATTTTCTGTGAACTGCTTTAGTATTTCTGTGTGTGTCAGGCGTGACTCACTGGGTTCTGTGTTTTGTAAGTTGTTTGGTGAACCTTCAAAGCTTAAATTGCTGTACTGTATGACTGCACAATTGACACCGTACAAGTAAGAAGTTGTTTGCTGACACCATCTCTTTCTAGTATCAGCTTGACTTTATTAGCTGCTACATATGCAGTGTTGCTATTGTTGTTTTCTGCAAGAATCACCAACATAAACAAAGACACTAATCACAAATAATATACACAGTAAGTTACGGACCATGTCTCATCAATCCTGTAAACATGCATGGTCCAGCCCAAGCAATTCATCTTCTCCGCCAGTCGTAAGTGGTGAGGAACAGGGTGAGAGAAGTTCTGTTCATATTCGCCTCTCTAAAATAGTTTTCTCCCATGATAAGCCTTCAGGTTCTGGCGTCAATAAGATTGGGGGTAGTGCTAGTACTACTATAACTTCAACTGCTGCCACTACTATTATTAGTACTGCATTCGCAGCACCATCATTTTATAAAAGTAGGAGGGCTTTACAGCTGACATCTCCAGTTATACAAGAACAAGAACCCACCCCCACTACCAGTGGTAGTACTATTCACACAACTGCCCCATAAAGGTAACATCGCCTATCAGTGTGCTCCTCCCCACCACCACCAGTGCCATGATTTCAGCAACCACAGCAAATCCTTTTTGTACTGTTGACACCATCACTGCTATAACAGTGTGCACTGTTATTTGTGCTCCTTGCACAGCCACTGTCACCACAACCTTTGCCGCCATTAGTAGTCCTGAGTGTTCTGCTGTCACCATGACTACTGCTGCCAGTATTACAACTAGCTGTAATATGATGCCAGTTTCTTCAACTGTAACTCCTGATTGTAATTCTGGCAACAGAACTACGGTCAACAGTGCTACTACCTTGCCAACTGTGCCCTTGACCATAGGTACTGTGACTATTACTGACCATGAGACTGTTACAACAACTGCACCAATTATGTTGCCAAAATGTACTGTTGCTCAGCCTCGCAAGTTTCCTCTCACCACATTTCCTTTTGCTGATGTGGAGGATTCCAAAGAAGAGCATTCATCTGGTTCTGAATATTTACCAGAGCCTCAAGACTTGCTAAGTACATCATCTGACAGTGATACCCACCTAAGCAAATTTGGTGATGAGGCCGAATATGTGGCATATCTGTGTGAGAAGTGTGAATGTGCAGCTGCCAAAAAATGCAATGCTTCTTGTCATGGCAAGCAGGCCAGTCAGGGTCACCCTCCTCCTCCTCCTAAAAAAAAGCAAACAGTCCACCCTGTCCTTTCAAAGAGTTGTGTCAAGTTCAACTCCATCTGATACACAAAGTAGTTTTACAACTATATCTGTTGTGGAGAAAGAAAGGGGTAGAACAACTGCATCCACTTCACCCAGGTATGATAAGGGGAAAGGGGCAAAACATGCCCATGGTCGCCCTATTGGGGTACATACTTCCACTGTCAGCGCAAGGAAAAGTGTGGTGTGGTTGTACTTTAGTGTTGTAAAATATGATCCAACAAAGGCAGTATGCTGTGTGTGTGACTGTACTATAAGTCATGGTAAAAACCTTTCAGATCTCACAACAACATCAATGATGAACCATCTCCAAATGAAACATCCCAGTGCACTTCAGTGATCCACAGCTGTTCCTCCCCTCCACAACATGTGCCTGTCAGCCCCTCTTCTGGTACTGGTCCAGTAGATGCACAAAATATTGTTAGTGATTCTGTTACTGAGACAGACAGTGTGCCCTCAACTCCCCCTACACCACTTATAGCGTATCCCCACACAGGAGCATCAACCATTCTGCCTTCTTCTGCTTAATCATCTATTATTGTAACATCCTGCACCATGGGTTCAAAGTCAAAATCAATGTGATGTGGTACCGCTTTGACTACACTCATCATGCAAGCCTTCCATGCCTGCACCAAATACCAGGTGTCACACCCAAAAGCACAGCAGATCACCAGTTTAATTGGTGAGATGATGGCCTTGGATCTGCAGCCATTTTCCATTGTGGAAAAGACAGGTTTCCATAGGCTGCTGCAGCATTTGCACCCTAGGTATAATATACCACCATGGACCACATTTTCAAGTACTGTAGTACCCAACATTTACCATGATTTGAGAAAAGAAGTTGCCAGACTACTAGCACAGGCTGTTGGTGGAGTTTTCCACTACACAACTGACATATGGACCACCATGAATTCAAATCATGCATATATGTCACTGACAGCACACTGGTGTGTTGCAGATGTGGCAGTCACTGGTGGTGATGGTGGTACTGGTGCTGGTTCTGTCTCTTCCCCTCTCCCTGCAGGTCTGCTTTGCTAAATGTCAGTGTTATGGAAAAGGATCACTGGGCTATAAACATACTGTCATTCCTGCAAGAGATGTTGAGCCCATGAATTGATGGCAACAATTTGCAGGTAGGGTTTATCGTCACAGACAATGCCACAAATATGATAAAAGCACTTAGAGATGGCAATTTTGAAGGGATACTCTGCTTTGCTCATACACTAAATTTGGTGGTGACAAAGGCTTTGGCAAACACAGCAGATGCAGATCACACAGTCAAAGTAGCCAGAAGCATATGCAGCCACGTCCATCACTCTGTGAAAGCCACAAACTGTCTGCATCAGCTACAAGAGCATCTTCAAATGCCGCAGCTTCATTTCATCCAGGATGTACAGACTTGGTGGAATTCCACCTACTACATGCTGCAAAGGCTTCTGGAGCAAAAGTGGGCCCTTCATGAGATGATCATGGAAACTGATATGGGAGAGTCCTTGGACATCAGGACTGGGCTGTGATTGAGGGCTTGGTAAAGGTTTTAGCCCCATTTGAAAGGAGCACCCATGACCTTAGCTTTGATTCTGCACTGCTAAGTCAGGTAATTCCTGCTGTACAGATCTTGTAAAAAGCCATGAGGAGATTCAGTGAAAATGCTGAGAAAGATCCAAACCAAACACCAGAAACAGTGATATCCCTTGTGGAAAACCTCACCACAGAACTAGAAGTTAGATTTTCTGATCTCTGTTCCAATAAAACGCACATATTTGCCACTATGTTGGATCCATGTTTCAAGTGTGAGGTACTACACCTTATAATGCCCACTCACAGAGTTACAGAGATTCAGAAGCAGATGTGCTCAGAACTTAGTTTCTGCATCCTTGGGTCGATGAAACCAGCAGGTAATCCTATTGATGAGCCAGTCTCAGAATCACAAACTGAAAGCAGTATAGAAAACCTTGAGAAGCAAGGTGACTGTTGGGCTGAACTCAGCTCATCACTACAGGCTGAGCAGTGGAAGAGAACAGAACAGCAGCCACAGTCTGCATCCAATCTGCTGAACAGTTATTTCAATGAGCCTCTGGAGTCATTCTCCATAAATCCAGTGGAGTACTGGATCAAAAGGATGAAAGCATCTCCGCACTTGGTACAGTTGGCGCTTAAATATATCTGTTGCCCCCCTACCAGCGTACCATTTGAATGAATGTTCAGCACTGCTGGGGATGTCGTGGAACCTCACCGATCCTCTCTTGACCCAGCACATGTGGAACAACTTGTGTTTATAAAAATAAATCTACCTCACCTTGGGTACACATATGGCCACTAACAATTGCATTAACTAATTGTCATGTATTGGATACAACATTTGTGTGTTGTAGCATTGACCCATACACAAGCCATTCTCTGTTAACCATCATTGTTCTGTTAGCAAATAAGCACATGTTAACATTTATAGTCAAAGTCATACTAACACAGATCTGTGACCAGCACCCTTTTCCTTTATTACTTCCACTGTCATGGTGTATTCTTTTGAATGAGCATGCCCTGCAGTTCACAGTGCCTAAAACTGCCACCCACCTATTGATTGCTGTTCCCAATACAAAATCCTCAACTGGTGATGCTACATCTCTCATCCTCTGTGTAGCTCATGCCGATATTCCATCGATCCCTTTAACAGCTTTCCAAGTGCCAGTTGGCACCACCAGTCTCAAGTATTTCACGTGCATAAAATATAATAGCTAATAGTGTGTCATCTCCAGTCTCAGTGTTTCCCATGCCTGAAATATGGCAGTTACAAGTGTGGCATCACACGTCTCAGTGTTTCCCATGCCTGAAATATGGCAGTTATAAGTGTGGCATCTCCAGTCTTAGTGTTTCCCATGCCTGAAATATGGCAGTTACAAGTGTGGCATCACCAGTCTCAAGTATTTCGAGTGCATAAAATATGGCAGTTAGCGTGGCATCTCCAGTCTCAGTATTTCCCATGCCTGAAATATGGCAGTTAACAGTGTGGCATCTCCAGTTTCAAGTATTTCACATGACTGAAATATTACGGTTATGAGTATGGTATCACTTGTCTCAAGTATTTCACATGACTAAAATATTACAGTTACGAGTATGGTATCACTTGTCTCAAGTATTTCACATGACTGAAATATTCCAGTTACCAGTATAGCATCACATGTCTCAAGTATTTCACATGATTGAAATGTTCTGGTTACCTGTATGGCATCTCCAGTCTCCAATATTTCACATGACTGAAATATTCCAGTTACCAGTATGGCATCTTCAGTCTCCAGTATTTCACATGATTGAAATATTCTAGTTACCAGTATGGCATCACCCATCTCAAGTATTTCCCATGCCTGAAATATTCCGGTTACCAGTGTGGCATCACCAGTCTCAATTATTTTCCATGCCTGCAAAATTATTGCAAAGTGCTGCAGTATGCTGCAAGGAGCAGTGTAATTCAATGGCAGTTAATCTCTTGTCATCCAATAGTTTGTGACAGCATTTACTACAAAGTACTGAATTGCATCTTGTCTTGCTTCACTGTATACTATTGATACATAATACAATTCCAGAGAAGGTGGTGAGATAGACTACATGGACGATGACAGACAGATATCTCTTTATTAGATGGTCTCAAATATTTTTCTCCCCAAGCAAGCCTTTTAGTTCTTGTAGCATTGGGAATAGTACTACTACTACTAATACCACTGGCAGAACTATTACTACTACTGGTGTCACCATCTGTTCCATCTATACATTCACTGTCACATCCTTTTGTGCAGCAGTAGGAGGGGATTAGTGCATACATGCTTTGTGCAGGAAGCAGCAGACACCACCACCAGTGTTCCCACTGCTATCACTGTGGCTGCTACATCTACAGCCAGTGTGCTTCCCACCACCACTGGTGCCATTCATGCTGCAGCCACCCATTCAGCTGTCACCACTATGGCAGCCACTGTTACCACTATTCTTATGCCCATGGCCAAAGCCCCGTCTGCCCCATGTCTGTGGCTTTATGTGATAACCACGAAAGTGCAATCACAATTGGTGGCAGGGCAAGTATATATTACCAAAAATCTATTTCAGTGATGTACACCCCCAACGCACAGGAAAAAGTGCCAGTGACTTAAATTTTGATTGTTCAAGCAGTGTGCTATGCCCCTTGCATTGCCCCACACCTCCTTACTAAAGAATTCTTAACTCCAGGGGGGTGCATGTTGGGGAGGTGCAAAATCTAGAGGAAAAAAAAATTGATGGACGGGCACACAAAAATGTAGGTGTTCCCGGACCCGAACCTGGAACCCTTGCACCTTTAGCTGACAACCACCAACCACGCTATGGGGCCAGCTTGGCAGCCCCACACCAACCACACCAGACCAACCTTCCCTCCCTTCCATCATGCTGGACCCCCCGCACATGCACACATATAGCGATGTCCTGTCACTATATGCGCCCACCTCCCCCATCCAGTCACCCTTCCTCAGCAGTAGCCCCTTCGACATGCACCAGGATTGATTTCACATCATTGCAAGCACTCAATAGCTGATGCCCATGTCATGGGTTACCATGTCTGTGACCATGAACACCCTCCAGTGCTGACCCAATGCAATGCTTGATATCATTTTTGGAGTGCTATATGTGTGGTGTCGTGGATCAAGTGTGCCACATGTAGCTTGTGTTGCATTAATGAGAGCTCTGCATAGGTGGTTGAAGTCTCATTGAGATGTATATTCCACACCAGATTTAGTGGGTGATTAATGGTGTTGTTAAAGTGCTTTTTTAAAGTTTCCTTAAAAAAACACCTTTTCTGGCCGAATACCAAATAACGAATACCGAATACCTGGGATCTGAATACCGAATATTCAGCCGAATATTAGGGAAAAGGTATTCTCACAGCCCTAATTTACATAGCATTTCTATATATTCATTCAGCACAGCTATGTATGTAATATCACTGAATGGGGATTATTTTTATTATTAATTTTTCTTCAGACTTTTTTAACAGGAAAAACAAAACGTGATGGGTTGAGTGACAGCTCATTCCCAGATATGTCCTGGGGAGATGGGGATTGGAGGAATGTAATAAAGTTTACAGTACTTGATTAGACAGAATGTTTACACTGAACGGACTACATCAGAGAGTCCAATAAGATCTGGTAAAGAGGATACAGAATATGCATTAGGAGTAATGAAATTACTAAGCAAGGTCAGCAACTGTTAGGATTTGGAGCCAGAGAGCAAAGGCAGAATCCAGCCAGTATTAAACAAATACTGTGCAACAATGTTTGGGCAACAGAAAATCAAGTGGTTCTGTAGACTGTAAGCTATTTTGCTAGGGCAAATTTTTTGTGATTTAATTCAAAAAATCAGGCAAACAGTAAGCTTTACAAAGACTGTGTTATAATGTAACATGAAAGTATCAAAGTAGTCAGTTTTGACTGACAGAATAGCTGTGCTGACAGGTGAGGACAGAGTGGGCATGTAAAATATTAGGTCCACTATTATACCGAGGTAAGAAGGTGGAGTGGGGGTTTACTCTAATGCTTTCTCTGATTGACTATTTTTGGATATTCAATGGGGAAATTTCAGAGAGGGGTACTAGTCCATGGAGCTGAGAACAGTGTTACATACTAGGAAATGAATAGGGTAGGGGTGACCATGGTACTAGCTCTGTTAAGGGTGAAAGACTCACTTAATGCTGCATTAATTAATCCATGTAGGTTGTGAAACGTAGATACATTAGGAATGGTAGATTAAAATAAAGTATGGTATCAAGGGGAAATATAAAATATCTCATTTTTACTGTTGTTTCAAATAAACACTTACCATTCAGGAATGGCATAGCTGACCTGCGATATAAACTGATCACTGACAGGAACTGATACAGCTGAACTAGCCCTGTCACTGAGACCAGCAGTATCGTTGATGGTAGGCTTGAACGAGTAGGGCTGAACTGTGTATGTTTGTACAATAATGCTGTCCAGGTCTATTTCTTGGTCAGACATTTTAGCTAAATGTAGAATAGTTTAACAGACAGAGGATCACACCAAGAAGATAATGGTACACAGTACAAAAGACTGACAGCCATGATTGATTCTCTGACTGAAAAAAGCCAGAACAAATAGATTGTAGACTTGTACACAAGAACAGCTGAGTCAGTGAGAAGAAATCCACCTGCTGGGCTTTACAGGAAATCAGTTATTTATTTATTTCAACTATCTGGATTTATACCTTTGAGCACAGTGACTCTTTTACAAAGGTTCCATGTCAAGTGGAGATACATAATAAACAAGGGTCAGTGTAGACCAGTAATGAACAACATATGGGTAAGACAGACTGGGTAAACAAATGCTGCATGTCACTTTGGCATGGTACCAAAGTTAAGAATTTACATCATGACTTCAGTGATGTCATGGCACGAAACAGTGTCTGACTCCACCAGCCAGTTTGGGCTGAAGACAAGCATGTGTGATTTATGTTGAAATCTTAGACTGTGACAAAATGAAAAAGGAAAAAAACTTT
Organism: Neoceratodus forsteri; assembly: GCA_016271365.2. Classification (NCBI taxonomy): domain Eukaryota; kingdom Metazoa; phylum Chordata; order Ceratodontiformes; family Ceratodontidae; genus Neoceratodus; species Neoceratodus forsteri. The sequence goes on along the minus strand of CM057453.1, from coordinate 1,209,891,855 downwards.
CAGACTTTGTGATGATAATCTATTAAATACATTTGTTCTCATTACTATCTGAATGTTTTCCATATTGGGCTAAAATATATATTTGCAGTTGATCTTTAATAAAAAAAAGATTGTTTTTGCTTCAGAAGTGCCATTAACAGACAGTTCCCTGTCACAATGAACTATTTGACACTAACTGCTCTCCTCTGCATAACAGAATAATCAGTCCCTGTACTCTTGTGACCTGTGGTCTTTTGTTCTATCTGTGCTCTAGATCCCCTTGAGACATTTTAATGTTGTACTAGACTACTTTCAGAATAGTATGAATTGGCACTGATTAATAGGAGGACATGCAGTAACTATTACTACTGTATTTAAAAGACCACAGGTGTCGAGAGTATAAGCTGATTATGCCCTTATGCAGAGCAGTTACTTTCAGACATGTTCCTCAGACAGGGATCTGTCTGTGAATGGTGATGAGTGGGGGCACAACCTTTAGGAGCAAACACAAGTAGATTTTTTTCAAACTCCTGTATTATGCAGTTCTGATATCATCCTATGGACAGGCATGCAACCATATTTTTTTCCATTCTTGAATGATGTCAGTGGCAGTGACAGGCAGCTCAAAGCTGACTGCAAAAAAAAAGAAAAGTTTTTTTCACAAACTGTCATGTCTTGATTGTGAACTTGCTGGTGTGTATGTATATGTATATGCTTATAGGTGCATACAAATTATGCAATTCCTATTATTTACATTCCAGTTGCATGCTCATGAAAACGACCTTGCTCAAAATGTATCACTTTACATTTCCATGGAAAAAGCAAACAGAAAAAAAAATTGAATTTCCTGTTGCATGTACTAGAATGGACAGTGATAATGTGATTCATTTGTGCATATTACAATAATTACAATTAAATGCTGAGCATTACACATTTGGCATTGACACATGATTGTTATTACAGCATATAGATGTTTTACTTGTGTGCCATGCTTTCCAATGTGGTGGATGTTTGAAATGGAATGATGTGAAAGAAGAGCAGCTCCTCTCACATACAATCAATTATTGTACCTTTATTTCACCCTCCCTCCATCACCACACCTCTCTTAAACAAAAAAGACTGGCCCTTATTATATCGTTTTTATTTGTGGGCTACGTTTTCCAGCAGTGGACCACATGCAGTCATGTTCACTTATTACTGTATCTTACTGAAATTCCTACCTCCTCACAACCCCCACCCCATCCCTCCCATTTGAGAGGAACATCATTACTTACCATTACAATAGACAGCCTCATAATTTGAAGAATGTTCCTGCACAAAGACAATGTGCCATGAGCTTAGCTGGGGATGGGTTAAGGGCACTGAACTGCAAAAATGAAGACCTGAGCAAGTCACTTAACTTCCTTGTGCCCCTAGGTCACATCTGGAAACAAACTCTGGCTTAGTGTGACTTTTCTGGTTTAACAATTTCCTCTTTTATTCAAACCCACTGCATCTGAGGTAAAAGTGTTATTACTGATTTACAGTGCACTGTACTGTGTGAGCAGTGGTGTGCAAGTTTGTTTAAAACTGAATGATAATAAATATCCTTTGCACGACTACAGTATGTGTGTTTGTTGTGTTGTGGAAACTATCAGAGCCAAGCTTGAGAAGAAGTTTAACTGTAAGGGCTGGAGACAGATGGGAAATGGGAGGGAAAGAAGAAGGGGGGGAAGAGAGAGTGATATATATAGAGAGAGAGAGAGAGAAAGAGAGAAATGGGGGGGGGGGGAGAAAGTGGAACTGTGTAATTGATTTAAAATTGCCACTCTGTGTTATTTTCTTTTTTGGTTTCAGACTCATGCATCCAACAGGGAAAGAATGAAAGTGGGTAGAAAACTGGGAGGGTAGAGAAATGTTTGCCAGTTATTTATTATAGCTTACCACAGTTATCATATTATATGTGAGTTCAATAAAATCCAATCTTTCACAGACCGTTGCCTCCATAAAAATGAATCTGAACTCTTATGTGCGCTGTAGTTTATTGATCACAAAGTTCTGAAACATGCTTCTAATTAATCTTACAGCAGTGAGGGCTTAGGTATAGACTTGGACCAATTACTGTATGTGCATTAACGTCATAGAAATTCTTAAAACAAAGTTTTTCCTTCAGTCTTCATAGCAGCCTTATGCTACTGCTAACTATAAACCCTAATGTTTATTAAAAAGTCAGGTGAGAAATCACAGAACTGTGCTTAATACATTGCTGTAGCTGTTGTGAAGGACACTATCAAATCAATCTTCACTTGTGTCTGGAGGACAGCAACATATTTGGTGGTTTGTTAACGCTACTGTATTAGCACATCTATTTCATAACACCACAATCTTGGCCATCTTGCTGTTTATGCCAGGGTGTGCATCTGTACAGCACAGAGGCATGAAATGATGTCCTATCATGTCCAGCAGACATGAGCCTGCTCAAAATGTTTGCTTATGAAGCTTGGGTAGAGATCCTGTAAACTTACATTTTAAATTACAACAAAGAAAACAGACAAAAATCAGTGTTTCAAACGTGTTTCTTAGATTACTAAATCAATTGAAAGCTACTAATACTGCATTGATGTTATTTCTGCCCCTTTAAAGTACAGGTTAGTGATCTGTCATCCAATTAGAAATCTGACCTCAACAAAGCCCCCCTTGAACTCATAAAAAGTACATCAGATTTAGCAGATTATAGAAGAATTGTTCCTACCAACATGCTGTCCAGGTCTGAATCCACCCCACCACCACCACCCTAGAGGCAGTTGTTCTACTTCAGTGACTTTCAACATCACTTGGCAGACATTATAGTAAAAACAATTTAATATGGCACAGTTTGAGTGATGGGTTAAAGGTGGAGAGGAGGGAGAATTTGAACATTGTGGCCAGTATTGCTTAGGCTGCAGGCATTTTGACTCTATTGAAATGGTAATGTCTTTCAGAGAAGGTTCAATTAGTTACCATGACAACAGAGTTTGATTTCACAAAAGCACATAGCAATGTGTAAGCTGGGGGGGGGGGGCATTTTGCCTTATAATTACTGACTGTTGCGATGAGTATCAAAGGATTATAAGTGCAGGAAATGTACACACAGTGTAATGCATAATAAACCACTAATTAGGCAATAACAGAGCCCAATAAATTAATTAAGAGGTGGCTTCAGAAAAAAAAAAAAACAGATTGACCGTTATTATATCGTTTTTATTTGCAGGCCATGTTTTTCAGGGGTGGACTGCATGCAATCATTTTTACTGATTTCTGTATCTTACTGAAATCCCTTTCTTACTCATAACCACCCCCACCCACCCCACCATTTTGAGAGGAACATCAATCACTCACCATGTCAATAGACAGTCTCATAATTAAAATGATTTTCCTGCACAAAGGCAATGTGCCAGTGAGTTTGGCTGTGGGAAGGGTTAAGGCCACTGAGCTGAAAAACTGGGGACCAGAGCAAGTCACTTAACATCCTTGTGCCCCTAGGTTGCACCTGGAAACAAACTCTGGCTTAGTGTGCCTTTCCTGGTTTAACAATTTCCCCTTTTATACAGGGTATATATAGGTAAAAGGGTTATTACTGATTTACAGTGTACTGTAATGTGTGAGCAGTGGTGTACAAGTTTGTTTAAAACTGAATGATGTGAAAGAATAACACATCCCTCCCAACCTCTCCCATCTCCTTTATTTTTTTACTGACTCTAGCTTGGACCCAGGCATCATCTCCAAGAGTCTGGATGCCAGCAGGAAACAGGGGCTGGGAGAAAGTTAGAGTGAAAGAATGGAGGGTCTAGATAATATTTGCAGTGGGTAACTTTAGCCAGTCTGTACAGTGCCATATATTTTTTTAACCAAAATGGCTGGGACCCAGGCATTTTTAATGGGAAGACAGGACAAATAGGCAGCTGACAAAATGGCTGGGACTGGAGCCAAAGAAAGAGAACCTTCTTTTCAAGCTCAGCTCCAACAGTCTCCACAACACAGCAAACACACACAGTTGTGAAAAGGATGATATTTACTATCAAATATAATAAAACCAGCAGGAGGATAACAGATGGTTCTTCCCACACAGCCAAATGATTTAGTTTGTGAGGGAGTGTTTCTCTTGCTGGTTTTATTGTTTTTGTTAATAAATATCATCCTTTGCACAACTACAGTATGTGTTTTTGCTGTTTTGTGCAAACTGTAAGAGCTGAGCTTGAGAGGAAGGTTTTTAACTGTAAGAGCTGGAGACTGATGGAAAAGGGGAGGGAAGGAAGAAGGGGGAGAGAGATGGGGTAGAGGGGCTGTAAGAATGGCATTGTGTAATCTGTATAATTGATTTAAAATTGCCCGTCTGTATTTTTTTGTTTGTTTCATACTCATGCATCCATGAGGGAACGACTAAAAGTGGGTAAAAAACTGTGAGGGTAGAGAATCGAAAGAGTCAAAAGGGTTGATGTTCTGACAATGTAACAATGTGTGGCAGCTATTTATTATAGCTTACTACCGTTAGCATATTATATGTGATTTCAGTAAAATCCAGTCTTTCACGGACTGAAGCCTCCATAAAAATTAATCTGAACTTTTCTGTGTACTGTAGTTTATCAATCACAAAGTCCTGAATCATGCTTCTAATTAATGTTACAGCAGAGAGGGCTCAGGTATAGACTTGGACCAGTTACTGTATGTGCAATAACATCCTAAAAATTCTCAGAGCTAAGTATTTGGTGATTTGAAAAAGCTACTATATTAGTGCATCTATTTCACAACACCACTGTCTTGGCTATGTTGCTGTTTATGCAGGGCGTGTATAGCACAGTGGCATTAAATGATGTCCTAATCTGTCCAGCACACATGAGCCTGCTCAAAATGTTAGGTTACATCAGCTTGGGTAGCGGTCCTGTAAACTTGCATTTAAAATAACAATAATAAAATAGACAAAACTACAGTATTTCAAACAGTTTTCTTAGATCACTACATCAATTGCAAGCTACTAATACTGCATTTCCATCTTTCCTGCCTCTTTAAAGATCAATGACAAATGTTTAAATTATGGGGTGAAAGTATCAGATTCCGCAATCTTTTCCAGTTGTTGTTTTTTTATACAGAATGGTGTACTGAAGTTAGAAAGTATCATTTTATTATGTTTATATCCTTTGTCATGTTATATATAGTAACTGATTCTGAGCAGTTTTCTTCAATGTGCTGTGAGTCCCGTTAGTAAGCAAATGATGTAATTTGCCTATTCTGTTGCGTTAGCCCACACCTGTCAGATGGTGCTGCCAGCTGGCTTGGTTACATCAGTGAGCATGGGATATTCTCACAGAGGGTTGTCTCAGAGTGGTGACAGCACTTGTGTTATACAGACCGAAAAGTTGTGAATGAAAACAAATAGACTTTTCAGTCAAGTATGTAACAGTCTGTTATAACTTGGAGTATTTCACTATTTATACAGTATGTGTTTTTTCAGTTGAGTTATGTTGTAAGAGTCATACCTGATCTGCCTGATGTAAATGTTAGCTAGCTGATAGTGAGTGTGGTGCCAAAACAACGCAGTAAATGCCTGATGTGAAGTGATTTTTTTTGTACATTTCTTTGTATAATTCATTTTAAGATATGCATGCTTTGAGATGTAGCCCATTGATTTTATTCTAATTGTTATATTTTTAGTAATAAAATTGCTAAGAAAGGTCAATGCTCGGTATGTAGTGATGCATTGATACAAGGCATTATTCTTTGTTTTTTTTGGGGGGGTTGATTGTTATTTTGTGATACATACCCCGTTTTCCTTCTTTTTTAAAATAATTTGCAATGTTCGACTATGTCTATGAATTATTAATGAGTGGCAGCTATTCTGTGCTTACTGTGGTTTACTGTCTGTTCTGAAACCAAGCTCTGTTTTGTAATTTTGTGCAAGTTGTAATTTTCTCCTGTTTGTCCTGGTTGAAGTAAAAAATTAAAATAAATAAATTGAAGAAAGAACAAGGTTTCCTCATGGCTAGGTTCACTTTCTATCTCTACAGTATTGTGGAAGACATAATGGCACTTGTGTATGGAGCAATGTACAGTACACAAGGTGTTAATCTGCGCTCAAATAAATAAAAAATAAAAAAAATAAAAATGTTGTCTCAGCTTGGGTGGTTAGCCTGCAAAGAGGTGAATAAGGATCTGCTATCCATGGAAAAACCAAAAAATCCAGTGGAATAGCAGATTACCACTATCTGTGGTACTAACGGACTGCAGCAAGCCATTTTTTCTTTGGTGAGGGCTTGATTTTTTTAAAGCTACCAGTATTACATCTGTGTCAGTGGAGAGTAGGGGTGTGCAAAACAAAATTTCTGCCAGCAGAATTTTGGCATAAGTGTGAATTTCCCTTCTGTGAATGTTCAGAAATCATTTTTGGAACTTTCACAGAAACTCCACCTTAAAACTGTGGAATAAATATACAGACTGGGGGTTAATTTATTAAACTGCGGGGAAAAAATCCACAGAAAGGATCACTGCCAGTGGTCAGTTCTGAGGCTTTTTTAACTGCAGTGTAATTCATTAATCCACTCCTCACTGATCAGGGGTCTGAGTAAATAAGTAATTACTTCCAAACCCTTCCTCAGACCTTCCTAGTTTCTAGTTGCCCCCCTCCCACCGATCATGGCCCCCCAAAACATTTTATTTTCCTGATGTCAAGTGGACTCATCTCTCTATCCTGGTTTCCTTAATCCACAAAAAAACACAGCCGGCAGTCCACTGACTCATCCCCCTCTATTCCCAGTATTCCCTGGTGTCTAGGGGACCTCCCAATCCCTGATCCCTTATAAAAAATATAATCCTAATTCCCTGGTGTCTAGTGGATCCCGCACCCTGACAGTTCATCCGCCACCACCTCACTGCCCCCCAACCTGCCCCTGAGCAGGCCACCAGCACAGCCCTCTTCTCTCCTCCACTACCAGTGGCCCACTGAATTGTCAGTGAATGACTGCATGGTTGTACAAGCAGGCGTTCATTCACTGACAGTTCATTAAATTGTGGATAGAATAAATTCCACAGTTTATATGCATTTTTCTGCAGTTCACAAAAAAGTCAGCAGAACTCTGTGAAAATCATGGAAAATCCCAGTTTCACCAATGTGAAAGTTCTGAAATTTCCATAAAATTTCAGAAATTTCATGGATGTTCTGCAAAAGCAGAATTCACAACTTTCACCCACCCCAGTGGGGAGCACCATTCCATTGACGATACACTGAACCAGCCACCAAAGGAAGTAGGGACAATATCAAGGAAAATGGCAAGAAGAGTTCCCATCTTTCTTGACTATTTGTAACACCAAAAACATGATGCATATGTATGTATACAGTAGCTTGACATTTTGTTGTCCCAGGGAGTAGTTGAGTGTAGTTTGATAGTGTAATAATTAAATGTGATATGGGTGCACATATTGAATAAATTACAGAATGAAAATAATTACAGATAATTTAACAAAAAGGTAATATTTGCCAAAATGGGTGAGTGCCTAAGGAATGCACTAGAAAATGGGCAGAAAGGAGGGGTGGAAGAACAATGGGGAATAATCAACTCTGCCATCACTGAGGCAACAAGCCTTTGTGTGAAGCAAATAAACAAAACAAAACAATGTAAAAAACCACTATGGTTCTCAAAGGAAGTGGCAGGGAAGGTTAGGGAGAAAAAGACAGCATTCAGGAAGTACCAAGAATCACAGAAGGAGCAGGATAGAGAACTGTACCAGTTAAAGCAGAAGAAAGCAGGGAAAGCAGTCAGAACAGCAAAGGCTCAAACCAAGGAAAAGATAGCCAACTCAGTTAAGAAGGGAGATAAAACTTTTTATAGGTACATCAGGGCACAAAGGAAGACCAAAGGATGGATAGTGAGGCTTAATAAAGGGGAGCAGTGTGGGCAGAGGGTGACTGTGAAAAGGCAGAGATACTAAACAAATATTTTTGCTCAGTATTAACAAATGAAGAAGGGGAGGTACCGAAACCAAACAATAGAAACACTCTGGATAGGTGGGTTGATACCAGCCCATTCACAGAAGAAAGAGTTCTGAAAGAACTGTTAAAACTGAAGGTGGACAAAGCAATGGGGCCTGATGGGATTCATCCCAGAATTCTAAAAGACTAAGGGTAGAAGTAGTGACACCACTGACTACCCTCTTTAACAAATCAGGGGAGGATGAGGTGGTACCTGAGAATTGGAGGAAGGCAGATGTTGTTTCACTTCACAAAAGTGGGAGTAGGGAAGAGGCAGGAAACTACATACCTGTTAGTTTGACCTCAATGATAGGGAAAATGATGAAATCACTTCTGAAGGAAAGAGCTGTTGAGTACTTAGAGGCCAGAGGGGCACAGGACCCAAGGCAGCATGAATTCACAGTGGGAAGGTCGTGTCAGACAAATCTAATAGATTTATTTGACAGGGTGACCAAAGTAGTCTATTAGGGAGGCAATGTGGACATGGCCTACCTAGACTTTAGCAAGGCATTTGACACAGTCCCACACAAAAGATTAATATACAAGTAAGTCAGCCTTGGAGTGGGTCCGAAGATGGTAGACTGGTTAAAAAAAAATGGCTAGAGAACAGGACACAGAGGCTAATAGTAAATGGAGTCCACTCTGAAGATAGGGGGTTACTAGTGGGGTACCACAGGGTTCAGTTCTAGGACTGGTCCTCTTTAATGTCTTTATAAGTGTCATTGCAGAGGGACTGGAAGGAAAAGTATGTCTCTTTGCAGATGACACAAAGATCTGCAACAGGGTTGATGCACAAGGTGGGGTGGAAAGGATGAGAAGGGACTTGGCAAGGTGGGAGGAATGGTCAAATGTATGGCAGCTTAGATTCAATGCTACAAAGTGCAAAGTAATGCACCTGGGAAACAAAAACCCAAGGGAAGAGTACACAATGGGGGTGAGAAACTAACAACAACAAAAATGGAAAGGGACCTGGGGGTAGTCATATCGGATGACCTAAAGGTGGGCAAGCGATATGAGAGGGCAGTAAGGAGGGCTGGGGGGATACTGGGATGCATAGGGAGAGGCATCACCAGCAGTAAACAAGAAGTTGTTATCCCTCTGTACAGACAGCTGGTGAGACCCCATCTAGCGAAATACGTGCAGTTCTGGAGACTCAGTCTCCGCAAGGACATAGACAGGATGGAGGCAGTCTAGAAGAGGGCAGCTAAAATAGTGCAGGGTCTGCACCAGAAGACATATGACTTAAGGAGCTTAATATGTATACCCTTGAGGAAAGGAGATATGTGGGGACATGATAGAAACTTTCAAGTACCTAAAGGAAATCAACAATGTCTAAGAGGGTAGCATCTTTCAGAAAAAGAGGTGTGCAAGAACAAGGGGGCACAATTTGAAGATAGAAGGGGGACGGATCAGAGGTAATGCGAGTAAGTATTTTTTACGGAGAGGGTTGTGGATGCATGGAACAGCCTTTCTGAGGAGGTTGTGGAGTCAAAAACAGTGGGGGAATTCAAGAATGCTTGGAACAGACATAAGGCAATTTTAGGGGGTGGGGTAGGAGGAAGTAGGCAATTGGTTAACTAGGATCTGCAGCTTATCCATTAGGTAGGTAAATGGGCAGACTGGGTGGGCCAAGCGGTGCTTATCTGTCATCAAATTCTATGTTTCTGTGTTTCTATATTAAATGCATTAAATGCATGAGCACAAAGTATATTTGCCTGATCTGGAAGCAGACTCATGACATCTTGCTATTCAGCAGGTCTCCAGGAATACAGTAAAATCCAGATGTTGAATTTAATATTCCACTCTGAAATTCATACCAATATTTGGCTGATTACCCTCACTGAGACAATATCTGAGCAGATAAATATTGACTGTGACTAATTCATTAATCATATAGAATTGTTCAGAAGCAAACTGTGCAGCAAGCTAATAAAGAGATACTAATAATGAATAGAATTCTAATATATATATATATATATATATATATATATATATATATATATATAAAATAGTGATGTTGCATCACCCTCTCATGTTGAAGTGGGTCCAGTATGTGTTCCCCCAAGCCCAACCACCAACTTTAGTGGCCATGGGTCTCTACATGTTTTGAAGAGGGATTGTGGATGGGTGGGTTTAAATAAATGGCAAACAGTAGTACAATGTAAAAATCAGCAAGAAATGACATTGTGTCATACTTGTGGGGGAGGTGGGAGTTAATGGACCAATAATTTTTCTTACAACAGCATGCTGTGGGGACTGACAGCCGAAGGAGGAAAACACTAGCAAAGAAAGAAAACTAGCACATACTGTTTAAAAAACATAGGAATCCATGCTGCTAGTCAATTTTGAGGGGTCGGTGTACTAGTGGCCATTTAATACCAGGATCAACACTAAAAACACACAGATTAGACTAACTTCAAAATCATTATCTGACAGTGGCTATGATAACAGTAGAGTTTGGCTGTAAATCAGACTTGGACATTAACTTATCATGTTATAACTGGAGCAGCCATATATTTTCTTTTCTTGTCTTCGGGCTGAGGTTGGCACATCAAAGGGTGAGCTTAATGACTTTCTATATAGGTGACTGACAATTGTAATTGTAATCCCTAGTGCACCAAGGCACTTTTGTAAAGAGTATTTTTTTTAACTTCAATTAATTTTATCAGAGCATATCATTGCATAATGGTTTTCACATAATAATCTTTATTTCAGTTTCTCCATTTTTCTTCCTCTATTGCCCCAACCGCCTGACTCCTTCAGGCAAGCTTAAGCAGCTTTTCCAGTTCTGACTTTTCACTGACCCTCAAAGGATCTAGCTGGATGCCCAAATTGCTGTTCTAAATATGCATCTGACTCTCAGGCCCCATCCAAGCCACCTGGTAAGAAGCGTTATGTTTGAAAAAAAAATCAGTTTGTGTGTGGGTTATGATGTGTGTGTGTGATGGGAGACAGGCAGAACATATGTGTGAATAGACAGTGCATTTGAGACACTCATAAAAGAGCACTGCTCGAATACAAAAATTCTGTGGTTGTGACGCCTATGTGCTCCCATCCACCACCACCACAGCACTAATCAATCAATCAATCAATCAATCAATCAATCAATCAATATCTTTATTTAGTCAGGCAGAACACGATTGAGCAGGGCTCATTTACAAGATGGACCTGGTAGTTTAAACAACAACAAGTCACAATACAACAATTTGGAGTAGGCGTAGCAACATTAGCAGCCTATGTACAGTCATTACAAGTGAGAAGGGCATGGCTTGGCACAGTGCTGTACAATAATTTACAAACAACAATGTAAGGCTTGACATTGAGAACAGAACAAGGCAACATAATTTACAGGCATGGTACAAAAGGCAGTCAGCATACCACTATGTGTGAGTTCTATACAATGCAGGTATCTGATAGACAGTAGAGTACAATATTATATTGGATGAGGTCTAGACCAGGAAAACATTACGTGTCCTAGGAGAAGACTATAAAACAAGGGCACAGGGTGTACCAAGGATAGTGATGGGGGGAGAGGTTAGAGGTGGAGGGGGCAATTATAATACCTTCAGGATTGACATAGCTGCATTAGTCTGCACAGTAGGTCTAAGGGGAAGGGGAAGGGTATGGGGTGAAATGATGCCATTAGTAGGGGGAGGTGACAGACAGGTAGGGGGGAGAGTCAGAGATTCAGTGCCGAAAGCAGTTGCAGGACTCCATAAGTGATCGTTGGATAGGATTTTTTAAGGCAGCTAATAGTACAGGTGAAATGAGCTGTAGTAAATTTTGAGCAGTATTCCAGAGGACTGGTAAGGTGTGACTAATCTCTGCCTGACCAAAGCGCATCTTAACTCTGGGTATGTAAAGGGCGATACGAGTCTGGTTTCTCAGCAGATAGCTGCCAGGAATGCAAAAAGGTAGGCAATCCTTAATATATTGAGGCAGCTTGTTAGTGATGGCCCTATAGATCCAGAGCACGGTGTTCTTTTGTCATCTAAGACTAAGTGAGCCCCAACCTACAATGTTGTAGAGGGTACAGTGGTGTGTTGAGCAGAGGGCACTGATAATGAACTTGAGTGCCCGGTGGTGCAGAATGTCAAGTTTGGCAGGCCACACTAGATCAGTGCCCATACAGAAGGTCTGCATAGTTGATGAGAGGCAAGAACGTTGTTTGTACCAACCTGGTTCTCCCCTCCTGTGTTAATAGATGCCTGATTCTGAAGAAAATCCTAAGCCTCTGTTTAAGCTTTTTGGAGAGTTCCTCGATATGGACTTTGATGGAAAGATTGGAGTCAATCCACACACCCAGATATTTGAAGGAATCTACATAGTCTACTGATTCAACAAACACGGTGTGGATTTGAGGGTCTGTCCCCACTGTGATAGAGTAGGGGGAGTTTACAACAGGGGAGAAGATCATGGCCTTTGTTTTCTTAGCATTTAACAGAAATTTAGGGTAAAGGAGATTGTTCTGCAAGTGGTTAAATTCTATTTGGAGGTCACTACATGCGAGTTTAGGAGGAGATCTGGCTACATATAACACAGTGTCATCTGCAAAGAGGTGTATGTCAGCCGACTTGACTCCAACATCTAGTTTGTTTAAGTAAATGGCAAACAAGAGAGGACCCAAGATGGACCCTTGCTGTACTCCTCTAGAGAGTGTTTTTTGGGGGGAGAACCCACCCCAAGACTTGATCTGTTGGTGCCGATCAGACAGGTAGTTAGAAAACCACTCTAGGGCAGTGTCACTGATGCCAATATTCCGTAGAGCAACCAGGAGCAAGGAGTGGTCTACCATGTCGAAGGCTTTGCTAAGGTTGAGAAACAAAGTGCACACATAGCTTCTGGCATCCAAGGCTCTCAACCATTCATTTGTGACTTTAGCAAGTGCTGAGGTGGTATTAAGGTGGGGTCGGAAGCTAGACTAACAAAATCGACCAACAATAAGTATGCCCATAATGTAACTGTGGATAGAGGAAGGGTGAAAACAGTGCTTGTCTGTGCAAATCAGTTTGTAATTGTCAAAAGATGTTCAGTATCCTACAAGTTGTGAGGCTTGACAGGCAAAGGAAGTAATGTGGATGGGGTGGTGGCAAGGTCAGATTCCACCATCACACTTTCAGGTTTGGTCTTTTTTTGTTCATTTTTTTATTTATTATTCCACTCCATTATGAGGTGTCATTGTAAACAAGAGCAGTCAAATTCACTTTCACTTCTGCCCCTCTATATCTGAAACTGACAAACAGCTGCAAATTCAGAGGCTGCTTTTTTAATCATTTTTATGAAAATCCACACAATTAGATTACACAAGTCTAATCAGTCAGTCTTACAACATGACACGTGACTATCTGAAGTACAGAGAACAAAGTCATTCTGATATGATGCTCACTTTATCACCCTGTTTCTGTTTTTTTTTTTTTTTCATTGCAGGAACAGCAGAACTAGAATTATGGCTATTTTGCAAACACAGCACTGGACTATGACATCGAGTAACATTATACTTTTAAGCATGAGACACGAGAGCACACACACCGCTTCTTAAATCACACAGCAAACTGCTTGCTCATTACTTCTTAAATTTAATTTTGCAGCGCCAACCTCGAACCAAATGCTGCCTCCAGGTGTATGATTTAAGAAGGGGTGTGTGCGCTCTCATGTCTCATGCTCACAAAGATTTTCATCTGCACCACCACCCTTGTGCCGGTCTCCATGTTTTAAAGTAACATTATACTTTCTCTGGTAAAATCTTGTCTAAATGAATGATGGCTTTTTAAAAAAAAAAGAAAATTCTGATCAGGCGGAGAGCGCGGGAGTGAGCTGCCAGTATTATGATAAACTTGTCATCAAGCCAATGAGGATTATATGACTAGGGAGACACCCGCTGTCAAAGCCAAATTTAGCAGGCAAATGTAGATGGAAACAGTGCCTCCTGGCAAATTTCAGCTGTTGGCAATTAAATTAAATTTGAACTACCTCATACCATCTACCATATGCTATATACCGCTACCACCTTAATGAACTACTACTACCACATCTACCTCATCATACCAGACTACCAGTATACTTTTTTTATTTTAGTCTTTGGTAACCGGGTAAGGCCCACTAGGCACAAGTGCCTGTTTTCAGGGGTAACCTGGGAGCACTGGATGGTCAAGTGACTTGCTCAGAGTCACACAGCATGCAAATGGAGGTTGTGAGAATCAAACTCAGGTCTGGTCTGCTGGATGTACCAAGCTTGTTCACAGTTTGTTCCTCTAACCTCTAGGCTATACTGTCAGCCCATACTTTTCTGTAACTACCACTGTACAGAGCTGTACCCTGCAAACCTCTACTGTAGTTACTATTTTTGCCCTGTTTGAGTTATAGGGGCTTTTTCTGGGACATGGCTGCTTCAATGTGACGTTGGATGAGTGAAGATTAGTAATATGGTTTGTAATTGTGTATATCATTATTTTGTGGGGCTCTTCCTTCTTTCTTCAGGTATTTTGATGCAAGGCTTTAGTGCTCACCTCCCCCCTGCCCTTTCCCCCTCCTTGAGTGACAGTCACCAATAGTTAAAGGAGGGCCTGGCTTATGGGTGGTCCCTTTGCCACCATGTTGGATGTTATATCTACCCATTTTATCCCTTGCAGGGGTCTCAACCTACTTTTGTTTGTTTCCTTGTTTGCACTATTGGTGTCACACACCCCTTCCTTTTGTTTTCCCTTACATTGTTTGCCCCCTCCCCTGACATTTTCTTCCTTCTTTAATTTTACCTGCTGGGAGTTAGTAGGCAGCTCACTATTTTTTTGGCCCAAAATATTTTCCACCCTTTACCTGGATTCAGGCAGGCACTGTATAGTCATTCCTTCTAGCCTTCCTTTCATTTAGGAGTTTTAAGACAATATATAGTGCCTACCTTCCCCCCCTTTTTGTTTCTCTCTAAGGGCTGATTGAGATGTCTGAAAGGGTGGGTGGTGTAGCCCAGTGGGACATGCCCATAAACAGGTCACTGTCAACCATTTTTTCCCCCTTCCCCACATGTGTTTTATATTTTTTCCTACTATATTTTTTTATATGTCATGTTGGAGGCCCAGATCCTTTTTCCTCCTACCCTCTTGTGGGATTTTTGGTCTCGAACCCACTTTTATACTCTGGGGTGTTTACATTCATATTAACAGATCCTGCTCTTCCCCTATTGTTTTACAATGGGGCACTTGGCAGGGTTGTCCAATGCCTCCATTATTATTCACTTTATTCCTGGAACAACTAGCTGTTGCCATACATAATAGTGACCAGACTGACGGTATCCAGCTAGGGGGCACGATATATAAAATTGCGTTATACGCTGATGATATTCTTCTCACATTATTAGACCCAGATCATGCTATCCCAGGTACCTGGTCTCTTATACAAACATTTGGGTCCCTCTTGGGCTTTAAGATTAACCTACATAAGAATGGAAATGTTACTTAATAATTATTAGTTCTTCCTTTTCCCTCTAAAATAGAAATCATTCATATGAACATTCTTCCCTGCTTACTATACTTCTTTCAAACACTTCTGCTCCCCCCCCCCGAGTGTTATTATTTCTCTTTCTGGAATAAATGGATTTCCAGATTTCTCTGGGGGTGTTCACATCCCTGGTTTCACTATTCTATCCTTCAACTTCCTTTGTTGAAGGGTGGCCTGAATCTTCTGGATCTTTTTTTTATGCCAGGGCTGCTCATTTAAATACTATCCTCACCTGGCTTTCCCCAGGCTACCTCTGCCTGGAAAAATGTAGAACAGACCATAAATGATCTGTTTGACCTAGGTCCTCTTCTTTTTCCACCCAGACCGTCACCCCCACCCTTACTCCTTTTAATTTTTTTACTGTTCAAACTCTGAAGGTATAGTTTAGCATTAAGCATCACCCTTCTTATACCCTGATGTTTTTATTTTTGTAGAATTTTAGCTACAGATGAGGAATTTCTCCTCTCCACTATGGATCTTACATTTTGTAGATGTCGACTTAATGTCTTTTCCCACATATGTCAATTTTTAAATAATCATGGGGTGGTCCCTTTTCAAAAACTTCAACAAACATATGGTCTTACCAATAGAGAACATTACTGCTACTTGCAGGTATGTACTTACCTGCTACTGAAACATAAGGAATATACAAAAAATTTCCACCATTCTCCCTATATTATGAGCCCTGATAATTGACTTTCAGAATGACTGCCCCTAAGAACATGTGATAGGAAATGTCTATAAGGGTTTGAAGGAATTCAATACAGAATCAACCAGGTCAGTCTTGGATAAATGAAACCAAGAACTCCAAATTTCCATTGATTACACGCAATGGGAGAGTTCAGCTATTGCAGCATATAAGATTACTTCATCTCCCCTTTGACGTGAATTTGCATGTAAATGTTGCATGCCCCTGCTATCCTTCGACACTTCCTTTCCCATCACTTCAGAGACTGTTGGCAGCACTGTGGTGTAATCCTGCTGATCAAACTCACATTATTTTACTTTTGTCCCACTCTTCACTCTTTCTTGTCTTTACTGCTGACTCGGATCAATCAGTTGACTGCCCGACCTTTTGAGATGACTCCTGCATTTATTTGGATATCAGTATTCCTCCCTAACCAGCAGTTACCTCATAAGTCCTTGCTTTGGATTTAACACTGGCAGCTAAAAAAGTAATTACTTGCTTATGGATGAAACCCACTTCACCGATCCTGGAGATGTTGCATTCTATTATGTTAAAGATATATTCAATGGAAATAAAAAGTATAGCAGCTCAACTTAAATGCCTGGAGCAGTTTGAGATATGCTGGAGACCCTGTTTTTTTATTATGCCTCTGGGGATGAACAATGGCTCCCCTAAGATCATGCAGAAGTCCAGGCCACATGGTAGGTTTTCATTTTGAAGGGGGTGAATGATAATGAGATTTCACTTTCTGCATACAGCTTTATTCTCTTTGCTTTTCTTGAGTTGAATGAATGCCCTTTGCCAGCCTCCTCCCACTTGATGTGGAAATCATATATGAAATTGTTTCCATTATAATTTCATTTTATGCAAATAATTCTTGAATGTATACATCTTTTATCTACAACTTTATAAGGGGTAATTTACTCTATTCTGCTTCCCTGTTTGCATTCAGTTCTGTTACATGTACCACACATCAACTAGTTACTGTTGCTGTCTTTTTGTTCTTTGATGTGTGAATAAACTTTAAATATATAAAAAAGTTAATAGCGGGGTCCTACAGGGATCAGTGCTGGGTTCAGTCATGCACAATGTGTTCAGAAATGACACTGAGGATGGCATCTAAGTCAATATATGTCTTTATGTGGATGATACTAAGCTCTGAGGGAGGTGGGCAACGAGGCGGTCATAAGGGATCTAAGGGATGACCTAGAAAAGTTGAAATGGTGATCTGGAATCTAGCAGTTGGAGTTAAACATTAACAAGTGTAGGTAATACACATAGTTTATAAGAAACCAAAGTCTGAGTGCAGTCTTGGGGGGAAGGGTGAAGGTCACAGTCTCAGAGGAGGAGAAAGACCTGAGGATAGCAATTACAAGTAGCCTGAAATGAGCAATGCAGTGTACAAAGGCCAGGGAAGATGAACAGGATGCTGGATTGTGTATCAAGGTGATTCTCCAGCAGGAGGAAAGAGTTAATTCAGCCCCCATACAGGTCCAGGGAGCATCTGCATCTGGAGTACTCTGTGCTGTATGGAGTCTCTATCTTAAGAAAAGCATAAATCAGATTTAGGCAGTACAGAGTAGGGCTACTGAGATGATTCAGGGGCAGAAGGATATCCCGTATGAACAGAAGCTGGTGAACTGGAACATGTACAGGAGAGATGGGAGAGAGGGACATGATCAAGAACTTTAAATTCCTTAAAAGCATTAACAAAGTCAAGACAGGGTATCATTTGTGCAGAAGTGAGAACAGAAACACCAAAGGTCACAACTAGATATTAGAGGGGAGGGAGAAGGTACAGGAAGGAAGCCATAGGAAGGAATGCACTGCTAGAATTGCAGTAAGTTGTGGGGGGGGGGTTAAAAGAGGGTGGGTTTGATTCATGGGAAAAGTTAGCTTGAGAGGTGGAGTAACTTGTAGCATACATGCATGAGCTCTGCATGAAACAGGCTTGATAGACTTTCAGGCCTTTTTCTGCTGGTCTTATGTATGTTCATATTTTCATATTTAACCATCTTTACAGGGGGAAGACTACAAGGGAAGCCCTCAAAGGAGAATTACTGTGTAGTGATCCAACTAACTGACTGGATCAATCTCAAAATTGTTATTCTTGAGCTTCAGGGAAAAACAAAACAAAAAAGTCTAGGTGTAACCGTGCCGATGTGTTGCAGAAATAACTATAGCCCTTGTGCAAGTCCTTGTGATTCCATCATCTGGAGAAAATCTTGTTCAAAAGCAAGAATTCATTGTTAATCCAGACATTGAAGTCACCCAAAGTCAACCATCTGGGTGACTCCAACATTCTGTCAGTAATTATGGCCATAATGTCAAGCAGGAATTTGGCCTCACATGCTGGAGGCCAGGAGGCAAAGAGTATCCTACAACCTGAAGCTGGACCCCCATGCATTGCCACACATTCAAATGACAAGGCTTTTCCCACTGGGTGCATGGTGAAGCTTGGCCCAGATCTAAAACAGAGGGCCACCCCCCCATCCCTCACAATCCCTCCGTGGGTAGTGTACCCTGGAGAATCCTGCTTACATCGCTGCTTCCAGAAATTGGACCACAATCATCACTCAACCAGGTCTTTGTGATGAAAACCAAATTGACCAAGGAACCAGAAATGAAACCTGCAGTGACTTCTGGTGATGTCATCTTTTATGGCAGACTAAATTAGCACAGCTCCTCTTAGGCCAAAACTTAGTATAGCCCCATTACCACAGTAACTCCATCAAAACTGTCCACAAGATGCAGGATTAATGAAATTGTGATGGCTCTGAGGCAACAACTAAAAGATTTTGTGGCTGGCACCCCTAGAAAGTTGAAATCCCAATGCCGACAGAGCACAGAGCCACAGCTGTTCCTCCTTGATCAGGGCTGAATCCCCATACCCCACACTGAGAAGCAATCCAGAAGAGGAGGAGGAAGAGTTCTTTATAATTACATCATAAAAATCTCTTTAAGGAGCTCCCTTGCTGGGGGACACACTTTTCAAGACCCACAATGACATTGCAGATACTTGCAAAGACCTTCAAGTTCAGGAAAAGAAAGTGGGGTCTTAAGGAAACTGTGTAACCAAACTTTCCAGTATCATGGACATACACAATGGAGCTATTCTACAGCTCCATGACTGGGACCTCTGTCTCCAACAGAAAACAGAAGATCAAGAAAATCAATCCTACATGATTAATATCAGGATTCATGATGTCCCTGACAAGACTGAAACTGGCAATACAGTGGAGTTTATGCTGTCTTCTAAGGGAGATCTTGAACATGGATGCCAATTATCCTCTCAACCTAATAAGGGCTCATCACACCCTTGGAGCTATACGTATGGACCCGAAGGTGAAATTTTGGTCCATTACCATTGCTTTCCTGGATTACAGGACAATATCAGACATTTGTAGAAAAGCCTGGGTATGGAATGAAATGTCGTTTGGTGATGAAAGGCTCTTTTTTAAGTGTGGCAATGCCTCTGCCTCTGGACCAAAGAAAGCAGCTTTTCCTTTTAGTCAAGACACTGAGAGAAAAAAGATTGAAAGCTCTCATTGACTGCCCAGTTATACTGAAAGTATTCATGGACTCAGGAATGCTGGTATTTCAAGCATTCTTGGATGCTAAATATCTTCTTCAAAATGGAACACAGCTGTTGACTAACTTATTGATCCCCAGAAAGTGAAATAATTAGACTGGAGAAGATGGAGGGTGCCAAGAAAGGTGGAGAACAAATCCAGTGACAAGATGGTTAGCAGGGAGGAAACATCCTTATGGGACAAGATGGGGGCCAGATGTCTGAAAGCTGCATCCATGTCTTCACCCTCATCGAGTGGATTGGCAGAAACTGCTTCATCACCGTGTGGAGCCGGCAGGGAGAGATCTGCCTTGGCATGTAACTCTGAAGGCCTGTCATGATCGCCATGAGAGTCACATCATTCTACCTTTCCTATGTTTTTCAAGTTTTTACAGAGTGAACACAGGGAGAGTGAAAAAGGTTCTAGTGGTGGGTTATTTTTCTGTGACCTTATGATTTTTTTTTATGTACTTTATCCTTATGTTCCACTACTTGAGACAAACTTACACTTGCACCAAAGGGGTTGAGACACTTAAGTTACAACTCTGCCAGTGAGGAAGAGACATTTTCCTTTATTGGTTTTTCTGTCAGTATTGCCTCTCCCCCATACTGGAACAGTAACAGAGACACACTTTTATTGATTCACAGGAAATACATGTTCTAGATCACTGATGATTTCTTGAGGTGCCTCCAGCATGAGACATGAGAGACCACAAGGTTCAGAACTTGATTTCACCTAGCTCATACTTTTGTTTGTGAGGGCATCACTTTTTTATTATTCTGCCTGGGGTTATGTCTCAAAGCAACAGGGTTGCGGCACTGTTGGGGCATTATAGATACTTCACTGGGTTTGCCCATAGCATTGGCAAAAATGTGAGGCTTTGCCTTTCTCTCCCCTCTGCCCTAGCTAATTTTAGAGTGAAACAGGGGTGCTGTGGTGGGAATGGGGCAGTGACCCAATTCTGGGGCTCTCCAAAACACCCCATAGATGTCTTGATCTGTTTTGTTCAGGGCCCTGCAAAATAGTTTGAGTGGTTTGAGAAATCTGAAATTGCACAGTGCCCATATTAATGTTTATTTGTTTTTAATTTTTTTTTTTAGTTGTTTAACCAGAAGTAGCACACTAAGCTGAAAGCTTTTTTACAGGAGTGACCTGGGAGCACAGGGAAGTTAAGTGACTTGCTCAGGGTCACACAGTATGCAAGTGGAAGCTGTGGGATTCAAACCCAGGCCTGGTGTGCTGGATGTCACCAGATCTGCAGCTCAGAGCCTTAAACCACTGCGCTATACTGCCTCTCATAATATAATTTAATTGAGGTGGAGGCTGGGGGGGGCAGTGTGGCTATTGAAGGGGAGATGACACACCTATTGCCACAAGTTGCCTGTCAGGGCACGATGGATTGGTTGAGAAAAATTAAACTGCACTGTCCCCTTCCACAAAAGAATCCCAGGAAGTCGGACAAGATGGCACAGTTGGAATGCAGCCAGACATCACCTGAGGTGGAGACACGACCTGGCAAAACACATTCAGTTTTATCAAGTTTATCACTCCGATGTTTCTTAATGAAGTTTTTTGATTCCACCTTATTGAAATGCTTAATGTCGAAGTATTTGTATTGTACTACTATCTTGTACTGGTGCAGGAGAAGCCTGAAAGCTGTGGCAGGAGGCACTAGATTCATTTATAAACAACATAGCATCATGCACCATAGCCAGTGATGGCTGACCTTACAGTAGTAGCACTTGAAGTGAAAGGTCTCAATGGACCTATCAAGGGGGCTAGGATTCTAAAGAATTGAATAAGCAGGGGGAAATGATAGCATATTTTCAGGAAACCCACTCAACAGAGGATGAGCATCGCTATCTAAGAAGAACATGCAAAACAAAGTGGTAATATTAAATGCACTCTGAAAATAGGAAATAGAGTTAAAAATTGATGTTTGAACCTTAGGTCTTCTTCAGGAAATATCTAAAAGAGAAAAAAACAAAGTTAGTGGGACTAGGCACTAACTTTGCTTTTTTCTTTTAGATATTTCCTGAAGAAGACCTAAGATCGAAACTTCGATTTTTAACTCTATTTTCTATTTTCAGCACGCATTTAATATTACCATTTTTTTTGCTTTCAGACCACATGCTGATGCAGCACTTTGTTTTTACATTTTAAGAACATGTGTAGAGGAGGTGCATGCTGCATCCAGGACAGAACATCCCCAAAGAAGGGGAACAGCCATTCAAATTCATAGGGATGGCCTGCTCCAGATACAGCAGTTAGATTTCGATCCAGAGGGCTGGTTTGTTCATTTGGCATGCCGATGGAAGGGCAAAACCCCTTCAGCTAAATCCCCCACAGTGACATTTTCAACAAGATTAAAAAATGTTGCTGAGGGGGACCCGCTGGCGAAATTTCGTCCTTTTGCTGACTTTTGGCCCCCACCTTGTGTTAACTCCAACTGGAGTTAACAATCCTTAAGAAGGGGGGGCATGGGGGCACAGCCCCCACATTGGGGGTTCGGGGTGTACAACCCCACAATAGAAAACAAACCAATGTCTGACAGGCAAAATTTCACTTGTCGTCATTGGGGATGTATGTCTCTGTGCCACATGTTGACAACAATGTTGCCACATCGGCATAGGTAAACCGTCCATTTGAGGGTCATTTTCTGGGATCAGCACTACACCTTCCTGAATATCAATGCCCCCAATGATAGCAGGTAAAACAAAGCATTCCTTAAAAAAGTTATTTTGGATACAGACCTCTACCCTAACTCCCTCTACATAATTGAGGGAGATTTCAATGCAAGTGTTTCAGCCATGATAGATAGACAGAGACCCTGAGCTCATGCAGGTGGGGTTGGGGGTTGTTCTTTCAACTAATGACTAAAACAGGCCTCACAGAGGTCTGGCGATCCCTGCATCCCACTACAAAAGATTATATTTTTTGTTTGTTAGTTTTTTGCTTTTTTGCTAGTTGACATGGCAGCTATTCTTGCATAGATTGTTTTTCATCTCTTCTGAGGGAATGCCTATGGTAGCTGCCTGTAGAATTCTCTCTTGACTACCTCAGATCAAGCACTGTTTATTTTGGACATGAATATTTCACCCACTCCTCACAGTTATAACTGAAGATTGAATGTGGGGTGCCTTAATTCACCACAGCTTAGAGATCTTGTTGAATCCACAATAAAGGATTATTTGTTACAAAACATTCTGGTATCTCTGGCTGTCTAATAGGGTGCCTTAAAAGTAGTCTTTAAAGAGCCCCTGATGCTGTTGTGACAACTTTGAAAAAATGATTTCATATTTAGACACATTTCATCTTATATTTAATTTTTTTTTGTTTGTTTGTAATTCTCACCATTACTTCTTATTACTAAGGCCATTTGCATGTAAACAGGATCATTGCTCTATCTGTTCTGGCTGCTTGCCTACATCTTACATCACAGTTCTGTTTATGATATCACAATCTGTTGCTGTGTAGATAATTATGATGCCATAAATAGGGGATTATGACATCAAGTGCAGGCATGCAGAAAGAGCACACGAAATCTATGGGATAGTAAACCCCTTTCATACAGTTGTCCTCAGTAAGAAAGAAAAAAAGGAAAGAATCATAGAAAATATATAAAATATCAACTAAACTGTGTCTAAAGCTCACATTTTTCTCAGGTCTTTCTAATGGTGTCAGGGGTTCTTTAAGGGGGCAATCATTAACCACTGCTTGGGAGAGAAAAAGATCAAACTGGAAAAGTAGCAACATGTGCTGCCCTACCCACCCCCTGTGCTACGAAACCCCCCTTCTTTTCCTATCGCTCCCGGCATAAACTCTCCTTCTGCCACCCCCTGGCCAGAGCAGTTCTCCTCCTTCTGCTCCTGACGGGGAACATACATCCCAACCCAGGCCCTGCCCCCTCCCACCCACCTACTTGGCCCACTGGTCTCCAAATAGCCTCCATGAACATATGCAGCCTGCTGAAAAAAATTGACACCCTCCAGTGCTGGGCCATGGCTCATCAACCAGACATCATAGCCCTGGTTGAAACCTGGCTGTTCAAATCCACCCCTGACTCATTTGTCTCCCTCCCAGGCTATACCTTATACCGGGAGGACCGAGAAGGCAAACGAGAGGGAGGATGTGCAATCTACACTAGGGACACAATATTTGGACACGCGCTCCCCACCCCTGCCCTTGTAAATGGGGCCCAGGCTCTTACCCTCAAACTCACCCCGGACCCCTCTAGGGGCCCTCTCTATCTCACCACTGCCTACGCTCCCCCAAAGAACCAGCACCTGGCCCTGGTATCTTTAACTGACTATCTGGCCTCCCTCCACCATAAGGCGGAACAAATCCTAGTTGGGGACCTTAACGTAAATTGGCTCAGCACCTCCTCTTCCACGATCTGAGACTCATTTGCCGCCCAAGACCTGACGCAACTCGTCACCCAGCCCACTAGAATAACCCCAAAGCGAGGAACCAGCACCCTTCTGGATGTAATTATCACCAACTGACCCCAAAAAATCCAAAACATCCAGGTCCTACCAGATTCCTTAAGTGACCACTCCCCTATCCTATTTCATTGGGCAGTCCCCAATCCCAAACCCAAAGCCCAGACCACCCTCCGCAGGCACCTCCGCCCTGGTGGGCTGCAAAAACCTAAGCAATTCCTCACCCAGATAAACTGGTCCCCCATTCATCGTGCATCCGACATTGACACTGCCCTCGCCTTCTTCTCACACACCTTCAACATGGCCTGTGATCTCTTTGCACCCTTCACCAAAATCCGATCCAAAAAGCAGAATGCACCCTGGGTTAGCCCTGCCCTTCTACAATTGCTAAGAAATTGGGATAACCTCTGGCACTTGCAACTGGGTAGATTGGCTGTCTGATAGGCAAGCTTACAATGCAGCCCGAATAAGTGCTCTTGGGCCGTCCGGAAAGCCAAGGCCTACCATTACCAGGCCACCCTTACCTCCTCCTGGGGTTCGGCCCAGACTTTCTGGGATAATATTAAACAGCTAAATGGAAAATCACGCTCCCCTGCCTCATCCCAGCTCACTAGTGATGGCACTACCTCGGCCGATCCTGCAATCATAGCTAACTGGCTCAACACCGCTTTCACTGACCTTAGCTCAGTCCTCCCTAGTAATTGCTTTGACCCTCTCCCCAGCCAACCTCCCCCTGTCCTCCACCACCCCAGCTTCCACCTGCACAAGGTTTCTGCCCGGGAAGCCAGACCTATCCTACTCAAAGCTTTGAATAGCAACAGCCCCGGCAGTGACTCACTGGACCCCAGTATCCTCAGGCTTGTGCTAGATGAAGTCCTTGCCCCACTCACCAGCCTAATTAACTGATCGCTCTGCCTGGGACAATTTCCCACTGCTTGGAAAACAGCCATAATCACGCCCATTCATAAAGGGGGTGACAGGTCGTCGGCCAACAACTACCAGCCAATCTCCATCCCCCCTCAAAGCCCCGGAAAAAGTGGTTGCCATTCAAATCACTGAATATCTGGCTAAGCATAACATCTTATGCCCAGAGCAACATGGCTTCCATGCTGGTCACAGTACCAGCACTGTGCTAATTGAATTCTCCAACTTCCTACACTCCTCCCTGGATACCAGCTCCCTAGCTGGTGCAGTGTTCATCGACCTCTCAAAGGCTTTCGACACTGTCTCCCACCCTCTTCTGCTGAATGCTCTCTGCCACACTGGTCTCTCGGCTGGCCCCCTAGCATGGTGCACGAACTATCTAGCCTTTCGATCACAGTGTGTTAAAATCAATGGGATACTCTCTGATACCCGTCCCATACACTCTGGGGTCCCCCAAGGCTCCATCCTGGGCCCCCTTCTCTTCTCACTCTATCTGAACACCCTGCCCAGTGCATGCCCTGGCAAAATTCTTCTGTATGCAGATGATGCTGTCATTTTTGCCACCCACCGCAATCCCGTCTCCCTTCAGGACACCCTACAGCAGTCTTTCAATGATGCCGAAGCCTGGTTTAAGGAGCGCAGACTCGTCATTAATCTTAAAAAACAAAGCTATGCTCTTTTCCCACCCCCAAAACAAAGCTAGCAACCACCCACTCCATATCCTTCCTAGTACCAAACAGCCACTGGAACAAGTCTGCTCCCTACAAATACCTTGGGGTTACCTTGACTCAGCCCTCACTTCCATGACCACACTGATGCCTAACATCCGCCACTAACACACGACGCTAGCATCCTCTTCCATATAGAACCTGCCTTCCCAAATGCGCTCGGCTCGCTGTTATGTCTTCCTATTGTCCCTTTAGACTATGGCCTACCAGTCTATGGTGCTGCCGACACGACTGCACTCAAAAAAATTCACTTAACCCTGAATAAAGCCTGCAGACTGATTACTGGTGCCCCCAGGCTCACACACACCTGTCAGTTGTATGACGAAGCTAAACTCCTTACCCTGGATGAACGGCTCCGATATCAAACCTGCCTCCTCACAAAAAAAACCCTACTTGGGCTCTCCCCTCCTGGGGTGACGGCATCCATCCACCGGATCCCACCCACTATTGAAACATGGTCATCCAACAAGACCACTCTAATGGTCCCCAGATCAAGAACCAGCCGTGGCCAGAGGTCCTTCTGCTACAGAGCCCCATCCTGGTTTAACTCTCTCCCTGCCCCCATCACCAATGCCACCACCATCTCCAAGTTCAAAACCACCCTTCAAAACCAACTCATCAACACTCGTAGCTGCTCCTGTCTCTGAAGGCAGCCTCCACCTCGACTTCTCATGACAACGCCCCACCGGGCGGCTCTCCACCTAGCCCACCCCACCACCTCTTCCCGGTACACCGTACCTATGTCTAACCTGGCCAGTGCCTGCTGTTTTTATGGTATGCCAATTAGATTGCTCAATTTTTGATACCAACTTGTGTAACACCTGTCTCAATTACTTGTACCCTGTAACCTAAATGTATTTTGTCTGACCTCAGTGTGACGTGGCGCCTCTGATGAACGCCTATTTTTAGCAAACATGTGCTATGTAACCTAAAACTCTATGTATGTCTTTAATATGATGAGGTACCTTTGGGAAACGAGCCTCTGGCTCAAAGGTTGTAAACTGATTTCACAAATAAATAAATAAATAAATGTAGAAGCTGACCTATGGTAGGAAGAATTCCAGAACAAGCTGACCCTAAACTCACAAGCCTGCCAGGCAAATGTTGGAATTCAGAAAGCAGGCATTGGTTAATTTATTTAACACTCTGATGGAGGGATCCCTGTGAAGAGTGCATCAAAATATTATGAGGGGTAACAAGGTGGGACACCGCTTGGCTCTAGCCCTGTGTAAGCAACAGGGAAACAGGGCAGTACTATGCCTTAGTGACCCAGATAAGGGGGTACCCACAGCTAATCCCTTGAACATTATAGACCTGCTTGTCAGGTACTACACCCAGCTATATATGTAGACCACGGATCCTGACATGCCAGACTTTATAGATGGGTTCTTATCTCAAGTAACCCTCCCAAACCTTTCATAGCCATATATGGAGCCCTAGAATGATAATTTAGAGTACAGGAAATAGGAGACAAGATTAAACAACTAAAAAATGTGAAGTCCCTAGGCACTGATGGGCCTCTTTCTGAATTTTATAAGACATTTACAGAATAACTGCTCCCAGTGTTAGGGGACTGCTTCCAGAGCATGTTGAAATAGGATAAGATAACTGAATCCTGGATGAATGCAGAAATATCCGCTACCCCGCTAGCTGGGAATGATATGTTACAATGTTCTTCATATCGTGCAATTTTCTTGCTTATATTAAGATATTATTATATTATTTCCTTGCTTATATTATATTAATATACTTGTGTTAGAAGGTTTTCCACACAATGCAACTATACAGCTTAGACCCAAGGTGGTGTTACTTTGCAAAATGCACTACACAGAACATTTTAGAAGCTTGTTTAAATCATGGTTGCAGTAATAGCAACTGACATCAGTAATGTTGTCTAAAGTTATTGTTAGTCTAGACTAGTTAGACATGAGTTATTCAGGTCAATGGCAGAGAACAGATATCAATAAAGGCAGTGGCTGGATATTGTTATGGAAGGTCATGGCTACTACTATAGGAGAATATGTAAAGCTGTACTGTAACTATATCATCTGTTGTACCCCTTTTATGTATTGAATATGTCTTATTTTGTATTTTATTATGCTGTAATATATTATACTAGTGTACACTGTTGTATCGTCCCAGGTGATGCTTAAACATTGGTATTGATTGTCTATTGCACTTACCTGGTAAACTAAAACTACATAAATGACATTTTAAAATGTTGGCATGCCTTAGAAAACTGCAGCTGTTCATGATAACTAAAGTGTGTTGTAATCATTTTCTTAATTATAAAAAGGGCCATGATTAATAAAATGAATATGTACCAGACATAGACATAACATTGGGAAAGTCTCTATACTGGTTTCGTTCTTGAACTGGAAAGGTACTGTAAGTACCACTCAATATGTATGGCACCCAGAAGTCCTTACCTTACCTTATGGCCCTCACTAATCCCCAGTAGACTACAGTATTTGTTTGCTCAGCTGAGCAGCTTATCTGCTGAAACCTGTGGATGTCTGCCTTCTTTGCTATTTTTGACTGCCGGGGTATGACATTCTGCCAATTTCTGTCTTCCCTGTCAGATTTTTCTGAGGCTCTAGTCGCACCCCCTCCAACTCCCCCATCCAGTATACATTTAACTCTGAATCCTTCCCTTATAACCCAGTGCTCACACCCCTTGTATTACTTGGTCCTGCATATAAATAAATTGAAATAATTCCTTGGCTCTTGTCTCACCCTCCTCACTCAGTTGAGCTTGGACCCTGTCTTAGCGTTTAACAATCTTGGCTCCATTGGCACCCTGCTCCCTTCCTGATTCTAATATTTACATTTAAAGAACTTCCTGACTCCAGTGACACTCCATTCTTCATGAATCCTGGTATTTACATTTAAACAACTCCCTCACTGTAGTGGCACTTCCAGCTCTCCACTGATTTCTCTGCCATTATTGTTGTGCCTGGTGTTAACCCCCAACCTTCAATGCCCCTCAGCCACCCACCCCAGACCCCATTATGTCAGCCAGCACATATCCACGACTCACCTCTATGATCAGCTGGCATCTGCCACACACAAGTACTGTATCACTATAGAAAGCAAGTGAAAAATCCTGTACTTGCAGGAGGTATTCTCAAAATAATGGAGCTTTAATTTTAGACTGTGTTCCACATGGACTGGATCACTAAACTTGCTTATATAGCAATACAGGTCTAGTGCCTGAAAGACTGCAGCCAGCGATGGGCGTAACTGGTGTATATGTGCTGCCCACCATTACTAAGACTGGGATAGGGGGTTGGTGGGGCACTGGTGGAGGGTTGCCACTGTACACCAGAGATACTGGTAGTGGGACTACAGGGATGTGTGGGGTGTTGCACTAAAATCCGACACCATTGAAATTATTGTCTGGTGATTGGGGGAAAGAGATACCATGAGTGATAGGGAGTTCATTTAATATAATTACAGGTACTGGGATCGGAGAGGGAGGGAGAGGTGCTACTAGAACCAGGGAATAATTAAGATTTAAATGTATATGGGAAGGGTTAAAAGAAGGAGATACAAAAAGATTATCCAGGAAAGATTATGTATTAAACATACATAGGATTGGGAGAATGGGAAGCAGAACACTGGGAAGGAAAGAAAAATGATTTAAGAGTATATGAGACCAGGGAACATGAGGAGGGGTGCCACTATATGCTAAGGTTGAGAGAATGTAGAAATTGGCAACTTCAGCTCAGCTTTGATTCAGACCCCTGTCTTCAGTTCAGCTTCATCACTTCATCCAAAGACATTTTGGGTTCTTGGTATCAAGGTTCAACAGGTTATAAATAGGGGAAAGTGGCATCCTTTAACCACCCACACTCACCCCAGTCACCCTCAACCTTTCCCACCCTTCCCTTGTCTTCCAGTTAGACTTTAAGGAAAGTACGGTCACAACCTGGTACAGTGCCAGGAGCTAGATATGTTATATTTTTACAAAACAAATCTCTGGGGAAGTAGGAGGGTGGAAAATGACTGTGATGGGTTAAGGGGTGGCCATAGGACTAACCTCGCAAATTGAAAAGGCCAAAGGTTTTTATTTTAGTTAACTACTGGAGAGTCAAAGCTATTCTGAAATGGTCCTAAACTTCTACTGGGCCAGGCTGAAGGCAAACATGTTACATTTTGGCATATTCATTGAATGCAAATTTGGTGTTGACTTGTTCTTACTGGATGACAGAGATTCCTGATCAAAGGATAAGGATGAGGAGGTCACTTACTGTGTATCATGTGCGTTTTTAAAAACAGGGTTGTAAAAGTATTACCTAGTACTTTGCAGGTAGCCTGTTAGCACCTCCAAAATTGATAAAATATGCCAGTGCAGCTTTTCTGCCAGCCAACACCCCTCATTAGAATGCTTTCCTGAGGTCAGTTATGGCTCTCATGATAAATGTTTTGGCCCACACTACAGTAACAGTGCCTTGAAATATGGCACCTGCTGCACTAGCAATATTCGGCACACAAAGCACAGTTAGTGCAACACAAAACCTGTTAGTGAAGCATTAACAGTACAAAATGGGGCCAAATGGCCACAAACAGTCCCCTTGTTTGATAAAACATTTTTAAAAATAATTCAGAAGACATAGTTTGGAAATAACAGTTGTGTATGTCTTTAATGAGATGCAGCCTTCTGTTTTTCATTGGGCTATAAACAATTACTGAACTGCTTCTTCTTTACAGCAATGATGCCCCTGATGATGCACAACTGGCAAGTGTGTTTGAATCACTGTTAGACAAGCCTGGGATGGGAACCCGTTGTATGAACAATAATCCTATACCGTGAGTATTGTAAAAAACATTGAGCTTGGAATATAAAGCTATGCAAAGCTGCTCTCATTAAGGTAAGAGGAAGTGTCTTGTCGAGTAGATGGTCTTATCTATGATTGATTATAGTGATGTAATCTACGACACTGCTCCAAAGTGTCAGTTATCCAAATTGAACACATAGAAGCACAGAAACACTGAATGTGTCAGCAGAAAAGGACCAGCAGGCCCATCTAATCTGCCCTAGTTTCTCTGCCTATTTCTATACCCTAAACCCTATTTGGTCACAGATATCCCTCATCCTCCCTTTTCTCTACATAGTATGCCAATGTGCCTATCCCATGCATGCTTAAAGCTCCTCACTGTTTTCACCCCCCTCCACCTCTACTGGTCGGCTGTTCCAAGCATCAACCACTCTTCCTGTAAAGAAGTATTTCCTCACATCTCTCTTAAACTTCCCCCCTCCCAAGCTTGATAGCATGCCCCTATGTTCTGGTGCTCTTCCTCTGAAAGTGACATCCCTCCTGTTCTTTGTTTACCCTCATGAGGTACTTACAGGTCTCAACCATATCCCCTCTCACTTTCCTATCTTCCAGAGAGTACACATTGAGGTCATGTAGCCTCTCCTTATATGATTTTTGTGCAACCTCTGCACGATTTTGGTAACCCTCTTCTGGACTGCTTCCACCCTGTTAATGTCCTTGTGGAGGTAAAGCCTTCAGAACTGGACACAGTACTGCAGGTGGATTTTACAAGTGATCAATACAGTAGTAACAGCACCTCTCTTCTTCTGCTAGAAATCCCCCTCCCTATGCAACTCAGCATCCAGCTAGCCTTGCCTACTGTCTTATCGCATTGCCCTGCCACCTTGGGATCATCAGATATTATTACCACAAGGTCCCTGTCTTGCTTAGTGACTATAAGTACCTTACCTACAATCTGACATAAGCCCCCAGGTTTACCTACCCAAGGTGCATGACTGTGCACTTTTTGGCATTGAACTTCATTTGCCACACCCTAAACCACTCCTCTAGTCTTCCCGATCCCTTTGCATTCTCTCCACTCCATTCACGGTAACCACCCTGTTGCATATTTTTGTATCATCCTCAAAGAGACACACCTTCTCCCTCTACTTCCTCAGCAATGTCACTTATGAAGACATTGAAGAGGACAGAAGCCAGTACCAATCCCTTTGGTACTTCACTTGTCACTCTCCTGTCCCTTGAGTGACAGCAATTTACCACCACCCTCTGTTTTCTTTCTTTCAACCACTTTGATACCCGATTTACCACCTTCTCCCCCACCTTGAGGTTGCTAAGTTTCATAATGAGCCTGCTGTGTAGTACAGTGTTAAAAGTCTTACTAACAGTCCAGACAGGCCAGATCCACTGGCCTACCTTTATCTACCTCCCTTGTAACACAGTCAAAGAAATCTATGAGATTTGTTTGCCATGACTGCACCCTGTGAAGACATGTTACCTATGGACTTACAGCCCATCAGTCTCTCCTTCGGCAGGATTTCCATTAATTACCCCACCACTGATGTGACTAACTGATCTATAGTTGCTATCCTCCTCCCTGCTGCTGCACTTGTGCAGAGGGACCACATCGGCCTTCGTCCAGTCCTCTGGAACTACCCCTGTCTCTTCTGAGGTGCTGAATAGTGATGCCAAAGGGGTGGCTAGCACTGTGCTCTGTGCTTTTTGTACTCTTGAGTGTATCCAATCTGGCCCCATCACCTTGTTTTCTTTCAGGGCTTCCAATCCCCAGCAGACCCTTTCTTATGAAAATGGACTTGTGTCTATTCCCCCCACTGGTGCTGATGATGCAAGTTGACCCATCCCATCCCCCTTCCACTGTGAAGACTGAGTAGAAGTACTCATCTAATTTAAAAAGTTTGTTTTTTCTTGATCTTCTACACAGTCCCCCCCCCGTTCTCCTGATCCCCACTATCCCTCCCCTTGCCTTCCTCTTTCCTCACATGTACCTGAAGAAAGTCATATCCCCATTTTTGACCTCTAAGGTGAGCCTCACTTCTGTGTGTGCCTTTTCTGTCATCTTTCTCCTCGCTGCCTCTCATTGTTTATCCAGATATACCTCCCAGTCCCCCTCTTTTTAGGTCTCCTTGTGCTTCCTAGATGCTGTTTTTTGTGTCTTACCACCTTAATCAAACTCTTTATCATAAAAGATGGTGGGGGGGGGGGTTGCAAATTATCACACATGCAGATGGGTCTTTTTATTCAAAATCTTGTTTCTTTATTTGTTTTCTGGCTCATACCCTCTACATTTCACGAACAGTATTGGCTTCCTCAGGAGGTGCCTCCACAGACCTTAAAAAGTATAAATATACAGTCAAAAATATCCTGCCCACAATTCATCTTTACTTATTCATCTTAAAAAATCTTTCTTTTTACATAACAATGAGAGACACTCACTTAATATACAGCAATCCAGATACATATTCCAACCATTATATTCATTCAGTTTCAAGATTGCATACCTATAATTAAATATATTAATTAATTGCTATTGTGAATTTCCATTCACCATCATACTAGTTTGCAAATGACAGACATAACCACCACCAGTTGCCAAAAACCAAATATCCATTGTGTACTCTTCTTTACCAGCCTTTTATTTCTCCTTCTATACGTTGTCCATTTAGACTATCCGTGATACTTCCAGAAACAGCATCAACAAACTTTATTTCTCATGTGGTTCCTTCCTATAATTGCAGTTTACTAAATAACATATATCCATTTTCTTTTATCACAATTTCTTCCTTATAATCACATTTTACTAGATGACATATGCACATTTTTTGTATGTTCCATTCATTAGCTGTGTAAAATATATTATACCAAAGTTATTTTTTATTTATACACAGAATCCCTATATCCCATTCCCACTTCAAACCAAATTTTAAGCAATGTTTCTTTTACCTTCTCAGTCTTTGTATTGGTTTCTCTCTATTTGCATTTCTAAAGCTTTGCAAGTAACAATTGTGTGGGCCCCATGTAGTGGTTGCTTTGAAAAAATGAAGGAAAATCCCACAGATAGTCCAGTCCCTCCACAATGTGCAATCACCAACCTAAAAAAAAAAAAACTGCTGTAAAACGACTGTTTTATTTGCAGCAAACATGTCTTAACTTGAATGTTCCTGAAAATGTACTTCATGGGCAAATTCAAGCACCACAATTAAGTGATCTTGGGGGGGTTTAACCACCCTGACCTCAAATCTGATAAAAAATAAGAAATGAAAACAGTTATAGGTGAAAAAACACTACCAAAGTCCCTACCCCCAAAAAAGAACTGCATATATTCACAGACTTTGACTATTTTCACTGTTTTTGTTTTGTTTTGTTTCATGGCACATGACTTTAAAACTTTCCTTACTTTGTAATCCCAAATTTTGGAGATAGGTTATCCATCATTAGCCATCATGACCATCCAAGCAGCAACTTTCATACCTACCTGATGGGTCTTTCACTTAGTTTGTGGTCCACAGGACTTTGCTTAACATATCCTGCCGATCTGGCACTGTACCCAACCGATGTCCTATTTCAAAACTAAGGCACACAAGGCCCTGCATGAATCAAGCTATACTTCCAGCACCATACCTGATGGGTTTTCTACTTCATGTTCCCTATAGGCCTGCTGTATCGTGTAGGGGTCACATAGCCCTGCAGAAAGCAATGTACAGGTCTGTTCTTGTAGCTGACGGGTCAGCTGCTTCATGTAGATCCCACAGGACATGGAACAAACAAGCTACAGGTCCTGTTCTGTGCCTGATAGGTATGACTCATATGTTGTTTTGTGCAGGGTTCACAGGTCCCTCTGCAAAGCAAGTTATGTCTCAGCTTCTACAGTTGCAGCCAAAGACATGGCCAGATATTTCCTGAAATGTCTTTAATATCTCTAGAGGAATACCTTGCCTGCATGCAGTACCACAGTGGGCCACTAGAGAGAATCTCTTTAGACATCTCTTTAGAAATATAATAAAATATCTGAAAATATCTTTTCATAGCTAGAAAGAATCAAGCTCTACTCAATTAAACATTTTTGTAACATGGTTAATAGTTGTAAGTGAAATACAGCATAAGGATTGGTGTAAACGTACCACATGACGAAAGCCAAGCGGGTATTAATCCAACGGTAATGCCCGCTTCTGCAGTTCTAATTGTAGCCACAAGACAGAAGAAATCACCCAAATAAAACTTGGCAATGTAGTACACAGATAGCACCACAAACAAAGCGTTGTCTACTATCGTATAGCAAGTATGTATCCCACCCACCCACCCAGCGCCATTGTAAGTCGTAGTAGGATAAGAAAGCACCACACAATAAAATGGATAATTTTATAACAACCTTCTCATTGTGTGGAGTGAAAGGTAACATCCGGTGGGTAGATGAACAATATGGAAAGAGAGAAGTGTTAGTTAGCACCACGGGAAGTACAAATGATCATGTGGTACTCAATGGAGGGGAGACGGTGAAATCAATTACTTAAAAGCTAGTGAAAATACACCTGTAGAACAAGCAAAAGTTAAGTGTGTTAAAAAGAAAGAGAAAAGAAGTCATATAACAGACATAGTATCTGCACAAGACCAACCAAGTACCAGGGGAAAAAAAAGAGAAAAAGAAACGCACTGTGCAGACACCAAAGCTGCAACTGGCAACAACCTTACGGCATGTAGTGCTCACTGACCAGAAGCTAGATAATCTCGAGCACAAAAAGGTAGAGGCAAACACTCACAAGAACACAGCCTGGTCTTGTAATGTGTTTAGTGACTGGCTAAAAGGAAATGACATGAAGTTAGATATCAGCACAATTTGTCCACAGGACCTTGCCAGTATTTTGAGAGAGTTCTATGGCTGTGTGCGAATGAAGCAGGGCAAGGAGTATAGTATCAGTTTGTACATTGCTCTCCGAGTGGGTCTAAATCACTATATTAATAACGTAGAGGTTAACAGAAAGATAAATATTATGAGTGATGCAGAATTCCAGTCAGTGAACAATGTGTTTCTTGCTGTACTAAAGGAATACAGAGGGAGTGGACAAGATGTGGTCTCCCACCATCCAAGAATATCAGAAAGATACCTCTATAAAATCCAGAATTGTGCCAAACTGTGTCCAGAGTCTGCTTTTGGCCTCATCTGCAGACTCTGGTTCGAAATACAGCTGGGGCTGGCATGCAGAGGTAGAGAGGGACAAAGACAGTTAAAGCAGAACTCCTTTGTGATAGGCAAAGACGACGATGGACAAGAGCTCCTCACTCTAGCGTTTAATGAGAACACCAAAAACCATTCAAAGTAAATGAACCAAATAAGCAAGCACTGCAAGGAGTCCTATACAGTAAACCTGGAAGCAAAGATTGAATGGTGACCATGTATAGGGAGTACATGGACAAATGCCCCTCAAATGCTCCTGCCTTCTACCTGCACCCCTTGAAGTTGGCTCAGAGTGCACTAGATGGGAAAACTTGCTGGTACACCCATCAGCCTATGGGCAGAAATCATCTATGGGACTTAATGCCACAAATATCCACGGATGCAGAGTTAAGCACCAGATATACTAATCATAGTATTCGCAGCATGGCAGTACATACTGTATGCTCTCTGAGGCTGGTCTCGCTTCGAGAGAGATCATGTCTGTTATTGGACATCAATGCATGTCCAGCCTAAGAAGCTACTGGTGTCCATTAACAAAAGATAGAAAGAAATGGTCCACAACCGCTGTGACTGTTGTGGCTAAACATGTCTTTTGGTTCCATAGCTGAAGATGCCCTTTTGGATCCACATCTACTCCTGCACTTTGCCAGCACCCCCCCCCATCTTCACCTCCCCTGCTGGCCCATGACAAATGCCACCTGGCTGCACTACCTCTATTCTTACCCACCTTCCACCTCTCCTCTCCTCTCTCTGTTCCCCCCACCACCTACCTCCCCTTTTCTCCCATCCACTTAGTCTCCCTGATTTCACCCTCCTCCTTTCCCTTTCCCCTCCCCAAAGTTTCACCTTATTGTTCTTTTTTCCTCTACAAGACTGTGTTTTTTTTTTTTATTTTATAAACTGTTATCTTTGCTTATGTTTGTCTCAATTGTACCGATGATGTGGAACCTTTGTAAAAGAGCCTCGGCTCAAAGGTATTTGTAATCCTAGAACAAATAAAAAAAAATACATAAAAA
Source organism: Neoceratodus forsteri (assembly GCA_016271365.2). Taxonomy (NCBI): domain Eukaryota; kingdom Metazoa; phylum Chordata; order Ceratodontiformes; family Ceratodontidae; genus Neoceratodus; species Neoceratodus forsteri. The sequence continues at coordinate 1,209,855,068 of CM057453.1, read as the reverse complement.
TAAAAATACTGGCATCCCCTCCCAGTAGTGAACTGACAGTAGACGAGAGTAGAGATGGGCAAAATAGCCCCAATTCACTCTGCGGAGTGAATCGCGAAGTGAAAGCAGATTCGCAGAGTACTCCACAATGTGAAGCAGAGTTCTTTGCATTATAATGAGTAACGCGAAATCCATTGCAAACAATGACTTTGCGTTACTCTGCCTTCCCAAATCAGTACTCCCACCAACTCTTAAGGCGAAGTACATTGAAAACAATGTACTTCACCTCACTTTGCCTTGTTTTTAAGCTCCAAAGGCAAATTTTGCAGTGATTCATGGGATTTCAGGTCACATGGGCTCTATATTGTTCTGCACAACCTCAGTTCGGGGCAGTGTGTGTGTAGGAAGCTGTAGGAGACAGTCTGCTCTGAGAGCTCTCTGTGATTCAAACCTTCTGAAAGCTGTTCAAAAAGCCTTTTTGAGTATTTTTTTTTTGCTCAAACTTTAGTTCATTGATTGTAGGAAACCCTCCTCTGCTCATATCATTGAGTGTTTATTGTTTGTGTGTGGATTTTAAATGTTAATGTACAACATTGAGTCTGTGAAGTAAGAGATAGCAAAAGTGTGCTTTGGGGGAGGGGCGTATCTGTGGTGTAGGTAGATTAACTTGGAGAAAATGACAGTTCTTCCTGTTTCGGTGATATTTTTCTTGTATAACTGTGTTTATGTACACACAGTAATATTTTCAATAATTCTTGCCATTTTTTACTGATTGTTGTGGTACAGCAGTGCATAATTTTAGTTTGTTTAAAATACTTGGTTATATTACTGAAGTTTTCAATTTGCTACACATTGTATGTGTGTGAGTGTGTGTGACGCATGTCATCAAACCGGACACCTTTTATTGTGCCACATAGTAATTTCAGCAATGTGAACCTGCTATCCACTGCAGCTGTGTTATTTTTGTACTTCTTTGTGGTATCTTTATTGGTACTAGTACTAGTACTAGTGACTGTTACTGCAGCAGTGCAGTACACTGCCTCCCCCCCATCGTGACCTGCCCCAACAGGCAAAGGTATTCTTTTCCAGATTTGAATTTTTGATGGTGAGCACTGGTTAGGTGTTGTGCCTTTGCATCTGCTTCTCTTCAGTGTGCAGCACAATCTTAATCTGTCTGTGCATTTGCATCTCCTTAGGGCCCAATCTCCATCTGAAACTTAAGTCACAGTTGTTTCTTTGGCTTCCCTTCAGAGTACTGGACTGTTGTGGTGCATAATTCTGCATGAACATTGTACTCATTAATATGCATTTTTAAGTCAGGACCATCGTCACATTCACAAGTCACTCGGGATACAAATCACATTCTTCGTCATCACGGTCAGAAATAGGTTTCATGTGATAATAGCGAATACAAAATAGCGAATGTCAAAATAGCGAATGCCACTGCCCATAACAACTACTACTACCTGTTCTTTCAACAGTTGTTCTTGGCATGATGACTTGATACTATGCGGGGGGCTGTGCCCCACTATCTCAAATATTCTAACACCATGTCGCTCATTGATTTTGGAAAGAATTACATATTCAGAACACTGTAATTATGCGTCGCTATTATGTGTCATTTGCTATTGTGACACTCGCTATTTTGCAGTCGCTATTATCACGGGATACCTCACAAATGCAGTCACAAATCACGATTGATGATCATGTCACGAATCGCAACATTAATTTTTTATCTAGTTACTTGAATGTATTGTAAGCCTGTTTTGTAGTATCTCTCCAGGCTTCACCACCCCGCCATTGTACTCATTAATGAGTGTTTTTAAGTCAGGGGATTTTGTGCTACAGCTCATTGGGGAATTACAGCAGTAGCCATTCACATTTATACAGTTCCACATTTGTTATCTCGCACCATTGACACCAAATCACATTCTTCAGCGTCATGGTCACAATTGCAGTCACAAATCATTGATTCACAATCATGTCACGAATCACAACATTAATGTTTTTACTAGTTACTTGGATGTATTATAAGCCTATTTTGTAGTATCTCTCCAGGCTTCACCACCCCACCATTGTACTCATTAATAAGTGTTCTTAAGTTAAGGAGTTTTGTGCTACAGCTCATCAGGAAGTACAGCCATAGGCATTCGTGCTTCCTTTACAGTTCCATATTGGTTATCTCACACTGTCGACACCGAATCATTTTCTTCATCATCACGGTCACAAATGCAGTCACAAATCATTGATTCACAATCACGTCACGAATCACAACATTAATGTTTTTACTAGTTACTTGGATGTATTGTAAGCCTGTTTTGTAGTATCTCTCCAGGCTTCACCATCCCACCATTGTTCTCATTAATAAGTGTTTTTAAGATTGGGAGTTGGACAGTGTCTGCAGTACATATAGTACACAGACAGGAAAGAAGACTGACTGCACACATGCAGTTTAGCACGGTATACTTGCACTGCTCAGTATGCTTTTCCACAAACACTCTGCGACAGAAAGTAAACATTAATGAGGCACCACAACAGCGCACACACACACACACACACACACACACACACACACACACACACTTACACACGTAACAGAAGGAAGGGGAGCCAGAATACAAAGTGTCAAGCATACAGAAGACAACAAAAAAAAAGGCATAATTACATAAAAGGGTCAGGGATGGTGGAGAAATACATTTTATAACACAGCAAGGAAGGTGTGGGGGGGCACATGGTGTGAAAAAAAAAATAATGTGGGATCCCATGGTGATTCAGCAGCTGTTCCAGCATGGACATATTTTGCAACTGATGTCCCTCTATGTGATCCAGCCACTGCTTGACAGAATTCACCCTCTCATTGTTCTCCTTGACAGCACTCCAGAGACCTGCCAAGTCAGCCTGCATTACATGCAGTTCTCTGGGGTCCACACGTTCTACAGGCTGACCTGCTGGTGGTGGTGGTGGTTTGGGTGCATGTGGAGCAGCAGGTGCTGCTCTGGCCCTTCTCTTCTTAGGGCCACCGCCATGCACAGCTGCACCCTCTGCCACAGAAGGACCAGCAGGTACAGGCATGGCCCATTCTGTGGCAGCTTGCCACTCCAACTGGTGGTGATTAAGCATATGGGTGCACTGGCCCCCAGTCCCAGGTGAGTTCCCCAGGGGCCACGGTACACTTCCACCTCACATATAGTAGGTGGCACCTGACCACACTGCTGTCCCCCCAACACAGTCAAAAAACTGCCAAACAATGGAGGTGCAGGGAGGACCAGGCACAGGCAGGGGAGTGCCAGATGAACTGGAAGCCAACTGGCCACAGTGCTCAGCAAGGTTGAGATCCACACCTGGGCCCAGAGGCACAGATACATCCTGCTCTAGAGGACCTGGTGCTGGGGCAGGTGCTGGACGTGGTAGTGGTGGTGGTTCAATTGCCTCAGAGTCAGGAGGTGGTGCTGGTCCTGCTTCCGGGGGGGACACTCACAATTTTCAATTGGTCCAGCAGGAACTGGCAGCCATGCTCCCCACACAAGCGCATGGTAAGATTCCTACCAGTGCCATGCTCTCCCAGAGCTGCCCCCACCCCAGACATTCCCTCACCCTGGTCCATCTCTCCTACTGCGCTCCCTCAGTCTGAGCAATGACTACTCACGCTGTCACACAACATGCACACAGTCACACACAAACAACTAACTACTTATAAAGGTAAGAAAAATAAATTTACAGAAAGAACAAATTAAGTAAAAAAAGAGTACAGCAAAGACAAAAAAATGTAGCTTTTAAAAAAGCTGTTGGGTCTAAATCAAAGCTTAAATCTCCTCCTCCTCGCTCTGATCTCCAAGTCTCAGCAGTGAAAAAACAACACACTTGTCTCTCTCTGTCTCTGTCTGCACAGGAGAAAGTGAAAGTGTCTGCTTGAATGACTCACTTCCTTCCTTTTCCAGCCTGGCTGTGGCTAAAGAGCATGGCAAAGTCCATTGAAAACAACAACTTTGCATTGTCATTCTGTCTTAATGCGAAGTGGTAATGAGAAGGCAGAGTGAGCACTTTGCATTGCCCACTCCGCGTAGCAGAGTGGCAACTTGAAGTGCCTACTTCATGGACACTTCGCTGGCAGAATTTAATTTGCTGCATCTCTGGATGAGAGATCAGTGTCAAAGTGCAATGGGCAGCATAAACAGTAGCGGAGACCCCGTAACATGGACCGACAGTGCCAGTAGAGGTAGTGTTACACAGGCATACAACAGAAACAGGAATGGTAGGAATCAGTTGCAAAGTAATGTCAGAATTACCAGCAGTACCAATGACACCCACCGCAGAACGCAGTCCAAGCTCTGAAACAGAAGTGCCAACTTGTAAAGCAGTGTTGTGCAGAAAACCAGAACAAAAATCAAACCAGAAGAGAGACAGGAGATACTCTAGTACTGCAGGCAGGATTCAAACCATTTCAGCTGCAGCACTTCACAATCAACAGGCCCGTCAACTTCTGTTATTATGGGAGAGAAAATGCAAGCGAACGACCATGGAGAGAAGAACAGTAGCACCTGAGGGATCACAGATAAGTGAAAAAAGCATACCGAATAAACGATCGATGCAGGAATGAAACCATTGATGCAAGTATGCAAATGAACCATGCATGTATCAAACGCGATCCAGCAAGCTGTGACCAGATGCCAGAAAATGTAAATGTAGATGTAAGTAAAAGTTAAATAATCAGCCCGATTGTTCTGTCTGCAATAAATAAACAGCAAGTTGTTTTGAGGAAAAAAAGAACCACTATAGTAATAAATGTTGTTGCGCAAAGGAAGACAAGTTGCATAACTTTTTTCTCAAAACACCACATTTCCAGGATAACTGAAATATAAGAAATGTCATAATAGCAACATTTACTAATATATTGCCCATGTTACAAGAGCATTAATCCTCTCCAGAGTCGGGGTCTGTTAGTGGATTAATGCCTGGTTGGTGGTTGGAAGCACTCGGCCGCACCAACCCCCAACAACCAGGCATTAATCCACTAGTAGAGCCCTCTTCTGTCATGGATTAATGCTTACGTGTAAACCAAAAAGCCATCGCCAATCCACGACAGATAGCTAAGGAATCCAGACTCTATTAGAGTGATTTTTATATGCTAGTGGACACGAGCATCTACTTAGAAGCTCATGATGCTTACCTAGCTCAGATACCTTTGCCCTACCTGTCTGAGGAGGCCCACTTATTTTTAAAGCAGATCCTCTTGCTCAAGGAGCTTCAGACGGCATTGTAAACCTTAGCTTCTGACAAAGCTCTCGGCCTGGATGGATTTGCTGTATCTTTTTATAAAGCTTTTTCTCAAAAACTTCTTCTCATCTGTTACAGGTTTTCACAGAGGATGAGCCAGAGGCATCCTTCAAGGAGGCCTTCTTCTCTGTCCTCCCAAAACCCAGATGGAATCCCATAAAAGTTTTTAATTATCACCCAGTTTCTTTATTGAAAGTTGATTGTAAGATTTTTGCCAAGGCCGTAGCTCTCCATCTATAGCAGCTATGGTCTGAATTAATTGGCCCAGAGCAGGTAAGGTTAATGGCAGGATGCCTGTCCTCTGATCATGTGCAAAAGCTCCAGCATATGATCTCTGCATCCAGTGGGAGACAGACACCTGTGGCTCTGGTCTCCCTGGATGCAGAAAAAGCTTCTGACAGGATTTCTTAGCCATATCTTTTTTCAAGTCTGAGGTAAATTTGGTATCTCATTCGTATTCACTCCATGGGTGAGATTGTTATACTCACACCCTAACTCACAAGTGTGATGTAATAGAGTTCTTTCCTCTAGGTATCTCCTCATGCATGGGACCCACCAGGGTTGCCCCCTCTCTCCTTTACTATTTAATTTATACCTGGAACCTCTGATGTGTCATATAAAGTCTCACCCCTTAATAGAAGTTATTTCCCTTGGGACCAGCCACTATAAGATCTAGGTCCGTGGTTCAAATCCCGGTGCACCCACATTTTTCTTTCTCATTTCCATCCTTGATTTAAAAAAAAAAAATAAGATCTAGGTTCATGATGATGACATTCTTTTACATATAGCTAATCCCATCACCTTGCTTAAAGTAGCCTTAGATGAAATACAACATTTCATCGCTTTCTCCCTATACAGCCTAACTCTTGAAAAAAAACAAGTGCTTCCTCTGAACATTTATGTCTGGAAGGCAGACGTCATGTCTATGGGGGATGGTTGGTCACTCTGGGAAATTACCTATTTGAAAATTAAACTCACTACCTCTATGACCCAGATATTTCAAAGAAACTTCACAGAACTAATTTGGGCCATCTGGGCTGATTTAGGTCAATGGACTGGGCTTCCTCTGACATTGTTGGGTCAAGTAATCATCCTGAAAATGAATATCTTAGCCTGTCTTTTGTATTTTGTGAATATGTTGACAGTCTGGTTACCCCTGAGAAGGTTTCAGGATTTACATACTTTGGTATTCACCACTGTGTGGAAGAGTCATAGACCCCAGCTTTGATATTTATAATTAGCTACCCCAAAATCTGAAGGGTGTCTGAGTGCTCTGGACCTCCTAGCATACTATCACACTGCTCAGGGCACCAAATATTTTCAGTGGTTCTCCCTGCCAGGAGAGTGTCCCCACTCTAATATCCTACAGCGGTGGACTATTGAAAATGATATATGCCGTCCACAAGGTATCAGTTTACAGGTGCCTTTTTACACCACTTATGTGGCTTTACCCATGCCTCTAAAAGAGACCCACATTACAGCTTCTTTTTTGATTTATGGTCAGTTGAGTCAGCTTATGAAAGTTTCTTTGTGCAATCCCTTAGAGCAGCCCTTATGGTGTAATCCAAATTTAACAAAAGGAGGCTTGGCAACATAAAGGAATACTTTAGGTTTCTCATTTACATTCAGGTCAAAATTGGGTTTCTCTTTGCACCCTTCAACAAATTTTTGGACTGGACCCAAAAGATATTTTTTTTTATTGTCAAATCAGTTCTTTAATGCAGCGTAAAATAGTAGTTGGCCCACCTTCAGACCAACCTGACCTTACTTTGGTTGAGCTTGGGTGACTAAGTGTTGACCGACATTCTATCTCTAAAATTTACCATGCTCTTCAACAAGTCTTGCCTCATAGGTATGGTCCTCTTCCCAAATATTGGCCTCAAGCCTTGGACTAGAGGCTAGAAGACCAACAATGGCATGAGATTTAGCACAATATACATTCTCACCTCAAAAATGATTGTTACCATTTTATTCAATTTAAAATAATTTATGCCATCTATAATACTCCAGCTTCCCTGATATGCACATGGTGTAACAGTGTGGAGGATACCTTGCTACACATTTTGTGGGATTGCCCCAAAGTTCAGCCTCTCTGGAATTGCATACAAGAGGCACTAAACCCAGCCTTGGGACTCTCTGAGGCTTTCACAAAAGAGCATTGCATTTTGGGATTGGATATGCAGGCACTAATGGGGCCAGATGCTATTATTTTGTGCTTATTACTATGGCAGTTAAAAAAAAACTTATTCTCTGACATTGGATGGATCACACTATTCTGTCTTTTTCTGAATAGTACAAGGAAATTTTGGGTATGTTATGTGAGGAAAGCACATTTACATCTATGAGACACTGCTATCAATAGTATCTCCAACGCTTGGCCCCTTGAATGGTTGGGTGTCCACCTAGGGCACTAATTCTATCCCTTTAGTTCAAGTTACTGTCTTTATCTGGAAGAATATAACTTTCCCCTACAGCTCCAGGGCCTGGGTTTCAAGGGGGCGGGGGGAGGATGGGTTATTGGGGGGTTGTTACTTTTGCTATCTGTGCTTTCTGCGTTTCACAGTTTGCTGTTGATTGTATGGTTGTATTTAACTTTTTTCTCTAATAAAGTTTACTTAATTAACCAAAATGATAGAATCAAGTTACACTTCATCTGATGCATTGTGCAGGGCCCATAGGCCACGTGCAGAGCAAGTTTTGCATCAACTGTTACTTTACACAGGGCCTTGCATGAAGCAAACTGTATGTCTAGCACTATACTTTCTCAAACATGAAGGACATTTATTACAATAAAAGTACAATAATGCATACATTAGGATTACAAAGCCACAAAATTCAGGATATGAGATGTTAGGGTTTTCAATCCGAATGATGTCCACCCTCATGACTGTAGCCTAAGCTACAGGTTCAGGGCTGTTCACAGTGGGCCTGCTGGTTCAAGCTACAGGTCTTACAGTTATGCAGAATTTAAAGGGGAAACTCATAGTCTTGCAACAGTAATACAAAACATTTGGATATGGGCAAGAAAAGAGGTTTGTAGTGTTAGGTAATAGAGCATAACAACTGAGGTGCAGCTGTTCACTAAAAATGCAATAGGTCAACTTATATGCCTTGTAGAAGTTATTTGGATTGTCTAAATGCTTATAAAGCATATATCTGGCTTGAATTAGGCAAGGCTGGCCAGCACTTTCAGCTGTTGGGTACTGCAGTGCTAAATGCCTTTTCATCCATCATCCACTTTGTTTTTGGGACATGGAGGATTTCTCTAGTCTGGAACCTTAACCTCTAAATAGAGGTAGTTTTGGAAAGCAGAGCACTCAGGTAGTTGGGGGATGTGCTCTGAGTACTTTTATGTAAATAGACATTGACCAGTGTAACTGTGTTCTCATCTCTTCAACTAGGGTGTTAAGTGACTTATATAGGTCACAGCGATGTGTGTCTGACACATATCCAAAAGAGACCTGCATGCTTGGTTTTAGATTTATGAAAGTGTTAACTAAAATGATGCAGTGAATCTTTGTATAAAGAATGATATGGTAGTCTATAGATTTTAGAATGCTGTGTCAATGATACCTTAAAACATTTTCTTGCAAAATCACAGTAATAACTAAAGAAGAGAGTAGTCCCTAGAATTGTTATATGTCTCAAAGAGATAAAAAAGATCAGAAGTTCTCAATAATTGTTTTTCCTTTCTCTTCACTTTGTGTAATCAGGAATCTCCCTTGTGCCACCAATGGAACCGACTGGTACACTCCAACAGTGTCTCAAGCTGTCTTAGATATTTTTGAGAAGGGGAACTGGAGTATGGAGAATCCCTTCCCCACCTGTCAGTGCAGCACACCAACTAGAACAATTATGTTGCCAGACTGCCTCCCTGGTGCTGGTGGGCTGCCACCATCAGAGGTATGTATTGTATCACACAACACACTTTCCATAGAACTATTAGAAAGCAAACATAGGCATTATAAGTGAGGCTACAGGGGTAGTGAATACTGGTCCCTCACATCATGTGTTGGCACCCTTTTCAAACTGTACGAGAGGCCTTTCCGCACCATGCAATCCTGCTTAAAGTTGAACCAGCATAATATTCTGTGGTGATTTGCATATGCAGCCCATGATGCTTTGCATTGTGTGGGCATGTGTGATTTTGTAAAGACATTATAAGCAATATATGCAGAACCAATCCTATAGATATACTCCTGTCATTTCTTAAGTGTTACATGACAGGTAGTCAAGTAAGCAACAACATATGAAGTAGTGAGTGATAATGCTAACTTATTGTATGCCTTACAGTGTATTATTCAGTTACTGTGCTTATGAAATGGTCACATCTCCTGATCGGCCCTGATCTCATGCAGCTGCATGTATAGTTGTGATTGGAACATGTCAAAGGCATAGCCATGATGGGCACCTGGTATGACAATTCATGTGGCAGCATATATGCTGCTTTGACTTTGTACAACTGTGCCATTGCTATGCTTGCAGCCAGTAGCTAGAAGTGCTGCCCAACGCAAATGTGGTTTGTTCAGGGCCTGTTCATCCCTAAAATTTTACGGCAAGCTATGTTCAGCCATCATGGGCATGAAGGTCTGGGACATGTTTGCTGGTGGCTTGGAAATGTATTATTTTATTTTTTTAAATATGCTGTTTCATACAGGGGTTATGACTGCCATATCCCAGAATCAGTTGCTGCCACAGAGCCAGGGATCCACAGTGGAGCCAGGGTGGGATTCCAGTTGGAACTCCTGTGCTTAGGATAGTACTGTTTCAAGACTGTTTCCTTCCAATTCGTGCTGTTTTGCCCTTATCAAGTGAGGCTACGGGGTAGTGAACACTGGTCCCTCACATCACTGTGATCCAGGTGTGGGGTACATAGCTACATGGCCCGGTTTCCACCATTTGTGGCATATTCCAGAACCAATAGTGAATAGGACCCTTCATTTGTAAAGGAAGACCACTATACTATAGTAGTCTAAACTATTTTATAATCCATGTTTTACAATCATTTTAAATGATGCAGTATACTCTCCCTTTTTTATTAATATGTGATACTCTGAGCAATACATAGGAGAAAATCCTTGATACTTAGTGTAAATTCATTTTCTGTTAACTCCATTGTTGTCAATGGGGAAATATAGTTATTACATATGAGTAATGTGCACCCCTACTGGGAGCAGTGGTACAACCCAAATGCTATGACCTCAGCATAGAACCCTACAGTCATGAACATTCCAGAGATAAGCAGTTACCTCACTGTCAATGCAGTATTCAAAATATACCACTCAATCAATGTTTATATCCCTCGCTGACCCCTATACACATATGTATATAAAAAAAAGATACAAATCAGAAAATACAGGCCTACCATGTCTAGAAGGACAAGATCACCATATGGTTTGGCTGATCATGACTTCCATCCTACGTTTGTCACCTGCGGTTTCCAGTTATGGTCATCAAGATCATCATCAAACTTTATGATCTTCTGATCCTTAAGTACTTATCTTAAACACAAACAAATATGCATTATATTTAGTTAACAGAGGCACACGTAGACTAGTAACAATGATTGGCAGGGACCCATGAAGGTTTGAAACAGAGATCCAGTCCAGTCAACCTCAAACAAACAAAAAAAATTCTCTTAAGGGAGTAAACAGCTCTAATCAAAGCAAATTACACAGCACATATAGATTGGAAGAACAGCCCACTCACCAAACAATTAAGTCATAAACTCTATTTTATTATTTCACAAACACAACAAACTAGAAGCATGTGCCACCAGCATTTCAAAGCTAAATTGTTGGTCCTTCCTCATGGATATTTTGGCTCCTGTCTAAAAATCAATATTATATATAAGGTGCATCATTGTATAAATAAAATCAACTCTATGCAATAAATATACTGAAGATGCATAGCTAATAAAAAGGTACACTCCTGCGAAATAGTTTATGCACAGAAAAAGATGCACCAGTTTTGCAGAGGCTTCTTCCTATTATGAGTAACACATAGCATGTAATCCTCATAGTACCAAGTAATATAATAACCTCCTTTTGTAATATTACAATAGTTATACTTTAATTCACAGTACAGTCCTGTAGTCCATAAATGTTACTGTATAACATCCTGAACCAAGGTACATACTGTATATTCACAATAAGACTCAGTGTGTTGCCATATTTAACCTGCACCTTATTGGCAACAACATTCAAATGATTGCTAATTCCTTCACCACACTTCAGTGTAGTTAAATCTAGGGATGGGCAAACCTGCTGCACTTACAAACCTCCCCAGATTGGGCTGATTTGGCTCTGTAAAGTAATATCGAGCCTTTCATGGCTTGACTTGAGTTGCTGAGCTGGCCCGATTTGGAAGTACGGTCTGGTCTAGCAGATTGCAGGCAGCAGACTATTCTATGGATAGCAGGGCATGGTACAGAAATAAAAAAAAACAACTTATTTTTCTTGATCTCTACTGAATACTCCCAAGTCTCTGAACTGTCACATGACCAACAAAGGCAAACACTTGTGATATTGGAGCACTGAAGGGAGCCAACCAGTTAGGGTCTTTTGTCTGTGATTGACATGTTCTAGCCACCACAGGATATCCTATAGGAAACAGTATATCCAGCTCATTTGGGGCTCTGCATTGAAAGGAAACAGGTGTGTGTGTGTGTGTTGAAGCTCCACAGTAAAAAAAAAATAATAAATAAACAAAATAAAAATGAAACAATGTTTTTTCTTCCTTAGTCAAGGAAAGAGAATTGAGAGAGAGAATTCAATGAATTTAACAGCAAAGTGTACACTGCAGACATTTTCTTAGTTTTAAAAAAACTAGAGGAAACAGGAAAGGGATTATGGGTACTACAATAAGCATAGACTGCAGTGCCATGAAGCAGACACAGTTAATCATCCAGAAACAAAAAAGAATGGAGTATTGAATATGATAGGTTAGGTTAAGTGTCAGTTCCAGTGTGTTTTTCTTTCAAAATCAACAGAATTAAAAAAAAAGTTTAAATATCACTAGTGTAGCACATTCAGTAACTTAATCATTATTTTTCCTTTTGAAAAATATTTTAAAAAAAACAATATTAAGAAAGTAAGAACTAAGAAGGGGAGCAGACAGGACAGGAAGACTCTGTCTGAAGGTCATAATGCCTCACTTATTTTGAGGGGGGTTTATAGTACCATACAGATTTTGAAGGGGGGTGTCACCCACGTCACAGACTCTGTGTTGCCCATCTCTGTGCCTTGACTGCTACTAGGTCATAATGCCATACATATTTTGAAGGGGGGTGGCATCACATCTCAGACTCTTTTTTGCCCATCTCTGTGCCTGAATATGTTAGGTATATGTTAAATAAAATCAGTCTGTTTTTCTTCAAAATCAACAAATATAATTGAAATCTTGTATATAGTGCATGTTTTTTTCTTGTGTTTATAAGCTGTTAGTTTACTTGTTACTGTTGTTGATTTGTACATGTTTCTGTGCTTTATTCTTCATGTTGTTCCTAAATTTCTCTCACATATACTAATATATATAACTTTGATCATTGTTCTTGCATATTTTGTATTTCAATAAAGAGTTTGACATAAAAAGTGTAAATATCACTAGTGTACAGCATCCAAAAAATGTAATAATTCTTTTTCCTTTTGAAAAATATATTTTTGTAAAAAAAAGAATTTTAAAAATATTAATAAAGTAAGAACTAATAAAGGGAAAAAACAGGACAGGACTCTATCTGAAGGTCATAGTGCCTCACTAATTTTGAGAGGGGCTTATAGTGCCATACAGAATAGATTTTGAAGGAGTGGTGTCATCCACGTCTCAGACTCCATGTTGCACATGTCTGTGCAGCCCTGAAAGGTCATACTGCCATAGACTTCATGTTGCCCATCTCTGTGCCTGAACTACTACTGGGTCATACTTCCATAGACTCTGTGTTGCCCATACTAGGTCATAGTACCATACAGATTTTGAAGGGGATGGGGTGTCTGTCCCTAGACTACTATTAGGTCATAATGCCTCATGTATTTTGAGAGAGGGTGTCACATCCCAGACTCTGTGTTGCTCATCTCCGTAACAGAGAAGTACTATGAGGACATAGTGCCTCACGTATTTTGAGGGGGGTCAGATGTCAGCCTCTGTGTTGCCCATGTCTGTGACTGAATTACTACTAGGTCATACAGTGCCTCACATATTTTGAGAGGAGGTGTCATGTCTCCGACTCTGTGTTGCCGTTCTCTGCATTCAAACTAATATTACTAATTAGGTAATTAGGTTGGACCCCAAAAATGGATTCAGTATCAGAGTCTGTTAAGGAAATGGAACTTGTGGCCAACATCAGCAGTATGGCTGAAACTGGTACAGGTAACAATTAAAATATTTCCCAAGTAGAAATTCAGAAAAAAAGGAAATTCACTGCTGAATATATAATTAATACAAATGATAATGATGCAACTCAACCAGAAAAAGAGGAAGCAACACAACCAGAAAAAGAAACGAATGTTGGTGAATCCCCTGATGAAAGTAGTGCAGCACTTTTGGCATTGCCAGAAAAAAAAATCTGATAAAAATAAAACACAATACAAGTATCCAAAACAGTTCAATCAGTCAATCAAGTTTATTGAACATACAACAAATTATTGTGAACATTACAATAGAAAATTACAAAAACATATAATTTTTAAAGTATTTAGGATGAAAAGACACAGATTTTAAACATATTACAAAGTTAACAATCAGCATAAAAGAACTGTCTAAATGAACACAATAGATTCATTTTAAGAGCTGTCTTCTTTTCCATCTTATGACTACTTTCAATAATTTTTTAATCATTTCAGCCTCTTTTATTCTCTGAGGATGCAAAAGGATAAATATGGATCATAATTCAGAGACATGCATTTATTTAGAAAATCTTTTAATAATATATTTCTAATTGAGTAACGTGGGCATTGGAGAATGATATGTGTAATAGATTCTACAAAACCTCTGTTACATGGACAGAAGTTAGATATAGTGGAAATATATATCTGGGTCTATTAAGATAGGTGTATTTAGAGGTTATGACACCTAGTTTTGGCCAAGAAATTAATTTTCTTTGGTCAGGTGGTATTGGAAGTAGTAGATAGTCTTCAATACCACATACATTCTTATTCTCACTGTACCAAGCTGATTGTTTTTTGTTTTGATAATCTCTATGTCTTTAGTTAATGCAAGATGTATTAATTTCTTTTTAATATTGAATTCAAACCAAGGAACTATGTTTATATTTTTTAAATGAGCTGTCCATAGGTGTGTACTATTAGATTTCCATAAGATAGCAAGTAACTTGTTTAGCCGAGGGAACAGATTCCAGTGGAGCACCATATTAGTTTTTCTTGTAAACATTCTTTAGGTTTAGAATTGTTGAGATTATTTATTATACTTATCCAATAAGAAACATTACTGGATTCCACCAGGGCAGGCAGTGCTATTTTGTCCGGTTTAGCACAAACCATGTTAGAAGAAGTTGAAATAGGAACCTAAAGCAGAACTTCATAATAAAACAATATTGGGCTTTCAATATTTAATGTAGTTTGGTTGCCCCATACTTCAGACTCACGCGGAAATATGGGATTAATCTTGGCTTCTCCCACTTTAAATGCTGGAAAAAGAGAGATGCCCCCATATTTATGGTTAAATCTTAACAGGGCTTTAGCTGAGTGCTTAGCCTTGGCTCACTGTTCTCTAATGTGGGAATTCCATTTCCTGTTGGAGGTAAATTAAATGCCCAGATATTCATATTCTGTTACCAGATCAATTTTTTAATTTTTTTGTGTTAATTTGCAGTTTGGTTTATTAGTCCTAGATACCATTGCTTTATTTTTTTAGATTGGTTTTCAGGTCTAGAGCCTTACATTTGGACACCAATTTAATTCCCCTTGAAGACCTGAGCTTGTGAGCAACAATAAAACTAAATTATTTGCATATTCCATGATATTACATGGAAGATTATGTATTTTGGGGCATCTGTAAATACTCCTTCCTCCAGGTGCAATAAAACATCTATGTAAATGTTGACGAGAATAGGTGCTAACAAACAGCCTTGTTTGACTCCTTTTGAGGTATTTAAGGATTCTGTTATGTTGCCTTTGTTATTAAATCTAACTGACTGCGGAGAGCTTTAAAGCCACATTGAAATCTCATTTATTCCAGTTTGCCTTTTTGTAACCTGATGCATGATCTTTTCTGCTATTACTGAACTTGGACTATTTATGGTTTTACTCTGTTTTGTGTTTTTTTTGTTAAAGCACTTTGATATTCATGAATTGTGCTATATAAATAAAGTTATTATTATTAATATTAACTGCAGTGCTCACTGCCCTCCACTTCAGTCTTGACAGATACCTCTCTCTGCCCTGCCCCCTCTCCTTTTCCTCCCCCCCGGGCATTTCCTGACTTTTATCCCTCCCCCCTTTAGAGTTCTTACCCTCACCCTCTACTCTCTGACAATGGCCTTCCTGCCTGCATACCCCCTTCCCTCTCACCTGCAGTGCTTATTTCCAAGATTGCCCTTGGATGATATGTCATGTTACCTAACATTTGGCACATTTTGAATTACTGGAATTTCCTATGCCTCAGTCTCTTACTTCTTTTTATTGTGTAACTATGTATTATTATGTTGACCTTTGTATGTATGTATACCCGCCATTCCTTAGACGTGGAACCTTTGTAAAGGAGCAGTTCCTGCTCAAAGGTATTTGTAATCCTAGATTTCAATAAAATAAAATTAAAATAAATAAAGTAAATAGATGGGGACTGAAAGTTCCAGAGGAAGGTCCCTGTTTAGTAACATTAAACAAAGTTTTCCTCTGTTAACAGAGTCAAATGCTGCACTGACATTTTTGAATACAGCATATAATTTTGATTTCCAAATTGTTATGTAATTTTTCAAGAAGATGGGGAAAAACCAAAAAATATTGTCAATCATGGAAACATTTGCACTAAAACTAGCTTGAAATTTGGATGATGGAGAGCAGCCTTCTAACCAGTACAAAGGTTTATCAAGTAGAATTCTTGTGAATATTTTAGAACTGATATCAAGAAGACTTATGGGCTGGAAATTTGTTGGGTCACAATAAGAGACTTTCTTGTGAATCAGCACTATAATGTTCTGGTTCGATGAGCTTGAAATAACTTTTTGTGTCAAGCAGATATTAAAAAATAGAGTGAGTAATGGAAATCAGAAATTATTATGCCTTTTGTAAACTCCTGCAGGGATGGAATCTGGACCAGGGGCTTTATTATTAGCCATTCTCATTGTGGCTGTTTCTACTTCTTCTTCCAAAATAGACAATGGAGTATATGCTATGCTTTTGATCCATTCAAAAGTATTATAGTATATATGGCTAGAGCTTATTGTGTATGGAAAACAATGGTTTTCCAAATCCTGTTGTAGGACAGTTCAAAGGTCAACAAAGTTGTTGTACTATTGTTCTGATGTCACATCGATAGTACAACTTTTTAGCCTTGTCCTGCAACTCGATTGGTAGAAACTGAACTCACAAAAATAAAAAAAAAAATGGTGGCGGCACTAAGCAAGTGGATGGGTGAGCACTTGATAGAAAGTTTGGACATGGATAGCAGTACTTGGTTCCATGTTTCCAAACTGTCAATATGTCAGTTTTTTTGTTATTTTTAACACTAACTGCCACTGTTTATGGTTGGGAGAGAGAGAATTGAAGTGAGGACTGGGACCTCTGGGATCAGAAGTATTGCAGGTCTCCAGTGAGAACTGGGAGCAAGCAGGACCATGCAAGCAAGGTATGGAACCCTGTAAAATGATGTTTTCAAAACCTAGGGGAACCATATATTATATAAAACAGTGGATAGTCGACCATCCTCAAATAAGACTGCATTTCCATCTCAGGCAGTTGATGACATCAGTAAGACCTCTTGAGTTTCACTCTTGAGGTCTCTATGATGTCATCAACACCCTCAATGGAAACACAGCCTTGTTGTGGATGGTCACCCATCCACTATTCTGTATGTTTGGGGAGGATAGAGAGGTCTCATTATTGAATATTGATTTAAAGTATTTTACCCAGTTTTCTTTAGGAATATACATGGCTAAAGAGGGTTGGGTTTCACAGATTCCAGTTGCTACCATTTTCCAGAATTTGTTTGTATTGTTATTATGTAATACTTTAATCATACGCTCCCATTGTTTCTGTCTGTACTCTTTCTTTTTAGATTCAAGGATTTTATTATACTGTTTTCTTTTCCTATTTAAACTGTTACAATTGCTTCTGGAAGGGTTGCATTTAACCAAATCAATTTCTTTGTTCAGATTATTTTTAGCCATTTTACAAGAAGCATCGAACCATGTTTCTTTTCCATTAAAAATCTGATTTTTTGTATATATTTTTTTTCTTGATTTGCTCATGTAATTGGATAAGAATTTGTTCTAGATTATGTGGTAAAAGTAAAATATGATTCATTTGAGCTATATTTGATTGGAAGTTCATGAGAATCAGATCGACTGCTTCCCAGGATCTAGCAGTGAGAGTCAGTCTGTTTTTTCCCTTTTACAGTCAGGGAGGCAAGAGGACAAGAATTTAAATTTCTATCAGGTCTATGTTCCTTGGAATGAAAGTCCAAACACAATGGTGCATGGTCACTCTCTGGACACATTTTAATAGTGAAAACTTTAAATAAATAATAACTTTCTGGAGTGCATAGGGCATAGTCAATGGTACTTGGCCATTAGACAAGAAATAAGTAGTGCTACCTGATTTAACCTCTTGCAGCCTACCATTTAGAATTAAAACATCATTATCTTCCACAAATTGTATTAACTTTTTACTATAATCATTTATCTGGGTGTCCATACTAGATCATTTTTCTAGGTCACCTAAGTACATCAGTTTTTGTAAAGTTTCTATACTGTCATAATCTGAGATTCCCTGAATTAAAATCTCCCTTAATCAGGACCATACTAGTTGGAAATCTATGTTGCATAACTTCAATGTCAGAGGTTGAATCAGTCAAAACACTATTAGAAGAGAACACCTGGAGTTTTGGGAAGAAATAGATGTTAACTATAATTCGTGACACCAGTTTCCACTTTATTGATAATATATAATTTTGTTTCATAATACAAAATTGCATAGTCCTAAATTCCTTGCTAATCTTAGCAGAGATTGCCATGCCACCCTTGGCCCTACAAATCTTGTGGTCTTGATCACTGGTGAGAATACAAGTTCATATCCATTAATATTTACTTTGTCTTGCACCCATGTTTCTTGAAATATTAAGATATCAAATTTAGAGATAAACACAATCCAGTCAGGGTCTGACAATTTGTGAAATAAACCAGCAATATTAGTGTCTTCTATACCAGGGTTAAAAATTGAAGAATTGATTATTTCTTCACTTTCTAAGAAGCTTAGTCACTCCTGTGATTCTTGTGGCTTATCTAAAAAATCTTGGTTTGTATTACTCAGTTCAACCAATAGTATATTTGCCCTGTCTAATTTACTTGACTTGTGAAGAAACTTATAAAATAATTCAGATGATTTTAATGAGACATCTATTTGTGTTCCCTCTTTCTGACTACCAACCCTTTCTACATAGTTGATGTCTTCCCTAGAGATCTCTAGATCTAAAGTGCTAGTCAGTATTGCCACTATTCAGAATGTCAGCATCTCATTGTTTTCTTCCTGGAAGTGATCAATACCAAAGATAGAGTGTATGATGATACTTCTGTTTGGGTAAGAACCAATTTTGTATTGAATTTCCATTGCAATCTGGATAGGATAGTACAAAATTCTTCATATTTTATTAGGCCAGCATGTTCTGTTTTATTCCCCATATATTTATATATAGTGGTCCAAGTAACTGGTACATTTATTTCTAGGCCCAAAGCTATAGTTCTCTATTGTCTGGACAATACAAATTTTGAAGCTTTCACATTACTGACCATTACATATACAGGGAACAGATGATATAATTTATCTCAGTAGACTGCTTTTATGGCCTCACTAGCTTGTAGAATTCACATTCTGCACTCAGCAAAAAAGATATTAGCTCTACAAGAGATTCTTTAGTTTCATAAACATTAAGGAACATACCTGTAAGTCTTAGCATACCTCCTGCCCAGAGATTGTTACCAAGTCATTATTTTTCACTTCAGGAGTTTTTGTAGGTATGCTTTTATTTCTTTCCAGTTTCTCTTGAACAATAGTTTGAGTAAACAACTCTGGTTTTCTTACTATATTTTGTGTTTCCAATTTTTGGTGAGAGCATTTACCTTCATAGCTGTTTTCCAGGGAGTGTTACTTTTTCATTGTATGGTCTTGAGCAGGAGAAATGTTTTTTTTTTTTTAATTCAAATTTTATTAAAGTTTCCAATACAGAGAACAAATCATAACAGTGTAGATCAAGAACCCCATACATCAGATACAAAGTACAAGATGATTCGCTCTCCCCTCCCTACCCACCCAACCCAGCACCCACCCTGAACAACCCAGCACATCACACATTTAGCACAGCACCTAAGAATATTGCCTAGAGTACTTAAGCCTGTAGTGCATAGAGAGTTTGCAGTGGGCCCCAGACCCTGTCAAACTTCTCAAGTTTGTTATACAGACTGGCGATAGCCATCTCTGTTCTGAGGTTTGCAAGTAATTCCTGAAGCCATTCAACATAAGATGGTACCTCATTATCCTTCCAGTGTCTCAACACCACTTTTTTAACAGACATCAACATCAAGGCTATGTGGTACCTCCTGTTCACCACCGAAATGGAGGAGAAATCCCCAAGAAGACATATTTCGGGGGTGAACAAGTCTGAGAGCCCTAACAGAGGATCAACACGCTGTTTAATCATAGTCTAAAGTGGGCAACTTTAGAACAGCTCCAGAAAATATGAAGGAGGTCTCCTTCTTGAGAGTGGCATCTTGTGCAAAGGGGCGAGGACACCAGACCCAGTCTGGTAAGCCTCTGCAGAGAGTAATAAATGTTATGCAAAATTTTGAATTGCATTAATCTAAGTCTGTCCTGCTTGAGGAACTTATGACAACTTTGCCACAGGAGAGACTGATCCATATCTCTGCCCTGAAAGAGAGAGGCCCAAAAGGAGATGGGAGCATAGTTGTCAGGGTAAGCCCAGGTAAATAGAGCAGTGTATATTTTAGATACAGCATGAGGCGAGCCCACCAACTGAGTTAGGGTAGCCTGAAAACTGATATGGGGAGCTGGAGGGGGGGGTCGCACCCATTACCTTAACCAGTAGATGACGAAGCTGGAAAATCTTGAAGACTGTTGTGTGAGGTACCATAAACTTGTGCATAATGCCAGCTGAAGAACACCATTAACTACTGGATAACATAAACTCATCTAGACGGCAGTTTCTTATCTGAGGGATCCAACTAGCTGGGAGAAGCTTACCGTCCAGCAAAAAGTTAGGGTTACCTATTACGGGTTGAGATAAATCCTTGAGATTCTTATACCTCAGAAATGTGCACAATTGAGTATGAACCCTGATTGAAATGGCTATAGGGGAACTACGTAGAGATTCTGGTAGGGAACTGACCTTGGTGTATAGCAGTGCAGCAGAGGAAAGACTGTGTTTTTTAATGGAAGCAGACTCGATGGCTAACCAAGTCGGGGTGTATGTGGCAGCCGTGGATAGTTGATCCATGGTCAGCCATCTGAGATACTTATTGGCCTGACTGGCCCAGTAGTATAGCCCAATATGAGGGAGTCTTAATCCTCCTTTAGCCTTCAGGGATGCTGACTTGTGGAATGCCATCCTAGCCTTCTTATCGCCCCTTATAAAAGTAGAGATCATACTGTGCACTTTTTTAACCCAGGACAGGGGGAGCCATATGTTTAGCATGTTAAGGGGGTAGAACAAGCTGGGGAATATGTTCATTTTGATTAGATTGATTCTGCCCCAAAGAGAAAGGGGAAGTAATGCCCACCTGTGGAGGTCTAGGTCTATTTTATGTACCAGTGCATCAATATTTAGTTGTCTGAGCCATGCTGTATCCCGTGTTAGAAGGAGCCCCAGATATTTAATATAATCGGACTTCCAGGTGAGCCCAAACGCAATTATATCCTGTTTATATACCCTATGATTAAGAGGAAAAACCACAGTCTTTCCTACATTGAGTTTATAGTTTGAGACCTTACTGAAGTCATCTATTAACTTCAGAATAATGGGAATAGATGTGAGTGGGTGGGTTACCTGCAGCAGAAGATCATCTGTGTAGGCCACCACTTTAACCACCTGCTCCCCTAGACAAATACCCTAGATGCCCTTGGCACCTGATAATCTTCTAATAAGAGGTTCTAAATAAATATTGAAGAGAAGGGGGGATAAGGGACACCCCTGTCTGGTCCCTACATGTAATTTAAAGGGACTGGAAGTAACCCCATTACATGTGACTCTGGCAGAGGGGAAATTGTATGATGAGCTAACCCAATTCCGAAATTTCGAGGAAAACCAAAAACTTCCATCGTAACAAACAAGTAATCCCAGTGGACTCTGTTGAACACCTTCTCAGCATCCAACAAAATCAGGACCATTGGATGAGAGGCATCCTTGGATGCCAGGAAGACATGAGACAGGGCCCTCAGATGATCAACCGATGATCTCCCTTTCATGAAACCAACCTTATCTGCCCCGATTGAAAAGGGAAGTACTGCCTCCAAACGGTCGGCTAATAATCTTGCCAAAATTTTAATATCATGGTTAAGGAGGGAGATCGGCCTATAACTTGAGACCTGATCAGACGGTCTGTCTGGCTTGGGCAACAAAACAATCAGCGCCTCCAAAAGGGAGGGATCGGATGCTTGACTGGAGAGAATAGCCTGGAAGAGTGGCAGCAACATGGGAATCAATTGCTTAGAGAAAACTTTGTAGAAGTTGGAGGTAAACCCGTCAGGGCCCAGAGATTTGTCGGATGGGAGAGATTTGATTGCCCTTTCAATCTCACCCTCAGAGATAGGAGACTCCAAAATTTTCTGCTGAGATTGTGTAAGAGTTGGCAGTTGCAAATCACTCAGATATTCATAAAGTCTGTCCTTAGATGGGGAGTTGGCCATAGAGCCATATAAATCCTGGAAATAGTTTGTGAATGCCTCCACTATCTCCGATGGTAAGAGCTTAAGGGAGTTGTCTTTGGGGGAGTGGACTGCGGGAATAAATCTAGTGGATTCCTGTTGCTTAATACGCAGTGCTAACATTCTGCCCTCCTTCTCACCCTGATTGGTATATACCGCTTTTGTTTTCAAAATTGCGAATTCAGCTTTCTCCGTTAACATTGCTAGGTAGGCTTCTCTCAGTTTCATTAAATCTTGTTTAAATGTCTCTGAGGAAGATGGAGAGAGAACAGTCTTCATACCCCTAATCTGAGAGAGAAGGTCAGAGATCCAAGATGCCCTCTCTCTTTTCCTTTTCGATGTTAGGCTGATTATAATCCCCCTTAGATATGCTTTACAAGCACCCCATACCATATCAGGCTTCCCCACAGAGTTAGAGTTGGAAGTGGTAAACTGCTCTATTTGGAATATTATATATTGAACCATCTTCGGCTCCTTCAGAACTTGATTATTCAACTTCCACCTGCCCCCTTTATTTAGGAGTGATGCTAGGGCTATTTGGCAGGTGACCACAGAGTGATCCGACAGGGGCCCTGAAACAATACTAGAGCTTATAACCCCTGGTAAGAGAGAGATTGAGAAATGAGGATATAATCAATCCTCGAGGAAGTTGCATGCACTGGAGAAACAAAAGTATACTCCCTTGTATTGGGATGTAATACACGCCATATATCACAAAGACCTATAGAGTCCATCAGGTCCCTAAAAGCTCTTTGTGCTGGAGAGAGACCTTGATGGGATTGACTTGATCTGTCAAGAGCCTGATCAAAAACGAGATTAAAGTCACCTCCTATGACCATGGGGATATCCAGAAATGGAGTCAGGACTTCTATTATCTGAACAAAAAAGCTGGGGGAGTCTACATTAGGGCCATAGATGGTACCCAAGACAATATCCAGGGTATGCAGTCTACCTTTTATAAACAGGAATATGCCCGAAGGATCAGATATAACTTGGAGAGGTTTGAACGGAACTGACCTATGCAAAAAGATCATGACCCCTCTACTGTGGGTCATGCCCTCCGCTGCAAACAACTGCCCAATTTGTTGCCATCTCATCTTGTCAGCCTCCCTCTTAAGCAAATGCGTCTCCTGCAAAAACATAATTTCTGCCTTCAGATGGTTTATATGTTTCAAAATTTTATATTGCTTAGTACTATGCCTCGCCCCTTTAATGTTTCAACTAATAAACTGAATATTTCTAGCCATCACCTATGTTGCCAGTCAGAAATACTCCAAAGCACCACATATATTGGTATTTCACATCAGTACTTCTCCAGACGAAATATGCGCTGGGTTGTTCTACCTCCCCCCCCAACCCTGCCGTCACTGAGTCCTTTCCCCCAATTACCCCTCTGAAACCCCCCACCCAAAGCACCCCATAAACCCTGACCCCCACACCACCCATCTTTTGCATGGTACATGATGACCGGCAGACTGAAAAGATCCTCTCCTCCAACCTCCCACCATCGTGAACCGAAAACAAGAACAAAAATACCCCTTCGTAACCAGAACACTCCATAGAGAATAGTATATCCTCAATTCTTATTGGTTGACATCATCCCTTAATAATACAGGGGAATTATCTACACAAAACCCTTAGAGAAAGTAATCCTCCCTGCAGACGCCCCATGAACCATGCATCGACATGGTCCACAGAGCGCATAGTGTGTAAAGCACTTGCATCAAGTGTGGAAAAAGTGATCTCAGATGCCCTCTTGTGGCACAGCCCTCGAACGACAGGCGTAAACAGCTGAGAGTAAGCAGGCCATTACTGCCTGCTTTGGCATAGGGGAAAACTGAGAGCTCCAGGGCCACTGTCCAGACCGCATTTCTTGGACCAGAAACAGTGACCGTCTCACTTCTATAGGGGAAATTTGAAAAAAGAAATAAGGAGTCCTCCAAAAACAGCACTCAAGCTGGGTTATACAGAAGGGGCAGACCAACGCCAATTAAAGAGTACAGAAACCCTGATATCTCCATCTGTCTATAACTGCGGAATCCCCATCTGGTATTCAGGCTAACCATATTTATTGCCTAATGGCAACAGGGAGTGAAAAAGAGAGGGAAACCTAGAAAAGACCTGACCATGGAGACAGGACCAGAAAGGGACTGCAGCTACAGACTGAATCACATTATAAGCACAGAGAAAACTGAGCATTGCTCCCCCCCCCATTCCATAGAATCAGGACATCGCCCCTGAGGAAATGAGTTGCCAGATCTGTCAGAGTAGAATTTGACTTGGGCACAGTGACCCCACACAAATACAAAAAACGAGACTGGACTTAGCCAGAGTCAAAACATGAGAGTCAGCAAGAAATTAGACAGTCCTGGAGAAGAGAACCAGATCAGGAGCAAAATGTCCATTTTCTGTCAGAGAGGAGACCCTTCTTGAGACTTGCAACATGGAGTTAAATAGCCAGATGTACAGTTTGTCACCGACGTAGCCCCGGAGACATAATAGAGAAATATAATTTGCAGCAACTAGACTACACCACCAATGAAAAGCTCAGCATAGCACCCCGCACCAGGTCAACTCTCATGCAGGCTTAAATAGGTCAGGAAGCACTTCCTTGAGCCCTGCGGTTGCCGACTCCACTTCCTCGTAGGTCGCCCAGGAACCGTTCAAGCAAATTTGAAGCCTTGCAGGAAAACCAATACGAAACTTGATTCCCATGGCAATCAGCTTGAGGACCAGTTTCTGAAACATGGCTCGTTTCTGGCATACAGATAAAGGCAAATCTTGCGCCACCCTCAGCTTTTTACCTTCCCATTGCAAATCTTGTACTTTCTTAACCTTGTATAGGAAATGCTGTCACTCCTGGAAGTTTAGAAAGCGAAATATGAATGACCTGGGGGGGGCTCCAACCGGGGGAGGGGGGCATAGTGCACGATGAGCTCTTTCTATTATGTAGCTTGCACCAAATGGGGAAGGGCCTGCCACCTTCTCCACGAACTTTTTGATAAACTTAATGGGGTCTGAGCCCTCTTCACCTTCGGGCAAACCAATAATTACCGCATTGTTGTGGTGACTGCGCCCCCTTCAGATCTTTCACCTTGTTCTCCATCTTCATTAGCCTTTGCCTCAAGGCCACTAACTCCAATTCGGCTTTGTCCTGTTTCCTTTCAACAGAGCGTATGCAAGCTTCTTTGTCAGCAGTCTTCTTGGAGAGCTCCTCCAGGGTGCTAGAGATGCCTTTTATTTCTCCTGCCATATTCTGCATTTCAGCCTTGAAAGGCTGAAACTCCTCTAGAAATCTCGAGAGGGTAAGAGGATCCGCATCAGGGCTCTCAGTAGTAGCTGGCAGTGAGGATTGCAAGGAGGAGGCCCTGGCTTTCTTAGAGGCCTTCTCAGGCATAGCAGGAGGCATGTGTTTGGAAGCGATTTTCCGCATCTCTTCGTCCATCGACTTCTTATATCGGGGACACAAACGTTCAGGAAGGTGACAGTCAGGCGATCTGCAGTAGATACCACTGTAGAACAGGGTTTTACAGATATTTAACAAGCGGTAGGTCGGAGCAGGCAGAGAGGCATCATACCTAGCACACCGCATCACGTGACTCCCTTAAAAATGTTTTATTAGGTTTACTAGTCATTCTTTCTGGGAACATTGGGATCCTAGTGAATGTTTTTTGAACAGGAATTTTTTCAGATTCCTTTTCACTGACATCTTTATATTGATTTGTAACAATCACACAGGAGTGTGGTATGTGTATTTTAAGGAACACATACAAACAGAGGTGAGAAAGAATAAGTGCATCAGCTGGGACTTGGGTTCAAGTCCCAACTGAGGCACTTATTCTTTCTCACCTCTTTTTGTGTCTTTTTATTGGTCTTTTCACAGTTAATATGTTCCTGCTCTTTCTTTTGTCTTTTTTTTTTCTTTTTTTTTTCTTGTGGGAGTCTGGAATGATTATCGTGGAAAAAGATAATTTCTTAGGGTCTACATTTGAAGTTTTATTATAATGTTCTATCATTTTGTTAATGTGTTCTGTTTGTTCCACTGTCATTTTGGCTAAACCTTCCATCCTATTTCTATATGGTTACCACCTGTCCCTATTTTCGAAGGACAGTCCTAATTTGGGCAGCTATGTCCTGCAGAAAAACATGAAAAATACTAAATGTCCTGACATTATAGTAGAAAAAATATTTTCTCATTTTCTGTAAATGTTGCAAAAAACTATAATACCTTAACTAAAATACCTTAAAATAATAAAAAAAACACAAGAAACAACTAAAAAACTATGACACTTAGTCTTAATTCTGATTATTTAGAGAAAACATGTCTGTTGCATTGGTCGAGATGACATATCGTCCTGCGAAAAATCCTGTTTTAGTAAGAAATGTCCCACTTTGGGCTTCTTAAAAGGTAGTAACCCTATATTTCTAAGATCATTAAATGCTTCTAAAAAGACAATATTGGCCATTATAGGATGAGCTAGAGCCTTGATGATCTATTTGGAAAGGGTATCTGGGCACTGTGCTAGCAAGCTGTCATTCAATTGCATTTGTTCAACTTCTTTATCTAGATTTAAAAAAAATAGTATTAGGTGAGCCAGCCAAGACAGAGGTCCCTTGTATCTCCTGATTTTCCTCCTGCATAAAGCTGTTATTAGAATACACTTCTAAGGAGTTAAAGAAATTTAACGTAGTATAGTGAGAATCTTTTCCTTTTAAAGATTGTTGGATCATATGTTGTGATTCATCCTTACCAGAGAAAATACTCAAACTATTTTTTTGTGACTTATTTGCTGCAGAGCTGAAATTCTCTTTATTCAAAACCGGAATAAAATAATTGGTAATCATTTCTTTTTTAGCAGATTCAATGTCTGCTTTCTTTTTATTTTTTTTTTTTACTTTTCTCTTTTTATTAAAAGTCTTATGTTTGTTTTTATTAAATTTATTTAAAGAATTACATTCCTGGCCCTTGTTTGGAGAGCCTTGAGTCAATTGTTTATCTTTAATAGGTTCTGTAACTGACTCGGGGGGGCGGGGGATTCCCATCTTGTATTGGACTCCTGCCATATTCTACTTACAGCTCCATCAGAGATTCCTTAGGACAGGTCTCTAACTGATTTTTTTTCTAGGACTCGTTTCAAATCTTAAGTTTGTCTTTTCCACCAGGGTACACGTAGTAATGGTCAGGTCTTCCATAAATAGACAGCTATTTCTCTTTTAGTCTATAAACTTGTGTACTAATTTACCACTTCTTGTAAACATTATTGTTACAACTGACCATGTTAAAAAGTAAGCAAAACGTGGACAAAGGACAATACCAATAGAAGTGAGTAGATAACAGTAGAAAATTAGCTATTATTAAAAACAATGCAACAATTCTTATGTCCTTTAGTTAGCAGCAACACCAGTCCAGTGCAGAATAGTCCAGAGAGCAGGAGAACAGAACAAAGATGTATTCTACGATGGTTAGGGTGATTCATATAAAGTGCTCTTTCTATTTTCTTTATAGTACTAGATTGTCCTCCCTCAAGGCAGCAGTGGCAAAGTACTCTTTCTTTTTCTTAAGGGTATCAGCACATCTGCTCTGAGAAAAGCAATATTAATGTTAATGTATTTGTCAACTTTTACCACTTTTCCACTGAGAGCAGATCCTGAACCACAACACACAGTCTCGCCAATGGTTCTTAATAGTTGTTAATGTTCTTCCTAGAGCATAGTATTTGCAGTATTGCAGCTGTATTGCAGTAGTGTTCCAAAAAAGGAAAAAGTTTGAACACCTCCTTAGAAACTGGTTCCAAGTAGGAGCAGAGTGAGGACAAAAGCTAAACTTTGTACAGAGTTCTCCTGATGACAAATATAAAGATCCAAGTATTCAGCAAAACGGGTGGCCATCTCTTAAGTTGCAAAGATATTTAGGCAGAAATAACATCTAGTGAGCTAATGTAATACCCAGTAGTAAGGAGTAAATTCAACAGAATTCAGATCAGTATCACAAGCTTAGGCTTAACTGCAAGCAGAAATCCAAACCAGTCCTATTGCAGTCTACTGCAGTGAGTGGAAAAAATGGAGGTTCTCACCATAACAGTTAGACCTAGAAAGACAATGATGAAGGAAAAGGCAGTATCTAGTACCACTAGACATGGCTCTCCACAATATGCCACTTATGCATATCTGGCTCCTTCATCAGAAAGCAGTGCCTCTGATGAAGAAGAGGTTGGAAATGTGCATGATCATGGTCATGATGTATCACTGTTATGCTCTTCTGAAGGTGATGAATCAGAATGTGTTACCCATAGCTGGCCCAATGGTGCAGAGGGCTGAGGCACTGTACACCTTACCTCACCCCAAGCCGGCGACCCATGTTTGGGAATATGCTTGGGCCATCGGAGGCCAGGGGGAAGGTACAGAGCTGGGTAGAGTGGCCGGATGGCAGATCTTCTCTCCGGGGAGGATCCAGTGCATCCCTTGGCACAGGTCTGCCTCCTGGTGGAGGCCAGGAGTGGAACAACCAGAGGCAGCACAGGCATTAGGCCGTGGGGTGGGTGGAAAGGGCTGTTACCGGGGCTATAGTACATATGCGTGCCTCCACGCACATGCATCTCTACTCCTGGGGCCCTGGGTTAAGGGAGAAAAAGGAGGAGAAAATTCCTCAGCAGCAGGATGAAGCCTGACCCCCCGCAGACACCGTGGCTGGGCATAAGGTAAGTCCCAGTAATTCCAGGAGTTGGAGCTGGGGGGGCCAGTTGGGCTGATGGGGGCTCCTGGGGACAGGAGATAAATCAGTCACAAAAAAAAAAAAAAAGAATAATGTGATACCCATGAGGTACAGGATGCCACCTGGGTTCCTGAACCCAAAAAAGAAAAACAAAAACACATACAGCAAACACCACCACTAGCCATAGCCAGTAGTGGAAAAAATCAATAGCAATCATAATAGCTCTTTTGGGGACAGCTAGAGTGTGCAGGAATCAGGGTCAGAAATACCAGCCACTAAAATTGCTGCAGTTCCTGTTATGATGACAAAACATTGCACCTCAGTTGTGTGGAGCAATTTTCATACAAATCCCAAAAATGAATATGTTGCTGTCTTCACCTTTTGTCATTGGCAAGTTAGCAGGGGGAAGTGACAGTAGAACTAAAAAGGCATTTGCAAAGAGCTCATCCAACCATTCAGCTGAGCAGCTTCCTGAGCAAAGCCAAAATATTTGTGATGAAAATAATATTACAGACAACAGTGATGGTGAAGAGACTGAGGGCAGAAAAAAAAACGTCTGATTTCACTGACAAAAGTACTTGGACAAGCTACAGCTTCTCCACTGCAATACTATGTTTTTGCCCCCCTGCACAAACTAAACATCAGATCATTACTGAGATGCTTGAACAAAAAACTGCTACGTAGATCACATCAAGTAACCTTAAAAATTAATCAGTTAGTAGCTGAATTTATTGCCAAGGACCTGCAATCATTTTCTGTGGTGGAGAATAACAGTTTTACAGCCCTTTTAAAATATTTTGCTCCATGTTACAACATACCAAGCTGTAAATAATGTGCAACTGTGGTTGTTCCCCAAATGTATGAATATATGCAAAGTAAAATAATATTAGCTCTTCAAGACAGTGAATGTGATGATGTGCACCTGACCACAGACATGTGGACAAGTTCTCAAACCACTGAATATATATGCATCACAGCACATTGGGTGTCTCAATCATTTTCAAATACCACTACAAGCAGCAGTGTACAGTAAGGAAGACAAAAAATGGCAGCACTTTGCGTTAGCATGTTTGGTAAGCATCATACCGCTGACAATATTTTGGAAGAGTTGCATGACAAAATTTCTGAATGGTTAGAGTCTCTGGGACTCAATACTGAATTTGCAGTTTCAGACAAATTGAATGGTTAGAGTCCCAGGGACTCGATACTGAATTTGTGGTTTCAGACAGTGGTGCCAATATCGTTAGTGCCTTGAAACGTGGTGGTTTTACTCACATTCTGTGCTTTGCACACTAATGAAATCTGTTATGGCAAGCGTTCCTTTCCATTGACAATAGTACAATAACACTAGTTGGAGCTGCAAAAAAAATCTGTGGCCATTTTAGTCACTCTGTAAAATCACGTGGTATCTTGGCTGACCAGAAAAAATGGCTTGCCGCTACAGCAACTAAAACAGGATGTTACGACAAAATGAATTTCTCTTTATTGTATCACTCGATGTTGTCAGTGGGGAAAGGAAGTTAATACACATAGCTTCTAAAAAGCAGTACCCTCTAAAGTAGGGTAGGGGAGAATACTGTGACACATACTGTATGAACCTTGTGGGTAGCTACTGGATTCATTCTGAGAACAACCGCATGCCATATTCTGTGCCTAAGAATTGCAATATCAGAACTGAGGATATCAATTCTGTTGAACCTCGAAAAAGTATGAATGGAGGTCTACAATATCACTTGCAGAAGTCTGCACTGAGACCTCTGCCCTTTCAATCCAGTGTGTTGTAAGCACCTGGAAGAAAGTGCTTTGCTTAGAGCAGGCCTTTCCTCCCTGTGACCTATGAAATGCAAGAAACCGGACCTTATCCACCTGGATAAGGTGACTTTAGAGAACTTGCCCCTCATCTGCTCCTGAAAGAAAACAATGGATGAGGAAGAAAGAAAAGGACAAACTTACAAACATAAGAACATACAAAGAAGCCAGCAAATAATGCCATTAGGTCTGTCAAGTCTGCTCATATTGCAGGGTTCTCAGCATCAGCCACCGACTGTGCCCCCTCACCAATCTGCACTTCTTTTCCATCTACCCCTCTCTTGACCCTTATTTTTCTCTTCACTCTATCCTAGCCTCCCTTAAAGCTGCCTACCATTTTCAATGAAACCACCTCCTTTGAAAGCACTTTCCAACCCACCACCACCTTCTCCATGAAGAAGTACCTTCTAGCCTCTCTCCTAAACCTCCCCTACAGCTACAGTCTGTATCCCCTTGTGTTTTGGTTCCCACTAAGTTTGAAGAGACCTCCTTGTCCACCCTACTTATCCCATTCTAATACTTGAAAGTTTTAGTCATGTTCCATCTCTCTCTCTCTCTTTCCTCTCCTCCAGGGAGTACATGTTCAGGGACTCCAACTTCTCCTCGCATGTCCTACCCTGCAGGACAATGATCATATTGGGTCCTCTCCTTTGGACCATCTCCAACAGTTGTATGTCCTTTTTTAGGTATGGGCATCAGTACTGTACACTGTACTCCATATGTGACCTCACTAATGACCTGTATAAGGCAACAGTACCCCCTGTTGACCATTGCTGATCCCTCTGGCAGTGCAGCCTGACATTTTATTTGCCTTTGCTGCTGCTTTCTTACATTATGTGGAGTGTTTCAGATCACTAGTGATCATCACATGCATATCCCTGTACTCTGATTCAGATACCCAGAACTCTCCCATGCTGTACTCAGCCCTTTGGTTCTTCTCTCTGATATGCATAAATTTGCATTTCTTTGAATTGAAGTCAAGCTACCAGATCCCAGACCATCTCTCTAGCTCTTCAATGTCTTCTTTTAGGTCTTGTATCCTTTCTACTGTGACCACCCTCCTACAGAGCTGGGTGTCATCCACAAATAGACACATTTTGCCTTTTATTCCATCCCCAATATCACTGATGAAGACATTGAATACTAACAGTCTAAGCACTGGGCCCTGTGGGAGCCCACTGGTTACCTCCCTGCTGCAATAAAGCTCACCTTCCACCACCACACTCTGAGTCCTGCTTCTCAGACAGTTTTCCACTCAACTTGTGAACTTCATGCCAACCTCTAGATCCACTAACTTCCAGATAAACCTCTTGGGGGGGTATAGAGTCAAAGGCATTGCTGAAGTCCAGGTAAAAAATGTCCACAGCTTGGCCTCTGTCTACTGTTTTAGTGACCCAGTCAAATAAGTCAATCAGTTTTATCTGACATGACTTGCCTCCTGTAAACCAATGTTGCCTCTCATGCTGGAGACCATGTTCATGCAGATACTCTACTAACCTTTTCTAAAGTATAGTCTTCATGAGTTTGTACACAATGGAGGTTAGACTGATCATTCTGTAGCTCCCTGGTTCCCTGGGTTATCCTTGGGACCTCTGTTATGGAAGAGGAATACATGTGCTGTTCTCCATTTCAGCAGTACCACACCCAACTCTAGTGAACTATTGAACTGGTCAGCCAAGGGATCTTCGAGCTATTCCACTAGCTCCCTCAGCATCCTTGGGTGTATGCCATCTGGGCCTGGTGATTTATCTACCCTCAATGCTAGCAAAGCTATCCTCACCCTATCCACATTTATCAAAAAAAATCCATGCCTCACTTTCTCCTCTCCTTCCCACTAGTGGCATCAGTCTGTCTGTCTCCCTGGTGATGACATAACAGAATTACTTGGTCAGTACTTCTGCTTTTCCCCCATTCTTCTCCACTCACCCTTTTGCTTTCCATGTCCTTATTCTCATTAATATAATGAAAAAAGGCCTTTACCTCCATTTCAATGCCATCAGCTAGATGTAGTTCCTTCTGTAATTTAGCCCACCAGACTACCTTATATACCAAGCTAGCCATCCTCAGGTAATCCTCCCTGTTTGCCTCCCTCTGGGTCGTCCTGAATTTCTTGTGTGTTGACCTCTTATCTTTTACTGCCTGGCGACCTCAGTGCTAAACCACCTAGGTGCTTTGGCCCTCGAGTTCTTCCCTTTGAGCCTAACACACTCTCTTTTGGCAAACATTATTCCCTCCTTGATAATGGATCACCTTGGTACACCCCCATATCCACTTGGATGTTTGCCAGGTGACTCCTTAGCAGGTTTTCCATCTCTCTGAAGTCTAACTTTCTAAAATCTAGCATTTTAGTCTTAGTGGGTGCCTCTTCCCTGCCCATATCCAAATGAAACCACATTGTGTGATGGTGACTCCCACTCAGGGGGTCCTTGACCTTTATATCCTGGATGTGGTCACTGATCATCAGCACTAGATCAAAGATTGTCCCTTCAGTTGTGAATTCTTTGATGTCCTTTGTCAGTAACACACTCTACAGCATAACTAGGATCACCTGACTCCTGGTGCAGGTCGTGGTCAGTATCCTCCAATCCACCTTTGCCAGGCTGAAGTCTTCCACTAATACCACCTCTCCCTTCCCTGCAGCAGTAAATATTTCTGAGTTCAACTTTCCTCCTCCTGGCTGAGTGGTCTGTAAGCCACCCCCAACCTCACCTTCCTCCCTCTGTTGGACAGTAACTGAATCCACATTGCTCCAATCCTCCCTTCTTCCAGCTCCCACCTCAAGCAAGTTATACCCTCCCTGATATAAACCACAACCCCCCCCTTTTCTATAACCCTGTCCCTCCTGTACAGTTTAACCCAGGGACTGAGAGGTCCCATTCATGGTTAGGTGTGGCTCATATGTCTGTGACTGTGCAATGTCCACTCCCCTGTCTGTCAACAGTGCTTGCAGATCATCCATATCATTTCCAAGACTTTGTGTGATCAGGGACACCACACTCTACCTACAGTCTGAGCCTCATTCCCTTCTCTCCCATGTGCCATTCTCGTTTCTCCACAATTCTTATACCCCCACAGCTAACTATCTCATTCCCCTTCACCTCCACACTGTCTTCCTCCCCTACTGGTATGGGAGAGGTATATTTACCTCGTCCTCCTCCTCCTGGGGGCTAGGGGTCTGTAAGCCTGCTTTTCCCACCCAGCAGTTTAAGTTTGTGGTTTATGTACCCCCCCCGGCTTGTCCCTGAGAACCCTCGACCCCCCACTACTGAAGTGCAGTCTGTTCAGTGCAAAAAGTGTTTTATCTAACCAGGTCTTCCTCAGCCCCCAATACAGTAGTTGTACCCTTCCTGCTTGTACCACTCCCTCAGCCAGTCACTGAATTTTTCTATTATCGTTTTCTTCCTGACCATGCTGGCTCTTGGTACTGTTGGTACTGGCAACACCTCTGAAAATGCAAGCAATCTAGTAATCTCTCTGCAGGTCCTCCCTACCACACTGAATCTTTCCTATACTAGTGCCACCTCGTCCCTGACCAGGTTATTTGTACCTAGGTATATAACTATGAGTGGTTACTCCCAACTCCCTTCACCGACTCTCCAATTTTTTGGACAAACACTTTACACTGTCATCCCTGATGTGCAAACCACTTTCCTACCCATATTTGGTCCCCTTTTCTTTCCCAGTGAATACCCTTAGTTATGGAGTCCCCTAAAATTACCACTCTCCCACCCCATTCCACCCCCATTCCTGACTTCTCTTTTCCTTTCTTGATTGCCTTATGAGCATCTCCCCCACCTAACTGAACCCTTCCATCATGGTTACCACCCCACACTTATTCTCACTAAGCCCTAATTGCCTGCCACTCCCACAACCTCTACTTGCTCCTCTGTCTGTTTCCTCACCCCATCCCTGTCCTTTCCTCTCTGGTCACCTACACACACACCATATCTTCCCCCCTCCTCCTGCCACCTTATCCCCTCCCTCCCCACACCTCCTACTCCACTCTTCTTGTTCTCTCTGCCCTCCTCACCATGACTACTTCATACTGTCCCATCCTCTTTTCCTGTCCTACTGCCACTGACCCCATTGTTTTAACCTGACCTCCCTCACCACCTGCTGTTC
Organism: Neoceratodus forsteri; assembly: GCA_016271365.2. NCBI lineage: Eukaryota > Metazoa > Chordata > Ceratodontiformes > Ceratodontidae > Neoceratodus > Neoceratodus forsteri. The sequence continues at coordinate 1,209,820,067 of CM057453.1, read as the reverse complement.
CCTCTACCTCACTTACAGTGGGTCAAATCTATTCCTTAAAGGCACTCCATTAAATTTTCCCACTCCTGTTGCATCTCTTGTGGTCCCATCAATTTTCCCCAATACTTGCTATTCCCCCTCTCTAGGATCCCTGACCCTCTGAAATAGGGGGTACCCCCAGAATCTGGGTGAACCGCTCTGCACCCATCCACTGCCTGCCACCCATGCTCACCTGGGCCTCTCCATCTGTCTTTCTCTACCATGTCCTACTCCTCCTGTGCTCCACATCAGATTCCCCAGGTAACATCTGAGCTGCCTTACTTCTGTCCTTAGGTGCTGTAGGCTCCTGCACTCTGCACAGCCTCCTTTTATGCACATCATCCCCAGGAATACTGCTGGCCAAAAGATCAGATCAAATGGGATAGTTCAGTAGGTTCAGATGGGCTATGCCCATATTTACTGAGAGATGCAGCATCAGTTTTGGCATACCCCATTAGTATTATTTACAATTTATCTTTTTCCTTGGGTAGTGTCCCCGACTTATGGAAGTATCCATTAGTCATTCCTTTTCATCAAACTGGATCATAGCAAGATTTTGGAAACTATAGGCCCACATCAATTTTGTCAGCCCTGGTTAAAATACAAGAAAAAATTGCATGTAATCAATTAATTGATTATACAGTATTGAGAACTTAGTCTTTTGTCTCATAGTCAGCATGGCTTCTGAAAAGGAAGAAGAACAGACTGTCTTGGTCGAGTTCACAAATGTGGTCCTAGAAGGTATGGCTAGAGGGCATTAAACTGGGGCCACATTTGTGGACTTGAACAAAACATTCGACTTGGTAGATCACCGATTGTTAATTGAAAGGCTGGATTTCTTGGGAGTGGGACACCCTGCACTATTTTGGTTTGAAGATTATCTTAAGGATAGATTGCAAAGGGTTAAGTTTAGTTGTGCTACTTCTGAATCTGCAGTTGTGAAGTGTGGGGTTCCCCAGGGCTCCATACTGGAACTTTTAAGCATGTACTGAGGATGTATTTCACTGCATTGGTTGAATGTAACTGTTTTAAATAGGTATTTCTATTTTTTGACATGGACCTTTAGTCTAAATTTGTATGAATTGCTATTTTTGTAAATCTAATGTATGTATGTTCTATTTGATGTGGGTCACACCTGTGAAAGGAACTTGTATTTTCCAGTGTTTACCCATTATTCAAATAAACAAATAAACAAGCAAACAATGTGATTATCTCCTTTCAAAAAGCCAGGCTGCTAAGTGCATTGCCTCTGGGATTGAATGCAGGACTGTTCCTTTTCTAAGGACCCTGTGAATTTGGAGTAAAAAATGGCACCTACATTGCCAGGTTGACCAGATCTGAGAATCATGGTGTTCTTGGCTCAAGAGGAACATTTACTCTTGAGTGTTGAATCATAGCAGTACCCTGGGCAACAGTGGAAGCAATGGGAACAGGAATGCATTGACAAAGACCAGCTTCTGGGACAGGGCATCCATTGCTTCCACTGTCAGGTATCAAAATAGGACTAAGGAACCTTGACATGTGAGAGTTCTCCTTTGATGTAGCTAGACTGATGTGACAGCATCCAAACCTTCTGCATGGCAGATGAAATATCTTCAGATTTATGGAACACTGCTTCAGGTGTACTCTCCTGCAACTTAGCCAGTCACCCTAAATATTCAATTTCCACTTTAGGTAAACTGGTATCGGAGGTTATAGAGTTTCCTTCAACCACTGAAGCACCCTGGTCACTTCGATGAGGATGCCTGGGCTTCTTGTGGCTCTTATACTGGTTATATATGCAATGGTGATGGTGTTGCGTGATCTCACCTTTGCCACCTGGGACAAAATCCAGTCTTCAGAATGTATTGAGGCTCAAAACACTGCCTTCTTTTCCAAAACATAAAGCTGGAGATGCTGTTCCCAAGTGCTCCAAAATTCCTAAACTGGAATTTGTTCTACAACCACCTGCCAGACTGATAGTCTGGTGTCAGTGGTCAAAAGCAGCTCCAGAGGAGTTTTGAGGAAAGTTCCCCTGAAAAATTCCTTTGGCTCTCCCACCACACAAGTAATAGCAACACTGGGCCTAGATAATGGGACAGGAGCCTAGTAGTCCTCCCAAACCCAGTATCACACAGACAACAACCAGTTCATCTTGAATCTGGCCCACAGCATGGATTTCATTGCTACTGCCCTCATACCTAATAGTTGGAGCAGCCTGAAAGCAGAACAACTGTCAGTGATCTCAGCTACTGAACCTCCAAGACTAGGTTCTGCTTCCTGGCTGTGGACAGGGAGACCTTCAGCTTGTCCATCCCAAATGCTGCCCTCACGTGCTACAACCTCTGTGATGGAGCTAAGGCAATCTTCTCTCTGTTGATTATTTAGCAAAGCATCTCTAGAACTTTTAGAGTCCTTGCTACCAGTCTGTCCACCAATGGCACTGTTGGAGCCCTGATAAGAAGATTGCTCAGGTAGGGATATATGTGATGCCCCACCGGCAAGAGTTTTTCCACTTGCATGATCAGGACTTCTGAGAATACTCTTGGTAGAGTTAATTAATTAGAGGAGAGAGCTCTGTACTGAAAACATCATCCCTGGATTGCAAATCTCAGGTATTTCTGGTGCGGTTGGCAGATCAGAATGTAGTAATTGCCGTCCTTCAAATCAATGGACACTGTGTAATCCTGGCTGTACTGCTTGAATGATGAACTGCAGGGACATCATTTTGAATATCAAGTGTTTGTCAGATCTGTTTCATGCTTAGCAGCAGCTGGAAGCACCTTGAGTACTTGGGGACTAAAATGTAGATTGGGCAGAATCCATGTCTCTTCTCCTATTGGGGGGGCTGTGGTGATCACATCTGTCTGGACCAGGTGTCCTAAGGTCTAACTTACTGCCTGCTTTGCCACCTAGTATAAAGGGACCAGAAACTAATGGGAAACAATCGCTCAAGGGCATGGTAGAGTGCTCTGTGGCATAGCACAAAGACAGAATTTCCAGTACCCACATATCTGAAGTTGAATGGGATTATTGCTGGTAAAAACTTTTGCAGTCGTCTTCAAAGGGAAGAGTGGCACAAAAGTGGTCTGTGTATCTTCATTGTGGAGATGCAAAAAGAGATGAACTCAGTACTTCAACTGTCTGGTCTATTCCCAGAGGAACTTTTCCAGTTCTTAAACATTTCCTCTGGAAAAGGATAATGTCAGACACTAGGCCTCGTAACCTGGAGATCATTCTCATCCAGGGTTGCTGCTTCATACCAGCCCATTCATGATCTATCATATGACCACAGTGATGGATGTCTATAAAACACTTCAGAACTGAGGCTGATGTGGACAAAATGGGGTTCACATCTAGCATCCCTATGCCCTGATCCTTCTTTAGTTGCAAACTGCAATAAACCTCAGATATTAGATAGGACAGCATCCTGGAAAAAACAAGCATGGGTCAAAATCCTCTTTTGGGTACCATCCACTCCCCATCTTCTTGGAGGGACAGTCTTCCTCATCTAATGGATCTAGCTTCATTGGGTCAGAATTGCCCTAGACTGCCATACACCCTTCTCTTGACCTACCCCTCATCAAGGTTGGGGGTCACCTGCAAATCTGGATGAAAAGGGTTTCAAGGCATAGGTGCACCTGGATGTCCTGTGTTTTCCTGTGACCTAAGAGGCCTTCTTTTGGTTTTGTTGCCATTGCAGGCCATACCTGCAGGTCATTAGTATGCAGCATCTCAATTTAAGCAACTAAAAATGGATTTGTGCAGCTCAGCTTTACCACTGCCTGACGGTGCAAATGGTGCACCCACCCAATCCAGAGGTGTGGCTTGGGAGGCGGTGCCAAACTAGACATTTTTAGATTACATAATACAGCAAGAACAATAGGACCTCATAACTGAAGGTCTCCTAGTGCTGTAGCAGGGCTTACTCATCATGGAAGTCACTGGTCTACAATTAGCCATGATGTCACTGTAACCGAGTTCTGTAAGACAGTCAGACCTATACCAAGAAGAAAAATAATTATTCACTGTCCCTTAAAGGCAAACTGCAACTGTCCAAACAAACAGAAATTGAAAGAAAAATATAGACCATGCTGCTTTTTCAAAACTTATATGATGTTGCTTTCTGCAGACTAACAAATACTACCACTTTACTTTGCTAAAGGTTACACAACACAGGTAGCAGTCATGGAAGTGAAACCCAAGGTTCTGGGGTCTCCCGACTCACAGATCAGTACTCTGTTTTGCAGCAGCAAATGATTTACCTGCTTGCCTGCCTGAAACTACAATTAACCCCATGTTAACAAGATAACTGGAATGATAATGTAGGATTCTCTGATTTATAAATTCTGATTATAAATCCCTGTTTTGCAAATGAAATGAAACATTTTAAGGAGCATCATACTTCTTCATTGAGAGACCACTAGAACTGGCAGAGAGGCATGTGCAGCGTGAAGAGTTCATTATCTCCAGCATCATTACTGCTGTAGGTCATGTGGCTTAGATGAACTCAGTGAGTGATATCTAAAATAAAAATTCTACATCATGGTGTCAAAGTGCCAAAATGCCAATGTGAAGAGGATCCCCTTCAGACTCACTTGGAGGATGTGAAAAGTGCTGAATTTCAGTACTTGTACGAAACACTAATTCAATATCATCTCACCCTTAACACCCATTCACACTCTGCTACTTCCTTCCCTGTTCTCCACGTTTTGTTGTAGTTATTTCCTTTCTTATGTTGTTCTGCATAATATTTGTATCTATTTTGTACTGTAGGAAATGCACTGCAATTTTAATTGTTGCATATTGTTACTACCTGTAGTACTGTTCCTTATGTAAGCAGTAAGAGATGACAGGGTGTTGGTTTCTGTGCATGAACTACATTCCCAGAAATGTTGTTAGGCATAAGGTCCTTATGCTGAGTGCCCTCACCCACCTGATAGTGCAGTTCATGCATAGAAACCAACACCCTGGCATTTATTATTGTGCTATAAAAATGTGAAACTAACAAAAAATTTAAATGCAATTTAAAAAAAAAACTCCGATGTTTGCTTGTGTGAATGTACAAAGCAAACAAACTGGTGCCGTTCCAGCAGTGTCGGAGCTGGGGAATTATGTGCTGTAGCAAAAAAAGCAGTTGAGCCTACAGGTGTGCTAGTGAACACCCAGTGCTGACAAGGCTCCTGCTAGTGCTGTTACACTGGCTGATGTACCAAAACTTCTCACATATGAAAGCATGCAGCCACATCTATCACAGTGTGGCTACTTCCTTTCATATGACCATCATCAGCCAGTGCCCCCCCCCTGGCCAGCTTTCAAACTCTGCCTCCCAGTGCAGTCTGATACCTTGGTGCCCATCCCTGATGCTGGCAACCACCCAAACAGTGTGCCCATCCCCATTTTAGCCAACTAGCACACTGACATTGGGGCATTCAATCCACAGTTTTGGTCCCTGAAATAAAGAAAACTAGCCCTGTCATTCTCTTTGTTTTTTTTAAACCTATAAAAAAGAAAATGGTCCACTGATGTGGTCTGCTCCCCCAGATCCTTTACCCCCCCATAGCACCATACCTGCCCACACCCCTCACTTACTTATCTGGTCCACCAGCAAACATCCTGCTACTACTGATGCTGACAGCGAACTGACAAGATAAGTCTGATTAATGGATTTTAATGCATTTTCAACTTACTTTATCATTTTTTTAACATTTTGGCCCCAAATTTTCAGCATAGCTGTTTTTTTCACCTTACCTCATCAAAAAGAGAGATGTAATTTTTCAAATCCTCTCCAAAACATGTTTTTACAGTCACCCTTCAAAATCACCTTTCGGACAGGATTTAAAAAATCCACCTGCCTTGGTCATAAGGTGACTTCATATGAAGACTATGTTGAAAATTTGGGATTGAATGTTAAAAGACAACACAGTTATGAAGTAACTTTGAATGTTTTCAATGTTTACTTATAACTTTATGATTTTTAGAACATTTTAGCCCCGAATTTTCAACACAGCCCATCTTCTCATATTTAAACTTCTCCATTGATACTCACTTATGGTTTTGGTTTGGCGGTACTAGGACCCACAGGAGCAAATATTTGGCCAGGGTCTGGCAATGGCTGCTAGGCATGGTGCCTGTACACTCCCATGTGATACCACACACTAACCAGTAACTGTTGCTGGCTGCCTCACCAACCTCAATTCTGTTCTTTCTGCTGTTGAGAGTATATCGTGAGAGCACTCCTAAGTTCACTTTGTCACTGCTGAAGTTTTCTTGCTGCATCACCATACTTCTTCTATTTTTACAATGCCATATCTGTTTACTTATTTTTTGTAATGGTGCCAAAATCTGAGACTGAAGGGGTTGTTTCAAAAAAGAAAATCAGAAAGTCAGCAATCGTTCATGGATGCCCCTCAAGGAAGAAAATGGCTTTCACTGACCAACATCAGTGCTGCATAGATTGTCTTGGACCTGAGCACAACATGGATGCATTTGGCACCTACTTCTCTGTGGACCACCACACCCTGGAGAACTGTACACTGAAAATGGGGTCACCCAATCCCCATCTTTGGAGGCAGGAGTTGCATGAGTGCATCCAAGATAATTCGCTAGGCCTTTCTCCTGGGCCTCTTCCTGCAACCTCTGGTTCCAAGAAAGCACAGGGTTCTTCTCAACCTTACAACACTGAACCATCAGAGAGCCTGTTTGTTGGGTCTGGTGGACAGTCAGCTCTTTCTTGGCAGCTGGCTGACTACCCTCCATAGTCTAGCTATCTTGAGAAGCAAACTTTGCCAGTGACAAGGCCACAGCTATAAACTCAGTCTACAGTGGTAGACACTTCAACATTATCATCTGGTGTTCCCCTGCTATTTCCTGTGTTGTGGGAGGGACTGACACCAGGGCTGATGGTGGCACAATAGTTGGCTTGGAGTCTGTTCCTGACCATAGTGTCACTAGCAACATCAAGAAAAGGGATAACTTTGAATCAGATGATGGCGGCTGCAACAGTCAAGATGTTGGGCCTAGATCCAGCTCCGAGCATGGTGATGGAAGAGATGTCAGTTCACTGCATGTTCCTGACTCCAGTGTCATTCAAGACACTGAGGGGGATGGTGGCACCAATTCTGTTGCAATAATATCACCAAGCACCATGGTGAGGACAACGTCAACAGCGGTGACAGGGAGGGCCCTGTCTTCAAGGATGCTGCCAGACCTAAGTTCTGTGCCAGAAGCAGCACCAACTCAGAGTCAACCAATGGCCTAGAGCAAGTTTCTCTCCTGAGCTGCAGGTTGATGTCATTGTCAGTGAGAACGGAAATCACCCTGTGGTATCTCTGTGGCACTGGTCTTCTCACCTGGAGATCTCTCCCCAAGGGCACAAATTGGGTCTTTCTGTGGATGGGAAGATACCCTTTGGGTTACTCTGCTAGGCTTTTCTCTTGTGTGAGTCCCCTTATGCAGTTCCATAGCCCAAGCCAAGGCCCCTGAGACCAGGAGTCTCAAACCCTCAGAACAGCCTTTCCATGTATTTATTTATTTATATTTATTTAAGATCCCAAGAGTATTAGATTCCCATTTTCAAGGATGACCTTCCTGGTCAGGATGCCATTGTTGCTAGACCCTGCGGGGCTACTAAAGTGGGAGCAAAATTGGACAGGGGTCAGTGCCATAATGGATTGGCATAGGGAGTCTGGCAGGACTGAGTGTAGGCCTTTCTCCCCTGTACCAACCCTGCCCAGAGGTAGTGCCTCATCTCCACCCATGTCCTCTTCAGAGGGCAATAAACCTTAAATCCACCTTGCTTGTTTTGCTGAGAACTCTTTGTACCAGTGATTCCTGCTGGACATGTTTCAGACAGTTGGCCTTCACACCTATACTAGGCACAATACAGCAGCCCTGCTACTGTTCTTCTTGGAGTTCTAAACATCAACACCATGGTCATTCCTTCATGGCCCATAGCTATGGAGAAGGCACCCAGGGCCTTGTGGTGGTGTCCATTGCCACTCCAACCCTCTCCCAGGACCTTCTCATATAGTATTATGCACCCACAGGGTCTGCAGGTGATGTACCCAACCCCAGACCTTCAAGAGAGTAAAGCACTCCACAGCAGTTGTTTGCAGGTTAAAAAGATTTTTTACTTCAAATCTAGATACAAATGCAGCAAGAACTCACAATGTAACTATAGATAACAACTTATACTAGAGTCCCTAAAATTATTTGACTTCTAGCAAGCATGTGACACTGACCCAAAACTCGCTAACCAAGAAAACTTCAGCATTTCAGAGCACTGAGGTGGTTGGCTGATTGACCCGGTGCTTCATGAAGAAAATCACTTCATCTAGGGTCAAACACACCCCACCCCACCTCAGGGCTTGAGGTACTACAGCCCCCATCAGGGCCACAAAGCCTCTTGTATGAATGACCTCCAGATGCAGATTCTGCACAAACAGATGCACTGGGTAGGAAGGTTTTTACCTCGACTTGCATCCTTATGTGTGTGTCTGCACACCAGGTCCATGTGATGACATGTAATCATTGCCTGTGGTTGCAGCTGCATAATCTGCTGGCTATGCTGCCACAAAGTGAGGAAGTCAGGCAAGCCATTGACCTTTCCACCTGGGGTCTGGAGGAAGTATGGCATCAGGTAAAGGCATTTCATGATGCCAGTGAGGTTGCCTCTTGACTTGTGGGAACGGCAGTCTGTGTTTGATGGGTGGTGTGGTTTTAGCTGTACAGAATGGCACTTTTGGCCTAGAGGAAAGTGATAAACTCAGATTTAAGAAAAGGAGTTCTGCTGGTAATGATGCTTCAAAATGTTACTTTTCAGCTTGCTCACAGCACTGCAAATCATTCCAGAAAATATATAGGCGAGGATGCTGTATAGCTTTAAGAAAGTGGACTCCACATTCCAGTGTTGCTACGGCATCCCCAACTATATTTTCTGGAAGGATAAACTCACATTCCCAGGGAGCTAATTTCTTCTCCCCTAGGGTTGGGTGGGAACTTTCAGGGAACCCACCTGCTCCTGTGGCACGGGAGCCCCAACCTGGCCTGGACCAGTATCAGGTATCACCAGAGCTTTTGAGGAGTCTCTGCCCTTAGGTATTCTCCTCCATACAGAGGACTGAGGGTACATCTTTATTCTCAGGGTGAGCCAGCTCCTCCCTCAGAAGGTAATCTTGGTACTCTGATCCATAAGTGGTAATCCGTAGAGAAGATTGATTCTGGGAAGATATGAAAGTTACATATTTACCATAACTAGTGATCTTCCAGAATATCTTCTCCATTGATTACCACACCCACCCACCATCCCCCTCTCTAACAGAGTCAGGGACTCTGGGCAGCTCACCCTGCAGTGGGCACATCTAGTGCTGTTTTCTGTACCTCTCTGCAGTTGCTGTCCCTTTCCCCCTGTAAGGGGCCTGCTAAATAAAAATAAGAACTGGACAGGGATGCATTTGAGGGCTCCCTATCAAACAAAAAAACAAACAAGCAAACAAAAAAAATACCTTAAACTGGGATTAGGATCCTTTACTAGGGACCCCATGTCAACCAATTTAAAAAAATCTAACGCCACCTGACAGTACCCTGACTGTGGGTAGGTGTTAAGCACTGGATTGTATCAGTCTAAACTAGCCTTGCTACACAATACAACCCTGTTGCTGGATGGAGGATGCAGGTTAGCTTTTGCTCTGGGTTTTCTTCTGGCTATCCCAGTCTTTTTCCCTTTGTTTGACTAGCATGTTTTTTCACGTTATACTATGTTGTGGCTATTATGTCCAGCAGATTAAGGGAGAACAGAAGGGAGGAGTACATCTAGGGCTGAACAGCCTTGCAATGCCACATGCACCAGTATTTTTTCTCTGCCTTATCCCCCTTATGGGAGTGTCATGGCCTAAGTGTTTAAAAAAACAGGTTACCCCAGCACTGTGGCATGGTATTTGCTTATTAGGAGCCATTGCAGTCCCACTGCTTGGCACAATTGCATGCTGAAGTTGCAAGGGGTCTATGTTACAGGGTTGCTCCCTTATACCTAGGGTTTTCGGTTTTAGGTGTTTATTTTTTGTAGAAAAAGGTGTTTATTTTCAGCATTTTCTCCCCCTTTCAGAAGTACCAAAAATCTGTTATTTTAGGTGTAATCAATTTCTTGGACAACAAAAATCTTTATTAATCAGTGTCTATTCACTCAAGTTAAAAAATAGATATTACACTTTTTCAAACTGTGTACCATGACTATTGCATGTTCGCACCATAGATATTGCACTATATTAAGATTGCATTAGTTTTACAAAATAGTGCACCATAACTATAGAACTGTACATATATAAATATGTAGATGGTGATGGTGAGCTAGGAGCAGCACAGTATTAGAGCTCTGTTCCACCATATAAGTGAAAGGTGTAATACAAAAAAAACACAATCCACCCACATATCCAGCTCACAGTTGGTCAGCTGGAAGAGTGGGGACATAGTGAAATTTTTTGGTTATAACTGATTTCTCAATTTTCAACACGGTGGTGTTTTATCGGTGTTTATCGGTTATAACCTAAAACCGGAAACCCTATTTATAACCACTACCCCTTTTACACCATGTTTTGGCAGTCTGGCTCATGAGGCCTTGAAGGTCTGACTCTTTAACCATTACTACCTATTTGTGCCACCTTAGTGTGCCCTTTCTTCTCTATCCAGACATTCGCAGTTTGGGCTTAATTTTGTTGTTCCTTATTTTCCTTTATCCTTTCCCTAACAGTTTGGCTAGTGAATTCTCAAGACTTCTCTTATTTATCACCACTTGTTTTTCTCTTCTGGCTAATGGAACCGAGGTTGGTGAGGGAGCTGGCAATGGTTATTGGCTAGCATGTAGCACCACCTGGGTGTGTGAAGATGCCATGCCCAGTAGCCATTGACTGCTCCTTTGCCAAAACTTTGCTCCTGCAGGATCCTAGTGCCTCTGGCCCAGACCCATAAGTGGTAATCAATGGAGAAGATATTCTGGAAAATCACTAGTGACGGTAAGTACGTAACATTCATTTTTGTTACCGCACCTCATGAACATGACAGGTATCCTCTTTCAAATCTCCTCGAAAACATGTCTTTATAGTCATGCTGCAAAATCATCTTTCAGACAGGATTTAAAAAATCCCACCTGTCTTGATCATAAGGTGGGGTCATAAAAATACTGTGTTGAAAATTTAGGGTTAAAATCTCAAAAACAACAACAAAAAATGATGTTATGAAGAAACATATAATGTTTCCAATGTTTACTCATAATTTTTTTATTTTTGCTGGTTTTGTCATCAAATTTTCAACACAGCCCTCTTGTTGCCCCACTTAGAGAACATGACAGTGTCATTTTTCAAATCCCCCCAAAAAACATGTTTGCAGTCACTCCATGATATCCCCTTTTGGATGTCATTAAAAAAAAACAAACACCCAGGGGCGTCATTTAGGGGTAGCCAGGGGTTGCGGTTGAGACCCCTATGATTTTTTTGCAAACCCTATGATGCCCACTGCAACCTCTAAGAACCCTAAAACAAGGTTTCCCTAGCATTTAGTTATACAGATGTGGTGGTTGGGGGAGTTTTACAACCCCTATGATTTTGCTGAAATAAGACTTTGCAACCCCTATGATTCTACTGAAATAATGCTACTGAGTATAACCTACCTCCTTCTGCTTGCTATCCCCCTCCCTATGCAGTCCATCATCCTTTGTTTTCCCACCACCAATGAAAATTGGGCCACTACTTTCAGATCATCCTGATTGATAACCCTGAGGTCCCTTTCCTATGAGGTAAAGTGCCATGACCTCCTCCTGCTTTTGTACTGGCTCAGGTTTTTGTGTCTTATGGGCATGACTTTGCACTTTTTTGGCATTGAATCCCAGCTGTAAAATTCTGGACCACTCTTCTAGTCTTTCCAGGTCCCTCCTCATGGCCTCCATTCCCTTCATTATGTTCACACTATTGCAGAGCTTGGTGTCATCTGCAAATAGATAGACTATTCCTTCATGCTTCACCCTTGTGTCCCTTATGAATGTATTGAAGGGAACAGGGCAAAGTACTGACTCTTGACCCCCATCTCCCCCGAGACTTCCTATTTAGTACAACCCTCTGTGTTCTATTCCTTCATTCTTCATCCCTATGTCCCCTATGAATGTACTGAAGAGAACAGTTATGAGGAAAGGCTTGAGGCCTGTAACATGGTTATGCTCAGAATCTTTCACTTTTCAGCCACAAACCTCACCTGTTCTATATACTTCCATGGAGCAGAACATGTTCCTTTAATGAGTTTCCTCAAATGGTGCATTGGTGAATACTAACATACCCAGAAGTTTGCAACTGTAGAGATGCATTGGTCTGTATTTAAAATAGCCGGCCAATGATTCAGTGGTCAGGGGCACAGAGGAAATTCAAATCTATGCATCCAGCATTTTAGCCATGTGTTCCACATTAGATTGTCAGTTTAGTAAGGTGATGGGTTTGCTTTGAACATGTTGTATTTAATCAGGTGTTTACGCCAAGAAAGGAAATTCTTCACAGCCACAGGTGACACCTGAAATGCAGTGCTAACACTCACCAGTCAGATACCAGTCCAGCTTACCAGCAGTGTCTCCAGTCAGGTCAGCTACCAATCTAGTTTGCTAGTAGTGTCTGCAGTCAGCTACCAGTCCAGTGTGCCTGCAATGTCTACAGCCAGGTTTGCTAGCTACCAGTCCAATATGCCACCAATCTCTCCAGTCAGCTACCAGTCCAGCTTGCCAGCAATGTTTCCAGTCAGCTACCAGTCCAGCTTGCCTGCAGTGTCTCCAGTCAGCTACCAGTCAAGCTTGCTAGCAGTGTGTCCAGTCAGATCAGCTACCAGTCCAGTTTGCCAGCAGTGTCTCCAGTCAGCTTGCTAGTAGTGTCTCCAATCAGCTACCAGTCCAGTTTGCCAGCAGTCTAGAGCCCAGTGGCTAGTTACCAGTCAAGTTTTCCAGTAGTGTCTCCAGTCAGCTACTTATCCAGTTTTCCAGCAGTGTTTCCAGTCAGCTTGCTAGCTATCAGTCCAGTTTTTCAGCAGTGTTTCCAGTCAGCTTGCTAGCTATCAGTCCAGTTTTTCAGCAGTGTTTCCAGTCAGCTACTTGTCCAGTTTGCCAGCAGTGTCACCAGCCAGCTTGCAGCTTCCAGTCCAGTTTGCAGGCAGTGTCTCCAGTCAGCTTTCAGTCCAGTTTGCAGGCAGTGTCTTCAGTCAGCTTCCAGTCCTGTTTGCAGGCAGTGTCTTCAGTCAGCTGCAAATCCAGTTTGCAGGCAGTGTCTTTAGTCAGCTGCTAGTCCAGTTTGTAGGCAGTATCTCTACTCAGCTTCCAGGCTAGTTTGCAAGACCCAAGCAAGGTAAGACATGTCACTAGTAAATATTTCTAAGATTAATAAAGGTAAACCCAACTTAATGGGTGGTGTCCAGTGAGGTGAGCATTAATGTTGAAAAAAATAAATATCCAGGGACTTAAGTACTTTATGTAAGAATGGGCATCGCCATTGACTAGTCTTGGAACCCTTATGGTTTTGGTGAAATGCTATGGAGAGGGTGGCGCGGGCAATATTCTGGACGGTTGTGACTCTGGGGAGGGATAAGGGTGCAAATTACTGGGCATGAGGAGGAGGTAACAAGGTAGCAAAATTTGTTTCAAATGACCGCCAAAATACACTGAATTTAACACATTTTTTATGGGGGCCTAAGAGCCCGCCAGCCTACAGTTTCCCTTGCAACCCTTATGGTTTTTCTGAAATGACACCCCTGAAAACACCTGTCTTGATCATAACTTGGGGACTTAAAAAGACTAAGTTGAAAATTTGGGGTCAAAATAGTTACATTCATACAGAGTTACATAAACAGATGTCAGCAGAAAAAGACCCCATTATCCATCCAGTCTTCCCTATTTAGCTTATTTCCTACTTCCTTTCTACAGATCTTGTCAGACCTGCGACCTTACTTCCCTATGTTCCTGACTCCACCAGTATCATATGCCAGTCCCATGTGTGTTTGAATGTCCCTGTAGTGCCTGCACATAACACATCCCCTGGCAGCTTGCTCCAGGGTTCAACCCCCCTTTCAGTGAAGAAGTACTTCCTAACATTACTCCAAGTCTTTCCCCCTCCAGCTTCATATCATGTCCCCTCATCCTTGTGCCCTTCCTTCTCTGTAGAGGCAAACATGTTTAGAATTAACAAATGCTTGTTTGAAATAATTTTACAATGCAATAAATAAAAAAGTAGTCCCTCCCCAAACTATCACTCATTAGGCCACTGGAGGGAGCATTGAATTTAGTTAGCTATGCAACATCCTTCCAGAGGGTGCTATATACAGAATCAGTAACCAGTTGCAGAATGCCATCTAGTGAAGAAAGTAAAGATTGCCACATACAACAAGAGCCAGTCTAATCCGTTGTCTTAAAAAAATTCCTTTAGCTGAAGGGTTAGAGTTGCTGCCTTTGGGACCTGAGATGCAAGGATCGATCCCAGTGTCCAGCACTGAAATGTGAAGACCTGTTAATCATGAGGGGGGAGAGGGCATTACCCTGAGATACTGTAATACGAATGAAAAAATTACACTTTATAGTTTTGCCTACCTGTCAGCTGTTTTGTAGTTTGTAAAGGAAATATTGAGCTATTTTGTGCAGGAGTAGGATTTTTTTTACAGTAGATTCTGTCGGTCTATCCCCCCCCCAAAAAAAGTCACTGGACCTGATTTTAAAAGATGTACGCAGGGCTTGCATCATGACCTGCATCAGCCCTGAAGTTTTGCACAGCTGCGCCAGATGCATCCTCAGTAACTGCACCAAATTTTATAAACTTTGGCACAGTTGAGTCATTTTACTTACTTTACGGAAGCTTGAGCCAAAGGTTTGGCACAAGCCCTGTAAAATGGGCCCTCCAATGATGCAAAGTTAGACTGGGTGGGACTGGTCTAACTTACTGCATCTGGCACACCTGACCCAGAATTGTGATCAGTGCCACAGGTCTGCCGCAAGCCCCCTGCGCCATGTGTTTGGCACATCAGGGTCTTGTGTCAGACGCATGTCATTATAAAATCGGGCCCACTGTTCTACCAATGAGATTTTATGTTTTTTATTCCAGGCAGAAACCAACTACAGTACTGTGCTCTCTATCCAGAATAGATGAATTGACTGAAGATAAAATGGTCTTGAAGGTCTTGCCACAGAGGCAGTAGGACTGTTTTGAAGTGAAGCTAGCAATGTGCCCTAGGCCCTTATAAGATGGCATATTTCTTACCTCAAGGCAGGACAGTGTGACTGGTTTGTGTGTTCCACAAATGGAAGGAGGACTGGCTAAACTTGAAACTGCATAGCTGACAGTCTGGTTCGGGCATAAGAGAGTGAGATTGCTGTGGATAAAAACTGTTAATCTGGTGGGCTTTTGATGCAAGTGTGAGGCAGAGAAGAACAATAGCATGACCTTTGTTTTAGGTCTAGTAAATCAGAGTTAGTATAACAATGTAAGGGTCAACTTGGCTGTCTTTTTTTATAGTAACAAGTCTCTTTTAAGTAAAAACATTGACTTTGATGAATTTTATTGCATACCATTGTAACAGGAGATCATGACAGTTTGAGAGGCACAATCTGGGCGATTATTAAAAGCAACTGGACAACACTTGAGCTTCACAAGTCTTCTTTAATAAGAGAGATTAATGAACAAAGATTGGAGGAGGAGGGCTTTAAAGGAAATTTCTTGACTCTAAATTGTAACCCAAGTTTATCATGTACTGACCTTTAAATGGACTAATTGCTAAGATGAGTAATTAGAAATTTTTCCTTTGTCTTATAAATGGAGGTAGAACTGGAGCTCCATATTCCGGTACCAATGCACTATTTATTTTTGTTTATATCTTCATTCTGCAGCTTCCAGGGGTCTGTGCTCAAGGACAGGATGAAGTACAGTTGTCCCCTGGTCCCACTGAATTTAATGGGGTGAGAGGACGGACCTACATTGTCCTGGTACTGCAGTGCAGCCCCCTGGGAGCTACAGAACATGCATACTAAAATGGCACACATGTATTGGCATACAGAGCCTAGTTGTAAATTCAGTTTCTAAAAAATGGAAAATTGTCCTAGTCACCCTTTTAGCAACTGAGCAGTTCAAGGTCAATACATGGTAAAATTGGTCCCTGACTTAGAATCCAGACCATTACTTTAAATGTTTATTTCAAACTGTGGTGCTGTGTTGGTACTGGCAGGAGGTGGGGTTATAGAATATTGCAATTTGTCATGTTTTGAGTATTTTAAATTGGGAGGGGTAGGTTTTTTCTACAATACCAAAATTGCAGTCAGATTTTTTTTCTGATTTCTGGGAGACCTTGCTGTCTATCTGTACTGCATCCAGATTGCTAGAAGAAGTGTGAAATGGTGCAGTTCCTATTCATAAATGGCATGGCTTCAGAATCTTCTTAGCAAATCAGAATGCTGTAAATTCCCTAGCCATTTTGTTACGACTTGTATCAATTTTTGCATTGTCTGGTGTCAGTGTTGTACTACTGCTTCTCCTTCTATTACTGTTATGTCCCCCAAGGCCACATCTCTAAATGAGATTCCTTGTGTATCTCTATACATTTATCTGGTGACACATTTTCAAAAAATAATCATATTCCCTCTTTCCACCATCACCCCCCCCCACCGCGGCAAACCGGGAAATAAGCCTCAGCTCAGCGTGCTTTTCCCAGTCAATACATTTTCAAAAAATAAATTCATTAATAATTAAAGGGAATATAACCCATTGCTTTGCCTTTTTTAATATAACAGAAATTGTGGCATGTTGTGTAGTCTCCTTAATCTCCTTACTGTACTTTTTCTTTAATTCTGAGTGAAATTATCTTTTTTTTTTCCTTTTGATGGATCCCTTACTGATGCTGTTTTCTTTTTCCCATCTGATATTCACTTTTGGTCTTACTGGTTATGTCTGCACCTTGTGACATCTGGTGACTTGAAATCTGCAGTGAGAGTTTTACTGCGAAATTCTGCTCCACTGGTGCCACTGGGTGCCAAAACTGATCAGTAATAGAAACAAATATCAGATGGGGAACATGGCTGCACCAAAAAGGGAGCCTGGAAAAAGAAAGAAACAAGATTTCAAATCAAATGAAATCAAAGGCAAGAAAATGAATTGGGCAACAGGGAGACTAAGGAGAGTATACCCATATTTTAGAAAGGTAAAGCCAGGGTTAATGTTCCCTTAAAAATCAGCAGATGTCTAATTAAACAGATTATATCTGCGTGCTGATTCTAGAGTTGACAATTTTATCTGTTTTTTTTTTAATGATGTCTGCAGCTGAGGGAGTCTTTTCTACCACATTACTAATCTTCGAGGGTCTTGATTGTTTAAAATACTTGGGGTCTCGATATTTAGTACGGGTGGGTGAATACCTTATTTCAAATATTCAGCCAATATTCTCATTCTGGGCCTCAAATATTCAAAACGTTGATACAGTCAACTCTTTTTATAGTTGGTTCATTTATGTTCTACTATTCTGCCCACTGCACAGAATGGTTGGCAAATCAGTGCAGTATACATTGTGCTAAGTGGGAGCAATCAGCAACCAGCAACTGTGGTGTCCCACAAAACTGTGCTAACTCTATGAAACCACATAAATTACTATAATAAAAACATAAAAGGAATCACTGCACAGTACTCTACAGAATTTATAAACCTTCAAGGTAAGAAACAAATGTGGCAATCATAAACCTGCAAGGAAAGTAATGTTAGTTTTTTCCTAGTGGAAGAAGTCAGTATTTTTTTTTCTGGACAGTGTTGGCATGGCAGTAAGGATGCTAGATTTCCCATGCAGCAGCTAGTGCTTCCCAGTCCAGCAACAGGTCCTCATTGAGTTCCATCACTTGACACAATGTTAGAAGTGCAGCGCGAATGTCATCACATATCACAGCAGTCTCCTCCGGCTCTTTCTTACCCTAGTCATGCTCTGGTTCCTCTTCCCTATCATTGTCAAGGCAGATTGTTGTGATAACCTCCTCAATGTCATCACAGGGTTGCTCCTGGCTACTGTTTTCTAGGTGACAGAGTTCAGTAAACTACATTGCTTTCAGTCCTGGCAGAGGCTCAATGTCAGGCTCATCATTAAGTCTGCCATTCCAGGCTGCCAAAATCCTGCCTTTTTGTAATAGTGCTCGATGGTTGCAGGTGTGACTAAATCCCATGACTGCTTTACAAACTGACCACATTGAGGAACATGATCTTCATTGCAGACTAGTTTGTATAAATTCAGCACTGGAGTCGAGCACATCAAGAAACCTCTCCTGCATACAGTGCATGTGATGCTGTTTCATGGAATAGATTATGTCCTGATCTAGGGGCTGAATTATACATGTTGTGTTGGGATGGAGAAACACCAGTTTTATATTTTTAAAGACCATGGATGGCAGGGTGGACCAGGATCAGTACAATTTTTCTGTGTCTTGTTTTTTTTAACTCAGATCCTGATCCACCTGGTAAAGATGTACCCCATCACCAATGCTGTCCGGCACGGGACAGCAGATTTGCAAATGATGGGAAGATCATTCTTGTCCCTACCATCCATATTACAGCATGCCAGCAAGGACATCTGCCCTTTCACCTCCTTTTGATGCAGCATGGTTTCACTTTTAAATGCCAATGTGCCAGATCCAACACATCAGAAAAAGGCACTTGTCTCATCAGTGTTACAGATATTTTTGGCATCACACCCCTCCAATAGTCCAGGCAAGACCTCAGTGATCCACTGATCTGTGCTAGCTGCAGTGACACTAAGCTTCTCTCCATGTGTGCTATGAAAGCTGATGTTATGTCTGGCTTTGCAGCGCCCCAGCCAGCCCTCAGAGGAAGTGAAATATTTCCTTCCTAAAGCTGCTGTTGACTTCTCTGACTTCTACAACAGGAGTGGGCCACTTATGAGGGTGTCTCACCCTCATGCATTTTTAAATCATCTAAGAAGGGCTTCCTTTACATTGTCATCCTTTCCCCCTGGTTTTCTCTTTTTGTTGGGATTGCAGTTGGTGTGCCATTCTGATAGAATCTGTTTCTGCTGTTTCAACAGGTCAGCAGTTGTTGATTTTGGGATAGACAGGTGCTGTGATAGCTCACTCTGGCTCATTCATGGCAGTTCATCTATTTTTTTTAAAGCTCCACTTTCTTAGGCAAAGAAAAAGCTTTTCACTTTCCACACAGGATGAGTTGGCACTCTGTTTATATTCAGTTCAATATCAGTCTGATGTTTTACCATAGCTACTAATGTAGGCTTTTAAATAGTGTCAGTGTCAGTCAGCTGATTTTAACACACGACACCACCACAAAATGGTCAAAATAGCAGGCACACAACATCTGGTAGATATGGTATAGATTTGTTTGAACCCTATTGGAGCAGCAAATGGATATCAGTTTTTGCCCACACAAAACAGCTACCCATATTAACCGCAGATAGTATAACTGGTGATGACTGCATTCTCATTCATTATTCATGAACCTATGGGGAGAATAAAAAAAGAGCCCACATCCTGCCCTTCTGCAGCAAAGCCCAATCCCCCCTTCCCCCATACCTACAGTTTAAGTTTTATGCTGGTTTAATAAAAAAAACTGAGTCCCTTGATGGGTGACCAGCAAAACCCTCCCTCCACCTGCCCCCCATGGCTGGCCACCATCTCCTCAATACTTTTTTTTTTGTAAAAGAAATCACCCTCCACCCCTCACCCTGGTAAAAGGCCCCAACTCCTACTCTCCCCCATCACTCAGATTTCATAATACAAATTCCCCAGGTGTGGAGAAGGTGACTAGCATAACCTACCCACCTCCATGGCCAGCTGCTTTCTTCTGAATGGAAGCACTCCCCCACTTGCATACATAGTAAAATAGCTGACTTGATAGATTTATTCAACTGGGGAAACAGGGAAACAGATCAGGGAATGGCAGTGGCTGAGGCCTATTTGGACTTCAGCAAAGACATCAACACTGTACCACATAGGAGACTCTTCATAAAATTGGATAGTCTAGAAGTGGGAGTCAGAGTTGTAAACTGGGTAAAAAAATGGCTAATGGATAGATGGCAGAGGGTGGTGGTAAATGGCACTCACTTAATGAGGAGAAAGTGACCAGTGGGGTTCCACAGGGTTCAGTACTAGGTCCAGTCCTGTTCAGCATCTTCATAAGTGATATTGCAGAAGAACTGCATTTTTGCAGATGACACCAAGATCTGTAACAGGGTAGATGATCATAAAAGGGTAAAGAAAATGAGACGGAAGGTTAGAAAACTTGAGGAGTGGTCAAGGGCACGGCAGCTGGGGTTCAATACCAAAAAATGATAAAATCATGCACCTGGGGCATAGAATCCCAGAAGAAAAATATAAATGGGGGGGTATTGTCAGTCACCAAGAAGGAAAGGAACCTATGGGTTATAATATCTGATGACCTCAAAGTCACAGGGCAGTGTGGCAAGGCAATGGGCATGGCCAGTGGATTTCTGGGATGAATAGGGAGAGGTAGCACAAGCAGAAGTGGGGGGGGGGGTGATATTACCATTGTATAAATCATTGGTGAGATAACACAGAATATTGGATACATTTCTTGAGGCCGTATTTCAGAAAAGACATGGACAGGGTTGAAGCAATCCAGGGAAGGGCAACTAAAATGATACATAGGTAGTATGTGAAACTGTGCAATGGGAAACTGAGTGATCTCAATATGTACACCCTGGAGAAGAGGAGGGGGAGAGGGGGATATGATAAAGACCTACAAGTACTTCATAGGAGTGAACAGGGTACTAGGAGGGGAGCCTGTTTCAAATGAAGAAGTACAACAAAACAAGAGGGCATGCAACACTAGAAGTGGAGAATGTAAGAGGGATTTGAGGAAATACTACTTCACTGAAAGAGTGGTAGATATCTGCAATAACCTACCACAAGAGGTAGTAGGAGCAAAAACTGTGGGGGGCTTTCAAACATGTATGGAATAGACATAGGAGAATACTAGTAAATTCCAAAAGTGGGAGAGGGTCACTGTAGACCAGTTAGGGTCTGCTGGGATAGAATAGGTAGGGAAAAACTGGGCAGACTGGGTGAGCCAAGAGGTCCTTTTCTGCTGATAAATTCTATGTTTCTAGTAGGAGGAGGAGGAAGAAGGGGGTACACACTCACCTGCCCAAAATGATTGCAGTTTTTGGCAATAAACTGCATCATCCTTTGGTCTGTCTGGGATGGCCAAACCATCTTCTGACCCAAAAGCAGAATGGCCTCTACAGTTTGAAGTGAGAACAATGGTCACTCTCATTCAGTTCTGAAGGAATCAATTTCCTTCTCCTACTCTCCATCCAATGTCCAGATGGATACTTCATTCCAGTACAGAGGTTTTCTTACCAGCTACAGTAAATAAGAATACAGACCTTCTGTTTTAGGATCCCATAATATCTGAAATGAACCAGTTACATATTCTACCCTTGATTCCAAAAGGAGTGATTTGCCATCTGCCTAGCAAATGGACACAGAAATTCACTATCCTCAGAGTTGATGGACAGAAATTGAACCCACAGTCACTCACACCAGAGATGACCTGAGGACACCCTGCTAACTCCACACAGCAATATAGGGGCCTTATACATTCACCCCATCAAAAACAATCCAAGGGCATCAACACCATGACCCAACATGCATTGGATAGACATATGAGAATACTAGTAAATAAAAAAGTGGGGGTCACTGGAGATCAGTTAGTGTCTGCTGGGATAGAATAGGCAATGAGAAACTGGGTAGACTGGATGGGCTAAGTGGTCCTTTTCTGCTGACAAATTCTGTGTTTGTAGTAGTAGTAGGAGGAAGAGGTTACACACCCTCCTGCCCAAAATGATTGCTGTTGTTGGCAATAAACTTCATCATCCTTTGGTCTATATAGGGTGGCCAAACCACCTTCATACCCACGTCCAGCATGGCCTCTACAGATTTAAGTGAGAACAGTGGTCACTCTCATTCAATTCTGAAGGAACCAATCTCCTACTTCTACTCTCCATCCATTGCCAGGATTGATACTCCATTCTAGTACTGAGGTTTCCTTACCAGCTAAATAAAAGTACAGAAGTTCCTTTTTGGGATCCCCTAAAATTTGAAATGAACCAGTTATATACTCTATCCCTGCTCCCAAGAGATGAGATCTGCCATCCACCTAGCACATGGACACAGACATCACTCTCCCCAGTGCCAATGGACAGAAATTGAACCCACAGCCACCCACACCAGAGATGAGCTGAGGGCACCCTGCTAACTCTGCACAGCAGTATAGGGGCCTTATACATTCACCCCATCCAAAACAATCCAACGGCACCTCCACCATGACCCAAATTCTATTCTGCACCCATAGATACATAAAGTCAGTCCTTGATAAGCTACACTATCTAAAGTTCACCATCCATATCATTTCCTTGGGACACCATTTTAATCCCAATTGACCTTTAGTACTGTATCCCAGGACAGGCATGATTAATGACAAGGAAAAAGTAATATTATGGATATAGAACACATTACTTCATAACAGCAAACAGATTCCGGAAAGGTCTTGAATATCCACTGTGGGACCACAGCTGCACTGGGACTAAGGCATTATGAAAACCATTCCACCAGCCCCAACAGAAGTGATGTTTCAGAACAAACTCAAAGGCTTATGACTGGTGAAAACAATATAATAGGGTGCATTCAAAATCTAGCTGGGCTACTACAGCTGCACCAGGGCTCAGGCACAAAGTCCCCATCTTTGCTGGCCCCCACAAGGGGAAGCCCTCACCAATTTGAAAAAATCCTTTACAGAACACTCAAAAATAGTTATGGCTAAAGGCTCGCTTGAGCTAATATTGTGTGTCCAAATATTGCTGCTAGATTGCTACTGTGTTTGCTGCTAAAAAAAGAGTTCCTGGAAATTAACTGCTATATTGCGACCATTTATTATATCAGGCAAACAAACTATAAACCAACACTAAGAGACGCCAGGCAGGGGCCCTGCTTGAAGAAAACAGATCACTTCTGAGTCTGTTTGCTCAGGGGAAGGGGTGAGCATTAGATTGACAACCTCAAGGAAGACCCCACCACTGATTATTCAGGACTCAGGAGAGCCAAAATCCTAATGTTTTTTTTCCCCTTTGAGCTTGTGGGTTGGAAGTAAGTGAGAGTTAGAAGTGAGTGTCAGGGTTGGAAACCCTAACGCCACATTTCCCTACTTATATTGCTTTAAGCCAAACCCTAACTGGTGCACTAATGCACTTTTTTCAATGAATATTATATATATAAACAGCATATAAAATTAATTTTGTTTTGCTGGTGTGCCATACATTTTTGGGCTTTATCCCTTTTTTGTTTGTGTCTTTGAATGTATTAATTTGTTTCTATGTATTATAAGAATGCTTTAGGAATGTATAATGAAAATGACAATTTGAATGCATGTCAATTGTGACATCTGTAAAACAGGTTTACAAACTTGGCCTGCCTGATGAGGCACACACACTGGAGCTCATTGATAATCAGGCCTGTATACTAAATTGGAAAAGTTTTAACGCACCCTTTGCTGTCAGTGCCAATGGTAGACTTGGGCAGACACATGGAGGTCATGATGAGAAATTAAACGTTAGACAAAGGCAACAGAAACCAAACAACAACAGAACCTGCTACAATAGAAACTGCATCCCTCAGATACTTTTTCTGCTGATTAGTTTTGCATTGGCAGCAAATAAGACTAAACTACAGCTGTATTATGAAGAAAGTGTGCTAAGTGAAAAAGTCTAATGAAGTAGAACAGGCATTGTGTTGTGCTTTCATTAGAGATAGCTATCTTTTTAGTATGATTTATCATATATTTAACACAACCAATTAGAAACAAATGTCCATGGACCCTTTTGAATAAGCTATTATGCTAACTATTGAATTCCTCGATGTTACAATGAGCCCCACTGGGCCACTTGACAGTCCACAGAAAACAGATTTGAAAAGGTGTATATTAATATTCATTTAAAATTTGACAGATGGTAGAATCCTTTCACAGCAAAACATATCTCAATGGTGCTTAACGTTGCAATCAGTTAATTAAAGTATCTGGATGTGTTAAGTCTCCTGACCAACCTTTGCCCTCATACAATGTTTCTTTTATTCCAAAAAAGAATATTTATGCTGCAATTAAAAGTGTTAGGTCAAAAAGGTTAAAACACACATCTGAACATTCAAAAGGTTGCCATTTGTGCTGGGAACATACTGTAACTGAAAGCTGAAGCTTTAATGTTCCAGATCAATCTACATTTTCTTATGTTGTATAATGTAAGCAAGCTACAGTACTTTTGGATTGTTAATGCTTTGCATACATAATTGTATGAAGTTTTTTTTTATTTTATTATCAAAGTGCATCTTAACAATCTATCATTGTTTTTTTCTATATAACTAGCATTCCTTTTCCCTAATAAGAAACAATGAAAATGAATGTGATGTATTGACTGTACTTTATATTTTATTTATTTGCTCAGGAGTTTTTTCTTTGAAGTTGTTCAAAATGAGGCCAGGAGTTTTTATGTTGCATTTTCTAAGCAGTGCTACTGGTAGATCATCAACACTCTGCACATATAATTTTAGTTTTTAGTTTATAATGAAAGCATGTTCTAGAGTTTGTTTTTCCATTTTGAAATCTCAGGAAAGATTATTGATTCTACTCTATATTTTATTTATTTTGACCTTGTTTTTAAAATTTGAAAGAAGCACAACCAGATATAATGCCATTAATTTAAAATAAACGTTAAATCTCTAAGGCAGGATATTCAAAGCCCTCAACAGGTTTGCAGCACAACTATGCTGCATTCCAGCTATTTGCAGTAGAATGTTAGGCAGCCTGAAAGGTGGACTATCCTTTCGGCCAATTGACCACAAACTGATTGTAAAATGACACATGCATCAAAGAAGC
Source organism: Neoceratodus forsteri (assembly GCA_016271365.2). NCBI lineage: Eukaryota > Metazoa > Chordata > Ceratodontiformes > Ceratodontidae > Neoceratodus > Neoceratodus forsteri. Next base: position 1,209,795,123 of record CM057453.1, on the reverse strand, counting down.
GAAATGTGCCATTTTCCTTTTGCAGTGAACTAAAGAAATGTGCAAATGGGTCAAAATGTCTAAAAATAGCATTCAAACATTGTGGCACGTTTTGCAGAATGCATGTGGTGTCCAAAATCTAGAACTGTGCCTGTGTTATACCTTTTGAAAATCCATCCCCTAGTATTCCCTTCTTTATGTACATTCAGCCTTATATACAGTACCATTAATTGTGACCTCAATTGCAGATATAATTATCTGATAAAAGTATTGTGTACTGCAATGGAGTAAGCTGGGATGTAGCACAGTAAAAACCATCCCACCAATTCCTGCTTGGCAAAACGTTCTAACTGCCATTAAACTGCAACGTTCCCTGCAGCATACAGCGGCACTCTGCAGAAATACTGAAAAAGTGATGCTCTGCATCCTGGTTGACTCCAGTATATGTTTTGATGACTCATTTGACAAAGTACAGGGTGTCAGTTGATAGTCACATAATTTTGAAAGGGGAGGTCTTGCCAAAGGTGTGTATCTAATTACATGTTTTGATTAAGGAAACAGTAGGCCAGGGAGGTGTGATGCTTTAGATTTAGTGTATTTAGACATCAGAAAATGTTTTGCATAAATAATAAGAGACCTAAACAAGAGTCTTAGGAGCAAGACCTCCAAGACAGTATTTGTTGGCAGGCAAATAATGGCACGATGCAGACAGTGAGTATGTTGTGTCCTCACACATTGCAACACATTCTGGGATAGAAAGAGTCTGTATGCTGTGGTCAGGCTTCCCCTGAACTCAAAAGGGGTGGGATTGATGATGCACAGTGTAGACAGAATTGTGGGTGAGTTTTGTAGAAAATGAGAGATTCTCCCTGAAGAAGACTTGTGTCAGAGTTGAAGAGCTTGGGTTACAGGCATGGCTCCTTCTAGCTGAATAAACACTTAACAGACTTCAAATGGCGATCTTTTGTTATTATTTTCAACTTTGAATGTATCAGAATTAATTTGGGTTCTCACATGCTCTGCATTTCTGGACTTGCAGAGTCCTACAGAAAGTCTTCAGCTAGAATTATGATCTGTGGAAAGAAAAATACAATTCTGGGAGTTTGTTATAGACCACCAGGTGGTGCAGCACTGCAGAACTTGGACTAGAGAAATTACATTGAGAGGACAATGATGCTTACTGGTGATTTCTACCCACCTTATATTGACTGGGAGGTGGGAAGTGACCATGGGAAAGAAGAATTATTTGCCAGTGGTGATGATGCTTTCCTTCTTCAGCATGTCAGGCATGGTACAAGAGGTACAATGGTTTATGACTTCCCACTGAGTTGTGGATATGGCATAGTTATAACAGTACAGGTTATTAAGCTAGTAGGTAATAGTGACCATAATAGAATACAGTCTGAGGTGGCAGGATGACACTACAGTATGTCACCAAAAGTAAGACCAGGCCACTAAATGTCAGGAGTGCTCATTTTGATATGTTAAGAGAGGTGGTTGTGGCAAATATGATACAACTGTCACTGTGCTGGAGTGCTAATGCCAAGTGGGAGGTCCTGAAGTGAAATATAAAGAAATCAGTGACTAGCTGTGTCCCCATGTACAACAAGGACAAAATAGGTGGGAGGAGGCCTCCATGGTTGTCTGCAGAACTTCAAGAGAAGTTAAGGGATAAAAAAAGGGTTTATGGTATTTGAAAAGATTCTGGAGACAGAGAGCTGAAAGCTAAATAAAAGTCATTACTACGGATGGGGTAAATAGTGAGTTTTTACTATTTGACCAAATACCAAATACTTGCAAACACTGTTTGTCAAATAACAAATACCAATATGAATTGTGAATTAACACACATAAGACCTGACCCATGGATTTTTTTCCATTATATTTGAAAGTGATTGCTTTGTCATTATTTATTCCACTTGTTAAAATAAAAAAAAAAGTATTGAGAGAACAGTGAGGTAGTTATTTATTTATTTATTTATTGAGATTTCAGAGTTAAAACCTTTGAATCAGAGACTCAATTACAAAGGCTTCACATCAGAATACTGAATATTGATTGGCAAAAATATAACAGGTAAACATACAGAGGAGTGGAGCACAATGGGAGTGAGGTACATTTGCTATGCTAAGCAGGGACATTGAGCAGAGTTTAGTAGATAGTGTTCCATATGAGACAATGGTATAACACAACTTAATACATAGCAGACAATAGCATTATATATAGCAGATAATATTTTAAATACATCATTATACATAGGAGACAATGGACTAGAGATGCAGAGGCAAAAAAGGAAAAATGGTTTGGGTGAGACAGGAGGGAAGTCCTTTGTCAATGTGTAAGGAGGCAGGATGAGAGTCCTTCATCAGAGGAAGAGGAGGTTGGGCCGGGGGGGAAGGGACACAGGGGGAGGACTGAAGAGAGAGAGATAGAGTGGCGGAGACCCTAATCAATAACAGTCGCAGGTACTGGCAGAGTGGAGATGATCCCTAAGGAGGGATTTGAAATGACCAAGCTTTCTTTCAGTGGTAATGGAACTGGGAAGTGTGTTGATCCAGTACAGGGCTCTGTAACTGAAGATTCTCTGGCATAGGGAGGTCCGGCATCTGGGATAAGGAGCTGGGATTTGGAGGAACTGCATTTGTTTCTTTGTGCAAGGAGCCGGTTTTAGTAGGGCAGAGAGGCCACGGGGGAGAGGCCAAGTGATATTTTTTTGGCCAGAAGGCAGGTTCGATACTTCAGTCTGCAGTTGAAATTAAGCCAATTTGATAAGCTGTAGAGGGAGCAAGTGTGCGTGGTACACTCACAGCCTAGGACCAGGTGGCAGGCCTTGTTGAGAGACAGTCTGAGACTACTGACGGAGGAGTTGTCTGTGGCCCAATAGACAAGGATCCTGTAATCTATTAATGAGAGGACTGAGGAAGAGATGGCTAGTCGGAGAGCATCTGGGGTGAGACAGTGTATCAGTGGAGAAGTCAAATTCTGGAGTTAACAGCAGTACAGAGGACATGGATATGTTGGCTGTAGTTGAGAGAGGAGTCTAGGGCAATGCCAAGGTACTTGAAGGTATCCACTTGGTCACGGGGGGTCAGTTGGGAGTTTAGGATTTGCAGGCGGAGATTTTTGTGATTGTTCTGATGATGCGCAAATGTCATAACTTTAGTCTTTTTATAATTTAGTACTAGTAGCTGGTTGGCGAACCAGTGTTCAGCCTCAGTGAAGAAGATTTAGAGGGATTGCTGGAGCATATGAGGATTAGGGTGGGAAGAGAAGAGGACCACATCATCGGTGTACAGGAGCAGATTTCCAGACCAAGTGGTAGGGAGGGAGTTGAGAAATAGGCTAAATAGGAGGGGGCCCAGAATAGACCCCTGGGACACCCAGGACGTTACTGGGAGACTGGTGGAGAGAGTGTTACCTATCTTTTTTGTTTTTGTCAACTATTTTTATCTTCCTGCAGTGGGTCCAAACTAATGTCTGCCAACCTACCTGAATCCTAAGTCTTTCAGGATCTTATGTTGATGATATGCACTCCTACAGAACCCCTGAGCCAGGCCAGGAGGCTTCATCCTCGGTGGACCTCTGTGTTATAGAAACATAGACTTTGACGGCAGATAAGGACCACTTGGCCCATCTAGTCTGCCCATTTCCCTACCTAAAGGATAGGCCGCAGATCCTAGTTAACCAACAGCCTATTTCTTCCTACCCCCCACAAGAATTGCTTTATGTCTGTCCCATGCATTCTTGAATTCTCCCACAGTTTTAGACCCCACAACCTCCTCAGGAAGGCTGTTCCATGCATCCACTATCCTTTCTGAGAAATAATACTCTCACATTGCCCCTGAACCGCCCTTCTATCTTTAAATTGTGTCCCTTGTTCTTAACGCCTTTTTTTGAAAGATGCTACCTCTTGACTTTGTTGATTCCACTGAGGTACTTGAAAGTTTCTATCATGTCCCCTCTCCCTTCTTTCCTCAAGGGTATACATATTAAGCTCCTTTAGTCTCTCCTCATACGGCTTCTTGCAGACCCTGCACCATTTTAGTTGCCTCCTCTGACTGCCTCTATCCTGTCTATGTCCTGATGGAGATGGGGTCTCCAGAACTGGACGAGTACTCCAGATGGGGTATCACCAACTGTCTGTACAGAGGGATAACAACTTCCATTTTCTGCTGCTGATGCCTCTCCCTATGCATCCCAGTATACCCCAGCCCTCCCTACTGCCTTCTCACATTGCTTTACTAACCTTAAGGTCATCTGATATGATTACCTCTAGGTCCCTTTCCTTTTCTGTTGTTGTTACTACCTCCCCCATTGTGTATTCTTCCTCTGGGTTCTTGTTTCAGGTGCATTATTTTGCACTTCTTTGCATTGAATCCTAGCTGCCATACTTCTGACCATTCCTCCAACCTTGCCAAATCCCTTCTCATCCTTTCCACGCCCCTTGTGTATAAACCCTGTTGCAGATCTTTGTGTCATCTGCAAAAATGCATACTTTTCCTTCCAGTCCCTCTGCAATGTCACTGATGAAGACATTAAAAGGGACTGGACCCAATACTGAACCCTGTGGTACCCTACTAGTAACCCCTCTTTCTTCAGAGTGGACTTGATTTACAATTACCTTCTGTGTCCTGTTGTGCAGCCAATGTTTTACCCAGGCTACCACCCTGGGACCCACTCCCAGGCTGGTTAATTTGACTATTAATCTTTTGTGTGGGACTGTGTCAAATGCCTTGCTAAAGTCTAGGTAGGCCATGTCCACAGCCCCTCCCTGGTCTACTACTTTGGTCACCCAGTCAGAGAAATCTATTAGATTCATCTGACATGACCTTCCTGCTGTGAACCCATGCTGCCTTGGGTCCTGTGCCCCACTGACCTCTAGGTACTCAACTATTCTTTCCTTCAGAAGTGACTCCATCACTTTCCCTACCACAGAGGTCAAACTGACGGGTCTGTAGTTTCCTGCCTCTGTCCTGGTCCCACTTTTGTGAAGGGGAATCACATCCGCCTTCCTCCAGTCCTTGGGTGCCACAACATCCTCCCATGATTTATTAAAAAGAGTAGCCAGTGGTTTCACTAGTTCCTCCCTTAATTCTTTTAGAATTCTGGGGTGAATTCTATCAGGACCCATTGCTTTGTCCACCTTCAGTTTTAGGAGTACTTGCAGAACCCTTTCTTCTGTGAAAGGACTGGGATCGACCCCCCCTATCAAGGGTGCTTCTGTTAATTGGATTAGGCACTTTCCCCTCCTCTTTTGTGAATACTGAGCAGAAATATTCATTTAGTCTCCCTGCTTTTTCACTGTCCCCCGCTGACCACCCACTGTTCATTGTATTCAGCCTCACTATCCCTCCCTTTGTCTTTCTACGCTTGCTGATGTACCTATAAAAGGTTTTATCCCCCTTCTTAACTGAGTTGACTATCTTTTCCTCAGTTTGGGCCTTTGCTATTCTGATTTCCCTCCCTACTTCCTTCTGCCTTAACCGGTACAGCTCTCTGTCCTGCTCCTTCTGCATTTCCTTATACTTCCAGAATGCTATATTTTTCTTCCTGACTTTTACAGCCACCTCTTTTGAGAACCATAGTGGCTTTTTCTTTCATTTTGATTTGTTTATTTACTTCACACAAAGGCTTGTTGCCTCTGTGATGGCAGTTTTGATGATTCCCCATTGTTGCTCCCCACCTTCTTCTAGCCTGTTTGCTAGTGCTTTTCTGAGGCACTCTCCCATCTTGCCAAAGTCAGCCCTCCTAAAGTCCAGTACCCTCACTTTTGTATGGCTTGACTCTGTAGCTGAGTTTAACGTGAACCACAGTGTTTGATGGTCACTTGTTCCCAGATGGCAACCCACTGCTAGATCTGAGATCCTCTCTCTGCCCCCGTTTGAGAGTACGAGGTCTAAGATTGCTCCCTCACGAGTGGGTTCCAAAACTAGCTGTCTGAGGCCTGCCACCTGTAGGGCATCAATAATGGCCCTACTCTTGGATGTGGCTGCAGCAAATGTGCTCCAGTTAATATCTGGCATATTCAGGTCTCCCATCAACAATATCTCCCCTTTCTCTGCCATTCTAAGAATGCCTTCTATCATATCCTTGTCCATTCCCTTCCCCTGACATGGGGGTCTGTACACAACCCCTGTGTGGATTGTGGTGCTCTTTCCAGTCTCCAAGGTGACCCACAGTGCCTCCTCTCCTCCCTGTTTACTCTTTTGTTCAGTTGCTTTTATCCCTTCCTTTACATAGAGAGCTACTCCTCCCCCTCTTCTTCCTGCCTGTCTCTCCTGTAGGTTATGTACCCTGGTATGTTAACATCCCAGTCATGGTTCTCTGTGTACCATGTTTCTGTGACTGCTACGATATCCAGGCATCCCTCTTCCATCAAGGCTACCAGCTCAGGGAGCTTGTTGCCCAGACTACGGGCATTGGTACTCATTACCCTCCATTTCCTGATGGCCTTACTCCTTTTTGCCCCATCCCTGTCCTTCTTGCCTTTGTCACTTTCTCCATTTACCCCTGCCCTTCTCCCTATCGTCACCTCTATGTTGGTGTTTACCGCACTTACTACCGTGATTGTTTGGAGGGGGCTAGGATTTCCCTGCTCCTTTCCAGTGCCTCCCCCCTTGGCTAGTTTAAATGCTTGCCAATGAAGCATTTAAACCTATCACCTAGGATCCTGGTTCCCCTCCTGGACAGATGCAGCCCGTCATGCCAGTATAGGCTTGCATCACTCCAGGTGGACCCCCAGTCCCCAGTGAATCCAAATCCCTGAGCTCCACACCAGTTTTTCAACCACTGATTGAATCCCATGGTGCAGAAAACCCTAGCCTCTCCTATGCCACAGATGGGCAGCACCTCCGAGAAGGTTACCGTGCATGCTACTTGTCTAAGGCCCCTCCCCAATTCCACAAACTCTTCCTGCACTTCTCTAATCCCTTTCTTAGCCAGGTCATTTGTCCCTAGGTAGACAATGACATCCAGCTCCCTCCCCTGTGCAGCTGCTCCAGCAATCCTAAGGATTCACTCCCTGTCCCTCCAAGCCATGGCGCCAGGCAGGCACCTTACCTCCCTCTCCCCTTCCTCCCCAGTTCTACCTTCCTAACAATGGAGTCCCCCACCAGGAGTTGTTTCCTTCCCCTGCTGGGTCCCCTGCCACCCTCCTGTGGGTCTCCTTTGTGGAGGTTCCCAGCATCCTCCTTGGTCTCCACAGTGGTGCCTCCATAGAGGAACCACGCTTTGCCAGAATGGCATAGGAATTGTGGAGCGGTACAACTGGAGGGATGTGCCTCTGTTCCACCACCCTCACCCTCTCTGAGCCCACTGTGGTCCAACCGCTCCTCTTTCTTGGCAACCTCTGAGGCAACAGCAGTGGCACTGGTGGTCCCTGGATTGAACAGGAGGTCCCACAAATCTTGGCCAACTCAGCCTGGAGATGAGCAACCTCCTCCCTCAGCCCAGAGAGGTGCCTGTAGATGGGACAACACCGTATCCTCCAGAACATCTCCCAGAAGACTGCTGCTCCACAGCCACTGCACTGCACCACTCCAATCATGTCTTATTTCTGGCCCCTTAACTGTTTGCAATCCTTACTCTTTCCTCTGTTTTTTTTTCTCTTTCTCCTTACTTTCTGCCTGTGTGCCCTTTAAGCTCCTGATTGTCCTGTTCTGAGACAAGAATATCCTATATTTCTCAGTAGACCCCTTACTTGCTCAGAGGCAGACCTTCAGCAGCTAGAAGGGGCTGGAGAGCTACTCTTGCCCTTCTGGGATGGTGAGTCTTTGGTGGCTCTGTGATCACTCACTTCCTGCTCCCAAACAGGAAGTTCCTGTTGTCAGTCAAATCCTGTGCCTATAAAAGTAGAACTAGCTTTGGGTGGCTGTTTTTCTCCCTGTGTACTCCCCATTACCCGAGACCCCCAGGAAGTAGTGATGCATTTGCATGGAGGAAAACATGTGCACCATAGCTCCAGATCAGGTCTCTTTCACCCTCCCCATTGACCTAACATTGGTGCTTCTCAAAGTGGCACTGTCCCTCCGGCCTCCACAAGGTGGTGGCCTTGCTTCTAGAGAGCTGAAGAACTCCTCCCAAAGCAGAGTGCTGGCATCCAGCACCATAGTCACAGCCTCTCTCTCCCCTCTGCTGGCTTCTGATGACCCTGGCTAGCTCCCTAACCCAGATCACCAGCTTGGCGCAAGGTGTGACATCCAGCACCTCAACCCTCAGCACCATCAGACCGGTGAGTGTCACCTATCTTGACCTGCTGAGTTCTGCCATTTAGATAGCCAGAGAACCAATTTGTGGCATCCTGGGAGACACCAATGAGAGAGGGGGTCGATAAGTGGAGGGCATGGTTAACAGTGTCAAATGCTTTTGACAGATCCACAAAGACAGCACCGGTCAGGTAGCCTCTGTCAAGTGCTGAGTGAACAGAGGAGGAGAACTCCAGCAGTGCAGAGGCAGTGCTGTGGCCTTTGTGGAAACCATGTTGGTTTTTGCAGAGGAGATCATATTTTGTGATGTAATCAGTGAGTTGATCCGAGATGATACATTCCAATGCTTTGGAGAGCGGGTAGGATTGAGATGGGATGATAGTTTCCAGTGGCAGTTTAGTCACTGCTTTTGTGGATGGGGGTAATGATAGCCACTTTCCAGTGAGACGGGAATTTGCCTAGGCATAAGGAGCAGTTAAGTAAGCAGGTCAGGGGTGAGGAGTTCATGAAGGGTCTGACGGAGGAGTTTTAGGTCCAATGTGTCACTGCTGTAACAGGATCTACTAAGGGTTTTTTGTAGATAGGGTTCAGCTTCTCATGAGGCAAGGGTCTTTAAGCAAAAAGGGGGTGAGTTAATATTTTTTGTGCTAAGTTGTAATGTCAAAGCAGCATATGAACTTGTGCAAATAGGATAAAAATCTAGCAGCATTTCATACACTGAGACAGTTATTTAGCTACATATACAGTACATATTGCACATATTTAATAAACTGCACTAAAGAAGCTTATAAACTTGTGCAAATTGGGCAAATATCTAGCAGCATATCATGAACTGAGACAGATATTTTGCAGCATATGCAGTACATATTAGAAGCATAGAATGTGATGGCAGATGGGGACCTACAGATCCATCTAGTCTGCCCATTTTCCTACCCCCCAAAAGGACTGTTTCCTGATGACACCCTTGTATCTATCCCATGCATTCTTGAATTGCACACGTTCACTAATTGCACTGAATAATTAATCAGCAAAATTCTGCAAACTTGCAAACTTGCAACAATACAGCAATTAAAATTTGTGCTTTATCACGGGGAAGTTACATTTAAAAAAAATAAGTCTTGCAGCATTCTCAAGTAAAAGTCTGCATCTATGTTCAGCATGTTCCCGATACCTGGTTCCCATACCCAAGGGTTCCTCTGATGGTGGGCAAGTGGCTCGCTCCTCCAAGGCCTCTCATCCAACTCGGGTGGTATTATGTAATGCCAGGTGTATAAAAAACAAGACAGCAATTATTGCTAATCTTGTCGAGTCATCTGACCTGGCTTGCATCACCGAGACCTGGCTTGCCAAGAATGCTGGCCCCATTTTGGCGTCAGCTGTTCCAGCTGGGTATTCGGTGATACACCGCCCGAGATTAGATCGAAGAGGGGGTCACTATCTGTGTTAGATCAAAACTGAACCTTGTGGAGGTTCCAGTGGCATCCCCCAGAGCCTTTGAATGTATCATGGGAGCAGGTGTGGGCTGCAGAATTCTACTCTTCTACCATCCACCTGGTGATGAGAAAGTTATTCTGCAGGAAGTAGCAGACTTCATTGTCAACCTGGTGTTGGAGCCCTCCAGGTGGTTGGTCCTTGGGGACTTCAGTGCCTGGATCGATGATGAACTCTCGCATTTTGGTCAAAACTTTCTCCAACTAATGAATTTGTTGGGCTTTGCACAGATTGTTACCGCTGCTACCCATATTCAGGGTCATTCACTGGATCTGGTGTTCACCCTGGGGATGGAGATCACTGGATTGGTGGTGGAACCAGTTGGGTGGTCCAACCATCACTCCATAAGGTTCAATTTTATGGACCCCCTAGGAGACCAGCCCCTTTGGAGATGGTTCAGTACCACCCTTTAAGAGATGTTACCTCTGAAGGTCTGATGGCGGTACTGGACCGATCGAGTTGACCTATGGAGTGCTTGTATCCAAATGCCTTAGTAATTCACTATAATAGTGCGGTACTGAGGGCTTTGCATTCCATAGCTCCTATCCACATTTGCCCCCTCTCCCTTCGCCCTCGGTCCCCTTGGTTTAATGGGACTTTGAGGGAGTTGAAGAGAGCAGGGTGAATACTGGAACGCTGCTGGTGGAAGTCCGGCCTTGAGAGTGACAGGCTTAGATTGATCACCCATTATTTGGGCTATCAATCAGAAATCTCCCATAAGAAGGCAGAGTTCCTGTCCAAGGAGATTGCTGCATCAAGGAATCGACCAGCTCTGCTCTTCCGGACTGTCGATAGGCTATGCAATCCAGCCTATCTGCAGGGCTGGAGAGCTTTGTCACAATTAAAGTGTGATGAATTTGCTCAGTTATTTGATGATAAGGTGTCAACAATCAGATCTGACATCCGCAGAACTCATTCAAATGAGCATGGCGGAGATCGATGCATGGCTACAGGCCCTTAGTCTGTCTGGATGGACTTCGACAGGCCGGCAATCATGGATGTCATGAAGATTGTCCAGAGTTTGTGGCTGACTTGCTGCAGTTTGGATCCTGGTCACACGCGCCTCCTTATGGGTTGCATGGACGTGATCAGACCAGTCCTTGCTGAGATTGTCTGGTGCTCATTGGACCAAGGGGTGTTTCCAGAGTCCTTGAAAGAGGCTGTCATGACACCCTTTTTGAAGAAATCTTCCCCTGACCCAGACTGTCTCGCAAACTACAGACCGATCTCTAACCTGCTCTTTTTGGGTAAGGTTATTGAGAAAGTAGTCGCCCTGCAACTTGATGACTTTCTTACCACCCATGGTATCTATGATTCTCTCCAGTCTGTTTTCAGAAGGAGGCATAGTACTGAAACAGCATTGGTTCAGGTACTTAATGACCTCCTAACTGCGAGAGATCAGAGGAGCCATTCGATCTTGGTTCTTCTTGATCTCTCTGCTGCGTTTGACACCGTGGACCATGGAATATTGTTGGAACGCTTGAGGCTGATCTGCGAACTGTCAGGGACAGTTCTTAGATGGTTTCACTCCTTCCTCACAGGCAGATTTCAGAGGGTAGTATCAGGAATTTTTTTCTCTGCTCCCTTTGTGCTTCCCTGTGGGGTGCCTTAGGGTTCTGTGCCCTCTCCCATGTAGTTTACGGTGTATATGCTACCGTTGGGAGACATTATAAGGTATTATGGGCTGAGTTTTCACTGCTTTGCAGATGACACTCAGTTCTACATGTCTTTTGTACCCGAACAGAATGACGCCTTTATGGTCTTTAACAACTGTCTCGCTGAGATCCAGGACTGGATGAGTGCCAACTGGCTGAGGTTAAATCTGGACAAGACTGAGGTGTGGGTGGTGGACCCTGGTCATCATGCAGAGAAGTTGACTCCTGGATTTCCCTCTGGCCTTGTGTTAGGGAGTAACCAGTTGAGACCTTCTGAGCAGGTGCGGAATCTGGGCATAATATTTGATTGCGAGCTGACACTTAAGTCTCAGGTGTCAGCCATTGTCAAGTCCTCATTTTACCATCTGAGGAATATAGCCCAGAGAAACTACCTTGTTCCACATGATGACCTTCCGGTATTGGTTCACGCCTTTGCTTCCTCGCATCTAGATTACTGCAATGCTCTATATCTAGGGTTGCCGGGGAGGTAGACCTCCGCAGCCTGCAGCTGGTGCAGAACACTGCAGCCAGGTTGTTGACTGGGCTACCTAAAACTTGCCACATCACATCTGTTCTGCACGAACTGCACTGGCTGCCGGTATGTTGGAGGATTACCTTCAAGGTCGCATTGCTAACCTATAAGACCCTACATGGACAGAGACCGAGCTACTTGCAAGATCTCCTGCGGCCTTACCGCCCTCTCCGCCCACTCTGTTCCACCGATGAGGGATTGCTAGAGATTCCCAGGGTTCAACTTCAATCCTCTGGGGCCAGAGCCTTTTCTCTTATGGCTCCAACCCTGTGGAATTCTCTACCTTGTCGGATTAGAGAGTGTCCATCCACAGAATCCTTCAAGGCTTCTTTGAAGAGCTTTTTGTTTACTTCAGCCTTTGATTAGCCCCCTTTTCTGCTGCCTTTTAATTGTGTTAATATTTTAATTTTACTTATTGTTGTTGTATGTTTTTATGTGCTGCGCTTTGGAATTTGAAAAGCGCAATAGAAATAAATTATGATTGATGATTGATTGATTGATGTCTGTGTCCCACACTACTAAATAGTCTCTCAGATGGGATACTACTTGGTAGGACTGATAAAAATGATCTTGCAGTGGCAGCTAAATTAGGAAGATGCACTGAGTTGTGCTTCCACTGCTCAGCTGGGTCACTAGGCCATGGAATGCATGGTTCCGATGGGTATAAGGGCAGTTCAGTATCTGCAGCAGTAGATGATACAGGAAATTGGGATTCCCCTACTACAGTATATTGTCCCAAGAACTCCACAGAGTCCCAGGGTCCACTGAATATTTCTTAACAGGTGGCTCTACAATGTCAGGCTTTATCAAAAGTACAGTAGTTTCAGTTCACTCTCATTGTTCAATTCTTTTATCATATTTTGCTTTACAATACTGTGTGGCTGCTTTTGCATCAAAATGGTTGGCATCTGAACTGAATGGGTGCAATTTAGAACATGGGTCTCTCACACAGGATACAGCATACCTCTGCTAATACTCAGCATTGTTAAATCACATGGATATTGAGACTAGTATTTCAAGTTTCACTGTTTTAATTCCCTGGTCACTCATTTCTGTGTTAAGATACATTTTCAAAGTCCTCACAGTTGGTAGCAGCACAGAAATTGCTGTAGTGTCTGAGCTAATTTTTTTGGTCAGCTGCTCAAATGGTTTCAATATATTGACAGCTGTCTCAGCATGGCTCCATTGGCTAGGTGTGAGAGATGTTACATTTGACTCTTCAGCAGGGTACACACTTATAGCTCTTTTTTGTGCTATTCTTTTACCTATAAAAAGTAGAGTTCTGTCTAGTAACAATATCTTGAATTAATTATGGATTAGGCAGATCAAGTTCTGTTTGTAGACTGGGAAATTTTGATACTATTATCATTAAGTTGGGATACAGCCTGCCCTGGTACCAAAATAACATTAAAATATCTACAGTCTTTTGTCAAATGAATTTAACTATTTATTAAATAAATAAAACAGCTAAAATTGTAGCAGAATTTTCATGGACTGAATGTACCAATGTTTTTCACGTATACAGACACGTATACCTTAAAAAAGCGCAGGCGTATGCACAAAACTTTGGTACATTTGGTCCATGGAAGTGCCACTAGGATTTTAGATGTTTTAGTTATTTAATAGTTTATTCATCAGACCCAAGCCTTTGGATCTTTTTATGTTATTTTGCTACCGGGCAGCCTCACTTGATGGTAATAGTTTTCTATGATGGTACATCATGGCTCCAGTCATTTGAAACAGAACATTGGGTTAGTAATGCATCTTGAAAGCACAACTGTACAGTATGAGTGAAATAACCTAATCTAAAAGTCATAAAAGGCTTTTTCAATGTTTTCCCCATTATCATGAATTATAACATGCATCTATCTTTACTTGTGTCCCAGTTCTCAAACATTTTCAGAAGCACATTTAGTATTGCTATTCCAGTATGCTTTATCTGAAAGCCTTCACAGTGTAAAACTGATGACATTCTATTAAAGTCATTGCCAATCCAGTGTAGTGTTAAATCAAGGAATGACTGTACGGTATTCTCTTGTATCCATGTATCAGCAGTGAATGACAAAGTTAACATGTTTTTCCGTAGCGCAATTATTTGCTGACATACACGTTCATACCTATCAGGCACAACAGTGTGTGAAAGGTACTTGTGTGATGGCAGTTCGTACCGCAACTCCAACATTTTCAAAAGTCAAATGAAGCATGAATTGTCTACTACAGAGTATATCTGCATATCCATGGCAATCATTGCTGCAATGGCATAAAAGATTTTGGCACCTCAGGGGTTTCACACATTTAGAGCCTTCGTTTAGCAGTGCAGTCCACTAGTGTGGGTTTTTTTGTCATGCAGCTGGCATCGCCTCGAGTTGTCTGCTTTTTAACATGCAGTCTGGCTCATTAAACACCTTGGCAAGCTTGCACTGCATATGAGTCATCATGGCAGTAGTGATGTAACCTGATATCTGGCTTCCACGGGAGATACAGTTCTTACACAGCAAGCACTCTACCTCTACAGTATTTTCTTCCCCAATTTTAAGAAACTCCCACACCAGACTGTTTTTTCTCACTCATCTCGCATACCACACCATATCACACCCCTGTTCCGGGACAGCATGCTGAGCCCTTCTTTTGTCCTTCTCAACCAATGAACGAACACACATTTAGTTTGACATGTGACAACAGTGTATGTTACATTATATGTTCTACATATTAAAAACATTTCAGCTAGAATTTAAGTTTCTGGGACAGTAACCATTGTAAAGAAGCACTTATTAAGAAATTTGTTAAGAAATGCATTAGGCATTTCATATTCCTTTCAACTGGCTTAGCCCCAATGACACCTGCATGCAAAACAAAAGTCACACAAAGAGGTCACATACCATAAACAAACAAAACACACAACTTAGCAACAAGGAAACAAGTAAGAAACTGAGTATTCTATGTTCTTTATTAGATTATATTAGCAGTATCACTTGAAGTTCAGTGGCTCACCTCGCAGTGCGCGTGGGATGATATTTGGTATTGGCACTGATTTGGCAGATGGTATTTATCTGAATATTTTTTAAGCGTATGCGCAGCACAGACTTGTTGTCCAATGGAGAGAGTGACACGGGGGGGGGGGGCATGATCAAGATGTGGATCTAGTGAATGTGCTAAAACTAAATACAGTCAACACATTCCAACAGAGTGTGGATGGACTTTTTTTTTTTTACTTTCTTTTCATTTTCAGCAAAGCAACAATCTCCAGTGTAGCATATTTGTTACATATTCACTTGACAGAAGAGAGTTAGCAGATGTACATATTTGTCTTTTACTTTGGTGGCTAATTTATCAAAGGCTTGTATGTACTCACCTAGTCCCCTGAGGTTAGATACACGGCCTGCATCCACCGACCGAAGGGGGTGGCCAGGTGCGTATGGGATGAGTAGGGCTTTCAGGTAGCCCGGTCACAGATCATGCAGGGCTTTGTATGTTATCAATCACACCCTGAAGCTGATGTGTCACTACACCAGCAGCCAGTGCATAACACAAAGAACCAGTGTGACATGGTCAAACTGGGAGGTACCAGCCACCAGCTGTGCTGCCACATTGTGAACCAACTGCAAATGACACAGCAACTTTGTGGATAACCCAACATATACAGCATTATAGTAATCCAGCCTTGAGACAAGGGTATGCACCAGCGTTGCTATGTCAGTCACTTCAAGAAAGGGCTTGATCTGGGCAATGCTTTGGAGATGGTAGAATCCATTGTGGACAACAGCCAACATTTGATATTCTAATGTTAGCTTGGAGTTCACAATGACCTGCAGATTGCTCACCCTATCTGAAGCTTCCAATGAAAGGCCATCAAAAGAGGATACTATTGGACAGCTCTATATACTGGTCGCTGCTATGTCAAACCAACCATGCTTCACCAGTATAAGCTGCATCTTCCATCAGTTAAGTCTAAGCCAGCTGAGTAATATTAGCTGAAGAGCTATCACAGTTAAAACCAAGAGAAATGTAAATGAACACCACAGTTAATAAGGCAAATAACTTTGACCAAGAACAGTAGCTAAATGTAACCAAATTAATTTATCAGTTACCATGATCTGTTGATAAACTGTAAATTATGCCACCTCTTATTGCCTAGCATATCTTTTTTTGTTTCTCAAAGTATAAAACTGTTTTGCCAAAAATACTCAAGTTGTAACTGTATTTCTAAAATCTACAGTTTATTAGTAGACCAAGTAAACTGAAAAATTTATTTGGTTTGGAGGTCACATGATCACCGGGACGATATGGCTGCCTAATTTCTTTACTCTGTGCTGCTTCCTGTTAATCCCGCTCCATCCTCAGTTCTTAACTTTCTGGGCATAGATTCATCAGCACCACCAGCAAGCTCTCTTACTATGCAATCAGCTGAGGTACCTCCACTGGATCCAAGCGCTTTACAAAAATGAAAAAAATTGATAGAAAAATCTCCTCCCCAACTGCAGTTACCAGACTCCAAAATGGTGGCAATCAAGGAGTGGAATGCCAAGCCACCTGACCCTGTATGCCGGGCTTTTCTTATTGAGCAAATTGCAGCCTTCATGGAAGCCATGAAAAGTACAGTCACTGATACTCAAGCCAGGGTTGCTTCTTTAACCGACCATCTCAGCCACACAGAAGCTTCCTTTGTGGCAGAGGTGGAATGTAATACTGTTCAGGACCACAGACTTCAGGCTGCGGAAACTCAAATTGCATGGCTCACCACAAAACCTGAAGATTTAGATGGCTGGGGCTGGAGGAAAAATATTCATATTCTGGAACTGCCAAAGTGGTCCGAGGGGAAAGATCCAGTTTAATACCTCTGTACCCTCCTCCCCCAATGGCTTCATTTCTCCCCAGCTGACTGATTTTGAAGTGGAGCAGGCCCACCACATTCACTGGGCATAAAGCGCAAAGTCCTCTAATAGACCATAGCCACTGATTTTTAAGCTTTTCTGGTACTTGGGCAGAGACATTATTGTGGTCAAGGCTTGGGAGCTGCATGATATAGTTGTAAACAACTCCAGGATCTCTTTCTACCCCGACTATCACCAGGGAATTCTGTAGAGGCACTAGGCATTTGACCGGATTAAGCAGGGGCTACAGAACAGGAGGATTACCTATGCACTACTGTACCCTGCTGCTTTGGTGGTCACCATAGAGGGTTGAGTGGTGCAATTTCATACACCCGAGGAGGTGTATGCTTTTCTACAGGCTCATTTTGGATCACCTGCACCCAGGACCCACCCAGAGTCTACACCTGTGCCACAAGGTGCACAGATGGAAATAGGAGCCTCCGAGGAGACTGATCCGACCTCGGTGACCCCTACCTGAAAGGTACAGTGACTTCTGCTAATTACAGAGGAGACACTATCGGGTGATATTCGTCATTGTGTTATGGCTAATGTAGCTTTGACTGTTACTATAAATTTCATCTATGGTTGTTTACTGATTGGACTTCTTTGTTCTAGCTACTTCAGTTTGTGTTGTGGCTTTTCCTCATAAACGGTTTGTATTTTTACTCCAGGATTCCTTCACGGTTGCCACAGACTGCATCTGTGCCTTTGGAGAGCTACTTGACTTGGGATGGTTCACATTTGTTTTCCCAGCCTCCATGAAGTCATTTCATCCCGCCTTTCGCTTCTGAGATTTGCTCCTGAGACCCCCAGCCCTGTGGGACCTATGGGGTTGCATAACCATCCCTGTTACCCTGCCTGACATTTTATTAATTCTGGCAACCCAGGACACTGCAATTTTAAAAGAGACTTGGGACTTTGTACCCCACTTTGTTTAATGGTTACTTATCTGTTTTGTTAGTACACTATTCAAAGTTATACACTATTTTCCTTTGGGGGGAGCTTTTATATTAGTTCTCCGATGTATTAGTTTGATTCTTTGAGTGCTACCTGGATATCCCCTTCAAGTGGCGCTCACTTCTCCTCTGGACCTTCTCCACCCCTCCTCCATGTGGTCCCCTCCTCCCGTTATATACATTTTTGTGCTCCTGGGATATGTATTGATTTAATTTCCATGTAGTCTGTATATTGTTGATTATCTCATTGCTGCATGTTTACTTTGATGGGTATTCTACTTTTTGTAAATTTCTGGGACTATATATTTGGAGGGGGACGATAAGGTATATGGTATCTTTATTATGTTATATTAGTTTCCCATTCTGATGTTTGTCACATGGAGTTGTGGTAACCCATCTATCTGATGAGTTTCTTTTCTATTTATTATTTACCTATGGATTCTTTTTGGACCCTCTGAGCTGATGGACTTGCTGTCCTTTCTGTTTTCTGTACATTGTTGAACTTCCACACTACTACACAGAGGGAGGTTTACTTTCTTTATTCTGTACTCCCCTTGTTTCCTTGTCTTCCCATCCTTTCCTCATTATGTTTTGTTGCCTGCCAATTTTTCCCCCGGCTTCCTCTCTTTTCAGAGATATGAGGAGGAGTGGCTTGAGGTCCATTTCTTTCTCTGTCTTTTCATTGGTACCTCCTTTTTCATTGTCTGGTGATCTATTTTTGCATTTTATTGTGCTTCTGAACCCATTTATTTCCCCATTGTCTAATTTTTATTAACCCAATTTGGTCAGACAGGGAGGGGAGAGTGGGGAAAGTAGGAATTTTCCTTGGTGTTTTATTTTCCCTTGAGGTATCCAGGACCCATGTGAGCAGCGGCTTATTCACCCCCCCAATATTTTCCTTTAGGGAAGTGACCAGTGGGCCTCCACTGGGAGTGGAACTGCTTGTGGCCATTTTTCTTTTCATTAGTGCTGTATTTCCTGGGTCTACCCCATCAGAACGCATCACTGGGAGTTTGCAGTCCTTTTTTGTGAATTCTTTCATACTTCTTTTTGGCAAGGGAATGGTTTTAGGGCATCTCCCATGTATCTTTTGTGGTTACCTTTGGGAGGTGGGAGGTGTTTTTTCCACATTCAAGTGGGAAGGGGAGGCAGTCAAGCAGGGAATTTGGGGGTTCTAGGGGGTTTGCTGGAGGTGGAATGGTGCCCTAGTGTATGCCCTTTTCAATAGATCTAGAAGAAAAGAGATGATTTTGTCACAAGGACCAATGCAGGAACAAAACACATTTTCTGTGCCCTTTCAATAGAAATGACTAATGTTAATCACTTAAAGATTGTGTCTTGGAATGTACAGGGCCTCAACTGCCCCCAAAAATGTAGACAAGTTCTTCAATATTTTAGAGATTTGCACTGTGATATTGCCCTCCTACAAGATGCCCACTTGCTGAAGGGGGATTCCAAGCAGTTGGATCGTATATGGGTAGGTAAGTACCATCACAATGCCCATCCCACTTGTAAAAGTGGTGTTGCCATCCTATGTTGCAGGGGCTTGCAACTGGGTATTTTCCAGGAATACAGGGATTCTGATGGGACAGTCTTGTTGCTGATGGGTAGTTACTTAGGCTCTACTCTGGTCCTGGGTAGCATTTATGCCCCAAACGCACCCAACTGTCAGTTTTATCAGACTGTATTATATGAACTCCCTGATACCCCAGCCTCTGTTATTTTGGGCAGTGACCTCAGCTTAACCCTTGACTCTCAAAGAGACCAGACAGGTCCTGTTCCCAAACAGGAACCTACCCTTGCAGTGTCTGCACTTTTTTGAGATCTGGGTTTGCATGATATCTGGCATGTTCTCCAATGAACTGATATGGACTTCACATGTTACTCATCCACCCATGACTCTTACAGCTGGACTGATGTGATTTTGACCTCCTCCGATCTTGTTCATCAGGCTTGGGGGGGGGTTACTCTGGGAAATATTTTGATTTTGGACCATGCCCAGTTACCCTTTCCCTTGCCTGGGAGGTCCCTGGCAACAGACATAATAAATGGATCCTTAACACCTCTCTTTTGCAGTTAGAGGAGATTTGATGCTGGCTTTGATGGGCCATTCAAGAATACTTTTCTTTTAATGACACACCAGAGTGCTTGCATGCTGCTTATTGGGAATCCCTCAAGGCGGTCCTGCAAGGATGATTAATAGCCCAGGTGGCCTCTTTAAAGAGGCAACATGTCTCCACTCTGCACACTAAGGAAGAGAAATTAAGGAATCTCAAAAGTATGTTGGCCTGGGACCCCCACCACAATTCATCTGTTACGAACCAAATTACCAAACTTAAAACAGACCTTGAAGACATCTTACAATCCAAAATGGATTATGCTCCTTTAGATTGAACCAGAAATATTGGGAGGCTGAGGAGTGTCCAGGGAAACTGTTGGTGGCCCGTTTGAGTGCCCAGGCCCAGGACAAATACACTCCTTTAAATGCTGATTCCCAGGTGAATATCTTCACAGCCCTGAATGATATTAATCAAGCCATTTAAGACTTTTTTATTTTCCATTATTCTTCTGAAGTCAGCCCTCTCTCTGATCAATACTCTGCTTTTCATGAGGGCTTATCCCTACCTCGGTTTCCAGCATACTATTTGCCACTCCTTATGGCCCTAATTTGTCCTGATGAGATTGTACAGCCTATCCAGAGCATGTCACTGGGTAGGTCCCCCTGGCTCGAACAGCTTTCCCACCAAATATTATTCTACTTTTCTGATATATTATCCCCATTACTGGCTATAGTTTTTTAATGAAGTGTGGAAAATGGGGTCTCTCCCTCCCACCTTTTCCAAGGCTATTATCACCCTTATTGCCAAAAAGGCAAAGATAATACTTTTATTCCCAATTCAGACCAATTGCGTTACTTAATGTAGATGTGAAAAGTTTCACTAAGGTCCTTGCTAAGTGGATGGAAACTATTATGCCTCTTCTCATTCATCCAGATTAAGTGGGTTTCATCAAGGGGACATTGGGGTCTGACAGCATCTGGAGAACCGTGGACCTTTTATGGTACAGTGAAGCCCACCAGGATGAAGTGCAATCTGATGGGTTTACTGCATGACAAAAGGGATTAACTCCCACTGAAATTGCATTGTTTACTGCAGTAACTCTACTGCAGAATTCTGCAGTGCTGCGCTTCATTCTGATGAGCTTCACTGTATGCTCGCTCCCTCACCCAGCCCACCTCCACCCTTTCTTTAGATGCCGAGAAGGCATTTGACAGGGTGGAGTGGGCTTACCTATTTGATGCTATGGCTAGATTCCCAGCTCCTTTTATTTCCCTGGTGTGACTCCTTTATACCTTACCAACTGCGGCAGTTCTTACCAACTCCGTGCTGTCCCCTTATTTTCCCCTGGATAGAGGGACCTGGCAAGGCTGCCCATTATCCCCCTTTCTGTTTCTGTTGGCTGTGAAACATTTAGCACTTAAGATCAGAGTGGATCCCTGCTTTCTGGGCCTAATGGTGGGGGAACTGTACCATAAAATTGGCCTTTTTGCCTTCAATATAATTCTTTATCTCTCTGACCCTGCTTCTTCCCTCCCTGCCCTCCAGGAAATAACTAACGACTACTCTGCCCTGTCCAGTTATAAATTAACACTGTGAAATCTCAGCTACTTCCCCTTAATAGTGTTTGTGTGGATCTACTACAGAAGACCAACATACAGAAACCCAACACACAGGAGACCAAAACCAATAGCCCAACACTTGATATCCCAACAGTCAGGAATTGCCATGACTGAGTTTTTTCTGTTTCCGGGGGCTTGGCCTCGCAACCCCCTAATTTTAGATTGCCAACTCTACCACGGCAATTCCCAAGTGTCATGATGCCGAGTGTCAGGCTATCAGTGTCGAGCTCCTGGATGTCAGTCTTCTGTAATACTCCCATCTGTACAGCTGACTTGTTTGCAGCCTATCCTTATCAATGGGCACCTAATGGTGTGACCTGTCTGGGTATTGTACTTAAGCTTTCTATCTCTGATTTAGTAGCTGCCCATACTCAGAAAATGTTGGATACATTGGATATTGACATACTGTAGCTCACTGGAAAACCCATATCCTCTCTCTTTGGGGTAGGATTAATACTCTTAAATGTATTGCCCTTCATAAGATACAATATGTATTAGCCAGTTTGCCAATCTCTCTTCCAGGCATTTTCTTTTGTAAGCTGGCAAGTAAATTCACTGCTTTTATTTGGGATGGTAAACTCCCCAAAATAAGGCTCAAAACCTTACAGCGGCCATGGAAGGAGGGTGGCTTTAGCCTATCAGATATGCATGCTTAACGTGATTTTACTGTCCTTTGTCAGGCGATGTTCTGTTATGCCCCCATCTTACCTTGTCATTGCCCATATGGATTCCCCTGGAACTAGCAATGGTCCATCTACTGACCCTGCAAGCCCTTGTTCTTCTGGATTGATCATTACACAGTGTCAGTGGCTCAGCAGGCAGCACACTCACCTCTGAGGCTGGGAGATCAGAAGGCTGCGGGTTCTATCCCCACACCAGGCACAAGGGTTAATATCCCAATACTGACACTGTAGTGCAGCATGGCGGGGTTGCTGTATTCCTGAGGTGCCGTGTTTCAGATGCAACATTAAACTGAGGTCCCATCTGCCTGTTCTGGTGGTAGTTCAGGTGGATGTTAAAGATCCCATGGCACTTCTTGAAAAGAGTAGGGGAATGCCCCCAGTGTCCTGGCCAAATTTGCCCCAATTTCACTAAAAATACCACCAACAGCTTTATCTGGTTCAAGGTCAGTTGGCATTCATCTGTATCCCCCTTCCCTGGGTCGTGCCTGAAAATAGGCAGCATTTGTTTCATGCACTTACCCAGTCAGCAAAAACTAAATAAAATAAATAAAACAAAATTCCCCCTTGTCCACATTATACTAAGTACATTTGGAACAAATATACTAAATCACTGGATTGGGATTACCACATCTTGTCCTTTCAACCTCTTTGGCACAACCCAGATTTGTTTATAGATAGTAAACCAGTATTTTGGAAAGACTGTGAAGTTTGTGGTATTTCAGTGGTTAGAGACCTTTTTGATTCACAGACAGGTTGTTTTCATTTTTTCAAGACCTTACAACCCAGAGACCACCTACCTAGATCTCATTTCTAGAACTATTTACAGCTTTGGAACCTGATTAAACTCAAGGTTACACCAGCCTATGCTCTTCCCCAAATGCAGACACTTGATCACTGGATCCTTACCTTAGATGGGGCACAGCACCTCACTACTAAGTTAAAATGTTTTGGGGCTCAGGCTTGTTCTCTGTTACTGTCTGAAGGTCCAAGAAAGAAGAAGGAGTTGGAACTCAGTGTTACGATTTCTACACAAGGATGGACCAAAGTCTGGCTCAATGCATATCTGGCATCCAGAGAGATGAAAGCTAAATCCATTATATTCAAGATACTCCACAGGGCATATAGAATACCTCAGTGGTTGTATACGGTGGGCCTTTTACCTCACAGTGATTGTTGGAGGTGCTCTTCTCCTCAGGCCATCTTAACACATATTTTATGGTCCTGCCCTATTATTGACTTCTTTTGGAGTAAAGTGTGAGCTACTTGTCTGCTGATATTTCCCAATTTGGGGATTTGAGATCCCCAATTGGACCTTCTTTGTTTACCCCAGTCAGACTCCGGCTTCACTATGCCACAGCTCTTTTGGATCAATGGAGCAATGACAGTCACCCACAATGGTGCTTCTTAGACACTGGAGGAACCCTCAGCCACTTGCTTATGAAGAGTGATTTAAGCTCCTGTCCCTCACTGCACGGTAAGAGAGAACTTCTCATTTGATAGTGGGCAAGTTGAAGGACTGTGTTTCTATCTAGGGCCCATTTCTGGCTAGGTTTCACCATAACACCCTCCTGTACAGGTCCAATGGCTGGCATAGTCCCCTGTATTGTTTTCTTGCTTGCCAGTATGCACTCTGGAGTTTATGTGGAGTGGGAACTCTTCTTGCATGTTTTTCCCTGCGTCCTCCTTTGCAGACTCTTCTGATCTGTTTCCACGTCCCTTTTTTCCCCATGTTTCTTTTGCCCCTTGCCACAGATTTTTACCTACCGCCTCTTCAACATACCCATTTTTTCTTTTCATGGGGTTTTCAGACAGTGCCCGAGCTGATAGGCCTTGGACTACTCTAATGTGCCTTCTCAGTATTTTCCCTTATATGCTTCTTTTTTCCCTACTTTCCCTGTTTTGGGGCATTTCTTTTTATTTTTTGTATATCTTTTTGCCCTTTACACTGTGCTGTTTAGGCTGTCATGCCTGTTTATAGTTGGTTTAGCATGTCTGGGAAGAGGGGTTGACATTTTTCAGTTTTCTTTTCCCCCAGATTCCCCTCACCTGTCTGGTTAGCTCAACAAAGCCTTTTCTCAAGTGACTGTTTATTTTTCTTGGTGCCTTCATCTCCCTCTCAGGTCTTAAATTACTTATTCTGTGATTTTCTGCTCATTCCCTGGCCCTATCACCCCCTCTGTTATCTTTTATTTTTCTGTTTAAATTATATTTCCTTTTCCTTGACTGTGATCTGACCTGTGGTAGTAAGCTTTTAATCCAATTGTTCATTGTTGCTTTTCATTAAATGTTTGTAGTCTATAGCTCATTGATCTTGTCATCTGTTCAAGATTATAACTTGTTATGATTATATGGTGTATTTGGATTATTATTATTATTGTAATATTTGGGTAAAATTTCAATAAAAATCTTTATTGAAAAAAATTACTTGGTTCCACGAAAGAGCTTGGGATAGCAGCTACATTTGCATAAGTTATTTACATATCAGAATGCAGAATTTGACACTTTCAACTAATGGAAATATTTACAGTAATAACATTGTTAGCATTTTTATGAATCTAAAATAAGATTTACACAAAGAAATTAGTTAAGCATAAACAATAATCTGAGAACTCGCCATATTTTAAAAGTTTCATTTCAGATTGTTTAAATAGCAGTTAGGCAATTCTATCAAATATGGAGGAGGAGAGATTCCATTCAAGAGAGGAACAATAGCAGCAATGTCTAAGTAAATAAAAGCTAATGCAGAAGTGTGTGCGGATAATATGTATTCATTACAGAATGATACAGCTGTTGGAAAAAAAATAACCTGTCTAAAATATATTTTACAGTCAGGGAACAACTGAAATTAACAGCCTTGGAGAACCATGAATGAGCATGTTCAACTTAATTCTCAGACTATACTGGCCATAGTCATCCATGGTCTGTCCCTGGGTCATTTACCATCAGTGATTTTCCATCATTAAAATCATGGAAAAAACATTAATGACTATGGTTGACAGCCATGTATAGTCATGGTTTAACCATGTACAACCATGGCTAATCGATGATAGTAAGAGTGGGAAATGCACTGAGAAGCAGATGTCCAGCAGCAAATTGATTTTATCCTCTAAGGAAGTGCAAGGGACACTCAAAACATTGAGGGTCTCAACTCAGTGTCCTTCACTGACATATAGTGTATGGTAGAATGTCATTGTTTATGGCTATCCATACACTGTAAAAAGTTATTTTGCTGTAGTAGTGACGTAGCTACTAATGCAGAACAACTTTTCATCCTGGGTAAGTAGCTATGTCATAATGCAACCACCCCCATCGGTGCTGTTCATAGGACAGGGGGCAGTTGAAGTGTCATGTGTGTGAGTTGTCTGGTGGGTGGATGACTGAGAAATGTGGGCCCTGGACAACAGAGACTGGCTACCTTAAGAAGAAAAAAGCGATTGTGTTTTTCGGTACCATACACTATATAGAATAGTGTATGGTAGCCCAAATGCAAAACATCTCTATTCTTAAACCTCATGGTTACTGTAACATCAGAGAGACCTCTCAAGCTTTGCTGTCAAGGTCCATGACGTCATAGTAACAGAATAGCCATACACTATCCTGTATATATTTAGCCTGAGTACTTCTATTGTCATTATATGCATTGGTTTATTTTTATTTTAACAATTTTTGCCTAGAAAAGGGAGACTGAGCCAAAACTTGTTTCCAAGTGTGTCCTGGAATCACAGGGAGGTTAAGTAACTTGCTCAGGGTCATACAGCATGGAAGTGTAGGTTTCACTTTGTGAGTAAAATCAGTTTGCAGCTGGAAACTTGCTTCTGAGAATGGTGTTTTTGTATGTTTGTACTTTTCCAGGTATCTACATGGTGGCACCGGATCATTTTGCCAAAACAATTGTGCATGTGTTATGTTTTGATGTACTAGCTGCCATGTTTTCTGTAATAACTTTGATTTGTGTCAGAAGTCTGGGTTTGCTAAAACCACCTTTGGTGCATAAATGTTGCAAAATCATGGTATAATTTTTTGAAACCCCTCTTTGCATGTTTAATAAGTGTATTTATAAATTTCTAGATTTTTCAATATTTTAGTTTTGGAAATTGGATATATTGCTTTTATTTCAAATTCATTCTAAGTCTGTAACTCAAAATCAATATATATGTTTTTAGGGACTTTCAATGGGGTTACTGAAAAATTTGGAACTGAATAAAATGGACAGTTTTGGTCATTACATGGGTCAAATGAGTTGAAGAGTAGATTAACTGGCAAGTAGACCGGAGGAAAATACACTGTTATGTTTTCATCCAAGAACAGGTCAATTGTTATGTCTGACAGTAATTACTGAGAATCAACATTTGTCCCTATTCCAAACTGCCCAAAAGACAGGAAGAGGCTCCAAAAAAAGGACAATAATTTAGAATTATATGTTGCTAAAAGTTTTCACAGGACTCAGATCAAAGTACCAAAGAAACTGAAATGCAACATAGTACATAGGTAATGTAACCCTCCTGTGCATTATCAGATTAATAGTTTGGTCTATCCTGTACAGCTGGGAGCTGTCTTGGTATTGGCTTTAGTGGGTGTAGTCATTTTTCAGAGAGTTCTGAAGTCAACTGCATGAGAAAAGCTCTAGAGGGAGCTATGAATGCAGGCTCATCATGTCTGATCCCAAAAAACAGGGTGGCTGTTTGTGGATTGTGGCTCTTGCACACTGAAATGTCCCCACAGTATCAAACCTGGGTAGCTAATTTAACATCGGTGCTCCCACAGTTGAACAAACCTCTGTGAAACTGCTTCATGTGACAGACCCTAGATCAGAATACAAGCTACTGTAGAGATCCCTGCAGAGAGTTATTGGATGAAATTTCAGGGAAGGGTCAAACACTCCACATCTGAGATATACAGTAACTGCCCAAATTGGGTAAAATCCTTAATATTGTAGTTCTAGAACAGGTTGTCCAGAACCAGAATAGTCCCTGAACTGGAACATGACAACCAGCTGTAATGCAACAAGCAGAATATTCTTGCTTCACATCTCAAATGCATCCAGAACCCAGGTTCCAAAGCCAGAATGCACCTGAAACCACAGTAGAACCACTTACAATGCAGCAACACATCATTATAAAATGGGAACAAAAAAACCCTAAACATCACTGGCTGAAACCAGTCAGTTGACTGTGCATTAATATAGCACAATGCACTGTCATCCTGGTATTTAGCCATTCTACATACAGGTATCAGTACACTTTTATGGAATGTCAGCAATCTAGCTGGCAGCCATTTTCTCCTTGCTTATCAATCCTACATAACACAGAAACAGTAATGGACTGTATTTAATTCAGTAGTTCCATTTTTTTTTAACTTAAAGTTTATTCACACATTTTCCACCATAAAAGGCAGTATACAAAGAAGTTGACAGAGACACATTGATACATAGTAAGAGGATGCTGCCCCCCTCACCTCCCCTTACTGCAGTAACCCATCGCAGTGCCCATAAATGCCGATCCTCTAATCAAAAGGCCTTATAAAAGCATTGAGCCTATTGTAAACTTAGTTTGGAACCAGAGAGATTAATGAGCAAAGGGGATCCCAGATTCTAGCATAAGCTGCCAGTCTGTTATGTAGGCTGGCTATTGCTTTTTATGTGCACAAGTTGGATAAAACTTCTCGTACCCATTCCTGGAAAGAAGGGGAGGACCTCTCTTTCCAATGATGGAGAATTATTTTCTTAGCTGACAAGGCGACCATGGATATGTGAAATTTACGCACCTTGACTCTAATAGAAGACAGGTCCCCCAACACACATACCTACAAGAAGGTCTCGAAAGACCTTGTAAAATAAAGGAGAAAATCCATCTGGACCAGGAACCTTGTCAGCAGGCAATCCGCTAATAACCTTAGCAATCTCCTCCTGAGAAATAGGGACAACCAGAGTTTCACCGCACCTGTCAGGAAGAAGGGGCAAGTGGGAACCTCTTAAATAACCTTGTATATCTTCTGGGCGGGGAGGGTGCTCCATGTCGCTATATAGTTTAGAATAGTAAGCAGCAAATTCATGAGCTATTTCATTAGGAGACACTTTGAGAGTTCCATCTGCTGATGACCTGATAGGCAGGATAAATCTCATTGACTCCTGCTGTTTAATATTCAGTGCCAGTAAACGTCCTGCTTTTTCCCCCTGATCTGTGTATTTAGCTCTGGTACGAATAATAGCTAGTTCGGCTCTCTCTTGAAGTAACCCCAGATATTTATCCTTTAATTTCAGGAGTTTCTGAATATCCTCATCTAGAGGATTAGTCGGAAGGTTTGTTTCCAGAGATCTAATTTGGGATAATAGGGATTTAAGGTCTTCCTCTCGCTCTCTTTTCCTACCAACCGCCATGCTAATCAGTATCCCTCTCATGAAGGCTTTGAAGGCTCCCCACCAGATATCAGGTTTTACACCCTCTAAAGGGTTTAGTGAAGAAAATATTCTATTTTTCCCTAATAAGTTTACAATATTTAACATCTTTAAGTTGATCATTGAGCTTCCATCTAGTTTCCCTGTTAAATGAATTGAGCAGTACCAAATTGCGTACCACTAGTGAGTGGTCGGAGATTGGGCCAGGTTGAATCGAGGAGGTCTTCACCCCGGGCAGGAAGCACTGAGAAATAAGTAGATAGTCGATGCGGGACTGCGAGCCATGTGCCATGGATCTAAAGGTAAACTCTCTGGAATCAGGGTGTAAGACGCGCCAAACATCGCAGAGCCCACATTGATCTAATAACTCCCTTAGTGCCTTCTGTCCAGGGGTAACTCTGCCTGGGCCACTACCCAGTCTATCTAAGTGAGAATCAAATACTTGATTGAAATCTCCCCTAAAATAATTTTAATGGGAATCATTGGGAGAATGATAGATATAAGTCTCACAAAAAATCTGGGGTCGTCCAGATTAGGGCCATAAACACAGCCCAATAGAATTGAGACAGACCAGAGGGTACCTCTGACCAAAATAAACCTACCCTCGGTATCTTTTATCACTTGTGTAGGAGAAAAAGGGATACTCCTGTTAATCATGAGCATGACCCCACAACTATTTGTTGTCCCCTGGGCACTGTAAATCGATTCCACTTGTTGCCTCCTTAATTGCAAAGCTTCCCCTTCTAATAAATGGGTTTCTTGCAAAAAGGTTATCTGTGAATTGAGCAAAATTAAGTGTTTAAGAACCTGAAATTGCTTATGTTGCTTTCTGATCCCCTTAACATTCCAAGACACAAATGTTAACTCATTTACCATCCAGAAGAAATATCAAACTGAAATAATTATACTCAGCACACGAGATGCAAATCTCCTTTACATATATCCCCAGGGTTACTGCAGTAAAGCCCACTCTCTTCCCTAGCCCACCCAGAAGTAGATACTGCCCATCCCCTCTAACCCCCAACCCCAACCATGCCCCTGCCCCCCAACTCTCCCCCCCAATCTGTCACAAGCAACGTTCAGCACAGTACTGGTTATAATCCCTCTACCCCTGCCCCCCGATACTAAACTTTGCTATTTAGCACTGTTGCACACAAATCACAGCCTTCAGAAATCGAGCCCTGACAGTTGTACCCCCAACAAGAACGAATAGTCCTGGACCTTCGCCGCAGTACAACCAAGGCATGGGTATAAGAGTAAATAACATAGGGGGCTATGATAAGGCCATCTCATCGCCCACTCGCTCGTGGTATCCCAGATTAAAATCGGAGGTGCCGGGTTCAGCAACACCTGGAGGGAGAAATGCCCCAGCTAGCATTAAAAGTGAGAGTTGAAATAGGAAAGCTGGGAATGTTAGACCAGAGGAGAAAGGTATAAAAACTACCTTTCCCCACTCCCAGTCAGTATTCGGTAAACAGGGCCTTCTTGAGAAATTGAGAGTGCTGCTTCCCAGCTAAGCAGTGCCCCTGCTAAATCCTTCGTGAGTAGAGTTTCCCTGCAAGTCCCCAGAGGTAGGAATGCCCTCTAATGATTGATTCCCTGGCCCAACCCAAGTGGAGGGCGAGATGGAGAAAGCCCAGGACCATCCCAGCAACAGCCTTAAAGGAAAAAATTAGAAACTAGCCCACAACCAAACTGGGCCCATTCAACCCCATCAAAAATTGTCGCCAAAAAAACCCTGGCTCGCAACCCCCCCCCAAGAAGGCCTGAGACCCCAGTGTCCTTTGCATCGGACCACTATGGGCCCATTATGAAATGGAAAGAAAAGAAGGGACGGGGCGGCCTGCGGTGACCCCTCAAGTTCACTGCAAATTATGTAGTCGCCTGAATCTTCACATTCTTAAGATTTCTCCGAAGAAAAAAAAAAAAAAGTTCGAATTCTTGGCTCCATGCGATACTCGATACTACGCCACCACCATTCAAGAGTCTTTGAAGAGGTCAGGCAGCATAGACTTAAGGCTCCTCAGGGTTTCTTCAGGGTCTTCATAGCTTTTCCAGGATCCGTTAGTTGAAATCTGTAGTCTAGCCAGATAACTCATGCTGAACTTCAGGTCTGCAGCAATTAGCTTGGAAACAATAGGGTGAAATGCCTTGCGTTTCATGTGGTCCGAGATGGGTAGATCTTGGGAGATTCTCAGCTTCATATGTTCCCAGCGAACCTCTTGCAGAGCACGCACTTTTTGAAGAAAATTTTGTTTCTCCAGATAATTCAGGAACCGGCACACGATAGGGCGGGGGGGTTCCTCAGGGGGTGGCTTAGGCCGTAAAGCCCTTTGGGCATGCTCAATTATGTAGCCAGAGCCAAATGGGGATGGGCCTGCCACCAGCTCAACCAATTTCCAAATAAATGCCTCAACATTTTGGTCTTCCTCTCCCTCCGGTAAACTGAGAACCACTACATTATTTCTTCGGCTCCGACCCTCTAGGTCCTTGAGCTTGGCTTCTAGGCGAGACATTTTCTGGTGCATTGAAACCAGTTCAGGGTCGAGACTACCAACTCTTTTCTCAATAGAAACAATTCGGGCTGCGTTGTCGGAAACAGACAATGAGAGCTCATCTAACTTTCTGGATAAAGACTTCAAGTCCGTTGCCATATCCTTCATTTCCTCTCGAAAGGGTTTGAATTCCTCGAAAAATCTGACCAGCGTTAAGGGTTCCTGATCACCACTTTGGCTCGGGAGATCAGAGCTAGAACCACCCGAGGCCCTGGATTTCTTAGGTGCCTTCTCGGGAGTTGCTGGAGGGGTATGCTTCTGTGGGGCTTTCTTCATATAAGCCTCCATCCACTCGAGAGATAACCAGACCAGATTGCAACAGCTGTTGTACAGTGTAAAAACTTAGAAAAGAGAGAAAATTGTAAATTAGAGCACCAAAATGAACTAAATAAGAGACGGGAAGTGGGAGCTGCTTGAGGGAGCTGCTACTCGGCACTCTGCATCACGTGATCTTCCAGTAGTTACATTTTATTTATTGTAATCAATAGGTCTCCCTCAGCTCTGGTAACATGATCTCTTCCCTCCATAGCACTTATACAGTAACATTTTAAACTTAAAAAAAAAAAAGTAATAATCACATAATGGGATGTGGAGGTGAAGCTATCTCAGAACCCAGTCATTGGCTACAAACAGCAGTCCCATTCCCTGCTCTGGTTACCCAATCTTAAAAAAAAACTCTGAATTCAGGCAGCGGTCTCAGTCATATTGGGATACCCAGTACATGTCATACTGCTGTGTGTACCTCGAAGTTTACACCACTGCCACTCATAAAGTAAACCACATAATGCTTCTTGCTCCCCCTCCCAAATAAACCCACAGCCATGATGGCCAATCATTGTCTCTGTCTCTGCATGCCACACTTCACAATATGAAATTCAGTAACAGGTTGATCACTTAAATTAAACACACTTCTGTTTCACCGATACATGCAGTGTCGATTTAAACAGTCAGGTACATGATTTTTTGATTTCCTTTCCAGCACTCCAATCTGAGTTTCACCCACTGTTGACCTGTTGAGTGTGTTCTGAATAAAAACAAACTGAGGATCACCTGGTTGCAGTGCTCACTCAGCTGCTTCTATTACATTTTTGTCTTGTCTCATACTTTTTACCACTTTAGGGGGGCAACAGAGGAACTACAAAACTACAGCTAAGGAATCTCCATTAGGTCAAAAGACCTAAAGCAAAGCAGTCGATTAAGTGTAGCCCAGTAGGTGGAAGGACTACTTTAGGGTAACACTACATATAAATTACACCTATTTACATGATAAAATGTTTGTTCAAATAATGAAACCATTTTTTTTAAATGAAAAAAAAATTATATGCATGATAAGATACTCCATGGTGTGCATTTTGGTGAGATAACTGTACTTCAGGGGGCTAAAGGCACTCGGTCTGCAGCCTCCATACTCACTACGTACATTGGTGTGCAGTTATCTCACCACAATGCACACCCTGTCATATCATTTTCCTTACCTACATTCTGGGTAGTTCATGCATAGTTCCAGCTGTATTCGAGATCCAGAACCATTCTTCCTGCTCCATTAAGGCTATTTCCAGCATTCTGGAACTGTTGTGGTGCTGGATGCCTGATTCCAGGTGCATTCCATTTTTCACAAAGTCTCCAAACTGCCTCCCTATTACTATTTTCCCCCTTCCCTGTATATGAATGGAAGTAGCGGGATTGAAACTTGGGTCTGAAGGTTTACAGTTCTAGACTCATTTTGCCAAATAAGCACATACTGACACACTCACTCAAAAAAAACGTGAACACACACAATACACAGACATATGCACACATAACCACTTATAAAGCAGAATGGACTAGAAGAGCACAGACCTGAGAACCAGGAGATCTAGGTTCAGTTTGCTCTATATTCACTCACTTCATGAACCTGAACAATTTAATTAACCTCTCACAGCTTCAGTCTACTTAACACAGAAAATAAGATACTTTATCTCAACTGGGCTAGCCTGAGTCATTTATGACAAGCTCTCTCAGTCACAAAAGTGACAGTGGCAGCCACTGACACAGGTACATAACACTTGCAGACTCAGCAGTAAGCTAATTGTTTAATATCTCTCCTCATTTTTGCAACACGCCCCCCCCTTTCCCTCTATGTCTAGGGGTACCTGATGTTGCAGAGATGGAAAGGGACCACAGACCAGTAACACTCCAAGACACTTCTAGCTGGCCAGCCCATCAGCACAACAGTTGGATTTCTGCTCGTGACGCCGGCGACCTGGGTTATGGAATGGACCTGGGTCGCTGGAGGGCTGGCAGGGGGGAGATGAGTGGAGCGTCCTCGGGACTGCTCTCCTTCTCTGGGGGGAGGGGGGACGAACATACGGTGCATTATGGACCCCTGATGGAGACCGGGGCTCTGCTGCAGCCAGTGTCTGGACATCCAGGGGTGTGTGGCACATGCGGGATGTCATTGCACGTCCCCGCCCCCCAGGAAAAAAGTCCTTTCGGGGACATAAAAATCCCCAGCCAGCTCCTCCATGACGTCCTCCTCTCCACCTCTCAAATACTCCCAGGCTGACTTCCCCGACCCAAACCGACATTCGCGACACCTTGCAGGTGCTGCAGCCCCACCCTGGGGGTAAGCTGGGGCACGGGGGGAGCGCAGCCTCAGGAGCAGGCGGCGGGGCCGTGACCAGGCTGAAAGTCCCGACACTGGCTGGGATAAAAATCATACTAAATAAAAAAAAAAAAAGACACTGCTAGCTGCTGAAACATTTAGAAAGAAAGGTGGCCTACTTTGTGATGTCTTCAAACTGGATACTGCCTACTTCTTTCCCAGTGGAATCTTCAGGCCCCAGCGGCGACGGCTACAGGAGCAACACCTGAATCGGGTAGCACCCACTGTTACTGTCCCCAAACCGGGGGGTTGGGGATTTTTCTTCCATCAGGAGGCAAAGTGACAAATGGAGGAGTTGAAAACAATTCATTACCATTCACTTCATCAGATCAAGAATGAGCACCACCACCATAATTTCATGCAAACCTGGAACTTTATTCTTAGCCTGAAAATGATTAGATCCAGAGCATATGGATCAAGCCAGAATTGTAACTGGAGCAGCTGCATGGGGCCGAGACTGCAGACAGTCAAACAGCAGGTTCAGCTATTATACTTTTCTTTTTCTTTTTCAATCAGCGTGCAGCATGATCTTATACATACATGGACAATTAGACCAAACTAGCTCTTTAAATTCTGAAAGCTTCTTCCATGGAAACACTTTTTTCACATTACAGTCCCATGATTTCATTTCCATATCCCTTAGACCTGCTGATGGGGGAGTGCTTTATTCCTCCCATGCCAGCTCTCTAGCTTGGAGACCCCTGACAAGGCGCTCCCATCCACCAATCCTCGGCCCAAATTCAGAACACATTGGCAGTGCAGGGCTTTTTGAATCTGCTACCGCCCACCACACTACTACTCAGCTCAACTCCCTGCATCTAAGAAACATGTATGATAGCTCCTTTGAATTTCTGGCGCCTCCTGTTCTACACTGGTGATTGGCCCAGTTCCTCGACTGCAACCCTTTGATTGGCTGATGGCCATGTCAAGGTCTCTGCAGCTTTACCACAATTTTCTTTCTCTCCTGCTGGGATTTTCTACTTAATACTTAACGCTAATTGTACCAAAATGTACTGCTGCCTTACTCTATATTGAAATGTTTTGTATTTGCCTAACAAAACACAGAAATTGTTGCCTTATTCTATATCAAATTGTTTTGTATCAGCCTAACTAAGCCTTACAAACAGTGTTAGCAAGGTACTGTGTGCTTAACCTCAGGTAGCCGCCTGGTAGGTTCACCTTTGCTACTGCTCTCATACTTCTGCTCTTTCTGCACTTTAATTCTGTTCCCTGCTCTGAGCTCCACTACTACCCTCCCTTTCTAACTCCCACTGGAGCACATCACATCTCTCCCCTGTTCATACTCTTGCTTCCAACACTCCTTAATCTGCTGGCACTGAACCCCCAATTCTAGCTGCTTCTCTCTTTCTGTATCCTGACCTATGCTGGAGCCATCCCCTTCACTGCTTCTCCTGCCCTCTGCTGCTTCCCTATCTCACCCTATCACTTTCCTTGTTCTCTGCCCCGCCCCTGCCCACTGATTAGTCTCCTATTTTTAATTGGCTGCTTTTCTGTTTCCCTCTCTAGCCTGGAGGGCCTTGACTGGGCTCTCCGTCCACCAATCCTTGGCCCCTTCAGGACACATTGGCGGTGCAGTGCCTTTGAATCTGCCACCGCCTGACACACTGCTATTCGGCTCAAATTTCACATCTAAGGAACAGGGTCCCACCCCCACCCCTCCCATCTGCCCTAGTTTTTGGTTTCCTTATATAGTTATTTTTAGTCACATGAACCCCTTGGGTTGTGAATTACTAAGTGCCCATTCTATCATTATCTCGTAATACTCCTTTCCCTCATGAGGCACTCTAACCCTGCACTCAGATATGCACAATTCCTGCTACCCTGCACCCGCTAGTTTATCTTCTCCTCTGCATTTACCTACCCCTCGACTTCCTCTTACCCCCCCCACTCTGTAGCTGGTATTCTTTGGTCTGTGTCACCCGTCACCCCTGACAAAAACCCCACTACTCTTATCCCCTTACTTCTTCCCTATCGTCCCCCTAACCTAGCTGTACCATCCCTGCTCCTAGGCTAGCTTCCCCCTTTCCCCAGACTCTCAGAGCTTGTAAGTTGCAGCACCCTTTAGTGCCTCTTCTTGCAACATGAAGCCCTTTTGCTTCCCCTTGTGGCAGCTGCTCTTCTAGGCACCCTTCTACTCATGGACTGCTGTGCCCAGGTACTATCATATGACCAAGGTGACCTTCTGTTCTTTAAAGAAGCCTTGCACCCGTGCACTTCCCTTCCCCCTCTGCTCAGATGGGAGAGAACCTCCCTTGGTCCTCTCTAATTCGTCTGCCTCACTAACTCTGAGCACTGACTGCTAGGCCCCCCTGTTCTCCCTCTCCATCCCCCCTTTACTCCCTGGATGGCTGTATCTGCAACTCCTCCTTCTCTCTCTCTCTCTCTCTGCTCCGCCTGGAAGCAGACATCAAATTCAACCCAGGCCCTGTAAATGCACCCATCACATCTACCAGTGACATCTGGACCTGCTCCCCAGGACATAGAATTCCCCACATGAATATTTGTAGTCTCCCTTCTAAATTACCTGATATCAAGGCCTGGGTCTCCCTCCACAACCCTCACATCCTTTGCCTCACAGAGACCTGGCTGAAACCTCATCATCCTGACTCCCTGTTATAACTTGCTGGCTATACCCTGCTGCACAAAGACAGGCCTGGCAAAAAAAAGGGAGGCTGTGCTGCCATGTTTCTCAGAGAATATCTCTCTGCTTCCTCCATCCTTTGCTCCAACGATGCCTCCCTTAGTGACGGGCTTATCGCCGAGATAACAATGGCATCGACCAAGAAATTCTATTTGGGTTGCTGCTACAACCTCCCACAGGGGGGTGTAGATGGACTCCAAAGCCTGCTTACTGGGTATTGATCTCTCTCTCCTACTAGGGAAACCATTATTCTTGGAGACCTTAACCTCACCTGGCAAGGCACTCATGAAACTGAAAATGCAAACATACTAAAGGTGCATAACCTTGCCAAATTATCTCCCTTCCCACCCATTTCAACATTACAACCTCCTCCCACTCCCAAATCAACTGGGTTATTACCAACAGGGAGGACAGACTCACCCAGGCAGGCACCCTATCTGATTCCCTGAGTGACCACTTTCCTACCTATGCCATCTGTACTGCTAAGGCCTCCGGCCCTCCCAGTACCAAACATTTCGCAACTTCAGCTGCCCTGATAAGTCCCTGCTCCTCAACGACATTAAGGCTATCAACTGGTGGGACATATATGCCCTCACTGATGTTAATACTGCCGTTGCCTACTTCACCAATGTCCTACTAGATAGTCAAGATCGTCACTTCCCGATTACCATTAGGCGAGTCCGACAGCTACACATGTTGGCTAACCCCAGAACTCCTCAGCCTCATGAAGGAGAAGGACAGAAAATGGGCTGCCTACAAACTGACCCCCCTCCACAGCCCTGTGGAATGAATACCGCTACCTGCGTAATCAGTGCAAACATATGACCTGATCCCTAAAACAGAACTATCACCTCAAGATACAGAGGTAGAGCTTCAGTAATCCAAGGAAATTCTGGGACTCCATAAGCTCCTTTCTGCATCCCCGCACAAACAGCCGTAACATACACCTAAATTCCTCCTCTGGTTTACTGACTGATCCTTCACACATAGCCAGAGCACTCAACTCTCAATTCTCTGACCTGTAAGCCCTGTTCAGCAAACTCCTTTCCAGTAACCCCCTCACTCTGGGCCCAGTACCTCCTCCCCTCCCCACCACCCCTTCCTCCCCACACCCTACTTGTCTACCCTCATGCCCCAGCTCTGGCTTTGTCCCCCAGCCCCCTGCCCCCCTCCATCCACCTGCCACCCTCTTCTATTTCAAGAGCATCTCCCCTAGGGACACATTTAAACTACTTCAGGGTCTATCCAACCAGGGCAGCAGAGGTGCTGATGGCCACTCCATGATTTTTCTATAACTGGTCTCCTCCATGCCCCTCTCCTGGAAGTCTGCCAAAGTGGTTCCCATCTTTAAAGCTGGGGACCCCCCACTCCCCTGACAATTATCAGCCTGTATCTATTCTTCCCCACCTCCCTCACCTCAGCAAGCTCCTAGAAAAGGTTGTCCACCACCAGCTATCTGAATAACTCAATAAACATAACCTCCTGAGCACCCAGCAACACAGCTTCCATAAGCATCACAGAACCACCACAGCTCTGGCTTTGTTCACCAATCACATCCTCACCAGTATGGATTGTGGCTGTGCCACTGGTGCTGTCTTTGTTGACCTGTCCAAAGCCTTTGATCTGGTCAGTCATGCCCTCTTCCTCTCAAAACTGCAATCAATTGGCTGTTCTGCTGAGACCACTAAATGGTTTTAGTGCTACCTCTCTAACCACTCCCAATCAGTTTGCATTGGCACTTCCTCTACTCCTGATCTGTCCGTGACCACTGAAGTACCCCAAGGGTCCATCCTGGGCCCTCTGCTCTTCTCTATCTTTGTCAACACCCTTCCCTCTGACTGCCTAAACTGCAACACTCCCATATGCAGATGACCTAGTCATCTTTCACAGTGACAAATCCCTTCCTCGTATATCCTCTGTCCTTACCCAGAACTACAGTGCCGCCCATAGCTGGTTCACTTCTAACCTCCAGCTGGTTAACTCTAAAAAAAACAAAGCCATGCTATTTGTGTCCAAACCATTCCAAACCAAAATCATAACTGATAACTCCTCTCTCCTAATCCTCTCTATCGATGGCCCTGCCTTGAATAATGTCTCCTCCTTTAAATACCTGGGGATCATGCTCAACACCTCTCTTTCCTTCACAGACCATGTCAACACTGTTATTCACAGAATCAACCAGAAACTCAGTGCTGCTTACAGTATAAAACCCTACCTGTCCACTGTTGCTCTCCTGGCCATAGTCAGGGGTTACCTTCTACCCATAATGGACTACTGTTCCCCCATCTACTCTCAAGTCTCCGCCACCATCCAGGCTAGACTCACATCTGCCTATAATAGCACCTGTCGTTTTGCACTGTCCACCCCTTCTCCACTCATCACTGTGACCTTTACCACTCTCTCGGCTGGCTCTCTCTACAAGGCCACCTCGATTTCACCCTTGGCTGCTTTGTGGATACCATCATTAGAAACAGTGCTGTCTCCCCTCTCTCCAGCCTCTGTAAATTCCATACCTCACCTAGGTGCCTCCGCTCCTTTGCTGTCCCTCCATTTTAGGTGCCACTAGTCTCGACCA
The DNA here is from genome assembly GCA_016271365.2 of Neoceratodus forsteri. NCBI lineage: Eukaryota > Metazoa > Chordata > Ceratodontiformes > Ceratodontidae > Neoceratodus > Neoceratodus forsteri. Next base: position 1,209,756,245 of record CM057453.1, on the reverse strand, counting down.
AAACGGGTGGGAATGCCTTGTCGGCAGTGGCCCCCACCTTCTGGAATGGGCTTCCAACTCACCTCAGATCCTCTGTCACCCATTATACCTTCAGACACAACCTCAAATCCTGGCTACTATCCAAGCACAGCTGTAACTGTCTGCACAGAGAGTTCCCTTACCTGTTTGGTGTTCCTATCTTTTCACTGCCCATCTTCCCATGCCTCTCCCTTTCCTACTCCTTACACTGCCCAGCGTCCCTTCTGTCTCCATTCTGGCTCCTTGGAAGCTAGCAAAATTGCTTTGGGGCATTTGATTTGGGGTAGTTTAACTGGTTTCTGCCATAGCTGTGTCTGCACCTCACGTTTTCTGCCTTTGAGTAGCTCATGTCATTGTATCTACTGATGTATGTATTTATCCTACTGTATTTTTATATTATTGTAATTAACTGGTGTACTTATTTGCCCTACTGTACCTTGTATTTGGATGTATCTATTTTGTATTTTATCACGAACCTTATAACTCATGCCTTCTGGCCTGGATCATGCCTGAAAATGGTCCTTTGGATCAGTGCACCTACCTGGTTATCAAAGTCATAAATAAATAAAAATAAATACCTCAGGGTGAATTAGCAGCCTAAGCCTCTGGGGCTGCTCCCAAATGGACTTCCCAAAAAACAACTCTCTGAGCCCAAAATGGTGCACTTTACATTAGGGCTACTCCTCACCTGCACCGGGCTACAAAAGTAATGAAGCGGTGGCTCCTTTTATTCCTTAATATCTCTTGTTCCCCTAGGAAACCAATGGCTCTTAATGGGTCTGATGGACCTACCCCAGACACGGGAACAGTAAGTCCAAGGGCCTGCCCCAGACACGGGCACAGCAGGCCCTATGGTGAATCCCAGGCCAAAGACTCTCCCAGCCAACTATACTTTTTATCCTAGACAACGTGTCATACAGGTAAGCACCCTAGAGCTACCACCTCCAGGATGCCCTGCTACAGCACTGCCAACACTCCAGCAGCCCCACTGCCTGGGTTCCCCTTACCTTAAAACTGGGCACTGGGACCTTTACTCCTCTGTGGGGTTACTGTTTTCCTCCTAGAATTTGCTTTTACTTCCTCCTGCACTTTCTCCCACTGCAGCATGATGTCCAAACCCCCAGGGGGATTCCTCCCAGACCCACATGACTACTGCTACCTTTTATACACCATCCCTCAGCGCACCACACCCCACATCACACCAATGCTGCAGTACTGCTAACCTACTAGGTTTAAATGGGGGGCCCCCCCTCTTGAAAACTATCCCTAACCCACCGCAAACTCCTGCTGTTTCCCTTTTCCTGGGCAAAACCAGGACATTATATACCTTCCTTGCTGCTGCCCCATGGTGGCAGTGGGGAACACAAGGCTGGAGGGCACCACCAGACTAAAATGACACTGAGGGGGAGGATCAGCATAGTCTAATAAGCCCACCCAATGGGGGGGGCTTACATATTGTTTAAATTAGAATGACTAGTTTATGCTGTAGTAGAGGTCCCAGTGGAAACTGGGGCTTTTGGTGGTAACTATTTCTGTCTTCTCTGCCTGCCCCCAGCCCCAAAAACCTTGACAGCACACAGATAATTATACTTACCTTTTCTCCTTTCTGTCTCGTTTTCTTTATCTTCTTTCCTTTTTACTTTCCTGTTGTGTGAGATCCCCCTCCCAAAGCCGCACCAGATGGCTCTCCATCAGTGTAAACCCTCTTTCCTCACCCTATCCCTTGCCAGGATCCATGGCATATGGCATTACCCACCTCTTTGCTAAAATCCATGACAAGATATCTGGTGTCTCTCCACATCCATTTTCCTCACCTGAACCATGTCAAGACCCTGGTGTCTAGTATCCTGTCTCCAACTACTGAGCTTATATACTTTAAATTTATTAGGTTTGTAGAACTTATCATAAGGGGTGCACATAGCAAATGTCATGTTCCTAGATCTCAGCGCTGCCAAGTTACTGTATAAGCAGTCAAAACTCTAGGTTTACCAAAGAAGTGTTTACTCAACCTTAACAATAGCAGCACTACCACACCACAATAATGTAGCAAGTACAATATGATGGTTCTGCACTCAAATTCGGTGCATGGTGTCCAGTCAAAACCAGTCAAAACCACGACAGCAATTACGTGTGGTCAAAAAACTCACAGTCATAACAGCGGCGTGCGGCTTCAGAGTTAATATATATAATCTAGCAAGCTTTTGGACTGTGCAGTTTTGTACTCACCATATGGTGCAGTTATTGATCGCACTGTTTTTGCTGTCATGGTCTTGACGTAGCACCCTGTGCATTATCATCTATCCCCACTCTCATGTAACATAGACCTGAGTCAGTGTTACATACAAGCAAAGCAAGCAGTTGCTTGGAGCAGCAGTACAGCAGGTATGTTTTGAAGTATTGTAGGACATTCAAAAAACAATGAAGGTCAGCACTGGGGTGGTGGTGCATATTAATAAGCAGGATACCAAAAGAAGTTCAGTGTTGCACCCACCCAAACTGAAGGATGCCACACGAATAATGAAAGGTTCAAACAAGCGTCATTTAGTCACCCACTTATGTGCACAGAGCGGTGACACAGGCAGTTCTTACGTTTTGCCCGAAGGCATCATCAGGGATGATGATGAAGCCTTCGGGCAAAACATAAGAATTGCCTGTGTCACTGCTCTGTGCACACAAGTGGGTGAATAAATAAAGCTTGTTTGAACCTTCTGTTATTCATGTGGCGTCCTTCTGTTCTGGTGGGTGCAACACTGAACTTCTTTTTTTTATTGTAGGACATTATTCTTTTGCAAATTAGTTTGTTTTGAAATGCACTGGCCAAGTGGTTTAAAACATATTTATTAAAAGTTTTCACCAGGAAGGTATGCTGACCTGAGAACAGTTCTTTCCAGTTGCACTCTGGGAGGAAGGGCACAGGGGAAACACATATCACATAATAATTCAAAAGAACATAATGATACAGTAGAGTGCTCAAAATAAAAGGTAACACAGTGGTTACATGTAGAACATAAGCAGCTGTGCAAAAACAACTGTCATGCAGACATACAATTCTGAAGGACCATCATGTCATTGCCATCTTTTGGGCACAGTTATGAAGTCATGAATCAGAGACTATCAACATAGTAGGAGGGGAAAACAAAAATTTGAATAACTAGGGCCTGGAATGGGGAGAAAGTTAAATGAGAGGCTTGGAGGGGAGGGTCCGAGTGAGTGAGTGGGGGAGTCAAGCACAAGTATAGGCATACGTATTGTGATCATGGAGGAGAGACTTCTGCATAGAGAGGGAGGAGGAATTGCAAAGGGAGGGAGAATGTACTGCAGGACCAAATGCATAAAAAAGTGGTAATATTAGAACCATGTTGTTATCACCAGTGTTTTTAACATGTTCCTAAGGTGTTTTGCATGTGGGGGGCATAAAGCAGTGGGAACAGGAATGGTGGGGGGGGGTGAGAGGTCACAGCAAGTGTGTGTCCATGGGGTACCATCAAGTCTAACACCAGCCCTCTGAGGAAGGGTTAGAACAATGTGATATGTAGTTGAATTTGGTTGGTGCTCTTGAGATGGCTACATCTGACTGGTATTTGCACCCTCTATTTACCTGCTAAAATACAGTACCACTACAAAATTCCTATGCCACTGTAGTGGGGCCGGACTGCCAGGAGGAAGCACCCATGGTAGTAACCAAGGGGAATGTAGGGGCCCTCCATAGTGAAGACCCAAAAGAGGGTGGTAGAGGACCCCAGAAGAGGAAGAAGCACCTTCTGGTGGGGGGACTCAATTGTGATGGGGACAGATTTGGAAATAGGAAAAGAGAGAGAGGCAGGTTAGGTGCCTACCTGGTGCCTCAGCCCAGATGGATGGAAAGCAGATCCTTAGGATAGCTAGGGCAGCAGGATGGGAGGGAGAGCTGGAATAATTGTCTATCTTGGGGTTAATGACCTGGCTAGTGATTGGGCTGGGATAGTGCAGGGGAGTTTAGGGAGCTGGGGAGGTGTCCTAGATAGGTAGCTCACTCAGCTGCTTTTGCTGAGGTGCTGCCTGTCTACAACAGGAGACAGGAGACAGGAGAGAGAACTCTGCATCAGGAGCTTCAACTCATTCCTGAAGGAATGGTGCAGAGTAGTGATACAACTAAATTAAATTTTGCCAGTGAAATTCTGGCTAAATCAGGAATTTCACCCAGCAAAATATTTGGTGAAATTTGTGTTTTTCGCAGAATACTTTGTGGGTGCAATCTATTTAAAAATTAAAAAATCCCCCTTCCCCCACCAAGATTCACCCCCATCCCCCATTTAGAATTGTAAATAATAACAATAAGTTAAATATCCCTAGTAGACAGTGGTTCCCCGGCCAATATGAAAACCCCCACACTGAGATTCACCCCCGTCTACCATCCAGAATTGTAAATAATAACAATAAAGTTAAATGTCCCTGGTATCTAGTGGTCCCACCCCCAGCTGATCACCAGCCCAATATTTAGAATACCCCCCTGAGATTGACACCCTGTCTCCCATCCTCTATTTCTGCTGCCAGGCCCACCAACATCAATAATTTAATGTAATAAAAAAAAAACATTCCCTGGTGTTTAGTGGACCCCGCATCCGGTAGTGACCCCAACCCGTACCCCCTCATCCAGGACCCCAGCAGATGACTAGCACAGCCCTCCACTCACCTCCATGGCTGGCAGCCCAACTGACCACTTTCGCCAAGAGGCCGACTGAGCCCTTTTGATGAATGATGTGCACTCATTCGTTAATCATTCGAATCATTAATGACTCAAATGAACTACCAGCTGTGGAAATGAGTGAAGGCTTTAATGCTAATCAACCTGTGGTCCTGGATGGGGAGGAGGCTGAGTGGAGTTCTACTGTACAGGGTGAGGTGGGTGAGAGTTCCACTAGACACCAGAGAAAATTTGTTTTGTTTACATTAAATTATTGATGTTGGTGGGCCTGGCAGCAGAAACAGAGGATGGGGATGGGGTGTCAACCTCGGTGGGGGTCATTCTAAATACTGGACTTGTGATCAGCTGGGGGGGTGGGACCACTAGACACCAGGGACTTTCAACATTATAGTTATTTTTTACAATCCTGGATGGGGCATGGGGGTAAATCTCGGTGTAGGGGTTCTTCATATTGGTCGGGGGGGGTAGGACCACTAGACACCAGAGACAATGTTGCTGGCCAGGAGGACTCAGTTAGTAGGGGGAAACACTTTTTTTTTTTAAATGTATATGGGTCATCCTCCGGCCTTCAAATATGGAATTTCACCCACGGGTGACGAACTTATGCATTCCACTGGCGAAATCCTACATTTCGCCAGTGGGATTTTACATTTCGTGAAATGCGTGAATTTCACAAAATATTTCTTGGGGTAAAATTTTCAATTTTGCGCAGCACTAGTGCAGAGATGATGGGTTCAGCTAAATTGGGGATGGGGTCCCACCTGGGAAGATAAGGGCCTATTCAGAGGTGATGGCCTGCATCCATCTGGGAGGGAAACTGCACTCCTCAGTGGATGGCTTAAATGTTGCTTTGATGAACATTTAAACTAAGAAAAAGGGGTGCAAGAAGGAATCAGGGAGTCAGAAACTGCCTCCACCCACAGGCTGAAGTATAGAGTAAGGAGAACCTGAGGGGAAAGGAATCTTCCAGGGTGCAAATTAATAAAGGGAGCAGGGTGGTAAAGATAAAGGGAAAAAGGAATGAGAGCATTAAAAGAGAGGTGGGTAAGAGGGAGGGCAAAAAGGATAAAGGGGGGGCAACAAGCATAGTGGAACAAAGTCTGGAAAGCCAAGTGTCCAAATGCTAGAAGTCTAGGAAATAAGATTATGGACCTAGAGGCCATCATGGCAGAGGCCAACCTGGATATTGGGGCCAGTACTGAGTCATGGTGCACTGAAAGCCATGACTGGGACAAGGCCATGCTGGCTATACTCTGTTCAGGAAGGACCAGATCGGAAGGAATGGAGGAGGTGTGGTGCTGCATGTGAGGGACAGCATAAAAACCATAGAGATACAGGGAATACTGTAGGAGGCAGAGGTACAGTGGATCATGCTGGAGATGGGGAATAGAGTTACTATTTGCACTGGAGTGATCTACTGACCTCCTGCACAGAGGGAGGAATTAGATAAGGTACTGGTAGAAGCCATTGGCAAAATGGTAGAAAAGGTGGAGGTGCTGCTTGTGGGGGACTTCAACCTGTCAGATGTGGAATGGAGCCTCACAGCAGCAATTTCAGCTAGAAGCACGGATATCTTGGATTCTCTGCAGAGGGCATTCCTCAGGCAACTAGTCAGTGAACCCACTTGTGATGGGGCAATACTGTACCAGGTACTCACTAGCAGGGACAGTGTCACATATATCAATGTGGGAGACCACTTGAGGACCAGTGATCACTATACAGTGTGGTTCAGTATAAGGATTGCTGCGGAATCAAACCACACAAGAGCAAGGGTCCTGGACTGCAGGAGGGCAGATTTTAAAAAGATGGGTGAATGCCTCAGGGATGACCTAGCAGGGGGTGGGTGACCTGGGTGGGGTGGAGGAACAGTGGGCAAAGATAAAACAGAGCATAGTAAGGGCAACAAACTTCTTCATCAGATATGTGAACAAAGGCAAGAGGAAAAAGAAAGAGCTATGTTTCTCGAAAGAGGTGGCTGAAAAGGTAACTGCTAAAAGGGTAGCATTTAGTAAGTATAAGGCAATGCAGAGGGAGGAGGAGGCACTACATCAAGACTGCAACAGCAAAAACAGCATGTTCAAAAACCATGTCTCAGGGTGAGTATAATACCATGTGGTCCAAAAATGCATTTGGTTATTTATACTAACTCTGAAACAGTGCAACTCTGTTATGACCGTGCGTTTTTTTGGCCATGCGTATTTGCTGTCACTGTTTTGACTGGACACCAGAGGAGGATAGGGAGGTGTATCAGGAGAAACAGAGGGAAGCAGGGAAAGCAGTAAAGAGCACAAAGGCACAAAGCGAAGAGAGAATAGCCCAGGAGGTAACGAAAGGGGGACACGACATTTTTTATATATAGGTGAAAAGAGGAAGACCAGGGTGGGATTGTATGGTTAAAAAGGAAGGGGGGACTGTGCAGTGGGGGACTAGGAAAAGGCAGACATTTTGAACAAATACTTTTGTTCAGTGTTCACAAAGGAAGGAGAAGGAGATGGGCCACAAAAAAGTAACAAAAGCTTTGGAGGGAGGGATGTGGGCACTAGTCCTTTTTTGAAGGTGAGAGTCCTGAAGGGACTTGTTAATCTGAATGTGGACAAAGCAATGGGGCCAGATGGGGTGCATCCAAGGGTGTTGAGGGAGAACAGGGAAATAATGGATGCACCTCTGACAGTTCTGTTTAACAGTTAATTGGAAACAGCAGTGGTTCCAGAGGACTGGAGGAGGGCAGATATAGTCCCACCACACAAAAGTAGTGTCAGGGAGCAGGCTGGCAATCATAGGCCAGTCAGACTGACATGAGTGGTCAGAAAGTTAATGGAATCATTGCTGAAGGAAAGGATTGTGTAATATATTGAATCCAGTGGGTTACAAAGCCCAAGGCAGCATGAGGAAGATCAACTACTGGAGTACTACAGGGACACATTTACCAGCATCCCAGGGAGATCAAAGGGGGTAGTACACACCATAAGGGTAACACAAACGATATCCATCCATAGTGTGATGGCGCATGATACAAAGACACAGCAACCAAAGGTAAAGTGCATAAAAAATGCAGAAGTACGTTTATCAATTTATTTTCGATAAATAAAAATAACAAAATAATACAGAAATAAAAATAACAGTTGATTAATTCAACACAATAATTCATCCCTCTGCTTCCATCAACAGAGGCTGCAGTTTTACTTCAGCCAAGACAGCCTAAGTGTAATTCCTTCCTACACTTCTCAGTTCTGGTGTGAAAACAGCACACTCCACAAGTAGGTCCTTCCCTGCTCACTGTCAGCACTAGATGGACTCGACTATGTAACATTCCCCTTGTGGTGAGCCCTATTTATACCCTAGGGATTACATCACACTTTTTGGGGGAATTTCCATAGGCCGTGACATAACATAATGGGGAGTTTCCATATGTTGCCATGCTTCAACATGTAGGGGCTTTTTATTTGGCCCTTTTTGCCCAAATAAGCTTTATTTCTACAGACAGTCCTACTTACAATGTCTGTGGGGCTGCAGAAACTCATTTTCATATTTCATTTATTGTAAAGCTGCCCAAACACATATAGAGGAGTTAAGGGTAGACCAGGACTGCCATCCATTGACAGGGGCCACCCTGTCACATTTTCACAGGGGAAAAGGTCATGTCAAATGAATCCGATAGATTCTTTGACTGGGTGACCAATGAACTAGATCAGGGTGGAATGTTGAATCTCACCTACCTAGATTTCAAAAAGGTGTTTAACACCTTTCCACATAAGAATCTAGTAAACAAGCTGGGTAGCTCAGGAGAGAGTCCAAAGGTGGTAAACTGGATTAGAAATTTGTTAGGGAAAAGGCAACAGAGGGTGGTGGTAAACAGAGTTCACTCCAAGGAAAGGAGTGCGTCCAACGGGGTATCTCAGGGATCAGTGCTGAGACTGGTCCTCTTTAATGTCTCTATAAATGTCATTGCAGAGGAACTGGAAGTAACATTCTGCTTCTTTGTAGATGACACCGAAATCTGCAATAGGGTGGACCCTCCAGGGTGGGTGGTGGTGGAAAGATGAGTAGAGACCTGAGAAAACTAGAAAAGTGGTCAAGGATATGGCAGCTGGGTTTCAATGTGAAAAAGTGCAAAATAATGCACATAGGGCACAGAAACCCAGGGGCAGAGTACAAAATGGGTGGAGTGGCATTGATGACCACTAAGTGAGAGAGAGACCATAGGCATGACCTAAAGGTGGCCAGGCAGTGTCGACAAGGTGGTAGGGAGGGCAAGTGTGATGCTGGGGTGCATAGGGATGTGTATCACCAGCAGAAAGAGGGAGGGGGTGTTGCCTCTTTATAGATCACTGGCAAGACCACACATAGAGTACTGTGTTCAGTTCTAGAGACCAGGGGCAGGATTCACAAAGCTTTTGAAAGACCCGCAGCTGTGGGTAAACCGCTGCACAAGTGGGTTGTCACTTGCGGAGCCACAGGTTACCCACAGTGGCAGGTATTCACAACGGTGGAGCTGGATTACAACTGGCTCCATGGGATATGGCTGCTTGCAGGTGGTGTCACTAGGGTGATGGGCACAGCCACAGGAATGGACTGCGGCTGGTGGAAGCAGCCGTAACACCCTCCGCAACTGCTGCAGCTGTGAATTGCAACCGCCACAGCTGTGGGTGATTACATTCCACAACAGCAGTTGCAGAGTGGAGCTTTGAAACTGAACGCATTGTGAATCCTGCCCCACATCTCTGGAAGGACATAGACAGAGTGGAGGCAGTCCATAGGAGGGCAACTAAAATGGTACAGATTCATAATCAAAAGACCTATGAACAGAGACTAAAGGACCTCAATATGTACACGCTGGAACAGAGGAGGGAGAGATGAGATATGATAGAGATGTTTCAGTTCCTCATTGGGGTAAATAAGGTACAGGAGGGGAGCATTTTTCTGAAGAAAAGGTGCTCAAGAACAAAGGGATATGCTATGAAGCTGGAGGGGTGTAGATTCAGGAGAGATGTGAGGAAGTGAGGTAGATTCAGAAGAGATATGAGGAAGTACGTCTTCACAGAAAGACTGCTGGATTCATGGAACAGCTTTCTAGCGGAGGTCGTGGGGGCAAAAACAGTGGTGGGATTCAAGCATGCAGGGGAAAAGCACAAAGGAATCATAATGGAAAGGAAGAGGGGAGGGAGAAAGAGCTGTAGATTGGGCGTGGTCTGTTGTAATAGTGTAGGTAGGGAGAAATGGGCAGACTGGTGGACCAAGCGATTCTTATCTGCCGTCAAATTCTATGTTTCTATATTTCAATGTTTAAAATACATGTTTCTATAGTATTATAACATCTGTTCTTAAGCGAACAGTTGTTTATATTTATTGAGCAAGGGGCTCTTTTGCACAGCCAGTGCTGGGCATCCAGCAACACATCTTTACTCCCTCTTTTGCTTGGGTGTGTCAAACCAGCAATAACATTAAGCCATATTGTCACAAACATGAGCTTCCTTTTGGAATTCAGTTGCCAGGAAGCATTGCATTGGCAACTAATCAACCTGTCCATGACCACAGTGAGGGGAATTTTACTTTGGAAACTATCAGAAGTCAGGGGAGTAGAAGATTAAAGTGCATAGTTAGACTTTTTTTTAATGCATGAATTTTCTGTAGCAGCCCAGTTTTGACTTCTTGAACTATATAGTATTTGTTTTCTTTTGCTAAAGAGCTGCACAACTCTACCTTCATCAAGATTAATTTAGTTTTTTTTTAAATTGATATTAAATTATTTGGTTATTTTCATTGGTGGTGTTTAATTAAAATTTGGAATATGAGTGTGCAAATTTGTTTCTTGTGCCATAGGGACTTGTTGTAATTTATTTTCAATGCTACAGTCTGTTGATGGCAAACAATACATTTTACTGTTGGACTGGGTCTGAATGCCAAATTAAGCATGTAACAAAATGCCAAAGTCGAATGATAAGTAAAGGTATATTATAGAAATAAAGAAGACAAAACTAAATTCCATAGAGTTTCTAGTTAGAGAAGATTGTTCATTTTGTTACTGTGGACCACCAAGTATACCTCAAGGGATATCATATTACTGTACTGTCCTTCAGCTGAATAAGAGCCATACAAGAAATGAACTAAGATGGATTTTTTATAATAATTCAGTTTTAGCAATATTAACAAATAACAATAATCTAGCAACTCGGTTTATTTGTTTCAGAGGGTGCAGAACACCACAGATATTCTACAGAATATGACACAGAGAAATGTCACTGACTATTTTCTGAAAACCTACCAGAAATTCTATAAACTAAGGTAGGAATATCTCACACTAATCTAGGGTTACCACCTGTCCTATTTTTGGCAGCTGTATCCTGCAAAAAAAAAAAACACAACAAATGCTACATGTCCTGATCTTTTAATAGAAAAAAATAGTCTTACTTTCCTCTAACTGTTGCAGAAAACTAAACAACCTTAAAATGATAAAAAAACAACATGAACAACTAAAAATCTACAGCACTTAATTCTGATTACTTGGAGAAAACAAGTCTGTTGCATTGGTCAAGGTTACAGATTGCCCTATGAGAAATCACGTTTCAGGAAGAAATGTCCCACTTCGGGATTCTTAAAAGGTGATAACCCTACACTAATTGCCTACAGTAGTATCCTCTGTAATGAAAAGAAAATAGGTCGAGAGGTGCCCTGCTGAGCTGTAAAAAAGAAGGCCTGATATCCATGGGACTCATCTCTGAACAATAAGCTGTTAGAAATGACTGTTCACTTACTATTCTCTCTCCTTCACTCCTAAGGTATGGTGGGATCTCAGTAGGAGGGAAGAACTCCCAGGTCCAGAAGAATCAGACAGACATTAATACTTTTCTTCAGGAGATGAAATATTTCTTTAACATGTCTGAGGTGAGATGCTTAACATCATTTGTTTTTTTGGCATTTGCAAATCATATTTAGTTAACATCTACAGCCACAAAACATGTTGCAAACCTTTTCTATTTTTTCAAGTAGCAGAATGAAGAACAATCCAAAAGAGTATCTCTAAAGTTGTTATTGAAATGTTGTGATATTCTGAAAATATTTCTTAGTTTGGTAACTGGGAAAGGAGGGCTAGCAAATTCTTCCTTTAAAAAAATAGAATGTTTATTAATTTTTGTGTACAGTACAATACATTTCATATAATATACAGCAGAAATTAGTACATGAGGAAATAACACATTAAATAAACATCTATTAAAAAGAAGGGGAGAAAAAGGAGAAATACTGAATTTTACAAAAAAAAACAACAACATATTATTATTTCTCTTCATAATTCCTCATGCCCTTTTGTCTAGGAAATTCTACCCATTTCCAGCCTCAGGGCCAGGGGTGCGTGGGGGTGATGAGATGAAAACCAACTGATACTGAATCTTGTAAAGTGGGTAAAAGAATCCTGCATCCTGACCGGATAAAATGTGTTCCTATCCATTGGACTGAGACAGCACAACCAATAGGTATGAAAAGGTCTCAGTACTAAGTTTGCTCAGTTACTACAAACATCAATGTGATCAATGTGCAGCTCTGAGGCATTTCAATCCCTTATCTTTGGTTCACTTTCATGCACAGTACTACACTGCTGGTCCACTAGAGACATATTCACACTACAGCATGGCAATGTAAATTGTTTTTTAAAACAGATTAATTACCGTGATATAGCATCCATGTTGTAGCATCCGCACTGCATGTTGTAAACTGTTATTAAAAACGGTTTACAGTATTCACACTGCTGGCAGGGCAAGGCAAATTTTATTTGTATGGTGCCCAATTCTGGAGGATCTGGGCACCTAACAGCAAAACAATACAAGCAGTAAAAGCAAGAAATAAATAATGAATAAAATCCAAAACACAGTTTAAGATATATCTGTCATCAATATGTCGTCTGATCTGAAATGGTCAGGCAGGGACGGTTAGTCTAGGTAGGCTAGGCAGAAGAGGTGGGCTTTTAGCCTTAGTTTGAATACCCTGATCAAAGGGGCCTCCCAGACTGCAGATGGTAACAAGTTCCACAGGGTCAGCCCAGCGACACTGAAAGCACAATCGCTTGATGTCTTAAGCTGGACCCTGGGAACATCCAGGGGGCCCCTTAAAGAGGAGCGGAGGGAGCAGACAGAAGTTACATTTGTCAGGAGCTCAGTCAGGAAGCCAGGACCCAGTACATATAGGGCCTTAAAGATGAGCAAGCCCATCTTGAAAAGGACCCTCTACCTGACCAGTAGACAGCTCAGAGCATGGAGAACTGGGGTCACATGACTGGACCTGGACAGCCCCGTCAGTAATTGGGCCACTGTGTTCTGCACCAGCTGCAGTCTGTGGAGGGTCCCCCCTCCCATGACCCCTAAGTATAGAGAGTCACATTAGTCAAGGCTAGAGGTAATGAAGGCATGCACCAGAGTCGGCAGGTCTTTGGGCGGAACGAGAGGCTTTATCCTGGCAATGTTCGTCAAGTGGTAATCCACTTTTGACTACAGACGACACTTGATCTTCAAATGTCAGTCTGCTGTCGAGGATCACACCAAGATCACGAACCCTTGGGGAAGCCATCAATGGAGCAGACCTGTGCTAGCTCTGGACGGCAACCCATCATGCCTGCAATCCGGGCTCAATCACTAGTACCTCCATCTTGTCTGGGTTAAGTCACAGCCAGCTGTAAGCCATTCAATCATTGATTTTAGCCAGACAAGTGTTTAGCTTGTCTACAACATTGGATGTTCTGGGTACAAATGACAGATAGAGCTGGGTATCATCTGCATAGCAATGAAACTCCAGGCTGAACTGCCAGATGATCTTGCCCAGGGGCAGCATGTACACTGCGAATAGCATCGGTGACAAGATTGAGCCATGTGGTACTCCACATGATAGAGACATTGGGGAGGAGGAGAATTTTCCCATCACCACCACCATTTGGAGGCAGCACAGTGCAGTGGTTAAGGGCACTAAGCTGCAAACCTGGGGATCTGGGTTTGAATCCCATCAGCCCCCACTTGCTGTGTGACCCTTAGCAAGTCATTTACCTTCCTTGTGCTCCCAGGTCACACCTGGAAACAAGCTTCAGCTTAGTGCATTTTTCCTAGTTAAATAATTTCCCCTTTCCTTTCCTTTCCTTTATCTCCCACTGCACCCTATGAGAGAGACACGACTCAAACCATTTGATGACAACACCGGCGAATCCACAATATTCACAGAGCCGACTGAGAAGCACAATGTGACCCCCAGTGTCAAAAGCTGAAGAGAGATGAAGGAGCACAAGAATTGACTTGTCTTCTCTATCTCTAGCCCTAGGCAGATCATTATGCACCCTAACTAATGCTGTCTCCATGCTGTGTCTGGTCCAAAACCCGACTGAAATGGTTCATAGATGTCAAAGGACATGAGGCAGTCCTTTGTTGTGCTACAAGTTTCTCAATAACCTTGTTCAAAAAAGGCAGGTTGGAGATAGGACAGTAATTCGCCCGGACATCTGGGTACTGCCTCTGGACTGAATTAACTATCAACCGGCTCACATGCGGGGACATCCAGCTTCATGAAGGGGAATCATGCCTGACCATCCACACTGCAGGTAAAAACGATTTAACTTCTGAAACATTTTTAAAACTGTGTTTAAGCCTAGGTCTTATCAGGGTTTAAAAATGGTTTTAAAAAAACAGATTACAAAGCATGTTAAGTGCAGACAATAACTGTGCTTGGGCACCTTAAAATAGTTTAAGATCCTTAAACCGTATTAAATACCATAGAGAGAACAGGGCCTAAATCACTTAACTAAAATTCCTGAAGCCAATTATTTCCAGTTCAAATATACAAAAGAAAACAATATCATGGTTGTCTTTTTAATTTAAAAAAAGTAGAACAAAATGGTGGGGGGCGCCTTGAAAGACACAATTCACAAAAACACACACACACTAGTGACTCACACAGAGCAACTTAGGACAACACCCTGTAGTCACAACCCATCTGTTGAGGGACTATATCACACAAAACGTCTGATTTTTAAACATCTTTATTTTTAATTTTCTCACATTCTTCACATAAAACCCATGTTATAAGTTCAATAAATGTCTCTGAGTGTTGGTTCTGCTGACACAACCCACCACCTCACTTGTAGGATCTGAAAACATTCAGCCTGCAGGCTGGTGCCTTTCTGCTCCCCGGACATGTGGTTGTGACAGCACAACCAATACCCTATCATGTCTTATTACTTAGAGGTTAAGCTGGTGGTGTTTTTAGTGAATGAGGAAATTTTGCCAGGACACCGGAAACAATCTCCTGCTTTTTTTTTGAGAAGGACCATGGGATCATTAACATCCACCTGAACAACCACTAGAACAGGCAGATCGAAACTTGGTTTAAAATTTCGTCTGAAAGATACTACTTCCAACAGCACAGTGTCCCCCAAACCCCATGTTGGAGCATCAGTATGGTTACTTTTTAACCAAGGGTGAGTGTCCCCTGCAGAGCTACCAATGCTTCTTCATGCATCACTTTGTGTTCATTGGAAGGCTTCCATCCTTCTGACCAGGCTCAACCATGCTTGATGTATGAGACCTGACAGAATTAGGCTCCATGATGATAAGGTTGCAGCAACAAGCTACATTTCAAGAGTAGGAGGGCACAGTTAAGTAACGTATATTCCCACAAATCTGTAATGTTCTATGCCACTTGTAGCAAACCAGTTTACCTAATAAAATCTAATGGAAGCTCACAAAAAGTTTTGAAAGTTTCTGCAACAATTTTTTGATATTAAAAAATAAAACTCAGTGGATGGTCCATGACGGTAGTGGTAGAACGACCAATCGAGATGGTGGTGGCCCAGGTCTGGGAACAAGCCTGTGTCACTGGGAGCCAGCTAGAGGGAGGAATGTAAAGCATACTAGCAGATAATCCTTTCCTGCAGGAGTGAGGCATCAGATCCTTGCTGTAATACTGCCCCTGGTGACCACAGGTGCAGTGAGGAGCTGTAGGGAGGAGAAGATACTGCTGATGTCAACATACATGCATTAAGCATGCATGCATCATGATGTCCATCTTAGTCCTGACACTGTTTAATATTCTAATAGCTTCTATGCAGACCTCACCTAA
Source organism: Neoceratodus forsteri (assembly GCA_016271365.2). NCBI lineage: Eukaryota > Metazoa > Chordata > Ceratodontiformes > Ceratodontidae > Neoceratodus > Neoceratodus forsteri. The sequence continues at coordinate 1,209,740,455 of CM057453.1, read as the reverse complement.
AATCTAGATGGCCAAATACGCTGACGATTGCAAACTAGGTTGCATTATTAATAACTATAACGCAGCACTAGAATACCAACAAGAACTACACTCACTTGAAACATGAGCTGTAAACAACAAAATGTTCTTTAATGAACATAGGTGTAGAGTTATGCATCTGGGACAAAATAATCAGAAATATAAGTACACATTAAATAATATCACACTAAAAAAAACAACAAATGAAAAAGACCTGGGACTTATTATAGATAAGAAACTTAGTTTTGACACTCACACATTAACAAAAGTTAAAAATAGGCAACGAATTATAGGATATATATTGAAGCACAGAAAGAGTAGAGAACCCAGTGTTATACTACCTTTATACACAGGACTAGTTAGACCACATCTTGACTACTGCTTCCCCCTAAGTGCACCTGTTTCTATAAAAAGGGAAAAAAACTAATGGAGGCAGTTCAAATGAAAATAACCAAACAACTCTATCGAATGTACAATGTTGAATGCAGAGATTGGTTAGAAAGACTTGACCTTTACTCCATGGAATACAGGCAACTCTGTAGACACCTATGCCTAACACACAAAGCCTTGAATGAGCCTTTACTCATGGAAACCCTGGGACTAGTGTATAACAATTCTGAGGTTCAAGCAAGAACACACAATCTTAAATAAAATGGTAAGACGTAGAACAAAAAAAGGAGCCACTGGTTTTCGTAGTGAGTTCTGAAGACATGGAATGCACTTCCTACCTTCGTAGTAGAAACTAAGACTATAAACACATTTAAAAAACAGCTTGATCTGCACATGAGGAAATACAAAGTAATTTACCACAAAACTAATTAAATCCACCTTTGGGTGGCGAGCTCACATAAGGCTTTGCCTCCTGGACATGTAAATCCATATGAACCTATGAATCTATGTCCTAATTTGCAGCATCCTCATGGGGAGAAACTGGTAGGAAAATCCCCTGACAGAAGCAGGATTACTAGTCTGCTGTGTTCACAGATCCCACATCCGCCGATCTTGGAACACCCCCCCACAGAAGACTTGTATTTTAAAAAAATACTTTGCTAGCTAATAGGAAGACGAGGAAGCTGAATTACAATGTACAAAAGTTGTTTTTTTTCTTCAATGTAATCACTTTACTATCTTGCTTAATTTCAGAGTAATAAAACAGACCAAATGCTTCAGGAAGCAGAAATGTTCATCAAACAGCTTGGCACCAAGGACAATCTGAAGGTATGATCAAAAGCATAACCACACCTGAAAGTTAATTCTTACGTAGGCACTGATGTACTTCTTCTTTTCACACTAATTTCTTTTTACAATACATGCTACAGTATGAAACTAGCCCTCCTCCCTAAATGAGTGATTCATAGACTCTTATTTGACTTACTAAGGCCCTATATTGAAATGTTTAGTGCCACAAATGCACTCCACAGGTCAGGCCTTCTGCTCCTACAGTGCCAACCTCAGAGCACAATAGTGTGAACAGCTAATAGACAGGGTAACCCTCAAGTCTGCTTTTGGGTCCAAATCACCTTTAGTCTCAAGTTCTGGGGGGATTCAAAGTGTGAACCTTATGCTAGCATACCCAATGTACAGGCTCATATAATATTCTCTTTGGGGGGATGCAATACATCTTTCTTCTAAGGGCACCTAACCAGGTATCCAAAATGAACCCTTTTAATTCTATAAGAGACCTTAGGTATATCTTTTCCTTTTTCCATGCTTAGTAACACCATCAAGCTGTTGAACAGTTTTGTCAGACTTAACCCCCTATACGTCACATACAAAAAGAACTGGCAGACACCCAGGCAGTCTTTCAAAGAAAAGGTACTTTACTAAAAGATGAAAAAAATATGAAAAATGTAGACACAGAACAATATATCAAAGAGCTCACAAGGGAAAGTAACAAAGCAAAACTCCTACCACAATACATTTAGATCTTTGATAGGACATACATTTCAGACACAAGTACCAGTTTAAACTCTGTGGCCCAGATATTCAAAAGGGTTGCGCATGGCGCAACAGTGTTGCACCATGCGCAACCCACTGATGCGCCCCGGCGCAATATTCAAAAAGGGAAAGTGCGCGGCACAAATCCTGATGCACCGGAGTGCATCAGTAATGTATGCAGGCGCAGGTGGAGGGGTGTGCCCATGCATACTCTGCACAGCCCGATATTCAGCCCGGGATGTGCGGAGCCATTCATGCGCAACCCCTACCTGTGCCAGCACAAAGTTGAGCCCAAAAAAAAGGAGCAAGGGCTGGCCACCCACAGGTGAGCTGCCGTATTGCAAGGTACAACACGGCAGCTGCCACCTTATGCGGTGGCCACCAGAGCTCCGGCTGCTCCTCCGTGGTGGTACCCCCCCCATGGCCGATTGCGGGCATCAGTAAAAAAAGATTAATTCAAAATCCCTGGTGGTCCAGTGGACCACTGCCCACCCGATCGCGGGATTAAAATGAATGTATTGCCGAATCCTATATCCCTGGTGGTCCAGTGGACCTGTCCACCTGATCGCAGGCTGAATGTAAATGGAAAGAACACTATTATCCCTGGTGGTCCAGTGGACCTGTCTGCACAATCGCAGGCTGAATTAAAAAATAAGAATACTATTATCCCGGTGGTCCAGTGGACCTCCCTCCCCACCCACCACTGAGTCCCACCGCCCGCCCGCTCCCCACGGTCTGCGGCGGTGGCAACACCTACCTGCCTGCTGCCCTGCCGCCTGTTGACTGACGCCGTTCGGTCAGGGCTGTCGCCCATTGGTCCTGGCGTGAGCCAATGGTGTAGTTTATACCAGACGACATATCTGGATATGAAATGATCCATTCACATATCTGGAAATGCGTAGTAGTATGGCTGCACGCCTATTGACTCTCGCTGTGGACCAATGGGCATGCAGCTCTACTAACGTGTGTCAGCGGGCGGCAGGCGGTGGTGCTGCTACCCGCGCTGACCGGGGAGGGCGGTGGGACTCAGTGGGCGGTGGGGAGGGGGTCCACTGGACCACCAGGGATAAGTGTTCTTATTTTTTAATTCACCCCTGCCGATCAGGGGACAGGTCCACTGGACCACCAGGGATAATATTGTTCTTTCCATTTACATTCAGCCCATGATTGGGCAGATAGGTCCACTGGACCATCAGGGATAATAGTGTCCTTTCCATTTTCATTCAGCCTGCCATCGGGCAGACTTCGGTCCACTGGACCACCAGGGATACAGGATTCGTCAATACATTCATTTTAATCCTGCGATTGGCTGGGCAGTGGTCCACTGGACCACCAGGGATTTAGGATTATTTTATTATTTACTGCAGCCTGCGATCGGGCTGTGGGGCACATTGCTGCGCTGCAGGGGGCGTCGGTCCCCGACGGCTGCTACCTGGCAGGGTGCCAGGTGCAAGTCATTGGGGATCGGTGCACCTGCATGCAAATGGGGCCATAATGACATGCAAATGGCCCCATGTGTGCCTTGCATACATTATGGCCCCATTTGCATGTCAGCGTTTGAATATCGTGGTTGCTGCACCTTGCGTAATGGAACTTGCACTAACGCATCCACATGCTACACTCTGGCCACTGGTGCTGGTGCAGTGCCACTGTGCCATGCACACTGTGGGTGGCCAGGGTGAGAAATTCAATTCTGCTGAGCCATGGCACAGCTCTGTTGAATATTGCCCAGTCCACGTCCCTGCGTAGCCAAGTTGAGCTGCGCCCAGGCTTGCTCCACAGTCTGGCGCAGTTTGAATATCTGGGCCTGTGTCTCCACATCCCTTCTGAGAGTCATCTAGCTCCTCCTTTTAGAATATAAAATTACAAAAAATTATTTCCTACCAGGAGGTGTGTTAATATTGTGACATCAGCAAAAACCCATTTTCCAAATTATGAGTCTTTGATAGACCAGTTCCTTTGAGGTTTACAGCCATGCTGTCCATCACCCAGGTGTGAGACAGCCAACAGGAATCAGCTAAATGACATCCTTTCCTGATGAAATAAAATGTATATTTAGTTTCCAACTTCAAAAACATGAGGTCATAAAAAGGCTATAAAATGCAATTTCTCAAGAAAATTAATTATATTAGAGATCTCCTGGTCAGGGTAATACATTCTGTGATTTCAGCTGCTGACACCTTGTAATTTAAAATGGCCAAATCTCACAGACTGACATTTCATACACTGACCTTTTATTTATAATAACAATATTATGCAATAATCATAACCAGCTGGCCAAGCGTCACATTTAGTACCGTGCTAATTGTGTTAACACTGCTCTAACCAAGAAAAATGTGATCAGATGAAGTGGGGGCCATATTCAAAGAGCCTGTCACTAGAACCAGTACCAGAACCAGAACTCGTACTAGAACTGATGCCAGGGTTTATATGACAAAATATGAGTACTCAATTTTCTATATATTTTGCAGAACAGACCCAGGACACACTGGCATAACTCCAGTGTTTTTTTTTTTATTATTATTTTTTTAGTATTATTCTCTGCATAGTCCTATCAAAGGACTAGACAAAATTACATGTTTACAATCTCATATTAGAATGATACATCAGAAATGTCATGACAGAAATTGTTCTTTTCTTTACCTAGGAAAAGCAATAAGCAAATAGCTACTTTTGTAGCTCAACAGCAATTTGGCTTCTAACACAGACTTTTAATTGGACATATAGAACAAGTTAGCCTACTGAACTACCTGGACAATTTTGGCATTCTTATTACAAAGCAGTTGCTCAGACCTAACCTATATCATAATCTTTGCATGGATGCCATGAAGCTATCCCTAAAACAGTAGCCTTAGTGAACCTGTATTCCTGCCAACTAAGCTTTGCATGAGAGGCTGTTGATACTAGAAGCTAAGAGCTTTCACAGTTTCTTACCACTTTGTGTGGCCGTGTCAGCAGCTGCAGTCAATGCCCAGCAACAGCTTGCTTGGAATATCCTTCCACTTACATAAAGTCTAGGATTTTTACAGTCTGGCTATAGGGGCTTTTTTCAGAAGAATCATTCCAGAAGGAAATTCAAAAAGGTGAACAAGGGACCTACTTGTGATTCTGTCATGCAGTAGTTCAAACATACTACCACTCAGTCATTTCCATCTTTTTCCTTTTTTGGTCAGAAGAGAGATATTTTGCCACTTTGTGCTTGGAAGTGTTGTGTCTTTTAAGATGCCTTGGTTAGAGAAGAGATTATTTTACCACTTTTGTGGTTAGAAGTGTTGAATCTGCTAAGATGTCTTGTGTGAATGGTTAGAAGTTTTGAACCTGCTAGATGCTAGGTGCTAGAAATTGCTAGGCTATTTGTAAAAAAAAATATTGTTTTAATATGTTTCTAATTAGATGAACTCAGATCACTTTGAGTCTGTAACATGTCTACCTTTCTTGTTTCTATAGACAGAAATTCAGAGTGCTCTGGTCTTGTCAGTTTTCAAGGTCATTTGTTTGCTGGCTTTGCCCAGATTGGTCCAGGTCCTTGGGAAGAGGCTTCCCTGGTATCAGCCCCTGGTGTATGGTGCTGACCTTTTAGGGCTATCACGCAGATATATACTGCTGCATGCACACAAATAAGGGACCCCCTTTGCTTAAATGGTGCAGGGTATATTCAATGGCTAAGCATGCTGGATGGGAAGGGTTTGAACTATCTGTTGGTTGGTGGGGCTCAGGGAAGCAGTCACTCATTAGTGCCAGGGACTGTTCCTGGCAACACTGTAGAGCCTTCACAACAGTGCCTGGGAGGCAGTGGGACCACTGGACACCAGGAAAGGATTTTCCAAACATGGATCAGCAATTGGATGGGGAGCACAGCCTTGCACAATGCTCTTTGCAGGCATGCATAGTGGCATAGCGCAACATGCTAATAAACCCTTAGTGGGCATGCAAATGCCCTTAGTGCCTTGCATGCCCTATGGACTTATTAGGATGTCAGGGCTGAATATGATTCACAAGAACATTGGCACTGTCCCATTTAGAATATGCTATCTCTTTTTGGCTCCTGTCAAGTAGGGGGCTGTATCAGTGCAGCGTATAGTCGCTATACGCTGCACTGACAAAGCCTCATGTTCAAACAGTGCACTCCAGTTGGCTCTAAAAATGGGGACCTAAAAGCCACAGTATACAAGTTTTCAAACTATTTATTCAGTTATAACCAACTGTGACTTTTCACCTAAGTCCTCAGAATTTCTTCTTGATGCACCGACAGACCTGACAAATTAATGCATACCTGATGTACTATAGTGGCCCAGAAATACACTTTTTTGTCTGCCCATCACAATAGTTCTAAGGTGTTGGGAGAACACTTTACCATTGAATTTTCCTGGCTTGGCCAAAAAATAGTTGCTCTCCAAAAACTGCACTGGATGTTACACATTTTTTGAGAACAAATTATGTTATTATACCGTGCATATAATTGTATGCCTCTTTAAAATGGAGAACCGCTGCCTCATTGCCTAAAGGCTCTTTGTGTAACCCTTTCCACAGTGATATGCTTTGAGATTATGTTAATTTAAAATGCACAATATAAAAGCAAGTCTAAGACAGAGTTCCTTTTACAACTAAAAACACAAGAAATGTGTTATGGAAAGAAGGATTTTCTTGGTGACAAACTACTTGCTCTAGAGTATGAGCTGTTGTCTGATTTTTATATTAATGAGTGTGAATGCAAAACAACATCAAAAAATGTTGGCAGCACCACCATTAATTGGACTTACTGAATTATTTTGAAAGCTTGCAAAATCATATACAGCAGGTTCCTTCTTCAGCTGCTGAAACTTTTTCCTCCATTGCCCAGCCAAAACTGTACAGCAAACTTTGCAACACTCATATACATAGAAACACAGAAACAAAGAATTTGTCAGCAGATAAGGACGACTTAGCCCACCCAGTCTGCTCACTTTACCTACCCACAGTATCACCCTAGACCCTACTTCATCTCTGGCTCTTTTTTCCCTTCCCTGATTTCCTTCCACTAAGATTTACTTAATGCCTATTCCATGCATTCTTGAACCCCACCACTGTTTTCACCCCATCACCTTGGCTAGTAGGCTGTTCCAGAGATCTACCACTCTTTCTGTAAAGAAGAAATTCCTCACATCTCTCTAGAATCTATCCACCTCCAACTTCATAGCATGTCCTCTTGTTCTTGTGCAAATTTTTGTATGAAACATACTTCCCTCCTGTACCTTGTTTACCCCCGTGAAGTATTTAAAGGTTTCTATTATATCCCATATCTCCTTCCTCTCTTCTAGGGTGTATGTATTGAGGTCCTTTAGTCAATCCTCAAAAGGCTTTTGATGCAGACCCTCATCATTTCAGGTGCCCTCATCTGGACTGCCTCCACTCTATCTATGTCCTTCTGTAGACGTGGCCTCCGGAACTGTACATAATATTCTGAGTGCGGACTTACCAGTGATCTGTACAGAGGAAACACCAGCTCTCTTCTTCAGCTGGCAATGCCTCTTCCTATGCACCCCAGTATCTCACTAGCCTTCCCCACTGCCTTATTTCGCTGCCTGACCACCTTTAGGTAATCAGAGATCTCTCTCTTGCTTGGTGGTTGTCAATAACATTACCCCAGTTTTGTGCTCTGCCCTGAGTTCCTGTCCCCCAAATGCATTATATTGTACTGTTTTGCATTGAAACCCAGCTGCGATACACTTAACTACTCCTCAAACCTTCTCATGCCTCTGCTCATCCTTTCCACCCCCTCTAGATTGTCCACCCTATTGTAGATTTTGATGTCATCCAGAAAGAGGTAGACCTTTCCCTCCAGCTCCTCTGCAATATCACCAATAAAGAAATTAAAAAGGATTGATCCCAGCACTGATCCTTGAGGTACCCCATTGGTTACCCTCATTTCCTCTGAGGGAACTCTGTTTACCACCACCTTCTGTTGCCTATCCCCTAACCAATTGCCTACCCAGTTTGCCACTTTTTTACTCAGTTCTAAACTACCCAGTTTGTTCAATAATCTTTTATGTGGAACAGTGTTAAATGCTGTACTAAAATTCTGGTAGGCCACACCATGCTCCACCATGATCTAATTCCCTGGTCACCAAATCAAACAAATCTATCAGATTCACTTGACATGACCTTCCACACATGAATCCATGCTGCCTTGGGTGTTGAAACTCATTGGATTCAAGATACTCCACTATCTTCTCTTTCAGCAATGTTTTCATTAACTTACCCACCACTGATGTCAGGCCGACTGGTCTGTAATTTCCAGCCTCCTCCCTGCTACCACTTTTGTGGTGCGGGACCACATCTGCCCTCGTCCAGTCTTCTGGAACCTCTCCTGTTTCAAGTGAGCTGTTTACTTGGACTTTCAGAGGTATATAGACAGTACCTCCCTGAGCTCCCTTCGTACCCTAGGATGTAGCCCTGCTGGTTCCATTGCTTTGCCCACTTTCAGGTTAGCGATACCCTTTAGGAATCTCTCCTCTGAAAAAGGACTTTTGTCATTGACCCTTCCTGCAGAGTTCCTATTACTATTTTGTCACCCTTCCCTTCTTCGTCCACTGTGAACACTGAACAAAGTATTTATTCAGGAATCTGCCTTTTCCTAGTCCCCTCTGCACTGTTCCCCCAACCTTTTTTTAACATTACAATCCCTCCCTCAGTCTCCCTCTTTTTCACTGACATAGCTAAAATTTTTGTCCCCTTTAATTATCGCTTGAGCTATTCTGTCTTCAGTTTGTGCCTTCACACACCTTACTACTTTCCCTGCTTCACTCTATTTCTCCTAATATGCCATTATATCGTTCATCCTCTGAATCTCCTGATACACCATTATATCATTCTCCCTCTGTTTCTCCTGATACACCATTATATTATTCTCCCTCTGTTTCTCCTGATACACCGTTATATCATTCTCCCTCTGAATCTCCTAATAGTTTCTGAATATCAGCCTTTTATTTATTACCATTGCAGTCACCTCTTTCAAGAACCACAATAGTCTCTTTTTCTTCTTATGTTTTACTTACTTGTTTGACGCAGAGGTTAAGAACCATTAAAAAGACTCTGATGTCACAGAAGGAAACTTGGAAAAACATAACGTTTACAAAAAAAAAATAAAAATAAGAACTCCCCTTACTGTATAATACAGATACTTACTATCATGACCTTCCAGTTTTTTTTTGATTACTAGGGACATTTACAAAAAAAGGACTTCCTGTCACTTGGTGTTCATCTGCTTGAACTGCTTGTCTACAAGTGACATCATAATCTTCTGCTTGTGATAACATAATTATTTCTGCATCAACCATGTGTAACGTCACATGCACAAGATTATGATGTTTTTTTGTGGACAAGCAGCAAAAGCAGTAGAAGACTAAGTGGTAGGGATCTTGTTTCCATAAACATTAAATAAATACAATATTATGATAGAATGGTTGGCACTGTTTATGACATATAAGCCTACTTGTGTGAACTTGTACTCTATGTTTTCAAAATTGCCCCTATGGTGTTGAATTTTGGGAATTCAGTCACCAGAAAACAAATAAGATTGGCATCAAAAGAACTTAGTTTGCTTTTCTGAATGTTTTTAATTTGGAGCCAATATTTTCATTGTTATTACTTAAGGGCTTTTCCTGTACATAAAAACGAATTAGTGTCCCTCATAGTTCACATACACCTGATGCTTATTCACAAACTGAAGTCATTATTATCTTCTACTTGTGACATCACAGTTTGTTGTTGGGGAAATGACCATGATGTCACAATTAGGGTGTCATGACTTCAGCTCCACACTTAGCCCCAGCTGTACATGAACTGAAAAATGAAAAGCTCCAGTGTCTATGGAAATGCGATCAATAAGGAAGAATGGAATGACATGCAGTACAATCCAGCTTTAGAATAACGAAAGGTTGCTGATGCCAGCATTAATTCTTGTTGCTGGTATATCGTTCTTTCTTCAAAGTCCTTGCTCAGTGCAGTGATACACTTGTGAAGACTGCTGTACAGGTAGAGGTGCCCACCACCAATGTTCATCATCACTTGCACATTCCTGTGATGTTTCTCAGATGTATCGTAATAAAATGAGTTGGATGCTGTTAAGAAATCATCCATCATCCTGGTTTATTTTCTGTAATGAAATAAACAAAATAGAAAAATAATAAAAATTAAAAATAAAAATTAACAAAGACCTTGGACAGGATGTTTACAAACAATTTTCTGCTTTTTGCAAGGGCAGACTTTTAAAGGGCCACTCCACCATAATGCATACTGACATTTTTTTCAGGTAGTGGGTGGGGTAGCCACTGGACTAAGTACTGCTCAGTCACTTATTGCCAGAAATGGTAGCATGTAACCTAATCAAGATGCATACTGCTATGACCTGCATCCAAAGATTACAATTGGATGCAGTTTAAAAATAGTGCCCACCCACTGCATCCAGAGAGGTGTTAGATGTACTGGGGTTTGAGATACCAGAAACAGACTCAGCTCGTAAATATATCTACATCTACATCCTGGCTTCTGAATATCAGGCCTCTTCCTTTCCTATTAATCCTGAAATGTATGGTAGTGGCAATGAAAAGACTAACCATCTCTTAACATTACCTAGAGGCAGTGCACCCTAATGGTTAGAGTGAAAAGCTGTGCGGCTGAAGGCCAAGATTTGAATCCTTACAGCACTGCTTACTTTGTGACCCTGAGTGACTCACTCAACCTTTCTGTGCTTAAAGCAGCAGTGAAATGAAAATGGGCAAAAAATGTGACTCCAAGGCCCTGATATTCAAAGGTTAGCACCAGCACAAATGTGGTTCACATGAGCACTAACCCAAGTTTGCCATGGTGCTCCAGGTTGGGACATATTCACCAAGTCTGTCATGGTGCTCCAGGTTGGGACATATTCAAAGGTGCCTCAGAGCACCCCCCCCCAACCAGGCAGTGCCCTGGTGCTAAAATACTGCTGCATTAATACAAATTAAAGTTCCCCTCATACATACTGCTGAAACAGCATCTTCAAAGATTTCTGGAGATGGTAAACTGCCCCCTGAGTGGTGCTGTTTGCCTTCATTGGAAGCCACTTTTTATGTGGGCGGCTAAGCCCATGCCCTAACCCCCAAAGGTAAGGCAGCTGTACTACAGCCATCAGCCCCTGTGCTGAGCTGCCCCCCCCCCCGGGATAGCCCAGTACATGATTTAATGTATAGCCCTGGTGGTCCAGTAGTTCTCCCCCTGATATCTTAGAACATGTTTTAAATTAACTCACTGGTGGTGCAGAGGTTCCTCCACCCCCAACTTCCCAGTACATTCATTAGGTTAAATCAAAAAATTCCCCAGAACAGTCTCACATCCCCCCCCCAACCGACTCACCCACTCACATCCAACCTTCCCACACCCCTGGCACCCTGGTGTCCAACACTCACAGATGAGTAGGGCAACTGGCCCAGCCCTCTTCTCACCTCTGCGGCTGACCACCGTATGAGCTGTCAGTGAGCACAGGTACTGTAGAAACATCTTTTTCTACAGTATACCATGCTCACTGACTGCTCATATGGCAGCCAGCCATGGAGACGAGAGGAGGGCCAGCCATGGAGGCGAGAGGAGGGCCAGCCATGGAGGCGAGAGGAGGGCCAGCCATGGAGACGAGAGGAGGGCCAGCCATGGAGGCGAGAGGAGGGCCAGCCATGGAGGTGAGAGGAGGGCCAGCCATGGAGGCGAGAGGAGGACCAGCCATGGAGGCGAGAGGAGGGCCAGCCATGGAGGCGAGAGGAGGGCTGTGCCTACAGTACACTTGTTCAGTGACAATTCATACAGTGGCCAACCATGGAGAGAAGAGGAGGACTGTGCCTGCAGTATAAATGGTCAACTTACTGCACATAAGGCAGCCAGCCATGGAGGTGAGAGGAGGGCTGTGTCTACAGTATGCCTGTTCACTGTCAGTTCATACAGTGGCCAGCAGCGGGGGTAAGAAGAGGGCTGTGCCAGTCACCATATTCCATTGTAAGTGCTGGACACCAGTTTGAGGGTGTATGTGTGAGAGAAGGTTGGATGTGAGCAGGAGGGCTGGGTGGGGGAGCATAATATGGTTTGGTGGGGGAACCAATTGACCACCAAAGATTTTAATGAAATAAACAATGTACTGGGAGATCAGGGGTATGGGGAACCATGGGACCACAAGGGCTGCCTTCTTACTGAGACGGGGGTGCTATGGAACTGCTTCCCCTATGCTAATGAGCTCATAATGGACTTGCTAGTGGCCCCTTAGTACTTTGCATGCCCAATGGGCTCATTTGAAGGCTTGGTTTGAACAGGACAGGCACAATTTCAGCTGCACTGATGCAGAAAAATAACAAATATGGAGATACTGTAAGTCTCTGAAGAAAAGTTATTTATTGTGACCTTGAGAGCATGGCACTAAAAGTCAGCACTTTGCCTCATAAATGAGAAGCTTTGTCAGGGGGCCTGTACAGTTTTGACCCCTTGATGAAGCCTCTCGTTTATGAGGAGAAGCACTTGGGTTTAGTGCTGTGCTCTTGCAGTCACAATAAATTACATTTCTTCAGAGTCTTACCTGCCTATTTGTTATTTTTCTGCATGACTGCAGTTGAAATCATGCCTGTTCTGTTCTAGTTTATATATGGCTGACACCCTCTCGCCCTTGAGCATGTGGTGTTTTGTGTTTTTGGTCTGAATAGGACCTGGCACTATCATGTTTTGGGCAGTGCTGTCCCCTGTGGGTCATATGTAGCCCTCGTCCACGCCAGGGCTATGCAGATTTAGTTAGCACTGCACCAACCTGGATCAATATTCAGTCAGACGGTGCCCTCCATTGGCAAGTGCAATGCCTCTGACTATCACCATGGCAAAGAAGAGGGCAGAGACAAGTGCAGTGCAAATGGCTGCATTGTGCTTGCCCTATTCTCTCAATATCAGGGCCTACATGTTTTACTGTAAATGATTCCAAATATCATCTAGATTTATTTGGTTGTAAATTTTCTAGTTCCACCAACATTTTGTGTATATTATAAAAGGCTTTCATTTAATTTTTTCTGAAGAAAAAAAGATTGCTGCCCCATTTGGCTTAGAAATACCATTGTAGACCTGGCAAAGATTAGGACCTAGAAAAAAAATTTATGGTGTGCGGCACAGGATTTAACTAGAAAAGTAGATTTGACAGGTATGCTCATATTTGAGTTAGTTTTAGATGAAACTAACTTACAGGAACAACTTTTTTTTTTGCCCCGCTGCCTTAATATCCTCTATCCTGCTGGCTGTGTGCTTAAGCTTTCGGGGCATTCTGTAAATGCCCTCAATCTGACTTAACCTCTTGATGTTAGAGGATGAAAAGGGAGGTACTGTGAGATAGTGGGAGACTGAAGAATGCTCGGGAAGTTCAGCCAGAGAGCAAGAAAGTGAGAGATCACGTAGAGGTTGCATGACTAGATCAAAGGCCCATAGTTATTAGTGCTGATCTAGTGGGATTCAAACTCAGGTCTCCAGTCCACAGCACTGTGATCTTTCCACTAGCTTCACTGCCTCCTTTGTAATATATAATTGTAACCCCCCCCCTACAAATGGGGGTTCCTAAAAACCTTCCTTTGGGTGTGCCTAAATGACCTCTGCCAGGCTGGTGTACTATGTTTTAACTGTTTAAAAAGAAATTGCATGAGAGTGCCTAATCACCTCTGCGCCTGTCACTTTAACAGCTGCCTATTTTGCAGTGTATAATTATTCTGGGTAGCAGCCAAGTGTGTCTAGGCTCAAGTCTCGTCCGGGCTTCAGTGTTATCGCTCTGTTCTGCCATCGCTAATTGTGCAGAGGGAGCTTTACTGGAATCTGTAACTGTTTACTGTTTATCTGCTTTAATGGCAAGAGTATTGTAGTTTGTTTAACCTTCCTTCTTTGCAGCATGGACTTTATGTATTGCACCACCATTTTGGTTTTGGACTGCCAGTCAGCACCAATCAGTACCTTTGGGGACTCTAAAATGGAGCCTGTCCCCAAGGGTCTTGTGGTAGCAAATTTCTGTAGGAATTGTAGGTTTTACATTTTGGCACCAAAACAGACCTGGAGGGGGAGCCCTTGCTTTGACAGACAGATGGATCAACCAATTGAACCTTTTGGATCAGAGGGAAATTCCTTAGCTGCCTGAAGCAGTGGAGCAGAAGTGAGTTGGAGCTGGAGGATTAAGCAGCTCATGGAACTGCTGCCCCATGGGATAGCGTGGGATCTTGGCAGGAATGCTGAGTCTGGCCTGCCTGCCTTAAGCTCTCCCACATGGAGAGATAAAAGAAGCTTTATTTTGGACCACGTCTCCAAGCCATATCGTAGTGCCCCAATTTATGGGCACGGAGAGCAGAAAGTCAATCTGGAGTTAGAGTTTGAAGAGTAAACAGCTCGAGTGAGTCTAGCTGCTGCTTCTGTGTAGTTCACATGGGAAATTGGTGGAAAGGCTGAGTTTGGCCTATCTGCCTACTGTCCCTCGAGAGGGAATCCTTTGAAAGGCTTAGCAATCAGACTGTATCCAAATCGGAGTGTGATAAAGCCACTGAAGAATGACTAGATTTAAACCTGAAGAAGACTGAAGATTTGCTGTATGCGATCGGCCTGTCAGAACATCCATTTACCACAGAATTCCCGGTTTTGCTCAGAGACACTGATAGTGCGGCCAGACTGCTATCCGTTTGGTGGTATGCTGATTGCTTTACTGTAAATTTGCTGTAACCTGCTAGTGGGTCGCAGTTTGGTTCCTCACTGCTTAATTGTGCCTTACTTGCTGGAAGCTGCATCCAGCACCTACCGGACTGAATCCACATGCTTCTCCAATTGGTCTGGGCCTCCACACTTTGGCCCAGCCAGCTACTCATGCCACAGAGAAGACCATTGATGAGAGACCTGCCTGGGGATCAGCCCCCTGCTCAACCATCTCAAATAGGAATGACACCTTGGTGATTTGTGTGGGTCCTGCGTCTTCTAGCAAGCCAGTCATCAACCTGCAGTCTGCATTTTGTCTAGCCTGTGTCTCGTATTGGGTAGCGTGAGTAACAATCAGGGTAGCTCCCTGCAACAACAGCTAAATCTCAAGTGCTGTCATCAGATTGCATTGTTGTTTTTCCTTTCATGAACTGAGCCTTCAGGCTCTGGATTACAAATTGTGTGAGGCTGTTATGCCTTTTCTTTTCATCACAGGGCCCCAGCCAGCTGCGATACCGGACTACCCCGGGCAATGCATCAGGCTAGCCTATCTCACCAACTGGGTACCCAGAGAGTGTGACTGTGCAGGGACTAAAAGTGCATGCATAATTGCCTGACTAGATCAGTTTTTGAATCAATCAACCTGATTACGCCCCTCCCTTGTTCAGTTCCCCTGAATAAATCAGATATAACTCTTTTTGCATTTAATCTGACTGTGGTTCCAGTTTGTTCCAAAAGCACTGTACTGTTGTTATTTGCTGTGCCTAACCTTGTTTTACAGGGGGTCTTCAGGGTTGAACTGGTGGAACCAGCCCTGGTGGTAAGTGCAAACAGTGTGGGGATTTGTATGCTGAATAGGGGCTACTGTGAAAATGTTTGTTGCATATTGTCTAGGCCACTAGAGGGGAAAGAGGGGGGTTACTGTGTCCTGGAGGGCTGTACCCAGGTTAGCCTTGTTACTAACAACCCTGTCCTCTGGGTGGAGGCACCCATTTCAATACCCATGCCTCTTAACCTGCAATTAGCCATGCAGGCAAGGGTAATAGCCCTTGGGATAGCGCCACCTAAGGGTTACATAATGATCTAACATCTTATAAAAATCACAAATATCTATTCACATTCTTGCATATTCTGTACTTCATCCTCTGTTTAATGACTTTATATTCAGGTGACTGTAAATCTAACATGAAATATGTGCTCGCCGCCAGAGTTTTCACCTTTTAAGAGCTAAATAATTTGAGTCTTTGAGCTCAAAAAAGCCAGTTTCTAGTACCCTAAATGTTAATATGTTCACAGAGATCACTCTTACAGAGGTAAAAGGGGTTTCACATTCATTCTTAGGGTATGAAAACTGCAAACTTCTTTACAGAATAAAAGTGTCTCAAGATAGGGGAAATGAGCACACCAAAGTTTTGGGAATGGTCCCTCAATTTATGAATCTGGAAAGGTATGCAATCATGTTGGTTCTTGAAAAGAATAAACTTGCCGGACAGCATGATCAATTTTATTAGACCATAGTATGTACAAGGTATAGTCAAAATCTATGTACTTTTATGAATGTTGAACACACTCTTCAACAAGTTGATTATTAGTCTGAAATAGTACAAAACTGAATTGTGATGCATTTTGCTGTTCAAATGATGGGATTTACATATTGTCTCTATTTCCTTTTTCTTTTATTTCAGGTGTGGTTTTATAATGTAGGATGGCATGCAATGGTTTCATTCATGAATGTAGCAAACAATGCAATCCTGCGTGGCAAGTTGCCAGCTGGCAAAAATCCCAGGGATTATGGGATCACTACCTACAATCACCCACTGAATCTGACAAAGGAGCAGCTTTCAAGCATGTCCATGTAAGTGATGCTGTGTAACCCAGATAATTAGAACATCTCCTGCTGGATAACATCAGCTGGAGGCCTATCAGGTAGCACTGCTGCCATCTGTGGGTAAAGAACAAAATGTGATTTGACTTTCTTCCCATTATTACAGGCATACAATTCTGAATTTGTGGTAGTCAGATTGCAGTATTAGTAGTTTTATACCATATATCTAAATGATCAAGGGGAATGTGTTAGTTGTACAGTATGTTTGTTTACATCTTGGACCTTTTATATTTACTGTTTGTACCCTGGTGTATCCTGTATTGTCTCCATTTAGACCCCTGTCAGTGGCTACTACACTCATTCCTGTCACCACTTCTCTGGTCTGTCCTCAATGCCGTTACCTTTGTGGTGGAGCTGGCAGGGGAGAGGGATATTCCCCCACCAGAATCACACAAAGTACCAGAAACTGGTATGGGTCAAGGGCCTGAGTGACAGCCAATTCTGTCATCCTGCCACATCCAGAAGGTGTTTTCACTTTAATTTCTTAATCATGTACAGAATTTCTGAATTGGAAGCTTCAAGTGCATCCATATCGTAGTGTTCCTATAGGGAGCATAGACCGGTGACCATTCTCTTGTGCAGCAGTCACTCATCTGCACATGAAAGAAAGAAACTCATCCCCTGCTGAATCATTTTTGCTGTGGTGCTCTTCATTGTGTTTTGCTGTCTGTGCATCAGTTGAAAGTGTTTTGTAGTAACATGAAATGAATTACTGTGGCTCTCTTGGATTGCACTGTTTTCCTCTTTTTATGCTTGCTGCCTGTTTCAGCCACTGCACCTGATCCCTATAATAGCATGGCAGGTCATCTCTTTTGTTTACTGACCTGCATCTCCACACCCATGAGAAGAGTGCATCCTGGGGGATACTCAGTCCTCCCCCTACTGGCCATCTCATGCTATGAGTTCATGTGGCTTTGCTAGTGGCAGCACTGCTGCTGAACTAATAGGCTATCCCTTACCCAGTCTAAATTCTTTCATGGTGAGTTGACTATCCTTCCTATGATGCTTTGCATTATTGGAGTATGTGTGATTTTGTATTTCTTCGTAACCTGGATTTATTGCCAAAGGCATTACTGGGTAACTTTTGACTCAGTACTTTTGTGCTGAGTGTCTTTGTCTTTTAGATTGCAGCCCTTTTGTGCCAGAAATGTTTGCCTATAACAATTTTCATCAAATGTTTTCTGACAACAGGTAATCTTTAACTTATTGCATAGAACAGACTTGCACTACTGTAGGTGTTTCTCTCTCTGGAAAGTGAGAGAGAATACATGTTCCTTTCAAGCAACAGTGGTAGCCAAGCATACAGTATGTCCCAGTAAATTTTTAAATATGTCCATTCCAGATATAATTTGTTGAAATGACTGTGAATTTCCTGTGAAGTATCCAGATATAGCTAGATATGCTGAGACATATCTAATTGCAATGAACCTATTTAAATATAAAACTTTTCTTGATGAGTTTTCCACTTTCAGCAACACCCCAGCAAAGCTCATAGTACAGTACTCCAGACATTTCCTAGGTAAAGTATTTTATTTATTTATTTTGCTTTTGGTAACCGGGTAAGTGCGCTAGGCATAAGAATGCCTATTTTCAGGCATGACCCGGGAGAAAACTGTTTAAATACATACAAGATACATGTGACGCAGCATATGAATGCCTCCTCAATCTGACACTTTCTTGAGGAAAAAGGCATCATCTTCACAAAAAAATTATGCCACTCCTTTTCCATTGTGGTCATGTCGGTGAACGCTGCCAAAAATAGAGGTGATTTTTTTTTTCTGAAGGTGTGTAATGTTTCTTAAATCTTTCTTTTGTGTAATGCAGTAATGTAAATCTGGTAGAGATGCTTGGATATGGCATCATCTGATCCTAGAGAAATCTGACAATTACTCAGATTATCTGCCAGTATCTGTTTCCAATCTGACTTCAAATGGGATCATTTGGACAGATTAGATAATGATTATCTAATCTCATTATCTAGTTATGTACATAGAAACAAAGAAACATAAGACTTTGATGGCAGATAAGGACCGCTTGGCCCACCCAGTCTGCCCATTTCCCCACCTATTGGATAAGCTGCAGATCCTAGTTAACCAACAGACTATTTCCTCCTACCCCCCACTAGAATTGCCTTATGACTGTCCCATGCATTCTTGAATTCCCCGACTGTTCTTGACCCCATGACCTCCTCAGGAAGGCCATTCCATGCATCCACCACCCTCTCTTTAAAAAAAAAATACTTTTTCATGTTGCCCCAGAGCCATCCCCCCTCTATCTTCAAACTGTGCCCCCTTGTTCTTGCTCATCTCTTTTTCTGAAACATGCCAACCCTCCTTGGACTTTATTAATTCCCTTGAGGTACTTGAAAGTTTCTATCATGTCCTCCCCTCTCCTTTCTTTCCTTGAGGGTATACATATTAAGCATCTTTATCTGATTTTCTGTCATTCCTCATCAGTACTAGAGGTGGGCAGAGTTGGAAAGCTTTACTCCAGGATATTACTTTCAAGGTTTCCCCACTTCATGTAGCATAGAAAGGCACTTCACATAGTTCTTTGCCTGGAAAAAGTCCCAGTTTACATGGCGAAGACTACAGTAAACATAGTGGTAATGTGCCACTATTTATAGCTCTTTAAGTGGTGAAGTGGGTACTTCACCAGTCGATGAGGCACTTCATTGGCAAAGTGCCACTGTGTCTAGATGTTTTTCTTTACAGAGTTTAAAAAAGCATCCCACTCACATTGCTATGATCTCCAAATCTCTTCCCACCAACCCAAGCATAGAAATGAAAGCTCCCAGCCCTACAACAAATGACTCCTACCTCTCTTCTCCTTCCCCAGTCTTGGCAAATGTACATTATTGACACCCTTCCCTCAAGCCAATATCCACTTCTTAGCCATAGTATAAAATATAACACTGCAACCCACCTCCTACAACACAACCTAGTAAATCAAGATGGGGAAACACTTACCACACTGTCAAACTTCCACTCCCCCAATCACCCCAAATGAATACTAAGTGATGCCCAGTCAGTCAGGGTGGTATCCTATAATGAAGAAAATAGCCCTTTACTGTGGTGACCAGCCACTAATACACTCCATCTTTCTACTGTAGGTTGGCCACCAATAAATCAATTAAACCAGCTATGTGATCCTATAGTGACACACTGAGCCAATCAGGTGTTACTATAAAGCATGTCACCAGTTTCATTTATTAGATGATGGATGGCCTATGAAAACAGAAGGTTGTCAGTGTCTGTTTAGTATCGATAGGGATGGTTGTCTTCACTGCAGGACACCTCGCTGACCACCCAGCTGTCACTTAGTACTTAAGAGACGTGAGTGAAAACCCCATCAAGATAATAGGTCAATGGGTAGAGTAGGGTAAAACTGGGCAGACTGGATGGACTGGCAGTCTTTTTTTCTGATGACATTGTTTCTGTTCCTATCTTTTCATTTTTGGGGTTAGTGGGTCGGGGAATGGGGTAGGGTGCCAGATAGTGGTGAGGGTCTATACTAGTTCTTTTACTGGGTTGGACTGGGTTGGAAAGGTGACTGGTGGGGTTGGATTGCATACTACATCAATAAACAGGACAATGGCATTGGAGGAGAAGGGTAATAATAGTAATAATCATTTTATTTATATGGTGCCTTTCCATTGCCAAGGCACCTAACAATATAAAAACAACATATAAATCAAATGACAGAACAATACAGATTAAGGTCATATACCAATCAATAATAGACACTTCAATTATCTAAAAAAGCTTTTTGCCACAGATAGGTTTTTAAGCCCTTCTTAAATTCCTCCACAGTTGTGCACTCACGTAACCGACAGGGTAGAGAATTCCAAAGGGTAGGGGCTGCATATGTAAAAGCTCTTGACCAGATGACTTCAAATTCACCCTTGGAATCCCTTATAGCCCTTGTTGGCCAAGCAGAGTGATCGACCAGGGCAGTAAGGAACCAGAAGCTCTTTCAGATAGTCCGGCCCTGTCCATGTAGGGCTTTAAAAGTCAGTAAACTGACTTTAAAGGTGATCCACCACTGTATTGGAAGCCAGTGCAGTTCGTGCAGCACCAGAGTAAAATGGCAGGATCAAGAAAAACCTGTAAAAAGCCAGGCTGCCGTGTTTTGCACCAGCTGCAAGTGACAGGTTTCAACCCCAGAAAGCCCAAGGTGGAGTACTGCATCCAGTTCTGGAGACCCCATCTCCACAAGAACATAGACAGGATAGAGGCAGTCCAGAGGAGGGCAACTAAAATGGTGCAGGGTCTGCAAGAGAAGCTGCATGAGGAAAGACTAAAGGAGCTTAATATATATACCCTTGAGGAAAGAAGGGAGAGGGGGGACATGACAGAAACTTTTAAGTACCTCAGTGGAATCAACAAAGTCCAAAAGGGTAGCATCTTTCAGAAAAAGAGACGTGCAAGAACAAGGGGACACAATTTATTAAGATAGAGGGGGGCGGTTCAGGGGCAATGTGAGGAAGTATTTTTTCACAGAGAGGGTAGTGGATGCATGGAACGGCCTTCCTGAGGAGGTTGTGGGGTCTAAAACTGTGGGAGAATTTAAGAATGCATGGGACAGACATAAGGCAATTCTTGTGGGAGTAGGAAGAAATAGGCTGTTGGTTAACTAGGATCTGCGGCCTATCCTGTAGGTAGGGAAATAGGCAGACTAGGTTGGCCAAGCAGTCCTTATCTGCCATCAAAGTCTATGTTTCCATGTTTCTATAATGGGAGTTGCAGTAATACAAGCAAGAGGACACTAAGGCGTGGACCAAGGTGGGGTACTTGGAGTCTTCGCCTAAGGAAAGACAAGAAGAGGCTAGAGACAGTGCAAATTAGGGTGACCAAAGTGGTTCAGGGTCAGCAGGGCAGATCTTATGAAGATCAGCTCAAGGCGCTGAACACATACTCACTGGAGGCCAGACAAGAGAGGGGAGATATCACTGTGACCTTCAAGTTCCGGAAAGGAATGAACAAGATAAACTGCAAGGAATTATGTAGCAGATGTACATGGGGGCATGGGTGGAAACTGAAGGAGGGGAGAATCAAGCTGGAAGTAGGAAAGTTTTAATTTACAGAAAGGGCAGTTGTGCCACAGAACAATCTGCCAGCTGATGTGGTGGACACCAAAACTATCCACAGAACAATCTGCCAGCTGATGTGGTGGACACCAAAGCTATCCACAGAACAATCTGCCAGCTGATGTCGTGGACACCAAAGCTATCCACAGAACAATCTGCCAGCTGATGTGGTGGACACCAAAACTATCCACAGAACAATCTGCCAGCTGATGTGGTGGACACCAAAGCTATCCACAGAACAATCTGCCAGCTGATGTTGTGGACACCAAAACTATCCACAGAACAATCTGCTAGCTGATGTGGTTGACACCAAAACTATCAATGGTTTCAAACATGGCTGGGACAGAGTGAAAGGCTTAGTGCTTGCTCAGGGTGATAGCGGTAGGGCAGAGAACAATGCAGCGTACAGTGTGGGTTAGAACCCTGTATGGAAAATAGGTCCCAGGTCCCAGAGATTGAATAATGTCTACAGTAGCACAGTAGGTAGGGACTTTAGGGCAGACTAGGTGGCCATGAGGTCTTTCTGCCAACAGTTTCTATGTATCTATGTTACAGGCAGATAAGAGAGACCAGTGGTCTTTTTCTGCCACCACAGTCTGTTTCAGTGTTTCCAATAATATGCAGATTTGCTGGGTTTGTTAAGAAGTGGGCCATATGTATGTTCCAAAAGTGGAGTGGGGCTTTAATTTTTTAAGTTGGGCTTTTAGGAAGGGGAAGAAAAACATAGCTAGTTTCGGGGTAAGTTTATTTTAAAAATTTCAAAAAAGAGCTACTTTGCATAGGGGCATGCCTCCAGCACCGTGCCTCTTTGCATGGCAAAATAACCACTTCAACAGATAAAAGAAATTGACTAGTGGCACTTCACAAGTGAAATGCCATTGCATATACAATTTACCAGGTGAAGCTGTCACTTTGTCAGGTGACAAACCACATGACATGTTACTGTAACCCCCCTGCAAATGGGGGTTCCCAAAAGACTTCCAGGAGCTTGCTTGAATGCTCCAAGCCTGAATGGTGTTTGGCGTTTAAGCCATTTATTAGTGAGTGTTTTTAGAGCCTCTGGTACTGTCTCTTTAAGAGCTGTCTGCTTGCAGACATAATTAGTTTGTATGGGGGGACTGTGTGCTTCTCTGCTTGAGTACCACTCGAGTTGCTGCCAATTCACTCCATTTTTGCAGTCACTAGGAGTGCAAAGGGAACCTATCTGAAAGATGTAACTGTTTGCCAGAAATCATTTAGAGTAATAATGAAAATACAGTTTGTCTAACTCTTGCTTTTGCAGTCAGAACTGTGTTTGTCTAGTTCCCCATTCTAGTTTTGAACTGCTGAACTGGACCAATCAGTGTGGGTTAAGGTAGCTCTAAAATGGTGCCTTGGACGAATCAGAACTTGGACTCGTAATCTGAGCCAGCCACAAGAAGATTGTATGGGCAGTGACTCTGGGAGATGTAGTTTGGACTTTGGCGCCTTTTTGGACCAACAGGGACAGTCTATTGTGAGTGACAGCCAATCCAGCCAAGAACTGGGAGGAACTCAAAGGAAGTGCCCGGTTTTGTCTGCTGAAGTTTCAGTTGAGTTCTGGCAGTGAAGAGGGAAGGAGCCCTGTGCTTTTTTCGGTGCGCAGTTTTAGTCGGGAAACGTGTGTAAGGCCCAGAGTTCCGGTCTGCAGCTTGTGTAACTGCTTGTTAGGACTGAATCCGTCCTGTGAAGAGAATCAAAGGATATCTGAAGAGTAGAAACCAGGCTCACCTTGTAGAAGACTGGAGAAATTGCTGAATTGCACTCGGTCTGCCAGGAACTGAATCTGCTGTGTGTTCTCCTGGGTATTGTGCAGTAATTGCGATCGGGATAGAGAAGCAGCCTGCCTGGTATAGTACTTTCTTTTTACCATATAAATGTGTGAGGAGGCTTGTGTAGCTCAAGTGAATCCTGCTGCCATTAAAGGACTTTTGCCTGTTGCAGTTTACCATATAAATGTGTGAGGAGTCTTGTGGAGCTCAAGAGTAGCCCTGCTGACATTGAAGGACCCTATCTTGTTTGGCGGTCGTGAGTACTAATTCAGGGTCGCTCCCTGTTGAATTGCCACATTGAATCCAAATGGAATTACTGTACTGCTGACTGTTTAACTCATTTTTCTTTTCTCTGTGTGAAAGGGCCCCTACCAGCTGCCACGGTTTGGACTAGCCACTAGGACTTGGGTACCCAGGGACAGTAACTGGTAGGGATAGGCCTGTGCACAGAGCCATAAGTAGATGAATAAAGTGATAAGCTAATTAACCTGATTCCCCCTGTCCTTGTTATATCCCCCTAAATAAATCAGAGCTGCTTGTTTCAGCAAAGTTATACTGCCTGAGGTATTTGTCTATGTTAAAGTATTGTACTGTGATTGTTGCACTGTATCTTATTTTACAGGAGGTCCCAGTGCCTGAACCAGTCCTGGGGGTAAGTGTATACTGTGAAGGTAATTCTGATATATTGTGTGGGCCACTAGTGGGAAGGAAGGGGGGTTGCAGTGTCCCAGAGAGCTGTGACCAAGTTAGTTTAACTATTGCAAACCCTGACCTCTGGGTGGAGGCACCCGCCATTGGATCCAGGCCCCTCAACCTGTTAGTGGCAAATCAGGCAGGGGTAGTAGCCCCTGGGATAGCACCATCTAGGGGTTACATTACTTTGCACTATCTGAAGTCTGGAAACTTAGCAAAGAATGTATGAAATGTTTCTTTTCTTTGCCCATGTGTAGTCCAGTTAATGTTGTTCAATAATCAGATAAACAGATTGGATAAATATTATCCTATCTGACAACATTAGCCTATTACCAATCAGATCAGAAACTGCATTATCCAACTTTTCTGAATTACAAAAAAAGCCCATATCTGAGGTTATCTGTCAGAATTCCAGACTATCTGAGCATCTCTAAAAACCTTCTATTACTTTCTATTAGTGCAGTTGGCTTATTTTGAAAAGAACATTTGCAAAACCTATGAATATTGTTAGAAATCTTAATGTTCTTCATGTCCATGCATGTCATGAAGTTGTAGTATTGGTTAGGGTTTTGTCAGTAACGAATAGTATTTCCCAAATACCACGAATAACAAACTGTTTGTTACTCTGTAAGAAATATGAATAATCGATGCTATTCGTGGCTATTCGACATTTTGCTATTTGACAAGAGTTCAAGATTTTCTGAGACTACCTGTCCAATCAGATGCCACTTTTGAAGCTCACTGAAGAAAGGTCATGTGACCCAACACTTGTAGAAGCTTCGGGCAGGTGAGACAGAGGAGTCAAGCTACTGTAGAGGGAATCTACTTCATTACTTGTTAAAACTAAAAAAAAAAAAAAATCAGAAATCTTTTGTTCCCTTTCTAAATCCCAAGCTAGACAGAGTCAATACTTCATATTGTAAGGTGAAAAGTAGGGTGAGGGTTGTAGGAGGCAGTATAATGAGGGTTGTAGGAGGCAGTATAGTGCAGTGGTTTAAGGCTCTGAGCTGCAAATCTGGTGACATCCAACAGAACAGACCTGGGTTTGAATCCCACAGCTTCCACTTGCATATTGTGTAACCTTGAGCAAGTCACTTAATTTCCCTGTGCTCCCAGGTCGCTCCAGTATAAAAGCTTTCAGCTTAGTGAGCTACTCCTGGTTAAACAACTTAAAAAAAAAAATTGGGGCTTTTAAGAGGGGAACATAGTAGGGCTGTTTCGTGTTTGCTGAGTGAGTGGCAGGCAGGCTACACAAGCACACATATACAGGCAGTGTGTGTGTGTGTGTGTGTGTAAAATGAGATTTAAACCTGCAGTGTAGTGAAGAAGACTAACAGCTTACAGGATGAGGGTTTCATAGGGGGTTATTTTGATTAGAAGTTGAAGGTTTGTGTAACATAGTTGTTGTCTGAAACAAAGAACAAGTCTAGCAGTCTAACTGAAATGCAGTTACTGTAGTGTAGCAACCTTTTTTTTCTGTTGTCGATGGCTTCACATTATGCCCGAGAAGAGTTTTAAAGAAATATTGTTTCTCAGAAAAATCAGGTTTGACTGTTGTTAGTTGACACTGTCAGACTTGTCAGCCCAGCATTACTGTAGTGACTTCATTTCATAATAGACATAATCAAAATTTCATATCAGTAAACATCCTGTGAGGAACTCACGCTTGGGTCCCTCCATAGCCGCTTAAGCAAGTGCAAGTGCACTGTAGCTGGAAGGGTAGGGCTAGTCGGCTGACTCCCACCGTTTCAGTTAGCTGCTGTTCTGTTTTGTATGTGTACATGGCTATGCACTCAGGACATGTTTCTAAGTTTGCAGCCGTGTGCCGAAGAAGACAGTTAAACAAAAATGTTTTCTGAGAAACATCAGGCTTGACTAGTATTAGATGACTCTCAGTGAGGCTTGTCAGCTCAGCATTGCTGCAGAGACTTGTGTGAGTATACTTCATAATAATGTAATTAAAACTGAATATATCTTCCTGTCATGGGTGTAGCCAGAAATTTCAGATCTGCACACCAAGTGGACTCACTACTACCCCCTCCCCCCGGGTGAAGCCAGACAATATACAAATGTACACCAGTACTGTGTTTGTTGCCTCATTTGGCACAATAAATACAACTTTTGTATTCCATGACAATGGTTGGTGCCATGCATGGGTAAATACAAATGCCATGCATTGCTCCCTAAGACATCCACATACCAGCCCAGAGCCTGTAAAGTTGTTTTGTCCTTGGGATGCAAAGACAGTATTAGTGACCATTCCTAGTTTCAATTCCTATGAATAAAATTACAGAAAGGTTTGGCATTTTCTTTGTTAATTTTCATGGAAAAAGGAAGCAGTTCAGAGCCTATTTGCTACCCCCTTAAATAAAATTGCACACCATGGAGTACTTGGAGTATGCCTGGCTACACCCATGCTTCCTGTGAGGAATACTACCATGGCAGACAAAGGACATAGTACCAGAAAATGTAGTTGTTCCAGCAGCCCCTAAGAAGCTGCAGCAGGTATAGAGCAGCATGCAGCAGGAAAGGGTGGGCAGTAGCATACTGCAGGTAAACTGTGAGGTGAGAGCATGGGGAAGGGTGCAGTCCCTACTGGTGACTCCTTCCCGGTGCAGTCCCTCATGGCGATGGGAGGGGGGGTGACCAGATGAGGTGGTGGGCGAACTGGGCGACAGGATGTCGCTATGTGTACATGTGCTGGGGGGGCGAGCACGGCAAGTGTGGGCTGGGAGGGGACAGAGGAGCTCTAGGGGGTGGTGCTGCGGTGAATGGCCGAGCTGCATCGTGGCATCGGCGGTTGGCTAGTGGTTGTGGTGGGTGAGATATCTGGTTTGGGTCTGGGCGCTGGTGCAATTTTATTGCTCTCAGCCAGCACCTTTATTTTTTTTAATGCTTTCACCCCCCCCCCGGTATGCACCCCCCTGGAGTTGAGAATCCTTAAGTAAGGGGTGCGAGCTGAAAGCCCTCTGCAAGGGAAGGGTGTGGGGGGCACTGTTCCCCCCCACAGAACGCATTAAATAATCTCCTGGCGCTGTTGTCCTGTGTGCTGGGGTTGTCAGAGTGCCAAAAAGGTTTTCGGCACTCTGACTGTGCGATAACGGTGATCACCTTTAGGCGTTCACCGTTATCACATAGACCCCATACTGCAGAGTGACTTTTAGGATGCATTTGCCACACAAAATTATGTTTTACTATATCAAAGTCTGCAGTTTCCTCCAGCACCAGTATGTCATCAAGTGACACCAGGGGAAAAAAGCAAAAGTAGCATTCAAAGTACTAGTAGTGCCGCTAGGAGAAAATTGTCATTAACTGCAACTGATACTGTCAATGTGAATGTCTCTCTCCATGCCTTGCCACTGCCACCAGTACCACCAAGACAAGGACATCTCCATTAATAACCATCGTGGCTCTGATCCACCACCCATCCACTGAGACTACTAGTATCCTAACATCAGCTATAATATTTGCCCTGCCTTCCACTTCTGCCACTGTGACTAAGACCACTCCTACTGAGATACCTCCTGCCATGGTGACCCAGACCACTCCTGCCACTGTAACTATGGTGATCACCAGTACTGCTATGGTGACACTGGCCACCATGACCCCAGCCAGTTGCACAACTGTTTCCAATACTGTGTCCACCCCTTCTGTAACACCTCTTGTTTCTCATCTTGTCTCCTCTACTGTTGAACTTATCAGTGCAGATAAGGAGGAGGCACATCATCTAGGTCTAATTACTTTCCAACAGGAGATTTTCCCACTAATACATCATCTAAGAAGGTTAACCTATGTAGCTTAGATGATGAGGCAGAATATGGTGAGTACCTTGAGAGTCTTAAAGCAAGAATGTTGGATGGCCAAAAAACTTCAGCCTCTCCAGGTCACATGGCAGGAGAAAGAAGGATACAGCTCCTTCACCCCTAAATACGCACTCAGCAAGCTATCCTTCAGTAATGTGGTCAGCAAGTTCAGTCCCAGCCTTGTCAGCTGAGAAGAGAAGGTGGAGGGGCACTAGCGGTGCTAGGAGAAAACCCACAGACACAGGTGCAAACAAGAAAGTCTTGTTGGGACCAAATGAGTGGTGGTAGTACTGGTAACATTAGCTGAATGACTGGTGTCAGAAGCAGTAACAGCACGGTATGGTTGCCTTTAATGGTGCTAAAAGAACACAGAAAGGCAGTCTGTGTACTGTGCAGTACCAGTATCAGCAGGTAACCCATGAAGTGGGCGCATGAGGAAGGGTGCCATCCGTTACAGTGACACCTTCCCCACGCAATCCACTCATGGCAACTGACAGGTAGGGCAACCGGATGAGGGGGTGGGTGAACTAGGCAACAGGATGTCGCTATATGTATGCGTGCGGGGTGGGTGGGAGCTAGCACGGTGAGCATGTGCTGGGAGGGGGTGGAGAGACTGTAGGGAATGGCGCTGCAGTTGCCAGTCGAGCTGCGTCATGGCTTCGGGGATTGGCTAGTGGCTGGGGTGGCTGAGGTACCGGGTTTGGGTTCGGGCACTGGTACGATTTTTATTGCGCTCGTCCTGAACCTTTTTAATTTTACTGCTTTCATCCCCTCCGACATGCACCCCCTGGGTTGAGAATCCTTAAGTAGGGGTGCGGGGGATCAGCCCCCTAAGGGTGTGGGGAGGCGCCTTTTACAAGCCAATAAAATATGTCCTGGCACCGTTGTGCTGGTGTGCCGGGGTTGTCAGAGTGCCAAAAATGTGTTCAGCACTCAGACTGAGCAATAACGGTGATCGCCTTTAGGCATTCACCATTATCACATAGACCCCTATCAGCAAGGGATATCCATGGCAAATTTAACGACCTCCTTCTTAATGAAATGCCTGAAAGTAAAACATCACCGGTTTTTAAAGTGTCAGCGTCTGTGCCTGTGGTCCCATCAGACCGATCTTGTGGTAATGATGCAGGAAGAGGTGCTGGTGGCACTGTCAATGCTACGGAAAATTATGCCTTTGAAAAAACTGCTGCTTTACCTGCTGCTTCTACCACTCCATCTCCCTCAACACCAGAATCCTCCATGCACCAATAGCACTCCCATCAAGCACAAGTGCCCTGCTATTTGCATACCACCTGGCAAGTGTGGAACAATCCCCCATCCAGGATAAATGGCAACAGTGGAAGCATTCCAAGCTAGAATTAACTACCAGTCATCACATCCAACAGTTCAACACATCACACATCTCATAGTTGAAAGGATGGTGTTGGATCTGCATCCTTTTCACTTGTGAAAGACAATAGCATTCATAGACATTGGTAGCACTTGTAGCCATGGCACTAGCTCCCATCATGTTCCACATTTTTACACACTGGGGTGCCAAAGATGTATGAGAGTGTGAGAATGGCAATTGCCACCCAACTCTCCGAGGCTGTAGGTGGAGTCTTCCACTGTACCTCAGACATCTGGAGCAGTATAAATTTCATGCATGCATATCTCTCAATGATCACACACTGGTGTGTGCAATACCCGAAGTGTCCTGTTATGGATTACTCTTTCCTCCCTTTGTCACTGGCTCTCCCTTCATTCCTCCTCGACCTGGCAGTCACTCCAGGTCTGCTCTTCTAAATGTTGGGCTAATGCAGAAAGAACATACATCACCAAACATCTCTGCATTCCTTCAAGACATTCTGCAGTTCTGAACAGTTGGTACCAGTCTACATGTTGTTGTTTTTTTCATCAAGGATAATGGGGCAAATATTGTGAAAGCAGTGGCTGATGGAAATTTTGTCAACACTCATTGCTTTACCAATACCTGGGGCTGGATTTTCAGAGAGCACCGAATGCCATTAGCCCTAGGCATGCTGAACATATGGCACATGGGACCTGTATTCTCACAGCCGGCGATTGGGATTTTCAATTTCATGCGACAACTGCTGCAAGTTAGACCAACTTTTTCTGGTCTAGCTTGTGGCAGTCCTGGGTACCTTTTTTACAGCGCTTGCACCAAATATTTAGTGCAAGGTTCCATAAATTAGGTAAAGTGTCACAACTGTACCCCAACCTAGGAAAATCAGGCGCAGTTGCAGCAAAGGTGTTTGGCCGAGGTGCACCAAAAAAAGGGTTTGACACAGGGCTTGATGCAAGCACTGTGTTGCCCTTTTAAAAGCAGGCCACTTGAATCTAGTTGTCACATCTGTGCTATGTTTTTTGTTTATTTGTTTATGCAGGCTTTTGGTGTTTAACTTGCTTTCGCCATCCGTACATGTGCATTCTTCTATTGTCTTTTACGCTTTTTGAATTTTAGTGGGTACTGATTAATTTATTCTGCAGTTTAATGTTTCTTGTAGTTCACATTTTTGTAATGGTACCCTGAGACTCCGGGGAAGGTGCCACATGTAAATAAGGACCACTACTACTACTACTGCTATGTCACAGTACTCATGTAGTAGGGGGCTGGAAGGGGATTCCAGTGAAACGGGGTTTATGACTCCCTAACAATTCCAGGATAGGCTAAATGAATCTGGAAGGAGAGGCAGAAAGTTTACTCAGGGACCAAGATACAAAAGGTTTCATTGCAGGGATGAGACAAATAACAAAATAACTGTTTTCTACAATACTACAGAATAATAGGTAAACAACAAAACAATATGACTGGGACCAACAATTGGTTGAATCAAGAACAGGTGGCCCATTTAGTCCAGGTCTTGCGTGCCCTTGGCCAAGATGACAAATGGCAGATGAACCAAGCTTGGGCTTTGTGATGAGTCAGCTGATCAGCAGGTGGGCATTGACCCTACAAAGTGCTTATCATAAACAGGCCATATGGGGTGTCCCCGGGATGAACAGAACACAAAGAGGAACACTACTAGCCAGACAGTGAAGAACCTGGTGGTGTTCTGTGGCTTTGGGCAAGAAGCTGAAGACTTCTGGTTTGCAGATGGTTCTCTGGACGAACCACAGCAATGACCACTGGCAGATCCCTGGCACCCAGACCACCTCCCAACATGAAGACTGCTGGTAATATGATCTTAAAGTGGCCTCTACAGAGTGACACTGGTACATGCACACTTACTAATGGCTGGTAAAATAAGAAAAAGGGCATGCACGATGTTAATTGTGATCCCTCATGCTTGAGCCAGGGTGGCTGTTAAGCTGACTCACTACTGGGTGCCTGACTAGTGGCTCTCTAACTTACTATAACAGGACTGATTCTGGAACACTGTGGCAAAACTTTGAGGTCAATTGTCATCCCTGGAAATAGTTCTGCTGCAGATGAAGGGTGGCCTTTACAGAGTGATACTGGTGCATGCACACTTACTAATGGATGGCAAAATAAGAAATAGGGCATGCACGATGTTAACTGTGGTCCTTTATGCTTGAGCCAGGGTGACTCTTAAGCTGACTCACTATTGGGTGCCTGACTAGTGGCTCTCTACACTTATTATCACAGGACTGATGCTGGAACACTGTGGCAAAACTTTGAGGCAGATTGACGTCCCTAGAAACAGTTCTGCTGCAGATGAAGGGTGGGCCAGGAACCTTACTGGGTCAGTGTCAGGCTCTAAAGAATTTGATTCAGGCAACAAAGGCAAAGTTGGACATCAAGTACACAAGGACACAGTACAATAACATAGTTCAGAAGCAAGCAAATAGTTCAGATTTTTGGGAAACATTTTAGATTTGCCAAAGGGTTCAGTCTCTAGGGTGCACCAGGCAAGCTACAGCACATTTCGAGTTGTGTGGGGCTCAGAATGCCTCCACAAAACTCCATGGGTAACTTAGGCCACAGGACCATTCCCCTTCCCCGCAGAGGGTACTGTACCTTTAAAGATGTTCTTGATCTGACTGTCTCTCCAGCCACACCCCATTTTTATTAATATTACTGACCACCCCAGGCTTTAGTTGCTGACCCTCCCCTTTTCCATTTAGACTTTTGTGGCCAGGTTCCGCCTTGGCCATGCTTATTGACAAGGGACTGCTGCCACAGCCCACCCTCCCTAATTACAGTTATAGGGGCATTTGTTTCCTGGCCCTGCCCTTGGTGCACAATGGCACCCCAGAAGAACAAAGGGGCTGTCAGCCTACCACTCTTTTCCTTTCCTTGGGGTCTTAAACTCATAGTGCCCCTTTTGCTTAATGTGGGCTTTAGCCCTTTAAATCTTTTTCTTGGGCCTCTTTTTCCTTCCCTTTCCCCTCCCTACTTCCCAGCATTCATGGTGTGAATTTAATAAAAAATTGGGCACTCAGCCCACTCACCACCATGGCCCGGGTCTCTAGCACTGCTGGTGGAAGTCAGAAAACTGCTGGGGAGCCGTGCTCTCACCCAGCTCTTTTCAAGCACTACTGCAGCTGCTGAGGCAGAACTAAAAGGTGTGGGGTTCATTTTCCACCTGGACCAATTTTGTGCTGCACCAATTGGTCCACTGGAGGAGGCTTCCCCCACACCACTCAGAGCTCTAGGGGAAGAAGAGACAGTTCGCATCAGGGAGCCACGCTCCCACCCGAATGACCCTGCTGCTGCTGCCACCACCATGTGCTCCCAGACTGGAGAAGGAGGGGAGCAGTGCTGGAGGATCCACGGACACACTGCAGGTATTTTCTTTCATCCGTTCCCCCTGCACCCTCCACCCTCCATGCTTAGCCCTCGACTTCTCTCCTCTGGCCCCTTCCTGGCCCTTTTGTAGGGCAGGGGAGGTCCTGGCTTCTGGTCAGGAGATTGGGCACTACGAGCCCTGCAGGGAGAGTCTCCTGCCCATGGCCCTCCTTCTCAGCACCAAATGGCATGAAAAGGGACAAAGGCACTGGGGGGGGTAGGTGGGACTGCAGGCAAGGGGGAGGATGGAATGGAGGAGAATGGAGAGGAATGAAAGAGGAAAAAGAAACCCCCAAAAATCCCTATGTCGGGGAAAGGGTCCCCATTTCTTTGTTGTGCCCCTAAGTTTGGGGTACCACACTGAAGCTAGCAAGACTATCGTCACAGCGTGCTCCACCTGTGCTCATTTTCATCATTCTGTAAATTTGACTAGTGACTAACCAACTAAGAGAAGTGCAAGAATGCCTTGGTTTGTCATAACATCACTTGATATAGGATGACAGTACCAGATGGAATCCATAATACCTGATGCCGCCTAGAATGCTAGAACAGAAGCATGCACTTCATGACATGGCAATGGAGTGTCACATTGGGGGAGTCCTAGGTCACTGTGAGTGGTCACTGGTTGATGTCATGGTGAGAGTACTTGGTCCATTCGAGAGGAGCACCCATGATCTAAGTGCATCAACTGCCACTCAGAGTCAGATGAGCTCAGTGGCGCATATACTGAAAGCATCCATGGAGAGGTATGCACAGGAAAATGGGGAGATTCCAGATGGGGCAGCTGTGCTCATTGAACAGCTACAAGCTTAACTGGATGCAAGCTTTGTGAAAGTGCAGGATAGTCACTGCCACATTTTTGCAACAATGCTGGATCCCCAGTTCAAATGTGAGATCCTTCACATGGCTACAGATGGCCACTGAGGGATTAATTTTTGACAGGAGATGTGTGATGAGCTGACTGACTGCATGCATGGACCAGTGACACCAGCGTCTGGCACAGAAGATCTTAAGAAAGAGAGAATTCCATCTGACAAGTCTGGTTCCAGTGATAGAGATGGGGAAGAAATACAGCTACCTGTTACTGAAAGAACAGTAGAACTGATGAGAGTGAGTGTGCACTGCTCAAAATGTCCACATGTCAAGAGCAACAGAAGGTGACAGTCATGGCCTTTTTCTGTGAAAAATATCTTGAATGGTTATTTTGTGGAGTCTCTTGAGCTATTTCAGGTTGGTCTATTAGACTACTGGGCACCGAAGATGCATTCATCCCCTCACTTGGCACAATTGGCTATGAGATACATCGGTTGCCCTAATATGAGTATGCCCTCCGAGAAGATGCTTAGCACAGCTGTTGATGTTGTTGAGTCTCATTGTTCAACACTAGTGCAGGCACACTTGTAACAGCTTGTTTTCATTGAGCTAACTTGCCATTACTTGGGTACAAATATGAGCTGCCCCCAGAAAAATAAAAATGTCTCTCAAGTCTGCTTTTGCTGACTGTTTTTCTTCATAATGTTAGCCTGCATATTTTCCCCCCATGATATCTTCCTGCAGTGTTTAATGTACATTCCTTCATTACACTATGATTAAATACATGCACTTTTTCTGAACCAGATATAACTTTTCTTGTTCTTTGAATACAAGTTATTATCATGTATCTGACAAATAGCAAGGATGCTGAAGAAAAAAATAACTACAATAGCCCAGAGTAAATCAAAACCCAATGGGAGCTAATAACTTGCTTCTCATGTTATTGCATCATAACAATACGGTTGTAAAACTGAATGCACTGCACAGTGCACCACCACTCGCCAGTCCAGTTTTTTTTATAAAATCTACAAAAACCAGCATTCCCCAAATTGTCTTGCTTCCCTGTTCCCACATTGCCCCAACATTTCACAAGCATGGCTTGCTTAGGTGACTGTTTCTGTTGCTTTCATTGTTTTGCTATCCCTTTCTTGCTTGCAGTTTATTGATGTCACAAACAGAAAAGGCAGCTTGCTTTTGTTGATCTTTTAAAATCTTTTCATTTCATTTTGTTTTTTTGCACATCCAATTTGCTTAACTGCCACCACATGACACCAAGCTTATGTTAGCGTTCTGCAGCAGTCACACAGGACAAAACTGCCTGTGCATCCACTTCCTGAGAGAAGATCCATCCACAGGATGCTCAGTCCTTTCTGCCCCACTGGCTGGGCTCCAAGCGACTAAGGTCCATTAGGAAATACAGCTTGTCACAGTATTAGCAGCACTGATGGCACTGTAATACACTGGGGCTGGCAAGTTCTTTTAATTTTAGAAACCAAATCATTGTTTTTTTTTTCCCCCTCCAGTTGTCCACCAGGGATATACCCTGTAATCAGACAGGGATGTACCCTCAAACTAGACAGGGATATGCCCTGCCTGTAATCAGACACAGAATAGGATATACTCTGTTGAGGCTCTGTGAGCTGTCAATGAGACAGCAGAGAGATTGTTTTCAGTCAGGTGCCCATTAAACCACACTGCGTCCACCAGCTCTGCTCATCCTGAACCTAGTCCATTGGGGCTGCCGCAAAACCAACACATTTTTATTGCAACATGTTGGTATCCTAGTGGGTTAGTGATCCCTACAAGGAGAGCCACATGGTGCTTTAGAAAGCAC
This sequence comes from Neoceratodus forsteri, assembly GCA_016271365.2. Taxonomy (NCBI): domain Eukaryota; kingdom Metazoa; phylum Chordata; order Ceratodontiformes; family Ceratodontidae; genus Neoceratodus; species Neoceratodus forsteri. The sequence goes on along the minus strand of CM057453.1, from coordinate 1,209,705,146 downwards.
ATTCAAAGAGGCCTTGCTCTTGGGCTGTCTTTTAAAAATGAAATGAAAGGCTATAAAAAACGAGCATTTGTCAATGCCGAATGTTGATTGCTTTGCTCCATTGAGCTCGCTCACTCCTCCTCTGTCACTCACTTGTTCTGTTTCTCTTGGCGCTGCAGGCTGCACTTTTGTACTGGGCTTCTGCCTGTGTTGGCACCTTTGTCAGCCCACAAAGAAATCGGCAGCTGTCCCTACAGAGCTCCGTTGAGGTTGCTCAGTCTCCCTCTCTCACGCACTCATTCTGTTTCCCCTGATGCTGCAGGCTGCCCTTTTGTACTGGGCTCCTGCCTGCATTGCTGCCTTTTTCTGCCCACAAAGAAATCTGCAGCAGTTCCAACAGAGCTCCGTTGAGCTCGGTCACTCCCCCCTCTCACTCACTCGATCTTAATCTGTCCCAAATACTGATTTCCCACAGCAACCGTGCTATTCTGCGGCAGGAGTGAAAAAACATATTTAAGCCAGGATGTGAAAAATGACAGCTGTACTGTTCATAAGGAGGTGTGAAAAAATGCCAGTGTTGAAAATGTGGCATGAAAATATTACAAATTTGCGAAGTTACAAGGGTGCGTGGAAACAGTTCAGTGCACGCTTGTAACACAGTCATTTTATGGAGTTTTGTCACCAAATTTTGAACATAGGGATTTAAGGACCTCTGGTCATGAACAGTGTCACTATGGTTTTCTTAATGTGTCCCGAACGCTGATTTTCCACAGTGACCGCACTATTCTGCACTGGAAGTGCGAAAACGCATTTCGACCAGGATGTGAAAAATGACAGTTGTACTGTTCATAAGGAGGTGTGGGCGTATCCAGTCATTGCTTTGTCTCCACTCCAGAGACTCTGCTGTAATACAGGACCACAGAGGACCCTGGGCGGGAAGATGGGCAACTCTAAAGTTCCAGCACAGCTCCATTGAGCTCGCTCACTCCCCCTCTCTCACTCGTTCGTTCTATTTCTCCCAGTGCTGCAGGCTGCCCTTTTGTACTGGGCTCCTGCTTGCATTGGTGTCTTTTTCTGCCCAAAAAGAAATCTGCAGCAGTCCCGACACAGCTCTTTTGAGTTCACTCACTCCTCCTCTCTCACTCACTCATTCTGTGTCTCCCCGAGCTGCAGGCTGCCCTTTTGTACTGGGCTCCTGCCTGTGTTGTCGCCTTTTTCTACCCACAAAGAAGTTCACAGCTATTCTGACAGAGCTCCATTGAGGTCGCTCACTTCCCCTCTCTCACTCGCTCATTCTGTTTCTCCTACCTCTGCAGGCTGCCCTTTTATACTGGGCCCCTGCCTACATTGATGCCCTTTTCTGCCCACAAAGAAATCTGCAGCAGTCCCGACAGAGCTCCTTTGAGTTTGCTCACTCCCCCTCCCTCACTCGCTCTCTCGATCTGTTTCCCCCAGTGCTGCAGGCTGCCCTTTTGTACTGGCCTCCTGTGTTGGGGCCTTTTTCTGCCCACAAAGAAATCTGCAGCAGTCCCGACAGAGCTCAGTTGAGCTCAGTCACTCCCCCCTCTCACTTACTCGATCTTAATCTGTCTCAAACACTGATTTCCCACAGTGACCATGCTATTCTGTGGCAGGAGTGCAAAAACATATTTTGGCCAGGATGTGAAAAATGACAGCTGTACTGTTCATAAGGAGGTGTGAAAAAATGCCAGTGTTGAAAATGTGGCGTGAAAATATTACAAATTTGCAAAGTTACAAGGGTGCATAGAAACAGTTCAACACACACTTGTAACACAGTCATTTTATGGAGTTTCGTCACCAAATTTTCAACACAGGGATTTTAGGACCTCTGGTCACGAACAGTGTCACTGTCATTTTCTTAATCTGTCCCGAACACTGATTTCTCACAGCGACTGTGCTATTCTGCGCTGGAAGTGTGAAAACACATTTCAGGCAGGATGTGAAAAATGACAGCTGTACTGTTCATGAGTAGGTGTGGGAAAATGGCAATGCTGAAAATCTGGAGTGGAAATATTATAACTTTGCAAAGTTACGAGCGTGCGTGCAAACTGTGCAAAGCACGCTCGTAACACAGTCATTTTATGGAGTATCATCACCAAATTTTCAAATAAAGCATTTTAGGACCTCTGCTTATGAACAGTGTCACTGTCATTTTCTTAATCTGTCCCAAACACTGATTTCCCACAGCGACTGCGCTATTCTGCACCGGAAGTGCGAAAACACATTTCAGCCAGGATGTGGAAAATGACAGCTATACTGTTCATAAGAAGGTGTGAAAAACTGTCAATGTTGAAAATATGGCATGAAAATATTGCAAATTCACGAAGTTATGACCGTGCGTACCAACTGCGCAACGAATGCTCGTGAAACAGTCATTTTTAGGATTTTTTACACCAAATTTGCAACATAGGCTTTTTGAGAGCCCAGCTCATGAACACTTGCACTGTCATTTCGTTAATCAGCCCCTAAAGGTGATTCAGCACTGTGACCGTGAAATCACCTTCCTGGGCCAAATAACACCATGACAGTGGCAGAATTCATGAGGAGGGGTCCCAAAAACCCCATGTTGAAAATTTGGTGCCAAAATTCCAAAAAATGCCTGAGATATGCACCAAAGTTAAAAAAACCTTATTTATGCCATTATACAGCTTACTGGCATTTCTTCAGTTCGCAGTCGGCTTTGAAGAGTACAGACTTGTTCCTGGTCCACCGAAGATCGTTGCGCCGGACTCCGCAGGTAAGTATGGGGTGAGGGGGAGTGTGGGAGGGCAGGGTGCACAAAGGGTGGGAGCGGGTTGTGGGAATGGGCAGGAAGACTGCGAGGGACCATTTTCTTTTTTGACAGGTTAAAAAAAAAATAACATCGCAGGACTTTTTTTTTTACAGGCCATTTGTACGCTGGGGTGGAGCTCAGCGTGCCACAGTGTTTTTTGGTGGGCAACTCTAACCAACGGGGGATTGGGCACCCCCGTTAGCACAAGGGGGGCGCAAGAACTGAAGGAGATTGGGCACCCCCTCGGTACAACTGTACTGCATGTTTGGGGAGGAATTATGCCGATGGGGAGTGGGCTTCCCCGTCGGCAAACGAAACTGGGAAGGACATAATGCCGATGGGAGTGGGATCCCCCGTCAGCAACATGAATGTTACGGCACTGAAGCCGATGGGGATTGGGGCCCCCGCTGGCAAACAAACACAATGGGGGGGGCACATGCTGCCGAGGGGGATTGGGCATCCTCTCGGCAGTGGGGGTCCTCAATATTGTTTGTGAAGACGGCGGCAAGCTGCCACCATGTTCACAAACAATATCACCGTAACAAGGTTCCACCCAGCAATGACAGGTCGCTCCCTCATTGCAGTGGAATGGCTTGCAGCTGCTATGGCCGAGGCCGCCCCTGATTGCAGCGGCTGAAACCTTAAGGTTGTGTGCTGGCTGAACTGGTATCAGCAACGGCGTGCCACCCATTGAGGAAAGCGGCAAGCTCTCCAAAGGCTGTGGGGCATTGGCCACAAATAGTGCCCTGCCTCCACACCTGCTTCTAGCAGCCGGTTATTAGTATGTTTCTTGGCAAGATGAGCGCAAGCAACATAAAAAGAGCCATAAAAGCAGGCACCCTTTTTATTTCTGTGATAAATTATTACACGTCAATAGGATAACAAAATGACAACAACAGTAAAAGCATGCCCCTAAGCAAGCCCTATCAGCTAAACATTGGGGTTAATACATGTGGTTTTAATGGAAAAAAAAAATTTACAACTTGATAGTGGCAATGATCTGTATGTTTTACAACTGCTGACTGAGTCAATGGCCTCTTTTAAGCCCTATCAGCCGCCAGGCTGTGACTGTCTGATTGCTTTTGACTGCAGAGCAGAAACAGGCCTAGTTTTTAGGGAAAACACACTACTATCAGTTCTCCTGAGAAATATTGAAAATTATTTATTACACAAAAGTGTGACAAAAATTACCCTCTCTAGCTTAGCATTCAGAGACGGGAGAAAAAACATCAGGATTTCTGATTGTTGTTGTTGTTGTTTTAACAAGTGGAAGGAAGTAGATTCTTTCTCTGCAACAGTTCCAAGTCGTCTGTCTCCTGCCAGAAGCTTCTGTGAGTGCTGCTGGGTCACATGACCTGCCTTCAGTGAGCTTCCAAAGTGGCCTCTGATTAGTCAGAATGTCTCAGGAGATCTTGTAGTTTCCTTGCCAGTTCCAGCAGCCAAATAATGGAGCACAACTAATGAATAATTTGGACCCCTATATATGAATGGTTGGCAAATATTCAAAATAAGGTATTCATGTGCCCTTAGTACTTGTAGTGGTGTTTACCCCAAGGTACAGTTTTAGGGCTCAGAACACCAGAAATGGTTGTAATTACATACATAAAAAGAACATCATAAAAGGAAAACATCAAATACAAAAAATAAACTTAAACATACATAAAAAAATATTGTGCTTGTGATATACAAACAGGACAAAAGTGCAATTTGATAATAGGAATCAATGAGTCCTCCTAAGGTACAAGGGGCTGTGGATATTGAACTAGTGTTTGCTGAAGGATTTCCAGGATAGGCCATCCCAGCGAGAATGGACTGGGAGTGTAAGAGGGCCCGCCGGGGGGGGGGGGTTGTATGAGCATTGAAGGAACTGCTCTCTTCCTCTGGGGAGGGAGTACTGTGGCACCTGGTGATATGGTGACTCCCTGCAATGTCTGTAGGAACACCAGCCCCCTGGGACCACACAAGAAAAGTGGAGGTGATGGTGAATGTTGGCACATTGTGAGGAAGCACTGATGGCTGTGCACAGTCATATCTTAGAGGAACTACTAAGCAGAAAACCCTCTCGGCTGGAGCAGCATGATGTCCAGGACACTGGTCTCCTCTCCACCATGGAAACAACACTAGCATAAGCCTCGGCTGGTGTCTCAAGGTGATCTTGGTAGCTCCCTGTGTGGAGTCGCTCCATGAGGGGAAAATCATGGTCCTCCCAGACCAAGCAGCTGGGAGAGTGCTGGGAGGCCTAGTGGGTCCTGGGACAGTTATGGAGTACATCCCTGCACTGGCCAGAGAGCCATAAACACAACAGAAAAAGGAAAAAGATTTCCAGGGAGGGTAACAGGTGGGTCTCTGGTGGCAGTGCATTCCATAGGCCTGGTGCCACCACTGTGAAATGGTGTTTCCTCTTTGTATTTAAGGTGGAAGCAGAGTACCCACAGCAGCCCCAGGCCTAAAACTTGTGTTGTCCAACTTGGAGCCTAAGAGTTCAGAAGCTTCTGGAGGTAGTAGGAATTAATACTTTCTGGGCCTTTCAAGTTATCAAAGGGATCATGCAGTCAATACTCTGGTTAACAGACAGCAGTATAGCAGTGTTGTGATGGCATAATATCTTCTTTTATTTATTTAAACTTTTGATAACCAGGAAAAGCACACTGAGCCAAGCCTCTTTTCCAGGTGTGTCCCAGGGCTAAGGGGGAAGGAGTTACCACAGTATACTGTACATACATAGAATAGATACATGAGAAAATTACACACAATCACATAATTTTGTACAAAGGAGTTACAGTCAGACCTGGTTTATCCGTGCCTTGTTAATCCATATGTCTGATTATCTGAATGAAAAACACTGCATACAGATTTTTTGTTGCGCTATTGACCTCTTTATTATCACTGTCTGGTTACTACGTAGATTTGTATTACGTAACTAACTGGCAAGCACAAATGTGTATGGATTAACCAGGTCTGACTGTATTTACATTCAGTTGCATATATACAGTTATTTACACTGAATTGCATAAATACAATAATATACAGTACAGAGGTTTTGAAGTTTAAACCATGTTCTTTTGGCTAAAGGCAGACTAGTTGCAGTTACAGGTGGGGAAGGGGAGTTGACGAAGTTGAGATTTAATGGAGTTGTGCGAGGGTGAGTTTCTGAACTTCTGGGGAAGCTGGTTGCATAGGTAGGGGAGAAGGTAAGAGAAGGCAGATTTGCCAGCTGATGAGAGTGGTTTGGAGAGGGAGAAGGAGTGGGAGTCCCTAGAGCACAGAGTGGAAGGAGAAAAGGCTGCATGGGTTAGTTTCTCGGCCAGATAGGGGGTCAGTAGGTCAAACCAAAATTTGGAAATAAAAGAAACAGAGGCGAAAATGGTGATGGGAGAGGGGCACTAACCCGAGGGAGAAAAGGGTCATGCAATGGTGTGTTCTGAAAGGGGAATTTGTTGCAAAACAGCAAAAATGCATGGACTAAGGAGTCCAACCTGGATATTGAGGTGGAGGTGGTGGTGTTGTACACAATGTTCGTGTAATCAAATATTGGAGTGATCATTTTTGTTAGCAGTGTACGTCTAACAGGTAGTTCTTCTGGCCTCTTAGCAAAGATTACAAGCCTTGAGTCCACATTACACACTAGCTGTTGACATCAAATCTGATCACAAAGCAATGCCTTGTATCATACACTAGAATAATACAGTCAGAAAGAAATGAAAGTATGGCCCAGTGTGCATACAGTGGCTTCTCCTCCCTCACTTCACCTCACCACAGTTCCCCATTGCCACTGGCATATAGTGGCAGCCACCACCCTCACATCACCACAGTGCCAAGTAGACACTGGCATTCAGTGGCACCCTCCTCCCTCACTTCAACACAGTGCCATATAGCCACTGGCAAACAGTGGAACACTCCACCCACACCTCGCCACAGTGCCAAGTAGCCCCTGGCATGCAATGGAACCTACTCCCTCACCTCGCTACAGTGACAAGTAGCCACAGGCAAACAGTGACACCCTCCTCCCTCACCCTGCTCCAATCCAATCTGTCCTTGGCACCCAAAGGTAACTCCTTCACTCATCATTCTCCAAAACATTATTCCCTTATGTCCAGTGGTACCATGTACTATACCATCCTGTGAACCAAACCATCATTTTCTGGTGTACAATGGTACTCCACTCCCCCACTGTGCCTGAAGCATCATTCCCCTGCAGCCAGTGGTACTGCCACCCTAAACATTACACAGACCAATAGTCTCTGGTATCCAGTTGTGCCCATCCCTCACCCTGCCTGACACCATCATTCCCTGCCTTCCAGTGATATCCCCTTTCTCTCACACTAGCCTACAGCTTTAGTTCCTGACATTCAGTAGTACCCCTCTCTTACCCTGCCAAAAAACATTAGTCCCTAGCATCCAGTGGTACTCTGTCCCTTCCTCAATCTGCTCTAAAACAACACCTGGTGCAAGTGGTAACCCCCCTCAACCTGCTAAAAAACACAATCCCCTTGCACACTACGGTACCCCCTCATTCAACCACAAGAATGTAGCACCTGGAGACCAGTGTTACTCTACTCTATCCTATCCCCTCCATAAATGGCATCCAGCAATTTTTTTCATTGATATATTCATGTTACTTATATTTTTTCAGTGACATATTTCAACCACAGTTATATCTTTCACATACTTCAAGAAATCACAGTCAACCTTCAAATCATCAATTTAGACTATTGGGGGGGCAGTTAAATAACAAGACAAGAAGAGGTGCAATAAATGTAGGCAAGGGAGTCCAAAGTCCTCAAAGTTAGTTGCTAACAGCAAAAGTCAGTTTATTAGGCAAGAGCCACAGAGATTAACTCAGAGCAAGATATAGTACACCAATACATGACTGCAGGGTGCCCCAGTGCTTTGACCAGTTAGATTTTCATCAGGGGTGAGCTCCCATTACAAGCTGGCCCCTTAAATAGTTCTCCCCACTTCTATGACAGATTCTGATTGGAGACATGTCATTAAATATAATTGCATGGGGTTAGAACAAGGTCACCAGTGTTATAATTGAACCAGGAGAAAGATAAGGGAGGAAAGGTTTTTTTGGGGGGGAGAGCAGGGAGACTCAGAAAAGAGGGTCGTTAGGGCTTTTTCAAAGTGAAAAGATTATTGTTTTATGTATAGTGAATAAAAATACATCCTAATACAAAAAACTTAAAGTATCGCATTAATGTACAAATTCAGTAGAAATTCACTATACAAAACACTATATAAAAACTTCCAAACATTTTAAGAAATGAAACAGCAATTGCAAGTAATGATTCCTATGAGACTGATATAGTGATGAACTGAGGAATTTAAAAGGCAAAGATTTGAATGTTCCAGGAGATCTGGCTTGGTGGAGGACAGACTGGCTCAAATAATCCATTATAATGAGTGTCAGAAGGCATTCACTCTGAAAAAGGCAGGCCTTCTGTCACATATAATTGCTGCAGGGAAGAATGGGCCAGTTCATTGTCACTGAACTGTGGACAGGTTATTACATCTTCCTTGGCTGCAGCCTGGGAATGTTTTACCAACAAAAAAAAGTGCAAGGTGTTTGGCTGGATTTTCCTTGACAGGATGGCATTCATTAGGCTAGTGATCTTCACAGGTGGTCTGATTTGTTAGGGACCGGGGTGGGGGTGGGGGCTGCTCTGATGAAGCTGTCTGAAGGTACTCTTAAGCTTTGGGTGGTGTTTCAGCCAGTTCAGTGACAGAAGTGGTCTCAGAGATAACAGAGATGCATACAACTTTCAGTATGTTGGACACAGGTCCAACTCTACTGTTGGTGGAATGTTGGGATGCCTTGGGCCAGTGTTTGCTGGAATTCTCTAGTGTTGCTTAGAGGGAAACTTCCCAGTACAACTGAATAAAGCAGTGTTGAAGACCCTCTTAAAGAAACCATTGTTGAACCCAGAGATCCTAGTGAATTACAGACAAGTCTCAAACCCTCTCTTTTTGAGTAAGATTATTGAGAAGGTGGTGGCGATGCAGCTAGAAGCTCACCTGGACATATTTGACAACTATAAAATATTTCAGTTGGGTTTTACAGCTTGCAAAGCATGGGACTGCTTTTTCCAAAGTGCTTAATGCCCTATGGAGAGGGCTATAGGTGGGCATTACATCTCTGTCTCCCTGATATCGTCTTAGCTGTTGACACCATGGAACATCAAGTTATTATGGATTGTCTGAGGGACTTTTTGAGGACTTGCCAGAGTAGTTCTAGGCTTGTTTGACTCTTTTGCTTCCTGCAGGATGAAGTAGGTAGAATGGGGGTAATTACTCTTGGTGGAGGGCTGCACTTAGCTGTGGGGTACTTCAGGGTTGGTCTTGTTACTGATGCTGTTTTTGATGTATATGTTGATCCTGGGTGAGGTAAATCAATGATACAACTTAGAGGTAATAATTGTGCCAGTGTAGTGCACCTGGCAATGTACAAGTGACTGCCATACTGCATCAGTGTGTTTCTGATATCATCAACTAGATGGTCATCAGCTGGCTAAGTCTAATTCCAGGCAGGGTGGAAATGCTGCTGCTGATTGAATCAGTTCCCCATACGTCAGTAATGATGAACAGTAGTGCCAGATTCCTTCTTAAATAGCAATCAGTTTAGAGCTGTGAATAGCTTTGTTCACCTGCTGAAAATTGCTTGATTTAAGCCCTGTCTTATAGAACGTGTGGGGATTTAGCTATGTTTGTTTGTGCCATTATGATGTCCCACTTCCGCTAATGAAGTGCTATTTACCTAGGGTTATCTGGAGGGTTGGTGTGCCACCTGCACCTGGTGCAGACTGCAGCTGTCAGGCTAAGATCTGGAACAAAGGTTTCTTTTTTTTAATAGCACATTTTTACTCCCGCTGCTGGCGTGGCTTGATAGCGGTTATACCAACAATCCATGCTCCATCCCCCTTCCAGCTGTCGGGAATCGTGCTGCGCAGCAGTGTGGGCTGGTTGTTTGCCTTTTTTTTGCATGCTGTTGCTTGATTTCAAAAACATTCCACCCCTGTGGATATCAGCACAAAGTAAGTCCAGGCTGTAGACATGCTAATGCACATCTCAGCCAAGCATCTAATGGTATCTGCCCCTTCCCACACCACGAGTCCCATGTCACCGCCTGTGCACCTCAGTGTCATCCGCTCACTTATTCACAACTGCCCTCCCCAGCGGAGGAGGCGTGTCCTCATGGGACACCAACCCCAAGCCAGCTCCCAATGGCCCAGGCTTGTTCCTGAACCTGAGTTGTTGGATGTCATAGGCAGTAACACTACTGCCATGCCAAAGCACCAGCCATGGAACAAAGGTTTCTGATCACATCATGCTTCTGTTACATAGACTGCACAGGCTGTTAACTTCTGTATATCACTATTCAGATCTCCCTGGTAACATACAAGGCTTTACATGGATTAGATCCTGGCTACCTGAATGACCTCCTAATCCCCTATATTCAGGGTCCCTAGTGCTCTACGACAGAAGTTTCCGATTTCTGTGGCAGGGCTCTTTGGCTTCTGGGGCAGCATTTTCTGATTTCTGCAGCATGATTCATTCCTTTTGCAGTCCTGCCATTGGCTAAATATCATGTGATGTCATCGATGGAATCATATGCTGAGTACAGAGGAGGTGCTTCAGGATAAACAAGTTGGGAAGAAAGCGTGACACTATGGAAAAACAGTTTATTTGAATGACAATTAATTCTGTGGCACTTTATATATTTTGTGGCATTATGCAAATTCTGCAGAAAATTCTGCAACCACAGAATCACAGAATTCCAGGGGCCTTGCCTATATTGCAGCACCCCCCCCCCGCTTCACCAAGATTAATCTTTTGGAAGTTCCCCTCTTATCTCAAGAGATTGAAGGACAAAGCATTCATGATGGTGGCTCCATTGTTATAAAATTCTTTACCTGACCACTTACAATATGTGAACGTACCTCAGTTGAGGTGTTCAGTAAAGGGCTGATGTATCATCGTTTTGAGATCTTCTTGCAGATTATATTTTTTTTATCTGTAATGCTACTGATGATTGTGCTAGTGTTCTGACCATATATATATTTTTACAGTGCTATTGTACTGTGATGTTTGCTATGTGCAGTGCTCTGAGCCTTAGTGATACAGCAATATATAAATAAAATAGCCTTGCTGTGCCTTAAAGGGACAGTGTCAACCTTTTTTTGCATCACACTATTTATAGTTGAAAACCCATATTTTATTATTGCTTACCTTCTGCAAAATTCATTGGTGTTGCTGGTTGTTTAATCTGCCTCTTTTCTTAGTAGAACTGAAATGCATGCTAATGTTGTATTTATATCCAACCTTGTTTTGATTTAAATACTTGATCTACTTTTATTGCATACTTAATGAGCATCAGGAACACTACTGAACAGACACTCATGATGCAATAGTCTCCTCTCTTCCCACTGCATCTGGAGTGCAATACTGTGTTGGGGGAATTCATAAGTCCAGGAAAGATGCAGTGGGAGTTTATTAAGGAATGTAAATAAACACATTTTGGTGTGGTTACACCAGCATGGTGGGCAGTTTGTTTTTCACTTCTAAAAAAAAAGAAAGGAATCAGAATTAAACTATTATCTACATTAGCACAATATTCAGAATGTAAATAATCATAAAATGTGTTTTTTAAACTATGGACAGTTTGAGGGCTATGGGGAGTGACAGGTGTCCCTTTAGAGCCATATGATACAGTTATTCAAAGTCATTTTAAAGGAAGGCATAATTTCTAACCAATCAGCAGGTGAGACTCATCATTTATACTTACCTCTTATCCTGTGTGCAGTTGGCACCTCACCCTGCTGTGAAATGCACATCTAAGTTTAAGACTGAGTAAAATTAGCAAATTCCATTTCTGAAAAACATTCATCCATTTCATTAATTTAGGGACATTCTGTGAATGTGTTCAGTCAGTCATAACTCATCAGTACTTGAAGCTCTAGTAACAGAAAGTCCGCTTGAATTATTTCTATCTGGTGTACAGAGGGCTTAACAAATATGATAATTGAATGAATAGTTTTTATAGAGGCTTGAAGTCCAGCATTTTATTGTTTTGTTTCGTTTTTGTGAGATTTTGTGAGCTAGATACTGAACCTGAAAAGTAGCATACATAACATATTTAAGGGCTTGTATGGGTCTTAACATATTCTAAATGTGGAGATAGTTGATTCTGTAATTCATCTATTAAAGGGCTTCATAATTTCACAATTTAGTTTTTTGTAAAATTGTGCAAACATTTTCTAAAATTGTGAACGTTTGTAATTGCAGGCATGGATCAGAAATCTGACAGGCCTACCCAATACCAATAGGTCTTAGAATATAACAAAGCTAGATTAATTTGGTTTAGTAGTTATAAATTTATAGTGGAAATACTGCATATTACTAATTAGCAAAATGGGTTTGAAAATTCAAGGAAGCATAACGCAGTAGATAATGTCACCAGAATTCTACTTGAGGAATTTAACTTTCACAATGCACTTAACCACCATTGAACGTGATTAACTGAACTGTGTGCAGTTCTGTAGTTCCTTCCTGGTGCCTATTTCATTGTCCCCACTCCTTTTTAGTGCTGCAGTGGGTGTAGCCCTGCAGACCTTTAGGATGACTAGAGATCTGCATATACTTTCTAAGTTTCCACCCACTGTTCTGCCCACTGTGCCTGACTGCCTTGCTTGACTTGCATAAAAGTCTGCGTATATTTCCTAAGTTTCCACCCACTGTTCCGCCACTTTGCCTGACTGCCTTACTTGAAATATAACTCTTTTCCCATTCATTTCAATTGCCACTGAATAAGCAAAAAGGGGAACAAAAAACATAGAACAAGTCCTGTTTCTTTGAAGAAACTCCTCCAACAAGTATACTGATCATAAAAGAACTGCTGTGAATGCATTTGTGATATGCGTGTGTGTGTGTGGGGGGGGGTGTATTATCAGTAGGCAGCTTGGTTTGGGGCTTGACCATTGATGTTGTAGATGGAAGAACTAAAGGGAATAACATCAGCCTGATATGACCTCTGTCCTGAAATGGTTTATAGTCCTCAGTTTGCTTTCTTCCATAAAGCTTTCTAAATTGAGACGCACTGTATGCTGATAATGCATCCCCATCCCTGCACTTAATCAAGGCACAGTAACTAGGGTTCATTTCTCTTCTGTTGGGTTTTTTTTTTTGCTTTACTGGTTTTTGTTTGTCTCACTCTGGTGGTCAGATCAAGCAGCATCTGGTGCCAGTTGTAGAAATGCTAGTAAGAGACAATGGCACAAAAACAGGCTGACAAGCATGACCCTGCCTTAATAATCTCACAACAAATACAGGTTTGAAAATAATCTGACTTATAGTTAGAAAGGAGTGGACTTTATTTGCACTCTGCCATCTTAAAACCCCCAAATCCTCCCACCCACTTATTACCTTCCACTCTCCCCCAACCCCCATCATCCCATGTTGGGCAGCCAGACAATAACAGCCCTGACTCTTTCCTACTTGGCTGCCTTGCTTGAAATCTGACTTTTTTCCCCATTCATTTCAATTGAAAAGTTCAATAAAATTCTAAATCCAAAAAGTTGTTCTTTTCTGATCATTCATTACATTTCTGTGCCCTGTCTGTCTTTCTCTCTCCCTCTCTCTCTCTCTCTCTCTCTCTCTCTATATATATATATATAAAATCACTTTATCTCCTCTTGAGTGCTATTTTCCCTTTCACACTCACAAAACCTATGGGTATTAACTTTCTGATTGACACTGAAATGGGAGTTTCAATCAATCATTTATTTTTTGTACAGCGCAATTTAAAATGATCAAAGTGCTTTACATATATCAGTACCACAAAACACATCACACACAGTATTAAAAACATATCAGTTCAGCAATTTAAAACATATTCATACAATATCAAATATAAAACAACAGAGACATCAGGTTTCACTAAAGGCTAACCCAAAGAGATGGGGATTTAAAGCAGATTTAAATATCTCATCAGTATAGCACTCTCTCACTCGATGAGGAAGAGAATTCCACAGGGTCAGGGCTGCAAAAGCATAAGATCTAGCTCCTGCAATCTTCAAACGGACCCTGGAAACCTCTAGCAATCCCTCATCAGCAGAATGGAGTAGGCAGAAGGGGAGGTAGGTGCAGAGGAGAGCTTGCAAATAAAGTGGTCCCTGTCAATGTAGGGCCTTATAGATCAGTAACCCAACCTTGAAAGGGATCCTCCACTGAACTGGTAGACAATTCAGGCTGCAGAGCACAGATGTGACATGTCAAGATCTTGATAAGCCAGTCAACCTGGCAACCGCATTCTGCACTAGCTGGAGGTGGCAGAGGTCCATCCCTGGTAACCCTAGATATATGACATTGCAATAATCAAGGCATGAGGACTCAAAGGCATGGACCAATGTTGGAAGATCATCAGCTGGGACCAGTCACTTAATCTGGATGATATTCCTCAGATGGAAAAATGAGGTCTTGATGATAGTTGATACCTGAGACTTAAGCATCAGCCCATCATTAAAGATAATGCCTAGATTTTGCATGTGATCAGGGGTCACTAACTGGCTGTCCCCGAGCCAAAGCCTAGATGGCTGTCCAGTAGATGACCCCCCTACCTGATGACCTGGATCCACAGCCAACACCTCAGTCTTATCCGGGTTCAACCTCAGCCAGTTGGCACTCATCCAGTCCTAAATCTCAGATAAGCAGTTATTAAACACCCAGATAGCGTCACCCTGCTTGGGCACAAAGGACATGTACAGCTCAGTATCATCTGCATAGCAGCGAAAACTCAGCCCATACCACGTTATAATATCCCCTAACAGCAGCATATACATCACAAACAACATGGGTGAAAGTACAGAGCCCTGTTGCACCCCACAGGACAGGGTGAAAGGGGCTGAGAAAAAAAAAACTGACTTCACTCTCTGTATCTTGCCTGTGAGGAAGTATAGAACCATCTAAGGACTGTCACAGACAGACCACAGATCAGCCTCAGGCATTCCAACAACACACCATGGTCTATGGTATCAAATGCCTCAGAGAGATCAAGAAGGACCAAGATCAAATGGGTCCTCCAATCTCTCCCTATTAGGAGATCATCAAGTACCCAAACCAGCACCATCTTGGTGCTATACCTCTTTCTGAAACTGGACTGGAGAGGATCATAGATATCATGGGTGGTAAGATAGTCTTTGAGATGCAGCGTGACTGCCTTCTCAATAACCTTGCTCACGAAGGGAAGGTTAGAGACAGGCCTGTAGTTTGTGAGACAGTCAGGGTCGAGAGAAGATTCTTTCAGAAGGGGTGGAGAACCACCTCTTTCAGGGTGTCTGGAAACACTCCAGTTTCCAATGAATACCCAACAATCTCAGCCAGGACTGGTCCAATAACCTTCATGCATCCTACCAGGAGGTGCGTTGGACCTGGATCCTAACTACAGTAAGTCAGCCACAAGCCCTGAACAATCTTCATGACATCCATGACTACCGACTGGTCAAAGCTGGACCAGACAAACTGGGCATCTGCAGCCCCACACCGATCATCACGCTGCCCATTTGAATAAGCTGTACAGATCCCTGACCTGATGTTGGCAATCTTATCTGTGAAAAAGCAAGCAAACCCATCACACTTATCTTGTGAAAAGGTTCCCTGATGCTGGAAACAGACTGGATTGCACAGTCTTTCCACAGTATGGAAGAGCTGAGCCGGTCAATTTCACACAGTGGCGATCTCCCTGGACTGGAACTCTGCCTTCTTTCGAGAGATATCCAATTGATAGCTCTTGTAATGAGCCATCAAACTAAGTTTGTCCTCTGTCAGGCCAGATTTCCTCCAGCAGCGTTCCAACTTTTGACCCACTCATCTCAACTCCCTCAATTGCCAATCAAACCAGGGGGACTGAAGGCAGAGATTGAGGGGACGAATGTGGACAGGAGCTATGGAATCCAGGGCAGCTGTCACCACCTTATTATAGGTTAGTAACAGCTCCCTTGGATCCAAGCTTACACTTGAAATGCTCAATAGGTCCAGCACCACCATAAGACCATCGGGTCAAACCACGTAAAAGGCGGTAGCGGACCATTTCCATGGGGGCAGGTCTATTAAGAGGGGCCTTGAAACTGAACCCTATAGTGTGATGATCGGACTATCCAACGGGATCCACCTCCACGTCAGACATATCCATCCCCAGAAAGAATACCAGATCCAATGGGTGACTTTGTATGTGGGTCGCAGAGGTAATCACCTGAGTGAAGCCCAGCAAAATCATCAGCTGGAGGAAGTCCTGACCAAAATGCAAGAGTTCATCATCGACCTAGGCATTGAAGTCCCCCAGAACCAACCATCTGGGAGGCTCCAACACCATGTCGACAATGAAGTCTGTGACTTCCTGCCGGGACTCCTTCTCACCCCCTGGTGGACAGTAGATACGGAGTATCCTGCAACCCACACCTGTGCCCATGATACACTCAAAGGATCTAGGAGGCCTGACTGGCACATCTATAAGGCCCAGTTCAGTTTTAAAACAAATGGTTACTCCCCTGCCCCTACATTCCAATCTCGGGTGGTGTATCACTGAGTACCTGACTGGAATTACTGACATCAGTATGGGGCCTGCATTTTCATCCAGCCAGGTCTTGGACATGCATGCCCTGTCAGATGTTCCAACAAGACTGGCAATCAATTTCATCTTGTTTTTTATTGACCTGGCATTGCATAACACTGCCCAAGTTGGATGGGTATTCGAGGTTGATCATGCTATTTGCCCACCAACAGTGGAGCCCTTGGGTATGGATACCAGGCAGGGTGAACCCATCTCCTGGCTCCATTTCACCTCAATGCATATCCTTTACACCATCACCCCAATCCGACTGCCCTGTTCCTCCCCGATAGCCAGCCTTGCCTCCTCGCTATACCCAGGCTTGGCAGCACCTATATATGTCTACCAGTAGCGGGGGTCAGTCAAAAGGGAAGAAGGCCCAGAGCTCACCGGGGGAGTAGTACCTGACTGCTGAAGCTTTCTGGCAGCATATACTGCTGTCCAGACTCAGCAGCCACCTAGTTTTTATAAAATCCTACACACTCACTCTCTCACTTACAGAATCCCTCTCTCTCTTTCAGACACTTCCTTTCTCACAATTTAAATAAACTACACATAAACCCACTCCAAAACAAAAGTAAAAAGTGAAAACCACCTCAACAGCAAACCTCACAAGAGCAGCTAGTAATACAGAGCAGCAATAACACCAAATCACAACTACTAGCAAGAGCTTTGAAAAACTGTCCAAATAATGTTCAAGTGGTGGAGAGAGGGCTCTCACCACCCCTGCTTCCACAAATATCAAATTTGTTCAGCTGCAGTGGCCTCTCACTGCCACTGTCCCAGTTTATTACCCTTAATGCAGGTACAGTTTTAAAAATATAAAGAGGTCCTCTCACTGCCTCTCCCAGTCAATTTTATATGGCAAGAGCATCTCCTCTCTAAAAAACTTCTGTGACTGCTCTTAGTGCCACCTTTCACCTTTACTCATTCTGGGTCCTCCAGATACTCTGAATGCTATAAACCTCCCCTCTCTACCTTTGGTCTGGCTCTCCTCCTCCCTCCTGCCTCCCCCCCATCCCTCTTTCTCCGTACTCCCCCACCCCCTCCCTTCTTTCCTTCTCCTGCTCTTTTTCCCCTTAGAACTTTTTCTCTCCTTGCCCTCTTGCATTTCCCCCCTTGCTCAGGCTCTGTGACAATGTCGTATTGGACTGCCTACTCTACTTATACACTGCTGCAACAGAGCCATTCCCCGGTCCTGTGTCTCAGTCCCCCTCTCCCAATGCCCTATCTTTATTCTCACTCTCCTCCAGCTCTGCCTTCTGCCCCTGTCTTATCTATGTATCTTACACCCTACCACAGTCTCTCTTATGTTTTACATCATTACGTCTGTATTTCCTTATTTATTTTCCTTCATTAGTTGTGTTCCATCATATTGTTTGTTTGTATCTTAATTTGTACTGATGCACTGCTGTATTGTTACCACAAGGATTGTGACTTATCCTATCTCCTTATTGTATTTTGTTATTGTACTGTTTGTTCTCACCTGCACTGTTTTTGATGAGCCTTTGTAAAAGAGTCCCTGACTCAAATGTTTATAATTCTGAGATTTTCAATAAATAAATAAATTAAATAAGTTTACAGTTACCGGAGTTCAAAGTTACAATGTCCCAGTTTACAAGTCCTTGCTATAATAATGTGCAAGATTTTTTTTTCCATTTAAACTTTATTAATTTTCAGCAGAGAAAAAACCAACCAAGGACATACAGTAAGAATGTATACATCACAACAATAAATGTCCTATCCCATATTAATTACAATTAACTCTGCAAATCCCCCCCATCCTAAACCCTACTAACCATAAGAAAACAATAAAATAACAAAACACAAAACCCACACATCCCACCCAATACTCTATCCCACCCTACCCATCAAAAAGGCCCCCCTCCCCCCTCGAGGCACTCGCAATAAGTGTAATACTACCCGGGTAGAGTCAAAGTCTATCTAGAATAGCAAGTATCGAATAGTCCCCAGATCCTATCAAAAGATTTGACTGATTATGGAGAATAGCTATCATCCTCTCCATTCTTAACAAGGCCAGGAGCTCATTTAACCATTCATTGTAAGAAGGACAAAGCTTGTCCTTCCAATTCCAAAACAAAGCTTTTGACTGTGACAGCGATTAGAGCCATATAAAATTTCCTATTTCTAACAGGAAAAGCAGACATTTCACCCAGTACATAAACCTCCGGTCTAAACATATCCTCTAAACCTAAAAGCGGATTCAGGTTATTATGAATTTCAGTCCATAAGGGGGCTACCAACGGGCGATTCCAGAAAATATGCAAAAGGTCTCCTGAATCCGCCTCACATCTATAACATTTAGGGTTGTGCACTTGCAATAAGTGTAATACTACCCGGGTAGAGTCAAAGTCTATCTAGAATAACAAGTATCGAATAGTACCCAGATCCTATCAAAAGATTTGACTGATTATGGAGAATAGCTATCATCCTCTCCATTCTTAAAAGGCCAGGAGCTCATTTAACCATTCATTGTAAGAAGGAAAAGCTTGTCCTTCCAATGCGAACACAAGCTTTTGACTGTGACAGCGATTAGAGCCATATAAAATTTCCTATTTCTAACAGGAAAAGCAGACATTCACCAGTACACAAACCTCCGGTCTAAACATATCCTCTAAACCTAAAAGCGGATTCAGGTTATTATGAATTTCAGTCCATAGGGGGCTACTGAGGCAATTCCAGAAAATATGCAAAAGGTCTCCTGAATCCGACTCTCACATCTATAACATTTAGAGATCGTTCAGTAAACCCAAATCTTTCAATTTCTGGGGTGAGTAGTAAATGTTATGTACAACCTTGAATTGTATAAGCCTTAATTGGTCATGCTTAAGATATTTATGACATGCTGTCCAAATTCCTGTCCAGTCTAAGGGAATGCCTGGAAACACATCATTCCAATAAGTGCATGGGGCAAGATTTGTTGGATACACCCAATGAAACAAAACTAAATAAATTTTCGAGATTGCCAGAGAGGCACCAACCAATGGGCTTATATTCTCCAAAAATCCAATAGAGGGCATTTGTTCCGCTCTCCTACCCACTTTCCATAGCAAAACATGCCTGAGCTGCAATACTTTAAAGATATCCTTGTTAACAAGTCTAAGCCTTTCTATTATTGCCTGGGCGGGATTATGCCTCCACTTTCATCAAGGAAGTCCCCAAGGAGCAATCCTAACGCTTACAACCAGCCTGGTTTAATAACCTTATTGCCAATCTGAAATCTGGATTACCCCAAATTGGCTGTCCCTATCCTCAAGATGATTATATTTAATGAAACCACAAAGCTGACCATGAGACCTAACCGCAACTCCAATTGGAGATTTTTTCAAAGCTAAGGGAAGCACTTTAGGAGATAAAAAGAGAAGGGCAAAGGGATTGATCCCATGGCTGATAGTTAACGCCTTTTCAAATTTTACCCATAAAGGGTCAGAATCAGGTAAGCTAACCATGTTATCAAACAATGCCCATCTACCATATTTACTCAACTGAGCCGCCCAGAAATACAAACCAAAGTGGGGTAATCTTAGGCCACCCACTGGTTTGGGAGCAGCTAATTTGTAGTAGGCCATCCTGGATTTTTTATGTTTCCAAACAAAATTTGCAATTATAGCGTGAAGATTCTTAAACCAGGATAGCGGAAGAAAGATATCTAATCTGCTTAAAGGGTAGAAAAGCCTGGGAAATATATTCATTTTCACTACACTAATCCTTCCCACAAGGATAAAGGAGTTGAGTCCATCTCTTAAGATCGAGCTCTATGGTGTGGATCAGGAGTCTAAATTCAATTGGCGCTTGTCGTGCCGTATTCGGGTTAATACCAGACCCAAGTATTTAAGTGAATCTGGGCCCATTTCAGTCCAAGTTCTGTTTTCTCCTTTTAAATACCCTAGTGTTAAGAGGATAAACCACTGTTTTATCTAAGTTTAATTTATAATTAGAAACCCGATTGAATTGTTTTAACAAATCCAACAGTTTGGGAATAGATCTGGCAGGCCTCGACACATATATCAAGGGGTCATCTGCGTGGCAATAACCTTAATAGGGAATCCCAATATCTTAATGGGCTCTATCCCTGCTCTGGGTATTCTCCATATCAAGGGTTCCAAATACAAATTAAATAGCAATGGGGATAAAGGACATCCCTGCCTTGTACCCACATGTTGGAAAAGAGTTGGAGATGACTCCATTACAACTGATTCTAGCAGATGGGTTAGAATATAGGGCTCTCAGCCATTCTAAAAATTTTTCAGGAAATCCAAATTTTCGCATAGTTTCAAATAAGAAATTCCAATAGACCCTATCAAAGGCTTTCTTGGCATCCAAAGAGACCAACGCCATTGGAAGATTGGTCTCCTCGGAAGCCGAGAAAACATGGGCCAATGTTCTAAAATGGTCAATCGAAGATCTGCCCCTCATAAAACCTACCTGCTCACTCCCTATTAATTTGGGAAGCACCTTATTTATACGATCCGCCAATAATTTGGCCAAAATTTTTAGATCACAATTTAACAAAGATATGGGCCTATAGCTAGCCAGATCTGTGGTGGGCCTATTAGGCTTGGGGAGTAAAACAATGAAAGCTTCAAAAAAGGATTTCTCAGTCTCCTTCCCCGCACATATATGTTGAAACAACCTGAGAAGGTGAGGAGCTAGCGAGGAAGAAAATTTTTTATAAAAATTGGACGAAAACCCATTCGGGCCAGGGGTTTTATCTAGGGACAAATTCAGATAGCAGATTCAATCTCTGCTAAAGTAATATCTGCTGTAAGGGAGTTTCGCTCCACCTCAGTAAGAACAGGTAGATCCAAATCTTTAAAAAATGCAGTTATATGACACCCCAGAGGTGGTGTTGCCATCTCCTTATACAAATTCCCGAAATACTGACAGAAAAGTTGGCGATTTCATCTGAGGAAGTTTTAGCAAACCATCCTCCCTGGAAACAATTCCTCAATTAATCTAGAAGATTCCAATTGCGACAAACGTCTAGCTAATAATATCCCAGGCTTTCACCCTGATCAATATAATTGGCCTCGTCTTAACTAAAACCAGTTCTGCCTGCTCCCCAAGCAGTCTAAGATATGCATCTCTGGTCTTAATTAACTCTCTTTGTTATCCCTGGTAGGATGGTTGACACATTCAATTTCTAATGCCCTAATGCGTGCCAATAATTCCACCATTTTTTTCTTCTTTTCCCTTTTATTACTCACAGCCAGGCTAATCAAAACCCCCCTTAGGTAGGCCTTAAACGCCCCCCGAAAAATATCTGGGCTAGTCTCCTCATTCAAATTATTCAGTGTGAACTCCTCAATCTGTTCTGCTATAAGCTTAACCACTCTAGGTGCCCTGAGGATTTGATTATTAAATTTCCATCTATTTCCTTTTCTCGTAATAGATGCAAAGGAAATAGTTACCGTTAAGACTGCATGATCCGAAATAGGACCGGGTATAATTTTGGAATTAAGAACTCCTCTAAGGAGAGGCTGGGAGAAAGAAATAGTCCAGATGGGATGAGGTCCCATGGGCAGAGGAGGTAGCCTAATATCCCTGGAATCCGGGTGAAGGACCCGCCAGATGTCTGCCAGTCAAGCTGATCGAGCAGATCAGTCATTGCCCGAATAGCAGGAGTTAAGCAGAGCAGGGATTTACCTGATCTGTCCATTAAGGGATCCAAAGTCAGATTAAAGTCACCACCCAAAACCATCGGAAGGTGAGTAAAAGGCAGCAACACCTTTAGTAAACCCATGAAAAAATCCTGGGTATCCGCATTGGGACCATATATGGAACCCAATAATATTTCCGTATTTTGTAACCTCCCTCTGACTAGTACATATCTGCCCTCTGGATCCTGAAGCACCTGTAGAGGTTTAAACGACAAAAATCTATGTAACAACAACATGACCCCCCTACTCTGCGTATTACCCTGAGAGGCAAAAACCTGACCTATTTGTAACCTCCTCATGGCATTTGCTTCCGACAGTAATAAATGCGTTTCCTGTAGAAACACAACTTCAGCCTCGAGAAGTTCCATATGTTTAAGAATTCTGTATTGCTTATCTTTAAGCTGAGCTCCTTTAACATTCCAAGTGAGAAACTTAGTTTGTGTCAATGTTTCCATGTCGACTTCAGGGATGTAATACAAATGCAATTCCTTGCTGACAACGGTTTCAGACAGGAACTGTGAACAACTACCCATAAACCCTTTTTGTAGTGCCTCTAATAATATAAAACCCACCCACCCCCAATGATACCATACCCAAAATTGAAATATCCCAAAATCCAACATACCCCCCTACCCCAAACATATACCGCATGGCCCATGACAACAGGACACTCAGCTTACTCCCCTGCCCTGCCCCGCCTCCCCCCTCCCGAACATTAAATCCCATTGATGATATAACCCCTTACAAATTAAAGTATACCTTGTAAGACAACCTATCTTATACAGTATTAATAACCCCCCCTAGAAAATAACCATATACATCCAAAAACCTTCCATACATGACGTGATCAAAAAACATACATTAGAGAAAAGAGATGACTGTATATAACCCACACAAACTTATAAAGGTGTGGTATTTATATAACCGTTATCAGCCCCTGTAGCTATGAGAGGAACCTCGGCTGGAACAAACAAAAGAGATTAGTCCCAGGTAATTGAGCCACAACAAATTTATGGCGTCGTACAGGCATACGTTGCCAAGAGCTGCTCTGCTGGAAACAAAAGGGAAATAATAAAAACAAACCCACCACTTAATTGCAGAGCACAGAGTACAGGTTGCCTACACAGGCCCTACTCTCCCACACGGTGACCCCAAGGAACCAGACGAGTATTGAGCCTGATATGTTGCCCAATAGCAGGACCTTGATACAGGATAGAACTAGGCCGAGGAAACTATATAACACAACAAAAGTGTTGGCTGCACAAATTCAGCCATATAAAGGTCCCAGTTCACATATGAGTCCCCTAGAAATTAGTGTAGAGTGATCAAAGTTATCAGTCCAGCAAATACCCAAGATCTCCGATAAAGGGGCTCACAAGTCCCACACTAAGTTGCGTCTTCAAGGGTCCTTAAATAAAGCAGGCAAAACCTTTTGCAGTGTTTCCCTAGCCAGTTCTGGAGACTCAAATATATTCCATTCATCTTGAATCTTCACTTGAAGTCTTGCAGGATAGATCATCCGGAATTTAACCTCAGCTGCAATCAATTTTTTGACCACCACAAGGAAAGCTGCCCTTCTGTGCCGGACGGTGAATGGAAGATCTTGCACCACTCTGAGCTTCGCCCCCTCCCAGTATAATTCCTTATTATCCCTGGCCTTGGTGACAAATAGCTGCTGTTCCTGATAATTCAGGAATCGAAAAATAAATGCTCTGGGTGGACCACCTGGGGGGGGGCAGCGGACGAAAGCTCGATGTGCACGCTCAATTATGTAGGGACGAGCTAAGGGTGAGGGCCCAGCCACTTTTACAATCAACTTCTGATAAACTTAATCGGATCCGAACCTTCAGCTTCTCAGGCAAGCCAATAATCACAACATTGTTGCGACGGCTTCTCCCTTCTAAATCTTCAAGCTTAGAATCCACCTTGCCAAGCTTTTGCTGCAGTGCACTATGTTAGCTTCCATCAGCTCCTTAGTAGTTTCAGCGATTTAATTCTTGCAAAATTGTCTGAGATCTTCCTGTTCAAATCCTCCATTGTTGTGGTGAGAGACTTAATCATAAGCCATGTCATCCAATGTGGCCTTAAAGGCCTAAATTCTGCTAGAAATGTAGCCAACGAAGGGCTCCTCTGCCCCAGGCAGCTCCCTGGGCCCTGTGATAACTGGCGCGAGGCCTTGGACTTTTAGCGGCCTTTTCGGGCGTTATCGGAGTGTGTGCTTAAGCGGCGCTTTTTCATTTCCGCCTCCATATACTGACTTGGCTGTTCTATCGCACTGCATCGCCAAACCACGCGAAAACAATCGGAATTGCTCACTCAGAAGGGGTCTAAAAGACCGAAATCGGGATCGGTTAGCGGAGCTCGCGGAGAACACAGCCACTATGCGCTCTGCATCACGTGACTCCGATAATGTGCAAGATTTTACCATTCCTCCTCAGTCTTCTGTTTTGGGATCCACAGATAGCACTCCCTGGGAAAAGGAACTTCTTGCAGCAGCACTCTTACTTCCACAGACTACAGAGACAGTCAGGCCTCCCCCAATGCAGGGTACTTCACTTTAGTGCTCTCCCCTACTCAGAGCCATCAGTATCCCAACCTCTGTCCAGTAACTACAGTGGTCCAAGGGCAGCTCAAAAAGCACCAACCCTCCATCCAGCACAGTTTGAACCCCCAGGGGAAACCCCCAACCAAGTGCCCCACACCAGGTGACCTTCTAGACCCCTGCAGGCTGACGTGCACACAGCTAGTCCTTCCCAGCAACAGTTACCCTCAGAAGACACTGGACCTCCTGGACTGAGGCAGATTCAAGTTCCCAACCACCGACTATAGTCTGCTGATGAACTTGACCCACAAGTTGGCCAGGCTCAACTCCGTAAGGCAAAAACGCAGTCCTGGGATTGGGTCCACAGTTTACCACTAGCCAGTGCTCCCCAACCTCCTTCTCCATCTGTCAGAACAGTCTTGGGATCGGGATCAACAGTTCACCACCAGCCGTTGTGTCTCCACCTCCTTCTCAGTTCTTTAACTAGCAAGGACCACAGCAACAGTTCCTACAGTAGGATTCCAATCCGAAAGCACCACAGATAACACTGAAAATCAATCTCACCATAATACTAGCTAAAAACAAAGCTAGTTTGAAATCCGCTTTAAAATCCAAGAAGCAGGAGAGAAACAGAACTCTTCAGCTGCAGAAAAATAAGAAGTAATTGGTGCTACTGCACCACTGCACTACTGCCACTAAAAGCAAACAAATTAAAATGAGCAAAAGTAATGACAAAATAAAGATAAGAAAAGAATATAAAACACAAACACAAAATCTAATTTAAACAAAGTACATAAAAGAAATTAACATGTTAAAAACATGCTAAAAACCAAAACTCAGTGAGCTGCTATTTCAATGGATGGTCCAGCGTGGCAGCCATCTTTCATCTGTTTTATCTACAATCTAGTTTGCCATATATGTGTTGTGAACACACATTTTGAGGTGATTTGAAAGCTGAAACTCATACACAGTTTGTGAAGGCGGGGAACACTCAACAGAAAAAATGAAGTAAACATGTTAAATAACAAAAAATGTTATGAATGATAAAACAAATCTCTTTTTTGGACTTCTACTTCATTTTCCCACTGAATTAATGGGAAAGTCACATTTCAAGCCAGGCAGGAAAGAAATCATGTTAGAATTCAAGATCTATGCCTGATATCTGATTTATAGAGGTGTTTAGAAATGCAGACAGCCAATCAAATTAATGAATCAGTGTTTATGCCCAAAGTTAGCTATCTCTACAAAGTAAAATTCCATGGTTAATGAATAGGCAGGGAAAAATCCTGTGGTCTGCTGTAAATTTTTCCAATGAAGAGATTTACTGCTCTAGAGGGGAAGGTATCAATTTACATAAAAGGTGTAGAGAGAAAAAAACTAGTATTTTTAGACTCACTTTGCAAGATGTCAGGATATTGTATCTTGCGTGGGGGGAATGCCACAGCTGATATTTAGGAAAGCTGGTTACATCACAATGAAATGTGATTTACTACAGCTTGCAAATTATAGAGCCACATTGAAACAGAGCTAATTCAGCTAAAGGGAACAGACACACCAGCTATCACTAGTAAAACTAGAATAAAACCATTTGATTTGACATTAATATAGTCAAGAGGTGTGTCACATTATTTAACAGATATTGCAAAATAGCAACACTAGTGTATTGCGTCCCATAATAATGTTTTCAAAAAAATTCTAAACCCCACAGTGCTCCATCAACCCAGCTGTTGAAATGGATAAAAGCATGCCAGAGAAGGAGATGCTATTTCTTAGATGGGCTATACTGGGTAAATGAAATATAAAAAAAAAAAAAAAAAAGGTTTTATCTGTTCTTAATGATACACTGCTTAACTGTGCTTCCTTTTAAAATACAAATTACATGTTAGAGTTCAAGATCTGTGCCTGATATCTGATTTATAAAGCTGTTTAAAAATGCAGATAGCCAATCAAAGTAATGGATCAGTGTTTATGCCCAAAGTTAGCTATCTCTAGAAAGTATAATTCCACTGTTATTGGATAGGCAGTGAAAAATCCTGTGGTCTGTTGTACATTTTCTCCATTGTAGAGATTTAGTGGTTTTTATTTATTTACTTACTGAGCTCTAGGATTACAAATACCTTTGAACCAGAGATTCTTTTACAAAGGTTCCACATCAGACATTGTGGTTGTTGTACATTTTCTCCAATGTACAAATTTAGTGGTCTAGAGGGGTGGGATATCAATTTACATAAAAGGCATAGAGAAAAGAAAAACCTGGTATTTTTAGACAAACTTTGCAAGATGGCATGATAATGTATCTTGCATTTTGGGAATGCCACAGCTGAAATTCAGAAAAGTTGGTTCCATCACAATGAA
This sequence comes from Neoceratodus forsteri, assembly GCA_016271365.2. NCBI lineage: Eukaryota > Metazoa > Chordata > Ceratodontiformes > Ceratodontidae > Neoceratodus > Neoceratodus forsteri. The sequence goes on along the minus strand of CM057453.1, from coordinate 1,209,678,195 downwards.
ATACTGAACTTTTTAGAAAGCAACTTTCACTTAATAACAGCCATGTGCAACAATGCAGCCAACAGATAAAATCAAAGAGATAGTTCAATCTTCATACAGACAAAAGATTTGAAAGTATTCTAAATCCCACACTGCTCCATCAGCCCTGCTGTGGAAATGGATAAAAGCTGGAGCCCCCTGTAAATCAGATGCTGCTTCTCAGTTGGGCTATGCTGGGTAAAAAAACAAACATATTTTATACATTTTTAATTATATACTGTTTAACTAGTCCTCTTTTTAAAATAAAAATGACTACATGTTATTGTTTATTGTAGCTTAGTAGATTGGATTCAATTTTCAATTCAATTTTATTGATTCGGAAGATACTTTTGAGCCCAAGCTCTTTTACAGAGGTTCCACGCCAATGACTAGACAAGGTACAAAGTAGTAATCATAGAAAAACATAAAAAAACAACACCCAGTTTAAACATATACACAAAGACATTGTGGATTACAGGTTAGAGTGGTGAGTTACATGAGCAAAGTTATAAAGGCAGAGAATAGTGCAGCCCCTAGGAGCCTTCTCATCAAGTAGGGGGGAGGGGTGGTCAGGGGAAATTGTATAGCAGTAGGTGGGTGTTAAGGGTAGGCTGTGGGGGTCTTGTCTTGACCAAGTGCAGCCAGGAGGGTACGAGACAAAGAGAGACAAGTGCTGTGTCAATCATAAATTGGCAGAGGATTGTGATACCCGAGATTAGTTGCAGGAACATTTAGAGATTGTACTTAGGTGTTGTTTGGGGTTAGTTTTGAATTTGGCTAGACAGGTGGTGGCAAGGAGGTGCTCAGGTAATTCATTCAGCCACATGGGGGCACAGTAGGCAAATGCTCATTGCCCGAGTGAGGTACGACAGAAGGGGATGGACAGGGCCCCTCTTGTCCTCCCCCTGGTGGCCTGTGGTGTGTTTGTAGCCACTAACAGATTGCCAACACAGGCTGGTGTTTTCCCCATAAGTGCTTTCTTCCCTATGGTGCACGTCTGATGATTGACCCTGTTTTTTAGGAATATCCAATTTGTAAGCTCATACAGTGTACAGGTGTGCGCATCATGCTGTAAATCTAGGGCTAGCCTAAAGGCCTTGTTTAGAGCCACTTGTACCCATTTTAATGCAGTATCCATTGCCGCCCCATATTTCACTATTCCACAGTCGATATGTGATAATATGGAGCTGTGTACTGCAAGATGGAGGGCCTCAGGAGATAGGTATTTCCTATGCCTGTAAAGGACACCAATCTTAATGTTGACTGCCTTGACCAGGGAGTCAATATGTTGAGCAAATGTAAGGGTTTCATCCAGTGTGATCCCCAGATACTTGAACGTGCAGACTTGTTTTAGTGGCCCACTGCAGGAGTTTGTAATGATGAGGGGGTTTTGTTTGATTTTTTTTGTGTGTACTGGTAATAAGCATGGCCTTGGTCTTTTTATAATTAAGTAGCAGCTTATGTCTGCAGAACGAGATCTCCGAAGAGGAGAAGGATACCTGAAGCTCAATTTGCAGATTAGCAAGGGACGTGCTGCTTTCCAAGAGCACGGCATCATCAGCGTAGAGTATCAGTTTGGTGTCGCAGGCAGTAGGGAGGTCATTTAGGAAGATACTGAAAAGTAGGGGCCTAAGGATTGATCCCTGGGGCACCCCCAGTAAAACCTCTCTTGCACTAGAAACTGTATGTCCAATTTTGACACATTGAGTTCTGCTTGTAAGGTAGTCTTGGAATCAGCATAGTGCACTAGGTGCCACACCCATGTTTGACATTTTGGTCAGTAACAGGGGGTGATTAACTGTATTGAAGGCTTTGGTGAGGTCTATGAAGATAGACCCCACCAGTTTGCCTTCATCCAAGGCCTTGTGTGCATTGTTCGTAAAGTCCAGCAGAGCAGTGGTTGTGCTGTGGCTTTGTTTGAAACCATGCTGGTAAGGGCAGAGCAGGTTATGTTTGTTGAGGTAGTCAATGAACTGACCAGCTACAATCTTTTCCAGTGCTTTGGACAGCAGAGAGAGTATTGAGATGGGCCTATAGTTGGCTACCAAGGATTTGTCACCTTCCTTATGCACAGGTGTGACTAGGACCAGCTTTCAGACCTCCAGGAATTGAGCAAGAGTCAGTGATTTGTTAAACAACTTGGTGATGGGCACTATGAGGACATCCAGGGTGAGGGAAAGCAGTGTCATGTCGATCCCATTGCTACCCTGTCTTGTCTTGCTTAGTACTTTCCTGACCTTAGCTAGTGTCTCCTTCACAGTCACCCTTTTAAGGTAGAAGGGTGGGTGAGAGTGTTCGGAGAGTCCATTGTTGGTCTGGCTCTGCTCAGAGTAGAAGTAGACTGGTGGTACTACTGCTGTGAGATAAGTGAAGGCCTTGTTGAAGGCCTCCTCCATGGGTAGGGGGCCTGTGATGTGATTGCTACTGATGTTAAGTAGACAGGGATGCATCTTGTCCTCCTTGCCAAGGATGCTCTTGATGCTATCCCAGAACCTTTTGCCATCTCCCCAGGAGTTAGAAAGCTGTGCTTTGTGATAATTGGCTTTGGCTAGCCAGTTTAATTTAGTGCAGCGATTTCTGGCCACTCTATAACACTGGTAATCAAGCCTGTTACCCGTGTTTCTTGCCTTCTCCCAAAGTGAATCCCTTTCATTCATAAGGGAGAGTAGTTCTACATTAATCCACCCATTAGCTTGCCCTTTAATTTACCTCTTTGAGAGGGGGTCATAGATATCACAGATGCTGTTGAAGCCATTTGTGAAGTAACTGAGGGCCTGTTTTAGGGATGATGTCTGACTGATTGGGGTCCAGTCATGACGGGCGAGTGCCAGTTTGAGGGATCCAAGCATACTCTTTCTCAGGACCCTGCTTGTTATGAGGTTGGGTGGGTTTTGGTGAATTTGTTAGACCACAGCAGTGTGATAGGGGAGTGGTCACTTAGCATGTCAGGCAGAACCTTGACCTCAGAGATTCGAGATGGTGATCTGGCTAGTACCCAGTCAAGAAGAGTGCTGCTACCAGTCTTATAATTCTGTCTGGTAGGGCGGGTGACTAGTTGTGACATATTGGCGGTGGCAATCATGTCCCTAACTGGTGCAGCCAGTATCAATCTAATTTTCTTTAGCTCTAGGTTGGCACCTTCTCTTACTACCAATTCCAGAATCCCCTTCAGCTGACATCAGAACAGTAGGCAGCAGTGGGAGATTCAACAGCCCATAGTGCATAATAGAGCTTTTGTCTAATCACCAGTTAGATCAGCCCTGTGTGACTGTACATGGCCCAGGGAGAATGACAGGACAAGCAAACAAAATATCAGAACTTATATAAACTCTAACATACAATGCAGGCTACTGAACCTATCACTTCTGCATACTGTTCTAAGGCCAGCTGCAAGAGATTCTAGGATCTGTAGTAACAGAAAATATAAAAAGTGTTTATAACCTCTTTTGCTCTGATGGTGATTGCTACAATTTACTACAGCTTACAAATTACAGTGCCACTTTAAAACAGCTAATTCAGTTGAAGGGAAAACACACACCAACTATCACTAGTATAACTAGAATAAAACCATTTGATTTGATATTAATATAGTCAAGAGATGTATCACATTAAAGAGCTACAGGGGAGCATCGGAAGAGAGACCGGTGGCCGTAGCTGTGATCAGATCAGGAACAGGGGAGTATCAGGGAGAGAGACTGCCCAGAACAGCGGCCATGAAAGAGGCCATCAGAGTTGGTGGAGAGCAGGTTGTTTGAAGCAAAATAGCCTGAGCTGGATCCTGGAGGAGCCAATTGGGCAAGGGGACCTGGCACCTATCCACTGAAGGAGCTGTGATTATGTGGCTCCTGCAGGAGCCAATCCAAAGGAGAGGCACCAGATTTGAGAGTGCAGACAGCTTTATAATGATCACTGGCCACCACTCTCAGCAAAGAACTGCAGGGGAGCACTGGGGAGAGAGACCGCGGCTGTATCCACGATCGGATCAGGAGCAGGGGAGCATTGGGGAGAGAGACCACCCAGAGTGGCAGCTGTGGAAGAGGCCACCAGATTTATTGGAGGGAAAGGTTGTTTGAAGCAAAACAGCCTAAGTTGGGTCCCACAGGAGCCAACCAGGTGGGGGACTCAAAACCAATCCACGGCAGGAGCCGTGATTACGTGGCTCCAGGAGGAGCCAATCCAAAGGAGAAGTGTCAGATTTGAGAGTGGGGCCAGCTTTATAAGGACTACCAGCTGCCTCTCTCAGTACGGAACTGCTGGGAAGCATCAGGGAGAGATACTGGCTGCTATAGCCACAATCAAATCTGGAGCAGAGGAGCATTGGGAAGAGAGACCGCCCAGAGCGGTGGTGGTGCGACAGGACAATAGAGTTGGTGGAGAGGGGGTTGTTTATCCCAGCCTCCCACCCTGGCCCTGACCTCCAACCCCAGCCCCAACCTCTATTAAATGCACAAGAGTGGAGGAGGAGCTAGTACAGAGGAAAACAGCAAGCAGGCAATGACAGAAGATGTAAGCATTTGTAACCGTTTTTGTTCTGATAGTGAATGCTATGATTTACTACAGCTTGCAAATTACAGAACCACATTAAAAAAGAGCTAATTTAGTTAAAGGGAACATGCACACAAAATATCACTAGTTTTTCTTATTATTGACAGCAAAGGAACACAACGTTGATGATAGGAGTATATTACATGATTTACATCTTTTGCAATTGCCTGCAGTCTGCCATTTTTGCCATTTCTACTGGTTCCTGAGAGGCTAGAGTTCCAGCCTTTGGGTGTCTCCGATAAAGACACCCATGTTGTAGAGGCCTCTCAAAAGGAGTCAACTTGGCAGTTCTATGTCTTCAAATGGGAGCGCTTTTTCCATTTGGTGCTAGGGCAGGGAGCTTGACCCCCTCTCTTGCCCTGTGGCTAGCATACTAGATTATTCATGGTCCATGTCTCAATTGAGCCTAAGGTCAATGGTCCTCAAAGTGCACCTAGCATGCTAGCCCAGTGGAGTGGAGGGCTGAGGCACTGGGCACCTATCTCCTGCCACACCAGTGACTTAGGGTCAGGAATTGACTCAGGTTACTTGGGGACTGGCAGGGTGAGGGAGGATCAAAGATCCATGTACAAAAAGCTTGCAGTAAGTAGCTATCACCCACCAGCCTGTAGCCACCACCAGCTGCCATCCAGTCAGATACCTCCAGCAGCCCAGACTCTGGTGCCAGCATTTAATCTTTTGTGGAAGATACCACCTCTAGTGTTTGAGGGGGTCATTCATACTCAATGACCATTCAATGCTTTAGTGCTGTCAATCTGATTTCTTTCATAGACATTACATTCATAAAAAAAATCAAGAAAATACACATTTTTGACACTTACTAATTTGAGGCAGATTCAAATCATAGCTTTGTAACCCAAAGCCATACCTCTGTGCCTCCACTCCTCCATTTTCTTTCATGGCTGTGATCAAGACTCTTAATGGAGGAACAATGAAACTGCTCTTTTGCAACTTGAATTTGTTTCTTGCTCTGGAGAGAATGGTTAATAGTCATTACTCTCACCTATGCAGAGATAATGAACACTGGCTTTGGATTAGTGAAAGGGGGGGGGGCCTTGAGGGGTCATCCAATCCTCATCAATATCCAATTCATTGTTTCTGTGAACATGTTAGATATTTAGTGTTATTGACTCAATAGGTTGCATGCTTGTCTCTGGGGCTGGAAGGCCAGAAGGACATAGGTGGGTGCCGCGCACCAGGAAATTGGGCTAATACCCTATATTGATATGGTAGTGTACCACCTGGGTATGGGATATACAACACTGATGTTGTTGTGCTAGCCTTTGTATGAGGTGTTAAACCAAGGTCCCTTCTTTCCATCTTTTCTTGTTTTCCAGGTGAAAGTTAAAGATCCCATGGAACTTAATGCAAAAGTCAAAGAACTTTTTATTTAAAAATCAGTCAACAAATTATAATACAAATATTCATAAATATATCATGTCATTATTTCCTACCCCTAGGACCCACCCCCTTATTATATGCACTTATTTTACACAATTTCTGCTACACAGTATTTATAGAGACATCATTATGGGGATCTCAAGAGGTTTAATCATTAGTTATGGAAAGCTTCAGTCTCTATTATTCGCCATTCTTCCTACTACAGCAACCTAATTAAGACTTAACATTATCCAACCATGATTTCAGGTGCCACCTCCTGGTTAGTATAAGAGATACTTGGCACTGTGCTTGCCATAGAAAATATTTGAAAATGATGAACACCAACTGCTGCATTCCCGCCTCACACTCCCCTTGTGGAAGGGAGTTTAGGTTGTAAACAATTCATCCATCCTGAGGATTGCACAAAAGAGGCTCCCTTAAGACCCTTAAAAACATAGCCCCTATTTTATGAAAAAAGGAGCATTCTGAGAACATGTCATTTATTATTTTGCTTTGCTTTACAAAGGAGGATCTTGGACAGTTCTTCTTAATCAGGCTTTTATGCATTCTTTGCTTTCAATTATAGTTACATAAGAGGACTTAACCATATGATTGCATCTCACTTTTTTATCAGGATCCTTGCATTTTGCATATCACAAGAGCCACATTTTAAACTTTGAAATTTATGGCAGGTGAGAACCTCTAGGCCCTCCCAGTCTGTCCATTTTCTCTACCTGCTGTAGAAACTACAGACCCTACTTGATCTCTGGCTTTGTTCTCATTCCTATCACTTGGGTTTCACAACTTGCTTGTTGTGGTGCTTCACAAAGGACACCATCCTACACTGGAACCAAACTGGCCCAAATTCCTCACCTGCAGCCCTATTGGCTCTTGCCAGTATTTGTTTTCTCTAAGTTTGATCATATGGAATCAGTGAAGCTACTTGTTCCCCTGATATCCTCATTGTTCTTCATAGTGAGACCCTTCCTTAAAAAGAGACCCTCCTACACCTTTTATGATCATACTTTTAACTGCAGAATAACCAGAACTCATTTTTCTTGGTGACTCATTCATTTTCTTCCTCCACTTAGTCTTTATGAGTTTCTCTAGGTCCTGGACTTTCAAGTACACTGGGTGCTCAAGCTAGTCAATGTTGCTGGTTGTGATTCTAATATGACCTGATTTCAAGGGGAAAACTGTTGTCCCTCTGGAGTCTTTTGCTACAACCATGGATGTACCCTTGTGCTACCCAGCTCTGCTGCTTACCTTGGTGAACCTATTAATCTAACTCCTGTCATTGGTGACCCACTGCACTATTAGTTGAAATCCCACTTACTGCCTTGTCCATTTAAAAGACCAGTGCCACCACTCTCTTGGCATAACTGTAGCCCATGTTTTAGCAAGCAGGCATTTTTTTGTCCAAGAATGCCATCTAGTTGGCCAGAAAATGAAGCCATTGTGGTGATAGGTGGTGATGTAGCTAATCTAGCCTATCTAGTTTATTATGTGACCTCTAGGAGGAACTATCCAGAGAAACATCCTGTTAATCAAGTAGTTGCCATCTTACCTTCAACCAGTGTGCAGCATAGTGCTTAACAGCACACAAAACATGGTGTTAGAAATTAACAGAATCAGCCCTCATCTGTAATTCTGAGCCCTCCACTGAGTTGTCCATTGTTGGGAAGTCTGTAGGTACCTACAGGAGCATGTACAGTAGCTGGGGTTATTATTTTTATAGAAAAAAGTGGGAGTCCATTTTCGCAGGTTGAGTGTGGTCCAGAGTGAGAGTCGAGCCATCAACTGAGAGGCTATGGGAGAACCAGAACACCAGCCTGCCATCGGACAAGAAGCAGCACAGCAGCAGCAGAAACAACACCAGAAAAAGTAAAAGCAATTGCAGGAGCAGAAATTAAGTCCATCCAACTGGTAAGGCCACTCCATTACTTTTCTTCTCCATTGCAGTGGAGAGAGTGCAAAGAATGCACATTGGGTTCTCTCTTTCTCCCTCCCAGTAGTCATTTGGGAGCTGGAGGTACAGAAATGCAAGGCTGCATGGGGGACAATGCAGATAACATCCTCAGGGGGATGATGTTGATGGATGTGGAAAATGAAAACTATAATGCGGTCCTGGAAAAATTAAGTGCATATTTCACAGGCCACTGAAATGTTATCTATGAAAGGACCAAATTTCAAATATGCAGACAGGAAACAGGGAACTGCTAATGACTTCATAACAATATTATAAGCCATTGCTAAGCACTGTAACTATGGAGACCTACGAGTGAGAGTGATCCAGGACTCTACTGTCGTGGGGCTCCGATACGGCGGATTGGCTTTACTCATGCAGCTCACCAATAACTAATTTTAGAGAAGGACATCACAGTAGTCTGACAGAGTGATGCTATATGAAAACAGCAGTCTGACCTCTGACAAGAGCAGGTCAAGGGGCAGAACAAAGTACCCTAGGAGTGGACACCAGTTAGGGCAGATGTTTCACCACCCAGAGGAGTACAAATAAATCCAGTACAGTTCATAATGTGAAAATTCAGCCAATCAAGTTTTACTAGGAGCAAAGACTTCACTATTCATGTATTTATTCTATGAGTTGGACACTACAAAGAGCAGACACTCTGCACTGGGGATCATTTTCTTTATTACAGGTTGATTTTCTGGGTGCTGGTGGGGTAGGTGAAAGGTGATGGGGGCCAGAGAGAGGTTAGGTGAGAGACTGTGGATGCTTTTTATGATGATGACTCTTAGTCTTGAAAAGTGACTTACGCAATGGTACTTGGGTGGGGGAGGTAGGTAAAGTGTGTTTGGCACATGGGTGGGGGAATATTACTTCTTACTGCAGCCTGAATTTACCAGGGTAGGAGGTGGGAAGAAGGAGGGTGCCAGTGGGGGATGGGAGGGGGGGATCAATGAATATAATATTTTTGGTGTTGAGATGGTGCTATAGCAGCAATTTGCATAATGATTTGCTTACAAATTGGCCATTCATGTAGATTCACCACGCAAATTCAGCCAATTTGCCTGACCAATAACAACACAAATTGCAGTTGTCAAGTTAACAAATTTGCTGAAGTATGCAAATTTTTTCACAGAGAAAATTTTGGGAAACTCAAACACCATTACTTGTAAGTAAAAAGGACTGAATATGTTAAAATAATTACATGGCAAGTGATCCAAAGGCATAATAATCCTCCACTTAGCTGAAAGTGTTCAGGCAGTCTACCCGGACCTTCATTAATACCCAATGGAAAAATAACAGAAAAGTTTAAAAATATTTTTAAAAGTCAAAATATTGCACAATAGTAATAGCAATTGTTATTTTAAGACTACTTGAACTTCTGTAGAAATGTGTATCTATCCCAAAATGGGAGATGTGGTGATCTGTGGCACTGTAGCTAAGTCAGCCTATTTAGTTTACTATGTGATCTTTGAGAGCAACTACCCAGCACACCTTTTGTTAATAGAGTAGTTGCTGTCTTACCTTCAACCTGTGTGCTGCATGGTTCTTAACAGCACACACAACATACATTATCTCTCAACAGACTCAGCAAGAGTTAGCCTGTTGGTATTCCTCACATGCCCCAGGGCCAAACGAAACATAGAAACTGTAAACCAATAAGGACCTCTTGGTCCACCTAGTCTGCCCAGTTTTCCCTGCCTACTGTGCCACTGCAGACCCTATTCACTCTCCAGTCATCTCCTCCCCTTGCCTTACTACAATAGTCCCCTTGTATCTGTCCCACACATGCTTGTATCCCATCACAATTTTGGCATCAACCACCTTCACTGGAAGACAGTTCCAAGAGTCCACCACCCTCTCCATGAAGAAGTATTTCCTCACTTTTCTTCTGAGCCTCCCCCTCCCAACTTCGTAACATGACCCTTTGTCATCAAGCTTCTTTTTCTATGGAAAATGCTACCTTCCTGTACCTTATTAATACGTGTTAGATATTTGAATGTTTCTATTAAATCCCTCCTTTACCTCCTCTCCTCCAGAGAGTACATATTCATTTCCTTGAGTCTCTCCTCATAGGGCTTTTGATGCAGGCACTGCGCCATTTTGGTAGCACTCTTTTGTACCACCTCCACCATATCACTGTCCTTCCAGAGGTGGGACCTCCAGAACCAGACACAGTACTCAAGCTGGGGACTTACAAGTGATCTGTACAGGGGTAATATTACCTCCTTCTTCCTATTGGTGATACCCCTTCCTATGCACCTGAGCATCCTGCTAGTCTTCCCCACTGGCTTATCACACTGGTTGGCTTACCTCAGGTTATCAGAAATGACCTGAAGGTCCCTTTTCTGTTTGGTGGTTGCAAGTAATTCCCCTCCCAACTGGTACATAGCTCCGAGGGTTTCAATGCCCCAAGTGCATGATTTTGTACTTTTTTGCCTTGAAACCCAGGTGCCAAACCCTTGACTATTCTTCCAACTTTTTCAAATCATCCATCATCACCCCCCCCCACTGGTGTGTCTACTCTGCTGCTGTCATCCACAAACAGGGATACTTTCTTTTCTAGCCCTTCTGCAGTGTCTCTAATAAAGACATTAAAGAGGACTGGGCCTAGTACTGAACCATGAGGCACCCTGCTGGTCACCTTGCCTTCTCCATAGTAGACACCATTTACCACCACCCTCTGACTTCTGTAGCTTAACCAACTTCTTACCCAGTTTATAACTTTTTGACACACTCCTAGACAGGCCAGCTTCTTCACCAGTCTTCTATGTGGAATAGTGTAGAAGGCCTTACTAAAATCCAGGAAGGTCACATCTACCGCTCCTCCTTGATCCACTACCCAGGTCACCCAGTCAAAAAGTTTGATCAGGTTTGTCTGGCAAGATCTTCCCCCTTGAAACCATGTTGCCTTGGATCCTGTCATTCACTGGTTACAAGGTATTCCACTACCCTTTCCTTCAGTAGTGTTTCCATTTCTTTGCCCATTACAAAAATCAGGCTGACCGATCTGTAATTTCCTGTCTCTTCCCTGTTCCCACTTTTGGGAAGTGGGACCACACCTGCCCTCCTCCAGTCCCTCAGAACCTCCCTTGTTTCTAATAATAAGTTGAACAGACTTGTCAGGTGCAGCCAGCACCTCTTTGAGCTCCCTCAGTGTCCATGGGGTTCACCCCATCAGGTCCCATTGCCTTATCTACTTTTTATTGTGCTAGTACCTTCAGGACTTTCTCCTCTGTAAAAGGACTGGTGTCCACCTCCCTACCATTATGCCCTTGTACCTAATTTTTGGCCCATCACCTACCCCTACTTCTATAAATACTGCAGAAAAACATTACTTCAATATGTCTGCCTTCTTTTGGTCCTCCCTCTTGCAAACCCCTTTTTCCTCTTTTATCCTTATTATTCGCCCTTTGGTCTACCTCTTCTCGCTTATATTTCTAAAGAAAGCTTTATCTCCTTCTTTTACTGATTGGACAATATTCTCCTCTGTTTGTACCTTTGTTCATCTAATTGCCTTCCCTGCCTCCCTTCGTTTCTCTTTTCCCTCTCCTCCTCCTTCTGTGCCTTTTTGTACTTTCTAAATGCTATTTTTTTTGCTTTTACTTTTTCTGCTATGTCTTTAGAGAACTATAGCAGTCTCTTTTTTTCTCTTACCCTTGTTAACCAGCTTGATGCAGAGGTTTGTTGCTTTTTCAATGCCCCTCTATATTTTTGTCCATAGTTCCTTGATTCTACCTACATCCTCTATCCTTCCCAGGGCATCCCTGAGGCATTCCCCCATTTTCCTGAAATCAGCCCTCCTAAAGTCTAGGACCCTCATCTTAGTGTGGCTCAATTCTGACCCAGTCCTTATATTGAGTACCTTGGAGAAAATCCTTCTATCTTTCACTTTGGAACACCTCTGATTCAATAAATGACCTCATAATAACTTGTTTTCTCCATCATAATGAAGACAACAATCAGCTCCTCCCTCTAGCTGCAGTGATTGGCTGTGGATCACACTCATTTGACCTGCACTACAGGAAGGTGAATCACCTTACCTGCACTTGCATCATGTCCTGCATTGCCACTCAGACTCTCCTGCAACTTTTACTGGTTAGTGTTCTATGAATTCTTCCTTATCACCACTCATTCCAGACTTTTCCTTCCTACTCCATGGCATGTCAGGTGTATGTCTGGGCAGCATTTATGGATATAGCTTCCATAAAGTTATCAAACAATTCTGCAAGTTCACAAAAACTCATGAAAGTTGACTTTAAGTACTGATGTAATTTTCTAGTTTTAGCTGCTTATAAATTGGCCAAACAAGAGGTTAGAAAGTTAACTCACACAAATCTCTTTTTTCAGCATCACACCTGGTGGCATTGTGTTACCTAGTTTTAACGTTACAGAGGCTTACAATTTTAAGTACTTGTGAAATTTCATTCAACATACTCTGAATGTTAGCATGCCTTATAGCTAGCAGTCCGAATCATAGCTCTCTTATGTATATGTAGTGGACAATACATATGCCAAATCTGAGGAAATCTGAGTGAGAATTTTTCAGATTAGAAGAAAATACCATAAAATGAAATTGTGGTAATTTTCATGACATTTTTTGTAGAAATTTCACAAAATCTCACAGGAACAAAGGTAATTAGGCAAAATTCTGCCAGCAGAAGCTACATGTTGCATAACTTTGCTACTGCTCATGTTGGCATTTCTTCAAATAGATGTGACCTCACAGAGACTGCAAAAGTTCCTAAGTAAACGGACCGGCAAATTCTCCCCCTCCCTTCCCGCAATGTGCAGCAAAGTTATTGGTGACTCTTGTATGCAAAAATATTTTGGTTTACTTGCTGTTTGCTGTACTATAGTAAGTAGATTGTATCTTAATAATTTTACTTAGTTCTAAGCAGACAGCTTCTATTGTTACCAATCCCAGAATCCCTTGCAACTGACATCAGAGCAGTAGGCAGCAGTAGGAGATTTAATAGCTTGCACTGCAAGTTATAGTTTATATTGCTTTCATTTTTTTTGTGCTGTTCCCACTGCCCTCCCCAGCAATGTACAGTCACAGAGGACTGTACTTCGTCTCTGGGGAAAAGCAGGCCCAAAAAACCTCTTACTAGAGACTATGAAAACTTTGACATGCACTGTCTTTTGAATATCTGACTGCTTTTACTGCGCCGATGTCAGCTGCAATAGATTCTGGGATTTGTCATAACAAAAGATGTCAGCCTAGAACTAAACAAAATTAGTCTGATACAATCTACTATACTACAGTAAAGAGTAAGTAAACCAAAATATTTTTTTTTACACGTGTCCGTTGGGACCGGCTCCACACTTGAGAGTGGGGCCCTTTGTGCTGAGTGTTCTCCTTTAGTGGAATTTCGGGTTACACTTTATTTTAAGAGTCAGTTTCAGTGTAACTGCAAGGTATGTAAATCAATCATTTTGCACAATGGGGTAATTACATTGTAGTTGCATGTTTGTTGCATATAACTACATCACAATTGCAATGCAGTTACGGTGTAGTTAAGAGAACTTAAAGTGTTACTAAATGGAGGGGAAGGCATACTTATTCACAGATGATTCCAAGATAAGCAATAGAGTGTACAAGCCAGAAGGGGTGGGTAAGATGAGGAGGGACCTTAAAAGGTTGGAGGAATGGTCTAAAGTTTGACCAGGTGGGTTCAGTGTGAAAAAGTGCAAGATTATGCACATGGGAAGCAGAAACCTGGGGGTGACATATGAACTGGGAGGAGTACAATTGGCAGTCAAAAAGCAAGCTTGGAACTTGAGAGTTGTTATTATGGATGACCTAAAGATGGCTAGGTAATGTGAAGTGGCAGTGACAAAGGCTACTCATATGCTTGGCTGCATAGGGAGGGGTATTACCAGTAGAAAGAGGGAGGTACCATTGCCCCTTTACAAGATGCTGGTAAGGCCTCATCTTGAGTACAGCATTCAGTTTTGGTGGCCTCATCTAATGAGGGACATAGACAGACTGGATGTGGTACAGAGGAGAGCTACAAAAATAATGAGAGGTCTGCAGGGGATGTCCTATAAAGGGAGGCTAAGGGAACTGAATATGTATTCCCTAGAGGCAAGGAGGGAGATGGGTGACATGATCAAGGCCTTCAAATATCTCGAGGGCATAAATAGGGAACAAGGGGGGGTGTTTTCCATAGGAAGTGTTGCCAAAGGACAAAGGGTCATGACTGAAACCTGGGGGGGGGGGACGGTTCAAGGGTAACATAAGGGAGTACTTCTTCAAGGAGAGGGTGGTGGATGCTTGGAATAGTCTACTGGAGGAGGTGGTTGGAGTAACCACAATTACTAGCTTTAAGAATGCATGGGACAGACATATAGGGATTTTGGTATCTAAGGGATTGGTTTCTGACGTAAGAGATAGACTGGGGTCTCTTATTAGTTGGAGCTTAACTGGGCAAACTAGGTGGGCCTTGAGGTCCTTCTCTGCTGACATCTTGTATGTATGTATCTACATATGTATGTAAATTGTGGAACATTCTGACGTTTTGTAATCTATAGAATTCTGCCAGAAGTGGAATGGCAGAATTTGACAGTGAAATATACTGGAATTCAGATGTTTTACCACAGCATTCTGCAGTTCCAAGTTTCTTTTCCACAGGACATGTTTTCATGACCATAACATGTCAATTGATTTGAAACAAGGGATGAATGTCATCAAAAATGCACTACACACTTCCTGCTGACCCTTAGACACCTGCTGTGAGTTCCATTTAATGCTTTGATGGTCAGTTGTCTTTCTAGCAACTGTAGCTGTTTTTCTCAGTTTACATTGACTCCACAGTAAACTGCAGAAAACTTAAAAAAAAAAGAACTGTTTTTGTCCTGGCTATTTAAAGATGTTACCCTATCTATGATCTGATATAATATCCTTGACAGTGTAGGCCATTTTCATCTGTGGTATGTTAGAGTCATTGTCCATTTGTGTGAACTTAATATGGTGACAGCTTTAGTCCTATATATAGCTCTCTTTGTTTTCTTGTTAATTATATTTCTGTGAACAAGCTACTACCCCCCATGGTTCTTTCACATGAAACTAATTTGATTTTTAACTTACAGTGTGACCTTGCTGGAAGCAAATATTAATTTCCCCTTATAGCTAATCTGGGATAGATCGCATCTTTTTATTTCCCTTTTTTTTAACCATATTGGATTCTGACTCTATACCTCATGAATTTATGGTATTTATTCTTTTGTTTTCAAAAGAATGGTTATTGATTGATTGTTTAGATTAGTGAATGAACTTTTACATGTTGCATATTGATTAGAGATGAGTGCGTACCTTTCTTTTCATATGAGATGAAAATATTGACATCAGTTCAATCAAATGTATTGCAATTTATGTGAAGTTCTCTGATTACCTGCATACTTCTAATTCCATTTTGATGACAAACTTTAAAATGCATCTTGTTTGGCTTTTGAGGTTCCACATAATTTGCAATTATGTGGGAATTCTGCCAGTGAAATTCATCATTCTCACTGCCCTATCTGAGAACTTGCCCTGCTAGTGAAGGAACTGTGTTTGCAAGTTGGGATAGCAGTGAGGAACCATCAGAAGTTCCCCCAGTGCTGATATACAATATCTCTGTCAGGGCAGGCTGTAACAGGGCACTGAGGGACCAGGAAGCTACACAGACTTGTTAGTAACTCCCCCCTCCCCTCAAACAGGGCAGGAAAGTAGTGGACTGAGGAAGGCATACTGAGTTGTGATTCACCTTGTCATGGCAGAAAGTGACATAGTACTGTAGATTCAGGAGGTTAGAAATTAAACCCCCCCCCAAAAAAAAAAAAATCAAAAAACTTTATTAAGGTAAAGGGATTGGGAGGGTTAAGGAGTCAGGGCCAGGCCAGAGCCTGAGTTGGGAGAAGGGGAGGTATATACTTTTTTTTGGGGGGGGGGCAGTAGTTATAATAATCACACAGAATACTGTACTCCCTAAAGTATACTATCAAATTGGAAGTAAAGTGGATAATGTTTTATCTTTTTTTATCAGTTCTGAAAAAAAAAATATAAACTCCACTGCATGTGAAGTCATCATTGGGTTCTTTGAGCAGCTGTAACCAAGACCAAAAGAAAGCAGCAATCCCTGATTTTTTTTTTGCGAAGTTTAAGACTTTAAGAAATGTTCTATTTAAATAGTTGCTTATATTAATAAAATCTAATTTCCTACCACATGTACTGCATGATTTGTTATATACTGTATGCAGAATAAAGATGTTTGGAGTTGATTTTATTTTCTAATCAGGTAAATGCACTATGCAAACAGATGATGGATGTTTGGATATCTCTTTACCTTATCCAACAGGATAGTCAGATACTGGGATAATCCATACCCAAATCCGTATCCACATCAGCTTTGGGTTATCATTGGATGTTGTCAGATTCTGCTTAGGATAACCTAAAATTCTAAAGGATTTTAAGATATTTTAGGATATTTAGATTTTGGATTGTAGGTTATCCTAAAATTCAAGTTAATATCTGAGGTTTATAGGATATTGTATTTTGAGGATCAGTATCCTAAAATACTAATATCCTAAAAATGACCTATCATCCTAACTATTCATTTTTATGTTGGCGCACTTGTGCAGCCAACATCTTGCTGTAGTGCAGATTTGGAGGCGTGGTCACTGTTGGGCGAATGCAGGGCATGCATCAGTATGTGCGTCCCTCATTCCCCAAACAGCCTCATGTCGGCCACACCGCATACTTAATGTGGCCATGAGATCATCGAAGCGTCCTCTGCAATGCGAGCTCAGCTCATCATATGCAGCGGACCTCCCAATGTGCTTTCCCTGGTGGTGAAAAAATGAACATGGCGGCCATATTGCCGACTTTGGAGGTGCCCAATCCCCCTGTCGGCATGCCCTGCCTCAATGTATGTGCTGACGGGGGAGCCCACTCCATGCTGGCATAATGCATTACCCCCCCATTTGTTATGTGCCGAGAGGGGTGCCCAATCCCCTTCGGCTCTTGCCCCCCTGCTTTCATCATGTGCCAACGGGGTGCCCAATCCCCCATCGGCTACAGCATCCCCCCCACAAAACACTTAGGTGGCATGTTGAGAACCCACCCCAGTGTGCCAAAGCCCCTACAAAAGGAAAACAGTCCCCTGATTTTTTTTTTTAACCTGTAAAAAAGAAACCGTCCCTTGCGGTCTCCCTGCTCCCCTCCCACAACCCGTGCCCACCCAATGCGCATCCTGCCTCCCCACCCCCCTTTACCCCATATTTACCTCCGGAGTCCGGCGCAATGGTCTTCGGTGAACTGGGAACATGTCTGCACTCTTCAAAGCCGACCGCAAACTGAGGAAATGCCGGTAAGCTCTTAATGGAATAAATGGGGTTTTTTCAACTTTGATGCATATCTCAGGCATGTTTGGGAATTTTGGCACCAAATATTCAACATGGTGTTCTTGGGAACCCTCCTCATGAATTCTGGCACTGTCATGGTGTTAATCGGCCCTGAAGGTGATTTTGTGGTCACTGTGTGGAATCACCTTTTGGGACCGATTAAAGAAATTACAGTGCCACTGTTCATGAGGGGTGCTCTCGAAAAGCCTATTTTGCAAATTTGGTGGGAAAAATAAAAAAATGGCTATTTTATGAGCGTGCATTGCGCTGTTTCCACGCACGCTCGTAACTTCATAAATTTGTAATATTTTCACTCCAGATTTTCAAAATTGGCATTTTTCCACACCTCCTGAATAATAGTACAGCTGTCATTTTATGTATCCTGGCCAAAATGTGTTTTCCCACGTCCGGCACTGAATAGCATGGTCGCTGTGTGAAATCACTTTTCGGGACAGTTTGAGGAAATGACGGTGACATTGTTCATGAGCAGAGGTCCTAAAATGTCTATGCCAAAAGTCCATAAAATGATTGTGTTGCAAGCATGCATTGCACAGTTTCCACGCACCCTTGTAACTTTGCGAATTTGCAATATTTCCATGCCATGTTTTCAACACTGGCATTTTTTCACACCTCCGTATGAACAGTGCAGCTGTCATTTTTCACATCCTGCCCAAAATGTGTTTACACATTTGTGGTGCACAGTGGCGTGGTCGCTGTGGGAAATCAACTTTTGGGACAGATTAATAGAATCGCAGTGCTACTCTTCATAAGGGGAGGTCCCAAAATGCTTATGTTACAAATGTGGCTCACAAACGCCGAAAAATAATTTGGTTATGGGCATGTGTTGTGCAGTTTGTATGCATGCTCATTTCTTCACCAATATTTCATTTTGTCACTCCAGATTTTTAACGTTGACATTTTTTTATGCCTTCTCATGAACAAAGTTGTCATTCTCCACATCCTGCCCAAAAATGTGTTTTCATCCTTCTGTCGCCAAATGCCACAGCTGCTGTGCAAAACCACCTTTCAGCTAACAAAGTGATTGTGCCACTTTTCATGAGGTGGCCTGGCAAGCAGCCCTTGTTGAAAATGTGGAGTGAAACTACCACCACATGCCTACGGTGTTAGGGTTTCCAACTGTAGCACCCCACCCGGTACAGACTGACAGGTGTCAGGGGTGTGACTTGGGATCATCTGATGTAATGCTCACGCTATTCCACCCCCCCCCACCCTGCAGCCACTGACAGGCATTGTAGTATGCCTTGCACTGTTAGGCCACAAAGTTCACCCCACGGTCCTATACTGCACCCACGTCAGCATATTTCCTTATGGAGTGGGGTAAGTATAACACCCAAAGATCCCAAAGCACATCCCGACACTTTTCAGTGTCCACAGGGTAGGATGAGGTACAATGGCATGAGCATTATAGCTGATGACCCAAAGGCACACCCCAATGCCTGTCGCTCTCTATAGGGTGGGGGAGGGGTTGGTGTCACTTCAGTACTTCACTACCATTCCTATTATGTGTCTCTAGCTCCGGCACTGCCAATGCCAATACCAATGCCAGCGCAACAACATTCAGCATTGACAAATGCTTGTTTTAATGAATGTCTGAGCAACCCTACAACAGATGCCTATTGTCAGGTACTACCAGAGAGAATTACATAACAATACAAAAACGGCAACTACATATTGAAATAACAACAATACAAAATGAACATTGACCAGAAATATAATACAGGCAAGAACGGAAGCTCACTCAGTATAAAAAGCTTGACATCACCCTTTTAGAATGGAGCTCAACATACAGATAAGAGACAACAGTGCAAAAGAAGATACAAAAGCACAGCACTAGCACCTAAGCAGATAGTGCAGAGTCAGGTCATCAACAAACATGATGTGCAATAAGTATTAATGGAAACTTTGGCAGAAAACAAAATAGAAAAATAGCTCATTAGTACAAGGAGTGAAGTCAACAACAGTTATGAGCAAAGACACTAATAAGTTACCTAGTCATAATAAAAATAACTGTGGAGGGCACCAGTCATGTGCAGGAGCAGGAACCTGACAGAAAAAAGGAAAGATTTAAGTGATTGCAAAAAGAAGTCTGATTGAGAGCATTGCACACAGAAGGGAACAGAGAGTCCCAGGTTTTGGGGGCATGGTGAGCAAAAGCCAGTTGGTCAAGTTTTATGGTCACATCTACATTCCATGAGAACAGGGGATTCAATAGACTGCAGGCAATAAGATGTGTAGGGTACTGAAGGAAGTTTGTTAGGATGACAGGGGATCAAGGTCAGAGCAGTGTGTCCACAAATCAGCTAATATGGAATATGCAGTAACTATTAGGAGGTAACCAGCCTAACCTGAAGTAGAGCAGAGTAGAGTAGGCAGTGATGGGCGAGTCAGGGGTTGGCCAAGACAAAATGGCATATATAATTGTATACCACATCCCACTTTACAGGTTTGCATTGGTAGTACTAGTACAGGCCATCAGACCATAAGCAAAGCCAGCAAGCAGTACACCTTGAGCTATGAGGAGGTGGTAATAAATCATAACTTCTCACTACATGATCTATCATGATTTTTCTGTAGTGATCTTCCTATCTCAATACTTTTTTGAAGTGACCAGATAGTGTATTATTTTAAATGTGCCACACTGGTGACAACTTTTTTTTTCATTTAAGATACAGTATGTTAGCCAGCCCAGTGGCGAGGAGGATTGAGGTGATGGATGTCACACCTCACACTACGCCAGTGACCCAGGTTCAGGAATGAGCCTGGGTTTACTTTTTATTTGTTTTATTTAGTTTTTGTTGACCTGGTAAGTGCACTAGACAAATCCTGCCTATTTTCAGGCACGACCCGGGGGAAGGGGATACAGATGAAAGCCAACTGACTTCGAACCAGATTAAGCTGTTGGTGGTATTTTTAGTGAATGAGGGAAATTTGACCAGGACACCGGGGAAATTCCCCTACTCTGTCAGAGGAGAATCCCTGTCCAAGATGGAGGACACTCTGTTGCCTGTGGCTGCTGGAGCTGTGGGGGCAGGAGATCTGGTCTCGACTCCTGTCTCTGTGTCCGAAGAGACCTCGATGGATTGTCAGTATGCTTTACCTGTTTCTGCAGTGCCTGATGTTCATGTGATGGAAACGCCTACAGCTTTGAAATCGGTTTGCCTGCGAGCTGCTAGTCAGGATTCACTCGAGTGTACTGGGGGACCACAAGAGAAGCACACTTCCTTGGATTCGGAACCTTTGAGTCCGGAAGAGCGTGTACTGCACGACCGCTTGTTAGAGGCGGAACACTGCTATGCGACCACCAAACTGGAGATTCAGCAGGAACTTCCTCAGGTAAGCTGGAAGGAGCGACTATTGTTCCTCCTGGTACTGTCGTGATGGCTTCTGTGGATTTGCTCGTGGAACCTACTATGGCACTTTTGGAGATGACTGGTGGGGATGTCCCTGGACCTTCCTCCGCAGCAGAGGGTGCAACGGAACCCGTAAGTACTTTTGTGGCAGTGAACCTGTCCCCTGGGTTAATAGCTGCTGAAGCCCCCTCACAGACATCTCCTGATACAGTGCACCCCACTATCGCCCCCACATAGTCTGTGGATGCAGCGCTTAGGGCAGCTGGCTGGGTGCAAGACCCCACGGTGGGTACATGGGTCTCGGGGCCGTCTCCTATACGATTCCCTCGCACCGTGGATGATCTGGCCATGAGAGGAGGAGAACAGATTTCTAAGAATGCACCTGATCCCTTGGATCTCCCTGCAGAGCTACATTTAACACAGAACCCTGTCTTGAACCTTAATCAGGTCCCTGCCACTCAGTCTTTCTCTGGTCCAGACCCACTGGCTGATAGTGCCTCTGCCAATGTTTGACCTTCTTCTGTACGGACTGGGCCAGCTAGGCCCTTCTCTTCATTGTTTAAATTTCCAGTTCTGGCAGCCAAACGTCACAATGCTGTCAGGCTTTCTTATCGAGGTGGGCTGCCGGACCCCCCCGACCGTGTGTTTGTGGCCAGGACACTATTGAAGGATTCCCTGAAGTTTTTTGCACACGAAATATATGCCTTGATACATGTATCGGGTGAATCAATCTTTGACATTAGTTTTCAGACGTCTAGTGGACTTGACCGTTTTTGGTCAAAATATCATGCTTTGTGTAATACTGCTCTTTGGACCCCCTTTCAGGCAATACCCCTCTCTAAACCAGCCTTTAAGATAGTTACTGTTATGTTTCACAATGAGGGAGTGGATGTCTCTGATATTGTTTATTGGTTAAAACAGCGTTGCACTATACAGGGTCGGCCAGAGGCCATCTTGGACTCTGAGAATGTCTGGACAGGGGGATGTAAATTTAAAGTCATGTTGAATGTTTCTGAATCTGGTCCTGTGCACTTGCCTAATTCCTTTTTTTTAGGTCGGGATAGAGGGGTCCTGTTTTACCCAGGTCAACCCAAGGCGTGTTACAGATGTGTGTGTGACAAGATTAAATGCAACAACTGTGGTGAAATGGGACATGTGGGTATACACTGTCTGAATGACTGTAGGTGCAATCTTTGTGATGAGCTGGACCACATGTTTCAATCATGTCCATGGGCAGCGCATACTAAGGTAATGCATGACGGAGGTGTAGATCAACTTTTTGTGATTACACAAGCTCAAAAGGCTCGCCTTCGCACCACATTGGATGCCCCCCTTCTGTGGCAGCTCCCCCTTCCCTGAAGGCTTTGGTCCCGGAGGCCTCCTGTAGTGCTGTACCTATGTCTGACAAAAGTGCTCAGCCCGCCGGGGTGGTTTCTATTTCCGTCTGTGCCATGGTACAAGAGGGCATGATGCAGGGTCCTGGCCCTAGTACTATGCCTCCTTCTCGGGAACCTGCCAAAGTAATGTGTCACAGGTCGTTAAGGTCTGGATCCCGCACCTTACCATCCCCTCCAAAGGCCTGCGCAGCACCATCAATTGCTTTATCGAACACCTTTGAGGTGCTTCAGTCGATATCGGACGACGCAGGTGGTGAGTCTGACTCTTCCTATATTGCTTCTTCCCTCTCTAATGGTCTCACTGATTCTGAAATTCAGTTGGGCGCTGGCCTTTCACAAAAGCGGAAGGCCAAAGTCAGGCTGAAAGGGACTAAGGTGGCTGGGAAGAGAAAGACTTAGTAATGATGTTTACCTAATCTTTGTGCTACTATGTCACAATTTACCTGTCATACTGTTAACGTGAATAGTCTGAAACGTCTGGACAAGAGACGGCTGGTGTTTTCCTTTTTTGAGGCTTTTGCCATTAGGGATTATTTTTTTACAGGATACGAGATTCCATACTGTGCAGGAGATCTGACTGGCTCAACGAGATTGGCTTATGGGTCCTTCTTTTTGGTCTATAGGCCAAGACTCCTGCTCTGGTCTTGGTATTTTAATTAATGCCCCGGAGTTCAGACTTTTGAAGCTGTTTGATTTGGCCCCTGGTAGGGCTCTTATTTTGGACTTTTTCATTGGGCAAAGCCCGTATCGGGTGGTGAATATTTATGCCCCCCAACTTAAGACTGAGCGAATAGCTCTTTTTGACTTAATCCGCCCTTATTTACATTCTTCTTTCCGGATTTTGTTCTCCAGTGATTTTAACTGTGGCCTTAGTCTTTGGGATTAGAGTTCTTTTGCTACTACCAAAAAAAATTGTATTGTAACTCGCTTGTGCTGGGACGCATGATCCGTGCTGCCCGTTTGACAGACACTTATTTGTCTTTCACGAAACAACATACTCCCATATTTCAAAAGGGTAGGTTGGCCACCCGCATAGATTTTGTTTTTGTGTCAAGTACATTAGAGGTTACTTCGGCTGTAGTACAGGTGGTAGCCTTTTCTGACCATAAGCTACTCTCTGTTAGTTTCGGATCTCCTGCCAGTTTCAGTAAAGGGCCGGGTTTATGGAAATTTAATATATCCTTATTGCAGGTACCATTGTTTCAGCAAACCCTTTTGGCATTTATTTATGCCCGTAAGTCAGTGTATCCCATGTATGATGATCCAGTTCAGTGGTGGATGGACATGAAACGTGCTCTTACTGGTTTGTTGAAATCTTATAGTCGTAAAAAATGCAGGACTAATTATCTTGCATATTTAAAGAATAGGGCTCATTTTCAGTCTTTACTGTCACTTGCATACTTGACGGGACAGGATCTTGCGCAGCAAATACAATTAGTGCAGAAGGATATGTTGGATTTCCAGTCTAGACAGTCGCAACAACTGTACCACCAACATAGCTATGTTGTAAAAGGTACATGGGAAGTCGTTTGCCCGTTTGAATCTAATTATCACCAGATTGCCAATAAATCTATGTTATGCCTTTCTAACTTGAATGGAGATCTTTGTACTTCCCATTCGGACATATGTCAGATTGTTACAGACCATACAACCACTTTGTTTTCTCCTCTTCCTACTGTGTCAGTTGACCTGAGACAATTGTACGGTACTCTTAATGTTCCTTCCCCTTCCTTGTAAAGTGCAGAAACTGCATGTCAACCCTTCACGGAAAGGGAAATTCAGTTAGCTATCTCTTCCTTGCCCCTACGTCGGACCCCTGGTCCGGACGGCCTTCCTTCTACCTTGTACAAATATCTGGGGGATTACCTCCTCTCGGAATTGACCTCTGTGTTTGCCTCCCTTCTTGTCTCTGAATTTATCCCTTTGGAGTTTACAAAGGGCACTTTGATTTATGTATACAAACAGAAAGGTGACATTCACTCTCTTGAAAACTGGCACCCCCTCTGTATGTTGAATACTGATTTTAAGATATTGATGAAACTCATTTCATAACGTTTGCTTGGGATCACAGAAATAGTTATTCACCCAGCCCAATCCTGTTCTATACCGAACAGGAGACTTTCTGATCACCTAATTTTCCTCCGTGAACTATTTTCCCATGGGTTTTCGGGTTCCGTTTCGGGACTCATTATTTCAGTCGACCAAAAGGCTGCTTTCGACTCGGTTAACCATGATTTTTTATGCACTGCATATTCTGCACGTTCCTGATAAGATGATTCATTGGATCCAGACATTTTATAGGACGGCTACTGTTGTTCTGCTGATTAATGGTTGGGTGGGCCTGATGATCCCGGTGAAACGGGGAGTTCATCAAGGTTGTCCATTGAGCCCTCTATTATATGTTTTTTTTCTGGATGTGTTGCTCCGTCGTCTTAATGCCCACCCTCAGATCCGTGCCATCTCGTGTTCGGCTCTGCGATCACCGTTTACGGCAATTGCATATGCTGGTGATGTGTGCTTCCTTGTAGCTGATGAGGCCTCGGTGCTTGTCTCTCTTCAGGAATGTTCCTCCTTTGGTGCATTATCTGGAGCAAGTATAAACTTCGGTAAGAGTTTGGGGATACGGCTTGGTTCATCTTCGATCTCTTCAGATAATATCAGTTCTTTACATGTAGTAGAAGGCCCGATTCGTATACTTGGTATATATTTTGGGACAAGAGATTCTGATTCCTTTAACTGGGAAGAAAAATTGAAGCAGGGCCGAGGCATGGTGGCCTCTTGGAATAGGGGACAATCCCAAAGCAACTGGAAGCTATGGTTTTCGGCTTGTTTTTTCAAGCCCTCTGGGGCAGTCGGTTGAATCCGATTAAGAGGAATGTCACTTACCTACCTACCTCTGAAGGCGGTGTCCAGATGATCAATCCGTTGCTATTCTTTACTAGTATTTTTCTCTCGGCCAACTTGCGGCCTTTACTGGTTAACACCCAGAGAGGGTGGGAAGCGTGGTTTTACGACTCGTGTAGGTATTGGTTTCACTTGTGGGAACATGATTCTTTGGGAGTGTTGCGACAAATTGAGGGCACTCCGTTGTATGTTAAGCACATGTTTCTTCGTTTAAAGCAGTGGAAAGTGTCACCTCAGACTCTTATCATGAACATGCATAAAGCATTGTACAAGAAGCTTTTGTCCTCTGTCTGTCTGGTACAAACCCCTTTTATTAAATGTCTGGCCAGTCACCTACCTTCGCTTCTAGTTTTGTTGCGATGTTCTAGGATCCCGGCCTACATGTGGGACTTCCACTGGTTATCTTTTCACGAACGGATCGTTTCTGTTCTAGACCCCACTGTATTAATGTACCAGAGACCATATCACATTTGTTTTTGACAGCTCCTATATTAAAAATTGGTGGCCTTTCCTGGCCAACTCCTGGGCTGTTCCTATATTTTCTACAGTCACATATCAAAATGTTATGTATGTTGTTTTTTCCTCTCTCTGGTCTCTGTGGCATAGGGACACTTTGAACCTTGTATTTCTTGTGATTAAATGGAACATTTGGATGACAAGATGTTTGTTTACATTACAACAAAAGATTTGTTCTTATTCGGAACTAGAGGGGAAGATAGTGGCGGACTTGAAGAAAGTATACGACTATGAAAGGACTTTGTATTCGGCATTGTCTCTGTTGGCCTTGTGGACGGCCCTTCCATGGATCACAAACACAGACTCAGCTGTGACTTGAAGGACTTATGCAGTGTCTTTATTTATCCCATCTCCCTTCCCCTCTTTTTTTGGGGTTTTTCTTGTACACTTATTATCTATGTATCTTATGTTGGCTTGTTTGTACAATTTTTGTTTCCAATAAAACTGTCCCCTACTCTTTTCGATAAGTGCCATGGGATCTTTAACATCCACCTGAACTACCACCAATCCAGGCAGGTGGGACCTCAGTTTAACGTCTCATCCGAAATACGGGGTTGTCGGGGTTCAGCCTGAGGGGGAGGCCGGGAGTTGGACTGAGTGGCCATAAGGCAGCTCTCCTCTCCCAGGTGGTGACCCATTCACTCCTGCTACAGAGCTTCCCCCCAGGTGGAGGCCTGAAGGTAGTGCAGCTGGGGAGCAGCTAGACCAGGGATGGTGCCAAGGATGGCTGTGTGTGCATGCCTCCACACGTGCCCAGGCAACCGCGGCAACAGGAGAGGAGAAAGGTGGAGCTGGCAGGCTCCATGATGGCCCTGAGTGCCAGCACCAGCCCCCTCAGTGTCTAGATGTTGGCTTCCGAGGGGGCATCGATGCCCTTCACCCTCAGCCTGCCATGGGGGGGGTAACCCATAGGGGACATGCCTGGAGGGCTGAGTGCGGGAAGCTGGGGACTGGAGAATAAGCCTCCCAAGGAAGGGGACATAGCTGCCTGCCAGCCCTAGGAAGGAGGAGGATAAAAACCTTGATGAAAACAAAGATACAGTATGTTTGTTAATTAAATTAAACATGTATCATAAGAGCCAGCTTTAGGGCTAGTGATGCCCCTAGGCATACCTGCAAACAACACCCCAAAAAAAATGAAATTTTTAAATCATCCTCATCCTCCTACACACACACACACACACACACCACCACCACCACCAAAAAAGAAAACATATTCATTATGGCAGTTACAATTTTCATAATTAAAAAAAAATACATATTTTACTATTTTTTCCATGATTTGAACTGCTGGCATTAGTGTTCCACGGGCATATTATAATGTTATCAACATTCAAAACAAGCTTCCAATGCTGCTCAGTAAAAAAATAAGTAAAAGATCTTTGTAATAACTTAGTAGACTTACATAGTGCTGTATGAGGAGGATTCACTGCCTCCATTGTCTAATCTTACCAGCAAGCTTGTGAGACTTGTCTGTGTGGAAAACATTAAGGCATTTAGGAAGAATGCAGTCCCAGAAAATCAGTACTCCTAGGAAAAAGAGCACAGCCACAAAGGCAAATCACAAGGAGATAAAGTGCAGATGCTGTGTTTATTAGAGCTGTGCTGAGCAAGAGCAGTAACCAGTAACCCCAGGGCCTTGGCAAACCACCTTCATCAGGGTGTGTGGCTAGGACAGCTTCATCCTTACTTATAATACCCCAAGTGTAGTGACATCATGTGAAACAAATGATTACAAAATGAAAGTTTCAATAATACAGAAAATACTCAGGGCAGGATTCACAAAGCAGATGCGCTGGGTGCAAATGAGATGCACTGGCGCAAACAGGATGTGACCACCAAAAGCCGAGTGATTCACAAAGGGATGTGCCACGGGATGCTCCTTGCATAACCCCACTGTGAATCGCACGTGATGTACATGGCACAAGGGGAGATATCCCAGTGCATCCATGATGCACAAAACCACACAGCGGAGCAGAACACTGAATAAGGAGCAACCCAGCAGGGACTGTGGGAGCAATAGGGGAAAATACAGTGGATCAAAGGAGATAGGGACACATGCCCAAATGGGTAAGCCAGAGTGGCAAAGGGCCCAACAATGGCCACAGCAGATGAACTGTGGAGACAGGGCATACAGAATAACGCCTGGTACCACACGACAACCCACACAGGACCATGGCAGGCACACAAGACAGACACACTGTCGCCAGCAAGGTGCCACATACCTGCGGGGGACACCATGCAGCATGGTGGTGTGCAAAGGACAAGGCCACCATCACAGGTGCCAGGGGGTGTACGAAGCCATACAGGGCCACACTGGTGCATAGGCTGGGTGGCACACAGTGACACCACTGCACCACACTAGCATGCCATACCCCCAACCGCAGGAGAATGCATGCAGGTCCGATGACTGATAGTGCAGCAGTGCAATGGATGCATGTCACAGTCATCACATACAGACCGGGGCATAGACATATGCAGTAGGACAGTAGGCCCACCTACAAGCCACAGGCAACATGATGGGCACATGGTCGGCTGGACACGGCGGGGGGCTGGAGGTAGATGCCTATTCAAACACATGTGGAGACAGGAGTATGGCAGCAAGGGGACAGTGGACAGCTGCAGACAACAACCAAACCCACGAACATGGAGCAGAGAAGGACCACAGACAACGGATCAGATAAATAACAATTTAATAAAAGTACAACGACAACAAAAACAACAGTAACAACTATGTACAAGCAAAATGCAAACAAGAAAGGGGAATGTGGGACTATTTACAACACTATCAACTGGGGAAAGCAGGGGAGGAAAGTGGCAGTGGGAGTGGATATAGGGAATGGGAAGGACACAGAAGCAATGAAGGGAGGTGAAATAAAGTCCAAAATCATGCCATGGGGAGTGACAGGGGACGGTGTACACATCTCTGGCCCCATGCGGTGAGTAAGTGGATGATGTGAGATGGCGCCCTCAGCAGCTGTCCCTGCCTCTGGAACAGTGGCCTGAAAGAATCACGGAGTGTGCACTGCACATGTGCTCCAAGGTCCAGTGGTGCCTCCTGCCAACATCCCCCATGGCCACAACCATGCACATCCTGGGGGCCTAGAGTGGAAACACAGAGAACAGATACTAAGTGCCATTTATCAAACATCACCCCCAGCCCCCTGTGCAAAGGACAGGAGGCATCTGCTAAGGAAATGGCCCAGATCCCACCAGACACAACACACAGCACACCAGGCAGGCACCGGGTGCCACACTGAATGTGCGCAGGAACCAAGTGGGCACATGACCAACTTGCACAGACAGTGACCTGTGCAGGGGGCATAAGGGCAAGCTGCATGCAACACATGCACAAGGCAGTGGCCTGCACATGCATGTAGGCCCCGTCAGGCCACAGTGTGCACGGCAAGCACACATGGATGTTGCCAATGCAGGGACCATGTGCACCAAGGCACAGGCACACACTGCTCCAATACCAACAAGGGGTCCACGTGACAAGTGACACAGTATGCCAAAAAAACCCACCCGAGCAGACATCCACCCCATCTGACAGACATTGCATGCATGAAAGGTTCACTTACCTGCACCTGCATGGCCACCAACCTGTGCACATCCAGTGGCCCTCCACTCCCACAGCTCAATGGCCTCCATGGCCTGCTGCCTGGCTTCCAGCCTTGCAGGAAACACAAAATCAGAGTATGACATGAGGAGATGCGATGTGGGACAGGCCCACACAACAGCAGTATGGGCATGCAGTGAAGGTGTCAACAAACAGTGCACCAGTGTTGAATGGCCCAGCATTTTACAGCAGCACACAGCACCCAGGCCTGTTCCCCCCAAGTGTGCATCTGTAGGCATGCAATGCAAACGGCAGTCCCACCCCATGCAGGACACAGTGGCCTCACCCCACCCATGCACCACAGCAGAGAGGTTCACCTCATGTGACATGCAACATACGGCACCACAGTGCAAGTGCAGCCATGCCAAAGTGTGTGTGCCCCTGTGAGTGTGCTGCTGTGTGGTACAGCAGCCTCAACCCCCATGCACACAGTCCACAAATGTATGTCTGTGACATACCTGATTGGGGCAGTGCACCCCTGCATGCATGCTCCCGTAATTGATCCAGCCACACCCTGTCTCTGTATTGCAGGTCACCATATCTGTGCCTGCACTGCTCCCCTGTGAGGGGAACACTAGTGTGGTGCACCAGCTGGCCAGCAAGCCTGACCCATATATCTGACCTAGGCTCCTGCAGGTCCTCCTGGCCATACAGCTGGCCCTCCCCTTGCATCACTAAGACCACAAGGTGGAGGAGCTCTACCTCACACCAGTTCATGGCCCTGTGTCCAGCTCTCCTAGCACGTGGCATGTCTAAAGTGCAGTGTACACAGCCAGTTGTCTCTGCAAGGCCTGTGTTATTGAATGGCCTAATCGTGCTACATGCGTCACTAGGGCACGTGCAAGTCACCACACACAGCGTGCTAAAGTGCGATTGGTGCCAATGGCGCTGACATGCACATGAGCAATGCGCAATGTCATGGTGGTAAAGCGGGGTCAAGGGTCATAGCAGGGTCACACATATGCACAATGTACAAGTCCACCATGTTGTGTGTGTCACACATTGTTGCACAGGGCAACAGTGATGCACATTAGCCCACAGGTGCACAAAGGTAGTCGTTGCACGATCAAGGCACAAATATGCTCAGGAAGAACAGTGGCTATCATGCACATGGATGTGCATGCGCATACAGATGTCACCATGTGTCATGCGTGAGCTGCATGTTGTCGATGCGACTGTCAGGCCAAATTGTGCAAATGCGGTAATGCACCTAGGGATCTGCGCCAGAGTCTGGGACATGTCCTGAACACACCGCACATGTGCAGACAATACGCTATGTGGATATGTGCCCAATGCAGCAGATGCGCCATGCTGATTGGGATGAGCTGAGGGCAATTATGCAATTCACAGAGATTGCTCCCAGTTCAGCCCATCAGAGGCATCTCACCTGTTTAGCATCTCATTATACTTGCCTCAAACCTCATTTGCATGCCCTGAGCCATAAATGCTCCTAACTCAGAACACACTGAGTGTCGGTAACTGAGAGGTTTGACAGCCTTGAAGTTAAGTACTGTTTACATTTCCTGTGCCATTGTAGTGGCTGCAAATGACAGTATGGGCCGTAGACAGCCTGGTAAAGTCCAGACATGTGCAGGGACACCAGTCACACCCTGGTGTGTGCCACACTCTGTCCCACAGCCCACCCGAGGCAAGACAGGGGGGATGGGAATGGTGGAGGGTGCTGTGACTGCACATAGATTGACAGTTGCATAGTGTGGTTGTAGTCCAAGCCACCTGCCTGTGTACCATGCCATGCAACACCAGTGGCATGTCCAGGGACATGCATCTGTTTGTGGCATTGCACCTGGATAGGGCGATCACAGCAGAGACTGCCCTGACAGATCATGATACTGTCCCAGACATGCTCTGCAGGCAGATCACTGTTAGGCAGGCAGTGTGCTGTTACACAGTGGTCACTGTCTGATGGTACAGGCCCCTCAGGGCCCTGCATATGCATGTCTAATGTCTGTGTCTTCAATCCCACAGTAGCCATCATGTCTGGAGGAGACAGTGCCACTGGTTGCAGGTGGCCTAACTTTATGAATGATAAGGAGAGAGCCCTCATAGAGGTGTACAACCTGCGCTGGGATGTCCTTTCTGGCAGGGGTGGCAGCCGTGCACTGCAGGATGGGGCTTTGGAGGCAGTGGCATGCCACATTAATGTGGTGGGGGAAGTACAACCTGACCACCCAGAAGTGTAGAAAACACCTGAAAGATGGGAAGAGGAAGGCCAAGGAGAAGGTGGTGCACATCGAGGCCTCACTGAGCAGGACAGGGGGTGGACCACAGTTGGGGGTGCGTCTCACCCCAAGTAGGGAACTGCTCATGGCCAGCAATGCCCATGCAGCTGTGTATGGTGTCCCTGTAAGGGGGGTTTCAGACAGGTGGAAGCCCATCTCAGCACTGTGAGTACATATGCCCCTGACACATGTCAGGCCACGTGTGTGTGCCATGGTTGCCGTAGCATCCCCGCTGTATGCAATGGGCTGCACGTGTGCCTGTGTGCCATACCATGGGTGTTCAGTGCCCATCTGTGGCCCATGCTGTGCACAGCTGTGTCTGCTGGGGGGGTCACATGTGTAATTGTACTGTCCATTAGGCTAGTGGTGCCGTCCTACTGTTGGATGAGCATGGTGTAGCACTGTCCCACATGGTGCCATGTGGGAATGTGCAGGCACAGGGCAGCCCCATTCACTACTGGTGCATGGCTGCAGCAGTGGGATGGGCATTGCCTGTCCATGCCAGGGACTGTCTTGCGCAACCATGGCACACCACTATGACACACCGTACCTGTATGTATTCAAGTATTGTTTCCATTGACTGTGACCATGTTTCCCTCCTTTCTTTTTCAGCTCCATCATGCTTCATGAGTGCAGCCATGTCCACGGCTGCACGGGATGCCTTTGCGAGGGATGATGCAGGCCCATCCCACAGGACTGCATGCATGACAGGGGATGGTGTCATCCCTGGCCCGTCCAACACAGCAGTGTCTCCAGCTGCATCACTAGTGGTGGCGGGCCTATCAAACCCTTCAGCTAGTGAGGCCACTGCTGGCGGGCATGACACCTCTTGGCTGGAAGGTCTCCTGGGTTTGGCTGATGATGACCCAGGGGATGCAGTGGACATCTCTGATGCCCTGCTTGTGCTGGCATCTGGCACACAGGGGGCATACAGCGATGGCATCACACAGATACCAGGGGACATGGTTGACAGTGGTGCATGCAACACACAGGTGCCTGCACAGGTGGTACCTGACACCGCTGGTGGCCCTGCTACCCACGGCACACCTGCAGAGCCCACACAGCACTCTGTGGCAGTGGGTGCTGTGCCTTCTGCCCTGGTCCTGCTGTGGCAGCAGGGTCAGCCAGCGTGTCACAGCTGGATGCTGTGGGTCACATGCAGGCAGCATTGGACCATGATTCCACCATACCTGGATGTGATGGGGTTGTGCATGCCCATTCCCCACCCATGCCACAGCCTGCCATGGTGCACCCACCACCCATGGATGCTCCACGGCAGGCTGGCACACCACCCAGCCATTGGCATCTTCACCATGAGCCTTCACCTGCCGTCACGATCGAGGGCAATGCCCGTCTCCTGTGGGACACTGTGGAGGGACAGGTATCCATACGGGCAGAATTCAAGGGCCTTCAGATGCTGCTGGCCCTTGAACATGAGTCAGCAGTTGCGTGGCATTCCCAGATGTTGACAGAGGCATGCCTACTGTGGGTGAGCATGACCACAGCTCTGGAGTGAATTGCAATGACTGCCGAGTCCACGTGTGCATCCAGTGCACAGCGTGGCCATTGTTCCTCCAGCAGTACATCCTCGAGTGCCTCCTGCATGCCCAGGCAGTGGCATCAGGTGGACCAATTGCTGCTGATGCCACTGCTGCATCTCACCATTCTCAACATCCCCGGACCTAACATGGCTCATGGGTCCTCCACCCCAGTGAGCACCCATTCATGGTCCTACTGTTGTACCCCTACAGGGGTGATGGCAACACCCCCTGTAGTTGGTAGTGCTGTGGCAGCATCCACCAGTCATAGGCGAGGCTGTTCATGTGTACATGGAGGTCATGGTTCCTCCCTGTGATGTCCCAGTCCCCAATCCAATAGCCACTGCACCTGCTACCTGTGTGTCCCACTCGCCTGTCTTACACTGCCTGGGGTGGCATGGGTGGCATCCACCTGCCCCATTGCATTGTCATCATGGGGCCCCTGTGCAGTGCCACCTGCATGTCCATGTGCACCATTGTTGTGCTGTGTGGCATGGGCATGATGAGTGTGGTCCTGTGTCTGCTGTGCACATGTGTCAGCAGCTGTACACTGATCCATGGCATCTCTGGCACTGACATCATGGCACATGGCCACATTGACTGAGGTATGCACATGTGTGTGGGTTTGTGTGCCGCATGGACACTGGCATGTGTGTGTTCCATTACAGCATCACCACTGCTGTGTTGTGTGGCTGTGTGGTGCTGTATGTGTGGTGTGTTGTGCCCTCCTTGCAATACAAACCTGTGTTACTCACCTGCGGTCACCAAAGTGCTCCTCCATGATTGTGTCCCTGTGCTGCCTGGCCCTTGCAGCCATATGTAGGTCACAATGTGCCTGTGGCAGTCCAGCCCACTGCCCCTGTGGCACTGCATCCTCATCCCCACCCTACTACTCCTCCCTGGAACTGTCACCCTCCACAGCCTGGACAGCTATTCCACGGTCCATGGCCATGTTGTGTAGTATACAACAGGCCAGGAATTTGCTACAGACCTTCTCAGGGCTATACTGTAGGGCTCCACCTGACCTATCCAGGCACCAGAAGCATATCATCAGCATGTCGAAGGGATGCTCAGTGATGGTGTGCTTGGTGGTGTATGCCTCATTGTATCACTCCTCTGCCTCTGTTCTGGGTCATCTGATGGGGGTGAGTAGCCAGGGTCTCAGTGGGTATGCTGCATCACCTGTGGGGAGCAAGAATGGCTGTTAGTCTACTGTGCAACATGACCTCCCTCCTGCACCATGGTGCTCTGCTGTGTATGGTGTGGGTACACCACTGCCCTTGTTCTGGCCTTCCCTGCCTTCCTACCTCCCCCTCCCATCTGCTGGGGTCTGTCCCTGCTGCTGCTGTCTGCCCCTGGCTGCCCATGCCATTGCTTTCCACACGTGCCATGGCCCCCATTGCCCACCCCAGTGTGCCCGGTAACTGCACCTGCCTGTCTGCATGTCATGCACTGGGCCCTGCCACACGTGCCCCCATGGCACTGCAGCCCTCCTTCCATGCATTGTACTTGTACCACACTGTCCACTGTGCACTCCTCTGTAGCACTATCCCCCCTCCACTGTCCCAGTTCTGCTGGCACCTCTGCACATTGTGCATCATGCTACCTGCACACCTGTCCCCCTGTCCTCTCCTGCATCATGGTGTTGTGTTGTTCTGCAGGTTGGCATGTCCCACACACCTACTAAGTGTCTGCTTGGTGAGTTCCCTACCTCAAATCTGTAGCAGAGGGCAGACTGGTGCCAAATGAAGGCATCATGTGTGCTCCCTGGGTGTGTGGCACAAACACTGCTGATGCTCCCTGTGGCATTGCAGACCACCTGGCAGTTTACTGAATGGCACCCCTTGCAGTTGATGTACATTACTGCATCCTCACCAGGTGATGCGTGGATTGCCACATGGGTGCAGTCAATAGCCCGTATGATGTCTGGCAGGTGTGCCACCCTGTGGAACTGCTGCATAGCTTCTCAACACTCTGCCTGTGTGCTTGGGAAGTGGATGTACTCTGAAGCATGTGGTAGCAGTGCAGTGAGGAATTGTGTGGCCTCTGGAAGGTTCCCGTGGGGAGCAAGCACATTACTGTTGTCATCTTGGTCTCCACAGCTATGGCATGACCTCGTCCAGTGGGTGCCTGTATTTTATCATGGCACAGCTCACAGAGCTGCCTCAGAATGGCCCTGTTCAGGCGGTATTGGCCTACTGTTTCCATGTCAGTGAACTGTTTGGATGTCAATCTGGCATGATACCACCATGGGGCTGGCCACCTACGGTGCTTTCCATCACCACATTGCTGTTCCGCCCATCTCCTCATTCCCATTATCATGACCACCATCAGGAATGGTGCACCATCCATGTTTGCCTTTCAGCTGCCTCTCTCCTTCTGCTTGCTCCTGCTGTGGTGCTGTTGGCCTACTGGGGGCTTGCACTTAAGTCTCCTTCTTTTATACTTATCTCCCAATGGCGCATTTCAGCCTTGTGCCGTGGATGCTCCATACTAGCATATTCATTTTGTACTGTGAATGGCTCTGTGCTTTGTATGCAGGTTTATGCCACCTCGATTTGCACCACACATCATTTCATTGCATCTCCAGTGCATCTGTTTGGCGCAGCGCATCTGGCTTGTGCCGGGGCAACCGCACTGTCTGTGTATGGCTCCATGATGCACTTTCGGGTGGCACCGCTGCATCTCATTTGTGCCCAGCACATCTGCTTTGTGAATTCTGCCCCCTAAGTTTATTCAAAGTCCTGTAATACATTTGAGTCCTCTATACTGGTGCAGAGCGCAGTTTCTTAACATTAAACATTTTACCCATGAGTGCAACAGCCAATAAACTGAACTTTTTAAATGTTAAATAGACAGAAGTAGAGAATGAGATCACCCAATACGACATTCATGGCTAATATTCCAAAAATCTCAAGGGGATCCACATGCTGGAGGTGAGAGAGAAAAGAGTAACAGGCAGAACCTAAAAAAGACAGAAACAAAGAAAACATATGAGAAGAGGTACAAATTAGTAACAATACATTACAGATTGTACAATTCATCTCAATTCATAACCTAATTCTAACTGAAGTATAAGGTCACATTGAACATGGAGCCCTAGAGCTAGTCTGTTATTTTTTTTTTTTTTTTGCAAAGGTACAATTTATCTTCTAGAGAAAAATGTTTTTAAAGGACACCTAAACCATCTTTTTACACCTTTGTTTTTTTTTTAAACATGACTTTATAGGCTTGTCAAGGAGAGGCTATTGTTTACATTTATACTTAACTGCATTTATCTTACATTTGAAAATTGTAAAAACAACCTCTCCTTACTTAAAAATCCTGCTCTTAAAATCCTAAATGGCTGCCTTAATGATGTCATACAAGGGACAGATGCTCAGCTCGGCAGATGTATTTTATTTTATTTATTTAGTTTTTGTTAACCGGGTTCGGTGAGCTAGCCAAAGTTGACTATTTTCAGGCACGACCCGGGAGAATACATACATAAAATGAGATGAGATTATACAATACGTAGTATATAGTACAGGTACACAGTATATAGTACAGGTAGGTTAGAATACAGATCAAGTCAGACTGTACTAGAGATAATACATATAGCTATGCAGAGATGACAAAAGTGACATTAGTACATGCAAATAACTGAAACTGGGCTAAGTGGCAGCTATAAAGACATTTTATAGCAAAGCTTGTTTAGAAGTGCAGCAGTGTCTTGGGCAAAATAGGGTGGTTAGCTGTGAGGCATTAAGTGGGATCAAAGCATGTGCAGGGGTCCCGGGATAGGTGGCGATATAGTTCTTTTGAAGATTGGGTGGGAGTTAGCCTGCCTCAGGGCAGGAGGGAGGGAGTTCCAGGTGGCTGGGGCAGTGCAGTGAAATGCTCCAGAGCTTTTTGAAGTAAGACACCTGGGTATGGTGAGTAGAAATTTGTTTGCCGGGCGTAGTCCGTGAGCAGGTATCTGTGGTTCAAGTAGAGGTGCAAGGGAGGAGGGGGTTTGGTTATGGATTACAGAGTCTGTGAGGGTCCCTAGGGAGTATAGTCAGTAGGCAGTTGGGGAGAGCCAGCCTAGGTCGCTGTACAGTGTGCAGTGGTGCTTGAGGCGATGGGAAGAGGTGGCTTACCGACATATGTTGTTATACGCAACATCCCATTTATGGAGAACAGTCTTATGGGCATTAGCAAAAGTGGTGACACCATGTGTCAGTGCTGGAAGCAGAATACCAGAAGTACTAACCATATTCAAATGTGAATACCTTTTAAGTGAAAAATGATAGCATGGTACTGTGGGCATGAAAGTTGTTCAGCACAAAAATATCTACAATATGAGTGGTGTTTCATTTATAACCACTATTTTTTATAATTAGTAAAAAACCAGCAGAGAATTCTATTTTGTTTTCACTTCAACAAACGAGCGAACAACTTTAAAACAAAAAACAATAGCATGGTATTATCAGCAGAAAATTCATTCAGCGCACAATATCTACAAAATGAGTAGTGATTCGTATATTGATACCTTTTAGTTTTCTTTATAATTAGCAAAAAAAAAAACAGCAGAAAATGCAATGTTTTTCCACCTTTTCAACAAACAAAAGCGAATAACTTTAAAACAAAAATGATAGCACAGTACTTGATCACGAAATTCATTTGGCACAAAAATATCTACAAAATGAGTGGTGTTTCATTTATAGATAATTTTTAGATGTTTTATAATCAACAAAAAATGGCTTTAAATTCATTTTTTCCTTCACTTTTTTGAAGGTATGGCATAAATGGAATATGCTACCCCCTACTGGAAATATTGTTGATATTTTCTGTTCTTGTGCTGATTGAACTGATGACATCACTCATGGCTTCACCACTTGTGATTAGAGGTGAGCAAAGTCAACAAAATTTGCTCCGTGAAATATTTTGCGAATAGCGCTCAATTCACTAAGTGCAATTCGGGAAATTAGTCAATTCACTGAGTGCGGATCAATGGCAAAAGTGTGGAATTTAGCATGCAAAGTTCCACACATTGCACAAAAACTACTGTTTGTCCCCCCCCACCCTGCTGATCGCCAGCTCCAGTAATAATAAAAAAAAAGACTCCAGATCCCTAGTGTCTAGTGGACCTCCCCACCCCACTGATTGCCAGACCCAATAATAAATAAAAAACTCTGTCCAGATCCATGGTGTCTAGTGGACCCCTCACCCTGCCAATTGCTGGCCCCAATAATAAATAAAAAAGTCTCCAAATCCCTGGTGTCTAGTGGACCCCCCACACTGCCAATCACTGACCCCAATAAAAAAATCCTTGGTGTCTAGTGGAACCTCCCCCCAGCCACCTCCATCAGGGAGTGCTCCCCCCCACCACACCGCTGCCCCTACCCTGTCCTCAAGTGGTCCACTGGCAGAGCCCTCCACTCACCTCCGTGACTGACAGCCCAACTGACCTGCTCTGAATGAATGAGCATGTGCTTGTACAAGCTCATCCTGCCCCCCCCTTTGAAGACTGGAATAGTCCACCCTGCCTTCTCTAGCCCATGAAAAATGTCCCATACAGTGATGAGGTGGCTGACTTGACTGAATGAATGAAATAGCGTGTGCTTGTACAAGCACGCACTCATTCATTAAGAGCAGATCAGTCGGGCTGCTGGCTGTGGAGGTGAGTGGAGGGCTGTGTAGTGGTCCACTTGGGGATGGGGTCATGGGGAGCAGAGTGGCCATTTGTATGGCCCCTGAGTGGCTTAGCGCACCCCAAGACCATGCCCCATGCTGTTGCATTCCCTGGTAGTCTTGTGTGCCCTCCTCCACCCCAATCACCCACCTGACATGTTGAAATAATATTTGCATAGTGTAGTGTCCCTCCCTGGTCCCTGATCTCCCACCCAATCTATTTAACTTAAGTTTCCATAAGGACTGCATCTTAGACGGTATGCAGATGAAACTTCAAAGAGCATTCAATGAGTTACAAGTTTTCTTTCAAAATAGTAAATTAATGTTGAATGCCTAAAAGACACAGCCCATGGTGTCTCGTTCTATGACAAACAGGCAGGACGACTTGGCGTTGACACTGGTTACCCTTGTGGGGTCCCCAATCCAACAGGTACAATGTTATAAATATTTGGGTTTATGGGTGGACAAATTCCTAAATTGGAGTACACATATTAGTAACCTAATTAAAAATGTGGGAAAAAATTGTGAGCATTATATCGGGCCAGACGACTATTGAACTTCGAAGTAAGGGGAAGGGTAATAAATTCTATGATTATCCTCATGTTCAATTACGGAGCTATTCTCTATTTTGGGGGAAGAAAAGGTGATCTTAGAAAACTAGAAGCCTGTCATGGTGGCCTGGACAGATATATCCTAGGAGCTCCCCGTCAAACCCACAAGTGTAGCCTATATAACCAACTTGGTTGGCAATATTTAAGTGAAAGAAGTCAGAAGCATTTATTGGCATTTATAAACAAGGGCCTTCTGGGTAAAATCCCAGCATTTGTATCAGCCAACTTCAAATTTAGGAAGAAGCCAGAAACCCTTAGAACATCCTCCGCCCCGGATCTAGTCCTACCTAGATGCAATATGGAAATAGGGTGTCAGTCAGTTTATTATAGGGGAATACATCTTTGGAACAAAATTCCAGTACAGTTGAGAATGGGTGCTAGGAATAATATTTGGCCAGAAATAAAATTATTAATAAGGAAAGATTTGAATAACATAATATAATGTTGTACTCTGTGTTTTTAGATCAGAGTGAGTCGTATAGGCCTGAAGCCAGGACACAAAACTGTTTGGTTATGACCTCAGTAGGGAACAATAATACCGTTGTACTGTATTGCTCATTTTATAATATCATTGTACTGTATTGTTAATTTTGTAATTACTGTGTTAGTCATGAGTTACCAATGATATATATGGCATATTTTGTTTTAACATTTTTAGTATTGATTGTAATGTGCAACTTTGTAAAATTTACAGTTTTGAGATGTTTACCTGTACTGTGGATCTCATTGAAAATGAGTTTTACTTAATCGAGTTAATCCCTATTCATATGTTTTATATGAATAAAAATATTTTACTGCTACTACATAATGTAGTATCCCTCACCAGTCCCCGATCTCCCACCCAATATGATGAAATAAATTTTCCATGGTGTAGTGGTCCCTCCCCGGTCTTGATCGCTGTCCCCATATGAATAAAGCATTTATATCACTGGTATTCTAGTGTCTCCCCCCTTCCCGGTATTGCCATCCCCATAGGAATAGTATTGTATTCCTGATAGCCTAGTGTCCCTCTTCCTCTCCGGTCAGTGATCGCCATCCCGTACGAATGACTACAGTCATCCCTGGTTGTCCAGTGGTCCTTCCACCACCCCAATCTCCAATTGCCTTCTGTGATAAAATTACATATGCCCGGTAGTCTAATGACCCCCAGCCCCCACCCAGTCAGACATAGTTCCCCACCTCGCCCCCATCTGACCCTCAGCCAGCAACCAGCAAAACCTTCACACTACTGCAGCTGGCCACTGACTCAGCCCTCAAGGAGCATATACTGTGTACAGTATGGCTCCTTGACTGTGATTGCTCAATCACAGTCAAGGAGTCATAATGTGTACAGTATCAACTTCTTTTTTTTTCATCTTTATTTTCCTCTGGTTGCGGCCCCATGGACCTCTCTCAAGCATCCAAGTCTGGTTCCTGCCCACCAGAGGCCCCCTGGATCTGTGCATCCTCTCTCCCCCCACTGCAGCCAGCACCCCTGGTCTAATCCTCCCAGGGTGGGTCGCCCTCCTCCTCTTGGGCACTCTTATATTCAGACTCTGGCTGCAGGGTAGGGCCCAAGATGAAGGACCTGGAAGGTCAGTCAGGGTTGGCCCAGCAAAGGGCATGGGGGACTGGTGCCATCGCCTGTCCATGGTGCTGTTGTTTTCCCCTGTTCATGTGAGCCCCTGGAGCACAGATGTGCAATGACGTACAGCTCAGCTGGTGCATGCTCCCGTGCACCCCAGATAGACGTCTGCCACAGCTCCAATCCCCAGCATCTTGTGGCTGAGCACTGCAGTGCCTCCAGCCTCTGCTAGAGGTCACCAGTGCATCAACTGGTGGATTCCCTCCTCCCCAGTGAAAATGAGCAGTCCTAGGGATGCTTAATCCTTCCCCCTCCTTGGTGACCCCCGACGACCCAGGCTCATTCCTGAACCCGGGTCACTGGTGTGGCGTGAGGTGTGGTGTCCAGTGCCTCAACCCTCAGCACCACCAGACTGGCCAGTATCAACTTCTTGAGGGCTCATTCAGCAGCCAGCCACAGTGGTGTGAGGAGGGTTGTGCTGGTCGCCAGCTTAGGGTTCGGTTTGAGGGGAACAAGGTGGAGCTCTATGTCTGACTGGGTGGGGGTAGGGGGTCCACTAAACTATTTATTTATTTAAGCATTTTACCAGGAAAGGCATACTGAGCAGAATACTGCTTGATTTCAGATGTGTCCTGGGGATTATCAGAGACAACCCCTTGACTGTGATTGCTCAGTCACAGTCAAGGAGTCATAATGTGTACAGTATCAACTTCTTTTTTTTTCAACTTTATTTCTTGGAGGGTGATCAGAGGGTGATCAGAGATGTGGGGGGAGGGACCACTGGACTACCAGGGATGGCAGTAGTCATTTGTATGGGACAGCAATCGGTGACAGGGAGGGGGAGGGATACTAGGCTACCAGGGATACAATACTATTCCTACGGGGATGGCAATACTGAGGAGGGGGAGGGACACTAGACTACCGGGTAAATGCATATTCCTATGGGGTAGGCGATACTGGGGAGGGGGGAGGGACACTAGACTACCAGGGATAAAAGTATATTCCTACAGGGATGGCAATACCAGGGAGGGGAAGGACGTGAGACTACCAGGGATAAACATTCTTTATTCATACAGGGACAGCAATCAAGATTGGGGAGGGGGGAAGGACCACTACACTGTGTAACATGCAACTAAACATATTGGGTGAGTGATCAGGGACTGGGGGGACCACTACATTATGGAAATTTAATTAAACATATGGGGTGGGAGATCAGGGACTGGGGAGGGACACTACATTATAGAAACTTAATTTACACAGTTTGGGTGGGTGATCAGGAACTATAGAGATGGTGGGGGCTGCAGTACCTCTGGCAACCACTGGGATTGTGAGGATTACATCAGGTTTTTCTCAGCAGTACTTTGAACAACACAAGGACCTTCACAAAGTCCCTTGTGTGGAGCAAAACCTTTGTGACTGGGATTGCAGGGATATGCAGGTCTCCTCCCCTCCATAAGCATTGCGGCCCACCTCACTACTTTGCCTGGGTGCAAACTCAGTTTGCGGGGGAAAACTGGAATTTGTGAATACCAGCTATGCACAAAGCCCAGTTTGCCCAGGGCAAACTGGGTTTGCACCTGGGCAAAGTTTTGTAAATCCCGGCCCTGATGTATTAATGGAGTTTTATACAAAGAATGTATAAGGGATATGCCAGCCCCCGTTGGGAATCATGAGTGGCAAAGTCACGACTGATGGAATTAGGTCAATCAGCATGAGAACAATAAGCAACAATATTTCCACTAGGGAGGTAGCATATTCATATAAGCCATGCAATACCTCCAAAAAAGTGAAAAACTAATTGAATTTCCTGCCATTTTTTCCTGATTATAAAACAATCTTAAAGTATGTTTAAATGAAACACCACTCTCTTTGCAGATATTTTTGTGT
This sequence comes from Neoceratodus forsteri, assembly GCA_016271365.2. Taxonomy (NCBI): domain Eukaryota; kingdom Metazoa; phylum Chordata; order Ceratodontiformes; family Ceratodontidae; genus Neoceratodus; species Neoceratodus forsteri. The sequence goes on along the minus strand of CM057453.1, from coordinate 1,209,635,594 downwards.
TGAACAAATTTTGTGCTTGCAGTAACATGCAAACATTTTTTTGTTTTAAAGTCATTCGTTTTTGTTTGTTGAAAAAGTGGGAACAAATTTATTTCACAGTTTTTTTGCTAATTATGAAAAATTTAAAAGGTAGATATAAATGAAACACCACTAATTTTGTAGATATTTTTGAACTGAATGAATTTAAAGCTATTTGCATTTGTTTGTTGAAAAAGAGGACAATAATTAAATTTTCTGCTGTTTTTTGCTAATCATAAAAAAACTAAAAGGTATCTATAAATGAAACACCACTCATTTTGTAGATTTGTTTGTGCTGAACAAATTTCATGCTGACAGCACTATGAAATTATTTTTCATTGTAAGTTATTCACTTTTGTTTGTCGAAAAAGGGAAAAAAAGAATGTTATGCTGTTTTTTTTTGCTGAATATATATAAAAAATAAAAGCTAGCTATGAATGAAATACCACTTATTTTGTAGATATTTTGTGTTGAACAACTTTCGTGCTCCCAGTACCACATTTGAATACATAGAAACATAGAAGCTGATGGCAGATATGGACCGCAAGGCCCATCCAGTCTGCCCATAATAAGGTTAGTACTGCTAGCATACATCTGCAGAGCTGCGGCATCTGCCTCTTGAATGATATCACCAAGGCAGACATTTTAGGATTCTAGGAGCAGGATTTTTGAATCAGGAGAGAGTTTGTTTACAACTTTCAAATGCTACTAGACTGCTTTGATCCTACTTTAATAAATGCAGTTTCAATATAAATGTAAACAACAGCCTCTCCTTTACAAGCCTAAAGAATCATTTAAAAAAAATGTGTAAAAAGATGGTTTAGGTGTCCTTTAAGTCCCATTCATCATTTAGCCCCACAAGTTTCACGCTTTGAAGTCTGATGATCTATTTGCTCTCCTTTTTCAGAAGTAGATTAACCCTGTCACTCCGGAATTTTGGTACTGATACATATTTACTTCCCGTAAATCAGAGACCTTTGGGGTTGGAGTTGTGACATACAAAATGTAGCCCAATAAGTTTATCTTCCCTCATGTTGCATATTGATCTTATAGGCACTTGTATTCATAGCTTTAAACACCTCACAGTCTTTCCTATGCATAAAAAATTACCAGGGCACCAAAGCATGTACTGTATACAACAAAAGGAATGTCACATGTTATACATTCTCTAATATCAAGCTTAATTGTTGGGTTTCCTGGATGTACAGAAGTGTTGCCAGTTTAGCAGCACTCACAAATATTGCATTTGTGACACTTATACATACCATTAGGCCTTTTGTGTGGGCAATTCAAGTGTGAGGTGGGGCTAGGGTCAGTGGGTAGCCTACTGTGGACCAGTTTGTCCCTTAGGTTGGATGCCCTACTAAAACTGACTCAGGGGTTGGTGCCTACTGCACTGGCCACTTGAGAGTTACCTAATAAGATATATCGTTTTTTGATGTATTACATTACCAATTCTGCCCAACCAGTCATTCAACTCCATAATGAATGACACAGGGCCTGTCTCATTTCCACCCTTTCTGTTCTTTTCTAAAAACAGTGCTTCCCTGTCCCTTCAGTAGGCTTTTGGTATAGATTCATTCAGCAAATCCCTGGAATAGCCCCTCTCTAAAAATCTAGTTTTGAGTTGCTTAGCACAGCTCTAATAAACACAGCATCTGCACTTTATCACTTTGTGATTTGTCATTGTGGATGTGCTTTTTATGCAGCCAACATCGTGGGACAGTGCAGCTTTAGAGATGTGGTCGCTTTTGGGCGAATGCAGGGCACGCACCAGTAGGTACATCCCACATTCCCCAATCAACCTCCATGATGGCGTCACACCATGCATACACAATGGGTCCAGCACATCTAAGAAAAGGTCCGCTGCAATCTGAGCAAAGCTCGTCAGATGGAGCGGTCCTTTTCTTGCCATGCTCATCGCCATTATGTACATGGCGGGACACTGACCATAGAACAGCCAACTTCAGGGGTGCCCAATCCACCTGTTGGCTGCCCCTGCCCCCTGTGAATGGGCCGATGGGGGAGCCCACTCCCCGTCAGCATAAAGCACCCCCCCAATTGTTTAATGCCGAGGGGGTACCCAGTCCCTGTTGTCTCTACCCCACCCCTTCTTAGAAGGCTGACAGGGGAGCCCACTCCCCTTGGCAGAAATAACCCCCAATTGTTTATCGCCGAGGGGGTGCCCAACTCTCAGCTCTGCACCCCCTTGTTTGTGTGCCGACGGGGTGCCCAATCCTGTCGGCATAAATTCTGCCCCCTGTTTGTTTGCCAATGAGGGTGCCCAATCCCCGTTGGCTACAGACACCCCAAACAGTTAGGTAGCCTCTGGGGGCCACCCCAGTGTACCAATCCCTGGAAAAAAAACTGTCCTGTGATGTTTTTTTTTTTTTTTTCATTTTGACCCTGTAAAAGGAAAATGGTCCCCAAGTCTCCTCGCCTCCAACCCACACCCACCTCACTGCACACCCTGCCTCCCCACACCCCACCCTATACTGCCCCAGAGCCTCGGGCGCTGATGATCATCGTGGTGGACCGGGAACACATCTGCACTCTTCAAAGCCGACCATGAACTGAGGAAATGCTGGTAAGCTGCATAAAATCAGATAGATAGGGTTTTTTTTTTTTAACTTTAGTACATATCTCAGGCATTTTTGTGAATTTTGGCCCCAAATTTTCAACATGGGGTTTTTGGGACCCCTTCTCATGAATTCTTGCACTGTCATGGCATTATTCCGTCCCATAAAGGTGATTTTGCAGCCACTGCATAGAATCACCTTTCCGACCGCGTAAGGAAATGAACAGTGCCATTGTTCATGGGGCTTCAAAAACCCTGTGTTGCAAATTTGATTGAAAAAATCCTAAACATGACTGTTTTAAGAGCGTGCATAGCAACTGCGCAATGCACCCTCATAAGTTAAGAAATTCGCAATATTTTCATGCCAGATTATTAACATTGGCATTTTACTATACCTTCTTGTGAACCGTACAGCTGTCATTTTTCACATCCTGGCCGAAATGTGTTTTCACACTTCCGGTGCAGAATAGTGTGGTCATGGTGTGAAATCAGTGTTCAGGACACATTATGAAAATGACAGTGACACTGTTCATGAGCTGAGATCCTAAAATGCCTGTGCTGAAAATTTGGCGACAATACTCCATAAAATGACTGTTTTACGAGCGTGCGTAGCAACTGCGCAACACACGCTCGTACGTTAGCGCAGTCACACTATTTTCATGCCAGATTCTCAACACTGGCATTTTACCACACCTTCTTGTGAACTGTGCAGCTGTCATTTTTCACATCCTTGCCGAAATGTGTTTTCGCACTTCCGGCACAGAATAGCATGGTCGCTGTGCAAAATCAGTGTTCAGAACAAATTACAAAAATGACAGTGATACTGTTCATGAGCAGAGATCCTAAAATGTCTGTGTTGAAAATTTGGTGATAATACTCCATAAAATGACTATTTTAAGAGGTGCATAGCTACTGCGCAACACACGCTCGTAACAGCGCATTCGCAATATTTTCATGCCAGATTCTCAGATTTGGCATTTTACTACACCTTCTTGTGAACTGTACAGCTGTCATCTTTCACATCCTTGCCGAAATGTGTTTTCGCACTTTCGGCGCGAATAGCGCGTTTGCTGTGCGAAATCAGTGTTCGGGACACATTACAAAAATGACAGTGACAATGTTCATGAGCAGAGGTCCTAAAATGCCTGTGTTGAAAATCTGAAATTATATTCCTTTATTATTTTATATAAAGGTAATATACCTGAAAGAACAGCACAGGGATTGCACAATATGACCAATGACATAAACTGTATAGCAGCTTCAGAGTGACAAGATTCAACATTTTACAGAAATCCCTGATTCTGGAAAAACAATGAGAAATAACCCCCTACCCCCTCACCCAGATCCCCTGACCCCCATCTCCCCTTCCCCAGGATGTGCCTTCTATAAAGGAAAAGGAAAAAAAAAAGAAAAAGGAGAAGAAAAGGGAAGAAAGCGAGCTGATCCTGATCTATATGAGATGCCTAAAGATATATCAGCTGCCAAGGTAGCTAGAGGTGTACCCAACAGGACATTAATTCAAATAAAGAGCATATAATTTGCCCCATTTCCATTCAAATGAAACCAGACAATTCCGAGAACTTGCTATTAACCTTTCAGTCTGAAAGCAGAGAGAAATTTCACTGATCCATTCTGCATAGGAGATAACCAATTGGTCCATCCAATGCCTAAGGACCAATCTTTTGATGACCATCGAGATTAAAGCCATGTGGAATCTACGCTCCATCACTTGTATATTGGAAAACATTCCTAAAATACAAACTTCTATAGTAAATAAATCATCAAGGCCCAAAAGAGGGTCTAAGTTAGATTGGAACGACTGCCATAAGGGAGCCACCTTCTCACAATACCAGAAAATGTGTACCAGGTTCCCTTCCATTGTGCCACACCTTGTGCATAGAGTTGAAGATAATCCATTTAATTTAACCAGTTTAACTGGGGTGTAATACATGTTGTTCAATATATGGTATTGAGTGAGTCTATGTCTGTCTTGAGAGAGATACCGATATGTGTCTACCCAAATCTGTTCCCAGTCTAGAAGGGTGTCTGGCAGAAGAGAGGACCAGCATTTGGAACCAGTCAGGGAGTCTGGGAATTTAGTGTCCAGTAGGAAAGAATAAAGCATAGAAATACTAAGGGCCTTAGTTGCCTGTTCCTGTATCTGGTTTAGGAAGGGTTTAATTTGAGACGGTGTGGGATTGGAGCCGAAGCTGGAAGCCACTAAGTGTCATAACTGAAAAACTTTAAAAATGTGCTTCTGAGGAATATTATACTTGGTCAGAACCTCCCCGGAGGGTAAAAGAGAGTTATTCAGGAATAAATCATCGACACAGCAATCTCTCAGCTGAGGAAGCCAGTCTAGAGACAGCGGGAGACCCCCGATCCTGATATTTAAATTAAGAGTAAGAGGTTGGGAAGTGTCTTTCATGGGAGACAGAGATTGAAAAAATGCCAGCATTGATTTAGCACCTTGATAGAGGTACAAACGACGCTCCCCTGTAAAAGTGGAGGCAAGGTGGATAGGCTATAATAGAGGAGTCTGGATGGGGGAAGGCCAAACTTAGTTAGAATCTTTTTCTCAAGTTGTACCCAAATTGGTAGATACTCATCCACCCTGTGGTCGTACTACCTCCCAATTTTCGCCATGTGACTTGCCCAGTAATAGAGCATAAAGTTGGGAAGACAGAGCCCCCCCTTCTCTTTGGGTAAATTAAGTTTTAAGAAGGCTTTCCTGGGCTGTTTACCCTGCCAAATGAACTTGGAAATGGACCTGTGGAAGTGATGAAAATAGGACATCGGCAGGAAAATGTTCATTAGGCTAAGTGGGTAGAAGACCCGAGTCAACACATTCATCTTAACAATATTAATACGACCCCACAGCGATAAAGGGAGGGCAGACCATCTCTGAAGGTCTTGTTGAATTTTAATCAATAGATTGTCTAGGTTAAGCTTCCTGAAGAGTTCAAGGTCTTTAGTAAGGAAAATGCCTAACTATTTGAGAGAGGAGGGGGCCCATTTTGTGCTGAAAATTTGGTGACAATACTCCATCAAATGACTGTGTTATGAGCGTGTGTTGCACAGTTTGCACGCACGCTTGTACGTTTGCAAACTTCTAATATTCTCACTCCAGATTTTCTACTGTGCCATTGTTCTGCATCTCCTAATGAACAGTACAGCTGTCATTTTTCACATCCTGACCAAAATCTGTTTTCGCAGTTCTGGCGCAGAATAGCATGGTTGCTGTGGAAAGTCCATGTTTGAGACACATGATGAAAATGACAGTGAAACTGTTCATTAGGAGATGCCCTAAAATGCCTATGTTGAAAATTTGGAAACAAAAGTCAATAAAATGAGTGTTTTATGAGCGTGCATTGCACAGTTTGCACGCACGCTCGTGACTTTGTGAATTTGTAATACTTCCACTACAGCTGTTCATCATTGGCATTTTTCCATACATCCTTATGAACACTGCAGCTGCCTGAAATGTGTTTTCACACGTCCGGCACAGAATTGCATGGCCACTGTGCAAAATCAGTTTTTGGGACAGTTTGAGGAAATGACGGTGACACTATTCATGAGCAGAGGTCCTAAAATACCTAAGTTGAAAATTCAGTGCCGAAACTCCATACAATGACTGTGTTGCAAGCGTGCATTGCGCAGTTTCCACGCACCCTTGTAACTTCGTCAATCTGCAATATTTTCATGCCACATTTTCACCACTGGCATTTGTGCACATCTCCTTATCAACAGTCCAGCTGCCATTTTTCACAGCCTGCCCAAAACGTGTTTCCGCAGCTGTGGCACACAATGACGTGCTCGCTGTGCAACATCACCTTTTGAGACACATTCACAAAATCACAGCACTATGCATCTCTAGCTACACCACTCTCACTGCCAATGCCAGCGTGACAACATTCGGCATTGACAAATGCTTGTTTTGCCTTGGAGTGCTGATTTTCTGGGACTGCGTTTGTTTCTAGGGCTGGCTGCCCTCTATCAGCAACCCACCCTGCACCGTTGTTGTTCATGGCTGCCCACCTTTTAAACCATTTAGGAAAAATGGGCTGCTGTTTTGATATCACACAGCACTGTAGCATTGGGGATGGGAGAATCAACCCTCCCTACTGAGGACTTCTGTCATACCCCATAAGCTGCCCGTAGCCCACTCCTTCCTGACCATGGACACATAATTTGTTTAAAAAAGCATGCAGTGTTATAAGAAGTCCTGAACCACCACCCCAAAAGGCAGCAGCAAGAGTCCCACATCCTTCCACCAGCCATGCACTCTCTGGCACTAGTCTTGCGAGTGCTGGCTCAAAGACATGACCCCCAACCTGAGTCCAGGCAGGCCACATCCGATGTTCATTGTGATCCTCTCTTCCCTTCATTTCAGTACTTCAGCCTCACCTCAGACTATTGCTGGCTGTTGCAGTCTTCTTTTAGTATCACAATATCTGTCAGTCTTTTGACTCCACAACATTAGCACTGGCTTGCCATTTCCGAACATGCTGCATTGCACATACTGTACATGCTCACACTGCATAAACTGTTAGGGTGATATATAAAAAACATTTCTGCAGGGAGCAGGACTGTTGGGGCATAGCAGTGTCAGCATTTCTCTATCATTATGTTTTTGCTCTTACAAGAAAAGTAAACAGTTGTCTAGTATTAGGCATGAATGCAACTGAGGTCAGAGGATGCTACTGCAGCCTAAGACCTAATCCCATACTCTTATCATCATCGGTTACTATCATCAAGATAAAAATTACCCCCCATTATAAGTAAATGAAAGTGTTGCATGAGGCATTGGGGTTCATTCATCAGTATACCAAAGTGTAGAGAACCCCTCCCATTATCAACACTGAAATGTTATCCCCTCTTTCCAAATGTGACCATCAAGCCAACAGACCATGGCCACCTATGCTTATATTCCCCTCCCACCTGCATGTGGTACTACTACTACTACATCACAAAAACAACTCCTAGACAATGGCATTCTGAAGACAAATGGGAGTAGAGCACAGGCAGTAATTGTCTACCAGAGACAGACATCCTACGGATGCCATTGCTTGTCCTGTACCTACGGACTCCAATCCTGCGATATGCAACTAAAAGGCAGACATGATGTGTGCTAGTATCAGCAGCAGCACCAAGTTCTGAACTTCCACCTCCTCAAATCAGTGGGGTAAAGCATTGCCATCATTACTTAAAAGATGTTATGTGCAGTGTCTAATACTGCCTGGGCTTGATTCTCAGAAGGTCAGTATTGACACAAGGGGGCACCTTGCAACATCAGTTGTGCCAAACCCAGTTCTGGAATGCAGGCTGTGCTGAGGTTGGGTGCCCTTGAGCCAGAAAGGGCTTGCACAAGCCTAGTGCCAAACACTGAGGTGTGCCATATGCCGTGTGCTGGACATTGCTTGTCATATCCCCTTATGTGGGATTCTGGAAGATAGCCTCTGTCTGCAATGCCAGCCACAGTTAGACCACCCTGAGGTGATCTAACACCCCATGCACCAAAATGGGTCCCAGATGCAGACCCCCCCCCACCCAAGAAAGCGATGGCAGCTGCAGCATAGTTGAAAATAGATGTAAACCACCTTGTCGGCTCTATATTCAGTGCCTCTCAGATCCTCATTTGTTGTCCACCAGACTGTTTTGTAGGGACAGTAATCATAACAGACTGCTCTTTATGGTCTGCACCTTGCATCTTGTATCGGTGATGGAATGAAACATCCCAACATGAGTCTCCACATGGAATCAATGACAGGAGCTGCTGACTGCACTAGCTGGATGCTTGGCATGGCTGCCAAGCTACAGGATATGTGACCACAGTAATGACAGCCATCACCGTACACATCACCCTAGATTTGACATGCACCTAGTTGAGCTCTTTTTCTTCTGGCATTGACATGGACTTCAGCAAACCCCGCCCCCAAGACATGTTACCACACACGCTACTGATAGATGGCATTGCCACAGGACTGTCCCTCAGCTTGTGGCATTCCACTTCCATGCACCTTTGATGCACAGGCAGATTTGCCACAAGCTGTGGGAGTTTGGTGCCAAGATCCTACATTCCAGAACTGGGTGCAGGGTCCCTGGTGTACCGGAGATTGATGCAAGCTGCCATTTACACAGCTTTTGCTGATTTGTGAGACTCAAGCCCCCTGTCTCTCATGTCTAGTGTTGGTCCTTTTTGTGCTGCTAGCCTGTCTCAGTCTGTATCTTCAATGGTCTTTTACTGGAATTGGTCTCAACTGTCAAGTCTTTCCCCATAAGCTGCCCCACTCAAGGAAGTGGCCACTCCTCCATCCATGCCCCAACCAGTGATCTGCTACACACATAAGGTAATTAAAAAGCAATTAGAAAATATGCTTCTGCAGCTGCTGCTGTATGACTCTGCACAACTTGTATGCAATACATACTACTTCCAGCCCGGCTGCAGGCCAGATGTGGTGCTGTTTCCGCAACCTGATCTCCACCCAGCCTGAGTCTAGGCAGGCCACCACATGATGACTGTCATGCTCCTTGGCTCCCTCTCTCTTCTTCAGTCTAGTACTCGGAGTCTGACCAAACTCACCTCAGACTACTGCATACTGGCATTGGCTTCTCTCTTGTGGACATGAGACCAGTCCACTGGTTCTCATCTCCCAGATGAGTCTTGACCCAGGCTCTACAGGCCCTGGCCAACTCTTCCTGAACTGATGCCAATGTTGTTGGCCAATTAGCTAGCCTTGTTGGTCTGCCTTAGTTGCTGCCAGTGAGCTTGCACCCTGCCTGTTAGGGCTTACCTATTGCTGCTGCCCAGTACCACTGAGAGGGTCTGTTGGCACCACAGCAGCGGTTCAATTCTGACTTGACTTCTGTGCCCTCCAGATATTTCATAAATCGACTGCCCATGGGACCAACTAACAGCAAGTCAGTCTTCTCTTGTGGCACTTGACTTCTCCTCCATGCATGCACTGAATGGACACCAAAACTACTGCCTGCCTCACTAGCTACACTCTTGATGCATGGTTCTTCTTGGTACTGAAACTGAAATCCATGATACACAGAGGGTGGGGGTGACACAGAGCAGGATGCAATGAAACTGGTCCATACTGTGCTCCTGCTAGCTCCTGGATGTTCAGCATTCAGATATCAGCCAATAATGTCAGTTTTACTTTGTTTCATGAAAAAAAGGACATTCGGTCATGGGCACAGCATGGGATCTAATAAAGTCCTTCTCATCTCACTCCCCCCAGGCCCTCCCCAAATTACAGCATATTCATACCATTATGTTTCCAAGACACACTTTTTTATTGAAGGGTAATGTATTTTCAGCACACCCTATTGATGGGTGCCCTAGATGGCCACCCAGATTACCTATCCTTATGGCCGACCCTGTGTATCATATTTTAATCGTAGAATTAGTAATTGCTGTTCTCCTTGTTTATTTAAACCAATGTCACTATAAATATTGAACTAACACATTCAACCAGACCTAAAAAATAAAAGATACCTAAGTGATTCTAATGAAAGAGATGATGGAAGCTTTTTTTTTAATTGCATTTGTATGCTAGCTTTCTCCTTTGAATACTATAAGAAAGACCCCTTGAATTCTGCAATTCTGCAGCCACAGAATGTTCCACAGAAATTGCATCATGCTGCAGAATATATATCATGACTCAAAAGTCATTGTTCTTGGTGAATTTTCATTCAGATATACAGTTTTTACATAGGGCATCATGTCATAATGCCCAAAAGAAAAAAGTCTCTGACAACAACCACTAAGAAACTACAGCTAAGGCAAAAAAGGCTACTTGACAAAATGCTGAGCAGTCAAAACCTTGCAAAACAGGCCAAGGTACCATGCCAAAGAAAACAACTGTAACCGGTGCTGAAGCAATTTATTTACACTGTTATGTGGGGGGATCCCCCCAAACCCCCGTAATATATACATAACAACTCCAGTCCACACTGTAGTTGACACACAACAATAAAATCACTGCACTATAAATTCAAATGCTATCTTTGACATGCTATTATTCCTTAGCTATACTTCATACAGCATTTTGACTTGTAACCTTTACACATAGTGCCCGACTCCCTTCCCCATCTCGTTTATTTTGAAGCCCATCCTCTATGCTATTTTTGCCAATGACAGGGCTGCATTTTTCCACATAAATGAATAACTTATGCTACAGAAATCAAAAAAATGCTGCCACAGAAGTCTAAAAACCCTGCTGCAGATATCAGGACAAAGTGCCGCAGAGCACTAGGGGCCCTGATTATAAACTTGTAGCCTATCACATAAAATGTCATATTTGGTACAGTTTCTCTTATAACTTTATTGGTCCATTGTGTATTGATACTTGAATTAGTGAGATGCTGTGATAGCAGGCTCGTTACTAAGTAGGGTGAGACAAGAGACTGAATCCAAATAACTGTTCAATAAACACGTCTGATTGTGTAACCCACCTTAAGACTTATCCCCAGTAAGAAGCTAAGTTTCTGCTGTATGGCTGTGACCAAGTTGGCACAGGAAGTGCCTCTACAGTAAAAAGCAGGGCTTGGGTGTGGACTCCAACTGCAAGCATGCATATGAGGGGAATCAATCTGGGCCTGTCCTAAGTCCAGGTACATCCTCTCCTGGCATGCAGCAGTCCCCGTGGGCCCTGGGCCAACCTTAGAAAAAGTACTCTGTGGCAGTCAGCCACACAGAATCTAAGGTCTCTGCTAGGGTGCTGATGCTTAGTGTCCACAGGTCATAAGGGTACCTACAAGTGGATGTCTCATGAGGGGAAATGACCATTCTGTTACACAGCTTGACAGCTACCAATTTATGTAGATGTTGCAAATCAAATTATCAAAACCTAAAAATAAGAAAACCATCCCACAGTGGAAGGAGCATCTTCACTTTTTAGTGGTTGAAATGAGAATAAATCATGTGTCAGGTCTGTCCTGGTAGTGTACCTGATTGGCTGATAACCAGTCAATCATGTATTATTACCAGGATAGCTGTCACTTGTCATTCATTCACATTGCAACCACTTAAGAGCAAAGACCTTCACACTGCCAGAAACAGTTTCCTTATTTTTAGGTATTGATAATGATGACACCAAAAATTGGGGTTTGCAGCTTTTTGGGAGAGGAGGGAGGTTTGTTGGACAGTAGGTTAGTGAAAGGTGGGATGACTGTTACAATTTACAGGGAGATATAGGGGGAATGGGAGGGAACTTGCATTGTTTATTTATTTATTTCAAAGTTTCACCAGGAAAGATATACTGTGCAAACTGCTCATTTCCAGATGCATCCTGGAGGGAGGGGGAGGTGGCTACAATACAGTACAAGGCATGGAAGTACAGGTATCACCAGAGACAATTATAATATAACAGTATAACAAAGTAATTGTGTGCAATTACAGAGTGCATAAGTGCCTAGCTACTAAGTGAAGTACACTGAAATCACAGAGAGCTTGAAATCAAGTTGGGGGAGGCAGAGTGGTGGCCTTTCTGGTAGGGGGAGAGGTAGGGGAGGCACTGGAGGAGGGGGAAACAAAACATTAGTAGCAGTTGCAAGAGGGGGAGGTGAGGCCACAGAGGAGGCAGGAGAGGACCTGAGATGAGGGGGCACTCCGGATGGCAAGAGGCAGGGAATTCCAAAGCTTAGGGAAGTGGTGGCTGAAAGCAGCTTGGCCAGTGGCCAGTGGCCATCGAAGTGGAGGGGACAGCCAGGGTCCGAACACTGGAGCTCCTGAGGGCATGGAAGGAGAGAGGGGGTGAAGAAAGGGAGGCAGAGAGGTAATTGGGGAGGGAACCAAACCAGAATTTTCTAACAATGTTGACATAATGGGTGCGGCATCTGTCCTCAAGAGAGGAGAACTCTAGAGATTGTTACAGAGAATAGTGGTAGGTGTGAAGGGGACAGTCAAGTGCAAAGCGGCAGAAAGAGTTGAAGAGAGTGTCCAATCTGGCAAGAGAAGTACCAGGAGAGGTACTGTAGACCACATCTACATAGGCAAAGATTGGGAGGATCATTCTCTGGATAATAGCATGGTGGGCCAACAAAGGGATGCAGTCATGGTTTCTGTACAAGGCACCGAGCTTGGGTACAATTGTTTTGACAATAGCATCCACATGGCCAGAGAAGTTGAAGTGTTGGGCACACCAAACCATTAAATACCTGAAGGCAGGGACATCCTCCAGTGAGAACCCATCTAGGGCGCAGAAAGAGGGAAGGGAGGGAAGCCTAGAGAGTCTCTGCCTCATGCCAAAAGACATGGAGATGGTCTTCTTGTCATTGAGGAAGAGCTGGTCTGACCATAACCAGAGCTGAACTCAGTCAAACTCTAGCTGGAGTCTGTGTGCCACGTGAGCAGTGGAGGGGCCAGAGCTATATAGGACCGTGTCATCTGCATACATGTGAATGGATGAGGATGAGCAGGTGGAGCGGAGGTCATTGAGAAAGATGGAGAATAACATCGGCCCAAGTACTGAGACATGCAGGACCCCTGTTGTTATAGGAAGGGGTGGGGAGAGAATGTCACCAATTTTGACAGATTGGGACCTGCCCCCAAGGTAGGAGTGGAATGAACTGATAACATTAGCATTATAACAACATCTCTAGTCATTTATATGAGATGCGCAGCGGTGTGCTTGTTTTTTCAGTTGCAGAGGAATCCTTCCTGTCTCATTCTGAGGAAGGAGAAGTGGAACTGGTGGCACTTGAAGGAATAAAAGGAAACCAGTGTGCTTCTGGGTTGCTCAGAGCGGTATCAGATACACTGTTTGAACTGGGATGGCTACTAGGAGGAGTGGAAGTGGAACCAGTGGACTTCTTTGGACTACTAAACTAGGATTCCTTTCACCACAGTCATACACCCAGCCGTAGTTATCACAGTCCCACAAATCCCAGTTCCACCATGATCATCTCCACCTCCACCAGTTGTAGAAGTTGTATTTGGAACTGGCATAGTGGATCTTTTACCTGCACTTTTCCTCTCCTGCGTCTCTTTCTCCTTCTGTTCTCTTCATGTTTTCCACACAATGTGACAAATGACACTGCAAATGAGATGCATCAGCTGGATGCAGCACAAAACCACTATGATGACTCACTAGTCACTTAAACAATGTGACAGTGGCGCAGATTATAGGGGGGCAGGGGGGACAAGCTGCCTCCCCTCTGATGTGCAGAGCAGTCAGAACGGGACTTTTGTGGCGCCGAGTTTTTTGTTTTTTTTTTTTGTATTGGGTGTACGAATCCGGACTCACAACATGAGTTTCTGGGAGGGGGGGGACACAATAAGAACATGCCTGTGTTCACTGAGTCTGTCATCCCCCTTTGTACAGCAGTTTTTAAATGTTCCCGGATATATTAACATAGTGATTGCAGCCAATCAAGGGGAAATTTCCAGCCCAGAAATTTCTCTTGATTGGCTGCAGTCACTGTTCCTAAATTCATTAGCCAGTTGAAGCCCAAGCGGCCAATGGTGGTGGTTCAAACTCGTGCCCGAGCAGCAATAGTTGTTAAAGCGCATGCCGGCAAGAAGCATGGCGGCTCCATGTTGTTTTTTTGTTCTCTGACTCTGTTTGTGATGCGGTCATTCTGAGCCACATGTGTGTTGCGCCACACATCAATGTTCAGCCAGAAGTGTCAGATTGCCTGCAGCAGCTTGACATGACAATCTGGAAGCCAGGTGGCAGTGAGTGGAAGGAACAATAACTCAAGGTAGATAGATTGTTTGTCTTGTTGTCTGAGTGTTTCAGTGGGTTGGACTCTGCCGTTTTATTCCAAGCCCCACACTCCCATTGCTTTGAAAATGCTTTCACTCCACACACAGTGCCTCCCATTCTGGTGCCCAATAGCAATTATGTGGTGTAATAAAGGGATGTAGGTGTCATGGTGCCAAGGAGCAGTGAGAAGTGGGACACTATACTGTTGAAATGGGATTCAGGAATCAGGAAGTATGTTGGATAAATAAACAAACATACAGCACTATGGGCTGTTTGCTTAGCCTGCTTGGATCCAGACATAGGACTAAATGAGGAGTGTGATTGGTCCATATTTTGGTGAGTATGGAACTATTTGGATTTACAAACTTAGATACATAAAAGTGATATTTTTGGAACATTTTATCTGGTAGTGGAATCCTGTAAATCTGGAAACATATATAACTTGTAATCTGTGGTTTGCACTCTACGATCTATATAAACAGGGAGTAGAGAGGAGTAGACTCCCATCACAAGTGATGATGTTTAAGTTTAAATTATAGAATCACGACCCAGAAAAGATGTACAGTATATTACACTGATAAACATGACAAATTGAATGTGGCATTGTAAAAACACTGTTTGCCTGAGAGGATCTGCCATCAGAAATCCTTGACCGCTTCACTGCTTGCATGGAACATGAGACAGCTGAGAAATCTGAAAAAAACAAATACAGGCAAAATTGTTTTTGTAATAGAAAAAAAGGAAAATAGACCTAAAACTTTGTAAAAAAAAAAAATAGTTGGGGGGGGGGGGCACTGCATTTTGCAGCCTTATTGTACTAAAGTTTGCTGCAGAACAATCACTGACCATCTGAGTAACAGCCTGTCTGCAGAGGCCTTCTATCTGAGTGCTCCCATAGCAGTAGGCAGTCTGGTTGGGTGCCTTACAGGTCATTAATTTTGTAGCATTTTCTGTGTGGTCTAGTGGTTGGACATGGTAACCATGGAATTGCAGGTTGAGGTTCAAACCTCACTAGAGCAAGAGACTTGCCTTCTGATCTTGGACAGCTCACATAATCTCCCACAGTGCTCTCTCCCATACTCCTAGCTACTGCAGTGGAGTAGAAGCAGGACCCCACTGGAAACTAGATGTTGCATCTCAGCTGGGCTCTATTGGGTAAACTGTGACTGAAAAATAAAAAGTGAGATAGCTAGTACCCACCCTGTATGTTTTTTTTTCCTGGGGTATTCTCTGCCTCTGGTGGGGGGGGCAGCTTATTGCGGCTGCTTCCATGGGGCTTTCAAGTGCCTATGCTCCAAATAAGGCCGCAACATAATTGTAATGATTTATGCCTAAAAACACAACTGCACACTTACTTGTGTTTAAACAGGTAATTTTATTTTTTGCACAGAAAACAGTTTGTAAGGGAAAAAATATCTAGTCTAGAGCATTTGCTGGGGAATTAATGACTTGCTGAGCTGCTGATGTACTTGGGAATTGGTGAGTGCCTGAGCCTGACATTGTCTCAGGCACTCAGTTTTACAAGCGGACCCAAGTTATTCCTCAGGGTATGCCCTAGCTCTTGTAGTGCTCTTTGCAGTTAAAAAATGTATTGTTAGTGACAGAAAGTAAGCTGATCTTTGACCAAATTCAGCCTGTGACCAAAAAAAAAGGTTTGGGCAACATGGTGACGATCTTAGCCGCAGTGAAGTTAATCAGTTTGGTAGTGATATCTGTTATTTGCAACAAGTCAAAGAAAGCTTTAAAAGCAGCCAAAACATTTCAAAATGACCCTCAAAATGCACCAAGATGCATTTAAAACCTGATAGCTTCTGGGGGCCCTAGGTCGCCCTCAGGCCCCTGGCCTGTTGGTTTACTCCTTATCTGGAGGACCAGGACTTTTATCTGTCTTGCCCCCCCGATCAAAAAATCTAACTACACCCCTGCAATGTGTGTATCGAAGATATGATTACTATGTACAGTGTGATGTTTGAGACCAGCCGTGAGAGGGAGAAGACAGAGAACAAGACCTCATAAAGGGTCTCCAGTCAACTTCACTGATTCTCAGACCCTTATGACCTAACAGACTTTTAGTAAAAGTGTGTTTTTACATTACAGTTTGGAACTCTTGAAATTAACATTGTTTCTTAAGCTTGCTGCTGGCTTCCTTCAGGCTTCTGTTTCTTCCTACAGAAGTTCGCTCTTCTGTCTCTCAGAGCTCCCTCATTTTACCTCCAAAGAGACTCATTTAACCTCAGCACTGAACTTTCTGAGTCTTCCATCTTGACAGGCAAATTACTTTCAGTGAAAGAAACATGACTGACTGCAATAGGAATGCAAACAAGTCAGCCAAACTATTAAAGTGGGGCAGTACTTATTTAGTTTTTGTAAAAGTTGTCTCCAGAATCTCACAGCGCTTAGCAATGTGTGGCCATCTTGAATCCCTACTGGAAAAGTCAAGTTGGACATGTTCAGGCCATTCTCTCTGTCACCCATCCCCATGTCAAATGGCATCCAGTGGCCTCCCAACTTACCCTTCCCCGTTCACCACCGGTGTCCAGTGACCATAAAGCCTCCTAGCTCCTGATGATGGTTAACAGCATCCTTCTCTTCTTATCATCTTGGCCAATCCAAATCTGAATTTTCTTTTTCCCAAACTATGATTTATGAAAACCATTTTCAATTATTCCTTAAATGACAGTTCATGACAATGTTATTCGGGTGGTGAGTGGCCAAGAGGTAAGTAGAGTGGTTAATCTGACTCTTGTCATGGTATGAGTTGGGGTGAATTGGTTTGTTAGAGGGTCTTTGATAGCACTGCTGGCTTCCAGTGTCACCTTCAAGAAGTTAGAGGTGAAGAGAAGTTGAAAGGAAATGTTGTTTTTAAATATCTAGTGACTGACACAGGGGATGGGCCTTCAGTTTAAAGCAGCAGCACTGGATTAAAAAAAATTGGATCTTTTGCAACAGTTTGTTCCCTGTGCTTTGTTGAGCACTTACCTGGTAATCCTTCTTGTTTTCGCTGCACTATCATCCCGTAATTTGCTCCATTATTCTTTGTTTTTGTTTACATTTCTCCCACCTGCCATGTTGAATTGGAACCCTCTGCTGCCAACCACACATGCGCATGATTTGCAGCACTACACAGGGACAGAGGGAACGTGCAGCACAGGATCCCATGGAAGTAAACAAAAGATGTGATGCAATGTGAAGGGGGTGTTTGGCTGCAAATTAGGCAGCAGCCATATTTACTGTAGATCTACAACAATGGAAATAAATTTTAAATATCTAAGAAACTAAAGATTGCTAGAAAAAATATTTACAAATATGGAAACCTGAATTACGGCTGCATCTTTGAGACAAAAAAACCTGAATTTTGATCATCACTTCCTGATTGTCTAGTACTACTGCTTTAAGAGTCAGTGGAGGGGTGCAGTACCAGCAACACTGGGGATGGACTCCCTGTTTAATGGACTTTCTGTTTTACAGTTAAGATTCAGGGGAAGCAGGTTATCTATAGTGAGACTAGCAGTGAACTCCTGGTGTGGAAATAATTGTTGGTGATGGTTGAGAGGGAAAGGGATTTTCTTAGGTATGCAATGAACAACACTGTGGATGGACTCCAAGTGTTGGAATCCATGTGTTTGGGAGTGTGTCTCCAGCCACACCCAGGATGGGCTTCTCAATATCCAAGGGATAGACAGACAGGGGGACATTAGTAACACTCAGGAAGGGTTCCTGGTGCCCCACTTTAGAATGGAGGAAGGGTAAGGTACAAATATCCTGTAACATGGTCTCTTGCTGCAATTTTTGACATTTGGTAGGACCTGGCACTTAAGTGGCATTGTCGATGATTTCCTGGTGCCACTTGTGATAATCAACTAGGTGATGGCACATAAGTGGCACTGTGAATGGGCTGCTGCTGACACACTTATTAGGATGGGGATGGAGATTTGCTACCACCACACATGTGTTGGATACATGCCCATAATCATTGCTATGTGTTCGTGTCTGCAGAAAAACATTGTATTAAAAATTGCTGATTGCTTTTTGTTTTCCCTATAGAGATTGTTTTCCCCTCCAGTCTCACCATGTTCTCAGGCTGTGACTGCAACCACCCAGTCTCATCCTCCCCTGATTCCCCCACTGCTGCTGTCCCTCATGGCTTCCCCTCAATGACAGTGGGTCCAATGGTAGGCTGTCCTCTCCCTGGCCCAGCACAGGATCTGGTAGTTAGTGCACGACTGGATGGTGTGGGGCTCGCATGCGTGGCCATCATTCTTGGTGTGAGCTGAGATTTATTTTAACTTTTTCCCCCATTGTGATCTTCCCCCTTCCTTGTCATGGGTGGCACCCTGTTGGGCTTGGACATATACAATGTGTGATCCTATTGTGGGGCAAGCTCCCTGGATCATCCATTGTGGTACTGTAGCTGTAGAACTGGAGCCTACCACAAACCCACACTGACTGAAGTGCACTGCCAGGTAATGGCTACCACTGTGTATGTGTGACTAACATTTAAAAAAAAATGTTTATATCTTTCTTATAAATAATTTCTTACCAACACCTACTAATAGACTTGAGTTTCAGGTTTCCAGTTCTTACAATGTTTCTGTTTTTCTTGATCTAAGCAGATGTGTCTTAAAAGTGATCAATTTCAAATTTAGTTCCCCTAACTTCAAGAGTACAAACAGAATTTTTTTTTTATCAAATTAAGATATCCTGTCACTGAGGATGTACTTGCTAATCTACAAGTCATTAAGTCAGAGGACAGATGCGTCATAAGCAAGTAAACATCACAATTTAACAATTAAGTGCCTGTATTCAAAATTAGCTATAATGGTGATATTGTGCCACTATAGTTTTTTTATTATTTTTGTTTTTTACTCCCAACTCAAGCAGGTGCCCCATCAGCCAGTATCCCCAGCCCCATCATGCTGCCATCTCTAGTTCATACCCTGTTCCCATTTCCCTGTAGCATGCCTCTTCTGGTGATGCCACCTGGGGTGTGGCGCAATGTCCTTGGCACTGATCAATTCCTTGATCACAGCAGATCCTGATGAGCAGCTGTGGAGCCTGCTGGACACTGTACCCATCCTGCATCATGGTCAGATATTTTCTACGTGGTTTTTCCCCCCTCCGGAGTCAGTGGCATGAACATACATGTGTATGCATGCAACAGGCATGCGCACATGAAAGTCATCCATCTCCCCCACCTGCTTGCCAGCTGCTTAAACTGAATAGACCATGCTAGCACAGAAGGCACTCATGCAGCAGCTCAAGTGTCCACAATCCCCTGGAGAGAGGGAGCATCCATTGATATACCCAAGCCTTCTGTCTCAGTTGGCCCTCCAATGACCTAGGCCTGTACCCCAACCTGCTTCTGGTGTCACAAGCGGTAACCTTGCTGCTGCGTCTACAGACTGGTTCCATGCCACTATAAACCATGACATGACTCCAAGCTTTCTCTTTAAGCAAAATTAAACTCCTAGTCCTATTTTTAAAATTAGCTTATTCTTTTTTTTTGTGTAATTTCTTTCTTTTTCTTACTTTCCATGAGCATGCCACTCTTTCAGGATTTCAATGTGATGGCTCCCATTGCATGCCTGACTCACTCACAACTGCCGGACTGTGTCTCCTGTCTCCTTTAGGTCCTCCACCATTCACATGAAGTTAGGCGTGAGCCAAATTGGCCAATTTTCCAACATTTTCTCACAGCCCACCACCAAGTGTGTGCATTCTATGATGCCGGGGGGGGGGCACCCAGCAATGCGTTGTTATCCTTGCTGTCTACAGTTCCACCACCAAGCCTGTCACCAAGAGAACATCCAAGGGATGCTTTCAATCCTTCTTTCCATCCTCTACTCATGACATCATGAGATCGGGATGTGAACCCATGTTGCCAGAATGCCGGAGCTGTTCCTTAGTACTCGATGCTGCTGAGCTGGTTACTGTGGTTAGCCCTTTCTAAAGAAATTTCCATTGATTAGGGCTAACATTTGAACCATTAGGGTTAGAAATATTTATGGAAAAACTATTGAATGTGTTGATCAGATTTTTAAATACAGACAATGGCAAACTGTATTAGTGTACTATTTTATTTTGCTTTACTCCAGGCATTTAATTAAACAAATATTTCTTGCCTTATTAATTTCAAAGCTATAACAGCACATTGCAAAGATATTATATTTAAAAACAGCTAACTTTGAACCATTAGGGCTATTTTTTTTTTTTTATTAAAACTTGGAGTCAGGCAACATATAGAGAATTATGGCTATTCAGCTATGCCCGCTTTTACACACAGGTTTATGTAACAGAATAACTGTTACGGAAACAGTATTCCGTTACATCCCTTGTGTGTAAAGTGCATCTGTTTCATTCCCTTGGTGAATGTTCATCCAAACCGTAATCTCTGCTTCTCGCGGTTTGCACCAACATGTTTCATTTCATCTGGCTGTGTAGAACAGCCATTCTGGTAGCACTGCAGAAACTGCCATTAGAGCAGCAAATTCTGGGGGAGCCGAAACAAATGGAGGCAGGATTGGCCGGAATACTCACAGGGTGTAAAAGGAAACCAGAACGCAACAGGGTACAACGGCGCCACACAGGTAACACTTGTTTCATTTTAAAAACCTGTGTGTAAAAGTGCCTTATGTGTTATGGATTTCTTTATATGCCCAAGATGTGTGATGACCCATAAATCTCGAGAGAGAGAAGCTTGAGAGGTTTTTTAGGTCATCACACACTGAGGGTGTGTAAAACAAATCCATAAGAAAACAGTTGTCTAGCCTTTATTTTTTACAATTACTGGTGCAGGGAGTGAATGCAAAGAAAGTCACTGAAGCAGTTCAGTTGCCTTGTTCATTTGCTGTCTAGACACACACACACACACACACACACACACACACACACACACACACACACACACTCACACACTCACACACTCACACACTTACTGTTAACTGTGCATAAGTACTGCAGCAGTACCAAAGAAATCCTAGCCTATGATTTCGATGAGCAGTATAGAAAGGCACAATCGTTTTTCCAATCGCACTTGTTCAGATTTGTTGTCTTGTGAACGGGACACACAGCAGGATCAACCAGAAAAGTTATAAGGGCAGGATCAACCACATAAATACCAAAAAATTAAAAAAGAATGGAAAGGAGAGTCATACCAGAGACAAATTTTGACTTGTAGGAGTGGCTTGTCACTAAGTGACAAATCGAGCTATCATGTTTGTGGAAATGTTCAGCCTGCGCACACACAGAATGACAGCTAATGAGATATCGCACTACAATGAACTGAAGTGACAGTGGTACAAAATGCTGCAATAACTGAGTAACCTGCTTATTATGCTGTTTAAAACAGCATGTTAAACCATGCAATAAAGCATCGAATAATTATATCTGTACAGTTTTCTGTTTTTAGTAGTTGAAAATATTATTATCAATTTTTGAAGTTTTCAGTATTTCTAGTCATATTTATAGTTAGCCTGTTTCTAAGAAAGTAATTTTCAAAAAGGACTAACTTTGGAATCGTTAGGTCTGGAAACTTTTTTTTCAATTAAAGCTTTAAGAAAGACCAACATAAAATAGAAAAAATATGTGTGGGAAGGATTACGTTGCAAGATTTTTTTCACTCACCTGAGATGTGTATTGCTAAATAAACCACAAGAATGAAGCACGCGTGGTTTATGTGTGCAACATACTGAGGGTGTGCAAAAAGAAAGGGTCATGTAGTACTGACCATAATTTATTTTTTATATTTGGTTGTGTGCATGCACAATGCAAACATATTGGGGCTGCTTTGGCAGTGTAGTGGTCTGCCAGGTGTTTGCTCTTTCTAGCCAGTGGAGATTAGCCTTCAGGAGGCCTTGCAGTAAAACCCCAGTGATAAGAAGGCTGGTGATGATGATGCTGGTCAACTTTCTGATAGGTGCAAACTTCTGACATATGAAAGAATGCAGTTGCATTTAACATAATGGATTTCTGACCATTTGCATACCGAGGTGTCACCATCATCCTTCTACTATGTACATGTGGCATCTCTCCAGTCTCACTCTTCTGCCCTCTGGCGCTATGCATACCATCTTCCTCTTGAGCATGTCCTCATTCCTGTAACAAGTCCCACCCTCTGGTGATGTACATCCCACCCTCCTACTGAGCAAGTCCTCATCCCTGTAACAAGTCATGCCTGCTGGTGCTGTACTTCCCACCTTCCTTCTGAGCATGTCCCTTTCCCTTTAAAAAGTGCTACCCACTGATGCCTTACATCCCACCCTCTTTCCAAGCATATTCCTGTCATATAACAAGTGCCATCACTGGTGATGTACATCCCACCCTCCTTCTGAATGTGTCCCTGTCCTAATTGGGTAATGCTGCCTTGGTTCAGACTTGGGTTCCAGGACCACCCACCATAGCTTCTTTCCAGCCTGAGGGTCTGGGATTGGTTTGCTTTGCCCACCACTACCACCTCACACTGACAAGCCACCAGAACCCCTGCCCACCTGCCACCCTCAGCCTCAGCAATTAGTTGCCTGCCTGCTGCATTCAGCAGCTGGCCCCCTGCCCATTGCCTTGGCAATAGTCATCCACAATCTTGACATTTAGCTGCCAACCCACCCACCCACTGCCTGGGCAATTAGTCCCCAGCCTCGCAGCCACCTCCGCAGTTTGTTGCACATCCACAGCCTGGGCTATTTAGCAACAGAAGGAGCACTGACAGCAGGAACACAGGTGAGTTGGGTTGTAGTCTGCCCAGGTTTACTCAGACTCTGCTGGCTCCCACATTTATTTACTTATGGCAGGGAGGGAGCAGCTTCATGGAGGGTGAGCTGAATCACTTTAGCTTGGTTCTGCACAGCCCTGATATGGGTGAGGGTTACTCAGTATTGGAGGCACTGCATGGAGCATCCTGGGAACATTGCAAAGAGTGCCAGTGGGAGTATTGCAAAGAGCATCGGGGATGGGGAGCAGGTACCTCTTTTAAGTTGGTGTTACATTGATGGAACATGAGAGGGCATCATGTGCCACTTCCTGCAGAGAAGCATCCTAAAGGAAGAATGTCACAGAACTGCCCAGGTATCTTGAGTGCAGGACTGCATGTGGCTGGGGGAGAGGGTATGTAGAAAGCATCTATGAGGGTCATTACCTTGAACATCCTGGGTGAGAAGGCATTGCATTGGGGAGGGGTATTTCTGTCTTTCCGACATGAGCATCCTTTGTGCATGTTCCCAGCCCCCAGTGGTGGGTGCAATTCTAGTAGCTGGGGGAGCAATGTTGCCTTGACTGCTACCACTTTCCACTTTCCTTCCAGCCCTCTCAACAGTTGTACTTTAAATAAAGTTTCTCTTTCTCTCTCTCATATATATATATATATATATATATATATATATATATATGGCTCCTCCCCTGCAGATTTAGAAGTATTGACATGTCTGTAATAAGAAACTTTATCCTGATTTGCATAGTTTTGCTTTTATGAGCAGAAGTATGTGCCTTTGTACTGAGAAGGTAGACTGCATGAACATACTGTATTAATACATTTATTTTTTCAGGACAAGATTTAGAGTTACACAAATTACGTGTGTTTGTAGGGCCCCTTGTTAGTGGGTGGCCCTGTTCTGACCTGTTCAGCACAGCTGCTAAGGAACATGAACAGGGCCCAGACCCATCTTGACTGAGTTCCAGTGACTCTGAGAAATGACAATCACCAGATGCCAATAATTAATCTTTTAATTTTTTTGTTTGTTTGCTGTCTGATCATATCATTGTGGAAATGAAAGTACACTTGCGTGACCCATGACTTCCCTTGTTGTCTTGCTTGGTGTGCATGTGGCATGCTGAAGAAAGGATAACTTACTGAGAAAGTTGTGGCAGTGCAGCTGTACAAATATCTGGGTGCCATTCGCATTTTGCATGTTAAGACATAGTCATCTGTCTTCCTGAGTCATAGGTTTCATAGGTTTATTCAAGCTTAACTAGACTTGCATCCTTATTGCTTGCCATTTTATCTAAAATTGCATAGTTCACTCACTACAGTATGCATCCAATTTTGTTTTAAATGCGTCCATGGTTGCACTATCAACCACTTCAGCTGGGAGACTATTCCAGAATGGGACAACCCTTTGATTGAACCAATTCCTTCTTTGAAGCAAATTCCATCTCCCCATAAAAAGCTGTAGGGTGTGTCTCCTACCTCCATACAAACATCTTTTTAACACCAGACCAAACTCATCCCTCAACCTAGCATCTACAGTGGCTTTATACAACATGCTCAGAGCTCCTCTAAGTCTCCTATACTGTAGGGAATAAAGATTTAATGTTCTCAATCTCTCCTTGTAAGGTATGTTTTGTAACCCAGTGACTGATCTAGTCACTCTCCTCTGAACTGTCTTCAATCCTAAGTATATCCTCTCTTTTATAGGGAGACCAGACCTGAGCACAGTACTCCAAATGAGGCCTGACTAAGGCACCTTACAGTGGAATCAGCTCCCTCCTATCTCAACTCGCTATATGCCTTAGGATGCAGTTTAAGTTTTGGTTTGCTTTTTTAACTATGTCACTACAGTGGGGGCTAAATTTGAAATCATTGCTAATCTTAATCCCCAAATCTCTTTCCTCTGATGTTACCAATAGATTTTTGCTTCCCAACTTGTTCCTCATTTCATCTACCCACGTGCATAACCTTGCACTTTTTCAGATTCAGTTCCAGTTTGTTTATGTTGGTCCAGCTGTATATACTATCAAGAGCATGCAACAGCTTTGCACTGTTGTCAGAGTTGTTTACCAGTGCCCCTACCCTACAGTCGTCTGCAAACCTGGACATCCAAATGTTAGGCTGCTTAATGTTTAAGGAGGATACATAGATATTAAAAAGACAAGGACCCAGGACCGAACCCTGGGGAATCCTACTGATCACTGGTGCCCATTCTGAAAATATGCCGTGAATCGTAACCCTCTGTTTTCTTCCCCCTAGCCATTCCATAATCCTATTTATGATATTAAGTTTAAGCTCTTGTAGGATGTTAATTAATTCCATGTGGGGAAGTTTATCAAAAGCTTTAGAAAAATCCAGGAAAACAATATCTATTGAGCGTGTGCAGCCAGGTGGTGCTTGCCATGCAGGCTGTCTGAGAGGTCAGTTGACTGTCCTTGCATGTGTTGCACTACTAGTGCTGGAGAGTCGAGTCTTGGATAAGGGTGCATGTGATCATGTTCTACTCAGAGAAGGAGTCAGAGGACAAAGAGTCAATGATGATATCCTGGCTGGGGAGGCATCAAGACCTTGGGCAGATAGGCAGACTAGAAGGCCTAGAGTAAATCTCTGCTCTGGACAGTGTGCATTTGGTAGCAGTGAGGCAGGGCTAGAGACAGTGTGTGGGCCTGGGCCATGGCAACTGAACTGTAGCAGCAAAGCCAGTCAAGGGTGGCAAGGAGGCACTGAGGCAGGACAGAAGGAGGAGGCGGCCTCATAGGGAAACAACTGTGTGATCAAGACGCTGTTGACTGTCTACTCAGCCCAGAAGCTTAGGAGTAGAAGGGAGGAGGAGGAGAAGAGGACAAGGACCACCATCATGGATGATGAGCTGAGTGAGCATCGAGGCAACAGTATGCGGTCCTGGTTGGCTGAAATTGAAAATGAAAGAAATGGTTACGTTCAGATTTGGAATTAAGTTATATTGAAGCCACTAAGGCAGTACAGAGTGCAGACTAAAAATACACAGTCAAATAGTGGTCTTTTTTTTGTATCTGTTCTGTTGAGAGTGACTTCATTTTTGTACTAATTTCTTAGTCTCAACAAATTTTTTATCTCATCCTGACAAAAGTTACCAGCATCACATTTCTGACTAGTAATAATTTCTTAATACAGAGAACACTGAAATGATTTCTGTGTTTGATATGAGGCTCATTTTATCATTTCTCTCTATCTTGTGATAGCTGTCACAAAGGTTAACATCTGACTGTGACATTCAAAATGTGGGACCTGCCCTCCAAAGAAATGTGGAACTCAAAAGTCCATGTAAAGTGTTTTTGTGATGCATCTGTAGTTCTCTAATGAGATCTTTCCCTGGCTATCATGTATGATTTTCTTTATATATAAAAAATTACTAAAAAAGACCAACTGATCCTTACCAACCGCTGTCTAGACCCTGTCCTCTTAAGCCCTTTCATTCAGCCTCAATATCATACAGTTAAATTAAAGTTCAATAAAATATTGCATTCCTCGTCCTCTCACTTTCAGTTCCCAGCCCAAAATGGCAGTTGTCCTGTCCTATGATATTTCTCATAGTAGTTCTTTGAACAAGATTGCTAGCATGCATGATTAGTGATATAAGCATAATTATCACCATGTTGCTTGGTTTGACTCATTTAAATTTAACTGTGAGGTATTTGGACTGTCTGAAGTGGTGGCGATGTTGGAGAGGCTGAGATGGTTGTATGTTTGTGTGAGGGTTTGGGTTTAAAGCTGCTTCCCAGAAATGGTGGCACCAGTTGAATGCTGAATCGACTGAAAGGTCCTCCAGCTAAAAAATGTAATTACGCAATGTCCTTTTGAGTGCTATCAATCAATCACATTACAAAATAATAACATTCAATTCAAGTAAGAAAGATGCAGTTAAAAAAAAGAGTTAAAGGTAGGGGCATATTGCTTAATTCACCTTGGCTCCCTTTGCCCTGTTTTGTGGTGATGGAAAGGCCTGAAAATATCATGCTTTGGCCTTTTTGAGAAAAATGGTTGAACTTTGTGGTTAAGCTGTGGATGTCATGTCTTATTTTGATTCTATAGCTAATTAGCTATAATTCACATTTTTATTTTCTTTTCTCAAAGACTTTGCCATAGTAAAATTTCTAAGCCTTTTGCTGTAGTTTACCATAGACTAAAAGCAGCCCCCAACCCACCCATCTGCAAAGTATGGATTGGCTAACTAGTCCTCAACAAAGCATACTGTGCCTTACAGATGTTTAGTGAATAATGAATGGCTGAATGATTAGTAAGTGACTGGGTGCTAGAAAAGGCCTTGGGGCGGTGTTTTTTTTTTCTCAAATTTTCATATGCATCAGCAAGCCTGTCAGCACAGTGATAGTGCTACCACTTGAGACACTGGTGACTCAGGTTCAGAAACACATCTAGGTCATTTGTGGCCAGCAGGGAGGAGGTAGAGAAGGGCTGAGTGTCCTTGAGAATGAACTTCTCCTCCAGGGAAGGAAGGCAGTGAGATCTACCACAACATCACCACCTAGGTGACCATAGGTGGTGTTGTTGCCAAAGCAGCAGACTGGGAAGGGAAAGCTCCCTGACAGCACATGTAAGCATGCTTAGCATGCACAATCCTATTGTCAGCTCTGCAGAGAATCCAAAGGTCGTGGCAAAAACAGAGGACAGCACTGGTGGTGGCAGGTTGGCGCTCTCAGTTTCCTGCAGGCCTCACACTGTCTATTGAGGACAGGACCCACTGAAGCAAGCAAGTCATTTGGAGGGGGTTTGGGGTACTGTCAATGGCTCTGCAACAGCTGTGGAGGAACAGTTGGGTCCCACAGGGATGTTCCAGAGATGGTGGGTGATGGGGTTGGGGGGTACCATGGAGTAAAAGAGGACCAGCCAGGAGAAGGAAGAGGAAAGAAAAAAAAAACTTCTAGAAGTATCTGGCAGAAGAGAGAGATGAGAGAGAGGGAGAGGGTGTGGTAACTGCCTTCCCTTTAGCAGTAACCAGTTATTGCCAAGTTTGTCAACAATAACTGTAGTGTGGAAGAGCTACTGTTTCAATCTGCTCCAGTGGCTCTGGAGTAGTTGTGGCAGGTAGGGTCTGATTGCTACTGCTTTTTACATAACTACACGCTAGTCTGACTGAGAGATGTGGCATGTAACTTAGGCCACCAATCCATATGAAAATGAGATGAGTGGTTTTTGATATTCACTTTGTCTCAGGTGATGAATATTAGCCTACAGTAATTAAAAAAAACGTATACCCTAATTGACATCTGTAATAAAAAAAAATGAAAACAGCAGGTATGTATTTATGTATTGAATAACATTGAGCAAGGTACTAGTCTGAACTAGTGGCATGATTCCAAACTGAGGGTGCTTTGGCAAACAATTAACAGGAAAGCCTCACATACACAATACCTGAATGAAATATCAAGACTCCAGTGAGGTGAATAGCATTTCTGCCAGGGTTTTCCAGGCCATTGGAAACCTTGCTACTATTCTTAACCCCCCCCACCCGAGGCACAGGCAGTTTTTGAACCTGTGCTGGAGGAAGAAGAGGATGATGATGAGGGTGAACCAACTTAACCTGAGGTATCTCTTGAACAGGATTTTGGTTCCCAACCAAGAGTGAATGAGGATTTTTCCTCATATTCCACTTTTGTAAAACATATGGTTTAAGTTCTGGATATCCCCTCCACAGAGACAGAGACAGGGAAGGATATTGGGGGGGCAGAATTTATAGGTATGCTGCTTCTGATCTCATCTAAGAGGCTCACAGTACCCATTCACAAATCCCTCAAAAAGCCACTAGCAAGTCAGACCAGTGGTGTGGAGGGCTTAGGTACTGGGTCCCTTACCTCCTGCCACACTGCCAACCCGGGGTCTGAAACAGACTTGAGTTGCTCAGAGGCTGGTGGGGAGAGGAAGAATCGAGCATCCCAGGACAGCTCTCCTTCCTTGAGGAGGGAGGTTTGAGTGGTACACTGCTTGTATGCCACCCGGTGGTGACAGGGAGGCAGCACATGCATTTCACCATGTAGGGAAGGGAACCCACATTCTGGACACCAGGGCAATCTCCATGGAAGCAAAGCTCAGACATTGCACCCACTGCATGTTCATGGGCCTAGAGAGGAAAGCCAGGAGGAAAACCACCCCAAGCAGCAGGATGAATGACAGACCATTCACAGGCCTCACACCGGTGGCTGGGCACAACCACAAGACCTGTGGCAGAGGATGATGGTGAAGGGTAGCTCCCTGAGGAACCAGGTGTTGGAGCTGGGTGGGTCAGCCAGAAGGGGGTCACCAGGAAGAACCAGGAGATTAATAGAAGAAGAAGAAGAAAAAGGCATTAGTAAGGTTTTGGAGCATCTAAACTCCTTGCACTGATGAAAAAGTGGAAAAGAAATATCAAGTAGAGAAGCAGGTGGTAGAATTTTCATATTGCCACTCTAATCATGAGGGAGTTGTGTAAGCAGTAGCATATGAAAAATGCAAAAGTGCCACTAACTTCCATGCCTCCAGAAAATTCTTCCAGAAAGCTGGACTATATTGGCAAGGAAGTGCACACTTCAGCTATGCTGCAGTTTAGACAGGTGGCTTACATGACAAACACTACACAATACCAAAAAGTCCTCTAATCTCAGAAAAAAATTCTATTAGAGCTGGAGGTCAAAAAATTGCTAAAGATAAATGCCATAGAAAAGGTCCCTCCCTCAACGTGGGGAGTGGTAGCCCATTCTGAATTTAAGATTCCTGAACAAGCACAAAAACATAATCAATGTGACCTTCTTTTTTTCATTAAACATTGAAACCATATGTGGATAGCAGGAGTGTTGTGAATAATGACCTCTGATGAAGTACCACATGACCATTGAGACATGTTAAGTCAGATACTGAAATTGGTGCCTGTGGAGTTTGAAAACTGCCTTTCCTATGGGAGCTGTATCTATATGTTTTTAACAGTAGTGAATAAATATGAAATAAAGAAGGTTTTACTATGTTCATGGAAAATGAAATGTGAAACGTCTCCATTGATGAGGCGAGTGCTGCTCTTCTTGCTTCTATAGTTTACACACATTGGAGCTAGGCATCTCAGCACCTTCGAGCGAACACTCCTTACAATAATAATAATAATAAACAATTTAAAAAATCTCTGCAGATTCAGCCTTAATTTACTAGTCATTTTAAGCAACATTAAATGTCTTATATTGTACATACTCTAGAAGAGAAGGGTACATAAGTTTAATGAAAAGTAACTGAGAATTTCAGCCACAGTTAGATTCTTGGGAAATTGTAGTGTAGCAGACATTCACTTAACTTCTTTCTTGGAAATGATGTTTACATGTTTGAGGAAAAGGAGCATCAATCTTATCTTTGATCATGGTCATACAGCGTGTTTACCCAGATCTTGCAGGATATGAAAAGCCACTTTGCTTATTGTTAGAAATAGAAGGCATACTAGTTTTTTTCGCTGGATAACAAATAATGACTGACAACAGTTAAACGGGCCCAAGACAAGGCTGAAGAGGCATAACACCCTAGCTTTTTATTATTCATTCCTATCAAGGACAGTCATGTAGTACATTTTTAATATTTCACAAGTGGTATAAGCAATCTAAAGAATCAACAAACTTATTAGGAAACAATCTGTATTTCTGATCATAGAACAACTGTTGCCTACCCTGCCACAGATAAAACTGAGACCTTGGCTTCATATCAGGTCATCTGTTGCGTGTGAGGGGTGAACATTTTGCCCAAGCAATTTTGTAGAAGTTTGAATTCCTTTATGCCATTATAAATAAACATTCCTTTATTGAATTTGTAGATGACAGATATGGAACTATTACTTGTTTTAGTTATTTTTAAAGTTGCAATGCAACAAAAAATGTTGTTCCAAAAAAGCAAGATTCAACTACAGTTAATAAAAATATTAGTGTACCTGTCAAATGTACTTGTCTAGGTACCTCAGTGCTGCCCACAATGGGTCAGATTCACAAAGGGTGATGAAGGTCTTGTGTCAAGCCCTGTGTCAAACCCGGTGGTTGGCACAGCTGCACCTAAAACTTTGCCACACACTGCACCTGATTCAAGAAGATTGGGTGCATTTACAACAATTTTCTCAATTCATGGCAGCTTGCACCAAATGTTTGGTGCACGTCCTGTAAAAAGGGTACCTGAGATTGCCATGCAAGCCCTGGAAAAATGGTATGCAAGATTACCACAAGCTAGACCAGAAAATGCTGGTCCAACCTGTGGCAATCGGCACATGGGATTGGGAATCCTGATCACCAGTCGGGGAATGCCACAAGCCCCATGCAACATATGTTCAGCACACCTGGGGCTTGTGTCATTCTGAGCCCTTTTGAGCACCCAGCCCCATGAGCCATTTTTTTATTTTCTCAGTAACAACCATTGCCAGGTCTAGAATGAAATTTTTATGCAAAATGTGGTGGCCACCTTTTTTTTTTCTTGAGAAAAAAATAAATTAAAGGACTCACATTTTGGTGGAATTAAAACATGTTGCCACTACATAAAACTGGAAGATATCTTGAATCTTTTATAGTGAAAAAAGGTAAATCATATTTTTTGGCCCAATTTTATGGCACTGCTGCTTTAAATAAATGAAAAATATAAAGTTTAGCATATTACTTGTGAGTTAGTCTGCATTTACAGTGATAGAGAATACATGACCAGTCCATAGCCACTGGTATTCTTAAAATGTGTACTGATGTGTTATATTTCACATGACATTTTTTTATGAGCCACAAAATGGAACTATAATACAAAGTAGAAGTTTACCATTTGTTTTGCATGTCCCAATGGAAGTGATGTCTGACAGTCTTCCTATAGGTGTAAAATGCAAGCGCAATAACTTTTCTTAGACTTGGTGTTTTAACAGTAAGAATTTGAAACTGCATACTGGGTAAATGATAGAATACTTTATTAGACATGATTTCTCCCTGCAAGCTACAAAAAATGTGTGTCTTTAACATATTAGGAACTCATTTAATATGTTAATTACCCAGTGTGCAGTCGGTACATCTACTGTACAAGCAATGTGGAACTCCTTTCTTCATTATGCATTGAAATCATTTGTGGATAGCAGGAGTGTTGTGATTAATGCTGGATAGCTGGAAATTTGTACATAAGCAAAAATTAAACTTGGAGAATAAAATTTGATATAATTTGGTTTAAGAATTTCTTGTTGTTTTCCATTCATGCCTGCATTACATTATTTAATTAAGATGAAATTAATGTAACATATGAAGAAAACATTCATTTGTTAACTGCAGGGATTACTAATTCTCTAAAATGTTTGGAAAATATCAAAGACACTACCTTAAAGCTGCTTTGAAGAGTTTTAGAAACAAGAAAATAGTGAAACTGGAAGATGTAAAGCAGCAATGGAAATTAATTCCCTGTCTATTGTGATTAGATAAAACAGCTTATTTCTAGTGTCAGTGTTCAATTACATAATGAAAGCAACTGTTTTAAAATGATACTAGTACAGTAGTGGCAAAGTTATGGTTGTACTGTAGGTAGGTTTTATGAACTCCTAATTGTTGAACATGAATGTCTCAGTTGGTAGAAAACCAGGAACCAGATTTCAAAATGACTGGATGCAGGCACATTTGCAAGATGCACCAACATCAGCTGGCTCACTGGCACAACAGTAATGCTACTGCTTGCAACATTGATCAACCAGTTCTGGCAATGCGCCTGTAGTGTCAGGCAGCTGGCCTGGGGAGATGGGTAGAGCATCTGGTGGACAGTTCACCTCCACCAGGGAGAGAGGGAGACAAGACCTTGCAACAGTGTACCTTCTGGCAGTAGCTGAGAGGCATTGAGCCTGGGGACCTCACTAAGGCAGAGGATTGGTGGGATGCAGTGGGCATTAGAGTGTCATGCATAGGAGTGTGCAAGATGCTCCATGACACCATTGCAAGACCTCTCCCTCCAGGGGTAATACAGAAAAACAGAAAAAAGCCACCAGCTGGGTAGACGAAGTCCCTCCTTGTCTGTCATGTCCAATGTTGTACTCTGCCCATCTAAACCCTGGGGATCTTGGCCTTTACTTCCACTTGCAGCCCATTGGATTGTATAGGGGACTCACCAGGGGAATAGGATGGCATCCCATATTGGGGGGGTAAACCAAGGGGGCTAAACTTACAGGTGAGGTGCAGGTTGATTGAGTGACTGATGTTCAGGGGGGAGTCTCAGAAGGATGGGACAAGGGCACCGGGGGAAGGTGGAAGGAGGTCCTGATTGGTAGGACCAGGAAGATACACAGAGTTAAAACAAAAAAGAGGCAACATCTGGCAGCATCTGCTGTGTCCAGCACCTGAGAGATGCCTCAGCGACCAGCAGAGTAAAAAGAATCTACAAGAAAAAGAATTCTTGTAGATTCTTTTTCATATTGATCCTGAGGCATCTCTCAGGCAAACTCCAGTGCCGCCTACTAGAGCTGCCTGATCCCTTTCCCCCAGACTGTGGAACTGGTTGCTGGGTCCCCTTCTCCCACCAGACCCTTATGAGAGGAGGCAGGGACCACAGAGAGTCATGTCAGGGGTCAGGTTCGGCATTGGTCATGTGGGCTGGTCCTGGAGTTGTGCCATCACCTCCCTGGTGGCCGGGGTATTTCTGCCTTACTGTTTCCCACTGAGGCATGAATGTGCAATGACATCAGCATATGGAGGGCATGCTTCATCCCCTCCCACAGATGTCTGCCGCTACCTCGCCCCTCATATGTCCCTGGCTCAGATGCAGTACCAGCCGGTGTCCAGCCGGAGCCGCTGCCAGGATGGGGAACCCCCCACTACCCACCCCAGGAGAGGAGAGGAGAGCAGTCCACCATATTCTCAGTCCTCTTCTTCCCCTGCTGACCCCTGACATCCGAGTCCGCCTCCAAACCTGGGTCACCAGCATGCCACGGGGTGGGGCATCCAGCGCCTCAACCCTTAGCACCACCAAGCTGGCTCCAGCATCCATCTTGACACATTGGGTACTATTTGTACCACTGGTGGTATTTATAGCAGCATGTATCCCACTTTGGATGCAACTGCCATTTTGGGTCTAAGTGAACAAGACCATTAAAAAATGGTCTAGCTGATTTAGTTCCTAGTCTCCTGAATCCACTGATGGATTAGTGGACTTGTTCCAGGACACCCTAGATATTCAGAAAGTTTGAGACAGACACTTCACCTGCATCCTGTAGTGTTACCATTGGGTTTATATCTGCTTAGATTAGGGGCTGGGCAAAATTTACCTTCTTCCAAAGAAATTCTGGCGAAATTATGATTTTGCTTCTGTGAAATTTTGTAAAATGTTTATGAAAATTTCATGAAATTTTCCCAAAATTGTGATTACAGTTATTTCCTTATAATTTAAGAAGTATTTGTCCAGATTTCACCACATTTGTTATGCCAGTTCTACCAAGGTCTATACAGAAGTATACCCAGTTACAAATCTCTATTAAAAAGCTAAGTAAGTTACAAGCTTCCCAGGTTTTGGGACATTTTAAAATTACTTTTTGCAATTATGTAAACCCATATAACTTTAAAAACTAGAGAATGGAATATCACCAATTTTGTTAGGTTCATTGACCCTAAATATCTGGCTTTGAGGCCATCGCCATGTCCCAGCAGCAGAGTGTCACGCTGCCATGTTGAGGACCCAAATTCAGAAGCAAGCCCGGGAAGTCACACCAGGAGGCATGCCATGGCCAAGACTGCTGTTGCTCAGCGGTGTATCTCAATCAGGCAGAACTGGCTGTGGTTTCCTCCAACACAGCCACTCCTATGGCTGGACCAGAGACTTGTGCCTGCTGCAGGGGAAGCTGTGGCTATGGGAGGCTAACAGAAGCAGTGCCACCACCAAGGGAGGTGGGAGGGGAAAATTTGTGAGAGAAAAACCCAGTAGCCAACAGAATGATGGCTGGGTTCTGCCTGGTCAAGGTATATCCCTGTGAACAGGGTACATCCTGGAGAGATGAGATGCTGGTCAAGAGAAAGACCAATATGGAAAAAGAGAGACTATGTGTCTCAACTCACTAATCTCTTGCTCAGTGACTGGCCAAGTTAAAGCAGCGCCAAAGATTCCAAAATAACATTAGTAATTAAAGTTGAATTTCATAAGCTTCTGTGACATTATGGAATCTTGTGATGCTTTTGTCAAAGCCATGCCCATACATTTTGCCCACTCATACACTTGAGTTGACATTGTAGACAAAGGTAAAGGCTGAGGAAAGTGGCAATACAGTAGCATTCATAAGAGGCTCCATAGTAAAAGTATAGTGATACCAAGTGTCAGGTCTCTATCTTGAATGACAAGCCATGAATAATAGCCATGGACATCACTGTGAAGTAGCCTGAATTCTTGCAATATGCCAGATAACCACTAGAGCTCAATGGTGTGTGACTTGTGGAAGAACATGCACCTGCAGTATTGTTTCTGTACATCGCCACCTGCTGACTCCTTAACAAACCTGTAGATAACAATGGACATTTTTGCTATTTGAAAACAATGGCACCAAGTGATGTCAAGCCTCACAACTAGTTGTGCCTTAGGCCATTGTGACAGCAGTATCTAGATATCTTTAGTAGTGAAGGAGCATGGTGCTGGGCATCTCTGTCATAGGAATGTTGAGGGGTAGTGTAAGGTCATGATACTAGTGCAGGTATGATGATTCAGTGGTGAGAACTGCTTTGTGAAAAGTAAATTCCACAAGTTGAATTATAGTGGCATCACCTATTATGCGTATATGAATGTTTGATCATATTTTACCAATTAGTAATTTCTAAAGTATCCACAATAGATTTCAACATACTAAACCAAATTTACCCAGTTTAATCAGATTCCATGACAATTTTATTTTGGTATGCATTCCAAATCTTGAGTGTATATCTGTAAAAGCAGTGGAGTTATAAATATCCATATATTTTGAAAATGTTTCATACACGCTTCAAGGAAACAAAATGTATTACCAGGATTTAGTTGTGATTTCCAAACACATTACCAAAAAACCCTCCAGACAGCCTTATCACAGAAGAGGAGGAAACTCAGAGAACTACAAGACAGCAGCCACAACAACACATCCAGAGAAAGTAAATCACAGCACCTACATTGTGAAATAAGATAATACACTGCAACACCTACCATTGATAAACCTATCTAACAAAGAACTTGTACAAGCTGAAACATCTGTATTATCCAAGGGCTTAACTTTCTGCTCCACACAGGAATTTGATAACGTTAGATTCTGTGGAGAGATGGAGGAATATCTTAGATGGCTTCGTCTAAAAGAGTACTTTTTTGATAAGAATAACACACAAACTGCATAATATGACAGCACAAAGAAAGCATCAGACTGGACCCCTCAGAGTGGACGCAGCCCCGGGTTGGATGCCAACATCGACAGCTCCCATGGAAGAATAAACTCCCAGAAACTCTTATATAATATCACACCACTGGACAAGGGGGCAATACAAACACTGAAAAACAACCATAACATTGTAATAAAACAAGTTCACTAAGGAGGAATTGTGGTTGTGATGAACACAGATGATTACAATAAAGAGGCACACTGGCAGCTGACAGATACAACTTATTATAGAAAACTCACAGACGATCCTACTATACAATATACAGAAGAACTCAAACACATCATCATGTCTACTGAACAACATCCAAGAACAGTTAAACTAATTCCAAACAAACCTACTCCAGGGACATTCTGTATACTGCATGAGATACACAAACCAGGGAATCCAACATGACTCATCATCTCTGGCATTGGCACACTCACTGAAAACATTTCAGGACTCATTGACTCCATTTTAAAACCACTACTGTAGTAAGAGCTACTAGCATTTTTATTCAGGACACCAAAGATTTCCTCAGGAAACTGAAGCAAATTGGACAACTGCCACCCACTATCCTAGCCACAATAGATGTCACTGCCCTATACACTAATATCGCACATGAAGATGGCATATCAGTATGCCAGAAATTTCTAAAGGACAACACATCTACAAGAGACAATCTAGGAACCACCATCAGCACCCTAATAAAATTCATTTTGACACACAACTTCACTTTTAATGGCAAGCACTTTTTATAGATCATGGGGACAGCCATGGGCACAAAAATTTCATCATAATATGCCAATCTTTTCATGGCCTGTCTAGAAGAAGATTTGTTTAAACACCACCCCTATAAACCATCAGTCTACCTGCGATGTATAGATGACATATCCCTGATTTGGACAGAAGGGGAAGACCCCTCAAAAAGTTCCATCATGATTTTAACAACTTACAACACTATATAAAACTCATTATTAAATACTCCACCACCAGCATACATTTTCTAGATACCACAATCAGTATTACTAACAATAATTTGTCAATGTCAAGTGTTGCTTGCTGTCATTAGCAGTGGAAGTGCAGGAGTTAGACATATGCAGTATAGGAATGGCAATGAAGTATTGTACTGATGCCAACTCCATCCCCACCCTGCAGAGATGGACAGGCATTGGGGTGTGCCTTTGGGTCATCGCCCATAACGGTCATGACATTTCACCTCACCCGACCCTGCAGACACTTACAAGTGTTGAGGTGTGCTTTGGAGTGTTCAGGATTTACACTCACCTCATTCCATAAGGAAATAATCTGAAATGGGTGCAGTATAGGACAATAAGGTGAACTATGGGGCCAAAGGGTTCAAGGCACACCTCAATGTCTGCCACTGGCTGCAGAGTGGGGGTGGAATGGCATGAGCATTGCTGTCGACAATCCCAAATCACACCCCTGATGCCTGTCAGTCCCTACAAGGTAGGGCATTATGGTCGAAAACCCTAACACCCTGGGCATTTCTTGGTATTTTTACTCCAAGTTTTCAATATGGATTTTTTGTGACCCCACCGCATGAATAGTGACACCATCAGCTGGTTAGCTGAAAGGTGATTTTGTACAGCTACTGTGCCACTTGACACCACAGGTACAAAAACACATTTCATACAGGATGTGAAAAATGACACCTGTAATGTTCATGAAGAGGTGTAAAAAATGGCAATGTTAAAAATCTGGAGTGAAAATATAAAAAAACTGGTGAAGTCATGAGTGTGCATAGAAACTGCTCAATGCACACCCATAATGTAATTAGTTTGGGGATATTTTGCAGCAGATTTTCAACATAGGCATTTTGGGACCTCCGCTCATGAACAGTGTCACTGTGATTCTCTTAATCTGTCCCGAACACTCATTTCCCACAGCGACTGCACTATTTGGCGCCAAAAGTGTGAAACACATTTTGGCCAGGGTGTGAAAAATGACAGCTGTACTGTTCATAAGGAGCTGTGAAAAAATGCCAATGTTGAAAATCTGGACTGAAAATATTACGAATTCGTGAACTTATGAGGGTGCATGGAAATTGCACAATGCACGCTCGTCACACTGTCATTTTATGGATGTTTGACACCAAATTTTCAACATAGTCAATTTAAGACCTCTGCTCATGAACAGTGTCACTGTGATTTTCTTAATCTGTCCTGAACATTGATTTTGCACACTGACCATGCCACTGTGCGCTACATGTGTGAAAACACATTTCAGGCAAGATGTGAAAAATGACAGCTGTACTGTTCATAAGGAGGTGTGGTAAAATGACAATGTTGAAAATCTGGAGTGAAAATATTAAAAATGCTCAAAGTTATGAGTGTGCGTGGGAACTGCTCCATGCACTCAGTAAAACAGTCAGTTTTTGGAATTTTTTTCACCAAATTTTCAACATAGGGTTTTTGGGGGACTACCTCATGAACAGTGTCACTGTGATTTTCTTAATATGTCCCAAACATTGATTTCACACACCAACCATGCCATTGTGCGCTACAGGTGTGAAAACACATTTCTGGGGAGATGTGAAAAATGACAGCTGTACTGTTCATACGGAAGTGTGGCAAAATGGCAATGTTGAAAATCTGGAGTGAAAATATTAAAAATGCTTGAAGCTACTAGAGTGCATAGGAACTGTGCAATGTGCGCTTGTAAAACAGTCCTTTTTGGGAATTTTTTCACCAAATTTTCAACACAGTTTTTTGGGGGACTACCTCATGAACTGTGACGCTGTTGTTTCATTAATCAGTCCAGAAAGGTGGTTCAGCGCAGTGACTGTGAAATCACCTTTTGGGACTGAATAACAAAATAACAGTTTCTGAGTTCATGAGGTGGGGTCCCAAGAACTCCATGTTGAAAATTTGGTGAAAGAATTCCCCAAAATGACCGAGATATACACCAAAGTTGAAAAAACCCTATTTATGCCATTATACAGCTGACTGGCATGTCTTCAGTTCGCAGTTGGCTTTGAAGAGTGCAGACGTGTTTCATGGTCCACAGAAGATCATTGTGCCAGGCTCCGGAGGTAAGTATGGGGTGAGGCAGGAGGTGTGGGGAGGTAGAGTATGCAGAAGGTGGGTGCAAGTTGGGGAGGGGGGCAAGAGAATTAATAAGGGAACTTTTTTTCCTTCTAGGTTTTTTTTTAAAGATGACGAGGACTTTTGCCATGCTGGGGTGGGCTCCCAGCGTGGCACATGGAAGTTTGTTGGGGGCAGTGGAGCCGACAGGGGATTGGGCACCACTTTTAGGCCAAAGAGACTTTTGTCATGCTGGGGTGGGCTTCCAGCGTGGCAGATTGAGGTTTGTTTGAGGGGCAGTGGAGCTGACGTGGAATTGGGCACCCCCATCGGCCATGCAGTGTGTTGTGGGGGACGCATGAGCTGAGGGGGGATTGGGCACCCTTCTTGGTAAGCAACAAATGGAGGGAGATGCTTTATGCCAATGGGGATTGAGCTACCCCATCGGCAAATGAACTGGGGAGGGGGTCATGCTGACAGGGGGATTGGGCACCCCGTCGGCTTTTTTATTATTTTTGTTTATTGAAATGTTTCGCCAGGAAGACAAAGTGAATGGCAGGTGGTGGCTTTCTGTCAGCTTCCTGGGGACTGTGAGAGGCCAGCAGAGAAGCCGTCACTATGGGGACACCACACAATCAGCTGTTTTGGTAGCTTGTATTGCACGAAAACAGCTGATTACATGGTGACGAGGCCGAATTTCTTTACACATTGTGGCATGCTCCTTAACTGCTGACGCAATGTGTTTCTTGCACATGCGTGCAAGCAAAACAAAAATGGACATATACAAACTGCTCTTTACAGAAAACCCACTGACAGACACTGCTACCTGTATAATTCCAGCTTCCATCCAAAACATACAAAAAAAAAATCTGTAATCTACAGTCTAGCAATTCAACACCATTGAATCTGCTCGGATGATATAACAAGAGACAGCCAGCCCTCCTCACTTCAGTATTCCCTAATCCAGCGGGGCCACTCTCCAAAACATAATGACAGAGAAATTGAATGGGCCATACAAATACCACGAGGCAATCTGCTGTAATACAGGCAACAAGATCAAACTGATTGCACACCCCTAGTTGTCACTTACAGCCCCCTGCTAAAACCCCTTCAGCAAAATATTAAAGAACCACAACCCATGCTGAGAGATGAAATACTTAAGAACATCTTCCCTGAACCACCTGTCATTGCCTATAAGCAGCCCCCCACCCTCTCAAGCATAATAATTCATAACAGACTCCCAGCAGCTCAAAATAACCCCAAAATAAGAGGGAAGACACCATGCAACAGGTCAAGATGTAAGATCTACACCCACATATGGACACAGACCACCATCAAGACAAGCCGGAACAGCACAATAAAAATCAATGGATCATACACATCAATCCAGCAATGTGGTCTACCTAATTCAGTGCTAGAAGTGCACAAATGGATGCTATATTGAGGAAACTAGGCAACCACTGAAAATCAGGATGAACCACAACTGACACACAATAGTAAACCAGGTTAGCTGCACATCAGCAGGACACCATTTTTCACAAACAGATCATTCTCCTTCTCTGACTTATCTGCCTGATACTAAGAGGCAACTTCAAAAACACACATGAAAGAAGGACATGGGAATTAAAATTTATCAAACAATTTTAAATCTAACGTCTGTGGACTGAATCGAGACATTGGATTTATAACACACCATGGTAAACTGTAATTCTTATGTTATTTTTTTTTCTGTGTCCCTGCCTGCTCTTTTTATTACCTGTGCCTAACTTCCTTCCTGCCTCTCTTACAAATTCTTTCAGCTTCAGTCCTGCACACTCCCTTCCCACCCCTTGATTAGTTCTCACACCTAACTGTATATACTAAATTTACACTCAGTTTATCATCACCTTTGTTGTTTTGTTTCTTCAAACTTCAAAGCTTCCATGCATTTCTTAACACTTCCTACCTATTCTACTTTTTTTGCCTACTTTTAACTCCTTGTATCTCAAATCTTTCTTATCTGTGTTCCTGTCTGGTCACTTTTTATTACCTCTTTCTATCATCCCTTTATCTTCATCTGACCCGTTCCTTTTAATAGCCACCCACCCCCAGTTCTTTTCACACATCTTTTTTTTCTTTACAACTTATATAGACTTTTATCTCATGGCCTCATTATTCTGCATCCCTTTTATCACTTTCTAGCTACACATTCTGCCATTGTACCCTTCAAGTAATTATTTTCAATTATTTTTATAAATTGTTCCACAGTAGATATAAATACTGCTTATGTTGCTCAGTTGTGTTATTCACTTGAAGAAGGGACCTGTGAGGCCCCGAAAGCTTGTGTAAAATTCCATCTTTGTACAAGACACTTGTTAGTCTAGTAAAAGGTATCAAACCCTCCAGTGTCTCCTGAAAATGTTCACACAATTCAACAAATAAATTGTGAAATTTTGAACTCCTGTAACTTACAATTTACATAACCAGCTACCTCTTTATTTAGCAGTTTCTAAGTCTCTTCTAAGAAAGTATGCACATACATTTTCTATTATCAAGCTCCAAAAGTGGCTAAGTTGTAAATATAGAAATATTTTCAGAAATGTTCACATCAATAATAAATTGACAGATATTGTGCCACTTTAACATCCCCAACCATCATCCAAATGTCATGAGACTTGGCATTTGTTTAGGGCATCATCCAAACAGTAGGCATGCCAAATTTTCAGATGTTTATCTGTAACACTGACAGAGTTATAGAACATAGAAACATAGAATTTGATGGCAGATAAGGACCGCTTGGCCCACCGAGTCTGCCCATTTTCCTACCTAATGGATGAGCTGCAGATCCTAGTTAACCAGCAGCCTACCTCTTCCTACCCCCACCCCCTAGAATTGCCTTATGACTGTCCCATGCATGCTTGAATTCCACCACTGTTTTGACTCCACAATCTCCTCAGAAGGCCGTTCATGCATCCACAACCCTCTCTGTGAAAAATACTTCCTTAAATTACCTCTGAGCCCCCTCCATCTTCAAATTGTGCCCCCTTGTTCTTGCACACCTCTTTTTTTGAAAGATGCTACCCTCTTGGACTTTGTTGATTCCCTTGAGGTACTTGAAAGTTTCTATCATGTCCCCCCTCTCCCTCCTTTCTTCGAGGCTATACATATTAAGCTCCTTAAGTCTCTCTTCCTATGTCTTCCGGTGCAGACCCTGCACCATTTTAGTTGCCCTCCTCTGGACAGCTTCCATCCTGTCTATGTTTTTGTGGAGATTGGGTCTCCAGAACTGCACGAAGTACTCCAGATGGGGTCTGACCAGCTGTCTGTACAGAGGAATAATAACTTCCTGTTTTCTACTGGTGATGCCTCTCCCTATGCATCCCAGTATCCCCCCAGCCCTCCTTGCTGCCCTCTCACATTGCTTGCCCACCTTTAGGTCATCTGATATGACTACCCCCAGGTCCCTTTCCATTTTTGTTGTTGTTAGTATCTCACCCCCATTGTGTACTCTTCCCCTGGGTTTTTGTTTCCCAGGTGCATTACCTTGCACTTCTTAGCATTGAATCTAAGCTGCCATACATTTGACCATTCCTCTAACTTTGCCAAGTCCTTCTCATCCTTTCCACCCCACCTTGTGCATCAACTCTGTTGCAGATCTTTGTGTCATCTGCAAA
This sequence comes from Neoceratodus forsteri, assembly GCA_016271365.2. Classification (NCBI taxonomy): domain Eukaryota; kingdom Metazoa; phylum Chordata; order Ceratodontiformes; family Ceratodontidae; genus Neoceratodus; species Neoceratodus forsteri. The sequence continues at coordinate 1,209,592,534 of CM057453.1, read as the reverse complement.
GAGACATACTTTTCCTTCCAGTCCCTCTGCAATGTCACTTATAAAGACATTGAAGAGGACTGGTCCTAATACTGAACCCTGTGGTACCCCACTAGTAACCCCCCTTTCTTCAGAGTGGACTCCATTTACTATTACTCTCTGTGTCCTATTGTCCAGCCAATTCTTTACCCATGCTGTCATCTTGGGACCCACTACCAGGCTGGCTAACTTGTATATTAATCTTTTGTATGGGACTGTGTCAAATGCCTTGCTAAAGTCGAGGTAGGCCATGTCCACAGCCCATCCCTGATCTACTACTTTGGTCACCCAGCCAAAGAAATCTATCAGATTCATCTGGCATGACCTTCCCACTGTGAATCCATGCTGCCTTGGGTCCTGTGCCCCTCTGGCCTCTAGATACTCAACAATTCTTTCCTTCAGAAGTGATTCCATCATTTTCCCTATCACTGAGGTTAAACTAACAAGTCTGTAGTTTCCTGCTTCTGCCTTGCTCCCACTTTTGCCTTGCTTCCACTTTTGTGAAGGGGAATCACATCAATCACATGTTTCAGAAAATTCTGCAAAATTTCATAAAATCAGAATTTGCTCATTCATAACGCATTCGTAACACAAAATATGCAGTACCTTATATAAACATTTTTTTCTCCACAATCTGCATTTAGAGAATGCTGCTGGCATGGTGCATGACCTCCTGCTTCCTCTAGTGTAATCCATGTTTATATAAGGTACTACATATTTTGTGTTAGGAATTCAAGAAAACTGGATTCATTACCTAAAACAAAAGGAGTTAATAATATGATTTAAAAAGATGCTGCATACACAAGCTGGTGATTATTCTTTTTGATATGGTGTGGTACAGACAAGCACTGATGAAGGAGTCTGATCCGAAATGTCTGCATTATTTGACTATATCACCTATTCATATATGCAATATATATATATTTGTTGAAATAAAAAAAAAGATTTATATTATATACATACATTTGGTGAGTGGACTGCTTATTTACCAATCTGTGCACACTGATCTTTTTAGTTATGATTGGTAGTGGCTCCTCCCTTATTTAACCTTTTCCTTCGTACTGAGGTTGGCTGGACTGGGCTTTCTCCAGTGAAAATACCAAGAACTGTCCAAGACGTTAGGGTTTCCAACCATAATGCCCTGCCCTATAGGAACTGACAGGTATCAGGGGTGTGACTTGGGATTTTCAACAGTAATGCTCATGCCATTCCACCCCCACCCCCACCCTGCAGCCAGTGACAGGCATAATGGTGTGCCTTGGACTTTTCAGCCCCAAAAAGTTCACCCCATTCTCCTATGCTGCACCCATTTCAGCATATTTCCTTATGGAATGGGGTGACTGTAAAGTCGAACACCCCAAGGCACACCTCAACACTTGTCGGTGTCTGCAGGGTAGGGTGAGGTGAAATGGCATCAGCATTATGGGTGACATCCCAAATACACACCCCAGTGCCTGTCCATCTCTGCAGGGTGGAGGTGGGGTTGGCGTCACTTCAATACTTCATTACCATTCCTATTCTGCATCTGTCTAACTCCTGCACTTCCAATGCTAATATCAGCAAGCAAACATTCTGCATTGACAAATGCTTGTTTAGAACCGCAGCTCATATATAACAATTGGCTCTGTTTTTTGGCAGCGTGTGTCCAACTTTAGATGCAGCTGCCACTGTTCCCTAACAACTTAGAAAATAAATAAAAAATGGTATCATCAAGTATACCTTCTTTAGCATGCTATGTTCAACAATGATACAGTAAACTTTGTTGCCATCTTACTGCTCCCACCTGCTTGGACAAGGGCCCAACACAGTCTCATTGAAAATTTCCAATAGACAAAACATGGCGTCATTGTTCTATATTATGTCATGTGTCCCATGGGTCATCACTATTGAGAATAATCAGTGAAAATAACTGGAACACAAATATTATCATAACATGCAAGTCAGAGTCACAGAGTTTATTGCTTTACTGTTCTTGTTTTCTTCCGATGAAATCGACTTGATCTACTGTACTGTATATTATGTGCAGCATGTACAGCATCACTTCTGCTTTGCTGTACAGTAGTAGCGCCGAATTTGTCAAGCAATTTTGTGAGATTCCCTATTTATCCTTCACAAAATTTAGGGGAAAAAAATCCTCAAAAATTATTTTTGTTATACCTACAGAAAGAGGCCAGTTCATATTACAGTAGTCAAGTGAGATTTGGTAGATTTTCAACTAGACTATCAGATGGAATCACAGTCTCCTGGTAGCAGTGAACATACTAACAAACAAAACAAAATCCCTAACCAAAGGTTTCACAATTCTCAATAGGAATTTTTTAAAATCCTTAAAAATCCCTTGACTAATTTGGCACTGCTACTGTATATATAATACTGAAAACTAAAATCTAATAAAATATAATTACATGGATATTTCTGTTTCCACCCTCCTCCCATGCAGGCATAGGTCATTATAGTTTGCCTTCTTTGGTTATATAAATTAGTAATTTTGCCCAACTTCTGTAACTCAAACGTACTGGTTTTTGATAGGTTACGAAGTTTAGCACAGATACCACTGAAAACCAAAAGAAAAGACATACCTGGGCTACATTGCAGGTGGCTCATGGTGCTCAAATGATTTGTGGCAGAATAAATCAGTATCCATCATCACCACATTCTGATAGCTCTGTCATGAGCATTGGAAATTGGGGTCATCAGTCAACAGAGAGAATGGATTGGACCAGTGGTGAAACAACAAAGGGACTTGCTGAAGCGACAGAAAGGATAGTTAATCTGGAGAAAGGCTTCAACGACACCTCAGCAATCCTTGAGCAGCATGCTACTGTGCTGTGCTTCCTCTGCCACTGGGAGCAGGAGCTCATGGAAAGGCTGCATGATTTTGAGCTCAGCACTTGGTGGGACAATGTTTATATACTGTACATAGACAACCAGAAAAGGGACAAATATTGAGGAAATGAGGTCCTTCTTGGAATCCTTCTTCAGTTACCTCCTTTCCTGGACTGCTGATGAACTGTTGAACGTTGTAAGGGAACATGAGCAGTGATTGTCAGTAGAACCATATTTACCAGTAAGCTCAGTGAGCTAATTCTACTGGACATGAATATGTGCTGCATTTTGAATTGCACAAAATATACCTGACACAAATTCAACCTGTAATACAGTATGTTTTCTTCAGGCAGGGCCTAAAGGTTTTTGGCAACCTGTGTGGAGACACAATTCTGTATGTTTGAAGTCTATATCACTGTGGGGTAAGCATTAGGGTTGAGAACCCCAAGAAAGACCCTACCCCTGATTCACCAAGAGTCAGGGCAGAGAAAACATTAATGTTTTCTCCTCTTCCTGCTTGAGGGTGAGGATGGGGAGTTAGAGTCAGAAACCCTAATTCCACATTTACCTACTTTTGTTAATTTAATCTGAACCCTAACTGATGCAATAATAAAGTTTTTTTTTTGCAAAGAATATATATTATACAATATATAATAAAAGAAAGATAAGTGCACTAGAATCAGAACATAACCCCATAAAGGAGGCTAGGAGATCATATAGCCACATTTCCTTTGGGCTTGTGGCCTTTATGATCTTATTAACCCCCAGATGGGTTTATTCCATTGTATACCAGACTTGCCCATCATTTATTCTATATTGATATTACATGTGGATCCTATTCTCCAATCAGAAGTCACAGCAACAAACAGTTTATACTCCATCAAATGCACAACAGTCATTTTATTCTCATTAAAATTACAGTAGGGACATCAGAATAGTCATTTTTTTAAAAATAAAATGACATAAATTACATCACCATCATTTAACCATGCATTCTAATTAGAGAGGGGTGTAGAAAAAAATACTAAACATCTTTTTTTTTTATCATGATTACTTATAGCAATATTATGACAATGGGTTTACTATATTTTGCGATAAACCAATTTCAACTCTAAGTGTGTGTTCCAGCACAGCCAACCTCTATAAAAAGAAACGTTTTTGTTTAAAGGGAGTAGTCCTGTGACTATACCATGAACCCGGGTTGGGAAATTATAAGGCTGTGACTATATTATGAACCATACCAATTCAAGCATGTTTTTCAATACTGTGTGTCACTGAAGAAGGATTTTTTCTGAAACATTTGATAAATAATCTACCATTACTAATAAATTCTCTTGATTTATTATTCAAACAACTAGTTGTATAATTTATACTGGGTGAGTTGGTCCATCTTGAACCAGTCTGTTTACAAATAAACCGATTTCCTCATGTATGTTAAGTACACAGCCTTTGGCCTCGTACTTTATCCACTCCACAATGGGATTATTGCTTTGTATAAAGAATTCACTATTATATTATCACTTATTGAATAATCATGGAAATATCTGGCTACTGATTGGTTGTTACCTGTGTAATGAATCTGTTCACTGCACGGATAAAAGGAAGTGTTAAAAATCAGGACTGCAGTGCAAAACAAAACAAAACAAAAAAGAATATCAGTGTGCCATTAGAAAGTTCGCATTTTGAAACACTGCCTTTTTTCAAGCATTATAGATGAAATTGTCATTTTAAACTGCTAAACAGAGAAATGCAGTAACCATAGTTACCAACTTTAAATCACTGATGTAACCCTTACAGAAATGTAACCTTTAAAACTGAATAGAAACGTTGTCTTCTTATGCTCCCATTTCTTTGTATGCCTCCCGTGTTCACATCTACTCAAGCTGTGGCCATCACGCTGTCAATCCTGCAGCTTAAACAAACAAAAAAAAGTGGTTGCCTCAATTTTTTTATGTTTATTACTGGACTTTTCAATTTAAAGTCATCTTTCTTGTTTCCTGATAATTTGTTGGGGGGGGGTGAGAAAAAGTACAGACAGTAGCTCTTAAATGGCTGCTTGCTCCATGTATGTGTGAGAGTGGGCACTGATGAACATATGCCCATTTGCTCCAAAAAGCTCAAAAAGTAAAAGTCATCCTCAAAATACTAACAGTAGCCTTGGGCAGTGGTGGTGGTGGTGGTGGTGGTGGTGGGGCGGGGGGGCACTTGGACCTGCTGCCTCAATCATTCTGAATTAATTATGGATCCCAATTTTAGGACAAAAGTCCTAAACAAATAACCCACACATCAAAGTGGAAGGACTATTATATAATAAAAATGGTAAATTATTTAAGCTTTTTCATATCTGAACATTTTTTAACATGTAAAACTTATTTTAAAAAGGGAACCAATTTTATAAGCACAATAAGACACTCCAGGGTGTGTACTGAACAGATCTGACTTCACTTCCAGGGGCTGAAGACACACACAGGAGTATCCTATTGATTAATTATTTGACGTTCATATTTAAAATACAGTTGAGGAAACATTCATCCAATCAGTACATTTTTTACTTTAGATTTGGGAGTTCCATGAAGGTAATAATATAGTGAAGTGATAGCTGGTATTTAGTGGCCCAATTTACACTAGGTGACACTCTCTTTAGTATCACCAGCCAGAATAAACTTTACTTGCACAGTTTATTTGGGTGGACGCTACAGGTATGGGGGAATGGGTGTTGTTTACATGCTTGGTGCAGTGCTCCCAGATTGGTTTGGCATTTTCCCTATAACTCCAAGGTGAGTTTCCTGTAGATGACATTTGTTGTGGAAGAAGCTGAATTGCCCTATTTTCCTGTATAACCTGTGCAAGTCAATTGGAAGGAGTTCCCTGTAGATAGTTCCAAATCCCTGTAAAATAAAGGAATCCCTGCAGATCTGGGCACCCTGTTGGCACTGGTGGCAGAGGGAGGAAAAAGAGTGCCTAGAGAGTGGGGCCAAGGTTGCTGTTTTTTAAAACTATTTTTTTTAAGACAAAAAAACTTCACATAGTGGCACTTCACTGGGAAAGTGTTGCTTTCACCAGTCAAAGCACTTTGCAAAGTGGCAGTTTGCCAACAAAATACTTTAGTGGGACCTTATAATAAGGGGCATGTTAATGATAGCAGGTTTTGTCAATTATAAAGGGGTATTTGCTACGTACTAAAATTGTAAAATATTAATCTCCTTCACTACAGCTTGCACGATAAAGTTAAAATCAGCAGTGGTGGGGGGGTTTGACTCAGTGCCTCCATCATTCTGTATTAATTATGGAGCCCAATAAAGGACAAATGTCCTAAACAAATAACACACACATATCAAGGCAGAAGGACTATTATACAATAAAAATAGTAAAATATTTAAAATTTTTCATATCTGAATATTTTTTTAACATATAAAACATTATTTTAAAAAAAGGAACCCATTTTATAACCACAATAAGATACTCCAGGGTGTGTATTGAACAGATCTGGCTGCACTTCCAGGGGCTGACGGCAGATGCAGGATTGCCTTATTGATTAATACCTCACAACAAAGAGTATGGGGTACTGCTATTTGGGGCTGAGAAGTCAACAAGAACAGCAAGATTTTGCTGTACAGTGCCTGTGCTGATTGTGGGATTGGGGATTGAGCACCAGCAATTGAGGGGGGAAGGGAGGTTATGCAGAAAGGCAGCATGTGCTGTGGAGTAATCTCTTGGTGTCAGGTATCAGGTATCACATGAGGTGAGTGATATCTTAATATTACCAGACAAAAAAGCTGAAAGATCAGTTGCTGACTATCAGGCAGTTTGCAACATGAAACAGGGACAAAGAATAGCTTGCAGTGTCCCCTATACAGGGGTTACACTGTTCGGTTTTAACAGGATGTATAATACTATGGACATAGCTTTTTGCTTTTGGTAAGGCATAGCCATCTGTTATAAGTCGATGTCTGCTATAATGATATCCTTTATAAGTGGGTTTGACTGTACCACTTCAAGTCTTCTCTGGGTGAAACACTTCACGAGGTGAGGAATTGTATGAGGTACAGTAACACTTTGTAACAGTATTCAAAGTATGTAAACTTTACATATTTTTTGTGAATAGATTGTCTTCCTACTTCACACATCTGTAGTTTAAGGGACATGCATCTGTTTGGAAAACATGTTGCTAATGTTCTCAGCCTACCACAATATCATTATTTAGAAAATGGGCCTTTTATTTGGAGGCATCTGATTGGCTGGTACCCATTCCACAGGGGTACATTAAGTTTCAATAGATGCCCACCAAATAAAAAGTGCCAGCCTACAATGCCCCTTCACCAATTCTACTATTCCTGTGCCCACTATGCTTCCTAATTGGCTAGAATCATAATATGAAATTCGAAATTGCCACCATTTTTTTCTCTTGCTTAGCGAGAGATCCTGCACCCTCCACTGCCCAATTTAGTGCCAGCTACCATGAACCCACCACACCTCCCTGGTACTCACGTCTGCCTACATGAAGAAAAAAAAAAAAGCGAAGCAATAAAAAAAAAGCTTAGACCGATCAGCTTCTGACTGCGCTTTCTTCTCCTGTGTCCGATCTCATCTGCAACTGCTCTGCCCCCCACCACATGTCCTTTCATCCCCTGTCATCACACAGTGGCTTAGAAAACGTTTTGTTTTACTTGCCGACTTGCCACTGCTGCTCTGTCTCTGTCTTTCCCACTCAAACACAATCCCTTCTGCTGGGCTGCGTTCACTTTCCTTGCTTCAGTTACAACACGGATGTGCGACCCCAAAGACAAACTGAAGGCTTGGGCATCAGAGGCGACAGCGCGAGCACATTACCAACCGTAAATATGCTGGTTGTTAACTTTTAAAAGTATTCTTCATTTCTTTTGCGGGCTGTATTTTTACGGACTGGCGACCCCCGAAGACAAACTGAAGGCTTGGGCATCAGGACGGCGACAGCGCAGCACATTACCAGCCGTAAATATGCTGTCTGTTGACTTTTAAAAAGTATTCTTCATTTCTTTTGCGGGCTGTATTTTTTACCGGACTGGCAGAGCTTTGACATGCTCAGTCTTCTGAGTCCACTGGGGTTTTACCGGACTGGCAGGGCTTTGACATGCTCGGTCTTCTGAATCCACTGGGGGACACATTTAAATAAAAGCACAGTACAATCAAACTGCATGTTTTCTCACTCTTCAGAGGGGCCCCCAAAAACCAAAAAAACATCATTCTAATGCAGGCGGAGGAACTATTTTTTTTACAAAATGACTTTAAACTATTTTTTTATTAATTTTCTTTTTATTTAACTTATGTTTTTTACACTGCCCATTTTCTAAACGCAATAATACCCTCGAGGGTGGGCGGTATGGGCAATACCGGACCTTCCAGGGGCTATAAGGCCCTCCGCCTGCGGCGTCGGGCCTCATTACGCCCCTGGGCGGTCGTATTGCTAATACCACCCACCCTCAAAATGTGTAAACTCTCTAAAAAGGGATATGCAGCGGTTCAGTGTGTGATAATGCATTTATCTTGTACAGTTTCTAGTGACCTCAAGTAACCTCACGAGTGCCCGAAGGCACGAGTGAGAGTTACGAGAGGTCACTGGAAACTGTACAAAATAAATGCATTATCACACACTGAACCGCTGCATATTCCATTTATGCAACAGGTTTAGATGTTGTGTGAACATTTTGATTTTGGTAGGTGTAAATAATTTGTCAAAAAAGGGAAAAGAAAATTGAATTTTATGCTGTTTTTTGCTAATTATAAAAAAATGGTATCTATAAATGAAACACCACTCATTTTGTAGATATTTTTGAGCTGAACATTTTTCGTGCTCACAGTACCATGCTATCGTTTTTTGTTTTAAAGTTATTTATATTTGTTTGTCAAAAAAGTGAACAAAAAATTACATTTTCTTCTGTTTTCTTGCTAATCATATACAATATACAGGGTTTATATAAATGAAACAGTATTCATTTTGTAGATAATTTTGTGCGGAACAATTTTCGTGCTCACAGTACCATGTTATCTTTTTTTCGTTTTTAAGTTATTGACATTTAAATATGGTTAGTACTGCTTCTGAGGCCGAACATTCTAAATGAATTCTGAAGAGAACTGTGTAAATAAATGAGCTAGTGATGTAGTTACTGTGTGAATAAATGGGTGATGATGTAGTTACTATGTGGATAAATAAATTTATTACCATAGTAGCGAAGATAAATGGTTTTATTCTACAGTTTTTATCCTGACCCCTGTTGCATAAATATATATATATATAAAACTTCTAATAATGTTTAATTACAAAAAAAACTTCTAATAAACATTCCTTTGAGTTGATTTAGCTAGCTCCTGTGAATGCCCTGCAGAAGAAGGCATTCACTTTAATGTTGTTTTTATGACTGCATTGAATCATGACCCAGTGCTGACATACTGCTATCAGAAGAAGGGGTGTGTGACTGGAATTCCTAATGCAGTACAGTTTTTGCTGTTACAAGGGAGTGGACTCAAAGCACAACTTCCTTAAAATCTGTCTGCATCCTCCCATTCACTGCAATGTCTTTCCTTCTCTGACAAGCAATGGCAGCTGTAATTCTGCTTCATGTGATATGCAGCTTGAAAACCATTAGAGCATAAAGGAGGTGTAGGTTGGGTGAGGTTGATATTCATCACATTTATTGAAAATGTGTTTTTTTTTTCAACTCTTCATGGTTTATTTCCATTGATTCCCCATGTCATGATCTTTAAAAAAAAAAGAAAAGAAAGATCAGCATTACAACTCAAAGATGCAATGCATAATGTCTACTAGGGGATGGTATCATTTTCAAGGCACAATATGTTTATTTCTGTTAAAACAATTGTGAGAACTACACCCGTGAAAAACTTATATAGTATGTAAAGTGAAAATAGATAAAGTGGGTACATGGATGAGCAATGTACAGTGCAATGAAACAAGATTACAGTGTCCTGCATTAACGGTATGGTTGTGAGAATAATGACAGACATCTTCTTTTTCACCTGAGATGTCAGTTTTGCAGTTCATCCCCAGGCTTGGAAAAAAAAAGAAGGAAAAAACATATGTTTGCAAAAATGGAAACAGTGTGTGTGTGTGTGTGTGTGTTTGTTTGTGTCTGCTTTTGAGAGAGTTTGGGGGGAGGGTCCAAAGTGAATTTACATAGGAAAGAATTCAAACAGTATTCAAAATATTAGGAATGAACCACAGTTGTTTTTCCTTTTATTGTTACCAAAAGGCTACCATTTTTTTTTCAACCTTTGTAACTTGTAACACCACTGAAGATAAATATGGCAGCTTATAGTGCAGTAAACTAAAGGGCAGTTGTACAGACTTAGAAACAGAATCATGGTAAAATTATTGCTAGGTATTCAGTTCACAAATTTGTGCCACCTCACCTCAAAAGATGTAGCCATACTGATAAATTCATAACAAAATGGGAGGTGGAGACTGTCAGGCAAATAAAAACACTGAAAGGCTGTCTGCAAGTGCCTCAAGGATATAGACTGGCACTTTCACAACTCTTGGCTGCTGAAGTGGGATCGCATTCCAGTACATCCAAACTCAAACTGCCCCCCCATGACCCACCGTGGCATCGCATTTTATGCATGTCCAGAGTCCAGCACTCTGTGTGTTTGGCGACTGGCAAGGATTAAGGTTTTCACTTAAAAAATAAGTAAGACTCCAGAAAATGAAAAAAAAACTTTATGTAAATAATGTACAAATCTGAGTCATCTTTTTAAATATACATTTACCATGAATTAAAAACAAAAAAGAAAAAAGCAAGTCACATTTCAGACAGTCTCCCTGTAATGTCACTTTGCACAGACACTTGTTACAGTTGAAATTCACAGTAACAGCTCAGACACATTCAGTCTCATTTGCTACCTGCACTCCACAGTTGTCCGAAATGACTGCTGCAGTGGTTCTTCAGTCTATACAGTGGATGATGACTTTGGATGGGCAGGTGAGAGAAAAGTTCCACTCCTCTAAGAGCAATGGCTCCATGGGACAGACTGGAGTCAGGGCCAGTCACTATACTGTATCCTCGTTGCAAGGAAAAGTTTAGGTCACATGCTTTTTTTCCGTTTGAAATATTATTTTGAAGAACACTTGCAAATCTTAAAGCAGTTACTGTTATACAGTGTAAAAAATTAGTAACTTCTTAAGATTGAGGGCTTGTAGCATATGGAAGCCAATGTTTGGCTGATATTTCTTGTGAATCAGTGGTGGAAATGGTAGTGGTGGTGGGCAGTTGGAGAGTGAAACTAAAAGTCTAACTCAATTTCCGGAGAAAATTGGGGAAGAGCTGCTCTTGTGTAAAATGTACCCCCTCAAGGCATAAGACTGACTAAAGTCTGCTGTAAATATGCAACATATAATAAGAAAATTCATCCCCAGACAAGGTATTTTCAATCCTACAATGCCCGGCTCCCTTTCCATTGTGAATTAACCTCAATCTTCTCCCAAAGAGCCATTGAAAGTTTGCCTTTTCTCTCTGTTCCCTTTCCCTGGAGTTGCTGGCTGTTGTTTAGTGTGTCGGGGGTGGGGGGGTGCTGTCTCTACCAGCAGTGCAGGGTGTTTGCATTCTGTGCATGTGATCATGGAAGGTCTATTGCTGAGCGAAATGGAGCAGAAGTTTTACTTGGATCTGTTCGCCTACTGCAACATTGACAACAAGAAAGTCACCTCTAACAAGAGGGTCCTGGAGCTGTTCCAGGCTGCCCACCTGCCCAACGAGGTGGCCATGCAGATAATAACAAGTGAACAGCAGGCATTTACAGGGGCAGCAAGAGGGGAGGTGCTGTAGTGCAACACTGCTTCATAGATATTTCATACTTGTAATATTGGGCTGTATAAAAACAAATCAAACAGATTTGCTTTTAATGTTGTTCCCAGTGAGGTGATTCATAAAAAAAAAACACTACAGACTTTATAGTGCTGGCTACGAGACAATGCTATACATCTTATAAAAGCAAAGTATGCTTTTTGCTATAAAACATCGAGTCGATATTTTAGATGTGTGCTTTTTTTAAAATGCACATTTAGTATGTCATGTTGATGCCTTAAGGTGCAATGAGCTTATTAACTCACTCAAACAGAAAATAGAATACAGGGCTGGATTATGATTTAAATGGCAGGTTGCGAACTGTGGGCATGCATTATAATTTGTATCTGTTTAATGCATCAGCAGCCAGTTTTGCTCTGACCAGAGTTTGTTTAATATGGAACAACCTGTTTGGATACAGATATGAAGGGCTTTTGCTCTTCATTGGATGCATTTTCCTAAACTGCAGAACATATTTAAAATTATTTTTTCCAGTGATGTACATCTGCAACTCTTCTCTGCAATGCTGCAGGGATCACTTGTTTTTGTTGACTAGTTAACACTGTCAGATACTCCATTTTGAATTCAGAACACATGTTTTCAGAGCTGGAATGATCTAAACTCCTAAACTTAAATTAGGTTTTGCTTCGCTTATTCAAAATTTATTTTTATAGATATGGCCTTACCCTCATCTTGCCCTAATAGAGAGCTAATCACATCCTACTCACTCTCTGCCAATCATATCGAAAGCAACACAATTTACATGTGATGGGTTGAGAATGAGCAGTTAGCACAGAAAATGACAATGGACAGACATCAAAAATAATTGCACATACAATTTGATTTCTCCCACATATGGCAGGAAAATGAATGTCCAGATTCTTAAGTAGCATCAGCTGAATACTTACAGTACTTAATGTAACATTTCCTTTGATTGTTAGAAATACAATATATCATTTTATACCAAAATGAAACTGTTTCAATATTTGCTGGAGCAACTGAGTTACACGAGTAGAAGGATTTGAATATATGGCCAAATGTCTCTATTGTGAGACACCTGCTTGGGTGCTGTCTAGCAAGTAACACCAGGCCCTTCCTCCAGAGACAGACTGCATCAGCTACACTTGAAATGCACTGTTCCCTGCAGTATACTGCAGCAATTTGTGATATGCTGCAGCATTATTGCACTACATCCTGGCTGGTGCCACTGCAAATGATCAACTTATTCTACTTCACCACCCTGGGAGAATAAGACCAGTAGTCATCCACTCCTTATCCACATCCACATTTCCTGCACCACAGTGCAACAGGTTACTATGGAACACACTCCATCACTGTGCATGTTGATGTAGGACAAATCATCTTTTATAGACAGTGCAAAATAAGAATTGTCTAACCACTAATTCTGTTTTCTTGACAGAGCCACAACCTCTACTGATGTTATTGTATCCATATGTGTGATATTTGCCATGTCATTCATCCCAGCAAGCTTTGTGCTGTTTCTAATCCAGGAGAGGATCACTAAGGCCAAACACTTGCAGTTTGTCAGTGGAGTAAACCCAATGATTTACTGGTTTGCCAATTACGCTTGGGACATGGTAAGCTGAAACAAATGTGTATCATTGAAATCAAGCCAGCTTCTAGCTAAAAATAGAAGTATATGTTGGTTACTGCAGTATTTTAGCTACTGTAAAAGAATTTGCTAAGGAACCTAATTGGGGTAACAGTACAGTTAAATTACAATAATGTTTTAAGCTTTTTTTCTATGAAAATTGGAAATCTCAGCTCCCCTACAGGAATGCTACAGGTCCATTTGGTCCTAATTAAGAAATCCAAAAGTAGATATTATTTTTTATTTTACTTACATGGTGTAATTTTTATATCTGATTGATCCTGCAACTCCCCTGTCCACAATGTTATGGAACTATAAATCCCAAGGTCCGCCAGGAACAGCCCTCTGATTACATGAGTGACAGGCTGAGTCATGAGGGGTATTTATGTGCCAGACAGTCTGTTGATTTAGTAAGTATTTCAGACACACATGATCATGTTTATTCTACTGGTACCAATCACACTAAGTTCAGCCTCAGTTGAGCGCCTTCAGTATCAGTGGAATAAATGCTATCATGTGCACTTGCAAACACTTACAAAATCAACAGACCGTCCAGCACATGGACATCCCCTGTGGCTCAGCTTGTCACTCGCATCATCAAACGACTGGCCATGGGGGACCCTGGGATGTAAAGTTCTTTAACATGGCAGGCGGTGGATGCAGGATCAACTAGATTTAAAAGAAAAATACAATTATGTAAATTAATTGAATAATTATATCTACGTGCGGATTTCATAATAGGGAACTAAAAGTCCTGTAGCTTTTCTGTAGGAGAGCTAAGAGTTCCCCTTTAGAAAAATGTACAAGATTCATGTGTTATTGTTGTCATTTTCTTGCTACACTAGTATTTCTGGAGAGTGTCTGTGGTCTCCCAGTTATCAATCCAGTGGACATTTTTCCATCCAGGGTAACCACCTCCTTCCAGTAAGCCTCCACAGACTTGACCCTTCTACCTCCAGGGCTTGCCAGCCAAAAACAGGGTCAGGTAAGAAAGTGGACAGAACACCCCCTTCCTCTTTGCAGGAGCAGAATACCTTCACCAGATTTGGGAGATTCATTTGCCTGTAGAGCTCAATATTTTCTTTTAAGGTATCTCCCTTACCTCTCTCAGCAACTGCATTGACATCAAAGGTCCTTCAAGAGCTAACCAGCTAAGAGTACAAAGCTATAAAAAGAGCAGGCCGGGTGGGAGTGAGGCAGGAGGACACTGACGCATTAAATGCCTGATTGAAGGGTGGTGTCAGGTGAGAAGTATATATTTGTGGTGACTTGAGTAATTTCAGTGATAGAGGGTTTTCCAAGGGAGATAAACTACATCTCATGGGGGAGAACAAGTTTGCTGGGGTAAAAAGTTTTCTTCTATGTAGATCGTCATTTAAATTGAAGAAGGAAGCAGAAGCTGGGAATTGCATAGCAGGGAGGGCGGACAGGAAGAATCTAGCTGGGGTTCCATCAGAACAGGGAAGAGGACAAGAGGTTGCTAGTGAGGGCAAGAACAATGATCACAAAAAAGCAGGAAAGAAGCGGGAGGGTGGTAGTCACAACAAACCAGTTAATAGGAAAAATAATGCTTGGAATAGGAAGGGTGCAGTGGGCAGTAACAAGGAAACAAGAAAGGTGAGAGGGAATAAGGAGTGGGGTTGAAGGGCAGAATGCCAAAATGACAGGAGCCTGAATAATAAGATTAGTAATCTACCAGCAATGGTGGCAGATGCTGAGTTAGAATTTTGTAGCCATCCTGGGTACATGTGCCACTGGGAACAATTAATGGGATCCAGGGTATATCTTGTATAGGAGGGCAGGTGCAAGGATAAAAGAAAGTAGCTCTATATATTAGGGAGAGTATCAAGGCTACAGCAAATGGGACCATCAATAATGAAGGTGAGGGTATGGAATTAATCTGGATACAACTGACTATTGCTGCTGGAAAATGTTTAGGCTGGGAGTGGTCTATAGGCTCCCAGGGCACAAAAAAGAGGTAGATAAGGAACTGGGGGGGGGGGAGAGTAAAAAAAGTGGCCCAAGTGATAGTAGGAGACCTGAACCTAACATGGATTGATAACCCCAGTGGTTAGGAGGTATTGGAATCAGGCACTGCTGGACACAGTTCAGGACTGCTTATGGGTGCAGCTGGTCAGGGAGCCCCACATGGAAAGATATTATCCTCAACATGGTACTTACCAGCTCAGAGCTGGTAGGCAGGGTGGCAGTAAGTAAGCCACTGTGGTCCTTTGGCCACACTGCTGTGTGGTTTGAAAAAAAGAAGCATACAAACACAGATTCTGTTGGCAGAAAAGGACCTTTAGGCCCATTCAGTCTGCCCTTGTCTCTGCCTGTTCCATTGTCACTGACTCAAGTTGGGCATAGATGTCACTCCCCCCCCATTCCTCTGCCTAATATGCCCCTGTGCTTATCCCATGAATTCTGGAAGCTCTTCACAGTCTTTGTCCTCACTACCTCCTCTGGTAGGCTGTTCCAATCATCCACTGACCTTTCCATGAAGAAGTGTTTCTGCACATCTCTCCTGAACTTTCCCTTAGCTTCATTGCTGGCCCCTATGTTCTAGTGCATTTCTTTCTCTGAAATATACCCTTCACATGCACCTTGTTCACTCCTGTGAGGTAGTTGTAGGTTTCAGTCATGCCCCTTCTTGCTCTCCTCTCTTCCATGGAGTTCATGTTGAGTTCCTGCAGCCTTTTCTCATAAAGCTTCTCATGCAACACCCTCACCATTTTGGTTGCCCTCATCTGTTCCACCTCCACCCTTTCAGCGTTCTTGCAGATGTGCAGACTCCTGAAGTGGACAGAATACTCCAGATGGAGCCTCACCAGAGAGTCATACAACAGCAGCACCACCTCCCTCCTACTAGAAATCCCTCTTCTAATGCACCCTTGCATCCTGCTAGCCTTTCCCACTGCTTTGTCACAATGCCCAGCTACCTTGAAGTCATCAGATATGATGACCCCTAGGTCTTTTTCTTGCTTGGTGACTGTAAGCTTCACTCCCCCTGTCTTATACACAGCCTCCTGGGTCTGCAGTCTTATGTGCAAAATCTTGCACTTTTTGGCACTGAAACCCAGCTGCCACCCTCTGGACCATTCCTCTAGTTTCCTCAGATCCCTTTGCATTCTCTCCACCACTTTCTGCGTGTCAACCCTGTTGCAGATTTTTGTATTATCAACAAAGAGACACACCTTACCCTCAAGTTCCTCTGTAATGTCACTAATGAAGACATTGAAGAGGATCAGTCCCAGCACAGAACCCTGTGGTACCCCACTAGTCTGGTGTTCGTTGGATACAGGGGTGTTTCCTGACCCCCTGAAGGAGGCAGTAGTATTACCCCTCCTAAAGAAATCTTGCCTTGAGCCCGACTGTTTAACAAACTACAGACCGGTCTGTAATCTGCGTTTTGTGGGTAAGGTTATTGAGAAAGTGGTGGCGGTGCAGCTGGACAACCATTTAACATCTCATAATGTCTACGATCCTCTCCAGTCCAAGTTTAGGAAGAGGCACAGTACCAAGACAACCTTGATTCGGGTGCTTAATGATCTCCTGATAACGAGAGTTCGGGGGACCCATCCCATCTTGATCCTTCTTGATCTCGCTGCAGCGTTGACACTGTAGACCATATGGTGCTGCTGGAGCGCCTGCAGATTCTCTGTGGATTGTCTAGTACAGTACTCAGTTGGTTTCGATCTTTCCTCACCGGCAGGACTCAGAGGGTGGTGTCGGGGATTTATTCCTCAACCCCCCTCCCACTGTCATGTGGGGTTCAGCAGGGCTCCGTGCTGTCTCCCATGCTGTTTGCAGTGTATATGCTGCCATTGGGAGACATTATAAAGTAGTATGGACTGAGTTTTCACTGCTATGCAGATCACACTCAGCTCTGCATGTGCTTTGCACCCAAACAGAATGGAGCAATCTTGGAATTTAATAACTGCCTATCTGAGATCCAGGATTTGATGAGTGCCAATTGGCTGACACTGAACTCAGATAAAACTGAGGTGTTGGTAGTGGACCCAGGTCACCATAGGCTGGGGTTGTCAGTTGGACAGCCTTCTGAGCTTAGGCTCGGGGGTAACCAGCTGCTGACCTCAGACCAGCCTCGAGATCTAGGTGTTGTGTTTGACAGCGGCTTGACACTAAAATCTCAGGTGTCTGCCATTGTTAAGAAATCTTTTTTCCATCTGAGAACATTGCCCGGATCAAATGCCTGGTCCCACCTGGTGATCTTCCAATGTTGGGCCACTTCTTTGTAACCTCACGCCTTGACTACTGTAATGCCCTATACCTAGGGCTACTGGGGGTTAATATCCATCGACTGCAGCTAGTGCAGAATGTGGCAGCCAGGCTGCTTACTGGCCTTTCAAGATCTTGTCATGTCACTCCTGTGCTCCACGGTCTGTACTGGCTGACTGTGCAATGGTGGATCACCTTCAAGGTTGGGTTACTGACCTATAAAGCCCTACATGGTCAGGGTCTGCACTACTTACATGATATCCTCTGTCTCTACCGCTCCGTCTTCTCTCTCCGCTCATCCAAGGAGGGATTGCTAGAGATCCCCAGGGTCTGACTTAAGACCCCAAGGGCCCATTCTTTTACTTTTGTGGCCCCTACCCTGTGGAATTCTCTACCTTGTCAGACTAGAGAGTGCCAGACCATTGAGAGCTTTAAAACTGTCTTGAAGACCCATTTATTCCAGCTAGCTTTTCCTGATTTTAGTGATGGCTAGTGCTTGTGAATCTATTTCTGATTAATTATGACAGTTAATTTTATTTATATGATCATTTTAATGTGTGATTTTATTTTATATATTATTGTATTGTGGATTTTAGTCTTTTTTATACAGCGCCCGTGATATCTGGAACAGCGCTTAAAAATAAAGTGACTGATTGGTTGATTGATAATCACTCTTCTGTTGCTTGAGTGGCTACTGTTTACCACCACCCTTTGCTTCATATCCTTGAACCAGTTTGATCCCCAGTATGTCACTTTCTCCCCATCCCCAGGCTGCTTATTTTCTTAACTAGCCTCCTGTGTGGTAGCGTGTCAAAAGCTGGAAGCACCAAGGGAGGTCGACAGTGAAAATGCCGGCCTCCCCCACAGCGACGGCACAATACCGAAGCAGATATTGTGCTGCCCATGCAGCAAGTGTTTTCTGTGGGGGGCTGCGCCTCCCACACCCCCCATGCGGGGGGCTCTGCCCCCTGCACCCCCCAGACTTTAGGATTTTCAACTCCTGGTCAGAGTTAGTCTGTGGTGGGGGTGGAACACTGGCAGAAAGCGAAGCACCAAGAAAAGACCACTACAGCGACTGTCGCTGTAATGGTCTTTTTTTGTGTTTCACTGTCAGGGTGCCAACCTGCAGGGGTGCACTGTCCAAAGCCTTACTGAAGTCCAAATAGGCCACATCCACTGCTCTCCCTTGAGCCACCTCCCAGTTTATGCAGTTAAGTAAGTCTATGAGAGTAGCTTGACATGACTTCTCCCTGTGAAACCATGCTGTCTGTTGTTCTGCAGCCCTTACTCTTGGAGGTGCTTCATGAACCTCTCCTTCAGCAGTGTCTACATTAACTTCCCCCACCACTGATGTGAGACTGACTAGCCTGTAGTTGCTAGCATCCTCCTTACTGCCACTTTTGTGCAGAGGGACCACATCAGCCCTCCACCAGTCCTCAGGAAGTTTCCCCTTCTCCACTAAGGTGCTACAAAGTACTGCCTGAGGGGCGGCCAGCACTGTGCTCAGTTCCTTTAGGACCCTTGGATGAATCCCATCCAGTCCCTTCACCTCATTCTTCTTTAAGGCTACCAATCCATTCTGGGCCTTCTCCACGGAAAATGGATTTGTGTCTACTTCCTCCTCTCCCTGTTGCTTACTGCAGCATGCTGGTGCATCTCCCCACCCTCTACCCTGAAGACTGAACAGAAGTAATCATTTAGTATTTTCACTTTCTCTTGATCTTCCTCTAGGCAGTCTTCCCCCACACTCTTCACTATCACTTTCTCCTTGTCTTCCTCTCTTCTCCCACATACCTGAAGAAGGTCTATCCTCTTATGAGACCTCCATAGCTATCCTCTCCTCTGTTAGTGCTTTAGCTGCCCTCAACTTCTTTCTTGCATGATGCATACCTTTGTTTTGCCAGATATAGCTCACTGTTTTCATCCTTCTGGGTCTCCTTGCTCATTCTAAATGCTGTTTTCTTCCCCTCACTGCCTTTGCCACCTCCATAGAGAACTATAGCAGCCTCCTCCTCCTCTTTCCCTTGTTCACTTTCTTCAAATAGCATGTCATTACCTGGGCTATACAGTCCTTAATTTTCCTCCATTGAGCCTCCACTCTCCCTCTTCTCCCCCCCGAGGCATTTTGTAAAAAAGTTTTCCCATTTCTTTAACAATCTGCCCTCCTAAAATCCAGGCCCCATGTCTTAGTGTGGTTTCTTTCCTGTACTATCTGCATGCTAAACTACACAGTACCATAATCGCATGTTCTCAGGAGATTACCAACTGTGACATCAGCAATACTGTCTCTGTTTGGAAGCACCAGGTCCAGCACTGCTCCAACCCTAGTGGGTTCCAAAATCTGTTGACCGAGAAATGCCCCTTGCAAGGAGTCAAATTGTCCTGCTTTTTCTTGTAACTGTGACAAGAATGCCCCAAGCTACATCCAGCAGATTAAAGTCCTCCTTTATCAAAACTTCCCCCTTGCTGACCATTTTCTTCATGGCTTCCCCCAGGGCTGTCTACAAATCCCCGCAGAGGCCTGTACACCACCCCCATGTGAATAACAGTCCCCAACCCCGTCTCTAGGCTGAGTCATAGTATTTCCAGCCCTTCATTGTCCCCTGTTGCTCCTGTATCTCAGTGGCACTTGTACCCTTCTTCACATATAAAACAACCTCTCCACCTTTCCTCCTTGACCTGTCCTTCTGGAACATTGTGCAGCCTGGGATGGACACTTCCCAGCAGTGGTTGTCCGTGCACTATGATTCTGTTATGGCCAAAAGATCCAGGTCTGCCTCTGCAATGATTGCCTCAAGGTCAAGAATTTTGTTTCCCTGACTTCTTGTATTTGTACACATGGCTCTCCATTCTCTTTGTGCCTCTCTCCCTCTAACCTGTCTCCCCTTCCTTCTCCCCCTTTGCCCCCTCTGTTACCAAAGAAACATAGAAACATAGCAATTGTAGGCAGATAAGGACCTCTTGGCCCACCTAGTCTGCCCTATTTTCCGTACCTACAGTGCCACAACAGACCCCACTCGATCTCCAGTCTCCCCATCCTTCCCTTATTTCTAAGGTCCCATTGTGTCTATCCCACATACGTTAGAATTCTGTTACCATTTTAGCACTCAATATTCTCCACTGGGATGCTGTTCCAGGCATCCACCACCCTTTCTGTGAAGAACTATTTCCTCACATCTTCTCTGAATCCCCCCTCCAGCTATATCATACCCTTGTCCTGCCCTCACCTGTTACATTGTCTTCCTGCCTTCCCTATTTCCCCTCTTTTTCAACTGAAGTTCCTCCTCCAGACTTGCCTGCTCTGTCCTTCTCATTGCTTCCATGAATCTCCATG
The DNA here is from genome assembly GCA_016271365.2 of Neoceratodus forsteri. Classification (NCBI taxonomy): domain Eukaryota; kingdom Metazoa; phylum Chordata; order Ceratodontiformes; family Ceratodontidae; genus Neoceratodus; species Neoceratodus forsteri. The sequence goes on along the minus strand of CM057453.1, from coordinate 1,209,571,671 downwards.
GAATTTTTTTCTCCCTGGGTTAACCTCACTCGGTCCACTAGTATCTGGGAGGGCAATTTCACCTCCCTCAGTCTGTCTGCCTCCCCCCCCCTTGGCTAGTTTAAGTACTTATCAAAGTACCATTTAAACCTTCCAACCAGGATTGCCCATCCCCTCCTGGATGGATGGAGGCCATTTCCCTTGTATAGGCCACCATTCCACCAGGTATGACCCCAGTCTCTGATGTAGCCAAAGTCCTCCTCCCTGCACCGTGCCTTCATTCACCTGTTGAAGGACCTGTTTCACAGTTCCCTAGCCTTCCCCCAGCCATGACCTGGTAGCACCTCAGTGAAGACCACTGTGTGATTTACCTGCTTCAGACCACTCCCCAGCTCGCTAAATCTATCCTGCACTACCCCTACAACTTCCCTTGCTATATCATTCATCCCCAGGTGGGCAACAACATCCAGCTCCCTCCCTACTACCTTCTTCCTGTTGATTTCAATGATCTGCCCTCCAGTCCTCCATTCTGAAGCACCCAGAATGCACTGTACTACCCTGTCCCTCCCTTCCCCTGCCCCCAACTAAGTACCCCTGACTATGAAGTCTCCCACCAGCAACTGCCTCCTCCTTGGCTGGGGGACTCTCCCACCCTACTTTGGGCCTGCTGCCTTCGGGACCCCAGTTCCTCTCTTACTCCTGCCTTGGGTGCCTTCTCTTGGCTTCACTGTTCTGCCATAATGGCAAAGGAATTGTGTAACAGTAAGGTCTGAGAGGGTGATCTCCCTCCTTCCTCCCCTCACCTTCCCTGAGCCCACCAAGGTCCAGCTGCTCTGCCTCCTTGTTGGCATCCTTTGAGGGAGCAGCGGCAAACTAGATGACCACAGGGTGAGGCAGATGGTACCCTGTACTCATACCAATTCAGCCCAGAGTCCTGCGACCTTTGATCTCAGCACAGATAGGTGCCTGCATATGGAGCAACATCTCTGTTTCCAAAATGTGTCTCTGAAGACCAACTCTCATGCCTGATGATTTGTGTATTCTCTTGACTTTTTGCTTCCCTGCTTTTTCCTTGCCTGTAGGCTTCCCTTATCACTAACCATCCTCTTAGCTTCCCTTTACTTTCCTCTTCTGAGTTTGTGTTTGACCTCTTACTTTAGATAGGGTTTTTCCTCAATTTCCTTTTTTGTTCCCTCCAGAACTAGGGGTTGGCAACCTCTGTCCTTCCCCCTTCCCCTTTACGGCAGTAGTTCTAGACTTCAAAGGACAGATTTTCACCAGATGTGGGAAATTGTACTGGAAATCTTGTTGGGTGTAGGTCAGATCAAGAGGGAAGAGGGAAAGTGGGGAATGATCAAGGGGGGAATTCTGGAGGTGACCAACTATTGTGCCAGGAAGGTCATCTAAAGAAATAAGCCCAAAATACCAATTTGGCTCTTACAGGAGGTAAGGGAGACACTGAAGGGGAAAAAAGGCCTTCATAAGGCACAAGGTGGCTAAAAGAGAGAAAGAAAGGGAAGAATATCAGGCCATGAAAAAAGGGAGGGTGGTGATCATGGTTGATTGAATAAAAATGGGCTATCATCTCTTAGGGGGAATAAAACATCATGTCAGGATAGTCTACACCAGAAAGTACTTATGGAACTGGCTTCAGAGCTACCTGAGCCCTTCTCCCAGCTGTTTTACAGATCACTAGATTTTGGGTAGTGCTATGGGATTGGGCAATTGTGGACATAGTCCCACTCTATGGGGGGTGGGGCAGGCAGGACTAAGGCAAATATGGGTCAGTCAGTGTTACTTCCATTATGGGTAAGATGATGTAGACAATAGTGAATGAAAGTCTGGAGGGCTACATTCTGTAAGTGATAAACACTTGCAGGAAAACAAGCAGCATGGCTTTGGGTCAGGAAGGCATGTTTTTTTAACTGGGTCACTAAATTGGTAGATAGAGGAGTAGTGGTAGATTTGTTTTACTTAGATTTCAACAAAACCTTTAGTTCAGTACTGCATAGAAGGCTGCAGAAAACATGGAGGTCATAGTCAGGTTGGTAAGAAACTGGCTAGGGGAAAGGCAGCAGAGTGTGGTAGTAAATAGGGTTTATTCTGGAAACAGGGAAGCACAAGTGGGGTAGTCAAAGATCTGGCAGTTGAAATTCAATGCCAAGCAGGGCAAGGTAATGCCCTTAATAAAATAAACTCAAAGGAAAAGTATTGCATGTAGGGGGTAATGCTGGCTACCAGGGTGTGGGGAAGGGGGAGATCTGGGAGTCCTCATCAATGACTCTGTCAAGCAAACCAGCCAGTGCAATAAGGCCTATAACAAGGCATCAAGGTTGCTGGGATATACAGGAAGGGGTTTTGATAGCTGGAGAAGGGAAGTGAGTGTGCCTCTTTATAGATCACTGGTTAGGCCTCACCTGGAGTTTTGTACCCAGTTCTCAGATCACCTGAAAAAAATAACATAGACTAGGGTCAGAACAGTGAAGGGTCCCCAAAATTATTCAGACCCAACAGGGCAAATCCTATGAGGAAAAGCTGGAAGCCCTGAACATGTACTTGGTGTAGGCTAGATGGGAGAGATGGGACATTATAGAGATCTCTAAGTTCTTTAGGGGATATAAACAGAGTGAATAGTGAAGACCTGTTTATTAGAAATAGGGATGTAATCATTAGGGGGCATGATCGATTGATCGATCGATCAATCAATCAGTCTATCAATCAATCGCTGTTTACGTCTAAAAGCACAATTTCAATAATAATCAATGTGCTTGTACAATAAGATAAAACAGAATACATAAAATACATAAAGGACCCAATTCTCAAAGGCTTATGCCTAGCACAACTTGACTTATACCAATAAAAATGGCTCAAGTAGCAAGTTACGCCAGCAGTTGTGACAAATGATATTCTGCAAAGCAGCCTGCGATATGCCACAGACTGCTTGTGCCAAAGTGGTCTTACCCCACCAGTTACACCCTAAACCACCTGTGACATGGTGTTAAGGGGTTTAGGAGAGCAGTTGCACCCTATTCTGGAAGGGCAGCAACAAAGTTCTCCAGGGCGCTATTCTCCAACAACCCCGGAGGAGCTCTGCCGACGTACAGTTACACCCTCCAGGGGTTGTGGCAGTGTGCACCAGGCCAATCCCCATAGGACACGGCACACTCCTCCACCAATGCCCTGTAGGTCTCTGCATGCCCCAAATGCCCCATCCCTGAGTTGTGGTACAACAGCCCCATGGAGCATGGTATGTCCCCCAGATGCCCTGTGTCAGAGTTGTGGCACAACAGCCTCACAGGGCATGGCATGTCCCCCAAATTCCCCCTTCCCAAAATTCACATAGAGATGCCCCACAGGGCTGAGCATGATCCCCCCAAGCCCCAATCCCTGAAGTGCCATATATCACATCCCCATGCCAGGCAATACCCACTATCCCTGGTAGTCTAGTGGACCCCCAGCCTCCCACCTGGTAATGACAGACCACCCTGCTTCCACTCCATCAAACCGGTGACTGGCACAACCCTCCTTTCACCTCCGCCACCAGCCACTGACTGAGCCCCATCCATGCACGTATTACAGTACAGTACAGTACATAGTACGCAGAATGAGTGTCTTGTGCATGTACTATGTACTGTACAGTAGTAAGTGCATGGATGGGGCTCAGTCGACGGCTGGCAAGGCAGAGGTGAAAGGAGGGTGTCCCAGTCGCTGGCTGGGTAGGGATGGGAGTGGGGTGGTCTGGCATTACCGGGTGGTGGGGTGGGGGGCCACTAGACTACCAGGGATCATTGGGTGGATGCGATATGCAGTGCTTCAGGGATCGGGGCTGGGGTGCCACTAGACTACCATGGATGACAGGAATGTATGTGATTTGTTTCTTTTACAGTGTGCATTACCACATAGATGGAGTTTGGGGATCGGGGCTTGGGGAGGGGGTCCGCTAGCCCTGCTGGGCAACTGTACTGCACTTTACTGGGTTTGGGGCTTGGGGGAGTCCGTGAGTCCTTCGGGGCTGACTGCTGGATTACTGTGAGATTGGTGGCATGGTGGTCACTTGCACCCTTCCCTGTCCAGTGCTGTGGCTTGTGACAACCTAGTTAGGTATGCCCTCTGTTTGGCATACCTGTCAGGTTTGCACAAGTCATGGGACTTAGCCACGGGGACCCTGCTCATTGCAGAATTGGGCGCGGGGTCCTTGGTACAACTGTACCCCATATATGTCGCAACTTGTGACATGCGTAAGGGTGCTTCTAGAATCAGGCCCAAGAACACTAGATAACTAGTCTAAAAGTAATTAATACTATCTAAACAGACTAATCAAACTCTGAAAATGCTTGGCTAAAAAGATGAGCTTTAAGGGAAGATTTAAAGCTCTCAACAGTTGGACAGTCTCATATATGAAGAGGTGGAGAGTTCCACAGGGTCAGAGCTGCAAATGCAAAAGAACAAGCACCAGAGGTCTTAAGTCAGACCCTGAGAACCTCAAGCAATCCATCTTTGGAGGAGCAGAGAGACCGGAGGGGGTAATAGGGGCGAAGAAGTTCTTGCAGATAACTTGGTCCCAGGCCGTGTAGGGCTTTGTAGATCAGTAAGCCAAACTTAAAGGTGATCCACCAATGGACTGGCAGTCAGTGCAGATCATGGAGTACAGGCATGATGTGACAAGATCTTGGTAAGCCTGTCAACAGCCTGGCTGCTGCTTTCTGGACCAGCTGCAGTTAGTGGATATCAACCCCCGGTAGCTCAAGGTAAAGGGCGTTGCAGTAGTCAAGACAAGAGGTCACAAAAGCATGGACCTATACTGGAGGTCACCGTGGGGAACCAGGTGCTTAACCCGGGCAATATTCCTCAGATGATAAAATGAGGTATTCACAACCACAGACACCAGAGCCTTTAAAGTCAGGCCACAGTGAAGAACAACACCTAGGTTCCGCACCTGGCTAGAGGTAAGTAACTGGGTCCCATCAAGGTATAGTCCGGATGGTTGGCCAGTCCCTAAACCTAACCCAAAGGTGGCCTGGGTCCACTACTAATACCTCAGTCTTATCAGGGTTCAACTTTAGCCAGCTGGCCCTTATCCAGTCTTGGATCCTAGAGAGGTAATTATTAAACACTGAGATGGCACCAGTCTGTTCAGGCACAAAGGACATGTAGAGCTGAGTATCATCCATGTAACAGTGGAAGCTCAGCCCATACTGCCTTATAATGTCTCCTAACAGCAGCATATAAACCGCGAACAACATGGGTGATGGTATGGAGCCCTGAGGAACCCCACAGGGCAGGGGGAGAGGCACTAGGAGATTATTTGGGGGTTCATTCAACAGGAATGTAAGGAAGGTCTTCACTGAAAGGATGTTGGAGCTGTAGAGGAGATTGACAGAGAAAATGGTGGGAGCAAGTATCCTAAATGGGTTCAAACATAGCTGGGACAGATACAAAGGTATTGTAGTCTCACATCAGGAAACAGAGAGTGAAGAGACATGGGAGGTGGGATGGGCAGTGGGGGATAATCCCAGGGAGTGCTAGTTCAGGGAGAGAGGTAGTATCATCATGGGCATTCTCACTGGGCCATCTGACACCAGATTGTTTCTGTATTTATACTGTCACTTAATGAATGGTCTCCCAGGTGGCTGGAATGCAACAAGAATCATTACCCCACTTCCCAGTAGTCGAAGTATTTCCTGTCTTTACTGTCCCTGGTGGTCATTCAGGTGGCAGTTATGCAGCAGGAATTATTGCTCTCCCAATGAAGGAGATGAGTGTCCTATGAACTGCCAAATCATCGACCTGCCAGCCTACAATATTCCCTTTTTTCCATCTGGCCAGCTACCATTTTGTAGCAGGAGTATTATTAAAGAGAAGATCAGTGAGGGTAGGGGAAGTTAATAGATTCATTCCCAGCCAGAACCTACCCTTTCTGTATGAAATCACTGGCTAAAGTCTATACTCGGCTTTAAACTTTGATCTATAATATGTTGACAAAATAGATTAAAAAAAGTGCACATTTCTTTGTCAGCCCACATATTGACTGTTTGAGCTGGATTTTCAAAGATCCCCTAGATCGCCACAAATTTGTGGTGATTTAGGGCTGTGGTGCACCAGAGCTGCATCAGGGACCCTGTGCCTTTTTCAGGAAGAACTAGGTCCCTGTGCCACAAATCTGGGAGTTGCTGCATCAGCAGGCATGTGCCAAAACAATAGGTGGAGCTCTGGGAAATGCTACACATCTGGCTGACCTCTGTCCACTGCAACAGTAGAGGTGCCGGGACGGGTGAGGGTGGGGGGCAAACCCATGTGAAGGTATCGCAGGCACAGGGGTGGCATGAGCACAGGGTGCAGTACTGGCAGTTGGGGAGGGGGTAGGCAGGCATATTAGTGATGTTGCACTTGGCAAGTGTGCAGATTATTAAGCAATACTGTCACTGACAAGGAACTTGAATGGGGGTTACAGAGACACATAGTGCCATAGCCCCATGAGGGCACAGCCCAGGCAGCAGCCCCCAGGGCTGTGCCTACATGGGGCCATGGCACTGTATGTCTCTGTACCCCCCTTGTCACTCTTCCTTGTCAATGACAGTATTGCTCAATAATCAGCACCCCCGCTGGGTGCAACATCACTAATATGTCAGCCCACCCACTCCCCAACTGCCATTATGGCACCACATGCCCATGCCATCCCAGTACACAACTGTCAGGGACCCCCAAGAAACAAGTCACCACAGTGTCTTGCACTGGTGCAAGGGGCTTAGATCAGTTAATTTCTGATCTATCGTCAGCCCCTTGCTGTGACTACAGTGCGGCTTAGTGAATCCTAGAAAAGGGGATGTTGTAGCCAGCCATGGTACAAGCCCCCTTGTGACGTAGCACACCATCAGTTTTGTTGCAAGTGGTACACAGTACCACTTGGATGCAGTGGTTCCCCATTCAGATGCAGACTGTGTTTCTGAATCAGGACTGTCACACCTTTTGATGCAAGGTGCCAGTTACATAAGAAATCTTTAACGCAAGCACCTTGCATTCATCTGAAGGCTTTGAAAACCTGTCCCTTTGTGTTAATTGAGAAAAACTATGATTGAACTATTATTTCTTTTGGGTCTCAAATTCCTAAAATGAAGGTTGCAGACATCTGAACAGTACTTTGTGAAAATATTATTTTTCAGCATTGTAAGTGGCATTGTTCTCCATGTCTGCCTGATATGAATGTAGGTATACTGTTTTAGATCTTTGTAAATAATTTCCTTTATGACAGGATGGGATAGTGTATTTTCTATTGCCATTAAAAGAAAACTATGGGTTTATGAATGTGAACAGTCAAATAAATTAGTCTAATAAATAAAGCATTTATACATATGTTCTCTCATGAAAAAAAAATATCTTGCAAAGATGCTGTTTTTTAATGAGGTGCATTTAATTTAAGTGACTATTATATGATTGTTGGTTTATGTCAAGTCCTTTGAGTGCCTCATGAATTCCTCATTCATGATATGTACAGTGTTACTTATTGTCAGGTTCCTTCTTGTCTAGTCATGCCAATCAGCACCTTTGTACATCATCTGGCAAGAATGAAGACAACTATCACTGCTAGCTGCTTAATTGCCATGTGTTTACTAGTATTATGTCTAGTCATCACTCAGGGCATCATGACAATAGTGTCACAGCATAACTAGGCAAGAAGGAACCTAATGCTGAGCATCACTGTCCCTGTACTTAGCGACAGTGTGTTTTCACCTTTTGGGAACACAGTGCTGCAGTGTTGTAAACCTTTAATTATAAACTGTGCCAGATTATTCCAGAAACCAGATTCATCCTTAACCATGAAACAAATCCTGCAATATTGCCATGGCAAAAGGAGCAGTCAGTCTCATCCCCTGAATTTATATACTTCCACCAGGCTCTCAGAACATACTCATTTCCTGTGCCGCCTTTTTATTTTACTATACTCAACATCCAGCTCAACAAAAGCCACCACATCTACTGTTCCTTTAAAAAAAAATTAATGCACACTAAAATTAAGAAGCCCACCTTCCCTATCCCTCCTATTGTCACTATACATATTTTCAAAAAACAAATCTCTACTCCCAAGCCAGCCAACAGACCTGTGTGCCTCGGTTCAATGGGTATATGTAATTCAGAGAGGAGTTATTGTGTGTAAATGAGTTGATTGTCTGAAGGTATTTGAATGAATGTGTTGTTGTCTGCCATACATGGATACTTTGGCAATTCATACTCTCTGACCCATGGGGAACGACAACCCAGTATAAGTACCATGAAGGAACAGGAACCTTCTTGAGGAGGGTTCCAGTCCTAGAGGTGCCATGGTAACATAATTCCTTTTGGCTAAAGGTACTTTAGTAAGCAGCCCCAAGGAGAGAGGCATGCTGCTAGAGGAGGAAGGGAGGATGGAGGTGCAAAGCAACTGTGCTTCTGAGTGAGGCTGGAGCAAGCTGGCTTAAATAGCTCGGGAAGGTGGGTATGGCTGGTAGCTCCCACCCATTGAACTGCAGGCATAGCCTTTGAGTTCAATGGGCATACACAACTTAGTGAGGAGTTATACTTGTGCAATGTTGTTGGTAATTTGAAGATATTTGAACATGCTGCTGGCTGTCATACATAGAAACCTTGGTCGTTCACACTCTGTCCCATAGGGAACTACCACTGTGTTGGGGTACAGTGAAGTCAAAGGAACCCTATGGAGGAGGGTTCCACCACAGGAGGTGTCACAGGAACATAATTGCTTTAAGCTTAAGGTACCTTAGGAAGGAGCCCAAAAGCACTGCACAGCAGGTGGTGAAAACAGAATGAGTAAGGACAGACTGACAACAGCTAGTGATGATACCTGACAGAGACTGAACTGAGCAATGACTGACAGTAATTGGTAACTTATAGCAGACAGATGCATGACTTCCATAAGGAGAGAGGGAGCAGCAGGATGGATAAGAGGGCCACCATCTGACCTAGCTCACAGTGGAGACATACTAGGGCAAATGCTATACTAACAGAGATATAAACCATTGTGGAGACTACCTAACATTTATGACCTTTGGCATGGAGGGGAGGAAAAAATTCCTATGAGGAGGAAATCTCTGGGGATCCAAGGCCTTGGTCACTTTCCTTCCAGGCTAGGGATAAAATTAGTAATGGCTTGCCTACAACAATTTAGAGACCCAGTTCAAGGGGAAATATTTAGAGGAAGGGCTCTCACTTTATCCCTCTAATGAAAATGATGCAAGGATGCAGTGAGCCAATCTCTGCAGCAAAAGGAGCTTCCCCACAAAGGAGACCCATCCCTTCCAAAGCAGGAGGAGTAGAGCAATGATCACTGAAAGGCACTCATCTGGCTTCCATCCAGAGGAGTCCTAGAGGGGAAGCTGAGGGGCCTTGACTTGCATAATTGAATGATTTTCACCGTTGAAGGGCAGAGGAAGGGAAGTAAGTGGAGACCAGGTTAACCTTAGCTGGCCATGGGGGGATAAATTTCAAACGTGCATCCAACATGATCTGCAAAGCAAAAGGAGCCCCTGTGGATGTAATGGCCTCACCTTCTGGCAGCTGAAGTCTTAAATTCTACATCAAGAGGTGTCGAGTCGATTTCCATGGCCAAAGCTTCCTCTAGAGCATACGACATTCTCACCTGAAGGGCAGAAAGAGAAGGACCCTGCCTGAGTCAAGGGACCCACTCTCAAGATGCAGACCTCAAGGGAGCAGAGTGAAATTGTCAGCATAGAGAACAGGGAGCCCTGGAAGCCTTGCTATGGTCATGGCTGGCATGCATCAAAGTGCAGGAAGAGTGGGAAGCCAATGATGAAGCCTGACAGCAATAAGCACAAGGTAAAAATAAAATGTAGTCAAGGCAGAATGACTGACTAAGACATGGTATGCGACTGAATGATATGTGCCTGGACTGAATGAAGAATGCACGTCAACCAATTCCATAACGGAGGTCAGTGTTAGTTGCTCATACACTGCAGGCCAGGTAGGCTGAGAGGATATATGACGAAAGATCAAAATGCAAAAGACCGCATGTCAGGAGCCCGAGACTGATTGCCTGAAACTCGGTATCCTGACACTCAGTAATTGCCCACGGCAGAGTTTTTTTTCATGTTTTGGGGGCTTCCCACAACCCCAATGCGGAGGGGCTTCCACCCCACATCACCCTTACTTTGGATAACAAACTTCACTGTGGGCAATTACTGAGTGTCTGGATAACGGTTTTCGGGCAATCAGTCTCAGGCTCTTGACACTCCCAGTCTTTTGCATTTCAGTCTTTCAAAATACTCCCAGCTGGAACAGTAGAGAACAGCAAATGAAACTGCTGGGAAAAACAGGAGCATGTGAGAACTAAACACTAGGAAGCAATGTGCTGCTGGACTGAGAAAACTAATTAAACCACGAGAACACAAATGGGAGTGGCTGTCTTGCAAGGAAGCTAGGTGAAAACAATCAAGGATTGTAGTTGAACTGGTAAATTACAAATGGTCTGGATAAAACAACAAAATAGGAAGACTGCAATAGCATAAGTCAAAACAGAGAATGACAAAGGCAGGACACTGAAAACTAGAAAGCACACAAGAACCAAAACAGAAAAAAAAACAGGAGTGCAGCAGGAGTAGTTGACTGAGAGAAGCACAAACTGCAACCAGAAAGGTAGAAAAGCAAAATATTGACCTAGACAGCCACTTGAAGCACAAACCAAAGAGAGAACCCAAAAACACAAAGGGAAAGCGGGAGACAAACACAGGGAGAAAAGGGAGCGGGCAGAGCTTCCAGCTGCAGCAAAAAAAAACAATGCTTCCAAGTGAGGCTGGAGGAATCTGGCTGAAACAGCTCAGGAGGGAGGGTGTGGCTGGTAGCTACCACTCGCTGAACTGCAGGAATAGCATTTAATTGAAAAAGTCACAAAGTTCACAAGGCCCAAAACTAGCTGAGAAAGCCTTCCTTAACCCACCAACAAGATATTGTATTAACTAAATTGTTTTCCAGACCAGCTAGCTGCCAACACCCACCCTCATCTATTGCTGGTTCATCATGTATACTTCCATTTCTATTCAGTGCTGCTTGGCATCTATTGTCTGGTAGCCCCCCAGTTCCTTCCTTTTATTTATTTATTTATTTTTTTCATTGAATTTTGTTGACTGGGTAAGCCCACTGAGACTAGAAGTCCCTTTTTCAGGTGCGACCCGGGGGTGGGAATACAGATGGTAACCAACTGAAACTGAACCAGATTAAGCTGTTTGTGGTATTTCTATAGAGTGGAGGAAATTTGGCAAGGACACCGGGGAAATGTCCCCTACTCTTTTTGAGAAGTGCCATGGGATCTTTAATGTCCACCTGAACAACCACAAGAACAGGCAGACGGGACTTCAGTTTAACGTCTCATCCGAAAGATGGCACCTCGGGAGTGCAGCACCCCCCTCATGCTGCACTACAGTGTCAGTATTGGGATATTAACCCAAGTGCCTGGTGTGGGGATAGAACCCACAGCCTTCTGATCTCCCAGCCTCAGAGGTGAGTGGGGTTCCTGCTGAGCCACTGACACTGACAGTGTCAGTGATTCCCAAATCAAGATACTCACACAGATCTTGGAGGAAATGGCAGCATCCATGTGTTTATTAATACATTACATAACAATAAATTGAGCAGCATGGGCTGCCGGGAGGATGCGCAGTTCTTCCAGCACATTGCACCTGCCCTCTAATGTGGGTTACCTTAGGTGCATGTCAACGTACCTCCAGTGGCTTCTGGGTTGGTCATATGTCCAAGACTCCTGCAGGCACCCCCCCCCCGTCCAGTGCCACTATCCTTGCAATATGTACTGATGAGATTAGACTATGACCCCCTGTTTGGGTCCAAGTCCTGCGGTCTGCTATCCTCATGCCAACTGAGGACAAAGAGTCCTTTGGGAGCATTGATCTCATCCCCCCTTCTTCCCTCACTACCTTCGGTCTGCGCTCCTCCTGAGCCAACTCACATGTCTGCGATAGAAAAGATATACTCATTGCTGATGAACACCAATCCACTTTACTGACTTGAATTCGTTGGCCTATTTCCCTTTCTCAGTTTACTTTCCTTTGGAAGAGGTGAAAAACCCAGAGAAACACTGTTTTATGGGAAAAACTGGGAAAAGTCACTCCCCAACTCCTACTGCAGTCACCCATGCTGGATCAAAGGTGCCCTGTCTATCCTGGTCCCCTGTCCCTGTTTTGCGAGGGCACAGGGGTAGGAATCCATTGAAAGGAGGAGAAAGAGGGAGAATCACTGGTCATCCATCCAGTTAACCCCTCTGTCTCATCCCCTCAGATGGATGTCACCTCCTTGTGGGCAGCCTGGTGATACCTTCTTCTGGGGGATTTCCAGGGCCTACTGACCACTCCAGGGGGAGGTATCCTATTCCTTGACCAGGTCCAAGGGGGGGCACCCAGACAAATGGCCAGCTGCTGAAATTCTTGGGCACCTCTCTATTGTATGGTAGCCCCAGTTCCCCTCTTTTCCCAAATCAAGACACTCACACAGATCTTGGAGGAAATGGCTGCAGCCATATGTTTATTAGTATGTTGCATAACAATAAATTGAGCAGGTTGCGTTTCTGGGAGGATGTGCAGTACTTCTGGCACCCCGCACCTGCCCTCCAATCTGGGCCACCTTAGGTGAATGCCAAAGTACCTCCAGTGGCTTCTGGGTAGGTCACATGGCCAACGCTCCTGCAGCCACCCACTATCTGGTGCCACTGTCCTTGCAGTATGTACTCATGAGATTAGACTGCAACCCCCCCTTATGGGTCTGAGTCTTGTGGTCTCCTATCCTCATGCTGACCAGGGGCGACGAGTCCTTTGAGAGAGTTGGCCTCATCCCCCCTTCTTCCCCCACTACCTTTGGTCTGCGCTCCTCCAGAGCCACCACAGGCTGGACCTTGTCTGACCCCAAGCCACTTGTGCAATTTGTTCCTCTAAGACCCATCTAAAATCCTGCAGCATACTATTCAAACCTTCTGCCTGCACTTGCCTTTGCTCCCCTACCAACAGGCCACGGTGGGAGGCATATATTTTTTCATGTCTCACTGCTGCACCCCCACAGACTCCATAAAGGCTCTCATCTCCTGATTAACTCTCATGCAAGCTCCATTCAACACTGCCCCATCCCTTGCATGTGGCCAATACTCCCTCATAACCAAATGTGACCAGGTGAGACCGTATGGGGACACCAGTTCCTAATGGAATGTAGATCTTCCTTCATTGCTAGCAGTGGGTTCACCATTTTCCTGTGTCCCAGGTCCTCCCCTTCCCTCCTAAGTGTATCAGTAAGATGTCTGAGCTCTTCTCCCTGACAGCATCCTTGTGCAGCAATTTGAGCAACCCTCCTCAGTGCATGCCCTTCCTGCCAAGTCACAAAATTTGCACTGCCTGCTGTGTCATAGATAGATTGCTCCTCCCTCACTGGCCACTCTCTTCACTGCCAAGTAAATGAAGGAATGCCCACAGATCCATATGCTCCTGGGAGCATCTGGGGGACCTGCAACAGATAAACATAACATTACTGCAAGTGAGGTCAGACATGGCGCAAGAATGCCTGGGACTTCTATCATCCCAAGGCCTGGATGTCCTCATGTGACAAACCCAGGGTCCTGGCATTCGTTGATGCTCCTATCTGAAAGGAATGGGTGCCAAACTCTTGCCTGTCCAGTTCCGCCTGCTGAATGGCTCTTTTCAGAATATACCAAAACTGATACGCTGTCACTGGTCTGCCATCCATATGATGGAAAAAGGCCTCCCCTTATTGTAGGCAGGATGCTAGTTACATCTTAATCTTGTCTGCCACATGCCATGAGGACCTGGCTGGGGCCTTCAGTAAGTAGTAGCATCCCATGCCTTTCTGTTCTATCTTGGTTTTCCTAAGTCAGACATATATGCCCTCCAATAAGGACACCACATCTCCCGATAGCAGACCTCGTGTGCCACTTTTCGCTGTCAGTCTGGGTCAGTTTGGAAACCCTGAATGTCCCTCAAAAGGTCATCAGGAATAATGTTTGGAACAGCCATGCCTCATAACTACTTGAGCAAACCAAAGGCAATGCTGCCAAAATACGGGCCACAATTTCTGGGGTAATGGACGCCTCTCATCTGGGTGAATGTCCACCGACCTCCCCCATCCCTCCAGCACTTTCTACACCTTAAAGGCCCTGGTGTTGTCAGTGAATCCCATCACCTTGGCCAGCCACAACAGTCCTGAAAGATGGTGTTCCACTGTCCCTGGTGACAGTCCCTTCCTTTTAACCCACATTATGTACGTGCACAACTGATCTACCGGAACCAGCCAAGCATCTGCCCATCCAGCTGCTTCTTGTGCCACGATGTAATGTTCGACCCCCCGACAATAGGCCTCCCTTTTCCATGGTGCAATGGAATTACCTATGCATCTCCAAGTCTCCCGGTCACCACCTCCCACAGGAAAGTGGTACCATCCATGGCTACTGTTCCACTTCTGGAGCCAACTCCTTGAATCTCTGCCACTGTGAATGAGATAAATCATCTGTTGTCAACACCTGGTACATGAACTGCTCTGAAGTGAATGTTTGACAGTATACATTTAAAGACAAAGACCCACATCAAATCCCCCAAGGGTCCCATCAGGCCTAACTGGTGGTTAATGGTATGCACTACACCCATGTTGTCATACCTGAAGTGCACTTTCTTGTCCTTCAGCCTAGTACCACAAATGCAGAGGGCCACCACCACTGGAAAGAATTCCAGTAACGTGATCTGCCTGCTCAACCCTTCTGCTATCCAATGAGGTGGCCACCACCCTGCACACCACTCACCCTGGAAGTATGCTCCAAATCCAAGCCCTTCCACTGTGTCTGTATTCAACTCCAGTGGCTGGTTGGCTCCAGGATCCCACCACATGGCTACCCTGTTAAAGTGGTCTGGGAATATACGCCAATCCTGACTGTCCTCCCGAAACTCCTCAGTGACCCGGATCCAGTGGTGAGGTTTTGCACAACCCTTGCCCCTCTTTGCCAGCTACCTCATGAATGTTCTCCCCATGGGGATGACCCTACAGGCAAAGTTAAGGTGACCGACCAAGTGCTGCATGTCTCCCAGCGTAACCTTCTTGGCCCATTCTGCACTATGCAGTAGACCCTGTAGGGACTCCAATTTGTCAGAGGGCAACTGGCATTGCTGTCTCTCTGTATCAATTTCAATGCCTAAGAAGGTCAGCACTGTCCCCGGGGCTCTGCTTTGGCTGGAGCTAATGGTACACAGAAATCTTGGTGGCACACTTTCTCAAAGGCAGCAAAGTCATCACACAAATTTGGGACCCGGCCATCCCTACAAACAGAAATCATCAAGGCAGTGAATGATGGCCTCATTCTTAGTCAACTGTGCTGTCACCCAGTGGAGGAAGGTGCCAAATTGCTCAAAAATGGTGCACGCCACTGCGCATCCCATTGCCATGCAATTGTCAACATAGTACCTCCTCTCGAACTTCATGGCCAAGAGGACTCTGTCCTCAGGATGCACCAGTAGCAGTCTGAATTACAACTCAGTGTCTGCCTTTGCTCACTGTGCACCTGGGCCGGCCGATTTAACTACCTCTTTTTATTTTTTTTCCTTTTATTTTATTTAGTTTTTGTTGACCGGGTAAGTGCACTAGACAAATCCTGCCTATTTTCCGGCACAACCCGGGGGAAGGGGATACAGATGAATGCCAACTGACTTTGAACCAGATTAAGCTGTTGGTAGTATTTTTAGTGAATGAGGGAAATTTGGCTCTATCACCCTGTCAAAAGATTCATATTGCACCCTGGTGTACAATGAATCTATGCAATCATTAATCAAATCCCCTTTCGGTTACGACAGATGGTTGATCAACCTGAACTCCCCAGGCACCTTCTTGGGCACCAGAACAATTGAGAACACTTGTAAACTGTTCCAAGGAGGTGACATGAACTGTACACTAACCTGCTCCAGCCGCCTTTTTTTGTCCAGTTTATCCTGGACCACTTGTGGATGATCTCTGGCAGACTTCAAGTTCTCGGTCATGTTACCCTGACTGAGACTGAATACAGAATCCTAAAGCCCTTGGAAAACCCGTCACTCAACAAATGAGCAGCTGCTCTGTTCGAGTACTGATCCAGACAAGGCTTAATCTTTTTGCCCTGCTTCAGGGTGGGCAGTTTTCCCACCCTGTAGACTGGGCAGTTTTCCCACCCTGTGGTTTGTGCAGCTAACCTCATACACTGCAAAGGCCCCCTCTAGCAGCGCATGGGGAGGAACACTGCAGAAAGAGGTGTAGCCAGCTGCATGCCATGCATGCATGGTGAAACTTGCAACTGGTCCTGGTGCATGTTCCTTGGTTGTAGGCGTAGCACATCTGCTGAGTGGACCCTTCAGGCTGCTGTGGTGTGGACACCTTGATGGGCAGACCACCGTCTATATGCATCACTCCCCCGCCTTGCATGACGTTCTCTAAGAGGGGCATGTCTGTTTTTCCCCAACTGAGGGTGGTATCTACCAGCCTCCTCCAATGAAACTCATCATAATCGAGCCACGCAGTGCCCCCCTTGCATCTGTGCATTAACGAGATGCGGTGCATGCAACTGAACAATTCCGTGCCTTGCTTCTCATCCACCTGCAGAATGGTCATGGCATACACTGTGAATGCCACAATCCAGTTCTCATATGTCCAGAGGACCTTGGCTTTCTTTTTCTCTTGGTCCTCTCCTTTTTCCTCCCTACCCTCATCCAGGTCCACTGGCTGATTTTGGAGGAAGAAAATGTCTACATACTCCCGGTTCCTGATTTGCTGCCTTACCTTATCTGTCAAATGTGTCCCCACTGGCAAGTCAAGCCCCGGATAAGGGTTCGCTACTGATGATGCTGCTGGACTCTCGATATTCTTTTGTCCTGCTGATGATCTGGTCTCTGCCGCCAACCCAGTGACTGTCTGGTTCTTAACCCCTGAAACTAATTCAGCCACCACCTCGATGAGCTGCACCAGTCGCTCATTTGTCAACGCCCATGAGTAGCCCCCTGCCCGAGACTCACCGGGCATGTTTTTCTCCCTGTACTGCCACTCTGACCCTGTGCCCCAGGGGGATTCTTGAGCCATTGGTAACTGGGCTTCTATGACCACTGGGGACACTCTCTCATCTGACCCCTCCACCTCACTGTTGGACTCCTCGCCCCACACCACCCCCAGCACTTGCCTCACTGACTAGGCCCCTACCTGTGACCCACTAGGCTGTGACTTACCTGCTGAACAGGGCATTTTCACCAGAGGCAACCTCTTCTCTTTAGCCGACCTCTTCTTCAGTGCTGTCTCGGCAGATGTCAATGGGCCTTCCACTCCATCCAAGTAGGTCTAACTGCTGAAGCTGTTCTTCCACATCTGCCAATGCCTTCAGTGAGGTGCTCTTCTGATGATTAGGCATCTTCCTAAAATGATAACTAGGCCCCCCTCCCAAACATCGTTAGTTATTGCCTACAACAAATTCTGACTTGGTCCCTGACATCTGGCTTGGATATGCCCAGATTTCTACAGTATATTTATTTATTATTTTTTACATGGGGCAAATGGGGAAACCACCAGACTCCCTGATACTACCCGGTTATGAATACATTTATTTATAATTATATATCTATATATATATATATATATATATATATATAGTATGTATATTGTTTGTTTTTATTTATTTATTTCTCTTCAGGCCCCTTAGTCACTGAGCCTGTATACCGTGATCACCTGGGTCCAGCTGGGGGGAAATGCCTTGATCCAGTCACTGGTCTGCAAGTGGAAGAAGTCAGAAGTGAATCCTTGGCTGCTAGAATTACTGAGTGAAACCACAGCTGAAAGCCTCAAGGCCAGCTCCTATCAGCTGGCTGTCCAGTCCTGGGAAAGTTTTCCCCCCGCATCCCCTAGCAAGTTGCTGAGACCAGAGGGGCTGGTGCTCCAGAGATACAACCCCTTATATTTGTTATTTATTCATTAATATCTATCTATTTATATATATATATATATATATATATATGTGGCACAGTAGTGCTACTAAAGTTAGGGTTGAGTATCCCATTTAAGGTTAAATCTGAAATTTTGCACCTTAATAACTTTGCCACTGTATGACGGATTTGCCTGAAATTTCGAATGTGTGGTCTGGTACCATAGATCTCTGGACCTTCCAAGTTGCATTATGGTCAGAAGTACGATTGCGGAGCTACAGAGTGCCAAAAAATGTATAAATTATGGGGTTTTGCGCATTTTTTTGCTCGCACCTACAGCCCACATGGTTTGCGTGATCAGTCCAAAAACTTCAGGGAACGTGCAGCCAGGGTCCCTGATGTGCCTTTTGAAAATGTCGTGAAAAAATATTAAACAGTTCAAAAGTTATTCAAAAAACACTGAATCCCATTATAGTCTATAGGAAACATTAACAAACTATGCAAAAGTATTGCAAATGCAGTTTATACTGTCGCCAATTACCCTTTTACTTTTGTGATTCAGTCATTTTTTTTTCAGTTGGTGGTCAGAAAATGCTTGGCATTTTAATGTAGGACCCTCTAGGGACACAATTCCTGTTGTTTTCACCTAGTCAAGCCCTGAAGATGCTAGCCATGTCTTTTTTTGGGGGGTTAAACACCCCAGAAATATGTTTTTTTACATTTTTGTAAAAAGTAGTGTCGCAAAGTACTTTTGTAAAAGTGACACTTTTGTTAGTTATTTTTGCTAAAGTGTCGTGATTTGCGAAAGTAATTTGCCACACTATACCCAAAACAATAGGAAATCTTTCCACACTGCTGCAAAACAACAGTTTGGTTTTTTGGGCTGAAATTTGTAGGGAAAAAAGCCAAAATCACACAGATGTGCCATTTGGTGGCTTGGTGCCAAAATATAACAGAGCTGCAAAGTTAAGGCACTCCGAAGTTGACACTTTTTCACGTAGGATAACATTACGGTGTCCACCACACCTTTCTGGTCCCGTATCTCGAAAATGGTTTGAGATATGGACTTTTTGTCTTAAAAATTCTTAGTTCCCTGCTGGGGACCAAGTACAAAACTAGCCTGGAAAGTCATAAATAATATGAGATTTAGATTTTTTCTACATCGTACGGTTCCTGAGATATAAGCAATTTAGTATTCCAAATGCTCATTTTCCTGTCCGAGCGCCACTATTATGCCCACATTCTTTGTATTCACTGTGCTTCTGGATGCAACTCTCTCAAACACAAAGCATGTGCGTTTGTGTTACTGTTACCATTAGCGTTTGCATTTATGTTTCCACTTGCATTTCCGTTACTGTTTCCGTTAGCGTTTGCATCACTGTGAGTGTTACTGTTTGCATTTGCATTTGCGCATGCATTTCTGTTTGCATTACTGTTTCTTTCTGCATCACCATTGGCATTGGCATTACCATTTGCACTTGTGTTACCATTTGTGTTTTCTTTACCATTTTCATTAGCATTTCCGTTTGCACCACTGTGTGCATTACCGATTGCATTTGCTACTAATCTCACTGCCACTTTTGCCACCGCCTGAGCCACCATCTATGCTCTGTGCTCCATCACCACGCCAGCCTGGCGCCTGCATCACTGCTGCTCATGCCACTGCTCCTCGTGTGCCCGCCACCGCTACCACTGCCTGCACTCCGCGCCTGCGCCTGTGCCACCACCGCCATCTGCACTCCACCACCACCTGTACCACACTGTGCTCAGGCTCACGCCATAACCATGCCTCCATCACTGCCTGCACATCATCACCACTTCCACGCCACTCGCAGTGCCGCCACCACTGCATCTGCACCCGCACTCCAGCACTCTGGCCTGCACTACTGCCACCATCTGTGCTCTCTTGCCGCCACTCACTGGCTAACCTGTGCTCATTCACATCTTGCAACCTGTACTCCATCACCACTCTTTGCCACCGCTTCCGTCTGGTTTTTAACTCATGCCTGTGCCGTCAGCCAGGTCCACTGCTCACGCCCACCACTGGTGCCACCACTCTGCCTGTGCCTGTACCGGCCAATACTGCTTGGCATCTCTACTTACCACTGCCTGCATCATCATGCGCGGTCCATCTACATTACCATTACTGTTCCCATTACTGTTACCGTTACAGTTTGCGTTTGCATTACTATTTGTGTTTCCATTACCATTTTCGTTAGCATTTCCGTTTGTGTCACTGTGTGCATTACCATTTGCATTTGTGTTTTCGCTTGCATTTACGTTTCCGTTTGTGTTACTGTTTCCTTTGGCTTCACCATTGCCATTACCATTACGGTTTGTGTTTTCATTTGCCTTACCATTACTGTTTGTGTTTTTGTTATCGTTTGCATTACCATTTGTGTTTGCATTTGCACTTCCTTACCATTGTCGCTTGCATTACTGTTTCCTTGTGCGTCGCTGTTACCGTTTGCATTTGCGCTTGTGTTTGCGTTTCTGTTTCCATTAACGTTACTGTAGCAAACAGGCTAGAAGGAGGTGTGGAGCAACAATGGGGAATCATCAAAACTGCCATCACAGAGGCAACAAGCCTTTGTGTGAAGCAAATAAACAAATCAAAACAAAAGAAAAAGCCACTATGGTTCTCAAAAGAGGTGACTGTGAAAGTCAGGAAGAAAAAGATAGCATTCCAGAAGTATAAGGAAACACAGAAGGAGCAGGACAGAGAGCTGTACCAGTTAAGGCAGAAGGAAACAGGGAGGGAAGTCAGAATAGCAAAGGCCCAAACTAAGGAAAAGGTAGCCAACTCGGTTAAGAAGGGGGATAAAACCTTTTATAGGTACATCAGCGAGCGTAGAAAGACAAAGGGAGGGATAGTGAGGCTGAATAGAATGAACGGTGGGTGGGCAGAGGGGGACAGTGAAAAAGCAGGGATACTGAATGAATATTTCTGCTCAGTATTCACAGAAGAGGAGGGGGAAGTGCCTAATCCGATTAACAGAAACACTCTTGATAGGGGGGGTTGATCCCAGTCCTTTCACAGAAGAAAGGGTTCTGCAAGAACTCCTAAAACTGAAGGTGGACAAAGCAATGGGGCCTGATGGAATTCACCCCAGAATTCTAAAAGAATTAAGGGGGGAACTAGTGAAACCACTGGCTACTCTTTTTAATAAATCATGGGAGGATGGTGTGGTACCCGAGGACTGGAGGAAGGTGGATGTGATTCCCCTTCACAAAAGTGGGACCAAGACAGAGGCAGGAAACTACAGACCTGTCAGTTTGACCTCTGTGGTAGGGAAAGTGATGAAGTCATTTCTGAAGGAAAGAATAGTTGAGTACCTAGAGGCCAGGGGGGTACAAGACCCAAGGCAGCATGGGTTCACAGCGGGAAGGTCATGTCAGATGAATCTAATAGATTTCTTTGACTGGGTGACCAAAGTAGTAGACCAGGGAGAGGCTATGGACATGGCCTACCTAGACTTTAACAAGGCAGTTGACACAGTCCCACACAAAAGATTAATAGTCAAATTAACTAGCCTGGGAGTGGGTCCCAGGGTGGTAGCCTGGGTAAAACATTGGCCGGACAACAGGATACAGAAGGTAATTGTAAATAGAGTCCACGCTGAAGAAAGAGGGGTTACTAGTGGGGTACCGCAGGGTTCAGTATTGGGTCCAGTCCTTTTTAATGTCTTCATAAGTGACATTGCAGAGGGACTGGAAGGAAAAGTATGCCTCTTTGCAGATAACACAAAGATCTGCAACAGGGTTGATACACAAGGAGGCATGGAAAGGATGAGAAGGGACTTGACAAGGTTGGAGGAATGGTCAGAAGTATGGCCGCTAGGATTCAATGCAAAGAAGTGCAAAATAATGCACCTGGGAAACAAGAACCCAGGGGAAGAATACACAATGGGGAAGTAGTAACAACAACAAAAAAGGAAAGGGACCTGGAGGTAATCATATCAGATGATCTTAAGGTTAGCAAGCAATGTAAGAAGGCAGTAGGGAGGGCTGGGGGTATACTGGGATGCATAGGGAGAGGCATCACAGCAGAAAACAGGAAGTTGTTATCCCTCTGTACAGACAGTTGATGAGACCCCATCTGGAGTACTACATCCAGTTCTGGAGACCCCACCTCCGCAAGGACATAGACAGGATAGAGGCAGTCCAGAGGAGGGCAACTAAAATGGTGCAGGGTCTGCAAGAGAAGCCATATGAGGAGAGACTAAAGGAGCTTAATATGTATACCCTTGAGGAAAGAAGGGAGAGGGAGGACATGATAGAAACTTTTAAGTACCTCAGTGAAATCAACAAAGTCCAAGAGGGTAACATCTTTCAGACAAAGAGACGTGCAAGAACAAGGGGACACAATTTAAAGATAGAGGGGGAGTGGTTCAGGGGCAATATGAGGAAGTATTATTTCACAGAGAGGGTAGTGGATGCATGGAACAGCCTTCCTGAGGAGGTTGTGGAGTCTAAAACTGTGGTAGAATTCAAGAATGCATGGGACAGACATAAGGCAGTTCTTGTGGGTGGTAGGAAGAAATAGGCTGTTGGTTAACTAGGATCTGTGGCCTATTCTGTAGGTAGGGAAATGGGCAGACTGGATGGGCCAAGTGGTCCTTATCTGCCATCAAAGTCTATGTTTCTATGTTTCCATTTCCATTACTGTTTGTGTTACCATTAATGTTTGTGTTTATGTTTGCACTTGCATTTCTGTTACCGTTTCCATTTGCATCACCATGTGCATTACTGTTTGTGCTTACTTTTGTGTTAGCATTGCTGTTTCCTTTTGAGTCACCATTGGCATTACCATTTGCATTTGCGTTACCAATACCGTTTGTATTTCTGGAACCATTTTGATTAGCGTTTTCGTTTGCATCACCGTGTGCATTTACCATTTGCGTTTGTATTTGCGCTTGCATTTGCATTTCTGTTTGTGTTATCATTACCATTTTCATTGCCATTTGCATTACCATCTGTGTTTGTGTTCATGTTTGCGCTTTGCGTTTCCATTACCGTTTGTGTTACTGTTTCTGTTTGCTTTTGTGTTTGCATTATCGTTTGCATTACTGTTTCCTTTCGCATCACCATGGGCATTACTGTTTCCGCTTGCATTTGCATTACCGTTACAGTTTGCATTTCATTACTGTTTGCGTTACCATTTGTGTGTTCATTTCCATTACCGCTACTGTTAACATTACCATTAGCGTTGGCGTTACTGTTAGCATTAATGTTCCCATTAGGATTACCATTACAGTTGTCGTTACAATTACTGTTGCTGTTAGTGTTACCGTTACTGTTAGGGTTATTACGCACAAATGGGAATCATGGTTCAGGCCCCATGCTCATACCACCACATACTATTCACTATTTATAGTGCACATTCTCAAAAAGAAGGGAAATTCATGGCAAAAAACTCTGTTTAATGCATCAGAAAGGGTTGTTTCATAGCGATAAAAGTGAGGAAATTCTGTGTTAGAGTTGCCACCCCTTGCAAACCCAACCCTCACCAACAGGAATTGGGGTGTGCGTTGGAGTCATCAGGCCTATCTCTCACCCCATTCTCCTATACTGCACCACCTCAGCTTATTTACACATGGAATGGGGTGAGAGTTAGGGCCAACGACCCCAATGCACACTCTGATGCCTGTTAGTGGGGGCAGGGTGGGCTTGGGGTGCAAAGGGTGGCAAATCTAACACTGAATTTCCTCACTTTTTAGAAAATTGCTGAGTTATGGACGAAGGTTGAACCCCCACTCCATTGAAATACATAGGATTGCATTTATTGTACCTTACTTCATATTGCAGTCACCGGTTCCAGTAGCAAGATGTGTCTTCAATTGGAGGAGCTGCTCTCAAACCTGGGGTCTCCTGAGGTGAGTGGCAGTCTTGGGGAACATCAGGGGTGTGTGTATGGAGGTGGGTGCACAGTGGGTGGTCAGGTGCAGGGTGTGGGAGTGAGCGGTAATGGATGTTTTTTCTATTTACAGCTAACAGGCAGCACAAGAAATCAAGGGATGTTTTTTATATTTAAAGGGAAAAAAATAATAAAAGGGGACCTAAGGGGGGAATACCACTACCACCAATGATTTTGGGGGAGCAGAAAGTGGGGGGCACCACTGGACACCACGGATAATTGGCAAGAAAGCCACACAAAAAAAATTAAAATAAAGATAAATATTAAACAAATAAAAACAAATACCCCCCCTCCAAAAAAAACATATGGGGATTCTGGGTGTGGGGTGCCACTAGACACCATTGATATAAAGGAGAAGCAAAAAATGGGAAAAAAATTCCTGACATAATTGCCCCATTTAAACTACCAGATGGCCGCAAAGAAATCCTTGAATTCCAGCTGAATTCCTTGTCTGTTAGTCTTTGTCTGCCATGGCATACAAGGAAAATAGCTAACAGGCAAGGATTCCCAGTCTGGCCATCTTGTGGTGAAATTTGGATTACCACATGGCCACACAGAAGTCCTTGTCTGCCAAACAATTCCTTGACCATCAGTCATTGACCATCATGGCAAACAAGGAAAATGGCTGATGGACAAGGATCTCTGGTCTGGCCACCAGGTCATCCAAATTTCATGACCAGATGGCCAGACCAGGGATCCTTGTCCATCAACCGTTTTCCTTGTATGCCATGACTGACAAAGGCTGACAGCCAAGGAACTTAGCGATTAATGAACAAGGATTTAAATTATTAAAAAAAAATGTTTCTGAGGGCATACAGATGTCAGAAAGCACACAACACAGATCAACAACTCATGATGAGCAGAAATCACACTTTGATGTGTGAGACAGATGTCCCTAGGCAGAGTTATGACACTGTTTTTACGGCAAAATCAAAAAACAAGATGGTGGCTCACAGACAAAGATTTTTTTTTCTGACGGGCAAGGATTGCCAACTTGGGGACAAGGACTGGCCCCTCACAGACAAGGATCCTTGTTCATACCGCGTAGCTATCCTGAAAAATAAAAATCCCATTGAAAATAATGGGAACTTAAAAATGGTATAACTTTTGAATGGATTAATATTTTTTCACCAAATAAATGCTGGCCTATTCTGTGACACAAGTTCTTTTCTACCATTAAACCGTCAGATCAAAATTCCATACCTCCTCTGCACAGCATGATAAGAAAAAAACTGCAATAAGTGGCAAATGTTAAGTTTTTTTCACTATCCGGATTTCAGAAATCGCAAATCCAACTGGAATGAAACTTGGCATATCAAGAGACCTACCCAAAGATACAGCACATGTAAACATATGTGCAAATCCGTTGAATGGTTGCAAAGTTATTAAAGTGCAGTATTTGAGGTTTAACATAGAAACTCCATTCTAACCCTAACTATAGTGGCACTACTGCACCACTATATATATATATATATATATATATACACAGTATATATAGGGGATACATGATGGACAGGAGTGGGATATGGAAAATAGTCTCACATCTGCAGAGTGAGCTGTGTATTCTCATGAGTGCTGAAGGCACAAGTGAAAATACACAGCTCACTCTGCAGGAGTGAGAATATTTTCCATATCCTATGATCTGCCCATCATATGTGTGATTTATACCACAGGGGTGAGAGCTTTAGGAACATTTTTTCTGATTCTGTGCATTTCCTGCTCATTCTGTGTGTGCTGTTAGTATGTGTGTGTGTGTTCTGAATGGACTGGGAGTGAGAAACACAGCTGACAGTGTTTTGCAAAGCTAACTGAGTGAGTCAGACGCTCACTGAAAAAGACACATTGCTATAGGTAGCATTGAGAAATAGAAACTGCTTTGTAAAAGAGTTTCATTTAGAATTCAGGTTATTTTGAAGCTGAGATCAGCACAGTAATGGGCTAGGAAAGTTAGAAACACAATGGGACACAGGTGAGAGTCTTTTGCAAATCTAATTGAGTAAGTTGCAGCTTCAGTGGGAAAGAGATAAAAGAAAGACTAAGGAGGCAGTATAGTGCAGTGGTTTAAGGCTCTGAGATATAAACCTGGAGACCTGGGTTTGAATCCCACAACCCCCACTTGCATACTGTGTGATGCTAAGCAAGTCACTTAACTTTCTTGTGCTCCCAAATTGCACCTGTAAATAAGCTTTCAGCTTAGTGTGTCTCTCTCCTGATAAAAACAAAGGTAAAAGATAAACTGTTTTCTGAAGCGGTTTCCTTTAGAGTGCAAGCTGCAGTGCAGTTATCCTCACTCTGGTGACATCAGCAGAATATGGATAAATGTCAATATCCTCACTCTGTTGATGTCATCAGGATTTATCCTCACTGCAGGATAGCCTACTGAGAAAGCTCTCACCCCCATGGTGTATATATATATATATATATATATATATATATATATATATATATATATATATATATATACTGTATATATAAAATATATATTTGTGCACTCCCAAGATGGTGGCTCCCCATGGCCGCCGCCATCTTAGGTGTCCCTACCGGATCATACCCGTGGTAGCTCAAATGGAGCTAGTCTGCCAGCTGCATTATTCTTCCTTCTTAGCTTTCCAATCCACATGTTACAGTTTTTTTAAATGATCTGAGCCCGGCACTGGGATGCCTCTGCCATGCTCAAGATGGCCACCAAGATCATGCTCACCGTGAGATCAGTGGCCTCCAATGGATGGGCGGCTCACAGGTCTCGAGAGCGAGGATCCCAGAGCTCACATTTAGAAGAAAGACACCCCAGGAATACAGTCACCAACCACTGCCACACTGTCCAAACCATGCTACCCTTTCCCTGACTGCCTGACCCGGCATGGACAAACTGCCAGAACCATGACACTCGGCCCCATTGGATCTGTGGATGCTGCTGACGTGTAGGGGAGGACTTGCTGCCAGGTTAGTAACAACAGCCGGTACAGGGGTGCTGAGGCTGTGCCAAGCTGCCAGGAAGGGAGAGAGGGGAAAGAGAACCTGTGCTGTCTGGCAGCCACCAGGAGCCAGCAGAAGCCAGTGCCCTGAAAGAGTACCCATGAACAAATGGGCATCCAGAGGGAGCTGGGTGCAGGGATGAGAACCTGGGCACTGGGATGCACAGTGCTCAAAGCCTGAAGTGGCCTGAAAAGTTAGCAACCTTGGGGCCCTCCCCCACCACCCTTTGGCTCACCAGCTCACCAGGAACTGATGTGAAAACCTCACATCATCTACCCAGGCCACAGATGCTCTGCAAGAACAGTTGGGCAGGCCTTGGTAAGGAATCAAACCAGAGGCCCAAGCCCTGAAATCTGCAGACTACTCGCACAAAAAAACATATACCGAAAACCTCACTGAAAGTTATGATATCCATGGAAAGGGGAGACTCGCTCGAGTCATTGCTGAATCATGCAGCACTCCCCTCCCCAACAAGCTCAAAATACATGGCCTACCTGGCCAAACTGAGCAGTTGATGTGTTGAATCCAACAGAAGGAGGAAAAAGAGGGAGAATCACTGGTCTACCATCCAGATAACACCTCTGTCTCCTCCCCCCAGAAGGATGCCACCTCCCTGTGGGCAGCCTGGTGATACCTCCTCCTGGAGCATTCCCAGGGCCTAATGACCACTCCAGAAGGAGGTATCCTTTTCCTTGACCAGGTCCAAGGAGGGGGAGGGTGCCCAGATAAATGACCAGCTGCTGGAATTCTTGGGTAGCCTCTCTATTTTCTTGCACTTAGCTATTTTACCATGGCTGATAATCAAATACTGCAAGGACCTCTGGGATAGCTCTCTCACTGCCTTTTTATTGACAGTCATGCAGAAACAGTTAAGCACCAGACAAGGATATGATAAATGACACAACAGGATAACTCTCTCACTGTCTTTAGTCTCATGCAGAAACAGCTAAGCACCTGACAACAATATGCTAAATGACACAACATTGCCTTGAATACGCAAGATAAGATAGAAACAGGAGATGCATTTTTGGCAAGGCAAGGATTTATTTTTAAACAGTGCCCCATCCCTGAGACTTTGAGTGCTGTATATAAAGTCATAAAAAAAAGCATATAACCAATCAGAACTAAATACATACATTAGGCCTATCAGAACTCAGCATAAAGTGCATAAACATTAATATACAACAGTGTGCGTGCACTAATCTTTATTTATTTTGTTTTATTTACGTTTTGTTAACCGGGAAAGGAGGACTACACAATTCTGCCTATTTTTACCCTCTTCCCGGGAGAGAGAGATACAGAGGGATGCCAACTGACATTGAACCATATTAAGCTGTTGGTGGTATTTTTAGTGAATGGGAGAAATTTGGCCAGGACACCGGGGAAATTCCCCTACTGGCTGCTGGTGGTATGCTGCAGTCGGAGTCTGTGCCTGATGGTGAGAGTACAGGGGAGCAGGCCTCCTCCCCTGTGCTTCTATTCTCAGGGGCCGTGGAGGAAGAGTATGCTGTGGCAGAAGTCACGTTGGCGACTATTATCGATTCAGAAGAAAGAAAGGATGTTGGTTTGGCCGGCGAGCTGCCGGTGGTCGATTGTTCCGGAGACAGTAGTTCTCACTCAGTGTGGCTGGCAAAGCGCTTAGCTTTGCTATGAGAACTTGCTGTGGTTGATGGAGAAATAGCTGCAATCCCTAAGGCAGCGCTTGGGCCATCTATGGTGCCTTTTCTTCGGTCTGGGAAGACCCAGACTGACGCAGTGCAGTTGACGTCACTTGCAAGTGACGCGCTGAACCAGGAAGATGGAGCTGGGGCTGGCAGTTTTCCGAGTGCCTTCTCGGTGTGCCTTCAGCCCCAGCAGGATTTACGTGTTGGTGAAACTCCTCTACAAACATCAGCTGGAGATGAGTTTTTTTCCGACCCGAGTGTGTTGCCTGGTGTGCAGAAGTCTGCTGTCTTACAGAAGCCTAAAGGACCGGAGGTTTTCTTTTTTCCATCCTCTCAAGCTCCTGGCTGGAGTAAAACAGGTACTGTGACTCTTGTTGGAAAATGAGTTTCTAAGGCATCTCATGACACTTCATCTGCCTTTTTTCGACAAGGGACTTCGTGGTCTCCAGAGAAAGCTCTTAGAGGTGCTGGGTGGGAACAGGGTGATGGTGGGATATGGACCCCGGATTCACAGGATACCACCTATTTAAATATGCTGGACAAGGTTGGGAAATCTGTACAACAGGTTACTCTGACTGATCAGAACACTAATGACTTTCCAGGGGCTGTTTCTGTTGGTGTTAAACAAAAATCTGACAGTGATACCTCTGCTCCTTCTGTTATTGAACTTGCTTTGCATGTGTTACCTTCTAAAACATTACCAGATAATTCTGTAGTGTTTGATTCCCCCCCTGTTGAAGCCCCATCTATGTTTCTAGAACCAGATAGTCCAGTTCGGATGGAACCTGGCCCTCAGTTACTAGACTTATGGGATAAAGATCCTGATAGACCAGTAGGTTTTAAGCTGGCCGATTTGTTTTCCTCCAAAGGTGAACCTGCTCCCAGAAGGAATGCAGTTCGTCTCTTGTATAAAGGGGGGGTTAGTAGATCCTCCGACTAGGCTCTGTGGTTAAAACTTTACTTAAAGGGTCTATGAAATTTCTCTCTTCAGATATATTTGCCCTCATTAGTCTGGGAAATCATAATTATGATGTTAGTTTTAAACAAGTTTCTAGTTTAGATAGGTTTTGGGCCCAATATGTAGCTTGTCAGGCCTCTTCTACATGGTCTCCCTTTCATGCAATTCCTTTGACAAAACCTGCTGTTAGAAACATAACTGTCATGTTTAAAAATGAAGGTGTTCATATTGAGGATATTTTATTCTGGTTAAGACAGCGTTGTGAGATACTTAATAAACCTTCCCCCACATTAGATAGTGAACTCATTTGGGATGGGGGATTCATGTGAAATTGTATTCTACGAATAATGGGCCTAGTCACTTACCAAGTTTTTTTTATTTGGGGAAAGATAAAGGATTTATTTTTTATGTGGGACAACCGAAATCCTGCTTTAAGTGTGGTTCAAGAGCTCACTTTAGCTCCGCCTGTGACACTATAAAATGCAGTCATTGCTGTGATTTTGGACATGCTTCTAGTGCCTGTCTTAACCTTTTTAAGTGCAATTTGTGCGAACGAACTGGCCATGCATATGGTCGCTGCCCTTGAGCTTCCCACAATCGGGAGAATTGCCCGTCACATGTGGGTCTGATTTCCTTGGCCTAGCAGGCGCAGGATAAGAGAAGTACAGCTCATGTTCAGGCTCAGAACACATCTAGCTCTGGATCTGGGGAACCACTGGTTATGTCACAGGACGTTTGTGTACAGGACCCTAGGGTCTCTCCTCCGGCTGTGGTAATAGATCAGATGGAGGGTGTACAGGACATTCCTGTTTCTGAGGTGCTTGTTTCAGAAACTACTGTAAGGGTTGATGCCACAATGCCCCCCCCATCCGGTTCACATGGAGTGTAGCAATGAGGCAGTTGGATTTGTTCAAATACCCCATAAAAGAACATGAAAAGGTGCAGTGGTGTCAGGTCGGGATAAGAATGTCCGTGGTACTACATGGAAAGTGGAAAATAAATTTTCTGTCTTAGCTCCTGACGTCTCCGATAAGGATTCTGGTGGGGAAGACACAGATAGCTCTTCTATTCATTCTTGTACGGACACTGAGGGAGGGGGGGATTTAGACCCCATCGCAAAACGGACCAGAGTCGGAGGAGTAAGTCACCCCTAGGTATCTCATGAAGGAGACTTTATCTGTGTGTACATTAAACGTCAACAGTATTAAAGGACCCAGAAAGCTTGGGGGGGTGTTTTTAACCTTACCGGATTTCAACTGTGATATTATTTGTCTAGTGGATACCAGACTAAAATCTAACCGTGAGCTTCAACAAGCCTCTCGGGCATGGACTTCTGGTCCTTCTTTCTGGTCTTCCGGTACTGACAAATGTGATGGAATTGGAATTTTATTTTCCAACTATGATTTTTGAGTATCACGGTTGTTGACATTCAGCCCGGTCGTGCCTTATTGTTGGATTTTTCCTATTTTGGGGAGAGATTTCAGATTATCGGTGTCTATGCCCCTCAATCTAAAGCACAGAGGGTTTCACCTTTTCATTTAATTCGGCCTTACTTGCATTCTTCTAGGTTACTTTTGTGGGTGGGAGATTTTAATTGTGGGCTGCATCAGAAGGATAGAGGGTTACAGACCACAAAATTATTTTGTGATTCTGTAGCCTTGAAAGATGTTGTTACAACTGCTCGGTTGGTAGATGCATATAGGTCGTGTCACGAGTTGGGGGGGATTTACTTTTTTTAAAGGGCCATTGCAGACTCATATTGATTTCATTTTTTTTATCTTGAGTGTTACGGATTCTATCTTGTGTTACTCTGGGTGTTGAATTTTCTGATCATTTAGCGATTAAGATGACTTGTTCTTGGAAGAACACTCCAAGATGTAAAAAAAATATGTGGCGGCTTAATGATTCCTTGTTAGAGGACCATAGCCTACAAAAGCTCTGGAGGAAGGAATGGGCAGCCAGACTTTCGGTGGCAGATGTTTATGAAGACCCTTGTGAGTGGTGGGATGATTCGAAACTCAGATGGCAGCAACTTTTTCAGGGGCAAGCTGCAGCTAAACAAACTGCAACTTATTTATCTTATCTAGCACTACGGCACCAACTGCAGCATC
The DNA here is from genome assembly GCA_016271365.2 of Neoceratodus forsteri. Lineage (NCBI taxonomy): Eukaryota > Metazoa > Chordata > Ceratodontiformes > Ceratodontidae > Neoceratodus > Neoceratodus forsteri. The sequence goes on along the minus strand of CM057453.1, from coordinate 1,209,540,130 downwards.
TGATTTCCTTATCAGATACGACGGATTTGGATTATAGTGCTCAGATTGCAGTGCTTTGCTCACAAATAAGATCTCTGCAATATGATAGGGAGAGTTCCTTGGGGCAGGAGGCACAATTTGGGACACAGGTAACCAAAGGTGGGCTGAATATGTTCAAAGATTGCAAAGGACGGGTGGATTCTAAATTTATTCAGGAACTCAAGTCACCTAGTGGTGATCTAGTATCAGACTCAGAGGTAATGGTTCAGGTAGTGGAACAACATGTCCTTTCTATGTTGGGTACTTCTCCATGTTGTAAGGATGCTAAACCTTTCTTAGAATCCTTACATCTTCCACCACTTCCTTTAAAGGAGCAAGAACTGTTGGCTGGTGCTATTTTACCCTCAGAGGTGGCAGGTGCCATTGACAGTCTGAATGTTGCTTCTGCATCAGGGTCAGATGGCCGTACTGCTCATTTTTTTCAGATATTTAAAGAGGATAGTTCCAGCTTTATCTCTCTTATTTAATGATATGCTGACCTTGGGTACAGTTACTAAGTCCATGAAGGAAGCCATTTTAATTCTCATCTTTAAAAAACAGGGAGATTGTTCTGATTCACAAAACTGGAGAACTTTAAGTTTATTAAATGTGGATTATAAAATCATGGCTAAAATTTTATTGGCCAGGCTCATAAAAATTGCCTCAAGTCTTAGTCCTGCCCAGACTTGTGGTATCCCGGGAAGGAGCCAAAATGATAATTTAATTCTGTTAGGGGAATTGTTTGTGCTGGGTGAGCAAGGTAAGGTTTCTGAATGGGTGTTGGGGTTAGATCAGGAGAAGGCTTTTGATATGGTTTCTCATGATTTTTTATTTGCCGTGTTAAGTGCGTTTGGGATTCCTTGCCAGTTTCTTCTTTGGATTAAAGCTCTGTATAAGGAGGCTACAATCATTCCAAATGTGAATGGTTGGTTGGGTAATCCTGCCAAGCTGGGTAGAGGGGTCAGACAAGGCTGCCCACTAAGCCCCCTTTTATATAACTTTTGTATCGATACATTGATTCAGGCAATTTCTCTTTGTCCCCTGATTTTGGGGTTGGGGGTCTCCCCAGCATCCCCAGTTAAAATCCTTGCATATGCAGATGATTTGGTTTTAACGGTGGATATCGGTATGGTTGAAGCTGACATGTTACAAGTGCTAAATGCTTATTCTTCTGTTTCTGGTTCCCAAATTAATTTTGGCAAAAGTATTGGGGTTCCTATTGGACACCCTGTTCTTCCGCAGTCAGGGAGGTATGCTGGGATTTCAATTGATATTCACCCCTTTAAGTATTTAGGTATTTTTTGGGGACTGACAATGTGTGTCATTATAATTGGCTATTAGCATTGGGCAAGGCTGAGGGTTTGATTTCAGGATGGAAACAACATATAATGGGTAAGAAAAAACATGTTATGTTGCTTAAAACTTTGGTATTTCCCATTTTTTTATACCTTTGTTATGTATTTCCACCACCCATGGATTATTTTTCCAGATTATATAGGATTTTTTTTCAAGGGTTGTGGGGGTTTAGATTGAACCCTGTGAAGAGGAGTATAACCTATAGACCATATAAGGAAGGAGGGGTTGGGATGATTAACCCTGTGGCTTTCTTTTACAGTATATTTTTTAACACTAATTTTGGGAAAGCCTTAAAACCAGGGATGGTGAGTTGGAAGCCCTTGTTGTTACATTGGTTAATGCCTTGCCTTCCCACTTGGGATTTGGGGAAAAAAGGGTGGGTTTCTCGATTTTCTGATGTTCCCTTATATGGGAAAGACGCTATTAAGGTGGCATTATCTTGGGATTTCCGTCCTCAGGATTTTTGTATTCTATCTAGATTACTTCTTTATGACACCATTTGGAGGAAAGAAGCTCAGGATAGGGTAGTATTTCCGTTTTGTCCTGAATATCGGGTTGAATGGATTCTCTAACAACTATGTAATCCCCGTTTTCCTTCCTATGTGTGAGATGTAGTCTGGTTAGGTAATTATGGGCATCTAAGTGTTAAAGGCAATCATAAGCACAAAGCATTAGATGCTCGATTTTGCCCCAGGGAGGATTGTTCTGTAATTGTTGAAACCCAACAACACCTTTTTTTGGAGTGTCCCTTTGCTGTTTCCTTTTGGACTCAGTTAGCTGGTTTATGGTCAGAACCAATGTTGTTACATTTGTCTTATGCTCACATTATGTTTTGTACGCAGGGTGTGTTATGTCAAAAATATCCTGAAGACACTTTATTTATTGTTTTTTCTTTAATCCATTATTATTTGTGGCAGGCCAGATGTATGCTGGTTTTGCATCAAAAATTAATTTCTGTATCTGAAGTTATTAAGAATATCAGAATTGCTATTCATAGTGTTAAAGTACAGGACTTTGAGCATTTTGTAGGACCTCAGTTTTTTTGTTTATGGTCACATTATGATCTTTTTACTGGGGTGTGAAGGGTATTTCACTCTTCTTTTGTAATTTCTGTATGTATATGTTTAGCTTGCTTTATTGTTGTCATATTGCAGTGTTTTTTTTCTTCTGTTTCTGTTTGTTGTCTTGTTTGGTCTCTTTTTTTCTGTAATGAAGTCCAACTTTCTCAATAAAATTCCCCTACTAAGTTGCTGTCAGTAGGGGGAGTTGTTGCGCTGCTGATATGGTAGATGGATCTGGACGTGTGAAAGAGCAGGCTGTGCAGACTGCAGCTCTGCAAATGATAATTTCTGGTGCAAATGTGATTCAGGAGTCTTCAGCCCGACTTACCAACCGAGAGACGGCTCACGGAGAAATGCATGCTTGCTAGCGTGCAACGGGGGTATTGACAAGCTATTTAACTTCAGGCGAGATCTGGTGAGATGTCCTCTCATGTGAAAGTGTCAGATTGGGCTGCTCCCACTACTGAAGGCTGTTCAACAGGAGCTGAGGCAGCAGATCACTGGGCTTCTGACACGGAGTATGTCACTGCTACAGCTGAAGGGAGGAATGCGGAAGCACTCACATTGACTGCCCGTACTGCCAGACCCAGCAAGTGACTGTCAGATTCTGAAGGAGTAGACGCTTGGACTAAGGAATCTGCATTAACTCAGGCTGGTTGGATTCAGCAGCCTGATGGTGGTTGGGTTCCAGACCCTACTTGGATCTCTTTTTCGATACCTGTATCTTCAGAACTTCAGATACCTTCAGAACGTCGACAGGGAGTTTCCCCTACAAGTCAGCCTTTGGTTTTCCTTACTGCAAACAATGACTCTGTCCCAGGGACTGTGGCTGATGAAATTAAAGTCCCTGAAAATCCTTCTCCGAGGACCCACCGAGAGAGTCCCCTGCTCATTCACCATGCAGGAATAACGCCAGGCAGGGTCCCCATTTTTCGGACTTGTTCAGGAATAATAAATTAGAACAGGCCCCCCGCAGGAATGCTGTGCTACTCAAGTCTATCTGTCTGAACGTCCAGATAGAGCTTATGTTTCCAAGAAATTATTAAAGGACTCAATGAACTTTATGGCCACAGATGTTTACGCTTTAATAAACATCCGTGGAGAGGATACTTTTGATATTAGTTTTAAGCACTTCTCCGCTCTGGACAAATTCTGGCATAAATATGAGTCGTGCAAAACTTAGCATTTATGGCTTCCATTTTGGACAATTCCTATAACTAAACCTTTGTTTAAAACTATAAGTATAATGTTTAGAAATGAGGGTGTGAACGTGGGGGATGTCCGTATTGGTTAGAAAAAAAAATGCACTGTTTTGGGGCCTCCTGAGCCCATTATTGATTCAGAGGGAATTTGGACTGGGGCATGGTGATTTAAAGTGAAATTACATATTGTGGAAAATGATGTTATGCATATACCCAACAGTTTCTTTTTAGGGAAGAATAGGGGTGTTTGTTTTTATCCAGGTCAGCCCAAAGCATGCTACAAATGTGGCAGCAGGTGTCACTTAAGTAGCGCATGTGATAAAGTTAAATGCGCCCTGTGCGAAGAGCTGGTTCATGGTAGTGAAGTCTGCAGGAATGTGTTTAAGTGCAATCTCTGTGAGGAATCAGGACATGCCTATCATCAGTGCCCTTGGGCAGGTCAGAATCAGCAGGGAGGCTCCAACAAAGAAGATTTGATAAATCAGGCCCAGGAAAGGTATAGGCCGCAGGCACCACACAGTGCAACAGCAGACACTGAGAATACTGGTCAGGAGGGTGAGGACATACATCAGAACTCACAGACTTATCCTCCACAGGCTCAGGAGATGAAGCCTGAGAAATAAAAGCCTAGAGAATCAGTTCAGGGCCAGTCGGCCTCACTGTCCACAGTCCCAGACCATAGTTCAGGGCCTTCCCCTGGTCCTTCCCAGCCTTCGAATAACCCCCTATCAATGCCCCCACCAGATACAGATTTTCAGACTCCCCCTTCCAGATGGATAACCCAGGCTGCAAGCAGACAAAAGGGGGCTTCAGGGGTCTGCCATTCACAAAATGCTTTTCAAGTTCTGGTGGACATAGAGGGGGATTCTGATTCTGAAACCTCCAAATCTGAAGCATTATCTGAAATGGAGGTGGATGAAAATGAAGGAGAAAGGGACCTCTTAGACTCTAAAAAAAACAAAGGGAAAAAACGGAAACAGGATAGACCTTTACTTTTGACTTAAAACGCCATGGCCTGCCTAAAGATGGTATCACTTAACTGCTGTAGTATTAAGAATTACAGAAGGCAACTGATTTGTTTAATGCATTGCAAAAATCTACAGGCAGATATCATCTTTTTGCAGGAAATGCATTTATCCAATTTGGAAGAAGTTACTCAAACACAGAAGGCCTGGTGGGAGGGTCCTTCCTTTTGGTTCTTTGGCCCTGATAGTGCCGATGGGGTGGGAATTATTTTTAACCACACTGCGGTACAGGTTACTAGGATCACTGATATAATGCCTGGTAGGGCTCTGCTCATAGATTGTATCTATAAGGGGTATTCCCTTAGGCTAATTAATACTTATGCTCCCCAAATTAAAACTGCAAGAATAGATCTATTTCAACAAATTAAACCTTATTTGTTTACTTCCAAACATATAGTTTGGGGAGGAGATATGAACTGTAGCCTAGATGTCCATATGAAGGATAATATTCAGCAAAAAACTTATTGTGATTCACATGCACTCGCACAATCATTAGTGGTGGCAAGACTTAGAGATACCTACAGGGGACTCCTTAAGACTGCTGGTTTCACTTATCAGAGAGCTTCCTTTTCTACAAGGATAGATTATTTTTTTACTTCCAAATATTTAGTGACGCAACATTTTAGTTTACATCATTGTGAATTTTTAGACCATAAACTACTCTTTTGTTCAATAGTACTATGACAGATACCTGCTAGGTTTCCATCACTGAAAAGGAGATGGAAACTAAACTCTTGTTTATTAGAAGATGCATCTGTCTTACAACAATTACAATATTTACTATCCTCCAGGAAATCAGTTGCAGACTTATACGATGACTGGCCTTCCTGATGGTTGGATACCAAAACTGCTATAAAATATTTTTTTATTTCTTATGGAAGGTGAAGGAGTAATTCAGATTATATACATTCTTTGGCATATAGAATCCAGTGCTATAAACTGATGTCTAGCCCTCAGATGACATCTCCCGATATATAAAAACAATTGGGGAAGTCAAATGTAAAATGAAACAATATCAATATGACAGGGCAGTTTCCATGTTTGCTGAAATGAAATTTGGTATGCAACAACAACCTTTTAAGGATCCTTACACTGCATGCAAACAAAAATTGGAAAAAATATAATGATGGGCTTAAAAGACGTCACAGGTCATGTTAAAACATCTGATACGGAAATGCTGACAGTCATAGAACAACATTTATCATCTGTTTTTAGTACTACATTTCATCCAACTGCTAAATGGGATGAAGTGTTCCATTTTTCTGTGCCCACAGTTCCACACACTGAAGTGGAAATGCTGAATGCACCTATTTCTAAGTTAGAAGTTCTTACAGCCATAAATAATTTAAAGACAGGAATTTCACCTGAGGAAGATGGCATCTCGAATGAGTTTTATAAAACCTTTAGAGAGGACCTTAGTGAGATTTTGACAGAATTTTTTAATGATATTCTACAATTTGGTATTGAGGACATGAATTTCAACTCTGCAATACTTACATTTTTATATAATAAAGGTGATTATACTGAATTGGGTAATTGGAGGCTGATCAGCCTGCTCAATACTGATTACAAGATCCTTTCTTCCATTCTTTGTAAAAGGCTACAAATCATAGCACAATTAGTGATCCATCCAGCGCAGACCTGTTCCATACCTCAAAGGTTGATACAGCAAAATTTACATTTTCTTAGAGATGTATACGAATATGGGAACCAGAATAAGTTATCTGGTTATATCATAGCTTTAGACCAGTCTAAAGCTTTTGATAGAGTTTCACATGACTTTTTATTTCAAGTCTTGGAGAAATATGGTATCCCCACAAGATTCATTAATTCTGTGAAAACATTATATTTCAATGCACGATTATGTCCAATAGTAAATAACTTAAAGGGAAATAACATTTGTTTAAAACAAGGAGTTAGACAGGGGTGCCCCATAAGCCCTCTCTTATATGCATTTGTTTTAGACCCTGTTATATGAGAAATTGGGTATAATCAGACAATTTGTGGCCTGACTCCTTCATTGAGCATCCCAGTTCAAAAATTGTCGGTTTATGCAGATGACATATGTTTACTGGTTAAAGATGTCCCTTCCGGAACAATCGCACTTTGGACACTTGAACAATTTTCTACTCTGACCAGCATTGTTCTAAATTATGACAAAAGTGTTGGTCTTGCTATAGGCAGGACTTCACTTGTGCAGAGAATAGGGTATATTCCTGTTTCCAATACAGTAAAAATAGTGGATCTTCATTTTGGTGGTGAAGGTATGGCTCTGCAGAATTGAGAAAGACACTTGGTTATTGAAGAGTAAAAAGTCCAACAATAGAAAGCTTGGGGATTTTCAAAAAAAAAGAGAGTTATGATAATTAAGAAGTTTCTACTCCCAGTATTTCTACATCTCTGTTCTGTTTTTCCTATACCACTTTCCCTAGAAAATAGGCTGTATAGCTGTTTTTTTCAAATGGTATGGGGAAGTAGATTAAACCCCATAAAGTGAGCTTTTACTTATCTAAAGATTTCACAAGGCGGACTTGGGATGATTAATCCATTGTTATTTTTTTCATTCTTTTTTATGATATCTTCATTTCAGATCAATAACCAAACAGATTGTCATCCATGGGCCATTTGGACTTGGTCTTTGTTTCAGACATTTATGTCTAAGTGGGAGGGAGGTGGCATACCTAAGTTGAATTCTACATATGATTCACCGGCATTTGCAGTCTTGGTGGTAAAAAAACTCATGAAATTGGGCAAGGCTCAATTACATGACATTTCCAGAAAACATTTTTATGATGAAGTCATGGGAAAAATTTTTTTGTACAGGTAGATTTTCCTTTGTGCATTCCTACCAAGGTTCCTGAAGCATTACGCACCTTAACAGATAGAAGAATTCCATTACATATGTGGGATGTCCAGTGGCTTAGCAGCCATGGCAGGCTAGGGGTTTGGGGTAACCTGAAGCATAAACCCATAATGGAAAGACAGTGCATCAGGCCTGAATGTGTTGGCCAGGTGGAAACGCAGGAACATTTCTTTTTACAGTGTATTTATTCAGTACAACTATGGGTAGATTTAGCATCCCACTGGAAATGGGGCATTGCTCATCATATTTCTTATCACAGCTTAATTTTAGGTGCTTTTTAGAGAGGTACCATAGTAGTACATTAACTCTCATATTTGTTTGTATAAAATATTTCATGTGGCATGCTAGGTGTCAATATTTTCTACAACATACTGTACTTCCAAACATAGTCTTGATTAAACGAATAGAGCAGGCTATAGCCAGGCAGAAAACTTTAGAATATGACACTTTAGACAGACAACTGTTTAGCAGCTATTGGAAACACATTTCATGGATAGTCTGAATTGACTTCATTTTGAACTTTGTCTCCAAGTAACTAGTATAGGATGAGGCTCGACTAACAAACTTATGAGTCTATCTATAGAGAAATGCTTAGGTTTACTTTTGTTGTCAATGCCTTTTTTTCCCCTTTTTCTTTTACTGTACTATATGCTTATTTTGTTTCTGAAATTCTGTATGATTTTGTCTTAATGGTGTATTGTTTTTTCTTTCTAATAAAATTCCCCTACTCTTTCAGTAGGGGGAGCTGTTGTCTTGATGGCTGCAGTCCTTGGGAATGGTCAGTCTGTTGGTGTACCTGCAGGAGAGCAGATCTCCATCCCTGCAGGTTCAGCTTTGGAGATCGAACCATGTGAATGTTCAAACTGTCTTGGAAAATAATGATGTTAGTGCAGTATCAGTTGTTCCTGCTTCTGATACTGCATCTGCAGAAGACTAGCTCTGTCACTTAATAATGCAGAATCATCCATTGGTGGAATCTATGCTACAACAGGATTCTTCCCAGCCTGAGTATTTGGTGTTTATGGATGGTATTTCGGTCAACACCCCTGTTTTACTTCCACTACTGATCCTTTCAGATTCTGGTACTGCGCCTACACTCTCTGCAACTCCTGTTTCTGACAGAGCTTTTCCTGACAACTCCCACTACTTGGACATCTTGAATTCCTTGGTGAGTTATGGCCCAGCTGAGTGAGATGTAGTGGCATCAAAGGCTGCACCGCTTTCAGTTTATTTTCCTGTGCAGCCTGTCACTACAGAATCTCCCCCAAATCTCTTGGGGAATACTAACCAGCAGCCTTCTCAGAATGTAAGTACTGCTACTATGTCTTCTATTGTTTTTTTCCGATAAACAAACGGCAGCTGCAGCTCTTGGTCTACAAAAGGGGAGAGGGGAGTGCTCACAGAATGATACACAGTTTTGGCCCCTCGAGCTCTCCCTAAAGCGGTGGAGCACTCGCTAAAGTGTGCAGGCTGGAAGCAGCATACATCAGAGAAATGGCTGTCTGATTCTGAACATAGTCCAATACCGGGGACTTCCACCACTGCTGAGTCTGCTCCTCAAGGTGTAAACCCTAACTTACTAAATGGAAAAGTCCCTTTTGCCACTGACTCAGACTTAGATTTACATGCTGATGATGTTTTTCATGATACTCTGCCCTCTCTGCAAAGGCTCCCACTTCTTTGCTCCATGGACTGAGAAGTTGAAGAGCCTAACTCACTCTCTTGGGGAGAGAAAATGGATATGAGCACAATCCTCCCCCCCCAGAAATAGAGACTGCACAAACAGTCTGGGCTAATTTTCGATGCCAAGACCATTTTATCCAGCAACCCCTTCCTGCTCAACACTGGAATGCAGTCTGTCTACAATATTTGGGCAGCTTAGAACTGACCCCTGACAGAATATATGTTGGCAAAAATCTCATAAAAGAATCTATGGGGTTTTTACGAATGAGATCTATGCACTGATTCATGCCTCTGTTGACACTCTTTATGATGTTAGTTTTAAGACCCCCCAGTGCCTTGATCATTTCTGGACAAAGTATGATAAATTATGCTATTCTGCACTGTGGTTGCCTTTTAGAGCTGTACCCCTGACCAAACCTGCCATTAGAAATTAGATCCTAGTCTCTTGCATGAGTAATAACACTTTGTTTTTGTGCTGTTCAGAGAATCCCTTGAAGATAAGTGACACAGAAAAAGCTTGAGTCTCTGATCAGACTGTGATGGAGCAAGATGTGCGGGCGGTTGGGGAGTTGGTCTCCTCTTTGGCTGACATCATCCCAGAGATTGACACATTTTACAATGCTGCAGGAATTCCAGATAGAATCGCAATGGCAGAGAAAGATTCCATGTCTCAGAAGCCAAATGCGGCAGAAAGGAATGACTCCACAACTGGAGCTGGAACTTTGGAGGTAAATGAAGTACCAGTGGGGAATAGACAAACTTTACAAGACTTGTTACAGCAAAAAAAGAGAACTATTTAAGAAAGAAACAGGAGTTATGTACAGAGTATGCAAAGCAAGGGGCGGAAGCTGAGGGAGCGTCCCTCCTTAGCAACCAAGCCACAGCTAGATTTTGTTGCTCAGTAAATGACAAACGAGACACAACTGCAAATGAAATAGCTCCAGAACAAAGAATCATCTTTGAAACAGCTACGGACGGGCAAGATAAAGCAACAATTTTTTCATTTACTGCCAGAAGAGAGAAAATTAGGGAATGAGTAGTGAAAAAGCCAGCTGCCTCAAACAATTGTGGGCAGATTTAGCGGAGCCACAAAAAAAAAAGCCTTGGATCATTGGACAATCTCTAAAGGCAGCTGGATGGATATGGTAGCACGAAAAAGGCAACTGGATATCTGGGTTCTCACCAATCCAAATCCCTGGGGTAAACATTACTCAACAAACTTTCTGTAAACAAATGGGAAATGTAATAGCAATGGAGGGGGAAAATGACATAAACTGTGTGGAAAATCAGGTACCAGAAATAGAGAAAAACCTAGCTGCAGGAATGGAATTATCACCTGAGCTAAGTTTAACTCAAAACCCAAAACTGAATATACCCTCACAAAATTTAAATAAAGAGCAAGACTGCCCTGAAAAACTGAAAGACACAGAGGGTAGGGATGAGGACAATTCCAGTGATTATTTGGAGATGTCGGACATTACAGCAAGTGCAGCAGAGCAAAATAGGCCTACTGAAAATGAAGGCTCCAACGAACACCAAGGAACTGGAAGCAGAAAACAGTCAAGGCCATGCGCCTGTTTTTTTCAATAGCCAGTATATTCTGCAAAACGACATAACGCTGTCTGAATTATCTATAAGGGAGGCTTAGAACTTTTTCCAGACAGGGTGTATGTAGGGAAAACCTTGCTAAAGGAAAATTTACAATTTAATGTTACAGAATGGTATATACTTATCCATGTGTCAGGGGAGTTCTCCATCAACATTAGTTTTAAACTAGGTATTGGCACTGAAAAATTCTGAGCAAGGTGTCAAAAGGTAATACACCACTGTGGACAACTTTTGAGGTGATCCCGCTAACAAAGCCAGCACATAGAATGGTTACAGTGTTAATTAGGAATGAGGGAGTCAGTGTCATTGACCTGACATACTGGCTTAAGCAGTGATGCACAGTGGTGGGCCATCCAGAGGCAATCTTTGATACTGAATGTATTTGAATGGGGGGGCGGAGGATTAGGGTAATCTTGCGATCAGATGATCAGGGCCTTCAACATCTCCCTAATTCCTTTTTCCTAGGCAGGGATAGAGGGGTACTTTTTTTAATCAAAGTCAGCCTAGAAGATGCTATAAATGTGGGGCTCCAGAACACATCAGTAGCACTTGTGACCATTTATGCTGCACCCCATGCAATACCCTGCAGCATACAAGTGGTAATGTAGGAATGTGGCAATATGCAATCTTTGTGGAACAAGAGGGCATTCCTATGTAACGTGCCCTAAATCAGCACACAGTACACCAGAGTCCACTGATGTTGAAGAACAAAGGTTATTGGTAACAGTTGTTCAATGAGCACATATCAAAAGACTGTACCAAATGGGTTAAGCAACCCTACCCCCCACCCCAAGAAGAATCCAGGTCAGGAGTACAGAAGGGCATGTCCAATACTACAGCAAATCTAGACTCTGATAGCAATAGGGATATTGTACCCTCTCAAGAAGCAGACAACATAATTGAAAATATGAGATCAGAAATTGGAGAAGGATCAGAGGCAAAAGTCATGGAAACTACCCCTACCATTACAAGCAGGAACTCAGATGCTGCTACCATGCCCCCTTCCCCAAACCCACAAAAACCTGAGACAAAAAAAGATTACTAGGAGGAGACATGCTTGGTTACAACCTGCTCCCAAAGTACCTAAAATTTCAGCCATAACAGTTTCCAATAGATATCAGGCTTTAGCAGACAGCAGTGAGGGGTCAGACAACGACTCTGAGGGGTCCTCTATTGAGTCACTACAGATTAAAGATGTTAAGGATCTGAAATGAGTGAGTCAGCAGTAACATCTGAAATGAAAAAGGAAAAGAAACCCAAAACCAAAAAAAAAGAATCTGGGGGTCAATGCAAAAAATAAGAAAGAGGCACCTCCCTGAGAAAATGTTTTTTGTTTTTTCTTGTGAGCATGCATTTTCTCTAACTTTAATCTGATGAAGTCATCTTTAAAATATCTCGCTATTAATGTGAACAGCATCAAAAATACAGTCAAGGGGGGATGTGTTTACTCAAACCTTAAGGAAAATAATGCAAATGTAATATTTATACAGGATACATGGTTAAATATCATATTAGAAATTTCAATGGCTATGAAAGAATGGTATACAGGGGTATCTCACTGGTCCATAGGACTTGAAACATGCTGAGGTGTGGGTATTTTATTTCATCACACAGACATACAAGTGTTGAAAATTATTCATCTAGTTCCAGGCAGAGCTTTAGTTTTGGACATTAAAATTCATAATACCTACTATAGATTAATAAACATATATGCACCTCAAACAAAAACAGACAGGGTCATGATTTTCACACAGATAAGGCCATATTTGCATTAATCACAAAATGTTGTTTGGGGTGGGGGTTTCAATTGTGGCCTATTAAGAAAGAAAAGGTAGAAAACCACCACTACACAAAACTTGTTTGTAATATGACTTGTCTGCAAACTACCGTGCAGACAGCTTCACTAGTGGATACATACTTCACCAAAATAAATAGGACAGACCCCACTTTCCAAAAAGGGAACTTAGCAACTAAGATAGATTTCTTTTTTATTAATAAAACATTACAGTTACAACAGACATTTACTCAGACAGTAGAATACTCTGATCGTAACGAACTATACATTGTGTTAGGGCCCCCTCAAAAATCACATGACACAGGTATTTGGAAGTTTAATTCATCATTATTAGTACAAGAAAATATCAGACAACAGATTTTATACTTTATTATTAGTAAAAAATCCTTATTTGAGATCTATGAAAACCCTTCCTTATGGTTGGAAGATACAAAAACAGAACTTAGGACACTTCTTATTACCCTCAGTAAAACCAAAAGGAAGGAAGAGTATATACAGTATCAAAAAAACAGACAGCAATTACAGCATTTGATGAGTCTAGCTCAAACTACCAAACACAATTATGCAGCACACATACAAACCATAAAAAAACAAGATGCAGGATTATCACCATAAACAAACAAATACATTAATCATGCAACAGACTTATGGCACACAGGAGAAATTGGATGTCATATGTCCTTTTGTAAGCTGCATTGACAGGACAAAAAAGAAAAATATGTATGTAATATTAGATAGTGAGAACCAATTACGTACTATAAATCAGGGGATTTTAAAGACAGTTTCTTTTTTTTTTTATCATATAAGATGTTATTGAAATTTTTGTACAAGTACATAAAAGGGACAGATGAACCTTACAATGAATCCTCTTCCCATCACTGTAGCACTACCGGGTTACATACATTAATAACAGGATCTGACTGCTATAAATGCTATACCATATAGTAATTCCGAAATATTAATTTGTCTTTATAGCCACAGTCTAGTGCTTTGAACACATAATGTATCCTAGGTAAGATAACCAAGAATAGAAAATAAGTAACACTATTAACGCAGATAGGTGCTTACATCTCTTATATAAACACAGTCCAATTTGGTCTAGATTGGATAATTAGATGGTAGGGTTTATACCCAGTACATTACCTTGGAGGGCTGGAAGGTGGTGCTGGAATTTTACAAAAGGGGGAGCTAATATAGGGATCTCATTTTTGATGATAGAGGTATAAATTCCCCTTGTGCAAGTAGAATAACATTTGTATATTGAAAGTTTAGCCAAGGCTGCATGGCAGGTAGCATGGGTAGGGATAACTGGTGTCCGCCAATGCATAAAGAGAATGTGTTTAGCATCTAGAATTGTGACCAGAGTCTAGTCTTTGAGAGGTTTAGGTATTTGGCCCAAGGAGGTGGTATCTCCCATGACTAATGTTGCATCCGTCAGAACAATAGGGTGGTTAAGCACCATAGAAATATCCAAAGCCACAATCTTCCAAAACATCATCAAGTTAGGGCAAGATCATAGGATATGGAAAATATGTGCTTCTGCCTGAGAGCAGCGCCAGCATTTGCTATGGCCCAGCAGGCCACAGGCATGGAGGATTACTGGTGTGCGATGCCATAACAATAGAATTTTTAGCTGCAGGAAGTGATTATTAGCATCTCTGTAAGTGCTATGTATGGTTTTAAGATAAGAGTTCCACTGATGATCAGTGATGGGGGAGCCAGAATATACCTCCCATTTATTTTTACAGGACATAGTGACATTGGGTTGTGAGTCTCTCCAAGATTTGTAAAAGTGGCCCATAACTCCTCTGTTCATAGGGAGGCAATGCAGGCCTGCTACCCACTCCCAAGGGGTAGTGGATTGGAATTTCAGCAGAAGAGGCTGTAGGACACTTCAGATTTGCAAGTACCTCCAGAAATTCTTATGTGGAAGAGAAAATTGCCTTTGCAATTGAGCAAAGGAGATCATGGGGGGTGTGCCTGGGTGGGGGGCAGGTCTTGTACATGTCGAATTCTGGCCTTATACCAAGAGGGCCAGCAGATAGGTGCCCCATCAATTTGAATCAGATCGTTCCGCCATAAAGGAGCGTATTATATGGGAGGGTCCTGGGACTGTTTAGAGAGATGAGACTGTACCATAAGCCTTTTTCCATGACCGTGCTGTGCATAACACCATTGGTGGGAGCAATTGGGGCAGGCTTGCCCATGTGGTAAGGAGTGTGAATGGGGTATTGTGTCTACCAAGTCCATTTCCAATTGGACCCATAGTGGAGGATCCACTAATTGGGGCACAAACCATTTAGTTGCTTGAGTGGCTGTACAAGTTACAGAGGCATCCAATTGTGCCACCTGCTTGGGGGTAATGGTTGGCAGCGGGGTTTGTTGACAAAATTTGGTAAAAATGTCCTGTAGGTCATGGGCATTATGAGCAGATCGAGATTGATAAAGGGTTTGATAGAAGTGCTGCATTGTGGTATTTATATGCTTAGGACTAGTCACCATGGTATTCGATACATTTCGAAAGGCGTGTATCCTTGTAGCGGCTTGCTGTTTATGCAAGTGGAAGGCTAATACCTTCCCCACCCTTTCTCCCCCAGCCCAGAAAGTTTGTTTCGACCTCAAGAGATACCACTCAGCTTTCTGATGTAGTATCGTGTTTATTTGGTATTTAAGGCCAATTATTTGCTGATGTAGCTCACTATCAAGGGCAGTCTGAGGGGTGGATTTGAAATGACCATCATCAGGTCTGTTTGAAGTTGGAACAATGTTGCCCTACATCTACGATCCCGTGCTGCCAAGAAGGCAATGATGTGCCATCTCAGCACTGCCTTGAACGCTTCTCAGACCGTGTCTGGGGGTACCCCGCAATCTGCATTGAGTGCAAATTAATCTTTGGCTGCCTTTACTATATAAGGGCAAAAATCTGGGTGCTGGAATAAAAGGGGGTTACAACACCATCGGGTTCCCTGTGCACAGTGCTCCAAAGGGGTGAACGTTAGTAATACAGGAGCATGATCTGATATTAGAATCAAGCCGATATCGAAATCAGAAAGGAATCTAGCTGCTGATTTGGTGGGCAACCAAAAATATATACGGCTGTGGGATTTATGTGGGATGGAGTAAAAAGAAAATCTCTACCAGTAGAGTGGTCTCTATGCCATATGTCTACTAGGGCCCATTCTTCTATCATGGCCTGAAGGGAGAGCCTAGCTTTAGGATTAGCGTGTGGGGTTGGGTGGGACTTATCTAAAAATATATCTCCCACTGCGTTAAAATCTCCACCTATAACTACAGGTAGCAGGGACCCATCCACTTGTAGATCTTATATGGCCTGGCTAATCTCGGGGAAGAAGTTGGTGTGCTCAGTATTGGGGGCATAGAGGTTGCCCAACAGTATAGTGGTTGTAGGAGAAGATAGCTTCACCACTAACCATTGACCATGATCATCCTTCTTGACCTCCTTAATTACCCATGGGGAGGCCCGACAAATGAGAATGACTACTCCCTTTGATTTAGTGGTGGGGGGGCTAGCTAGTATTTCCCCTACCCATAGTTTCTTTAACCAGTTGGTGCATTTAGACCATAGGTGGGTTTCCTGGAGAAAGGTAATATCTGCCCGCAGGGATTTTAGATATTGTAGGACGTTGGTACATTTAATTGGATGGTTTAGGACTTTCACATTCCAGGATATCCACCGATACCCTTGGGGTGCAACGTGGGTATTAGCAGGCATCGTTTCACACAGTAGATAATTGAAGGTACTTACAGGGTGTCCAACCAAAGGATTAGGGAAGATACAACTCACCAACCCCTGGAAAACCAACAGGGCTGCAAATGTCCTTATTAGCACCATGAGAGATGAAAGCCTCACCTGCCACTGAGGAACTATGTACCCTGTTACGCAGGGTAAAGAATAGCTCTAAAAGAAACAAAGAGCAGAAAAAGAACAATTCAATATATTAAAGTAGTAAGTTAACTTCAAAAAAGGGCACTAAGCCCCAGTATTAGTACTATAGCAACAGAAGTAAACACTACAACAGTTAAACTGTGCATCTGGAGGGCCAAGCAAACAAGGGAATTATATAGATATATAAATACCTACACAGACCCTACAGCTATGCCAACTCTAGGGCACCTCACGGGTGGGTCTTATGAGCATAAAGAACAGGAAACCAACTCATCCTGGACCCACCCAAATCTAAGGGTCAGGTGACCAGATCCTCGTGGAGAGCAGGAAAGGAGAATGAAAAAAGGGGGGAGGGAATAAGGGGGGAAGGGGGAGTGGGTAAACCCACTTGCCAGTACGAGTACAAATCCTTCCAACCCAGGAGGGTAGTAAAAAGTGGGGAAGGGGTTACCCTAGGCCTATAAGCCATAGCACTGAAATATGGTTAATGAACTTAGACCTGGGATGCAAATAGAACAGGATAGATAACAGGCAGGGGGAGGGCTAGAAACACACAGATATTCCACTGCCCACACTACTAAATGGCACATGTGGTGGGGTGTGGATGTCCCAGTGTATAGTACATGGGTCCAGTGCCTTTCCACCTGTTGGGGAGTGGGGTGTCAGTTATTGTGCCCCCTTCACTAAAGCAGAACATGGGTGGAGGGGGGTAACACCCCTATCCCCGTCCAGTAGCAGAGAATCATAGTCCTATTGAGTATTTAACTCAAATTGTTCCAGCAACTTGGGTATTATGTCCTTTGGCCATCTCAGGAGGGTCCTGAGGGGTACATCCATGATCCACTGTTGTCTGCATAATGGCAGCTGTGTAACTGATGAGTCCAGGGTGCACAGGAGAAAGAGTGTCCACCAACTCAGCTTGGGATGTCTCTAGGATATCAGCCCAGTCTGTCGCTTGCCCAGTGTCCATGTCTTGGGATCCAATAGTATTCAAAGGCAATGCAGAAGAAAAATCCTCCCTAAAGACCTTTGCAGGTGGTGCTGCTGTAGATTTGGATGGTGAGTGGTGTGAGCCACTCCGAGATCTCTGCCTGAGCTTAGGAAGTGTTTGGCAGCCCCATTGAGGGACAGAAGGTGATGTGCTGGAGGTCTGCGCATGTAGGAGTGATGCTTCACTAATGAAATGCTCCGAGTTGTGTGCTTCAATGGGGGCCCAATTTGCTGTGGGACCTGTCCAGCTACTGAATGTGTTACAGGGGAACCATAAGTTGAAAAAAGGTTCCTACCAAGAGGAGCCGCTGGAGGGGGCTCCCAAAGCCTCTTGGAACTTGTAGTTGGGCACATGACACCTGGCCAGAATTTAGCAATCCAGCATTCAACATCCTCAGGGTGGTCTGCCAAGAGCTCATGGCCTTCTTTGGTGACACACAATCTGGTAAGATTTTTAAACCTGAATTTAAAGTCATTCTGGTAAAGAAATCTTTTAATAATTCCAAATTCTCTCCACTTTGCAGCTGTTTCTGGTGCAAAATCTTGGTATATGGCTATTGTAGATCCTTGTCAGGAAAGTTCCCCCAAGTCTCTAGCTGCATGAAGTATTCTCTCTTTTGTGGTGTATTGCAGCAAATATGCCATGACTGGTTTCAGTGTATTAGAATGCTGACTTGTACAGGCAGAGACCATGTGGTCCCTTTCTACTTCAATTGGTCCCCTCCATCGATCCCCCAATATACGAGGCAAGTTTTAATTCAGGAATTACTCCATTGAATGCCCTTCTGCACCCTCAGGAAGTCCCACTATAAGCTGATTACTTTGGCAACTTCGATTTTCGTGGTCCTCTGTTCTCTCCCAGAGTGCAGCGAGTCATTCTTCAGTTGTTTGAGCCAATTCCAAACCTGTGCTTGCTGAGCTTCACAAGCTTCAGCCCTTTGCTCTACCACGTTCATTCTGTCTTGCAGGTGTTGGACATCTTTGGCTGTACCAGACAGGGATAAGCTAATATCGTCCACCCTGGTTATAAGTGTTTCCAGGAGTTTAGTAATATGTTGTAGAGATTCTCCGACTAACACTGGTGAATCTATCTTTAACCTGCATTGCTCCGGCATTGGAGATTGTATGTCTAAGCTCAGTATAATGACCGGATAGCTAGCAGAAGACTCCCAATCTTGTAGCTGAGCCTCAGGGAGGGGAGAACGGAGATGCTGTCTGAGGATCAAGCTCAGGCTCCTGTGCAGGAAAGAGACATGTGGAGATGTGCGGCCTGTGCGGCCTAGGTCTGGGTGCGTTACTGAGGTACCAGGTCACAGCACCATTAATACACAACTGCTAACTCCTAATCCACTGAAAATGACATGCTGACCAGCAAGGAGGATATCACCCATGCATAAGCCATCGTTTTCTAAGGGGGCACTCCACGGGATTGCGACATCCAAGCACAGATGGGCTGAGGTCCAGAGAGAGGTTTAGAGTTATGCTGCCATCTTTCTTGGTGGCTAGACCACGCCCCTTAAAGACAGTTTCTGACTTTACAAGTTCTCTCTTCCAAATAGAAAATTTAGATATTCAAACAGCACAATCTTTTTTTCCAACAGATAGACATTCCAACATGCCCAAATGAAATAATGAAAAATATTATGACCAATAGACCCCATATAAATGGAAATGACTATTTCATCCTTAAATACAGGAAAGGCACCAGAAAAGGATTGATTAACAGCAGAGCTTTATAAATTCATAGGCCTGGAACTATTTATGGAACTGGCAATAGTGTTTAATCTCCTATTAAATGCAACAGGAATACCTTTCAGTATGGCAATGGGAATCCTAACGTTTTTACACAAAAAAGGAGACGAAAGAGTTATGTCAAATTGGAGGCCTTTTAGTCTCCTGAATATAGCTTTCAAAATGTTAATGAAAATCTTTAATACAAGACTATTGACTGTGGCATCCTATCTAATAACACCAGCACAGTCCTATACTATACCTGGTAGATTGATTAGTGACCAATTAATATTAATAAGAGACATAATACAAATAGACAGTATTTCTAGTTAAGAAGGGTTTGTTCTGTCTTTCAACCAACAAAAGGCCTTTGACTCAGTAAACCATATTTTTTTATGGCACACCATATAAGATATGGTATACCTGACTTATTTATGAAATGATTAAAAATTATTTTTCAGAATGCTGTTGTAATTTCAAAAGTGAATGGGTTTTGTGGACCAATGGTCACAATCTGGAAAGGGGTGAGTCAAGGCTGTCCCATTAGCCTACTTTTGTATGTTTTTAGCATAGATCCGCTTTTAAGACTATTAAATACACACCCAGGTATTACTCATATAACAGTACAACATCAGGAAGTTCTCTTTAAAGCTGTGGCATTCACAGACAATATATGTTTATTAGTAAAAAAATAATTCATCTGCAGAAAAAGCAATAGAAATATGCAAACAGTATGGGACAATATCTGGAGCTACACAAAATATTACATAATGCGTAGGGAGAGAATTAAGGAAGAAAGAACCCTTTAGGCAAATGTACATGGAATAACACTGACAAGAGAGAATATTAAAATTATAGGCATTGAATATGGGAATGACAATGCAGATATTATAAACTGGGACAGTAAAATACAGCTTGGATCACTGATGGTGAAGAGGTGAAATAACTGGACCATGAGCAAAGAGAAAAGAATACACTTAATTGAAACTTATCCTTTACTATTATTTCTATTTATTAGTAATATCTTCCCTCCACCTACAGCTAGGGAGACAACTATTCTGTATGTCTTCTTCCAGGCATTTTGGGACAGTCACCTCAACTCAGTTAAGAGGAATATTTTTACCTTCCTTTGCCTCAAGGAGGTCAGACTATGATAAATCTGATTCTTTTCTTTTATTGTCAGTTTCTATATACTAATATTAAGCTACTGTTAGTAAATATAAGGAAATTCTAAGGGGACATTTTCCTATCTGCTATTTCAGTTTGGCTCTCTGCATGGGAAATAGGCATGTTATGAGTCATTAAAACAGATAACAAAGTTCCTGTTTATTTAAGGGATATTTTCATGAAAATGAAATCATGGAATATTACTAGCTCATTGATTTGCACAAAGACAAAGAAACAAGTATACATACAAGTTATTAATACTCATTATACTGAATCATAAATTTTTCCTAAATGTTTATTGGCTTTGCAAAATTTGATACAAGACACTCGAATTCCACAAAAATTTAAAGACGTTCAATGGCTATGTTGCCACGAATGCTTGAATGTTAAAGCAAATCAGAAACATAAGATGCTACAAGAACAAATTTGTTCAAGACCAAACTGTATTAATAAGTTAGAAACAATGGAGCATTTGTTTTTCTCTTGGTCTTATATACAGGATTTCTGGACTTATGTAGCTGGACAATGGAATGAGCAAATAATTGCAAAAGTAAACTATAAAGCTTTAATATATGGGTGTTATACTATAGGTTGGGAAACATGGGAAAAAAGTACATTTCTCAATATTCAGTGCATGGGGAATTTGGCTCAGTCTAAACTACTGTAACAGTGGAAGGCTTCTTTATTCCAACACTATGAATGATTGATTATTTTAAACTTCTATCAAATACATAACTGTATTATTAGAATAATGCAATTAAAAGCATTTTAACCCAGATGTAGATTCAAATCAATTACCTTAAAACATTAATTTGACAGCAGGAGTTGCATGTATTAAATGACACAACCTGCTAGTTTTATAATAACATGCAAATTTGCACACCCTTAATTAGGAAAACATCATGATACTAATAGAAAAATTAAAAGCCTAGTCAGACTTATTGAAATTGATTTGCATTTAACATGTCTGTGGTGGTATAAGGTGCATGCAACAGAGTAACAGGAAGATTCACTGAACTTGCATTATGAAGAGCCTTTTTGGCCAAAGCAAGGTCAGCAAATCTTTTGAGAATCTAGCCAGATAGCAACTGTGGCATTCATTAAATGTTCACATTATTTTAATTATTTTGCTTCCCTGAGTATCTTACTGAATTTTAACTTTGTCCACCTTACTACCTTTTTCTCTTTTATTTCAAACAGCAGTGTTTAGAAAACAAAAATATTTTTACAGGATTTTTCTGAATTTGAAAGGAGAACTGCATTGAAGTTCTAAGTAACTTTTCCAATAGAAGCTGTTATTTAAACTACTGGTTCAACTTACAGGTATTGTATGTTATTGTTTTACCTATAGAGGCTTTTTGAAATCTTAGAGGTCATTTGTGATTTAAGTGTTGCTGGTAAGCACCATTTCAGAACTCTGTGATGTAGTTTATATTCCTACTCTGCTGCTGTTGGCAAAATGCATCCATGCTCTACTACAGACATCTGTTGCTCTCAGGGACATAAATTACTTCATACAGTTCTAAAATTAGACTTATCACAAGACTGTAAAGCAGAAAGCCTGACTGAGATTACTAAAAAGGCCTGTGTAGATGGAAAAATAACATAATTTGAACCAGTACTTAAAAAGAACAGCTACTGGGAAACATGGCTTCCAGATTTTGCACGGTTCTTCTCTATATTGGAAGATATTTTGGAAGTATCAGTCTTGAACGAAGTATGGCAAAAAAAAAAAATATATGTTAACCTGTCATCATCGTCATTATATAGTGCATTGTTATGTTGCATTGGTAAAATATGGAAAACTTAGCACATGATTACACTTTGGTATTAACTATCCATGTTCTTTTTTGTGTACAGTTTGGTAATGGAATTACTTAAAACTACAATATGACTATAAAAATCTAGTTTAGTTCATTTCTGATTCATCACCAACCAACTTTAAAGTAATAAGTGATGGACATCTGTTTGGCTTTGTCATGATTAATTTCATTTAAGTATCCAAGTCCTCCTGTCTCATTGGACTCAAGTGGTGTCCAGGGAAAATACAGATCTGGGAGATTGAGAAGAGAGGAGAGGGAATGACTATGAGGAGCCTGGGATAAAACCCACCACCTGCATGGCAGACACTATCTACCTCATAACATTTTGTCACTGAAATGTTGGGCAATGATACTCAAAATGTAGGAGAATAAAAGACACTGGCCTTAATAATTTGGGGAACATCAGCACACATGGAGACACAAACTCAGAACACTGTAAGCTAGTGTTTTAACAGCATTCCACCCCTGATCACAGCTTGGACACTTTTTGGAGACCCTAAGAATGGGGTAACAATGACTCACATTGAGTCTTTTATGGGGTCCCCATCTTGCACTGCCAGGTGCCATGTACTGTAATTGCAACTCTTAAAGAGCTGTTACTCATACCTGGCCATCTGAAACAATGAAGGAGATTAGCTTGAGGACTAGAGCCTGCTACAGTAGGAACTTTTTTAACTTAATTGACAGCCATCAAAGACCTGCATTAATCAAGATGACAAATAGAGTGTTAGCTGCAATAGTACAGGCCCCAGACAAGCAAAACAATGTTAAATCCACCATTGCTTCTAATATGAAATTCTCATTTTTTTCACTCCTGACAGTTTCAATAATCTCTTCATAAATGGTGTTGTTGAAACCCTCAACTCCATTCTCAAAGATAACATAGTCCTCAGCAGTGCAATGTAAAATATGTTTAAGACATTTACAACAACCAAAAAATTAGGACCACAGTAATGCACTGTGTCAGTGCCAGAGACTTGGTAGATAACAGAGGGAGAATAACATGAGAAAGATACAGCCAGTATAACAGAAACTGCTGGTGGATGGTGGATACAGAGAGTGGTGGATAACAGAATTTCCATAGAGAAAGAACAGTACAGGCAGTCAGGCAAGTGGATAAGGAGGGTAGCGGGTAATACAGGGGCAGATAATAGAGGGTGCACTGTATATTTATTATGCACATGTAACCACCCAGTCCCTGGCGTTACTAGAATTATATCAGTATTATTGTTAGGAAGGCAGCAGGCAGCTGTTAGGGAGTTCATTAGGGGCTCCTTACATAATGACATCAATGTTTACTCAGCTAGCCTGAGGGAGGAATGATTAGGTCATATAGAACTCTTACAGCAGCATAAGCCACACTCTGTGGATAGCTGCTCTGGGGAGCTTAGAATGCTCAGTATTGTTCAGCCAGTTGTGGAGTGAGGAGGTGAGAGTGGCAGAAAGACTGCCAGTGGGCTCTGAGAGAAGGCCCAGGACTTATCCTAGTGGAGTGTCATTTCCAGCTTCCAGTTGAAGTGGTGGAGACAAGATTACAGCAGGATTTTGCGATTTGTACTCCCTGTGAAGTGGAAGAATCTGCTTGTTCTCCGTGGACTCAAAGGGCAATCCCCTGAATGTTCTGTGGTGTTTTCAGCTGCCTTGGATAGGACCTGAAATAGACTGTTTAGACAGGCTACCTAGAAGAGTGCCTTTTCTCTTTCCTACTACCCCAGAAATTGGTGCCATTCTTGAAAATGTGCCAGCCTACCAAAAGTGAATTCAGCCATTGCCAGCTCAGCAGAAATATATTGTTTGGAACAGCTATACAGAAGAGTGCCTTTTCTTTTTCCATTTTTGTTGTTCCATGCCCTGTGGAAGGAACAACTCCTGTGAGTACTGTCAAGGAGACTAGGGGCAGGATTCTCAAAGGACAGTAAAAATCCCGCAGCTGTGGGAAAAAGGCTTGCAGCACTGCAGAAACACAGTTGCCTGATATTCTTAAAGAAAATCCCGCAGCTGTTGAATTCAAGCAGCTGTAGGACTTCCACAACTGCTGTGAAACCGCAGCTGCAGATCCACAGCTGTAGAAATGGCTAAGGAGGCACAGCAACAGTACAAGTAGCTGAAGTAGCAGACATTAACATTACTGCCATAGTATGAGATTGACAGTGCCCACACAGATACCAGCAACCAGTCCCTCAACTGGGACCACTGCAGCACTACAGATACCAGCAATACCATGGCACTGCAGTGGCTGACTGTCACAGATGGTCATCCCTCCCTGTGGTATTCCTGTTGCCTGCAGGGGTAACACTTGCTGCAAGCTGGTCAGGCTCTACTGCCTGTGGGGCTCTGTCATGGGCTGCACTGGGTCTGGTGGTTGTTGCCTGTTGCAATAGCATGGCAATGTGTGATTTTTGTTGCTGTATAATCAGCCACTGCTATACTATCTGGGATGCTATTACCTGTGCCTCATCTCCACCTTAATTGATTCCAATTGCTGGGGCACTATTGAGTTTGCTGAGGGAGAGTTACACCTCATTCCATTGTGTGTAACATTTTGTCTGCAACTGCGGAACATACCTGGCTGAGAATAGCCCTTCGGGGATGTGCCTTACTTATCTCACACCATTTTTCCTCAGGGAATTCCACAGCTGCACTTTTTCCCGCAGTCCATAGTGTTTTTTTCTGCAGCTGTGGAGTTTTCTGTGAATAGCACTTAGAGCAATCTCCCCTTTTTTTCCGTAGCTACGGCAGTTTTGGGGACTTAGGGGAGGTTTTGCATCTTTTGAAAGCTTTGTGAATCCAGCCCCAGATCTTCACAAGTTCTTTGGGGACTGGATAGTCTGAGGTGCGTGTACCCATAGATAAGGCTGGATCGCATCTGTCAGTGCCCCTAGTCTCACCAGTGTGAGAGAAGTGAAGTTAAACTATGGGCCCCAGTGAGTGCAGTTTTATTTTCTCTGGTCACTCCAGTTTGTGACAAAGTGTGGGACCTTTAGCATTTCAGTGGGGAATGAGGGTTTCAATGGTGTAGCCCTGATGAATGGTAGAGACTGTCGGTTGGGGCCAAGGGTGGGAGGAACACATCTAAGAGCTTACAAGGCAGGGCTTCCTGGTTCTTAAAGGGCACCAATGTGTTTACCTGAATGAGGGCCGAGCTGCAGGTTAAGGTGTGTGACTGAGTTTTCACATATTGAACCTATGTCCAAGAAGAGTTCTGAGTGTGTGGTTTAGTTTCACTAAATATCACTCATGGGAAAAGAAAGATGGTCATGTGCATGGCTTGGTGTCCTCAAATGCATCTTTGGGAATTTGGGAAGAAGATGATTCTGTTGTTGTTCATGAACTGTACTGCATGCAAAGAGAGTTCTTGAATGTGTACCTGTCCAACCTGGACCGACCCATGGTGTCCACTTCAGCTTTTACTTTCCATCTGTTGAACAAAGCCATACTGCACAATCCCAGTCACTGTTATGAACATTCCGATTATTGCTTCTGGTTGTGTGGATTTGCTGGGGCCCCCTGAGTAGGTTAGATCAAGCATATGCCTAGCTGCCTCCACCCAGTACCTGGGTTGTGTTATTTACACAGGGTTCAAGTTGTTTGTTTCTGTGACCCCACCCATCTCTCCTTCTAGAAAATGAGCCAGGTATACATCCTAATGCCAAGGGTGGTACCTACCTTTAGCAAAGTAAATGAGTATGCCAGTATGGACATCAGTGTCTCCAGATATTTAATTTAAGTGAGCACTACAGATTTGAGGGGGGGTGCATACTAGTTAAAGAAGTGGCCTGTGGGTTACACACACATCTTCTAGAACCCATACTGAATGCAGTACATTTTCAAGAAGCACAGATCCTTTGCCATCAAATTTCTTTTACTGTATGTTTCAATTAACTTAAATATTTTTAGTTTCTATTTAAAAATGGCAAAAGATAGAGAAGTTAACATTCTGGCAAGAAGATCCTTCAAGAGCTAATTGTGGCTTTGGTGTTGGTGGTGGTGGTGGGGTGGTGCCATTGCAAATGTCCAATTTTCTAGCATTTTTTTAATCAAGCTTTTTATTTATTTGTTATTTATTTATTTATTTAAAATTTGGATTAATACCTTTGAGCCAGGGCCTCATTTACAAAGGCTCCAAGTCAACAAGGAATACAAGACATTTACAGGTGATGAAACGTTGCAGAACAGAAAGAACATCAACTGGCAAGTAGTATTAGTGTGCAGTTATAACATTAAGCAGAGTACAATAAGTGAGGAGAAATAGGACCACACTTGCGGAGAAACATATTAATTCATCACTAATTAAGTGCAGTACAGTGTTTAACAATCATGTTACAGTTCAGACGGAGTGCTTCCATTCTGCAGAAATGCAGTTTTAGCAGCCAAGGGGAGGTAGTAGGTGGTGGGAGGTTGGGGGGAGGTGGGCAGTTGTAGAACAGGAGGGTGGGAGTGAGAGAGGGTAGTGTTTGATGGGTGCGAGCACAGCTGTCAGAGGCCATGGGTTAACAGAAACACTGGCAGTCAGATTTGCTGGCAAGAAGAGATCAAATCCCATTTTAAAGTGGCCAAGTCTGGGGGAGTTGGCTAGGTCTGCTGGCAGATCATTGAACCATTTAGGCCCACAGTAGGAGAGGGATCTTTGGCCTAGGGTAGTTCATTTGAAGGGAACAGTTAGGACAGCCCTGGAGGCACTTCTTGTGCATTTAGATGGTTGTACAGGCTCAAAGAGGGCTGAAGTAGCACTAGGCATGGACCCCATCAGGGACTGTTTTGCAAGGAGGCAGAGCTGGTGTTGGAGTCTGTAGTGGAGTGGGAGCCAGCCAGTTTCCTTGTATAGGTCACAAGAGTGAGTCATTTTGTGTACTCCCAGGACTAGGCGCAGGTCTTGTTGAGGATGGTTTTGACCTTTTTAAGTGCTGTGTCTGTGCCTGCCCCATATATGACAAGGCCATAATCTACAGATGAGAGAACTGAACTGTGTGTAGCAAGTTTCAAGACAGCCGGTGTCATAAAGGTGTGGTGTCTATACAGGATGCCAAGCTTCATGTTGGTGGACTTTACCAGTTGCTCAGCATGGGCAGTGAAAGTGAGAGTGTCATCAAGGTGAATCCCCAAGTACTCGAATGTGTTGACTTGGTCTAGTACTTCTCCTTTGCTACTAAGTATATGCAGTGAGGACCCTCAAATCGTGCTCTGTGGGGTTCTTGAAGAGCATGCTCTTTGTCTTTTTGTAGTTGAGTAGCAGTTTATTTCTGGTGAACCAGGATTCCAATGCACAAAAATTAAGCTGAAGGTCAGAACTAATTGATCCCAGGACTTTTCCTGGGGTGGTGATAACAGCATCATCTGCATAGAGTATGGAGTGTGCAGGACAGGTTGAAGGCATGTCATTTATGAAGAGGCTGAATAAGAGAGGACCGAGGATAGAACCGTGTGGGTCCCCTAGGTTTCCTTCCCTGGGTTCAGAAATTGTATTGGCAATCCTGACCCACTGAGATCTATGGGTAAGGTAACTATGGAACCAGGCTACAGAGTCCATTGACAAGCCTGACTTGTAGAGAGGAGACATTTCAGTAGCAGTTGGTGACTGACTGTGTCAAAGGCCTTATTGAGGTCTATTAAGATAGACCCCACCACCATCCCTTTATCCAGGTCCCCATAAAGCTGAGTGGTGTACTGTATTAGCATGGTGATAATAGAGTGGTTTTGTTGGAATCCATGTTGTTGTAAGCAGAGAAGGCTTTGTTTTTCTAGATAATCAGTTAGTTGTTTTGAGACCACCCTTTCAAGTGCTTTGGAGAGGGGAGTAAAATTGAGATGGGATGGAAGTTTGCTAGGTTAGCCCTGTCTCTTGATTTAAAAACAGGTGTGCCTAGAGCCTCTTTCCATCTGTCAGGGAAGATGCCAGATCTCAGAGAGGCATTGAATACCTTGGTGAGTGGTGCCACAAGTTCATTTAATGTGAGTGCTACCATCTTCATATCGATCATGTCGCTACCCATCCTGGTCTTACCAAGGATCCATTTGATATATTTTACGGTCTCACCTTGGGAGATTTGCCTCTAGTAGAATGGTGGGGTAATGTTATCTCATGGTGATGGAGAGTTGATGTTGTGCTGCTGGCCTGCAATGATGTGATTCAGGTATTCAGGTGGCAACACTTTGCTGAGGTCCGTGAATGCATCATTAAAAACGTCAGTGATTTCCTTTGGGTCTTGCAATGTGCCAGAGGTGGTAATTATAAGGTCTGGTGGGGCCCTTGAGGCTCTACCTGTGAGAGATTTTATAGAGTCCCAGAACTCCTTCTCTCTACCCCAGGTCTTTCCTAGGGGGTCATTGTAGTATCTGCTTTAGCCAGACATATGAGTTTTGTGCAGATATTTCTAGCTGCCTTATATGCTTGGGAGTCAGTTAGATTCCCAGTGGCTTTGGCCCTGTGCTACAGGTGATCTCTAAGTTGCATGCATTCAATTAGTGGGCTAGACAGCCAGGGGTTGGGGAGTCCTCTGGCTGTCTTTGTTTTGTAAGGAGCAAAGATGTCGCAGGCTTTGGTGAAGATACTGCAGAAGTAATCTAGTGCTTGGTTTCTGTCCTTGACTCTATCCAGTGGGGACCAGTCAATCCCTTTTAGGTAGTGCCTGAAGGAGTCTAGTTGACCAGGCCTTAATGATCTGTTCCTGGTCATCTTAGGCTTACTCTTGGTGAACTTTTTAATTCAGGTAAGTAGTTCAGGGGAGTGGTCACTGATGGTGTCAGGTAGGACTGTTACCTCTGTGATATGTTCAGGAAAGGATGATAGTAGCCAGTTGATGTGGGTGCTGATTCCTGTACGCTAGTTTTGTCTATTGGGTTGTGTGACCAGTTGGATCAAGTACAGTTTTTTAATCATTGTCTGCTCAGGTGGGCTTATTGGTCTCATCCCTTCCCCCTCCTGCTCTACTTCCTGCCTCAGCCCTGACAGGGTCCTTCAACCTCCCTGGATTTCCCCTCATAGTGGAGCCAGGCAAGGTAGGGCTGTCCTTGCCCCACACAGAGACCCATGTCCAGTTACTGGGCCTGGCTAGGAAGCAGTGCAGAGAAGAGGGCCGGTGAGTGGAATGTTATGGAGCCTGGGCAGACCTTCTCCATTTTCTTACTCATTCCCAAACCCATGGTGGCACATCTATCCTTAATACCAAAATCTGCCTCCCTAAGCTTGGAGCTATGACCGGGCTTCCACCTGGTGGCAGCCAAGAGCCAGGATAACACACCTCCCCAGTCCAAGTGAGGAGGGCTGCTAACACCCCACTTTTTTCATCCCTTCTAATATTGTATTGCACAGCTAATGAATTGTTGAAACAGGAGCTTTGGTAATGTCACTTTAAATTATGCACATATAAACAGCAATGTAGCAACCATGACTACACACCCTGATGAAGTCTATTTGCTGGTTAAAGCACTGGGACTAAGGCTGTAGCCTTCCTACCAAGGAATAAGCCCTTTTAATTGCAATAAGAAGCATGTGTCTGCCTCATTTGTGCTTTGGAGTGCAGAGGTTGTTTTTTCTACAAGTTCTGGGCTGGCTGCCCTTTTTTGCACTACCTGTATCTAAATCATGCTGCTATTTGTGTTTGTTTGGATCATAGGGTGGGAGGTGTGACATTACTGAACCTGGGCAGACCATTTACCATTTTCTCCCTCATTCTCAGACCTGCAGTGGCACATCCACACCTCCCTACCTAAATCTGCCTCCCTATGCTTGGCACTACTACCAGGTCTCCATCTGGTGGCAGCCAACAGACAGGGTAGTGCACCTCACCGGTACAAGTGAGGAGAGCCGCCAAACAGCCGTTTGATCCTCTCCCAGCTCACTTAAACACCAACCCCTGGCAGACCAAGCTTGTTCCTGAACTCAAGTTGCATGCTTGGTGAGAGATAAGGTGCCTCAGCCCTTTGTGCCACCAGGTCATCTGAGTTTTAACGTGTTTACATGATAAGCAAGCAATAACACACAATGAGGTGTGGGTTATGTGCTGATAAGAGCACACCCAGGGGTGTACTAAGACACAAGATGCTGAGTTTTAGCATGTTTAAATGATAAGATGGAATACACAACTAGCCTCCAGGTAGATGACCTGAGAAACAGATTTGATGGAGCTATCTTTACAAGATTGCTGATACTGAAGGGTTTCAAACAATTTAAGCTTTAAAAATGAATGCACCCGTGAAGCTAACACAGAACTATACTATAGGTACAGTAGTTGTCAGTACAGATCACTCAATACCAAAGTGATGTGATAGTATAGACCCACATCTAACTGGACCCTCTCTTCAGATCAACATTCTAAACTGGCAGGAGACAGGTGGTAAGTTTCAAAGAAATGCCATAATAGAGCACCTCCTTCCAATTATATTTATTTTGTTTTTATTAATTTATTTGTCCATCAGGTAAGTGCACTGACCCCATGGACTGTTGTTAGGTATGACTGGAGCAATAAAGATGGCAACAAAATGGTAGCAATAGAACAATCAGTAGAACAATCAAGCCTTGAAGTAACAAAGGTCAGGACTACTGCAGATGAGTCTGCATAGGGTACTGGAAATGCACTCATAGTATGCTACAGGCATGGTAAAAGCTTCTCCAGAGACAAAAGTTGACCCTTGATTGTCAAATGGCAGGCTATGGTCCATTAATAGGCTCCAGCTGGATACTCCTTTTGCCATGCATTTGAACTTTCCATACTGCATTTGCCACAGAAAATAGCAGGCCCATGCTTATATTATTAATGTGCTTTCCCTGAACAAACAAATAATCATAGTCTTGGGTGGGTTAAGCCTGAGCCAGCTGCTCCTCGGTCATACTACAGTATCAATCAGTCAATATCAACAGATGATGACATCTGATGGTCAGTGGAAAATAATATAAATTGGTATTATCTACAATGAAATTCAAATTAAGGAATAAGACACAACAGGGTGTGTGTCATGCTGGAATCATGTCATGCCTTGGTTGTGTTGTGAGGTATAAGGCCACAGGCTGAGTGCTTTCAGCCATCCAAGAAGTGTTGTTATCCCAACAACATCCACCTTAACCAAAGGCTTGATTTATAAATGGTAATTTCTTACTTAGATTTAACTTTGCACCCCCACAGTTACACCATAGTCAGATGTATGAACAACATTAAAGAAAAGACAGTAGACAAGTTCATCATTGTGTTCTGTACCATCTATACCTCTTTCCAGCCCTTTCTAGAAAAAATAAAAATCATAATTGATTTGCATGTAGGGAAACATTTGAAAGCAGAAAACTAGGGCCTTGATATAACATTTTTCTATTTATCTTACCATTCATTTAAAAAAGAAACAGCTTGGAAATTGTAATTATTAACTTTAGCTTTGCTGAAGCAGGTTGTGGTAGGGTGTCTGTACATCAAAATATAAGAAGGAAAGGTGAGATCTTAAGGAATGTGGAAGGAAACTAATAGGGAAAAGAAATAAAAAAAGAAATGTACTAAAAAAAGTTTCCTTTTAAAAAATTGATAAAAATGTTTACTTACTATAAGGCACTCCTGGACATGTGGCATTTCACCACCTCTCATGTAGTTTAATGCGACTGGCTATGGCATGTCCAATGCCTCATGAGGTACAGTTGAATATGTACACAGTGACACCAGGAGAGTCAGGGAGGGTGGGTAGATCATTTTCAATTTATTAACAATAGCTAAGCTAAAAGGGCTGTGGTGGATAGTCTGTACTTTACAGTATACTGAGTTGTTAATAAATCCAGAATGACCAATGCCCTGTTGTGCCTTATTATCTAAATAATGTAGCCAATGTCTAGTCCAGTAACATGTATTAAAATGCTGGTACTGCATGTTAAATGCATTCAACATATACATTTCAAAACATTCGATGTATAGGGAATTCAACCCAATTTGAACAGTGGAAGTCTTGTGTATCCCAACACTATGTATGAACAGTCAATTATTTTAAAGTTCTGTCAAATATATAACCGCATTATTAGTACAATCCAATTAAAAGCTTTTGACCCCAGCTCTAGATTCAATTACTTTACTTATTAGTTTGGCAGCAGGAGTTCTATGTATTAAATGACACAACCTGCTATTTTTATAACAGACACATTTGCATACAATTACGTAGAAAAAAAATGCTTCATTGTGCTGATAGAGAAATAAAAATCCTCTTCAAACTTGCAGAAATTGATTTGTTTTTAAACATTTTGGGGGTGGAACAGCACAGAGTACATGCAACAGAGCTACAGAAAGGCTCACTAAACTTGTTTTGTGAAGAGGCTGTTGCCCAAAGAAAGATAATTTAATTATTTGGAATCTAGTCTAATATCAAGTGTGTCTTCCATAGTGTTTTCACATTTTATTGAATTATTTTGCTTCCTTGAGTATCTTACTGAACTTTAATTTTGGCCCCATTTTGTCTTGGTCTACATAGGTTAAATCCACAGTGGGCATGCAGCTGTTCCACACTAGTAGAATGCTGTGGATTGCCCACTGCGTGCAGGATGCATACCCTTGGGGCACCACATGTCATCCACAGCCAGGCTGCATGCCCTCCTTGTCCCTGATCCTGGGATGTGCAGACAGCTCTGCACTAGGACTGGCTAGGTGATGGAGCAGACAGTCATCACATCCACAGTGCTGCCAGAGCAGCGAGAGCAGCCTGCTAAGCAAATGTATGCTATGAGGCCTTATGGCTGCTGTAGTGCCTCAACGCTCCTCTCTGCCTGGCCATCAAAGACCAAACTGAGCCAGAAAGGCCCACAATTCACTGGCACATGACCCCAGGAGCATAGTGTGGGGGTTGGGGATGTCACTGGTACCTGCTGGTAAATATTGTACATTAAATATAGGGGATATGGCATTCTGTAAAGGACCAACATGGGCTACCATATCCCATTGCCCCCCCCATGCCATACAGAGCAGAAGATTAACTGAAGTGTTGACTATTGCATTTGACTGGATGTCTCTCAATCCTGGCAGTGTTAGCCCCAGTGCCAACCACAGCTGTTGTGCAGGGATCTGCAGTTGTAGGGGCAGGTAATTTGGCTATGGATCACATCCATTCCCCATGTGGTCCTGGGTTGCACAGCAGCACAGTGGGCATATGCTCATTTTGAGTATATCCCTGCCACATCTGTGGATCAGGCCCTAAGTCATACAGTCCTATAAAGATGATAGTGTCAGCATATTCTGCATGTATAGAACTGTTCAATCCTGCATGCAAAGAAATATTTGAAAGCAGGAACCAACATAAGGGATTTTTATGCAAGGGTTCCACTTGTCGTTACTGCCGACTTAAAAAATGAAACAGTTTGGAAATTTCAATAGGCTTTGTAATTTCCATACAGTGTTCATTTTTTTTTTAAGTAA
Organism: Neoceratodus forsteri; assembly: GCA_016271365.2. Classification (NCBI taxonomy): domain Eukaryota; kingdom Metazoa; phylum Chordata; order Ceratodontiformes; family Ceratodontidae; genus Neoceratodus; species Neoceratodus forsteri. Next base: position 1,209,506,529 of record CM057453.1, on the reverse strand, counting down.
AAGATGACCAGCCAAATGAAGCCTTACTATATGGTCCCCCCATATAGTCCCATTTAATTGGATCCCAGTGATATTGCATGTCATCAGTAAAGGCAGGTTAGTCACCATACCTCTGTTTCATGAAGATCTGTGGCAGCAGGGGAAGAGGGGGTTCCTAAAAAGTGTATTTGTCATTAAATGAATAAAAATGCGAATCAGTTCCCTTACGTAGGATGAGTTGCAACAGTAACCAACATACTACAGTACAGTATACCCAAATTGACGAAACTACTGTAGTTCTTTAACAGGACCACACTGGCAAGAAGGCACATTAATCATTTTATACATTTATATTTAATTTTAAAAAAATTACACTACAGCTAACCCACTCAGGTTATGCCCAAGGTGAATTACCTTTCGCTTATCTACAATGAACCTCATCTGCCACACTTATCTGTCTAATTCAAACTACAAGAATTAGAACAACCCAGTTAAACTTCTGTACCATCTCCACAAAGAACACATTGCCCAGAAACTTTGAATTTTTTTTCAAAGTTGTTCTCATTCACTGTAATGGTTTTGAGCCTCCCAATATTCCAATGATAGATCTTAAGTTTCTTTATTCAGAGTTGTCACCTTGGGTAATCTTTAAAGTTAATTTGATGGTTAAGTCCTAAAAATTTATTGTTTCACAAAGTTTAAAGTTTATTTTGTTAACATCTCATCTGTGTTTTAGTGCAACATAGTGATTTTTGACTCTTTACATGGTTTCCAAATGTCCCAAATGTCTGGCCCTTTTGAGCCTATGGCCTATGACCACCAAGGTTGAAATGTCTGACACAAAAAACATTATTCAAAGAAGCCATTACACCAGCAAGGAGGGTCAGCAAGTAACAGGAACTCTGCATGTATCCCTCATATCTATTTCCTCATTAAGGACAAATGTACAATTTTTCCCTAAAGTGGTCTCAGAATTCCACTTGAATCAGACCATTACCTTTACAGTGTGTTTTCCACAGCCACAGGTCAATAAATGGGAGAAACATCTCCATATATTAAGATGTACAAAGGGACCTGAGTGTTTACAAGACTAGAACAGAAGACGTTAGAAATGACAGCAAGCAATACTTTGTCACAGATGGCAAGGTGTTACAGGGACACCATGCCTCTAAGTAATCTGTATCCAAGTGAATAGTATACACAACAAATGTCTGCTACACTAAGGCAATGAACATAACCACAGATGGTTTTAAAGCACAGTCAGACAGGACAACAGCAACATCAGTGCCAGCAAGAAGAAATGTGCCAGTATCAGGAATTTGTAAACCTGCTACCTGGTCCACAGTAACCACATTTACATGAAATTAGTACCTGAACACACAAGCAAGAAATAATGCTACAGTAGTAGCAGTTGATTTGGCAAGTTATTTACCAAAATCTCTGGAGAGCTCTAAGGCAATGTTTGGGAAATTTCCTGTAGCATAGGCAGTCCCATGGACATTTTAGGGCTGCAGTGGGTGAAGACCTGCAGATCTCTTGCTCAGAGAAAAGGACTCAACACATTCCATGCGAACGAACATGTTGGAGTTGCGCCACAGTCGCCTCGACATCTATGAAGCCCTCAACTCATGTTGCCTCTATTGAAGTAGCACTGCATTATTTTTACAGTGTCGGCAGTCACAGCAGAACATGGCACACTCTACAGCACATGCACTAGTAGTCGTGCATATGCAGTAGCATGCTATGACCATCTTGGTCATGGTGGAGTGTGCTTTATTCTGCTGTGACTACCCATTTTAACTTTTTACTATAAAAATCCCCCCCCACCTGACCCTTCCACTCAGCACCCCCAAACATAGCAATGACACTGGGGGTACACAATCACCAAATGTCATGATCGTGTTCTCCCATGTTGCTGATCCTTTTTTTTATATATTTTTCTCCCCCCACCCAACCCTACCTCCCAGCATCCACACCTCCCCAGAAGCATAACCGTGACACTGTGGTGCCCAATTCCCCAGTGTCACAATCAGGTATCCTTGGTTATGTTTTTTTTTTTTCTTAACCTGTAAAAAGAAAACCGTCCATTGCAGTCTTTTGTGCCATGTCTGACCCCTCACCTGACCCTCCCACTCAGCACACACCACCCCACCCCACCCTCAAGCCCTTACTTACCCATCAGGGGTCCAAAGTTGTAATCCTCCCTGGACGACAGACATGTCTTCACTCTTCAAAGCCAGACCGCAAACTGAAGAAACAAGCATGCCATTCAATGTATTTCCATGGAGTTTTGAACTTAAAGGCATAACTTGGCCATCTTTGCCTATTTTTCACCTACATTTTCAACATGCCTTCTTTGGGAGCCCACCTCATGAACAATGGCATTGTCATTAGGCAAATCTGTCCCAATAGGTGATTTTATGGTCCCTGCACAAAATCACCTTTCAGGCAGGAGATGAAAATGTTCTCTGTCTGTATTCATGAGGTGGGGTCATAAGAAGGCAAAGTTAAAAATTTGGTGTAAAAATATTGAAAAATAACGAAGTTATGAGCCTACACTGAATTTTGTGAACGCAGCCTCATAACTTCGGTAATTTTCAATATTTTTGCACCAAATTTACAACATAGCCATATCTTCACAGCACCTCATGAATGTGACAGTTGTCATTTTTCAAATCTTGGCCAAAATGTGTCTTTTTTACATCCTGAAAAGTGATTTCATGGTCCCTGCTGGAAATCACCTTTTGGGCAGGAGTTAACTGTTTTCTCTACCATTATTCATGAGGTAGGGTCATAGGAAGGCTACAGTATGTTGAAAATTTGGCGTAAACAATATTAAAAAACAACAAAGTTATGAGCTTACATTCAATTTTGTGAATGCAGCCTCATAATTTTGGTAATTGTCAATATTTCTACCCCAAATATACAACATAGCCACATAATTCCAGCACCTCGTGAATGTGATAGCTGTCATTTTTCAAATCCTGGCCTAAATGTTTTTTTACATCCTGAAAAGTGATTTCATGGTCTTGTGCAAAATCACCTTTCGGGCAGGAGTTGAACATTTTCTCTGCCCTTGTTCATGAGGTGGGGCCATAAGAAGGCTATACTAGAAACTTGGAGTAAAAATATTAAAAAACAACAAAGTTATGAGCCTTTGTTGAATTTTGCAAACACAGGCTTGTAACTTTGGTAATATTCAATATTTTTACCCTAAATTTTCAACATAAAGTAGCAATCTCTTTACAGCACCTCACGAATGTGACAGCTGTCATTTGTCAACTCCTGCCCAAAATGTGTTTTTGCATCCCAGAAGTTGATTTCACAGTCCCTGTACAAAATCAGCTTTAAGCCAGGAGTTACATAGAAACAGAAACTTTGACAGCAGATAAAAACTGCTTGGTCCACCCAGTCTGCCCATTTCCCTACCTATTGGATAAGCTGCAGCTCCTAGTTACCCAACAGCTTACTTCCTCCTACCCCCCACTATAATTGACTTATGTCTGTTCTGTACATTCTTGAATTCCCCCACTGTTCTTGATCCACGACCTCCTCAGGAAGGCAATTCCATGTGTCCTCCACCCTCTCTGTAAAAGAATACTTCCTCACATTGCCCCTGAGTCATCCCCCTCTATCTTCAAACTGTGCCCCCTTGTTCTTGCACATCTCTTTTTTGAAAGATGCTACCCTCTTGGACTTTGTTGATTCCCCTGAGATACTTGAAAGTTTCTATCATGTCCCCCCTCTGCTTCCTTTTCTTGAGGGTATACATATTACTCTCTCTTTCTATGATTTCTGGTGCAGACCCTGCACCATTTTAGTTGCTCTCCTCTGGACTGCCTCCATACTGTCTATGGCCTTGCAGAGATAGGGTCTCCAGAACTGCATGCAGTACTCCAGATGGGGTCTCACCAACTGTCAGTACAGAGGGATGACAACTTCTTGTTTTCTACTGGTGATGCCTCTCCCTATGCATGCCAGTATCCTCCCAGCCCTCCTTATTGCTGTCTTGCATTGTCTGCCTATCTTTAGGTCATCTGATGTGACTAGCCCTAGGTCCCTTTCCATTTTTGTTGTTGTTAGTACCCTCCCTTATGTACTCTTCCCCTGGGTTTTTGTTTCCCAGTTGCATTACTTTACACTTCTTTGCATTGAATCCAAGCTGCCATACTTTTGACCATTCCTCCAACTTTGCCAAGTCCCTTTCATCCTTTCCATCCCCTCCCCGTGTATCAACCCTGTTGCAGATCTTTGTGTCATCTGCAAAGAGGCATACTTTTCCTTCCAGGCCCTCTGCAATGTCACTTGTAAAGTCATTAAAGAGGACCGACCCAGTACTGAACCCTGCAGTACCCTGCTAGTAACCCCCCTCCCTTTCTTCAGAGTGGATTCCATTTACTGTTACCCTCAGCATCCTGTTGCCCAGTCACTTTTTTTACCCAGGTTACCACCCTGGGACCTACTCCCATGCTGGCTAACTTGTTTATTAATCTTTTGTGTGGAACTGTGTCAAATGCCTTGCTATAGTCTAGGTAGGTCATGTCCACAGCCCCTCCCTGGTCTACTACTTTGGTCACCCAGTCAAAGAAATCTATTAGATTCATCTAACATGACCTTCCTGATGTGAATCCATGCTGCCTTGGGTCCTGTGCCCTGCTGGCCTCTAGGTACTCAACAATTCTTTCTTTCAGAAGTGATTCCACCATCTTCCCTACAATGGAGGTTAAACTAACAGGTCTGTAGTTTCCTGACTCTGCCTTGCTCCCACTTTTGTGAAGGGGAATAACATCCACTTCCTCCAGTCCTCAGATACTACATCATCTTCCCATGATTTGTTAAAAAGGGTAGTCAGTGGTGTCACTAGTTCTCCCCTTAGTTCTTTTAGAATTCTGATGTGAATCCCATCAAGCCCCATTGCCTTGTCCATCTTGAGTTTTAGGAGTTCTTTCAGGACACTTTCTTCTGTGAATGGACTGATATCAACCCCCCCTATCAAGAGTGTTTCTATTGTTTTGTTTAGGTATGTCCCCCTTCTTTAATTTTGTGAATACTGAACAAAAGTATTTATTCAGTAACTCTGCCTTTTCACTGTCTCCCTCTGCCCACCCCCTCCCCTTTAATAAGCCTCACTTTCCCTCCCTTGGTCTTTCTTCACTCACTAATGTAACTATAAAAGGTATTATCCCCCTTCTTAACTGAGTTGGCTATCTTTTCCTTGATTTGGTCCTTTGTTATTCTGACTGTTTTCCCCGCTTCCTTCTGCTTTAACTGATAGAGTTCTCTGTCTTGCTCCTTCTGTGAGTCCTTATACTTTCTGAATGCTTTTTCTCTCCCTAACCTTCCCTGCCACCTCTTTTGAGCACCATAGTGGTTTTTTCCTTCATTTTGTTTTGTTTATTTGCTTCACACAAAGGCTTGTTGCCTCTGTGATGGCAGCTTTGATTTGACCCCGTTGTTCCTCCACCCCTCCTTCCTGCCCTTTTGCAAGTGCATTCCCTAGGCACTCTCCCTTGCTACCAAAGTCAGCCCTTCAAAAGTCCAGTACCTTTGCTTTTATATGGCTTGACTCTGTGGCTGTGTTTATTGTGAACCACACTGTCTGGTGGTAACTTGTTCCCAGATGGCTACCCACTTCTAAATCCGAGATCCTCTCACTTTCCCCATTTGAATGTACCAGGTCTAAGACTGCTCCCTCCTGAGTGGGTTCCAACAATAGCTGCCTGAGACATGCCCCCTGTAGGGCATCAAGAATGACTCTGCTCTTGGATGTAGCTGCAGAAAATGTGCTCCAGTTAACAGCTGGCATATTCAGGTCCCCCATCAACAATATTGCCCCTTTTTTTGCCATTCTAAGGATGTCACCAACCATTCCCTTGTCCATTTTCTCCACCTGAAATGGGGGTCTGTATACAACCCCCATGTGGATTGTGGTGCCATTTCTTCTCTCCAAGGTGACCCACAGTGCCTTCTCTCCTCCCTGTTTACCCTTTACTTCCATTGCTTTGATCCCTTCCCTTATGCCGAGCGCTACTTCTCCTCCTCTTTTACCCTCCCTGTCCCTCCAGTAGATTGGGTACCCCGGTATGTTGACATCCTAGCCATAGTTCTCTGTGTACCAGGTTTCTGTGACTGCCACAATATCCAGGTGTCCCTCTTCCATCAAGGCCATTAGTTCAGGAAGCTTGTTACCCAGACTTCGGGCATTGGTACTCATCGCCCTCCATTTTTTGATGGCCTTACCTCTTTTAGCCCCATCCCAGTACTTACTGCCTTTGCCTTTTTCTCCATTTACCACCGCATTGCCCCATATTGACCTCTCTACCTTAGTGTTAACCTCATTAACTACCCTGTTTTGTGGGGGGAGGCTGGGAATTCCCTACTCATTTTCAGTGCCTCCCCCCTTGGCTAGTTTAGAAGCTTGCCAATGAAGCATTTAAACCTATCACCTAGGATTATGTTTCCCCTCCTAGAAAGATGCAGACCATCATGCCAGTATAGGCCTGTAGCCCTTCAGTTGGACCCCCAGTCTGGAATGAAGCCAAAACCCTGAACATTTCCTCTACCCTTTTCATGAGGCAGGGTCATAACAAGGCTATATTGAAAATGTGATTTAAAAATATTACAAAACAACACATTTATGACCCTACATTGCAATTTACAAATGCAGGCTTGTAACTTTCATAATTTACAATATTTTTAGCCACAATTCCTCAGCTGCAGCCCTATCAGCTCTGGCAAGAGTTTGGTTCTCTAGGTATTGCCAGAGAATCTCTGTAGATAACTTGCTAAACGGACTGCTTCCACTGTTCATTTGAGATTGCTGCATTTCAAAACCAATTATTTCCAAAGTAATTTTAAAGCCCTCCCACCCATAGTACAGCTTGGAATTTGCACAGGTTAGACCAGTCTGTTGTAATTCTTGTATTTAGAAGGAAAAATTACTCAGCATGTAACAATTTTTTTTCTTCTCAAGAACATAGCAGTCAGACTACCCTTCCTTGCTTCCCCTTTTTAGAATAAGTTCATTAGGTTTTTCAGATCAGTTATTGTTATTTATAGTGTGGGAGTTTAATGATTACTCTTGCTTGCTCTCAGTCATTTAGCACCCCTTTTTAATCTAATAAGTATATGTTGGCGTGATTGGCATATCTTTTCCAAATTAACTCTCAAGTCTTCCAGCTTCTCAGTCTCAAAAATCTACTGTTGGAATACTGTGGGTCTTGAGCCCAACAGAGTGATGGACAATACCTTTTAAAATAATTCCAAGTTTTTGGGCACCGTATTCCTTGTGAAGATGATGAACAAGCTTGGCTGGCTGTTCTAATCCTTTACAGTAGATGAAAAGCTGTTACTATGGTGAGTAACCTTTTGTGAGCTAGATTAGCTGATGCCCAACTGGTAGTGTGACATACAATGCCAGCTATCATTTGTCCATTCTGAGCCATTTTTTGCAAATTGAAATTTTTTGCATGTCTCTGTACCAGAAAAATTTGAAGTAGCTGAACCAAGAAGAATAAAAGACTCAGTAACCAGTTAGTGAATTGCTCCAATGTGATTCACCCCAGTTCTTGTTTTTATCCAACAATTGCTCGTGTTTGTCTACTAACTAAATTATTACACTGATATTTCATTCTCACTGAATATCAAAACAATCTTTTCTATTACAGTGCAACTATATTGTGCCATGCATCATAGTGATTGTCATCTTCCTGTGTTTTCAAACAAAATCTTACGTTTCTGCACAAAATCTGCCAGTCTTGATTCTTCTGTTGCTGCTTTATGGGTAGGTAATACTTATGACTTCTTTAAAATATTTCTTAGAATGTGTAATTTTTTTCCTGTGTCTAGATGACACATTTGATCACAAATATATGGGAAGAGAATTAAGAATTCAAGAGTATGTTTCAATATATTAAATATTGTAATACGTCTTAAAATACATATAGAAAGTTACTATGTACAATTATGGATTTTTAAAAGGCCAGACATTTCTTGTATCTGTAGAAACAGGAATACCCCTTGCATGCTTCCAGAATATTTTAAACTTAAATAAATTTTTCTATCTGTATTTGATTGGAATCTATATGCATGTTTTTATTACATTTATTGTGTTCATGTTATAATTTCTCACACTTGCGTAAGTACTAAACTATTAAAATACACCTCTGTATCTACCCTTGTTGATTTCTTATGTAGTTGTAGCTTTTCACAGCTACAACTGAAGTGATAAGAAGCCTGCACTTCCAGCATGAGTATATCAAACCTTTAAATATTGAAATTCTTGAAGTTACAGTTGGAAGGCCTCATTTCTTGTCTCACAGATTGAAGCTGTGAACTAGCAGCACTTCAGCCTTACTTACCATACTTATGATGGTTTCCACAAATGTCTCCTTTAACTTATCTCTCTGTGCTGGAGGTTTATACAGTATCCCCATATGGATAGCAACCCCAGAGCTTGTCTTCCGGATGACCCACAACAGCTACAGCCTCCCCATGTCCTTTTGGTGCCCCTGTATGTCAATGGTTTTGATTCCTACCCATGCATACAATACAACCCCTTCTCCCTGTACTGTCCCTCTTGAACAGAGGGTAGCCCAGTATGGTCATGTAGCAGTGCAACATGATCATGTTATGGCTACTAAGTATGGGTTAGCCTCTCCCATTATGGCTTCCAGGTCTAGAATTTTGTTTCTAAAACTTGTTGCATAAGTGAACATAGTTCTCCACACCTTCTTTCTCCCGTCTTCTGCCCTGATCCCTCCTCTTGTTCGTGACTGTGTTTTTCCTTGAAACCCCCTTCCCGTTAGCATATAAAAGTACACGAAACAAATCAATTCAATCTAAAATAATAAACAGATCTTACCATACACAGTATACATGAAATTGAATGGCTCTGTTTGCACAAACAAATCAATGGCATTGTCTGAAGATACAGTAGATGTGAATGTGGAACATGCATTTCAGTCCTGGTCTTTGATTTAAAAAAAATAGTGGTGGGAAGTAACAAAATACAAATTTTGAAACAAATACTTAAAAGAGACATTGACTTAGAAACAGAAGCTTACCTTGTTTAGATAATAAATTTAAACATTTTAATACGGAAATAAGAAAACGTTTTTAATTCACATCAATGCCAACTAAAAGAGTAATTTTGGAAGTAGGAGAACTCAGATCTACCATTTTCATATATAAAATGAACATTTAACATTTTGAATACCTTACATTTCAAAGGCTTTGCAAAAATTCTGGAAAATACTACAACTTGGTTAAATGTAAGGTGTCAGATTGGACCCAAAACATGTTCATTGCATATTGAATTGCCAAAAAAAACATTTACATTTTTTATTTTCTAGATGAGATTTATTATAGCTAACTAGTATATAATATTTGGTAGTCATATATAAGATATACTAGTATGATGCTGGTACATTTTTAAATACATGTCAGTTCTTGTGATTTGTATCAGTTTGCTCCCTTTTGAACATATCTGTATCTGCATCACATAATTACATGTAATATGTTTTATTTAAAATTTATTAAAAGTTGCACAAAGTACAGGATAAGTTCCATGAGAAGCAAGTCTCATTTACAGAATGTCCCAAATCAATTAAAAAAAAAAAGCAACATACATATACAGACTTAACACAGTTAGTTAAAACAGTTATACATAGATTGCTCCTGAAGCAACACTCATTTCTGGCCAAATTTGAAAAGTCCTGTCCTGGCCCAGTTGCACTGGATGTTGAGGCACTGGATATAACACATCATGCCATGCCAGTGACCTGGGTTTGGGAATGAGCCTGGGCTGCCAATGGTCGGCAGGTGTGAGAGAGGATAGAGCATCAGGAGTACTGCTCTCCTCTCTCAGACAGGGATAGAATGTCATCTGCCTTTTGATCACCCTCTGGTGGGGGCTGGAAGGCGATGCAGGATGGGAGGGTAAGCAGCTGGAAGGCATGTTGTGCAGGTGTCCCCACATGTGCATGTGCATGCTAAATTTTGGAGGGGAGGGTGGACAAGAAAAGAGGAAAAATGTCTTCCAGAGGCTCCATGAAGCTTCAACCCTCTTGTCTCAGTGGTCCTCCAACACCAACATCTTCTCCAGATTTGGATTGTGCTCCCTTCCCAACCCCACCATTGAGGGTAATCCATGGGGGGTCTTGGGGTTGTTGAGTGGCAGTTGGGCTCAAGGTCTGGCAGTACAAGGTAGAAATACTGTCCCTAGCATGCCCAGAGTAGGATAAAATGTAAATTTTTAAAAAAAGAAAAGAAAATTTCAAGTGTAGAGAAGTTTCTCAGATGAGAAGAAAAAATGTTCCATGAAAGAGCTGTATGGACAAACATTCTTGCCCAAAATGAGTTTGAAACTTAGGTAAATAAAGACTACATTGGGGTACATCTCTAAAACTGTAACCATGAGTTGAAACTATAAACCTTTCTGATAGGTAAGCAGGGATGTGCTTGTTCAGTGTCTTGTAAATAAGAGATAACCAATGGAAACTGCATCTGGAAGAAGGGGACAACCAACTGAATTGAGACAATAAAGTACAGTGGTGTTCATTCCATTTAGCCTGTAAATTAACTCTAGCATTTGGTAATAAACAGTGTTCAAGGATAGAATGGCTGAAGCATTTGTATGATGATAAATGGTGTCACCATAATCTAATATATTGAGTATGACTTGAGCAACAATAGTTTTATGTTCAAAACTAGACAGACAATGCCTAGCACATTATAAGCATCCCAGGCACTGACAGACTTTAAAGATGGTTTTGGCAATAAGAGGTTTCAAAGTTAGGAAATAATCAAATGAAAGGCCAAGATATTCACTTACAAGTTCAAGTGGGTAATTATTTAATGAAATGGAAAAGGAGGAATTTGTCATGGAAACAGCAGACTGGAATCCAAATAGCATAATTTGAGTTTTTTTGCTATTCAAATGTTATTTGAAAGCCAGTTCATGATTTTGTCTAATTCACTCTAAAGAACTGAAGAAAGAATAGAAGTATTCTTGTGAGCATAGAAAAGAACCATGTCATCAGTGTAAAGCCTGACTGAGCAGTGATCCACAACAGAAGATACGGGGTCTACAAAAAGATTAAAAAGGATGGGACCTTTGAGGAACTCCATAAGAAATAGGTAAAGAGGAGGAAATGCAGTCATTCCAAAGCATAGCTTGAGTTCTCACATGTAAATAAGAAGAAAGCCAGGTAGTCACACTGGTAGAGAAACCATAAGAAAATAAACAATTTAGAAGCAGTGAGTGATTGATGACATAAAAGCTTGGGATAAGTAAATAAAAACAGAGCCAGCAAGGTAACCTCTGTCTGAAGCCTTGGAGACAGAATCATGAAAATCTATTAGAGCTGTTTGGGTAAAATGCCTTAGCCTAAAGCCAAACTGAAAATTGGAGAGGACCTGATAAATGGACAGATAATCAGAAATCTGACAGTGGACAATTTTTTCCCATGAGTGTTGAAATAACAGAGCAGTGAAATGGGATGATAATTCTATGCTAGAATTTTGTCCCCACTTTTATGCAATTGGATGACTAAGGAATTCTTCCAGGCTCAGGGAAAAGTTTGAGTAGTGAGGGATAAATTAAAAATATGGGCCAGTAATGGAGCAGGGATATCAGCACAGGATTTGAGTAAAAAGTTGTCCAAATTTTCAATACCCTTTGCAGAATCTTCTCTCCATGGGGACAGTCATTTAAAAACTTATTCGGATTTAGTGTGTTTAAAATAAATTTAGACCATGATAAAAGGGAAGTTTCTAAAGGACCATCTACTGGGAGATAAACCAGCCTTTTTCAATAAGAAAGCAGGAACCTCAGGAAAAAAATGTATTAAACAAACCAGATATACCTTCTTTAGAATATGCAGTGGAACCAGCATAAGAAACATTTGTAGTGGAGGATACGGAAGGTATCCTCCAAACAGAACCAACCATGTGTAACATTTCTTGGGATTATTTCTCACAGTAGCCAAACTAGTTTTTAAAAAGGCAGATTGAGATTTCCTTATACTAGAGGCACATTCATTTCAAAATATATGAAAAGACTGCCAGCTTCTGCAGTATCTAGTTTCTTGGTCTTATGGTAAAGTTTGGCTCAAGTCATTAGTTGTGAAATAATAGAAGTCACCAAAAGAACATGCTTAGATTAAAGACTTTTTTCTAAAAAAAAGGGGCATGTTGATCGGAAAGTGAATGAAACTGTTGCTAAGAATAATCCTAGGCAGCATCTTCATTTTTGAGGGAGAACAACTCCCCTAAGTTGATCATAAGTAGACCAGAACAAAAATCTTCTAAGCTGAAATGCCTTAAAACAACGAAACCTTATAGTAGTAGGGTTACATTTGGAAGGGAAAAGATTTGTTGTACAAAAGATAAGGGTATAATCACTAAACAAATTACCCTGGCAACCAGAAGAAAGAACTGGGAGGTCAGGGGAAACAAAGATTAAGTCTAAAATAGTGAAAATATTTCTAGCTGAATCATGTTGAGCGGGATCTTTAATCAGTTATTGTAAGCCAAGGGACACAAAGGCAGACTTCAATCTGAGACCCCTACTAGGAAGCAAGTTAGCATTAAAATCACTCATTATAATGAAGTGTTGAAACTTACTCAAAAAGTAAACCAAGGAACACAGCTGTGAGAATTTAGTTATTTTAAGTTTAAGGGGGCAATACATCCTACCAACTAAGATTTCTCTTCCTGATAATTTAATTGAAACATATATAGCATTACTCAAACCACCCAAAGTATCAGTTTTTACAAGTAAGCATGGTATGGAGGAATGAATAAATAAAGCAGATCCACTATCATGCCTGTTTCTGTTTAATCTAAAAACTGAATAATTTGGGAGGTTAATACCAGAATCAGGAATGGGGGAATCCAATAACGTTTCAGTTACAGCAAAAACAGAAGGGCGCAAAGAAACATACCAGCTTACCAACATATCTCTTTTGGGCAACAGGTTTTGAACATTAGAATGAAAAATATTAACATTATGAATGGGTGAACCAGTATTATTTTCTATATCACCTTCAATTAGTAGTAGGGAAAAAATAAACCAATAACAGGTTAAGAAAAAACTGGTATTCTGAATTATTTTTTGACCAATTTAACTGCATAGGGCTAAAAGAAATAGAACAAAGAGAACAAAATGTAATGCCTCTCAGTGCAGGAAGATTTAAGTAGCCCATGGATGAAATGTTGGATCAAGGTGGGAGAATTTACAATAAGATTATTTATGGCAAACACAGAAAAATATATTTTCAGATTAAAATAGTAAAGAAAAAAATATATTGCAGATAATTAACTGGATTACTGGTATGGAACTGAGACATATTCATTTTTCAAATGAATAGATAAGCTTTCAGCTACTGCAGTACCTAATATTCCAGACAGTTGATAGTCAATGAACACAAGAACTTTACTATATCTGCAATTAATGTTTTGGTATGACACACTGAAAAAAATCCCAAAATCTGTTTTTGTAAATCTGTTATTTTTGTGTCACTTTCAGATGGTCAATCACACCGCTTATGTATCCGTCATCCTTCTTGTTTAATGTACCCAGTACAGCATATGTTGTGCTAACCTGTATTAACCTGTTCATTGGAATTAATGGCAGCGTGGCTACTTTTGTTCTGGAGATGTTCAATGATCAGGTAATGTCCTATACTTTCTGTTTCACAGGTAAATGATAGGCAATCACAGCATTTAAAGAATGTGTACCTGATTACTATGGTTTAGTTTGCCAACAGGCTTCAGTAACTGATATTCTTCCAATGCCAGCTCTACTGATGTAGTTATCATACCACTACAGTGGAGCCCACCAGGACGCAACACAATACTGCAGCATTCTGCAGTAGAGTTACTGCATGATAGAAATCAATTTCAGTGGTAGTTAATCAGTTTTGTAATGCAGTAACCTGAGACACTGGGTTGTATCCTGGTTAAAGATGGGTGAAGTTGGCAGAATTTGCTCCATGAATTAATCTGTGAATTTAGTGTAATTCATGGAGCATGGATTGATCCATGAAGTGCAAAGTTTCACCATTAAATGCAGAATTTTGTGCATGAAATTTTGCAAAATTTTGCACTTCACAGTGAAAAATTCTATGGAATTCCTTTGGGAGCAGAATTCCGATATTTCACATGTGAAATGGTTTTCACAGATTAATCATCCTGCATATTCTTTTTCTGCAACTGGCTGAAAAAAAATATTCTGCAGTTTACACAAAAGTGCTTTTCAGAATTATGCAGAAATTAGAAGGAAATTCTCAAAAGCTCTTTGGAAGCAGAATTGCCATTATGCATCAATTCGCTGGCACACTTTTGCATTCAGCACAGCCCTTTACTTTGATTTTTTAATACTTTCCAAATGCTTTGCCTCTATACCTTAACAGTTTGTTATCCTCTCTGCAGCTCAGTGTAGTGTTCCCACTGAACAAAATGTAAATAAGTAAACCAAATAAACATTTTAAGATCATGTAATAGGCCTCATTGTCCACATTAGGTTTTATTAATACCTTAGGCTGTGTCTCATTTTCTTTATGAGCTTCTTTACTGTAGAACAATCTTTCAAACTTGGTTACTAATGCAAGGTCATTTCTCCCTGGTAAAAAGTTATTGGCCCAGATATTCAAACTGCGCCAGTCTGAGGCGCAAGCCCCTGCGCTGCTCAAAATAGTTGCGCAGAGGTGTGGCCGGGGTGATATTCAAAGGAGTTGCGCTGTTGAGCAACCTTTGAATATCACCCCGAAACACAGCACTGCGCAAGATGGCGCGAGTGGAACTCATGCCATCGCAAGTTGCCAGAGTTGAGCATTAAACATGGCGGTGGCGCAAGTACCATTGCGCCATGCTCAAATTTCCGATATTCAAAAGGTGACATGCAAATGGGGCCATAATTTATGGAAGGCGCAGGGGGGGCCATTTGCATCTATTTATGGCCCCATTTGCATGCCATTTGCATGTAGGTGCGCCGATCCCCGAGGACTGCTCCCTGCCACCCTGCCAGGCAGCAGCCGTCCGGGACCGACGCGACAATGCAGCCCTACCCGGCATCACAGTTACACACATCCCCCCCACATTTTCACAGTCTTATCGCAGAAGGCATTGCATTGTGCCTCTTCGACAACATGGCTCATCACAGGACGACGCATTATCTTCCTTACGGCCGATCACGGCAGAACCGATGAACCTCAGTGCTCGATCGCAGAATGGTTTTCACCTCATTTTCTGAGGATTCAGGTTGATCGCGTGGCACAGCATTGCTCCTTCACAGCTTCTGCGTTCAGGCCACCACGAAGCCTCACCGCCGCCAGGCCGGGTGACAGCATCCCGCCCGCTGCCCGCCGCCGCCGAGCCGACTGGCTCCGTAGTTGCGCTGCGAGCCACAGCCACGGCATGAAGTTTACACAGATAGTCCAGATTTGTGAATGATCATTCACAAATCTGACTCGTCATGTACGGTATGGGCTGCACGCCTATTGGCTGTAGCTCTGCACCACTGGGTGCAGCCCTACCGGACAGTCAATCGGCGGGCGGCGGGTGGCAGGCGGGTGGATGCTGTCGCCCGCCGCTGCGGGGGGCGGGGTGAGGGGCTTCGGGGTGGGGGGGACATCGACACCAGGGAGATGTGGGGGGAGTTGTGTTGTAACATTCTGCCTCGATCGGGCTTTTACGGTCCACTGGACCACCAGGGAGTGTATTCGCTGGGGGAGGGTTACATTCTGCCCGCGATCGGGCACTGGGGTTCATACAGATTCTGCCCACGATCGGGCTGTGGGAGATGTGTGTGGGGAGACATGTACGTGTTCTGCCCACGATCGGGCTGTGGGAGATGTGTGTGGGGGTTCATGTACCTGTACTGCCCGCGATCGGGCTGGTGGGGGGGCACAGGGACCGAGTTGGGGGCCAGCCAGGGATGGCAGCTGCTGTATTGCGCCTGCAATGCAGCAGCTCACCTGAGGTGGCCTCAACTTGCTTTTTTTTGCTCAAGCTTGTGGGCAGGTTGGGTTGGCGATGCACAACTCGCGCAACCCGACTGAATATCGGGTTGCGCAGGTTATGCATGGATCCTCCTCCTGTTGAGCATGCATTCATTTGCATTGCCTCTTTGGCGCAACCTGTTGCCAGTGGCGTAACTGCCTCCTGCTGAATATCGCAGAATGGCGCATTTTGGACTTGCGCATGCGCAACCCTGTTGCGCATGGCGCAACCCTTTTGAATATCTGGGCCATTGAGTACTGCGGGGATTATTTGTGTGACAGGTCATCTTGATAAGTAAGATATTTTAAATTGATGTGATACAGGTTTGTTTTGCTGCCATTGATCTTCCTTCTGTATTCAAGTCCAGAATGTATTTGCAAGTGAGACTATTTTCCCAATAACATATCTCCTGATGAAACATTTTAATAAGAAACTAAACAAGTGAATACTGTAGTGCACAATAACACTGTGACCTTAGCTGTAATGTTCTGTGATAGTACTGATGATGATTGTCTTTGTGGAGACGATAGCAAACTGCCTTTACCTTCATGTCTATCCACCTAGGCAATACTAATAACGGGGTCATGCTTGGCTGCAACCTGATGTAACCTGGTCCTCAGGAAGGGGGATGAGTATTGCAAGATTACATGGCTGAAGACTTGCATATTTTTATCATTCTTAGTATGTGGAATAGTAACACTGGCTTAAAAGTAAGGAATCAGACCCAATGAGGTGTGGTTTATGGCCTGATAAGAGCATGCCCCAGGTGCGTAATGAGGTACAAGGAGCTTGTGCCGAGTGCTTCTAGCACCTGGGAAGTGCTCTTGTCAGGCCATAAACCACACCTCAGACTTTCTTATTCCACTTATAAAATGGGTCCCCCTGTAAAAAATGTTATTTAAAAATAAAAAAAAATTCAGACAACAAGTTTTGAAAATGTTTCGCTAATATAAGCCACCAGAATATGTAGTGCAAATCTGATTACAAAAAGGTTGGAAATTCACTTTAACCCAGTTGCTCTTTCTTGCTCAATCAACAATAGACTGTTGTTCCAGTCTCTCATGGAACTCTGTCTGGAGTTTTCCCTTCCCTGTGGGATCATTTTAGTTTCCTTCCTTCAAAGCTTACATCAGTACAAAGAGATAGGAATCAACTCCATTGTCTGTTTCTCTTTTCTCTCCCTGAGGTGGAGAGAGCCCTCACATGACCCTTCTTCTAGGGTGAGAAAACTATTGCAGCTCCCCTGAACACTTTCCCTTCCTTCTAGGACCTAAATCTGGGACACAGCAATTGCTTCTATGCAAACTCTAATTGGGTAATTGGCATTCCCCATATCACATCCCGCAAATTCAAGTATGTTCTGAGGAACAAGCATAATATGGTCATTATTTCCTCTGCCTAAACAAGGTCTATGAATTGCTGACCAATTAATTGCTAAGCTATGATTTGTTAGCACAACTTACCCAAGTGATGTTCCCTAATTACATAGATGATCCCTAATCTCATATTAAGAGGTTTCCAAATTGTAACTCCTGAGGCTGAAGCGTTGCACATTCTTATCATTCTTAGTATGTGGAACAGTAACACTGGCTCAAAAGTAAGGAATCAGACACAATGAGGTGTGGTTCATGGCCTGATAAGAGCATGCCACAGGTGCATAATGAGGTAAGATAAGAGGCACTTCCACTGAGTGCATTCAGCACCTGGGAAGTGCTCTTATCAGGCCAAAAACCACACCTCAGACTTACTTACTTATTCCAATTATAAAATGGGTCCCCCTGTAAAAATATTTATTTAAAAATAAAAAAAATTAGATAAGTTTCTAATATAAATAAAAAAATAGAAAAATAGTCTCTGTCTTCGTACACTATTTGTAATGATAGGATATGTAAAAGAGAGCCACTAGAGGGCACTGGTGTCTGTGTATTCCCCTCATGTGCCCCCCCAACACACACATTTTATTTTTTATTTTATTTTATTTTTTTAATTTTTTTAATTGTTTCATTTAATTATCAGGCTGTGTTTTGTCCAGAGCATGACATGGCAGGATTTTAGTTGGATCAGGTGGGAAGTGAGCATGTCCCATTGGTAGCCGCTGTGCGCGGTTAAGCCACTTTCTGTTTTGTGACTGGCTTGTATTTAATTTGTTTTATATTTGTGTAATTTCTTCATATTTATTTTTTTTTTCTCCCCTTTGCTCCCAGTTGGCACCTACTGTGTCCCAGCATCCCTTTCATTCTCAGGCTGCTGTCTTTCCATACCCGTCTCCTATTCAGGCCACCACCCTACCCCACAGCTTGCCCCACCCATGGAGGTGTGGCAAAAAACCCCCAACTCCCCACCTGGACCAGATGCAGTACTGGTGGCACCCTCAGAGATGATGCATTAGGCTGACAGCCATCAAGCTGCATGACCATGGCTGCCATTTTTCCTGCTTTTTCTCGGGGCGGAGTGTGCAATGCCAACAATGGGCATGCCATGCATACATCCACATGCAGTGTACCTGCCAGCTGCTCTGCCTCTGTGCCCCACTGTATTGGCCTGGCATTCCAACACCTAGGCCCCACTAGGTATCAGGCAAATGCCGGCCACTGATCCCCACCCTCCCTGGGAGAACAGAGCAGTCCTCTGGATGTTCAATCCTCTCCCACCCTGACTGGCCCCTGAGAACCCACTCACACTGCACACACTGGTCACTGGTGTGGTAAGAGATAAGGCATCACTGCCTCAGACCTCCGCTCCACTGGGCCGCCCATGTGTCATTTCTTCTTATGATGTCTGCTACTGTGCCTGTTCAGCTACTGTTTTCTGGTTGTATATTCTGGGGAAGGACAACATGATTACAGTGATGCCAACCACTGACTGAGCTACCAACTGAGCAAGACACTTCTGGTTTTGCGGTCAGCTTCCATTATCATGGTCAGGTTGCTACTGTGTACTAAACACTGGGTATGGTTAAGAAGATCAGCTGTTTGAATATGTGGTGTAATGTAAAAGGTGGCTGGAGACTTGCAGAGATTACAGAGATGGCAGCTGCTGGAGCTCCCTGTTGTGCATACCTGCATGTGTGGAGCTGCAGCTACCGAGAAGCTGTGAACTGTTTTACCAGTGCGTGCAACAGCTGTGGAACTGAATGGAGAAACAGGCAGCACTGAAAATAAAATAGTAAGTACTGAAGATTTAACATTAGCTGTCATTCGAGGGGGTGGAGCTTGCACAGAAACAGTGATGTCTGTTGGTGGCACTCCTCTCCCGCTGTAGCTCTTGTGGTTCCGTGACATGCTTGGTGTGGAGCTGCAGCAGGACAGCCATTGGAGGCATTGATTTCAGAGTGTGCTGCATTTTGGTTGGCATTAGTATCAGTTGCTAGTATATGTCCTGCTAAGGACACAGCAAATGGTACCGCTTAGCCAATCAAAATGCAGGAAATTTTCTATTCATTTGATAAAAAATATTAACAAATGGACATTATATTTTGAGGGGTTTACTCACAGCTTTTGTCTCTCACCCTCTCCTCCCATCTTAATGAACATGGTAACTTGACTGATCCCTTCCCTGTATGTTCTATAAACTAGATGATGCACTGCCCTATTTTCAAATTACAGATCATTACAACATGAAACAAACATGCTCCTCCCTTGAAATTGTGGAGGGGGAGAGGAAAGGAAATGAGAGGAGAGGAGAGGAGAGGAGAGGAAAAAGTGTACCACATGAGCCTGCACTGATAACTGCAGGATCTGCAGATGGAGCACCCACAGTGAATTACAAAGACTGAGAAAACTGCAATGGGGACTTTTGGTAGTTTTTTTTTAATTCTTTTGTCAACTGAGTACAGCCCACTAGGGACAAGTGCCTGTTTTCTGGGGCAATCTAGGAGCACTGGGAGGTTAAGTGACTTGCTTAGAGTCACACAGTATGCAAGTGGAGGTTGTGAGAATCAAACCCCCAGGTCTGCTGGTTGTACCAAGCTCATTAACAGCTCATTGCTGTAGCCCCAGTTTAGACTATACTGAAAGCCCAAATCTGACCAATATTTGTCATACCGGGTAAGTGCTGTTGTACTGGTGGTGTGGTGGGTACAGAAATCCATCTTTAATGATTTAGTTTATTTATTTGTACCACGAGCAGGAGCAGGGCAGATGAATTTAGTAAACAGGTAAAGTACAGGAAGGAGTTTTGTAGAATTAGTTACCAAATACATATATTTTTTTCTTTTTACTAACTGGTTGCTAGTGTGTTGCGGAGCACAGAACTGCATCTTTTTAATTTTTACCCATGTGTGTGAGCCCATGAGCCAACCACTGAGTGAAAAGTAAAGCGGTATGCTGTGCAAGACACGAGAGGGAGGATTTTCAGCCAAGTTTCAAGGTCTTGTGGCATGGTCATCATGCATCTCTGAAACCTGCACCAATATGTTAGACCACCTAAAAAAGGTTTTAACTATCCCATGCAACTGTCTCAGCTTTAGGCAGAATGGGTTCCTGATAATGTTGCAAGCATCAGTATCTGACACGTGCATCATACCTGTGCTGCAAAGCATTGTCAGCTGCCATAAACGTGGAAAAACATATGTAAGCAGTAACCAAACATTTTGCCAGATTTACCCTGCTACAAGTACATACCAAAACAGGAGCCTGTGCCTAGGGCAGGACATTTGAAAATCAACCCCATGATCTATCAGTGGAGTGGTGTGTACCGTCTGCCAGCTGTCTGGGCCTGGTGGTATTTTTCTTCCCTGTCACCTCTTAAGTTGTATAGTACTGTGGCATGTATGTACATAGGCTGTGGCTATCATCTCAGCATCTAAGAATCATGGATATGATTACTCTGAGTCATCTGTTAATCGTCAGCAGTGACTGCATTGTGGGACTCATGTCATCATCTATTATTCATGTGTTGTCAATATGTGTAGAAAACATGAAGAAAAAAAAACAATGAGAAACTGATACAGGGGAGGAAAGAGGGAGGTAAATGACCCACCATAACAGATCCACCTGGTACAAGTTCTGGAGTTGGTGGTGGAGAATGATCTTGTCATAGTGGGACAGAGACTGGCAGTGAAGTCATGGTCATGGGGCTGGGAAAACAAGAGCTGGGTGCATGACAGTGCAGCCCAATAAACCATGGTTCAGTAGTCCACAGAAATTCACTGGATCCACTCCCACTGTAGTGCAAGTAGCCTTTCTTTCTTGTCATCCAATACATCTTGTGGTGAAACCAACCTGAGCATTCCAGAAGTAGTGATGTGCAAAGTTCACAGTACTTCCCAAAGTTTCTTAACTTCATGCACTTCCAAGTGACATGTCACATAGTTCATTGCCAGGCAAAGGGCATACATTGCTCTGCAAAGTCTGTGCATATTGACACTTTGCTAGTGAAAGGGTCAGCAAAATGTCACTACATGTTGTATTTGTTGGAAGAAGTGGCAAAAATTGCACAAAGTGTTTCTTTGTTTCAAAAAGCAGTTTTTAAACATAGACACCATCCCCACCAACTTTGAGATACAGTGCCCACATTTTCCCATACCCCAGACCATTTGCTGATACATTACCCACCCTTCTACCTTCAAGTACCCACCTCATTCCTTGTCTCAGCAAAGTTTTATATAGTGTATTTTCCCCCACTGATGCCACTTCAGTTAATGACCACACCCATCCCTGTTCCTGAAGTCCAAAAATAGTGTGATAACACCCACTCTACCTATCTTTGAGCACCCAACATCCCTTATCCCCTCAAGCCACATGCAGTCAAAAGGCTATATAAATAAGTCATTTGAACCTATAACAAGCATTTGTCAATGCCGAACGTTTGCTTGCAGGTATTTGCAGTGGTGTTTGGCATGCATGGTGCTTTACCTTAATGCCCTGTGCGATTGCTGGTATTTGAACAATAAATTTTCAGCATGACCTTTTTGTTACCCCCATTGTGCGCTACATAGGCAGAAACACGTTTTGGGCAGGATGTGAAAAATGACAGCTGTACTGCTCATAAGGAAGTGTGGCAAATGGCAATGTTGAAAATCTGGAGGAAATATTGAAAATTCGAACCTACAAGCGCATGGGAACTGTGCAACGACGCTCATAAAACAGTCATTGCTGGAATTTTTCACCAAATTTTCAACATTGGCATTTTAAACCCTCTCAATGAACAGTGTCACTGTGATTTTCTTACTGTGTCCCACACATTGATTTCAGACAATCGACCGCGCCATTGTGCGCTACATGGCGTGAAACACATTTTGGGCAGGATGTGAAAAATGACAGCTGTACTGCTCATAAGGAGGTGTGGTAAAATGGCAATGTTGAAAATCTGGAGTGAAAATATTGAAAATTCACAAACTTACGAGCGGCAGTAGGAACTGCACAACGCACACTCGTAAAACAGTTAATTTTAGGAATTTGTTCACCAAATTTTCAACATAGCCATTTTAAGATATCTGCTCATGAACAGTGACACTGTGATTTTCTTAATGTGTCCCATACACTGAGTTTGCACAGCGACTGTGCCATTGTGCGCTACATGGGCCGAAACATGTTTTGAGCAAGATGTGAAAAATGACAGCTGCACTGCTCATAGAGGGTGTGGTAAAATGGCAATGTTGAAAATCTGGAGTGAAAATATTGAAAATCGCGAACTTACGAAAGCGCTCATAGGAACTGCGCAATGAACATTCGTGAAACAGTCATTTTTGAATTTTCACCAAATTTTCAACACAGCATTTTAAGATCTCTGCTCATGATCAGTGTCACTGTAATTTTCTTAATGTGTCCCTTACATTGATTTCACACACCGACTGCGCCATTGTGTGCTACATGGGCGGAAACACATTTTGGGCAGGATGTGAAAAATGACAGCTGTATTGCTCATGAGGAGGTGTGTTAAAATGCCAATGTTGAAAATCTGGAGTGGAAATATTGAAAATTTGCAAACCTACAAGCGTGTGTGGGAACTGTACAACGCACACTCGTAAAACAGTCATTTTTAGGAATTTTTTCACCAAATTTTCAACATTGCCATTTTAAAACCTCTGCTAATGAACAGTGTCACTGTGATTTTCTTACTGTGTCCCATACATTGATTTCGCACACCGACTGTGCCATTGTGCATGACATGGGCGGAAACACGTTTTGGGCAGGATGTGAAAAATGACAGCTATACTGCTCATAAGGAGGTGTGGTAAAATGGCAATGTCGAAAATCTGGAGTGAAAATATTGAAATCAAAACTTATGAGCGCAAGGAACCGCACAACGACCGTAGAAAACAGTTATTTTTAGGAATTTTTTCACCAAATTTTCAACATAGCCATTTTAAGATCTCTGCTCATGAACAGTGACACTGTGATTTTCTTAATGTGTCCCATACACTGAGTTCGCACAGCGACTGTGCCATTGTGTGCTACATGGGTGGAAACATGTTTTGGGCAAGATGTGAAAAATGACAGCTGCACTGCTCATAAGGAGGTGTGGTAAAATGGCAATGTTGAAAATCTGGAGTGAAAATATTGAAAATTCGCAAACTTACGAGCGTGCATAGGAACTGCGCAATGAACATTCGTAAAACAGTCATTTTTAGGAATTTTTTCACCAAATTTTCAACACAGCCATTTTAAGACCTCTGCTCATGATCAGTGTCACTGTGATTTTCTTAATGTGTCCCTTACATTGATTTCACGCACCAACTGCGCCATTGTGTGCTACATGGGTGGAAACACATTTTGGGCAGGATGTGAAAAATGACAGCTGTATTGCTCATGAGGAGGTGTGTTAAAATGCCAATGTTGAAAATCTGGAGTGGAAATATTGAAAATTTGCAAACCTACAAGCGTGTGTGGGAACTGTACAACGCACGACTCAGAAACAGTCATTTTTAGGAATTTTTTCACCAAATTTTCAACATTGCCATTTTAAAACCTCTGTTAATGAACAGTGTCACTGTGATTTTCTTACTGTGTCCCATACATTGATTTCGCACACCGACTGTGCCATTGTGCATGACATGGGCGGAAACACATTTTGGGCAGGATGTGAAAAATGACAGCTATACTGCTCATAAGGAGGTGTGGTAAAATGGCAATGTTGAAAATCTGGAGTGAAAATATTGAAACTTCGCAAACTTATGAGCGTGCGTAGGAACTGCACAACGCACGCTCGTAAAACAGTTATTTTTAGGAATTTTTTCACCAAATTTTCAACATAGCCATTTTAAGATCTCTGCTCATGAACAGTGACACTGTGATTTTCTTAATGTGTCCCATACACTGAGTTCGACAGCGACTGTGCCATTCTGCGCTACATGGGCGGGAAACACGTTTTGGGCAAGATGTGAAAAATGACAGCTGCACTGCTCATAAGAAGGTGTGGTAAAATGGCAATGTTGAAAATCTGGAGTGAAAATATTAAAAATTCGCGAACTTATGAGCCTGCATAGGAACTTCACAACGCACGCTCGTAAAACAGTCATTTTTTGGAATTTTTGCACTAAATTTTCAATATGGGGTTTTTGGGACACCTTCTCATGAATGGTGTCACTGTCATGGCGTTATTCAGGCCCAAAGGGTGATTTCACACAGTGACTTCGAAATCACCCTTCGGGCCCAAATAATGCCATAACAGTGACATCATTCATGAGAAGGGGTCCCAAAAACCCTATGTTGAAAATTTGGTGCAAAAATTCCCAAAAATGCCTGAGATATGCAATAAAGTTGAAAACCCCCTATCTAGCCCATTATACAGCTTACAGGCATTTCCTCAGTTCGCTGTCGGCTTTGAAGAGTGCAGACGTGTTCCCGGTCCACTGAAGATCGTTGCGCCGAGCTCTGGAGGTAAGTATGGGGTGAGGGGGGTGTGTGGAGGCTGGGTGCACAGTGGGTGGGTGCGGGTTGTGGGAAGGGGGATTGGGAGAAGCACCATGGGACCGTTTTTGCTTTACAGGTGAAAAAAAAAAACAAGACTACGTGGGACGTTTGCCACGCTGGGGTGGGCTCCCAGCATGGCAGAAGGATGGCTGGGGGGCCAAGAAGCTGATGGGGGATTGGGCACCCCCGTCAGCAGACAACCCAGGACATTGGCCACACTGGGGTGGTCTCCCAGCATGGCAGAAGAATGGCTTGGGGGACCATGGAGCCGACGGGGGATTGGGCACCCCCATCGGCAGACAACGTGGGATGTTTGCCATGCTGGGGTGGGCTCCCAGCATGGCAGCAAAGATTTGGGGTGGGGGCGGCGTGACACGGGGGGGCAGTGTGACTCGGGGGTGGCGTGATGTGGTGCTCTGTATGACAGTGGTGGTTTTCTTTGAAGCGAAGACCACCACTGTCATACACAGCTCCCACACCCATTGGTGCAGGACCGCCACGCCTGCTCAACGGAGCAGTGGATTGAAAGGGAGAGGCACACCTCCAAAGTGTGCTACTCTCCCAAAACGTTCCTTGTGCATGCGCGCAAGCGAATGTGAAAATGAAAAGTCTTCATGTATAGTAACTCTTGATTGGCCACTTATTGTCACCGACAACAACTTTTACATTGTCATCACCAACAAGCTCAGTGCTACCAGGTAAGCTACAGAGCACACAAGTCAGTATTTAAAACTTGTCAAAGGCAATATAATACCCTACATTCAATGTCTTTTTAATTTTTATGTTTTTTTAATGCAGGGTAGCATTTTTTGGGGGGGGATTATTATTCAGTATAACGTAAAAATCAATTGAGCTACAGAAAAATATAAGCAATCAGTACTGAACTATAGTTGAGACTTCATGGGGTATAAACCTTGAAGTCAGCAGTGAATAGTAACTATTACTGTATCTCACATTGGGTCATGGTGGTCTTAGTTGGGTATTGCAGACTACAGGTATGTCACAACATCACAAACAGCAGTCTACAGCAGATGTATGCTAAAAGCATCTGCAACAAGAAAGCTGCAATTAAGCAATAAAGCACAACAAGGGGTATGTTGTTGTGAGATTTACACATGCCTTGGGTGTGATGTGGCACGGGCGAGTGCCGTAAACTACCCAAGTCATGTGTAAATTTCACAGCAACACTCCCCGGAGTGCTTTATTGCAATTATAAAATGAATTAAGAAACAAAATGTGATTTTTATTGAGAATAAATAAATATATTTATTATTTTCTGGAAAATACATGATTTTGTTTATCCACCTGTGACAAAATAGTCCCTTGAAGAGGATGGTTGTGCATATTTAAATGCTGTGCATGCTGAGTAGCTCTGTCTGTCTTTATAGCACTTGTAAAACTCTATTGCCTGTCACTCAAGTTATTTTGGTTCAACGCAGGTGACAGGAAGACTTTTTGAGGAGCTAGATTAACTGTAGGACTTGTCTACATATTCATGTTAATGCCCACTCCAAGCACTGTATCATCTATTGTCAGTGCAGCTGAGGGTGGAGATGGCCTTGCCACAGGTGGGGTCTACAATTTAATTTGATGAATCACCCCATTGTCAGAACCTCCTACTGAGGCACTGCCTAAGGGAGGAGTCAGTGGTGCATCATCACAAACACTGCCAGTGATGTCAGTTGAATCCAGAGGATGAGGAAGGGCGGGTTCACTGATGTCTGGACTGTTGATTTGCACTGTCCCTGTTGGCAGCTTTTCTAAATTTTCTATGTCTGGATGATGTGCTATGCCACTGGCCATTGTGGTTTTTAGACTGTTGTTACCACGATCAGTGGGAGCCGCTGAGGTGAGTTCACAATCGGAGGTGCTGTCACAAAAATTGTCCATGAATGCCTCTACAGAGCCACCAGAAAGCTTGAAATAGGTAATTTCCATTTCTATTTTTTTTTTTTTTTTTGAGGGGGTCTCTGTTTCTCTTTGTGGGTGAAAGAAGATTTATGCTTGGCAAACAGCTGTCTCAGACCGGCACTGGTTAACTTTAAAACAAATAGCAGTTTGAAGGCTGACAATGTTCTGTAAATTGATATCTATTAAGCAGATGTTATGAGGTCAGCACTGGTCAGCTGGGACTTTATTGGGGTGTTTGTTGTGAGAGTTACACACAGCTAAAGTCCCAGTCTGACCAATCAGATGTCAGCATTTTCTTGCCAATTTTGTAATAAGCAATAATGCACAACAAGGGGTGTGTTGTTGTGAGATTTACACATGCCTAAGGTGTGGTGTGGCACAAGGCCACTGGCCAAGTGACCCATTCCACACAGAAGTGGGTAAAGTCCCAGCATAACCCACACCCTGGAATGGTTTATTGTAATTATAAAATGGGTAGGAACTTAAATTTTAAAAATGATTTAATTACAAGCTCATATTTATTTTTTAAAACAGTTTTTTTATTGATTTTTGCTGGAATGTCCTTCCACATTAAGTCAAATAGTACACTGTTGCTACTTAGAATACTTAAGTATGGTGACATATTCTATTGGTTACGACTGCATACCAGGTGGCACAGTGACAGTCCAAGTGTTGGGGGAGTAAGCCATTGCAGGGGACGCAATTGTGCATCTGGGTTGGGAGCTGATTTTTTCCCTCACTTTTATTATCTGTACTGGTCAATGAAAGAAATCCAGGAGAAAGTGAGTGTGAACGCTGACTGAAACAGAGGCCAGAGGAAGCAAGTGTTCAGCACTGAACAGTTATCATGGACAGCTGAAGTCTTAAAGTTATTTTTTTTTAAAACAGGGGTCATTTATGTGGAAACAGGATGGCAAACAGTCAGTAGCGACTGTTCACCTTATAAGACTGACTGAAGTTAAAAAAACACACCGTTTGTGTACTCAAGCTAGCAGTTGATGTCGTGGGGAATGCGGGACTGAGAGGTGGGTGGGAGAAGTCACTGACAATAGACAGTTGTGTGGGGAAAGAAAACGCTACTCACTCTCCCCGTTGCTCGGTCTTCATGTTTTCCAGTCCACTGTTTGCTGACAGAACTAAAGCGCAGTGTTTGTCCTGTTTGGCAGTTGTCTCTGCCCAGCGTGGCTGTTATCATTGAAAGGCTGCCTTCAGAGTTGGGCTTCAGGTGCCTTTCTGGTTGGGGAGTAATAGCGGTGAAGTAATGCTCTCATCTGTGTTTTTTTGGGGGGTCACAGTTATTGGGACACTGGATATTGAGGGTGTAGGGCACCACAGCATGAAGGAGCATGTACTGTGGAGCAGAGCTGTATAGACTGTGAGGAAGGAGCCAACCCTACAGTTAAGCCTGAGCTGTTAGAGTACAATAAGAGAAAAGAAGTCGTGGTTGTTTGCGGTGTGCAGTGGTGAGCTGGGATGGCTGGAACTTTACCCATGGGTTATGCTGTGATTTACCCACGGTAAAGACCCCTGCTGACCAATCAGGTTAGGGGATTTAGAGACCCTATTGCATTATATTTAATATTCATTGCTATCTTCAAGGTTTTACATCCCTCTGTTTGTTGTCTGCTTTACTCCATGCCAGCATAGTGCACCTTTCCCGGTCACAAACAAACAAATAAATAAATGAATGGATTCAAAGTGGTTTGGCGGAATTTTCAAAATCAGTCTGAAGTTTTGAGTACCAACTCGGAGCTGAACCTAAGTTGCCAATGGCCCACTTTTCTCATCCTTAATCTCATATCCAATGTTCAAAATGTTGCCATGCCAATAGGCGAGAAAGTGTTTCTAGAAGAGGCTAGACTTAGTTTCTAGACAGTCACACCCCCATTTTCTTCTCTTGGCTGTTTCTCACAGCCTTCAATCAGCTGCAGGTCTTATGTTTTATCTCACCTGTATTCAAGTACTGCTGCCAGACAAAACTGAAATGCATGCTGTGTTATGCTGTTCCCTACTACAATGCTAGAATAGCATGCTGGATATCAACCCCCCCCCCATTCCCCGTGGCAAACAAAATGCAGCAAAGATATTGGTTGACAAAGTAATGAAAATGTATAAAAGAGAAACATTTTGTATACCTGTTTGACCTGGAAAACTAATTCATGAAAAAGTTTGCCCTCAGTTACTTTATCAGATGTTATGTTTAATAATTAGATGCATTTGTAGGGGCTGTCTGTGCCCAATGTTTAGGCCTTGGTAAACATCTCAAATGTCCCATTGACCCAAAATGTGTAAAATTCAGGATTTACTGAAGAAGGTTCGCTTTTTACATTTGAGCATTTGAAGCCTTTGAAGTTTTCTGCTATTTAAGAAAGCAACCTTTTCACTACCAACTCTTTCCTCCTTTATTTACCTCCCAGCCATAGGGTCCCTCTTTGACTAGCACAGAGGCATTTGGAAAGCTTTGATGGTCCATACCCCTGTAACCATTGTGATAGCCATCCAAGTCTTTATAGTTCAGGCTTATTTTGTCTGCCCCCTCCCCCCCATTTGTCACCCCAACCCTCTTGGTCAAATGAAAAATGAAACAGAAAGATGTTCCCAGTCTTGAGGGGTACACTAATGTGGACCCAAATCGATTTTCCTGCATGTGTTCAGTAATCCTGTAGGCCAAAGTGCACACAGATATGGTCTGCCCTGATAAGCAATATCTGTCAGTAGGAAGATCACTGATACGTCACTGATTTTTTTTTTTTTTTGCTCCTTACTCCCCTCTGACCTGCCTCTCCTTCTGGCTGCCCATAGCTTCCTCCAACCCCTTCGCCTGACCCCCTTCCCCTCACCTCAGATCGTAGCTGACCCAGGGGGTGGCCCGGCATATCCCTTCGCCGGGTGGGTCCCCCTCCTCCGAGGGGGAAGGTGCCAGGAGGGGCGGCCAGCACACTAGGCAATCAGTCCTCTGGGTGCTGCTGAGGTGGGTTTAGGGGCGTCAGGGCATCTCGGGTCGGCAGGAGCTTGGCAGCCATCATCCGGTAGGCCAGAAGGCCAGGCTGTCTGCTTTTCTCCCCTGGGGGCGTGGTGTGCCACGAACATCAAGGCGAAGCTGACGTTCACCACGCCCCCTGTGCAATGAGGCTCGCTTATGCTGCTTCCCTCCCGGATTCCACCAAGAGGCAGCAGACAGCGAGTCACGTCCCCTCCCTCCCCCCGGAGTAGGTGAGCAGTCACAGGACGCCAAGTCTATTCCGCTTCAGGCCTCCTAGCTTAATCTCGAGTCTGACCCAGAACCGCAGTCGCCGGCGCCGCAAGCGGAAATCCAACCGCTGTGCCGACGAGCTGGTCACTGATTTCATTTCATAGTTATGAAGGATTTGTGTCAGGTTGTTTAATCACTGAGTATGTCTCTATGCAAAGCACATCCAACTCTGATCTTACATCAGTGCTTCAAATCCTGATGGGTGGAACAAACCAAGGTGAACCACCCTTATATATACCGTGTCAGTTTGCCCTGTTGACCATACAAGAATACTAATCATGGGTGTTGGACAATAGATGGAGCAGACACGTGTGTTCCTCTTTGAAAACTGGGGCCTTTTTTATATTTTTGTGAGTGAATGGGGTAATGATGTGTTACAAGAAAGTTTAACAATATTTGGTTAAAAAAAAAAACTATGAAACAAATGTGGATAAGCAAACAATGAGACACAACAGGGTGCCAGCTGGGCTGGCATAAATTTACACTCAAGGGTGTACAAATGTGCAAAGCTGCAGGTTGAGTACCTTTTGCCCCAGAAGTATGTTTGTTCCAGCAGATCCAATACCCTGTAGTGTCTTACTGTGCTTATAAAATGGGTTTGTCTGGTAAATTTGAAAAAAAGAATTAAAAAAACATTAACATTATTTCAAAATTACTCAGGTGTATAACAGTAAAATAGCACACCCACTGGGTATCCTGTGACATGCGCTATTGGAAAGTGGGCACCTACCGAAATGGTGACCCACTTTAGGCACATGTCGACAGGGTGACGGTGTAGAGAAGGCAACCAAATTGGGGGTACATGAATGGCGATAGGATGTCACTGTATGTACATGCGTGGGGGGGCAGCTTGCTGAGTGAGAGATTGGAGGAGGGGCAGGATTTGTCAGGGGTGGTGCCGCAGTGAGTTGCTGAGCTGGCTCTGTGGTGTGGTGGGTGGGTGCTGGGTTGGGGTCACCAGAATGCTGGGTTCAGGTCCGGGCGCAGGTGTATTTTGTTGCACCCGGCCCTAGTAGTGTTTTTTTTTTTTGTAGAATTTGCACCCCCCTGACATGCACCCCCGTGGAGTTGAGAATCCTAAAGTAGGTGGGTGAGGGGGGTACAGCCCCCTGCATGACATAAGAATTTCATATCCATTGCACCATTTTGTTTTGCGCTGGGGGTGTACATCACCAAAATTGAACTTTGGCAATGTACACTCACCATAAGGACGCTCGCCTTTCCGCAATTGCCCTTTTGACATAAAACCCTTCCACTGTTGTCTGTCAGAAAGGGGTGCTGGCATAGGTGCTACTGTGGCATGTGTGCTTAATTATTGTATTGTTGATGGCTTCTGAAGATTTTTATACTTTATTTCATTTTTCTTTGCCTTTCTTTAATATTTCAGCTTGTTGTAACAGCCATTTATAACTGTTGAATTGTGGCGGTTGGCATCATTTGTAATATTAGTGCAATATCTCATTGGTATTCCAGCAGCACTGTTTGAAGGAGTTGAGCCTTGGCTTACATTGTGCAATAGTCTGTGCTTCATGTCAGTATTGAGCAGATGATTTTTTTAATTATGTGGTGCATATGGGGATTGCTTACATCAAGAGTAGCAGAGCATGACTGAGCACAAACAGGTGGTAGCACTGGTAAAACTGTGCTGGTGGCTTAGTTAAGACAGAAACAGAGCAGAACAAAAAATCTGCCAAAAAGGTAAAAACAGAATCATCAATAGACAATATTTGATGTATGTAACTATGCTACTGTGTAGTGGATGGGGTTGGTACTTATGAGGTGGTGTTATAAACAGCTTTTTTAAAAGTAGAGAGAAAATTATGACTGCTGAAGTAAAAATAAAAATTCCAAGAGTCACTTGAATATACTTAATAAAGTGGCAAGGCTGGCAGCAGTCCTTCATTTACTTATTGGTGGGCTGAGATAAAATTATGGTTGCTAGCCTACAACATCCAGTCAGAAAGCAAGATTTTCCCAACTTACTATATAGTAACCAGAATCTATATGCTTGATTTTTATGTTTGTAATAAATTTTACTCATGGGCATTAATAATGTATACTAATTTAGCATAGAACAATTCCTTAATTCCATAAAATGAAAATCAATTAATACGAACATGTGCATATTGAACAGGTTCATATTTCCATTCTTCTGACAATGGAGATTATTCTGCTGTAGCTAAATACTCATGACAATTTTTTTTTTTCTAATTTATTTATTAATCTAGTAGCCTTTGATGTGTAAGGCAGGAAATATAAATTGTTTAGTAACAGCATATTCTTTCTATGATAAATGCTTAAGTTATTTCCACACCATTACTTTGTTATGAACAGTATTTCATCTTTGTTAAAAGCATAAGCATGAACAGCAAATATAATGTAAGTGTATTTATAGACAGCATTGGCATTCCAAAAACTTAATTAATATGTTGTAGATATAGGGTTGAGCAAAGAAAAGCTTGTAGAGTAGGGAGATGTAAAAGTCTGTTTGAAAAATGTGTATCGATCCTGCTCCACCTTGATGAAAGGCTGGTTCTCAATTATGTTATTAATCTCACAAGGTGACAATAGAATGAACAGTTGTGTTCTGGATATAGCAGTATGACACATGATTAGTAGGGGTTCCAAGAATAAGTTGTTTGGCAGAATTGAAACCTTTTGCAATTGTTGCTATAGCAGTTAACATAAATCATATTTAACATTCTGAGGTAAACCCACTTTACCATTGGATGTTATGGCTAGGTTTAAGAGCTACAGAGTTGGTTCTGCTGGAGAATCAAATGGGTTGAACTTAACCTGTTTGATTTCACTGCCTGAAATCAATCTTCAGGCTAATATCACAGATATTGTTTCACCACTGTTAGCAGTCCATGAACCATCAGGCTAAATGATAGTAGCACATCAAAACATCTATTTTACAATGGCGACCTGTGAAGAGGATGATGGAACCACGGCACCGACACTTTTGGGTGACTGGCAGTTCTCCCCATCATTGAGGTATGCCCCCCTCCTGGAGTTAGTTTCATAAATAAAGGGGGGCATGGGGATCAATGCCCCCACAAGGTGGGTGCAGGGGGCAAAGCTCCCTGCAAGAAGCAGACTTTGTTGTAATCTTTTGCACTGTGGGAGTTGTGCCCTCTTCATGGGTCACCATTGAAAAGCCACCATTTTGACATGGAACCCTAAATGACATGATGACATGGGCAGAGAACTGAATCACAATTTAAGGCAATTTATTATTTTAATTCTAACTGCTTTGGGTAGATGTTTTAAAACTATATGAACAGTGATGTTTCAAATCCAGGATACTGCATTACTATTGCACAAGCATTTAAAAGTCTCAACATTACTACATACATTAGAACTAATACATTGTTATCATTAACTAACACTGGTAATTAGAGCAGTGACATACTTAAGCTACTAGATCACAGGAAACAGTTAGAAATAGTACATATTCATATAATTTCACTTTGAGAGTTAACTAATAAAATGGGTGAGGAGAACATTGCAATTGAATGTGGGAATTGTTGTATGTCTGTTTGGGAAGAGATACGAAAGAAATGATGAGTTTATTTGCACTAAATGTCACTATATTATGTCTCTGGAAGGGGATTAAGAGAATTAATAAATGGACCAGAAAACATTACCAGTCTTGAAGCTTATGTAGACAGCATGCTAGATGTCTTAGTGGCAAATGTAAACACTATTAATAAATAATTAAATGCTCATTGTGGGGTGGATTTGGTGTCAGCTAAGGGTGATAAAAGGAAGTGTGATGAAACAGAGGAGGATGGTCATGAGGAGGAGGTTGAAGTAGAAGATCTGTAAACATGGATACATGTTGAGGCAGGTGTAGTAACAAAAGGGGAAGAATTGCTGATGCCCATTTTCCTTTGAACCTAGAAAACAGATATGACCCACTACAACAACAGGAAGATGACTTAGAACTTCTGGAAGAGATGGATAAGGCAATCCCTGAAAAGAAAACAGAGCCTAATCTGTTTATAATAGATTATCCTATAATTAGATTTATCAATGCAACTATTTTTAGGGCTAGAAAAGAAAGAACAACTGTGTGTTGCCTCTCAGGAGCCAAGGTAAAGGATGTGAGGGAGAATCTAGAAGGCCTACTGGTTAGATCTAGGGAGAAATCAATAGTGACACTCCATATTGGGGTGAATGATATGGGCCACTGGGTGGATGATGATATGAAAAGAGATTTTGAAGGTATGGGTAATATTTGGAAACAGAAGCAGTATGCGGTAGTCGTTTCTGAAATACTTCCTGTATCGGTGGCAGGAACAAGTAGGACAAGAGCAATAAGAAAGATCAACAAGTGATTACAAACTTGGACTGAAAATGAGGGTTTCAGATTCATTAACAATTTATAAAATTTGTATAATCAGAATGACTTATACAGAGGTGGCAGGCATCACTTGAATAGGCAGGGGAAAAGGATGCTGGGTGATACCATAAATAAAAAATTAGAAGAATATTTAAACTAATTGGCAAGGGGAATGGGTGAGGGGATAATGATGGTGAACAAAAGGTTACTTCTGACATGTATATATTTGGAAGGTCTGGAAAGTTGGGGGTAGTTACTAGGATCATTAATCATGATAAAGCAAATAAAAAAAAATGGTAAAACTAGAAAAAATTAAAATAGGAAATTCTACTAACCAATTCAAGGACTCTGAGGAGAAAATTCAGACAGCTGGAGTCACTGTTGTATATAGGAAAAACAGAGATTATGGGTACAATGGAGACATGGTAGAGCATAGAAGATACATGGAGTAAAGAAATAGCAGGATATACTCTCTTTAGGAAGGATAGAACTGGAAGGAAGGTAGGAGGAGCTGTACTGTGTATTTTAAATACATTATGGGTTGAAGAAATGTTACTATCAATTATAAAAAAGGGTCTGAGAAATGGAGCTTTTTGATTGGCTCTAAACATTCTAACAGCCTTATGTTAATCTTTTATTAACATACATGTACAGCTTAACCATATGCTGAACAAGGTTTAACACTGCTTAAAAGCATTTTTATTATAATAGTAATAAGGCACTCCCAGGGGTTATGTTAATGGTCAGTTAATCACCTTCTAGGGGCATGTGGTACTCGGCTATGCCTCATCCCACATTACACCCCTAGAGGGTGATTAACAGACCATTAACATAACCCCTGGTCATGCCTTATTGCTTAATTGTATCTGAAAAAGAAACTAGCTGGTCTACAACTGGAAAAAAAATTGTAGCAACTGCATCTGTTATGGATCACCTAATCAGTCAGAGAGTATGGGCAAGATGCTAATCAAGGAAATAGAGTAATTTATAGGTAAACATTATATCATCTTAATAAGTGATTTCTGTCTATTGAGGACTGCTGATGGTGGGATTAGTCAGGATAAGTTGATAGCCAAAAGACTAATTGAACTCAACCTGTAACAATGTTAGTGAGACAACTAGGGGCTCTAAAATTCTTTACATTGTTTTAAGTGACCTAGGGGAATCACTAAGAAATTGGAAGACTAGAGAAGCTCTGGGGGACAGTGACCATGAGATGGTTTTGTTCATTGTGGATATGGAGGTCAGGGAGGTCAAAGGAAAGAATAATTGTTGCTGTTTTGGTAGAGCTTACTTCAAAGCCATGATGGAGCAGTATAAAAAATGAGCTGGAGAGGGGAGCTAGAAGACACAGATATAGAATAAATGTGGAATGTGCTAGTAGACAATATATATACTAAAAAGGGGAAAATATGTGTATGGCTAAACAGAAAATTGCTCAGAAAAATCAAAAAAGAAAAAAAAGGAAATTGTTTAAAAAGGCAAAATCTACAGTAAGTGCTACCCAGACTTATGGAGAAAGTGTAAGATAGTAGATAGAAGTTGTAAAATTAATGATAAGATAGCTAGAAATCAAGAAGAACTTGACATTGCTGTAAAATCAAAGGGCAATAATAAGACTTTTTGGTAGAGCAGTGCAAATACTTTTTTCTGGAATATTCAGCCGGATATTTGGTATTTGGGCCCCAGGCATTCAGGTATTTAGTATTCAGCCAGGAAAGGTGTTTTTTTTAAAGATACCTTACAAAGCACTGAAACAACATGATTAATCCTATTGTACTTCAAACCTGGTGTACCATATAAACCTCAACACTTCAACAATCAACACAGAGTTGTCACTAATGCGACACAAGCCACTTGTGGCTCACTTGATCCACCACACCACACACCTTGCACTGCAAAAATCACATCAAGCACTACACTGGGTCAACATCCTAGGGTAATTGTCATAGGTCACATGGTCACAGTCACAGGGACAGTAAGTGCTGTGACCATAGGCATAGGAATATTGCTCAAATTGGCTGTAGTCATAGTGACATTAGAAAGGGTGCTTGCTGCAAAAGTGGCACCAGTGGTGGTGGGGAGCACACTGGCTCTGGATGTGACAGCCATAATGGTAGCATTGGGAACACTGATGGTGGTGGTTGATGCTTCCTGTGCAAGGCATTTAAGCATTAATGCCCTCCTACTACTGGCATAGAAGGATGTGACAGTGAACATGCAGAATGAACAGCTGCAGTCTGGAGTGGTTCATGGGACACAGGCAGGCATGCAATGGGATGACCAGCCTGGGACCTGTAGTGGATTCCCTGCTGCGCACATGCAAGGGATTCTGTGAATGCACAGACCCCATGACTCAGGCTATGATGGGTGACTGCCTGAATCTCTGCCCCCAGCCCTCTCCAGTAGCCCTTTGGGTACGGGAAGCAGTGTGTCATGGGTCCCTGTGCCGAGGCTGCTGGCAGGTATCTGCTAGGGGGAGGCATGTAAAAGTTAGCTCTGGTCCCCTGTTGCGTAACTTGAGCCCCCTGGCCTGGCACTCCAGGAAAACTCTTCTCTTCATGAATGGCGTAGAGTGTGATCACACCTCCTGACACACTCCCAGATCACCTGTGGCAAATAGCTACACAAGTGGGTGGGGATCTGGTGTACAAGGTGTCAGTGCACCTGCTGTGCATGCTGCAGGGGTCCATCGGACCCCTGCTGTGTGGCATTTGTTCATCAGCATGCCTATGCACCACATGTATATGGCGTGTAGGCATTTGTGAAAAGGGCCCATTATGCACACACAGGAAAGTCATGTGCAGTGAGCTACAGGATGGGGAGTTAGTGGACACCCTCCTCAGTCATGCTGGGAACCAAGCCTGGAACCAGATGACAGCAAAAAATAAAACACAAAACTAGAATGTGCTTCACCAAAAACTCATACTGGAGCCGTGTGGCAGAGAGCAATGGAGGAGGGCCAACCCTCGAGGCCCCTGTTACTGAGCACACCAACAAGGAGAAAATAACCAGTCAGAAAGCCAAACCTAGCTTTTCTGATACTGAAAAAACTATACTGACACAAAAAAGCATGTGGAGCAAAAAATGATTTATTTTTTTGCAAATTTAAGGTCTCATTAGTACTGCAGAGCTAGCTCTCAAAAACAACTCTCTCCTGTCCACTGCCAACTCAGAGTTATGGAGTAACATGGTGTGCTTGTCTATCAGCTCCAGAAATGGAATTTGATTGGCCAAACAGACTTGGAAATCTCACTGAATAGTCATTCCCAAATAGTGGGCGAATAGTGAACTAATCGGGAAGGGCATCCGAATATTCGGGCAGCAGGGGAGATCATGCTTGAAAAATGTAATGAAATTCTTTGAAAAAGTTAGCCTTGCTCTTGATGCTGGAAAACCAGTGGATGTTATCTATTTGGATTTTAGTAAGGCATTTAATGCTGTACCACAGACAGAATCAGTCAAGTGTCCAATTAAAATCAAACTTAACTTAGAAAGGGCATGGGTTACTGACAGGACGCAGGCTGTCAGAGTAAGTGGCTATGAATCTTGTACAGTACAAGTGACTAGTGGAGTTCCTCAGGGGTCAGTCCAGGGTCCAACACTTTTCAATGTATACAATTCCGGCATGCAGGTGACTTAAGCTGGGTGGATGAATGACAAAATTTGCAGATGACACAAAAAATCGGTTATGAGTAGATACTCAAGAAAATGTAGATAGACTACAGGGGGAAATAAATGACTTATATAACTGGTTGTTTTCAAGCAAAATAAAATTCAGTCCTGAGAATTGGGCAGTTACACATTTTGGGTACAATAATCCAAAAACAAAATATACCATGGGAGGCACAATTTTAAGGGATATTTTTAATAAGTGGTTTATTTTTGTTGAGCTGAGTTGATCAGAAATAGAAGCACTTTTACTTTTTGTTTCAGTCTGTGCCATTTCACCTTAATTAATGATTTCCTGTACAGGAAGTCACGATTTGACCATTGGCAAAGTTTCTCAAGGCACAATACTTTTTTTTACTATTGGGATCTTACTTTTAGACTTTTTAAAGTCTTTTTTTATCATTTTCATTTAGTACCAGGGTCTGTCTAAATTGGCATAACAGAGTGTCCTAGTACATACACTGGCTAAAAAGATTTTTGTCAAAGTATTGTTTATTTCTTTCAGTTCTTGGTAAAGGCAAAGTACCAAGACAATAAATTAAATTGCCTGTGTGTTCAGACCATAATTTTATTTTTTGTGAATTCTGCATTGTTTTCCCCAAGAACCATAAAATAAAAGAACAGATAAATTATTTTGACCAAGAACCATAAAAAAAAGGGGGCAAATAAATTAAGAATTATGATGGCTTCTCAGACAGCCTCCTTGTCATTAAATAAATATAATAAAAAAAGACTCTAAGGGAATTCCTAATGCTGGAAACCCCACATCAGAGGGTTCTTTCTCCTCATGTTCAATAGCAGCAACAAAAACTGCAAAGGGTGATAAGTAAAATGATAAAGCTGCTCAGCCATCTGAAAGGCATGGGAAAGATGGAGCAGATATCAGAGAGTCCCTGAATCTGCTGATGGCAAAAATATACATAAGAGAGGCTCTGAGCAGACACTGGAAACAGTACCTGCCAAAAAGAAATTGAAAAAAAAAACAAAACACTGCCACTCCTTCTGAACTGAGAAAGATGCAAGCAGATGATAAAGAAAAAAATGCCCTTATTGGTGGGCATATCAAAAATGTGGTGATTTTTCCAAGCCATCCAGGCTATGGGAAAGTATGATAATATGCATGCCCCCCACCATCCACAGGCTCAGGTTCCAGCCCATCTGCCTGCAGAGGAGGAGGAGGAAGAAGACTACTTTATACAAGAGGAGGAGGAGGAAGGTGATCCCACAGAATCATAGCGCCCACCTGAGTAAGATTTTGGCTTACTTCCAGGGCATAATGAGGACTACGCTTTATTTTCATCATTTGTCAGACATATACTTAATAACTCTAAACATCCACCCTCAGGAAACTGAGGAGGATGAAGAGGATGCTGAATGTATGGACATGATGGCATGGCTCCCTAGAGGAGGTTGCTAGTCCCCATATACAAGTCCCTTAAGAAGACCATTTCAAAAATCATGACTGCTCCTACTTTAGCATGCATCCATCAACAAAAAGATTGACAGAAAATATCAGGTGGGCAGACAGGAGGTAGAATACCTTTATACCCACAATAATTACTAAGGTGTAGTCCGAAATCAAAAGTCACTCTCTCTGCAGAGCCTCCAGAAAAGGACTCCAAAAACTGGATACTATGGCCAGTAAAGTTTATACTACAGCTTCCCTGCTCATTAGGTAGGCAGCTTATTCAGCATATATAGGGCAGTACCAGACAACACTGTGGAACACAATTTTGGCACTTGCTGATACAGCAGACTGTGTTCTGGAACACGGCCTGGTTGCCACTTCAAGATCAGCCCTAGTCATCATTAAATAACACTTCCATACTGCTATGGTCACTGATGGCATGGCAGCTAGAGTTCAAGCTCATGCAGTGCCCATAAGAAGGTTAAGGACTACCATCCTTTTCTAGGATACCCAAACCAAAGCTATGGATTTCCCCTTTGAAGGAAATTCACTTTTTGGTGATAAAACAAGAGTTTATACTCCATATGCCCCCATGACTATAAGTCACAATGGGGATACAACAGGGGCAGGGGCAACACCAGCATCCAAGCCTCAGCTAAAGAGAAACCCCTGAAAGTTCTGTCCAGATCTCCCATCCATTGCCAGTGTGGGGGGTGGGGCAGAGATTGGCTCACTACCTTTAGGAATGAACCAATAAATATTACCTCAGACAAATGGGTTCTGGAGGTAGTGGTCCATGGACTACCCCTGCTGTTCAAAAAATTTCCAAGACTGCAATAACACAAACATTCTTTGGAACACTCTCCCACAAAATGAATTTTGCTGGATCTGGAAGTAACAAAATTACTAACAGCAAAAGCTGTAGTAAGGGTCCATACCTCTCAGTGGGGCAAGGGCCTGTTCTCAAGCCATTTTCTCACTCACAAGAAGAAATGAGAAGTGGCAACCCATTTTATATCACAGATATCTAAACAAGTATAAGAAAGAGAAATTTAAGATGCTCACATTGAGAACCCGGGATACCATCTCTGCAGAGAGGACACTGGCTGGGTTACCTGGATCTGAAAGATGTCTATATTCATATCCCAGTCAGGTCATCAGAAGGAAAATATCTCGGGTCCAAGCTAAGGAACTGCAAACACCAGTTCATGGTTCTTCACTTTGGCCTCACCTCAGCACCAAGGCTACTCACAAAATGCCTCGTGGTTGTAGCATAACACCAAAGAAGGTGAGGTATGATAGTTTTTCCCTACCTAGAAGACTGGCTAGTCTCAGAAAAAACAGAACAGGAGAAAAGGTGCTCTCTACTTCCTGTAAAATGCACCCTGGAGTCTCTAAGATTCCAGATAAACCTGCAGAAGTCCCAATTAAAATCTGATCATGTACTGGTCTTCTCAGGAGCAGAGCTAAACACCTTACAAGGGGGAAAGCTTTCCTCCTGCAAGCCAGAGTTTCAGCTCTGATAGCAGCAGTAGAGAGGATGATAATGGTGGGCAAGTGGTAGATCACATCAAACAAACTTAACAAACTTCCCATGCAGTAACAAAAACAGTGGGCAAGTAGTTTCCTAACTTGGACTATGGAAATATCACAGTACTTATCAGACATCATGTCAATGATTTATACTGCAGTTACAATATCTGTCATATTACACTTGATATCCCAGTGCATACACTATGAGTTGCTCAACACACTCAGACTGAAAAAATTGCACTTGTAAACTCAGCTTTGCTATTCTGCGATAGCTCAGTGTGCCTTTTCTTAACAAAAATAAATTAAAAACCTTTAGATCTACAACATTTTTATTAGCTGATAACTTGTATCATTCCCTGTCCACTCATTCAACACAATACACAGTACTGTGCATCTTACATTTCAAGAGTAAACTATCAAAATGGCAGCTGCAGCAAAACCATTCACATCTTATTATTCCTACTTACTAAACACACTTCCATTTATTAATTTATTGATTTTAACCAGGTGAGACACACTAAGCTGAAGCTTGTTTACAGGTGCAACTTGGAAGCACCAGGAAGTTAAGTGACTTGCTCAGGGTCACACAGTATGCAAATAAAGCTGCCTTTAAAAGCCCTGTAATAGCTGACACTCATAACAGCTACATCTAGACCTGTTCTGTAAAGAACTTTGGCAAGTGTGTGTTGAGGCTGCATTCCCTTTACCTGCATCCAGTCACTGTTTCCCAGTTTACTGGTAAATTCATCAACTGAAGAGTGAGAGGAGGGGTCAAGCTGTGTCATCAGTGGGGGAGGAGCTGCCCTGTTCAAATCAAACTGCGCTGCGCATTGCGCGAGTGCAGTAGCACGAGAGTGAGTGGCATGAGCATCACTCAGAAGAAAAATCATTGGGAAGAACATTTTCAGGGAATGTTTGATATAAATGCAGCAAATATCCAAAGGTTTGACATATAAATGTAGCAAAACACTTAGAAAATTACTGTACATTGGAAGATAGGATTAATATATTTTATCTTTAGTAAGTTAGTGTAAGTGTGGACAAATTGATTAACAATGTGTTTTAAATTCCAATTTGTGGTGTAGAAATCTAACAGTTTGTGGTAGAAATGTAGTTAAAATTGTGACTGTGTGGATAACGACTTTCTATATTGTTAACTCTATACATTTTAAGTAAAATGTAAGTACTGTGTAGAGTGCTGATTTATTTTATTGTAACATGTGTTCTATATGGGAAAAACTCAAACCCAAACCAAATTGAGGTTTCAAGTGCTTTGGCTTTGGAAATTAGTTTCCTTCAATCTTTTGGAGGAATACAGATGTGCAAAGAGAATATAGCCATGCTTAGATGCAGAAATCAATTTTCAAAAATTCGACTTCTAATAAATATGAAACCTCAGATAGTACCTACTGGAAGTTATTGCTCTTATGAATCCAAAAGTTGGCTGATAATATCTTTTTTGCTAGGAGGGAATATAGAATTAAATCCTGGTCCTGTAAATAAAAATGAATTGAAAATTATGCATGATAACACAAGGAGTTTGAAAAACAAAATTGATCTATTTAAGGCATGGATAGAAACCAAATCTCCAGATATGATAGCACTGATGGAGACTTGATTAAATAATAAAATAGATGTCAATGAATTAGAAATTGAGGGATTTGTTTGTCACCATTTGGATAGGATAGGTCGGATGGGGGGTGTTATTCTATGCAAAATGGGAATTTGGCCAAACTAGTGTTATATACGGTAGTCAAATTGGGCTTATTGGTTTTCTTTTGGTTAAAGTATCTAAATTGGCATTAATTATTGGAGTTATATATGCTCCCCCAAAAACAAAAGTAGGAGAATTTGGAAATTTGGCACAGGTTATACAAAATCTTTCTATGGGTTATGAATTAATCCTGATTGGGGATTTTAATGCCGCATGGGGTAAGCAGTGGGGGTTAGCGCTGGCAACAAATAATAGACCTATTGCTTTGTTATCTGGAGTTTCTAAAATATGTGAATGCTTAGTCCAGGTCCAAATTAGTGAATACTTGGAAAAATACTCTTTAATAACTGGGTATCAGTCTGGATTTCGCAAGGGATATTCCACGGGCACTGCACTCACTGACATGGTAGATATAATAGCCTCAAAGATGGAGGATGACCTGTCAGTGGGTGCGGTGTTTGTGGATTTATTCAAGGATTTTGATATTGCATCCCATAAGACATTGATAGGATAGATGATAGATATGGGTTTGTCAGAAGAGTCATGTGCTTGGTTTAGATCTTATTTGCAAGGTAGAACCCAACAGGTGTGTGTTGATGGGTATTTATCTAATAAAGCTACAGTTTTGAGAGGAGTGCCCCAGGGCTCCATTTTGGGGCCTACATTGTTTCTGATATATATAAATTATTTGGTGGATACTGTGAAATATGCTGATATATGTTTATATGCTGATGACACATTGTTGATTGCCAGTGGAAAAAATCCCCAGATTATGGCGGTAAAATTACACACAGATTTTGAAGAATTATGTATATGGTTGACAAACTCAGGACTGGTATTAAATAGTGAAAAAAACAAAATTCATGTTATTTAACAAAGGTTGTAAAAAATCTGGGAAAAATGAATATGTAGTAGAGATTAAAACTACAAAAAATGAAGTTTTATCTTTAGTATCAGAATACAAATATCTAGGGGTATGGGTAGATCAGAACCTAAGATTTGATTACCAAATAATTGATACAATTTCAAAAATAAATAAAAAAACTGGGGATGTTTAGATGCTCAAGTTTTTGTATGAACATATATATGAGGAGAACTATAATGAATCAACTTCTTATTCCAGTACTTGAGTATGGGAACCATGTATATGGCTTTGCCACTAAGAAAATGTTGTCAACAATTGATATAATGTATAATCGTTTGGCCCTATTCATCCTTAGAAAGGATTATCATGTGCATTGCTATGATATTTATAAGGAACTTGGGTGGTTTCCATAAGATGTTAAGAGGAAACTAGTTTGGGCAGCATAAACCTATCAAATTCTGAATTTAAAACAACCAAGTTACCACTATGATAAATTGGAAAAGAAATCGTACCATCAAAACTTGCGAGATATAAATTTAAGAGAATTTGTACGTCCTAAATTTAAAAATAAATATAGTGATATGAGATTTGCACAAGTTACTGTTTTATTATGGAACTCGATAAAGTCTGCGACCTATAAAATGCACAAAAATGTAAAATCCTTCATAACTGATATAAAATCAGAATTCATTGTTCATTGTAAGTGCTACGGGTAGATAAATGGGACTAAATAAATGTATTTTGGGTACTATAAATTAGATTATGGGTTTTTCTTAATATAGGTCGAAATATGGGAATATTCATGTATACATTGTTTATGCACTTTATGAATGTAGTGTGTATTTGTATTGTTGTTTGTCGAATTTTGTATTAGTAAATATGGTATTGGTTTGTACATTGTATTGCATTGTATTATGTGTATTGATATATGATGATTTTGTAACTACTTTAACAGGAACATCTTGAAAATAGGACTTTGTCCTAATGATGTGTAGATCCACCAATCTCCTGTATAAAAATGCAAGTGGGGGCTGTGGGATTCAAACCCAGGTCTCCAGGTTTGCAGCTCAGAGCCTTAAACCACTGTGCTACACTGCCTTCTAACATAATTACCTTCTTAAGACTTCCTATTGTCCACATGGCATGGATGGATCCTGCATTAGTCTAACACACACACACACACACACTCAACATACCCATTTGGGAAATTATGCTCCCTTATCCTCTACAGAGGTTGCTGGGGTGCATGAACCCTGTGCCAACCCTCAGGGGGCAGAGGCACACTTCCATCTATTGTTGCCCCTGCCCTGTCCTGCTCCTGATGAAAATCACTCAAGTCCACTGCTGAACCCAGCTAACCTGCATGACAGCATTGTGCTGCCATTGGATTGATAGGGCAGCCTTCCATCCTCTAATTAAATAAATTAATTAAAGATGTGCCCTCATTTGTATT
The DNA here is from genome assembly GCA_016271365.2 of Neoceratodus forsteri. NCBI lineage: Eukaryota > Metazoa > Chordata > Ceratodontiformes > Ceratodontidae > Neoceratodus > Neoceratodus forsteri. Next base: position 1,209,461,533 of record CM057453.1, on the reverse strand, counting down.
GAAAATGCTGTTTTTCAGCTGGCATTGCAAACACTTTATATGCATCAACCCTTGTTGTCTAGTTGCACCCTCCATCATCCCTTTATCACAAGGCAAGCAATCCCTGGTGTCTAGTGGCATCCTTTCCATCTCTCCAGCCAATGCCAGGCATCCCTTGTATACAGTAGCACCCCATCAAACCCTTTGCCCTATGCCAAGCACTCCCTGTTGTGGCATCCACTGTCACTCCCTTTCTCTCCTAAACCCATGCATGGCAATCCTTGGTTTCCAGTGGCACCTCTTCCCTTGCTCTGTCCTATTTCAGTCATTTCCTGGTGTCATTTGGCACCCCCTCCCTTAACCCATCCCATGCTAAGTATTCCCTTGTGTTCATTGATACCTCTTCCTGCTCCCTGCCCAGTGGCAAGTACTTCATGATTTCCAATTTTGTGAAGTTCTAGATTGATTTTCCTAGGTTGCAAAAGTAGAACTATATTCATGATTCTCAATTTCTGAAATTACTCAGCCAGTGTTTATAACTGTATGGTTGGGAGATATTGGGCAGCATTTTGGAAATACTGGCAAATTGAAGCACAAAATCAGGTTAGTGCTGCACGTGCATGTGTGGGTATGTCAGAGGAATTATATTCAAACAGGGACAGCACAAAATTGCCAAGCACAAAACTGAGTTAAAATATTGTATATAAATGCAAATCAATGCACAAACTCAAGATCACTCACAAAATACATCTGTGATTACTTTCACAAATCATGTGACAGGACCTTCAATATAATCATGCTGGGCATACTCAATAGTAATTTGTGCAGTTGCACAAAACCTTAATGTGGGAGTCATTAACCTGTTTGCACTAGAGCATGCAAAGTTTATACTGGAAACTAAAATATAAATGAACCTGCTCTTTATTCAAGGCATTAACTCCAATTTCACATCAAACTGACTGCACTTCACAGCAAATTATAATGCACATTCACTTTCATGTGACATAATATCCAGATTGGACTACTGCAATGATGTTTACCTAGGACTATCTTGGGGGGGCAATTGTGCCACCTGCAGCTAGTGCAGAATGTTGCAGCTTGACAGATAGCTAGAATATAGGTCTCTGAACATATCTTGGCGGTGCATTATAGGGCTGGGCAAAATTTATTTTCTGCCAGTGAATTTCTGGTGAAATTCTGATTCTGCTCTGCAAAATGTCATGAAATGTCCACACAAATTTCATGAAATTTTGCAAAATTGTTATTTCAATTACTTTTATCTAAATGTAAAAGTGTCTATCCAAATTGCACCACATTGGGTATGATGACTTTACATGGTCTATGCAGAAGTGTACGCTGAAGTGTACAATGTTGCTAATATTTGTCTTTAATGATGACTGAGTAATAAGCCTCCAAACTTTCACAAATTTTAAAATTCAATTTTGAAATTATGTAGATTGCAGAATTTTAAGCCCCTGCAACTTTAAAACTAGGGACTGAATTCCACCAATTTTGCTAGGTTCATTGACCCTGAATGTTATTGAGGACACCCCCATGGCCCAGCAACAGAGCATCACACTGCCATGCATGATGACCTAGGATCTCGGAAGTAAGCCTGGATGGTCATGTCAGGAGGCATGTTTGACTGAGACAGCTGCTCTGCAGAGCATTTATGTCAGGGAAGGTTGGTGCTGTCTTCCACTAAGAGAGTGATCCCTGCAGTAGGGCCATGGAGCTTCCTCCTGCAGCAGTGAAAGCTTTGGCTGTGCAAGGCAGAAAGAGGCACCACCGTCACCAGGGGAGCTGGGAGGGAAAATGTAGGAGTAAAACCTGATAACCAGCTGAATGATTGCTGGGTTCAGCTGGATCAAGATACAGTTCTAAGAGCAGAGTATATCCCTAAGTGATGAGCTGCTGTCCAGGACAAAAACGTTATGGAAAAAAATAGCATATTTGTGTCTCAGCTCTCTAATGTCTTGCTCAGTGGTTGGTCTGTTATAAGCAGCCAAATATTACAAAATAACATCAGTAATTAAAGTTGAATTTTATGAGTTTTTGTGAAATTGTGGAATGTTGTGATACTTGTGTCTAAGCCATATCCAAATATTTTCCCCAGTCATACACTTGAGTTGCCATTGTAGAGAATGGTAAAGGCTGGGTAAAGAGGCAATATGTTAGCATTCACAAGAGGCTTCATAGTAAAAGTATAGTGAAACTAAGTGTCAACTATTTTGAGCGATGAGCCATGAAGAATAATCATGGACATCTCTGCGCACTAGCCTGAATTCTTGCAATATGCCAGATAACCACTAGAGCTCACTGACCAAATGACTTGTGGAAGCACATGCACATGCAGCATTGTTTCTTTGCAATGCCACCTGCTGACTCTTTAACAACCCTGTAGATAACAGTGAATATGTTTACTATTTGAAAACAGTGGCACCAGTGATGCTAATCCTTACAACTAGTTGCAACTTAGGCTGTTGTGACAGAAGTATATCAATATATTTTATTATACTGGAGCATGATCCTTGGTATCACCATCGCAGGACTGTTGGAGGGGCATTGCAGAGCCATGATATGACAGAAGTATCTGGATATCTTTAGTCATGCTGGAGCATGATGCTGGGCATCACCATCACAGGACTGTTGGCGGGGCATTGCAGAGCCATGATATGACAGAAGTATCTGGATATCTTTAGTCATGCTGGAGCATGATGCTGGGCATCACCATCGCAGGACTGTTGGAGGGGCATTGCAGAGCCATGATATGACAGAAGTATCTGGATATCTTTAGTCATGCTGGAGCATGATGCTGGGCATCACTGTCACAAGACTGTTGGAGGGGCATTGCAGAGCTATGATATGACAGAAGTATCTGGATATCTTTAGTCATGCTGGAGCATGATGCTGGACATCACTGTCACAAGACTGTTGGAGGGACACTGCAGGGCTATGTGCTACTGCAGGTAAGGTGATTCAGTGTTGATAAGTGCTTTGTGAAAGTTAAATTCCACAACTGGAAATCTACTTTCATTACCTATAGTATACATCCATGAATTTCAGAGTAAATTTTGACAATTAGTCATTTCTAAGTATCCACGATGAATTTTAGCCCAATAAACCACATTTATCCAGCTTAATTATATTCCAGGACATATTTAGTTTGGTATGCATGTCAAAATTTGAATGCAATTCTCCAATAGTAGTGGATTAGAAACATCCACATATGTTCAGTTTGGATCCAAAAATCTCAAATTTTTCACACAGTTTAACAAATAAACTGTGAAAATTTGAACTCCTGTAACTTATAAGTTATGTAACCAACTAATCCTCTATTTTGCAGTTTGTCAGACTCTTCTGAGAAAGTATGCATATAAAGTTTAAATTATCTAGCTCCAAAGGTGATGACGTTGTAAGCAAAGAAGTATTTTTATGAACCTTCACATGAATAATAAATGTTGAGCCCCTAGAACTTCCCTGCCCCTCATCCAAATATCATGAAACTTGGCATCCTTCTAGGGCCTCATCCACTCAGTATGGAGACACATTTCAGATATCTAGTTACAAGATTGTATGAGTTATGACCAATTGAAGAATTTTGAAAAACTCCACGGCATTTTGCAAAATTTCATGCAATTCACAGACTTTTGTGAACATTTCATTAAAGCAGAATTTGCTAATTTTGCCCAGCCCTAGTGCTGTGAAAACTGCAATAGCTGCCAATATGGTGTAGCCTTTCCTTCAAGGTTAGCTTGTTATCCAATAAAGCCTTGCATGGTTTTGGTTTTGGCTATCTGAAAGGGTCCGGGTCTTTTATAGTCTGGGCCAGTGTCACCACTCTACCAAGGCAGGTCAAGCTGAATTCAAGAGTAATAACTATGTGACTAGAGGATGCAGATTATAGGTAAAGGGCAATTCTTTTAAGGCTGAACAACTAAACTGCATTTTTGATGATGAGAACCCTATTACTTCATTTGTGTAAAATTGTCACTGCTTGCTTTGGTCTAAGTCCAAAAAAATGCCAAAAAGGAAAACAAAGCTTCAGGATTTCAACATTTTGGGACATTTTTCAGTGCAGCGAAGGTGCTTGCAAAGAGGAAATTCTGAAACATCATGAAGTACAAAATATTGGTGTAGATACTTGTCCACATTCAAACAATGTATACTTTTCCACATTCAAACACCTTAAATTAACTCTAATGCAGTACAGTATGTCCCTTTTCTTCAGGAATACATAAACAATTACCACATACTGCAGAAAAATCAAGAGAATCCAGAGAAAGAAATCAAAATGTGTTTTTCCCCACTGAATTGAAACAACTTAATGCAACATTGTCAAAATAGTGCATACTTTGCTAACACAGTTCCATTGTATTTTGTAATGCAGAGTACAGTATATAAATTCCACAAATCTCACAAGTGATATAAAAATTCTTGACCACTACACTTATAATTTACTCATCGCTTCCCATAGTTATTATGGTCCTTCCCTTTCACTCTTGTAATTAATTGCATAGTCCTAGATGTACATGACATGTAGCGATGTGGCGAAGTAAATCTTCGCTGGTGAAGGTCACACAAAGTGGCAAAAATTCTCACTTTGTGGAGCTTTGCAAAGCTTCCCCTGACATGAGAAACTTTGACTTCACCCGAATTGCAAACTTTTTGCCATGAAATGTGGAATTTTTCTGTGAAGTACAGAATTTCACCCACAAAATTCCACACTTCGTGGTGAAACTGCACTTCGCGGTCAAGCCACACTCTGCAAATTGCAAGAATTTCACAAATTAATTTGCAGAGCAAAGTTTGCTGACTTTGCCCATTTTTAATGACATGCTATAACTCACATCAAGGTTTCTTGTCATGCTAAAATATACAAATGCCAGCCAGCCCGGTGGCACTGAGGGTTGAGGTGCTGGATGCCACACCTCGCGCCACACTGGAGACCTGGGTTCAAGAATGAGCTTGAGCTGCCAGGGATCAGCAGGGGGGGAGAGAGAGGATTAAGCATCTGGAAGGCTGCTCTCCTCTCTCAGGGGGATCCAGGTGATTGCCCAGCACTGCAGTGGCCCCCGGTGGAGACCGGAGGTGCTGCAATGGTCAGGGCTGGTGTAGTGGGAAGCAGAGCTATGACAGACATGCCTGGTGTCATTGCATGCTTGGGCTCTGCAAGGGAGTGAGGGGAGGAGGGCATAAACAAGGAAACCTCCCTACTATTCCGATAGGTGATGGCTCCCTACAGGGCTGGCTGCTACACATCCAGGACCAGATCCTCTTTCCACCCCCTCGGTCTCCTTGCTGACCCAGCTGAACAGACCTGATTGTAGACAGATTGCCAGGTAGGTGCTTGGTGGCCCTGCCTCAGGGGGGCTCAGAGCCGGGGGGCTTGTCTTGCATGGGTTCAGTGGGGGGCAGTAATATATATGAGAAAGATCACGGTGGGCTGTAGAGCTGCTCAGCGAGATGGGGTAGCTTGAGAGAGTTTGGGATGTAGGTGATAAAAAGAATTGTGATATATGTGTGTGTGTGTGTGTGTATATATATATATATATATATATATTACGGTAGCACGGTAGTGCTACCATAGTTAGGGTTGAGGAGCCATTTCTATGTTAAACCCCAAAATTTTACACCTTAATAACTTTGCAACTGTTTGACAGATTTGCCTGAAATTTGGAATACACGATCAAGAACCATAGGCCTTGGGATATGCCAAGCTTTGCACCGGTCGGATATCACGGCTGCAGAGTTATTAAGCGTGATCTTGTGCTGCGTTTCGCTTTTCTGGAATTCTCGGTTGTAGCCTACAGGTCGCGACGGTTTTGTGCTTAGCCCAAAATCTTCAGGGAACATGTGGCCAGGGTCCCCAATGTGCCTTTCAAAGATTTGGTGAAAAAATATTAAACGGTTCAAAAGTTATTCAAAAAACAATTTCCCATTATAAGTCAATGGGAAAAGTTAACAAAAAGTTTGACAGTGTCACAAATGCATTTTTACTTTTGCAAATGGCCCTGTTACTTTCGCAAATCCGCCATTTTGTTTTCAGCTAGTGATCAGAAAAATGCTTGGCATTTAAATTTGGGACCCTCTAGCAACCTAATTCTTTTTGTATTCACCTAGTCAGACCCTGAGGATGCTAGCCATGTCTTTATTTTGGGGTAAAACACCCCAGAAATATGTTTTCAAATTTCTGGAAAAGTACTTCATAAAAGTACTTTTCCGTGCTCCATGAAAGTGTCATAAAATTTTGCAGCTTTCACAAATTGCTGACAGTAGTTTTCTAGTCTGTGGGAAAATGACAGCAATTCTTTGGCACTGCACTGCAAAAGAACGGTTTGGAGTTTTGTGCTGAAATTTGGAGAGAACACAGCCGAAATCTCACAGATGTGCCTTTCAGTGTTGTGTTGAAAAAATATTACACAGCAGAAAAGTTACAGAACTCCAAAGTTGACAGTTTTTCCCATAGGATAACATTACGGCGCCCGAGGCATTACAGGAATCTTTTGGCAACCTGCTGCAAAATAATGGTTTGGTCTTTATTCCTGAAATTTGGAGAGAAGACAGCCAACAGCCCACAGATGTGCCTTTCAGTGGTTTGGTGAAAAAATATTACAGGGAGGCAAAGTTATGGTGCTCCGAACTTCTCTTTTTTTCCACAGGATAACATTATGGCGTTCACCGCACCTTTCGAGGCCCGGTATCTCGGAAAGCAGTGCGAATCTGGACTTTGTTGAAGAGTCGCCAGCCCCCAAGCAGGGCTAAGAACAAAACTAGCCAGGACAGTCATAAATCATATGAATTTTAAATTTTTTTCACGCCGTGACGGTTCGTGAGTTATAACCTGTTTAGTATTCCAAGTCCTCATTTTCTGCTCCGATACCCATTATTATGCATACATTCTTTGTACTCACTGTCTTTCTCTATATGCAGGTTTGGGAAAACCAGCATATGTAACACATTACTACTGTTACCATTGTCCTTTCCACTTGTGGTTTTCATTACCCGTTCACCCTGCATTAGCGTCTCACGCCACCATGTCGCGTTATCCTTTGCGTTTTTATTTGCGCTTGCATTTCTGTTATTTTTTGCCATTTATGTCTACAGTACTGTTTCTCTTTCTGTTTCACTTTGCGTCGCCATTTCCATTGACATTTCCATTTGCAGGCACCATGTTACTATGTGACAACACATTACGTGGCAGACCATTCCCGTCTACGCCACCGTGTGCGTTACCCTTTCTGTTCTATTTCACTCTTACGTTACCATGTGCGCCACTGTTAGCACTTCTGTTTGCATTGCTGTTCCTGTTACTATGCCTCAAGACATCACGTGGTGGAGCAGGGGCCCTTGGGCCCCACACTCCCCGGCGCCATTACATTCACTATTTCTGGTTATCATTCTCAAAAGAAGGAAATTAGAGGCAAAAAACTCCATTTAATGCATTAGTTAGGGTTGTTCCACAGTGAGCAAGGTGAAATCCGGTGTTAGGGTTGAAAACCCCTGGACCCCTGCCCACTCCCAGCGGCATTGGGGTGTGCATTGGAGTCGTCAGTCCCAACTCTCACCCCATTCTCCCATACTTCTGCTGCTACACATGTGATGGGGTGAGTTAGGCTGACGACCCCAATGCACACCCCAATGCCGGTTGGGTGGGCAGGGGTTTTCAACCTAACACCGATTTCCTCACTTTTGTTGCTGTGGAACAACCCTAACTAATGCATTAAATGGAGTTTTTGCTCTATATATATATATATATATATATATATATATACACAAATGCATTGGTGTTGTGAATGCCTTCACCCACCCAAGAAGTCTATCTATTTCTGCATGACTGGACATCATGGAGGGTGGTATATGCCCCTATATTAGGGTTGTGTGGGCAGTTTTAAATCCAACTTTTACACCTTGATAATATGGAAGTTCCTGTATGGAATCGCCTGAAATTTGGCATCTGTGTAGTAAGTGCCAGAATCTCTTGATCCTATGAATTTGGTAGTGCTGTTCAGCACGTTAAACATTTTAGAAAGTTGAAACCCATAAAATATGACTCTTAAGACCATTGTTGCTCCCTGACAGCACAAAAATGGCTAGTAGTTAAAACCAGAAACTTACAGGTTTATAGAGTTTGCCCAAAAAGCAATTCTTTGCTAGGAGTCACTATTCTGAAGTTTGCAAACTTCTAATGAAAAAAGAAAGTAATACATAGATATATAGATGTTGATTGCAGACAAGAACTTATGGCCCACCTAGTCTGCCCATTAGTGCATGTAACTGTGCTTCTTCAAGCTTCCCTAGAACTAGGCTGTTCCCTTCCTCCCAACTACCAGGATCCCCTTATGCCTATCCCATGCATTCGTAAATCCTGTAATCATTTCTGCCCCCACCGCCTCTTCCAGCAGGATGTTCCATTTTTCCACCACCCTCTATGTGAAGAAGTAATTCCTTATGTTCCCTCTGAACCTTCCTCCCTCCAGTTTCATTCCATGTTCACTATTTCTGGAGCATCTTTTTCTATGAAAAATTGTGTTTTCCTGCACCTTGCTCCTCCCCGTGATGTACTTATATGTCTCAATCACATCCTCCTCTCCTCTCTTCTGGGGAGTACATATTTAAGTATTTCAGCCTGTCCTTGTAGGTTCTGTGATGTAAACCTTCCACCATCTTGGTTTCCCTCCTCTGAACTACCTCCAGCCTGTCTATGTCCTTATGTAGGTAAGGTCTCCAGGACTGGACACTGTATTTGAGGTGTGGTCTTGCTAGTGTCCTGTATAGTGGAATTATGACCTCCCTTTTCCTGCTGGTGATACCACTGCCTATGCATCCTAGCATCCTGTTCACTTTTCTTGCCACCTTGTTGCACTAACTCCCCACCTTGAGGTCATCAGGGATGATAACCTATATGCCCTTTTCCTGCTTGGAGCATCCTATATCCTCCCCTCCCAGCTGATATATTTGTCCTTGGTTTTTGTGCTACATGTGCATTATCTTGCATTTCTTTGTGTTAAATCTCAATTGCCACACCCTTAACCAGTCCTCAAGCTTCTGCAGATCTCTTCTCATTCTATCCACAACCTGCGGCATGTCAACCCTATTGCAAAGCTTTGTGTTATCAACTATCAGGCAGATTCTCATTTCCAGGTGTTCTGTAATGCCACCGATAAAGATGTTGAAGAGGACTGGATCCAGCACTGATCCCTGTGGAACTCCACTGGTCACCTTTCCCTCTGCGAAGTGACAGCAATTTACCACCACCCTCTGTGTCCTGCAATCCAGCCAGTTCTCCACCCTCCACACCTCTGTCCTACCCACTCCCATGTTCCCCAGCTTGTTTAGTAGCCTTCTATGTGGCACAATGTCAAATGCCTTGCTGAAGTGCAGGTAGGCCACATCCACTGTCCCCCTGATCCACCTATCTTGTCATCCAGTCAAAGAATTCAATGAGGTTAGTCTGGCATGACCTCCCTCCAGTAAAACCACGTTGCCTTGGGTCCTGTAGACTGTTAGCAATCAGGTGTTCCACTATTCTTTCCTTAAGTAGTGTTTCCATGATCTTCCCTACTACTGAGGTCAGGCTGACTGGCCTGTAGTTTCCCTAAAATCAGCAGTTTGCACACACACAAAACATTTCTTCAGCATTTTAAGGATAACGAGATTTTTGCAACACTAACATACAATAAGTCAGTTTTATGATGGGGGAACCATTTTTGTGACTGAAAACTGCAGATTTTGTTTGATTTTAACTAATAAAAATAGCTCCCATATACTTTAAAGATTGCTGTGGTCAAAAGCCCATCCTAACTGGCACTGGAGATCCCCTAAGTGTGTCTGGCAGTTGGTAGCCCACACACTGCTGGTCCCTCTTCTGCCCAAACTAATAAATAGAGGGTGGTGGATGCCCAAACCCACCACTGGTATCCTCCTGCCTGCTGGACACAACTCCAAAACAACTGGTGGTGAGTGCCCAGTCCCACCCCCAGTATCACCATTCCTACTTGCCCACCTCAATTCTTAAATGAAAAACAATGGGTGCCCAACCCCTCTGCTGCCATTCCCCCACCTTCTCTAACTCTTAAACAGCTGTTAAAGGGTTCCCAGCCAGGCCTAGTTATTGCCACATCCACCACCAACTCAAAAACACTACCCCCAGCTATAGGAGATGCATCCCTTGCCAATAATATCCCCCTACATATCCCATATTATAAAGAAAAAAAGCACCCTATCTCACCCTCTTTATCCCAAGTCACCCTCCCCTACCCCATGTCCATACTGAATGGTCCCACTTTGGGATTCCTCAGTGTCTCACACCATGGTCATCAGCTATCCCACAATGTGCTCCTTTTTCTGCAGGTAAGGAAGAAAATGACAGAATCCCAAAATGGTGATATTAGATTCCGTTAAGGAAAAAAAAATGTGTCTGAAAATGGATTTGGGGACAATTTTGAACATTGCCAATTGGGTGGTAATGAGGAGAGGTGGAGGTATAATGACCTAAACCCTCAAATGTTGTAAATAAATATCAAAAAAGTTACAGGAGTTAAAAAAAATAACCCCTCAAAAAATAAGCCCTAAAAAAAGTGCATCGTTGTATGTACAAGGGCAATTTAGTTTTTTTTTTTCTTAGTTTTTTATCAGGGTTTTTTCTAATGTTTACAACTTTTTTAATTTTTAATATTATTTCACCACATTTGAGGGGTGGGATTCATAGTACCCCTTCTCATGAACACAGGGACCACAAGGCCACTCACAAAGCAAGCAATAGGTTGGAGACATGTCCAATGGGTGTACTGCTTCACATAGGGGAATAGCATGAAGCAAGCTTGATGTCTGGTGCCTTGCACTACTGGTGTGTTGTTTCATGTAGTGCCCACTGGTTCTTGTGCAAAGCAAACTGCAAGTCCAGGAACATCACAGAACATGCCATTGAAAACAATGAAGGAATCAGCACCACACTAAGACCAAATCACAATATGCTGATAATCCGAGCAGAACTCACACAGTTAGTGTTTGTCCAGGGACATACCTGACAGGTGTGTTGCTTCTCTTAGGGTCCTCAAGGCCCTTCATGAAGCAACCTACAGCTTCAGTGCCTTACCCCGGAGGCAATCTACTTTGCACTGGGCTCACAGATCCCTGTGTGAAGCCAGCTCCGTGTCTGGGACCATGCCCACCATGTGTGCTGCTTCATGGGATGCAGGGCCCTGTGATAACCAAGAAACAGGTCTAATGCTATGCCTAAGGTGTGTTTTGCTTTGGTTTGCAACCTCAGGGCCTTGCAAAAAGCAGGTTACAAGTCTGGGGAAATGCATAGTATGCATGTTGCCTTGCATAGGGCCTGCAGAGCCCTACATGAAGCAAGCTGTAGATCATGTACTTGGCCCAGTGAGTGTGCTGCTTCACACAAGGCCCACAGGGCCCTGCACAAATCCAGATACAGGGCTGGGTCTATTCCCAACAGATGAGTTGCTTTAAATAAGGCACAGGGCCCTGTGCAAAGTAAAATACAGGTCCAGGACCATGACTGATGGGTGTGCTGCTTTACATAGGATCAGTAGGGTAATGCTCAAAGCAAGCTGCAGTTCCAGATCCCTGACCAGTGGGACCAGTGCTTTGCATAGGGCCTGCAGGGCCCTGTGCAAAATACCCTACAGGTCAGGGATTCTGCTCCATAGTCTGCTTCTCCCCATAGTGCCCTCAGGGCCCTATGCAAAACAGACAATAGGTCAGGCCCCTTCCTGCCTGATGGGAGTGTTGCTTCAAATATGATCCACAAGGCCTGCCATGAAGAAAGCAATAGGTTCTATATGTTGTACATCTTTTTCAAAAAAGTAATGCAACTAGTTGGGGGGGGGGGGAAACTATGTGAATCCATCCATTAGGGTTGAAGCATTAAAGCATCAAGTTTCAGAAAATAAAAAAAATAGGGTTATGTGCAGGATCACTGGAAAACTGCAGGAAAGATTCCCCAAAAATGCAAATATTTTTGCAAAAATTGTTGAGGAAATTGCAAAAGTTGTACTATACATCCCCAGTGCTCCACAATATAGCTGTTATCATTTTCTGAACCACATAATGGCCACATTAAATTATTATATTGTCACTTCTATATGCCAACAACTTGAGGAAAGGTTTGTGGTGGTGGACTTTATCAATCTGTAGAATTCTTCTGAAATCTGAAAACATAAACCTCTTGCAGTGTTAATTAGATTTTATTTAGTGATCCACAGCATGTCAATATTAAATAAATTCACAAGCAACATATTTTGCAAATGCCTAGTGGTAAAATGTTAAAAAAATAATACAAAAACATCATTTCACTGCCATCAGACAATGGTTTGCAATTAACTTTTGTTTTATTCTGAATGCAATAGTATATGTCTAGTTGAAGAAAAATGTTTAAATATATTTCACCTGTTTTATCATATTGTTTATTGTCCTGTAACTCTCCATGGTCATGTCTGCAATGCATGCCTAATGCAACTACTGTACCTACAATAGTAAATGAAAACAAGTTTTGCATTGCAGTCACCGTATGTAAATGTGTAAGTGACAGAGTGTTGGAGCCACTCAAGCACATTTAAGTTTAGAATCAACAGGACCAATGAAAACCCTCATCTAATTGAATCAAGATCCATCCAGAATGAAATGTATACAAAGAATAATAAAACCCTTCCACTCTCAGAATGGTTTTGTAGTTTGCACCCCATTTAAGTAAATGGCACAGTTTGCACCTTTACTGCCACCCAGTGTTTCAGTTGCTGTGACAACTTAGATAGGTTGCTTAAAAAGCCACACATGCTTGGCCAGTGAATTTTGAAACCAAATCACATAGTGAATCAGATGGAAGCAGTAACACACAGCACACCTTAGAAACCCCCTTCCATTCTCACATTGCATTGTTGTGGCAAAACCCTAGTCTGCATGTTTTATCAGTATATTGAGAGTTTTTCTTTGAAAATGTTAATATTTTAACATGGTTTGGGAAAAACTCCCAGTCCCAAAATTGCAAGAAATTGTGGAAATATTATGAAGAATGATGACAATTGTAGATTTTGCATTAATATTGCAGGTGCAATGTTTCAGTGGCCCTAGTGATATGACTCTGGAACCATGGAAAATTGATAGGGTGTTGTTCCACATGGTTTGAATGATTCTGCAATATAAGATTAGTGTTACCCTAATATCAGCACTGTCTTCTCATGTAAATTAAATGACATAGCAATGCTTGGGTAGAAAGTGCTACTATTGGTAGTAGTAGCAGTAGTAAACGGAGTCCACAGTGAAGAAAGGAGAGTTACTAGTGGGGTACCACAGGGTTCAGTACTGGGACCAGTCCTTTTTAATGTCTAAGTGACACTGCAGAGGAACTGGAAGGAAAAGTATGTCTCTTTGCAGATGACACAAAGATCTGCAACATGTTTGATACACAAGATGGAGTGGAAAGGATGAGAAGGGACTGACAAGGTTGGAGGAATGGTCAAATGTATGGCAGCTTAGATTCAATGCAAAGAAGTGCAAGGTAATGTACCTGGGAAACAAAAACTCAGGGGAAGAGTACACAATAGGGGGTGAGATACTGACAACAACAAAAATGGAAAAGGACCTGTGGGTAATTATATCAGATGGCCTAAAGGTGGGCAAGCAATGAGAGAAAGCAGTAAGGAGGGCTGGGGAGATACTGGGATACATAGGGAGAGGCATCAAGAGTAGAAAACAAGAAGTTGTTATCCCTGTGTACAGACAGTTGGTGAGACCCCGTCTGGAGTACTGAGTGCAGTTCTGGAGACCCCATCTCTGCAAAGACATAGACAGAGTGGAGGCTGTCCAGAAGAGGGCAACCAAAATGGTGCAGGGTCTGCACCAGAAGACATACGAAGAGAGACTAAAGGAGCTTAATAAGTATAACCTTGAGGAAAGAAGGGAGAGGGGGACATGATAGAAACTTTCAAGTACCTCAAGGGAATCAACAAAGTCCAAGATGGTAGTATCTTTCAGAAAAAGAGATGTGCAAGCACAAGGGGGCACAATTTGATGATAGAGGAAATATTTTTTCACAGAGAAGGCTGTGGATGCATGGAGCAGCCTTCCTGAGGAGGTTGTGGAGTCAAGAACAGTAGGGTAATTCAAGAATGCATGAGACAGACATAAGGCAGTTCTAGCAAGGGGTAGGAGGAAGTAGGCTGTTCGTTAACTAGGATCTGCAGCTTATCCATCAGGTGGGAAAATGGGCAGACTAGGTGGGCCAAGTGGTCCTTATCTTCTGTCAAATTCTATGTTTCTATGTTTTTATTGGGTAATGCCAAACATACCTCCAAACTGTCCCTGATTATTAGGGACATCCCTCATTTTGCCCCTCAGAATTGCTCTTTCCCTTATCCATCCCTCATACAAAAGGTGCTACCCATACAAAGAAGGTGTGTTAAATTTAGACTTTAAAGCAGAAGTTCATAGTATTCTAACATGCTAAAGCAAAAATAAACTTTGTATAAGTATAGGCAATAGTTTCCACAGAGTTTTGAGCTTGTATCTCCATGGTTGAAGATGTGTCCCTAATTATGATGGGCAGTATCCCACAATGTCCCTCATTTTGAGTGGCTGTGTCCCTCCTTTCAGTGACTAAAAGTTGAGAGATATGATGCCAACTCAGCTTCTTATGATTGTTCAGACCAGGAGGATCACCAGCCTACCAGTTTGTCATGGTTCCAAAGAACGGTAGCTCCTCAAATTGTAGTTCCTTTGTGTACTATATTTAATTTGTCCATTATAACTCAGGAATTCCCTTCTAGCTGGAAATTAGCTTGTATTGTTCCAGTACCTAAAAAGGAGAATGCCAAAAGTATGAATGATTTTTCGGTCTAGTGCCATTTTGAACCCATTGAGCAAAATATTAGAAACAATTGTATCTAAGTAAATAAAATGAATATTTGGATAAATGGAACTTGCTTTGTATGCATCAACATGGATTTGGTTCTCTGAGGTATGGAGGAGGGGCATTTAAGGGGCCGTGTTTGTAGACCTGACCAAGGCATTTGATCTTATTGATCATAAAGTGCTTTGTCATCAATTGGAAACTGGGGGGACTGCAAATAATGTTGTCTCTTGGATTCAGTGTTATCTTACTAACCATGCTTAATCAGTTGGGATTGGACCTAAAATGTCATGTCCAAAATCACTTTCTTGTGGGGGTTTCACAAGGGTTCATTGTAGGATCCCCTATTATTTTCTTGTTCATAAGCCTAGTTCTACAGGTATGTTCAAACTGTGGAATGATTTTGTACACTGATGATTTGATTATTTTTCAGTGCTCCAAGTGTTCTTGGAGATCACTAAATTTCTGAATTGTGATTTATGTGCAGTAAAAGGATGGTTGCAAGTAACAACCTGGTCTTAAAATCCTCCAAAACTAAGTCCAGGTTGTTGGCTCCTCAGTACTTCTAAATAAGATTTCCCTTTATTAAAGAGGGACACTGGCCAAAATTTCTGGCATCAGTAAATTCAGAATCTGGATCTGCCTATCCCTAAGGGAAAGGGGAGATTGTTTAACCAGGAAAGGCACACTAAGCCAGACCTTGTTTCCAGGTGTGACCTTGGAACACAAGGAAGTTAAGTGACTTGCTCAGAGTCACACAGTATGCAGGTGGGGGCTGATGGGATTCAAACCCAGGTCTCCAGGTTTTCTGCTCAGTACTGGTAACCACTATGCTATACCGCCTCCAGCACTATCCTCCAGTGTTACCTCTAGAATATCCCTAATCAGCCTCATGCTAAATATGAGAACTATGTTACTTTGTTTATAAGTTACAAGTCATTTTGTAACCCTAAATTCACTGCCTGTTCACGAAAAGTCAGTTTCAGAGAAGAGCTACTGATTATGTCATAACCTGAACTCTCAGCCTAGTTTTCCCTGCAGGCTACCTTATATGACTTATTGATCCCAAGTTACATAAAACTGCAAGTGTAGTAAACATCTGAAAAAGGAAAACATTGGGTGGGTCAGCATGTACATTTCCATTATTTGCAGATGCAAGGTACAGTACTTCAGAATGTGACAGGGGTTGGTATGCAGCAGTAAACATAGTTTTAGAATGTCAGACTTGTGGCAATTTTTAGAATACTGCAGGTATGAAATTTCATAATGTCTCCAGGTTGCAATTGTGGAATGCAGCAATGATACAATCTCAGAAAGTAGCTGGGGCACATAATTTTGGAAGGTGGCAGACATGCTAAAATTCACAATGTGGTGGTGTCACATATTTTTAGAATGAGGCAAAGATAACAAATTTGAAATGTAGGGACACAAAGTTGTGGAAGATGGCAGGCATATTTAATTTTGTAATGTGTCACGGATGCATACATTTGGCATGTGGTTGTGATGCACAATTCAAAATGTGGTTGGGATGCTTGATTTCAGACTGTGATGGTAATATGCAATTTCACAATGTGACATGGACATGAAATCTCAAAATGTGGTGGTGACACAGTTTCAGAATGTGGTAGTTACATGCAATTTCAGAATGAGGCAGAAATGCATAATTTTAGAATGTGTCTTAGGCATGCAGTATCAGAATGTGACGGTGACTCATTTTCAGAATGTGGTGGGGAGGCACAATGTTGGAATATGGTGGGGATGCACTTTTTCAGAAAGTGACAATGACAGGCAATTTTGGAATCTGTAGTTTACACATAATTTTGAAATGTGGTGGGAAAGCACAATCTTAGAATGTGGCGGTGCTGCACAATTTTGGAATGTGTCAGTGACACACAACTTCAGAATGGGGTGGTGATGCACAGTTTTGAAATGTGGCAGTGATGCACAGTTTCAAAATATGGCAGTGATGCACAGTTTTGGATTGTGGTGGTGATGCACAGTTTCAGAATGTGGCAGTGACAAACAATTTAGGAATGGGGCAGTGACGCACAATTTTGGAATGTGGTGGTGACATACAATCTCAGAATGTGGCGGGGATGCACAATTTTGGGATGTGGCAGTGATGCACAGTTTTGGACTCTTACAGTGGCACACAATTTCAGAATGTGACAGTGACATACAATTTCAGAATGTGGCAGTGACGCACATTTCTGGAATGTAACGGTGATGCACAATTTTGGAATGTGGCAGTGATGCACAATTTTGGAATCTGGCAGTGACACACAATTTCAGAATGTTACAGTAACACACAGTTTTGAAATGTGACCGTGATGCACAATTTTGGAAAATGTCTGTGACACACAATTTCAGAATGTGGCAGTGATGCACAATTTTGGAATGTGGCAGTGATCTGCAATTTTGGAATCTGGCAGTGACACACAATTTTAGAATGTGGCCGTGACACACAATTTTGGAACGTGGCAGAGATGCATAATTTTGGAATGTGGCAGTGATGCACAGTTTTGGAATCACTATTACTACTACTAAGGTAGTTAAGGAGCTAGGAGATGGTAAGTCCATGACTGCTCCCATTATTTACAAGTATAGTAATTGAGTTTATGCCCAGAAAGAAGTAGGTTTTCTAGACATGTTTTAAAGTCAGCTTTGGTTTTGCTAATAATGGTAAACTATTCCATGGTTAATTATTCTATGAGTATAAAATATGGTGGTGTTGCACAGTTTTGGAATATGGTGATGATGCAAAGTTTAGAATGTGACATTGAACCACAACTTAAGAATGAGGCGGGGACATGTAGTTTTGGAATTTGGCCAGGATGCACAATTTTAGAATGTGGCTGGGACGCACAATGTTGGAATGCAGTGGGGATGTCAAGCATGATTCTGAAATATGATGGGTGCATAGAGTTCTGGAATGTGGCAGGGACAAGAAATTTCAGAGTAAATGGTGTGTCCTGTCACATTCCAACAGTGTGCATCCTCACTATTTTCAAAAATTGCCAGTTCCTGCCAAATTCCTCAATGTGTGTTCCTCTTGCATTCTGAATTGAATTTCCCACCACATTCCGAGATTGTATGTTCTCCCCAACATTTTAAAATTGTGCACCACCTTGACATTCTATACCTTGGTTCAGCACTGTATTCCAAAACCACCTCCTGAAGAATTTTAAAGTACAGTACCATGCATATGAACATTCTGGAATTGCAAGCTCTGCAGTAAACCTGTGTCAGTTTATTTTAAATGATTACTACAGCTACAGTTTCTTAAACTTTGGAGAAACAGGTCCTATAAGGTTGCTGACAAGGAGGACTACACTGAGTTCAGGTTATGACATTATCCATGGCTCTTCACTGAAACTTGCTTTTTTGAACAGGCAGTAAAATCAGGGTTACATAATAGCTCATAACTTTAAAATGAGGTAACATAGAAACCAAATTGGTTAATGCTGCAATGTGTCACTTTTGGTTGGACTACCTCTTTAATTTTATATCTGGATGACTTGTCTGTTGAGCAGGTTGCTTTCTTTAAAGGACAACTAAACAGGTTAATTATACAAAACAACACTGCCAAAATCGGAACTCATAGGGGAGTAACATAATCCCCTACCTTTTATGTGCTGTGCTTCTTGTAATCCAGAATCACCATTTTATACTGTTTTGTCATGTTCTTGAAAATGTAAACAAATCAGCAGAGTTTTCAAAGTCCAAGGCTTGGTAGTACTCTAAGATGGCTGCTGTGTGGTAATGTGGTGATGTCAATCGAGCAAGACTGCTCCAGAGTGGGAATGATATTTGCATAGTGGCTTCTTGTGTAGTGTGGAATTACAACCTTTAGATTGCATGTTTGGGGCAAATCCTTTACTGTGCATATGTGAAGTGGGTATCACATATGCACAGTAAACTATTTGCCCCAAACATGCAGTCTAAATGTTTTAATTCAACAGTATACCAGAAGCCCCTATGCAAATACCTTTACCACTCTGGAGCTCTCTTGCTCCACTGAAACCATTACATTACCACGTAGCAGCCATCTTAGGGTAGTACTGAGCCGTGGACTTTGAAAACTCTGATGATTTGTTTACATTTTTATGTTTGCTTGCACGCATATGCAAGAAACATAGTGCCATCATCCAAGTTTTTGTAGGTGTGGCACCCTGTCTTCCAATTCAGTCAGTGTGTTTGCAGGCGTGGCCACAGTTCACCAATGAATGCAGCAGCTGTCTATGACAGCAGTTGAAAATGCAGTGGCATGCAGCTGAAAGGGAGAGACCACTTCAGTGAACAGGGATAAGATAGTGTTGATTAGCATATTGCCGGCAATCCTGCTTGTATACATCTCTGCTTTCTCTTCCTGGAACATAAAATCAGTTTGAAGTGAACTTTTCCTAGGACTATCTTTCCAGGAGGAGGCAAGTGACTAAAATGACATCCTTGGAATGTTTCCAAACAAAGATCTAATTGCCATCCTTGGAATGTTGAGTCAGAGTTCAGGGTAGGAGCGGCATTGACAAAAGCAGGAAAACAGAACCCCAAAGAGACTAAAAAAGTAGATGCAATTGTCGTCTGTTGGCACACCTGATCAATATAGTAATAATATTCCCCAGCCTCTGAGTGTCTCTGAATAGTGCTCCCCCCCACCCACCACACACAGTATGGCTGATGGGGGTGCCCAATCCCCCATCGGCTCTGCATTTCCCCCCGAGTTGTAGGTGCCACGCTGGGAGCCCACCCCAGCATGGCATAAGTGAGAATGGCAACGGGCATGCCCAATCCCCTGTCGGCTCAATTAACTCTCCCAAAAGAAACAGACTTCCATTTGCCACACTGGGAGCCCACCCCAGCATGGCACACATCTGTATGGCTGATGGGGTGCCCAATTCCCTGTCAGCTCCACTGACCCTCCCAAAAAAAATCTTCCAGCTGCCATGCGGGGAGCTCAGCCCAGCATGGCACAAGT
The DNA here is from genome assembly GCA_016271365.2 of Neoceratodus forsteri. NCBI lineage: Eukaryota > Metazoa > Chordata > Ceratodontiformes > Ceratodontidae > Neoceratodus > Neoceratodus forsteri. Next base: position 1,209,441,707 of record CM057453.1, on the reverse strand, counting down.
CCCGCGTCAACACCTGAAAATAAAAAAAAGGTCCCTCATTGATAGTCTTGCCCCCCAACCTGAACCCACCCTCCGTGCTTCCACCTCTGCACACCCCCACCTCACCCCATACTTACCTCCGGAGGCCGGCGAGATGATCTTCAGTGGACTGGGAACACATCTACACTCTTCAAAGGCGACCGCGAACTGAAGAAATGCCGGTAAGCTGTACGGTGGAATAAATAGGGTTTTTTCAACTTTGATGCATATCTCGGGCATTTTTTTTGAATTTTGGCACTAAATTTTCAACATGGGGTTTTTGGGACCTCTCCTCATGAAGTTTGGCACTGTCATGGCATTAATCAGCCCCGAAAGGTGATTTCGCTGTCACTGCATGGAACCACCTTTTCGGAACCGATTTACAAAATGACAGTGTCACGGTTCATGAGGTAGGCCCCCAAAACTCTATGTTGAAAATCTGGTGAAAAATTCCCAAAAATGACTGATTTACAAGCGTGCATTGTGCAGTTCCTATGCACGCTCATAAGTTCACGAATTTTTAATGTTTTCACTCCAGATTTTCAACATTGCCATTTTACCACACCTCCTTATGAGCAGTACAGCTGTCATTTTTCACATTTCCCCCAAAATGTGTTTCCATGCATGTAGAGCACAATGGCAGTCGGTGTGCAAAATCAATGTTCAGGACAGATAAAGTAAATCACAGTGACACTGTTCATGAGCAGAGGTCTTAAAATGGCTATGTAAAAATTTGGTGACCAAAGTCCATAAAATGACTGTATTACGTGCGAGCATTGCGTAGTTTCCATGCACCCTCATAAGTTCATGAATTTGTAATATTTTCAGTCCAGATTTTCACCACTGGCATTTTTCCACACTTCCTTTTGAACAGTACAGCTGTCATTTTTCACACCATGGTCAAAATGTGTTTTCGCACTTCCAGCGCAGAAATGCGTGGTTGCTGTGGGAAATCACTGTGCAGGACAGATTAAGAAAATCACAGTGACACTGTTCATGAGCAGAGGTCCCAAAATGCCTGTGTTGACAATCTGCTGTAAAAAATCCCCAAACTAATTACATTATGGGTGTGCGTTGCGCAGTTTCTACTCACGCTCGTGACTTCACCAGTTTTTTTTATATTTTCACTGCAGATTTTCAACATTGCTATTTTTTACACCTCCCCGTGAACAGTACAGCTGTCATTTTTCACATCCTGTTCAAAATGTGTTTTCACACCTGTGGTGCCAAATGGCATAGTTGCTGTGCAAAATCAGCATTCGGCTAACTAGCTGATATTGCCACTGTTCATGAGGTGGGGGTCACAAAAAAAAAACATGTTGAAAATTTGGAGTGAAAATACCAACGAATGCCTGAGGCATTAGGGTTTCCAACCATAACACCCCACCCTGTAGAGACTGACAGGCATCAGGGGTGTGACTTGGGATTGTCGCCTGTAATGCTTATACCATTCCACCCCCACCCACACCCTGCAGCCAGTGAGAGGCATCGAAGTGTGCCTTGGACTCTTCTGCCCCAAAGTTCACCCCATTCTCCTATACAGCACCCATCTCACTGTTTTTCCTGATGGAATGGGGTGAACATAAGGACCAAAGACCCCAAGGCACACCATGACAGGTGTCTGCAGGGTAGGGTGTGATGAAATGGTGTGACCATTATGCCTGATGACCCAAAGGCACACCCCAATGCCTGTCAGTATCTGCAGGGTGGTGGAGGGGTTGGCTTCAGGTCAATACTTTACTGCCATTACTATTATGCAGCTCTGTAACTCCTACACTACCAATGCCAATGCCAGCAAGCAAACATTCGGCATTGACAAATGCTTGTTAAGAACGTGATGAAACTGTATAACATGGTGATTCTGGATTACAAGTAGCACTGCATAGAAAAGGTAAGGGATTATACTACACCCCTATGAGTTCCACTTTTGGCAGTGTCATTTTGTAAAATTAACCTGTTTAGTTGTCCTTTAAGTACCTGGATGTCCTTTAGGATCCATTTCTTACTTACTCAGACCATACAGGGAAGCTCTGTAAGGGCATTACTCAGGAGCTTGGAGCAGTATGTAATTTAAAAATGTACTTTTCATTGGAAACTCATAAAGCAATTATTGTGGGTTCTCTTTGCCCCTTTTTTGGAGCCGTAACTGTTAGCACCTGTTGTGATTATGCATACTCATGTGCACATTTAGTCTGGTTTAAGGTTACATTCAGTGTGACTGATTCGGCTGCATGATGTCATTGATGATGTCAGTGATATGGCTTTTGGGTTTAGGCATAGGTTTCAGGCCTACACAAGCTTGTTTTTGATTCCCTGTGTTGCACATTTCTATCTTTCTCACTACAACTTTTTTTGTACAACAAAAATTATAGCAGACTTTCAGATGATGGAACATGGTTTTACAGTATGTTGTAGTCAATTAAATTAGTCCCAGCTGAGGTTTTTTAACATATTTTTTAATATAATTCAAGTCACCTGTTTTGCAGATTGTGATATAACCTCTCCACCATAGGAATTGAAGCACACATACCTGTGGTTTAGTGGTACACTGAATGTGTTTTTGTTTAGCAAGCAAAGGATCAGTGGTTCAGATCCTGGCAGAAACTCAAACATTTGTTGTTTGTAAAATGGAAACTCACTTTAGTTGTGATTCATGGTGGTGTGATGTGGAGTGGAACAGTAAATTATGTGAGAAGTAGATTTAGCTAAGAACAGCAATTTGTGAAGATAAATCGCCAGCTGGAATTAGATCACCATTAACCTGTATTGCAGGTTGTGACTTAACATCTAGAACACAGAAACTGTAATTCCCTAATCTGTAGCTTAGTAGCACACTGAATGCTTGTTCACTAAGCAGGAAAAGGATTAGTAGTTAGAGGTGGGTGAAGATGGTTAAATTCACTCTTTGAGTTAATCTGTGAATTTAGTGCAGTTCTTAGAGTGCGGATCAATCCATAAATTGAGGAATTTCACTACAAAGTATAGAATTTCGTCCACAAAGTACAGAATTCTACACAAGAATGGTGCATTTTGCTGTTCATGGGTGAAATTGTGCCATTTGCAGGCAAAATTCTGCCATTCACATTGAAAACTTCACAGTCTTGGATGTAATCCAAGTTGCTGAGGGCCGGAAAAACTTAACAAAATTTTAGGGATGCAAATTTCAGCCACTTTGTGGCAACTTCGCCAGTGAATTAAAACTTTGGCACATCTCTGTTAGTGGTTTGTATCTAGTTAAAGTATATTGCATATTTAATGCATACTTATATCACACTTTGCAGACTTTATTTGTCACCTTTAGTACCATTGGTACTGTGTTTGATTTTATGACTGCTTTTTTTTAATATTGGACAAGCAGAGCTTCGAAAACCTCAGGTTGTTTATAGTAACATGTCACTTACTGTAGTTCTTCTTCCTCCTTTTTAAGTTGGCTTGTCGCGCCTGCGCGCAAGTCAACATCTTGCGGTAGTGGCAGATTTTGGAGGTGCGTCAGTGTGGGCCAATCCAGGGCATGCATTAGTAGGTGCGTCTGGCATTCACCAATAAGGCAGCATGCTATCGCTGACACGCACTGACACCAACGTTATGTACAGTGGACAAAACTTCTAAGAAAAGTGCCACTGCAATCAGAGACAAACTCCTCATGCAGCGGCACCAACGACACTCCTCCTGACGAGCGTTTCCTGTTTTCACTCCACTGCTGGCTATTTCAATGTCCCTAATTAAGAAAACCTCATATTCTCTCTTAAACCCTCTGGCAACCGCCCACTGTGCGCTGTACCACCCCAGCCCCATCTTCCCAATTCATGCAGGTAAGCAGAGTGTAAGTAAACCCTCCTGCAACCCACTGTGCACTGTACTGACCCCCAACCCTCCAATCCCTTAGTACCAATCACCCGGTTCACGGTCGGCATCAGCATCCTTTTTTTATTGTTAAACTGTAACAAGAAAACTGTCCATCAATGTCTTTTGCACCACAAGACCCTCCCTCTGAGCACCCCCACAGCCCTTCACAAATCACCCAGTTCACGATTGGCCTCCTTTTTTATTATTTATTTAAAAACTGTAACAAGAAAACTTTCCATCAATGTCTTTTGCGCTAGCAAACCTTCCCTCTGAGCACCCCATCAGCTCTTCACACATCACCCGGTTCCCAATCGGCATTCTTTTTTTAAAATTTATTTTAAAACTGTGACAAGAAAACTGGCCATCGATGTCTTTTGGGCCAACAGACCCTCCCTCTGAGCACCCCCCCCCGCAGACCTTACTCACCCATCGGGGGTTGGACTGCTGACATGTCTTCACTCTTCAAAGCCCGACAGAGTCTGAAGAGAGACTTGATGAGCAGAGCAATAGGGAGCTTGGGGAATCCAAATCTGGTTAATCAGGGCCAAGAGCGGTGACTCCAGAGCAGGAGCGGAGTGGGTTCCTCAGCTGGCTGTACCTAATAGCTGGCTTGCAGGCAGGAGGAGAGAGGGTGCCGGCTTGAGTGGCACTGTTTCAGGAGATGTTCTGCAGCGGGCGGGAGCACCTGATCAAGGGGCCACCTCCTGGGGAAAAGAGGGAAAAGAACAGAAAAAGTGTAAATAAAATACAGAGGATAATTGGTGGGCTGAGAGCAGATAGGGCAAGCAGACAGAGGAGCAGCAGGGGTCAGAACAAAGGGGAGGTGTAAATCGGTGGGAGGGCTGTTGAGAGACATAGGGGTTAGGTGGAGAGAGAGTGAAGGAGTGAGGAAAGAAAAAGTCAAAGGAGATTGCAGCAGTGAGAGAATGGAGAAGAAAACAGCAGTACTTAATCAAAAAAGACTGTAATCACTTAGCATTGTCTGTTCTTAGACTGGTAACTCTAAAGCAACCAGTAGTTAAACATTTGGCAATAACAGTTAAAAAAATTGAAAAATAAGAAATTTAAAATAAAATTACAAAGCAGGAGAGTGAGAGACAGAGTCCGAGGAGAGGCTTGCGGAGCTTTCCAATAGGGAGCTCGGGGAATCCAAGACTGGCCAATCATGGCCAAGAGCGGTGACTCCGGAGCAGGAGTGGAGCAGGTTCCTCAGCTGGCCGTACCTGACAACTGGCTTGTGGGCAGGAGGAGAGAGGGTGCCGGCTTGAGTGGTGCCGCATTCCGGGGAGCTGTTCTGTGACGGGCAGGAGTGCCGGGTCAAGGGGCCGCCTCCCGATGTATGGTTTGTGGGCAGGAGGAGAGAGGGCCCTGGCTCAAGTGGTGCTGCGTTCCGGCAAAATGTTTTGTGGTGGGTGGGAGCACCTGGTCAAGGGGTCACCTCCTGATAGCTGACTTTCAGGCAGGAGAGAGAGAGCACAGGCTTGAGTGATGCTGCATTCTTTGGAGATGCTCTGCAACAGGTGGGAGTGCCCAGTCAAGGGGCCACCTCAGAGCAGGAGAGCGAGAGACAGAGTATGAGGAGAGGCTTGAGTAGTGGACCAAATAGGAGCTCGGGGAAATCCAAAACTGCCCAATCATATTCCTTTTATTAATCATCTTACTAATGTGGTGTGTGGCACCCTGCGAGAATGCTGCTTCCTGTGTGCACTGTTTTCCTCTTGACCAGTCTTACAACAAAAGAACTATTAATGTAATGGTAATGGGGTAATTTTGCATCTGACAGTGATACATAGCGAACTCAGCAGGAGGAGGCTGTGCCTTCAAATAGCTGCACCCGAATGCCACTCTGTTGTTACTGTGGGTAATTTGAATGCATGTACAGGAACAAGTGGTTCAGAAAACAGCAAAATACAGGCCAAGGGCTGTGAAACAGGGAAGGAGAAAGGAGGAGGCTCTATCAGATCTCATAATGAGGAGGGGAGGGTGGCATAGACCCTGGAGGCTTTGGGATGAGACCACCAATTTTAACAGGCAAGGACAGCAGGAAGTGAACATCAAGACAAGTGACCCCTGCAGGAACAGATGCTATGTGAGTGGAGAGTTGGCCTTGTTTAAACTTCATTGATTATATCCCCCTTCAGTGGGTACTGTGCATTCACATACCATTGTACCACCTGCCCCCACCCCTACCAGCAGCAGCTTCCGCACCACACTCAGCTATAGACAAAGGGAGAGCAGGTTGGTTTGGCTGATCTTGTCAAGGGTTTAGAGGCATGTCCTACTACAGGACTTAATTGCAGAGACATCAGACATGCTTTGCATGAGACTAATAGAAAGTGTGAGACACTGAAGCCTGAGAATCTACAACTGCAACAACAGAAATATTTGATTTATTTATTTATCGAAAAGTTTCACCAGGTAAGATACACTGAACAACAAGTTGCTCAACTCCCGGTACGACCTGGGGAGCGGGTAAAGGGAGTTACAACATCGTATGATGTACAAACAATTGACACGTATCATACAAAGCATAGTTTTCAAGGTAGATACTGTAATTTAAACATAAATGGTGACCTTAAGGATGACCAATAGTGGCTAAACAGTACAAATGCTCCTACAGCCTACATACAGAGACTATTATTAAGGAGTCACTGTGAGGATAATAGCAAAGTAACAGAGTCAAGCTAGTAGGCCATGTCAAAACCCACAGGCTTCGAGGAGATATATAATGGAAAAGTAGTTGCAGCAAGCATATAGCAAATACAGGGTGCCCATTCACTGTGGGTGGTGCCAGCTGCTGAAAACCACAAATGCCCTGCAGGACACAGGAGCAGCTCACACTCAAGCTAGTCAAAATAGGCAGGGAGTCTGCCACCCCAGTGCTTCGCCTCTGTATTATAAGGCTTCATCAGGAGCTGGAAGATCAAACAGTACACACCTTAAGTACCATCAATGGTGTCATTACTATGCCGACATAGTGATTGGTAACTGAGCCTCAAGCTTGAAAAAAAAAAACAGAGCAAGAAAGGGCAGGCAATGTAACCCAGTGGTGAGAGCACTGAGCTGTATGAATCCAGATATTCCAGGTTCACATCCCACCACAGCCATTGGCTTACCATCTGACTATGAACATGTCTCTCTTGACCTCCTGTGCTTCAGTCTGTCCCTGCTGTAGCATAGAGGAGCACAGGAAACGCTACAGGTAATGAACTCAGATCAGAGCCTGAGCTGGTGGGGATTTGATCCATATCATCCCTTTGTTGTGGTCTCCCAGACCCATGCCTCTCCTCCAAGACTGTTTTGACCTGCATTACGGGCGCCCCTCCAAGGGGGATGAGAGAGGGGGGAGTAGAGTATGCTATATAGTTGGTTATGGTCAGGAGGAGAGCCAGGAGCCAAGAGTCACACTGCACAGCCAAGGGGCTTTTACTGTTTGTGGTTACCCCTGGTGATGTGGATGTGCAGTGTTGTCCATGGCATGCAGTGTGCACTCCCGCACACTGCATACCAACGTCCACCACAGCCATCAATCTCCCACATTGCTGGACTCCCTGGTGCACAGACCCCTGTCCACTACCAGGAGTCGGGATGTTGCTCGGAGCCTAGACCCACCCCACCAGGAGGAGGAGGAGGAGAGCTGTCTGCTGGATGCTAAGTTTTCCACCACCCCCCTCCAGGCTGATGCTCTGATACTCTGTGTTTGTTTCTGAACCTGGGTCATTGGTGGTGCTACCACTGCATCAGAGGACCAGCTACATGTATGAAATTGTGATGTGTGGTCCCACACTTGCATCACAATATTAGAACAGAAAAACATAACCTTATTTGTGTGTGTGTTTTTATTTGAGACTTTGTGACTGGGAAAGAAACACTGAGCCTAGCATGTTTTCAGGCACGACTCGGGAGCACGGTGAAGTGAAGTGACTCACTCAGGGTCACATAGTATACAAGCTGCAGTTGTGTGACTCTGACCTGGTCGACTAGGTCTCTAGGTTGAGGTTCCAAGCTTGGTGCTCTAACCTCTAGACTATACTACCACCCTACCTATAGCATCAAACACACTTGATAGTATTGCTGCCCAAAAATACTATCCTCTTAAACTGCAAAAACACCATTTAGGGCAGAATATAACAAAGTAAATACAGAACAAAGCTAATTTTCAATTACATTGATACATTGTTACCGGATCCTCACTATAGGAGTGTTATCAATTATTGATTCCATCAGTATAAAATTGTAATACAAGCACCCACCTCCAAAAGGACAAAGACTGTGGAAGTTGCTGCGGCACAATTACAGTGAAATTCAGTAATTAGGGCTGAACTGCCAGCATGAATGTGCATGGCTGTGGCATGTAATACACCTCTGTCCCCTCCCAGGACTGTAGGTTTAGTGCAGTGCAAACGCCAAAACAATTATAGTAACAGAGAATCAGCCTTAAGGTAATATGCCACTTGATTTAGGAAGCTGCTCCGCCGAGGTTCTGTTCAGTTGCAGGGGCCGCACCACACAAGATGATAATGATGCAGGACATTTTTCAGTTTAAAAATGTAAACCAAGGGCAGGGGTTGAAGTGGTTGAAAAAAACTAGGGGTATGCTACACTCATATTTGAAGGTTTTGTGGGCACATAGGGATTTAAATAAGCAATATTTTTAAACTGCCAGTATGCTGTATCTCCACATACCCTTCTACAGTTCAACCGCTGACCAAGGGAAAGAGGTGCCTGATTTGACCACAGATTGCCATTATACTACTAGTCTGGCAGACTGCAAACTTTGTATTGTTTTTGTAATGTAAAGCCAAGGAATATCAACATTTTAGAAACCCATATTTTCTTATAAATTGACCTAGATTTGCTTTTAATTGGTAGATATATTTTTAAATGTATTTAATTTTAGGTCAGGAAATACATACTGAGTTGACATTTGTTTCCAAGTGCACCCCAGGAGCACAGGGAAGGTAAGTAACTTGTTCAGAAATCAGGGTCACACAGTATGCACGTGGCAGTTGGGGGATTCAAACCCAGGTTTGCTGGTTTTCCTCCAGGTTCACAGCTTAGTGCTTAAACCTTCAGGCTTAACTGCCTGCCAGATGTGATGGTGTTGCCACTGCAGCATCTTATTCATTTACCCCCCCCCAAAAAAAATATGTATCCAGTGTTCTCCAGACTATCTGTAAGTGTGTTAGAATCGGAAGCTACTATAAATGTAGGATCTGCTATGGGCTGGCTACGAACAGTACATTTATCTTATCTGCAGGTTTAAACCTCTGTCCAGCTCATGGGTGGCAGAACCACAAGTGAGATCTAAAGAAGTTAAACACTTCAGATAAATATAAATGTGAAATTTTTAGCCAGTCTGTGGCATCTGTCATTCATTCAATGATCACACCACCCTAGCAAGATTGGACTTAGCGCTCAAATTATAATATGTTATTAAAACAATAAACTGTTAAAAGCTTGATTCTGGATTTTTTTCCCCTCTCCTGATGGATCAGTCCTCCAATGTCATGCAGACTTAAATGAACACGTTCAAATGAATAGAGCATTCCCAGCATTCCACCAAGTCCCAGTAAGGGCTTCTACATTTATTGTTTTACCAGGACAATATCCAGAAGGATTTAGGAGTTCTATGCAATCTGATGATACTGTTGGAGTAGAATGATGATGATGATAATGATACTCTTGGAGCAGAAATGTCCATTAGCTTGCACCTGGAATGGGAATAAATGATTTATTTACACTTAAGGAGTATCGTATCATTTTTAATACTTTCACTTTTCATATCAATGGAAATCAATGTTTTTTTTCTGAGAATCATTGTATAAATGTATTTATTAGTGTATACCTCATTGTCATCAGCTTCTTAATACAGTGCTTATATTTTGGCACAATAAGCCATTGCTTATTTCAACCCCTACACACTAGTGTGAATGAAAGTAATAATGTGGAAACTGAGCAGCGTTTCTTCCCATTTTGCAAAAACACCATTTGGCAATTACAATTGTTTGAACCAGGTTGCTACTTGTTTAATCTATAAGCAACATGCACTGACTGACACAGAGGACTGGGCGCCTTTCTTACATGCATGCATTCATGCACACTGTACATATTCATAACCACATTCATACATGCATACCTTACATACATACATACATCCAAGGCGTACTGAAGCTTCCCGGTACTGTCCCTGTCAGCCTATTAAAAAGGTTGGCTGCAGCAAAAATAAAAGATACATGCAGCTGTTTCTAAATCCTAGCTCACTGCTCTAACCCTAGCCCACTGCTTCCTCTTACTTATCTAGAAATTAGCTGCCTTGATACTCCGAAACAAGCACTTTGTACCTTTTTTTCTGTGCTTGTATTTTTCTGTCATTGTCATTTTTATGTTTGCTTGCATGCATGTGCAAGAAACATAGTGCCATCATCCGAGTTTGGGGTCGTCACCCCTCTTCAATTCAGTCAGTGTGTTGGCAGGCGGTCTCAGTCCGTCATCGATGCTGGAGCTGTCTATGAAAGCTCCAAATGCAGTGGCGCATAGTTGAAAGGGGAGCTACACTTCACTGAGCAGCGATAAGATATTGCCTGCTCATGCGCTCCCCCTACACACACACACACAAACACCGCCGCATACTGCGTGCCCCCACGCACACACTGTACAGCCGGCAGGGGCCCAATCCCGTCGCGCTGTGCATGCGCCCCCCAAAGCTTTTCACATGCCACGCTGGGTGCCTACCCAGCTGCAACTTCATTGTAGTAGCCGACGGGGTGCCCAATCCCCCATCGGCTCCACTGTCCCCCTGTATAGTGCCATGCTGGAGCCCACCTCAGCATGGCAACTGATGATATGGCCGACGGGGGTGCCCAATCCCCCATCAGCTCCACGCCCCCCAACCAGCCGTCCTAGTGCCACGCTGGGAGCCCACCCCAGCATGGCAAACGTCCCGCGTTGTCATTTTAGAAACAAACCACCTGAAAATTAAAAACTGTCCCTCGGTGCTTCTCCCTGGCCCCCGTCCCACAAACTGCACCCACCCACTCTGCACCCTGCCTCCCCACACCCCCCCAACCCATACTTACCTCTGGACCTCGGCGCGACGATCTTCGGTGGACCGGGAACACGTCTGCACTCTTCAAAGCCGACTGCGAACTGAGGAAATGCCGGTAAGCTGTATAATGGGATAGATAGGGTTTTTTCAACTTTATTGCATATCTCAGGCATTTTTTGGAATTTTTGCACCAAATTTTCAACATGGGGTTTTTGAGACCCCTTCTCATGAATGCTGTCACTGTCATGGCGTTACTCAGGCCCGAAGGGTGATTTCAAAGCCACTGCATGAAATCACCTTTCCAGAATGATTAATGAAATGACATTGCCAGTTTTCATAAGGTGGGCTCTCAAGAAGCCTATTTTGAAATTTTGGTGGAAAAATTCCAAAAAATGACTGTTTTATGAGTGTGCATTGTGCAGTTCCTACACAGGCTCGTAAGTTCGCGAATTTTCAATATTTTCACTCCAGATTTTCAACATTGCCATTTTACCACACCTCCTTATGAGCAGTACAGCTGTCATTTTTCACATCTTGCCCAAAATGTGTTTCCGCCCATGTAGCGCACAATGGCACAGTCGGTGTGTGAAATCAATGTATGGGACACATTAGGAAAATCACAGTGACACTGTTCATGAGCAGAGGTCTTAAAATGGCTATGTTGAAAATTTGGTGAAAAAATTCCGAAAAATGACTGTTTTACGAGCGTGCATTGCGCAGTTCCTACGCACGCTCGTAAGTTTGTGAATTTTTCAATATTTTCTTTCCAGATTTTCAACATTGCCATTTTATTACATTTCCTTATGAACATATGAACAGTACAGCTGCCATTTTTCACATGTCATCCAAAATGTGTTTTCGCACATGTAGCACTCAATGGTGCAGTCAGTGTGCAAAAGCAATATTTGGGACAGATTAAGAAAATCACAGTTACACTGTTCATGAGCAGAGGTCTTAAAATTGCTATGTTGAAAATTTGGTGACAAAAGTCCATAAAATGACTGTGTTTTGAGTGAGCATTGCGCAGTTTCCACGCACCCTCATATGTTCATGACTTTGTAGTATTTTCAGTCTAGATTTTCACCAGTGGCATTTTTCCACACTTCCTTATGAACAGTACAGCTGTCATTTTTCACAACATGGCCGAAATGTGTTTTCACACTTTCAGCACAGAGATGCGTGGTCGCTGTGGGAAATCATTGTTCGGAACAGATAAAGAAAATCAGAGTGACACTGTTCATGATCGGAGGTCCCAAAATGCCTGTGTTGACAATCTGCTGTAAAAAATTCCTAAACTAATTACATTACGGGTGTGCGTTGCACAGTTTTTATGCACTCTCGTAACTTCACCAGTTTTTTTAATATTTTTACTGCAGATTTGCAACATTGCCATTTTTTACACCTCCCCATGAACAGTACAGCTGTCATTTTTTACATCCTGTTCGGAATGTTTTTGCACCTGTGGTGCTAAATGCCATAGTCGCTGTGCATAAGCAGCTTTCAACTAACAAACTGATATTGCCACTGTTCATGAGGTGGGGTCACAAAAAACCATGTTGAAAATTTGGAGTGAAAATACCAACGAATGCCTGAGGTATTAGGGTTTCCAACCATAAAGCCCAACCCTGTAGAGAATGACAGGCATCAGGGCTATGACTTGGGATTCTTGCCTGTAATGCTCATACCATTCCACACCCTGCAGCCAGTGAGAGGCATCGAGGTATGCCTTGGACTCTTCGGCCCCAAAGTTTACCCCATTCTCCTATACTGCACCCATCTCACCATACTTCCGATGGAATGGGTGCAATATAAGGGCCAAAGACCTCACACCGTGACACTTGTCAGTGTCTGCAGGGTGGGGTGTGGTGAAATGGCATGGCCGTTATGCCTGATGACCCAAAGGCACACCCCAATGCCTGTCACTCTCTGCAAGGTGGTGGTGGGGTTGGCTTCAGTTCAATACTTCACTGCCATTCCTATTATGCAGCTCTATAACTTCTACACTACCACTGCCAATGCCAGCAAGCAAACATTTGGCATTGACAAATGCTTGTTATGTAACATGGTAATGCTTGCCCATAATTCTGTATTTGAATTTGTACTGTTTTTCAATTATGTAATCTATAACTACCTGTCTGTGTCAAAGGACCTACTTGTGAATGAGCTTGCTCAACTGAATTTTCCTACAATAAACTTGAACTTGAACATACATACATGCATATATACTGTATGCTCGCTTCTGTACCCTCTCTAGTGTGTCAATATCATAATAGTCTTACAATAGTCTTCTGCTGTCTTATTCACAAGGCAGACAGAACACTATGCTAAGAATAGAAGATACTTTACTGATAACTGTAAGCTATTTCAAATAACAGAAAATTAAATCAAATAAGTTACCGTGGAGTAAAATGTAATCTTTAAATATTTTCTAGGCATTGTGACTGTCAGATTAGCAAGATTAAACATTATTTAAAAAAAAAACACAATGCATTTTCATGGAGAGAAAGGTATCAGACTATACAGCAGTTCATGGGTTTTCTTTTTCAATTAATGACAGCAGTAAATAATTGTGCACATTTCATAGTCAATGTTTTGTCGCTATCGGACAGTAGCCAGGCTAACTGTTTCTGTAGGATATAGGGATTTTACAATATAAACCCCTAAACACTTTTTCCAGTTTTTACCCGGGTGAACCAGGAAGCTCCAGTGCAGAACTCATGTAAAGTACGGAATGCACTGATACATTTGGATCTTGTAAAAAATCTGAAGTCTGTGGTGGGAGCTGAACAAGAGACATTTTTGCTAAGTTTTTCACATGCTGGTTTTATAATATTATTTTAACTTGACAGTTTTTAATATTGCTTGTCACTTTGTTTCATTCATTGCATTGCACTGTAATGTACTTTTGTAACCTGAGCCTCCATGTTTACGTTGGCTTGCATGCACGTGCAAGCAACATCTTGTGGTAGTAACACATTTCAGAGATGTGCCAGTGTTGGCCAATGCAGGGGATGCATTAGTGAGTGCATCCCTCAGCTGCCAACCAGTGAGCATGCTGCCAGTGATAGCAGTTTCAGAAAGAGCCAAAGAGTAGAAATGAATCTGCCACTGCAATCAGAGACAGGCTCATCATTGAATTGGTAGATGATACGCCTCCATCGTGTGCCCTTCCTGGTGAAATAATTCAATAAATATGGCGGCTCCTGCTGTCCACCACACAATCCCCAGAAAGCCGACATTGGGGTGCCCAATCCCAGAATCAGCATGTCCTCCCCCCACATTATGTGGCACCCCACAACATGACGGCTCCTGCTGCCTGCCTCACACTCCTGAAAAGCCGACATCGGGGTGTCCAATACCCGTGTCAGCATTCCCCCTCTTAGTGTGTCTTTCCTGGTTAAACAGTTTCCCATTTCCTTTCCAACACCGGGATGCCCACTCCTGGTGTCAGATGCATGCCTCCCCCCCAACCTGTCTATACGCCTTGCCAACTTCGGGATGCCCAATCCCCGTGTCAGCACCCCCCCCCCAAATTGTGGCAGACTGGGAGCCCACCTTAGTGTGCCTACTTTTTTTTGTGTGTGTGTGTGTGTGTAACCTGTAAATGAAGAAAACTTCCTTGTGGCCTTTTTTTCCCCTGCAAACAAGAAAACGGTCCACAGTTGTCTCCCTCATCCCCTCCTCATCCCACCCTCTCTTTGTGCACTCACCTCCCTTCACCCCCCACACCCATACTTACCCTTTGGAGGTTAGGAGCCACTATATTCTCTGAACTGGGACACGTTTGCACTCTTCAAAGCCAAACTGCGAACTGAAGAAATGACGATAAGTTTTATAATGGGAGGCAATGGAGGGTTTCAACTTAGGTTGATATCTCAGCCCTTTTTGGGAATTGTGGCCCCAAATTTTCAACATGGGGTTCTTGGGACCCCATCACATGAACATGTCACTGTCATTTAGTTTCTTGGTCCCAAAAGGTGATTTTGTGATCTCTGTGTGGAATTACTTTTCAGGACCGATTAGCAAAATGACAGTGCCATTGTTCATGAGGGGAGGTCCCATAAAGCCCATGTTGCAAATTTGGTGAAAAAATTCCAAAAAATGACTGCGTTACGAGCATGCATTGTGCAGTTTCTACGCACACTCGTAACTTCGCCAGTTTTTAATATTTTCTCTCCAGATTTTCAACATTGCCATTTTTTCACACCTCCTTATGAACAAGTATAGCTGTCATTTTTCACATCCTTCCTGAAACTTGTTTTCACACCTGTGGCGCAGAATGGAGCAGTTGCTGTGTATAATCAATTTTCGGAACAGATTAACAAGATCACAGTGCCACTGTTCATGAGGAGAGGTTCAAAAATGCACATGTTGAAAATTTGGTGAAAAAATTCAAAAAATGATTACGTTACAGGAGTGCATTGCACAGTTTCTATGCACGTTCGTAACTACGCCAATGTTTCATATTTTCACTCCAGATTGTCAACATTGCCATTTTTTCACACCACCTCATGAACAGTACAGCTGTCATTTTTCACATCCTACCAGAAATTGTTTTCTCACCTGTGGTGCCAAATGGAGCAGTCACTGTGCAAAACCACCTTTTGGGATTGAGTAATAAAATGATAGTGCCACTGTTCATGAGGTGGGGTCACAAAAAGCCCATTTTGAAAATCTGAAATGAAAATACCAACAAACGGCCAGGGCATTAGAGTTTCTAACCATAACACCCTACTCTGTAGAGACTGACAGGCATCGAGGGGGTGACTTAGGATTGTCGGCTGTAATGCTCACACCATTCCACCCTGACCCTGCAGCCAGTGGCAGGCATCGAGGTGTCCCTTGGGGTCTTCAGTCCCAATGTTCACCCCATTCTCCTATACCACACCCATCTCCATGTACTTCCTTATGAAATGGGGTGAGTATAAGGCCCAAAGACCCCAAGGCACATCTCCAATGCCTGTCAGTCTCTGCAGGATAGGGGTGGGGTTGGCATCAGTTCAATACTTCACTGCTATTCCTATTCTGCATCTCTCTAACTCCCGGACTGCCAATGCCAATGCCAGCAAGCCAACATTTTGCATTGTCAAATGCTTGTTTTACTATTGGACAAGCAGAGCTTCAAAATATTTTGTTTGTTGATAATAACATACTGTATGTCAGCTAGTTCTTCTTGCTCCTTCACAAACTTATCACTGTCTTCTTTAATCTCAACTGAAATTGGCTCTTCCCAATATCTCATTTCAAATATTTTGGGTTGTTTGGTTTGTAAGGCAATTTATCCAACTGATCAACCTCTCTTGAGGTTCTAGTTAACGTTTTCACTTAAATACTGCCTTATGGTCATCTGCATATCTTCAGTTAGTCACTCCTTTGTGTATTACAAAAACTGGCTCCAAGGCCTTTTAAATGTCTGTTCCTGGCTTGTGAAAATGATTATCTATTCATTGCATGCAATTACTTCTTTTGTTTGTTTGTTTTTATTTTGATGACCAGGTGAGATACACTGGCACCAAGGGCACCTTTTACAGGTATGACCCGGTTTACAATAATACAATAAACAACAGTATATTGCAAAACAGATGAGTAACAATATGCACAGGTGTTATAATGAGTAGTTGGGGCATGGTTGTGCCACTGAATAGTGTTAAGGTATGGGTATACATAGTACAATGCCCAAGGAAACTAAGAGTTCACAGCATATTGATAAAGAGTCAGTAGGAAGATACAATGGAATTCAGACATAGCACACGCAGTTGTTCAGTGTCAAGAATTGCTATTTCAGTTCTTCAGAAAAAGAGGCATAATTGGACAGTGTTCTGATTATGGCAGGGATTGTATTCCATAAAGAGGGGGTCATGAAAACTAAATGATTTTTGACCCATGCTTATAGACATGCATGGAACCAAAAGGCAAAGATTTTGGGTTGCTCTTGAGTTGAAATTTAGTGTAATTGGTTGAAGCAGACATGCCAGGCTCACAAGCTGTTGTTTGTCTAATAGTTTAAAACTGAAATTTTAATTCATTCACATTCAATTTGCATCATTACTTGTTTGAGGCTTGCACTTGTAATTGCTGTTGACTCTGTAAATTTTGAAACACTGTTATTTATTGTGTAAGTGTCATGTATGTAATACCATGTTTTGTATGTCTTTGGTGCAGGTTGAGTCTAAAAAGGGCCTTTAGTCTAGTGCGCGTTAACTGGTTAACAAAATTTAAATAAATTAAATCTGTCTGTCTGCTGTATCGGTTTGTTTGTTTGTCTGTCTATCTATCAATCTATCAATCTATCTATCTATCTAGCTACCTACCTACCTATGTAGAAACATAGAAACATAGAATTTGACGGCAGATAAGAACCACTTGGCCCACCTACCCTGCCCATTTACCTACCTAATGGATAAGCTGCAGATCCTAGTTAACCAATAGCCTACTTCCTCCTACCCCCCCACTAGAATTGCCTTATGTCTGTCCCATGCATTCTTGAATTCCCCCACTGTTTTTGACTCTTCCACCTCAACAGGAAGGCTGTTCCATGCATCCACAACCCCTCTCTGTGAAGAAATATTACCTCACGTTACCTCTGAGCCGTCCCCACTCTATCTTCAAATTGTGCCCACTTGTTTTTGCATATCTCTTTTTCTGAAAGATGCTACCCTCTTGGACTTTGTTGATTCCCTTGAAGTATTTGAAAGTTTCTATCATGTCCCCCCTCTCCAACCTTTCCTCGACACTATACATCTTTAGTTCCTTTAGTCTTTCCTCATATGTCTTATGATGCAGACCCTGCATCATTTTAGTTGCCCTCCTCTGGACAGCCTTCACCCTGTCTATGTCTTTACGGAGGTGGGGTCTCCAGAGCTGTACACAGTACTCCAGATGTGGTCTTACCAACTGTCTGTACAGAGGGCCAACAACTTCCTGTTTTCTACTGATGATGCCTCTCCCTATGCATCCCAGTATTCCCCCAGTCCTCTTTACTGCCTTCTCACATTGCTGGCCCACCTTTAGGTCATTTGATATGACTACCCCCAGGTCCCTTTCCATTTTTATTGCTGTCAATATCTCACCCCTCATTGTGTACTCTTCCCCTGGGTTTTTGTTTCCTAGGTGCATTACTTTGTGTCTGTCTGTCTGTCTGTCTGTCTGCCTGCCTGCCTGCCTATCTATCTATCTATCTATCTATCTATCTATCTATCTATCTATCTATCTATCTATCTATCTATCAATCTATGAGATATAGAATGTCCAGACAAATCTCCTTGGCCTCTGATTGACCAGCTGATGCTGGGAGCATGTCATCAATATATAGCAGTGCTGTCCCAGCATCAGTTAGATAAGCGGAGGCAGAGGAGGTGTGTGGAGGGATGTGCCACTGGCTGCCCTGAGCCATGACACCAACCAACCGGTATGGTGGTTGGGGGGATGGAGGTTGTCAGTACCACAAGTGGGTGGGGGGACCACTGGCCATGAATGACACTGCTGGGATACCAGGTTCAAGGGTCAGGGTTGTGTGGCTGGAGTGCCTCTGTGTGTGTAGGGGGTTGACTTGCATTACAATGGGGACTGGGCATACATGTATGTGGGGGGATGCTTGTACACAATGGGGATGGGATAGACATGTGTTTCTGGAAGGGGGGGTATGCTCTGTGATCAGATGGGGCCGGTGCACCTCTGTGTGTGGGGGGATTGTCTTGCTTTACAACAGGGACTGGGCATACATGCATTGGGGGATGATTGCACACAATGGGAACAGGGTAGACATGTGTTGGAGGTGCTTTGTTACAAGGGTGATGGGGCTGCTATGTGGTTCAGCAGCATGACAGGTGGCTGCAGTGCACCGGTGGTTCACCATCTGACAGGACATGACAGTGCAGGTCTGGGTGCCTGTGTTGGCTATTCACACACTCAGACCTGCACTGCTATGCATAGGTGATCCACTCTGGGACCCAGGGTGGGCATCCAATTGGATGCCCACCTGGGTCTGTTACTACACCCTGTCTGCCCTGTGAGTACTGCATGCTGTGGGTGTGGGGCAACAGACAGGTGCCTAGCAGGTGCATGTGGTAGTGCATACCACACACCCTGTGCTTGTCTGGGGCAGTGGAGCTATGCGGGTGGGGTACATACCTTTGGCACATACCTTGAGCCCCAACTGTGCATAGGCACCAATATCCTAATTTAGAAAGCCTTTTTGCGATCATCACTTGACGGTAGTGGTGTAGTGTCAGTGGTCAGCATCAATATACTGTACATAATTAAGTTTTACCAGTGCATGAGGCACTTTTGACAATGTAAACCTCACAAGCTGTCAAAATACCTGCTTTGATTGGCTAACATCAATAGAAGGATCGCTTATTATGAAACCATGGTTCAAAATATCAATTATGACAACACTAACATGATAATCATGATGTCCTCAGGTTATTTACACATGCATCACTTGATATCATGCTGCTTTTACTTCCACTAATGTTGTTTACATCTATACTATATAAACTGTATTTAACACTGCCTTGTTTCATATCCCCTATTTACAACATACAGTATGCTGTTAAAATAATGAACTTATAACTTTCAGTGATCCTACTTAAAGGAGCTCACCTTTACATGTGAAGTACAGGCACATGATTTTTATACTGTAGTCTTCCTTGTCCTTCATCCCTCTCCCCCTAGTTGCTATTACAAAAATACATAGGATTTTATTGTTTTCATTTGTTTTTTGCATTGCAGAATTTAATCAACATAAATGACATTCTGAAACAAGCCTTGCTTATATTCCCTCATTTCTGCTTGGGAAGAGGACTTATTGATATGGCTAAAAACCAGGCCATTGCTACTGCCTTCGCCAGGCTCGGTAGGTTTAAAATGCTTTAAAGTATATCTGAGGCTTCCAGTAAAACATTGAAATTATGTATAATGTTTAGACCCTGCCCAGCTTATATTTTATACATTCTATTTTATAGTTCACTCAAGCTATTTTTTTATTACCATGAACATTTACATAAAAAACTAATCTTAGTCATTTGGTCTGCAAATATTTTTGTTCCTTGTCTTCAGATGTGATGAGAGGTATACCAGCTAAGCCATTGGCATTGATGATGTAAGCAGTAAGACACAGCAGAGAGTGAGCTGCTCTTTGAAGACCAGAGACCCAGGAGTGTAGTGAAACTGGGCGTTAGGTGTTGACTTTGCATGCCTTCAGCACCTGGAACTGTGGTTCTTACATAACAACTCACACCCTAGAGTGTCTTAGAATGCTTATAAAATGGGTAAACTGAGAAACAATTTAAAAAGATGCACACATTTTCTTATTACCAAGTAATGTAACTAGTAAAAAGTAGTCCCTCTCATATGTCAAGCATCTGACTATCCATGCATTCAATAGATGGAATGTTTCTTACTGTATCATAGAAAGCAGAAATGCACAATTTTGCAGAATTCCACAAACAGAATGCTGCCCCCCCCCCACACACACAGACACATATACACTCAACAGAAGGTCTTGTGTTTGGCCAGAGACTCAATTTTAACTGTGGCTGGAGAACCAGCAAAGATTTCCCTGGAATGCAGATAAGGACTGGTAGAGGGTTTTTCATGGTCAGCATAGGAATGTTAGAAATTAAAAACATGTAGTATTTCATGTTTTTTAATGTGGGTATTTGTGAAAGGGGGAATAAAGGGGGAAAGAGCATTTAATTATTTTTTTTTTATTTAAGGATGTTTTACTTTTTTAGGACCTTTTTGAAGCTTTTTAGTGAGTAATAGTGGTTACTATGTCTGTGGTGCCCATCAGAGATAAGTGGAAAACATTTTTGAGAGGCTTTGATATGTTGGTATGCTGCATCTTGGCTGCAGAAAGAAGTTCAAAGCCATTAGTTGTCATCCTATAAATACATGGCTTAAAGTAAATGTCTAAGATTTTAAATTTATGTTTTTTGGCTTTCTAGATGCTTACCTAATGCAGCGATAGTTCTTTTGTGGCAAATTAATACTTTTTCATACTGTTCTTTAAGGGAGGGAAGGGGTCATAACTCTGGCTGATATGCTGGCCAGCTGATTCCTTCCATTCCCCTGTCCGCCAACCACACCCTCCGCCCTTAAATTTTTTGTGATGTCTTACAAGGGACAGCATGGCGGTACACCCCATTTGAAGCCTATGGGGCAGTTTTCAAAATGTTATTATGTATGTTTAAGCTACCATTGATAAAAATGACAGCCACATGTTGAGTGGTGGCTTTCAGTCTTATCAAACAGTAGCTTAAACGTGCATAATAACACTTTGAAAACTGCCTCCATAGGCTTCAATGGTGCATGGCACTCTCCCCGGTAAGACTTCACAAAATAGCTGAGGTCTGGGTGGGGGAGGGTCAGTGGACCAGGAAGTGGAAGGGATTGGCTGGACAGAAGTTCAGTTAGGATCCCTCCCCTCCCTTACAGGACAGGCAGCAGGAAAAATTATTGTTTTGCCGCAAAGGGACAATAGAGGTATTTGGGTACCGAGCTATGAAGCCCAGTATAAAATCTTAGAAATTTTCTTTAAAAAGCATTTCAGTTAATCAGAATGCAGTAATTTCACTACCCTATTTAAAATTTCCATAAGGTGTACTAATGTGAAATCACAACAAGATGAAACATTTTTAGTGATTCTAATATTAGAATTGAAAAGCATAAAAGGTAAAGCTCATACAGGAAAACTCCTTGACAACACCACATTTTCCATATGATTTACTAATAAATGTATTGTTATATATAGGTGAAGACCGCTTCCAGAACCCTTTCAACTGGGACCTTGTAGGAAAGAATTTGTTTGCAATGTTTATTGAGGGTATTGCCTACTTCACCCTTACTCTCCTCATACAGTACAAGTTCTTCATCAAGAGGAGGTAAGAAATTATTTTACAAATGTCACCACTGCACATTTTTGGTCACCTACTGTAAACAGACTGATACTGAGAAAGAAAAGCTGGTCATTTTTTTATGCCACATTTAGTGCATAATTAGATTGTCAGGCTTGCTTGACTAACCACACAATGGTGAGGGCACTGGACTTCAAGAGGTCCAATTTTACAAAGATGGAGGAATCCCTCAGTTGTGCCTCGGCAAGAGGAGAGGACTTGGGTGAAGTGGAGGAACAGTGGACAAGACTAAAAGAGGGGATAGTGAAGGCAACAAACCTCTGCATCAGGCAAGTAAGCAAAAGCAAGAGGAAAAAGAGACCGCCATAGTTCTCAAAAGAGGTGGTTGGGAAGGTTAGGGCAAAAAGTTAGCATTCAGGAGGTATAAGGAAATACAGAGGGAGGAGGAGAGGGAGTTGTATCAGGACAAGCAGAGGGAGGCATGGAAAGCAGCTAGGAGTGCTAAGGCACAAACAGAGGAGAAAATAGCTCAGGAAGTAAAGAAAAGGGAAAAGTATTTTTTCAGATATTTAAGTGAGAAGAGGAAGACTGGGGTGGGGGGATAGTAAGGCTTATGAGGGAAAGGTGGGGAGTGTGAGGAAGGGGGCCAAAACAAAGCAGACATCTTGAACAAATACTTTTGTTCAGTGTTCACAGAGGAAGGGGAAGGTGAGGGACCAAAGATGAATGCAAAGAGCATAGAAGGAAGGGATAAATTTGTTTATGTATCCCCCCATCTGGGGGCTTCCCTTATGATTTTTGGTCTCCCACCCCTGGATTGTGCCCAAAATGGGCTGTAGGGGGTTCATTCAGCTGGACTGGCAACCTTGTGTGTTGCTCTTTGGATGTCTACCGGTCCACGTATGCACATTAGCGCACTGTCTGGTCCATTCTTGCAAGTGCTCCAGTGGCTGCCCAAATGCCTTCCCTGTGATCTTGACCCCTGTTCTAGCTAAATGGGGGTCAAACACCAGGGGAAGGCAGGTGAGGAGCGGCCTTAGTCCTTTAAACCGCGCTTTAAAGTGCAATGGAATCAGGGGGAGGATTCATGAATATTTATTTGGCACATGAATATTAAAGAGCCTGATCACAGCTTCTAGGGATGGTGAAGAATGGAGCTAGTGATGGGTTTTAGAGGGGCTCCGTAGAGATGTATGTACAGTTGCTTGATAGGGGACAGAAGTACCTACCCTGTTCTGGGGCCAATGTTAATTAAAAGTAAATACTTAGGTTTCTGGGGACACAGAGAAAGTGGGGACTGCATGGGGCTCTATGGAACTGAATGGGAGCAGCCATGCTGGTGATACTCTGATCCATGGTATCCTCCAATCAAGTGACTAGGCACCCAAAGACTGGAGGAGGAGTAAACTATTTCAGGCACCAAGAGACCTCCTACAATGAGTAAAAAAAGAAGGCTGATCATTATGGATATTTGTGATTGATAATGCAGGGCAGCCAGAGAGAGAGGGCAGAACTGCTGGGGAGAAAGCCTAGAGACTTTGGGAGTTTGATCAGTCTTGGCCAGGCTCCTGTCGAGTCAGGAGGGATCTGTGCTGAGAAAGCTGAGTTTACTGAGGCCTTTCACAGGACTTAAGCTTGGAATTGATGCTGAGAGTAGACCCCAGAGCAGTCATCAGCATTTGAAATACTCAGTTGCAATTCAATGCAGTTGCATTGAGTTGCAATTGCATTGGATTGCAGTCATAAAATAGTGTAGTTGAAATCCACTGCAGTCGATGATTCCATGACCCATCCAGGTTTGTTTTTGTGGTGCACTGCAGTGTGTTTTTTTTTTTTTTCTTGGGGAGGAGGGGGGCCGCGAATATTTAATGGGCCTCAACTGCGGCACCGAGCCTTACAGCCAAAAAAATGCAACCCTGGCTCCTGGACATGAAGCACCCACCAATTAGGAGAGATTGAAGGAGGAACCAGGAGCTTGAGAGTGTCTGTGACTGACTGCATGGGGTGGCAGGAGGCGTGCAGGTTGGAGGTAGGAGAGGAGACTGTCAGGAGAAGAGGCATCCATCTGTGTTGGTGTGTGGGCAATGGAGTGAGCAGCGTTTTTCTGCAGGGATAAAGTTTGGCTGTTTGGCCTTTAATTTAAAAATAAGTTAACTGTGTCCACTGTCCTGATGTGTCCAGTGACTGGAGAGAGACAAGTGTGTGGCTGTGCAGGTCCAAGTCAGTCCTCCAGCAAAGCCAGGCAGCAGTCATGTGAAGGCAGCATGTCAGTGGCCTGGTTGTGGTTGGGATCAGCCCATGACCCCATTGGCCGGGCCCATCGGATGACTCTCACTCAGTCTCAGTAAGGACTTCAGAGTCGGTGAGGAGGAGGAGTGTTAGGTGCACTAGTTCCACTGTGTGATGTACCAGAGTGGGGACGTGGGTCTGGGTTGTGGACCGACTGTATGGGTTGGGAGAAGGAAGCACACAGATCCAAAAAAACACTGGCACCACCACCGAGTAGAGCAGCAGCAGCAGCCTGAGCCATGGAGCCATCAGACGATGACTGAATCATCACACGACAGCTGACCGAACTGGCAACAGGCTGCTACAGTGAGCAAGGTACTGTATAGGATGTGTATGTAGGGCCCGCCAGGGCTGGGCAGTAGGAAGGAGGAGGATGGTCTCTCACAGACTGCTCAGTCTGTCTGTGTGTGTGCTGTGTACTGGGCTGGCTTGTCTGGCTGGTTGAGGGCTTGGGAGCTGTGGTGCCCAGGGGGCTGAACTTGAAAAGCCAAGGCGATTGATCATCATTGATCTACTACTGGCAGCCCAGCTGGGTTCTCTCTGACTGTGGTGGCATTGTGAGTAAGTCAGACTCCCCATGAGGTCATGGAGCAGGCCAGGCACAGGTGGTCGGTTGTGAGTTCCCAGACCCATAGGAGGGCGGAGCACGGTCGGTCGGGTCCAATGGACAAAATGTTTGTTGTTTGCCACTGTAGGAACTGGATAGACAAAATATTAAAGTCCTCATGGCAAGATGAATAAAACTTTAAAAAACACATTAGTGTACATGCTGAAAGCCAAAACAAATTCAGAAACTGTCAGAAAATGCTTTTTTAATATGCATGAGCCTTTTTTAGCTTTAAATTTAAACTATGGATACATCTCAGTTATGGTATACCATACAGGAGGTATTTCTAGGGGTCCTCCCTTAAACTGTTTTCAGACTCACAGATTCTGCTAGTAAACTAACATATATTGATGGTTGGCTCTGTTTGCAAAAGGGTACTGTCTAGCTTCTGTGGGGTGTTTAAGAGGCCCTACCTATACTGTATTTTAGACTCATAGTTCTTTCTCTAAGTAACTAGTATTACTGCTGCTTATTTTTCTATACTGTATATCGTTTTACTGCCCTGCTTCAACTTGTTACTTTTAGGGACTTACTATATTTTGTTGTTGTTTTGACTGGTTATTGTGCTTTAGTGGGTCCCTACTGTGTGTAGATTTGTTTCACGGCACTTCGTATTTGCATTTTAAAGAGCAGCCAGCTTCTAAGCTGCTGCTGACTAGTTGCTTCTCCCTCCAACATATGCAATACCTCACCTGCCCCAGAGTTGAGGGACATAAATAATCCCTTTTGTTTCTACCCATTTATGAAGTTATAATGCTACTAAATCCCAAATGCTAAAAACGGAGCTGCTTCCCTTCCTGACCTTAACCCATCAACATGCCCCCACGCAGGCACATGCAGCCCCATTTTGTAATGTTATCTCCATCTCTGCAAAGACATAGACAGGGTGGAGGCTGTCCAGAGGAGGGCAACCAAAATGATGCAGGGTCTGCACCAGAAGACATATGAGAAAGACTAAAGGAGCTTAAGATGTGTAGCCTCAAGGAAAGGAGGGAGAGGGAAGACATGATAGAAACTTTCAAATACCTCAACGGAATCAACAAAGTCCAAGATGGTAGCATCTTTCAGAAAGAGAGATGTGTAAGAACAAGGGGGCACAATTTGAAGATTGAGGAGGACGGCTCAGAAGTAATGTGAGGAAGTATTTCTTCACAGAGAGGGTTGTAAATGCATGGAACAGCCTTCCTGAGGAGGTCACAGAGTCAAAAACAGTGGGAGAATTCAAGAATGCATGGGACAGACATAAGGCAATTATAGTGGGGGGTAGGAGGAAGTAGGCTGTTGGTTAACTAGGATCTGCAGCTTATCCGTTAGGTAGGAAAATGGGCAGACTAGGTGGGCCAAGCAGTCCTTATCTGCCATCAGATTCTATGTCTCTATGTCAGAAGAAGAAGGCTGTGTGTGCGAGTGCCCCATTGATTTCAAGGGGGGGACTGTTCCATAAATTTTATTAACTTTTATAGTCAAAATTTTAATTCAAAAAAGATACGAAGTTAAAAAAGTATGACAAACTACTTCACAATAAAATTCAGCGATGGTGAAAGTTGAAAAAATTGGTTGGATTTTCTTCAGTTAGTTGAAGTCCGAATTTTAAAACTAGTTGAAAAAATCAGTCATAATGTGTGGTACGTCAGTCATAACTGTTTTTTCAACTGACTCCGGAGTTTAGCTGAGAGAGAAAAGTGAATCCTGTCTGAGAGAGAGAGAGAGAGAGACTGAGCTGATGTGAGAATGCTCCAGGTAATTTGGACTGTGCTGTTTCTTTTGGGAGAGATTGTTTACTGCAGACATCCTGCACTGTTGCTGGGACTCTGAGAAGCTGTTTGGAGAGTTTGAACATTTCTGGAACTGGATGTAAGCCAGGCTGTGTGAAAGTTGTTCTGAGAGCTGGACAAATTGCTGAGAGCTATGTGCCAAATAGAGCTGCTTTGGAAGCTGACCTGAAACTGAAAAACTGTGAGAGCAAAAGGTGAACAGAGGTCGTCATGCTTCCGACTCCTTGCTACTGCTGTGCATCCCATTGTGAATTGGAGTTGTGGAAAGCTTGGAAGACAGTGGCCCAACGGCACTGTGGAAAGAAAGTCAAAGGTATCCTGGCTGCCCCTGAAATTGTTGTATTGGTGCAGGAAAGGAGTGATCTCTTAGAAGGCACTCTCGAAAGCCAGGGAGGGAACCTGCAAACCCCTTCCAAGTGGGGTCTGCTAGCCTCGGGGGGGGGCACCAGCACTTGCTGGGGTGATAGGGCACCTGCGACCCATTGTGGGAGGTGGGCTGTGGAGCCACTCCTCAATCTGAGCAATCTGAGGTTTGGTGGGTCCTGCATCAGAGCTCTGAAATGGGCCAGAAGAGGCCAAAGGTGACAAGCGGCCAGATCGTTAATCAAGGGGACAAGCTGCTAGACCTTCTGTCAAGATCAAGGCTTCAAGACGTCTTTCTGCTGCCCAATATTGTGCCCTCTGAGAACTGAGCCCATCACTCCTGGACTAGTGGAGCCCTTTGAGTCAGAGACTTCTGAGAATCTTCAAACTGTGAGTACCCAGGTGTTGCCCTGGAATCCAAGGGGAGTGTTCAATTTTAATTAATTTTAACTTTTCAAGTTTTTAGGGCCCCAACAGTTAGCCAACCCGTGGCACTGTCAAGGCCTGCACCTTTTGAGTACCCAGAGAGACTGTTTAGTTATAGCAGTGGTACCATTGGCGGTAGGCAACTAGGGTAGTTTACCCTACGGGCCTGGTTGTTACTACTTTGCTTATTCCAACTAACAAACGTTCCTTCCACAGCTATCCCTGGTCCCAGTACCCCCTTTCCTAAACCCTTTCCCCCCAATAAAGCTGTGATTTGTTGTTTGGAATTGCTGTGTGAGGGGTATTTTGTGACTGTCAATCACCAGGTGTTTATGGTTATTGGTATTGGGAAACTGTTGGGCATCCAGTGTGTGGGGTGGTTGGTAGGGGAGGTGGGTAAGTGCAGCTTCCCAGGGGGCTGTGCTAATCAGTCACCTGGCCCACTTATAACTTACTCTGGGTGGAGGCACCTTGCTATTTTCTATAACTTTGGGACTGAACCCCCGACTACCACCGTAGCAGGCCCCAGGCCCCTAACCTGTTAGAGGGTCAACCAGCAGGAGTAGTAGCTTACAGGCACATGGCACCTGGGCTACATTTATTTATTTTGTTTTTGATAACCGGTTAAGTGCACTAGACATAGAAATGCTTATTTTCAGGCAAGATCCAGGAGGGAACAAGTTAACAATAGTACATCAACAGTGGATATTAATACAGGGTGGTAAGAGTACAGGAATAATACAATAGCAATGCATTGACACATAAAAGCATTCGTCACAGGCAGCTAAAAACAGCATAACACACTTAAATGGAGAAGAAACTATCACTACAAATAGAAATGCTAAAGAAGATAAAAAATGACAGAGGCAGGAATCAAATATAGGCAGACAGACATCGGGCTAGTGAGAATATAACATTCCTTGATCCCTGTAGAGGAGAGGACGTAGTGGTGGTAATACAGAACAGAGGGACAGGTTGTGAGTATAAATGAGCAGGAGGAGTAAAGAGAGTAGAGAAGAGTGATTTCGATAAAAGGGAGAAGTGAAAGTTAACAGAAAGGTGTAGAGGGGACAAAAGAGGGTGAAAAGAACTGGAAGTGTCGATAGGTGTCAATGGTGTAATGGGTGTCATAGGTGTAAGGAGAAGTGTTCAAGGAGGATAAAAGCATGTACAGAGGGTCGCTTTGAAGGAAAACGATCATTTGCAGGGGCTCCAGCCCCTGCAAACCTTACCCTCCAGTTTAGCTTTTCGGAGAAAAGTGCAATTTTTCTTCTGCTGAAAAGTATTTTAATTTAATTATGAAAAGTCTGCTATCCATATATATGGCGGATGCCAGGGCAGCTCCATTATGTGTAAAGGTGTGGCACCACACCGTGCACTTCAATACAAATGCATTGAAGCACACGGTGTGGTGTCATACCTTTGCACGTAATGGAGCCACCCCACGTCCGCCATACTTCTGGGTAGTGGACTTTTCGTAATTAAATTAAAAAACTTTTTGGTGCAAGAAAAAATACACTTTTTTTCCAAAAAGCTAAACCAGAGGGTAAAATTTGCAGGGGTGGGAGCCCCTGCAAATGACCGTTTTCCTTGAAGTAGCTGATCATGAAGCTGTCTTTTGAAGAGGGCATGAGTAGGGGCCAGTCAGATGTCTAAGGGAAGAGAGTTCCAAAATTGTGGGGCAGCATGGGGGAAATCCCAGACTCCAATGGATGTTTTGCACCTGGGGACATGGATAATAGTTAGATCCCCTGATCTGAGGAAATAGGAAGAGATTTGCAGGTTAAGCATGATGCCTAGAGATAAAGGGGTTTTGGATCTAATGATCCATCAATCAGTGAGCCAAAGGAGAGAAGGCGGTGGGCGGTGTAAAGCTGACAATGATGAGTGCAGCGAGAAGATGCTGAGGCAGTGCAACAGATATTATTGTGTGTGGTGTCCCACTTGTGGAGACTGGCTTTTGGTATGCCAACATAAGTGACTGAGCCATAAGCAATTGCTGGGAGTAGAATACCCCATGCAATAGCTATTCTGGCAGTGGGAGTCAGAGTATACCTAGTTTTATATGCAGTTCCAGTTTTGGTATTAACAGCTTTGAAGGTGGTGGAGATATGTTGATCATAGTCAAGGGAGGCATCAAGTGTGATGCCAAGAAACTTGAAGGAGCTACCACTGTCCAAAAGGGAGCCTTCCACACCAGAGATATCAAGTTGTCCCTGGCAAGTTCTAAGTCTAGAGACAGATCCAAAGAGCATGGCCTAGGTTTTACCAACATTAAGAATGAATTTATTGCTGGAGAGCCAGGACTGAATATGTAGGAAGTCAGATGAAAGAGTGTCATTGATGTCAGAGATGTTCCTAGAGCTGAAATAAAGAACTAGGTCATCCGCAAACAGTAGGGACCAGCAGGTAGGGGTATTCCCAGAGATATTGTTCATGAAACTGGAGAAAAGAAGGGGACCAAGAAGGGAGCCCTGAGGAATTTCAATATTTATGGTAGTGAGATCAGCGATGACAGTGCTGAATTTCTCTACTTGTTCCCTGTTTGACAGGTAACTATTGAACCAGGTCACGATGTCCAGGGAGAAACCAAGTGATAGTAGTTTGGTGAGGAGAAGGGAGTGGTCAATCAGGTTGAACACCTTTGTTAAGTCTACAGTATAAAGACCACACCCATCAGAAGGCCATTATCCATGGCAACTTTGGCATTGTTAGTGAATTTGAGGAAGGTTGTAGCAGTGATGTGGCCCCTACGGAACCTGTCCTGGAAGTTGGAGATAAGGTTGTGATCAAGAAGAAAGGTAATAGTTTGTTGGGCAACCAGTTTCTCTAGGATTTTGCTGAGAACTGAGAGGATGGTGATGGGTCTATAGTTTGAAATGGGCTTGAAGTTATCCTTTTTAAAGACAGGGGTAATTCTAGCAATCTTCCAGATGCTAGAAACTGTGCCACGGTAGAGGGACAGGTTGAAGATTTTGGCCAGAGGTGAGGTGATAAAGGGAGCTGCCAGTTTCAGAAGTCTAGGCTCAAGTCCATCAGAACCAACACTAGTACAATCAGAGATGGTATATAGCAGTTTAAGGACATTTGCCCTGGTTATGAAGTGGATCATGAAAGGAGGGTGTGTGCATGGATTCAGTCTCAGTGTGAGGGGTGGAGGATGGTGTAGAAGAGAAAGAAGATGTGTACTTAGACAGGTCCAAGAAGTGGAGGTTAAAGGAGTTTGTAATGGTGGCCTGGTTATTACAGTACACACCATTTAGAACCATGTAATTAGTTACTTGGAAATGTTTGGCTGCAAGGAAGGCCTTGATGTGAGACCAAGATTTTCTTGAGTCACCAGTAGCTTCAATCAGTAGTCCTTTAGAAAAGAAGCTCTTCGCTAAGCAAATATTTCTTTTACAGGCATTTCTCCTAGTTTTATAGTCACAAAAATCAGATGAGATACCAGGGATCTTACAGCGCACCCAGCTTTTGTCCCTAGCTCTGATTTGTGCAAGAAGATCTTTCTGAAGCTACATAGTTGGTGTGCCATGGATTCTACATGAAATTAAGGGGGTGTGCAGGTCCTGGAGTGTCCCAAACATATTTTGAAAATGTTCAAGTGCTATCTGAGCATTGTTAGCTGTATAGATGCAGGACCAGTTGAGCATAGAGAGATTATGCAGGAATCCAGTCTGATTTAAGTTGGCAACGTTGTGAAAGGTGATGTATTTAGGAGGGGGGAGGGGTCTGTCCATGCACACCAAATACAATATATTGGTGAATGATTGATTATGACATCAGAGAGAGTACCAGCACTAGCTATTCTGTCAATCTGATTTGTCAGGACCCAATCAATTAGGGTACTAGATCTGAAGGTAGACATGACCTTTGTGGGGTCGGTAATAAGTTGATGGAGATTGTGACCCTGAACTGTAGTGTAAAGAGTTTTGTTAGATTTACCAAGCCAGTTAAGGTTTAGATCACCTAGAATGAGGACTTCATTACAACCAGCAGTCAAGGCAACATGGGAGAGAAGTTCAACATGACCAGTGGTGCCCCCAATGGGGGGTTGTAGGCACACACAATATGTAATTTCTTTGTTCCAAGAAGGAGGGTGGTGTGAAGAGATTCACAGTGAGATGGCAGGTATAGGGAGAGTGGAGAGGTTAAGGTGTGATTTGCAAAATATAGCAACACCGCCTCCATGTTTGGAAGATGGCCTGTCACACCGGATTAGGTTATCGTTACAGTAGGTAATGAGCAAACTGTGTCAGGCATGGAGGGTTTAACCCACATCTCAGATAAGCAAAGGACATCAGGGCTGTACAGAGTGACCCAAGCTTCAAGTTCAGCTAAGTTACAGAGGAGACTTCTAATATTTAAATGTACAACCGAAGTCCCTTTGTGCCCCTCCAGTTGGTATCTGTGTGGGAGAGATTGGCTGATGGGCCAGGGTTTAGGTCAACATCACATGCTACGATAAGAGCAAGGTGGAGGAGGTATCATAGCTTATGATGGATGAAAGTGGGGGCAGGTATGGGGGGTAAATGAGGCATTTTTTATATACATATGCAGCAAGGTGGATAAAGCAGTTTGAGTTGTGCAGAGGGGTGAAATCAAGGAAGCTGTTAATTGTTGCCAGCAGAATGGAGAAAGTGAAGTCATTAAGATAAGATGGGGAGGCTTTAGGGGATAGGTAGAAAGGGGCAGGTGAAAGACACAGAAGGAGATATAGTAGTAAGCAAGTCCCCAATGTAAAGTAGACACTAGTCCATTTAAAGAGGAGAGAGTCCTGAAGGAAATCACAAATCTGAAATGGGACAAGGCAATGGGGCCAGATGGGGTACATCCAAGTATATTGAGGGAGCTCAGAGAGATACTTTCAGCACCTCTGACAACCCTGTTCAACCACTCACTGGAGACAGGAATGGTTCTGGTGGACTGGAGGAGGGCAAATGTAGTCCCACTTTACAAAAGTGGGAGCATGGAGGAGGCTGGCAATTACAGGCCAGTCAGCCTGAATTCAGTAGTGGAGAAATTAATTGACTCACTCCTGAA
Organism: Neoceratodus forsteri; assembly: GCA_016271365.2. Lineage (NCBI taxonomy): Eukaryota > Metazoa > Chordata > Ceratodontiformes > Ceratodontidae > Neoceratodus > Neoceratodus forsteri. The sequence continues at coordinate 1,209,409,433 of CM057453.1, read as the reverse complement.
GGAAAAGATTGTGGAATATAGTATCTTGAATCCAGTGACTTACACGTTCTTAAGCTGCATGGATTTACTGGGGGAAGGTCATGTCAAACAAATCTGATTGATGTTTTTAATGGGGTGACAAGAGAATTAGGTCATGGTAGAGCAGTGGAAGTGGCCTACCTAGATTTCAGGAAGGCATTCAACACCATCCCACACAGGAGACTTGTAAACAAACTGGGCAGCCTAGGAGTGGGACCAACGCTGATAAACTGGATAAGAAATAGGTTAGGGGACAGGAGACAGAGGATGATGGTAAATGGAGCTCACTGCAATAAAATGATGGTGACCAGTGGGATACTACAGGGATCAGTAATTGGACTGGTCCCCTTTAATGTCTTTATTAGCGACATTGCAGAAGGGCCAGAAGGGAAGGAATGTTTTTTTTGTGGATGACACTAAAACCTGCAATAGGGTAGACACTCCTAGAATGATAGAAAAATGAGTAGTGATCTAAGAAAGCTAGAGGAGTGATCAAGGGTGTGGTAGCTGATTATCAATTTGAAGAAATGCAAAACGATGCACTTGGGGTGCAGAAACCCAGGGGTAGAGTATAAAATGGGGGGTGTAGTATTGACAACCGCTAAACTGGAAAGAGACCTGGGAGTAATCATATCTGATGACCTAAAGGTGGCCAGACAGTGGGACAATGCAATGTGGAGAGCTAGTGGGATGCTAGGGTGCATACAGAGGGCTATCACCAGCAGAAAGAGGTGGTGTTACTGCTGTATTGATCACTGGTGAGACCTCACCTAGAGTACTTTCTCCAGTTCTGGAGACCACATCTCTGGAAGGACATAGAGTGCAGGCTGATCCTGAGGAGGGCAACTAGAATGGTGCAGGGTCTGCATCAAAAGCCCTATGAGGAAAAACTAAAGGACCTCAATATGTACACCCTGGAGGAAAGCAGGGAAAAGGTAGATATGATAGAGACTTTCAAATACCTCATGGGTATAAATGAGGTTCAAGAGGGAAGCATTTTTCAGAAGAAAAGATGCTCAAGAACAAGGGGGCATGCTATGAAGCTAGAGAGGGTATACCCAGGGGAGATGTGAGGAAAAACTTCTTCACAGAAATAGTGGTGGATGCCTGAAACAGCCTGCCAGTGGGGGTGGTGGGGGCAAAAATGGTAACAGGATTCAAGAATGCATGGAATAGGCATCAGGGAACCTTGGTGGTAAGGAAAGGGGATTGTAAAGACAGAGATCAAGTAGGGTCTGCTGTGTAACTGTAGATAGGGAAAATGGGCAGACTAGGTGGGCCCAGTGATCCTTATCTGCCATCAAATTCTGTCTCTATGTTTCTGTGTTTCTGTTTTATTCTGTTCAGTGAATGTTTCCATTTGCTGCCATCGTGAGCTTCCACATTGAGTATGGTAGAAGTTACAGATAGAAATTTATTACTGGAGTGTTCTTGTTGTGTTGCAGTAGCTACATCATCATGCTGACGTGCTGCACTAGTGACTTCACTTTTGCAGCACAACATTGAACATCCTGTGTGTGAAAAACTCTCTGAAACCACGGCCCACAGCCCCGATTGCTGATTCTGAAACAGACAGAAACGATGTTGGATATCATGACAGTGGCATTTTTTCTTTATTGAAATATAAAAATGGACTAACCGCTCCCGCACCCACTGTCCAGATGCCTTCAATTCTCAGCTCTGTAGTACCAGGAATGAATCAAGCACTGCTGCCAGTAAAGTGGTTAAAACGAACAGACAGATCAGTGGGCAACAGCAAGATTTTTCTGCTTCTGATAAGCTTAATCACCACTTAAGCAATAAGGCATGATCAAGGGTTATGTTAATGGTCTGTTAATCACCTTCTAGGGGTGTACTGTGGTACGAGGTGTAGCCGAGTGCCACATGCCTCTAGAGGGTGATTAACTGACCATTAACATAATCCCTGGGAGTGCCTTATTGCTATTATAATAAAAAGAAGTTGTTAAACATTGTTAAACCTTGTTCAGCATATGGCTAAGCTCTACATGTATGTTAATAAAAGATTAACATAAGGCTGTTAGAATGTTTGCAACCAATCAGAAAGCTCCATTTCTCAGACCCTTTTTATAATTACAATTATTGTATGTTCATGGAAATCCATACACTATAAACGATTGTGTGTGGTTCTCCATTAACAAACAATGATGAATCTGAATCTTGAGGTTGTCCTGGCAACCAGAGCACCTCTTGATCTGTGCTCTAGAGGTCTGTGGTTGCCAGGGTAACCTCTCAATACAGATAGTCTTTTGTGTATGGAGAACCATGCACAATCACCTATAAAAAATCATCATTTTTGGCTGCACATAACTTGGCTGCCTTTTTCATTAGGGAGCAAAAAAGGGACATACACACCCTCAATTGTACAGTCTCCACATTTATCAAATTTAGTCAAAATAGGTTTATAAATGTTTATGTTAGGGGATTTTAAAATAGTAACATTTATTAATTTTAAGATTCTTCTTTGTCTCACAAAGAAAAAAAAATGGTAAAGATTTGGAACCTTAAGCTTTCAGATTAGATCATGTCCCACAGAGGATGCTTTTGTAGATTTGGTGAAGCAATTAAAGGGACACCGTCAGCCCCTCATGCCTCAAAATGTTCTGAGTTTAAAAAACACATTTTATGATTGATCACATTCTGCAGAGATTGTTTATGTAAATAGTAATTTGATTCTTATTCCTTATTTCTTTTAAAAAGTGAAAACAGACTGCCCACCATGTTGGTGTTACCACACAAAATCATATTCATTTAACATGCTCTTGATCAATTCCCACTGCATTTTTGCTGGCCTTGGGAACACCCACAACATAGTCTAGCCAGTCATGATGAAGAGGAGGAGAGGAGCATATTGAATCATGAGTGATTGCACTCTTTGGGGTTTTTCCTAATTTTCTGGAAGTATGCAGTAAAAGTAGATCAAGGATTTGAAACAAAACAAGACTGGGTATAATTACACCATTACCATGCATTTCAGTTCTGCTAAGAAAGGAAATAAATAAAATAACTAGCAACATGAATGAATTTTAGATAACCTAAGTGTCATACAATTTGTGTTTTACCTAGAAATAGCATGACGTAAAAAAACGTTGACAATGAAGGATGATAGCCTTCATTAAATTTTTAAAAAGTTATAAAGTTTTGAATAACTGTCAGCCATACATGCACAGTCCAGCTTTCCAACACTTTTTTCATTAGGTCATTTCATGTGCATGCAATCATATTCAGCAATCACAGGTACTTGCACTCTGCTCTTCCCCCTCATGTTTTTAAATGTTGCATCATTAGCCTATCTCCAGTACCTCTCAAGTAGAGATGCAGTGACTTTTTAAAATGTTGCCAAAGATTATGAAAAGTCAGAAACTTCATGCTATGCATAGTGGGATGAAGGTTTCCCAGCTTCACCTCAGCTTTGTGTTGTGAATTCCATCCTTTTGAAATAACAATTTACACAACCCCACCCCCATTGTAGTATACTAATGATACTAATCACACATCCCGCTCACCACCTGATCTTTTGCAATTATGTATCCCTTCCCCAATCCACCATCCTCTACCACCCTACTACTTCTTCCCCTTCCCAGTCCTGGGGAAGTTTGTAAATTGGTACGGGTTGTGGTAATCATAATAATAATAATGAACAGCTAGTGATAAGTGAATGAATAGCCCTTACTCCACCCCCACCAATCACCACCACACCACCCCACCCTATTCTGGTCCCAACAATTGCACACATAGCAACCAAGACCCTACCACCCTCTAGCAGGCAGCATATGCTGTAACTCCATCCCTCTAACCCCATGAACTAAAGGACTTGATCAACATCTCCTGTAAAATAAGGAAACCACCCTGTACTAGAGCATGCAGCCTTGCCCTTCAGTGCCTACTGCAATAATGACTAAATATTGATATGCTGTCCCTTAGCAACACATGATTGGCTGAGAAACTATACTCACGAAGTCTGGTAGACTTAGATTATGATTATCACACTCACAATCAGGTTTTACTATATGCAAATACATCACTATTCATTCATGCCGTAATGGATGCTTACACTGAACAGAGCCAGTGTTCTACACTGGAGACTATTTTGTTGTACAGGTCATGAGAAATGAGTTTTTGGGGTCCTCTGGGGGGAGATGAAGATGGAGGCCAGAGGGGGTTGAGTAGTAGGAGTTTAATTAAACATCAGGGTCTGGTCTTTGGGGGAGGTGGGTGGAGTGGTTTTTGGTATGCAGGTGAGTGGAAGGGATCAATTACATGTGTAACCCCTCACCCCTGCCTTTTTGAAAAATGACAGGTGGCATGCTGTTGAAGCTGACAGCAGTACCTGGTGGGACTGGGTTCAGGGAGGACTAGGTTACTCGGCACAGGGGGCCTAGGTTTGGCTACTCTGCACAGGGGCACCCAAGTAAATCCGAACACAGGAAGCAATAACTGTAATGTCCAGAACCAGGAATGGGATTCTACAGTGTGGCTTTTATTCACATCCAAGCTGAACAAACAAAGCATAGACAGATCCCCCATGGGGCTACATTCCTGGTAATGTAGATTAGAGACAACAGAACACTATTTCACATTTCCAGCCCTCAGGCTCTAAACTCACCAGGCACACAGCCCGGACTTGCATGCAGCTTTGGGTACACAGCCCGACTTGTACACTACTTGGGTTTTCCCCACGGGTCCAGCTCCCCCGCTGGCCACTTGATCTGTGGTCCATTATGGGAATGAACCAGTTTTCCATTTGGTGGCTCCCCAAACCACCTTAGAGCCTTCGACTCCTAGAGGGAATTTTCCTTCCAATCCCACATCTGGGTACTTCCCTCATCACTGGCCAAGTGCATGAGGCAAAGTAGAAATCCACAGAGCAAATCCGTAGAGGTGGACCTGGTTACTAAAGATGGGGGTTCCCACCTCCAGCTCCCACAATCCATACCCAGCCATTTCTCTGGAAACTAAACAACTCTTTTCTGAAAGCTTGGCAATGTAGATTACTAGGTAGGCGTATGTTATCCTCCTCTCTACATGTCTTGGCATTACCCTATGTGCAGGACTTGAACATACTTTTTACTTTTGGCTAAGCCTATTACTCTAGGCCTCCCACTACTTCAGTAGTCCAATCCCCACTTTTACACAAGTCCCAGGGTGAAACATGGGCCCTTTAGAAAGTGCAGAAACTCACCCTCCGGTTGCAGATGCCCCACAGGCGAATCACAAAATCTTCTTGTTTCCCACACTCTTGGACAAAATAAGGCAGCTTCTCCACTAGCAGTAGCCAGGGGGTTGCCCCTGAAATATGCAGGCTAAACTTTTCTGCCCCATCCCCTCAGGGATGGGGCACTGAGACCCGATTCAGCGGTCTCCACCCCTTTAAAATAGCTCACTGTGTCTCTCTTTAGGTGGAAACACATACCTTTCCCTACTTGTAGCCCTATGTCAGGGCTGAGGCTCCAAGAGCCTAACACAGAGCTGATGTGCTCCTCTCACAACAAGCTCCAAACTCCAACTGACTACAGACTACTGTTCAAACCTCCCAACATTCTACTCCAACTCCCTGTTGCAGATTTCATTGTGGCTCATGCAGCTGTGATAGTTCTATGGTGATGTCATCCCTCAGTCTCAGCTGAGACTGAGAACAGAGTGAGACAGTGTGAAATCCATTTAACTGGAGTTTCACAAGCTGTCTTCCCTGCCTACCACTAGGTCTTACTGGGATTCTAGTAACCCGGGTAACAAGGGGGTTACACTCTCCCTTTACCAGGAAAATGACTGTCCGCAGTCATTGTTTACCCAGCTTTAGGCCATCCCACCCTATGTGCTACCTGCAGGGGGGGTGACCAGGCCCCCTCCTACCATGTGCAAGCACAGGCAGGCAACACTAAGGGCCCAGAGGCCTTTAGCTGACATATCAGCCTCTACACTACCCACTTACTATGGATGCCTAGTGGCTCTGGTAGAACTGTCCAGAGCATAGCACTAATAGATCAGCACTGCAGTCCCTAGGGCCCTTCAGGACCACAGCCTGTCTATCCCCCTTAGCCCTCTAGGGAAAATCTGTCTGCCTCCAACTTAACACCCAAAAACAAAAACAACCTGGGGACCTCCCCGACCTTGGGCAACCTGCAACCACACACCAAGAAACTAATACCACAGTATTACATCATTTTACTGCCTCCTCGCTACCCCCACAACCACACCTGTGGAAGGAAAAGGGTTAATACAGTAACAACAACAACTACACCACAGTACTTTAAATCACTACACACTAAAGTACTAGTGAGGAACTCCGATGAGCCCCTCCTCCTCTTCTTGTCTTCTCTTCTATCTTCTCCAGGAACACCTGCAAGAAAAAGAAAGACAACACACACACTCCTAATCTGCATACACAGTCTACCCAAAACCCTATCATCAAAACACTGAAGAATCCCAAAAAAGATTATTTTTTTTTTTTTTAGAAAAGGTAGAAAACAGTATATACGTTAGAAAACAGTAGAAAACAACGACATTATTTACAATACACATTTGGGGGGGATGGAGTGCCCTAAAAGTCCCAACTAGTGACCACAGTGCCTGAAGGCTAGTCCATTAAAGAGTCTCTCCTGGGCCGGAACCCGGTGAAGCACAGTTCTAGCAGGCCAAAGTCCCGAAGGGGAGAGTCTTTGAGGACAGTTCACACATTCTGGTGTCTGCTAGTGTGGGGTGTGTACTGCAATGTAAAAAAGATAGAAAAGTTCGGACTTACCAGCCCCTTGTAGTATGAAAAATCTGAACCGACCTGCACCTCAGCTGAAGACTCTCCCTGGCAGCATTTCTTCCAATACAGCTGGGCGGACATCTTCCGGGAACCACAGGAGGGCACATCTGGGAACTGCTGTGCTGATGTCATCTCTGGAGATGGAACCTTAGAACAGGAACAAAAAGGAAAACAGCTGGTCTGACATCATCCGATTACCAGGCGATGAAGCAGGATACAGCTGGGCTGGTGTCCTCTCTGGATCTGAAGTCATCTGGTGGGCCAGTCGATGGATTCTGGAAAGGCCAGTACACAGTAGAACTGATGAATGTGGGGCACCTGAGTCCTGTATGTCCATACCGGCGGATCAATAAAGGCACTTCACAGGCTGGTATGGCAGTACTGACTACCACTGCTTGGCTTTCCATTTAGTAGGCACGGGCACATTTGCTGGGAGGTCCTTGCATTGAGGCCAATAGTACAGGGGATCAGGAGCTTGAATTATTACCCCATCTGCGTGCACATAATTCACACAGTGGGAGATTTCACGTCCCTCTCCGTCCACTATTCACACTCTGTCCATAAACAGTGTCCTGCCTCTCTTCCACTGGGTATATTTCTCATGAAACAGTCTGTCCTTTACATGCTTGTTTGCCCCAGGATGCACACCTTTCATTGCTTCAGCCCAGATCCAGGATTTCCTGCTGTTCTCAATCTCCTCCCAGACTTTCCGAGGAAAGGTAGGAAAGGTCATCCCATAGATCTCATTCGCCTTCCTATGAACCAGTCTTTCCTCTTTACTAGCTTTGGTCAACCTGAGACCGCTAGCCTGGCTTGGGGGGTGGCCAGTCCTGGTTCTGCCAGCTATGCATCCTTAAGGAGATTAAAAACGGATCCCTGACTTCTTCTTCTTGCATAGCCAGGGCAGTGACACCACCACTTTCTTCCATGCATTCTTCTGAGGCAAGAGCTTGAGGCTGTGTACCCATTCCTTTTTCACAAGGCCACATAGGTTCCCCCCTCATCTTCTTCCTCACTAAGGATCTGAGCCCAGAAGTGAGCAGTTGTCCTCACTCCTAAGACTATCCACTCATCACTAGGCACAGAGGTCAACACCTCCCATTCAAAGGCCTCCCGCATCTCATCTTCTCCTATGAGACTTGGGCTAGGCCCCGCCCCCAGGGGTCTACTGATGCTTTATCTGAACTTCCCTTCTGGGATCCAGCATCCGAAACTTCAACTTCTGGTTCCATCTCTAACTCTGCACCCTCTAGCTTTGTGCCACACTCCCCCGAGGGGCCTTCTTCAACAGGCTCCGCCTGGTGCTGTGTGCTGCCAACTGCAGATTCCTGAACCTTTGTCCATGTGGGAGCCAAATGAATCTGGGGTACTTTATACAAGCCATATTTTTCTAGGCATCCAACACAGTGAGGTATCATGAAGACGTCCCTTCCAGTATTTAAGCATATTTGACACACATGCACTGGATAACTAGGAATCGCCACATGAGGAGGCAGTTGTCCTCCAAAGCACCACTTTTCAATGTCCCTCAGTCTATTTATTGCTGCTGTTACTGCAACCCGGGCATGATCCGGGTAGTGAGGTGGTCCTGAGGCCATAACTGCAGAAAACACAAACAAAAGCTCACTGTAACTGAAAGTCCCACTTTACTGAACACCTTCTTTACTTTTAAAATGGCTCCTCTGCTGCTGTGTTTACTTTACTACCCCACCCTGTAATGGCGGCGGCAGCACTCCTGTGCATCAATATTCAGAAATTGGGTCAAGCCACTGCACATCCAATTTACACACACTACTGATAACTTTTGCTCAAACTGCACAAACTTGCACTGTTCTTGTTCTAAACACATTTACATGATTTTCCACTGACTTGTCACTTGCTGGAAACATTTATTTAACTCACAGTCCCTTAAAGCTTCAGGATTTTAAGCACAGGATTGCCTGTAAACTAGTACTGCACATTTGACTACAACTCACAGTCTGTCTCTGGCTTTAAAACTTTAAACTGATGCTGAATCCATTACTATGCACACAGTCAATGGCTTAACAGACTTGCACTTGCTGGAAAAACTTGACACAGTCGTTACTTGCAAAGCGACTACACTGCTGCACACATATTTAGATGGCTTTTGGTAGAAAATCACTGTTTGAGCAATTATCACTGTTGGTACTTACTGATATCAGAAGCTGTTAGCTGTGATGGGGAAAAATGGCCTGCAGCCAGTCTTGGAGGCCTCAGAACAGAAACGGGTGAGCAGTCCTGCCGATCGTCTCCTCGACCACCACACTAGCAATTTAGACAATTGAAATGCGGGTTGAGCCCAATTTTAAACAAAACAGTTTATTTTTAGATGGTTTACAGCGCTTTTTAATCTCAGCGATGCTCCTCCACAAGCCAGTACACGCACTCCACTCACACTCCCTCTCGAATGCTGGGGCAGTCACTGTAGAGCTGGCTGAGGGGCGGGACTGATTGCAGCCTCACCAATCAGACGACGTCATGCAAATGAGCCTCTTCTTCCTCGCAAGTGCTCTTCTCCTTACGGCAATCGTCAAGCAGGCAAATTTAAACTGCAGAATGCAATTTTTTTTTTTTTCAACTGACTCCGTGGCGGGAGCCCATTTCAGCCATTTAACATAGCCATTCACACCTGCAAGTCTCTCAGTTCATTCAAAAAGCATTTCCTACATCCAGGGCACAGTTTTCCTGTTGCTACCCCTAGTCTTCCACACTTTTCTTTATCACAGTTCTTTTTTTTTAAAGCATTTCCAATGTCCAGGGCACAATTTTTCTGTTGCTACCCCTAGTCTTCCACACTTTTCTTTACCACAGTTCTTTTAAAAGCAGGCAAAAACACTGTAAACTATTGATGCAGGACAAGGGCACACTCTTTTAGCTTTACTGCTCCTTGGTATACAGTTGGCATTTTAACAGCAGCATAAGATCCACAGCACACAGCGACACCAGTTAACTTGCTTCAGCTTTTTGGGCTACCCACTGCCAGATAGCCAAAATGCTAGCCCCTTGCCCAAGCACCTTCCTCCCAGAATTAAATCCAAAGTGGTGCCTCCATTTTTGTAACCCCTCACCCCTGCCTTTTTGAAAAACGACAGGTGGCATGCTGTTGAAGCTGACAGCAGTACCTGGTGGGACTGGGTTCGGGGAGGACTAGGTTACTCAGCTCAAGGGGCCTAGGTTTGGCTACTCTGCACAGGGGCACCCAAGTAAATCCGAAAACAGGAAGCAATAACTGTAATGTCCAGAACCAGGAATGGGGTTCTACAGTGTGTCTTTTATTCACATCCAAGCTGAACAAACAAAGCATAGATGGACCCCCAAGGGGCTACATTCCTGGTAATGCAGATTAGAGACAACAGAACACTTCTTCACATTTCCAGCCCTCAGGCTCTAAACCCACCAGGCACACAGCCTGGACTTGCATGCAGCTTTGGGTACATAGCCCGACTTGTACACTACTTGGGTTTTCCCCACGGGCCCGGCTCCCCTGCCGGCCACTTGATCCACAGTCCATTATGGGAATAAACCAGTTTTCCAATTGGTGGCTTCCCAAACCACCTTAGAGCCTTCGACTCCTAGAGGTAATTTTCCTTCCAATCCCACATCTGGGTACTTCCCTCATCACTGGCCAAGTGCATGAGGCAAAGTAGAAATCCACAGAGCAAATCCATAGAGGTGGACCTGGTTACTAAAGATGGAGGGTCTCCCCACCTCCAGCTCCCACAATCCATACCCGGCCATTTCTCTGGAAACTAAACAACTCTTTTCTGAAAGCTTGGCAATGTAGATTACTGGGTAGACGTATGTTACATCTCCTCTACATGTCTTGACTTCCCCTGTGTGCTGGACTTGAACATACTTTTACTTTTGGCTAAGCCTATTACTCTAGGCCTCTCACTGCTTCAGTAGTCCAATCCCCACTTTTACACAAGTCCCAGGGTGAAACATGGGCCCTTTAGAAAGTGCAGAAACTCACCCTTCGGTTGCAGGTGCCCCACAGGCGAATCACAAAATCTTCTTGTTTCCCACACTCTTGGACAAAATAAGGCAGCTTCTCCACAAGCAGTAGCCAGGGGGGTTGCCCCTGGAATATTCAGGCTAAACTTTCCTGCCCCATCCCCTCAGGGATGGGGCACTGAGACCCGATTCAGTGGTCTCCACCCCTTTAAAATAGCTCACTGTGTCTCTCTTTAGGTGGAAACACACACCTTTCCCTACTTGTAGCCCTATGTCAGGGCTGAGGCTCCAAGAGCCTAACACAGAGCTGCTGTGCTCCTTTCACAACAAGCTCCAAACTCCAAATGACTACAGACTACTGTTCAAACCTCCCAACATTCTACTCCAACTCCCTGCTGCAGATTCCATTGTGGCTTATGCAGCTGTGATAGTTCTATGGTGATGCCATCCCTCAGTCTCAGCTGAGACTGAGAACAGAGTGAGACAGTGTGAGATCCATTTAACTGGAGTTTCACAAGCTGCCTTCCCTGCCTACCACTAGGTCTTACTGGGATTCTAGTAACCCCGGGTAACAAGAGGGTTACACATGATTGACAGGGAATTGTGCTGCGAGGGGGGATGGGGAGATTTTCAGTGTCCAGAGGGTGGCAGGGTGGCTAACATAACAGGAAAAACCAAGGTAGGGGTGATTTTTGGGTGACATCAAGGAGGGGGGTTATAAATATTGTAAGTATCCTGCATGAGTAGTGCACCCACTGACCAAATGGGTAAAAAAAGGTTTCTATTATATGAAGTGCACTTCAGTGTAGTTCTTTGAGAATGAAGTTCTACCCGAAGAGCCAGTGCCAACTTCACAATATGAAGAACTACTCAAAGCATCATTTTGCGTTACATAAAGCTGGGAAATCATGTTCTGAAACAAAGTTTCTCAGCTTTGTATGTCTCTAAGTATGAGCCCCCTGAGAAGCAGTATGCCTATGACGTGAGGCTCCAGGGGTTGTTGAGCTGTCCTTGCTTTTTTGGCATTAATACATGTCATATTGCAGTTTACACTTCTGCATGTTCTGGTTTCTGTGACTAAGTATGGTGGATTTTGTTCTCTTCTGCTTAGCATTGCTTTTGGTGGAACTTGCTCTTGATTTTCTGAGTGCATGGTGTTTGTGTTTTTTGGTGGTGGTGGTTCATGACTGCATTCAGGTTCTTGCATTGACAGGCCAGAAAAAGCATTTGTATCAGACAGAGGCATCTTACTCTTTGCTGGAACTATGTACTTCTCTTTTAAAAAAGTAATTAATGGAGGATAAAAAGATAAATTCAAAATATGTAAAGAAACAGTACTCAAGGAGAGAGTGGACTGGTGATGAGGGACAGGGCAACAGGGGGATAGTTTGGTAAGGAATTGGTGGAGTGTTCAAAATTAAGCAGCACATCACTGGGCTGCTGCATAAAACTCTGTAAGTAGGTAAATAGGTCGTCTGAGAAAAAAGTCTACTAAATCTTTACAATTGTGTGATGTGGTGTGGTGTTCCTCTGAGTGAGAACACTGCTTCAATACAGCATTAGCGGTAACTAACATTGTACCTTCTCTGCTAACCATCCTGATTCCAAACCCTTTCTATGCAGCCAAGTAGCTGGTGTCAGGGACTGAAGCTGTAGCAAGGACATCTGTGACAATTAGCAGCAGATTGTGAACGCTATAGCATAGTGTGTTGTGATTTCAGGTAGCAGATCTAGGTTCAGATCGCAGATTTTACCCCTTGCATCTGGGTTGATGGAGTCAGGGATTTGCGGCAGAGGCAACATGTTCAGACTCGGGGAGAGTAGGGAGAGGGACACCTGCTGAAGATGCACATTTAAAAGTTGTCAGGCTTCACGGCATTTGCTGCATGGGTGTCAACCCCAGCCAGATGAGTGTCACTGAAGATGTTCTCCAATCATCATGGAGTTTGGATGATCTAGGAGAAAATTGTTGCTGATGGGTAGGTGATGTGACTGCCTGCTACTATGCCATATAAGGCATTTCTGGCTTTCCTATCCCCAACCCCAAAATGGAGGACCTCACCCCCATTGCTTTGGCTATCCCCAGAAGAGGAACATACCCATCCCAAAAGGTCAGAAGTGGGAGTAAGTTCTTTGAGGACCCTCTTCATGGAGCTCACCTAGCATTTACTTGTGACAGGGAACTCAAGGAAGAGCGACTGTGCTGGTTGTAGGAGGGGTAGTAAGTTGATCCAGGCTTTGGTATCAGTGTGGCAGGCATCAGGATAGATGCAGTTTCTTTTTTTAATAATCAATATTTTATTCAGTTTTCAAATCATAACAACAGTACAGGGTTTATTAAACAAGACAGTAGAGAAAATGTTCCTAGCCAGAATCTGGCTATTCCAGGTTCCCATGGACGTACAACTCTAAAAGTACATGTTACATAATCATAGCAAGTACTAACATAATAACATACTAAAATGCCAGCAGAATAGGCCTAATGGTCTTTCGTGTCTGCTCGTTTGGTCAGTCCCCACACCGGGAGCTGACCTTGTTGCCCCTCTCACCCTCTCTGGCTTCTCCCTTCCCAGTCCCAGATATTCTCCCTGCACTGGACTTTGCTCCAGAAGCCTTCCCCTGTACCTGTCCCACCCCCTCTTGAACCCCTCCACCATTTCTGCCTCCACCAGCCCCCTGGGCAGCACATTCCATGGCTCCACCACCCTCTCAGTGAAGTAGCACCTCCTCCTTTCTCCCCTGAATCTCCCCCCCTCCAGCTTCCACCCATGCCCTCTAGTTGCCCCCCTTCCTTCGGAGCACCCTGACTGCTCCTCCCCTATTTACCCCCTTCATGTACCTGAAGACCTCTATCATGTCCCCCTGGTCCCTTCTCTCTTCCAATGTGGACATATTTAGCTCTTTGAGCCTCTCCCATAGGTCCTGTCCTCCAAGCCCCAGATAATTTTGATTGTCCTCTTCTGGACCCTCTCCAGGAGTTCAATGTTCCTCTTTTAGTGTGGCCTCCAAAACTGCACACAGTACTCTAGGTGCAGCCTCACCAAGCAGTTATACAGAGGGAGTATCACTTCCCTCCTTCTGGATGTGATCCCCCTAGCGATGCATTCCAGTATCCTGTTGGCCTTGGCCACTGCCCTCCTACAAGTCTCTGAGTTGTTCGTCTTGACATCCACCACCACCCCCAGCTCCCTCTCAGCCATCAAGACTTGTAGCATTTCCTCCCCCCAGGGTGAACACTTGGCCTGGGTTTCTGGCTCCCAGGTGCAGTATGTTGCATTTCCCTGCATTGAACCTCAGCTTCCACTTTCTAGACTACTTTTCTTTAGTCTCCAGGTCCCCCTGTAGGGCCACCCTCCTCCCCATCCACCACTGCCCCCAGTTTTAAGTCGTCCGCAAAGAGACTCATCTCACTCCTGATACCCTTCCTTATGTCAGAGACGTAGGCATTGAACAGGAGGGGCCCAAGGACCGATCCCTGAGGGACCCCACTAATGACCATCCTTGGGGATGAGACTAACCTGCCAACCATGACCCTCTGGGTCCAGTCCTGGAGCCAATTGCCTATCCATCTGATCATCTGGTTCCCCATCCCCATTTCTCCTAGCTTATCCAACAGGACCCCGTAAGGAACAGAGTCAAACGCCATGTTGAAGTCAAGAAAGAGGACATCCACTGGTCTACCCAGGTCCAAGGCACTCATCACCCAGTCATAGAACTCCACAAGGTTTGTCTGACATGATTTCCCCAGGATGAATCCATGCTGTTTATCATCCAAGCACCCCGACTTTTCAAGGTCTCCCCCTAGCCTCTCCTTGACAATGCCCTCCATCACCTTGCCCACCACTGATGTCAGGCTGATGGGCCTGTAGTTCCCTGCCACCTCCCTTGATCCCCCCTTGTGGATAGGCACTATATCCACTACCTTCTAGTCCTGGGGCACCCACCCTGTCCTCAGAGAGATGCTGAAAAGCTCTGCCAGAGGTTTCGCCAGGACATCCGCCAGTTCCTTCAGCACTCTGGGATGTAATTTATCCTGCCTCAGTGCTTTCTCCATCTTAAGGGACCTGAGAGCTTCCCTCACTCTCTCTCTGCCATGATTTCCACCTCCACTACCTCATTCCCCTGCTTTGCTTTCCCTCCTCCTGCCAGTAATGGCTCCCCCTTCTCCCAGACCGGCTGATCGGTAAGGGTCCCCCCAGTTTCACCGTCTCCCTCCCATGTATGATGCAGCCCCCATTTTACTTCATGAAAACTGAGGCAAAGTACTCATTTAGTACCTCAGCCTGCTCCCCCGGGTCATGTGCCCATCTCTCCCCTGTTTTAATCCTGCTAATCTGCCTCTTCACCCTTAGTTTTTCCCCAATGTATCTAAAGAACTCCTTTTTCTCTCTACTAATTTCTCTGGCCAGATTCTGCTCCTTCCTTGCCTTAGCCGTTCTCACCACCCTAGTGGCCCTTCTGGCCATCAGCTTGTACTCCCCTCAATCCCTTTCACTCCTTGAGCACTTGAAATGCCTATAAGCTGCCTTCTTTCCCCTCACCACCTACTGAACCTCCCTAGTCCACCAGTAGGGTTTCTGGGACCTACCACATTTTCGTCTTACTCTTGCACAGATGCTGGTAGCATCCTGCACCCCCATCCTGATGATTTCCCACCTACTGTCAGTGTCCACATCTTGCCCAATCCTATCCAGATGCTCCTTAAGGATCCTTCCCATTTCCTTGAAATCCGCCCCCCTGAAGTCAGTTACCTCCATCTTTGTGCAGCCTTCTACCCCTCCTAGATCCAGGCAGAACCAGATTATAGCATGGTCGCTCCCCGCCAACGGGTCCCTTACCTCCAGGCCCCCAATCTGGTCACTGTCTGCTAGGACCACATCCAGTATCCATGCCTCCCTGGTCGGTTCCCCCACCTGCTGAGTTAGGAATGCATCTTGAAAGACATCCAACAACCTCTGCTACCTGGCCACCGAGGATGTCATAGTCTCCCAGTCCATTCCTGACATGTTTAAGTCCCCCAACACCACCACCCTTCCCCTGCCCAATCTGCAGTTGTCTCCCAATATCTGCCACCAGACTCTCCTCCAGCTCCTCCGCCAACACAGGGGGTCTATACACCACTCCTATTTTTACTCTCTTGCCCCCTCCTTATTATCAAGGTGACCCAAATTGCCTCCACAGTTCCCTCTGCCTCCTCCACTCCTCCTATGCCAATGCAGTTTTTGACTATTATTGCTATCCCTCCTCCCCTTCCCTGCCCCCTGTCCTTCGTGAACATGGTGTAACCCTCCAGGTTCAGATCCCAGTTGTACCCTGCGGTGGCCCAGGTCTCAGTGACCACTGCCACATCCACCTCTCCCTCACTTAGCATCACCTGGAGCTCAGGCATTTTACTGCCCAAGCTCCTGGCATTTAGCAGGACTACCTTCCACTCTTTCCCTGTACTTCCATTTCCCCTGCTCACGTTCCCATGGGGATTCCATCTTCCTTCTGTCTGCATCTTACCAGTCAGCCTTTTCCCACATTCCTCCAGCTCCTCAGGGGAGTGGAGACAGAGTCTCTCCTTTATCGGACCCCCCCTTGACAGCCTTTTCTCCCATCCCTCCCCTTCACAAGTTTAAACCTCACCATTCACCAACAAACCCTCTATTTTCAACTTAAGGATTTCCTAACCTCCAAATTAAAATGGACCATATCTCTAGCATACAGCCCTTATCCTCCCAGGTCCCCCATCAACCCCATACCCTCTGGCCTCACACCACTACCTGAACCACTTGTTTATCTACCTAATCTTCCTCTTGTGTTCCCCACTAGCCCTTGGCACCGGCAGGATTTCCGAGAAGGAAACTGTGCATCCTGTGTCATGACAGAGTACAATGAGTATCATACATTAATGGAAAATTATTACTAACTGGTAACAAATATTAGACAGAACAGTGAATTATATTCCAGATAATGCTCAGATCAATAAGGGTTGGGTCTTGGTGACACTGCTTTTATGCAAGTAAGGTATTGTCATATGCAGTGCAGCCATGTTGTGAGGGATGGGATCCATAGGATTGCAGTGAGGCTGGGGCCAGTGTTGACTGGGAAAGCATTCACTGAAACCATAACCTCCGGGGGTATGGGGGGGTTAGACCTGCATCACAGTTTTTTGTCAAGGTCCCCGGTGGGGGTGCCAGGGCCTGTGGGTCTAATTGATGTGCTGGCCCTGGCTGAGGCAAGTACAGTATCATGGCATATAATATCCCTCTGCAATATTGAAGATGGTGGAGTAGAGGAATGCTCCCCCACTTGGCCTTATATTTGTCCAGCCTGTCTGCGATCACTTAGAGCACTCTTTTGAAACTAGCTATCTTCCCCAGCTCTGTGAGTTATTTGGTGAGGTCCAATGGTTGATGTTCCCTACAATGTTTCAAGGCTATTCATTTGGCTATTACTAAGGCCCCCAGTAACCTGTTGTCCCACACTGAGAGAGAGAGAGAGAGAGAGAGAGGCCACCACTGCTAGAAGCTGGTTCCTAGTAGCCAATCATTACCAATGATGATGACAGGTCAACTTGAGGTACCAACATAGGTGACAGAACAGCGGGGCACTATGGCCATGGCCCTACCACTTTCAAAAGTGTCCAGATCAGTTTTTGCAATCATGTTAATTTATTACTAGGGGATAATTTACCCCTTACACTCTTGGCCCTACCATTTTTCATACTGTTCTGCTATCAATGGGTCCTAATGTGGTTCAGCAAACTTCTTGTCCTCCTTGCCAGTATATAACATTCCCACAGCAAGTGTGTGATCATGCCTGTGCTCTTCCTACACCTTCATCTTTATCAGTGCGCATCAGGCCCCACCTATATAGTTTCTGTGGTATCCTGTGCCACTGGTGGAGTATTTTTTTCCTTTTATGTGAAGAGATAGTGGATATCCCTAGAGGCTGTGCAAAGGCTGGTCCAGCATCTGCCCCACATCTGTTAAGTTACCTCACAACCCAGCTCTAGAGACCACCTGAACCATAGGGGTTCAGTGGGGTCTGATTTGGAGTGTTATCAGGCTCTTATAGATGTGGCTCCATCTAAGCATGCCACCGTTTTGTGGGTATAAGAAATCTTCAATCAGAACAAATACTAAAAATAGCTGAATAGTACAACCATTTTGCAACATTGATAAACTGCCAACATAAACCATTTATGGGACTGCACTGCTAGAGCAAAGTGGGTGTGGGGATCCCCAAATCACATGCCTCACTGACCTCATGCTTGCAGTATGTCTATTAGCACAGCTAGCACTATACCAGACTCTCATGTTGTGGAGGGAGCATGGTGCATTGGTGGGGGGACACCAAGCCTACCCAGCTCAACAGCTCTGGTTGGCTAGTTCTGAACACAACCTGTCCCCTGGAGATATGAATTGCACCTTTTGGTTCCCATCAGCCTAGATATGGGGGGATCAGCCAGGAAGGGTGTGTCATAGGTATATCATACATTATAGTGCAGGGAGGAGGGGGGGCCAAAATTCAGTTCCTCTACCCTCCTTTCTCCCTCTCTGACTGCAAATGTTTTGCCTTTCCCTGTTTTTCATTTTTCATTCTCTATCTTGTTGAGGTGTGTGTTCTGCAGGTACCGAGCATTGGAATGTAGGGTATAGCTCCGTAGCTCTCAGTTGCAGGCTGCCCCATCCCCCACCCATTATTGAGATAATTGTGAACACCCTAAAAGGAGTTTGGGTCTGCTCTACATGTCTAACTAGTATCTGGAGCCCCACCTCTTCCCAGGTCCTTCACTTGAGGTACTATGGCAACCATCTTCTATGTGATCTTAGTTCAACCTCAGACCTAGTTCCTGCTGGCTGAGATTGTAGCAGGGTGGATCTAGCTGTGCAGAGTCCTGTGGGCGTTCAGGGATGTGCAGTGACTACGTCACCATCTACCTCCCAATTGGGAGGATCTGATCTCTGTGAGGTAAGTTAGGCCAGGGGGAGGGAACTTCAGGACATCAAGCAATTGGGTAAGCGGTGCTTGCCACGTGGGAGAGGGCTACCTGACTCATTGTTCCATGACCATGGGAATGGGGGGGGGGAGGAGTGAACAGTGTTCAGGTCACTCCCTGCCCAGATTGATTTTGTATGCATTAGTGTCCCCAACCATCCCCATGCCATGTCACTACCTGTTGGTGCTGACCTCATCCATCCATCTCTTTCCAGTATACCATGGAACACTGGGGAACAGGCTACTCTCCATGCATTTGAGATACATGGCACAGTTACAGTGCTCATGGCTCCAGTCATCCAACATTTTGGCATGTCAGCACCAGCTTGAGCACTTGCCAAAGATGCCAACTGTCATGTGGGAACATTCAAGCAGGCCTGCTCGAATGTTACCCTACAAGTCTGCAGAGTGGGCCATCACCAGTGCAATTAAGCTTGGCAGCTTGGGGGGGGTAGAAGTGTGAAAGTCCTTGGTTGTGGACCATTCCAAACCTCACCTCACCCAGTACTGAGACATTGATATACACTCCAAAAGAGCTTGTGCCTTCTCCTCATCACTGACTTGCCTCTGAAACTCCACCAGTGACTATATCACGGTCTGCCTCCCAGAGAGGGGTTGATAGCCATGAGGGAAGCCAGGTCAGAGGAAAGGAACTCTAAGGCATTGATTGGGAAGATTAGAGGGCAGGAGGTGCCAGTCTCATGAAGGACTGCCAGTATCAACTCCAATGGGTCAGTTATAGGACACTATCTGACAGAATTATTCCATGGCCATAGGAGTGGGGGTTGGCAGGAGTGAACAGTGTGCAGCCTATGATACCAAAAGCCATTCAGTGAGCAAAAAGGTTGGGAGAGGATGACTCCTTTTTGGGGTACCATTGACACATATGTCTAACAGACAGGCCACCTAGTAGTGGTGGGGGGGGGGCAGAGGGAAGGGTAGCACTAACTAAAGGAGGGAGAAAAAGGTATTTGACAGACAATAAACAGCTTTAAAAGGATATGCATAGAACAGACACTGGTCTGAACTAAGTTCCACAGCATTATTCACCAGTTGAGAAGTCAAAATTGTTGTGCCTTGTGCAGGATCACCTGTCTAGCTGGAAAACACTTGTCCTGTTACTCCTTCTTCTCCCTAGTCAGCGGCCACCCTCTGTGGCCATGTAAGGCCTTGATCTGGCTGGTGGATCTGGGAAGCAATTTGTTGCTTAGAAGGGGAATCAGAGAGTGCCATGTTTAATGGGAGGGCAAGAGTTTTACTGGATCTCTTGGGGGCCTGTTCTCCAGTAGAATCAGAGCTGTGACTGGAATGTCCCATGTCCTTGCTACTCTCTCTTCTGGGCCCTCCTTCCTCCTTTCTCCTGAATAGTTGTCTGTCTTGCCCCCCCCTTAACTGCTTAGACTTGGTAGTTTACCACTCCGCTGGGGTTCTGTCGAGAGCTACATATACAGTGTTCTCTGCGTTATGGTGCTAGAGTCAAGCTGTATGAAATTGCAAATTTCATCCCAAGGGTCCATTCGGTGCCCAGTTGCAGTTCAGTCTTTTAACTTGGTCCAGGTTTTCATTAGTATTTTCTGTTGTTTATAAAAACACCCATTTCAGATCACTTTTTCTGTGACTATATGAACTAGTATGGAGCAGACACTTCGTTGTCTGGCCTTACGGGGCAATAAGTGTACAAAAACTGCTGAAAATACTGATGAAGACCTAGTCTGATCTATTGTATAGTAAAACAGTGCTTTGTTATTATTTCAGATGTGAAAAAATGATTGAAAGAAGTTTCAAAACAGAAAGAAGGGTATCATACAAGTGAGGAGATGAGCAATTTAAAATAGAAGGAAAAAGTATGGTCAATATTTTCATTGCATAATGCACTGCTGCTTTAAACACCCTATCTACTCACCAGATGGCCAAGACTAATCTCCTGGCCACAAACCCACTCCTTCCAAATCATTTCCCACCCACCTCCCCTTTTCCAGTGCCCTAGATAGAATGCCAGAATAAAGTGATTCAACCAATCAGATATTATTACTACGATAGACACGACTCAACACTCATTCCTGTTCAGACATAGAGGAGGGAAAGATGTTTGTCCTGCTGCAAGACAGTTTCCTTCTTTACGGGTATAGTCAGTTCCACATGTGTGCTTTTCAGATGTGTGCACATTTCACTTGTGTGCACAAAATCCCCAGGTCCTGATTCATACCTATTGAAACCCATTAATAAAAATCTGCTTAAGTGCCTTACATTTTTGGTTGTGTCTAGGTATTTAGCAGCAGATTATGATGAGTATCCCAGCTCACACTGACAGTCACACTGACAGCTTAGCACGGCTCCTAGGCATTAGTTAGGCAGTTAGGCAATTAGCAGCCCATTGCAGAAGCCCCGACTGCATCAGTGTGTTTCATGCATGGAGCTGAAAACATCAATTTCATTTCAATTTAACTTTTATTCATATTGAATTGGATAGCTCAAACTGAGACAAGCTCATTTCCAGTGAGGTCCTTTGTGCAAATCTACAATTAGTTACAAAATAGAGATACCACATTAAGTACAAAAATATACAAGAAAACACAAATGACTTAACAACATGACAAAGCACATGCAACAATAAATATATAATTCACCATCAGTCCATCAAATAAGGTATTGTTTATGTTAATTACATTAGTTCTGCTATGGTTCTACATCTGGCTTCATTTACAAACCAAGTTTCTATTGCACCAGGACAGATCTGTTTACCTTCAAGCCGAAAAATTAAGGTAAGGGATTCCATAGTCTAGGTACATTTTAGAAAAAAAAGTTTCGACCTAAATTTGTTCTATAATTTGGAAGCTTGTATTTGAATCCTTGTGCAGACCGTAGGCCTTGTTTAATAGGTCTAACCACAAGGTTGTCCAAAATATAGTCAGATACTACACCTTTGAAATTCTTTATCAGAAATAACACTGTATGTAAAGTGCACCTCTCTGTGAGGCTGATCCATTATAATTTTTCATGGAGGTCAGTCCTATGGGTTCTTTTTGGGGCATCCAGTATAAACCTAGCCAACTTATGATAGATAATATCTAGTCTGTTTAAGCTCCTCAGTGGGGCACCTGAATACCCAATGTCTCCATAGTCAATTATAGGCATAACTAGTGTATGAACAACATGTTTCTTAGTTTGTTCAGTCATACTGTGCTTATTCCTATATAAAAAAGTATAAACATTTCCCCACTTTCTTTTCAACGGTCTCAACATAAAGATCCCACTTTAATGCAGAATACAACTGTATTCCCGAATATTTATAACTATGTAGCTGTTCCAGAAAAGTATTACTAAAAGCTTTAATCTGAAGGGATACTTTTAGGGGTTCATATTTTTCTGCCTTGTAAAAAGAATAACCTGGGATTTCTTAGCATTTAGAACCAACTTTGGCTTTATCAGAAAATGTTGCAACTCATCGAAAGCCATCTGGAGTGGGTATTGGATTTAGCACAATGTACTCACACTGGAGCAGAAAGTTAAGCTCCTTAACCATGCTGATGTTCCAGGGCTCTTTTGAAAAGATCTAGCCCTGGAATTTAAAATTGATGGGCCTGATTCAGGATGGGGTTTAGAGCAACACAAGGGACTTGTGTTGGAGGGTCCATCGTAAGGGCCAACTTGCGGTGATCAGTGCAGCAACTGCAATTAACAAAGGTGCCAGCCACAATCTCTGACACAAGTTCCTTGCATCAGCTGCACCAAGTTAAACTAGCTGCCCCCTGGTCTAACTGTGTGCCAGTGGGGGAGTCAGTTTATGGGGCTTGCACAAGAGCTGTGGTGCAAGCTGCTGTAAAATGAAGAAATTGTCACAACTGTGCCAAATGTTGCTGAATTGGGCGCAGTTGCAGAAGATGCATTTGGCTCAGTTGCACCAAAGATCAGGGCTGGCACAGGGCTTCTCGCAAGCCCTGCATCATCCTTCTTGAATCAGGCCCAATATGTCCTGTATTGGCTCCGTGCTATGGAACCATGAAGCTGTCCTGTCAGCTGGAGTGGTGGCTGTAACAAGGGTTGTAAATGGAAGAGAGATGGCAAAGACTTCAGCATTTAAGATGCCCTGTTGGTATGATTTATCACAGTCTCTGATCATGGTGTCCCTCTCTTAGAACAGCTGCTAACAGAGAAAGCAAGAAGTTTGTCCAAGTGTGTGGGCATTGAGTTTGAACCCACATCCTGGTGGCTCTTGTGGTGGAAGGAGCCCAATTGTATAGGATACAAGCATATCCATAACAAAAAAGCAGAGTCCGACCTAATTTGCATCCGAGGACTGGATTCAGAAAGTTCTTCCCACCATTCTGAATGAATACCCCTCTCCTGCAGACATCTACAATGGTGATGAAACTGTACTTTTTTAATGACTACATCTAATGGGACCCACACATTTAAAACAGAAATGATCTCCGGTCACAAAAAAGCAAAAGAGACAGTGTCCATAATGTTGTGCTCTAATCCCACTGGCACAGATAAGTTACCCCTTCTCATTATTGGCAAGTCAAAATGGCCATGATGTTTTAAGGGTGTTAACCTAGATGATCTCCTAGCACAATGCACAGCAAACTCAAATGCATAAATTACATTAGACATTTTCCATGATTGGCTTAAAAAAATTACTAACAAATGTGGTAAAAAGGGAGAAAATTCACTGCGGTGGTTGATAACTGCCCTGCACACAAAGACGTTGCTCTGCAAAATGTAAAATTGATGTTCCTGTCCCCACCTCCCAAACTGTACTGCTCTAATTCAGCTGATGGACTAAGGGGTCATAAATTGCTGAAACAACATTACCACAATAAACAAATTGTGAATAGAATTGTTGGTCATCTCGATAAAAGAGAGTTGGACTTTGCAGATATCACCAAGTCAGTTTCTGTGCTGGACACAATACACTGACCCATGCTGCCTGGACAGAAGTGACCCTTGAATGTATACAAAATTGTTTTGGCAAAGCTGGCATTATTCAGTCTCACTTTGTGCCCTTACCTGGCATCCCGCCTCTGCCTGGTATGCTGCACGAAGAATTTATCCAGTATGCTGAAATGGACAACCAGGATCCCATGTCAGGAGAGCTCACTGATCAGGAACTTTGCAGGGCCGTTCTGGGAGAATCCATCACAGAGGTTGTAGACATGGAAAACCTGGAGGTTATAACCCCAAGCACCTTGGAAGTCTGGAGCATAGTCCACAGAATCAGAAAGTACATGGACACTAGACAGTAACATGATTTTGGCTAGTTCCATTAATTTGTAAAAGGTTAGGGACTCATTCTGTGAAAAAACTGCCAAAAAGCAAACATTCAGCAGTTTTGTTACTGTTTCATAAGTGCTTTTAAAACATCTTACTGATTGTTTTTACTTGAATACTTGATTACTTGCTTTGAATTAATGTTGAATTGAAGCACTGTAATAAATTTGTGACTCTCTGAATACTTACAGATCATGTCTCTGTAAGTATTAATGTTACCGGCAAATGGCAAACTACATTTTCAGTGAAGTGCCATTTCGGATATATGCACACATTCTTGGTTACCCAACTGTGTGCACACATCCAGAATTGACTGCATTTAGACAGGTGAAACTGGGGTTCTGGAGCTTTGGGGAAAGGAGTGGGTATTCATTTGCAAGAAGGTGGGAAAGGAAGGGGGGTTTCTATCACAATTTAACAGGTATGGGGAGGGGTAGGTGGGGGAAACTTATGACACTGAAGAAAGAAGACACTGTCGTGGAACAGTTGTATTCCTTGCAGGCATTTAGACGGCTGAAATTAGGGTTTGGGGACTTTTGGGGGAGGGTGTATTTGTTTGCTATATGATAGGAAAGGGAGAAGGTTTCTGTTACCATTTAGCAAAGATGTGCAGGAGGAAGTGGGGACTGAGTTGTCTCTATGTATTGAAACTGAGAAAAAGCAAGTGCTGTGCAAGCAGGGGATGCAGTAGGAGAAGAGTTTGACTGACTAGGGAAGGGGGACTGAAATGAAAATATCTATGTAACAGAGACCTGGGTGAGTCAGGCTATAGTGGTGGGTGAGCATAGTGTTAGGATCTTACAACTGAATTCCTTTACTCTAGTACTCTTTCTGGGACACCAGAAAGGGGGAGGTGGGGGAAACTTTTAACTTTTATTGAAAATAAATTTTGCTGAGTAGTAATATGCTGAACACCACAAACAGGGTTTATTATTACTTTTTTATTCCCAAATAACAAATTGGCTATTATTTGTGGTATTTGGCAAATACTATTCATTACTCACCCACCCCTAATTAGAGAAGCAGTGAAGTTTTACTCAGTGGGCGAATATGCTGCAAAGTCACAAATTTTGCCTCACGGATCACTTCGTGTAATGATTGAAAATTATCTGAAATTCATAATTTGTGACTTTGCCTTGCTTTGTGGGTTTTTAAGGTAAATTGCACTTAAGAAAAACAAAGTAAGTAGCATTTATAATGGTGAATCCCCCCATCACCACCCCCAATATATCCCTAGTGTCTAGTGGTCCTCCCCAACCACCGATTGCCAGCTCCAGTTATATATATCAAAAATCCCTAGTATCTAGTGGACCCCCTCATGCCACCAATTGCTGAACCCAATAATAAAAGATTTCTTGTGTCTAGTGGACCCCCCACGCTGCAGATCTCTGGACCCAGTAATAAAAAAACCCTGATGTCTACTGGAACCTCCCACCCTGCTGATCGCCACAAGTGCCACTCCAGCCCAATAATAATAATAATAATAATAATAACAATCCCTGTTATGTAACATAGAAACATAGAATTTGACGGCAGATAAGAACCACTTGGCCCACTCAGTCTGCCCATTTCCCTACCTACTGGATAAGCTGCAGATCCTAGTTAACCAGCAGCCTACTTCTTCCTACCCCCAACCCCTAGAATTGCCTTATGACTGTCCCATGCATGCTTGAATTCCACTGCTGTTTTTGACTCCAAAACCTCCTCTGGAAGGCCGTTCCATGCATCCACAACCCTCTCTGTGAAAAAATATTTCCTAAATTACCTCTGAGCCGCCCCCATCTTCATATTGTGCCCCTTGTTCTTGCACACCTTTTTTGAAAGATGCTACCTCTTTGTCTTTGTTGATTCCCTTGAGGTACTTGAAAGTTTCTATCATGTCCCCCTCAGCCTTTCTCGATGCTATACATATTAAGCTCCTTAAGTCTCTCTTCATATGTCTTCTGGTGCAGACCCTGCACCATTTTAGTGCCTCCTCTGGACAGCTTCCATCCTGTCTATGTCTTTGCAGAGATTGGGTCTCCAGAACTGCACACAGTACTCAGATGGGGTCTCACCAGCTCTCTGTACAGAGGGATAATAACTTCCTGTTTTCTACTGGTGATGCATCTCCCTATGCATCCCAGTATTCCCCCAGACCTCCTTGCTGCCCTCTCTTATTGCTTGCCCACCTTTAGGTCATCTGATATGACTACCCTCAGGTCCCTTTCCATTTTTGTTGTTGTTAGTATCTCACCCCCCCATTGTGTACTCTTCCCCTGGGTTTTTGTTTCCCAGGTGCATTACCTTGCACTTCTTAGCATTGAATCTAAGCTGCCATACATTTGACCATTCCTCTAACCTCGCCAAGTCCCTTCTTATCCTTTCCACCCCACCTTGTGCATCAACTGTGTTGCAGATCTTTGTGTCATCTGCAAAGAGACATACTTTTCCTTCCAGTCCCTCTGCAATGTCGCTTATAAAGACATTGAAGAGGACCGGTCTAATACTGAACCCTGCGGTGCACCCCACTAGTAACCCCCTTTCTTCAGAGTGGACTCAATTTACTATTACTCTGTGTCCTATTCTCCAGCCAATTCTTTACCCAGGCTGTCATCTTGGGACCCATTCCCAGCTGGCTAACTTGTATATTAATCTTTGTAGGACTGTGTCAAATGCCTTGCTAAAGTCTAGGTAGGCCATGTCCACAGCTCCTCCCTGATCTACTACTTTGGTCACCCAGTCAAAGAAATCTATCAGATTCTTCTGGCATGACCTTCCCACTTTGAATCCATGCTGCCTTGGGTCCTGTGCCCATCTGGCCTCTAGATACTCGACAATTCTTTCCTTCAGAAGTGATTCCATCATTTTCCCTATCACTGAGGTTAAACTAAAGGTCTGTAGTTTCCTGCTTCTGCCTTGCTCCCACTTTTGTAAAGGAGAATCACATCAGCCCTCCTCCAGTCCTCGGGTACCACCCCATCCTCCCATGATTTGTTAAAGAGGGTAGTCAGTGGTGTCAGTAGTTCTACCCTTAGTTCTTTTAGAATTCTGGGATGAATCCCATCAGGCCCCATTGCTTTGTCCACTTTCAGTTTTTTTTTTTCCATTCAACTTTTCTTGAAGTTTACAGTACAGAGAACAAACCACAACAGGCTTAACAAATTAGATATACACTTAAAACAAAGTTTACAATGGCTCATTCTCTCCCATACCCCCCTCGTCCACCTTCAGTTTTAAGAGTTCTTTCATACCCCTTTCTTCTGTAAATGGGCTGGTATCAACTTCTGTATCCAGAGTGTCTCTACTGTTTGTTTTAGGTACCTCCCCCTCTTCATTTGTAAATACTGAGCAAAAATATTTGTTTAGTATCTCTGCCTTTTCACAGTCACCCTCTGCCCACCTTCCCTCTCCTTTATTAAGCCTCACTATCCCTCCCTTGGTCTTCCTTCGCTCCCTGATGTACCTATAAAAGGTTTTATCCCCCTTCTTAACTGCGTTGGCTATCTTTTCTCGGTTTGGGCCTTTGCTGTTCTGACTGCCTTCCCAGCTTCCTTTGCTTTAACTGATACAGTTCTCTGTCCTGCTCCTTCTGTGATTCCTTGTACTTCCTGAATGCTTTCTTTCTCTTGAACCTTCACTGCCACTTCCTTTGAGAACCATAGTGGTTTCTTACATCATTTTGTTTTGTTTATTGCTTCACACAAAGGCTTGCCTCAGTGATGGCAGTTTTTATTATTCCCCATTGTTCTTCCACCCCTCCTTTCTGCCCATTTGCTAGTGCATTCCTTAAGTATTCACCCATTTTGACAAAGTCAGCCCTCCTAAAGTCCAGTACTTTTGCCTTTGTATGGCTTGACTCTATTGCTGTATTTATTGTGAACCATACTGTTCGATGGTCGCTAGTTCCCAGACAGCTACCCACTTCTACATCTGTGAGCCTCTCTCCATCTCCATTTGAGAGAACCAGGTCTAAGATTGCTCCCTCTCAAGTGGGTTCCAATACTAGTTGTCTAAGGCATGCACCCTGTAGAGCATCTAGAATAACCCCACTCTTTGAAGTGGCTGCTGCAACTGCACTCCAGTTAACATTTGGCATATTCAGGTCACCCATCAGCAATATCTCCCCTTTTTCTGCCATTCTAAGTATATTTTCTATCATTTCCTTGTCCATTTCCTCCCCCTGAGAAGGGGGTCTGTATACAACCCCTGTGCAGATTGTGGTGCCATTGCCTGTCTCCAAATTTACCCACAGTGCTTCTTCTCCTCCTGTTTACCCTTTTGTTCTGTTGCTTTGATTCCTTCCCTTATGTAAAGAGCTACTCCTCCTCTTTTACCCTCCCTGTCCCTCCTGTAGATAGTGTATCCTGGTATGTTTATGTCCCAGTCATGGTTTGTGTGTACCATGTTTCTGTGACTGCCATGATATCCAGATGTTCCTCCTCCATCAAGGCCACTAATTCAGAAAGCTTGTTACCCAGCCTACGGGCATTGGTACTCATTGCTCTCCTTTTTTAATGGCTTTACCTTCTGTTGCAGCATCCCCCACTGACCTTTCTGCCTCAGTCTTTTTCTCATTTAGTACCCTGTTTTGTGGGAAGAGGCTGGGATTTTCCTGTTGCTTATCAGTGCCACCCCCCTGACTAGTTTAAAAGTTTTCCAAGGAAGCATTTAAACTGATTGCTCAAAAGACTTTTTCCCTTCCTGGACAGATGCAGACCATCCTGCCAGTATAGGCTGGTGTCCCTCCAGGTAGAACCCCAGTCCCCAGTGAAGCCAAACCCCTGTGCTCCACACCATTTTTTCAACCATTCATTAAACTGCATGGTGCAAAGTACCTTCGCCTCCCCCATGCCATTGACAGGCAGCACCTCTGAGAAGGATATTGTGTGTGCTACTTGTCTTAGGCCCCTCCCCAACTCTACAAAGTCCTCCTGCACTGCTCTAATCTCATGATGAGCGAAGTCATTTGTCCCTGGGTGGACAATGACATCCAGCTCAGACTCCCGTGCAGCTGTTCTCATGATCCTGAGGATGCGCTTCCTGTCCCTCCAAGCCATGGCACCAGGCAGGCACCTTACTTCAGTTTTCCCTGCTCCCCCCAATTCTATCCCCCTAATAATTGAGTCCCTCACCAGGAGCTGCTTCCTTTCTCTGTGGTGTCCTCTGCTTCCTTCCTGTGGGCCTCCCTTGTGACAGTTGTCCTCAGCCTCCTTAGTCTCCTCTGCGGGTGCATCCATAGGGGAGCTATGCTCCCCCAGAATGGTGTATGGATTGTGGAGGAACAACTGACTGGGTATGCCTCTGTTCCACCATCCTCATCCTCCCTGAGCCCACTGTGGTCCAACTGCTGTGCTTTCTTCGCAACCTCTGAGGTAGTGGTGGTGGCTCTGGTGCTCCCTGGATGGGTGAGGTTCCCTTCCTACTGTCCAGTGTGGCCTGGGGGAAGGTTCCCTTACTACTGTCCAGTGTGGCCTGAAGATGGGCAACTTCCTCCCTCAGGGCAGATAGTTATCTGCAAATAGGGCAGCATCTCAGCCTCCAGAAAGACTCCCAGAAGACTGCTGCCCCACAGCCATTACATTGCACTACTCCCCACATGTTTATCTACTTTTTTTGTGTGTGTATGTTTGTGTGTGTGTGATTGGTTTGTTATATAGAAATACTGTATATATATTATACAATGTGTATGCTTATATTGTCAGTGCAGTGTGCTAGAGAGGATATGACAGTGATATGCACCTTGCACTCTTGAGGAAATGATGTCAGAACCCCAGGTATAAAGGAAATATTTCCAGGGGTGGGTGGGGTGAGGGGTGGGCAGGGGTTGGGCCTAAACTGTGCCCTCACGAAACAATCAGCTAAAAGCTCTGACCCACCGCTGAGATGAATGCCTTCCTGTCAGCAAGATGCCCTACACAACAATTTGACAGAGAAAATACCTTGCTAATCAAACAGAGAAAAATCCAGACATCCAAGTCAGAGACAGGTAAACCTCCCCAGTCCCAAAACAGCCTGGTGGTTTGTGCTCTGAAAGCAGTCAGCCTCAAAATAAGTCAGCTGTGCTTTAAACTCTTCCTGCACTGAAAATCTTAAGAATTGGAACAAAAGTAAAGCTAGATCTACCTCCCTCTGTTGCTTGAAAGACTGTCTTTCCTGATAATTCTAAGTTCCTTATTTCACCTTTCAGTTAGAAGTAGCCTCCACCTGCAGAATATCTGCTACAAACCAAAGACAATTGTAAGGTTCACCGCCCTCTGTTGTGAGCACAACTCACTTTCTTGTAAATCCTATGTTCAGTATTGCAGCTTCCAGCCAGAGGTAGCTTTGCCTGAAGAATATTAGCTGTTGGAATCCCCCCACCCCAATACCCTCAACTACCACTCTGCTCCCCCCCACCCCATCTCTGACCCCAAGCGGGCCACTGGCAAAGCTCTCCACTCACCTCCATGGCCGGCAGTCTGACTGATGTGATTTCTGATTTAGAATGAATGAGCATTTGCTTGTACAAGCATGCACTCATTCCATTCACTCAGTCAACCAGCTCCTCTGTTGTGGACATTTCTCTGGGTGCTAGAGAAGAGAAGGAGGGCCTGCTCAGGAGCTTCCTCGGGTGGGTGTGGGATGAGGGCAGTATTGTGGAACTCCGGTCCACACAATGCCATTTCCCTATCCGCCACCCTCACCAAAGCCCAAAGCTGCCCCCTCCCCCCTTCTAGCACCCGAAAAATGTCCACTACGGAGGAGCTGGTTGATTGAGTGAATGAATGAACACATGCTTGTACAAACATGTGCTCATTCATTCAGAATCAGAGAGACTGCTTCAGTCAGGCTGCCTGCTGCAGAGATGAGTGGAGGGCTGTGCAGTGGCCTGCTCAAGGTTGGGACAGGGTGGGGGGGAGTGTGGCTGGGGGGACACTACCTGATGGGGTGGGGGGGTTCCACTAGACAGCAGGGATTGTTATTATTGGGCTGGAGTGGCACTGGTGGCAATCAGCAGGGTGGGGGTTTCCACTAGACATCAGGGTTTTTTTTATTACTGAGTCTAGAGATCTACTGGTCAGGGATTCCACTAGACACCAGGGATTGTTATTACTGGGCTGGAGTGGCACTGGTAGAGGTCAGCAGGGTGGGGGTTTCCACTAGACATCAGGGTTTTTTTATTAGAGTCCAGAGATCTGCGGGTTGGGGGTTCCACTAGACACCAGGGATTTTTTATTACTGGGTCTGGAGATCAGCGGGGAGGGGGGTCCACTAGACACCAGGGACTTTTATTATTGCGGCGAGGGATCTGTGGGGTGGGGGTGGGGTTCCACTAGACACCAGGGATTTCCATAATTCTTTTTTTATATTATGGTTGGTGGGGTGGGGGGTTGGGGCAAAGTGTGGAATTTTTCATGTAAAATTCCACACTTCCACCTTTGATCCATGCTACATGAAATGGTGAATTTTGCAAATTGTGCTCTGTGAATTGAGCCCAATATGCAAAATATTCTGCGTAGCTTAATTTTACAACTTTGCCCACCTTTACCCCTAATAGAAAGCAATATATAGTAATATCTTCATACTTTGCTTTATTTTTAGACCAGAAAAGATGAACATACTGCCTGTCACTGAGGAAGATGAGGATGTTGCACATGAACGTGATCGAATTTTGAATGGTGGGGGACAGTCAGACCTGCTGAGAATATGTGAATTAACAAAGGTAACATATGAGCAAAGTTCTTTCTTTAAAACAGTTTTGCCTTTATTTCTTATATTTAATCTGTCCAGCCTTACTCCGGCAAAGCTATGTTGACATTTTCCATAGCAACCAAAGACAAATTCTGGTTACAGCCAATATGGCTGCAAATTGATGGTTAAATGAGGTATGGATTGTTGTGGTTTATTGTGGTTATATCTTGGTATTATCATGTAATATTGCATAGAAATGCAAGGTAAAATGCCCATCGTACATCATTACATCAAAGACACACAATATGCTATTTTGAACAACATAGACTGCATTGTGATCAGACCCTGACATAACACTGCCTTTGAACAACACACACCCAAGACCTGTATTAATTATCAGGCAGTTTTAATTTTCAGTTGTAAGGTCTTGGGTTCAAGTCTCACACAAGATTCTTGTGTAAAGACACTGACTGCATTGTGTTCTGACCATAATAAAATATGTGGAGCACAGTAATTTAATGGAATTGTTTCTCAACCAGTGTTGGAATTGCAAGGGGCCTTACCACAGCTCTGCTCCCTACCTCTGAAGTGATCCCAGGTAACTCAGGCATCACTGCCATTGAATTATAATTGGAAGGGGGGCTCAAGTTTTAAGATAGGATGCTCATAGGCCCCTAGGCCCTAAAGCTCATAAATTATAAATATAACACTGCTCAAGCCCTTACAGGTTTGACTGGAAAATGTACTCTGCAGCTCATTATTTTCCAAGGCAGCATGTATGAAATGTACAACTAAGTGCAACATGCTAGATAAAACGTTCATTGCATGCCATTACTGCACTTTTAAGAATTATAGGGGCTTGGGATCAAGCCTTACTGTAGGAAATGGTGACTGACACCAAATGCGTTTTGATCAGATCCTGATAAAATATGAGGAGCACAGTACTATAATAGAACTAAGGCTTGTATACCACTCCTGTCCTAACAATTTAAAATACATAACTTATAGAACAAGATTCTCATTTTGTACATATCAGTAGAGCCTTTCAGATATTAGTAGTGCTGATCCAGAGCACTTTGGCATATTTGTATGGGTTTTGGAAGAGCAGGGTGATCTGAATCTTGAATGATTACTTGGTATCATTTATTTTTTATTATTAACATACAGGGAGACAACCACATGTCACATTGAATTTTACAGTGCATGATTGATGCAGCATCACAGGCGAAATGAAAAATAAGCTTGCCAGCCTTCCTTTTTTTTGGTCCAGCTGTTTTTCTTTCTACTCTTACTATTTTGGAGTACAAATGCATATTTAGAAATACCTGAATTTATTAAAAAGTAATGAAACTGCAGAAATTTTTTTTTTGCTCTGCAGCTCCCCCGACAGCCACCAGAAATAGCAGCAGTTCATAACTCTTGATCCTGTCATTTTAACTGTGTGATTTAAATCACAGTCAAAGAAAGATTACTAAGAAAAAACAACACCTACGCAAAATGTGATTATTTTATTATGCACATATCGACAGAACAACAGAGAATAATACTATTATTAAATTACTATCTGTTCATCTGTTTACCTCAGTGTCTTGTAAAAAGCTTGTTTTGTCTTTCTATATCATTCACCAGTACTGTCTCTGTGTTTAAAAAAACAGACACCCACACTCAATAACATAAATGTAGCAGGCTTTATTAGAAGAAAACAGTGTGGTGGGGGGAGGAAGGATGTAACTGCACTGTGCTGAATGAAGAAGATATAGAGAAATGGGCTCCAACTCCACTCCAGTGGACGGACATAGCCATTGTGTTTTTGGAGTAACAAATTATCCCTTACAATATAAGCAGTTTGGAGAGTGCCCTCGGAGCATAACATGTGACTTATCTATGGAGTTTTCCTAGAAATAATCATGAATTCATTAGCATGTCCATTTTCTGTGTCTCAAAACCACCTTACACTGGCTGGTGAATATTTATAAAGATTTGTCCCACTGGATTTATGTGTGTAATCACAGCAGCCCCTTTGCCTTTCTGTGGTGTCAGGGAGTCCACTGCTTAAAAATTAAGGTGGCAGTGTTCATATTCCCCTGCAATCTATCTGTGAGACACCTAATTCAGTAGATCTGTGACCCACACTCAGGGATATCATGGTCAGAACTGACACTAGCTGATATCTAAAAAAATAGCCTTTTGCCATCTGTAATTTTTGTTCTAATTTTGAGTGAACCTCAACAATTCTTTTACAATAGCGTATATGCCCAGCTCAGTAGGTCTTTGTTGAAGTCACATGACAATTACTAGTCAACAGCTATTAAGCAACACGGGTTGTAAGAGTTGTTCCAGATGACCCAGGTGACTTCCTTATCATGATGAAACCCTTGTATTAATAACAAAATGGAAGTACATTTTGGGATAACTTTTTATTAGTGTGGGAAAGCCTATTTTGGATTTTTCTGCCGCCGTTTATGCGATGGTTGCTAGGCAACAAGAAGCCCTTTTATGGCGCCTTCTCAGATGATTATCTGGAATCTTTATATATGCTACAAATACTATATGGAAAGCTATATAGGTACTGTTGGTAGATAAGGGCCTATGGTCCACCCAGTCTGCCCATTTGAGCTTGTTAAGATCACTTTAAGTTTTTCTAGAAGTCTGTTGCACCTTACCCCTGACTTCCAGGATTCCCTTATGTCTATCCCATGCATTCTTAAATCCCTTGATTGTTTCAGTCCCCACCACTTCCTCAGGCAGGGTGTTCCACTTATCCACCACCCTTTCTGTGAAGAATTTCTTCCTCACTTTTCCTTTGAATCACCCTCCCTCCAACTTTATTCAATGCCCTCTAGGCCTGGAACATCTTTTTCACTGGAAAATAGTGTTTTCCTGCACCCTGTTCCTCCACGTTAGGTACTTGTATGTCTCTATCATATCCCCTCTCTCCTTTCTCTCCTTCAGGGAGTACATATTCAAGTTATTCAGCCTGTTCTCATAGGGCTTGTGATGCAATCCCTGTATCATCTTTGTTGCCCTCCTCTGAACCTTCTCCACCCTGTCTATGTCCTTACATAGGTAAGGTCTCCAGAACTGGATGCTGTACTCCAGGTGGGGCCTCACTATTGACTTGTATAGTAGAGTTATGACCTTCCTTTTCCTGCTGACGATGCCCCTGCCTATGCATCCCAGCATCCTATTCGCTTTACCTGCCACCTTGTCACCCTGTTTCCATACCTTGAGGTCATCAGAGATGATAACCCCATGGTCCCATTCCTGCTTGGTGCATGCTATAGCCACCCCCCCATCTGATATGTTGTTTGAGGGTTTTTACGTCCAATATGCATTATTTTGCACTTTTTCACATTAAATTTCAACTGCCAAATCCTTAACCATTCATCAAGCATTTCTGTAGGTCCCTCCCCATTCTGTCTATACCCTCTGATGTGTCCATGCTGTTACAGAGCTTTGTGTTGTCTGCAAACAGGGAAATTCTGCCTTCTAGGTCCTGTGCAGTGTCACCGATAAAGATGATGATTAGGACAGGCCCCAGTACCAATTTCTGCAGCACCCCACTGGTCACTCTTCCATCTGTGGAGAGATAGCTATTTACTGCCACCCTCTGTGTCCTGCCACCCAGCCAATTACCCACCTACCACACTACTGTCCTGTCCACCCTCATTTTCCCCAGGTTGTTTAACAGCCTTCTATGTGACACAGTGTCAAAGGCCTTGCTGAAGTCCAGATAGGCCACATCCACTGCCCTCCCCTGATCCATCTCCCTTGTCACCCAGTTGAAAAATTAAATGAGGTTGGTCAGGCATGACCTCCCCCTGTTGAAACCATGCTGCCTTGGGTCCTGTAGTCTGTTAGCAACCAGATATTCCTCCAATCTCTCCTTCAGTAGTGCTTCTATGATCTTCCCCACTACCGAGGCCATGCTAACTGGTCTGTAGTACCCCTCTTCCTCTTTGTTCCCACTTTCCAGAGGTTCAGCCACCACCTCTCTTAGTTCCATTAGGACCATGGGGTGCACACCATCTGGCCCCATTGCTTTATTAACTCTTATTCCTTCTAGTTCCTTTAGGATCCTTTCCCATGTAAAGGGACTTTTGTCCATTTCTGTGCCCTTCCCACCCCTTGCACTCCTATCAGGCCCATTACCCTCCCCTTCCTCAGTAAAGACTGAGCAGACATAGCCATTCAGTATGTCATCTTTACTGTTGTCATCCTCTATGCTGCCCCTGTTCTCTCCCTTCAGTCTCACTATCCGTTCCTTCACCCCTTTTTTCACTTATGTACCTGTAAAAGGTTTTGTCCCCTCTAACCACTGATAATGTGATGTGCTCTTCTGTCTGAACTTTGACTTCCCTTACTGACCTCCCTGTCTTCCTTTGCTTCTCTTGGTACTTCTCCCTATTACCTTCTGCCTGTGTCCATTTGTATTGCCTGAATGCGATCTTTTGGGTTTCACTTTCTCTGCTGCCTTCTTGGAAAACCATAATGGCCTCATCTTCCTTTTCCCCTTGCTAACCTGATTAATGCATAATTGTGTTGCTCTTGTAATCTCTGTTTTAAATATTACCTACTGTTCCTACAACCCTGATTCCTTCCCCATTCCCATTAGTGGCTCTTTCAAGCATGTCCCCATTTTCCCAAAATCTGCCCTCCTAAAATCCAGGATACATGTTCTTGTGCAGTTTGGTTCTGATTCTTCTGTGATTTCAAACCACAGTGACCGGGGGTCACTGTTCCCCAGGTTCTCCCCCACTGTTACCCCTATCACACTGTCCCTGTTTGTGAGCATGAGATCCAGTATTGTCTTCTGCCGAGTTGGTTTCATGACCAAAAAAATCTGATTATTAATGTGGGACACATAACTAAAGCATGCTTTTTTCACAATTTGTGCTACTGACGAGACTACCACAAGTGACTTCTATTGTGTTTTTTACATAAGATTGAAATTGAACATCCTTGTATAAAAATGTTAGTACATAGCTAAACAAAACATTCCTAGCTCTGAGAATCATATATTTAGTAAGAATCATAGCAACTGTAAATATTTACCTAGATACACAAAATTATTTGTGAGCCCTGCTCTTTATGCTCTGCCAAACAGACAGGATGTAAATACTGTGATCTTGCACAGCGTTTGTAAAATGTGATTACACTAACTTGTAAATTAAAATGAGTAAGTATGACATTTACAAGTGTTACATTAAATGCTTTACAACTTGTCAGATATCAAGGCAGTCAAACACATTACAGTAAAATTTGTGCTCTGCACACACTCCTGAGCTGGTAGCCCCAGCTGAAGCTCCAATTTTCCTCATGGATTATTCAAGGGCACCATGTTAGTTCTGAACCCGAATCTAGAAAATCTAGTCAACAGGTAGGGAGGGTGTGGGGAGTGTGCTTTGTGCCCTATAGCCAGGTAGGCAACCTTTTGCCTTCATTTTAAACTGTAGCATTTTATATTTTAATTTTAAAATGTTTTACAATCCTAGTATCTTCTGTTGGGTGCAACTGATTTGTTAGACATTGAGGCAGTTAAACACAATACAGTAAGCAAGGAGCTGTGCACACATTTCCTAGCTGGTAGCCCCAGCCACCACTACAACGTTCCCCACAGATTATTCAGTGGGCCGTGTTAGTTCTGAACCCAGAACAGACAGACATCAAGGCAGTTAAACACGTTATAGTACAAAACGTCCTGTACATATACTCCCGAGCTGGTAGCCAGAGCCACTGATGCAGTTTTCACCATAGATTATTCTACTGTGCCCTGCTATGTCTGAACCTGGAAGTGAGCGCAGAACTAGAAAATTGTGTGTGGGGGGGGGAGGGGGGCAGCACTGCGGTGAATGGCCAGGATCACATGTGCTTTGATTTCACTGTGGAAGGACACAGTCTAGGTATCTGCTCATATGCTTCCACAGACCCTTCTTCTGTTATGTGATAGCAATACATAAGCATGGTAACATCACCATGAAGCCATAAAAATGTGCTACTCTTTAGGATTGAAAGGATCACTCTATGAGCATAACAATGATAAACCTTTACAACTTAGGGCTTGATCAACAAAAGTGGTGGGAGCTACTTGAAAGGAGAGTATCCCCACAGTGGTGCACTCTGGGATTATGAAGGGACAAGTGCAATCATGAGCCCCATCCCACACCCCCAGCAGGTATGGATCTCTCACATGGGAGCTGTGGGTGGCAAAAAGGATTGCTGTGGCCAGGATTGCTGGGCATCCAGTCAGATGCCCAGGCTGGCTCTTTTGTGGATCCCCTGCTCTGCATAACACAGGGATCCATGGGATATGGCAGCCCATGTCAGTCCTCTATAGGCTGCCATATCCACTACAGGCACTGTATGTGAGTTACCTGCTGTCAGCGGCCAGTGCCAGTGACAACCCAACCCCATAACTATGTTCCTGGAGCTGGGTGCTGGTAAAGTATGAATCATTAAGGCCCCAGCTCCTAGGTCCATGAAGCATTTGCCATCACCACTGACTGTGTGTGCCACCCCAGCAGCTTTGTTGATCAGGTGGCTGTCAGCCCCCACCTCCAACCTGGCCCTGTGCACTGCTGTCCTTCGGTCTCCAGTTAGATGCAGTGCTATGAAAGTGTAAAGGTATTTTTATAAAACATATTTAATTTTTGCAAAAGACTGCAACTCCTATGATTTTGTTTTCCAGAGTGCAGTCACCTTTGTTTTCTATGGCTGGGGATCAGGCATAAAAAGATTGCATAGCTTGCCTGTGGATGCACTGGGTGCCCCGAAGATGTGCAGTCTTTGCATAGTGGGCACTCCTTGGCTTTCCATGGGTATGGAGTGGCTGCATACTCTTTGGGGCTCGAGTTGTTACTGTAAAACTAAGGGTCTTATCCACAGATGATGCATTCACAGACATACATCATGCAGTAGCCAGTTTGTGGCCAATAAGCAGGAATCATGTGGAAGTGACATCTGTGATTGCCAGTTGTTTGTCCACTCACTGGGTGTTCCCAATGATATGTACATTGCAGGAAACTGAATGTAGATAGTCAGCATGAGATACTCTACTTGCAGGGTGGGGAGGCATCCTGAGCTCAGTTATGGGGGAGCAGTATCAAATTCCCAACTGAACATGCATGGAGCTAGCAATGACATCACACATGAGGGGAACTGTTACCCTTGCAGAGGTGTTGCATTTAGGATCAGTGGCACAGTACATAATGGCACAACACACAGCAGCATGACACACAACACTGGCCTGGGGGAGTGGAGCCAGATGTGCACTCACAGGTGTTGCACTGACCAGGAACACACATGATAGCAATGGTCATAGGGCACACACATGATAGCAATGGTCATAGGGCACACACATGATAGCAATGGTCATAGGGCACACAAGTGGGGTGATGCAGGCACATGGACAGCATGAGCTTCCAGAAATGAATCTTCACATTTGACTCCCACTTATAGATGTGGGGCAAAAATACTAGAACCAAGTGGGAGTTTTTTTTTAGCATGGAGGGAGCTGACATTTATTTATTTACTTAGTTTTTGTTAACCAGGTAGGTACACTAGGCAGAAACTGCCTGTTTTCAGTTACAACTCAGGAGAGTTACAACAAAAAGGTGATGCAACACCAGACAGTTCGCAGCATACAGAAATTTACAACATATACTCTGATAAAGGTAAACAATAGACAGGATGTAAACTAGTAAGTGTGGTGTATGGTGTGTATCGCCTCCACCAAGCAAAGTGCTAGATATGATAGGGAGTGAGACACACAGCAACAAGCAATATAAGCAGTGTTATAAACCATGGCTAAACAGTTATATACTAATGCCTTAGTAACACCAGTCTCAGGGATTTGTTTGGACCCCAATAACCAATTCACCTCTAGGGGGCACATTTGTATTTGCATATATCTAGTAGGTGCTTACAAAGGGATTTTTTGAAACTCCCAGCAGTGGTACAATCCTGAATCTCAGCTGGGACATTGTTTCATAATTTGGGAGCAAAATACTGAAATGCTGCCGACCCAAGATTGGTTCTTAACTTGGGTATCTCAAGCAGACCACAGTCTTAATAAATACTGTGTTAGGATCTTAGTAAATACATACAGTTATGTGGCTGCAGCCACATTGCAAGCTGTTGCTGTTGTTGATTACTTAGTATATTGTAGACAGTGCTTCCTGATGCATGGTCTCTCAAAACTTCAGGGTGAAGCCAATTTAACTTTTCATATAGACTACAGTGATGGACAAATCTGCTCTTGTGGAGCACAAAGCAGCATATTCTATTGTAAGTAACATCCCACCACCTCAGCGCAAGCTTAGATGGTGAGGGTACATACACTGTGACATTGTACATGAGCTTGGTGACCAGTATGCCACATGTAATTGACAGGCAGGCATGGTGTATAAGGTTGTGCCTAATCCTGTATGACAGGTCCAGTCTAGAGTTAACTGTTTTACATGTTTTCAATATATAATAATAATAATAATAATAATAAAAAAATAATAATAAAACTTTATTTTTAATGTCTCCCTTCCAAAATCAAGGCGCCTAACAAATAATTAACAGTATATCAAAATTTCACAACATAGATAAATAAAACAGAAAATACTGCTAAAAAAATTAACAATAAATCAGTCACCAAATGCTTGGTACCAGAGGTGGGTTTTCAAAGCTTGTTTAAATCCCTCCACAGTTGTGCACTCACATAACTGACGGGGTAGAGAATTCCAAAGGGATGGGGCCACATGCATAAATGCCCAGGCCCCAGAAGATTTTAAACACACCCTTGGAATCTCTAGCAACCCCATGTCAGCTGAGCGAAGTGATCACCCAGGGCAGTAAGGTACCAGAAGAACTTTCAGGTAGTCCGGGCCCAGTCCATGTAGGGCTTTATAAGTCAGAAGACCGACTTTAAAGATAATCCACTACTGTACTGACAGCCAGTGCAGACTGCGTAGCACCAGAGAAATATGACAGGACCAAGAGGTTCCCATCAAAAGCTAGGCCGCTGCATTCTGCACTAGCTGCAAGCGGCAGATTTCCACCCCAGGTAGCCCTAGATACAGGGAGTTGCAATAATCCAAGTGAGAGGACACAAAGGCATGGACCAACATGGGAAGATTGCCAGACGGAACAAGGTGCTTAACCCTGGAGATATTCCTCAGATGGTAAAAGGCAGTCTTGATGACGGCTGACACCTGTGAATGCAGTGTCAACCCATCATCAAAAATGAACCCCAGATTTCGCACTCATTCAGAGGCCGGGAGTGATAGGCCCCCCAAGAAAAAGCCTTGAGGGCGAACCTACCCCCGACCCCCCTATCCGGCGCCTCAGGTCCACAACCAGCACCTCAGTCTTTTCTGAGTTCAACTTCAACCATCTCGAATCCATCCAATCCTGGATTTCTGTGAGGCAGTTGTTAATGACTGAGAGAGCTCCATCCTGGTCTGGTGCAAAAGAAAGGCAGAGCTGGGTATCATCAGCATAGCAGTGAAACCTCATCCCATACCTTCTTACAGTGTCTCTGAGGGGCAGCATGTACACTGCGAACAACATGGGGGACAACGCCGATCCCTGAGGAACCCCACATGACAGGGGGATTGGGTCCTAGGAATAAACCCCGGACAACACCCTCTGAGTTCTTCCAGTGAGAAAAGATGTAAATCACCCGAGGACTGCACCCGACAGGCCACAGATGAACCTCAGATGACTGAGCAGAACCCCATGGTCCACAGTGTCAAACGCTGATGAGAGATCTAGAAGAACCAAGATGGAACAGTTCTTCCGATCTCTAGCCATCAGGAGATCATTGAGCACCCAAACCAGTACCATCTCAGTACTATGCCTCTTTTGAAAACCGGACTGTAGAGGTTCATAGATGTCACAGACGGTCAAATGGTTCTCCAGTTGTACAGCCATTATCTTCTCAACCACCCTCCTTAGAAAGGGGAGGTTAGAGATTGGTCTGTAGTTTGCATGGCAGTTTGGGTTCAAAGAAGCTTTCTTCAGGAGGGGTGTTACCACCGCCTCCTTCAGGGACCTAGGAAACTCACCTGTTTCCAAGGAGCACCAACCTATCCATGCAAGGACCAGACTGATGGAATCAATACAACCCAAAATCAGGGAAGTTTGTCCTGGATCCAAACTACAGCACGTAGGGCGCGCACCCTGGACAATCCTCATGACATCAGTGAACTCCAGGTGGTTGAAGGTACTCCAGGAAAGCTGAGGGCTAGTGGCCAAGCTCTGCTCAAAAGCAACACCCATAGAGTGTGCCGGTTGGAGGACCATCCTAATGTCAGCCACCTTAGTCGCAAAGAATTGAGCAAGTTCATTGCACTCTATTTGCGAAAAGACTTTCCAAACTTGTAGACAGGCTGGGTTGCACAGTCTGTCCACAGTTTGGAAAAGCTGAGCTGTTCGATTCTGAGCAGCCGCAATCTCCCCAGAAAGGAACTCTGCCTTCTTACGGGTGATTGCAGATTGATAGGCTTGATAATGGTCCATCAATCTAAGATGGTTGGCATCAAGGGGAGATCTCCACCAGCAACGTTCTAACCTTCACCCTGATCGCCACATCTCCCTCAGAGTCCCATCGAACCATGGGGACTGAGGGCGAAGGGAGAGAGGACGAACACGGACAGGAGCAATGACATCCAGGGCCACAGAGATGGCCACATTATAGGCCACCACGAGGTCCTCTGGGTCGTTGTTTGTCATAGGAGTAATCAATAGATCAAGTACCGCCATTAGGCCTTCAGAGCTAACATCTCGTAAAGGGTGATTCTTGACTATCTCCACAGGGGTATGCCTTCAAAGGGGGGCACTGAAATTGAAGCCCACAGCATAGTGATCGGACCATCTGACTGGTTCCACCTCCAAATCTGAGGCTTTGATCTCCAGGAGGAAGACTAAGTCAAGAGAGTGACCATATTTGTGGGTAGCAGTGGTAACTATCTGTGTAAGGCCCAGAGATGTCGTCAGCTGGAGGAAGTGTTGTCCAAATTGTGAGAGTTCATCATCAACCCAGGCATTAAAGTCACCCAGGACCATCAACATGGGTGACTCAAATGCCATGTCGATGACAAAGTCAGCCACTTCCTGAAGGAACCACTTCCCATCCCTGGGTGGATGGTAGATGAGGGTGATCCTACAACCTACACCTGCTACCACAGTACACTCAAATGACACAGTCTCCTCAACTGGTACATTCGTGAGGCCCAATTCAGTCTTAAAACTGACCACAACCCCCCTCCCCAGTAATCCAATCTTGAGCGGTGAATCACCAAATACCCAGCCAGAGCTGCTGCCTCTAATATAGGGCCCGAATTCTCATCCAGCCAGGTCTCGGTGATGCAAGCCAGATCCACTGAACTTACAAGATTTGCAATAATTGCAGTCTTGTTTTTAATGGATCTGGCATTCCATAACACCACTCGAGTTCGATGAACTTCTGGGGCTACCCAAACTACTTGCCTACCAAAATTGGTGGTGCCCTTGGGTATGGAAACCAGACATGGTGGATTATGGTCTGGTTCCATTTCACCCCAGGGCGTATTCTGGATCTTACGACCCCGATGTGGTGGCCCCGCTCATTTACCCTCTGCTGTTCATACCTCCAGCCCCCCCCCAGTGAACAATGCCCAGTGCTCTACAGTGCTGGTAGATTGAATACTGCAGTGGGGGGGAGACAAAGGGGCAGATGGCGCTGAGGGCAGAGGGCCAATAGCACACAACCATGGGGGCAAG
The DNA here is from genome assembly GCA_016271365.2 of Neoceratodus forsteri. Classification (NCBI taxonomy): domain Eukaryota; kingdom Metazoa; phylum Chordata; order Ceratodontiformes; family Ceratodontidae; genus Neoceratodus; species Neoceratodus forsteri. The sequence continues at coordinate 1,209,366,007 of CM057453.1, read as the reverse complement.
CTTCCAGCACATTCTGGTGACCGAATAACTAGACTAAAACAAATAAACAACTAAGCCAACTATATTCCTACAACATACATACATTAAATAATTTTTTTTTGCAGTTAAACTTTTTTATTAATTTTTCATAAGATATATACAGACAAACCTCTTACAGTACAGTACAATGTGAGGATTATTTTTTAAAGAAATTGAGGCAGCATATAATAAGAACATTGCTACAATAATACAAGGAGCTTTTGGTTTAAAATATAGTAAACAATACAGGTCATGTAATTAGCATATACTTGACATTTGTAGTGAACTTAAAGCGGATAGTATGATTAGATACGGTTTATATTAAAATGTTACATAATTATATATGATGCTGCAAAAGGGAAAAAAGTACATTCGTAAAAGGATTGTGGAGTAATAAAGAATGATTGAGAACAGAGTATAGGAAAGAAAAGATATATAGAAAGTTAAGAAGAGAGGGAAACTATAAAAAAGGGGAAAAGCGAGACTACAATGATGTATCAGTAAAGGGAAAATCTATATATTAAGTCCATACATTGGTGTTGGAAGATTTAGTTGATTCCAAAAATTAAAAAGCCCTGCCAACAATTGTTATATAACATGAGTTGGTCAGACAAGATATATGTCACACGGTCCAGAGAGGCATATTGCAATAGTTGGTTAATGATACCGGAAGGGTAGGGATTATGTTGGATCTCCAATGCATGAGGATTGTGCGTTTAACTTGAAGGAAGAGTATATTTAACCATCTGTTCTCGAATATGAAATTTTATAAGAACGGTGATTAAAAATACCAAGAATGCAATGTTTAGGGTCTAGTGTAAAGGTTGACCTACCACTTTCATTGCAAATCTGTGAGTACAGTGCCAAATCTTTTGTATGAGGGACAGTGCCATAAGATATGCAATAAATCCCCATTGGGGAACTGCAGCGCCAGCAATTGTTGTTGTTCAATAAACCCATTTTTGTAATACAACAGGAGTTCTGTACCACAAATGAAGGATCTTGGTTTGAATGAGAGAACTCGTTTATCATTAAAAGATTTGTGACAGGAGAGCCAACATCTGGACCATTGTGCATTGGTGATATTATATTGTAGCAAAGTACTCCATCTGTTTTTAGCATTGACAGAGTAGTCAGGAAGGATATCACAAATATCTTTGTAAACAGTGCTATTTAAATTGGATGTTGTTTTTATCCATTTAGAGATGTGCTTATCATACAGAGAATTGATAGAGAAGGGTGTGAGGTAAGAGTTGCATGCGTGCAAAGCTGTAGATATTTCCAAAATCCTGATGGGGAAGATTCCATATGCCTCAGAGTCGGTGTAAGATTTTAACTTTAATGACTTGGGTTCAAGTATATCCTGCAAAAGAGAATACCCTTATTTTTCCAGGTACGACAAAAATGGGGTGATTATCAAGAGATATATGGTGGTTACCCCAGATGGGGTGTAAGCTAAGGGTTTGGGGTTAGATTTAATAACTTGTGAATGATTTTCCAATAGAATATAGAAGCAGCTATGGTAGGGTGAGACTTTAAAGAAGAGGTAAGGGTGTTATAAAGGAAAGAAGTCACCACATTACCAGGACATAAGGATGTTTCCATATTGACCCATAAAGGAGACTGGATGTTGGGTTTGTTAAACCATTTAATTGTTTGAGATGTACGGAAAGCCAATAAGTAGGCTTGGAACCAAGGAAGGCCAAAGCCACCTTTTGACCAATGAGATCTAAGTTTATTATGACTAAATCTAGGTATTTTGCCTTCCCAAATGAAGCTGCCAATAATTTTGTCTATTTTGGTAAGAAAACTAGAGGGAAGTATCAAAGGGATATTGGAAAATAGGTATAATATTTTAGGAGTTATTGACATTTTAATGGCGGAAATTTTACCATTAAAAGAAAGTTTAAGTAGCTTCCATCTATCAAGTGTTGTTTGGATACTGGTTAACAGAGGGGACAGATTAGCATCCCATAATTTATTCAATGGCGGGGTGATCCGAATGCCAAGATAAGATATACCTTGGGGGGCCCAACGAAAGCTTAATGAGTTGTTCATGAGGGGACTACAAAGGTTATTCAGTGGTAGCGTTTGGATTTGTTAAGGTTTAAAGCTAGTCCGGAGTGGGAGGTGAAGTCATTCAGTAGTTTAACTAAAGGTTGCCCAGAACTTTCGAGGTTTTCGAGTAAAATAAGGAGATCATCTGCATATGAGAGTGAAGTATAGTGAGAGTTACCAATAGTAATGCCTTTAATTGTACCGGATTGACGTAGGGACACAGAAAGAGGTTCCATAGCAAGTATAAACAATGAAGGCGATAATGGGCATCCTTGTCTGGTGCATCTTGCTAAATAAAGGAGGGGACAAAATAGAGTTTGTGAGAACTCGAGCTGAAGGGATGTATACAATAATTGAATCCAAGCACAAAAATTATTTGTAAAGCCAATGAGATAGCACCTGATATAGATATTCCCAATTGAGAGAGTCAAATGCTTTCTCAAAGTCAATGGCTATTGCAGCTGCAGGGTTTTAAGAGTTTTGCTTTGTGAATTAAATTGAGTAATGAGCGAAGATGATCGGAACTGTTTCTATTTTTGATAAATCCTGATTGAGAAGTATGGATGAGTTTAGTCATTAAAGATTCTAAGCGGAGAGTTAATAATTTGGCAAAGATTTTTCCATCAGTATTAAGAAGTGAGATCAGTCTATAGTTTGAAGGAAGTAAAGGGTCTTTGTCTTTTTTTGGTAAGACTGTTATGATGGCTTCGGTCATTGTGTATGGGAGTTTCTTTATTAAGGTTGCTTCTTGGAATACATTGACTAATACAGGACAAAGAGTGTCAGATAGGGTTTTATAAAAATCAGTAGGGAACCCATCACTGCCAGGTGCTTTACCAGTTTTTAATGATGATAAAGCAGTTTGGATTTCCTGTAAAGTGATTGGTTTATCAAGCACAGCTTTGTCCTGAGGGGATAGGTGGGGTAGATTCAATTTTTCCAGAAAATGTTGTATTAGGTTAGGATTTGTAGTATTAGGTTGAGAGTATAGTTGATGGTAAAAGGATTGCATATACGATTGATTGAAAGGTTGTCTGTGTGTGTCTGACCTGATGGATCTTTTAGACCTGCATATGTCTCTGCATCTGTTGAGTTTTTAGCTGGTAAGAGAGCAACTTTCCGCATTTATCCCCTTGTTCCCAATAACCATGTTTAATCCTAAAAAGGGCAAGTTCAGCTTTCCTGGATATCAACTCGTTAATTTTAATTCTTAATTGTAGAATTTCCAGATGAAGCTGTGAATTATGATTGGGTTTACTTAATTTATAGTATTGTGTTTCTTTTTCTTTAAGGGATTTTTCTAAATTAGCTAATTGCTGTTCTCTTAATTTCTTTCTATGCGCTGCATAACTGATAATTTTACCTCTAATAGTGGCTTTTAATGCTTCCCAGATAGTACCTTGAGACATATCTGGAGTATCGTTAATAGAAAGAAAATCTTGAATCTGGGTTTTAATCCAAGGAGTGAATTCAGGATCTTTGAGTAAAAGTGGGTCTAAACGCCAAGATGGGGATTTAGAAGAAGGTGGACCCCAGAGTAAATGCAAACTGATAGGGGAATGATCAGATATAACAATAGGGAGAATCGATGTTTCAATAATTTTTTCAGTAATGAGGGGAGAAGAGAACCAATAATCAATCCTACTATATGATTTATGTAAAGAGGAATAAAAGGTGTAATCTCGTTGTCTGGGATGATGTAGTCTCCAAATGTCAGAGAGACCTAAATCCTTCATAAGCATTGATAGAGCATTAATACTACAGGGTGGGCATCATGTGATGAGTTACTTCTGTCTAAATATGCTTGTAGTGCTAAGTTAAAGTCACCACCAATAAGAATAGGTGAATTATTTTTATTATTAATCATAATTTGTTGGGATAGATTATGGAAGAAAATGGGTGAGTCAAAGTTGGTGCATATACATTCACAAACATAAGCGACCTGCTGTGGTGTTTAATAGGGTTGTAATCCACCTACCATCCGGTCTCTAATGATTTTTATGGGGCCAATTAAGAGATTTATGTATTAAGATAGCAACCCCATGTTTTTTGGATGGAGAAGATGACGATATACTTGACCGACCCAGTCCTTTTAAGTCTGTCGACATCCTCTGATAAAAGTTTAGTTTCTTGTAAGAAAGCAATATGTGTTTTATGCTTTTAAGATAGGTAAGTACTTACGTTTACAAGGCAAGTTGAGTCCTTGACATTCCATGAATGTAGATTAGATCACTCATGGTACTAGGATATAAGGTAATTAGTTACAAATAGGAATGAGGAGTCAATACCATTAATTTGGAGGATGTCACAGATTCAAAAGGTAAATATATATAATAAACAAATGTATGCAGGGCCCTTAACTTGTATGGGTTTGAGATGATTGATTATTTGTATTCATTTTGTCTCGCAGAGGGAGAGTATAGAGATAAGAAAATCAAGTAATTAAACATTAGAACCAACAAACGTTAGTATAAACTCAGTAACAAGAATATTAATTTGAAACTTTTATGAAATGCAGAGCAATAAGAGTCGGTAAATATACCAGGACTCTCACTCTACACTACTAGGCGTGTAGAGTAATTAGTGAATCTCAAGATACGGTTTACCCTATAATCTTAAGATACTAAACTTTATATAACAGTATATTAATGAAGTGTAATTGAGATTTGTGCGAGGTAATTAAAGCATCACCCTGAAAAAACAAAACATCATTCTACCAAATAAAAAGGATAATTATGTAATAGTGTTAAATTCCAAACATAATGAATTAGCTTGGACCTAGCAATAAGTCCAATATTAAATAAAGTATACCAACATGATGGCAGATAATGCTGAAACAGTGTGAGCCAGATAAAAGGATGCCCGATGTGTATTAATCCACATAAGCTAGGTTAAGGAATGCAGTATATACTATAGGTTCATAGAGCATCAGTGTATTGTGAAATCATTTTTATAAGTTCCAATGATTTGGAAGAAAATGGGATGAAGAATAATGTGAAAAGAGGAAAAACTCAATGTATAGAAATACAATTGGAAGCTTACTTTGGTGCAAAATCTGTGAGATATAATGGGAATGCACCTGATGCACTACATACCAGAAGTGATGCAAAATAAATATTAAATAAGTAAATGATTTTAGAGTATTTGTCTAATCATCCTCCACATTCCAAATGATAGGATTTATGTGGAAAATGCTATAATAGTAGGGTTAAGGGCACACTGATATGAAATACAGAACTCTATATATGTATGTATGCATCTGACCACATGGTGGCCTAAAGCTTATGAAAAATTAGAGTGTAAATAGCAATTATATATACTAATGTCTGGCACCACACAAGGATTAATTAAAAGAGATCTTACAAACATTGTAATATTTATTCTTTCTCTCATTTATTTTTTTCCATTGAATACATTGAGAGTAACTCCACATGGATTAAATACCTCCAGTGTCAATTGGCTCACCTCCCACAGACAGATACAGGCTTCTCAGCAGCGATAGTGATTTACTGCATTTAAGTGCTCCAAACCTGTTGGGTGCGATAGAGACTGCACTTGCGGTAAATGTACTGAAGGAATCGTGAGGTGGTGTGAAGAGGAGGGATTCTGGTGAGAAACTGCTATATCACATCTAATTATGGGCCATAGTATTTATTACAATTTTTTTTTTTTTTTTTTAGTGGGAAAAGCCTCAGGTAGCCTTGCTCTTCGATTTTCTTCTCCTTTTCTTTTGGGTGGTTCAGATGATTTAAAGGAGAGCTGGACACAAGATCAGCCAGGAAGAATTGGGAGAGTCATTACCCATTGAGAGCTTCTTCTGGTCTTGAGTAAAGGGGTTGGATACAGTCTGTCTCAGATCCTCCGAGATGAGTGCAGATCTTCTTGGAGCAGATCTTCTTGGAGTGGGAGAATTTGTTAGACAAGGTAAGAGGGTAGAAAACTGATGTGACGTTCCACATGGGAAGCTGGAGAGGTGGAAATATTATTTAAACAGCAGGTATTATTATTTAGAAAGAACCAGATGCTTTTTTTTCTTGTATGCGTGCAGAGCTTCTGGCAGGAGCTACAGTGGCAGAAATGATGGCTGCAGATTTCTCAGGGACCCAGAAGGACAGTTTCAGCAGGAAGGGCAAGACATTGTAATTGCGAAGTGCTTGTGCTGGAGCAAGGAGCGAGCTGCATTAGCATCACAAGGCAATGTAGTGCGGCTGTGTCCAATTCAGAAATTCGAGAGAGATTCTGGGGTACTGAAATCTCTGGTAGAATCATTCAAAAAAGGCGCATTGTTGCAGGGTAACACAGTGCAAACTTAATTCCATGCTGATGAAGGATTGTTTTAATGGGGTTGTAAGCTTTTCGTTTGTTAGATAATTCTTTAGAATAGTCTCTGAAAATTAGGATTCTGTTTTCTTGCCAAGTAAGTGCACCTAATTGCCTCGCTTTTTTGAAGAATCAGTTCAGTATGTGAGTGGTTTAGAAATCTGGCAATGATGGGCCTGGGTTTCTGGTCGGGTCCAGGCCTCAGATTTAAGGTGCGGTGAGATCTCTTGATGATTAGGTCTTGGCTGGCTGGTAATTTAAGCAAAGAAGGAAGTACATGAGTTAGAAGAGCACTGGTGTCTCCTAGTTCAACACCTTCAGGAATTCTAGAAATCTAAGGTTGTTACGTCTGTTTCTATTTTCAATATCATCTATTTTGTCCTGAAGGTTCCTAATAACTCTGTCCTGCTCCCTGATGGTAGCCTGTAATGTGTTAATGGAATCTTCATTTTGAGATGCTTTAACATCAGTAGCGCTGATTTTTTGATCAAGTGCCTGCATATTATTGATATTTTGTTGAGATGCAATTTTTTAATACATTGATTTCACTTATTAGTTGCTGAAACATTGCCTCCACTCTATTAAGAGAACTGTTATGTGGAGATTGGTCTGCCATTATTGTAGGCCTTAATAGAGAAATTGAAAAACTGTAGATAACTCGTTCAGTAATTATGAGGCAATAAAAATACTGTACCAGAGCTGTTCTGCGATGTACATATAGTAAGATCTCAGATGTTGGTGAAGGTAGGAAGTCTGGAATCTGTAGGATGGATGATGATATTTGGTGAATCCAGGGAGATGAAGAATCAAGCAGCCATCTTCAACACAGCGCCCTCTGGCTGTCACATTAAATAATTTTAAAGAAACTAAACAAAAATACAGATTCCTCATCTCTCACTAAAGGAAAAAGAAAATTACTAAATAAAACAAGCAAACTTAAAAGAAAAAAAATATAACCAATAAAACAATTCCAAACCTAACCCCTAAAACTATATTTAAAAAATTATAAACAAATAGAATAGCACATTCCTTCAAGCCCAGCTAACAGTGATTAAATTAATAGAAACTAAATATAATACATTTATGTGCAAGACCAAACTGCAAGATATTCAGGATTTCCAGTTCACAAAAGTCCATATACCACCGAAGTGGCTACATGTAAATGTAAAGTCCCGGCACTTTATAGTCTGGTGCACTTTCACTGTACCAGAACTAAGAGCCCACTGCAACCTCCTGACATTGCAGTGGAAGAGGGAACTCTCACCACCCACTTGCCAAAGTAGTACCAAATAGTGCAGCACTCCCACTGCTACACCGGTTACTCGGAGTAACATTAACACGAGGCCCTCTCACTTTCTTTCATGTCAACAGAATTGTTAAAATACTTGCAGGTTTTATGACATTTTTAAAGTACTTGCGGTTTTATGGAATCTGCACTCCTTCCCAAATTTCATCCACGATAGTCCAGACAGAGAGGGTACTTGGTAGTTCTTGGTTCTCAGGTTTCCCAACACAAAGATAGAGCCAACAAGGATATCAAATCAATGGACTCGATTTGCAACAATCTTATACTTCAGGTGTGAAAGCTCCAACCCAGCCCAGACCAGGAGAGGAAACCCAGGCCCCGCTACCCTTCCCACTTTAGGCAACCAAGGAGCACCCGACCTATCCAGGTGAATCCCGGATACCAACGGGCCAGTCCGAGAGAACGATCAATCCTCCGTTCAATCTCTCTTAGTCTCCCCAGGGATAGCAGCTGGGACCAAGACCCCTCACAGCCACAGCTTGTAGGATCATATCCCTCACCATGCCACGGGTGAAATCCTCCTTGACATGGAACCCTTCTCCACAATGTAAGGGTCAGATACTCCACCAATATGAAAAACCAAAGGAGCCCCAAGTAGACAGCCCCCAGCTCCAGGCCACAAGATGTTCCACTCCCCAAGGCACCTCCAGGCTGAGCCACTCTGTCATTCAGTCTAGCCAATCGCTAATCCTCCAAAGCAAAGTAAACCATCATAAAGAGTGCAGATTCCACAGTTAACTTACGTACTTAAAAGATAAATCTGAATCAGCTTGACTTGTGGAATAACACGATGCACTGTCCCCAGTCCAAGCTCAGGCAAACAGTTGATGAAAAGGACGCCGCATTAAACACAATGAATACACCAACGAAATGTCCAGTTACAATGACGAACTAACAAACGGACACACAAATTTGCAACAAAATAAATTAAATGATAAACATGTAATAACAGTAAAATAAACTTAAAACAAAATAAAATCACTGCTGCTGCTACTACGCCCTACGGCAAGCCCAGCATGGCCGCCATCTGCTCTATGTGGGTTAAAATCAAGTGTAGGGTCCAAGGTAATCCCCAGATAGTTGAAAGACTGCACTGCTTCCATCAAGAGCCCATCTAGACAAGCAATCTGAAGGGGTGCTAGGCAGTTCCTTATTTTTGGAGGAGAGCCAAACAGCATGGGTTGCATCTTAGCCACATTTACGATCAGCCTATTTTGTTTCAGCCAGGTTTGAATCTTTTGCAGATCATGAGACAAAATCATGTTTGTGCCGCTGACAGTGCAAGATCATCTGCATACATTATGGCTGTACAGTGTTTCAGACACTCATGTAGCCTGTAAATATGGATTGAGAACAGGAGGGATCCAAATATAGAGCCCTGTGGGACCCCGATTGCAGAGGATTTAGGCTAGGAGAAGAAGGTAGATCCTAGTTTCACTCATTGCTGCCTACGGTGGAGATAACTGGCAAACCAGCGAAGGGAAGGGGGCTCCAAACTGAGGTCCTTTAGCTTGTGTGTGAGCATGACGTGGTCCACAAGATCAAACGCCTTGGTTAGGTCTATGAACACAGTACAGGTTTACTCCCCTCTGTCCATGGCAGATGCAGTAAGTGTTATCAAGGCAGTAGCTGTACTGTAACCACTTCAAAATCCATGCTGGTTTGGTGATATCAGGCTGTATTTGATCAAGTGTTCAGTTAGCTGGGTAGCTACCAATTTTCCAATATCCTGTTAACCACAGGTAGAATGGAAATTGGCTGCTGACAGCATGTGCGTACCTCACGTGTTGCCATGCATGCCAACCAATAACCATAACCAGCTCCCTCATGGACCTCAGATCTATTCTTCATACTGCAGAGTGTGCACCATAGGATTGACAGCACCTCATTTCACTTGTCACTAAATTTTGATCCAATTCACCACAAAAGGTTTCTCATGCTGCCTTTTTGTTTGTTATTTTTCCTTTTCTATAATACTGAATGGGGCTAAGAAGACCAAGAAAATCTGGCAGCCCAAATCATGCATCAATGCTCCTGTGAGAAGCAGATGGCTGCATTATATCAACATCAGTGCTGTATGGCCTGCCTTGGCCCTCAGCACAATATGTCTGCGTGCAACACCTGCTTCTCAATGGGCTGCCATACCCTGAGATCTACGCCATGAGGTGGGGTTACCCAACCCCTATCTTCGGAGGTAGTCATCACAGACATGCAACAAAGGCATGGTCAGTGGGACTTTCCCCTATACTGTTCCTATGACCTCTGGTTCTGTGGAAATACAGGGTCTTCCTCCACCTCACCCTGCTGAGGCATTGGAGGCCCAGGTGGATGGGTCTGGTGGACAGCCGGCTCCTCAGTGGTGGGCTGTGAACCCCCAATGGTCTGCCTATCCTGATCAGCAAACATTTCTGGTGGTGAAGACCAAGTAATGCTCAGATTATACTAGTGGACACATCGGTGTCATCTGGTGCTGCCCCATGCTGCTGTCACCATTCATGATGATGGCGAGCTGGGCAGCACTATGCAATACAGGGCCCACTCTGATTGTGGCCCAGAGTGGTGTTCTCCCTAGAGCTACTGACTGACACCATCACTGGTGTGGAGCATGGCTGCACTATGGGGACTATACTTGGGGGATCCCCTCCATAGGCACCAATGGGGTTACTTATTTGATGTAGGAGGATCCCACTTGGATGAATCTGCCAGGCCCTCCCCTCAGATGCGGCCCCATGTGCAGTTCCACAGCATAGGTAGAGGACCTCAAAACATTGAGTCTTGTATGCCTCCCAGGCCTCACCATGTTTTAGAGAGGTTGCCCACGTTCACAGGCCCTGAGTGGCCACTTACTGCACTGAGTGTTTTTTGGTGCCCTAGATACTTTCCATAAGAATTCCGTCAGGGCCCAGTTCCAACCCTTCTCCTTGGCGCCATCAACCTATGGGGTCAGTGCCTCATCTCTGTCAATGTTCTCCTAAGATGATAACAAATCTTTGACCTACCTATCCTTGGCTCTTGAGTAATCTCTGTACCAGCGATTCATGGCAGAGATGTTTGAGGCATTTAACAATGGGTCCTACACAGGTTGCAATCCTGTAGTCTACTGATGAAACTTCTCAGAATTCCCATTGATGGCAATATTCTCATTCCTGTCTGTCCTAGAGCCTTTGAGGAGGCATTAAAGGTATTATGGAGGGGTTCCTTTTCTTGTACTCCAACCCCTAGGGTCCTGTTACTCAGGCATCACACACCCCAGGGTCTGCAGGTGAAGTACTTTGCTCCTATTCGGGACTGAAAGAACTGCAGACCCCAGTGGGGTTTAGACACCTCATGTGTAACCAACCTCCAGAGGAAAATTCTGCTTAGACAGATGCCTTTGAGAGGAAAGTTTTTATCTTGGCATGTGCTGTTATTTGCATTGCCGCTCACCAGGCAGATCTGGCAGCCTTCTTTTTGTGCCTGTGGTTGTAGATAGATCAGTTTGTAGCTGCAATACCTTGATGTGAGATAGTCTAGCAAGCCATTTACCTTTCTGCTCAAGGCCTGGTGCTAGCTTAGCACCAATCAAAGCATCATAAGATACTAATCAGGTGGCATCTAGGCTTGCAGGAACTGCAGTCTACCTCAGATAGATGGCCTTGCCAGACTTGTACCTTTGGCCTGACTTAAAGTGTTGAAGTTGTAGTTCGTGGAGGCTCATTTCTTCTCCCACAGGGCCAGGTGGGAGCTACAGGGGCATTTCTCCTGCTCCTCTACCACAGGAGCCTCTGCCTGGCCTAGACAAGTCTCACGTCCCACCAGACCTGTGAGGAGTCCCTGCCCTCAGATATTCTCCCCCATGAAGAGAACTAAGGGTACCTTTTACTCTAAGAGTATGCTAGCTCCTCCCTCAGAAAGAAGGGAAATTTGATACTCTGACCCATAAGTGGGAACCAGTGAGGAAGATTGATTCCTGGAAGGTATGAACATTAAGTACTTACTGTAATTGTTGATCTTCCAGAATATCTTCATCATTGATTAACATGTCTCCCACCATCCCCAATCAGACAGAGCCAAGGCCTATGGACATGCTCATTGTGCTGGTGCATGCAGCTACAAAAACATCTTAGCTGGGCATCTCTCCAGTCAACTCCCCAAGGGGGATTCTTTATTCTACTGTTTATGGAAAAGGTGGGCACTCCTATGGGTGCCCCCTCACTAAAAAAAGGGAAAAAACTACAAAACTGGGATGAGGGTCCTTTGGGGCCCTCACACCAACTAAAAAAAAAATTAAAAAAGGGTTTTGTGGAATGTGGCTCCTTACCTTCTTTTTTTTCATTCTTCTTCTTGCCTGAGGTATACCCCCTCCATGTATATATCCCTATTAATTGCTACCTGAAGTATGTGCCCTTGAGCACTATCCAATCTGACCCCACTTGGAAGCTGTACTGCACATCGGGGGGTGCTTGCACTTTTGGATTAACTGCACTAGCTCTTATGCAGGGTACATCCCTGAGGTTGCTGGAACAGCAGGTAATTTTTTTTCATTTTTAATGCAATCTTTCTACTGACTACGTCAGCCAGTTTTGGTTGGTATGCACATTGTTCTTTGAGTATCATGGCCTTTAGCCCAATTTCTCTTTGGGGTGTCAGGGTAGATGAACACATCTCGACTCCTTTGGACTGCTCAGTCCTGCAATTCCAGATAAACCTAGATTCCCTATTTCATCTTCCCTGATGTAAGAAAGAGTGGCATGGTTAACCCGCAAGTTCAATGAATTTTCAATCTGGCAGTATGGAGCTGCCCTCTAATTTCCAGCAGCCCATGTGTGTCTTTCTTTTTTTGACACATTGTGTCATCTTATTTACAATGGGGGCCCATTTATGGGCATTCTCCTCATAATTCTGCCAGAGCCACTTGTTCAGGCCTGCTGCCCTATTTTCTTAAACCTCTACCCACCTTCTGTCTGGCCAGTGATGTGAGTCTCTGCCTCTATAGATCATAGCACTCCTTATACCACCTAGTGTTCCCTGTTCTTATTTCTAAGTTGGTAGTCGGGGTTTATTTTGTTTCCTATATCCTTTCCCTATCCCATTAGGCTAGAAATTATCTAGGCCTCTCTATTTCTCTCCACTTTGTTTCTCTCGTGGCAAACAGAACTGAGGTGCAAGAGGGAGCCAGGGATGATTATTGGCTGGCATATGCGGAAGCTCCCTCCCTGCAAACATTTGCCCACATGGGGTCCTGGTGTATCCAGTCCCGGACCCGTAAGTGGTAATCGGTGGGGAAGATATTCTGGAAGATCAGCAATTATGAAAAGTACATAATTTTCAGATGTGGCACATGGTGCATGCACATGTCTTTAGGGCTGAGGACCACATATCCTCCACCCACACTGTGGCTGGTCAACAGGCATCCATGAAATTATACACTGCAGTATCCACATCCATCCTGACATCTGGGTGTGATGTGTGATCCACAGCGGGCACAGTAATGTCTGTATATAACCTGAGGTGGCCAGGAGGCATGTATGCTATGGCCAGAGACTGGCAATAGACCACACAGACCTGCAGCATCTGTGGAAAAACATGGCACCTCAGTGCTGGCTTCCCCCACTTCCAGTGGCAATAGTGGCTAACATACCAGCATGCAATGGACAACAGCATGAGAGGGCAGCAGGCACACAGACTGGGTTTCTAGGCATATAGATACACCTGGAACACTGTAATGGTGTGTGTTACAGAGCCCTTCCTCGTGACCATGGAGACACAGTCTAAGTCTGATGTACATACAATTTTTTTTTTCCTTGTAATTCAGTATACTTTATTGTCATTAGTATAACAAACAAAAAAGAAATTGTGGTATACAGGCACACTGGTGTAGGCTCGGGGGCTACACCCAAAGAAGAAGAAGTAAAAAACCTACGCTAATACAAATCATAGTTACTATGCTAAAGAACATAAAATAAGCACTCCCCATGCCACCCAAACCCACCCCTTGCTGACTGCAGTCCTCAGCTGATTAGTCAGGGAATTAACCTGAGGTAATCAAGCTAAGTAAAGTCAGGGACTCCACATGGTAAGTAAAGCATCTAAACATCCTCAATTGTTCTGATAAACATTAAATCTATTATGTATTGAAGCAATGTGTTTCTCCAGCTGGAGAGCCAGAGCAGCTTCCCTGTGCCATTCTATTACTGGAGGAAGAGAGTTCCCCCTTTCAATGCCTCATGATCACCAGTTTGGCTACAGCTAAAATTAGTGCCAAATGCGCTTTCCTAACTCTGGGAACTCCATGAGAGAAACTATTCAGTATACAGGCCTCGGGGGTGAATAGTGAATCAAGCCCAAGGATTAGGTCTAAGGTTCTCCTGATGGTTTGCCAGAAGATCTGAGCTTTTGGACAAGTCCACAGCATATGGTATAGGGACCCTTCAATATTGGAACACCATGGACAGTTAGGGGAAGGGAGCCTACTCATTTTGTGGAGTTTCACTGGTGTTATGTATAAGTTGTGCAGTATGTTAAACTGCACTAGGCGCAACCTGACCTGCTTAATGAACTTATACATGCTTTGCAATACATTTTTTCAGAAATCTGCTTCGATTGGAAGGAGGAGTTCTTGGGTCCAATAGAAGCAGACACCCTTAGGCAAGTGAGGGTTCAAAGACTGTAACTCTTTGTATACCTTAGAAACCACATGTGGCTGGTCTGCCACCTGCAGAATTGAAGGCAAGTCAGTTTTGGGAGGGGGTGCCCCCAAAGTATTTCCCATAAAGGAAGTTATGGCCCCTTTGAGCTGCCGGTAACTAAAGAAGGACCTCTCCTGCACCTTAAATTGGGACTGGAAATTCGGGAATGAAATCATTTCTCCCCCAGAACAAAGGTCAGAGAGTGTTTCCCCATTAAAAGTGCCCAATATTTTACTGAGATAGGCTTATGCTCAATTTGAAAGTGGGGATTGCCCAAAATGGGCAGATCAGGGGACAGGTGCCAATTAAGACAAAGGTGAGTTTGTACTTGATGTAGCACCCTGAGGGACCATCCAATAGGAGTCTCCCTTAAGGGTTTGGGAAGCAATCTAGGAGTTGTATACACTAGTGATGAGAGCATGCAGTGATTCTTGGCAAGCAGGAAGGTCTCTATATTTAGTCACAGAGGTTTGTAGGTCTGAGGTCTATCTGCATTAACACCCTTAACCCAGTAAACCAATGTGCTAATATGCTGGGCAAAATAGTAAGTGAAAAAGGAGGGGATCGCTAATCTGCCTAAAGATTTCGGGGACGTAAGCTTAAAGTAGACTGTTCTGACAGCTTTCCCCTTCCACATACAGTAAGGCATTAAGTATTTTTTGAAGGTTAGAGAACCAGCTTTTGGGGAAAAGAACACCAAGCATGTTCATTGGATAAAGGAGGCAAGGAAGTACATTCATCTTCACAAAATTAATTCTCCCCCATAACGATAGGGGAAGAGCACCCCACCTGTCTAGATCAGCTTTTAATGTGTTCAACAGTCCAGAAAAATTTTCCCTGATCATCATGGGTGTATCCCTAGTCACCGTGATACCCAGACATGTTAAAGACTTCGCTTCCCATGCCAAATGATATTCTACTATTTCAGCCTGAGTGATATTATTAATTGGAAATATCTTGGTTTTTGTGAGAAAAAGTTTGTAGTAGAAGACCTTAGAGAAGGCTTCTATTTCTACCAGAAGGGATGGTATACCCATCAGCGGTTCCTTGAGGTGCAGCAACAAATCGTTGGCATAAGCTGAGAGGGTATAACGATGGTCCCCCACATCAATCCCCTTTATCCCAGGGAAAAAAAACAGTCTTCTAATCAGGGGCTCTAGATACAAGTTAAACAGGAGAGGAGATAATGGGCAGCCTTGCCTGGTACCGGGGCATAGAGAAAAGGGATCAGAGAGCATGCCATTGCACCAGATTTGAGCCATTGGGGAAGTATATAAAAGTTGGACCCATTTAATGAAATCCTCAGGGAGACCAAAGTGGGCCATAGCAGAAAAAAGGAAGTCTCAGGAGGCCTGATTGAAAGCCTTCTCGGCGTCAAGGGAAACAAGAACAGCTGGGGAATCTGAGTCCCTTGATGTCGAGAGAAGATGCAATAGTTTCCGCATGTGATCTCCTGAAGACCTACCAGCCATGAAACCCACCTGCTCTCTGCCAATAAGATTACACATAAGGGGCTCTAGCCTGTTGGCTAAGACATTATCGAGGATTTTCACGTCAGTGTTAAGTAGTGAGATGCGTCGATAATTCCCTGAAAACTGGGGATCTCTCCCCTCTTTAGGGCTTAGGGTGATGAGTGCATTAAGAAAAGTGGACTCCAAAAACCCCTCTATGCATCAAAAATGATATACCTCTGCCAGTAATGGGGCCAGTTCTGAGAGGCATACCTTATACAGATTATTTGAGATACCATCAGGACCCGGGGACTTATCAACGGGAGCTGCTCAATGGCCTTCGTAACTTCCCAAACGGCAATGTGACTACCTAGGGATCTTACTTTGGAGGCGGACAGCTTGGTAAGTCCAACTGAGTGAAGGTAGTCCATTATGTCTCTGTCAGAGAGTCAAGGGTCCTCTGTAGAATATAGGCTTTGGAAATACTGGCCTAGTCCAGCAGCTATGTCTCTGGGGTCTGTAGTTATGGAGCTGGCTTCATCGAAACGAAGACCCGGAATTAATCGGGAGGCTTCGGTTTGCTTCAGTCTAATAGCAAGCAATTTGCTCGCTCTTTCTCCTGCTTCAAAATACTTAAGCTTGGTACATTTCAAGGAAAGCTCAGCTTTCTGAGACAGCAAGTCAAAATATTGTACTTGTAAGTTATATAACTTGACCCATTCCCTGTCCAGAGACAGGCGACTAAGGGTACATTCAAGGGTCCTGATTGATCCAAGTGGGCTATCCATTTGTCTTTTAGTTTGTCTAAACTTAGTGGCAACCAGGTGGATGCCTTCACCCCATAGGGCACATTTCAGGGCCACCCATACCATGTCTATTCTATTTACAGACTCTTTGTTGTCTGTTAAGAAATGGGAGATGACGTCTTTAACAACCGAGAGAGAGTCCGGTTTTTAAAGCAACTGATTGTTCAGGTGCCACAAGGCATCTCTCCGGATCCCAGGGCCCAGTAAAAAGGTGATGGATACGGGCGAATGGTCGGAAATGACCCTAGCCTGTATAGTCGAGACAACTTTACCAGACGGCAAAAGAGCTAGCTAAAATATAATCAATCCTGGAGAGGGATTTATGAGGGGAGGAAAAAAAGGTATGTTGGCGTTCATCAGGATTCAACACTCTCCAGATGTCTATTAGGTCTGCCCCATGCATAAGATCTTTCAAGGCCCTTTGGGCTGGAGACAGGCCAATGTCGTTTAGAGTACGATCTGTCAAGGGTTACAGGGTGTGAGGTGATATTCCAGTCCCTCCTAATAAGGTCAACTTGTGCGGATTAGTAGATATAAGCTCTAGTAGTTTTGTAAAAAATTGGGGGGAATCTACATTTGGACCGTAGATCGCTCCCAGAAGAATCTGCTGGGACTTCAGGGTAACATACAATGCTTTTATAATACACAAAACTAGTGGTTGGAGGGGCAGCACACCCTGCTGGCTGCAGTGCTTCTGAGGGGGCATATGATATACAGAGTAGTATATGGGCCTACAGGGCACACCACATTCAGCAGCCATAGGTCAACAGGCTTTCTTGGGGGCACCCTGAAAATGCAAATGTATTTTTTACCCCAAAACTGTGCATTCATGAATGGGGAAGGGGTAAGTACCATGACTCACATCAAAGGTGGTGTAGGTAATGACAGTGTGATGCAAGAATGTACTATAATGTGGTCCTATGAAACTTAACAAAGCTGAGTTTCAGAAAAACAGCAACCACACATATGCTGGGACTGATGTTTTTCACGCCTGTTGTTATATCACCCATGACCTTTACATGTTTTAACATTTTTTAACCATATTTGTGGATCAGAGTGCTAACCACACCCTCCCCTCATGACAGCCAAATGGGCAGCTTTCAGACCTGCATGATAGGCATGCTTCATAGGCCTTGCATAAAGCAAGTAACAGGTGCAGCACTGTGTCCAAATGGTCTGTTATCATTTTAAAGTCCTGTGCAAAGCAGGTTGCCAGTCTGAAGCATGGCCAATTGGTCTACTGCTAGGCATAAAGCCTGCAGAGTCCTGCACACAGCATGGTACAGGTTCATTGCCATGCATAACATGTCAGCTGCATCATGTAGGGCCTGGAGGGCCCTGTACAAAGCTTGCTAAAGGTCTGGACTTTGGCCCATAGGTCTACTGCACAAAGTAAGCTACTACTACATGGACCAGGTCCACCACTGTGCCTCGCACATTTTTCTGCTTCATGTAGAGCCCACACAGGGCATTTGTGAAGCTTGCAAGTATAGGATGGGTTAGATGCTTTGCAAATAGCCCACAAGGGGCATGTGCCAAGTAAGCTATAGGCCCAATTCTACTTAGTAGAGGTTGGCTGGTTTGAAAATAGCCCATATTGGTAAGGCATACTACAGGCCCGGTGCTTTATACACTTTTTTTTAAATAAAGAAATTCATTGCAAAAAATCTTGTGACAGCATCTGTTAGGTTTGAAGCTTAAAGTCACAAAAGTAAGGAAATGCAATTTTAAGGTTCAAAGTCCCCTCAACCATGGTGAATCTGTGGTCTGGTGTTCATCATGGTTTGAATGATCCCTCAATGCAGCAATGATGTTGTCCTAACTTTGTCTGTCAAGCCACTTAAATCATACTAACACAGCAGTGCTTGGAGTCGGGGTGACACAGTTAGGGCCTCGGCAACACTGAGTTACATAATCGCTCAAAACCAGGCCACAGATTCATCATCACTCAGGGGGCCTTTTATGCTAACTTGACATTTCCTTACATCTGTGGCTTTAGGCTTAAACTCCGACTGATGCTTTAACAATGTTTTTTGCAATGAATTTAATAAAGCATTACAGTAGATTGTTAATGTTTAGTACTGCCTTCCATAGAAGAAATTGTAAAGTTGCTTTTTGTCAAATAAAATAATTCATATTTAATACTGAAGCCTGCAGCCCTCTATTTGCACATGGACCATGTCCAATATAGACAGAGGCAGCACTTTATTGAAATGTTCCTCTAGAAGATGCTCTCTGTGATGGAGTGTTTGTGGGGGCTAACAGTGCAACTGGGGCAGCAGCAGTTCCAGCTTTCCCACACTGCTCTGTATATGTATGTCAGTACTAAGGAGTCACCCACCCCTTGCATGTGAGGGTTATTCAGTCCCCATTAGCATCCAATCTGAGTGTCTAGTCTTTATTGTTCATCATGACTTCCAGTTGCTTGTGTTGATTTGTGAGGTGGGCTATAGTCTATTGGTAACTGAACTGACACCAGCTGCAATAAAGATCATTCTACTTGCAGCCAGGGCATAAACTGAAGCCCAGGGACCTGATTCTCCAAGGGCCTGATATTTCACAGGGACTGTCCCTTTGTGGAACTCACTGGTGTGGGGAATAAAATCCCTGTACCTGCGAAAAAGTTATTTTTGTCACTTTATGCACACTGGCAGCATTTTCACTTTCTCTGCCACTGTGGAAAAAATGCTACACCTGCTACATGCCAGGTATAACATTGTTCTGCATCTGTGCAAAACAATATGTACAAGCTGTCATCAATTGTAGAAATGGTTGCAAAAAGACAAACCTTTTGAAAACTGAGTACATGAGGGAATAAACCGCTGTTGCACAAGGAAACTCTCCCTTGCATAATTGGTTCCGGCGCGTCTACAGTTCTTCCACTTTTGAAAATCTGGCCTTAGGTGTCTAGCAGTATCTTAAGGATGAAAGAGTTCCTGACACCTGTTGGGCAACATTGAAAAAAATTCATTATTTAAACATGATCCAGTTGGCACTGCGCAGTGTTTTCATAAGTCTTGGTCTTATTTCTCTAGTACTAAGGGAATTTGCAAGAAATCAGGATATCTGCCTTATCTGCTGTGGCTTATTATCTACACCAGACAGCCCGATTCTGTTCATGACATCATAAACAAAAAATGATGCACAGTGAGGCTAAATAAACCGGTGGTTGGTTGATGATTCATAGCTTGCACCAGTACATTTATTTGGCTTTATGTACCTGGTGTGTGCACCATTTATGCAAGCAATAACACATGATGAGGTGTGGTTTATGGGCTGCAAAGAGCACATCCCAGGTGTGTTACGAGGCATGAGGTGCTTGTGCCTAGTGCCTTTAGCACTTGGGAAGTGGTCTTATCAGCCCATAAACCACACCTTAGAGTGTGTTATTGCACTTATAAAACAGGCACAACATTTCCAACACAGATTCTGACAAAAAGTGAGATTAATGTTTTTATGTATTTTTTTCTATTCTGAAGAAAATAGTCCCTATTACTGCCCATCTAATGAAAGTTTTAAAACTCCTTTTAAGATTGTATCCAGGGAAGGTGATTTCTGTTTATCTCTCTCCATGGCCCCTCTCCCCCCAGTATTTCTTTATTTCTGTTTTTTAGAGGTTGTCTTTTTCAGGGACCAACAGACAGATGACTGTCATTGAATTTCAGAGTGAGTGATAGTCGTGTTTTTCCTTCAGGTAGCCCCCGCCCACCGAAACCCACTCAGCCAGTCTTTTTTATTGACCATCACATGGTATGGTTCAATTTGGCCACTACAATTAAATCATCACATTCCAAGGCAAAAATATGGGACTTCAGAGGAGCTGACTTTGATAAGATAGGCAACAGAGTTAAGTTAGCCCTGGCAAAAAGAAATACAGGTTAGGGGGTACAGGCAAAGTGGGCAAGCATTAAGGATGCAATACTTGAAGCAACATCCCATTGTGTTAGAGAGAAAAGAAAGTGCAAAAGAATAAGGAAACCACTTTGGTTCTCAAAAACAGAAGCAGAAAAGGTCAGAGCCAAAAGGCTGGCCTTCAGGAAATATCAGGGAACACAGTGAGATGAAGATAGGGAGGCATACCAAACTTCCCTAAGGGAAGCAGGGAAGGCAGTAAGGCAGGCAAAGGCCCAAACAGAGGAAACACTAGCACAAATAGTAAAAGAAGGTGACAAGACTTTCCATAGATACATTAGTGAAAGGAGAAAGTCCAGAGGTGGGTACTGCTAAGATCAAAGGAGATAAGGGGGCATGTGAGGAGAGGACCATGTAAAAGCATCTATCCTAAATAGATACTTTTGCTCAGTATTTACTGAAGAGAAGGTAGGGCAGGGCCCACAGCTCAGCACCGTGGACACAGGGGGGAAGGAGGTGAGCACTAGCCCTTTCACAAAAGAAAGGGTCCTTCAAGAGCTCGATAAGCTCAGGGTGGACAAGGCAGTGGGAACTGATGGCATACATCCCAGGGTACTAAAGTAGCTAAGGGTGGAACTAGCAAAGCCATCATCAGAACTGTTTCCTGAGTCTCTGAGCACAGGAGAGGTCCCAGAAGACTGAAGAAGGGCTCACATGATCCCACTCCACAATAGTGGTAGCAGAAAGGAGGTAGGGAACTACAGACCAGTCAGTCTTACCTCAGTAGTGGGCAAGATTATGGAGGCACTCCTTAAGGAAAGGATAGTGCAACACCTGTAATCCATAGGAGCACAGGATCCAAGACAGCATGAGTTTACAAAAGGAAGGTCCTGTCAAACTAATCTCTTAGATCTCTTTGACTGGGTAACCAGAGTGGTGGACCAAGGGGGAGCAGTTGATGTCGCCTACCTTGACTTCAGCAAAGCTTTCAATACTGTTCCAAAAAGAAGATTGATGAATAAGCTGGGTAGGCCCAGGGTGGGTCAGAAGTTGGTCAACTGGGTGGCAAACTGATTGATGGACAGAAAACAGAGAGTGGTGTTAAACGGCATGCAGTCACAAGTGGGGTACCTCAGAGATCAGTCCTGGGGCCAGTCCTCTTCAATATCTTCATCAGTGACATTGCAGATGGACTGGAGGGTAAGGTTTGTCTGTTTGCAGATGACACCAAGATCTGCAACATAGTAGATGATTCAGATGGGGTGGGCAGAATGAGAAGAGATCTGGATAAACTAGCAAAATGAGTGGCAACTGGGGTTTAATGCAAAGAAGTGCAAGATCATGCTCATAGGGAAGAGAAACCCTGAAGCCACCTATAGGCTGGAAGGGGAATTGCTGGCAGTCACAAGGGAAGAAAGAGACTCTGGCATCATCATCATCATCATCACTGATGACCTGAAATCATCCAAGCAGACCACTAAAGCAGTAGGTAAGGCTAGGTGGTTGTTAGGATGTATTAGTATGGGTATCACAAGTCAGAAGAGGGAGGAAATAATCCCTCTTTTCAAGATACTGATTAGGCCCTATCTGGAGTACTGTGTGCAGTACTGGAGGCCACATCTTCACAAGGACATTAATCAAATTGAGGCAGTCCAGAGAAGGGCAACCAAAAGGGTGCAGGGACCGCATCAGAAAACATATGAGGACATATTAACGGAGCTCAATATGTATACCCTAGAGCAAATGAGGGGAGAGAGGTGATATGTTCGAAAACATTCAAACACCTTAAGGGCATTAACAAGGTGAAAGAGTCTAACATGTTTCAATATAAGAAAAATAGCAGGACAAGAGGATACAGCATGAGATTAGAGGGAGGCTGATTAAGAGGTAATGTGAGGAAGTTCTTTTTCACAGAAAGGGTGGTGGATGCATGGAACGGCCTACCTCAGGAAGTGGTGGATATGAATACAGTGCAGGGCTTCGAACAGCCATGGGATAGCATAAGGGAGCAATACAGATGAGTATGAATAGATAGGCCATTGACAGAGCAAAGGCCGATGGCACATTTATAAGGTAGAAAAAGAAATGGGCAGACTGGATGGGCCTTGAGGTCCTTATCTACCGTCGACTTCTATGTCTCTTTGTTATTCAATTTTTTTGTCTCTTTTTATAGTGAATGCTATATTTTAATTAACAGACTATCCTGTATGCCTCTGAGTGAGCAGCTTACTTGAACAGAAGTGAATGTGTCCACGAGCGTGTCCCTCTGTAGCTGCCCTACTGAATGGTTTCTGCTTTGTGGTTTGTGAGCGACTGGCTTATCATTCAGTGCAGTTACATCAGAACTGTCAGTCTATAGTTGTAAGTGTTACATTAATACCTTTCTTTTAAAAAGTGTATAAAATAGCCACTGGAGGATCGTGTCTGTGGTTTTCTTTGAAGACGAATCCTGGCAGCTCACAGATCACTCGGTTTTGTTGTGGTCATCTTTCCTTACTGCAGCAACACATCTTACGGTTTTATTTTATAAACACTGTTATATTTTATAATGTTTTGCTGTGAGGTGAATTTAATCACCTAATGCTGTACAGTTTCTCATTTGTGAATGGGGGGGCGTGCAAGGTGGTGACTGTTCTCCACCATGGCCATGGAGGTCCACTCCACCTCATTTTTAAATGTGGACATTAGGCAGAGTGATATGTTTCTGTTATGAGGATGTGGTTTGCAACAAGTAGTGCTGGTTGTAAGGTTATGTTCTGATAAGGACACGGCTGAAAACCTGTTTCAACCAATCAGAAAACAGGAAATGTTGTGCCCATTTTATAATTTTTTTGATTTTCTGTTATCCATGATATGGTTGCACCTTTGGAAGCCTAAGAGTGCTGACACCTCCTTCTGACAAGTGTCTGTTTATGACATCACAGTTTGTCGCTGTGGGGACAATTATGATGTCATACATGGGGGATGAAGATGTCGGGTGTAGAAAAGCAGACAAAGCAGATAGAGTCTTAGTGACAGGGATCTTGTTTTCATGTTGCTGTCCTCAGTAATCAAGGAAATAGGGAAAACTACAGAAAATTAAATAACTGTAAACTGAATTGTGTCTAAATCTTGCATTTTTGAAAGCATTACCAATGGTGTCAAGTGCTCTTTAAATCATACAGTCTACAAGATTGTGTAGTTTACGAAAATGCAAACATACGGATGTGCCAGCAGAAACAGACCACCTGGTCTAAGTCTGCTCGAGTGTGCAGCTAACACCCCTAGTTGGCAGCTGCTCCACCCCCTCCCCTTTGTCATCCCACTGCCACCCCTACCTTCCTCACCCTCATTCTCCCCTGCTCCCTGTCCCATGCCCTTTTAAAGCTGTTCACAGATTTATACCATATGATACTACCCATTCTGGCAGTGCATTCCATTTTGCTATCACACTCTCCATGAAATAGTGTCTCCTCATTTCCCTCCTAAATCTTACCCCCTCTATTCTTAGCCTGAAACCAATGCTGTCCCTCCCTCTTCTTAGCTTAAAGACCCATCTGCCCCATCCTTATTGATTCCCCTCAGATACTTGAATGTCTCTATCATGTCCCACCTGTCCCTTCTATCCTCTGGGATGTACATATTTAGGTCTCCCAGCCTGCTCTCATAGTCTCTCCCCTCCATTCCACATATCATCTTCATTGCCCTCTTCTGCCCCCCCTCCAGTAGCCTGATATCACGCTTCAGGTATGGCCTCCAAAAACTGCACACAATACTTCAAGTGTGGCCTTACTAGTGACCTGTAGGGGGTAAAATCACCTGTCTTCAACTGGATGAAAACCCCCTTGCTATGCACCCCAGCATTTTGTTTGCTTTTGCAGCCACTCTCCTGCACTGAGCAGTGTTGTTCATGGTTCCTGTTACCATTACCCCTAGGTCCTTCTCCTCCTCAGTGATACCCAGCTTAAAACCTCCCAACTAGTATTTTCTCCTTGGGTTGTTTGCCTCGAAGTGCATAACCTTATACTTTTTGCATTGAACCCCAACGGCCACCTCTCAGACCACTCCTCTAGTTTGCTTAGGTCCCCCTGCAGCTGCTTCCATCCATCCACTCCATCCACCACTGCTCCCATTTTGGTGTCATCTGTGAACAGACTTACCTTGCTCACCACCCTGGGCACAATGTCTGATATGAAGAGCCCAAATAATACTGGTCCCAGCACAGAACCATGTGGCAACATGCTCTTTACCAGCCTCAGAGTTGAGAGCTCGCCTCCCACCACTGCCTATTGCAGCCTCCTACTCAGCCAGCTTGTAATCCAGTTTGTCATTTTTGCCCCCTACCCCTACACTAGTTGGTTTCCCCCAAGCCACCCATGAGGCACCTAATCAAAGGCCTTGCTGGCTGAAGTCCAAGTAAAGAATATCCACTGCATGACCCTTATCCAGCTCAGCTATCACTCAGTCATAATATTGTATCAGGCTGGTTTGACAAGACTTCCCCGAAATGAACCCATACTGCCTCACATCCTGGAAGCCGTTGTCCTCCAGGTTGGATACCAGTCTTTCCTTTAGTATCATTTCCATGAGTTTTCACACTATGGAGGTGAGACTTACCAGATGATAATTACCTGGTTCATCCCTTAGTCTGCTCTTGTGTAATGGCACTACATGTGCCATCCTCCAGTCCAGTGGCACACATCCCGAGTCCAGTGAGGTGCTGTGCAGATCCACCAGCGGCTCTGCCAAAACCTCTGCTACCTCTCTCAGCACCCTGGGGTGCACCATCCAGCCCTGGTGCCTTGTCTACCCTCAGTGCCCTCAGTCCATCTAGGACTCTGCCTTCCTAAATTCTTCCATCTGTCATCTCCTCACCCCCGTTCCCACCCTCCCAACCCATGGTAGTTACGGTCCTCCCTTTTCTTCCATGAACACTAATCAAAAGTATTCAGTGCTTCCGCTTTGTTCCTCCCTTTTCTGTCCACTCCCACCCTTTTTATCTTCACTGTTGTCTCCTTGCAATTCCTTTTCTCACTGATGTATCTGAAAAGTCCCCAGTTAATTCCCTCGCTAATCTCAGCTCCCTCTGGGCATTGGCTTCTCTTAGTTCTCTGGTCACCTCCTGGACCATCTTGCATACTCCACCCTGTCCCCTTCCTTTCCTGTCCTGCTATACCTCTGGTGCACCTCTCATTTTGCCCTTACTACCTCTACTACCTCGCTGTTCAACCAGCATGGTTTCCTTGCTCTGCTCCTCTTACTCTGTGTTTTGGTGCAGGCTTCCATTACCTCTGTAATCCCCCATTTAATAATATCCCATTTCTGCTCCACATCCATCTCCTGCCTTTTGCCCTCCAGTTTCCCTTTCAGTATTTCCCACATCCTCCCAAAGTCCACCCTCTGAAGTTTACCACCCAGATTACTGATTTCTCTGGCTCCTTGCACATTGTGATATTAAACCACACTGTTTGGTGATCATTGTCAGCTAGTGGGTCCTCCATCCTTATTTTCCCTTACTGCCTCCCAATTCGACAATACCAGATCTGAAGTATGCTTTAGCCTAGTAGGTACACTGACCAACTGTGACAGGATACTCTCCTGGATCGCATCCATGAGCACTTGCTTCCTAGCACTGCAGATGACTGGAATGCTCCAGTCAGCCCCCAGCAAGTTGAAATCCCCCATGATGACCACCTTCCCTTTTCTACATACCTTTCTGATTTGTTCCGCAAATTCCCTGTCAAGCTCCTCAGACTGGGACGGTGGCTTGTATACCACCCCAGTCCTCAGTTTCCTACCTCTTGAGTCTAGAAGCTGCAGCCAGATTGCCTCTGTTCTCCTTTCTTCCCCCTCGTCCCTTGTGCATTTGATCCTATCCCTCACATAGACTGCCACCCCACCCCAACCTCCTCTCCTTACAGTCCTTCCTGTATAATTTGTACCCTGGGATTGCCAGATCCCATTTCCAGTGCTCAGTTGCCCACGTTTGAAATAAACATTTGAAATGCAGGAAGGTTCACATAACAATTTAGTTCACCCAGGATAGACAAACTGAGATCATGTCATCTCAGTGGGGGCCCAACTTCTGTCCAATTTACAGCAATCACTGTGAGAAATACAGTATGGCACAGGAAAAATAAATGCCTTGCTCTCTGAAAGAATGGCCCTGGTTAGATTTCAGTCTGGGTCTCCTGGTGCCCAAGTTTGTGATCTTACCACTAGATCATACTGAACCTGATCAGAGGATACAGAACTCTAGTCTGAAATTAGTAAATTTTTAATTAAAAAATGTATTTGGGTTGTTGTAATCAAGTTTGGTTCAAGCATAGGGGTGCACCCCAGGGTCCTTAAAGAACTAAGAGAGGTGGTGGCTGAACCTCTGGCTATCCTGTTCAGCCAATCACTGGAAACAGGAGAGGTACCCAAAGACTGGAGGACAGCAGATGTAGTCCCCTTATACAAAAGTGGGAACAAAGTGGAAGCAGGGAACTACAGACCAGTCAGCCTCACCTCGGTAGTGGGAAAGATCATGGAAGCACTACTGAAGGAGAAATTAGTGGAACATCTGGTTGTCAATGGACTACAGGACCCAAGGCAGCATGGTTTCACCAGGGGGAGGTCATGTCAGACCAACCTCATTGAATTTTTGACTGGGTGACTAGGGAGGTGGATCAGGGAGGTCAGTGGACATGGCCTATCTGGACTTCAGCAAGGCCTTTGACACTGTGCCACATAGAAGACTAATACACAAACTGGGGAATATGGTGTGGGAAGGACAGTAGTGTGGTGGGTAGGTAACTGGCTGGGTGGCAGGACACAGAGGGGTGGTGGTAAATGGCTGTCACTCCACAGAGGGAAGAGTAACCAGTGGGGTACCACAGGGATCAGTGCTGGGACCGGTCCTATTCAACATCTTCATCAGTGACATTGCACAGGATCTAGAAGGCAGAATTTCACTGTTCGCTGATGACACAAAGCTCTGTAACAGAGTAGACACACCAGAGGTGTAGACAGAATGAAAAGGGACCTGCAGAAACTTGAAGAATGGTCAAGGGTTTGGCAGTTGAAATTCAATGCAAAGAAGTGCAAGATAATGCATATGGGGCACAAAACCCTGGCACAATATATCAGTTGGGGGTGAGGATATAGCATGCACCAAGCAGAAAAGGGATCTTGGGGTTGTCATCTCTGATGACCTCAAGGTAGGAAACAGTGTGACAAGGCATCAGGTAAAGCAAATAGGATGCTGGGATGTATAGGCAGGGGCATCACCAGCAGGATAAGGGAGGTCATAATTCCGCTATACAAGACACTAGTGAGGCCCCACCTGGAGTACAGTGTACAGTTCTGGAGACCATACCTACGTAAGGACATAGACAGGGTAGAGAAGGTTCAGAGGAGGGTAACAAAGATGGTGCATGGGTTGCATCACAAGTCCTATGAAGACAGGTTGAAGGAACTGAAAATGTACTCCTGGAGGAGAGAGAGAGAGAGGATATGATAGAGACATACAAGTATCTTACAGGGAGGAACAGGGTGCAGGAAAACACTATTTTTAAGCGAAAAAGATGTTTCAGGACTAGAGGGCATGGGATGAAGTTGGAGGGAGGACGATTCAAGAGGAAACATGAGAAAGAATTTCTTCACAGAACGGGTGGTGGACAAGTGGAACACCCTGCCAGAGGAAGTGGTGGGGGCTGAAACAATCACGGGATTTAAGAATGCATGGGATAGACATAAAGGAATTCTAGAGGTCAGGGGTAAGGGGAAACAGACTTCTAGGAAAACAAACTGAACTTACAAGCTCAAATGGGCAGACAAGGTGGGCCATAGGCCCTTATCTGCCGACACTGTCTATGTATCTATGTATGTATCTATGTATCTATGTATCATAACCCCATCTCTAACAGACACCTAATTTTGAAAATTGTGTTGGTTATACCAAGCAAGAACTTAGAATAGTGCTCCTAATATATTCATAACCTAAACTAAATCTGACTGCATTTGATGCAGCGTGATGGGGATACTGATTCATTCAATGTGCATGCCACCTCTAGATTCATATTAAAACATACTGTATATGATTTATCTCAAGTGCAGTAACTCTTTTTCTGGGTTGAATTAGAAAAATCCATTCCCTGCTGTTTTCATGAAAGTTCACCAATGCAGCATCATTTTGTGCAGTTTTACAATTAGAATAATGAGTTTAAAGTGCACAGCTTTTGTTAAAATTCTGCATTTTTCTTTCTTTTTTTAATGCATAATTTGGGGAAAATGACGTCATTTATTGAAAGTTTGCATCTTTAAGAACATCAGATTTTATAAAAAATGGACAATTTGCAGGAAATGGCACCATTTGAATAAAAAATAATTGCTTGTGTGAAAATTGTGTAAATGCAACAGTGACAATTTTGTGCAGTTTTGCTGATGGAGTGTAAAATTCTTCAAGCACTACCCAGGACAGCCCAATTGTGAGGAAATGTATTGTTTTCAGTAGTGTCTTGTTTCTACCCAGTGTTCCTCTGGGAGGACTGAAGTCCAGGAATGTCAGGAGTAGGGATCAGCCTTAACTTTTCTTTGCACTAGCCAGCAGGACAAGTTGATTCAGAATTGCACTAGCCCGCAGATGTTTGCACTAGCCCACAATTGTAAGGGTACATTTTTTTTTTTTTATCATCTAATGCTTTTTCCCTCCCGGCCAGAGCAGCCCCCCCAGAAACCATGGCTGCTGGTGCCCACACCTCTGGACCAGGTCCACCGTGCGGATTATCGCCCACTCACCGGCCGGCCAATGACAGGACCCCCCCACTGCCCTGCGGCCCAGACAACCTGTGGCTACAGCTCATGGGTCCAGGGACATAGGGCATGGCCATCAGCCGAGCGGTTGCCCTGCCATTTTCCTCCTTGTGTTGAAGCCCCATGGAGCCATGCATGCAGTGGTGTTGGTGCACTGATGTGTGGATGCCCGCCACACTTCACTCCCTTGTTTGTGCCCGCAGCTTGTAGTGCATGATACTGTACTACCCCTATTTATATATAAGATGATCTATGTACCCCAGGAATGTTTATTTTAACTTTTCAGATTATGTATTTTATTAAGATATTTTGCACCATACATAGAAACATACATAGACTTTGACGGCATATAAGGACCACTTGGCCCACCTAGTCTGCCCATTTCCTTACCTAGAGGATAAGCTGCAGATCCTATTTAACCAACAGCCTATTTCTTCCTACCACCCACAAAAATTGCCTTATGTCTGTCCCATGCATTCTTGAATTCTCCCACAGTTTTATACCCCACAACCTCTTCAGGAAGGCTGTTCCATGCATCCACCATCCATGCTCCAAGGCTTTGTTTTTAGGATGAAAGAACATGCTGCGTAGGATAAGGGTGGGACTGTTTGAATGGCACTGACTGGCATGGTTCATTTAGAAGATCCAGGAAGGGGACCCCATACAGTTGCCAGTATGGATAGTCATTTCAGAGTATGGTCTGCAGTGGTGTCCAGGGAAAATACAGAGTTGAGAAATTTTTAGGGCTCTATTTGTCTTTTGTGCCCAGACAGCGATCTCTGTGTTAAATAGTTGCCTCTCCGAGATCAAAAACTGGATGAGCTTGAGTTGGCTGATACTGAATCTGGATAAGACTGAAGTGTTGGTTGGGACCTGGGTCACTAGGGGATGGGTTTTGGGACTGGGCACATGATGGGTCTATGGCTTGATGGTGTCCAGCTCACCACCTCAGACTGGGTGCATAAACTGGGCATTATCTTTGATGATGGCTTGACCCTAAAATCTCAGGTGTCAGCTATGGTTAAAACCTCATTTTACCACCTGAGGAATATTGCCCGCGGGTGAAACACCTGGTTCCTCCGGGTGACCTTCCAACTTTGGTCCATGTCTTCATTGCTACCCGTCTTGACTACTGCAATGTCCTCTACCTAGGGCTATCTGGGGTAGATATCCACTGCTTGCAGCTAGTGCAGAACGCTGCAGCCAGGCACTGACTGGCACTTCTATGACCAGTCACATTATGCCTGTGCTACATAAGTTGCGCTGGCTGCCAGTTCAGTGGTGGAACACCTGTAAGGTAGGCTTGCTTACCTTTAAGGCACTACACAAACTGGGACCTGACTACCTGAAAGATCTCCTGGCTCCCTACTCCCCCCAGTCGTCCTCTCAGATCCGCTGACAAGGGATTGCTAGAGATTCCCAGGGTTCATTTGAAAACCTCCAGTTCTCACACTTTTTCATTTGCAGCTCAACCCTGTGGAATTCTCCACCTTGTCGGTTAAGAGAAAGCATGACCGTCAGTAACCATGCTAAAAATGTATTTATTCTCTCAGGCCTTTCCAGATTGTTTTAAATGATTTATATTTCTGTTTGTTTTAAATACTGTAGCTTATGTCTGTACAGTGCCTTGATTTTGAAAGGTGCTGCATAAATAAAGTTTGATTTGATTTGACTTTGATTTGAGATGGAGCAGCTATAGCAAGGCTAGGATAAAACCCAGAACCTGCAAAGTAGACCCTGTATGCCTCTTAGCATTTTGTCACTGAAATGTTGGATACATACACTCAAAATGTAGAGAAATGTAGGGAAAGTACAGAGTTTAGAGATTTGATGGGGAAAGGGAGCATCTATGGTGAGGCTGAGATAAAACCCACCACCTGCGGAGCAGACCCTGTATGTCTCTTAGGATTTTGCCACTGAAATGTTGGATACAGACACTCAATATGTAGGGAAATGGATGCAAGGAACAGACATAATGCAATTCTAGTGTGGGGCAGGAGGAAGTAGGCTGTTGGTTAACTAGGATCTGCAGCTTATCCATTAAGTAGGGAAATGGGCAGACTAGGTGGGTCACGCGGTCCTTATCTGCCGTCAAATTGTATGTTTCTATGGGGGGGCACTGGTCTTAATACGAGGGACAAATTTGTGAGACAGAGACACATTCAGAAAGCTGGAAGCTAGTGAATTAACAGCTTCTAGCCTTGATCACACCCTGGACAATAGCTGAAAGTTCTAACAGTGGAGTGATAATGATTCACATTGACCCTTTTGTGGGATCTCCTTCTTGAACTGCCAGATAACTACAGCTCTTAATGAGATGTTAATGACACCAGGCCATCTGGAACAGTAAGAGAGATTAACAGGCGGACTAGAACCTGCTGAAGTAGGGCCATTTTTAACTTTGTCAACAGTCATGGAAAACCTGCACTAGTCAAAACGGACAAGCAGAGGGTTAGCTGCACCAGCCCTTGCTAATTTGCACTAGGCTTTGGGCTAGTAAAACAACGTTAAAATTGAACCCTGGTCAGGAGTACTATTGATGGTGAGATGGCTCTCCATTGGATGTGGTGCTGTTCAAACATGGGTCTACAGCACTGTCTAGAGGCAGGATTATGACAGGGAGATCCTGCCACTCTTGAGGACTGACCTTTTCTTAAATCTGCTGCAACAGTTCTTCTATTTCTTAGCCTAATCTATTCTTTACAATTTCTAGTCCATATGGAGCAAATCAGGTGCCCCATCACTCTCTACTCTCCAACACATTACCTCCAAAAACCATATAAACACTACAAACAGGTATCTGCCTCTATCTCTGAAATCAAATAAAGAGGCAGAAGACACTGCAGAGCAGGACACTGTGGCACAGGAGCTAGCACAACAATACTCACCCAAATCAGGAACCAAAACTAAACAAGCACAAAGGAAATCCAAAAACTTCTGATCATAGGAGACTCCATGATTCGGGAGTTGATACCCATCTCCAACCAGGGTGATGGTCAGATGTCTCCCAGGTACATCAGCATGGAGAGACACTGACCGCATTGCTAAAATTGTTCACAAAGCAGGAGAAAACATTGATGTCCTAGTACATAGGGACTAATGATCTCGCCAGCCGGTCAGTTGTGAGACCAAGGAACACCTGACTAGGCTGGGTGACAAACTATCATCTATTTCGTCCGGCATCTCCTTCTCTGAGATCCTGCCAGTCTGGGAGAAGGAGCAGATGGGCCGGAAGGTCAGAAAGGGAGATAGGGAGCTAAACACGTGGCTCAAGGACTGGTGCCAGGAAAAAGGACACAGATTTGTAGGGACTGGCAACAGTTCTGGGAGCGAAGTTCTTCAAATTTGATGGACTGCATCTGACTAAAGAGAGTCAGTGCATTGGGGCAGAAGTTTGGCGTCTTTGCAGAATATTTAAACTAGCAAATGGGGAGAGGGTGCAGCATCCCATCGTCAAATGGGAAGAACACCCTCCCCTCAGCTAGTGGTCAAACAGGAATTCAGCGTGTTTGCCATTCATTTGCATCACCAGGTAAGAAAAAAGGTTTGTCTCCCATACGATGCACAGGGTAATGCCAAACTTCACCCAACAACTAACACACCAAAATCTGGCCAATGGAAAATCATGTACACAAATGCTCACAGCCTGGGAAATAAGATCCCAGACCTGCAGGCAATTATGTCAGAGGCTAAACTGGACATAGTAGCAATTAGTGAGACGTGGTTTACCAGTAACCACACTTGGGAGACTTCAGTACCTGGCTATGTATTGTTCAGAAGAGACCGAGGTGCAAAAAGGGGGGGAGGGGTGGCCCTGTATGTTAATGAAAATATCAAAGCTACAGAAATTCAGAATACACATAAGAGCCAGAAGAACTGTGGGTCACCCTGAAACAGGAAATGGGACAGCCATAAGAACTGGGGTTGTCTACAGGCCCCCAGACCAGAGGGAGGACATAGACACATTACTGTTAGAAGATATACAAAACATGACAGCTAAAGGAGGTTCTGATAATGGGAGACTTCAACATGCCAGATACAGATTGGTCAATACCAGCAGGAACATCTGCCAGAACTAGACTCATAGTGGATCCCTGCAGGGGAGGCCTCAAACAACTGGTACAGCAACCCACAAGAGACAGGGCTATCCTAGATCTAGTACTGACTAACAAAGAAGGATCACAGATCTCCAGGTAGAAGGTCACCTGGGGCCAGTGACCATCACATGGTATGGTTCAATTTGGCTACTACATCTAAATCATCCCATTCCAAAGCAAAAATATGGGACTTCAGAGGAGCTGACTTTGATAAGATGGCCAACAGAGTTAAGCTAGCCCTGGCAAAAAAACACAGGTGAGGAGGTACAGGCAAAGTGGGCAAGCATTAAGGATACAATACTTGAAGCAACATCCCATTGTGTTAGACAGAAAAGGAAGTGCAAAGAAGAAGGAAACCACTTTGGTTCTCAAATACAGTAGCAGAAAGGTCAGAGCCAAAAGGCTGGCCTTCAGAAAATATAAGGAACACAGCGGGATGAAGATAGGGAGGCATACCAAACTGCCCTAAGGGAAGCAGGTAAGGCAGTAAGGCAGGCAAAGTCCCAAACTGAGGAAACACTAGCACGAACAGTAAAAGAAGGTGACAAGACTTTCTATAGATACATTAGTGAAAGGAGAAAGTCCAGAGGGGTATTGCTAAGCTTAATGGAGAAAAGGGACATGTGAGGAGGAGGACCCTGTAAAGGCATCTATCCTAAATAGATACTTTTGCTCAGTATTTACTGAAGAGAAGGTAGGGCAGGGCCCACAGCTCAGCATCATGGACACAGGGGAGGGAGGTGAGCACTACCCTTCACAAAAGAAAGGGTCCTACAAGAGCTTGCTAAGCCCAGGGTGGATAAGTAATGGGACCTGATGGCATCACATCCCAGGGTACTTAAGGAGCTAAAGGAGGAACTAGCAGAGCCATTAGCAGAATTGTTTAGTGAGTCTCTGAGCACAGGAGAGGTCCCAGAAGACTGGAGAAGGGCTCATGTGATCCCTCCACAAGAGTGGTAGCAGGGAGGCGGGGAACTACAGACCGGTCAGTCTTACCTCAGTAGTGGGCAAGATTATGGAGCACTCCTTAAGGAAAGGATAGTGCAACACCTGGAATCCATAGGGCACAGGATCCAAGACAGCATGGGTTTACAAAGGAAGGTCCTGTCAAACTAATCTCATAGATTTCTTTGACTGGGTAACCAGAGTGGTGGACCAAGGGGAGCAGTTGATGTCGCCTACCTTGACTTCAGCAAAGCTTTTGACACTGTTCCACATAGAAGATTGATAAATAAGCTAGGTAGGCTCGGGTGGGTCAGAAGTTGGTCAACTGGGTGGCAAACTGGTTGACTGGCAGAAAACAGAGAGTGGTGGTAAATGGTGTATACAGTCAGAAGAGATGCAAGTCACAAGTGGGGTACCTCAGGGATCAGTCCTGGGGCCAGTCCTATTCAACATCTTCATTAGTGACCTGCAGATGGACTAGAGGTAAGGCTTGTCTGTTTGCAGATGACACCAAGATCTGCAACAGAGTAGATGATCCAGATGGGGTGGGCAGAATGAGAAGAGATCTGGATAAACTAGCAGAATGGTCAGAAGAGTGGCAACTGGGATTTAATGCAAAGAGTGCAAAATCATGCACATAGGGAAGAGAAACCCTGAAGCCACTTATAGGCTGGGAGGAGTTGCTAGCAGTCACAAAGGAAGAAAGAGACTTGGGCATCATCATCACTGATGACCTAAAATCACCAAGCAGACCTCTAAAGCAGTAGGTAAGGCTAGGGGGTGTTAGGGTGTGATTAGTAGGGGTATCACAAGTCGTAAGGGAGGTAATAATCCTCTGTACAAGACATTGGTTAGGCCCCATCTGGGTACTGCATGCAGTATTGGAGCCACACCTTCCAAGGACATTAACCAAATTGAGGCAGTCCAGAGAAGGGCAACCAAAATGGTGCAGGGACTGCATCAGAAGACATATGAGGACAGATTAATGGAGCTCAATATGTATACCCTTGAGCAAAGGAGGAGAGAGGTGATATGATCGAGACATTTAAACACCTTAAGGGCATAAACAAGGTGAAAGAGTCTAACATGTTTAAATATAAGAAAAATAGCAGGACAAGAGGACACAGCATGAGATTAGAGGAGGCCGATTAAGGGGAATGTGAGAATTCTTTTTCACAGAAAGGGTGGTAGATGCATGGAATGGCTTACCACAAGAAGTGGTGGCTATGAATACAGTGCAGGGCTTCAAACAGGCATGGGATAGGCATAAGGGAGCAATACAAATGTATGAATGAATAGGTCACTGACAGAGCAAAGGCCGATGGCACATTTATAAGGTAGAAAAAGAAATGGGCAGACTGGATGGGCCTTGCGGTCCTTATCTGCCGTCAACTTCTATGTTTCTATGTATGTTTCACCTATTGGTGTCCCCTTCCCTTTCTTAACTATGCTATAGTGTCCTCTTTAATTTTACTTTTCCCTTTCAGGTCCATGTACAGACAGGTTATTGTGGTGACCTCTGAGCTGATGTAAAACAACAGGCTGTGTTCCTCATTGTTGAATTTAGTATGCAATAGCACTATGTCATAAAATACCTTGATGTATATGCCTTATGTGTAAGAAACCTGTAAATGTTGAAAATACCATGACTCTAGGTGTTTTTGATAACGGTAAAAAGTTACTAGGGGACTGTATTAAAAATGTGGTATTTAAATGCATGTAAATTACAGATTGTCTGAAAAGCCCTTTGGCACCATGCATTCCTGTTTTATGCTGAACCAGCATAATGGTAATTTACATATATATCCCATGATGCTTTAAATTATTGGGGTATGTGTGATTTTGTATTTCTTTGAAACTTGGCTTTACTGCCAATGCCCTTTGAGGTTTTCACTAAAGAGACAGATTAGTGAGTCAGTAGGTACTAATTGGAGAGAAAGGACATGCATAGTCTGTTGCTGCAAACTAATATATTGAAGAAGGGATATGCCATTGCTTAAAGTTATCCTCTGTGTTTTTTTAAATAAACTTCACACAGAGGTTGTGTGTTGAACCTGAAGTTCTGTGTCTGATCCATCTGTTATCCCACAACCCCTTCGCAAGGATGTGCCTCCTGGTTGTGTTCATGTCAACAGCGTCCTAGGATGCCTAAGCTGAACTGTCTTACTGGAGTTTTTTTCAGTTTGACACATTTCAGCCTGATCCGATTTATATTGTTGGAGCCTATATGTAATTTTACATGCAAACTGTTAAAGCAAGAAGTAAATATTAGAAGAGGTTAAAGTTGATCTGCCATTTGTGTCTAGATACAACTATATGTGAGCTTTGATAAAATTAGATGGGCATGACTTAGTATGAGTTCTGAAAATGTTGCATGTCCTAGCTTTGAAAATTGGCCATACACTCCAGTTGCTGTTATGTCTAAATGTGTGCACAATAACAAATTGCATATAGCATGGGCTTTGGAAAATTACCCAGAACTGAGCAAATGGGAACACCTCAATGAAAAAGGCTACTCAAGCAGCACAGTGAGGAAAACTAGTGCAGCACATCAATATGCAGCCACTAAGGAACCCTCCCGCACTGACTCAGAGAAGCACACAATTTGGAGAGGTGAAGAAACTGAAGATTTATAAAACTAACTCCAGGGGAAGAAACCCAAGGAGGGGGACACAGCTAGGAGGGGGGCAGATTTATCAAACTGACTCTTGGTGCAGACGCAAGTCTGGGAGGAGGACAAACCCGAGAGGGGCAGATTTATAAAACTAATTTTGGGGAGGAAACTCAGGGAGCAGGACAAAGCTGGGAGGGGGTATCTAACATCAGTACTTCAGAGCTAGGACAGAACTGGGTGGGGCAGGCACCATGGCAGGTGTAACATTAAAAAAAAAAGGAACCAACTAGCGTCGAACCCACGTCTGGTGAATGTAACTAGCAGAGTCACAGGAAGTGATCCTTACCACTATACTACACTGCCAGCATGGGTTCGTAGCATACACTGCCAGAATTAAAGCAGCCAGCTTGAGCGAAAACACCTGCCCAGCTACATGTACAGTGCTACAGCATGCCTACATTGTTACATCCAAGCAGATGTCTTTACTCATGCTACTTTAACAGAGTCATTGCAATACGATGTACTTCATGTGCTGTTTTTATAGGATACCAGCTTTGGATATCCCCCCCCCCCCCACACACACACACACACACTGCACTCATACACTGTTGGGTAGAACAAGGATCCTTCCATCTAGATTATAGATAATGATTAACATTCCTTCCACCATGCCCTATTTGAGATTTCATATGTAGTAGCATTTATATATATTTTTTTTTACTTTTTATTTATCATATTTTTATATTGCCTCAAATAATAAAATCAGAACGATTCTTATGAATACAAGAATTACAATGGAAAAGAAAAAAAAAATCAAAGAAAAAGGTTGCAGTTCATTAAAGCATTTATCTTCAGCTATTAATATTAAATTGTATGAATCAAGTGCTGATCCTATTTTGGCATGCTCTAAGATAAGCAAGGAAGGAAAAAATCTATTACTTAATTCTCATTATTAGAAGCCTATTCTTTTGCAGAAGTCAGGAGACTACACTAGTCATTAATTTTTTAAAATGAAGACAAAGACTTGTTATATACAGCAGATCCACTACAGCAATATAGCATGTGTGAAATCAAATAAAGTGCAGTACAAAAGAAAAAGAAGAAAGGGGGGACATTTCAAAGTTCAATAATTCAACAATCTTAAATCTAGTTTGATAGGTTTATTACACATGATACAGAAAGACACTATCAAAGCATGTAGCATTGTGCTGTTAAATAAGATGTGTAAAATGACGGACCATATGATAAACATAGTAAAAAATATTAAACTTTACAGTCAAGGCAGTTCAAGTTATTCAGCTATTGTCAATCATTTATTTTTTTAATATCCAAAATACTTGGAATAATAATACTTTGAAATGTGGAGACAGTAGAAAATGAATGTCCGTATGCACTGTCCCATTCTATGTATAGAACGTAGAATAACTTGTGTCATTCATCTATCGAAATTAACCTCAAAAAGTAATTTCTTTTTTAAATTTGTGTGTATTTCTATTTATCAACAGAGAGTATGGAATCTGTCTGCCATACAGATTCTTTTGCTAATTCAGATATTATTTATTCAACAGCTGTTTTCCTGAGCTTGTTCAAAGAGACTGCCAGTCTCTGAAAGTGACTGGCATGTGTAACTTCTCATGGGAATGAGACTGCCACTCTGGTAGCAGCAGGGTGTATATGTTTTACTTTAGGCTGTGCTGAAAGGAGAGTTAGAGAAATCTTCATAAAGCCTATAAGATACCTGGCATCAGGCAAGTTTAAGTACAATCAGCTTTATTCTCAGGCATTAATACTGTATGCCTACTTCACCTTCATCTTCATCGGAGGAATATAAATGAGACAGGTGGTACACAAGTAGCACAGTGGGTGCTTTTGGGCCTTCAGCTTTTCTTTTGTACTGTGTCTTGACATGGCTGACATATTATCTGCCACTGGGTGGTCTTTGCTTGTCATTTGAGTGGTTAGGCCTCCAACACTGCCTTTCAGTTTCCCAGCAGTAGGTGCTTCCATGTGAAGAGTAGCATTAC
This sequence comes from Neoceratodus forsteri, assembly GCA_016271365.2. NCBI lineage: Eukaryota > Metazoa > Chordata > Ceratodontiformes > Ceratodontidae > Neoceratodus > Neoceratodus forsteri. Next base: position 1,209,327,073 of record CM057453.1, on the reverse strand, counting down.
AGCTGACAGACCTGTCTTGTGTGTAGTTGCAGTATAAAGCAAGCACCAGCTGGTTTTCAAACCTTGAATCCAAAGGGAACAGAGAGGCCAACAAAGTGTAAAAATATTTAAAAAAGCTCCATCAATTTTTATATACCATTTTCATATGCTTAATGTAAATATGTTTCAAATAATGATATATATTTTGTGTTCAGACTTACAGAAAGAAGAAGAAACCTGCTGTTAACCGCATCTGTGTGGGAGTTCCACCAGCTGAAGTAAGAACAATGCAAGTTTTGCATAAACATAACTTAGCCTATAACTATATACTTAACTGAACCTAAGCAAAGAGCAGCACTATATTATTTAAAGTGAATTTCAGTAGTATTCTGTTTACAGTAAAATTGTGCTGTGCATTGTGTCTCTGAATATTCTATATAGCTTAGCTTCAGCTTTTTTTGCCTTATTTATTTATGCGCCCCCAAGCCCTCAGCTGGCCACTCCTTCAGGCCACCTAGGCCTGCCACTGCCATGTCCCTTTGCAATCTGCCGCCCTTGTAAGTGCCATAACCTGGGTAACCCAATGCATCCCTTCATCAGGAGGGCCCCTCACCCGTGGGGGAGAACCAGGAGAGGAGAGTCACCCATAGGCATTCTGCATATCCCAGGCATGGCAGGGGTTGGTACAGACACCTCCAGGCTTTGTGGTAAGCGGGGACCAGCTGCCATCGTCTGGTTGGCCAAGCACCTGATTTTCTGGTTTTCTCCCAACCCACCACCACCCTTCAAGTGGTCTGGCTCTGGCAGCATCCTGAGGGCAGGGGCGTTCAGTGGCATGTCATTGTCACACACCGCCAAGAACGACAACCACTAGCCACTAACAGAAGCTGACAAACAGTGGTCCAGGACCCACAAACCCCCCAGGAAGGAAGCGTCAGAAGGATGCTCAAAACTCCCTCTCTGTCAGATTCCAGTTCTGATGCCTGGGCTCAGGTGCAAACCCAGTTTGCCAGCATGCCAAGTGAACTTAGCTTCAGCTATAAAATACTCTAGCCCCTCTTTTTTTTTTTCAGTTGTTAATCAAATGACTCTTTGGTGAGACTTGCCTTGGTCACTCAGAAATCCAATAGCTTCACTGATCTGAATGACACAGTGAGGACATTTCTTTACAGTACAGTTATATATAGAAGCACAGATGTTTATAATAGCAGATCTTGTTGAGTCATCAGACCTGACTTGCATCACTGAGACCTGGCAGGATGAAAATACAGGCCCAATTTTGGCCTCGGCTGTTCCAGTCAGGGACTCAGTGATGCACCACCCAAGGATGGATTGTAGGGGGCGGGGGTGTAGCTATTTGTTTTCAATCGGAATTGGGCCTTGTGGAGGTACCAGTGGGGTCCACCAGATCCTTTGAATGTATAGTGGGTGCGAGTGTAGGGTGCAGAATACTACTCATCAATCATTCACCCAGCGATGGGAAAGAATTCCTGCAGGAAGTCACAGACTTCATAGTCAGTGTGGTGTTGGGATCACCCAGATGGTTAATTCTGGGAGATTTCAACACCTGGGTTGACGATGAACTCTTGCATTTTGGTGGGGACTTCCTCCAACTTATGACATCCTTGGGCCTCACACAGGTGGTTTCTTTCATAACTCACATTAGTGGTCATTCACTGGACATGGTGTTCCTCCGGGGGATGGAAATCTCTGACTTGGTGGTGGAGCAAGTCAGTTGGTCTGATCATCACTCCATAAGGTTCAGTTTTGTGGCTCCCCCCCAATAGGCCAGCCCCTATGGAAATGGTCCTGTACCACCCTTTAAGAGGAGTGTCCCCACAGGGGATTAATGAGGGTGCTGGACCTATTGAGTTTACTAAGTCTATGCGTGGATCCAGGGATTCTGGTACTTGCCTATAACAGGGCAGTGGCAGATGCCATGGATTCCATCGCTCCTATTCATGTTCGACCCCTTACTCTTCGTCCAAGGTCCCCATGGTTTTATGGGACCTTCAAGAAACTGAGTAGAGTGGGTCAAAGGCTAGAGACAGACAGGCCGAAATTGGGTCTGGAGGTCGACAGGCCTAGATTGATGGACCATTATTCTATCAATCGACAATCTCCTGTCCAGGGAGATTGCCGCATTGCAAAACTGACCAGCTCAGCTCTTCCATACTGTGGACAGATTGTGCAATCCAATCTGTCTTCAGCATGGAGAAGCTTTTTCACAAGCAAGATGTGATGAGTTTGCTCAGTTTTTCGCAAATATGGTTGCCGACATCAGGTCTGGGATCTGCATGGCTCCCTCTAATGGGTATTGCGGAGGTCGGCAGGAGATGGTGACTGCCCGGTTTGTTTGGCTTGACTTCGACCTGATGGATATCATAGACATAGCAAGGATCATCCAAGCAGAATCATCCAAATTCTATGGCCCACCAGCTGTAGTTTGGACCCAGGCCCAACGCATCTCCTTGTGGATTGCATTGATGAAATATGCCCTGTCCTGGCCGAGACAGTCTGGAGGTCATTGGAGAGGGGGTCTTTCCAGACCCCCTAAAGGAGACGGTTGTACAACCACTCCTGACAAAGCCCTCTCTTGACCTGGACTGTCTGACCAACTATAGACCTATCTCTAACCTGCCTTTTGTAGGCAAGGTTATTGAGAAGGTGGTTGTGCTGCTGCTGGATGATCATTTATCCACCCACAATGTCTATGATACTCTCCAGTCCTGATTTATGAAAAGGCATAGCACCAAGACAGCTCTTGTTTGGGTGCTAAATGGTCTCCTAATACCGAGAGATTGGAGGTTTCATTCCATCTTGGTCCTCTTTGATCTCTCTGCAGCATTTGACACTGTAGACCATGGTGTACTTTTGGAGCATCTGCAGTTCATCCGTGGATTGTCGGGTATGGTCCTTAGATGGTTTCAATCTTTTCTTGAGGGTAGGACACAGAGAGTGGTCACTGGGATTTATTCCTCTGACCCTCTCCCCCTATCCTGTGGGGTACCACAGGGCTCCATTCTGTCACCTATGTTGCTTGCAGTGTACATGCTGCCATTAGGAGACATTATTAGATGGTACTGTCTGAGTTTTCACTGCTATGCAGATAATACTCAGCTGTATATGTCTTTTGCACCCAAATGAGATGATGTTCTCTCAGTGTTTAATATCTGCCTGTCTGAGATCCAGGATTGGATGAGTGCCAGTTGGTTGGGGTTAAATCCAATTAAAACTGAAGTGTTGGTTATGGACTCGAATTGTTGGGAGGAGGGTCTGTCAGCTGGACGACCCTCCAGGCTTTGGCTAGGAGGTGCTCAGCTGATGACCTCAGACCAGGTACATAACTTGGGCGTTATTTCTGATGATGGTTTGACCCTGAAATCTCAGCTGTCTGCCTTTGTCAGGACCTCGTTCTACCGTCTGAGGAATACCACCCAGGTGAAACACCTGGTTCCTCCTGATGATCTCCCAACATTGGTTCAAGCCTTCCTAACCTCCTGCCTTGACTACTGCAGTGCCCTTTACCTAGGGCTACTGAAGACTGATATCCGTTACTTGCAGCTAGTGTAGAATGTGGCTGCCAGGCTGTTGACTGGCACCTCTACAGCCAGTCACATTAAGCCTGTGCTATGAGAACTGCACTGGCTGCCAGGTCAGCGGCAGATCACCTTCAAGGTCGGTCCTCTGACCTATAAATCCCTACATGAACAAGGACCCTGCTACTTGCAAGATCTTCTGTGTCCTTACTGCCCCTCTCGCCTTCTCTGTTTCACCAATGAGGGATTGCTGGAGATTCCCAGGGTGTGACTGAAGACATCTGGGGCTCAAGCCTTTGCATATGCAGCCCCTACCCTGTGGAATTCTGTACCTCGTCGGGTGAGAGAGTGCCTGACCATCCAGAGTTTTAAATCAGCTCTTAAAGCCCATCTTATTAGCCTGGCATTTCTTGAATATTTTTGTTGATTTATATATTTTAATATGAAGAACATTAAGAATCTTAATGTATTGATATAAATTTTAATGGCTTGCTTAATAATTTATGTTTTAATTGATTGTATACATGTATGACTAATGTGCAAGTGCATTGATAGCTGGAAAGGTGCTTATAAATAAACTTGTTTTGCTGTGCTTTGCTTATGGACAGAAAACAGTTTGTGGTCAGTGAAGACTACTTGGTTCATACCAAGGCCCTCACCAGTCTAACACTGGCTAGGCCATCAGTGGTTTAGTCATCCCTCAGTTTTGCTTGGACTAAATCCCTTCCACCAGTTGCCCCTCTACTCATCATCTTCACCAATGCTGCATGCATATCCTTCCCACTCTTGATTAAGTTGCAACCCTCTTGACATTAATCAGCCCCTCTGGCAAACAGTTCCAGTGTTCCTCCTCCCTCTCTGTGAAGAAGTAATTTCCTTGTGCCTCAACCCCAAGTAGCTTGTGGTTTTGATTCAGTCCGATGCCCACCACCCCCACAAGGCTTAAACACACAGCTTGAGGAACAGATCACATAAATTCTATGAACTCCTAAGTGTGTAACTACAGACCATGTACTGTAAGCAAGGCCCCTGGAATTCTGTGGTTCTGCGGTTGTGGAATTTGCCACAGAGTTTGCATCATGCTGCAGAATATATATAGTGCCACAGAATTAATTGTTTTTGGTAAATTTTCATATAAATATACTGTTTTTTCATAGTGTCAGGCTTTCTTTCCCACATCATTTATCCTGAAACCCCTCCTCTATGCTCAGCATATGATGTCATTGATGACATCACATCATATTTAGCCAATGACAGGACTGCATTCTGCCAGAGAAATGAATAAATCATGACGCAGAAATCAGAAAATGCTGCCGCTGAAGTCAAGGAGCCCTGCCGCAGAAATCAGAAAATTCTGCCGCAGAGCACCAGGGGCCCTGACTGTAAATCTAATTTCATGGAGGTTTCACCATATACTGCTGCAGAGAGATAAAGGGAAGAGAAGAAAAAAGGAAAAAACAAACAGTATAGGAAGTAAAATAGGGACATGCATGAGCAAGAGAAAGGGATGGGGACGGTCATCAGACTGCCTGAGGGGCAGCTCCTCAGTGCCACACGAATATGATTTTGCAGCCAGTTTTTGGAAAAGATAGGACAGGAAAAGTATATGTCAGGACAGATTGGGATAGGTTTTTTAGTAATGTTTTTTTTTTGTCTGTATAAAAATGGTGCAGGGTTTTAATCCTGTCACATCCATCCAGTCCTCAGTCTTGAGATTCCCCCTCCACAAGCACAAAGCATTGCAATTAAATAGATCTCTTAGAGAGTGCTTTCAAATCCTGCCCCAACTAACTGGCACCCATGAATGCAACTGGTCTGGTAATGAGGTCTTACCCACTTTTAAACTTTTTGGCTCTTTGAGCACCCTTCCATCCATAATACTACCTACCATTGCCATATTTGTTTCCCTCTCAACTTGGATGCTGCATGCTAGCAGTGACTCCCCTTCCCCAATTCTGAAGCCTGAGCAAAAGTATGCCTGCAGAATATCAGCTTTCCGCCTGTCCTTCAACCATACCTCACCCTTTCACAACCTCCCTACACCCCTTTTTTCTTTTTCCTTTTCCTGGCAAACTTGCAAATTGCCTCATCCATCATTCTCCTTCACTCCTGTAATCATCTACTTTGATCTCAGTGCTAGCTTCCTTTGTTTTGATGAGGTTGAGCTCCCTGCTTGCCTCTGTCTGCTTGGTCTTACAGACACTGAAGGCTGCCTTCCTGGCTCAAGGTGCATCCCCACCCTCTGTGGAAACCATATAGGTCTTTTCTGCCTCTTCCCCTTGACCACTTGCCAGATGTAACTTTTGTTTTGGTTGGAGCCCCTTCTCTGATACCCTCCTAATTGATCTTTGCCTCTGAATTGTTGATACCTCATTAGCCTCTCCATTAACTCCTCCTCCATCCTTCTGAAGTATGTACTCATAAAGTCATGGGCTAGTATAAGGGTAAACTGCCTTTGTGTATTCAGGACTATACTGAACCACACTGTGTTGTGCTTACTATGCCCCAATGGATCTTTCACAGTTAACCCCCTGATACTATCTCAGTTGGTCAGAGCAGAAATAGGTGAAGTATGGTATCCTCCCATATCTGCTCATCTACATTATGAGTCAGTAACCAGCCCTGGAATGTGTTCAGCAATACTCGATTTATGTTGGTCTATGCCACTGGGATGCTACAGTCTGAATCTGGTATGTTGAAGTTTCCTAACAAGATGATTTCTTCTCCGGCTGCTGCTCTCCTGACCATTTTAGCTAGAGACCATTTCAATTCCTCTGACTGACTATGAAGGGTCTGTAGATTAGTTCTATGTGGACAACCCTTCCCCCATCTGCTATATGCTACTCCCATAGTGACTCCCCACACCTATATTCCTTATACTCATCACTCTGATACCTTCCCTAATATATATAGTGCACCCCATCCCATTTTCCCTGTCTCTTCTGAATAACACAGAACCTGGGGCCATGAGGTCCCAGTTATTGTTGTGTACTAAGATTCATACTAAAAGGAGTAGGTACACAGAAGGCCAAAGCCCATATGAGTGCATCTCCAGCCAAGCTGGTTCATTGTCCCTTGGTCAATAAATATTGATCCAGGTTATATTTAAAATCCGTGTGGTTGGGACATGCCACTATCAAATTGGGTAAAGTGTTCCATAAGGGGATTATTCTTTCAGTGAAGAAGAAGCATCTTTTATTATTTCTGGGGTACGTAAGAGACAATTAAAATTTGTGACTCCGTAGGTTACATTCCCGTTGGCTAAAGTTCATTCCTAATTGTGACATTAATTTGTTGTCATATACCAATTTATGCATTAATAGAAGGTCTCCCCTAATTCTCCTTTGTTTCAGGGAGAATCAATTTAGGTCATCCAGTCTTTCCTTATACTCTTTATTGTGCATATTTATAACCATTTTAGTGGCTCTCCTCTGGACACCATCCAGTCTGTTTATATCCTTCCTGTGGTGGGGACTCCACAGGGGAGAACAGTAGTCTAAATGTTGTCTCACATAGGCACAATACAATGATAATATGCACCCCTTATCTCTTGAACTGTAACTCCTTTTTATACATCCCATCACTCAGTTACCTTTGTTTATAACATAATTACAATGGTTGTGGGAGGATAGATCATGTGAAATTAATGTGCCCAAATCACTATAAAATCCAACTGATGTAAGTGCTTGATTATTTAGAGTAACCTGATATTGGTTATTAGTTGCACCCAAGTACATAACAACACATTTACTGATGTTAAAGGTAATTTTGTTGTTTTGTGCCCAGTTTTCCAGTTTTTTTTTTTTTTTTTAGCATTAATGAGTATGCATCTTTCCTTTTCAGTTTTTACCTGGGCTGCTAGTTTTGTATTGTCAGCAAATCTGACTAAGATGCTTTGGATATTCTCCATCAAATCTGATATATAAATAGAAAACAGTATTGGTCCCAGTACTGACCCCTGGGGCACACCACTGCTTACTGGACATAACTCAGATAAATGTCCACTAATGTATACCCTCTGTGTGCGATTATGTAACCATTCTTCCACCCAGTTTATGATGGTATTATTTATTTTTTGTTTCCTCATTTTATCTATTAGAGTGTCATGGGGGACATTATTACAAAAGTCCAGAAAAATCACATCTACTGGTTTATTGTTTTCTAATAATTTGCTGATGTGTTCGTAAAATACCAGGTTCCCAGTTAAACAAGATCTGTTTTTTTTAAAACCATGCTGGGATATGATCCATTAATCCATTTATTTCTAGTTCTATTTCCAGTTTGTCTTTGAGCAGTGCTTCGAAGATTTTACCTAGAACACTGGTCAATCTGATAGGCCTGTAATTAGAGAGCTCTGCATGATTTCCCTTTTTGAAGATTGGTGTTACTACAGCTGTTTTCCAGTCGTTTGGTATGGTATGATAATGTAAGGACATATTGAAAATCTGGTAGAGAGGCTCTACTAGCCAGTCTTTTATTTCTTTCAATAATCTTGGGTGTAACTTATCAGGCCCTGGAGATTTATTTATGTTCAAATTATTCAGTTTGGCCAATATATCTGCCTTGGAAAATACCAGTGGCTCAACTGTATCATTACTAAGTATAGAACTGTTAGGTGTAGCTTTAGAATTAAACACTGATCTGAAGTATTTATTAAATTCTTCAGCCATATCCTTAGGTGTGGTTACTTCCTCTTCATTAACTTTAAGAGGTCCAATTGTTCTAGGAGTTTGCTTTTTATTGTTAACATAGGCATAGAAGCTCTTACCCCCATCTTTCTTATATGCCAAACTTTGTTCATGTGATACCAAAGGTTCCATCATTGCCATTATATCTGGACTGCCATCTTCTGCAACAGCTTGGAAATCATTCATTTTGTTACAAAGTCTTCGGGCATTTAAGCAAACCAGCCTCCAGGAACCCTGCCTGCAACCCATCCACCCTTCCTTTGGTCAGGTCCAATTCAATTGTTCCCATTGATATACTTTTATCTGAACCCTTACCCTCCCATCTATTGCTGGCCTGTACAATGAATAAATGGTGAAGTATTTGGTGAAATCCCTAATTAGCTGAGACTCAACCAATCAGGTTTTACTACAGGAAAAATGCCATCATTTATTCATGTATTAAGGATACTAGCACTGAACAGAGTGGATGCTTTGCATTGAGGGAAAGTTTGATTCTTTTACAAGTCCTAAAAATCAGATTTTCTTTTAGGATGCTGGGGGAGAAGTGGGAGGTGGGGGCCAGAGGGTGCTGGGTAGGGGAGGGGTGTTATTTTGTTAAGTGCTACTTCACTCAATGATTACACGTAGTGGCTCTTTGCTAAGAACTTCACTTATGTGCCATCTTGCATAGTTTTTACTGAGTGAAGTAGGTACTTCTCTACACGAAGAACTATGTGAAGTGTCACTTTGAACTTTGCATAGTTCAGAAATTTCACAAATTATTTTGTGAAGCAGTTTCCCAATACCTCACATCTCTAGCTCTGTCCATGGCACTCTTGTTCCCCTCTCTCAGTGTCAACTATAATAAATTCTTGCCTGGACTGTTACTCTCCTGTATAGGGTTCTGCTATTTCCTATTTCTGTAACACTCCTTGAGGTTAAAATGAGTTCCTGCTGCATCCTTACAAGGTTATTGCTAAGGTATCCTACATGTCTTGCTTTAATCCTGAGTGTAATCCATTACCTAGCTACCCCAGGGCATTCATGAATTCTGTGCTGATAACACAGCTCATGCTCTAACAATCCCTGGATTTAACACCTTACAAAGCTCTATGTGATATTTTTTTCCTACATTTTCCCAGATATCTACCAACAGATCTGGGTATAATCCAGTCCAGAACAGCATATATTCCTCGGTCAGTGCAGAGCTGTATTATACATTAAATGATTTGATTAGCATACCCTCAGTGGGTGAACTGGCTGTTTCCTACCACGGACTAGAAGAAGAAATGAACAGTATTCTGTGAACCTGTGGACTAGCCTCTAAACCTCCTGCAGATGTCTTCCTCCTGTGCCATGGTTCTTATGCTTTGGGGTCTCTCACACTCTAGGGTCACTTGGAAGCTGATCTTTTCTAGCACTGGAAGCCTTTCCAGCCCTACCTGAATCAGTTGGAACTTAATCCCTGGTTATTTTACACCCACTTGACCAGATTTCTCTGAAAGTTTTTGGGACCATACATTTAAAAAGAATCACCTGACACTTTAGATTAAATTAGACACCAATCTTAGTGTAACAGTGATTGGAATGGCTCACACTTTTTGCTATTATTAATGTTCATGTTATGATTGCAGTCTCTTACTCGATTTACAGCATTGGTAACAAAATCATAGTTGTCTTTGCAACAGAATCTAAAACAATGGTTGTCCATCTGACCTTCTTAGTTGCACTGCTAGAAAAACATCCAATATTTAAACTACTTGTTTTTTATTGTATACCTACAGTACGTGTTGCATATGCCAGCAGTATAAGGGTGCTCAGTACAGCTGTGAGACAATGGTCACTTGTCTTAACATGCAAGAGAAATGGAGGGCTTTATAAGCTGTTTTCTCATATATTTCTTCTTAATTGAAACTAAAAAATTGAAATAATTCTATTTATTATGGATTTAATCCTTTAGTTAAATGACCATAATAGGCCAGCTATGGCCTGACACAGTATCTTTTCTTTGATATGATAAAATATCTTTCAGTCTTTACAAACAAGCAGGACAGGTATTCTAACTATAATGGCCACACTCCACAAAGTACTTGTTTCACTCTATTCAGTCTTTCTTCAGTTTTATATATCACATGAGGAAGGAAGTTGGACTGCAGCTGGACAGGGTCTGATAGTGAATGGACTGGCTCACATGTTTTGTTGTTTTTGTGACCACAGCAAACAGGCTACCAATAATACCCAACAGGGTGGGTGGTATTGGGTTATACTGGACCACCCCAAGGGCATAATGAGGCCCGATGCCACAGTCAGAGGGCCTTATAGCCCCTGGAAGGTCCAGTATAGCCCATATTGCTCACCCTGGAGGGTATTATTTTGTTTAGAAAATTGGTATTTGTTTAGATTTTAATAAACTAGCTATAAAATAAAACAAATCAGTTAAAAATGAATGCAAGAATATTTTTAATTAAAGCAATCCCTCTGCTAGTACAGTTGCTAGCAGATTGTGCTACTGTTTTTTTAAGATATTTTTTTCTTAAATCTACTTGTGAACCAGGTTCATGCCTGTTACCCCCACCATCACCCTCTTGCATCATTGTAGCAGTGATTGGGAACAAGCCTCCCCCTTCCAATTACATAGAAACATAGAAGTTCAAAGCAGGTAAGGACAGCAAGGCCCATCCAGTCTGCCCATTGTATCTACCTTACTGTATGTCAATGGCCTATCTAGTCATACTCCTCTGTATTGCTCCCTTATGCCTATCCTATACCTGTTTGAAGCCCTGTACTGTATTCTTGCCCACCACTTCCTGAGGTAGGCCGTTCCATGCATCCACTACTCTTTCTGTGAAAAAGAACTTCCTCTCAGTACCCCTTAATCAGCCTCCCTCTAATCTCATGCTGTTTCCTCTTGTTCTGCTATTTTTCTAATACTGAAACATGTTAGACTCTACCCTCCTTGGTATATACACACATATAGCACAAATCTAGCTGATACTTGCAAAGCGAGGTATAATCCTTAATTTCAAAGTAATCTCAGCCTGCTACTCCTAAGGTAATCTCTCCACACACGCAAAGGTATGGCATTGGGGCTTCCCTCTGCCTGAGTGCAGAAACTGCCGGACGCTGACAAACTGCATACAATTACTGCACCACTACCCTGGGACTAAAGGCACAGAGTGTGAACCCTCTCCCTGATGCAGCTCAGCCACATTATCGGGACCTCCGGTACTTGTTGCATAACCCAAACCAAGTCCCATATAGTATACCTGTCTTGATTATCCCATATATCGCTGCAATAGTCTGGATAGACATAAAAATGAGCACCTGTCATGACCCCTACCTGCTTAGGGGTACACAGGACCGTCACCTCCCACACCTTACAGTCTGCCCCTCACCTCCAGCTATAGATACCATAATTCTGATGCCCAGGCTAGCTCATAAGGGAGCTTGCTACCACATCTTTACAGGGTTGACTGACAGGCATAAAAATCTATCACTCCTTACCTGGCAGGGAGTCCTCAGCATTATTGCACTAGCACTAATAATGCACTCAGGCTATGTCCAACCTAATCCTGGACCCCCACCTGCCAACACTACCCTGGGGTCCCCCAGTGACCCCACATGGCATTATGCCAAAGGTCTGACAATAGCACATATGACTGTCTGCAGTCCGCAACCCAAAATGCATGAAGTACAAGCCTGGGTTGAATTGTACAGGCCAGATGTACTTGCCATCTCTGAATCCTGGTTGAAGCCTCACATTCTCCCTCATGAAGTGGAGCTTGCCAACTATGACTCCCTCCAAAGGGACGGAAAGGGCAAAAAAGGAGGGGGTGTCCTAATTAATGTGAGCTCTACTCTGGAGGTTTCCCTGTCCCCCACCTGGCTGCCCAGCTCTGCTGGGCTCTTTTTTTTTTTTTTTTTTTTTATTTAGTTGTTTAACCAGGAGTAGCACACTAAACTGAAATCTTTTTTACAGGAGCAACCTGGGAGCACAAGGAAGTTAAGTGACTTGCTTAGGGTCACACAGTATGCAAGTGGAAGCTGTGGGATTCAAAACCAGGTCTGGTCTGCTGGATGTCACCAGATTTGCAGCTCAGAGCATTAAACCACTGCGCTATACTGCCTCCCTAAATCACTCAAATCACTATTTATCAAAATTGTCCTGGGCCATGCAAAACATCTAACCATAGGCTGCATATTCAACCCCCTCCAGCGGTGGCAACTCAGTACTTCAAAACTTAACTCACTCCCTGGCAAGAACTGCTCCCTCTGAGCTGCTGGTCCTAGGGGATTTCAACCTGAGGTGGGAAACAGCTACTGAGCAAGTCCACAAGGCCTAGCTCCTTGAAGCAAACCTGACCCTGGTCATTACAGAGATGACCAGGCAAAACCTAATAACTGGGAACCACTCCACCCTTGACTGGATCTTAGCCTCTAACCCAGCAAATATACAAGCAGCTGGCGTGATATCTGATGCCCTGAGTGATCATTCCCCCAATTTCTGCATCTGGATAAACAGGCCAGCTGGAATTCTCCCAAGGCTCATAGTAGCATGGGACTTCTCTAGCTTCTCTGCTGAGGTCTTCCAGAGCCACTTGAGAAACATTAACTGGACGCCCATTATTCTACTTGACAGTATTGAGGATGCTGTCATGTTCTTCCAGTGTACATTCTCTGCTGTGGCAAATCTCCAAGCCCCGCTAATGAAAAAAATATGCTAAAGGCCTATGCGACAGATGGATATCTCATGAGCTGAAATTCCTAATAAAAGCCAGAGACAAGGCCTGGAAAAAGGCAAGGTCCACTAGCCCAATAAACTTAGCTGATTACAGGTCCTTGAGGAACCAGTGCAAGACAGCCTCTAAAACAGGCAAAAGGGACTGCTTCAAAATCGTCCGTTGGCAAATACTTACCGACCCTAAGTCCTTCAGGACTAGCATCAGATCCTTGATAAAAGGTCCAAACAAACCTCAGCAGTGCAACATAATCTGCAATGGACAAACCTTAACGGATGGTGGCCAGGCAGCGGCGGCCTTCAATAGCTTTTTCACTGATCTGGGCTCGTATAGAACCTACCCTCTGCAACACGATCAGGGCCCCCGGTCACTGAAATTCAAGATCCTTCTACCCCCCCCACCTTCCAAGTGAGGACTGTGCACCCCAAAGAAGTGCTGCCCTTCCTACTATCCTTAAAATCCACTGGCTCACAGGGACCAGATGGTCTGGACCCATGGCTGCTCAAGGCTGACACCCTCACCATAGCCCTACCTGTCACCCTGCTCATAAACCAATCCCTGCAGGATGGAGTAGTCCATAAGATATGGAAACAGGCCCATGTGGTCCAAGCCCATAAGGGTGGAGCTAGGGAAACTATATGTAACTACAGACCCATCTCTATCCTCTGCTCCCTTGCAAAGACCGAGGAGCGGCTTGTGTACTGCCAACTAAGAGATTACCTGGAAGCTAACCAACTTCTGGCACCTTTCCAACATGGTTTCTGGCAAAAGCATGGGACTGACACTGCCCTTATTAGGTTTACTTCTGACATCCTAGCTGCCTTGGACAAGGGCACTCCCACAGGAGCAGTCTTCATTGACCTAACTAAGGTCTTTGACCTGGTAGACCACCCCCTCCTACTAACAAAGCTGAATAAATTTGGACTGGACCAACACTCCCTGAACTGGTTCCACAACTATCTGTCTGTCCACTCCTGACAGGTCAAATGGAGAGGTGCTACGCTGGACCACTACCTTTAAATGAGGGGGTACCACAAGGGTCTATCTTGGGCCCACTCCTGTTCTTCCTGTTCATCAATGACCGCTGTCACCACTGTGGGAGTAGCTCCATGGTGCAGTACGCTGATGATGCCATACTCTGTAGAACTGCACAGCACTTGGACAACTTAGGGCCCTTGCTCCAGTCAGACTTTACCACGGTTGAAGCTTGGTTAGTCAAAAACCATCTGGTCCTTAATCCTAACAAGACCAAAACGCTCCTGTTTGGTCTGAAATCCCTAAGTCCTTCCCAAGCCCACCTTCTCTCACTTGTTACAGTATCTGGCTCCACCATCAAAGTGGTCCAATCCTGCAGATACCTACGCCTTATACTAGATCAGGGGCTCACTTTGAAGCCACACGTGGACTTGGTAACAAAAAAGATACACCAAAATCCTGGCCTGCTCTATTGACTAAGCACTAACATGATATCAGAGACCAGATTGGCAATCGCATAGAGTATCCTCCTCCCTACTTTTACCTACACTTCCCCAACCCTACTAGGCATAGGAAAACTTGACCTCTCTAGACTAAAAACTTTGTACCGAAAAATTGCATGATTTGCCATGAAAGCTCATCCAAGGACCCACCACTGTGAAGCCCTTACCTCTCTCAACTGGCCCTCCCTGACCCATAGGCTTCAGTACCCTCTGTTAAGCTGGACATATAAGCTTCTTGATGCCGACCCTCCTGCAGGGCTAACCGGACTGCTTGCCCCTAAACGGTCCATCTGACTACTCAAGACCTCAGGCCAAAAACACCTGGAACTGCCCAGGGCCTGCTGCTCAGCTAGCAGGAAATCCTTTGCCCATATAGCCCCTGCTCATTAGAACAAGCTCCCCCGGCACCTTCAGGAAGCCTTCTCCCTACCCATATTCCAGAAGGGACTGCGTGCACGCATCCTAATCCATAGGCCCTGTTCCTGTCCTGAAGGCTAGCCAATCTAGCCCCCTGTGGTTTGGACACAAAAAACTGAATGCCCTAAGTCTGTCAGCTGCCACTGTTGAACTGTTTAATTGTACTGTAGGTAAGCGCTCTCCTCAATAATAACTGTAAACTGTATACTGCCATTGTATTCCTGTACTATATGTCCTGCACTGTACCACTTGTATGTATCTGCACTGCTTTATGTAACTTGTACAATATGTCCTGCACTGTATCACTTTTATGTACCTGCACTGCTTTATGTAACTAACTCCAGGTTGCTCCTGAAAAAGGGACCTTCGGGGCCCAGTGGGCTTACTCGGTTAACAAAATTTAATAAAATAAAATAAAGATGTTTGAATGTTTTGATCATATCACCTCTCTTCCTCCTTTGCTCTAGGGTATACATATTGAGCTCTGTTAATCTGTTCTCATATGTTTTATGATGCATTCCCATTTTGGTTGCCCTTCTCTGGACTGCCTCCATTTTGTTAATGTCCTTGTGCAGGTGTGGCCTCCAGTACTGCATGCAGTACTCCAGATGGGGCCTAACCAGTGTCTTGTAAAGAGGGAATATTACCTCCCTCTTAAGACTTGTGATACCCCTACTAATACACCTCAACATCCCTCTAGCCTTACCTACTACTTTAGTGGTCTGCTTGGATGATTTTAGGCCATCTGTGATGATGATGATGCCCAAGTCTCTTTTTTCCCTTGTGATTGCCAGCGACTCCCCTCCCAACCTATAGGTTGCTTCAGGGTTTCTCTTCCCTATGTGCATATTCTTGCACTTCTTTACGTTAAACCCCAGTTACCACCCTTCCAACCATTTTGCCAGTTTTTCCAGATCTCTTCTCATTCTGTCTGGCCAATCTGGATCATCTACTCTGTTGCAGATCTTGGTGTCATCTGCAAATAGGCAAACCTTACACCTCCAGTCCATCTGCAATGTCACTGATGAAGATATTGAAGAGGACCGGCCCCAGGACTGATCCCTGAGGTATCCCACTTGTGACTTACATCTCTTCTGACTGTGTGCCATTTACCACCACTCTCTGTTTACTGCCTGCCAACCAGTTTGCCACTCAGTTGATCAACCTCTGACCCACCCCGATCCTACCCAGCTTATTAATCAATCTTCTATGTGGAACAGTATCGAACGCTTTGCTGAAATCAAGGTACGCAACATCAACTGCACCTTTTTGGTGCACCACTCTGGTTACCCAGTCAAAGACATTTATGAGATTAGTTTGACAGGACCTTCCTTTTGTAATCCCATGCTGTCTTGGATCCTGTGCTTCTATGGATTCCAGGTGTTGCACTATCCTTTCCCTAAGGAGTGCCTCCATAATCTTGCCCACTACTGAGGCTGTGCCTGTTTTATTGTGCTATGGCATGGAAGTGAAAGAATTGCAGAGCACTAGTGTTTTTCCTACAGTCGAGTTTCTTGGGATGAGTGGCATGGTAGCGGAGTGCAAGCTTGCACTTCAGTGTCATTCCTTGCCCGCCACTGCTGAAGTAGTCCATTCTGAATGGGAACTGGGGCATAAAAACTTTTTATGACAGTTGTGAGTATTGTTTGAAAAAGGCATTTAGTTACGGTTGGAAAAGACGACACAATAAATGTAATTTGGGGGACTGTAGAGGAGCCTCAAAGTCAGCGTGGTGTGAAGTGTTACAGTATCACACTGAGAGATAAGCATGCTCTGTGTTGCACTACTACTAATGATTAAAAAAAAAAACATGCTTTTCTGTGACTCGGTGTAAGAATTAAAAAATGGGTGCATGGCACACTTTTATGGCAGTTGGATGTAGTGATTGCAGTTGTGGTGGGAGTTTTAGTGAACTGATTCAGGGGGTGCCAACCGCTGCTTGATATTTTTTTTTCCATATGAGTTTTAATTCCTCCTGGCAGGACGGGTGGCTCACATCAGCCCTGTTCCCACCCTCCACAACTGTCTCCAGCGGCCTCCAACATCCACAGCTGTATCCTCAGCCAGTTGCACCCCTGCAGCAGGGACAGATGAGGAGGACCACCTTCCCTCCCCCATCAACAGATCCAGATTGGCCCTGGACCCGAGGCTGCAGAGTGGGCAGCGCACCGATGGACAGGGCTTTATGAAGTCTGTCCTCCACATTTTTCCTCCATTTTCTCCCCAGCTCCACAAACATGCAATGGGCACGTTCTGTGATCTCTGCCTCCACAGATACACCCCCAGCACTCTAGATGTGAAGCAGCCCACACATTGTGACTTGCACATGCTGCCAAGTGGATTCTTCTAGGTGGTGGTCAAGTGGCAAATCACAGTCACCCCCTTTCTGAGGGGTGTTGTCCTGCAGAGGCTCAATCCTCCCTCCCCCCACTGACACACAGCAACCCACATCCATTCCCAAACATGGGTGGCTGGCATGGCAGGAGGTGAGGCACTTGAAATACCTCAGCCCTCCATGCTGCTGGGCAAGCTGCTTCGTTTTGTTTTTAAAGCAGTCAGTTGGCAGTGGAACTTGTTATTTCCTGGTCCCGGTTGGCACGTAAAATGTACTGTACCTCTTGGCAAGGGTCAGCCAATAAGAGCTCAGGAAATATTCAGTCCATTTTCTAAATGTGCAGTATGAAGAAACAGAGTTGTGCAATGGTGTGGTTAATGCAAACAAATCAAATCCAAGAAAGGAGAGACTTTATATATTTGGACACGTACTGCACTTGGTGGAGAGGGGTCATTTGGGTTGAATATACACCCTGTTTGCTTGTCAATAATTAAGCTGAGCCATGATTTCTTTATACTTAAACACTCCCAAGGGAAGTTAGTCAGTTGACTCCATTTACAGTTTTTGTATTCAAACCATAATTCACATTTTGAAAAGTATTCTTTCATAGATAAGTTGAGGCATTGGTAACTGTAGTTCAAACAACAGGAATCCATCAATCATGCTTTCTAGTAGCATATTCCTGTTACAGTGTGATGCCCTGGAGATAGAACATTATGGTAATTCTTAGAACAAACAATACAAATTCAAACTCTACACTGTCTTCACACATCCCTTATTGAAATAGCATCAGATTTGTTTCTCCACTGAAGAGAACAGTGTCTCTGAAGTTGGCTCCATCCTTCAGGACAACAGCATTTTTATTACACTTTGTAGTTTTATAATGATTGGATGTGTCTGAATCAGGAAAAAGCCAAATATGATAAACTGAACAGAGAACTTGTAGAATTTGCTCTTTATCGAGCACGTCTAAAACCCAAGCTATTTGGTGAGAAAGCTAGCGAATTTTTGGCTACGTGTATTAAGTAATGGAAATGATTCACATGGTTCAGACTGTTCCGTCACCTTCAGATAATTAGATTCTTACAGCACCTAGAGAGATTGTTGGAGAATTTAAATATTTTTTTGAGCAGCTTTATAGCGAGGAACAGGGACTGTCCGAAGTAGACTCCCTGATCTTAGAGTATCTCCAACAGGCTGAACTCCCACAATTGGGCTCTGCCCTATCGCAGACCCTCACTACCCTGATTTCAGTCCAGGAGGTGGCGGGATCCATCTCTGCCCTTATCCCCAATAAATCTCTGGAGCATGACGGTTTCTCTCCAAACCTTTACCTACTCCTTAATGTAGAACTAGCACCCCAGCTTGCAGATTTCTATAATTATTCCTACCAAGCTAATTTTTTTTCCTCTGACTTTTCAGAAGCACACATCACCCTTATTCCTAAACCTGATAAAGACTCTTCAGATGTGCACAACTACAGGACAATCTCTTTGTTAAATGTGGATGTTAAAATTCTGGTGCACAGCTTGGCAAAAAGATTGGCCTTGGTTTGGCAGCCCTTAATTGGGAAGATACAAACCAGGTTTATGCAGGCCACCTGGTGTCGGATCACATGCGTAAAGTTTTACATCTTCTTTTGGTATCCAGGGAATCAGATACCCTAGCAGTGCTTGTCTCCTTGGATGCCGAAAAAGCTTTTGTTAGGGTTTCCTGGCCCGTCCTTTTTCACACTTTGTCAGCTTTTGGTATACCAACAGAATTTATTAAATGGATACAATTTTTATATTCTAATTCTATGGCATTTTTTTTTCTAATGGATCCTTTCTGATGCTTTTTCCTTTAAAAGAGGCTCAAGCCAGGGATGCCTACTTATTCAGTTTGTATCTCAAACTGCTGGCCAGGCACATTCAATGACATCATCAAATTGTAGATGTATCCATTGGACCCTATTCCTTTAAGCTTTCCACTTATGCAGATGACATTCTTCTGCACTTGTCGAACCCTTCTATGTCCCTGCCTGCTGCCCTTCAAGTTCTTATGGATTTTGGGTGCATTTCAGGTTATAAGCTTAATAATTCGTAAACTGTGTTTATGCACCTTAATCTGAGAACTCATAAGGATGACTTACCCCCCACTTTACAGCCTTGTTGGTCTCGTTCAGGACTTACATACCTTGGTATTTGACTAACGCTGGGCAACAAAACCTTGATCCATGGCAATCTGCACTCGGTGGTATGGGCAGCTGCAGCTGATCTCCTGAGATGGTAATCATTACCACTTTCTCTCTGGGGCAGGATTTCACTGGTGTGTACGAATATATTGCTGTGGGTGCTTTAACCCCTTAACATGCCACGTATCCCTCACCCCCAGAAATGGTTTATACAGTTGCATTGGATGATAGCCACCTTTTTGTGGATAGGAAAGAGGCCCCGGGTAGTTCTTTCTAAGCATTTCTTAGCAAAAGAGCATGGTGGGCTCCAAATGCCAAACTCTTATTGGTATTATTTAACATCTCAGGCTAGCAGATTCTTGGCTTGGAATCTTCTGGGCATGGGGGCTGTACCAGAGCAGATCTGTCCACCCTGGAAGGATATTGAATGATATCTCTGTCAACTGCATGGCATTTCTCTGAGGCCCTACCCTATCTTACTTGGTCTAAGCTCCCTCTCCCTTTGTGGCAGACCCCCATTGGATGGTCAGTTTGTGTCAATATCCAGCTTTGCCACCTACTTAACTATGTGGTACAGAAAGACCCTGAGCAGCCCTGTTGTTATAACCCAAATATAAAAATAGCTAATAAAACATTTTACACATCCTTTATTCCAAAGGCAGCAGTTCCCAGTATCTCTTGCTTACTACAAGACAGTCCCTTTATACCATTTGCCACATTCTGCAGACCCATGCTCTTCCACAATCCTCCTTTTTTTTTTTTTACTCAACTCACCCACTCAATACAGAGCTTTTTGGGCCCCCATCCTTGGTGCTTAGCAGATGGGACACTCTATCCCAATTTGGCAGCCATAGTTACTAAGCTGCATGCAATCTCTCTCCTATATAAGACACTTAGGACCACTTTGAAGGAACAATCACCGGTGAGATGTACTTACTGGGAAAAGGAATTTTCCAATTGGGTTACCTCTCTTGGGACAGTTTCAACATTGCAGTACATATATAAATATATAAAACTGGACAAACTGTGCTTGATGCAGTTTAAGATATTGCATAATGCTTACTGTACACCACAGCATTTGTTTCTGTATGGGATTATATCCAGCCCACTTTGTTAGAGATGTAAGGTACAGGATGGTATTCTTCACCACTTATTGCGGGATTGTCCTAATATATGACCTTTCTGGGCCCAAATCCATTCCTGACTAGACCCACTACTTTGCCTGCATGATGTATTTTCACCTGAACTTTGCCTTTTGGGCCTTGGTATCTCCCATTTCATAGGACCCCAATGACAGCACGTGGCCCTTATCATGGCTGTGGCCAAATTACTTATTTTACATAATTGGACAGACACTGCATGTTCTTCTTCAAGTGGCCTGACTGCCTGATTTATAATTTGTATAATTGCCATATGGGGTAGGCCTACCTTTCTTTAGAGTAGGTTGCTTAGAGGTAACTAGAGCATATATTATTAATGTATATGTGGCAGAACTGCAGAAACGGTGTTCATTTGGTGAGAGTGATTGTGCCCTTTTAGTTAAGTCATGGTATTTTATCTTGGTAGAATGCTCTTTTATTTGTGGATCATGCCTCCAAGACCTTTCTCTTGTGATATTTTCTTTGATATACTTTTGACATGGATCCTTATAGATTCACCCTATAGTAGCTGTATATTTCTTTCTGTATGACCAAACAAATGTTTATCTATGTTGGGAGACACTGCAGATTGGGCAGGGGAAGGGTTGTGGTGTTGGGGGATTTAAACATGCTAGGAACAGACTGGGAGACTAAGACGTCCTTGGTGGCCAGGGAACAGAGGTTGTTGTATGTCTTTCAGGGCACATTCCTAAATCAGCAGGTGGCAGAACCGACCAGTGAGGCGTGGGTATTGGATGTGATACTGGCAGACAGTGACCAGATTGGGAGCCAGGAGGTAAGGGACCCATTGGTGGGGAGCAACCATGCCATGGTCTGCTTCTGCCTGAACCTAGGAGGGGTAGAAGGCTGCACAAAGATGGAGGTAACTGACTTCTGGGGGGGGTGGTGGATTTTAAGGAAATAGGAAGGATCCTTAAGGAGCATTTGGATGTGATTGGGCCAGACATGGACACTGACAGTAGGTGGGAAATCATCAGGTGAGGGTTGCAGGATGCTACCAGCACCTGTGCAAGAGTGCGACGAAAATGTGGTAGGGCCCAAAAACCCTGCTGGAGGACCAGGGGGGTCCAGGAGGTGGTGAGGGGAAAGAAGGCAGCCTATAGGCAATTCAAGTGCTCAAGGAGTGAAAGGGATCGAGGAGAGTACGAGCTGATGGCTAGAAGGGCCACTAGGGTGGTGAGGATTGGCTAAGGCAAGGAAGTAGCAGAACCTGGCCAGGGAAATTAGGAGAGGGAACAAGGGGTTCTTTAGATACATTGGGGAAAAGTGAAGGGGCAGATTGGCAGGATTCAAACAAGGAAGAGATGGGCACAAGACCTGTGGGAGCAGGCTGAGGTACTAAATGAGTACTTAACCTCAGTTTTCACCAAGGAAAATGGGGGAGGACTGCATCATACATGGGAGGAGATAGGATACTGAGGAGGGGGAACCATTACTGATCAGCGAGTCTGGGGAGAGGGGGAGGCATCACTGGCAGGAGGGGGGAAGTTAAGCAAGGGGACAAGGTAGCGGAGGTGGAAATCACAGCAGAGAGAATGAGGGAAGCCCTCAGGTCCCTTAAGATGGAGAAAGCAACAGGGCAGGATAAATTATATTCCAGAGTGCTGAAGGAACTGGCGGATGTCCTGGCGAAACCCCTGGTGGAGCTTTTCATCATCTCTCTGAGGACAGGGTGGGTGCCCCAGGACTGGAAGGTGGCACATATAGTGCCAGTCCACAAGGGGGGGATCAAGGGAGGTGGCAGGGAACTACAAGCCCGTCAGCCTAACATTGGTGGTGGGCAAGGTGATGGAGGGCATTGTCAAGGAGAGGCTGGGGGGGGGTTTCTGGAAAAGTCAGAGTGCTTGGACAATAAACAGCATGGATTCATCCCAGGGAAATCATGTCAGACAAACCTTGTGGAGTTCTATGACTGGGTGACGAGTGCCTTGGATGTGGGTAGACCAGTGGACATCCTCTTTCTAGACTTCAGCAAGGCATTTGACTCTGCTCCTCATGGGGGGCTGTTAGATAAGCTGGGAGAAATGGGCGTGGGGAACCAGATGATCAGATGGATAGGCAATTGGCTCCAGGACCGGACCCAGAGGGTCATAGTTGGCGGGATAGTCTCATCCCCAAGGAGGGTCATAGGTGGGTCCCACAGGATCAATCCTGGGCCCCTACTGTTCAATGCCTATGTCTCTGACATAAGGACAAGTATCAGGAGTGAGATGAGTCTCTTTGCGGATGACTCAAAACTGGGGGCAGTGGTGGATGGGGAGGAGGGGAGGGCGGCCCTATAGGGGAACCTGGAGGCTGTGGAAAGATGGTCTAGAAAGTGGAAGCTGAGGTTCAATGCAGGGAAATGCAAGGTACTGCACCTGGGGGCCAGAAACCCAGGCAAAGTGTACACCCTGAGGGGGGAAATGCTACAAGTCTCTGGCTGAGAGGGACCTGGGGGTGATGGTAGATATCAAGATGAACAACTCAGTGACTTGTAGGAGGGCAGCAACCAAGACCAACAGCATGCTGGGATGCATCACTAGGGGGATCACCTCCAGAAGGAAGGAAGTGATACTCCCTCTGTATGACTGCTTGGTGAGGCCGCACCTTGTGTACTGCGTGAAGTTTTGGAGGCCACACTTAAAGAGGGACATTGAACTCCTGGAGAGGGTCCAGAAGAGGGCAACCAAAATTATTTGGGGCTTGGGGGACAGGACCTATGGGGAGAGGCTCAAGAGCTACATATGTACACATTGGAAAGAGAAGGGACCGGGGGGGGGACATGATAGAGGTCTTCAGGTACATGAAGGGGGTAAATAGGGGAGGAGCAGTCAGGGTGCTTCGAAGGAAGGAGGGGAAAACTAGAGGGCATGGGTGGAAGCTGGAGGGGGGATTCAGGGGAGAAAGGAGGAGGTGCTACTTCACTGAGAGGGTGGTGGAGCCATGGAATGCACTGCCCAGGGGGCTGGTGGAGGCAGAGACAGTGGAGGGGTTCAAGAGGGGGTGGGACAGGTACAGAGGAAGGGTTCTGGAAGCAAAATCCAGTGCAGTGAGAATATCCGGAACTGGGAAGCGAGAAGCCAGAGAGAGCGAAGGGGACAGCAAGTTCAACTCCCAGGGTGGGTGCTGACCAAACGAGCAGACATGAAAGACTGTTAGGCCTATTCTGGCATTTTAGCATGCTAGTATGTGATCCTGTTTTGTATATAGTTTGAAATAAAGTGAATTAATTTAAAAAAAGTTTTATTATGTTCAAAATTTCAGTTAGTTTTTCAATGCTCTGTATTAATTAGTGTGTTAGATTATATATTTGGAATTTTTTTGCGATTTTCTATGTTTCTCAATTGGTTCCAGGAACTGGAGAAGCCTGAGCCTGCAGTGTGGTTCCTGCCTGAAGAAAACCTATTGTGGTTGTTTAGAAACTCTTGAAAATTCTCACATTTTATTTATTTTGTGATTTTAGTCATTTCTGGATGTGGTTCCCACCTGAGGGGAAGAGAATCACTTTTTTGTCATTAAAATAAAAAATGATTTAATTATTTATATTTTGGCATCTTTCTCCACCTACTGAGAGAAAAATATTATAAAGGATAATGTATGATCCTCTATCATTAACCGGTTTGTTAACCGTCAAGAGGTTGCCACAGTGACCATGTAACCCTTGAGAGCAAAGCTTTTTAGCCATAATAAGGGCTCACCATATATTATAGTTTAATTAACCGCTCTTGTGACTGGGAACAGAATAATTGATTTTCACAGGTCCTTCAGTGTTTGGCATGGCTGATAAATCTAAAAAAAATAATAATAATTTTTATTTAATATAGCGCCTTTCAAAATGTCAAGGCACTTCACAAATACAAACACATTCAGTTAAACAATAAATAGGAATAACATCATAGAAAATCAGGAAATGCTTTTTCCCATAGAAAAGTCTTCATTGCCTACTTAAAACTCCCCACAGTCCTGCACTCCCGTAGCTGACGTGGTAAAGAATTCCAGAGGGATGGGGCAACAAACATAAAAGCCCGAGCCCCAGATGACTTCAGACTAACCCTCAGAATCTCCAGCAACCACTCATCAGCCGAGTGGAGCTGTCATACAGGGGTGTAAGGGGTCAGAAGATCTTTCAAGTAGTCAGGACCCAGTCCATGTAGGGCTTTGTAGGTTAACAAACCTACCTTAAAGGTGATCCGCCACTGAACCGGCAGCCAGTGCAGATCGCGCAACACTGGAGTAATGTGATACCCCAGTTAATAAATATGCAGCAGCATTCTGCACTAGCTGCAAGTGGTGGATATCAACCCCAGGAAGCCCTAGGTACAGGGAGTTACAATAGTCAAGGCATGAGGTCACCAAAGGCGTGGACCAAAACAGGCAAGTCACTGGATGGAACAAGGTGCTTGATCCTGGCAATATTCCTGAGATGGTAAAAGGCTAACTTGACAGCTGCAGACACCTGATGATGAAGGGTCAGCCCATCATCAAGTATCACTCCCAGGTCATGCACCTGTTCAGAGGTAAGGATCTGTTCGCCCACCAGAAATAAACCAGAGGGCAAATCAGTCCTCAACCCCTCTGTCCTGCGACCCGGGTCCACCACCAAAACCTCAGTCTTTCCTGCGTTCAACTTTAACCCACTGGAACTCATCCATTCTTGGATTTCAGGGAGGCAGCTGTTACATACTGAGAGAGCACACATCTGGTTGGGGTGAAAGACAGGTAGAGCTGGGTATCATCAGCATAGCAGTGAAACCTCTGCCCATACCATCTTACAATGTCTCCGAGGGGCAGTATATACACTGCATACAACATGGGGGACAGCACCAAGCCCTAGGGCACCCCACAGGGCAGAGAGAAGGACTCTGAAGAAAATATTCCCAAGACAACTCTCTGCGTTAGACCTGTGAGGAAGGATGAAAACCATCAGAGCACTGTACCAGTCGGCCCACAGATGGACCTCAGGTGCTCGAGCAGAACCCCATGGTCGACAGTGTCAAAAGCTGATGAAAGATCAAGGAGTACCAAGATAGAATGGTTTCTCTGATCTCTCGCCATCAAGAGATCATTGAGCACCCAAACCAGAGCAGTCTCAGTACTATGCCTCTTATGAAAACCCGATTGGAGAGGTTCCTATTAATTATGGATGGTTAAATGGTGCTCCAGGTGAGTTGCCACCACTTTCTCGATAACCTTTCCCATGAAAGGAAGGTTCGAGATATGTCTGTAGTTCACCAGAGACTCCAGGTCCAAAGAAGCTTTCTTCAAAATAGATGTCACCACTGCCTCCTTCAGGGAGCTTGGAAACTCACCCGATTCCAGGGAGCACCAGACAATCTGAGCTAAGACCGGGCCAATAACATCACTACAACCCAAAATTAGGGAAGTAGGGCCCGGATCTAAACTACAGCACATGGGGCACATCCCCTGGACAATCCTCATAATGTCAACGAACTCTGGAAGGTCAAAGGTACTCCAGGAAACACCGGGCATAGTGACCGAGCGCCGACCAACCATATCTCCTATAGAACAGAATGGACTAATCTCCTGCCTGATGTCGGCCACCTTATTCGCAAAGAATTGAGTGATCTCATCACACTCCATTTGTGAAAAAACTCGACTGAGCTGCAGACAGACTGGGTTGCACAACACTGTCCACAGTTTGGAAGAGCTGAGCCGGTCAGTTCCCAGCAACAGCAATTTCCCTGGACAGGAATTCTGCCTTCTTATGGGAGATCACTGATTGATAGAGCTGATAATGTTCTAACAAAATAAGATGGTCAGCATCCAAGGTGGATTTATGCCAGCGATGTTCTAACCTGCGTCCCAACTTCCGCAACTCCCTCAGAGACCCATCAAGCCATAGGGTCCAAGGGCAGAGCGGAAGGGGGTGAACATGGACTAGAGCAATCCGATCAAGAGCTGAAGAAATAGCCCTATCATAAGCCACAACTAACTGCTCTGGACCGGTTCTGGTCTCACCGAACACCGAGAGGTCAATCAATGCCACCAGGTCTTCAGGGACCACATTCCGCAAAGGGTGGTAACTGACCATCTCCACAGGGGTAGACCTGCTCAGGGGGGCAGAAAAATTTAACCTCACAGTGTAGTGATCAGACCAACTAACAGGTTCCGCCCCCAAATCGGAGGCCTTAATCCCCAGGAGGAAGACCAAATCAAGAGAGTGGCCACCGTTATGAGTAGCTAAGGAAACAACCTATGTGAAGCCCAGTGATATCATCAACTGGGGGAAGTCTTGTCCAAAAAGAGAGGATTCGTCGTCGACCGAGGCATTAAAATTGCCCAGAACCATCAGTCTGGGCAACTCCAATGCCATGTTGGCGTCAAAGTCTGCTACTTCCTGCAGGAACAGCTTTTCATCCCCTGGTGGATGGTAAATGAGAGCTATCCTGCACCCCACACCAGTTACCACAGTGCACTCATATGATTCAGCCTCCTCAACTGGTACACCAGTGAGGCCCAATTCAGTCTTAAAACAGACCGCTACCCCACTGCCCCTGCGATCCAACCTTGGGCGATGTATCACTGAGTACCTGTGAGGAATAGCTGCCTCCAAGATTGGGGCAGCATTAGCATCTAACCACGTCTCGGTGATGCAAGCCAGATCCGCTGCTCCTACAGAATCTGCAATCAATGCAGTTTTGTTCTTAATGTATCTGGCATTGCATAACAATGCCCGGGGTCGGACGATGCTCTTGAGCCGCCCTGGCTACTTGCCCACCCAAACAGGAGGTGCCCTTCGGTATGGGAACTAGATATGGATCACCATGTTCCAGGTTCCATTTTGCCCCAGGGCATCTTCTGGTCTTAACCACCTCATGGGAGAGACCCGCTCATTCGAGCTCTAATGTCTCTGCCCCCCAACTTCTCCCCTGCCCCCCCACGAGTAATCCCCAGTGCCCGACAGCGCTGGTAGATAAAAGCAGGCAGCGGGGGGGAAGAGAACAGGAGGAGGGCACGAAGAGAGGAGGTCAAATAGCACAGGACCAGGGGAGCAAGCAGGCACATTCTACAAAATACCACCGAACTGTGGCAAAACACCACAAACAATCCAATTTCCTAAAATAAACAAGGATTCAGTAGCAGTCTATGAATATAAAACTCTCAAAAAATAAAAATCACGACACCCCAATAAATCCCAAAAACAACAAAATAAAATATAAACAAACTTATCAAACAAAGACAATAACTAATAGAATAAAATAAAACCCCCAGGTGACCAGGAACTCTCACTAACTGGTGCCGCTAAATAAAACCAAACTAAGAAACCAAAAAAACAAATAAAAATAAACCCTTCTAGGCTACACCATACTCTCACTATGGTAGACAGGAGGAGCAAAATGGTACTCTCACTACCACATGTAAATTAAAATAAATAATACAAAATAAAATAACAAAACCAAGAACACAAATAACACAAATGTTGTAATAAAGTCACTGAAAAGGTGTCAGGAAATCCCAGACTACAGACAAGACTAACAGGCTTTAAAAATTGTACAAACTGTTTTCTGCTCCTGACAAGGACAGACTTCCTTTGTTTAAAATGCCTGGATTCAGATCAGAATTTTGTCATTTCTGAGCTCTGTATAATGTGTTGCCTTAAACCCCAAAAGAAAAGGGCTTTAAAAAGAAGAATTTATGGATTTGCAGTCTCCCTGTATGCCACCAAAACTCAACAAATGCTCAGAGGGGGTTCCTGAAAGCTTTTTAAGTTATTTTAAATTGTTTCATCTATATTCATGTATTTCTCTTGTTTTATCTATTTATGATGTTCCTATAATGCCTTGTTATAAAATCCTGTTAGGCGCCCAGAGCCTCTGGGATTGGTCGCCCTACAAATAAAGTTGCTTTCCTTGCCTAATGATGGTGAAAAACACAAATCAGAGGGTTCCTCTCCTCTTCAGTAGCAGTAGTCCCTGTCAAAAGGGACAGATAAAAAAGATAAAGCTGCTCAGATATCAGATAAGCATGGTAAAAATGATAAATATACCAAGGTGTCCAAAAGGAGGAACCCCTAATTCCAGTAATGGCAAAAACACAAATAAAAGACCCACAGAGTAGGTATTGGAATGGATGCCTACCAATTAATAAAACAAAAAGAAATGCATGTCCATACCACTCCTTCTGCAAAGAGAAAGCAGCAGACATTGGGTCAAAGAAAAATTCCCCCAATAGAGAACATGGCAGATTTTTTCCAAGCAATCCAGGTTATGGAATATGTCCTCAATATGCCTGATCCCCCCCCCCCCAGCTCAATTCCAAGACCATTTGCTGGTGATGGAAGATGTGTACCGTATTAGGAGAAGAAAGAGGAAGAACCTATTCAATCTGATAGTTCACCTCAACAAGAGCATGGCTCCCCTCCTAGGTCTGCAGAGGATTATACCTCTTACTTTGTGATCATCAAACAGATGGTAAACATCCTCAACACCCCCTCTCAAGAGACAGTGGATGATGAAGATTTCAACACCTGGGTCGACGATGAACTCTTGCATTTTGGTAGAGACTTCCTCCAACTTATGACATCCTTGGGCCTCACACAGGTGTTTTTTTCCATAACTCACATTAGTGGTCATTCACTGGACATGGTGTTCCTCCAGGGGATGGAAATCTCCGACTTGGTGGTGGAGCCAGTCAGTTGGTCTGATCATCACTCCATAAGGTTCAATTTTGTGGCTCCCCCTCTAATAGGTCAGCCCCTATGGAAACGGTCCTGTACCACCCTTTAAGAGGAGTGACCCCAGAGGGGATTAATGAGGGTGCTGGACCTACTGATTTTACTAAGTGTATGCGTGGATCCAGGGAGTCTGGTACATGCCTATAACAGGGTGGTGGCAGATGCCATGGATTCCATCGCTCCTGTTCATGTTCGACCCCTCACTCTTCGTCCAAGGTCGCCATGATTTGATGGGACCTTCAAGGAACTGAGTAGAGTGGGTCAAAGGCAAGAGACAGCCAGGCTGAAATTGGGCCTGGAGGTTGACAGGCTTAGATTGATGGACCATTATTCTGTCTATCAATCGACAATCTCCTGTCCAGGGAGATTGCCGCATTACAAAACCGACCAGCTCAGCTCTTCCAGACTGTGGACAGATTGTGCAATCTTATCTGTCTTCAGCCTGGAGGAGCTTTTTCACAAGCAAGATGTGATAAGTTTGCTTAGTTTTTCGCAGATATGGTTGCCAACATCAGGTCTGGAATCTGCATGGCTCCCTCTAATAGGTATTGCGGAGGTCGGCAGGAGGTGGTGACTGCCCGGTTTGTTTGGTTTGACTTCGACCTGATGGATATCATAGACATAGCAAGGATCATCCAAACTCTATGGCCCACCAGCTGTAGTTTGGACCCAGGCCCAACGCATCTACTTGTGGGTTGCATTGATGAAATTGGCCCTGTCCTGGCCAAGACAGTCTGGAGGTCATTGGAGAGGGGGTCTTTCCAGACCCCCTAAAGGAGACGGTTGTACAACCACTCCTGAAAAAGCCCTCTCTTGACCGGGACTGTCTGACCAACTACAGACCCATCTCTAACCTGCCTTTTGTAGACAAGGTTATTGAGAAGGTGGTTGTGCTGCAGCTGGATGATCATTTATCCACCCACAATGTCTATGATACTCTCCAGTCTTGATTTATGAAAAGGCATAGTACCAAGACGGCCCTTGTTTGGGTGCTAAATGGTCTCCTAATACTGAGAGAGAGTGGAGGTCTCATTCCATCTTGGTCCTCTTTGATCTTTCTATAGCATTTGACACTGCAGACCATGGTGTACTTTTGGAGCATCTGCAGTTCATCTGTGGATTGTCGGGTATGGTCCTTAGATGGTTTCGATCTTTCCTTGAGAGTAGGATACAGAGAGTGGTCACTGGGATTTATTCCTCTGACCCTCTCCCCCTATCCTGCTGGGTACCACAGGGCTCCATTTTGTCACCCATGTTGTTTGCAGTGTACATGCTGCCATTAGGAGACATTATTAGATGGTACAGTCTGAGTTTTCATTGCTATGCAGATAATACTCAGCTGTACATGTCTTTTACACCCAAATGAGATGATGTCCTCTCAGTGTTTAACATCTGCCTGTCTGAGATCCAGGATTGGATGAGTGCCAGTTGGTTGGGGTTTAATCCAACTAAAACTGAAGTGTTGGTTATGGACCTGAATTGTCGGGAGGAGGGTCTGTCGGCTGGACAACCCTCCAGGCTTTGGGTAGGAGGTGCTCAGCTGATGATCTCAGACCAGGTACGTAACTTGGGCGTTATTTCTGATGATGGTTTGACCCTGAAATCTCAGCTATCTGCCTTTGTCAGGACCTCGTTCTACCATCTGAGGAACATCACCCGGGTGAAACACCTGGTTCCTCCTGATGCTCTCCCAACATTGGTTCAAGCCTTCCTAACCTCCTGCCTTGACTACTGCAGTGCCCCTTACCTAGGGCTACCGGGGACTGATATCCGTTACTTGCAGCTAGTGAAGAATGTGGCTGCCAGGCTGTTGACTGGCACCTCTAGGGCCAGTCACATTACGCCTGTGCTCTGAGAACTGCACTGGCTGCCAGGTCAGTGGCAGATCACCTTCAAGGTTGGTCCTCTGACCTATAAATCCCTACATGAACAAGGACCCTGCTACTTGCAAGGTCTTCTGTGTCCCTACTGCCCCTCTCACCTTCTCTGCTTCATCAATGAGGGATTGCTGGAGATTCCCAGGGTGTGACTGAAGACATCTGGGGCTCAATCCTTTGCATTTGCAGCCCCTACCTTGTGGAATTCTCTACCTCGTCGGATGAGAGAGTGCCTGACCGTCCAGAGTTTTAAATCATCTCTTAAAGCCCATCTTATTAGCCTGGCATTTCTTGAAGATTTTAGTTGATTTATATATTTTAATATGGAGAACATTAAGAATCTTAATGTATTGATACACATTTTAATGGCTTGCTTAATAATTTATGTTTTAATTGATTGTATACATGTATGACTGATGTACAAGCGCCTTGATAGCTGGAAAGGTGCTTATAATTAAACTTGCTTTGCTGTGCTTTGCGTATGGACAGAAAACAATTTGTGGTCAGTGAAGACTATTTGGTTCCTACCAAGGTCCTCACCAGTCTAACACTGGCTAGGCCATCAGTGGTTTAGTCATCTCTCAGTTTTGCTTGGACTAAGTCCCTTCCACCAGTTGCCCTCTACTCATCATCTTCACCAATACTGCATGCATATCTTTCTCACTCTTGAAAGTTGCAACCCTCTTAACATTAACCAGCCCCTCTAGCAGACAGTTCCAATGTTCCTCCTCCCTCTCTGTGAAGAAGTATTTTCCTTGTACCCTCAACCCCCTCAAGTAGCTTGTAGTTTTGATTCAGTCTGTTGCCCCCCCCCACAAGGCTTAAACACACAGCTTGAGGAACAGATCACATTCATTCTATGAACTCCTAAGTGTGTAACTACAGACCATGTACTGTAAGCCTAATTTCATGGAGGTTTCACCATATACTGCTGCACAGCGATAAAGAGAAGAGAAGAAAAAAGGAAAAAACAAAACAGTATAGGAAGCAAAACAGGGACATGCACGAGCAAGAGACGGGATGGGGACGGTCATCAGACTGCCTGAGGGGCAGCTCCTCGGTCCCACAAGAATATGATTTTGTAGCCAGTTTTTGAAAAGATAGGACAGGAAAAGTATATGTCAGGACAGACTGGGATAGGTTTTTTAGTAATGTTTTTTTTCTCTGTATAAAAATGGTGCAGGGTTTTAATCCTGTCACACCCATCCAGTCCTCAGTCTTGAGATTCCCTCTCCACAAGCACAAAGCATTGCAATGAAATAGATCTCTTAGGGAGTGCTTTCAAATCCTACCCCAACTCACTAGCACCCATGAATGCAACTGGTCTTGTCCTGAGGACTTACCCACTTTTAACCCTTTTGGTTTCTTGAGCACCCTTCCATCCATAATACTAACTACCATTACCATATTTGTTTCCCTCTCAACTTGGATGCTGCATGCTAGCAGTGGCTCCCCTTCCCCAATTCTGAAGCCTGAGCAGAAGTATGCCTTCAGAATATCAGCTTTCTGCCTGTCCTCAACCATGACTCACCCTTTCACAACCTCCCTACACCCCCCTTTTTCTTTTTCCTTTTCCTGACAAACTTGCAGATTGCATCATCCATCATTCTCCTTCACTCCTGTAATCATTTAATTTGATCTCAGTGCTAGCTTCCTCTGTTTTGATGAGGTTGAGCTCCCTGCTTGCCTCTGTCTGCTTGGTCTTACAGACACCAAAGGCTGCCTTCTTGGCTCAAGGTTCATCCCCACCCTCTGTAGGAAACCATATTGGCCTTTTCTGCCTCTTCCCCTTGGCCACTTGCCAGAAGTAACTTTTGTTTTGGTCAGAGCCCCTTCTCTGATACCCTCCTAATTGATCTTTGCCTCTGAATTGTTGATACCTCATTAAACTCTTCATTAACTCCTCCTCCATCCTTCTGAAGTATGTACTCATAAAGTCATGGGCTAGTATCAGGGTAAACTGCCTTTGTGTATTCAGGACTATACTGAACCACACTGTGTTGTGCTTACTAGGCCCGAATGGATCTTTCACGGTTAACCCCCCTGATACTATCTCAGTTGGTCAAAGCAGAAATAGGTGAAGTATGGTATCCTCCCATATCTGCTCCTCTACATTATGAGTCAGTAACCAGCCCTGGAATGCGTTCACCAACACCCGATTTATGTTGGTCTATGCCATTGGGATGCTACAGTCTGAATCTGGTATGTTGAAGTTTCCTAACAAGATGATTTCTTCTCCAGCTGCTGCTCTCCTGACCATTTCAGCTAGAGACCATTTCACTTCCTCTGACTGACTATGAAGGGTCTGTAGATTAGTCCTATGTGGATAACCCTTCCCCCATCTGCTATATGCTACTCCCATAGTGACTCCCCACACCCAGATTCCTTATACACATCACTCTGATACCTTCCCTAATATATAGTGCACCCCATCCCCTTTTCCCTGTCTCTTCTGAATAACACAGAACCTGGGGCAATGAGGTCCCAGTTATTGTTGTGTACTAAGATTCATACTTAAAGGAGTAGATACACAGAAGGCCAAAGCCCATATGAGTGCATCTCCAGCCAAACTGGTTCATTGTCCCTTGGTCAATACATATTGATCCAGGTTATATTTAAAATCCGTGTGGTTGGTACATACCACTGTCAAATTGGGTAAAGTGTTCCATAAGGGGATTATTCTTTCAGTGAAGAAGAAGCATCTTTTATTATTTCTGGGGTACGTAAGAGACAATTGATATTTGTGACTCCGTAGGTTACATTCCCGTTGGCTAAAGTTCATTCCTAATTGTGACATTAATTCATTGTCATTTACCAATTTATGCATTAAAAGAAGGTCTCCTCTAATTCTCCTTTGTTTCAGGAAGAATCAATTTAGGTCATCCAGTCTTTCCTTATACTCTTTATGGTGCATATTTATAACCATTTTAGTGGCTGTCCTCTGGACACCCCCCAGTCTGTTTATATCCTTCCTGTGGTGGGGACTCCACAGGGGAGAACAGTAGTCCAAATGTGGTCTCACATAGGCACTATACAATGATAATATGCACCCCTTATCACTTGAACTGAAACTCCTTTTTATACAGCCCAGTACTCTATTAGCTTTGTTTATAACATAATTACAATGGTTGTGGGAGGATAGATCTTGTGAAATTAATGTGCCCAAATCACTATAAAGTCCAACTTATGTAAGTGATTGATTATTTAGAGTAACCTGATATTGGTTATTTGTTATACCCAAGTGCATAACAACACATTTACTGATGTTAAAGGTCATTTTGTTGCTTTGTGCCCAGTTTTCCAGTTTTTTTTTGTTTTTTTTTATCATTAATGAGTATGCTTCTTTCCTCTTCAGTTTTTACCAGGGCTGCTAGTTTTGTATTGTCAGCAAATTTGACTAAGATGCTTTGGATATTCTCTGTCAAATCTGAGATATAAATAGAAAACAGTATTGGTCCCAGTACTGACCCCTGGGGCACACCACTGCTTACTGGACATAACTCAGATAAATGTCCCCTAATGCATACCCTCTGAGTGCGATTATGTAAGCATTCTTCCACCCAGTTTATGATGGAATTATTTTTTTTGTTTCCTCATTTTATCTATTAGGGTGTTGTGGGGGACCTTATCAAATGCTTTACGGAAGTCCAGAAAAATCACATCAACTGGTTTATTGTTTTCTAATAATTTGCTGATGTGTTCGTAAAATACCAGGTTCCCAGATAACAAGATCTGTTTTTTTTAAAACCATGCTGGGATATGATCCATTAATCCATTTATTTCTAGATCTATTTCCAGTTTGTCTTTGAGCAGTGCTTCGAAGATCTTACCTAGAACACTGGTCAAGCTGATTGGCCTGTAATTAGAGACCTCTGCATGATTTCCCTTTTTGAAGATTGGTGTTATTACAGCTGTTTTCCAGTCATTTGGTATGGTATGATAATGTAAGAACATATTGAAAATCTGGTAGAGAGGCTTTACTAGCCAGTCTTTTGTTTCTTTCAATAATCTTGGGTATAACTTACCGGGCCCTGGAGATTTATTTATGCTCAAATTATTCAATTTGGCCAATATATCTGCCTTGGAAAATACCAGTGGCTCAACTGTATCATAACTAAGTATAGAACTGTTAGGTGTAGCTTTAGAATTAAACACTGATCTGAAGTATTTATTAAATTCTTTGACCATATCCTTAGGTGTGGTTACTTCCTCTTCATTAACTTTAAGAGGTCCAATTGTTCTAGGAGTTTGCTTTTTATTGTTAACATAGGCATAGAAGCTCTTACCCCTGTCTTTCCTATATGCCAAACTTTGTTCTTGTGATACCAAATGTTCCATCATTGCCATTATGTCTGGACTGCCATCTTCTGCAACAGCTTGGAAATCACTCATTTTATTACAAAGTCTTCTGGCATTTAAGCAAACCAACCTCCAGGAACCCTGCCTGCAACCCATCCACCCTTCCTTTGGTCAGGTCCAATTCAATTGTTCCCATTGATATACTTTTATCTGAACCCTTACCCTCCCATCTATTGCTGGCCTGTACAATGAATAAATGGTGATGTATTTGGTGAAATCCCTAATTAGCTGAGACTCAACCAATCAGGTTTTACTACAGGAAAAATGGCACCATTTATTCATGTATTAAGGATACTAGCATTGAACAGAGTGGATGCTCTGCATTGAGGAAAGTTTGATTATTTTACAAGTCCTAAAAATCAGATTTTCTTTCAGGGTGCTGGGGGAGAAGTGGTAGGTGGGGGCCAGAGGGGGGCTGGGTAGGGGAAGGGTGTTATTTTGTTAAGTGCTACTTCACTCAATGATTACACGTAGTGGCTCTTTGCTAACAACTTCACTGATGTGCCATCTTGCATAGTTTTTACTGAGTGAAGTAGGTACTTCTCTACATGAAGAACTATGTGAAGTGTCACTTTGCATTTTGCATAGTTGAGAAATTTCACAAATTATTTTGTGAAGCAAAGTTTCCCAATATCTCACATCTCTAGCTCTGCCCATGGCACTCTTGTTCCCCTCTCTCAGTGTCAACTATAATAAATTCTTGCCTGGACTGTTACTCTTCTGTATAGGGTTCTGCTATTTCCTATTTCTTTAACACTCCTTGAAGTTAAAATTAGTTCCTGCTGCATCCTTGCAAGGGTATTGCTAAGGTATCCTACATGTCTTGCTTCAATCCTGAGTATAATCCATTACCTAGCTGTACCCCAGGCCCTTCACGAATTCTGTGCTGCTAACACAGCTCATGCTCTAACAATCCCTGGATTTATTTATTTATTTATTACATTTTGGTGACTGGGTAGGCCCACTGAGCCCTGAAGGTCCCTTTTTCAGGGGCGACCCAGGATAACCATACAAGTTATAAGAATGAACAAGGACATAAGGAACATTTGAGGCATTGTGAGTTACAGCAGGAGGTGGTTATGGTAAAGAAAAATAGTGGATACAGGCATGGTTACAGGCATGGTAAAAGAAAAGCAGTGGATACAGGCATGGCTTACAGGCACGGTAAAAGAAAAGCAGTGGATGCAGGCATGGGTACAGGCATGGTTATCATCATGACATATAAGCAATTGGTAGTACTTTGCATATAGTTTATTCAGGGGTTACACGTGGTCTCCGGCAAGCAGTCTGTATAAGGCAGGTAGTAGGAAGGTTAAGCTAGGAGACGGGAGTTGGAGTGGAGGGGAGCTAACACCTTACAAAGCTCTATGTGATAGTTTTTTCCTACATTTTCCCAGATATCTACCAACAGATCTGGGTATAATTCAGTCCAGGGCAGCATATACTCCTCGGTCAGTGCAGAGCTGTATTATACATTAAATGATTTGATTAGCATACCCTTTAGTGGATGAACTAACTGTTTCCTACCTTGGACTAGAAGAAGAAATGGCAGTATTCTGTGAACCTGTGGACTAGCCTCTAAACCTCCTGCAGATGCCTTCCTCCTGTGCCATGGTCCTTATGCTTTGGGGTCTCTCACACTCTAGGGTCACTTGGAAGCTGATCTTTTCTAGCACTGAAAGCCTTTCTAGCCCTACCTGAATCAGGTGGAACTTAATCCCTGGTTATTTTACACCCACTTGACCAGATTTCTCTGAAACTTCTTGAGACCATACATTTAAAAAGAATCACCTGACACTTTAGATTAAATTAGACACCAGTCTGAGTGTAACAGTGTTTGGAATGGCTCACACTTTTTGCTGTTATTAATGTTCACATTATGATTGCAGTCTCTTACTCGATTTACAGCATTGGTAACAAAATCATAGTTGTCTTTGCAACAGAATCTAAAACAATGGCTGTCCATCTGACCCCCTTAGTTGCACTGCTAGAAAAACATCCAATATTTAAACTACTTGTTTTTTATTGCATACCTACAGTACGTGTTGCATATGCCAGCAGTATAAGGGTGCTCAGTACAGCTGTGAGGCAATGGTCACTTATCTTAACATGCAAGAGAAATGGAGGGCTTTATAAGCTGTTTTCTCATATATTTCTTCTTAATTGAAACTAAAAAATTGAAATAATTCTATTTATTATGGATTTAATCCTTTAGTTAAATGACCATAATAGGCCAGCTGTGGCCTGACACAGTATCCTTTCTTTGATATGATAAAATATCTTTCAGTCTTTACAAGCAAGCAGGACAGGTATTCTAACTATAATGGCCACACTCCACAAAGTACTTGTTTCACTCTGTTCAGTCTTTCTTCAGTTTTATATATCACATGAGGAAGGAAGTTGGGCTGCAACTGGACAGGGTCTAATAGTGAATGGACTGGCTCCTACGTTTTGTTGTTTTTGTGACCACAGCAAACAGGCTACCAATAATACCCAACAGGGTGGGTGGTATTGGGTTATACTGGACCACCCCAGTGGCATAATGAGGCCCGATGCCACAGTCAGAGGGCCTTATAGCCCCTGGAAGGTCCAGTATAGCCCATATTGCTCACCCTGGAGGGTATTATTTTGTTTAGAAAATTGGTATTTGTTTAGATTTTAATAAACTAGCTATAAAATAAAACAAATCAGTTAAAAATGAATGCAAGAATATTTTTATGTAAAGCAATCCCTCTGCTAGTACAGTTGCTAGCAGATTGTGCTGCTGTTTTTTTAAGATATTTTTTTCTTAAATCTACTTGTGAGCCAGGTTCATGCCTGTTACCCCCACCATCACCCTCTTGCATCATTGTAGCAGTGATTGGGAACAAGCCTCCCCCTTCCAATTACATAGAAACATAGAAGTTCAAAGCAGGTAAGGACAGCAAGGCCCATCCACTCTGCCTATTTTATCTACCTTACTGTATGTCAATGGCCTATCTAGTCATACTCCTCTGTATTGCTCCCTTATGCCTATCCTATACCTGTTTGAAGCTCTGCACTGTATTCATGTCCACCACTTCCTGAGGTAGGCCGTTCCATGCATCCACTACTCTTTCTGTGAAAAAGAACTTCCTCACATTACCCCTTAATCAGCCTCCCTCTAATCTCATGCAGTTTCCTCTTGTTCTGCTATTTTTCTTATACTGAAACATGTTAGACTCTAACCTCCTTGGTATATACACACGTATAGCACAAATCCAGCTGATACTTGCAAAGCGAGGTATAATCCTTAATTTCAAAGTAATCTCAGCCTGCTGCTCCTAAGGTAATCTCTTCACACACGCAAAGGTACGGCATTGGGGCTTCTCTCTGCCTGAGGGCAGAAACTGCCGGACACTGACAAGCTGCATACAATTACAGCACCACTACCCTGGGACTGAAGGCACAGAGTGCGAACCCTCTCCCTGATGCAGCTCAGCCACGTTATCGGGACCTCCAGTGCTTGTTGCATAACCCAAACCAAGCCCCATATAGTATACTTGTCTTGATCATCCCATATATCGCTGCAATAGTCTGGGTAGGCATAAAAATGAGCACCTGTCACGACCCCTACTTGCTTAGGGGTACACAGGACCATCACCTCTCGCACTTTACAGTCTGACCCTCACCTCCAGCTATAGATACCATAATTCTGATGCACGGGCTAGCTCATAAGGGAGCTTGCTACCACATCTTCACAGGGTTGACTAAGAGGCATAAAAATCTATCACTCCTTACCTGGCAGGGGGTCCTCAGCCTTATTGCGCTAGCACTAATAATGCACTCAGGAGATGTCCAACCTAATCCTGGACCCTCACCTGCCAATACTACCCTGGGGTCCCCCAGTGGCCCCACATGTCATTATGCCAAAGGCCTGAGAATAGCACACATGAATGTCTGCAGTCTG
Source organism: Neoceratodus forsteri (assembly GCA_016271365.2). Lineage (NCBI taxonomy): Eukaryota > Metazoa > Chordata > Ceratodontiformes > Ceratodontidae > Neoceratodus > Neoceratodus forsteri. The sequence continues at coordinate 1,209,287,745 of CM057453.1, read as the reverse complement.
CGACCCAAAGTACAAGCCTGGGTTGAATTGTACAGGCCAGATATGCTTGCCATCTCTGAATCCTGGTTGAAGCCTCACATTCTCCCTCATGAAGTGGAGCTTGCCAACTATGACTCCTTCCAAAGGGACGGAAAGGGCAAAAAAGGAGGGGGTGTCCTAATTTATGTGAGCTCTACTCTGGAGGCTTCCCTGTCCCCCACCTTGCTGCCCAGCTCCGCTGAGATCTTTTTTTTTTTATTTAGTTGTTTAACCAGGAGTAGCACACTAAGCTGAAAGCTTTTTCACAGGAGCGACCTGGGAGCACAAGGAAGTTAAGTGACTTGCTCAGGGTCACACAGTATGCAAGTGGAAGCTGTGGGATTCAAACCCAGATCTGGTCTGCTGGATGTCACCAGATTTGCAGCTCAGAGCCTTAAACTACTGCGCTATACTGCCTCCCTAAATCACTCAAATCACTATTTATCAAAATCGTCCTGGGCCATGCAAAACATCTAACCATAGGCTGCATATGCAACCCCCCAGCGGTGGCAACTCAGCTCTTCAAAACTTAACTCAGTTTGACAAGGACCACTCCCTCTGAGCTGCTGGTCCTAGGGGATTTCAACCTGAGGTGGGAAACAGCTACTGAGCAAGTCCACAAGGCCTCGCTCCTCGAAGCAAACCTGACCCAGGTCATTACAGAGATCACCAGGCAAAACCTAATAACTGGGAACCACTCCACCCTTGACTGGAACTTAGCCTCTAACCCAGCAAATATACAAGCAGCTGGCGTGATGTCCGATGCCCTGAGTGATCATTCCCCAACTTTCTGCATCTGGAAAAACAGGCCAGCTAGGATTCCCCCAAGGCTCGTAGTTGCAAGGGATTTCTCTTGCTTCTCTGCTGAGGCCTTCCAGAACCGCTTGAGAAACATTGACTGGACGCCCATTATTCTACTTGACAGTATTGAGGATGCTGCCGTGTTCTTCCAGTGTACATTCTCTGCTGTGGCAAATCTCCAAGCCTTGATAATGAAAAAAATATGCTAAAGGCCTATGCCACAGAAGGATCTCTCACAAGCTGAAATCCCTAATGAAAGCCAGAGACAAGGCCTGAAAAAAGGCAAGGCCCACTAGCCCAGTAGACTTAGCTGATTACAGGTCCTTGAGGAACCAGTGCAAGACAGCCTCTAAAACAGGCAAAAGGGACTGCCTCAAAACCCTGCAGTGGCAAACGCTGACCGACCCTAAGTCCTTCTGGACTAGCATCAAATCCTTGAAAAAAGGTCCAAACAAACCTCAGCAGTGCAACATAATCTGCAACGGACAAACCTTAACTGATGGTGGCCAGGCAGCGGCGGCCTTCAATAGCTTTTTCACTGATCTGGGCTCGTATAGAACCTACCCTCTGCACCACGATCAGGGCCCCCTGATCACTAAAATTCAAGATCCTTCTACCCCCCCACTTCCATGTAAGGACTGTGCACACCAAAGAAGTGCTGCCCTTCCTACTATCCTTAAAATCCACTGTCTCACTGGGACCAGATGGTCTGGACCCACGGCTGCTCAAGGCTGCCACCTTCACCATAGCCCTTCCTGTCACCCTGCTCATAAACCAATCCCTGCAGGGTGGAGTAATCCCTATAATATGGAAACAGGCACATGTGGTCCAAGTCCATAAGGGTGAGCTAGGGAAACTATATGTAACTACAGACCCATCTCTATCTTCTGCTCCCTTGCAAAAACCCATGAGCGGCTCGTGTACTGCCAACTAAGAGATTACCTGAAAACTAACCAACTTCTGGCACCTTTCCAACATGGTTTCTGGCAAAAGCATAGGACTGACACTGCCCTTATTAGGTTTACCTATGACATCCTAGCTGCCTTGTACAAGGGCACTCCTACAGGAGCAGTCTTCATTGACCTAACTAAGGCCTTTGACCTGGTAGACCACCCCCTCCTACTAACAAAGCTGAATAAATTTGGACTGGACCAACACTCCCTGAACTGGTTCCACAACTATCTGTCTGTCCACTCCCAACAGGTCAAATGGAGAGGTGCTACGCTGGACCACTACCTTTAAATGAGGGGGTACCACAAGGGTCTATCTTGGGCCCACTCCTGCACTTCCTGTTCACCAACGACCTCTGCCACCACTGTGGGAGTAGCTCCATGGTGCAGTACGCTGATGATGCCATACTCTATAGAACTGCACAGCACTTGGACAACTTAGGGCCCTTGCTCCAGTCAGACTTTACCAAGGCTTAAGCTTGGTTGGTCAAAAACCGTCTGGTCCTTAATACTAACAAGACCAAAATGCTCCTGTTTGGTCTGAAATCCCTAAGTCCTTCCCAGGCCCACCTTCTCTCACTTGTTACTGTATCTGGCTCCACCATCAAAGTGGTGCAATCCTTCAGATACCTAGACCTTATACTATATCAGGGGCTCACTCTGAAGCCACACGTGGACTTGATAACAAAAAAGATACACCAAAAACCTGGCCTGCTCTATCGACTAAGCAGTAACATGATATCAGAGACCAGATTGGCAGTCGCACAGAGTATCCTCCTCCCTACTTTTGCCTACGCTGCCCCGACCCTACTAGGCATAGGAAAACTTGACCTCTCTACACTAAAAACTTTGTACCACAAAATTGCACAATTTGCCATGTAAGATCATCCAAGGACCCACCATTGTGAAGCCCTCGCCTCTCTCGACTGGCCTTCCCTGACCCATAGGCTCCAGTACCCTCTGTTAAGCTGGACATATAAGCTTCTTGATGCCAACCCTCCTGCAGGCTAACCGGACTGCTTGCCCCAAGCGGTCCATCTGACTACTCAAGACCTCAGGCCAAAAATACCTGGAACTGCCAGGGCCTGCTGCTCAGCTGACAGGAAATCCTTTGCCCATATAGCCCCTGCTCATTAGAACAAGCTCCCCCGGCACCTTCAGGAAGCCTTCTCCCTACCCACATTCCAGAAGGGACTACGTGCACACCCCCTAATCCATAGGCCCTGTTCCTGTCCTGAAGGCTAGCCAATCTAGTCCCCTGTAGTTTGGCCACAAAAAATTGAATGCCCTAAGTCTGTCAGCTGCCACCGTTGAACTGTTTAATTGTGCTGTATGTAAGCACTCTCCTCAATAATAACTGTAAACTGTATACTGCCATTGTATTCCTGTACTATATGTCCTGCACTGTACCACTTGTATGTATCTTCACTGCTTTATGTAACTTGTACAATATGTCCTGCACTGTATCACTTTTATGTACCTGCACTGCTTTATGTAACTAACTCCCGGTTGCTCCTGAAAAAGGGACCTTCGGGGCCCAGTGGGCTTACCTGGTTAACAAAATTTAATAAAATAAAATAAAATAAAGATGTTTGAATGTTTCGATCAAATCACCTCTCTCCCTCCTTTGCTCTAGGGTATACATATTGAGCTCCGTTAATCTGTTCTCATATGTTTTATGATGCATTCCCATTTTGGTTGCCCTTCTCTGGACTGCCTCCATTTTGTTAATGTCCTTGTGCAGGTGTGGCCTCCAGTACTGCATGCAGTACTCCAGATGGGGCCTAACCAGTGTCTTGTAAAGAGGGAATATTACCTCCCTCTTAAGACTTGTGATACCCCTACTAATACACCTCAACATCCCTCTAGCCTCACCTACTACTTTAGTGGTCTGCTTGGATGATTTTAGGCCATCTGTGATGATGATGATGCCCAAGTCTCTTTCTTCCCTTGTGATTGCCAACGACTCCCCTCCCAACCTATAGGTAGCGTCAGGGTTTCTCTTCCCTCTTTGCATATTCATGCACTTCTTTACGTTAAACCCCAGTTACCACCTTCCAACCATTTTGCCAGTTTTTCCAGATCTCTTCTCATTCTGTCTGGCCAATCTGGATCATCTACTCTGTTGCAGATCTTGGTGTCATCTGCAAATAGGCAAACCTTACACCTCCAGTCCATCTGCAATGTCACTGATGAAGATATTGAAGAGGACCGGCCCAGGACTGATCCCTGAGGTATCCCACTTGGACTTACATCTCTTCTGACTGTTGCCATTTACCACCACTCTCTGTTTACTGCCTGCCAACCAGTTTGCCACTCAGTTGACCAACCTCTGACCCACCCTGATCCTACCCAGCTTATTAATCAATCTTCTATATGGAACAGTACCGAAAGCTTTGCTGAAATCAAGGTACACAACATCAACTGCACCCCTTTGGTCCACCACTCTGGTTACCCAGTCTAAGACATTTATGAGATTAGTTTGACAGGACCTTCCTTTTGTAAACCCATGCTGTCTTGGATCCTGTGCTTCTATGGATTCCAGGTGTTGCACTATCCTTTCCTTAAGGAGTGCCTCCATAATCTTTCCCACTACTGGGGCTGTGCCTGTTTTATTGTGCTATGGCATGGAAGTGAAAGGACTGCAGAGCACTAGTGTTTTTCCTACAGTTGAGTTTCTTGGGATGAGTGGCATGGTAGTGGAGTGCAAGCTTGAACTTCAGTGTCATTCTTTGCCCGCCACTGCTGAAGCAGTCCATTTTGAATGGGAACTGGGGCAAAAAAACTTTTTATTTTGACAGTTGTGAGTGTTGTTTGAAAAAGGCATTTAGTCACGGTTGGAAAAGATGACATAATGAATGTAATTCAGGGGACTGTGGAGGAGCCTCAAAGTCAGCGTGGTATGAAATGTTACAGTATCGCACTGAGAGATGAGCATGATCTGTGTTTCACTATCACTGGTGATTAAAAAAAAACATGCTTTTCTGTGGCTAGGTGTAAGAATTAAAAAATGGGTGCATGGCACACTTTTATGGCAGTTGGATGTAGTGATTGCAGTTGTGGTGGGAGTTTTAGTGAACTGAGTCGGGGGTGCCAACCGCTGCTAGATATTTTTTTTTCCATATGAGTTTTAATTCCTCCTGGCAGGACGGGTGGCTCACGTCAGCCCTGTTCCCATCCTCCACAACTGTCTCCAGTGGCCCCCAACATCCACAGCTGTATCCTCAGCCTGTTGCACCCCTGCAGCAGGGACAGATGAGGAGGACCACCTTCCCTCCCCATCAACAGATCCAGATTGGCCCTAGACCTGATGCTGCAGAGTGGGCAGCGCACCAATGGACAGGGCTTTATGAAGTCTGTCCTCCACATTTTTCCTCCATTTTCTCCCCAGCTCCACAAACATACAATGGGCACGTTCTGTGATCTCTGCTTCCACAGATACACCCTCAGCACTCTAGATGTGAAGCCTCCAACACATTGTGACTTGCACATGCTGCCAAGTGGATTCCTCCAGGTGGTGGTCAAGTGGCAAATCACAGTCACCCCCTTCCTGAGGGGTGTTGTCCTGCAGAGGCTCAATCCTCCCTCCCCCCATGGACACACAGCGACCCACATCCATTCCCAAACATGGGTGGCTGGCATGGCAGGAGGTGAGGCACTTGGCTCCTCAGCCCTCCATGCTGCTGGGCAAGCTGCTTCGTTTGTTTAAAGCAGTCAGTTGGCAGTGGAACTTGTTGTTCCTGTCCCAGTTGGCTCGTAAAATGTGCTGTACCTCTTGGCAGGGGTCAGCCAATAAGAGCTCAGGAAATATTCAGTCCATTTTCTAAATGTGCAATATGAAGAAACAGAGTTGTGCAATGGTGTGGTTAATGCAAACAAATCAAATCCAAGAAAGGAGAGACTTTATATATTTGGACACATACTGCACTTGGTGGAGAGGGGCCATTTGGGTTGAATATACACCCTGTTTGCTTGTCAATAATTAAGCTGAACCATGATTTATTTATACCTAAACACTCCCAAGGGAAGTTAGAATCAGTTGACTCCATTTACAGTTTTAGTATTCAAACCATAATTCACATTTTGAAAAGTATTCTCTCATAGATAAGTTGAGGCATTGGTAACTGTAGTTCAAGCAACAGGAATCCATCAATCATGCTTTCAGTAGCATATTCCTGCTACAGTGTGATGCCCTGGAGATAGAACATTATGGTAATTTTAGAACAAACAATACAAATTCAAACTCTACACTGTCTTCACACATCCCTTATTGAAATAGCATCAGATTTGTTTCTCCACTGAAGAGAACAGTGTCTCTGAAGTTGGCTCCATCCTTCAGGACAACAGCATTTTATTACACTTTGTAGTTTTATAATGATTGGATGTGTCTGAATCAGGAAAAAGCCAAATATGATAAACTGAAGAGAACTTGTAAATTTGCTCTTTATCGACACGTCTAAAACACAAGCTATTTGGTGAGAAAGCTAGCAAATTTTTGGCTACGTGTATTAAGCAAGTGCAAATGGCTCACGTGGTTCAGATTATTCAGTCACCTTCAGATAATTAGATTCTTACAGCACCTAGAGAGATTGTTGGAGAATTTAAACATTTTTTTTGAGCAGCTCTATAGGGAGGAACAGGGACTGTCCGAAGTAGACTCCCTGATCTTAGAGTATCTCCAACAGGTTGAACTCCCACAATTGGGCTCTTCCCTATCACAGACCCTCACTACCCCGATTTCAGTCCAGGAGGTGGTGGGAGCCATCTCTGCCCTTATCCCCAATAAATCTCTGGGGCATGACGGTTTCTCTCCAAACCTGTACCTATTCCTTAATGTAGAACTAGCAACCCAGCTTGCAGATTTCTATAATTATTCCTACCAAGCTAATTCTTTCCCCTCTGACTTTTCAGAAGCACACATCACCCTTATTCCTAAGCCTGATAAAGACTCTTCCGATGTGCACAATTACAGGCCAATCTCTTTGTTAAATGTGGATGTTAAAATTCTGGTGCACAGCTTGGCAAAAAGATTGGCCTTGGTTTGGCAGCCCTTAGTTGGGAGGATACAAACCAGGTTTATGCAGGCCACCTGGTGTTGGATCACATGCATAAAGTTTTACATCTTCTTTTGGCATCCAGGGGATCAGATACCATAGCGGTGCTTGTCTCCTTGGATGCCGAAAAAGCTTTTGATAGAGTTTCCTGTCCCGTCCTTTTTCACACTTTGTCAGCTTTTGGTATACCAACAGAATTTATTAAATGGATACAATTTTTATATTTTAATTCTATGGCATGTTTTTTTTCTAATGGATCCTTTCTGATGCTTTTTCCTTTCAAAGAGGCTCAAGCCAGGGATGCCTACTTATTCAGTTTGTATCTTGAACTGCTGGCCAGGCACATTCAATGACATCATCAAATTGTAGATGTATCCATTGGACCCTATTCCTTTAAGCTTTCCACTTATGCAGATGACATTCTTCTGCACTTGTCGAACCCTACCACGTCTCTGCCTGCTGCCCTTCAAGTTCTTATGGATTTTGGGTGCATTTCGGGTTATAAGCTTAATATTTCTTACTGTGTTTATGCCCCTTAATCTGAGAACTCATAAGGATGACTTACCCCCCCCCATTACAGCCTTGTTGGTCTCCTTCAGGACTTACATACCTTGGTATTTGACTAGCGCTGGGCAACAAAGCCTTGATCCATGGCAATCTGTACTCTGTGGTATGGGCAGCTGCAGCTGATCTCCTGAGATGGCAATCATTACCACTTTTTCTCTGGGGCAGGATTTCACTGGTGTGTATGAATATATTGCCGTGGGTGCTCTACCCCCTTAACATGCCACGTATCCCTCACCCCCAGAAATGGTTTATACAGTTGCATTGGATGATAGCCACCTTTTTGTGGATAGGAAAGTGGCCCCGGGTAGTTCTTTCTAAATGGTTCTTAGCAAAAGAGCATGGTGGGCTCCAACTGCCAAACTTTTATTGGTATTATTTAACATCTCAGGCTAGCAGATTCTTGGCTTGGAATCTTCTGGGCATGGGGGCTGTACCAGAGCAGATCTGTCCACCCTGGAAGGATATTGAATGATATCTCTGTCAACTGCATGGCATTTCTCTGAGGCCCTACCCTATCTTACTTGGTCTAATCTCCCTCTCCCTTTGTGGCAGACCCCCCATTGGATGGTCAGTTTGTGTCAATATCCAGCTTTGCCACCTACTTAACTATGTGGTACAGAAAGACCCTGAGCAGCCCTGTTGTTATAACCCAAATATAAAAATAGCTAATAAAAGGTTTTCCACATCCTTTATTCCAAAGGCAGCAATTCCCAGTATCTCTTGCTTACTACAAGACAGTCCCTTTATACCATTTGCCACATTCTGCAGACCCATGCTCTTCCACAATCCTCCTTTTTTTTTTTTTTTACTCAACTCACCCACTCAATACAGAGCTTTTTGGGCCCCATCCTTGGTGCTTAGCAGATGGGACACTCTATCCCAATTTGGCAGCCACAGTTACTAAGCTGCATGCAATCTCTCTCCTATACAAGACACTTAAGTCCACTTTGAGGGAACAATCACCGGTGAGATGTACTTACTGGGAAAAGGAATTTTTCAATTGAGTTACCTCTCTTGGGACAGTTTCAACATTGCAGTACATATATACATATATAAAACTGGACAAACTGTGCTTGATGCAGTTTAAGATATTGCATAATGCTTACTGTACACCACAGCATTTATTTCGGTATAGGATTATATCCAGCCCACTTTGTTAGAGATGTAAGGTACAGGATGGTACTCTTCACCACTTATTGCGGGATTGTCCTAATATATGACCTTTCTGGGCCCAAATCCATTCCTGACTAGACCCAGTACTTTGCCTGCAAGATGTATTTTCACCTGAACTTTGTCTTTTGGGCCTAGGTATCTCTCATTTCATAGGACCCCAATGACAGCACATGACCCTTATCATGGCTGTGGCCAAATTACTTATTTTACATAACTGGACAGACACTGCATGTTCTTCTTCAAGTGGCCTGACTGCCTGATTTATAATTCGTATAATTGCCATATGGGGTAGGCCTACCTTTCTTTAGAGTAGGTTGCTTAGAGGTAACTACAGCATATATTATTAATGTATATGTGGCAGAACTGCAGAAACAGTGTTCATTTGGTGAGAGTGATTGTGCCCTTTTACTTAAGTCATGGTATTTTATCTTGGTAGAATGCTCTTTTATTTGTGGATCATGCTTCCAAGACCTTTCTCCTGTGATATTTTCTTTGATTTACTTTTGACATGGATCCTTATAGATTCACCCTATTGTAGCTGTATATTTCTTTCTGTATGACCAAAGGAATGTTTATCTATGTTGGGAGACACTGCAGATTGGGCAGGGGAAGGGTGATGGTGTTGGGGGATTTAAACATGCCAAGAACTGACTGGGAGACTATGACATCCTTGGTAGCCAGGGAACAGAGGTTGTTGGATGTCTTTCAGAACGCATTCCTAACTCAGCAGGTGGGGGAACTGACCAGGGAAGAGCGGGTATTGGATGTGGTCCTGGCAGACAGTGACCAGATTGGGGCCTGGAGGTAAGGGACCCGTTGGTGGCGAGCGACCATGGCATGGTCTGGTTCTGCCTGGACCTAGGAGGGGTAGAAGGCTGCACAAAGATGGAGGTAACTGACTTCAGTGGGGTGGATTTTAAGAAAATAGGAAGGATCCTTAAGGAGCATTTAGATGTGATTGGGCCAGACATGGACGCTGACAGTAGGTGGGAAATCATCAGGTGAGGGGTGCAGGATGCTACCATCGCCTGTGCAAGATTAAGATGAAAATGTGGTAGAGTCTGAAAAACCTGCTGGTGGACCAGGGAGGTCCAGGAGGTGATGAGGGGAAAGAAGGCATCCTATAGGCAATTCAAGTGTTCAAGGAGTGAAAGGAATCAAGGGGAGTATGAGCTGATGGCTAGAAGGGCCACTAGGGTGGTGAGGGCAGCTAAGGCAAGGAAGGAGCATAACCTGGCCAGGGAAATTAGGAGATGGAACAAGGGTTTCTTTAGATACATTGGGGAAAAATGAAGGGTGAAGAGGCAGATTGGCAGGATTAAAACAGGGGAGAGATGGGCACAAGACCCTGGGGAGCAAGCTGAGGTACTAAATGAGTACTTACCCTCAGTTTTCACCAAGGAAAATGGGGGGGACTCCATCATACATGGGAGGAGAAATGATACTGAGGAGGGGGAACCATTACTGATTGGTACTGGGAGAGGGGGAGGCATCACTTGCTAGAGGGGGGGAAGCTAAACAGGGGGACAAGGTAGTGGAGGTGGAATTCACAGCAGAGACAGTGAGGGAAGACCTCAGGTCTCTTAAGATGGATAAAGCACCGGGGCCGGATAAATTACATCCCAGAGTGCGGAAGGAACTGGCGGATGTCCTAGCAAACCCTCTGGCGGAGCTTTTCACCATCTCTCTGAGGACAGAGTGGGTGCCCCAGCACTGGAAGGTGGCGCATATAGTGCCTATCCACAAAGGGGATCAAGGGAGGTAGCAGGGAACTACAGACCCATCAGCCTGACATCGGTGGTGGGCAAGGTGATGGAGGGCATTTTCAAGGAGATGCTGGGGTGGGGAACCTGGAAAAGTCAGGGTGTCTGGATGATAGACAGCATGGAGTCGTCCCAGGGAAATCATGTCAGACAAACCTTGTGGACTTCTATGACTGGGTGGTGAGTGCCTTGGATGAGTAGACCAGTGGACGTCCTCTTTCTAGACTTCAGCAAGGCATTTGACTCTGTTCCACATGGGGGCCTGCTGGATAAGCTGGGAGAAATGGGGGTTGGGAACCAGATGATCAGATGGATAGGCAATTGGCTCCAGGACCGGACCCAGAGGGTCATAGTTGGTGGGATAGTCTCATCCCCAAGGAGGTTCATTAGTGGGGTCCCACAAGGATCAGTCCTTGGACCCTTCCTGTTCAATGCATATGTCTCTGACATAAGGACAGGTATCAGGAGTGAGATGAGTCTCTTTGTGGATGACTCAAAACTGGGGGCGGTGGTGGATGGGGAGGAGGGGAGGGTGGCCCTACAGGGAGACCTGGAGGCTCTGGAAAGATGGTCTAGAAAGTGGAAGCTGAGGTTCAATGCAGGGAAATGCAAGGTGCTGCACCTGGGGGCCAGAAACTCAGGCCAAGTGTACACCCTGATGGGGGAAATGTTACAAGTCTCGATGACTGAGAGTGACCTGGGGGTGGTGGTGGATGTCAGGATGAACAACTCAGAGACCTGTAGGAGGGCAGTGGCCAAGGTCAACAGGATGCTGGGATGCATTACTAGGGGGATCACCTCCAGAAGGAGGGAAGTGATACTCCCTCTGTATAACCGCTTGGTGAGGCCGCACCTCCAGAACTGTGTGCAGTTTTGGAGGCCACACTTAAAGAGGGACATTGAACTCCTGGAGAGGGTCCAGAAGAGGGCAACCAAAATTATTTGGGGCTTGGGGACAGGACCTATGGGGAGAGGCTAGAAGAGCTAGATATCTACACATTGGAAGAGAGAAGGGGGTACATGATAGAGGTGTTCAGGTACATGAAGGGGTAAATGGGGAGGAGCAGTCGGGGTGCTTCAAAGGAAGGAGGGGGGCAACTAGAGGGCATAGGTGGAAGCTGGAGGGGGGAGATTCAGGGGAGAAAGGAGGAGGTGCTACTTCACTGAGAGGATGGTGGAGCCCTGGAATACACCGCCCAGGGGGCTGGTGGAGGCAGAGACAGTGGAGGGGTTCAAGAGGGGGTTGGGCAGGTACAGAGGAAGGGTTCTGGAAGCAAAATCCAGTGCAGTGAGAATATCCAGAACTGGGAAGGGAGAAGCCAGAAAGGGCAAGGGCAGCAAGGTCAACTCCCAGTTTGGGGGCTGACCAAATGAGCAGACACGAAAAACCGTTAGGCCTATTCTGGCATTTTAGTATGTTAGTATGTGATCCTGTTTTGCATATAGTTTAAAATTAAGTGAATTAATTTAAAAAAAAGTTTTATTATGTTCAAAATTTCAGTCAGTTTTTCAATACTCTGTATTAGTTAGGGTGTTAGATTATATATTTGGAGTTTATTTGCGATTTTCTATGTTTCTCGATTGGTTCCAGGAACTGGAGAAGCCTGAGCCTACAATGTGGTTCCTGCCTGAAGAAAACCTATTGTGGTTGTTTAGAAACTCTTTAAAACTCTCATAAATTTTATTTATTTTGTGATTTTAGTCATTTCTGGATGTGGTTCCCACCTGAGGGGAAGAGAATCACTTTTTTGTGATTAAAATAAAAAATGATTTAATTTATTTATATTTTGGCATTTTTCTCCACCTACTGAGAGAAAAATATTATAAAGGATAATGTATGATCCTCTATCATTAACTGTTTTGTTAACCATCAAGAGGTTGCCAGGGTGACCATGTAAACCTCGAGAGTGAAGCTTTTTAGCTCACTATACATTATAGTTTAATTAACCGCACTTGTGACTGGGAACAGAATAATTGATTTTCACAGGTCCTTCAGTGTTTGGCATGGCTGATAAATCTAAAAAAAAATTATAATAATTTTATTTAATATAGTGCCTTTCAAAATGTCAAGGCGCTTCACAAATACAAACACATTCAGTTAAAAAATAAATAGGAATAAAATAATAAAAAATCAGGAAATGCTTTTTCCCATAGAAAAGTCTTCATTGCCTGCTTAAAAATCCCCTCAGTCCTGCACTACCATAGCTGACGTGGTAGAGAATTCCAGAGGGATGGGGCAGCAAACATAAAAGCCCGAGCCCCAGATGACTTCAGACTAACCCTCGGAATCTCCAGCAACCCCTCATCAGCCAAGCGGAGCTGTCACATAAGGGTGTAAGGGGTCAAAAGATCTTTCAGGTAGTCAGAACCCAGTCCATGTAGGGCTTTGTAGGTTAACAAACCTACCTTAAAGGTGATCCGCCACTGAACCGGCAGCCAGTGCAGATCGCACAACACTGGGGTAATGTGAGATCTCCTTGATACCCTAGTCAATAAACATGCAGCAGCATTCTGCACTAGCTGCAAGAGGTGGATATCAACCCCAGGAAGTCATAGGTACAGAGAGTTACAATAGTCAAGGCATGAGGTCCCCAAAGGCATGGACCAAAGCAGGCAAGTCACTGGATGGAACAAGGTGCTTTATCCTGACAATGTTCCTGAAATGGTAAAAGGCTAACTTGATGACTGCAGACACCTGATGATGAAGGGTCAGCCCATCATCAAGTATCACTCCCAGGTCACTCACCCGTTCAGAGGTAAGGATCTGTTTGCCCCCCACAAATAAGCCAGAGGGCAAATCAATCCTGAACCCCTCTGTCCTGCCACCCGGGGTTTACCACCAAAACCTCAGTCTTTCCTGCGTTCAACTTTAACCCACTGAAACTCATCCCATCTTGGATTTCAACGAGGCAGCTGTTAAATACTGTGACAGCACACATCTGGTTGGGGTGAAAGACAGGTAGAGCTGGGTATCATCAGCATAGCAGTGAATCCTCAGTCCATACCATCTTAAAATGTCTCTGAGGGGCAGCATATACACTGCAAACAACATGGGGGACAGCATCGAGCCCTGGGGCACCCCACAGGGCAGAGAGAAGGACTTGGAAGAAAATATTTAAACAGGCCGCTACCCCCCCAACCCCTGCAATCCAACCTCGGGCGATGTATCACTGAGTACCCAGGAGGAATAGCTGCCTCCAAGATTGGGGCAGCATTAGTGTCTAACCAAGTCTCAGTGATGCAAGCCAGATCCGCTGTTCCTACAAAATCTGCAATAAGTGCAGTTTTGTTCTTAATGGATCTGGCATTGCCGTCCTGGCTACTTGCCCAGCCAAAAAGGAGGTGCCCTTCGGTATGGGAACTAGATATGGATCGCCACGTTCCAGGTTCCATTTTGTCCCAGGGCATCTTCTAGTCTTAACCACCCCATGGGAGAGACCCGCTCATTCGGGCTCCAATGTCTGTGCCCCCCAACCCTCCCCTGCCCCCCCACAAGTAATCCTCAGCACCCGACAGCACTGGTAGATAAAAGCAGGCAGCGGGGGGATAGAATGGAAGGAAGGCATGGAGAGTGGAGGCCGAATAGCACAGGACCGAGGGAGCAAGCAGGCACATTCTACAAAATACCACCAGATTGTGGGAAAGCACCACAAACAATCCTAATTTCCTAAAATAAACAAGGATGCAGTAGCAGTCTATGAATATAAAACTCCCCAAAAATAAAAATCATGACACCCCAATAAATCCCCAAAACAACAAAACTAAATAAAATATAAACTAACTTATCAAACAAAGACAATAACTAATAGAATAAAATAAAAAAAAAAACAGGCAACCAGAAACTCTCACTAACTGGTGCCACTAAATAAAACCAAACTAATAAACCAAAAAAACAAATAAAAATAAACCCCCTAGGCTACACCATACTCTCACTCTGGTAGCCAGGAGGACAAAATGGTACTCTCACTACCACATGTAAATTAAAATAAATAATACAAAATAAAATAACAAAACCAAGAACACAATTAACACAAATGTTGTAATAAAGTCACTGAAAATGCGTCAGGAAATCCCAGACTACAGACAAGACTAACAGGCTTTAAAAATTGGACAAATTGTGTTCTGCTCCTGGCAAGGGCAGACTGCCACAATCTTTGTTTAAAATGCCTGGATTCAGATCACAATTTTATCATTCTGAGCTCTGTATAATGTGTTACCTTAAACCCCCAAAGAAAAGGGCTTTAAAAAGAGAATAAGTTATGGATTTGCAGTCTCCCTGTATGCCACCAAAACTCAACAAATGCTCAGAGGGGGTTCCTGAAAGCTTTTTAAGTTATTTTAAATTGTTTCATATATATTCATGTATTTCTCTTGTTTTCTCTATTCATGGTGTTCCTATAATGCCTTGTTATAATTCCTGTTAGGTGCCCAGAGCCTCTGGGATTGGTCGCCCTACAAATAAAGTTGCTTTCCTTGCCTAATGATGGTGAAAAGCACAAATCAGAGGGTTCCTCTCCTCATCAATAGCAGTAGTCCCTGTCAAAAGGGACAGATAAAAAAATATAAAGCTGCTTAGCTATCAGATAAGCATGGCAAAAATGATAAATATACCAAGGTGTCCAAAAGGAGGAACCCCTAATTCCAGTAATGGCAAAAACACAAATAAAAGACCCACAGAGTAGGTATAGGAATGGGTGCCTACCAATTAATAAAACAAAAAGAAATGCATGTCCATACCACTCCTTCTGCAAAGAGAAAGCAGCAGACATTGGATCAAAGAAAAATTCCCCCAACAGAGAACATGGCCAAAACATGGCAGATTTTTCCAAGAAATCCAGGTTATGGAATATGTCCTTAATATGCCTGATCCCCCCCCCCCAGCTCAAGTCCAAGACCATTTGCTAGTGATGGAAGATGTGTACTGTATTATGAGAAGAAAGAGGAAGAACCTATTGAATCTGATAGTTCACCTAAACAAGAGTATGGCTCCCCTCCTAGGTCTGCTGAGGATTATACCTCTTACTCTCTGATCATCAAACAGTTGGTGAACATCCTCAACACCCCCTCTCATGAGACAGTGGATGATGAAGATGAAGTGGAGCTCGTGGATATGATGGAGCTAGCCCCCACAAGGGGCTACTAGTCTCATTCACA
This sequence comes from Neoceratodus forsteri, assembly GCA_016271365.2. Taxonomy (NCBI): domain Eukaryota; kingdom Metazoa; phylum Chordata; order Ceratodontiformes; family Ceratodontidae; genus Neoceratodus; species Neoceratodus forsteri. The sequence goes on along the minus strand of CM057453.1, from coordinate 1,209,272,265 downwards.
AATCATTCCAAAGAGTTACTGCAAAAATCATGTCAGCACACTTAATTCAGCCTCTGGCATAGAAACAAAAGTTGAAAAGAAATTTCAGATGGACAGATAGAGGGTGGAATACCTATATGCCCATCCTGATCATGAATGAGAGGTCCAAGAAGCTGCTTATGAGAAGGCTAAGGTGGCCTTTCCAAGCAGCCTGCTGAGATGGATTCCGAGAGGTATACAACAGCTTCCCTGCTTCTTAGGCAGGCAGCTTATTTGGCAATAAAGTTCAGTACCTGAAAGCACCGTGGAATGCAGTGCTGGCATTAACTGATATGGTTGATGGTGAGGTGCACAGGACATTTTTGCCCCAGCAAAGTAAGCCTGGATGCCACTAAATACCAGTTCCACATAACTATTGACACCAGTAACTCTGCTTCATAGGTCTTAACCCATGCCGGGGCATCAAGCAGATCTGCCTGGCTAAGTACTACCATCCTCTCCCTGGGCACCCAAACAAAAGCCATTGATTTCTCCTTAGAGAGAAATTCCTTATTTGGTGACACAATCAAAGCATACATAAAAAAAGTGGATGAGTACAATATCACTAATTAAAATAACACTGAAAAGGAAAAGGATTCCACTTCCTAAAGGACCTCCGGAGGGTGAGGCAAAGGTTGGATCTACTATCAAAGATCTTACACCTCCTATGATTAGCAACACCAAAGGGGTTACTACAGAGGCAGTAGCATGAGGGGCTGCAGATGTGCTGCAGCACCAGCATCCAAGCTACAGCCCCCCAAAAAAACTTGAAAATCCTATTCGAGTCACCAGTCAACCATTGCTAGTGGGGGAAGACTAACCATACTTAAAGTAATGGGTAGAAATTTTCACAGTCAAGTGGGTCCTGGAAGTAGTGGGTCAGGGACTGGCTCTGCAATTCAAAAGGTTTCTGAAGCTACAAAGACCAAAAAGCTTTCCAACCCATTCACCAACACAAAGAATTCTGCTGGAACTGGAAATAAGGACATTGCTGCAAGAAGACACAGTAGAAAAGGTACCTACCTCACAGTGAGCAATGGGCCTGTTTTCAAGATACTTCCTAACCCACAAGCAAAATGGGGAATGGCAACCCATTTTAGATCTAAGGTACCTGGCCAAACATCAAAACATAAAGGTTCAAGATGGTCACACCGAACACAGTGATACCATCCCTACAGTCTGGAGATTGGCTGGGGTCATCGGACCTAAAAAACACATATGTTCACATTCCAGTCCAGGCTGGAAAACTGCCAATACCAGTTTACAGCCTCAACACAGTATGAATGGTCTTCACAAAGTGCCTAATCTTGGTGGCAGCACATACTTGGTCACAAGAACAGTCATCGAATTTTACTATTCCTGTCACACAATCATGTTTTTGCCCTGTTCTACCCTAACAGCTCTCTGATCTGGATGCTGAAGAAAACAGAATGGAAGAGAAAGCCTGGCCAGGGAAGTTGTGTGCGTGTGTTTTGGGTATGAATTGATAACTAATTGTAGAAAAATGGTTACAAGAAAATAACCTCTTCTTCTAACTACATAGATTCAGTTCCCTACCAAACCTGGGCAGACTCAAATAAGTCCTCCTGTAGGTGGGGGCTGAGGGATTTCCTCAGGTTTTTAAGTGACTAGAGACTGGAGGGCTGAAGACACAAACACAGCATCCCAGTGACTCTGCAGGCTGATACTGTGGTGAGAAATAAATATACACATATAAGACCACATAGCATCCCTGTGTATCTCAAAGACTGGGATGCTCCTAGCAACAGCAACAGGGGCCGCAGTATAGCTTGAATTCCGTTTGGCTGCCAAATGATACTAATAGCACAGAGCAATGAATGACATGATCCACCTGTTAATAGTTTGCTTAGCTGTCTGTCTGCCTGTGTGGCTTTGGTCTATGTGACTAATAGCTGTTGCATCTTACCAAGAACTTCGCCTATGTACTGTGTTTAGAAAAGTAGGGTTTGGCAAACATCTAGAAACTGGAGTTTCCACTTGGAATCTGAAGCATTTGGCTTCCAAAAAAAGTACAAAGACCTAGTTTAGATGGAGTTTAGAGAATATAGTGGGCAGAAAATCTGCACACAATATTGGAGACTTTTTCTTTGTGGAAGACGAAATATTGTGACTTCTCAGAAAGCACCTGAAGTTCACCCACCCACCTCACTGTGGTGATAGCAACCAGGAATATGGAAGATGGTGTTTGTCCATATGTTCAGTGGCTTCTTCTTAAGATAAGACAGTATCACTGTTATGCCCCATGTTGTAAATAATTCAAGCACCAGAGGGAATAGGTGGCCCATCCCTTTGAAAATTTTAGAGACCACTTCCCCTAGGCCACCGTAGATATGCCCACCATGTCACAATCAGCTGAAACTGCTGCCAGTGCACCACAAGGGGTGTGTAGGTTTTGTTTGTCACTTCCTTCTGAGACAACCTGAGCACTATTAGAAAGTCCTTGGAAAGTCCTATGGCCTGGACTCTAAATGCTTAGGTATCAGGCTGCCAGGTATAGGTACTTGACTTCTCCTTTAATTGCATTTAATCCAAGAAGGTGCAATTGCCATATAACTATGGAATAGAAACAGATAGAAGTCAGAAGAGCAGAACAACTCCTGACTGTGCATGCAAGATAGGCATAATGGGGCTGATTCTGGAAGCCACCGGTGTCGGAAGCAAGTTGCAGCAAGGAAGGGCAATGTGGCTGACACAGCTGTGGCAAATGCAAGTTGAGCTATTCCAGAAGATTTGCTACTTGCAGCAATCAATCTGGAATAGCTGTAACCTGCTGCCCTACACCTGACAGAGTAGTGCATCCAGAGGCATTGGCACATGTCAGCAACACTTTCGAGGACAAGGGCACAGAGGGCAGCCAGGTGCCCTAAGCAGCAATAAGCCAGGATATGGGCAGGAAATGAGGAGCCTCTGCAATGCAGTGGTACCAGGTGGGTTTGCCCTATACTGCAGTAGTCCCATGTTATCAGTGGACCCAGTGGCACATATTCCTGCCATGGCAGGGAACTGGCAAGCCCCTGCAATCACCAGAAATAGAGAGGGCATTGGTGGAGTAGTGCCCCACCAAACCCTCAACAATCCGCAAGCAGCCAAGATATGGCTCCCTAAGGCTCCCCAGTGCCAGTCCATACCACCCCTTCTGAAATCCCTGAGCACTCCAAGAATACCAGCAAAGGTCTCCTTAGTATAGTGATGTGCCCTCCCCCATCCCCAATCCATGCTCTTTCAGAAAGAGAACAACAAAACCCCGATCTCCCAGGAAATGACACAGTAGAAGACTGCCAGTCAGTATCTGGTGATCCAGTGCCCCCCCACCATCCCCACCCTGACAGGCAGTGGCTAACTGCCCTGTACTCCCCCATCTCGACCCGCTTCTGGACTAGCACTTCCCTCCACACACCACCACGGCCTGCCACAGACTGCTATCACACAGATGAGGTAAGCATACTGTATACTTATGTGGGCTGTGCGATCGCAGTCTATGGCTGGCCGTGGTGGTGTGCAGAGGGAAATGCCAGTCCAGAAGTGGGTCAAGGTTGGAGGTTATGAGGCAGTTGGCCACTGCCTGCCGGGGTGGGAGGGTGGGGCTACTGGACCATCAGGTACAAACTAGGCATGTATGCAAAGGCACATTATGGGTAGGGGGAGACAGATTGGAACTAGTCCATGGTTTGACACTAGGACACTGGGGATCGGGGCCCCCTCTGTGTTGGGGGGCACTATGCCACCACCATTTTGTGCCTGTATCAGGGATTGGGGGGTTGTCATTAGCCTGCCTTGGCAGACTTTCCATGATGATGGCACAGGGGTTCCCAGACAGTGCTGGGACACTACACTACAGGGGCACACCACCCTGTCCCTCACCCTTATGTGGGCTCATCAACAGTTCTGCACCCCACACTAATGATGTCTGTGCCCCTGGGTCAGTCCTGCTGCCGACTACTCATGGGGCCCAGCATGTCATGTTGCAGGCCACTTAGACACCATCCTGGCTGGTATAATTGGAGAACCTTCCTTCCCCCATAGTGGGGCTTCTAAAATCAAAAAAAAGGAGATGTGGCAGCCCGCCATGGCACAAGTCCCCTTGTGATCTGGTGCACTGGGTTGTTGGATGCAACCCTGACACGAGGGGGCTTTGGTGCAGCATATCTTCAGCAGATGCAGGCTGCCTACCAGAATCGTAGTGTGACGTAAGTCACCACTTGTGTCATACTCTTTTGATGCAAGTTTCTTGGGTCCAGCTAACCCCTTTTAGAACTGGCCCCCATGTCTCTGGGCATCCCAGGTTACTTGTTGTGCTCATGGCACAGCTAATAGCACAGCAGAACAGTATGTCAGTAGGCCAGGGTTCAAATATCAGCTGGATCACTTAATTCCTTTCTCACTGCTGTCTGTTGGTATATCTATCTATCTACATTCACACACACACACACACACACACACACACACACACACACACACACACATACATAATACTGTACATGTAGATATATATTAGGCCTGGTACAGTAGCACAGAACAACAGTATTTTGAGCAGTATAGGTTCAAATTCTTGTTAGAGCTTCTATTTCTTTCCTATTTCAGTCTATTTGCATTCCATACATATTAGCATTACAGCCTTGTGGATTAAATGTAATGGAGACAAGGCATGTAAGTTACCACCTGTCCCATATATGGACAAGCAAAGCATTCCACGGTAGAGTACCATGCTGAGGGGTATGCCTACATAACAGCTTTATGTTTTACAAGGAAAAAAAAGTATGTCCACAGTCAGGGTTCTCTACTTGGATGGGTATAGAGACCACTTGAGGAACTCCTCCCCAACATGGCTATGGGCATCAATCATCTATTTTTTCAAGCCCACCACAATGACCCCAACAGCTCCACCTGGAATAAGCAAAACAGTGCAGGACCTCCTGACAACATGAGAAGGAATGGGAATCACCCAGATTATTCATATTGAAGATGGGGGGTCATGTTTATGACTGTGGGCAGAGCCCACAGCCATCTTGCTGTCTGTAGCTGGAAAAATGGGATACAGTGGCACACATTTTTGGAATTTTCAATATATTCTTCCCCAACTCCAAATGTCTCTGTTGAGTAGACCAGTTCACTGTACTGAAAGAAGGGTGAAACTCCATCAGCCAAATCCCACACAGCTACATTTTTGACAAAGTTTCGAAAATGTTGCTGTGGTGGACCCGCCAGTGAATTTTCGACCTTTTGCCGAGTTTTGCCCCCCCCATTTGAGTTAACTCCAACTTGGAGTTAACAATCTTTAGAAGGGGGGGTGCAGGTGGCACAGCCCCCCTCATGGGGAGTTTGGGTGGTGCAACCCCCGATAGAAACACAGACTGATGCCTGACAGGTGAAATTTCACCAGTCGACATCGGGGATGTTGCCATGCCAAACATTGACAACATTGTTCTCGTGTCAGCATAGGTAAACTGACCAGTCCCACACTATTTTTTCAGCTTGTTTATTTTGCAATGTGCCTTGCTATCTTTGGAGACTAATAATTTGCTGACATGACTTCCAACAGATAACGCATGTACAGTAACTGCAAAGCAGTTTCAAATTACACTCTTGGTCTTCTCTCTCCCAACGTGTGTATGTGTGTAGCAATGATTTACAGTATTTCATATGAAGAGTTGATTTATGTTAATCCTTTCAGGACCTGTCTAATTAGTGGCATTGGAACTGTCATGGTTTTATATTTGTAGGAAGGGTAAATACTAAGCCGCTAATATTTTAGGGGGTTTCAGAGGTTGCAAGGGGCATCATAGGAGATTACAAAGAAATCATAGCGGTGTCAACTGCAGTGTTTCCAGATTCAAAAAAGCATTTCCCTGTAGGGCACCCTCACTTTCCCTGTATTTTCCTTGTAAAACTGGGACAAAACTCCTGTACATTTTCCTGCATTGCTCAAATCAATACATGTATGCAACTGACTTCATTATTCCTGTCAGTAAAATCACTATAGCAAAGGTTAAGGATGTTTTATGTGTTCTTATTTATTTTAAATGGTAAAACTCACCTGCAACATATCACAGAGGCTCTGGAAAAATGTTGGAATCTCTCAAGCTTTGCTCTCAAGGTTCACATGCCTCCAGAACCTCTTGATGGTATTATAGCCTTGTTACAATGTACTGACACAGGATAGTCTGACTGAGATGCAGTATCTCAAATTCAGTGGGGTCATACATTTATCTATTTTGACAATGTACTGACACAGGATAGCTTTGCTGAAATGCAGTATCTCATTTTCAGGGGGGTCCTAATTTTACCAATTTTTACAATGTACTGATACGGGTTAGCCTGGTAGAGATGCTGTATCTCATTTTCAGTGGGGTCTCACTTTTACCCATGTTTATGTCTGCGTGCAATGTACTGACATAAAATAGCTTTGCTGAGATACTGACAGCCGTCGTGTGCAACATGGTGGTGCTGACTTAAACTGTCCATATACGAATGTCACACATTTGTAGTCATGTCAGCGCTGCCATGTTATACACGACTGACTCTGGGGCAAACTGCACATGTGCGAGTATCATGCATACACTGTTCTATAATCACTGCAGTATCAGTTATGTCTGACTCCAGTGGGCCAGACCACCACATATTCTTTTCCATGCTCTTGCCGCTCCTAAAAGCTCTCCACAGCTGTATTGGCTCTGACCAGAGTTTGTTTATTTTGTAACCTGGAACACTTGGCCTCTGACCAACAGAGGAAGTTTACAGAAAGCCAAAATGCTCTGAACCTTTACAGACAGATGAGTATCTTGAACTTGAAAGGAACTTTGAGGGCCCTGGCTACCTGAACAAGATTTCCTCCAGAATGGTTGTAGGGGACAGTTGCCAGCAAAGGATGTCAATCTTTGGTTGGGTCACCTGGACCAGATGATCTGAGGCTGAGGTCAACTAACACCACTGATGAGCTAGCTCTCATTGGATTAGCCACATATCCAACAGACAATGGCCATGGTAGATGCTAGAAAGTCCAGGAGCTTGAACAAATCTTGTGCCTGGTGCAACTGCCCAGCTCAAAATGAATGAGCAAAGGACAAGTGGTAGGCATGTTTTAGACAGCATAGTCCAGTTCTGCCCCAATGTACACATCTACTTGCTTTGGTGTCCACTTGTATTAGCCCAGGTTGATCAGAAGCCCCAGATTCCAGAACAACTGGATGGCCAGGTCACCAACTCTGAACTGAGCTGCCCAGATTCAGGTTCAGTTTTTTTTTTTTTGTCAGCCAATAGGCTTTTACAAATTAAAAAGGTTAAAAACTGCATGTATAAATCTAGTCACAATTTACATAATAATCTTACATCGTATCATCATTCTATGACAGTAACACATTAATCGATACTAATATTTACTTTATAAAATGCATTTGCAGGCTATTTTTTCTTAAGGCGGATGTGATATTGCTATGTTAATAGCATATACTGTAAATTCAACATTAGGGTTCGGGTCTATAGTATTTAATTACAATCCCTAATAAATACATTTCTGTTATGGGTATGACTAATCTCTTTATTAAACTAAAAGGGGCACTTCTATTGTGCAAAAAAAAATTGGGTTTGAAACTATCTCTTTCATATTACAACATTATAAAACATAAAGCTAACTAAACAAATGCAGAATTACATTTGAAGTCCTGTCTAAGTTAAAGTGCTAAATGTAAGAATGCTTACAGGTTACTGAAAATTTAAGTATTGGCCAGGATATTCATAGGTCCTAGGTAGAGCATACTAAATGTTTGCTGTAGGAGCAATTAGTGCCTAAAGCAAACCAGAGGTATATTGGAACATGCTTGGGTATGTTGTGAGCATTAAAGGCATGTTCCAACATGCCCACCAGGAAGTATACAGACAGTGATCACAATCCCCAGCCTCCTACTGATGAGAGAAGCTACTCGGAAACTAGGATGCTATGGTGATTGCAATCACAATTGGTCTATTAGAGCCTCCTTTGGAGCAATTTGCCATAATTGTACCTTAAGATGCAAATAACCTCATAGCACTAGCAAGGCATACAGAAGAGAGAGAGAGAGAGGGAAGGAAAGAAAGAAAGAAAGGAAAAGAAAGAAAGAAAGATTGATTACGGCCTCATTACAGGAGAGGAGAAAACAGAGGTTGTGTCCACCCCAGTGCCTGCCAGGGCTACCTGCTAGTGTTCTAGTGTCATCCCCTGCCCCCAAACACTCATGCCTATAGTTTGTAAATATCCCCCCATGTCCAGGGGTTGATCCCTCCACCCAAGCACTCTGCTGATGTATACATCAATTTTTCCTGGTGTTCAGTAGTGTCCATCACCACTGAACACTCATGCCAGTAGTTCTACATTTATCTCTGGTGACCAGTGATCCCTTCAGCCCCTGAACAGCCCTGCCAGTGGTTCTACATTTATCCCTGATGTCAGTGTTCCCTCCCAGTTCAGATCCCCCCACACAACCCATCCACCCTCTCTTCAGTGTACCCCCTTAAGTAAGACCCCAGATCAGCCCACCCTGTCCCCAATGCCCCCCACAGTGACCAGCACAAACCCTCCACTCACCTATACAGCCTGCTGACAAATCACAGTTCTTGATTACACCCCTATGGTAATCAGCTGATTACAGTAGCGACATGATTGCAAACTGTCAGTTACTGTATAAGATCTTCCGATCCTCCTTGTCTCTCATTGCATACAGATACTATTCATTATGTATTTCTTTCAAAATGTTATGCCAGATTATACATTTAGCTCCTCTTACAAGCATAATATGTTTCTGTTTAGCAGTAGCCACAAATATTTGCTTTATATATGATACATACTTTGTGCTAATTATAACACTTTCAGTAGTGAGTTTCTAGAGGTATCCCAAGCCTTTTTCTTCCAGAATTTTTCTTTTTATTGAGCATAATCAAAGTGATTCATTTCCTTTCTATGACAGCATTTTCATTCTTCCCAAGTTGCTTCAGTAGTCTATTATTATCCACTGCCACAAGATTTATCTGGTATGAGGTCATTCTAACCTGTGCCAGAATTCTTATTTCAACTTTACCTAGCTCTAGCCTTAGAAATGATGGTGGAGTTGAAAGGGAGACTTTTGATAAGGCCTTATTATAGGAATTGGCTATTTTCTCAAAATCAGCATAGAAATATTTGGCCCAGATGTCTGTCCCATATAGAACTAAGGTAGGCAGCTTAACATCACCAGCAATTAATGTTGGTGCTAATGTATACCACCCCCAACTGATATTTGTATTTTAGTAGAGCTTGCTGATTGCTTAATCATATTTGCTCTGGCAGCTGTTTTGTTTGTTACATTATATGTTTTGTAAGAATGTGATTCCAAAGTAGCAGTATTCTTTTACCTGTTCTAGACTGACATTACCAAATGCCCACATACTGTATGTTTTACAGTTCTTGATCTAAAAATGACTACCTTGCTTTTTGCTATGTGAATCATTAACCCCCTATGATCACAAAAGTTTTTAAATGCTGCATGTTTTCTTTTTACACCTTTAGGTGAGGTGGCCAGCATAATCAGGTCATTTGCATATACTAGCACTGGACATTTTTTTGTCTAAAATATATATAGATAGAAGATTATCATCATCTAGAACTTCAAAAATGCAATTAATTGAGAGGTTAAACCAGACTGGTGCGAAGGGGCAACCCTGTTTTACCTTTATTCAAACTTTGTCTGTTTTTTTTCCATCTTTTGAACAGCTAATGAATGCCCAGTTGTTTGTGTGTAACTTTATTAGTGCATTTAGTAATGTTCTTTATACCTCCTATATCTATTAAAGTGTTCCATAGGAGATTACCAGACAATGAGTCAACAGCTCACTTCAATTCCATATAGTCAGTGCATATCTTAACCTTTCTAAATGGTACCTATTTTTCAATGATGTTTGAAAATAGGAAAATGTGATCTATGGTAGATCATGCCGGATGAAAACCAACCTGATTTCTAACCTTTTACAAAGAACTTTTGAAAATATTTTTCTTATGTTATTTATTAGGCTTATTGAGCGATATGTTGCTGGGTCTTCTATATCACATTTTTTATTATTCAGGATTATTAAGGATCCTAACATGTTCCGGAATGAAATCTTGATCAATACAAAAGTTAAAGAACAGTCAGTAATTTTAACTGTGTTACTGAGTCTGCCTTAAAAACTTGATTTGGGACTTAGTCTAGACCAGGTAATTTATTTAGTTTCACCTCTGCAATTGCTTGTTCTACTTCCTTTTTAAAATGTTTTCACAGCTTGTTTTAAGACTGCCAGTTTTTCTTTTCTTCTTTGTTTGTTTGCCTGCCTGCATCTCCAGCCCCATCACTGATCCATCATGTGGACTCATGGGATAACTACCATTTACACAGAGCTGTATCAGTGGGCAGCCAGCCTCATAAGATCATACAATGCCTACAGGTGATGCAGAGCAAGTCAAGGCATTTTTCTCCATTTTCTCACCTGGATATCTGAGAGTGATGAACACACATGTGTGCCTATCAATGCACATGCATGCTGCTTCAGCATACATCCACCCATGTCTGCTGGTTCCACTGGTGGTGGCAGGCAAGCCATGGTACTCAGATTCCATCCTCCCTGAGGGAGGAGAGCCTGGGGGTGCTCAATCCTCACTCATCTGGCCAGCCCCAAGTGACCCTGGTCCATTGCCAAACCCAGGTCACCAGCATGGCTGGAGGTAAGGATCAAGTGCCTCAGCCTTCCACACCACCGGACCGGCCCAAGATTGCCAATTTTGTTTTCATAATTCCAGAAAAAATCTTCTCTGGAGAAAACATTTTTAAAATAATCCATTCATTTGTCTGGGGTTATACAAGATGAAATGTTATTGATAGTTACCAGTACCCTTAGCTATAAGTGTGTGTGACATTTTATACTCTCCCTGTTTTCCAGAACCTCCAGTATTAGCTTCCAAACTTTTTCCTGGTACCATTTCATTTTCTCCATTGGCATATTATTGTATTTTTTTCTCTTTATTCAGACCTTTAAAATTTTCCTTTGCAGGATTTGTTCTTGTGTACCACATTGCACCTGTTATTTTTTATTTAGCTTTTTTTGCAACTGTTTTTCAATCAGTCTCCCTCCTTTATTATATTATTACTGATTTTGTGTATTAATGAATTCAAACAATTAAACACTTCCTCAAAACTTCATGCTGCCTCAGCTGCTGTGGAAATCTTCAGGACTTTATTAGGAAGTCAGAGGACTTCATTGATGAAAACTGCTTGTGCCAATATATGTTCTATTTTCCATTATTTAAGTAGCTGCTTTTTATTATACATTTCCAAGGCTACCCGGTTACAGGAATGTTGATAAACTGGAGTATAACTTTGTTTATTTTTTCCTTTAAGTATTATTGGCAGATCATCACCATCTGGGGCAATTTTTATTTCTAGTGTAGTACAGATACCAAAATCTGTCATAGAGCACAAATAATGATCTTTAGTACTGGCTGTGTTCTTCATATACTGTAATGCATATAGGGTCCCTTCTTGTCTCCCTCTAGCTGTCCTTTCAAATTTTCAGAGCATTTTCAGCTTAATTTGTATTAGCCTTCTGCCTGCCATGTCTAACATGTTATTCTATGATTTTCTTGGTTGCAACAAAGTTTCTGGAGTCATTTAATTCGATAGCTCTGCTCACCAAGGTTCATGACTTGAAATCAACAGTTAATAGGATTGCAATTCCTGGAAACATGATTACATTTTTTGGATTGCATATTCCAAATTGAACCATGTTTCATAGAAATAATAGTTGGTATTTTTTGGCAGTATACATTTCCCCAAGATGAGCTTTTCTTCATTAATTTCAAGAAGTAAAATACCATTATATCATTGGTCCAAGACCCTACTGATTTTAATCTGGGCTGATATTTTTATTAAAATCAAAAGTCCACCTACTGCATGTCTAAATTTTCAATTCTCTTAGCAGGGATTTCCACTGCTGAATAGCCAATGAAAATATTTTTTGATGCAGGCCCAAGTCTGTGGCAAACATAGTATGTCATGAGCTTCAGTGAAATCCATACAGTCTTTATCAATTAGTTTATTATGTATCCCAGCTATATTGAAGTCCAAAAAAAGAAAAACAATCTGTATTTTCAATGTGACTTTGAGATTTAAGCACAAATACTTGAGGATTTACAATACAGGGTATATGAACAAGATTCCCTCTAGAAGATTTGAAGGGAACAGCTGTCAATAGAGGATTAGAGATGCAGCAACATTTTACTTCTGCAAAGTTTCCATAGTGTGGCCAAATCCGCCTCTGCAGGTCAATTCATGAAGTTGTCTTGTTACAGGACAATACGCTGTTCAGAACTACGTTTTCCTTTGGTTTTTGTAAAGGCACATTGCCCCACCCCCCGCAGGCCCCACTGTAAAATAATATACATCAATTTTTATAAAGTCCCTGGTGTTCAGTGGTCCCCCTCACTGCTGATTGCTGGCCCCAATGTAAAGCAATTTTTATAAAATCCCTGGTGTCAAGAGGTCCCCCCCAGCACCCGCCAATCACTGGCACCAGTGTAAAATACTACTTTATACATTTTTATAAAATACCTGGTGTCTTGTAGTCCCCCCACCTGCTGATCAACAGTCCCAATGTAAAATAATATTTAATACATTTTTATAAAATCCTCAGTGTCTAGTACCTCCCCCACACTGATCTCTGGCCCTGACTTAAAAAAAATAATTTCAGTGAAATCCCTTGTGTACAGGGGACCCCCCACTCCATCATGTACTGCCCACCACCCCACTTCTCCACACCCCAAACCCAGGTAGGTGACCAGCACAACCCTCCACTGTCCACTGCAGCTGGCCACCCAACTGACACTGGAATGAATGAGCATGTGCTCATACAAGTATGTGCTCATTCATTCAAGTGTCAGTCAGGTGGTCAGCAGGGGTGTAGAGTGGAGGGCTGTGCTGGTCACCCAGTCGGGGTTGGGTTTGGGCATGAGTGGTGTGGTAGGGCACTACCTGATGGGGATGGGGGATTGGGGGTCCACTAGACACCAGGGATTTCATTGAAATTATTTATTTTTTTTACCTCATGGCCAGTAATCAGTGGGTGGGGGGATACTATACACAAGGGATTTTATAAAAATGTATAAATATTATTTTACATTGTAATAGTGATTGTCAGATGGGGGACCACTAAACACAAAGGATTTCATAAAAATGTATAAAATATTATTTTACATTATGGCTGGTGATCAGCAGGTGGGGGGAACCACTAGACACCAGGAGCCCAATTTTGCAAAGTGGACGCAAGGCTTGTGTCTTGCCCTGAGTCTGAGGCAGAGGTGGGTAGCAGATGCACCAAAGCCTTTTGGATGCACAGCGTCTTATTTTCAAAGGTGGGGTGCATTTGCAACACTTTCCCCACTTTACGGCTATTTGCATTAAAGGGTTGGCTCAAGTGCTGCGATCCTGGATGCAAGGTTAGACCAGGGAGATGGGGGTCTAACTCATTGCATTCCAGATTCTGGACTTGCAGTGGGTGTTCAAAGCACACTTAATTGAAAATCCTGCATGCTGCAAACTGTGATGCAAGTCACAACTTATGTCACAAATCCTGTGTTTTTAAATTGGGCCCCAGGGACTTTCTAAAATGATTTTACATTTATGCTGTTGATCAACGGGGGTACTACTATACACCAGGATTTTATAAAAATTATATATATATATATATATATATATATCTATATATATGCATACATATATTTATATAATTTTACATTGGGGCCAGTGATTGGTGGGGAGGGGGCACTAGACACCAGGGATTTTATAAAAATTAGTTTACCTTGGGGCTGGCAATTGGTGGGGAGGGGTGGCATTACTAAAGTACTTTTTGCTGTGAAGTATGGAATTTTGCAAGAAAATTCCACACTTCGTAGTCAATCCATGAATTGGTGAATTTCATGAATTGTGCTTCGTGAATTGAGTGCAGTTCACAAAATATTTTGTGGAGAGAATTTTAGCCACATTTTACATCTCTATAGAGGATTCTCAGCATTGGCTGGGTCCCAGGGATTCTATAAGAATTACTTTACATTAGGTCAGTGATCAGCTTGGGGATGACTACTAGACACCAGGGATTTTATAACAATTTCTATACATATTATTTTACATTGTAGCCAGCGATCAGTTGGGGAGGGAGACCACTAGACTCCAGAGATTTTATAAAAATAATTTTACCTTGGGGCTGCCAATTAGTGGGGAGAGGGGGGCACTACTAAAGTAGTTTTTGCTGTGAAATGTGGAATTTTGACTGCAAATTTCCACACTTCATGGTCGATCCATGCTCCATGAATTGGGGAATTGTATTTCATGAAATGAGTACAATTCACTACATATTTTGTGTAGTGAATTTTAGGGAATTCTCACATCTCTATAGAGTATTCTCAGCATGATCTGGGTCTCCTGGACTGGCTGAGCAGATCTGAGGGCATCTAAGGCCACTAGTGATCTAGCTTTCACTGAAGTGTCCACATACACCAGCAGATCCAACAGATCATGGCCACAGTATCTGTTAGAAAGTCAAGGCACTTGTAGATATCTTGATCCAGGTGCACCTGCCCAGCTAGAAATGCATGAACAAAGGACAAGTTGTAGGTATGTCCTAGGCATCCAATAGTCCAGTTCTACCCAAAGTGCACAGTAGCCTGCTTTGGTATAAACTTGGATTATCTAAGGTTGACCAGAAGACCCAGATTCTAGAACATATGGATGGCCAGGTCCCTGCTCCACATCTTGAACTTAGCTGCCCATTAAGAGTCTGTCATTGTGGTATAGGAGAACACACCCACAATCCTGTATATACAGAATGCTGCCTCAACTGGTGAAAATATATTTTGAAAATCCTCAGGTGAAAGACAGGCCTAACATCATGGATTGATGCTGATAATGTTGTTTTTTCTACTCAAAACATGAAGAACTGTCTGTGAGATGGATGGAAGGAGATGTAGAATTACTATTGTACTGTATGTCCTAATAACAGAATCATGCTGCTTTCAGCTATGGAATGATCAGATTCAGTATTACGATACTAAACTTCCTTTTGTGGACGAACTTGTTGATTCAGTACAGGGAACCATAATCCCTGGGTTCCAGAAAGTACCAAAAACAAATATTCATTCAGTCTGACTACCTGAAACCAGCTAAGTTGCTTGC
Source organism: Neoceratodus forsteri (assembly GCA_016271365.2). Taxonomy (NCBI): domain Eukaryota; kingdom Metazoa; phylum Chordata; order Ceratodontiformes; family Ceratodontidae; genus Neoceratodus; species Neoceratodus forsteri. The sequence goes on along the minus strand of CM057453.1, from coordinate 1,209,257,026 downwards.
AGTACTAAGAGTTTCTTATCCTCATCTCAAAGTTCAGTGACTGAGTCTTGAGTAGTAGTCACAGACACTGTCAGATATTTCAAACACAAAGGAAAACAGCACCCAGTCCAGAGCAGATAAAATATAAAGTTTATTTATTCAAAAAAACTGTGCAAAATACATCAGCTAAACACCATAATGGTGGCCGGATGATAAAATACACAATCTTACATTTCGCCAAGCAAACTGTCTGGCTTCTTCAGAGATAGCATAACGTGTGCAACAAACAACTTTTTAAAGACACAATCCCCACGTCCAATCATGTCATCAATTAAAAGCACCAATAAAACTTACAACGTGATTTCATTAGTGTATATAATTAACTAACTAGGTACAAACATATGTGTTTAAAAAGCCTGTTCAGTGCCTCATATATTATTTTATTACTGCATCCCTGATTATGTTTAAAGATGCAGTCATTTGATTCAGTGAAATAATGCAATATATTTAAAGGCTTAAATCACATATGATAGTGGTATAAAGAATAGGGATAAAATAACCAACATCCCAATAAGATGTAAGCCAAATAGGTGTTAAATACCATAGCTACTATAGCCTTCATTTAAAATATCAGATGTTACAAATATGGCAATGCACTTACTCCCAATCTATAATGCCAACATATTGAGAAGGTTGATTAAACAGATCAAGAGCATGCAATTTTTTTACTTAAGTTTTAAAACAGTTAGACACAGTAGATGGGAACAAAAATCAAAAAAAACTGCCAAATCAATATTGTCATTAAGGCCTAAGCCTTCTCTGGGACTTAAAACAAAGATCCATAAACTTTCTCTCTGTCCAATCAATTGTTTTAAATTCCCCCCCAAGTCCTACAGAAACTTTGTCCTAACCCACAAATTTTATATTATAGGTTATGCTAGAATTTCTACAATCTTGAACATGTTTTACTATTGCATAAGTCATATCATTTTTAGCTAAGGCTCTAATATGTTCACTGATCAGAACCTTGAACTCCCTTGTTGTTCTGCCTATATAGAAAAAGCCACATGAACACTGTAATTTATAGATGACTGCTGTGGTATTACACAAAATTAGATCTCGAATCTTAAAAATCTGTTTAGTAACTGGATTTTCAAACCGATCTGTAACACATGCATAGGAACAAAATTTGCACTTCCCAAATCTTTTAGTGCCCCTAGGTGGTGGAAGTTGCCACATTGTGTTTGCTTTTTGTTCTACTGGTAAATAAGACCTCACAACTTTATCTGCAATGGTTGGTGCCCTTTTATATACCATCTTGGGCCCAGTGCCCACATACTTTCTCATATTCATTTCAATCTGTAGCATCCCCAGTTGTTAACCAATATCTGCTTCAAAAGATGGCTTTAAGTGCTGTATCTAGTCACAAAGCCTATCTCCTGATATCTATTTTTATTACTCCCTATATCTGAATTTTGTGTTAATGCCATTTCTCGGGGGAATTTTGCTACATATTCAACAGCTTCTCTAATAAGAGAGTGGGTATATCCTTGTTGTTGAAACCTTTGAATTTGGAGATCTCTCTGTTTCTCAAAATCCTCAGTAGTAGTGCAATTTCTAAGAGTCCTAATTAACTGGCCCTTACGGTTGTTTTGGAGAACATGTCTGGGATGGAGACTACTTGCTAGTAGTAAACTGTTCCTATCAGTAGGTTTAGTAAATAAAGAAGTCCCTATATTATCTACATCCATTTTGAAGATTTTGAGGTTTAAAAAGGAGACCTCTTTATTACTAACATGTGCCTTGAACTTCAAGTTTGGATCTCATGTGTTCAACTATGAAACAAAGTCTCCAAATTCATCTGCAGAACATTTCCAAATAATAAACACATCGTCATCAAACTTATGCCACAAATCCAGTTTAGACAAAAATGGATTCGTGGCGTCGTTTCTGACCCAGTCAATCTCCCATTTTCCTACATACAAATTAGCATAACTGGGTGCCATGGTAGCCTCTATGGCAGTTCCCTTGATCTATCTAAAAAAATAACCCTGAAACAAAAAAATGTTAGAATTTAATACTAACTCAGCAAGATTTATAAGAAATGCAGTGGGTGCAGTATGAGGAGACTCACAGAAACTCAAAAAATGTTGAAGTGCTGCTAAACCACCAGAGAGTGGAACATTGGCGTATAAAGACTCCATGTCTAATGTAGCAAAAAAACAACTATCATCCATTTCTATATCATCAAGGATATTATTAATATGTGTGGTATCCTTGAGATAGGATGGAAGAGTTTGAACCAAAGGTAGTAGAAACATGCCCACAAATTGTGACAAGGGTCCAGTGAGCCATCCATGTCCAGATATAATAGGATGGCTAGGAGGGTTCAGAGAATCCTTGTAAATGTTAGGCAAGTAATATATGGTAGAAATCCCATGGTCAGTAACTAATAAAGCTCTGCATTGGACTTCAGTGATGTAATCATTAACCAGACCTTCCTCCAAAATGCTATCTACTTTGAGTTTTAGTTCACTCATGCTGTTATAACTCATTTTATGATAACATTTTGTGTCAGATAATTGCCTGTTAACTTTAGACATATACTTGTCCCTATCCATAACAATTATTGCACCACCCTTAACTGCACTCTTGATAACTATTTTATTGTTATCTGATAATTGTCTAAGAGCTACTCACTCATTATTAGAACAGTTATTATAACAGTGCAGATTGGGTTGTGCATCTAGCTCTGCAATATCCAATTCACATATTTTAACAAACAAGGACATGGCTGGACTGAAAGAAGGACAACAATAGGACTTAGTTTTAATCAAGACCTCAGAACTGATATTTGTTACACAATCAGTCAATTAGAGTCTGTCCCATAAATAGTTTGCAACCTGATTTTCCATGCAAAGCGATGTAAGTCTACTATTATCTTGATTAGTGGTAGGAGAGAATGAAAGTCCTTTATTTAAAATGGCTTCTTCATCATGTGTGAGTATATGACTAGAAAGATTAATGACAGCTGATTCAAGTGGTGCAGGGGCTAAGATCTGTAACCCCCTTCACTCTCTTCCACATCTTCCCCCCTCCTCCTCCTGTTCCCTGGACTTTTTTGTCCTGAAAATGAGTTTTCCTTGGACTGCATCTCTGGGGTGTGGTAACTGAATGATTATGAGGTGGATGCTGTGTCTGTCGGTTGGGAAAAACCTCTGGATTGCTATCAGTATCACTGGGTCCTGAAGTATAGTCCGAAATAGTAGCACTCTCACTTGGCTCCCAATTTCTTAAAATAGACTTCAGTGGCCTTGTTTCAGCATAAACAGATGTGGCCTGATCTGGCTGTTCAGCCAACAGTTCACAGCCTTTATTTTAGCCTTCTTCAACTGAATATCATAGTGGGCAACTTTGGCAAGTAACTGTTTTTTTAGCTTTTCAAATTCCCCCACATTAACATATTTCTGTAAGTCAGTCCCTTTATCAATAATCTCAGCAGAAATAGATTCTCTTACCGGCAAAGCATGTTCTAGGATTAGTTCTATAGATTTTAGGCTGGCATCTTCCATAAGCGCCCACCATTTCTTCATGAAAATTGGGTCATCAGTTCCATATGCTGGCTTGTTAAGCACTCATAACCCTCGTGGTACTCTCTTAACTGCAACATAGGCTTCGAGGGTACTCCTGTGCCAATGCTTCTGTCTGCCCTTCAGAACTAATTTTTCCAGAGCTCTACAGAGCGTCTTGCTAAAGATTATGGGGGTTTCTAATACAGCATCATTGTTAGAGGAGAGAAGTGGATTCCCATCTACAGAGTCAGCAAATGCTGTATTCACAAAACTTGTAGTGTGGCCTGTTGCACATTCATGACAGGATTTACTGCTATGTACATCCGCCATGTTGCACATCGACCCGACACTCCGTTATTAGCCATCTGCATCATTAGCAAATCTCACTGTTTACTACATCCGACTTCCATACACGTCCAGAGAATGTAGCACTATTGGATAAACAGCACTGGAGCAAAAAAAGCTGATTGCACAGAAAGTTCTGCTCTTTTACACCTTAAACAGGTAACCCATGCTGCTTAAAAACATAGAATAAACAAGCAATATTGATTTGTCAACTTTTTTATGATTTATGTTTCCATCTACTGTGTCTAACTGTATTCAAACTTAAGTAAAAATTGTGTGCTATTGATCTGTTTAATCAACCTTCTCAATATGTTGGCACTATAGCTTGGGAGTAAGTGTATTGCCATATTTGTAACATCTGATATTTTAAATGAAGGTATAGTAGCTATGGTATTTAGCACCTACTTGGCTTACGTGTTATTGGGAGGCTGATTATTTTAGCCCTGTTCTTTATACCACTATCATATGTGATTTAAGCATTTAAATATATTGCATTATTTCACTGAATCAAATGACTGCCTCTTTAAACATAATCAGGGATGCAGCAATAAAACAATATATGAGGCACTGAACAGGCTTTTTAAACACATATGTTTGTACCTAGTTAGTTAATTATATAGACTAACGAAATCAAGTTGTAAGTTTTATTGGTGCTTTTAATTGATGATGTGATTGCACGTTGGGATTGTGTCTTTAAAAAGTTGTTTGTTCCACATGTTATACTATCTCTGAAGAAGCCAGGCAGTTTGTTTGGTGAAATGTAAGATTGTATATTTTATTACCCTGCCACCATTAATGTGTTTAGCTGATGTATTTTGCACAGTTTTTTGAATAAATAAACTTTATATTTTATCTGCTGTGGACTAGGTGCTTTTTTCCATTGTGTTTGATAAAGTATTTAATCAAGCACCAGTCCCATTATTCAGCGCAGCTTTCCTTTACTTGTATGGGCAGATATTTCCAGATATTTCATGACATTTCTAAAGAATTTCTCTCTGCTGCCCCTACTGTGGAAATACAGAAAACAGGAGATTTCTCTAGAAATATCACAGAAAATTCAGAAAATATTTGACCATGTATTTGGCTGTGACTGTAAGAACATGTTCTTTTAAGGTGCATGGGAAAGGCTAGGGGTGAAGTCTCTACTTCAAGAGATGTTTAAAAGCTAATCACTTCCAGTACACACTGTCCAATGTAATAGTAGACCACTGCTGAATGAAGTGAAAAAGTCAGCCTTGGGAGCTACTGTACAGTAGGATCTGTGGCGAGAAGAGTATGGTGCCCATTCTCCTATCACGTCTTGCTTTTCATGGCATATCTTGCCACCTGTTCTCTAGATTTATTGCCTTATGTGGGCTCTGCATTGATCCTTTAGAATGGATAACTGAGCTTTGTGTTGTTGTTAGGATAACTGATGTCTATGGCTCATGAAAGGCACTCCAAAAATTAATACACCCCTTGCAAGCACAGTGTTGTGGCATCCTTGATGACGGACATGACTGAGCCCAATGAGGCATTGGACTTTGAAGTTCTGGTCAGTTAGCCCTCCACTTCGGGATCAAAACTGGTCTTTGCCAACAAATGTGAAATCAAGCACTCTCTGCTGGATGTCTTATGAGAAGGGGATAATACACAGACATGCCAGGTGATGTATGTTTGCCACAGCTGCCACAGCCATGGAGTCAGTGTCAGTGGCTCAGTAGGTATCACACTCGCCTCTGAGGCCGGGAGATCAGAGGGCTGTGGATTCAGTTCCACATCTGGCACTTGGCTTAATATCCCAATACTGACACTGTAGAGCAGCATAAGGGGGGGTGCTGCACTTCTGAGGTGCCGTCTTTTGGATGAGATGTTAAACCAAGGTCCCATCTGCCTGGATTGGTGGTAGTTCAGGTGGATGTTAAAGATCCATGGCAGTTATCAAAAAGAGTAGTGGAAGTTTATTGAGCAAAATAAACATAACATCACAGGAAAACTGAAATTTCATCAAAACAATCTCTCATATAAATAATAACATCAAATATAGACAGACACGAAAATGTTCAAACACAGTAAATTAAATATAAAGACATTCAAAAGGGAAAATATCTCCAAAATTGAACCAGTTTTTTTGCAGAAAATTTATGAGAATCTTTCTTTTTAACTTGTAGCATCCCTGCCTCAATTTGTGAAATAATGATAGAATGCATAATTTGCTGCTGTTATAATACATATTGACATCTGGCTTGCCACAAAAAGTATTGAATATATGCAAAAAAAAAACATTCAAAGTACTTTTATGAAATGTTTTCCAAACCCCTGTATAGTCTCCTAAAATTAAGGTATTATATGAAAACAAAGTCAAAAAAGGCATATTCCATTGAATAGCTGCCTCACTCCAAAATAATTTACTATCGGCACATTCTAGAAAGAAATGTAACTGACTTTCCTCTATATTAATACATGTGGGCTTAAGGCACTACCTGTCAGACTGTGGTTTATATTTAAGATTCCCTCTAACTCCTAATCTCCCTTGAGCAGAAATACACACAACATCCCATATCTGTACTGGTAATCTAAAGTCTGTTAATTTATGCAAGGCAAAAGTCATTCTAGTGCGAATACATTCTGGGAAAAGAAGTGATACTTGCTGTACTTCATATATTATATACAAATAAAAGGTTTTTCTATCCAATGAAAGTAACTTTTGAAATGACACTTTCCATTGTTGTAATTTCTTCAAAGAGGAAATCCAATAACTTGGAAGACTATCTGATACCAAAATCTTAGGAGGAAGTAAAGTCCATTTCTGAAAATATTGTTTCCATAGAAACTGTACCCACCTTTGCCATGTCATAGAGGCCAAATTCCATAGAAAATTAAAAGAAGAAAATAAAAAAATCTGGGCGGGTAGCAGAAAATGAAATTCCCAGACAATCTATATTAGTAGTCTGCGTAGAATCTAAAGAAAAACCAAAACTCTTCTCCATATTAAGCTGTGCACCAGAAAATTGTCCAAAATAATTAAAAACTTCTAGTGCCTTTTTAAGGGAAATAACATCCTTCATTAATAAAGTCACATTGTCAGCATATGCTGTAACTTTTTCAGTTTCTAACAGAGGTTCTGGCGAAAGACCAATTATATGCTGATCCCAGTGAATGAGTCGAATAACTGGATCTAACACAAAAGCATAGAGCAGGGGGCTTAAAGGGCAGACTTGCCAAACCCCTCTACCAAGTCTGATTTCTATTCCGAAAAGACCATGAACTATCAGGATTATGGTCGCCTGGTTATAAAGAAGAGTAACCCACTGCACAAACTGCTTAGGTATACTATATTGCAACAGTATATGAAAAAGATATGGATGCCTAACCTTATCAAAGGCTTTGGCATGGTATAAAGCTACCACTAGACCTGAATGATTCCTTATTTTACTAGTCTCAAAAAGTTCCCTTAAAATATATAAATTATATTGGATTTTCCTTTAGGGAATAGCGCAGGTCTGAGCTGGATGAATTAATGAATCAGCTACCTGTACCAGGCGATTATGAAAAATTTTGGCTAAAATTTTATAATCACTATTAAGAAGACTAATAGGTCTCCAATTAGATAGTGACTTCTCATCCCCTTTTTTATAAATATAACTCAAATGAGAAGTATTAAATTCTTTGAAATGTGAAGTGGAAGTCAACATGTAGTTAAATACCAAAGGTAAGAAATAACCCATATATGTAACACATTTTGTATAAAAATCATTAGGAATACCACCTAACCCAGGAGAAGTACCTAGATTTAATTGTTTGATAACCTCGTCAACTTCTTGTGAAGAAACAGGTTGTGTTAAAAGATGTGTCATAGACTCTTCCACCTGAGGTAATGGTGCCAAAAACTTATTTGGCAAATTATCTGCAGCAGGGCTTCTGGTGTCAGCAAAGGTATCTATAACATATTGCTGCACTACCAACAACAATTGTGCATCTGTATCTACTATGCTGCCATCAGGTTTACATAGGCTAGACATTATGGTTTTATCTTTTCGTGCTTTACAAGCTTTATAAGGGTCAGAAGCAGGATATTTTTGTGTTCCAAATCTAAACTCCATTTCTAAAGATTTAGCCCTGTCATATTGGTAAATTTTCATCTGCCATTTTATCTCAGAAATTTGTGATTTAAATTTTGCATGGGTCCCTTGGTGGAAAAGACATAAGTTTATATAGCTGATTTCTATAATTCAAATACATTAAATAATGAGAATTAGCTCTGTACTTTCTCCAACTGATGAATAAAGCCTTTAGTTCTATTTTAGTATTTAACCACCAGTCATAAGCATTATCAAACATACAGATAGTAGAATGTTTGGCTGCAAAGAATACTTCTAAATTATGGTAATAATCTGGCAAATCTAAAAGGGATGTATTTAATCTCCAACTCTGTATGGTGGATAACATTCTAGTTGGAATATCAGATAAACAAAAATCATATACTAAAATTTGATGATCTGAGAATTCTGCAGGTTTAACCTTGCTAGATGTTGGCTTAATATATTTAGACACAAAAACCATATCTATACGTGTAGCATATATATGTCTATGAAAGGTAGCCCCATAATGAGAATGTAAACTTCTGTATGCATCTGATAGGCCTGCATCCCCAATAATTTGTTGTAAAGCATGCGAATCACAATACATTTTTTTTGTAGAAACCCCAGAGTATTTTATATCGATATCGCAGTTGAAATCCCCACCCCATATGATATGCCGTCTAGTATAAAGAAAGGGTTTTAATTCCTCAAATAGTTCAATTCTTGCTAACTTTATTTGTGGAGCATATAGGTTAATAAAACGAAAAGAAAAATCACCTAAAGAACAATCTAAAACTAAGGCTCGCCCAGGCCTCACATCAACTAATCTGGTAATTCTTAAGTTAGTATTTTTAAACAAAATCCCTATCCCATCAGCAGTATCCAGCCCAAATGTCCAATAAGAAGGACCCCAAATCCAGTGTTTCTTTAACTGATCTATCTCAAAAATAGATGATACTCTTGTTTCCTGCAAACAAATAACATCCAATTTAAATAGGCTAATATTGAAATTTGTTTTCTGTATGCCTTCAGACTACATACATTATATGACGCTAGTTGCAAAGTAGCCATAAGTATTCAATTAGGTTAAGACCCTCCTTTCTGACTAAGGCTTGCTTTTCTCTTTTATCCCTTTCTTCCCTTTTTTTTCCTTCGCCAGCTCGGTAGCCTTATTGTCCTCATCTTCAGTAGCCAATTCTGACCTATGAGAAGTGTCTGATTCTAAATCAGAGTCCCCCTACATCATCCTGTAAAGGTGCAAAAATGTTTTATGTAGGTATTGGGCCTATAACTGTTTGTCGAAGAGAAGCCCTAGTAAACGTTCTACCTTTAACAGTTTCAAAAGGCAGTGGCATAGACTTAGTTATAAACTGTTTTGCAGTGGCAGAAGGCATTTTATTGTTGGAGAAAGTGTTAATAGAACCTTCATCAGTGTGTTGTGGCCTAGAAGTAGGTTTGTCTACATCCCCAACCACTGAAGGCCCACCTACAACTGAGGAGTCTCTTTGCTCTGTACCTTCCCCTTGCATGTCAGTAGGAGGAACACAAGTAGAGTCTCTCCTTTTTCCTGGGCCCTATTTAACAAGTCATCCTGATCCCAGCCTTCAGAGCGATTCTGTTTTGCCCATGGGCATTGATGGAACGCCATGACCTTTGTCATTATAAAGGTTACATTGGAAAATATTATCACATAAATCCATTGAATGCCCATATCCCCCACACAATAAACATTTTAACATATCACAAGCACTGCTAATATGGGTTTTTGACCCACATTTATAACAGGCTCGAGGCTGCCCTCCATAGAAACAGACCTCCCTATCCTTTCTTAAAAAGAAACTGTTAGGTAGATGAATGATGTCAGAATTCACCTGAAAATGTTTCACATTGAATTTCCATCCACCAGCCCATATCCCTTCCATGTCAAAAATAGCTTCGGGGGGGCTAAAATATCACACCAGTTCTGAAGCCAGTGGTAAATGTCACTGACGTTCACACCCTCATTTTGGAACATAATAGTAATGTATCGAATCTGGGGACGTGTAAGAGGGATTACATAAAAGGGAGTCCATAAAGGAGTGGATTTAAGAGTAGAATACCTTTCCCAAAATGAATCAAGGCATAGATATCAGAAGGAAAAAACCACATTGAGCCCTTTAAAAGTTGTTTTGAAACATAATACCTATCAGGATGTTCTAACAAGCCCCCTTTATAGCGTAGTCTGACTGCATTCTGCCTTGGAGCCTGTTCTAATTTGTTTTTAAACAGTTCTGACATAGGTATCCGCCTAGAGTGCTGTGCATTATTATCTTCAGGCTCAAACTGCTTAGAACCTGCCTGCCCCTGCCTAAAGCCCTGTTCTCCCTTCCTGGATGTGCTCGACCTAGACAAGACCGCTGCTCGATCCCCTCCCACTTGTGCAGTATTAATAGGTTGGGCCCTTGTAGAAAAGAAAGAGTCATTACCTGAGCTCAGGATTTTATCTTTGGTGGCATGCATTGTTGCTGCCGTGCATCCAGAGGAATCTTTGCCCCAAGAAAAGTCTGGAGTCCACTGTCCCGAATCTGTGCACTTCTACCCAGACTCGCTAAGCGCTTTATCAACCAACCAGCCATTATTCAAAAAGTCCTCTTCATCAAGCGATAGTCCAAACTGCTGTCGTATTGCTTGTGATGTTGAGTAAGTCGATTGTGGTAAAGGAACTGCTTCCTCACAATGCCTTTTCCCCGCTGCAATCTCTGAGTCAGTATGATTGGCCCCAGCCAACTCTGAGCTTTCCTTCAGAGACTCAACAAGAGCAATTCCTGTACGAACAGTACCAAACTCCTGCATTGTAGTACCACAAGCATTTTCCAGTGTAATCTCCAATACTGAAGCAACTCCAGTAATCTCCGGTATATCTCTCATAATTGTAGATGAAACATTGTTAGACTTAACTTCTTCCTGCAAAGGCAGGGAATCTTCAGCAAAAAGGGCAATATCCATACTGGATCCTTCAGCACTCAAAAGACCATCCTTCTCCGTGAGAGGTTGTGCATAGTCTGCCATTCTACAGACTGACGTCAGCAGTTCCCCCTACTGACAGCAAAGCAGTAGGAAAATTTCCCCGGTGTCCTGGCCAAATTTCCCTCATTCACTAAAAATACCACCAACAGTTTCATCTGGTTCAAGGTCAGTTGGCATACATCTGTATCCCCCTTCCCCGAGTTGTGCCTTGAAATAGGCAGGATTTGTCTAGTGCACTTACCCAGTCAACAAAAACTAAATAAATAAATCAAAAATAAATAAATGGACAAGGTATCAGCTGAATCAAGAGCTACCTGGAGCTAATTCTTGGTAATCCAGTATTCTTAGAGATGGAACTCCATAAGGTCTAGTTGGTTAGATTCCAGTGAGACAGCTCACAGACACAAGAGATATATACAGCCATCAGGACCACAAATTTGGATTGCTCAGGGTAACCTCAGCATAAACACTGCAGCCAAAGTGGGTCTGCTTCTTGGATTTCATATTTGGGGGCTTTGGAGACTACAACAGACTGCATTCACCACCAGGCTGTCTAGTGAAGGGTGTTCTATGGACCTTATGTATCCTTTCACAGAAGCCTCATACTTGTGATCCACCCACCATGAGTCTAATCACTCCCATATACAAAGCATAGCTCCCATCACCACAAGGATAGTGGGTAAGGCTGCCCCTGTGTAAACATAATTCTCAAGAATGTCCCCAGGCAGTTTGATTCCTTCTTCTGAGTCTCCTACAGAGGAGTATTGATGGCTGGGAACATACTGTATAACAGCAAGGCGAAAGAGAATGTCACCTCATGATGTAGTGCTATCGAAGCAGAGACTATCTGCTTGCTGATAGTGGGAACTCTTGGACCTTAGGACCTGTTTAAGCCCATTACAGGCAAAGAGCATTTGGATACTTCCTACTAGAATGGCTCACTCACTTGTTTGGGGTGACCACCACTCAAAGGACCCAACTAAAAATACCTGCCAGTTTGATTGCAGCATGGTTGTGGCCTGAATTGGAGGATGAGGATGTGAGGGAACAGCTTAAACCTGAATTGATGAAGGAAGAGGAACTGACAACACCTGCAGATTCTAGGCAAGGCTATAGTCAGTCAAAGCCTTGGCAGGCTCATCAGTGGGCTCTGGGAGTGACCACACTCCTGAGGGTTGGGCCGCTGCTGAAAATCATGGAACTGTGCATACAATTGGACCATGTCCTTTTACTGCTAGGCAGGATTATCATCAGAGTTTACAATGATGGTTGGAGCCTTATAACAGGGTCAGAGACTGCAAGAGAGGTCAACTCAATCATTTATGGTAGGAATGCTAATATAGAGATTGGATCCTCAACTGTGATCTGTAATGTTTAGGCAGCTGACTCTGTTGAGGACTGGGCATAAACATACGAGGAGGCCTAACTTATCAGCTGATCAGTGCTGGGTGTACAAGCTGCTACCTCAAATCCGCTTTGCCAGCAGAAGTGCTGCTGGCTGAGCACTGGTCAAGTCTGACCCACTAATTGTTTATATTGGTCAGGCAAGGTATATCAGTCTGGGTTAGGAAGACTGGGGTGTTAAGGGGTAATGATACCCTAAGACTCCAGTTGGGATTGCTACACTTGACTGTGACCACAACAGATTAATCAACTGCTCTGCTTGCATATCAACTGGCTTTGAGCAGTCCAGCTGTTCAGATGGGAGTTTTACTTACTGACCAAGCTTAGATCATCATAGTGGAAGCATTTGTTGAGGAAATGTTGTTGAGGAAATGAAAAGTGGCCTCTGAGCACCTCCTATTCCTTTTTGTGTTTCTGGTGTCTGGAAGGCAATTCTTCATTGTAGTAGACTATATATTCAAAAAAAAAACATTGAATGGTTAGCAATGGATGTAGATTTATCTGCAGAGAAAGCATGAATTCCTCTCACAATGACCATTGTTTGTTGGAGCCTGGTTGTTGAAGCTGCAGTTTGAGATTTCTTTCCTGATGATCAATGACTGGGATGTCAGGAATGTCAAGATTCTGCTGCTTATTGGTCACTTCTGTAAATGGGCTTGGAAATGGGCAGCAGTGTGTGACACCACAGACAGGTGTGCCTGGTCCCTGGCCTTCCTTTGAGCACCCTGTCCCAGGGATTTTGAATCAACTGCTAGTGTGTAGAAACACCAGTGGATATTACTCACTCTATGAGTAAATGCGTAAGCCATGCATGCAAACATCATGCTCAACTATGACCATCATGGTAAATTTTCAAGTAATGCACATTTAAAAGTCAGGTTTCTTCTACTTTATTTTTTTTTTATCTTCAATTTATTTTCTCCTCTTCATCCACTGACCTGCCATTTAATCTAACCACTGCTCCACTCTCCCCAACAACCACGGAGACACACCCGGGCCAGCTGGCATATGCAGCTGTACCCACAGGAGGGACCCCCCCTCAGTCCCCGCGCCAGGCCAGGATCCAATACCAGCCAAGGACTCTGCGCCCATGAACCCAGTCAGGCTCAGGGAGTGTAGTCATCAAGCTGCCGTGTTCAGTGCTGCATTTTCCTCCTCTTTCTTGTCCCAGGAGTGCAGACGTGCAATGACGTCTAGCACTAACGTGCTGATGTCTGCTGCACTCCTCCCTTCTTTACACTATCTCTGGCAATGCCTCTGGACAACCCCAGGGGCTACTGCACAGCGGTGAAGATCCACAACACACCCCAGGATAGGAGAGCAGTCCTCTGGATGCTCAATCCTATCCTTCCCCTGCTAACCCATGACAACCCGGGCTTGCCTCTGAACCCGGGTCGCCAGTGTGACATGAGGTGTGGCATCCAGTGACTCAACCCTCAGCGCCACTGGGCTGGCCCAGGTTTCTTCTACTTTAGAAATCATAGAGCACTAAGCTGGAAGTGCAGTGCACAGAATGAACCAGTAGAAAACATCATACTCTGTTGAGAAATTGGACAAGTTAGCCTGGCATATATAAAAATCTGATTCAACAGCAGGACCAGTGAAGGAAGTGATCAATGTTTTTCAGTTGTAAAGACAAGATCTGTGAGCAATGGAGGCAGGGCAGGGAAGACAAATGACTGGGTAGTAGGTGGAGTCAAGCCTAAAGACTGCTGTGGTGACTGAGCATTTAAGGGATACTGCCAAGGGGCTTATCCACAGAAATGACCCAGATATCCAATCCATGTGTGTAATGGAGTAATAGAGCATGGACTGGCCCAGGGCATGACGTGAGCAAAGCAGGGCCAGAAACTGGGAATTCAGTCATAGAAACATAGAAAAGTGATGGCAGAAAGAGACCAAATGTCCATCTAGTCTGCCCAGTTGTTTGCATGGACCCCTGCTGGGCCATTCCTGCTAGCATTGAACACTTGCTCAATATGAGTCTCCACCCTTGACACTGTGTTGCATATATGTCCTGTCCCAACCAAGTTTGAAGGAGGTGATTGTTTTGGCCTCCTCCATCTCATTCAGATGCCCAATTCAGTGTATGTATGGGTCCCCTGCTCCACATGCAGCAGAGGATTGTAGGATGTGGCAGTCCTCCAAGGACTGCCATTTCCCAGTCTTAAAGGAAATTTTTTTTTAACTTTTCTTTAGTTCCCCTGTCCTCCATGCCAGATCTGAGGGCACAGGCAACAGGTGCAAGGACATAGCAGGCCCCAGGGATGTCTCTAAGGCCCAAGTGGACCTTGCATTAAGGGCACTCATATTTTTCTATAGGGTTTGTCACCCTCCACACCCCTCTGGCAATGAAGAAAACACTGTGAGTATAACATGCAGTGCAAATGTGCCCCTAAGGCTTCCCTCGACTGACTGCCTGATATTGGCATAGATTCTGTTGGAGCAGGCCTCTATGGTGGTGCCCACTGAGGGCTGGGATTGCATGGAGGTCAATGCAGGACCTTTGCACAACAACATCCCGCCTACAAACCCCTACTTGTGTGCAGTTGGCCTCCTGAGCCTTTTGTGGAGCAGAGTCTAAGTTTAAATAGTGAAATGAATCTGGGCAGACTGGGTAGGCAAATCAATCCATTTCTGCTGACAATTTCTATGTTTCTTTGTAATCTGAGTAGTAAGAACTATGTTCTCATTCCTATGTTCTTATAGGTAAAACGTTATAATACTCTTGTTCTCTTACATTGTATTTTCTTCTCATAGTGCTTTGGCCTACTGGGAATAAATGGAGCAGGAAAAACAACAACCTTCAAGATGCTGACAGGTGACATATCCGTTACCAGTGGAGATGCATTCTTAAATGGATACAGGTAAGATGACCCTTTAACTTGACAACTGATAAAGTAAATTGTGAAATGAATAGAGGTTTTATTACTGTCCCCAATGGGCTAAACATCATGATAATAGTAAAAGAAAAGTCCTGAAGGCCTATACTATGACATTCCAAGAGGCCCCAAGATTAAGAAGATGCAGAAAAATAAGACAACAAATGTAGGCATTAAATCTGTATCTCCATAATCTGAGCATATTCAATATCATGGTTTAAACTAATATTTTATTAACATTTCCTTAACTAAGACATGGAAAATAGTGTGTATGAATGGATGAGACTATAATCTACAGCAGGGTGTCAAGTATGTAGGTAACAGAGGCAGCAAATAAAGAAAATAAAACAGAAGACAATTGAGGGATATAGTAGTAACAAGGAGGGACCCAGAGAACTAATCACATTAGTAAGGGGAAGTATCAAAGATTCCAGTGATTGTAAATCATAGAAAACCCCTGTTTGGAGTACCTTTATACAAGTGCTACAGATCAGAGCTGTGTGGAATGTGGAATTTCACCAGCTGAATTTATGTGGAATGTAGTTGGGATGCAAATTTATATGTTGCACATGAACTGAGGCATATTTGCATGCTAAGCACTACACAGAACATTTGTGTAGTAGGCAGTATGCAAATTTACTGCAACAAATTTGATTGTTAATGACACCGCTATACACACTGGAGAGATCTACAGATCTCCAGCACAAGGGGAAGAGTTGGACAGTGTTCTAGTGGAAGCCATCCATAAGATGGCAACTCAAGGGGAGGTGCTGCTGGTGGTAGACATCAATTTGCCGAATGGAGCATTCCAGCTGCAGCCTCAGCCAGGAGCAGGGACATCCTGGACACCCTTCAGGGGGTGTGCCTGAGGCAGCTATTGGTAGAGCCCACCAGGGAGGGAGCAATACTGGATCTAGTACTCATCAATGGGGACAAAGTTGCAGATGTCATGGTGGGTAGCCACCTGGGGTCCACTGATCATTGTATGGTGAGGTTCAATGTGAAAACAGTGGTGGAGTCAAACTACATGAAAGCAAGGGTCCTGGAATTCAGAAGGGTTGACTTTGCAAAGATGGGGAAATGTTTCAGGAAAGCCCTGGTGGGAAGGAGGATGGGGGGAAGGAGTGTGCAGGAACAGTGGAACAATCTAAAAGGAGCCATAGAGGAGGCAACAAACCTTTGTGTTAGGCATTGAAGCAAAAACAAGAGAAAACTACAACTCTATGGTTCTCAAAGAAAGTGACCAGGGAGGTAAGAGAGAAAAGACTGGCATTCAAGAGGTACAAGGAAACACAGAGGGAGAAGGAAAGGGAAGTGTATCTAGAAAAATAGAGGGAGGCAGAGAAAGCAGTCAGGAATGCAAAGGTACAAACAGTGGAAAAAATATCTCAGGCAATAATGAAAGGGACAAGACATTCTTCGGGTACATTAGTGAAAGAAAAAAGACCAGGGGTAGTATTGTTAGGCTAAAAGGGGACTGAGTGGAGTATGCAGAGCGGGACCTGGAGAAAGCAGCAATTCTGAAAAAATATTTTTCTTCAGTATTCACAGAAGAAGAGGAAGGTGTGGGACTTCAGTTAGGTGAAAGGAGCATCGATGGAAGCCAGGTAGACACCAGTCCATTTACGAAGGAGAGAGTCCTAAAGGAACTCACAAAACTGAGAGCAGACAAGGCAATGAGCTGGATGGGATACATCCAAAAATATTAAAGGAGCTAAGAGTGGTGCTCGCAGCACAACTGACAGCACTATTTAACAAATCGCTGGGAACAAGAGTGATTATGGAGGACTGGAGGAGGGCAGATGTAGACCCTCTCCACAAAAGTAGGAGCAGCAAGGAGGCTGGCAGTTGCAGGACAGTTAGCCTGACCTCAGTGGTGGGGAAATTAATGGAATCATTGCTAAAGGACAGGACTGTGGTATATCTTGAATCCAGCAGGTCACAGGATCCTAGGCAGCATGGAATCACTGTGGGAAGGTCACGTCAAACAGATCTGATAGATTTCTTTGACTGGGTGACCAGGGAATTAGATCAGGGAAGGGTGGTCAGTGTGTCCTAACTGGATTTCAGCAAGGCCTTCAACACCATTCCACTTAGGAGGCTTATTAACAAGTTAGGCAGCCCGTCAGTTGGTCCCAGGTGGTAAACTGGGTCAGAAATTGGTTAAGGGATAGAACACACCAGGGCTGTCAACTGCAAGATACCAGAGGTGTGATTGGCGTCTAGGTGAAAAGTAAGTACCAGGAAACTATTTGTGATAGGAGATGCCGGTGTTCTGGGGATAGTGGGCATGGGGGAACAGAGGAACAGGGTCATATTGTACATTCTAGGAAACTAGGAGGGATGCAAGTAGGGTAGAGAAGATAGTCAGGGGGTAGGAAGGAAATGTTACCCCAACATCATTGTCCACCTGGGGACCAATAACCTGGCTTGCAGCCTCCAGATGGAGGTTACAGATAGCTTTCAGAAAACTAGGGGGAGTTCTAAAGGGGAAGCAGGTTCCATGACCTTTTCTAAGGTCTTCATCTATTACATCAGTGTTACCCAACTGGTTTTGTAAATCTCTTCCTTTGTTTAAATACTGTTCTGAGAATGTAGCCTGATATTTTGTGCCTGATCTTATGTGTAAGTTTAATGTTGTCTGTTTATATAAGTGTGTATTATAAACTGTATCATATTTCTATTGCTCTCATTATAATTCAAAATTAATTTAGTATATATGTATGTAACTGTGCATTTTTTCCTAGTTATACTTATTGACTGTTATTAGACTTACTGTAATTGTACTTGAGCCTTAAACTCTCTATGGCCCATACATTTTGTTTGCTCCTCAGCACTTTACCACCACATATGTTTTATCTCCATGTTTTCCTGCCATTCATGAAAAGGGGCCTTGCCTCAGTGAGCCTTTCCTGGTTACCAGTTTTCAATAAATAAATATTTGCAACTGTATTTTGTTATTTCTATGCTCCTGTACACTGTTGTGAACAAGCCAGGGCTCAATGTTTTTTCCGTAAATAAAATGTAAAGAGCTGCAGCCAGACTGGAATATGTGCTCTGATCACATGCATGGCTGAAGGAGTGATACAGGAAGAAAGGATGGGGGTACCTGGGAGAATGGAGTCATTGCTGGTGGGACAAAAGGCTAATCAAGCTGGATGGCCTTCATCCCTCTGAGCAGGGTACCAGGAGGCTAAGTCACAGATTTAAAGATCATACTGAGGACCCTTTAAAGTAGTGGAGAGAGAGAGGGCAGATCAGAAGTACGGAGGTGTACTTAATTGGTTGAGAGGGTTCCTTGATACTCACTCAATTGAGAGGGGTCTTGATGACCTTCCTGCACTGCTAGAGAATAAGGAAGGAAAAACTGAAAACTGAGGGAGGGGAAATGGGGACGCAGGAGGGGGAATGGAAGATAAGCATGGGGTAACCAAATAGGATGTGACAGATGGGAGACAGGGGTACAGATTGATAGTCAGGGAGACATGCTAATGGGTTGGACCCAGTCTGATAGTGGATGGGGAACAGGTAATATGGGGGGGAGGGCTACTGTATGTGTGTGAACTATAGGAACTTAGGAAATGACATCAATGATCTGGAGGTGGGAGTGGCTGAGATCAGCCTGGACCTAGTGGTGATCCTGGAAACATGGACGACCCAGAACCATGAGTGCAACTTGACCATACTGTGTTCTGGAAGGATAGAAATGGAAAGAGAGTGGGAGGGTGGCACAATATGTAATTGAAATTATAAAAGCTTCAGAGATTGGGGATATGGGGTAGAGCGAACACACATAGACAATTTGAAGCAATAGGGGTGTAGCCAGATAATAATAATGTAAACACCAGGATAATGTTTGTTGCCCATCTGGCAATAAATGCTATTTTTGCAAAACATGGCACTGTTTGTTGCACTTTCAATTCACAGAAAAATGGAGTTGCAATGCATTGTTGCCCTATACACCTACATCCCACCCAAGAGATGAATGTTGTATAGTCCTTGAGATTCAAAGATAATCTTCAGGCCCACTCTTCTAGTTTTCACTCTCAAGAATGAAAGTGGAGAAAGAAGTAGTTGGCCTTGTGTTATAATACATGGAATAATGGCAGCAGTGCACGGCCTTGTTATTGCCCTTTATATTTAAACATGTACACCATGTAGTAACGCAAGACAGGATAGCTGGCATGTACTGTGGTACAGGGCCTGGGTATATACAAGAATCCACACAGACAAGCAGGCACTACACAATGGTTGCACCACTCAAATTGAGATAGATCACAGCTACAGGGAATTACCAGTCCCCTACCTGTACTTTCTCTTACTTTCCTTGGTGATCTCGTACACTGGTCTGTCTGGAGCTGCCTTATCCAGGTTAGCTGCACAGTCAGTTGTTTGATTATCATTAATCTATTAGAGCAGTGTGACCCAGGATTGGACTTACATCTCATTTTGTATTAACTCTATCTCTAATTGTGATACATGGGTGTGTCACTTTAAATTAATTTATGCTTATATGCTTCCCACCTTGTTTGT
Source organism: Neoceratodus forsteri (assembly GCA_016271365.2). Taxonomy (NCBI): domain Eukaryota; kingdom Metazoa; phylum Chordata; order Ceratodontiformes; family Ceratodontidae; genus Neoceratodus; species Neoceratodus forsteri. Next base: position 1,209,237,244 of record CM057453.1, on the reverse strand, counting down.
ACTATTTGTCTGTAGTAGGGCATCTTTTGTACTGTGTTTTTATATTCATTTATTGTGTCAAACAATTTGTATTCATAGGGATCACTGTGGTGTTCTTTTCGACTCCCCACAGATCCACTTGCTCTGTTACTCCTTTATAAGGCTATCTGATGCACTCATTCCTACTCTGTACAGAACTCCAGTCTTATAGGATTATTGCTTACTCAGTGCTATTTAAGGACGTGTCTTATTCCATATCTCCGTCCCCTGATGAAGCTCCAATAAACAAAATGTCAGGGTACTTGGACTTAATTGTTTGTTCCAATATCAGCACTCATAATTTGTCCTGCTTAGATTGCTTTAAATTTGGTTAAAAAACAGATACCATCTTTTGAAAATGTGCTTGGATTCTGCCTTCATTCTCGGCAACACTGCACACTTACTGTCTGCCTTTTTGTATATACCATGTAGGATATGTAGATATGGAGTATAATATGTATACCCTTGAGGAAAGGAGGGAGAGGAGTGGCATGACAGAAACTTTCAAGTACCTCAAGGGAATCAACAAAGTCCAAGAGGGTAGCATCTTTCAGAAAAAGAGATGTGCAAGAAAAAGGGGGCACAATTTGAAGATAGAGGGGGAATGGCTCAGGGGCAACATGAGAAAGTATTGTTTCATTCAGAGGGTGGAGGACACATGGAACAGCCTTCCAGAGGAGGTTGTGGGGTCAAAAACAGTGAGGAAATTCAGGAATGCATGGGGCAGACATAAGGCAATTCTACTGGGGGTAGGAGGAAGTAGGCTGTTGGTTAACTAGGATCTGCAACTTATCCAGTTGGTAAGGAAATGGGCAGACTGGGTGGGCCAATTGATCCTTATCTGCTGTCAAAGTCTATGTTTCTGTGTATGTCTTCCTATACCCATAGGGAGCAGGAATTTACTCAGAGGGGAAGACATGTTGAAATAGGGGTGGTTTACAGACAACCATCTCAAAAGGAGGAAGCAAATTGGGAATTAGGGGAGGAGCGCAGAAGTGCAGCAGTATCTGGGGAAGTGTTGCTACAGGTGGACTTCAACATGCCTGATGTGAACTGGAGAATTCCAGTAGCCAAAGTGCAAGAAGCCAACAGCTAGTGGAAGTCTATCAGGATTAGAGTTGCTCAGAATCTGTCTCATGGAGTCAGATTCATTGGATTCTGGGCATTTTTTGGTTTAATTCAGAATTTTGGTATTGACCAAAATTCTGAATTCTGAAAAAGGCTGAGTTCAGGTTCTGAATTAGAGATGCAGCACATTTTTACTTTATGATTATTGGGTATAGTAAGAAGCCAAGTCTCAAGACTATCATGGTCCTCAGATTTGTCAAATGGTGAGATCTGTAAAAAATGTTGCCCTAAAACACAAACAAAAAAGGCCAAAAAAAAGGGAAGACATTATGGCTTCTCAGTCTGCCTCCATGTCACCGAAACATGGTAAAGACAAATACAAGAGTTCTTCCCCTCAGAATCAGCAGTAGTCCTCATCAAAGTGGACAGATAAAAAAGATAAAACTACTCAGCCATCAGAAATGCATGGTAAAGATGGTTCAGAACATAAGTTCAATGTACTTACACAACTAGATGAGATGAGATAATGCTTGTGTGACTTGATTTACTTTTGTGGCTTTCCGCCTCTCTATCAGTGGGATATACCACCCTGTAGGGGTATGACACAAGGAACCCTAGAGGAGGGTTACCCCCTACAGGTGCCACAGGAATGATTGCGTCAGCTAAAGGTAGCTTAGGAAGAAGCCCATGGGTAAGAGAGATGAACCACTGGAGGAGGAGGAGTGGATGGTGGGCAACAAGAAACAAATCCTGGAGAGCCCCAAGATGAGTGAACCTTTTAAGCCTGATGGGGGAGTGACCTAGTCGCTCTGCCCATTGAACCTCAGGCTTAAAGCCCTCCCATTCAATGTGCTTACACAACTAGATGAGATGAGATGAGATGATGCTTGTGTGACCTGATCTACTTTTGTGGCTTTCCACCTCTCTTTCCATGGGATATACCACCCTGTAGGGGTACAATGCAAGGAACCCTAGAGGAAGGCTCCCCCCCCACAGGTGCTATGGGAATGATTACGTTGGCTAAAGTTAGCTTAGGAAGAAGCCCAAACAGAATGCCCAATTGGGTGTCGAACATCGAAGAGGCGAGAATGATGAATGAATGAATTCTGAGAAGATGATAAGGGCAGACTTTCTAAGGAGAGAGGGGAAAGCCGGGGCCACCGTGTGCCTCCATCCAACAGTGGAACCTCACTAATTAACCTAAGAAAGCACTAACTCTAACTAATATTATGACCACTGGCATGGAGGAGAGGAAAAAAAAAAACCTTTGAGGAGGAAACCTCTGGGGATCCAAGGCCTAGGTCACCCTCCCTCCAGGCTGATGACATTTGATTTAAGGACGTATGTCTTTAAAGAGAAGGATTCATTAAAGAGAAGGAGATGAGTAGGAAGGATGATGGCAGGATAGGGGAAAACCCTGAAAGAAAGCACAGATCGAAGACTGAACATGAGGCAGCAGGGACCTGAGAGGGGTGTGCTCGAGTAGGTGATGGGAAGGCGTAGATCCATATAGAGGTCAGAGGAGCAAGGGTATCCAGATGCACTCTCAAGAAGACCAAGGATGATGCAGACTGATAATGATGATCACTGTAGGAGTACAGCAGTCCAATACGAGAAGACTGAGGAAGAGGAGACAGGAAGGAACTTGAAAATTAACTGGAATGAGGGAAATGAACTTGAAATTGAACTTGGACAATGGTGGTATGCTCGATAGAGCAATGTGACTAAGGAGATTCCTAGAAAGGAGGTAGAGTTGGAATTGAATAGATTAATGTGATTAAGTAGGCTCCTTGAAAGGAGATAAATTCGGAAATTAAATTGAAAAGGAATTGGAAGGATAGTGGAGAGCATCCAGCCAGCTCTTAGCAAAGGGTGATGGACAAGAAGGCATGGCACTTGAGTGGAGTCAAATTGAGGTAGCAGAGATAGATGAGGAGTGAAGCCATGAGTGGAGTGAATCTGTGATGGCTGGCATGAGAAAAGGCAGGATGAAAGCTAGAAGCAGAAGGCTATATGGAAGCCATGACTGGAGCAAATCCTTGATGGCTGGAGATGGATGAATGATGATGGAGTGAAACCATGATTGGAGTAAATCCTTGATGGCTGGTATGAGATAATAAGTGGTGAATGATGACTGGAGTCATGAACCTGATATATGCAGCAGTAGGGCCACGGGTCAATGAGGTGGCATATGATTAATGTTAGGTAGCCAGATATAGGATAGGGGAAACCCAAAAAGAAGGTACAGGACAAGGAAAGAGGGAGAGCACCCACTAAAGAGAGGAATGGAGGAAGGGATTCATAGTGGCAGATTGATCAAGCCAGCATATGAGTCATGATAGGTATGGTATGTTAATGATAGGTATGCCCAAAAGAAATGTCAATCGTAGGCCAAGATTGGAGCGAATTCAGGCCGGCTGGCACTGGATGAGAACTGCGGAGATCAGCGGTAAGGGCAAGGGGTAAGCGATGAAGAATGACGATTCTTGGCGGGAGGTGTGTAGCTATAATGCTTCACTCCATGGGTAATGGGATACTGTTAAGACAGTTTGTTGAATGGTTCCCCTTATTGGACTAAGTCAGTGTTGATGTTCAAAAATGGGGGGGAAGGGGAACAAAAAATACTCCACCCAGGCTGTTGTAAAATTTCTCAACGTTCTTTATTTTTGTTAATTGCCCTGACGTTTTCTTGGGCTGTAATAGGCTAGAGACTTTCGGTGGCAGAAATGAACTTGAAAAGGAATGGTAGGATAGGGAAAAAAATACAAAGGAAATGCACAGGTCAATTCGAGGTGAGATCACGAGCAATTCAGGGGACAAAGCAGACCCCGAGGGCCCAAACCGAGTTGAAAAGGCACCAAGGTGCTCAGGAGAATCATGAGACAAGAAATGGATGAATGGGGAAGCAGCAGTGCACCACACAGAGGAGCTGCTGAAGTGCAGGGCTTGGGTGCAAGATGCAGCTTGAGCAGCAGAAGAACAGAGTGTATGCTGAGAAAGACCATGCAAGCAGAGGAGTGATCATCTAGCAGTGAAAAGGTGGGGCACAGCATAATCTGGGTCCAAAATCTGGTCAAGGAATGGAAGTCAACTGAGGATGAGGGAGACAGCAGTCAGAGACAGCACAGCATTCGTAATTTTTCCAAGCCCAACTGGGGAGGGAGACTCATTCATCTGACTCAGGTTTGGGAGCAGGTAGGATGGACTAGGGAAGCATAGGGGAGGGTGCCCAGCTGGAACGGTGCTGTCGGCTAAGAAGGACCATGCTGGCAGCAGCTGGGGTGTTGCGGTTGGCTAGTGCATTTTTTTTGTTTTGTTTCATTTTTGCAGTTGGTCACTGGGGCTGGACTTCATACAGAACTGGAAAAGGAAGGAACCAGGGCAACTACTCACCACCACCAATGAACGGCCAAATGCGATGAAGCAAGGATGTAAATGCAAGTCTGAAAATGCAGTCACCATCCAGCACAAGGGAAAACAGGCATTCAGTGCAAAAAGTTGACCCACACCCTGCTGATGCACTGCAATTGTGTGACTCCAGGAGTGAGGGAAGGGACAATGAGCAATGGGGCAGCCAAGCGGCAGCCAGAAGGGGAAAGGGGAGAACAGAGGAATGGAGGCAAGGTGGCGGGCAACGACACACCCAAGTGCCGGCTCA